>CM062918.1:148327061-153327061 GCA_031878705.1 Tapirus indicus | reverse complement strand
ATCGATAACTACCCTACAAATGCCACTCAACCTCAGGTGGGTCACAGTTACTCACAGGTTATCTTTTAATTTTTCTCTGATTACTTTTAACCACCTCAGAATCGTCTTAGAGAAAGTCACCATTATCTTTCACCTGGATTATTTTGGAAACCACTCAGTTTATCCCTGCCTTGTCCAACAGAGGGGGCCTTCTAAAACAGTAAGTCCGATTGTGTCGCTCCTTTGCCCAAATCTTTCCTTTCCTCAAATGGCTTCCCACCTCTCCGAGAGTGAAAGTCAAGTCCTCATGATGGTCTACAACATCCTTTACGTTCTGCACACACTCGCTCCCCACCTTACTCCCCAAATCTCATCTCTTATGACTCATTT
Source organism: Tapirus indicus (assembly GCA_031878705.1). Classification (NCBI taxonomy): domain Eukaryota; kingdom Metazoa; phylum Chordata; class Mammalia; order Perissodactyla; family Tapiridae; genus Tapirus; species Tapirus indicus. The sequence continues at coordinate 153,326,692 of CM062918.1, read as the reverse complement.
TTCTCATTCAGCTTTGGCCACACTGGCTTCCTTGCTGTTCCTTGACTTCACCATTTACGCTCCAGCGTCAGGCCCATTGCATCTGTTGGTCTCTCTATCGAAGATGCTCTCCCCTTAAATCTCTCTGGCTTGCTTTCTGACCTCCTTCAGGGTTTGACTCAAACGTCACCTTCTCAGCGAGGCCTTCCTGACCACCCTGTTTTAAATCGCTCCTTCCCTAGAACTCCCTATTCCTCTTCCCTGCTTTATTTCTCTCTACAGCATTTATCACAGAGTGTGGAACATGTAACATACCACAGATTTTCCATATTTATCATGTTTATTGTTTCTCTCCCTATACCAGAATGTAAGCTTCATGAACAAAGAGTTTTTTTGCTCTGTCTTATTCTCTGCTGTATCCTCTGAGCATATATATTTGTTGAGAGAATCAGTATAGCTAACAAAGTGTAACATCCAGAATATACAAATTATGCCTACATGTCGAAGGAAACAAAGACAACCAACTGAAAAATTAGCCAAGGACATGAACAATGACTTCACAGAAGAAACATGCAATCAATAAACCTAAGAAAAGGGACTCAACCTCACTAGTAGTTAGTGATTTAAGCAGAATGAGATATCTTTACGTAACCATCAGATTGGCACAATACCAAACATTGGCAAGGACGTAGAGCATCAGGAACTCTCATACACTGCTGGGACAACTTTAGAGATTTGAAATATCTAGTAAACACTGGAACTACACATACCCTTCACCCAGCATTGCTAGTCCTAGATATAAACCCAAGAAAGAAGTGCTAAAATGTCTTTTTACAAGAAACATGTAAGAGAATGCTCATGTCAGCATTATTAATAATGGCCCCAAACTGGAAACTCAAATATCCATTAACAGTAGAATAAGTACATAAACTTGATACATGCATACAATGGAACATTTTACAGCAATGGCTGTTTACCACAGCCCAACAAGACGAGAGCTATATGGAACTACTTAAAAGCCAGAGGGAAAGGTGGAGTTCCCTGTGATACAGCACAGACCAGGGAAAGGGAGGGATGGTTCTGAGAGCAAACAGGAAACTGACAGGAACACTGGGAAGCTGGGTATGAGTGCAGCTCCTCTGTGCGGAGATGGGAGGGCCGGGGGTCCAGTCAGCCCACTTCCAGACCATCCAGAATGAGCTCCTGGAATCATTTTGGATTAACCTGTTTGTCATTCTACAATACATTTCCCTGTCTCTCTTTACCCGCTCTTTTCACCTGCTTCACTGATCACTCCCTCATGTGTCAGGTAGTGTATTAGGTGCTACAGAAGACAGAAGGAAGTGTGAGATATGGACTCTGTGTTTGCAAGTTTGGAATCTAGTTTCAAAGACAATACTTATTAATGATGGAGTGCTATATTCATTTGCTCATTAAGAAAAAGCTATCATAAGCTAGTACACCAAACCCTGGGAACCCAGGCCAGAAATGGATTGCTTCTGACTAAGTAGACAAGGAGATTTCCAGGAGAAGTAGAATTTCAACTCTTTTAGAAGACGGTAAAGTTTCTGCGGGCATACCTGGGGAAAAGCTGACGAATAATCAGTCATGATGGCAGAGAGTGTCAGGGAGATTCAGAAAAGGGAATCCAGTAGAGGTGGATTGAAGCACAGGAAAAATGCAGGAAGAACAGGGAGAGGGAGGGACATAGGAAGGCTGAGACCATAGACGGAAAAATCTTGAAACAGATGCTAAGGAGTTTTAACTTCCAATTAACAGGTTTTGATATGGGAATAATTTGGCCAAAAAATGTTATGGAGAAATAAACTGGTAATGATAATGCAGATTAGCTAGGAAAAGGGTGTCTATTTATTAAGAAAAAGAGATTATGGAGCTAGCCTTGATGGCCTAGCCGTTAAAGTTCAGTGCTCTCACCGCTTCAGTGGCCTGGGTTCGTTTCCCAATTGTGGAACCACACCACTCATCTGTCAGTAGCCGTGCTGTGGTGGCAGCTCACACAGAAGAACTAGAAGGACTTACAACTAGAATATACAACTATGTACTGGGGCTTTGGGAAGGAAAAAGAAAAGATTATGTCAACTGCTTCATATGTACCATTTCATTTAATCCTTTTGAAAACTCTATGGGGTAGGTCTTATTATCCTAGTTTTTCAGGAGAGAAAACTGAAGTGCAGAGAGAGTATATCATCTCACAGAGTCACGCAGCAGAGAAAAGCTAGCACCATCCCCCAAATCCAGGTGTCCCTTACTGCAAAGACTGGACTGTAGCTCTGCCCTACTGCCTCTACTGTAGTACCCCCAAGGAGGAGACAGTGTGCATCTGCTCTAAGGGGGTCGAGGTCAGGAGAACTACTTCAGAAAGGGCAAAAGCAGACATTGAAAATGGTGATTTTCAACTGGAGGAAAGTATTGATGCATGTGGATGTGGTGGGCAGCTTCTAAGATGGCCCCATCGATCCCTGCTTCCTGGTACTCATGTCCTTGTGTCATCTCCTCCCTGGAGTGTGGACTGGATTTAGTGACTCTCTTCCAATGAAGAGAGAACACTGCAGAGGTGATGGGCTGTCACCTTCAAGACTGGGTTATCAAGAGACTGTGGCTCCTGTCTTGGGCTCACTCAAGCTTTCTTTCTCTTGGATCTTTACCTGCAATGCCATGAATCCCTATTGAGAGGTCCATGTGACAAGGAACTGACCTCTCAGGCCAACAGCTAGTGAGGACCCAGGCTTGCTAACAGCCACGTGAGTGAGTGTGAAAGCCGGTTCTTCCCCAGTCAGGCCTTGAGGAGACCGCAGCCTCATGAGAGACCCTGAGCCAGGGGCTCCAGCTAATCCACTTCCAGATTCCCGATCCCCAGGACTGTGAGATAATATTGGTTGTTTGTGAGATAATGTTTGTTGTTTCCAGCCACCAAGTTTTAGAGTAGTGTGGTACACGGCAATGGATAATGAATACAACAATGCTGGTGTTGGTAGAGTAGGGGAATTTTAAAAATTATGAATACCTGCGCTCTGGTACCTAGTCTACCTCGATGTCACCCTAACCCTCCACACAGGAACGTGGGAGAATATTCCATCACTCAGATATGTCTGTGGAACTAAGTTTGAGAATCACCTAGTAGATTTGAAAAGGTCTTTATTTTTTCTCCCTCCCAAAATTCTAATAAAAATGAGAATTAAAAAAATTACACACCAATCAATACAGCAGAATGTAAAATGAAGTAACTGTAGATGAGAGATATCAACAAAATCTTGAGAGATGGAAACATATGAAGGAGTTGGGTTTCTCCTTCTTCATCCTGTGGTGGCCTGCGGAGGGGAGCCTAGGAGAAGCGTTCTGACTCCCTCCCCAGAACCCCCGGAGTCTCAGGCATACGGAAAGTTAGCACTCCAGCCCCCCTCACTCCTGTCACCTACTATGGTAGATCTCACGGACTGCACTGATCAACAACCATTCTCCTCCTTCTGGTGTGCGGAGGCTGGCTGGAAAGTTACACAAACAAACATTTCCAGACTCCTTTACATCTAGGTTTCGGAATATGAACTAGGTTCCAAGAATAAAATGCACTTGCATTTGATCTGGAAGGTAGAAATTGGGTGGGGGTCATCTTCTTGTTCCTTTGCCTATTGCTCCGGCCAGCGTGGATACGGGACCACGAGGTTCTCTGCTAAATTCTAGGTCCTAGATGTGAGGTCGTGCAGCTGCAGCAGGGAAGTGGTGGCTTCATTCAAAATCCAGCCCCTGGAGGCCTTGCCTCACCTTCTACCCGAGCCTTCCCAATGAGCTTGGAAGCTCCTCATTATTTGAGTTAAATTTCTTTCTGATTAAAAATATCTAGATTGGCTTCTGTCTCCTTTAATGAACCACGAGTGACATACTCATTCTTGCAGAAGAAAGGATGTTAACTATCCTGAGAGGTTGAACCAGAAAGACTCTGGACCCAAGACTATTCGGGATTCGGTGAAAGTCTACGTATTGAACAGTGAAGTCCCAGCCCTTTCACACCATTGGCTCTAGACAGAGGCTGACAGGCTTACAGTACCTCATCCTCAGGTTGAAGATGAGAGTATTCATCTTTGGAGCAACTGACTTCCCAGGAGAAAAGCCTGTGGGAAGAGAGCAGGTAAACATCCAGAGCCTAATCAACCCACCCACACACAGAGGCACCAACGGGTTTTTATTGCCTCACTCTTAAACATCGAGGGACCACCAAGGGTCACCAGACATTGGAAGAAGGATTCTAATACAAAAGATAGAAAATTCCTGAACATTTAAAAAATTAATTGACAAGAAATAGAAACAATATACAGAGCAGAAGAAAGCATAAATGTTATAATTAATAAGAGAAAATATTGTGTCTTTGAAATAAGAATAGGATGCTATCAAAAGGGAACATTCAGAGAAATATAAAAGTTTGTAAATATTAAGAATGTAATGGCAGAAATAGAAAATTCAATAGAAGGGGTAGAAAATAATGTAGAAAATATCTCTAAAAGGGCAGAAAAGAAGAAAGAATGGATAATAAAATTAGAAAATCAACAGAGGAAATTTAGCATCCAAATAAAAAAAGTTTCAGGAGAATAGAGAAAAACTGAGAGTAAAAGTCAAATACATAATTAAAGAAAATTTACAAGAATTAATTAAGATGAAATTTTAAAATATTCTAGAGAAAAAAAACAGATCATGCAGGAAGGAGAGAGAGAATGGTGTTTGGCTTCTTATAGCAATACTCGAAGCTAGAAGATAATGAAATAGTGACTTCAAAATTGTCAGCAAAGTGGATTTCCAATCTAGAAGTCTATACAAACTCTCAGTCATGTGTAAGGGTAGAATAAAAACATTTCAGATATGCAAGATCTCAAAAGACTTACCTCCAGGCACCCCTTCTTAGGAAGCTATTGGAGAAAGCATCCCACCAAAACAAAGGAAGGAACCAGGAAAGAGGCACGAGTGAATCCAGGAAAGGAGGATCCTACGCCGAGAAAGGAGAAAGAATTTCCAGAAGTCCGGGTGGCCGCTGTGTAGCAGGCCTAGAGGGCAGCCAGTCACAGGTGGAACAGGAGGATGGAGACCTCCAGAAGGGCTAGCTATAAGGAGGGAAAAAAATCCTGAAACTGTTCCATTACCTGATGTATTTTACTATATAGAGAGGAGTTTTACAGCTGTGGGGAGAGGAGAAGGATAAATCATGACAAGTACATAGAAAACAAAGAAAAACAAGGCAATTACTATCATAATCATTCTTATATAAAAGGAAATGTGATCATAATAATGTATGTCTCAGCAGTGAACAATATTTACATAAGCTTAACAATGTAAACATGAACATTGAATTAATCAAAACTCCTACATTAGGAGGATGGAGGTTAAGGAGAAAGATGGCTTTACTTTTATGCTGGTTGAGTTTACATTATACCTGAGGGGACTCCAGATGGAAATGCCAACAAGCTACAGAATGTCAAGCGAGAGAAACACATTTTTTGAGCAATCTGCTTGAGCTCTGGAAGTGGGTAAGATCACTAAAGGGCAGTGTAGAGACCAAGTTGAAGACTGAGAATAGAACTTTGACCCTTTAGGGTCAGATGAAGAAAAACATTCAATAAAGATGTAAATAAGTAGTTAGGGAAAGAAGAAGTCCTTGAAATAGGAAACCTCATGGAAGACAGGAAAAGAGAGTTAAATGATATTAAATGTTTCAGAAAGCTCAAGGAAGATGAGCAAAGGCTCTTGGTTTTATTTTTATTTTTCTAATATGATGAAAAACTTATATTTAGAATTAGCCAGCTGGACTCAGTTTGGATGATCCCGATTTTGTTAGCTACATTCAAAGCATTGTAGTTAGGAGCCAGTGGAACATGCATCTTCTTCTGTCCGTCAGGCCTGATGAGGGTGTTGACCTCGGCCGTATCAGTGCCACAGAGCTTCCTCACAGCCTGTTTGATCTGGTGCTTGTTGGCCTTGACGTCCACAACGAACTCAAGTGTGCTGTTGTCTTCTGTCATCTTCACGGAGACTCAGTGGTCAGGGTGACATTGATGAGGGCATAATCGTCAAGCTTGCGCTCTTCTGAGGATATCTGGACTGCTTGCTGAGCTGCAGTGTCTTGGGCTGTTGGATGACGTTCAGATGCCCTTTTTTTTGCGGCTGTGGACGCACTGCCTTCTTGGCCTTCAGAGCCTTTGCTTTGGCTTTGGCTTTGGGAGGGTAAGGCGCAGGTACTTCCTTCTGTGCTTTCAGCACCATCTTATGAAAAGCCAAAGCCTCTTGATTTTAATGATAAGCAAGTCACTAGTGACCTTCTGCAGAAGAGTTTCATTCTAGTGGGGGAAGAAGAAGAATTCAGGAATGGTGTAAGAGGCAGCAATATGAGTCTTAAAAAAATTCTTGGCATTAAATGATGCCAAAGTATCACTTCATAGATTATTTGCTGGTTGCAAGTGTAAAAAACATGTAACTTAACAGTGGGGAGATCTGGCTGTTGCCTCTTTAACTCAGTAATTAATGTTAGCTTCACAAAAAGTGGGACAATCAGAAGGAATGTGCCTAAAATGCGATGAGGTATAAAGCACACAGCACCAGCTATGAACATTCCTGACAAAAATGTTTAACTTGAATTGAAATCAGCCTTTATAGCTCATCTCCAGTTTACAGGAAATATAGGGGTAGATGAACATATTAAATGACACCAAAAAAGACACAATCAGACCTATCCAGAAGGTGGGACATTAGATAGGGACAATGGGCTCAGTCTCTTTAGCAATTCAATGACATGAAAAAGAGGGAGGGGAGCACTTTTGAAATCAAAAGAGAATTAAGCTGTACAACAACCTGAGCAACACGTGGTCTTTAATTGAATCCTGGCTTGGAAAAAACAGCTGTGAAACATATCGGGAGAATTTGAATATGGTCTGTTACATAATATGAAGGCATTATCATTAGTTTTGTTGATTGTGATAATGATGTTTTTTAAGAGATGCATTCTAAAGTATGTAGGACTAAAATGATCTGATGTTTATAATTTAATTTAAAATACTTCAGGAAAAGAAAGATGAAGCAAATAGGGCCAATTCTTAAATCTAGGCACAAGGATATTGGTATCCATTGTGCTATTCTACTTTTCTGTATATTTGAAAATTATAATAAAATTAAAAATGAACTTAGGGGTAGAAAGAAAGAAAGTGATGAAGTAGGGGCTTGAGGCAGTAACTGAATCAAGGTTGCTGTTACTACGCCCATGTTCTTATGGAGACGGGAAGGAGACAATACAGAGAGAGAGGGAGGAACTGGTGGAGCAGAATCAAAGACCTGGGATAGGATGGAATACAGGACACGTGGAGAGTTTAGGCCCAGAAAGGAAGAGTAGCACCTACTCCTCTGAGACAATGGGGACAAAAATAAAAGTGAAGAGAGAAGAGCATTCTAAAGTGGGGACAGCCAAATGGGAGTGGCCTTCCACTGGAGGAAGGCTCAGGCAAACCAAGAATGGTGAGGGTGGGTTTGGGGGTCGAGGAGAATGAGGAAGTTCTGGAAATGCCATTGGGTAAGTTCTGCAGAGATGCATTCCTGAAGAGTGGTGCTGTCCAGATGAAGTTACACAGCATTCGTTTATGGTGGACACAGCATTCGTTTATGGTGGACCCAGTCAGCATGAGTCTATGATTTCCTTCAGGCATGGTCATCAGCCTGGAAATGGAGGAAAAGCCAGAGAATGCTAGATTTTCCCTAATGTGGAGGAAGGGAAGGCCAGTGTGGGTGTTTCTAGGATTTCAGTAAGGCCATACATCACTAGCTGCTCATAGGAAGCCCCCTGTGGGGAGCCTTGAGTGAGAGTGGGAGGGGGTTAACAGACTAGAATGAGGAAGGCTGAGGGACAGGAAGTCGTGTTTCTGTGAAGGACGGTTTAATAGCGAAGGTGCGGGGCAAGCAGAGGGAATGACAGACTGTAGTCAGGACTGGAAGCACAGAGGGGGAAGGTCTGGAGAACGCACAGTTCCAGGTGGTGTTGAGGTCCCTGGTGTAGCCACACAGATGTGCAACTGAAGGAGGAAGTAGTCAGCCAAGTTATTAGATGAAAACCAACACGGATGTAGTAGGCGGCCTCTAAGCCCCAAAGAGCCCCACCTCCTGTTGCTCACGCCCTTGTACAACGCCCTCCCCTTGAGTGTGGACTGGACCTAGTGACATACTTCTAACAGATAAAATAAGGCAAAAATAATGGGCTCTCACTTCTGAGCTGAGGGTACAGAAAGACTCCGGCTTCCATCTGGCTTGCTCCCTTGCTTGCTCCATGAGGCCGGCTGCCATGTTGGGAGCTGCCCGATGGAGAGACCAAGCCCGCCAGGAACTGAGGGAGGCCCCACGGAGACATGAGGCCCGCCACTCACCCCAGGAGTGAGCTGGGAGCAGCTCCTGCCCAGCCGAGCCTGAGAGGAGCGCAGCCCCGGCCCACACCTCGACGGCAGCCTGTGCGAGACCCCGGGGCAGAGGACCCGGCACGTCTTGCCCAGATTCCTGACGCGCAGTAACTGTGAGATAGTGAATGTTTGCCGTTTCAAGCTGATAAGTTGGGGTGATCTTACACGCAGCCGTGGTAACTGATACAGTGAAAGTCGATGTCTCGAGAATAACGGGACACAAGATGCAGAGGAGGAGGTCGAGCCGGGGGCAGGGTCATCGTCAAGACTGCAAGCAGAGCTCCTCCAACTTCAGCGTGCACACGGATCTCGCGGGGCCTTGCTAGCACGCAGACTCTGCTTCAGTAGTTCTGGGGCCTGAGGTTCTGCATTTCTAACAAGTTCCCAGGTGATGTGGACGCTGCTGGTCCCCGGAGAAGCAGGGATCTAAAGCACCCCGAGGATTAGCAGAGAAGACGGGTAAAAGGGAGTTAGGAGAATCCAAACCAGTGTGCTTGTGGAGGAGTCAAGATGTTCACTGCAACAAGGAGGCAGGCGAGGCAGACACACAGGGGCCTGTGGCGAGGGCGGATACAGAAGGATCAGAGGAGCAGATCAGGCTGGGTGAAAAGGTAAAGCACTGAGTACCACCTTCGACTGGCTCTTATGGCTTCCCCACGGCATAATGATGGGACAGGCCTCTCACAGTTAGGGGATAGGATTCTCTTTCTCTCAATTGCTCTTAATATCTAGGTACATCCACTTAATAAAACCTGACTTAGAAAGATCATTAGGGTAGATGGAGAAATAACTTCATTCATTCACTCACTTAGCAACCCTTCACCTGGCACTTATGTGCAAGGCACTGAGGATCTGAGAGCCCCTGTTCCAGTTGTTGAAACAGCAGAGGAGACATGTACGCCTGGAGCTACTAGAATCCACGGTGACCAGTGCCAAAAGGGAGGGTAAACGTTATGGTAGCCTGGCTGGTGACGAGTGATTTTCCCCACGGGCCCAGGGGTAGGAGGAGGGTCACAGAACAGGCGAGGTGTGGGCTGCGCCTTTGGAGTAGACACAGGGAACGAGGGAATTCTAGGCAGACCAACTTGTAAGTACATCTCTCTCAGACCCCTTCCTTGTGCCAGTGTCTTACACTCAGGCCGCAGCCCACGTCCAGTCTTTGGCCGCCTTTGTGGGAAGAGAACCGGCAGACGGGCCTCCACGACTATCGCCCCACCTGGCTGCTACGTTTCTCACTATAAATGAGTAGGTTGCGTCTCCGATAGCAATCAGACGCACGTGAGTTTGGGAGGCGTGTGCCAGTTGTTCGTCGGGCCTGGCGAAGCCAGGATAAGCCAGGACTGAGGATCTGGATTTACAAAGCCAGAAAACCCGGAGACCCTAGAAGGGCAACATCTTCCTGACCACCCCCTCCTCCTCATCTGTGCAGTGTGAAATGGCAAACCCAAAGAGGACTCAGTGAAAATACCATTGTTTCCTGAAAGGTACAGAAGGCAAATTCCTAAGATTTAGGGCGGGGTAAGAACCTGGAAAGAGAACTAGGAAGAGGCCTAATGAGCACATGTGAGGAGATGCCGCCGTTCGGCCACTCCCGCCCTCGGCGTGCATTCACGGGGAGGACTCAGCGCCCTGTTTTCATGCCTCAACCGCGACAAACACCCACCGAGAGAGACAACTCGGCGAAGCGTGCCTGGAGCCTGTGTGCAGCTGTGCAGAAGGTCGGTTTGACATCACACGCTAATGTTCTGCTTGAGCAAGTCTGACCAGTTTCCCTCAGCTAACAGGGCGGCTCTTTTGCTGCTCTGTGGCTTCTCAGTGGCCTTGAAGTGCCACAGCGCAGTGACTGCTGTGACCCAGGCAAGTGTGCGTGTGGCATCGGAGCCGCTGAGTGAAGCCTGCGGCCGTCATGCCCCACCCCCTTCTGACTCACCTTGACCCAAACACTGACACCCCAGCACACAACTGTCACCATGTCCTTAGCCCACCCTGCTGCACTGAGGTCTTAAGGTTTTCAGTTCCCTGTCCAGTTTTCTCCCCACTGTATGACATCCTACGTGAGTGCCCGCAAAGGAGAACTCCAAAGGCATTATCTCCCCATTTAAATGTTTATATCACACTTGACAGAAGATCTGATTCACATACAATACCCAGCATTTTATCCCCTTGTTACTGTCTGCTCTTGGTCATGATGTACATGCACACTTTCACAGAGTTGACGTCACAGTGTTCATTTTCCTGTTTATTAAATTTGTCTCACTCTTACTCCCTCATTTACACACACTCACGCCGCAGTGTAGAGCAGATTCCCATCACTTAAAGTAGGTGCTGAGGACCCCGGTGCACTGATGGGGCAGATTTGCTTAGCCCTGCTCTTCATTGTCGGGTTGTATTTGTTTCCAGTCTTTTAATATTGTGAATAAAGCTGTTACGTATATCCTTGTACAAATTGCCCCTTTTCCTTTTAGGTTATTAACTTGGAACATATTTCCCCAAGGAAGGATTAATGAGCCAACGGGTGGACAGTGAGGAATCACTGCAAGACAATAAGCAGGGATGGGCCTGATCAGATTTTCATCTTTCATATCTGTGCAGTGAGGGTAACAGCTACTATGGTGTGAATGAGGTCGAGAAGGTGGAAGAACAGTAAAGAAACTACACAGAAATAGGTTATACTCAGAATTTTGTCAGGAAGTCTAACTGTCAAAGTCTAACCAAAGTTCACTGAAGATCATCAACTAATTTCATCACACACTCAAAGTGTGTTTCTGGGTTCTTATTTTATCTTTGTGTGCTGAGGACAATGTAGTGCCACGAGAAGCAGTGAACTCCAACAAATAGCCACTGAAAACAGGCCTATTCTTTATCCTGTGGGCAAATACCCGCTTCAGGAACCCAGGCCTGCCTCAGAGGATGGAAGTGGACCCCTGTGAAGCATGACAGTTTCTGTGACCTGATAAAGAGAAGGGAGACATTATCTAGTCTAGACACTGGCTTAGGGGCAGCTCCTCACATTTCTCTTCTCTCTTTCATTTCATCCACTGTAATCCTCTTATTACATTTAAGTCCTGTTTTTGCTTCGCCCTCTGCTCTTAAGCACTCCAAATGCCTGGCTTCCTCGTCTCTGGGCCCTATTTTCTCATCTGGAAAACAAGGAGGTGATCTTGATGGTCTCCTCCGCCCCTATAGCCCTGACCTCCGGCTCCGTGGAGCTGGCCCACTGTCTCGGGTGGGGAGGCTCAGCCTGGCTCCTCAGACTAGAGTGTCTTGTTGCTTCCTTTCCCCACACCATGAACACTGGCTCTTTAGGGAAATCTTTGTCGACGTGCAGCATCTGAATCACCTTAAGGATGATTAAGCATGCTAAAATGCAGATTCCTGGGCTCCAGGCCTGCAGAATCAGAATATCATTGGTACAGCCTGAAGAAGCTGCTTTTATTTTGTAAAAGACAAATGTATTCAGTACAAATGGTCCTGGCCAAACTGTGAAATGCTGCTGCCTTAGGGGACTCTCCCCCTGCAAATCCCTCCACACTTCACCTTCCCAGTCCTGACCTCTTCATCTTCAAGGTTCTGCCTTCTAAAACAGGCCAAAACAGTTACACAGACTACATCACACAGGTTCATGTGACAGGACTGGCAGGCACTAGAGAGATGCACAAGGAGGACCTTTCAATCCCAGCGATCCCCCATCCTACCTGGTCTGCAGTCACCTAGTCTACCACCATGGCCAGCACTAAATGTGGCATTAGAAGACTGTCGGGGGCTTGTGTCCCCCTGCCCCAAATACAGATGTTGAAGTCCTAGCCCCCAGTACTTCAGAATATGACCTTATTTGGAGACAGGGTCATTACAGACGTGATGAGTTAAGATGAGGTCATACCAGAGTGGAGTGAGCCTCTAGTCCAATAGGACTGCTGTCTTTACAAAAAGGGGAAATTTAAACACAAAGAGACTTGCACACAGGGAGGGCACCCTGTGAACATGAAGGCAGAGATCAGGGTGATGCATCCACAAGGGAAGGACGGCAAAGATTGCCAGCAACCACCAGATGAGAAGCATTGATCAGATTCTCCCTCCCAGCCTCCCAAGGAATCAACACTGCCAGCATCTTGGTCTCACTCTTCCACCTCCCAGAACTGTAAGACAATACATTTCTGTTGTTAACCCGCTCAGTTTGTGGTCTTTTATTACAGCAGCCTAGCAAACTAACACAGAGCCCTCGGTCACAGTGTGGCTTGGTCCTGGGACCTAGGCCACCACTTTGGCTACTCTGAGCTGCACTAGGCATCTCAGAAGTGAAGACGGAAAATACGGTATGTGCACTAGAAGATGAGGGTTGAGTGAGATCTGTGTGAAAGCACCTGTGAAGTATTGACTATGAGTGAAATTATCATTCACCAAGTGGCCAACGGGGAACTGCTTCGGGAAGATCATGGAGGAATTCCTTGTTAGCCAAGACGTATTCTCCACTACGCATAATTTGGCACCACGTTGTAGGTTCCTTCAGTTTTCCAAAATGTGCTGCCAGTGTCGATGAACTCTCTGTGCTCCTGTCCAAAGCCAGTCCCTCAAGTGTACACCAGACTGCACCCCCTTGCACCTAGTCAATTCTCCCCTTTCTCTCCTACAGCTTCCATTTTCTCCTCCCATCAACATACAAAGATGCTATTATTTCTCCCAGCTTTAAAAACCCTTCTTTAACCATACTTCCTCTGTGAACTACCCTTCACTTCTTTCTTCCCCTTTGCAACAAAATTTCATGAAATATTTGCTATAACTCCTGTCTCCAGTTCCTCTCTTACCGTTTTTAACTTTTAGTAAACCTTATTTTGGACATTTAGAAATGTGCACAAAATCCTAAGTGCTCAGTTAATTTTCACCAGGTGAACAATCCTGATAACCAGCACCCAGATCAAGAATTAGAATTCATTGTATTGGATATTTAAAAGTTGCTAAGAGAGTAGATCTTAAAAGTTCTCATCATGAGAAAAAAAATTTTTTTTGTAACATGATGATGGATGTTAACTAGAAAAAATAAGAATTAGATTATCATCAGCACCCCCAGAAGCTCACCTCCTGTCCCCTCCCAGTCACCAACCCCCAGAGAACCACTCCTCTACCTTCTGGCACCATAGATTAGTTTTCCTGTTTTTGGACTTCCCACAAATAGAATCATACGGTGTGTACTCTCGTATCTGGCTTCTGTCCCTCAACGTTGTATTTGTGGAATTACTCATGTTGTTATGAATAGCAATAGTTCACCCGTTCTGATTGCTCTAGCCCAGGGATTGGCAAACTTTCTCTGTAAAGGACCAGAGAGTAAGTACTTCGGGCCTTGTGGGCCATAACTTTTCAACTCTGCTGCTGTGGCCATGAAAGCAGCCACAGACAATACTTAAACTTCCGTGGCTCTGTCCTAGGGAAACTTGATAGATGTAGGCCTTGTGCTGGATTGACTCTTACCCTGTTTAGTCTATGATATCCCATTGAATGAATATGCCATAGTTTATTTATCTATCCCAATGTGGATGCACATTTGTGTTATGTCCAAGTTCTGGTTATCCTATTTCACACCTCCCTCTTTTTGTGCTTTTAAATCAACTTTATTGAAGTATAATTTACACATAATAAAATGCACCCATTCGCTTGTAAATCTATTCCAATCTGAATTTTCCCCACCACTCAAACAAAACATTTGCTAGCAAGATCACCAGTGATCATGTTGCTAAATCCAATGGTCAATTCTCAGTCCTCATCGTCCTTGACTTGGCAGTATTTGACACAGTTGATACCTATGTGATCTTTGATACACAGTCTTCATCTGGTTTCCAGAATTTAGTATTTAGGTTTTCCTCCCACCTCTGATCATTCCATCTTGATCTCCTTGCTGAATCTTCTTTTTCTCCCAACCCTTTAATGCTGGAGTGCTTGAAGGCTTGGTCCTTGGACCTCTTCTTTCTCCACACTCACTGCTTGGTGATCTCATCCAGCCTTTGGCTTTAAACATCATTTGAATGCCAAACTCCCACATTTATATCTGTAGTTCACACTTTTCCCTGAGGTCCAGACTTGTATATCCAACAACCTGCCCCACCTGCAGCCTTCTCCATCTTGATTGTCATAGTCGTCTGACTCGTCTTCTTTTTTTTAATTTTTAAAGTTTTATTGATGTCAATAGTTTATATATTGTAGGGTTTTAGTTGTGCATTATTAATTGTCCGTCACCATATGAATGCATCCCTTCACCCCTTGTGCCCACCCCTATCCCCCTTCCCCATGGTAACCACCAACCAGTTCTTTCAGTCGCTGTGTTAGTTTACATTCCACATATGAGTGAAATCATGTGGTGTTTGTCCTTCTCTCTCTGGCTTATTTCACTTAACATAATACCCTCTAGGTCCGTGCGTATTGTTGCAAATGGGACAATTCTGTCTTTTTTTATGGCTGAGTAGTATTCCATTGAAAATATATACATATACCACATCTTCTTTGTCCAATCATCAGTCGAGGGACATTTGGGTTGCTTCCACTTCTTGGCTATAGTGAATAATGCTGCAATGAACATAGGGGTGCATAAGCCTCTTGTGATGGTTGATTTCATGTCCGTTGGGTAGATGCCCAAGAGTGGGATTGCTGGATCATAAAGTACTTCTATTTTTAATTTTTTGAGGACTCTCCATACTGTTTTCCATAGAGGCTGCACCAGTTTGCATTCCCACCAGCAGTGAATTAGGGTTCCCATTTCTCCACAACCTCTCCAACATTTGTTGTTTTTTGTCTTGGTGATTATAGCCATTCTAACAGGTGTAAGGTGATATCTTAGCGTAGTTTTGATTAGCATTTCCCTGATGATTAGTGATGTTGAACATCTTTTCATGCGTCTGTTGGCCATATGTATATCTTCCTTGGAAAAATGTCTGTTCATATCCTCTGCCCAGTTTTTGATCGGGTTGTTTGTTTTTTTGTTGTTCAGTTGTGTGAGTTCTTTACGTATTATGGAGATTAATCCCTTGTCAGATATATGATTTGCAAATATTTTCTCCCAGCTGGTGGGCTGTCTATTCATTTTGATCCTGGTTTCATTTGCCTTGTAGAAGCTCTGTAGTCTGGTGAAGTCCCACTTGTTTATTTTTTCTTTTGTTTCTCTTGTCCGAGTAGACATGGAATCTGAAAGGATCCCTTTATGATCGATGTCAATTAGTGTACTGCCTATATTTTCTTCCAGGAGTTTTATAGTTTCAGGTCTCACTTTCAGGTCCTTAATCCATTTTGAGTTGATTTTTGTGTATGGCGATAGAAGATGGTCTACTTTCATTCTTTTGCATGTGACTGTCCAATTTTCCCAGCACCATTTATTGAAGAGACTTCCCTTTCTCCATCGTATTTCTTCGCTCCTTTGTCGAAGATTAGCTGTCCATAGGCGTGTGGTTTTATTTCTGGGCTTTCAATTCTGTTCCATTGATCTGTGTGTCTATTTTTGTACCAGTGCCATGCTGTTTTGATTACTATAGCTCTGTAGTATATTTTGGAATCAGGGATTGTGATGCCTCCAGCTTTGTTCTTTATTTTCAGGATTGTTTTAGCTATTCGGGGTCTTTTGTTGCCCTATACTAATTTCAGTGTTTTTTGTTCTGTTTCCGTGAAGAATGTCATTGGGATTCTGATTGGGATTGTGCTGAATCTGTAGATTGCTCTAGGTAGTATGGACATTTTAACTATGTTTATTCTTCCAATCCATGTGCATAGAATATTTTTCCATTTCTTTATGTCTTCATGGATTTCTTTCAATCGTGTCATAGTTTTCATTGTATGGGTCTTTCAGCTCCTTGGTTAAATTTATTCCCAGATATTTTATTCTTTTTGTTTCAATTGTAAATGGGATTGTCTTTTTGAGTTCTCTTTCTGTTAGTTCATCGTTAGCATATGACTCATCTTCTTTCTTACACACCACACCCAATCCATAAAAACTCCAACTGGCTCTACCCTCAGATTCTACCCACCTTCACTACTACAGCCTGGTCCAGCCCAGCATCATCTCCCTTCTGGATAATTGAAATTGCATGCTCTCTGGTTTCCCCGTTTCCACTCTTTTTCTCATACAGTCACTTGCAACACAACAGTCAGAGTGATGTGGTCATAACAGAAGAGAGAATGTTTCTCTCTCTGCTCAAAACTCTCTGACAGAGTCCCTTCTCATTCCAAGTAACAGTCCTACAATGTAAAGGTACAAGTCCCTGCAATGGCTATGAGCCCACACACATCAGGCACTCGTTACCTCTTCCCATCTTCCATGACCTGCCTGCCCCAGTCCCCCGGCTTCTTGCTAGTCTTCAAACATACCAGGCATGCTGCTGCCTTGCTGTGAGCTCTGCCCATGCTCTTTCCCCAGATGTCTTCTTGGCTGATCCTCTCAGTTCCTCCAAGTATTTGCCCAAATATCACCTTCTCAATGAGGCTTACCCTGACTATTCTGTTTAAAATTGCAACCAGCCCCCAACACTTTTGATCCCCCTTATTCGGCTCTACTTCTCTCTTTTCCCATAACGCTGTTAGCCTACTGCCATACACTATATAATTTACTCACTTATTATATCTATTGCTAATTATCTATCTCCCACACTAGAGTGTATGTCCCAAGAGGACGTGAATCTTTGTTCTGCTCACTGATGTATTCCAAACTCCAAGAACAGTGCTGTCACATAGTAGGAACTCGATAAATATTTGGTGAATGAAAGGTTAAGAAAATAGGAATTTATATTTCTCTTTAAAAAGCATTAGTCTTGTTTTTTGGTGCAAATTCTCATCCTGGATCGAAAGCCAAAGGACTCATCTGTCAAGTTCCCAGAGTGGTTTGGCAATTATATCAACTACACGCAGGTCCTCTTAGGTCGATAGACACGTGAGGCTATTTATTTTATTGGTGAAAGCTTGGTGTGAGAGCATTTTGGTTCAGCTCACGAAAACAGCAGTGTTCTGACTAGCAGCTCCAATAAATCTTACACATTCTTGAGCCCATAAGTCCTGGCCTCTTGCCTCTCTACACATCCATTCATCCAACTAAGAAGAACCTCTTGTTGGAGCACACAGGGGCACTTGACTAGTAAAAGTAATGGGAAGGAGCACAATCTTCTTCCCTATCGGCCCTGGGGACAAACTTCAGAGTGACCAGTTCTTTGCTCAGGACATGCAGAATGTGACAGAGAGGACTTTGCATTTCTTTCCACATATACCAAATAGCTTGCTCACTGTCCAGAGACAGATAAAGTTAACACATGGAGCCATACACTGATACGGTCTTATTCCAAAGCTAGGTGTTTTTACTCCTGAAACTGTCAATTACTATATGGCCCTCAGAGTCTACAGAGACTGGTAGGCTGAGAGACGGTTCACCCAAGAGGGTTTCCCATAATAATTTTCTGATTCCACATCTCTTCGTACATAATCTCCATTATAGTACTTTTCGTAATTTGAACAGTAGCTGTTTGTTTACATTTTTTTTTTTTCTGAGGAAGATCTGCCCTGAGCTAACATCTGTGCCAATCTTCCTCTATTTTGTACATGGGACACCGCCACAGCATGGCTGATGAGTGGTGTAGGTCTGTGCCTGGGATCTGAACCTGCAAACCTGGGCTGCCGAAGCAGAGCACACTGAACTTAACCACTACAACATGGGGCCAACCCCTGTTTACATTTTGATCTTCCTGTATGTACCTCTTGCTCAACCCTTGCCCTGACCACTACACTAGCAGTTTCTCATAGCTGGAATTATGGTTGATTAATGTGGCAGCAAAAGACAGTAGTTAAAGGCATGAACTCTGCAGGCAGATTGTGTGGATGGAGTCCCACATTAGCACTTACCCGTTGTATGAGCATGGACAAGTTATGTACCCTCTCTGTGCCTTGATTATCTGGTGTGTGAAATGAGCATAATAATACCACCTGCCTCATGAGGTTGTTTTAAGAATGCAATGAATTAATTACGTAAATCACTTGGCACAACACCTGGCGCATAGGAAGTATGAATATATGTGAATATGTGTGGTATAAATATATATTCATATATGTGTATGTATAGATAATACGTACATATGTGCATGTGTATGTATCTCTCTCTCCTCATAGAAGCACTTCGTGTCTTGGCAGGTGACAGAAATTATCCAAGATTGTCTCTCAGTGTGACCCCTGCATTGGAATTACAAATGAATCAGCTGTTTTTCCAGTAAAAAGATTCTAATAAAATGTTGAGAAAAAATAAATATGACCCTGCACACACACACCCAGAATGCCCTTTTCCTACCAGCAGGGCTGGGCCAATCCCATGAAACAAGCTCCCTGGCAGACATTCTGGGAGGGGGCCCTCGAAGGACTGGGGGTCACGTGACCCCACCAGGGCTGGAGGAGGAGGAAGTGGTGGCAAAGTTTGGGGCAGGTTTTTATTTGCTTTCTCCCCATTGCCCCCAATGCATATTAAGTCTCTGTGATCATCACATTCATACATGAGTACCTTTAGCCTGTCTTATATTAGTTCCTTTAAGGTTTGCTATGGGCTAAATTGTGCTCACCCCTACCCCATTCATATGTTGAAGCCTCAACCCCCCCCATGTGATTATATTTGGGGATAGAGCTTTCAGGAGGTAATTCAGGTTGCATGAGGTCATAACGCTGGGGTCCTAATCTGATAGGATTGGTGGCCTTATAACAAGAGGAAGAGAGAGAGCTCTCTCTCTGTGGGCATGCACTGAGGAAAGGCCATGTGAGGACACAGCAAGAAGGTGGCCATCTACAAGCCAGGAAGAGAGCCCTCCTCAAGAACTGAGTTGGCCAGCACCTTGATCTTGGATTTTCCAGCCTCCAGAATTGTGAGAAACAAAGCTTTGTTGTTGAAGTCACCCAGTCTATAGGATTTTGTTATGGCAGCCTGAGCAGACAAGGACAGGCTGAAACAGGAAGTGTACCCAGATGCTCCCTGATGACAGGGGTTATTGCTGGGATTCATGGGGCAGGATGGGATGTCCTCTGTCTCCTTAGCTGGGCAGCCATTCTTGGTCACAGAGCTTCCCAGGCAGCGATATCTGGAGGCTCATGGAGAAATGAATCAAAGGCCCAGCATGGGTTGGGATACTGCCTATTCTTTGTTTATTTAGTATTTATTTAGGATTCACATTTCCTTGTTGAGTTGATTTGTTACTGTCCAATACACAGTGTCCCTATTAGACAGTTTGATACCAAGCTCTTCTTGGCCTCCTTCTGACTAGTCCATCCCAGGGGACTTCGGCTCCAGCCGGGGGTGGCTGGAGTAATGGGGTTGGTTTCACATGGCATGAAATAAAACAACTTTATGCAGAACAAACCAGTAGGGGCCAGAAGGGGGCTGTGAGTCTAGAAGGCACTTAAGAGCTTCAAGGATTTCTCCTCAGTGTAGAGTCTTGCCCTTTCCATGGCAACAAAGCTTGAAAGCAGCAATTTTTAGGTAAATTGTCCAATAATGCTCCTTGTATTAGTTTTCTAGGGCTGCTGTAATGAAGTACCATAAACTGGGTGGCTATAAAACAACATAAATTTGTTCTCTCACAGTTCTGGAAGCCAGAAGTCTGAAATGAAGGTGTCCCATGCTCCCTCTGACAGCTCTAGGGAAGGATCCTTCCTGCCTCTTCAAACTTCTGGTGACCTCAGGCATTCCTTGGCCCGTGGCAGCGTAACTCCAATTTCTGCCTACCTTTGTCTTCATATGGCCTTCTTCTCCGTGTGTATTTCTTGTGTCCTCTTCTATTATTATAAGAACACCAGTTATTGGGTTAAAACCTACTATAATCCAGATTAACCTCATCTTAACTAATTACATCTGCAAAGATCCTATTTCCAAAGTCCCATCTGAAGTTCCGGGTGGACATGATTTCGGAGTTGGGGGGGAATGACGCTATTCAACACACTATATTGCTTTAGTTATGACTCTTTAGTTGCAAACTACCAAAAAACACCTAAGCCATATTATGGAATAAAAAGGATTTTATTTATAGGACATAGGACTGTCTTCCAGAATCCCAGGGCAGTAAAGCAGTCTGGCCTCAAGAGGAGGAACCTGGAAATGCACAGTTGTCAGACTGAAAAACTGACAGTCCTCTCTCTCTCTCCTCTTGTCTAGTTTCCCCTGCCTGTCAGCCTCATTCTCTCTGTAGACTGGCTTTCTCTGCACCTCCATGCCATTGGCAGGCGGCAGATGGCCAACTCATCGCTCCAGAGTTTACGTTTCTGTTCAAATGATCAGGTAAAATTGATAGTCTTGGTCCCAATTCTAAATTCTCAGGAGAGAGAATCTGATTGACTCATCTTAGATGGATTATGTGTTCAATCCTGGTCCAATCAGTTGTGGATAGGTGGATGGAGTGACGTAGTAAATCCAACTGGAGGAGTGGAGTCATCCCAGTGGATGGGAAGGCAACTCTCAGAGAAAGATGAGTCATTGCAAGCTGGGTTGATAGCCCAAAAAAGGTCTATACATATCTTGTGTTTTATGGCCTTTAACAGCATACAAATTGTTTTCATGTATCTTCTCATTTGATTTGTACAAATTCATCCAGAGTAGGCATAAATGGCATTTTGCCCACTTTACAGATCCAGAAACAGACTCAGACAGATGAGCCCATGTAGACAGTCAGCATCAGAGACCAGACATAACATTACGTCTTCTGACTCCTGGCCTGACTCTTTCACCTCATCACGCAACACAGAAATGTAACCGACTTGGTAGTGTTTATTGTGACCAAGTGTCAGTTGTGCACAGCTTTATTATCCAAGTTTACAGATGTACTTTCAAATATAAAAATTCAGTAGTCTGAAGATAACAGCCATTCTACTCTTGCCCAGCTCATCCAAAGTTTCTCCCACCTCTCATTTTCCTTCCTCTTTCCCAGTCCACGTCTCTTCACTGTTCTAAACTCCTCAACATCATTCCTCTCCCAGAAGGTTTTCACTAGGATTTACTACACTAAAATAAAAAGGAAAATCATTTTCCTTTTAACATTTAAACCCAAATCCCTCCTCTTTTGCATATTATGATTTCCCTCTAATTCTGGCATCCAGTCAATTCACAGTGTTTGGGGCTGTTTGGGGCCACACCTTCGCAATCCTTTTATTTATCTCTTACCTCTCCTCTGAGGCTTGTTTCCCAGTTACTGGGTCAGGCTCCCTCTTCTCATTTTTTCACTCACTGGATTCCCCAATCCTGCCGCCTCTTAGTGAATGATTTTGCCTCCTATTTACCGAAACTCCATTAATTACCTTGGCCTTGTTTAATCACCTTGAACTTTCTGTCTCTATTTTATATCCGCCTTCTTCCCAGCATCTCAGGGAAAATCATTCCTTGTCTCTTTAGAGATAAAAGCTTTCTCTCCTAAAGCTTCCTAGAACCTCACATGATTTCCTCTTCCTAACAAATCTTTCTTTCTCAACTGCCTCCTCTTTAGCTTTCACTTTTAGCCTTTTTTTCCCATAAGAAAAAAGCCCACAACCCAGGCCCCCACTACGCCTTGCCGCCCCTTCCTGTCTTCGCAGCCATGCTTCTGGAATAAATGGTCTTTGCCCACTGCCTTCGTTTTGTCCTCCTCATTCCTTCCCTCTTCTCAGTTGATGTCCCTCTCTACCACTCTGCTGAAACTTCATTTTTTTTAAATGTCTTCCATTTCTCTCCACATTTTGTTCATGTTTTCATTTAAATAGTTAAACATAGTTATAATAGCTGCTTTAACTTTCTCTCTGCCAATTCTATCATCTCTATCACTTCCAGGTCTGTTTCCTTGGAGTGATTTTTCTTCTGATTGTAGGTCACATACATGTTTCTGCTTCTTGGCATGTTTGGTAATTTTTAATTAAATGCTGGACATCTTGGGTTTTATATTGGTTAGTGTCTGAATGTTAAAGACCGTTGTGTTTTGTTGTGGTAGTAAAGGTACTTGATCCTTTGGGGCTTGTTTTTAAGCATTTTTTAGGGCAGATGTAAAGTAACCTTCATTCTAGGAACAGTTTGGTGACACTACTAAAGTGTGGCCTTTCTACATCTCTACCGAGTGCTCCTAGTGGTCAGCGAGGACACTCCTCTCTGGCTAGTCAGAACGTGGCGATCCCAGCCTGTGCAAGCTCAGAAACTGCTCAGTTCACAGCTCCCCAACCTCTCTTTACCCAAACTGTGGAGTTTCACTGTCTTCAGCAAAGACTGAAAATGAGCCCATGTGGATTTCTGGAGCTCTTTTTCTAGGTGACTTCCTCCTTTTGGCAACTCTGCCCTACAAATTCCAGCAGCTTCAGTCCCCCTGAACTCTGATCTTTGTCTCCTCAACTCAGTGAGACCATTGTGCTTTACATGGGGTCCACTTCCCTGCTCCATGGACAGGCGTGTGTCTCCAGGCAGAAAGCCAGGGCTAGCTTAGGGCCACCTTCACTCAGGGATCACAGTCCCACACCACCTGTTGTCCAAAGTCTGAAAAGAGTTGTGTCATATATTTTGTCCAGTTTTCTAGTTGTTCAAGGTTAATCCCAGTTCCAATTATTCCATTATGGCCAGAAGTTGGAGTGTCCAAAACTGCTCTTTTGAAGAACACCAGTAACTGCTTCTAAGTAATTCCAAAGGCTTTTCCTTCTTCCTCACGGTCTTGGGGCAACATTTGGGTCACTGTCTTCTTAAAATTCTCCTCCCTTACACCATCCTACCTCCCTTCCCATTCCTTCTCTATTTATCATTATCTTCTCTTCTCCAGAGGGCCTGGTAATTAGGCAAGCTCAGTTACAAAGCAGGTCATAGTTGATGCTGGCAATTTCCAGTTTGATCAGGGAACAGAGTTGCAGGAACCTGGGCAGTGATCTCTAGGCAAAATCCCTACAGTTAGCACTGATTGATTGGGGCCCATGGTACTCTCTTCACCAGTGGGATGGTTGAGAGTTGACTGTTTAACACTGTTTAAACAGTTTCACTGTTTAACTGTTAAGCATTCCAGTATGAATGCCATTATTTTCCAATCTCATTTGGGGGAGGTCTGAAGGTTTTTCTTTTCTCAAGAAAGTATGATTGAATAATTTGAAATTCATATTCTCAAGAATGTAATTTTTGCCAGATTTATTGTATTCCATTTTTTTATTGATGGATCCCTTTCAACTTGCACAACTCCCCTGTTGGTCCTTCCCAGAGCAGAACCAACATTTATTCTTTTTTCCTTTGTGTATGTGTTTCTGTTTTGGGTAGTTTAGCAATAGGCTAAAATTTTCAGCCTTTGTTTCTTATCTCAGATAAGATTACATAGGTTAATATCTTTATTGTAAATTATGTTTTTCATTTATCTTGGTCAATGAGTCCAGACCCCTACAGGCAGAGGCATCCATAAATTCAAGATGATTATGCTGCCACTGAGATTGAAGCCTCATTTTTTCCCTTGAGAACATTTCTATTAATTATATATAACTCCTACATATATTCAATATTGAACAAATTTAACTGCATCCAAAAGATGCCTGTGATAAACAGAAAATGCTTAAAAATAATGTTCCACATCTGTCAAAAGAAAATAACTTAGATACTCTGATCATTGCTGTAGTTTTTATTGATATTAGATGACACTGAGATAACCAAACATCATCAAAGGATGATGAGGTATCTTCCAATTATTCTTGCAACTCTCTTTCAGGAAACTTGTCAACACAGGCTTGATGCCTTGAGAAATAATGCCACTTTAAAGGAGTCATTATCAAGCTCAAACTGACAACTCAGTGTTTGAAATCAAGGACAATTAAATATTTGCTTATCCCAGGAGTTAATTTACTGACCTCAAGACCTTGTTTCACCTCCTTTAGGAGTGTCTAAAAAATGAACAGACGGATTTTTAAGAAATGCCCCTCTTTAATAATGGTTTACTCAAAGAGAATTTTTTAAAACCCTGTGCTGTTTTGGCATCCCTGGCTGACTATGCTTGAATGAGAATTTAGACTGAAGTGGCATCCATAAACATATGATAAGAAAATTGATTCTGAATGATAGCTGTAATTCTTTGTCTTAGCCTAGAAACAAAGGTTGAGGCACGGGTGTGTGCTGACATTAACGGAAAGGAGAGGATACAA
Source organism: Tapirus indicus (assembly GCA_031878705.1). Taxonomy (NCBI): domain Eukaryota; kingdom Metazoa; phylum Chordata; class Mammalia; order Perissodactyla; family Tapiridae; genus Tapirus; species Tapirus indicus. The sequence continues at coordinate 153,302,177 of CM062918.1, read as the reverse complement.
TTCCAGGCAGCAAGAGTGAGTAAAAAGGAAGTCAATCAGGGATGGAGAAATAGCAGCTACAAGGCAGTGCATCGGGGACTGGCTGTGGCTTCATGAGAAAACACAGAGACGCCCCTGGTCTGGCCGTGGGAATCATGCGCCCAAGTGGTCCATCCTGGGGCAGGGAGAGGCCTCTTCGCCTCCTGTTGCTCTTTGGTCAAAGCAGACCCCTCAGGGTGATAACTCCCTTGCACTCCTGGACTTGTAACCCAAGACCCCTCCAGGCAGTCACTGGGGAAGCCACAGGCTGAAGCAGAGTCTGGAAGTGGTGGGAGGAGTCAGAGACTGAGTCAGGTTGAGCTGGCTAAAGACTCATGGTCCAGGGCAGATCCCACTGTGTGGGTACAGTGGGGGCCATGCCTGAGAGAGTCCTCACACCAGGGGAGGGAGACACCACCAGGGTCTCCATTTAGTGAGCAGCTCAGAGGCCAATGAGGCCAACCTGGGGAAACGTATAAAATAGGTCCAACATTCTCTTTATTGTTATCCAGGCCCCCGTCTTCAAAATTCCATTTAAAACACATTTTTTGGGGGGCCGGCCCGGTGGCGCAGCGGTTTAGTCCGCGTTTGGCAGCCCGGGGTTCGCTGGTTCGGATCCCGGGCGCCCGCCGACGCACTGCCTGTCAGCCACGCCATGGCGGCGTCCCATATAAAGTAGAGGAAGATGGGCGTCCCATATAAAGTAGAGGAAGATGGGCACGGATGTCAGCCCAGGGCCAGTCTTCCTCAGCAAAAAGGGGAGGATTAGCAACGGATGTTAGCTCAGGGCTGGTCTTCCTCACCAAAAGAAAAAGAAAACACATTTTTTGAGCATCTGTTATTTGCCAGCCTTTGCGCCAGGGGCACTCAGATTGAAAAAACAAGACCCCTGGCCTCATAATTACTGTAACTTAATATAATACATACCAAGACCCTGGGACTTTAAATGAGAGGAACGAATTCCGTTCGGAAGAGAGCAAGGAACACTACAAAGAAGAGAACGCGGATGAGGCAGCTTTGTCTAATCCAGGTGAGATGCGTGGAAGGGAAGAGGAAGGACCGGTGAGGGATGTGGGTTAACTGAGGGCATGCACACTGTCTCCTGAGCCCAGAAACAGGACCACACTTGAGCGACTACCTCTAGCAGTTCAGCATTTCTTGCTCCTTATACTTGCTACTGTGATGGCCACTATGAGGCAGTGTGGCAATTAACAAAAAATCCAACTAATCATGATTTAAACCATAAGGGTATCCGTTGTCAACTTGATACTTCAAGGCAGGCCATCCCAGAGTGGTTTTGGAAACAAAACAGTGTCACCAAGTGTTGGTTTGCAACCTCGGGAGTTCCCTGGATGAAACAAAACTGGCCCCATACATGGTGGGCAAGGAGAGAGTGAAGAAAGAGGCTGGCCACTCCAGACTGGCAGGTGGCAGGTTTAATAAGCAAGGGAACTTGCACACAAGACTTGTCTTGGGTGGTCATAAGACGAGTAGATCTCCAACCTGCCCACCAAATCTTAAGAGTTTATATGGATGCCTTAACTGGGTAAGTTATGTGTACTGTGCAGATGGTCTCAACGACATGTTACTCTCTCGAGGTTGTATCCTTGAAACGGCTCTGGCTACGGGAACAGTGGGCAGAACGTATAACCCAAAGACAGGAAAAAGGGTGAGGAGCCTCTCATTGCCCGGGTCTAGCCTGTGGGTCAACTGGTGGTCATGTCCTCCCAATGACCTCCTCCAATACCAAGAACCCAGAGTCTTTCTTCTTCTCTGCCATCTTCAACTTGTTGGCTGTCATCCTTAAACTTGTTGCCTCTAATCTCAAAATAATGGCTATAGCTCCAAACATTACATCTTCAAAGAGCAATGTCCAGAAAGAGAGGAGGGAAAAGGACAATAGAAGCCTTCTTCTCAAGCATTTCTTCCTTATCAAAGAACTCTTTCCCAGAGGCTCCCTGTAGACATCCTTTTACACCCTACTAACCTAAAGTGGGTTGCATGCTCCAACCCTAGATCAATCAGTGGATAAAGAGATCAAGATTGCCATCATTGGGGCCAGCCCAGTGGCATAGCAGTTAAGTTCGCTTGCTTGCTTCGGTGGCCCAGCGTTCGCAGGTTCAGATCCTGGGCACGGACATATACACCACTTGTCAAGCCATGCTGTGGTAGCATCCCATATAAAGTAGAGGAAGATGGGCACGGATGTTAGCCCAGGGCCAGTCTTCCTCAGGAAAAAGGGGAGGATTGGCAACGGATAACTGAGGGCTAGTCTTCCTCACACACAAAAGAAGATTGTCATCATTAACTTAAATCAATCAAGATGTATCCTCTGTGGCTGAGTACATAATCGCACATCAAATTGGCCTCCTTCTTGATCTTCTTGCTTCTAGCCAGTGTGCTCTTCCTAACAAACAAGCTGATGATGTCACTGTCATGCTTGAAATCCTTCTATGGCTTTTCCTTGTCTTTCGGGCAAGTCCAAGTTCTGTGACCATTCATGCTTCTTCGTATTAACTCTTCAATTTCATCCTCTCCCATTCTGCCAAGGGCACTCCATTTCAGACAAATGGAATTGGCTGAAATTCTCAGAATGCACCATGCTTGTTGCTACCTCTAGTGTTTTGTATATATTGTCTCTTCTGACTTTCTTCATTGTCTTCATAGCAACTACAACTTATCTTTCAAACATAGACTTAAATGCCCCCTTCTCAGAAAGCCTTCCAGGATGTTTCTCCTCTTTTCTCAGTAGCACCCTGTTTATACCACCGTTATGACATTTACAGCCTCTGGTAATTATTTATTTCTTCATCTATCTCCTTAACTTGACTGGAAATCCCCAGGGCTTAGCCCAGTGGCCAGAAAGCAGAAGCCACTTAAAAAGTGCTGATTAAATGGAAAATCCCTATGGGTGTGCTATCAAACTCAACCAGGCCTTTAGTTGTTGGATTTGTCACTTGTTGAATCCTGACTCTGGGGACAGTTGTAAACACTCCCCACCCTCCTGTGGCCCAAGTGCCTCCTTCATCCTCAGCGGGGAATCTCAACATCTACTTAGAATTCATTGATGGCATTAAGTTCAGTCCTTAATCTTCCTTCATTTACCTGAACCCCCATTCCAACATTTAACATTTCTCTGTTTCTCACTCTCTTCATCCCTCTCATATGAAAGGAAAAGGTGTCTCTTCTCCCTCAGGATCTTGTGCCCTCCACTCTCCTGCCTTGGACCCCCTCTCCAGAATCTTCCATCTTCCCTTTGACATCTGTTAGCGCTCCAGTCTCTAAAGTCTGGTTACTCTTGCACTGCTTACATCTCAGAAGATTCCTGTCCTGTCAACGATGCCTTCAAACCCAGCAGAGTTTGCTAGAACTGGTGGCTCAAATACCATATAAAACCTACAGAATGTTTCACTTGATTCTCACGGTGTTATAAAAATTGGGAAATTTCACTTAAAAATAAGGATTTCAGTCTTCTCTGTGAAGGTCAGACAGCTGGCTGCCCTGGGCCACCCTTTCCTGTGGCAGCAATGGTCTGGGCACAGCTACCACCTTCGGGTGAGGCATGTGGTCACTAGGTCATCACAGTCCCCTCTGACTGTCTCTGCTCACTTCTGTGCCCTGTCAGGTCCTTGTAAGCATCTGAGTGTGCAGTCCCCTGCTAGAGTTTTGGTTTTGTCCCCATCTTTCACCTGGAAGTGCCCTCTTAGAAGTCATGGGTGATTTTCAGTTTCGAGACACACAGGTGTTTGCTCCATCCTCGTGTCCTTGAACTCTCTGCGTCTCCGTCACCTCTCTAGGAACCACACCCAGCTTGGCTTCCTTAGCACCTTATGTTCCTGGTTCTCTAAGATCCCTAATGCTGCTGTTGCTGACTGTTCTCCTCCTGCCCCTAAATGAAAGCTTCTCCTAAGGTTTGGTCCTGGAATTTTCAGTTTAGGACCCCGCTCACGTCCATGGGCTCACTGTCATGTGGCTTTTGCCGTCCATCCCTTTTTGTGAAGAGCTGCCAAACTTCTCTGTCCGTAATGTCTCTTCTTCCTGTTCTTCTCACGTGTCTCTGATGATCTGCTGGATGTGTTTCCACACTTCGATTTAATGCGTCTAAAACACAGCTCCTCATCTCGCCTCCCGCTCCTTCCTCTGACCACACCAGGTCCCTCCTGACTGCTGACCATTGATGGAGTTCTCACAGCGACCCAGGCTGTAACTCACTTCACCCCTTTCCTCTGACCTCCAAGCCATTTCTTCAGGCCCTCCAAACTCCGGGCCTCCCAGCTGGCCTCCCTGCCTCCCGCCCCTCATCCAATTCTCATTCCTTGCACCTTGGCAAAATCATCCTTCTAAAACATTGCTAGGAAATCGTCTTTCCACTGCTCTACACTGAGTAGCTGAAAGAACGAGACATGCACGTTGTCAAGATTCCTGCCCACATTCCTCTCAGCAATCCAGTCACGTCTAAACCTCAGAGCAACGACAGTCCACCCTCCTCACACCACTCTTGGTGCATCAGAGGCTTTAGCAGTTCTCCATCATTTGAGGAAGAAAATCCAAAACTTATGACCTTCAGTCATCTAGGCTCAGCCAGGTTTCCGACCTCACCTCCCACCACTTCCTGACCTAATGTCACCTGGACAACTTGAAATTCACCAGAACTGAGGATACCTTGAAGATATCTCAGGTATCTTTCTCTCCGCTTTCTCCCTTTGCTGATGCAGGTCCATCGTTTGGAAGGTCCTCCCAGCATCCTTCGAGGCCCATCTCAAATGTTTCACTGATAATGCCGCCTGTCACACACTCTCTTATATTGTATTTCCAGTCAGGTCTTCTCTGGCCCACTACATCATATGCTCCTTGAGAGCAGGGACTGAATCCTTCTCCATCTTTCATCCCATCAGAGTGCCCAGCACATGGCATCCTTCTAACCAAAGCGCATTTAGACAAGCCTTCCATAATGGCAGACACTGAGCCAGGGGCTGGTGTACGAAGATGGATGAGGCACAGCCCCTGCCCTGATGGGTTTCTCGTTCAAACTGGTGAAGAGACGAAAACACGTGACTATAAAGTACGATGACACAGTAGAGGTGCACGCCAGGGAAGGGATGGTTTCCTCGTGGGGAGGTGATTGAGAATGGGAAGGGGAGGCACTAAAGGAAGGATGGTCAGAGAGGTGGACAGGAGAAACGACTCAAGTGGAACCTCAGTCAGCTATCTGTACAACTTACTGGCAAAGTATGACGGTGATAAGGTGGCGAGGCTGGAGGACCAGCCCGCACGTACTTAGATTATGTGGGTTTTACTTTGGTGAGAAACATACACGAGAGTGAACCACCACACAGTGACGGATTCTACCCAGGGAGGTACGTGGGGGAACCGGCAGAAGGCACTCTAATTCTGGTTGTTGACTCCCCTTGTTGACAGGGAATGTTCTAGACTAGCAGTTATTTATCACTGACATTTTAAAAAGAGGGATAGAGAGCTGGCAGTCGAGATTTCGTGCAGATCAGAAAACTAGTAAAAGTGCCTCATACAAATTGCAAGCACAGCATCTGTGGTCCAAAACCACCTTAGATTTTGGAACTCGCCCATCTCTGAACACGACCTGAACAGCGCTATCACCTGCCAAGGCTGAAGTCACTGCTGCAACGGCTTCCCTAATACAGACAACCCCCAGAATCTGTCCTTGTTAGAAGAGTGAACTTTGGTTTCTTTGCTAGAATACACAGCTTTATTTGACTAAGATAAACAAAAAAAGTCAGAAACTTTAAGAATAACTGATTTCATTTGATCATCTTAACTGAAGTCTCTTGCTACATGAGAAAAGATTCCCTATCAGCCATTTTTTTAAGGGACGTCTGGCTTCAAAAGCTTTTCTGGCTTTCCTTTCTATTGTAAAAACATCAAGTCAATCATTTCTGGGAAGGCAGGCAGCAAAAATGCCAACGTCAGACTGAGTCCCCTGATTTCCACCAGGACTGTTTCCACAATAACAAGCGATTGCTGTTGTTTTTACAGAAACACCAATAAACAAACAGTTCTAGAAACACAGTACACGGAGAGTGATCGATAAAATTAAATACGTCCCACTTTAAAGCTAATTCTAAAACATCACAGAGTTACTAGTGGAGAACTCAGATAATCAGACTGGAAAAGCAAAGGGTTTGTAGACATGGGAGTTCCAGCCTCCCGCTCACACAGCCTCTATGCATTAGTAGTCGGTCATCCTCTCCCATCTGCTCAGAAGCTTCAAAGGGATTCAGCCAAGATCTTGATAATTTAGCCCTGACCAAACTGGGTACTGATCATCCTTCTCCCACCAAATGCATTCTTATGATCAGAATTAAGCATTGGAGATCTGTCATCACACACCGACCTGAGGGGGGAGTGGACTGTCAGAGGTGCCTGGTCACTTCAAATTCAGACCCCAGAGAAGCCAGCCTGGGTGACCGGTGGTGGTGGGAGGGCTGCAGGGAGGCGGGCAGGGAGTGTGACCCACTGTGCGGCTGGGGCTGCCCTTTGAACCGAATCGATGGAAATCTTTCCTTCCTTGTGATAAGGCCTCCGCACACTGATAAGTGCCATTTGGAAATCTTCACCGCCTGACAAACACCACTAGGCCACTGTGGGTGTCACTGGGCTCAGGGTCTTCTGCCGGGACAGGACAGTCACTTTGCAATATGCCTCTTGGGCAGACTCCAGTTCCCTAGTTAGAGCACTGTGAATGTTATAAAAATCAGGAGAATTTTTTCCTTTCGCTGCTTGCTAATTCACAAGTTAAACACACCAGAGGCCTGAACAGCCTCTAGGCTGCGTGTTGTTGTGTTGTTTTACGGGCAGAACAACCGACTCACTGGGTCGCACCCTTTGCACCTGTTTGCTCTCCGAAGCACAGTGGACAGGTGCCTTAGTGCGGGCGGCAGAAACAGAGGATGGAAGCTGGGATGCAACGGCGGTTCCACTCTCCTGCCACTGAGGTGGGACTGCGGGCCCCAGGAGGTGCCAGCCTGCAGGATCCAGCTGCCTCTGGCTTCCAGGCTGCAGTACTGGCTCTGTTCTCACAGAAGTGCTGACAGAACATGACGAACAGAAAACAGATGTGAAGTGACCTTCCAGAAATGTATTTCAAGGCTTCTTAATCTTCACAGGAATCCTTCAGAGGGAGCGATGCCACCTTCAGGCAGTGACACACATGACATTTAGCAAAGGATTGCTGTTCCTGCCTGGGACCCCTCCCTGGACAGTCCCCACTCCATTCTCCTCCCTCCCCCTCCCTTCCTGCATTGCACTTTCAGACATCATCCCCAGAGCCCACTGCACACGTGGTCATTCCTCTACACACACGCTCTCCCCTGACCTGTCCCCACACACAGTCTTGGCTGTCACAGAGTTGCCACCTTTACCAGATATTGAGGCCACTTCTCTCTCATTTTTGGATCCATACTTGTTTTGAAGTTGTCACAGTCACTGGGACCATTACTGGCTCCAAATACTTTTATGACACTAAATGTTGGTTTGGAACCACTGAGTCCACTGGACTTTCACCCACTTAATGACTTGAGTTAGAAATACTGGAATAGAGGGTGCAAAGGCCAGCTGGGGAAACAAGTCCCCGTGTCCCTCTCCTACGGCCTTCCAGGTCCTCGGCTCTGGGCAAAGTACTGCTCCTTATGCACGTGAGTGTGGGTTTGCACCGTGCATGAGTCTAGGCTTTTGAATTGCTCTGCTTATGTTCTTTGTGGACACCTGTCTGCATCCCGCAAGAATTTGGGCGGGATTTCCCAGAGTTTTGTCCTCCCCATGAATACAACACTTTGTAGAAGACTTTCCTCCTTGCCAAGTTGTTGATATCTTGCAAAACAATTTATGGCACCATCTTCCCTGAGAAAGAAAGCCACATAAGTGCAACACAGTGCAAATTCATTCCCAGTGCCACCAATGAGCAGTCAACTACATCACCTCAGTTAATCTCAAATCAGTCTGGCTTCAAAGTCTGGGCACTTCTCAGTGAGCCAAGCCAGCTCTTCCCCTGGAAATCCAGGGGGTTCTCTGCCTAAGAAGTCTGTGCATTTTTCTACTTCCAGACATCGTATGCCAAGAAATTCCCATAGAAATTTCTGGACAGAAGTGGATAGAGTTTGTGGAACTCAACTTGAATCTTTTTTCTATTCCTGTATTACTTAAGACTAAACCATTTGTCCAATTTGTAAGTAATCAAAAATGGACTCAATCAGAACATGCAATTGTTGTTTAGATATCTGAGTTTTGCAAATGAATAGAAAGTGTCAAATATGCAGTTTGTATGAATTAGTTCTATTGAGAGTGATGATGATCTTATGAGACAGGTAATGTCATGTTAATTTTACAGAGCAGATAAATGAAGTTTATGGATGTGAAATAACTCGTGTTATTGCAAAGCTAATAAATGGTATAGCAGGATTCAGTTAGGCTTGTCTGTAACAGAGGCTCCAAAATTTTGCATGAAAAGAGAGGCAGCCATCTGATGGAAATGTGGGCAGGGGACTTTTCTTGAAGTTGTGTCTGCATAGCTAGCTCATTGCTCTACTTAGTATATTTATCTGGGTTAGATTGAGGGGTGATGGAGATCAGGGGGCCTTAAGCCTCCCCACTGCAAGCTGCTGCTTTGGCTGCCATTGCTTCTCTGACTCCAAGATCCACTCTCTTTCAGTTGATATATTTGCAACATGAGACCCCAGGAAGAAAATTTTAAAGACAAATAGGCAACTAGTAGATTATCGAGCCATAGATTTATTAACCCAAAGTTCTATTCTCTGCATATTTTTCTGGTTCATTCTATATCACCACCCCTCACACACTTGGGGACCCAACAAAACTGTGGGATTTTCAGTCTTTCCGGGGTCCTGCTCTCTCACTTCTAGGTCTGTCTTTGCACATGTTCTTCCCTGACCTGGAACACTCCCCTCCCACCCCTGCCTCCTCCTCTCGCTATACCCACCTTCCCCTGGCAAACTCCTGCTGAATCTCAGCTTCAGTGTCACCGCCCCCTCCCATACATTCTATCATAACCCCAGCACGCCCACCACCTTTAAGGGAGGCGCTCTGGAGCCCACCCCTGTGTGCTTGAATTCTGACTTTGCCTGGTTGTGCAAGTTCAGGCTGCTCGCTAACCCTCTCAGTGTTTGACTTTCCTCACCTCTAAATGCGGAAAATAGTGGTCCCTGAGCTCTGAGGTAGGTCCAGGTTCACTGCGAGAATAGCTTTCAAGCACTTAGAGCCCACCCAACTTGCGGCAAGCCCCCCGTCCATGTTGACCAGTACTACTGACTGTTTACAGTAACAGGGCAGGGACTGCCACTTGGCTGGTCACGACGGCCTCCTGGCGCACAGCACAGTGCTGTGAATATTTGCTGCATAAACGAGTATCCTGTTGCACATACACGGCACGTCCACTGCTCTGGACCTCAACCACCATCAACTCTTGTCTGGACTCTGAAATAGGCTCCTACCAATGCTCCTGCTTCTATCCTTGCTCCATCTAGTCCAGCCAGAGGGATCTTTTCCAAACTTGAGTCAGATCATGCTGCTCTTCTGGTTTCCCATCTCACTTGGAATAACGACTAAAGTCCTTGCAAGACACTAAGTGACTCGGCTCCCTGCTACCCTACCTGATTTCATCTTCTGCGTGCTCCCCTTGCTTGGCTTCCGCCACGTGGGCCTCCTGGGTGCTCCTTGAACAACCAGGAATGCTTTTGCTTTAGGGGGTTTACCCTGCCTGTTCCTTCTGCCGGGACCACTCTCTCCAGAGACAACTGCTCACTAACTCCGGCCCCTTCTTCATGTCTTGCTCAAACGCCACCTCCTCAATAAGGCCTATGTAGATCACTCTATTTCAAATTGCAATCTCATCACAAGGAAAAGAAAAAAACAATAAATAAAGAGGGCAGGAGGAAACTTCTGGAAGTGATGGACGTGCTCATGGCACAGAGGGTGGTGACGGTTCCTCTGATGTGTGCATATCTCCAAACTCGTCAAGTTGTACACATTAAACATGTACAGCTTTCTGTATGTCAATCACACCTCAGTAAAGTGGTTTACAAAAAGTAAAAATACAAAATACAACCTTGTCCATGCTCACACCCAGCACTCTCAGCCCCCATACCTTGCTTCAATTTTCTTTAACCTAATAGTTAACGTATTTATAATTACTATGTTAACGTGTTTACTTTCTGACTTTCTCTCCTGGAATGCCAGCGCCACACGCTCAGGGACCTTTGTTTACTTGCTGATATGTTCTCCGGTGCTTAGAACAGTGCCTGGGACACAGGTACTGAATGATGGTTCTTGGACAAAGGGTGACACCTGCGTGCACAGGTACAGCCACGCCCAGCTTCAGTCTCTAGCTACTGTAAGTGGGAAGGTTAGCAGGGCCAGCTCTCCCAGGTGAGAAAAGCAGACTTCTTCCTTTGCAGTGTCGACACAATGCCCCGGATAGATTTCATCGAAATGGATCTTCTCAACAATGGCGGTGCACAGGCCCTGTCCCTGAGCAGCCTCGACGCTGTCTCGGCGGCTCCGATGCCCTGCTGTCAGTGTGGCCCTGCACGTTGGTCCTCATGGACCATCCCTCCTAGTTATCGGAGGTGCTGACCGCTCAGGGACAGCTCGTCGGTTCCGGCCTCCCCAGGTGAACCGTCCTCATGAGTGGTTCTCAGAACAGCACTCTCCCTCGGAGCCTCTCTTGTCAATCTTCTTCCTTCTTGAGTGCTTAAAACAAAGTGATAATTTCTTATTTTATGATTACAATGGTCATTCTGACTGAATACTTCAATCTCATTCCAACTCTTCTGTGGTACATATCATAATTTTTGTCTTACTTATACTACAAATAAACTAGAATAGGAATATGTCACTGTGTAGAAGTTACAGGGCAGTAGATTTGGACTCACTATAAGAAGTTTTAGAAATAATCAGGATATAGAATGGGCTGATTCTCTTTTTTTCTTTTTTTTTGCGAGGAAGACCAGCCCTGAGCTAACATCCGTAGCCAATCCTCCTCTTTTTGCTGAGGAAGACTGGCCCTGGGCTAACATCCGTGCCCATCTTCCTCCACTTTATACGGGACGCCGCCACGGCATGGCTGACAAGCAGTGCATCGGCGGGCGCCCGGGATCCGAACCCGCGAACCCCGGGCTGCCAAGCGCGGACGAAACCGCTGCGCCACCGGGCGGCCCCAGGCTGATTCTTAATATATAAAATTTCCTCATCATTGGAGATGATTTACATGAAATGTCCGGAGAAGGCAAATCTATAGACACAGAGAGAAAATTACCAGTTGCTGGGGCTGAAGGTGGGGATGGGAGTGTGACTGAAAATGGGGACAAGGTTTCTTTTAGGAGTGATGAAAATATTCTAATATTAGATCGCACAGCTATGTTAATTTACTAAAAATCACTGAAGTATACACTAAAACGGGTGCATTTTATGGTATGTGTATTAGTTTGCTAAGGGCTGCTAACAAAGCACCACAGACTGGGCGGCTTAAACTACACAAATTGATTTTCTCACAGTCCCGGAGGCTGGAAATCTGAGATCAACGTTTTGGCAGGGTTGGTTCCCTCTGAGACCGTGAGGGAGAATCTGGTCCAGGCCTCTCCCCTTGACTTGTAGACGGCTGTCTTCTCCCTTCGTCTTCACATCATCGTCCCTCTCTACATGTCTGTGTCCAAATGTTCTCTTCTTAGAAGGACACCAGTCATATTGAGTTAGGGTCCACCCTAATGACCTCATTTTAATTTAATTACATCTTTAAAGACCTTATGTCTAAATGCAGTTCCATTCTGAGGTACTGGGGGTTAGGTCTTCAACACATGAATTCGGGGGGACACAATTCAGCCCACAACAATACGTAAATCATACTTCAATAAAGCTGTTTAAAAAATAACGTACTAATTGAGTGCTTACCAGGTTCTAGGTTCTGTGCTAAGTTCTTTACATGTATCATCTCATTTGATCTTCTCAAAAACACTGGGGTGAGTATGATTACGCCCACTTTCAACACGAGGAAGGTAAGGCACAGAGAGGTTAATTATTGTGCTGTGGTCACAAAGCCAGCGAGCGGTAGAGCCATGATTCAACCACAGAATCTGACTCCAGAGCCCACACATTTAGTCCCTATGCGAACACCTACCACGTGACAGGCAGTCAGGCCCTTTAAATCAGTCCTCTGACATCAGTTTTATAATCTCAATTGTACGCAAGAGAAAAGTGAGGCTCAGAGAAATTCATCAACCTGCCCAAGTTCACACCGCCCGTAAATGGGCTTTCTCCAAAACCCAAGCAGTTCCTAACATTACGTTGTTCTAATTCTGTGTAACTGTGGCTCTCCCCATTGTTGCTGGGAGATCCCAGGGCAAGAGAAAGCCTGCTGGCACAACAGATGCTCAGTAAATAGTGGTGGAAAGAATGAGAGCACCTTGGCCTGCAGTTTTAACTTCACAGTGAGGGACAAGGGAATCTGTTCATTCTGGAGACCTGAGCTGCCTCAACCCTGCAAATCTGGAGACTCCCTGGGCCGCAAGTCAGGGGATCATCTACCAGTGGAGTTCATGGTATAAACTCCAGAAGTTACCTCTCGGCTGAATACGCTCTACGTGGGGAAATGGGCTCCCTCATATTCTGCTGGTGCGAGTGCAAACTGGGGTGCACTTTCCTTTGGGCAACCTGGCACTGTACATCAAAAGCCTTAAACACACACACGACCCCCTTGTGTCCCCTAATTCATCTAAGAATTTATGTGTTAAGAAGAAATATCTTCTAATATCTAATCTAAATATCCAATAATAAAAGAGAAATTATGGTTCAGTCATAGGATGGAATAGTATGCAGTCTTACTGATGATGTTGCTTGTTATTATTGTTCTAGATAAAGTTCTTATTATATAATATTAAATGAAAAAAGCAAAAAATAAAACCAGTTACATGGCAGTTCACAGAAAAAGAAATGCAAATGGCCAGTAAGTGTCTGCAAAGATACTCAATCTCATTCAGAATTTAAGGAAATGCAAATCCAAACGCTGAATTATTTTCACCTATGAGACTGGCAAAGAGGTGGCTGGGGGCGAGTAGCCTAACGCACAGTTGTTGGAAGTGTAAATTGGTACAAATTTTGGGAGAAATTTGGCAATATCATTAAAGTTAAAAAATACATACCCCCTTTTTGACTAACAATATTACTTCTAGCAGCTTTACTTTGTCCTCTAGAAATACAAACACGGCAAAGATGTGCATTACAGCACTAACTGTAGTGGCAAAAATCTTGGAAACAAGTTAAATGTTCATCAACAGCAAAATGATTAAGTAAGTGGTGGAAGGGTCATGCAGTGAAACATCGGCAGCTCCTAAGATGACTTACATATATCTCTACACGCTTACTTGCCAAGACACTTACTTACATTAGTCAGGGTCCAGCCAGGAACACAGAACTCACGTCAGATCACTCAATAGAGGGAATTTAATACAGGAATTAATGACAAAAGTTTAGAAGCAAACTATTTTATATCCAGAGGGTGGTGACCCAGGGACACCTTGCCTGCAGGCCAGGCACAGGCAGGTGAGGAGTGGGGGGCAGGGTCCAAGGCCACCCCTTCTACTCTCTCTGCTTCTCTTTGTGATCAACTTCAAACTCTCTCTATAGACCAACTTTCTACTTTTCTCCACGCATGTAGCTGTACCAGCTCTAGTTCAAGCATCAGTAATGGCTAAAGACAGTTCCAGGAGATAATCTGATTGATCCAGATTGGGTTAAGCATCCACCCAAATCCAGCCATCTCCAGCCAGGGGAAGGGCCACAGGACTCACTCTGTGAGTGGAGACTGCACTTCTCACCAGGGGGCCTAGGCTGGGGAGGCTCCATCTACTACTGACAACATGGGCAACAGGATTAGTGCTGATGCTGTCTACCAAGGGAGGGAATTCATGATGGGAGGAGACTGGAATGGAAGGTGATAACTTAAGTGTTGGACATGTTCAACTCAGATGTCCACAGACACACAAACATATTGTCTAGGAGGAAACTGAATGTAGAGTCCAGTGTTCAGCATGGGAATTTGGACTGGGAATCCAGGCTTGGGACGATTAGCATAAAAACGGTATTTGAGGGGCCGGCCCGGTGGCGCAGCGGTTTCATCCACGCTTGGCAGCCCGGGGTTCGCAGGTTCGGATCCCGGGCGCCCGCCGACGCACTGCCTGTCAGCCATGCCGTGGCGGCGTCCCATATAAAGTAGAGGAAGATGGGCACGATGTTAGCCCAGGGCCAGTCTTCCTCAGCAAAAAAAAGAGGAGGATTAGCAATGGATGTTAGCTCAGGGCTGGTCTTCCTCACCAAAAAAAAAACAAAAACGGTATTTGAAACCTTGGGTAAATGAGAAAAAAAAAACACTGGTTCAAGATAGAATCCTAGAGAATAAAAAATATTTACAGGATGAACAGGGAAGAAAAAACACAACAAGAGACTGAGAAAAACTGAACAAAAGGACCAGTGAAAGAAAAACAAAACCAGAAAAAAATCATGGAGAGAGGAAGTTTCAAGGAAAAGAAAGTGGTCAGTTCTGTTAAATCAGATAAACCCTGAAGACTGCCCAGCAGGATATGGCCCCAAGGTCTCTGATGATGTATGCATCGAGGGAAGGAAGAAACCAAATTGCAAGGAATTTAGGAGGGTAGGAAATGAATTCCTCGTGATTTAATGGTTTTGCAGCCACTCATGAATCAGGGAGGTGACAAGCCTTGGTGAGATTGAATAGAAGAAGTCAGCGTGCTCGCACTTCACGGTTCTTCCAAAACTCTTTTGTATAGGGTGACCTTTTTGTATGGGGTACATTTTTGTATAGGGTGACTTGGACTAACTGGTTAGCTCGGGACATTTACACGGGCCCAATCTCAGGTCTCTACTCTGAATTCACAGAACAAATCCTAGAGCTCCCTCTTGGGGCTGGCGATTCTCGTATATTCCTAGTCTTGAAAACCTTAGGTCAGTGAACTGTGGCCCTGAGGCTGCATCTGGCCCTCTCACTGTTTGTATGGCCTGTGAACTAGGGATGTTTCTGACATTTTTCAATGTTTGAAGAAAATCAAATGAAGGAAAATTTTTTGTGAAGTGAAAACTATATGACATTCAAATTTCAGCGTCATGAAAGACATTGTCATTGGGACACAGTGCTCATTTGTTTAGGCGTGGTTGCTGACAGAGAACGTGTGGCCCACAGAGCCTAAAATACTTGCTCTCTGGCCCTGTTCAGAAGATGTTTGCAGACCTCACCCTGGAAGAGTGAACAGGGCAGTCCTGGGACTTCAGGTTGCTCTTCAGAGATACAAAAATAGCTTAGTTCTGGTCACCAAACCTCAGTAAAAACATACTAAAAATTTGTCTGATCTCCTAAAATCTTCAGTATAGGAAGAACCCTGGCCTAGGTAGACCCACATGAACGCCCCATTTTAGGCCACATCCAGGAGTTTGACCTCTCTGTACTTATCAGTGATATCTTGGGACACGGCTGTGCCTAGCACTGAGACAGGCCAGAGGAGACGGAGGGAGAGCCGAGAGCTGTGGGTAGATGAGTCTCCGTGTGGAACAGACCCCTCGGGCCCTGGGAATCAAATGGTAGAGAACAGCAAAATGCCAGCCACTTCCCGCACACTAGGCATGCCCAGTGCTTTACATGCAATTATCAGGATATACAAAACTCACTGCCTCCTTCACTGAGAGTGGAAAGTCTGGACGGCAATGTGAGTAAAGGGTGAACATCGTCGCTTCACAGCCAGACCTGGGAGATCCAGACTTCCGTCCAGATTTCATACATATCACCACGTATACATGCCATATATATTGAAGTGTTGTTTATATACACACATGTTTTATTGGGTATTATCAGATACATAATGGGAACTAGTAAGGATTTTTGATCAGAGCAGCTTGGTGCTGGGAGTGATGGAGCTCTGGGGCCTGAAGCTCTAGACCAAGTCTCCTCAGCTCAGGCGCTTCCTAGCAGGTGACCCTGGGCAAAGCACTTAATCTCCTTAAACCTCAGTTTTCTTATTTGATAAATGGGGATAATAATGTGCTCTCACTGGGCTGTCGTTAGCAAGTGTGGGGCCATGAAGTATTCAGTAAGTGGTACCACTTAGCATTATTATTTTTTAATTGAGATATAATTCACATACCATAAAGTGCACAAGTCAGCAGCTTCGGGTCTATTCACAAGGCTGTGGAGCCATCACCACTATCTACCGCCAAAACATTTTCATCACCCCCAAAGGAAATCCTGTACCCAGTCACTGCCCACCCCCTTCCAGCCCCTGGCAACCCCTAATCACTGTCTATCTCTATGGATTTGCCTATTCCGGACACTTCATATAAGTGGAACGATACAATATGTGACCTTGGAGTCTGGCATCTTTCATTGAGCATAATGTTTACAAGCTCTGTCCATACTGCAGCCTGTTTCAGCACTTCATTTTTATTGAATAATAATCCATTGTATTGATATACCACATTGATTTATCCACTCGTCAGTTGATAGACATTTGGGTTGTTTCCGCTTTTGGCTACTATGAATCATGCTGCCATAAATACTCATGTACAGGTTTTTGTGTGGACATATGTTTCAGTTTTCTTAGGTACACACCTAGGAGTAGAATTGCTGGGTCATATAGTAACTCTACGGTCAACTTTTTGAGGAACTCCCAAAGTTTTCCTCAGCAGCTGCACCATTTTACTTTCTCACCAGCAATATATGAGAGTTACCATTTCTCTACATCCTTGTAAACACTTGTTATTGTATTTCTCTTTTATTACAGTCATCCTAGTGTGCTCGAAGTGGTATCTCATTATGGTTCTGATTTGCATTTTCCTAATGACAAATAATGTTGAGCATCTTTTCATGTGCTTATTGGCCATTTATATTTCTTCTTAGGAGAAACGTCTATTCAAATCTTTTGCCCAATTTTTACTTGGTTGTCTTTTTACTATTGAGTTGCAAGAGTTGTTTATATGTTCTGGATACTAGCCTCTTTTCAGATATATGATTTGCAAATGTCTTCTCCCATTCTGTGGGTTATCTTCCCACTTTCTTGTGTCCTCTGAAGCATAAACATTTTTAACGATGAAGTCCAATGTATCCATTTTTTTCTTTGGTTGCTTGAGCTTTAGGTGTAATATTCCTAAGTATTTTATTCTTTTTGATGCTATTATAAATGGAATGTTTTCTTAATTTTTAGCTCATTGCTAGTGTATGGAAATATAATTGATTTTATCGATTTTAACTGATAAAATTTTATCAATATAAATGATATATTTATCAATACAAAATCAATTTTATTGATTTTATCCTGCAACCGTGCTGAATTCATTTATTAGCTCTAGTAGTTTGTGTGTGTCAGTATTTCTTAGGATTTTCTAAGTACAGTATCATGTCATTTGCAAACAGAGATAGTTTCACTTCTTCCTTTCTGATCTAGATGTCTTTTCTTTCTTTTTCTTGCCTAACTGCCCTGGCTAGGATCTCCAGCACAATGGTGAGCAGATGTGGTGAAAGCAAACATCCTTGTCTTATTCCTGATCTTAGGGGGAAACATCCAGTCTTTCACAATTACGTATGATGTTAACTCTGGGTTTTACATAAATGCCCTTCATCAGGTAGAGGAACTTCCCTTATATTCCCGGTTCGTTGAGTGTTTTTAATATAAAAGGGTATTGGATTTTGTCAAATGCTTTTTCTGCATCTATAGAGATGATCATGTGGCTTTGTCCTTTATTCTATTAATATGGTGTATGTATTAGTTTGCTAGGGCTGCCATAACAAAGTACCACAGATTGTGTGGCTTAAACAACAGAAATTTTTCTCATAGTTCTGGAGGCTGGAAGTCTAAGACCAAGGTGTCGGCAGAGTTGGTTTCTTCTGAGACCTCACTCCTTGGCTTGTAGATGGCCATCTTCTCCCTGTGTCCTCACGTGGTCTTCCTAATCTCTTTTCACAAGGACTGAGTCATATTGGATTAGGACCCACCCTAATGGCCTCATTTTAACTTAATTATCCCTTTAAAGGCCCTAAGTCCAAATAGTCACATTCTGAGGTACTACCGGGTTAGGACTTCAACATGAGGATTTTGAGAGGACACCATTCAGCCCATAACAGTGTATCACACAGATAGATCTTTGTATGTTGAACCAACCTTGTATTCCTGGGATAAATCCCACTTGGTCACAAGATCACTGAATCCTTTCTATATGTTCCTGGATTCAGTTTGGTAGCAATTTGGTGAGGATTTTTGCGAACAGCTAGCATTCTTATCTTCTTTATTCCTGCAATTCAAGGTGCTTTTACGTATGCTGTTTCACTTACACTAAACGCAACTCCACAAGGCGGGTAGTACACTCGTGTTTACTACAGCAAACCGAGGCTCAGGAAAGGGAAGTGATCGTCCCCTAATTACTAATTTGCAGTAGCCCACAGCATAAACTGGAATCAAAACTCACAGACAGGCGGAACACTAGGGAGAGGAAAGAAAGCAGGATTTGGTGAGAACAAAGAGAAACCGTGTGTGGCTGGAAGTTTACAGGGTCAGTGTGGCTGGCACCAGTGATCTCGATGACGTAAGAACAGACGTCACCTGCCGATGCGCACAATAGAGTAAATACACTCGTGGTTTCAACTCATGCATGTGGTGAAACCAAGTAGGGCTGACAGTTCTCATTAATTCTGAGATCATGATTTGACCAGATTAGCTGGAAGGAGAATAAACAGAAATTTTGATGATAGGGATTTGACTGTATCAGTAACAGCACATCCCAATTTCCAGATTCCTCCTTTCTTGGAGAGCTAGTTTCCAAGTCAACTGCTAATTCACTCACTCCTCCCTGAGCCTTGGGGTAGCTGTCCATCAGTGCTCTAGTACCATGACTGAGAATGCTGAATTCTGATTCTACCTCTGGCCCCAAGCGACTGTGGGACTCTGGAAGTCATTTAATTTCTGCAAGACTTGACTCCCTCATCAAATGAGGGAATTGAACTAGATGTTCTCTAAGCTCCCTTCCAGTCTCACAACTCTATTAATTTAGTGAAAAAGGGGACTGGTGATTCAATGGCCTGGAGATTTTCAAACAGCAATGAGGAGGAATCACTGAGGGGAGACTAAGGAACTACTGAAGAGCAATGAAGCCTGGCAGAGGACAGAGAGCAGTTATGCTGGCGGGGCGAGGGGGTAGCCAGTGAAGCTAAGAAAGTAAACAGCCTGGAGGGGGGTGGGGGAGGCTACCCAGAGTTGGGGATATCATGGGGAATATGACACAAAAATTATTGTAATTAAAAATAATTAAAAAGCCAGACCAGAGAGTCCAGGCTGGGACAGAAGACAGATAACCCACACCTTTAACCACCTAGTTTTGCCACAGGATCACGATGTTCTTTATCGCAGGCCACTGGGTGATGGGCTGAACAGCAAGGATCTTATCCAGAAGTCCCTCCGGTCAAGTCCTGAAGTCCCGGCCCCCGTTCCCGCCTCAGGCACCGGCCATGCTTCCTTTCTCTGAACCGTCAGTGACATTCACAATCTGGTTCACAGGAGGCAAGATTCTGATCATCAAAAAACATCTGTCTTTCCTTTTCATTAATTTTAAACTATTTTTTAATTTTCTTTCAAATGAAATACATTCTTATTGTAAAAAATTCAATCATTCACACACATAACGTAGATAGTGACAGTCCCTATAATTCCTCTTCCTGTTGTTGAGATCGGTGAAAACTCCTCTAAGTAATTTTTCTCTCCATACCCTAATGTAATTATTTACAAAAATGGAATCATGAAAACTGTTTTGCAGTGTTCTGCAAACTTTTCCTTCTCTCGCTAAGCAGATAGTTTTTCATGTCAGAGCATACAGATCTGCTTTATTCCTTTTGACAACCACAAAGGAGTCCGTTGTATCGCTATATCATAATCTGTGCCCTATTGAGGGGCATTCACCTTGTTTCCAATGTTTTGATTTGGAAACAATGCTGCACGTCCTGTGTGATGCTGTGAACATCCTTGTACGTGTCTCATCTCGCATGTTTGAATAAATGTTTCTAAATAACACATTCTTCAAAGTCTAATTGCTTACTTCAATAAAAAGTTAAACAAATGTATATTTTAAAAGTGAAATTGCTGACTCAGAGTATTTCGGTAGATATTGCCAAATTGTCTTCCAAAAATGTTGAACCAATTTCCACTCCCACCAGCGTATGAGAGTAGCTGTTGCCCACTCTCACTAACACTGGGCAGTCTTGTTTTCCTGTTTTTTGAAAACCTCTCCTATCTCATGTAGACGTAGACTTGTCAGATTAGTAAGTAAAAATATAGGATGTCTAGCTAAATTTGAATTCAGATAAACAAAAAATAATGATTACCCATCTCCATCAGTTAACTGGCCTTCGTTCTGGTCTCTCCTTTGGTGTCATAAGGGGTGTCTTCTCTGATTATCAATATTTATCTGAAACATTTATTTCATTCTAAATGGATGAGACGTATTTGTTACTTAAATTTGCATGTTCTTAAGATTTAGTGAGATCAGCACGTATATTGGCCATTTTTATGTCCTCTCTAGCGAACTCCCTGTTTATATCCTTTGTTCCTTTGGTCAGTGGTTTGTCTTCCTTAACAACTTGTAAGAATTTTTTATACTAAGGAATTAGACTGTTATACATGCCCAGTTTCTCTTTTGACTGTGTTTCCCCACCTTCAAGTGCTGCGCTTTTATGTGTTTCCACCTACCAAGCTCGGCCACTGCGACAGTGTCTCAAGTCCCCTGGATGCTCTGGATAAATGCACATTCCCGGGCTCCATTCCCAACCCAGCTAATAAGACTTCTCGGGGTGAAGCCTGGGACTCTGTACTTAAAATCTCTGTAGGGGATTTTTTTCCTTTCTCCTTTCCTCTCTCCCTCTTTTCTTTTTTCTTCCTCCCATCCATCCTTCCAGATTTTCATTATATTCAATGATCAGTAGTGAAGAATTTGCTAGAATTATTAAAATAAAAAATATAGAAGTAGGGGCCAGCCCCGTGGCGTAGCGGTTAAGTTTGTGTGCTCTGCTTCAGCGGCCTGGGGTTAGCAGGTTCAGATGCCGGGCGCAGACTGCCACACCATGCTGTGGCGGCATCCCATATAAAGTGGAGGAAGATGGGCACAGATGTTAGCCCAGGGCCAGTCTTCCTCAGCAAAAAGAGGAGGATTGGCAACAGATGTTAGCTCAGGGCTAGTCTTCCTCACACACACACAAAAAATAATAAAATAAATAATAAAAAATATAGAAGTAAACTATCCAATTGGAAGCTATTTTCATCTTCTGAGAGAGTGTGCTGTGATTAAAATGACTTATCAGTTCTTGACTTCAGGGAGAAGAAAAAAGGAATTTTAATGGTTTCCTCTGTCTGACAAAAAAACCTTTTATTATGGAAAATTTCAAGCATATACAAAAGTAAAGAGAATAATATAATTCCTATGTACTTATGTCCTAGCTTCAAAAAGTATCAACAAATAGTCAGTCTTGTTTCATCCCTATGCCCTATTCCCCCACCGTCTCACATTCCCCAGATTATTTTAAAGCAAGTCCCAGGAGATTCCTAAACTCATTCAATTTGAGATCCAGAACTTTATGATTTCTGGGTTTTCCATTGTGCTTTAAAAGTTCTTTCCAACTCCAAAAACACAATATTTAGTCATGTTTTTTCCTAGCTAGCATCTGTATGATCTCATTTTCTTTGGTTTGAATTGCAGAGTTTGAAGTCTGTTACCATTAAAAGAAAAACGAGCTATTGCGGGTGATGCTAAGGAATAGGTGCCCGAAATATCTTCCACCAGAGACTTCGGACCTCTGTTCTTGAATACCCCACCCAACAGGTTACCACCAGAATTTCCTTACACGGTACTAACAGGAGCAAGACCCTTATCTCAGTGTTTGCAGCCAGGCCTCCTGATGTTCGTATTCGATACCGTCTTAGATTACTCCCGTTAGTTAAAGAAAGGAGATCTGAGAAGTATTTAGGCACGAGCAACAGACAATTAAAAATGGTAACGCTTTGACCTAAGAATTAAGTGTTATTGAGGCAGAGAGGCCTCTAGCTGTAGATCACTAGTCTGAGTCACCCTGCTGGTTGACTCACCACGTAGCTAGAGTCCCTTA
This sequence comes from Tapirus indicus, assembly GCA_031878705.1. Lineage (NCBI taxonomy): Eukaryota > Metazoa > Chordata > Mammalia > Perissodactyla > Tapiridae > Tapirus > Tapirus indicus. The sequence continues at coordinate 153,279,973 of CM062918.1, read as the reverse complement.
ACCCTCATCTGTAAAATACAGATATCAACACTACCCACCTACCTACCACTGCTCAGATAAATGAACCTTAGGGGCTGGCCCAGTGGTGTAGCAGTTAAGTTCGCACACTCCACTTCAGCGGCCTGGGGCCCGCAGGCTGGGATCCCGGGCATGGACATATGCGCCACTTGTCAAGCCATGCTGTGGTGGCATCCCATAAAAAGTAGAGGAAGATGGGCACTGATGTTAGCCCAGGGCCAGTCTTCCTCAAAAAAAAAAAGACATATCTTGATCTTCTTTAGAGAAGTGAGCTGCCTAATTAGCTGTTTCCTTTAATTGTTCTTAGTCTTTCTCTCAATGAAGTGATTAATCCTTGGTAAATAAATATTCTCTTCCATTTGTAGAAGAATGGGGAAGCAGAAATCAAGGACTTGGAGAATATTTTTAAAGTTTGTATAGTTCTAAACAAAATTTTCCACTTAAATGTTGAAACATTTTTTGAGATAAAATTGACAGTATTCATTTAAACTTTTTTTTGTGTGTGTGTGTGAGGAAGACCAGCCCTGAACTAACATCCGCTGCCAATCCTCCTCTTTTTGCTGAGGAAGACTGGCCCTGGGCTAACATCCGTGCCATCTTCCTCTACTTTATATGGGACGCCACCACGGCGTGGCTGACAAGAGGTGCATCAGTCTGTGCCCGGCATTCGAACCTGGGAACCCTGGGCGCCCGAAACACAGCACGTGGACTTAACTGCTATGCCACCTGGCCAGCCCCTCATTTAAACCTTTTTTAAAATGTACAATTTAGTGATTTCAGTATATTCACAATATTGTGCAATTGCCACCACTAATTCGAGAACATTTCATCACCCCAAGCGGAAATCCCCTTCTCATCATCCCCTGGCAACAATGAATCCACTTTCTGTTTTACAGATTTGCCTACTTGGGACATCTTACATAGATGGAATCATACAATATGGGGCTTTTGTGTCTGGCTTCTTTCACTTGGCATATGTTTTTCAGGTTTGTTCATGTTGTAGCAGGATCTGTACTTATTTCCTTCTGGCTAAATATTCCATTGTTTGAGTCTACCACACTTAATTTATTCATCAGTTGATGGATATTTGGGTTGTTCCCTTTTGGGCTATTGTACATAATTTGGCCATGAACACTCATGTACAAGTGTTTATGCGAACATGTTTTCATTTCTCTTGAGCACACATCTAGGAGTAGGATTGCTGGGTCATTAGGGTAACTAAGCATAACTTTTCGAGGAATTGCCAAACCATTTTTCAAAGTGGCTGCACCATTTCACATTCCCAACAGCAATGTATGAGGGTTCCAATTTCTCCACATTCTCACCAACTTTGTTTTGTTTAGAATTATAGCCATCCGAGCGGGTGTGAAGTGGTACCTCACTGTGGTTCTGATTCGCATTTTCCTAACTACTAAAGATCTTGAACGTCTCCTCATGTGCTTATTGGCCATTTGTATTTCTTTGGAGAAATGTCTATTCAATCTTTCGCCTATTTTTAAATTGGGTTTTTTGAGTTATTTAAACATTCTTTGCAATCTCATGGACGATGCTACTGAGATAAAAGCCAACACAGGAAAAAGAGCTGACAGAGGGCAAGACTAAGCTATGATGACATATTTTGAACTCTTGTATTCACTCATGTATAAAGTCAGACTTTAGTTTTATGAACCTACACATTCTTGGGGGCTACTCTGGCTAGAATGGAGGGATGATCTTCCACGTCAGGGTTCCTCAAGTAGAATGGGATTTTTCCATTAGTTTTTCTGATCTTTCCTTAGGCCCTTCCGTATACTGTGGGCACTGGGGTAGGAGACAGGGGAAAGCTGAATGATGCCTGGCAGAATTAGAATTGCCACCTCCAATCCCAGAGGGCCTCTGGCAGAAATTCCAGACCACAGAGACCTCTGCACAACCACCATAATGCTTATAAATGCCACCAACTTAAAAAATATAGCAACAAAGTAAAAAGTAACCAATCTACCAGGGCAGATAGATAAAAAGTACCTTAAAGTGCAAGAGTGGCTAGTGAGTCTACAGAGAATACAGAATCCCTGCATTGGGCATAGGCCTGGTGGCCATCTTTGGGAGCTTTGTACTTATGTTCATGCTGCACCTTTTCCAGAATGCTTTCCTACCTAGTCTTGTCCCTAGGCTGCCAAGGTGGTTCCACCAACATGGCCTTAAAGATTAAACACTACTGGATGTTCAAATTAGATGAGTCCAAAAGTAGAGGGCTCACCATGTGGACTTGAACAGGAGAGGCTGAGAAGGTAGTATGTGAAGCTGATGCACAGCTGCTTTCCTATGTGTCTCTGGAACACGCATGAGAGATTAAATATTTTTCTATGTGAAAATGAATGACACTGAAGTAGTTAGAACAATACTTAAGTTCTTTGCCATCAAAGAGCTTCTGCATGCTACGAGTGCCAATAAGAGATGTGTGGTCACAATGCTACAGGGATATGTTAATTGTGATGAGAGAGCTCCAGGTGCTTCAAAGAGGAAGAAACACATCAAGAAGCAGAAACAGGAAGCGTAAACTACATTTATTGAATACTTACTGGGCAATGGGCACATCAGATACAAAAGAGTTAGGATGGGGGCAGACAAGAATTTACAAAATCAAATATACACTTTAATTTCACCACGAATTTTAACTACTAGGGAAGTATAAAACTTGTATATAGTATAAAGTATATATACTTCATAAGGAAATCTTGATGCCTGTCAAAAATGATAAGCTATACAATGCAAAAAAATTTTAAATTGTGCTTAAGAATTACCCTAAAATGGGTTGATAAAATGCCTACACAGCATTCATTCATATTACACACATATATTTCACATTGAAGACTGCTTGAAAAGTACAAACACTTTGACGCCACTGATGAAAAATCTATGGTCGACAACTATATGTATGTGCAGTTCCTCTAAGAAACAGCATTTGCAGTCCACTCCTCCTTTGAAGCTCCTTATTCTCAGTATAGCTTCCTATCAAGTTCTCTTCAGAACGGTTTATATCTCTTTTGTCTGATCATCTTCTTCGAGTTTCCTGATTTCATTTTTTAAACAATTAATAGTTTCACGACTTGCTTTTAATCTCTCCTTAAGCTCTGCAATTTCAAAGCTTGTTTTTTTTTTTGCAGCTTCTAATTTTTCTCTGGTTTTCACTTCAAGTTCTGCAACTAAGGAAAACATATACTTTTATTAAATTATTTCATTTTTCTCACAAGTCTAAGATATGGCACAGAGTAATAAACATGGTATTTCCTAGGTCAGTGTTCCCATAGCATGGACAACATAAGATCCATAACATTAAACACAGTGGGGAAGAACACCTCAACTCCCAAGGCAGGATCCAAGATGTTCCTACAACGAAGAACAAAATTCCGGCCACTAATATTTTAATTCACAGTTAAGATTTTAAGACATGATGACCTTGTTTTTCTCCATATACATATTAATTTGGAAATAAGGAGGCATACAATCCAAGAGACATCCCACTAGTAAGAAGAGCTAACTAAATACAGTATTGTTACACTTATGTAAGGGTAAAACTTACGGAATGACAATCAGACTGTCAAAACAAACCCACCTCTTTTTTCAAAAAAGACAGCAATAACCATCTAGGTTTGAATTCCATCTCTATCATTTATTAGCTGTGCCACTCGAGTAATTAAGTTAGTTATTATCTCTGTGCTCATTTCCTCATTTCTAAAATAAAGATTATAATAGCAAACACCTCATATTTGTTAAGAAGATTTTAAATGAATTAATGTATATTAAGTATCTAGACACTGTCTGGTACATAAAAAGCCCTATTAAAAATATTATGACATGGGGCCGCCTGGTGGCGCAGCGGTTTAGTCCGCGCTTGGCAGCCCGGAGTTCGCGAGTTCGGATCCCGGGCGCCCGCCGACGCACTGCCTGTCAGCCATGCCGTGACGGCGTCCCATATAAAGTGGAGGAAGATGGGCACGATGTTAGCCCAGGGCCAGTCTTCCTCAGCAAAAAGAGGAGGATTGGCAACGGATGTTAGCTCAGAGCTGGTCTTCCCCACAAAAAAAAAAAATATTATGACAGAGGAACATTAAATGATATTTAAAACATTTTAGGGGGCTACATAACAAATTATTAAACAAAACATCATTAGTGCAAAACAGGAGACATCTATTTAAATATTCCACTTGTTTTACAAAGAAAAATGCCTACTTTCACTCAGCATTTCCATCTTGTGGACATTTCAGGCAATTGCTGCTGATGACTATTAAAGCACAGTCGTACTTTTGCTAATATAGGATGATCACTAATTGGAAGCAGCACCATTTGGAAAAAGAAAACCCCAACCTTTGAAATCAGAAAGACCTGAGTTCAAATACACCCTTGGCCCCTTATTACCTGAATGCTGATATCTCTAAGCCTCCCTCAATCTCTTCTTTGTACATGATACAGTTAAAACTGCATTTCCCAGAGGATTTATGAGGATTAATATATATAAAGCATCTAGACATCAAAAACATGCAGTAATGTTTTCTTATGTTGCTCATTGCTGGGGATTTTCCTTTTGCGATATATTTTGTAACACAGGTAAATTTTCATACTGCCAAAACAATCCATATTTTTCTTTGTAACTTCTTTCACTGCTTTTATTTTTAAAATTATTTTTGAAAATAGGTACTACACACACATGATATAAAATTAAAAGGCTGAAAGTGTAGATAATGAAAAAAAGACTCCTTCTACCCCTGCCCACCACCACCCAGAGCCAATCACTATTAGGTTTCTTTGGTATCTTGCCAGAAATAATCTGTTCATAGACAAGCACACACCAAGGTGTTATTTCTTCTGCTTGCCCCCAACACGAGTGGTGTCACACTACACACGCTGCTTTGCACCGTGCTGTGTCACTTCACACGGTATCTGAAAGCTCCTTCTTATCAGATTCATTCTTTTGTCTCATCTTTTAATGGTTGCAGAGGACCTCAGTGAATGGACATACCTAATCATTAATCTCTCCCCTTTGATGTACATTCAGAGTACTTCTATTTTTTTCTATTACAAACAATGCTACAATGCGTATGCTGCATATAATCATTTCAGTATACTTGCAGGATAAATTCCTACAAGTAGAATTGTGAGGTGGAAGGAAATATGTGCTTTTATTTTGGAAGAATGCCAAGTGACTCTTAGGGGTTCTATTACTTTATAATCTCACTAGCAATGTGTGTTTCCCTACTGCATTAACTTTTGGGTCTTAGTTAATCTAAAAGGTTAGAAATGGGGTTTCAGAGTAGTTTTAATTTGCATTTCTCTTTTTACTACTGAGGCTGACGAATCTTTTGTGTTTAGGAAACATTTCTCCCTTCCTTTTTATGAACGGTCTGTTTTTCCTTTGCTCATTTTTCTGTTAGGTTATTGTCCTTTTTTTTTTTTCCTACTGAGGTATAATTGATATACTAGTTTCAGGTGCACAATAAAATGATTTAATATTTGTATATATTGCAAAATGATCACCAAAGTCTGGTTAACAACTGTAACATAATTAAAAAAATCTTCTTGTGATGAGAACTTTTAAGATCTACTCTTAGCAACTTTCAATTATATAATGCAGTATTATTAACTACAGTCACATGCTGTACATTATCTCCTCAGGACTTTTATTTTATAACTGGAAGTTTGTCCTTTTGACCCCCCTTCACCCATTTCACCTCCCATTCCCATGTCCTTCTCTGGCAACCACCAATCTGTTCTCTGTATCTGTGAGTTTGGTGTTTTTTAAGATTCCACATATAAGTGAGATCACATGGTATTTATCTTTCTCTGACTTATTTCACTTACCATACAGTAGCATAGTGCCCTCAAGATTCATCCATGTTGTCGCAAATGGCAAGATTTCCTTTTTTATCACAGAATATTCTATTGCATACACACACACACACACACACACACACACATTTCCTTTATCCATTCATTCATCGATGGCCACTTAGGTTGTTTTCATATCTTGGCTCTTGTAAATGATGCGGCAACGAACACGGGGGTGCATTTTTTGTGTGTGAGGAAGACCAGCCCTCAGCTAACATCCTTCGCCAATCCTCCTCTTTTTGCTGAGGAAGACTGGCCCTGGGCTAACACCTGTGCCCATCTTCCTCTACTGTATATGGGATGCCGCCACAGCATGGCTTGACAGGTGGTGCATCGGTCCACACTTGGGATCCCAACCTGCGAACCCTGGGCCGCTGAAGCTGAGCGTACGAACCCAACTGCTATGCCACTGGGGCGGCCCAAGGTGCATGTATCTTTTTGAATTAATGTTTTCATTTCCTTCAGATAAATACCCAGATGTGGGATTGCTGGATCATACAGTAGTTCCATTTTTAATTTTTTTGAGGAACCTCCATACTGTTTCCCACAGTGGCTGCACCAATTCACATTCCCATCAACGGTGCACAAGGGTCTCTTTTCTCCACATCCTCACCAACACTTGTTGTTTCTTGTCTTTTTGGTAACAGCCATTCTAACAGGTATGAGGTGATCTCTCATTGTGGTTTCAGTTTTCATTTCCCCGATGATTAATGATGTTGAGCACCTTTTCATGCACCTGGTGACCACTTGTATGTCTTCTTTGGAAAAATGTTCAGATCTTTTGCCCACTGTTTAATTGAATTGTTTGCTTCTTTTTGCTATTGAGTTGTATCAGTTCTTTACATATTTTGGATATTAACCCCTTAACAGATATATGATTTGCAAATATTTTCTCCCATTCAGTAGACTGACTTTTCATTTTGCTGATGGTTTCCTTTGCTGTGCAGGAGGTTTTTATTTATTGGCCTTTCTTAATGATGTGTAGGACCTCTTTATATATTAAAGAAACTGGTCGTTTGTGGTGATGAGTATTCATGGCTGTGTCTCTAGATTTTGTTTACAGTGCTTTTTACTATGCATATATTTTGTTCCCTAGCTCCCTTTCTCTCCACGTCAATTAAAACACAGATACTGAGTGGCAGGCACTTTGTTAGATGCTGAGCTACAGCGTCAGGAGGTAATCATAGGAGCTATGAGAGCAGGCTGGATTCATACCAAGGGAAAGCGTGTGTGTATCAAGGAGGGCTTCCTGGTAGTAGTCAAATCTGCAGTGAGTGTTAAAGAACAAGCAGGAATTAGTAGAGGAAGCTGAGACAAAGGACCTGGAAACAGCACACACACGTTTGGGGAATGATGAGGAGTCCTGATGACTGTACAGGTAGTCCGAAATTGAGTTGGGAAGACCTGAGCTGACTCCTTTGTCACAAGGACAGCATTCAATGCAGACAGAGATTCTTGTTTGATTTACTCGTTACACTTTATTTTTGACAAATCATAAGACTGCAAAAGGCAGGATATATTTGGAAGAAGACCTAGGTTAATTAGCAATGAGATCCTGAAGGAAAACATTTTAAAACTTCTTGTAGCTTGTTCCAGTTTTCTGCTTCCTATATATTAAATGCTTCTATAGTAAAAGATAAATGTCTGTTTTTAATTTCCAAATGAAGCCTCAATTTAGAGGAAATCAATCCAAAGGAGAATTACCATTTTTGCAGAGCCAGGATAACTTACTGGTTAGGAGCACAGACCGTAAGGCTTTTACACAGAGACAGAACAGCTTGTTGGTTACGAGCACAGGCTCTGGGTTTACCTTCCAGCTCTGCTGGGTGATCTGGGGCAAGTTATCAAATCTCCCTAAGCTCTAGGATTGTTACCCACACAATGGGGCTAATGGCAGTACCTTCCTCCTAGGGTTGTTTCGGGTACTTGATAAGTGAAGAAACGTGAAGACTTGTCTAGTACATAGTTAAGTTCTCATTAAGTCTTCACTATCATTTAATTATCTCTTGTAGAAGCAATTATTACTATTAAAATATAGATTAGTGCTTAAGTAAACTTCCTAGTATAAATATCTTTATAAACTTTTAATATGCTTCATAATGAGCAACCTCTATCCTGAATATTACTCTATCTAAAAATATTACTAAGTTTTTACAGTCTAAGTCCTGAGGACTGCCTGGGATCAAGTCCTGGCTCTACCACTAACTAGCTGTGCTAACTTGGGCCAATTTCTTAACCTCCCTGTGCCTCAGTTTCCTTTTCTATATGGGTTACCCAGTCAAATTATTCTAGATTTAAATGAGTTTATACATTTACAGATTTAGAAGGGTACAAATAGTAAGCACTCCATAAATCTGATATTATTACCCAAATATTGAGTACAATGCCCTCAAATTGGTAAAGTGTACATATCTGTTTTAGGCCTTTGATTAATATTCCCAAATTGCTTTCCTAAAAGGCTAAAGCAATTTATACTCAAACAATTTATGAAAATGTAGGGTTCACATCCTTAATAGGTACATCTAGTAAAGATTCCTTTTATTTGATACAAATACAGCCAACCCACAATTGGTTGTTTTGCATTTTTAAAATTCCTAGCAAGGCCAAATATTTTCCCATTTTATTTACTAGTCATCTCTTCTTTCATCTGTCTGGCCAAGTCTTTTGTCCATTTATCAACTGAAGTTTACATTTTTTTCTATTTTATCTATTTTAGGGTTTTTGAGGTATTAATCCTTCGTCACATTGTCCACAAATTTATTTTTCTTCTTTGCCCTTTTGAAAATCAGAAGTCAAATATTTTTTTACAAAATCAAGTTTTGTCTTTCTTTTAATGTGATTTCTTCCAACATCTCAAATACAGAAAGTCTTCCCTAGCCAGGATAGTCATTTCTCTAATATTTTAAACAACAGGTTGAATGACTTTAAAAAAACATAACTATCTTTAAACTGGAATTTGTTTTGGTAAATGCTATGAAGCAATGGTCTAAATTAAGTTTTCCTCCCAAAAGCTTATCAATTGTGCCGATACCATTTATGGAATTATCTTTTTCTTCCTTATTGATTTGATACTGTTAAAAAAATAAACTGAAGATCATACAAAACACATAATTTACTGATAAAAGCTTCCCAAGGTTATATAGCTCCACACATAGGCTTTAACACATCAAAATAAATTTATAGAAAAGCCTTTTTATAAAATATATTACTTGTATCTGCTTATTATACATAAATGAATTAATGACATTGGTCTTGTTGAAAACACAAAAATGTGGCTACTGAATTCTGAAAAGAGAAGCTTCCTCTATGAACTGGGCACTTTCGTGGTAAGGGAGAAAGATCTACAATGGAGAGGAAGTGACCAAGAACAAACTAAAATAGCATATTAGCAGCGCTTTTCCCTTTTCAAAGTGAACACACACATATCTGTTTTATGTTCATAAAGTAGGCCAGATAAATATTTCTGCAGATATAGAAAGTGAAGCATCAAAATTTTAAATGAGTGCGATTTTAAATTTTAAATGACTACAAAGTGGCAAAATTATCATTCGTATTCAGATCTTTTATCTCCTCATCAAAGGTTTCATGAAAATACAACCTTTCTCCCCCTTCTCCCCAACCCTCCCCCCTTCTTCTACTGGTCACTTCTTTCAGCTGACAAACATACTGGTTCATCTCCCCTGGACAACACTACCCTCTTGACCCCAATACCCTGCTTCTGCTACTTCTTCAAGGGTAGCAGCCCAGCTCCAGGACACAGTTGTCCACAGCGCCTGTATCCAGCTTCCCTCGCCTCATCCCTCCCGACCCACTTCAACTATCTTCTGTCCTTACTCTTCCCCTCGACCACTCCCATTCAGGTCCTCAAGGACCTCCCCCTTGCTATACCCCATTTCTTGGCTCTCATCTTACCTGACCTATTGGTAGTACTGGACCCAGCTAATGACTATTTCTTGACACACTTCACTCAGCTTTAGGACAACCTAGAACAATGCCTGGCATAGAACTGGTGCTCAATATATATTGTAAGCAAATGAATGAAAGAGCAAAGAACAACTGAATGAATGGTGGCATAAGTGTGTCAACACAGGGGTGGCAAATAGGTTTCATCTCATTTATTTATTTATTTATTTTTGTGGAGGAAGACTAGCCCTGAGCTAACATCCGTGGCCAATCCTCCTCTTTTTTGCTGAGGAAGACTGGCCCTGGGCTAACATCCGTGGCCAACCCTCCTCTTTTTTGCTGAGGAAGACTGGCCCTGGGCTAACATCCGTGCCCATTTTCCTCTACTTTATATGGGACGCCACCACAGCACGGCTTGAGAAGCAGCACGTCTGTCCATGCCCAGGATCCAAACCTGTGAAACCCGGGGCCCCCAAAGTGGAGTGTGCAAACATAACTGCTATGCCACCGGGCCGGCCCCAAATAGGTTTTATCTTGAGTGCCAACTGCAAATGATTGGCAGTAGCTGCATGGAGTGATGCGAAGGGGGCACTCTGAGGGAAAACATCCTCATTACCAACGTGGCATTCTGGTATTCACCACCCCAGCATTAATCTGAAACCATGCAGAATGATATAGGTTTAAAAACAAAAGAAATAAACTAGTTCACAGTACACAAAAGTATAAATATATTCTCGAGGTTCTTCACACAGATTTTGTTAGCAAAAACTAGTAAACAGAAAATGATTGAGTGAGAGGTTAAGCAACATCAATGAAAAGCTATGCTTAAATGTAAACAGGGAATAAAAGACAAACATTTCAGAGAACGTGAGAGGCTGTCTTTTACCTTTTTAAAAGTAGGCCTACTTTGGGAACAATTTAAAACATCCTTCTTACATGTTCTATGGTAATCAACATTTTGTTTTTTAACTCCTGAAAAATTCACATATATATATAAAAAACATTAGAAAAAAATTTAATAGTCACTAATGACACAATCCTGTCACCATTACAGAATACAATATTTTTCAGGATTAACTGATACAGGAATTCTTGATACTCACATTCTGTCTCATGCTTATAGGCTCCTAATGTTAGCTGACGAGATGTTGTTAATAATTGTTGCATCATTGCTGTTGGGTCTTGAAATATCTAGTGGGATAAAATGAAAAAAAGCCCAATAACTTCAAAGTTCTACAACTTAAAATGCTTTTAAAACTCTCATCATAAAATCTTCTTACCATTTCATCATAGAACTCTGAAACCACTGTCTTTTTACCCAGCATTGCATTGGTGTCTGACTGAAATAGCTTTAATAAATGATACAGGGTTACCTGTGAAATAAAAACAGACATCACGTCTGCGAATGGTTTTCATCATCACTGTGAGACACTGCCGTTTCTGTAACTGAATTAGAGGCTGGAAGTAGCAAACACATCAAATTCAGGAGCTTGTCTCACCTACCACTTACTGTGACAAATTGCCCAAACTCTCTGTACTGTTATTTCCCCACTAGGTGTCACCATCCATCCACATTTACTTAACAGGAATGCTCTGAAGAGTGTAAGTTAGGAGCTGCTAAAGCACCTCTAGAGAGTGACTATGTATACCAATAACACAAGATACAGCTATGGAAACTGAACTGGGAAATCACTAAGGCATGAATTCTTTTACTGACACAAGTGAAATTAGATTAACTACAACAGTTATTCTGTGAAGATTAAAGTGTTCAAATTTACTGTGGGGGAAAAAAAGATCCGATACTTTCAAAAGAAATGACCGATACTAAGACGCTCAGTGAAGGCGAGATAGTTTCTTTGGGGATATATAAGATTATTATATAAGTAACACAATAAACAATAAAAAGTTAGTGACAGGGGCCAGCCCGGTGGTGTAGCAGTTAAGTTCGCACGCTCCCCTTCAGTGGCCCGGGGTTCACAGGTTCGGATCCCAGGCGTGGACTGATGTACCGCTTGTCAACCCATGCTGTGGCGGCATCCCATACAAAGTGAGGAAGATGGGCACAGATGTTAGCCCAGGGCCAATTTTCCTCAGCAAAAAGAGGATTGCCCACGGATGTTAGCTCAGGGCTAGTCTTCCTCACACGCACAAAAAAAGGAGTGATAATTCACTTTGGCAAGAGTAATATGTCTTCAAAATACTTAAAAAACAGATGCAGTAAGACATCAAAGGAAAAGCTTTACAGCAAAATGTGTGATTACTTGAGCAAACAAAACCTAGCTGGCAAACGTCAGAGTTCGTGTTGAAGTTGCAGAAAACAATTCAGAGGCCTCAAAGAACTTTCCAAAAAGTTAGCTATAATCATTATAAGGAGCAATGCATCATATGCCATAGTTTAAATAACCCTTCATATGACCTATTTTCTGTAAGAGCCAACTCCTGAAAAAGTATAATGGTTTCATTATACTCGAAGAACACTGCAATACTTTTTAGGGAATAAAATTGAAGCCCATGTAGACCTACATGGAAACAGTCAATGAATTAATCACAGAGAAGTGCAAAGGATCACACTGCCCTACTTTTCTGAGAGTGGACTTGGAGACCTGTCTCTCTCTTTTTTTTTTTTTTTGGTGAGGAAGACCAGCCCTGAGCTAACATCCGTTGCTAATCCTCCTCTTTTTGCTGAGGAAGACTGGCCCTGGGCTAACATCCGTGCCCATCTTCCTCCACTTTATATGGGACGCCGCCACAGCATGGCTGACAGGCAGTGCGTCGGCGGGCGCCCGGGATCCGAACCAGCGAACCCCGGGCTGCCAAGCGCGGACGAAACCGCTACGCCACCGGGCGGCCCCCTTGGAGACCTGTCTCTTAATGAGGTTACATGATATAGTAATTTCTTTCAGAGATGTATTCTCCAACTGGGGGTGGGGCGGAGGAACAGATGAGGAGACAGGTAAGGCAGCACATTCACAAAATAAAAATGAATTCAAAGCAATCTTACAAAGTTAAAAAGAGCTTCTGCTCCAGTAACATTACCAACTTCTTCTCCCTCTCTCTCATCATCTGCTGAATTCTGTGGTCTATTCTCCCGAAAAGACTATTCTCATTAAGGATAGGAGCAGTGTCTCATCTTTATATCCTAACCCTTGAACAGTATCTTGCAAATAACAAATATTTAATAATTTCTTGCCAAACAGAATATAAAGTCTGTGAGAGTATTTCAGAAGGACAACAAGAATGGCAGGAGATCTGGAAACCTCATCACATGGAAAATAAATGAACTATAAATGTTTATTCAGAAGAAAAGAAAACTAATGTAGGAACTGTAATCACTAAAAAGTTCAAGGAAGCATAACATAAAGTAGAGCCTTCTGAAAACTAGAACTACCCCAAACCTGAAGAGGATGACACAAGTCAACATCCTCCACACCGGAGACATGCAAGCCCACAGTGGACTCTCATGTGAGAGTCTGCCTAAAGGAATTCCTACGTGGGAAGAGCATGGCCAACACGCACGGGCACCAACATCACCCAGGTGCTGGCCCCCTCCAAACCTACAGAATCAGACTGGGGGCAGGGGGGCAGGGGCAAGAGTTTGAATTTTTAAGAAACACCTCAGGTATTTCTGGTGCAGCCAGTTAGGAACTAATTCTCTGAACCACTGGCCGAGGTGATATTCAACTCCTGTAAAAAACACATACACAGTTTTAAAAACACAATCTTATAATTCAAGTGTAAATGTTTGGTGCTAAAGGAATGCGCTGAATCTAACAAGATAAAAATTAATGGTGATGAATGTTAAGGCCCTGAAACTGGAGTCACACCCCAGCCACACAAATGTGGAATGAGAGAGCCATACTGAGTTGTGACCCTGTGGGTTTAAAAGTAAAAAAGGCTCAGTGGTTTTCGTCAGAAGAAAGAGTAATGGAAAGAGTGTGAGGTCTGAACACGATACCTGGGTTCAAAGACTAGCTCTGCCAGTTAATCATCTCTGAGCAGTGCTTCGTCTCCGAGCCTTAGTAGCCTCATCTCTAAAGGACAACGTCGCCGACCTCACAAAGGTGCTGAGGGGTCAAACTGAAAGCTTTGAGGGACTTTTCATATGATCAAGCAACAATCTGACAAGAAGAGACCAAAAGACGAAAAAGTCAGCAGTAATAAATAAGGATTCACAAGTAAGGTATTAAGTAAAGCTGCCAGCACTGATGGTAGCTTGAAAAAAACAAAAGGACTGTTTCTAAGGCTTTTAACTATAAAAAACTGAATACTCCTATTTCGGACAGCATATGGACTCAACCTGTTTGTCACTAATAATCAAATGATACTAATGAATTTTAACTTTTTTTTACTCTAGTAGATATAAGATTTCCACAGTTTCCTTCCAACAAATGTTCACATTATACTCCTTCTTTCTATACTTGAAAAAAGTTTTGAAAGCCACTTGACTTAAAAATGGAAAACCTTAACTCATGGCAAGATACACCATGCCATAGCTTACATAAAGCATGTCTGATGAAAATGTCAACATACAGTGAGCTATTTATTAAGTATTGTTATAGTTTCACAATTAGTAAAAAATCCAGTTTATATCTGCAAAGATTAACATAACTCACAGGTCTTTCATTAGGATCAATGAAAAATATTTTGATGATTATTTCGAATTCACCCCATCCTGTTTCAGTAATTTCATATGGAGGCTTAGTAACAACTGAAGAGAGAGGAAAAAAAATAAAACAATTGTAAATTGTAAATTACTGATTCAGTTTCCTCTTTTAAAAATTTGTAATTATGAATCAAAAAACTGTACTGTACCTCTTAAAGGATTACCATAGCTTTCGTGTAATTTAAATTGGATTTTCTTCACATATGCTGACATATCCTAAAATACAAAGGAATTAATTAGTTCTGCTAGCGACATATAAAAGGTAGGAGGGAAATATACTAAGCATATGTACCTGATTTTATAAATTACACTTCCCATCAAATTTTATGGAATACAATTTTCTAAAAAACATGAATTATACCTGGGAGGTTTGTTTTTTACTTTAAACAAAGGAGGCCTGTGATTCTTTTATAATTCATAGTATATAGGAATATATATGTCCCCAATTCACTGGTTTTGCAAATCCTGTTTTTATACACCTCTGAACACAATACTCTAAATCAATTTTGGTTTTTCCATAAAAACAATACTATACTTCCAGTATTTTTTATAGAAACAACCATATAAACCAAAGCAAATCTAAGAACTAATCAACTTCAAAAAACAAACTTATATAAAACTAAAGTCAACTAAACTAAGCAACCCAAAACCATTGGATATAAAACTCCTCCTTTTCCTAAATTTATTTTGAAACACAGGAGCACATTCATTAGTTCTGGCACATCAAAGAGCTTCTCCTGGTAAAGGTGGCCTTTTTCAAGAATAATTCATTATAGAAAAATAGGAAAATGCAAAACAATAAGCATACTCAATAGTAATGCTTATTAACCTTTTCATTTGCTTTCACGAATTTTTTATGTTTATTATCTAAATATATATATATTTTTTAAAAATGGGGATCATCCTGTAATGATATATTATTATCAGCTTTCATCACTTAACATTATACTGCAAACATTTTTCCTGAGGCAGATCTTCATAAGCATCTTTGAAGACTCTTGTGGGAATACTTTCGTTCATTTTTTCTACAAATATGAGTGACTACCAATATTGGGTACCAGATGCTATAATGTAAATAATAGGGTCTTGCCTTCAGGATTTCAGTGTGGAGGAGGGAGCAGTCAAGAAAACCACCATTTCAATGTCATGTGTTGTGAGGGCATTAGGTACAAGTCCATAGGAGGGGCACCTGATTTAGTCCTTGGTGAGCAAGAAAGTAGTTCTAAAGAAAATGACACCTTAAGACCCAAGGGAACAAAAGCAATGGAGTGGGTGGGGAGGAATGAGTGAAGAGGTTGAAGAGTAATTCAGTATTGGCAGAACATCGGGTAGAAGGAAAAGGGACAAACACAGACAAGGGACAAGGCTGCAGAGACAGGATAGGGAAAGGTCACGGCAGGCCTTTGAAAACATGATAGTTTTAACTTTATCATGAAGGCAACAGGTAGTCACTGAAGGGTGTTTTTTTTTTTAATAACAGCTTAATTGAGATATAATTCACATATCACACAACTCAGCCATCTAAAGTGAACCACGCAGTGGTTTTTAGCATATTCAAAGAGTTGTACGACCATCACCACAGTCCATTTTAGCACATTTTATCAGACAAAAAGCAACCCCATACCCATTAGCACTCACTCCTGAATCTTCCTCCTCCCGCCCACTGGCACCACTAATCTCTTCTATGTCTGTGGACCCACCTACTCCACACATTCTATAAACACAGGATCACACAGTATGTGGCCTTTCGTATCTGGCTTCTTTCACTCAGCATGTTTCCAAGTTTCATCCATGGGGTAGTAGCATATATCAGTACTTTATTTTTTTTTAGTATCTAATAACATTCCATTGTATGGATATACCACATTTTATTTATCCATTCATCAGTTGACAGACATTTGAGTTGGTTCCATTTTTTGCACTATTGTGAATAATGCTGCTATGAACAATCATATACAAGTTTTTGGGCAGACTTTGAAGGATTTTAAATAGAGAAACACTTTATTCATTCAATAAATATCTGTTGAATACCTACTATGTACTGGCTGTGTTCCAGGCACTAAAGATTCAGCCCCCAAACACAATTACCAGCAGGCAGAGCAAACAGCAGATTTGTCTCTCACATCCTCTGATGACTTATCACCAATGATCACTTACAAAGTATTAACTGCTATTCCTGAAACACCTGATTAAATACCATGCCAACTTAAGAAATGGTGTTTGGAAGATATACTGTGTTTATAGCATAGTTCTTGTTACCGTAATTTAATTTTAATTAGAAAACATTTTTGGAAAATTGATTTCTACTAAGAATTATATGAAGATGACAGCTCTCACTTTATTATTTCAATTTTTTTGGTAACATTTCTACAATGGCCAATTTTATAATCAGAAAGTTACTATTAAAAAAAAATCACAATTTATTTTCAAGCAAAACAAACTGTTGCTTCAAAATAGTTATAGGAAAAACAAGCGCCTACCTCGTTTCTATACGGTTTTACATATACTGTCCACTGATGGGTGTGCCCATCTTCTTCTCTTTTCTTTCCAAAATACCGAGCAACATTACCATAAACTATTGGTTTAACAATAGTAACCCCCTAAAAGAAAAGTAATTTAAACACCAATTAATTATTTTATCATTACCCAAATAAAGAGAACAAGAGCTCTGAAAGTTTAAGGAATGGCAGACAGTCTAATAACCCAGTTTGGTTATAACATGGATTTTCTCAACACATCAATTTCAGACACTTACCCTCATTTCATATTAACACCAATAGCTAAACACCAGATTACAATGTTCTCACTTTGAAAATGTCTACTTAAATCATGTAAAGTACTTTGAGAGGTTTTTCTGGTGAGGAAGATTGGCCCTGAGCTAACATCCATTGTCAATCTTCCTCTTTTTGCTTGAAGAAGATTGGCCCTGGGCTAACATCTGTGCCCATCTTCCTCTATTTTGTATGCGGGACGCTGCCACAGCACAGCTTGACGGGCAGAGTGTAGGACTGTCCCGGGGATCCAGACCTGTGAGCCCTGAGCGGCTGAAGCAGAACGCACGATCTTAACCGCTATGCCACCGGGCCGACCCCGATTCTTTTTTTTATTTTAAGAAATACAAAAGGGGGTCCGGCCCGTGGCGTAGCGGTTGTTTGCCTGCTCTGCTTCGGTGGCCTGGGGATTCACAGGTTCGGATCCTGGGCGCGGACAGCGCACCGCCTGTCAGCAATGCGGCGTCCCATATAAAGCGCAGGAAGACGGGCGCGGACGTTAGCCCAGGGCCGGTCTTCCTCACGCACAAAAAAAGAAATACAAAAGGCTCTTTATTTACACACTTTAAAGCTAGGTTCCAGAATAAAAACTGCCAACTTTGACTGCCATCACCTGATGGTAATGTCCTTATTTTATCAGCTTATGGCAGTGTTTTCCAAAGCACGCTACAAATATTAAAGGCAGTTTGTGAGAGGATTTTAGGCAGAATAAGGGCAAACGTTTTTCATTTATTATTTATATATTTACTTTAATCCGTATCAGAAAAACCATAACATAACTAGCAGTTCAAATCCACAATTTCAAAATATTAACGTTCAGGAAGGGGCTCTTAAAAGCTGAACTGACTTAAATAAAAAAGTTGACTGTCACAGTTGGATTCAGACAGTGGCACCTGGATGGCATGTCTGCTACCTCTGTGCTCAGTCCAGAGATGTACGTACGTGGCTTTCACCACCTCTGGTAAGCCTAAGGGCTGTGAGTGTTGGCAGAGGATGACGGAAAGGACATGAAACCTCTCAAGCGAAGAGAAAATGCTGAATGTTGCCACGAATTTGAGACCAGTTGTTCAACAGTAAGAATGTATCTGAAGGACAAAGAGCAAGATACGTCACACGTGAAAGTGCTGTGCCGAGGTAATCAATGATTACCAAGAAATGAGGAAAAACAGTGGACAAAATGGAAAAACTTGTGATTGTGGCTGGATAACTAACAACTAAACGCAATGCCTATTGGCTTAATGTGAGAGCTCAGAGGGCAGCGTGCAGTCTGTATGAGAACTAAAATAATCATGGCAACTGCTACCGACTCTTCTGCGGCAAGCAGAGGGGCCCCAGGTCCAAGGAGCACCGACAGGGTGAGTGTGTGACAGATCCCGCAGCTGCTACGGGGCTGTAGGAGCTTGTAGAGCTGGTCAGTGATGAAAACGGCGCTCATCTGTCAACATTCTTTCTCCCGGATGAAATTTTTCTCAACCGGAAAAGGATGCCTACGAGAGGGCATCACTATCAGCAAGGAGAAGTCAGTCCCTAATTTTAAAGCTTTACGTGACTGACACCCATTTCTGGTGGAAAAGCTTTTGAGGACTGCAGACTTGACCTCCTCAAGTCACCATGGACCTAAACTTACAAACTTTCAGAACCTAACATGACTACAAATAGAGAAAGTTCCGTAACCTCTCCAACATCTAACGTTTCAACCCTTTATTTGCTATCAGTTTCCTATCAGTCTAGAACCGTCCCCAAAGCTTGGGCAAGATCTAAGTGTTTATGAAGCTTCCGGTACCATGAACTTTACCGAGCCACTCTTTTCCCTTCCGTTCAATTTCAGTAGTTTTGAAATTTTTGAAGCATTCCCACTTTATATGTGATACTGAAACACTGTGGATGACAGCTCTCTACACAGTATAATTAAACTTATGTCAAAACAATAAGACATAGATGAGGACTCTAAAACCCCTACAGATAAACAAGATCGGCGCAAAAGTGAGTGACGTCTTTTTAAAGGAAAATTTCCCTTCTGCGGGAGGTAGACATCAGAAGGCGCAAAAACGGTCGTCGTATCAGGAACCAGCTGGTCCCGCGCCGGGGCGCGCAGGCAAGTGGGGGGAAACGAATCCCGGCGTCGACCCCAGGCTCCGCGACTGCACTCGGAGTCAAGAAGGAAGGAGGTACCCGCCCCGCGTCCCCGCGCGCCGGCGGTGTGTCCACGAGCCGCCCCGCCGGGGGGCTCCGCGAGCACCTCCCCTCGGGCGGGTCTCCCGGACCGCGCACCCCGGTCCCGGGACCGCAGGGGGGAGGGCCCGCGTCGCCCCCGGCGCCCACGCCCGCCTGCCCCTGCGCTGGGGGAGACCACGACGAAGCCCGCCTGTCGGCCCGGGACCGCGCTCGACCCGGCGACGGCGCGAGGGACGCGCGGACGGGCACCGACCTTCACTCTCCCGCCGGAGTCAGGCCCAAATTCGGCCATTCTCTTGAACATATTGTCCCACGGAAGAAGCCGCCGCCGCCAGGGAAAGAGCCGGGCCGGCGGGTGGCCGCCGCCCTCAGACCCCGCTCCTCCGCGGGCCCAGGCGCCGGCGTCCGGCTGACGGGGGAGCGGTCAGCGTGCGCCGCGGCGTCCCGGAAGTCGGCCGGCGCCCCGGAAGTCGGCCGCGCGGAGGGCGGGGCGGAGGTGGGTGGTGCCGAGGACGAGCGCAGGCGCCAAGAACGCTCGTGCGCACACTGCGCACGCGCGCGCTGCCCCGCGGGTGACGGCGTGGGTCGCCAGGTTTGCGGGAACTGGAGTCTCCGATCGCCTGTCACCAGCCAGTCCTCTTGGCTACGAAACGACCGAGAAATTGGCTTTAGGAGCAAATACCTCGTCATGGCCTGGCGTCCGGAATCTGAAATCACAGTCACAAAGCCTCCTCGCCCGCCACAGCCGTCGCTGTCCCGACCCGGACTTCGTATCCCTCCCTCCTTCCGCCCCCTCTCCTCGGTAGAGGCCGAGGGCCACCTGACACAGGCCGCCCTCCATGGCCCGTCGGTGCCGCGGATGGACGCGGCCCCAATGAAAGGCCTCCAACAGGACGGACGGTCCAGGATGCAGATCCGCGCACTCCCCCGGCCCGGTTTGCGACCCGGTCAGCGAACCTTGGTGAGCGCCGTGGGTGGCTCCATGGGATGGACCACCTTCAAAATGCGGGAGGAAAACTAATTCCCACTTATATCCCATACCAGCCAACATTGACCCAAGTGTGAGCAGGATAGAGACAATTCAGACAAGCTAAGTCGCAAAAAAAGTACCTCTCGTACCTTTTCTCAGGAAGATTCTGGAGGTGTGATCCACCAAAATGAGAGAATACACCAAGAAGGAGGAAATTATGAAATACAGGAAACACAATAAATGTCAAATACGGAGAGAAAAGAAGAGAATCTGACGATGATGCTGAAAGAGCGAGCCCAGGATGATAGCTACGCATTAGGCATAGACAGCGACCAGTCCCAGTTAGATTCGGGTCAGAAATCTTTGAGAGTTACTATTTTAGAAGGATGAGATGGACGCAATTCTAGCTGCATCTGAAGGCTTGAGAGGAGATTTAAATAGGAGACCTAGAGTTTGGGAGCTGAACTAAGACGGATACACAGAAAACCAAGCAAATGTAAGAATCACAGTTATTAGTGTAACAGCTAAATCTTAAGTTAGCATGAGGAAAGCCATCTTAGGGAAAGGAAGCAATATTGTGACCGTGACTCTGCTCCACTAGTCTCTGTGAGTACATTCTAGCCTGCACGTAGCCTAGATGATTAAGCACCTCTCGCCTTTGCAAAATATGTGATCTGCTACTATTAAGAGTTTTGCTCACGAAAAAATGATAACTGTTCTCTGAGCTCCCCCCTCCCCCAAGAACATGATGTCCTCCAGAAAGAAAAACTCTGCGCTGGTACCCATCACAAATAACAGAAGAAAAAGATAATGTGGCACCCTGAAGTTCATCACACTGGATGGTCAACGATCCTAAACCCCCTCCTTCCTTGACCTTTTTCCCTATATAACTGCCTCAAGATTCTGTATGATTTTAAGGTGGCTCTTTAGGACACTAGTCCACCATCTTCTGATTGTGCTAGCTAGTCGTATAAACTTTCCATTCTTAAACACCAGTTCGTTTGCAATTGATTGGCACTGGATTGTGGCGAGCAGAATGAGCCCCTTTTGTTCAGTTACAATTTCTGGTGACTTGGCCGGGACCTGCCCCTGCCCATGGCTAGCTGACTCCAAGAGAAATCTCTGGACTCTCCCAGCGGCTGCCGGGAAGTTCTTTCTCCCGGGCACTGTCCCTTGAGTTCTCCTGATTGTCAACTGCCTTCAACACTTCCCGGTGGCTGAAGAAAGGAAACAGGCTCTAGATTTGTTTGTTTGCTTGTTTGTTTGTTTTTGCTTCTGGTGAGGAGGAACTCATATCCGGAGTAAGGTAAGTCGCCTCGAGGCGCGCTCCTGGGTACTTTTTCTCCCTCTGCCTGGGGATTCAAAAGCATTTTTGAGTCCGTCTGGTTTAGGCGCCATCACTTGAGGGAAACAAAAGGACTGCCCGGTATCTGGTGGACTAGTCTCGGTTTTTCTGGTGTGTATGTGTGTTGTGGGTGTATTGTTCTGTGCTATAAGCAATGGGGGCTGTGCCATCCGTACCTAGGAAAAGCCCTCTGGGTCTCATTTTCACCCGGTGGGCTGATTTTAGTTATGATCCTATGACAAAAAAAAAAATGATCTTTCATTGCAGTAATACCTGTTCCCAGTACACCCTGGGGTCCGGAGAACATTGGCCAGCTAATGGGTCTCTGAACTATCATACTATATTACAACTTGAGCTGTTCTGTAAGAAGACAGGAAAGGATGATGAGGTTCCTTATACACAAGCTTTTCTGCTGTTATATTTGGATGAGAATAAAGAAAGAAAGGGTTATTTAACGGTCCAGAGACCTCCGGTACTATATGAGGGACAAAAGGATGATGAGGACCTGATGATTTTACAAACTTTGAACCCGCTAGTGGCAGTTTTAATGGTGCCCCCTCCTCCGGGACCGCCAGCCGTGCAGGGAGGAATGCCTGATAAGATACCAGGATTAGAAGAGTATATTTCCCCCTCAAGGACCCGACAGGGAATGCAATTTGGCCAGGGGGCCACCCTCGGGTGGGGCAATATCCGTTGCACCAATATCCTGTTGGGGTAAATGAACAAGGACAACCGGCAGGATTCATTTGGATGCATAGCCCCTTTTCAACTTCTGACTTGTTTAATTGGAGAAATAATAATCCACCCTACAGAGAGAATCACCAAAGAATGACTGATTTATTCTCCTCCATTTTTGCAAGTTATCACCCCTCCTGGGCGGATATGCATATCGTAATGAATATGCTTTTAACTGGAGATGAAAAAAGAATGGTGATTGATAAGGCCAGGGAAGAAGCTAACAGGCTCCATCTAGCGGATCCTGATGGAACTTTAGAGGCCACTGCAGCCGTTCCCATTGCTGAGCGGGCATGGGACCCCAATGACCCGACAGGAAGGGCTAAAGTAGAACATTATAAAAAATGTATCTTGATTGGATTAAAAACCGGGGTCCCGAGACAGAAAAGTCTAAACAAGGTTCAGGGAATTCAACAGAAACAGGATGAAGATCCTTCTGAGTTCCTCGAAAGGGTCTATCAGGCCTATAGACGATACACTGACGCTGATCCGGAGGCTCCTGAAAATCTTAGAATGGTCAGTATGACATTCTAGGACGCAGTACTCCTGACATCAGGAAGAAATTGCAGAAATTAGATGGAGCATTAGGAATGAATCCTTCCCAGTGGGTAGATATTGCCTTTAAAGTATAACAACAGGGAGCGCCGCACAGAACCAGAAGATGCAAAAAGGAACGCTGCTCTGTTAAAGGCTGCTCTGGGCGTTCGGAAACCTGCCCACCTTGGTGAACGATTTGGCCGGAAACATAAAGGTAGGCCCCCACTGGGGGAAGATCAGTGTGTGTATTGCAAGGAGGAAGGGCACTGGAAAAGAGAATGTCCCAAGAAAGAAAAAGGAAGTGCTGATGGTTAGAGGAGGGAAGCTACTCAGATGGTTAATAGGGAGGAAGTTTCCGACAAGGAGTGAAGGTGCCCAGGGACTCATTGGACATTAGACGCCCATCCCCAAGAGCCACGGGTGCAACTGGAAGTGGAGAATAGACTAGTTGATTTTTTTGGTAGACACTGGAGCCACGTATTCGGTTTTAAATACTAAACTAGCACAAAAAATGTCAAAGTCAACTCCAGTTACAGGTGTGTCAGGAGAAGTCTAACGTCGCCCATTTCTGTAACCTTTAGAATGTCTTATTGGTGACATGACCTTAAAACACAGTTTTTTGTGTATGCCAGAATGTCCCATTCCACTACTGGGCCAAGATCTACTTTGTAAATTAAATGCTCAAATAACCTTTGCCTCTGGTCAGCTTGATATACAAGTCCCTCCAGAACAATCCTTGAATCTGCAAATGGCACTGCTGGGAACCACAGAATCGGAACCAGAACTTCTGCCACCTGAGATCTACGAGGAGGTAAGGCCAGATGTATGGGCACATGGGACCCCAGGAAAGGCAAGGAATGTCTAGCCGGTACAGATACCCCTACAGGAAAAGAAAACAAAGCCTAACTTGAAACAGCCCCCACTTAAACAAGAAGCACAAAAGAGCATGCAGTTCATATTCAAAAGATTTTTAGAAGCAGGACTGATTAAACCTTGTCAGTCTCCTTGTAATACCCCTATTCTCCCTGTAAAGAAGCCAAATTCTGATGAGTATTGTTTTGTCCAAGATCTGCGTGCCGTAAACGAGGTGGTTCAGGACTTGCATCCCACACTTTACTGACGGGAGAATATGGTTGGATTTAAAAGATGCCTTTTTCTGCATACCGCTAGCGGAGGAAGCCCAACAGCTGTTTGCCTTTGAACAGCGAGATCCAGATACTCAGACCACCCAGCAGTGTTGTTGGACTGTTCTTCCCCAGGGGTTCAAGAACTCCCCCACACTATTTGGGGAAGCCCTAGCTAAAGACTTGAATGAGGTAAAATTACAAAAGGGAATATTGTTACAGTATGTGGATGACTTGCTGATTGCAAGCCCCGCATATGAACATTGTTTAGCCAACACCACAAAAACTTTAAATCATTTGGCAGAATGTGGCTGCAAGGTCTCACAAAAGAACGCTCAGATTTGCAAAACAGAGGTCACCTACCTGGGGTTCACTGTAGCCAAAGACCAAAGAGAGATGTTACCAGGAAGAAAGAGGGCCATTGCTTGCCTGGGCCCATCCAAAACCCACCGACGGCTGGGGGGGTTTTGGGGGATGGCAGGGCTCTGTCGAATGTGGATCCCCAATTATGGACTCATAGTAAAACCTCTCTATGAGGCTTTAAAGGGTTTGGATTCAGAACCCCTGGACTGGACTAATGAATGTCAATTGGCTTTCCACACAGTTAAGACTAAGTTGATTTCAGCCCCTGCCTTAGGGCTGCCTGATCTAGACAAAGCATTCAGCCTCTAGGTTCATGAAAAGCAGGGAATTAGCCTTGGGGTATTAACCCAGAGGCTAGGAACAGCTCAAAGACCAGTGGCCTGTTTTTCCAAACAATTAGAACAAAGTGCAACAGGCTGGCCCCCTTGCCTCTGGGCTGTAGCAGCCACGTGTGGCATTCTACAGGAAACTGAAAAATTCAGTCTTGGGCAGCCCACCATGGTGTTCATGCCCCACCATGTTCTTACACTATTAGAACAAAAGGGAGGATACTGGCTCCCTTCGGGAAGGATGGGCCAATACCAGGCCATCCTTCTAGATAATCTGAATGTGTGGCTGCAGGTCACTTCTTCCCTGAATCTGGCTAACCTGTTACCAGCTGAAACTCACAGGTTTTGGAACAGGATGTCTGCAGGTTATTGGAACAGTTTGCTCTAGCCGGCCAGGTCTGAAGGAGCAGCCTCTAGAAGAGCCTCACCTGGAGCTCTTCATGGATGGCGGCAGCTTCCTGGACCACGGGGGGCTGGGTATGCAGCTGTGACCTTACAAGACACTCTAGAGGCTGAGGCACTACCTCCAGGGGCTTCCACCCAGAAGGCTGGAGTCATTGCCCTCACTAGAGCCCTGTTCTTAGCTCCGGGGAAAAAGAGTGAACATGTACACTGACTCCCGGTATGCATTCTCAGTGGTCCATGGTCATGGGGCTATTTGGAAAGAAAGAGGACTCCTAACAAATGACAAAAGGGAGATTAAACATGGCCCTGAGATATTACAATTGCTGGAAGCTGTTAATGAACCCTCTCAGGTGGCGTACATAGTCCAGGCCATAAAAGGGAGAAACACCTATAGCCAGGGGACATTGACTGGCAGATCAAGCAGCCAAAAGGCTGCAAGGACAGGGACTCCAGCCATGATGGGCCCTTTATGACCACAGATAGACTTATCCGAGTACCAGCCCAAATATTCAGAAAAGGACTTAGAGCCAAAGAATGGGGTTATAATGTAGAACTCTCAGCAGGCTGGAAAGGCAATGCTAAAGGAATCATTTTGATCCCAGAGGCTCTCATATATCCCATTTTAAAACATGTACATGAGAGCACCCACTGTGGACGTAATGCCACTTTACAATGGGTCCAGAAGTATATCATGGGGCCTTATCTACAAAGGACTGTACAACAAGTGACTCAAAGCTGTATGATTTGTGCAGAAAACAATCCCAAGACAGTCCCGGGCCCCCCCACAGATGGGGACCCAATATAAGGGAGACTGGCCCACTGAAGATTGGCAGGTGGATTTTACTTAGATGCCATGGGTTGCTGGAAACTTTAAATATCTGTTAGTGTTCGTGGACACTTAACTTTGGGTGGGTAGAAGCCTTCCCCACCCGGACGGAACAGGCATCAGAAGTGGCCCATGCCCTTCTAAAGGACATTATTCCCAGTTTTGGTCTGCCGAACACCCTGCAAAGTGACAATGGGTCAGCCATCATATCTCAAGTTACCCAACAGGTTTCTAAGGCACTAACTATAAAATGGATTCTTCATTCAGCCTGGAGACCCCAGTCAACATGGAAAACAGAAAAGATGAAATCATACTCTAAAGAAGACCATCACAAAAATTTGCCAGGAAACCCATTTAACCTGGGATAAGGCGCTGCCCCTCGCCCTGCTCCGAGTCTGGATGGCCCCCTGAAGCAAGCTTAAATTAAGCCCTTTTGAAATTCTGTATGGTAGACTATTTCAGGCATCCTTCCTCAGGGTAAACTCCATGGAAGCACTCAAGGACACAATGACTGCTAATTATGTTGTATCTTTGAGTTCTGTATTAACTTCTGTTCATAAGTTTGCCTCTAACAGGTTCGCTTACCCATCTGATATTCTTCTACGTGCCTTTCAACTGGGTGATCATGTCCTGTTAAAGACCTGGAGGGAACAGGGGCCTGAAAATCAGCTGTCAACTATGGACTGGTCCTTTTGATGTATTGCTGACTACCCACTCTTTAAAGTTGCAAGGAGTCAAGCCGTGGATTCACCCTTCACGAGTTAAGGCAGCCCCTCCTGTTTGATGAGCCAGGTCAGGACTCACAAAAGTGGGAATCTAGGCATGTGGGGGATATTTGTTTAAGAAAACAAAATCTTAAGCTGTGCATTCTGTACATGTGCCTCCACCGCTCACATAGCCTATGCATTCCCGAAACCACCGCCCTTGTTTCAATCTGCTGAATATAACTGGGCCAGCCCATGATTAGGCCCTGCTGGGTTCTGTGTACTGCAATGGAACCCAGACAATAAGACACTCACTATGATTTCAATCAATAATTTCCTCCTTCACTTATCACATAAGTCAACCTTCCAGGGCATACTGTACTATACCAATGAGTTGTTGGGACAACATGTGAGTGAATACCTCCCCAGTGGTCGGTGGGAAGAGTAATAACAGGGTCTCTACAGACCAGCTGTTGTGTCACTATAGGGATATTTGATGATCCTCTTTGGAGACTCCCCACTTATGATGGGAAAAAGTTAAATGCAGCCTGTGTGACCTGTCGAGACATACTTTGTCCACAGAATTTCCACTGTGCTTTTGCAGCTGGGTTTGAACTCCCATAAGGTTGGAGTAACTTGGTGGCATGAGGTAGAGACAACTCCCGTCTCCTTTGGAAAGGGGCGACTCTGGGAGGCCTTATGGGATACCCAGATCGGGATTCATAGGGGAGTATCCATCCCTCACTTAACCCTGACTTGGGAGACCCACCATTTTTGGGTTGATACCCTGTACCCGAACTGTTCACGTGCAGTCTCTGCTCAATGGGGACAACATTTATGGTGGTTAAGACAAATGTGGCCCTCAGGGAGGAGGCCATCTCAAGACCTCCTGGGAAGTATGGGAACTTGACTTGGTATTCTGGGACAAGCTGAGATGGCCTTTAATGAATATCGACATGGAAAGGAAAAAGGTTATATCACACAGGCAGGAAAATGACTGGAATCCTCTTCCAAGAGGAGAGAAAAGGATGGGAACCTGCACGGAAAAACACTGAAGCCTTCATGGCTTGGGTTAACAAAACCTACCAGGTGATAAGTACAAATGCAAAGACTCAGGAATGGGACAGGGTCTGTCAGAACACACAGGAAGGCCTATTGAAAATGATAACTGCCATTGAAACTGAAATAGCCCAAAAAGAATGGCCCATGGTACTTAATGAACAGGCTCTGAGTTTCTCATTGTCAGAGAAGGGAGTTGCCAGCACGGAAAAGGAGAACGCTAGCATGGCCCCTGAGGTGTCGGGGAGGAATGGGAGGTAGTGATGGGAATTCAACATCAATAGACAGATATAGGGATCAATGTTGTGTAACTAGATATAACGTCTAGCTCCATCCATTGATGGGGCCCGGGAAAGTGGCACCCCAGTGCCCAGATCTTGGGTTTTAACTACTACTATCCACTATGGGGAACTGGGCTCTTCGCAGAAATGGCTGATTCCAGGGCTGGAGCAGGGAAAGAACAAGGTGAGCCTTAGAACGTCTGTGCCAGAAAACAAGGAAGTGCTCGGTGAATGATGGGGACCTGTCAACATGACGCAGACACTAGCTGGCGGGCTCTACTGGCCAAATCAGGGACAACGTCAACATCAAACACACGATGGTCATGGATTGTAACCCACTACAGTTTGAATAAACAGGAAGCCAGGGGTCCATGCTGATACAATACATGAATGCAGAAGGTGAAAATCGGATGAGGAACAGTCTGCAAGTACCTTCCGCTCCCAAGGCTTGAGAGAGGAGGGGACTTGCAGACATCACCTGACTCACGTGGTCGAGGGTCACGTCATCAGTAAGAGACCCTTTCAAACCGCGCAGCACCCAGAGGATGCAGTGAGAAGAGCCAGGCTCACCTCCGTGTTCCCGCCAAGGATGCATGAACTAATGCAACCAGAGAACAGCAGAACAACCTTAGGACGTTTCACCACAAACTGGCCTGCGGGCTTCAAAATGTTAGTCATGGAGTCAAGGAAAACAGCCCTGCGGATGTGATCGAGAATGAAGGAAACTGAAAAAACATAACAAGCCAATACAGCACATAATTCTGAATTAGCTGTTTTTGTTACGAAGGACTTATGGGGACAATGATGAAATTGATGGGATCTGATGATTAGGTGGCAGGAATGCATCAGTGTTAGCTTCCGAATTCGGACGAGGTTTTGAGGTTGTGTAGGAATTCACACCGAAGTGGTCAGGGCCACTGGGCATGATGTGGGCAGTTTACTCTCAAACTGATCAGAAAACATAAAAGGCCTTGGTACTCTGATTGCAAATTTTGGGAAAGATTGAGGTTACTTCACTGTCTTTAAAAAGTGGGAAAAGACTCTGCTCTTTAGGAAGTTATATTTCAGCAAGAAGAGGGAAATAAATGAGTAAGTAAAATATGTCATCTGTGAAATGGTTATAGGCTTGAGTCCCAGGGCACTCCTACGGGTAGAAAGTCAATATCCGAGAGAGAGCCAGCCAAGAAGGACCGAGAAGGAGCGGTCAGTGAGGCGGGATGTAAAAACGAGGAGAAGCTGAGGGAGAGCAAGTTTTCTGTGGCAGGAAGTGGTTCGCTGTGTCAAGTGCTGCTGAGAGATCCAGTAAGATGAAGAGAGAAGAGCTGATGGCTAGAATGGCCCCAAGGAGTCCTGGGCGGACTCACGGAGGAGCGGTTTTAGTGAGTGAGGCTAGCAGCCAGGTGAAGAAGGGTGGAGAAGAGAGTGAGAGGTGAGGACTCGGGGAGTACAGATGTCTCTTCCCAGAAGTCGCTGTGGCAGGGAGCAGGGAGTGATGTGGGTGTTGGAGGGTCAGTGAAGAGCTCTCTGTAAGGTGGGAGGTTACCAGGGCAGTTTGTGCAGTGACGGGGGAGATCCAGCAGGGAGGAGAAGCCAAGGATGCAGGACACGCTCAGCCTAAGTTGGAGGAGCGAGAGGGATGCGATGGAGACTCCATGTGAGACACGGCCATGGGCAGGAGCCCAGGAAGGGAGGACGGCCCAGGGGAAGGTGTGACCACTGTTATGGGGGCGAGCAGGGAGAATCTCCTGTGAGGGTGCTTCCATTCCCTCAGTGTCGTGTGAGGCCAGGTCATCCCTTGAGAGCAGAGAGGGTTGGGCGGTGAGTGTCGGGGGTGTGTGCTGGGGCTTGGAAGAGAGCGGACGAGAAGTCAAATAGTCTTTGTGGAGAGTGGGGACGCCACGAGAAGGGTTGCAGAGAAGTGGCCAAGTGGCCAGGCCGACTTGAGGGCCCACGTGAGGTCTGCGGTTTGAGTTTAAAGTGAGAGCTGTCAGCATGCTTGTGGATTTGTCTCCAGCAATTGGCAGCTCTTCGGGTACAGGTGAGGATATAGGAACTATCAAGACTGCGCGTCTTTTTTTTTCAAATATATATATTTTTGTCTTCAGAGATAACCAGATGCGACTAAAGAAAGAAAGACACGGTATGAGTTGCAAAGCCTTTAATGACAATCTTTGTATTTTTTACTACATGCACAATTTCACGCCCGTGGTTAATTAGCAATTATTTCAACAGTGGCAAACTCATCGGCCTCCAGATTTAGTCATAATGCATGAATCTAAGCTAATGAAATCGAGAAACAGCAACAGCTCATCTAATCCTTTACATTCCTTCCAGGTCACCAATGCATGAAAGAGTTCTTTAAAGGGCTAAATAGATGGATGTATAAATTGTGAGTTTATTTTTAAAGCTGTTTATAAGCAACATTTCTACGAAAACCATTCAACCAAGGGTCACACGGTGAAAATGCAATTCTTAATTCGGGCTGTCTCCATTTTGAACTACTGGTCGTTCTGCTACTTTTTAAATTTTATATTCCCCAACAAGGAATGGTTATTTTTGACCGTTTTTGGAGATGACTGAACAGGTGAGGGCATCAGGTGCCTCCACAGCTGGGATTTTGCCAAAGATCAATTTATTTTCAGATAGTCTGTTGTTATTGACTGTTTCTACATCTGTGTTTATTGCTGACTGGGGAGTACTTGTATCATTCAAGATTAAGTCTGGGTTATGTCTTTGGTTAAGAACCGAATGTCCTGGAGCTGTGTTTGATAAGCAAGGTTTTAAATAAATTGTCACCAGCATTAGTTCTATTCGCAAGCTGAAATAACTGTAGGCTTCATGTCAAATAAACACATTATTCAACATTAAGCCTCTTTGAAGAAAGACCACATCTGCTCCCGGTTCTGTAAAAATGTTATTTGTTTGGAAGAACGGTACTGTGACCTTTCACTCAACTACTACTCCCTTAACATGAAAAAGAGACAAAATGAGCTGAAGAAGGAAAACTCCTCAGTTACACTCCACAATTCCGGACATACTGACTGAGGTCGCGGTTTTGACAATTATTTCTCCATGCCACCCTGTAGAAAAAGGTGAAAAAAACAGTGGTAAGGTTAACACGCATCTTCATTGTAATACGCGTGCTTCAGATCCTTTGGGAGAACAGAACAGTTTATCAGTACAGGCAACACAGGCCACAGGTAGACCAGGTCGTGCTATTTATTACGTGGGCATTGCCTACCGAGTACTCCTCTTCTCCCCAAAGCCCTCGCTGGAGCATAGAAAGGTGAGTCCTGAGCAGTCCCCAAGGGCGACTGCAAAGTGCCCTCCACATTTCCTAATTCCAAAAGTAACTTCAAGATAAGACAAGGAAGTCGAGAGTGTAGAGAAGCTGAGAACTCTAGAAGGGCCCTAAAATAAACTGAGGGGTAAAGAGTGAGATTCTGAACCAGTTGAGGTGGATTGTGTCCAGGCGACACGTTCTTCACTCTAAGTCTAGGGGGGCAGTCTTGGGTTCTCAGCAGCGTGCTGTGCTCTCTGAACATCTCCGCTCACTTCCCTCCTAGCAGAGAGGCAAACAGCTTTCCCCGTTAATGCGGAAACGTACCAGGCTCGGATGCCCTGTGGGTCCCTGACAA
Organism: Tapirus indicus; assembly: GCA_031878705.1. Lineage (NCBI taxonomy): Eukaryota > Metazoa > Chordata > Mammalia > Perissodactyla > Tapiridae > Tapirus > Tapirus indicus. Next base: position 153,248,262 of record CM062918.1, on the reverse strand, counting down.
CCCGCTTTGCACAGTTCACGGCTGCAGTGATGTCATCTTGCAGCAGAGCTGAAAAAGAGGTGTGAGGAATGGGAACAACTGTCATAGAAATTTCATTTTAAGCTTAGGGTTACCAGCTTGATCCTCTAGGCTGAGGAAAGAACATGAACATCGTTTTCCAGGACTCCCTGTATCTGTGAATGTTGGGGGAAGACTTTTCATTTCCTCCCACTTGGCATGAAATAAAGCATTCTGTTTCTCATTCACCAAAGTCACTGGGACCTCTGGAATTGCTAACTAATGTGATAGCAGGTTCTCTTTGTACTAGGCTCTGTAAAAAAAAAAGAAAAAAGGCCTAGTGATTTTTAATCAGCAGTTCTACTACTGAAATTACTCCAAAGAAAGAATGAGAAATGAACCCAAAGATGTATGCACAAGGCATTTTATAGTGGATAATACAGCGGGGAAAATGGAAACAACCAAAGTGCTTAACAGTAAGAGTTGGATCAATAAATTATAGAATACATATATAGTGGGACTCTAATCATCCTTTTAAAAGAATACAGATTTGTATTTGTTGACATAGAGATAATTTTGTGTGATAAAGTGCAAATTATAAGCAGCATATATGGTACAATTTCTTTCTTGTTAAAACACACATTGCTCACGTTTGTATATGAGTACATACGTGTGTGATACAGCTGTAGATTTGTAGACAGGACTGATGCATATCCTGGTAAAGTATATACCAAAATATACCAGTGCTCACAAATCTCTGGGTTAACAATTTTTATGCAATGACCAATATGTTGAATATTCAGTAATTCAATATTATTATATAATGCAAAACATCTTTAGAAATTAAGTGGATATAAAAGAATATTCTAAGACTAATCTTCTTAATTAGGAATTTTAACAATATCAATTTTGCAATACCTCTCCAATATTTTATACACTAAAGATTCCACATGTTATTTCTATTTTTATGAGTGCAAGCATCTGTAAGTCCATTTACAATAATTAATAGATCATCCCTGAAACTTTTGTATATTAGAAAACAGCAACCTTTTATGAAACCAGCTCTTTAATTTCTCACTTCGGAAATGGTGAGGAGGCTAACAGAGTTTCTGGAGGTTGACATGGAGTTTCTGCAGGTCCCTGATGGACCTGTCCAGACTTTTTCATTTGCATTGAATCTCTGTCCCTGTGAGTGTAACCTCACTTAGATAGTATCTGGTCTTACCGTTGCAGGATATCCCACAGGCGTTAACTGCTCGTGGGGTCTTGCCGTCATTGCACCAGTAGCGACTGTTGATCTGAAATATCCCGTAATCAGTGCTTTTGTCTCCAGGATTGTAGTTTTTAGCTCGTGTGTTATACCTACTTTCCCCGTAGGCCAAACACACCCCTGAAAAGAATTTATTTTTAGTAATCGACAGCAACACCACATGACTGACGCTGCTCACCACAATCAGTGATATTCAGCTAATTCTACTTTACTAATGACTTACTTTATAAGTGTAAAGATGTATTTTACTTGTAAAATATTTTGACAGTTTAGTGTTAAGGGCCCTTCAGAGAATCCTTTGGTTAGCAAGTCACTTTGTAATACTAATAAAGCAAGAAAACATACTTTTACAATATTAAAATAGCTGTTTCTGCCATTGATTTCTATCCTTCCCTGCTCCCATCCCTGGGGAAAGATTCAGCCTAGAATAGAAAATCCTACAGTTGTTGAGTGTTTTTTGTCAAAGAGCAGATATGTGTGTATTAGGAAAAGTAAGAATTTTCTGGGGGAAAGATGTTTTCCTATGATACCTAAAGATGAATTTGGCTATCTAATTATAATCTGGAAAACAAGAGTTGTAGAATAGGAGAGACTATTCCATCCATCCCTCCCTCCCTCCATCCATCCATCCACTCATTCATTCAAAAATAGTTATTGAGGGGAAAGGTTTCAATTCCACTGAAAAGTACAGTAATTACATTGACAAATATGGGCCAGAATATAAAGTAACTTTTACTTAGGGCACATCTTGAATTGTGTGCAAGAAAATGAAAACTAGTTAATCAACTAGACTGAGTAAGAATAATAACAGGTTATTTCATGCTGTTTTCAGGGATCCTTATAAAAACACTGATTGGGGGGAAATAGGTTCCGACTGCCCCTGCATTGAGAGTTCAATGTAACTTTTAAAACTTTGCTGTTAAAAATCCTGTATTTTGGCAGGGGGATTAAGAAAGAGAGAACTACTGCATTACTCCAGGTTCGCAGAACCCAATTCTAACTGGGAAATGGCAGGAGTCAAGTACCAAGACTTGACGAGATATCCCAGGGCCTCAGATGCACCTGCTCTCAGCTACATGCGCCACTGAGTCGGAGGCACCGGCACATCTGGTGGCGCTAGGAGAGTCCAGGGGGTCCTGGGTACTGCAACAGCATAGAACTTGCCTCCCGTGGCCTCATTCCTTCCTCTGGTACCTCTGATCCTAATGGAACAAGCTGATGCTTTAACCATTGTGACTATACAAGGCCTCAAAGAAATAAAACGGGAGCTCGCTCAAAGCTCCTGTCTTATTCATCCTCTGTTAGTGTCCTTTCCACACCTGGCTGACTCTCTGGAAGCTTGAAGAAGAGTGAACTTACAGTTTGCCAGGCTGATTCCCGTAGAACTGTCCAGTCCAAGTCTTTTCAGAGTTCTGGCCAACTCACACCTTTCAAAGGTCTTGCCCTGGACAGTGACGGACAGGAGGAGAAGCCCCAGAGTCAGAAGAGCCTTCATGGTGACTGGAAGCCAGACCCGCAGGCTGACCGGGGGGAGCAGGGAGACAGTATTTAAAGTCTTTTACTTCCTTCTTCTCCTTGTGGTTTGGGGGCTCCACCCTTTCAGATATGTGGAAAACAGGAACTGTCTATCCATCCACTGACTTTAGAAATTTTTTTTATGTTTGACAAGAGAGATTATGACATCCTAAGAACTAACCCACAGGAAAATAATGAAATGACATTGTTGAAAGGCCTGGCTCAGGAAGAATTGGGAATTAGATCTGTTAGCAAGACAGGATCTTCCTCCTGTTTCAATATGAATTTGAGCATCTATCAAGAAAAGTAAAGGAACAGTTTACATACCTGGAAATGAACTCCGATCTTTGACAACTTTCATTTTCATTAAGTTGTTTTCTGTGCGTTCTCTATGTTGTATTCATCTTTTTCACTTAAAGTTATTTTATATACACTTTCTACAAAAGAACATGACACATAGCCTGTGGTTTTAATAGGTTTATGGCACCTCACCATGTTGCTCAGCCAGATTCCTACCCTATTTTGTTACTATTTGTCAATTTTTATTTATAAATCAGTGTTTTACTACTTTAAATAAGCCTCATGTGAACAGCGTTCCTAACTCCTTTTCAACAATGCCTTAACCTCCATTTCTGTGTTAGAACGGAGCACGAAAGGATAAAGAAAGGGAATTTGTGATCAAACCTACAGAAGAGTCACAGAATCTGCCACCCCAAATCTGCCCCTTTCGCACTGGGGTTATTTGGAGCTGAAGGCCACTGAGGAGAAGCAGATACAAGAAAAGCCCACTTTCCTCCCCCATTGACTGAAAGCAGAACATAAACTCTACAGAAGTTAGTCGCTGAGAACCCTAGACCCTCAGCAGCCCTGAGACGGCGCCAGAGGACTCTGCATAACAGACTTTACCACTAGCTCTTATCTTCCATTGGTCCCCATATATTTATCTTCCCACAGTTTGCTGCCCTTGGGAGCCTGCGCCTCTTTTCCTGTCTTGTCACTCCTCTAAAAATGTACAGTGCTCCCCCCTTATCCGCGGGGGTTACGTTCCAAGACCCCCAGTGGATGCGTGACACTACGGATAGTACCAAACCCTACAGATACTCTGTGTTTTCCTATATATACATACCTATGATAAAATGTAGTTTGTCATTTAGGTGTGGTAAGAGATGAACAACAATATTAAAATACAACAATGACAACAATATACTGTAATAAAAGTTCTGTGAATGTGGTGTCTCTCTCAAAATATCTTACTGTGCTGTACTCACCCTTCTTGTGATGATGTGAGATGATACAGTGTCAACATGATGAGATGAAGTGACGTGAATGACATAAGCACTGTAATGTAGCATGAGGCTACTGCTGACCTTCAGGTCAGAAGGAGGATCATCTGCTTCCAGACTAAGGTTGACCACAGGTAACTGAGACCCTGGGAAGTGAAACCGCCATAAGGGGGGCTACTGTATGGTTCTTTGGTTAAGATGCTATGTCAGCCCAAGTTCTAGCCTCCTCTTTGAGTTCCCCTTCCCTGTACTTCTCCCAAGTATATGTGCCTGTTAATTAACGTGTCCCTTTTCCTCTCGTTTATCTGTCTTCTGTTACAGAGCCCCAGCTGAGAACCTAAAAAGGAAAAGGAAACGATTTTTTCCCCTCCCCTACAATTCCTGGTGACAGGGATGGGATAGTAAAAGGCTGGAAGCCTCCACTCTGAGATGGAGTTGAGATGGCTGTTGAGATACGGGATCCCTGACCACAGACCAGCAGGAGGTGGGAATTCTTACCATGGCAGTCTCCCACTTCTCCTTCTGTAGTGTCCAGACAGGAGGAGGGTCAAAATGTCTCCTTTCCTTCCAACTTCAAATTGTCATGAGAAAAACATTTGCAACAATTGCTTCTTGAACTGTGACCACGGCGAGTTTGGTTTGGGGCACCCATAGGTGTTTGATCCTTAGCTTCCCAGAAATAGTCATTGTTTCCTTGTCTCTGTCTTCTCTTCATTTGTTATAAGGAAGAAGAACTTAAGATGACTTTCTCCCTTTGTCTTGTTTTTGTGTCCTGAGAATTTGGCTTTGTAACCAGTGAGAATATTCTTTCTGGTTTCTGCCACTTGGAGAGCACAGATTGTCAGGCACATGGCAGGTGGTTAGCCCTCTGTCCAGGAGCTCAGGACATGGAATGACAAGTGGCATTGTCTGTCCAACCATGCCAGCTCTCAGGGGAGGTTCTCTTAATAGAGGGTCCCAGTCCATAAGGGTCTTTTGTCACGTCTACCTTCATTGTCTGTGTCTGCTGAGAAGGTTCCCATCCCAGTACCCCCTTTCTGGTGACACAGATTAGTGGGTCTGTGTTTTAAGGTGTCTCATTTTGTGGGGGACAGACGTGTCTTTACCCCCTTCACAATGATAGTTTTTGCTTTCTTAGGCTGTCTTTGGAGTTGCTCTGCATCTTGAGAGAGCTACATCTTTTGCACTCTCTTTGGGGACACACCTTGTGTCCAGAATTGTGACATAAAAAATCTTCTTGGATTGGAGTCACAATTGAAACAGGTATACCTTTGAAGATTTGGACTTTTCCATCTAAAGGAATTTTTTAGAGAGCTGTCATCCTAAACGAATGTCCTATTGGTACCTGTGGGAAGATCAGAATGAATACATAAATAAATAAAGAGAGAAATAGGTACAGAAGAATGCCTTGGCTACTGTGAGAATAAACAAAATGAAACACTCCCTTAACAAGATTAGGAGATAAGACTTAAAACAAATGTCAAGAACTGCAAATGGCACTCAATCAGGTGTGAATCTTAGGTCAATACTGATAGCCAGGAATCGCTTGATAACTTTGACCAAGGCCCAGGAAATGCACAGGAAGGCTTGATATATTGCCCCCAACTCTGTAAGCAAACCCTTGGGTCCACGCCTTCCCACAGTTTGGGCCTCCACTAGAAAAAAAGAATCCTTTCAATTCCTACCCTTGAAAGAAACAAAAACTTAAACAGCAATTACCCTAGTTTTCTGATAACAGGAACTATGCCCCTGACTTCTGTCTTAGATAAAACCTACATTTTATCTCAGTCCCTTGGAAATAATTATCTTACCATGTCTTTGAAGTGTAAGCACCTAAAGAGAGAATTGTTGGCAAAGCAACCCCTGAGACTAAGGAAATAAGAAAGAATGTTTAGAAAACAAACTGCTACTTGACATTTCCCTAGAGTCCCCTGCCTAAAATTTAGTTCACAGCTTCTCATAAGATTACCTTTAAAGACAAATCAAATACCTAACAGTCTGCTCCAAAATGCTGTACACACCTTCACCTGTCTTAGTGGGTAACCATAACTTGTTCCACCTCACAGAAACACCATTTCATCCCACTGTCCTGTATAAGCTACTGAGTTTTGTATTACTGTACCTCACATGTGGCTAAACATTTAAAATGTTAGCTCTCTGTTTGTGTCTGTTTGTATGTCTGTGTATGTATGTTGTGTGTATGTGGCATTTCTCCCCCTCTGGATACTATTGCTAAAAACTAACTTGTAAAAGAGCTCTATTTAAGTGGCTTGAAGAAGAAACAAGAAATGCTTGAAGGGGAGAAAGAGCATGCTCTACCCACTCTGGGTCCTTTCTGGCTGGGCTACAAATTAAATTGACATGAGGCTGAACAGCAGGAGAAAATCAAACAAAGCTTCATAACATGTATACATGGGAGAGACTCAGGGAAACTGAGTTTTTCTCGACAACATGGCGGACTTCATTCTCTTGTATAGACAAACAAGGATTTCTGGGGGATTGGAGATGTCAGTCATGAGGGATTACAAGAAAAGCAGAGTAAACAAGTGTATGCAGATTTAAGTTTTCACCTTCCACACTGACAAGATCCCTAGAGATAAAGTCATCCCCCCTTCTTCCTGGTACAGAGAAGGGGATAACCTAACAAATGGGGATTTCCCTTACAAATGTAAATGTCTGGTAAGCAGAACTTTGATAAGAATGGTCCCAGCAAATGCCTCCCATTCTATCGATACCCAGAGTCATCCATGTTGACGGGCTGTCCTGGGGACAGGCCTTCCATCCCAAATCCCTTTGGACAGTTAGTGGGGGCAGGGAAGGTCAAAGCCTCCTTCAGTGCTTGAGGTGGCCAATTCTGGTCCCCATATGCTCATTTAAGTTAAGACTAGTCAAACAAGCTGATGTCACCTTTACTAGATGTTTAAGACTAGAAAATTGTAAAATCAACCTAAGAACAAAACATACAATCAAACTGAATTCCTTAGTATATGTCATCATGGCAGAAACCAAAAAACCCATGTTTTATACTTTTTAACTTCTTTGCCTTTGTGATTTTTGATACTTACCTGATTTCAGTGAGAAAAATAACTTCAGATGATTAGTTTTTAACATCTCATCAAACTTTCATGAGCAATTCAAAGGTGCTCGTTAACAACACATGAATTAAATGGTTGTGAGTGGGAGAAAAGTTGATAAATGAACTTTGCAACAATGATTAAGTTTTTAAACATATGTCTCCTTAAAAATCATTTCCAAAATCTTTTTGGTAACTTGAAGCCTTAAATGATGGCTATTCATTGAATATCTACATCATTTCCAAATCAGAAAAAATACTGAAACATTAATCTCTGAACACAGGTTCACACAGTGATTATCTATTTCTGGTTTCTTCTTACAGAGAAACTAAAGATATTTGGGTCTGTTATTAACATGTCCTTTTTGCCACATTAAGAAATTGTACTATGTAATGGCATATGTCTCTAGAAATTATGAAATGGTGTAGTCATAAGTTTGGTAATCTACTACACAATGCTAGTATGTGGCAGGCAGTTCACAATTGGTTACTTCCTGATTTTTAGTCAAAATTAAGATTACAAAAGGTTAAGAATTCTAATCAATATATGTAAATGAAACTACTAGAAATAACAGTTGTAAAGAAAAAACTGTGTGTGCAAAGTATGCAAGAAAAGTAAGATGTGTTTTTGGTAGGGAAAGGTATGAGGTCTGAGGATGCATTTTTGTTAAGGGAAAAGGAGAGTAATTTTGTTTTAATGTAGAGGTTATTTAAAAGTTATTTTGGACTAGAGAAAAGAGAATAGAGGACAAAGCCTAAATGGACATAGAAAGTTGGAAAAGAGAGAGAGATGGAGGGAGGGAGGGAGAAAGGAAGAAATTCTTATCTGGTGTGATCATGCTGAATGAATTTATTATAAGACTTTTAAAAATGAGCTCTAATAGCAATAGTGTGCCTGTGCAAAACTAGAATTTAATTTCTTCTCTCTGTTGAAAGGACAGTTTCTTGGATTATTGTAAAGGATTGTTTTACCTAAGTACCTCACCTGGGAAACAAGGATTCTGTGTCTCATCAAGATGGTTACCTGTGCTTCATGTTCTTTATCAGATCTGTAATTACTGAAGAAAACCGAGTTTTCTCACTAGATAAGGTCTGTTTCCTCAGGTACGTTACTGCCAGTATTTGCCATTGAAATCTTTTATTGTCAGCTTTGTCAAATGAGTGACTAAGTGTCGTTTCTTAGTCATCTTTGATCTTGTCTAACCAGTGTTCAAACCTTTCAACATTTTTTAGAACTTCCCAAATTCAAATTCTAAATAGTCTCTTTGACCTCAAACTGACTTTGAGATTTTCCAAATGGTACCTATAAAATCTCAAAGATTTGTTCTCTGTCCTTATGAAAAGAGAGATGGTACACGAGTTAGGTATATCTGATATGTTCAATTATGTGGGAAGCTTTGTCAAATGAAAGTGATGTTTAACCTTCCTTGGGTTGTATTTGCCTGGGTGTATGTAATTAATACACGTGTTGCAGAAATTGTATGAAATTCCTAGAAATCTCTGTGTCTTGGTATAATATTATCTGTCGTAATTCAAATTTCCAAATAATCCAAATTTCCTTGCCAATTGCATTTAAATGAATACTAATCAGATCTTTAATTGCCATTTTTTAGGTTTTATTTTTTGGTGAGGAAGGTTAGCTCCGAGCTAACATCCGTTGCCCATCCTCCTCTTTTTGCTGAGGAAGATTGGCCTTGGGCTAACATCCATGCCCATCCTCCTCTACTCTACATGAGGGATGGCTGCCAAAGCTTGGCTCTAAAGCAGTGCGCAGGTCCGTGCCTGGGATCGAACCCGTGAACCCCGGGCCGCCGAAGCGGAGTGCACGAACTTAACCACTATGCCACCAGTCCGGCCCTAACCTTGCCATTTGAAGTCTTTTGTCAACCACAGATAGTTATTGTTTCAGTCTGATTCTTCGATGAGAATGTTTGAAACTGCTAACCCAAGATCAAGCAGAACAAGAATTAATTACATGAGACCAAATGAACTGATGAGGTTGATTATAATTTTTAAATGACCTTTTGTTTAACACATCACTGGTTCTTTATTGTTTTGTGTTCCAGATTCAAGAAATCCTTTTTCTCTTTTCTCTAAGCTATCTAAAGCTTAGAGCAATCTGATAGATTACATCTTTGTTAACAAAATCGAAAAATTTATCCTTTTCCCCCTACCTGAGTTCTCCAGGATTTGGAAACTCTTACTGAATATTCTTATTTTCCTGGCAATATAGTTCTTTACATAGGTTCAACAAGAATATGTCCTCCTTGTAACAGGACATAATTAATAAAATTGGCTATATAACCAAGACTTAGACTGGAAAAGTCATATTTGAGACGGATACATAGAATCGGATACGTCCAACATTAAGAAACTGAGATTGACTCTCTAAACCCAATGCTAACAGAGCACTCTTTGAACGCCAGCCTGGTACCTGGCTTACATAGTTCCCAGCCACCCTTACAGGCAAGTAAGGAAGATCACTTCCTGGCAGGCCCAGCAAACTTAAAATACATTGGTGAGCTTGAGAAGAGAGGAATTTCCCCACATCTATAGCTACTGAAGGCAAAGTCTGTTGGCGAGTTCTTGGCTTGGCTTCCTAGCTTTGAAAGGCTTTTAAAAGTCTATTCTGACATTCCTCATGGAAAGTTCTAGCAAAACAAACTCAAAAAGGCCCATGTGGTCAATTACCATTTTTGGTGCACTTACGTAAATAAGAAGGCCAGACCTAATGAGACTAGACTTATTTTGTAAACACGGATCAAAAGAGGGTGAGCGTGGAGAGTTTCTCCTACGTACATATGAGATATGCGTATTAATAAACCTGTTCGTTTTTCTCTTGTTAATCTCTCTTCTGTTACAGATCCGCTGCGGAGAACCTAAAAAGGAAAAGGAAAAGATTTTTTCCCCTCTTCTACAGTTTCTGGTGCCAGGATGGGATAGTAAAAGGCTGGAAGCCTCCACTCTCCCTAGAGACTGCATTGAGATACGGGATACCTGACCACAGACCAGCAGAAGGTAAGAATTCTTACCATGGCAGTCTCCCACTTGTCCTTCTGTAGTGCCCAGTCAAGAGAGGAGGATAAACTTTTCTCCTTGTCCCTTTTTTTCCAACTTCACGTTGTCATGAGAAAATCATTTGCAACAAACAGTTCTTGAATTATGAGCACTGTGAGTTTGGTTTGGGGTCCCCATAGGTGTTTGATCCTTAGCCTCCCAGAAATAGTCATTGTTTTCCTTTGTGTCATTCATCACGAGGAAGAAAATCATAATCTGAATTTCTCCATTTGTCTTGTTTTCGTGTCTTGAGAACTTTGCTTTGTAGCCAGTGAGAATAGTCTTTATGATTTCTGCCCCTTGGGGTCACAGGTTGTCAGGCATGTGTCAGGCTGCTAGCCTGCTGGCCAGGAGCTCGAGACTTGGAATGACAAGCAGCATTCTCTTTGCCCAACCATGCCAGCTCTCAGGGGAGGTTGTCTTCATAAAGGGTCCCAGTCCATAAGGGTCCCTTGTCGTCTCTACCTTGGTTGCCTTGTTGGTGCTGAGAAAATTCCCATCCGAGTACCCCCTTTCTGGAGACACAGATTAGCGGGTCTGTGATTTAAGGTGTCTCGCTTTGTGGGAGATAGAAGTTTCTTCACTGCAAGTCACAGTGCAGGTCTTTGCTTTCTTAGGCTATCTTTAGAGTTGCTCTGTATCTTGAGAAGGCTATACCTTTTGTACCCTTTTTGGGGACATCTCTTGTGTTATGGTTAAGCCATAAAGGACTTATTGGTTTAGAGTCACAACTGAAATGGGTACACCTTCAAAGATTTGGACTTTTACATCTAAAAGGATTTTTTAGAGAGTTCTCATTCTAAACAAATAGGTACCTATTGGTACCTCTGGGAGGATCAGAGTGAAAATAAAGGTATGGGAGAATGCCTTGGCTGACCTGAACCACATACAAACAAACAAACAAACTCCCTTAACAAGATGAGGAGGTGGAGATCAGACCTGAAACAAATGTCAAGATCTGCAAATGTCATTCAAGCAGGTGTCAGACTCAGGTGAATGCTGACAGCCAGGAACCTGATAGCTTCGACAAAGGCCCAGGAAATGCACAAGAAGGCTTGATATGTTGTCCCTACCTCTGTAAGCAAAGCCACCAGGTCCAGGCCTTCCCACGGTTTGGGCCTCCACTGCAAGAAAAAAACATTCCCTTGACACCTACCCTTAAAGAAAAGAAAAAGTTGAATAGTAATTACCCTAGATTTCTGAGAATAGCAAATATGCCCCCGAGTTCCTTCTTAGATCAAACCTACTTTTTCTCTCAGTCCCTTGGAAATATTAATCTTACCATGTCTTTGAACTGTAAGCACCTAAAGAGAGAATTGTTGGCTAAAGCAACGCCTGTGAGTGGGAAAATAAAAAAGAGGTTTCTGAAACACCATTTGCTTCTTGACATTTCCATAGTCCCTTGACTAAAATTTAGTTCACAGCTTCACATAAGATTACCTATTAAAGACAAATAAAAATCTTCTCCACAAATGTTGGTAAAAAGCTTTAGGCTTCAGAGTGGGTAACCTAAACTGGTTCCATCTGCCAGAAGCACCATTTGATCCAACTATTCTTTTATAAGCTGCTGGGTTTTGTATTATTGTACCTGACAGGTGGCTAAACGTTTAAAATGAGAGCTATCGGATCTCTGTCTGTGTCTGTCCATACAGGTCTGTTACGTCTATGTGGCCTATTCTCCCTCTGCATGGTACTACTAAAAACTGACCTGTAGTTAAAGAATAATATAAGCACTTAAATAAGTTAAGGCTAGTCAGTTAAGCTTATGTTATCTCTACTAGATGTCTGAGATTATGAAATTGTAAATTCAACCTAAGAACAAAACGTACAATAAAAATGAATTGCCTGGGGCTGACCTCGTGGCCTGCTGGTTCAAGTTTGGCGTGTGCCTTTATGGCGGCCCGGGTCCGTGGGTTTGGATCCCAGGTGCAGACCTACACCACTCGTCAGCCAGGCTGTGGCGGCTACCCACATACAAAATAGAGGAAGACTGGCACAGATGTTAGCTCAGGGACAGTCTTCCTCAAGCAAAAACAAAAGCGGAAGACTGGCGACAGATGTTAGCTTAGGGCGAATCTTCCTCAGCAGAGAGAAGAAAAAGAATTGCTTCATGTGTGTCTACATGGCAGGGGGGAAACCACACATGTTTAATTTTTTGTGTTTTCTGCTTCTGTGATTTTTGATACTTGCCTGGTTTGTCAACAAGAAAAATAACTTAAAATCATGACTAAGTTTTAATGTTTCATGAAATTTTCGTGAGCAATTTAGGCCTAATTGTTAAGAACATGTGAATTAAATGACTACAAGTGGGATAAAAGTTTACAAATGAACTTTGCAACAATGATTATGTTTTTAAAAATGTGTCTGCTTAAAACTCATTTCCAAAATCTTTTTGTAATTTTAGCCTTAAATGATGGCTATTCATCGAATATCTACATCTTTTCCAAATGAGAGAAAATACTGAAACATTAATTGCTGAACACAGGTTTAAGTTTACCTACTTTGGCTTCTAATTACAGATAAACTAAAGGCATCTGAGTCTGGTAATAACATGTTCTTTTTGCCACGTTAAAAAGTTGTACTAGAAGGAGAGATGCGAAGATACAGGCATAACTCATTTTATTGCACTTTGCTTTATCATGCTTTGCAGGTATTGCGCTTTTTACAAATTGAAGGTTCGTGGCAACCCTTCGTGAGCAAGTCTATCAGCTCCACTTTTCCAACAGCATTTGCTCACTTTGTGTCTCTGTGTTACATTTGGGGAATTTTTGCAATATTTCAAACTTTTCATTATGTTTTATTTGTTGTGGTGATCTGTGGTCACTGATCGTTGATGTTACTATTGTAATTGTATTGGGGTGCCACGAACTGTGCCCATATAAGACGGTGAACTCAACTGATGTCTTTGCAATGTTGGAGTATATTTGCTTCTGTCAGCTGTGGGTCAAAGGAGGCAGGAGCCAAGTGCATTGGCTGTTCTGTGGCTATATCCCAGGGTGAGAGTTTATGAGATCCAAAGGGGGTGAATCTGAGATTTTAGAAGGACCAACAGCAATGCTTTTGGCCAAGGTATTTTCAGGGTCTCTAGAAATTTGGCCAATTTAGTCTTAATAATGCCCTTGGAGCATTCGACTAAAGCAGAGGGTTGAGGCTCAGAAGCGCAGTGAAAGTGTTGTGAAACCAGCCAAAGAGCACAGACTTGTCAAAGTACCTGACAGGTAAAATGGGTTCCTTGATCACTGTGAAGCTCGAGAGGAGATCCCCAGGTAGGGATAATCCTTTCCAAAAGGACTTTAGCCACAGAAGAAGAAGCCTTCAAGGAAAGGCTTCAGTCCAGTGAGAGAGCATACAGCCCATTTATATCCAGGAGACGGGGAAGTTGTATGAAATCCATTTGCTAAACCTCAAATGGTGCATGAGGCAGTTTAAAATGTCCAGGAGCAGTACGAACAGGCTTCCCTGGGTTGTATTTTGGACGAGTGGGACAAGTGAGGTAGGCACTTTTTGCAGGCTTGTTAATATTTCCCCACCAATACTCATTCATGAGAGCTATCATTGTGTCAGTAGACCAATGGTTTAATACATGCACAGTAGTCAGGAGTGGGAATTTTAGAGTCTCCATTACGTCTGCATTGTTATTCGGTTTGAACCGGGGCTTTCTGTTTTTATCAAACCAACAATTGTTGAATTTCCACTCTTGATTTTCCTTCTCTGAGGCCAATTGTTGGGCTTCTCTAGCCACTTTTTCGACATTACCATTTGGGGAAATATCCCTTTGGACCAAGACGGAGGCTTGGCTGTCGTTGGTTCCTTTAAGGGCTGCATTCCTTGTGGAAATGTCAGTAATGTGATTCCCTTTAGCTTCCAGAGAGTCAAGTTTAGAATGCTCCGGGATCTTAATAATAGCTAAAGCGGCAGGCAAAATAAGCATCCAGTAATTCCTCAACATAGGAACCATTTTACATTTTGTTTCTGCTGGAAGTAAGGAAGCCACATTGCTTCTACAACATTCCAAAATCATGAGCTACTCTGAAAGCACATCTACTATCAGTATAAATATTGGCAGTGTTGCCCTTGGCTAAGGTACAAGCCCAGGTAAGAGCATATGATTCAGCCTGTTGGGCTGAAGTAGCTGTAGGTAAAGGTGCTGCCTCAACAATATCAAACAAGTCACAATGACACACCCAGCACAATATTCGCCATTGTCACCTTTTAGACAAGAGCCATCAGTAAACCATGAGAAGTCTGCGTTACCCAAAGGAGTTTCCTGCAGATCGTCACGAGGAGTCGGGAGGTGATACATCAGCGTTATCCGGTCACGAGGGACCTCATCGGTACTGGAGGGGAGAAGAGTAGCAGGATTAAGGTTATCACAGCAGAAGAGAGTTATGTGAGGACAGTTAACAAAAGGTTTTCATAGGAGGTGAGGTGGCTGGCTGAAATGTGTTGAGCATGGTGAGAATTCAGGAGGACTTGTACTGCACGAGATACAAAGATGGTTCACGTTGATCTCACAACAATTTCCTCTGTGGCCTTAACCAAAAGGGCAGTGGCAGTAATGGCTGTAAGGCAAGGGGGGTGTCCCCATGCCACAGGGTCCAGTTGCTGGTTACAATACCTTATGGGTCGGTGGTTGTCCTCATGTTCTTGGGTGAGTATCCCAAGGACATTCCCTTCTTTTTCACATACAAAAAGTAAAGGGGAATCTGATCATTGGGAAGTCCAAGGGCAGGACTCTCCTTTAAGGCCTGAGAGTCTATGTCGTCTGGTTCTTCCCATAAAATTGGATCGGGCTTGTTGTTCTTTAGTAAAACATACAGAGGATTGGCCATAAAAGAGAAATTTGAAATAGCATTTTTGGCAATGACCAACTAGGCAAAGAAAGTGCTCACAGCTGGTGCTTAGTTTTGGGTTTTGGGAGACTTAGGACACCATGAACCCTATCTGGATCTGGGTGTAGCCCTTGTTCTGATATCAGATGCCCTAAATATCCAACCTGGGTTTGGTCAAACTGCAGTTTCTCCTTGGTGACCTTATGTCCCTTTAAGGCTAAAACTTTTGGCAAGTCGATGTTGTCTTCTTGTAAGGAGACTTGGGAGGGAGAGCAAACAAGCAGATCGTCCACATATTGTAACACAGCAGAACCTCTAGGCAACTTGATATCATCCAGAGCAGCCTTCAGGATTTGTGAGAGATAAGAAGGGCTGTCAGTAAAACCCCGAGGCGTCACCGTCCAGATGAATTGTTTTCCTTCCCAAGTGAAAGCAGACGCTGTTGACTGTCTTCATCAACTGACCTGCTAAAGAATGCACTACCTCAGTCAACTACTGTAAAGAATGTACTCCCAGTGGGAATGGATGTTAGTAGCACATGAGGCTTAGGAAGAACGGGGTGTCAAGGGGTGACAATGTTTATTGCTCAGAGGTCCTGAGCAAACCTCCACCCTCAACCCTTGGGTGTTCTCGTTAGTAAAACAGGAGTATTGCAGGGACTAGCGCAAGGGGTGGTGAGGCCTTGAGCCTTGTAATCCGCTATTCTGGGCTTTCTACCTTGAAGGGCTCCTTTGGTTATAGTGTATTGATTAATTCTGGGGAGAGGTTTTGAGGAATCTAGTTGAATCTTCATGGGAAGTGCACCATGAATTTTACCAATATCACTTGGAGATTTTGCCCGTAAGGAGGGGGGTAGCTGCTTCAACAGGGACACATACTCAGTGTTTTTAGAATCAGCTCTAGAACCATCAGAGATGGAGCAAAACAAGATGTCAAAGGATCATTTAGTTCACCTGATTGGCTATTTTGATGACTACTGTCAAATTCTAGAATTATTTCCTCCTTTTGGGAGAAAGAAATTCCGGCATGATACTTTTCCAAGAAGTCTCAGCCTCATAAATGAATAGGGGTGAAGGAACTAAGGAGAAAAGGCTGTGTGTCTCTCAAAGGGCCTGAA
Organism: Tapirus indicus; assembly: GCA_031878705.1. Lineage (NCBI taxonomy): Eukaryota > Metazoa > Chordata > Mammalia > Perissodactyla > Tapiridae > Tapirus > Tapirus indicus. Next base: position 153,232,118 of record CM062918.1, on the reverse strand, counting down.
CAAAAGGGAATAGGTTCAGAGACAGGAACCCATTGAGATTGATTAGAAATCCCCACTATTTGAACTCTATTAGCACTCCGATGCGGGGGCTGCTATATAGTAGTGGGGTTGAGCACTGAGGGGGTGGATCCAGTGTCTACCAGGACAGAAAGAGCTTCATCTCCAACCTGGAGAAATGTTTCTTCAAGCCAGTTAAGAGGGAGGATTGGCTCCTCTAGTTCCTTGGAGCCCTGTCACTGGGAATTTGGAGGTCCTTGGAAAGGGTGGTTAAAGGGCTGAAGGCGCTGAAGAGCTATAATTTATAACAACCTCTTCCAGTGTCCTGTCTCCTCGCAATAACAACAGAAACTAGGAGAATTTTAGTTTTGTTTAGGGGCCCTCATTTGCTAGAGTTGAAGATTAAGAATTTTAGCATTCTGTCTTTTAGATGACTCATCTAGGGTACGAGAGAAATGGTTTGCGAGATAAACTAAATCTGGAGTGGACATGGTTTCCCATTCCATCCCGGTCGTTCGACTAGAAGGGAAACCTCCTGGTTGAGCCCATTCATCAAAATAGAGTTAAAAGCTACCCGGCTGGAACCAACATCTGAAGGAAGACCAGAATTTTCTTTAAAAACGATCTGAAGTTGATTGTAATAGTCATGAACAGGTTCGTTGGGATTTTGTGCACAAGGCTGAATTTTGTTCCAATCAACAGGCTTTGGGAAGCCCTAGCAATTGCCTGATGAAGTCGCCTAGCGATTCCCCGAGCCTGCTCAGACAGCAGGTCAGCGGGCCGGTGTCCTGGTTGTAATTCTAGAGACCTTTCCGAATTTTCCCAATTAGCAATTTTCATGCAATGCTGGGCCTGGCCTTTGCCAATGAGCGTGTGAACTAGCTGATGTAAGTCAGAGAAACCAGGTTGATGAGCTTGAATGACTGTATGGAATTCCCCGGCAACTCTGTGATGACCTTTGGTTACTTTGGGACAAATCTTTCACTTTGGCTCACAGCTCAGCTTTAGTCCAGGGAATATAAGAAATTAAGACTTTAGTCTCTGGATCCTCTGAAGGCGTAATTTGAAAGGGACAGGTTCTGATAGGTTCCGAGGACGAGGGAGTGGGGAGAGGTTCAGGGAGAGGGGAAGTTTGGCAAAAGAGTAGGATGGTGGAACGGGGGGTACAAGGGTGATGTGGACAGTACAGAAAGGAAGGAGGAAGATGTGGTGGAGGAGGAGCCCGAGCATGAGGAGTGGGGGAGAGGAACATGAGGCTTCAGGAGCCATTGTATCTTTCTTTAATCATTTGTCAGCCTCAGATAATCTTAAAATTTTATTTTGCAAAGAGACAATTTTAAACTCCTGATACCATTTGGAAACCTCAAAATACCAATCAAAATAATCGTTCAGCTCAATTTTGGAAATTATAGAGCTCTGGTTGTCCAATTCAGTTTTAAGAAAAGTAAGTTTGGGGAGTTCAAAAGTTCCCCACAGTGACCATTGGTGTTCCAAATTATCTGTGGTTAAGTCGGTCCATTTAGTTAGAAATGTGCGTGAGGAATGACTACGGGTTTTAAACATAAAATCAGCTGGGGTCCTTGTAGCTGGGGGGCGGTGCCCTGAAAAAATTTAGATAACTGGGATCCCATTTCTCAGAGGTTCCTCTCCACAGTAAAAGAATAATTTTCAAACAGCCTAAACAGCTTAAACGGCTCAAGCAGCCTGCAGGCTTCATACCAGCACACTTCTAAGGGAACAGCCTAATCCCAAAGGAAACAGGCTGAAGACGGCAGGCACAGTTCCATTAGAATGGTCCAATCCTAAAGGAGTTAGGCTGAAGGCTGAACAGCACAGTTCTAGTAGAACAGCCCTGTTCTAAGGGAACCGGGCCAAAGGCTGAACAGCACAATTCCATTGAAACCGTCTGATTGCAGAGGATTGGGTCGAAGCTTGAGCAACCAGTTCCAATTGACCAGCCTGATTTAAAAGACTCACCACTAGTGCCAGCAGAGTACTCACAGACAAACAAGGCCTGCACCAGAAGAGAACAAAGCCTTAAGCTAGATCCTGAAGAGAGCCTGGAGAGCTCTCTTCCACTCACAGAGAGAGTGGAAGCTCAGATCCAGGAGAAAGACTTACGCCCAAATCCCAGGATTGGCAAGAAAATCAGCAAGCTTAACGGCCTCTTTTGGGGGTACTGCACCTGTTTGCTCACCAGCCTCGGAATCAGTGGGGGTCTTCTCTGGGCTCCTGTACAGGACACCGAAATTTTGACCTTAAACAAAGAGACGGCAGTTATTTCTCCAGCAAAAATGAGTTGATTCTGGAGCAGCAAAGAATTGCAGCTTGGGGTCTTTGACCATGGCAAGCCACGTGCAAGTCCCCGGCAGCAGAAGAAGGAGAACTTTTTATGGAGGGGAAGAGGAAGTTGGGAGGGCTACCATAAACAGAGTCCATTGGAGGAGACAGAGAGTTCCAAGTGTAGTGGCTCTTCATTGGCTGAGTTGTGACAGTCCTCATTGGCTGAGCTTCTTGCTGGTCAGGAAGAGAAAGTCTTTCTTCTTCCTTCTGGGCTCTGCTGTGGACATAGGGTGTGAGAGCTCCCCCTCTGGCCTCCTGACTCTATTTTAATGAGGTTTCTCCTCATTAATTTTCACACTCCTATTTCTCTGGCAGCTGATTTCCAGGTGGTTAGTCACTCTCTACCGCATGTCCCCATAGTGCCTGAAGGATTGTAGCACTTATCATGTTGTATATGAATTACTTGTGAACTCCATGAGGCGGTAACCGTATCTTATTCACCTTAGTATTCTTAGGCCCAGAGATCATTTCTTGTGGCTAGTCATCACTGTTTGTTGAATCGTGAATAAATGAAAAATGGAGAAGTCAAGAAGACTTGAGGCTGTTACTCCAAAGGCACTTGCCATCAGTGAGATCTGTTAAAGCACACGGTCATACAACATCCTTTACACCACAATATAGGATTTTTTGTCCCCCATGACCTCTCCCGGATATCACCTTTTTCTAATCATGGCTTTCAGAATGTCATCTCTGGACCCCAAATTTGCCCTTTATAGTGATTTCTCCAGCTTTCCTATTGCTGCCTTCCCCCTCGTTCTCAGAGGATATTTCATTCTTTGCTTAAAATGTTTCCTTTGGTATTGTTAAATTAAAACAACATTTAATAAAATAAAATTAAGCAAATATATAAAACACGTTGGGAACTTTTGGGGAAAGATAATGGATTGAACACACCATCTTTTGCTTCCTCCCAAAACTCCTTTAAAACAAATGAGGAGATTTTCAAAAAGGCACAAACCTATAAGGATGGGGGAGAATGGGAGAGAAGGCAGAAAAAATCGAGACATCTGCAATACAGACAGCGAGTGGTGCAAGACCGTCCCGAGAGCTGAGCTGACAAGCTACCTGATTTCACTGCAGAAGCGCCCAGGTCTCAAGAATGTGTGGTTGTCGGGATCTCTGGCAGTGAGGGGAGGGAGGAGGAGGAGAGAAGCTAGCAAAAAGTGACTGGGTGAGAGTCTGCTTAAGAAATAGTTAAGGTCCATACAGCCAAGCAATTACCCCTTACTCAACCCCAAGGGATAAAACAGAGGTAAAGCGAGGTCTCTACGTTGAGGAACACCAGACAGAGGTGAGGGAGGAGCACCAGACAGAAAACAGGTAGATTAGCCAACATGTGCCTGCCAGGTGCTGAGACCTCCGTCCCTCAACTAATTCCTAACGTGCTGGCAACCAGGCCTTTGTGTTCTAGCAGGGAATAGAGAGAGTCTTCCCTGGGGGTCTATCTAGCCTGAGAGATCTAAGGGTCCCCAAGGAAACTGACTCAGCCCAGTTTGATCATCCTTCAAGTACACTTGGCCAAATCCACATAGGCCCTTGGAACTTCAAGTGAATTTTTTAGTTTCCCACTCCCAAATTTAAGTAGATAACCAAGGATTACCAAAATGAGAAATGCCTCTAGTATGGAAGACATAATCCAAAATAAGCAATCAAGAGGCCGGCCTGGTGGCGCAGCGGTTAAGTTCGTGTGTTCCACACTGGTGGCCCGGGGTTCACTGGTTTGGAACCTGGGGGCGGGCCTGCTCACCACCCATCAAGCCCTGCTGCAGCGGTGTCCTACACAGAAGAACTAGAAGGACCCACAACTAGGATGTACACCTATGTACTGGGGGTTTGGGGCAGAAAAAAGAAGAAAAAGAGGAAGATTGGCAGCAGATGTTAGCTCAAGGCCACTCTTTCTCAAAACAAAACAAAATGGCAGATTAGAGGAAACAGAGAAGGGAACTAAAAGCCAGACAAACCAAAACTATTATCATTACTGTATCCAGATGAATAAGAAATACAACACATGACACAAACAAGGGGAAAAGGAACATTCAGAGAACAGAAAAGAGCTGTTGGAAATGAAAAATATGATACAGAAATGAAAGAAACTGAATTTAAGGGTTGGAGGGTAATATCAGAAATCTCCCAGAAAGTAGAGCAAAAGATAAACAGATGGAAAGTAGTACAAAAAAGATAAGAACATCTGTCTAGTCTGCTCAGGCTGCCCTAACAAAATACCACCGGTGGGTCCTTAACCAACAGGAACTTATTTCTCCCAGTTGTGGAGGCTGGGAGTCCAAGATCAGAGCGTTGTCAGGTCTGGTTTCTCCAGAGGCCTCTCTCCTTGGCTTGCAGATGGCCGCCTTCTCACTGTGTCCTCACATGGCCTTTTCTCTGTGCTCCCCTGATATCTCTTCCTCTTCTTGTAAGGACGCCAGTCCTAGTGGATTAGGACCCCACCCCACCCATATGACCTCATTTCATCTTAACTGCCTCTTTCAAGGCCCTATTTTCAAATACAGCCACTTTGGGGGTTAGGGCTTCAACACGGGAATTTTGGAGGGACACAATTCTGTCTGTATCGACATCAGAGGACCAGGCGACGAATTCCCGAGAATACAAAGAAAATGGAAGGGAGGAAATAAGCAATAAATGATTCAAAGAGGTTTTTCAGTACTGAAAGATAGGAGTTTCCAAACTGAAAGATCGTCCCAAGCACCCAGAACAAAGATGAAAACAGAGCCACATCAAGGTACGTCATTGTGAACTTTCAGAACGTGGGAGATAAAGAGAAGATCCCACAGACTTCCGGGTTATAAAGACTCCAAAATCAGAATGGCTTCAGATTGCTCAGAAGCAACATTGGAATCAAGGCAGCAACGGAGTTCCCGAGATTGGGTTCCCTAGGTGATCCCATTGCAATGGACCACCTTCAAAATTCTGAAGGAAAGTTAATTCCCACTTAGAATTCCGTCCCCAGCCAACTATCAACCAAGTGTGTGAATAGAAGAGAGACTGTTTCAGACATGCTAAGCCTCCAAAAGAGTACCTCTCATGCGCCTTTTCTCAGGAAGATTCTGGAGGTATGATCCACCAGATGAGGGAATAAACCAAGAAGGAGGAAATTGTTATATGCAGGAAACACCATAGACACCAATTATGGAGAGAAAAGAAGAGACTCCCACGAGGATGCTGAAGGAAAGAGCCCAGGATGATTGCTATGTGTTAGGCATAGACAGCGACCAGTCCCAGTTAGATTCGGGTCAGACATCTTTGAGAAGGATGAAATGGACACAATTCTAGCTGCATCTGAAGCCTTGAGAGATTTAAATATGAGACCTAGAGTTTGGGAGCTGAACTAAGACAGACACACAGAACACCAAACAAATTTAAGAATCACACAGTTATTAGCTCTAGAGAAAATGCAATCTCGTATAAGAGAAGAAAGCAATTGTATTCCTGGCTAGGTAAATGCTGATTATTGATCTAACCAAAAATAATATAATTACGTTGGAAGAATGGGCTTTGGGGAAGGGTGCCATGTGTGATGGAGGTGGAGGAGGAGGAAATAGAGCTGAATCCTTAACTTCCGTAGTTGGAAGTCAACATCCTAAAATGGAAAAATCAAGAAGGAGCAATATAAGCCTAATAGTTCAAAGCATGGAGGAAAATATAAAAATATTAACATTAAGCTAAAAGAGTAGAAAGTGGTTGCATGTGAAAGGGGAGAACTGGGGAGGTACGTCTTTCATGACAGACCTTGTAGAACTGTCTGAGTCTGTGAACACTGAGAATTTATAACCTTGCTCAAATTAAAAACGATTTTAAAAGATAGTTTGCATAATAGACATGCATTTAATTGAAAAATATTGTATATGAATGACCTTAGTCATTCCTGATTGTAATTGTTAGTAATTCCCTTATGCAACTTCTAGGAAAACACTTGTTAATGAGGCCAGTGATCAGAAGTGCAAGAAATGTGCTGAGGGCTTAGTTACAATAAGTGCCACATGAAGAGTCAGCTATCATCTGGAATATCCTTCTACATTTCAGAGAATCTCCTGGGGAGAAGCTAAGCAACATAGGAATCGAGTTTCTTTTAAAAATGATCAAACATTGGTAATTTTATTCCGTTCCCAGAGTAAGATAGAACTTTGTTTTGGGAACTTGATTGCAGTACTATAACAGGTGTAGGTAAGAAATGATATTTCTCAAGAACACCAAGCAAAATCTCCGCCAAACATCACTTTCCCTCTTCAGCCAACTTTTACTATCTCTGGTTGTTTCTTCAGCCAGCCTGTGTTGTTGGGCCATCCTGGTGCTTCTTGGCTGTATCCCGTCTCTGCGTCTGAGCTGTCCCAGTCCCTGTCCCCTACCTGGACCCATTCTTCGTACCCCGCTGGATATCCTCATGTGAGTAAACCCGTATTCTTCCTGGGTTTGTTCACACCAGAATGGTCCCGGATTCTTGAAGCCAAGGCTGCCCCTGTGTTGGGGCCCTCTGCTGCCCCCCGTGGCTGGTCTATGCACTTCAGTCACATAGACTTGAGACCTGACCCTTGGAATCCCGGAAGCTGCTGTACTGGAATCACGTGAGCTTGAAAAGTAAGAAACAGATTAGATTTCTGAACATGGGGGATTATACTAAATAATCAGAAGGAGCTTCATTCAATCAACTGGTACTGATAGAGCGTGTCTCATGTTCCAGGCGCGGTTCTAGGTGTTTGGAATATGGGTGTACACAGGAGTAACACATTTCTGCTCTCCTTGCTGTCAGGACAGTGGCCCAGCATGGTGTGTCCGTGACGTGACACGGTAAAGAGGGGGTCTAGATGTTGGGGAAGGGGGTAACCCCAGAGGGGTATCAGAGCCTACGTAGAGCATCTGCTCCAGGGTGTGGCAGTGTTGGGAGACTGTTACATACAGGCCAGTTCATCGGATACAAACATGTCCTGAGGATACGGTTTAAGGACAGTGGGTCCCAGGTTTCTCACTGTCAGAGAAGGGAGTTGCCAGCACGGAAAAGGAGAACGCTAGCATGGCCCCTGAGGTGTCGGGGAGGAATGGGAGGTAGTGATGGGAATTCAACATCAATAGACAGATATAGGGATCAATGTTGTGTAACTAGATATAACGTCTAGCTCCATCCATTGATGGGGCCCGGGAAAGTGGCACCCCAGTGCCCAGATCTTGGGTTTTAACTACTACTATCCACTATGGGGAACTGGGCTCTTCGCAGAAATGGCTGATTCCAGGGCTGGAGCAGGGAAGGAACAAGGTGAGCCTTAGAACGTCTGTGCCAGAAAACAAGGAAGTGCTCGGTGAATGATGGGGACCTGTCAACATGACGCAGACACTAGCTGGCGGGCTCTACTGGCCAAATCAGGGACAACGTCAACATCAAACACACGATGGTCATGGATTGTAACCCACTACAGTTTGAATAAACAGGAAGCCAGGGGTCCATGCTGATACAATACATGAATGCAGAAGGTGAAAATCGGATGAGGAACAGTCTGCAAGTACCTTCCGCTCCCAAGGCTTGAGAGAGGAGGGGACTTGCAGACATCACCTGACTCACGTGGTCGAGGGTCACGTCATCAGTAAGAGACCCTTTCAAACCGCGCAGCACCCAGAGGATGCAGTGAGAAGAGCCAGGCTCACCTCCGTGTTCCCGCCAAGGATGCATGAACTAATGCAACCAGAGAACAGCAGAACAACCTTAGGACGTTTCACCACAAACTGGCCTGCGGGCTTCAAAATGTTAGTCATGGAGTCAAGGAAAACAGCCCTGCGGATGTGATCGAGAATGAAGGAAACTGAAAAAACATAACAAGCCAATACAGCACATAATTCTGAATTAGCTGTTTTTGTTACGAAGGACTTATGGGGACAATGATGAAATTGATGGGATCTGATGATTAGGTGGCAGGAATGCATCAGTGTTAGCTTCCGAATTCGGACGAGGTTTTGAGGTTGTGTAGGAATTCACACCGAAGTGGTCAGGGCCACTGGGCATGATGTGGGCAGTTTACTCTCAAACTGATCAGAAAACATAAAAGGCCTTGGTACTCTGATTGCAAATTTTGGGAAAGATTGAGGTTACTTCACTGTCTTTAAAAAGTGGGAAAAGACTCTGCTCTTTAGGAAGTTATATTTCAGCAAGAAGAGGGAAATAAATGAGTAAGTAAAATATGTCATCTGTGAAATGGTTATAGGCTTGAGTCCCAGGGCACTCCTACGGGTAGAAAGTCAATATCCGAGAGAGAGCCAGCCAAGAAGGACCGAGAAGGAGCGGTCAGTGAGGCGGGATGTAAAAACGAGGAGAAGCTGAGGGAGAGCAAGTTTTCTGTGGCAGGAAGTGGTTCGCTGTGTCAAGTGCTGCTGAGAGATCCAGTAAGATGAAGAGAGAAGAGCTGATGGCTAGAATGGCCCCAAGGAGTCCTGGGCGGACTCACGGAGGAGCGGTTTTAGTGAGTGAGGCTAGCAGCCAGGTGAAGAAGGGTGGAGAAGAGAGTGAGAGGTGAGGACTCGGGGAGTACAGATGTCTCTTCCCAGAAGTCGCTGTGGCAGGGAGCAGGGAGTGATGTGGGTGTTGGAGGGTCAGTGAAGAGCTCTCTGTAAGGTGGGAGGTTACCAGGGCAGTTTGTGCAGTGACGGGGGAGATCCAGCAGGGAGGAGAAGCCAAGGATGCAGGACACGCTCAGCCTAAGTTGGAGGAGCGAGAGGGATGCGATGGAGACTCCATGTGAGACACGGCCATGGGCAGGAGCCCAGGAAGGGAGGACGGCCCAGGGGAAGGTGTGACCACTGTTATGGCGGCGAGCAGGGAGAATCTCCTGTGAGGGTGCTTCCATTCCCTCAGTGTCGTGTGAGGCCAGGTCATCCCTTGAGAGCAGAGAGGGTTGGGCGGTGAGTGTCGGGGGTGTGTGCTGGGGCTTGGAAGAGAGCGGACGAGAAGTCAAATAGTCTTTGTGGAGAGTGGGGACGCCACGAGAAGGGTTGCAGAGAAGTGGCCAAGTGGCCAGGCCGACTTGAGGGCCCACGTGAGGTCTGCGGTTTGAGTTTAAAGTGAGAGCTGTCAGCATGCTTGTGGATTTGTCTCCAGCAATTGGCAGCTCTTCGGGTACAGGTGAGGATATAGGAACTATCAAGACTGCGCGTCTTTTTTTTTCAAATATATATATTTTTGTCTTCAGAGATAACCAGATGCGACTAAAGAAAGAAAGACACGGTATGAGTTGCAAAGCCTTTAATGACAATCTTTGTATTTTTTACTACATGCACAATTTCACGCCCGTGGTTAATTAGCAATTATTTCAACAGTGGCAAACTCATCGGCCTCCAGATTTAGTCATAATGCATGAATCTAAGCTAATGAAATCGAGAAACAGCAACAGCTCATCTAATCCTTTACATTCCTTCCAGGTCACCAATGCATGAAAGAGTTCTTTAAAGGGCTAAATAGATGGATGTATAAATTGTGAGTTTATTTTTAAAGCTGTTTATAAGCAACATTTCTACGAAAACCATTCAACCAAGGGTCACACGGTGAAAATGCAATTCTTAATTCGGGCTGTCTCCATTTTGAACTACTGGTCGTTCTGCTACTTTTTAAATTTTATATTCCCCAACAAGGAATGGTTATTTTTGACCGTTTTTGGAGATGACTGAACAGGTGAGGGCATCAGGTGCCTCCACAGCTGGGATTTTGCCAAAGATCAATTTATTTTCAGATAGTCTGTTGTTATTGACTGTTTCTACATCTGTGTTTATTGCTGACTGGGGAGTACTTGTATCATTCAAGATTAAGTCTGGGTTATGTCTTTGGTTAAGAACCGAATGTCCTGGAGCTGTGTTTGATAAGCAAGGTTTTAAATAAATTGTCACCAGCATTAGTTCTATTCGCAAGCTGAAATAACTGTAGGCTTCATGTCAAATAAACACATTATTCAACATTAAGCCTCTTTGAAGAAAGACCACATCTGCTCCCGGTTCTGTAAAAATGTTATTTGTTTGGAAGAACGGTACTGTGACCTTTCACTCAACTACTACTCCCTTAACATGAAAAAGAGACAAAATGAGCTGAAGAAGGAAAACTCCTCAGTTACACTCCACAATTCCGGACATACTGACTGAGGTCGCGGTTTTGACAATTATTTCTCCATGCCACCCTGTAGAAAAAGGTGAAAAAAACAGTGGTAAGGTTAACACGCATCTTCATTGTAATACGCGTGCTTCAGATCCTTTGGGAGAACAGAACAGTTTATCAGTACAGGCAACACGGGCCACAGGTAGACCAGGTCGTGCTATTTATTACGTGGGCATTGCCTACCGAGTACTCCTCTTCTCCCCAAAGCCCTCGCTGGAGCATAGAAAGGTGAGTCCTGAGCAGTCCCCAAGGGCGACTGCAAAGTGCCCTCCACATTTCCTAATTCCAAAAGTAACTTCAAGATAAGACAAGGAAGTCGAGAGTGTAGAGAAGCTGAGAACTCTAGAAGGGCCCTAAAATAAACTGAGGGGTAAAGAGTGAGATTCTGAACCAGTTGAGGTGGATTGTGTCCAGGCGACACGTTCTTCACTCTAAGTCTAGGGGGGCAGTCTTGGGTTCTCAGCAGCGTGCTGTGCTCTCTGAACATCTCCGCTCACTTCCCTCCTAGCAGAGAGGCAAACAGCTTTCCCCGTTAATGCGGAAACGTACCAGGCTCGGATGCCCTGTGGGTCCCTGACAACCCGCTTTGCACAGTTCACGGCTGCAGTGATGTCATCTTGCAGCAGAGCTGAAAAAGAGGTATGAGGAATGGGAACAACTGTCATAGAAATTTCATTTTAAGCTTAGGGTTACCAGCTTGATCCTCTAGGCTGAGGAAAGAACATGAACATCGTTTTCCAGGACTCCCTGTATCTGTGAATGTTGGGGGAAGACTTTTCATTTCCTCCCACTTGGCATGAAATAAAGCATTCTGTTTCTCATTCACCAAAGTCACTGGGACCTCTGGAATTGCTAACTAATGTGATAGCAGGTTCTCTTTGTACTAGGCTCTGTAAAAAAAAAAGAAAAAAGGCCTAGTGATTTTTAATCAGCAGTTCTACTACTGAAATTACTCCAAAGAAAGAATGAGAAATGAACCCAAAGATGTATGCACAAGGCATTTTATAGTGGATAATACAGCGGGGAAAATGGAAACAACCAAAGTGCTTAACAGTAAGAGTTGGATCAATAAATTATAGAATACATATATAGTGGGACTCTAATCATCCTTTTAAAAGAATACAGATTTGTATTTGTTGACATAGAGATAATTTTGTGTGATAAAGTGCAAATTATAAGCAGCATATATGGTACAATTTCTTTCTTGTTAAAACACACATTGCTCACGTTTGTATATGAGTACATACGTGTGTGATACAGCTGTAGATTTGTAGACAGGACTGATGCATATCCTGGTAAAGTATATACCAAAATATACCAGTGCTCACAAATCTCTGGGTTAACAATTTTTATGCAATGACCAATATGTTGAATATTCAGTAATTCAATATTATTATATAATGCAAAACATCTTTAGAAATTAAGTGGATATAAAAGAATATTCTAAGACTAATCTTCTTAATTAGGAATTTTAACAATATCAATTTTGCAATACCTCTCCAATATTTTATACACTAAAGATTCCACATGTTATTTCTATTTTTATGAGTGCAAGCATCTGTAAGTCCATTTACAATAATTAATAGATCATCCCTGAAACTTTTGTATATTAGAAAACAGCAACCTTTTATGAAACCAGCTCTTTAATTTCTCACTTCGGAAATGGTGAGGAGGCTAACAGAGTTTCTGGAGGTTGACATGGAGTTTCTGCAGGTCCCTGATGGACCCGTCCAGACTTTTTCATTTGCATTGAATCTCTGTCCCTGTGAGTGTAACCTCACTTAGATAGTATCTGGTCTTACCGTTGCAGGATATCCCACAGGCGTTAACTGCTCGTGGGGTCTTGCCGTCATTGCACCAGTAGCGACTGTTGATCTGAAATATCCCGTAATCAGTGCTTTTGTCTCCAGGATTGTAGTTTTTAGCTCGTGTGTTATACCTACTTTCCCCGTAGGCCAAACACACCCCTGAAAAGAATTTATTTTTAGTAATCGACAGCAACACCACATGACTGACGCTGCTCACCACAATCAGTGATATTCAGCTAATTCTACTTTACTAATGACTTACTTTATAAGTGTAAAGATGTATTTTACTTGTAAAATATTTTGACAGTTTAGTGTTAAGGGCCCTTCAGAGAATCCTTTGGTTAGCAAGTCACTTTGTAATACTAATAAAGCAAGAAAACATACTTTTACAATATTAAAATAGCTGTTTCTGCCATTGATTTCTATCCTTCCCTGCTCCCATCCCTGGGGAAAGATTCAGCCTAGAATAGAAAATCCTACAGTTGTTGAGTGTTTTTTGTCAAAGAGCAGATATGTGTGTATTAGGAAAAGTAAGAATTTTCTGGGGGAAAGACGTTTTCCTATGATACCTAAAGATGAATTTGGCTATCTAATTATAATCTGGAAAACAAGAGTTGTAGAATAGGAGAGACTATTCCATCCATCCCTCCCTCCCTCCATCCATCCATCCACTCATTCATTCAAAAATAGTTATTGAGGGGAAAGGTTTCAATTCCACTGAAAAGTACAGTAATTACATTGACAAATATGGGCCAGAATATAAAGTAACTTTTACTTAGGGCACATCTTGAATTGTGTGCAAGAAAATGAAAACTAGTTAATCAACTAGACTGAGTAAGAATAATAACAGGTTATTTCATGCTGTTTTCAGGGATCCTTATAAAAACACTGATTGGGGGGAAATAGGTTCCGACTGCCCCTGCATTGAGAGTTCAATGTAACTTTTAAAACTTTGCTGTTAAAAATCCTGTATTTTGGCAGGGGGATTAAGAAAGAGAGAACTACTGCATTACTCCAGGTTCGCAGAACCCAATTCTAACTGGGAAATGGCAGGAGTCAAGTACCAAGACTTGACGAGATATCCCAGGGCCTCAGATGCACCTGCTCTCAGCTACATGCGCCACTGAGTCGGAGGCACCGGCACATCTGGTGGCGCTAGGAGAGTCCAGGGGGTCCTGGGTACTGCAACAGCATAGAACTTGCCTCCCGTGGCCTCATTCCTTCCTCTGGTACCTCTGATCCTAATGGAACAAGCTGATGCTTTAACCATTGTGACTATACAAGGCCTCAAAGAAATAAAACGGGAGCTCGCTCAAAGCTCCTGTCTTATTCATCCTCTGTTAGTGTCCTTTCCACACCTGGCTGACTCTCTGGAAGCTTGAAGAAGAGTGAACTTACAGTTTGCCAGGCTGATTCCCGTAGAACTGTCCAGTCCAAGTCTTTTCAGAGTTCTGGCCAACTCACACCTTTCAAAGGTCTTGCCCTGGACAGTGACGGACAGGAGGAGAAGCCCCAGAGTCAGAAGAGCCTTCATGGTGACTGGAAGCCAGACCCGCAGGCTGACCGGGGGGAGCAGGGAGACAGTATTTAAAGTCTTTTACTTCCTTCTTCTCCTTGTGGTTTGGGGGCTCCACCCTTTCAGATATGTGGAAAACAGGAACTGTCTATCCATCCACTGACTTTAGAAATTTTTTTTATGTTTGACAAGAGAGATTATGACATCCTAAGAACTAACCCACAGGAAAATAATGAAATGACATTGTTGAAAGGCCTGGCTCAGGAAGAATTGGGAATTAGATCTGTTAGCAAGACAGGATCTTCCTCCTGTTTCAATATGAATTTGAGCATCTATCAAGAAAAGTAAAGGAACAGTTTACATACCTGGAAATGAACTCCGATCTTTGACAACTTTCATTTTCATTAAGTTGTTTTCTGTGCGTTCTCTATGTTGTATTCATCTTTTTCACTTAAAGTTATTTTATATACACTTTCTACAAAAGAACATGACACATAGCCTGTGGTTTTAATAGGTTTATGGCACCTCACCATGTTGCTCAGCCAGATTCCTACCCTATTTTGTTACTATTTGTCAATTTTTATTTATAAATCAGTGTTTTACTACTTTAAATAAGCCTCATGTGAACAGCGTTCCTAACTCCTTTTCAACAATGCCTTAACCTCCATTTCTGTGTTAGAACGGAGCACGAAAGGATAAAGAAAGGGAATTTGTGATCAAACCTACAGAAGAGTCACAGAATCTGCCACCCCAAATCTGCCCCTTTCGCACTGGGGTTATTTGGAGCTGAAGGCCACTGAGGAGAAGCAGATACAAGAAAAGCCCACTTTCCTCCCCCATTGACTGAAAGCAGAACATAAACTCTACAGAAGTTAGTCGCTGAGAACCCTAGACCCTCAGCAGCCCTGAGACGGCGCCAGAGGACTCTGCATAACAGACTTTACCACTAGCTCTTATCTTCCATTGGTCCCCATATATTTATCTTCCCACAGTTTGCTGCCCTTGGGAGCCTGCGCCTCTTTTCCTGTCTTGTCACTCCTCTAAAAATGTACAGTGCTCCCCCCTTATCCGCGGGGGTTACGTTCCAAGACCCCCAGTGGATGCGTGACACTACGGATAGTACCAAACCCTACAGATACTCTGTGTTTTCCTATATATACATACCTATGATAAAATGTAGTTTGTCATTTAGGTGTGGTAAGAGATGAACAACAATATTAAAATACAACAATGACAACAATATACTGTAATAAAAGTTCTGTGAATGTGGTGTCTCTCTCAAAATATCTTACTGTGCTGTACTCACCCTTCTTGTGATGATGTGAGATGATACAGTGTCAACATGATGAGATGAAGTGACGTGAATGACATAAGCACTGTGATGTAGCATGAGGCTACTGCTGACCTTCAGGTCAGAAGGAGGATCATCTGCTTCCAGACTAAGGTTGACCACAGGTAACTGAGACCCTGGGAAGTGAAACCGCCATAAGGGGGGCTACTGTATGGTTCTTTGGTTAAGATGCTATGTCAGCCCAAGTTCTAGCCTCCTCTTTGAGTTCCCCTTCCCTGCACTTCTCCCAAGTATATGTGCCTGTTAATTAACGTGTCCCTTTTCCTCTCGTTTATCTGTCTTCTGTTACAGAGCCCCAGCTGAGAACCTAAAAAGGAAAAGGAAACGATTTTTTCCCCTCCCCTACAATTCCTGGTGACAGGGATGGGATAGTAAAAGGCTGGAAGCCTCCACTCTGAGATGGAGTTGAGATGGCTGTTGAGATACGGGATCCCTGACCACAGACCAGCAGGAGGTGGGAATTCTTACCATGGCAGTCTCCCACTTCTCCTTCTGTAGTGTCCAGACAGGAGGAGGGTCAAAATGTCTCCTTTCCTTCCAACTTCAAATTGTCATGAGAAAAACATTTGCAACAATTGCTTCTTGAACTGTGACCACGGCGAGTTTGGTTTGCGGCACCCATAGGTGTTTGATCCTTAGCTTCCCAGAAATAGTCATTGTTTCCTTGTCTCTGTCTTCTCTTCATTTGTTATAAGGAAGAAGAACTTAAGATGACTTTCTCCCTTTGTCTTGTTTTTGTGTCCTGAGAATTTGGCTTTGTAACCAGTGAGAATATTCTTTCTGGTTTCTGCCACTTGGAGAGCACAGATTGTCAGGCACATGGCAGGTGGTTAGCCCTCTGTCCAGGAGCTCAGGACATGGAATGACAAGTGGCATTGTCTGTCCAACCATGCCAGCTCTCAGGGGAGGTTCTCTTAATAGAGGGTCCCAGTCCATAAGGGTCTTTTGTCACGTCTACCTTCATTGTCTGTGTCTGCTGAGAAGGTTCCCATCCCAGTACCCCCTTTCTGGTGACACAGATTAGTGGGTCTGTGTTTTAAGGTGTCTCATTTTGTGGGGGACAGACGTGTCTTTACCCCCTTCACAATGATAGTTTTTGCTTTCTTAGGCTGTCTTTGGAGTTGCTCTGCATCTTGAGAGAGCTACATCTTTTGCACTCTCTTTGGGGACACACCTTGTGTCCAGAATTGTGACATAAAAAATCTTCTTGGATTGGAGTCACAATTGAAACAGGTATACCTTTGAAGATTTGGACTTTTCCATCTAAAGGAATTTTTTAGAGAGCTGTCATCCTAAACGAATGTCCTATTGGTACCTGTGGGAAGATCAGAATGAATACATAAATAAATAAAGAGAGAAATAGGTACAGAAGAATGCCTTGGCTACTGTGAGAATAAACAAAATGAAACACTCCCTTAACAAGATTAGGAGATAAGACTTAAAACAAATGTCAAGAACTGCAAATGGCACTCAATCAGGTGTGAATCTTAGGTCAATACTGATAGCCAGGAATCGCTTGATAACTTTGACCAAGGCCCAGGAAATGCACAGGAAGGCTTGATATATTGCCCCCAACTCTGTAAGCAAACCCTTGGGTCCACGCCTTCCCACAGTTTGGGCCTCCACTAGAAAAAAAGAATCCTTTCAATTCCTACCCTTGAAAGAAACAAAAACTTAAACAGCAATTACCCTAGTTTTCTGATAACAGGAACTATGCCCCTGACTTCTGTCTTAGATAAAACCTACATTTTATCTCAGTCCCTTGGAAATAATTATCTTACCATGTCTTTGAAGTGTAAGCACCTAAAGAGAGAATTGTTGGCAAAGCAACCCCTGAGACTAAGGAAATAAGAAAGAATGTTTAGAAAACAAACTGCTACTTGACATTTCCCTAGAGTCCCCTGCCTAAAATTTAGTTCACAGCTTCTCATAAGATTACCTTTAAAGACAAATCAAATACCTAACAGTCTGCTCCAAAATGCTGTACACACCTTCACCTGTCTTAGTGGGTAACCATAACTTGTTCCACCTCACAGAAACACCATTTCATCCCACTGTTCTGTATAAGCTACTGAGTTTTGTATTACTGTACCTCACATGTGGCTAAACATTTAAAATGTTAGCTCTCTGTTTGTGTCTGTTTGTATGTCTGTGTATGTATGTTGTGTGTATGTGGCATTTCTCCCCCTCTGGATACTATTGCTAAAAACTAACTTGTAAAAGAGCTCTATTTAAGTGGCTTGAAGAAGAAACAAGAAATGCTTGAAGGGGAGAAAGAGCATGCTCTACCCACTCTGGGTCCTTTCTGGCTGGGCTACAAATTAAATTGACATGAGGCTGAACAGCAGGAGAAAATCAAACAAAGCTTCATAACATGTATACATGGGAGAGACTCAGGGAAACTGAGTTTTTCTCGACAACATGGCGGACTTCATTCTCTTGTATAGACAAACAAGGATTTCTGGGGGATTGGAGATGTCAGTCATGAGGGATTACAAGAAAAGCAGAGTAAACAAGTGTATGCAGATTTAAGTTTTCACCTTCCACACTGACAAGATCCCTAGAGATAAAGTCATCCCCCCTTCTTCCTGGTACAGAGAAGGGGATAACCTAACAAATGGGGATTTCCCTTACAAATGTAAATGTCTGGTAAGCAGAACTTTGATAAGAATGGTCCCAGCAAATGCCTCCCATTCTATCGATACCCAGAGTCATCCATGTTGACGGGCTGTCCTGGGGACAGGCCTTCCATCCCAAATCCCTTTGGACAGTTAGTGGGGGCAGGGAAGGTCAAAGCCTCCTTCAGTGCTTGAGGTGGCCAATTCTGGTCCCCATATGCTCATTTAAGTTAAGACTAGTCAAACAAGCTGATGTCACCTTTACTAGATGTTTAAGACTAGAAAATTGTAAAATCAACCTAAGAACAAAACATACAATCAAACTGAATTCCTTAGTATATGTCATCATGGCAGAAACCAAAAAACCCATGTTTTATACTTTTTAACTTCTTTGCCTTTGTGATTTTTGATACTTACCTGATTTCAGTGAGAAAAATAACTTCAGATGATTAGTTTTTAACATCTCATCAAACTTTCATGAGCAATTCAAAGGTGCTCGTTAACAACACATGAATTAAATGGTT
Source organism: Tapirus indicus (assembly GCA_031878705.1). Lineage (NCBI taxonomy): Eukaryota > Metazoa > Chordata > Mammalia > Perissodactyla > Tapiridae > Tapirus > Tapirus indicus. Next base: position 153,213,824 of record CM062918.1, on the reverse strand, counting down.
GTGAGTGGGAGAAAAGTTGATAAATGAACTTTGCAACAATGATTAAGTTTTTAAACATATGTCTCCTTAAAAATCATTTCCAAAATCTTTTTGGTAACTTGAAGCCTTAAATGATGGCTATTCATTGAATATCTACATCATTTCCAAATCAGAAAAAATACTGAAACATTAATCTCTGAACACAGGTTCACACAGTGATTATCTATTTCTGGTTTCTTCTTACAGAGAAACTAAAGATATTTGGGTCTGTTATTAACATGTCCTTTTTGCCACATTAAGAAATTGTACTATGTAATGGCATATGTCTCTAGAAATTATGAAATGGTGTAGTCATAAGTTTGGTAATCTACTACACAATGCTAGTATGTGGCAGGCAGTTCACAATTGGTTACTTCCTGATTTTTAGTCAAAATTAAGATTACAAAAGGTTAAGAATTCTAATCAATATATGTAAATGAAACTACTAGAAATAACAGTTGTAAAGAAAAAACTGTGTGTGCAAAGTATGCAAGAAAAGTAAGATGTGTTTTTGGTAGGGAAAGGTATGAGGTCTGAGGATGCATTTTTGTTAAGGGAAAAGGAGAGTAATTTTGTTTTAATGTAGAGGTTATTTAAAAGTTATTTTGGACTAGAGAAAAGAGAATAGAGGACAAAGCCTAAATGGACATAGAAAGTTGGAAAAGAGAGAGAGATGGAGGGAGGGAGGGAGAAAGGAAGAAATTCTTATCTGGTGTGATCATGCTGAATGAATTTATTATAAGACTTTTAAAAATGAGCTCTAATAGCAATAGTGTGCCTGTGCAAAACTAGAATTTAATTTCTTCTCTCTGTTGAAAGGACAGTTTCTTGGATTATTGTAAAGGATTGTTTTACCTAAGTACCTCACCTGGGAAACAAGGATTCTGTGTCTCATCAAGATGGTTACCTGTGCTTCATGTTCTTTATCAGATCTGTAATTACTGAAGAAAACCGAGTTTTCTCACTAGATAAGGTCTGTTTCCTCAGGTACGTTACTGCCAGTATTTGCCATTGAAATCTTTTATTGTCAGCTTTGTCAAATGAGTGACTAAGTGTCGTTTCTTAGTCATCTTTGATCTTGTCTAACCAGTGTTCAAACCTTTCAACATTTTTTAGAACTTCCCAAATTCAAATTCTAAATAGTCTCTTTGACCTCAAACTGACTTTGAGATTTTCCAAATGGTACCTATAAAATCTCAAAGATTTGTTCTCTGTCCTTATGAAAAGAGAGATGGTACACGAGTTAGGTATATCTGATATGTTCAATTATGTGGGAAGCTTTGTCAAATGAAAGTGATGTTTAACCTTCCTTGGGTTGTATTTGCCTGGGTGTATGTAATTAATACACGTGTTGCAGAAATTGTATGAAATTCCTAGAAATCTCTGTGTCTTGGTATAATATTATCTGTCGTAATTCAAATTTCCAAATAATCCAAATTTCCTTGCCAATTGCATTTAAATGAATACTAATCAGATCTTTAATTGCCATTTTTTAGGTTTTATTTTTTGGTGAGGAAGGTTAGCTCCGAGCTAACATCCGTTGCCCATCCTCCTCTTTTTGCTGAGGAAGATTGGCCTTGGGCTAACATCCATGCCCATCCTCCTCTACTCTACATGAGGGATGGCTGCCAAAGCTTGGCTCTAAAGCAGTGCGCAGGTCCGTGCCTGGGATCGAACCCGTGAACCCCGGGCCGCCGAAGCGGAGTGCACGAACTTAACCACTATGCCACCAGTCCGGCCCTAACCTTGCCATTTGAAGTCTTTTGTCAACCACAGATAGTTATTGTTTCAGTCTGATTCTTCGATGAGAATGTTTGAAACTGCTAACCCAAGATCAAGCAGAACAAGAATTAATTACATGAGACCAAATGAACTGATGAGGTTGATTATAATTTTTAAATGACCTTTTGTTTAACACATCACTGGTTCTTTATTGTTTTGTGTTCCAGATTCAAGAAATCCTTTTTCTCTTTTCTCTAAGCTATCTAAAGCTTAGAGCAATCTGATAGATTACATCTTTGTTAACAAAATCGAAAAATTTATCCTTTTCCCCCTACCTGAGTTCTCCAGGATTTGGAAACTCTTACTGAATATTCTTATTTTCCTGGCAATATAGTTCTTTACATAGGTTCAACAAGAATATGTCCTCCTTGTAACAGGACATAATTAATAAAATTGGCTATATAACCAAGACTTAGACTGGAAAAGTCATATTTGAGACGGATACATAGAATCAGATACGTCCAACATTAAGAAACTGAGATTGACTCTCTAAACCCAATGCTAACAGAGCACTCTTTGAACGCCAGCCTGGTACCTGGCTTACATAGTTCCCAGCCACCCTTACAGGCAAGTAAGGAAGATCACTTCCTGGCAGGCCCAGCAAACTTAAAATACATTGGTGAGCTTGAGAAGAGAGGAATTTCCCCACATCTATAGCTACTGAAGGCAAAGTCTGTTGGCGAGTTCTTGGCTTGGCTTCCTAGCTTTGAAAGGCTTTTAAAAGTCTATTCTGACATTCCTCATGGAAAGTTCTAGCAAAACAAACTCAAAAAGGCCCATGTGGTCAATTACCATTTTTGGTGCACTTACGTAAATAAGAAGGCCAGACCTAATGAGACTAGACTTATTTTGTAAACACGGATCAAAAGAGGGTGAGCGTGGAGAGTTTCTCCTACGTACATATGAGATATGCGTATTAATAAACCTGTTCGTTTTTCTCTTGTTAATCTCTCTTCTGTTACAGATCCGCTGCGGAGAACCTAAAAAGGAAAAGGAAAAGATTTTTTCCCCTCTTCTACAGTTTCTGGTGCCAGGATGGGATAGTAAAAGGCTGGAAGCCTCCACTCTCCCTAGAGACTGCATTGAGATACGGGATACCTGACCACAGACCAGCAGAAGGTAAGAATTCTTACCATGGCAGTCTCCCACTTGTCCTTCTGTAGTGCCCAGTCAAGAGAGGAGGATAAACTTTTCTCCTTGTCCCTTTTTTTCCAACTTCACGTTGTCATGAGAAAATCATTTGCAACAAACAGTTCTTGAATTATGAGCACTGTGAGTTTGGTTTGGGGTCCCCATAGGTGTTTGATCCTTAGCCTCCCAGAAATAGTCATTGTTTTCCTTTGTGTCATTCATCACGAGGAAGAAAATCATAATCTGAATTTCTCCATTTGTCTTGTTTTCGTGTCTTGAGAACTTTGCTTTGTAGCCAGTGAGAATAGTCTTTATGATTTCTGCCCCTTGGGGTCACAGGTTGTCAGGCATGTGTCAGGCTGCTAGCCTGCTGGCCAGGAGCTCGAGACTTGGAATGACAAGCAGCATTCTCTTTGCCCAACCATGCCAGCTCTCAGGGGAGGTTGTCTTCATAAAGGGTCCCAGTCCATAAGGGTCCCTTGTCGTCTCTACCTTGGTTGCCTTGTTGGTGCTGAGAAAATTCCCATCCGAGTACCCCCTTTCTGGAGACACAGATTAGCGGGTCTGTGATTTAAGGTGTCTCGCTTTGTGGGAGATAGAAGTTTCTTCACTGCAAGTCACAGTGCAGGTCTTTGCTTTCTTAGGCTATCTTTAGAGTTGCTCTGTATCTTGAGAAGGCTATACCTTTTGTACCCTTTTTGGGGACATCTCTTGTGTTATGGTTAAGCCATAAAGGACTTATTGGTTTAGAGTCACAACTGAAATGGGTACACCTTCAAAGATTTGGACTTTTACATCTAAAAGGATTTTTTAGAGAGTTCTCATTCTAAACAAATAGGTACCTATTGGTACCTCTGGGAGGATCAGAGTGAAAATAAAGGTATGGGAGAATGCCTTGGCTGACCTGAACCACATACAAACAAACAAACAAACTCCCTTAACAAGATGAGGAGGTGGAGATCAGACCTGAAACAAATGTCAAGATCTGCAAATGTCATTCAAGCAGGTGTCAGACTCAGGTGAATGCTGACAGCCAGGAACCTGATAGCTTCGACAAAGGCCCAGGAAATGCACAAGAAGGCTTGATATGTTGTCCCTACCTCTGTAAGCAAAGCCACCAGGTCCAGGCCTTCCCACGGTTTGGGCCTCCACTGCAAGAAAAAAACATTCCCTTGACACCTACCCTTAAAGAAAAGAAAAAGTTGAATAGTAATTACCCTAGATTTCTGAGAATAGCAAATATGCCCCCGAGTTCCTTCTTAGATCAAACCTACTTTTTCTCTCAGTCCCTTGGAAATATTAATCTTACCATGTCTTTGAACTGTAAGCACCTAAAGAGAGAATTGTTGGCTAAAGCAACGCCTGTGAGTGGGAAAATAAAAAAGAGGTTTCTGAAACACCATTTGCTTCTTGACATTTCCATAGTCCCTTGACTAAAATTTAGTTCACAGCTTCACATAAGATTACCTATTAAAGACAAATAAAAATCTTCTCCACAAATGTTGGTAAAAAGCTTTAGGCTTCAGAGTGGGTAACCTAAACTGGTTCCATCTGCCAGAAGCACCATTTGATCCAACTATTCTTTTATAAGCTGCTGGGTTTTGTATTATTGTACCTGACAGGTGGCTAAACGTTTAAAATGAGAGCTATCGGATCTCTGTCTGTGTCTGTCCATACAGGTCTGTTACGTCTATGTGGCCTATTCTCCCTCTGCATGGTACTACTAAAAACTGACCTGTAGTTAAAGAATAATATAAGCACTTAAATAAGTTAAGGCTAGTCAGTTAAGCTTATGTTATCTCTACTAGATGTTTGAGATTATGAAATTGTAAATTCAACCTAAGAACAAAACGTACAATAAAAATGAATTGCCTGGGGCTGACCTCGTGGCCTGCTGGTTCAAGTTTGGCGTGTGCCTTTATGGCGGCCCGGGTCCGTGGGTTTGGATCCCAGGTGCAGACCTACACCACTCGTCAGCCAGGCTGTGGCGGCTACCCACATACAAAATAGAGGAAGACTGGCACAGATGTTAGCTCAGGGACAGTCTTCCTCAAGCAAAAACAAAAGCGGAAGACTGGCGACAGATGTTAGCTTAGGGCGAATCTTCCTCAGCAGAGAGAAGAAAAAGAATTGCTTCATGTGTGTCTACATGGCAGGGGGGAAACCACACATGTTTAATTTTTTGTGTTTTCTGCTTCTGTGATTTTTGATACTTGCCTGGTTTGTCAACAAGAAAAATAACTTAAAATCATGACTAAGTTTTAATGTTTCATGAAATTTTCGTGAGCAATTTAGGCCTAATTGTTAAGAACATGTGAATTAAATGACTACAAGTGGGATAAAAGTTTACAAATGAACTTTGCAACAATGATTATGTTTTTAAAAATGTGTCTGCTTAAAACTCATTTCCAAAATCTTTTTGTAATTTTAGCCTTAAATGATGGCTATTCATCGAATATCTACATCTTTTCCAAATGAGAGAAAATACTGAAACATTAATTGCTGAACACAGGTTTAAGTTTACCTACTTTGGCTTCTAATTACAGATAAACTAAAGGCATCTGAGTCTGGTAATAACATGTTCTTTTTGCCACGTTAAAAAGTTGTACTAGAAGGAGAGATGCGAAGATACAGGCATAACTCATTTTATTGCACTTTGCTTTATCATGCTTTGCAGGTATTGCGCTTTTTACAAATTGAAGGTTCGTGGCAACCCTTCGTGAGCAAGTCTATCAGCTCCACTTTTCCAACAGCATTTGCTCACTTTGTGTCTCTGTGTTACATTTGGGGAATTTTTGCAATATTTCAAACTTTTCATTATGTTTTATTTGTTGTGGTGATCTGTGGTCACTGATCGTTGATGTTACTATTGTAATTGTATTGGGGTGCCACGAACTGTGCCCATATAAGACGGTGAACTCAACTGATGTCTTTGCAATGTTGGAGTATATTTGCTTCTGTCAGCTGTGGGTCAAAGGAGGCAGGAGCCAAGTGCATTGGCTGTTCTGTGGCTATATCCCAGGGTGAGAGTTTATGAGATCCAAAGGGGGTGAATCTGAGATTTTAGAAGGACCAACAGCAATGCTTTTGGCCAAGGTATTTTCAGGGTCTCTAGAAATTTGGCCAATTTAGTCTTAATAATGCCATTGGAGCATTCGACTAAAGCAGAGGGTTGAGGCTCAGAAGCGCAGTGAAAGTGTTGTGAAACCAGCCAAAGAGCACAGACTTGTCAAAGTACCTGACAGGTAAAATGGGTTCCTTGATCACTGTGAAGCTCGAGAGGAGATCCCCAGGTAGGGATAATCCTTTCCAAAAGGACTTTAGCCACAGAAGAAGAAGCCTTCAAGGAAAGGCTTCAGTCCAGTGAGAGAGCATACAGCCCATTTATATCCAGGAGACGGGGAAGTTGTATGAAATCCATTTGCTAAACCTCAAATGGTGCATGAGGCAGTTTAAAATGTCCAGGAGCAGTACGAACAGGCTTCCCTGGGTTGTATTTTGGACGAGTGGGACAAGTGAGGTAGGCACTTTTTGCAGGCTTGTTAATATTTCCCCACCAATACTCATTCATGAGAGCTATCATTGTGTCAGTAGACCAATGGTTTAATACATGCACAGTAGTCAGGAGTGGGAATTTTAGAGTCTCCATTACGTCTGCATTGTTATTCGGTTTGAACCGGGGCTTTCTGTTTTTATCAAACCAACAATTGTTGAATTTCCACTCTTGATTTTCCTTCTCTGAGGCCAATTGTTGGGCTTCTCTAGCCACTTTTTCGACATTACCATTTGGGGAAATATCCCTTTGGACCAAGACGGAGGCTTGGCTGTCGTTGGTTCCTTTAAGGGCTGCATTCCTTGTGGAAATGTCAGTAATGTGATTCCCTTTAGCTTCCAGAGAGTCAAGTTTAGAATGCTCCGGGATCTTAATAATAGCTAAAGCGGCAGGCAAAATAAGCATCCAGTAATTCCTCAACATAGGAACCATTTTACATTTTGTTTCTGCTGGAAGTAAGGAAGCCACATTGCTTCTACAACATTCCAAAATCATGAGCTACTCTGAAAGCACATCTACTATCAGTATAAATATTGGCAGTGTTGCCCTTGGCTAAGGTACAAGCCCAGGTAAGAGCATATGATTCAGCCTGTTGGGCTGAAGTAGCTGTAGGTAAAGGTGCTGCCTCAACAATATCAAACAAGTCACAATGACACACCCAGCACAATATTCGCCATTGTCACCTTTTAGACAAGAGCCATCAGTAAACCATGAGAAGTCTGCGTTACCCAAAGGAGTTTCCTGCAGATCGTCACGAGGAGTCGGGAGGTGATACATCAGCGTTATCCGGTCACGAGGGACCTCATCGGTACTGGAGGGGAGAAGAGTAGCAGGATTAAGGTTATCACAGCAGAAGAGAGTTATGTGAGGACAGTTAACAAAAGGTTTTCATAGGAGGTGAGGTGGCTGGCTGAAATGTGTTGAGCATGGTGAGAATTCAGGAGGACTTGTACTGCACGAGATACAAAGATGGTTCACGTTGATCTCACAACAATTTCCTCTGTGGCCTTAACCAAAAGGGCAGTGGCAGTAATGGCTGTAAGGCAAGGGGGGTGTCCCCATGCCACAGGGTCCAGTTGCTGGTTACAATACCTTATGGGTCGGTGGTTGTCCTCATGTTCTTGGGTGAGTATCCCAAGGACATTCCCTTCTTTTTCACATACAAAAAGTAAAGGGGAATCTGATCATTGGGAAGTCCAAGGGCAGGACTCTCCTTTAAGGCCTGAGAGTCTATGTCGTCTGGTTCTTCCCATAAAATTGGATCGGGCTTGTTGTTCTTTAGTAAAACATACAGAGGATTGGCCATAAAAGAGAAATTTGAAATAGCATTTTTGGCAATGACCAACTAGGCAAAGAAAGTGCTCACAGCTGGTGCTTAGTTTTGGGTTTTGGGAGACTTAGGACACCATGAACCCTATCTGGATCTGGGTGTAGCCCTTGTTCTGATATCAGATGCCCTAAATATCCAACCTGGGTTTGGTCAAACTGCAGTTTCTCCTTGGTGACCTTATGTCCCTTTAAGGCTAAAACTTTTGGCAAGTCGATGTTGTCTTCTTGTAAGGAGACTTGGGAGGGAGAGCAAACAAGCAGATCGTCCACATATTGTAACACAGCAGAACCTCTAGGCAACTTGATATCATCCAGAGCAGCCTTCAGGATTTGTGAGAGATAAGAAGGGCTGTCAGTAAAACCCCGAGGCGTCACCGTCCAGATGAATTGTTTTCCTTCCCAAGTGAAAGCAGACGCTGTTGACTGTCTTCATCAACTGACCTGCTAAAGAATGCACTACCTCAGTCAACTACTGTAAAGAATGTACTCCCAGTGGGAATGGATGTTAGTAGCACATGAGGCTTAGGAAGAACGGGGTGTCAAGGGGTGACAATGTTTATTGCTCAGAGGTCCTGAGCAAACCTCCACCCTCAACCCTTGGGTGTTCTCGTTAGTAAAACAGGAGTATTGCAGGGACTAGCGCAAGGGGTGGTGAGGCCTTGAGCCTTGTAATCCGCTATTCTGGGCTTTCTACCTTGAAGGGCTCCTTTGGTTATAGTGTATTGATTAATTCTGGGGAGAGGTTTTGAGGAATCTAGTTGAATCTTCATGGGAAGTGCACCATGAATTTTACCAATATCACTTGGAGATTTTGCCCGTAAGGAGGGGGGTAGCTGCTTCAACAGGGACACATACTCAGTGTTTTTAGAATCAGCTCTAGAACCATCAGAGATGGAGCAAAACAAGATGTCAAAGGATCATTTAGTTCACCTGATTGGCTATTTTGATGACTACTGTCAAATTCTAGAATTATTTCCTCCTTTTGGGAGAAAGAAATTCCGGCATGATACTTTTCCAAGAAGTCTCAGCCTCATAAATGAATAGGGGTGAAGGAACTAAGGAGAAAAGGCTGTGTGTCTCTCAAAGGGCCTGAACAAAAGGGAATAGGTTCAGAGACAGGAACCCATTGAGATTGATTAGAAATCCCCACTATTTGAACTCTATTAGCACTCCGATGCGGGGGCTGCTATATAGTAGTGGGGTTGAGCACTGAGGGGGTGGATCCAGTGTCTACCAGGACAGAAAGAGCTTCATCTCCAACCTGGAGAAATGTTTCTTCAAGCCAGTTAAGAGGGAGGATTGGCTCCTCTAGTTCCTTGGAGCCCTGTCACTGGGAATTTGGAGGTCCTTGGAAAGGGTGGTTAAAGGGCTGAAGGCGCTGAAGAGCTATAATTTATAACAACCTCTTCCAGTGTCCTGTCTCCTCGCAATAACAACAGAAACTAGGAGAATTTTAGTTTTGTTTAGGGGCCCTCATTTGCTAGAGTTGAAGATTAAGAATTTTAGCATTCTGTCTTTTAGATGACTCATCTAGGGTACGAGAGAAATGGTTTGCGAGATAAACTAAATCTGGAGTGGACATGGTTTCCCATTCCATCCCGGTCGTTCGACTAGAAGGGAAACCTCCTGGTTGAGCCCATTCCTCAAAATAGAGTTAAAAGCTACCCGGCTGGAACCAACATCTGAAGGAAGACCAGAATTTTCTTTAAAAACGATCTGAAGTTGATTGTAATAGTCATGAACAGGTTCGTTGGGATTTTGTGCACAAGGCTGAATTTTGTTCCAATCAACAGGCTTTGGGAAACCCTAGCAATTGCCTGATGAAGTCGCCTAGCGATTCCCCGAGCCTGCTCAGACAGCAGGTCAGCGGGCTGGTGTCCTGGTTGTAATTCTAGAGACCTTTCCGAATTTTCCCAATTAGCAATTTTCATGCAATGCTGGGCCTGGCCTTTGCCAATGAGCGTGTGAACTAGCTGATGTAAGTCAGAGAAACCAGGTTGATGAGCTTGAATGACTGTATGGAATTCCCCGGCAACTCTGTGATGACCTTTGGTTACTTTGGGACAAATCTTTCACTTTGGCTCACAGCTCAGCTTTAGTCCAGGGAATATAAGAAATTAAGACTTTAGTCTCTGGATCCTCTGAAGGCGTAATTTGAAAGGGACAGGTTCTGATAGGTTCCGAGGACGAGGGAGTGGGGAGAGGTTCAGGGAGAGGGGAAGTTTGGCAAAAGAGTAGGATGGTGGAACGGGGGGTACAAGGGTGATGTGGACAGTACAGAAAGGAAGGAGGAAGATGTGGTGGAGGAGGAGCCCGAGCATGAGGAGTGGGGGAGAGGAACATGAGGCTTCAGGAGCCATTGTATCTTTCTTTAATCATTTGTCAGCCTCAGATAATCTTAAAATTTTATTTTGCAAAGAGACAATTTTAAACTCCTGATACCATTTGGAAACCTCAAAATACCAATCAAAATAATCGTTCAGCTCAATTTTGGAAATTATAGAGCTCTGGTTGTCCAATTCAGTTTTAAGAAAAGTAAGTTTGGGGAGTTCAAAAGTTCCCCACAGTGACCATTGGTGTTCCAAATTATCTGTGGTTAAGTCGGTCCATTTAGTTAGAAATGTGCGTGAGGAATGACTACGGGTTTTAAACATAAAATCAGCTGGGGTCCTTGTAGCTGGGGGGCGGTGCCCTGAAAAAATTTAGATAACTGGGATCCCATTTCTCAGAGGTTCCTCTCCACAGTAAAAGAATAATTTTCAAACAGCCTAAACAGCTTAAACGGCTCAAGCAGCCTGCAGGCTTCATACCAGCACACTTCTAAGGGAACAGCCTAATCCCAAAGGAAACAGGCTGAAGACGGCAGGCACAGTTCCATTAGAATGGTCCAATCCTAAAGGAGTTAGGCTGAAGGCTGAACAGCACAGTTCTAGTAGAACAGCCCTGTTCTAAGGGAACCGGGCCAAAGGCTGAACAGCACAATTCCATTGAAACCGTCTGATTGCAGAGGATTGGATCGAAGCTTGAGCAACCAGTTCCAATTGACCAGCCTGATTTAAAAGACTCACCACTAGTGCCAGCAGAGTACTCACAGACAAACAAGGCCTGCACCAGAAGAGAACAAAGCCTTAAGCTAGATCCTGAAGAGAGCCTGGAGAGCTTCAAAACACAGAGAGAGTGGAAGCTCAGATCCAGGAGAAAGACTTACGCCCAAATCCCAGGATTGGCAAGAAAATCAGCAAGCTTAACGGCCTCTTTTGGGGGTACTGCACCTGTTTGCTCACCAGCCTCGGAATCAGTGGGGGTCTTCTCTGGGCTCCTGTACAGGACACCGAAATTTTGACCTTAAACAAAGAGACGGCAGTTATTTCTCCAGCAAAAATGAGTTGATTCTGGAGCAGCAAAGAATTGCAGCTTGGGGTCTTTGACCATGGCAAGCCACGTGCAAGTCCCCGGCAGCAGAAGAAGGAGAACTTTTTATGGAGGGGAAGAGGAAGTTGGGAGGGCTACCATAAACAGAGTCCATTGGAGGAGACAGAGAGTTCCAAGTGTAGTGGCTCTTCATTGGCTGAGTTGTGACAGTCCTCATTGGCTGAGCTTCTTGCTGGTCAGGAAGAGAAAGTCTTTCTTCTTCCTTCTGGGCTCTGCTGTGGACATAGGGTGTGAGAGCTCCCCCTCTGGCCTCCTGACTCTATTTTAATGAGGTTTCTCCTCATTAATTTTCACACTCCTATTTCTCTGGCAGCTGATTTCCAGGTGGTTAGTCACTCTCTACCGCATGTCCCCATAGTGCCTGAAGGATTGTAGCACTTATCATGTTGTATATGAATTACTTGTGAACTCCATGAGGCGGTAACCGTATCTTATTCACCTTAGTATTCTTAGGCCCAGAGATCATTTCTTGTGGCTAGTCATCACTGTTTGTTGAATCGTGAATAAATGAAAAATGGAGAAGTCAAGAAGACTTGAGGCTGTTACTCCAAAGGCACTTGCCATCAGTGAGATCTGTTAAAGCACACGGTCATACAACATCCTTTACACCACAATATAGGATTTTTTGTCCCCCATGACCTCTCCCGGATATCACCTTTTTCTAATCATGGCTTTCAGAATGTCATCTCTGGACCCCAAATTTGCCCTTTATAGTGATTTCTCCAGCTTTCCTATTGCTGCCTTCCCCCTCGTTCTCAGAGGATATTTCATTCTTTGCTTAAAATGTTTCCTTTGGTATTGTTAAATTAAAACAACATTTAATAAAATAAAATTAAGCAAATATATAAAACACGTTGGGAACTTTTGGGGAAAGATAATGGATTGAACACACCATCTTTTGCTTCCTCCCAAAACTCCTTTAAAACAAATGAGGAGATTTTCAAAAAGGCACAAACCTATAAGGATGGGGGAGAATGGGAGAGAAGGCAGAAAAAATCGAGACATCTGCAATACAGACAGCGAGTGGTGCAAGACCGTCCCGAGAGCTGAGCTGACAAGCTACCTGATTTCACTGCAGAAGCGCCCAGGTCTCAAGAATGTGTGGTTGTCGGGATCTCTGGCAGTGAGGGGAGGGAGGAGGAGGAGAGAAGCTAGCAAAAAGTGACTGGGTGAGAGTCTGCTTAAGAAATAGTTAAGGTCCATACAGCCAAGCAATTACCCCTTACTCAACCCCAAGGGATAAAACAGAGGTAAAGCGAGGTCTCTACGTTGAGGAACACCAGACAGAGGTGAGGGAGGAGCACCAGACAGAAAACAGGTAGATTAGCCAACATGTGCCTGCCAGGTGCTGAGACCTCCGTCCCTCAACTAATTCCTAACGTGCTGGCAACCAGGCCTTTGTGTTCTAGCAGGGAATAGAGAGAGTCTTCCCTGGGGGTCTATCTAGCCTGAGAGATCTAAGGGTCCCCAAGGAAACTGACTCAGCCCAGTTTGATCATCCTTCAAGTACACTTGGCCAAATCCACATAGGCCCTTGGAACTTCAAGTGAATTTTTTAGTTTCCCACTCCCAAATTTAAGTAGATAACCAAGGATTACCAAAATGAGAAATGCCTCTAGTATGGAAGACATAATCCAAAATAAGCAATCAAGAGGCCGGCCTGGTGGCGCAGCGGTTAAGTTCGTGTGTTCCACATTGGTGGCCCGGGGTTCACTGGTTTGGAACCTGGGGGCGGGCCTGCTCACCACCCATCAAGCCCTGCTGCAGCGGTGTCCTACACAGAAGAACTAGAAGGACCCACAACTAGGATGTACACCTATGTACTGGGGGTTTGGGGCAGAAAAAAGAAGAAAAAGAGGAAGATTGGCAGCAGATGTTAGCTCAAGGCCACTCTTTCTCAAAACAAAACAAAATGGCAGATTAGAGGAAACAGAGAAGGGAACTAAAAGCCAGACAAACCAAAACTATTATCATTACTGTATCCAGATGAATAAGAAATACAATACATGACACAAACAAGGGGAAAAGGAACATTCAGAGAACAGAAAAGAGCTGTTGGAAATGAAAAATATGATACAGAAATGAAAGAAACTGAATTTAAGGGTTGGAGGGTAATATCAGAAATCTCCCAGAAAGTAGAGCAAAAGATAAACAGATGGAAAGTAGTACAAAAAAGATAAGAACATCTGTCTAGTCTGCTCAGGCTGCCCTAACAAAATACCACCGGTGGGTCCTTAACCAACAGGAACTTATTTCTCCCAGTTGTGGAGGCTGGGAGTCCAAGATCAGAGCGTTGTCAGGTCTGGTTTCTCCAGAGGCCTCTCTCCTTGGCTTGCAGATGGCCGCCTTCTCACTGTGTCCTCACATGGCCTTTTCTCTGTGCTCCCCTGATATCTCTTCCTCTTCTTGTAAGGACGCCAGTCCTAGTGGATTAGGACCCCACCCCACCCATATGACCTCATTTCATCTTAACTGCCTCTTTCAAGGCCCTATTTTCAAATACAGCCACTTTGGGGGTTAGGGCTTCAACACGGGAATTTTGGAGGGACACAATTCTGTCTGTATCGACATCAGAGGACCAGGCGACGAATTCCCGAGAATACAAAGAAAATGGAAGGGAGGAAATAAGCAATAAATGATTCAAAGAGGTTTTTCAGTACTGAAAGATAGGAGTTTCCAAACTGAAAGATCGTCCCAAGCACCCAGAACAAAGATGAAAACAGAGCCACATCAAGGTACGTCATTGTGAACTTTCAGAACGTGGGAGATAAAGAGAAGATCCCACAGACTTCCGGGTTATAAAGACTCCAAAATCAGAATGGCTTCAGATTGCTCAGAAGCAACATTGGAATCAAGGCAGCAACGGAGTTCCCGAGATTGGGTTCCCTAGGTGATCCCATTGCAATGGACCACCTTCAAAATTCTGAAGGAAAGTTAATTCCCACTTAGAATTCCGTCCCCAGCCAACTATCAACCAAGTGTGTGAATAGAAGAGAGACTGTTTCAGACATGCTAAGCCTCCAAAAGAGTACCTCTCATGCGCCTTTTCTCAGGAAGATTCTGGAGGTATGATCCACCAGATGAGGGAATAAACCAAGAAGGAGGAAATTGTTATATGCAGGAAACACCATAGACACCAATTATGGAGAGAAAAGAAGAGACTCCCACGAGGATGCTGAAGGAAAGAGCCCAGGATGATTGCTATGTGTTAGGCATAGACAGCGACCAGTCCCAGTTAGATTCGGGTCAGACATCTTTGAGAAGGATGAAATGGACACAATTCTAGCTGCATCTGAAGCCTTGAGAGATTTAAATATGAGACCTAGAGTTTGGGAGCTGAACTAAGACAGACACACAGAACACCAAACAAATTTAAGAATCACACAGTTATTAGCTCTAGAGAAAATGCAATCTCGTATAAGAGAAGAAAGCAATTGTATTCCTGGCTAGGTAAATGCTGATTATTGATCTAACCAAAAATAATATAATTACGTTGGAAGAATGGGCTTTGGGGAAGGGTGCCATGTGTGATGGAGGTGGAGGAGGAGGAAATAGAGCTGAATCCTTAACTTCCGTAGTTGGAAGTCAACATCCTAAAATGGAAAAATCAAGAAGGAGCAATATAAGCCTAATAGTTCAAAGCATGGAGGAAAATATAAAAATATTAACATTAAGCTAAAAGAGTAGAAAGTGGTTGCATGTGAAAGGGGAGAACTGGGGAGGTACGTCTTTCATGACAGACCTTGTAGAACTGTCTGAGTCTGTGAACACTGAGAATTTATAACCTTGCTCAAATTAAAAACGATTTTAAAAGATAGTTTGCATAATAGACATGCATTTAATTGAAAAATATTGTATATGAATGACCTTAGTCATTCCTGATTGTAATTGTTAGTAATTCCCTTATGCAACTTCTAGGAAAACACTTGTTAATGAGGCCAGTGATCAGAAGTGCAAGAAATGTGCTGAGGGCTTAGTTACAATAAGTGCCACATGAAGAGTCAGCTATCATCTGGAATATCCTTCTACATTTCAGAGAATCTCCTGGGGAGAAGCTAAGCAACATAGGAATCGAGTTTCTTTTAAAAATGATCAAACATTGGTAATTTTATTCCGTTCCCAGAGTAAGATAGAACTTTGTTTTGGGAACTTGATTGCAGTACTATAACAGGTGTAGGTAAGAAATGATATTTCTCAAGAACACCAAGCAAAATCTCCGCCAAACATCACTTTCCCTCTTCAGCCAACTTTTACTATCTCTGGTTGTTTCTTCAGCCAGCCTGTGTTGTTGGGCCATCCTGGTGCTTCTTGGCTGTATCCCGTCTCTGCGTCTGAGCTGTCCCAGTCCCTGTCCCCTACCTGGACCCATTCTTCGTACCCCGCTGGATATCCTCATGTGAGTAAACCCGTATTCTTCCTGGGTTTGTTCACACCAGAATGGTCCCGGATTCTTGAAGCCAAGGCTGCCCCTGTGTTGGGGCCCTCTGCTGCCCCCCGTGGCTGGTCTATGCACTTCAGTCACATAGACTTGAGACCTGACCCTTGGAATCCCGGAAGCTGCTGTACTGGAATCACGTGAGCTTGAAAAGTAAGAAACAGATTAGATTTCTGAACATGGGGGATTATACTAAATAATCAGAAGGAGCTTCATTCAATCAACTGGTACTGATAGAGCGTGTCTCATGTTCCAGGCGCGGTTCTAGGTGTTTGGAATATGGGTGTACACAGGAGTAACACATTTCTGCTCTCCTTGCTGTCAGGACAGTGGCCCAGCATGGTGTGTCCGTGACGTGACACGGTAAAGAGGGGGTCTAGATGTTGGGGAAGGGGGTAACCCCAGAGGGGTATCAGAGCCTACGTAGAGCATCTGCTCCAGGGTGTGGCAGTGTTGGGAGACTGTTACATACAGGCCAGTTCATCGGATACAAACATGTCCTGAGGATACGGTTTAAGGACAGTGGGTCCCAGGTTTCTCACTGTCAGAGAAGGGAGTTGCCAGCACGGAAAAGGAGAACGCTAGCATGGCCCCTGAGGTGTCGGGGAGGAATGGGAGGTAGTGATGGGAATTCAACATCAATAGACAGATATAGGGATCAATGTTGTGTAACTAGATATAACGTCTAGCTCCATCCATTGATGGGGCCCGGGAAAGTGGCACCCCAGTGCCCAGATCTTGGGTTTTAACTACTACTATCCACTATGGGGAACTGGGCTCTTCGCAGAAATGGCTGATTCCAGGGCTGGAGCAGGGAAGGAACAAGGTGAGCCTTAGAACGTCTGTGCCAGAAAACAAGGAAGTGCTCGGTGAATGATGGGGACCTGTCAACATGACGCAGACACTAGCTGGCGGGCTCCACTGGCCAAATCAGGGACAACGTCAACATCAAACACACGATGGTCATGGATTGTAACCCACTACAGTTTGAATAAACAGGAAGCCAGGGGTCCATGCTGATACAATACATGAATGCAGAAGGTGAAAATCGGATGAGGAACAGTCTGCAAGTACCTTCCGCTCCCAAGGCTTGAGAGAGGAGGGGACTTGCAGACATCACCTGACTCACGTGGTCGAGGGTCACGTCATCAGTAAGAGACCCTTTCAAACCGCGCAGCACCCAGAGGATGCAGTGAGAAGAGCCAGGCTCACCTCCGTGTTCCCGCCAAGGATGCATGAACTAATGCAACCAGAGAACAGCAGAACAACCTTAGGACGTTTCACCACAAACTGGCCTGCGGGCTTCAAAATGTTAGTCATGGAGTCAAGGAAAACAGCCCTGCGGATGTGATCGAGAATGAAGGAAACTGAAAAAACATAACAAGCCAATACAGCACATAATTCTGAATTAGCTGTTTTTGTTACGAAGGACTTATGGGGACAATGATGAAATTGATGGGATCTGATGATTAGGTGGCAGGAATGCATCAGTGTTAGCTTCCGAATTCGGACGAGGTTTTGAGGTTGTGTAGGAATTCACACCGAAGTGGTCAGGGCCACTGGGCATGATGTGGGCAGTTTACTCTCAAACTGATCAGAAAACATAAAAGGCCTTGGTACTCTGATTGCAAATTTTGGGAAAGATTGAGGTTACTTCACTGTCTTTAAAAAGTGGGAAAAGACTCTGCTCTTTAGGAAGTTATATTTCAGCAAGAAGAGGGAAATAAATGAGTAAGTAAAATATGTCATCTGTGAAATGGTTATAGGCTTGAGTCCCAGGGCACTCCTACGGGTAGAAAGTCAATATCCGAGAGAGAGCCAGCCAAGAAGGACCGAGAAGGAGCGGTCAGTGAGGCGGGATGTAAAAACGAGGAGAAGCTGAGGGAGAGCAAGTTTTCTGTGGCAGGAAGTGGTTCGCTGTGTCAAGTGCTGCTGAGAGATCCAGTAAGATGAAGAGAGAAGAGCTGATGGCTAGAATGGCCCCAAGGAGTCCTGGGCGGACTCACGGAGGAGCGGTTTTAGTGAGTGAGGCTAGCAGCCAGGTGAAGAAGGGTGGAGAAGAGAGTGAGAGGTGAGGACTCGGGGAGTACAGATGTCTCTTCCCAGAAGTCGCTGTGGCAGGGAGCAGGGAGTGATGTGGGTGTTGGAGGGTCAGTGAAGAGCTCTCTGTAAGGTGGGAGGTTACCAGGGCAGTTTGTGCAGTGACGGGGGAGATCCAGCAGGGAGGAGAAGCCAAGGATGCAGGACACGCTCAGCCTAAGTTGGAGGAGCGAGAGGGATGCGATGGAGACTCCATGTGAGACACGGCCATGGGCAGGAGCCCAGGAAGGGAGGACGGCCCAGGGGAAGGTGTGACCACTGTTATGGGGGCGAGCAGGGAGAATCTCCTGTGAGGGTGCTTCCATTCCCTCAGTGTCGTGTGAGGCCAGGTCATCCCTTGAGAGCAGAGAGGGTTGGGCGGTGAGTGTCGGGGGTGTGTGCTGGGGCTTGGAAGAGAGCGGACGAGAAGTCAAATAGTCTTTGTGGAGAGTGGGGACGCCACGAGAAGGGTTGCAGAGAAGTGGCCAAGTGGCCAGGCCGACTTGAGGGCCCACGTGAGGTCTGCGGTTTGAGTTTAAAGTGAGAGCTGTCAGCATGCTTGTGGATTTGTCTCCAGCAATTGGCAGCTCTTCGGGTACAGGTGAGGATATAGGAACTATCAAGACTGCGCGTCTTTTTTTTTCAAATATATATATTTTTGTCTTCAGAGATAACCAGATGCGACTAAAGAAAGAAAGACACGGTATGAGTTGCAAAGCCTTTAATGACAATCTTTGTATTTTTTACTACATGCACAATTTCACGCCCGTGGTTAATTAGCAATTATTTCAACAGTGGCAAACTCATCGGCCTCCAGATTTAGTCATAATGCATGAATCTAAGCTAATGAAATCGAGAAACAGCAACAGCTCATCTAATCCTTTACATTCCTTCCAGGTCACCAATGCATGAAAGAGTTCTTTAAAGGGCTAAATAGATGGATGTATAAATTGTGAGTTTATTTTTAAAGCTGTTTATAAGCAACATTTCTACGAAAACCATTCAACCAAGGGTCACACGGTGAAAATGCAATTCTTAATTCGGGCTGTCTCCATTTTGAACTACTGGTCGTTCTGCTACTTTTTAAATTTTATATTCCCCAACAAGGAATGGTTATTTTTGACCGTTTTTGGAGATGACTGAACAGGTGAGGGCATCAGGTGCCTCCACAGCTGGGATTTTGCCAAAGATCAATTTATTTTCAGATAGTCTGTTGTTATTGACTGTTTCTACATCTGTGTTTATTGCTGACTGGGGAGTACTTATATCATTCAAGATTAAGTCTGGGTTATGTCTTTGGTTAAGAACCGAATGTCCTGGAGCTGTGTTTGATAAGCAAGGTTTTAAATAAATTGTCACCAGCATTAGTTCTATTCGCAAGCTGAAATAACTGTAGGCTTCATGTCAAATAAACACATTATTCAACATTAAGCCTCTTTGAAGAAAGACCACATCTGCTCCCGGTTCTATAAAAATGTTATTTGTTTGGAAGAATGGTACTGTGACCTTTCACTCAACTACTACTCCCTTAACATGAAAAAGAGACAAAATGAGCTGAAGAAGGAAAACTCCTCAGTTACACTCCACAATTCCGGACATACTGACTGAGGTCGCGGTTTTGACAATTATTTCTCCATGCCACCCTGTAGAAAAAGGTGAAAAAAACAGTGGTAAGGTTAACACGCATCTTCATTGTAATACGCGTGCTTCAGATCCTTTGGGAGAACAGAACAGTTTATCAGTACAGGCAACACGGGCCACAGGTAGACCAGGTCGTGCTATTTATTACGTGGGCATTGCCTACCGAGTACTCCTCTTCTCCCCAAAGCCCTCGCTGGAGCATAGAAAGGTGAGTCCTGAGCAGTCCCCAAGGGCGACTGCAAAGTGCCCTCCACATTTCCTAATTCCAAAAGTAACTTCAAGATAAGACAAGGAAGTCGAGAGTGTAGAGAAGCTGAGAACTCTAGAAGGGCCCTAAAATAAACTGAGGGGTAAAGAGTGAGATTCTGAACCAGTTGAGGTGGATTGTGTCCAGGCGACACGTTCTTCACTCTAAGTCTAGGGGGGCAGTCTTGGGTTCTCAGCAGCGTGCTGTGCTCTCTGAACATCTCCGCTCACTTCCCTCCTAGCAGAGAGGCAAACAGCTTTCCCCGTTAATGCGGAAACGTACCAGGCTCGGATGCCCTGTGGGTCCCTGACAACCCGCTTTGCACAGTTCACGGCTGCAGTGATGTCATCTTGCAGCAGAGCTGAAAAAGAGGTGTGAGGAATGGGAACAACTGTCATAGAAATTTCATTTTAAGCTTAGGGTTACCAGCTTGATCCTCTAGGCTGAGGAAAGAACATGAACATCGTTTTCCAGGACTCCCTGTATCTGTGAATGTTGGGGGAAGACTTTTCATTTCCTCCCACTTGGCATGAAATAAAGCATTCTGTTTCTCATTCACCAAAGTCACTGGGACCTCTGGAATTGCTAACTAATGTGATAGCAGGTTCTCTTTGTACTAGGCTCTGTAAAAAAAAAGAAAAAAGGCCTAGTGATTTTTAATCAGCAGTTCTACTACTGAAATTACTCCAAAGAAAGAATGAGAAATGAACCCAAAGATGTATGCACAAGGCATTTTATAGTGGATAATACAGCGGGGAAAATGGAAACAACCAAAGTGCTTAACAGTAAGAGTTGGATCAATAAATTATAGAATACATATATAGTGGGACTCTAATCATCCTTTTAAAAGAATACAGATTTGTATTTGTTGACATAGAGATAATTTTGTGTGATAAAGTGCAAATTATAAGCAGCATATATGGTACAATTTCTTTCTTGTTAAAACACACATTGCTCACGTTTGTATATGAGTACATACGTGTGTGATACAGCTGTAGATTTGTAGACAGGACTGATGCATATCCTGGTAAAGTATATACCAAAATATACCAGTGCTCACAAATCTCTGGGTTAACAATTTTTATGCAATGACCAATATGTTGAATATTCAGTAATTCAATATTATTATATAATGCAAAACATCTTTAGAAATTAAGTGGATATAAAAGAATATTCTAAGACTAATCTTCTTAATTAGGAATTTTAACAATATCAATTTTGCAATACCTCTCCAATATTTTATACACTAAAGATTCCACATGTTATTTCTATTTTTATGAGTGCAAGCATCTGTAAGTCCATTTACAATAATTAATAGATCATCCCTGAAACTTTTGTATATTAGAAAACAGCAACCTTTTATGAAACCAGCTCTTTAATTTCTCACTTCGGAAATGGTGAGGAGGCTAACAGAGTTTCTGGAGGTTGACATGGAGTTTCTGCAGGTCCCTGATGGACCTGTCCAGACTTTTTCATTTGCATTGAATCTCTGTCCCTGTGAGTGTAACCACGAGGGTCGTGCGCCCTCACTTAGATAGTATCTGGTCTTACCGTTGCAGGATATCCCACAGGCGTTAACTGCTCGTGGGGTCTTGCCGTCATTGCACCAGTAGCGACTGTTGATCTGAAATATCCCGTAATCAGTGCTTTGGTCTCCAGGATTGTAGTTTGTAGCTCGTGTGTTATACCTACTTTCCCCGTAGGCCAAACACACCCCTGAAAAGAATTTATTTTTAGTAATCGACAGCAACACCACATGACTGACGCTGCTCACCACAATCAGTGATATTCAGCTAATTCTACTTTACTAATGACTTACTTTATAAGTGTAAAGATGTATTTTACTTGTAAAATATTTTGACAGTTTAGTGTTAAGGGCCCTTCAGAGAATCCTTTGGTTAGCAAGTCACTTTGTAATACTAATAAAGCAAGAAAACATACTTTTACAATATTAAAATAGCTGTTTCTGCCATTGATTTCTATCCTTCCCTGCTCCCATCCCTGGGGAAAGATTCAGCCTAGAATAGAAAATCCTACAGTTGTTGAGTGTTTTTTGTCAAAGAGCAGATATGTGTGTATTAGGAAAAGTAAGAATTTTCTGGGGGAAAGACGTTTTCCTATGATACCTAAAGATGAATTTGGCTATCTAATTATAATCTGGAAAACAAGAGTTGTAGAATAGGAGAGACTATTCCATCCATCCCTCCCTCCCTCCATCCATCCATCCACTCATTCATTCAAAAATAGTTATTGAGGGGAAAGGTTTCAATTCCACTGAAAAGTACAGTAATTACATTGACAAATATGGGCCAGAATATAAAGTAACTTTTACTTAGGGCACATCTTGAATTGTGTGCAAGAAAATGAAAACTAGTTAATCAACTAGACTGAGTAAGAATAATAACAGGTTATTTCATGCTGTTTTCAGGGATCCTTATAAAAACACTGATTGGGGGGAAATAGGTTCCGACTGCCCCTGCATTGAGAGTTCAATGTAACTTTTAAAACTTTGCTGTTAAAAATCCTGTATTTTGGCAGGGGGATTAAGAAAGAGAGAACTACTGCATTACTCCAGGTTCGCAGAACCCAATTCTAACTGGGAAATGGCAGGAGTCAAGTACCAAGACTTGACGAGATATCCCAGGGCCTCAGATGCACCTGCTCTCAGCTACATGCGCCACTGAGTCGGAGGCACCGGCACATCTGGTGGCGCTAGGAGAGTCCAGGGGGTCCTGGGTACTGCAACAGCATAGAACTTGCCTCCCGTGGCCTCATTCCTTCCTCTGGTACCTCTGATCCTAATGGAACAAGCTGATGCTTTAACCATTGTGACTATACAAGGCCTCAAAGAAATAAAACGGGAGCTCGCTCAAAGCTCCTGTCTTATTCATCCTCTGTTAGTGTCCTTTCCACACCTGGCTGACTCTCTGGAAGCTTGAAGAAGAGTGAACTTACAGTTTGCCAGGCTGATTCCCGTAGAACTGTCCAGTCCAAGTCTTTTCAGAGTTCTGGCCAACTCACACCTTTCAAAGATCTTGCCCTGGACAGTGACGGACAGGAGGAGAAGCCCCAGAGTCAGAAGAGCCTTCATGGTGACTGGAAGCCAGACCCGCAGGCTGACCGGGGGGAGCAGGGAGACAGTATTTAAAGTCTTTTACTTCCTTCTTCTCCTTGTGGTTTGGGGGCTCCACCCTTTCAGATATGTGGAAAACAGGAACTGTCTATCCATCCACTGACTTTAGAAATTTTTTTTATGTTTGACAAGAGAGATTATGACATCCTAAGAACTAACCCACAGGAAAATAATGAAATGACATTGTTGAAAGGCCTGGCTCAGGAAGAATTGGGAATTAGATCTGTTAGCAAGACAGGATCTTCCTCCTGTTTCAATATGAATTTGAGCATCTATCAAGAAAAGTAAAGGAACAGTTTACATACCTGGAAATGAACTCCGATCTTTGACAACTTTCATTTTCATTAAGTTGTTTTCTGTGCGTTCTCTATGTTGTATTCATCTTTTTCACTTAAAGTTATTTTATATACACTTTCTACAAAAGAACATGACACATAGCCTGTGGTTTTAATAGGTTTATGGCACCTCACCATGTTGCTCAGCCAGATTCCTACCCTATTTTGTTACTATTTGTCAATTTTTATTTATAAATCAGTGTTTTACTACTTTAAATAAGCCTCATGTGAACAGCGTTCCTAACTCCTTTTCAACAATGCCTTAACCTCCATTTCGTGTTAGAACGGAGCACGAAAGGATAAAGAAAGGGAATTTGTGATCAAACCTACAGAAGAGTCACAGAATCTGCCACCCCAAATCTGCCCCTTTCGCACTGGGGTTATTTGGAGCTGAAGGCCACTGAGGAGAAGCAGATACAAGAAAAGCCCACTTTCCTCCCCCATTGACTGAAAGCAGAACATAAACTCTACAGAAGTTAGTCGCTGAGAACCCTAGACCCTCAGCAGCCCTGAGACGGCGCCAGAGGACTCTGCATAACAGACTTTACCACTAGCTCTTATCTTCCATTGGTCCCCATATATTTATCTTCCCACAGTTTGCTGCCCTTGGGAGCCTGCGCCTCTTTTCCTGTCTTGTCACTCCTCTAAAAATGTACAGTGCTCCCCCCTTATCCGCGGGGGTTACGTTCCAAGACCCCCAGTGGATGCGTGACACTACGGATAGTACCAAACCCTACAGATACTCTGTGTTTTCCTATATATACATACCTATGATAAAATGTAGTTTGTCATTTAGGTGTGGTAAGAGATGAACAACAATATTAAAATACAACAATATACTGTAATAAAAGTTCTGTGAATGTGGTGTCTCTCTCAAAATATCTTACTGTGCTGTACTCACCCTTCTTGTGATGATGTGAGATGATACAGTGTCAACATGATGAGATGAAGTGACGTGAATGACATAAGCACTGTGATGTAGCATGAGGCTACTGCTGACCTTCAGGTCAGAAGGAGGATCATCTGCTTCCAGACTAAGGTTGACCACAGGTAACTGAGACCCTGGGAAGTGAAACTGCCATAAGGGGGGCTACTGTATGGTTCTTTGGTTAAGATGCTATGTCAGCCCAAGTTCTAGCTTCCTCTTTGAGTTCCCCTTCCCTGCACTTCTCCCAAGTATATGTGCCTGTTAATTAACGTGTCCCTTTTCCTCTCGTTTATCTGTCTTCTGTTACAGAGCCCCAGCTGAGAACCTAAAAAGGAAAAGGAAACGATTTTTTTCCCCTCCCCTACAATTCCTGGTGACAGGGATGGGATAGTAAAAGGCTGGAAGCCTCCACTCTGAGATGGAGTTGAGATGGCTGTTGAGATACGGGATCCCTGACCACAGACCAGCAGGAGGTGGGAATTCTTACCATGGCAGTCTCCCACTTCTCCTTCTGTAGTGTCCAGACAGGGGAGGGTCAAAATGTCTCCTTGTCCCTTTCCTTCCAACTTCAAATTGTCATGAGAAAAACATTTGCAACAATTGCTTCTTGAACTGTGACCACGGCGAGTTTGGTTTGGGGCACCCATAGGTGTTTGATCCTTAGCTTCCCAGAAATAGTCATTGTTTCCTTGTCTCTGTCTTCTCTTCATTTGTTATAAGGAAGAAGAACTTAAGATGACTTTCTCCCTTTGTCTTGTTTTTGTGTCCTGAGAATTTGGCTTTGTAACCAGTGAGAATATTCTTTCTGGTTTCTGCCACTTGGAGAGCACAGATTGTCAGGCACATGTCAGGTGGCTAGCCCTCTGTCCAGGAGCTCAGGACATGGAATGACAAGTGGCATTGTCTGTCTAACCGTGCCAGCTCTCAGGGGAGGTTCTCTTAATAGAGGGTCCCAGTCCATAAGGGTCTTTTGTCATGTCTACCTTCATTGTCTGTGTCTGCTGAGAAGGTTCCCATCCCAGTACCCCCTTTCTGGTGACACAGATTAGTGGGTCTGTGTTTTAAGGTGTCTCATTTTGTGGGGGACAGACGTGTCTTTACCCCCTTCACAATGATAGTTTTTGCTTTCTTAGGCTGTCTTTGGAGTTGCTCTGCATCTTGAGAGAGCTACATCTTTTGCACTCTCTTTGGGGACACACCTTGTGTCCAGAATTGTGACATAAAAAAGCTTCTTGGATTGGAGTCACAATTGAAACAGGTATATCTTTGAAGATTTGGACTTTTCCATCTAAAGGAATTTTTTAGAGAGCTGTCATCCTAAACGAATGTCCTATTGGTACCTGTGGGAAGATCAGAATGAATACATAAATAAATAAAGAGAGAAATAGGTACAGAAGAATGCCTTGGCTACTGTGAGAATAAACAAAATGAAACACTCCCTTAACAAGATTAGGAGATAAGACTTAAAACAAATGTCAAGAACTGCAAATGGCACTCAATCAGGTGTGAATCTTAGGTCAATACTGATAGCCAGGAATCGCTTGATAACTTTGACCAAGGCCCAGGAACTGCACAGGAAGCTTGATATATTGCCCCCAACTCTGTAAGCAAACCCTTGGGTCCACGCCTTCCCACTGTTTGGGCCTCCACTAGAAAAAAAGAATCCTTCAACTCCTACCCTTAAAAGAAACAAAAACTTCAAAAGTAATTACCCTATGTTTCTGATAACAGGAACTATGCCCCTGAGTTCCTTCTTAGATAAAACCTACATTTATCTCAGTCCCTTGGAAATAATTATCTTACCATGTCTTTGAAGTGTAAGCACCTAAAGAGAGAATTGTTGGCAAAGCAACCCCTGAGACTAGGAAAAAAAGAAAGAGTTTTTTAAAAAACAAACTGCTAGTTGACATTTCCTTAGAGTCCCTTGCCTAAAATTTAATTCACAGCTTCTGATAGGATTACCTGTTAAAGACAAATCAAATACCTAACAGTCTGCTCCAAAGTTCTGTACACACCTTCAGCTGTCTTAGTGGGTAACCATAACTTGTTCCACCTCACAGAAACACCATTTCATCCCACTGTTCTGTATAAGCTACTGAGTTTTGTATTACTGTACCTCACATGTGGCTAAACGTTTAAAATGTTAGCTCTCTGTTTGTATGTCTGTGTATGTATGTTGTGTGTATGTGGCATTTCTCCCCCTCCGGATACTATTGCTAAAAACTAACTTGTAAAAGAGCTCTATTTAAGTGGCTTGAAGAAGAAACAATAAATGCTTGAAGGGGAGAAAGAGCATGCTCTACCCACTCTGGGTCCTTTCTGGCTGAACAGCAGGAGAAAATCAAACAAAGCTTCATAACACGTATACATGGGAGAGACTCGGGGAAACTGAGTATCTCTCAACAACATGGCGGAGGTTATCCTCTTGTATGGACAAACAAGGATTTCTGGGGTATTGGGGATGTCAGTATGAGGGATTACAAGAGAAGCACAGTAAACAAGAGTATGCAGATTTAAGTTTTCACCTTCCACACTGACAAGATCCCTAGAGTTAAAGTCATCCCCCCTTCTTCCTGGTACAGAGAAGGGGATACCTTTACAAATGGAGATTTCCCTTACAAATGCAAATGTCTAGTAAACAGAACTTTGATAAGAATGGGCCCAGCAAATGCCCTCCCAGTCTATTGATACCCAGAGTCATCCATGTTGATGGGCTGTCCTGGGGACAGGCCTTCCATCCCAAATCCCTTTGGACAGTTAGTGGGCGCAGGGAAGGTCAAAGCCTCCTTCAGTGCTTGAGGTGGCCAATTCTGGTCCCCACACGCTCATGTAAGTTAAGACTAGTCAAACAAGCTTATGTTACCTCTGCTAGATGTTTAAGACTACAAAATTATAAAATCAACCTAAGAACAAAACGTACAATAAAAATGAATTCCTTAATGTATGTCAACATGACAGAAAAAAAAACCCATATGTTTTATACTTTTTAAGTTCTTTGCCTTTCTGATTTTTGATACTTACCTGATTTGAGTGAGAAAAATAACTTCATATGATGACTAGTTTTTAACATCTCATGAAATTTTCATGAGCAATTCAAACATACTTGTTAAGAACACATGAATTAAATGGCTGTGGGTGGGAGAAAAGTTTATAAATGAACTTTGCCACAGCATGGCTTGATAAACGGTGCATACTTCCATGCCCGGGATCCGAACCTGCGAACCCCAGGCCGCCAAAGCGGAGCACACAAACCCAACCACTACACCACCGGGCAGGCTCCTAAAGACACATATTTTGAGGTGGCCAATTCGATCCCCCACAACCTCAAACTGACTTTGAGATTTTCCAAAGGGTCCCTGAAAAATCTCAAAGATTGTTTCTCTGTTCTTATAAAAAGAGAGATATTACACTAATTAGGTTTATTTGATATGTTCACTTACATAGGAAGTTTCGTCAAATGAAAGTGATGTTTAACCTTCCTTGGGTCATGTGTGGATGGGTGTATGTAATGAATAGAAGCGTTCCCGAAATTCCTAGAAATCTGATAAGTCCCAATATAATGTTATCTGTCATAATTCAAGTTATCATCTTAAAATGTAATATGTGAGAGAAATCACCAATTTTCCTTGTCAGTTGCATTTACGTGAATGCTCATCGGATCTTTAACCTTGCATTTTAAGTCTTTTGTCAGCCACAAGTTGTTTCACTCTGATTCTTCTGTGAAGACATTTGAAACTGCTAACCCAAGATCAAGCAGAACAAGTATTAATTACATGGGACCAATGAACTGATACAGTTGACTATAACTTTTTGTGACTTTTTGTTTAATACATTACTGGAATGTTTTTAAAAAAAACCAGAAGATATTTTCCTCCTCTACTCTACCCAAACACATGTATTCAACTATGTGCTATGTTTAAAAATAGTCACCTAAGGAGGCTGTGCACATTTTAAAAATCGGTGCTGGCAGAACTCAAAAGGAATCGTGCTTCTGTATCTGCCCATGAAGACAGATTCTGAGCCACACAAAACGTCATCATGTCATAGTCACCCTGATTTTTCATCTATGGTGGTCTCTTTCTGCTGGCTTCTAAAATTATTCACTAGTTTGGCTCTAAATGACTCCTTGATTCTTGTGATTTGTTCAAAAATCAAGAATAACTCCTTTTTTCAAGCTATGGCTAATTTCGATTCTTTAATAATAAATAGTGAGACAGATTATCAGGACCCAAAGAGAGAGAAAGCAGTTAAAAGAGGTAATCTTTGTTCTCTTTATGTTCTTCCTAAGTCAATGCTATAGAACATCTAGTTATTACCCATGCTAGTTTCAGCCTTCCACTGATGAGATTAATTTCTTTTCATACATCTGAACAGTTATGGACTTACACTTTGTTTGGGTGGAATAAGGAAATATTTGCTGGCCCTCCAGAAGCAAACTGACAGCTTGAGACTGTGTGACCATATCAAAGGGTAGAGGTGTTTTAATCCTGAGTTATTTCTCTTGGAGCAGAACTTATGGGCAATGATAACATCCAATTATAATCCTATTATATCATTTGAGGTAGTTTAATGAGCTAGTTATTTAAAAATAAAATAGCCAATAAGCATGATTTTTGGACAGAGATTTTTTTCCCCAGAAATTGTGTATATACTGCATGTTTTATCTGATAAAATATATGCATTTTATCTTTTTGGGAAAGGTGTTAATACATCCCAGATTATTTTGTTGGATTACAATGGACAATAATCATAATTTCTTCATCCTATTTGTTTCTCATGATAGAGAAAAAATAATTTATCATAGTGTGTTGGGACCTTCAGACCTAGAAAAGGGAATTTGACCAAAAATTTCTCAGACTTTTGACTATCCGCACCCTCCCCCCAACTAAAATCATCCTTAAAAGAAAAAGATTTGCCAGGGCTTAAGATATTCTAAAGAATGTGGTATAGGCCCTCATTAAAAGTGGTGGGGTGGGCACATAGGTTTATCTCTGCTCCCTTCCCAAATCCCATTAAAATATCAACAAAATAATAAACCAGCAAGGGCAAAGGAAAAGAAGATGAGATAACAGTAGATGCAAAGTGTCAAAATTTTACAATACAGGAAGGAAGTGGGTGAGTGGTAACTTAGTACAATGAAGAGAGCTGACACCTTAAGTGCCTACAGAAGGGAAAATCAATAGGAAACAAGCTGATTCTTGCCCTAGAACCTGGAAGAGACTAGGTAATTCTGACGGCAGGACTGCATGGCCATACTATAAACAAGAAGACTGGTTGGAAGGCTATGTATACAGTACGCAGTCATTAAACTGCCAGATCTTCTCCCCCAGGTTGGAAAACCAGACTGCTGCCCCTTTCCCAATCCCAGAAGAAAAAGAATGGGAGGATGAGCCAGAGAGACTCTGGGCTGGGAGTCAAAGCACAGTTAAAGGCAAGGGTACAATGCCACAATGAAAACAGGGAGATTAAGTAAAAGTCTGGAGTACCAAGCCAGTCCCCGAGACTCAACTTGCCCCTACCGAGCTCCCTGATTTCTGGCTGCCAAAATTACCTCCCAGGCAGGAGCTGGTAAGATTCCTCTCTTAGATAAATGTCTGAACCAGGAGAAAAGACCTACATATATTAATATTTGAGGCCCACAGTGAAATGGCCTGTCTTGCCCAATTGCAGGTGGTGAGACCCACTCCAGGCTCACAGATTTTCCACTCAGCTTCTTAGTGCTTAACTCTTAAATCCATACAGTCAGCAAAGATTGCCCTAATGTGAAAGCAGATCAAAATAAACACTTAGAGAAGGGGAACTCAGAGGAAACAGAAGCAGAACAAAATACCGTATAAACTATAATGAATATCTCAGAGAAATAAGAGAAAAACATATCCATGGAACAAGCAAAAATGCTATAATGAAGAAATAATCAGAGAAAAAAAAAGGAGGGTTTGAGATTTAAAAATATGACCACATTAATAAAACATTTAGTAGGAGAGTTGAGATAAATTTGAGAAATATTCCCAGAAATAGAATAAAAGAGATGAAAAATAGGAGAGAAAAGAAGAGGAAATTAGAGAACAAAGAGACTAATCATTCAGTGACTAGGAATTCTTTAAAGGAATTACAGAAGAAAAGGAAATATAAAATAAATTCACAGAACTGGAGGACACAGGTTTCCAGATCAAAAGGACTACCAAGTGCCCAGCATAACGGTGTGGAGTAAAGTCCACACCAATCCACATCATCATGGAATTTCAGAACACCAGAGATAAAGAGGAAATTTTAAAATTTAAGAACAATGATGTTCAACCTAGAATTTTATATCCCAACAGTCAAGTGTGAGAGGAGGGAGAAAAAAGACATTCTCAGTTATGCAAGGACAAAAAACCTTACCTCTCTGCACCCTTTATTAAGAACTCTCTGAAGGATATGTTCCATTTAAAAAGAGTAAAGAAGAAGGAGGGTGTGGGATCTAGGAAACAAGACAAAGGGAGAAGTGTTGCCCAACATGGACAGCCATGCTGCAGGTGAAAAAGAAGCCAATCCAGATTGTGGCAAGAGGGTGAAGGATCCAGGAGTGTGGACACCATGGGGAAAGCCAAACTTAGAGATGGCTTGGGATGTCTGCACCTGCTGAAGGGAACTGGACAACTCTGGCTGAGACTTTGGGTGATGAATTAATACACGAATAAGTACATGGAAATTAAGCAAAGAGAAAAACAAGGCAACCATGAATACCAAAAAACCCAAAAAGCTTAAGAATGGAAACACAACCAAATGACACTATCATGTTATACTCATCTGTGAGTGTTCGTGCATGCTGGTAAAGGGGACACCAAGGGCAGGGGACATTGAGAGGGAGCGAAATCTCCATCTTCCTTGGTGGAAATAAATAGAAAACGTCTATGGTTGAAAATCAAGAAATAGTAGAATAACACGCTCTTTAGATATATGGCAGTAAATACTAGAAGAAACAGCTAAAGAAGTTAAAAAGGGATTGCCTCTAGTGTTGGGCATTAGATGAGAAAGATTAGGGCTATTTTTCATCATTAAATTTATAACATTTTATTTGTCTTTTAAAAATATACACATGTATTTTGTGATAAAAAATAAAAGATAAAGGGGTTGGCCCAGTGGCGTAGCGGTAAAGTTTGTGCGCTCCGCTTTGGCGGCCCGAGGTTTAGCAGGTTCAGATCCCGGGTGCCCCCCAACGCGCTGCTTGTCAGCCATGCTGTGGTGGTGTCCCATATAAAGTAGAGGAAGATGGGCACGGATGTTAGCCCAGGGCCAGTCTTCCTCAGCAAAAAGAGGAGGATTAGCAACGGATGTTAGCTCAGAGCTGGTGTTTCTCACAAAAAAAAAATAAATACATAAAAATAAATAAATAAAAGGTAAAAAATATATCATGTAAGAAGAACTAAAAGATACACGAAAATGTTTACAGTGGTTATTTATGAACACTTTTCAGAATTTTTATTTACTTTGTACTTTTTTGCATTTTCCAAGTTTTCTTCTTTTGGAATATATTACTTTTGCAATTAGAAAAATAATAATTACACACAGAGGAATATGCAGAATCACTAAAATAAGGGTGATTATTTTGAAGTCTTCAACATCCCTCCATGTGTATGAACTCGGTCATATATGTTGAAATAGTCTGCTATTTAACATTATAATCATCTTTCTCCCATACAGCTCATCTGTACCCAGATCAGTGGTCTCTCAAGTTTCCATGGAAACAAGGTAAATATTAATTTTCACTGAGCTTCATGAACTGTATTAAAGCAGCATATAAGCTATATAAAAAGTAAGCAGAGAGAATAGCTCAATATAATGCTGTTTTGGTAGGATCATTTTTATTGCATAGTTAATTTTTTTAAAAGACTGAAAAAATACTCTTACAAGTTCCTGGAACACTATGTCCTATCTGGGCTTTTGTTCCCGTCACGAACTCCATTGAGGGAGGGTAACCTGGGGAGGAGGCTCCCTGAGGAGGCAAATTCGGCCAGATCTAAGGTGATAGCGGTAGCACATTCGAAGAGTGACAGGGCCAGAGCAAGAGGTCGCTCAAGGGCAGGCAGCTGCTGCGGAAATTGCTCACTCTTTGCCCTGCCTTGGGACTCAGTGAAGCTTGGAAAAGGGGCTTCCTGCCTTTGAATGACTGATTGAATCAGCTTGGGCAATAACTCCTGTGGAACACCTCGGGCGTGACCACAACAGACTGAAGCTCTAAAGTCTTCCTCAGGTTTTCTGGATGTTGTAGTTTCTTGAGATGCTTGGAAGCTCCCGGGCAGGGCATCAGCTGAAGAAATGAAAAAAGTCTCATTGCCTCACCTCTCGGGGAAGTGGGGCTTAGGGACAAATTTTGTTTTAGAAAAATAAAGCACAGTGATGTTTCTTGCATCTGTTTATGGTGTAGAAATTTATACCGTCTATACTGTTCGATCTAGACTTCCCTGCTCTATTAGAATGTGATTGGACAGTGGGAAGTTAGATGATTCCCGAGAGCCCCAGAGATGAAACAATTTTCCTGAAAATGGCTCTTTGGTTCTGTGATGCAGGTCAGCACTAACCCAGAGTTGTAAGCCTGGGTGTTTGGGTTTTCAGTGACCCGGACTACTGGGACAGACCTCTGTCTTCATGGTCTTGTTCCACTATAATTTATGCCAGCACTATTTTATTGTTGTTGTTCCTGCAATCCCGTTTTCTCTATTAGTATTAAATAATTAAAATCTGTTTGTGTTAGTATATGAGGGACATAAAAAACTATAGAAAAGAGCCTCAGAAGGTAACCGACACGGGTAAATCAAATCGTTTGTAATAAGGAAGGAGGCATTGGCGTGGGTTTTGTCAAGGGCGTGATCACCTGCCAGTGAAGCGGTGCGTTTCCTGGAAGCCAGGAGGGTCCCTGGGAGACCACATCGGCAGCTGCACCCGCCTCGTGGCTCAGCTGATGCTGTCCCTGTGGAGTGTGGCTCCGGGGCGCAGAGGACCCAGTGCCGTCTCCGCTGTGGCAGCGTGGCTCCTGGAGACTGCAGGGGTGGGGGGTTGGGAGGGCGGGGGTGGAGGGGGACAGTACTGTCGGGCTCTCCCGGGAACCCAGATGCTGAAAGATTCGGGTGAAGTAACTTCTCCCTCCGCTAGTGGAGCTGCCCTCACCTACTGTGTAATGACCTTGTGCAACAGGCCAGCGCCCCTAGCAGCTGCCGCCTGCGAGTCCAATGCACTGGCCACGGGTCAGAGTGGCTTCCTGTGGGCGCGTTTCCTGCCTCGGGAACAGAGCTCGACCCCAACCCACAGGTGGCATTTTGTTGGCCCCTGAGGTGCCTGGTCTCTGGCAAATGGTAATGATTTGGTTTTGCTGAGTCCAGACCGGTGCATTTCCCCCAAGGACTAGGGACCACTTTCTGTTCCTTTAGCTCTCCATACCGCCAGAATTTATTTAAGCTCCTGCTGTTTGCAAAATGATCAGACAAGCAAGATAATTTCTTCCTGGGTCTCCTGACACCATCCAAACTCCAGAAATCGTTTAACCTTAGCGCTTAATTTACTCTATGGCCTTGCTGTTGTGTTTTGAGCCAGGAAACTGGTTCCTACTGGGAGGACATAATACTATTTAGCATATACAGGGGAATTATTTCTCCCGTAGTGCCAGTACTGTGCTAGCAGGGGCTCCAGTCACCCGGCTGTAGCACAGAGTCACATGTCGCTGTGTTTGAAATCCATCACTTGATCACTAAGCCCAAGAAACAGCATCAGCCCAGTAGGACCTGCCATGCATGTTGCTGCAGCGACAGAGGGGAGTTTGCCATTCCTGGTATTCGCTCCCTCTCTTCTCTACCTTCACTCCTCTTCTTCCACCATCTGCTCTGCAGACGCTGAACGCAGGGCTAGGCTGTCTGGTAAAATGTGGCAAACAGGAGGGAGGTTGCAGGGGTGGGCAGGGCCAGACCTAGGCACTTAATCCCAAAGACAGTGAATTTAGGACTTAATCCCAAACACAATGGGAAACTATTCATGAGTGTTAAACTGGAAAGTAACAGGATCAAAATCTTTTTAAAGGTCACTCTAGATGGGCTTCAGGGCCTGCGGCCAGAGATGACAAGTAATCTGGTGGAGGGGTAGGGAGAGAACTGAGGGCTCCAGAGATACCCAGGAGGTTGGAATGATCAAGGTTGGTGATTACCCAGACGATCTGGAGATAAACGAGAAAGGAAAGGTAGATAATACTAACTCTTGTCTATCAAATGCTTACGAACGTTAGTCACTTAATAAACATTACCTACAATTCTTACCGGGGTCTAATAGGTAGGTATTATTTCCATTATACAGATGAGAAAATACGTGTCCCAGAGAAGTAAAGTCACTTGCCCAAAGAAATAAAGCTTGTAAGTGGCACAGCTGGGTGTGGGTTCCCTCCGGTCCACGGTCTCTTCAGCCTTCCACACTACCTGGTAAAAACTGAAGTGGAAAGGGAAGAAATTCTGTTGAGACCCAATTCTCACCTCTTGACAAAGCTACCACTTCTTTGTCTACTTCTTATCTGATTTTACTTTCTGATATAGTTGTGCAAACCCATTTTATATACTTGTTTTAAAAGTATAAGTTTCCTCTAAGAAGTTGGTCTAACACCTCTTAGATGCCATTGAACAATTAGAGGCTATTTTCAAAATCGATATGCTTGGTGTGTGAACAACTGATAAAATAATTCTGGATGGCCTTTGATTTCTTGTGAAAACTTCCTGAATATTCTATTATTTCTGTTGTCTTTAACCTTCCAGGGCCAATGCAATTAGAACTTTGGCTGGATCTCACTTCCCCTTTTCACATTAGAAACAAACACTTTCCTCCTCACTTTGGCCAAGTTACAAAACTCCTTTATCAATTTACACAATAATTGGGCATTCCACATTGAGAAATTATGATGAAATAGTTAACTGATTTTTCAAATGTAATGAAATGTAGTCTTGTTTGCAAAGAGATGGAAAGGTTCCCATTCTGATTTCCTCTTTCCAGAAGACTATTCTGATTTCATTTCTTTATTAAGTATGATCTTTGAGTTTCAGGTTCCTTATGACCTTTTCATTTGTGCCAATGCAACTGCATATTCACTACTTTTCCTTTCATTGAACTAGAACCCCGGGATTTCAATCTGTAAATTGGTTCTGGTAACATCACAAAATGTTGGGGGAGAAGAGAAGAAGTTGTTGCAAATGGGAGAGAGATCACACCCTTGGGTTGTATTTCTCCCCACTCTCAACAAGCAAACATTTTATTGCCACCCTTAGCAACCAAATAAGATGATATGCTTCACTCCTCATTAACGGTGATTTATAGGTACACACGGAATCGAAGACAGTGCTGTTCTCCTGGCGTCATTTGAAGCGTTTTTGGTGCAGCTACAGTCTCTTCTCCCCTCACCCCACCTCGGGTCAGCACCGTGCCTGTGAGGGGCTGCTGCTGGCACGGGAACAGTCTCTTCTCCACCCAGTCAGATAGGAACTGAACCCACCAACGCAGCGCCATGCACACACAGGTCCTGCGATGACCCGACCCAAAGAGGATGAGGGCCGGTGTCAGTGTCACACACTTACTTTGGAAAATAGTTTCCTCCACTGCTGATTCAAAATGATTTTCAATTAAAGAGTAACTTAGTAAATTAGAGATGTTAAAAAAATATAGAATGGTAAACTCTAACTTGCTAAAAGAAATGAATGGATGTTTTACCATCTAGGAACTTAAGCTATTTTAGTTTCCTCGTAAGTACACTGTCTTCTAAAACAGAAAAATTTACACACACACATACACACGAGGACTAATTTATGTGAAAAATAATGGGAATAAAATAAATCTAAATACAGAAGAACTACACTTAAAATATCTTCCTTATGTAAGAAATTCCATCACACTGCAGGTTAGATGTCTCCGTGTACTGTAGTGTTTCTGAAATCTGGTTTGGACCTGAATTTCATGGTGGGACTGCTGACAAGACTTTCTAAGTAGTCTCCTTAAGTCCAGTCTCTCTGCCCTCCGTCCACTCTGCGCCCAGAGCATGCCAGCTTTGAACTAACACACGTATGTCAGTCACATGCCATCATGACTTTATTGCCTGTTACTGCAGTTTACGGTCATATTGTCCTTCCATTCATCATCACGTGCCCTGTGAAGCTTATGCTCCCGTAAGGCTCCTCCTCTGCCCTCTCAGTGAGAAGCACGCTCACGTATACAACATAGGCGTTCAACAAAACTGGTAAATTCGCTGTGTAAAAAATGCACTCCACTTATAATTAAGGTGTTACTCTCCTCTCTTGACCACATGCGTTAAAACAAAATTCTGACATTACAAACGTTGCAAGGAAGTAATACAAATATACAAAGCCAACTACAAACTACGGAAGGATGTGCTTCTTGAACATTAGAAAACAATTATAAAAGACAGCCTGGAATTTAAAAAAGAGAATAGTTTTTCTATAAAGAGTTAACTCAGACCTCTGGAATAAATTAGAAATAAAACCATATGTTTGAGACGCAGGATTCCTCATGCCAATGTAGATGTAACATTTTGGAATGTATAATTCAAGACTTCATTTAAAGTTAGTAAGGGAAAAATATTTCTACTTCAATTGCCAAGAAATTATATTTGACTAATTGTATTATGGAAGAAGGTCCTGTGTAACATTTGCTTATAAAGCATAGTGATTTGTCCATTCTTTAATTCAGTAAATAATAAAATTGACCAAATATCTTCTACGTAGAGGAACTGTGTCAGTGCTGAGGATACCAAGGTGGAACAGCATGGCTGTTTTCCTCTACAGGACCTCCAAACCGACATCTACAAGTGCTGATGCTGCATGGAGGGACCTGAAGTCTGTGAGGAAGAGACAGTGAACCTGAATGAGAGCTGGAGGAAGAATAGGATTTTGTTTGGTGGGCAGTGGGGTAGGAGACTTGTGGTGGAAACTTCTAGTGCTCACCCATGTGGATTCTCTCCTTCCAGGCACAGCGGAGGATGTACTTGCCCACTTCCCTGTAGTTAGAGCTATGTAACTAATTCTGGCCAGTGAGCTCTGGGGAGAAATGACGTGTGTGACTTCTAAGCCGAAGCATCTAAGTGCTAGTGCAAAATACTCCAGTGCTCTCTGTCGGCCTCAGCAACTGGCAAAGCTGCACGCATCAGAAGGTGCGGTCACCCGATCGTGGACGCTCTGTCACCTGGGTGTCTGAGTGACCATGTAGAGCGGAACCACTTGCTGAATCATGATGACACTGTGGCATGGACAAGACATAAATCGTGTGTTAAGCCACTGAAATTTTGGGATTGTTTTGTTATTTCTAACAGAGGTAAAACGTATTTTAAAAAAGAGAGAAGCAGAAGAGACAAGTCTCCCATGCAGAAGAACTCCAAACAATTTATGAGGATACTCTGCGCTCAAGGAAATGAAGTGTAACTCCCCCCTCCTTAAGTGTGGGCTGTGCATAGTGACTTCCTTCCAAAGAATTCAGCATGGAAAGGTGGAAAAAAGAGTAATTTTACAGTGGAGAAACCTGACAAACGCTGCTCCAGCCAGTGGGTCAAGGTTAGTATCAACAGTGATGTTCCATTGGTCGTATGTACCCTGGATACGACGTGATGAAAACGGTACATTATTAACTCTGTGGTCTTCCTCCCCAGACACACAACCCTAGTCTAATCATGAGAAAAACATCAGACAAATCCCAATTATGGGTTATTCTACAAAATACCTGATCAGTACTCCTCAAAACTGTGAAGGTCATCAAAAACAAGGAAAGTCTGAGAAACTGTTACAGCCAAGAGGAGCCAAAAAAGGCATAAAAACTCAAGGTAATGTAGTACCCTGGACAGTATCCTGGAACAGGAAAAGGACATTTGGTAAAAACTAAGGAAGTCTGAATAAAATATGAACTTTAGTTAATAATGTGTCAATATGGGTTCATTAATTGTAAAAAATTTACCGTACTGATGTAAGATGTTAATAATAGGGGAAGGTGTGGGGTATACAGAAACTATCTGTACTATCTTTGCAATTTTTATATAAATCTCCAATTATTCTTTTTTTAAAAAAAAAAGGAGGCAAAAGAGAGAACATGGCGTGTTCTGGAAATTCCTTTTGAAGTGGGGAGTGGAAGTGAAGAGTTAGGCTAGGTAGGCAAAAGATCCTGTATGCTATTCAAGGAGATTCAATTTTTAAATCATGTAGGCTGGGTGAGGGAATCCCTAGAATATGTATGGATGGGCTTCAGCGGTGCTGCCAAACCTCTGAAATCATGTAAAATTAAATCGTGTGTATGTGTATACAGATGTTTTTCTCAGAAGGAAATCAAAGGCTTTATTATTCATTTATTCTTAAAGGGAAAAGTACCTAAAATACGTTAATAATCTTTGCTGAAGGCAATGTAGAAACTGAAATATTCTGAAAAAGAGAAGTGACACAATTATATTTTTTGTGCAAAAAAGATCACTTCTTGGCAACACAGACTAAAATGATAGTGTGGGGGGGGGAAAGGAGGGCAGGAATTAAAGGCAGCTGATAATAAAGACAGCTATCTTCAACTCTTTTGATTGGGTCCACTTTGCAGGGGAAAGAAATGATCCCATAATGTACCTCACCCACCGGTGTCACTTTTCTGTGGAAAAACGACTGAGTCATCAGGATGAAATGTCATTTTTTGTGTGTATGTGAGGAAGACCAGCCCTGAGCTAACATCCATTGCCAATCTTCCTCTTTTTGCTGAGGAAGACTGGCCCTGAACTAATATCTGTGCCCATCTTCCTCTATTTTATATGTGGGATGCCACCACAGCATGGCTTGATGAGCAGCGTGTAGGTCCACACCCAGGATCAGAACCTGCAGACCCTGGGCCGCCGAAGAGGAGCGTGTGAGCTTAACCACTGTGCCACCAGGCCGGCCCCTGTCATTTTTTTTTTTTAACCAGAGTTTGGTGGGATTACATGTACATCTACTTAGCATTATGGTTGTGAATGATTAATATTTGAATCAAAATGCATATACGTCTTTAAGTATAGCTATAAACCTAAAGCACTGTGGTATAAACCTACATTTATGGGGAATTAGAGTAAAAAGCAAAGAAGCAGGAACTGAAAACCATAACAACACTGATCACAGGGAATCCTTTCTGACAATTAGGGTAATTCCAACTATTTATGTACAGTAACTTTGCATTCAGCTGGACTTGCTTATAGAATATAGTTTAGAATAACCAGTAAATCCTACTAATGTGTTAGTTTTAGTTGATTAATACAAAATTTCAGTCATCCTCAGTAACTCATGTAGGTGGTTATTAATAATTAATCCTTTTTTATATATGCAAATGAAAATATATTGAATTTTGCATCATTAGTTCATAAAAATGAAAAAAAACTTTCATTTTTGATCAATTCACGGTATCTTAGGAGGACTGTGGACTGCAAATCATTCTTTGAGAAAGTGCTGTTATGACATAGCCGAGAAAGAATGAGAGGTGAAGACAGAAGGAGCAGGAGGTACAGGAAGGAGGAGACAGACGAGAGAGATCGGGGGTCGGAATCAGTAGAATTTTTTGATTGCTGGGATGGGGAGCTACAAGGCAGACGGAAAGAGCTAACTACACGTTGGGGTTTCTGGCAGCCAGCTACGGGGAATGCAGGATGGTGGATAAACCTGGAGGAGGAGAGTGTGGGTAGGAGGTGACGAGTCCAGTTTCGACTCTGTTGTGTGGAGGTCCCAAGAGGATGTGCCTGGCAGGCAGCTGGATCTTGGGATCCTTCAGCTCAGAAACAGGGTCTAGACTGAAGCTCTAAGCTCCTAACTTAGAAAAGTGAAACATATCATAGTTTGGTTTCTCTAACGTTTACCACAATAAATAGGAATTCCAATTTTTAAAAAGAATTCCATTATATCTCTTGAAATAGATATAGACAGCCAGGATTAGAGAGGGGAGAAGTCAGAGCCAACTGAGAATCCCTGAGATACAATAAGAGCGACTGCATATTTAGGACTGGAAATCCCCGGTGAATGAAGTTTCCGAGGCCTGATTTCTTGAAACACGTTCCACACGTCTGTTTCTCCTTACCAGTCTCTCCCCCTTTAAATCGTGGATTCGAATCTCCGTTTATTTGTTGCTCTTGTTGCTGCTGTTTTACTTGTCATTGATGTGTATCTTACATTTAGTAAACTTCACAAATTTTAAGTGTACACCTGAAGGAATTTCTACATATTTCTGTGTAATCAACACAGAGATCAACATATAGAATATATCCAGCAACCCAGAAGTTTCCCTTATGCCTCCTTCCAGTCAACATTCTCCAAAGGTGGCCACTGTTTTGATCTGTATTCCCATTAGTTTTCCTGTTCTGAGCTTCATAAAAATGGAATCAGAGTATGTTTTCTTCACGTGTGGCTCTCTCATTCCACATCATGTCTTTGAGATTCATTCATGTGTTGCCACTTTGTAGCAGTAGTTCATTTTTTTCTGTGTAGTATTACTATGTATAAACATACCGCAATTTATCCATTCTGCTATTGATGGAATATTTTTCAATTTTTTGTAAATATGAATAAAGTTGCTATGAACATTCTTGCACATGTTTTTGGTAGACATATGCACTCCTCTTGAGTAACATCCAAGAAATGGAAATGTTGGGTCATAGGAAAGGTGTTTGTTTAGCTTTAGTAAATTCTGCCGGT
This sequence comes from Tapirus indicus, assembly GCA_031878705.1. Lineage (NCBI taxonomy): Eukaryota > Metazoa > Chordata > Mammalia > Perissodactyla > Tapiridae > Tapirus > Tapirus indicus. The sequence continues at coordinate 153,173,087 of CM062918.1, read as the reverse complement.
TTTCCAAAATAGTTGTGCCTATTTAGACTCACACCAGCAATGATGAAAGTTCCCATTTCTCCACACTCGGATTACCAGAACTTTAAATTGTAGCCTATCAGGTGGTATCTCATCGATTTTTTTAAACAGCTTTTTTGAAGTATAATATACATAAAATGAACTTCACATATTTAAAGTGTGCAAATTGATAAGTTTTGACATATGTATACACCCATGAGACAACCACCACCCAGACAGTGAACAGATCCATCATCTCCACAAGTTTTCTGTGCCCCTTTGTAATCTCTCCCTCCCCTCATCCTCACCATCCTATTTCCAAACAACCACTGATTTGCTTTCTGTCACTATAAATTTGCATTTTCTGGAGTTTTATATCAATGGAATCACAAAGTATCTACTCTTTGTTGTCTGGCTTCTTTAGGTCAGCATAATTATTTTGAGATTCATCTATATCATTGCAAGTATCTATTATTTTTATTGCTGAGCACTATTCCATTGTATGGCTATACCACAATTTGTTAATCAATTCATCTGTTGATGGACATTTTGGGTTGTTTCCAATTTGGGGCTATTACAAATAAAGCTGTCATGAACATTTGCATCTCAGTCTTTGCATGGACATATATTTTCTTTCTCTTGGGCAAATACCTAGGATTAGGATGCCTGGATCACATGAGAAGTGTATGTTTAACTTTTTAAGAAACTGCCAAACTGTTTTCCAAAGTGGTATTACCATTTTATGTATCCCGAGCACCAGTGTATGAGAGTTCCAGTTCCACCACATCCTTGCCAACACATGGTATGGGCAGTCTCTTTAATTTTAGCCATTCTAATAGGAATGTAGTAGTATCTCATTTTGCTTTTAATTTGCATTTCCCCAATGACCAATGATGTTGAACAGTTTTTCATGTGCTTATTTGCCATTTGTAAATGTTCTTTGGTAAAGTGTCTGCTGAAATCTTTTGCCCATTTAAAAAAATGCATTTTTCCCTTATTGCTGAGTTTTGAGCGTTCTTTATACACTCAAGAGACAAATCCTTTATCAGATATTTGCTTTGTAAATATCGCCTCCTAGTCTGTGATCAGTGGCTTGTCCTTCAGTCTCCTAACATTGTCTTTTGAATAACAGCAGTTTTTAATTTTGATGAAGTCCAATTTGTCAATTTGTTCTTTAATGAATTGTGCTCTCGGCATTGTATCTAAGGTCCGAAAATTTTCTCCTAGACATTTTATAGTTTCAGGTTTCACATTTAGGTCTAAGATCCATTTTGAGATAAGTAAGTTTTACATATGGTGACATGGCACAATGTATGAATCCAAACTGATTTTTTTGCATATGGACGCGCACACACACACACACATACACACACACACACACACACACACACACACACACAATTTAAGCTTACTGAATAACCAGAGATGCAACTGTAATCTCAAAGAAAATAGCAGGTTTCTTTCTGGGTGATGACTGCCACCATTTCCAGATGCACCTCCTCTTCTCTTTCAGGCTGTTGGAAGTCAGTTTGATCTGTAGTTAAGCTGTGTCTGGCTGTGTTGTGGTTTTAGTTCGATTCAGTTCACCACTGGCTTCCAATGCTACGAGAGTGGGATCAGGACTTTCCCTTCACTAGAGCCGGGGATCTGAGAACCAACAAGATCCTGGAGACCCACATGGGCTTCATAGCCGTGTCCCCAGTTTCAGAACTATGGGGGAACCGTCCGCTTTATGCCAAGCTGCCAGGTTACTGGGGTAGCTGGGGTAGCCTCCATTGTTATTCAGTTTGTCCTCCTCCTTCTGTGCTTGGAGGTCTTCCAGCCTTGCTCCCCACCCTCTGGCCTTTAGAGGGCAGCTGCCCTTCTCTCCATGAAGGTCCAGAATGCCCAGGGCGAGGCAGGGTAGGGAGGGTGTCGCTCAGCTCTCCTGCAGAGTCCCCAGGCTTTGGTAGTTGGAAGTCTGGATTGCTTGTGAGGAGTCCTGATCCATCTCGACTTTGGTCGTTGGACACGAGTACCTCTGGTGGATTTCTCTTCTGCCCTGTTGCTCTTGCCTCCAGAAAGTGGCTGCTTTGAACCTGTGGGAGGCTCCATACACCTCAGGAAGGGATCTCTCTCGGCTTCCCTTCCCTTGTCCCAACTTCCTGCCAGCTTCCCTGAGTAAAGACCAGTAGGAGAGAGAGAATGGGTGGATGCAGACTTGCTCTGTCCCTGGAATCTTAATCTGTCACACCAGCCCATGTGTGGCCCTTAAATGTTGACTAAAATGTAGCCAATTTCTCCTGACACCCACCTATGGTGGGTTCTTCTTCCTGCTGCTGCTCCAGGGACGAGAGCAGCTGTGAAAGGGGTAATCACTTCCCGGAGTTTCTTTGTCTTTCTTTTCTTTCTCTGCCCCTTTGTGTCTTCAACTCTCTGAAGCTTTTCTAAAAACTATGTCTGGCTTGTTAACATGAGCTTGACAGTCTTTTGTGTCTTTCTACAACTAAATCAGAAACAGAACTGAGATTTGTTCTTAATAATTTGAGAGTTGTGCCTTTACAGATAAAACTGTTTGTGGTTAAATGGGTAAGTAAGGTTCAGAGAGGAGAAGCCATTTGTCAAGGTGGAAAAATGAGGTAGGGGCTCTCTTAGCTCGGGCTGCTCAAACAGAATACGACAGATGGGCGGCTTACACAACAGACATTTATGTTGCACAGTTCTGGGGGCTGGAAGTCCAAGACCAGGGTGCCAGTGCAGTTGGGTTCTGGGAGGTCTCTCTTCCTGGCTTGCAGACAGCCACCTTCTCACCATGTCCTCACATGGCAGGGAGAGAGAGCTCTGGTGCCTCTTCTTATAGGGGCAGCTGTTTTGTTGGATCAGGACCCCACCCTTACCACCTCATTTAACCTCAGCCACCTCCTTAAAGGCCCTGTCTCCAAATACAGTCACGTTGAGGGTTATGGTTTCAACACGTGCATTTGGGGAAGACACAGTTCAGTCCACAGCAGGAGCCTAGCTGAATTATAATCCAGAGTTTTTATTTCCAGTCTTTCCAGGGTGAAGACTGAGAAGGTAAATATGGGGTCTCAGGTCTCAGGGCAGGTTTTGGTTTAAAAATCATGGGCTCTAAAGTAGGAAGAATCTGAGGTTCAACTCTAGCGTGCATGAGAACTGGGGGTCTTGGGAAGGGTCTTCACTCCCTGAGCCTCAGTTCCTGGGAGATGTGAGAGCTCAGTGGGATCATATATGGAAGGTGCCTATCTGTCCCGGTTGTACCTGCGGGATTAGAATTTATGGAGGTGACTGAAGGATGACACAGAGAGGCTGATGTCATTGAAAGAGATTGTATTGGTACTCACAGTTCCCAGGAGGAGGGGCACATCACACGATGCAGGGCCACATGGGGGAGCACCCTGGTCAGGCGGGAGGTGGAAGAGGTGAGAGGACAGCATGGCCCAGTCTTTATTGCACTTTCCATGGGCGAGAAGGGGTGAGGCAGGGTAAACAGCCTGGACTGGCTAGTGTGAATAATTGCAGTGGGCTCCAGGCTGCAGGCGCAGTCTCTAGTTGTTTGGTACCCGGCCCTGGGGGGTACTGATTTCGTGTGTGAGAGTTAGATAAAGGTGGTTGGAGTTTGGGCTCTGCACTGGTCGGTTCGCATACAGAAAGTATGTTCCAGGCAGGTTATTTACTCTCTCTAGGAATTAGTTAGCCCTGGGAGGGGCAGTCTCTCCCCAGCCAGCAAGGACCCCAAGATATCAAGCCATCATAAAATACAAAAAATGAAAACATGGTTAATACACTATCCTGTTCTTGGCATGTGGGTATGGGCCTTCTGAGTGCTTGACTCTTTCATCGTCCCTCCTGTCTTTGTCAACCCCACTCTCACCTCTGCAGATTCCGAGAGATGATTTGGTTTTCTCTCTGGGTGACCCAGGCCTTGGTTTCTCTCTGTCACATCCACACCTTGATGCACCTGTCTGGGCAAGGCTGACAGCCCCATTAAGAGGGAGCTCTTCTAGACTGTTGGAGATCGAGGTGGCAAGACTAGGGAACAAGAGTAGTCTGGAAGGAGCCAGCTTTGGGGGGGGGGGACAGATATCCCTGTTCTCGGGCTGGAGAGAGGGAATCCCAGTCTGAAGCCCCATGGGAGCTCAATCATGGGTCACCATGCCTCAGCATCCTCACAACAGAGAAGACACACAGAAAATCTATTCCCCTGCCTGGGCATCCCACGTCTTTCAGCCACAACTTTCTCCAGGCTGGTGAAAGGGACAGTCTATTGACCTCTCCTCCAGAAGGACTGAGGATTAGCCACAGCTATGATGAACAGGTCACTTTCTTGAGTTGTCTGGCTGTCCAGCTTCAGGATAAAGTAAGAGTAAATAGGATCGACACTCTGGACTGAGTAAGTGTCCTTGGATTCTTTGAACTTCGAAGAAAGAGGTACTTATAGAAGACAGAACATAATTTTCTATTTATGTGGCCAAGTGGGACCTTAATTGGGAAAGCACCTCTGAATGGCAAAGCAGGACACTAAGACAGGGCACCATTGAGGACGTAGAATTATGAAACCCAGGTACTGGAAAAATATCTTTCTTTCCAACCTCATCCTACCATGAAAAGATAATCCATAGCTGAATGAGCACCATCAGAGCCCTCAGCTCCTGAGAAGGATATAAACTTGGCTCCAGGTGCCCAAGGAAATTCTCCAAAAAAAAGAAAAGGAGCTGCATGAATCTCTGTGATCCTGGCCAGTTATTCATATTCTATGAAGCTCAATTTCCCCCTGTCTAAGATGAGAGTACTAATGTTTACTTTGTAGCTTTGTTGAAATCATACCATGAAGATTATGGCAAATTTTAAACAATCAAGAAATGATAGCTCCTCCTCTTCCACTCTCAAGTTTTCTCTCCTCTCTAAACAATAAAAACAAGTTATTATAAAGTAACCAGAACAATAAACTGATATAAATTGAGCACTTACAGTGCCCTAAAGACTATTCTAAGTGCTTATGTGTATGATCTCATGAGTCTATAAATTTAATAGACACTTGAGAAAAATTCCAGACTTTTAATATACCACATGCCGTAGCATTTACATATAAGCCTCTCCTGACCATCTGAATAAACCACAAATCCAGGTGGACAAGAATAAGATGAGAAGATTTTATCACAGTTGACTTAATCTAATACTGGAATAAGAATGAGAGAAATCAGAAAATTTGTTACCTTCATGGCATCTATTTATTAGTTAATTTTAGAAATTTTTGAGGAAAAAATAAACAATAAAAAGATACCACCTGGAAAGACAGCTATTAAAAGTTGATCATAGTAATTAAGGTAGTATGGTATTAAAGGAGAAATAGATACATAGATCAATGGAATGGAAGAGAGCCCAGAAATAGACCCACACAAATATGCCCAGTTAATTTTTGACAAAAGAGCAAAAGCAATTCAATGGAGGAGGGATAGCCTTTTCAATAAATGGTGGTGGGGTATCTGAACATCCATTGGCAAAAAAAAAAAAAAAATGAACCTCAACCTAAACCTCACACCTCATGCAAAAATACATTCAAATTGGATCATGAACTTAAACATAAAATTATAAAATTTGTAGAAGAGAACATAGGAGAAAATCTTTGAGACCTAGGATTAGGTAAAGAGTTCTTAAACTTGACATCAAAAGCATAATTCATAAGAGGAAAAACAGGTATATTGGACCTCATCAAAATAAAAAACGGTTGCTCTGCCAAAGACCCTATTCAAAGGATGAAAAGACAAATTAGAGACTGGGAGAAAATATTTGCAAATGACTTATCAGACAAAAGCCTTTTATCTAGAATATATAAAGAACCTTCAAAACTCAACATCAAAAAAATAAATAATCCAATTAGAAAACTGAACATTGACACAGAAAAGACACCCACAGACATTTCACCCAAGAGGATATACAGATGGCAAGTAAAACACATGAAAATATTTTCAACATTATTAGCTATTAGAGAAATGCAAATTAAAACTACAATGTGATATCATTACATACATATGAGAATGGCAAAAATTAAAAATAGCAATAGCCCCAGTGTTATAAACTATTAAGACATCAATAAAAAATAATTTTTTTAAATAGCAATAGCCCTGAATGCTGGCAAAGATGCAGAAAAACTGAATCACTCATACATTGCTGGTGGGAATGTAAAATATTACAGCCTGTCTGGAAAATAGCCTGGCAACTGCTGTCAAATTAAAAATGGACTTACCATGCAACCCAGCAATCCACTTTTGGGTATTTATTCCATAGAAATGTCTTATTTCTACATAAGAGCTTGTACATAAATGTTCACAGCAGCTTTATTCCTAATGACCCAAAACTGTAAACTATCCAAATTTCCTTCAATGGGTGAATGGTTAAACCAACTGTGGTATGTCCACACCATGGAATACTACTCAGTGATGAAAAAGGAACAAACTATTGATATACACAACATCTTGGAGGAACTTCAAGGAAATTATGCTGAGTGAAAAAAGCCAATATTAAAAGGATGCATACCGATGATTCCATTTATCTAACATTCATGAAATAACATAATAATAGAGATAGAGAATAGAGTGGCAGTTGCCAGGGGTAGGGATGGGAGGGTGGAGATGGGTGTGGCTATAAAGTGGTGACAGGAAGGAGTCTGTGGTGATGGGCACAGCTGAATATCTTGATTGTGGTGGTGATTATCCAAGGCTCCACATGTGATGGAATAACACAGGGCCACACACACAGATGAGTACATATGTAACTGGTGAAATTTTAATAAGCTCTATAGATTGTATCAATGTCACTGTCTTGACTTTGGTGCTGCACCATACCCGTGCCAGATGTCAACACTGGGCGAGGCTGGAGGAAGAGTGCACAGGATTCCTCTGTACATTTCTTTGCAAACTTCTATGAATTTATAATTATTTCAAAATAAAGAGTTAAAAAAAGCTGCTATGAACATTTAAAAAATACATAACTTACCTATGATAAATAGGTTTGCCAGATATACTAAAAAGACTTTTATATTTGTTAAACTTTCCTGAAACAAAAGCCCACTTCCTCCTCTTCCCTTTTATTGAAAATCTTCCAACAGAATTATTTTGACAATTAGAAGCTGATATGAACAAAACAGGCCAGTGAGAAATACACTTTTATGGTGACCAGGTGCCCATAAATGAGCTGGACATTCTGTCATTTTAGGAAAAAGAAAACAATAAGATGGGCATAAAAATGTACCTTCTATCTCTAAAATTTTTCCTGTATGTATTGTAGGTTGCCTGGACCTCAATATTGTTTTTATTTTGGTTTTATTTATTTAATTTGTATTTTGTTTTATGACCATAATAAGAACATAGATGTTGCAAAATTGGAAATAATATAGGATTGCTTTAAAAAGGAAACTGAATTCCCCTGCCTACTAATCAAAATAAATCCTAATGAAAATACCAAGAGGACTGACTGGCTTTATTTTTTTTGGAAAGTAGTAAACTAATTTGAAAGTTCATCCAGGAAACTGAGCGTGGTGATTTTAAAATGTGTCTACAAATTCTTTAAGAGGTGGAGTTTAATTCCCCTCCCCTGAGTGTGGCCAGACTTACTTCTAATGAATATGATGAAGTGACAGCGTGTCACTCCTGAGACTATGTCATGAAAGTTATGTGGCCTCCTCCCTGCTTTCTTTCTTGGACCACTTGCTCAGGAGGAAGCCAGCTGCAGCACTGTGAGGACAGAAAGTCCGATGGAGAGGTCCATGTGGTGAGGAACTGAGGCCTCTCACCAACCCCACTTGGAAGCAGCTCCTCCAGCCCCAGTCAAGCCTTCGGATGACCCCAGCCTCAGCCAACATCTTGACCACAACCTCAAGAGAGACCCTGAGCCAGAACTCCCCTGCTGGGCAGCTCCCCAACTCCTGACCCACAAAAATGGTGAGATAGTAAATGTCTGTCATTAAGTCACTAAGTTTTGGGGCCAATCTGTTATACAGCAATAGATAACTAATATAATGAATAAGCAACAACAGCCATGAAGTCTTAAAAGAAAGAATAATGAAGAGGGATTAACCTGATCATATAGTAAAACACATTCTAAAGCTTCAATAACTAAAACAATATGTTCCTGGCGTGGATAGACATACAGATCAAAGAAATATAATAGAAAGTTTATAAATACATACAACCGTGTGAAAATTTGGTACATGGTAAAGGCCACATTTCCAATCAATGGGAGGAAAGATGGATTATTCAATAAATGGCATTCTAACAACTGAAGAGCCATCGGGAAAAATAAGTAGGATCCATACTTTATGCTTTATATAAAAATGAATTATGGATAGAGCAAATACTTAAATATTAAATATGAAAAAAGGCTTAAAATATATTATGGGAGAATTAAAAAAAAAATCTCTGAGGAGCCAGCCACGTGGCATAGAAGTTAAGTTTGCATGCTCCGCTTTGGAGGCCCACGGTTCACAGGTTCAGGTGCCTGTTGTGGACCTACACACTGCTTATCAAACCACACTGTGGTGGCGTCCCATATAAAATAGAAGAGGACCAGCACAGATGTTAGCTCAGGGCCAACCTTCCTCATCAAAAAAAAAAAAAAAAAAAAAATCTCTGAGTAGAAACTCAAAATCCTTAAAAGAAAAGATTGATAAATGTGATCACACACACACTTTCTACATGGCAAAAAACACTATGGACAAAGACAAATGACAAATTGGGAAAAATATTTGCTGCTCACACCACAGATAAAGTACTTATCTTCCTAATTTATAAAAAGCTCCTATAAATCAATAAGAAAAAGACCAATAACCCTATGAACAAATGAGTAACGAACAGCAAATTGTCAAAAAAGAAAATATACATGGCTTTTAAACATATTAAAAGATGCTTAATGACACTCATAATACAAGAAATGTGAAATAAAACTGCAGAGTGACACCACTTTTGATCTGTCAGATTGGCAATGATGAAAAGGCTTGACAGAACCCTCTGAGGGTGAGGGTGCGAGAAACACTTGCGCCTTGTCGCTGAAGGGCAAATTGCTATAATCTCTACAAGACCATTTCGGCAATTTTGTTATTTGTCCAAACTACAAATTTACTCAGCACATCCATTTCTGGGATTTTCTCTCATAAATGTAGCCTCACATGTGTAAAACGAGATATGTCTAAAGTTATTCTCTGCAGCATTTTTTATAACAGCAAAAGATTAGGAACAGCTTAAATGCATTTAAAGGGAACTGGTTAAATAAATTATGTCACACACATAAATGAGATAATATGTAGTCATAAAAAAGATTAAGGAATTTCATTATATACAGATGTCGTATATCTGCAAGATATATTTAAACATTAAAAAGTAAGGTGCAGAGGCTTAATACTGTGGGAAGAGAAATAGACTTCATGGAAATAATCCAACCAGTCACTAAACAATCAAATAATAATAAAAAATCCTGGAGGAGGTGGGGGACCAGTACTCAGAGTTGCTACAATATATTATCTAAAATGTCCAGTTTCCAACAAATATTGGCAAATACATTACACAGCACAAAGAGGTGGGTGGGAGCAAAGTTGTATTGAGCTAAGGAAAGGACTACAGATAGTAAAGTCATATTATAACCAAGTGCTGTTACGTTTGTAACAATACTAGATGTAACATACATAACAACAACACAAATAAAAATACTGAAAAATCATTAAAGAAATTAAAATGCTACATTAGAAAAATTCACTTAATACAAAAAAAAAAGTAGTAAAGGAAGAATAATGGAACAAAAAAATATAGGACATAGAAAACAAAAAGTAAAACGGCAGATGGAAACCAACTATGTCGGTAATGACATTAAATGTGGATGGACAAGAGAGGAATTAACACTATTTCTTTACAAACTCTTCCAAACAAACAAACTCTTCCAAACCATTTTATGTGGCCAGTATTACCCTGACACAAAAACCAGACAAAGACATCGCAAGAAAAGAAAACTATAGACCAATATTTCTTATGAATATGGATGCAAAACTTCTCAATAAAATACTAGCAAATTGATGCAGCAACACAAAAAGAATTATACACCCATGACTTAATGAGATTTATCCCAGGAATGCTAAGTTGGCTTAACGTCTGAAAATCATTGTAATATATCACATCATTAGATAAAAAACAAAAATTACATGATCATCTCAATAGATGCAGAAAAAGCATTTGAAAGAATCCAACAAAAGCACATGACCATGTAAATATACAATTAGGGCCCCTCCTAGGGCCTTATGAAGGGCCCATGCAAATGAAGGGCCCCAAAGCTTCAACTTCATTAGCATCATGGTAAATCTGCCTGGGAATACTGCACATGGTATAAAATTCAAATGGTACCAAAGGTTCATACAATGCAAACTTTCTTCCAAACATGTCCCTCGGCCACCAGTTCTCTTCCCTGACAACATATTTACATGGTTATATGTCTCTGTGAAATGTGCAAAATGAGATATGTTAACCTCAAACAGCTAATCTTCCTGTTTCTTTCCAAATTCCCCTCCACTCGTTTCCCCTTCTGTGTGATGTGTGGGGAGGGAGATGGGGGAATCTGCTGTAAACATTTTTGGGATGTGGCTAAGGGAAAGAGGACTCAAGAGATACTTTTAGTTTGGGTTAACTGGATGACAATCACGCCCACGTACACTTAAATTACTGCTAGTTGACCGGTGTAGAAATGACTTCCAGAAATACTCTTATTATCCACCGTGCCCACTCATCCTGCATCGTGACAAGAAGGTGCAGGGATGGAAGTTATATTACACAGTGACCATGTCTTACCACACTCGGCACCATACACACATGGGTAGGGAGGAGAAGCAAGGTTTGAAGTGCACAGAGTCACAAGACCATCTGGGGAAATTCTTTCCAGTTGTCAGTGGAATAAAACTGTAAGCGGAGAAGGAGCGTCTCATCCAGGCATACTCAAAATAGCTCTTTCCTATCAGAAACACACTTAATGCTGAAAATCAGTTGTCATTTTTAAAGCTTTTTTTTTTATTGAGATCATAATAGTTTATAACATTGTGAAATTTAAGTTGTACGTGATTGTCAGTCACGATATAAATGCGCCCCTTCACCTCTGGTTCCCACCCCACAACCCCCTTCCCCCTGGTAACCACCAAACTGTTCTCTCTGTCCATGTGTTAGTTTATCTTCCACATATGAGTGAAATCGTGTGGTGTTTGTCTTTCTGTTTGGCTTATTTTGCTGAACATAGTACCCTCAAGGTCCATCCATGTTGTTGCAAATGGGATGATTTTGTCTTTTTTTAACGACTGAGTAGTATTCCATGGTATATATGTACCTCATCTTCTTTATCCAGTCATCAGTCAGTGGGTACTTGGGTTTCTTCCACTTCTTGGCTATAGTGAGTGAATAATGCTGCAGTGAACACAGGGGTGCATAAGTCTCCTTGAATTGTTGATTTCAAGTTCTTTGGATAAATACCCAGTAGAGGGATAGCTGGGTCATATGGTATTTCTATTTTTAATTTTTTGAGAAATCTCCATTCTGTTTTCCACAAGGGCCGCACCAGTTTGCATTCCCACCAGCAGTGTATGAGGGTTCCCTTTTCTCCACATCCTCTCCAACATTTGTTATTTTTTTGTCTTGGTGATTATAGCCATTCTGATGGGTGTAAGGTGATATCTTAGTGTAGTTTTGATTTGCATTTCCCTGATGAGTAGTGATGTTGAACATCTTTTCCTGTGTCTATTGGCCATCTGTATCTCTTCCTTGGAAAAATGTCTGTTCATATCCTCATATCCTGCCCATTTTCTGATCAGGTTGGTGGTTTTTTTGTTGTTCAGTTGTGTGAGTTCTTTATATATTTTGGAGATTAACCCCTCATCAGATATATGATTTGCAAATATTTTCCCCCAGTTGGTGGGTTATCTTTCCGTTTTGATCCTGGTTTCATTTGCCTTGCAGAAGCTCTTTAGTCTGATGAGGTCCCACTTGTTTATTTTTTCTTTTGTTTCCCTTGTCCAAGTAGACATGGTATTCTAAAAGATCCTTCTAAGATGGATCAAAGAGTGTACTGTCTATATTTTCTTCTAGGAGTTTTATGGTTTCACATCTAACCTGCAAGTCTTTGATCCATTTTGAGTTAATTTTTGTGTATGGCAAAAAATAATGATCTACTTTCATTCTTTTGCATGTGGCTGTCCAGTTTCCCCACACCATTTATTGAAGAGACTTTCCTTTCTCCATTGTATGTTCTTAGCTCCTCTGTCAAAGATTAGGTGTGTGGTTTTATATCTGGGATTTCAATTCTGCTCCATTGATCTCTGTTTCTGTTTTTGTACCAGTACCATGCTGTTAAAACTTAAAAAAAAAATGGTTTCTGGACGTTGTGTCAAACTTCCTAGTTGTTTCCCACCTGTAAGAGTTTAGAAACATTTGCCTAAATGTTTTCCTATCACTTTCATAAATTATTCCATTTCACCATGTTTTATTATTTCAAGTAATATACAAAAAAGCCATTTTAATTCTGTTTTTTGTGCCTCACATCAAAATTGACCCTCACACCATCCTTCACCATTCCTATCCCAAAAGTAGCACATGTCAGAGTTATCTGCTATATTAAATGTTTGGTAACAAAAACTAAGGTTGTAATGTCATGGCACAGGAGTGTCAAAATATTTGTAACAGAACATCTTGCTTTATTCCAGGCAAAGGAAGCAGCATGAAGGCTTTAAACAGCTTAATTCATTTAGTGAAATGCAAGTATTTTACACAGCTAGAATGTAGAATGCAAAGGGGGCACAGCAGAGAAGATGTTGGAAGTGTAGGAGGGTCAGATGATGAAGGGTCAGATTAAGGAGTTTCAATTTTGTCCTATAATGTTTTTAATTAGGTGTCAGCATCAGGAGGGCCGTGAAACACTTTGAAACTCTATGCAGAATATTGTATGTGCATAATGCACATTTTCTAGGGAAAGAGTCCATGATTTCCACTGTGCATAATCCCAAAAGGTTATTATAATCCCTGCTGCCTTGAGTAACCATTGAAGAGAAAGTTATTTGGTTCATTCACTCAAAGGGTTTACTATATGCCAGGGACTGTGCCTTCCTGGCTAAAGTGTGGAGGATGATTTGGAAAAGGGGTAGGCTGGGATATAGTCATGGGAGGGCAATGCATAGACTTTAGCAGGTGTTACTTCTAGTTTAACTTAGATAAATGAGGATGCTATTACCAAGATGTAGCATCATCACCAAGAGGGAGGAATAGATTTGGGTATAAATAATGTGAGCTCAGATTGGGACATGTCGATTTCAGTAGCTTGTGGGATTTCAAAGTGAAGATGTTTCTAGCAGGATCTGGAAAGAGAGAAATCTGGGATGGAAGTGAACATCTGAGGGTCATTAAACAGGTAGAGTTCAAACTACAAGAGGAGATGAGATCACCCAGAGAAAGTCAGAAGAAAGGAGGGCTAAAGAACCCTGGGAAACACCCTTTATAGCCAGTCAGATTACTATCAAGAATTATCAAGAGAGATTGAAAAAGACTGAGCAGAAAAGTGTGTAAATGAGGACAACAGGGTGTCACAGAAGGTGAGAAATTGAATTTGCAATTAGAAAGCGATCGGTGATCTTTGTTAGATCAGTTTTGGGGCGTGGTGGTGATATAAGCCAGACTGAAGCGAACTGAAGAGAGAAGGGGAAGTGAGAGAGGAAAGGTTGTATCTACTACTCTTTGTTTCTAAATTAACTTTATTGAGATATAATTTAAATTCAACACAATTCATTCATTTTAAGTGCAGTTGGATGAGTATTGACAAATGTAAACACCTGATGAATCATCACCACAATGAAAATATAATGCACTTTCATGATCCCCAAATCTCCCTGTGCCCCTTCTAGACCCTGGCCCCAGGGACCCACCAACCTGTTCCCTGACACTATAGATAGTTCTTTCTTTCCTAGAATTTCCTGAAGGTGAAATCATACTGTATGTCCCCTTGTGTCTGGATTCTTTTTAGCTCAGCATGCCTTTGTGATCTGTCCATGTTGATGAATGCATTCCTAGTTCATTACTTTTCATTGCTGAGCAGCAATCCATTGTATGGATATACTGTAATTTATCCATTCACCTATTGGTGGTCGTTTGGATTGTTTCCATTGTTTAGTTATTATGAGTAAATCTGCTATGAAAATTTGTGTTCAAGTCTTGGTATGGATATATATTTTCATTCCTCTAGGTGGAGAACTGCTGGGTCCTGTGGTAAGTGTCTGTTTATAACAGAGTGCTAAGCTGTTTTTGAAAGTGGTTGTACCATTTTACACACCCAATAGCAGTTCCAGCTCCACCAACCACACTTAGTATTGTCAGACCTTAAAATTTTAGCCATTCCAATGTGTATATTATAGTATCACATTGTGGTTTTAATTTGCATTTCCCTAATAACTAATGATGTTAAACATCTTTTCATGTGCTTATTTGCCATTCATATATGTTCTTTTGTGAAGTGCAAGTTTGAATCTTTCACCCACTTTAAAATTGGGGTAGTTACTATGGAGTAGGGTTAAAAAAATATTCTGGATAATAACCCTTTGTCAAATACATCTATTGTGAATCTTTTCACCCAGTCTGTGGCTTGCCTTTTTGTTTTTTTAAACAGTGTCTTTGAAATAGCAGACATTCTTAATTCTCATGAAGTCCAATTTATCAATATTTTCTTTTATGGTTTGTGTTTTCTGTGTCCTATTTTAAAAATCTGTGCTTATCCTAAAGTTGAAGAGATTTTCTTCTATATTTTCTCCTAGAAGTTTTATAGTTTCAGCTTTTATATTTAGGTCTAGGATGTATTTCAGGTTGATTTCATGTACGGTATGAGACGAGAGATGAGGTTCACTTTTTCCACAGGGCTATCTTGTCACTCCAGCACTATTTGTTGGAAAGATTCTCTTTTCCTCACTGTATCTCCTTGGCACTTTTGTCAAAAAGCAAATTGGATCAAAGTTATGGATCTATTTCTGACTTCTCTACTTTGTTCCATTGATCTACATGTCTAATGTTATGCCGTTACAACATCATCTGATGATAGTAAGTCTTGAAATCAAGATGAATTATCATATGTCTTGCACCAAGCACATCTTGAAATCAGGTAGTACAGCTCTCCGCTTGCTCATTGGCCAGCCTCTTGCTTCACTCTACAAATGCAGACTTGGTATTCAGCACAGATTTGAGATCCCGACGCAGATTTCTGGAACTGTTTTTCTGGGTACCACCCTCTTCTCTGGAACTCTGTTCTGCTTCTTGCCGCCTCAGTCTCCCTGACATCCAATCTGTCTCAACTCTGCTTGGGATCCTTCTACCTGCACTGCTTCCAGAATGTGCCTCGAGGCACAAACTGAAGCCATGACAGAGTTCGCTTCATCTGTCTCCCTTCCTTCAGGGATCACAGTCCTGGGCTGAGTGTTGTCCAATGTCTCAAAATAGCCACTTTTAAATATTTGTCCAATTTTCTTGTTTTTTATGGAAGGAGGGTAAATCCATATCCTGTTATTCCATCATGGACAAAACTGTTTTGTCTGTTCTTACCTTAAAACTGAAGGACATAAGATCTTAACTATAAGAAGAGCTGTTTGAGAGTCATCACCTTATGGGTAATAGCTGAAAATGCTGAAGTAGATGAGATTTCCCAGAGCATGGGACGAGAGCAAAGCTGTGAAGTGTGTCAGTTATAATAGCAGCTAGAAGAGCCTTCAGGATTTGGGGTTATTTTCGTCTGCTTGTTTCTTTAAGATAAAAGGAGAAACAAGCACGTGAGTTGAATGACTGCTCTCAAAGCTGCAGCAGCTGATCTGAGCAGACAATTAAAATGTTAAGTGAGAGTTTGAACACTGATATCCCATGGGCCAATACGACACACAGATATCCTTTGTTTGGCCAACAATGTTTGTTTTTTAACATTTCAATTAGTCACCAAAATTAAAAAATCTGAGATTTCATATAAAAATATGAAATTTTTCCCTTTTCTGAAAGAGTTAGAACATGTACCATTACTGGACCTTCGTTTCTACAACACAGCCTTTAGCTGGAACATGTGCTGTCTAGTTTGCTGCTCCCCGAAGATGTCCATGTAATTCCCAGAACCTGTGACTATGTTACGATACATGGCAAGGGAGAATTAAGGTTGCTAATCAGATGACCTTAGAATCAGGAGACTGTCTTATTTAATCACACTGGATGGGCCCAATGTAAGCACAAGGGTCCTTAAATGTGGAAGAAGGAGGCAGAAGAGTCAGCGTCAGACTGAGGCGATGTCAGGAAGACTAACTGGCCGGTGCTGGCTTTGCAGATGGAGTGGGGCCATGAGCCGAGGCACGGGGACAGCCTGAAGAAGCTGGAAAAGGAAGAAACAACAAACCAAAACCAAATTCTCCCTAGAGCCTCCAGAAGCGATGCAGCCCTACTGATACCTTGATTTTAGCTGAGGGAGACCATTTCAGACTTCTACCTCCAGAACCGTAAGATCATAAATTCATGTTGTTCTCAGCTGCTAAATTTGTGGTAATTTGTTACGGCAGCAACAGGAAACTAACACACTGTGTAACTTATTTCAATGAAATATGACAGTAACATTTAATTGCCAGACAGACAGCACCTTTGACTTGCCATTGTGGACTCTAGATGACCGAGATGGAGCTGGTGTTCATCCAGCCTGAGTCTCTGAATGAGAAGCAGTGATTCAGCCTGGGCATAGGCCAGGAATAAGGAAAACACCTTTGCTTTTAAGCCACTGAGATTTCAGGATTTTGTTTGTGACTGTAGCATAACCCAACCTATCCTAACTGACATGGCCTTCTAAGGAAGAGAGCATCCAACCAAGTTGTCGTCCTCACTATATAAATGGGGGTAGAGGTGGTTGCTTCAGCTTCTGGTACAGCTGCATCCTCATTAAAAGGAACAGTTGTGTAATAACTGAGGGAATAAAACATGTTGTCCTGGTGAATTATTTTACAACAAAAATGGGAGAGAAAGTCCCTCAAAATCGGCCCGGTGGCGCAGCAGTTTAGTTCGCGCTTGGCAGCCCGGGGTTTGCGGGTTCAGATCCCGGGCGCCCGCTGACGCACTGCTTGTCAGCCACGCCGTGGCGGCGTCCCATATAAAGTGGAGGAAGATGGGCACGATGTTAGCCCAGGGCCAGTCTTCTTCAGCAAAAAGAGGAGGATTGGCAATGGATGTTAGCTCAGGGCTGGTCTTCCTCACACACACACACAAAAAACTAAATAAATAAAAACTTGACACAACTTCTATCAAGTTTTTTTCATAAATGAGATGTCAGATTTCAGGGCTTTCAAGATTTTCTTGTGCAATGACTAATTTTAAATTCTCAATGACCAGTTTTCACCAGTGTCCTTGCTGTAGTGAAATGAGTTTTGTCTTATCTTTGTAGATATCTCTATATTGTGTTAAATCAGGAAGAAATTTGTATTTTTTCCTTCATGTTCTCATATTTCACTCCTCTTCTTTAATTGTATTATCAGATGATCCAAAAGCCTATAAATTACTTTTATTAAAAGTTTCTCTTATGAATTACTGCTTTTGTATGACCTGAAAATATTTGTTACAATTGGACTCAGTGTCAGGATAATTTTCATTCATTTAATATGCTCATTTTTTATCATTTTGTTTCATTCTATTAGTTTTTTTAGCTGAATTTTCCCTTGGTTCCTTTTCTTTTCTTAAAACAGCTTTATTGAGGTAAAGAGGACATACTGCACATTTTTAAAGTATACAATTTGTTAAGTTTTTATATACGCATACACCCACGAGGCCATCACCACAGTCAAGAGGTGAACATATCTTCACCTCCAAAGATTCCCTGTGTCCCTTCATCAGACATATGCTTTGCAAAGATCTTCTCCCTGTCTTTTCATTACCTTAGCAGTGTCTTTTAAAAAGCATAAGTTTTTAAATTATGTTGCAGTGTGATTTATTTGTTCTTTTCTTGATTGCATTTTGTTGTCGTATCTAAGAAATCTTTGCCTAATATTCCAGATCATGAGGATCTTCTATTTTTCTTCTAGAAGTTTTATGTGTTTCATTTAGGTCTATGATCCATTTTGAATTATTCTTTGTATGTGGCATGAGGCGTGCTTTCAAGTTCACTTTTTTGCACAGGGCTGTCCAGTTGTCCCAGCACCATTTGTGGAAAGGCTGTGCTTTCTCCACTACATTGCCTTTGTGCCTTTATAACATTTTTTCTATTTACAGAAAAGTTGCAAAAATAGTACAGACAATTCCATCACCCAGTTTCCCCAACGTTAATCTCTTAGTGTTGACAAATGAACTGGAGTGATGGAAGATGCTAATGGTAGTACATTACTGTTAACTAAATTCTAGACTTTATTTATATCTTGCTTGTTTTTCCACTAATGTCCTTTTTTGTTCCAGGACCCAACCCAGGATACCACATTGCATTTGTTTTTTAATGTCTTCTTGGTTTACACATAAATTAAATAAAAATGCACTAGATCAAAGTCTTAAAACACAGAAAAGAAAGAACATTAAGTATTATTCTGAAGTGCTAATAGTTATGGCTATTAAGATTTTAAAGCAAAATAGCGAATTTCCCTTTAGAGGTCATAATGAACAGTGGCATTCTTAACCAATATTTCATAGGAATCATCAAAATAATTGCTACTTTTAATCCATGAGCATTTGGGAAAATATTAAAATAAGAAAAGCAAATTTAACATTTATCCAAAATGCTTTATTAAGAATTCATCAAAAACAGAGAAATATGTACAAAATTAGGTGGTAAATAAAATAAATCAGACAGCAAATTGTAGTTCATTATTGGAGATTTTATTTCAGATATGATGACCCTGATCAATTGTTGATTACTGTGTAATATAGTTATGACAGAAAACCCTATGAGTGATTTTTAATTTTCTTGTCAGCTAAAAATGATCTAGCTGTGGCTTTATCCAACAAAGTGAAGCAAGTTCTGGATGATTTGAACCTGCTGTTGAATGACATTTGTGGTCAGTTTTATGACAACATGACTGTAATGAAAGGTGTGAACAAAGCATTCTTTAAAAACATGAATAAGTACACAATATGTGCTCTGTCTAGCTAGTTTTTAAAATCTCATTGGAAAAATGTTACTTCCTCACCACCAGGATTTGTTGACTTGGATTCGGCATTTTGCAACTATAATTTGTGTTCTTTTCACATTCATCTTGCAGATGAAGTATTTTAAAGATACGTGCTAACTTAGATGATCTGCCCATGATAAAGCTGTTCACTTCTCATGTTGCCACATGGATTCAAAACCATTTTAAGGACTCTGAAGTATATTTTCCAAGGTCTGAAAAGAAATCTGACCATGCAGAAGATGCAGCATGTTTTATAGGAGTTGATAAAGCTCAAATACGTCACTAAATTTCTTAAACAAGTATAAGCTTACAGGAGGGTTTAAAGAATATCCTAAAGAACTGTTTTCCCTGAATCATTTGAGAATTGCTGAACTGATGTCCATCACTTTAGGTGTGTTCTTATGAACAAGGACATCATCCAAAGTAACCACAACCAAAATCAGAAAGTCAACAGTTACTTCACGACCGTCTGAGCCTCAGACCCCAGTCACGTTTGGCTCATTATCCCAATAACGTCTTTTAGAGCAAAAGGGTCTGGTGTACAATCACTCATTGACTTTAATTGTCGTATCTCTGTAGTCCTTTTAGGCTAGAACAGTTCCTGAGTCTTTTCCTGACTTTTACGATCTTGACAATCTTGAAGTCATAGTAATTTGTTTTGTAGAAATGTCCCTCAATCTCGGCTCGTCTGATTTTTCCTCACGTCTAGCTTAGGTGATGTGTCTTTGGCAGGAATGTCACAGATACAGGCGGCGTTCTCAGTGCCTCCTGCCAGGAGCACACGGTTTCCATCTGTCCTGTTACTGATAATATTCACGTGCCTCACTTGATTAAGGTGGTGTCTACAGGGCATCTCCACTGTAAAATTAATGTTTCCCCTTTATAATTAGTAAGTACTTTGTGGGGAGATATTTGAAACTATGCAAATATCCCATTCCTCATCAATTCACCCATATCTGCAATTTATTTGTTTATATCTGTATAGGCTCATGCTTCTTATTTTTACAATATGTCTAAATCTTTTATTATCACTTTTTTGCAGTTGTAAAAATTGTGGTAAAAATACATAATATAAAATTTAGCCTCTTAACCATTTTTAAGTGTACAGTTCAGTAGTGGTAACTCTATTCACAATGTTGTGTAACAGATCTCTAGAACATTTTCATCTAGCAACACTGAAAAACTGAAACTCTCTGCCCACCGAAAGACAACTCTCCATTGCCCCTGCCCCTACCCCCCACCCCAGGCTCTGGCAACCACCGTTCCACTTTCTGTTTCCATGATTTCGACTGGAAATCTGGAATCATGAATTTGACTGGGGGACTACTCTAGGTATCTCATACAACATTTGTCCTTTTGTGACTGGCTCATTTCACTCAGCACAATGTCCTCAAAGTTCATCCATGTTGTAGCATGTGATAGGATTTCCTTCTTTTTGAAGGCTGAATAATATTCCACTGTATGTCTATATCACACTTTATTCATCTATTGACGGATATTTGGGCTGCTTTCACCTCTTGGATATTATAAATAATGCTGCAATGAACATGGGTGTGCAAATATTTCCTCAAAATCCTGCCTTCAGTTCTTTTAGATATACACTCAGAAGTGGGATTGCGGGATCACATGGTAATTCTATTTTCAGTTTTTTGAGGAACTTCCATGTGATTTCTAGAGCAGCTGTACCATTTTACACTCCCACCAGCCGTGCATAAGGGTTCATTTTTCTACATCCTCACCAACACTTATTTTGTTTTTTGATAGTGGCCATCCTAATGGGTATGAGGTGATATCCCACTGTGGCTTTGATTTGCATTCCTCTAATGATTAGTGATCTTGAACATCTTTTCAAGTACCTGTTGGCCATTTACATATCTTCTTTGGAGAAATGTCTATTCAGGTTCTTTGTCCATTTTTTCATTGGGTTGCTGTTTTTGTTGTTGAATTGTTTGAGTTCTTTATATATTCTAGATATTAACTCCTTATCAGATGTATGATTTACAATTTTCTCCCATTCCATAGGTTGCCTTTTCACTCTATTAATTGTTTCCTTTAATGTACAGAAGTTTTTAGGTTCCAAGTGGTCCCATTAATATGTTTTTGCTTTTGTTGCCTCTGTTTTTTGGTGTCATGTCCAAGAAATCACTACCAAATCCAATGTCATTAAATTTTTCTCCTATGTTTTTGTCTAGGAGTTTTATAGTTTTAGGTCTTACATTTAGGTCTTTAATCCATTTTGAGTTAATTTTTGTATATGGTGTAAAGGTCCTACGTCATTCTCTTGCATGTGCAGATCAGTTTTCCCAGCACCACTTGTTGAAGAGACTGTTCTTTCCCCACGGTCTTGGCACCTTGTCAAAGATCGTTTGACCACATACACCAGGGTTTATTTCCGAACTTTCTATTCTGTTTCATTGGTCTATGTGTCTGTATGATCACTTTCTGTTGCTCATATTATCTCCAGTTTGGCCAGGGGAGCACCATTCTATCTGGCTTCTGGGTGGCTTTGATACGTCTCCATCATTCTTTGAGAACTTGGGCTTTCTGGCACAAGATGTTCTGTTCTCATCCTTCACTTGGCCCGTGCCAACCTCAAAATTAGCCATTTCTCTAGGAGCCCTGACTCCTTTCAGTGGATGTGACATTTAGAAGCCGAGACCTAGATGCTAAGTGTCCTCACTGATACTGAAGTGTCACTGCTCTCAGTGGACAGAGACAGGAAATGTGTATATATACATAAAACTCCAAGCTAAAACCACAGGGTTCTTCTAATTCACCCTTTCTGAACTTTTAACTCCATTCTTAGACAGTGAGAAACCTGTCTTCCACTTTCCTTTTTCCTACTTGATTAAATAGGAAACTATTTAACTGATTATTTCCCTGATATGTAACCAATCTACCACCTCCACTGCTACCCTCTTACCCACACTCATATCTCTTCTCACTGCTTGGGCTCTGCCACCCCACACCTGGCCACCCCCCTGCACGATGCCCTCCTCACCCCACAGGCTATGCCCACCCACAACAGGCGTCCTTCATTTTACTCGGCCTGGACTCCCCATGCCAAGAGGCAGCCCATCACAGACACCCTACTCACTTACCTTGGGCTGTAATACTTTACAAGGTTGTTCCTCCATGTGGACTTTGGGCTCTAACCTCCCCCTGACCCCCTTCACCACACACACACACACACACACACAGCCACACCCACACACACCAGGCTTTGGCAGGAATCTTACATAGACACCCTGCTCATTCCACTTGGGCTCCAACACCTTGGGCAAGTCTGCCCCCATGTGGACAGCCTCATCATCCTGCCTGGGCTCCGACACCCACACACTGGGCCAGTTACCTGCATGGACTCCCTCTCACCTGCTCAGGTGAGGCCAGGTCACCCTTTTTTATTCTCGGGAAGGTTTTGTGTAATTGGTGTTATTTATTCCTTAAATGTTTGAAAGAATTCACCTGGTGGTTTCTTCGTGGGAACTATGGAATTAAAATTCTTTAATAGTCAAAGGACTACTCACTTTTCTTATGTCAGGTTTTTGCCCTAGGAATTTGTCCATTGCATCTAAAATTTCAAGTTTATTAACATAATTTGTTAAATCCTCTTTTAAATCATGCAAAACTTGTATTACTTTCCCCTTCTTCATTCCTAATATTGGTTACTTTTACCTTCTTGTTCTCAATCTTTATCCGTCTCATTAGGGGTTTATCTAGTTTATTATCTTTTCAAAGTACCAGTTGTTGGCTATGTTGACTTTCTATTTACTATTTCATTAATTTCTGCATGTATCTCTATAATTGTCTTCCTTATATATTTTTTTCTTTAATTTACTGTTGTTTTGGTATTTTATTGAGGTAGCTGCATAGATTGGGGGATAGCAAACTTCTTCTGTAATGGGCCAGATGGTAAATATTTTAGGCTTTGAGCCACACAGTATCTGTCATCACTATGCTCTTAGACTACAAAACAGCCACAGACACACATAAATGAATGCATGTGGCTGTGTTCCAATAAATCTTTATTTACAAAAACAGGCAGGGGGCCAGATTTGGCCGGTGAGTCATATTTTGCTGACCCCTGGCTTAGATCATTGGATCCCTTATAGGCCTGTTTCCACTGTCTGTTATTTCTCCTGGCTTTCATCCATGTCTCGTCTTCTGGTAAGTCAGGTTATTTTTGAGTGCCAGAATTGCCCTTCTGCTTCTGCCATGCAGGTAGATTAATGTCACATGCAGTTCCTTGAATCCAAGCAGGGATTGAGATATCTGAAGCTGGATGAGCCTTTTGGGTCCCAAGTGAAAACTTGAGGTCCATCTTTTTCCTTGCAGCCCTCCACTCTAACTTCTGTCCCTTTGGCCCCATGAAGCTCTTAAAACGGTGTTCAGCTTCTAGACCTCCTGGCCTCTACTTGGAGTTGGCAGAGAGAGGTGGTCTCAAATGCCAGGCTCATATCCTCCTTTCCTAGATGCTAACCCCGCAATTCCCAGTGCATTGCTTGCTTTCTGATGCTTTCAAACAGATACATAATTTCTCCAGCTTTTCCACTTGTTTGCAGAGAGAGAGTTGGCCTAAACCATCTATCCTGCCATTGCTGGAAACTCACTTTGTACTAACCATTCTGGGTCAATGTTTCCTAGTATACAGGGTGATTTTCAATGGATAGGTTTGAGTCTTCAGTTCAGGAAATTATGTTGATTGACTATTTAGCACTTCAATTATGAATGTTAGGCTTTTTTTGGTCTGTCTTTCTCCTATTTCTGTAATGTTTCAGTCCTTTTTAAAAAGTAACAATTCTTAAACCTTTTTAAAAACGCTTTTATCTCACTGCGCTCCTTTCAATTTTATTTTCATTTCTATACTGGTTTTGTTTTTTCTTTTCTCTTTCCTCACTCTGTCATTTCATATTTCATCTTCTTGGGCCATTTATAATCTTGTATTTTTGCATTGTTTTCCCTCACCACAGCTGTATTGCTTCATTGTCTTCTGATTTTTTGTGTGTGAGGAAAACTAGCCCTGAGCTAACAACATCCGTTGCCAACCCTCCTCTTTTTTGCTGAGGAAGACTGGCCCTGGGCTAACATCCATGCCCATCTTCCTCTGCTTTATGTGGGACACCACCACAGCATGGCTGACAAGCAGTGCATCTGTCTGCACCGGGATCTGAACCCGCGAACCCCGGGCCACCCAAGTGCAAACTAAACCACTGTGCCACCAGGCCAGCCCCTTTTGTCTTTTGATTTTAATTCGTGCCAAATGTTGGGCAGGCTGCTCTCTGGGGCAAGAGAACAAATGGGAGCCCCCGATCATGTGTCTACGTTTAAATGTTACAAATCAAGCTTTAAAACTATTAAGTAAAATATACTCTACCCTTATACCTTGATAAGTATATGTTCAAAATAACAACAAAAGATGTGTACAGCTATGGTTTCTATATGACTGAAATTCAGTAAATATCAGAGATAACTAAATTTAATTATTACTGCACGTCTAGATGTTCTCTTGATGGACCAGCAGTGTTTGCACAAGAAATAAGTACACACATTTCATAAGTTATATTACTTCTTCCATGAATTTTATTTTTGGCCTTTATTTCAGCACAATCATTAATAATGTTGTTATACTATTTTCACATAATTTAATAATTATCTACAGTAATAGTAGTTACAGGACTATCTACAGCAAATAGTAATTATCTACAGGGTTACAAATTTAAATAATTTTATTCAAAGTATACCAAATTTGTACAGAGGTGTATAAACTTTGGTACACTTTCAACACAAAGAGAAGAAAACCAATGCTTGGCAGTTAGGGGGAAACTACTTTTCATGCAGGAATCTTTCGCATTTGTGCTGAGAGGAAGAATTTGACAAGTTCATTAATTTGTCTTTTCTGTTTCCTAAAACTTCTGACACTCCAGTCCTTCCGCTCTAGGAAGCAATGTCGGAAGCAGCACAAGCTGCACAGCGGTGCTCAAGCAGTGTGTGCTGTTTTGAGGAGACCGGATTTGGAGCAGCCTTTCCCTGGGGCCTGAACGGTGTCACTCCCAGAAGCAGGAGGGCAGTCACCAACCGCACTGTGCTGGCCCTGAGCACCAGACCCGAGGGGACAGCCGCCTGTTTGTTCTTTAACGAGCTGTGTGCTTGTGATATGTGGGTCTCTCTAGGGTGTGGTCTGAGGGTGGTACTGCTACAATTTTCATCTTTGTGTAATGTTTTTCTGGTCACTTTTTTTTGTCTGCTCTTCCTCACATTTTTTTCTTTACTATCTTTGTTTTGGTGCCATGCCAACTACTTCACACCACGTACCCTTGCCGCTTCTTTCTAAGAGCTGCTACCCTTCCCTCCTCCCCCACTCCTCCAACAGGCCTGTCCATTCACACCTGTTTTCAATACTACTTACATATTTTGTCATTTGTGCATTTTGATCTGCAATCTAGTTTTGCTGAAAACACAGTCTGCAGGGTGTTATGGGTTGAATTGTGTCCCTGCTCTTCTCCTCCCCCCAGAAGATATGTACCTAGTACCTCAGACTGTGATCTTGGGAATAGGGCCACTGGAGATGTAATTAGGTAAGACTAGGTCACACTAGAGTGGAGCAGGGCCCTAATCCAACATGACTGGCATCCTTATAGACAGACAGCCGTGAAAGGTTGGAGACACACGGGAAGAACGTTGTTATGATGAAGGTTGGGCCTGGAGTTCCGCAACTGCAAGCCAAGGAATGCTCAAGATTGCCAGCACACCTCCAGAAGCCAGGAGGAGACAAGGAACAGCCTACAGTTTTCACAGGGAGCATGGCCCTACCTACACCTAGATTTTGAACTTCTAGACCCCACAACTGAGTCAACAAACCAGCTATTTGTGTGGCCCTGTTACGGCAGCACCAGGACACTAACACACAGGGTGAACCTCCCCTTGGTGCTGTGGTTGGTTTCTAGGAGAAAGTGGAAGGAACTTTGGATCTAAGCTGTCGCCAAGTTCTCTGCCCTATTCTCCTTTCACAAAAGAATTCTGTCACTAGAATTGCCTACATGATTGCCCCAAAAGGAGTGAGTTCCTATTCCATATGCTAACCCACAAAGAATCCTGAATAAATAAATATATATATGGAGTATTTCCGTACACAGAGGCAAATGAACTTCTCCGCAGTGTAAGTCTGACTGCAATAGGTAAGGCTTTGAGTTGTGAGTTTGCGTCCTTGCTAAGTGCCTGCATTGTCAGAAACAGAGGCTGTCTGTAAGTAGGTACACACCAGGTCCTGGTAAAATCCATCAGGACCTCCAAGTCCCATGTGAGGACACAGGTTTACTATGTGAGAAAAATGGGAAACTCCACTGTCAGGACGGTGAAGGCCTCAATGAGGTCACTACCCCAGACCTCTATATACTCACTGACCAGTAGTGGCTCATCGGAGGGTGGATATTTTGTAAAAACAGGGGCTTTCAACTTCATATAAGGCAACAAGTGGAAGATGGCCTTTGAAATGTGGCTTGGCCATTGTGAATAAATCATCATAACACTTGGTTTGTGCAACATCCCAGACATCTCTGGATCAATAAACATCCCCTTCCAGCTACTTTCAATTCCTTTGCTCTTTACAACAACACTCTTTTAAAGACTCTCTTCTCTCCTCCCATTCCCTCTTGAATTCACTCCAACCATCCTTTTATCCTCACTGCTCCATTAAAATCAAAGTCGCCAGTGAATTTCAGATTGTCAAATCAAATGGGCAGTTCAGTGTTCATCTCACAGAACCCATCAGTATCATGTGAAACGACTTCTGAGACACCCTCTTACTTTTCCCTTCCTTTCTCCCCCCCGCTTTCTCCTCCCTCCCTCTCTCCATTTTTTTGTTTGTTTTTGGGTTTTTGGCTCTCTTACCTCATAGGCTGCCCCATCAGTCTTCTTGTTGCATCATTCTTCTTCCCTATTTCTAGGCACAGGAGCACCCTGCGGTTGAGTCTGCCGACCTTTTCTCCCTATCCCTCATCACTCTCGGTGATCTCATCTGGTCCCACTGCTTTCAGGACTGTTTAGACACTGACACCTCCCACAATTCTATCTCCAGCCCGGAAAGTGTCCCTGAATTCCAGATATGTATATTCAGATGACTACTTGATATTTCCACTTGGTGGACTAATAGTTTTCTCAAACTCAACATATTCAATACAAAACTTTTGATACCCACTCCCACCAAAAAAAGTTCCCACCCCACTCTCCAGTCTTCATCTCAGTAGAAGACAACTGCACTTTTGTTTCTTAGGTCAACAACTCTAGAGATGTCCTTGACTCCTTTGTCTCACATTCACCTCTTGTCCATCAGCCAATGAAGTTGGCTCTACTTGGAAAGTTTAATCAAAATCTTACTGCTTCTCCACTGCTACTACCTTCATCTAAACCACTGTAGTTCTCACCTACACTAATGTAAAATCATTCCAATTGGTCCACCTGCTTCCACAATTGCTCCCCAACAGCCTACACTTCAGCTAGGAACCAGTGATAAAATGTAGGATTATGTCACTTCTCCGCTCATACCCTTCCAAGTTTCCTGTCACACCATGAGTAAAAGCTAGAACCTTTACCATTCCCTATAAAGCCCTACACTATCATGCCCTCAAACATCTTCCTAAACCCACTTCCGACCATTCCACCAGCGTTTGCTGCTTCCCTTCCCTGCAGGGCATTTGCATTTACTATTCCTTCTGCTAGAATGGTCTTCTCCTTGATGTCTACATGGCTGACTTCCTCACTATCTTCAGACCTCTGTTCAAACTACACCTTACAAGGGCCTTCCCTAATGAACCTTTTAAAAAGACTCTGCTCTATTTCACTTACTAACATCAACTGGTATATCTGACCACCGTCTATCCTTCCTCACTAAAAATAAGCTCCAAGAAAAGAGGGATGGTGCCTGTCACATTCAGTGCTGCATTTCTAGCACCTAGATCAGTGGCCAGCATAAACGTTAAATGAGAGAGATGCTGACTATACGATGTCCCGATTCAGACTCCATATTTGACCTCACGTAAACCCCTATTCTGAGACTTGCTGAATACTGCAGCACCACCTCTTTTGTGGCTAACCCTGAAAAGTACATACATAAAAGCATTCAAAAAGTGAAACTCCTGAGCTACATCTTCTTCAACCAAGTTATTTCCATAATATCCAAGAAGAACCCAGTCATCGTAGATTGGGAACCCTCCAAATTGATGACAACCACGTCTTCATGGAAAAATTAACTTCTCATTTCTTCACTAATCTTGAGATGAAGGCTTTTTTTTTTTTTTAGTTTGGGCCTAGAACAGTGCCTGGCATCTGTGGGCAACTCAATAATTCCTGAGAGAATGAACACATGGAACCCACTGGTAATGGAGGCCTTTCAAGTATCGGAAGACATGATCCACCGCCACCCAATACTAGCTTCCCTAACCCAGCCTGGCCTGTTCCCTAATGGTAGTTCCTTCCAACACTGTGCCAGGGCCCGTTCTGCCCCAGGAGGACTCTGGTGACCTCCAGCTTAGCCAATTTCTTCAGGAAGCGGATTTCAACTGGAGTCATCATACCAAGATTTTAGAGTGTTAGCACAAATAGCAGTTTTTCAAACCAGTATTTGAAAAAAGGAGGCACCATACCACCGCAAGAAGGGCAGAAATAGTTTGATATAGGCAGATTACTGTCCAAGTGCAAAGATGTCGGGCTGAGATACAGGCTCACCGGAGTGGCCCCAGAAAGTAAACTCCAGAACAGTCTGCTTGGTGAGGGAGGATGGCCGTTCAGTTGACATCCAAGCACATTACTTGTATTGATCACTGCCTCCCATCCAAGACAACGTACACAGGCACTTTTGTGTAGCCTCGCATGCAACTCAAAGTTTCAGAATGTTCATCTCGTTACTAACTATCGTTGGTAAGTGCACTTCTCCCAACACTCACTCCAGTACCCTGGACACTGGTGACCAGGCACTTGGCTTCCTCTACCCAGTACTGCGTGAAAACTAACTTTAAGGCTGCTCAGTGAGAAAGTAGTGTCATGAGCTCACTTCAGATAAATATAACCTTATGCTCTCCTTTGATATTATTTGAAATAAAACATATCAAAGCAGTGGTAGTTTTAAAATATGCTTTTTCAAACCACACATGCCCCTTTCTTCCATGCTGGGAATCTGATAGAGTAGGAAACTGTTTACATTACGTATTTGTTATCTCCATGCCTTCACCAGACTGTGACCTCCCACTTCAGGTCAACTGTACTCAAAACTTCAGACATAAATAGGAGATTGTTTTAAAGTAGCATTTATGTTTTTGGAGAAATACCTTAAGTATTATCTTCAGTACTTGCCTCACTTTCTAGGTATGATGGTCGCTTGAATGGTCTAGAATTCAGTTAGACTTGTACAACAAATAGCGTATTTCTATCATTGTAATTTTATTGTAAAATACAGGAGTATATTAAAATGTTATTTATAGTTCAGAGTAAAAACACATGGATACCAACCATTCTGATTAACAAATACATTATGACACCTTAGGAGCCCCCGTGGAACGCCTCCTTGATTGTATTCCTCTACCTCCCTGCCCCTGAACTACTATGCAGAATTTTGTTAATGATTTCCTTGAATTACTTTTCCCTTGTTTCCCTAATATAGGAATCTCTAACACACACTTTGCCTGTTTCAGAACTTTATATAAATGGAATAATACTGTGTGAATTCTTCTGTGACTGGAATTCTTCTTCCAGCCAACACAATTTTAAGATTCGTTTATGTTGCTTGTGCAGCTACAGTTCTTATATTTTCAGGCTATATAGTATTGCCTTGTACAAATGTCCTATCTACTCTCCTGTTGGTGAACATCTGAACTTTTCCAGGTTTTTGCTATTAGAAGTAATGTTGCTATAACCATTCTTGTAAATGCCTCCCATTGCAGAGATAACAAGTTTCCCTGGTGTACACATACATTTATTTCACCAAGTAATGCTAATCTGTTTTCCAAAGTGGTTGTACCCAATTTACACCCCGTCTAGTATTTTTCATTGACCCATACCCTAATTTTAGAACTGATTAAACATTTTTTGCCAATCTTGTAGGTGTGAAATGCCACCTGTGATTTTAACATGCATTTCTGAGATTACTAAGGAAGCCGAAAATCATGTCACAATTTACGGAATGTTCTTTTTCTGTGAAATGTCAGTTCATGTCTGTTGCCTATTTTCCTGCTGGTTTTCTGTCGTTCTCTGATGGATCTGTAGTTTATTATATATTCTTGGTATTAGCTCTTTGTCAGTTTTATGTTTCAAACATCTTCTCCCAGTCTGGGGCTTCTCTCTTCACTCTCTTTGTGGTGTCTTTTAACGAACAGAAGTCCTTAATTTAATGTATTCACATTTATCAGTCTTTCCCTTTATGACTTGTAGTTTTGTCTTTAAAAAATCCTTCTCTAATCCAAGATCATAAAATTATTTCCTATATTTTCTTCTTAGTGTGCCTCTCCCATTAAGTCCACATTTAATCCACCTAGAACTGATATTTATGTATAGCACAGGGTAAAGACCCTATTTCTTCTATCTCAGTGTAGTCCATAACAATTTCCATATGTGGCTTTTTATCTCCCTATGTTGTTCCATGGCTGTTTGTCTATTCCCACACCAAGTCTATACTATCTCATCACAGATCTTGGTATCTGACAGGGCAAGTCTTCCCCCAGCTTTCTTGGTTATCACTTGCCTTTAACTTCCACATAAAGTTTAAAGCCAGACTGTCAAGTTCAATAACAAAATGGAACCTACCTTGGGGCTGACCCAGTGGCGTAGCTGCTCCGCTTCAATGGCCCGGGGTTCGCAGGTTCAGATCCCGGGCATGGACCGATGCACCACTTGTCAAGCCCTGCTGTGGCAGCATCCCATATAAAGTAGAGGAAGATGGGCATGGATGTTAGCCCAGGGCCAGTCTTCCTCAACAAAAAGAGGATTGGCAACGGACATTAGCTCAGGGCTGGTCTTCCTCACACACACACAAAGGAAACCAATCTCTTGGAATTTTAGTTGGATTTGCATTAATGCTAGATCAATGTGGGGGGCACTGTCATATTTACAATACTGACTCTTCCTATCCATCAACATGTTAAGCCCATTGCTTTGGTCTATATTAATGTCTTCCAATAAAGATTCAGAACTTTCTCCAAAGAGGGCTTGCACATCTTTTATTCAATTTAATACTAGCTACTTTATATCTGTCTTCTATATTGATTTTGTGTTCACAGGGCTTGCTAACCTTTTAATTCTAATAACTTATCTGTAGTCTTTCGTATCATCTCATATTGTCTGTAAGCAACGACCACTAAGTCCATGGTCACCTTCTCCAGGCTGGCTCCTCTGACTCCAGAGTGGATTACTGGTCTGTTACTCAATCTTTCTAACTCTGCTTCCTCACCTTCCAGATGAGGAAGCCCAGCAGGAGTGTTTGGACGCTTCCATGAGATGATACATGGGAAGCGGCAGCACACGAGTCCCTTCCAGCCATCTCCTCAGAGGGCACACTGCCCTTCTTTTGTTTACCTTTCCCAAGGCATTTTTTGCAGTGCAGTCATTTTGAGTATTGAGTAGAAATTATTTTATTTTCCAGCTCCCAAAGGGCAGAAAGAATATTCCTTGGCTTACATTCCCTTCCTGAATCCCACAGTGAGCACAGAGTAGACACTCAAATGTTAAAAGAGAAAGGCTTCCACCTAAGGTTAAAGACAAAAACAGTCCTACACAGCTAGGTAGTCTAGCCCCCTACGCCCACCCAGAGGGTCTACTCAGAATGACATCAGGACACTCGACATCTCTTCACAATACGCTCAAGAGATTCTGTAAGTAACGCTCTATGTACAGAAGTACAAAATACCTTCCCTGTAAATGACTCTTACTGGGTGCGCTAACAAATGTAGAAATATTTTCAGTATAAGGACGGAAATAAAAAGTTTTATTAACCGATTATTAACTGGTTTTATGAACTAATTTCACCAGAATAATCAGGGTATTATTATTATTACTTCATTTTTGTTTGACTATACTGCTGTGACTTAACAGGGGCACTGGATTAGAAAAGAATCTTCCTGGTCTTTCTTTCATATTGGAGCCTGGCTTGGATCTTGCAGCTCTTGGGTTTGCCCTTTATTGATTGTACGACTTTGGGCCTGAATGCATACACTAAACTATTTCCTCAACTATAAAAGGGAATTACTAAATCATGACTTACCCTTTTATTTCTTACATAAAGCTATCACTAGATGGCAGCACACTAATATTTAAAAATGTTTTTAAACAAAAATATTTAAGTCACTGCAAAAATCACAAAATATTTAAAAATAAGATACCAGTTTTCACCTCCAAAGTTAGATTTTTTTTTAAAGCACTCATTACTGAAAAGAATGTGGAGAAATACGCATTTTCACATACAGCTGGGGTGAAGGATAAATCAGAGGTAACTTCATGTGTCAAAAACCTCAAATGTTCCCCCTCATTGAATTATGCACTCCAAGGAACTACTTTTTGGAAAACAGAGATGTGGATTTAGATTTACATATAAGGATATTCATTGCAGTACTCTTTATACTAGTCAAAAACCTAGTGAAATAACCTGAATACCCAATGACAAGAATGGATTAAAATTATGGGGTTAAGTTGAAACACCAGGTAACCATTAAAAGCAATTTAAGGGGCCGGCCTGGTGGCGCAGCGGTTTAGTCCGCGCTTGGCAGCCCGGGGTTCGCCGGTTCGGATCCCGGGCGCCCGCCGACGCACTGCTTGTCAGCCATTCCGTGGCGGCGTCCCATATAAAGTGGAGGAAGATGGGCACGGATGTTAGCCCAGGGCCAGTCTTCCTCACAAAAAGGGGAAGATTGGCAACGGATGTTAGCTCAGGGCTGGTCTTCCCCACCAAAAAAAAAAAAAAGGCAATTTAAAAACACAATTTGTCGATCTTTAATGTGCATATGAATCACTTGGAGTTCTTGTCCAAATGCAGATGCTGATTCTCTAGGTCTGGGAGGCCTCAGATGTGGCATCTGTAACAAGTTCCAGCCCAGGTGAGCTGACTGGTAGTCTGTAGAGCACACTTTCTGACCACTGTAGAAGCATTCAAGTACCCCCACATAACCTACCCACACACTCTCTCTATAAAACTGACTTATCCACACAGCAAACACGTCCCAGAACTTCTGCTCTTACTAATTACATGTTTACTAAAAGTCAGCTGTGTTTGTTCCTAAACTATGTCAATATTACTTTCTCCTGTGATTTCATGACTTAAACCAAAGAAATGTAAATGCATATAGAATTGGTTCAATGAAAATTGAGTTAAATACTTGGAGAGACTCAATAAAGATGAGTCATTTTAAAAATCGTAGTTGACAAATGACATCCCACTTCACACCCAGTAAGATAGCTATTATCATAAAAACAGAAAACAAGCATTGGTCAGGAGGTGAGAAACTGAAATCTCATGCACTGCTGGTGGGAATGTAAAATGGTGCAGCTGCTGTGGAAAAGAGTTTCGGGGTTTCTCAAAAAGTTAAACATAGAATTACCATGTGATCCAGCAATTCCACTTCTAAGTATATACTCAAAAGAATCCCAAGTAGGAAACAGCTATTTGTACACCAATGTTCATGGCAGCATTATTCACCACAGCTGAAAGGGGGAAACCACCCAAATGCCCAAAAACAGATGAGTGGATAAACAAAATGTGGTATATACATATAATGGAATATTATTCAGCCATAAAAAGTAATGAAATGCTGATACATACTACAATATGGATGAACCCTGAAAACATTATGCTAAGTGAAATAAACCCATCATATATGACTACATACTGTATGATTCCACTTATATGAGGTACCAAGAATAGGCAAATTCACAGAAAGTACAGCAGAGGTGGCCAGGGGCTGGGGGTGGGGCAGGAATGGGGAGTTACTGTTGAATGGATACAGTCTGTTTGGGATGATCAAAAAGTTCTGGAAATGGATAGTTGGTGACGGCTGCACATCGTGAATGTACTTAATGCCACTGAAATGTACACTTAAAATGGTGAAAATGGCAATTTTTGCATTACACATACAATTTGAAAGATGCTAAATTAGCTTTCACAACCTCAGCATTATAAGCTTAAGCTAACAAGATAATGTGATAGACTTACACTAAAAGGATATTCACTCATTCAACTATCTACTGAACAGCCATGTGCCACCACTGATGTAGGCACTTGGGACTTACCAGAAAATAAAACAAGATCCTTGCTTTCATGGGCCTTTATATTCTAATGAACACAATAAATACACTGTGCTAGATAACATGTATTGTGTTAGGTAACAAACACTTGGAAAAAGAATAAAGCAGACTAAGGGAGACAGCTGGTTCCATAGGAAGGTGAAGATAAACCTCATTAAGATGACACTGTCATGCAGACATTCAAAGCATTCCAGGCAAGGGGAATGGCCCACACACCGGCCAAGAGATAGGAGCAAGCAAGCTGGCCTGTGTGAAAAATAAGGAGGCCAGAGTGGCTGGAATGGACTAAGCATGGGGGAAGGTATTGGGAGATCTGGTGACAGGTAACAGAGGCCAAATCATGGAGAAATCTTTTAAGTACCAGAGCTTTCTGACAGACATGGGGAGCCACTGCAGGATTTTGAACAGACATGATAAAAACTGACAGCTATGCTGAGAACAGACTGCAGGGAGGCAGGAGCAGAAAGCAGAGACCGATTAGGTATTATTGCAGTCAATACAGGCAAAGGATGACAGAAGTGGAAGTAGTAGTAGGTGGTCAGATTCTAGGTATTTTCTGATGGTAGACAAAGATTTCCTGATGTATTGGACGTGGGTGTGAGAAAAGTTAAGAAAGATTTCAAAGTTTTGGCCTAAGCGACCAAAGTGACGGTGACGTTAGCTGTTGTAGAAGACCGGGCTGAGCAGGTGTTGGGAGAGTCGGAGGGGTGAGCGCTCAGCCCTAGTATTTGACCTCTGAATGCCACTCAGATATTCAAGTAGAGCTGTCCAGAAGGCAGTTAAGTCTCCACTTTGAGAAAAAAGTCTGAATTGGAAATAGAAATAGAAAATTTAGAAACTGGCAACATATGAATAAAACCCATGAGACAAGAAAGAGCACGGAGGAATGCAGAGACAAAGCCTCATGGAAGAACCCCCAAACTGAAAGGTTAGGGGAGAAAAACTGCAAAGGAGACTAAGAGGAACATAGAGAATTGTGAAATTTTAAATCTTCCTTTATGACTCCCTACTTTATCTGCTTATTGATGCTAACTGATCAACTGATCCACTTCTGATAAGAGGGCACGTTCCGTGCTCAATATGTAATATGTAAGCAAGGCTAACAAGCGGCAGAAGTCACTTTCAGCAGATCACTGCCCAAGTATTCTCAACAGGGATTCATCCCTTACTGTTCAGTGTCCACACATATACTCAGATCATTTAGAATGCCAAGGACTAACATAAAACGGATCACTGCAGAAGTTCATGGGTAGGCAGTCTCCCAGTGTGCAAATACACAGAACATGTCTACAAGTAATGTGAAATAGAAAAGAGACTAAGTTTACACATTCGCAGTAGAATGGTCGCCAGCAATCCTGGAACAATTTCTCAGTTGTAAAAAAAAATGACTTCAACAAGTAAGTGTTTAAATGGATACACTTTTAACTGTGAAAAGCCAGACGTCACTAAACTCCACGAACAACTATCAGTTCCAGTCTTCACATTGGGCAAATCACTAATAAACTGAGCAGGTCTCAGGAAAAGTTAGATGCTTAGGAAGAATCTTGCCTTTGGTGTTTCCATTTAAGGTGATTCCCACCCCTCACCCCCAACTTGGAGAAAGCTGAATAAAGAGGTAATACTATAAAGTGACAACCAGTTTTGGGGAAAGAGCTCAAGGGGTACACAGTGGCCCTCAAGTCTCTAGACTGCACTGGGGTGGGGCCCAATTCCTGAGTCCGTGCCAAAATTCTCCACAAATGTTATACCCATCTTCTATCATATCTGGTAGGATAGCTATCCGTCGTAATGATGTAGGTAGAACCTGTGCAAGTATTGATATATTTTTTTAAATAACAACAAGATCCCACTAAGTTGCTATGGATAAAGTAACAGCATATGCCTAAATGCTTACAGTTCCGATATTGATAAAGCTTTTTAAGTTAGCAATTATGCAGTGGGGGGTTAGTTTGATAAGATCCAGCAAATTGTGAAAAAAGCTGATCTGGAGTCATAAACCCATTCTAACTCGGACTCACCATTCCGCTGGTCACAACCCTCAAGAGCCTGTTGGCTCAATTGTAAAAGGAGAATACTATCTATCTTATAGGGTAATTTAAGCAACTACTGAGATAATTAGTACAACTTTAAAAAATGCTGATGGCAACCTCCCCACCCCCAAAAAAGCGGGGGCATGGGTGTTCTATTCTGTAGCTAGGCTGACAACCATTAAACTGAAAAACGATAAAGATAATTAATGCCTTCCCATCCCACAGCTTGATCCAACTACCGACCTTCTTGTGGCCGACTGTGTTACTCCTCCTGGGTGACTGAACGTGTTACTGAGTGGACCACCACCAAAAATGGAGCCTCCTCTCGGCTAGACTAGCCATTCCTGACAACCCTTCCACATACCAACATCAATTCATTCTCCCAAACTTAAGCCACAACCCACTGCACAATGCCGTCAATTTCTATTTCAAAGAGGTCACTAGATATGTCTTAAAATTTCTACCCACCTACATATAGTCCACAAACTTCCATACATTTTTATCCATGTCCCCTCCTGAGGAAGGGGTGTTTCTCTTACAATCCAAAGCTACTTCCTCTTATACTACTGATCTCCATGAGTATCAGTTTGTTTCCCAAAAATCTGTAAGTTGTGCCAGATTCCTCACCTTCTGCCTTTTCCCACTCTCCGCATTCTCCCCATATTTAGATGGTTTCTTCTCTACTGTTATCTGTTACAGCAAAGTTACAGCTTTAACCACATCTTCTAAACTCCAAAATCGTACAGCTACATGACTACTTGCTCTCTTGGATCTCAAAGGCACTGAATTCAGTCTGCACATCTTTTTCCAAGTTTCCCATCTCAGCCAATGGCATACCATTACACACGCTCTCATGTCATCCTTCTCATATTCAAACTTCCACTAAGTATTACCAATTTTGCCTCCTAAGTCTTTCACTAAATCAACTTTTCTGTACCTCTATTATCCTATCTTCCTGCAGTGAAGACTCTTGTAAGTTTCACTGGTGTACCTCATCTATTCTTTTTCCCAAAATTTAATCTGCAGCCAAGCTTTCTGAAATGCCAATCTAATTGTGACACTTCACACACTCCAATGGTCCCACATCATTCTTGGGACAATCTTTAACATGACTTACAAGCCCTGAGCCTTGGCCCTTGCCTATTCTTGAGCCCCAGATATAAGCTATGCTCCTCACTTCGTACTTCAGCCAAACCGGCCATCTTCTAATTCCTACCAAGGTACTCCCTCCTGCCGAAAGGCCTTTTGTGCAAACCTCTTTGCCTAACAGGTACTTTCCTTTCCTCTTCACCAAGTTAAGCCTTGTTCCTTCATTAAGGTCTCAGTGTAATAATTAAGGAAGTAAAACTATTTTCTCAAGTTTTTGAAGGATAAAGAATGTACATCCCCCACCTGGCACTGACGATAGCAGTTGATCGGAACTGACATAACATGAAAATCCAAGAACTCTGTTAAGTAAAACAGACAAGGGAGAAAGACGCGGCACAAGATAGTATTGGAAACCATTTCTAATTAACATTTCTGGTTTCATGGTAATGGTTAGGAAATAAAACTAGAAGACTGGGCAAATTCTGTCTACAAACCCTCTCTAAAAAAGCCCCCCCTTTCACTAAATCAAGCCTTGACTGACTCCTATGGAGCTTTGAGTGGCATCTGGTTGAAAGATGTTCTTAATCATCTTTTCTTTCAGTCAAATACTCTCTTGCAAGAAGTCTCCATTAACTCAATACAAGTGAGGATCAATGAATGCAATCTTCTTTAAAATGTAAACATAACAAAGAGTAACAGGGAAACTAACAAAACCCGAACCACAATTTGAATGGGGGCATGGAAAGAAATCCCGGTAATGTAACTTATATACTTCTCAGATGGTTATTTCAGCTGTTTAGAATTGTTACCTTCAACATATTTTGAAATGTATAGGTGAGAAATCTGGGACCTGATATAATGCCTCCCTCACAAATCCTCAGGGAAAACACAATTTGTTACTGTTTTAAAAGTACTCTATATTATTTCCAAGCTAGCTGGTGAAATGTTTTTGCTGCAATCTAGAGACATTTTTACTTGATTAAAGTCTAGTAAAGTTAATTATTCCTTAAAACTAGATAAATGTTTTCTGAATCTCAGATGTAAGCATAAACAGCCTAGAAATCTTTTAGGTTTCTAAATCCTAATTTTAGCCAGATATCATCTGCTTTAAAGACCATCAAAATACCAACACAGAAGAAAATAACCACTATCTAGGAAGCTGGCTTCAAGATAAATACAGACAACAGTTCAATTTCTGGTATATTCCATATTGCCAAGATATATGAATTATTCAAACCATGCACAATAGTTAACAAATTAAAACCAAACAAAAAGGACAAACTGCAAAGTATTATCAAAACTGTGTTTTATTTTCAATACAAGATAAATACCATGCTTGTTACCAGTGCAGTTTAAGGCCAACAATGGCCATAGAGCAAACTGCTGAACAGTCACCTAAATGCTAAAGAAAAAAAGACAGAAAGTAAACATTAAACACAAAACTGCAATTACAAACATTTTAATAAAATGGAATGAGCTTTTTAATAGAAGCTAATATAGAAAGTCTAGTTCTCACGGACACCAAAAAGATGTCTGATCAAATATCAGCTTACCTTTTGCAAAGAAATCTTATTGTGAAGTCACCAGAGTCAACAGCTAAAATTTTAAGACTTTCTTTGGCCTTCTGGTATTAGACAAATTATTTACAAACCGTGATTCAGTAATTCATGGATACTGGTAATATGATACAATTTTTTTTGTTAAGGGCTTTCCATTAAAAATTGTTAAACAACTTTGTAAGGCTGTACAAGGCTGTAAACTGCTTTGCTAATATACCATGGATGAAGAGGAAGAAGGAATAATAAGAATAGACCTTTTCTTAAGGCTGACGTCATCAATGTTATAGATGCATTCCCTAGAATACACTATGATTTACCCCAAAGGATCCTTTCCCATTAAATACCACCTGAGTACTACAATTTTCAAAGTAAAAAAATAAACATGAATTCACCACTGTTTTTTACAATAATTTAACTTACAGAATGCTGAGAAGTATTATACAGTAACAGTGCAACAAAACACATCTTCAAAATGAAATGTTTCTACTAAATGCAGGATCTGTCCAACTATGAAATTAATGTAAAACATTTACACCCATGGCAGGGTCTTAGGATGCTCTCACATGAAACACTCTCTGTAGTATTTACTATCCGCAGATACCATTTTAAGATTTGTGTGACTTCATCAAATTTTACCTAATATTTTAAGACTCCCATCACAATGTTAATTAATATAGCAGGAAGTCTTTAAAACATTAAAATCTGTCTACACCTAACCAAGTGTTTACACGTCCCATACAAAAACCACAGTACAGCTGCATACTCAGAATGAATGCCAACAACCTGAAATTTTAAAGAAACATTGGTTAAGACAAACCTAAATCATCTGAACAGGATACAATTGCCTGAATATTTTGAATACTCAAAAAATTCATACTGCTTCTTTCTAATGTCAAGAAAGAAGTTTAAGAACTTCCTCCCAG
Organism: Tapirus indicus; assembly: GCA_031878705.1. Taxonomy (NCBI): domain Eukaryota; kingdom Metazoa; phylum Chordata; class Mammalia; order Perissodactyla; family Tapiridae; genus Tapirus; species Tapirus indicus. The sequence goes on along the minus strand of CM062918.1, from coordinate 153,133,057 downwards.
AAGCCTAGACATTTTAATACATTTTCTAGTTCAACTTACAATGAAACTTTAATCCTGAATCTTCTGACTTCTCTAAATCAAAAATCTCACATTATGAACACAAGGAATGCTATATGTAAGGCCACATCTTAATAAATTTGTAATTTTTGGTTGATTATTATTAAAAAATTAGTCTAAGGCTTCTAAGAGTCAAGTTGCTAAAAAAATGAAATATACCAGTGTTTAAACTGAAGGTTATTGTAAAAAGAAAAAAAACACAAACACACACACACACATTGAAAGAACAGAAAAATAGAATGCTTTGCTACAAAAATCCCACTTAATATATTTTAGCACAAAAACATCTAACATGTACCATGGATAAGCGTGCGTTTAAGTACATAGAACTACAGGAAACATTTACAGGCAGCTATGGGATGCAAATGAACTTAATGAATAAAATTTAAAAGGCAGTTATCTGTAAAACAGCAAGAATCTCTATACTGTATTCTCAGTGAAGAATTAGAACATAAACTTCCTCTTAAAATAACAAGCTGAAGCTTAAAACATAAAAATGTAGCCATCTTACAAGATACAGAAAATGTAATGATCATTCAGGTGTGGAGAACACTAGTCTTGTAGTATCTCATTTATAAAACAGTATGCGTTTAGGTGATTGGCACACTGAAATACGTAAGGGAAAGAGAAAGTTTTTACCCTTCCAACAATTTTCCCCTTTCACTACAAAATGTTACATAACATTCATTAAAACCTCCATGTTTAAGAACTGACTTTAAACTAGTAAAAAACAAAGCAATATTCTCCACAGGAGAATTAAATGAAAAAAATACCTTAAGCTACAATCCATAAGTTAGTTGTAAACTTCAAATTGTAGATAACTGCTTAAGAATATTCTAGGTAAAGGGCCCATTAAATGGACTAAACTGTCATCAATAGCCGCTGCAACTTACTCCAAATCTTGCTTATGCAAATTGACAAAATAAACACTTCCAAATTTACACTGGAATATCCTTGCCACAACATACGTCCTTTAACTAAAAGCGGCACATTCAATTCGAAGTGTCGCTGAGGAAGCCGTTCCATTCCGGTGCCGTCTCCTCACTCACCACTTTACTGGCTGAAAGGAATGTGACCGCACAGCACTAACAAATGCTATGGTTTAAGATTAAACTCAAGTTTGTTTTCATATTCACTATAATTATTATTAAGAAGAAATGAAAAGGTGTCTGGGACTCTCTCTCTCCCCCCTTTTTTTGGTGCCTATGTAAAGATTTATCTCTTTGGATTGTTTTTCAACATTGAAAAAAAAAGTTTTCCAATAACATCAGCCCATAAACAACAGAAGGGATACGAAAAATTAAACAAGGCTTGTAATTTTCACCTTTACTGCTATACATTCATGTGTTAGGTAGAGAAAGACTTTGCAAAAATTGGTCAAACCAAAAAGTTACCTCTGACAACATTTAAAAATAACAGACTAGAAGCCAACAATTCTAGCACACTCATTGTCTGCAACAAGTCACGTAATAAGATCAGCCAAGCAGGGAGAATGGTAATGAGCAATTAAAGGTTCCACTGATAAAAAATGAACAGGTAAATGAAGGATTTAATTAGTACAAAATTTCCAGTTCACGCGCAGTTAGATTTTTATGATTCCATTTTAAAATTGTTCAGAGAAAATTTTATTCTCACAGACATTTACTTACCTTTTAAGCTTACTATTAACTAATTTCCCTTGTAATATACCTATGTCTATACTTCTTCGCAGTAGGGCACTGCAATTAAAATATAAAAAAGCTAAGAAATGACAAAAACTAACACAACCTATACACAAAACAAGAAAATCAATTTTGATACAACTTTCAAATAATGTTAAAAAGGCAACTGCATTTTCAACAAGATAGAACACTGAAATTTCTGAAAGCAAACAGTTCTGATCAACACCAATGAGCCCATGCACAACTACTCTAATAACAAAATGTTATAAAATAAAACTGGCAGTAATATGAATAATCTGAAACATCTAATTTTTTAAGAACTAGTGTGATAGTGGACAGGATGGAAGTGCAGAGCTGCGGTGCAAATCTCTGGCAGGCTTTTACAGTTGCAAATGACACAATATCTAGGGTACCTAAACACTTTTAGCATTGTCCTAAAATTTGGCCATACTTTTTAAAAACCAATGTGTATTACCAGAAGATCTCTCAAAGATAATCAGATATCAAAAACAAACTAATTTGCTTAAGGATTTTAACTCAAATTTCTGAAGTAGTGATTCAGAATGACCTTCCTTTAAAAATGTCTAATCAAGTTGACACTGCCTCTGCAAATTTTGCAATTAAGATAACATGCTAGCCAGGTGCTTTCAATGTGGGCCTGTATACAAGGCAGTTTGAAAGAATCTTTAATTAAGTAACTCTAGCATGAATATAAATAGAATTCCTTAAATTGTGGAGATAGGGTACACCCATACTCCCCCTTTACACACACAGGAGGATACAACCCGATGTTAATAAACATTATATCCCTCAGAAATTGATAGTAACTGGAAAATAAAACTAAGGCTCTCTTTACTCACATGTGTCTGCTGCACGGCTGTATTTACACTGCCCATGGCTTAAAAAATAAACCATAAGCATTATCAATATAAAACAGCAAATAACTGCCGCATCAAATCAGAACTGTCAAAATATTTCTTCAATGCTAGCAGTTTACAATTAAGCATTTCAGTACATCTGTGTTGTAATTAAGCTGCATTACTGTAGCAAATGACGTATGGGTTTTTTCTAAAATGTTAAAACCACAACATTTTTTTTGACCCCTAATACATTGACTGGATTGCTATGTCCGTGAAATTTCAGTTTTTACAGGTTTACATACCATTCAGCAAAATCACAAGCTAACTAAGTAAAAACAGCTAGAAAAGCAGAATATAGAAATATTAAGTATCCATGTAATCACCTATTCTAATATCAAAATCAAGGGCAAGAGACACTTAATTAGTATGTTTAATTCACTGAACGCAAGATTAGATGATGCATATCCAAAACCGCTATTGCAATGCTTTCTTAAAGGACAGTATAAATGTCATAGTAACATTATCTTCAGATATTGCTGAACACAAGACTCTCCCTGAGGTGTAAACATCAAATAACTTGAACAGCTTTACACATCAGCCCCATTAAACAGTTTATTACAACACTACATCTATTATAATCAAAGTGGTGCTGTTTACAGACATTATCATATGAACATTTTTAACAAGAACAAACTACTATAAAAAACAGGCATTTACTTTTTTCCAATTGCTTGCACATTATAATGGCCAAATGTATATAACCAGTAATAAAGTTGCAAAAGCTATAACTTTTTAAATCACACAGGTTTCTTTCAAATAAAACAGTTAAGCAACATAAAAAATAAAAGAGCTACTGGTTACCATTTATGCAGATATGCTTTATTCAGATCTATTCCTGTTCATTTTATCCATGAATCCTTATGGGTTCAGTTCAATCACAAGAAGCAAACTGCTGGACAAGCGTCACTTTTCCCCCATGAAGACTGTTTTGTCTTGGAAGGTGTTCCTCTTCCTTCAGCTGTAATGTGTCAAAATTTGTGATGTAGATTTTGCTATTCCCCATAATAGACAGAAAAACGCTGGCTTAACTATACACACACAAGTCGTGCATCTACTTCTCTGTTACGTATTCTAACACAAAGTAAGAATTAACTGAAACAGTAGCTGCCTTCATGGTGGAGAAATGCTCCCAATTTATGTGGTGATTAAAACTGAGACATTCTGGTTTCATTCTTCTTGATATTATTGCCTTGTAAATTTAATGACTGAAACAGAAATGAAAATATAGCAGCTAGTGTTTCTGTGATGATGGAAACATTTATAAGTCATTTTCTAAAGTATGTATACTACAAAAATAAATGAAAAAAATGCTTCGATGATTTTTAATGTAAATATTTTTCATTCACCCACATATCAATTCTATATAACTCATTAACAATTAAATGCAAACTGAATATAAAATGCAATAAATTATTTTACAAATTAGGTGTATTTATTTGACAGCATACAGGAACTTCTGCAAATGTTATAAATCAAACGGTGTTCCATGTTACAAAATTTATAAATAAAATTTATATAGCTCAGTATGCACATTTAAATAAATATAATGACATCCACGTACAAATCTTTAGACATAATACAAATTTAAAACATTTACTTTACTTTCACTCTATTCCACCTATATTGAAATCTCTAATGTAGTATATAAACTAACCAAAACCAAACTAAATAGGAATCTACAATGATAAATTTCATTGAAAACTCACATAAAGAAAAAAAAAGCAATAAATTGGATAAAGTAAAATTTCAAGAATACATAAATATGCCAACTTCAGGCAGAGGTTCACAAAAGAAACATTCAATTAACTCAGATATAAGTAATCACTGAAACACCAGATATTTATATAAATGCCAAGAGTATTTCAGTAAGATGATGTAGTAAGAGGCAAAAGGGCACAATATTTAGGGATATTTTGCCATAAAAGTAATTAAAAAATACTTTTTGCTCTATAACTAAGAGTAATTAATATTCTGTCAGAACTTTAATTTTTATCTTTTATGGCCTTTCTTCCCCAACTAGGCTGTAAACATCTTAAGAGCACTGATACACATATGCATTCACATTGCCTGGCAGTAAAAACCTAAATTTTACACATGGAAAAGGAAAAAACAGACATTATAATCCTGGACTTTCTCTTTTAAATAGTTTCTATTTTCCCAAGAGCTACTTAAGCCATTTCTAATGTCACCTTTTATTGTACCTTTACCTTATGCTGATGAAGCTTTTGGTGGAATTATTTCATGGAAAAAATTTAGAAAGGCAGCTTTCATATGTTTTATTTTTATTATTTGCAATGCTCTTTTAAAAACCGATGTTAAAGTATTAAAGAAAGAGGAACAGGAATATGTTCTAATCTGAAAAAATGGATTACTGGGAAATTCAAAATTCTTATTGCAAAAGAATGCTATCTCCCTAATTTTTTTGTTGTGCTGGGAGGGATAAAAAAGAGACATTGGGTCATTACAGAGGGAAAAGTCATTTAAAGTCACAGTAAGCAAAACAAAAATACTCAACCCTTCCAAAAAACATATGGCATACACTGCATCTTTATATCATTCATCACTCCAATGGAGAATGTCACTACTTTTTATGTCGAGAGCCCCGCTTGTGAAATTACAACACACATCTTCACCCAGGATGGAGGCACTCATCTTTTGTTTGATTATACTTTGTAGATAGATATTTACTATTAATAAGTCTCTCATTTTCACCATACAGACATAAGATCTGGGGGATAGTCTGACAGGTTTAATTTCTATTTCTAAACACTTTACATTTATCCATGTGGAAATACAAATTTTACAATCTCAAACGGAAGCAAGTCTGAAGGCAATACAACCCATTTCCAAAAATCCAATTCCACATTATAGTCTCAAATTTCTAAGTAGACATCTATATAAACAAAGATACCAAAAAGAAGCTTAAAAGTGACAAATACATTCAATGCTCACGTTTTCAGAATACCATTTGGTCAAATCTGTTTTTGTCAAAGCCATACAATTACTTGCTTTAAGCTACCAGCTATAAAACAGAGCAACACTCGCATTTTGAGATAATATAAGATCAAGCCAATACTAACAACTCAAATTGTGAGTGTTTCTGTTAGAACCTTAACTAAGCAAATTTGATAGCATCAGTGTTTCTAAACTCATGGCAATTTCATCTTTCAAGTAAAAGATTCAAACATTTATTTGATATGGCTCTTCTATAGGTTTTCACAATATATTGAATTAAAAGGATTCTAACATAATTTTAGAGACGTACTACTATTAACTCAGTGAAATAAAATTCACTTTTATCTGAAAATTTCTCCTTAATGAGAGGAACGGAGCTGGGTTGGGCAAAAGAAATACAAGTATCTAAATGTAAGTTAACTCTTGTTAAAATCAGAATTCCTTCTTGCATTGACTAGAACATATTACACAAAATTCTGTTTATTGTAGATGTTTACAATAAATTCCCTTACTACCAAAACATTTTGTATTTTCATCTTTCTGCCTCTGGAGATAGTACTTACCTCATTTTAACTAAAGCCTTTTATTACACTATAAAACACATACATGATTGTTGTTCTATTGCAGTTCACTAAATAGTAGAAATAAATTTCACCACAGTCAAAGAAAACTCAGGTTTGCCCCCTAAATTTCACAAAATGGACATTTTAAAATAAGCTGTTTATGTGATTTAGAATTTGCTGTGAGTTAAAACATGCTACCACAGAGGCAAATTAGTAAATCTGGATAGCATATATGGCACTCTTACCCCTTTTAGGTTATTAGGTTTTCTTTAAACAATGCTAACTAAATAGTCATTCAAAATATTGTTTATTCAAAACAATATAATTTACAAACTAAAACAATGGTAGTAAATTTCACACTGAGATGAAGGTGAGAGAGCAAAGTGACTCACATTTTGCACTGAAATTTTTTTTTTACAGGGAACATTAATCATTTGTAAACAAAACCATATTCTTAAACCACAGTGAGCAAAAAAACACACTAAACATCCATTCAAGGGATCACTTCCTACCCTCCTGTCACTTCAATTAAGACAGCCATGTAAGTCAGACAGATTCTGCAAATAATACTAAAAGAAGGAAAATCAGAGCAAAAGTGAGAGCTAGCAGATCAAGAGGAAGCAGAGCAGTTAGGATATATGTGAAACACAAAAAAAACACAGAGCCAGACAGTATTAGGCAGATGACCTAAGAGATGCAGAAATAATTTTTAAATCTCATTATCACCGTATCATTCATCAGATAATTAAGAAATTTAATGTTCACATAAGCCTCAAAGTAACACTAACTTTAAGGAGATAAAACATCATAACATACAAGAAAGAACTTTTGATTCCTTTGGCTTTTGTTTTTCCCAAATTAATGAAAAGCTATAAAGTGAATAAAGCACCCTAAATCTTGTGCAATAACAACAAAATCTAAGGTCATACTCAAGGCAGAAGAAGAGTAATCATACAACAAAAGAAACTGTAGAGCTATTTAATCCATATCCCATACATGATGCTTAAAAATCTTATCAAAGAAATGGATAATGATTTGAGAATATGTAAAAAACCTCACATATCAGGGAGAGGAAAGGCATGAATAAAGAGTATTTTAAAAATAATTTGGTTTCATTATTCTTCAGTACACAAAGAAAAACTGAATTATTCACAGAAATTTGCTGAGTATCCAAACAATAAGAGGAACACAATCTAAAAAAAAAACCCTCAACTATGAAAGGAAAATTATTTCTAGAAGTGTACAACCTTAAAATACTAAACTACTTCTGTTTTGCTCAGAGTGGTCTGAGAATAGAGGCAGAAATTACAGAATATGAAGCACAATGTATTTACATACTGAAAATTTACAATACTGATATTCCCAATAAAATGTTATCTATTTGAACTTAGATACTGAATGCTTTTAGGAAAACTAATACATTTTTTAAATGAGAGAATGCAATTAACATTACCAACAGTTCAAACACAAAAAAATTAAGATGGGACAGACATCAAACAGCTTGCCAACATCATTGAGTTTCCAGTTAAATTAAGAACTTGCCCTTTCAGCCATTCATCGTCACTTTAATAATAGATTACATTAGTTTTACTTGTATACAGACTTACTGACATTCACTTTAGCTTCCAAGTTACTCTTATTCCATTTAGCCCATTTAAGATTTACATGAAAAGTCGAAAGGACTCATATTTAAAAACTTCTAAAAAGGTCAACAGACCTTATGGTGATTAAATGTGCAGATAGTTTTTTGTTTGTTTAAAAAAGTTTTTAACTTGAATATATTTAATAGCAGTCCCCACCCCTTTATTCAAGTCTACAACCACAATAAATACTGTTTGGTATAGCAAAGGTACAATATTCCCAGATAACAGAATTTTTTGCACTGGAAATGCTTATGTAAAATTTTGCTTGGATGAAGGCACATCACAATATTACAACTCAATTCTGATTAATGTACAAACAAAACACGGGAATTTTGGTATGGTACACATCAGTGGTTAAGAGAAAATGTCAACAATAGTTTGCAAGTTAGGAATCCACAGCTAATGTCCCAATGTAATGAAACTCAAGCCATGATAGTTAGGTGTACCCAACACTGGAGTGTAACGTTAGTCAATTCAAAGTATTGAAAATTAACAATGGACTTTTCAAGGAGTTTACTTGCTTGACTATGCTAGTTTAACTGAAACCAGAAGGAAAACTTACTAACTTTGGTTATAATCTGGTTCAGAAGCCCCTTGATGGGCACATCGAATCTTGGAGATGATGAAAATGTACGCAAGTTTCATCATGCCTTCGGTAACTAGAAGCTTGCTGATATATGACAAAGTCGAAATAGAAATAGAACTTGTAGGACCTGTACATTACTATAAATTACATGGCTGATATAGTTATGCATTTCAAGTAGTAAGGTGGCCACAGTTCACCTTAAACAACTGATGGACCCTAAGAATTTTTTTATAAGATGCGATCTGATCTATTCAACCCGGGGGAAAAGAAGCTACATCTTTAAAATTTAGTGTTTAGATTTACATAATAGAACATTCAATTCTTACATCCAGAAACAGCATCAATTTCAATAAGCTTAGTTTTGAAAGTGAAAGATGTTTTGCCTTAAAGAAATGTTTTGAGAATCATTTATATTAAGTTCTGTAATACAATACATGGATAACTATTTTAAAATTAAAGTTTTGATAAATATTCAAGATGCATATTAGAAATGCAAGGAAAATTATTAAAACTGGCCTTTTCACTTCAAAAAGCCCTTAAAACTGTAAGTAATGTAAAAGCTTATTTGTGTACCATAAAAATAAGATTTACATGCTTATTTTCTAAATAGTATTCAAAAGGAATCTCATGTGATAAAATATATAATTAAAGAAACTGCTATTCTGTCACAGAATTATATACACTTGATAAAATCTTTGATTTTGCCCACAACAATTTAAATACTACAATGACCATGACGAATTTTCAATGTTTCCCATGATGATGAAGAATAATCATGTAAAAAGTAGTTACCTATAAGGGGTTTTGTTTTAGCCTAATTTAATTTGGATATGCCACCAACATATTAAAAAAAAATATGTTTACAGAATAACCTTTGTGTCACATGCACAAGCCTGACAGTGCCCTCCCCCAACCTTTCACATGAATAAATGCTGTTCACAAATATAAAAATAAAATTACACATGGAAATGAAGTATAAACAGATAATCCCTCCCACTTAATGAAAAATGTACACAAGAAATAATTTTAAAATACAGAAAAAAGACACAATGATTATGGTTTACGAATGAAACATCAAAGAACATTATTTTAAGGGTATTCTAACCTGGGATGAATGATTTGATACAATTTAAAATTCTTAGATATGGACTACCCTGAACTCATTTTGATTAAGTTTCATGTTTTCTTTGCAAATTAAAAGATACTGTTTCTTTTCTTTTAAAAACCAAAACCAGATGCTAGGAAAAGTGTCTTTTCTAAAAAATGTTTTTTAAGTAGAAAAGCTCTTTCAATGCTGAGAAACCATCCTCCTGCATTATAAACTATCATACTGCTAGATTTTCTTTAAAAGTTTAGGGATAAATGAAGTTAGTTCAGGAGAGAAACTAAATTTATTTTCAAAAGTCCAAGCACATTTTATATATATATATATATATATATATATATATAATGTACATATACATATGAATGAACCCCCTGTATTTTATATTTTATTTTGTGTGTGTGTGAGGAAGACTAGCCCTGGGCTAACATCGTGCCCATCTTCCTCTACTTTATATGGGACGCTGCCACAGCATGGCTTGACAAGTGGTGCGTTGGTGGGCCCCCGGCATCCGAACCTGTGAACCCCAGGCCACCAAAGCAGAGCACGAACTTAACCACTACACCACCAGGCCGGCTCCCTGTATTTTATATTTTAAATCACATGTAAACTATGTATGTGATTAAGACAATTCCAATTTTTAGATTTTAGAAGTAGACCATGAGTCCTCTTAAATATTTTCTTGCCTTCTTAAGACCATTAACAATCTGAAACCTAAAAGTTGTAACTTAGCAATACAATTTCAAGGATAAGAGATCCTTACCTGTCATTACTTACCTGTCATTTGTCTCAGATGTTTCCAGAAGATTAAATTCAGAACAAGCAGCTGGACCATTTAGAATGTAGATATATACTGTATAAACAACAGCCTCAGAGTCGTGATCCCCATGTATAATACATATGCTCATACAACAGGAACAAGGAATACCCACCTCCTAGCGATGACGATACTCGCGCTCGCGGTCACGCTCTCGGTCTCGGTCACGATCCCGGTCCCGGTGTCTCTCTCGTTCTCTGCTTCTCTCTCTATAATAATCGTCATGACGATCTCTACTACGAGATTTATGACGCCGACTCTTTTCTCGTGATCTACTATGGTCCCTCTCTCTTGATCGTTCACGTCTTCTAAAAAAAATTACTGGATTAATGCTCTCCGTAATTGGACAGCTTAAAAAGATTATCAAATATTTTGGTGTTTAAAAATAACTAAGGGGGCAAAAAATTCTTCATAAATCTAGTTTAGGCTTAAAATATCATGAAATGCCAATAACAATTTACCAACTCACCTTCAAGCATGAACTAGAATTTTTTTTTTTTTTTTTGGTGAGGAAGACTGTCCCTGAGCTAACATCTGTGTCAATCTTCCTCTATTTTGTTATGTGAGATGCTGCCACAGCATGGCTTCACAAGCTGTGTGTAGGTCCATGCCCAGGATCCGAACCTGCAAACCCCAGGCCGCGGAAGCAGAGGGTGCAAACTTAACCACTATGCCACTGGGCTGGCCCCACAGAAATTTCACTTTTTAAAATATTCACCCAAGGCCCAGCCTGGGTGAACAACAATATTTTCATCGTTATTTAATAATGAGAAATGTTTCATGAGCTGTTTTATTTTTAAAACAAAAACAAAACAGGTAATTTAACCAAAGTATATTGCCTAAAATACCTCCAGAAATTCTGTTGTTCTAAATTCTGAAATTCACAATAAAGTGGGTTTTTTTTTGCACCAGACAGGTAGACTTAGCAAATATTATTAGGTGCAAAGCTCCTTGATCAAGGTAGAAGCTCTTACTTTGGACTTAAAAAATTAAAAAGACGACGGTATTAAGATTTGGTCTTTAGCTATGACAAATTTGTTCAGATATGAAGATCCTTACACTGGGTCAAAAAGGCAATTAAGTTGGAGACCATGACAAAGACAAGCTCCTTTTCCTTAATTTAATGAAGACTCTACCACCAGATAAAATACAGTAAAGACAGATCTAAGACTATTATGGAAAGATTAAAGATCTACCTTTCAAAAATATGTAAAATTTCAAGGTCAGCAGTAATGCTAAAAAAAAGGAATTGCCTAATTAAAAAACTAAGAAAAATCATTCATTCATTCATTAACTCCCTTGTTCAAGAAATATTTATTTGGCACCCATTCAGTACCAAGCACTGTTCAGTCACTAGAAATAATATAGTGGACAGGACAGGTAAGGCCTCTTTCATCTTTCAACATGTGTTCTAGTGAAAAGAAAATTGCACTAATAATAAATAAGAATAGATTAAGTGCTGTGAAAAAAATAAATAGAACAACATGACAGAATAACCTGGGAGAAGATCCTCCTAGGAAGTTAGACTGAGTTGAGGCATGAAGGGTAAGGAGCCACCTAGGTGGAAAGCCAGGGAAGAGGGCTGCAGCAGAAGGTTTATCAAGCACAAAGACAGCGAGGTGGCCAAGTGCTTGATGTGTCAGGAGGAAGAGAAGGGAGACCAGTATGGCTGGAGAGCAGTGAGCAAGGCGCGAGGCCCAACGGGGCTGAAGAGAGAGGCAAGGACCACAGCACACAGCGCCCCAACATGTACTGTCTTATTCTAAGAGGAAACGGAAGCCTTTGAAGGGTTTTAAGCAAACACTTGACATTTGATTTAGAGTTAAACAAAAATCACTCCGGCTGTTGAGTAAACAGTAATAAGTAAAATCAAAGTCCTATTTTCAAGTCCCAAACAAAAAATTTTTCCTACTTGTAAAGCAGCAGTTTTAAACAGACGTGAAACAGGAAAGTTTTACCTTGATCCAGAACCATAAGACTTGGATTCAATTCCATGAAGGCAATCTTGCAAAGAGCTAATAAGAACTTTGCAACGATCATCAGCAGATACTTTGGATTGTTTAATTAAAGAAATTGCAGTCACCAATGTCTCAATAGCACTCCCATAATCACCTATGAGGGAAGGAGAAGGGCTGGAGTCAAATACCATCAAACCACTTGTAATAAGCGTGATAACACATTGTACAAAAAGAGTGCACTTTCAAATGACTACAGAATGTGTCTTAATTTTTTTTACTGCTTCACCATTTGGAAAACGCCTTTATGTGCATGAAATCAGCACAATTTGTTATTATTGCAGCTGTGTGAAGCAGGTTACCATTTTTAAATATGAGAATAAATGAGCTGCCTTAGCCCCTGAGTCATTAAATGTCAGGGCTAAGATTTAAACCTACACATAAAAATTTTAAATTAGGGGTCTTTCCACTACACTGACATACAGTAAAGTACAGGTGATGATCTGGAAATATAAACATAACTACTACATGTAAATAACCCATCTTCAAGACTGTATTTAAAGTTTTAGGTCATTCCTAACAACATAAGTGAGAAATATTAATACAGGAAGAAATATACAAACCAGCGCTGGCATCAGACACAGCTCTTGAAATAGCACTGCTTGAGATTGCCCTATTTCTATTCATGATTTCTTCAAACTCAGCTTCACTCAATGGCGTTCTTGCAGTATCCATTTCCCTATAAAATCAAAATAAACCTTAAATCGTACTCAACAGATTTTCTAAGCTAGTCATAAGAGCATAAGCAATTCATACTAGTTGCTTTTGACAAGGGCCCCAGGGCTAGCAGTTACTTTTCCAGATCGAAGCACGCTATTTCTCCTACAAAGAGAGTAAATCTAAGTTAAATTCTCTTAACACCACTACCTTTCGGCTGAAATAAAGAAGCAACTCATAAAGTTGTTTTTCTGGAGGCCAGAAATGACATACTTACATACCTACAATGTAATATTTCTCAGAGTCATAGAAAAACAGATAATAAACTGTTCTGATGAGTACAATATCTGACAAATAAAAGGTACTCAAGAAGTGTAAATATTTGTTGAAAAAAATGCCAAGATTTTCTAAAGCTGCCTGACAACTTAAAAAATTGTACATGGGGGCCAGCCCAGTGGCATAGCAGTTGAGTTCGCACGCGCCCCTTCGGTGGCCCAGAGTTCGCGGGTTCGGATCCTGGGCGCAGACAGATGCACCACTTGTCGAGCCACACTGTGGGGGCATCCGGCATAAAGTAGAGGAAGACGGGCACAGATGTTAGCCCAGGGCCAGTCTTCCTCAGCAAAAGAGAGGGATTGGCAACCAATGTTAGCTCAGGGCTAGTCTTCCTCACACACAAAAAAAAACTGTACATGTACAGTACGGGAAAAGGTTAACGTTTTTGCCACCTTAGTTACTCATTACTAGGTAGGACACTGACTTGAGACAAGCAGTAGCAGTTCATTCCACTGAAATGAGGAAATAGCTAACCTAACCATTTGCATGCTTATAAGGTGGTGGTGTTATTCCCAAAACTTTATAAACATCCTGACCAAACTACAAGTTGTTCAAAATTCATTCATGATTTCAATTAAATGCTGTGACTTGTGCCACCCGACCCCCCTAAAAAAAAAATTCCAAGATATCAGTTTTCTCCAATTTTCAATAAAAAATAATAACCCTTCCCGTAATTCTTGAAAATCTGATACTGTACAAATGCTAGCATGTTAGGAAAAGGCTATGAGACTCAAATTTTGAACTGTCAAACTGAGTCACCTAACCCACCCCTACACACAGGGTGAGCACCTGGTATGCAGTTGCTCACTGGAATTAAAATCAACACAAGAAAAGTTATACTAGCTCAGCAGTTATAACATTTTTCTAAAGAAAACAAAGCACTGGCAGTCAAAAAGATGCAACTTCTATAGATAGACAACTGCCAATAAACTTTGTTTACAACATCAAATTTACTGCCGTGGGCCTGTGTAATTGCATGGAATTAGGCGGATGCTCAAATTCATTCCTGCAAGACCTTATCAGACACACTGAAATATAAAATAGTTTAATAGTGATAGTTATAGAATACAAAATCAAAGGATAAACTCAAAAATTGAAAGGTATAAACAGTTCTTAGAGATTATAAACATAGCTCTCCAAATTATTTGAATATGGATCGTTTTTAAATTACTTTGGAAGGGGGCCAAGAGATCACTTAGTTCAACAGTGGTTTCCACCCAGCTTTTCTCTAAGGGATCGCCATTATTTTAATTTCCATAAAGCCCATGTTTTACAAGCCTTTGTCTACCCCAAAAAACTTGTAAATTATTTAACGTTCCCATTTTAATTAGGTTAAAAAGTTAGTAAGTTGCTACTCAAGACTCCTGATCAGCATGAGATAATCGATAGTGCCTACCTAACAAACTGATCCAATACCCAAAACAACAAAAAAAACCCTAGTGTTCTGTGTAGTGTCATCAGTGGAAGATGAGATTCAGACTTTAAAATCTTAAAAATAGCTTCAGCATCCCATTTGCTCACTTAAACTATCTTTATTAACGTCTTTTAATTTAAAAAATGATGGAAATGCACATGGTGACGGACAAACAATAATGTACAACTAAAACCCCACAATGTTAAAAACTATTAAGACATCAATAAAAAGATAATAATTTTTAACAAAAGTTAAAAACATGACCCTTCCCTGTTCCAGTGGTCTTTTTTTCAAGAATATTCTTTTGTCTGGCCATTCCAACACTATTTAGAACAATAGATGGCAAGGGCCCCCCACACACAAAAAAAATGATGGAAATGAATCCCAGAATTTAGTGACTTGCCCTAAATCACACGGCTACGTAAGCGGCAGAGGTGGATTATTCCCAACCCTGTTCAATATATTTTTCACTTCTAACAAGAAGAGAAAGCAACACAGAAAATCAAACATTTGAGGAAAAGGCCGTAATTTAAAAAAAAAACTCAGTGATGGAGCAGAGAGCATCTTTTATTGATCAAACACACCAAGTCTACTTTCCTAGATACATGCTAACTTACCTTCCAGGAGGCCCATAGTCACCCCTATCATATGGCGGAGGTCGGCCATACGGATCTGTTGGTGGTGGACCCCGGCTATCTGATGTAGGCATGCCGCTGTTAGTTGGTGGAGGAAAGAAAGCCGGGTTCACATGTGGAGCTGGCGGTGGGGCACCTGGAGGTGGTCCAGGAAGATGCGGAGGAGGAGCAAGTGTAAGGGGCGGCCCAAGAGGGCCAGGTGGGCGAGGTGGAAAGGGGCCTGGAGGTGGAGGTGGTCCCTGTTGTGGAGGTGGTGGACCAGGAGGCGGACCGTAGCCTGGAACTGGAGGTGGAGGACCAGGAGGAAGCGGACCCAATGGAGGCTGCCCAAAAGGTTGTCCAGGAAAAAGAACTGGTGGTGGAGGGCGATCTCCTCGATTAGGAGGCCCAGCTAAAGGAGGAGGCAGAACCTGACCAGGAGGTGGAGGACCTGGTGGACCAGGTGGGCCTGGAGGACCTAAGGGTGGACGTGGTGGAGTCTGTCCAGCTATAGAACAAAGGAGAAAGAGAAAGAGGAAAAAAACACTTCAATAAGGTATTTCAACCTTTATGCCAAGATTATACTTTTAAAGCATAACTCACAGATCAAGATTCTTTCTCTTTAAATGAAACCCATATGGTAAATGCTACACTAACAGCTACAAACGTGATGTCTATCCTTACAGATTTAACTAGCTCAATTTATGCTTAAGAAAAATTATTAAAACAAAAACTTTAATAAAGATTACAATGCTTAGAGATAGTTTCCATCTTTCAGCGTACACACACTTCTCACAGTGAAATCACCCACCTTATAGTCTACTCTGATGCCAAGCTAGAAAGTGAAACGAGGAAAAATGGTCTTGAAAGGATTTTTTAAGAGGTAAGAAAATAAGACGGATGTAAATATTCTATATATAAGTCAAGCAAGTTTGGAGAAAAATAAAGACCTTTTAGGCCAAAAATGGGTATTTCCTCTATGCTGTGCCCCATATGCCATGGAATCCTAGTTTCCAGGAACAAAGGCCGAGTTCCTTTAACAAGATGCTTGATCAAATTTCCTGGATTCCAAAAATAGCATAACAAGGAGAGTAAGTCACATTAATAATGCATTACTTGAAAAAGAGAGAAAAGGAAAAGAGGTATTAGGCAGACATTTTATCCATGGTAATTTAAGAAAAATTTTACCTGGAAAAGGTGGGGGTGGCCCTCCTGGTCCTGCTGGCCCAGGAAATCTGTCCCCACCGGGAACAGCCCCTGGAAAACGGCCCCGTCCTCTACCACCTTGTGGAAATGCTGCGCGTGAACTGCCTCCCGGAGGACCAGCTTTACCTTCCCCAGACATTTGTCCTGACTGTGTAGCTGCAAATATCCAAATACTCATAAATAGCATTGATTAAAACAGTTCTCTGAAATGTAACCACTGTTATTAGAAACAACTACTATTTCAAAGTTCATTTACACTATACACTAACTTGCAGATGCCTTGGGCCTGTCCAAACTACATGAAGAACACTGGTTAAGGAAAACATTCACATCTATTTAAGTTCTTTTGAAGTCTCAAAACATCCAGGCTCAAACGTATTTCCGATGAGTAAATATGAGTTACTTTCAGTACTCTGCAGCAGCCAAGACCAAAACTCTCCAACAGAAATCTGAATTTCAGCAAGTATAGACCACTTAAATTTTGTAACATATTCTTCAGTTAAATCTTAAGAGCTAAAACATTAAAAGAAAAACAACCAAGTGAATTTCTGTTAATTATGTGACCATCCATCTTATCTCTAAGTGTGTAATGGCACAGCTTCTCCACATCCACTTTACCAGGTGGTGAAAGGTCTTGGCGCCCAGCACAAAGTCAACAAATATTTTCTGGTTATCAGTGGTTTCTCCCCCACCATCACATACACCCACATAACTTTCCTTCAACCTAAGGATTAGAATGCAGTTTCTTCCTTTCTCTAGGATGGGAATGACAAGACAAGGATGGCAGGGCTATAAAACTTGCATACTGTTGAATAATATTGGGTCTGTGACATCTAGAGAAAAACGGAGTATATTTCCAGGATGTGGGACCACAGTCATGACCAGTAATTAAATCAAATTCCAAACATGGACTTTTTAAAATGGATTCTCCAGTGAACTAAATATTAAGACGACTTCTCTAGTATAACATCTAACAAATGCTAGCAACATTGATTAAATGCACTTCTTTTAATACAAGCCTCCGAAAGATTGCTTACTTTTCCTGGACTGCATTTCAAATTGACTCAGGAACTGTTTATTGCATGGAGTTACAACAGGATTCTGACCATGAAGTTCTCTTTTAGGCAACAGATCCATTAATTTTTTTGAGGATGCTTCAGATCCAACACCAACAAGGGCAAATCTGAAAGACGTTTAAAGGGGTAAGGAGGGGTAAGGGTAGGAAGGGAGGAGGGATTAATAAAGTCACTGCAATTAAAAAGGAACTGGCCTGAATTTACTTTTATCTAAGAAAACTGAAAATGTTTCTTAAATTAAAACTATACAAGTTCACACTTTCATCTTTAACTTTTTTATAGCAACATACCATACAGTTCACTCAAAGTATATAATTCAGTGGTTTTTAGTATATTCAGTTTTACAACCATCACCACAATCAATTTTAGAACATTTTCATCACCCCAAAACAAAAGCCCATACCGATTAGCTGTCACTCCATTTCCTCCCATCCCCCAACCCTAAGGAATCACTAATCCACTTTCTGTCCCTATGAATATGCCTATTCTGGACATTTCACATAAATGGAATCAAACAATATAGGGTCCTTTGTGACTGGCTTCTTTCACTTAGAGTAACGTTTTCAAAGTTTATGCGTGTTGTAGCGTATATCAGTACTTAATTTCTTTTTATGGCTGAATAATATTCCATTATATGGATGTACCACATTTAAGAAATCCATCAGTTGGGGCCAGCCTGGTGGCGTAGCGGTTAAGTTTGTGCGCTCCACTTCAGTGGCCCGGGGTTCGGATCCTGGGCACGGACTGACACACGGCTCATCCAGCCATGCTGAGGCGGCGCCCCACATACAGCAACTAGAAGGATGCACAACTATGACATACAACTATCTCCTGGGGCTTGGGGAGAAAAAAAGCAAAAAAGGAGGAAGACTGGCAACAGATGTCAGCTCAGGGCCAATCTTCCTCCAAAAAGAAAAAGAAAAAAAAAAGCCATCAGTTGATGGACATTTGGGTTGTTTCCACTTTTTTGTTATTATGAACAATGCCACTATGAAAAAATGCTCAACATCATTAACCACCAGGAAAACGTAAATCAAAACAATGAAGATACTGTTTCACACCCACTAGGATGGCTATAATCAAAAAGACAATCAACAAGTGAAGATGTGAAGAAACTGAAACCTCCTACACTGCTGACGGGAATGTAACCCCACACGGCCGCTTGAACAAACAACTTGGCAGTTCCTCCAAGATTGACTAGAGTTAATACGACCTAATAATTCCACTCCTGCGTGTGTGTGTATATATACACAAACGCACACCCCAACAGAATTGAAAATATATGTTCATACAAAACTGGTACACCAACATTCATAGGGGCATTATTCATAACAGCAAAAGTGGAAACAACTCCAACGTCAATCAAATGACGGATGGAATAAAAAAAATGTGGTATATATCCATATAATGGAGTATTACTTAGCCATAAAAGTACTAAATACTGATAACATGCTAAAACATGGATGAAGCTTGAAAACATGCTAAGTGAAACAAGTCAGTCACATGGGACAACATATTGCATGATTCCATTTATAGGAAATGTTCAGAATAGGCAAATCCATAGAGACAGACTGCTAATAGGTATGGGATTTCTTTTTGGGGTGGTGAAATATTCTGGAATCAAGCCAGTGGAGATGGTTGCACAACTTTCCAAATATACTAAAAACCACTGACTGAACTGAACATCTTAAAAGGGTGAACTTTATGGTATGTGAATTATATCTCAATAAGAAAAATAAACTTAAAACAGGAAAAGATGAATGATTACCCATTTCGTATAGTTTTAGAATAGTCTAGATTATTCTCAGAAGGCCTCTTAGGAGCTTAGAACCCTTTTCTTCCTAATGTTCGAAATGGTCCTTTAACTAGATCCCTTATTCTAGTTAACAAACAAATAATGCTGTCTGACTCAAGATTATCTTGGGTCACATCATTTAGAAAATTTAATGAATTCATTAATTTAACAAATATTTATTGAGGACCACCCGTGCGTGCCAGGCACCATTCTAGGGCTGGGAATACAAAATCCCTGCTCTCAGGGAACTTACATTCTAGTGGGAGACAAGACAATAAACAAGTAAAATACATAATAATAAAGGAAAAAGAAAGAAAGGAAACAGAGTGACGGGAGCAGAGTGGTCAGGGAAGGGAAGTCTTCAGAGTCCTGAGTGAAGTGAGACGGAGATCCATTTGGGGCAAGTAAACCAAGAAGAAAAACCCACTCCTGTCACGTCCTGAGTAGGAACGCGCTGAGGAACAGCAGAGATGGATGTGGCTGAGACAGCCCAAGGAAGGCGAAGGGTGGCAGAAGACAAGGTCAGAGAGGTGTGGGGACAGATCACACAGTGCCTGGCAGGCTGCAGCCAGGATTCCAGCCTGTACTCAGTGCAACAGGAGCCACGGGAAGACTGAGCAGACAAACACTGATGCCACTTTTTCCGATTTCTACTATGTGTAGTACAGAGCGTAGGGGATGCGGGTGAAAGCAGGAACACCAGGTAAGAGGCTACTGCACAAGTTCAGGGAAGACAGAATGGCTCACACCAAGTAATGGAAGTGAAGGGCGTGAGAAGTGGTCAGACTCAGCACCTATTTTGAAAATATTCTTAGCATAAACTGGTACAGTGAGCAATATAAAATAAGCATATTCTTTATTATTCTGCATCTAGCAATTTATCTCAAAAAAAATCCAAAATCTGCTCCCAAAGATTTATATAAATGATACCTGCTGCAACATTATTTATAACAGGCAAAAACTGGAAACAACCTAAATAACCAAAAATAAGGATGGTAAAATAAACTACAGTAGCATACAAAGTATGATGGAAAGAATTAGACATTAGAGAGGATGTATAATTATTGATAAATATTTGTTTTACTCTTTGTATCAAACACGTTATAAAACATGCGAATTGTAATCCTGGTTTTTTTGGCAATAAAAATATGATATAAGCAGTAGGAAAAAACCTGAATATATTCACTAAAATGTTAAGAGTGATCATCTATAGATGGTGACATTGTGGCTTTTTACTTTCTTACTTTTGGATATCTGTACTTTATAATGTTCCCACCTCATTTGTATAGTTTAATAGTCTAAGAAAATAAAGCAAAACATCCATGCTACTCACACTATTCTCCAGTGGCCCATCTTCCCCCATCCCTTAATCACAGGGATAGTAATGCTTCTTCAAACTGTCATTTCAATAATCATTTCCTTCACAGATGGAGAAAACTCAGGAAAATTAAAGAATAGACCTAATCTGCCCACACATCCAGTTCCACTAGCTTTAGTGAGCTAGATCACAGAGCAAGTGAAATGATTCCGAATCTTTGCCCAAGAACCTCCTGCCAACGTGGACAATAAAACATCCTACACATGCACTGAGTTAGCATTACCTTCAAGGAAAGTTATCCCCAAAATTGTAATCACTAGGTACTAACACATATTAGGGGAAAAAAAATTAAAATTCTTACCCCTTTGACTGGCCATTTGCCCGATTTTCAAAAAATTTTATCTCCAAAATATCATTTACTCCCAGAGAATGAACTGCTTCAGTTAGGTCTTCATCCGTTGTCCACTGCAAGACATTTCCCCCTCATTAACCATCAAAACATATCCAAGATTTTTACTCTTTCAGTTTAGTTTTTGAGGGTAAACTCAGAATAAAGAGAAAATTAACGTTCAGTGCAAATCTAAGTGCAGTTACTGCCAGTCAGTTTCCAATTTTTAAATAGCAGAAAAGCACCTGAAGATGTGACTTCACTCCTTGATAGAAATTTCAGAAGTCAGAAAGTATACACCCTTAGAGAGAAGATACTTCCTGTCCTGTTTTACTGATCTCTTCCACCTTTAAACTGCTATGAATCTAAGTTTTCAATAAAACCAATCTCACTTGTCACTTCCTCTCTGTAAAGGAAATTATTTGGGGAAATAAATTCCATCTTACGTTTGAATATAAGATGAAAAGAAAAAAACTAACATGTACTGAGTACCTACCATGTACTTAGGATCAAATATTTAACTCTGAAAACAAGCCTGTAAGTTCTGTTATGATTCCCATCTTACACACGATGCAACAGAAAGGTTAAAGTGCTTGTCCAAGGTCACAAAACTAATAGAGAAGCTAAGATTCAAAGTCTTCCTTGGCAACCACACTCTTCGTAACTACACTGCTAGTTTCTCCAATATTATAAAATTGCTCAGACTGGGTAGTGGGAGAACGGTCAATTACTTTTTTAAAAATTTAAACAATTTAAAATAAAATGCTATTAAGGAAGTGCAAGGGTGACAGGTTTTGCTTTCTGGACAAATTTTAAACTTTCAAGTATATGTAACAAATGTTTCTAAGTAGAGATGTAAAAATTCTATAAGAATGTTTTAGTGAATATTTAAGGTTTAATGCTAATAAAATTATAAACAGATACACTGAACAGTCTACTATGTACAGTAAGTTTAGAAAATAATCTTACAGTCTCAAAAACAACCCAAATTAAAATACAATTTATATAGCAGTATTTCCATAA
The DNA here is from genome assembly GCA_031878705.1 of Tapirus indicus. Classification (NCBI taxonomy): domain Eukaryota; kingdom Metazoa; phylum Chordata; class Mammalia; order Perissodactyla; family Tapiridae; genus Tapirus; species Tapirus indicus. Next base: position 153,110,911 of record CM062918.1, on the reverse strand, counting down.
ATCAGATTTCAAATTTAAGGGCAGAAATGAAACTCAACAAGTCTGTACTAAAGAGATAATGAAAACTTTTTAAAACCAGGAGTCGTATTGTGTTTCTTTCTCTCCTTTACCGTTCTAAACCCTGATTTGAGACCTTATGTGAGCATTTTTCTCTGTAAAGTCGGGATAGCTGAAGTGTAGAAGTAGTAAGGTGAAAAAAAATTGAAGACAAACTATTAAACAATATTTAACTAGAATCTCTACCAAAACAAGCTGAATGACCACAAAATTCAAAACTAGAAGATTTGGAACTTATGATGTAAAGGTACTTTTATTTCCTTTCTCATTGCATACGCAACAACCAAGCTAGTAACTTCAAATTCTTATTTTTTATTTTATTTTTTGTGTGTGAGGAAGACCAGCCCTGAGCTAACATCCGTCGCCAATCCTCCCCTTTTTGCTGAGGAAGACTGGCCCTGGGCTAACATCCGTCGCCAATCCTCCTCTTTCTGCTGAGGAAGATGGGCCCTGGGCTAACATCCGTGCCCGTCTTCCTCCACTTTATATGAGACGCCGCCATGGCACGGCTGACAGGCAGTGCATCCGCGGGCGCCCGGGATCCGAACCCGCGAACCCCGGGCTGCCAAGTGCGGACTCAACTGCTGCGCCACCGGGCGGCCCCTCAAATTCTTATTTTTCTAAAACTGGAGAAAAACATCAACTACTGGAACAGTTCAAAATCAATTACCAATAATTTAATTCATATGTTAAGTTTACTTACCCATGTTAGATTTCCAATATATAATGCAATTCTCTTTCCAGTATATGTATAGACAACATTTGGTGCTGCTCCTTTACCCACATCATCACCAACAGTTGGTGGGAGAGTATCCATGTAATCCCGGTCTTCTGGGGCATCTCCATTATTTGCAGATGGAGAGATGACATCATCATACAAATCTATCTGATCATGCCCACCATATTCAGCCTCCTGGAATACAGAAATAATGCTCTAGATTATATAACAGTCAGACAATTACTAAATTTGAATCCAAATTCATTCAACTATTTTGTCTTAAAAACCTGGTAGAAGATAGAAAAAGGCCCAAAGATCTCAGCACAAATCTTCTCTCACTTTATGCCAAAGATGGACTCTTGAACGGTGCTTATAATTTATATACAGTGAATCCTGTTTTCCCACTGATATTTATTATAATATAGGAAATAACGTTTGGGAAACATTTTCTCTGGGAAAAGAATGGCATGTAGACAAAATAAAGTAATAATATAAAACCCTCCTTGGAAGTAAGACACTGTTAAAGTAACAGTAATAACACATAAATGCAAATAGATGAGCTTTACAAAAAAACTGACAAAAATATCACAAACAAAAATCAGAGCCATTACAAATCTTTAATATTTGACTGCAGAAAAATACAACTATTATTTTCTATGGTGTTCAGGATCTTGATTCCTAATCCTGTGAAGGCTATTAGTCTTAGAAAAAAAGCACAGTGAGCTAAGCCATGAGGAAAGGATGAAGAAATGTGGGTATGTAAATAAATCCAAATGTCATAACAAATAAACAAAGGAAAGAGAAACAATGAATAAAATACAGGTAAAACTATCCAAATTAGTATCTAGCAGTAGTTTTAGTATTCTCAGTCAACAAAGAGTTAATGTTTACCTGAATTCTTAGATATCTAGTCAATTAGCAAGAGATATCTAGTCAATTAGCAAGAGAAAGTTGAAATGAACAAGGATCTAGTAAACAGTAAAGCTTTGCCACTGGGCATCACCAGTAGAATTAAAGCAATGCTAGCGGATGCCACTTACACGCCTAAATGATAAGCAAGGAAAACGAAACACATATGTAAACAGGAGAAAAACGAAATGCAGGTATTGGCAGAATACTCAATACCATTTAAATTGCCTTTGGTAACCATTACTGGGCCACAGGCTCAACTAGCCAGTATCAGAGGTAAAACTCTATTTTGATCTTTCTCCCTTTCTACCCATAAGTACCTAAATCGATGTGAACTGTTTTATTCTTATGAGGTAGAATATTTGAGATAACAAAGGAAGAAGAGGCAATGGCAATGAAAAAACAACAAACTTAAGAGTTCAGACATAACTCATATCCTCTCCCATTAATACAATTTACTAAGGATGAATTGTTATATAAATGGCACATAAAGAAGAGCTAATAGTTTTAGGGACTATTACATGGATAGAGAATGACCCAGAGAAAGCATCTGTAATACGATTGTAAACAGATCAACAAAATATTGTTATTATAGGCCCCAAGGGAACACAGCTATTGCTTTGTTATTCAGAAGGGAGCCAGAGTAAGTTTTTTTTTTTTTTTAAAGAAACAACAAACAAACAAACAAAAACCTAGAAGGGGAAATACCATTTATACACATAGCCAAAAGGACTTGAAATTTGTGAACTCATCTTCAGGTAATCTTCTGTATAACTGAGTTAACTAATTCACTAATTATATAACAGAGTCTTCATACAATAATTTTGTTATGAGGTGCAATGTCTGCAAGATTTACTTAGTAAGGGACCCAAGAACTCAAGGTAAACCAGAAAACAAAGCTATCTTCGGCAATGGGTAGAACTAAGACCACAAGTCACTAAATAATGCCATAATTTTATTTTGCTTGTACAGCAACACCAAAATAATCTTTCAGAACTGAGTTTTTGTTAAAGTAACATGCTCAAATTGCAGTGACAGTAAAAATTAGAAAAAAGGAGGGTGAGTTTTGTTATGAAGTTTCAGTGTAGCTGAAGCTTCAGGTGGCGTGGTTGCAGCAGTGGTTCCGTACACTTAAGACACTAAAAAGCTTCCCACAAGGGGTAGTGGGCACTTTCAAGTCTCCTGCAATCCAGTTCTGTACATCAAGCAGAATTATTATTATTATCATCATTATTATTATTATTCAAAGGGAGCTGTGTTTCCATCCTCCTTAGCAGAAACTATAATGACAATATATGGTCTGAGGGAGAGCAAAAAAGAATGCAAGAGTTATTAACAGCAGGACTAAAATAAAAATATTTAAATGGACACTTTCATGAAATAGGTTAACACATTATTTTATTTTTCATTATTTGCAAATCTAGGAAAATGTTTACATAAGTAGACAATAATTTACAAGTATAACTGCAGCTACACTAACTTGGTGAATCACAATCACTTACTATTTTTGTCCATCCATGAACTCCTATGTTGACACCAACCAACTTTCCAAATTGATATGATTCTACCAATATTTAGGATCAGCCATTTTGTCTGGTAGTTGGACTGCTTCCAATTGGTTGAAGTGTGATGCTAAATGAGACCATGGTCCTGGGGTTTGATCTCCATGTGGACTAGTTAGCTTCACTCTGTTCCAAGGCCACAGCCTGAACTTCTAGCCCCAACGGTAATGCACTTGGACGTGGTGAAAAAATATTAATGAATCTGAATACATTTGCCGCCATTACTAAAATCGCAACTCCAAGCACATACTCTAGTATCAGTAATCTTCCTTTTCAGCTTCAGCATATCACATCTATCCTCCATGCTAAAAAAAAAATCCTACTCTGTTCCCACTCTAAAAAGGGGAAAAACATGCATATTCTGAAATTATGCAAAATGTATTATCTCAGGTCATATATAAAAAATGTGAACTCTGAAAGTCTCCTGAACAAACAAAAAAATGGAGGGCCGCCCGGTGGCGCAGCGGTTTAGTTCGCGCTTGGCAGCCCGGGGTTCGCCGGTTCGGATCCCGGGCCCCCGCTGACGCACTGCCTGTCAGCCATGCCGTGGCGGCGTCCCATATAAAGTAGAGGAAGATGGGCACGGATGTTAGCCCAGGGCCAGTCTTCCTCAGCAAAAAGAGGAGGATTGGCGACGGATGTTAGCTCAGGGTTGGTCTTCCCCACAAAAAAAAAAAAAAAAAATGGCTCTACTTTATCAAAGACAAATGGTCAACAGTGTCCAAGTTGTACTATGTAAAGAGTCTTTTCAATGATTACTTTCAGGAAATTTTAATGGCATTCAAAAACAAGAATATCAGTATTACCCACTCTAATTATTTTAGGTACCAAATGCTACCCAATCTTAATTATCTACTTTTCACAGTAGCTAATCACCAATAGACCTGCACATTACATATAACTTCCAGTAAGCAACAGTTCTTAGGGTTTGTTAAAAAACCCACTTAGTAATTTTTTTTCATTCCATACATCCTAAGTCACTATATTCATTCTAAAGGCAAGGTATTCTCTCAAGATTTTACACTTCAAGATTATGTTCTACTCTATATACAAGAAACTGTTGCCAAGTCAGAGAAAACAAAAATAATATGGATACTAAAATAACCAAAATTCTATCAGTCCCTTTTTAAGGCAATGTTTCTCAACCTTTTTTTCAGTATCACTGCCCCCTTCCTCCAAGGAGTTATTTTTAGATATATTTCCCCTAATCACCTCCCAAAAAATTTTAAGATCACAGATATACTGTATTCTATTACTGAGATGACCATGATATAGCTATACTAAACCCTTCATTCTCCCTGACAGGCCCAATGCTGCTTTTGGTGGTCCTAAAATTGTAGTAACGTAATACGATTCCTGCATTATATGATACTACCAGTAATGGCACAGCAAAGGCCACTTGTTTTAAAGCCCCTCTATTTAAAATAAAGGGACTTGAATATTCATTTCCATTTAGAGAAATATAAGCAGGAGGAAAAAGTTACATTTTGCATTTACAAAATGTATTCTATACCAAGGAGGAAAAATACTAGCAAGCAAAATCCAATAGCAGATAATCTAGTACGTATATATCCTTTTAGAAAATATATCATTTTCTGATTTTGTCTAATTACGTTCTGAGTAAATACTAAAATTAGTTTGTAATCCCTGTAAAAAGCTCAACTAACAGTAAGGAAGCCAACTTAGTACTAAATATATGCCACATAAACCACAAAGTGGACAATTCACAGGCAGCAGAATGAACTACACTCATAAATAATAAAATCAGGTGAGAAGAGTTCTAGCTCCCCTACACATTTCTACCTGTTTCTGAGTCGATCTCTACGTCACTCTTGACCTTACTGACTTATCTTAAAGGGTTTTCTATTAAACATGAATTTATCAAAAATAAGGTTTCACTGATAATTGTCTAATAACCTTATTTTCCAACACTGGCTAGACAGTTGGCTGGAGTAGATACACAATAACTAAATATAAAGTATAATGACTCATGAACTAAAGGCAAGTTGACTTTTATGAGGATGTCTAGGTCCATAACTTCTAAATGAATTTTTTTCCAGTCACTACCTATATACATTTTCATTTTAAAGTTGGGTGGTCCGAATACTAAATCAGCACTGCTATCAGTGACCTAGTGCCAGACAGATCAATAACTAAATTCTACAGTTAAGAGCTTTTGATCCCCAAACAAGCAAAGTACACACCACTTCAATGCATACAGTATAAACTTTCCTGAAGTGCACAGAATTTTTGACTTCGCTCTCCCCACCAACAAAATTCTACAGATACACATAAAAGAGCGGATTCTACAATATACCACCTGTTAAGAGTATTATAATTACGCAGGTGTCTCTCACCCCCACTACGGTGCACTCTAAGGGTAGAGACTATCTAAACTTTATACCCCTCCTTATTGGCATATAACAGATACCAAGAAACGTATTTGGAACAACTGAGTTTTAAAATTTTTTATTTAGTTTTGGTCAAAATTTAAGTCTGTAATTATTAAATATTAGGCTAGTAAATACTACATTTGAGTTCAAATCCCAGTTCAAAGTGAATTGATACAACTACAGAGGCTGAAACAGGACCTCTTTCTTCTCAACTCCAAATTCAAGTAATGTAGAGGTTTGGAAGTAGTTCAAATTCTCCTTCCACTTGAGCAACTGATCTCAATTTGGTTACATCCAAAGACCCTCAATTTAAGAACTAAAGAGCACTCACAAAGAACAGCCAAGTCCCTTGTGCGTTCTCCCCTTCTCCAACTTTATTCTCCATTCTTAAATTCATCTGGTGAATAAAGGAACTCGACTACAGTTTCACCAACTTATTGTCATCTCATCCCCAAATTAAAGTTTCTTCTAAAACAGCTGAATGCCTCACACTTTTGGAAACAGGTTGATACCATGCTTTACCAAAATACACACACACAAAAAGCTTCATAAAAGTATGACCATTTAAAATAGAAGAAAATGGAAAATACATAGATTACAGAGAATTTCAAAGTATACAGATGCAAATAAAATTGCGGGTCACATTGAAGAACAAAGATTTTTTAAATGTTTACAGCAGTTCAAAAGCCAAAGTAAGCCAAGACCGGTTATACTTGGCAAGATATTTTACTCAACTACAATAAAATAAGAGTCACAGTTTACTATAGCAACCAGTAGAAATAAAGCCACCAGCTAATAATAGAGCACAAATTAAATCAGCAATAATTTCTAGTTGCCTCTAATTCTGATAAAATTTCAGAAAAATATTTGAATGATTGTGACATTTTAAAAGACAGGATGAACCACGAAAACGACGAACTATCCTTTTGTGGCCATATTTCGTATAGGAATTACCATAGCAAACAGTAGATTACAAAGGCCAATGACAGGCAAAATAGTAACAAAAACAAAGCCTCTATTTAATGCCCCCATTAATCTACTCACAAGTATAAAGATTTTACTGGTAAAATCAAACAGCTATGTGTGAGATATAACGCTATAAGTACAAGTAAACAAAAAGTGACATTTTTAAAAGAACCCTATAAAGTAGTTCCTTCATTAGGGCCACGCAATTTTAATCTCTCCTTACCTCCTGCTCAGTCAGCACTAGTTACTGCCCAGGGATAAGCAAGGATCACTCCATCCAGCTATACAGATTAGAGAAATGCCCATCCCAAATTAAGTACTTGAAAGCCTAAAGAATATTTCATGAGAAGGTTCTAAAGAAAGCTCAACTTCTGAAATTGTACCCCAGTTCTTCCTTTGTTGTGGATAGAAAGGCAAAGCAAATGTATTTTCTTGCAAGAAAAGCTAATGAAGACAGTCTTGAACACTTAATTGTTCCTGACTTGTGGTATGGCCCTCTTTTGGATGGAATGTTATACCCATTCAATAAATAAAAAGAAATTTCCTAGAGCTCTTTGTCTACTGACCTTAAAAGCATTAGAATCTGTGCAGCACTCAAAATAATTTGCTAAATTTGTCACTGACACAACTGGGGCATCATATATCCAAAATATAAACACGATAAAAAGAACAAAGATTTTAAGACAACGTCTGGCTACAATGGGTTACATTTAAACAGATCCAGTCTTTCAGGGGGTGGGACACGTTCAGTGCTAACTGAAAATGTTTTTCTTTTCTAATGTGTAAACCAAGGCAGACAGTCATTCCTGTAAAAAAAGAAAGGTGAGAATTTCTAGCTTTCCTTATTTTTAAAAAACCTTGAGCCCTAGTCCCCAAATAAGATCCTTTATGGGGGGCGACCCCCCCAAACCATGAACCAGTAGAATTTTATTAGGCTTCTCATACGGACCTGAAAATATAAAAAATAAAGCTTTTAGGTGCGCTGCAGCGAGGCTCGGTTCGGTTTTGAAAACGTGTGACCGAGGCGGCGCGAAGAGCGGCCCGGCCCGGCCACTCGCACGGCGGGCCCGGTGTCGCCCCGCGCGTCCCCCCGCGGCCGCCGCGACCCTGCGCGCCGAGCGGCCCCGCGCGGCCGGGGCACAAAGGGCCGGGCGCCCGCCCGAGCGGCGAGGCCTGGGTCGGGCCGGGCCGGGCGGCGGCGCGCGCCCCGGCCCGCGGCCTCCCCTCCGCGTACACGCGGCCCGGCCCAGCCTAGCGCGGCGGGGAGCGCGGCGGCTGCACGGCCCGCACCCTCCGGCCCCGCGGCGCCCGCCGCCCGCGCAACGACGCGTGGAACGAGGGGCCGAGCGGGCCGGGGGGCTCGGGCGCACGCGCGGCCCCGGCCCGCTCGGCCCCCGGCGCAGGCCGCCGCCTCGGCGCCCGGCCCCGCGTACCTGGTTGAACTCCTCGCCCACGTCCGCGTAGATGTCGATGTGGTCCACGCCGTCCGCCATCTTCCTCGGCCTGGGCCCGCCGCCGTCTGCAGGTCCGCCCGCCGCGGCAGAGCAGCGGGTCGACGGCGGGGGCGGGGCGCCTGCGTCACTTCCGCGGCCCGAGGGGCGCGGGGGCGCGGGGGCGGCGGGGGCGGCGGGGCGCGGGCGGCGGAGGGGCAGGCGCGTCCCCGGGCCGGGCGGCTCTTTGTGTGCGGGGCCGGGCCGGGGGGCGGGGCGCCGCGCTCGTTTCCGGAGGGCGCGCTTCACGTCGCCTGTGGCGCGCTCGGACGTTTGTGGTACTTTCATTCCTCCGTTTCCCTGCGTTTCTCCAGCCGAGGGGGAGGCGGCCCGCGCCCCGGGGGCGCCGTGAGGGCGGGCGCGGCGTCTTCCCGCGCCGTCAGCCGCGCACGGCGTCGGCCGCTCGGAGACGCCAGACGCCCTCGAAGTTACCGCTGCTTGGCGGCCGTTCATGTTCCCTGCTCATCTGCTGCCATCGCCGTCCCTCGTCGCCGCCCTTCCCCGGCCCTGAGTGCGGCCGTCCTAGAGCCCGCCGCGGGGTGCAGGCGCCCGAGGCGGGGGCTTCTCCCAGTATCGTAGAATGTCGACTGGGCGGGAGCCGGGACATCTCATTTGACAGATGAGGGAGCTGAGGCCTAGGGGAGTTGAAGTGATTTAACCAGGGTCGCGTGGTCCATCAAGAAAGCTTTTGCCAATACTTGATTCAAAGATGTCAGTCCGGGTGGAAACCTTCCCCCCCTTCATTTCTTCTTCACCCATTTAAAAACCCACCAAATTAGAGCGTGTTTCCTAAGGTAGGGACTGGCCAGAAATCATTCATACAATGGTAAGCCAAGCAGTCTCTGTATTTGGGATGGTGGGAAAAGCGTGGTTGGAGTCATAGAGACGGATCTGCTGATCTGCATGCAAATTTCTAGTGAGACACTTTACCAGCTAGATGACCTCTGTTGGCCAAATTATCTAATCTCTCTCATGTTCAGTCTCAGAGCTTTTAAAATCAGGGTAGTAATATTCACCTCACCAAGGTTGAAGGTTGATGGTGGTTTAAATGTTAACATGCAAAATGCCCTATCCTCTTACGCTTCTTGGAAATACTGATTTCCCTTTTCACATGGGGCTTTAAAGAAGAAAAGAGCCACTTAAGATAAAGAGTGAGAGCATATTTTAGATTGATAATGAGATAGGCACAATAATTGCCCATCATAGATGTCCACATCCCAATCCCCGGAACCTGTGAATATGTTACCTTACATGGCAAAAGGGACTTTGCAGATATGGTTAAGGATTTTGAGATAGGGAGATTGTCTTGGACTTCCTGGTGGGCCCAAAGTAATCACAAGGGTTCTTATAAGTGAAAGAGAGAAGCAAGAGAGTTAGAGGAGATGTGACTATAGAAGCCGTTTATGTTCTTTCAGTACACTTAAAGATTCTCGCTTCCATTGTTGCCTGTGAAAAGTCAACTGTCAGTGTGGCTGTTTCTTTGAAGGCCATAGGGTCTTTTTCTCTGGCTGCTTTTAAGATTTTTTTTCTCTTAGACTTTGATTTTCTACTCTTTTACTATGTATGTTTGGAGATGTATTTCTTTTTGTTTGCAGTGCTTGGGATTCAGTGGGCCTCTTGAGTATATAGATTGATGCCTTTCATGAGTTCTGGAAAATTTTCAGCCATTACCTCTTCAGATATTGCTTCTGCCCCACTCTTTCTTCTCTTCTTCTATAACTCCAGTTAAGTGTATATTAGATCTTTTCTATCCACTTTCTCTTACCTTCTCCTTTTTGTATTTTCTAGATTCCTAATTCTCTCTCCTATGGTGTTAAACTCATGTATTAAATTTTTTTTTTTTTTTTGGTAATTTTAGGTTCTAGAATTTCTATTTGATTGTTTTTAAAATCTGTTAGATTCATTTTTATGGTATCTAACTCTTTGCCAAAATTGTCAGTCTTGACTTTTATCTCTTTGAATATAGTGGACATCGTTGGTGTACAATCTGGGTCTCTGATAATTCCAGTATCTGGAGTCCCATTGGGTCTGTTGTTGGTTCTTTGTTGTAGTTATTTGTGGTGTATTGTTTATGCTGGTTCTCATTCATGTTGTCTTGTCACCTGACTATCTTTTTTGTGTGTGTGAGAAAGACTAGCCCTGAGATAACATCCTTTGCCAATCGTCCTCTTTTTGCTGAGGGAGATTGGCCCTGGGCTAACATCCGTGCCCATCTTCCTCTACTTTATATGGGATACCACCAGAGTATGGTTTGACAAGCAGTGCATTGGTCCATGCCTGGGATCTGAGCCAGCGAACCCTGGGCCACTGAAGTGGAGCATGCGAAGTTAACCGCTACGCCACCGGGCCGGCGCCTCACCTGACTTATCTTTGTATGCTGGACATCGTAACTGAGACACTTAAAGAAATAATGTGAGACCTAATGATGATTTTCTTTTTCCATAGAGGATTTTCATTTTCTTCTGGCAGGCACCTCAGGGCACCAACAAACCGGATCACTCTAATCTAGATGGTTGGGAACCTTGGGGGGACTGATTTAGTTTGGTTTGACCTTACCTCCCGGGGGCTATCCTTCTGAGGACCAGCCGAAAACCTGTTTACCAGAGTCACCACTCTTGACAAGTCCTAGACTCCATGTTTTGTTCCCGTAGATCTCTTTTGAATCTGAAAATGCCCCCAGGGCAAAAGCACTCAGAATGTGTAGAACCTTTCCTTTTCTGCTTCTTGGCCAGGTAATTCCTCACTCACTACCTGGTTAGCTTTTTGATGATTTTAAAATGTTGTTACAGGGTACCTCCTTACTTGGCAATGTTCAAAAAATGAAATATTATTATAGATTACAAAGAAAAATGCATAATAATAATGACAACAACAAAAAACTCTACCACTTATTGAATACCTTCTACGTACCAGCCTCTTTGTTAGACATCTTATCGTCATTAATGTAAATAGATGAAAGATTGGAGACTTCGGTTCTTGTCCTGGCTTTACAACCGACTAGCCAAGTAACCTTAGACAAGTTCAACCTCAAGTCCTCCATGAAGGTCACTCTTAGTTCTGAAATTCCATTATTTAAATCTACATAGAATTGAAAGTCCAAGTCACCTTGGGAGGAATTTGACAATGGTATGTTAGATGTTGCAGAAGAACTTCCTTCTAGCTCCCCTGCGTTAGTTTCATATTGCTGCTGTAACAAATTACCACAAATGTAGTGGCTCGGAACAACACAAATTTATTATCTTATAGTTCTGGAGAATAGAAGTCCAAAGTGGATCTCACTGGGCTAAAATCAAGGTGTTGGCTGGGCTGCATTCCTTCTGGAGGCTCCAGAGGAGAATCCAGTTTCTTGTCTTTTCCATCTTCTAGAGGCTGCCCACATTCTTTGGCTGTGGCCCCCTTCCCACAGTGACATCACTCCAACAATATAAACAATATAAAATCAAAATATTTAAGAAGAGTGGCAAAGAGGTTGGAAAGGGGATAAATAATGTTCTAAGCTTCTCCATCCATCTGCTGCTTCTCTTTATAGAAGAACTTTCCTTTTTCATGCACGTGGCTGTGCAACACTGGCATCCTCAGCTCCAGAGTTCAAATAACCACCCTTCAAGAAAATGGCCATCTGTCTTAGTTTCGATTACAAAATCTAAGGAGAAAGCAGCTGATTACCCCAATTTTTATAGGAGTCTACTCCCAGTCCAATCAAGTTTGTGTAAGGGGGTGAGGTGGCAGAGTAAGAACATGACTTACAAATCCTACTGTGTGAGTTAGGAAAGAGTTGAGAATTGTCAGTGAAAGATGGTTGCTTTGAGCTAAGCAGACACCCAAAGTTTGTTCAAGACATTCCACCTATCGGATGACAACACACAGACAAACGCCTGATGGTTTGGGAAGGCAAATCCAAATCCATAAATATTTAACCCATGCTGTCATCCTGACCTACTCCAAATAAGCCAATGCCATAATCTCTGTAGGAACATGATTTTGGTTCTGACAGATTACAGGCCATAGTTTAGCCCTCTGGTCCCCAAACTTTTTAAAATACCCTTGTCAGTATGACATTTTTAAACATGCAGCCATAATATATGTAAATGTAAATATTATTTTATTAAGGCATTTTATAGGAACATCTTTATACCATGAACACACATACAAATATAAAATTTTAAAGGATGAAATAAACAAGATTTTTAAATGTCTTGCTAATCATAATAGCCTCATATTATCATTAGTGGATGTAAATCCAAATTTCAAATAGTCTTCTTGAAATTTTGGGGCCTCCTCCGGTCAAGTCTGATTACATCATCATTGTTTTCATCTCATTATGTGGCTGACAAGAATTACTACTAGAAGTAGACAAGTGTTGGCTCTGCCATTTTCTTGTCTTTCACTTCTACTTTCATTATTAGTATCAGCTATGAACCATGGTTTCTTAGGATTCTTTTTAAGACACTCAGGCATTCTGTGATGGTTAGCTTAGTTAAAACTGGAAAATATAGTCTATGAGTTTATGTAACTTGGCTCTCATAAACTGCCATGTATCATAATATACTATCACGTGAAGTGTATTAAGTGCCCGTGTGATGGAATCCCTTTAGAATCCTCTGCTTTGGGGAGGAAATCCCCCTCTTTCCTCAGAATTGCCCCCAACAAGAGGGATTATGTGGGAAGCAAAAGAAGTTAATGATTCAAAGCTCCTCACTTTCATGGGCCCCTTACCCTTTCCACTCCACTTTCCTCTCTTTCATACATCTCCCCTTCATGTCAGATGGGGGCTGGACTGGCAGCAGGCATCTTTTGGGATCTAAGTAGAAGTTGAACAAGGTTTCGTTCAGGTTTAATGGAAAAGATTTATGTGTAAGTTATTGTTAGCCATCCTGATATAGGAATCCTTTCCAGGGATATTTTTTACTGTGCCAACTCACCCAGCTTCTGGGATACAAAGATGCAAGGCCAGAGGTCATATTGTGATCTAAGTGTGTCCAACCATGCCTAGTTAGAAGGATGTGCGTAGTGGAGGGGAAACAAAGTTTGAAAGGTATGTAATTAGATACTATTCTTTAGAAAATTAGTCTAAAGAAACATGCAAAATTAAAAGTGGAAGATTTGGTTCTCATGAATGCCTAGTCAAAATGGAAGTCACTACTGGCAGGAATACACTAAATAATGGGGCATATAGAATTATCAACTCACCATACATTTTTTTTCTCTTTATGAGAAAATCACATGAAATTGAAATTTCTGTTTCTTTCTTCTTCTAAATAACAATTTGCTTTCATTCCTTATTTTGTATTCATAATTTTTGTTCTTTTTCTTTAAGAAAGCTCTCAAAATAGAGATGTATCAGGCCCCAAGAGACCTAGATTCATGCCTCCCACATACCTTAGTGACATGAAACCATTTGACATATGAATTGAGTAAGGACAGTAGTGTCAATTAGTATATTAAATATTAAACTTAATTTTTCAATTTTTTAAATAAAAAAATAGGGGCTAGCCCAGTGGCATAGTGGTTAAGTTCACATGCTCTGCTTCAGTGGCCCAGGGTTCACGGGTTCAGATTCCAGGTGTGGACCTACACACCGCTCATCAAGCCATGCTGTGGCAGTGTCCCATATATAAAATAGAGAAAGATGGGCACAGATGTTAGCTCAGGGCCCATCTTCCTCAGCAAAAAAAAGAGGAAGATTGGCAATGGATGTTAGGTCATGGCCAATCTCCCTCACCAAAAATAAATAAATGAAAATAAAAGTACGTGATCTAATATGTTTCCAAATCCTGATGAATAGATTTGTATACTCCAGAGAAAATTGGTTAAATCAACTATTTTGCTATGGCTAAATAAGAAAGACTTACTGCAAGCCCAGAAAAGTGGGGCATCACACCATCTACTGCCCCTCCTTGCATTGGTCACTTCCACATTTCAAACACTGAACTTCCTGTTACCAAATTCTGTTAGACTGAACCACATAAAATTGTAGTTTGTATAGGTCACAAATGGTCTAACATTGGCAAATTCATAGGTTCACCTTAATATATCATTTAGGATGCATTCAGTTGCAAGTAAAAGAAACAAGACTCAAATTGACATAAACAATAAAGAAACATTGTGAGGATACCAATGAACTCACAAAATTGACTAAAAGGCTTGAGAACCAGGTTTGGAAAACAGGCAGAAACCAGAGGAGGCAAATAGAGTCAGGATCGTGTTGCAGAGATAAGCTTTTAGGAAGCTACTACTGGCATGGTTGCACTAGACAATCGCTGTCACTCGCTGAACTCCACCATTAATGATTGCTCACTGCTGGGCTGCCACACCTTTGACTCAGCTGCAGCCACCTCATACCAACACTAAGTGTTTTTGTGCATTCCCGCAAGATTCCTCAAGATCTCTCAAAATTCAGCGTCTGGAGCTGGACCATTAAGCTTATAGCATGTGACCGTGTACACACTGCCAGGATGATCAGATACCGGCCAGAAAAAAAGTTCATCTCAAGTATGTACAGACAAAACCCTGGATAGAAACATGTCCAGATGTTAATATCATTTTGGGGCAGTGGGATTATGAGTATTTTTAGTTTCTTATTTATTTACACATTTCCATGTTTTCAATATTGCTACAACATATATTTATTAACTTTATAATCAGGAAAAAATTTAAACTTTACTTTTAAAAATAGAAAAGCATGGAATTAAAATTTTATTATGCAGTATAGCCATACATTTGGAGTCAAGATGGAGCTCGACATTTAGAAACCTGTAATCACGATGAGTCACATATCTGATTAAAAAATAAAAACATCTGAAGGCTACACTGTAGTTTTCCATAAACTATTTTTCAGCACTTGTGTGAAAACATCTTTAAAAAATGAACGTTCTCACCATGGCTTTAAAGTGTGTTGTTTGACCATTACAAGTGGTCTATTTTGAACTTTGTAAAATGTATTTGTCTTTATGTTTTTTTGTTTTTTTGTTTTTTTTGTGGGGAAGACCAGCCCTGAGCTAACATCTGTTGCCGATCCTCCTCTTTTTGCTGAGGAAGACTGGCCCTGAGCTAACATCCGTGCTCATCTTCCTCCACTTTATATGGGATGCCGCCACGGCATGGCTGACAGGCAGTTCGTCAGCGGGCGACCGGGATCCAAACCCGTGAACCCCGGGCTGCCAAGCGCAGACTAAACCGCTGCGCCACCGGGCGGCCCCTTGTCTTTATGTTTTTAATGATTGTTTTCTAGAAATTACTGAAGATGAAATTGAAATATGATGTCCATGTGAAGGGCTGGACTTTGGCAAAATACAATAACATTAATATGAGTGGAAGTATTTTTCAGCACCAAAAATCGCCTTTGGGGCCAACCTGGTGATGTAGTGGTTAGGTTCCTGCACTCCACTTCGGTGGCCTGGGGTTCGCAAGTTTGGATCCCGGGTGTGGACCTACACACCACTCATCAAGCCATGCTGTGGCAGACATCCCATATCCAAAATGGAGAAGGATGGGCATGGATGTTAGCTCAGGGCCAATCTTCCTCACCAAAAAAAAATCACTTTTTATGGATCTAACAAAACTCAACATTAGTAATCCTACTGTTTTTTTCCCCTAGACTTATGCAACAATTAAGTAAATGTATAAGTGACAATGGAATTTATTCATTCCACTATTCAACAAATATTTTTAATACAACTACTGTGTGGGGGCCGCTGTAGTAGGTAGCAGTGAGTGATGCAGACATAAACAAAATTCCACCATGATGTAATGAGAAGTGGCGTAGTCAGTGCAATGTGACTGATCTAGGTTTGAGACCCAGCTCTGTCATTTTGACCCAACTGTGCCATTTTGGGCAACAGTTACTTAACCTCGATGGGAACTGTCAAAAAAAATAGGGATAATAATATCTACCTCAAATGGAGTATTAGGTTGAGGATGAAAGGAATGGAAAGGAGCCAACTTACCGAACATAGAGTAATGTGTGCCAGCCCCTGAGATGCATGTTTATAAGCATCAACTCATATTAGAAAGTATATGTACAGTGTGGGAGATGGGGGAGCTGGTAATCCTTAGAAGCACAGATAATACTTTGGAATTCTCTGGGAGGATGTGTCAGTCACAACCTGGTAGGAAAGAGATGGCACACTCAACAGGGAAAATGGAGGAGAATTTATGGAGTAACCATTTATGAGGGTGTTGGCAGGGTTAAAAGACACTAAGAAAGGATGATGAAGCACTGCAGGGCAAGCCTGAAGGGACAAAGGAGTAGTCAGTGACTAAAACTCAGAAAGAGATCGTAACTGTGAGAGAAGGTTCCTGAATGAGCTGTAGCCTTCTGTAGAGGCACACAGGGGAGACAGCCTGGAAAGTAAAGACCGGATATCATTCCTCTCTTGACTTTGGATCTCCTGGGGGCCTGCTATTGGTTGAACCCAACTGGAGGTCAGAGGGGAAGAGGTACCGTTGATATGGTCCATAAAGGTCACCCACTGGGGCAGAAAGCAGGGTAGAAAAGGGTGAAAAGTGGATCTGGAGGGGCAAAGGAGACTATCTAGCACAGAAAGTGCAGAAATGAGCAAAGTTACCTTCCATGTATGTTCGCTTGTAGGATCAAAAAGCTTCAATCCACTTTTTTGGAGAACAGGGACTTCAGAGAAAGGATCTTTCTAGGCTAGGCTTATTTCAGAACCTGCCTTGTTCTAAATTCTGGCTCAAGAGTGATGAGATTAAAGTGTATTAGTCAACTCTAATTAAGCCTTCCACATGGCCAATTCAGTGATTAAATTGTTCAATAGTGAGCACTTATACCAGTTTTTAAAAAAATGTCTGCTCTTCACTCAAAGTCAAGAAGAAATGTTTCATCTCAAGAGCTAGGTAAGCTATTATGGAGCATGGGTTCTGACTAGTAAACTACTCTATCCTGAATTCCACCTCATTTTCATGGATCCTCCCAAAATTAAGCTAATCCTGCCACTCACTCCTTTTTCTGTATGCTCTCTCTCTTCTTTAAGAAATGATCCCAATTACATGGGGCTAGGAACAGAAATACCTAGGGTGAAGTTACAAACTGTCTCTGCACTAGGCTCCAACAGCGTTAAGATTGGCCTTGAGGGGCCGCCTGGTGGCGCAGCAGTTTAGTCCGTGCTTGGCAGCCTGGGGTTCGCCGGTTCGGATCCCGGGTGCCTGCCGACACACTGCCTGTCAGCCACGCCGTGGCGGCGTCCCATATAAAGTAGAGGAAGATGGGCACAGATGTTAGCCCAGGACCAGTCTTCCTCAGCAAAAAGAGGAGGATTAGCAACGGATGTTAGCTCAGGGCTGGTCTTCCTCACACACACACAATAAATAAACAAATAAATAAAACTTAAAAAAAAAATGCCTTCTGGGTGTTAAAAAAAAAGTGAAAAGAGAAAATGCAAATTGTTGAAAAGCTTGGGCTCGTTCAGTCTCAAACCTCTTGAATTTCCCTTTAAATAGTTCTCAAATACTTTCTATGGTACTATTATTATCCTGACCCAGGCCTTCATCACTTACTCACCAGCAAAGATTATCTAATCCAAGAGCCAATTTTACAATGGAAGAAAGTGACGTGCTCTACATCATTGTCAGAATGGATGCACTTTACCCCTCTTTATGAACCATTTTCAAGTTTTGCCTAAAGTGGGAATGGAATCCTGATCTACTGGCAAACACTCTGTTGCCTTAGTTTTCATTGCTTCCTTTGCAGCTAGGATAGCATTGTGACCTGGTTCTGGCCAGTGCAAGCTCATTGGAATTCTGCTAGTAGCATAGGGGAAAATGTTTGCTTTCTTAATAAAAAGGATAGATATAAACTTTCTCCCCCCTCTCCTTTTATTCCTGCCTTGAATGTAAACTTGGTACCTAATGGCTCTGGCGGATCAGAATTGGCCACCTCAAAATGTCTATTTTCTCTGAAGGAGGCTTTGACCTTCCCCGTGCCAACTGTCGAAAGGGATTTGGGATGGAAGCCCTGTCCCTGGGATGGGCCATCACCTTAGATAACTCTGGGTATCGATAGACTGGGAGGGTCTTTGCTACACCCATTCTTATCAAAGTTCTGTTTACCAAACATTTACATTTGTAAGAGAAATCTCCATTTGTAAAGGTATCTTCTTCTCTGTACCGGAAAGAGGGGCGGATGATCTCATCTCTAGAAACTTGTCAGTGTGGAAGGCGAGGCCTCAAATCTGCATAATAACCTTACTGTGCCTTTCTGGTAATCTCCCACCACTGACCCACCCTCAATACCCTCCTATTTCTATATAAGAGGAGAATCTCCGCCATTTTGTTGAGAGATACTCAGTTTCCCAGGGTCTCTCCCATGTATACATGTTATAAAGCTTTGTTTGATTTTTCTCCTGCTATTTGGCCTCATGTCAGTTTAATTTGTAGCCCAGCCAGAAAGGACCCAGAGTGGGTAGAGAATCTCTTTCTCCCCTTCATGGCCTGATGGCAACCATATTACAAACATGAGGCAATAAAATTAGCCTTATACCCGGAGCTAATCCTATTACCATTTCATGCATATCTTTCCAGATATTTTGATGCACGTGTATAAATATACATTTTTTTAAAATGGCATCATAATATATGCCCCCTTTTCACCCAAGGATATAGTGTAAATGTTTTTCTATACCAATAAATATTCCTCTGTATCACTTTAATTCATATATATTATCCAGTGTGTGACTGTATGCTAATATTTCTCAATGCACATTCTTACAAAGTTGAACTAATACTGTGAATCATTTTCCATCTTGCTTTCTTCACTTACTATAAAATAAGCAATTTCTCATGTTATTGAGATTTTTTTCCTAAAGATGAATTTGAATGATCAAATAATATTTTATGTCTGTGCATAACTGACAGCTATTCCTCTATTGTTGAACATTTAAGTTCACAATTTTTCACTTAGAGATGCTGCAACAATAATCATTTTTCAGAGTAATTTTTTTAATGAGACTTGGGTCCCCTAGATTATCCCTCTAAGTCTAAATACAACAAGGTCATCAGCAAGGCATTAATTGACTGTCTAATCAGTAATTAATATTTATATAATTAGCATATTTGCCCTGGGTCAGTCGAATTTATGATTTAATAATGTTAAATTGAATGTGCTGATTCTATTCTTCATAATGTGGTCAGTCTTCTTAGGAAATCTATGCAGATAAGACAGTTGCTTCTTTTTTTTTTAAGATTTGAGTAGCTTATTGCAATTTTTAGGTGTTATAGACTTTTCTAGTTGCTTCTTTGCTTTTTTGATATTTAATGGGTGAAATCTGTGATTTATTTGATGTTAAGTCTTTGGTAACATGATCCCTGATTCTCAACATTGTTCTTCCCTGAATCCCTTCTTCTCTTAGTGCTAAGGAATAGCCAGGCTGGTTGGGGAGGTCTGTTGCCTGAAGCTGTAAGTAAATGTCCCGCGAATCAAGGGAGCATGCCAAGCACAGAGGTATATGGGCAGCTGACCTGAGTGAACCGGAGAAGACAATTCTGGATCTTCAGACTGAGGGTGAGGGGCAGAGGCAGATATTAGACATCGTGCCAGGAATTGAAAAGCCAGGAATAGAAGAGAGATTTGATGAAGTCTGCAGCCTGGGCCTGTCCACATACCTGGTTGCCAGCTGTTACTGCTGGCTTTCTTGCTTTTACCTTGATATGGCACAAGGGGTATTCAAAGAGTCAGGAGCTGAGCTCTCACCAACATGCCCCTCCTCACCCACCAAGTTACCTCCTTCCTTGGGTTCAGTAGTATCACAGTTTCCCCGTGTTAACAGGTAGAAGGGTCTTGCATTAGTTTCCTATTGCTGTTGTAAGAAATTACCACAAACCTAGGCGCTGAAAACAACACAAATTTATTATCTTATAGTTCCGGAGGTCGGACGTCTGAAATGGGTCTCACTGGCCTAAACGAGGGTGTTGGCAGGGCTGCATTCCTTTCTGCAGGCTTTAGGGGAGAGTCTGTTTCCATGCCTTTTCCATAAAAGATCAGTCTTCAGAGTTAAAAAAGGTCTAGAGGAAACCTTTGGCTGTGTGATTGCTTGCATGAAGGGCCCCAAGCCTGTCCCACAGAAGTCCCTTTTGAAAACTAAGCAGCTTCAAGTAGGGCAGTCTGCACAGCCTACTTCAGATGTGGCCATAGAGAGGAATGGGCAGGAAGAACCTCCCATAGGACAAAACCTAGAGTCATGGAGAGGAAAGGACAAGGATTCAGGGGAGAGGTCTCCACCTCCCCCATCCACCCACCCCCAGGCAGCAAGAATAGCAACGCCAGATGGGATAACCTAGGAATTTACTCCACTACCAGGGCAGGGAGACTTGGCAATGACTGCCCTGCAGGATTTGATGACTGCTAAGAACCAGAAGCAGCTGTGTCTTCTCCATTCTTCTCTTCTTCAAATAGATTATTTTAAAAAATGTATATTGGCTATCCCATTCCTGTTCTACAATTTATAACAGAGAGATTGGAGACAAATAACTTGTCTTTTTAGTTTATAGGCTACCAGACCATAACGAATTATATATGGACATTATAAATAGGACTGAGAATTAACCAGAGATTGTGAACTTTGAGTAGCATGCAGAAACTGGATGGGACTTTGGTGGTTTCTGCCCCTAGGGAGGAAATAAATGTGTGGGAGAAAGGGTGCATGTGGATACTCAGGTGGCTACAGGGCAGAATGGGCCAGACTGCTGGTTGTTCCTAGATATGTCTTCTCTTCTTTCTTAGAATTAGAAGTCTTCAGCTTGGCACATGGCTGCCCAGAAAGGCAATATACTTCCCAGCCTTGCTTGCAGCTAGATTACTCGCATGATTAAGTCCTGAGCAATGGGATTGAAATGGCAGTGATGTTTGTGACTTCTGGGTTGCACTCCTAAAGGAGTGGCACACCCCTTCCTCTTTTCCTTCTTGATGGTCAAAATGTGATATGACATTGAGCCATCTGGGACCATGTAGACCAAGAGAACACCATGTGGATAGTGGAGCAACTAGATGGAAGAACGTGGGCCCTGACAGTGTGGAGTGATACACCTAACTTGTACAGGAAAGAGAAACATCCTTTCTCCTGTAAAGCCAGTACAGTCGTGCATCGCTTAATGATAGGGACACGTTCTGTGAAATGCATCGTTAGGCAATTTCATTGTGTGAACATCATAGAGTGCACTTACACAGATCTAGATGGCACAGCCTACTACACACCTAGGCTCTATGGTACTAATCTAATGGGACCACCGTCATATATGTGGTCCATCGTTGACCAAAACATCAAGATGTGGTGTTTGACTGTATTAAGTTTCTACTTGTGTGGCTGAATCTATATCTTAACTTTCACAAACATGTTGAGTTTGAGGTGCTTTAGGAAGTTTCTCATGAAAAGTGTCAAACATACACAAAAGTTGAAAGAATAGTATAATAATTTCATGCGAACTCACCTTTAGCTTCAACAACTACTGTTTCATCTGTGTGATTTCAGTCAAACCCACATTCCCCCTCTCTCCACTGGTGTATTTTGAAGCAAATCCCAAATATCACATCATTTCTTCTGTAAACATTTTAGGGTGTATCTCTAAAAGATAAGAATTCTTTTTCAAGAATAAGAGTTTCAAATGATTTTGAGTATAACAAATGTGGATATCGAGTAGAGAGTTGAGCATATCTCTTTAACACGCAGGAGAAAGGTCTGGCTTGAAGGTGCTGCCTCGAGAGGCATCCTCATGTGGATGGAATTTAAGGCCTTGGCAGTCGATGAGATAACCCAGGGAAACTGGCCACCTGAGCTGAAAACAGAGAAACTGCATCAGTTCAGAGGAGCAAAGGTTTCTTTCACTGCTGTGAGGTAGCATAGAGAGTTGTGAAAGACAGGGTCCGTGCACAGGGGTAGGAAGCTTTTGTGGACGTTGCTCCCACTACCCAAAATCCATTCCTCATCCTGATTTTCTTTGGAGACAACCATGCTAGCTCCAATCTCATTTCCTAGGTCCCTGTTATTTGCTCAGAGATGGTCATGTGTCTTAGTCACAGCTGATGTGGCCCAAGGAATGTTTGCTGGGACTTCTAGGAAATACTCTCGGTTCTTCAGGAACTACTTGCATCTGCCTGGATAGTGTGGTGTGATGGAGTGTGCTGGAACTCCTGCTGTCATTTTGTTCTCATGAGAGGATTCTAGAACTACCCAAGGGCCTTGATGCAGAGACAGGCTATGAAGCCAACACTGGGTGGAGAGATGGAGAGAAACCCAGTCCTTAATGACGTGGTTTGTGCTGCAGGTTCAAGCTTCTTAAAGCCAGCCTTCGCTCTGGATCTTGGAGTTATGAGTCATGAGCTAATAATTTGCCTTCATTGTTTAAATTGCTTTAAGTTGGATTTTCTGTCATTTGTAGTACAAAGTGTTCTGACTGATAGAGTAGGCCATGAGGTCAATGTTTTTCAAGAACTGGAGGAACCCCAGTACTGGTCATCTCGGTTTTAGCATGGGCAGTTAATATGTCTGCATAAGAAAAATAACTAGATGATGTCCTTTACTCAGTATATTTTCTTGGTGTTCAGTAACAATAAACACATATTGCTTTTTGGCAGGTGGGTGGATTTCTGCAGGCTTTCTCTAGTGGCTTATGGCTTCTACAGGAACTGGCCAGTTGCTGGGGGTAATGTGGTGCTTAAAGGTATGGGTAAATAGCAGATATGGAACCAGCTGCTGTGAAAGAATGTGTTCCGGGTAGAGAAGTGCAGTGAATTGTGTATAAAATCTGCTTTGATTATTCTCTGTAGAAGCACAGCATAGAGGTAATGCTCTAAGACTTACCTAACACACCCAACCAGGTGGACAGGAGGATGGAAAATTATATCTTTTTGAACTGTATCCTTCAAAACAGCAGCCAAACTGATGTGAATAGTTTTTTTTTTTTTTTGGAATAGTTCTTAGAGGTGGATATTTCTTTGACAAAGTATTGGGGAGAAGAAGGGTGGATGGTGTTAATGGAGGGCAAGAGCAGGAGACAAAATATACCATATTGATGAAGGATAACCTCATCCTTCACGGTTGTGTCGAAATCATGGGGTCATCATCACCTAAATGTGGTTTCATTCTGTAGCACTGACGCTTCAAGTAATCATTAAGCAGAGTGCTCAGTGGCTGGTGACATGGACAGTTACCAAAGTCACCCCTGAATGATTTTCCTACGTGCAAAACGGGGAGTCTCTCTTCCTTTTTATGTTCCATTGAGAAAAAATGGCAGCCATGAGGATATTTGCTACGAAGAGCACTCACACTTTCCAATGAGTTATTTGCCAGGGAAATTAGCTGAGGTCACATATCTCTTATTAGGTAAATGGAAGACAGCTTATGAATTTTTCAAAAAAGCAATTTACACCTATTTAAACTTAGCTCAGAGTACTATGGTTTGTTAAAACTCCATAGACAAGGGCCCATAGAAGGACAGGCTTATTTCCATTTTTAAGTACCTAGGACCTGGCATTTAGAGATGCCAGAAGGGATTTATTATTTAATTATAAAGTATTTATGAATATTTGCATTAGCAAATCAAGCATCTTCTTTCGCACCTAGATTCTAAGGTAATGGGATTCGTAACCACATTTGTCCATGTTGGGGAGTGCAGGGGCAGCACTCATAGAAAAAGAGGGCAAAGTATCCCAAGTAGTGGGGGGAACCCCTGGAGATAAGAGTACAGAAGCCCCTGCTGGCAAAGACCATCAAAGGACAGAGACTGCAGTAGAAACATTCATGGAAACGCTGTCAGAAATAATGGGGGTCAGAACATGAAGGTTTAGGTTTGACGAGGCAGATTAGGTCTGACCTCACCCCTGGCAGGAGAAGCTGACAGTCTGCAGAGCTGGAGGACCTTAGTGTGTCCGGAGAGGCAGGTGTAGTTTGCCCAGCTGTACAAATGAAGATTGCAGATGACCTGAGCAGGCGTCAAAGAATCAGTAGAGGAGAAGAGCTAGAGCCGAGTCACAAACCAGAGTCACAAGCGTTGGCCTCGTAGGGGATACATGGACTAGTCAGCGTGCAAGGGACAATCCAGGTCTGAGGGGCAAGTTTTGCCAACCGGTTCTCCAGAACTGGAAGGAGTTTTTGAGATGGTGGCCCCTGGAAGTTCCTGGCCAGGAACCTAACGTGTGTATTCATCTAAAATCTACCCTCACCCCTGCACCCCCGCCCCGGCTTATTTATGAAGAAGACTAGGAACTCTGGCTTTACCACGACTATGGGACCTGAGAGAGAGCACTGTTTGAAATGGCTGCCTGCTGGGCCCCTAACTTCTGGACCACGCTCGGGCATCCTATTTTCCTGAGGGCAAGGACTGTGGTTTTTAAAACAATCTCTTCAGGGGGCCGCCCGGTGGTGCAGCGGTTTAGTTCGCGCTTGGCAGCCCGGGGTTCGCAGGTTCGGATCCCGGGCGCCCGCCAACGCGCTGCTTGTCAGCCATGCTGTGGTGGCGTCCCATATAAAGTGGAGGAAGATGGGCACAGATGTTAGCCCAGGGCCAGTCTTCCTCAGCAAAAAGAGGAGAATTGGCAACAGATGTTAGCTCAGGGCTGGTCTTCCTCGCAAAAAAATAAAAAATAAAAAAATCTCTTCAGCTCTGACCCTCCCTAATACAATGCCTGGCTCAGAGTAGATGCTCAATCCGTATTTGTGATAAATGGATTAATCATGAAACCAGACCTGGGGGAGGCCTACAATTTGGTGATGTCTCAGAAGGTTATTTTACTTATATATTCATTTACTTCTCACTTTATTTCTATTATGTCTTCTTTCACAAGGGGTTTGGAAAAGCTTATAAGCATACATGTGATCAAATAGAAACTATAAATAATAAATGAAGGCAGGATCATTAGAAACATACATTAGGCAAAAACAAGTCAGTGGAGGGGAATGAGTTACGCAAGCAATTGTGCTCCACATAATTATTTGAGCCACAGATTCAGATTTGTTTTCTGCTGAAAAAATGAAGGCCAATCTTGATTCTCTTGATTACAAAGGCAAAACATTCTAGTTTTTCAAGCTTTTACTGGAACTTAGCTGTAAAATAAACCTCTGGTATGGACCTTTGTGTCTGGACATTGAGTGATGTAAACAGGGTCCACAACGATATTCTTACAGCAAATCCAATAGGGCTTCTCTAGAACTGTGTCTTACAGCATGAAACCTGACGCGTGTCCCATAGTGCAACTCATGGACAGCAATGTCATGGGATACCAAGGAAATATGGTTTAAGACCGAAACTTTCTAAAAATTTAGCAAAGTCAAAGAATACATCTAGAAAATCCAGAGGAGTGTAAGTCCTTCAAACAATTCTCCATGAAGATCACCTCTTTGAACCAGACTTTTCATAAGGGTTGGGAACAGATTATTGGAGTTATATCTTCTTTCAAGGCGTGAAGGGTCGTTGTTCTATTTTGCTCGTTTAGAGTGGCAACATATACTATAGTTATCAAAGGAGATTTTTTACAAGCTTTTATG
Organism: Tapirus indicus; assembly: GCA_031878705.1. NCBI lineage: Eukaryota > Metazoa > Chordata > Mammalia > Perissodactyla > Tapiridae > Tapirus > Tapirus indicus. The sequence goes on along the minus strand of CM062918.1, from coordinate 153,085,324 downwards.
GAAATTGAGGCATCTAACCAAAACCTTCTTCAGAATGGATGACTAGCCAGCCCTCTGTTCTGGTTATCTATTGCTGCCTGGCAGACTACCTTAAAACTTCGTGGCTTAAAACAACAATGGTCATTATTATTATTTCTCATGGTTATAGCGGTTGACTGGGCTCAACCAGGTAATTCTTGCTCAGCTTTTCTCATGCAGTTACAATGACTGGGGCTGGAATCATCTGAGGTCCTGCTTACTCACATGTCTGGTACCAGGCTGAGAAGACTCGATCAGCTGGGGACAGGGACAGCTGGGCCTCTTGGGCAACTCGATCTCTGTGTCGTTTCTGCACAGTCTCGAGCAGCATGGCTTTAGGAGAGCTGGACTTCTTATATGGCGGCTCAGGAAGAGAGAGAGAGAGAGAACCAGGTGGAAATCATTACCTTTCTTGACCTGCCTTGGAAGTCATGCACTGTCATTTCTAGCACATTCTATTCATTGAGGCATTCACAAAGATCTGCCCAGGTTCAAGAAGAGAGGGTATAGACTCCAGGAGGTGTTGACGGGGAAGTGGCAGGGTTTGGAAGAGCATGTGGGACCAGAAATATTGTTGCAGCCATTTTTGTAAAATACAATCTGCCACACCCTCCGAGCTTCGAAGGTCCACCAAGGACCAAGAACCAAGCAGAATCGTTCTTAAGGACCTATTCTGGGCCTTCAATAAGTGAACAAATTCAAGTCCCCCAAGTTTTTCATCATAGAGCATAGATGAGGTGACTAACATGCAAGATTTTCAAAGAAGCTTTTACCAATCACTCATCAGAGACATAGAAAAAGCTGCAGAATGCTCCCAGGAAAAGTCCAGTTTTCAGTAACATTGAAGCCATTCCCAGTTCATGTCTCCAGCAGGGGCGATACAGCCGGGTCATCCAGTGGTTTTCTGTCATTTAAAGAGCAGTTAACAAGCGTGTGGAGGAGGAAGAACATAGTCCTGCTTTAAGCCCCTCAATATCGTTATCTGGTTTCCAGGAGACAGATCTGTCAAGACAGGCACTGATTTGTGCTAAGATGTTAAAATGCAGCTTTCATATAAGAACCAATAACTAGGAGTTAATACTGTGCTCAGAAAGCTTAACCCAGAGTCATTCTTGTCCAGGGGTAAAGGCAGAGGAGAGATAAGTTAAAAACAAGCAGGAAAAATCAACTATATAATTCATTTATTTAAATTTTTAAGTTATGCCCATTTAATTCCAATAATGTGAGGCCACTAACAATCTATTATATTATTCTTGATAATTTTTTCCAGTAGGTAATAGTATAGTATCTGTGCTTGAAACTCTGTAGAATCTTGCATAAAATATTGATGCAGAAATCCTCAGTCCGACATATTTTAAGGAAGAAATAGGCATAAAGTTTAAATGGAATGTTTAACAAACAGATGAGCCTATATTTTGGAGGAGTTCATTTAGAACAGGCTTTGAATAGTTTTGATAGCAGAAAGTCTTCACCTGCTGCTTTATTTAGTTTTATGTCTTCTAGCCAAAAGAAATACATGAGGAGATATTCCTGGGTACCAACCAGGGAAGCCCTTAGTAACCGCAAATTTCAGTGTAGTTTTAGGATGATACTAGCAGGAAGAAAGGGAGGCCTCCCACATCAGCTGAGATTTGTGCATATCTGTGCTTAACCACAAATAATTATGTGCCCAGATCTATCTTCTTGATTGGTTCTGGCGGCAAAAACCCAGGCCTCCCACAACGTTCACGAAATTGAATTTTAGGCAAATAGATTTACATTGGAGTAGATCCTGTCTGATCCTTCCGCGTTCCTTTTGCACACCACTGCACCAGCCCAATAACTATCAGAGGAGTATTGACCGAGCTCCCAGGACTCCAAGTCCACCAGCCTCCCAGGCGGATGTCCTGGGAGAATGCTCCTTAGACCCTCTCCTTCCGAGGCTCCGTGGGAATGCACTCAAGACCAGAAACCTCTGTTCTCAGACCCCTGGAGTGGGTGTGGCAGATACTGTCCCTTGCTCACCCAACAGTTCCTTGGAAATAGAATGCCCTAATGTTTTTTTCGTGTGTGTGTGTGTGTGTGAGGAAGACCAGACCTGAGCTAACATCTGTTGCCAATCCTCCTCTTTTTGCTGAGGAAGGCTGGCTCTGAGCTAACATCCGTGCCCATCTTCCTCTACTTTATATGGGCCGCCGCCATCGCATGGCTGACAAGCAGTGCGTCCGCGGGCGCCCAGGATCCGAACCTGCGAACCCTGGGCTGCCAAGCGCGAACTAAACTGCTGCGCCACCGGGCCGGCCCCTTTTTTAACTTTTATAGAAGATAATAAACGTACTCCAAAAGCACCAGTCCTGAGAGCATAGCTCGATGAATTGTTGCACATGTATACACTTGTGTTGCCACCACACAGATCAAGATAAAGAAAATTTCCAGCACCTGGCAAGATTCTCTTGCTTTTTCCTAGTCCGCACCCCAGCCCCATGGGAGGTAATCACTATTCTCACTTCTATCGTCATTGACTGGTTTTGTCTGTTCTTGAACTTTGTATCAGTGGAACCATACAGCATGTATTCTTTTAAATTTGGCTTCTTTCACTCAACTTAATATGTATGAGATTCATCATGTGGTTGCATGTACCAGTAGTTTGTTTTTTCTTTTCTTTTTAGCTAATAGCTATTTTCTCTTTTTATTTATTATTTTATTGAGAAATAATCGACATACATCACTGCATGTTCTTTCTAACTGCTGTGTAGTATTCTATTTCATGCATATACCACGATGTGTTCTTCTGGTGATGGGCATTGAGTTGTTTCCACTTTGGCCAATACGAATAAAGCTGTGATGAATGTTCTTATGCACATCCTTTGTGGACATATATACTCATTTCTCCTGGATAAATTCCTAGAGCTGGAATTGCTGTCATGGGGTCAGCTGCGTTTAGCTTTAGCAGAAACTGCAAATTGGTTTACAAAGTGGTTATACTGTTTTACACTCCCATGAGCAATGCATAAGAACCCCAGTTCCTCCACACCCTTGTCATTGTTTGCACTGTTGATCTTTTTAATTTGAGCCATTCTGGTTGGTGTCTGGTGGTCCTTCATTGTGGTTTTAACTTGCATTTCCCTAATGACTAATGATGCTGAGCACTTTTTCATATGCTCAATGGATGTTTGGATGTCTTATTGTGTGAAATGCCTGCTCAAGTCTTATGTCCGCTTTTAGTTGGATGGTTCATTTTTTTCTTATTGATTTGTAGGAGTTATTTACATATTCTGAACATATCTTTTGTCAGAAGTATGGACTATGAATCTCTTCTCCATCGTGTGATTTGTCTTTTTATTCTCTTAATGGTATCTTTTAAGTAAATAATTTTAATGAAGTCCAACCTATCAAGTATTTATAGCAGTGCTTTTGGAGTCCTCGTTAAAAACCTTTGCCTACTCCAATGTCATGGTATCAGTCAGGTTTCACCCAGAGAAGCAGAACTACCAGGAGATGTATGTTAAGAGATTGTTGTAAGGAATTGTCTTGTGTGATTGTGGGGGCCTGCTGGGCAAGTTCAAAATCTGTAGGGCAGGCTGTCAGGAAGGGCAGGATGCAACTCTTGGGATGGACTGAAGCTGCTGTCCCCAGGTGGGGTTTCTTCTTCATCAGGGAAGCCTCATTCTGCTCTTAAGGCCTTCTACTGATTGAACCAGGCCCACCCAGATTATCTAGGCTATCTGCCTTACTTAAAGTCAACTTTAATCACGTCTACAAAATGCCTTCACACAACACCTAGATTAGTGCCTGATTGAATGACTAGGGACTGTAGCCTAGTTAAGTTGACACATGCAAAGATCCTCATAGTCATTAACAAATGTTTCTGTTTTCTTCTGGAAGTTTTATTGTTTTACCTTTTTCATTTAGTTGTGTGATCCATCTTGGGATAATTTTTGTGCCTGGTGTAAAGCAGGGGCTAAGGCCAAATGGGGTATGATTATGGGGCAGCAATATGTTCAGAGAAGGTGGACTCTGGCCCCCACCCCGGGGAATGAGTCAGATTGATCCAAGCCAATCATGGTTATGCTATGTTCCTTTCATTTATTTAGCAGATATTTATTGAGTGCTTACTATGTGCCAAAGGTATTCTCAGTTCTGAGAATACAACCAAAACTAATACAGGTAAAGTCCCTGCTCTCATGGAATTTCCCTTTGCAAGTAACTGGATAGAGAATAGATATGTGACCCCATTCTAAGCAATGGGACCTGAGAGAAGCATGTTGGGGACATCTGGGGAAGGTGTTTCTCCTCGACAAAAGGAAGACTTTCAAAGAAAACCCCCTGCCTTGCATCTGGGAGCACATGGTATTTGGTGCGGCAGCAGCCGTGTTCCCGGAGAACAGCGGAGAGGCCAGCCCAGCGCCCTGCCACCTTTGAGTTCCTTTATTAACCAATTCTGAAACGGCCTATCTCGAGGTTTCTTATGTGACATAATTAAATATTCTTATTGTTTAAGCCACACTTGGGCATTCTATTACTTGTAGTCATATACACATAGATTTCTGGGCATGACACCTCTGCTCTCTAACTTGTGCCGTAACTCGCCTCAGTTCCTTTCCTCACCCAGCTCCAGCCTTAACTCTGCCTTCTGTCTTAGACACACTTACACTGCAGACCTTCACCAGCTCCCATTCTAACTTGTTTTCATCTTTAGAGAACTAATTTGATCCCTTCTGCTGTGGTCACTCTTCCCGAAAGTTTCCACCTCAATGTTCCCGCCACGTCCCTCTTCCCTTTCTAGTTTGACTGCCCTCTCCCCAACCCCACGCACACCAAGCCCCAGTTGAAGAGGTAGGCACTGAACTATGGTTACGTAGTGTTTGAGCCAGTTGGTGCATTTTTTGATGCAAAGCCACATGAAATATGATGCTGTGGAGGAGTAGAAACTAAGAGACTTGCCCAGAAGCCAGACTTCAGAGACTGAAGTGGACGTACAGCGGAGTTGAGAGAACACACTGTCCCAGAGAATCAGAGACTAGCTGCTCGATGATTTCTGGGTACTGCATGGCCTGACCATCCTTACTGCAGCTGAGTTCCTTGGAAGGCCCCTGTCTTCTCATAATAAAACTATTTAACCATATAAGCCACCTTGAAGGGGTTTCTGTTTCTTGAAAACAAATCACTAGACTAGGTGGCTCTTGCACTCCCAAAAGGGGTCTTACCCTTTTAAGTGTACAATCCCCCTGTTAGAGAATGTTACCAAGTGTTTGGGAGTCAAGCAGGTATCCGTTAACTATGCTTCCAAGCTGTCCAGCAATACCTTCTGCACATTCTACCCTAGGATTCTGATGCGGGGAACAAACCCTTCCTCCATCCTTCCTCCGGGCGGGTTCCTAAATTCCTAGAGTTCTCTTTCTTGAGAAGCTAGGGAAGCATTTAACTCTTCTGTCTTAATTTGGGTAATTCTTCCCCAAAGCAGAACCTGGGACAAGGAGTTCAGATGGTTTATTTGGAAGAAGGGAGGCAGAGTGACAAGCAGAGAGAATGGTGCCTTAGTGGGCTGGCTACCACCGTGGTGACTGGGGCTCAACTCTGCTGGAAACGCTGAAAACCTGTGTAGGATATGCCCTAGGATCCGTCTACTCTGCCCACCATTGAATGAGGTTTGCCCAGGGTGTTAATTCCCCTGGACTTTTGGGCTATCCCGCACAAGGGATGAAGGAGCTCCTGTGGTTTCAGAAAAACCCCAGAGGCAGAAGAGCTGAGAGTCACAGGGACCCTCCCTGTGGGGCTGGGCAGTGAGCACGGGAACCGTCCAACTTCAGCTGAGGAGGTGGGCTGAGGGGATGTGTCGGAAACCATCTTCTCCATCCCCTCTTTGGGGTAAGGGTTTTATCCTAGTATCATTAGACCTGACTGTGAGTCCCCAAAAGCAGAGACTCTGAAAGTAAATATGGCTATCTTCTGTGACAGAACAGCTATCCGCTAACCAGAAATCCACATTCTCTTCTTCCTGGCTGTTCTGCCGGCCCATAATTCCCAGAGTCCCTTGCAGTTAGGTGTGGCCAACTGACTGAGTTCCGCCGAATGGAATGTGAGCAGAAGTCACGTGCACCACTACCAGGCCTGGCCTGTCACAATCCTCCCGTGCTGACCTCTCCGTGTTTTTCCCCTTCTGCTGGCTCAGTGTTGATTCTCACGTGACCTTTGAGACCACACGCTGAACGTAGTCGAGCCTCTGCCAGCCTGGCTCCTTGAAGGACTGTGTGCAGCACAGCATCTCTTCCTCCTCCTCCCATTCCTCCAGCCCCACCTCACCCCCCTGGAGCTGCCATCTTCTGAGAGAGAGAGAAATGAACTTCTATGGTGTGGGGCCGTTATACATCTGGGGGTTAATTTATACAGCAGCTAGCCTCTCCTAATTAATATACCTACCATAACACCTTACCATTCCCCAGGCACAGAAATTAGTCCTCAGGTGTCTCTGAACTACACTATTTATGAAAGACTTGAAAGTTTAGAAAGATAATCATAAAATTATTTCATGCACATGTAAAAAAATTAAACACTACAAGAGAGTCTAAAATCAAAAAAAGTCTCCTGTCTCCCTCCTCACCCCATTTCCAGCCCCACTCCCATTAGGTAACCACTTTTAATTATTTCTACCTTTATTTTCCTGATTGTTACCTCTGTGTAATCTCCTCTGTTTCTAGTTTTATCCGTGTTAGAAAATATTTAGTGGGATTTTAACCCGGGAAAGTGAGAAGAGTATTAGGGAGAAGAAGTAATGCAGTGGCAGTAGGACCTCACACTGCTTCAGTTACACAAAGGAGAAGCAGCATGGTGTGTGGGACAAACACAGAACTTGAAGTCAAGTTTGTGTGGGGTTTAGCTTCCAATGCTTGTTTGCAGGTTAGGAGGCTGTTGTGAGTTGGAACGACGCGTCTGCAGGTGTTCTGCGGTGGCTTCATCCCTAGAAATATTTGCAGGGTCTTCACACACCAGCACACTGTATTGTGGGGCCAATTCATCTTATTGTCAAGTCCTACAGTCAAACTGTTCTGGAAGGTAACCTGTGTGGAGCGAAGTGCCTCGCACATCCATTACTAGAAGCATATCTTCGGTTAGTGGATAAGCAAGTCCACTTGAGCCAGCACCTCTTGCTCCAGTCAGGAGAGGGCAGTAAGGGACACAGAGTGCATTTGCTTTTAGAGCGAGGAAGGTCTTAGAAACCACACCCAAGTCGGATTTGAATTGCTGTCAGCCTATCAGAGTGTTGACCAGGGCCCAGAATGTATAAAATTGTCCTTCTCAAATGATACGTCAGTCAAAACGACTTGAAAAAAATCCGCCAGATTTCTTGAAACATCATAAAATAATACAAATTCCATATTAATTTAGAAATAATCAAGCTAGATATTTAGACACTTTGCTCAACCACCAGGTATCAGCCATGAGAAGATTGTGGTCCTGTTGGCACGGTGTCCCATATGGGAAAACAGCTCATTTTCTTGTTCTCTGTGCTCTGTCCAGAGTGATTTTTGTGCTGAATCATGTTCCTAAACAAATGACAGCATCTGAAATCTATCAGAATGTTCTTTAGTGAAACTCTTCTCCTTCAGTCTGATTACAGGCTCCTTTATAGCATTTTTTAAATTGCAAAAACAACAAACTTCTAACTGACTATTCAGTAATGGGGATTCTCATGAACCCTTAAAGGACTTGAATAAATCATGGAGGGAGTCTGCCTTAGACCGGATGTGCGACCATGAATGGAATGATAGATGTCAGGCTTTCCGACTTGGAAAAGTAAGTCACTTTTCCATTCTAGTCCATCTTAGAATTCAGATAAATTTTGATTAATTCTGAGTTCAGATGGGAGGGCAATGTAAGAGAAGAAGGAAGATAGCAATATGCCTCACTTCCTCCTTGAACCTCGCTGTTAGACGGAAGCCTGCCAGGGTAGCAGTTGGGAGCCTCTGGCCTTAGTTGCCAGAACAATAAAACATCCGACACACGAATGAATGTAATATTTAAAATAAATAACAAATTTTAGTATGTATTTTAAACATCTCTATATAATAATAAAAGAAATAGTGTTTATCAGAAATTTTCCTAGTCAAATGCACAATTCCTTCGCACTTTTCTGCACGGATTGCTAGACTCTTTCAAGTGTATTTTTTAAACTGTAAAGTAAATGGAAATTAATTTGGTTTGGAGATTTTGGAGATGCTTTAGAATATCTTAAACTAGATCGAAAATAATTGCTATAGAAACATCTTATCCGTTCAAAACATCAAGGAAACCCTAGCATAAGGCTCACCACTAGCCCTTTCTGAAAGCTTATCTATGCAGCTACGCAAATGTCCCAAGCATTTGCAAGTATTTTCCTCTCCAAGATAAGAAAAGTCTATTGTAGTCAAGATGCTCTGAGTTCTTCCTCTGAATTCCCTCCACTTCTTTCACTCATTCACTTATTCATTCACTCATTTTAGGCCTTGGAGGGCTTCAAGGTACTCCTGCTGGAGGAAAATAGATGGAACAAGCAAGCTACCAGAATACTTTTTAGCTCCACAAATCTGATTTTTATTAGGAATGGAAAGAAACTGCAGTTGCTGCTTAATTAGGAACAACTACCTTTATTTTACAACATCCTTCCTTAGCAAAGTATCCGTCTCCCATTTTTGAAGTTCTCTCCTGTAGATGGTAGCCTGTGAGGCCAACAGCATTTAAGTGTGGCCTTCCTGTGACATTATAAAAGTCACTCAGAAAAGCTGTATCAACCTGCAAAAACAGAAACAAGTTTAAGCCAAAGCGTTTATTTGGGATCAAAGAATTGCAATTTGGGGAGCACAGATTGAGGTAGAAACCCAAATAGTGTCCCAGTTACAGGAGAGAGCCTCAGGGTTTTCATGGGCAAAGAGGAGGAAGACGAGGTGAGCTGTATTAAGGAAGAGTTCATCGGTGCTGGATGAGGCCAGGCTGGGTCTGTACTTCATAGATTGGCTTGAAAGCCGGTCTTCAGGCAAAAGGCTAGGCTTGTACTTCATTGGTTGGTTAGCAATCTGGTCATCAGCAAAGCCCAGTTTTATCAGTCCTTACAAATAGGATCTTCTTGTTCTTACTGACTGCTTGGAACATTGGCGGTTTGGTCCAGTTTGGAAAGTAAAGAAAACAGGACGTGCAAAGCAATTCCTCTGAAATGACTGCTCCAGTTCTATTTTAATATGGCTCCACTTGTGTCATCTTTCACAGCTGACAATATCTTAATAATAGTTTTTATGTGTAAAATACCTTTACGTCCTTCATCTTCTTGGAGTCTGACACCAACCTGGTGAGTGAGGGGCGAGGCATGAGTCTAGTCCCATTTCCTTTCTCTGTTTTACAGTGAAGGACTGAGACTCAGATGGCTTACGTGGCTCTGTGGAAAGCACACAATGAGTCAGAATCAGGACTCAGTTCTAGGATGTTGGAGTTCACAAGTGTGGTGCCTCCTCACTCCTGAAATGTGAAAAATTTCAATCCCCCACATTCATTATTGAGTATTGTATTAGTCTGGGTTCTCTAGAGAGAAACAGGACCAAAAGGAGATTTTATATCTTAAAGAGATTTATTATAAGGAAGTGGCTCATGCGGTTATGGAGGCTGAGAAGTCCCGAGATCTGCAGTCGGCAAGCTGAAGACCCAGGAGAGCCAGTGGTGCAGTTCCAGTTCGAGAGAGCTGATGGTACAAGTTTCATTCCAAGTCCGAGCCCAAAGTTGGGAGAAGACGAGTGTCCCGGCTTGAAGACAGTCAGGCAGAGAACAAATTCTCCCTTCCTCCACCTTCTGTTCTATTCAGACTTTCAACAGATTGCCCTGGGGAGGGCAATCTGCTTTACTCATTCTACCATTCAAATGTTAATCTCATCCAGAAATGCCCTCACAGACATACCCAGAATAATGTTTAGCCACATATCTAGGCACCTGGTGGCCCTGTCGAGTTGACACATACAATTAACCGTCACAAGTGCCCGTGGAATTGTGTGTCCTTCTCAGTGCCAGGCATTCCAGTACTGCCCCACTCTTGTGTCACTCCCTGGAAGTCAGAAACCCAAGTTTCTCTTTTGGATCCCACATGAATTGGTCATTTAATCTCTATGGCTCTGAGTTTTCTCAACTGCAAAATAAGGGGGGTCAGATTTAAATGACTTTGTAGGACACTTACAGTTCTAAAACAGTGTTTCTGTGATTCTATAATTGAATTCTGAAGAAGACTTAAAACTGATTCGACTTCTGTTTCATCAAAGCTGTGTTTCAGCTCCAAGGAAAGCATGAGTATTACAGGGACTTACTCATCAAGTTCAATCAACGTGAAGGTTGTTAAAGAACAAAAATTCAACCGAGTGAATTTAAAGATCTAATTGACTTTATTCAGGGACTCATGAATCGGGCAGCATCCCATCCAGCAAATAGACAGGAGCTCTGAGGAGCTGTACAAAATGGAAGGTTTTTCTAGGCAGAAAGAGGGCGGGACAAGGAAGTTAAGAGTGGGTTATTTCTGGCAAGGTTACCTTCCCTTAGGGGAAGGCAGAGGGTCTTCTCAGGCAGGTCACCTCACTCATGTTGACCAGGAAATTCCAGACTGATTGGTTTCAAGTTCCATTCCAGGGAGAGGCTGAAACTGCAGTTAGGTTAGGCATTAAGTCTTGGTAGGGGTTAGCAAAAGTGACTCCATTTGGGGACTGTTGTTTCTTTTTAACAAGGTGATAATGCTGTATGAATGAGTCCAAAAACAAAAATGTGGGAGTCTGTTACTTGGTCAGCATTACACTGAGTACCACAGTAGATGTAGTTTGTGACACAGTCCTTGCACCAGGGACCTCCCCATCTGATGGTGAGAAGATTAGCACGTGAGAAATTCTGGTATGACAAAGTGTGAGGTACAGACTACAGGTGCCGTTACAAACAGAGGGGTGGGGTCAGTGAGTAAGGCTTCCCCTGAAGAAGGAAGTAGGACTCTAGCTGGTTTTAAAAAACAAAACAAACAAACAAAAACATGGGGAGGATTTATATGAACAGAGGCAAAAGAGGAGGACTTTCCTGGCCAGGGAAGAAATCTAGGCAAAGATAAGCGAGAATCATTTGCATGACCATGAATGGACCAGGCAGATATGTTTGGATGGGTGGGACTGCCAATAGAAGGCAGAATTAAAATAGTATTTGAGGAAGGCACAATCCGACAGCAGTGGGAGGATGGATTGGAGGAGTGTCTGAGAAACTAGCTACCTTTAACTGAGTGCCTACTGTGTGCCAGGCTCTGTGTGATAGGATTTTGTATGTACTATCTCGAATCATTGCAACAATCTACAAAGTAGGTTTCATTAGCTCTCCATTTTGCAGATAAGGAAATTCAGGATCAAAGAGATTAAGAAACAGTCCAAGGCCATCCAGCTACAGGAGGCTCAGTAAAAATTCCAGCCCAGCTCATCTGACCCCACAGTAGCCCCTTATCCTACCATCCCACAATGCCCCTCCCAGAACCAGGGGGCTGCTGCCATTGCATTCCCCCAAATCAACCAAAACTTGGTCGTCTGGTGGATTTTGCTACTGTGGCAGCCGGTTACTGAGCAACTGATCACCTCACCTGGCAGTGACCTGATTTAATTGTGCTGAATGTCTAAACAGCTCAGTCTGCCGCTTTGTGGTCTGTCTTGAGGGCAGATTCTGATCCAGTGAGTGGCGGGCAGTGTGACTGAGGGCAGAGAAGGCCATCAGACCAATAGCTGCTCTCCTTATTTACTCCCAGAGGCAAACTGCAGAGGCAGGCCCTGGGAATAGCTGCGTAATCACAACCCAAAGCACGGTCCTTTATTCGTGCTTAACATTGAAAACTGTTGGTCACGCACCAGTCATCTGAGTAACACCTGCACCTTCTTGGCTTTTGAGCACAAATTAAAAACCAAATTTTAATTTGGACGTTGAAGTTATTTACATGAACTGGTCTGCAGTCATGCAGAAGATCAGCGGGAGAGCCAGAAGTAGAAGTTACAGTTTATCATTCCCATGTGTCTTTTGTCCGTTTCCTAAAGAAATCAGAAGAGGGATAGTCATGTGTGTGTTTGAGGGGGGAGGAAGGGATCTTATTTCTGTATAGGAATTTCTTTTAAATTATATTATAAAGACAAATCATTGTAGAAAGCTTAGTTCTGGAAGACCTAAGTCTTCTCTTTCTTTAAAAATAGAGAATCGGTACCCCACACCTCACATCCTTGGTGCAGTTCAACCCAGACATAAACAGTCTGATTGCATCGCCGCTGACACCCAGCTAGCTCCTCTGTTGAGACCTTCCAAGGTGTTAATTGCAGTTGTGAATTAATCATTTTTCTAACTGAGCCAGACTCTTATTTTCCTCTTGAAGCTTCTTGTTATTAAGTTTGCTTGAATGGGTGAATGTGAGGATACCGTCAGTGGAAATTATCACTCAGCAATTCACTACTAAACATGCACAATTGTTTTTATTGTGCACTTAACTATTATGTGGAATTTTATATATGGAAATTCACAATTAACCACTTATTCTAAAATTCCGTTTTTGTTCCTGTATGAGAGTTCATCTTTGTGAGTTCAGGATTTCCATCAGGTTCTCCTTTTCCTTTCAGACTCTGAAACCTAAAACAAAAGCCACAATGGTTTCAGTCTTTTCAGAAAGTGACCTGTTTCAGAAAAGAATGTCAATAAATATTTGTACGAGTGCTTTTCAAAAGTAGTATCTCTTCTCTGCCTTTATATACATTAACAAAGCTATTGTAGCAGTCTCACTATGATAAAAATAATTCAGCAAAACTGGTCACTAATCTCTCAGGATGAGGATGTATAAGTCCCCTATTTTCCAGAAGTTTTCAGTGCAGGAACTAAGGGCTTTAATGAAAGTATCTTGTCAATAACAGTGAGAGGAGGGCTGCTCCTGTGTCTTGGGAACCAGTGGGATTCAGGAGGGGTCTAACCAGCTGGGGGCCCAGCATCTGCCACAGAGCCCCTCACCGAGGTGGGCTGGGCGCTGGGGATGCTGACCTGTTCTCACCTGCTGATAGTGGAAGTCCTAACTGGCAAACTTGGTGTTGTGGGTTCTAGTCTGGGCCAGGGGTTGGAAAAGACAGAACCAAAATGCAGAGATTGGAACCAGTTTTATGCTTAGCAGGTGCCCACTTTTCAAAGAGGTAAAATCCCAAAAGAGCCAGAAATCCAGGCAAGAAGTCAGCTTCTAGCTGATTTGTCAATGAGCCACCAACTTGGGATTAAAGGAATAGAACTTAGTCATGGAAGGGCTGTCTCAAGGCCAGCCTTTAGTCCCAGGAGGGGACAGAGTACCAGCAGAGCATTCTAGAACCTCTGCTCAGTGCATTTGTAGGACTCTGTACCCCCCGTTGTACTCACCCCCGCTGGGAATACTAGTCTACTGTCTTCCCCATAAGCCCCATGAAGATAGAGACAGCCTGTCCTGTTCCGCCCTGTCACCCCAGCATTCAGCACTGTGTTGTGGTTGTCACCACCCCAGGCCAGGCTCTTATCAGCTCTTACCCACATCATGGCAGTAGCCTCTAGACCAGTCTCCCCCCTTGACTCTTTTGTCTATTCAATGTATTATCCACACAGTGTCCAGGGGATTTTAAAATGTGAATCTGATTTTGCTGTCACTCTACTTATAGACCCTCAGTGACCTCCCCTTGCTCCTAGGATGGAGTCCCAATCTGACACATGGTCTCCAGGCCAAGCCAGCCACTCTGCCTTCTTTCATTTCCTCAGGCCACGATTTTTGCCTCCCCAGCCTCCCCTTCATCCAGCTAATTCCTTCTCATCCTTCAGCTCTCTGCTTAACAGTCATTTCCTGGAAATCCTTCCATGAAAACTTGGTCTCCCTGGTATTCACTCCAATAGTTCCTGGGCTTCTTTTTCATAGCACTTTCCCCAGCTCATTGTTCATTCATTAGTATTATTTGACAAATGTCTGTTTCTCTGATTTGACTTGTAAGTTCCATGAGTGCAAAGAATGTACCTGTTACTGCACAAAGGGCACAATCTGCTTGCCACAAGACAAAAGCCAATCATCAAGAGGCAAGATGGTGGAAAAAAGAAAGGGTTTATTACAGTTTGCTAGCAAAAGGGAAGATGGCCAACTAATGTCTCAAAGAACCATCTTACAGAACAAAGACTGCAAGCCAGTTATAGTGGGGCTGGTCTCCAGATGGGCATCCATCCAGTCTTAGTTCCTGAGTCTTTGTTTTACTTGATATGCAGAGACCAGAGCAAAACCCTACACCCTGATCTTTTAGTTGTCACTGATGATGACTGTCAGCCTAGATTCTCTGCCCAGGGGTCATCACATTCCTAAGGAACTCAAAAGAACAAGGTTATCAACTTATAGCAGCTGGGAGGGGCCACAAAACCCACAGAACATGTCTGGGCTAGTTAATCAGAGGTCACTCAAAGTTACAATATCATTTCTTTTTTACAATATGGCTTCCCTTATGTCAACCTTGTCTTGAGCCGGTATCACACCCATTTTGCTCAGGGCCTGGAACATAATAGGAACCCTAAATCTATGTTGAATTATCTCATGAATACTTCAGGTAGTAAGTCTAGTAATGAGAATTGGAGCTATGAGAGGACTGAGGAGTGGAGGGCCCTGGGAAGGATGGAATGAGAGCAGCTTGATAGGAAGCCCCTGAGGGGCCATCTGGAAAGGTGTAAGCACCTCCTGCCTCAGCTCCAGAGGGGCCTCACTTACCTCTGCCGGCAACCCTGAACAGGGACAGATGAATAAACTACACCCTGCCCAAGATCACACAGTTGGTCAAGGGAAGACCCAAGACTCAAACAGGCTCTGAGTTCGGGTGTCCCCTTTCACCCCAAGGAGCTACTCTTTCTGTGAGTAATGTGGGAGGTCAGAATTGGCCACTTCAAAATATATCTCTTTACCTTGACTATTTTCTCTGAAGGAGGCTTTGACCTCCCCCTGCCGCCCCACCCCCCACCCCCCCCCACCCCCCGCCCCGCCACTAACTGTCTAAAGGGATTTGGGATGGAAGGCCTGTCCCGGAACGGCCATCAGGATAGATTCCTCTGGGTATTGATAGACTGGGAGGGTCCTTGCTAAGACCAAACATTTACACTTGTAGGGGAAATCTCCATTTGTAAAGGTGTCTCCCTCTTTGTACTGGGAAGAAGGGGGGATGACCTCATCTCTAGAAACTTGTCACTGTTGAAGGTGAGGTCTTAAATCTGCATAATAACCTTACTGTGCTTTTCTGGTAACTTCCCATAACTGACGCACTCCCAACATCCTCTGTTGTCTTTCTATTTAAGAGGAGAACGTCTGCCATTTTGTCGAGATATACTCAGTTTCCCTGGATCTCTCCCATGCATACATGTTAAGCTTTGTTTGATTTTCTCCTGCTATTCAGCCTCATGTCAATTTAACTTGTAGCCCAGCCAGAAAGGACCCAGAGTGGGTAGAGAATGCTCTTTCTCCCCTTCAGTGAGAACTATCGGGTAGCAGATAAATAATTCCTATGGTGTTTTCCCGGGACTTCCCCTGACTTGCTCTGCCTGTCTCTCTCTCAGTGACAGCAGCATCTGTGTACTCATTATGCTTCAGTCATGCCCAGCTTGGGGACCGATTATGATGGATCTCACCTAGAGGTTTGTGCAGAACATCTGCAGTCCAGGCTTGGCTGGTGGTGATGGTCTTCTGCTGCTTCCTGTGGGCTCTGTCACGGCCAGAATGCTGATGATGCTGCTCAGGGAGCCAGATGGGAGCTTGGTGACACCGCGAAGATGCCGGTGGCAGATGAAGTGGCAGAGCAGGCAGCGAGCAAGCTGGAACAGGGATGTTCCTGTCTCAGGAAAGGCTTTGGACAGCAGCAAAGAAGCAGGCTCAGAAAGGAGCGCCAGAGGTGGGCTGTGCAGCTGCAGGACAAGTGATATCCTGCACGCCAGGAGAGCACGGCGTCGACCACGTTCCCACACAGACTGGGGCAGAAAGACACGCTCCAGGTTTTTACTTGCTTCGGTATGGAAGTTTTCTGTGCGAGGAAATCTGTGGCCTCGGGGGCATGTGTCCCACATGCTGTGTACAACGGAAGGTATTTTAAGGGGGTGGAAACTTACTGTTACCCACTCTTCATACACTTATGCTTCTACTGATTAAATGAATTGGCCCTGGTGTCCTTTTTGATTTGCTTCATGGATCTACATCCTTGATTTTAAATCATTTTGTAAAAACAGAATTCACACTTAATGAAAAAACCAAGAAGGTTTTAGAAGCAACTTCTCTTGAGCCAGTTAGAAATGTTTAAATCCTGTCTCTGCTTTAATTCCACAACATCAAAAATACAGTCTAAACAATGAAGGTCTCAGAAAATGATACCTTTTCATAATTTACCTAGAATCCTCATTTCTAGTTGTTTATGCAAAAATGAGTTTCTATACTTTTGTCCCTTTTCAAACAATTCCAAAAGCTTTATTTCAAATAGCTTTGCTCGTTTCTTCTTTTATTTACAAGGTTTGTACCAAACGACCCCACTCAGACAGATACCCTAAATGAAGAAGGTAAATGGCTGTAAGAAGATAAAGACAAACTGTCCCTTCTCAGGCTGTGGGATGTTCTTCATGTGTCCTTGGCGCTTTTCAGTGAGTTCTGTCTTTGTATCTAGATAGACAACATCTGCAGTGATACGTGAATGGGTTGAGAATCAACCTTTGAATGTTGAACCACTGACTATTTTAAATACTAAATCAATCACATATTTGAGTCATTTTAGAAATGAGGGTTACACAACACACATTCCTCCATATCATATTTTTGGATGCTGTTGTAGAATTAAGATGTTCTTTAAATAAGGCATTATATTTATTATTAATCTCAAGCCATCTTTCCCCTTAGTTGTGCACATTCTTGAAGCAGGGAACTTACAAACATAACACCAATTCATTGATTTGGGGTTTTTATTCATGAAATGAAAGCTTGCACTTTCTCATAGTCTTTGCAATCTTTTGACCTCACAATCACTGTTTAAATAAGTGTCATAGAATCTCAGGGTTCAAAGGGCCTTTTTGGACCTTGTCTGGACAGCATAGGAGCCCCAAACGTCCCCTGCTCAGGAACTTGGCCTTGGATACCAGGGAAAGGCTCTCAGTCCGGGGATGGGAGCTCTCCACACCTCTCTCTGAACTTGCTTCTTGTCTGTCTAGCAAACCCCAGACCTCTCTTGTTCTCACTCTCATCTCTAGGATTTGAAGATTTTGGCCCTTCCTGGCTTCCCAGCAGGCCTCTCCTGGCTGTACATTCCCACCTCGGGAGGGAAGATGGAACAAGATTTATTTCCTGAGTGTGAAACATACCACCATCTAATCTGTAAATATTTTGTTACTGTTTTTTTCATTCAACAGGTATTTCTTGAGCTCCCGCTCTGTGCCAGGCCTGTGCTGGGTGCTGGGTATAAGGCATAAAACCATCAGGGTTCCCGTCATACCTGGTAGACTGACTGGTGGAGGAGGCAGACATTCATGGAAATGTCACACAAACACATAAGTAAATAATTAGAGACTGACAGAAAGAATGGTATAGGACGCTTTGAAACTGTATCAGGGTGACTTGATCTGTAAGGGAAGGGGGGTAGAAAAAGCCATGGAATGATTTTTTAGACACAGTCCTGTTATGTAGCTTAATCCAGCCATTCTCAGCCTGGCTGCATGTAGAGTCTCCTGGGGAGCTTTAGTAAACACCCAGCCTTGGGCTTCACCCCAGAGATTCTGATCTAACTGGCCTGGGCATCAATACTTTCTCCAAAGCTCCATGTGGTTCTCAAATGCAGCCAGGCTAAGAGCTTCCTCTTTAATCCTATGTATTGGTGGTTTCAATGCCCTCCGCTTCTATCTGATGTTCAATTGCAAATCATCCATACTGGGATAGCTCTAACTAAAAGTTTCAATGAAGTTGGAAACTTGCCATTCCTTACTCGTTTGGAATAAATGCCAATGAACACCTTACAAGATATACTTTTGTTATCTTTAAAACAGTTTTCCTTTTGAAAGTACCATGAGCATATTATTAAACATTTGAAGAAGAAGGGAGACCCACCCATAAACTTACTCTCCTCCTGCATGCACTCTGAGAATTTGGGTGGATTTCCTTCTCCCCTCCCCAATGCATCTGTACAGACAATAAATTAACTGGTGATTTAAAACCTACAAATACTGTCAATATAAATTATATATTATAGGGGCTGGCCCGGTGACATAGTGGTTGGGTTCATGTGCTCTGCTTTGGCAGCCCGGGGTTCGCATGTTCAAATCCCAGGCTTGGACAGATGCACTGCTCATCAAGCCATGCTGTGGCAGCGTCCCACATACAAAAATAGAGGAAGATGGACACAGATGTCAGCTCAGAGCCAATCTTCCTTAGGAAAAAAAATAAAAATAAATAAATTATATAGTGTATAATCTATATAACATAAATTATACTTTTTGGACTGAGAAAAATTCTTGAATCCTGTGCCCTCCACCCTCTAGCCAGCTCGACATGATTCTTGTCCTCACCTCTTGGTCAAGCATTGCTCTCTGGCTTGAAGGAATAAATGTGGCTTGACCAAGGTCACAGTGACCTCCTAACTGCTGTGCTCACAGACTCTAACCCCTCTCCCTGCTCTCTGCAGCATTTGGCCCAGTGGAACACTCTCGCCTACTCAAAACCCTCGTCCCTTGGCTCTTAGAACCATTTTCCTTCCTATTTCTCTGAGAACTCTTCTCAGTTCCCTTTGCAGTCCCTCCTTCTGGTCCTAGATGTTAAGATTCCCCAGGGTTCCTTCTCTGGCCCTTTCTTTTCTCACTCTGCTTGCCCTTCCTCAGCCCAAAGCCCCAGCCACTATGTAAGTGCTGATAATTCCCTGGGGGAGCCTGAGATACGGAACCTCCAAAAGCCAACGTATGGCAAGAAACAAAACATGGAAGTCTGGTGCTAGGGTGCAGCAAGAGAGTCCTTGTATGGAGACAAGCTGGACATTTCAATGCTGACCTGTTTTCCCCTCTCTTCACCACCTCCCACCCCAAGCCGTGCCTAAAACAAAGTAAAAGACAGCAGACTGAGACCCACAATTCTCTTCTCCTGACTGACAGATTCCTCACACCTCAGGACCGTTGACACCAGAGCTTGGGCCCAGGGGGCCATGTCCACTCACATGTCCATGTAACCTCCATGGGTGCATATCTTTTGCAGGTTTATTTGGAAATAAAACAGAGTAAAAAGTAGCCTTTGCTGAGTCATGATTCTCACAAATCCTTAAACCTGGACCAGCCTCTGTGGCCTGCCCTGCTCACTCCCAAACCTAGAGATCTAGTCCACACCTCTCATCTGACCGCTCACACAACTCCTACTGACTTTCTCCACCCAGCTGGGCCATGGGCCCCAAATGGGATCTCCGTCTTCTTTCTTTTTTTTTTTGGTGAGGAAGATTGTTGCTGAGCTAACATGCATGCCCTTCTTCCTCTATTTTGTCTGTGGGATGCTGCCACAGCATGGCTTGAGGAGCAGTGCGTAGGTCTGCACCTGGGATCCAAACCAGCAGACCCTGGGCCACCAAAGTGGAGCATGTGAACCTAACCACTATACCACCAGGTCAGCCCTCCATCTTCTTGCAAGAGCCTTCTCAGGGTAGATGCTCTAACTCAGTGGTCGGCAGTGCCTAGCCACTATTCCACCCTCTTGCTTATGTTGGAAATTTGAGAATGAACCTAACGCTTCTCTCCTCTCCACGCCTGTATTCAGTCATGGATACATTCCATCTTGTAAACACCTTTCAAGTCTGCATCCTCCCCTCTAATGTCCACTGTCACTGCTTGATGCAGGCTTCCAGGATCTGTTAAGGCTTAGGGTTAAGGCTTAAGTGTGGTGCCAGTAGCCCTCTTTGATTTGAAAAATACAACCAGAAAATGAGATAAATTTATTCCATTATTAAGAAAATTATTCTGGTTATAAAGATTATAATTATTTTTCTGAAAATGGAAAAGGTTATATAAAGAAAGTCGCCATTCATTTTTATTACCTAAGCTACTACAGATTTATTATTTTTTGAATGATGATTATCTTATTTTTCCCAAATAATCAATAAATTGGAGAATTTTTTGTTGGCTCATTTTCTTTTTAATAACTAGGACTTTACTTTTCACAACTTAAACTATATCAAGTGTAAATTCTCCAACAACTTTTTTCTTTGGTTGAGTCTCCTAAAGGACTTGAGACCAAGGAAGCAAGTTCAGTTGTCTTACACGGGAACACAAATATAACTGAAAGATAGGGGTATATTATGGGGCAGAGTGCATTTTGGGGGCCAAGAAAGTAAAAATAGCGTTCCTGCAACATGCAAAGCCAGTGCCAACACTTAAAGCAGCATTAAGTGGATAGAAAAGGCCTCCTAAATATCCTTTTTCTATGTTCTCTCATATTTCTAAATATAAATGATCATTAGTAGATAATTATGATGAATAATAACACTGTCACTTAGTTTCCTGCCAGCTGAGGCCTGGCGGAGTTGAAGCAGGCTGAACTCAAGAGCATGCAGTCCTAGAATCGAACAATTCGGCTCCGAGAAGACGGGAGTAGAGGTCACCGTGGCAACCTGATGCTGCGCCCGCGGCCATGTTGTTCCGGTTCTTGAGTGACTGGACCTGCGCTTTGTGATTGACAACGGAGGCAGGGCCTGGGTAGGACAGGGGTTTCCTTTGTGCGTGTTGGGGGAGGACAGCTGCTCTGGAGACTGCAGAAGAGGGTCATATGGTTTTCAGTGAAGTGACAACGAGTTAATGGAAATAATTAGTAGTAGCTAATAAGGATGTTTAAAGTATGCCATAAAAATATTGGAATTATGGGCTCTGTAAAAATAACTGCATTAAAATTTAATCGTTAGGTATAATTGTGTAGCTGGTTTTCATTCACTCAATAGCACTGATTAAACCCTAGTGTGTGTCGGACACTGCTGCAGGTGCTGGGATTCAGTGAACACACCGGGGGAGACACGCAGTGTGCAGTCAATAAATAACTTATGGAGTCTAGTGTGCTAGAATGTGGTGAGGACTGGGAGGACAAGATGAAGCAGGCAGGGGACTGGGCGTGCTGGGGACAGTGGGCTGTGGTCTGGCAATTTTCAATTGGCCTGTCAGAGGAGGCCTCATAGAGAAGATGACATTTGAACAGACTCAGAAAGGTTGAGGGGATGAGCCACACAGACGTTTGGGGGAGAACATTCTGGGCAGAGGGAATGCCAGTGCAAAGGCCCCGAGGTAGAGGTTCAAGGAGCAGTAAGAGCCCTGGAGTGGAGTGAGCCAGGGGAGACCAGCACAAGGTGAGGTCAGCGTAGTAACAGAGGGCAAGGTCATGTAAGGTTCTGTGGGTCACTGGAAGTATTTTGGCCGTTATTCTGAGAGAAAGGGGCAACCACTAAAAGATTTTGAGCAGAAGAGTGGCGTGACCAGTTAGGAGACTATAGCAACAACTGAGAGGGGAAATTACGGTGACCAGGGGGTTAGTCATGGAGGTAGACAGAAGTGGTCAGGTTCTGGATATGCTTTGAGAACAGATGCAACAGGATTTCCTGACGGATTGGATGTGGGGTATGAGAGAGGGGCGTCAAAGATGACTACAAGGTTTGAAGCCTAAGCGACTGGAACAAAGGCATTGCTGTCATTTGAGATGGGAAGACTGTGCATGGGTTTGGTGGTGGAGCTTGGGTGGAGCAGGAGAGCAGAATAAGGTCTGAGATGTTTTAGCATACAAGGAGAGAAAGAGAAGGCAGTCGGGTACACCAGTCCAGAGTTTGGGGGGGGTCTGGGCTGGAGGTCTAAAGTGGGCAGTCATCAGGCAAGTGGAGCCACAAGACCGCGTGAGACAACCGAGGCCTGAGAGGAGGCTGAGCCCTGGGGCACTGCGACAGGAAGATGTTGAGAAGACGGACTCGCAAAGGACTGAGGAGGAGCCAGAGAGATAAGAGCAAACCCAAGAGCATGGGGTCCTGGCAGCTGTGCAAGGAAGGCGTTTCCAGGAGCAGGGAGGAGCCAGGGCGGCAGAGGCTGGTGACAGAGAAAGTGCCCTTGACTTAGGCTGTGTGGAGGGCTTTGGTGCCTGTGACTCCTCAGAGTGTGAGGGTGAAGCCTGACTGGAGTGGGAACAGGCGAGCAGCTGGAGACAGCTCTTCTGAGGAGCCTTCTTGTGGGACGCCAGGAGAGGGGGAGCGGGATCAGGAGAAGGTTTGGTTTTCAGATAGGAGATTTAACATGGGTAAAAACATAGCATGTTTTTGTGCTGTATGTATGTGAATTATTCCCGTTTTATAATTCTGATTATATTATATTGAACTTTATCTTCCAGACACTATTTACCTATCCCTAGGACCTCCGGTTAGTCAAACCTTTGCCTTGACCTGGGATATTGATGCTTTCCTGGCTACATTAGAGTCTTTTTCTTTTCTTTTCTTTTTTTTGCCAAAGAAGATTCATCCTGAGCTAACTTCTGTTGCCAGTCTTCCCCTGTTTTGTATGTGGGTCGCTGCCACAGCATGGCCACTGACAGACAAGTGGTGTAGGTCCACGCCTGGAAATTGAACCCAGACTGCTGAAGCAGACCACTCTGAACTTAACCACTAGGCCACTGGGCTGGCCCTACATTAGTGTCTTTATTCGGCCTGGATCATGTGGTCAGTCTTTCCATGTGGAATTTTCTCACCCACATGGACTCTGAATGCCCCTGACCTTTCTGACATGCCCAGTAAGGCATGCTGATGCTGGTCCATCCATAACCTTCTCAGTCTCTGTTCCTGGTCTCAGGTTCCACAGTGATGCTGGAGGAAGATGCAGAATGTGCAGCCAGGACCTGCTGCTCACCTGTCATGTCCAGCCCCATCCAGGCCTTGGCCCTGGGCTGTATTTACCGTATCGCTCATTAGTTACCTATTGAGTTGATCCCGGTGACTGTTTTAGTCTAGGCTAAATGGGAGCATCTACAGGTCATGTGCCCCCCACAGCTCTACCCTCCTGGCCGAAGGGCAGGGTGGCTGTCATGCCGGCAGCATCCCTGCAGCACAGCACAGCAGCAGAGCTTACAGACTGCAAGTTAGGGGCGTGCCTTTCACCCAACAGCAGCCACAGCTGCATTTGCAGGAAGGCACGTGGGGGTAATGCAGATCTCTTTAGAAAACAGTGTGATGATGCTCTTGGAGGCTGAGCTCTGAACAATCACAGGCAGACACTGAAGATCCCCTTCTGTGTGTACAAAAACCCTTGCTGCTGGGGAAGGCCCTTCAGAAGCTGACAGGGAGAGCGAGCCCATGTGAGTGGATGGTGCTCAACCAGGCTGCAGAGAGAGGGGATCCACACTGCACAGGGACTGGGAAAGTCCCCTTTTGTTGCCCTTGGCCTCAGGGTAGAGTGTCATAGCTCCTTGGCTCCCTCCCCAGCCCCACCCAACATCGTAGTTGTGACAACACACACATATTTTTAAGTTAGCTCACATTCGTAGTCCCGTGCCAGAATAGCGCTCCTATTCCATCGTGAGTGTTCAGTTGTTAATCCTTTTGCTATTGAAGGGGAGGAAGACTCTCCTCTACCCACTCCGGGTCCTTTCTGGCTGGGCTATGAATTAAATCGACATGAGGCCAAATAGCAGGAGAAAATCAAAGCTTTATAATATGTATATGTGGGAGAGACCCAGGAAACTGAGTATCTCGACAAAATGGCAGAGGTTCTCCTCTTAAACAGAAAGACAGTGGAGGATGTTGGGGGTGGGTCAGTTATGGGAGGTCACCAGAAAAGCACAGTAAGGTTGTTATGCAGCCTCGCTGTCCACATTGATGAGTTTCTAGAGATGAGGTCATCCACCCCTCTTCCCAGTACAGAGAGGGAGACACCTTTACAAATGGAGATTTCCCTTACAAATTTCTGTTTGGTAAACAGAACTTTGGTAAAAGTGGGGTTAGCAAGGACCTGCCCAGTCTATGGATACCCAGAGTTATCCAAGGTGATGGCCTGTCCTGTCCCGGGGACTGGCCTTCCATCCCAAATCCCTTTAGACAGAGAGAGGGGAGGTCAAAGCCTCCCTCAGAGAAAATAATCAAGATAAAGAGACATATTTTGAGGTGGCCAATTCCGATCCCCCACACTATTTTCATCAAGTCATGAGTTAAAGAACCCCACTCAGGTCTGGTTAAAGGTAAACTGAAACTGAGTGGAACCAGCTAACAAGTGTAGAGGAGATTTTTGTGCCCAGGGTGAGCATTTATCCTCTCATCCAATGGGTACTTGCTGTATGTCCACAATGTGTTAGCACTGGCTTTATTTTTCTTTCAACTTATAGAGCTGGTACATTCCTCAAGTGCCCACCTGGGGGCTTTTCTGACACCAGTGAGTTCTCTAGTCCTGAGACGGTGTCCTACAATTCAATTCAATTCTGACACTAACTGCTCAGAGTTCATGCAGACCCCATGGGTTAAGGGCTCAGTCCCACAAGACTGCCCCCACTTCAGATGCCAGTTGTAAGTCCTGGGTCACCTGAACATTGACCAACTGGGTACAAATCAGAGGTTCTCTTGACCCCTCCTCAGGTCCCATAATTTGATAGGATGGCTCACAGAACTCAGGAACACACTTTATTTATGTTTACCAGTTTATTATAAAGATACAACTCAGGAACAGCCAGATGAAAGAGATGCATAGGCCAGAGATGGATATGGGGTGGGGGAGGGACCCAGAGCTTCCATGCCCTCCCCAGGCACACCACCCTCCCAGCACATCAATGTGTTCACCAACCCAGAAGCTCCCTGAACCTCATTAAAGAGATTGTGTGGAGCTCAGTCTCCATCCCCAACCCTCCTCCCTCTTCCTGAGGTTGGTGGTGGGGCTGAAAGCTCTGACCCTCCAACCACTTGGTCTTTCTGGGACCAACTAGATCTGGGCTATCTAGGGGCCCCACCCTAAGTCACCTCATTGGCATAAACTCAGGTGTGTTGGAAGGGACTTGTTGTGAATAACAAAAGACACTCATCTCTCAGGCTTTTAGGAGCTCTGCCCAGAACCAGGGACAAAGACCACATATATTTTTGTCTTCTACCACCCTTGTCAGCATCTCCGATGCTCCGCCAAGATTCCTGCCTCAGACCTGAGCCTCCCTCCCCCAGCTGCTGGGAGTGTTGGTAGCTGACAGCTCTTGGCCACGATGCTTTCTGGAATTGTCCTCAGCTGAGGATGAGGTGCCCACCCCATCCAAGTTTACACACCCTCCCTGGGGGAAGATGACTTTCAGTGACTGGCCTGTGGGGGCCCAGGAGAGCGGCTATGAAGGACCTTCCTAACTCCAGGCCTTGTTGTGACTGCATTCTAGTTCAACTATCCTCTCTGCCCATTCCTATTTCTTCATTACCGCTTGTTGTTGATCCCAAGAGCATTCCCTAATAAGACTGCTTCACACAAATCTCCCTCTCAGTCAGAAACAGGAACCCACCTGAGACAGCAGGCATTATACTTGGTTTACACATAATCAGGCATAAATGTATGCTATTTACATGTAAGATATATTTTAATTTTCCTAACAGTCCCATAAGGTGGACATTATTAACCACTTTAGAGAAGAGGACATGGAAAACCAGTGAAGTTGAGTAACTTTCCCCAAGTCCCAGAGCTAAGAAAGGGGCAGAGGCTTAGCTCCATGCTATAAAAGGGGAGAAAAGCATTCTCTACCCACTCTGGGTCCTTTCTGGCTGGGCTACAACTTAAATTGACATGAAGCCGAATAGCAGGAGAAAATCAAAGAAAGCTTTGTAACGTGTATACATGGGAGACACTCGGGGAAACTGAGTATCTCTTGACAAAATGGTGGAGATTCTCCTCTAAAATAGACGAAGGAGGATAGGAGGATATTTAGGGTTGGGTCAATTACGGGAGAACACCAGAAAAGCACAGTAAGGTTATTATGCAGAAGGCCTCGCCTTCCACACTGACAAGTTTCTAGAGATGAAGTCATCCGCCCCTCTTCCCAGTACAGAGAAGATTTTCCTTACAAATGTAAATGTTTGGTAAACAGAACTTTGATAAGAATGGGTGTAGCAAAGACCCTCCCAGTCTATTGATACCCAGAGTTATCCAAGGTGATGGCCTGTCCCAGGGACAGGCCTTCCATCCCAAATCCCTTTAGACAGTTGGGGAGGTGAAGGTCAAAGCCTCCTTCAGAGCAAGGTAAAGAGACACATCTTGAGGTGGCCAATTCTGATCCTCACACTATACTCTTCTCACTGGGACATGTCACTGACTGGCCTGCTCTCATCATTCAGGTGCCACCCAGAGCCTGGGGCAATGTGGTGGGAACCGGGGGAGGGAGGCCTGGGGGTCAGCTCAGGTCAGGAGGGTGTTAGAATTGCTGAGTTGTGAGGAAGCAATAAAAGCCAGGAAAGAGTCGAGGTGGAAGGCTGGAGAAATGGGCTCTTCTACCAAAGTGGGGAGCCAAGATTGAGACTCTGGAGGTGAGAATGTCACTGAACCAAGTGGGCTCACCTCCTAGTGACTTAAATAAGACTCTACACCAGTGGAAGTTGTCTGACAAAGTAAAGTGTATTTGCAGCAAATAGGAGGCCATGAGGAATCATTTCCAAAGTCATGGCGTCCCTGAACAAAGGGAAGCAGGAACTTTTATTTTGGTTGGGAAATGAATATTCGAAACTGAGAGGTGGGTAATTGTTTCCACATAGTGAGGCCTAAGCTCCTCCTGGAGAGATATTTGCATTAACAATAAGGGAAAGATCACCGGTGTAGCTTAGGTGTGAGGCCTGGTCAGTTTCAGGATGTTGGTGGTTACATCTCCTTAACATACAAAGGAAAAAGAAACAACTTAGAAAAAGTTAATTACTTCTGAAGAACCCACCTTTGAGTTTCTGAGGCACCTAGTTGGTGACAGGAAGAGTCAGAAATGAAGTAGGGAAGGAAAAATGAGTTGAGGGAGTGGACAAGTGAATCAATTCAGTCTTAATCTACAACCCAGCATGACTTCTGTGCGGGTCCTGGAGTGTGTCACTGGGGTGGACACATCTTTCAAGGAGCTTTTAAATTAAGTGAAACATTGGCTGCATCCCATAATTTTTAAGTATTTTTGTCATTTAAGAAAATCTACTTCTAGGGGCCACCCGGTGGCGCAGCGGTTGAGTCCGCGCTTGGCAGCCCGGGGTTCACTGGTTCAGATCCCGGGCGCCCGCCGACGCACTGCCTGTCAGCCATGCCATGGCGGCGTCCCATATAAAGTGGAGGAAGATGGGCACGGATGTTAGCCCAGGGCCAGTCTTCCTCAGCAAAAAGGGGAGGATCGGCGACGGATGTTAGCTCAGGGCTGGTCTTCCTCACACAAAAAAAAAAGAAAATCTACTTCTCTGTTCTAGATTTGTCACCAATCCAGAGTAATTTATTACATGGATATTAGGAAAGACCCACACATAATTAAAAAGAGGGTTCACTTTCATGTTCTACCATTTAGCTGCTAATTCTGAAGCTGGGCACCTGAGGGTTAACTGTAAGTATACAATAAGAACAGGATTACCTTTTGGCCTCTTCCCAACACAGACATAGAGGAAAAAAGTTAATCTTGTTAATTTGCTGTTTTCTTGTTTAGCCTGAGGGGTGACTCAAGGGTCACAAGGATTTATGAGCTTGTTTTGAAGAAGAAAAAGTAAGCCTTCAAGAAAATTCTGATCACCAGATAACCAGCCCCCAGCTGCTGTTGACCCCAGAAGTCAGATTGCCCAGAGACTTACCTGGAGTGAAAGAAACATGGACTTCCCCTCTGTTTCTCTGAAACACCTCCTGCCAAGCCCCTTAGCTCTATAAAATCCCCTGCTTTCTGCTCTTGTTAAGGTGGATTTGAGAGAACCTATTCTCTCACCTTCTCATTTTGGCCAGTTCGAATAAACCTTTCTCCATCTCCAAGCACCGATGTCTCGGTGATTGGCACACAA
Source organism: Tapirus indicus (assembly GCA_031878705.1). Taxonomy (NCBI): domain Eukaryota; kingdom Metazoa; phylum Chordata; class Mammalia; order Perissodactyla; family Tapiridae; genus Tapirus; species Tapirus indicus. The sequence goes on along the minus strand of CM062918.1, from coordinate 153,057,326 downwards.
ACTTGAGATTAAGAGGTTTGGTATCAATTCTATGTTATTAAATGTATAATTTTGGACTGTAGTTTTAAAAAATTTCTTTGTCACCTGAGAACTCCTTATGCATCTAGGAGGTATAGGTTTCCAAGTACATTTATATTTTTATTTCCTCCTGTCTTCCTGCCAGTTCATCCTTCCATTAAGCCATTAGGGAACACTCATTAAGTTAGACTGCGGGCAAACAAAAATCAATAGAACACAATCCCTGTCAAGGCATTAACAGTTGAGCAGGAGAAATAGACATTTAAACAACAACCATGAGGATCAAAAGCACACACAGCAAGCTGTGAGCGCCCGTTGTCCTAGGGGGATCGTAGTCCCGGGGGGTTTAAGGGAAATGCCCCCTATACCGGAAATCAGGTTACCCTGAGAGCAAACCCAGTCAGATCAATTCACGATGGATGAAGTTAGCCGTCAGGAAAAGTTATCCAGCATGTTGTCTATCAAAGTGTGTCTCCCCTGCTTAAACCCTTCAATGGCTCTCTATTGTCCTTGGGAATAAGTACGCTTCTTACCATGACCTTCCATTATCCCTGCCTACTTTTCCAACTTCATCTCAGGTCCCCAGTGATCAGCAAGCACAAGAAAGTCGAGAATCACATGGGGTAATGCATGAATATTTGGTAGAGAGCTTGGCATTTGTGCCAGTGACAGCTTCCACTCCAAACCACCTTCTTTATCAGCTCCGTGATGCTGGGGCCAGGACTTTGCAAACCACATTTGTGCTTTGCCAGCTGACTGGCCACTAGGCTCCGCCTGCAGGGGGCACTAGAGGGAGCTGCAAGGCCAGAGGAGAAAAGAGTGACTCCCTCCTCCTCCCCGAGTCCCTCCTGTTCCAGAGCCTCATTCCTGCAGAGCCGCTTCTCCACAGCAGCAATCAAATGGAGTTTGCAGTTTTCCAACCTGCAGAACCAGCTTCACCATGCCCCCTTGGAGACACCAGCTCCAGCGGAGGCCAGAGGGGTCAGATGGCCCCTCCTCCCACATGTCTAAGTCCTGATAATTCCAGCTTCTTTTCTTCCCCCAGCCCTAGGGTGCAGCTGCCTTAGAGCAGTGGTGCTCAACCGAGGGTAGGTTCGCCCCAGGGGACACGTGGCAATGTCTGGAGAGATTTTTGGATGTCACATTCAGGGGAGGAGGTGGGAGTGCTCCTGGAATCTGGTGAAGAGAGGGAGCAGCTGGGGAGGCCGCTAACCATCCTACAGTGCGTGGGAAACACACACACACACACACTGCAAACAACTGTCAGCGGTGTCCAAGCTGAGAAACTGCGCTTTAGAGTCTTCTTGCCTTTTCAGTTATTTTTTTATGTAAACGTCTTTATATTAAATTCTCTCTGATCAAATGATTGTCATGGTTTTTGACTGAATCCTGACTGACTCGGCTCTCAGTAGTTTTAAAAAAAGAAATTGGATGAATTAGGACAAAGTTGAAGATATCCATGATTGAATCTAAAAAATATAATGAACTGCAAGTGAGTTCAGTCTTCCGTATCGTGATATGAATTAAATACACAATGTCTAAAGCGGATAAATCAGGAGGTAGTGATATTATTTGGGAAAATGTAACTTCTTTCCTGGGTTAGAGCCTGAGAGGGGTGGGACAGAGGATCGCTGCTTTTCGCTGTAAGCTCTTCTATACGATTTTGTAAAACCCATGCTAATGTGCTATTTTAATTAAAATATTTTAAGAAAAAGATGCCGTTACATATGTACTACCCTGTAAATATTGTACAACTGAAGCCTCGGCTGGGAGTCACCAGATGTGTTTTGTTTGGGCTTCACTGTATTGTGTAAATGGCCAATATTGCAAAAATGTAATAGTTTGCATAAAAGTCCAGTTTTTAAAAATTTTCCTGAAAAATCAGAAAATTTGGCAGTACCAAGCTCTCATTTGTGTATGGTAACACTCAGCTCTGCTTGAATGGCTGCCCACTTTAGACAAAAGATGTGCTTTTCATTTAGCCACAGTCCCCACCCCTCCCTGCTTTCTTCCTGAGTGTTCTTGCTTAAAGCTGTTTTCTTACGTGGCTACTGGCTTGCTCTCTAGGCATTGGAGTTCGCAACCCCAGATACACAGTAATAAATAACCTTTACCTCTTGTAGCGTGGTTTCATCAGCACACAAAGCAACAGAAGGAATTTACATAAGAGTCACTGATTCAGGTGGCATGAGCCTGGTACCATTGATTGTAAGTGAAGGAAGAGAAAGGCTCCTCTTGCATCAACTTATAATAATTTATGTCCAGGCACTGTTCTAAGTGATTTACATGTATTAACTCAGCTAACTCTCACAACAATCCAATAGTAGGTAATAGTATTAGGTAATAGTATCCATTTTACAGATGAAGAAACCAAGGCACCGAGAGGTTAAGCAACTTATACAATATCACACAGTACACTTCACAAGTCATCTATTTGTAACCAATTTTTAAAAACAACCCATGCAGTTCGTTCAGTTAGTCTCTGAATTAGACAGGACTCTGTCTGCTTCAAATGTAAGAAAGCCAGCTCAAACCAGCTTTAAAACAAAACATCTGAAGTGTGGTTGAACTGGCCCACACAATCAAGCCACAGGACGGCAAGACTGTAGCTGGCTCCCGGGTGCTTGCGTCCAGCCGGTCCCCTTACTGTCTGTCTCTCCCGCTCTGGTTCAGATTCTCTTTGTGCATCGGCTTCTTTCCTTCAAGTTCCTCGGTGGCGGGTGTTGCAGGCTGGAAAGACCCCGAGATGGAGTTGAACGCTCAGAGCTAACACTTTATCAAGGAGCACCCTCAGGGTTCGTGCCTGTGGGAGGGACAGCAGGATGCAGGACCGGGCAGAGGCAAAGTCAAGCTGTGATGCAGGCCCAGCACCAGCCTAGGCGGACCCCATCAGGAACTCTGGAGTCAGACGGCCCCTCAGAGTTGTGCGTTGGGCCGAGATGGCCTGGCTCCTGCAGCAACCCATCTTTGGAGGTGGGCTGCCCAAGGAAGGGGGAGCCCTTGGCGAGCAGGCCCTCTGTCGCCGAGGCAGTCCCTGAAGGCTGATGGCCAACAGCTGGGCAAGTCCTTGGCTGAAGGGGGATCTTGGCCGTGCATCTAGTGGAGGACGCGACTGCCGGCCATTCTAGGGTCACCTTCTTGTAGCTTTCCATCTAAGGAAAAAGAGATCTTCCTGGAACTCCAGCAAATTCCAGAGAGGACCCCGGTCTACCTTGAATCACGGGCCTACTCCTTGGCCAGTAATTTAGCCAGGCGGTGAGCACTACGACAGGCACACTCTTGGTCATGCCTACCCTTGTGGGCAGCCGGTGCTCAGCAAGGACTGGGGCTGGCAGCTCCCAAAAGCCCACAGAGTCAGGAAACAGCGTGTCCCTAATAGAAGGCGTGGTGGTGCTATAGCCCCAGGCAGAGGCAGGGGTGCGTTATGTGGACTAAAGCAACAGCTGCCACAAGTTTCCCCTCATCGTTTCTGAGTTCAGCCTCTCCGCTTCGACCTGCCCCTCAGTGATGCCGGCAGCCGTACCCCTTACTCAGTCGGGAACCTGAGAAGGACACACAGCTCCCTGCCGAGGGAGAGGGAGAGTCAGCCGGACGCTCCAGCCCACAAGACGAAAGGGTCAGAGTCGTCGGTCAGTTTCTGACCCCACGACAGAGGCTCCGCACTAGTTCCCAGCTTTTGCAGGCTGCTCCTCCCACTCACAACCAACCAGTGAGAACATGAAGGTCAAGGATTTAATACTCTGTCTTGATCCGGTAGCTTTCACCCGGCCTGACGCACACTCCAAACACCCGCGCACTCACCAAGGAAAGGTGCAAAGACCCCCTGCACTGAGGGGGTGTTACCCCAGATCCTCTCGTTGCCCCTGGGTGCTTCTCTCCATGCTCCTATGTCCCGTTCCCGAATCTGTCTTCCTCTTTCACTGGGATCATCTTCCTTTCCTTGACCTTGGTGTTGGCCTTGGATCTTTCTGATTTTTGGCTCCTACTCAAGGGCCCTCCGTTGATTCATGCCCACACCTGTCCTCGTCAACTCCTTGGCCTCCACTAACTCAACGCCACCCTCCTGTCTGCTTGATCCCCTGAGTGGGGCACAAAGGGCCTCAACATGCTGCACTCTGTACATCCAGGGAGTTTTTAATTCTTCAGAAGAAATTCAAATGGAAAAGCACACAGTGACTAGAAATGAGGGTTTGTAAGTAGGAAAAGCCAGAGATCTGCCAAGAGATTCACAAAGTAATATTGACCTGATGGGCTTCCCACGGTCCAGGGTCTGACCGCACAGGCGACTGTACATGATCTTGTGGTTGGCTGTGGTTAGGTGTGTTGACTTATACTACTGAAACTTCACAGGAGATTGAAAATTGTAAATATGAACGACAATTTATGGGGCTGGCCCGGTGGTGTAGTGGTTAAGTTCCCACACTCCACTTCAGCGGACCGGGGTTTACATGTTCGGATCCCGGGCACGGACCTATGCACTGCTCATCAAGCCAGGCTGTGGCAGCGTCCCATATAAAGTAGAGGAAGATGGGCACAGATGTTAACCCAGGGCCAGTCTTCCTCAGCAAAAAGGGGAGGATTGGCAACGGCTGTTAGCTCAGGGCTAGTCTTCCTCACAAAAAAAAGAATGACAATTTATTATTTTACAGAGGAAATATAACTACAAAAGGGACTAGACACTGAGTCTTGCCAGCATAGTCTCCCCTCATGCCAACTTCCAGTATTTGCTCACTTTAGAAGGTAATAGGACAAAGGCAACCAAATATGCAAACTATTTCAGTAATCGCAGAGCCCCAAGGGCACCACTGATGAGCTAAACTATTGGGTGGCAGGCAGTGCCACCTGGTGGTAGCTCCAAGGGCCCACTGGTCAGCTGAGCCAAGAAAGTGGATGAAAGGATGCTGTGAGTGTCTGATATATAGAACTGTCGTTTGTGTACAGGACACAGGAAAGTCAAGCAAGCCTCTACTTTTTGCAAAGTATTAACGTTTATTTAGATCTCTTAACGCCCTCACCAGGTCAGGTCTTGTAGCCTCAGAAGCATTTAGTCCCTGAGGCAACCACGACCCTGAGCAGTTGCGTAACGTGTGTGTAACTCAGAGGGGAGTCTATGTCCAAGTGCTTGGGGACCATTTACCATCTCCCCTGTGTACAGACCATGTGGTTCCTGCTCTTCCCAGAGCCCAGGAAGTGGGGACAGGCCAGCACTCCCGTGATGCTGTTGGAGGCTGTACCCTGGCGAGCCCCTTTCTTCCTGGGTCTCTTGAATAATCCACATCGTTCTGCTCTGCCGTCTTCCACCCCCAGCCACCCCCAGGGACTGCCGGAGGCCTGCTTCTCTCCAGGAGACTGTTCCAGTTCTTGTTTCCTTTGCTTCATTTTGGGTGGTTGAATTGCCTGGCTCATCCCCATCATGATTTTCAACAGGTGCCTGGCTACCTGCCGCATGTCCACATGCCCTGCGCGTGGGGATCCAGTTTCTGTCCAGACCCTGGGTGGCAGGTCTAAAACTGGACTGAAACTCTGTTTGGCCTTTGATCATCCATCCTGGGAACGGTGCCCGGCTTTGACCTCCTCCCAGGATCCCTGCTTGCTCATCTCCAGCTCCCTCCCCCCTTCTCCAGACACGCTGCGGGGCTGGTGTTCTAAGTGGAAGACCCCAAACCCTTGCTGGGGCAAACTCTGTCCACTTCCAGAAAAAAGGAAAATGCCCTCTAGGCCAGGCTGACCTGGTGTCCTGGTTAGATGCTACCTCGTGTGACAACATGGTCCTCCAGTGCTGCGTTGACTGTCACAGTGGAGGCCACGGGCATGTTCCTGTCACAATAAAGCGGGACACGGGAGTGCCGTTCCTGCATGAGTATGTAATGCACTCGATTTATTCTTTAGTTTTGCTCCCTTACTGGATAAATGAGGAACAGGGTGAACGATGGACAGGACAGATGAAGACTAGGGTGCGTTTTCGGCCTTGTAGAGGAACATTGGGAGAATTATGCCGAGCGTTTCAGTGCGTTCCAATTCTACGTCGTTACGGCTTCTCTCCACTGAGCACTTTTGCACACCCTGTCTAATTCCATACCTGTTTTCTGCAGTGTAGGCAATGCTGGTGGAGGCTCTCCGGCACGACCTGGCCCTCCGGTTCGCATCTCACTTCCCACCTCCGATTCCCCCCACTCAGTGGTGCTCAGCGCCGCTTCCTGTCTCAGACACGCCTGCTCTTTCTCACTACTGATTCTTCTCTCGGCACGCCTGAAATGGTGCCTTACTTCTCTCCGCCTCGAAATGTTGGTCTGCTAATTCCTACCAACCCTTTACACCTCCATCCAGCCGTGTGGAAAAATGTCCCTAAACCTCATGTCCAGGCAGGTGCCAGAGTTCCCGGGGTGCCCACCTAGAGTGTGCAGACGCTTCCCTGGAACCTAGCCCCGACACAGCTGAGGATGTGTCAGAAGTTGGTCCCACACCTACTGCAGCAAACAGCACTCTCGAGCAGGACATTAAAAACACAGTTAGACAACTGTCCTGGTCAGCACAGCCCTGTTTCTGCCGAGCACTTTACAGGATGCGTGTGCGGTGACAGTCGAGGCAGCGGAGAGTCCGAAACTGAGTAATGTAGGCGATAGTGAAACTTACAGTGAGTGAGAGATCTATTCTATTTCCTAAATTTTAAAAAATATTAATATTCCTCCCAAGAATGTGTGGGGTTCAGAAACCTAAAGGCAAACTTGGGAAATAATTATAAAAAAGTAAAAATAAAAATTTTTGCCAAATTTTTCAGAACTTTGATTTGCTTTGACTTTCAGCTAGTGGGAGTGAATTAGTTAAGTAAATGTCCCTAAACAGTTTTTATTAATAGAATATTTGTTTCACTAAAAGTTCTATATATCAAGTGGCACACATAGGTATGTAGTAAAAGTATAAAGGTGTGATGGGGGAGGAAGGATACGTAGAAGGTTTCAACTGTGCTTGTAGTGGGTTGGTTTTGTTTTTTTTCCCCAGTTTTATTGAGATACAACTGACATATAATATTGTGTGAGTTTCAGGTGTACAACATAACGATCTGACATTTGAATATACTGTGAAATGAACACCACAATGAGCCTAGTTAACACCCATCACCTCACATAGTCACAGTTTTTTTTGTTGTGATGAGAACTTTTAGAATCTACTCTCTTAGCAACTTTCCAACATACAATACAGTGTTGTTAACTATAGTCCCCATGCTGTGCATTACATCCCCGGGACTAATAGCTGGAAGTTTGTGTCTTTTGACCCCTTCACCCATCTCCCCACCCTCCTGGAGTGTATTATTTCTTAAGTGGTGTAATGGATACACCAGGGTTTATTATATTATTCTTTAAAAAAACAGTTTACAAACCCATTGTCCCTACCCCAAGCTGAATAAATTTAAAGGAGTGGCCCCGGGAAGCACAAGGCTCATTCTTGCCATACTTTCTCGGCACTGACCACACTGGACTGCATTTCAGTTGCCTGTGTCCTTCTGTTTCTCTGTCTCTCCCTGTGGACTGGGAACTCTTTAGGGCAGGGTTTGCCGATTCTTCATTGTTGCCTCCCCAGCCCCAAGCGCCGTGCTGACACGGAATTGGTGCTCAGTAAATACCTGTTGAACGGGCAGGTGGCTGGATGGAGACAGGGTAGGGTGATGTCCTCACACCAGCCAGCTAAGCAGTGCCCAAATCCCATTGACTTCTTGTCTCATCCCCCTTCCTCCTAAAAAGATTCTCAAGGGGTGCTTTACGTAATAAGTCAGGACATGCTCAGATGGCAAAGCCTCACCCACGGCTGTCACTCCCTAAGGAAGAGCTCTCCTGGGGTTCAGAGAGGCTCGGGGCCCTCTGCTGGGTCACTCCGGAGAGGGTGGGTCAAGGCACTCCCATTAATTCCTTATCTACTGTGTGCTTAGAACCGTGCCGGGCACTTCCACATACAATACTCCCATTCTGGTTCTCACAACCGTACTGTGAGGTAGGCGGTACCATCCCGCACGCAGATGAGACAGCAGGGCCTCAGAGCGATGCTGGACCAAGTCACATGCAGGAAGAGGCAGAGCCCTCGGTCTGTCTGGCACCAAAGCCCAAGCGTGTTCCTTCCACCACATCCTCCTGCTTTAGAGAAATGGAACGCTTTGACCTGAAAGGAACTTTAGAGATTGTCCATGTAATTCACTTTTTGCTATTAATACAATTTTCTTAAAAAAAAAAAAAAAGAACTTTGGAACATTTCCCTTGCCAAATAAGATTTTGCAAATCATGATTTTGCCCAGAGAAACAAAGAATGCTCAATTATCCTTCAAGTCTGTAATTGATTGAGCAACTCTTAAAATTAACCGGGAGCATCTTTGGCCACACTGGACGAGTGGGCATGCCCTGCCGTCTTACATACCTGGAGCACGAATCCTGGCTCGGGCCCCCGTAGCACAGGGATTACTTGCATTCGTCTCTAAGAGTGGCTCACTGGCTCGCTTCACAGCTGCTCCTGCTGCCAGGTCAACTCGTTTACTTACTCACTAACATTTATTGCAAACTTGCTATTTGCCGGGGCCAGGGCTAGGCATTTCACGTGAATCATCGCAGTTAATCCTAAGTGTGACCCTATGAAGAAAGTAATATAATTAATTGCATTTATCTTTAGGAAAAATTAACTTGCTCACCGAGACTGTAACTGGCGGAGCTGGTTGGAATCCAGATCAGTGTGAGTCCAGAACCAGTGTCCACCACACCTTTATGAGCCTGCCCTCCAGGCAACGCTGCAGTTGTGGGGTTAGGACCTGGACGCCCTGCACTCTGCACAGCCCGCGTTGTGGCCTCCACCGGGCAGCTTCCCCTGGTGCTCTGGGTCGCATGTGATAGGCTGACTTTTTTTCTTTTCAGCAGGAGGCCTATGGTTTATGGAACTTCAGGCACATCTCCGGAATCACAGATCCCTTCCTGTGGAGAAGGGATTTCCTTTGTCTGGATTTTTTGAGAGACTTTCCTTAGAAAGAGCCCCTTTGTTGAGCAAATGCAGAGAGTTCTGTCTTCAACATGGGCACCTGGAAAAGGGAACACAAATCCTTTACTGTTAGTGGCTGCACCAGACAGCTCTATAATATGAGCAGCATGGACGAGGTTGAAGCCATTTTTGGAAGATCTTAGGGAACAGGATTACTTTGGTGAGATTTATATCATGCCTAGAACTTTGCCACCACATTGTTTATTTGCTTTTAAATTAAGAGGATTTATTTCTTAGGTAACCCAAACATAAACAGACGGTAGAAAACACCCTCCGGGCTGAAACTGGAGAAGCTGTGGTGTAATGAATGGAAACAACTGTAGAGGAAAGTTCTTGAAGCTCTCTTTATGACAGCCTCCTTTTGAGAGATGAGGAAAGAAAAGCAGATGTCAGCCTGTGGAAGATTTTACGGAGAATTATTGACGATTGTGTCACCTCGAGTAGAAGGAGAAATAAAAGAGATGCTCCATGTTTAGTTTGGAATGAAGGATGGATGGGGATTATTTGGCATTGGTGAGCGAGACCTGGCCACACGGACTATTGAGCCAATACCAGTTAGAGGTGGGCCCTAGTGAGAAACTGGCCCCGCTCGTATGGACGGGAGTGTGTGTGTGTGCACGCGCACGTGCATGTGCATGGGTGTGTGCATGTGTGTGTGTGCACACATGCATGTGTGTGTTGGGCCCTAAACCAGAACAGTCCCCAGTCAGAGGCATGTTTTTGCAGTGACATCTCCGAAGATCTGACTTAACCCTTTACAACTTCCCACATAGAAAAAGCACCCAAGAATAGGGACGCAGGATCAGACCAGGTGTGGTCTACGAGGGTCACTAACAGCACATCGGTCCTGAGGAAGAACACCAGCCTGGGAAGGGATCCTTGCAGCCATGGGTCAACGAATGTGTGTGTATGTGTGTGGGGGAACAGGGCATGGTGCCACATCTGTCCTATTACGTCTCTCTTAGCCTGCCGCTTTCTCTTTTTAAGTAGCCTGTTGTTCTTGATTACATCTTACTATATGGGTGGGCGGAGAAGGATTTTTTGTTACCTGTTTCCTTCTACAAAAACATCTCCATCTAACTCAGAGATGCCATCTGCAATATAGCACTAGAGAAATCAGGAAACCCCAGGCTTTCTGCCTCGGCCGCTGACTACCTGTGTGACCTTGAGCAAGTCACTTAAACTCTCTGGGCTTCAGACACGTTATCAGTAAAAGGAGTCGACTAGTAAAAGGATGATTTCTTTTGTGTGTGTGTGTGTGTGAGGAAGACCAGCCCTGAACTAATATCTGTTGCCAATCCTCCTCTTTTTGCTGAGGAAGACTGGCCCTGGGCTCACATCCGTGCCTATCTTCCTCTACTTTGTATGGGACGCTGCCACAGCATGGCTTGACAAGCAGTGCATCGGTCGGTGCCTGGGATGCAAACCTGCGAACCCGGGGCCCCTGAAGTGGAGTGCATGAACTTAACCACTACGCCACCGGGCCGGCCCCAAAAGGGTGATTTCTAAAGTCATTGTCAATGCTAAAATTTACAAGGCCAACAACTTTCCTATCAAGTTCATTTGAGGGTTTTTGTGTCTGTTCAAATGTTGTATTTCAATGACCATGTATGAAACTTGGTAAAAGACGGTGGTTTGGTTGTGGTGGAAAGCATGGGTCTACAATGGATGGTTTCTGCCTGGAAGATTTCCCCACCTCATTTCACATTGGCCAGCAATGAACAAGTTTCTACATTCTGTAAGCTGAGCCTTGACAAATACACACCTATCTCCTTAGAAAAAGCATTTGTGGAGAATTCCTGGAGTTTCTTGTTCATTATAACTTTATTCCTTTTAAATGCAACATTTATTAAATAGTCTCATGGCCTTGGATAATCATGTAGCTCTTACTGCATTTTAAGGAAATACAATATGTGATAAATAAATGGCAAGCAATAGGATATACTGGAGTATCTGAGGAAGCCATTTGGTGTAAAACTAATTCTGCCTGACCTTGTTTTTCCAAAAGGGCCTGACTGGCCTTTGAACATGCACTGTTTATCTGCTTTGAGCATTTGCCATGTCCCAGAGACAAGAACAAATGCCCTTAAGATAAGGATGCAACTTCCCCACACTGGCATTTCCTTAAGGATAAGCATTTCTCCCTAGGCTAGAATTTGATTGCTGTGCTCATCCTGTGACCACCCAGATCGAGACAGCAGACCTGATACCTGTGGTGTCCATCAAAGGCTGTGCCGACAGGGCAATCTCGTGACTATTGTAAACAGGACATTGCAATCATATGTGATATATACTCTTTGATGGTATATAACTGCTCTGTACACCCCACTTCTTTGGTGCCTTCCTTGGGGAAGGAAGGCTCCGGGCTATATGATCCTCAAATTTGGCTCATAACAAACTCACCCCAGTTTTGATTTATAGATTGGCTCTGGATTATTTGCATCGACAAATACTAAATGGAACCTAACCATAGGATCACTCACTTCTTTTTAACTTACCTGTTTTCAAATCTGCCTTGCTAACTAAGTTGTGAGCCCTTGAAGGTAGAAATCATGTTTTATTTATCTTTCTATTCCCTACTGCTGAGTATAGTATTCTGACTCAACAGTTATCTTTTGGATGAAAGATGATTCACCACTGTCAAGCCACAGGTTGCAATTCAGGCATGGCTGCTACCTTCCTGCATCGTGTAGAAGGTCCCAGCAGTGTAGGACTCCTGAGAGCCTTCTCTGGCTCCTCCTCCTTCCCCATTCACACACTTAGTGCTGATGGAAGGGTGTATTTTGAAAAGACTCCCCCAGGTGCTTATAATACACATATTTCTCACCTTCCTGAAGGAAAAAGAAACACTCAGAAGTCACACATTTCCTAGGCTTTCCTCCTGTGGGCGCTGGGCTCTGGAGTTCCTAGGCTGCTTGGACGCTAAAGAGGTGGATGGCAGCACAGTGAGTTGGGTGGAGTGGAGACAGATTCTTTCCCACCGTGCAAGCCTGCATGGGGCAGAGAGAGGGAAAATGCTATGCCCTTCTCGGAGTGCCTGCTTCCCTTCTCGCCAGGTAAGGAGACCATACACACTCCAACTAACATCTCACCAGGAGCGAGCATGTTTTTAAGGCCAGTTTGTTGATGCAGCTGACACAGATATACCAAGGAGAAAAAGGGGAATAGAGGCTATTTCGTATAAAAGTAAACCTTACCATTCTGCCCTTCAAGCATCACATTAATATAGAACTGTTCACAAAGAAACCTTGCCGAACGGAGAAAACTTCAAATATTTGGAAATATTAAACCAAAGCCGTGAAACTGCATGAAGTAGAAGCATTTGGACTGAGTGCTAATTGAAAACAAACTGGGGCACCCATTCGCTCTATGGAAGTTTGATATCTTCAGCTCCTCCAAGGGCTTTCCTGCACTCCCGGTGGAAAGCAGCCTCCCGGTCCCCAGCCGCTCGCTCTGTTTCGTGTCACTCTGTCTCACCACGTTGCCCTGTTTCGTCTTTTTCACAGCACGAGGCATCTGAAATTGTCTTGGTATTTACTTGTTTTCTGTAGGATGTCCTTGCGTGCAGCATCCTCTGTCTTGTTTCCTCCCGCACCCCAGCTCCTTGGTAGGCGCTCGGGAACTATTGGACTAAATGACAGAATGAATACTGTGCGTTCCTCCCTGGAGCAGCGCCTTAAAACTACTCTTCAAGATGCAGAAACTGTCAGGGAAGAAACAAAAACTTACTCTGTCCAGGATTTGCCTTGCAAGAATGTTTGGCAAGTCTCCCTGGTGTGGCACTGCCAGCGCGGCCCGGTGGGCCAGAGCCCCGGGTGCCTCCCCGGCAGAACCCAGGAAAGTGCCCACTTGGAGCGGTCGGGGCAAAGCTTCCGGACTGAGTTCGCATTTGTGTTCACAGCGTGAAGAAGACATTGCTATTTTTCTGAAACGCCGTCGCGGGGCCCAGAACACAGCAGAAGAATGAGATAGGAGATTCTTCTTAAAATAAATGTCATGCTTAAGGAAGGCCTATACTTACCAACCTCAGAAAACATTTCCTTCTGTGTCCCATGAAAACATAGAGCTATTGAAGTCTTTCTAAAACCACATATGGCACAAAATTTTTTTTCTCGGCTGTTTATGCAACAGCACAGAAGGTGGAGTTCTGGTTCAAAGATGTTAGTTCTGGTTCAAACTCTGTCACTTACTAGCTTCAGTCAGTCACTTAATCTCGGAGTCTCATTTTCTTTATCTGTTAAAAATTAAAAAGGCAGTAATCCCCACCAACATTCTTGCCCTTCCCAGGGTGGCTCTTACACTCCAGGGATATAACCCATGGGATTAGTAATAGTGCCAACTATTAAGGGTTGTAAGAATATTAGCGATTTTTTACACTGATGAGGGAAGTGTGTAAGCATATTACGACTTTGTGACTGGTGGAGGATATAATTCTCTCTCAATGGTTATAGCAAAACCCTCAGCTGCCTGAACTAGCAATACTGTTTGCCTTCAAAATCAAATGAAGTAGTAAATGTAAGAAATAATGGTAGAGTAGAAGCTGAAGTTATGGAGCTGTTGCTGTGTGAATTGGGCCAGATCTCAGCAGTGTTTATCAGAAATTTAGCAATTGGAATAGATACCTAGAAATCTAATTATATGGTCTCTTAGCTACAATAAGGGACACTAAATTGGAAAATTATCTCCTGATCCCTCCTACTTGTTTCCATTAATGTTCAAACTGTTAAATCTTTTCTTACTCCACCCTGTCTCTTCCAGCCCGTCAAGACTACCTTCTTCTTCCTAACACATTCTACAAGGCCAACATCACCCTGATACCAAAGCCAGACGAGGACAATACAAAGAAGGAAAACTATAGGCCAATATCACTGATGAACATACATGCAAAAATCCTCAACAAAATATTGGCAAACCGAATACAGCAATACATCAAAAAGACCATACACCATGACCAAGTGGGGTTTATACCAGGGACACAGGGATGGTTCAACATCCGCAGATCAATCAACGTGATACACCATGTTAACAAAATGAATAATAATAACCACATGATCATCTCAATCCATGCAGAGAAGGCATTCGACAAGATCCAACATCCATTTATGATAAAACTCTCAACAAAATGGGTATAGAAGGAAAGTACCTCAACACAATAAAGGACATATATGACAAACCCACAGCCAACATCATACTCAATGGGGAAAAACTGAAAGCCATTCCTTTGAGGACAGGAACAAGACAAGTGTTCCCATTCTCACCGCTCTTATTCAACATAGTACTGGAGGTTTTGGCCAGAGCAATTAGACAAGAAAAAGGAATAAAAGGAATCCAAATAGGCAATGAAGAAGTGAAACTCTCGCTGTTTGCAGATGATATGATTTTATATAGAGAAAACCCTAAAGACTCCATTGGAAAACTATTAGAAATAATCAACAACTACAGCAAAGTTGCAGGGTACAAAATCAACTTACAAAAATCAGTTGCATTTCTATACTTTAATAACTAACAGAAAGAGAACTCAAGAAGGCAACCCCATTTACAATAGCAACAAAATGAATAAAATATCTGGGAATAAATTTAACCAAGGAGGTGAAAGACCTGTACAATGAAAACTATAAGACATTACTGAAAGAAACTCACGATGATATAAAGAAATAGAAAGATATTCCATGCACATGGATTGGAAGAATAAACATAGTTAAAATGTCCATACTACCTAAAGCAATCTACAGATTCAATGCAATCCCAATCAGAATCCCAATAACATTCTTCATGGAAACAGAACAAAGAATACTAAAATTCATATGGGGCAACAAAAGACCCTGAACAGCTAAAACAATCCTGAGAAAAAAGAACAAAGCTGGAGGCATCACAATCTCTGATTTCAAATTATACTACAAAGCTACAGTACTCATAACAGCGTGGTACTTGTACAAAAATAGACACACAGATCAGTGGAACATAATTGAAAGCCCAGAAGTAAAACCACACATCTACGGACAGCTAATCTTCGACAAAGGAGCTAAGAACATACAATGGAGAAAGGAAACTCTCTTCAATAAATGGTGCTGGGAAAACTGGACAGAGACATGCAAAAGAATGAAAGCAGACTATTTTCTTTTGCCATACACAAAAATCAACTCAAAATGGATCAAAGACCTGAAAGTGAGACCTGAAACTAGAAAACTCCTGGAAGAAAACATAGGCAGTACACTCTTTGACATCAGTCATAAAGGGATCTTTCCGAATTCCATGTCTACTCAGACAAGGGAAACAAAAGAAAAAATAAATAAGTGGGGCTTCATCAGCCTAAAGAGCTTCTGCAAGGCAAATGAAACCAGGATCAAAATGAAAAGACAACCCACCAGCTGGGAGAAAATATTTGCAAATCATTTATCTGACAAGGGGTTAATCTCCATAGTACATAAAGAACTCACACAACTGAACAACAAAAAAACAAACAGGCTGATCAAAAAATGGGCAGAGGATATAAACACACATTTTTCCAAGGAAGATATATGGATGGCAAATAGGCACATGAAAAGATGTTCAACATCACTAATCAGCAGGGAAATGCAAAGCAAAACTACACTAAGATATCACCTTATACCCGTTAGAATGGCTGTAATCACCAAGACAAAAAATAATAAATGTTGGAGAGGTTGTGGAGAAACGGGAACATTAATTCTCTGCTAGTGGGAATGCAAACTGGTGCAGCCTCTATGGAAAACAGTATGGAGATCCCGTGAAAAATTAAAAATAGAAATACCTTATAATCCAGCTATCCCACTATGGGGTATTTGTCCAAAGATCCTGAAGTCAACAATCCAAAGAGGCTTGTGCACCCCTATGTTCATTGCAGCATTATTCACTGTAGCCAAGAAGTGAAAGCAACCCAAGTGTCCACCAACAAATGATTGGATAAAGAAGATGTAGTATATATATACAATGGAATACTACTCAGTCATAAAAAAGACAAAATCATCCCATTTGCAACAATATGGATGGACCTGGAGAGTATTATGTTAAGTGAAATAAGCAAGAGAGAGTATGACAAACACTGCATGATTTCACTCGTATGTGGAAGATAAACTAACAGACAGAGAGAACAGTTTGGTGGTTCCCAGTGGGAAGGAGGTTGGGGGGTGGGCATGAGGGGTAAAGGGACACATCTATATGGTGACTGACAAACAACAATGTACAACTAAAATTTCACAATGTGATTTCACAACTGTAGCCATAAAGATCTCCAGAGTGAACCATTGCCTAATGCAGAGGAAGTATGGTCTGTAGATGGGAGCAGCTTCATGAATAATGGACAAAGAAGAGCAGGTTATGCAGTAGTGTCTCTGCATCCAACCATAGAGGCCAAGGGGCTGACAGCAGGCACCTTGGCCCAAAAGGCAGAAATAATTGCATTAACCAGAGCTTTGGAGTTGGGAAAAGAAAAAATAATAACAATATATACAGACTCTAAATATGCTTTCTCCGTAGTTCACGCTCATGGAGCCATTTGGAAAGAAAGAGGACTCCTCAATAGCAGCTGTAAAGAAATTAAACATGCGCCAGAGATCCTTAAACTGCTGGAAGCAGTCCAGGGCCCCAAGGAAGTAGCTGTGGTCCATTGTAGAGGCCATCAAAGTGGGAAATCAGAGGCCATAAAAGAGAATAACTTGGCAGATGCAGCTGCAAAAAGGGCCGCTATATTAGGAGAGCTTCTCCAATTGCCATTACTTCCCACTCTACCCTTCTATGAATTTACACCAGTGTATTCCCCTGATGAAGTAAGGGAGGCCACTACACAGGGTTATCAGTGGTCCCCAAGAGCTAAGGGCTGGACGATAAACACATGAGGGAAGATCTCGGTCCCCAAAGAAACAGCTTGGGAGCTCCTTAAGAGTGCTCGTGATTCTACCCATTATGGAAAAGAGACCTTATACCTATGGCTGATGAAGGTCATAAGCGCCCCAGGTATAAAAGTACTTACTGGGAAAAAAAATACTGGACAATGCATTTATTGCCAGAAGAATAATGTGTAACCCAGACCTCCTGTACCTCCCCTGGCCAAAGCAACTCAAATTCGGGGAACTCTACCAGGGGACGACTGGCAAGTTGATTTTACTGTTATGCCCATGGCCCCCAGAGGGTACAAATACCTCTTGGTGTTTGTGGATACATTTACTGGATGGATTGAAGCCTTTCCTTGTAGGTTGGAAAGGGCAAATGAAGTAACAAAAGTGCTGTTAAAAGAAATAATTCCCCATTTTGGGTTGCCTAGAACAATTCAGAGTGACAATGGGCCGGGTTTTATATCAAAAATAACCTCTGAAGGAGCCAGAGTTTTAAAAATTAAATGGAGGCTTCGTGTCTCACGGAGACCACAATCATCTGGGAAAACTGAATGGGCAAATCAAACTTTAAAGAAAACCTTGGCTAAATTGTGCCAAGAGACGCAAAAAATGCGGATAAGGGCAGCTCCAAAAGGCAAACTGAAGCTTAGCCCCTTTGAAATGACCTATGGGAGGCCGTTCCCTAAAGACTCAGATTTGCTCACAAACCCAGACCCGGAAGTTTCCATGGCAATCAAACACATGATCAATCTGAAGCAGGTGGGAGATGCAGGCAGATGACTTCCCTTGCCTATGGAGGTCAATCTCCACCCATATGAACCGGGAGATGGGTCTGTCTTAAAACTTCGAAAGGCGGTTCGACCCAAGATCAGCTAAATCCTATTTGGGTAGGGCGTTGCTTGGTGATACTAACCACACATTCTTCCCTAAAATTAGAAGGAGTCACCCCTTGGATCCACCACACAGGGTAAAAGAGGCACCCATGCCTGAACATCAAGAGAGATCGTCACTGGTGACTCTGAGTTTTCTGCAAACCACTCTCTGATTTGAAACTCCTGTTTCAGTGACACCATGCAGATAAGTAATGACCGGCTATCCACCCCTGGCTCTGCCCTAGGTCTTAACCAACCCTATATCATTTAGGCACGGTATGCTTCCAAGGAGGTTGCATGTTCCTGGGCAGCAAGACTAGGTCCATCAGAGAAATGGGCAACCCGGTATCTAGACTATAAAGAGCTGATGGAATCTAGAGAGGGAAGGGCAAGTATGCTCAGATCCTAAACACACTGAGGTTATAGAATTACAGATGGTTGTTATGAACAACTCAGGGCTATGCCTCTGGTGACCCACAAAACTATTTGAGGTTAGCTGGAAATTCTCCTCTACTGGCCCCTATGACAACACCCATGCTCAGCAGGACGACCTTTGACCTGTGCCCCTCAAGAAGGAGGAGCAGGATAAACTAGAGGGGGATTTGTCACGACTAGCTGCCTTGAGAAACTCAAGAGTGGATTTGGAAGCAATTAACTGTTTTCCAAGTTGTTTTTTCCTTTCGTATGTTAAGGAGATGTAACCACCAACCACCCTGAAACTGACCAAGCCTCGCCACAAGAGCTGTGCCAATGACCTTTGCCTTATTTTTAATGCTAAGTTCTCTCCAGGAGGCGCGTAGGCCTCATCACCATGACTGCAGGTATGTGGAAGCACGTTCTCCAACTGAGCCTGCGCAAGCGAATACCCGCCTCTCCCTTTCGAATATTCATTTCCATCCGAAATAAAGGTCCCTGCTTCTCTTTGTTCAGGGACGCTGTGACTTTGGAAATGATTTCTCGTGGCCTCCTATTTGCTACAAATACACTTTACTTTGTGAAACCACTTCCACTGGTGTAGAGTCTTATTTCACTTACCAGGAGGCGAGCCCACTTGGTTTGGTAACAGAATCTTTAGTAGCCAAGGTGGCACCTTTATATAAAGTCGGGGACCCAACCAAGGGGAGGACTTTATCAGAATCACCTGTAAGTTTCCCACCATACATTTCTGCGCCTGATCCAGAGTCTCCAGGTGTAGCTGCAATTTCAGAGAGTATCTGGTATAGTTCTGCTTATACAACCTCCAGGTGAGAACCATTCACGTTCAGGGAATCCTACAACGGGGTTACCCCGCTGCTGTCTGGACTTGAGTCTCGGAGTTATTGAGGGAAGAAGGTCCACCGTGGGAACTCAGCACTCAACTTGGGTCAGGCTTGGTTTTCCTCCTCTCGTGGCACCCCCAGAACCACAGGAGGGGGACACAAAAGACAAGGCGGGACGGCCTTTGCCCACCAGAAGGGATTTCATGAGCATTTTAATGTTTTGGAGAAGAATTGCTGTGACACCTGAGGACGAAGGCATTCCCTGTATCCCACCAGGTGAGGTCATTCATTTTGACTGGGCTGTGAAACGGCACGCTGCAAGTCATTTACAATTCTAAATGAATTACGGAAATGGCTCTAGCAGAAGCAGGGAAGGATTTAAATAATTCTGAGTTACATTATCCAGTGCAGGGGGTGACTTGCTTTCCTGCCGATAATGTAGAACCCAGCTTCAGAGGATGACGTACAGCGTGTGTCAGGTGTGGGGGATCCCAGGGCTGACAAATGGGCTAAGCAGGAACAGTTAACTTCTTTCCTTTCCTCCAGCAGCACAGGGGAACTGGGGGCAAGCCTTCACAAGAGGCAGGCAGAACTCCAGTCAAAGGAAAATTCTAAGTTTTATTAAATCTTAACGGATTTCATCTGACTTGAGCCTGCAAGATGTCTTGGTCTGTCCTTTAGATATTTTGCAACTTCTTTTAGAAGAAACTGAATATCAATTAGCTAACACTTTCCTCAGCCTTGGATTTATTTTCCTACTAATTAAAAGGAATAAAGAAATGGGACATGAATACAGTAAGAGATGAGAAGCTCTCTTTGATGGAAGCAAATCGGCCTGTTTCTGGGCTCATGAATACTTCGATGTCCAGGAGGATTAAGGGCAAGCTCCTCTGGTTGGTGACGCCGATACAGGCAGCCAGCGAACTGTCTCGTTCAAAGGACGCAAGCTACTGTCTTTATTCTCTTTTTCAGAAGTTCCACAGCATCTCCCTCAATCCTGAAATGTTTGAGGTTTTATTCAGGTAGAATGCATTGTGGTTCACCCTCTTTGCGTTGTATTAAGCCTCCTCTAACTCTAACATGCTCAGGGATCATCTGGGGATCCTGTTAAAATCCAGCCTCTGAGGAAATCTGTGCGGTGTGAGCTTGTGTGTTTCTGAGAAGTTTCCAGCTGAGGTTGATGCTGCCGGCTTGCGGACCACACTTTGAGAAGCTGGGCTACAGAACTCGGTTTAAGCCACTTGGACGGTCAGGGTTTCCAGAGACAGAACCAGTAAGATGGATACAGATATGTACACGTGTATGCATGTGTGTATGGAGAGAGAGATTTATTTTACGGAATTGGCTCATGTGATGGTGGGAGCTGGCAAGTCCAAAGTCTGTAGGACAGACAGGCTCGGGCGGGAATTACAGCTTCAGTCTCGGAGCAGAATTTCTTCTCCAGGAAGCCTTAGTTTTTGCTCGTAAGGCCTTTCAACTGATTGCACGAGGCCCACCCACGTTATTGAAGGTAATCTCTGGCACTTGAGGTCAACTGATATGGATAGTAACCCCAGCTAAAATACCTGCACAGCCACATTCAGATTAGTGTTTGATCAAACCACTGTAGCCCAGCCACGTTGATGCGTAAAACTAACCAACACACCTTGGAATTCTTTCTTTAAAGGATAGATTCCACTGTGCCTAATAAGAAAAATAGATAAAACCAGACGTGTGCTGGTTAAATTAGGAGCGGGATGCTGGGCCTGGCCTCGTACCTCGGGCTCCTGCCTCCCCACCCCGAGGAGGCCCTGAGGAGCACAGTTTCTTCACCTGTAAGATCATGTAGTAGGAGTACTTGACTTGAGGTTAAACTAGATCATCCGAGTAAAAACCACTTATCCCAATGCCTGGCACATTTCTAGGTGTTTTATACATGTTATCTGCTTCTGAGATTATTGTTATCAATCAGAACTACTGGAAAATAACCTTTCTTTCAAAGAAAGAAACTCAAAATGTCAGCACAAGGCTTGGTGCTCCCCAGTGAGCCCCTGCATGCATCTCTGCCTCCACTTGGCTGCTCACCTGGGGGCGGAGTGCACCGCTGCATTCACCTCTGCCCAGGTGAGCCTCCAAATGGAAGATGTCTTTGTGGGCCCAGCACTGGGGCGAGCTATCAGACCCGAGGGGGAGAAGGTCAAAGGTTACTGCCTCAGATGACGACACTTAACCTTTCAGTTCTCTTGACCAAGAACATAACTGTGGTTTGTCTCACCTGGTAGCTGGAGAAAGGAAACACTAGGTCTTCCTTAACTTCACGTGCGAAGAAATAGCATCTAACAGCTTTCTGTTACGTGAAAAAAGCACAGTTCTCTTCAGTTTCCTTAGAAATTAGAATTTGAAAAGTGAGAGAAGTTACTTTCTATAATGCTCATTTTGCATGCGAATACTTTAATAGAGGAAGGAACACAATGTGTTTAAGAAAAAACAAAGTCTGGGGGCCGGCGGTGGTGTAGCGCTTAAGTTTGGGTGCTCTGCTTCTGGCAGTCCAGGGTTTGCAGGTTCGGATCCCGGGCGCAGACAGACGCTCTGCTTGTCAGCCATGCTGCGGCGGCGTCCCATATAAAGTAGAGGAAGATGGGCACAGATGTTAGTCCAGGGCCAGTCTTCTTCAGCAAAAAAGAGGAGGATTGGCAACAGATGTTAGCTCAGGGCTAGCCTTCCTCACAAAGAAAAAAAACAAGTCTGAAGTATGTAAGGGACCTTGGGCACATTGAGTTTAAAAAGCAGTGTGGAATGACAAAGAATTTCCCCTCTCAAAATACTGGGCTAATGAAGTTAAGAGACTGTGTTTCAACTGTATGTTTTATAAAATCATCCTGGAACTTGGAGATGAAGTTAAATGGTTTCTGCTCATTTCAGTAACAAATGAAGACAATATGTTTTATTTGACAGTTGGTGCTTCTGGCGTACGGGACAGAAGAGCCTCCAGCCCCTGCTCCATCGCTACACTGACTCTTGCAGCAAGAAAAGCCGTGAAAAACCTCAGCTCCACTAGTAAGTGAGCAAATATGACTTGGAGACGTACTGAGAATAGTTCCTCTGAGTACGAAGTCACTAGTTTCCTCCTGACAGCCAGAGTTTACATGAGGTGGCTTAAGAAAGTTTCCATTCAAAGTAACAGACATTTCTTGTCTATAATTAATATTAAGTATTGCTATAGTTAAGGCCAAAAAAGTAGCATGCAGGCAGGGCAGAATGAGTTATGAGTGGTCATGCCCACACTGGTTTTCGACAGACTCAGGTTCAAGCTCAAGGTCCAGTTAGTTGCTGTGTGACCTTGGGCAAGTCACTGAATCTCCCTGGGCCTATTCTCCTTGTCTATAAAATGTAGTAATACGTCACGGGGTTGTGCTGAGGATGAAACCATGTAAGCATTCAATAAATATAGGATATTGCTATCACGTTAGGAAAAGAGAAATGGGACAGACCGGGGCCATCAGCCTATGCTGCCCATGGGATACCACAAGAAGCTTCCAGGAGACTGAGTGAATAGTGTCCCCAGGGCCTGTGGGGATGAATCTGCCTCTAGCTCTGAGGCTCTGGGCAAGGCAACCTCCCAAACCACGGTTCTCTGTGAGATAGTCATGGGACCTACCTCAGAAGGACTTTTCCTTCCTAAACTTGTATTTTGGGTTAATTTTAGATTTACAGAAAAGCTGCAAAGATACTACAGAGTTTTCCCACACCCCTTGCCCATTCACATCTTATGTCATATGGTGCCTTTGTCAAAACTAACCCACTGACATTGGACGCTCCTACTGGCTGGACCCCAGGCGGCGTCGCACTGGGGGCCACTTTGTGTCCCAGGATCCAGTCCAGGAACCATATCGTGTTTCGTTGTCTTGTCTCCCGTTCTCCTCTGGTCTGTGACAGTTTCTCGGTCTTATTTCCCGTGACCCAACAGGCTTGAGGATTGTGGCCAGGTGTCCAGCAGAATGTCCCTGGTCTAGGTTTGTCTGATGTTCCCCTTGGGGTTAGACAGGGAGTCCCTCGTGAGGTCTGATGGGGATTTAGTGAGAGAACCTGACAGCACTCGGGACCCTATCTGGCAGGTATTTTCATCATCGACATGCACTTGTAATGCAGCCGGCAGAGCAGAGTGTGGTTGAGCAGAGGCCCTGCAGCCAGTGGCCCGAGGCCACGTCCTGCTGCTTTCTAGCTCTGTGACCCCGGACACATTTTTAACCTCAGTGAGGAGGCACTTTTAACCTCAGTGAGGAGGTAACAGGCACTTTCCTCATGGGGTTGTTGCGAGGGATGAATTGATGTACGTGGGAGTTGACTGATGTAATGTGCTTATTACCTTCCAGGGACCTACAAGCTCCCTTTACTTCGTGCTATTATTTAATACTAAGGGTGTGAGGCCATCTCTCCCTCGTTCATCTTCAGGATGATTCTGAATCTTCCTGTAGCCATTGATCTACAGTGGCTCTGCCTGTGTGAGACGCCGTGTGTCCTGAGGGTGCCCAGTCTGGAGTGTCACTGTGAGCTCAGGTCCTTGGGCAGGTTTCAGAATCACAAGAATCATGCTTCAGCAGCAGCCCTCATGTAGCTCCCTGCAGAATTCTCCGCTTCTGTGTCAGCCCCATCCACCGGCAGGACCAGCTGAAAAGGTGGAGCCCGTGCCTGCAGGGAGGGGCCTGGGTCAGGCAAACAAGAGCCTGGAGGAGGGTGGTGGCGGTGGTGGGCGAGCCTCCTGCTGGGGGTCCCGGAGCCTGTGCTGTGGGGCTACCTCGCAGCTTCTGTCATCAGGAAGGGCAGGTTTCCAGCAGGGATCCCTTATTCAGCACAGAGGATGACTCAGTTACACCAAGTGCAGTTCCGTCCTGGAACAACCTCCTAAAATCATGCAATTAAAGACGGCACTAGAATAAAGCATCTGCATATATGATTAACAAAGTAGATCAAAAGGGAAAGGGTAGAGGGAAAGAGTGAAACAATAAGCCTGGGAAGTAGAAGAAAATTGAAACCAGGAACCTCATCTTCCCACTCCTGCTGCCTCGCTCCTGGGGTCCCTTTTTTGTCTAGTCCCGCCTGTCTGACCTACGTGAGAACCCCCCGGGCAAGAAGGGTGCCGCCCAATTTCAGGGCAGCTCCCCCGAGCCATCCCTCGGATGTTAGACAGCAATAACAGGGCTTCACACCCGGCTACCTCCAGGGGTCTCCTCACCTCTTAATATTTTACCCATTCAGGAAACACTGTTGGGAACTATTATAAATTCAAAGGTTTTAATCTTCCCAGATATCTCCTCAGGTGGGTGGGGGCAGGTGGTACTCACTTATTTAAGAAGTACCGAGTGCTACCCTGGGCCGGCACTGCCCGAGACACTTGGGATCTCTCAGCAACAAGGGACCAAGATGCATGCTCTTGTGTGCTTACATCTCAGTGGGGGAGGCAGACGCACCCACAAACGTGATGGACAAGTGTGTAGTGGGGTGTGTTGGGAGGTGGTAGGTGCTATGGAAGGAGAACAAGTAGAGGGGAATCGGGGGTACAGGGGTTCTCACTTCTCCCCACTTGCCACGGTGGGGGCTGCATTAGGGGAAAGCGCTCCCCTATTTCCTACCTTCCCAGTCTCTTTGTCCAGCTGTCTTGGACCCTTTTCTAGATCACTTTTTAATGGGAATAGTATGAAATGCATCGAAGCTCTAGGCTCCGGAGCCCGAGTGTCTGGAGTCATTCCTGGCTCAGTGCATGCTCCTCCATGTGGCCTTAGGCAAACTAACTTCTCTCTGCTTTGACTCCCCATCTATAAAACTTGCCTACCTCCAGGGTTGTAGAGAGGATTAAATGTGTTACTCTACGGGGCTTAGAGCCATGTCTGGCACATTGTAGACACCCAGATGTTAGCTTAAAAAAAAGTGGTGTTGTGTGTTGTGGGGGAGGGTCATGGGTCAGAGTCTCTGCTCCTCGGAAAATGATGGGCAACAAGAAGCGCAAGACCCATTTCCGTCTCTAAACGCCCCTAAACACCCCTAAACCTAGCTGCGTGGGGCTCCTCCACTCAGAAACCCGAGGCACGACGCTGGGGCTCTCCGCCTTATTCATTCAACAACTTTGTCGAGACATTTAATACCATGTTCAAGGCCAAGGCGGCTTCAAAAGTGGGTAAGAACGGCTCCTCCCACGCCCTTGGTTCAGTCCCAAGAAATGCTCTTCTTTTCTAAGAGTTTTTGTGTCTTGTTTTTATAAATTCTCACATTCTTTCATTTCAACTTAAGCTTAATCACACCAAAAAATAAGCATTTGCTTTGCTGTACAGCCGCCCAAAACAGTCATCACTTTGATCCTTTTCTAGGCCGTCATTTTCTGATGACATTTGGCCTGAACTTTGTGACTATTAACAACTGCACCCCACACCCCACTCTCATCAAATAAAACAAGTGGTGAAACCTAAAATACTGAAGAGGGATGCAAGAGGCTGAACCATTTTAGGTTGGAGAAAATGCTTATGATTTCATCTGTTCCTGGGGATTTCTACTAACCTAGTCTCCTCTAAAGCAGAGAATGCAATGCATCAAAGGCGAAACTCAAGGGGTGGCTAGAGAATTAGCACAAATATTGCCAAACAAACTCAACGCACCCAGGCCACTTCCCGGGGTAACTTGTTTCCCGAGTGTTGAGTCTCAAGGACTCTCGTAGTAAATGATTAAGCTTCATGCAAGGTCTAAGATCAAGATAAGAGGAAAAGAATGTTATTTAAAGTGGAAGGTCAAACACATTTAATGCATCTCTGTGATGTGGAGATCTAGTCTATCTTTCACAACGACAAGGAAAAGGAGCTGGACAAACAGCACAGTCACAACGATTCCTTCTGTAGTCCTAGTTCTCGCATAGCTGCCACCTTCACCTTGACTCAGCGCAGGTCGTCCTCTTTGTCAAGGGAGCATGAGGGAGTTCCAAGTCTTCAGACCAGTTTGGAGCGTCTGGTCTTGCTTAAGGCCCTCACTGATCTTGCACCCCACTTTCCAATAACTGTGTCTGTCCCTTGGTTTCTAACTTGTGAGCCCAGCTCCTCTAAGACTGGACCTAGACTACCCGCTCCTGTAGCTGCCCAGAGACTGGAGTCCCAACGATCTGGGGATGGAGGGCCTTTTGGACTCAGCCCGCCTAGATCTACACATGATGCAGATCCCCAAGACTCTCCATCACTGTTCCATCCACCTCTCAGGACTTCCTCCTAACCTGGACCTCTCCAGCCAACCCTCTGCTATCCTGGGCCACCTCTTGCTGCCTGAATCTCCAGATAACACTCTCCACTATGTCTGGACTTCCTCTATTGCACCTGTGTCTCAGCCCCTCCTGCTCTAGCTGTTCACCAAGTTCCCATCCTGACCTGAGACCTGGAGGCAGTTGTGGAAGGCAGAAAGAAATAAGGTTAGAAGTTTGGTTCTGATCCAGAATGTCTGTGCTTCCTCTTCATGAGGGCATTGTGAGGATTCAAGCAGCATATGCATCTAGATGACGCCTTAGATGAAATCTGAAGCATGAGAAGGACTTACCTAGACATGGAGGAGGGATGGAGGCATTCCACAGGGAACAGCCAAGTAAAGCCCAGACACCAGTGTCCACGCTACCTGGAGGCCCTGGGTGCCCCCGCTGGACCAAGGAAGCTGTCTATTGCTGTGGACCTCAGGCTCTGGGGAGGGTCCTGCCACAGGAGACTGCTTGGCCTTGTTTTGCCTACTTCCTTCCCAGCAGGGCCTAGATGTTCTTGATTAGACTGTAAGGTGCTAATTAAAATGACGAAGTGAACCACTTCCCATTTACTCCTAATTTTCAAGCACCACCATAATAATGCACATTGTTAAATGTGTCAGATTAGCTTGCCTCTAAATTTTAATTAACTGCGACAGTGAACCCCATTTGTGTACACTCTCCTCAGTGGGCTGTTCATGTGGCAAGATGATACATTTTGCAAAGTTATGAGCATTGGTTAGACATCACGAGTCCTGTATTCAGCTACTCATCGTCTCGTCTGTCTACTTATGAGTTTAAGTAAAATTCTTTCTGTCATCAAAGTCCCATAAAACGCAGAGTGATGCTGCTTTAATCCACATGTCTAATCCCTGTGCTTCTCGTCTGCCTTTTTCCCTGGGAGCATCTTAGCCGACTTACTAGATATCATCTTGGGTTTTCTTATGCATATGTTTTAGAATCTAGTGAAGGGAGAAGGAATGTTCAGCAGGAGAAAGTTGAGGGTATTTGATTATTTTCTAACTAATTTAGTTCACACTAGCAGCCTGTTCACCACTTTCTCTAAGAATTAATAAACAAGATTGCTCTACATTTCCCACCTTGTTTCTTTCCTTTCCTCTCTATGCTTTAATCCCTGGTGTGTATTTGTGTTGCACAGGATAAAATTCGTTTCTGATGATTTCGCACAGGGGTCCCAGGTCTCTTGTTGCCAACAATATACAGCCTGGGACCCTCGGTAAGCTGACATTAGCCGTCTCTTCATGCTGCCCATCATTTTCCGAGGATACAATTTCATCAAAATTTCAAAGAGGTATTCAATTGCAAATTAGCAGGTCAACGTGACTGTGTGTGGGGAAAGGGACTAATTTGGGTGTTACCCATAGGGCGTAGGTGGAGAAGTATGCATTCTTATCTTAAGAGTATATTCTTTAATGGTTAAGCAGATGTGCAAAGTATGTTTGATAGGCCATAAGTCAGGCTTTTTAGTTTAGGCTGAATCGGTTTTGAACCTGAATAGTTACCCCATATGCCTCAATATGTGAGAATCTCTTGTCAGGAGATAGGGCCTATATGGAGGCAATAAATGTTAAATAAGGTCATAAAGGTGAGGCCTTAATCCCACAGAGCTGGCGCCCTCATAGAAGGGGAAGAGACACCAAAAAGCTCTTTCTGTGTGTGCACAGAAGGGCCACATGGGGACACAGTGAGCAGGCGGCGTCTGCAAGCCAGGAAGAGGGCCTTCGCCAGAAACCAGCCCTGCTCGCACCTTGGTTGTGGACTTCCAGCCTCCAGAACTGTGAGGAAAGTCAACTTCTGTTCTTCAAGCCACCCAGTCTGTGGAATTTTGTTATGGCGGCCCGAGCAAACTAATCCAACCAGAGATGGGATTTTACCAGGAAAATGTTAGAGACGACGGAGCAAGGAATGATCATAAAGGAGGACTGAATGGGGAAGTAGATGCAGAATGCTTCGCCTCGTGTGGAACATGGCAGTGGCTCAACCAATGGCAGCTGCTGCTGGCTGCCTTCTGGGTGCCCGCCGTTCTGCTCCCACTGTGACGTGTACATACATGCCGGGACAACGGTCACGTCGGCAGCAAGGTGCTGGCCCTCAGGAGCTCCCAGTCAAGTGGAGGAGACTGACACAGGTAGTGTCAGTACCGCACGATCAGCACTGTCCCGAGGGATGGACAGCGTCCTGATCCGGAGGAGGTGGTGTTTGAGCTGAGCACTGAAGCTGAGTAGGAGCTGAGCAGAGGAGGCAGGACGCTCGAGAGAGAGCAGGGCATTTATGGAAGGCTTAGTGCAGGAGGTAGGGATGGGGTGTGGCGGGGAGGGGAGAGGAGGCTCAGAATGTAACCAGAATGTGCAAGGCCGGGAGCTGATCATGCAGCAAGCAGAGGAGTGTTGCCATAGATTTTCTTTTAAAAAAAGAAAAGACTCCAATAGCATTTTAGAAGACAAATTAGAATGGAAAAGAAACTTTTAGGAAGAATTTGCAACAGTCCAGTGGGGCCTGATCTAAAAGGTGGTGCAAGGAGACACAAGGAGTAATATTTGGGGAGAATTCAAGGTCTAGTAACCAATAAGAGGGGACGTTTGGGAGAGGCGAGGTGTAAGAATTACTCCTAATTTCCTGGTTGGGATGACTGGGTGGATCATAACACTATTAAGCATAACATAGTAATAGGTGAAAAATAGAGTGTAATGTTTGATGGGGGTGGGGCTCAGTGGCTGGTTGGACGAGCTCTGTTTGAGGGGCCTGTAGATGTCAGCAGGCAGTTAAAATACTGATCTGGCACTTAACAGAGAGCTCGAGGCTGGAAAAATCCTCTTGATTATTTCACACAGTAACTGAAGCCTGGGTGTGCTGGAGAACAAGTCAGCGGTCACTGAGTGAGTGCTCACCAGATGCCAAGCACTACACTGCACATGGATTATCTCATTTAATACTGACAGTAATTTTATTTAGAGGATACTATGGTTATTGCTTTTTCTTTAGATGAATAATCTAAGGTTTAGAGAGATTAAGTGATTTGCCCAAATTCACATAGCTGATAAGTGGGTTTGAACCCAAGGGGTCTGACCCCAGTGCCCTGCTCTCTGCCCTTTGCCATGGAGAGATCTGTGTTTAAGGAGCAAGCAACAGTGGAGTCTGGACAGGAAACAGTTTTTTTTGAAACTTAACAGGGAACCAAGAAACCAGATCAAATGTTCAGGACATCAAATGCTCAAAAGCATCCAAAGGGGTCGGATAAGACGACCACGGACGCTCTTCCCGAGAGCAGTCGTGGTGAACGGCAGGGCTGAGGGACGCTGACGGTCTGTGGTTTGATGTAGAGCCATGCACCTGGGGAAGAAGGGCTGGCCGCCCAGACACGTGCACACGTGGTGTCACCTGGCAAGCTCAGCCCTTGTCCTCAGGCCGGCTGGTTCAGAAACCTGCCCGCACAGGGGTCCAAGCCCGTGAGAGCTTGTGGTTAAAACCCAGAATGTTGATTGATTAACTGGTACTGAGTGATAAACTACCAAGCAAGCCAGATGTCTGTGGTTTGCTAATGAGAGCACTATGGCTTGTAGGCAGAGCCTAACGATAAAGTGTTGCCAGGAGACGTGAACTCAGAGCGGGAGAAATCATCCAGGCAGTACAACTGGTGATGTCAACCTGTAACGCGCTGTGCGTCCATCTCCACCATGGACTGTTCTTGCCATACGATCCAGGAGCTGGTGCTTATGGGCCCTGGTACCTTCTCCCGTGGGCAGCAGTGGAGTCACACTGACATTTTATTTCTCCAGACTTTTCTTTTAGAGAAACTATCCCATTCCTTTGATTCTGTGTTTCCCAAACATGATCATTCTCTTACTGTCTTCACAATATTTGCCACATTCTTACACCACCAGTATGTACTATTATTAGCTTAATTCCTGAAAATTACTTAAAACTAATAGTAAAGATATTTATTTTGAAAGAATTTCAGGTTATGAGCATAAATGGAAAGCCGGTATCCTTTGTCACACATAGAAGGCAACTGTAAGCTAAACACACAACTAAAAAAAATCTGATCATCTGTTTCCCCCCAGATCCTCCTGAATACGAGTCAACGTGCTCTTTCCTCCCTCTGGAAAGCTCTTTTCTCGAACAGCACAATGCAATTACTAGCCGTACACCTTCTCAGCGGCATTCTGTTACTGCAGTGTCCCCACCCACCGCAGGTTCACTGTGACACTAATCATGTTTGAGCATCACGACCCATCACTGTCACCTGTCCTTTCCAAGGCCTTGTATGTTGGTATCTAATTTTGTGTTTTTTACAAAGAGAACCCCCCACTACAATCTTGCATAAGGTTTAGGCCCAAATCTGTAGCCTCTCCTACTTCTGCATCGTTCTAGAGGCAACTGAGTCCACCACTGGAAGTTTCCTTTCATTGCTTACTGAAGGAGTAAGCTTTCTCCAGGTTTGGTGATGTCCTGCAGTTTATCCACCTTTGTAGGGAAGGAGATTCAAGAGTAGCTTGAGGTAGGTGAGTGTGAAGGGAAGGATTTTGTTTAGACTAGAAAAACCTGAATGTGTTTATGAAGAAGAAGAATGGATGGAGGGAGACTAAGGATGTCTAGAGAGGAGGTAATTGATGGAGGGAGTTCAGCCCTCAGGAGAGGGGCGTGGCCTTGGGAAGGAGAAGGACCCCTCTCCCTCTAAGCCAACAGGAGGAAGAAGAGATCAACAAATGCAGAAGGCTCTGGCTCAGGCGGCCTCTGTTTTCTCTCTGGATCCTGAGAAGATGTCGTATCCCAGGAGCGAGGGATGTGGAGGTTTGAGGAGAAGTCTCTGTTTGGGATTTTCAACATGGAGCCTGTAAGAGGGAGCTCACCAGAGGTAAGAGAAAGCACTGCGGAGCTGCTTTGATGAACCCAGCGTGGGGGGTACTGGGCAGTGCAGTGCTAGGGTCCTTCCCACATGACTCTGATTCTGCCAGGGCCTGAGTTGGCTCGGGAAGGAGAGAAGGGAGGCCAAAGAGGCAAAGGAGATGGAGATGCCAATAAACATGTCTGTGAAGGGGTCCACCAGAGAGCAGGCTGTGCACGGACTGGAACTGGGGACTACAGGGCTTAGAGAGGTGGATGAGCACTGGGGAGAGGTGGGGACCGTGGTCCAAGCAGGATTTCTGAAGGAGAGCTTGAGAAGGCACAAATATGAGGAAAGACAAGGTGCAGTGTTGCCAAAAACGAGACGCAGAGGGATGAGGTGAGTGGCATCAAGGTGTGGAGATCGAGCCTAGATGTTATTGAGGACACTGGAAGGGTGGAAGACAGAGATCTCTGCAAGTCTACGGGAGATGGGTCTGGGGGAGGAGGGAGGAGAATATCGTGCCCCGTCCTCCTTCCCAGAACCCATGAATGTGTGACCTTACGCAGCACAGGGACTTAGCAGGTGAGATGAAGTTAAAGATGCAGAGATGGGAGATTATCCTGGATTATCCAGGTGGGATCAATGTAATCACAAAGGTCCTTGAAGGAAAAAGGAGGTGAAGAGTTGGTGAAAGAGATGTGATGACAGTGGAAGCAGAGGTCTGAGTGACCTGATTGCCAGCTTTGAAGGTGGAGGAAGGGGTCACAAACCAAGAAATGCAAGTGGCCCATAGAAGGTGGAAGAGGCAGGGAAACAGAGGGTCCCCTGGAGCCTCAGAAGGAGCACAGTCCTGGGACACCTGAATTTTAGCCCAGGGAGGCCTGTCGGACTTGTGGCCTCCAGAACAGTGAGATGATAAATCTATGATGTCCTCTGCCACTTAGTTTCTGGTCATTGGTTACAGCAGCAATGGGAAACTAATAGAGAGGAGAGGGTGATTGATATGAATTGTCTCAAAGGAAGGGATTTTGAAAGAATGTGAAAGAGCTGTAGTCTGCAGGCAGAAGCCTCCAGGCAGAAGAAACTCCCTCTGGCCATCAGATAGAGCATGTGTGCAAGGAAGAGCCATATCCACTTGAGAGGGCTGCAGGGGACAGTCCTCCAGGGAAATCCAAGCTTCAGTTAAACTCAGGAAGTGAGGAGGTAGTGAGCGAAAAGTTTAAGAGTGTAGGTGACTATTTTAATTTTTGGCAATAGAACAAGTGTTTTGAAGTGTACGGTGTGAATAGTTCGCAGTCAGGTCCTGGGAGAAGACCACATTGAATAGGAATAAGAGTGCATAACAGGACCTGTGACCTCCAGGGGCAGCACACTCTGTGCACATCATTGGCTGTTACCTTGACTCACAGGAAATAGGGAGGCAGGGTCTTGTGAGGGGGCTAGGAAGGCCAGAGATCGAACTGCATCCAGCAGTTCTAGTCAATGCCTTTTGGCTCCCCCTTTGATTTAGTGGCTGGTTTTGATGCATAGTGCCTGCCTCTGCTGGTCTCAGTCAAATTCCAAAATAAAACATTTGCTTTTTAAAGGACTGAGACTCGCCCTGTGGCGTAGTGGTTAAGTTCAGTGCACTCTGCTTTGGCGGCCTTGGTTTATGTGTTCAGATCCCAGGTGCAGACCTACACCACTCGTCAGCCATGCTGTGGCAGTGTCCCACATACAAAATAGAGGAAGATGGGCACAGATGTTAGCTCAGGGCTGATCTTCCTCAAGCAACAAAAGAGGAAGATTGGCAACAGATGTTAGCTCAGGGCCAATCTTCCTCAGCAAAAAAATAATAAAGGACTGAGACCAATTTTATGCAGAACAGCACAACGTATGCAGTGTTAACTAATTAATAATTGTCATAAACAAGTTAAGATGTTACCTCCCAAAGCAGGGTTCATCTGCCTGCCACAAGACATGCCAATCATCATGAGGCAAGATGGTAGGAGAGAAAGGACTTTTTATTACAGCTTGCTAGCAAGAGGGAAGATGGCTGACTAATGTCTGAAATTAACCATCCTTCAGAACAAAGACTACAGGCCACTTGTATAGGGGGCTGGTCTCCGGGTGGGGCAGACATCTAGTCTTAGTTCCCGACAGTCTTTGGTTTTACTGGACGTGTATCAGAGACCGGAGCAACGCCCTACACCCTGATCTTTCAGTTGTCATTGATGATCGCTGTCAGCATGGACTCTCTGCCCAGGGCCATCACATTCCTAAGGAACTCAAAAGAACAGTTATCCACGTATAGCAGCTGGGAGGGGCCATAAAATCCACAGAGCCTGTCAGTTAGAGGTCATTCAAAGTTACAATATGGTTTCTGTTCTACAATATGGCTTCCCTCATGTCAACCTCGTGTTGAGCTGGTATCAAAAGTAAATTTGTTTCTTTATAAGCTGTAATAAAAACTTGTTTCTGATTCGAGAGTGCTCGCTGGATTTAATTGAATTAAGATAAATCACAAAGTGCTGGAAATCTTGGACTTAGCTCCACGTGAGAGCTAAATCAAAGAGTCGGGAGGGAGCCAGGGAAGGGACCTTCTGTGCAAACGTCAGGTTTCTGACTGTAAGACGTCAAGCCCTTTAGCCCCTTTGCTGGGCTCAACCATGTGTGGTCAAGGCCTCCTTCTGGACCCCTGGCACAAGACATAGAACAAAAGCAGGCTGAGTTGCTTTCCACCAGGCCTGCCCCTGAATCCTGGCCTCCGGTCTTACCAGGTCCGTGTCTAGGGAACAGGAGGACAAACTCAAGGGAAAGAGCCTTTCTCTAGAGGAGCAGAGGGAGCTGGCTTAGCCACTGCCCTTTGGTCTTCACCAGGCTGGGTGTCCTCCCAAGCAAATGGTCACCTCAAGGCTCTCTTAACACACCAGCTGCAAAGAAAGGAAAAAGGATCCAAGAGAGAAACAAAAAGACCCAACAAAAAGAGATGGAAATGCAGAGACTAGCCTTTGGCAAGGCAGAGCTTTTAACCTCCTTGTTCATCTTGTCAGAAGTTCCAGCCCTTCACACCTGGGCCCAGTGCGTCCTTGACTTTCCTTCACTCACACACTCCCCTCCCTGGGGTGAGGAAGAGCGTGGGGAGCACTGAGTTTCTCCCTAGAGTCAGCAAATAAGTATTCACTCTCAAACTCCAAGCTCTTAAAACAAAAGTTGTTGACGCATATGTTATTTGTGTGTATGTTCTTCCATTTGTCCCTTCCTGCATACGAAGCTGATTACTTCTTTAATTAAGTACGCTTCACTCTTATTAGAGCTATTAGCATATTCAAGAACATTCGCTGCTCCTGGTTTCCCAGTGGACCAAGGCAAGCATTTTCAGGAACCAGCTGCTGTTTATTTGTAAAGTGTGTATCAGGTGTGAGAAGGATAATTTACGACCTTTCAAATACCTATTTCTTTCCCAGCAAGTGGGTGCTCCTGCAGTGGAACCCAGGGGGTCTGGCTGCACCCAGCTATGGCTGTGGACTGATCTGGGCTCGCTGACAGTCTCAGAAGCCAGACACAGAATTAGTTGTCTTGGAACCATTTGTCTGTGCATCCCGAGGAACTGTGCAGGGAGATGTGGATGGGGACCCTGCCGCGTTTGGGGGCTGTAGCGATGGGACTGAACACACAGAATCCCTACAGAGTCCTCATGCCCAGTCACCAGGGTGCTCAGCCCCCTAATAGTTATCCTTGGTGCAGGGAAAGTACGCGGTTGTTCTGAATTACCTGACCTTCTGCTTTCATAAATACTGACTGGATATTCTCAGGGATGGTCCTTATCTGTCCAGAGACCAGAATCTCCAACAGGGCCGATTTCATGAGCATGCAACCTGTATCAGTGACGCAGGATCCTGCAGAGAGGTGCCCATGCTTGGTTTGATGCTCTGTTGCTGCTGTCTGAAAATTCCTAATAACTTTAATAAGGGCTCAGCATTTTCATTTACACTGGGTTCTGCAAATTATGTGGCCTGTCCTGGTCTCCAGGATGGTTTCTTTGGTTGAGAGCCCTCTGATTTCAGGGCACTTCTTTCAGAGTCCATGACCCTCTTTTGCTTGCATTTATGTGTCTGCATCCAGCTTCCAGACTGCAGAGTTCCCAAGGGCAGGGACTTTCTTATCTCTTTCTCCAGGGCCTAGAAGAGTGCCTGACTTATCGTAAGTGGTCAGACAATATTTGCCGAATGATTGAATGCCTGACAGAGGCCTCAGGGACATTCCCATAGCCAGGGTAACAGGCGGACTATTGGGATAGTGCCACATTTGGTATCAGGTTCACCATAAAACGGTCATTAATTCTGGACACTCCCCCCCTCCCTCCTCCTCAACCACTTCTCTCTGTCTGAGCTGTAAGCCGCTTTAATGCCTGATTGCTCACCTGACTCCGTAAGCTGAGTGGGGAACCTCATCCTGACCCAGACAACCATGTTGATGGTCGGAGCCGAGCTGCGGTCATCAGGGTCCAGGGAGACAGTTTCGACCTGGGGCTTCGGCACACCTTCCCTCTGGCCAACAGAGCTGCGGGGTCTGAGACGTAAATGTGAGAACGCACATCAGGACTTCTGAGGCGGTCACATCAGGAGGTGCCGTCCCGCCCGCTGCTGGTAGATGTGAGCACCAGCAGGGCCCCGAGAGCCACATCTGTGCCTCAGGCCTCGGCAGGGGATTTTCTCTAAAACATTTAAGGCACCCATCCAACAACGTTTATTACATTCTAAATAAATGAGAAGAGAGCTGTTTAAAGGAAACACCCGTGTCTGACCGCAGATAAGATTCATTTCCAGCGACTGCCTGGACCGCCGTGCTGACCAGTGTACTACGACAGGAAAGAGCGCGGTGTCTGCCGAGTCACGCCGCTCGGCACGGATGCTGCCTTCATCGGGTCTAGCGCGGCATCCAACGCACAGGATGCTCCGTGTGCACTTGACTGAATAAATACATCAGCGAGGATTCGCCACTGATGCCACCCCAACATATGCCACTTTAGCGTGTTGATTATTCTGAGCCGAAGGCACCTGAGAAACGGCAGACACAGGACGGGCTCCCTTTCTAAGCTCCAAGCAGGTCATGAAATTTCCTGCGAGGAGGATGCCTTCCCTGTACCAGGAAGAAAAGAACATCCTTGTCACCAGACGGTGTGTCGACGCGTGAAAGGACCTGTGCAAACAAACGGACTAAAATCACCCTGATCCCATTAGTCTCCTCCAGACATTGCCTAGTCCCTGTCCCAAAACTGACTGCCTCCCTGCCTGAGCCCTTTGTCTTGTCACATTCCCACAGTTTGTAGTTCTTCTCAATGATGGTATATAAGCTTTCCGGCCTTATGGCTTCTTCAGGTCTTTATTTTCCTTCCAAAGACTCCCGTGTACATGTAAAGATATTAAATTTTGTCTGCTTTTCCCCTGTTAATGTATCTTCTGTTGGCTTAATTCTTAGGCCTCGCTACAAAACCTAAGAGGGTAGAAGGAAGCTTTTCCTCCCCTGGACCATCAGTGCTCTCCGTCTGTCCCTGGTGCTAACTTACTCTAAACAAGTTCTTCAGCATGAGCTTCGGTTTCTTAGCTGCAAAAAGACTTGAAATATCTCCTCGCCCCCATATTCTGTAATCACGTCAATCTCTAAAACGAAGGCTGCGTGTGTTGCACACCCCCTCACAACTCCACTTTGTCTGCACACACTCGAGGCTCTGCTTGTCCAGAGCCCTGCCGTGGGGGCCTGCCCCAGTTTCTAACGCAGCAAGATGTGCACCATATTTCTCACTGAATTGCCAGAATACATTTCTTTTGAATCTGGACTGTGGCAAATCTGGACTGTGGATAATGAGAAATGGGGATTTCAAGAATTACGTCTTGAAGTGACCACTGTGACTTAGGACCAAACCCACAGCCTTGTTTCTTTAATGTTCTGTAAATCTAAGAGACATGCGTCCTCTCCAGAGATTCGTGATTCTTCATGGTAAAAACTGAAAACAGAGGCCTTCGCCTGCGGCTTCTGCAGAAGGGGTAAGCCAGAATACAGTGATTGTGCTGTACTACATTTCCCTCTTCCCTCTTCCCAGCAGCTGTCCCCCATCTCGCACCTCCCCCATCTCAGACCCAGGCGTCGTGCTTCCTCCTAACTTCAAGACAGGCTGCCCAGGAGCTTCTTAGGAAGATGACCCAAGACCCAGAGAACCAGAGAGGGTGACTGGGCATCTGGGAGGAACCGGGTGTGGTGGATTTGCCATTATTTTGTTTGTTTTGTTTTGAGTGATAAAGGGTCGGCGAGTCACAGGGATCTTCCTGTGAAGCTAGCCTGGTGCTCCAGCATTGGACGAATTGTCTAGTTTAACTTCTGAAAAGCATCAGACATCAGGAAAGCCCGTTGATCGCACAGGCCCTCACCTGCAGAACTGACAGTTGCCCACGTGGGGCAATTTCAAGAACCCCGGGATCCTTCCTGATCCACACGATCCCCTCTAAGCTGCCTTGACCTCTGAACAGCTTCATTAGAGATTCATTCTTTGGAGCTAAGGTTTTGTCCCCTAATAAAAATAAAATGCTCATGGGAGAGAGAGCACATTAAATGACTGTCAGCCATTAACTATCAGCCATCATTTTTTTAAAGTTTGTTTTTATTGCAAAAGTAATATGTTTTTGTTAAAAAAAGAAAAACTAAACACTACAGATAATGATCAGCATCCCTTGACAGTGACCAGTGTTGACTTTGCACACAATGGTTGTGGGTGTTGACTCAGAACCCTGCCCGTGACCACCTGCTCCCCATTCCCAACCCCATCCCCCGCCAGAGGGAAACACTGCTGTCAGCCGGGGATAATCTTCCGACTTCGTTCTGTGCACTTGCTTACAAACATATGTCCCCACAGACCGTGAGGAACTATTTTGTGTTGTTCCTTTTTATATAAATGGTATCACAATAAATGTATCGTTCTGACATGTGCTTTTTTGCATGTAACAGTATTACTTGGAGATCTTCCCATATCAGTGTGAATATTTTTATGTATGAAAACATTTAACCAATTTTACACATGGTTAAAAACATCAAGTATCACAGAAGACATAAACGCAGCCATCCTGCTTCTTAGTACTCCTTTCTCTTGGTCCCACACCTCAGAAAGAACCATTTTTAACAACTTCTGCTTTAAACTCTTTGGACAGTTCCTTTTACATCTATAGATAATATTTAACTTATCAACTTGAAACATTGCCTGTTAACTTCCTGTTGTGACGGAGGAGGCCTGAACTTCCTCTCACTGCCCCGTGCACCTGCTCTCCCTCCTGACACAGCTTCAGCCCCGCCTTCAGCTCCTCCCGGTCACGTCTGGACCCCAAACCGCGACTCCCCTGCCCTCCGCCTCCCGCCAGCGCAGACTGTGCCTCTCCAATCCCTGTTGTAAGAAACGATGAGAAAGTCACCCAGCACCTCCCCTCTTCCCCAGCAGAGCCCCATCAATGTTTTCTTGCCAAGACTGATATCGTTACGTTTTATTGTATCGCCATAATCAGTTTTCCATGATTGATCTGTAGGTCGGTTTTAGAAGCTGAAAAACAACCAACAGCGTTTGCACTATTAACACCCCAGCCAAGTGCAGTCCTGCACTGCATAAGGACAGGATGGGGGGCACATCAGATCAGTACCACAGAGTCTGAGTGTGCAGGAGGCTACACCATCTAGGTCTGTGTAAGTGCACTCTAGGATGTTTGCACAATGACGAAATCACTTAATCATGCGTTTCTCCGAACGTCCCCCTTCGTTCAGTGAGGCAGGACGGTAGTGCTCCCTGCACGGCTGCCACTGTGCTTCCAGTCCTGGGTCTGCGCTCAGAGCTCCTGTGCTGCTCACAGGAGACAATTCAGAGCTTCCAGTGGAAATGAATTCTGGTCCCCCTCCCTCCCTCGGCCCTGTTCTGTCGTCGTCCGTCGTCGTCGTCGTCGTCCCCCCGTCTGTCCCCCCCGTCCGTGTCCCCCCCCCCCCCCCCCCCCCCCCGCCACATGGCTTCACCCAGATGGGAGCCTCTTCTGATTCAGGCTGTTATTAGCTTTGGCTTCCTCTGCTTTGTGTCAACACTCCTCTCGCCATTCTCTGTTTCTAGACATACTTTGAAGACTCTCCTGTTCTCTTTGTTTTGAGTTTATACACTTCTGTTTATTCCTTTCCTGCCATTTTAATGGTGTCTTTGGTGAAAAAGAAGATAATCCGCCATCTTGAGCCCAGATATTAATATTTTACAGTAAATCAGTTGATCCCCTTTTCCAAAAGAAGAACAATTTCAGAGAGGATTTTTAAATGTAGAAGACAGAAAATCATCACTAAGTGTAAATAACGTTTTCTGAATCCTCTTCATTTTTCTATATTTGCCATGATTGACTGCCCCCTCTTTTGAAACTCTCCTCTCCCTTCACATTTGAGCTCCTGTGCTCCCTTCTCTCTTCTCAGCTTAGAGACTATTTCACCAGCTCCTTTGTCTCCACTTGTCTCTTTAAAGATACGTCCTCATTCTCTCTTCTCCCTCTTGTTATAATGCCACAGGCCAGAGCCTCTCCACGTCCTCATCTCACTGCCAATACCTTTCCTGGACTCTAGACCTTCATTTCAGGCTGCCCGCAGGACACCCTTGCCTGGATGTTCCAAGGGATTCCAGACGCTACGTGCTGGAAACTGAGTTCAGTACCTTCCTATCACACCTGCTTCTCCGCCGAGCCTCATCTTGGTTAACACAACCACCATCCTCTTAGTCTCTGAAGCTAGAAACTTTGGCTCTGCCCGTCTGTAGCAGGCACTGGCCATAAATGTATTCCCCGTTTTTCTGGAGCACTGCTAAACTATGCTTCCCAGGTTCCATTGCTGTTACCTATGGCCCAGGGAATGTGGGAGGAAGTGATGTGTGTCACCTCCAGGCCTGGCCCATACAGTCTTCCTTGAGACCCTCCACTCTCTCCTCCTGTGCCTCTTTGTGAGCTAGAGGTTGTCAGGGCTGGTTTTTCCCTCTGTGCAGGCTGGAAAGGGCAGTGTATCCTTCTCCCTGACTCAGGAAGGGAGGTCACAGCCCTGAAGGGCTACGTCACTGAGAATGCTGTTCCTTAGTGTGGCGAGTAATTATGTGTCACCTTGGCGAGACTATGGTGCCTAGTTGTTTAGTCAAATACTAGTCTTGATGTTGCTCTGAAGGTGTTTTTTAGATGTGATTACCGTTTACAATCAGTAGATATTAAGTAAAGCAGCTTATCCTCTGTAATGGGGTGGGCCTCCTTCCACCAGTTGAAGGCCTGAAGAGCAAAGACTGAAGCTTACTGAAGAAGAAATTCTGCCTCAAGGAGGCAACACAGCCTGCCAGTCTGCCCTACAGATTTAGGACTTGCCGGCCTGCATAATCACAGGAGCCAATTCCTTAAAGTAAATCTCTCTCAATCTCCCTGTCTATCTGTCTATCCACCCCATTGGTTCTGCTTTCTGGAAAACCCTGACTAGTACACCAAAGAAGGAGCCAATCTCTTTCCATATGACCCTTTTAATGTTCTTATCACCAAGTCAGTCTGGGACTGGATTTAAGCTGTGTCTGTACACACAGCAGACACTGCCCAGGGAGGGGGATAAGACACGAAGCTTTTTAAAGAACTGAAACATAATGACCTCTTCCCCACCCCCTGGCCCCATAATCAAGTTTTGTCAAACCAGCATACAATGCAGGCACCCCAAACTTCTCAGATCCTACTCAAGTTTTGCTGGAAACCTAGGAATAACTTAAAAGCGATAAAGTTGCCTACCCGGAGGGTCGCTGGTGCAAAACAAACCTCTGTCGATTGATACGGGACAGGACTCCACAAAAATGTGCGTCTAAGCAGTTGGAATACGCTCTCAAAACCATCCCGTTTCTCACCCCTCCCCCACCCCACGTGTGTGCAAGAACCCAGACTGCGGACTAAGGCCGGGGAACAGCAGCATCCTGACGCCGCCTGCAGAGCCACATCCATCTCGGCCAGGGCCTCAGGTTGCAGGTAAGATATAGAGCATGGAGTCACGTACTGAACAACAGAAAGAGAAGGAAATGCTGAAAAGGTCGCTCCTTGCCTGAGGCATTGGCCAGGCCTTGGGGAGAGCAGATGTGGGAATTCACCTGAGTTAATCCCTCATCTGATTCTGCCATCATGACACCGTGCAGGAGCTGGGCATAGCTGCGAAGTGAGAGTCTCCCCAGGCCTTCTGTTTGCCCCGGGGCAGTTTCTTCCCTTCCTCTGTCTGCTCGTTGCTGTGGCGCCTGTGGAATCAGCTGTGATCCAGACAGCATCCCTCTCAGGGCTCCAGGATTAGTCCTTGGTCTTCTCATCTTTCTGTTTCCCACTCAGGATGCTCACTCGTTCTTATGACTTCAGTGGTCACCTCTCTGCTGACAACTTCTGGCTCCACTTCTCAGTCCATTCCAGTCCCTCCAACCCTGCTCCCTAAAGGGCATCTACCTGGTGCATTCCAAACTGGCTGCTTCCCATGGTCCTAGCTGGCCCCCCACACAATGGATGCAACATGCCAGCTGTTGGAGCAGCTCTCAGAGATTTACACAAACTACCTCCTTTTTCGTCCAAGTCACTGCTGTCTTCTCTTGCCTTCACTCTTCACTGACCCCTATTTTGCTCCATTCTTCTAAGTCCTCCATCTGCTCCTGCCTCTTCCTACTTTTTAGCCATGTGGGGGAATCAGAATTGGCCACCTCAAAACGTCTATTTTCTCTGAAGGAGGCTTTGACCTTCCCCGCCCCAACTGTTGAAAGGGATTTGGGATGGAAGCCCTGTCCCTGGGATGGGCCATCACCTTAGATAACTCTGGGTATAGATAGACTGGGAGGGCATTTGCTGGGCCCATTCTTATCAAATCCGTTTACCAAACATTTACATTTGTAGGGAAATCTCCATTTGTAAAGGTATCTCCTTCTCTGTAGGGGAAGAAGAGTGGATGACCTCATCTCTAGAAACTTGTCAATGTGGAAGGCAAGGCCTTAAATCTGCATAATAACCTTACTGTGCCTTTCTGGTAATCTCCCATAGCTGACCCAACCCTCAATATCCTCCTTTGTCTACATAAGAGGAGAATCTCCGCCATTTTGTTGAGAGATACTCAGTTTCCCCAAGTCTCTCCTGTGTATACACGTTATAAAGCTTTGTTTGATTTTCTCCTGCTATTCAGCCTCATGTCAATTTAACTTGTAGCCCAGCCAGAAAGGACCCAGAGCGGGTAGAGCAAGCTCTTTCTCCCCTTCATCCATGATCCAAATTTTAGATACATATCCCATGGATCGAATTACGGTTATTGCCCTCGTGGCCCCATCACCACAGCCTCCGTAAGAGAAATTCTCATCTTTCTCCCTGGATCACCTCTCTAGTTGGGGGTGTTTCTTACCCAGCCTCCCCACGAAGACAGGAGGTTCAGATATATTCATAGGCCTCAGATCCTCATTTCCGATTGTCCAAAATCAAGGTCATCAGCCCCTTCCAAAACTCTTACCATTCCAGTTTCTCTGCTTCTAAACACCCAGATGTAAAACTAACGACATTTTGAAATCAGCCCTCTCTTTTGTCTTCTCATTTCACTTAGCACCAAACCCCAGCAGTCTGTGTTTCTACTTCATCTCTCTCTACAGGCCCTCCACCCACACAGTGGTTTCTGCTCAGCCTCCCAACCTCAGCTCTTTCCCTTCCACCCGTCCTGTGCACCACTCTCACATTAATCTTCCTTAAACGCCTCTTCCATCCTGTCATCCACCCCCTCAGAAGACTTTCAGGGCTCACTATTTCCTAAAGCATCCAGTCTCAACTTGATGCACTGTTGCTGAGGAGGGACAATGCTGAGTGGGGTATAGTTGGAGCTCCATCACATATCAACATTAGCCCTAGAAGCTGGGCCGGTTGGTTAGCTTCCCTGAACTCTAGTTTTCTTATCTGTACTATAGTGACAATGTGAAAACACTTTTTTTTTTTCAGTATAAGACACTATATAAATATGAAGTATAATTGGGGTATTAACATACTCCTTTGAGTTTTAAGGTTCCCCATCAACTGATCCCCAGGCAGTTGGAAGACTTCCCCTAAATCCTGGTCTTGAAATTCCCAAGGCAGAGGCTCCTGGGGCATTGCTGGAGTACTCTGGATTAATTCCAGATATTGAGTTTCCCAAATTGTGACACTCCCTGTTGGTCTTATTCTGGGTTAGTAAAGTGGCTATAATCGGGGGAGACGTGTCTTTGGATCAGAGAGAGCATTTTTGTGATCCTTACATACAAAGGTGGTGACTAAAGCTGCTGCAAAGAATAAGCTTGCCCAGAGAGAGCGAGGAGACGAGAAGAGGACTGAGGACGGAGCCAAGGGTGGCACCAGCTCAGGGCTGGGTCACTTAGACTCCTGCAGCCTTGTTCAGTGCCAGCACGTGGTGGGTACTTCATAAAGTTTTTTGAATTGCGTACCATTAAACAGTATGCTTATGTCATTCACTCATTGAGCCATTCACTCAGTAGCTATTTATTAAATACTTAGGAAAGGTTAGGTACGTGCTGTGTATTGAGGATACACTGATGATCGAAACAAACACCGTCCTGCGGGTGGGAAGGTGGAGACACCCTCGGTCACACACTCCCAACAGCACCATTACCAGCATGAAAATGTATCAGCTCGTCCGAGTGTCAGGGAATGTGTTTCTAAGAGAGTGACATTTAGGCTTAGAT
This sequence comes from Tapirus indicus, assembly GCA_031878705.1. Classification (NCBI taxonomy): domain Eukaryota; kingdom Metazoa; phylum Chordata; class Mammalia; order Perissodactyla; family Tapiridae; genus Tapirus; species Tapirus indicus. Next base: position 153,013,496 of record CM062918.1, on the reverse strand, counting down.
CTAAAGCGTGGCTGAGGCTGGGATGTTCGTCAGTTCTTATCAGCAGTGACCGACGGCCTCTGCTAGTCAACCCAACGAAGAGACACCGACACGGAACTTCTGGGTGGGACGAGCAGGGGCTGTGCCACATACGGGGCAACCACGTCATTGTCTCCAAGTGAAGCCTAGTGGGGTTTCTTAAGTCACCTGAGGTTGTCCCCCACAGGGTGCGTCAAGTTGCCTTACTTAAGAGAGGAAATATTAAAAAGTTGAGCTTGAAAAGTACTTGGAAAAATATTGCAAAGGCGCTTGCAAAGTTTAAGCCCCACTTACACAATTACAAAATCATCCCCCTCAGTCACATACTTGGGTGTGTCTTTGGGACAATTTCAGTGGAGACCCATGTGCTTGGAGCCTGACTAACCCAGCACGTGGCTCCGTCCTGTCGGCGGCGAACAGCACACGTGTGGCACCAGGTGAGAGACTTGAGCCTACAGCTGACACCTCCCGTTTACACAGGTAACTTTCTCAGCCACTGGGTTTTCGCGCACTACAACGTTATTAATTTTCTTTGCCATTTGAAGGACACAAGGCTCAGTAGGTTAAGGATTAAAGGGCATTCGTGAGAAAAGCATTTTTCTTGTTTCACTTTTGTAGTTTTAAAAGAAAATCATGCTTAGGAAGATGAGATGGAATTTCCCAGCAGAAACCACAGGATCAGGTTGCAGGTAATTGACTGTCATGGAAAACAAAGGCGACGTGCTCTAGTAGGTGCTCACTCAGTCCGACCATTAAAGGTTTCCTATGGATGCTAGAACTTTCCACGGCTTTCCTTAGGATAACTGTGAGACTATACCCTCCACGTATTATTTCCTCTCCTCCTTTAACACCTTGCACGAAAGAATGTTCTAATCATAAAGCAGTATGCACATACGGGAATTAAGAAATGAATTATGGAAGCAAATGTGATACATGAGCGGGAAAACAGACCCTGCTGCTTATGTTTGTCATCCCGTATTTCCATCTCGCTTTTTTGTTATTAATGTCTTCTCCTCATCTGTCTTTGAGCATCACAAACCCTTTGGGAAGCTGTCTCTCCACCTTTCATGCTGTTTCTCAGAGCAATTTCACGCCTGGTATTTTTACATTTTATAACATTGAGGGGACAGTTGCATACAATATTAGTTACGTTGTATAATACAGAACTGGGATGTCTTCTAAATAAATACCTGGGTCACAGCTAGATTGTTAAACTAGTTAAATAGTTTGAAAGGGCATTTTTCTTAACATTTGAAGTTATTCTATTTATCTGTGTTCATTTCCTGCTCTTTAATTACTAGATTCTTCCTTTTGTTTAGCAAAGAGATTTGTTTCTCCTGTCTTTTTGTGTTTGCAAGTCTGTGAAATCTCTATCAAGTTGGAATGCACACCGCTCTGAAAACTGGGCTGGACTTGCGCAGGGCCTGGCTTGCCCTTGATCTCCACAGTTTATGAACCCTCCTCCCAGGCACTGTTTTCCTTTAGTCAATAGTTTTTTGTGTGCCCAAAAGTCTCACAGGGATACTTAAGGAAACGAGAATACAGCACCCCACGGTCTGGAGAACATCAGCCCTGAACCAAAATGCTTTTGTTTTATGAATGTCCTTACTCTGAAAACAGTGTGTTTGCAAAAGGCAAGAGGCTGCAGCGAGGGAATAAAAGACAAATGGTGAAGTAGAAAGAAGATAAAAGTGGAAGGATCAGAGAAGGAAGCAGGAAAAGGAAAAGGGTGACTGAGGCTAACATTTAGCAGGAGATCCCACGGTCTCTTATTTGTAGGGCTTTCCACTTTTGATTCTCTTCCCATTATTTGCTGGATTTAGTATAACAAAATTTAGCATTTGCAGGGTCAGCTGGGTAGAGGGTGCTCGGATGGGGTGGGTACAGGCCACGTGTTAGCCTCCTTTCAGGAGCAGGACATGAATTCCTTTACTCCATGACTTTGTGTGCAAGTAACAAACATATTCAAACCAGCTTCCACCATAAATGGGAAATTCAAGCGAGTAGATATTAAGATGTCTCACAGAAGCCAAGGCAGGAAGTCTGCTGAGCTCGCAGGGCTGGGCCCGGAAATGGAGCCCCAGGGTGGTTCCTCTCTCGGCTGCAGGCTCCCTCCGTTGGGACCCATGTGGTTTCCTTTGTCTCCAAGCATCTCTGCTGTCTTCCTCTCGGTCTCTGTTTCTGTGTGTACCTGCTCTCAGGACTGCATGGACTCCTTCAGGTACCCTCAGTTTCAGGGCCCCTGGTAAACTGACCAGCATCTCAGTGCCCAAGATGCCAATGGTCAGGACAGAAAAGCTTTGGGGCTCATGCCAACCAGTGAATGGCCTCCCTCTGGATCAGTCGTCCCCTCTTATCCAATCAGTTGGAGGCAGTGACAGGGGCGGGCTTATGTGGTACAAACTCACTTTAGTGACCCAGCCTGCTCATGTGGATGGTTCTAGAGAAGGGGGATTGGGGGAGCAGGATCTCCAAAACCTATCCATTACATTCCACCTTTAATTTTTACTGTTTCAGCTCTGAGGAGAGCTGTAGAGGGGAGAGGGGGAGCGAGAGAGTCCCGGTGCGTCCACTGAAGTTCCTGGCACAAGATATCCAGACACTGATAAATATTTAGTGCACAGAACAGAAAGATGGCAGCCTAGGAGGGGAAGAGCAGGAGGCTGGTCAGCAGGGTGATAGCATTTGATTTCATAGTCATTTCTTCCATTCATCTTTTCAAATTATTCTCACTTGGAGATGATTCCAGAGGGACTGCTGTTCCCATACACAAACGTGTCCATACATAACATCGTTAGACTTCAGGGAAATGCACATTAAGCCACACTGAGTGTCATTTCACGCCCGGTGGCATGGCTAAAATGGGAAGGACTAACAGTTCTAAGTGAGGGGGAGAATGTGAGAAACTGGCACTTTCACACGTGGCTGGTGGGAGGAGAGAATGGTTCAACTTTGAGAAACTGTTTAGTTACATAGAGACCTACCCTGTGACCCAACAGTCTCACTCCTAGATATATACCCAAGAGAAATGAGTGCCTACATCCACCAAAAGACATGTACAAGAATGATTATAGAAGCTTTGTTCTTAGTAACCCCAAACTGTAAACAACCCAACTGTTCAACCACAGTAGAATGGATAAATAAACTGAAAAATATTTATATAGTGGAATACTACACAGCAATAAAAAAGGAATAAACTACTGCTACATGGAACACTGATGAAGCTCATAGATATAGTCTTTATTGAAAGAAGCCAGAAACAAAAGGGTATGTACTATAAGTATATCCTGCATGATTCTATTCATATGAAGTTCAAGAATTGATGATAGGTGTCAGATTAATGGTAACTTTTGAGGAGTTGTTGACTAACGGGGCATAAGGGAGCTTCATGGGGTGACAGAAATATTCTATATCTTGATCCAAGCAGTTGTTACACAGGTGTAGACTTCTGTAAAAATTAATCAAACTGAACACTAAAAATGTGTTTTTTACTGTATGTAAGTTAAACTTTAAAAAAATATATCCATTTGCTCTCTTCACACAGAAAGACCTTGGCAGGCTCTCCAGGGCCAAAGAGAATCCCATCAGAACACTTTGTCCCTTCCCTGGTGGGACTCAAACATAAGAATCTGATGCCATGACTCCCTAAACACGCTTCTAAACGTTTTGGTTGATGAAACCACAAGAACAGATAATCGTGGGACTCCCCCTTCAGTGCTGTCGGAGGGCTGCACAGGCACGGAGTCGCGTTGGGTGTTGGCAGTGCGGTATGCAGATGGCGGGGGAGATAGGGGCGCAGCACGCGTGGCACACGTTCCGGTCCAGGCCGCGGGGCCGGTTCGTGGACGGAAGAACAGATGTCCGTCAGTCAGTCAGTGTCAGCGCAGAGCTGTCCCGGCGAGAAGCACTGGCGCGCTCTGCGTTTCTCTTCCGCCCGTTTTTGCAGGAGAAGGCGCTGCGCAAGGACGTACTCAAGGCGTCCGGGAGGCCGTGGGGCTCTTCCTCATCTCCTTTCCCGCAGGAGATGCTTGTGGGTCCCTTGTGGTACAAGAGCTAAGGGCACCCAGAGGCGCACACTCTCCCCTCGTGTTCTGTCTCTGCCGGGGCCTCCTCGGCGCCGTGTCGCGTGCTGGACCCGCACTTATTGCGAGTTTCAGGCCCTGGCGAGGTTTAGCCTGTCTTTGTGAACCTCAGGGTGGGCCCTTGTAGTTAATCTCCAAGCGTCTGGATCCTGTTTCTCGACACAGGTTAAATAACTAAGCTTCTTGAGCCCCTCTATCTGAGCTGCATGGGAACGCAAGAGTGAACTGCTTTCGGAGGGATTTGCCTCAATTCCATAACATCTTCCTTATGTGAGTTGACAAGGTGCTGGGCTCCATTCCCAGGAGTGGATGTCACCGCAGAGTGGGGGATCATTTTAATTTGTGAAATGGGCTCAAGCCAAAGCTTATGTCAAATCTCTCTGAGAGGAACTTGAGGATTTTCTCCTCTATTTCTGATGCCTTCTTGTTGTCGCTCCCTGCATCCCTCCCTGCCTTCTCCCCCATTCCTTTGGGTCCTTTCCCACTGAACTTTCCTCCTGATTCTCTCCCATCAGCATCCTTCCTTGTGACGTCACTTTTTTGTAGGAGAACTAGACGCCGCACTGCACACCTCTTCCTCTACCCGCCTACATTTTACAATTTGACTAAACAAAATACATAGAGTTTTGAGAGCCATTTACGCTGACATCCTCATTTATTTAAATCAAGACGTGTTTTGTTAGAAACATACAATCTACTTTTCATTTTCACCAAAATACACCAGCAAGATTGATTAGATGACCTAGTTTGTTTAAGGAATGTTTTTATGTGAATTCTTTATCACCAGAAAATTTCCATGTCTTTGATTTTTTTTTTAATTTGGAAATTTCAAACAAACACAAAAGTCTGATGAACTCCCGTGTACTCATCACCCAACTTTGACAATTATCTATAATTTGTCACTCTTGTTTCATTTATCCATCACACACATTTTTCTTTTCTTCAGTGTTTTAAAGAAAATCCCAGATCCCATTTCATTTCCCTGTCTGGATTTAAATGTATTCACTGACCTTTAACATTCACAAAGAAACACAGAGATAGAAGATATAAGAAAGTCATTAAAGACTTTCGTAAAACTGTCCATTTTTATTGGTAAATTTGTTTGGAAATGTAAAGAGCTAATTTATTTATAAGATAACAAAGCTCAATTGTTTCATATTATTCCAGAGCCTCGGAGATGGGAATTCGTGATGAAAGGCATCTATTTTTCAACTAGCATTTATTCTCAGTGTTTCCCAGATAGATCCACTTACCCCAGGGTTCCTGCCCTTCTTGAGACCCATGGACTGGAACCAAGACATGACACTTCAAATAATACTTGAGCGGGAAGATGGCCATCACACATTGTACTCTGTGGTTTACGACCAGTAGGGCAACTTATTTAGAAGGGTAAAATATCTTTGCTTTTAAAATGTCAAGCTCACCCAGTGCCAAGTGGTTATTTGATGTTATAACATCCAAACAAACATGAGACAATGGAAGGTACCATGCATCAGTGGGTGAGAACTGCAGAAGGACGATTTTCTGTCCCGTGTGTTCTCGTCCTTAAGCTCTTCTAGGCTTTCTTTTCCAATTGAGGCAAACAGTTCATTAAGCAGGCCTAGGGTCGCAGAATGAAAGCCTTGTTAAACTTAGGTTCCTCTGAGTTTTGTGAAGACAGCCAGAGAGGTCTCGATGGCTTCTATTGTATAAATGTTTTACTCTGTGTGAAGTCTTTCCTCTAGGAATGGATTTGTTCGCTGGAAGCTGGGGAGTCGGCCTTTGCTTGCCTCCTGGTACAGTTCCTCCTCGAGGGGAGGGGAAGGGAGGAGAGAGCGGCCCATCTTCGTGATAAGCCTCAGGCTGGTGGCGAGGGTGGAAAGTCCAGCTTGCAATTGGTGATAGTGGCCGCTCCCAATGTTTCTGCATGGGAGGGGCTTAAAAGACTAGAATCTGAGAGTTTGTCTCAAAGTTGTATTTTTCTAGTACTTTCTGTACGATGTAGGAAGTGTCAGCTGTCCATATCAAAGACTGGGGGCACTGATAGATTACTGGGGTGGGGGCCTCAAAGGCTCTGCCACTGCTTCGCGTCTCGTGTGGGTGGAACCCCATCATCTCTTCTCTGCACCTGGGTTTCTATAGCAAACTCTCTCAGCTAATTCTCTCACCGGAGTCTTAGATAAGCTTTGCCTATGAATGAACCCATGGAGAGTAAAGACCATTACTACTAATTTACTTAGATCCTGCTTATTCCAATAGTCTGAGGCAGCCTAGAATATCCAGCTGTCCTCAGCTGACGCTCTTGACAGTGAATCGTCACCTGTGTGCACAGGTGTCACTGACAGAGCTCATTCAGGAGCACTCCGCACTCACAAGATGTAGTTCCCTTGACTGGGGGGTCTCTGAAGCTATCCTAGTTTCCCTTCCCCATCTAGATTCTCTACCAGGAGGATCATCACCTAAAAGTAGGGGTTCTTCACCTGGGGACGGGCGTGGAGAGGCTCTGTTTTCATTAGATCCTCCAATGATTTCACTCTCCCAAATGTTGTGATCCACCGTTTACCATCACAGTTTCTAGGCAGAGTTTAGGACAAACTCAGAACTTCTGCCTTCAGTATGGGTCTTCACTACTCAGTCTCCATTGTCCCATTGCCCTGGACAACCTGAGGGGTGAGTCGTCTTTTCCACTTGGTTAGGCTCTTTATTGATGTTACAGCAGTAGGAATCCTGAAAGGGCCTTCTTGTTAGCATTGTCAGAAAGCCCTATGTCAGCCGTGAGAAGCTGAGTTTGATTCTTTCCCAGCGGCTTGTCAGAAACTCCAAAGGCGGTGAGTCCACTTTCAGAGGCACATGAGTTGAATGACAGAATGTCTCCTTGATGTAGGTGAACTGCAGATGGTTGTTCTTTTATGATCTGTGGATATCTGACACATTTAGGTCATTTTAGCAATATGGTCGGGTGGACTCAGACCAACTATCATTTTCTGTAAACTTTGAATTCTCTTTTACCAAATACAGATAAAATAGTGTGCCAGCAATGTCCCTGACCTACTTGGGCAGATGAACAGCATTTTAAAAATTATCCACAATGACGTTCACCTCCACGGATGTAAATAATGGGGCCGTGTCAGTATCGTTAGAAACGACGGGCTTTAGTTTTAGAAATGGCCTTTCATCGGAAGAGCTGAGACACAGGCGGGTACTGTTAGTGCCGTTACAAAGTGGCGTGATTTGTCTTCAGAGAAAGTACTGGAAAGCCTAGGCTTTTCGATTTCCAGTGCTGCCTTGATGTGGTTTTTGTTTTGTTTTTTTAATTTTCTGCTTCGTATTCCTTGAGTTTTTGTTGTTGTTAAGCTCTGAATATAAAAAGGACGCTTGATCACCATCCTTCCCAACATCTCTTTAAAGAGATGTAACTTCACCTGCCATTGACGACCTCTAAGACAGGGCTTTCCCAACTGCAGTTCATAAACCTTTGGTGGGTCGTAAAATCAATTTACAGTGTTGCAACGTGGATTTATTTTTTTAATGAAATAGTAGAATATAAAACATCAGAGGACATCAGATATAGTAAATATAAGTATTATTTTATAAAATTTTTGTTGAAGTTATTTATGTGTATATGTGTTGGCAGTGGTGTACTGGTAAATGTTAACAACTGACTCTTTGGGGGAAAAAAGGTATGTGTGTATATATATGTTCATAAATATATAATTTTCCTGATATGAAGTATATATAGCTCACAAGTTACAAATAATAATAAATATACAACACTCTTTATTGTAAATTTCATATAGCCAATGGATTTTCACAGAACACCTTTGTTGATTTTTGCCAAACTCGTGTATCCATAGCCAACCCACGGCTGCAGTCCTTCTCTAATCTGACAAAATCGGACGACGAATAAATATTTGATTTCTATCTGATTCAGCAAAGATGTCACTCATATTACTGATGAATGAGTGTGTTCTGACCTGAATGTTAGCTGACATTTTCATTGATGCTCATGAGCAAGATGAAAGCGAAACGAGGAAGATGTCAGGACGTCACTGGTCTTCGATGACATGAGTGAAGCTTTGTTGAATCAAATCTTAATTTTCAAATACTGGAAGAATATTTCCTCAATTTTTTTGTGCACTATTCACAATGTAAAATCTACAGACACTTTTAAATTTAATCTGCATGATTAATATATTCTCTATCACTTTAATGAGTAGAGTACCAACAAGACAATAAATCAAGCCCTGATTTATAGTGTTTTTCCAATTTCTGTGATGTAAACATCCCCACTGTGACTATTTCAAGCTACCACAGTTACGTCACAGGCAGAGTTGGAAAGCGGTACACAGCAGCGCATCGTCATGTGGGATTTCTGCCACACAGATGCGAGAGACACCCGCATGAGCAGAGACAAGAGTAAAATGTAGTAAGATAATTAGGAAGTGATTCATTCTGAGTATTTATTACCTTTTTTTAAAATTGAGGTATAATTGACATATAACATATTAGTCTCAGGTATACAATGTAATGATTCGACATTTGTGTATATTGTAAAATCATCACCACAGTAAATTTAGTTAACATCCATCACCACACAGTTACAGAATTTTTTTTTCTTGTGATGGGAACTTTTAAGATTTACTCTCTAAGCAATTTAAAAATATGCAATACAGTGTTATTAATTATAGTCATCATGCTGCACATTACCTCTCTGTGACTTATTTGTTTTATAACAGGAAATTTGTACCTTTTGACCCCCTTCACCCACCCACCACCCCAGCCCCTGGCAACCACCAATTTATTTTCTGTATCTATGACCTCAGGTTTCTTTTTTTTTCATTCCACATATAAGTGAAATCATATGGTATTTGTCTTTCTTTGACTTATTTCACTTAGCATAATGCCCTTGGGGTCTATCCATGTTGTTGCAAATGGCAAGATTGTATTCTTTTTTATGGCTGAATCGTATTCCATTGTATATATATATACCACGTTTTCTTTATCCATTCATCCATAGGTGGACACTTAGGCTGTTTCGTATCTTGGCTATTGTAAATAATGCTGCAATGAATATAGGGGTGCATATATCTTTCTGAATTAGCATTTTCATTTTCTTTGGAGAAATACCCAGAAGGGGAATTGCTGGATCATATGATAGTTCTATTTTTAATTTTTTGAAGAACTTCCATACTGTTTTCCATAGTGTCTGCACCAATTTACATTCCCACCAATAGTGCATGAGGGTCCCCTTTTATCCACATCCTTACCAACACTTGTTATCTCTTATCTTTTTGATAATAACCATTCTGACTGGTGTGAGGTGATAGCTCATGGTTTTGATTTGCGTTTCCCTGATGATTAGGGATGTTGAGCACCTTCTCATGTACCTGTTGGTCATCTGTATGTCTTCTTTGGAAAATTACCTATTCAGATCTTCTGCCCATTTTTTAATCGAACTGTTCATTTTTTTGATATTAAGTTATATGAGTTCTTTATATATTTTGGATATTACCTCCTTTTCAGATACATGATTTGCAAATATTTTCTCCCACTTGGTAGGTTGCCTTTTCATTTTGTCGATGGTTTCCTTTGCTGTGCAGAAGCTTTGTAGTTTGATGTCCCACTTGTTTATTTTTACTTGTGTTACTTTTGCTTTGGATGTCAGATCCAAAAAAAATCATCCCCAAGACCAGTGTCAGGGAGCTTACCACCTATGTTTTCTTCTAGGAATTTTATGGTTTCAGGTCTTACATTCAAGTCTTTAATCCATTTTGAGTTCATTTTTCTGTATGGTAAAAGATAGTGGTCCAGTTTCATTCTTTTGCATGTGGCTGTCCAATTTTCCCAACATCATTATTGAAGAGACAGTCTTTTTCCATTGTATATTCTTGGCTCCTTTGTCATAAATTAATTGACCATATATGCCTGGGTTTATTTCTAGGCTCTCTATTCTGTTCCATTGATCTATATGTCTATTTTTATGCCAATACCACACTGTTTTAATTACTATAGCTTTGTAGGATAGTTTGAAATCAGGAAACATGATGCTGCTTCCAGCTTTGTTCTTTCTCAGATTGCTTTAGCTCTTTGGGGTTTTTGTGATTCCATACAAATTTTAGAATTGTTTGTTCTATTTCTGTGAAAACTTCCATTGGAATTTTGATAAAGATTGCATTGAATCTCTAGATTGTTTTGGGTAGTATGAACATTTTAACAATATTAATTCTTCTAATCCACGAACAAGGGATATCTTTGTATTGTGTTTTCTTCAATTTCTTTCATTAACATTATATAGTTTTCAGTGTACAGGGAAATGTAGAATTGTACATTTACATTCCCATAAGCAATGGGTGAGGGGTCCATTTTCTCCAAGACCTAATTGGCACTTGGCGTTATATTTTTTAAAACATCTTTGCCATTTTTTTTTTTTTTTTTTTTTTTTTGCAGGGAAAGGTTTGCCCTGAGCTAACATCTGTTGCCAATCTTCCTCTTTGTTTTTTGGCTCCCCAAAGCTCCGGTACATGGTTGTATATGCTAGTTGTAAGTCGTTCTATTTCTTCTATGTGAGCCGCCACCACAGTGTGGCAGCTCATAGACAGGTGGTGTGGTTCCAAGACTGGGAAGCGAACCCAGGCCACCGAAGTGGTGAGCACCGAACTTTGACCACTAAGCCATCGGGGCTGACGACAATTTTTTAAAATTAAAATATATTTGACATATAACATTCTGTAAGTTTAAGGTGTACATGTTGATTTGATACATTTATATACTGCAATATGATTACCACCATAGCATTAGCCAACACCTCTGTCACAGCATGTAATTATCATTTCTTTTTTTGTGGGGAATAATTAAGATCTAGTCTCTTAATTATGATGTTTATAATCCAGAATTGTTGTCTATAATCATTATACTGTGCATCAGATCTCCAGGACTTATTTATCTAGTAGTTCTCGGTTTGTCCACTTAAACAACCTCTCTTATTCCCCCATCCCCAGCCCTTGGTAACCACCATTCTATTTTCTGGTTCTACAAGTTTGGGTTTTTTAGATTCCATATATAAGTGAGATCATACAGTATTTGTCTTTCTCATCTTTAACAACTTAATGGAAGAACTGTTATCTATTTTATATTTGTATTTCTTTGAAATTAATAAATAAAATTGAACTTTGTTATATTCATTTATATTTTCCTTCAAATAATAATAGCTACTCACTCATGAGTAAAATGCTGTCTGTAAGAATACTTATTGCAGCATTTTTATAATAGTAAAAGGTTTGGAAACTACTTAACTCTCCCTCAACATAGACTGGCTAAGTGGAAATAGTTCCTCTACACAATAGACAACTATGCAGCCATTTTTAAAAAAAGAATGAGACGGCTCTTTATAAAACAGACTGCTAAGAGGGAAAGTGGGGTGCAGAACAGTGTGCTCGATATGGGAAAGGCAGCACAACAGTGAGGGGGAGACTTTCCAGCCATATTCTTTTGTCCTTTACAATTTTGATTGGTGTGACTATATTGCAATTGGAAAATAATTCTTTAGATAATAACAGTGGCTAATATTTTATGAGCATTTACTATTTGCCAAGCATTGTGCCAACCACACATATTATTGCCAGTAACTTCCCTGCTTCCCCATCCTGCCGTCCAGCATCCATGCTCTGGGCCCCACCTCCTGTTCTCCACCCTCCAGTACACAAATCCTGCACTCTCAGGCTCATTCCCACCTCTGGTCTCTTAGCCCCTAACAGCAGTCCCTGGTGTCCTCCTTCTACTCCACGTATATCATTATAATGACTTCCTTATCCACATCCCAGTTCCTTCTCTCTATATCGTAGTGCTTGGCAAAATCCCACCCAGTTAAACCTAACTCTCTCCCACACTCTCTAGTACTATTTCTACAAACCCACCAACACCTAAACACAAACCTGCCACCTGGCCTTCGGTCACTGACGATGAAGTGCTCCTAGCTGGGGCCCACCCCTCCCCATCACTTCTGATCCTCTCCTGCATTCATGCCCGCTTCTCTCTGCCTCCACTGCATCCCTCTGGTATCAAGTGGGCTCTAACCTCTCCCTTTCCTCTCCCCTCATTGCTCTCCAGCCAATTTCCTGCTTCCCTTCACAGCACACCAAAAGAGCTACCTGTAGTACTTGATCTAATCCTCCTTCCCGTGAGCACTCTGACTCACTCCAGGCTAGCTTACAGTCCCACCATTCCACCACACAGGTCAGACTCCACATTGCTAAATCCAGTGGTAACTGCTCTGTCCCCATTCTCCTCCCTCTTCCAGCAGAATTCAGCAGTCTACTCTTTCCTGAAACACTTCACTCTTTGGCTTTCAAGATCCCACACACTTCGATTTTTCTCTTCTTCACTGGACACATGTGCATCTTCAGCTTCATCTTGACGTGTTGTAGCGTCCCAGGGCTTGGTCCCAGGCCCTCTTTCCTGTCCACCTACGATCTCTCCCTAGGTGACTTTCTATGCCATCTAATTGCTGATGCCTCCCAAATTTATATCTTTGGATGTGACATTTTTCCTCTTCTTCAGCTTGTCTCTCTAACAACTAGTCATGTCAGCACCTCTGCTGGGACATCTAACAGGCATCTCAAAGTGTTATGACCAAAGCAGAAGTCTGGATTCCTCTTGCTCACTCTCCCAACCCTTCCCCCCTAGTCTTCCTTATCTGGGTAAATGGAAACCCCACATGACCAATCAAAGTCCTGTGGGAAGACAAAAATCACATCAGCTATTTGAACAGAGAATTGTTAACAAGGTATAAAGTCCTTGCTAAGTGAAAGGGTGAAAGAGGATTCTCAGGTATCGTGGAACAGCAACCACAGGAACCAGCTATGCATCCCCCCACCCCCCCACCCCACCCCCACCCCCACCCAGGGAACAGAGGGAAGAGACTGGGATGATGAACATTTAGAGATGTCAAGAAGGGGGCCCCCCACAGAGCTGAAACTCTGCCCTTGGAGGAGGGGGCTCTGCTTGGCTGGCGCTGTGTGTCTCCAAGGAGGGCTTGATGAAGTCAGTTCTGCAAGGGTTGGGAAAACCACGACCTGGCTTCACTGCTGCTGCCAGAAGGAATGGCTGCTGCCGGTGCAGAAGCTTTGCTAGGACAACGTGCGCAGAGACAGGAAGCAGATGGGAGGGGCATGTCCCTTCCTCCTCCGCAGGCTTTGCATCCCCCTCAGCACCTGCAAACAGCAGGCCCTAACGGAGAGCCAGCTGGCAAAGCAGAAGGCAGTTTGCAGGGTTCCAGCCCTGGCATCACGGAGCAGAGTGTGGAAGGGAGAGTTTGGGGCTGGAGACAATAAGTAACCTCACAGCCATCTGCCTGGTTGATTGAGACAAAAGCCTGGAAGTGATGGACGTTTTCTCTTTTTATCCCTCATATCCAGTCATCACCACATCCTGAAAGTCCTGCCTTCAAAGTGTATTCTAAACCTGCTCACTTCTCTCCACCCCAGACACTGCCACCCCAGCCCAAACCACCATCGTCAGTGGTGGTGACTGCAGTGCTCTGCCTAGTGTCCTGACTCCCGGCTTCCTGACACGCAACTTCTCACAGCAACTTGAGTCGGCTTTTAAAAATATAAACACTCGAGTAGCTTCTCACTGCACGTGGAATAAACCCAGACTCCTCACCATGGCCTGGATTGCCTCTCTCAAGGTCTTATGTCACGCTCCTGCACCGGCTTGCTTTCTGTTCTTTGAGCACACGGAGCCGGATCTAGCCCCAGGCCGTTGTCCCGCTCTGCTCTCTGCCTCACCCCTTTCCCCCAACCCCACCCTCTTCACAGACCTGGCTCCTCATCATTCTCCCCTCAGCTCAAATGTCACCTTCTCAGAGGGCTTCCCAGACCACCCCATCCAAAGCATGCCCTGTAGAGGCCACTATAGTGATCTTGTTCCTTTACTGGTACCGTGGCCATCTCCCTCACTAGATGAGAGCCTGCGAGAGCTGGACATTGCTCTATCTCTCACGTGGTATAAATGCCTGACAAGTAGAATTTAATACATGTGTGTTAAATTACGAGTCTCATTTAGTTCTCAGAACAATTTTCCCCGTTATACAGATGATGAAATAAGGATACAAAGAGGATAAACAAAATCATCCAGCAGCAGGGAAAAAAAAAGATTTCAACCTAAGTAGTTTCCAGCCTAAACTCTTCACTTCAATATCACATTTTAGCCTTTTATTTGTACATGTAACACCTAGATTGCGTGCTCTCCAAAGGAACTATAATTTAAATAGATTTTTCTCTTCATCTCCTAAGAAAAATGTCATTAGCTTTTCATGGTCGTCTTCTCTACATGGAATCAGCCCTTTTGCTGCAATTTCTAAAAGTCATGGAGGAAACTGACAGCCAGTTTTTTTGAATGAGCAGGGTGGATTATTTTAAGAAAATAAATTTTTCTAAGTGCTGCCATCCACAAATAGGTTTTAGGAAAGTACACCATAGGCGACATAAATCTTCCTTTCTGGAAAACAAAACCAAGTGTTGGATTCCGATTAGTAAGTGGAACACAATTGGTTCATCTGAGCTTTCGTCTCAGCTGACTCTGCTGGTCTGCGTTAGCTGCTCAGAGTCTGGCTGGTCCCTTTCTCTGTCACAACTCACTAGTTCACGTGAAGAAGCAAGGAAAACATTCTCAGATCTTGTATCACTTAAAAAAATTCAAGTTATTACTCTGGGAGGTAGAATCAGCATTATCTCAAATTTCCCATGAGTATGCCAGCCATAATGAAAGGTTGCTAAGAAATAGTTTATTTCCATCAAAGAACTACTTTGGGGAAATGGAACCATGGGTGTTTCCCACTGCCCCAGGCTCTAAAGCCCTTCTAAACAGGTTCATTTTAGTTCCCTGGGTATTAGCTAGAATCATACTGGAAAATCTCTACAAAATGAAATGGTAATAGATTCCTAAATTATGGGATTATTTTCTGTGCTTCAAGCATTTCAAGTATCTATGTGAATTAGCCATGAGCAAATATTTCAAGATATGGTCTACACTCATTATCTTGCCTCTTGTTAAGCTGACAAGCTTTCCGATTGCTAAGATTTCCCACCAATAGATACCTAATTTACACAGCTCCTCACCTTCCAGTAATTTCTTCCACCAGACATTGGCTTAAGACAAAGAAGTGGAGAGCTAGGGAGCCTGGAATGCATTTAATGGGACACGTGAGAAAATACATTTTGTTACTGTTTTATATATGTAAAAAAGAAGAACACATAACACACTGCAAACATGTGGAACGTGTTCTGATTTCCAAATCCTATTGAAAAGTTTCCTGGCCTTATGCCTCGAAGGGGCCAGAAGGTATAGGATGGTGAAACCATCTTGTAATCTCCGTGCACAGCTTTGCTTATCTTGAAAGTCAGTCATCGCTTTGGTCCTAGAGCCAGTTTTCTCGTCACAACATGAAAATCCAATAAGTCTGGTATTCTCCTCATACCCACTGCCAGGACTATAACAGGGTAGGCATTTTGTACCTTAAGTCTTTAACTTCTCAGGAAACACTACACTGCACCATCTCACCTTATCAGATTGGCAAAGGATAAACGTCCGACAGTACCGAGTGCTGAGAAGGATGCAGAACAATGAAAACATTCATGCAGTACAATGGAAATGTAAATTGGCCAATCCCCTTGGAAATCAACTTGTCAATATTTAGAGTAGTTGAAGATATGCATAACCTCAGACCTAGCAATACTACTTCTAGGAATAAACTGAACATTTGCATAAGAAAACACTTATAAGAATGTTCATGACAGCCTCACTGGCGATTGTCAAAATTGGAAAAAGGACAAATTTCCATCAAAAGCAGAACAGATAAATTGCCTGTTTAATACAATAGACTACTCTTTAGCAGTTAAAATGAACTCAGAGCTGCATGTTTCAACATGGATACATCTTTAAAATATAATGTTAAGCAAAATATTAAAAAGCAAATTGTGGAAGGATGTGTACAGTGTGATACTATTTATATTATGTTTAACAAGAGCAGAACAATCATCTATGCTGATTACGGATACAACCATATAAAGGTCATAAAAACACGAATGGAATTGGCAAACACCAAATTCAGGGTGTACAGAGAAATTGGGCAGAGAATACAGGAGCTTGAAATAAATCTGTAATTCATTTCCTAAAACAAATACAAGATCTGAAGCAAATATAGTAAAATGTCAAAATCTTGCAAAGTTGGGCTCTGGATACGTTGATATTCTCTATACCTTCCCATTTTTGAAATTTTAGGGGAAAAACCACTATCCCTGTGGGTAGTTTATTCTCGGTCGATAAACATGGGCCGAGCATCTTCTATGAGGCAGGTGTCACGCTAGGTGCGAGGAGTCAGAGTCCCTGCCCTCAGAGGACTTAGAATCTACTGAGGGCTGATCCTGAAACCACCTTCTCGGGCCCCCCGGCAATTAATTTGTGCCCCTGTTGTCACCTTCTGCTTTACATTATGGCTTCAGGCTTCCTCACGTCTTTCCTCCTACAGCAGTGTTACCCAATAGAACTTTCTGCAACCATCAAAATATTCTATATCTGTTGTCCAGGATGGTAGCCGCTCCTCCCCATGTTGCTATTAGACGCTTGAAACATAGCTAGTGTGACCGAGGAACTGAATTCTTAATTTTAACTAATTTTCATTTAAACAACCACTCGTGGCTAGCAGCTCCCACATTGGACAGCACGGTTGTAGAGTGTGTGGCCTTTGGGGGCACCGACGTCGTCTCTCATCTTTGGAGCCCTCACCTCAAGTCCCACCTTCACCCCCGGGGCACCTACGAGGGAAGTTCCTTGACCTCTGTACATTGGTCTCTTTCTCAAGCGTGTGCTGCGCACCGGTTCTGCTCCACCCCGAGAGGATATAAAAATCGGAAAAGCCTAGCCCCCGTCCTCGTGGGATTCGGGCTCATCTGGGCAACAGTTCCTTCCGAAGTAAAATGAGAGGATGAACCCTGAAGGTTCCCCAGATCTCCTCCGCCGCTGACATCTATAAATGCACCCCCGAACGGTTCTCGTGTGCCTGTGATCGCCGGGAGCTGGTGCAAGCGGACGACACATCACCGAGATGAGGACACCTACACCGTCAGAGCCCTGTGCACCGGCACTCCTTCCTGTGACAAACGCCCGCGGAACGCCCTCTCCGGGCCGTGACGGCGCCCCCTACCCCCGATCCTCACCCCAGGGTGCCGCAGGAGGCGGCGGTGGAGAGCGGGGAGTCAGGCCCGGAGAGTGGCGCCCGGGGAGGAGGGCAGCCCGCGCGGGGCCACACGGGGACGCGCCGGGGACAGCGGGCGGAGCGGGGTCTGGGCCGGGCTCCCGGGGCGGCTCCACGGGCTGGCGGGGACCCCACTCGGGGCCGAGCGGCGGCTGCGCCCCGTCCGTCTGGTGAGGGCTGTCTGGCGGGGAGGCCCCCGGGCTCCCACAGGCGTCAAGGCCGCGTCTACGCGGAGCCTTAACTGGAGGCCCCCACCCCGGGGCCAGGCTCCGTGCTAGGCCCCTCCTGGGCGGGGCGAGAACAAGGGGTCCTGCCCTTTCGGGTCTCACGGTTGAAGTTTCGGGGCACCGTGCTGGAACCAGCGACCCGTGCCGCGGTTTACCGTATAGACACGTCTCCGCAGCTCTGACCCGCGGGGGTCCCAGGGCCCGCAGACCCGAGAGCGGCTTCTCTCGGCCACCAGAGGGCGCGTCCTGCCTGCTGCTCCGGCCCCTGCGTCCTGGGCTGTGGGGACAGCTGCGGGTTCGTTGGATTCTCAGCTTTGGTACCCGCCAGGATCACTTGGGAAATCTAAAAACAGAGGTCGACCCCAAAGATTCTGATTCAGCAGGAACAGGATTCACGGGGCTTCTGTAATCTGAACGTTCCCCAAGTGATTTCCATAGGGAAGCAGAGGCGAACAACCAATTTAGTAAGACAGCTGACACTCCCACGTTCAGGGGTTCCCATTTTATTTTCCAGCTTCATTGAGATATAATTGACATTTAACATTGTGTAAGTTTAGGGTGTACAATGTGTTAATTGGATACATTTATATATTGCAAAATGATCACCACCATAGCATTAGCTAACACCTCCGTCTCTTCACGTAATTACCATTTCTTTTTTGTGGTGAGAACATTTAAGACCTACTCTCCTAGTGACTTTCAAGTATATAATACAGTATTATTAACTATAATCACCATTCTGTATACTACATCCCCAGAACTTATCCATCTAATAATTAGAAGTTTGTACCATTTGACCAACATCTCTCCAATTCCCCCACCCCCAGCCCCTGGTCACCGCCACTCTATTCTGTTTCTATGAGGTCAGCTTTTTCAGATTCCACATATAAGTGAGATCATAGAGTATTTGTCTTCCTCTCTGACTTCTTTCACTTAGCATAATGCCTTTTTTTTTTAGGATTTTTTTTCCTTTTCTTTCTTCTTTTTTTTTTCGCTTGAAGAAGATTCACCCCAAGCAAACATCTGTGCCAACTTCCTCTATTTTGATTGTGGGTCACCACCACAGCATGGCCACCCACAAGAAGAGTGCTGTAGGTCTGCCCCCAGGATCCAAACTAGGGCCGCCAAAGCAGAGTGCAACAAACTTAACGGCTAGGCCATGGGGCCGGCCCAAGCATAATGCCTTCTTAATGCATGTATAAGCTTCTTCAGCATAATTCACTCAGCATAAGGCTGCCCTGGGTTTGGATGAAGAGCTGTGTTGAGTTTTGAAGCAAAGTGGAGGTAAGAGGGCTGACTCTGTCACCACTCGTGCTGTGCTTGTCCTCCGGGCTCCTTGAGCCCCACACTTGGAAACCACATCCTTTGGTTTCTGGCTGTAGATCAGCCCCTCTGGCCAGTGGAACCTGCGTGCGTGTTGGACAGGGGAGACAGAAGGATATCATGCCTTCCCCCTCTATTTTCCTCATCTACCCTCCCCCTGCCTCTCCCAAGCCAGACACAAACTTCTTCTCTCCTCCTTCTGCTCAAAGAACAAATGCTCCCAAGCGTTCACTTCTGCGAGTAGACACTTGAAGGAGTCGGCAGCCTGCAAACACTAAGTCTGAATCGAGTCTCGGCTCAGGTGGGGCACCTGCCACAGACGAACAGATGCAGCTTATCCTCGTCATCCCCTGACTTGTTCCCAACTTGTCTGATTCTGAGAAGCAGGAAGTGAGGGCCCTGATAACTGGAAACAACCTGATTCCCATCACTTTCCCGCTGAGTCACTGAGCCTTTTGTTGTCCCCTTTCTGTTAAGATTTCACTGTGGTGGTTTGTTGTTACTCTTGCTTTGTTTTGTTGTGAGTGAAATGGGCTCCCCCCGAAATCTTAAGTGAGTTCTTGAGTGATATTTTTACAGTTGCTTATTTTTGTTTTTGTTTTTGGTGAGGGAGATTGGCCATGAGCTAACACCCACGCCAATCTTCCTGTATTTTGTTTATGGGACGCCACCACAGCATGGCTTGATGAGCTGTGCGTAGGTCTGCGCCTGGGAACATGAACCCTGGACCGCCGAAGCGGAGCGTGCAAACTTAACCACTGCACCACCGGGCCAGCCCCTAGAGTTGCTTGTTTTAAAATCAGTGTAATTACTTTGATTATAAATATTTCTTGAAAAAAGTTGAAAGGAAGACTCCAGGCAGAGACAGCCACAGAGTTATTTAAGGATTATAGACTTCCTTTCAAAGCAGTTATGCTAAGTTATGAAGGATGTACTCCCTGGAAAATGATACTAGTTCATCTAGAAAAGGCAAGTGTTCCACTTTTATGTAAGCTGAGAATTCATTCCTACCCTCCGGTGACTGAAAAAAAAACACAAAGCACTATTCTATTTATTAATTGTCAGGAAAAATTTTTAAAGCTCCCAGGGCTAAATTATAAATGTCCCCTTCCAACCAAGATGATCACATAAAGGAAGCGGGTATATCTGGTCCTGGGGTGGGGAGGGGGCATCAGAGCTGCTGACCGAGCATGCTGGGACCTTATCTGGCCTAAGAACTACTCGACAACTCCTTTTTTTTCTTTTTAAACCCAGCCTAGGAAGCTCATTTCTGTGCCCATGCAAATTAGACATTCCTCAGTGCTTGCTCCCAAATTACTCACCTGTATCACTCACTACCACACAGGAGTAGAACAAGAATTCACCAAATAATAACTTGAATAAGGTTGTCCGTTCCAATGCCCAAGACACCTGACGAAACTGGAGCTATTCTCCAGAGGCATCGGTGTGTCAGGGTGTGGACTTATGAGTTCTTCTGTCTTGAACTGAACATGCAATTAGAAATTCCTTATCAGACACGCCTAGTCAGATGGTGCAATCAGAAAGAATGATAACATTTATATTAAAATGATAATCTATTATGAATCTCACCTCCCTTTTTCATAACTGTCCTCCATCTACAACATGCATTTCTAGGCAAATCAAGCTTCTTGAGAGTATGAAAAAAAATGTAGGTTTTTTTGTTTTATGAAGCCAAGCCACAACTTAAACAGCTAACAATAACAGCTCCCATCGTATTGAATGCCTGTGTGCCACCGCGCCAGGCGGATTACAAGCTGTATCTCATTTAACTTCCTAACAACCTTTGAGGTAGGTACTATTATTTTACCTATTTTATAGGTGGGGAAATGGAGACTCAGAAAGCCCAAGCGGGGCCTGGCCCGGTAGTATAGCAGTTAAGTTCATGTGCTCTGCTTTGGTGCCCAAGGTTCACCGGTTCGGATTACGGGCGCAGACCGATGCAGCGCTCATCAAGCCATGCTGAGGTGGCATCCCACATAGAGCAACTAGAAGGATGTACCACTATCACATACAACTATCTACTGGGGCTTTGGGGAGAAAAAAGGGAAAAAGGAGGAAGATTGGCAACAGATGTTAGCTCAGGACCAATCTTCCTCAAAAACAATACAAAACAGAAAGAAAGACAGAAAGCCTGAGCAATTTGTTCAAGCCACCCGAGAATAAAGGTTGGATAGGGCACCCACATACAGTTGGGCAAGTTGTTCACCAAATGCAAAGGCACCCGGCCCGGGGGATGCAGAGGTTGAAGTCCAGCCTGTGATCCACTTGCCAAGCCACACACCAGCAGGGCAGCATCTGCCCAGAGGGCCTCCTGTTCCTACTATGGACAAAGGCACTACGTGGGCTAGCTGAGCCCCGAGAATGGAACCTGGGTCATGCCCACAGAGCCCATTCCAGATCCCGTGGGCTCCACACCACACTTCCAGCCAAGCACATTGTCCTACCTCAAAGGGTCCCCTAAAGATCACGCACTATTCCATTCTTTTCCACTGGCCGGGCTGGGGGCGGGCGTGAGGGAAGGATGACTGCATCCTTGGAAGGAGGAAGAGATGCGCTGTCACTCCTGGAGCAGTGGTCTTCTGGTTTGATGGGAGGGTAGTGACTGGGAGCAGCAGCAAAGTGGCCTGAGCCCTGGCAAGTTTTCTGGGCCTGCTCCGTGGAGGCCACTCAGTGTTGGAGTTGAGGTGGCTCTGGATGAACGGCTGCAACGCCCTGATGAGGGACACCACTTCAGTGTAACAAGCCAGCAGACGGGGGTTCTCGGGCTGGCTCCACCACGGGCTGGCGTCGTGACCTTTGCCCGGTCACTTAACCTCGGAGATGTCCACTTCTCATCTGAAGATCAGACAGTGACAACACTTGCCCCTCAAGTCCCCCTGGGAACGGGGCTCAGAGGCAACACTGGTAAACATTTGGGAGCGGGCAGAATCCACCATCTGTGCAGCTCTTCCTCTATTTCTCTTTCCCAGCAGCATCCCTTCTATTCCAGCCGTTTTATCAGGGGCGGAAAGTGAGCTGATAAAAACCAGTGACGTGTTACATGTTAGGGATTAAAAATATAGACTTTCCCAAAGCCATCTTTATCCCAGAGAAAAGGCAAGGAAGGCTGTGCACGAAGAATCGAGTCACCATGGGGTGACTTTTAGCAGCAGAGGAAGGTTTCAGGTCTTCCCCAAGCCTGTAAACCACAGAGGGAGTGGTGACTCAGGATTAAGCTGCCCTGGGAAAGCATTGTAAGTACATAAAAACAATCGTGTGTGTGTGTGTGTGTGTGTGTGTGTGTATGCACACACACGCAAATATATATATACACACACACGGATATATACAAATATATACACACACCAATATATGTATTTGGTGGAATGTTACAGTCATTACAAATGGTCATTCATGATGACATGAGTCAGGGAAAACTTCAGATGTAACGTGATACGTAAAAAGCAGCACCAAAAACATGTCAGCTGTGGGAGACAGCTACATAAAAATGATGTTCAGAGAGAACCTGGAAAGTAATAGAGAAGAATAAACAGCTGGTTGAAGTGGTGGATAATGAGTGATTTTTAAATTTTTAGCAAACATTATTACAACATTGTACAGTATATTTAGAAATACTAAAAAAGACAAAATGTCATCATTTTTAAAAGGTCTGCAAAAAAATGACCACATAGGTAATTGAATTTCCTATGTAATTCCCAGTAATTTCTTTTACTTGGTACTAGATGTTTTTAAGACTTAACATTTCTATAAAGCCCTTAAATATTGTTTTCGCTAATATAAACACACTATATTGTCAACCAAATGCTTGAGAATCTTTATGTTGATGTTATTTATACAAGAAGAATTTGCCAAAGCTATTTGAAGAAGAGAACCTGCTTAAATAACATGTAAGACTCTGAGGACGG
Source organism: Tapirus indicus (assembly GCA_031878705.1). NCBI lineage: Eukaryota > Metazoa > Chordata > Mammalia > Perissodactyla > Tapiridae > Tapirus > Tapirus indicus. The sequence goes on along the minus strand of CM062918.1, from coordinate 152,990,689 downwards.
AGAACACGGGCACCCTCACACCTCAGAATTTCCCTTGGAACAAGTCAGAGGCACGTGCTTCATAAATGTGCACCGAGCAGACGCGTTTGTCCTCTCGCAGCAATGTCCACACGCGTGTCAAGTCTCCTGCCTCTGGTCGCCACCTTCCCGGGGGTTCTGAATGAGTGCTCACAAGGGCCTGCCAGAAAGGGGGCTGATACTGACACGTCATTCCACCTCCCAGATAAGAGAAAGATTCTTCCTATAAATGTAATCTGTGCTCAAATCTAAAGGAAAACTTACAATAGAAATTTCAGACGCTGCAACTAGCTTTCAGTTTGATTGGCTTAAAGCTTTTTTCACACACATGTAGGAGCCTCTGATCTTCTCAAGTTCTCCTGGAACCACCCTCCTCTTCACTCTTAAAAAAACTTGTTGAAACGTGGATAAAGAGAGCAGATTGGTGGTTACCAGAGGGGAAGGGGATGGGGTGGAGGGTGAAAGGGGTGAAGGGACACATGTGTGCGGTGATGGATGAAAACTGGACTGTTGGCAGTGAACACGATGCAGTCGATACAGAAACTGAAGTACCAGAATGTACTCCTGAAATTTACACAACGTTGTAAACCAATATGACCTCAATAAAATAATTTAAAAAAAAAAACTTGTTGAATCCGAGACTGCCAAAGCTGAAGGAACTTTATGAATCATTTGGTTCCACTGGCTCATTTTACAAACGAGCTCCAAAGGTGAATTGAATGAAGTCGTGTGGAAGGTCACACAACAGGTTAGAAGCAAACTCAGGACTTTTCCTTTCTTGGGGCAATTATCTCGCTCTAAGATCTTCCAGCCCAGGGCATAAATTTAAATTGATGGGTTTCCCCCCCGATTACAAAAGTTATATATGCTTGCTATATGAAATAGGAAAAATATAACAAATGTTTAAAGAAGAATGTAGGAATTATTCATCATTCCACCACCCAGAGATAACCACCATTCACATATTGTGTACATATTTCTGGTCCTTTAGGCACAGCCTTAGATGGACAGCAGTGTGGGGCAGTGAGTGTGCCTGGTTGAGCTCTGGTCAAGGGCAGGATGCCGTGCTACAAGATTCTGCTTCCCCCGTGGGGTACCCTTGGCACTGGAGTCCAGGGTGGTCTACGAGGGGGACTTACATCCTGTCCTCCAGCCGTATCCGTCCTGGGAGAGAATGCCTGAAACGTGGGAGCATCCAGCTCAGGACCAGAGCTGTCCCTCTTCTGTCCACTTCACTACGCCTAATAAATAGGCTTATTTGCTTTTCAGTGTAAAAGCACCCTTTCTATAGGCTAAAATGCCTGGGTCAAGGAGAGGTGAGTTACCTTTGATTGCTCTAGCCATCACTGAGGTTTGCCATCACTGGCAAAATTTACTTGCCAATAAATTGTGAATATTTTCCCACAGCAGTAAACATATTTTTTTATTCAGGTATAATTAACATGCACATTACATTAGTTTCAGGTGTATAATATAATAATTCGATATTTGTATATATTGCAAAATGATCAGCACAATAAGTCTCGTTAACATCTGTCACCATACATAGTTACAGAATTTTTTTTTCTCGTGACAAGAACTTTTAAGATTTACTTTCTAAGAAACTTTCAAATATACGATAGAGTATTATTAACTATAGTCTCCATGCTGTACATTATATCCCCAGGACTTATTTATTTTATAACTGGAAGTTTGTACCTTTTGACCCCCTTCACTCATTTTGCCCATCCCCCCCAACCCCCCCCCCCCCCCCCGCCTCTGGCAACCACTGATCTCTTCTCTGAATCTATGAGCTTGGTTTTGTTTTTTTTTTCAGATTCCACATGTAAGTGATATCATACAGTATTTGTCTTTTTCTGACTTACTTCACTTAGCATAATGCCCTCAAAGTCCATCCAGCTTGTTGCAAAAGGCAAGATTTCATTCTTTTTTATGGCTGAATAATATTCCATTTTATATATATATATATATATATATATATATATATATATATATATACACACACACCACATTTTCTTTATCCATTCATCCATCGATGGACACTTAGGTTGTTTTCATATCTTGGTTATTGTAAATGATGCTGCAATGACCATGGGGGTGCATACATCTTTTCGAGTTAGTGTTTTTGTTTTCTTTGGATATATGCCCAAAAGTGGAATTGCTGGATCATATGGTAGTTCTATCTTTAATTTTTTGAGGAACCCCCGTACTGTTTCCCATAGTGGCTGCACCAGTTTACATTCCCACCAACAGTGCGCAAGGGTTCCCTTTCCTCCACATCCTCGCCAACACTAATTTTTCTTGTCTTTTTGATAATAGCCATTCTTACGGGTGTGAGGTGACATCTCATCGTGGACTTGATTTGCATTTCCCTGATTATTAGTGATGCTGAGCATCTCTTCATGTGCCTGTTGGCCGTCTGTATGTCTTCTTTAGAAAAATGTCTATTCAGATCCTCTGTCCATTTTTTTAAATTGGATTGTTTGGGTTTTCGTTGTTGAGTTGTATGAGTTCTTTATATATTTTGGGTATTAACCCCTTATTGGATATATGATTCGTGAATATTTTCTCCCATTCAGTAGGTTATCTTTTCATTTTGTTGATGGTTCCTTTCCTGTGCAGAAGCTTTTTAGTTTGATGTTGTCCCACTTGTTTATTTTTGGTTTTGTTTCTTTTGCTTTTGTAGTCAGATCCAAAAAATCATCGCCAAGACCAATGTCAGGGAGCTTACTGCCTATGTTTTCTTCTAGCAGTTTTGTGATTTCAGGTCTTACATTCAAGTCTTTAATCCATTTTGAGTTAATTTTTCTGTATGGTGTAAGATAGTGGTCCAGTTTCATTCTTTTGCTTGTGGCTGTCCAGTTTTCCCAACATCACTATTGAAGAGACTGTCCTTTCCCCATTGTATATTCTTGGCTCCTTTGTCATAAATTAATTGTCCATGTATGTAGGTTTATTTATGGGCTCTTTATTCTGTTCCATTGATCTATGTGTCTGTTTTTATGCTAATACCATACTGTTTTCATTACTATAGCTTTGTAGTATAGTTTGAAATCAGGGAGCATGATGCCCTCCAGCTTGTTCTTCTTTCTCAAGATTGCTTTGGCTATTCAAGGTCTTTTGTGGTTCCATACAAATTTTAGGATCGTTTTTTCTATTTCTGTGAAAAATGCCATTGGAATCTTGGTAGGGATTCCATTGAATCTGTAGATTGCTTCGGATAGTATGGACATTTTAACAATATTAATTCTTCCTATTGGTTAGCGCAGAGTAAACATTCTTCTATAGCTTGATTTTTAGTCTCTCCACAAGAGCTCACAAATAGAGGAATCATAATTTATTTAAGTAATCTCCTATTTTTGGACATGTAAGTTGTTTCCAAATTTTTACAACTGAAAACAATACTGCAGTGAACATCCTTGAATAGTAAAATATTTGTGCACATCTGCTGTTTCTTTAGGATCAATTCTTAGAAACAGAATAGTTGGATGAAAGAGTATAAATATTTTAAAGGAATTTGATACATATAGCCTAATTAACTCCAGAGAGGTGGTTGTAATATTCATTTCTACCTGTCAGAGTTGGGCCCTGTTTTCGGTTTGCCAAAATTCAGAACTCACCCCTCTTTGAGCTTGGCCTCACGCTGACTCCTTCCACCACGAGGAGTTGATGGGAGACTCAGATGGAAGAGACAGAGCCCAGTCAAAGGGTTTCCTCGCCCCTGTATTTCCTGCTCGAGGAGCTGAGCGTCCTTCAGACATTCCCTCTGCCGAGGTGACAGGGCTTTGGCTGTCTGAACACAGACTGCTCAGTTCACTGAACAAACAGAAGGACAGAAGAATTTTGTCCACAATCAGAGCCAGTCTCAGTGGGGTGATCTCAGTCTTTCGTTACTCGCCTGGGTCAGAACTGCAGACCGAGTGGACGTCCACGCACGGCCCCCTGCTCTTCTAAGAGGGGCTCAGGACCAATTCTCTTTCCTCACTTGGGACACTCTTCTCTAACAAAAATGGCAAACAAGCAAACTTTCTGGACAAGAAGGGACTTCTCATAGGAATTTTGCAAACATGACGTGTATTTTTCCTTCTCCTCTTGTTCCAAACATTTAAGTATTTTATCTACCTTCAGGGAAAAGCATTCACAGATCCTAGAGTAAACTGCTCACTTCTCTCTTCTTCTGAAAGAAAGGGAGTCACAACGGCTGACACTTACACAGCGCCGACCATGTGCTGGTGTGTAGTAAGTGCTTTACGCCTGTTCGTTCACTTGGTCTTCACAGTAGCCTGCTGTTATCCTCATCATCGTCTTCTCCGTTATACGGACGAAGACAGCGACGTGCAGAGAAGTTAGACGAGTTCTGACCAGTGCATGGTGGAGCTGGAAGCACAGCGACACCATAGACACCACAGGTTCCTGCCTCCTCCTGCGGTCCCGGCTGAGATCTCCCACATTGGCCCCTTATGTTTCATTAATGGTAAAATAGACTCCATGGAAGGGGTCGCCCTTAGTGATTGCAGTGGCTCCTGGATTATCTTTATACCTTGGTCCAAATCTTTCATTCCTCCTCCCTCTTCTCTTACTTATCTGATTTCATCTATTTAAGACCATTTCTCTTCAGCCCTTGTCTGGATGTGGTTTAGGTCCTCTCATCTGTGTCTGGAGACGGGAATTGAGGAGACTCGGAGTGGCTCAGCCTCTTTCCCTGCCTCTCGGCCCCGCTTTCAGGCTGACAATGTTAGTCTGCATTTTAATTGCAGTTGTAATTAATTATGAGTGTGACAGTGGCAGGCGCGACCTTCAGGAGACAATAAATAGAAATTATTTAATAAACATATTTCGACACCCATGAAAGGTATTTCCATTACTCAAATAGACAAAACAAGACTCTTGCTTGGGAGCTTACGGGAAGCAGGGGCAGAACGAGACATTGTGTGGCTGGCGTGCTTGTCTCAGATTGTGAGGCTTCCTCTTCCGTTGCGTGCCCTCCCTCCAAGGCACAAAGTGTGTGCTCTCTTTTGCAAGTCGGGTTAGTGAGACTCGGCCAGGTTAAGTGACCTGACTCAAGTGGGTCTGTGACGGGGTGGGGCCGGGGCACACCGATGCTCCCCGTGCTAGTTCAGCTGCTGCCCCACAGGTCTCTGCGCTCTGGTCCCCTTGCTTTAGACATCATAAGACCAGACAGTCTAGACTTGAAGATTAACATCTCCCTATGAGAAGAGGGAACCTTTCTCATTGCCGACAACCAGGCCAAAACGCGGGTCCTAAGTTTCCTTAGGAAACATTAGTCAGCTTGAAAAGAAAAATTATTCACCTCACCTACGTTTATCAGTGATATCTGATAGGAGTATCAGGTACCATGGAAGTAAAAGATGGGTCTCAGCCACACCCTGTGCTGCATCTCTTCCATCCCCCAAAGGTGCTGGTGGTTTCACACAGGGTACCCGATCTACCTCTCAGTTTCTGCCTCTTTTTCTTTTCTTATAGAACATTCTCTGTCTAGGTAGATAGATGGACAGATACATTTTATACAGGTGCATGTCATTTTGTTTTCTTCACAAAGATGTGATCATATTGATGCCTTTTCTACAACATGCTTTTCACACCCAGCATTTTCTGGTGGAAATCCTTTTAAGTCAACTTGCACAGCTGTAGTTTAGTCTTTGTAATAGCTTCATAATATTCCACAGGTGAGAGCAGGACCATCATCTACTTGGCCACCCCCTACTGGTGGACATTCACATTGTTTCCCGATATTTGCTACCAAGAACAATCCTCTCATAAATATCCTTATGCTTATAATCTTATGCACTTCTGATTTTATTTCTGTAGCTAGATTCCCAGGAGTAAGATTATGCATCAAAGTATACAGACATGTTTAGTGGATGTTACTTGATTGCTCTCTGCAGAATCTTTTTCTAGTCAATGTAAAATAGATCTTTGAATAAAATACTGCCGACATTAATTTTTAAAAAGTTTTTCTAGATATAGAAGTTACTTATTAATTCTGTTCATTACTTCTTTTATGAGATGAGTTTTTAATTTTATATAAACACATCTATATTTTCTATTATAGCTTCCTGATTTTCCTCTTTACCTCCTTCTCTCACCTAATTCTTTTCACTAACACTTTTACTCAACTTCCCAGAATCAGCTTAGACTCAGAAGTCACCTCCTGGGTGTCAACCACCCCTCCTTCCGTCCATCCCAGGCAGAGAGAGTTCTCTCCTGTGTGGTCTTACTGGTATTGAACTTGTCTGAGTTGGTCAGCCCCGCTGGACTGCAAGCTGCTAGACGGCAGAATCGGTGCGCTGTTCGTCTTTATTAAATCCAGCACCAAACACAGTGCATAGCCAGGACTCAATATTTAGTGCACAAACGATGTATTTCAGTGTTTTTATGTAAATTCTTACTTTACACCTAGTTTAAATGACTTAGTTAGTGCTTCTGAAAAACAAACTGAAAACAAAAGATTGGGTTAACTAAATATTTCTGAGTGAGATGACAATGCACATTTGTGATGCTTAATAGATATTTTAGGGGGGGAAAACAGCATTTATTCATTTCACCACAGACTCTCAATTACTACATAGAGGGAATAAGACCCAATGCGCGTTTTATAGACGTTAAGCCCCTATCCAAAACTGACATGCCTGCGCGTGCAATGCGCATACTTTGGGAACGCAAAATGCGATCCATACTGACGCTCACGGCTCGTAGAAGACTGCCATGCTTGAGGCTTTATAGAATTTTCATTTGCTACTTTCCCGCCAGAAAGCACCCTGTTGGGTAAAAACTCCTGTAGAAATGTGTGTATAATGCAGAGATCAGTATGTTACTGATCTTCTTACTTCATATTTTCATTGTCTGTCTACTGCAATGACTATTGAGGAAAAAAATTTAAGAATCTAAATATTAAAAATGGAAGACTTGACTTTGCATAACTCTTTATCAAAAGCTTTTTTTCTTCACAGAAGCAGAAAACTTGATGACTATCAGAATAAAAACATAAAGAGGTGACTATCTTGAAACCTAGTGTTAGTTTATGCTTCTGTAATATTTACTGTTTGGAAGGCAACAGTAAACTTGAATTTATCTTAAAGTTGAATTTGTCTTAAATCAGCATGGAGTTCTTGGCAGATAATAGGTCTCAATAAGTATTTATCAGATCAAGGACTGATGAACTGTGGTAACAGACAACCTCATTTATAACTTTGTTATATTTAGAGTTGTTTTAAAATACTCACACCCAACATTCTCTCACTCATGGCTTTTTTTTAAAAAAGTTAATCTTCAAAATGTGCATTTCACAGACACTAATATTGCTCAAGGACCTCAACAGGAAACCTACGTTTGGCTTCCCTACAGTTGCAGTTTAGGGCCCAAAGCAGCTTCTGGTGACAAGCTTAGGGCAGTGTTTTTTGAGCATTGGCTCGTGTAGATTTTTTGTGGTTTTGGTGCCAAGTGTAAACAATCTTAAACTAAATCTGAAAGCAGACTTGTCTTCAAAATTTGACTCAGGAATATGGGCCTTTGTCTATACATTACTGGGCAAAAGATAAACATACGAAGGAAGGTATGAAGTTTGATGTGGGCAGCAATTCTAAAAAACACAGTCATGTCAATCTCGTGGCACCATTCAAGACACTTGGAAGAGAGACCAGAGACTAGAGTTCACTTACAAAACCTGTTAAACAATGTATCAATTCTTTAGCAATAACTCAAAATATGAAATATTGCCCAATCTTCCCTTCAGCCAACATTCCACTCTCCTAACACGAGGGAAGCCGGACAGGGGAGGAGGCAGAACGCTGCTACTTACCCTGTGGCAGCCAGAGATTGCTTGAACTTTCAAGGTGTGAGGTGGGGCCAAGGAGAATATTGAACACAGTAAATAGTTTTCACAGATCTTTCACAGATCTTTAGCTTGAAAAATAAATGAAAACACACGGCTCCAGTTTTCTTCTTTTGCCCTTGGCATCATTTTCCAAATATTTGACCCTGACCAAAAATTGTTATTCTTTGACAATCCCCATCAGTGTTCTGTGAATTCTCCTTAGGTGCTGGAGAAAGAAGCAGGTCCCACTGGTCTACCCCTCAGCAAAGTGGCTGAATCACAAACGTGGACACGGGGATGGAGAAGAGACGAGCTGTCTCTCAGAGACATCCAACTCAAGTGAGACTTGATACGATTAATTCATAGGCAGTTGGGGTGCAAAGATGAATCAAAGGCAGAGACAACCTTCCAGAACTCTCTCTTCTCCTTCCAAAGTCTGGTCTCCATTCTCCTGGACCAGGTGCTTATCTCCATTAAAATAAGTCTGTAGACTAGCCTACCATTCAGTCTCATAGTTTTCAGAACAGTGAATTCAGACCATGCCAAATTTGTTTCTCTTTTAAGCTAGGAAACTCTAAGGCCAGCTCATGAGCCTTCCACTAGACTTCCGAGGTCTGAGGAAATTGTGCCTCCCTCAGGTTCTCTATGAGGCTTCTTATCAAGACTGAGCTGGGGGGGCCGCCTGGTGGCGCAGCGGTTTAGTCCGTGCTTGGCAGCCCGGGGTTCGCGAGTTCGGATCCCGGGCACCCGCAGACGCACTGCCTGTCAGCCATGCCGTGGCGGCGTCCCATATAAAGTGGAGGAAGATGGGCACGGATGTTAGCCCAGGGCCAGTCTTCCTCAGCAAAAAGGGGAGGATTGGCGATGGATGTTAGCTCAGGGCTGGTCTTCCCCACAAAAAAAAAAAAGACTGAGCTGGAAGAACAGGTGAAATCAGCATAACAGTGAACTGGAGAAGCCAGTTTCCCTGGGATGGGACCAGTGTGCCTGAAGCGGGGACAGCCTAAACTCCAGAATCCTTTCATCCATACTTAGTCCTGAGAAAGTGAACCTGACGTGATCACCCTCTGGAGACCTAGCTTCACAGTCACAAGGCTCCCATGTATGGGCAGGACATATTCATTGAGCACCTACTTAGTGCCAGGCAGTGTGCCAGGCTCTGGGAATACAACCATGAGCAAAACATACACAGTTTTGCCCTCAGAGGTCTCACAGTCTAAGGGAGGGAAGCAGGAACTTACAACAGCAATTGTGTAAGAGTTAAGTGCCATGGGGTCACATAGGAGGGAGCACCCAGGAAAAGCATTGTGTCGTGAATGTAGCCACCCCACCCCCTCTCCCTGTTTCCTTGTGATTGGGCAATGTTAGTGTCCCAGCCTGTGAACACAGGAAGCTGGCAATTAGGAAATGAGGGCCAATTATCTCCAATGTTTCCACATACATATTACTCCAAAACACTGCTTTGCTGCCTGAAGAGACTTTTCCACTTTGGGAAGGTAGACAGAGTCAAATGTTACTCAATAAACCAGGGATAGGCATTCTCCATGGTGGCAGGCAATCTCAAACGCCTTTTGTATCTGAAGATTCATACAGTCAAGAAGCCAGGAGATAAGGCCAAATTAATATCATATTAATGTCAGACTTACCAAGGCCTTAGTCCTCACATGTACAGTTATATAGACCATGCATTTGGAACTTGGGATGCTTCTGATTGTGAGCCAAATAAAAGAGCCCCCTGGGGGAGCAAACTGTCCATAGATGAGAACTTCCTCTTGATTTTGGTCTCTGTGAGCAATGATTAAATCTTACTTAGTCTTCTATCACCTTCCACATGGCACAGTCTTAGTTCAGATTCCCCAGAAGCAGACTCTGAGATAAGGATTCACATGCAAGTGATGTACTGATAAAGTGTCCCCACTAGGATGTCATAAAGGGGGTAAGAGAAGCAGGCCAGGGAGGGGAGGAATCCAAGCAAAGATACAATTTCAGGTAAAGTCCCGGCTTCGACCTGATCCTTCAGGAGGGCATCTCAGGAGTGTAAACTATTCCTCAGAATGTGTCCGACTGGAGGCCAGGTAGTTGGTCTTTCATAAGCCCATATCAGTCACTCATTGGCCACCCAGGGAGACATAAATTCTTAGGCACTTAGACAGTTTTCTGTGTGTGACTAAACAGCTCTAGTATGCAAGGGCAGGGCTCAAAGTGAGTTACAGACCATTTAGATGTAAAGACATACAGAAGCCCAACAAGAGGTACATAGAACCCATAAAAGGGATACAAACGGATCTGGGCAGAGCATTGACAGGCTCGCCACAAGTACCAGTTGCTACAGAAGATACACAAAAGATAAAGAGAAGGGAATCAAAGCATACCACTACAGAAAACCATCAATTCACAAAGGAAAACAGCAAGAGAAGAGGAAAGGAACAAGAGAACTATAAAATCACCAGAAAACAATTAATAAGATGGCATTAGTAAATCCTTACCTATCAATAGTTACTCTAAATATAAATGGATTAAATTATCCAATCAAATGTCATAGAGTGGATGGATGGATAAAACACAAGACCCAACTATATGCTGCCAACAAGAGACTCACTTTAACTTTGAGAACACATATAGACTCAAAGTGAAGGGATGGAAAAAGATATTCCATGCAAGTAGAAACCAAAAGTAATCAGAAGTAGCTGTACTTATGTCAAACAAAATAGATGTTAACTCAAAATCTGTAACAAGAGACAAAGAAGGCCATTATATGACAACAAAAAGGTCAACTCATCAAGAAGATACAGCAATCATAAATATATATAAACCCAACATCAGAGCACCTAAATATACTAAGCAAATACTAACAGATCTGAGGGAGAAATAGACAACAGTACAATAACAGTGGGACTTTAATACTCCAGTTTCAACAATGGATAGCTCACCCAGACAGAAAATTAATAAGGAAATGTTGGACGTAAACTATACATTAGACCCAATGGACCTAACAGACATAGACAGAATGTCCCATCCCACAGCAGCAGAATACACATTCTTCTCAAGTCTTATCAAATTTAGGAGGATTGAAATCACACCAATTATCTTTTCTGACCACAATGGGTATGAAACTAAAAATCTGCAACAGGAGGAAAACTGGAAAATTCATAAATATGTGGAAATTAAAAAACACACTCCTGAACAACCAATGGGTCAAAGAAGAAATCAAAAAAATACCTTGAAGCAAATGAAGATGGAAATACAACATACCAAAACTTACAGGATGGAGCAAAAGCAGTTCTAAGAGGGACGTTTATAGCAATAAATGCCTACATTAAGAAAAAAGAAAGACCTCAAATAACTCATTAACTATTCCTCAAGGAACTAGAAAAAGAAGAATAAACTAAGCCCAAATTAGCAGAAGAAAGGAAATAACAAAGGTCAGAGCAGAAATAAATGAAGAGACAAGAAAAATAATAAAAACATCAATAAAACTAAGAGCTGGTTTGTTGAAAAGAGAAACAAAATTGACAAGCTGTTAGCTACACTAAGGAAAAAAAGAAGACTCAAATAAATAAAATCAGAAATAAAAGAGGAGACATTACAATGATACCACAGAAATACAAAGGATCATAAGAGACTGCGATGAATAATTGTACGCCAACAAATTGGATAACCTAAAAGAAATGGATAAATTCCTAGAAACAGACAACCTACCAAGACTGAATCATGAAGAAATACAAAATCTGAACAGACCAATTACTAGTAAGGAGATTGAATCAGTAATCCAAAACCTCCCAACAAAGAAAAGCCCAGGACCAGATAGTTTCCCTGGTAAATTCTACAAAACATTTAAAGAAGAATTAATCCCAATCCTTCTCAAACTCTTCTAAAAAACTGAAGAGCAGGGAACACTCTCAAACTCATTTTACGAGGTTGGCATTACCCTGATACCAAGGCCAGATATGGACACTACAAGAAAAGAAAAGTACAGGCCAACATCCTTGATGAGCATAGATACAGAAATTCTCAAAAAATATTATCAAACTGAATTCAACAGTGTATTAAAGGATCATACACCATGATCAAGTGGGATTTACCCTTCGGGTGCAAGGATGGTAAAACATATGCAAATCAATAAATGTGGTACACCACACTAATAGAATGAAAGATAAATATCATACAATCATCTCAGTAGATGCAGAAAAAGCATTTGACAAAATACAACATCCTTTCGTGATAAAAACTTTCAACCAATTGGGTAGAGAAGGAAACTACCTCAACATAACAAAGGCCATATATGACAAGCCCACGGCTAAATTCATTCTCAGCAGTGAAAGGTTGAAAGCTTTTCCTCTAAGATCAGGACTAAGAAAAGGGTACCCACTCTTACCACTCCTATTGAACATAGTAGTGGAAGTCCTAGCCAGAGCAATTAGGCAAGAAAAAGAAATAAAAGGCATCCAAATTGGAAAAGAAGTAAAATGGTCTCTGTTTGCAGATGATATGATCTTATATATAGACAATCCTAAAGACTCCACCAAAAAACTATTAGAACAAATCTACAAATTCAGTAAAGTTGCACAATACAAAATAAACACACAGAAATCAGTTCTATTTCTATAATCCTAACAATGAAATCTCTGAAAAAGAAATAAAGAAAACAATCCCATTCACAATAGCACCAAAAACAATAACATACTTAGAAATAAGTGTAACCAAAGAGGTGAAAGATCTGTACACTGAAAAATATAAGACATTGATGAAAGCAATTGAAGAAGACACAAATAAATGGGAAGTAACATAATATCCCATGTTTGTGGATTGGAAGAATTAATTAAAATGTCCATAATACCCAAAGCAACCTATAGATTCAATGCATTCCCTATCAAAATTCCAACGACATTATTCACAGAAATAGAAAAAGCAACCCTAAAATTTGTATTGAACTACAAAGACCCCCAAATAGCCAAAGCAATCTTGAGAAAGAAAAATAAAGCTGGAAGCATGATGCTTCCTGATTTCAAATTACACTACAAAGCTTAATAATCAAAATGCTAAGGTACTGGCATAAAAATAGACACACAGACCAATGGAACAGAATCAAAAGCCCAGAAATAAACCCTCCTGTATATGGTCAACTAATATTTGACACGGGAGCCAAGAATATTCATGGGGAAAGAATAGTCTCTTCGATAAATGGTGTTGGGAAAACCAGATAACCACATGCAGAAGAATGAAATTGGACCCCTGTCTCACACCACTCATAAAATTAACTCAAAATGGATTAAAGACTTAAACATAAGGCCTGAAACCGTAAAAGTCCTAGAAGAGAACATGGGGAAAATCTCCTTGACATTGGCCTTGGCAATGATTTTTTGGGTGTGACGCCAAAAGCACAAGCAACAAAAGAAAATATAATGAGTGGGACGACATCAAACTAAGTCTTCTGCCCAGCAAAGGAAGCCACCAACAAGATGAAAAGGCAACCTACGGAATGGGAGAAAATATTTGCAAACCAGATATCTGATAAGGGGTTAATATTGAAAATGTATAAGAAATTCATGCAACTCAATAGGAAAAAAAAAAACAAAGAATTCAATTTAAAAATGGGCAGAGGAACCGAATAGACATTTTTCCAAAGAAGACATACAAATGGCTAATGGGTACAGGAAAAGGTGCTAAACATCACTAATCACCAGGAAATGCAAATCAAAACCAAATTGAAATATCACCTCATACCTGTTAGAAGGGCTTTTATCAAAAAGACAAGAAGTAACAAGTGTTGGTGAGGATGTGGAGTAAAGGGAACCCTTGTACACTGTTGGTGGGAATGTAAATTGGTGCAGCCACTATGGAAAACAGTATGGAGCTTCCTTAAAAAATTGAACATAGACCTGCCATATAATCCAGCAATCCCACTCCTGTGTATATTCCAAAGGAAATGAAAACAGGATCTCAAAGAGACATCTGCACCCCCATGTTCATTGCAATGTTATTCACAATAGCCAAGACATGGAAATAACCTGTGTCCATCAACAGATGAACGGATAAAGAAGATGTGATCTATACACACACACACACACACACTCACACACACACAATGGAATGTTATTCAGCCATGAGAAAGAAGGAAATCCTGCCATTTGTGACAACATGGACAGACCTTCAGGACATTATTCTAAATGAAATAAGTTAGGGAATAATAAGGTAAATACTGTATAGTATCAATTATATGCAGGATCTAAAAAAGCTGAACTCATAGAAACAGAGAGTAGAATGGTGGTTGCCAAGGGCTGGGTGATGGGGGAAATAGGGAGATGTTGGTCAAAGGTACAAACTTTGAGTTATAAGGTAAATAAGTTCTGTGGATCTAATGTACAGCATGGTGACTATAGTTAACAACACTGTATTATATAATTGAAAGTCACTAAGAGAGAAGATCTTAAATGTTGTCACCACAAAAAGGAAATGGTAGTTATGTGAGGTGAAGGAGGTGTTAGCTAACAGTACTGTGGTAATCATTTCACGATATATATCTATCAAATTATCATATGGTACACCTTAAACTTACACAAGGTTATCTGTCAATTATACCAAAATAAAACTGGGGAAAAAAAATCTAGAAAAGAAGTTTGGAGTCTGATTTTGGGGTCTTGAATATCCAGTTGGGATGTTTACATTTAATTTTTTAGACGTTGGCTCATCACTGCAAGTTTTTGAGAAAGGGAATGATACGGCTGTAGTCACTCAATCCTAGGACGTGATGGAGTATCTGACACACACGAGGCCGTTGATAAATATTTGTTGAAAAGAATTGGGAATCTTTTCCAATTCCTTATGTGTAATTTCCTTACATGTAAAAATGAAGGTAATGAACTAGGAATGCTCTTAAATTAGGATTTTGTAAATTATTGTCCTGAAGTATTTAAAGGTTCTTTTCAATAAGAAAAACTCACACTGTTCTGAATCTAAAGATGTTAGATTCTGTCTGAATCTATAGATGCCCAAGCAAATGGAAATGGCTAAAATGAAAGGAGATATGTTGGTAATTCAAAAGAATTCAACCAACAAGCAATAAAATATAAGACTGTGTTCTAAGGATGACTAATGAGGATCAGAACAAAATTGTAGCCTTCCTGTAAAGAATTTTCCATGGCAAAGATGAAGGCTCATAAAGAGTTCTGCAGCAGAAAAGATCTGGGAAATAGTGTGGAAAAGAGAAAGAGCCAGACTCCAGCCTTGAGTGCACCAGAGCAGAAGATTTTTGGAATTATGTGGCCAGGAACATTGAAGGCATCTGCCACTACAATCTTGTTTGCAGGACCTTGTAAAAAGAAAGGGGAGAGAAGAACAAGGACTCTCAAAGAAAAAGATTCTAGGGTAACAATGACTTGTACATAGTTGATGTTCAATATTTATTGATAAAAGTCAGTGCACAGAAGTGGTGACACACACAAGAGCATAAAAAACAAGCAGGAAAGTGGCCAACAGAACAACTGATTTGCCATCCCACTGTCGTTTGTGGAGTTGGCGAAGGGAGAAGTTTGGTGGGTAACTCCATCAGCCAGCCCATGACACCTGCTCTGCCCACAGACCTCATCTCATGAAGTAAGTACAAGCAGCTCTTTCTTCATATATTTGCATGCCTGTGTCCCAGAATTCTCATTCTTGTCCCAAATGATTGGACCGGGGATTAGTTCTAGAGCGAGGGGAGGTTAGGTCAGGTGCCTAGGCAATGGCAGGGTGGGAAACTGCCCAGTGGGTGCTCCGTATTGGATGGAGACAAACTGAGCCTATTGGATGCAAGATGCCCACAGGGAAGAGAGTGACGAGCGACAGATGGTCAGTCCTCGGGTGAGACAGGATGCCTCGGACAACTGGGGCCACCGTTGTCCCCCCCCGGACACCGTTGTGTCCCGAACAATTAGAAGCCACTGTTTCTGATTTCCTAGAGCCTGTTCTACATTCTAATGTTGGAGTTCTAAGGACTACATGTCTGCTCAGATGGTTCCTTCCCTAATTCTGTGTGTGTTGTTACCATGAGTCCACGCCCAGACACTGAGGATATCTCAGCAAGTGTCCTCCTGGCAACCTAAGAGAGACAAACCATTATAGACTTTAGTTGTAAATTCATATTATATGTGCAACTGTTGGGTTTAAAAAAGGGGACTTGTCCACTTTAATAAATATTTCTGCCCCTGCAAACCTGCTCTTCCCTACCCCTTGGATAAAATCTGGGACAGGATGCATAACTTTTCTGGTTATTCTTAGGTAAGAGAAGTCTTCCATCGTTTCTATCAAAAACAGTCTCGGTTTGGTAATTTAATATTTCCAGGTCAGTGTGCTTAAAACAAGTCCACAGACAGACAAAGCCCTCCAAATGTCAATGCAAGCTGAGGGCTCTCCTGTCCCCCACCGGGGGCCTGCGGTGCAGAAAGGGGCAGCTCAGTGCCTTCCCACTTGACTCTCATATTCCACCCTGCTCCTCAGTTGACTCAGCTCCCAACCCACCGAGGCTGGGAGCAGGGCGGGGTCAGGGAAGCTTTCGCTTGATTGGCCCCACATGACGCTCGTTTTCTCCAGCCTTAAACAATATTGAAGGCTGGTTCTCTCATGGGCATTTCCACGGGTTCTTCCGAGACCCGCCTCCACCCCAACCACCAGGCATTCTCACCTGCAGAGAGTATGGCAACTACAGGCCCTGTACTCGCTCAGCCTGTGGCCGTGGGGCTCTAGACCTTCAGCATCTCTGCTAAGGTCTCCTCAAGTGGCCTTCTTACAGAATCTAAGATAGCAGCTCCCTGGCTCTCCTCCTGGTCCACTAAGACCCTCTGTCCTGGGAACACGCCGCAGTCCCTATTCTACTTCCAGGTGACTTGGTGGGCCTACTACCCTAATATTCATCAGGTGTGAATCAGATCCTGGTCTGTTATGCACCCCAAAGATCAATCTCTCCCTGAAGCCCCGCTCTTTAGCCTTGAAGTGACAGAAAAGCACCCTCGAAACCTCCCTGTGAGGGGAGGGGGGACACTGTGAGACTCACACTTACATCCTCTCTGTGAAAGTATCCTCCTTCTAATCTCCGGGTTTCTGGCCAATTCAACACTTTTATACCAATTCTAGGACAGCTCACTCCTTTGCAAATCCTGCATAGGTAGTCCAGAGTCTCACTTCAAAATGGAGGAGTATTTGGAACCTATTATCTTGGGGCTTCAGCTGAAAATGAGTCTGAGATAGTTCCATTTTAACATCCTGTTGCACATGTAAAGACCTTTGTAATAATTCAAGAGACTTGTGGATTTTTTTCGTCATTATTTCATGTTTCAAAAAACTGGCAACAATCTATCAATTAGGAGCCCTACTTTTTAAATCTACAAAACAAGAGTCTAACATAGAACTAAATGAGACAGTCAGTGAAAAGTCCTTAGCATAGTGCTTGGCACAGAGTAAGTGCTAAATACATGCTAGCATTTACTGTTATTATTATTAGATATCTTTTCACCAGATGAAGAGAAAGAAGCGGATCTGAGCATCTCAGTTGGGTTCAATAGATATCTGAGGTCCATTCAGCACCTTTGGTCTCCATAAATCGGTGACAGTATGTGAGATAATCACCCAAGCACCAATTCTCTTCACTAATTATCACTGAAAGTTGTTTCACTCCTCTTGGCCCCCCAGTGGGGGAAATCCACTGATTAGTCTAAGAGCTGAAGGGTAATAGATAAGAATATACATCCCTTGGAGAACAGAACCATCAGTACAACTGCCTGAATTTGAACTGTTCATCTTAGAAACGGTCCATTCTTACCCCTGCTCAAGTCCCCCCACCCTCAGGAACGTGGAGTTTCATAATCTTTGCTCCAGTGATCTCATTTCCTTTCATTTGAATCCTACAGTTTCTCACAGTTTGTTTTCAAGTATGTTAGGCTTTTTCTTTAATTGAGGTCTAATTGACCTATAACATTATATTAGTTTCAGATGTACAACATAATGATTTGATGTGTGTATATATTGTGAAATGATCACCACAATAAGTCTAGTTAACATTTGTCACCATACATAGTTACAAAATTTATTTTCTTTTGATGAGGACTTTTAAGATTTACTCTTAGCAACTTTCAAATATGCAATAAGTATTATTAATTACAGTCACCATGCTGTACATTACATCCTCATGACTTATCTGTTTTATAACTGGAAGTTTGTAGTTTTTGACCCCATTTCCCCCACCCCCATCTCTGGCAACCACCAATCTGTTCTCTGTATCTATGAGCTTGGTGGGGTTTTTTTAATTCCACGTATAAGTGAGATCACACAGTATTTTTCTTTCTCTGTCTGATTTATTTCACTTAGTCTAGTGCCCTCAAGGTCTATCCATGTTGCTCACATGGCAAGATTTCATTCTTTTTTATGGCTGAGTAGTATTCCATTGTATATGTATATACATCATATCTTCTCTATCCATTCATCCATTGATGGACACTTAGGTGTTTCCATGTTGTGGCCATTGTAAATAATGCTGCGATGAACATGGGGTGCATATATCCTTTTGAATTGGTGTTTTTGTTTTCTTCAAATAAATACCCATAAGTGGAATTGCTGGATATATGATAGTTCTGTTTTAATTTTTGAAGGAACCTCCATACTGTTTTCCATAGTGGCTGCACCAGTTTACATTCCCACCAACAGTGAACAAGGGTTCCCTTTTCTCCACACCCATGCCAACATTTGTTATTTTTTTGTCTTTTTAATAATAGCTATTCTACCAGGTGTAAGGAGATGTCTCATTGTGGTTTTCATTTGCGTTTCCCTGATGATTAGTGATGTTGAGCATCTTTTCATGTACAAGTTGGCCATCTATATGTCTTCTTTGGAAAAATATCTATTCAGATCCTCTGTCCATTTTTTTTTTTTTTTTGGTGAGGAAGATTAGCCCTGGGCTAACATCTGTGTCCATCTTCCTCCACCTTATATGTGGGACACCTGCCACAGCATGGCTTGATAAGTGGTATGTAGATCTGTGCCTGGGATCCAGGCTGGTGAACCCCAGGCTGCTGAAGCAGAGCATGCAAACTTAACCATTATGCCATGGGGCCGGCCCCCCAACAGTTTTTTTTTTTTTTTTTTTTGTGAGAGAGATTGGCCATGAGCTAACATCCACTGTCAATCTTCCTATTTTTGCTGAGGAAGATTGGCCCTGAGCTAACATCTGTGCCCATCTTCCTCTATCTTGTATATGGGACGCGATCACAGCATGGGTGATGAGCAGTGCATATGTCCATGCCCGGGAACTGAACCCATGAACCCCAGGCCACTGAAGCAGAGCACGCGAGCTTAACCACTACCCCACTGGGCTGGCCCCCTCTGCACATTTTTTAATAGAATTTTTTTTGCTGTCGAGTTGTATGATACCCCTGGAGAGAACCTGAACCACTAGTCCACACTGCCCTTTCCAGGGGTAAGCTTTTCCTCAGGGTCAAGTGGTCTCCAGCTCGGTAGTCTCGAATGGGGGCCAGTTTAATCCCTTAGAGATGTTTTATTAACATTAAGGAAGGTTGGTACCCCATCCCTCTCCTTCAAATCTCCTTGACCCTTGTACAGTTCGCCCATTTCTTCCCGGCAACATCTGGGCTCCCTTACCAGAAGGGGCCAAGCAGGTAGAGCTTCCCCAGACAAAGAAGATCTGTGCAAGGCAACTGGATGGGGCCCCAGCCAGAAAGAGAAACGGTGTTCATCAAAGTAGTGCCCATTGTTTAAGTTTGCATGGAGTTTCACTTAAAAGAGGCAGGGAAGGAAAATTAATGTTCTCCCACCTTGGGCATCTTGCTACACATGTGGTTGAACCACTTAAAAACTTCAAAATGTGTGGTGATTCGTGTCAATGTTGGGAAGATCTAAACTCCAGGATGGACTTACAGCCACTAACCAGGAGTAGACATCTAAGAAGCTAGCAGGAGGACAAGTCCTCAAGGCTGTCCATGCTGAATGATCTGGAAAAAATCAAGGAAGCTGCATCATTTTAAGGGTTGACCAACCTCAAAACAGAGCTGTAATTGCCTCCTACAGCACACACCACATGCGATGATTTGTTGGCAGCTCATGGGCAGCGACTATTATGGTGGCAACACCTCTGCCATCAGTTGAGAGAAATTTATGACCCGGATGCCAGACATACTGAGTCACCTGGAATCCCCTACCACCCACACCTCCCACTGCTGGCTGCACAGATGTGTGTGGTGTCAGGAGGTGATTTAAAAAAATCCATCAACACATCTAAAGCTGGCTGTTTAATTCTTCTGCCTGGAACAAAAAGGATTTTGTCTGTTTGTTGACCTATTCTTTACTTGGTAGTGAAGGATGTGATGGAGAAACTGGCTCAACTATAATCTATTTGCCTTTCAGATTATTTTTGGTGGATAATCTTGTCTTAACTGGGTGGAACATGGGAGCAATGTAAAATTTTAAACTTTTTGAAAAACACAAGAGAAAGTCTGGCTCCCACAGAGGTTTGCAAAATATCAAAGATGACAAAGCTCTGGGTCACAGGACAAATTTTGGCTTCCCTGATTAAAAACAGTTAATATAGCATTCATCTCTTGCCACATTTTCTACCCTTTTGCATCCTTCACTATTTTCTATGGGTAAAACTCCAAACTCCTTAGCCTGAAATACAAAGACCTTGACAATCCAGCCTGAATTCTCTTCTGGCTTTAATTCCTCCCCCTGAAATCCGCACTCCAATCTCATAGGAGTACCCACCGTTCCCCGGATGTGATGTACAGTATCACACAGTCCACACAGTTCACAGGATGTGTCTTCTGTCAAAGAGGCTCTTCCTAATCTCTCAACCTCAAACTTGGCTCAAAGGTGACCTCTTAAGAAAGGCTTTAAAACTAGTCACTCCCTCCTCTGCACTCTTAAAACACTTAGTACTTAATTAAATTATACTATTTTATCACACGGTATGGGGGTGATTTGTTTACCCATCTGTCTCCTCTTTAGACTTGAGCTCCTTCAGGTCAAAGACAATAACTCATTGTCTACACTGCCCCGGGACCAGCGATGCCTGGCACGAAGTATCTACTCCACAAACATGTTCATCCTTGTTGGCAATTGAGGATCAACAACTTGCTGAACAACCTCCCTTTTTCTGACCCAGAAGCAAAGCACCCAACACCAGGCTTAGCCTGGCTGGGTTCTGAGACCAACCACGTAGTTACCCAGGAGGATGTGAAGATGGTCTTATTCAGGTGACCCAGAATCAAATGGATGTGGAAGTTCAATCCGCTCTGAACTTGTGCCCCAGTTATAGAAGCTGGGCTTTGGCCTTGGTCTTGGGAACAGACTCTCAACTCATCACTGGATCCACACTTTACTCATGTGTGTTCGAGTTTCTGTTTTGACAACATGCTGTCCCAAGGACTACCAAAAGTGAAGTTCCTCCCTCTCCCAGTGCAATGGAAATTGCAAGACATCAAGAAGCTAATCCCCAAAATTTCACCTTCAATTCCCCACTAAGCACCATGCCAGGAACACCCATACCTGTGTTGCTTCTAGTCCTTGAGTTTAAGATGAAATTCTTCAAATGTCTAAACCATTCTAGTCATGGCTCACTTAGCAATCAGGGCTTTTCCTAAAGATGCAGGTAAAGGGGAGTGTTGTATGGGTTCTAAATCATTGCTGTAAATGTTTTGACATTCCTCCCATCTAGAAGCAGCATCTGGGTCCCCACTCCTTGAGTCTGGACGGGCATGTGACTACTTTGACCAATAAAGTATGGCAGAAGTGTTGCTGTGTGACTTCCGAGGCTAATCATAAAAGGTCATGCAGCTTCCTCCTTGTTCCTTGGGAGACTGCTCTTGGAGCCGTGACCCACTATGTAAGGATTGCGACTACTCCAAGGCCACCATGTTGCAGAGGCCAAGTTTAGGTGCTCCAGTAGACAGCCCAGCCATCCCTGCTGGGTGCCATTTTGGACCCTCTAGACCCAGCTGAATACTACCAAGTGACCTCAATCAGTGTCATTTAGAACAAAAATAACCATGCTGAGCCCAGTCCAAATTTATGACCAATAATCATAATATGTAATAAAATGATTGTTATTTTAAGTCACGATGTTTGGGGGTAATTTGTCATGCAGCAATCAATAGCAGAAACAGAGGCAGACAATGAAATACCCCGATCCCTTTTGTGTTTCCCTCATGGAGGACACTGAATTTCCATAGCATTACTGAGGATACTGATAAACACATTTTTCTTTAACTTTTTAATAGAAACTTAAAAAGCAAGCAAGTGCAATTTCTAAAATTAAAAAGGACTATTGCCAGGGCATTTGCAAATGTAGTATTTCTCTTTCCTCTTTACAGACTTGCATCCCACCTCTGGGAATGGATACACAGACTTGTGTGCTCACTTAAATAAGGCGGTGGTCACAGTGTCTGTTAATCCCATCTGCTTCCCTGGAAAAGGAAAACGGGTTACATGAGACCGTTCAGAGGTCTCGGACTCCTTGAAGCGGGTGTTTCTCTCTATCTCCCATAACACAAGCCCAATATCTAGTTCCTCCAAGATTTGCCTGGTACCTAATCTATATCTTTGGTGGTGCTTACCCCCTTCTACTTCGCATTTTAGATATTTAAGTTTATTTCTATAGTAGTCAAAGTTTAATTGCAGAGACAGAATGTAGTTTAAATAGGAAGAAATGTTTTGCAGGATATTAAATGACTTGCCAAATTGTTGGGAGGACTAAAGAAGTAGAATCTATATTGAACCACACAGTGGAGCCAAGTTTGCTGCTGCCTCCTCTGTGATCAGAAAGCCACTGGCCCCTGAATCATATCACCACTGCCACAGTTGGGAAGCAGCACCATCAGGAAGTCGCCGTGATCTGGTGCCTGTCTCAGCCCCAGAACCACAGCATCTTGGCTGCAGTCTGCTCCAGCAGAATAGGTGCCCTGGCCTCCATCTCTGAACTCCCACAACCAAGAACTCAGTGACCATGGGCGCGAGCAGAGACAGCAGAAGGAGAAGACGTTATGGCTTCCCGTTTGCTTCTGTTTTCTTAATTTCCCTCAAGTGCATATGAGTGGTTGAACCTAAATCACGTCCAGAACCTAACAGCAAAGAATCTGGAAAATATAGTTTCTGCTTTTGTTTTTATGTTTTAGCTTTCCAGGCTTTGTAGTATAAAAAGGGATCCCACTCAAAGGAAAGTGGGATGGATGCTGAGTGCCAATCTACAGTATCATCATAATGTGGTATTTCTTCTACTGGACCACAAGAATTTGGATCCACCTTTATGTCCCATCTCCCAAAGCATCTAGCAATTTCCAGGTAGTCAATTGTTTGAGATACGGAAGGGAGGTTAGCGAGGAAAAAAAAAAAGGGAAGAATCCTGAAGTCCTAGTGCCTCTTGCAAGTCCCTGCCAGGAAATGGAGTCCTCGAGGGCAGGATAATATGATCTTTGTCTTAAAACTGTGTCTGTCTTAGATATTCTCTATTTTCTCTGCCTGCTCCCAGGCCCACTTTTCACTCACCCCCACCCTGCTTTGTGCCCTGGGAGGCTGACCTCTACAGATGGCTTCACCTGGGTTCCTGTGCCCTCTGACTTCTGGCTGGGCTTAGCCAATGGGAGGCACCAGAGAAAGATCAGATGGCAAGGAGAGAGTGGCCAGATTATTTATTCCCTCTGTTCTGTCTGTACCAGGCTGTGGTTCAGCTGTAGCAACTTTTCTCCACCTAGTGTCAGTACGCACGTTGGAGCACCTGTTAGGTGGCCCCATTCACTGGCCACAGCTCTCAGGGGGTCTGCTGACTGCTTCCCTTGCCCCTTCAGGGCCAGTTGTATTAATAGCTTCCTGATGATGCTAGTCAGTGTATTACCACCCTTAGCCTTTGCAAGGGGACTAGTTAATGAGTGGCCGTTCGTTTGCTGCCAGGACACAGACTTCAGTGTGGTTGTTAGCTTCCAGAGACCATCAGCCTGCATGCTCTGCCACCTCTTCACAGCACCAGACCTTCCACCTTCCATGCTCCACGTCTCTAGTCAGAATTCTTTCCTTTGGCTGAAGCTGGGTCTGCTTCCTCAGGACCGGTGCCGGTGGCACACGAGGCAGTGTGGCTTCACACAGTGTCTTGAGGTCAAGGGAGCTGGATCTGAAAGGACAGTGACTGCCATTGGCTGGATTTAACTGCTCAATTTCAGTTCCTCACCTGCAAACAGGAGACCAGCACCCACCTGTCAGGACTGGTGCAAGGATTAAATAAGGTTATGTGTATAAAACGGCTGGGTCAACTGTAGATGGTTTTACAGATATTAGCCATTACATAAGCATTTCCAAAGCCTGGCACTCTTTCCTCTCATCTTTACTCCTACATTTCCTCTTCTGCTAATTAAGTTCCTTATCAGTAGCCAACTGATGTCTGAACTAGGGCTGCAATCCCAGTGGTCTAAATCTTTGTTCCAGGAGAGAGGGATGAGGCAGTGGAAAGACAAGGCAGAGGTGCCACACAAGTATTTTCACTCCTAAATAGAGAACCACCCACGGGCCCTGAAATTTCTCACTTATTAACTTGAGATGGAGAATTGTCAGAAAAAGTCATGGCTGTGGTTCATGTCTGTGGAGAGTCAGCGGAGACTCTGGCCTTGCACTGGAATAGACTGTTGAGAGTAACTGTGACAGAATGAAACCAGAGTCGAGTGTGGCCAGCCTGCCGATTTCCACGGCACTTTGCATCCCAGTTGTTCCAGACCTACTCCAGACCTCAGACAGCTTTCAGGATTTTAGCTAAAAGAATGGCCAGGACAGCTGGACAGCCTCGCAGAGTTTTAATAGGTTTTGAATCCTGACTTTCCACTTTACCAGACAAAGAAACTTTTAAAATATTTAGGGGGTTCTAATTACAAGCAATAATGAAAGGCCTCTTAAAGAAAGCAAACTTCATATAATTATAAAAGATTAGAGTTTTTAAAGAATTTACAGGTTTAGGGAGAATGATTTAATTGTGCTGGAAAGATGAAAATTTGGTTATAAGATCCAGGTAAAAGTCACCAAATTTTCCAGGAGACCGTTTGAAAAAAGATCTACATGATAAACTATCCTAATAGAATCAAATGTCCCAAATCTAAACTGAGTCCTATTTAAGTCCCAAAGCAAGTCATGTCTGGACTAAAGATTATGACATTATTCCATTATGATAAGAATTTATACCTCAGTGCCTGAACATAAACAGTTTGAAGAGAACAATGAAAAAGACATCTGTCCCCCGACACAGCTATTTAGGGTACACACTACCACACATACTTAACCACTGGTATAGCACAAGCACCAGCCAAGCAGAGCAGACCCCACCACAGTCTGCCTTGCGGCTGAAGCAGTAGGTCCCACCTGTGTGCCAGCTCTACCTACGTCCCATGAGCCAGCTCTTGCTCATCTCCTGCAGTGGCTCCTCAGCCTTCAGCGAACAGTCCACCACTCAGAGCACCCCACGTCCTCCAAGAAGAAACCCAAATTCTTTAGGAATGTTTTATTCTTCGCTGTCTACCTTCTCCATTCCACCACCAAAGGCAACTTACAACTTCTTGGCGACTCGCGAGAAGGTGGCCCCTCAGCAAGCCGAGCGCAGCCCCACATGAGGACGTTGTCTTGAAGGCGGCAGCTGGCCTCCACTAGTCGTTGCTCCCATCTCTTGTGTGTGGCCTTCCCCACCTTGGAGAGCGTGACGGCGGGTGTGGACAGCTGAGCAGGATCATGCCTGCTGAGACATCGCTCGCCACCACAAGCCGGGTCCCACTGGCCTCCGTCCTGATCAGCCCAATAAAAATTCAGAAAACAAAGCGTTCCAGTTACTGAGGAGTCAGGCCAGCTCAGCAGCAAGTAGGTTTTTGTTTTTTGTTCTAACCTGAGTAGCTCTTCCTTTAAGCCCCTTGTCCAGGCTGTCACAGCCCCTGCAGTCGGCTTTATTTGCAGTTACCAGACTGGGCTGAAGTCATCCTCTGACCTGTCTCTGCTGCTCTGTCTCTTTAAGGGCAGGAGACTTACTTCGTTGGTCTCTCCTCCCCAACACCTAATCCAGTGCCAGGCACACCTGCTATGTGCTCAGAAAGGGTCTGTTGACCTGACCAGAATTGGTCTTAGCATGAAGGGGAGAAAAAAATTACACTGTATTGAAACAACAATCTCTCTGGATCCACTTTCTGGCCAATACAAGAAAATGACTATTAAGTCATTATATTTGATGTTTTACAATTACATATTTCTATTCTAAGAATTTTAGTAGCTAGTGAGAATGGATTTGACATCCACGGATTGAAGCTCTCAAAGCATGCCTGTGGTATTACGTAGAAGCATGCATCAAAATTAAACCAAGATAGGGGCCACCCGGTGGCGCAGTGGTTAAGTTGGCGCTTGGCAGCCCAGGGTTTGTAGGTTCGGATCCCGGGCGCCTGCCAACGCACTGCCTGTCAGCCCTGCCGTGGCGGCGTCCCATATAAAGTGGAGAAAGATGGGCATGGATGTTAGCCCAGGGCCAGTCTTCCTCAGCAAAAGGAGGAGGATTGGGGATGTTAGCTCAGGGCTGGTCTTCCTCACAAAAAAAAAAAAAAAAAATTAAACCAAGATAGAGGAAATATCCTTTAAATTGCTTACCATTCTCTTTTTAGAAATTATCCATAAAATCATTTTTTTAAAAAAACAGCAAAATAAGCAGTTTAGCGAGTCTTTTTTTAGTGATCCTGGATTAAAGTTTTCCACAAATGAAAGTTATAACTGATTATTGTTTTAAACAGAGACATGAATGATAGGAAACAAGTAATGTTCCCTTTATTTAAAAAAAAACTTTATTGATTTCTTTTTTATTTTAAAAGGAATACACATTCATTAATGAAACCTGGAAAAATGTGGAAAAGGATTAAGAAAAAGATCATCATAATCTACAGTCCATAAATAATCAGTGTAAATAATCTGATTATTTCTTTTTAGTCTTCCTGCTACACATATACGTATTTTTCACATGGTGGAGACTATATGGTTTATATGGTTTCACATCTGGCTCTTTTCTACTTAACGTCACAGCTTAAACCTCACTGAAAAAGTAAAATGGTGACACCGCTGCGCTCTGGGTCAGGGACCCCTCAGGCCTCGTTCAAGTTGAGCGGCGGGCGAGCGCCTCATCCCTGTCAGCAGTGCCCCGCCCCGGGGAGAGACTGCCTGGCTCTGGCTTTACGCACAGCTGGGCCTTATTTTCATCAATCTGCTTTCTTCCGAAACCCCTAACCAAATCGTGGGCTTTCCTAGAGGCAAAAGGAGAACCCAGAGGAAACCAGCACATGTGATTAAAGGACATCTGGACATCTGATGGAGGAAGAACCGGGGTTCCTCCCCTGCACACAAAGAGCAGTGACCACGAGGCCTCCCTGGGGACCAGGGTCAGGTTGAATTTGCCTTCAGTGTGCGCTGGGGCTCGCCCTCACCCTCCTCCACCTGCTCTGTTCCCTGGGAGGCTGGCAGGTGCACGGCGCCCCTCTGACTTCCAGCTGGGTTTGGCCCGGGGACCCTGATGGGAGACGAAGAAAGAAGGAGAGTGACCCTGGGGGATCCACTCCCTGGCTCCCTCCTCGTGGAGTCCCTGCAGGCTGGCTGCAGCCCCCTCTGAGGGTCACAGCTCCTGTCCCCCCACTGAAGGCCACAGCTCCTGGCAAGCACCCCTCTCCACGGGGTGCTCCTGACTCTGACTTCTGATAAGCAGACCCTCCCTCATCCCTTTGGGCCTGGGCCGAGGGGGGTGAGAGTGCTCCATTGTTACAGATTCGGGGCCCTGCACCACCCCTTGTGTTTCCCCACACTTGGCCCATCTTCTAAGTAGTCCTCTTATGAAACTCCCTCCAATTATCTAACTTGAGGGGGCCTTCTCTTTCCGGCCAAGACTCTGACTAGTAGAAATATTTAAACCTTGTGTCCTTTTTCTAAGGCTAGAGTACTTCATTCAGTCTTCAGAATTAAACTATTACCTGAGTTTCCTTCACAGGGTCATTTGGGGACAATAAATATATAAATAACCTGTCTCCGGTTCCAGCGAGCAGCTGCTTATAATGGCCGTGCGGCGGCTGCTGTGACAATGATATGCATACAGCAATAATAGCTGTTGTCACGCTGCTGTTCCATGCCTGGGCCGGATCCTGGAGAACAGGTCAAGAAGGTGGCGTTTGTTCCTGTTTCAGAGTCGAGTAAATCCGGGATCTAGAAACGTAGGTAACTTTTACCTAATGACACAGCTGACGCACACACGTCCCCCGCCTCACCTCCAGGTCTTGACTCAGAGCTTGCTTCCTCAGTGAGGCCTTTCCTGGCTGGCCAGTTCAACATTTCTATCTGCTTCCCTGCTTCATCAGTGTCCTTGGCATTTGTCACCAGCGGACACACTGGTTTTCCTCATTTGTCTTGTTCAACGTCTCTCTGCTCCCGCTTGTGTGTAGGCTCCTGCTTCCTCCCAGCACCTAGCAGAGCCTTAGTAGGTGTTTTTGAATGAGTGAATGACAAAGCTGGAATTCAGAGCCAGGGCTGCCTGACTTGAAGGTCACTGTTTTTCTACAACACCCTCCTTAGCAAGTTACAATCCAGGTGAACAGATAATAGCCTCCCAGAGAAAAGACAATAGCCTTACTTTTTAACTCCATCCAACCCTTACATGGCCTGCTGTGACTGCAGCGTGAGAGCCAAAGAAAACAAATGATGCTCATAAATTTGTTTTCAGAAATATGTTCACTCTCAAGACACACAGACACAGGTAGGGCCGTGGGGCTTTGACAGAAGTGAGGTGCCCTTCAGAACGCCGAGAACAGGATTGAGCAATGGGTTCTGGTGCAGACAGCGGCCACCCACTGCTGGCCCAGTGGAAGTGAATGGCGGCTTTCTTCAGGGTTGGGGAAGCTCGCTGACATCGGCACACAAGCTGAGCCAGCAGGCCAGCTGCGGAAAGTGTGGGTCTGAGAGGGGCGGACATTCTGGAACTGAATCCTGAGTATTTCTTTTTGCTTGCTCTTCAGACACTTCATGCTCCATTTCCCGTGACCATTACGTAGGAACACGGGAAGGAAACAATGGTTCATGAGCAGATTGATGGTAAGAAATAAGTGCAGCATAAAGCCCGTGCTCTCCAACTACATAGACACCAGGAAGGTCACTACCAGGCCTCCTGAGCACGGGCTGTGGCTTCAGGCATCCATGGTTTCCCTGCCTGTTCCACCACTCACTTTGACCTTGGGCAAGTTAGATAACCTTCCTAGGCCTGAGTTTCCTCAGTTATATAATTGGGTGATAATGGTATTCATTTCATCGTTGTAAGGATTCTAGGAGATAATCTTTGTACCTGGCACTTAAGAGATGTCCAATAAATTAGTGCTCAAAATCACAGATATACCGTACTAACTGGATTCTAATGGAGTGCTCTACTGGCTGGAGGAAATTATCATTTTCTTTGGCACCAGGTCCCTTGTCATTATAAGGAGGGGAGATTTTGATAGAGGACCTCAGGAAATTCCCCCACATAGGCTGGGACATCTGACATCAACTGGTGATGTTACTGCACAAAGGGCACGATCTGCTCGCCACAGGACAAAAGCCAATCGTCAAGAGGCAAGATGGTGGAAAAAAAGAAAGGGTTTATTACAGCCAGCTAGCAAAGGGGAAGATGGCCAACTAATGTCTCAAAGAACCATCTTACAGAACAAAGACTACAGGCCAGTTATACAGGGGGCCAGTCTCTGGGTGGGGACATCCATCTGATCTTAGTTCCTGAGTCTTTCATTTTACTGGATATGCATCAGAAACTGGAGCAACGCCCTGTACCCTGATCTTTCAGTTGTCACTGATGATGACTGTCAGCCTAGATTCTCTGCCCGGAGTCATCACATTCCTAAGGAACTCAAAAGAACAAGGTTATCAACTTATAGCAGCTGGGAGGGGCCGCAAAACCCACAGAGCATGTCTGGGCTAGTTAATCAGAGGTCACTCAAAGTTACAATGGGGTTTATTTTCTACAATATGGCTTCTCTTATGTCAACCTTGTCTTGAGCCGGTATCAGTGACACTTTTTCCTTCTCCTCTGAGGCAGGTAGAGTGAAGACACTGGACTATCGGTTATGGTCCTTAAGCAAAACCTTGACTTCTTTGGATGCCCGTTCCCAGAGACGGGCTCCATGTTGCCCAAGGTCTTCTTTGTCAGAAACTGTGACTGCTTTTTATATTTCTATTAGAAATATGTTGGAACTTGTCCTTCAGCGTCCCAAATGAAACAGGAAAATTATGAGTGATTGTCACCAAGGGTCTATAATTTACTCTCTGAAAGAGAGTAATAAAGTGAGTCCAAGCACCTCTCCCTTGGGAGCTGTGGCCCAGCAGGCCTGCTGGGCTCGCTGCAGTGCAGGAGTGCTCCTGTCTTGTCCACCCTCAATAATCTAGGCATTAGCTACTGGCCACATGAGGCTATTTCCATTTAAATTGGTTAAACAAAATTAAAAATTCAGTTCCTCAGCTGCATTACCCACATTTACAGTGCTCAGTGTCCATATCTTTAGTGGCTACCATATTGGATAGTGCAAATATGGAAAGTTTCCATCATTACAGAAGGTTCTCTTGGAGTACACAGCTCTAGAAGGCAGTGCCAGCTCGAGGCCCAGGTCCATTCAGTGAAGTGAAAAATCCCATTTTCAGGCCAGGGCTGCAAGTGATGGGGGTAAGATCTGAATATTGCTTAGCCTTTCTCAGGGGGAAAATAAGAGACCATAAAATCCTTTCAGCTGGACTCTAAGTGTCCCTGAACTTCCATGTCATTGTGATTTTTAAAAAATGAAGTATAATCTAGCCCAGAGAGAAGAATCATGACTTCGTTTTGCCAGATCTTAAGATAATGGCTCAAATCTCCCCCAAAATTCCATTTTACTGTTAAGCACACACTTGGAATCCTGAAGAACTTTCACTCAGTTCCTTGCTGAAGGGTCAAACATTATGCTCCAATTGAGGGGAGGAGATTCTGGAGGCTCTCAGCCACAAGAACAGGGCCATGGTCCTGGAGGCCTGTGTCCGTCACGCGACTCAGATCACCAACTAGTGTGATGACCCTCTCTCCTGTCTTTTCACCCCCCAGCACATTCCCTTAGTCATCTTTAACCCTTTCTATTCCACTCCTGTCTTGCCTCCGTTTATATCCAACCTCTGGCTTGAGCTGATGGTCATTCTCAGCCATTTCAGCCTCCACTTGTGGACAAGGGATAGGGTGGGTGGAGTGGGAAAGCCCTTAATGCCTTTGAGGGTGGAGCAAGATGGTATCAGAGACCCCCATAGTAGTCTGATTGCAGGGCGACAGAATAAACCATCTAAAAATGAATCAGAACTTTTGCACTGTAAAATAACACAAGCAAAACCAAAATCTCCTGCTAGCATGTTGCCAGTGTCTTATTATGCTGAGTTTCTGTCTCCTTCCCAGTCTTGAGTTAAATTTTAAAAGCTCTGTTTTGTTACTTTAACCTCAGTGGTAGTGGAGCTCTAGAAGACAAGGCATGAAAGACTTGCTCTGCCACATTAGCGCCGTGACTAACCCACAGGTTCACAGTGGTAGGCTGCATCCTCAGTGCCAAATAAAGTGAGAGAGGTTTCTGAAGATTCTCATGGGAGAGTCTTAAATTATCCAAGCAAACAAGGACGACCCGTTTCCAAACAAAGGAAGTTAAAAGGAAGGTTGTTGACCCGCAGTTTAGTTCAAGGGCTAGTAAACTCTCAAGTCAGTGTTTGTGAAGCTCTTTACTTTTTAGAAAAACAGACCAGTGGTCCTTCAACCATCTCTTTGTGCAATTTGTATCTTTCCCACTGGGCCGTGCCATCTTTAGGATGCTATGTATTCACACACACAGTGCTGCCACTGCTTCTGGACAAACCTGCAAAGCTGTGGAACCACTCTCCCAATCTGAGCAGAAGTCCAGTGTGTAAAGGAGGTGGGAGTGAAGCTGCTCAGGCTGAGAGGGGAGCCCAGCCTCTCCCCTCAGAGTCTCTAAGGAAGCTCGGGGGCTCGCAGAGCACTGTCAGAGCTCCCCTCTCCAGCTGCACTCCTTGGAAACCTCACATCAGACATTTCAATGTCAAGGATGCTCAGATTAGGGAAGATGATCATCTGTCACTTGCAAAAGAAGTTTATTAAGGATACCAGAAACCATCATCTCGAGGACAAAGCAAGCTCAGGAATCCCAAGATTAAAAAGTATGATTCATCCATGCGCTTATTGTTCTTCTGCCCCACTCATGCAGAAGAGTGAATTCTGTGCAGCTTTAGTGTTATTTTAATGGGTCATTGCTACACCTTTCCCTTTGTGGTATGAGAGGGTGGCTTCTGTACGTGTATAGACGAATGTCCACTAGGCTGTAAATGACCACACAGAAGATTTAGGAAAAAGTAAATATCTTATTTTCAATTTACAAAACAGTTTAGAAATTATTACTTAAAGATTATCACCTTGGCATTTTATTTAAAAATGCATAGTATTTTGGTCCTAGGAGAAGAAAAAGAAGATATTGGTGCCAAGGGCAGCTACAGGACAATAGAAAAAGAGAGAGAGAAGGAAAATGATCATGGGAGTTTCATGGTGTTCTTAGAGGTAACTCTCATGCCCTAAAAAGATTGGTCAAGGCCTTTTCTGTTTTTCTTATATTTTAAATTACAATTTAAAAGCTTTGTTCTTTCTTAAGATTTCAACTTATAAATCTTATTATTGCATTTACAAGTCTAGAAGAATTCAATAATCACTTTAGAGTTTTTACAACTTAATCTTTTAAGCATTTAAAATTGCATTTATAATTTTAATACATTTAATTTTTTGTGCTTTAATTGTCTGGTTATCAAACAGACATTATCATATATTCACATAATTCTTATACATGTGCTAAATTAAACTTACAAAAATGGTTAAAATTAAGTTCTTTTAATTATCCAATTATTGCTTATAATCCAAGTAGAATTATGTAATTTCTCTGAGGTCTAAATCAATTAATTCAATGAACTCTCTCTTAATTGGAATCACAACTTGCCAGATACCTTAATATACCAAATTCTTATTTTATTTTATTTTTTTTTGCTGGAAAGATTCACCCCGAGCTAACATCTGTTGCCAATCTTCCTCTCTTTATTTTTTCCTCCCCAAAGCCCCAGGACATAGTTGTACATTTTAGTTGAGGTCCTTCTAGTTCTTCTATGTGAGCCGCCACCACAGCATGGCTACTGACAGACCAGTCGTGTGGTTCCACCTCCGGGAATTGAAGCAGAGCATGCTGAACTTGAACCACTGAGCCATCAGGGCTGGCCCAAAATACCAAATTCTTAAATACTGCAAGTACTTAAAATACCAAATATACACAGATTATTCTGAACTTAACAGGCAAGTGTAAATAATTTGGGTTTTATTTACTTCTTCATTTCTGTGTTTACTTATAACAGCCCAAACCATAGTTGCTGTTTTCCCGAGTGCACTGAGGTTCCTGTTGCACCCCTTGCAGGACTTGATTCTTTTCCCCAATCCTAACAGGTCCCTGGAGCCTGACCCTATTAATGGTGATCATAACAGGGTTCCATAACTTTCAAGAGGAGTGAGTGTCCCTGAGGTGAAATCATATCTTTACCTACTTCTTCCATCATTGGAAACCTGTAACTCCACTACAGTTATAACTAACTCTTGCGTTTCTTTGGCTCTCCTAAGATATAAATGTCGTTGTATTTCATTCAGCTTGTCTTGAGGGCTCCTCTGACTGGTCACAAATAAAATCATGCTAATAACAAAAAGCAAAGCATAGTTTTAGAGGACTAAGAATCATGAAACATGAAGCTGTATCAGTGAGGCTGTGGAATTAAACACAATTATGGAGATGCCATGAGAACAAATAATTTTAGGGACATAACATAGTCACAGATGAAATAGCTAAAACGCCAGTTAATGGGTGCTATTTAAGACCATTCAGACCAGGGCATGTCACCTAGCAGAATTGTAAACATGGAACTAAAGGAAGGAAAAGCAATGGTTAATTCTGGATCAGTGACCAGAAACTCAGTTGTGTCAACACTGCTAAACATTTAGCCACATAAATTTATAGTTCTGTTACCTGAGCCCAGTTTAAATCCAAACGGGAAAGTCCTCTGGGTTGTTCTTAGAAAATCTAGGTCACTATTTAAAGTACAGAATGTTCTGTTTTTTCACTACAGACTGATTGTGTTAGAAAGTGCACACTTTCCACAGCTAACATCATACTCGGCAGTGAAAGGTGGAAAGCTTTTCCTCTAAGATCAGGAACAAGACAAGGATGCCCACTCTCACCCCTCCTATTCGTAGTACTGGAAGTCCTAGCCAGAGTAATCAGGCAAGAAAAAAAAAGGATCAGAATTGGAAAGGAAGAAATAAAATTGTCTCTATTTGCAGATGACATGATTTTATATGTAGAAAACCCTAAAGACTCAAACAAAGATCTGTTAACTCTAATCAATGAATTCAGCAAAGTTGCAGGATATAAATTAACACACAAAAATCAGTATCATTTCTATACTCTAAGAATGAATTTTCTGAAAAAGAAATAAAGAAATCTATCCCATTTACAATAGCATCAAAAATAATGCAATACTTAGGAATAAATTTAACTAAAGAGGTGAAAGATCTCTACTCTGAAAACTATAAGACAATGATGAAAGAAATCAAAAAGACACAAATAAATGGAAAGGTATCCTATGTTCATGTATTGGAAGAATTAATATTGTTAAAATGTCAATACTACCAAAAGCCATCTATAGATTCAATGCAGTCACTATCCAGATTCCAATGGCATTTTCTATAGAAGTAGAAAAAACACTCCTAAAATTTACATGGAACCACAAAAGACCCCAAATAGCCAAAGAAATCCTGAGAAAGAAGAACGAAGCAGGAGGCCTCACACTTCCTGATTTTAAGCTATCCTATAAAGCTACAGTCATCAAAACAGGATGGTACTGGAATAAAAAAAGACAAATAAATCAATGGAACAGAATCGAGAGCCCAAAAATAAACCCAAGTACATACGGTCAACTAATATTTGACAAAGAAGTCAAGAATACTCAGTGGAGAAAAGACAGTCTCTTCAATAAATGGTGCCAGGAAAACTGGATATTCACATACAAAAGAATGAAACTTGACCCCTATCTTACACCACTCACAAAAATTAACTCAAAATGGATTAAAGACTTTAAGACCTGAAACCACGAAAATCCTAGAAGAAAAAATAGGGAAAAGATCCTTGACATGGGTCTTTGTAATAATTTTTTGGATATGACACCTAAAGCTCAAGCAACAAAAGCAAAAATCAACAAGTGGGACCACATCAAACTGAAAATCTTCTGTATGGCAAAAGAAACCATCAATAAAGTGAAAAGACAACCTACTGAATGGGAAAAAATATTTGCAAACCATATATCTGATAAGGGGTTAATATCCAAAATATATAAAGAACTCATACAACTCAATAGCAAAAAAATGAACAATCTAATTAAAGAATGGGCAGAAGATCTGAATAGATATTTTTTCAAAGAAGACATTCAGATGGCCAACAGGCACATGAAAAGATGCTCAACATCACTAGTCATCGAGGAAAAGCAAATTAAAACCACAATGAGTTATCACCTCACACCTGTTAGAATGGCTATTATCGAAAAGATAAGAGAGAACAAATGCTGACGAGGATGTGGAGAAAAGGGAACATTTGTGCACTGTTGGTGGGATTGTAAATTGGTACGGCCACTGTGGAAAACAGTATGGAGGATCCTCAAAAAATTAAAAATAGAACTGCCAAATGATACAGCAATTCCATTTATGGGAATACATCCGAAGGAAATGAAAACACTAACTTGAAAAGCTAGCTACACCTCCATGTTTATAGCAGCATTATTTACAAGAGCCAAGACATGGAAACAACCTAACTGTCCATTGATAGATGGATGAATAAAGAAGTTGTGGTATACATATATATATAAATATACACACAATGGAATATTATTCAGCCATAAAAAACTAGAAAATCCTCCCATTTGCAACAACATAGATGGATCTTGAAGGCATTATGCTAAGTGGAATGTCAGACAAAGAAAGACAAATAGTGTATGATCTCACTGATATGTAGACTCTAAACAAACAGACAAACTCATAGAAAAAGAGATCAGACTGTGGTTACCAGAGGTGGGAGAGGGGGGGAAGTGGAGGGGGGGAACTGGAGGAAGGTGGTCAAAAGGTACAAACTTCCCATCATAATATAAAGTACTGGGATGTAATGTGCAACATGATGACCGTAGCTAACACTGCTCTACAATATAGAGGAAAGTTCTTAAAAGAGAAGATCCTAAGAGCTCTCATCACAAGGAGAAATTTTTTTTCTTTCTTTCTTTCTTTCTATTGTATCTATATGAGAAGATGGATGTGAGCGGAACCCATTGTGGTCATCATTTCACAGTATACGTAAATCAAACCATAATGCTGTACGCCTCAAACTTATACAGCGATGTATGTCAATTATTTCTCAATAAAACTGGGGGGGGGGAAAGAAAGTGGACATTTTATGTAGTATTTAGTATACCCATTCATTTTATTCATCTACTTATTTATGGATATTAGTTACTACTCTTACCCAAAACAAGCAGTGGCTTAATACAATATAAGTTTAATTCATGGTCATGTCACAGAATAGTGGGGAGGGGTTGGCTTCTCCTCCACACTGTTATTCAAGGACCCAAGTTTCCTATAACCGGAGTCCTCCATTGAATCCTCTGCATTCTGGCCAGCAGATGGGGGTAGGAAGAAAACATGGGGAACTCTGAGAAAGGTTCACGGGCTACACCCAGAAGGGGGCTTTCTGACTTCTGCCTGCTTCCTACTGGTCAGAAGTTAGCCACACAGCCTCAACTCCCTGAAACAGTATCTACTGGACCTAGGAGGAAAATAGAAGCAGCATGGTGGACAACTAGACAGTCTCTGATATATTGTATCATCGCTGTAGCTTAATATCTAATGTTTCATTCAGTAATAATTAAACAAACTTATAATCAGAATGCAAATTGATGTGGGAAAAACAAAGCTGGCATAATTTTTCATGCATGGTGGTCACACTACAGCAAGAAAAAGTAATGACATTCATACCCTTGTATCATTTAATTTCTTATGCACCATATCTTTACAACTTTTTACAAGTCGAGACTGTGTACAACATTGAAATAGATGCTTGTCAAAGTGAACTGTTATCGTTGTTGGTTTTTTTTAAGAAGACAGTTGTGGTCAAATTTCCAAACAGAAAATGCTACCAGATCACAGTGAATACTTGACAAGAAATCATCTTTATGTAATGCTCTGCTGTATGAAGAACGGGTTTACTAAGAAGAGAAAGAACTTACTACGCCTCGTATTTTAGGAATAAAACACTTCTAGCTGTGTGAAGCCCAGGGAGTGAGGAGACTGAACACTTGGAGTCTACTGCAGCAGTCCAGGCGGGCGACACTGCAGGTCTGACTCAGCATGGATTTGGCCAGTGAGACCTGGTTTTGTGTCCTCGATGCACCCCTTCTCTCTCTGAGACCTTGGTCATATTAGTTATCCTCTATAAGTTTCAATTTCCTTATCCATAAAAT
Source organism: Tapirus indicus (assembly GCA_031878705.1). Taxonomy (NCBI): domain Eukaryota; kingdom Metazoa; phylum Chordata; class Mammalia; order Perissodactyla; family Tapiridae; genus Tapirus; species Tapirus indicus. The sequence continues at coordinate 152,953,182 of CM062918.1, read as the reverse complement.
GGAGAAAATAAGACCTTTCAAAGAGATGTAAGAATTAAACATCTACTTCCCTCACTAGAATTTAAGGTTGGTAAGGCTAGAAACCTCTTTCTGACTCATTATCATATTCCTGGCACATGCTAAGTTCCCAGTACTAGGTAGTTTTAATGAAAATTTAATAATAATTTACTTTATCTTTATCCACATAAATACATCCAGCAGGCAGTCAAAAATCAAAGCTTATAATTCAGGAGGTGGACCCCTTAGCCCAGGTAAGAGAGGCCCCTGCCCTGAGCCTGGGTTTCAGGGCAACGCTGTTCAGAGGGGTTCCAGGGACCAGTCACTCCACAAATAGCTAAAGTAAGAAAGTAAAATTTATAGTTTATTTTTTAACTCTAGTTTACTGATTAGGAAACAAGTTGTATAGGACTTCTTTTTCAAGAAAAGACACATTTCCAAATGTTGGTAGTAGCAAACCCAGTGGTAACAATGGAAGCGATTCTGACAGCATTCACACTAGCTTTCCTCAGAAGCAAGATTCCCCGTGCACTGAGCTGAGCATCTGTAGCCGTAACTGATGATAAAGTGCCAAAGCTACAGTGTATCATCTGTAGAAATGTCCCAACTAATGAAGCAATGCAACTATCAACATTAAGTGGTTTTTGCATACCAAATGTAGGAAATAAGTGAGAAGGAACTGTTTGAAACAGAGCGTATTGAGTTAAAAAACTGACAGAAGCAGATGTTAACTATTTTACATATAAGCAGTTTTGCAGGCATTCTTATAAAGTATTATTTGGGGCTGCTAAGACCAAGCGTACACACGGCTGCGGAGACACGAATGCAAGCCTGTATCAAAGATGCTGGCGTAGAGATGCTGGGTGGTGCTGTGGCACAGGAGGTGGCTCAAATGCGCTTTTTCGGTGAAACCACAGTTCAACAACTTTGGAAACTAAGGATGTGGAAGGCTAACTCACAGAAACAATGAAACTAGCAAAGTGTTTTTCACTGAAACTAGATGAATGCACACAGAATATGTCCATCCTTTCAGTATATGTATGATTTAAACATGACTGTGATAGGAAGGAATAGTTCTTTTATTTTCTCAGCTTCACGGCCAATAAACACAACTGTGAACTGTAGAAAACTGTAAAGGATTACATTGTCCACATATGTGTCCGGGGTTAGGTTTTGTGCAGGGTTATATTCTGATGGCACAGCTGCAAAGACTGGAAAACATCCTGGATTAGTTTCCCAGTCTAAGGAACTTGTGCCAGAATGTAAATCAACAGACCGCTTCCTTCATCAAGAAAGTTTTGCTACGAAAGTCAGCTGAACTAAGCAGAGGGAATTCATGCATCTGAAATCGCTTTCTTTCATAGAAAGAAAATTTAAATTTCATTATGATTTCAGAGGAAAAGTCATTGGAACTGACTCCTGATGAAGGATTGAAGATGAATTTTGCTCTATTTTATATAAAAATTTTAGATGAATTGCCTAAGCTTGATCTGTGACAGAAATGAAAAAAAGGAAGAAAGATCCTTCACGGCAGACTGAGAAATGCTGCTTTCAAGAGCCAGTCTGGTACGAGGGGTCCGTGGGACCAAGGGAGCGTGCTTACCCAGAGCCCACAGTCCTGGTACCCACAGAATCCCAAAGACCCTGAGCCTGTGTCGGCACCCATGCCAGCTCCTCCCCTGGGAGCACACCGCCGTGGGGAAGGGTGCTGCCAGCAGGCGAAGCCCTGGTCCCGGGTGTCTGTGGGGTGTGGGCCGAGCTGGGATGTGCAGCTGGCCGTGGGCACAAGGCCCTCACAGTGTGACGTGGAGAAGAGGGCAGGCCAGGGGCTCAGCCCAGCTCATTCAGTGCCACCGTGTTCCAGCAGGAACTCCACAGAGTCCAAGAATTCTAAGTTTGACCGGATTGGGAGGAAGATATGTTTGTCAAGGCAGGATGATGGAATGTATTTACTTAACGGTTGCTAGCTTCGTTTATAACTATAAACGTTTTAGACGCTTGGAACGTGGGCCTCCATTTTGTTCTTTTGTCTGGGTCCCACAAACATGAGGAGAGGACTTATCCAGGACATACGTCTCAACCGGAGCCATATGTCTGGCAGGCAGCATGGAGGAGAGACTTGAAGCTGAGGGAGAGGCAGGGAAGTGTAAAGAGGTCACATCCTACATTCAGACTGCCTGCTTTCAATCCCTTATCAGCACCTACTAGCTGTAGAACTTCATCTTTCTGTACCTCAATTTTCTCGTCTGTAAAATGGGGATGTTAATACTTCACGGGATGGTTTCAAGGACAAATGAACTCATCCATGTAAAGCACTTAGAACAGAGTAAGCTCTCAGTACCCCGGGGGCAGCTAGATTACCTGGGGAAGGAATAGAGTCGGAACAGAAGTCTCAGGGGGACCTTGGAAAGAAAGTCTAGAGACACAGAGAGGGTGGAGAGCACGTCCCAGCACCCAACATTCGGCCAGGCAGGTGGTAAGCGCAGGAAATGTGGAGGGATTTGAAAGGAGCCTGGAGAGGAGGCTGAGAAGGAGCACTTCCCACGTGGAAGGCAGCAGAGAAGTGAGATGGTGGAGAGCCTCTTGGACTCACAGGCAGGAAATCCCTTTAAAGGAGGTTCCAATCCACAGGAAGTCAGATTGCGGTAAATTGAAGAATGCGTGGGCAGATATTCCTCTTAGCTGAGCTTAGTAACTCTAGTGGAAACTACTCTTTGTAGAAATTTGACTGTTTAGAGAATGAAAGATAAAATAGTAGCTTGAGGGGCACGCGAGGTTGAAAGAAAGTTCTTTTCTGTTGGAGGAAACATGGGCAGACTTGTTGCTAAAAGAAAGCAGTGGAGAGGAAAAGATGATTGAGGGAGCAAGAATTTAGGAGAAGGATGGGAGGGGAGGAAATCAAGAGGAAAAGACACAGAGGTCAGTCTTACAAAAGAACGTTCTGCCTGAGGTGATAATCAATAAGAATATAGAGAAATTTTGAGGGGTGATAAGTTAAAGACAGTCTTGAAGTTTGTGCGGGGAACTTTATTTCCAGGAGAGCAAGTAAGTGTAGCCGACGGGGGGAGCCTGTTCCTTTACCTGTCGCGGCAGACACGGTAAGTTGGCTCACTCCTCCGGGCCCCTGGCCAGCTTATCTTCCTGTGCTCCAGAGCGGTGGTTGGCAAGCTACACACAGTAGCCCACAGGCCAAATTTAGCCCTGTGGCCTGTGAGCTCGAAATGGTTTTCACGTTTTTTTATTGTGGTAAAATACATATAACATAAAATTTACCATTTTAACCATTTTTAAGTGTACATTTCAGTGGCGTTAATTACATTCACAATGTTGTACAACTGTCACCACTATCCATTTCTAGGATTTTTTCATCATCCCAAACAGCAGAGATTCTGTGCCCGCTAAACAATCACCCCAGGTCCCTCTCGTCCCAGCCCCTGGCAACCTCTATTCTACTTTGTCTATGAATTTGCCTATTCTAGGTGCCTCATATAAGTGGAATCATACAATAGTTATCCTTTTATGTCTGTCTGGTTTATTTCACTTAGCATAACATTTTCGAAGTTCATCCATATTTAACAGCATGTATCAGAATTTCATTCCCTTTTATGGTAAATAATATTCCATTGTATGTATATTTTGTTTATGCATTCATCTGTTGAAGAACATTTGGGTTATTTCTACCTTTTGGTTATAGTGAAAAATGCTGCCATGAACATTGATGTATAAGTAACTGTTGGAGTCCCAGCTTTCAGTTCTTTTGGGTGTACACGTAGGAGTGGAATTGCTGGAGCATATGGTAATTCTATGTTTAACTTTTTGAGGAACCCCAAAACTGTTGTCCATACTTTGCACCATTTTCCTTTCCCAACAGTCACAGGAGTTCTAACTTCTCCGCATTCTCACTAGCACTTGTTATTTTTTGTGGTTTTTTTGTTTTTCAGAGTAGCCATCCTAATAGTATCTCATTGTGGTTTTGATTTGCATTTCCCCAAAGGCTAGTGATGTTGAGCACATTTTCATGTGCTTATTGGCTATTTGTGTATTTTCTTTGGAAAAGTGTCTATTCAAGTCTTTTGTCCATTTTTGAATTGGGTTGTTATTTGGTTTTGTCAAGTTTTAGGAATTCTTTATATATTCTGGATATTAAATGAGATAGGTGATTTGCAAATATTTTCCCCCATCTGCGGGTTGCTTTTTTATTCTGTGCACAGTGTCCTTTTGCACAAAAGGTCTTAATTTTGTCGAAGTCCAATTCATCTATTGTTTCTTTTGTTGCTTGTGCTTTTGGAGTCATATCCAAGAAATCACTACTAAATCCAATGTCATGAAGACTTTCCCTTATGTTTTCTTCTAAGAGTTTTATATTTTAGCTCTTACATTGAAATTTCATCCATTTTGAGTTAGTTTTTGTATATGATATAAGGTAAGGGTCCAACTTCATTCTTTGTCATGTGAAGAGCCTTCCTCCCAAGAGGAAGAGGAAGAGGAAAAGACTGTTCTTTCCCCACTGAATGGTCTTGATACTCTTACTGAAAATCCTTGATCATATATGTGAGGGTTTATTTCTGGGTTCTTCATATTTAAATGCTTGAAAAGAATTAAAAGAAACATAATATTTTGTGACACGTGAAGATTTTATGAAATTCCAATTTCAGTGCCCATGAAAAATGTTTTATTGGAATATATCCTCACTCGTGTTTCTGTATCACCTATGGCTGCTTGTGCTTTATAGCTGCAGAGTTAAATAGTCGTGACAGAGACCATATTCCTGCAAATCCCAAAATGTTTGCTATCTGGTCCTTTAAAGAAAATGTTTGCCAACCTCTGCTATAGATACAGGATGAAAAGCTATAAAATGTATTTCCCAAGACTCTCCCACAGCAAGGAGGCAGACAAGGGACCCGGTTTCCACAAATCAGATTTAGGCACACAGATTTGCATGAGGAAGTGACTCACAAGAGGCAGCCACATGCAGGGAGATCACATTTTCTGGTAAGTAAAGTGGTGGGGTGTCCAGTCCTTCCAGGCCAGTTGGCATCTGAGTTCCAGCATCATGAGTGCTGAGTGGCTGAAGGTGGCTGCAATGGTGTCCCACCAGAAATGTGGCATTTCTGTGTTTTTCTTGGCCTGTTGTCCCCAACTGCATAGCATCAAATCCTAGTTCTCTGTCCACCCTGGACAATCTGTGAGCTATCTAATATTCCTTTAATAAATCTCTTCCTGCTTCAACAGCTAGCAGGACCTCTGTTGTCTACAACTGAGACCCTTGACTGATACATTCAGCAGACAATTGTATTATGCTTGATAATATTTCCTCAAAGCGTAGTGTTTTCTGGGAAACTCTTACTTCTTTTGTTTTTTTTTTAATGATTTTTTTTAAGGAAGATTGGCCCTGAGCTAACATCTGTTGCCAATCTTCTTACTTTTTTCCTTTTTTCTCCCCAAAGCCCCAGTATCTACTATCATACAACTAATTGTACTGTCATACAACTATCTAGTTGTATGTCATAGTTGTACATCCTTCTAATTGCTCTATGTGGGATGCCACCTCAGCATGGCTTGATGAGCGGTGCGTTTATCTGCGCCCAGGATCCAAACTGGCGAACCCCAGGCCACCGAGGCAGAACTGGAGAACTTAACTGCTACACCACTAGGCGGCCCCTAAACTCTTCTAATTATGACTTCTCTACCAACTTTTATTGCCCATAACCTTCCAATATTTGTAAAACTGGTTTAATAGAATGTGTAAATCACAAGGGGGATATAATGGAGATTATCAAAGGAATAGACACAAAATTTAAACACAAAAAAGTAAGACTCTGAGTGAGAAAGCGTAATTAAAATAGCACATTTGATTGTAGGAACTTCACTCCCCAGACACTTTGATTTCATTGCAACTGAAAGAAAAAGATCCATTTCTGAGAAGGGAGCAGAGGATTCATTGCCAGGACGCTGACTTTCTGGAGCGGCAATCCTAGGAGTACCTCCAAAGAAGGAAGGTGGTTATCATGGAAGTGAACACGTCTTGGAGGTGATGGGGCGGAGCGGGGAGGGAAAGAGGTAATGCTCCAGACCAGAGGTAATCGCTCAGGAGTCTAGTTTCAGTTATTCCACGGCATTCAGAGCTGCTCCCATTTCTTCCAGCCAGTGATTACACTCTTGCAAAAACAAAGTGGTCAAATTAGAATGCTTGTTTTATTGTTATTTATGCATGCTCTCTATTTTCCCACACAGCCATGTGGGTGAGTAATAGTGACATCACCACAAAAACAAAACTCCTTACGTGAACCCTGCCACAGGAATAAACATGATTTTCAGACCCCTGCTTCCTTCCCCATGTAATAGATCTCTCTGTTTTTAGAGATTTTCACTTTCTCTTCCTAATTTGAACATACTGGTCCTATCGAGAGAATAATATTTCTCTCCTATGTTCACTTCTCCCATAAAAAGGAAAAACTTCCATTCTTACTCCATGTGATAAAAATTGGGATAGACAAACGAAGAAAGTAATTTAAAATGGAATAAAGTAAAAAACACATACACATCCTAAAAGCTGCCAAGATGATTCTTGAAGAAATCAGAACAGATAAAGAAGAAAGACATAGAAAGTAGGTAAGCCAGCACGAAGTGAGGGTTGATGGGGAAAATAAAAGGTGTCCCCAGAGAAAGCACACTCTCGCAGAGGCCAGAGGGGGTTTACTCTTGAAGTCCAGGCCCAGGGGACTGTGTCGCTGGACCCTCACCTTTCGTTGGCAAAGAACAGCCCACACAATCGCTTGTGCCACAAGAAGCTAATGACAAGCAACATCAGACAGCTGGGAAAGGATTCACCGCTTGCCCTTCATTTCCAGCCTACAATTAGACAATTGTGGGTGCGATTATTTTGTGTGCCATTTTGTAACAACAGGTAATTGTGGCTAAGGAACTACCTGCGTTGTGAAAGGGAGATATTATTGGGCCCCTGGTAACAAGTTAGTTTTTAAAATCTGAGCAAGTATCTAATTTGGTTAGTGGAAAGACACCCATGACTTTGTTTAATTACGTTTTTATATTTTAACGAGAGCTTTCCCTAGCCCATCTGTGGGCCTCACCGCAGCATCATTGGCACGTACAATCGTAATTAAACTGTCAGTGAGAAATGCCACGTCAGCACTGGGCCAGCCACGGATCCTATCCAGACCAGCTGGCATTCTGCAGCCAGTGCAGAGGCACATGAAGGACCCAAACTCGAGTCCAATAACGTGCATCCTGCTTGGAATATAAAGAAATCGTCCAAAGGCACTTTGCCCAGCGGTGCCCAGCATGTGGAAGGCACACGGCGAGTGTGTCCCGAATTGTCGCCGCGTTAGAGTCGCCTCCCTCTGCCCTGCACAATCAGAACAGGGACCTGCTGCAGCCCTCACGCGTCGTGGTGTGTGTCCCTCTGCCCGCACGTCTTGTGGGCTGTTGGAGGAAAAGGCCACGTCACTTTCATCGTTTCTTCTCCTTGGCGTGTTTCTGGCTCTGGCGGCAGAAAACGAACTCAAATTAGCTTAAATCGAACAAAACAAAACAAAATGACTAGCCACCAGAGTTGGGTCCTCTTTCTTTCCCCCCTCTCGTGATTACAGCGGCCTGCACCCTCCATGGCTCTCAGTACGGGGCCCCATCCCCTCTCCTGCAGGCAGGTGTCCTTCTGTGGGAGGTGGTGTTGGCTGGTGGCCCTTCAGCCTGACTCCAAGGCCTGAATCGGCTCTGCCATTTACCTAGAAAGGTTCCTTAGCTGCTTTGAGTCATTTACAGTCTCGGCCACTCCCAGGAATGTGACCTTTAAACTGTCACCTGAAATTTCCTGAGTTGCTCTAGTGGGGTCATCAGCAGATAAAACCCTCACGATCCCTTCGCCCCACAAAAGAAGATGCCCCGTCTAAAAACAATCCTTTCTTTCCTTTTGCTAGTGACTTCCCTGCCCCACCCTCCTTCCTATAAAAACCTTCCATTTGGTACCACCCCTTGGAGCGGAGCACCCTTCTGCTTGCTGGATGGGATGCTGCCCAATTCATGAATCACTTAATGAGGCCAATTAGATCTTCAGATTTACTTGGTTGGATTTTTTTTAACAATACCTACTTTATTAGGTTATTCTAAAGACTAAGTGAGATAGTATACGTAAGGAACTCACCACAGTGCCTGACACAGAATGTGCTCAGTAAGCTTTACTAATACTGGTCTTTTTATGGAGAAGGCAGGGAGATAGATGGGTCTGACTACAGACAATTCTAGACTAATCACGTCCTAGCTTAGTGACCCCAAAACAAAGAGGGAACATTTATATCCCAGCATCAATAATAATTTCCCAGGATAAACAAATGTGGGGAGGGACTTTGATGAGCCGAGACTTACCAAGGGTTCACTGTATGCCAGGCCCCATAGTTGGTGCTTTCCATGCATCATCGTAATGAATTTCACCACAACTCTGTGACGTAAGTGCCATTTTTATCCTCATTTTACAGATGAGCAAACCAGGGCTTAGAGAAGTTTAGTACAGAGGGTGCAGAGATTGGCCACCTTTTTCTGTCAAGAGCTGGATAGTACATATTTTAGGCTTTACAGGTCATATGGTCTCTGTCACAACTACTCAACTCTGTTGTAGTGTGAAAGCAGTAGACAACATGTGAACAAGTGAACATGCCTGTGTTCTAATACAACTTTCTTCATGGGTACTGAAATTTAAACTTTGTGTCATTTTCATGTGTGAGGGATCGGAATTGGCCACCTCAAACTATGTCTCTTTACCTTGATTATTTTCTCTGAAGGAGGCTTTGACCTTTCCCCTACCCCCACTCCAATTGTCTAAAGGGATTTGGGATGAAGGCCTGTCCCTGGGATGGGCTGTCACCATGAATAATTCTGGGTGTTGGTAGACTGGGAAGGTCCTTGCTAATCCCATTCTTATCAAAGTTCTGTTTACCAGACATTTATATTTGTAAGGGAAATTTTTTGTAAAGGTATCTCCTTCTCTGTACTGGGAAGAGGGGCGGATGACCTCATCTCTAGAAACTTGTCAATGTGGAAGGTGAGGCCTTAAATCTGCATAATAAACTTACTATGCTTTTCTGGTAATCTCCCATTACTGACCCACTCCCAACATCCTCCATTGTCTTTCTATCTAAGAGGAAAACCTCTGCCATTTTGTCAATAGAAACTCAGTTTCCTTGGTCTCTCCCATGTATGCATGTTATAAAGCTTTGTTTTATTTTCTCCTGCTATTCAATCTCATGTCAATTTAATCTGTAGCTCAGCCGGAAAGGACCCAGGGTAGTCTTCCTCCCCTGTGACATGTGTCACAAAATATTATTCTTCTTTTGATTTTTTTTTTGTTCTAATGAGCTTTTTTTCTTTTCTTCCTAAAGCCCCAGTACATAGTTGTATATCCTAGTTGTAAGTTCTTCTATGTGAGCTGCCACTACAGCATGGCAACTGACAAAGTGATGTGGTTCCTCAACTGGGAAATGAACCTGGGCCACCAAAGCCATGAGAGCGCTGAACTTAACCACTAGACCGTCAGGGCCGGCTCTCTTCTTTTGATTTTTTCCCCAATCATTTTAAAATACGAAATCCATTCTGAACTCAAGGGCTGTATAAAAATGGGCAGCAGGCTGAATTTGGCCCTTGGGCTCTTTTTTGCTTCTCCCTAGTTTAGGCATTTTGCCAAGGCCACACAGCTAAAAATCGTGGACCCAGACTTAGGTCCAGGCGGTGTGACTCTGGAGTCTGCGTGTTTAACCACAGCCTCTCATTTTAGAAAATGTATTATTGTTGAAGAATTGAGTCAACAAGCCTGTGAGGAAACATTTAAGACTTTGAAATAAGCAAAAGAGACTACTGGACGTCCTTTCCATGGAACACGGGAGCCTCCAAGGAAGTGACCAGGTTATTTTACAACTCTGTATATTGTAGCAAAGCGATAGGAATGAAAAAATTCTTGACTGTAGACATGCAAATAAATTCTCTCGGGTGGATGGACAACCCTCCCCGCCACTGTGCAAAAGTCAGTTTTGTATCAACTTGTAAATTCATTTCAGCACTCCTGATCTGTAAAATGGCTGTTCTTTGGATTCTCTTTTGAGCATCTGCCTGGTTCCCTTCAGTAAATAGTGAGTTAAAGTCTTTAACAAATATTCATTTTATATCTGATTGAGAGTTAGGATTTCTCCTTTTTTGAAAATGAGCCTCCAGTAGTTATGGAGGCCTTCCGTTAGATGCCCAGTGGAGTCATCCGACAGAGCCAGGTGACCTCCATCCACAGGATGGTCCACCTCATGTGCAGCTGAAGTCCAGGCACATCTTCCCCTGATTTCTAGAGGTGAATTTAAAGAGGCAACAGAACTCTGCTACTCTGTGTTTTTCTAATTTTAATTCTGTCTCTGCTAATTCTGTGTTCTGATTTGCTTATAGCCGTAAGTGTTTCCCCATTGGTGATAAGAATGACTGGGAATTGAGTTTTATGGTTTGACCATTTAGTGATTTCTGGAAAGAGATTATCAGATTATAGAGATATATTCTCAGTTAGGTGATTTGTTAGTTTTTTTTTTTACATTTGTTTGTATGTCTATTTGACTATTTTCTGCTAAATCCAGAGTGACAGAGTGACAAGGTGACAGAGAGAGACTGAAGATGCTAAGCTGCTGGCTTTGAAGATAGGGAAAGGGGCCACAAGCCAAAGAATGCAGGTGGCCTCTAGAAGCTGGAAAAGGCCAGGAAATTCATTCTTTCCTAGAGCTTCCAGAAGGAATGCAGCCCCTTAATTTTAGCCCAGAAGACCATTTTCAGACTCTTGAACTTCAGAACCATAAGACAGTAAATTTGTGTTATTTTAAGCCACCAAATTTGTGCTAATTTATTACAGCAGCCATAGGAATCTGATACAGATTCTTGAAGGTGTCCTCCTTTCACCAGGATATAACTGGAAAAATCTGTTATGCAACCGAGGCCTGGAAGGTCACTTTTGAGAATGATGTTCATTGAATCAGGTGTCGCAAGCATTTTTAAGGAAGTGAGATCGACTCTGTGCAGCCAGTGATTACAAAGCCCTTCCAGAAAAACTGTACTGGTCCTTGACTGGTCCTTTACCTGCCAGGCTGACAGGTAAAGAGGAATTTATGCAAATTTATAGGGACTGCAGGTGAAATCTGGTAGAGAGAATTTTTTATGCTTGGAGAGCAAAAAATATAGGCTTTTAGAAGTCCACTCAGATTCCTTAGGAAAACTTCCAGCAAAGCAACCCTAACATGGCCTATATGGTAAATTAAGAACACTCTTGCTGCACCTATGTAAATAATCAGGCCAAACTTAAAGACACTAGTGTTATTTTGTGACCAAGAATAACCTATCTTTGAGACTATTTTTTATCAAAAAGGAGAGACTGTAAGGAAAAATTTAAGACTTTGAAACAAGCAAAAGAGACCACTGGATATTCTGTCAACAGAATGCTGGAGCTTCCAGAAACTATCTTTGTTCTGACTAGATTATTTACAACTCTGTAAGTTGTAGAAAATTGAGAGCAATACAAATACTTTTTGTCTGTAGACATGAAAATAAATTCTGTCCACTGGTGGGGGGACAGAAGCCTGTTCTGCACCTATTTGCAAGTTTATTTCAATATTCCTGATCTAGAAATACGTCTGCTTTTTGGATTCTTCTTTGAACCATTTGTAACATCTGACTGATTCCTTCAGTAAATGATGAGTCAAATAGAATCTTTAATATATGTTCATTTTATATCTGAAAAACAGTCATAATTTTACCTTTTTTGAAAATTATCCTTTTCCAAGATTTAGCTGAATAATATTATCAGTAATCTTATAGGGTTTCATTAGGGAAGCTCATTATTTTGTTCAGTCCATTTTATGGCCAGACAGCTCATCTATTAACTCAAAATTGGCATGTCTATAATTTCACATATTTGTCCTATTTTTCCTTCAAGAGCTAAATGGAATACTCCTAAAGATCTGTCTTTTTCACATATTTAAAGACATGCATCCATCTGGGCTCAGGGCCCGTTTCCCTGCCTCGGGCTTTCTCACCCACCGCCCTCCCCTCCCTGACCAACTCATTAATCCACTTGCTGCTTTCTGGTTGCCATCCCTCTTGTTATTCAAAAAGTAATTTTTTTGCTAGAAAGACTGCAGAATTAGGAAAATGCTTTCCATACCACCCTCTCCCAACAACACGTGTGCATGCACACACACTCACACAGTCTAAAAGAGTTTTCGTTTTAGCCACTGCAGGGGCAATGATAAAATGGCAAATTCGGGGCATGTCAGAAATACAAGTCTTATGTCCTGCTCATTCTTACTGTTTCTGGTCTGTGCACACCATCCTAGTCTTTTAGCTCTTGTCACACCAATCAGTCACTTAGTCCCACCCAGCGTGCATGGATGAGCAGCTAGGCTGAGCCACTCAGGTTGTCGGCCAAGGGAGTCTGAGGTAGCACCGACCTAGGTCTGCTGAAGTGCTTTGTTTTACTGGGATCTGCCTCCAGGTATGGGGCACCCCCAAGGGAAGAGGTTCTTATTTCTCACCCCCCTGCCCCGAAATGCTTTCTGTAGGTTTCAACCCATCCTGAATGGTCACCTCCTTGGGCTTATCTAAAATTTTCTCTGATTTCTTTTCTAGCCTACAGCAGTGCTTTTCAAAGTGTGGTCCCCAGACCAGCAGCATCGGCATCACCTGGAAACTTTTGAGAAATGCAGATTCTCGAGCCCACGCCCAACCTGCTGAAACCAGAGTCCAACTTACTTTAACTATACTCAGTTAGTTGTTTGTTTGCAACAGTAATTAAATAATGCATTACTAAAGCCCACCTTATAGATAACATCTCTGATGCTTGGGTTACCATGGTAATAGGTGGGGTGCTTAAGTTTTGCAGGAACTGAGAGCTGACTCCTTGTCCAGTTTAGGCCGGTTGAGACCACCAACTCATCCATTCACCCTTTGACTCAAGGAGCTGAAAACTCCACCCTCAGATCACAGGAACCCCCCATCTCGTGACCATGTGTCCTATGAAGAGCCATGAAGCTTGGCCACACTTGCACAAATCATCAGTCACCTCCCTTCTCCTCACCTCCAATCATCTATTCCGACTTCAGACCACCCCGCCCCCTTATCCCATAAATATCCCCAATCCCCATTTTTCAGGGAGGCGATCTGAGATTGGTTCTCCCACCTCCTCTCTTGGCTGCTTTGTGATTAAATCCTTTCTCTTTGCAAACTCCTTGTCTTGGTGGTTGGCATAATGTGCAGTGAGCAAAACAAGCTTAATTCGGTAACACTGCCATCTGTGTTTTAACAATCCCTCCAGGTAACTCTAATGCGAGTTCCAGGATGAGAACCACCAGCCTACAGCATCTCCACTAGTGGGCAGTGGGGTCTGAGTCTACTCCCTGGTATGATCCTGGGCTGGTGTCTGGGCCATCGGTCACAGTGACGATCGCGTGGCCACTTCTCAGAAACCTGTTGGTCTGAAGCCTCTGCTCAGTCCCTCCTCTGCTTCTCCTCCCGGCCAGCTTTTCCACTTTTTCTGCTTATAAGCAGTGTGCTGACTGGACGGCTCATCAGGCTCCTCTTTCTGGTCTGAGGATGACCTCACCTCTGACAGAGAGAGCAGAGGTGATGCACACCCCCTAGCACAAGGGTGTCCTCCCTGAACCAGCGCTCCAACGCTCCCCCCGAGTCCTGAAAGACACCCTCTCCCAACTGCGTCCTTGTGATATCCTCAGATAATAAAAAATATTTTTGGTCTTCTTCCCCAGTTCCTGGCACAGAGCTCCTAAAACCCTTGTAATTTCCTAAGTGATAAGAGGTAAAAGGAACATCTTTTGTTATAATAGTTAGGTTTTGTCCCCAGTTCCTGAAATAGCTCTGGAGCATAAAGGTGGAAGAAGCATCTTTTGTTATTCATAACAAGCTCCCTTTAACCACACCTGAGTGTATGCTAATGAGGTGACTTTTGGACAGCACCTAAGGATGGGGCTGTTTGCCGGGGAACCAACCATGTGATTAGCAGGTTGGAACTTTCAGTCCCCCAGCCCCATCTCCACTCCAAAGAGGGGAGAGGAGCTGGAGATGGAGTTAATCACTAATGGCCAATGGTTTAATCAATCCTGCCTGCCTAATAAAACCTCCATAAAAATCCTAACCAAAGATTTTCGAACAGCTTCCTGGTTGGTGAACACGTCCATATGCCGGGATGGTGGTACACCTTGACAGGACTTGAAAGCTCCGTGCCCCATCCTGCATCCCTTGCCCTCTGCATCTCTCCATGGGGCTTTTCCTAAGTTGTATCCTTTATGATAAACTGATAAACTGATAAACCTAAGTGTTTCCCTGAGTTCTGTAAGCCGTTCTAGCAAATTACTGAAACTGTGGAGGGGGTCATGGGAACCTCCGATTTGTAGCCAAGTAGGACAGAAGTTCTGGGTAACCTGGGGACTACCTACTTGGGATTGGCATTTGAAGTGGTGTCAGTTTTGTGGGGATGAGCCTTGAACCCATGGAGTCTGATGCTATCTCCAGGCAGATAGTGTCAGAATTGACATGAATTATAGGACACTCGGCGTCCACAGAGAATTGGAGAATAGCTTGGTGTGGAAAACTCACACATTTGGTGTTCTACACGTTGTGAGTAGAGAGAAATGGAGTTTTCTCTTTTATTCATGCTTCCTTCTGTGGGGGATCAGAATTGGCCACGTCAGGATGTGTCTCTTTACCTTGCTCTGAAGGAGGCTTTGACCTTCACCCCCCCAACTGTCTAAAGGGATTCTGGATGGAAGGCCTGTCCCTGGGATGGGCCTTCGTCTTGGATGACTCTGGGTATCAGTAGACTGGGAAGGTCTTTGCTGTGCCCATTCCTATCAAAGTTCTGTTTACCAAACAGAATATTTGTAAGGGAAATCTCCATTTATAACAGTATCACCCTTTCTGTACTGGGAAGAGGGGTGGATGACCTCATCTCTAGAAACTTGTCAGTGTGGAAGGCGAGGCCTTAAATCTGCAAAATAACCATACTGTGCCTTTCTGGTAATCTCCCATAGCTGACCCAACTGCCAATATCCTCATTTGTCTATTTAGGAGGAGAACCTCTGCCATGTTGTTGAGAGATACTCATTTTCCCTGGGTCTCTCCCATGTATACATGTTATAAAGCTTTGCTTGATTTTCTCCTGCTATTCGGCCTCATGTCAATTTAATTTGTAGCCCAGCCAGAAAGGACCCAGAGTGGGTAGAGCATGCTCTTTCTCCCCTTCACTTCTCTCAACCCCACAAAATAGGGGCAGTACTCTGTAACTGTCCTTTAGACTCACAGACAAAATGGGAATACTCTTCATATACACTTCTGTGTTTTCTGGTTTCCATACAGTATACACAGATTTTGTTTATAGTTGTGGGGGAAAAGTGACAAGACAATGATCCCAGTTTTGTAAAAAAAAAAAAAAAAAATGTGTGTGTGTGTGTGTAAGATGACAACAGCATTATGGTCATTACCAGTGACAGGATTACAGGTGATTTTAATGGTTTATTTGCGTTTTCATCATTTTCCAATTTTTTACAAAAATAAATGAATAAAAATCAAAAACATCATGCATATCATCCTCATATTCTTTATTTTTTCTTGCTGCTTCAACGATCCACCAAATGGTAAGAAAATCATGAGTGAGAAGCATTCAAGTCCGAGTGACTTGCCTGGGGTCCAGAAACACATCAAATAATCCTAAAAACACTTATCAGAACTGCAAAAATGAAGGCCTAGGGAGCTGAGGATCTGGACCCAAAGCCGGGCCGTGCAGCTGTGCTCCCACTGCCCTGAGGGCACCTGACACAGACAGTGCTGAATGCACGGCGAAGCACTCGGAGCGCTGTCCCTCGGAAGCTCCTCTCGGACGCCATGCGTGGATTTACTCTCTTTTTGGTCCAGGTTGGTGGGCGTCTTAAGAAAGAAACCTCTGTCCCTCTTTGCTCTCCGCTGCAGGACGTGGCACACTAGAGGAAGCTCAAAAAGGCTTCATTCTTGAAACGGGTGGTGGAAACTGTATACACTTTATGGTCAGATAGGCCTGGCCCCAAGGCTCAGCCTCCTTCTTTCAGTATTTATGGAACATCTGCACACATC
Organism: Tapirus indicus; assembly: GCA_031878705.1. Lineage (NCBI taxonomy): Eukaryota > Metazoa > Chordata > Mammalia > Perissodactyla > Tapiridae > Tapirus > Tapirus indicus. The sequence continues at coordinate 152,937,036 of CM062918.1, read as the reverse complement.
TGCATCCAAAAGCACTAAGAATGCAGAGGAGAAAGAGACAGTTTTCTCCTCCATCACAGGAGCTGGTAATCACCCGGCAGGGCTGCCGGAGCATTGAATGAGACAGTGTGCAGGAGTGTCTAGATGCTTGGCAGACAGTAGCTCTTCTTATTGCTGTTAATTGGATTTAAAGATAAATGACTATCCTATAATGTTTTCTGAAATCTATTTTAAATCAACAAATGCTGTCTGAACCTCTATTATACGCCAGGCACTGCACCAGGTAGGGACTTTCAGGATTAGGAAGTAGGTGCAAATCTGTGTCCATGCTCTTAAAAATCATTATCCATGTCTCCACAAAGGTCGTCATCTTCTCCATGGCAACTCCAGCCCAGGGAAAGGGAGAGTCAAAGCTGCAGTCTCAGAGTTGTGTTTCTGACGTTCTGTCCACCCATTCAACTACAGAGACCCCTGCTCTTCTCAAATTCCTCCCAAGTTCGGTGGGTCACCTTTGCTTGCCTTCACATCCTCTCAGCCTCGGCATGAAATTCCACTCTTCTGTTGCCAAAAGCAGAGCCTCTGGCGCTGATGAAGCCTCCTTCCTCCATCTACTTGCTTTCTGGACTCCCTGTACCATCTGCCTCTCTGCTGGGGCTGGGTCCAGACAAGAGCCTGTGAATGCCTCTTGGGAGAGAAGAAAGTGAGCTGCTCCCTTTCTCCATCCACTTGGAGGAACCCCAGTAGAGTGGCCATTGTCTTCCAAGAGCTTATAGAGATGCTAATGAAACTGTTTTTGTTTCTACCTTCTCCTCCCCCCAGGACTCTCTCAACACTCCCTGAAGAAAAGAGAACCTGGTGGTGAGCAATGTGCTCCCTGTTCCCCTCCAGCCTGATCACGTGGTCCCTCTGCCTGACTTCATGTCCCCCAGAGGCCTCCTTGGTCCTTCCTACTAGCCTCTCTGGAGGGAGTTCCCCACCAACCTCCAGACATGCCCACATGTCTGACTCCCAAGTCCTTAGACTCTCCAGATGGGACCCCTGCTGCACGGTAACTAAATACAGACAGAGCATAATCCATGCTATATTTTTAATTACATCTCTTTAATTAAATCCTAAACACTTTAACTGTACCCCAAGTAATGTGACTTCAAGACCCTTCAGTTCTTGGTCATCCTTTCAGGACACTTTATAGTGTGTCAGTTGTTCAAGAAAGCATTATTCTGACACTTGTTACAATGGTAAGGAAGACTTGTTCAAGACTATTGCAATAGAGGTATTGCAACAGGGAGAGAAATTCAGCTCAACTCCAAAAACAGCTGGGGGCTCATAGCCAATGGGCCAAGTGAGGGCAGTGGATGGAAGAGTACTAAGAGGAGACATCAAGAGTGGGAAGATTCTCACTAAACTGACTCAGCAAGATTCTTGCTACAACAGGGCTCGGTGGGCCGAAGACAGGATGGGGCCACGGTCAAGGCCTAGTTGAAAAGAGAGCAGGAGGAGCCTGACTAAAGTTTGGCCATGGAGGGAGTCTTTGTCACAATGTTGCCTGTTCTGAAATGTGGCTCTTAGAGCTGAACAATATAACACAGATGTGATCTGGCCAATTCAGGGTCTAGAAGGGTGATGTCCTTCCTTGACGTGGATGCTAAATTCCTCTAGCATGGAAGGTTGATGTTAGATTGCACAGAACCCCATGATATTGAAGGGGAGGAAGACTGTCCTCTACCCACTCCGGGTCCTTTCTGGCCGAGCTACAAGTTAAATTGACATGAGATTGAATAGCAGGAGAAAATCAAACAAAGCTTTATAACATGTATACATGGGAGAGACCAGGGAAACAGATTTTCTTGACAAAATGGTGGAGGTTCTCCTCTTAAATAGAGAGAAAGACAATGGAGGATGTTGGGGGTGGGTCAGTTATGGGAGGTTACCAGAAAAGCACAGTAAGGTTATTCAGCCTTGTCTTCTGCATTGACGAGTTTCTAGAGATGAGGTCATCCCCATTCTTCCCAGTACAGAGAGGGAGATACCTTTACAAATGGAGATTTCCCCTACACATGTAAATGTTTGGTAAACAGAACTTTGATAAGAATGGACTTAGCAAGGACTCTCCCAGTCTATCCACACCCAGAGTTATCCATGGTGACAGACCTGTCCCAGGGAAAAGCCTTCCATCCCAAATCCCTTCAGACAGTTAGTGGGGGGGCGGGGGGGGGGAGGTCAAAGCCTCCTTCAGAGAAAATAATCAAGGTAAAGAGATATATTTTAAGGCCAATTCCGATCCCCACAATATGGTTGGCTCATAATTAAGATTGCAGCTAAAACAGTGAGTGTTTACTCACCAGAACTCTCCCTTTCCAATCTATCCATCATCTTACTACCCAAATTATCTTCCCCAAATACAGACCTGGGCAACCTGCAACTGTCTACCAAATAAAATCCATCCACCTTAGCACAGCACATAAGCCAATCACAATGAGGTTGATTAGTTTGAGTGAATTCCCCCAAATTTGAGAATCTCAGGGTCTAATCCAAATTGTCTTCCCTTTGAATTAGAAGAGAATAGAGTCCTGGGGAGGTGTATTAGTCAGGATTCGCCAGAGAAATGGAACCAATAGTATATATATATATGTATATATATATATATATATATATATACATATATATATAGGAGATTCATTATAGGAACTGGTTCATGAGGCAATGGAGGCCGAGAAGTCCCACATTCTGTGGTCTACAAGCTGGAGAACCAGGAAGTTGATGATGTGCTTCAGTCTGAGTCCAAAGACCTGAGGGTCAGGGAGCCAATGGTGTAAGTCCTGATCTGAGTCCAAAAGCCCAGGAACCAGGAGCACCAATGTCCTAAAGTGGAAGACGGATGTCCCAGCTCAAGCGGAGAAAAAGAATTCATCCTTCCTCTGCCCTTTTTGTTGTTCTATTCTGTCCCTCAACGGATTAGAGGATGCCCGCCCACACTGGGGAAGGCTACTGCTTTACTAGGTTCACGCCTTCAACTGCTAATCTCTTCCAGAAACACCCTCACAGACACACCTGGAAATAATGTTTTACCAGCTCTCTGGGCGTCCCTTAGCCCAGTCAAGTTGACACATAAAATTAACCATCACAGGAGGGGTGGGGCCTGAGGTGGTGTGTGGGTGTTGGGCTCCTACCCAAAACCCCTGTCGATGCAAAATAACCAATAACCAACCATTCTATAGATAAGAGAAATAAGGTGAGTTTACTTGAGCCAGAGGGAGGATTATAACCCGGAAGGCCTTAGAAAGCGTACCAGAGAAGCATGGTTTTCAGTACAGTCTTATAACTTTTTAGAACAAGGAACACACGTTAAACACACCCAGGATACATTATCAAAGATTCAAAGAGGTATTCAGCTGCAAATTAGCAGGTCAACAGGACCCTGATTTCGGGAAAGGGACTAATCTCCGCGTTACCAATAGGGAGTTACAGATAGGGCATAGGAGGAGAAGTATGCATTCTTATCTTAAGAAAGCGGATGCTTTAATGATGAAAGCAGTTGTACAATGTATGTTTGATAGGCCATAAGTCAGGCTTTTTAGTTCAAGCTGAATCAGTTTTGAACCCGAATAGTTACCCCATATACAACAATATGTGAGAATCTCTTGTCACCCCAGAAAAATCAGAGCACAGATGCCAAGAGCCGAGTCATGGAGGGCTGCTGAGATCAAAACCAGGGCGTGAGTCCTGGTGATCAGGGGCTGGGTGGAGAGGAGAAGCTGAAACACTAGCTCCCAATGAAGGAGGTGTCAAGGAACCAGGGAAGGCAAAGAGTCCCCTGAGGCAGGCAGGGGTAGGTGAGGGTTCTGGGTAAATTCTAGAGATGGAGTCTAGCTCCTGCAGAGGTTTTCCCCCATGACTTAAGCATGGGCCTGTGTGCACAGGACAGGTTTAATCACGGGCTGGAATCGTTCTGACAGAACGAGAAATTGGGGGTTTTGAGACTGTAAGGCTGGGGATTTGACTTGGAACAGGGAGACCAAGTAGGTTTTATCTCCTGTGTCAACTCTGACAGATCACTGGCTGCCCGAGCGTTAAGCTGAGAAGGACTCTGAAGATGCATTTAAACTCATCAGGACAGTATGTCCAAATGGATCAGTGACACCTGCCAATATTGGAGGCAGGAGCGTGGGGTGGCCTGAGAGCCATGTATCACTAAAGCTGTCACTGTGTGGCCATGGAGAGGTCCCACAGCAAAGATCAGCAGGCATGTCTGTCCCCTAGTGTCTCATGCCCCCTGAATTTCTAATATTCATCTCCAATACAAGTTTTATATCTATCAGCTTTTCTCATGCTCTTATACATATTTATTTCTTCAATAACTTGATACAAACATCCCCAAACTTTCTTCTGTGGCACTCTGAGTGTCTGGGTAATTTCTTCAGTGTCCCTAGGCCAAGAGAAATTCCTAATGGTTCCATTAATTAGTTCTTAACAACTGACAAGAGATTTTCACATATTGATGTATATGAGGTAACTATTCAGGTTCAAAACTGATTCAGCTTGAACTAAAAAGCCTGACTTATGGCCTATCAAACATACATTGTACATCTGCTTTCACCATTAAAGTAAAGAATGCACTTTCTTAAGATAAGAATGCATACTTCCCCTCCTATGCCCTATTGGTAACTCTGGGATTAGTCCCTTTCCCGACATCAGGGTCCTGTTGACCTGCTAATTTGCAACTGAACACTTCTTTGAATCTTTGATAATGTATCCTGGGTGTGTCTAATGTGTGTTCTTTGTTCTAAAATGCTATAAGAATGTACTGAAAACCATGCTTCTCCGGAAAGCTTTCTAGGGCCTTCCCGGGTTATAATCCTCACTCTGGCTCAAGTAAACTCACCTATTTCTCTTACCTATAGAATGGTTATGGGTTATTTTGTATTGACACAACTTAATAAATTACGTCCAAACAACTTAGTAGCTGTTTGAAAAAAATGTACATGTAAATTGAAAGAAAAAATAATATTTTAATTTCATTCTTAAATAACCAAAATTACTTATTAATGGATATGTAGCCTGTTGGGCACTGCATGACCTCTCAAACTTTGTGATCAGACTTGTTAAAAATGATTAAAGAAGATGTTTTAGGTGATACGAACTTTAACACGTGGGCAGTCTCCATTCCCAAGGGTCCAGAGAACTGCAAAATGGTGCAGAAGGCAGGAAGCTTTTACAGGATAAGGAATGAGGAACGAGGAAGAGAAAAATTGAAAATAAGAAACCAAGAGTCGACTCCAGAGTATAGAGCCCAGAGTCGGCCTGGCCTTGGGGACAGCTGACTGGCTATCCTATGCTTCTGGTCAAGCGCAGTGCTACAGGGACATGAAAGTCATCTAAGTTTCGGTTGGCTGACCTGGCACCCAGGCAGGAATGGCTCCATCGTGGGCCTGGAAAGTTATTTCAGCAGACTGGATCCATCCGTCATTCTCTGCTCCATATCACTTCACGGGTCTCATGGTGACCCCAGCTCCAGATGGTGACATCGTGGAAGGGAACAAGGCCCAGTCTACTCCTGATGCCGTGAACTACCTCGAGCTCACAGCTGGGGCGGCATCTGGCAGATGACAAGTATTGTAACATCCTGTGGGACCCAGGGCACGTTGGAGCCCAACTTGAGGACCACGGCCTCGGTGGGCACGTCATCCCTTGTATACTAACATCTGTTTTCCCTTCAAAAATATTTCCCCTTTTCTTAATTGAAGACTTACTGTCCAGAGACTCAACTAGTGGAGTATGCTCAGTGAGAAGAGCACAAAAAAGGTAGGATTTTGGCCATTAGAAGAAAATGTCAATAAAAATTATGAAAAATGGGAAAAAGATAAACCCAAGAAGTCTTAGAAAATGAGACAAGGAACCGTGAACTTACTAAATCATCCAACACATGTCAAAGTGTGTCATAAATGACATTTTTTCCCTTTGAATGATGGCCAACTTCTGGTTTGGCTTTGACTGACAGCTGGGATCGACTGGAACAGCAGGCGGTGGATGAGACGTTCTCCCAGAAGAACAGAGGTTGTTTGTTTGTTTGTTTTTAATCTCTAAAAACCAAGGAAGAAAGGAAAGAGAGAGAAGGACAAAGAGAAGAAAGGAGGAAGAAATTGTTGCTCACCTCACATAGATTTTCTCTTTAATTACACATTTGGCAAATATCCACATTCCCTGGCCTAGAGGAAGGCACGTTCGCATCAAATGTTAAAGAAACAACACTGGTCAGAGCTCCGGCTAAAGGGATTAACGAGTCGCTGGGCTCACAAGAGCGCCTTCCCTCCGCCGCGGCCTGCGCCGGCCTCGGAGAAGGCCCTTGTCCAGACCTGCTCAGTTCTTTCTCTTGTTCCACTTCAAGCATCTTTGTGTCCCTCTCTCTGGGTCCGTTGGAACCAGAAGAAGGTGACTGTGAAGTCCTCAGTCACCCCAGAAGTGGGGACAGTTGCTCTCAAGCCAGGAAGAACCTTAATTAGGCAAGTGAGCGGGGCCCTCATGGGTGGTTCCTTAAAAACTCCGTGAGTCACACAATCAAAAAATAGAGATCCTTGAGTAATAGAGCAGTGGTTCAGAATCAGAGGCACATCGCTGCCTTGGCTTCCAGATTCCTGAATTTCAGTTTTCTTCTATAGAAACCTGAGCTGGTGGTGAAAGGAGCAAAAACGAGCGTGTGACGCGCCCGTGGTTCAGTCGGCATTTTCTTGTTCTCGTCTCACAGAGCAGCTGTGCCGACACTTCAAGCAGCTGCACTAATGTCGCCATTGACATGAGGTGGATAATTTCACAAGCTGAGTTCAACACTCCAGGCTTGCTCAGGAGCCCCGGCAACAAGGGAAGGGCTCCCGAAGACAGCCCACCACTGAGCAGAGCCAGCCCCTCAGCCCACGGCACAGAAAGTTTCCCTTTTTACAATCTAAAGGTGATAAAAAGCAAGGGGTCATATTTTAAATTACTAATTAGCTGTTTCATGCTGCAGCCAAAGCACTTATCCGTTGGACTGAATGTATCGGGGTCACGATATTGTTTAATGATGTTGGGAAAGTTAGACTTCTACGATGTGAAATATTCAGTGTGTTTGCACCATCATTAGGAAGCGCACTGGAGCCGGGCGTGCAGGAGTTGAATACGGCGCTGCAACACAGACAAGCAGCGGCCTTTGAGCATTTCCCCAGAGTCCAGGTAGGCCTCTGGATCTCAGGGACCAGGAATGACTACATAAGTGGGATTACTGAAGGTATGGAAATCAAAACATCCGCCCCAAACAGTCTCTTTTCACTTTAGGAGCTGTCAATTTCCAAAGCCAAACTGGGGAATCAACAAGTTTACAAAGGCAGGGAAGAGGAATCGCTTACCCTTAACCACACCATTAAGCAAACCCAGCAAGAGGCACTTGAGGGGTCACAGCCACAGGGTCAGCTGAGGTTGGTGTGTTCAGGGTGGTGTGGCCGTCCACTCACAAGCACTGTTAGAGAAGGTGCGCTTCAAATGGAGTCCAGTTTAGACTGTGTAAGAAGGTCAATTTAGGAACAGGGAAAATGGAAAAATATAGGTTCCATGGCTTTGAATTCCAGCAAAGAAGAGAAACGAGAAAGAAAGGTATAGTACAATTGTGATCTAAACCATACAGAACTCCGAGAGTTTATGGAGGACGCCAGGAACCACAGGTGTTTCCATGGGGCCAAATGGACAGTGACCCTGCGCGGTTCCCAGATGCAGGTCGGGGAAGAAAGGAATGAGTGGAAACCTCAGATTTAGGATCTCAGGTGCTGATTCACTAACAACAGCAGTAAGAGCAACACACAAACTCCTTCTTCTCACGGCCTTTGTACTTGCTCTTCCTTCTGCACAAAACATGCCCCCATCCTCACATGGCTGGCTACTTCTGGTCGTTCACCCTCCGTGAGCTGTCCCCAACCACTGGTCACTCTCCACCACAACATCCTTCTTTAATGCCTTCATAGCTCTCACCACCACCCGAATTTATCTTGTTTATTATCTGAATATTTGTTAACATCTGTCTCCTCACTGGTGGTGAATGCTTAACAACAGGCTGTGGGGGAGGGGGTGATAGTAAATACATGTAGCACACAACTTCCAAACAATAATAAAATAGATAACATTCTTTACCGTAAATTCCATATAGTCAATTGAATCTCACAGAATGCCTTTGAGGATTTTTGCCAAATTCTTGTCTCTGTAGCCAAATTGTGGGTGCAGCTGAACCAGGGCTTGACAGAGTTGCATCCCAATCTGCAACTCTTTTCCCAATAAAAGTATTGTCATTAAACCTGCTATTAAACTATTTTTCACCCTCATGCAAATTATATTCACCAAACTGGCACCTCTTTCAGCTTCAGCACTGTTGTTTACAACAGTGCCGGCCATTGTTTTAGACTTTTGTGTAGTTGCAAGGATTGGAACATTGGTTATCAGCAGCTTGCAAAATTCCTGAAAATTGAACAATCCTCTCTCATGGGTCAACACAAGCTCTGCGCCTCTCTAGCTTGGATGGTAGTTAAGTTCTGAGAGGATGAAGGACACCTGGCACCTATCAGATACGTATAGATCCCTTCTTAATACAAAACATGCTCATATCTTGGGTTTGATTCTCTTTAATCTTTCTATACCTGATTCTCAGTTTTCCTGGGATGGAAAGACTGGGAAGAGTGCTACCATCCAACTATGGTTGCCCGGCTGCTAAGGATGGCAATCACCACCCTAATTGTTAGAGGACTCTAATGATCAGAGATTTTGGTCAGACATGAGACCCGGAGCTGCAGACATCCAAAGCAATTCTTCTCTCTGTCGTATTGTCTTTTTATAGACATTGTGTCATGGGTTTCAGAATGTTTAAAGGGTTTTGGTCTCCTGACTCACACTGTTTAATTCTGCCTACTCACAGAAGTCTGCAACTTCCACACAGGCTGGTCATGTGATTGGATGTGGCGTCTCTTCAGCACTTAAGATAAGTAGATGTCTTAGTTCGCTAGGGTGCCATAACACAGCACCACAAACTGGTTGCTTAAGCAACAGAAACTTATTGTCTCACAGGTCTGGAGGCTAGAAATCTGAAATCAAGGTGTCAGCAGGGTTGGTTCCTTCTGAAGCTGTGAAGGATAATCTCAAGCCTCTCTCCCAGCTTCTAGTGGTTGCTGACAGTCTTTGACATTCCTTGGCTTGTGGACGCATCATCCTGATCTCTGCCTTCATGTTCATGTGTGTTCCCCCATGTGCCTATGTCCAAATTTCTCCTTTTTATAAGGACACCAGTCATATTGGATTAGGGGCCCACCCCACCCCACTATGACCTCATCCTAACTAATTCCATCTGCAATGACACTGTTTGCAAGGTCACAGTCTGAGATATTGGGGGTTAGGACTTCAACATACAAATTTGACGGTGGCGTGGGGACGACACAGTTCAAATCATAATCGTAAATGCTTTTCTTTTTGGTCTAACAAATAACAAAGATATTTGAAATAGATGACATCCTAAGATAAGTAAATGTATTTTCTATCTAATAGTTAAAAATTGTTAAGCTTTATGGGATTTTGCATTCTTTCCTAGCTTCAGGGCCTTACAACTCTTTGAGATATTTAAGGATATCTCACACAGGTTTGTCTGTCGTGTGGTCAAGAACGCGAGAGGTCATTCTTCTGGCAACCTGGTTTGAGTGGACGGCGTACAGTGTTGGATAACATGCTGTGAGCGTACATTATCTTTGAAATCTCTACTCTGCTACTCCCGGAATTCCTCCAGAAATTCAACAAAACAGTTCAGTGATTACTTGCTATAAATCACTTCTAAGATGAGCATTTTTTCCCCACATTTAACATCTCTGAAGTCAGAACCTGTTTATGATCTCTGGCATGCTATAGTTTAACTAGCAGCACTTTTTCCTTTTTTGATGGAGCATAAAATAATATGATCTTAATTAATGGTGTCTTAGTTTCAGTGAAGTACGATACTGGGTATCTATGATGTGCAGACAGTGCTAAGTATCTGGAATGTGAAGAATAGTAATAGCAAGAAGAGGTAGCTGCCTTCACAGACTCTTAGGGGAGATAAGTAAACAATGAATTTTAGTGGAGTGATTTGGGGGATAGTTTCTTCTTGTGGATTCCTGATTCTCACCCACCATCCTTTCTATTCCTACTGCATTGTAATTACTGGTTTTCTTGCCTCTCTTCTTCCCTAGCAGCTTGAAGATCAGTGCCCTATCTTAAACACCCAGGCCCACAGTCGATGCTAAATGGTTAAATGAAGGGATGTATCTCTAAGCCTACACTGTGGTGGAAAGTGTCACTAAGAAAATTTAGGATTTAGTCTTACTTATGAAAGCCGAGTCAAGTTTAGTTGCCTACTCCAACAGGACTTTCCAGCAGGACTGTCCAGAACGTGTATCATTAAGGCTTCTTGCTGTGGTGGCTCTTGGTAAAGTTGGAAAATCATGGCAAAGTGTAGGACTGTTCTGTGGTTTGTACTGATTTCACAGCCAACGTCACCTGGACTGCAGCATCATTCAGAAATGGGGCTGGGCAGGGATAGGTGGAGTAAGGCCTTCCCTCTACTCCAGGGAGGAGCCCTGCCACCTGAGGGTCCTGTTGTGCTCCACCTTGTTCTCAGGTTCAGACAAACTTAAGTCTAGGTGAGCTTTCACTGCATTTTGAATAGGTAAACAGATACACAGTCAAGGAACAGATCAAGATTAAGATTTAATCATGCAAGTGCAATATAAGGCATGCATGTTAGTTTCCTATTGCTGGGTAACAAATTGTCACAAATTCAGCAGCTTAAAACAACACACTTTTATTTTCCCACAGGTTCTGTGGGTCAAGAGTCTGGCACGGCTCAGCTGGGTCCTCTGCTTAGGGTCTTCCAAGGCCACAAGTAAGGTGTCAGCCAGGCTGTGTTTTCATCCAAAGGCTCATTTGGAGAGGAATCTGCTTCCAAGCTCCCTCAGGTTGTTGGCAGAATTCGTCTCCTTGTGGTTGTACAACTCAGGCCCCTGTTTTCTCGCTGGCTACAGCCAGGGGCTGTTCTCAGCTCTGGAGGCCACCTGCAGTTCCATGTGGCCTTCCCCATAGGCTCTCTGACAACATGGCACTACACTTCAAAGCCAACAATGGAGAGAGAATCTCTGAACTAAGCACAGTCCTCTTTTAAGGGCTCTATCTGAATAAATCAGGTCCATCCAGGATAATCTCCCTTTCGATTAATTCAAAATCAACTGATTTGGGACCTTAATTACATCTGCAAAGTCCCTTCAACTTTGCCATAGCCTCTTGGCCAGAAGCAGGTCCCAAGTCCCACCCAGACTCAAGGGGAGGGGTCACATGGGGGTGAATATTAGGGGTGGGGGTCAGGGCACCCATCTTAGAATCCTGCCTGTCTCGGCAAATACATCCGCTCACTGTACCTTCAGGGCACAGTGTGCAAAAATGATAACGATGAAGTTAACTGCATGGGCTGCCAGGGTTGGAAAGGGCCTCCAGAGTCACTCTCTGCCTCCAAGTGAATAATCCTTAACCAGACCTGAAAAATGAACTTGCATCCTTTACAGACCTCCAGGGAATGTAGTCTCTTTGCACTCAGTCCTTGGGGATATCAGAAGTGAGTGCTTCCAGGAGGGAAAGGGGTTTCTTATCCCACCCCGGGTCCAGTTCCTTGGTAGTGCTTTCTAGCTTTCTGGGGTGTGGAGTTTGGAAGACTGTGAAGCTAAAGCTCAGTGAAGAAGAATTCTGGGGACAATTATTGATGTCTGCCCAGGAAAAGCTAATGGGACCAAATAGATGATACGGTTGCCAATGTAGTAATGAAAAGAGGACCAGAGGAGAAAATGCTGATGTTGTCATGAGAAGAGGACTGGACGAGAAGATCTCTGTTCTAGTCCCCAGCTCCACTCTAACAGGTGACTTTGAATAAATCACTTTACCTCTCAGCCCTTCTTTCTTCATGTGTTTAAAAAAAAAAAGCTGCCTCCTAGGGTTTTCTTGAAGATCAGATGACATTACTCGGATGAGGTTGCTCTATAACTGTAAATCGTTAAACGACTGTAAGATATCATTGCCATCCAACTTCTTGAAAGAAATTTTTCCAGTGCATCTTCCGACACAGCCTTTGTCCCCAGCACCTTATTCCTGCTTTCTTCAAATCTCGGGTGGAAAATATCTTTCTCACGCTTGCCCTTGGTCAACTGACGGCTCCCTAGAATAGATGTCTGGCTTCTCACACTGACGAACAGGGTGACAACAGCATCATGACTGGTGAGTCAACCCAAATGTCTTCTAAGTCTTTGAGTTTGATATATTAAGATCATGGCTCACCTAAACAAACAACTCTATTTTACTCTCCTCGTGTGAGCCTTAGGGCTGCTAGAAGGGTGGACTATACCGGTACATGGAGCAATCTTGGGATCAGAAAGCAAACATTTGTAAAGTAAATGCAGTGTGATTTCCCTGAGGTCTTTCTAAATGTAGGAAATGTCTAATGTCATACCAACAGGCTCTGCTCTTATCCTTCTTCAGTAATTGGTTTTTCTGGTATCAAGCAGAAAATGCAAGAAAAGAGACAGTTACCAGCCACCAAACCCTGGTACTCAAAGTGTGGTCTGTGGACCAGCAGCACCAGCATCACCTGAGAGCTTGTTAAAAATGCAGACTCTTGGGCTGCACCTCAAACCTATTGAATCAGAATCTGCATTTTAATGAGATCTCCGGGTTATTCACGTGCACATTAAAGTTTAAGAGGCCTGTACTAAACTTTCCAGAGCAATGTTCCTCAGCCCTCACCAAACAGCTCGGGATATCCAGCCTTTATCAGTTGGTTTCTATTTTGCAGGAATTACTGGCATGTTATTATTTTTTGTTGTGGTTGTGACTCTGTTTGTATTAATTTATTTATTTCCAGCTTTATTGAGATATAATTGACATATATCATTGTGTAAGTTTAAGGTGCACAACGTAGTGATTTGATTTATGTATATATTGCAAAATGATCACCACAGCAAGGTTAGTTAACACATTCATCACATACTTACAATTTCTTGTGTGTGGCGAGAACTTTTAAAATCTACTCTCTTAGCTTTCAAGTATACGATACAGTGGAGTTAACTGTGGTCCCCATGCCATACATTAGATCCCCAGAACTCATTCATCTTATAACTGGACGTTTGTACCCTTTCACCAACATCTCCCCGATTCCCCCACCCCCCACCCCCGGCATTTTAAACATGATCCAAAATCATTACTCTGACTGCTATTTCGCTGTGCTGACAGTAATATGCAATCTGATCTGTGAGCAGTTTCTTTGTAAGATGAGAGGGCGTATTATTAGGATTTCGCCAACTTATTTTTTTAAGGTTGAACTTACGACTCGTTTGTTAGAAACCAGTCCAATTAGGAACTGATTTGGGCACATTCAGTTTCGGTCCAACACCAATTCGGTGGTGTCACAATGACCAAATGACCAAAATCCTTAATGGTTACAGTATATAGTAGAACATGCACATATCTGACTCTGCTTCACCCAAAGGCTATCTGAGGAACTCCCAGGGAACCTTGTCATATTCACATCCAGACCCCTCTAGGGCCTGTGCAAGTGTTTTGTAGCAGAAGCTGAGTTAATAAGGGCACAAGCCTGGAAGACAAGGCTGTAGAGGTAGAAGAGAAGGAAAATGGTGGGAAAAGAGAACAAGAGTAGATGGTCTGGGTTTTGTCTGTCTGTAGCCCGGGTGTCACGGGTCCTGTGGGCAGTCTCTTCTCCAGCTTTGGAAACAGGGCTCAGGGCACATCACATCTGCACCAAGCACAGGCTCTTCCCAAAGCTTCAGAGAGCAGCGCCAATCTTACTGGGACTTTGTGGAGGACCAAGAAAAGGCTTAGACTACATCTTAAACTGCAAACACCCTCATAAAATTCCCCATAGACCTTTCTGTTACCCACCAGCTCTGGGCTGCCCTACAAAGTCACTCTCAGTACATTTTCCTCTCCTACCTCTAACTTTTCCATCTCCCCTGCCCCTTAATATTCATCCTTTCCTATGAGAACAATGTGGCCCTGTCTCCAATCTTTCCACTTTGAATAACTGCACATTACTTAATACTCCCTTTAAGAAGGAGGATTTCATTTTACACTCAGGAAACAAATGATCCTCCAGTTTTGGGGGCTCTACCCTCCTTACGGGGCTGTTGGGGATTATGAATAACAAGTGACCTACAATCTAACCTAGTGGTTCAAGGTTTGGGTTCCAGAATCAAGATTCTGCTCATGTAAATTACTCAACCCCTCTAAGCCTCACCTTTTCAATACGTAAATAAAGTGTGGACCCTAAGCAATAAGGGCTGTATCCTGGATAATAAAAATAATGCCTATCTTATGCTTTGGAGGAGGGTCATGTCAGATATTATATGAAAAGAACTTCCCCGATCCCAGCGCCCAGCACAAAATAATAAATGGGTTATAATAATAATTATTAAATGGCTCCAATCTCACTCAGTCCACATATATGAGGGTCTACCAAATTAAACTCTAAATACTCACTCAATAAGCATCTATTTAATGACTACTGTGTGCATACTATTGCAAAAACAAATCAAGGAAAAAGGAAGTAGAGAATAAATAAACATCTCTGAGAGCCATCTATGTGCCAGACACTTCTCATATATCATCTGATTTAGTCCTCCAAGTGATGTGACAAGAGAGATTAGTGCCCTCACTTCCAGAGATGAGGAGAGAGAGCTCTGAGAGGGCTAACTTGTCCAAAGAGCACAGATCTGAGTTTGCACCCAGGTCTGTGGTTCGAGAGCCCTTTCTCTTCTATAAACTGTAGTGCCTCAAAAGCAGGATATATGATCAAATCTTAAATTCTGAAGGAAAAGGCAAGAAGAGAAAAGCTAGACAAATAGAAAAGGGAGAAGAAAGAGAGAAGGGGAGACAGGAAAGAGAATCAGATGCTGAGGGAGGGTTAAGAGAGCAGCAAGAGGAAGCTGGGGCCGGGGGCGGGGGGTGACACCGCCAGCCCCATCCACAAGAGGCTGGTGGAGAGCCAGCTCTGGAACTCGCCCTGACACGTTAGGTGATGTGTGAACTAGCACCAGAGGAAAGGCATCATGTCTGTAGTTTACCAGCAACTGCAGGTAGCAACAAGTGATCTCGCCCCATCCTTTGAGAGGCTCAGACAGAAGTACTTTAGCCTTCTATGTACAATTTAATTCTCTGTCTTATTTATAATTTAATTTTGTATGACCCAATAATTGTCTTCTACGGGTTCATCTCATCCTCATAGCCAGACTATACAACACTCAGTGCATGTACCTTGGTTTACTCTTCTGTAAGAAGGTGGTCATGGATGAGAACACACTTCTAAATTTCGTGAGACCTTTCTAAGATGGATCTGAAAAACACTAGACAGAGCTTGGGGTAGAGAGAGTTATTTTAAGAGTAAATAACACAGAACAGAGTAGATAGCCCAGACATAAACCCACACATGGATGGTCAACTAATTTTTGACAAGAGTGCCAAGAACACACAATGAGGAAAAGACAGTCTCTTCAATAAATGCTGTTGGGAAAACTGGATATTTACATGCAAAAGAATGAAATTTGACCATTCACAAATATTAAGTTGAAATGGATCAAAGATTTACATGTAAGATCTGAAATTGTAAAACTCCTAGAAGAAAACACAGGGGAAAAGATCTTTGACACTGGTCTTGGCAATGATTTCATGGATATGACACCAAAAGCCCAGGTAACAAAAATTAAAATAAACAAGTTGAGACAACGTTAAACTAAAGAGCTTCTGCGCAGCAAAGGAAACTATCAATAATTGAAAAAAGCAACTTACAGAATGGGAGAAAACATTTGCAAACCATATATCTGATAAGGAGTTAATATCCAAAATATATAAGGAACTCATACAATTCAATAGCAAAAAAGCAAATAATCCAGTTAAAAAATGGGCAAAGGACCTGAATAGACGTTTTTCTAAAGAAGATATATAAATGGCCAATAGATACATGAAAAGATCCTCAACATCACTAATCATCAGGGAAATGCAAATCAAAATCACAATGAGATATCACCTCACACCTGTTAGAATGGTTATTATCAAAAGACAAGAAATAACAAGTGTTGGAGAGGATGTAGAGAAAAGAGAACCCTCACGAACTGTTAGTGGGAATGTAAATTGGTGCAGCCACTAAGGGAAACAGTATGGAGGTTCCTCAAAAAATTAAAAATAGAACTACCATATGATCCAGCAATCCCACATCTGGGTATATATCCAAAGGAATTGAAATCAGTGTCTTGAAGAGATGTATACACCTCCATGTTCATTGCAGCATTATTTACAATAGCCAAGATATGGAAACAACCTAAGTGTCCGTGAATGGATGAATGGATGAAGATGTGGTATATATATATATATTTACAATGGAATATTATTCAGCCATGAGAAAGAAGAAATCCTGCCATTTGCAACAACATGGATGGACATTGAGGGCGTTATGCTAAGTGGAGTAAGTCAGACAGAGAAAGACAAATACTGTATGATATCACTTGTATGTGGAATCTAAAAAAGCCAAACTCAAAAAAACAGAAAATAGACTGCTGGTAACCAGGGGCTGGGGGCTGGGGAATTGAGGAGATGTTTAAGGGTACAAACTTGCAACTAGTAGATAAATAGGTTCTAGAGAGCTAATGCACAGCATAGTGATTATAGTCAACAATGTATTATAAACTTCAAAGTTGCCAAGAGACTAGATCTTAATTGTTCTCACCACCAAAAAGAAATGATAATTAGGTGACGTGATAGAGGTGTTAGCTAATGCTATGGTGGTAATCATGTTGCAACATATAAATATATCAAATCTACACAGACACCTTAAACTTACACAATGTTATATGTCAATAATATCTCCATTAAAAAATTCAAGAATAATAAAGAGTTAGTAACATAGATTTTGGAAATATACTTTCAGATATTATAAACTTATCTTGTTGGTCCCATGGAAGTGAGGGTGTCCCCTGAAGGGAATGACTCTGGGCAGCTACCCTGGCAGAGGTCATTTTGAGAGGAGGGCACAGACTCTGGGGAAGGAGCGTGCCTAGTGGGGGCAGGAGGGGTGTTTTCTTTGCTCTATGCTTCGCCAACACTTGGCCCAGTCTCAGCTGATGGAATGGCTTGGAGCACTTCTACTGATAGGAGGTGGCTGTTCCTCTTCACAGGGCTGTAACCTGGGAAGGAGGCAGGGAGCGTGTGGAGGAAAGGGCCTCGGGTTAGTTCCTGACTGTAGCATCCCTGAATCATTCTCTGTGCTGCGTGTCCTTTCATCATCCGTACAGCCTGTCCTGCACTGGGTGGGAGAGGGATCCACACCCGCACTTGGCTCAGAGTGACACAGCAAATGCTGGATCCCTCCCTGAGGTCAGAGGATGGTGCCAGCAGAGAACAACTGGGCTCAGGAACCACTGAGCCCCTCCATGAGGGTGTTACCTTGAGGAAGACCCTAATAAAAGCGCTATCTCAATTCCCCATTTGTAATATGAAAAGAAACAACATCTACCTCTCAGGGTTGTCATGAGGATTAGAGAAATACGTGCAGAGTGACTGGAATCTATATATTCATTCAGTGTTTATTCCTCTCATCCCGCTTTATGGTACTCACTCCCTGCAGGGACCAGACAACAGGGATACGGCAGCGAGCCAGACAGACCGGGCTCCTGCTCTCCTGACGTATATTCTGGTGAGGAGGGGAGACAGACCGTCAGCAGATAAACACACTGGCAGAGCCTGAGCCAAGGGTGTATTCACATGATTTACTCAGGAAAGACCTGTGAAGGGTGAGGGACGCAGGATGGGGAAGGGGAAGAAGCTGAGTAAGGCCATGCTCGGGAGAAATCTCACTTTGGTCTGATGACGGGGCTGCTGGCGTGCAAACCGCCCCTTCAGGTTGTACTGTGAGGCAAGAGGATGGAGTTTTTGTACCCTGTCTCTGCCAGTCCTTGGCCACCCAGGCGAAGTGGCTCCTCAGTCCAGGGCAGGCTGCAGAGAAGGTCGCAGGTGTGAGCTGTCAGCTGTGGCATTCACAGGAGGTGGACTCTGGGTAGAACATGACACCACCTACAGCCATTCACAAGGGAAAAAGTCACGTGGTGGTACTGCCGGGAGAGGATGAACATTCAGTGATGTGACAGACCGTGATTGCTTCACACTGGGTGCCCATGAAGCGGGGTAGATTCAGATTTGGTACAACCTGAAACTTACAATTTAGGGGGCCCTTCTAAAGTAAAACAACATAATGTCATAAATACAAAACTGGTACAAACACGAAGATTTATTCAAAATGAGAAATCACAACAAACTATAAATAATAAAAGCAATAAATACTTCAAACATTACAAAATCCAGGAAAAAACCAATATGATATTTATATTAACTCCCTGGCACATCGCTACAATACCTTTTCCTACTTATTTTGGCTATATTTTTTTTGATTACCTTCTCATGTGATAATGGTATGGTAATACACGCTCTATTAAGAGAATAAAACATTTTGATCTTTCCCCTAAAATAGTAGACCAAAAAAAAACTTTTGTGTTATTAAAATTTTTTTAAAGCTTCTTTCAGCTTCATAACTTGTTCCTTGGTAAAATCATGTGACTTTTAGGATGGTTGTCGAGTGAGGGAAAGCCTCTATTAGGTTTCTTTCATAGATGAGCTCTCTGGAAAGATGTAGCACAGGCTAGCTTCCGACCCCACACATTACAAACTCACTCTCCTCCCAGGCTCTCCTCATCTTTTGGTTTCGGGTGTCATGGGACACATTCATAGTGAGATGCCCGCTTAAGATGACGACAGGCCGTCGGCAGTGAGTGACCCAGGAAATCTTCACTGTGCCAGGACCTCTAGCAATAATGTACCCACACAAGGAAGTGACTGAAAATACCTTAAATTTCCCCTAAACTCCAATGAAACAAATCCCTAAATCAACTTCCCCTTAGCCAGGTCCTAAAAGTGCCTACAGCCGCTCCAGTGCCACCCGATGAGGGGAAGAATGAGGGACGGGCAACTGGAATAAAAAGAGAGAGTAGCCTTAGGTTTTAATGATTGTTGTTAAAATATTTTACTTTTGCAACATTTACAAAAACACACGAGCCTCTGAATAGGTGGCCAGGGTCCCTCCAGGACTTAGGGAGGGTCTTGCGAGCGAGGGGCTTTGAAATGTACGTGTCGTTAGCTTCACCTGAAATCCACCTCTCTGTGGGGACCAAGTGAGGAGGTGACGTGGAAGCCGAAAATATTAGTTGACACTCTAGATCGTTATTAACTGGAGTCTTGTGGAGTCCACTGTGGTCTTTGAGGGCAGAGACCCTCAGCTCTGTCCCGAGACTCAGACCAAGTGATGGCAGGACAGAAACAGAGCATTCCCCAGGAAGGCCTCTTCTAAAATAGAAGTCGCCTGCATCAGAGACCCTCCCCAGAGAGCCCCATTTGTGGTCGTTGGCCACCCAGGCCTACAGTGAATGGTGACTAAGTGTCTGCGCAGTGTCGGCTGGAAGCAGGGAAGATTTAAGTCGGTGCATTGTTTAGCTGTCATTTGCATCTTCTCTTCCTCTGGATGAGGGGTCCCTGTGCTGCCAGGCATTCCTGACGAGAACACGAGTCTCTCAGCCTTCTCCGTATTTGTTTCCCCGCTTTACAGAAAGGAGCTGTGTCAGGGCAGGCCCCGTCTCAGTTCCATGCCTCGAGCACGGAAGGCGCGTGATCCACGTGGCACGATGACTACATCACTGCCCATCCAGGAATGTACGAAAGAAAGAACCTCATCCTACCAGCTCCTTTATCATATCTCAGATTCCCAAGGACAGGTGAGTTAACACTTTGTTCAGTTTGGTCAGTAATGTAATGCTTGACCCTGAATGACTCAAGAAAAATATTCCTGGTTTTCAGGACATTTGCAGAAAGCCTGAGCTAGTTTGCATAAATAACGCTCCCCGTTGCAGAGAACGCGTTCACAGAACAAAGGGGAAATAACACACAGCATGCCGTTCTCAGTCCGGTTACTCTGCACCAAAATACGGGACAGATTCTCTTTCTTATTTTGGAGGATGAGAGAGCTGCTTGTCTAGAATCACTGTTCCCTTTGTCAATAAACAAAAGATCTTTGTGTTTGCAAGGATTTCACATGATCCACTAAAAAAAAAAAAGGCATGTAAAGTTTTCCATAGCAAGTGTGCTCACCAAATTTGTGCGAACCGCTCAGTTAGAGGATCCGAGGGATACGGCACGCTTCTGCGCAGAGTAACGGAAAGGCTACGGGATGTCCGGGCACTTTTTCCTTCGGGTTTCCTCTTTCCTCTCTGGCTTTCACAGACCCAAAAACAACAGAAGCAACAATGACAAGAAACCACAAATTATTTTTAAATTAAAGTTGAAAATTTGAAGCTTATTTCCAAAGGACTAACAATATCTTACATCAAGCTAAATTCAGAGCAGAGAAAATAGTTTTTTTCCTGCATTTAAACTACCAACAATGTTTAATAAAAAAGCAACTTAAACCCTTCATAAACTTCCTAGGGTTCTCAAATAAACCCTGGATTAAGATAAAAGCCTACTTAACCCCAAAGATTTCAAAGGAGTTAAACAACATAAATATTTTTATTAAAAATTAAAATCTAGATGAATCCTGAAACTAGTAAATGAAGACTAACTCTGGATCTTTGGAAAAGATCTATATCTATCAAACATCTATGTTTGTAAGGCAAGAAAAGCCTTAGTTTCATTAATGAAGGAATAACAGGGACTAGTGAATGGAATTTTATTAAGTAAAAAGTATGTTAAAAAAATAATAAGTTAATCTATGCGGCTTCAGATGATGCCCTCTAACCAGCTGCCCTACTTCTTAGGGTAATTTGAATGATATTGAAAGTTTTTGCCTCACGTCACTCCTCGATTTCTCTGTAGGCTGGTCTACCATGTGTGTGAAAATCTGGCATCAGCCTCATCGTCGGGCTCTGCTAAAATAAGTCAGCTTTTATCAGTCGTCAATACCTTCATCTGAATTGGCATTTGAGCTAGCAAAGATGTGGGGCAAGAACACTGGGTAAGGAGGGGCTGCAGGGTCAAGAAAGGTGAACACATAAAATGGTAAAAAAGCAACAGTCTCTGGGAGACAGAAATCCTCTCCCTGGGTGGAACCTGTGGACTGAGGTCACCCCTGGTCTGTGGTCAACACACCTCGAGGGCTTTCCAGGAGATGCAGATAACCGTCTCCTGGGCCCATGCTCTCCCTGCGCTCCATGTGGTGGATGTAGCAGTCAAGCCCACGGGCTCGGCCGCTGGACTTAAATTGAGCCGTGTGACCTTGGACAAGGTGCATTTTTGCTCCTGCATGCCTGCCCCGTTAAAATGTAACTTCCATGAGAGGGAGGACTTTCTTTAGTTCACGGCCATAGAAGAGGGCCTAGGGCAGAGGAGCTGCTCAATATTTACGAACCGAATGAGGAGATGAAGTATTGAACCTCTCTGGGCCTGGTTTTCTCATCTGTAAAATGAGGGTCCTAATAACACTCAATAAGACACATATACACAGGCAGCACCAGTGTCAAAATGCAGGAACAGGGTTCACCTACCCAAGGGGTCCTGAATGTTCTTCCTGCTCAGGGAGAACGTGGTGTGGGCGTGTGCACCGGCTGACAAAGGGGCAGCGGAAGCAAGGGCAGGTGGGTCCTGTTAGGCGTCGTTTCATTGTGTTTACTGGGAAATTCACCCCGAGTAAATTTGGTCCTACAGATGTCCTTACGCTCTTTTTTTTGTTTTCACGGGCCAGCCACTTATATTTAATAAAATGAAAATGACTCAGATAAGACGTGATTGAGGAAGGAAGAGGGCTGGTAGCAAAACGTTTCAGTTACGTTTTGTAGCTCTCCTTCTCATCTGACTTCCACAACTTGGGTGGGAAAATATTTTTAGAATCCAATATGCTCAGTTACAAGATCAGTCTAAACATTGGTGTCTTTCCTACAGATGGTTGTGTTCAGTTGGAAAAAAATAATGGAAATATTTTTGCAAAAGCCAAACTACATTAAACAACAGTGAAGAAACTTAATGAGAAATATGAGATGAGGCCTATATGAAGACTCTTCTACATCATTGCCTGGAGACATAAAAGAAAACAATTAAATGAAGAGACATACTTTACTTATGGATGAGAAGATTCGTTATTGTAAAGACATCAATTTCAAAATTAGTTTATAAATTTAATGTGAAATTTTTCACAGCATTTTTCCTGGACCTTTCAAAATAATTTTAAGCATCAACTTTTTAGACTAAACTTATAAGAATAACTAATATAATTTAGAAAAACTGAAGAATATGATTAAGAAAGGACTTGTCCTATCAATTATTTAGCAAAACATATTATAAAGGTATAATACTTAAAGAATAATAAATAAGACTGCTATTTGTTTCATGGCCTACTAAGGGTCATGAACTGCAATTTGAAAAACAACATTTTATAGATATTGAAATATCAAAAATGGGCAATTTGGTTAAATATGTTTTAGTATGAATAGTTATAATGCAGAACATATGCAGCTATTAAAAATAATGTGGTAGAACTATATTTTTTGGCATGGAAGGTGTTGACAATTTATTGGTAACTAAAAAATTTTCTGGAATTACCCCATTTTGAAAGAACAAAAAAAATGTGTATATATGCAGAGAAAAAGCATATGGACTGATAAGTGCCAATATATTAACAAAGCTTATAGGCCATTTGTCTTTAGCTTAAACCTTATTTCCAATTTTTTGCTATTATAAATAATATAATGATGACTAACTTTATGAAAAAAACATTTTCCAAATTTTAGACGATGCCGTTAGGATAGATTCTTAGAAATAGAATTACTATAATAAACATTTTGTGTGTGTGTGAGGAAGATTGGCCCTGAGCTAACACCTGTTGCCAACTGTCCTCTTTTTGCTTGATGAAGAGTGGCCCTGAGCTAACATCTGTGCCCATCTTCCTCTACTTTGTATGTGGGATGCTGCCACACATGGCTTGAGGAGTGGCATAGGTCCACGTCCAGGATCCAAACCCTCAAACCCCGGGCCGACAAAGCAGAGCACGACAAACTTAACCTCTGCGTCACCAAGCTGACCCCATAATAAGCATTTTTAAGGCTACATCACAAAATTATTTTCTCAAAGGGTTGTAGCAATTTTCATTCCTACGAGCAATGTATGAATGGCCACTTCCTCATACCCTTCCTCATATCAGGCATCTCATTTAAAAAATGAATAGATAGAAAAATTTTAAAAATATTTGCTATTTTGATAGGTTAAAATTTTTTCACTGATGTTTTAATTCTTATTTCTTTTATTTCCAGTGAGGTTAGACACTTTTCCATATGTTAGTCACTTGTATTTCCTCTTTTGTGTATTGCAAATGCTCTCTGACTAGACCATTTCCTTTTGAGTAATAATAGACATTAACACCGTGAGGATTAGTATGACACAGCTTTCTTCATGCCTAGAGAATATATTACCATATAATCTCATGGGTCTAAAATCTTCTCCCATCTAAAGTCCTACCTTATCATAAAATGAAGGAAAGTTTTCAGATCTCTAAGGAATTATACACCCTACAAATTTATTATAATCATTCATTGCCCAAAACGTTTTTCATCTATGCTTGATTCTTCAAATATAATGACTTTTGTTTCCTTTTTTTTCCCTCCAAATGTACCCCCAAAAGTAATTTTAACTAATATGTTGGGCCATTAGTTTAAGAAATGTTATTTACACAGAATAAATTCCCTTACGAACAACGTTGAATAAATAAAATTGTTTAGGAAAAACTTGTGTTATGTTCAACAGACCTGAAAAAATAAAACAAGCTTCCTGAGCTGGAACTAACTCTCGGTCTGTCTCCGGCGGTCCACAAGGCCACCATGGAACTTTCAGGACATCCTCGCAGTGCCATAGCGAAGGCAGTCATAACTTTATTTTCATGACTTGGATATTTTATTAAGTAAACACACTTTAGATCACTGTTTTTCAAACTGTGAGTGGGTCATGAAATGAGTTAAGTGGATCAGACTGGCTATTTTTCTTTTTAATGAAAGGGAAAAAGAAAGGAAAACATAAGAAAAGAGCACGGCATAGAATAAAGGTGAGAATCACTTCCCACGGAGAGCCAGGTCACTATGTCGAGTGCATCCCTAACATGGCCTGTGGTCAAATAGGTGTAAAGCCCAGGACTTCAGATAACAGCCAGTGTTCTTCTCATTTAAAAAAAATCCTTAATTAACTCTGTCCTCACCCCCACAATGACTCTCCATTAACATTAGCCTTTAATAAATTTGTTTCAAAGAGGATTATCCATGTACTGCTACCATACGCTAGGCGTTGTTCTGGGGCTGAGGATATGGTGGTCATCAACTGCGACCCTGCTCGTGGAGTGCCCGCAGTGGGGAGGACCAGAGATGGGCAGCTTCAGGTCTTCTCTAAGCACCACGAGAGGAAGAAGGGGACAGGGACGCAGGTGGCTCAGGTACAGTCTTAGCTAGGAGGTCAGAGAAGGCGCCGCTGAGTGGGGACATCTAAGCAGGGTTCAACCTTTAATTTTTAATCTCGCATTTTAAAATGTTACTTTAAATTTAAATTAACATCTTAATAAGAGTGAACAATTGCTGAGATTTAAAATATATAAACTACTTCATTCCCTGTTATGATGTTTACCTTGTTGTTCATTTGTATATTTAGTCAATTGCTCAACAAATGTTTATTTTGTGCCTATGAAGGCGGCCGCTGTGCTGGGCCTTGGGACTGAACTAAGAAAAAGATCAACTCTGAGGGTTCCTGCTTCCTGAAGCGTCCGGTCGGCTGGGGCTCAAGAAGAGGAAACAGACAAAGGCAATGCCAATGCGGGAAGTGTATCGGGGTACAGGTGGCACTTCCCTTTTTGGGGAGCAGGGAAGCCTTCCTGGAGGAATGGTGGGTAGACTGAGATTTGGAGGGTGAAATAAAGTTGTCAGTTCCAAATTTTTAGAGTCATCCTCATTTAAAATCATAGTTGAGACCACAGGCCTTTCAGCGGTGCTTCAGGAGAAACTGAGGCAAGGTGCCTCCAACTGCTCACAGCACTGGGCTGGTCCCACCCTCCGTTTAAAACACAGACGGAGTCAGGGAGTGCTGACGCTCCTGTTCCCGTTAAATTTAACTCTATATGACTCTTCGCCTGCCAGTCATAAAGCTGGGTCTCTGTCACTGACAAGGCAGTGTTCCCGTGCTGCCCGGGGCGTGCTCCCGCGGCTGGAGGAACTGTGAGTGCGCACCGGAGACCAGCAGCGTTTGCTGCAGGACCGCTTCCTCCACGTTGGAAGGAGCTTGCGGAGAATCGTGGTTCTTCGCTTGAGCTTGTAAACCGCTTGTCAGAGGAGGTTCAACTAGCTCACCAACCTTGTGATACTAACCAGGGAGACTCTGATGCTGTTATGGTGAACTCAACCAGTGTAAACGGCTGTGGGGTTTCCTGGCATAAGGAAATGTCTACAGCTTTTTCCTCCTTGCTGGATTATGCAACTGAAAATAAAGAGGGGAGGCTAAACTAATTAATGTTAAGCACCACCCCAGTCTCATTCTTCCGCAGAAGTTAGCCCTGGAGGAGGAGCGGAGGAGCCTGGTGCCCCAGACCAAGGGAACCGAATCCAGCGCAGCTTGGAGGCCCGCACAGCAGCTCGGCGCAGGAACGGAAAGTCGTTCAGGTGGAGGCAACAGGTTGACTAGATGCGAATGATTTCCCTCCCCAGCCCGAACTTAACCTACAATTGCAATACCCTCCCGAAATGGCATTTCATAACCACCACCACCCAATTTTTATCCAAAGCATTTATTGCTCTCTAAAATACTGTATATTTTACCCCCGCTTAAGAATGGGAGACTAAAAACTGGTTGGAGGCTCAAGAACGAGGCTTGTAACCTTGACGGTCACTCCTGGTCCTTGGTGATATGGGTGGATTATTTGCTGATTCTCCTCCTCCTCGCCCTCTACCCCCCATATTAGTTTGGGGTTTTTTTTGTCTTTTCTTTTTCTTTTTTGAGGAAGATTGGTCCTACGCTAACATCTGTTGCCAATCTTCCTCTTTTTCCTTTTTTTCTCCCCAAAGCCCCAGTACATAGTTGTGTATCATAGTTGTAGAGTTGTTGCTTTTCTGTGTGGGATGCTGCCCCAGCATGGCTTGATGAGTGGTGCGTAGATCTGCGTCCAGGATCCGAACCAGAGAACCCCAGGCCAATGAAGCAGAATGCTCGAACTTAACCACCATACCACCAGGCGGGCCCCTCGTATTAGTATTTTTAAGTATTTCCCCTTGGCTGGTTAGAAATTTCCCCAAGAAGAGTCTTCCAATCTCCTACGTGGAGGATAAGGTCTGACAAACCGTCAGATTCTGGGAGCTGAGTGGGGAAAGTGGTCTGGGAGTTTCTGCACACAATGTTTTTTTTTTATCAACTTTTCCACATTGATTTGTAGATTCATGGGAGCAAATCCATGTCCAAGAAATAGAAGCAAAATGTTGATGGTCTGTCCTACGTCTTCCCATTCTATACTTCCAGCTGCTGCCAGTTCCCTTCAATAGCCTCCCTTTGCCTCATTTATCAACTCAAACATTGTGATGTCTGCTCACTTAAGTCTTTCACATGCTCCTTGTGGATCTCTAATCTGGGAAATCCCCTCTCACTCCTCCTTGTCCTTCTACCCGCACTGAGCCACGACTTCTTTCCTTGTGTAGGACAGGACCCGTCTTATTTATTTCCCTTACACAAAGCAAGCAGAAGCCTCATGCAATGAAGCTGCATGTGCTTCTGATCGAAGAGGACGAGGCAGAGGGAAGGGAAGCAAGGGGGCTGACAGGAAGGCCAGCAGCTCCAAACACATGTTCGGGATGTTTATGGAGGGTTCATGGCTCTTACCTCTGCCGCAGCCACATCACAGTTCCAGCTGAGTTTCCGTGAACACGATGGTCGCTTCTCCATGAAGGCGTATTGGCAGAAAAATGCTCTTCAAAATCAAGACCTTCACTGAACCTTCCGTTAATTCTTCTGGTCCCAAGCTACCATGTGCAAATGATCTGCAAAGACCAGTCAAGGCCACTATTTAGCCAGTATTAGCCGATGGGGATCAGAGAGATGATGGTACCTTTCTCAAACAAGGCGTGTCATTTACCCAGTGATGGCTTGACTTTTTTTTAACCCGGCAGCCAAAACACAAATTTGCTGTTGGTAACAATGGAGAGATTTTATTCAGTAGAATTCCTTTTGGGGAGAACACTGCACTTGTTTCAAATGAATGTCTTGATAAGGCCTTTGGGAGTATTAAAAAAAAAGACTAGCACCCAAATGTCCATCAACAATGAATGGATAAATAAAATGTGGTATGTACATATGGCAGAATATTATTCAGCCTTAAAAGGGGAGGAAATTCTGATGAACCTGGAGGACATTGTGCTAAGTTAAATAAGCCAGTCACAAAAAGACAAATACTGTGTCATTCTATTTGTATAAGTTATCTGGAGTAATCAAATTCATTGAGACAGAAATAAGGATGGTGGTTGCCAGAGGAGGGGGAAATTGATTATTTAATGCGTATAGACTTTCAGTTTTGCAAGATGAAAAAGTTCTGGAGACTGGTTGCCCAACCATGTGAATATACTTAACACTACTGGACTTAAAAAAACTACTGGACTGGTCATGATGGTAAATTTTATGTTATGTATATTTTACCACAATTAAAAATTTTAAAAACCTGTAAAAAAAAAAACCATGAAACACTTAATACTTAAAATAATCACACATTAAAAAAATTTGCTGATTTAAGTATAGTTATGATGGCTTTCTAGCCTATATAGTTGTTTTTAAAATAAAAAATATGTAATAAAAAGTTTTTTAATTTATTTATTTTATTGAGGTCACACTGGTTTATAACATTATGTAAATTTCAGGTGTACATCATTATATTTCGACTTTAGACTGCATCATGTCCACCACCAAAAGTCTAGTTGCCATTGGACACCGCACACATGTGCCCCTTTACCCCTTTTGCCTCCCCCCCGCCGCCCCCTTTGGTAACAATCAATCTGTTCTCCTTATCTATATGTTTGTTTGTTTATTTTCCACATGTGAGTGAAGCCGTATGGTAACTGTCTTTCTCTTTCTGACTTATTTTGCTTAGCATAATACCCTCAAGGTCCATCCATGTTGTTGCAGGTGGCATGATTCTGTCTTTTTTATGGCTGAGTAGTATTCCATTGTATATATGTATATATATATACCAAATCTTCTTTATCCATTCATCTGTTGATGGGCACTTAGGTTGCTTCCAAGTCTTGGCTATTGTGAAAAATACTGCAGTGAACATAGGGATGCATATATCTTTTTGAATTAGTGTATTTATGTTCTTTGGATAAATACTCAGAAGAGGAATAGCTGGATCATATGGCATTTCTATTTTTAATTTTTTGAGAAATCTCCAGACTGTTTTCCATAGTGGCTATACCAATTTACATTCCCACCAGCAGTATGAGGGTTCCTTTTTCTCCACATCCTCTCCAACACTTGTTTTTTCTTGTCTTTTTAATAATAACCATTCTGACGGGCATGAGGTGATATCTCATTGTGGTTTTGATTTGCATTTCCCAATAATTAGTGATGTTGAACATCTTTTCATGTACCTGTTGGCCATCTGTATATCTTCTCTGGCAAAATGTCAGTTCATATCCTCTGCCCATTTTTTTGATCAAGTTGTTCATTTTGTTGTTGTTGAGATGTATAAGGATGCACACTCTCACCACTCTTATTCAACATAGTATTGGAAGTCCTAGCCAGAGAAATTAGGCAAGAACAAGAAATCAAAGGTATCCAAATTGGAAAGGAAGAAGTGAAACTCTCACTATTTGCGGATGACATGATTCCCTAAAGAATCCACCAAAACCCTAAAACTATTAGAAATAATGAACAAACACAGTAAAGTTTCAGGGTATAAGATCAACATATAAACATCAGCCACATTTCTATACACTGACAATGAACTAGCAGAAAGAGAAATCAAAAATACAATCCCATTTACAATCACAACAAAAAGAAACCTAGGAATAAATTTAACAGAGGAAGTGAAAGACCTGTACACTGAACACTATAGACATTATTGAAAGAAACTGAAGCAGACATAAAGAAATGGAAAGCTATTCCATGCTGATGGATTGGGAGAATTAACATAGGTCAAATGTCCATATTACCTAAAACAACCTACAGATTCAGTGCAATCCCAATCAGAATCCCAACGACATTTTTCACAGAAATAGAACAAAGAATCCTAAAACTTATATGGAACAACAAGAGACCCCAAATAGACAAAGCCATCCTAGGAAAAAGAACAAAGCTGAAGGTACCACACTCCCTGATTTTAAAATATACTACAAAGCTATAGTAACCAAAACAGCATGGTACTGGCACAAAAAGAGACGCACAGATCAATGGAACAGAATCAAGAGCCCAGAGATAAAACCACGCATCTATGGACAGCTAATATTCAACAAGGGAGCCAAGAACATACAATGGAGAAAGGAAAATCTCTTCAATACTTGGTGCTGGGAAAACTGGACAGCCATATGCAAAAGAATGAAAGTAGACCATTATCTTACACCATACACAAAAATTAACTCAAAATGGATTAAAAAGACTTGAATGTAAGATCCAAAACCGTAAAACTGCTAGAAGAAAACATAGGCAGTACACTCTTTGACAACGTTCTTAGCAGTAGCTTTTGAATACCGTGTCTACTCGGGCAAGGGAAACAAAAGAAAAAAATAAGCAAATGGGAGTACACCAGGCTAAAAAGCTTCAGCAAGGCAAAGGAAACCATCAACAAAATGAAAAGCAACCCACCAACTGGGAGAAAACATTTGCAAATCATATATCCGACAAGGGGTTAATATCCAAAATATATAAAATTTTTTAAAAGACTATACAAATTTGCATCTTTTTCTTGTGACTCTTCCTGTCCTTCTGACACTTTTGTGTCAGAAGCTTTTTCCTTCTGCCCACTATTTGGGAATGGCTGGATCAACCCAGCAGTTGAAATGAATGAACTTCCCTAATGTTACTGAGGATGACATTCCCAATCCTGATTGCAGAGCCCTCAGCCTTCCACCCGCCGACTGGGTAGAGTAAAAAGTCAAGATAAGTAGGCCCAAAGGGGTGTTCTATCTATTTTTTCTATACACTTTCTCACTGGGAAACCTGGCCCAGGAGATCCTGTTGCCAAGCCTGCAGTGGGCCCAGGAGTCTGTATTTTTAAGATGGTCCCCAAGTATTTATGATGATCAGCTGTGCCTGGGGACCACGGGGCTAGAGGCAAGCATTGAAATATTTGCATGGGCTAGTAAGTGTTTGGAATTCATATTCTGAGTGATTCTGAAGCTCTTATAAGAGTTCCAAGTTTCAATTAGAAGACCCTTGTCAGGAGAAACACTTACACTAGAAAATGGTGTTAAAATTCTATTTTCTGGGGCTGGCCCAGCAACATAGTGGTTAAATTCATGCACTCCACTTTGGTGGCCCAGGGTTTGCAGGTTCAGATCCCAGGTGTGGACTTACACACCACTCATCAAGACACGCTGTGGCGGCATCCCACATACAAAATAGAAGAATATTGGCACAGATGTTAGCTCAGGGCCAATCTTCCTCACCAAAATAAATAAATAAACAAGTAAATTCTATTTTCTCTTACTTGAAGATCACAATTATACAGATAACCTGATTTCTTCCCGCAGTTGTTATAGGTAATCAGCATGCCTCATTGAAAGTGTATTCTTCTTACCTGTTGTGCAGATAGGGAAAGGCAGGTTCAGAAGGGCCAGCTCCCCCATATGAGTCATGCCGAGAGGATCTGACATAAAACCTTGGGCAGGGCCAGGTTCCCCGGGGTCAAGACCTGTACAGTCATGGAGGCCCCACTTAGAAGAGCCCACGCTGGGTTTAATGCTCCGCTGTTGCCATCATGAAATTCTTAATTTTTTCACAAGGGGCCCCTCAACTTCATTTTGCACTGGATGGTCCAGGATGTAGGTCACTGATCCCCACTGTGATGCTCTAGGCTCAACTGGGGGAAGAGCATACGAAGAGAGAAATGGCATTTTCCTTTTTACTCAAGATTCAATGTAGCAATTTTATACAAAATTTTTGTGCTAGTTTTGCCATGTAGTATTGCAATACTAACACCAGAATCCACAATTTAAAGAGAAACTGGAGCACGTAAGAGTTACATCCAAGTTTCAACGGAAATCCTCACAAAGACAGATGTAATTTTCTCATAAATATTTACAAGTTTCAAATTGTTGGATATTAGTCACTCCATTTATCTTGGTGTTTCCTTGTGAATGAAGTCCATCCAGTGTCTACATCTTATTGAGAAAAATCTGTGAAGCTAATGCAGAAAGAAGAATCAAGAATGCCAAAAATTAATGTTTCCCTCCCGAGCCAAAGAATAAATCACTTGTGCATTCATATGTTATAGAAAATGTGATTCCTTTTTTCCAGTTTCACAAGGCCAACACCTATCAGAAACACTAATTCTTATGGTTACTGATTTAGACTAGGTCTCAAAAGCCATAAAAAGGCCGTTCATGGAAATGGACAAAGAATGTATTTGTATCTGTGTCTGAGAATTCTTGCCAGAATCTGTTCCAAATCAGCAGAGTAACATTTACTTTTACATTTGTATGTTTTATTGAATTTTATAAACCCTGAAGCTAACTGACTTTTGCTTGTAAAGTAGAGCTATAAACTGATGTTGGGAGAGAAGATAGGAAAGGGCAGAACAAGTGTTTGTGCCTTATTTATTGCACGTGGTCTTCCTTCCTCCCCAGAAATTACCCACAGTCGGCTTTCCCGGAAGACACTGAGGTCCGAAGTCTGCGTTCCACTTCTTCCTTATCCCCAGGCCCCAACACGATGAGGGCACAGGGAGAGCACTCAGCATACCCTCTCTTCACCTCTCCAATTTCTACCTCTCAGGGGACAACCTCCTCCTTCCTGCTAATTTGTCACCCGTGTCTGTCCTGACCGGGCAGTGCCGCCAGGTAGCCAACTTTTCATGTTCTCTCTTTCACACTTCCACTATAATTTACTTGTCCTTGGTCCCACTCCCTCTGATTCCCAAAACGAAAATAATCTGATTACTAACTCAGGCTCGTGTTTCGATTTATTAGTGTATTAACAAGGTAGCGTGAGACTTCTATCCTCCTTCAGGTAAAATTTTTTACAATAACAGTGATGTTTCAAGACAGTGGCCAATGGAGTGGCTCTAAAAATTGAGATTTCTAGAGAGGCAATTAGGATTTCAAAACACCTCTGAGTCTCATAATTTAGATGGCAGCCTAGAGACGGGACCAGCTTTTTCTAAGAGATATTTATTCATTTCTTTATTCATTCATCAAACATGTGCTGAGGACTCAGCCTGCGCCAGGGCAACATTAAACAAGATGACCAGGTCCCTATCCTCATGGAGCTTACATTCTAGGCCTGTGGAGAGAGATAATAAGACAATATCTAGTAATAATAAGTACTATGATGAAAACAAGACATGGTGATTTGAAAAGAAGTGACTACTAGGGCATGGCCTGGGGGCTACAGCTGATGGTCAGAGAGGCCTCTCTGAGGAGATGACATTGAAGTTGAGACCTGAATGATAAGAAGGAACCAGACATGGAATGGTCTAGAAAAAGAACATGTCTAGCACATGGGAAGAGCTAGTGCAAAGGCACTAAGGTGAGAGGCACTCTGTGCGTTCATGGGTATTGTAGCTAGAATGTAGGATGACCAAGGGAGATGAGGGGGGAGAGGTAGGCTAGGGCCAGGTCATGTGGGGTCTTAGAGGCCAGGCAGAGTCTTTGGGTTTGATTCTGCGTGTGACTAGAAGCCACTGGAGTGGAGCAGGGGATGACGTGTTTTGCTTCTATTTTAAATGACACTCTGGCATTTGAGTTGTGACTAGACTGTAAATGCCAGAGAGGAAGTAGGGAGGGCAATTGGGGCAGAGATCATGGTGGCTTGGGCCAAGATGGCACCAGTGGAGATGCCAGCAGCAGACAGAGTCAGGATATATCTTGGAGATGGAGTCAACAGAACCTACTGATGTATTGCACATGGCAGAGAGGAAAGGAAAGAGGAGTCAAGGATGACTCCTGGGTTTTGGTTTGAGTTACTGAATATACAGTGGTGTCATTTCCTGAGATGGAAAAGCTGGGGATGGGGTAGTTTGGTGGAATAGATTTTGAGGGGGAAATGAAGAGTCGTATTTTTTAAAAAATGTTGAGTTTGAGAGGCCGATTAGATATCCAAGTACAATTGCCAAGTGAGCGTTTAGATATGAAAGTCTGGAGCACAGAGGAGAGGTCAGGGTTAAAATTTTCAATTTGGGGGTCATTGGCATATAGATGGAAGTTAAAGCCATGGGGTTGGACGAGATTATCTAAAGAGAGGGTAAATGGAGAAGATGAGGAGTCAAGAACACCACCACTGGGACCAGCCTGGTGGCGCAGCAGTTTAGTTCGCGCTTGGCAGCCCGGGGTTCGCCAGTTCGGATCCTGGGTGCCCGCCGACGCACTGCTTGTCAGCCATGCCGTGGCGGCGTCCCATATAAAGTGGAGGAAGATGGGCACGGATGTTAGCCCAGGGCCAGTCTTCCTCAGCTAAAAGAGGAGGATTAGCAAGGAATGTTAGCTCAGGGCTGGTCTTCCTCACCAAAAAAAAAAAAGAAAAAAAAAAAAAGAACACCACCACTTAGAGGATAAACAGAGAAGTCAGCAAAGGAACCGTTGAGAAGGATAAGAATCGGGACTGTGTGTGTCTCAGAAGCCAAGAGAGGGTAGTGTTTCCAGAAGAGGGGATATAAACTGTGCTGGATATTAATGAGGGGCTGCATAAGATGCGGACAGATGGGTGGCCATTGGAGGTCTTTGGCAACCTTGACCGGGCAGTTTCAGAGTGATGGGAATAGAGTGAGGGGATTGAAGAAATAGACACCATACTCTTCCAGGTTGGGAAGACCCCTAAAGCTGTGCTGATCTAGGAGTACGTGATGTTCTCAAAGGTGTTTTATTTTCTCTAAACTATGTGGCACACGGAAAATACACAACAACAAAAAATGTGAAGTTTTCATTGCCACCTACGTAGCTCATAAATCTTGAAATGCCATGAAGGAGCTTCTAAATAACCAGCATTCCTAATTTTATGAGGTAGCTCTCCAAGACATCATGAAAGAATAACTAATAAAAGCAATTGTAAAAAGTCTAACAAAATAGAAAACCTGACCGGGACTAACTCATGCCTGATGAATTTCCGTGTCGTAATGCTAACAAAGCTGCCATAAACACACTGTATTGACTTCTGTGGCTAGGGCATTCATATTATAACAAATCCCACAACTAGCGAAACATTTGTGTGGAATTGTGACACTCTTTTATTTCACTTGTCACAAAGTGCTACTGAAATCGTAACATATTCCATTTAATTCAACAAATATTTTGAGCAGTAAAGGGAAGGAGCCGTGCTTGCTGCTGAGGAGACACGGAGATGAGTCAGGAGGAGTCCCCGCCTTCAAGAAGCAAACAAGAACTCTCCCTACCACAGGCTGCCCCACCACAGGGGAGGGGCTGTCTGTCTGGGCCACCTCTGCAACCCACTGCCTGACGTAGAAGACTCTTTTCTTAGTCTGTTTGTGCTGCTATAACAAAATTCCATAGGCTGGGTGGCTTACAAACCACAGAAATTTATTTCTCACGGTTCTGGAGGCTGGAAGTCCAGGATCATGGTGCCAGCAGACTTGTGTTTGGCAAGGGCTTCTTGGTTCGTAGATAGCCATCTTCTCTCTCTTTTTTTTAAATTATTTTATTGGGGTCATATTGGCTTACAACATTGCGTAAATTTCAAGTGTACATCTCTATATTTCAGTTTCTGTGTACACTGCATTGTGTTCACCACCAATAGTCCAGTTTTCATCTGTGATGTGCATATCTGCCCCTTCACCCCTTTTTGGCCTCCCCCCACCCCTCCTCCTCTGGTAATGGCTAATCTATTCTCCTTATCTATGTGTTTGTTTATCTTCCACATTTGAGTGAAATCATATGGTATTTGTCTGTCTCTGACTTATTTCACTCAGCATAATACCCTCAAGGTCCATCCACGTTGTCGCAAATGGCACAATTTTATCTTTTTTATGGCTGAGTATTATTCCATTGAGTATGTATACCACATCTTTTTTATCCATTCATCCATTGATGGGCGCTTGGGTTGCTTCCACTTGGCTATTGTGAATAATGCTGCAATGAACATAAGGGTGCATATATCTTTTTGAATTATTGGTTTCATGTTCTTTAGTTAAATACTCAGTACAGGAATAGCTGGATCATATGGTAGTTCTATGTTTAATTTTTTGAGAGATCTCCATACTGTTTTCATAGTGGCTGCACCAGTTTGCACTCCCACCAGCAGTGTATGAGAGTTCCCTTTTCCCCACATCCTCTCCAACACTTCTTATTTCTTGTCTTGTTAATTATAGCCATTCTGACGGGTGTGAGGTGATCTCTCATTGTAGTTTTGATTTGCATTTCCCCAATATTTAGTGACGTTGAACATCTTTTCATGTGCCTGTTGGCCATCTGTATATCTTGTTTGGAAAAATGTCAAGATAGCCATCTTCTTGCTCTGTCTTTACATGGCAGAAGAGGCAAGGGAACTCCCCGGGGTGTCTTTTATCAGGGCATTAATCCCATTCATGAGGCTCCACCCTTGTGACCTAATCACCTCCCAAAAGCCCACTTCCTAATACCATCGCATTGGGCATTAGGTTTTCACCATATGAATTTTGGAGGGACACAAACATTCAGACCAGAGCAGCGCCTAGGTCAGCATTTGTGAATAAATGAATGAATTCAAAATAGAGATCGATAAGTATATCTGGTACCTAGAAGGTGTTCAATAAATATTCATTGAACAAACATCTCAGAATACCTTACAAAATCAGTAGTCAAAACATAAGCAAAGGGATATAGACTATGACTGTCAGAAAACAAAAGAGGCGATCCTTTAAAGAGAAAAGATGTACACACTTAAGGAGGCTCTTCATTACCCAATCATGTGAAATGTATTGTTTTGAGTTTGTTACCCAATACTGAGTCAAATATTCTGTAGGAGCAATGTGTATCAATGTCCTGGGCTGGGCCCCACAATGATAACTTGCAGAGAAAGCTCTTTTCTATGAACTGGTGGTACCTACCTCCCCAGCCTGACCTTATCTTCCTGAGAAATAGCAGTGTTGGTTTGGTAAATTTTGGATGAAGATAATCAGCTATCCACCCTCAGCCAGGATGCAACGGAGAGCAGAGCTGGAGCCTCGTGTTCTTCCGACCCACCTGTAAGCACAGAGGAGCTGTACACGGGTAACCACAACCCGCTTACTTTCATGGGGAGACAGGCAGGCATCGAGGACACCTGCAGGACTAACTGACAAGGTGGAACCTCCATGGAATTTTGCCCTGTCTGTCGTCTTCCCAACAATCTGGAGAAGGCAGAGACTCTGGGAGTGTGACAAGATTATAAATAGGACACCCTGGGGAAGGTCTTTCACTCCCCTCTCTTCAGCTGGTGTTCTGCCCCAGAAATGTCCCAGATGTGTGTTTGGAAGAGGGAGACAAGCGGGCAGAGCCAGCATCCAGGGTGTGGGACCTGCACGGTCACTCAGGGCTCTTGGTTTAATGCTGAGATTCACTGTCTTGAAATTTTTAATTTTTGAACACAAAACCTCACATCTTCCTTTTGTGCTGGGCTCCACGAACTGTGCAGCCAGTCCTGGAGGTGGGAGCTGGCAAAAACTAGCCTTCAGAGAAAAGCAAGCTCAGGCCTGACTCTTCCCTGGCTTTAAACTGGTGCTTCTTGACCAGTTTCGGATCAAGTTCTCTCTCTTCCCAAGTGCTCCCAGTGTCCGAACAGAGGGACCTTGGACTCACTCACCAGCGTCTGAGGGAAGAGCAGGAAACAGCTCTCCTCAACTGTTACA
The DNA here is from genome assembly GCA_031878705.1 of Tapirus indicus. NCBI lineage: Eukaryota > Metazoa > Chordata > Mammalia > Perissodactyla > Tapiridae > Tapirus > Tapirus indicus. Next base: position 152,899,913 of record CM062918.1, on the reverse strand, counting down.
TTTCTTGAAAGGCTCATATTTTATTCCCAAAAATGTGATATTTGAATTCTGTTCATAATAAATCCGTTGGATACGTTTTTAAAATAAGGTAACCTTTTCCTCCCAAAATAATCTTTAAGTAAGACTGACACTTCAAGAAGATACCCTCTCTTTGTTGCCTGGATATGAAGGCCTCTGGCCCAGAGCTGACCTCCCTGCTGTGGTATAGGGGGCACAGAGGTCCAGGAGAGGCAGGAGTCCAAGTCAGCAGGTCCCCACTCACAGGATTCCAGCCTCCTCTCCCTCCTCCCATGGTTCCCCACGGCCTTCACGGGCACATTCTGTAGCTCATGGTGTCTGGCTCCTTTTTCTTCTGCCCTTCTTCCTTTGCCTCTTATAAAGTCACATCTACTTGCTAGAACTCAGCCCTACAATTGCTGTATATTGTCACTCCCAGAATAGAGGCGCCCTCACAGCCAGGCTAGTTGGCTTCTGACTAGGCCTTCTGGCACCTGGGGGGGCTCTGCTCTACTGGGCTCTACCCACCTCCCAGTCCCCATCCCTTTTCCTGCTCTGGACACAAGATCCAGCAGTGGTGGGGCTGGCAGGGCCCGCATTCGGCATATGTGACATGAACTCCAACAATGATGACAGTCATCGGGGTCTCTCACTCCTCAGGTTTGCACATGCAGTGCCCTCTTCATAGAATGATCAAGGACTCCCACCTGTCCCTGGGTCTCAGTTTAGATGCCACTACCTCTGGGAACCCTTCCTTGACATGCCCCACCCCCACCCTACTCACCACCAACACTAAGCCAGTCCTCCCCTCCGACTCTCTCCTCCCCTTGTAGGAATACTGTCCACACCGGACTTACTAATTCTTGCCAACTTACCTGTATCTCCTCCTAACCCCAAGCATGATCAGACAGGGACTTGCCTGCCTTGTTCTCCATTGTATTCCCAAAACCTGGTACACCCCCCAAAAAAACACTGAATGCTGTTGAAGGCTAGACAGTTATTAAGTGGTTTTCATTTATCACCTCACAACAATCCTAGAAGGAAAGGATTAGTGTTCCTCATTTAACAGATGGGGAAAGGAAGGCTCAGAGAGATTGAGTTGACCAAGGTCACAGAGTTGGAAGTGGTGCCATCAGGTCGTCAGTTTAAAGTCTGTATGTTTAACTCCCTGTGCCAGTCAGAGTTCAAGCAGAACCACTGTATGTATGTGACACAGAGTGAGGGATTTATTTTAAGGATTGGACCTTGAATGAGCAATTGTCGGAGCTTGTTAAACAGTCTATGTGAAGCAATTGCTTCTGCATCTGGTGCTGGGGCCTGCAGTCTGCAGGGCAAGTAGTCAGGAAGGGAAGAGGACATGAAGGGGGAGAGAACAAGGACAAACTGCAGCCTGCGGGGACCAGACTGGAACCCACATTGGTGTCTCCCTGCCCCCAAGCCTCCAGCTTTCATATGAGGATGACGTCCAGGAGCAGTAGGCACCTTTGTCAGGGATAAACACACACCTGGCCCAGGGTCACAGAAGCTGAAGGAGGAGATCAGGTGGGATCCGTAGGAGCTGCGGGCCCAGCTGCTGCTCCACGCCAACCAGATGAGCCAGCAGAGAAGCAACAATGTACCTGAGCTGCAATGCTCTGGTGCTCTGCCCTGACCTTCTGAGCCTAAAAAGAATAGATGCTTCACTCCACCTTCCAAATCTTGGGCAAAACATCTCTTGCACTTAGAGCAATCCAGAAGTCTCCAGGGAAAGGGATTCTGGGAAACAGAGTTCCAGCTTTGCTTAATTGACATGATGTAAATCCACTTCACCCCTCTCCTGGTTGCTTTACTGTTACAAGTTACAAAACAGCATCTCCACTTCCTGAAATCCAGTATTTATAATGTTAATATATTACATAACATTATATAGTATATCAATGCCCTCAGTAATTATTTCCATGCCAACTGTTTCCCATAATTCCAAAGGGGAGTGGGGGAGCTAGCCTAGGTCAGCTCTCTGCTCTCATGTCTAGTTTTTCTGGGACCCCCCAAAAACTGTACTTGGAGTGGCTGTCCTGGTTGAACTGGCTCTCCCAAAGCAGTTCTAAGTGTTCTCCAGAATGGAATGTGTTAATTCTCGATTTAATCAAAGAGAAACTTGTCCTCACAACATTGTGAAGTAGAGGAAGGCTATCCTCTACCCACTCTGGGTCCTTTCCGACTGGGCTACAAATTAAATTGACATGAGACCAAAAAGCAGGAGAAAATCAAACAAAGCTTTATGACATGTTTACTTGGGAGAGACCAGGGAAACTGAGTTTCTCAACAAAATGGCAGAGGTTCTCCTCTTAAACAGAAAGACAGTGGAGGATGTTGGGGGTGGGTCAGTTATGGGAGGTCACAGAGAAGCACAGTAAGGTTGTTATGCAGCCTTGCTGTCCACATTGATAAGTTTCTAGAGATGAGGTCATCCACCCCTCTTCCCAGTGCAAAGAGGGAGACACATTTACAAATGGAGATTTCCCTTACAAATGTAAATGTCTGGTAAACAGAACCATGAGAAGAATGGGGTTAGCAAGGACCCTCCCAGTCTATCAATACCCAGAATTATCTATGGGGATGGCCTGTCCTGGGGACAGGCCTTCCACCCCAAATCCCTTTAGACAGTTGGGGGAGAGGGAAGGTCAAAGCCTCCTTCAGAGAAAGTGATCGAGGAAAAGAGACATATTTTGAAGTGGCCGATTCTGATCCCCCAAAGTTGCACTCAGGAATGTGGTATTGTGAAAATCCAGATGGTGTGACAGGCACCTGTCTTATTCTATGCACTGGTTATGCACTCTCTTCTAGGAAATGCTCCTCAGTTTCCCTCTGAGGAGCCAGCCCTTCCCTGCTCTTTCGGTCCACCCAGTTCAGGAGCAGCGGGCCCCATCCACTCTGAGAGTGAGCACATGAACGAGGCCACTCATCACCCTCTTCCATTTTCCCCAGAGAGTGATAATTTAAGATTGTAAAAGAGAGACTTTCATGCTTTCAATGAAAACGCCAGAAAATAAATTGTTAGCAGTATTTATCTGATACCTATATTCCAGCTATTATAAGTAGATAATAAAATCTGAGCTACATGGGGGCACAGATCAAGGGGACAATTATAAAACTTAAGTTTCAATATTTCTGTTGATTCTGGAAAGGTGAAACTGAAATAACTCATTTGTAGTCTAAAGATCATTCCCAATAGGAGTTAAATAAAGGTATAACTCAGCAAAAGCTCAGAGCCCTTCAAAGTTTGGGTCCTATTTGTTTGTTTGTTAGATTCTATTTTGGGCCTTGAGATTTTCCTTTGGGATGGTGTGCTATCATGATTTACAATAAGAAATATATATTTGGTCTTTGTCCCAGTTTCTGGCTCAGAGTTCTTAAAATCCCTGGAATTTCCTGGGTGATGAGAGCTTAAAGGTGTTTGTTGTTATGTTAGTAAGGTGACTTTTGGACCACACCTAAGGATGGAGGCTGGTTGCCATGAGAACCAGCCATGTGATTAGAGGATGGGACTGGTCAGGGGAGAGGAGAGGGACTGGAGGTTGAATCCGTTGCCAATAGCCAATGATTTAATCAATCATGCCTGTGTAATGAAGCTTCCTTAAAAACCCACACGGAGGGGGTTCAGAGAGCTTCCGGGTTGATGAACACATGGAGATTTGGGGAAAGTGGTGAGCTCGGTAGGGCATGGAAGCTCAGAGCCTTTCCCTTGCCCTGTGCATCTCTTCCATCTGGCTGTCCCTGAGTTATATCCTTTTATAATAAACTGGTAATCTAGTAAGTAAATGTTTCTATCTGGATATACCACAGTATATTTATCCATTCACTTACTGAAGGACATCTTGGTTGCTTCCAAGTTTTGGCAATTATGAATAAAGCTGCTATAAACATCCTTGTGCAGTTTTTTGTGTGGCCATAGGTTTTCAACTCATTTGAGTAAATACCAAGGAGTGAGATTTCTGGATTGTATGATGAGAATATGTTTAGTTTTGTAAGAAACCGCCAAACTATCTTCCAAAGTGGCTGTACCATTTTGCATTCCATCAGCAATGTATGAGAGTTCCTGTTGCTCCACGACCTCACCAGCATTTGGTGGTGTCAGTGTGCCGGATTTTGGCCATTCTCATAGGTGTGTGGTGGTGTCTCCTTGTTGTTTTAATTGCATTTCCCTTGATGACATGCAATGTGGAACATCTTTTCATATGCTTATTGGCCTTCTGTATCTCTTCTTTGGTGAAGAATCTGTTAAGGTCTTTGGCGCATATTTTGATTGGGTTGTTTGTTTTCTTATTGTTGATTTTTAAGAGTTCTTTGTATATTTTGGATAACAGTCCTTTATCAGATGTGTCTTTTGCAAATAATTTTTCCTGGTCTGTGGCTTTTCATCTAATTCTCTTGCTATTGTCTTTTTTTGCAGAGCATACGTTTTTAATTTTAATGAAGTCCAGCGTATCAATTTTTTTTCATGGATCACGTCTTTGGTGTTGTATCTCAAAAGGCATCACCATATCCAAGGTCATCTAGGCTTTCTCCTCTGCTATCTTCTAGGAGTTCTATAGTTTTGTGCTTTACATTTATGTTTATGATCCATTTTGAGTTAATTTTTGTGAAGGGTTTAAGGTCTGTGCCGATTCATTTTTTCACATGTGGATGTCCAGTTGTTCCAGCACCATTTGCTGACGAGACTATCTTTTTTTTTTTTTTTTTTTGTGAGGAAGACCAGCCCTGAGCTAACATCCGTTGCCAATCCTCCTCTTTTTGCTGAGGAAGACCGGCCCTGGGCTAACATCCGTGCCCATCTTCCTCCACTTTATATGGGACGCCGCCATGGCGTGGCTGACAGACAGTGCGTCAGCGGGCGACCGGGATCCGAACCCACGAACCCCGGGCTGCCAAGCGCGGACTTAACCGCTGCGCCACCGGGCGGGCCCAACTGACGAGACTATCTTTGATCTGTTGTATTGTTTTTGCTCCTTGGTCAAAGATCAATTGACTATATTTATTGGGGGTCTATTTCTGAGCTCTCTATTCTGTTCCATTGATCTATTCGTCTATTCTTTCACCAATACCATACTGTCTTGATTACTGTAGCTTTACAGTAAGTCTTGAAGTTGGGTAGCATCAGTCTTCCAACTTTGTTCTTCTCCTTTAATATTGTGTTGGCTATTCTGGGTCTTTGCCTCACCGTATAAATGTTACAATCAGTTTGTTGATATCTATAAAATAACTTGCTGAGATTTTGATTGGGATTGCCTTGAATCTATAGATCAAGTTGGGAAGAACTGACCCCTTGACAATATAAAATCTTTCTATACATGAATGTGGAATATCTCTCCATTTATTCAGTTCTTCTTTGATTTTGTTCACCAGAGTTTTATCGTTTTCCTCACATAGATCTTGTACATATTTTGTTAGATTTACACCTAAGTATTTCTTCTTTGGAGGGTTCTAATGTAAACAATATAATGTTTTTAATTTCAAATTGCACTTGTTCATTGTCAGTACATAGGAAAGCAATTGACTTTTATACAGTAACCTTGCATCCTGCAACCTTGCTGTAATCACTTATTAGTTCCAGGAGATTTTTGCTGGTTCTTTCAGATTTTCTACACACACTATCATGTCATCTTTGAACAAGGACAGTTTTATGTCTTCCTTCCCAGTTGTGTACCTTTTCTTTCCTTACTGCATTAGCAAGGACTTCCAATACGATATTGAAAAGGAGTGATGAGAGGGGACATCCTTGCTTTGTTCCTGGTCTTAGTGAGAAAGCTTCAAGTTTCTCACCATTAACAATGATGCTAGTTGTAGGTTTTTTGTAGATAGTCTTTATCAAGTTGAGAAAGTTCTTCTCTATTGCTAGGTTACTGAGAGTTTTTATCATGAAAGGGTGTTGGATTTTATCAAATGCTTTTGCTGCATCTATTGATATGATCATGTGATTTTTCTTTTTTCAGTCTATGGATGTGATGGAACACATAATTGATTTTTGAATGTGGAATCAGCCTTGTATACCTGGGATAAATTCAACTTTGTTGTGGTGTGTAATTCTTTTTATACTTTTTTTGGCTTTGATCTGCTAATATTTTGTTGAGGATTTTTGTATGTTTGTTCATGAGAGATATTGGTCTGTAGTTCTCTTTTCTTGTAATGTCTTTGTCTGGTTTTGGTATTAGAGTAATGCTGGCCTCATAGAATGAGTTAGGAAGTATTCCGTCTGCTTCTATCCTCCAAAAGAGATTGTAGAGAACTGGCATAATTTCTTCCTTAAATGTTTTTTAGAATTCACCAGTGAATCCGTCTGGGCCTGGCACTTTCTGTTTTCGAAGGTATTAGTTGTTGATTCAATTTCTTTAATAGACACAGACCAAAACTTATCTAAAAAGAGAAGGAAATTTAGATGTTAACTTGTAGAAAATTGGTAAGATTCTAATATTTTTTTCTAATAGAGATACAAATAATTTTTGTTCTGTAGAGACGGAAATGATTTCTGCTCTGTAAAGAAGATATCACCAAAGGTTACAGTTTATTGCTCTGCAGGACATAAAATTAGATGTAAATTAATCAGATTTACATCTAATTTAGCAATAATGTAGAATGATTTCAGTATTTTTTCTTACCTTGATACACACACACACACACAAATACATTATTTCTCATATCTTTCTTTGAACCAGCTTTGTTTCCTGCTGGTTTCCTCAATAATGAGTTAAAAATAAAAACTTGACCTGTGTTTACTCTGTATTTGTATGAGAATTATTTTTTAACATTTTGATGTTATACTTTTGACATTTTATAGGAGTAACTTGGCCAAATATTTCAAATTGCATGTCTAAGAATTGATCCTAAGGAGATAAGGATGTGCTCAAAGATTTAGCTCTAAGAACATTTATGGATGTGCTGAGTATAATAGTGAACTATCAGAAGCAAATGTGCAACATGAGGGGACTCATTAATACCTAAATTTGTTTCAAGAATGGTTGTTTCTGGGTAAGTGAAATTTGTAGATTTAAAACATTTCTCTTATCTTGTTCATATTTTCTTGTGACACTTTTGGAAGAAGAAAAATTAAAGCTTGAAGGTCACAAAGTCCAGTTGCACTGCTCTCCCATCCTTGTTGATGTCTGCTGAGGTATTCAGCCCCTGGCTATCGTCCTCCTCCTGCTCTGAATCCTGCCGCTGTCTCAGGGAAGGTCAGAGTCCTTGGGCAGAACCACCCCACTCTAGCTTTTCAATTCCTTAATATCCCCTTTCCAGTGACCTTCTTTCCTTCTGTAATTCACTCTAAAGAAATTTTAGAGTCGGTTTTCATTCAGGACTGCTCATCTCTGACACTTCTGTGATTTTTGCTCTGTTTTGCTTTTAGATGAAAATGACTTTTTTTTTTTTTTTTAATTAAAAGAAGTAACACATGTTTACTGGAAAAAATTTTCAGAAAGTACAGAAAGATTCAGACAAGAAAATCAAACACTGCAACCCAGGGCTTACACTTAGCATTTTTGTAACCTTTTACACTTTTTGCTAAAAATGGTTTTTTGTTTGCTTTGCAAAATGGGTTCTTACTATTCATTTTACCTTTATAATCTGATTTTTGACACTCAATGATTTATCTTTCAAAGCCAGTAAATACAGATCTACATCATCATTATTATGGCTGAAAAAATAGTTTATTGTCTGGCTATAATATTCTTTATCTAACCCAGGGTCTCTGTTGACACTGAGGCTGGATAATTCTTGCTTGTGGGGCTGTGTTGGACATGGTAGGATGTTTAGCAGCGTCCCTGCCCTCTACCCACTGGATGCCGGTAGCAGCATCCCCCAGGTCATGACAATCAAAACTGTTTCCAGCTATTGCCAACTGTCTCCTGTGGGCAATATTGCCCCCAGTTGAGAATCACTGATATAATCAATCTGCTATTGTTTGACATTTACGTTTATCCACTTTGTCACAATTAAAAACAGGTGCTTATAAAGATCCTAATATAAATAAACAGCACTTCCTCAAATTACTTCTATAGCTTAAATTCCTAGCAAGGAAGAGTGTATTTTAAATTTTGATATCTATTCCCGGATTGTCCTCCAGACAGGTTGTACCAATTTGTAATACCATTAAAATAGCGAAAATGTCATTTTCCCAGATCCTGTCCACTTCCAGGTATTGTCAATCTTTTTCATCTTTCTTAGTGATGTGAGGGATCAGAATTGGCCACCTCAAAATGTCTATTTTCTCTGAAGGAGGCTTTGACCTTCCCCACCCCAACTGTCTAAAGGGATTTGGGATGGAAGTCCTGTCCCTGGGATGGGCCATCACCTTGGATAACTCTGGGTATAGACTGGGAGGGTCTTTGCTACACCCATTCTTATCAAAGTTTTGTTTACCAAACATTTACATTTGTAAGGAAAATCTCCATTTGTAAAGGTATCTCCTTCTCTGTACTGGGAAGAGCAGCAGATGACCTCATCTCTAGAAACTTGTCAATGTGGAAGGCAAGGCCTTAAATCTGCATAATAGCCTTTCTGGTAGTCTCCCACACCCGATGCACCCTCAGTATCCTCATTTGTCTATTTAAGAGGAGAACCTCTGCCATTTTGTCGAGAGATACTCAATTTCCCCGGGTCTCTCCCATGTGCACATGTTATAAAGCTTTGATTTTCTCCTGCTATTCAGCCTCATGTCAATTTAATTTGTAGCCCAGGCAGAAAGGACCCAGAGTAGTTAGAGAAAGCTCTTTCTCCCTTTCAGTAATAAGATAAACAAAATATTACTTTGCCCTTTTAATTTGTATTTCTTTGGTTGCTAACCAGGTTGGTAACTTTTGCGGTGTTTGTGGCCATTTTTATTACTGCTTTTGTGAATTGCCTATTAATGTCCTTTGCCCATTCTTGATTTTGTAAGAGCTATTAATTCTTCCTTCCAGTTTGTAATTTTTCTGGTAACCTTTACGATGAGTTTTCCTGCACAGAAGGTATCCATTTTTATGTTGTCAAATTATCAGCCTTTCATTATGGTTTATCTTTAGTGATGTCTTGCTTAGAAAGATCACCTCTGAAGTCTTACACTTAATTTAGTGTTTTCCTCTATTAGGCCAACCTTTTATTCTTCCATATCTTTCATACTCTAACACTAAATCTTTTTGACCTCTAGACCAGTGCGTATCAAATTTGTTTTGTGTGTGTGTGTGTGTGTGTGAGGAAGACCAGCCCTGAGCTAACATCCGTTGCCAATCCTCCTCTTTTTTTTGCTGAGGAAGACTGGACTTGGGCTAACTCCTCTGCCAATCTTCCTCCATTTTGTATGTGGGATGCTGCCACAGCCTGGCTTGATGTAAGGTGTGTAGGTCCACGCCTGGATTCCAAACCTGCGAACCCCAGGTCACCAAAGCAAAGTGCACCAACTTAACAACTACACCACCCGGCTGGCCCCCCATACAGTTCTTATAATTATTAAGAACTGCCAACGTTATTCAGGTAGGTTCAGTGATTCCATTTTACAGACCAGGAAGCTAAGGCACAGTGAGTTAACACAACCACAGAGTCAGAGCAAGGATCGGGATCCAGAGCATGTGCCGTTACAGTCTTAGCTCTTAAGCCTCCCACTCTGCTGCCTGGGACTCACAGCCGGCCCCAGGGCTCCTAAGAGTTCTACAGCAGCGTCTACTTCTGTAACAAAGAAGGGCGGGCAACCACCAGCGGTTCTCGACTCTTGAAGGCACGTTCCCTTCACTTAAGGTACCTTTTAAGAAACATTTTTTCTTGGGCCTCATTGAGAGAAATTTTGTTCAGTCAGCCTGGTGGGGCCCTGGCACCACTATTTTTCATCTGTGAAAGAGAAAGGTTATCCCAAGTCAGTGGTTTTCAGTGTTTTTATAGTCACTGGACCCTTGGCACGAGTCCCCCAGTTACCCTGACAGGTAGAGTGTGACAGTGTGTGACAGGTGTGTGCGGTCTTCGCCCACCGCGAACCGCCTCTCAGGTTTCGGTGAAGTCCTTGTTATCCCGGTGCAAACACAGGCCACCCCATCCCTCCAGGAAGACGCACTGCAGGAAGAGAGAACTGAAATGACACGTGGCGGGAGCGTTGGATTTACGCTAGTGGCTCTGCTTTCTTCCTGTGATTTCCAGTTTTAAGTTGAACTCTGATTTAGTCAGATCTCATGCACCATACAAATTAGTCGGAAATTTTCCCGGAGCCCCCACTTGACGGCATTTAAAACGTGTAGACGCGTGTTCTCCTCTCCTAAGTCCCTCGCGAGGCCGAGCCTGGACGTCCGCAAGCCCGCGGGCCGGAGTCCCCGAGGCCCCTGCACTTCTGCGGCCGGAGACACGAGTGCCCTGGGCGGGGCGCCCGGGCGGGGCGCCGGCGGGAGCCCCGGCCCAGCGAGGACACACCCCGCCCGGCGCCCGCGTTCCCCGCCCTCCCGGCGCCCACCTGCCTGCGCGGCGCCAGCCGCCCAGGTGCTAGGGAGGCCGAGGCGCCCGGCCCCGCCCCGCCCGAGGGACCCGGCGCCTGAGTGGGCCGGAGGGACGTCAGTCAGGAGTGGGGGCGTGTCCGGGGGCGGGGCCTCCCTGACAGCAATATAAGGTCGGGCCCGCCAGGGGCCGCGGGTGGAGAGGTGCGCCGGGCGGGTGGCGTGCGCACGCCGATCCCCGCAGGTGTCGCTGCCACCTTTCCCTCCTGGGGAGGCAGGGAGGTCACTCCGGGGACCCGGGACCGGGGCGCGGGGCTGGCCCCTCCGGTCCTTCCCATCCCTAGGACATGGACCGCGCCCGCCTCTGGCTGGGGCTGCTGCTGCCCTTGGTGGCCGCGCTGGACTTCAGGTACCACCACCAGGCGGAGATGGAAGCGTTTCTGAAGGCTGTCGCCCAGAACTACAGTTCCATCACCCGGCTGCACAGTGTCGGGAAGTCCGTGCGAGGTGAGCGCGTCCCCGCCCTCGCGTCCCGCCCGCGCGGGCTGCGGCCGGAGCGGCGGCCTCTGCCCGGCGCCCGTGGGCTCCCCCTGTCGCGGCGCGGCCGGAGGACCCGAGGGTCGCCGCGTCCTGCGCGTTCGCGCCGTCCTGTCTCTGGGTCTTGCAGACTTGGGCTGCCGGGGATGTGTGTTTTACTTCCTTTTCTAGATAAACTTCTGCCGAGGAAGTCCGTTTATCCATCTCAGGTTTCCCTTTTTGTTGGCTTCTTTAAATACGACAAGGAATGTTAGCATCATTTCAAGTCTCTTTTAAACTAAAACAGTGCAGTTCTGTTGATGAGATTTGTGTGTCATGTAAAATTAGCCTTAGGGCTTCAAGTTATGCAAAACTATCATCTCTACAAGTTTCTTTTCTTTTTTTGGTGTTCTACAAGTTTCTTTGAATCTTAAATAGTACAGTTCTATTGGTAAGATTTGTGTCATGTAAAATTAGCCCTGCAGCTTAAAGTTAGGCAAAAAAGTGGCTCTGATACTGATTAAAGGCCGGTTTTAAAATTATCCATTTGAATAAGACAGTTGCTGGATAATACATATGTCAGCAGTGATTGCTACTGCTCCTAGCATTTTCATGTTTATCATTTAATTGCTTTATTGTTTTAATTTAAAATTATATATTAAATATAAATATGTAACTGTATATTAAGTAATTCTTATTTTTATAGATGGGGAATCATAAAGAAATTAAGTATTTTGCCCAGGATCACCCAGATAGTGAGTTTTATCACCAGGATTGTGACCCAGATCACTCTACTTCAAGGCTTACACATTTGGGAGACAAGACAGATAATTTTATCAGATATTATTTCTTAATCCTCTTTTATTATATTAGTACCCTAAAGAGCTTACCAGAAAACTTAATGCTTAAATCAAAAGTTTTGTCAAGTTTATGCAATTTGGATCTCAACTCCTTATAAGGTGTGTTCAAACTCTACCTGATTTTAGGTCTGAGCTTTTGAGCCAAGTGGGAGTCTCTTAATTACCATATTCTTAATCATTTTGCCCAACAAAATTAAGGTCATGGTTTTTATATTAAAAAAGTAGTATTACATGAATTTGCTTATGTGCAATGCGAAATTAAAATCCTGGGCTATGTGTGTAATGGTACTTAGGCATCATTGCCAAAGAGTTGATGCCAGAATTACTCTATATTGCTCTATAATCCAAAATTATAGAGGTTGGATGTAGGAGAAGTCATATCTTGAATCAGCATATGGATTCAACCTTTTGAAATCATTTCCCTGTAGGGCAAGAGAAGAGCAATTGTAATCTCAGAATACTAATGATATTAATAAAGGAGACAACACAACCAGCTTGAGTTGTTGTCATCATTTAAACCACAAGGTGGTGAGGATGTTGTTAGTTTTAAGTACTAAATGATTTGGTAAGTTTTTATTTTTTTTCAAGCACAAAGTGCTTGTGAAAGGAAGTTGGGCACTCTTAATGTGAACCAGCTATTTTGATCTCTCCTGCATGATATCAGACCACAATAATAATGAAAGCCAGCAGGCTTAATTTTTTTACCTTGTATGCACTCTTGTGGTTAGTTAAAGGACTGAGGAGTTATCATGTAAAAATAAAATCTGACGCTAGTGGTCAAATGTTTGTGTTGAGTATGCTCTGAATAATTACTCACACTAGGAAAAATCCCAAAGCTGCTACCCGGTTCCAAGTGGTGGGTTAAACTGCACTCGTGACTGGGCGTTTTACCACAGCATCCCTCCAGGTGAGCGAGAGCACTGAAGACGGTGCTCTGTGCTCTTTTCACCAGGCAGGCCTGGCCGTCCTGCCCTCTGGCGTCAGGTAAGTTTGCCTAGCACACAGGGTTTACCATGTGTTGTTTCTTTTTCTTTTTTTATTTTGAACATGGGCAGCCTACCCAGAAGGGAAAGAAATATTCCTACCTCGCCAAATACATTTTCAGTTTTTATAAATGCATATCACATATATATTTACATTGCTGTAATCATGGATTCTATTCTGCTTTTCTCCCCAATTCACATTTCATTCCCTATTTCCGTGAATTGACAAAGTCTGCAGATGTGGATTGGTTGCTATATAGTATTTTACCCCCTTGATGATGTGAATTTTCTTAGTCATTCACCTCTTTGGGCATCTGTATCGTTTCTGATGACCTCTGTTATAAACAGCGATGTTATAAACCCATTGATACATGTCATGATAATTACCTTCTATCATAATTGGTGATCTTTTTCAGCTTTTTATTTTGAAATGTTTGAAACACACAAAAGTTGAGCCCACATATGCCCTTCATGTAGATTCAGCCAATGTGGACTGACCATATTTCAGTTGAGCCTTTTGGAGGAAACCCCACTACCTAATGACGTAGTTAGAAAACCTTAGGTGAAACAAGAGAAGCAACTCAAAAAAAGAACTGACCATTGAGTTGGGAAAACCAGAAAAGGTACAATGTTCATTGGTTCATTCATTCACTCCTCCATTCGGTTAAGGAGCACCTCCCTTTTCCTTTTTCCTCCTGACCTCCTTTGTCTAGCAGGATGCCTGGCACATATTCAGTAATCTATATCTGTTTGTTTAATGGACTGAATATTTGTTGAGCAAAAGCCATGGGAAGCAAGCAAAGATGTGTGCCATTTGCTCCCTGCCATCAGGTAGCCCCCTTTAAAATACAAATTTATTTACTGTGGATTTCCCCAGCTAGGTTCTCTATACCCCCCAAAATTAATTCTCAGACCATTTTATTTTATTTTACTTTATTTATTTATTTTTTTTTGGTGAGGAAGATTGGCCCTGAGCTAACATCTGTTGCCGATCTTCCTCTTTTTGCTTGAGGAAGATGGTTCCTGACCTGACATCTGTGCCAGTCCTCCTCTACTTTGTATATGGGACGCTGCCACAGCATGATTTGATGAGCGGTGTGTAGGTCCATGCCTGGGATCTGAACCCATGAACCCTGGGCCACCAAGGTGGAGCAGGCAAACTTAACCACTATGCCATTGGGCCAGCCTAAAATGAAGGACAATTTTATTTTCTTTTGCTGAGAAAAATTAGCCCTGAGCTAACATCTGTGCCAATCTTCCTCTATTTTATATGTGTGGGTCACCACCACAGCATGGCTGATGAGTGGAGTAGGTCTGCACCTAGGATCTGAACCTGCGAACCCAGGCCACCAAAGCAGAGCGTGCCGAACTTGACTACTAGGCCATGGGGCCGGCCCTCTCAGACCATTTTAAACTAGATTTCCTACTGTCTCTATTTTAAGAATCTTGTCTTGCCTCCTGCTAAGTCCAACCTTTACTTTATCTGAATAAGGAAGTTTGCAAAGGGAAGGAGTAGATAATAAAAATCTCTGTTATCAAGTGTGTTCCATGTGTTAGGTGTTCCAATACATTATTTCAATCTCAGCAATTCAAAGTAGGCATCCTCATTAAAAAACAGGTCAAAGGAGGCACAGAGAAGTTGATTAACTTGCTGAAGATCACACAGCTGATAAATGTTAGAAGGAGGATTCAAACCCAGATCCACATATCTGCTAAACACGTCTCTTTAAAGCAGCAGCTTGACACAGATGTGGATGATTACATGGAGAGGGAGACTGTTAGTGGAGGGTTTCAGAGTCATGGTTTGGGCATATTTGATCTGAAAGTATAGCGTCTGCCAAGGAGCTGTAGCCATGTTGTCCAATACAGTAGCTGTTAGCCACTTGAGCAGTTGAAATGTGACTAGACCAAATTGAGATGTGCTGAAAGTGACTTTGAAGACTTAATGCAAAAAAAGTAAAATATTCCATTAATAGTATTTTTCTACTGATTACATGTTGAAATGGTAATGTTTTAGGAATATAGGTTAAATAAATACTTAAAAATTAATTTCACCTGTTTTTACTTTTGTTAATGTGGTTATGATTACTAAAACATTTTAAATGACATATATGACTTGCATTATATTTTGTTTGGGCTGTGCTGATCTAGAGAGAAGTTTGTTATTAGTAATTTTTTTCTAAGCACAAAAGAAATTCAACTTCATGATAATTTGGAAGATAAAGCACCAAGAAGAAAATTAAAATCTCACCATCCACAGGAAACATTCAGTAGACTAGAATCATTGTGTGCCCTGTTTTGTGCATTTCCCTTCTCCCACTGAACCAAATATCTTTGTCCGTGCAAACACATTATTTCTAAAACTTGATTTTTAATGCCTGCTTTGTGTCCTGTCAGTGGATGTACTATGGTTTATTTAACTTACACCCCATTGATGGACATTTAGTTTGTTTCTGAACTTTTCCTGTTATAAACAATACCATAGTGAACATCTTTGTAGCTAAGACAGCAAAAGTTGTCAGCACAGGCTTTGGAACCAAAGTGCCCAAGTTGAAATTCTATATCCCCTACTTTGTAGCAGTGTGACCCTGGGTTGTAGAATGATTCCTGGCACATTGTAAGTGCTACATAAGGGCTGCTCTTAGGGATACATTTCCAAAAAGGAAATTACTGGATCTTAAGCAGCTTTACATATTTGATAGATACGACCAAATTGCCTTTCAGAAAGATTGTATTGATTTATAATTTCATGAGAAATGTATGCTAAGAAAAAACAACTCTTCTAAATCTTATATGAGTCATCAGTCAGTACTGGCATTAGTGGTTTGAAAGATTACTGAGTATTTGTCAAAGGGTGCAAAGTTTCGGTTATACAAGATGACCACGTCCTACAGACCAGCTGTACAGCATAGTGCCCACAGGTGACGATACTGTATTGTATACTTAAAAATTTGCTAGGAGGGTAGATCTTATGTTAAGTGTTCTAATAACAATAATAATAATAATAATGAAAGATGACTGTAGTATCAAGTTTTCATTGTTGTGTCTAAAGTATAAGGGAGAATTTATTTCTCATGCTTTTTCCCCAAGAACTCTCACCTTCACATATTCATTCAACAGATTTTTTGAATTCTGCTAGGAATCTTCATACCATTTCAGACGTGCACAAATCCCCCTAGAAGTGGCTTAGATTCCTGCCCCAAAGAGGCATGTACTGTGTTCACATCCGCAGATCTCTCATTGTCTTCTGCCCTTGACTGGGCAGATTTTGGCTGGGTTTTGCCCTCAAAAAAGAACGTTGCATGTAAAATTTTGCCATGACATTTGGTTTTCTGTCACACTCTGTTCATTTCTCAGTTGTGATTGTAAAGCCAGTTTGCCTGAATAAAATGTTCTTGTGATGTAAATATTCACATATTGAGGACTAAGTATCAATAAAACACTAAAATATAGGAATTTCGGCTGTAATACACGTTTGTGATTTAAAGTTAGCACATTGGTTTAGCAAGGCTTTCCCCTTCTTTAACTTGAAATGCAAAGTCCTTTTCTGGAACATCTTACAGATATTAGCCTTGTTTTATAACCATTCAGAGTTTCTTAAAGACACTGCCTTTTTTTTTCTTATAAGGAAATGATTTAGATTTCCCCTATGTTTGTAGTATAATATTTTAAAAGAGGAAATTGAGACAGAGAATATCCAAAAAGTAACACAGAATTTTACTCTGCTTCTTCTATCTAGTAACCATTTTTATTCCAAATCTCAAATATATGTAAATAGCAATACTGTAGGGGCGAGTGGCATGTGACACTTTTAAAAAATAATAGTGACCGGCAACATCATGTGAGTTTTACTGTTTGCCTGGCACTTTACATGTGTATTTCACCTAATCTTTCTAATGATGGTATGAAATACCATTATCATCCCCCAATGTACATGTGAAGAGTTGAGATGAAGTGAATAGTCCCTGGCTAGTGAATGACATTGGAACCAGCCTGTCTTGTGCCAAATAGTGGACCCGAACACCTCTGCTGTGGAGAAGTTTCTGTTCTTGTTCCTTCCCCCCTCCCCCACCTCTCCTGCCCCTGCCCCTTGTCTCCACCCCTGTGATTCTGAAAAAGTTGACAGGCATCCTCTATCGTCCGAGAAAAGGCCTGTATTAAGTGTTTTTTATGTGCTGAGTGATCTGTGGAATTCCTTGATCCCTATTTGGTTATTCAGTTTCATCCAAAGCAGTTTGAATTCCGTCTTTTGGTATAGACCTACATTTTTTTTCTATATGCCAAAAGTCTGATTATGAGGCAGAAAGAGAAGGCTAGATGCTGGTTTGCACACTTAGGGGACACCTACCCGCCCACCTGCTGGTGGTTCTCGTTCAGAGCAGTACCGCCCCCTAGGGGGAGTTTTGGAAATTGAGGGGAGGTTTAGGCCATAACTTCTAAGTCCTGAAGGGGCAACCTCCTGATGCCTCCTCCTGATCTGGTCAGCGATGCACAGAATCATCACACATAGTGAAAAATTGTCCTCCATAGGTCAAAGACCAGCTTACGGTGATCCGAGCCTAAAATCAGACTATTTTATGTACAAACACAAAATACTTTTCCCCACAATTTTAATATATACTGAACTTTCCAGGAATGTAACTGTAGGTAAATTGAGGGAAAATTCTATTTTGTCTTTCTCTGAACTTGATTGAGAGAGATTTCACGTTCATGAAAACCTGAGCCCCCCTTCCCACACAGCTGAATCAGCCTGCTTTTGTACTGTAGCTCTCAAGGATAGGTACAAGCATCTGACTTTCTCAGTATATCTTCTAGTGGATCGTGCCCAAGTGTTTACACACCTATAGTAGATTTTATTATAAGTTGCTTTCCTTTTATTTCTCCTTTATATGCAGTTTGAACATTATATTGATCTTTTTGAAATTATGTATGTAAATATGTTATTTTCTATGAGTTTTAATGACAGCATGGTAAAGGAGGAGTTACAAAATATTGGACGTGAGAAAAGAGGCATCGACTGAGAGAATTAGGAACGACTGATCTAAAATCACAGACACAGAGCTGATGAGGACCCACTTCAAGTTTATGTCGCCAGCGTCCAAAAGGTGTTAGGTTTCTGTTCTCAATCAGTGAACAGGTCTGTCTGGAGGTAACACTGTGGTGACAGCAGAATCTGGAGTTGAGAAGTGATAACCGCCAGTAGCCCTGTTTCCTTCTTTCAGTTGTATATGTAGAATGTCCCTTTCTCTGAGAGCACAGAGTAAGAAAGAAAGATAAAAAGAATCTTAAAGTACAAGGTTTTTAAAAGATTGTATCGAATACCAACATGCATTTGGGATTCCTATCTGGTGACTGAAAACAATTGGTATTCTTCCTAGCTCCGTAGCGGTTCAGTGTAATATGGTATAGTAGTTTGCTGAGAGGTCAGTAAGTCCTGACGTGAGTTTGTGTTAAAATAAAACAGACATGAGTTGCACTTAAAAATGTTTCTCGGGGCCAGCCTGGTGGCGTAGTGGTTAAGTTCACATGCTCCACTTCAGCGGCCCAGGGTTCACAGGTTCAGATCCCGGGTGCGGACCCATGCACCAGTTGTCAAGCCATGCTGTGGCACTTGTCCCATATAAAGTAGAGGAAGATGGGCACGGATGTTAGCTCAGCGCTAATCTTCCTCACACACACAAAAAAATGTTTCTCTTCTTTGTTTTGTGAGCATTACTCCATGTCAGATGTTTAAATTAAAGTACAAATTTTCTGGTCTGTGACCTTTCACATGCATAGCTTCGTCAAGCTCAACTGGAGGGCTTAGTCTCCTCTGCGTCAGAAAATGCCACCAACTTCAAACAAGTTGCCTTCAGACTGCTCCACAGACTTACTAGGAGCTTGCCCGGAGCTGAAGATACCGGCCTTCTGGTCGGGTGTCAGGCATTAATGATAGTGCTTACATGTTCAGAGGGTTTGCCCTGGCACAGAGTGCAGCAGCAGAAACCAGCTAAGTAACACTTCCATTGTTTAAATAAAGAGCTTTCAGTTAGTTGCTTTCCCGGTTTTTTAATTTCTCTGAAAGGAATCTCTCTGAGGAAACTGGAACCACACATAAGGAGCACAGCTGAAGTCACATGAACTGACAGTTAAGCAAATACATACCTAACACCCCTTTCCGACAAAGTATGTTGTGAATACAGAGGTGTAATATACACAGGTATATTGTGAATACAATCAGGTGAAATTTAGCACAATGTCACATTTCTAGAGCAGGAATGGATGTTAGAGACCATTTGATCGTTTTATTCAGTTAATTGAGGCTTAGTTCAAAATGTTACCTCCTCCTGGAAGCCTTTTTCTAGTCCCCTGGGCAGAGACGGACTCTCCCTGCACTCTTCATGAGCGTCTCCCAGTAGCTCTATCTATGTTGCACCTGGAGGGCAGCCCCAGGCTTTGCTCTTTGTATCCTGGGCTCGAATATGTGCTTATTTTCTGTGTCAGGCACTCTAGGAGTCAAAGCTGGAGTTTTTCCATGCATAGTCCAAGAAACGTGAATGTGAATCCACTTTTATACAGTATACTATAGAGTATATTATCGTGTTGTATAAGTATACAGGATGTATATTTTATATATACTTTTATATAGTTACATCTGTGTAACTATGTATATAACTTTATCTTGTTACTTGTGTGTAGTAAGTACTTCAGTCTCTGGAGAAAATGAAATTGTTTTCTTACAATATAACCTTTTTTTGCTAAAACTATTTTGTACTGAGTAAGATGATAACTCAGAGAGGCAGAGCTGCGGGACTTGTGATGCCCCAGCTCAGGGTAGGTCCCTGGAGTGTGGGAGGAGGCAGGGGGAAGGGAGTGTCTTTCAGGCAGTAAAGCGCTAATTGAATTATTCACTGATACGCCTAAAGTGGTTCGGTCCTCCCTCCCCATGGCCCCCCAAACAATACCCAAACACGTATTAAGAGAAGAGAGAGTAAATATAGGAGATACACACCTCCATTAAGAGTTTAAGTAAATATCCCTGGTTTTATTTGAACAGTTCAAGAATAATTCAAGAGTCTGTTAGAGAATGTGAAAAGAGAGAAAAAAGGACCATGTGGTGAAGGCTTCCCCCACTCCTCCAAAAAATTAAGCACAGATTTGAAACCCCCCAACTTTAAGTGTCTTTTTTTCCCTCTACTCAGGAATGTGGTACGGATTTAAGTTGAAGGCAGCTGACATGTAATTATTCTCACTGTGAGTGGTTCAGAAAGGCACGGGTTTTGGAAATACCCAGGCGGATGGACTCTTGAAGGTGTCTTAACTTCAATTTTTAGTCCCTCTTAAATAGTCATTCCTTTGGCCCTTGTTGGTGACTCAGTGGAGCCCATCCATTAAAATTCTTTTACAGGGCAGTAGTCGCTCGTGACGTGTAGACTCCTGGGGACACGTGGGGAGCACAGCTCATTTAACATGTGGCAGTTTCACAGGAGTTCTCCCATTATTTTTAAATTAGATTTATTAACACCTTAGCAATAATACCAGATGCACGTGGAGTTAAATTTCAAAGTTTGCTCAGTTGGGGAACACATTTTGTTTGTTTCTATTCCTCTTAGGCACTCAGATGAGTAGTATTACTGTACTAGCAGTAACCTAGAGACGGGCCTACCTAGTCTGTCGTTTGTTACTGGTGAGTTCCTTTCTCAGTGTGGAAATACCACATTCTCGCCTTAACCAACATTTACTTGGTCATCTTTTGAGTTTCAAGAACATGTACTTTTTTTTTTTTTCTTGGTGAGGAACATTAGCCCTGAGCTAACATCCGTTGCCAATCCTCCTCTTTTTGCTGAGGAAGACTGGCCCTGGGCTAACATCTGTGCCCATCTTCCTCTACCTTTTTTTTTAGTATGTGGGACACCTGCCACAGCATGGCTTGATAAGCAGCGCATAGGTCTGCGCCCAGGATCCGAACCTGTGAACCCCGGGCCACCGAAGCAGAGCACGCGAACTTAACCACCATGCCACCAGGCTGGCCCCAAGAACATGTACTTCTAAATGTACAAAATGTGTTTTCAGACTCTACGGCATACACTAGTTCAAAGTGCAGAGGCAGACAGCAGGTGCTAAGGCCCTGAGGTAGAAAGGGTTCTGCTCTGTTCTAAGAATAGAAACGAGACCATTGGAGCAGGAGCATAGGGGCAAGGGGAGAGTGGTACTGGATGAAGGTGGAGATGTGTGCAGGGGACACAGAGGCCTCAAGCCAATTCAAACATGGAGAGTTTGATTCTGTTCTGAGAATAATGGGAAACCATTGAAGGGGTTAAGCAGAATGATGTAATCTGATGTAAGTTTGAAAAAAGATAACTTTGGCTGCTGGTGAATTAATTAAAAAGGGGCAAGTATAGAAGCAGGGGAAATAATCCAACTATAATAATCCAGGCAGATATTGATGATGGTGATTTGGATTAAGATGCCGTACGGTCCTGCATTGCTTAACGATGGGACACGTTCTGAGAAATGCGTCATTAGACAATTTCATAGTTGTGCGAACATCATAGAGTGCACTTACACAAACCTAGATGATACAGCCTACTACACACCTCAGCTATATGGTACTAATCTGATGGGACTACCATCGTATACATGATCTGTTGTTGACTGAAACATTGTTAGGCCACACAGGACTGTATTAGAAATGGAGAGAAGTGGAGGGATTAGAGATTTGTTCTGGAAATAAAACCAACAATACTTGCTGATGGATTGGAAGGGGAGTGGGCAGAGATCAGGAAAAAATTAAGGATGATCTTTAGGTTTTATGCTTGGGCAACTGAGTTTATGAGGTGTTATTCACCAAGATGGGAAAAACTAGAAGAGGACAAGTTTGGGGTGAAATCAAGAGCTCTGATTTAGACAATTTCGTATAAGTTTGAAATCCTTAGTAGCCCTCCAATGGGGGTATCCAGTAGATAGTTGGATATGTATGTGGAGTTCAGGGGAGAGGATTGACTATAGAAAGAAACTTGAGAGTCATCAACATATAGATGGTATTGAAACCCACGGGACCAATAAAATCATCTAACGAGAGAGTGGAGATAAAGAAAAGGCCAGAATAGAGCTGTAGGACACTTCAGCATTTAGAGTCTGGTAGAGAAGCCAACAAAAGAGATGGAAAAAAATCAGCAATGAGGTAGGAGGAAAATGAAGAATAGTGTCACAGACATCAAGGAAGGGCAGCAGTCCCAGAAGGAGGCTGTTCCGGGGTCCCATGACCACCTTCTAGGGAATTGCTGGTAGGACTCATGACTCAACTTAAAGTCATTAATCACAGCTGAGGTGTATTAGCAAAGGGTGCAGCGTAGGAACAGCAGGATAACAATAGGCACAGGCGGCCTAGAGGCCAGTGCAGGCTTGTCCCCTCTGAGGATCCCACGGTGCATGCTTCTCTCCAGTGTGAACTGTACCCCACCCAGGGAAGCTGCTCAAGTCGTGGCTGTCCAGAGTTCTTCCAGGGAGCTGAGCACGGAGCTGTGTGTGCAGGCCCGCCCTGGGTACCAGGTGCACGTTGTGAATCTTCACATTTACTTTAAACATTACTTTCAGTTTGGTACATCCTGACCCACTGACTGGGGGGTACAAAATAGCATCATCAATTAGTGAACATTTCAGAAGTTCAGTGCTCAGAGTTGGTTCAGGGTCATTACCGGGACTGCAGGTGTTCTCAGAGATAAGCAAGAAGTGAGTAAAACAGACCAGCTGTGTTAACGCTCTCCTGGCTGTGGTCATTGTTGACCACGTTGAGTGCTGCTCTAAGTAAAAACTGAGAGCCAAAAAGTTAAGTGACGTGTCCCAAAGTCTCGTTAGTTAAATTCCATTGTTCTTTAGACAGGTTCATTCAATTTATTCAGCAAACATTTATGGAAAGCCTAAAACATTCTGTAGCATGTGCTAGCATAGGAATATAGAGGTAAAGAAGTTAGACATGGCCCTGCCCCGATGGAGGTGACAGTCTCAGGGGTGGGTGGGAGGGAAGAGACATCAGTAAATGACAGACGTGATCAGCCCTGTGGGCACATACGATAAGGCAGGGGACTTACCGTGGCCAGGACCTGAAGGATCAAGAGAGGCCAGCCAGGTGGAAGGGGAAGGAAGGCAATAAACAGCACATTCAAAGACCTGACGGGAAGGAGCATATCGACCTTGAGGAACAAAAGAAGTTCCTTGTGGCTGGAGAGAGAGAAGGGGAGAGATGAGGCAAGGTGGCAGATCATGGGACACCTTACACCTCGTTAGAGACCTTTTACTTCATCCACTTATCCAATTTCTGATAATTTTACAATTCATTTTGTATTACAATAAAGATTCCCTTTAATAAATATGGTGGAACAGCCATTTCTGGAATGAAAAAAAAAAAAACCCAGAAAATACAAACACCAGGGTGAGTAAACCTGAGCACCAATAAAATGTGATATTAAATCTGTAAAAATAATAGTAGTTCCTAAGAACTACCAGTGTGAAGAGTTCTTATTTAAAAAACCATAATTGGATCAAATTGCTTAAACCTTAGTTTATTTTTACCAATAGAACTTATTAGAAACATTTCAATAGTGTATTACACATGGTGTCTTTTCTTTTTGCCCTCACCAAGCACAGGTCTCACAAAAAATGATTTTTTTTTTATGAGGAACATTGGCCCTGAGCTAACGTCTGTTGCCAATCCTCCACCTTTGGCTTGAGGAAGATTGTCACTGAGCTAACATCTGTTCCCATCTTCCTCTATTTTGTGTATGGGACACCACCACAGCATGACTTGATGAGTGGTGCATAGGTCCCCACCTGGGATCCAAACCAGCGAACCCCAGGCCGCCAAAGCAGAGCATGTGAACTTAACCACTACGCCACCGGGCCAGCCCAAGAAATGATTTTTTAATCAGCAATTTTGGAGACAAATTCTGCGTGTGCCAAACTTATACAGAAATTGATAAAAATTAAATCTAGGATTCAAAGAGAAATGTCAGTTATTTAGGAACAGATATTTTTTTCCCAGCTGTATTGAGATATAATTGGCATATAACATTGTGTAAGTTTAAAGTGTGCAATGTGATTTCATGCACATATATGTTGTGCAATGATTACCATAATAAGGTTAGTTAACACATCTTTCACCTCACATAATTACTATTTTGTTGTTATGGTAGTGGTGAGAACATTTAAGATCTACCCTTTATCAACTTTCAAGTGTATAATACACTATTGTTAACTGTAGTCACCCTGCTGTACAATAGATCCTCAGAACTTTCACCTTATAGCTGGAAGTTTATCTTATACCCTCTGACCAACCTCTCCCTATTTCCTCCACCCCCAGTCCCTGGCAACCACCATCTGCTCTGTTTCTATGAGTTTTTTTAGATTCCACGTGTAAGTGAGATCAGAGTACTTGTCTTTCTCTGTCTGACTTATTTCACTTAGCATAATACCCTCAACCTTCATCCATGCTGTTGTAAATGGTAGGGTTTCCTTCTTTTTTATGGCTGAATAATAATATTCCGTTATATATATAGTCGTGTGCCATAGAACGATGTTTCGGTCAACAGCAGACCGCATATACAATGGTGGTCCCATAAGATTAGTGCCATACAGCCTAGGTGTGTAGTAGCTATACCATCTAGGTTTGTGTAAGTGACTCTATGATGTTCGCACAACGACAACATTGCCTAAGGACACATTTCTCAGACCGTGTCCCCGTCATCAAGTGACACATGACTGTGTGTGTCTATATATACATATATATGTATGTATATATACATATATATGTATTTCACGTTTTCTTCATCCACCGATGGACACTCAGGTTTTTTCCATGTCTTAGCTAATGTAAATAATGCTGCAGTGAGCATGGGGGTGCAGATATCTCTTGGAGATAGTAATTTCATTTTCCTCAGACAAATGCCCAGAAGTGGGGTTGCTGGATCATATGGTAGTTCTCTCTGTGGTTTTCTTGAGGATCCTCCATACTGTTTTCCATAGTGGCTGCACCAATTTACATCCCCACCAACAGTCACAAGATAGGAACAGATACTTTCCATTTTAAAATAATTTGGGGATATTGTTATGAAATATAACCATTTGTATTTTCAAGTGGAATGAGAGGGAACTTGATATTGGTCTCGTTGTCTAGTGAGCTGTTCGCCGGGAGCAGTGGGGACGGGAACATGAAGGAGGCGGGACTGCAGTCTGTTGAGAAGCTCTTCTGTGCTGGGCCCTTCACACGGGTCCCTCATTTGAGCTCTATAGAAACCCCGTGATAAGTTATTTACATTCCATTTCAGAGCTGAGAACAAATTTCATAGATGAAGAAATTGACGGTCCAGAATTATTTCTTGGTAACTGATAGATTTGGGTCCTTAACCCAGATTTGTCTTTTTTTTTTTTTTTGCGAGGAAGACCAGCCCTGAGCTAACATCCGTTGCTAATCCTCCTCTTTTTGCTGAGGAAGACTGGCCCTGGGCTAACATCATGCCCATCTTCCTCTACTTTATATGGGACGCCGCCACGGCATGGCTGACAGGCAGTGCGTTGGCGGGCGCCCGGGATCCGAACTCGTGAACCCCGGGCTGCCAAGCGCGGATGAAACCGCTACGCCACCGGTGGCCCCCCCAGATTTGTCTTTTAGTAATTCATTTGTGTATTCGTTTAGTAAATGTTTATTGAGCTCTTGTTGTCAACCAGAGCCTATGTGGGAAGATACGGGGAAGAACAAGACCTGGGCCTTTCTCTTTAGGGCCTGGTCCTGGGAGCATTACATCCAATCACCTTGGTGGGAAAGCATGGCAGGGGCTGCAAACTTCCAAAGGCCTGACCTGCAGGTGCTTGGTGCAGTCGAGGAAGGCTCCTGGGGGGCCAATACTGAACAAAGCTCAGATGTTACCAGGCAGACGGTGAGGGCAGGGATTCAGGTGAGGGCAGGGATTCAGGTCAAGTGGATGGAAAACAGACCGGAGCCCGAGGGCACGGTGGGGTCGTGACCAGGACCGCCCTTGTGCATGTGGCCAAGGATAGAGATTTGACGGTGATTTCCCATGTCTCCGAGCGTCCCCATTTGTGCTCACTGGAAAATACAAAGTTTTAGAACTATTTCGTCATTGTGGGGTTTGTTGGGTTTTTTTTTGGAAGAAGATTGTTCTAAGAACAGTGATAAAGAGGGAAAATATTCTGACTCACGTAACTCTTCACTAAAATTGCGATATTTGTAGTCCCAAGGGAACTATGTGTCCTTAGGACATTTTGTTCTCTGTCCCTGGGAAAATATGTTACAAAAAAGGAATAAAAAAGGGATATTTGAGGATTAGTAATAAAGTTGTATACTTTATTGAACGCTTCCTCTGTACTAGCTGCTTTCATGCCTTCTTTGAAGTCCTGACATCAGTCCGGGAAGGAGTGGTGTCCTCACTCTCACAGATGGGAGACTGAGGCTTGGGGAGGAGGTGACTTGCCCAAGACAACCCAGCTGGTTGGTGGCAGAGCTGGGGATTCAAACCCGGGTCTGTCAGGATTCAAAGCCCCAGTTCTTCCAGTTTCCAGATGGTCTCTAGGGCCTGGAGGCTTCTGTCGAGGTGACGGTGTACTTCAGTGGGTAAGGAGACGGAGACAGCTTGGGGTCCTCTTCCTGAAACCAGAGCAGCTCAGCGTTAGCTTTTTATACTGGATTCTCACAGAAGATTTTATGGGAACAAAGCTTCCAGGACTGGGATGGGCAGTGTGGAAGCTACTGCACTGAACATGGCACCTTTGCGAGAAGAGACGGAGGATGTGCCACAGGCCAGGCAGTGTGCCGGACTCTCCGGCGGGTGCCCAGGGGTCCCAGTTCCCGCCCTTTGGAACGTGGTCTTCTAGTGGGACATGCATACATGATGCGTTACACAGGTTCAGAGCCCCCTGAAACAGGTCAAGACAAGATTATATCTGTTAGAAAATTATCTCTGTTGAACGTATTCTGTATATCAAGCCAAAAGCTAGGCGCTTATGTAATCACAGTGTCTTGGCTGACCACCTGTGTGTTGGGTTAGCAAAAGATCTCACTCTTGACCCTCCCCATGCCTACATCTTTGCTGTGCTCTGGGCAGATCAGTCTCTGTAAATGTCTCAAAAAGCTCAGAAACCTCTACTGATTTGCCTCGGCTCAGGAGCTCCATCCTCACAACTGAGATTCAGACTTAGCCAGACTCCATTGATGGACAAGGTGGAACAGGAGTGTGGGGAGCATAGGAGCAGAATCTGGCCGGCAGGAGCTTTGGGTTTCCCAGTGAGCACAGACTAAGATCTTTAGATGCTAAGGCTGTAGGACCCCTGGGGAAGACTGTGCATAAGACATCAAGCCACACAATGGGTGGGGCAGAGCCCACTCAGCATCCTTCGTGTCTGGGAGGGAAGATGGTGGTGCAGGATAGGGACGCTTGAGCTGCCCTGACCAGCCTCAGCTCCTCCTGTGCATCCTGGGAATGAGATGTTTGGGTCAGACAAGTAGCTGTCATT
This sequence comes from Tapirus indicus, assembly GCA_031878705.1. Classification (NCBI taxonomy): domain Eukaryota; kingdom Metazoa; phylum Chordata; class Mammalia; order Perissodactyla; family Tapiridae; genus Tapirus; species Tapirus indicus. The sequence goes on along the minus strand of CM062918.1, from coordinate 152,872,628 downwards.
TATTGCCACTCAGATCCCACTTATTAGATGGGGAAAGCTTTTCCCTGTGTGCTAGAGCTGGAGATAGAAGTGAATCAGGGAAGGGAAACAGTGACCTTTTACATTGGGTGTGTTAACAGAATCCCAGGCTGCCAAACACTGAGGCTTGACTGTATTTCCTGTGAGGGAAATATGAGCTGTGGTCTAGTGAGAAAGCATTCAATTTTGAGGTGGCAGCTCTAGGGAGATAGAGGAAGCGAGTGGAATGAGTGCTGCCCAGGAAGGGAGGTAACTCTCCACACAGTGGAGTTCCAAGACATCTTAGACTCATAGGCATCACGCTGTGATCTTAGATGTCGTAAGTGACCAAGGAGAAGTTTAATAATGCCTTTTCTTATATTTACTCTTTATATAGCTGCCTTTTTTTTTTTCTTGAGGAAGATTAGCCCTGAGCTAACATCTGTGTCAGTCTTCCTCTATCTTGTATGTGGGTCATCACCACGGCGTGGCTGACGAGTGGTGTAGGTCTGTGCCCGAGATCTGAACCCGCAAACCCGGGCTGCCAATGCGGAGCATGCCAACTTAATCACTACACCATGGGGCCAGCCCCTATATAGCTGCTTTTAAAACAAATGATCACCTGGCAGTTTTTAAATATTAGGTTTTTAAATTGGGTGATAGGGTGAAAATTGAGTGTTTAGCAAAATAATCTTAATTTTTAAAATCTTGGTAAGAAAGAGGTCTTAGTATTGGTATTGAAAGTGGGCAGCTGTCAGAATGGGGAAAGATACCATGTTTAGACCCACACTCATACCTACACAGACATTTGTAAACAGTGGTAAGACCCTTGGACGGTGGTTAAGAGCATAGACCCTGAAGAGTGCAGATTGCCGTTCAAATCCACGCTCTTCAGTAATTGTGATTTTTTTTTTTTTTTGTGGGGAAGACCAGCCCTGAGCTAACATCCGTTCCCAATCCTCCCCTTTTTGCTGAGGAAGACTGGCCCTGGGCTAACATCCGTGCCCATCTTCCTCTACTTTATATGGGACGCCGCCACGGCATGGCTGACAGGCAGTGCGTCGGCGGGCGCCCGGGATCCGAACTCACGAACCCAGGGCTGCCAAGCGCGAACTAAACCACTGCGCCACCGGGCGGCCCCAGTAATTGTGATCTTGAACACGTTTCTTACCCTCTGTGGGCCGAGTTTCTCTTTGGTAAAATGGAGAATAATAGTATCTACCTCAAAGGCAGTTGAGGGGGTTAAAGAAGTTAATAGATATTAAGGGCTCAGAATGTGATCGGTACATGTGACGCAATAGAGGGATGTGCTACTGTTACTGCTGTTATACACACTGGGATATTTGGCAACTGTGAACCGTGGCACTGATACAGGCTTTGGGGTTTAAAATACCCGAAGCTGGGGCCAGCCCCGTGGCCTAGTGGTTGAGTTCAGCACACTCTGCTTCTGTGGCCCAGGTTTGGTCCCTGGGCACAGACCCACACCACTCGTTGGCAGCCACACTGTGGTGGCGACCCACATACGAGATAGAGAAAGATTGGCACAGAGGTTGGCTCAGGTGAATCTTCCTCAGCAAAGAAAACCAAACACTTGAATGGGGCCGGCCCAGTGGCGCAGCGGTTTAGTCCACGCTTGGCAGCCCAGGGTTCGCGGGTTCGGATCCCGGGCGCCCGCTGACGCACTGCCTGTCAGCCATGCCGTGGTGGTGTCCCATATAAAGTAGAGGAAGATGGGCACGGATGTTAGCCCAGGCCCAGTCTTCCTCAGCAAAAAGAGGAGGATTGGCAATGGATGTTAGCTCAGGGCCGGTCTTCCTCACCAAAAAAAAAAAAAAAAACACTTGAAGCTGCCGTTTGGTGAGGGCATCTTTGGGGTCAGGCACAGGAGAGGCAGTATTTGTACTGTCTCTCATTGAGTCTTCACAACGCCCCGTGAGGTCGATGCCAGTTGACCGTGTTAGAGACCAACTTGCCAGTGGTGAAGTGACTTGCCCAAGGCCACAAAGCAAGTAGCTCGCAGATTGAGACCAGAGCTCCCAGTCTGCCCAGCTCAGCTCCGGCCACGCCTGCAGGTTTAGGCTGACCTCACTCCAGCTGGCACATCTTGTGACCTGGGACTACGAGTTACAGTGTCCAGGCCAGACCTCCCTTTCACAGAAGAGGATTGTGAGGCCATTGGATTCAGTGAGTTGCCCAAGGTCACCCTCTAATTAGACTGTGACGTCCAGATTAGGAACTCGTCTAATATTAAGGCTGTGTCTCTCTCTAGGGTGCAATTGCTTGTGGTATGTCTAGCAGAAAAGACTCAGGATAGGCTGTCAGACACCACATCACTGATCCCATGGGGATCGAGCATGTGTATACCTGACACTGGGTGGTAATAAGTTATCTTTTGCTTTCATTGGTGTGTATTTATTTTATTTTATTTTATTTTTTATGAGGAAGACCAGCCCTGAGCTAACATCTGTCGCCAATCCTCCCCTTTTTGCTGAGGAAGACTGGCCCTGGGCTAGCATCCGTGCCCATCTTCCTCTACTTTATATGGGACCCTGCCACGGCGTGCCTGACGAGCAGTGCGTCAGCGGGCGCCCGGGATCCGAACTCGCGAACCCCAGGCTGCCAAGCGCAGACTCAACCGCTGCGCCACTGGGCGGTCCCTGGTGTGTATTTATATACTTGACAACGTGAATGAACGTAGAAAAATAAGGGGTTTTTGTTTTTCTACTCTTGCATTTTCTTTGGAAAATCCCCTATCTCTTTAAGAGATTTAAAGTCATGTTTAACAATGGTGTAGTAAATCTTAGGAGAAGACCAACCTGTATTTCTCTCTATCACTCTCTGTCACTGGCCCTCAGCAGAGGAGAGCTTTCTATCCTGTAGAGAAACACATTTGCACAAAGTGTGTATGAGGATGTAGATTTACAGCATGATTTATAATAGTAAAAAATGAAAATGACACAGTCATCCTATTAATGCCATTGAACTGTATATTTAAAATGACAAATTTCATGTTCTATATGTTTTAACACAACTTTTAAGTTAGTAATGTAATATACCAAAACCACTGAATTGTATGCTTTAAATGGATGAATTGTATGGTACAATTGTATCTCATTAAAGCTGTTCAAAAAAACCCCCAAACATTCATCAGAATGGAATTAGATTGTGCTATGCCCAGTCAATGAAATATTATACAACCTTTATAAAAGAATGAGGTAGATTTTCATCTTTTGACCTGGGGAGATGTCCAGAATCTATTGAGAAGAAAACAGTTCACGTGCAAACTTCTCTGTGCATTCCGTATGTGCACAGGCCTGTAGTCTGTCTTACACGAGCATGTTATGCACGTTGCCTTTCTCACGTATGTGTGCCGGGAGTTGGTACATGTAGAAATACCTCACTGTTGTCAACTGCTTCATACCGTCCCTGGTCTGATCTTATCACAGTTTACTTAGTCGTTTCCATCTTGATGAGTATTTAGGTCATTTACAACTTCAGCTATTTCAAACAATGCTGCGGTTGATACCCTTGAATGGGCACATGAGCTCAATACTTGCCCCAGGTAGGCATTGCTAATTCTAAAGGAATGTGCGCTTTTGTGCTTGGTAGGTACTGACAAATTGCCCTGCAAGAAGATGTATTGTTTACACTCACAACACCACATGAGTGTATACATTTACCAACTTCCTAACCAACACTTTGAATTTTTTCCAATCCAATGGGTTAAAAAAAAATCTCCATTTTAAACTGCATTTTCATGATTGAAAATCAGAATGAGCATGTTTTCACACTTATTTCCCAGTAAACATTGAGGAACTGCTGCAGATGCTGGAGACAGCAGTGAGCAGACGTGAATCCTGCCCCCATGGAACTTAGATGTCTTTGGCCATTTCTGTTTCCTCGTGCCCTATGCCTTTTTTTCTACTTATTTGTAGGTCTTCTTAGATATTCTTTGTTATATATGTGGCAAATATTTTCACCCATTCTGTGGCTTGTCTTTTAAACTTTGTTTTCAAGATTTTTTGCCTTACAGAAGTTTTTGATTTTTATGAGGTCATATTCATTGATCTTTGTCTTTATGCTTTTATGTTTTATGTCTCATTTTAAAAGGCCTTCTTTACCCCAAGGTCATAAATATAGTCTATATCTTTGTCAATATTTTTATAGTTTTAGTTTTTACATTTAGCACCTGAATCCATCTGGAATCTATTTTTGTGAATGAAGTAGTGTGTAGATAGAGTTCACATCCTACAGTATATATTTTTGAATGTTCAAATTCTTTAAAAGCATATATGACTTCTGTAAGCAGAAAGGTCCATGAAGATTTTGAAAAGACGCTTAGGGAATGGACGCCCAGAGGAGAAAAGGTAAAGCGATGGGGAAAGAAGCCTGTGGTCTGTGGAGTAACTCTGGTCGTGGTGGGTCTGGATGGGGACAGAGGCACAGAGATGAGCCCCTGGCTGCCCTGGTGTCACGGCTGCTGCTGCATCTTAGGAAATACGTGAGATTTCGCAATTACATGACGTGGCATAGCTTCAGAACACAAGGACCAGAAAATAAGCCAGAGTGAGTCAGAGACTGGATTCTGTGGTATTTCTCGTCATGTAATAGAATTGTTAATCCATCATCTGGGACAAAAATGGGTTTGGGATGATACCCTATTTAAAAATAATCCAACCCTGGATTACTGACTAGCTTTATTACCACTAATTCTGGCTACCAGAGGTTAATAAATGTGGATGATTTAAGTGTGGGGGCACGTTAATTAATACCTTTTAGGTTTAAGAAAGAGTTTCTTCAGAGAATTTTTTAAGGGTTTTTTGTTTGTTTAATACACCTGAATAGAACACAGATACGAAGAACTGAGACATGAGAAAGCATTGGTTCAACACCACTGAGTCTACAAGAGTTAGGATCTGGGGAGGTGGAGATTACCTAGACATTTGTAAAAAGTGGGAACTGCAACCAAAATAAGCTGATAAAATCTCTGCTAACACGTATGAAGAGTCTTCGTAAGACTCCCTCCACGACTTTTAGTGAACTAGAGGGCCTCAGTTGGGCGCTCCAGGACTCCTCATAGGCAAAACCAAAATAAGGGGATCCCCTGACCGTCCCCAACTGTCGAATGTTCTCCCCAGCCCAGCCCACCCCCAGCTTCCTAATGAAATGGTTCTCCATCCTCGTCACTTGAAAGAGAACGGTGTGTGGCAGAAACGTGGGTAACAAATGATTGAGCCTCGTAGGTGGAGTGGAGCGGGAACCAGCCAGGGCACATCCACCCAGAGTCCCCTGAGTTCCTGTCTTCCTGGCATTAGACCCAGACGGTCCTTTGGTGTCTGGTTACACCGATGAGTTTGGCAACATCAGTTCATCAGTCACACACGTGTGTCTGCTTGCTGTGTGTGGGCCCGTTCTGAGTGCCCTCAAATGTTTGACTCCTAATAACAGCCCCTGAGGTGCAGTCACAAGCCTTATTTTACACGTGAGGAAACTGAGGTTCCAGACAGTTAACTTGGGTGCCCAGGGTCACGCAGGAAGTGGCAGGACCACAGTTTGGACCCTGGGAGTCTGGCTCCAAATCGACTCTTGCAGCAAATGCAGCGGTCCGGAAAGGATTAGACTCTGAACCCTCAGGAGGCAGAGCTGAAAAACCCGCGTCAGGAAAAGATACTCATAGTGCTCTCTGTTATCGGACCACCCTGGAGGAGCCTCGTTAAAGTTGAAAGCTGAGCTCCCGCGCTGGCCCAGCCGCCATCCACACCAGCCCTCTGACTGCAGCTGCAGTGTGAGTCCGTAGTTCCTGGCAAAGTTTAGCCCCGTGGTAAAAAACTGAGAAAATGCCTTCAGATGTAAGATGTGGCATATCCGTGGGGGATAAGTTCTGTTTATGCTTCGTTCTGGAAGGCAGTGACTGTCAGTCTGGTTTGCATCACACGCTGGGCTACTACACAGCCCTGAGCATGAGTGATTTACATTTACACACAACAGTGTGTGGGAATCCACAATAGGGGAGGGTGCGTAGAAGCGGGCACGAGGGTACTTCTAGGGTGCTGGCCACACAACTCTGTTCAGTTTATCAAGTCCAGTGAGCTGTACAAGGTGCAGTTTCCCATAGGTATGTTGTGTTTCTCTAAAGGTTTTGTTTTTCATGGTGTGCATCAGAGTCAACTGAGGTATTGTGGAAAATGCAGACTCCTGAACTCACATCTAGAGATACCCATTCTGGGTGGGACCCAAGAGTCTGCAGTTTTAACAAGTTACCCTGGATAATTCTGCTGCAGGTCGTCCAGAGAGATGCTTATAGGAAACACAGTGATGCTACAACCGAGCCTGCTGTTGCTTCACTCCGGCTGGCCGTCACCAGGACTGTGTGAGCTGAGCAAAAGAATTATTTGGGAATGACTGAACTCACACTGTGGGCTGTATCCTACATGATTAAAAAAATCCACAAAAATGCAGAAGCACTGTATAAAATGCCTGCACCGAGATTTCTCTGAATCCCTCTCATGCCTATATGAGAGATGTTTAAAAGTCTTCCTGCATTTTAGTGGAAAGAGGATAAATTCCAGGCCTGGCTCTATTCTACCAAAGTTTATCTTCATTAGATAGAAGTCATCCATATATGACTGTATCACCACTCCCTTTCTTCCCCTTCCACCCAAATGCAAAAGCCGTGGTTAAGACTGCTCCTCCCCAGCTCTCCCACAGGGACTTTGTCACACCGTTTCAGGCCCATTCACAGGTGTGGTAAGTGGAGAGGGGGGGCTTAAACAGACGTGATCACTGGTCTTATTCTGGGTGATGGTTGGGCATGTCTCAGGTATTGCCCTCTTAGTGATTCTGTGGCTGAGTATTGCTGACTTGTTGAGCAATGAGAAAACCCTAGCAAATCTCCTGGCCCATCCTCTCTTAAGAATCTGCTTCATCGTTTCTGCTCAACCATTTGACCAAGCATGGTAAAGTGAAGTAGGGGACAGCTTGAATAAGGTCCCTGTCTGCAAATTTCTTAAACTCAACTGAGGTAAATAGGGGCACACTGTCAGGCAGCATAAAGGCTGGCCGTCATGTGCTGCACATCATGGGTGCAGAGCTGTGATTGTCCCAGGAGACAGGGGATGAGCCAGGTCTACACTGACCTGCCAGTGTGAGAATGTGTTTCTGGAATGGCTCCTTATAATTGTTAGGACTTTTCAGCAGGGTTGCTGTGTCACAGCCCGTGGAAAAGTTGGTGCCTTTCAGGATCCCCACTTGCATCCTACATTTGTGGGCGTGAAGTCCATTCTAGGCCTTCGGACGTGGCATCTGGTGCACTCATTCTTGAGAATAGTTTGCAGTGAGCAGAGTGCTGTCTGACCAAGCTGCCTATCCTTGTGAACTTGGCACGGCATGAATTGTTAAGTGAACACATACGAACTAACAAAGATCGAGATAAGGTGTGCTTTAGTGGGTGAGCAAATTCGGGTGGCTTGTTAACAGCTGCATTTCCTCATGCTTCTTCAGAAATGGGCATTTCTTGAGTCGCATTTTAAGGTGGGAGCTGATCTGAGAGGCAAACTAACTCCACAGTTTGATGAAGCTGAAGAGTCAGGGCTGAGAGATTTTCCGACCTTAGTGTTCAGTGGAGCTGGCCCCTGTAATCTCGGTTCTGCTCTGGCAGGCGGTTCAGGGCCTGAACATTCGGTGTTGCCCCTTTAGACATGTTGAACAAGAGCTGCAGTTACCGGTGCAAGATGGCGTTGTTAAAGCTGTGGTCTCGGTCGACAGTAAACGCACAGCCAGAGAAACAGGTGGGAAACGTAGTGACTTCCAAAATAAACGCTGGTGTCTTATCTCTGTGTGCATAGGCCTGCTTTGCAGGTAACCTTGGCTTTGAATGATAAGAGGTTAGTTCCTCAAAGCTCTTATAGACACAAAAGAAAATAAGCACCCGGCATTCCAGAAAGCATCTTCCTGTCAATGAGTCCGGGGCTGCCTTTGTCGGGTGGGGAGAGGGACGTGGGAGATGAAGTTCTTGCTTTGTTTCGGGAATTGTTAGAAGCCTCAAGTTCTTTCTGCTCAGAAAGGTGAATATCTGTTGCATCTGGGTGGTGACAGAGGAAGTTCTGTTCACGGTGGAGGAGCGATGTAGAACAAACATTACTCAGGGTGAAACAAACAACCAGTTCAAAGCCCCGCTCTCCGAGCCTCTTCCCTTATCTGTACAGTGAGGATGGAATGCCCGCTCCCATCTCCTGGGGTTTCTCTGGAGGATTAAATGATAGATGGATTGTGTGAAAACACTGGCGAATTATGTAAAATATCAGTATTTTAAGACAAATGGTTTTCGGAGATCTTTGAGCTCTTGCTCAGATTCCATGAGTGTGTCCTCATTTAAATACACTACCCCTCTGTCATCCTAACCATCAAATTCTCAGGGATGCACTGAAAAGCCCCAAATCAGTAGAAATTCCTACTAAAGCAGCTCACCCCATAATGCCCCTCAGTAAGTGGTTGTCATGGATGGGTCTGCTCTGCAGGCTCGAGGGGCGCGTTCCTCGTTTCTGAAGGTGGGCGTTGCAGCGATGTGAATGCCTGGGCCCTGGTTCCTGTTTTGTTTTTTTTTTAAGTGAATATTTATATTTGTATTGACTTTGCAACAGTAGGTGCACAAATTTGACATGTACTTTGTGACAGAACTTAATTAGCACCAACTCATGATTTAAATGATCTAGAACTATAGTGTTAAAGGTATGCTTTCTTCTGGAACTATAGTGTTAAAGGTATGCTTTCTTCTGGGCCGTATTAAAAATGAACAGAAACAGAGTGTAAATAAGTCTCATGTTCACACTCCTTTGAAAGAGGATGAGTGATTATCATGTGGCTTCTAAGTCTGTTGACAACAAATACATGCTGGGGTTTTGTTAAAGAATAAATTCGGAGGATCCTTGAAAGCCACAAACATATGGTCCCACATTGATGTCCGCTGGGTGGGCACGGGCTTCTCCTGGGTTGTGTTCAAGGCTGGGTGACATTCAGGCCTTTCTTTCTGGAACTCACCTCCTCAGCAGCCCGCCCCACCTGCCCACCCCCTTCCTCTCCTGTAACAATCTTGCTGCTGTGTTCTCCCCAGAGCCCGAAGGGGAGTTGTGATCAAATTGAGGCAGAGAGAACAATTCCATTACATTCCTTTCTTTCCCCGTCCAGAGCCCAGTCTTGAGGAAGACGTGCAAGTCGTGATTAAAACTGCCCAACACCCCTTCTTCTCATCCTATGTTAATTACCTCGCCTTTGCTAGATTAATGACTTGGTGACCAGAGAGAGGTCAATGGTCACAAAAATCATATTATTAAAAATATTTCTGTAGTTCTTTCTCCTGGTTGTAATAAAAATTAAAAATGGCTGACCTTTAGTTAACTGTCATGTTTGCATCAAGATGATTTTTCTTTCTCAATAGATGTGAAGCTTTAATAAGCTCGTGGGCCTTGATTTGGACAGTTTATGTGGTCATCCTTAATCCCTTTTCCAGGCTAGTGCTATGTTTTCATCAGGAAGAGCCAGCCTGGGAATTTCCCACCCTGGGGCCACATTCCCCTCCTCAAGTCTCCATCTTCTGAGTGAGCAGCTCTGGCCTCTCTGGACCCTGCATCTCACCTTTACAAGCTGCAGAGGCCAGGGGATCAGGCCAGGACTTTTTAACTTGACCTATTTAAACCTTTCCCTCAGCTTTTTATTCTGAAATTTTTCAAACCTATACAGAAATTGCAGAAATAATAAAATAAATATACAGTCTTCACGTAGACCCACCGGTTGTGAATATTCGGCCACATCCACTGTCTCTCTCTCTCCTGAGCTCTGTCTGTAGATTTTGCTGAACTATTAGAAATGGTGAATTGCAAGCTTCCTTACTAAATACTTTAGCCCGCATCCTCTAAAAATGACTTCTTCCTACCCAACCACGGCACACATGATATACTCCATTTTTACAGTTCCCCAAGAATGCCCTTTAAAACTTATTTTCTCCTTGAACTGGATCAAAGTTCACACCCTGCGTGCAGTGTTATGTGTCTTCAGTCACGTCACCTGGGCCAGTCCGCCTGCCTTTGTTGACAGTGACTGGCTCACCCTGAGCCAGTGTTGAGTCACCAACTGATTCCTGGGACCCTGAACCAGTCCCTCATCTGCGAGCTCTCGGGTCGCCCGCTCACCATGGAGGGTGGGAGTCTGTCCACGACAGAGCCAGCCTGGAAATTCTTACCGTGGTCTCCAGCCTCATTACCCTGGAGACAGTTGACGTCTGTGTGACAGCTTCAGTCACCTTGGCAACAGGCCACGTAAGACAGTGTTGTGAGAGACGTGTTCCTGGTCAATGGTTCATCACAATTCGCCAGGTGCCCTGCCTCCTGCCCCGCCCTCGTGGTGACATGTGTGGGCAGCTTCCAGGCTCAGCACCATCCTCGGGCCTTTCATCCTGAGACTTCAGAGTGAGATTCAGTCCTTGGACGTGGAAAGTAAACTCCCCTGGTGTCTGGTGGGAGGAATGTTTGTGACAGTTTGGTGCTAGTAGCCTTTGAAGGACTTGTGCTCACAAGACAGCCCCTTCCGCTTTCTGAATTCACACTTCAGTTTTTTTAAAACTTCCGTGGGTATGGGTCCGTCTGAACTGGTCTGCAGACCCTCTGGAGCATATGTCTCTGCCGACTGTTGGCCTAAGTCTCTATCCAGGTCTTATGGACACTTTATATTTGAAACTTTTTTTTTTTTTTTTTGTGGGGAAGACCAGCCCTGAGCTAACATCTGTTGCCAATCCTCCCCTTTTTGCTGAGGAAGACTGGCCCTGGGCTAACATCGTGCCCATCTTCCTCCACTTTATATGGGACGCCGCCACAGCATGGCTGACAGGCAGTGCGTCGGCGGGCGCCCGGGATCCGAACTCGCGAACCCCGGGCTGCCAAGCGCGGACTAAACCGCTGCGCCACCGGGTGGCCCCATATATTTGAAACTTTTATTCAGTTGCTCTGATGCTGCATCATCTGCTAGGGCCTGTCGTTGTCATCAACCACTTCTGTGCACTCAAGGCCCTCAGACACACGTGTGCTTACCCTGCTTTTGGCACAGTTTGTAAAGCTTGTGCAGATTATATGAGATAGCAACCCCGTGGGGTGTGGGCACCATTAATCCTGCAACACAGATGAGAAAACTGTTCATTCAGAGATTAAGCAACTTGCCCGGTACCACCTGGCTAGTAAGTGGCAGAGCTGGGGGTTAAACCCTGGTGGTTAGATTCTCGAACCTGCACACTTCATCATTATATATGGTGCACTGTAGGGACACTGCATCACTTTTAAGAAATCTCGGGTGCTGTTTTGAGGCAGGGGTGTGCCGCTGAATACTGGTTTGCTGTCCTTACTCGACTGTTGATCCATTTGTGAGGTTTAAATCTCAGAATGGTGATTCTAGTTAGAAGTCCACCCTTGTTAATCCCGTAGATCATCAGATGTTCCTAGTTTGGGTCAACGTTTAGTCCTCAAGGAACCTCACATCGGGAATGTCAGGGCTTCTCCCACTCAGCAGCTCGGTTTCCTTCTGTCTGGACTCTGCTTGCTTCACTTTCAAACGAAAGCATTTTAGGCACAAAGTCAGGGAGTAGGATGACTGAAAGAAAAAGACTGCATTCTCCCAAGTAGCTTATGAGGAAACTAATAAAGTAATCGCCATTGTTCCCTGCCACCGAAAGGTGAGCTCTCCTATGGTAGCAATAAAGGGGCAGTGAAGATGAGCAGGCCTCCAATAGACTGGTTTTTTTGGGTCAAATGGATCTGAATTGACCTCATCATAAATTACAGCTGTGTGACACCTACAGGAACTCGCAAGAAATAAAAACACCCCTGGGGAGAAAAACAAAACATCAGCACTGAGCCAGAATGCCCCTGACAGGCCATAAAAGAGAGCCCTCAAACGGACAGTGATTGGATAGTGCTGGTTGTAATTCATGCATCTTTGAAAAGAACATTTAAAAAATGGAAGTCCTTGTTTGTACTTTAAGATAACATTCAACTTGGCTATCGTTGCTGAACTGTCTTCAAAAAGATGATCTGATTTCATTTGACCTCTGTCCCGAGGAACCCAAAAGGGAAGTTCTCAGCTATTTATACTATGAGGCCTCTAGGGATTTCAACTTCAGGGACTTAAAAACAAGTTTCCTGTCTCTGAATGAAAAAAAGACTAGAAGGGGTAGCATAGAGAAATTAGAATGGTTGGGACATGAGAACTATGGCTAGTTTTTACAACTCAGTTTTTTTAAAACTTATTATAATTTTATAGCTTAAATTTTTTTAATTTTAGAGGAAGGGGAACAGATTCCTCGGCCTCTGGCCTGGGAATGGAGTGGGAGGAATCAGGAAGGTGGGATTGCGAAAGGAGGAAGGCAGAGGAGCTTCCTGCGGTCTTCCTGTTGGGTTGATGGTTGGTGAATAACGAGACAGCCACTCTGCTTCTCTGGGACTCTTGCCTATTCTTTTTTTTTTTTTTTTTTTGTGGGGAAGACCAGCCCTGAGCTAACATCCGTCGCCAATCCTCCCCTTTTTGCTGAGGAAGACTGGCCCTGGGCTAACATCTGTGCCCATCTTCCTCCACTTTATATGGGACGCCGCCACAGCGTGGCTGACAGGCAGTGCGACGGCGGGCGCCCGGGATCCGAACTCGCGAACCCCGGGCTGCCAAGCGCGAACTAAACCGCTGCGCCACCGGGCGGCCCCGACTCTTGCCTATTCTTGAAATCAAAAAAGAAGAAAAGAAAATTTATTCCAACTCAATGCATCTTTATATTTTTCCTTTCCTTTTTTCAGTTGAAAAAGGAAATGTCCCTGAACAATCAGAAGAATCCCTGATTTAGAAATTGAAATCCCCAAACCTCCCCATTCACCTGTTCAGGTGTAGAAATAAAATGGAACCTAACATCTACATTTCTCAGGTGTCATTTCACAGCATTAGTGCCATGGGGGCAAATGTGTAAGCAAATGAATTCTCATCTCCCCATGATGTCGGAAGAGTCTAACTCGAAGTGGATATTTGGTTGGGATCTCGGGCACTCTCTTGTATGGAAATACTCCAGGAAGGTCCATCCAGTCTGGAACTGATCTAGAAGTTTGGATCCTTTTCAGAGCCCACCCACGATGGCACTTTGTAGACTAGCTACAGACTTTTCCATCAATCCTGGAAAACAGCTCCATCCAATCTCTGGACCAGGGGTGACCCCGGCTCCCACTGGACTTGTTAATTTAGTTGTCGTTTATCGGTCACCTACGGTGCATGTGCTGGGCACTACACTGCATGCTGCAAGCACAGGGATATGCAGTCCTTGCCTGCAGGAAACCTGTGATTTCTATGTGTTAGGAGAGGGTTGCAGAGGTCCTCTGGGAGTTCAAAAGGGAGAGTAACTCAGTCTGGGACAGGACATGCCCAAGGGAGGAGAAGGGTAAGAAAGGTGTTGGATGGGAGGGGGCTCTTGGTTGAGCCTTGAAAAGGCGAGTAGAAGTGGCCACTTTGGTTGGGTGCACAGAGGACCGTCCACGCAGAAGAGGGTGTGTGAATGATGTGGGGGCAGGTGGTGGGCTCACCTGGAACTGCACATAATTAAAAACAGCTGGAGCCTGGGGTGTGGGATTGTGCTGGGAGGCTTGAGGCGGCCAGCGGACAGACCGTGGAGTCCAGGTGCCATGCTGAGGGACTTGGGGTCCACCTCGATGCCCCGGGAGCCCCTGCAGGATAAGCAGCAGAAGCGTGTGGTCCGATTCACATTCGATTAACCCCCGGATAATGGGAAGTTTACCAACATCGTGCTTCTTTTGGACTTCGTTTTTTCAAATGATGGAAGTGATGTCAGAAATAGGAAATTAATGTTTTTCAGGGCAATATAATCAATGAGTGATTTCCATCTATTTCAGTTGACAAAGGCTAGGCTCAGGAGAGGCAATCAGTGCATGTTTGTTGAATGACTAAATGAGAAAATGAAGGGTTAAGCCTTTGTACAGGATGGTGGCTTATACAATGAAGATGTGCCCGCATTTTTTTAAGTACATACCAGGCTTTGCAAATGGGTCTGGTGTCCTGGGGAAGCTGCATTTGATCCACAAGGCTGCAGTTGCAGGCCCCAGTGCTGGCTGCTGCTCTCAGCTTGGTTTCCTTGCTGTGGTGTAGCCATGGTCTTTGCCATCCAGTTCCTGGTTCCTACTGTCAGGCAGGCCAGATTCCAGCAGGTTCCTGGATGACCATTTGTCTACGGCTGCATTTTAGCGCATCCTGAAAGGGCCTCCTCTGTTCACCCTGTTTGAGGTTGCCCCACTGTACTTACCACGTGGCAGGTTAGGTCCTGTTCTTCTCTGTTCATGCCCAGCTTTGCATACTAGAATTCAAGGCAGGCCTTCAGCTCTGGAATCACACCTGTCCACATACAGGTGCTGTTGGGTGGTGCGTGCAGATAAAATGAATTACCCAGGAAAAAATTCCAAGAGATTGGCTTTGCCAATGATATCTTGCTATGGTATTCCTTTTTAGTCCAGTGTTTTCAGGGCATTTTAATAGTGATTTATTGTCTGTCCACTGTCAGTAGATCCCGTGAGTGTGCACGACACCTTCTGGTGCTATAAAAACAGAACTGTACAACACGGTTAGCAGTTGATCGTTTGGATTGAGAAGTAACATATACACATGACAACGTTATTAATAGCGGCTTATGTATGATTTGTGCCCGATGAGTAGTTTTAAAGCATAGTTCCTAACTTTCCTCACCTCTGGGTCACTCCACAAAATCTTAGGTTCTGGGAGGCCCTGTCTGAAAAAACACTGGTATCAGCAATAAGAATAACAAACACTCAGTGGAGGGAAATATAACCTGGGGTTGGGGTGGTTACAGAGGGCATGTCAGACAGGATAGGCTAGACTCTACTGCAGAAATAAAAGACCCCTCAATCTCAGTGGTTTATAACAGCAAGATAAAGGTTTCTATCTGCTCACATTACGTGTCCATCATTGGTCAGTGGTGACTCTGTTCTCTGTCCTCCTTCCTCCAGGACCCAAGCAGACAGAGCAACCTCTCTTGTGAAATATTACCTGTCTTGTGATTGAGGGAGATGAGATAGTGAACCATGCACTGGCTCTTAAAGCTCCTTTCTGGAAGTGACACGTGTCATTTCTACCCACAGTTAATTGGCCGGAACAAGTGACCACACCCGAGTTCAGCAGGGCGCTGGATGTTGGATACCTGTGACACAGAGGCCTTTGCTAAGAGTGTGTCCTGAACCTTGTGGATGGCCACGATTCACCGTGGCAGACACAGATACAGAAGGAAGGTGGCTGTCGCGGCTCGGGCAGTGCTGACGAGATCATTAGGAAAGTCAGACTTGTCCACGTGAAACCCTTAGAGAACGAGCTGAAAGGCAGGGTGGTGTTTGTTTTGTTGACCAGAATGTTTTCGATGGCAAAGCTTGTGATGTCATTTTATAGAAATATTCTAGAGAAGGAGAACTCAGGGTGAGTCAGAGTAGTCTGGGGAAAGTTCTGGGAGTTAGGTTTCATGGGATGCATAGGATTTGAAAAGGCAGAAAATCCAGTGATGCATTTTAGGCCAAGGACAATGCAGCAGAGACGAGGCTGGGCCTGCGGGATGGACAGGGGTCCACTGCTGGGGGGCTTTTGTGGAGCGGTGTTCAGGAGCAAGGTCGGCACCGTCAGCTGGCTGAAGTCCTGGTCCCGGCCTGGCCCATCAGTGTATGAGAAGCCGGGAATGCTGGGTCTAGAGGAGGTGGCCATTGGCATCTGCTGCTGCTGGGCCAGTTGGAAAAGCACTCAGCTTGACACCCACGCAGGAGCCCTAGTGACCACTAAGCCCCACAGCCTCCTCTGGGCCCAGGCCACACTCACAGCAGGTGCCCCCCTTGGACCCCACACCAAGGTCTCTGTGCAGTAGAAGTTCCAGTGCAGCAGATGTTGGGGTTCAACACCTGCCTATATGAGTTCTGGGATGCCTCCTGTGCCCCCTCACCCCCGTATTAAACTGAGCCACAAAACTCACGGTGCTAAGTAGAATTTAGAATTGCCCCAGGCAAAAGAAACCGCCCAGCCCATTGCTGCTTCCAGGCCGCGCAGAGCACCTGCTCTTACTGCAGTAGCAGCAGGACCCTGGGACCCCAGGTTCCTTTTGAGCCCCTGAGCCCTTCCTCTGCTCATGAGCAAGGTCAGGAATTCCTAACCCACTACCCAGGAAATGGCAGGTAAGCTTCACCAAGATCAGGTGGCTGACGTGAGGGGTTGTTGCATCTGAGTATGGGTTCTTGGCTTTGCAAGTACAGAAACTGAGTGGGTGTTCACGTTGTCTGGCCAGAGTCCCTCAGTTCAGTCCAGAAGCCCCAGTGAATGCTGAGGGTTTGGCTGAGGGGGTGTGTGTGTGAACTTTGTGTCCCAGAGGCAGGAGGCGTATGGAGCAGATGGTCTGTCCGCATCTTTCCTGCTGTTGCTGCTACTTCACCCACCCTACTAGTCCTTGTTGACTAGTAGCCAGACCGATAGCAGGTGAACCACCTGTCAGCCAGATCCCTGAAGTACAGCCAACTCCAGATTCCACAACCTGGGCAAAGTCACGAGGCCTGCCTGTTGTCCTGGGGTGGAGAGCCGTCCGGGGACAGACTGTGGACCAGTTTGCAAACCAGCTTTGGGTTTGCAGACCAGAGGGAGCAAACAACAGCTTAAGCTTCCCAAACCATCCTCAGAGCATCCTCTCAACCTCCTCCTGCCATTTCCAATTCTGCAGAGCAGGGAGAAAGAAATCCCTACATCACGGGTGGTGCACAGCAAGCTTGGGGCCCAGGTTCACGTTTCTTTGATTTTGTCTCTGATATTTTCCATCTCTTAGGTGACAGTGCAGCCTCGAGGTGAAGAACAGAGCAGGCCCTGTGGATACGCCCCGGCTCCATCCCTGGGGACTGGTTCTTAAACTTCAGTGTGCGTGAGCACCCCCTGGAGAGCGTGTGGAAACGTCCTGCCCGTCCTCACCTCTGAGTTTCTGACTCAGGGCAGAGGGTGGAGCCCGAGAGTGCATTTCTAACAAGTTCCAGGTGACGCTGGTGATGCTGGTCCTGGGACCACACTTGGAGGACCGCTGCCTCGTGAGGTCACCACCGGTCGTGTCCACCAGTGAGAGAGGACAGTCGTCAGGGTTAGGTGAAAATACGTGCAGTGCTTCGAGCAGACTGGTTGTGGCGTGAGGCATAGTCCACCTGGAAACTTCCTGTGCCTTCTCTCCCTGTTCTGTGTGCTGTCGTGTGTGTTGTTTTCGTGAGGAGCTGCTTAGCAGGAAGCTGCACTTCAGAGCCAGAGGACGTGTGACCTTGGAGGCTGAGTGTTTAGCGTGACGTAGGTAATGTGCTCTTCTCAGCTCTTCTGGGGCCTCCACTCTTGAACGTAGGCCTCGTGTGATGAGCTGTTTGTGCGTGTGGTTCTGGGAACGTGCACAGGGGAAACTGAAGGCTTGGTGTCAGGTCCTTGGCTCCTTCTTAGGGAAGGCGGAGGGAACTCACCAGCCGTACGACGGCCCTGCCAGTAGAGCTGCTGTTCCTGCTGACGTGTGAGGACACTGAGACTCGGCGCAGCGGGCAGACTTGGGTCAAAGGGTAATTGTAAGGATGCACAGAGAGATGGGCGAGTCCGGGAAGGCGGCAGTTGCTCCGTCACTCTGGGTACCAGAGCCTCTTGGAGCAGACCGTACATGCAACAAGCCTCATGAAACACTGGGATGTGCCTGTCGTCACTGCAGCTCTGCTCCCGTGACCAGGCCACCCAAGTAGGTCTCTGCTTGTCTCCGGGCATGTCCTCCTGAAGCTCTCAGAGTAAGACGGTCTGACAGGGTCCTTACAGCAACACCCAGGATGGCGTGTCCCCATAGGGTGGCTCTCAGGTGTCTGGCCCTGCCTCAGCCGTCACAGCCGGGTAGCGGCCTGGATCCTGCTCGGGGTGCAGACCACAGCAACACGGTGCTGAAAGGACTGCCTGGGAACCTCACCCCAGGGCCTGTCTGTCCCTTCCGGGAGACTGAGGCAGCTGGAGTCCTCAGGCGACACAGAGTGTGGACGCAGACAGACCTGGGTCGAACCTGGCTCTGCCACTTCCGTCAGTTCCCTCCACAATAAATCGTGGCTGTCACCCACCACACCGAGGGCCTGTGAAGCCCAGTGACAGTGCTCAGCATCATGCCTGGCACACGGTGTCTGGATTTGATGAATGATAGGACTTGGTATTTTACTTAAGAAAACTGGAAAGATGGAAAAGTGAAAAAAAAAATGACTTGGTTCTATCACCCTAACGCTTAGCCCCTTATCACTGACTGTGCTGTTTTCAGTTCTTGTAGGGACTCGTCCGTTATTTAATTTAAAGCTTTACATGCTATGGAGGTATTTCCCTCCATGGTATTTTTTTAACAGTCTGTTTTACATGGTTGTAGTTATATAATTTCGCATTCTGCTTTCTTTCACATGATAAAATATTTTTTATTATAAATTCTGTACATAATTTTGGCAGACACGCTGTAATTTACATAAAATTACTTATCGTTGGACGCCGAGCAATAGAGCGTTGGTTGAATAAATGGTAGTGCATTCATATAACAAGACAGTAAGCAGCCGTTTAAAAAGATGTTTCTATATTAACAAATATACTTCTACTACATGTTCATGATTATATGTAAAATGAGACTATTTTTCCTAAAGATCGACTGCCTCCCAGCTCTCTCTGGACGTTCACTGCCTCTGTCTCAGCAGCTCTCAGCTTGAATGGGCCTCAGAATTGCCAAGGGAGCCTGTTAGATGTGGGTTTCAGGCTTCAGCCCTGGAGTGTGACTTAGGAGACGGGGCTCAGGGTCTGGCATTTTGACGAGGATCCAGGTGACTGATGTGGGAATGACACTCCTCCCATGTCTACCATTGAAGCTACACCTAATTCTCCAAGCTTCTGCTTTATCCTGAACTCCTCTCATACTTTCTTGTCTTGTGGATTTTTGTGAATCCTTCTGAATTGTAAAGCTTTTCTTGATCCTCCAAGCAAACCCATTCGGGCACCCACGTCACACCACCGGGACTTGTGTCAAGTCCCCAGTGAGTTCCTGAGTATAGATACTGAAGTATTTGGAACCCAAGTGTCATTGACTTTGTAGTGAAGAGAAAGAGGCTGAGCATTTCAGACCTCTTTAGCACACCTGGTGTTACCAAGAACTTTGGAGAATAAAGGTAACCTCTCAACCTTGAAAGAAAAGCAAAACTCTTAACTTACCCTTACCTTGGCAGGCAGGCTGTGAAGAGTAAATACACTGCCTTTGTGCGCGTGAGTGGTCTAAGCCAGAGATAGCCCGTGTTTGCTGGAGAGGGTGGCTCAACCCTTCACGAGGCGTGGTGTTCCAGAAGCGTCGTGCAAGCATCTTCCAGGTTCATTGGTTGGTTTCATTCTTAGACTTTGTGCCATTTGGGTTATTCAAGGTGAGTTTCTCATCTTGGAGTTCACATAGGGGCCATTCGTGCTACAGTTGAGGTTGAGTGACTCACCAAAGTACTTCTTCACTCAGGGTTTATTGGTTTGATTTGCCTCCTTCCTTAAACCAAATCGTGTTGGGTATCCATGGCGAGTCAGGTTCTCATTGTCTCACACTGTCCTTTGTGTAACAGGCCAGCTGTGGCAGGGGCAGAGTTGTAAGTATAACAATTGGTAAAGATTGTGTTGAGGTGATGTTGAATTTTTTTTCTGCCTGCGAGGGGACTAGACCATATTCTTCACAAATCTGTGATTATTCTGGCTTTAAAAGCATTAATAGCTATGGAAAAGAATTCCCCAGAAGGAAAGCTGAAGAGCCAGGTTCAATATCTCACTCAGAAAAAGCTCTTCCTTGCTTCACAGGGAAATGTTGACTTTGTAGAATTGATGCTCCAGATGACCTGAGACCTGGGACTGTTGGGGAATGGAAGGTTCTGGTTAATGAAATTGTTCTGGTGGGAAATCACAGGATGGATTGTACTTGTCCACTTGGCAAACTCGGAATCATTCTTCAGAACCTTGTTCACAAGTCAGCTATAAGACCCTACATCTGTAAAGCTTTACATGATCCTCCTTGGAAATTGTTAACCATTTCTTCTTTTATTCCACATGCCCAACAGTACTGTATACATGTGTCTATGATCATACAAGTCACAGTCTAGTGTAATGATGTTTGCGTGTTGCTATTTTCCACTAGATCAGAACCTCACTGGGCCTAGAGAATGTGACTTACCTGTCCAGTCTAATCACTGATTAAATGCCTGGATTCGGTAGTACTAAATAAATGGACAGGTGAATGAATGAATGAGGATTCTGCACTGAGCAGGTGGCATCAATCAGATAAACTGCATTTTGTGGGTGTCTTCTGAGAATTCCTGCAGTTACTAAATTTAAAGCATCACTCTGTCATGATGAATATCCCTAAAATATTGTTATAATAAATTAAGAATAAATGGTGAAAAAGACAAGTCCCGTATCTGCTTCTCCCTGGATTCCTCATGGCAACTGAGTGTCCTGTGGGGCCCCTGATATAAGGAACTAGATCTGAGATTCTGCAGAAACCTGCTCCATTAGCTACTGTTAGAATCCTTTCCTGGGCTTTTGAATTAGGCTTAGATATCACAGAGATTTGAACTTTGTAATATGTGATAGATATCAAATATACATCCCCAATCTCTAATTTTAAAGTGTTTGTATTAAAAGGGCCAGATGATTTTAGAATTGAGAGGGACCTCTTCCTTTTACTGATTAGGAAACCAAGCCCCTTGAGACGGGCAGTTGTCACTAGTGGAAGGAGCACCAGAATTGAAGGCCAAGAGGCCAGGACTCAGGTCTTGGCCCTGGGGCTCAAATCACAGCCTCTTATTGGCTGTGGGGTCCTAAGCAGTTTCTTTAATATTTTTTGGAGATCAGTTTTCTCATTTGTAAAGTTTGGTTAAAAGTCCATCTCAAGGGCTGGCCTGGTGGTGTAGAGGTTAAGTTTGCACATTGTGCTTCGGCGGCCCGGGGTTCACAGGTTCAGATCCTGGGCGTGGACCTACACACCGCTCATCAAGCCATGCTGTGACAGACGTCCCACGTATAAAGTAGAGGAAGATGGGCACAGATGTCAGACAGGGCCAGTCTTCCTCAGCAAAAAGAGGAGGATTGGCAATGGATGTTAGCTCAGGGCTGGTCTTTCTCACCAAAAAAAAAAAAATCCATCTCAGAGGGTCATGACAAGGGTGACCAGAGTACCAGCTGTAATGTCTGCACAGAGCGAATCCTCAGTGAGCTTTAGTCTCTGTCCCTCCTCGTCCCACTCACAGCATCTCTGGCAGAGGTGGGACTTGGAATTTTACCCTGAGGCGTTATTAGGATGGACTGTGGTTCCCAGTGTACCTGACGGGACGCACGTACGTCAAGGACACCCCCTGCAGAGGAGCTGTGTTACATCAGCATCTGATACAAGATCCGGGATTTCTCCCTTTAAAAACAGTCTCCCTTCTGAGTTACATGTTTCATTGCTGCTGCTTTTTTCACTTCCTTTGCAATGAGAGTTATGGTACCCTCTCAGTCAACCAGCAGCTATAATTTAAGTTTGTATAATGGTGTGAATTAGCAAGATCGTTTCTATAAAGCACTAGGAACTCAGAGCAAAGTATATAAACATTTTGGAAAAGTAAGATCTACCTCGCCTAATAAGTCTTCAATTTTTTTTAATCACAGTCTAAAATAACAAGTGAAATATCTGTGCTAAATTGAAAGGGTTTTGGCCGGCAGTGAATTAAGAGCATTTTAAGCGTGGAGGTGTCACTCGTCCTGAAAGATTCCTTGGGGGAGAAGCGGCATAGTTTGTTTCCTGTTCCCATTCTCCCCGAGTTCACTTGTCATTTGAAAAGACGACTAATTTTTCTTTTTCTTCCCTGTGAAGGCAGAAACCTGTGGGTTCTTGTTGTGGGGCGCTTCCCAGAGGAACACAGAATTGGGATTCCAGAGTTCAAATATGTGGCGAATATGCATGGAGATGAGGTATGTATGTGGCTTCAGTATCTGAAATGTCGCAGAGGAACTTCTCCTTGGGTCTCTGGAGCTCTGTGTACATGCTACGGAAGCAGCATAAATTGTAGCAGAGAATCTGGAAAGGTCTTCGTGTGAGGCCTTCTGAGGGGTTATAAGGACCCAGGGCCCAGTCACCATCGCAGCTGTTTGGTTGTTTGCCCAGGGCCCGTGAGGGTACCTTGAGCTTTTTTGTGTTGGGGCTGGAAGAATGACCGGGCCCCAGGTCTGGACTGCAGCCACGTCCCTCAACTCCTTCCTGGTTGATTTTCCCCACCTCCTGGTCAGCATCCAGGCCAACCCAGCAGAGGGGCTATGTTATATTTCAACTCAGAACAATCAGGATATCCCAAATAGCTGACCAAACTCCTAGTATCTGGCTTTTTGAATGCTTTTGTCATTTTCTCTTAATCTAATATTCTATGTTTTCAGTGCTCAAGTTTAGACAAACTTAGGTTTCTCTCATATCCACCATTCAACACTCTTAAATTCTGTGATAATGTCTTGTCTCTTTTCCAACTTAGCAGGGCTAAACTCTGTTTTGTTTTATGTTATTTATTTTATATTTTGCAAAATACTCTTTTATCTCTCTTGCCTAACCACCGTTCTTGCCGGGGATTTGAAGATGCTCACCTCTGTTTCTCACCTGACTTCCTCAGTGTTGTAAGAACTTGACAACTGCAGTATTTCCTGTTCGCAAGGACCCCTTACAGCTGGGCAATCAAGTGGAAGAGAGGATAGTTCCCAGTCATCACAGTAAAGGAAATGCACCCAGGAATATGCCAAATGCCCCACAAGACACACTCAGCTTCACGGAATGTCAGCAGGCATACACATCCCACTGAGTGTGACCTGCTGACGTGTGAAAACACTTCTGCATCTGCAGCAGTGTGGGTGGCATGCCCTGTCAGTCTCTGGGCTTCCTCTCTGGCCTAGCCCACCCCAGACCCAGGCTCTGTAGAGACAGGGTCTGCCCCTCATGACACACACAGCCTGCCCTTTCCAGGCATACTGCCCAACCCGTCCTGCCCAGAGAGGGGACTTCTTGCAGTGGAGCTAAGAAGCAAACACATGCCTCTAAGAAAGGGGTTGGTCCTTGAACCTGATTTGTGGGTGGGTGGAAGTTCAGTCCCCCTGTGACTTTCTGGAGCATAATGGGCTATACTTTAAGAGACTTAATATTGCTGGGAGTCGACCAAAGCTGTTTTTAATAAAGCAACTGTTCATTATAGACAGCAGTCCAGACTTCCTAGTCTATTAAGGTCCCGTGGAATCCATTTTTAATAAGAGACATATGGCCCTCATTGACATGAGTAGTTTCTTTTTTGAATTCCTGGCATTTCAGGTTGCAGGGAGGCTGCAGGGAGAGGTTGCAGCCACTACTCAGAAATTAATCCTCTGAACTGAACTTCCAAAGATAAGCATGAGTCCTTTCCCTCACTCATCCCTGAATTTGCATATTCCTTCCATGTCAAATCTCTGGCATCTTGCTCTCCCGGTCATTCAGTATCCCATCAGTTCTGGGCTCTAGTTCACTTGCTTCTCGGAGGAGCACTAAGCACCGAGATTAGGCAGGGGGAAAAGTCCTGGTGTGTTTTGGGGTGTGGACCTGAAGTCCTGTTACTCTGTGTGTCCCGCTGACAGCAGTGTCTGGGGCTCCATGGGCCATTGAGAAACTTATTATCCTGAATTTGAGGTCTTGTATATTCTGCCCCCTGGTGCCACTAGGAGCTGGGGAAAGTGATGGCCTAGCCCAGGAGCAGAGGGTCTAACCACCTTACTCATCCTTTTTCTCTCAGAGCTTTTGGAATTGAAAGAGCATTTTCAAGAACCTACTATTAAGAAGCAACATAGCTAACATTTTAGAGCAATGGTTCTTAACCTTCATTGGATGTATTCCTGGCTATTCTGGCACAAACTTTGGGTGCTGACCTCGGGGTCCACAGATCTTCCAGGAGCTTGTGGACCCCGTGTGGAGATCCCAGCAAGGGCCTGTGTGCTCTGAGGGGGATGGTGGACAGAACTGACCACACTGTTTTAAAAATGTCTCCTCTTTTCTCTGGAGCCCACCACAGAATGTGTGTGTGCGCACATGTGTCCCACATTTAATACCATGGCTGGATGACAGTGAGCAGCAGGAAGACCCAGTTGTGTTGGTCATACCTGCTGTTCTCCCCCATGAATTTTTTCCTCATTACACCTTGTTTTAGAATCAGGTCTTTTTTAAATTAAAAGTAATCTGTTATTATTACAAAATCAACATATGGACATCTTAGAAAAAATATAGATAAGCAAACAAAAAAAAGAAAACGTTGTATACTGGCCTTCCAAAAATTAGGACGATTAATTCCTTCTTATTTATCCTTCCAGATATTTCCATGGGTGTGTGCACACTTTTTACCAATGAGCTGTGCTAATTTGCTATTTGTAACATTTTTTAAATACCAGCTACTCTTTCATGTCAATAAATGTTTATCCTATTTTCATCTCATACCCTACTCTAGTTTCTCCAGTTGTCCTCAGAATGTCCCCAAAGTTGTCCAAATCAGGATCCAGTCCAGGACCATGCATCACATTTGGTTGATATATCCCTGAATCTCTTTTAACCTAGCTTTTAAAGCATCTTTTCCTGACACCAGACTTGATAAAGAGACCTGCAGCGTGCCCCACGTCCTGGGTTTTCTGTTTCCATTGTTGAAGTTGTGCCTCTCGTCCCTTTACTGACTTCAGAGTGGAAGTTAGATCTAAAGGTTTGTTGGATTTAGGTGAAACACTTTTGGCTGATATACATCTTAGGAATTGTGAAGGTGGGTTAATTTGGCCGATGCTGAGGGTTTGGGCTAATTAGCCTGGCTGACTCAAATGCAAAAAGCAAACTGGGGTAGCAAAATCAGCTTAAAATGGCCCATTTGCGATAAATATTGTTACAAGAGAAGTGCAATTAAACCTATTCTTGTTTGGTATGCATTTCCCTTATTCTGTCAGTCTTATGAAGATTGGTGTCATCCTACCAGGGTAGGGCCGCCTTGTGGATGTCGTTCTGGTTGTCACACTGGCTCGCTCTGCCACGTTGAGCAGGCTGGCAGGGCACCTCTTATACAGTGCTTTACAGCAAAATAGCAGCAACAGCCAGCGTTCACTGCATGGACCACACTGAGCTTCACGGGCGGCGTTTCTTTTGGTTGCTTTGCAGAAGGCAGGTTTGTTAGTCCCCTTTACTGAGAGGGGATCCAGGCTTGTATTTGGTCATAAGCTGTCAGAATCCAAAGCCCAGGCACCGAGCCTTCCCCAGCTGTGGGTCTGCCTCCTCCACTCTCTCCGCTGCCTTTGAAATGTTCTGTTTCCATTGCTAACATTTTTGCATGTAGATCCGGGAGCTGTCTCAAAGTAACTTTGGGTGGATACCTAGTTGTGCCAGTGCCATCTGATGAGAAGGTTTGGGCTCCTTCGTGGTGTAATGGAGTGGCCAGCTCTTACACTGGAATAAACCTTCAAGTCCCCTCTCTGTCCCTTCCTTCTTCCTGCTCCCTGCTGCCCCCTCCTGGATTGCTGTGGAATCACACCGGGTGGCTAACAGAGCGCCTGCCTTTGATAGCCTTTATCACCTCGTGTTCACGCTGTTTCAGAACAACGGGGAAATATTTCTGTGGTTCCACCTTTCTCACTTCAATAAGACTAGCAGGTGTTCTAGGTCATGCCCTTGTTTGCACACACTTTGACATGTTTCGTAGAAACCCCGATTCTAGGGTTTCCGTGCAGGCTCCTGACTGGCAGTGTGGACACACCTGAAGTCTAGTTGTTTTCACTGGAAGGGATGATGCCAGCGCACAGAGCAGGGCTCCATACCGTTCCCTCGCTCCAGGAGTATTCACATCTCGCCCTCCCCTCCCCCTCATCCTGCTACTGGCTGGCTGGCTTTGTGGTAAACTATGCCCCGTAATCTACAACCAGAGCTTCACCGAAAAAACTGGGCCCATGTCATACTCCAGCCTAAACGTGGATGCGGAGAGAAGCCTGGGAAACCGCTCCCTGCTCCTCCTCAGCACCCCCACTCCTCCTGGAGCCCCCCTCCTGTGCCTATCTCATATCCCATGTTTTTTAAACCTTGTAGAAAAAAAATCTTATACTTGGGAATCTCTAGATTGTTAAGACATTCCTAATTCCCTCTAATGGAAATATTGAAGTGATGCATGATGATGTGCTTAAAAGCTTGGGTGCTCATAGTGTTAAGCTAACCCAGTACCAGATGAAGTGCAGGTCAGAGTCAGGTTCCCTGACCCCAGGGCCCGTGGTCTTAAGTAAGTGAGAGGAGGGATTCTGTGTGTTTGTTAAGCTTGAGTGAACTGCCAATTTGGATTCTTTTTTTTTTTTTTCGTTGAGTTTTTTTTTTTAAGCTCTGTTTCTTAAACATCAATGAATTATTTTTGCTATGATGGTTTGTTCAGTTGTAGACTTTTGAAATATCCATGTCACACTTAGAATGTCACATTTGGTGGCATTAATTTATAGTTTATTGTATTCCAGATATATAGGTTGAAAGAAAAAGCATTCCCTGGATAATAGTGACCATATTTTTCAACCTAAAGGGATAAATGATCTTCCGCCACCTTCTAGGTATAAGAGATAGCTGATGAGATGTAGTGTATATGTCTAAGTGTTTGTATTTAGAGAGTATTTTAATGGTTTACATGGACAGTAGGACATGATATCTGAAATTGTGCCCATCTGGGAAAAACTGGGGTGGATAGTCAACATGCAGTAAAGGTTCCAAACTCACTAAAACAAAACATTAAAGCTTGTCCTTCCAAATGCCACTTCCCAAACTCTTTTCCCACCACTGCCCCAGATGATAGGCAAGTATCCTCAGTTACAGTGGAGCTTTGGACAATGAAGTCTTTCTTTTTGGATTTAGACAGGACTAATCTTTATTCCAGGCGAAGCGTCTAATTCCTTTCAAGCATGTATTAAATTCCTCGTATAATTATCCCTTTTCTCTTCGTCTCTCTTTTTGGTGAGGCTGGGTCAGGGTGACCACATATCCTGAGTCCTTGCCATAATCAGAAGTGTTAGCCCCCGCCCCTGTAACATTTGTTCAATGTTGAAAATCCTTCAGATGAAATAACTTGATCACTTGTGCATCTCCCCTCGGTGAGAACCTTCAGTCCTCATGTTTCCAGAAACCTCCTCAGAATAGTCTTGACCTTGTCACGGATTTGTCGATAGTAGTCAGCAATCGTTGACTGAGTATGTGGTGCACCAGGCACTGGGTGAGATTCCAGGGCTACAGAGAGAGCTGGTTGGGCCCCTGCCCTCAAGGCTGAGACAGGAGGTGGGGAGGGTGGCCATCAGGGTCAGTCAGGCCACTGTCACGTGTGTGCGCAGTATCAGGACAGCGCAGTGTGGAGGGTCCTGGACCACATAGGTAGACCAGGGAATCCCGACTTTGGGAGGCCAGGAAGAGCGTGCTAGATAATGTAGTATTTAGGCTGATATTTGAACAAGTTTTTCTCTAGGCAATCTGATAAATGAGCTAGATCTGTCACCCCCCATTGTGGAGCCCCAGAACGGACAGGCTTCTTTTCCCCCAGAAGCAGCGTTACAGGGTGGCGTCTCAGAAGCAGAGTCTGTCATCAGGATAGCTGAAGTCACCATGTGCCTCGCTCTCTCTCACAACACACTACCTATGTCGTGGACTGTTTCTTCAAAAAATGTTTTCTGTTTTTTGTAAGCATTCTTTGAAGAGCTAAAACACTCATTTTTATCTATCCAGAAAATTCCAACATGATTTAGTTCAATGTGAATTGAACTAAAACCGATAGAGAATTTGTTTTCTGCTTTCTGGGTTATCACCATTTTAGCGACGGGATGAATTATTGGTGACACGCTCCAGAGCTGGCGTGTTCGTCCAGCCCTCCAGCCTCAGTTAGGGATCCTCCATCAAGTCTCCTCACAGGAAGGAGGGGAGCAAGCCAAATGAAAGGCCGGTGCAGCTAATGGAAACTGTTCTGACCACATTCTTCTTTAAAATTGGGATTCTCTAAGGTTTCATATTCAAAGACTTAATTTTAAACAAAGGGAAGTTTATACTTAAAACATGAATGAGTGTTTGAGACATTTATATTAAGGTTGGGAAGAATTAATTTGAATATTATTTGGTATAAATCTGCTGTTACGGAGGCAGCAAAATATGGCCCAACCAAAAAAGAAGACTTTGTTTAGCTCCCTCTGAAATTTCATCTGTTTACCTCAGCATTTTTTAAATTATCTGACTCTTAGTTGGTTCTTTATCACATTTCCAAGATTTTAATTTACCCTCTGCAGTGAAGAACTTATGATTCGTTTTGGAATATGGAGACAAACAGAAAATACCGTGGTTACACATTTGTTTCCTTGAAATTAAAAACAACATAGGTTTTCTTTAATTTAGAAGAAATTAGACACTAGAAAAATAAGAGGAAATAAAAATCATTTGGAGTACTGTCACTCAGAAATAACTGTGATTAATACTTGCCAGGCATCATCTTAGACATACTTATTTCTGTAGTAAAAGAATGAGGGGAAGTAAAAGAGTATAAAATAAAATGTGTTTCATTATATATACCATCTTTAAGAAGTATAATTTTCTTGAATTTAACAGAATAAAACTGGAAAACTAAAGTAATTGGTGAACTTGATAAATATTTTCTCAAAAAAAGAAATTAATTATAAGGAGATTTTTCTGAAGTCAAGGAAAAAATTAGGAAAAACTTTGAAATGAATTTCTTTTTGGTGAGGAAGACCAGCCCTGAGCTAACATCTGTTGCCAATCTTCCTCGTTTTGCTGAGGCCCACCTTACTCTACTTTTTTTTACATGTGAGACGCCTCCACAGCATGGCTTGATGAGCGGTGCGTAGGTCTGCGCCCAAGATCCGAACCTGTGAACCCCGGGCAGCCAAAGCAGAGCGTGCGAACTTAACCACTGCACCACTGGGCCGGCCCCACTCTTTTTTTAAATAAGAAAAGTGGTAAACCTTTCCCTTGCAGATTATATAGCAATCAGTCTTTCTCACACATCCTCAGTTTCCCAGTCGGTGGTGGTACATAAGATAATTTTAGGTGGATATGACCATTTTTATTTTCATGGTCATGCTTTCATTTTAATGTGCATTAGAAACATATTTCTAACAAAATGCTAATGACACAAAGGTTTTCATTTTTAATGTAAGTAAAAAGTGAGCGAATTTAAAGAAAATATAAACTAAACAATAGCATAATAATATGCAGATATGGCAAAAAATTGTGAGACTGTGCAGATGACTAATGTTTCAGAAACATGAGAATGTGGAAATCAAAAATACACAGCTATGGCAAAAATCACACAAATGCGCAATAGGGGAATTTGGAAATCTGAAACCTATTTAAATTATGCTCACTACACACTTGGATTTTTCTCTATTAAAATCGACATGCGTTGAATGTGTGGTTCTCAGTCTACTCTCCACCGAGACGTGAGTGATGGCTTTCACACGTACCATGTGTGCTCGTGGAGACACAACCCCCTGCCTTCCCTGAATCCAGAAAGTGTTTGGAAGGCAAGCAAATTGGAAACATTATAATAAGAATAACCTTAACTCCACTCTAATTCATTTTTCTAAAGTAAATTATTTACAGATGGATACTTTTTTAAAAAATTAACTTATTTTTTAAAAAAATAACTTTTCCTAACAATCTTCAGTCCCCCGTGTTGACTGCCACTTGCCAGAGCATCGGTGTGCTTGAGAAACAGGGGTCTCACGGCTGGTTTTGGTCTCACACATCACGTGCAGATCCCTCCTTGGGGAATTTGTGCTCTGGGGACTGTGTTCCCCTGACGTAATAATACCCCATTTTCTCGTTAACCCGTACAGACTGTGGGGCGGGAACTGCTGCTCCATTTAATCGAGTATCTCGTGACCAGTGATGGAAAAGCCCCTGAAATCACACATCTGCTCAACAGCACCCGGATACACATCATGCCTTCAATGAACCCGGATGGATTTGAAGCCGTCAAAAAGCCCGATTGTTTCTACAGTAACGGAAGGTGAGGAGGGCTAGTCTGTCTTTACATAAAAACGAAAAACAGCAGAAAGGCCCCCGTCAGATCGCACCCCTTGGCCCCATCCAGAGGGGCCAGTGAACCTTCCAGAAGGCCCGTGTCACATCATTCCTGGGCTGAGAACTCAGGGCTGCCCATTGCCATTAAGATGAAAAGTGAAGTCCTGACTGAGGCTTCAGTGTTCAGTGAATCCTGTGCCCGGGCCCAGGGCACTGCTCCGGCCCCATTTGCCCCCTGTCCCCCTCAACCCTTTGCTTCAGCTGCTCTGTCCCTCGTCCTCCACCTCCACCTCCATGCTCTCTCGCCTCTTAGGCATTGTGCCCACCCACTTCCCACTCCTCAGCCCTCCCCCTGCTCACACAGCATCTCCTCAAACACTCCTCCCTAACCTGTCATATGTGAGGTCCCAGTTACACTGGCCCGTCACCTGGCGCTGTACCTTCATAGCACAGTTTTTAAGTTCTAATTTCCTGTTTCACGTCTCTCTCCCAGCCACGCTGTAAGCTGCCTGAGGGCAGGAACCCCATCCTTGTGTTCATCATGGGGAAATCCCCAGGGCCTAGCGTGGTTCCTAGGCCCTCGGGTGTTACCCATTGATTTTTTAAGCCAGTACAAGAACCAACCACAAAGAGTGAGTCTTGTCGGATTTCTGATTTAAGCAGTTTATTTTGTTTCAAACTGCCTCGAGAAATTTGGAATTTCTATGTCTCATATACATTTATATTTGTGCAATTCAAAATTTTACTTTTAGGGCCAGCCCTGTGGCATAGTGGTTAAGTTCAGTGCACTGCACTTCACGGGTTCGGATCCTGGGTGCAGACCTACACCACTCATCAGCCATGCTATGGTGGTGACCCACATACAACATAGAGGAAGACTGGCACAGATGTCAGCTCAGGGCTAATCTTCCTCAAGCAAAAACAGAGGAAGACTGGCGGCAGATGTTAGCTCAGAGAGAATCTTCCTCTACAAAAAAAAAGTGTTAATCTAGACAATAATCTCTCAGAAACATATACAAATGGAAATGACAGAAAAATCTCAGAACACTAATGACTCTCTAATCCTGCTAATAAAGACCTGATGTATAAAAAAAAATTTTTTTGCTTATACCAAAAATAAAATCTCACCATTTGATTCCTCTCCAGTTTTTCTAGCATATTCCAACACAGCCAGTCCACTTTTCAAAAATGCATTTGTGTGAAGTAGCCTGTTCCTGTTGTTTCTGTTATCAGTTGCTTGGTAACAAACCACCCCCAAATTTTAGGGACTTAAAATGAGAACCTTTTTATTTACTCTCAATTCTGTAAGTTAGGGATTTGGGCAGAGCAGCATCGGCTGGTCTCTGCCCCGGGAGGTCTGGGGTCCAGCTGGGGGCTCGCTGACATAACTCGTCCGGACCACACGTCTGGGGTCTCCGTTCTGGCTGTCACCTGGGCCCTCGCTTCCCCGTGTGGACTCTCCACGTGCCTAGCCTTGGGGTCTCAAGGTTCCAAAAGGGAGTGTTTAAAGAGCAAAAGCCCCGAAATGCACACACTTACCAGCCCTCTGCTTACATCACAATAGCTGCTGTCCCACTGGTGAGGGCAAGTCACATGGGAGGGGACCATGTACTGTGTGGACGCCAGGGGTGGTTCATGGGAGGCTGCCACGGCGACTATCACCACCTCCGTGCTCATATTTGTAGAAACACCCGGAACCCAAACCAAAGGGCTGCACACTGCACGAATCTGCTCCCTCACACACCAGCAGTAAACCGTAAAATTTTCTTTCTTTTACAGGGAAAATAGTAACTACTATGACCTGAATAGAAATTTCCCTGATGCTTTTGAATTTAATAATGTATCAAGGCAGCCTGAAACGGTGGCCGTCATGGAGTGGCTGAAAACAGAGACCTTTGTCCTCTCTGCAAACCTGCACGGTGGCGCCCTGGTGGCCAGTTACCCGTTTGACAATGGTGTTCCAGGTAAGCAGACACGGGCCAGCCCTGGCTTTCTCAGTCCAGAGTGGAACCACAGGCTCTGCCTCGGAGTGGGGGTCCACCCATCCTCTCCCCACTTAGCCTCTCGGCAGGGGTAGAAAGCCTCCTTTTCCCAACCTCGAGCCGTCCTTCCTACAACCTGTCAACAGTAGATGGACAGTGTGGCTGAATTGACAGCCAGCGACAGGATTACTTGACATTCCTCATGAAATAGTAAAATCGCAATTTGGATTCTCTCATAAGAGGCAACGTGGCGAAAAGAAAATAAAACCAGAACAACCCACTTTCTTTTCATATGAGTAATAATTGCTGACTCCCCTTAAAACTCGGTGGGATGAGGTGTGTACCAAGGACTTAAATATTACAGTGGCTTCGTTTAACCCTTGCGGTACCTAAGGGAAGGTTACTCACCTCCAGAAACTCGCATGAGCGATGAGAGGATATTTAACTTTTAGGCTGGTGTAGGAGGAGTTTGGATATGTACATGGCTTATTTTGTGTGATGTCACCGTGTGTCCGTTCATTAAAAGCTGGGAAGAAGAGTAGAGGGGACACTCGTGGAAATGGGCAGAGGATTTCTCTAGGAAGTTAGAGCCTTTGTGCGATCTGGTGGCATATTTGCCCATGTGGTGTTGTGTGAGCTTCCTCTTCCTCGAACATCAACTGAAGGGTCATGGTTTGTCTTTCATGTACAGCAACTGGAACATTACACTCCCGGAGCTTGACGCCCGACGATGATGTTTTTCAATATCTCGCACATACCTACACTTCAAAAAATCCCGACATGAAGAAAGGTGATCAGTGTAAAAATAAAATGGACTCTCCTAACGGAATTATAAATGGATATTCTTGGTATCCACTCAAAGGTGAGCTTCTCTTCATTCTTCCGTTCTCCGACTGCCATCACCCAGAGGTGCCAGCTGGTTTTTGTTGACCCCAGCAATTGTCAAAGTTCATTAGGCACAGTGCAGTCCCTTCTACCATCTCCATCAGCTAATATCACGAGAGCAGTGGGGCTGACCGATGGTTTGAGAGATGCTCAGACATGTCCCTCACTGCCACCACCTCCTTCATCCCCTCGGATGCTTGTTCAGCATTTACCTACTAGGACCAGGAACTGTGCCAAGAAAGGTGAACAGGATGCAGATCTTACTCTCCAATTTAACAGGGAAGAGCGGCATGCAACTAAATCATTGCAATGGCAGTGTAAGTAGAATAAAAGTAGAGATTTAGGAAAGGTACAGTGTACCACAGGGCTGTAAAGCCAAAGTAGAATAGGGAGTAGTGGAGACCCTGGAGGAACCCGATGCTTCTGTCTCATCTGACGGGACAGCTGCTCCTCAGAGCCGTGCGGCGGTGCCATCCCACATTGCCACATCTTCTGGTTTGTAAAACAAGCTGGCTTTGGGCATGAAGTCTCAGGATTTTAAAGCCACTGTGCAGGCCCAACGAAAGAGCTCTTGAGGCCGATACAACGCGAGGGGCTCCAGTTTTCCCCCCTTGGAACAGGATGGCCAGGCGGGAGGGGGGGGGGAGACTGCCTGTGGGGACATGGCAGGGGATGTTCCTCTCAGAAGGAGTGATATGAGCAGAACCCCGGGGGTGTCCGAGAACTTGTCCTGGCCTGGGAGTTGAGAGAAAAGAGGAGGGGCCTAGGATGGAAGGGCGAGCAGGGTGACAGTGGGCTGCCACCCGGTTTCCATTGCCTTGGTGGAAAGTGCCCCTTCGAGCCTGGCCAGCCTGACCTACCAACAGCAAGCTGTAGGCTGCATCTCGGCATGCAGGCCCTTCCCCAGGTGTCACTGATGGCACGGGCTGTCAAATAGTCTTGCACAAGCTGGTCCTTCCATGTCTGGGTGACTCTCGGCCAGCTTTCCAGGTTATATAAATAAGTCTTGACCACAACTGACGGGCAGCAGGGCCAGCTAGACACCACAGCATCCCAAACTTCTGTCTGCTGTCTGAGATGCAGCCTCCCACCCCCAGCTCAGGGCCCCAGCCAGTCCTCCTCGTCACTCCTCATGGGGGAAAGGCCCCTGCTGCCCTGTGGCAGAGCAGTCCGCCATGTCACTGTCTGTAACTTTCCAGACAGATCCAGAGGTGTGGGAAGTGAGTGAGGAGCCTAGTTTTGTTGTTGGGAATGGTTCCCAAGTGTGCCCGTGTGTAGGCCATGTGTCCCCCTGAGGGAAGAACAGCAGAGCCAGCAACTGGAGGAGCTGAGGACAAAGCATTGCGTTCAGCCTGGCGGCTCCATCGACCGCTCTCCACGCCTGGCACCCTCGGTCCCGTGGCTGTGTGCACATCTGCTCTGCCAGTTACATTCTTTCTGCTTGAGACACAGCCAACCAGCCGAGGGCTTTTATTCATGTCATTTCTCTCTTCCTTTTTTCCCTCTTCTATTTCTTAGTGAAAATGAGGTCAGAGAGAAAGATTAAACTTCTAAGGTGAGTAAAGGAAATAGAAGGATGGAGAAATTCCTCCTGGCTGGAATCTGGACCTAAATAATATTTTGATCATTTTCTTAGCATAAAATTTATTTCTACTTCAAATCTTCCCAAATACCCTGATGGAATTGAGAATACATATTTTATTGGGTAGGTATCAAGTATAACAAATTAAAATCTGGCAGAAACTACTACCTTCAAAGTTACTATAGTTCATCAAATCCAAGATGCCATTGATTGCAAAATACAGTGTACCACCAAGAAAGAAAAAATATTTCCAGCCAAACTAATGACACATGAAGTTTTTCAGCCATCAAATTTAAGACATCCCAATTCAGAGATTTTAAAATATGAAAAGTTTTGCATCTTAGAAAATACGAAATGTGATTATAACCCTTGAAAATCGTGTCTCCAGAGGTAAGGTCTGCAAAGTGAGTGTGGGCGGTGGTGACCCCAGAAGCAGCAGGGGCCTGCTCTTTCCTGAGAGAGCCTGGTGCCCTGTCTTTGTCCTCAGAAGCAGCTCAGTGTACGGGGTGAGGGCTCAGGTTCCAGCCCGCACCCTAGTCCCTGTCACTGGCTGGAGTCCTGGACATGGTGCTCACTGTCTGTGATTAAGTCTCCTCAGCTGTGAGATACGGGCAGTAATTGCTGTGAGGACGGACTGCATTGATACGGAGCTCCTCGAACAGCATCTGGCGACAGTGGACACTCAGTCAACAGCCATCATTATCCTTCAAATTAGTGTACTTAGCCATACATAATAAATGTATTTATAAATGGCTTGTAGAAATATTTTTAAAGAAACTTCACTCTATATCTGTTTAAAATGTAATTTAGGGAAGAAATGTAATTTGAAGGATCCTTTTTGTAATGTATGATTAAAGAAAGGACCCCTCCCTCCCCCCCCCCCCCCTTAATTGTGATGCACGGTTGAACCAGAGTCAGCTCCGCTCCAGCTGCCCGGATGGGAATATTCAGGATGGCCTGGTCAAGCCTGGGGATGAAATGACTTTACATGCTAATATGGCAAACTCAGTTTTCCTGTTTCTATGCACTTTCCTTGCAACTGTCTGATTCACTTGTCCCCAAGGTATGTGATACTGGGTACATTCCAATTTTAGACCTTCAAAAACAATTAAATATGCTTGTGTTTTAGGTGGAATGCAAGATTACAACTACATCTGGGCCCAGTGTTTTGAAATTACACTGGAACTGTCGTGCTGTAAATATCCTTCTGAGGAGAAGCTTCCAGTCTTCTGGGATGTTAACAAAGCCTCGCTGATTGAATATATAAAACAGGTGCACCTAGGTTAGTAAGATTTTCTTTTTAATTCCTGTCAATGCAGAATATAGCATCTGGCAAAACCTTTGGGTTGAGAAAACACAAGCCCCTATTATGTTTTCTAGGCAGAGTCTCATTTTCAGCACAAGGACTAATGGTTAAGAATTCTGTCTGCACGAATATCTGCAGTGTGGGGGGAGTGCATGCCCTCAGTTCATGTGAGAGAAAGTGTGATGTGTGTTACTTTAATATGGGGGGTAAAATCCAGAGTACATGCTGAATGACCTGGAAATCTGGCAAAAGATCAGGAAAACAGGTTGTTACTCTGTTACATCAACACACATTTAGAAAAGCCAAGTGAGTTTGTCACTTGCCACACACCATGAAGACGCAGAGAACACTGGACTGGATTTTACATTTTTTCTAGAACTGGGGTGGTGACCTAGCAGCATTAGCTTCAACCCAGCCAAATGACCTGGCACTGGGACTCTCCCCAGCCTGTTTTTCGATGGCTGTCTGGCCTTTCTCACAATGGACAGACTAAATGTGGCCGAGCAGACTTCTCAGATGTGCCTGGCTGACCCACTGCGAGGGTTTGTTAGACACACAGTGCCACACCCCATCCCTGAGTCCCTGCCTGGGTGGGTCTCGATGGTTAACGTCTGCCGAGGGATGCTGATGCTCCTGGCCCAGGGACCACGCTTTGAGAACCACCCCAGTAGAGAAAGACACTGCCTGTGATGAGGGTGGAATCGTGTACAGTCCAAGTTTATTTCACAGTCTATGTCTCTTTGGGCAGGGTGTGGAAGTCCCTTCTGCACTGCCAGGGTTAAAGTTGTTTTTCTTCATTCAGATGGCCTGGGGGGAGAAACATATCAGGAATTGGCACAATACTTGTGCCAGTTGTGCACATCAAGCCAAAGTGGAGGGTGTGTGTTTGTGTTGAAGAGGTTTTCATCATGGGTCTGCTGCACAATTACATAATTCCTGGGATTTTCTGCATCCTTCACGCCAAAGCTTTCCACCTGCTCAAAGGAGATGGAGACGGTTGAGGGAGGGGAAAGTCAGAAGCAGGGGTCCAGGGCGGAGTACAAGGGCAATTACAAGCTTCCCTAGGACACACATCCCTAAAATGAGTGCCCCTTCCCGCTTCATACCCAGGTCCCCAACCCCCAGCCCCCTCCTGAACACAGATGATTGGTGAACTCTCAGGGCTGTGTCTGACCCAGCTGTTTGTGGGGTTGGTTGCTTCTTTGTGATAGGTGATGTCAAAAAATGTCATCTTTCTTTTCTTTAGCATCTTAACAATGTTGATTAAGCTTATTACTGGGTCTCTGTCCTTTCTCATTATGTCATCAAACTTTGTTTTGGGTCCTCTCTTGCTTAGTATCCTGGTACTTCTCCACCAGACAGTCCTATGAGGCACACACTCATTTAACCTTTCTATCGTATTTCTGCCTGGATCGATCTTTAGTGTGTTACTCTGCCTGTTCTTTTCTAAAATTCCATCAGCATCAACATGGGCATGCAGCTGAACAGAGGACATGCTCCACGTGCCTGCACTACTATTTCCAGAATTTCAACCTAGCTGTGAAGGTTATTGGCCAAGCACTGAATTTAGGTGGCTCTGAAGTACCAGGCTGGCATAACACTTCCAGTGAAGGAGCTTTGTAAGGTGTTAAACAGCATATCAATTACAGCGTAGCTATTGTTATTAATTTGGAGGGCCTACAAGTCCATTTACAGTAGGTTTTATAGAGAATATGTATCTATCTCCCTGTCCCTATAATCAGACATGCACAACTCAAATATATAAGCAGATTGACGCTGCCCCCCTGTGGTTTAAGACAGAGGCATTTTTTTCTAGTTTAATAGTGAAATGGTATCAGAAACAGTGTGGTTATTGTTTCCTGATAGAAAGGTTCTCTCCATATTGGTGTCTTTGTTTGTGGACGATGGGAGCAAACACCTCCTGATCAGTATTGCTCTGGTTTAAGGAAATTAGGGATATTTTGTGGAGCTGCGTCACATTCCCTGGTTCAGTTTCACCCCTTGCTAAGACGCCTCTGAGTCTCTGAGATTTTGACCGATCTGGAGGTCTCTGGCCTACCTTGTCTGCTGCTCTGACGGGAGGGCCTGGCCCAGAGGGCAGGAGCCTGTCCCTGTGTGAGACTTTGACCAAGCCCCTTGTCTGACTGCGCTTCTAGTCAACTGAAACTTGGGGGTAAGGGCATGTGCCTTGCCTTCCCAGCTTGTTCTCAGGCTCCAGCGGGGTTATTCTTTCCATTCAGTCTTACTGCCGACTCAGTCTGAACTCAGACCCCTTGGTGCCATGGAGTCACGCTTAGAGAATTTACAAGGGTTGGGCTGGGATGAGGGTGATGCAGACTTAGGCGGAGGCAGCGAAGGAGGGTGAGTCTGAATCCTAGGGGCCTGGAATGTCCTGCTTGTCCCCCTCTCCGAGGAGAAGCAAAGATGAGCAATGTTACCTGCTGCTGTCCTCTCTCCCCTGAACTCACAGCAGATCTGAATCCAGGATTTGGGGGCTGCCCCCAGCACCCAGAAACCTAGGCAACCTGGGTCTAAGAGAATCTGGTGTGTGCTGAGTTCCAGAAGCCCATGGAACAGACACGCATCTGTCATCAGATCCCAAAGAGGTGGCACCTGTGATCTTAGGTGGGGACTTGGGAGTGAACGAGCGGTCTCCCGAGCACCACACAGCTCTGGGTGAGTTGTGGCCGACAGGCACGAGCTTGTAGCTCTCGCCCGGCCTGGGCTTTCCATTCGGGAGGCTTGACTATTCCCAAGGGGAGGACAGCTTTACCTTTCTCCCCCTTGTTTCCAGATGTGGCCACAGAACACGTTCTCCTTTGTTTATTATCTATCTGAGCTTTTTCCAACATTTTAGTTGCTGTCCCCCTGACGTAATGGTGCTGGCTCTGTCTGCATCTCTTTGGATCTGTGGTCTGTGTTCAGTGTTTCAATTTCAGCAAATAGAGATAAATCATATCTTCTGGTAAAACAGTTACTTCCCTCTGGTGGTGCCTGGACAGAATATTGTAAAGACATGAGATCTGAAGACAGCTTCCACTGGGCTGGTGGTCTGTTTGCCTCTGATAGAAATTCCACATTTCAGCTGGGTCTGCGTTGGTTAGTAATAGGGTGATATTCAGATATCCCAGCCTTCCCCGACTTGAAGAACCGTCTCTAGGTTTGGGTAAGGGTCATGTGGGAATGAGTCTTTAGGTTTTTAGAGGATAGTGAGGGTCAAATTGGAATATGAAGACTTTCAGTGATTCCCCTAAATCCAAGTTATTCCTCCTTTTCCCATATTTGAGGACAGGTAGACTACAGGTCATTGAAATCTTTGTTCCTTGTGACACATACTGATAGAGGGTGTTGTGTGGGTGCCTAAGGCCATCAAAAACACTGTGCTACTGTCAAGAAAAAAAAAGCTTCAAGTCTGTTCCGTTAAAGTAGAACCACTCCTAGCCAAGAAGGAATTTGCTACCTTTTTCTAAGGTACAGTGACATTTTTCTACTCATTATTAGCATCCTGAATCCTATTTCAGCATTATCTTAGATGTTAAAGAATGGCACAAAGTCCATTACAAAGATAGGTGTTTTTTTGTGAGTTTGGGTTTTGTTTTGTTTGATTTGGTTGGTTTTGGAGAAGTCAAT
Source organism: Tapirus indicus (assembly GCA_031878705.1). Lineage (NCBI taxonomy): Eukaryota > Metazoa > Chordata > Mammalia > Perissodactyla > Tapiridae > Tapirus > Tapirus indicus. Next base: position 152,833,086 of record CM062918.1, on the reverse strand, counting down.
TAAAAATACAAAAGATACCAACAGACACACCACCACTACCACAAACTCAAATGCACGGATTTTCTAAGTGGCGGGAAGACTGTGAGTGAGTTCAGAGACTCTTCACACATTCCTGCCCTCGGAAGAAAGCTGAAGTGAGATTCCAGAAACTCATCCAGTATTTCTGTCTCACCTCCAAACTGACACGGCTGGTCCTTCCATCCTGTGTATGGTTTTTCTTATCCAAATAAGAAGGAAGAAAAGAATTAATATTGGTTGAGCCTCCTGTTCCATGCTACTTGCATTTAATCCTCATGACCATCCTGGAAGGTGGTACCTATCATCCCATTTTACAGGTGATGAAATTGAGGCTTGGGGATGTTTGCTGACTTGGGAGCTGGGATTCAAATTGAGACCTGTCTAGGTTCTTTCTGTCACATCAAGCTGTGATGATTGAGACATGCTGTGTTTATCCAATGTATCAAAGGACCTCCTAAGAAGGGCACAGTGGAAATATCTCTTCACAGAATACTGCCACTGAAATCCAAAGAATAAATGCATAATCAGGTTACTAAGTTATGACTGATGTTTGTGGCTGAGTACTTCCTAAAGATCAAAGGGATACATCCCAAGTACAAGAATAAATATAAATGGAACATTTTTTAAAAGATCCCAAGAGGAACAAACTACATGAAAATAGAGGTTTGCATAGTTGACCAATGTTGAAAAAGTGAAGGAAATATGGCACTTAATAATTCCTTCTCTGGAGGAAAAAAATGAAGAGTCAGGAATTAGGGAAGAAAGTAAAAGGCAGCTTGGGTCAGAGAGAAGTTTGCTTAAGGTTCTGTTGCTAAATGTCCAAACTTTTACATTCCATTTTAACTTTTTCTGAAGGAAACTATTTAATGTGTGCCTCACAATTTTCTGTCCTCGTAAATAATTACTAAGTGTAACTGTTTGGGGATAGTTCAGGGTTGTTTTCTCATTGTGGCCTCTTCTTCCTCATTTACATCATTAAGACAACATAGTTTGTCACTGGAGCAAACAAACTGGAATGTGAATGTAAGATATAAAATGAAAGAGGCTTAAAATATAAGTGGCCTTTTGTTAACTGTCCTCTTGAATCCCTGAGGAGAGGGGGGTTGGTGTCAGGTTCAGCGTGGGCCTGGAGACTCACATGGACTTACAGCAGGGCTGTGCACTCTGTTGTTATGTGAGCTGGAGAGGGTTTTAATAATCCAGAGCCATAGTTTTCGCATCTGTAAAACTGTGAGGATAACATTGCCTGCCTTGTGGAGTCGATGTGAGGATTCAATGAGAAAACACACATTAAGCACTTAGCAGAGAGCCTGAAATATACTAACTGCTCAGTAAATATTCTCTCCTGTTTTCAGTAATAAGACCCCAACAATCAGTTCCCTGCTTCCAAGCAACGTTGTGATTATAATTTTGTTTCCCATGTAGTTTGCCTGACCATGAGACAAAACTACTGATTTCCTTGCGTAGATAAGTGTCTTATTGTAAATTAATACATGGGCATTTCTAAGTTCTGTTTCGGATTTTATGGAATCCACCCGTGGCGTTGCAGCGCAGGTGGTGACTCTGAACAACTTGTGTATGAAGGAATGGATTTAGATTGTCATCCATGTTCTCTTCTTTTGATCATTTGTGCCATAAATGGAATAGTCAACAACAGCAAATTTAACTTAAATCAGATTGGTAGCTTGACTGTATTTTAAATTACATCAAAAATAAGTTTACTGGAGCTGGCCCAATGGCATAGCGGTTAAGCTCTCGTGCTCCGCTTCAGTGGCCCAGGGTTCGCAGGTTCGGATCCCAGGTGCAGACCTACACACTGCTTATCAAGCCATGCTGTGGCAAGCATCCCACGTATAAAGTAGAGGAAGATGTGCACGAATGTTAGCCCAGGACCAGTCTTCCTCAGCAAAAAGAGGAGGATTGACAACAGGTGTTAGCTCAGGGCTAGTCTTCCTCACCAAAAAAAATAATAATAATTTTACCGAGTTCCAGTTCAAGATGGTGATGTAGGAGGATCCTGAAATTACCTCCTCCCATGGACACACCAAATCTACAGCTACACATGGAACAATTTCCTCTGAAAGAAACCCAAAAACTACCTGAGCGACTCCTACACATCAGGCAAATGAGAAAAAACCCACATTGAAATGAGTAGGAGAGGCTGAGACACAACCTTGCCATCAGCCCCATCCCCGGTGTGGCGACCCACAGTCAGGAAGAAACTCACAACTCTAAGCTTCTCCCTGAGGAGCAAAGGGTGTGACCCCCAGAGCCAGCACCCCAACTGTTAAGACCTACACCCAAGAGATGAGCCCCAAAAACATCAAGCTTTGAAAGCCACGGGGCTTGCATCCATGAGACCCACAAGGCTACAGCAAATGGATAAACAGTTCTGAAAAGGCTGGTGCCCACAGACTCATTTGGCTACCCCCCCAGGAAGGCAGCCGACTGGAAAGTGCCCAGTCTTTCTGTGAAAGAGGCCTATTTGCTTGTCTTAAAGCTTCGCCTGAGGTGCAGACATCTAATTTAACACCCATGTAGGGGCAACTGACATACTCTCCAAAAATGGAGGCTGGAGGACGCCATCTCTGCATTCTCTCTGTCTCCCTCCAGGTGGCCCGAATCTCCCAGAAAGGGGCTTGTGCATTTGTCTGGAACCCCCAGGTTTTGCAGCTACCACCCAGGGGATACCCCTCGATTGCCTGGCTCTGGTGGTCAGCAGGGCTTATGTTCGCAGGTCTCACAGGACTGTAACAAGTAGAGAAGAAGAGGCAGCAGACTGAAATGCCCAGTCTTCCTGTGAAAGAGGCCTATTAGCTTATCATCATAGCTGTGGCCTAAGGGGCAGGTGTCTCATTAAACGCACGTCTGGGGGCCGACTACAATCCTCTCAAGTCCAGGGAGGCTGGCAGCTGCCACCTTCACGCTCTCCCTCTGCCCCATCCCAGGTCCCCGGTGAGTCCAAGAAAGGAGCTTGTGTACACATCCCTTGATTGCTGGGCTCCGTTGGCCAATAGGGCTTGTGTTCACGGGTCCAGCAGGACATTAGCAAACAAATAAATAGTTCGTAACTGTCTGTCACCCCAGTGCTCAGTGCAGAGGGAGCAGACAGAAAACACTCATCTCCCAGTCTTCCCCTGAAAGAGGTGTATTGCATACCTTAATAGCTGCTGCCTGCAGTCTGGCTTCCCATCAGCCTGAATCTAGGTGCTGACTGGGATCCTCCCCTTTGAGACAGTGACATGTCTTGGCACACCCTCAACTACTGGGAGCCACTAAGAATAAAGGAGGCTGTTTGGAGGAAGATTTGAGAGACAACCAAGATCTAGGGAAGGGTTGAAGGATAAGGTTCATCTCCTACACGAGGCCACACCTTCAAGAGGGAGATGTGGGTGTTTTATCTAATGCATTAAAACCAATACAGAAAGTCAAAGAAAATGAAGAAACTGGAATATGTTCCAAACAAAAGAATAAGGTAAAACCTCAGGGAAAGACTTTAATGAAATGGAGGTAAATGATTTACCTGATAAAGAGTTCAAAATAAAAGTCATAAAGATACTGTGCTCAGGAGAAGAATGCATGAACAAAATGAGAATTTCAACAGAGATAGAAATTATAAGACAGCACCAAACAGAAGTCACAGAGCTGAAGAATACAACTGAACTGAAAAATACACTACAGGGGCTCAACAGCCGACTAGATGAAGCAGAAGAAAGGATTAGTGAACCCAAAGACAGGGCAGTAGAACTCACCCAGTCAGAGCAGCAAAAAGAAAAAAGAATGAAAAAGAGTGAGATAGCTTAAGGGACTTATGGGACAACATCAAGTGGGCCAATATTCACATTATAGGATCTCAGGAGGAGTAGAGAGAAAGAAAGGGGCAAAAATCTTATTTGAAGAAATAATGGCTGAAAACTTCCCTAACCTGGGGAAGGAAACCGACATCCAGATCTAGGAAGCCCAGAGAGTTCCAAAAAGATGAACCTGAAGACACCCACCCAAGACACATTATAATTTAAGTGTCAAAAACTAAAAACAAGGAGAGAATTTTAAAAGCAGAAAGAGAAAAACAACTGCTAATATACAGGAAACCCCCATAAGACTATCAGCAGATTTCTCAGCAGAAACTTGGCAAGCCTGCAGGGAGTGGCATGATGTATTCCAAGTGATGAAAGAAAAAAACTTCCAAGCAAGAATACTGGCAAAGTTGTCCTTCAGAATTGAAGGAGAGAGAGTTTTCCAGACAAGCAAAAGCTAAAGGAGTTCATTACCACTAAACCAGCCTTGCAAGAAATGTTAAAGGGACTTCTTTAAGCTTTAGTGTCCTTTAAATGAAAGGACACTAATTAGTAACAGGAAAACATATGAAGGTATAAATCTCACTGGTAAAGGTAAATATGTAGTAAAATTCAGAATAATCTAATGTTGTAAAGGTAGTAGGTTAATCACTTATAAAGCTAGTATGAGGTTAAAAGACAAAAAAGTAGTAAAAATAACTATTAGCCACAATAAATTAGTTAATGGATACACAAGAAAAAAGATATAAATTGTGGCATCAAAAACAGAAAACATGGGCAGGGGAGTAAAATTGTAGAGCTTTAGAATGCATTTGAACTTAAGTTATTATCAACATAAAATAGACTGTTTTAAATATAAGTAGTTTTATGTAAGTCTCAGGGTAACCACAAAGCAAAAACCTGGAGCAGGTTTTTACAAAAGATAGAGAAAGGAATCTAAGCATACTACTACAGAAAATCATCAAATCACAAAGAGAGCAAGAGAAGAAGAAAGGAACAAAGGAATTACAAAACAGCCAGGAAACAGTTACCAAAATGGCAATAAGTACATACCTATCAATAACTACTTTACATGTAAATAGACTAAATTCTCCAGTCAAAAGACAGAGAGTGGCTGAATGGATTAAAAAATAAGACCCATCTATATGCTGCCTCCAGGAGGCTCACTTCAACTGCAAGGACATACATAGACTGAAAGTAAAGGGATGGAAAAAGATATTCCATGCAAATGGAAACCAAAAGAACACTGGGGTGGCTATACTTATATCAGACAAAATAGACTTTAAGACAAAGACTGTAATAAGAGATCATTATATAATGATAAAGGGGTCAATCCAACAAGAAGATATAACATTTTAAATATTTACGCACCCAAATAGGAGCACTTAAATATATAAAAGAAATATTAACTGACATAAAGGGAGAAATACACGGCAATGTAATAATAGGGGACTTCAGTACTCCACTTTCATCAATGGATAGATCAGACAGAAAATCAATATGGAAACATTGGCTTTAAATGACACATAAGACCAGAAGGACTTAACAGACATATATAGAACATTCCATCCAAAAGAACAGAATACACATTCTTCTGAAGCACACATGGAGCACTCCCCAGGATAAATCATATGGTATGCCGCAAAACAAGTGTTAATAGATTTAAGAAGATTGAAGTCATATCAAGCATCTTTCCTGACCATGATGGTATAAAACTAAAAGTCAATTACAGACAGAAAACTTGGAAAAACACAAATAAGTGGAGATGAAACAACATGCTACTGAACAACAAATGGATCAGAGGAAAAAATCAAAAAATACCCTGAGACATGAAAATGGGAACACTACAGACCAAAACTTATGGGATGCAGCAAAAGCAGTTCTAAGAGGGAAGTTCACAGCAATAGACGCCTATATTACAAAACAAAGATCTCAAACACCCTAACTTTACACCTCGAGGAACTAGAAAAAGAAGAACAAACTAATCTCAGAGTCAGTAGAAGGAAGGAAATAACAAAGATCAGAACAGAGATAAATGAAATAGAGACTAAAAAGACAAGAGAAAAGATCAGTGAAACTAAGAGCTGGTTTGTTTGTTTGTTTGTTTGTTTATTTATTTATTATGAATGAATGAATGAGGAAGACTGGCCCTGAGCTAACATCTGTGCCCATCTTCCTCTACTTTATATGGGACACCGCCACAGCATGGCTGACAAGCAGTGCATCGGGGGGCACCCGGGATCTGAGCCTGCGAACCCTGAGCTGCCAAAGCGGAGCACGCGAATTTAACTGCTACGCCACTGGGCTGGCCCCAAGAGCTGGTTTTTTTAAAAGATAAACAAAATAGGCAAACCTTTAGCTGGACTCACCAAGAAGGAGAGAACTCAAATAAAATCAGAAATGAAAGAAGAGACATTACAACTGACACCACAGAAATACAAAGAATCAGAAGAGACTACCCTAAACAATTATATGCCAATAAATTTCACAACCTAGAGGAAATGGATAAATTCCTAGAAACATACAACCTAGCAAGATGGAATCATGAAGAAATAGAAATTTTGAACAGACTGATAACCAGTAAGGAGATTGAATCAGTAAACAAAAAGCTCCCAACAAACAAAAGCCCAGGACCAGATGGCCTCACTGGAGATTCTAGCAAATACTAAAAGAAGAGTTAATACCAATCCTTCTCAAACTCTTCCAAAAGATAGAACAGGAAGGAACACTCTCAAACTCATTTTACAAGGCCAACGTTACCCTGATACCAAAACCAAACAAGGACACTATAAGAGAAGAAAATTACAAGCCAATATCCCTGAGGAACATAGATGAAAAATCCTAAACAACATACTAGCAAACCAAATTCAACAGAGCATTAAAAGGATCACACACCATGATCAAGTGAGATTTATTCCAGGAATGCAAGGATGGTTCAACGTCTGCAAATCAATCAATGTGATACACCACATTAACAAAATGAAAGATTAAAATCATACGATTTTCCCAATAGATGCAGAAAAAGCATCTGGCAAATTTCAACATACATTTATGATAAAAACTCAACAGAGTGGGAATAGAGGGAATGTACCTCAACATAATTAAGGCCACATATGACAAGCCCACAGCTTACATCATACTCAATGGTGAAAAACTGAAAGCTTTTCCTCCAAGATCAGGAACAAGACAAAGATCCCCCCTCTCACCACTTTTATTCAACATAGTATTGCAAGTCCCAGCCGGAGCAATTAGGCAAGAAAAAGAAATAAAAGGCATATAAATCAGAAAGGAAGAAGTAAAACTGTCACTATTTGCAGATGACGTGATATTATATATAGAAAATCCTAAAGACTCCACCCCACACTATTAGAACTCATACACAAATTTAGTAAAGTTGCAGGATACAAAATCAATATAAAAAAATCTTTTGCATTTCTATACACTAATAACAAACTATCAGAAAAGAAAACAGTCCCATTTACAATTACATCAAAAAAAATAAAACATCAAAGAGGTGAAAGACCTGTACACTGAAAATGATGAGACACTGATGAAAGAAATTGAAGAACACAAATAAATAGAAAGTTGTTTTGTGCTCATGTATTGGAAGAATTAATATTGTTAAAATGTCCATACTCCCCAAACCAATATACAGATTCAGTGCAATCCCTATCAAAATTCCAATGGTATTTTTCATAGAACAAAAATCCTAAAATTTGTGTGGAACCACAAAAAAACCCAAATAGCCACAGCAATCTGAGAAAGAACAAAGCTGGAGGCATCATGCTTCCTGATTTCAAACTATACTACAAAGCTATAGTAATAAAAACAGTATGGTATTAGCATAAGAAAGACATAGATCAACGGAACAGAATAGACAGCCCAGAAATAAACCCATGGATATATGGTGGATTAATTTAGGAGAAGGAGCCAAGAATATACAATAGGGAAAGGACAGTCTCTTTAATAATTGGTTCTGGGAACCCCGGACAGCCACATGCAAAATAATGAAACGGGACCACTGTCTTATACCATACACAAAAATTAACTCAAAATGGATTAAAGACTTGAATGTAAGACCTGAAACCATAATATTCCTAGAAGAAAATGTAAGCAATAAGCTCCTTGACATCAGTTGTGGTGATGATTTTTTGGCTCTGACACCAAAAGCAAAGGCAATAAAAGCAAAAATAAACAAATGGGACTACATCAAACTAAAAGGCTTCTCTACACAGCAAAGGAAATCAACAAAATGAAAAGGCAACCTACCAAATGGGAGAAAATATTTGCAAATCATATGTCTGAAAAAGGGTTAATATCCAAAATATGTAAAGAACTCATACAACTCAACAACAAAAACAACCCAATTAAAAAGTGGGCAAAGGATCTGATTACACATTTTTCTAAAGAAGACATACAGACGGCCAACAGGCACATGAAGAGATGCTCAGCATCACTAATAATCAGGGAAATGCAAATCAAAACCACAATGAAATAGCACCTCACACTGGTTAGAATGGTTATTATCAAAAAGACAAGAAACAAGTGTTGGTGAGGATGTGGAAAAAAGGGAATCCTCATGCACTGTTGGTAGGAATATAAATTGGTACAGTCACTATGGAAAACAGTATGGAAGTTCCTCAAAAAAATAAAAAATAAGGCCTGGCCTGGGGACATAGTGGTTAAGTTTGTTCACTCTGCTACAGCAGCCTGGGGTTTGCAGGTTTGGATCCTGGGTGCGGACCTACACACTGCTTACCTAAAGCCATGCTGTGGCAGGCTTGCCACATAAAGTAGAGGAAGATGGGTGCAGGTGTTAGATCAGGGCTAATCTTCCTCACAAAAAAATTAGTTAAAATAAAATGAAAAATAGAACTACCATGATCTAGCAATTCCACTTCTGGGTATTTATCCAAAAGAAACAAAAACACCAGCTTGAAAAGATATCTGCACCCCCATGTTCATTGCAGCATTATTTGCAATAGCCAAGACATAGAAGCAACCTAAGTGTCCACTGATGGATAATAAATAAAGGAAATGTGACACACACATGATGGAATATTATTCAGCCATAAAAAAGAAATCCTGCCATTTGCAACAACATGAATGGACCTTGAGGGCATTATACTGAGTGAAGTAAGTCAGACAGAGAAAAACACCATATGATTATATGTGGAATCTTAAAAAAACAGAGATACAGAGAACAGATTGGTGGTTGCTAGAGGCAGGGGGTGGGGGATGGGTGAAATAAGGCAAGGTGGGCAAAAGATACAAACTTCTAGTTCTAAGATAAATAAGTCCTGGGGTAATGTACGGCATGGTGACTACAGTTAATAATACTGTATTGCATATTTGAAGTTTGCTAAGAGAGTAAATCTTAAAAGTTCTCATCAAAAGAAAAAATTTGTGTGCCTTCAAAAAGGAAAAATAACTCAATCTTGAAAAAATAATTATTTGTAGAAGAGAAACTATTGCTTGTAAGATGTCATCTTAAAGGATATGATCTTCCATGTAATGAATTGTCAGCTCCAGGGAGAAACATTTGCTGGGGATTCACGATGAGTAGTTTGCTAGTCAATAATAATTTATCAGTGAACTGAAAAAAAAAAAAAAAGAAAAAATTTGTGACTATGTTAACGACATATTGTGATCATTTCACAGTTTGTGCATACATTGTACACCTGAAACATATGATGTTATATGTCAATTATATCTCAATTTTATATGTCAATTATATCTCAATTTTTCAAAGAAGTTTACCTTCTCTTCTCAAACACTTTATTAACTCAAAACAGGTAATAAATATTGGGCATATTTTACTTAAATAATAAAAAGAATTTTTTTCCATATGCGATAATACATTGTATTAGCATTTAATTCTTTTTGTCTTGCAGGTGTAAAGGGTCAAGTTTTTGATCAGAATGGAAATCCATTACCCAATGCAATCGTAGAAGTCCAAGACAGAAAACATATCTGCCCTTATAGAACCAACAAATTGGGAGAATATTATCTCCTTCTCTTGCCTGGGTCCTATATAATAAATGTGAGTATACAGCCCTAGTTATTGTTATTAAAGTATGAAAGCACTCACGATACTTACTCACCCAGAGGGAATCTAAATGAGTCTGGAAGTCCCAGAGTAGATTCATGAGGACAGAGGAGAGGATGACAACAGACCTGCATTTGGCAGGAGCTGGAGGGAGGGGATGGGAACAATAAAAAAAAACACGTTTTTTCCCAACTGGCAATTAATTTTTTTAAATAGAAGCCAAATCCTATTTCTTGCGATATCTTTTATGATAAAAAATGGGACAAACCTTATGAATAAGAAGAATAATTAAACAACACAAGGTACTTCCAAGCTTCATGGAATATCATTTTAACGCCCATTCCATGAAACATAATTTCTGCTCAATTGGGACACAGTTCCTTAGAATTCACTTTAAGTAAAATGTGACCCACAAATGTTACCACTATATTAAGCAAGTGACAGACCTATTTTCCAGCCCTTTCATAAGCAAATGATGATGAGTTTTCCAGTCATGCAAGTAAAATTCCAGGTAAGACGTGTGTTTCTGAGTCATTTCTTCCTAGGAGGGGGCGTGGACTAGTTTGAGCCCAAGTAGCTTTCTGTGAATGAACTAAATGAATAAGCACCCGATTTAGTTGGCCAGATTGTACCTCTCCTCTTTGATACGATTTTCTCTAAGAAACCAAGAATCTTGTACTTTGCTTAGCGGGTCTGATACCAACCCCAGCAGCCATTCTGTTCTGTGCAGAGCTACTCCTGGGAGAAGGTCATCATCTATTCTGTAGTAAAAACTAGCTTCGTATTTCACTAATGCATCTTGAGGACATGAAAGGCACGGTTTTCAGTTTATAAACTGTAGGGTTCAGAGCCTCCCTGCTCGTGGGTCACCCACGCCTGTGGTGTGGCTCATCCTCTTCAGAATCTCTTCTCCTGCTGAGAAGACAGAGTTGGAAAGACCACAACTCAGCGTGAATCTTTGCTAAAAGAGCCCTTTATTTTCTTGTTGTTTACTGTGACATTTCTAGTCTATGAAAAAAAGGGCTTTTCTTGTAGTGAATCTAAAGTATTTTTATTCAATCCCAAATAGGCCATGCCTTTACCGAATAAAGTTATGAATTGTTCATTTCCAGTTATTAGACTAAGTACATGTCGGCTTTAGCTCCTAGTTCTAGGACAAGACTGGAAGCTGAAATCCATATCAGTGAGTGGTTATGTACACGTTATTCCCTCTCCCCCATGTGTAATAAAAGCATTTCTCAGTGCACATGGTCTATAGTTAGCATTTGTCCTGTTTTTCCTGATCATTTCCTCCACCAAAAAAAAAATCTAGCTGAAGATTCAGACTCATAAACAAAACCAGGTAAAATCCAAGCTTTTTAAGGAAGCAAGAAACTTGAACCCTTAGTTGAGCTGCAGGGAAGATGGAATAAATTGAGAAAAGAATATTAAGTACAGCCTGGGGACGCAGGGAAACAGCCACCTCTTCACCTCTGCTCTCCATGAAATGACGGGGCAGAGTCATCCCCTGCTTCCTTCTCCTGACTACATCACCAGAGAAGGGACCTCTCCCTATGTCACGTGTCGTTCTTGGCAAGGACCTTAACAACCGCGGTCCATACCACCAGGCACTGGAGAAGAGTCCCTCAGCCCGCGGGCTGGAGTGTTACCAGCCGGGAGGCTGGTGTCTGTTAACGTTGCAGAAAGACTGTGCTGTAGTGGTGGACGTCAGTGTCTTCAGTGGTGGTGACACCAAACGTCTGGAGTCACTCAGTTGACTGTTTCTTGTTTCCTCTCAGGTTACAGTCCCTGGACACGATCCACACCTCACGAAGGTGATTATTCCAGGAAAATCCCAGAACTTCAGTGCTCTTAAAAAGGATATTTTACTTCCATTCAGAGGGCAGTTGGATTCTATCCCAGAATCAAATCCTTCGTGTCCTGTGGCTCCTCTGTACAGTAACTTGCCAAGCCACTCGGCTGCAACAAAGCCCAGTCTGTTCTTATTTTTGGTGACTCTTTTTCACATATTGTTCAAGTAAAGCAGATGTGAAACTCAACCCCCGTCACCACCTGGAATCAGGGATTACTCAGGTTACTGCCGTTCCAACTCCTGTGGGACCTTGACCGCATCAAGTCCATGGTCCCTCCCTAAGGAGAGACGGTTGTTTCCAAACCCTGAAACGAGCAGTGTGTGGTGATGCTGAAGGAAGACACCTACCTATCAACACTGCCCACTCACACCTCGCCTTCAAGTTGTCTTAGAAACTTGTAAGAAGTTAAACTTGAGAAGCAAAAAAGTTCCTGCAAGAAAAAAAGGAGCTAATTCTGTAGACAGGGAGCCAGATGAATATAGGCAATGAAGATGGACATCCATTGATCACCTACTATATACAAGACCCTGCCATGAGTGCTCCGTGTGGAGAGAGTGCCATCTGTAACGGTTCTCAGCACGGGAAGAAATGATGACGGGACTGGGAATATTTAGTTGTGCGAATGTTCTAAGGAAATATGAGAGAAAATAGGTCAACCATGTCTGAGTGGCCCAAGAAGATATGGGCCTAATGGGATGACAAGGTTGTGTCTACACAGCCCCAAAACAACAGGTCAGTTAAGTAAGCGTCCCTGCCTTCCTGCACCCAGGTGCCACAGTCCTGTTATGCTGGCGACCCCGATGTGTGACTCGCCCCTGGCCTGAGCTGCAGACTCACGTCAACTGCCCACTGGACATATCACGTGAGTGTGACCCACAGGTACCTCACACTCATCATGTCGAAACTGAACATACTTTTCTCCGTAGAGCTTTTCTTCCTTCTCTTCTGTTTCGGTTCCTGGTACCACCAATCTAGAAACCTGGCAGTCGTCCTGGATACTTCCTCCTCCCTCTCCATCCCACAGATTCAGTCTGTCACTCAAGACCGATGCTCATTACAAATGTGGATCCGTTCCACCCTCTCTCCACAGCTACCGACCCGGCCACGTGCCCGCCATCGCAGCTCACCTGCACCCCTGGAACAGCCTGACCACTCTCCTGACCCCAGCCTTCTCTTCACACCCACCCTCCACCGGCTCTGGGGAAGGGGGTTTGTCTAAAACAAAAATCCATAACCAACTGCTGGTAGTTGTTACACACACACCGTGCGTCTCTGTGCCGTGTCTGGAACGCCGTTCTGACCAGCTCCTCCAGAAAGCCTCTGTTGACCACCACCCCATTCCATTCCACCCTCCCAGTCGAGCTGGGGGCCCTTCTTTGCTCCCCAGATTAAACAGGCCACCTCTGTTACTCGATTTACACGCTGTATTATGGTCCACATGTATGATTTTCTTAAGTAAAGCGTGAGCTCTTTGAGGCCCAGGTGTGTTTAATTTGTTTGAAAAATTCATTTTTATATCCTGAGCCTAGCACATAGTAGGAACTGAATGAATAAATGAACGAAGGGTTCCAGCAACCTGGTCCCCCCAGTCTCTCCCAGAAACTGTATAAAGCTTTGAAAAGTCATTTTATGAAACTAGGTCCTGTGCTTTGGCATTCTCCAGCTCGCTGGTGACACTGACAGAAGAGCGTTTTCATCTGTGTATCAAGAAATTAATTCAAATACGGTGCTTTCACCGGATATTGCATTTATCCCAAGGTTCATAGTAAAGGTATTATGTTACCTGTTAACAACACTATAAGCTGCTTTTTTTATCAGAAAACAAAATTTTTACCATTAGTACTCAATTTGAAGCAACTGTTGTCCACTGTACTGAGAGATAACCTACCTTATATACTTGAAAGTATATATTAATATAATATTGCAGAAAATGACTTTGGTATATTACATATAGAAGTATGTAAAACTCAACCTGACTTGTCAAGCCCTAAACAACCTTCCAGTCAGGCATTTTGAATTCTAACTTTTCCTTTTCCAAGAAAGCAATTTTTGAAGGGACATGAACCAAAATCTGAATTGGTTCATGAGCCTTAATGTAAATTTCTTAAGGAAATGTTTTTAAGACAAGAAATTTTATCTGAATCAAACATAAAATCAGAGACAAGCAAGACAATTAGAATAATCTCCAAACCAAACCTAAACCAAAGCTGAACTTAATTCTGAGGTTTGGGTTACCTATTTTGCAGTGATGGCCCTGTGCTCAAAAGTCAAGTTTATCCAGGGTTTAGTATGTAGAATCGCAGCCCCACTTCCACTCGTCAAGTGAGGTGTCAGAGAGGAGAAACCAACGTGGAATTCTACCTATACTCAGACCAGACCCCAGACTCCCTGCGTATCGCCCCGCCCCATCCCCACTCTCCTAGGCTGGGGCCTGTGGTCCTCGGGTTCTAAGCGCAGGGGTAATTCCCTTTGTAGAGAAACCAACACGGTAAAGGTCTTCAAGATAGGAGAGAAGACGACAAGCATGTGGAGTAAAAGGATAATTAGGAGGCGGGAGCCCCGGGTTCAGACCCACCCCACATCCAGTTCCCTCACCTGTGAAATGAAGGCCTCTCTCAACTGTGATCCTGTGGCTGTCGGAAGCTGCAGTGTAAGATGTCACATTTAGGCCCCATTTGGGGGGCTTGCCCAGGTGAAGGAGGGATAATTAACACTCAGGCGGCATAAGTATTTTGAGGGCAGTTATAACTTACTTATGAAAGACCAAATCTTTTGCCTCAGATATAAACAGAACTGGCCTGGAAACCGAAACACTGGTTAGCTAAAATGATCATTGCATAACATTTAAGGAAACGTTCATGAAGTAACAGCTTTTTCTCATGCACCTATTCCAATTATGATGAATGTTAACAAGAAAGAATCGAAATGGTGGGGAGTACTTTAGAGAAACACTGAGTCCCTGCAGGTAAGTGTCAGTGGTGACCCTGGTGCTTAGTTTATCACACTCAGGCATGAGCTGTTGGATGTATCACAAACAAAGCCTCTTCTCCACGTTTCTGAAAGTCTTTCTAAGAAACCACCGTTGTGTTTTGTTCCAGAAGCAAATTTACCCTTGTAATGTTTCTTAAAAATGGTATAAAAAGTTAGCTCTACCTTTAGAAACTAATTATCTCTGACACTGGATTGGAAATATCTTTTCCTAGGGAATCCAGAAAAACAAGCATAGCACAGTGTCTCATTGCAACAGGATAAGCTGCTCACCGAGAAGCGTGGTTCTTATGCTACGTGGTGACGATACAGTGATGTCTGTCTTATGACAGAGCCTTTGTAGCTTCCTCATGACTTTAGATGGAGGGACAGGAAGAAAATGATGGCTAAAGACAGGGGGAAAAAGTTCACAACACCTAACAAGTCTGGGGAAGCGTTTCACTTCCTCGCATCATGGAGCAGCAGATGCTGTGCTGGAGGCCCACAAACCGTCTCCTCGTTCTTGAGCACATGAACGACCCCACAGCCTCACAGATGCTTCACAGCTGATCTTACAGGTTTTCTCGGTGACTTTCTTTTGTACTATAATTAAGAACTTAAAATGCACAAACTGTCTATGACTGTAAAGTTTTACTGGGTGGGGGCCATGACTACCTCTGAATTCACTACATTTATAATATTTCTGATTCTCAATTAAAAAATTATTATTCATGTAAACAATGAATGCTGTTTCTTTCCATGACATTCCCTTGAAAGCAAGTACTTATGAAGGTGCCACAAAGTCCACAGACTGGAGGGAACTGATTACCACCAAATAAAGCCTGAGAAAGACCAAATTTAATGACCTTTTATGAGGCAATAATATTGCAGTAACTCTTCAAGGCCCAGATAGTCTTTCCAGAACAGTTTATATAAGATATACCCATCCTAATATACATGTTATATTCCAAATTAATGTGTATCATGGGGCAGATGATGAAGGAAATGTGCGCCTTCTGGTAAAAAAAAACTTTGGAAAATTCACAACGCACATTACTGTAGGAAAGGGTCTGAGAAACCATGCAGGAAAGAAATGAATTTCCCAAACATAGTTAGCCATGGAACCATTTTCTTAAATGGTTGAGCCTAGTGCCATCCCTTTGAACTTAATTCCCAGACTTCAAACACATTTTGGGAAATGCTGATATAGAGAGAAATCTTTTTCTCTGAATAATAAATTTTATTGATTTCGAAGTGCTTTTGAAACACAGAGCATAGTTATAAACAATCTGCCTCCTGTAGGAATTGGAAAACTGACAGCCCTAACCCTCATCCGTGCAACCCTGATAATGTCAAATTTCTAGTCCTAGGACAGAGATGGGGCTCAAGTTTATGTCTGCCCCAGAAACATGCTAAACAGCAGTTTAAATGAGACAAGGCTGAGTAGGAAATGGCTAACTTATAGGCATCAATTCCTAAAAAGTGATAAATACTTCAACTTCCATTTTCAAAAGAATTCATTACATAGGAACCCCTGGTGTATTTTAGCTAGACTTCAATATTTAAATTTCCAGCTCCCTAGAACATCCACTACTCCCCACCCATCACCCCCAAAAAAGCAAGGTACAATTTTTATTTTTTATTTTTTTGTGGGGAAGACCAGCCCTGAGCTAACATCTGTTGCCAATCCTCCCCTTTTTGCTGAGGAAGACTGGCCCTGGGCTAACATCCGTGCCCATCTTCCTCCACTTTATATGGGATGCCGCCACAGCATGGCTGACAGGCAGTGCGTCGGCGGGCGCCCGGGATCCGAACTTGCGAACCCCAGGCTGCCAAGCGCAAACTAAACCGCTGCGCCACCGGGCAGCCCCATCAAGGTACAATTTTTAAACGAATTAAATTTTAAAATATTAGACACAAGGAGAAAAAGTGAAAGAAAAGCATCAACAAGTGATTAGTCCACTTTTTGGGTGGTAGGATGTTTTTGTTTCTCCTTCCTTTTTGATGTTTCCTATTTACTACTTTTAATAATGAAAGAAAAGCAACTGATTTAAAGACTAGAACCACAAATTTTAGAAGTCCCAGTTTACACAAGTAGTTGCTACCCCTATGCTTCCATATTAAACATTTCCAGAGTTTATACAAAAATAACAGCTGATTGATTAACTTAGGTCAAAGTTAATAAAAACGTTTTCCTCCTAGTTACTGGAGGCATCTGCCCTTCAGCACTGAAGTGTGGTATTTTTGTGTTGGGCTTGTCTCCCGAAGCTCTGACAGATGCACGGTGAAGGATTTCAGGACCAAAATGAGAAGTTTGTGTTTTCTCCAACAGGGAACAGAACTCCCGCCTCTCTGCTGTCTAGCCGGGCAGTCTCTGCATTCTGTCCACACCGGGGGGGGGGGGCGGGGGGGCATTGGTCTCCCTACATCAGCAGATGCCTCCAGAGAACTCCCAATGTGGTGCTTCCACCTTGGGATAAAAAAGCGCTTAACTCAAGAGATTTGGTCTTCTCGCCTGCTTCTTACAAAAGAAACAAAATCAATGATGGTGAGAAAAATATTTTTTTATACAGAGGGATGTTTTGTTGTTTAAGAAAAGCTTTCCCAGTTCTGTTACAATTCTGACACCCTATCAATGTAAAGATTGCGTTTCCTTAGAATGTTTCTCTTTTGCCATTTCAGTAATTTATTGCATGGACAATATTTTTTCAGGATGTTTTTTAAACTCTCTTTTCCTCTTGTAAGTTAGAGAAAACGCACAGCTGCTTTCCTTCCAACCCCTGCTGTGCACAGTGCGTCCGTCAGGCCCCGAGGGGAAGGAGGTGAAAGGAGGCTACAATCTGC
Organism: Tapirus indicus; assembly: GCA_031878705.1. Lineage (NCBI taxonomy): Eukaryota > Metazoa > Chordata > Mammalia > Perissodactyla > Tapiridae > Tapirus > Tapirus indicus. The sequence goes on along the minus strand of CM062918.1, from coordinate 152,815,558 downwards.
TGTGGAGAGAAGATACGGGGAGCAGCGTGTCTGTGAACACGAGGTGAACGGTACCTCAGAGCTGAGACAACGTGCCGACAGACAGGGCTAACTCAGGGCCACCTCAGCTGGGTTTGGAAGTGGTTACGGTCAGGAAGGAGGCAAGATTCTTCCACAACAGCCATTTATTAGCAATTCGCACTACCGACCAGACCCCATCCAGGCTCTGTACATTTCTTGTTGCCAATTCTAAGGTCATGAAGCTGGGAAGCACCAGATCTGCTCTCCGAATTAAACTCTTCCCGCCCCACTAGGATGAGAATAAAAAGAAGTCATGGGAGAGGCAGGAGGCAAATGAACTTTCTTTCCCCAAAAAGGGTAAGAAGAGAATGGTGCAAAGCAAGCAGCTGTTTCAGAGAGAGCTCTAAAAGCCTAAAATGATCACGCAGGACATCTGACCTAATATCCAACAAGCAATAGGATTATTGAAGGTTTTTTCCAATATTTAAATCAGGGAAGGAACATGAAGATATCTGTAAAATAATCCATAAATGAACCAAAACTAGGGGAGACAAAGGCAGTGAAGTCAGTCTAGGCAGATGTACGTGATCTCAGAGGAAGGCCGAATACAGGGTGCGGCCTGGGAAGGTGTGAACCAAACACACACAGAAGTGCGAAAATTTAACCAAGAAATAAATGAAATTCATCTAATAACATGACAGTAACGTAAAAAATAGAAAAAGTTGAAATTTTGGAATTTGGAATGTGAGACATTTCGGTAGGTTGACTTAAGTTGTTGGCAGGACGTGAACAGTTGTATTCTGAAGGCAGATCCGGGGTGAAACACGGATGAGAGGGAAAGGGGAGCACTCTAAAGGCGCAGTAAGCATTCCAGGATATGTCAGGACCCCCTCTCCTAAAAAGTTAGGGTCCTCTTATCCCAAGTACTATTAATCTAAGATGGCATCATCATGGCCGCAGGAGGGTCCCTTGGTGTTCCCTTTAACTTCCCCCAACCCAACCAAGGCAACAGGGTTGGGGGGGGATTGCACGTGGTACACGGAACGGGGGTGCTCGCGATGTGACCCCCGATCCAGAAGAACCCCGCGGGCAGCAGGGGCCCCCGACGGTGGAGGCAAGGCCTGCAACCCCCCCACGGAGCTTCCCACCCAGGGGACCCCAATGCGGATGTGGAGGCCAGCACCCCTGCAAGCGGGGACACAGGAGACAGGCCGGCCCTGCACCCGGGATGGCTAGAATCCAAACCTAAGGAAGACTGTTCCCACCACAAACGCGCCCGCAGGGGAGTGACTCAACAAGCACCGCGAGAAGCCCAGGAGAAGCCCAGGTGACGTTACTCTAACAGTACTTTAATACACCGTTTCAGACACATCGGTGCTGGGAGTGCGCCAGTGCCTGTTAACAACAAAGCACTGGGGACGCTCCGCTCTGCTGGTCACTTCACGCGCTCTATTTTCTGTTGCTTTTTTTCCTGTTAACAGGCCACTTGACAGTTTGTTAACATACAACACTTCTGAGCACCGTCGAATGTGCTAGTGCTTTGGGATATTTATCTTTTCAAAGCATTGTTTGTAAATGTAAAAAATTCCCTATCATATATAATTCAAAGCTGGCTGTGTGACAGACAATAAGGCCACAAAGTTTTAAACAATTGGTAATTTTTTTTAAGCTGAAGCAATACTTTGTAAATAGTAAATCAAAACCCAATTCAGAGTCCAAACCACCAGTGACGACCAGACTTCTCATGCACATGACAACCTGCAGCTATTGTCCTGGGCCGACAGACCCACCCCCATCAGTATCTTTAAAACTCTTACTGAAAATAAAATCGAAATGACCCCAGCAGCTATCCCCTGTCTGGCTTTGGTGCCCATAGGCTCCTGCTTTAAAGCGAGCTTCCAGACTCCAGTCCCAGCGCTTTGACTCACCCACTAAACGCTTACTGAGCACCGAGATATGCTCATCAGTCAGAGAGATTCTTGGTCTAGCATCACAGATGATGCAGAGAAATCACACATAATTACAACAGGGCTTTCCACGCTGACAAGCGGCAGGATGCCCAGCCCTAACTCCTCTTCCTGCCCCACCTGCATCCCTTCCAGGAAGTTCACTATCACTTGTTGAGAAACTGCATCAGCCAGCCTGGCACGTGGTACCAGGTGAAGAAGACAGGGAGAAAGCAGCCTTTCATGGTCCTGCTACAGTGCAACATCATTCTGGTCTACTCAGTGCCGGGGAGGCTCCAACCACATCACACTGCCCCCTGAGACGCATACTTCCAAAGTGGGCAGACATGACCATTCCAAAAAAAGCAGCATCTTCAGACTTGTACCCAAACAGATGATATTCAAATACAATTTCTATTATTAACCAACTCATTATTATGAAAAAATGAAGTGTTTATAAGATCCAATAATCACATTCTTTAAACAATTCTTAATCATTTAATAAATCATTTATTTGTAAATCAATAAATATATATGTATACTAAACCTAAAAATTTAGACTATGTTAGTATGCACAGACACGCTGAATGGAGAGACTCTTTGCACGGATCTGAATGTTCTGTAAATAGCATAACAGACCCTGAATGGAGGTGTCTATCATCTCATTTTTACTACCAACTTTCCTCAGCATCAATACCACTTAGTTCTTGCTGAAGTATCATAAATCCCAAATTAATAAAGCTTCCCTGCACGTGAGGACCATCGGGCTCCCGCTCACACACGTGTAGGGGAGTCAGTCGTGTGTGTGCGGTCTGGGACTGACAGTGCCTGGCACTCGAGCGTGCTGCGCAGCATCGCCCCTCAGTTCTACTCTAAACTTAGAGCTCAGGTGATTTTATGGTCCTCACCTGAGTACGTACAACTGTCATACATGGGAGGAAAATACTGAGATCTTAAGTCAAAGTGGTTGTTTTCACTATTTTGCTGAAGATTCATACTTAAATATAAATCAAGATGTTAATCTATGAGTTTGACAGATATTTTAGAAGCCTATGTTGTGGCCCCATCATTCTTGTAGGAAAGGCATAATTTCTGGACAATTTAGAGAGAAGTTATGACATTTCCAGCTAGTTTAAAAATAAGCAGTCCTTCTGTTTATTAAATTTCTGAATTAATCTTTGTGAATTCACCGGTTTCTAAAACTGGCCTTAAGCAAAGGTTTGAAACCTAGATTACTCTCAGGAATCACAGAACTCGGCCCAAGAAGTTCCTTCAAAGTGTCAGAATTTTTCAGCATAGGGGAAACAAGATTGCACCAAATCCTGAAATGAGGCGTGGAAACAGGGCCTGTTATACAGGTTAGACCCCAAGGACAGTTCCACATTGTGCCAGGGGGCCTTAGGAAAGCTCTGCCTTAGGTAAATGAAAACTATTCTCAAAGACTTCTCAACTGACAATATTATTATCACTTATCCCTTACTATCCCAGAGGCTGGAGTATAAGTACATTGTTACTTACATAGCACCAAATAGAAGTACTAATTTCTTTTTCATGTGACCAGAGGGATTTTAAGAGGCTCTGAAAGCATAACCAAGGAACAGAAGGTTTAAGAGTATCTAAAGTTTAAATATTTTATCTTTCACCTTTTTTTTCTCCTTACATGAAAGGTACTAAATAAGTTACATTTAAATGTTCTACTTATATTTTTTAAAGTCTGGATACCTCTCATTTAAGAGAAAGTGGAAATTATTTAAAACATGAGGTAAAGGATGAGCTATATATCCAACTCAAATTACATTAAAACCCAAATATAAACAGAAGTGAAATTTTCCTAAAAGTAAATATTCACTATTCCCCCTCCCAGAACAGGTAAATTACACTACAGAGAAGAAATCTACATGCACCAAGATCCTTTCTCACTTTGATATACGTAAAAAAATAAAAATAAATTTCATGTCTAAATTTTTAGGGTTACACAGTTAGAAGTACATAACTCCACTTTTATAGACAAGTCAGCTAGGGGAAATAAGTTAGCACAATCATTTGAATTGGTTGTCTGCATACTGGGCAGGGCTTATTCCTTTTCTTCAGCTTCTTTGCACATGTAAAGCACGCCATGAGATGCCCCGTTTTGCCATGGACGATGCAACCGTTTTTAGGTCGACCCTGGCAAATCACGCACGGTTCGATGGCGTTCAAAGGAAGACTGGTCTCCACACCTTCTTCCCTGTCCTGCGTTTCTTCCCTCTCAAACTCGGTGACACCTTCTTGGCTGCTACAGACGGCGCTGTTGGAAGTAGACGGCTGAGAATAGTCCTCCCTCTCTCGGGACTGGGAGGCATGTGTGACCGAATCGTCATTGTCCTCAGCACATGGCTCTCTGGAGTCGCTCCCTGTGGTTTTCTTACAATCGGGGACATCAAAGCCCTCTTCTGGTGCGGAGCTGTTGAGTCTGGTGCTCGCAGGCACTTTCCCTTTATCTTCGGGAAGCCAGTTCTCACGAAGGGCCCAGCATCTGTTGCAATGTGGCGGAAGGGGAGGGTTCATTTCACTGCATGAAGTACATTTCCAATAGTCCTTCAACGAGATAAGGCAGAGTGAGTCTGTGACCCTCGAGGAACTAGTCATAGCGACACTAGCGACTTCAACACGCCTAAGGCACAATGTATCACAGCTCAATTTTCAGCATTTCACATTTTATATAAAACAGTCTTTCCTTGAGTATGAGAGTGTAAGTACATGTTTTTTTCAGCCAAACCATGCTGAAGAATCCTAAAACAAAACACGTACTCGCCGTGATCGTAGCCACATACCTATGACATGATCTGTTCGAGGACACAGACAGGGCTGGTTCATCTAGTTTTAGCAAGTGCTGTGGGATCTTCTCCTCTGTAATGAGGCCTGGACCCACTCCGCCCTCAAAGGCTCCCCTGGGTACTGTGCCCAGAGTTCACCCAACCAATCTAGATGGAACTACGCTCAATCTGCAGCCAACTAAGACTCCCTGAGAAGTGCTCTAAACCAGGGCTTACCAAATGCTAATTTCATCCACAAAGGAAGTGCTAAGACATCCTTCTCAGCCATCACTGCCAGCTAAAATCTGTCATCCCTGTCACTTTCCAAAATGCATGTCCCTCACGGTCTCTCCTTTCTCGTGCTCCGTCTCTGTGACTGCTCCCTGCTTCTTCCTTACCCCATTGCTTACTCCCAAACATTCCCACCATGCATTCTGGACAACCCCCCCACATCCCCAGCCTCTCTTCTGAGCATGTGCTCAGCTCCCTGCCTCACCTGAGGCTCGGCTCTTGCCTGAGAACACTGCACGTGTAAAATGTGCCCCAAGAGGCCCTTCTCGTCTTGCCACGGACACTGTAACTCTTTCTAAACTGCCTGACAAATGACGCAAGACAGCAAGTGGAGACTGTTCATTCTCCCACTTGGTTCTTTCAAGTTCTCAAAGGAGGTTTCTACTGACAAACTTGAAGACAAAGGTCTTGAAATATGGGGGGGGGGGGGGGGGGGATGCTTTAAAGAGTCCAGTAAATGGCAAGACCTAAGTCTGAGACATTTCACTCAGCCTGACATCCAATTAGTTACCTGAATTGTTTTCTAATATCGCAAAAAATTTTTCAAAAATTTTACATTTTTCACCTTCTTTTGGCATTTGAATAATTAATAACTGTTTCCAACTTGGAAAAAAAATGAGATTTCGTATTCAAATATAATACAAGGCAATATTAAGAACAAAAATTAAAGGAATAATATTTTTTTAAAAGGTTAAAAACTTCCAAAACCTCAGGAACCAAATAAAGCATGAAATATAAATGTTTAATTCCTGATTTATTTAATGGTAAACCCTACCACATTCTCTAATACAAATCAGTGTAACAAATGTTTATACTTGACAAGATTGGCAAAATGTTGGTAAGTGTGAGAGCTGGGTGATAAGCACACTGGGAACGCATCATACTACCCTCCCTGCTGTACATACTGGACATTCGCCATAAGTTCTTTAAAAAAGTTCAGCACAAAAAAAACCTAAAACATGTAAGAACAGATCCCAACACAACAAATTAAAGACCAAAAGCGCTTTAAATCATTAAAACTTTAAAAAGATTTTAACTTTATAAAAATTACATGTCAGAAAGTAGACTAGACATATTTTTCCAACCTTGACTTCAGTGTTTTTTTTGATTCTTTAAAAAAGTAGACATATACTTACAGCTAAGGAAATTTCAGGATCTTCTTCAAATGAATCTGTATCGCTCTCCCCTGCCTGATACACAGTAACTCGATATACCTAATAAAATAAACCCATTAGCGTCAATTCATCACCTCAGTTCTTCAACCCGGAACGTTTCTTAGTGGTAAATCCTAAACCAACAGCATGTGCTACCGTATGCGAGAAGTTCTGAGACGAAGCTCCAACGGGAGAGCGTGAGTGAGGAGGACAGTGACATCCCCACCCACAGGGTACAAAGGCAGCAGAGAGGATGTGTAAAATGAATGAAGAAAAAATTCAGTACAAGTATTTATATTTTTTAAATATGGAGGCACTGAGTTAACAGTGAAGCAGCTACACGTTGAAGGTGCCCGCCTCCAGCAAACAGATCTGGAGGTGCTATGTGACTTCATCCAGGCACATGCTTTATTTTTCTAAAAAGTAAATTAATACTAAAAAAGGGGAACTGAATATTTTAAAAAACGAGCAGACTGTTATAAGAATGCTCATTAAGGCCTATTGACTTCTTCGCATTAGTAGCTGTAAGAATATACATCAGACAACAAGGAACCACAAAAGCTCAAGCCCCCACAACACTCCAGTGTGAACAAATCAAGAGTCAAAGATTTCAAGTGAAAACTGAATACATTATTATTTCAATCTCATCAGTCAATGAATGAAAAAGTATTTAACAACTTTGGAATATAATTGGATAAAAGAAACTACCTCATCGTCTTCATCAGAGAGCTCGTGTCCGTCTTCACTAAGGCTGTAATCTTCTGAATCGAGAGACTCAACTTCAAATTCGACACTGAATTGGTCTGAAACCGAATCCTGATCCAACCAATCACCTGAACGTTCACTTATACCAGCATCAAGATCCTAGAACCAGAAAACAAAGTGACAGTGTACATTACCTGTTGGCTTGACTTCCTCCTCAGAGCCATCCTGCACACTGAGCTGGATCAAGACTCGGGGGTATTACTACACTAACATTGCCTTCCCTGTTCAATTTCCTAAATCAAACCTGGCACCTCGATTTCCATACTTTCTCTCTCTAACTGGAACAACTTGACAGTTTTTGTCCTGCTCATCCTTTACTGCCAAAGCCTCTGTCAATACCATAACTGAAACAGCTCTTCCACCTTTAATTATCTTTACTACTTATACGATATTATTAAATATTATATTTTTTCACAAATTATGCAAAACATAATTTTGCATGCATGTTTCTCATCTGAACTATACACACTTTAAGAGTTAAGACCATGTCAAGGGGCCGCCCGGTGGCACAGCGGTTTAGTCCGCGCTTGGCAGCCCGGGGTTCGCAAGTTCAGATCCCGGGCGCCCACCAACGCACCGCCTGTCTGCCATGCCGTGGCGGCGTCCCGTATAAAAAGTGGAGGAAGAAGGGCACGGATGTTAGCCCAGGGCCAGTCTTCCTCAGCAAAAAGGGGAGGATTGGCCAACAGATGTTAGCTCAGGGCTGGTCTTCCCCACAAAAAGAAAAAAAAAGAGTTAAGACCATGTCTTAATCATCTTTCTATCTTCAGATTGGTAGAATGCTAGTAGCTACAACATGTACAATAATTATGAGATTTATGTTTTTTAATGAACTTTGAGAATAATTACTTCAGGAGAGCTTTTAGACGTAACTTTTTACTTTTTTTTTTTTGATGAAGATTGGCCCTGAGCTACCATCCATTGCCAATCTTCCTCTTTTTGCTTGAGGAAGATTGTGGCTAACGTCTGTGCCCATCTTCCTCTATTTTGTATATGGGACGCTGCCACAGCATGGCTTGATGAGCGGTGTGCAGGTCCACGCCTGGGATCTGAACCTGCGAACCCTGGGCCACCAAAGCGCAGCACACAAACTTAACCACTATACCACCAGGCTGGCCTACAGACATTTTTTTAAATTTATTTTTAAGATTATGCAATTGCTCCTATGATTCCTCATTTTAGGACTTTAGTTAATAGTAATGAGAACCTCGTAAGACCTTCGGTCTCATGATACTATCAGTGGCTGGGGTAGGAACATATAACAAAGCAGAAAGCTGGAACTAGAGAAAGGACGTTGGTCTGGGACTCAGGATACACATCTTCTTATTCTAGATTTGCCAGTAAGTAGCTATTTAACCTTGGACACCTTTAGTCTATAAAGCTACCTCATCTATGGAAAGAGTATGGATTGAATGATCCCTAATGTTTCCATCACTCATAAAACAAAAACAAAGTATATCACTGTATAACCAGTGAGATCAAAAGACTGTTTTTACAGTGCCGTCAGCAGTGGTAGAAGCCATAGCTGCAGTTCTGATTCCTCACAGGTGCTCTGTTAACTACCAGGTTAAAATCACAGGTGTAGCCAGAAACATCTCTAACAAAGTAACCGAACCACCTGCACTTCAAGTAACTAGTCTTCAGGGCACTCAGTTTAAAACAGAGGTAAATCAGAACAGAAATTAAGTCTCACAAAGCATCTTCTCTGGCACCACCCATCTATTTTATGAACACATAAATACGGACACGGCTGTGCCCAGCTGTGCGTCTACTGCCCAGGGCTGCTCCAGCGTACACAGCAGAGACCACAAGGCCTGCAAAGCCCAAAACAGTTACTCTCTGGCCCTTTACAGCAAGTCTGCCCATCCCCGGTCTAGGACACTATGAAGAAAGCAATATTAAAAGTTGCTTTTAAAGTTTTGGCTAATGTTCAAAAAAGAATGACCCAGAAACTTTTAAATACTGTATATTTAGTATTTATCAAGCATCAGACAGGCCTGATCTGGAAAGATCTTAAGTTTTGAAGTCAGAAATCCCTTGTTTTGTCTGAATTCCAATTGTGACAGTTGTTAGTTATGGGGTCTTAAGTTACTTGAAACTTTCAAGTCTTAGTCTTCCCATCTGTAAGTGGAGTTTGAGGCTGCTGAGATGATAAAGTAAAATATCATGAAAACTGTCCATTTTAGGGCCTAGAAGATAGCCTTAGTTCCCCAATTTATTGAACCCCAAAGAAAGAAAAGATGGGAGGTGAATGCACCTTCCTTTCACTCTCTTCACAAACTGGCGAAGGGAGCAATGACTGTAAGATTCTTACATGAGGTAAGCTAAAAGGAAGGAAAAACAATTGGCCCTACAAAAGCTTCGACTAGGGACTTAGCCTGAAAAACAATGGATTTTTAATAGATAGGATTTTTAGAAGACAGTGTAGGATAGGACTAACAAAAAAAATACCCTCTTCTACATTGCTTTGATAACACAGCAGTGTCCCAGGTGGAAAGCAAGAACAAGGACTTCAAGTATCATTCAGCTAGAATTCTGAAACAACTTTTACAAAGACTGTAGATTTAATGGGGCATAGCAGTTGTATTTAAACCATCTGTAAGGAATAAAATCATCCAAACATGAAGTTTGTGTACACGCCAAATTTTCTGTAACTGGATTCAATTTTCAGATCACACATACTTGCTCTCAAGAACCTGAATTTTTTTCATAGCACTTATTAAAAGTTTTAATTACTTGTTTAACTGTTGATGATCTATCTCCCCACGTGGACAGGGACCATATCTACCGTGACCATCACTCTGTCTCCAGGGCCACATGGAACCTGAGAGAAGACATGGAAGAACTTGCTCTCAGAGCCCATCATGCCATCTAGTGGCCAACCCAGGTACCAGCTCTACCAAATACTGACTCCAGAGGTCACATCTGTCTCATAAAATCCCTGCTTGGGGAGAGAAACATGCAACACAAGAGGTATCAAGAACACACACAGTTTGCTCACTCCCTTCCATCTTCTAGGGAACTATAAAATGATCACTAACATCCCCAATAATGACCATGAGACACAGCCACATCACAAATAAAGGTTCCCAGTTTAACATTTTAAAGACAAATGCTTAGTGACAAGAAACAAAACCTTCCATTTGTCAAGCATTCTTGTTAGCAAAAACTGTTTTACCAAACTTCAGTGATATCCCTTAAGAATTTTACTCATGGCTAATACTTTGGAATTTTGTACTGATAATCAAGAACTACTGATCCTCTCCGACCATTCATGGAATTATATACCCACGCTAACTTATTAGCTGATAGCTATAATAAAAAAAGGTATTTTTACTCTAAATAGTCAAGACAAACTTGCCTTAGAATCCTAAGATACCTAACTGAACCAAATTTTCATGTTGTTCCTTTCTTTTTCTTTTGGTGAGGAAGATTATCCCTGAACTAACATCTGTTGACAATCCTCCTCTTTTTGACTGAAGAAGATGGCCCCTGAGCTAATATCTGTGCCCATCTTCCTCTATTTTGTATGCGGGATGCCATCACAGCATGGCTTGATGAGCAGTCTGTAGGTCCACCCCGGATCCGAACCTGCAAACCCTGGGCCACGGAAGCAGAGCATGTGAACTTAACCACTATACCACCAGGCCAGCCCCTGTTCCTTTATTTTTAAAAAGTAAAAATTCTAAATCCTCAGACTACTCTAAAGTCCAATTTATTTGAATTTACTACCGGTGCAGTGGCCCACAAAAGTTCTCCAATATGTAGGGTGACAATAACTATTAATATTGGTCCTAATTTTGCCAACATACCCCAGTGCAACTCCACCATCTTCCACCCTTCTCCCCAAACCTGGGGTTGGGGTGGAATAGATCTACATAGTAGTTGTATTTGAAAAGTTTACCAGTGTGTATAGCAGCAATAGTGTATCATGGATGCGCATTCTATCTTGATGATTATTAGGACTGCCAGAGCTAGATTTAAAGACCAGAGTCTCGTTTTAATTAAAATGAGATGATTACCGGGTCAGATGGAGTCCCTGCCGATTCACTGCTACTGCTCCTCTCACAGCATATCTCCCTTATTACACACAGAGCAAGGCTTTCATCGAAGGAAAGGGAGATGCTATCGGATTTGTGGCGCTTTCTCTGTCGTTCACCAAGTACTTCTTCCAAATTCTCTTCTGGATATGTAAGGAAAAACAAGTCAATTCAATCGCTATACTGTCATTTATTTAGAAACTGAGCTGTCCTGAGCACCTATTTCTACTGGAATTTAGTTTCAATGAAATAAACAGAGAAAAATAGTGAATTACTACTGTTTCAAAAGTCAACACTATTTTACTGAATTGTCCGACAGAGTTATAGCAGAACACTCTATTTCCAAAAGCTTTTTAAGCTTCTTTCATAACTTTTATCTCCACTGTCACAATTAATTTAGTTCATCTAGAGCTCTCATTAACTAAACAATCTAGGATTTGTCTGTCAAAATCAACTTTAGGATATAAGGTTTTTTTCCCCTGAGACGAACCCAAAATGTTTAATTTACTTAGAAGGTATTCATAATGTCTCAATTTCCTCAGTACCCTACCCTGTATTTTCAACAGGAATCAAAACCAGTGAAAACGGTCCATTTTATTTTAAATAATAAATTATCTCTGACAAAGTCAGAATGTTACCAAATCTGTCAAGGCACATAAATGAGAGTCCTACCTTATACCAGACAAAAAAATTAATTCCAAGTGAATTAAAGAGCCAAAGACAAAGAATGAAACCATCCAAGTAGTTACAGGAGAATATTCTTATAATACTGGGACAGGCAAGGATGCTGTCATACTGCAAAGTCCTCGACAAAGACTATCAAGATTAGACTATGTTAAGTAAGGTTTACATGGCAAAATAAACACCATAAACAAAATTTAAAAGGCAAATATCAGACTAGAAGAAAATATCTGCAACATACATAACAGAAAATGGTTAATATCCATTTTACACAAAGTCCTCCCTCCAATCAAGTAAAAGACAAAGTTGATTTAAGGAAGTCAAAGATACGAAAAAGCAATTCATAGAATACAAATGACTAATAAACATGAAAAAAATCTCCTACCTCCTAGTGATCAAGGAAATGTAAACTGAGATACCATTTTCTACCCATGAGAATGACAAAAACTAAAACGGAAGACAGACTCAGAGATTTGAGAGAAAGGACATTTTTATACACTCTTGGTAGAAATGTACAATAGTGCAACATTTTTGTGGGCAATTTCTTTATCCTAGACAAACCCATGCATAATTACCAAGGATGCATGTGCAGGCTCTTCCCTACAGCCTTACATGTGACCACCTACCATGGTTCTGGGATTACACGAAACAATCCAGATGCTGACACAGAACAACTGCACCCCTCTGCTCCCTCCACTTCCCTCTCCGGACCTCCCTAGTCAAGGTCCTCCCTTCCTCTGAATTCCCAAAACACTCGTATATCCTATACTCTAAGTGACTTTTTGTCTATCTCCATAGCTACGTCCAGGTCCCTGACGAAGTTCCTCACCACAGTCTTCTCTGTAAGAACAGGTGGTCTGAGTTGACTGATGTCAGACAAGCCTAAACCACGCTATTGATCCATATGTTTCACCTCCATTAAAAATAACATTTGGGGTTTTTTTCTGATTATTAAGGAATATATTACTCACTATAGAAAATTTTTAAAAATAGAATTAAAAACCACCAAAATGTAAACATCTGTAATGCTAGCATTGAGAGAGAACTATCAAAAACATTTTAGTGTAATAATTTCCAGTGTTGTTTTATTTCTTTTAAAAACATATTTGAGGCATTGGCCCAGTGGCGTAGCAGTTAAGTTCCTGCACTCCACTTTGGCGGCCCAGGGTTTGCCGGTTCAGATCCTGGACACAGACCAATGTATTGCTTATCAAACCATGTTGAGGTGGCATCCCACATAGAGCAACTAGAAGGATGCACAACTATGACATACAAGTATCTACTGGGGCTTTAGGGAGAAAAAAAGCAAAAAAGGCGGAAGATTGGCAACAGATGTTAGCTGAGGGCCAACCTTAATCAAAAAAAAAAAATCTGAATCACACACTACATATACATATACACACACACAATTATATATTGTATAATATATATTATACAATTATATGCTATATGTATATATATATATTTATTCTACATATAGTATATATTCTCATTATATATGTATAAATATTATACAATATATTATACTATATATTGTATATTAAATATACACATACAATTTTTGGATTGTTTTCTCTTAAATATTCTTCTGTATGGTTTTTAATGGCTGCAGAACATGGTGTCCATGATACAGGTCCATGTATTGTTCATCACAATTGAACTCCTCAGTTCACATATCTGAGCACTTGCTTCCCGTCGGCACAGTGCCAGGCCATGGGTCGACAAAAACGAAGTCAGCCATCATCCCGGCCACCAGAGGAAGCTTACATTCAAACGTCAAGGCAACTGAAATATAGTAATTTACAAGCTATGAGTACTATGAAGGAAACAGTAAGGTGCTAAGGAAAAGAAGAAGAAGAAGGGATCACTTTTCTGGGTGCTCAGAAACAGCTCCTCTGAGGTCACATTTAAGCAAAAACAGAAAAATGAGGAGCTGGTCTTGCAAGGCTGAGGTAGAAGAGCTCCTAGCAGAAAAAAACTGTGTGCCAAGAGCCCTAAAGCAGGAGGACCTGTTTGAGGAACCAATCAGTGCAGCTGAGACACAGTGAAGGCAGAAAACAGGCCCCAAACCAGGGTGAAGGTAGGTCAGGGTCTGAGACGCCAGGTAGAAAGGGTGGGTTTTCACTGAAGGTCAGTGGTAAGCAACCCAAGTAGCCATGTGGAGAAGGGACACAATCCCATTCCCCTTTGACCATCTCTTTGAGGACTGTGCAAAGGAAGAGCAGAGCAGAGGCCACTGTAGTGGTTCAGCCTGGACCAGAGGACGGCATCCCCATCAACAGGTGTTCTCAGTGACAGACAGTGCCATGACTACTCTCTCTACACAGAATCTCTGCAGCTCTGGTTATATCCCCAGGACAGATTCTGACTGGAGTTACTGGGACAACGGTAAGAACACCAAGCCTTTTTAAAATCCAAAAGGTTTAACCAATTTATACGAAGTGATACCAGCAACGTATATCACACAGCAGTGCAAACACACAAGTCAGCAAGGATGAGTGCTTTTATCTCTGGTAATTTGATAGGCCAGAAAAGACACCTTTCTGCATTTTTTGTTATTCGTAAAGCAAAAAAATCCACCCTCATATTTATTTGTATTTACTATGAAACACCTCTGGGTTGGTTTGTTTTTTCACTTTTTCGAATTTTTAATATTTTTCTTAGTGATTTTGGGGAACTTCTTATGTAATAAAGATATTAACACCATCAAATTTAAAGTGAATATCTTTCAAACTTGTAATTTTTTTCATTTATCTTTTAAATTCTTTGGAATTCATTTTGGCATAAGATACAGATATAACGTGATTTTTTTCCCCCCAACAATCAATCATCTGTTGTAGGCCATGTATTTACTAAGACATCCTCGGCCCTCAGAGCCCTCTGACCACATGTGCAGACTCCAGCCAGGGTTTATCGGTCCTGTTTCACGGATCTGCTGCACACCTCCTCCACCTGAGTCACACTGTCTTAGTTATTACGACTTTTAATCAGGCAACAGCCTCATCCACTGTCTTTTCTCTACAAAAATGCTCTCAGCTATTTTCTTTACCTTGTCTAAGACACTATTTACTTTCTTTGCTTTTAAACTCATTGGTATGTTTTATCATTTATTAGAAACAACAATGAACTACTTTAATTGCTAAGGTGACTAAGAATAGTGACTAAAATAGAGTTTATATCTTTGTCCTATATCATCTTGAATAATAAAGAGCTGATTAACTATGAAATCCAGGGGGCACAATAAACCATGTCTGCTGTAGTCAACCAGAAAAATGCTGCCAAGAAAGCAATTTTCAAACCAAAGAAATCACATAAAAATAAGAATGAAACTCAGAAATTTATTCATCTAAACCAAAAAAGCACAACAATTTCATTAAGCCAAAATGCACTAATTTCATGAGAGCGTGAACATGGAAAGTGCCAGTATTCACACATACCTGTCTCACTAATTGTTCTCCTTCTAGATGAGGTAGATGGTCTAGAAACCAAATCTGAAGATGAAGGTTTCTCTTCCTGTAGCTCCTGCACAGGGTCCTAAGTATTCAAGGACGGAAAAAAACCACAACTTAACTTGTAATACCAAGTTGAAAATTCTGTGTTTTAAATAATCTTTCCAATTTTCAAGAAACATCGCAGTTGAACAAGTTCATTTCCAGATTACCTTTTGATCACTCGTGCCTTCCAGGGGACACCTGTTGTCACTCACAGAGGTGCCTGAATCTGATGGTTCTGATAGAAAATAAAAACAAAGAATCACCAACTAAGAAAGAATGGGCTGCTCAACAGACATCAGTCCAGGACAAATTCCTTACACAACTCGACGTTTCAACAGACACTAAAGTGTGTCTCCCAGGTGCCACCCAATGCTAGACCCTAGAGTTGTCAATAAGACAGTTCAATGTTCATAAAGAAGATATGTGAGAGTCATTATAAAGTGTAATAAACACAATACAAGAAATATTGTCGGGGCCGGCCTGGTGGCGCAGCGGTTTAGTTCGCGCTTTGGCAGCCCAGCGTTCGCAGGTTCGGACCCCGGGCACCTGCTGACGCACTGCCTGTCAGCCATACCATGGTGGCGTCCCATATAAAGTAGAGGAAGATGGGCACAGATGTTAGCCCAGGGCCAGTCTTCCTCAGCAAAAAGAGGAGGATTGGCAACGGATGTTAGCTCAGGGCTGGTCCTCACAAAAAAGAAATACTGTAAGATAACTTAGAGGAGAAGACAGAGCAATGATTATTTGGCAGGGACAGGTTTGAGGAACGAGGAGTCGGGCAAGGCTTCATGGTAGAAAATTCAGCAGGAGGACTAGGAAAGGCCATTCCAGACCAAGGGGACGCCGTGTGAAAATGGCACCCAGAAGTGAACTACAGGTAGTTTATTACTCCTGGAATGCAAGCAGGACCATCAAGGATCCTGTGTGTCTTGCTAAACCGCACGAAGATGTCAAGAGGCAGCACTCAGCCATCAATCGGGCATCACTGCATTCTTCCCGCCGATACCACAGAATCTGCCCCAAGGCACTGCTCACCATCGGAAGAGATAAAATGGATCTGCTGGTTCACACAAAGTATTTCATCCAGAGAGCAATAAGGAACCTCTAAGTGCTCATTTTAAAGCACAAGAGTGACAAATCACTCTGGCAAAACATGAAAAAGAGCAGGGCCAGGGAGACCCGTATCCAACAGTGACCACACTGAGACAAATGAGAGAAACTAAAGCCTAATGCAGGCGTGGAGAACACATCAATTCCAGAGAAATGACAAAGGTGACAGCCACAAGACCTGGTGTCTGAGATCCGCGGCAAGGGAGAAAGGAGTCAAGAAGGATTCCAAGATTCTCCCCGGGGAGGACAGATGGGTGGCAGCATTCACCACGAGGGAAACTTCCGAAGATGAAGAGTCTCGGGTGGGAAGATGACTAGAGTGGGTGGAACTCATCCAGGTGGGCAGGTGCAGCTGTAGCTGGACGTGGAGACCTGACGCTCACAAATCAAGGCTTCAGACACGGGGTGTCTATGACGACCCACGACCATCAAACACCCTCGCCTAGTCCCTTGGGAACATTCTTATCTTAATAGTGAAGTCAGGCTTGGGTATTAACATTTTGCAATTATAAACATTATCATAACAGTTTATTTCTTCTTTATGTTATGGGTGAGGTATCACACCGACTTGAAACTGTACTACAGGTATGTTATATTTTGCTTTAGTATTATAAAGGAGATGTTACAAAACGGACGTGACAGAAAGGAAGCACTCGGAGGGGCAGGCTGAGAACACTGACAAAGGAGTTCTCAAGTTCATCTACTAACCTGAAACCTGAAACAAACTCAGGCTGGAGATAACGTAAATCATCTACAGGTTACCATCCCATTAATATCATTTTCCTAGTAATCTACCAAAATTTAAACGAATGAATGAATGAATACATCAGGGATAATACTTCAAAAAACTGAAAATACAGATACTATTTTACTGGCCTTCATTTGATTTCATAAAGAGTTTTGTAAAACAATAAAATGTCAAGCCACCAGCCTAATAATTACTTCTATTCTGGGATAAGACAGTGACGGCCTTTTCTGGGTCTTAAATCCTAACTTTGGAAGAATCAATTCAACACATTTACTCAACACCATATTAACAAAACACTGTCCTGTGTGATGCAGGATGCAAACCTGAACAGGACACAGGATTAGAAATGTAAACGGGTAAGTGTAACAAAGCAACAGACAACGAAATCTAAGCATGGAATAGTGGGAGCACAGAGGAGTGGTCCGTCCGTTCTGGGAGGTAAACGAGCTTCTGAGAACAGTTCTTGACTGTAGTTAAGAAGCCTGTGGGAGCCAGCTCCCACCGCGCCCGCAAGCAGCCTGTGCACACCTCTTCCCAACTCCACGTGTGCAGCCTGAAATGCCATGGCAGGAGTGTTCACACCACGGAAATCAGCAACCCCTGCACATCAGGGATTCTCCCTAGAGAGCGGTTCAGTAAACATTCTCAGCACACCACTGTATTTACTTACATCTATTGTTCTGGAATGAGAACCCAGTACTTTCATCAGACTATCAAAGGGATGCGTGGCCCAAAAACAACCAGTTAAGAACCACAGGTCTAAAGATAGGGAAGTAAAACGCCACTTACCTAAACAAATTGGTAAAGTTTTGTCCATTATAAAAAACAAAGAGAAAAGACTTATCCTTTCACATGGCCCCACCTAGTATCCATATTACTTCCCAGAGCCTTTCAATACATGTTTCAAGGTTTGATCACATCTTGACTAAGCAGGAGCTTTTGAAATTATCTACCTTTCAAAACAAATTCTGACTCTGATATTCCAAGGCTTAAACTGATGAAATAGGATATTTCACTTTACATATTGCAAATCTGCAATAGAACCTTAATATTATGTTTTAGTTCATTCATATTTCTTCCTCTTAAATTTATCATACTTTTAATATATAATTAAAGCAACTTTTAAAGAGAATCACAATTTATATAAAAATATAAAAGCACATCTTTAAAATATGTTTGTAAGTTTATGGTATTCAAAGTTAACTTACCCTGCTGATTGACTACCACCAAGTTTCTGTAGATCATTGTATATATTTTCCTTGTAGGGAGGGGAAAAAAACAAGAGATGTACATTTTAAAATAAAAATGTATTAAACTGGACTTCACCTGACTTTTAAATGCCTATTAGTATGAACTACTGCACACAAACCAAATTTTAAATCACTGCATTAAAATTGTATCACTGGCAAGCTTCTAGGCCCTAGAAAGCCCCACAGTTAGTTGCACGATGATTACACACAGCTGCTTTTAATAATCACTAAGGTCTCTCCAGCTGAAAGATTTCACGTCTCCATTTCCTGATATGTGCCTTGTTGGGACTTTACCAAAAGACCCCAGAAAATGAGTGTGAACACAGGAGGCAAGTGAATACATTTATTTTCAAACAGACAAGAAATTTTCTAGCTCTGTGCTTAAAAGCAGACTGTCTAAAAAAGTAGTGGGCTACGGCAGATCCACTATATAGGAACATGACTATAATTCTGACTTTCACCAACCTTGGACCAATCATCGAATGGATTTTCTTTTTGACCTTAAAATTTATTAACAGATATGGCAGTATCCATTCATTTAATGAATACAGACTGAGAACTTACTATGGACCAGTCACTGTTCTAGAAACTGAGGAAAACAAAGAACGAAACAGAAACACACCTCTGCCCTCATCAGGCTGACAGCCTCCCAGGACAACAGTTCTCTTATTCCAGTACTCACTGAGGTCAGAGCACGGTTATCTTTCTTTCTTATTTTTTAAACTAATGATTTTAGAGAATGTTTATTGGTCACAAATTTCTAATTCTCAAAGTTAAGGTGAAAGTGCCAACCCCAACTATCTCTTTCCGCCTTGGGATTGAAGACGCAACTTGTTGAACACACACAGAGACACATTCCTCTTCAGACCCTTTATCCACGCCATTAACTCCCCAGTGTCCAACCTCTCAACACGTCAGAACGCAAGTCAAAGGTAATTTTAATACTATGCATTCAACATCAGAAACTACACCTCCAAATATATCAGAAGATTCAATACCTGAATGGTACAAAATCACCAATATAGTTATTCCTTAAATTTATCAAACTAAGGCTTATATCCCAAGGCCAGTGTAAAATGCTAACTAAATATAAAACAAAAGTGCTTTCGTAAATAGAAAGATGCTTATATACTGTTAAATTAAGAAGCAGCACAGGAGGAAATTAAATACAGTATTCACAACTAGGTTAAAACACACATCTGCACATAATATAAAAATGACGGGTAAAAATACCTTTCAATGACAAACTATGGTCATTTTTTTCCTATTCTTCTTAGCTTTCTGTCTTTTCCTAATTCTCAATAATGAATATATATTATGCTTATAATAATGCAGTTGTTTTAAAGTTATAAATATCCCATTTAGCTATAACATTACTGAGCATTAAATACTAGTAGAATCTAGTTAATTGTTTCAGGTGAAAAGTATTCAACCCATTTATTAAGATACACGTTAAGGTTCCATACAGACTAACCGTGCTAAACTGAACGGGACAAGGAATCCCAAAGGGAAGGTAAGAATGATGGAAAAACCAGTCTTCAGTTCCAAGTAAAAGAATTCAGCTGACTGAGTGCCACAATGGTATATGACAAAGAAAACAATCTCCCAAGTAACTGAGGCCCAAACTGAAGCCCCACCACAGGCTGGTATAAAGACTGTCTCTGGAGGTGACTGCGATAGTATCTTTAATACGCAGTACCTAATGTGTGAAT
This sequence comes from Tapirus indicus, assembly GCA_031878705.1. Taxonomy (NCBI): domain Eukaryota; kingdom Metazoa; phylum Chordata; class Mammalia; order Perissodactyla; family Tapiridae; genus Tapirus; species Tapirus indicus. The sequence continues at coordinate 152,795,572 of CM062918.1, read as the reverse complement.
GCTTTCTATGTGCCAGACACTGGGCTTTCTACACAATGCCTCTTCACAACCTCCACACGAGGTACTTCTATTACCCTTACTTTACAAACGGGGGAAACTGAGGCTTAGAGAGGGTGAGTCAGTTTACCTCGTCACACAGCTGGTGACTGACTGAGCTAGGTCTCAAACCCAGAGACTGGTTCATACGACTCCAGACCTCAGATTCTTAAGCAATAATGCTATATTGTTAAGAAACTAAACTTCGGCATCTTTTATACATATAGTAACAATTTTTCTCTGACAAAAGGGAGTGAGGGTGGAGGTGAACTTTTCACAATGGACTAAACTGAAGAATGTACCTGTGTTCTTTCACAGAGAAGCTTGGCACCCCAAACAAATCTCCCAGAAGATCATTGGAACAATACACGATGTGCTGCTGCTTCTCATCATAGAGCCGTTTAGTCATGATATACTGGCCAAGATAGAATATAACCTGAAACAGAAACGTGATTTCTGAGCATTACAGAAAATTAAATGTTAGTCCCAAATACATTCAATAATACCTCATTTATCTTAAGAGGGTTAAACCGGCAACCACCCAGAATAACCACCATTCTGTACTCTAAAAAAGCTGCTCTTAAATCTTTCCCTTTCAGTTTGATGGAAGAAGAGACACTGCTTCTCAGATTTACTTAAACCTTAAAATACGTCTCTTCTTTTGGCAGAGTTTAACTTGCCCAAATACTATCTAGGTGTGACATGCGAGAAAGAAGGGAGAAAGCAGCAAAATGCAAAACCACTCATAGTGATAAAAGTTACAGGATCAAAAACATCAACTAGAATACAGCAGTGACAGGAGTCATTTAGTAAAGATCCCGGACACTTTACCGCCTCTGAGGTCATCACAGACGAGGAAAACAGGAAAATGATCAATTATATCTACCTAACACTTTGGGAGAATTCAGTAAATGAAATAAGCCCTCAAGGATATCAATACAATCATACAACAATGAACAATCTAAATAATGACCCTGAATCATGGGTATACAGCTAAATTATACTCAGTGTCCCCACTGAGACAAAGACATAAGCAAGACATTCTACGACACCCTCATACACAGCCACTAACCACCACCCAAATACACACAGGACACTCGTACAAGTACTGTCTCATTCTTCTGATATTTCATTGAACTGTTATCACCGTATTAGGAATAAGGAAACTGACCTGGTCTTTTCACACCTGGTCCAGAGTTCTACCTACTACCCCACACTAGCTCTCATCACTCCCCAACACGCCTCAGCACAGACCCCACAACTGGAAACTGCATCACACAGTATCTACACTACTGTTACACGGGTTAGCGTGGGCATTCTAAGTCTTCTGATGGCCTTGATCAATGTTCTCCTTATTTCTATCTGCTACTAAATCCAGACTTTTTTGTTTCCTTAATTGCTCATACAATGACAATAATATGGTCACACACCCAGGTTAACAGCCCTAAAAACATAATTTACCTCGACATTTCCCTGCAAGCACTGTCTACAGACCTAACTGGCTAAGCAGGCTTCAGACTTAAGGGAATACTCCTCTGTGACTATGGTCTGGAGATGGCTGGCAGACAGAGGAAGGAAGAGAATCTACACTCCTACCAAATACCCTGTAGGGAAGTTTATAAAAACGTGCCTGAAAAGGAAAAGGGTCTGGAATCTCTTCCTGCCCCATTATCCTGATGTACGTAAGGTACTTTCGTGTTTTAAGCAATCTGAGCACTGTAAATGAAGGGGGAGAGATGGGAAAGAGGCACATTTCAATCACATTGAAATTTCGCCTCTGATGGCCCAATCTCTCACTGAAAATCATGCTTCTGTGCACAAATTTAAAGCTAGAAAACAAAACATTGAAATGTATCCATTAAACAGAACGTATGTTCATGAATCAGCTCACCTCTACCCCAGAAAGATCAGTATACTGTACCCATGTATCTCTAGTGCAGAAGTTCTTAACCTGGGATCCATGGATGCCCAAGAAGTCCATGGAAAGAATTCAGGGGGTCCATTAACTTGGATGGAAAAAAAACTTCTATTTTTATTTTCACTAACTTTTAACTGAAATTTAGCTTTTCCTTCAATTGTGAATATAGGCAACAAGCCACAATGTATTAGCAATATCGGTGATTTTGTCACCAATAAAAATCACAAGTGTTTTCATATATACTATGCTTGGAGTTAACATCTCAAAATATCAATTACACTCCTCACTACTTCAAAATCATACTTATTAGATCAACTGCTAAATCTTATTATTGAATGTGTTAATAAAAAAACACATATCACAAACTTGTTTACTATTTTGATAACTATTTTAATATAATTTGTTTCCTTTGTAATCCTATACATTTTATTTCATGAATTTACAAACATAAATCTGAGAAGGAATTATCAGTCTGCCAAGTGGGTCCACAGCACGAAAAGGCTGAGAACCCCTACAGATCTTCCCTTTTTCTGAGTTCCTAGCTGAGAAGTGAAATTCAAGTATAATTAGAATTTTCAGCTTCCAATTATAGTCCAAATGACCACAATACTTAATATCGCTGCCTAGTGAAAATCCTCTATATAGCCAATTTCCCCCCATGGCTATATACAACTAGTAAGACATTACTTATCTCATTTACTCTTAGTTCAGCTTACCTCTTTCATAGTATAAGTGTCTTTTTGTGCACCAACAGACTTTAACAACTTCAAAAGCAATGGCTTTGGTCTAACCTATAAAGAACAAAGAGTTGCTATTATACTTCCAAAATTATTCCAGAACTATAAGCCCCGTAACAAACACGTCCATAAAGAATTCCAAAAAAGGTAGCAGGCACTACATTTAACAATATCAAAAGTTAGACCTCAAAAATAAGTCATCATGTTTTCCCTAAATGTAACAGACTATATAAACTGAATGCCAAGGACTGTCAAGGGAGTTTGGAAAAAAATGCTGGGATCTAATTATTTTGCTGGGAATCCTCAAGTATTATCAGCTGCAATCAAAAACAGTACCCATGCCAACACAGTGAAAATGATTCTCTTTCCTCCAACTATTTCTATCATCTGCTTACATGCCTACAAAATCAACCATGAAAGGAATACTCCAACGAGCTTACCGAAAGCTAAATTACAAAATCCAAGGGAAAAGAATAAATCTTTAGCGTTAGGGTTCTTTTACCAATCTTTTCTTTCTATAGATTAGGTTCCTGAAAATGGAGAACTTAAATAACTAAGCCAAGCTGACAAGGATAATTAAGAGATCTGAGGACGCAACTCACATCCCTCAACGACAAGCCAGCATTTTCTTCCTACTCTATCACGCTGCCTTATTTGGTCTACATTTCAAGCATCTACTTGACAAACATTTATCGAGCTTCTACCATACACCAGACAGCACTAGTCTGTGTAATGCAAAAGCAATGACAATTACGACGCATGACCTCTATTCAAAGAGCCAGCCAAGTAGATCGGGGGTCAATTTTTTCTGTCAAGAGCCAGAAAGTACATATTTTAAGCTTTTCCTGCCAGACAGTCTGACTCAGCCGCACAGATAACATGTAAACCAATGGGCATGTCTGCATTTCAATAAAACTTTATTTACAAGAACAGGCAGCAGGCCAAATGTGGCCCGCAGGCTGTAGTTCGCCTGACCCTGATCTAGAGGCTTTGCAAGTGGTATTGAGAAATAACCAGCAAGAAGGCAGGGACATAATGTGCTTACACTTTCTCCTATCTGTTGCTGTATCGAAATCTTCAAAACTCAAGGATCTTCACAGCCTGCCACCCCACACAGACTGGTGACACTTCTCAATCTACTCCTGTCCTTTGTCTAACTCTGAAATCTGACAGCATCCCAGTTTAGGATCTAACTCTCAAAATTAGATTTAAGAAAAATGGCCTATTTCCGACTAATCAACAGACTAATATTTAATAACTGAAAAGTTTAAAATACACAATAAATGTATTGAATCATTAATTGTTCTGATCACATATTTTTTTATGTGCTTACATATGCACTTTACTTTCAGACTAAAGAATGAACTCGCTCAGAAAAGATAATTACTTTTCTCCTAAAATTTTATATATGCTACATTAATTTCAAACTACATGAAACAACTCAAAGTAAAAATCTGCAATGGAAAACCATCATTTTTTTATTAACACTTAGACATGTATTAATAAGAAAACTACTATAAAAGACAACATCATTCTTAATCTTACATTTAAGAACAAAAACATAAATTCCAGACGAAGAAAGATCTAGATGTCAAAATTTTTAAAAACTAGAAGAAAATACAGGAATATATTTGCATAATCTTGGGATGTCAGAGTTCTTCCAAAACATGAAATTCATTCTACGAAATTCAAAAGCCAACAAATTTGACTTCATGAAAACATTCTCAAAGGGAAAAAGACAACGTAAGCAAAGCTAAACGCAACATTTGTTAAGTGATAAAAGTTAAATACACCTGAAACACAGAGCCTACTACAAATTATTAACAAAAATACAATAAACCTAAAAGAAAAGTGCATAGATAAGACCAGGCAAATCCCAGAACAAATGATTTAACAAATGACAAGATGCCCAACCTCACCTTAGATGAGGGAAATATAAATTTAAACAATGATAAGAGTACCTTTTACTAAAAAATGGCAATAAAAAATTAATATTCAACATTAGTACAATATTTTGGTGAGCAAGTTATCAGTAGCCGTCAAATATGTGTATAGTTTAGGACCCAGGAGTTCTACTTCCATAAACTCTTTCTTACAGAAATAGTCACATAACAGTTGTTAGGATGCACGTACAGAACAGCACTATTTGTAACACTCAAAAACTAAAGGCGATTAAAAAAAATCTACCGATAAAGGCATAAACTTAAAAAATGGTATACTAATGCTATGAAGTACTTGCAGCCATTAAAAAGAATATTGATTTTATATTGACACGTAAGCTATTTCCAGAACACCTCTAGTTTAGTTCTGTTTTAGGAGAACAGGAGATGACACAGACTAAAATTCACACGTGCATGTATGTGGCATGTAGAGAGAGAGAGAGCTACAAGGCGATACGGTGGAAAGAGAAGCCTGGAACCTTCTGCTTTTACTTTATACATTTTTCTAACACCTAAAATATTTACAAGCACGAATTACTTTTGCGACTTTTAGAAACTATTTAGAAAGTTAAATACCGACAGGTCAAAATAGAAAAAAAAAAAAACCGGTCCTATAATAAACATAACTTCAGCATCCAAAGAATGTAATGGAATTTAACTTTCAAATGCAGTGAGTAAAGCGCTAAGAAAATACTGATTCTCACAGTTAAGTTTTACTCCCCACGGAGTGGCAGAACTTAAGCTATATCCATACAATCTCACTTAGAGAGTCACGCCGTCATTGAGGTCTATGGAATTCAGTTGATCAGCTCACCAAATAAAGTACTTGTACACATTACACCTGAGACAGAGATACCAACCAGGGTCTCCTGCTCCGCAGCTGGGATCTGCGCGGTGCTTACTGCACCATCAGTGGACACAGACATGTTGGTATTGCACATCTGCCTAAGAGCAGGAAAAAAAACCACACGATAAAAACTCGAAATAGTAAACATCTGGGAAAAAAGACAAACTCATACAGAAAGGAGCCCTCACGACACCTGAGGCCACCTGCAGCGGGTCCTTACCTGGGTCGGTACGGGGAAGTGCTCTAGCCCGCCGAGCGCGGGGACCTAACTCCGCGGCCGGCGCGTCCAGCTGGCCGGCGCGGTTTAAATAGCCCCGCTGGAGACAAGTCGGGGCTTAGCTCCCGCCGCACCCGCGGAACGTGTCCGAACTTGACCGGCCCGCGGGGAAGCGCTGACTCAACCGCCCCGGGGCCCGCCCACCGCGCCCGGCCTGGGTGCGCGTCCACGCGGGCACCCACAGCCACCTGTCACGCGAGGCCCCGGCCCGGAGGCCGCCCCCGGCCCCGCCACCCCGCCCCGTGACCCCTGCCCCAGAGCCCCCCGTCGGCCCGAAGCCCCGCCCGCTCCGGACAGAGCCTCCCACGTGCCCGTCTCGAGCCGCACAAAGGGCGGGGGGGGGGAGTTGGGCCGGGCCGGGCCGGGCCGGGCCGAGCCGAACCGAGCCGAGCCGAGCCGGGCCGAGCACCGCCGAGCCGAGCCGAGCCGAGCCGAGCCGGGCCGAGCCCCACCGAGCCGAGCCGAGCTCAGCCGAGCCGGGTAGGGGCCGCTCCTCACCGGGCCGCGGCGTCCTCACGGGGCGCGCGGGCCCCCGCCGTGCGGGGCCTCGGCCGCCATCGCCCCGGGCCCGCGGCCGCCGCTCGCTCGTCCGGGAGGAGGGGTCCTGCGGGGACGCGGCCCGCTCAGCGGCGCCGCAGCGGCCCCCGGGGCTCGGCGGCGCGCGCCATGGCCTTCCACTCCCGCCGGCCGCGCGGGCCTCCCGCGCCGAGACGCGGTGCGCGCGCCCGGCCGCCCGCCCTCCCGGTGCGCGCCGGAAGCCGCCCCGGCCAATGGGGGCGCGGGGGCGTGGTCCCGGAGCCCCACCCCCACCCCACCCCGGTCGGGGCCGGGCTCCCTTACTGGCTGCGCCCTCGCCGGCCGTCCCCGCCCAGCGCGGCGGGAGCTGCAGGGGGAGCCGCGGACGAAGAGAAACCGAAGTCAGCAGCCGGGCGGCATAAGCCCCACCGCCGGCCGTCGGCGTCGTACACAAAATGAGTTATTTCAGGACTCGTGTTTTCACTGGTGTGATTAAAAATAGCACCGTGTATGCCTGCAGCTGCTCCAGACGGAGAAGCGAGTCTCCGGGCCGTTCCCCTGCGGGGGCACGGAGAGCGGTTGCTGCCCTCTCCGCCTCCGGGACGTGCGGGTCTCTGCGTGTGACACAGGCGGTCACTCCCTGAAGGACTGGATTGTGCGTTAGGCGCCCGGTGCTGGAAGACGCGCCTGCTTCCCGCTCTGGGCACATAGGCGTGGCGATCTCAAAAGTGAACGAGGACACAATACTGGAGTTGACTCAACCCAAAAAGCACGATCAGTGTAAAGAACAGGCTCTTTGGCCACGAAGAGACTAGTTTCTTGTCAACAAGGACCCTTTTTATAAAGTGATGTCTTTCCCTTCTCCCACGCCCTAGCCTACAAGAAAGACAGTGATCACACAAGTGATTTAATTGTTAACATTATTATCTTCAGGGATTTGGGTCGATTTTTTAAAAACTCATCTTTATCAGATCAAATATAGTGAGGTTTCTGGTGAGAGCGTGTGCTTGACACAGGATAAAAGAAAATCTCAAGAGATGGAGAAAATATAATCATAAGAAGATAAATTACACAAGTTGGCATTTGTTAATGCCAAGTAAGGAACAGGTATATGCTCTGAGAGTGCAAAGACAGGAGTGCTCAGTGAACACTGGGGCAGTTCACAAGGCCCCGGAGACAGTCAGACATATTTTGTCCCTCTAAGGAGGATAAGACTTAAATGAAAACAGGAATACTCCAGGCACAAGAAAAATATTATCAAAAAAGTCCAGAAGTGAAATGTAAAGGGCTGTTTGAGAAACTAAATAAATCAGTTTGACTTGCATAAAAGCCAAGAAAAAAAGTTTTTAGAACTTGGAGCCTCCTTAAAATGAGAAGTCAAGGAATTTGAGCTTTGGACAGGGAAGGCAGTGAACAGATCAAGAGGATGTACTGGTGAATTTCTTCAAACTGTGTTTTTAACAGAAGTACCATGAGTGGATCCAAGCTCTGAACAGTCTGGGCAGCCTCCTCGGGACCAACTCTCCCCTTCCCAATGGCCCTATGGTTTGAAAAACTTCTCTTGGCAGAATTAGTAGAGCAGAAACAAAGGATAGAACTGATAGAATTCATCCTTTTCCAATGGTACCAGCAAAGAAGGAAGAGGTGAGAGGATTTAGAGTGTTGGGGAGGGAGATGGATGAGGCAAGTATTCTGTCTTTCAGGAAATTGTTTTGTATTGAAAACTTACTGTGTGTCCCAAGCACTGCCCAAGGAGTGGAGAACAAGACAGTGATAGTCCCTGCTGTCATAGAACCTAGCAGGATGACTCTGAATTTCCACCCGAAGAGAATGTGGCACTGCTGACAGAAAGTTTGGAGGAAATGAAAAGTTAGGTGGTGGTTGAGCTTTGAATGATGCAACATGGAACGAAGAGTTCAGTGGTCAGAAATATGGAACTGAAGCTCAGGCTGGAGACAGAGCTTGTGAGGTGATCATTGGCTTAACACTTAAGAGTTGATGAGTGCCTGAAAGGAAAGAAGAGCTTGGACTGGGATAAGGCAGCAGGGATGGAAAGAGCAAAGAGTGAGGAATGACCAGAAGGCCCACCAACACAGGGCCATATCATGGTGTCTCAAAAACCAGAGGGCGAATCCTGCAGAAGTCAAAGAAAATGAGGAATGAGAAGACATGCTGGATCTCCTCAATCTAAAAACAGTTCCTGTTGTTTGTGACTTTACCATTAAGGAAAAAATGCAGGGCCGCCCCAGTGGCCTGGAGGTTAAATTCAGCGATCTCTGCTTTGGCGGTCTGGGTTCGGTTCCCGGGCGCAGACCTACACCACTCGTAATGGCCATGCTGTGGCAGATCATGTACAAAATAAAGGAAGATTGGCAACAGATGTTAGCTCAACGTGACTCTTCTTCAGCAAAATGAAAAACAAAAAAATGCAGCCCCGCTGCTGTTGTTTCCCCACTCCACCCTTGTGCTTTCTCGAGGCTTTCCTGGGGGCAAACTTCCGCTTAATTTTTAGCAGTATTGTTCTCTCTCCCTCCTTTCCAAGAGTTAGAGATACCTTGAGCATCTTTGTATTCCTTGGGACCTAAACTCTGCAAACACATCCACGATAGACTTTTATCCCGGTCCAAGGGCCGCTTCATCCCGCCTTTCTTAATGACAACTGACTAATCTTTAAAGAGTGGTGAAAAATAAACAAGATTTATCTCAGAAACAGCGTTTAGAATGCTGAAAGTTTCACAATATTTATGAGACTGTCTAAAATTACAGAAGTAGTACAAATTCCTTATAGCTTTCCAAACATCTAGAGATGAACAGTGTTATTTAAAAAGCAAAATCCCAACAAACGGTGACTATAAATACAAGCTTTTTCTTTCCATTTTGAGAATTAACTAATTTTGGTTTATTTTGGCAAGTTTAAAGTATGCAGAAACATTCACAGAACAATTCATATCCAATGTAACCACTGCCTAGAATTCACGTTTGTCATTTTTGCTCCAGATACATTCAAGAAGTGGAACGTTAAAAAAAAAGTTTGAATTCCCCTGTTCTCATTCTTAATCCCATTCCTCTCCCTCTCTTGAGGCAATCGTAATTATCAACTTAATGTATATCCATTGAGTCCATGTTTTTATACATCAACTATAAATTTGTGACTCCACAAACAGTATGTACAGTCAGCTACATACACACAAGGGGAATTGGTGGACCACAGGGTATTACGCTTTATAGTAAGTTTCAACATCCAACACAGAAAGCTCTCCATATCTTTTTCAGTATTGTTTTGGCTCTTCTTGGATGTCACTTTTAGAATCAGTTTGTCTAAGTTATAAAAAAGAATCCTATTGGGATTTTGATTCAAATTGCATTGGGTTAATAGATTAGTTTGACGTCTTTTCCGTCTGGATTCTTCCCAGACAAGAACATAACACACGGCTCCATTGTTTTCAGTCTCCCTTTACGTGCTTTAATAATGTTTTGTCATTTTCTTCTTAGGGCTCTTGTATCTTTGGCTAGTTTTTTTCTGAGGTAATTTATAATTTTTATTGCTATTGTAAATTATATATTTTTTTCTATTTTATTTCTATTTAGTTATTTCTGACAACTGGGACAATTATTGATTTTTGTATTTTGATCTTATAGCCAGCAATACTGCTGCATTTTGTTTTATAAATACTATTAGTTTTTCAGTAGATGCTCTTGAATTTTCTATGTAAATAATAATATCATCTGTAAAAATCATCAATTTGTCTCTTTCTAATATCTTATTTCACTTTCTTCTTATAACCATTAGAACAGTTATTACTTTATGGAATAGTAGCAATGATAGTGGGCATTCTTGCCATATTCCTGACTTAAATAAAAATGCTTTTAAAGGGAACCCTCATACACTGCTGGTGAGAATGCAAACTGATGCAGCCACTATGAAAACAGTATAGAGATTTCTCAAAAAATTAAAAGTAGAAATACCACACAAGTCAGCTATCCCACTACTGGGTATTTATCCAAAGAATATGAAATAAACAATACAAAGAGATTTAGGCACCCCTATGTTCACTGCAGCATTATTCACAATAGACAAGATGTGGAAGCAACCCAAGTGCCCATCAACTAATGAATGGATAAGCAAGATGCAGTATATATATACAATGGAGTAACTCAGCCGTAAAAAAGACAAAATCATCCCATTTGCAACAATGTGGATGGACCTTGAGGATATTATGTTAAGTGAAATAAGCCAGATAGAGAAAGACAAACACTGTATGATTTCACTCATATGTGGGAGATAAAGAAACACAGGGATAAAAAGAACATTAGTGGTTACCAGAGGGAAAGAGGGGGGAGTGTGCAAAAGGTAAAGGGGCACATATGTATGGTGACAGATAAAAACTAGACTATCGGTGGCAAACACGATGCAGTCTATACAGAATACTGATAAATAATAATGTGCACCTGAAATTACACAATGTTATAAACCATTGTGACCTCAGTGAAATAATTTTTTTTAATGCTTTTAAAGTTTAATGTTTGCTGTAAGTTTTACGTAGATGCCCTTTGTTACATTATAAAAGTTTCCTTCTATTCCTGGTTTTTTGAATTTTTAAAAAAATATGGATGAGAGTTTAGTTTTATCTAATGCTTCTTTATGCATCTGGAGGTGATTTTGTGGCTTTTCTCCTTAATCTGTTAACATGGTAAGATTATAGTGATAGATTTTCTAATATTGAACTATCCTGTGTTTACTCTGATAAACTCTACTTAGTTATAATGAGTCTTTTTTTTTTAAAGACCGATGAATTTAATTTGTAATAGAAATAACGTAACAGGATGAAATGGAACATAATTGATATCTTATCCGGTTCTTAGAGTTTACCAAATATTTCAGGAGTTTCATTGGGGATGTTGTCCTGTTGAAAACAGTCACTCAGTTCTCCAAAATTAAGTTCAAATGAGGCCAAATTCTTGACCTAAGACTCTGGTTCCCACAGGGGCAATACGGGCTCAACCAGTTTGATGACTTTTGTCATTGAGTGTTTTAAGGGGGTACCAGGAGAAACATAGGTCACTTTTTGGAGGAATGAAGAGTTTATAACCTTCCATACCCCCCAACTAAATCTGACACTTGTGATCTTATCTTATCTGAAATTTGCTGAGCTACTCAACTGACAGAAGAGAACTAGTGAGGTTGACTAGCACTCCACCCCTCTTTGGTGTGGAAAGCTTGCTAGAGTTTCCCACAGGTCTCTGGTCGCTGAAGAAGATGGCAGGGGTATAAGGAGTTTTGCTGGTAGCCCTGAAGATGGCCACTGCCTTGGTAATGGGACTCTGGCAGCAAGAGACTATTGGATGTCTAGTGGTGGAATGTGCTGAGTTGGGGCAAAAGAAGTTGAGCTGCATTCAGCTCCCCCTGTCCAACTTCCTGCCAGGACCATGCGCTAGAACCCTTTGGAGAACCAGCTTGTGGACCCCTGCCACATGCAGGGAACTGATGTCCAATTGGTATTAAACAGAGAAGCCAGGACAACCAACAGAAAGGGGACAGAAATGTCTCCATCATCAGGCTGGGATTCTTCATATAAGGGAACCATGGTTATGTCCAGCTAATTAAAGGGCAACCAACTTTCAAGGGCAGTCACGTAGGGAAAGGTCATTTTCCCCTCCCTCCTCCTTCCCACCCCAGTGCCAACGGAGTAACGTTGTTCTTTTCTATTCTGTGTAACAAACTTCCACAAATGGAGTGGCTTAAAGCCACACAAATGTATCAGGTCCCAGTTCTATGTGTCAGAAGTCCAGGAAACTCGACCGGGTTTCTCTGCTCCAGGTTGCACAAAGCCAAACTCAAGATGGGACAGCGTGGTCTCTTATCCGGAGGCTCTAGGGAAGGACCTGCTTTCTAGTTCACTGAGATTGTTGTCCAAATTCAGTCCCTGGTGGCTGTAGAACTGTGCCCCCTTTTCCTTGCTGATTGTCAGTGGGAGCTGTTCTCGGCTCCTCAAGGCTGCCTGCATTCCTTGGCACACGGCCCCTTCATCTTCAAGCCGCAACAGTGTTTTGAGTCTCCCTTATACTTCAAATCTCTGACTTACTCCTCTGCTACCAGCCAGAGAAAACTCTGAGTTTAAAGACTCCTGTGATTAAAATTGGCCAGCCCAGATAATCTCCCTTTTGCCATGTAATGTAACACAATCTTGGGCATAATATCTCATCATATTCACGGGTTCTACACACATTCAAAGGGGAGGGGATTATACGAGAGTAAGGGTCATTGAGGGTCGTATTTGGAACTCTGCATACCCCAAGTAAGAAGAGGGAAGAGGGAGTGGGATGTGATAACCAGATCCATGCCCCACATCCCACATTCCGATCCCCATCCCCAGTTCCAGGTCTCCACAAGTTCAGCCTGCTCTGGTGGACGAGGGAGGAAAGCTTTGAACCAAATATGAATTGAAGTTTCAAAATGAAGGAGTCAGTCTTAATAACTGAAACTTTTAATAACTTAAAGAACTGAAAAACGATGGATTTGGACTGAGGTGTCATTGAGGGAGACTGCTTCCCAGTGAAAAAGGGGATTACGTGGTGCATTCAACAAAACACATGTGATTGCAATAAAACCCCAATAAGAAACTCTTTATACTGATATTTTTAATTAGTTTTTTGTCTAGGTTTTTGAGATGGGTCTATATTGTTCTTTCCTTGTAGACTCTTGTCCAGTTTTGATATCACAGTTTTAATGGTCTTACGAGCAGTTTTTTCTCTTCTCTGAAACAGTTTGTATAAAACTGGAATAACCTATTCATTGAAGGCTTGATAAAAGTGGTCTATGAAACAATACAGCCTTGGAGATGTCTTTTGTTGTTGGAGATTTTTGACTACTAAAGAAACTTCAATTTGTCAATGATTATTGTTTAGATTTCTTGTTTCTCTTGAAGTCAATTTTGTTAATTTATATATTTTCTAGAAAATTATCCATTTCATCATAGTTTTTCATTTGGGGGGTATGACTTTATATTATGATTTTTTGACATATGAGTCTCTACTGTATCTGTAATTATGTTGCCCTTTTCAATCCTAATATATAATACGTTATTTAATATTAGGGATGTGTTCTAAAAAACATGAGTGCAGATTAAAACAGTCATCACCCATGGTCCACTGGAGGCCTAGTCCTGGTAATATGAGGAATTGCCTGTGGCTCAAACATTAGGATCGTAGTGGCTACCTGCCTGAACAACAGCAGAGATAATAAACTTACTTTGGAGTGGACATTTGCTCTTCCTCCGGACCGCGCGGCCTCTGAACCTCCTTCCCGCGTCTGGGGAGCTCTGCAGGTGTGTGCTGGCGAGAGGCCCCTCCCACACTCAGCGAACTGCAGAGGCTTGCTCTCCCCGCCTCCCCCGCAGCTGGGACGGGCTCGGGACCTAGACTGAGAACTGGGAACTAGGATATAAAAGCCAAGATCTCGGAAAATCCGTCCTCAGATCCGGCGGCTGAAGGTATTTGGAAGCTGCAGCAGGCAACTCCGAGATTCTGGGGCAGCGTTCCCGGCTGTGCCCGGTGTCCTGCAGAGGCCAGGGTGTCCTCACCGGGCTGGTTTGGGGCATGATCTTGGCTGTGGTTCTGGCTGCTGCCCAGCCTCCTCTGTTCCTGCCCACTTTCCAAGCTGGTTCGTCAGCCTTTGCAATGATTCTGTGAGTTAATATCCTGTCAATAGGTTTTTTTCCCCATAAATCACACAAGGTTGGTGTTATGGGTTGAAAGGTATCCCCAAAGATTCATCTGTTGCAGTCCTAACCCCCATTATCTCAGAATGTGACCTTATTTGGGTTGTTGCAGATATAATTAGTTAAGATGAAGTCTACTGGAGTAGGCTGGGCCTCTAATCCAACAGGACTGGTGTCCTTATAAAAAGGGGAAATTTGGGCACAGAGACCCACAGGGAGAGCACCATGTGGAGACTGGAGTCACGCTGCCACAAACCAAGGAGCCACCAGAGGCTGCGAGAGACACCCGGACAGATCCTCCCTCAGCACCTGTAGAGGGAGCACGGCCCTGCTGACACCTTGATTTCAGATTTCTGGCCTCCAGAACTGTGAGGCCATACATTTCTGTTGTTCTGGCACTTTGTTAAGGCAGCCCTAGCAAGCTAAAACAGCTGGTTTCTATCACTCACCACTGAGAAGCCTGACTGACGTAATTTTGTGCTGAGTGAATAATTATAGCACAGCCCAGAACTGGCAAATCCGACAGCTTAGGCAGAGATGGGTGTCTGAATGGCAGGTCGGCATGGGCTTCTAATGAAAATCTCACAAAAGTCATCGGCCTGGCAGGACCTGAGAGCAGTGTTTGGTGGCATTGAAGTCTTCCCCCCAAGGCAAGCAGGTGTGGTTGTTGCCGTGCCCAGTGGATGCCGCGAATGGGAAGAGAGTTCCTGCCCTGGAGGTCAGCAGCCTCCGCCCAACCACTCAGCGCTACCTGCTGCTGGCAGCTGAGGCTTCTGGAACTGTCTAACCACTACAGGTGGTTCCAGATGTTTCTGATGTTGCTCTTCAACGTGGGTAAAAAGACACGGTGCCTTCTCCATGATGAGGAGCTGCCTCATGGGCACCTGGATCTTCAAGTTTTTCTAACATGGCTAGATCTAGAAGGGGACAGCCAACTTCTATTTGTCAGTCCCCTAATTCAGGTCACTGTGACACCTGCTTTTTAAAAAATGCCATGACATTCTTTGTTTCTTTACTGTGAGCCAACACTATCACTTACATAGATTGTGTCAGACATTTTGGGTCAATCTGTTCCCTAGAACCCAAAATAAACAGCAGAAAGTTAAGGCAAAGAAGCACAGTGACTGACCCTGCAGCCCATGCTCGACAGCGGACTGCTCGGGACACTCACTGGCGGACAGTCTGGCCGCACAGTGCACTTACTACTGTTGGCTGGAGCAAACAGGACAGCCGCCTCACCAGCTCTAACGGCTGTGACCACAGACAGCTCTGAAACCATGCGGGGAAATAGATCTATTAACAATACTGTACGGGATTGTCATACGAGTAGTGGGGTTGTGCATTTAACTCACTACAACTCACACAGGCAAATAAAAAAGAACACTGTAACTTGGCCTACAGTCCTTCCTGAGGCCGAACCTGGAGTTTAATAGGAAATCAATTAAATGTCCAATATTTATTTTATTTTTTTGTGTGAGGAAGATTGGCCCTGAGCTAACATCCATTGCCAATCCTCCTCTTTTTGCTGAGGAAGATTAGCCCTGAACTAACATCCATGCCCATCTTTCTCTATTCTTTGTATGTGGGATGCTGCCACAGCATGACTTGATGAGCAGCGTGTAGGTCCACACCCAGGATCCAAACCTGCAAACCCTGGGCCACTGAAGTAGAGCCTGTGAACTTAAACCACTACACCACTGGCCAGCCCCCCCCCAGTCTTTTTAAAATAGAAATGTTCACATGGGCTTGTGGTATTTAACAGTTTATCTTAAGGATTTCAATGATCAGTCATGCAATAATTCTGGTGCTAAAAAATAGCTAGCTAGCTGAATGAATGAATAAACAAACAGAAATGTTCAGTCTTTCCTCTAGATTCCCTCTCCGCCTGCTTTTCTCTCTAAGCTGGTATCCTAATAGTATTCATGCTTACATATGGAGGCTCCTTTTTTATTTCTGGTGCAAAAGAAAATACCTCTTTCTTGATTTCAAGTTATGCTATATATGTGAGTGTGTGTGTGTATTTGGATTTATATTTATAAGTTTATATGTATTTAAATTTTATTTATTTTATGTAGTATCTCTATATGTTTAAAGAGAGTATACACATTTCATCTATGTCAATTAACCAGAAAACTGACTTAATTTTTAAAAATAAAATTTAAATAAGTAATACATAAATTCTCTTTGTTAAAAAAGGTGGCAACATTATAGATGAGGACAAATCCCCTCCAAACTGCACCCACATCCCTGTCCCTCATCACCCCAGGGGCAACCTGGGTTACCAATTGGTTAGCTTCCTCTCAGTTCTCCTTTTGTACATTTACACACATTGACATGTGTCCCTTAGGAAATATGTAATTTCATGCTGTGGTGTCGCTTCTTTTCTTTTTACATAAAAATGTACCATAGTAATATATCTGTAACTTGCTTTTTACCCAGCTGGACGCCGTGGACAGCTCCCTGGCTGGCAGGGACCTACCGCATTCCTTTCACCGCCTCACACCGCTGCGTGTGTAGTTGGAGTGCACACTTTCTTAGCCATCCTTCCACTTGTGGTTCAGTTTTCCAGTTTTTCCCTGTGAGGAACTCTGCAATGACATGTTTGTATGTGTTTTCTTGTGCACAAGTGCCAGTGTTTTTCAAAAGTAGACACTAATATGTGGGATTGCTGGCTCATAGCATATGCGTATTTTTATTTTACTCAATATTGCCAAAATGCCGTTCAACATGGCTGTATCAATTTTATATTCCCATCAGCAGGGTGTGTGTATGTTTCCCTGTACCCATGTCAATATACTTGATTAACGTGTTTACTTTTTGCAAATATGATGGTTGAAAATTATCTCAATGTTCTAAACATAATCAATTTTTCTTGATAAGCGGTGAGGTTCAGCTTCTATCCACGTGTTCACTAGCCAACTGTATTTATTTTTCTATCAATAACTTATCCTCTTATTTTTCCACGGTCCCATTGGTTTATCTGAGTTTTTCTTTTTTGTAGCAGTGCTTTATGGATCTAAATACTACTCCTTTCTGTGTTACACATATGGCCAATGTTACCTCCTAATCTGTCCCTGGTCTTTTAACTTCACTTAAACATGTTGTACATATTATTCAAATGTGTCAGTCTTGTAACTTTGCTTATGATGCCTCTAGTAGTAGAAAGCTTTTACATGCTGTTCAAATTTATCAGTCTTGATGGAGGCAAACTTATCAATGAATTCCTTTACGTCTTTTGCATTTAGGGTCTGGTTTAGAATGATTTCTAGTTTCCCAAAGTCATAAATATATTCTCCTATATTTTCTTCTGATACATTTAGGGTTCTGGTTTTTATGTTTGGGTCTTTAATCCCTCCAGAATTTATTTTTGTGAATGGCATTAGGTAGAAAAATCTAACTTTACTTTTATCAAAACAAATGATCAATTGTCCCAATGCTATTTACTGAATTGTTAGTACTTCCCCACCAAGGGGATCCATCTTCATTGTATGTCTCACCCTAACGGGGGTGTACGAGCCTTCTGCAGGAATAACCCACACCAAGAAAAGGCTTACAGTTAGGCTGCTGAAAGGAGGCAAATACCCCAGACTTATCTAACTGAACAGGATGTGTCCTTAAAATGAAGATTGTATGTTAGTTATTTTAGAGCCTGTCTGGAATAACATATACACAGGAGGATACAAAAAGGGGAATTAAACAGTAAGCGTTGGATTGTGATTGTCTGGCACAGGAATAATCGATTCACTAGAGAAATACATAAAAATTTTCAGGCCTTTCCAAGGCTTGAAAAGAATATCTTTCTACATTCAGCTACTCCCTTTCCTCTGATTATGTGCTCATTGAAAACGTTCTGCTAGCCTACCCAGGTCCACACATGCCTTGACACAATGGGAGGAGATGCCCACAGAGAGGAAATGACTATTTCAGGTGTATCTGCATTTCTGAATTGAGAGTTGCTATTCTGGTGTACAAATCAGTCCTTTAAGAGACTTTAATTGTGTGGTTTAAATAGCTCAAGCCATAGAGTTGCTGAATTTCTCATTCTGTGGTTTTATCTCCAGTGCCTGCACTGTGGTGAAACATAGAAAGTATTCGGTACATTTGTTGAATAGAACAGGTGGCCGAACCATCACTGCTGTTCTGTTAGGTTAACACATTAAATGCTATGAATCACAGTCATTTTTTAAAATTATTTTATTTTTGGTGAGGAAGACTAGCCCTGAGCTAACATCTGTTGCCAATCCTCTTCTTTTTGCTGAGGAAGATTGTTCCTGAGCTAACATCTGTGCCCATCTTCCTCTATTTTGTATATGGGACACCACCACAGCATGGCTGGATAAGCTGTGTGTAGGTCTGCACCCGGGATCTGAACCCATGAACTCTGGGCTGCCGGAGCGGAGCGCCTGAACTTAGCCACTGTGCCACTGGGCTGGCCCCTGAATCACAGTCATTTTTTCCCTATGGTATTACTGTGTAAATGATTTCTTTCTGCAAAGGAATACAGGCCTACAGCGTGAAGTAGAGCTAATCACGTTTAAGGCAGACCACAAATATCTCATTCATTCACTCACTCATTCAATAAAAATTTGCTAAGTACCTATTAACCATAATGCTAAGTTCTGGGGAATGCAATAATATATATATTTAATATATATATTAAATATGAATATATATATATATATATATTTTTTGGTGAGGAAGATAGGACCTGAGCTAACATCTGTTGCCAATCCTCCCCTTTTTGGCTGAGGAAGATTGGCCCTGGGCTAACATCTGTGTCCATCTTCTACTTTATACGTGGGATGTGTGCCACAGCATGGCTCACAAGCAGTGTGTAGGTCCCGGCCCGGGATCTGAACCTGCGCACCCTGGGCCGCCAAAGCAGAGCATGCAAACTTAACCACTACACCACCAGACTGGCCCCTACGTATATATTTTTAAAGACCACAGTTCTTATATTTAACCAGAGTGGAAGGTAGAGGGTGTTGCAATTCCAAGAAGTTGGAAGTTCTAAGCAGCAGGTCGAAAGCGGTGGGGAAATCAAGCTGTTTATACTCAGAAGAGAGAGAGGACTAGCAGTCATTAACTGGACAGGTCCATGGACTTCCAGGGTCCCTCCATCCAACTGAGGGTCAGGGGTCAAGTACAAAGTAAAAACCCCAGGCCTTTCCAGAAGGCCGGGGAATCACATAGATTAGCAGACCAGGAACATTTAGGTGCTTTCCAATTTGCTGCTGTTACCAATATTGCTGTGATGAACGTCCCTGGACAAACATCCTTGTGCACATTCTAACTTCCTCAGGATCCACCGCTGTGCGACTCAGATCTCCCATCACCCCAGGATCGATGTGAGAGGGTAACTGGGAAAGATACTGATGTACGGGTCTCTATGAAAATTAAAACAAATTGTTTGCTAATTTTATATGTTAAAAAATTTCCATTTACCTTTTCATTTCGGAACTATTTTACTCAGTGAGAAAAACATGTATGTTACTTTTATAGAAAAAGGAACTGTCTCTGCATCACATCGCAGGGACCTCTGGGTCTCCTTTGTTCGAGAATATTCCTGAGTGAAGCAGAAGCGCTCTTCAGAGCTTTAACTGGTGGCTTTAAGGTCGAGGTGTGATAGAAGGAAAAAGGGTGGTGGAAAAGGTTAAGAAAGAAACGTAATAGGCTAGAAAAGGAAGACGGAAAGAACAAGCTGGAGTAAGGCAATCGGTGGAGGGCCGAGAGGACCGCACTCCCACCCCCTGCCTGTGCTTGTCCCCTTTCGGGTGGAGCTGCCCTGACTGATGCTTACGGTGCAAACACTTAGCAACTGCAGCTTCCTCTATCAGCAGAGGAGGAAATGAAAGAGCACACACAATTACAGGCTGAGAAGTAATTACTGGGGCCAAAATGAGAAATCAGCACAGAATGGTTTTTTTCAAAAGGAAAATCGGTGTGTTGCAACTTGCCGAGTCACTGCGATTTTAGGGCCCCGACCCTCAGACGTTCCTCATTCCACCCTTTGAAACGGTTCCCTCCCTGGTTTCTAACCGGCCATTGTGTTGTAAATAAACACAGCAGGGCCCTTCAAACCTCTCTGAAAATGAATTCAAATCCTAATAAGCAGCATTTCTGAATGTTAAAACGTAAATCACTTGACTACGTATTTTATTTCTTTCTATCTCTCAGGATCTTTCCTATTTATGGGAATTCTCTTAGCTAAAATTTAATTTAAGTACTTTCAAGAGGCTTTGGTTTTAGGATGACAGAAGAGGAAGTTTCTCTATAAATGTTGAAGATTTAGAAAGCTGAGGGTAGCAGTGGCTCCCTCTAACGACCAGAAAACGCCACAACCGAACTGTGGTTTTGTTTTCAAGCTTAGAGGCTGTGTCCGTTTTAAAGAACTCAGGAAGGCTAAATGTTTCCTCTCTCTCATCACCTCACTTAAAAGTGTCCTCATCGCTTTGAAGTTATTTAAAGACATAAATCCAAATATGCTACATAAAAAATAGAAAAAAAATTAATAGAGTAATTTTTTAAAGTAAATTATTACCTATTTTTAAAAGTAGGGCTGAGGGGTGGGAGAATTGGGGAGATATTGGTCAAAGGGTAAAAACTGGCAGTTAGAAGATGACTAAGTACTGGAGCGCTAATGTGCAGCACTGTGATTATAGTTAACAATACTGCATTATTTACTTCAGCCTTGCTAAGAGACTGGATCTTAACTGTTCTCAACCACAAGAAAGAAATGATAAGTATGTGAGGTAATGGAGGAGTTAGCTAATGCTATGGTGATGATCATATTGCAATATATCTGTGTCAAATCAACACGTTGCACATCTTAAACTTACCCAATGTTATCCGTCAATTAGAGCTCAATAAAAATGAAAAATAAAAGCGAGCAAGTAAAAAAGAAACAAAAGCCAAAACACAAAATACAAGATACACCAAAGGATATTGATTTAACAGAGTATCAGTTTACCTGATTTGTGATATGTCTTCTAAATCAGTGGATGTTTAAAACATTTATTTCTAAAATTGCAGTGAAACCAATATCACTTAAATTGTGGAACTAAATCATTAAAATTTAAATACCAACTTAAAAATATAAACTAGAGTCTTTATCACAATTAAAAATAAATTTAAAAAGTTAAAAAAGAAAGTAAACCAGGATCTAGACCAGAACTTTGCCCAGCACAGGTGAAAACAGTCCTTTAGCTCAATGTGGAAAGATAAATCTGTGTGACCAGTCGCACTGGGGGTTTCTTGAATTACCACTGCAGTCCTCTCAGCCAGGTGTCAGAATATTTTAAGCAGGATTTGGCTGTGATCCTTAATTAGCACATTTAACAAATATTTATTGACAGTGCAAGACATCTGAAAGAGAGCCTGATCAAAACATATGAAGTCCTCGGCATTGGGAGCTTGCAGTGCAGTCAGGGAGAAAGACTAGAAACAAACAAGTCAACACGTAATTGCTAATTGGGATAGAACTTCAGAAGGAAAAGAACTGGGTTCTTGAAAGAGAGACTAACATGGGTATCTGGACACAGGTCTGCATGCAGGGAGTGACCCAGGCAGAGGGTGGGAGAGCCCTGCAGGCCGTCGGAAACTCTGACAGACGCCCTGAGTAATGATCACTCAGTGACTCAGACAGCTGGGGCCTTCGGTACAGTCGGTGGTATGTTAATATTTCCTTGTTCATAGATGTGTCACTACACAACAGTTCAGTGTTTTGCACATGGCCTTGAGATGGAGGGCTCTGAGATGAAGGCAATGCCTCCCGCTTCTTCCCGCTTTTCTGGGTTTATACAGGCTGCTGCATGCAGAGGACATAACTCATGTCACCAACTGAATAAAGGACCCCTTCTTTGTCTCCCTAGTTGGGAAAGTCCTCTTGGTTAGATTGCTTCACTCAAGGATTTTGTATTCCTAGCATCTAACAAAGTGTCTGCCATAGTCAGTGCTCAATATTTGTGGAAAAGGGAATAAAAGACCAAGTGAATGAATAAATTTTTCACTACAGTCATGTCTATGTCCATGTGTCCAGTTAAACGACTCATTTAATCATTCAGTCATTCAACAGATAATCACCGAGCACATGTGGTGTGCCGGGCACCGTGCCAGTGCTTGGGGTACACGGGGGGCAGAAACAGACAAGACCCTGCCCTGTGGAGCTGACAGTCTATGAAGTATTACAAAAGGCAGAGGCAGAAAATCCATCAGGCATGTACTGTATGTTCTTTACTGTCAGGAAAGAAAGGGCGCAGGTCCATGCCTCCGTCCAACCACATCATTTCCAGAAGCTCAGAGCAGGGCTCCTTGGTGCACAGAAGCCAGAGTCCACGATTAGGGCTAAAGTCCAGATGGCGAATCCTGGACTGGGGTGAGTCTCTCAGTAAGGACCAGATGACAGAGGGCCCACAACCAAGGAGTAAGTCTGCCCTCAAGTCAGACTTCTGAGCTTGGTCCGATCCTTCACCCAGTGCCTTTGGACGGGGGCGGGGTGGGCTGAGAAGAAGCAAAGCAGAGAAGATTCCACAAAAGCAGATTAAAGAGATGCTGCTGGATCCACACAAACATCTCAAGAACGTGACATGGGTGGTCTGTCTGCTCTGTCTGGGGGAAGGCTGCTCTTTCCTACCCAAGCTGACAGTTAGGTCCCCTGACCCATAGGGTCTCGGGTGAGGTTTGCTCCTGGAGAGCGAATTACAACCTTCCTGCCTCTCTGCATAGATTTGGCGGTAGGGCACTGTACTTCTGTCACCTCCTTACTGGATCCCCACGAAGTCACAGAAGTCACTCAGTGACCAACCTGTACAGAGGAACTTGTCAGAGCAGACTGTTCAGCCCCACAGCTCATTGCTCTCTGTTTACATCTCACTTAGAATAAGACGGAAGCCTCACCAAGAGTCAATGCAGCTGTCACTGCTCAGGTGAGAGAGAAACTTGTCAGGCGAATCATTCAGAGAAACTCCTTTCCACTGAGCTGTGGCTGCGTTCCTTCCTCAAGTGACAGACTCCAATGTGACTGGGTTGATGGCTTCTGTTCTCCAGAGTCAAGGTAGAGGATAAATTCGATATATTAGACCCCCAAAATAAATGCTTGTATATGCACCGACAAGGAAGTTTTTACCTACTGAGTGATTGTTTCCACAAAAAAGACGCTCTAATGCCTCAAAAAATTGAAAATAGAACTACCGTATGATCCAGCTATTCCACCTCTGGGTATCTATCCAAAGAACGCGAAAACACTAATTCAAAAAGATATCTGCACCCCTGTGTTCACTGCAGCATTGTTCACAATAGCCAAGACATGGAAACAACCTAAGCGTCCACCAGTGGACGAACAGATAAAGAAGACGTGGTGCTCGTTTAATGGGATACTACTCAGCTATAAAAAAAAAGATGAAATCTTGCCATTTGCGACAACATGGATGGACCTGGAGGGTATTATGCTAAGGGGAAGAGACAATTACTGTATGATTTCACTCACATGTGGAAGATAAACACACACACACATGGATACAGAGAGCAGATTGGAGGATACCAGAGGGGAAGAGGGTGCGGGAGGGCGAAAGGGGTAAAGGGTCATGTTTGGATGGTGACGGACGGAAACTAGACTATTGGTGGTGAACCCGATGCAGTCTGCACAGAAGCCGAAATATCACGATGTGCACCTGAGATTTA
Organism: Tapirus indicus; assembly: GCA_031878705.1. NCBI lineage: Eukaryota > Metazoa > Chordata > Mammalia > Perissodactyla > Tapiridae > Tapirus > Tapirus indicus. The sequence goes on along the minus strand of CM062918.1, from coordinate 152,771,905 downwards.
CATAATGTTATAGACCAATGTGACGTCGATTAACAAAGAAGAGGCTCTGCAGACGACGAGCGTAGGTTCTGTGGCCAAGCTGCCTTGGTGTTCTGGCTCTGACACCAGCTTTCCTACTCTCTGCATGCCTCAGTTTCCTCATCTGTAAAGTGGGGATAACGTGACTGTTGCAAGGATTAAACAAGTCAATACATATACTGTTACCATTTTTAGTGATAATACCTGGAATCCCCTTACAGGAATCTTAGCTATAAAAGATGCCGCTGTCACCAGATCTCACTGCCCTCCTCCTCCTCCCTCTCGAACACCAAGCTCCTCCCTGCCTCGGGGCTCTGGCCATGCTGTACCATCTTCGCAGAAACCTCTTCCCCAGTCCTGTGCGTGGTGGAGCCCCTTTCTTCCTCGAGCTTCCTCAGATGTCACCTCCTCAGAGGGACCTTCTCGGAAGCAGCCTCTCCTCCCTCCCTCCCTACTGTCTGTCACATCCCTTGTTTATTCTCTTCCCAGAATTGTTCCCACTCTGAAATCACCTTGTTTGCTTCTCTGCTTGTTGACTGTCTTCCAGCCCTGGAATGTAAGCTCCACGGGGCAGCAACTGTGTTGCCAGTCTCCCAGGACATCCTGAAAGCCGAGGGCAGCGGCCCCCAAAGTGTGGGTCCTCCAAGTGTGGTCCCCGGATCTCCTGCAAGGGTCTTGTAAGGTCAAAACTCTTTTCATAGTAATACTAAGACTTTATTTGCTTTCTTCACGATGCTGACTTGCGCAGTGGTGGCCAAAGGCGACGGTGGGTAAAACTGTCAACACCTTGGCGGGACCGAGGCCGGGGCACCGGCTGTACTAGCGGTCACTGCATTATTCTGCACCACCATGTGTGCACAGGAAAAACAGGCCAGTGTCACTTGAGTCACTTAAGCATGTCCTTGAAGAAGCAAATTATTCATTCTATTTAGTCCTGCCCATTGAATACAGTGTTCTCTGTGATAAAATGGGAAATACTCAGAAAACAGTCCTGCTGCACACGGAGTCTGCACGTTGGTTATCTAAGGAAAAGTTCGCCCCGATGTTGCTGGAGGAAGCTGCTTTTTTCATGGGACACCATTTTTACTTGAAAGAACAACGATGAACTATGGACGGGAGCACAGAAATAAAAATGTGGTTGAGAGAATCACCAGCTTACAGCTGACAGTGAAAGACTAGACCTAGTGCGTGCCCAACACTGTTTCACCCTCTGGCAACAGACAAGTTTTCTGCTCTCAAGGAGCCTCTAGAGAATAAAGAAAGAGTAGAGGTGGGGATGGAGGAAAAAGAGAGGTCACAAGGAAACCACTCAGGAAACGCATTAATTAAAGAAACCTCTCTTCAAAGCAGTATTGTTTCTTATTAGCAAAGCAGAGTGGTTATGGGCTGTGAGCCAAAAGGTAGAAACAATCCTCTTACAGCTGTAACTGTGATGGTTTTATTCAGCAAAAGGAGATGCTGCTTACACCAACACTCGAAAGGATCTTGTTGCCTTTCATAGAGAATCCTCGCTCACTCAGAGAATTTTCAGCATGAGAACATTCTGAATGAATTGGCACTGGCAATACCACGGATATCCCTAATTACAAAGACTGTCATATTTACAATGAGAATGATGATTAATTTCTCATCCCTGTGTCACAGACATGGTTGTATCCATTCCCAAAGGGACTTAGGTTTATTTTGCTGATAATCACAAATCTTATACTTTTAAAAATAATGCTCTTAAGAAACTCAACCTGAATTTTTCTTCCCTCAAAGACATTCGCCGCAACCACAGCTTCAGCCAGGCTTCCCTGCTCTCCCGCTTCGTGTCCAGACTGCACATTCAGGCCAGCTTGGCCCAGAGTCCGAGTCTGTTCCCTCTGAATCAGCGCTCTGTCTGAGAGGTAGAGGCTGGACAAGACAAGCCTCCTTTTCATACGCTGAGGGCAGCAAACCGCATTCCTTCAGCCTTAGGTCTGATGGAGAAAGTTCTCCAAATTAGAGAAGAAGCAAGGCTCTCAGAACAGCACACAGAAATCTTTAAATTATTTACTTTTTTTTTTTTGCTGAGGAAGATTCGCCCTGAGCTAACATCTGTGCCAATCTTCCTCTAGTTTGTACGTGGGTCACCACCACAGCATGGCCACCACCAAGTGACATAGGTCTGTGACCCGGAACCAAACCCGGGCCACTGAAGCGGAGCGGCCAAACTCAACCACTAGGCCGTGGGGCCAGCCCTGGGTCCTAATATTTCCAATCTCACCTGTAGCTACTTCTGAAGCCTGCTTCAAGCCACAAGATCACCTGGTCCAATACCTGTATCTTGAAATCTAATCATTCAATATTCTAGTACATTCTCAGCATTAAGGATCTTAAAATAATCAAAGATGGTTTATGTAAGTTTTTATTGTTTCAATAAATGTACAGAAAACAAAAAACTCTTCACTTACACCTACCAACTATCTATGATGTCATCTCTGCTAATCTTGACTGCGGTCAATGTCCCACAAGTACTCCAGAAGAGTGTGCGCTCCCTGCTGGGCGAGGGCAGGGCCCTCAAGGAACCTACCAGGCAGGTTGACTACTTCCAGCGCTTGCTCCAGCAATTCCTGATAGAGGTGTTAAAAATCTCAATTTTCCTTCTAATTTTATTACTGTTTGTTATGTTGTTCATGATCGGTTATGTTCTTGGTGGACTGTCCTTTAAAAAAAAGCCCTCTTTGATCCTGTTAATACTTTCTCCCTTAAATTTTAATCTGTCTGATGCTGATATTATTGCGCTAGATTTCTTTTTTCTTCTCTCTTTTTAGAAAAGTCTCTTACAAAAAGCGTAGAGTTCGATTTTATCTAAAGTCCTGGTAACTTCACATGAACGTCGGTAGGATTACTGATACATTCGACGTCACCGTGCCATCTTCCTGTGCTTCCTCTCTGCTCAACCGTTTCCTTGCTTCCTCCTCCTTCCTGGCTTCCCGAGGAGGAGACTCGGACCCCGCTCCGAGGGGCAGGCGGGCCCCGGCAGGTGCACGTTCCCGACTGGAGGGACGGCGTCTGCCGCGAGGGTGCAGGCGGGTCAGCGGGTGGGCGCGGCCCGTCGCCTGTCACTTGCGCCCGGCCCATCCACGGTGGACGGACGGGAAGACGGGCGGGAGGCGGCTGGGCCACGGGGCGCCGGGGCAGACCCACGGGCACCGCCGCCGGGTTGCACCGCCAGTCCTCCTCTTCTCTCCCTCCCCCTGCCTGGCCGCAGTGAGGGTCGGGGACTCAGGGGACCCCCTGCCGCAGGCGGACGTACTCACTCATCTGTCAAGCACTCATGAAGCGCCCCGCTTCTACACATGGTGATGAACGGAGCAGACCCCACCGTCGTGAAGCTCACGTCCCAGTGGGGGAGGCGGGAGGTGAACGATAAATAGACGATGACATTAACATGGAAGCACAAGTTACAACTTCTGTGGAAACGAGAAAAAGTAGGGCAGGGTGAGGGGACTCCAGAGTGCTGGGAGAGAGGGTGAGGCAGGCTGTGGTGGTGAGATCAGGCCAGGCCTCCCTGAAAACCTGAGGTTCTGGGGAAAGACTAGAAGGAAGTGAGAGCCACACAGACAATGGGGGAAGGGCTTTCCAGGCAGAGCTCAGCAGACACCCCATGGTGGAAGCAGGGCTGGATGTTTCGGGACAGGCAGCGTGAAGGCCAGAGGCAGGGGTAGAGGAGGAGGTAAAGGGTGGGGGAGAAGAGGTCATACACTACATGGCCCTGAGGCTGCCCTGAGGGTTTGGCTTTTCCAGTAACATGGGGGTGCCACCGCAGGCTTACGAGCAGCGTGGTGACATGACAGGACCACTCTGGCTGCTGCACTGAGAACAGACTGTGGGGAGCAAGGCCAAAAGTGGGGAGATCCTTGGGGAGGCCTTTGCAATAGCGGCAGGAACGGTATGAAGTCTGGATTCTGGATGTTTGGAAGGTAGAGCCGACCAGCCTGCCAGATTGGATATGTAAGTGAGAAAAAGAAATGTCAATGATGACTCCAAGATTTTTCATCGAGCAAATGGCACGATAATGTTGTGGGAGCAGTGGGTTTGGGGCGGGGGGAAATCAGTTCGGTCTGGGGAGTGTTCAGTTTGAAATCTCTATTAGATGTTGAGTAGGCCATTGGATTAATGAGTTGCACATGAGATGCCCAGTTTTTTTTTTTTTTGTGAGGAAGACCAGCCCTGAGCTAACATCCATTGCCAATCCTCCTCTTTTTGCTGAGGAAGACTGGCCCTGGGCTAACATCCGTGCCCATCTTCCTCTACTTTATATGGGACGCTGCCACGGCATGGCTGACAAGCAGTGCGTCGGCAGGTGCCCGGGATCCAAACCCGTGAACCCCGGGCTGCCAAGCGCGGACTAAACCGCTGTGCCACCGGGCAGCCCCCGTGAGATGCCCAATCTTATTGCCCTACACACTCTTGTCCCTCCACTAAACTCCAAGGCTCTAGTGGGCTGGGGAGGTCTGGGAATTCAAAGCCCCTCACATAAGACTTGCCTTGAGCCAAGTAACCAAGAGGCCAGGCTGAGTCAACCACAAAGCTCCTCATGATCGACTCACCTTGTGGCCCAAACTCTGGCCACTCCTTCCTAATCTCCCCTTGGGGGTGGTGACAGGCTTCCAATTCTTTGGAGACCAGGGTTTTACTTTCAACCCACTTCCGAGTGATACTTTTGTCAAATACCAAATCAGATGCCCAGTTGTCATGGCAATATCAAACTGCTATACAAGTTCCGCAACCCTTACTCTCAGTTTCTGTACTTACTTTGTTTGAACAGGTAACAAACTGCTCATGGACTGGCACTGGCCCACACACCACACCTCGAGTGCACTGGGCTAGAGGACTTTCACCAGCTGCGTGATCCAGGGGTAGTTCATAAACCGTGCGATGGTCATTCTGAGCGAACAGCATTTCTAGCAGGTTCCTGATGCTCATCTTGACGCCCTGATTTCTCTGTCCCCTTAGGGCAGGGAAATTCAGACTGTCGCACTTGGGTGTACATCTTCACACCAGGAAAGAAGGTGAGACCAAGGCTGGGTTAGAATGGAGATAAACATGACGACATTCAGGAACCCATGACGACAGGTCATACTTCTCTGGAGCCACACAGGGCTGTGTCGGGGAGGAGTGGACAGAAGTTGTAGCTTATAGTTTCCTGAGCAAAAGCCCTCTCATAACAGGATTCAAGCTTTCTGGAGGTATGAGATCCACATACTTGACATCTGTGAGGAATGCTATTTGAGTACCAACACTGGATGTCCTCATGTTCTTTGATTTCAGAAGAATGGTCCTGTGTTTGGCTGAAATCTCCATGACAATCATTCCATGATAATAAGCAGACATTTCCTCCCAGCACACAGGTTCTCACCTACGTCCACAGTCCTGTGTGTGTGGGGGGGGAACTGGGAGGCCCTCTAGTGAAGCTCCATCCTCCTATGGTTTTATGGAGATCCTGGAGCACTGTTGGAGTGAGCTTTTCCTAGGTCCTCTTAATGAATATCTGTAGAACCTTCACATTGATGCCTGGTTCCAAGACCTAGACATGGCCTTGCAGGCATTGGTGACAGTGCTTTCTTCATCTATCGACTCAACTTGAAGAACTGGGGGAGGTGCTGGGGACGAAGTAGTGGCTGAATAGGTGTAAGACTGTGGCTGGGGCAAGGGGTGGATAGGGTAATTGGGGATGACCAAAGTCAGGGGGCACAAAGAGGTGCCCCAGGCAGGACATCTCCCGCTTGGTGGAAAGTTTGCTCCTGGTTGGAACTGGTTCACTCACCCCAAGCCAGCAATAGCTCCAGGTTCGAACTCTATCTTGAGTCCTCATGTCCATCAGACCACTCCCTCTCTTCCCCCTACCTCACCCTCTGGGCTTTGGTGCTCTATGGAATGCAAGGATGGCTGGGGTCAGGCTAGCCACTAGTCTATTTTTGTCTTTAACCAGCTACATTCACTTGTTGCTTCCTGGGTTTTAAAGTCTATCAAACAGATCAAGCCCTCCATTCTTGCCCCTTTTAATCCTCAAATGCTCAATGGCATGCTTTCAGCTGAAGGAGCCATTAAAAGCAGCTTAGACAAATCAGGGTTTACTTCTTACCCAGAACAAGCAGCCTGGAGACAAGCAGCTGATGGCATTGTTTAGCCACTCAGCACTTTTGGATCAGGTTCTCTCCACCTCTCCTTTCCCAATTAGCACAATTCTAGACACCCACAGCCACACCCAATCAGGAAGAAGGCAGCAATAGGTAGTACCAGCCACAGCCATCCCTTTGTCAGGAGAGCAAAGGCTTCCCCAGAAATCCCCAGCAGGCTTCCCATGGTGTTTCACTGGAGAGCTCTCATGTGACCACCCTAACTACAGGGCAACACGGGAAACAGAGAACTCAGCATCTCTAGCCTCTGAGTGGAGGTGAACAAAGAACAGGAGTGGGTGTTTGGTTAGGAAGCCCACTGTGTCTTCCATAGCATTTCTGCCTTGTTTTCCTGTATAACTTTTTGTTGAATTCTATAAAATATTCTAACAATATGGTCAATGAGTCACTCCATAACTCTCTAAGAACTCCAGGCAGAGAAAGACCTGGAGAGTTTGCTCATTCCTGTAGTAAACTGCAGCTAGGAGACCTCGGATCTCAACAGACTGATTCTGAGCCTCGCACCTCCTGCGTTAAGGCCCACCCATCACTTGTAAACCGCCAGCTCTAATTTTAAATTCAGAAAACAGGAAACTGACTTCTTTGGGAGTTTAAGAACAAACAGGAAAAGGAAAACGAAGACATTTGGTTGATACAGATCATTTGATTTGACTTGACTCATTTGTGTGTGTGTGTGTGTGTGTGTGTGTGAGAAAGCCCAGCCCTGAGGTAATGTCTGTTTCCAATCCTCCTCTTTTTGCTGAGGAAGACTGGCCCTGGGCTAACATCCGTGCCCATCTTCCTCCACTTTATATGGGATGCCGCCACAGCAGGGCTTGACAAGTGGTGCGTCTGTCCATGCCCGGGGTCCGAACCTGCAAACCCTGGGCCACTGCTGAAGCAGAGCACGCAAACTTAACCGCTACGCCACCGGGCCAGCCCCTGGATCATTTGATTTTAAAAGAAAAACTCTCTTATGCGTAATGAAAAAAATTCAAAATTTAGAAATGCATATGAACCTGAAAGTGCTCTAAAAAAAATAAAGTCTTCAAAAAAAATCCATAATCCTGGCTGGTTATAGAAATATGCAGGCTTATTCTTGTGGCATACATAGTATTTATGGAACGTTTTTTGGTTAAATGGAAAAAAACGTGAATTCTATGGTTTGGGTGATGTGCTGTTTTCCAAATTAAAAACAGCATAGCAAAAAATATCCCCCAAATAGTCATAAACAGTTGAAATGGCAAGAATTCACCTCCCAGTGATTTCATATGAAGTGTAAAGCAGCTCTGGTAAATGAAATCATATCTTCTAATACAACAAATATGAAAATAAATCACATTTAATGGTTTGCATATACTTTCTAAAAACAAAATCTGAGTAAAGAAATGAACAAGAAATCAGTTCTTACAAGGGCCAAACAAAATCTCATTAATTTAATCAAATCTGCTCTCAATATAAACAAATGAAAAGTTATAATTTTAGTCTGAAAAAGCAGAATCGGGATTTTGGAGACGGAGGGTCCCTTGGAAATCATCTGGATCCAGGCCCTCATTTTATAGATGAAGAAACTGAGAACTAAGTCAGGCGACTTGCCCAAAGCCAGAGGCTGTACCACCAGTTCATGGCAGAGTCTGGACTGCAAACCAAGACGCTGACGTCCAGGCCGGCCCGGTCCCCCGTGCCAGCTAGCTCTCAGGCTGAGGCGGGCCTTCTTCTTGGCAGGTTTTCCTTTTTAACTTAGCAGTAACAGAACAAGAAAATGCATAACTGATCATCCCTTCACGGGCTTGCAAAATTGTTTTTTCAAAGTATGCTGGCAGTTGGCAAAAGTCACTGTAGATTTTATTAATAGCAACCCTTATTTCAAAAACGTATTAGGAGGCAAAAACTCCTTTTTGGAGCAAAAGATCATCCGTTACACAAGTGTGTGCACTTCTTCCAGGAAAACACAAGATTTTTGGTGCTTTACTACTTTATTTCTGTAATAGTCAATTACTATTACAATAAAAGTCGACTCACACACAAGCCCCCAATCCGTGTCAAGCAACATTCAGTATTGATTCCACATCCTTACCTCTCCCACTGACTCCTCAGCCACTCCAACCTGCTTTCTGCCTCCAACACTCCACAGAAACAGCCTCAGGCAACAAATGTCAATAAATACATTGGCTATTTTTCTGTCTAAGTTGACCCCTCACTTGTCCACCCTCTCTCTCATCGTATCATCATCCTTGTTTTCCTCCTACCTCTCTTTCCTCGGTTTCCTTTGCAAAATTATCCTCCTCTGCCAGTCCGTGCTGGAGATCCTCAAGGCTCAGTTGCAGGCTGGGTTTTTGCTTTACACTCTCCTCCTAGGAAGTTCATTCTGGTCTGTTTTCATCCTGGCAGTCCAATAACTCAGGTTCTATCTCCACTCCAAATCGTTCCCTGACTTCTAGGTCTGTGTATCTGATTAACATCTTCAATCGGATGCCTCAAAATCAAGGACTGCATACCACTCCCGGTCTTCCTCCTCTGCGCCCCACCTCCCGTCTGGTGCTTCTCATCTCAGAGAATGGCACCTTCTCTATCAAGCTGCGCAAACCTGACGTGTGATTCTTGACTTCACCCCCTCCCTTGCCCTCCATTTCCAATCCACCTCCAGTCCAGTTGACTCCACCGACTAAATTCTCGAGTCTATCCACTGTCGTCTCCCCACCACCACTCCTCCAAGCTGCCATCATATTTCATTACTCAACTCCCACTGGTCTCCTAGCATCTCTCAGGTTCTCTCCCGTTTGTCAACTGTGACAACGCTTAGAACACTCCCTCTTGCTCTTATTCGATTCTTAACACATCCTACAAAGGAGTCTATGGTCTGAGACCTGCCCACCTTTCCAGTCTCACATCACTCTATCTCCTCACCCCTAAATACAGTCTGTATACTCCATCCTTTTTGCGGTTCTTTAAACTCATTATAACTCCTCCAACCAATGGGCCTTTGTATGTGCTATTCCCTCTTTCCAGAATGCAATCCCCTCCCTTTGCTTAGTTAACTTCTAAATATCCATCTGATGTCAGCTCAGTCATCCTTTCCACACGGACACCTTCACTGACAGCTAATCCTGGGCCAGTCTTTTGTTACAAGCTCTGGGAGAACTGTGTTCTTTTTAGCCTTTATTTGAATTTGTAATAATAAACTTTATTTACTAACATCTATCTTTTCTGCTAGACAGATGTTTCTTAAGATCACAAAGAACACAGGTCTAAAAGGACCGTCTTTGCAGTCCTGGCACATAATATATGTTCAATAAGCTCAATTTGTTGAGTGAATGCAAGTAACAGTGTATTCCTGACGTTAGCAAGTACAATCCAGTTCAAGTTTGGAAACAGAAATGCAAAACAGAATATATTTAACAAATCTGGTCTCCATTCTTTTAATCAGACTTTCACCATCGGCAATTCTGCATATTCATTCACCCAACAGTCATTGTGGAATGCTTGATTAACGCTGTTGCTTTTAAATAAATTTTTTAAAAAGACGAAGATTTAACAATTTAAAAATAGCAAGGTTTAAAAAGTACCTTTAAAAATGAAATACAAGAAAGCTTGCTTCCTTTCACAGAGGAAGATTTCTCATTTATGTTATTTTAAAAGGGAGATGGGGATTTTGTTCATTAGATTCTGCTCACCTGGGAGCTGGAATAGGTCGGCGTTACCACTGCGTGTACACACAGATGCGATCCCGCCTCCACTGGTTCTAAAAGGCAACACGAAAGTAAAAACATCAAGTTCTCTTTATTTGTAACAGGTGAAACTGAAGTGCAGTCATTTCAGAGGATAAACAAGTGCAGGTCCCCGTGACAGCAGGACAGGGTGCTCCTCCACAGCACGGGCCTCCGGTTTGTCTCTGTGCTCGGTCCCGGTCAACCGGTGCATTTTTCCCCCAGAAACTTCCTTTCCAAAGGGAAGATCGTCTTCAGGGCAAAAAAATGTTTATCAGGCTCTACTTCCAGTCGCACATATTTCATTCACTTATATGTACGTACTCCCGCCCTACCTTGCTTCAACCTTCTTACTGCATTCCTATGGACATCAGTCATTTATTATAACCCCCCACGTTGTATTTACAGTCAAATTTGTACGTGGCACAAATCAATGCAGCTGTTAGTGCACAGAAGTCACAATCCTCACAGTGCTGAAACACTTTCTCCAGCTTTGGGGAAATAATTGTATGCTAATTTAAACATACATGGAGAAGGTTTCTGAGACAAACGTTTAAGGCCTGAGGCTCATCTGGTGAGACAAATTGCTTTGTACTTCTTAACACAATAAAACACATCTTTGGAAACTAAGAAGAACCAAAGACTATTTAAAACAAAAACAGAAATCACACATATTAATCATACAACAGATTGACCGATAACACTGAAATTCCATCAAAATAGGTCTTCATTTCAAACAGGCCAGGAAAAACATCCTACAAGGTTTACTTTGTACACATGGCTCCTTGCCCTCTTGAGTTGTTTTCTCATTTAAAGCTTATAAATAACATTTAGAAAAAGAATTACTTATTACAAGAGGATATCTCAGTCAATTTATCGTGAGAGGTTACCAACATCTGCTTTTAATGCTCAAACATCAAGAAGGTGGAAGGCAGAAGTGTGTTCTGCAATGTGTGGCACTATATTTCCTTAAGTGGAAATCATGGATTTCCCCTGTAGCCTGATTTTTAAAAATTATCCCTTTAAAAACTCATGGAACTAGTTAAATATTGGCTGTTGTTCTACTCTTTCACGTCTTTCCTCATATTTTCACCAGGTTTCTGCTTAGTGTTCGGCGAGCATCTGCCCTGACGTGCTGCGTAAGAGTTCTCCTCGGCTGGCCACCCCGGGAAGGCTGGACAGTCAGTCCAGATCTTTCAGTCCAGAGACAGCTCCTCGGACGCCTCAGACGCAGGCGTGGGGACTGCCGGCAGGGAGGTGGTATCGAGCAATCACCCACACGAAATGCTCAGAGGCCGGAGAAGAGCCACCAGGATGGGAGAAACCTGTCCATCTCCATCCAGTCTTCTCTTCGGGCCACTCAAACACGGAGTTATTTTGTTTTTTAACTCCACGTACAGTTCCCAGGGTTCACCGAGAGCTCAAACACAAGAGGATACCTACAGAAACTGTAGCTTTTTGATAATGTATAACTTCTTACATCAATTTTCTACTAGAAAACGGTTCTTTTAGAACTGGATTTTGTCTTACGGTCTTCTTTACTACACTTTGCTTTCTATAAATGATACTTCATTTCTATAAATAAGCAGGGAGTAATACTAAACCAACTAAAATAGCAATGCTAGATTTAAATTCTGACGTGAACACTTTGGCCAAAATGATAACTGAGCTCATGTGGGGGCCCACCTGGCGGCAGGTGGAGTCGTCCCGTGTGTCCCTCCCCAGAGGACTGTGCACACTTACGACCACCACACGCCTGTAGGGCAGGGACAGACTCCCCCGTCACTGCTACAGAACTCTAATTCCACGACTTCACTGGTGTAACCAAACTGTCCTCTATGCTTCACAGAATCATCGTTGAAAAGAAGTGTGAGCCGTTGTTTTGAGAATTCACTTTTTTAAAAAGGTACTGTAAAAGAGAAAGTCACATTTATAGATATACTTTCCTTTGTGTTCCTTCTTGCAACCCATCAGTCAATGAATTTTGCAGCATTTTTTTCTTTTCTTTGAAAGTAACTTGCACACTTAGCAGTTTTATCTTCTTGGGCGACTTTCTTTTCTCCACAAAAACCCGATTAAGGACGTTGTATCAATTTACTCTTACTTCCTTCCTGTTCACTGAGTTTAAAATGGGTGTAGGCGAGAATGCCAAATAACGTACATAACATGCCGAGGCCCTGATTAATTGACAATGGGTCCTTAAATAAGACGTACCCTCCAAACAACGTGATGCAGAACTTGAAGTGTCCAAACATGTTATAGCTGAGGTTCTAGATAAGGATAAAAAGGAGCGACAAGCTGGATTTTATATTCACACTCACACACATACACACACGTGCGTGCAGCAAAGGCCTCCTGTGGCTGAAGAACTGCACGAAACGGACTAACAGCAGCCCCGTCTGAAGAGCACAGAAACTTCAGGGAAGAGCTGGGTCAATCCTCACCTCTTCAGGTAGGTTTCAGCAGTTAATCAGTGACAGGAGACTGCTCAGCTACCCCAGTGACCTCTCCAAGAAGAGAAGAGGCTACGATACAAGGCTGGGACAGGAGTTCAGAACAAGGTACAGAGGAGATATTATGTACAGCAATTTACGATCATGTTTTATAGCGCCATTTCTAACAAACGTCGCTCGGCCACGGTGGTGAGATGTGTAAGGCGCCAGCGAGCCGACTCAAGGTAAACACCCAGGGTGTGAGGTTCAGGGGGAGACGGGGCGGGGGAGGGTTGACACTGACACCAACGACACTCGAGGCACTATGCCGGGCGCACGTACAAAACCTTTTTACTGAAGCACCACAACCACCTTCTCTGCAGTACCACTTTCTCGTGCTACAAATGCAGAGGCTCGAGGACTTGAAGGAACTTGGGTCAGAGAATCAGGAAGTGGCAGGTCTAGAGTCCAACACAGATGGGTCTGTTTAACTCCAAGGTCCACGTTTGGTTTAGAACACGGCCAGTAACTCACTGCTCCATCAAGGGGTTTCCAAATCACTGTTAATTTCAAGAACGAACTAAACACACACACTGTTCCTTTAAAAATTATTCTCTTAACACATTTTAAGTATTTTTTTCATATAAATTAGCACTTCATTATCTTTCAGATGTTTGATGTGTACCCATCTACTCTTCCTAAGAACACTGCTGCTCTGTGCCTCAGTGTTCTTGTCTATAAAATGGGGTTAGATAAAAGCTATCCTCACAGGGTTACTGTGAGGATTAACTACGTTAACACAGGCAAAGCTTCTAGCACACAGTAACCACCATGTGTCGGCTGCAATAACGGTCATCAGCAGCAGCATTTACGTGTAACAAACCTCTGCCAGGTGCTTGACACGCATCCTCTCAAACCCTCACAACAACCAGCATCGTGGGTAGTTTCCCTCACGTCCTAAGAGATGAGGGCGCGACCCACGAGGCCACCAGCCCACGCCCACCAGGGAGGCAGAGCCCAACATGCACACCTGGGTCTGTCTGACCTCAAGCCCAAGCTCCTTCCTTTGTCCCGGGCCAACGAAGCGCGCAGCCGTTTCACGGGGACCTGTGCTTGCCTGACCCGATAGAGGGGACTTCCCGAGAGACAGAGGACCGTCCTCAAGTGCACTGGCTCTAACACTGCAGCACTTCTTTGCTCCTCAGCCTCTCTTTCAAGTAGCTGACGATCTGTTGAAGATGTTTATACTAGAGGGAAGGCAGATTCAAAGAAATTCTTCAGTGAATCCTTCTGTAAACTAAAAGAAGGCACAGTGTACACTGTGGCAGTGAAACTACTCTGTGTGATATTATGATGATGGATACGTACCATCATACACTTGTCCAAACTCATAGAATGTTCAACATCAAGAGCGAACCCTAAGCAAACTATGGACTTTGGGTGATTATGATGTGTCAATGTGTACACTGGATATTCCCGATTCCTCTTATTCTCCATCCTGCCCCAGTCAGCTTTCACCCCGACTCTCTAAAGGCCCCTGTCAGGACCGCCAGCGCCCTCCCCCTTCCTACCCCTCCATCAGTCACCTGCCCGTCAGCGGCACTGGACACGGGGATCCTGCTTCCTTACCAGGTTTCTACACACTCGCCTTCCGGCCACCTTGACCGCTCCTCTGCCTGGCTCCTCTCATCTCCCTGCACTCTCAACACTGACGTGACCTTGGACTCAGTCTCAGGGTGTCTCTTCTTCTTCCACTTGTTTGCGTGGTCATCTCCACCAGTCTCACTGCTGTAAACCATGTCCACGCACCACTGACTCCGGACTATCTCCAGCCGGGACCTGACCCTGAGCTCTGAGACCTGTTTACCCAAAGCTGAGCACCTGCTCTTCCTCCTCACCCCAAACTCCTTCAAGGGGCTGTGTACCCCAGCTGATGGCACCTCCATTCTACCAGACACTCAGGCCAAACCATGTGAGTCAAGCTTGTTTCCTCTCTTAAGCTCCACGTCCAATTCGTCAGCAAAGCCGGCTGGCTCTACTTGAAAATGTACCCAGAGTCCAGTCACTTCCCACTACATCCAGCTACCACCCTGGGACACACCAGCACTATCTCTAAACGGGAACCCTACAGCGGCCTCCTGGCGGTCTCCCTTCTCCCTCTCCTCTTTTAGTCTGGCGGTTCTCAACCAGGGGTGACTGTGTCACTGCGCAATGTCTGGACACATTTCTGGTTGTCCTGATTGGGGAGGGGGGTGCTGCTGGCATCTAGTGGGTAGAGGCCAGGTATGCTGCCAAACAGCCTACAGTGGACAGGACGGGCCTCTGCAACAAAGAACAGTCTGGCCCAAAAGGTCAATAGCACCGAGGTTGGAGACCCTGCATTACTCTATTCTCAACACAGCGGTCCAGAGTGATCCTCTTGGAACGTAAGCAAAACCATGTCATTTCTCCGCTCAAAACTCCAAAGGCCGCCTGTCTTCCTCGGGGTAACAGTCCTTACGTAAAAGCTCTTCTCAATCTGGTCCCGTCACCTCTAGCAGCCCCACCACACTCCACCCTCTGCACTTCCTGCTCCAAACACACAGGATTCCTCAATCTTTAGGCTCTACCTGCTGTTCCCTCTGCCTGGAATGTTCTTCACCCCGACCTGCATGGAGCAATCTCACTTCCCTCAGGTCCCTTCTGGTAGAGGCCTTCCTGGCTCCCTCCCTAACACATCGACCCTGTCCCCAACATTTCATATCCTCTTTCTCCCGGGCACTTAACACCATCCAACACTGTATGTGTATACTTTTTATTTTTGTTTATAGTCTGTCTTCCTCACCAGAATTTAAGCCTGTCAGAGCAAAGATTTTTGTCTGTCTGGTTCATTACATATCCCCAGTTCCTGACATATGACAGATATTCAGTATGTAAATATTTATTAAGTCAATGAATGGTTTATAGTAGGTATTCAATCAATATTTGTTGATTGAATAGGTGCTCTTAATCAGGGCCCAGATGTGGATGTCATGATCGCTCGCCCAGTGCACAGGTTCTGGGACTGGACTGCGTTGGTTCAAATTTGGACACCACACTGCACAGCTGTAAGATCTTAGGTGAGTTATTTAGCCTCTCTGCACCACCATTTCCTCCTCCGCAACATAAAACGAGAGAACTTGCCTCACAGAGCTGCCGTGAGAATTAAGTGGCCCAATACACAGTGTTTCCAACAGTGCTGGTTTTTTAAGAAATTGTTATCACTGTTGGTATTTACTGCTAGTTGGCAAACACACTGCTTATTTACTTTGTGGCATCTCAGTGCTCACTCACGTATATCAATCGGCACACTCGGATGTACCATTACCAAACTACCTCTCTGATTAGGGCAAGTTCATTCTTTGCATTTGCTTAAGAGTGGAGGGAGAGAAACAGAATGACTAGCACAACGTTAAAAAAATGGGCAGGTGAATTTGATCAGACCTTCAAGGTATGACTTCATTTCTTTTTGAAGGAATATTGAGAAAAACAGGCACACCCATATCCAAATAAGTACAAAAACATATTCTAAAGTCAGACATTGATGGTCTGAAATTATCTTTGGTTATTTTGATTAACCACACCTCTTCTTCACTACTATAGATAACTGAAAACTGATTAAAAACCCGATGTCCAACCCATTATTCACTCAACATATATTTATTTAACCCCACTATGTGCAAACAATGGCACTCTGTGTTAATTTTGATAAGATAAAAGGCCACCTATTACTTATGAAAATTCAAAAACATTCAAGATACAGAAGCTAACCCATTTCCCCAGTTTACATTCCTTTAAATTTCTATAGACTAATGTGAAATGAGATAGTAAAAGGTTAAAAATAACTCTCCCTACTCTGTTCAGGCCATGCAATGTAAGTGTGAGACTCAAATAAGGAAATGAATGTGACAGAGTTTGGGAAAATATAAAAGACTATGCATTTTTAAATTATCAGGCAAAGGATACGTGACTGGTGAGGTGTTCCCAATGATCCAATAAATTGATAAGTTCACCATGAAAGCTATTACTCCAGACAGCAGCACCATAAGCTACAAATAAACCAAAAACATTAATGCAAAGTAGCTGTAATCATTGCAATCAAGTAAAAATACGTTTTGTTAGGCATTTCTAAAACTCAAATATCAACCACTAAGAGCAAGATTTAAAAGAAGAGAAAATCAATTTGGAAGATAGCAAGAATCGAGGGTACAGAATGAATAATATTCTGCAATGTAATTTTGTCTATAAAATTCCATGGAACATTCTCCAATAATATCCTGCCTCTGAATGTGAATTTCCAGGTTCATTTTTCTTATCCATCTGAAGAAAAATTATTTTTTAATAACTCCTTATTATAAAAGTGATACATGTTAATTACAGAAAAATCAGAAAAATAAACATAAGTAAAAAGGATGTAAGGAATTCTCTTTTTTTTTTTTGGTGAGGAAGATGGTCCCTGAGCTAACATCTGTGCCAATCCTCCCGTATTTTGTATGTGGGACACTGCCCCAGCATGGCTTGATGAGCGATGTGTAGGTCTACGTCCAGGATCTGAACCCGTGAACCCCAGGCCACCAAAGCGGAGCACACAAACCTAACCACCATGCAACTGGGCCGGTCCCTGTAAGGAATTCTTATTCTCCCAACCACTCACCACTGTTAATACCTTGGCACACAGCCTTCCAGATTTTCTTTCTATTGAACTGCTCATATTTGTTCCTATTTGCATTAAATCAATCAGCATCCACTGGATCTACACAACCAGGCCAGGCCTCATGAGGAACACAATAGGTTGTTGCCCTCAAAGATATGAGAAACCACTCGAGGACATAATAAAATCCATGACAATCGTAGCTTCCCCTTTCATAGTACTCAGATGTGCCAAGAATTGTTCTAAATGTTTCCCAAATGTTAACTCATTTAATCCTCACAAACAGCCACGAGAGAGTAAAATATCATCCCTTTTTACAGACAAGAAAACAGAGCACAGAGAGAGAAAGCAATTTGCGTAAGACACACAGCTAGTAAGTGGAAGGGTGAGACTTAAACCCAGGGCAGTCTGGTCCTGGAGTCCCTGCTCTTAATCCACTGTGTTGTGCCACCTCCTAACCACATGAGAGAGAGGGCAGTACCAGATGTACAGCTCAGGCAATAAAAGAAAACGAGTCTTGAGCTGTACCTCCTCAATAGGCAAACAGACAACAGGTTCTATATGAACCTCTGGGCAGGAGACGTTATTTTGGGCTGGGACAGCGAGAAGTCTCTGGCTCTCAAACGTACATATAGATTAAAGTAAGAAGAGGGGGGAGGACTCAGCAGAGGGAAGAGCATGGCCAGAGCACGAGACGTGAACCAAGGTGTGTGCACGGGGCAGTGAACACACCAGCTGGCTGACGACGGGGCAGAGTCGGCTGGCCCATGGCACACACACCTGCCCCACAATTTTATTTAAAAAATTATAAACCATTTTCTATTTCTAAAATAAGAGAATTAAGATCAAATATTAGTTATAATTTGAATTATTAAGAAGTTAATGTGTCATATTTGAAGATTCTTTCTGTCCCCCGTGGGTCCTACCAGTTTTCAGATGCAGTCAGAAGACTAGAGGAGTGGGGTTTGTGTCCTATTAGGTAAAAAGAGTAATATCTCATTTGTTTTACAACAGCGAGGTCCGTTAAATTTTCAACTAAGAGCAACTTGCTCCTTAAAGATTTTAAAACTGTTTCTAGAAATATATCAGTATTAATTTCATCGAGTTCACAGAACGTTACATACCTATTTCTTGCTGACCTGGCACATCATTAAAACATAACTACAAGATCCACTCTGAGGCAGGGATGTCCTCGAGGATGGTAAGGAGTGGAGGGGACTTTCCCTTATTACATGGCCTCATGCTGCTGTGCTCTTAGTTTCTTTGACTATTTTTATGGCCTTTCTGCTGCTTTCCTCTTTTCAAATCTGTCAGAGAGCCTATCGCAAAAAGTCTCTCTCCTTCTATTTAAAGTGTCTAAGCTGCAATGGTTTGAAGACCAGATAACCAAGATGGCTAGAACTTTTGTAAAATTAAGAGGAAGTATCTGAAGGGCCGCCCAGTGGCGCAGCGGTTTAGTCCGCACTTGGCAGCCCGGGGTTCTCGGGTTCGGATCCCGGGCGCCCGCCGATGCACTGCTCGTCAGCCATGCTGTGGCTGCGTCCCATATAAAGTACAGGAAGATGGGCACGGATGTTAGCTCAGGGCCAGTCTTCCTCAGCAAAAAGAGGAGGATTGGTGACGGATGTTAGCTCAGGGCTGGTCTTCCTCACAAAAAGAAAAAAAAAAAAAGAGGAAGTATCTGAGATGGTCCAGCGATTTCTTTTTCTTTTTTTATAAGATGTTATGTAGATTAAGGCAGCGTTTGGGTTAATACAGGTTTCTTCTCTTTTTTAAATCAGAGTAGATTACACTTGAATCTACACTGTGGAGCTGCTGTACATTAATAGTTTGGTACCAGTGACTTGGAGAAAAGAGTGTACGCCAAAGGATACATATGAACACAGAACAACCGTCAATCTGCTTACAGGCAGCACTGCAGGGTGGTTAAGAATACAGACTTTGGACCCAGAATGCACGGATTCAAACTCTGACTCTGCCTCTCAGCTGTGGGATCTTGAATCAGGTACTAACTCTGTGTCTCTCGGTAAATATAGTCATAATAAAAGTATCCACCTAACCAAGCTGTGATGAGGATTCAATACGTTAATATTTGCAAAGGGCTCAGAATAATGCCTGGGATGGAGTAAGGGCCATGGACGTTTGACAAAGGAACACCACCAACAAAAAGGACATCCCCACTGACTTTGTTCCAAAGGTTAAAGTTATGGGAAGCAGAAGTTCTTTCCCTAAGTAGGGGAGTTTTACTTTCTAACTTAAAATGTCCCCAAAGCATTCATCCCTTTGATGTGGCAATTCCACTCTTAGGACTCTATTCCATAGTGAAAAAGTACCAGTGCATGTGGACACACATCCAAGGGTGTTTACTGTAACACTGTTCACAGTGGTCAAGAACTGGAACTATTACAGAGATTGAAAAGAATGATTTGGAGAAATTCTCATCAGATATTAAGTGAGAAAAACAAGATACAGAAAATCATGCATAACACTATCCCACTTTTGTAAAGAAAACAAATGTTCGATTTATGCATAAATACATGTGTGTGCCGTGTATTGACATGGGTAGGTACAGCACAGAGAGAAGTACAGAAGAATAACACTAGAATGTGAACCTGACTCATGTCGAGGAGCAGGGATGGAGGAGTGGGATGTCGATGCGTGGGTGGGCAGGAAGGCTGGGGAAAAGGAATCCATGATAAAAGCAGTGTATACATGACATTCCATGTGTATAAAATCACACACACACGTGTGTGTGTCCATGTGTTCATGAAGAAGAGACCCATGAACTGATCACCATCAAAATGGTAAAGGCAACTACCTCAGCCTGGCAGGCCAGGGTACCTTCACTTTCTTTATATTTTTATGTATGTTCAAAATCCATACAATGAACATGTACTATTTATATTATTAAAACAAAATCAATAAAGCTATATTTTCATTGTAAAAATAAAATAAAAGTAAAATGCCCAAATTATTTGTGGCAACAGCTTGGTGTGTTCAGAACAGTAACCAGGCATCAGAAGACCTGAATTCTAGTCCTAGTTTTGCCACCGACGAGCTATCCAACTCTAGGCAAGTCCCTCAGCCTTTCTGTGCTTCAGTTCCTTCATCTAAAAAATAATCCTTACCTTGCTTCCCTTAAAGGGTGATTATGAAGATTAAATGTAAAAATGGATCTGAGGTAATGCTCCATAAACTAAAAAGTGCATCAATAATGGAGGGATTATTACCTCCGTTAAGAGGTTTCTTAAGACACTAAAACAATTAGAACTTACCAAAGCAGAAACCGACCAGGGACCAAAAATGCCTCCCTCTCCAAACACTGGCTCAAAGAAGGGCACAGCAACCAGCAGCATGGCGGACGACATGGGTGCCTGGTAGTATAGCAGCTGCATCGAGTTCACCTGCAGCTCGTGCTGCTTGGCTCCCACCCACTGAGAACCAGGAGACAGAACAAGGTAGACAGAACAACAGCATCACTTAATAAATCAAAGATGCAACTCTAGCCACAGAGGTGGGAACGTGGGGCGGGGCTGGGGGAGAGGAAATGCCTAATCATTCTATGAGATTTCAAAGATCAGTAACATGTGCGAATGTCCTTTAAGCACCTTGGATAAAAGGAGCTTCATAAATTCAATGTCTGATAATTTATTTTCTTCTCACATATAAAGGAGGAGGAAAAAAAACCCTCTTCCCTCCTGCTCCTAGTAAATGGGAAAAGTCACTGCCTACAGGGGCCCCAAGCATCAGAGATGTTGGGAAATGAGGCAGGAATGGACATGGGGGTTATAGGCAGGAATACAGACACAGGGGCAGACTTCACTTCTTCTAAAAATGGCCTCTTCTAAAGAAGACCAGGGGCAGGGCAGGCTAATGAGAGATGGACAGGAATTTCAGTGATCCCAGGTGACTGCCACGTGTGTGGCTGAAAAGATGTGTGAGGTCCTTCATTCACTTTAGAAAACCCAGTCAATAATAGAAGGAATTTTCCTCCTGATGGGGGATGTTTCTGTGGGTAATCCCGCACCAATACACCTCAATAAATGAGACAGTCACGAATCCTGGAAGACCATGTCCTTCGGCAGAGCCAGCACCTCAAAGACACACATCTCATCAGTGCCCAAAATGCTTCACAAATATAACTGGACAGGAGGCTTTAACGAAAGCCTGATAGGACTGTTAAGATCTGGCAAGAATAGCCAGGTTTTTGAATAACTGTCCTACATAATTCTTTTTCCTGTAGGTCTGGGTATCCTGTTACATAAACTCTAAGTCTACAGAAATTCACCACGACAGAAACAGAAGAGCAGGAAATCTGAACATACTCCTGCCAGCCTCAGCTCAGAATCCTCCGTGAACACGAAGGACAAAGCACTGATTCTGCTGCTGCCTCCTCCTTGGGGCACCGCAGTGAATGCAGGGGTGTACGCACGCCCCTCCTTTCCTGCAGCCCTGCCAGGCAGCTGGGCGTCTCTGCCACAGACCCGCCTGGAACTGTGGCAGCTCTCCGGGCCCCTACTGTTCCTTCCTGCAGCACAGCATGGCCTCTGTCCCCAACCCCTGTAATGAAACTGCTCTCCCAAAGGGCACTGTCACCTCCACTGGCCACATCCAAAGGACTCCCCTCGCCCTCTTCCTGCTGGAGCTCTCCACAGAACCTGCAGACTTCTCCCAGAAGAACCTGACCTCTGGTTTGCACGGTTTCCTCACTCACTATTTTTAAGGTGGATGTCTGGTCTTCCTCTTTATCTCCCGACTAATCTGTTACTATCTGCTGACAGCTACAGCTTTGACCTCCTTCCTCGAGCATCCTTTAATGCACATTTCAACAGCTTACTGGCCGTCTTCACTTAGATAATCCGCAGGAACTTGTTTAAAATCAAGCTCATTACTTCCTTCCCCAAGCTGGCTCCTCCTGTGTTGCTCTGACAGTTAATGACATAATCTCCTCCAAGGATCAGACTCCTTACTTTCCTCACATTCAGTCAGGTCTCCTAATTCTTTCTCCAAAAGGTCTCTGGAGTCTGTTTTTCCCTCGTCCACTACCACTGTCCTTGTTCCGACCCTTCCTGTCTCCCTTGGAACCACGGGGAGCTCTGCCTGTCATCCTCTCTTTTCTCTCTTATTCACCCTTCGCCGCCACCAGAGTTAATTTTCTAGAACATGGGGCACAATCAATCACTGCCCTACCGACACTCCTCTCCTGGTGCCTGCACAACCAAGAGCGCACATCCGAGCACAACCATCAAGCCTCTGCCGTCTGTCTCACTCCCCTCAGTCTTACCTTTCCACAACTACAGTCTAGCCTCCCCAAACAAATCACCTTCTCCAGAGATGCTCCGCACTTTCATGCATTGTGCAGAGAAAGCCCTCTGCCCTCTTTCTTTGCTAAGCAAATTCCTGTGCGTCCTTCAGTTTAAATGGTTACCTCTTCCACAGTTTTACCTCACCACCCGCTTGCAGGACCGCCCTTCTCCCTGTGTTCCTCAGACCCTGAGCTACACTTGTGATCAGCTGTCTACAGGGGTTTCTACAACGCTGGACTGTAGCTGCTTCTCATCATGGGACCCAAGGCTGAGCATAAAGCAGAAGGAATGTCTGCTGAAGGAATGAACGAGACAACAGTCTTTCTACCACTAAAGCTGAGAGCTGATCACCATCTTTTAACTACTTTTCATGCCCCAGCAGTATAACAAGAAATAACTTAGAAATTACACCTGGATCCAATGGGAAAACACAACTTTCTTTAAAAGGAATTTTTGGGGAATATACTTATTCTGTAACAGTACTTTCACCATTTACTGATAATCGAAAACTCTGCCCACTATCAGTTAGTCCGTATCATTCCTTGGTCAGTCTCATTTCAAATATCTACCTGAGGGATACAGAATCCTTTGGTTCTAGTCTATAGCAATTCTGAGACTTGTGTGAACAAAAATGGTCACATTAGCATGGACAGTGAGTACTCTGAATTGAAATTATATATAAGGAATACAAGAAATTCTAATGTTCAACAAATAAAATTCTTGCTATATTTAATAAATATTTGATCCATACTGAGCAAAAAAAAGTTCACTGAGCAAAAAAGATGAATAAGAATGTCCACTTACTATATGTAGTAACAAAATTTAAACTCACAGAAATACACCTAAATACAATTTTCTTAAAGCACAAAGCTGAACGGCCTCTGATTACTCTCTGTAGTAAAAGACAGAATATGCTGGAGCCAAGTGACAAGACTGACTCTGTGCTCCACCCTTTCAGCCACTGGCCTCTTCTATTTAAACTGCTTCTCTGCCACTAAAAAACGTATACAACCCCAGAAATTTAACATAACAACGTTTCTGAAATGATCAGTACTAGAAAGTTTAAGATGCTAAGGCTGTATTATTAAACTCCTAACATTCATAACAAGAATGTCTTAGTTTACAACCGGTGGATGTTTGTGAAAAAAGTAAAATTGGTTACACATTTTGACTGATTCCCCACGCAGGCACACCCAGAATTTCCAGTCCAAGATTTTCAGTATAGAGAAAATACTGTTTCACTGTACCCTAAACCAAGTTATTTTTTCCCCACTATATAAGAAACAAAAAACACTTGTTGAGATTTTATGGTAATGAAGTGAATCCATGAACAAATTTTTAATGACTGCCTTCCATAGAAGAGGCACTGTGCTGGTACAAGAACTGAAGTACCTATTGCTATAAAATAGTGATACAAATTATTAGAAGCCAATATACAAGTTGTAGCAGCAGCACATTTTTTGAAGCAAAGATTTATAAATCTGAAATTTTCCTTTCCTCTTCAAGTTTTTGGAAGTGTCCTCACTCCTTCACAGTAATGTTGTATAATTAAAGAGTAAATGATAAATATAACCAATGAAAACCAATATATATAAATATAAATATAACCTCAAGTAAAAAGTCTTACTACTCATTTTGGAAAGATTTCCCAGAAAATAATACAACGGCACCCCAAACTCAGACTGTTAAGCATGGGTACTGGACACGTACAAACAGGTGGTGAGGTATCTGGTGAGCATCATACACCCAATTTCTCTGTCTCCTTTCTTCTCTTCACCTGAGTCTGAAAATTTATTTAATTAAGCTTTCTCCCCAATAGACTATTGTTTCTATACTGTATTTTCTAAACCTTGGGATACAGCATCAAAATTTATGAAATCTGATAAAAAAGCACATAAAGAAAAAAAAATTACCAACCACTTGATAAAGTGATGTAACGAAAACACCAAGAGCAGCAAACACCATTCCAAGGAAATTAAACTTCACATCGTAATAAGAATTTAGGATTACACCTAAAGTTATAGGAATCTGTAAAGAAAAAGAAGTAAAAAGAGATTAAATTCAAGAATATTTCTTTCACCGTATCTTACAAAGTTAATCATAAAAACATCACTGGGAAAGAATGAACCTCTGTCAATTTTCCTTTTCTATTTAAAAAAACTGTTAATCCTATTTCCTCCAAGTAAAATATGATAATTCTATATTTCTGTTCACATTTAATTCTATGTAAAATTTTGGGTAAAATAACGAGTCGATGCACTGCACTCTGAAAGAAACGAAGACCACATGCATGCACAGAGGAGCAGAAAGACCCGCAAACTCGAGTCTAAACAGCACATAACATAAACATATAACCAAATCATCAAGACTTTAAATATTGTGAGTGTTTAAGTGCTAAAGTGATCATAACTCATCTCCTTTTATATAAAGACGCAGAAACCTCTGCAGTATGTCGCTGCAGACACACTTTGAGACTCACGTTTCATGCCAACCCTTTGACGTTTATCACACACGGTTTCACTCCCCTGGGGGAGGAGCGCTGTTTTCCGCCTGAGCTTCTGCAGATACCCCGACACACTGGATCGCACCCCCAACACAGCCTTCCTTTCTCACCCCTCACAGCCCTGAAGGATCTGCCTCGAAGCGCGGTTATGGAAACGGACAGGCACACCTCTGGGCCAGCCGCCCACCGAGGGCCCCGAGGGCGTTCCCCACGTCCCCAGGCTTCCCGCGGCCGCCCGCCTCGGACGCCCCGGGCGGACTCCGGACGCGGGGGCGCGGCGGCTCTCGCTCCACCGGGCGGGAGACGGTCCAGGGGCGCGGGGAGCCGCGGCTACCCACCAGCGTGAGCCGGACCCTGGTGGAGAAGGTCTTCCCGTAGCAGAGGGTCTGGATGACGATGATGGCCGGCGTGGTCATGGCCTTGGCCAGCTGGTAGGTGCCGATGGTGTTGCTCTGCAGGGAGAGGTTGGTGAAGACCACGAAGCCGCAGAAGCTGAGCGCCAGCGGCACGAGGCGGGAGCGCGGCAGGCTCTTGGGGGCGAAGACGTCGAGCTTGTGGCAGATGCACAGGCCCAGCCAGGTGACCACGAAGTGCACGAGGGTCAGGCTCATGTTGGGGAAGCCGTGGTGCACGTAGATCCACTTGTTGAGGAACACGATGCAGATGGACACCACCAGGTTGAGCAGCAGCCCGGCGGCGACGGGCCCGTGGCCGCGCACCCGCTCGGCCAGCGACGCCATGGCCCCGCCGCCGGCCCTCGGCCCCCGCAAGGCGCGCCCGGCCCGTCCCGGCCCCCGCCCTCCGCCGCCGCGTGCCCGCCGCCGCTCGCCTCACGGACCCGCCGAGGAGCGGCAGCAGCAGCCGCGCACACATTCTCCGCCGCCAACCCCGGAGCCTGGACGACGCGGCCGCACGCCCGCGCCCCGCCCCTTCCGCCAGCTCGCCCCCCGCCTCCCTAGGGCACGTGACTCGGGGCGCCTGCGTTTCCGCCCCGAGCCGTGCGCGGACAGGCCTCCATCCTGCGCAGGCGCGTTGGGCTTCGGGTGTCCAGCCCTGAGCTGGCAGACCCGGCTGGGGACTCTTCCTGGTGGCGGCGTCTTGGGTGTGACAGCTCCGAGCAGGGTGGCGGGGGGCCGCGCTGGCGCTGTCGGCCAGTTTTACGGCTGAGACTGGTGCTGAGCAAACTGAGTCCCCGCCAGAGGGGGAAAAGCATTGCTTCTTGAACTCATTTTTTTGTGTGTGTGAGGAAGACAAGTCCTGAGCTAACATCCGTCGCCAATCCTCCTGTTTTTTTTGCTGAGGAAGACTGGCGCTGGGCTAACATCCGTGCCCATCTTCCTCCACTTTATATGGGACGCCACCACGGCATGGCTGACAGGCAGTGCGTCGGCGGGCGCCCGGGATCCGAACCGGCGAACCCCGGGCTGCCAAGTGCGGACTAAACCGCTGCGCCACCGGGCTGGCCCCTTTAATGCATATTTTTAAACGTTTTATCAAAAAATCCGAACATACGGAAGAGTAGACAGTATGGTGAACCCCCAGATACTCATCATGGTTAGTAAGCTGTTCAGATTTTCCTCGTTTTGAATCAGTGTTTGGCTTTTGAATGTTCTGGAAAGTGTCCATGTTAAATGTTCCAGTACACGGGGTTAGAGTTGTAGATAGTATTCTACCGTAGTTTAAACTTATTCCGTCTGCTGTTATGTCACTTCACTGATTCTAAACATTGTGCACTTGGCTTTCTTTGTCCGTTGATTAGCCTTACCAGTAATTTGTCTATTTTATTGGCCTTTTCAAAGATTACTTCTGATTTTATTTCAAGTCATTCCTCTTTTCACGCTGACCTTTTTTTTTTAATTTCTTGAATAGCACGTTCAGTTCAGTTATTTTTATTTAAAAATAAAGGGATTTACGGTGTGAATTAACCCCCGAGAACAGCTCTGCCCACAATCCTCAGGACAATGTAATATTCTCATTGTCCTTAATTCCTGAGTGGTCTGACTGACAGTCTTAATTTCCTCTTTGATGTAAGAATTATGCCAGCATTCACCGAGACCTGCTTTGTGCCGGGCGCTGTATTTGGCACTTGGGAGGTAATGGCGACTGAAACCAGACCAGACCCTCTCACAGAAGTTAGTGACGGAAGATTGGTACTAAAGAATTATAAGCCACGATAGACGAATGTTGTGAAGTGACAAAATATGGTCCTATGAACGTATCATAAAAGAACCTGATCTAAACGTGGGGAGGGGGAGGTGGTCACGGGCTTCCCCAACGAAATGACTCCTAAACTAAGATTTGAGAACGAGTAGAAGTTAGTTAGGCGGGGTCTGAAGTCCAGCTCTCCTACCGTGGTCCTCCCGATATGCGTTATTTCCTGGCGTGCCACCAGACTCGAGCAATTCCTGCTGTCGTTTGTGCCTTTTCCATTGTGTATTTCTATATCCTCTCTTCCTGTTGGGGTCCACAGAACCCCGCCTGAGCAATGCTTTACGTTTACCCTCCCCTGCTCCCCCGTTAAGAGCCTAGACAAGTTTCTCGTGTTCTGGAACCTGTCCCTCTCCAGGCTGACTTCGCTGGTTCACTGACTTTTTCTACCTCCTCCACCAGAGCACAGGAGCCCTAACCTTTCCTCACCTGAAATGTGAGGATTATCTTTATTCTTATTTACAGATGTTGAAAATAGAGGTTCGTGGCTGTTATCTTGCGGCTAGAATGGGATGAGACTAAGATTCAAACCCAAATTTCTCTGGCTTCACAGTCCACTTTCCCACCTTTTTATTATAGAAAATTTCAAACTTGTGCAAAGTCAATATAGTGTGGTAAACCCTCCTGTACCCATCACCTAGATTCACAAACTGCCATTCTTGACTTGTGTATACCCACCCCCGACCCCTCCATTCGATTTTTAAAAGGTAACTTTACATTCTTTCAAATGCGCAAATCTTAAACTATAGTCTTTGACAAATGGATGCACCTGTGTAACCCACACCCTTGTCAAGATATAGAACATTTCTATCACTCCACAAAATTTCCTACAGACTCCCCACTCCATCCCCAAGGAAGCCCCTGTTCTAATTTTTCTTCACCATAGTTTTGACTGTTCTAGAACTTCCTAAAGATGGATCATGCAGTATGTGTTCTCGTGTCTAGCTTCTTTTGTTGAGTAGATCAGTTCTTTCCTTGTTATATCGCTGAGTAGTAGTGTTGTATGAACATACCACAATTTTTTTAGCTCTTCTCTTATTGGTAGGCATTTGGGTCATTTCCAGTTTGGGCTATTATAAATAATGCTATGAATACTTTTGTACAGTGTTTTTGTAGTGTTTATTTTCATTTCTCGGGTACATATGTAGGAATGAAATTTCTGGGTTAAAGGTAGGTGATTATAAGAAATAGTCAAAACTTTCCCTAAAGATTGTACCATTTTACATTCCCCCCAGCAATGTATCATTCACAGTTGCTCAACATCCTCACAAACATTTGGTCTTGTCAGCCTTTCTTATTTTAGCCATTCTGATGGATGGGTAGTGGTATCTCGTGCTTTTAATTTGCATTCACCATTGATTTGAGCACTTTTTCATGGGCTCAGTGGTTATGTGTATGTCTTTGTGAATCACCTGTTCTAGTATTTTGCCACTTTTTAAAATTTTTTGGCCTTTTTTATTATTGAGTTGTAGGAGTTCCTTTATATATTCTGGATACGAGTTTTTTTGGTCAGATATATTTTTGCAAATATTTTTTTCCAGTCTGTGGCTTGCTTATTTATTTTCTTAATGGTGTCTTTGTGAGCACAGTTTTATATTTTGATGAAGTCTAATCAGCTTTTTCCTTTATGGTTATTGCTTTCTGTCTCTTGTATAGGAAATCTTTGCTTACCCTCAAGTCAGAAAGATATTCTTTTTCTTAAAAGCTTTACAGTTTTAGCTTTTATATTCAGATTGACAATCCATCTCTAATTTTTGTACGGGTCAAGTTTCACTTAGTTTCCATGTGGATATTCAGTTGTTCCATCACAATTTATTGAACTCCACCCAGATCTTTTATTTTGAAATTTTTAAATCTACAAAAAAGTTGAACGATGAGTATAATAAACACTGCTGTGCCCTTCACATGGATTCACTAGTTAACATTTTGCCATATTTGCTTTATCTGTGTTGACTTTTATTTTAAAGCTAAACCATTTCAAAGTGCAGACTTCATGACCTTTCATCTCTAGACATGTCAGCATGCATCTCCTAAGAATAAGGACATTCTCCTACCTAGCCACAGTACCATTATCACACCCAAGAAAATTAATATTAATTCAGTCATACCAACTAACAATCTATTTTCTTGCTGGAATTTTGATAGGAATTGTGTTAAACCTGTAACAATTTGGGGAGAACTCACATCTTTTCTGTGTCTTCCCATTAAGGAACATGGTATGTCTCTCCATTTATTTTGCTCTTCTTTGGTTTCCTTTTTTTTGGGTGAGGAAGACCAGCCCTGAGCTAACCAACATCTGTTGCCAATCCTCCTCTTCTTGCTGAGGAAGATTGGCCCTGGGCTAACATCAGTGCCCATCTTCCTGTCCTTTATCTGTGGGACGCCTGCCACAGCATGGCTTGATGAGTGGTGTGTAGGTCCGTGCCCAGGATCCAAACCTGCGAACCCCAGGCCACGAAAGCAGAGCATGCAAACAACCACTACGCCACCAGGCCGGCCCCTTCTTTGGTTTCTTCCATCAGTATTTTGTAGTTTTCAGCATACAAATCCCATACGTGTTTTGTTAGAGTTACCCTTCCATATCAATTCATACTTCTCTACCTCATTTTTTAAATGGCTGCATGATAAGGTATAGCAATTAAAGAGGCTTTGATGAGTGAACATTTCATCTTTGGATCACTTTGGCTGGCATAAATCACAACTTGAGGCAGAACTCACTGCCTCTACACCTCTTCCCAGCTGATGCCTGGAGGACAGAGTTATGATCAATGACTGCTGTCTGCCTCGGGTACAGGAGGGGTACCAGTACCCCCCTCTGATTTAAGCCAGAATGCCCCCAGCCTGGCTGATTAGAATCACCCATGCATGTTCTGTGACCCCATCCCAGGCCTCCTGAGCCAGACATCTCTAGGGGAGCATCTACAAATGTGTACTGAACTCCTCAGGTGATTCAGACAATCAGACAGCGCTGGGAGTTACTAGTCTAGACGGTGTTTTCTGTCCGAGGTGCTCGCTCTCCCATTTGTGAGTCCTGCGCTCTCATCCCTTTGGCACACTGATGCGCAGACGTGCACTAGCCAGTTCTAGGCCTTTCTTGTGCCCATTCCTTAATCTGTAATGCCTTTGCCTTCCTGTGCTTCATTCTCTTTGCAAATTCAGTGCGTTACGCAGGCCCCAGCCCAAATCCTACTTCCTTGGAGACCTCTCAGCTGGAAATGGTTTCTTCCTGTTCCGATTACTTGTATTTCCCCTGTTAGGAGGGCTGGAGGGCTGGATTCGACCTCACTCATTCTGTATCCCCAGCGTCTCCAGTGCTCACCGTGTGCCAGGTGCTGTGCTCAGTCTCTCCACGCTTCAGCTTATTTTAGAGCAGGTTTGCTGAGTGAGAGTTAATAAACTAGAAATGTCTTCAAAATAGAGAAAATAATATTCTTGCTATATTCATCTTAATTGTAATATTTAAAAAATACTAAATTTTATGATAAATGAGAAGTTACATACCTGGCTTAAAAATGAATCTACTTTCCCCTCTCTTTATAATTTAAAAAAATCAGAGTACTTATGATCACAAGAACAAGTAGGATAATAGGAAATTTAATTTCTTATTACATAATAGACAATCCTGGAAGTTGTGAGAAGAGAAAATTTTAATTTTATTAATAAAAAGGGAAAAAGTAATATAATACATTAAATTCTCAGTGTCACTATAATATTGTGAAAAGTACAAAATTCAAATGTCTAAATTTTACAAACATTTTCCTCATGATAATGCAAAAGAAAAAACCCAGTAATTACAAATATGTATATTTTACAAAAAACTCCATTTATCATGGAAATTAGTGAGATTACAAAGAATGGATAAATTATGACTGAATTTCATATCCTAGTGGATCAAGTCCCTGGTCTAGGAGCATTAGAGAGGATTCTCTTAACTTCTGTAGCAATTTCCTTAGTTCTTCCTTAGAAAATACCTGATTTTAAAAAAAGAAAAAAAAGTTAAGAATGATAACAAAGAAAAGTATGAACTTACAGTCACCTGAGCAACCTGATCAGCTTAATACAAGAAGAATTCCTCTTTAAGATTCCTGCAGCCAGGGGCCAGTATATCAGCATGGCCCCAAACTTCAAAGCTATTTCTCTGAGCCAGTCTATATACTTCTAACTGCTTAGCAATGTATACATATTTTGGAAAAAAAGGACAAACACTATAACTGGACCATTATTTTAAGAAAATCTAACAACAGCTAAAAAATATAAACACATCTCACAAAATTAAACATTATTACAGAGCTTATCAAATCACTAACATCTGGAGTGCAAGTGCCCTGGAACTTACCAGATACAGCTTGTGGCGCTCAGAGGACACCATATCCGCTAACTGCAGGCACTCCTGGTACTGACCGGTGCTGTGCAGGATGGTGTGGAGCAGAAAACACAACATGGGCAGACAGAGCTTTCTCAGTAAAACCATCTGATGTGCTCTTTCGTGGTCTTCTTCAGCATCCTACCGACAGACATCAGGAGTCATTCTAACAACTTTAAACTAAATACCCTCATAAAAAGTCAACTACTGAATCAAAACCGAAATGCACCAGCTAGAAACTAAAGAGTTTCTCCAAATCTTATCATCCCATTAAAAATAAGACAAGGCCGGGTTCACCCACGGTATCGAGTAGACAAGACTGTTCAGCAAAAAAAGCCTGAAGATGAACAAAATACACTACAGAGGAGTCACAGGTCTGATAATGGACACAAAATGCTTCTGAATTTGTATTTCTAATAAACTTGCTACATCTTGAATAAAAACATGCACAGAAGGAGTGAGAGACTGAAGACCACCAGAGCAAACAGAGCAGAAAACAACCCCGCCTCAGACACGGGCAGATG
The DNA here is from genome assembly GCA_031878705.1 of Tapirus indicus. Lineage (NCBI taxonomy): Eukaryota > Metazoa > Chordata > Mammalia > Perissodactyla > Tapiridae > Tapirus > Tapirus indicus. The sequence goes on along the minus strand of CM062918.1, from coordinate 152,740,029 downwards.
GAGATGTGGACAGGTCCAAAGAGGGCTGAGGACCCGCCAGAACACAGGAAGGACTGCTGTCATGGGGGGAGAGGTGTGCAGGGAGGGACAGCTTTGTGCCAAAGGTTTTGTTTTTAAACAAAGAATGAATTTATGATGCCTTTGTATAATTTTTTAAAAACAGAAAAATAGAAAGAACTGTAGATTTGAATAATACAATGAATGAGACAGAACTAATATGAGGAAAACTTAATGTAGAGAAAACAATTAGCATTTCTTGTAACTGTACATGGATCTTTCTAGAAAGTTATGTGGGAGTAAGAGTGCAGAAGAAAAAAAGTGCAGAAGAACAGATCTTTTATGCCCACTACATTTTCTTACACATTTGAAAACTCAAATAATTACAATAAAGAGGTACCCAACCACACTCAAATTTCTGAAATAATCTTAAAAGTAGGAAGGAAATCCACAGAACTCATGGTGTAAAACAAAACAGAAAACAGGAGAAGCTAAAACCATAACTGGTCCTTTGAGAAGCCTACTACGACACCTAATGACTTTTTTAAAAGGCAGTGTCTTCATAGATGTTGGAAATTGTTTCTCCTCACGACAATTGTATTAACCACTAAAAAGACCTTCACGTGAGAGGCTATGATATGAAGCTGCTACAACATTTTCAAGGGCAGGTCTAAGTGGAGGTGTGCAGCAGCACGGTGTCACCTGGTAATTCCACCACCGAGCAATTGTACTAACCTACTCTGACCGAGGCCAGGTTTCCACACGTAGCAAAAATCACTGTCTGTCTATCTTTTAGTCTTGTTTTGAGATATAAATACATAAAAGCAAATATTAAAATGCATGCTTTGCAGTTTCTTAGCTTTAAAAAGGAAAGCACCTTCAATTCTTTTCTCTAACAGGCACTCACCACCTGCAGAGGTGGATTTAACACACTCAAGGTCTTACTTATAATTCACATTAGCATCTCTACAGGAACCTGTTAAGAGTGAGAGGACCACTTCTTTCTGGGTCATTCCATATGTGCTCTGATGTCATCTTTCCCCTATGCTAAAGAGGCAAAGTACCCCTGGCTCCTGGACTCCTTATCAGCTCAACGTAGCTACAGGCTTGTTAACAACCTCATCTCACAAGATGGATTTTGAACTTCCTTCTCCTAAATCCTGTAGGTGCCAAATGTCAGGGTGTGCCACAGGGATCTCTTCTCTGACTGTAACAGATCCCCATGCCAGCAGATCGGCTGCCGTCAACCATCCAGAAGCATGCCTGACGGGCCCAGCAATTTGCCACAAGGAAAAGAGAATACTTGTTCTGCCACAACCTATGATATTTTTCTCATCTAAATGAACAAAAGCTTTGAAAAATCCTGTAAATAAAAAAACAAAAATATTCTTTCATCAGGGACATATAATGCTTTATATGTGGGAAAAACTAACTGCTATGTGTTGACAGCAGGAGATGACCTGCACTGACATTACAGGTATCCCTAATATGAAGACAGTGCATTCACCCCAATAATGTAGTACCATTCATTTACCAAATATTTCCTGAAAGCCTCTTATGTTCCAGGCATTACTTTAAGTACCAGAGTCAGAGAAACGAAGAAAACAATGTTGCTCCCTTTCTGAAGGTTACATCCTAATGGGGGTAGACACACAAAATGCAAATAAATGTACATTATATCAGATAAGTGCCATGAAGAAAACTAATGCAGGATAAGGAGATAGAAAGTGACAGATGTGTGTATACGTACACATGCTATTTAGGATGGAGTGTTTGGGGTGTGGGAGGGTCTCTAAAGAGAGATGACATTTGAGCAGACTGCTGAAGGAAGTAGGGACGCCATCCATGCAGACATTGTGGGGAAAGAGCGTTCTCGGCAGAGCGGAAATAGCAAAGAGGCCCAGAAGGCTGGACCGTAGTGAGGAGAGAGAAGCAGAGTGCGGGACTAGAGAGGTAGTTAAGGTCCAATGTGTGTGTCATCTTGACATCAAGAAAAGAACTCCGGGTTTTATTCAAAGGGTAATGAGAAGCCATGAGAAGGTTCTGAGTAGGAGAGTGATATTTCATTTTATTCTATTTCACTTTAAAAGGATTACTAGCTGATCTATATGAGGAAGGGACTATATAAGAAAGAGTGGGAAACAAGGGAAAGACAGTTGAGGCTTCGACTAGAATGTGGGGGAGGTAGAGGTGGCGAAAAGTAGGTAAAAATGACCTGCCTGCTCCATCCTCCTGCCTCCACCATCCCTGTGCACACCAGCCTCCGGCACTAATGGGACCATCCTACAGTTATGTAAGAACTTGAGGTGTAGAGGTAAGAGACAGCGTAGAATGCCAGAGCTATCTTGTACAGCTGTGCCTTGCAGTGGTGGCTGGCCAGGTGAGTGAGTGGGGGCTGTGCTCCGTTCTACAGGTCACGTGCACTTGGCAAGGACTCTTATCTGTGTAAGAGAAGGGATACCATTTCCTAATTCTAATACAAGTGATATATGTGCTAGCAGGAGCCTTGATTAATTCCCTACTTTGCTGAATATGTAAGAATATTAAGCTAAACTCAACTGAGGTGATTCAAAATATCATTACTTATCATTTGATTGTTCAAGAAGTCTCTTGTTGTCTGGACTGGATTTGAAGAACTGATTGAGACTGAGTATTGATTTTTAAATGTTTGAGAAAACAAAATGGTATCATGCATTTCCTTCCATTGGAACTCCATTTTTACAATATGCCAGACTGTCTATTTTGTGACTTTCACAATCTAATCTAAGATTAACTAATAATTAGAATAAAGATTTATGTATAAATAAGGCACTCAAGTCTTCAAAATTTAAATGAGATTTAATTAGCTTTTTGCAACACTAACATTTTATCTCCATGAGCACCGGCATGAACCAGAAGAGAAAAGTTTAGCCTGAGGAACGTGCTAAGGCTTCAAAACTACTTATGGGGCCAGCAGGGTTCTAGTGTGGATTTCAGGGCAAGAAGTGGAGACTGTTATGGTACTTACTCTATCAGGAAGAGTAGCAAACAGGGGCTCAAATCGTCTCCTGGGCCTGTTTTTGTTTATGACCAGAAAAGGGAAGCCAGAGGAGCTAGAAAAATACAGTAGCCAAAAAAATAGTAGTGACTATATTGAGACACAGGGAACGGTGGAGGGGAAGATACCTAGGACACTCCTTGGTTTCACTGTTCAAATAACACACCAAATAGCAGAGACCCCAGCACTTCCAGTTCTCCTTGCACAGATCACAGGTCTGCAGAGGCAAAACTAGTCACTCACTGTTTCCACCACGCCCCAGGACCGGCCTCAGTCTTCCCCTCGCGAGATCATTACATGCAGCAGCCTTCCTTCCCCCTCAGCTCATCCAAATTCTACCCCATTTGTTCAAGACTCAGGCAAATGCTACACCTTTCAAGCATCCTGTCCAGATCTCTTCCAGAAAGAAGAAACCTTTTCTTTTCCTGCACTGATAAAACATGTAATCTATGCTTTTGTAACTGGTTCTCAACACAGATTATACATTAAAGCTTTCCAGGTGATTAAAAAAAAAGCCCAGCCCTATAAATCAGACTCTCTAGAGGTGGAACCCAGTATTTTTAAAAAGCTCCTCAGGTCATCTAAATGGACAGCTCAGAGGTGAGAGCCACTGCTTTATATATGTCTTACTCAAACTACCAGACTTATCTTCATATCCCTAAGTTGAGTTGAATACATGTATAATTCAATTTTTAGGTCCCGAATTTAAAAAAATTAGATTTTAGTATCCTTGGTGAACATATTAAATCTGCAGAAATAGTTTACCCAAGAGCCAAGTATCCCTATGCCCTAGCTAGTGTTTTCATCTTAAATTATGGGACGTTCACTTATAAGTACAATGGTTATATAAGATCTACAGATGCTCCTATTCAGAGACAGAACTTTTAAGAAAAAGATACAGTTTGTTTTTTGTTTTTTTTGCATTTAGCTGTAAACAGTGTACACAGCTTACCTCTCTAACATCCACCATCCACCCTCCATCAACGAACAGCAAGACGTTGTACATTTTCTCCTTCACGTCAGCAGTGAGGGCATCCAAGTGCCCTTTCCAGATACCGTAGTCCATCTGCAAAGCAGACACAGAGCAGACATATAACGGACTGAAACCAGCAAAGGATGGATTTGTAAAGTATAGACAGGAATATATACATGAAACGTCATTCTGAAGAGCTGACATTCAGTCAGCCATATATAAAAATAAACATCAACAGACTGCAGGGAAATAAAACACTAAAATGTTAACTTTGTAAATGAACACTAATGTCACCTGAAGGTATTTTATGTTTGGTTAATTATCTACACAAAAGTAACTAAACAGATGGCTCTTTTTCAAGTGGAACGTTTAGGAAGATCGCCTGTTACAATAGGAATATCATTGCTGAAGAAATGACCTCTTCAAATATATGACATAGATTTTCAAGATGCAATAGACATGTCTCATGTATAACTTACTTCGTATTTCTTTTCTTTGTGTTCATGAGCCACTTTCTCAGTAAAAGTTGCTTGAGGTATCAAAGTAGGTTTTTGTGGAGCTGAATTCATATGCTTAAACCACTCATTAAAGGTTTCATGGGCTTCCTAAAATGTAAAATAAAATAGAAAAATATAAAAAAAGAAAAAACTTTTCACATATGTTCAACAAAGCTTTTAAAATTTGGTTCTTAGAAATAATTTTGCAGCATCAAGAAATGAAACTGTTTAAAATTTATTTTTTATGCAAAAAAAATCATTGTGAATTAATGTTTTGTCAAGTGACAAATACCAGCAAGGTGTATATATATGTGTGTGCATATGTTGTGTTTTCTGGCACCTACTCCTATCTCAGCACCCTGACCACATACGTATCTTGACATTTATCGCCCTGTGATGTCATTGTCACCCTGTGATGTCATTATCATCCTGTGGTGTTGTCATTCTGTGATGTTGTCACCCTGTGAAGTTATCGCCCTGTGATGTCACCACTCTGTGATGTACACATGTTTACATGTCTGTCTTCTTGACTAGCCTATTAGCTTTTGGAGGGCAAGGATGGAAAGCCATCCACAGATTTAGCCCTAGAATCCAGCCCAATGTAATCACTTCATTATTTGTTGAATGAATTTTGAATAAGTATGTTGTTATTTTAGTCACAACAAATATAGAATATCTTGCTTTTCTCAGTTACTGCCAAAAGGCAGAAATATTAATGTTGAGACAAGCGTTCAAAGAATCTTAAGGAAACGTAAGTTTCAGACATCACACACTGTCCACCATGTGAGATGTTCTTGGTTGGTCAGCACTGATTAGAGGCTCAGGCTAACGAAGACCAGGTCATGATCAGTGGATGCGTCAGCACCACAGTCACAAGGGAGATAAGAGGAGACAGTCTCCACTTCTGGACAAATAGCTCAAAGTCTGAGAGTGAATCTGAAAAATCATCACGAAGACAGGCACATTTGGGGTTTTCTTTACAATCTCACCAAATAAGCTCGAATGCACAAATGTTCTCTGATAGCATTATCATCTTCAGCAGGAAGGGGGCTTTCCATGCCTTGTTCCTCCCACTGATTGTATATTTCTGCTATAGAATCCTGAGGAATTTTCACAAATACTTCTTTTGCAGCTTCGTGCTTTTTTGATGCTATGGAAAAGAGATACAATTTTTCAATATCTATGGATTTCTATGTAATGGTTTAAAGGAGTCAAATCATTGGTTTCCAACTTTTACAGTTGGCTGTAACCATTTCAGGTCCCAAGATACTTCTGGTTAAAGGTCTGGGTAATCTTTCTACCTAACGGCTGGGCCTTTTCCTTATTTCAGTGTGATAGTCACAAAGGAGTCATTAAATTACTTTTACATACTTCTGTGTCTTAAAAAAAGCAATTACATTTTTCAAAGCCTTAAGATTATATGCAAAATTGAGTAGGACGTGAAAATTCATTGTTAAATATGTTCTGTTTCATAATACCAGGTTTGATATATAAGAGTGGCTGTTCTGTACCCTCCCCTACTGCAAGAGTTAGAAAAACAAGAAACAAAACAATGTTCAAGAATACATGGATTTGAACAAAAACTTTAAAAAAATATAAAAATACAGCATACCCAAGAATTTCCTCATTATCGCATTGCCTTGTTTTAGTGCTTCTGCCCTCTGTGCTGGGTCAAATACCAACCAGTCAATTACATCAATCTTCAAACGGTCCTCCTATTCATTCAATTGAAAAACAGAAACATCAATTTTGGATTTTTCTAAGATAGTCTGCAAATTATAGAATTAACTTACACCTCCACTTCTGGTGAACATCATTTCCCCTCAAGTTATACAAAATGATGGAAGAATCTAGCTTTCTTGGCTTATTTTCGCATTTAATGGCTCTCTATTGGATTACAGAGAAATGTCCTAGACTGTGACTCTGGAAGCATATTTTGTGTACCACCAACCTAACCATGGGAGTCCTTTAAGTGCTACTCTCAAGTATTATTCTTTCCTAGATAAAACTTCCTATTCCTTTCTGGAAATAGGAGTAAGTAAGCTACAGAAGAGTTAGTGACTGATCAAGTATCTAGAATAATCTGATGAGCAAAACTCCAATGCTCAGGTTTTCTTCTATTAGAGAAGCTTCCTTTAACATACAACTACTATAAGTAATCCCTTACTTAGGACCTTAAATTTGCTGTCAGTTTTTATAATTTAAAAGGTTTTGGCTGACAAGGAGAAATGCTCAAGAAAAGAAAGAAGCCAGAGTATTTGAAGGTAGAAGTTCACCAAAGAACCACCTGGGGGAGCACCGGGAGTTACGGAACACCCCCATCACCTCAGTAGTGCCGGTATCCAGGGCTGGGGCCAGGTCGTGATGACTGAATTCACCGTTGTCTTTCTTTCGAATATTCTCAACTACAGTTTTTGTTATAGTTGCAATATCCAAATCTAAAGAATTTTTTGAAGAGACCAAAACAAGAATTAATTGGTCACAACTATAACATGTAAAATATAAAAGACATTATAAAAGAAAATGACAAAAAAGACATTTTACATATGAGTTACAGTATAAGTTATTTTACTCCTAAAACAGAATTTCATTCCTTTTTTTTTTCCCTCTCAAGAGAAATAAGATTTAAAATTAGAAGGATAAATGTTACTAAGGCCAAAATGATAATTTGCCTACAAGGCCCAGTAGAGGAAGCTCTCAACCATTTTACCTGCTTCTTTGGCCAGTTCCAGGCAATGGTGGCGCTGTTCAAATTCTGTAACACCTTCCAAAAATAACGCATACTGGGCAACAGCCAGGTCTTGAGGCAAATGACAGGTGTAAAATGCTATGAGATTTGTATGTTTCTCATTTATTAAAAGCTAAAAAATAGAAAAGATCAAAGTATGTCAACAACACAAGTTCTAGGATCAGCAGTGCTTTTTAAAAAGTTCACTTCAAAATTTCAAACATATTTAGGAGAGATTCATACAGACGTGGATTTGTGCTGTTAAAAAGCATAATTTTAAATTTAAAAAATGTACTTATGATAATTAAAAGATCTCTTATGGATTCTGATGACTTTCCTGCCACTGGGTATTAAAATATTATCATGCTGATTTTTGTTTCCATTAAAATAGTGAAAAAAAAAATCAAATTGTGGATTCTCAAAGTTTACCTGTATATATGTCTTTAAAACCTCAATGGAAACGTCTTCCTTCAAAGGAAAAAAAGATATAATTCAGTTATAAACACAACTGCTTATGTGTACCTCCCATATAGCTAATAAAAATTCTGCCATTAAATGATTTAGTGATTTTAATATTTACCATTGAGCAACATATGCCAGGCTAGGTGCTTAGCAAAGTTCATGTATTGCCTGATTTAATCTCACCGTAACTCTCTGTGGGTGGTTACTATTACTGTTCACATTTCACAGAGGAAGAAACCAAGACCTAACAGAGGTTTTATTTGCCCAGAATTACAAGGCTAGAAGCTGCTGAGTAAGGGTGGGAAGTCCGAATTCCTACTCCCAGGTCCAGGCTTTCAACTACTGTATCATTCTGCCTTCTACACATACTCTGAACAAAATGTGATCAATCATTTAGGAAAGAAGAAAACAAAGGTTTAAAATCTCACACAGAACTTAGTCTGGTTCAGTTAGCAACTTTAGCGGGTTGATTTAGAGTTGGGTGCTGATGGGCATTAAAGTTATGAATTTACCAAAAATCAGGTAATCATCAGCATTCTGAGCCACGGATTGGAACCCTAACAGGTCACCACAGTGAGTTATCACTGAGTGATCACAAGAGACTATAGAGAAGACTTCTGCACCATTATCACGATTTCTAGAAAACCACAGAAAAGTCAAGTATTTTCCTGACGATAGGTATACAGCTATAGCCTTGCAGGGAAGGGTAAATGGTTCATTTAATTTACTTTGGTCTGTAGTCCCAGCGTTCGAAAAAACAAAATGAGGTGAGTCATGAAGCGGAGGAGGTGTCCAGGTAGATTATTTCTGCTTTTGGAAAGCCATTTGCTAAACTCATCCATCAAACCTACAAGCATCAAAGCAAAGATTCAGCAATAGAGATGAAAATCAAATGAAGAGAAATAAACATTACCAAGAACATTTACCAAATTCCTATAGTGCAGTTAAGCCACTATCTTATTGTTAATAACCATCATATAAAACAGACTCTGGGTTAAATTCAAACTTCGTAACAATTAAGTGAATAGCTGCATTCAAATAAGCTGATATTTATAAAGATTAAAAGATGTGGTGAGTCACAGGCATTGTTTTGGTAACTTTTTACAAAACTACTATAAGAAAACAAAGAACTCGTATAAAGTAAAATAAAACTATAATATCTTACCATCAATGTCTCCCAGGATAAGGAATTTTTGAACTATATGATAATGTTCTTGATTCTCTTCCAGAACTCTCTGAAAAAATTTTTACATTTTCCATAAATCTTCTAGTGGTCACTCTGTAGTAGGTATTCATTGTCAAACTAAAAATGTCAAACTTTTGAAATAACATATATAAAGAAAAAGTTGGAAATAAAAGATCTTAGGAGATCAAAACAAAATAAAACGTGGGAAGGATACTGCCTTTGGAATACACCCAAGACTCACAAATCCAGCACTGAACAATATCTCTGAAAGCAGAGAGCTGTGATAAAACAACTTAACCTCTGTAAATGTTACTACACTTTCATTTTTTATATACTTCTACTGTGTTCCTTGGCACTCCATGGTGGGCCAGAAAGGAAGGGAACTTGTGACTAAGCAAAATGAATTGTAAGATTTCTTTCAACATGAACAAATTCTTCAAAGCATCCTGTGGGTATTCTCTGCCACACGTGGCACCAAGAGGAACAAAAACCGTCAAAACAGTAATTAGGCAGAACGGAAAAAACCATTTACAAGTAACATACAGCTGGATTTTTTGAAGCAGTTTATTTTTTGTCAAATATTTAAAATTTTTAGTTATCTAAATTTTCTTTCAGCATTTATTCTTTTTACATTCAAACGTTTGCTCCATCTGGAATTTACTTTAATCCATGGCATAAGGTAGGCATCTAGCTTTGTTTTCTTTCCAGATGGAAAGTAATTATACCCACACCATGTAACTAAGTAAACCATCCCTTTTCTTCTAAAATGAAAGGTCCTTCTGCCACCTGTTAAGTTCTCAAATACACTTGAATCTAATATGGGACCTTTGTGTCCACTGATATACTTGTTCCTATGCCAATTTCACACCGTATTGCTGTTATCTTTATATTAAGTCTTATTATTAAGACGAGTATCCTATAACTATTGCTCTTTTCCAAATTTTCTTGCCATTCTTACTTATTCTTCTATTTGGAAATTTTCTGACTAGAAATAATCCCCCAAAGCATTAGGTTTCTATGTTAATTTTGGAATGACTGACATTTATATGAAATCCTCTCATCCAGGAATGTGTATATATTTATTCATGTCTTTCAATAAGATTGTATAGTTTTCTTTATAAAGGCCCTCAAACCCTTGGTTAATTTTATTTCTAGGTATCTTATAGTTTTGGTCAATAATTGAAATGGGACTTTTGGGGTGAGGGGGCTATATCATTTTCTAACTAGTTGCAACAAGTACAGAGAGGCTATGATTTTTTGCAACTTTGCCTTGAATTTAGATACTATTAATTCTAGTCACTTAGTGAGTCTTGAGTTCCTAGATTTACAATTTTATCATATGTAAATGTTCCCCCTTTGTAATATTTATATCCATTCCTTGACTTTCTTATTTTATTTTCATTAGCTGGAACCTGCAAAATAATAGACTGCTAATAAACATTTGACAGAAAAAGCATTAATTTTCTCCCTATACAAAGAGCTCATATACAATAATAAGGAAAAGATAAAACCCAACAGAAAGATAGGTAAAGGATCTGAATAGGAAATGTGCAAACGGTCACTAAACAAGGGAAACTGGCTCAGCCTGTGAGCAGAAAGGAAAGGTGAGCAGCAGAGTGAGCTCCTCTTCCCACCTCATCCGACAGATTGGCACAAAATCAAGGGGGTGATGTTTGGGACTGCTGACGATGCAGGGAAATGGACACATTAGTAAATTACTTGTGGGAGTATGAATTAATTGCTACAACCAGGTAATTAATTTAATAAACATATAACCTTTAACCTAGCAACCCTGCTCTCAAGAAACTTATCCTAAAGAAACAGGACTGGTAGATAAGTATATTTGTAAACAAAAATGTTCACTGTGATGCTAGTAACAACCTAAATATCACCAAAAGGGAGTGATTTTAAAAATTATACATTGTTGTTCTACAGAACATTATGTACCTATTAAAAAGAATAAGTTAGACTGTTAAATCCATATCCACTAACTTCGAGAGAGTGTCATTAAGTGAAAAAAAAAACTCTCCAAGTTGTAACGTATGCAATTCAATTCAAAAAACAAAAACCAAGATTCTACACTGGAATATCTATATTATTCACACGTACTTGTGAGAGTGTGGAGAAGGACACAGAAGGGTACATGTCAATCTGCTTTATCATCTCAGGGGAATGAGAATAACCACAAAAGGGTTGAGAGAAAGTGTTTATGAAGGTTTTACTTATACCTGGGGATTATTTTGTTCCAAGGACACACAGTATTACTTTGGTTAAAATTTTTAAAAAATATTAGATCACTTTGAGATCCAAGCAAAGAAAGTCTTTTTATTTTCCATTATGTGTTTTAATTTTTCAAAAAGAAAGGGATAAATCAGTTTACATGTATATCATATATTTAGATGAAACCAATCCTAAACCAAAGAAACAGAAATGATGTATTACTTTAAATACTCAAAATACTTAAGCTTCTTCCTTCTAAAGAATGTCTCTTATGTGGGTAACAGGAGAGGGAAAAGGAGATGACAAGGTTTCACATACTTTTTGTCTTTCCACTACAGTGCACAACAATGTAACGTGTATTGTTTCCTATTCCAGTTACCCTAAAATATTCATATTTACCTTTTTATCAGTAGCTTGAAGTTCTTCAAAAACCTTTTCTAGGGTCCAACTTCGAAAGAAAGAACAGGAAAGGGATAAAATAATATTAATAATATGAACAAGGGCTACAAATACAACTTCATAGAGCATACTACAAATCAACAACAAACTCACTTGGCTTCCACATATTCTCTAGGGAGTTCTTCAGTTTCATCCAGAGTCATGACGGACGTCCGGACCTCCTGTTCTACCAGACTGTCCACCATCACCCGAAAGTAGGCCCACACTGTGTCTTCCCAGGTGTCACAGACAGGAAGCAGCTTTTCCCCCATTCCAAAACAGAAACACAGACAGTCAACAAAGAAGAAAGGAAAAGCAGTTACATCCATTGATATGGACTATAAAGTCACTGTAATAACACAAAACACTGTGGATTGTAAAATATCACATCGAATAAACTCCAGCCCCCGCAAACTACATCTTCTAAATTTGAACTTTTTAGATTTTTTCCATACTGAGTTCACAATAGCATCAATTTTCCATGCTGATATAAGATGGTGTTTCAACTAATTATTATAACATCCCTCAAAATAGCTGTAAAATGTAGAGTGTGGTAGGGGTTGGGAGAAGCACACCCACAAATGTAAGACAATCCAGAGAGTCACTGTGCCTTAGTGGTACACTTCTGCATAACGCTATGGGTACTATTAAGTCATCAACAGATAGATGTATGTTGTCATTAAATTTACAATTAGAAACTGAAGTCTGATTTCATGTATTAAAACATCATTTGATATATGGGACACATCATATTAAGCAGCTCAAGCCACTATTCTATTTCATGACGATCTCTATCATTGATACTCTTAGAAAGAAGCTTAAGTTTATAAGATTTACTATATACAATTATTAGAATATTTTATGTATCTGACTTCATTCCATAGGAAAAAAAAGAATTATTAAAACATATTGCATACCTGCTTAAGATTCCCACTTAAAGCTGCATAAATTGCTCTCTCATATCTATTAAAAAGCTCCTGAAATACAATGAATATAAATAAATTTGAAATATTGTTTTTCTTAGTATGTCAATTTTTTTCATAATCCGGAATTTTGCAATGTCTTCTAAACTGAACTGATTTATTCACTTGATAGTTTCTAAACTTTAGTGAAAGATCTAGTGGGGTAACAAGAAGGAAGGACCCCTTAGTTTGATGATATAGTCAATGCTGGAATCTTCAAGTCAACCATCTAAATTTCAAACACAGGGTGAGAGCAGATCCAACTCTAACGGATGCTTTATTTATAGCAGTCAAATTTTTTTCCAGATAGAACCTGTAAAGGTATTTTCCTCTAGCAAGTTTCTAAATACCTAATACTACCTGACACTGACCTAAGAACATCAAAACAAGGTACTTGGAACCTGCCGTGCATCAGTTTGCATCAAATTCCTCAGTAGAATTAATTATATTCATCAAATAATCTCATTTTACATCCAGATTCTAATAATGGCATTTCAGTTTTCTTTTCATGCAAACAAGAGACTTCAGAGACTCTCACTATACAACTGAGTCCTCCTCCACCTTCCGCCACCAATCACTGGTTCTAACCATCTTGCTTTCTACTCCCATCAATGCCATCCCAGGATAGGCCCTTAGTACTTAGCGTCTGAATAATTCTGACAGGCTCCGAACAAGTTTCCTGGCCCTCAGTCCACTAAATTGTAAGCCTGTTTTCCACTGCCATGCTAATCTTCTTAAAACACTGCTGTCATGTGCCCTCCAGGTTTTGATGGTTCATCACCATCCAGGATACACAAGTCCTCATTCCTCAGAGCAGCACCTGAGGACCACCACTGCCTGTTCTTAATTCACCTTTCTCAATCAGGTTTCCCATTATAGTCAGTTCTGCTACAATGCTTGTTTTGAAAATGTGAATTTGTTCCAATGCAACTGATATATCAAGGAACAATTTGAACATAACGCAAATTTCCCATTTGCTTACACACAATTTCATCCACAAGAAACACTAGATGAATGCAGAAAACTACACCTAGCTGAACCGAGCCACTTAGAAATACACAAAAGGAACACACCTCAAATGTCTACCAGCTACCTCAGTTCACCAGAGGTGTTAAAAGCTAAACTGATCTGCATCAAGTGTTACACTTCTGTTTGATTTGAGATAACCTCCTTCTACCACTTCAAAATAACTCGTAAGCTGCAAACCTCTGACACCCAGTTCCACAAGCAAACTTCAGGTCTTTTTCAAGGTAAAGCACCATATTTATTGTGGTATTTACATGTTTCCTAACCACTAAACAGTGTGAAACTGTGCTACTGTTTTTACTAAGTCTATCTTTTTACATACCACTGATGGTTTTTGAGTACTGTGCTCTTAACTCCATTTTTCCCAAAAGCTCTGTGGGTTTTCTAGAAAATTTTGCATGCTGTAATGAATTTTAGGGATACACAGGTCGTGTTACAACCTATGCATCCTACCTAGAATTCCCTCTTCTTTTCATGCCCAACAACCCAAATCTTACTAGTTTTTAAAAGTTCAATTCAGTTCTCTCCTCGGAAGCCAGGCTTTTAGCCTAGTTCTTATTCTCAGAATTTGGAAACTTCTCTGTTTTTGCCTTATGTCAGTGTTTAGTTCTCAGTACCCAGCGTCTGAATCATTCTGATTAGTAAAGCCTGCCAACTGCTCTTCTTCAGTTTGACTGGAAGTCCTCTGCAGACAGAACTGCAGTCTCACACCGAATGATTCACAGCACCTGCGGCAGGCCCTTAATTAATTAGAGTAAAGATCAATATCAGTAAATATTTTATTAGATCTTACATCTTCTGCCATTCTCCAACAACTTATTTTCCAAATGCATCTATATGGATTTCCTTCAACAGGCTCTAATTCTGTTCCTATAAAACAGTAAAAGAAATACAATTTATAGTTTAAAATGAGATCTCCTTATTTCAACGATTTCTAAAAATAAAAGCTACACTTCACAAAGACTGACATTTAGGGCTAAATCTATCCCCAGCTCGCAGAATAAAATCGACTACAACACCTCCATTAACGTTCGGGTCATGGTAGAGTTTCCAGCCTTCAAGGGTCGCAGCTCTCCAGGCCTGACCACAACGTTTGCAGAGTCGCTGCGCCTTTAGAAACAAGAAGGAGAGGTCAGTCACACAGGAGTGCAGTCCTGAAAGGGTACTTGTGCCGTCTAGAGAAGTACGAACCACGTGAGACAGGAGCAGACACCTTAGGGCGCTCACACCTTAGAGCACAACGCAGACGACCAGCAACGGCACTTCACTTTACCACCACAGGCACAGCCCCCTGGGGTCTCTGCCTTTCTTTCTTTCTTTTCCTAATAATCCCTTTGCTCTTTGATTCTGGCTTACCAACAGGTTCCCAGGGTCCCCACAGGCACTGAATTCTGCAGGAGACAAACGGGCTAAAGAGGCTGATGGCCTCTGATTTATGTAAAAGTATTACAAAACATGGTTAGTCTCTAGGACAGGGTGCTATTGCTCTTTCAGCCCACTAGTGACATTTCTTTATGTTAAATGGGACCAGTCAGATGAGCGTGACATACCAGTGAAATAGATACATGTTTGTGGGTCCGTCTTCTCTTTAGGAACCATTTCTTTGTCATTGAGTTCACATGGTTTGGGTAGATCCTATGATCCCATCTCTGAGCGCTAGGGTTAGGCATGTGATCTAATGAGAATCACTCCCAGGACTCTTGCTGGTGATATTGGGAAACAGACACACTCCTTTTGCTGGGACTGCTAGCTTGCAGGACGACATAAGCCTGGAGCTGCTAGTGGCCATCATTGACATGAGGAGAGGCTTCTTGAGAATGAAGCCACAGAGCGGAGGGCAGAGCCAAGAGACACTGGGAAAGACAGTATCCTAATGCCATCTTTTGAGTCCCTGGATCCTGCTTAAAGCCAGATATAACCCTCCACACTTCCCTGTTCCACGAGCCAATCAATTCCCCCCTTGTAAGTAACTTGAGTTGGGTTTCTGTCACTTGGACCTAGAGAACCTGATTAATACAACCAGTTAAAGAATATCATATCCCAAACAGCATTCTCAATTTATGGCTTTTAAAAATTATGAAAGCTTTTATATGGTGACTGACAAACAATAATGAACTAAAATTTCACAATGTGATAAACTTATTATGATATCAAGAAAAAAAAGAAATGAAATTTATCTGCCACAAAACAAGAAACTAAATATGAATACAATGAAAGCATACATTGTTACTGTTATTAAATCCCATTGGCATATAGTTGCCTGCCAAAAAAATTATGAAAGCTATGTAGCAACATGAAAAAAGTTTTGATATGCTATCTAAAAAAGGCAGGATCAAATCTGAATGTAGAACCTTAAAAACATTTTTCTAAGTGAAATAAGCCAGACACAAAAGGACAAGTATTGTATAATTCCACTTGTATAAAATAGGTAGAATAGGCAAATTCATACAGACAGAAAGTAGATTAGAGGTTACCAAGGGCTGAGGGAGAGGGATATGGGGAGTTATTGCATAATGGTTACAGAGTTTCTGTTTAGGGTGATAAAAAAGTTTTGGAAATAGATAGTGGTGATGGTTTCACAACATTGTGAATGTAACTAATGCCACTGAAATGTACACTTAAAAATGGTTAAAATGACAAATTCTGTCTTATATATTTTACCACAAGGAAAAAAATTAATAATGTAATATACCAAACTATTGAACTGTACACTTTCAATGGGTGAATTATATTTCAATAAAGATGTTAAGGGAAACTTGAATGTGTACTATGATTACGATTATGTTGAAAGACGTACAAAAGACAAAGGGCTGTAAGATTAAAAAAAACCCATTATCTGTGATTGTGTAAGGGCAGCGGGACCTTGAGAATTGTTGTTTTTCAAGTCTTCAGTAACGTGGTCATATTTTTGTTTTCTGTTTTTTAAAATACATCCTTGTTTGCCATTGCGATTCCTAGTATCCTGCACATCACCTGGCAGAGTGGCTGGGACTTAAATATTTTCTGAATAAATGTGATAGCAACTTCTTTTCTTAATTACGAAAGAAGAATGATGCTTAATAATCCAAGATTTACTACGATAAGAAATTACTTAATACATGCTAGTGCTCTGTGTAACACAGAAGAATGAACACTCTGAATGAACACATTTCTGTCTGAAGAATATCGCCGAGAGTGTGGCAGAACGGGTTCAACGAAGCTGGAAGCTCCTGTGTGTGGGAGTGCTCATCAGAGTGGACACAGCCACCCACAGATGCTGACATTCTAGGGTAAGACCTGAACCACTACCGAGGAGACTGCATTTAAAGAGGTGAGTATAAATGGAAGAAGTCTGAGGGCCATCACGGTCTCCAAATGCTAAATAGTGTCACCTAAAAGAGCAGTTAGGGTCCGACTTATTCTCAACTCTTCAAAATCAAAGCCAGAAGTAACAGCGATACGCCTGGAGTATGACTACAACACAGGAAGGCAAGTTTGACCCCTTAGAAAGAATTTTCTATCAGAGTTGTGCAAACCAGGGGGCACTGCTTGCTGAAGCAATGTGTTGCTTATCACTGGGAATGTTCAAACTGGAGTTAGATCCAGAAATCCTGTGAAAGAGATTACTGCATCGAGGAGGGATATAGATCCCTTCCTAACTTACAGAGTCTATGACTTTCTGAAATTGGACAAGCAAAGTATCTGTGATTTACCTCTTCTGTCATTCCAGCACGGATTAGAGTGAAAAGATATTTGAGTAATCTGACTTCATCTTCTCTATCCAGATCATCAAGGGGCATTTTTTGTCTTATGGGAGCATCAGGGTCCTACCAAAAAAAAAATCATCATCTATAAATCCTTTGTACCCACATACATTTAAGCATCATCAAGAGATGATAAATCTCTCCTGAATTTACATATGGAAATAAATTCATTTACAATTTAGTTAAGTAACAAAGGGAATGAAAGTGTCACAAGTGTTCCAAATAGCCACCCAACTGTCTGCTGCCCATTCAAAACAGATTCTGTGGCCACAGAGGCACATGCCTAGGTCAGGCAAAGTGGAAACACCACTAGTCCAGCCCAGCCAAGCAACTCTAGAAATGCTACTCATAATTCAAAATGACCTGAGCTTTCAAGTACCCTGTTGTAGCAACTACACGGTCAAGTTAATTCTGAACAGAATCAGGCCTCGCTGGAGAATAAGCAGAGGAGAAACTGAAGGAATCACAATGCATCCTGTGACGAGAAAGCGCTCAGCTGGTACCTTCTGAGAACATATGAGAAGAGAGCCCATTACGGGATTGATACTACATAAACACACCAATGCCCAATAAAAATTTTTTAAAAACAGATTTTACATAAATAAAAACCCCCAAAACAGTTATTGCTACCCACTACCTTATACAGACAGAAAGAAATGTGCCTTTGAACATTTGGGGGTAACATACTACCCTCAGTTTTGCAGCAAAGAGCACACATGAGCTACATGATGAATTTCAAATGAAAAACTATTTTAATGTGACTTAAGAAAGGAAGTAATTCTTATTCCAAATGTTACTGAGTGTATGGTAATATGAATATCAATTTAGAAAATGGAATGCATAATAGGTCAATCGGCTACTTTCACAAATATTTTGCAGACAGATACAATCGTTCAATTTTGGAACATAGTCTCTTTCTGGCAAAAGGTGATCACCACCTTCCAGATGTTAAGAGTAAATGATTTTCACTTGCTTGCTAGAGGATAATTTTGCTACAATTTATTTCAAGCTCTTCTAGTAGTTTCCAAACAATTTCCATCAAAAGCCACTTTTGTTACCAAATGGAATTTTATCAATTTTTTCAATTGTTACTTATTTCTCTCACTCTTCACAATAAACATTTAATTCACATACCCCCACCTGTCACAAAGTTGTATTCCTTGATTTCCACAATAATTACACTCCTATTCTTTTCAAATCCACTGTTATTCCTATTACTCATATCCTAGAATGACCTTCCTAACCTCAAGCTAATTCACAAAGCTTGTTTTTTTCCTCCTGCTTTCACAGGTCACCACTTTATAGTTGAAGAGTCCAACCCTCTTGCTGGCAAATCAGGAACACTTTCTATACCTTCTTTTACAATTTACAGTTCATAGGCCATGGATGTGTTCACATACATTCCATTAAATTCAAATGCAACTTAGTAGTTTCAGAGTTAAATAGTATGTGCAAACCTTTGGGAAACTAAAACAAGGATCCAAGAGAAGAAAAGTTCTCAGCCTAAAAAAAATAATATCAATTTTAGAGACAACTTTCATTTCAAAGAACACTTACCAATTCAGTGACAAGAGGACGGACACTTCCTATATAAGAAGACAGCTGTCGCTGTTTCAAGGTATGCAGTGTATTTTCCCTGAAAGAAAAAGTATGAATTTTTTTAAAGGAACAATTTTAATAGGTCTATTACAAAAATCAAATCAAGTCAAGGTAAGAAAAAGAGAGTATACACTCAGAAAAAAACATGCAAAAATGCTAAGTATAAAAGGGCATTTTAGCTCAGATGACCAACGATGTTGAACTTTTTCATATCCTTATTGGCATTCATCCATCTGCTTTTGTGAGGTATCTGTTCACATCTTTGCCTTTTTATTGGGTTATCTTTTTATTACTAAGTTGTAGCTCTTTACGAACTACAAGTTCTCTATGTTTCTTCCAGTCTGCGGCTTGCTGCCAATTCATTTTCTCAATGATGTTTTTCAATGAGTTTTTAATTACGATGAAGTCAAATCAATTTTTCCCCCTGATTACTGCTTTCTGTGACCTAAGAAACACTTGCCTATCCCCAAGTCAATAAGATGTCTTCGTATGTTTCCCTCTAGAAGTTCTATGGTTTTAGCTTTTACATTGAGGACTATGATCCATCTTGAATTAATTGTTGGGTATGGTGTGAATTGATTGTTGGGTATGTCAAGGTTAATCTTTTTTCATAGTGTGAGTTTGTTTTGGGGTTCTCTATTCTGTTCCATTGATCAGTAAAAAAGGGAGACTAACTCACAAAAAACTTGCAGAAACCTTAACAGGGCACTTGAACTTAAAATATTTTTTTTTCCTGAAAATGAAAATTTCTCTTTACCTCAGGAAAATCACAACTACTCAGTATTTAATTTTTAACAAAATTTCAGTAGCACTAATTTCCTAGTTAAGCAGAAAAAATATATAATTGACTTGCAGACTTTGTTACATATATGTTACCAAATTCAAAGACAATCTGAACTTTTACTTCAAGTCTTGAAATAAATTGTCCCTTTAACCTAGGAGTGCTTTCTCGTTTCAAGTTCCTACAATAATTTAGAAGTATTGAAGGATGTAGAGAAAAGAAATTTTAAAAAATCACAAGTATCTAGAAACATGGCAGAAATGTCTTTTTTGATGATTAAATTACAATTATTAAGAAAAGAGAGCAGCACAGCAGTTGTTTGAAAACATGAATCAGACCATGTCATAACTTTATTTCCCAGGTTTCCCAACATACTTACAATAAAGTCCCAAACCCTTACCTTGGCCTGCCTGTGAAAGTCCTTTATGAGCTGGTTCCCCTCAATCTCATTTCCTACCATTCTTTTCTTTGCTGTGTTCACACTGGCCTCCTTGTGCAAATACTTTACCTTCTCAGGGTCTCTGCAGTTTCTGTTCTTGCCCAGAACACTTGTCCCCCAGATTTCTACACAGCTTGCCTCCTTTGTTTCTTAAAAGCCTCTTGCTCTTACTATCTGTTACTTCCTTAGACAGGCCGTCCCTGATCACCTCTTCTGTCCATTATCATTCTCTGTCCATCCATCAACTCATATTCTTTTTTTTTTTCCAAAGCTCTTAATACCTAACAGGATATGTTTATGTGCTAACTCTCTTAAACAATTATAAATTCCATAAAGGCAGGGTTTTTACCTGTTTTGCTGATAAACTGAATAGTAAGAACTGAATAAATATTTGTTAAAAGATGAATAAACAAAATAAACGTTAAGTGACTTCAAGAATAAAAGTTTAGTGTCTTACCAATATACTGATTTTGCATAAAACTCAATATTATCGGAAAAATCTCCAATCTCATCTTTAGCAATGCTCTCTAACCAATCTACCACCAGCTAGGAAAGGAAGAAAAAAAAAGAGTGTTAACTATAAAATCTGTTACTATTTTATTTCAAGTAGTACTCCTAGCCTTAATTAAAAAAAAGTTTCTGATTCAAAAATATCAAGTAACAATTTTTCCAACCACTATTTTTACTTTTTTAAGATATATAAATATTATGGCAAAAGAATGAAATTTTCTATAGGAATAATACTGTTTTTAACAGGCTATTGCTGGAAACACCAGGGCTATTATTTGAAAACAAAGAACAGGGTTCTTTTAATTACAAATAAAAAGATCAAAAAGAAAAAAACCAAGAAAAAGTTTTAAATTAAAAAAAAAAAATCAGTCCTTTTATGTCATTTACCTTTTATCCATGTTTCATAAAAAAATATTTAAAAATTCTAGTCATACCTGACTCTGTCGGACAAGTGAATCTCTCTGAAATAACGCTTCCACAACTGTTTTTTCACTGGCATTAGGAGCCTATTAAAAAAATTATTTAAAGGAAGGAAAGAAAGAAAGGAAGATGCTCTAAGAATATTATTTTAACAGAGGTAAGATTGAATCTGAAATAAGCATATTTAATCACCCATAAACATTTTACCACACAGCAAATCTGTATATTCATCTTTGAAAAGTTTTTATAAATAAACTTCAATCTGCTAGATCAATTTGCAGCTGCTCTTACTTGATATTTTAATTCTTTGGTTATACTTGGAATTTTAAAATTCTATCTCCCCAGAGATGTTGTTTTAAGAAAAAATAAAATACAAAACAAAAGGAAACAACAAAAAAAATTATAATAAAGGGCTGGATGCTGTCATGTGACATATTAGAAAATTAACATTAAAAAACTTTAAAATCTTTTTATTCTACACAGCAGAAGTCGATAGGTGATAAAACTTAAGAACAATCCAAGCCTCTTATGACTGACTTTAAAAGACAACTTGACAAAAATATTAGCAAGTAATATTTAACAGTATGTTAAAACAATAATATATGGTGACCAAGTCTATTAATTAATCCATCTTATTCACGGGTCCAAGGAGAAAAGCCACACGAACATCTTGATAGATGCCAAAATGTCACTTGATTAAAATATCTTCATAAATTAGAAATAAAAGAATATTTTGCTAATAATAGACTATCTAGTTGAAGCCTATAGCACATAATATACATAACTATAAAGAAAGACGCTCCTTTTAAAACCCAGAGGTGAAAAGAATAAGAATTTCTGGGCCGGCCCGGTGGCGCAGCGGTTTAGTTCGCACTTGGCAGCCCGGGGTTCACGGGTTCGGATACCGGGCACCTGCCGACGCACTGCTTGTCAGTCATGCTGTGGTGGGGTCCCATATAAAGTAGAGGAAGATGGGCAGAGATGTTAGCCCAGGGCCAGTCTTCCTCAGCAAAAAGAGGAGGATTAGCAATGGATGTTAGCTCAGGGCTGGTCTTCCTCACAAAAAAAGAAAGAAAAAAGAATAAGAATTTCTGTAATTATTCAACTTTACTTTGAAACTTCTAGCTAATATATAAAACTGGAAAAAGAACTAAGCAGTAATAAGTGTGAAAAAGAGTCAATGTCATTACTATTTGTAAATAATAAGACTGCCTACCTAGAAAACCAAGATAATCAATGGAAAACTATTAAATCTAAAAGTAACTTGAATAAATAGCCAAATATAAGATAAATAATCTTCCTAGATGTGCCTGTCTCTTGGTTGGAATGAAGTAAGTAATTGGAGAATAAATAAATTAAAAGATTGAAAAGATATTAAAAAATATTTTAGGTGAAAAAACAGGTTTAACAGACGTGTGGCTGAAATAATTTATTATAAAAAATGTGTATTTATTTTCTCCTTTTTTGACTATTTACAGTTGCTTCAAACATAAATTACTTTGGTAATCAGAAAATAAAAAGTAAAAAAAATAATAATAAGGGGCCGGCCCTGTGGCCTAGTGGTTAAGTTTGGTGTGCTCTGCTTTGGTGGCCTGGGTTCGGTTCCCAGGCGCAGGACTACACACCACTCATCAAGCCATGCTGTGGAGGCATCCCACAAACAAAACAGAAGAAGATGGGCACAGATGATAGCTCAGGGCCAATCTTCCTCAGCAAAACAAAACAAAAAGTAATAATAGTAATAAAATAAAAATTAAACCCCAAAAGAGCATCTCGTCTTTGTGCTTTTAAAAGCATATTTTTAACCAAGCCTTCAAAGAACAATAATTCCTATATTCTTCAAACAGCACAAAAAAATGATGGAAGATTTAGGAACTTGTTCTGGAGAGCTAGCACAATTCTAGACACCAAAACTGGATGAGGATAAGTCACACACAAAAAAGAAAATATATTTGGAAAAGTTCTCAATAAAATATTAGCCAATAAGATTTAGTAGTATATTTAGGAATATATCATGACTCAGAGTTTATCCTATTTGAGGAAAATTCAACATTAGGAAAACTATTAATATAAGCCATTACATTAATAAATTAAAGCAGGTATCTATAGAAGCTAAAAAAAATTTGACTGCATTCAATACCAATCCCAACTCTTAGCTACCTAGGAGGAAAAGAACCCTTTATCTGCAGAAAAACAAAAGCATTCTGATCAAAAGTCAGGAACAAGAAAAGAGTCTGCTGTTACTGATATAACTGTATGGGTGCTCCTAGTCAATGGAATAAGGCAACTAAAAGAAATAAGAGATTAGAAAGGATTAAGAGAAACTCACTATTTGTAGATGATTACTGCCAACAAAGAAAACCCAACAAAGTCAAATGAAAAAACTTACTGGAGCTAATAAAAGAGTTCCAAAAGATGGCCAAATGTGACCTTTACACATCAATCATTAACTTTCTATTTGACAGTAATAACTAATTAGAAAATGTAATAGAAAAGAGAATCCATTCACAATAGAATTTACATAGACTTTTATAAAGAGCACATATTTATACAAACCGAAAGTATCTAAATAAATGGAGAGATATGCTATGGTCATAAGTAGGAAAATTCAACATGGTAACAATGTCATTTCTCCCCAAATTAATTTATAAATTCAATATTACTTCAATAAATAACCCAACAGGACTTTTAAAAAATGGAAATTGTAAAGTTCATCTGGGGAAAAAGTGCAAAAATGTTTTTTCAAAATGAGGAGGGACACTTACCCTACAAATATCAAAACTTCTAAGCTAAGGGGAAGAGGTAAGGGATTGAATCGACCCAGCCTCAGGAAAAAGGAGGCATCTGAAAATGTACTTTCTTATCCAGGAGATCGCTTATATAAACCTCACGGTAACCACTAAACAAACAACCAGAAGAGAACCACACACGACAAATAAAGAGAAAACCAAGAGAATGAGCATGCAGAAATACCAAATTGAATTTGCAGTCTGAAACACAAGGGACAAGAAAGCAGAAGAACCAGAAGATGAACAATAAAATAGCAATGTTAAACCCTCATATATCAATAATCACTCTAAATGTAAATGGATTGAATTCTCCAATCAAAAGACACAGAGTGGCAGGATGGATTAAAAACCAAGATCCAACAATCTGCTGCCTCCAGGAAACACATCTCAGCTCTAAAGACAAACACAGACTCAAAATAAAAGGATGGAAAACAATACTCCAAGCTAATGGCAAACAAAAGAAAGCAGGAGTAGCCATACTTATATCAGACAAAGTAGACTTCAAGATAAAAAAGGTAATGAGAGACAAAGAAGGGCAATATATAATGATAAAAGGGATACTTCACCAAGAAGACATAACACTTATAAATATCTATGCACCCAACACAGGAGCACCAAAGTACATAAAACAACTGCTAAAAAACCTTAAAGGAGATATTAACAATAACACAATAATAGTAGGGGATCTTAATACCCCCTTTACATCAATAGATAGATCATTCAGACAAAAAGTCAATAAGGAAATAATGGACTTAAACGAGAAACTAGACGCAATGGATTTAATAGATATATACAGAGCACTCCACCCAAAAAAAGCAGAGTACACATTCTTCTCAAGTGCACATGGAACATTCTCAAGGATAGACCATATATTAGGAAACAAGGCAAACCTCTATAAATTTAAGAAGATTGAAATCATTACAAGCATCTTTTCTGATCATAATGCTGTGAAACTAGAAATCAACTGCAAGGAAAAAACTAGGAAAGGGACAAAGATGGCGAGACTAAACAACATGCTACTGAACAACCAATGGGTCGTTGATGAAATTAAAGGAGAAATCAAAAGCTATCTGGAGACAAATGAAAAGGAAAATACACCATACCAACTCATATGGGATGCAGCAAAAGCAGTCCTGAGAGGGAAATTCATAGCAATACAAGCTCACCTTAACAAACAAGAAAAATCCCAAATAAATAACCTTAAATTGCACCTAACAGAGTTGGAAAAAGAAGAACAGACAAAGCCCCGAATCAGCAGAAGGAGGGAAATAATAAAAATCAGAGCAGAAATAAATGAAATTGAAACCAAAAAAACAGTAGAAAGGATCAATGAAACAAAGAGCTGGTTCTTTGAGAAGATAAATAAAATTGACAAACCCTTAGCCAGACTCACTAAGAAAAAAAGGGAGAAGACTCAAATAAATAAAATTAGAAATGAAAGAGGAGAAATTACAACAGACACCACAGAAATACAAGGGATTATTAGGGAATACTATGAAAAACTTTACGCCAACAAATTGGACAACCTAAAGGAAATGGACAAATTCTTGGACGCGTACAACCTCCCAAAACTGAATCAAGAAGAAATAGAGAATCTGAACAGACCAATCACAAGTAAAGAGATTGAAACAGTAATCAAAAACCTCCCAAAAAATAAAAGCCCAGGACCAGATGGCTTCCCTGGAATTTTATCAAACGTTCAAAGAAGATTTAGCACCTATCCTTCTCAAACTATTCCAAAAAATAGAGGAAGATGGAATACTTCCCAACACATTCTATGAGGCCGACATCATGCTGATACCAAAGCCAGACAAGGACAATACAAAGAAGGAAAACTACAGGCCAATATCACTGATGAACATAGACACAAAAATCCTCAACAAAATATTGGCAAACCGAATACAGCAATACATCAAAAAGATCATACACCACGATCAAGTGGGATTTATACCAGGGACACAGGGATGGTTCAACATCCGCAAATCAATCAACGTGATACACCACATTAACAAAATGAAGAATAAAAACCACATGATCATCTCAATCGATGCAGAGAAGGCATTCGACAAGATCCAGCATCCATTTATGATAAAAACTCTCAACAAAATGGGTAGAGAAGGAAAGTACCTCAACATAAGGGCCATATATGACAAACCTACAGCAAACATCCTACTCAACGGGGAAAAACTGAAAGCCATTTCTTTGAGGACAGGAACAAGACAAGGGTGCCCACTCTCACCGCTCTTATTCAACATAGTACTGGAAGTTCTGGCCAGAGCAATTAGGCAAGAAAAAGGAATAAAAGGACTCCAAATAGGCAATGAAGAAGTGAAACTCTCACTATTTGCAGACGACATGATCCTATACATAGAAAACCCAAAAAATTCCATCGGAAAACTACTAGTAACAATCAACAACTACAGTAAAGTGGCAGGGTATAAAATCAACTTACAAAAATCAATTGCATTTCTATACACTAACAATGAAACAACAGAAAGAGAACTCAAAAAGACAATCCCATTTACAATTGCAACAAAGAGAATAAAATATCTGGGAATAAATTTAACCAAGGAGGTCAAAGACCTATACAATGAAAACTATAAGACACTATTGAAAGAAATTGAGGAGGACATAAAGAAATGGAAAAATATTCCATGCACATGGATTGGAAGAATAAATATAGTTAAAATGTCCATTCTACCTAAAGCAATCTACAGATTCAATGCAATCCCAATCAGAATCCCAACGTCATTCTTCACGGTAATAGAACAAAAACTACTGAAATTCGTATGGGGCAACAAAAGAGCCCGAATAGCTAAAGCAATTCCGAAAAAAAAGAACAAAGCTGGAGGCATCACAATCCCTGATTTCAAAATATACTATAAAGCTACAGTAATCAAAACAGCATGGTACTGGTACAAGAATAGACACACAGATCAATGGAACAGAATTGAAAGCCCAGAAATAAAACCACACACCTATGGACAGCTAATCTTCGACAAAGGAGCAAAGAACATACAATGGAGAGAGGGAAGTCTCTTCAATAAATGGTGCTGGGAAAATTGGACAGCAACATGCAAAAGAATGAAAGTAGACCATCTCCTATCGCCATATACAAAAATCAATTCAAAATGGATCAAAGACCTGAAAGTGAGACCTGAAACTATAAAACTCCTGGAAGAAAATATAGGCAGTACACTAATTGAGATTGGACATAAAGGGATCCTTTCAGATTCCATGTCTACCCAGACAAGGGAAACAAAAGAAAAAATAA
Source organism: Tapirus indicus (assembly GCA_031878705.1). Taxonomy (NCBI): domain Eukaryota; kingdom Metazoa; phylum Chordata; class Mammalia; order Perissodactyla; family Tapiridae; genus Tapirus; species Tapirus indicus. The sequence continues at coordinate 152,712,948 of CM062918.1, read as the reverse complement.
ACAAGTGGGACCTCATCAGACTAAAGAGCTTCTACAAGGCAAATGAAACCAGGATCAAAATGAATAAACAACCCACCAGCTGGGAGAAAATATTTGCAAATCATTTGTCCGACAAGGGATTAATCTCAGTAATATACAAAGATCTCAGACAACTGAGCAACAAAAAAACAAACAACCCGATCAAAAAATGGGCAGAGGATATGAACAGACATTTTTCCAAGGAAGAGATACAGATGGCCAATAGACACATGAAAAGATGTTCAACATCACTAATCATCAGGGAAATGCAAATCAAAACTACACTAAGATATCACCTTACACCGGTTAGAATGGCTATAATCACAAAGACAAATAACAACAAATGCTGGAGAGGTTGTGGAGAAACGGGGACCCTCATTCACTGCTGGTGGGAATGCAAACTGGTGCAGCCTCTATGGAAAACAGTATGGAGAGTCCTCAAAAAATTAAAAATAGAAATACCGTATGATCCAGCAATACCACTCTTGGGCATCTACCCAATGGACATGAAATCAACCATCACAAGAGGCGTATGCATCCCTATGTTCATTGCAGCATTATTCACTATAGCCAAGAAGTGGAAGCAACCCAAGTGTCCCTCAACTGATGATTGGTTAAAGAAGATGTGGTATATACATACAATGGAATACTACTCAGCCATAAGAAAAGACACAATTGTCCCATTTGCAACAACATGGAAGGACCTAGAGGGTATTATGTTAAGTGAAATAAGCCAGAGAGAGAAGGACAGACACTGCATGAACTCACTCATATACGGAATATAAGTGAACACACGGACAGAGAGAACTGATTGGTGGTTACCAAGGGGAAGGGGGGTGGGGGGGCACAAGGGGTGAAGGGTTACATCCACAAGGTGATGGACAAACAAAAATGTACAACTAAAACCCCACAGTGTTATAAACTAAGACATCAATAAAAAAAAAAAATGGAAAGAAAAAAAAAAAAAAACTTCTAAGCTAGAGTGACTCTGTAGTACTAGCTTTCAAATGAATCACTCAATAAAATAAAAAAAGATCCATGGATAAATATGATAAATATATTTGATAAATGGTGTTGGGCCAAATGAATATCCATATGAAAAAAGTTAAATCTCTTACTTCCTTCAATCAAGCTTACTCCAGATGAATTTAAGAGATTATGTCAAAAATAAGATTTAGAAGAAAACATTGGAGAATATTTTTTTAAATAGGTAGGAAAGGCCTTCCTTAACAATATAAAGGAAACATATGATAAATGAAAATATAGGAATATATATTTTCCTTTACAGGAAAACATGGCAGGTGTGATCATTTAACAATGGAAAAAGACCCCTTGAACAAAGTTGAAAGACAAGTGACAAAAAGGAGAAGACTATCTTTAACATGTACAAGGAAAGAATTAATAAGAAAATAATGAATACGAAAACGAACAGAGGATATGAATACAGAATTCATATAATATAAATGCTTAAGAATGAAAAACACTCCACCTCACTGAAGATCAATGATATGCATATTAAAACAAGGTAACTTCCAAGCTTTGGGGCCGCCTGGTGGTGCAGAGGTTTAGTCCACGCTTGGCAGCCCGGGGTTCGCGAGTTCGGATGCTGGGCGCCTGCCAACGCATCTGCCTGTCAGCCATGCTGTGGCGGCGTCCCATATAAAGTGGAGGAAGATGGGCACCAATGTTAGCTCAGGGCCAGTCTTCCTCAGCAAGAAGGGGAGGATTGGCAATAGATGTTAGCTCAGGGCTGGTCTTCACCAACAACACCAAAAAAAAAACAACAAGGTAACTTCCTCCAACTGGCAAAATCAAGTGATTGATATCAGAGAAAACATTTTCACACAATGTGAGAGTGTAAACTGGTACATTCCACTAGAAAGGCAACATGACAGTCTCTATCAACCTTTGACCCAACAAATTTCATTTCCAGAAATATAGAAAATACCCAAATAAGTAGATAAATATAAAGAAGAATATGCATTGCATTATTGATTGCTATAGCAAAAATATTGGAAACAACATAAACATGTCCAGCAGTATGTCTGAAAAAATTATACTACATTTATACTCTGGCATACTACGAAAAAATAAGGTAAACATATGAATTGACTTGAAAAAAACTAAGAAATATTGATACTAAAAAAAAACTCAGTATAATGTATCAATGAAATCATACTATATGTTGAAAAAACAAACTGTGTCTACAGAGTCAGAGACTAAGTGAGGGCTGTGGCAATAATCCCTGCAAGAAATGGTGGAGGCTTCAGCTAAAGTGGTGGCGACAGAAACAGAGATGAGTGGTCAGAGTTAGCATAGAAGAGACAGTCAGCAACACTCGATGACAGATTCAATGTGGGAGATGAGGTAGTGACCAGGGTCTAGACCCATGCTACTCAAGAGTGTAGTATGTGGACCAGCGCCATCAGCATCACCTGGGAGCTTGTAAAAATGCAGAATCTCAGGCCCCACCCAGACCTGCTGGATCAGAATCTGCCATTTAACAAGACCCCCAGGTGACTCACGTGCACAATCAAGTTTGAGAAGCACCAGTTTAGAGAATGTTCAGGTTCCTTGGAAAGCTGGCTATGGAGCTATCCACTGAAAGACAAAATTGGGTTTGGCTTTTGGCAGGTTGGAGTTATGGTTCTTGAAAGTTACCTTGCTTATTAAAAAAAAAAAAAGAATAAACATAAGGTGCTGGCTCTTGAAGCGGGGCAAAGTAGCTGAGTTCCCTTGAGTGTGCTGGCAGGAAGAAAAGAAAAATACGGGAGAACATTTACAGAATGAGACAGAGCCGGGGGGACTCATTCCTTTCAGGCTCTTTCTCCTCTCTGCTTGGGGGTCTCTATGAGAGAGAAACATATTCCAGTGCTGCAGAGGACTCTGCACAATTTAACAACTTGACTAACACCCCTGCTGGGAACCAAGTCACTGAATCCTGCAACGCCCCACTCAGATGACATAAAAATAAGCCCCCGGGCTTCTGCTGAACTGCCTGAGGGGACAACCCCCTGAAATCTCCCAGAAGTTCAATGTCTGATTTAAAGGACAGTGAGGCAGACCCGTCATCGCATTAGAGGGCCTTCTGCCTGAAGGAAGGGGTCTAGAGCATCTTTCCAAGGTTTAAATAAGCATTTCGCAGTGACATTCTCATCACCATCTTTACAAAAACAAACAAAAAAACCACCAAACTGTCTGTGTGTGTATATATATGTATAAAGACGTGCAGAAAAATGTCTGGTAGGATACATGCCAAATTGTTAGACTAAACAGTTAAGAGGAATAAAAGAGGACTTTTACCTTTTACTCTAATATAAATCAGTATTTGATTATTGTATCTTTTATTTACTTGCAAAATTTTAAAAATAAAGAAACTCAAGATGGAGGGTCAAAAATCAAATTCTACTACTAAAAACATTTTAAGCATTTATAAAGGAAAAAAATTAATATAAAACTTACAGTAACTGCAAACATATTTTCTTCTTCTAATACAGACTGTATTCTGTCTCTGGGGAAAAATAACACAAAATTAAAAGCCTTATTTCACACGAATACATGAAATCACCTTTTAAGCTATGTACATGCACAAACCTGCACTCTATCCAGTGTAAACAATTGGGTTTCCAATTAACTTAGCCATCATGCTTTAAAAAGAAGATAAAAGTACTAAATGCTCTCTGAATCTGACATTGACACCTGAACAAAACTGATATTTACTAAAAACACACACTGCAAAGCCTTTTACGGCTACCTGCTAATACACACACCTTTTTTTTTTTTTTTTTGCAGGGAAAGATTCACCCCAAGCTAACATCTGTTACCAATCCTCCTCTTCCCCCAACAAAGCCCCCCAGTACATGGCTGTATATCCTAGTTGTAAGTCTTTCTAGTTCTTCTATGTGAGCTGCCAACACAGCATGGCAACTGACAGACAGGTGGTGTGGCTCTGTGCCAAGGAAGCAAACCCAGGCCACCGAAGTGGTGACAGCACCAAAATTTAACCACCAGGCCATCAGGGCTGACCCTACACCTAACTTTTAATGTAATGTTTTCACATGGCAAAAATAAAATGATAATAAGATTTTCTTTCAAGATTTTCTCATTAGAATGAGAAAGCCAGGACCAGCCCCAGTGGTGTAGTGGTTAAGTTGGGCGTGCTCCACTTCAGTGGCCCATGTTCAGTTCCTGGGCGCGGACCTACACCACTCGTCGGTGGCCATGCTATGGTGGTGACCCACATACAAAATAGAAGACGACTTTGGACCTAGAGGGTATTATGTTAAGTGAAATAAGCCAGAGAGAGGAGGACAGACACTGCATGAATTCACCCATATATGGAATATAAGTGAACACACGGACAGAGAGAACTGATTGGTGGTTACCAAGGGGAAGGGGGATGGGGGGTGGGCACAAGGGGTGAAGGGTTACACCCACAAGGTGACGGACAAACAAAAATGTACAACTAAAACCCCACAGTGTTATAAACTATTAAGACATCAATAAAAAAAAATGGTAATAAAATAAATAAATAAATAAAATAGAGGAAGACTGGCAACAGATGTCAGTTCAGGGTGAAGCTTCCCCAGCAAAAAAGAAAAAAGAATGAGAAAGCAATAGAATAAGAGCCAAAACCACTGAGCATCTGAGAGAAGGAAAATTTGGTTAACTTCTTTCAAACTTCCAAATTACATAAAGTCTATCTTTCAGTTCTTTTTCTTAATCTATCCTCTCCTAAGTACTGAAGTATTTTTAGCACTTTCCTTAAATCTTTATAAATATCCAATTTTTGGTATCTTTATGACCTAATATTCCAATCTTATGACCTAATATTCCCTTCCTTTCCCCTAACTCACTCCTGACAACCAAGTCATTAGAAACGAAAAGCATCAAAACCAGGAGAACCTGTTTCCAAACACATCCTACTCTTTTAAGTTAATCTGCCTATTGTTTTGTTATCTTGTGTGTATTTCACTTGAGTCCTGCACAACCTTACCTATACAAGGAAGCCAGCAGCCTCCACGTGACCATCTCCTGTTGAAGAAGCCACAGCATACTGGCTGTTTTTGAAAACTTTTGAAGTCCAGGTGTTGCTCGGCTCACTATTTTACTCAGTATATTTACCTGAATTAAAAACACAAAGGTAGAGAGGTTTTCTATAATACTGAGTCACAACTTTGTATTCTTCAAGTACACAGTGCTAAAATTAATTATATAAATATATTTATATATACATACATGTTCATATTGTGAATTTTCCCTGCCTATCCATTGTCTCTTTTAATTGCATGTAGCATAACACTCCCACCGGAGATGGCCTTCCTTTGAAGTAAGGTGTGTTTATGTGAGATATGTGCAGAGAAGTACAACATACTCTAGGTTCCAGACTCAACAATAACAGCCATGGGTACCTTTTTTCCCCCTGGATATCTACCCAGAAGATAAGCTAAATCTAACCCATACCTGACAAAATCATAACATGAACCAACAGAGTAGCAATGAAAATTAAAAACAAGATATCTTCGAATTACGTCTGAGGAATTTATATCAATACAAATCAAGAAAAATATTTTCCTAAGATTGGTACCAAAACACTGTCATTTCTAACCAAAACTGAACCAAAGTCCCTCCACTCTTTGTTCTAAAACAGCAGTTATTAACCTTTTTGGGACTGAGGTATGTGTGAAAATCTAATGAAAGGTATGGACGTTTTCCCCAGAAACACACATACAATTGTTTACCAGGAGGTTTAAGAACCTTTCTCAAAGGTTATGAAAGCACCTCCTTATCTTATCAAGGGGAACTAACAGACAGGATTGTTCTCATTCAGAACATGAAGAATCCCCACCTCAAGAGGTACTCCCTCCCTTTAAAAAGTATTCACAAAGTAGTGTTACTTCTGTCTTCTTAGGGCCAGCGTTTAATAAGTGATCTGTACTTCTCACTCGTTTATTAAATTCTCTATTGGAATCCTCACTCCAGTGATTCACTAAGTGATTATTATTGCCTTTGTCATTTAGTGAAGCTACTGCTTTTTTTGTGTGTGTGTGTGGGGAAGACCAGCCCTGAGCTAACATCTGTTGCCAATCCTCCCCTTTTTTTTTTGCTGAGGAAGACCGGCCCTGGGCTAACATCCGTGCCCATCTTCCTCCACTTTATATGGGACGCTGCCACAGCATGGGTGACAGGCAGTGAGTCCGCGGGCGCCTGGGATCCGAACTCGCGAACCCTGGGCTGCCAAGTGCGAACTAAACCGCTGCGCCACCGGATGGCCCCGCAGCTACTGCTTTTATAATGTGACAATTCAGAGATTGATTACTGAAATAGTATTAAATACTCACAAAATGTTGGCTATTATTATTATTTCACTTATTCTCGAATGCAATAGTTTCTTGAAGCCCTTTCCCTTTTCTTTTAGATAGTCTTAATTTTTTAGAGCAGTTTTAGGTTCATAGCAGAATTGAGTGGAAAGTAGAGAGGTCCCATACACTCTGCCCCTACATATGCACAACCTCACCCCCCACTACCAATATCCCCCACCAGAGTGGTACATCTGTTACAAAAGATGAATCTACACTGACAAGTCATTATCACCCAAAGTCCATAGTTTATAAGGGTTCACTCTTGGTGTGGTACATTCTATGGGTTTGGACAAATGTATAATCAAATGTGCCCATCATTATAGTATCATATAGAATATTTTCACTGCCCTAAGACTCCTCTGTGCTCTGCTTATTCATCCCTTACCCCCCACCCCACCCTGGCAACCACCGATCTTTTGCCTTTCTCCACTTTTATCTTTTCCAGAATACCATACAGTTGAAATAATACAGTATGTGGCCTTTTCAGATTGGCTTCTTTCACTTAGTAATATCCATTTAGGGTTCATCCTTGTCTCTTCACAGCTTGATAGCTCATTTCTTTTTAGCACTGAATAATATTCCACTGTCTGGATGTAGCACAGTTTATCCATTCACCTACTGAAGGACATCTTGGTTGCTTCCAAGTTTAGGCAATTATGAATAAAGTTGCCATAAACATCATGTGCAGGTTTTTGTGTGGATATGTTTTCAGCTCATTTGGGTAAATACTAAAGAGTGCGAACATTGGATCACATGATAAGAGTATGTTTAGTTTTGGAGGAAGCTGTCTTCCAAAGCAGCTGCACCAGTCTGCACTCCCACCAGCAGTGATGAGAGCTCCTGCTGCTCCACGTCCTCGCCAGCATTTGGTGTCAGTGTTTTGGATTTTTGCCATTCTAATAGGTTTATGGTGGCATCTCATTGTTTTAATTTGCACTTCCCTAATGACATACGATGTTGAACATCTTTTCATATGCATATTTGCTGTCTGTATATCTTCTCTGGTGAGGTGTCTGTTAACATGTTTTATCCATTTTCTTTTTGGCTGGGAAAGATTCACCCTGAGCTAACATTTGTTGTCAATCTTCCTCTCTCTCTTTTTTTTCCCTCCCCAAAGCCCCAGTACATAGTTGTATATCCTAGTTGTAAGTCTTTCTGCTTCTATGTGAGCCACCACCACAGCATGGCTAGTGACAGACAAGTGGTGTGGTTCCCCACCCGGGAACCGAACCCAGGCCACTGAAGTGGAATGCACCAAACTTTAACCACTAGGCCATCAGGGCTGGTCCTGTTTTACTCATTTTTAAACTGGATTGTTCATTTTTTTATTACTGAGTTTTAAAAGTTCTTTGTCTATTTTGGGTTTTCCTTTTTTAAAGCAGCAGAATCCTTCTGTCTCCAAAAAAAATCTTACATGGACGCTCAATATGTAAAAAGCAGAACTGGTCTGGCTGACCTCCTAACCATGCCACCTGTTCTACCATACCCCACGACATCTTCCTTAAACACAATATGGAAACTCACAGGTTGATGTTGTTCAAAAACAACTAAGAGTACCTTAGTGTGACCAACATTGGAGTGAAATTAACTTACCTGACTACTACAGATGTTTTCATACTCTTCTACAAGCTCAAAAACTGTAGTGGAAGAGTGCTTCAAAAAAGACTGCAGAAAATCAGAAAACATGCTCATGGATGCTAGAACACATTAACAAGAAAAGAAACAAAAAAAGTTAAGTTATATACTTCTCGGCAATTCTGTTTGTTTGAAAACTAAAAACATAGCTACAAGTCCTTTTTATTACTGCTGTATTTAAAAAATTGTAATTCTGGTAAAATACATATAAAAAAATTTACCATCTTAACGATTTTTTAAGTGTATACTTCAGTGGCATTAAATACATTCACACTGTTGTGCTACCATCACCACCATCCATCCACAGAACTCTTGTCATCTTGCAAAAGTAAAACTCAGGATAGCCAAAGCAATCCTGAGAAAGAACACAGCTGGAGGCGTCACACTGCCTGACTGCAAACTACACTACAAAGCGAGAGTAATCAAAAGAGATCAATGAAACAGAATAAAGAGCCCAGAAATAAACTCCTACATATATGGGCAATTAATATTTGACAAGGGAGCCAAGAATACTCAATGGGGAAAGGATAGTCTCTTCAATAAATGGTGTTGGGAAAACTGGATAACCACATGTAGAAAAATGAAATTGGACCCCTATCTTATGCCACTCATAAAAATGAATTCGAAACGGATTAAAGACTTAAACATGGGACCTGAAACTGTAAAACTTCTAGAAAAAATAAATATAGGAAAAAAGCTCTTTGACATTGGTCTTGGTAACAATTTTTTGGACGTGACACCAAAAGCACAAGCAAAAAAACAAAAATAAACAAGCGGGACTACAACAAACTACAAAGATCTGCCCGGCAAAAGAAACCATCAACAAAAATGAAAAGACAACCCATGGAATCAGAGAAAATATTTGCAAACCATATATCTGATAAGGGGTTAATATTCAAAATATATAAAGAACTCATACAACTCAATATCAAAAACCAAACAATCCTATGAAAAATGGGCAGAGAAACTGAATAGACATTTCTCCAAAGAAGACATACAGATGCCCAACAGGTACATGAAAAGGTGCTCAACATCCCTAATCATCAGGGAAACGCAAATCAAAACCACAATGAGCTATCACCTCACACCTGTTAGAATGGCTATCACCAAAAAGACAAGAGATAACAAGTGTTGGCGAGGATGGGGAGAAAAGGGAACCACTGAGCACTGTTGGTGGGAATGTAAATTGCTTCAGCCACTATTGAAAACAGTATGGAGGTTCCTCAAAAAATTAAAAATAGAACCACCATATGATCCAGCAATCCCACTTCTGGGTATACAGGTCTACCTCGTTTTACTGCACTTCACTTTATAGCACTTTGCAGATATTGCGTTTATTTATTTATTTTTTTTACAAACTGAAGGTTTGCAGCAACCTTGCGTCAAGGAAGTCTATCGGTGCCATTTTTTCAACAGCATCTGCTCCCTCTGCTCCTCTCTGTGTCACATTTTGGTAATTCTAGCAATATTTCAAACTTTTAAATTATTATTATATTTGTTATGGTGATCTGTGATCAGTGATCTTTGCCGTTACCATTGTAATTGCTTGGGGGCACCATATAAGACAGTGAACTTAATTGATAAACGTTTTGTGTGTTCTGACTGCTCCACTGACCAGCCTTTCCCCTCTCTCTCTCCCTCTCCTCAGGCCTCTCTATTCCCTGAGACACAACAATATTGAAATTAGGCCAATTAATAACCCTACAATGGCCTCTAAGTGTTCAAGTGAAAGGAAAATTCGCACATCTCTCGCTTTAAATCAAAAGCTAGAAATGATTAAGTTTAGTGAGGAAGGCATGTCAAAAGCCGAAATAGACCGAAAACTAGGCTTCTTGTGCCAAACAGCTAGGCAAGCTGTGAATGCAAAGGGAAAGTTCTTGAAGGAAACTGAAAGTGCTACTAGAGTGAACACGTGAATGATAAGAAAGAGAAACAGGCTTACTGCTGATATGGAGAAAGTTTTAGTGTCTGGATAGAAGATCAAACCAGCCACAATATTCCCTTAAGCCAAAGCCTAATCCTGAGCAAGGCCCTAACTCTCTTCTATTCACTGAAGGCTGAGAGAAGTGAGGAAGCTGCAGAAGAAAAGTCTGAAGCTAGCAGAGGTTGGTTCATGAGGTTTAAGGAAAGAAGCCGTCTCCATGACATAAAAGTGCAAGGTGAGGGGGCCGCCCGGTGGCGCAGCGGTTTAGTTCGCGCTTGGCAGCCCCGGGTTCACGAGTTCAGATCCCGGGCGCCCGCCGACGCACTGCCTGTCAGCCATGCTGTGGCGACGTCCCATATAAAGTAGAGGAAGACGGGCACGGATGTTAGCCCAGGGCCAGTCTTCCTCAGCAAAAAGGGGAGGATTGGCGATGGATGTTAGCTCAGGGCTGGTCTTCCCCACAAAAAAAAAAAAAAAAAAAAGTGCAAGGTGAAGTAGCAAGTAATCCAGAAGATCTAGCTAAGATAATTAACGAATAACGAATGAATAATTAATGAAAGTAGCCACACTAAACAACAGATTTTCAATGTAGACGAAACAGCCTTAAGTTGGAAGACGCCATCTAGGATTTTCATCGCTAGAGAGGAGAATTCAATGCCTGGCTTCAAAGCTTCAAAGAACAGGCTGACTCTCTTGTTAGGGGCTCATGTAGCTGGTGACTTGAATTTGAAGCCAATGCTCATGCACCATTCCGAAAGTCCTAGGGCCCTTAAGAATTAATCTACTCTGCCTGTGCTCTATAAATGGAACGACAAAGCCTGGATGACAGCACGTCTGTTTACAACATGGTTTACCGAGAATTTTAAGCCCACTGTTGAGACCTGCTCAGAAAAAGACTCCTTTCAAAATATTACTACTCATTGACAATGCACCTGATCACCCAAGAGCTCTGATGGAGATATACAAGATGAATGTTGTTTTCATGCCTGCTAACACAACATCCATTCTGCAACCCATGGATCAAGGAATAATTTCAACTTTTAAGTCTTATTATTTAAGAAATACATTTCAGGGGGCTGGCCTACTTTCTCCATATCAGCAATAAGGCTGTTTCACTTTTTTATCATTCACTTTTCACTCTAGTAGCACTTTTAATTTCCTTCAAGAACTTCCCCTTTGCATTCACAGCTTGCCTAGCTGTTTGGCACAAGAAGCCTAGTTTTCGGTCTATTTTGGCTTTTGACATGCCTTCTTCACTAAGCTTAATCATTTCTAGCTTTTGATTTAAAGTGAGAGACGTGCGAAATTAAATTCAGCAAGCTATATTTTGGCGGTCCAGGTCTGCGGGTTCAGATCCCAGGCGTGGACCTACACCACTTATCAGCCATGCTCTGGGAGGCGACTCACATACAAAATAGAGGAAGACTGGCACAGATGTAAGCTTAGGGCTAATCTTCCTCAAGCAAAAAAAGAGGAAGATAGGCAACAGATGTTAGCTCAGGGTAAATCTTCCTCAGCAAAAAAACAGAAAAAGAAATACATTCCACAAGGCTAGAGCTGCCATAGGTAATGATTCCTCTGATGGATCTGGGCAAAGTAAGTTAAAAACCTTCTGCAAGGGATTCACCATTCTAGATGCCATTAAGAACATTCGTGACTCATGGGAAGAGGTCCAAATACCAACATTAACAGCAGTTTGGAAGAAGTTGATTCCAAGCCTCATGGATGACTTTGAGGGGTCTTCAGGGGAGGAAGAAACTACAGATGTGGTGGAAATAGCAAGAGAACTAGAATTAGAAGTGGAGACTGAAGATGTGACTGAATTGCTACAATCTCATAATAAAACTTTAATGGATAAAGAGTTGCTTCTTATAGATGAGCAAAGAAAGTGGTTTTTTGAGACAGAATCTACTCCTGAAGGCAAAGATGCTGTGAAGACTGTTAAAATAACAACAAAGGATTTCAAATATTACATAAACTTAGTTGAGACAGCAATGGCAGAGTTTGAGACGATTGACTCCAATTTTGAAAGTTCTACTGTGGGTAAGATGCTATCAAACAGCATCGCATGCTACAGAGAAATTGTTCGTGAAAGGAAGAATCAATCGATGCAGCAAACTTCATTGTTACCTTATTTTAAGAAATTGCCACAGCCACCTAACATTCAGCAACCACACCCTGACTGTCAGCAGCCATCAACATCAAAGCAAGACCCTCCACCAGCAAAAAGATTATGACTCGCTGAAGGCTCAGATGATGTTTAGCGTTTTTTAACAATAAAGTATTTTTTAGTTAAGGTATGTACACTGGTTTCCTAGACATTATGCTACTGCACACTTAACAGAGTACAGTCCAGGGTAAACATAATTTTTATATGCATTGGGAAACCAAAAAATTCGTGTGACTTGCTTCATTGCAAAGGTCTGGAACTGAACCTGCAGTATGTCTGAGGTATGCCTGTATATCCAAAGGAAATGAAAACAGGATATCGAAAAAATATCTGTACTCTCACTTTCACTGCAGCATTGTTCACAATAGCCAAGATATGGAAAAAACCCAACTGTCCATCACTGGATGAACAGATAAAGAAGTGGTATATATATATACAATGAAATATTATTTCGCTATGAGAAAGAAGGAAATCCTGCCATTTGCAACATAGATGGACTTTGAGGGCATTATGCTAAGTGAGATAAATCTGACAGAGAAAAACAAATACTATATGATATCATTTCTTTGTGGAATGTACAAAAGCCAAACTCGGGGGCCAGCCCCAGAGCCAGTTCAAGTTCTGCGCGCTCCGCTTCGGCGGCCCAGGTTCTCAGGTTTGGATCCCGGGCGTGGATCTACATCACTCACCAGCCATGCTGTGGTGGCGACCCACATACAAAATAGAGGAAGATCGGCACAGATGTTAGCTCAGGGTGAATCTTCCTCAAGCACGAAAAAAAAAAAAGAGGAAGACTGGCAACAGATGTTAGTATACGGTGAATCTTTCTCAGCAAAAATAAATAAATAAATAAAAATTATTTTAAACAGCCAAACTTGTAGAAACAGAGAGTAGAATGGTGGTTACCAGGGGCTAGGAGGTCAGGGAACTAGAGAGATGTTGGTCAAAGGATACAAACTTGCAGTTAGAAGATGAATAAGTTCTGGAAATCTAATGCACAGCATTGATTATAGTCAACAAATCTGTATTATACACTTGAAAGTTCCTAAGAGACTAATCTTAAATGTTCTACCACAAAAGAGAAATGATAATTATGTGATGTAAAGGTGTGATGAAGATGTTAGCTAACACCAATAATCATATTGCAATACGTAAATGTATCAAACCAACACACTGTACACCTTAAACTTACACAATGTTATGTCAATTATATCTCAATTAAAAAAAACCCTAAACTTCTGTAGCTATTAATAATTCTCCATTCCCCTCTTACTCCAGCCCCTGGCAACCATCATTCTACTTTCTGTGTCTATGAGTCTGACTCCTCTAGGTACCTCATACAAGTGGAATCATACAGTATTTGTCCTTCTGTGACTGCCTTATTTCACCGAGCATAATGTCCTCAAGGTTTATCCATGGTGCAGCATGTGTCAGAATTTCCTTTCTTTTTAAGGCTGAGTAATATCCCACTGCATGTATATACCCCGTTTTGTTTATCCATTCATTCATCAATGGACATTTGGGTTGCTTCTACCTTTTGGCTATTATGAATAATGGAGCTATGAACAAGGGTATACAAATCTCTTTGAGATCTTGCTTTCAATTCTTTTGGGTATATACCCAGAGAGAGAATTACTGGATCATATGGTAATTCTATTTTTAATTTTTTGAGGAACTGCCGTACTGTTTTCCACAGCAATGCATCATTTTACATTCCTACCAAAAACGTACAAGGGCTCCAACTTCTCCACATCCTTGCCAACACTTGCTCTTTTCTGTTTGGTTTTGTTGATAGTAGCCATCCTAAAGGGTGTCAGGTAATGTCTCATTGTGGTTTTGATTTGCATTTCTCTAAATGATTAGCGACGTTGAGCATCTTTTCATGTGCTTATTGGCCATTTTTATAGCTTCTTCGGAGAAATGTCTATTCAAGTCCTTTGCCCATTTTTTAATTGGGTTGTTTGGTTTTTTTGTTGTTGAGTTGTAGGCGTCTTCCTACATTCTGGATATTACCCTCTTATCAGACATATGGTTTGCAGATATATTCTCCTATTCTGTGAGTTGCCGTTTCACTCTATTGGTATCTTTTGATGCACAGAAGTTTTAAATTTTGATGTAGTCCAATTTATCTATTTTTTTCTTTTGTTACCTACAAGTCTGTTAAGATCCCAAAGATTTATTAGTTATTAGGCTGTCAACAATTACTACAAAAACATGAGCCAAATTTTAAAACACCTGAATTATATTTTAAGCACATTAAAACAAAGTAGCTAAGAAAGTTATGATACTAAAATGACATGTTCTACTCAGGAAAAATATACTCTACTTACAATACTGTATAATATTTAAAATCTCACCCATTGTTCACCCTACAAATGAAATTCTTGTATTTTAAAGATAAAGTACAAAGTATTTTTGAGTCAGAACTTGAGTACTTTTTACTGGCAGATATCACAAGGAAGTAGTGGTTACCATAGTTAAGAGAAGGGCTCTGGAATCAAATGGCTTAGTTTCTAATCTTGGGGCCATCACTTTCTAGCCAGATGAGCTTAAGCAGGTTACCTAACCTCTTTCAGCAGTCTCCTTTCCCCTAAAATGGGAACAGTTATTGTAACTAAATATGGACCATTACATGAGTTAACGTTCATACAGTGGTAAGCATGCTGACTAGCACTCATACGTGTTAGCTTATGATGATGGTGAAATGATGAAGAACTTATGTAATGTGTAGGTACAGACAAACTAAAAGCACATGTTTTTTTCCAAAAGGGAATGGTAATATCCAGCCAAAAACTAGAAGGTCACAATACTATTTGAAAAAACAGCATTAGCATTCAGGCCAAAACAAAACATGCCAACAATGTTAGATAAAAATTGGACCTAAAGAAAAAGAGAAGCTCTTTCAACAGCACAAATATGAAAAGAAAGAAAGTGTCAGAGACTCGTCTAACAACCTAACAGGCTGCTGTTTACACCGAGAGAGAAAATGGCAAGACGCTGCTCCAACTGAGCACTAAGGTGAGGCTCTCCACCTTCGAGAGCTGCTGCCACAGCTGGTCAGTTTAATGCGAACATTCTGCAGTGGCGCTCAGGAACAGGAGCAGCCCGGCTCCCCGACCTCAGTAAAGCGGCAAGCCACTGACCGGCTTCCCCGGGGTCATCCTCACGTAGCATAACAGCACTGAGAGTGACGTCCTCTGTTAGACCGCGAGGCTCGGTGTTTGTCAAGAGCCCTGAACGCTGTGTCGAGAACGCGGCTGCCCAATTACTGTCATCCAGGTTAGTCACCTTAAGAAAAAAAAGAAGACACAGAAAAGGAATGGAGCCATTGCCACTGAGTGACTCAAGACTTGAATACTGCTAAACTTTTTTAAACCGTATGTATGCATGTTTCATTTTAAAAGATAGCCACAAGGGTTATTTTGTTAAGGAAATTATGGCTCTTTTGATTTCTTCTTTGAACTACTCCATACCTAAAAAAACCCCAAAGATTGCATTTTGTAATATTTAAGCTGATATTAATGGGTAAAATAAGGAAGTCCTACTGCTCTAAGTTCACATCAGTTTTTTACTTTTGGGATAGGAGAAATTGTATAGGAGAAATGACCCAGTTTCTTCAACAAATAAATGGTAATGAAACAAGGATGAGGGAGGAACTAATAGAGTAAAAGACTTAAGAGACATATCAAGCAATGCGATGTGCTGACGTTGTTTGGATCCGGATTTGAATAACCCAACTTAAAAAAATTTGATACAACTGGGGAAACGTGAACACTTAATGAAATAGGTATTATGATGAAAAAAATATGTAAAATAGATATTTGAAATGATAAAGGAATTACTCTATGTGTGTGTGTAGGGGGGTAGATGTGTTAATAGTATCGTGCTTATGTTAAAGGAAGTGTCCTTATGTCTCAGAGATACACACTGAAGTTCTTACGGATAAACGGTATGAAATCTGGGCCTTGTCAAGTGATGTGGGAGGAATGCTTGTGGGTGTAGATGAAACAAGATCAGCCATATGTTGATAATGGTTGAAACTGGGCAATGAGCACATGGGGGTGTACTCTATCATTCTATTTTTGGACATGTTTAAAAATATCCATAATAAAAAGTTTTTTAAAATTCACCTTTATTTAAAATGCCAGTAAGAGCAGCAATAAAAATGTACCTTTAAATCAGTTCCCTCAAGGAAAAATGCTCAAGATGGGTGCTGGGACCCTATTTATATTCATGAGATAGTAACTGTGGGCTGAGGAGAGCTTAGCTTCAGCTCCTGGAGACTAATAGTTCACTCCCTTCTGGGTACTTATTGTCATTAGCATAATGATCAAACCGGAAATCTTACGCAATGCCATTTTGCATTCAGAAAAATCCTTTGGTCCACAATCATATCTGGGTAGGCAGACACATGGTACATTAACGTAGCAAATAACCTTACCTTCAGGGCAATCTACATGACCAAGACCACCTCTCACCTCCAATACTAAAACCAGCAAAACAAATCAAGCAGATACCTCTGACTATAAAGTAATTTCCAAACATTCTATAGTAATCAATACACTTTTACTCTATCCTGGCCTTTACGAGACTAACACGTTTACTATTAATCTTGCAGTTGTGAAGCAGTAAGTAATAAAAGTCTTCTTTTGCTTAAACCCAGAGGCCGTCAATTCACTCATGTTTTTAAGTAGAACAAGATAAACACTGCCAAAATAAACCAGTTTCATAAGCAGAGTAAAATTGTTCAATGACTAGATCATTGTTAGATATGAACACTAAAAATCCACAAGACTGTAATAAATATTTTAAAGATCTATTTAACCTCTTAAGACGAGAGGTTTAACATGCAAACCATTCTTCAGAAAACACCTAATTTAGACAACTTCAAGTGCATGTAAAAATCTCTGTGCCTTTTTTAACAAGCACGGAGCCAAATACAGAACCGTTTTTATCTTGTTTTTGGAACTAAATGTGCTATAATACTCTACTACTCCAACAAAACTCTTCTGTTTTCTTCTTCTCAGATACAATTCTTTCATTTCCTACTGGGTATTTTAAACACCTGGGTCAAGTCATTCTGCATCACAGTTTACATGACTTTTCTTCTGCTGTCTTAAATACAGTACCACAGTGATTCCTAAAGAATGTCTCATCTACTTTTTCCAAAATTTTCTCTTTTCTTTCCTTTAACGCATTGTCTCTCTTCCTTATGATATTCTTCATAGATTACTCTTGGCTTCCTACTCTTCTACGCTTCAAAACAGGACTCAGTTTTTATAGTCATTAGCAACCAATTAGAATTTATTTCTTCTGATCAGCAAACTATCAGATTAACACCTTATCTGCATCTAAATGTTGCTGGTGTCACAGCTTCCACCTATGATGTGAGATGCTTAGCGTTTCAGTTTTCTGAAAGTCTGACCAAAAAATTATTTCAAGCCATATAACCTAGTTTCTTTTATGATGAATATGACTTCAATTCTCATTAAAGGCTTTTAGGCTACATATCATATTTTTATAAAAAGGGAGAAAAATTCAGCCCCATTTTTCTACATACCATAGACAGATTTCCCAAGAACCCTGAAGACAGTGTAAGCCGGGGAGACCGCCCTCCTGTCCCAAGAATGCAGGAGACATCTGGCTGCCTTAGTAAGCTTCGGTTTGGTGGAGTAACTACAACAAGAGGTTAGAAAAAAGAACCCCAAGTGCATGAGCATTAATCATGAAAACAAAACAAGCAAACAAACAATAAAGAATAAAGAATTTTCAGTTTTCAATTATTTAGCATCTAACCAAATAAATATGTTAATGCTAACATTTCCATGATATGAAGATTTAACTTATTTTTCTAAATTTGAGCTTTTGGTATTACTGAGCCCATCAGGAAAAATTTTACTGCAAACAGAGATGCTTCGATTATAACATAACCGAGCAGTAAAACAAGGACACAAATTATTCAACAGATTCTTCACATTCTAATTTTATAACGCATACTGAGGAGGCGGTATAGTGTGGAGGGCATGTGCTTTGGAATAAGCAGACCACTGTGTGAATTTTGCTTCACTTACTCACATACTTACTTAGCTATGTGATCTGCATTAATTAACTTCTCTAAGTCTTACTATCAGTTTTGGCAAAATAGAGATAATACCTATGCCATAGTTACTGTGCATTTACATACGTACAGTGCCTTACAGTGGTAAGAGTGCAACAAACAGTAACTACAATCATTGTTATTGTTAATTACTGATACTGCAGCCAAATATTATATTTATTATGTGTATTATAAGAGTTAGCTGCTATTATTATTCTTATTAAATGCTTTAAAAGCTAAAAATCTTACAGGGTGGTCGAAATGAGCCAGGAGTTCGAGGGATACCCTGGTTTCTTGGTGTAGTATTGGCAAAAATTTCATCTTGGGATGCCCGAACTGTAGGAAGAGTTAAGAAAAGTTTTCCATGCAGAAAAGACACCATTCAAGTTAGAACTAACCATGTTTACACTACACAAACTATGTGAATACCTTTTTCAAGAACAAGGTATTTTATGGCTACCATTTTCTCTATACAAAGAGTAAATAATTCCCTCTACAATTTAAATTCTCAGATATCAGTCTTAAGATTACTAGATATTGAACTAAGAGTTCTCAGTCAGATTTCAAATAAGAAAAGGATATCTAATCTCAACAGAAGCTAACCACAATATGACAGTTAGCAGTAAAATGGAACATCCTTATTTTTAGGAAAACATAAATCTTAATTTCATTGAATTTCAGCATTATATTTACCAAATAACACATCTGGAGAGTTAAGAAAACTAATTTCCACAACATTTTATTATTATAGCTAGTGTTTAACACCTCTCATAAAAAGAAAATCTATAATCCTGATTCCAAACAAGTCACAGTTTTTTTAATAATGATGCTTAAAGCTCAAAGGATACTTAAAACTCTTTTTTGGGCACTCTGCTTCCGTGCAGTCCGTGTCACCTCTGCCTCCCGGATCACAGGGGATGACATCTCTCCAAAGCCACTCCTAAAATGGCATAATAAAGTTCATGTAAATGAAACTGGAACGTAGCATTTGCAAACAACTTCACCATCATGACCGGAGCAGAGAACCCTGAGTCAGTCAAGGCACAGATCATCCCAGCAGCCAGGACTTCAATCTCTTTGTTGACAATGCCCTTCTGGCTCCAAATCCTGCTTTTCCCTGAAAGTCCCTCTGCAATTTTACCTGCACAAAGACTTCTTTGACGTTCCAGCACTTGCTATGCTCTTTTCTCCTTTGGAATTATTTCAACACTTGGAATCTATAACACTGTTTTAGATAACTGCCTCATGAAGGTACATCTTTCCTCTGCTGGATTGAGGAGTTCCCCAAAATTACAGGAACGATTTCTTAAAAGGATCTCCTATAGTCTCCAAAATACTTCAAACTATAGGTACCATGAAAAAATCTGTTGTTTGAGCTGGTGAGATGGGAGGCTAAGTAAAAAAGAATTCTAGTAAACTGGAGAGAAATGATCCTTTGAATTATTTCTCCCCAGAGCACACTAAGGGGTCTCCTGTCTCAGCACTATTGTAGTCACAATGCTTCAGACCCCCCCTGTCATTCTCAGTCCAAGGCCTAGAAAACAAACTGTGTGAATTAAGAGACCTGTATTTTAAGTCAAGAATCCAATATGCTTTTCCTCCACCTAAAACCTTCAGGTAGCTATCTCTGGCCTACAGAATCAAGTCCATAGTTTTTACAATCTGACCCCAGCTTATCAGTTCAGCCTTACATTCAACCACAAACATCACCCCCATACAAACATACACTGCATGTGACCATGCAGCTACACAAAGCATGCACTTTCATATCCTTACCCTTTTCTTTCACAGAGGGCTACACTCGCCCCCTTGGCCCACCTGGTGAACACTTACTCATCAAACAGCCTCCTGCAGCCTCGAGACACGCAGGGCCAGGTTGGCAACTTGGTTCTTCTATTTATTAGCTTCCTAACTTTGACTAAGTTCCTTAACCTCTTTCAGCCCCAGTGCTATCTGTAAAAAGAGGATCATAGTACCTATCTTCATAGGACTATTATAAAGACTAAATTAGCTAATAATACATGTAAAGCGTCTAAGGCACTCGATGTTGGCTACTGTTATCATTCAAAGAAAAGTAGAGTCAGCTCCTTTGGGAGGTCTTCCTGAAACCTCCCGGGACAGGGAGACCTAACCGCCCCCTCGTCTTTCCCCACAGAGCAGTAGGAAACACTTCTCACTTGTACTGCTCGGTGGTCTCCTGCACTACACAGGAACCCGAATAACTCATCTTTGCCGCAGGCGGTTAGCGCACTGCGAGGGTCACAGAGAACTCAATTCAGCTGGAACCTGTGGTCAGAAAGTCGGGGCTGCGGTCCCCGTTCGTCGCTGGCTGGCTGTGACCTCGCAGGGCACCCAGCATCTCGAGGGTCGGGCCACCTCCCACCCGCCCACCAGGAGCGGGAGATGTTGGGAGAAACACAGAAGAGACGGCGGAGCCACCGTGACCCGCGCCCCTCCCCGACCCCGGCTGCAGTCTCCCAGCGCGGGAAGGAGCCCTGGGCAGCACCCGGTCCTCCTCGGCTTCCTCTGCGGGTCGGGGGTCACCTATTTCGCTCCGCCGACAAGCAGGAGGGACAAGTCTCTGAGCACAGCGGTCGCCAGCAGAACTGACCTGTCCATGGCTACAGCCTGCCCCGCACACAACCCTGCAGACTCGCCTCCAGCTTAGCCACCTCGTTTCAGCCTTCCCGCTCTCCGGAAGCAAACCCTCCGACCCGGAAGCATGTCCTCACCAACCCGCCGTAGAGAAAAGAGCGGTGGGCGGGGTGCGGGTGGAAAAAAAAAAAAAAAAAAAAAAAAAAACCTACTTTCCCATCGAGCGCATGCGCGCCTTCTTCCGCCCGCAGCCGCAGGTTCGGTATGCGCAGGCGCGGCGGTGTGCCAGCGCGTGAGGGCGCCGCGCTGGGCCGGGCATGGGACGGCTCCGGGCTGGTGTTGCGTAGCCGCCGCTGCCTGACTGGCATGTGTGGGCGTGGCCACGGCGCCGGGTGTCCTATGGGAAACGACGTCTAGGGAGACGAGCAGTCACTTCCGGGTGCTGTCTGGGAGACGCCGGTCCCGCCCTCCCGCTCTGGGCCTGTGCCTGCGGCGGCGCTCGCTTGCTGGCGGCGTGTCTGCGGAGCTGTTCCCGTGATGGCTCTGTGCGCTTCACTGGGTGTCCTTCCTCTTACGGAGAAAGGGACCTTCTTTAGCTGAAGGAGGCCTGAAAAGGACGAGCAGGTTGGGGCAAGGCGTTGGCCCAGTTCAGTTCATGTGCAGAGAGAGCACATGTCGGACAGGGGCTGGGGCCACGTTCACACGGTCAGCACACCCCAAGTGTTTCAAAACTGAAGTTTCACGACGGTAGAGGTCTTTATCTGTTTTGCTTGGGGTTGTATTCTTCTAAATATTTGTCAATCAATGATTCTTCTCTCGTTTCCCAGATCTACTTTGTTACCAAATCTTCAGTCTGTCTTCCCATTTCCACAGCTGCTGTCTTATTCCTAACTCATCTCTTCACTGTAGCTCCTCCAACTGCACTTTTTCCTCCATACTGCTAAGACAGTGATCTTCAAAAAATGCAAATCTGATCATGTCACTGTTACCGAACGAAGTGGGCTTGCCTCCTGGTGAGTTAAATAAGATTCTACACCACAAAATTGTGTTGTCTCACAAAATAAAGTGTATCTGCAGCAAATAGGCCGTGAGGAATCATTTCCAAAGTCATGGCATCCCTGAACAAAGGGAAGCAAGGACCTTTATTTTGGTTGGGAAATGAATATTCAAAAGAGAGAGGCGGGTATTTGCCTGCACAGGCTCAGTTGGAGAACATGCTTGCACATAATAAGGCTTAAGCTCCTCCTGTAGAGATCTTTGCTTAAAAATAAGGCAAAGATCATGGGTGCAGCTCTTGTGGTGAGGCTTGGTCAGTTTCAGGATGTTTGGTGGTTACATCTCCCTTGAGTTTCTCACTTGGTCAGTCTCAGGATGGTGGTGGTTACATCTCCTTAACATACAAAAGGAAAAAAAACAACTTGGAAAAACAGTTAACTGCTTCTGAACCCACATCTGAGTTTCTCAAGGCACCTAGTCGGTGACATCACTCACCTTTCAGTTTCCTCCCGATTTCAATTTTAACTCCAAACTACTTGACTCAGCTTTCAGGATCTCATTTGCCCGTCTGGCATCATCTTGCCATTATCTCTAGCTCAAATTCTATGCTCCAGCCATATTCAACTACAGTTCCCCAAACATTCTGTGGCCATTGGGCATACGTTCCTCACTCCTACCAAACAGAGACAGAAAGGGAATAAACCAATGCCCACATCATAGACTGCTATGCAGTCACTAAAAGGATGTTTAGAGAGAGTTTGTAATAATTTGGAAATGCTTATGTTTTGCTTTAAATGAGGAAGCAGGTTGTCATATTGTATATAACGTTATGCTCAGAAACAATGTAAGAATGCATAAAGAGACACTGAAGAGGGTGCAGTGATAGTGATAAAGGGGTGAACAGGCAGATCACAGAGCCTTTTCAGGGCAGTAAAAGCACTCTGTGTGATACTATAATGGTGGATACATGTCATATACATTTGTCCAAACCCATAGAATGTACACCACCAAGAGTGAACCCTGTGTAAACTATGGACTTTGGGTGATGTGATGTGTTATGTAGGTTCACTGATGATAACAAATGTCCCACTCTGGTGGGGATGTTGATAATAGGGGAGGCTATGTGTGTGGGGACAGGGGGTATATGGAAAATCTCTGTACCTTCCTCTCAATTTTGCTGTGAACCTAAAACTGCTCTAAAAAAAATGAAGTCTTTTTTAAAAAAAATCTGAATGAAGATCATACCAAATGTTGACAGTAGTTGTCTTTGGTGAAACTGGATGATTTTATTGTTGTTGTCTTGTTTTATTTAAAGCTATTTATTGTCATAGCATGGTCCAACTGAAATTCAAAGAAATATTTTAATACATTCATTAAGAATTCTAATGAGTCAGATACGAATCTACTGAATTAAGTTATGGTAGGTGCTTAAGTATTTTTTGCCACGTCCAAAAGATAGTTAGGATTGTGAATACAGTTGTAGGATACACCGCAGCTTATATAAAACAAAAAGTGTACTTAGATTACTAGCAGTTTGTTCAGACATGAGATGGTGTTGGGTTTTTTAAATTTTATTTTAATATTTGAGGAGCAGTTTTATTCTTCTGTCACCTGTCACACTGTGGTGGCTGCATGTTGCTGTGATGCTGAATCTCCGCCACCAGGATTTCAAATACCAGCAGGGTCACCCATGGCAGACAGGTTTCAGTGGAGCTTCCAGACTAAGACTGGGAAGAAGGACCTGGCCACCCACTTCTGAAAAAAACTGGCCATGAAAACCCTGTGAACAGCAGCGGAGCGCTGTCTGATAGAGTGCTGGAAGGTGAGAGGACGGCGCAGAGAGACTGGGCAGGGCTCCGCTCTGCTGGGCGCAGGGTCACTGGGAGTCGGGATCCACTCAACAGCACTAACAACAGCGAGTTTTCTTTGAGCTCAAAGCATTGCAAACGTGCTATTATAGTTTAATAATATTCTCTTTATCTAAAGAAGTAGAATTGCAGAAAGATTAAATAATTTACTTCAGATCATGGACTTGAACTAAACTGAACCACAAGCTGAAAGAATAGTAAATAACAATAAATCATGAATTGAATATGAATACCAGAGTTTGGCTGAACCATGAACCAACCACGTGTAGGTTTTAAAACAGGGCTTGGCTGAGGAGACAGTGTCGCCTGGAGGGTGGGAGCAGTCTTGGAAGTCAGGCTTTCCAGGTTTGAATCTCAGTCCTGCAGTTTATCAGCTGACTGCTCTGAACCTCATCTCTGCAGGTGAGAATATTCTCTGAGGGTGGCTATGAGGACTCAATGGAACAATAGCAACAGAGCAAAGTGGTCGAAAGCCCAGACTTGAGAGCTGGATTGCCTGGGGACAGCCCAGCTCCACCACTACTAGCAAGTGTGTGACTCAGTTTCTTCTTTTTGGGTGGAACAGTCGTACTAGATCATGAGGTGGTTGTGACGATTTAATGAGTTAATACGTGTGAAGCTGTGAAGAGTACTGGGCATTATGAGTGGCATATACCTTTTCAAACATCATCTCATTTTTACTTTCATAATAATGATCAGTTCATTCGGCAACACCATACCTGAGACCTAGCAATAGAGGCATTAGTAACATAGATTGAATTGAACCAATTCCAATCCCTTTTTTCCGTGATGCTGAAATAATAGCAGAAGGCTTTTTTCCCTGTTTATTTGAAGAACTCAAAAAATTAATACTTCATATTGATAAATATAAATATGATTGTGAAGTCTTTTGTTCTCCATATAAAGCAGTTCAGTGGATATAATATGGGAGAATCCTTTATTCATCCATTCACGAATATGTATTAAGTGTCTGCAATGTACCAGGCACTGTGACTGGACCTAGGAGATATAGACTGGGGGGAAAAGAACATTACTCATAGAAAAAAAATCATGTAAACTTACCTATTAAAACATACTGATTTGATCATAGCATGGAATACATAAATATTTTAAATCAAATAAAATTTTGCCATTATTTTGTTAAAATATTCTTACTTAAAACCCGTTTTGAGGTAAAACTTACATCTTGCAAACTGATATTAGTGCTTGGTTGGCAATGTTTTACTCTTTTCTCCTCCTTGATGTCAACCAGCTCTATCATTTATTTATTTTTTTAAATTGCGGCAATATATACATAATATAAAATTTGCCATTTTAGCCATTTTTAAGTGTGCAGTTCGGTGGCATAAAGTACATTCACATTGTTGCACAAGGCAATGTTTTAGTTTTAAACATATATATAATACGTATATATGCATCAAAATCAACCTAAAATGATTTTTTATTTAATCTGGCTTCCTGCTCAAGATGTATCAGTTCTTGGTAATCAGAATGAAATTCTGACAAACATTTTATGCATAAATAGCAGTGATATTGCAAAGTAGTTAAACATCAGTGATGTGAAGGGAACAGAGCTTTGAATTCTAGGGGCGAATCCAAGATATGAGTTTGGTCCAGATAGATCAGGGAGCCAAAAAGATAGAAAAGAATGTTACATTTCAAGAAGAGGATGTTCGTGAGTCGGGGAGGAAACAAAATATTTGAGTGTGGAGTGAAAACTGCCTGTGCCCTGGAAGATTCAGGTGTATTATTTGAACTTCATGTACAGGAGAAGAGCTAATGGAAGGAACTCAATGAGACACGATTCTGGGAAAGGATGTGGTCGTGGTGATTGTAGCAGGAACCTATTGATTAAGTACATTGTGTCTTTTCAGATAGGACTTTTTTTTGCGGGGGCGGTGGGCGGGCCGGTGGTGGTGGTATCTGATTGAAGAAAAATGCTTTACTCCGAGGTCAAATGGGGTCAAAGTTTAAATGTGGAGCCTGGGTGACACTTGTTTGTCTGTCTTCCCAGTAAAGCAGTGTAGTGGAGCATAGAGGGTAGGATCTGGGTCAGTTCACATTTGATGAGTTAATTCACCTCTCTACATGTCAGCTCCCTCCCCTGTAAAACTGAGATAATAAGAGTATTGTCCTCAAAAATTTGTACTGATGATTAAATAATATTTATGTAGCAATTAGAGAGGTGGTACAGAACACAAAGATTCCTTGGGTTAAATCTTGGCTCCCCCACTTACTCTATGGAGCCTTTGGCAAATTACCTCTCTATGCTTCTGTGTAACAGAAATAATAGTACCTACCTCATAGATTTATTGTGAGGATTAAATGAGTTAACATATATAAATCACTTAGAACAGTGTTTGGTATATAATAATCACTCAATGAACACTGGCTAATATTATAATGCACCACGTGTAGTAAATATTCAATATAAGTGTTTGCTGTTTTGTTCAGCTCCAAGAAGCCAGGGACCATATCTGTTTTATTCACCTCCACTTTTTGTCACATAGTAGGTGCTCAAATTTTTCTTGAATGAGTGGGTCATTTCCAATCAATACAATTGTATTCAATTCCTCAAAAAATATTCTAGTAGGAGTATCTACATTTGTATAATCAGATTGAATTTACTTTCATTTATATTATATATTCTATCATATATAGATACTTCATAGTACTCTCTACCACTTCTAAAGATTTCTTCATCATTTTAATCTTGTGGAGCTTAAAAACAGGAGCTTATCTAATAATTTAGGTGTTACAGCTTCTCCTCTTAATTCTTTCAAATTGTGTTCAATTTGAAGAGGAAAATAGAATGGTGCAATATGAAACTGCAATTTCCAGTTACTCTTTTATTGCTGAATTATGATTTAAACATTGATGTCTGGGAGATTTTTAACATGAAATCACAAATATATGATCGCTTCTTAGAATTCTAGCAGTAAGCGTAAGCTCAGTATAGGTTTCACTGCGGCTTGTGCTTCTAGTGTCTGAAGCACAGAGGAGTCAATGACATTTTCAAGGTAGTGGTGAATTTGCTGACAGAAAGTCTGCCCGACAAATAAATCAATTGCAATGACCCTTCTTCACAGACATCTCAGGCATCGTCAATAGTGGGCATGATTGGGGGCAACTGAAAAACTGAAATCGTTATCCCTGTTGATCTAGGACATTTTCCAGCTAAACCACAAAACTATTTTTGCCGCTATGCATTTGACTTCGCAGCTTTCACAAACTTCCCTGCTTGGCGCAGAAATCCTGTAAATCAAACACACATTCGCATTTCTGGGGAATGATTTATTAGGGCCCTTGAGAACGCATTGCTTTGTTCTGTTTTCTCCAAATAGCACGATTTATACTCTGTTTAGTTCTTATTATGAAAGGAAGGTAGCTAGCATAAAACTTACCCCATAAATTTGACTGGGTAAGAAAAGCAACACAAAAATTTTTTTCTTATATGGTCTTAGTTTTGACTGAGCCCTCATCCTGCCTGGTCTGGTGGGTTGAAGGCAGGAAATTCAACCTCACACATCATGCGGGTTCTCTCCTCTTTTCCGGGGTTTGCACAAGAAACCAGAGGGTGACTTCTGTGGTGCTAAGAACACAGATAAAAGCATTTAACCTTCAGTCCGCTTTACCTAATGCAGGTCACTGTCCAGACTTCAGTATTTGGGTGAAGATGGGAGGCATGTGCTGTTCCCATACCAGGGCAGGGATGGGGAAAGAATATAGGGAAAACGCACACACACATCATATTCCAACTAAATGACCACCTTTTGAGAAACAATGTAACAAACTAAAAATTTGAATGGAGAATTAGTTACCATATATGTACAGTTATCTTTGTCTATAAGTAAGCATCTGCTAACTAGAGGATCTGTGAAAATGTATCTTTAAGAGGCGGCACCATGCACCCACGATGCTGTGAATCTGTTCTTTAACAAAATTGTCAAGGTGTTATTTTAATGGTTGAAAAATGTAGTGTATTTAGCTCATAAATCAAGAGCAGGAATTGACTTTTGAAATACTTTGAGTATATTTTGAGCTACAAACATATTGACATATAAGAACAAACTATGCAGTTTCTATAAATAGAAGTGAATTTAAAAGCATAAAATGATAGAATGTAAATACTGGCAGTGCAATATAACGCTAAGGAAAAGCTGTGTCCATCTTGAACATTGCCCTTGAAACTTGTTTGGAAGCTTAAGTCTGTGCTGCAAAAGGGTATAAGGTAAATCTGTGCTTCAAAATCCATTCTGGCTTCCTATTTGCAATTTTTAAATGATTGAGTTTAATCCTGAGGAAATTGCCTGCCACCCTAGGGGAGTCCTTCTGCTTCTTTGTCCTTCACTGATGTTCTTTAGCTGTGTAAAACTTGAGTTTCAGGTAATAAAAGAAAGGTAAATTCCTTTGGCTTTTTGAGCGATGATTTTTTTTTTCTGATTTAAGTATGAAGTTATGATGATGACTTAATTACTCAAAAAATTTTAATTTATTTTTACTTAAAGATAGCATAACAATGTTAGGGAAAAAGAAACAACAATTTAAAAGTCATCCATTTACTACTGTTAGCTCAGTAATTTTTATTATCACACATTATCCCCCACATGTTTACATTCATATTTTACATATAATAATGACATTCATATAGCTTTTAAAATTTATATTCCAGAAACTGTTATTTAATTGCTGCTGACAGTGAGGATTCTCTGTACCTTTGTGCTCCTGTTCCCCCCACCCCCACCCTGCGCTGTATATGTGCTTTTCTTCTCCTGCCTGCACAGATCCCTCTACCTTCCTCACCCCTCCCATCCTCTGTAACCATGTTAACAACCTGGTGTGTATCCTTCAGTACCTTTTCTAGGCTCATGTAATACACACACACGTGTAACACAATCCTTCTCTGTATTTCACATTGTTCACTTTCAATATCTCATAGAAGTCCCTCTAAGTCAACCATTAAACATCAAACTTGTTTTTGTGTGTGTGTGTGAGGAAGACCAGCCCTGAGCTAACAGTGTTGCCAATCCTCCTCTTTTTGCTGAGGAAGACCGGCCCTGGGCTAACATCCGTGCCCATCTTCCTCCACTTTATATGGGACGCCGCCACCGCATGGCTGACAAGCAGTGCGCCGGCGGGCGCCCGGGATCCGAACCCGCGAACCCCGGGCTGCCAAGCGCGGACTAAACCGCTGCGCCACTGGGCCGGCCCTTCAAACTTGTTTTTTAAATGACTACGTAATGTTCCATGTTACGCAGGAATCACAGTTTATTCAGTCATTCTCTGTTGATGGTTTGCCCTATTTCAGTTTTCTCTTGTGTAGTGTGGCAGTAAATCGTCTTGGGTACACGTTCTTTCATTTCTTTGGTGTAGCTATCAGGAGTAAGATAGCTGGGTCAAACATGCCTATCTGAAATTCTAATAGATATTAGCAGATAGCAAATTAAAATTGTGGTTAACCCAAAGGCTCTACAATGCATTTTTCCATCAGCAGTATATGACTCCATTCTTGCCCTCTACCCCCCCTCTGGGGTTGTAGTGCTGTTTCTGCAGTTTTTGCCCGTGTGTTGGGTTCTTGGCACTTTGTACTCTCTGGCTAGTAGTGAGTCTGAGCATCTTTTTATTTGGATTTGCTCATCTCTGAACTAGTAACATCTTTTAACCATTTTTCTGTTGTATTGTTTCTTCTTAATCTCTAAGAACCCTTTGTATTTTATAGATGTTAACTCTACATATTTTGTTATATTTTCCCAAATCTACTGATTTTGTAATATATTTGCCAAACAAGTTTTAAATTTATAGAAATTCTTTATTTTAATTTAAATATATAAAATATTTTAATTTAAAAATAACTTCTGAGTTTCTTGAATTGGCTAAGAAGGTCTTCCCTATCTCTAGACTACACTTCCAGTCTCTTAGATTTCCTTCTGAGATTTTTGTTTTCTTTTATAGCTTGAGAAAATTAAATCTATCTGGAATTTGCTTCTGTGTGATGCAGGGGTTGAAATTTGTTTTCTTCAGATGGATATCTAGTTGTGCCAGCATAATTTATTAAGTAACATTCTTTCTTATTGGAATATATTTTTGTCATATATTAACGTTATACACTGGAATCTACCGCTGGACTCAATTCTACTCTACTGATTAATGTCATTTCTTCTTTCACTCAAACTTTAAGATCATTTAGTTCAATTTCAATTTCAAAACCTCACCCAGTTGAAATTCAAATTGGAATCATATTATATTAAAATGTTAATTTGAGGAAATTGGCATTTTATGATACTCAGTGTTCCCACTCAAGAATATAGTATTTGTTCAGATCTTGATTTATGTCCTTTAATAAGACTTTATAACAGTTCTTTCCTATTAGTTTTATTACTTGAGATGTTTAGAGTTTTTTTTCTGTAATAAATATTTACCTCCATATCAACTTCTAAGTGTTTATTGTGAATATAGAAAAAGCTATTGACTTTTGGCACATTTATCTTGTATCCAGCCACCTTCCCAGGTTCCTGAATAATATAATAGATTTTTTGAACTATTCACTTATAATATCAGCAAAAATAATTACATTTCCAGTATTTATAATGAATATTTCATTCTATTGATTTAATGCATCCATTAGCACTATTAGGGGACACTAATAGCCCCTACATCATTGCATTGTTTTGAGGGCTAAATAAGGTAAACACATGTAAAGTGCTTAAAGCAGTGGGTGGCACATAGTAGGGATCCAAGAAAATGATAAATATTATTATTACTTCTCACTATCAGAGCTTGTGAGTTCTTCAATCTAGAAAATGTCTCTTTCATGGAAACATCACGTCAAAGAACAAGAATTAAGCTACTGTTTGCTGGTTTTTATTATTTCATCATTCCCCATTCTAATTGGTTTTGGGGAGCCTGGGTGACAGCTTTCTTAAACTTTTGTGATTCTTTCACCTTGATAGGATGGTAGGAACGAAGAGCAGAGAACTAGTCTATGTTTAGGGATGATTCCATAGATTATTATGTAAAAATAATAGATTAATAATTGTTATTACTATTCCACAAATTATTTGCCTTTGGAAAAGAGAAGTTATAGTCAAACTAGCTTTAAGGCTAGATATTGAATATATTTTGGGTTAGCTCATGTGGTGTTTCAGTTTATTTTGTGCAGATCAAGGAGACTTGTCATAAAATCTTTTGCTCCTAGAGTTTGTTACATTTCTTCTTCAAAGCGAGATAAAGCCGTTGAGCCAATTATGACTCATTCTACTACTCCTCTCACTGAGTTTTATGAGTAACTTGAGCTAAGAAAGAAGTCCTTCCTTATGATGTCATAGCCTCAGGGAGATGACCTCTTGGGGAGAGGCAGCTGTCTTGACAGTGGTGGGGGAGGTGGCACTGTAAATTGTCTTCACTTTCCAAGGATGACACGGTTTGGCATTTTACATCGATCCTGTTTGGATGACATCCTGAGACCTGTCCTCTTTACCCTCCCTGAACAAGAGCCTTGGCAGGGGACTCAGGGCAACAGTATCATTAATTCTGTATCCGGCATTAGCCACATCCTGTCAAGAGAATACCCCGACCATAAGAATATCCTGTCCGGGTTAGGAGTGGAAGGGTGAGGGGAGGGGGAGGGGATGCCACTTCCTTCTTTGGTGCCACCCTCTATGACAGCACTTGTTGTTGTTAATGCCATTGAGTGCATTCCAACTCCTAGTGACCCTGTGGACAGCACAGCTGAACCACGCCCGGTCTTTTTGCATCATCCTCTCACCTTCCAGCGTGGTATCAGACAGTGCTCCATTGCTATTCACGGGGTTTTCATGG
Organism: Tapirus indicus; assembly: GCA_031878705.1. NCBI lineage: Eukaryota > Metazoa > Chordata > Mammalia > Perissodactyla > Tapiridae > Tapirus > Tapirus indicus. Next base: position 152,681,465 of record CM062918.1, on the reverse strand, counting down.
CCAGTTTTTTCAGAAGTGGGTCAGGTCCTTCTTCCTAGTCCGTCTTAGTCTGGAAGCTCTGCTGAAACCTGTCCACATGGGTGACCCTGCTGGTACTTGAAATCCCAGTGGCATAGCTTTCAGCATCACAGCAACATGCAGCCACCACAGTATGACAACCGATAGGTGGTGTGGTTCTGTGACCGGGACACGAAAGCGGGCTGTGGTGGGGAGAGCGCCAGATCTTAACCCCTAGACCAGTGCCATGATAGCATTGGGGGAATGAAATTAGTGGCATGGAGGTGGCTAATGACATTCTCTGTTTCTGAAAAATTAAGAGCTAGCTGTTAGGCATTTGCTAAAAAGTATTATCAGCTGGGCCAGCTTCTGCAAGGAGCCTAAGATGTATTTCAGGAATCATTATCATCTTTTAGTGTAAGAAAATAGACTCTGTAAGTCTCCTGTTAAAATCTTGTGTGATCCAAGTCATGCTTTATTGAAGTCAGAGAATTCAAAGGAATGAATGAGTGAAGTGAAAACTTTTTTCAGAATACTTCTAGTCAGAATGACTGAAATCAGCTTCTGGGAACTTTAAGTTTTGTAACTTAAACATGTAAACCACACAGATGGTTACCATCTCCTTATACTATTATTTCAAATAATTAACAGACAAGGCCTATCTGGAGAAGGTCCAAATTCTTTTTTTTTTGAGGAAGGTTGGCCCTGACCTAACATCTGTTGCTAATCAATCTTCCTCTTTTTGCTTGAGGAAGATGGTCCCTGAGCTAACATCTGTGCCAATCTTCCTCTACTTTTGTGTATGGGATGCTGCCACAGTATGGCTTGATGAGTGGTGTGTAGACCCATGCCTGGGATCTGAACCTGGGAACCCCAGACCGCTAAGGTGGAGTGCACCAACTTAACCACTATGCCACCGGGCCAGCCCCCCGAATTCATTTTGAGAAGTGATTACACAGACAGAAACCTTACCTCCAATGCAGGATGCAAATATAAAACCCAAAAACCCAGTGGGTCGAATTAATCCCTCATCTGTTTAATGTACTTCATCTGACCAAATGAATTTCAATGTAGTGAAATGAAGTTATGTAATGAAATGTAATGTAACAAATGAACGTAATGCAATGAAATGAAATTCAATGTACTTCATTCCAACCAAATGATTTTTTATCATTTAATTCCTGTGCCTGTCCATTACTCCCACTTCTAAAAACAAAAACCCGAAAAAGCAGTAAATAAAACATTCAATTCAGTGCGGAAGTTAAGTCAAATCTTCCAAATCATGACACCAGTTTCAGAAGCACCCATTTCCAATATGAATCATGTACGTAAGTCTGATTAAAGGTGGGGGGTGAGGTAGAGGGAAAACCTTGTCGTGCCTGAAAACGAAAAGCAAAGAAAATCAAGTTTGCTTTTCACATTACTCCTAAATCTAAGTCAGTGGAAGGGGGAAGTTTCCATCACCACTGAAAACTATAAAACCTGTAGGGCAGACAGGATGCATGCTAACACAAGTGAAAGGTGGCTCGGTGGGATGATGGTCAACGGCATTCCATGGACACGAGTGCTTCTGGAATGCTGGAACAAGCCCAGACTGGACTTCTCACTGACTCCTCCAAGTCTCATCTGAGTCCAGGCTTCCCTCAGAAGGATCTCTGCAGAGTAGCTTAATGCTGGGGCTTTCCCAGGTGGGGCCTCTAGGGAGACACCTGGATCTGCTGATACAATTCAGCATGTTTTGGGTTATCCTCGCGTACACTCATGCTGCTTTTTGTCACCTCAAAATTAGTAAAACACCGGGTGGTAGACGGATAATGGCTCCCTAAGATATGCCTTTGTCCTAATCCCCAAATCTGTGAATGTCACCTTTATTTGAAAAAAGGGTCTTTGCAGGTGTGATCGAGGATCGTGAGGTGAGATTATCTTGGATTATCCAAGTGGCCCTAAATGCCATCACAAATGTCCCTGAGAGAGATGAGACACACAGAGACATGGAGGCAGTTTGGGGTGGTGGTGGCCCAACGTCAAGGGACAGCAGCAGCAGGAAACCAACCCTCTCCTGGAGCCGAGGGAGGAGCGAGGCCTGCTCAACACTCGGATTTTGGACTTTTGGCCTCCAGGACCACAAGAAAAAGCTTCTGTTGTTTTAAGCCACCAAATTTGTAGTAATTTGTTCCAGTAGACCTAGGAACTAACACATATTGTTTAACTAGGACACTAGTATCTTTTTAAAAAATAATAGATTGACAATATATGAGAACCCAGTAAATAAGAATAATTTATCTCCCTAATACATTTTTGTGGGTAAAACACCAAAGTGCCATTTAAGAAAAATGAGAGGAACAAAAATGTTTTTATTATTGGGAAGGTATGTGGAGAATACTTCAATGACATTCTCTGAAAGAGGCCTTGCAGCCTTGCTGCAGATGAATTTGAAGTTTGTCAACAATGGCTCTGAGACAGACTTTACAGTCACTGCACAGACATCCGTAGACCCGGTACTAATTAGAGGATGGTATTTCCAGAACTATCCCATCATCCCCTTAGATTAGTAGCCAACTCCCCACCATAAATTACTGCTGGCCTACAGCATACGGCCAGTCGGGGCTGCCGTCTGTGCTCTCAGGCTATAGGTGGCCATCTGCTGCCTCTCTGCCCACCTTTATAACAGCCATCTGCACTCGGACCCTCTTCTCCCCACCCCCAGCCTCTCAGGCCGGGCTGTCCTCTTCCTTCTCCAAGCTTAAGCCTTATGAAAATAGCCTCATTCACACTCATGGTCCAGCCGCCTCCTGTATGTTCACGACTCCAAGGTCCAACTGTTAAACCTTACCAAAAAGTTCTTTTGCTCATGCACTAAAACCCACGATTCCTTGCCAGCTTCTCTATTTTATCATTGGTGCTCAATCTCTCTGGTGCTGCTAATATAATGAGATATTTCACTCTTTCCTTCAGCCCCCGCATCTAAGCCATTAACCAATTCTCCAGTTACTCCTTTTTAAAATTTCTTGGGCTCTCCTTGTCACTGCAGCTCCAACCCCGACTACTTCATGCTTACAGACCAAGCAGGCTCCCAGCTGGCTGGGCTCACTCTGGCTTGCCCATTTCTCCTCCCGGGCTGTTTTCCACACACCTGTCACAATCGGTTGCTGTAGTCCTTTGCTTCCATTTAGAGCAGTAGAATGGCTCCCTGGTTAACTCCCCACTCTCTCCTGTACCCATCCCATTGTTCTCCATTTCACTATGGAGAGACACATTTTTTTCTGCCAGCCATGTAGTTCTCCATCCCTGGCTGATTTGCTCAGAAAATCTAATTAACACTGACCTGAGTAAAACTAAGTTAGAAATAAATTAAATAGTCCATACATTTAAAACAAAATACAATTTTTACGTAGTCACTTGCACTAGTACGGATGACAGAGCATGACCATCTGTGGTCAGATGTGAGTTATTAGGTTTTTGCCCATGTGGTATTTCTGACTGGTCTTCCCAACACTGATACATCAAGCACCGTACCAGCAGGAATTGGGTTTATCATTTACTGTCTGCCACCCCCCTGCCCAAAGCACAGCACTCTGCACGTTCAAGTGTGACAGTGATCGAGTTTCCTGTTCTGAACCCATAAACTACCACACTACACACAGGAACAGTAATGGCATGACAAAAACATTAAAGGGTTTGATCTCTGCCTATATAAAAACTGCTGTAACCTTTTGACTTAAGTGAATCTATTATTCACATAAAAATCCACTAAGATCTATTTGTGTTTAGTTTCCAGAAAAACCCCTGCATTTTGACCCAAATGCTGAATCTGGATAACTACCTCGTTTATGTCACTGTATAAGGAAAATCAGTTTAAACTAGTAGTAACAATTCTCTCCACACCCTTTCAGACAAATCAGAATAATTACTGATGGCCTATAAAGGATAAAAACCTTTATACATATTAAAAATGACCATGCTTTCCTGAAATCATTCATTCAATCGTCCCAGTGGAAGCTCTAAGCAAGTTGAGCAGGTTGTCACCCACTGAGCTTGTTCAGTTGCTGTCTTGTTCTCCCAACGGGGCGGAAGCTCCATGTGGGCAGACATCTCTGCTGTATCCCCAGCATGGTGGACACAAGACTGAACACATCTATTGATTCTCAGATACAAAAATCAGGTAGAAAACCCTCATTTTGGAAAAAACCCTTCAATTCTTAAGGTCAGTAATCTATAAGCCACAAGCAAGGATATTTCAAAGGAGGAAGCTCAAAATATGTGCAACATGTGGAATACTTTTTTAAAAAACACCTGCCTTTAGAAAACAGACCTCTTTAGCAGTATTTTATTTCCACCCTTCAAAGAAAAACTAATGTCAAGCCTACCAACTCAGTTGTTCCATTAATAGATCCAGCAGCCAATTTTGACAAGTGTCATCAACAACCCAACAAAGACTCACATATCTTTCTCTCCATAGTCAGTTAAGGGAACATAGTTGAGTTTCGCTCTCGGTCTATTACACTTCTCTCAGGCAATCATAAAACACCAGATGTACTGATGCACCATAACAAATTATGGAACAGGTTTAAAAAAAACATTTGAGTCCTATAAATCACAATTTGTTAAGGCTCACTGATAGTTTAACTGATAAGCGTGCAAACACTAAGATTTCTAAGATGAGGTTGTAGGAGTATTAATTACAAAATACTATTGATCTTTTCCACACTTCCAAGATTTAAAAGAGAGAGAATAAAAGACGGGGTTAAATGCAGGGCAGACACAGACTGAGGTAAAGGAAAAGGAAAAGGCAGCAGGGATGAGCGCTGACTTTAAGTTGCTGCCCCACCTACAGACAAGAGGATTAAACAGAGAAGCAAAACTCACCTTCGTAAATGGCGGTTTTTAAAACTTTCTACTCATAATATCCAAATGTGGTAATGATGGTACACTCAAGAAAAAAGAAGCTGAATCAACATCAAAGTCTAAACAGGGTTTTTACAACTCTTCAGAAAAATTAAGTGAAGTATCACTGTGGTTTTCTCCTAAAACTCAAGTTTCTCTAAGTATCCTTGGGAACATGGGAAGGAACTCATGACTTTTCTGACTGATTTTAGTGTTTTTCCATTTAAGCACCAGAAAAGTCCATCTGCATAGGATTTGCATTCCTAAGCTGCAATTACTATTTTCTATGGGAGACAACGGTGCCTTTTGCCAAACCACAGCCCTATTCCTATTAGCAAAATAGAAAATAAAAAACAAGGGGCCGGTCCAGTGGCGTAGAGGTTAGTTCGCACACTCCACTTCAGTGACCCTGGGCGCAGACTACACACTGCTTGTCAAGCCATGCTGTGGCAGCGTCCCATATAAAGTAGAGGAAGATGGGCACAGATGTTAGCCCAGGGCCAGTCTTCCGCAGGGGGAAAAAAAAAATTGACCTAGAGGACAGCACCGGCATTTACTTCCCTCTCTTCAGCTCCTACGGAGTACATGCTGTTATCACTCCCGGCTCACACCTCGCCAGGGTCACATGCTAGGAAACACAGGGCTGGGATTAGAAACCCAGGAAACCTGGTTCCAGGGCCCACATTCTTATTCAAATACTCACTTGTCCATTTTGTACCCCCAACACTCGTCTGTGATTTATGTTATTTCCCCCCAGATCAGAGGTTCTCAACGGGGCAGTTCTACCCTTCAACACCCTGTCCCTGAATCTAACTGGAGGACACTCGGCAATGTCTGGAGACAATTTTGGCCGTCACAACTTAGAGGAGGGGGTGGTATTACTGGCACCTAGCGGGTAGAGACCAGGGATGCTGCTAAAAAGCCTATAATGAACAGGATGGGCCCCCACAACTCATTATCCAGCACAAAACACCCATAGACCTGAGGCTGAGAAACCCTACAGTAGAGTGTAAATTCTAGGAGGTCAGGGCCCAAGTTGATCTTGATCGCTGCTCCATCCTCAGACCTAGACCAATGCTCACAAGGAAGTACTTAAATCTAATCTGTTGAATATTTACCTGTTTTTAAGAGCCTAGAACTCAGCCTGGTGTACAGCCAGTAGGCAATATTTATTAAAGGTAACTGAATGAATGGTACTGCCCTCAAAGAGGGTCAAAAGGATATTAAAAGGACACAATAAATTGAAGTGATTTTAGTGCTCCATAATCCCACTTTTTCGAGGTTTAATTTTCTCCCAATGACTATAAATAAAACCAGTTCTGCTGAAACAAGTCTCTTAGTTAAGTGGGGCTTCTGAGAGAACAAACATTTCCTTTTCTTTGGATCCACGGAACCTTTAAATACACAGAACTCTGAGTTAAATATGTAAGGAACTAGACTTTTTTCTTCTTAAAATGAAGGCCTACAAATGTCCCACTCAAACAGCATGTATTTAGGGGATTAGCAGACATCCCTAAATTAGAGGGTATCACTAGTTGACTGCTGGGATGCTCCAGTGGCTGGCAAATACTTTTAGGAAGTTTAAGATTTGTTGACAAATTTCAAAAAAGAACAGAATTACAGCACACATAAGACAAAAACAGATAAATTATCTAAAAACCAAGTAAAAAAGAACAGAATTACAGCACACATAAGACAAAAACAAATAAATTATCTAAAAACCACGTAGTACCTGAGTCCACTTTACTCCAAGATTTTATAGCTATAATAGTTTAAGTAAAACTTCATCCTATATTTTTGAAAAATCTATAAGCGTAACATCTGTCAAAGTATTTTCATTTCTTCCTCCTACACCTCAAAGAGCTACTGAACATTCCCCAGAGGCATATATTCCTAAGTAATATTGCCTGACTTACAAAATTCTTTCCCAAGGAAAAATTCAGCAAGTGGTTATGTGGATATCAAACAATACTAGGAAAAAAGTGTGACATCTTTCACTCATCATTTCTGTAATTAAAGAATGAGCCCAGCTTGCCCAAATGTTAAATTATGAAACCACACTATGTAAAATGCACCTATTATACTTAAAAAGAAGTTAAACCCATATTTATTTACTAGCACTGTTAAACATTACACAAAACACATTCAAGTGACAAGGAATTATAATGCAAGCCCTTGCATGGCAATCCAAATTTATTGAACTACTGATGCTAAGTTATACAAAATTGCACCACTTTAATTAAGGCTTTTAGTTTACATTTGGCCACCTCAAAGTAGTTGTAACATTAGGTTGGTCAATTTAAATACTGTGGCTCCCTGTTGGAATAGAAACACAATCTTTACACCCAAACGTTAATGCATACAAAGCAACAAGGCATTGTTAAATAAAACAGCAATAGTTACTGCAACTGAGGCCTTGTGACCAATTACACATGATTAAAATTACTTCCCACATTCACATCCACAGTACTCGTCCACCATTTAACGTCTCAACCAAAACGTTACACACGTGAAACAATCACTAACAGGCAAAAATACTAAACCTGTATATTTGGTATTGCAAATACACTTATGCATGAGCAAGCAAGGGATTCACAGTGAGAATCTACAGCTGCAGAAGCCTGAAAATGATTTACAAAAATTGTTAAATCATTAAAAAATTGTTTGAAAATATACACTTCTTGTTGTAGACCCCCACTGTACACACGACTATAAACATTGTTCCCTATGTAAACAAAAAAAGGAAACATACAATAAGAGATTTGAAAAGTCTGGACATTTCCTTCCCAACAGATATTAAAGGCAACGTCTTTCATCTAAGACATTATACTGAAAGGACTATCATATTTTAAAGACAAGATCACTGTCTCCACAGGTTTTTTAAAAATTAAAAAAACTATATAGCTGTGTTAATCAAAGCGCTTATTTGTACAATACAATGATAATGACCTTGAATTTCTTAAAAAAAAATTACAATAAGCTACAAGTATCAAAGAAGCGAAGTTATCTGGAGTAGTCTATATAGGAGCTCTTTGGACTTTCTTTTATTATGCTAAAATAGTGGTGCTTTTAGGATTTACATTATTGTACTCTCCAATACAAAGTATGGGGTGTGTAAAGTATACAGTACACCATTTTCATACATGTACAACATTGGTGGATGAAAATGTCTCTTAGCAGTAATACTGGATCGTAGCCTCTGGTTTTACCAGCTGCATACTCTAGGACTATTATATAAGTAAAAATCTCTCTTGTGATACTGGAAAGTGATTAGAATGTGCAAACTGATGTAGTAGCTTTCATCCGCCTCTTAAAGGGTACCACCACAGAAAGTCCATTTAAGATGTTGGTAGGTTTAACAAAGTTGGAATGCTGGCACTGTTGAATTGGGCAACAGTTCTTCAGACCTGTCAAAAGGAAAAATTAATTGAAAACATGGGTCAAAAACACCACACTAACGATCCAAAGGAACAAATGAAGTGTTAGAAATGAATGTAATACAGGCTTTCGTCCTCATCATTACATTAATGACAACGCACCACAATTCACGGCCAAGCAAAGCATGGGTAGATATTTTCATCTTTTTGGAAGGACTTCATCTATTCTGCTACCCTCTGGAAGTCGGTCAAATGGAAGTTTTAGATACAAAAGGGGAATGTACCATAGTGTAAATTTCTGTGTATTATCCTCCAAAGATTAAAAGCAGGGGAGGAAACAAAACAAAACAAAACCATGGGCTGGCCCGGTGGCGTAGCGGTTAAGTTCACACGCTCCACTTCGGTGGCCCAGGGTTCATAGGTCTGGATCCCGGGCGTGGACAGACGCACCGCTTGTCAAGCCATGCTGTGGCGGCGTCCCATATAAAGTAGAGGAAGATAGGCACGGATGTTAGCCCAGGGCCAGTCTTCCTCAGCAAAAAGAGGAGGATTGGCACAGATGTTAGCTCAGGGCTAGTCTTCCTCACACAAAAAAACGCAACCCAACAAAAAACCCACCACATTTAAAATTTTAGGTCAAGTCAACTTTATTAAAATTAGGGTTAAGACAGATAGCAGTTAGTAATTTAAAATGGGTGATTCCATATGAGTGTTTCCAATCCTGGAATTATACCCTAAGTATAGAATGCCCACCTAACCAGGGTTTCCAGTACCAGAAAATCAAGACCTTCCTTCCTTCCTCTGCCAATGAGAGCAGCTAAAAAGCTGCTTCAGGGAAGCAGACAAAATAGAATTTGTTTTATGATGCCTCTTCACAGTTGACAGTTATATACTTTCTAATTCCACATTTAAACAGATTCTATCAACTTTAAGATGGATGTCAGAAAAAGCTGGTATTACACTAAAATCATACATAATTAAACATAAAAAAAAAACTTGTGAGTGATGTAAAAGAAGTAAAATGAGAACTGTCTGCCAAATATTTATTTACTTTGGATGATTTTCTGCATATATGCCTGGGTTTAAAAAACATTTATTTTTTTTTCCTGTTTTTCTCGGATCAGACTTGTTGCAAGCTCCAGAAACACTGTTAATACAGATGTGGCTGCTGAAGCAATTTTCACAAATGCTTTGAACTTTAGGTCCTCATTTAGAGTCTGCATGAGTCTGCTAAGTTTCCTAAATCCTAGCAGACTGACTGGAGCAAAGTGGAAAGGAGAGATGGGCATCCGTGAGCTCAGGGGCGTGTGCTGCTAAGAACAGGCATGCGGTCAGGACCGAGAGGAGGCGTCTAACGGAGCCTGGGATGGAGGGAGAGGGACAGAACTCTAAGAAGATACAGAATCAGGGTGCTGTGGTAGGACAGGGCCACTCAACACAGGAAGAAGCAGTCACAAACACCAAAAGTTCCCAAGGATACGAGTACAGTAAAATGCGGTTAAATGATCACTGAGCAGGAAACCACTATCACTGGCAAACAGCAGCCGCTAATGGTTGAGTGTTTACCACGTGCCAGGCACTGATCTGCTTTACAAGTATTAACTCATTTAATATGACTGTTTTCAAAAACTGTATCAAAAGGTTGTATGCTCAGTTTTCCTTCGCTGTCTCATCTCTGGGCTGTATTTGTGGTTGTCTGCCTGGAACTCTTCATCCCCTATACAACTTCCACTTACCCTTCAGATTTCAGCTGAGATGTCTCTTACTCTGACAGACTTTCCCTGACTTCACAGTTCACATCTGACTGGCTTGGTGCCCCAGTTATATGCTCCCATATATATTACCCATATTACCATATTATGTACCCATAACAGCAGAGTGACTAAGCACGGACTTGGGAGCCAGTCCATGGCTCAAATTCTGAACCATGTACTCAGATCACTGGATTCAAACTCCAGCTCTGCTGTTTACTCACCCCAGGGCTTAAACAAGTAATAATCTTTTTGTGCCTCAGTTCACTCATCTGTAATATATGGGAATAATAACAGTTCCTGCCTCATAGAACTGTTTCAAGAATTCAATTAATATATAGACAGTACTTAAGAGTGGTTGGCATATGATGAATGTGTCAGGGGTTCTTATTATCAGTACTATGCTGGATTTATTCTATCACAGCATTTATCATATTTTGCAATTATTTGTTTAACTCTTCCACTAGCCCTTTATTAGCTTAAGGCAGTGAAGAGGCAAGGAGAGAAGGTTGGTTTTGCTCATGACTGTACTGTCAGCATAAACCAGTGTCCCACTGGGGCATAGCATAAAAAGGACGAACTTACCCAGAAAATCCACACATGTGGAATACCTTACCTCTGATGATGACATGCACATGAAATAATTATTCTAAATTACTAGAATATCATACTAACTCATCGATATCTTAAAAAAGAAGTAACCATTTCTTTTTTAGAACAACAACAAAAAAATTCTATACTTCCTTTCTTGAGTGCCTTTAATGAAGTTGAAGTTAAAGGAGGAGAGGAGGAAAAAAAAAGAAAGGAAAAGATAAATTAACATACCTGGCTCAGAGCTACAATGAATTTAGTATATTAAAGCAGCTGACATGATGACTTTTTGCGGGCCTTCCCAGGCACTGGAGTTTTTCTGTTAATTTGCCGCACTAGGTCATAAAAGATCTGCAAACATAATACTTCTTTTTTAATTTACAGGAGAAAAAACTCAAAAAACAAAAAAGTAAAGTGAAAAAAACTGAACTTTCCATGGATATAAATGAACCCCAGAAAGCAAACATTCTGTTCAGTTATGGAATGAGAGTAAAACCAGGTATTCTTATAACTGCCAAGTTCTGTTTGTTTATTTTTGGGGAGGGCTAAAATTGTTCTCCTTAAAATAAGTAATGAGTTGAAGGAGCTGCAGAGATCTTAGTTCAGTCAGAACATTTACCACCATCCAAAGAAAACAGTCCTTTACTCTTCCTCCAATCTTTCTGTATCTTCACTCTACAACACAACCTCAAGCCCCTTCAAGGCAAGAACCGCGCACGCCTTTTTGAATTTATCTCCATCTTTTACATAATAATCTTCACAAACCTGAAGACTTCACTTGTCTTCCTCACCCTGTCCAGTATTCCGTTTTCTCATGGTAAATTCCACTATACCAGCATTTAATAGAACAGGCTGAAATGGCACTGTGTTTGTTAACATGCATACATTTACCTAATATTTTTGCCTTTAAGATCAACAAAGCACCTTGAGTACATTAACTTGGGGATGTGTTAATAGACACACATTATTTCCCATTAATTTTGAATGCTGAATTCCAAATCAAGAGTTTTTAAAGTATATTTACCATACCTCATTAACATTTATTTTTGATTTTGCAGAGGATTCTAAGAATGCACAGTTGTTCCACTGTCTTGCTAGATTTTGACCTTGTTCCTTTCCTACAACTCTTTCATCTTCCAAGTCACACTTATTACCAACCAGAATCATTGGAACCTAAAAATACATTCATGAGGGTAAAGACAAATAAGTAAACAAACATGCTACATAAATTCAAATCAAAAGAATTCTAAGAGTCAACCCTAAGGATTACTTTTTATATGCCAGAGAAAAATACTAAATTAATAATGTGTAATAAAATTTATACTTAAAAATGAAAGCCTTAACAATGTTAATTTAAGAAACTTTGTGAAATTTTTAGAAAACAATCTATGATCTACTTATAAAAGAGGGAAATAACCCTTAAAAATCATTATCACAGTGGATTTTTAACTAATTACATAGTAAGCAAAACAAAACTTTTTTTAAAAGGAAGTACAAAAGGATGTTACTGTGAAAAGCCAATATATTTCAAAATTTTAAAACGTTTCTCTAAGGGATGTGAATCAACTTCAAGTTTTCTGGTTTCCTGACATGCATTTATCAAATAATCATTCTCAATTTCATAACACGAAAAGGAGAAACTGGAAAGCCCCTAAAGAAGAATTTTTAGTTTCTCATATACTCTACAAAATCCAGAAAGTGAAAGCATCTTAATTTACTAAAAATCTAGACTACATTAATCACGTGTTTGGATACATGTGATGCTTGCAATTTTAAAAGGACACTATAGAAAAAAATAATACTTATTCTGCAAAACTCCTAGTAACCATTTAGAGATTGGCTTTCTACAGAATTTTTGGAAAAAAACTCAAAGTAGAAAATCAGGACTTTTGGCTTTTTTAGGAACAGATATAGAATATTATATTAATAAGTACTTGTTTAATCCAAGTGATAGAAGAAAAGTATAGTAGTTACCAGGGACAGTAGAAAACAGACTTACTACCTGAGAAATGCTCACTGAGGCTGCTGTAAACACGTAAGGCCCCCCAGTTCTCTTGTTTCAGAAGTCCAGGAAACCGCAACATTTCCCACCGGGGCCTCTGGGCTCTCACAATATTTGCTACAAGTAAACTACATACTGTGCAGTGGTTCCTAAAAATATGGTGCCCAGACCAGCAGCGCCAACACCATCTCGAAACTTGTGAGAAACGCAAACTCCTGAACCCTGTTCCAGACCTACTGTGTCAGAAACTCTGGAAGCAGGGCCTGGCAATCTGTTTTAACCAGCTTCACAGGTGATGCTGATGCAAGATCGGTTCTGAGAACCACTGCTCTATCTAGTGTAAGGAGGAATTCAACTAATCCCTTTGAAGTTTCCTGCAGGGATTAAGCCGCTTTATGGTGCATTCTGAAGGGGCATGTAAATTAATGTTAGAATCTAATATATCTGTTGGCTTCCTTTTAAAATTATTACTATTATGCTCCTTCTCTGTCATAGTTCTTGAGATGTGTTTATCTGTAGTCCTAATTCTTGTTAAAAAGGCTCTTAAACCTACCAGAAATGAGGCCAGAACATCATTTGCTCTATTAGTAACATCTGCGACCCACATCACTCTTTCCTCCCCACCAAACGCCATGATTTAAAAATAAGAAGGGTATAAAATTTATTTTACACAGGTTAACAGGAGAGGAGGGTACTTCTCACTTTCCACATTACACATATTTGAAAATACGTATGAGCGTTAAAGATGTTATTTTTGCCTTTCAAGGAAAAAGCTTTTGAAAAACAAACAAATCCTCCAAAATATATGAACTTTAAACTGGATTTAAATGCAAACTTTTAAATTGGCTATCACTACAATAAGAGTTTGAAATAAAACATATTTATTAGGAAGTCAGCTTACATCATCAGTATCTTTAACTCGAAGAATCTGTTCTCTCAGATCTTGTAAATCATTAAATGTGGACTGCGCTGTGATGGAATAAACTAATGCAAAGCCTTGTCCATTTTTCATGTACAAATCCCTCATTGCTGTAAATTGTTCCTACAGTAGAAGGAAAGGATCATTAAAAAACAATAATGTTTTGACAGTTAATTTGACAATTTTCAAAGTCTATAATTAGAGCTGAGTGAAAAATATAGTATTACGTAACACTGCTTAAAATTATAGTCCATGGCAAGATACTATTTGAAAAACTGGTATTTCAAGAATTAAGCTTTTTATTTAAAAATAATAAACCAAAGCAGATTTATGTGCAATAAATATACTCAAGTGGGACAGAAATATCCTGTCTCCTCATGCTACTCACAAGTAGCCTTTGAACCTATCATACTGTGCTGCAGGGCACCCAAACCGAAGCCCGAAGTCGCTCAGAGCCAGTTCACATGCTCTCGCTTGGTGGGGCCCACCCGCATGCTCATCCCTGCCTGGCCACTTCCCACACTGCTCCTCCTCCACAGACTGGGAGTCTCTGAGGGCAAGAGCACAGTCACGGCACCTGTCAGGTACTCTATCATTAGCTGAGTGAATACCAAATGCCCAGAATAAACCTCCCCTTCACTTCAGATACCAACAAATCTAGTTGGTCTGCAAATATTTTGAAGGAGGAAAGATACTATTTGAAATACTTCACATGGCCACCGAGGAATAAATGTATCCCCGAGGATTTTCCACATTACTTAAGATATGGTAATATATCTTGTTTTAAAAGCGCTAGTGAAACTATGAAATTTTCATCCAAACACATTTTCTACTTATGTCTTCAATAACTAACCCACTGCAATTACGAAGCACACACACAAAAAGTAGAATTCAAGAAAATAAAAAAACAGCTTTAAGATTTAACGCAAGTGGTACCTTTAAATAAGCTTAACTAAGATTTGTCTCCACAGTACCAGAATTTACAAGGTCAATACTGCATGAAGTGTGCATACACTCTGGCACGTCGTTTTACATACCGTTCCCGCAGTATCCAAGATTTCAAGCATACACTGCTGTGCATCTACTTCAACTTGCTGGGGGAAAATTAAAATACACCTTCATTTTTTAATGTATACAAGACTACCTTAATATGCACAAAAGCTAATAAGATATTTAAAACAAAAACATCGATTACAGCCACTTTACAACTCATCTCAAGCAATACTTTAACAAAACAGGAGAAAAAGAGCTAGCTAATAATTAAGGTCCACTGCTCCCCAGACTATTAGCTGCAAAAGTCATGTGTTTTTAATTCAACACAAGGATCCTACAGGATCCAAGCTCAGCATGAATCACTCAGCACTCTAGAATTGAGTGGAAATGACTGCACAATAGCTCAAAAAATGTTAAAACCAGTAATAATTCCAGTGATATCAGAAGTGATTCATTTCTGCTCTGCCATACTGGAGATAGCCCTTCGATTGTCGAGATAACCACATCTCCTTCGCCATACTGGAACAAAATTTCTGGCAGTAAGGAAGCGGAGGACAGCTATCAAATTATGTATCCTTCTTACCCCTTTCATCTAACATTTCCTAAGAAAAAAACTACTTAAAATTAGATATGGAAAGAAAAAGTAATATTGCTGTACACATGAGGTGCAGGAAGGGGTTTCCAGTTTTTCTGGAAGACTGTGGACACAGAGGGAGGAATGGAAACACAGTGTCTGCACAGCAGCAGGGGCCAGGCTGGCTGCTTCAGGGTGGGGAGACAACTCTCTCCCTAGTGAATTAAAAATGTCTGCACATTAAGTTTCATTGTCACATGCTGTGGCAGCGGACATAGAAATAAACCCTTCTATTATAAGCAGTGGCACATTCTCAAGGAGTTATAAGTGGGAAGGTTAGCGAGACTTCTGTATTGAATATCTCTAGGTTAAAAAGAAGGGAGCCTAAGGGTATTCCGTCTTGGGGGTGGGGTGGAGGGGAGAAACATGGAGTTACCACATGAAATGGATGGCCTAGTTCTAAAGTTTGTGTGTCAAACTACAATTTTGGGGTCAGGATAAACTTAAAATTCTCTGAGAGAGAGAATAAGAGAAAACAGAGAGTGAGAGCAAGTGTTTAAGATGCTCATAAACTGGTAAACATGCAATGCCAGGAAATAATCAAGTGTGAACTTTCCCTACTAATCTTATAAATTAACTTGCCCTCTTCATCCTACTTTGTAAACAACATTCAATAATTATAAAGCTAAAAATAAGTATTTATATTTATAGTAAAGTCAAAACCAAAGGCCTTCTAAAGTAACATATACCTTTCTGTAAGAATCTTCTATCGTAGGATCATATTTTTCAACAAAAATTCCTTGAACAAACTGTACAGTCTGAAAAAAATTAACATACCATTATACTTCTAAGGAAAAAAACAAATCCAAATCTGTACATTTCTAACTACTGATTTCACAGGGGTAGTTATGCCATTGATGAAAAAACATAACCACTACTACATTTGAGTGTATGTATTTGGTGGGAAAATTACCTTAGAAAAGTTTTTTTAATTAATAATCACTATGCTCCTTATCAGGTAATTCTAAATTTAGAGATCACATATCTAAAACTTTAAAAATATCTCCTGTTATAGTTTTAAGGGCTTAAATTAGAATTTTATTAGAAAGTGGCTGTTTTGTGTATACACATATGTGCACACTCAAGATACCTCCCCATCACTTTGGATATATTTACAAATGAAAAAGCAGCTCACATCCCGCTGTACACACTTCTCAGTTGATCAAGCACGTCAGGCTCCGTGCCTGGTGGTCACTCTAAGTGGCCAAGTGAGATGGTCAATCTGTCATATTGTGGAGCTTTGCTAAACTCTACACTATTCATCATTTTCCCCAAGTTTCTCCCCTTCCCACCCACCACGTGTCTTCTTTCTTGCTATACTATTCTTTGACGAGAAAACAAGGCTGCAAAAACAATGTAAAAACTGGACAAAGGTAATAAAAGGTTTTATAATTTATAAGCTTTAATATTTTCTAACGTAAAATATATACTATAAGCCAACTCACAACGAGAGAAACCAATTCATTCCTACCTGGCTCTGAAACGCAGACACATGTACACGCTCTTACCCTCTTGCTCAGCCCACACTATGTTGGCATATCTCACGCTGGTCTGGAACCAAGGTTCCAGAGAGAGCACAATCTACCCAGATACAACTAAAAGTTGACTAAAATTACAAGAAAAATATTATATTGCTTCTAAAATCACTATGGGATTTCACCGTAACAAATAAATGAAGACAAATACTCAAACCCTAGAACTTCACAGAAAAAGGACACTTCAGGAGTGAACAGCTATGGGACAGTGAAGGACTTACCAGAGCAGATTTTCCAACGCCTCCCGAGCCAAGAACGACTAACTTATACTCGCGCATGGTGCAAACTCGTCAGGAGCTAGTACCTTATTAAAGAAAAAAAATTTGTAGGTAATATCTTTGTATTTATATGCTTCTTATATAAATACGACATTCAAGCAAGTACATTTATTTAAAATGATTACTTTATCATACCAATATGGAGCATTCCATAAACAGACTTAGTAAACAATGCTACTGGTAGGGCTTTTTATAACACATCAGAGGTAGACAGAGACTGCAGAATTACAGACATAACTTTCAGCCCTATTCTAAATTCAATTAGAATAGAATATTTACACTGTTAAGAATTTAAAAAAAGGGAGGGGACTGAAAAATAGCATTAAGAGATATTCTACTAGTTACAACATGGCAGTGACACACGTGTTTACCCCCTTTCCTGAGCCATCTGTAGTCCCGAGTCACAAGTAGATGTGTGCCTACTAAGTACAGGGCTCTACCTAATGAACAACAAAAAAACCCCTTTCTGCCCTTGTTAGCTAATATCCTAGTAAAGATGAACAGGACAGGGCTGGGGTCTGCAAACAAATCCGACCCACCACCTGCTTTTGCACATGAAGTTTCGTTGACATACAGCCATGCCCTCTATTGTGAACTGTCTGTGGCTGCCATCTCGCCGTTCCGGCAAAGTCAAGTAGCTACAACAGAGGCCATTGGGTCTGCAAAGCCTCCAACATTTACTATCTGGCATTTACAGTAAAAACTTGCCGACCCCTGGGATACATGAAGGGTGAATGAGTCAGCAGAGAAAGCAGACCGAACACCTCTTCCTGAAGTGGGGGAGTGAAGAGCCTGAAAATGGTCAGCAATCAGCACAGAGCTCAGGAATATGAGTGCCCAGACTGAGAAAGTCGACTGAGTGATCAGTACAATGAACTGGAGGAAATCCAAACAAAATGAACCCATACCAAGCCTTATCATTATAAAGTTTCAGTATCCTAAGGACACAGGAAAAAGATCCTAAAAGGTTCCAGGGCGGGGGATAATATGAGAATACAAAGCTCCCACATTCCTCAAAAAAAAAAAAATTGGTCAGTGGCCTGGCCATGGTACAAGAGGAGCCACCAGAACAGGTTTTAAATCTTCTTAATCAAGAAATGATAGTTCTTTAGTCATAGTAACAATTACCTACCAGAACTGGTTTAAACACATTTAATCAACCAATAACCACTTGCTTCAGTGACTACGCTTCTGCAAACCAGCCGACTATCGATAGCCCCTTACTTCCGAAAGTCAGTCAATAAAGAATGCACTCACTTTGGCGTAACAGTTCTGTGTGAAATCTCTATGTTCTTTCCTTCCAACTCATACTCTTAAAGACAGCCTTTGTTTTACCTATCTCTCAACGCCATTCCTTTATTTCTCTTTAGGACACCATTTCAAAACTTCCTCCCTTCACTTCTGCCTTTAAACACATGGACTATCTACTATATTTTCTGTTCCTGAATGGGGAAAAAACCCACAAAACCCCAAAACAAAAAAACACAACCAAAAAAAGTCAGCTGCTGACTTTTCCACTTACTAGTTCCCACATTTCTAAACTTATTGAACCCATCATTTCCATAGATTTTTCTCCAGTTCTTAAACACTGTCTCCTTAACTTTGGTGAGCTGCACGGTTCTTACCAGATCATAATTTTAGGAAGAGGATATGAAATAAAAGTTGATCAACTTTCAGCTTTAAGAATATTCCACACTGTGGGGCGCATATAAATTTGGGACAAATAAAGAAATCATTCCGTAAAAATGTGACTAAGTCAGGTTTATTTCTTTAATGTAAAAAATTATTTAAAAATAGGATTACTGGGGCTGGCCTGGTGGCATAGCACTGAAGTTTGCGTGCTCCACTTCAGTGACCTGGGGTTCGCAGGTTCAGATCCCAGGCGCGAACCGATGCACTGCTTGTCAAGCCATGTTGTGGCGGTGTCCCATATAAAGTAGAAGATGATGGGCATGGATGTTGGCCCAGGGCCAATCTTCCTCAGCAAAAAAAAAAAAAAAAAAGAGGAGGATTGGCAACGAATGTTAGCTCAGGGCTAATCTTCCTCACCAAAAAAAAAAAAAAAAGGAGTACTTAGGTGATAATTCTATTATCAGTGCCATGCAGTTATTACCCAACCACATAGATCTATACTGATCTACTTGAGAAATATTCTTTAAAAAAACTTAGGGTTCTAATGAAAGACACCCCTAAATTTGTGTTTCTGAACCCAACTAGCTGGAATGTGGTAACTTTGGGGACAAGAATTTCCTAAACATCACAAAGAGCAAACCAACTACTTTAACATGAATAAAATTAGACTTATCTCCCTGCATTCTTTAATCCTTTATGTAGCCGGGCTATATCACTTTTTGATGACTTCTCTGCCATTATCTACAACTTAAAAAAAAAGGACTCACTTGGATGAACACACATCAAAATGGCAACCAATCAACAACTGTCCTCGCCTGAGTGACAGCACTGCTAAGGTGGGCATTAACTCACTCCTGCCTTTGAAAAGTTTGTCAATCTCTGAATTCTGAAATTCCCTAAAATGTTTAGACTAGCAGTCTGCTCTGCTCAGGAGAGGCAGTGTCTGACCAGGACAGCTTTTTCTTCAGTAATCAATAACTCCAGCTTTGTGGATTTTGTTTCAGGTACTGAATCGTGTCCCTCCTTCTTTGACAGTCAAACTAAGTCCCTCATCTGGCATTGTTCCAAATGATGCCCTTGGACAAACGTGTCCTCAATGGCTACCTGTATCCAGCTTCTGTTTGTTCTTGGACATTTGCTATCAGATGAGTCAGTTTCAACAACAATGGGAGCTCCAATTGGTTCCTTGAGCTCACACTGCTGAACTGATGCAGCAAGGAGGTCTCTGCATAAGAAAATGAGGCCTTTGGGTTTTGCCTTGGAGGTGTGCTACCTGGTAAATATTTTTGCCATTAGTTTATTTCTTCAGCTAGTTGCTTTGCTTTTGTTCATCTATTTGTACAAAATTCTGCCTCATTTTCTTTGTTCTGTCCTGCACTGCCATTTCCATTTACTGAATAAGGGAGTGCTCCATTTGGAACAGAAGGAGGCATAGGCCCGATAAGCCTCCAATCCAACTCAAACTGGCCCCAAGCATTAGAGGCTGAAGACAGTAAAACCAGTAACCACTTCAGGCACAGGTGAGTGACTGGTCAAATTTCTCCTTGAGTCCCTTAAAAACCTTCACGATAAGGTCACTATTTATGGGGTTGTAGATTAGCGGTCCCTTCCTAACCTCTGCTCGATCAGGGAACCTGAGAATCTATTCGTAAGGACACATTTGTTAAAAAATTTTAAAAGCACTCACATCATTTTTATTTAGGAATAATTTACACCCAGTGAAGCAAGCAGATCTTAAGCACTACAGTTAAATGTGTTTTGACATATGCTAATACCCTCGCAACCACAAACACAGCCCTTATTAAGATCTAAAACTCTTCTATCACCCAGAAAGTTCCCAATGCGCCTCCTCCCAGTTTATTACTCCAACACCCTTTTTCTTGACTCTAGTGATCTCTTAAAATTATGAGACAAAATAACATTCAATAATCAACTTCTTTAATTGGTATTCTGGGGCCTCAAAATAAAATGACTAAGATAGCTTCTCTTTACTTCTCCCCAGCTCAAACCTTTGGAAACCAACCCTCCTTGAATCACTCTGTCTCTATTGATGCTACCCATAAAACCTTTCTATTCCTTCTGCTCCTTCCCTTACCACTGAAATGAACCACTCTTCTTGAGGGTTTCTCAGCAAAGGAACAATTATACTAAACAGCAGCTTCTTTAGTTGCTAGAGTAGAAGGCAAAGCTATAGAAACTGAATTTAAACACTGGTCTAGAATTTAGTTGAAGTTATGTTTAAGAATTTTCTTAAATCTCAGAAAGACCTACAGAAATCTGTTACAGAATTCCAACTTGATTAGCCCAGGATATTTTAAAAACTAGCCTTGAGAAAACAAGAACCTATTTAGGAAGTACGTACACTATTTCCTAAGTCTTTCCTAAGGATAGATTGGTCAAGATTTAAATTGTAAACAAAATAAAAATTGACTTCAGGAAACTTTAAAAAATATTAGTAAACCCAATAGCTAAGGTAAAGGGAGATATGTTCCTTCTTTCTGTAAATGGGCTCAGACTTGAACAGGAAACTGAAAACGGAAAACCGGTGATTTAGAAAATCTACAACGGCTGAGCATTTTCAGGGACCCTCACAAAGGAAACAAGCTAGCAAGAAAAACTAACCCAAAAGGTCTTCGCTTTCTAAGAAATGGGAGCCTGTGGATGAGGATGCTTGCACATGCTGCAAGAAGAGCCACAGAAGAACCAACGTCCCACGTTTACTAAGAAATTGAAGGACAGAGATCCAAAATCTGTCCCATAATCCTGCTCCAAGGGCAACATAAGCACCCAACAATTCCCTGCCCTTTCTCCACTGGCGGTGGGAGTGGACTGACTACAGTCACAAGGGAATTTTTGGGGGTGATGGAAGTGTTCTAAAACTGGTTGTAGTTCTAAAACTGGTTGTAGTGATGATTACACAACTGTTTGAAGTTACTAAAACCCAAAACCAAAAACATTGACACAACTGACTGAATCAATAAAAAAATTATGATTTAAAAATACCAACTATAAAAAGTAAACATTTATGGGAATTGCATTTTTTAATGAGATTGTTGGGGTCCTTTTTCCCAGTTGCTTCATTTATCCATTAATGAATATTACTTGTTGCTAGAATGAGTCAGGTTCATCCATATTATTGCTTCTATCAGTAATTTGTTCCTTCTATTTCTGATTATTGATAATAAATATACCCATTGTAAGGATATATGACATTTTCTTTATCCATTCACCAGCTGATGGACATGTGGATTGTTTCCAGTTTGTGCATATTATAAATAATGCTTATCAATTTGTTTTAATTTTAGTAACTCATCCAAGAAGAATTCTTACTACTTCCGTATGGTCATAGGAAATGGAGAACATTTCAAATTTTGAAGTAGAGAAATGATAGTCATCAATAGACTGAAATCTAAAAACATAGTGATGAAACACATTTAACTTGACCAATACGAAGCTTTGTAACAGGAAATACTGATAAGAAGGAAATACAACTGAGCACAGTCATTATCTCTCATTTTTACCAATATTTTCTTATATGGACCAAACAACAAAGTTTTTTTTTTTTTTTTTTTTTTTTTTTGTGAGGAAGACTGGCCCCAGGCTAACTTTATCTTCCTCTACTTTATACGGGACGCCGCCACAGCATGGCTGACAAGCGGTGCATCTGTCCACGCCCAGGATCCGAACCCGCAAACCCCAGGCTGCTGAAAGGGAGCACGCAAACCCATCTAAGCCACCGGGCCGGCCCCAACAATCAAAGTATTTTTACTTAAATCCTGATAAATACCAATGCTAGGGGTATTTTTTTCCCCTCAAAAAAAATTTTTTTAACAGTATGGTAGCCAAGATTTGAACTAATATATATTTTTCAAATCTGTGCTTTTTACTACTTCAGCTTTGAAAAATTGTTTACAGATTCTAAGACTAGGATAAAAAATGGATTTCACTGTGAAGCCAACTCTGACTGATGGGTAATGGCCACTAGTTCTGTTTTTAGACGGACTGCATGGTTGCATCTAGTTTTAGCAGAAAAGACAACTCTGCTCAATAAGCAATGTCTGTCACTGGCTTATTGAGGTGGAGGAGGGAAGAAAGCAGTGGCATCTGTGTATTTGTAGACTGTGGGGAGGACCTTCCTGTCCAAGTGTTCTTAATTAACCTAAAGCCCACGAATGAGCTTGGGAATCTGAATTCCTAAAATTTCATGCACAATTTTAAGATGGGGAGAGTTATATCAGAATTTCAAAGAGATCTGTGATAACTACTGTTTGAGATATTGAGAATAACTGTTCTTTCATAGAACCTCAAAGATGGACAATGTTGACAGCACAGCACAGCACCAAAGTTTCAAATCCTGGATTTGTACAACCTGGGGCAAGTCATGAAATCTTTCAGAGCTTCACTTTCCTTACAAGAAAAATGGAGACAATAATACCTACACGATAAGGCTGTGAGGCAAATAACACAAGAATGTAAATAAACTCCATAAAAGAAGGGATTTTTGTGTTTTATTCCTTGTTATATCCCCCGAACCTGTAACAGTGCCTGGCATATAGTACGTGCTCAATAAATTAAGAAATTAAAAGTAGTAATTTTCTTTAAGAGTCACTGGTACCTTGCACATAGTAACAATCATTAAATGACAATTTTTAAAATAATAATAATAATAGCAATGGTCTGAGCTACCACTCAATACAGTGTAGCCGAACTGCTTGCTGTCCCCTCAGTTGAGAATCACAGCTCTACCCTGTTACCTACGAGCTCAATAAAACACGTCAGAACTCAGGCGGGGGACTGCTGTCCAGCTTTTGTCTGATTTGGAAAGTCTCTTCTAGGTAAGCAAAGAGATACAATGTATAGGCTAAAACTATTTTCTAACCATATGTGGGTTCT
Source organism: Tapirus indicus (assembly GCA_031878705.1). Lineage (NCBI taxonomy): Eukaryota > Metazoa > Chordata > Mammalia > Perissodactyla > Tapiridae > Tapirus > Tapirus indicus. Next base: position 152,657,979 of record CM062918.1, on the reverse strand, counting down.
GTCCCAGTCCTCCTGCCATTACAGCCAATTTGGAAGATCAATGGAACTGTATTATAATTCTTTAGCTACAGACTCTAAGGCTTACTACTCTATTCCAGTAAAGCTAAGAGGCACGTTTAAAATAACACTTTAAAATCTCTGAAATTGAAATGTCTTACAGCAACCTCTCATGTCAATACAAAAAAGCAAAAAGCTAAGTACACACCAGTATCATTATCATTCTTAAATGTAGTTTAGGGAAAAAAGATTGGGAAATAACTCTCTTGTTAGTCTTTAAAAAACAGATTACTATACAAAAATCCCATAATACCGGTGTAATCTCTGACGTTAACATTAATCACACAAGTCAATGAACTTTATTGTACCTCAAGTTATACAGACTGTAATTCTGACAGCCTAGGGAGAATCTCAGTATTACTACTTTAGGAGTAGTGAGAAAAATCTTGAGACTATAATGTAAAATGAATTTTAATTCCCTTGAACTGTAAAAAAAAAAAATACATATGATAAAGTGATGGGATTATTTTTCTCCTCCTTTTCCTTACCTTTTTTCTGACAGTTTTATTACTAATAAACAGTAAATTTATAACACACACAAATGAAAATTAAAAACTGAAGGTAAGAGTTGTCTTGTAATTACCCCATGTTATTATAAATTAAAAGTGTTGATAATTATGGGCATTATAAAAAAGTGGTCATTAGAAACTCAAAAATAGTAAGTTTAGGCGGTCACTCAACTCACAATGAATAAAAATGATAAAACATTGGTGCTGGCAGAAAACAGTACTTTTCAGGTAAATAATATACTGACGGCAACAGCATAGGTTTAACGAAAAGACATGGGCAAGCTTAAAAGAAGAACCAATCAAAATTCCTTTAATCCTATTTTTTAAACCATAACAACTAGTACGCTTCTTCTCAAAAAGGGCTAAGAGATACTTAAAAAAGGGCTAAGAGATACTTAACTACTGAAAATTATAAAATTAAACAATAAGTGCTTTATAGAAAAAGAAACACTCTAAGCAACATAAATACTGACATTTATTTTACTTTATTTTTTTGCTCAGGAAGATTCACCCTGAGCTAACATCTGTTGCCAATCTCCCTCTTTATTTTTTGGCATGTGAGCCACCGCCACAGCACAGCCCCTGACAGACAAGTCGTGTAGGTTTGCATCCAGGAACCAAACCCAGGCCACCGAAGCAGAACACGCCGAACTTAGCCACTAGGCCACTGGGGCTGGTCCTAAATACTGACATTTTAAACATTTCCTTATGTTTTATGTCATAAGACATATGTTTCATATGTCTTATGTCAAAGCAATATTTGTCTTCATATTAATTAGCATGTTGAAAAATCTACCTAGAAAGAGAAGATAAAATAGGGTGGCAAAGGATTTAAGTTCTAAGCATTTTAACTGGCATGCCACAAGTAAATGATTGTATTCTGAGAAGCCTGCTGGTTTGCTGTATCTTCTCGTACCTCAGTAGAAAATAAGAATTAAGACAAATAAAAAAGATGTAAAGTAAAATGAGAGTATCTGATATTAAAAGTTATCAACAGAATTCTATTAGGTATTATTGCCATGGACTACCATTTAAAGAGATGGGAAGAACAATTACAACTATCTTATAATCAACTAAAAAACTGACACTGAAAAAAATTTCAACAACCTATGAAGAGGTGTCAGCAACAGGGGATATTGGTTAAACATTTTGCCAAAAATTATGGTGCTATTGGTCAACTGTAAAAACATTCTAATTTGAATTTCGAATACAGGTGCTATGATTTTGTTGGTTTCCATATGCTCTCTTTTACGGTATTCTTTGTAAACAATGGCATTTATTTGTAAAAACTGGATGCAGTTTGGAAGTTATATATAAGGAATTGCTAATTAACAATAATATGCCTATATGTTAATCTGCAAATACAACATTATTTGAACTAAGCTTTAGTCTACAAACTCACCAATTATATTAACTCATTAATTAATGAGGGACTCCCAGACCCCCATTTTCTTTGGGTGGTTAAAAGGCAAGAACATAGCATACATGCAAAATGAATTTAGGAGGGTAATCAACAGTGCCACTTTTCACTTATACTTCTTCACCAGCAAGAAAGTGCAACTTCTCCAATAAGCAGGCACTTACACAATTATAAATATGATTCACATTGCTTCTCCAACAATCGAAGATTACAGATGAAGGAAACTAATTAAATTTGTGAAGAACTATCAAAGTCCACTACTGTTAAAACTGGAAGTATTTTCTACACTAATTTTTCAAATGCATAAATATTACCTGCTACTTATCTCTGAATAAAATTTCTGGGGTAATTTTGGGTATTATATGTCATTTACACTTAAAGACTCTTAATTTTAGTTACTTATATAGATCCCCTAAAATTGGTGTGACTATAACCAACTCCTGATCAATCAAAGTAACTGATAGCTCTGACACTTTGCTGTATTTCTTGTGAAACACTTGGGTGCCCTATTCACTAATTTAAAAGGTTGTTTTATTACCATCTACAACTTTCTCCACTTCTTTTACAGACTTAGCTTTGCTCGCATTGGTTCTTTTTATCAATTTAGGAAGTTGTTTAATTCTAGTCTCAGAGAAAATCACACCAAAGACAGACAAGAAAACAAAACCTCCTAGGGCTCCTTTCCAGCTCAGGTTCCAGTGGCTGCTTCATAACTGCTTGAAATGAAAGCTGAGGAAAGCAGACACAATCGTATTCTACATTAAGTTCAGTAAATTTATCTAAGTATTTCATCAATCAGAAATTGCTAACTGGCATTTTCACAAAAATATAAAACAATAATGGATGCTATAATGAATCTAAGCAGAAAATTCTGAAGACCTTTGAGTCCAAGAAAATAAAAATTTAGTCAAGTTTTAGTCTAAATGTATTCACTATACAAAAGTACATATCAAAAAGCAGATAACTAGTTATCTATCATTTTGTATTATATATAATATTTTTCATCAATAAGACCTAAGACAGACCCAACTCAGATGTTACTGCCCCTAATTATGAATTATAAGAGTAATTCTGAAGATCACTGGGGAAATAAAAAAGCATAACAAAATGATAAATTGATGTATTTAAAAAAACTCTTGGCTATTTACTTGGTGTTGACACTTACTGAGGACCTACTCTGATCCAAGAATTGTGTTAGAACCCGAGGATTAAAAAAGAAAATCTAAGGGGCTGGCCCAGGGTTCGTGGGTTTGGAGCCTGGGCATGGACCTATACACTGCTCATCCAGTCATGCTGTGGCGGCGTCCCACATACAAAATAGAGGAAGATGGGCACTGATGTTAGCTCAGGGCCCATCTTCCTCACCAAAAAAAAAAGAATAAAATCTAAGAAATGACACCTTCAATCAAGATTACTGTAACACAGCATTTAACACTTAACATCAATACATAATGAGTGCCTACTACACGTACACGTTAGGCACTGTCCTAGGCAACAGGATGAAGGCAGTGAACAAAAGACCCTGTCCTGAGAATTTACAAGGGGGTGCAAACAATCAATATAAAACATGTTAGCTGTGATAAGCACGATGGAAAAACACAATAAAGAAGTTGAGGGAGACAGTGTGGGAATGGAGGGATTGTTTTACACAGGGCAGTTACCAAGGATTTCTGTTAAGGTGGAATTGCCCAAAGAGTCCTTCCAGTGGACTGATATTAAATCCTGTTGTCAGCAAAAGGCCACCATTAGGCTGTGTTCTGTTTAGTATTTTAAAACCAATCTTTGGTGGGGTGATGTGCCAATTAATTTGTGGCTGAAGTTAAGTTTGGATTGGGGAGAGTCATAGAGATTTGTCTAGGATCCACTGGAGAGTCCCGGACTTCAGTGCCCCTTCTTCCCCTGTGAATAGGGGCATAAGTGGGATTTCTAGGGGAATCTAAATATAGTTGGTCTTATGAGGTACTGTTACCCAATAGCTATAAAATGCCCCCCAGTGATTTCCTCTGCCAGCTCTATACAGGAGGCTATTCATGATTTTCCACCCACTGTGTAGCAAGAATAACACACACATCAGGAGAGAATGCTCCTGACTAGTAAATACTCAGGATGCAGTCCTTAAGAGGACAGTGCCAAGGAGATGTCTCTGACGGACTCTCCCAGCCCGTAGTGACCGGCCCCTGACAGGCTGCACCAAATACTTTACAACTTGGTTACATACTATCTTGTATCGTCTTCTAAGATGACACAACAAGCAATAGAAAGCAATATAATCTTGGGATTTAAGAGGCTTAGCTCTATTTAAACAGTTATATAATTTGAGATAAATCAATTTATTCTCAATTTCCAGGTTCCTCGTCTGTAAAATGAGGGAATAAGCGAAGGGGGAAGCACTGAACACAGAGACAGCTCACATCAGCCAGGCAGGCATGTAAACGCCTTGAAGCAGCAAGGTGTTAACATTAGGGAATAGTGTGGATTGTAGCTAAGCAGAGTGAATGCTTATACAGCTAAAGTCATTCGAATACTTAAAATTGTAAATACTGTTAAAACCAACAAAACCTCTTTGAGATTTGGACTCTGGGCCATCAGTTTTTTGCTTCTGGACTTGATGGTTCCTTTCAATTCCACAACGTATTATCACAGTATTATTACATATGCCCCGTTTTGAAGAATTACGTATCTTAATGTTACAGTGCCTCTTCTCAATTAATGTAAGAAAAATGATAAAAAATTCTATATTGGCGATAAAATTTAATGATAATGAAAATATTCTTTTCCTAACTTCATAATGGTAGTTTGATATTACAGACATTTTAGTATTATTATTTTTCAAATACAACAGAGATAAAACTAAAATAAAAGGACTGAAAACAATATAGGACAATCTCCCCATTCACAGGTTGCCCACAACTGGGAAAATCCATTAACACTCCTGGGCACTCAACCAAGGCAAGATGTAGAGGCCTGCCACACTTTCTTCCTCCTCCTGGCATGCTAGTCCAACGTGCTTTGTGCAGTCACGGCCTTCTTTTGAACTGAAGATTAGGGCGTGGGCAGAGGTCCTCTCTCAGGAACCACACTTCTCTTCACCTATCTCCCCAAATGAAGAGACTGGTTGTATAGGGGATTATACATATTGGTATGGGGATTAAGATTAGGAAGTAAAATATAAAAAGAAGCAAAAAGTGGCTGCAAGGGAAAAGTCAATATAACAAACATGCAAAAAATGTGGACTAGGGAACAAAATGTCACTAGGCTGACCTATAAAACATTAAAATGAATAATAGACTATCTTTCAAGACTGCTTTAATTCTATCCAGGATAAAATGTAACACACCATCAAACCAAAGGAATTAAGAAAACTTTGTTTACATTAATCCAGCAACAAAATTTGTATCCAAGGTTACCTTGAAAATGCTGTAATCAAGATTATCTTGAAAAGCAAACTGATTCATCTTTTTAAAATGACAGATCTATGTTTAAATAACATAAAGTAATCCTATATTTTAAGATGAAACCAAACAAATAACCAACTGACACTTTTAGAGACTTTCCTTAACCAAGAGCAGCCAATTCATTATCAACCAGTGAAGTTATTTGGCTAAGTTTGAGGATCAAACTTAGTTTTTCCTGACACACAAAAAGTAAATACTATACCACCTTTGCAGCCCAGGGTGGGACAACATGGAATCTGGAAATAAGACCTAGAACTGGCTATCTATACAATTTACCAGAGGGTTCTCACTTATTTCTAGACTTATACATTAATCTGTAAAAGACGGACAACGATACTACCAATTTCAGAGTTGATGGACAGATTACATAAGAATGTACATTGTCTATAAAAGTCTTAAGTGTTAGTCATTACCATCATCAACTAGGTGCAGAGCGGCCCTTATTTAACTTTGGTGTCCCCTATTTGATCTATAAATGTTTGCTGAATAAAAGAATGACAACTAAAGACTAATAATTCATTTCCAGCAAAGGAAAGAACTATTCAGATTTCTAAAAGACCATTAACAAGTTACCTTTTATAGGTAAATTACCATTTAGGTTTATATCAATTACTGACAGATGTCATGAATCCCAATTGAAAATGAACTACACAATCTTGGCATTAAAAAAAAATTCGTCCCTATACTTGCCCTGTAGGAACTGTAATTCCAGTAGAAAAGAAAATGCTCTAGAGCAGGAATAGTGTTATAACCCACAACTTTGGGGTTCCTGAGACACCTGCTCTCAACCTCATAATCAGATCTATTCCTTAAATCAATCTCATTAATAAATGTAAAAAGTAGGTTATGATAAGAACGAAATCCTTGAAAAGTGATAAGCGACATTTAAAAAGCATAATTCCTCTCCATTAAAATACTATGTCAAAAGGTGTCTAAACAGCTATAGTCAAATTAAAAATTTTCCAAAACATTGGTAATTCAAGCAATTCTCCTATCCTCAAGCTGTTTAGCTACAACACCCCACCCAGTTTGAAATTCTGTGGTCTTAAATTATAAATAAAAGGCTAAGTTAAAACACTTAACCACTGGTTCCTGAAGTCAAGTGACATTGCTGCTCCTACTGAGCACTTTCTGGAAGCGATGACACTTGATTTCTCCTTTCTGCCTCCAACTCCCAAAGTAGGATATTAGCAGCTGAAGAGGATTACTGTGTTCTCTTCTCATCCCAGATAAAACTAATTCAAATGTCAGAAGAACCTGGTACCAATCCGTTGAACACAATGACAATTTAAAACTGAGCAGATTTAAAAATTAGTTTTGGAGTAAAAAAGAAGAGGTCCAAACACCACCTCTCATACTCTCTTTTAAAAATACAACTTCTAACAGGGAACTACAAAGTAAACAGAAAGCTGTTAATATGAACATTATGCATCACATTTACTTCCTGAGCTGTCTGCCTCTCTCATGATGAGGACAAATGGGAAGTGTTTCCAATCTTACTGATTTACATTCTGCCAAGAAAGGTCTGCTCTCTGAACCAGATTTCTAGATCCAGTCAAGCGTAGAATTTGTAGACTATCTGTTTCTATAGCATTTTCTCTATTCTGACCATATTTATAATACCTCAACTAGGAAAAAAATTCTTCTCTTGCCCTTTTCATGGATTAATATTGTCAGTAAATAAAGCTTATTCCAACATACACTTTCATGTGCAATTTGAGATCAGAGGGTCTAGTTTTATTACTGAAGTTATTCCTGTAGTTACCTTTCAGTTCAGTACTTGATCACGTCTCTGAGGGAGCATATTAACTAGAGTCCAACAATTTATCAGTAATCTGACAAATGCCGAAGAATCAGTTTCTTAATAGATTTCTTAGCTAAGTCAATAGATAAGCAAGGTAGTTAAATGACGAAAAAAAGGAGATTCCAAAAACATTTCAAAAGCAGACAAGAAATAATGTGTACTCAAGATCACCTTATTAGTTTCTATCAGTCCCTTCAAATAGGCTGGATTTGTGCAGAACTCTCCCCTGTTCTCAAGAGATCTTTGGACATGACCTAAAATTTCACCTGTCAGTTTTTTCCTCTCATCAGATCAGCGGTAAATTCTACAGGCATACATAGTGATTCAAAGACTGCTGTGTCTTCCAAATATAATTTAGGGAACCCGAGTATGGACATTAACTTTATTATTTGCTACATATCTTAGAATCTGAAACATACATGCCTTAGTTAACTATATTGTAAATTGAAAAAAGGATAAAATAGGAACTCTAACAACAGTTAAGAGCACAAGCTTTAGATCTAATTTGCTGGGTTAGAAAGCCAGTTCTAACACATATTAGCTAAGTGACCTTGGTCATGTTATTTAACCTCTCTGTGCCTCATTTCCTCATCTGTAAATGGGAACAACAGTACCTACCTCTTACAAGTGTTTTTTTCTTTTGAGGAAGATTGGCCGTGTGTTAACATCTGTTGCCAATCTTCCTCTTTCTTTTTTCTCCCCAAAGCCTCAGTACATAGTTGCATATCACAGTTGTAGAGTTATAGCTCTTTCATGTGGGATGCCACCTCAGCATGGCTTGATGAGTGGTGAGTAGGTCTGTGCCCAGGATCCGAACCTGCGAACCCTGGGCTGCCAAAGTGGACCACGCAGACTGAACTGCTATGCCACCGGGCCAGCCCCTATTTCTTAAAGTTTTTAAGACTCAAATGAAATAACTTAACTGATGCAAAGTGTTTAACACAGTAACATGTAACAAGCAGTCAGTAAAGGTTCCTCACTATTTTTTTTATCCCAACTATCTTGCTATTTACAGTGCTTAAAACCTGAAGCACCTAAAGGACCTGAAAAGCATACTATACTATAGGAAACTGCATACCTGGGGGGAGGGGGTTGTCACTGATTGTCTCTCTTCCCCATTACCAAGTCTGATCCATTCTACCCTGGTGTCTCTGGAATCAATTCCATTGTCTCTACTCCATCACCTTATAAGGGCCCTCATTATTTCTCATGTGGGAAAAGGGGGAGATAAGAAGCAAATATGAAGGGAAAACATTAATTTGTTACACAATTGAATTTCAATAACCAGATTAGAGACATTAGTTTTAATTATGAAGAGAGGTAGTACCTACCAGAAATTTGAGAAAAAACAAATATGACAACCATATTTTTGTGGACTTTATACCCCAGAAAATGCTTTGTTAGTTGGGAACACAAAAATTTTATCATGTTTGCACTGTGTTAGCTCACACAATCGCAGGGTCTACAGAACAAAGTGCTCTGGGTGCACTGAAGGGGATTCTCTGCCTGTAAGGATATGCCAGGCAAGGCTTTTCATTAAGTGGACATTTGAACCAGACCAGTGGATACCGTAAGGGAATAGGGGAGATCACTGGGAGATTCTGGGGAAAAGAATGAGCATAAGAGAATTCTTCCCATCATGAGTGCATGGGGGCGGGGAGGGGGAGGAGGAAAGGGTCCCTTTGCTTATGAGGTTGACCTGCATTCTATAAGAAACTGAGACAAAGAGTTTGCAAGTTGGGAAATGATATGAACACATCTGTGTTTTAGAAAGATCACAGAAACTTAAGTTAGTTTTTGTATTAGTTTTCTGAATTCTGGGAATTCAGTAAGAGTTACCACAGGTGAGAGATGATGACCTAAGAGCAGTGAAAGAAGGAATAAAAGGAAGGTATATCTGAGAAAGTCAGAATCAAGAGAATATGGTGACAGACTAGATGTGTGAGGAAAGAAAAATAGGATGCAGCATGATCAAACAGATGGACAGTGATGCCATCAGACCAGAGAGGGGGCCTACGAGCCTTGGTTTAGCAGATACCTTTTATCTCTAGGAACAGGTCTCAAAGACAGTGGAGGAAAATCTGACAACAGCATGGACATGGCAGTAGCATCTTTTATTCCTAAAGAGATTAGAAAGAAGATGCTCACTGCCTGTGTTCAAAAAGCTTCAGGCATAGAAGAGAACATTGATCTGTTTAGCGAGATTATAAATGTACCATGTGTAATTTGTTTCACTCAATATTTCTGGCTTATTAATTTGAAATATATAATTGATTTAGATGATTACAAATCTCAATTTTAAGGTTTTATAGTTCTAGTTGTAAGGCTTCATCAAATGACCTTTGATGGAGTCTTTTGCCAGTGTGTGAGAAACAGAAATATGAACAGAAAAAATTAATATGGTATAAAACCAAAACTCTTTCTAGGCTTAATGAGTTTCTCAGGGTAGAACACTCAGTGACTAGCTCACATTGTACAATAAACTGTAACATATAAAAGGCACCTGCCTGCACAGTGTCTTTGGACCTGCTCCTTTTCCTCACTACCTGAAGCATTTTGTAAGTAGGGCAGTAAGCATCTTACATCCTATTTCTGATTTCTCAAGGAATAAATAGATACTACTGCTATGGTGACACCACTGCTAGTGTTTACTTCACATTCTTTTAAGGTCTAGTATAAAAAAAACTATCTACTAAACATCAACCAAAACTACTACAAGCAAAGAAGTACAGATTTCCTCCTCCTCTTGTGAAAAGTACACCATTCTTTTTGAACTTTAATTTACATTTTCCCATTTTCTTGTCTTCTCAAGTCTTTTCATCACCCAAATCTGATCTTTACATTTCCATGTAGGAGTATAATGTTGGATACATTTGCTTTAAAGGCACAAGTAATTTTTCTACAACAGTGTGGTCCAGCATATAAGCTGGCAAGTCTCACAAGCTGGCTAAAAGAACTATAAAAAGCTAAAATAACATCAAAAGAACTTTATTCACATTCTTAAAATAAGAAAAATAATGAAAGGATGACAACCAAGCAAACCACCTCAGAAGAGCCTATTTTTGCCAACTGATTAATCAAATTAAAGACACTATTATTATTCCACATAGCCCCATGAGGCACATTAAAATTTAATCATTACAAAATAAGAGAGGAACCAAAAAAAGGGGGGAGGAACCAGGTTTTTAATGCCTTTTTTGGTATAAAGTATCAATATTTTTAATGGCTATTTTCCAACAATACCACTAGACATAGCGCATGTCCCAGAATAGTTTATGTCCCACTATGGCTTAACTGCTGATAAATTTGCAAGGATTTTTAGTAGCCACTTTATTTTAAGTTATATGCCTGCTATTAGAGAGACCTCTCAGCCATGAAGTTCTCTGACTTACATAACAGGAACACATACAAAGGCTAATTCTAGCAAAGGAATGACAAGGGATAGACTATCCCAGGCATTTCTTTAGAAACAGTCTCTGCAAATCTATGACCAAAGTTTAAATCACTTTAAATAGAACTAAGAAAAATTTCAGGCCATCTCAGACTTTGCTATATCTAATAAAGTACATTTAAATAAAGCATTAATCTGACAGATTATGCAATTTTTAATTAAAAATTTGAGTAGTACCACCATGATATGTCATAAACAAATATATCCCTAAACAGACAAATGAATCAATCAAATGCACTATTGTGTTTTCATTTGAACATTAAAGAATGTCTGTCCAAAATAAGCAATATTCAGGAACTTAAATAAGAGTCCCAGTACCAGCAACACCCCTCTCCTACCAAACCAGTCACCTGGTCACGAGGCACTATCACACCTCACTGAAACTGATACGTGAAGGAGATGGCTCCATTCCAGAGTGGAACCAGGGCGACACTGGTCCTGGTTTTGGCACTGAAAGTCTTGTGTCCCAGGAAATCCTCAGTCCTGCACAAACCAAGGTGGCTGGTCATCTGAGGAGACACATCTTGATAGGAATTTGCTTCCTCTCACGTTTCATAATCTTAAAGATGCAGAACTCGGAAGGCTTAGAAAACACCTTGCGAACATTTTGGGGTACTATACAGCTTATCTTTTTTCACAACAGAACCATACTCTTTTCTGAAATAAAACATGGAAATTGAAAACCAAACTGTGTGCAGCACTTTAACAGAAAAGCCAAGTTTGAGTATTTATGGTAACAGACAATATCTGCACGAACTTTACAATTTACAATGTATTTTGACATGAGTTTTCTCATTTGGATAAAAGTCCAAGAACATTTCTCACGAAGGGGCACTGTTCCTTGCTTAATTAGAAAAGTGTACCTTTCATCTAATTAGTATTTGAATATGTATTAACTGCAAGTCACCACGAAGGTTACAAAGATGAACAAAATATACTTGCTCTCAAGAAGCTTATAATTTTGCAGGAGAGATAAGACATAAGAATATAGAAAATATCATGAGAAACACAAAAATAGTGTGTAAATTCAGGAGAGGTCAGGAACAGATATATGAAGAATGCAGCAAATGAATAAAAGTTACAATACATCAACAGGAAAGAGCATGCCGGGGGAAGGAGCAGAGGAGCAAAGGCAGAGGCAGTGAGACGCAGGCAGACCACGGGACCATGAGAGTGAGCGCGGCCCGCAGGGTTTCAGGGCACAAAGGGACAGGGAGTCCAAGAACAAGGAGTCTACAGGTGGGACAATGGAGATTGCTGAGGACCAGTCAAGAGCCTTGCCTATTTTGTAAGCCACAGTAGTACTGGACATTTTGAAAAGAAACATACCAATATTGAAAAAACTAAAAGTACTTTTTAAATGAATAAAAGGAGTTTAACAGCAGAAATCTGGACAACACATTTATTAAAATATGATTAATAGGCAGCCTACTTTTAAAATGCACGAATTAAGGTTTGCAACAAAAATCTGTAAGATGATGAAAACCAAAACTAAGTGGTCTGAAACAATATACTGCACAGAGGAAAAGAAACTGCAAGAGACTGACTAAAGAGAGTTAAGACAACTGGTGAGTTCAGCTTTATTCTACAACACGGCGTGAATACTAAGTACCTACTATGTGCAGGCAGTGCGGGTACCAGACACACACAACTTTAGCCTCTCTATTTTTCATAACAGGATGTTACCGTTGACACCCCAGCATTTGGTATCTAAACCATACTCGATTACTTTTAGTTAATATCACTACCATACAACATGGCACTTAGGGTATCTGCTTAAGATCTCACTTGTATTGACAAATGAGGCAGACCACGGGGCAGGCCATATCTTTCTTCAAGAAGCTGCTCTGATCTGCCACGTGCATAAAAAATACTCAGTTAAAACTTAAATACCTTATGGCCAGAGAGCTACATGTAAGGTTAACTGCTGCATAACCAACACTTAACACAAGGCCTAGAATACAGAAAGCAATGATTTGTTGAATGAATCAAAACCAGTTTCTTGCCCTAGAGCAGGGGCTGCCAAACTCCAGCCCTCAGGCCAAATTCCATGAGCTGCCAGTTTTTTGCAAAGTTTTGTTGGAACACAGCCATGCAATTGCATACTGTCTATGGTTACTCATAGGAAAATGGCAGAGTTGAGAGGTTGTGACAGAGACTGTATGGTTCACAAAGCCTAAAATATTTATTATCTGGCCCTTTACAGAAAAAGTTTGCTGATACCTGCCCTATAGGCTAGAGTCTGGAAGAGATAAGGATAGATTTTGTCCATTAATTTACTGGTGGCAAATGGGTTTTAGCTCAAACACCAACTTCAAAACATTAATGATACCTGGAGTGCAGTGTTAAGAATGATTCTGAGATCAACTCTGCACCCAAGGGGAAAGAGTCCAGTTCTCAATTATCAATGTCTAGGTGGTTTAGGGGAAGAAGAAACAGGGTCGTAACTTTAAAAACATCTGAAAACTTCTGCTGTAGAATATTTTATTTTAAATAACTAGCACCAATGTCTAATAATTTTACCAAGATGACTTAATTAGAGGCAAAATAGTATGCAAAAAGTCCCCCACCTGAAAGGAATCACTGACAACCGTCCACCTGAATGCTGAAGACTGTCTACCAGAAATAATGATTTTGGTTCTGGCACAGCTGATGCTGCTCATTTTTACAACATTCATTCAACAGGCACCGTACTCACTTAGTCAACACATTCAGTTAAGGCCATTAGTGAAGATGATAAAATAGTGCTATCAAGACAAGAAAGAAAGTCTGCAACATATCCAAAAATTCCATCAAGCTTTAAAGATAAAATGGAAAAGAAATGCATCTCGGGTAAAGTACATTTTACATTTGATGCTAAATCTAATCTATTAAATCTGTCCATTTTGATTCTGGAAGTAGCTAATAAACAGTCTAAAATTAAAGTCTTCATGCCACTGGTGCTCTGCAAAGTTTTCCTTCAGATTTTAGAAAATCCTTTGTTTGCCAGGTTTATGTCAAGTACTTGTGCCCTAGCTGCAAGGGAGGCTGGGAAAGCTAGTAGCTGGCATTTTCATTTTCTATAAAGCAAGGTTGGCCATTAAGACTCATTTACGTCTGTGTCTTTTCAGACACCGGTGAGTCTCTCTAAAAAAAACTGTGAACACACACATCCACACATCTATATAATAAGACACTTTTAGTCAGATATTATGTTTCTGTGATATGTAGTCTGGCAGTATGGGCCACGCCCTGGCATGACAGGAAGAAAGGAGCCACACATGGGGTATCTGAAGAGGTGGCAAAACAAAGTCACTGCTGGGGAGAAGGGAGGGAAGGTCTGAAGGTCAGATCAAATTCAAATCTGAAGACCCAGAACCCCAGGAGAGTTAAGTGATACTAGAGCAGCGGTCGTCAGTAACATCTTTCATTACAGTAGGGATTGTGTGTGTATGTGTGTTTGTGTGTGTAAGTTTTTAAAAACACCTCTGGAAGACTCTGGTAACACTTCCCCTCGTCCTTAAGATTCTAAGACCTATATCCCTAGCAAAGAAAGGTCAGGGTCCACCAGAGACATCTTATTCATCTTTTTGCCTCCAAATAAATGTCCTCCAATTTAGCACAGAAAAGGAGGGTCTCTACTGTTCCTCAGGTCTCCAGAAATCAGATTCTTCAGTAATTTACATAACCCACTCTTTATGTCTTAGGTCCCACAAGTCACAGAAAAAGAGACACCGCCACTCCAAAGGGATGACCGTTACTGGGAGTAAGAAGTCTAACCAGACATCCTTCTATGCTCCCAGCTGAAGCCAATTCTTCTCTAAGTCTCCTGAATCTCTGACTCCAGAATGTTAATTTAACATTAACACCCATGGCGCTCAGCAGTTTGTCAAACAGGTTGCAGAATGAGATAACTACATCAACCACAGAGACATCCCCATTAGTTAGGGAAAATATCTGCTTTCATGAGTTTCGAGCAAATATTACACTAAGTACAGTTAATGAGCTGTTGGGGCAAAGGTGTAAGAAATCAGAAGTGAGGCACTTGAGTTCTAGCAGATCAATCAGAATTCAAGTTAAGGGGCTGGGTTCCAGAGCAAAACACACATTTTCATGAATGGAAGAACGACACAAATATTTTTCTTTTCCCCACAAATATTTCTTTTAACATAAATACTCAGATTTTACAATACACTGCCCTCCTCAAGGATAGGGGGACATTTTTTAAAGCATAATTTTACAGTTTTTTTTTTTCAACATAAGACTGATTTCAGAAATAAATAGAATTACTGTCTTCCAGAAGAGAACAAATGACTACAAAAATTATTTTATTTCATTTTTACTCTTAACCTCCTACCTAGGATTAAATGACAAAGCTTAATACAACTGCCCCCAAATGCATCTGAAACCACAGATTGTGGGTTCATAATTTGTGTGACTACATTACATTCGAAATGAAATGTCAAGACCAGGATATTCCTAATGCTAAATTCCCAACTAAACCTGCTGAAAATTCAGAGGAGAAAAATTAGCCAACTAACAAAAGACAGTGGAAGCATATGCACTTCCCACACTCTTCTCTAGTAATTTTAAGATCTCAGTCTCAGCAGCAGCTTATGCTGGCTGCTTTATGTCCACATGGCTTGTGCAGCTAACGGTCTTATGAAGTTGTTTTTGACTAATTTAATAGTGCTTCCTTTTACACTCTAACCTCTTCGTTTTATCTGAAGATGTGCTTAGAAACCAGTAAAACAAAGACCACTTAAAAAAATAAAAGGCATGCCACACTTTGGAAGCCATAAACAATGCTTATGTTTGGCTTTCCCGTACATCATTCTACTCAGTTGCATAATTATTAGGTCAATAGGAGTCCCCCCCCCCCCCCCAACAACGTAGCTTTGAAACATGCCTGTCTTGGCAATTCTTTGAGACATAAGTCATTATCCAAAAAACAGCACACACACATTTGCATTCTTGGACATTAGTATATGTATACCAAATGAATGGATAAAGGCAGTGAGAACTGAAGTCTGGGTATTAATCAGGCTGCTAGCACAAGGAGAAACGGGGAAAACACAAAGAGTGGGCAGGTATGGCTTGAAATCAATTCTGAGTTTCAAAGTAGCATCTTCAGATATTTACTTCTTTCCCTGTCAATACCAAGTGATGCCTCAAGGATTTTTAAAGAGAGATTATGTTAGTCCTATAATATTCCTATTTCAATCTTCTATTGTACTTTTACTTCACAATTAAATGTATTGCACCATTCTTAGAAACCTTATCAACTGGGAGATTTAAATCTATCAAGAAGAAATTATGGCTAAAATATGACCTCTCAATCATTAAACATCTTTTTTTTAACACTTAAAATGATTTTCCAGGCACCAATATACACAGACAAATCTTCACCATTTCTGAACATTTAACTGGACTCTCACTAAGGAATTAGGTAGCAGTGCACTCCACCCCGAGTCAGTGTCAGGAAGAACTCCTTGGTGGAGACTGTGTCCAGGCTGACTGCTTCAAAGTACCATTTCAGACCCTGATGTCATCCCCAAAGAAACAAAGTCATAGAGAGTAAGCTTTTCCTACAATTTCAGACCCATTTTTCATAAAAATTCTGAAATCCTAAAATCTCTAAAACCTGAAAGTTTCTCAACTAATTTGGTGGCAAAACTTGACCTGATATAAATTTTTTTACACAGCATTTCACCTACGTGCTGACATGAGGCTGTTCAGTTTTGACTGATCCCACTGAATGTGACTATTCATATTTCACTTTAAAAATAGTGTTTGATTACTCTCACTAAAATTCAAAACACATCTTTCCAAAAAATTCTGAATTCCAAAATACCAAGGGTCACAGGTGAGGGATTACGGACCTATAACCCGTTTCACAAACATCTACTAGAGCAAAACACTCCCTTGAACATACTTTGCACTTTCCAATTTCTGTATTTTTGCCTACCCTGATTCACTTCAGTCTAAACTCACACACTCCTTTCATAATATGTACACATTCCACCTTGTTTTTAATGTCTTCTTGGACTACTAGAGCCTAAGAGTTTTCATTCCTTTCTGACTCTATGAGCATTCATCTATATCACGCATTTTGGTATTATTATTTTGAACTGCTACTTACACTTTATATTGATTAACTTCTCATGTCTTTGCTAAGAACCTTTTGTGCATAATTACTCAATTAATCCTAACATACAGTAACTGAGAACAATTAGCTCTCAATAACATGCAGTCAGACGAACAAGTCCTCAAGAGACAGACGCCCTAAATAATGAGGAATATAGTTGGAAACATAACACTTAAAAAAATTAGTGGAGGAAGTAGTCGATGATGGAAATCGATAAGGACAAATCATTGGGGACTTTATTTATGCTTTGAATTAAAATAAAAATTTTTGAGCACTTACTATGGGGCCAGTTACTGGGCTAACCATTGGAGATTGTGGTGGAATAGTCACATGATGTTCCTTCCCTCTTGAAACAAACAGTTTAGAGGGGAAGAGAGGACAAATGGATAAATACAATTACTGATTGCGATAAGCAATATGAAGGTAATAAAAGGGGATGCCCCTCTATTGAAAGCGATCAGGAAAAAAGTTCTCTGTAAATGTGTCATCTGAGCTAAGATCTCATGCTGAGACTGAGGCTGAAACGCAGACAGCTGGGGAAAGGTCATGATAGACAGAAAATAGTTGTAAGCACCAACTAGGTGGTAAACCGCTTGTTGGATCAGGATCAGAAAGAAGTCCAGGATGGCTAAAGCTTAGCGAACAATGGGGGAAGGAGGTAAAGTTGTGAAGTAAGCAAGAATTGGATCTGGTTTTTATTTTAAGCCATTGGGGGGAAACGGACTGGAGGGTATTACGTGACCTGGTTTACACTTTTAAAAGATGACTTTGTCTTCTAGGTGGACACTGAGGTAGAGGAGGACAAGAATGGAAACAAGTTAGGAAGTCCAGATAAGAGATGAATGTGTCTTAAACAGGGGTAGTATCACAGACACACAGGATTTTAGAGTTCAAAAAGACCTGAACAGCCATTTAATCAAACTTTCTCTACACAGAGGTTAGTTCTCAGAGAGGAGTTACTTGTTCAGTGTTTTATGGCCAGTGCGGGAGAGAGAACTGAAGCCTAGGTCACCTAGGTCAAAGTCAACACCTCTAAACCATGCTACTTAAGACAACAGGGGGAATGAAAGGTCTAGCGACTATTCAAAGCTAGCACATCATTTTTCAGATTGACCCCTCCTGCTCAAAGGAATCAGCTAAAACTTACAAGAAAAATGAAATAAATAAGTGTCCAATTTGAGCATCTGAAGGTTCAGAGAAAAGTGCATAAGGGCCTGTTGGGGAATAACAATAGCTAAAGTACCCTCAACTCACACTGCTTAGTAATGAAACTTACTTGCACACCATCATCTCTGATAGATAATATCAATTTATCCTCTACAGAGGACCCTCAGGTGGACAAGGTGCACCAATCACTTACGCATCATAAGGGCTTTTCAAAGTGGAGTTTATCATTCCCGTTCCACCAGAACTCAAAAGAGGGGCCACAGCAGCCCTGTTCCTTAGAAAGAGAACCTCTCAGCCACCATCCTCACTATTCTCTGCTCTACTTCCTACCCTTCCACCTCTTCATTGCCTGTTATCACCATCATCACTTTCAGGCAAACAACAGAAAAACGTTATGAATGCTCTTCTGTCCTCAAAAGCTTGCAAATCCTGTCTTCTCTTTGTTGAGGGGCGATGAAGTAAGGTGACAGGGCTCTTGGAAGAAACAAAAGTTTAACTATAAAAAACCTAGAGGAAATTTCACACAAATTTTTTTTTTCTTTTTTTAGCTAGCAACTAAAACTCCGTAAGCAATAGCCAGTGGCCACCTTGTGACTAATTTGGATGTCCTGGACATAAAACAGGATCTCAGTAGATTTCCTAATTCAAACAGCCAGAATAGCTGACCAGTTACCTATTTAATATTGGAAGAACAAAAGCTTCCTATTCAATTCCCTCCCTTACTGCGGGATTAGCTCGTGGAGGCAGGAGTTCTATGATGCTTAGTCCCTGAAGTTCCCCTGAAGTTAAACCACCCCAGACCTCTTCCTCTGGTGTCAACCCTATTCTTTCCAACAGTGATGTTCAGACTCAATACTCTCTTTCTTCCAAGAACACACCCATTTTATTATCTCTAGGGAAATAACTGGCACTAAATTCCCAAGAAACTGAGTACAGTATAAACTATAACTTACCCATCTTTTTTACTTCTTTCATAATCTGAAATTTATTACTTGAAATGAATGTGGGTTAGCCTAAAAATCCTTTAAAATTTGGAACTGTCCTATGACATGAAGTTTATAAAAATAGTTGTTTAACAAGGATTGCTACAATTGTTCTTAACACAAACATGAAAAAGAGACAGCTTTCTCCCAGAAGGTAAGAAAGAACATTACCATTTGTCTTGGAAAAGCATCTACTAAAGGTAGACAACACACCAAATTCTCAGGTCAAGGAGACATTACTAAACTTGAAGTGGGAACAAGTCCATAGTTTTACTATAGGAAAGCTATTACATATCCTAAAATTGTGAAAGTCAAGTATTAAAAATCTGCTTAAGATTATTCAAAACTTGGACACACATGCAATCTATCCATAGATAAGTAATCAGGTGTACAAAACAAGTATTAAAACCAAAACTAAGCTTGAAAAATACTGTGATCACAAGTTGAATGCACTGCTCAAAGGAAAACATTGCAAAGAAATTAAACCTAAAATGATTACATATTAGAGATTTCAAGATAAAGCACAGGAAAACACCGCCTCACATTATCTATGGTTGCCATTCTTCTCTTACCCTCCAACAAAAATACAAACAAAATAAATCAAAGATGATGTTAAACACCAAGAGCAAAGTATGGAAAAATGAGTGATAAAAAAAAAGTGAATAACAACCAGACACACAATTGGCAGTATTTTAATAACCTTTTCAGGTAAATGTGGATACTCTCCTCTGGTACTACACCGAAACTTGACAACTGGGAAACCTCATCAATAAACTTATGTTCTCTATAACATTAAAACCCTGAGTCTAGCTGCAACTTTGGAAGGATTTCTTACTCATGCATGATTTTGTAATACGCATTGGTCACTTGGAAAATACTGGTTTACAGAGTTATGAGGATTTCAAATATTGATACATTTCATTATATATTAAAAATAAAAAACATATTCATTAACATTACCAATATCATCAGAAAAAAACCTTAAATATTGGGAAGCTGTCAAGAGCACAGTGGCTGATAGAATTTTGGAAAACGTATTTTCATTTGAAAACTAGAACTTTCTTACTGACCATACTGTCAATCTTTTCCCTAAAGCAAAGGGCTCACTTTATTTTTGAGAAAATGTCAATCTAATACTCAAGTCTGAATAACCATAGTTTGTCAGGCATTCTTTCAAGTAAAAATGGTATTCATGAAAAAAGTGGCTGGTTCACCTTGCAACTCAAATAATCACACAAATGCTTTTCCTAGAGAAAACCATTATACTTCAGTATGGCAGCAAAGTGTTTTAAGCATACTTCTCATTTTGTCACAGTATATTAAAATGATGTGTACAAGAGTTGAGATTTGACAAAAAAACGTTTACTTCTTCATCAAGTGCATTTAGGTGAAAGTTCTTGTTTTTTTAAAACTGTGAGTGCACGGCAATGACTACTCACATAGTGCGGTGCTCCGACCTGATTCGTTCTAAGGTGCCAGGAGTTTTACCCACCACTGCTTTTGTGCTATTGGTACAAACGTCAACACAGTGAAAAAGGCAAAGAACATACTGTATTATTATTTACAGTATTATTGTAAAAATAGTTTTATACTGGCAGACTCCTTGAAAATGTGTAGGCAACCTCAGGGCTCCTTGGACCATACTTTGAAAACCACTGAGCTAGACAATTTATTTGTTAAGCTGTTCACAATCACAATTATTTGTTAGTCTTCATTCATACCTTAATGGGAATCTTAAAAATCAAATTATAAAATCAGCTTCAGTTGGGAGTAGCAACACTACAGGGGAATAAAACCTTTACAATAAGGAACAAGAACTAATACTACATTAGTATATTCTTTTATAAACATTTACGAATAATCCTCCATTTAATCCTCAACAACTCTAAGTAGTATATGCCATCTTTCCCATTGAGGCAAGCTTCAGAAAGGAAAGTACAAATTCTGCCTAAAAATTCATTGTACTGGTGGGATTACAAGTCGTACTAATTTTCTTCTTTATACATTTCTGTATTTTAAACACTTTAATAAGAAAACTTAAAAGACAAACATATTTGAAAACTCAGCCAGTCTTACCAATACAAACAAATTTAGTGCTGTGTCTCAAGTTCAACAATTTCCAGAGCAGTAGAAGAAAACAATAGATACACATGTTTATACACCTCATCCCTATCCCTCTTTATTATCTGTACATTTGAGATTCCTGAGGGATTCCTGAGTTTTGCTATTGTTACTGAGGAGCTTAATGATAACTTGTAAATCTTAGAAGCAGCAGCTATAACCACATTAGCATAATCTAGTAATATTCTCACTGTAACCTTAAAACACAAGGTAACACGCAATATGCACACCACTTTGACACCTAAAAACTATGAATTAACTGAAGATCTTACATTTATAGTCTTTATTTTATTAATACCCTCTTAGAAAGTCCCCCATTTTTCTTTTTAGAATAAAGTGACTTAAAAATATATTCTAGGGGCTGCCCAGTGGCGCAGCGGTTTAGTCCGCGCTTGGCAGCCCAGGGTTCACGGGTTCGGATCCCGGGCGCCTGCCGACGCACTGCTTGTCAGCCACACCGTGGCGGCGTCCCATATAAAGTAGAGGAAGATGGGCACGGATGTTAGCCCAGGGCCGGTCTTCCTCAGCAAAAAGAGGAGGATTAGCAACAGATGTTAGCTCAGGGCTGGTCTTCCTCACACACACACACAAAATATATCTATATATATATTCTAATGAGAAGGATAAATTTTAGAACACAGATAATTAGAATTTTATTTTACGTAACATTTTCCATTTCCTCTCCAAACTCTTTTGCCAAAATCTGCTATTAAATGGACAAAACAGATCTTCTTTCATCTTTTTTTCCCTTCCCACAAGGCAAAGAAGAGAAAAGCAACAGGTAGAGGTAATCCACCAGTGGGGCAATCAGTTCACTGTATATTTTCTAAATAAAATGACTTAATGAAACGCTAAGTTTTAAATAGAGAAGAAAAAAATCTATTTTATTAAAAGTACATGTTTACTGAAATAAATTTTCAAAGCAACCACTGAAAAACTCAGCAAGGAGTTCTGTGAGGTAGTAAAAGCGATGATTCCAAGTCAATAATTTAAAGTGATCAAAATTATTTATAACTGCTTTTAATAGATGCTCTCTTCCTAACATCTTTATTCAGTCTACTCGTAACGCAGTTAACAAGATTCAATCCCCCAGCAGTGGAAAAGATTACCTAGCAAGTTATCTCATGAGATCAGAATCCAGTTTAAATGCAAAGGTCTCATTTATATATATATATTAGCGTAACTGTAAGATTATAAAACAGCGTAACTACAAGAGTAAGCTTTAGGAACCAGCTCAATGTAAAATTCAAACAGAACATTAGATAATTACTCTGGCTAATGAGACTGAGTCTTCATTTAAAAGTGAACACATTTCTAGTACTTGAGCACCTCATATACAATCAAACAATTTTAAGCAAAGTAATAATCCAGAATATTGTTCTGTATAATAAAAACCAGATGGAAATTCTGCAATTCATGTTGCAAATATTTTTTCTTTTGATAAGTAGTTTAAATATTATTTTAAACCTGGTACATTTCCCTAAATTTTCATTTCTTTTATAAGTTTTAAGACTCCTTGGAAACAGAATTTAAAAATTTTGATCCTCCACTGATGCAAAACAAAAATTTTTCCTAAATCGCAACTGAAATAATAATCAGTTGCTGTGTACCCTTAATTTGAGTAACATTAGGAATAAACACGCTGGCGTTAGGAGGTATGGAGACGTGGTATTCTTTTTTTTAGAGGTTCATTTTAAAAAGTGATTTTAATTTTTAAAAGGCAGCACAAAAGTTCCTCATAACCTTTCCTCTTTAAAATAGAAATTCTCTGACTAAAGGGATTGATCTTAGATCCAGTGCTCAACTAAGTTCAAACAGGGTACAACAGATTATATAGTAAGCCAGTCTTTACTGCAAATGGATAAATTCATTCTATTCTTTGTAGCTACTGCTTCCATTGCCTTCATGAGATTTCCAAAGAACTAATAAATTAAAAAGACTTAAGTCCTCAAATGGTAATTAGTACCTTTCAACGCTGTTGCAAAATATCTAAGAACACTGAAAAACATTAGGCTTTCAGCACAAGGGTAACCCATGGTACAGTACTCCTGTTTATTGAAAAATTCGCCCAATGTTACAATGAATCATTGCATCAGCCAAAACGTCTGTTTCTTAATTTTTTCTAAAAGAAATAAATTTGAAAAGGCTAATAGCAAAAACTTCAGCCTAATCTCTAAGATCACGGACTCCTCAAAAGTGATAGGAGGGAAAACAAGCAAACAAACCAAGGCATGTAGTCACAACCTTATATGGTCTTACACACAGGTTTAAGAGAGATCAATCTTTATCAAGTTTTTCTACAGACTGAATATGTGACATCACTCCCGGAACAAAAAAAACAGCTTTTGAATATTCAGCTCATAAATACTAAACTATTCCTGGTGCCAGTCACATCTACACACTACAGATCAATACCTACCCTCTTTATCAATACATACACAAAACACATTATTTTAAGTCTTTAGGAAAATGGCATGTGCATATCAGTTAAGATCCTGATATTCAACAGTAAAACTGCCTATTTAAATTAGTTTTGGAAAAGAAATAGATGACGCTTATAAAATCAGCCAAATTCTCTTTGTATCAGATCGTTTTGATTAGTTTCACTCTCTTAACAAATATTTATCAAGTACCTACAACAAAAGTCAAAGAAAACTGAACATGAGCAGTTTCTCATTCAGACCTTAGACTTATATTTAAAACAACATGTATAATTAGCTACCATGTTATCAATCTCTGCAAAGGTCTTCTACCAGTCTTGAACTGCACTCGAAGATACACTTGATAAGATCCTCATGTGCATGGATCACGGCTGTTGATGATCACTTCTTTACTACACCTCACTAGGCCCTCCTTACACAGTGGCTCCTTACCGTGGGGACTCCTTTATACAACTAAGAGAAAATACTGGAATTCTATAGGAAAGGACTGTTTTGAGGATAAAATGAAAATCAATTTGTAAAGTTAAAAAGATTCCAAACCCAATGTGGATAAATTTCTTTCTGAAGGAATACAAAGTTCTCTTCAGATATCCTCTCTTTAATTGTTCATTACAGTCAATCCCTAAATTTAAACACTAACACCATGTGCACAAGCAAGGTTCTAGGAACTAAGAATACATCGGAGAATGAAAAGGATCAAGTCCCTACACTCCTGGTGCTCGCACTGAACACAGTGGTATCGTCTATTTGCAAGGTAGGTACCATACCAGTGCTTTGGGGCACACAAAGAACACATCCTGTCCTTGGAGTTTACAATTTGGTGGAACAGATAACAAAAATACATATAATGATAACAGAAGGTAGGAAGTGGTATGTGTCACAGAAAGGAAGACAGATGACTTATGGGGTGGGGCAGTGGGAGAAGGCAAAAGACAGAGCAGTCATTTTCATGCCCTATACAACATTTTAAAATTAAGCAAGTTTATTATGGGCTCTTCAGCTGTATCGTAAGACCTCACACATTAAAACCAAACTGCCTACATGTATTTCAAAGATTTACTTTGGGGCTCCCTCTGACGAGGCAGACTCACAATTTATTGTGAACGCCAAGCAAGAAAATGCAAGTGAAAGCACTTTGTGTAGTGCAGAGAGTACAAACCGGATGAGCTGAAATGAGACTGTCATTCAGGGCTCTGTGTCCTGAGTTATTTAACCCCCCAAGCATCAATTTCCTCTCCTAAAACCCAGCAACGAAATCACCCAAGTTCTTCCACACCATCTGACCAAGGTATCCACATTTTCTGGGTATGATGGGAATACTATCCTCTGTAAAATGTAATTCACCATAAAAATGTCGTATATCTTCCTCCAGGTTGTCTCTTATGTATAGACTACTGTCCTAAAAGCTAGCCACCAACTAGTTATCTTCTCTAGGCCTCAGTTTCCTCCTCCATGAAATGAGAAGGTGGGACTGGATGATCGAAACAGTTCTTTCCGGCCCTTACAAAGTCCCATGACTCCATTATGACTCAAGTACTATTCAAGAGTCAGCTTTAGGAGTGATCGGAGCTCTAAGTCAAATGAACATCTGCCTTTTTTATAAGTTACTTCTTGCTGAGATAAGGTTTTATTTCGCCAGTCCAACAGCATTCTAATGACAAAAAAGAGGGTTAAGGATGAATCTACGATTTAGAAGCTTTAAGTTATAAGCACTCGACATATATCAGATGCTACCAGCCAAACAAACATCCAATTAGACTGAACTCACTTTAAAATATTAAAACCACAATCCTCACGGAGCGTCAACTTCCTACCCCGTTAAAAATGCGATTTCCCGTTACTGCACCGCAGAATTGCTTGTGTTCTTGTCAGACAAGAGTTGCAGGGCAAAAATGTTTTTCTAAACTAATAACGGGTGGGGGGGGGCAGGCGGAGGGGAAGCAAACCATCTGCTGAAACTCGCAAGGATGATCTCTCCTCCCAAAGCCAGATGTTTCAGAAGAAAATCCGGACGGCCGGGTCCACGGGGGCAGCGGTAAATGCCAGTCCCGGCTGACAGTCGGCTTCAGGGCTGGACACCCCGAGATGGCGAAAGGAGAAGCGGACCAACTTCCTGATCCCTCGCCCCGCAGAGCCCTCCTCCCGCGGGGATCGGCCCGACCGGCCTCGGCGCGGACTAGGCGGGGCCGCGCCGCCGCTCCGGGCAAACTTTCCCCGCGGGCGCCCCGCGGCGGGGCCGGCGTCCGCCAGGACAACTTTCCGGTTTCCGCTCCAACTCGCGCCCCGCGGGGGCCAGCCGGCGGGCGGGGCGGCGCCGGGCGGGGGTCCCCGGGCCGCTCCTCCGCCATGTTTCCCACACCCGCCCGCCCGCCGGCGCCCGCCCGCCGCCCGAGCCCCGGAGGCCGCGCCCGCACCACCTGCCGCGCCCAGGGCGCCCCCGCCGCCCCGCGCGTCCGGCCCACCTCTCCCGCTGCCACCGGGCCCCGCCGCGCCCCGCGCTCCTCCGCGCCGCTGCCCCGGCGCCACGGCGTCCGCTCCGCCGCCGCTCCGGCCCCTCTCACGCCGACTCCGGGCGAGGTTTGGCGGCGGCGCCCTGACGTCAGGCGCTCGGCCTCGCTCCCGCTTCCGCCCGCGGGCGGGGCGGCTGCGCGCCGGGAAGGGCGGGGCCGGGGGCGGAGCGAGGGCCGGGGGCGGGGCCTCCGCGGCGCTCCCTCCCGCGTCCGCCGCCCCCGCCCGCGCCTCGGCCCTGGCTCCCGCGCGTGCGCGAGCGCGGCGGGGCCCGGCGTGCGCGGGGCTTCACGACCCTCCGACGCGCAGAAGCCGCCTTGACCCGCGGCAGCGCGCTCGCCGCCGCCCCCCGCCGTGGGTGCGCGCAGGCCTTTGTGCCGCGAAGTGGCCGGGCAGGAACCCGGCGCCTGTTCGGGCTCAGAGCGCCCGCCGAGGGCCCGGGCCGCGGCTCTGGGTTTTTCGTTCTTGAAATGGTTTTCTCTTGAGTTGACAAGTGTTCCATCCGCTAGTGTCTTAACCTGGGTCAACTCTTTCCAAATTACTCTGCCAAACTCGGCTGACAAGTGGGTGACCCCAAACAACTTTGTACCCAGATCCGCTATTTCTGTGAATAAAGTAAGTTGCGTATTTAATGCATGACTCCGGCACTTGAGCGGGTTACTCAGAGGTAGATTTATGATGTGACTACTGGGCAACGGAAAGCACCTTCTGTTCCAAAAATGCCTTGTTCCAAAAAGGGCGGGAGCTTAACAAGGGAATTTACCATTATTAGAAAAGAGACTAAAATGCAACTCCTTTAGTATAAGATATTAGCTTTTCTGTGAAAACTTTTTTATGAGGTTTTAATGGGCGGAGAGATTCAAAGAGAGAGCAAAGTGCAGGGAAAAGGAAGGGGTGGGGGTCATTGAAGGCCAACTTTCCCTCAGTTCATAGTTTAATGGGGCCCTGTATAAATTATTCTTGAAATAATTTTTTTGAACTTGGATAAGTTTGGAAAATTAATGAAAAGCATGATTAATTTCACTCCTTTTTAAGAACACTAACCTAAGTTAAAGGAATAGATAATGAATTATGATTATCCTAAGTTTTCAGTATGTAAGTGCTTTCTGGGTGTTGCACAATTTAGGTTAATTGAATATGTTACATATTTCCACAATTTCTGTTTCCTTAGAAAACCCTTTCTTAATGGAGATATCAAAGGCAAATTTCAGAGCAGTCTGTAGGAAATATTATAAATTCTGGATGAATGAATTTCAAATAATTTGACTTTACTGACCTTTCAATTACTGCAGTAAACTTTGAATGAAAAATCTGAAACTCTTGAGTTCATGGAAGCAGATGTTAGCTGGGTATACTGGGTCTTTTCCTTGCTTTCTTTCTTTTTTCCTTTAAATTCTCTTTGACCTTTGGGTAATTGATTTTTTTTTTCCCAGAAAGAGTCAGTTTTAGAAGATTGGAGCTAGGATTATTTAGAGTTTGGGATAATGTGTAAAATAGTTTATTTTAGTTAAAAATATATTTGTTTTCTTCCATTAGACTGGAAATCATTATGCTTGTATTAAACTATTGTCTCTATGCAGATTATGCCAGAGTCTGCATCTCTCAGCACTGAACTCACTTTTGGGTTTGAGCCCCTTGCTTCTGTCTCCTTGAAACCTTCACTAGGATATTCTACTGGCAACTTGAACTGGTCATGTGTGCAAACTGAGCTCATCATCTTTGTCACCAAACGAGTTTCTTCTTTTCTTTTGTTAATTGTATCACCATCTTTTAAATCACCCATCTTCAAGCCTAACTCCTCTCTCTGCCTTTTCTTGAAGCATAAGTCAGTTGGCACATCTGTTAGATAGTAATTCATTCCTACTGAGAGCACGCTTGTTGAGATCCGCACTACCTCTCAGCTCCAGCGCTTCAGCGCACCTTCCTGCCTTGCCTTGTGGCCTCCAGTCTCCCTGCTGTGATCCTATGTGTCCAACATCCTACACATTGTCGCCGGATGAGTTATCTTAAAGCGTGCTGAGCAAGTCACTCTCTTCCCCTGCCCTACCAAAATAAAGTTAAAATTCTTGTATCTTACTTTTCCCTTTCACTTAAAACTGCCTGACAGAGTGGACTTTTCATCTTGCCCAAATATAGTGCTTCTCCGCTTCTCTGGTGTGAGAGGTGATTTTCTCTGCCTGGAAGCCCCTTCCCACCTCTGCCCATTATTCAAGGTCCGTTTACTTTCCCCAAGAAAGAGCATCTTCTCAGATATTTCCAATCCCACGTGGTCTCTTCTCTTTGGAATCCCCGTAACACTCTATTGCTCCTTTTTTTTTTGAGGAAGATTGGCCCCGCAGTAACATCTGTTGCCAATCTTCCTCTTTTTCTCCCCCAAAGCCCCAGTAGATAGTTGTATGTCACAGTTGTTGTACATCCTTCCAATTGCTCTATGTGGGATGCCACCTCAGCATGGCTTGATGAGCAGTGTGTAGGTCCACGCCCAGGATCTAAACTGGTGAACCCCGGGCCGCTGAAGTGGAATGTGTGAACTTACTGCTATGTCACTGGGCTGTCCCCTATTGCTCCTTTCTTTTGTCACTTGTTTCCTACCTTCCTGCTAGAACAGGACTTTGCAAACGTTTTCTGTAAAGAGCCAGATAGTAAATATTTAAGGTTTTGTGGGCCACATGGTCTTTGCTGCAACTACTCAAATCTGCCTTTGTTGTGCAAAAACAGCCGTAGGATACAAAAAGAATGAGTGTGGCTGTCTTCTAATAAAACTTCATTTATGGACACTAAAATTTGAATTTTATATAATTTTAACGTGTCACAAATATCTTCTTCTTTTTTTTTCAGTCATGTAAAATTGTGAAAACCATTCTTAACTCCTAGCTGTACAAAAACAGGCAGTGGGCTGGATTCAGCCAACAGGCCATTGTTTGCCCTGCTGTACTCAGGGCCAGCTTTGCGGGCATGTGACAGGGCCTTGTGCTTAGAAAGGCCCACAATCAGTTTAATGCTCCCATGTCACCATCTTGAAATTTTTAATAATTTTTGAACAGGAAGCCTGCATTTTCTTTTTGCATTGGGTCCCTCAAATTATGCAGCCAGTCCTGCCTGTACTGGAAGATAAAATCCGTGAGCTCAGGACGTGTATTTCTCATGTTTGGCATGGTGCTTTTCACATAGTAGGCATTCATAATGTATTAGCTGAATTTTCTGCTCCTAAGGTACTGTGGAACAGTGGAAAGCGCGAGAGTCAGAGTTCAGCTCCACCGCTTATTAGCTGTGTGGTCTCAGGCAAATTCCTTAACTGTGCTGAGCTTTAGTTTTCCCGTCTATAACATGGGGATAATAACGTCTGCCTTGCAGAACTGTGGTCAGATACAGTATAGAAAATAGCCTTCTCTTAGCCCCTGGGAGGAGAAGAAGCTCAAAATTCACTTCTCCCCTTTTAGGGGAAGTGAATTAATAGTGTGCTTACCCATAACTCTTGCTATATTTAACCTGATGCGGTATTTCTGATTTTTCATATTATTTGCCTCCTTAAAAGTTTTACTTCAAATAACATCCATACTTTATTAGTTTGATTTCAAAAGTTCATATAAGTAAAGGTCTTATTGCAAATCCAAAATTATATTTTAAAAAACCCCAAATGTACAATTTTCCTAATTAACACTTAGTGATTATTAGCATTAACAAGAGTCATGCTGTTTAACTTCCAATTAAGCATGGTTATCAATAGCATTGATAGTCATTAACTTTAAATATTATGTTATTTCGTTCACAAATGAACAATATTGAGATTTGATTCTTTCGAGGCACTTTCTTACTGGATTTCCTTCTGTTGTGTGTGCATGCCTACGTGTGTATGCATGGATGTATGTATATTTTATATATATGTGTGTGTGTATGTGTATCAATATTGTTCTATTCCTTTGCAGCATCCTGCATAGCTGGGGTTGGAAGTTGAGAAACCTAAAAAGGCTGCCTGTTGATGCAAAAGAGGAAAAACCATGGCTTAGATCCTTGGTTAGTTTCATTCTGTTTTCTTGGTCAAAGATTGTGTTGCCAACACCATGCAGTTACTTTGTAAATCCCAGCACTTAATCGCTTGGGAGACCAGGTGAGAGCAGATTAGACCACAGCTATTATAGGAAAGCAACTCAGAACTCATACTCTCTTAGGGTAGTTTGTGTTCCTCCAAGATTTCTGCTTTGGGGAAACTTATATATAAGAAAAGCACTTAGATATAAGAAAAACGAGGCAGCTTGGCATGTTTTCTACTCCGTGTAATAACTATAATAACTGCTTATTTGTCTCAGGACATACTTCAAATTCTGCCTGTACTCATTTCAGCACTTGTAGGCCTGACCACCAAACCTGCCTACGCCACGTGAAATAAACTTAACAGTTCTGTAGTTTTGTCATGGCTAATGTCTACGGTGTCAGGAACACATTCTACTTAAAATTTCACCCTTTCTTAAGCAGTAGCTGAGAAAAACCATACAAATGAAAATGACATTCCCAGAGCCATCATGTAAATGAGTGTTAGAGCAGAAAACCGCTGGAAGAACCAGCTTCATGAAATACCCTTGTCGTGAAATTTTCAAGAGAAATTTAAATTAAGAAAATCTTCGAAATCCACATGTAGATACTTTCAGAATCTGGGCCGTCTCCAAACCAAACAGCTAATATTAATCATCCAAAGATGCCCAAGGGTTAGGCATCCTCTCAGGCTTTATCTTTATGATAATATTTAGCTTCTAGTCCTAGTTACCCCCAAGTCCTGTGTATGAATCACATACCTCAATAATAACTCCAAGAGGTGGTTTTTAAGGACCCATCACACAGATGAGAAAGCCAAAGCTTAGAAAGGCTCAGTGACTGAGGCCTTACATAGCTATGCGGCCAGAGTTGAAATTTCCATCTTAGTCTGTCTGCCTTCTTTTGGCACCAGGCTGCCCTATTATTCCTTTATTAATGCTGCTCTTTCATCCAGAAAATCTCTCCTGTCTCTTTTGTATTTATCTAAATCTTAGTCTTTGTTCAAGACCCAAGGGTTTCTTGCTTCTCTGAATTTCTCTAATAGTTATTGTTTGTACCACTCATTCGGTACTTATCAGACATTGCCTTACTTAAATTGCTTTTGTCTTCCCTCCATCCTAAGAGCCTTGAGAACCAAAACTGTGTCTTACACTTCTTTGTACCTACTGCCCTGTGGGGCATCATATATTAGAGAAGAATGTTCTTTGGGGGGTCTTGCTGTTCCTGGTTAGAGTCTCTAAGTTGATCGTAGTGGATTTGTGACCTCTGGAAGTATTTAACCTTTCCAAGTTTCTTTTTAGTAATCTTTAAAACGCACACAACACTCTCTATAACATAGGGCTTTAACATTTTTTTACAATAAGGGCCCAGATATAAAAATGGGAGACATATGGAACAGCAGTTAAGTGGATTGTCTCTGGAATCAGGCTGCAGGTGTTCCAACACCAGGTCCGTTCGTCTTAAGGAATTTACTTTTGGTGCTTCAGTTTCCTCATTTGTAAAATGAGTACAATAATAGGAACTACATTATGGGGTTCTCGTGAGGATTAAAAGAGTTGACAATGAAAATAGAATAGTGCCCACCACAAAGTAAGCACTCTATAAATGTTAGCTATCGTCATCTAAAAGATTCTCAATAAATGTTGATTCCTACTACTTACTCTGGCTCAATAAAACCTTGGTGCAAACATAGTGAGAATTCAACAAATGTTTGCTAAACTTTTCTTTTGCTTTGCTACGACAGTCCTCGATTAAGGATTGGTTGTATTCTAAAGTTTCTTTATATCAGTAGCTTGTAACTTGAAAATATTTATGCAATGGAAACAATGCTATAAAGTTTGTAGCATGCATACCTTTAAATATGACTTGATTATTAAGGAAGCTCCAAAAAAGCCTACTTTTTAGTGTCTAATCCATAGACACTAAAAACAGTTCTAATCAGCATTATAACACTGTTCCCTTAGTTTTCATACCACCTCATCCTTTGGTTTTCTTCTTTTCTCTCTGGCTGTTGCTTCTCACTCTCTTTGGGCTCTCTCTTCTTCCTCCTGAACTTTAAGGGTTGGCGTCCCTCAGAGCTTGATCCTGGGCCCTTTTCTTGCTGTGTGCTTTCTTCTGTGTGATCCGGGCTTGCCCCATGGCTTTACATGCCATCTAAATACCAGTGGCTCGTAAACCTGTATCCGCAGTTCAGACTTCTCTGCCCAGCTCCAGGTGCTTACAGCCAACTGGCTCCCGGAAAGCTTTCCTTGGTTGACCTCCTCCAAACTTGCTCTTCCTCCAGGAATCCTCATCTCAGTAAATGGTACCAGCTCCCCAAAACAGAAATCTAACACTTCCCTCAACCGTACTCCACATATCAACTTCTTCACCAAGTCCTATTGATTCTGCTTCCAAAATCACTAAAACGTGACCACTTTTCTCTATTTCCATTGTCTGGTTGGTTTATGTACTTTCATTTTTGTCCCTCCTCCCATCCATTCTCTAAATAGGGGTCTTAATTTTTTTTCTTTTTGATGAGGAAGATTGGCCCTGGGCTAACATCTGTGCCCATCTTCCTCTACTTTATATGGGACGCTGCCACAGCATGGCCTGATGAGTGGTGCTTAGGTCCGTGCCCAGGATCTGAACCTGCGAACCATGGGCCACCGAAGTGGAGCACACGAACTTAATGACTACACCACCAGGTCGGCCCTGGTCTTAATTTTTAAAAAAACTTTTTATAATAGAAATTCCAAACATACATAGAGAGAAGAATATAATGAGCCCCCATGTACACATCACTCAGTTTGAAAAATTTATCCTGATTTTTGCTACTCTTGTTTCACCTGTCCCCTCCTTTTTTTTTCCTTGTTGGAGTAGTTTAAAGAAAAGCCTATAAATACTTCAGTATGCATCTCCCGTAGATAAGAACAATAAAAAAATACAACCACAGTCCTGTTATCCTACCTAACAAAAATTTAAAAATTCCTTAATAAAATATAATACCCAGAGGGAGAAGGTCAAAAAACTGTATGATCTCACTCATAAGTAGAAGATAAAAACAACAATAAACAAACACATAGAGACAGAGATTGGATTGGTGGTTACCAGAGGAGAAGGGGGAGAGAGGAGGGCGAAAGGGATGATTAGGCACATATGTGTGGTGATGGATTGTAATTAGTATTTCGGTGGTGAACATGATATTATCTATGTAGAAATAGAAATATAATGATGTACACCTGAAATTTATACAATGTTCTAAACCAATGTTACTGCAATTAAAAAAAATATGTATATATGTAATACCCAGTCCCTACTTAAAATTTCCTTGTATCAAAGATGTTTTTTTACTGTTGGTTTGTTTAGTTCATCATCCAAACAAGTCCAAACATTACATTTAATTATTATGCCTCTTAAATCTCTTTAAATCTCTAATAGTCCCTCTTCCTTTTGTCACGTGAATGACCGTTTGTGTTTTTTCTTTGGTGATGTGCCTTTTTTAGTCTTTTAGCTTCTGTATAAATGACATCACTTTCGGTCAATACCTTTATAAGCATTCTGTGGCAAACATCCTATAGCTTTTATATTACACATCTTTATCTATAAATACAAGACTGAGAAAGTGGCGACCTCCCTTTCACATAATTACTTTATATGAAGAAAATATGGAAGATGGATTGGAAACTTTTCATTTGTCCCCAGATCCAGACAAGTCCAGTTATTAAGCATGTACTACATACTAGGAACTTATTTTATTTGATCCTTTAAAAAATCCTTTGAGTTGGGTATTTTTAACCCTGTTTTCAGGTTAGGAAACAGATTGAGGGAGGCTAAATAAAAAGATAAGGCCACCATGTCAGTTTGTGGCAGGGCCAGGGCTGAAGCCTGGGTCCCTCTTTGCGAGGAGCTTGTGGTCTCTCCACTCGGCAATGCTGCTGTTGTGATGAAGAAAGTAATGAAGTAATGAAGTGTCGTTTCAACAGGGGAAAACTACCAAAGGACAATGCTGGCAGATGCTTCACCCAGATAGAAAAGAAAGAAAAGAGTCCTATCTGGGTGTATGTTGGGGGCGTAGATTATTTTGGCTTAAGGAGAATATATTTGAGAAAATAATTCCTCAGTGGGATTCTGATAAAAATTGGAAAGGTCTGATAAAAGCTAAGCAGTGGCAGAAGCAGCCTCCCAAGGGTGTTTATCTCTCAGGGCCTTGCTCTTGCTGATCCTGTTCATTTCTTTTTTCTTTTAAAATTACATCCTTTTGCCTTTTTTAAGACGGACTTTAACATCACTAATGTGCTTATACATTTCCTTCCTGCTTCTCGGTAGACCTCAGAACCACAGCTTTTTTTCACTAGGATCCCTTTTCCCTTCTAGCTGTCTCTATCTAAATTCTTCAGTGGCTTGTCATGTCCTTCATGCCTAAAAAAGTGTGTCAAAAGACCACGTTAGCCAAGGGAGGGAAATTATGTTTAAAATATATTTAGCCTGAAAAATTCTGTCTGTTTCACCAGTCTGCCTGAATGTGCCTGCATTTACTCAAACTGTGAGCCAGCCCAGCCTCCTCCTGCTGTTCTCTCTGCTACTAGCTGAAGATGACACAAGAATCTCCCTAGATAATTACACGTTTATAATTGCTTCATAACTGGAGAGATCCACAAAAAACAAACAAAAGGCGAAGAATAACTGGCCAATAGCAAAGAGAAGAAAAGTATTTAAAATGTCTTGGTTAGGGTATATTTCCCAAAGAATTGAAAGCAGGAACTAGAATCAGTATTTGTTACACCCATGTTCATAGCAGCATTATTCACAATAGCAATAGATGGAAGCAATCAAGTGTCCATCGATGGATAAGTGGATAAACACAGTGTGGTATAGCCATTCAATGGAACATTACTCAGCCTTAAAAAGGAAGGGAATTCTGGGGCTGGTCCGGTGGTATAGCAGTTAAGTTTGCATGCTCTGCCGGCCCAGGGTTCGCAGGTTTGGATCCTGGGCGTGGACCAACGCACCGCTTGTCAAGCCATGTTGTGGCAGCATCCCATATAAAGTAGAGGAAGATCGGCACAGATGTTTGCCCAGGGCCAATCTTCCTCAGCAAAAAGAGGAGGATTGGCAGCAGTCAGCTCAGGACTAATCTTCCTCACCAAAAAAAAAAAAAAAGAGAGAGAAAAAAAGACGGGAATTCTGACACATGCTACAACGTGGATGAACCTTGAAGACATTATGCTAAGTGATATAAAGCCAGACACAAATGGACAAATATTGTATGATTCCACTCATATGAGGTACCCAGAGTATTCAAATTCATAGACAGAAAGTAGAATGGTGGTTGCCAGGGGCTGGGGGTAATGGGGTTTTAGTGTTTAATGGGTACAGAGTTTCAGTTTGGGAAGATGAAAATGTTCTGGAAATGGATGGTGGTGATGGTTGCAGAACAATTTAAATGTACTTAATGCCACAAAACTGTACACTTAAAGATGGTTAAACTGGTAAATTTTAGGTTATATATATTTTACCACAATTAAAAAATGATGTCTTGGTTAAAAACCTGGGCTCTGGGTCAGAAAGCTTGGGTTCAAATTCTAACTCCATAACTTATTAACTGTGAGAACCCATGTTATTTCCAAATTCTAAGTTTGAATTTCTTCACCTAAAAAATTGGAGTACAAATAATACGTACCTAAATATATGGCAGGGAGAACAACTATTCTTAACCAAACCTCCTTCCTCCTCAAATAAACACAAACAAAAGAACAGTCGGCACTTTATAGACATGTAAGGGTTAAATAAAACAATCCACTCAAAATCCTCTGCACGTTACCTTGCATAGTGTCTGAATTCCACGGATGTTAGCCACTGTGATTTTGTTATCGTTTATTTACATCTAGACTCACTTTTAAAGGTTTGACTGTAGGTTTTTCCTAAGGATTGTTAATTCTGTGGTTCCGGGGAGTGAGGTCAGTATCCACCTCAGCTACAAAGGTAGCTGATCTGGAGATACTGATGAATGGCGTGAAGTTCTGATGAGTTCGTAAAGTTTGGTGGAAAAAACATAGGTAATGGAATAATTAGGAAAGTATCCTTTTATGTTTAGGAAGTGAAATTTCCACCCACTTTCTCTCAACTGTTCAAAAATAAATAGCAAGGAAAATAATATTGATTTTTAAATATTCTGAAACTTTAGGTAGTTTTTCAATTGTTTGGTAACGTTTGCCGCATAATTCAAGAAATACTCTCCAAGTTGAAACTACAGGAAGATTTCCTCTAGCCTAGATGATGGACTTCTAGAAAGCTGGTGCTGAGGATGTATCTGCTGACTTGAGTAATCACAGAACCAGAGTTGTGAGACGCCTCTGTTTTACTCTCAGAATTATGACCCTTTTGTGAATTATTTTGTGTCTGTGTGTGTGTGTGTGAGAGAGAAACGACAGAAAGAGCTGTGGGGTTGCTGCTTTTTGAAAAGAGTAAACCTGAATAATATAGGGAGACAGCGTGCCAGGCTTTTTACAAACGAACCTCCACCCACCAACGTTGCCTCCATCAGCAACACAGAACCCACCTGTGTGTGCAGTGAGCTGGAATTTGAATATAGGTGATTTGGCTCCAAAGCCTGTGTTGTTTTCTTTCAGACCACAAGCCCCAAACCAGAACTTCTTGCCACTTGTTCCTGTCGCTGGAGCTAACATCACTTTTGGAGCTGCTGCTCAGAGGAAGTGAATGGAGGGATTACAGTAAGGCCCCTGGTGCCCAGAGATTCCTGCTCCTTCTTTTCTGACCTGAAGTAGCCACTATTAAAGTCACTCTTGGTTGGAAAAAACAGAAGTGGCATTGTCTTCAGAAACCTCCCATTGCAATACACACATGCCACCTGGGAGCAAGGAGAAGGGACTGAGAGTTTCCTCCAGCTCTCTCTCTCTCATGCGCAGTGTAATTTGTCAGATTAGCTAGTTGTCTCCTGGAAAGCGTAGAACGACCCTCTCAGCGAAGACACACTTGGCAAGCAAGTGTCACCAGTGCTCACTGGGCTCAGTGAGGCCAGCAGGTCTGGGTAGGGGTCCTGAAACCCGTGTAGCGATGGAGCAGCCTGGGGACTCTTGGGTAGACCGAGTGAGCCTCAGCTATGGCTGCCCGTGGTGCTGATGGTTTGGTGGTTGCGAATGATGGATCCCAATCTGAGCTGCCGCAAGGGGATGTGTTAGAAGAATACAGAGGTATCTCAGGGAACCATGGAATTACGGAATAGCCAGGCCTCAGGAAGGGAGGAGCCACGGAAAGTCCTGGGACTGCAGTGGTAGTTGGTAGAGGTCCCGGCCTGTAGCAATCCAGCGACTTGACTTGGCTCCCAATTCCAGTATTTCTTAAGCCTCAAGTAAGAGTGAGAATATGATATGCTCGGCGTAGGCAGTTGGCTTAATCAGCAATGGCTGTGTGTGGGGAGGGGAGGGATCGGCGCAGTGGGAAGTGAGCACGATAGAAACAGGAACCCTGCCTGTGGGCAGGGCAGGCGGTTTCCAGAGAAGACGGGCTGGGCTGACGCTATATTAGACACCCACCACACACGCTTTGCAGAAACAGATCTTATTTGGGGAGTCATTCTGGAGGGGAAATTGCTTAGAGGCAGTGGAGCACAGTGGTTACGAGCTCAGGCTTTGGAGCAGGTCGTCTGAGCTCACATCCCAGCTCTGCCACTTCCTGGGCAACTACTGATGTCTTCAATGTGTCTGCGTGCTCCCCTCTAGAGTGGTGGTGATAGTAGTGCTGACCACACAAGAGCACTAGGATCTGATGAGCTAACACCAGCAAAGAACTCAAAACAGTGCCTGGCACTCAGCGAGCCCTTGTTAAATCACTGTTATTATCTGGCCTTGCAGGCATCATAAGATTTATTGAAATTGTCAAATGGGTCCATCTCACTTTAAAAAGACCCACTAGGGTACTGTTAACATGTAATTTTATAAAAGAAAGAGGAGTGCAATCAGATAAACATTTGCTTATGAAATACCTATTTAGTTTAACTTACGCATAAATATAGATGCAACGAATTAAAAAATACATGGATGTTAAAATATTAAGAAAAGTAAAACAAAGAAAATTTAAAAAAATATGGATACAATACAAAAAGCACAGTCCATAAAAGAAAAAACTGATGAATTGGACTTCATCAAAATTAAAAACTTTTGCTCTGTAAGAGGTGCCATTAAGAGAATGAATAGATAAGCCACAGACTAGAAGAAAATATTTGTAAATCATATATCTGATGAAGGACTTGTGTCCAGAACAAAAGAATACTTACAATTCAATAATAATAAGACAAATTACTTAATTAAAAAATGGGCAGAAGATTGGAAAGATATTTTACCAAGAAGCTATCTGAATGGCTAATAAACACATGAAAAGATGCTCAACATCCTTTTGGAATGTCATTTGGGTTTGGGAAATGCAAGTTAAAAATCCCAATGAGATACCACCATAAACTCACTAGAATGACTGTGATCCCAAGACTGACTTCATCTAATACAGGAGACGTGGGGAAACTGGAATGCACACTATTACTGCTGAGAATGTAAAATGGTGCATCCACTGTGGCAAATGGTTTGACAATGTCTTAAAAAGTAAAACATAAATTTAGCGTGTGACCCAGCAATTCCTTTCCTAGCTGTATACCCAAGAGAAGTAAATAACACGTTCACACAATGACTTGTATAAAAATTTCCTAGAATCATTATTCATATTAGCTAAAAAATGAACACAATCCAAATGCCCATTGACTGGTTAGGCAAAATTGGTATTATACAATAGAATACCATTCAGCAATAAAAAGAAACAAATTTTTAATATATGCACAACATAGGAGAACCTTGAAAACATCATGCAAAGTGAAGGAAGACAGACACAAAAAACTATATTGCATATCCTCTTTATGTGAAATTTCTGGAAATGGCAAACCTACAGAGACAGAAAGGCAGAACAGTGATTGCCTGGGCTAGCTGTAGGAGTGGGGTTGACTGCAAACAGGAATGACAGAAATTTTGAGGGTGATAGAAATATTCTAAAACTAGATTCTAAGACAGTTGTACAACTGTATGAATTTAGTAAAATCATTGAAATGTGTACTTGTTAACAGGTGAATTTTATGGTATGTAAATTATACCTCAATAAAGCTGTTTCTGCCCTATATTTAGTCATTTTGACTGTTACCAGTAAAAACTACAGCTAAAAATAATTAAGAAAGAAGAAATCTCTGTCTCAGTCCAACACTATTTGCTGAACCTCTTTTTGGTTTCATAATGTTTTACGCCCAGTCCCACCCTATCTCCCCCAGTGACCCATCCTAGAGCAGTGACTTTCTATTATCAGGGTTGGCTAATCATCTAAAGACAAGGGAGTCTAAGAGGATTCTACGTTGACACTTTAGGTAGGGAGTCTTTATGAACTATAATTCTGTAGTTCTAGCTATTCCCATTCCTATTTGCTGTTGTACAGATTCCAGCCTTACTGGAGTGTAAGAAACCATTCTCCAAGGAAAATTCTCCAGTGTTTATTTCTACAGCTGCCTGCTAACATCCAGGAATTTCTTTTCTTTCTCCTCAATGTGTCATACTGCCCTAACCTTGACAGGAAGAAAACAACTTTCAGGTTGAGTGCTACATCAAAAGGCTTCTCCTGTTACTAAAAAAAAAAAAAAAAAAAAAAATCATTCGCTTGATAGTTATTTCCTGTGTCAAAGTATCAACTGTTTCCCCCTGACTGCAGCCATCTGGGGGTTTGTTGTTTGTTTCACGCTGACATGTTAACATAAGGCACCTGGGGGGAACAACATTCATCCATCCATCCTTCCATCCATCATCTACACATTTGGCAATGATTTCTTGAGTACCACCTATGGACCATGCACTGTGCTAGATATTAGGGATGCAAAGATGAGTAAGGAAGTCATGGGCTCCATCCTCACAGAGCTTAGCGTCTTTTTTGATGGCAGCAAAAGGCCAGCACCAAAGACACATTTTTCCACTTTCCAGGTTTTCAGGGGCTGGCCTTGGCTCCACTAGAGGCTGCGCTGGTGGCATCTCCTGTGATCTGGTGACAATGTGGTAGCTCTGATAGCGGGGGCAAGGAGCTCCTGGATGCTGGTAATGGTTTTGATCCACTGGCAATGGTCACTTTGGCAGGCTCCAGAGGGATAGGCTTTGAAGAAGCCTCCTCTTTAAAGGCAAGTAGAAAAGTCTCTGAGGTGGCCACAGGAACTCTGGCGGTGGGAGCTGTGGCTCTGTCGTTGTCAGAGGTGCCTCCAGCACCTCTGCAAATTAAATATAAGGCAAATGCAAGTCACGAGCGTTTTTGTGAAAATGGGCTTCCTGTACTTGATTGGAAGCACATTAGATCTGTAAGGTAGAGAGGTGAATTCCTTTGTTTCTCAAATATTTCATATTTCTGTGGATGCTTAGTAAATCAAGATTACTTTTCAATTTGCAGTATCTTTAGCTCAGTGGTATGTGGTAGCTAGACAATGACATTAGATAACATTGTTTTTAGAGAGAGAAATTAAAAATAATGTGTCTAGTTGGGACTCTACTGAGAAAAAAAGACAGTAAGCAATTAGCCAATTTACAACTAGGACCAAAAGACAGAATTCCAACCTTTACTTTTGAGTGAAACAATGAAAAATGTATAAAAATGGAACAGAGCTTCGGATAGCATAAGTGAGTTAAAACCTCACAAGAACATTGTATTTGCTGGATAGCTCTTCTGGCCTAAACTGACCCTGCATATGGTGGAGTCTGAAGCTTCTTGAGTCAGATAATTTGCAGAATGCCACAGAGTCCGAGCTACTTAAATGCAGTCACATGGGACAACGGCTCTGGTAGTTCCTTTCCTCCAGCCTCTCTGGAGGTTCCTACCATTGAAAGCACGTCCTGTGCGGTCAGGGATAACAAGTACATGGCAGACGTGCCGAGCACCTATGACCGTCCTCTTCACCCCTGAGCCCAGGTGTGGCTTCAGCCATCAGCTCAGCATCCCAGGCCCCACTACCGATCAGTTGGAATTAACACGTAAGATGAAACCTACTTGTCTTCCTTGGATTAAAGAATGAAAACGGGAGCATTAACTCTGACAGGCTATTGTGAAATGAAAACATATTTCTTGGCAAGGAAGAGATTGCCTGGACCCAAAGTAAGAGCTCCTTTTCTGTGAGATTAATATCCGGTGCTGAAGAATCAGGAGAGAGAGGTGAGGAAGAGGCCGACAAGAATGGTAGGACCAGGTCTGGCAGCCCGAGGGGCAGGCAGGGCCAGGGAGGCAGAGAGAAGAGCGGGAGGTGAGAGAAAAGCCCAAAGTGGCTTACTTCACTTTCTTGGGGGTTCAGGATGCTCCTGCTTGTTTCCTTGGCGCTCTCCTGAGGAGTTGGGTGGAGAATGACTCAGGATGAGGGCTGCTGACAGAGAGTCACCCACCACTTCCAGCATTACCTGCCCTTCTTGGGAAGCCTGCCCCCAAACCCCGGGGAGAGCAGCCCAGCCCCACCCGCCTGTGACAACTGACAGCATCATGCTTTGAGGCAGATCTGAGTAAAAGGAGTCGAACATCCCTGGGCCTATCATTCCAGTGAAAGCGGAAACAAAGCTTTTAGTGACCTCAAAGGCTATGAGGTTTGTGGCTTTACAATGAATGGCCTGAAGTCACCAGCCAAATCTGGGAACTTCCACTTAAAGTTCTCTGACAGAGTAACTTAATGATGAGGGTATTTTATTGGCTCATTTAATAGAATGATAAAGACCATAAAGCAACCTTCGACTTGCCACTTTCTCACTTAACTGTGTGACGATGGGCAAGTCTTGTTATTTCTCCATTTCCTTGTCTATAAAGTAGGACAATTCCTTTTGTAAAAGGAAAAAGGACAGCAAAATGTATTGACTGTATACTGTCTGCCAGATACTGAGGTTGGTCCAGGGAAGTAATCAAGGATAGAATAAGCACAGACAAGGCTCTCAAGGAATTTAAGACTTAACAAGGAGGATCAAGTCAAGGAGAACAATGACAGTGCAGGGCAGACAGGAGATGAGTCTCGAGAGAAATGCAAGAACTGAAGTGTTGGAGCGTAGATCGCTGACCACTTCCTCGTTGCCTGACTTAGTCTGATTGGAAAGGCGTTCAGCGAAGGCCGATATAGGTATTTTTTCATTTTTATTTTTGTTTTTGCTGGTGGAGAAATAAAAGGCTGATTCCATTTATTTTATTCTCTGATGCATTATTTATGGAAGAAAAAAATAGTGAGCTGGTAGTTTGAAATTGATCTCTATGAGGCCGTGGTGTACGTTTAAAATTGTAAAGAGCTCAACTACATACATTAACGCTGGGAAAAGTGAAACTTCCTCCGATATCAGCCAGAGACTCGGGAGCTGGTTCTGGTGCAGAACAGGGAACAGAACTCAGGACCCATGTCTTCAAATCAAACTCTGTTCGTTGGAACAAAGCTGCCAATGTGGAAGAAACTACACCTTTCTCACTTTAAATAACATTTACTCTTCTTCTGACTCCAAGCTGAGAGCAGCACTGGAGAACTTTATGGCAACAAGATAAAAATAAACTGATCTCCCGTCCTCCTCCTTCCGCAGTAGGATTCTAACCCAATTAACAAACTGATTTAAATGAAAATAAAATTGTGATCAGTTTGAGCTTCCTCCTCCTCCCAGCTCTTGAATCCCACTGTAATTAGCATTTTCATTTTTTTATATCTAACTTTAGTCCGGAGAACAAAATTGAGGAGGTAGGCTATGTTTTAATTTGCTAGAACTTTTATTTTGTTCTTGATTAACATTCCCCTCATCCGTGGACTTCATATATCCACAATTTTGCACACTTTTTTTTTCCAGAACATGAAGAATAACCCCAAGAGAAGAGACTCATTAGTGAAAGTTCTCTATCTACCTCTCTTCTTATTCACCTCAAACATATTTAAACAAATTCTCATCTTTGAAATAGACGTTTAGCCTCCACTCGCCTTAAATACATTGACAACAAATGAAGTCAAATAGAAATGGAAAGAAATCATGTCACTGATATTTCATTCAAACTGCTCTTTTATATTAAGATTTTCAAATGCACCATATAGCCTAATTGTGGTTGTATCATCATTTCTGATGCATTAAAAGAGTTTAAATAATTTACTGTAAACCACATAGTCACTTAAATAGCAGGGCTGAAACAGAGCCCAGAACTGGTAATTTCTAAGTGGAAGGGGCACCTCTGCCCCTACTGCACATGATGTCATGTCACATTGCTTTTAACTGCCAAACCCACAGGCCTGAAGGCTCCCTTCCCGATTCCTGCGAAGTAATGCATTTTATTGCCAATGAAACCACTTACTTTCTGTTCTCATTTGTAGGACTAGATGGGTTCTGTCATCATCAGAGCTACACAATATATATCTGAATTTTAATATATATGATAAATAGACGAACAGTATGTTCTTGTCTCAGTAAGGTATTTCATTTATTTTTGTTTTTAAAGTATTTGACGGACATCTTTATTTTCCTTTTTTATTTATTTTTGAAATAGTCTCCTATTGACTTGAATGTTTGTGGCTATATCCTTTCGCCTTGGCGTGAACTCCCTCCCTCCCTCCCTCCCTTCCTTCCCCCCTCTCTCCTTTCCTTCCTTCCTTTGTGGGATTTGTATCATTTGATAAAAATCAAGTAACAAAAAATTAGGAATCTAATAAGGGTCCCAGATGCCTAAACATTTTCCCTAAACTGTGACTAACCTTGATTCATATTGTGTTCAAGTTCATGGGTCAAGTTCAGACTAAATTATTTGGTATCAAAGACAAAGGCAGTAGCAAAAGTCTATTTACCAAATGTCAGAGAACAAATCAGTGGGTGAGCTGCCCTCTCTCTCTCTCTCTCTCTCTCTCACACACACACACACACACACACACACACACACACACACATACTGGTAGCTCACTTGATAAATCATTGCCAATTTTTGTGGTGAATACTCTAGGGCGTGCTATTTAAAACAGACCTTATTTAAAGCTTCTTTGTTTGAAGTAGGTCATGCTATACTTTCCAACATTCAGATAACAATATGCTCTACAAAATCTAGGACTTTTCAGGCTGGAAATTAAATTCACTTCATCAAATAATGTGTTGACCAGTTTCTTATTATAAATTGCTATGAACATATGTAGGGGTGAAAGAAATATATCTTTACTGAGTTTCTC
Organism: Tapirus indicus; assembly: GCA_031878705.1. Taxonomy (NCBI): domain Eukaryota; kingdom Metazoa; phylum Chordata; class Mammalia; order Perissodactyla; family Tapiridae; genus Tapirus; species Tapirus indicus. The sequence continues at coordinate 152,613,701 of CM062918.1, read as the reverse complement.
TTTGATGACAGGAACTTACTTTGAGTCTAGGCCCTTGAAGACAGACCTCCTAGATTGAAATCTGGGCCCTACCACTCTCCACGTGCATGACTTGGGCAAATTACTTAATCTTGCCGTACCTTTTAGTTTTGTCATCTATGAAATGGGGATAATGACAGGACTCAGTTCATAGGTACGTGTGAGGATTAATTAGTTAATACAATAAAATGTTTAGCATTATCTAGCCTAATCGTGGTGCTTAATCAGCATTATCCCTACTGTTCTTGCTCTCGTCACTTACATGAGCACCTTTGTCCTCATTATTGCCCTGTGAGGCAGGCATTATTGCGTCTATTTAACAGATGAATAAACTCATAACCAGGGAAGTTTAGTAGCCAACCTCAGGTCACAGAACTTTTTATAGAAGAGCTGGTGTTTGAACCCCATCCATCTCGTTCCAGAGCCCACGCACCTCCCTGCACTGAGCTCTCTCTCTGCATTCAGATCATGAATCTTTACAGGACATTTTCTATATGAATTTTGAATTTTAGAATAAATCAGTAAATTTGAATTTATCAGGTATTCCAACAACCAATTAATTCCAGTAACAGGAATATTTGTAGCCATTCTAAATTTTTATTTTATGGACAACAAACACATAATAAAAAAGTCAATTTAGAGGGAAATTTAGCTGAAGAAGAAGGAGGAGGAAAAAAGGGAGGAAGAAAAATACACACACACACACACAAATTTCAAGGTGTATTTCAAATTTGGGACAGATACAAACCAATGTCTTACCCCGTTTACATTACACAAAATTATTTTGGAGGCATCACAATGTGGCTTGAAGAACGCAGACTTTGGAATCAGATAGAGTCCAGTTATCTGAGTTCCAGCTCTGCTGAATTTGGGAGCCTGAACCTCAGTTTTCTTATCTCTAAAATCAGGGCAGTAGTATGTGCTTCACAGGTTTGTTAAGAAGATTAAATGAGACCATGTTTGTGAAATGCCTGGGGTGGTGCCGAGGACAGACATATGCACAGTGAATGGCAGGCTGTCATAACATAAGTAGCTTCTATAATAATTTTTTGAGGTTGTATAAGATTCTAAAAATGCTTCTCCTTAATAATGTTAAAGGATGTTCAACATGAGTGTAATCACAACTTTGCCGAGTTTTAGAGATGGATGGTAAATTAGAGAGCTTTCTAGTTCAATTGCTTGATTTTACGTTTGAGGAAAGTGAGGCCCAAAGAGACTAGGGGCATTGCCCAAACTCACACAGCTAATTATCATCAGAGTTGGGACCAGAGCCTGGCCACTTAATTAATGGTTCCCTTAATATTTTTAAAGTTGTGAGTGACTGATCATACCACTTGAGCAATAAATTATGAAATATGAATACCTGTGAACAGAGTTTAGGACTCCAATCAAATAACACTTCTAATAAAGCCAGGCAGATATTTAATGAGCCATAATTACGATGGTGCCGCGTGATAAGGCGTGCGTGGTCAGTAGTTCATTTTAGCGTGTCATTGACCTTATTTTGTACAACCAAGGTGAGGAAGGGAAAGGTAAAATGAAGACCAGCAGGCAGCTGCTCTGAGGGCCTCTATGAAGGCTCCGGAATCTGTTACTCAGGGGTCCATGTAGCCGTTTTTCTGGTAAAAGGTAGAAGGCTGAGAAGTGGATTTGGAAGGAGGAGGGACGAAAGTGCCCTCGACCCCCTCTTCCCTTGAGAGGAAGGACGAGAGCTCGCCTCCTTCCTTGTCAATGGAGGAATCGCTCTTCTCTTTCTCCATGGCTTCTTGCTTGGATCTGGAAGTTTCAGCCACCAGAATCCAATCCTCAGTAAACAAGGCAGAGTCAACACACAGAGCAGAGTGATAGAATAGCTTTGCTTCTAGCACAACTGACTTCTGTTTTCTACCCTCACCGTGTTCTGCTTCCCAGCACTTCGCAGTCATCCCACCCACGGCTGAGGGCCTCAGAGAACACTGGGGGCGTGGGGCACCCCCAGCCACGTGGGGAGACTGGGCTGCACACTCAGCCCGTGGGCCTTGGAGAAGACCCTGGCTTTTCCAATTCCTTCTCCTCCTCCCGGGAGGGGCGGTGAGAGTCCCGGTCCCACTCCATCAGGACTCGCTGAGTCGTGGCGGGAAAGGCTCTCGGCCGCGGCGCCCGCGTGGCTCCCATCAGACGTTCATCGGGAGGGTCCCCTGAAGCGGGACGTGGTTCGCTCACAGCTGAGCAGATGAGTGTCGTCAGATGGCTTTTCTGGTACTTACACGGAGGGAAAGGGACTTCTGAGGAGCGTGGGGAAGCGACGGAGAGTACGGAGAGAGACGTTGTGAGTGGAGGGTTAGGGGAGAAGCCTCTGCGGAAGGCCCGAGGGGGAGCTTGGGTCGGCCAGACGGCAGGGGCGGAAGAGGAGTGTGCCGAGAGGGGGCAGAGCGCGGAGCGAGGTGGCGTGCTGCAGACAGACCTGGGTGAGCGGAGACGTCCGCCCTCTGCCTCTCTCCGCCCTGCCTCAGCCCCCACACTGAAACGTGCTCAGGTCCCTGCGCGCCCACTCCCGGACTCCGCGGGGCCAGTGGGTGAGTGGGTTCCCTCCGAGGGCAGGAGCCTGTTCCCCGCCGGGTCCGGGTGCGTGTGGCCGGCTCGGGCTCCTCTAACATCTCCCCGCAGCTCGCCACCTGGCTCTGACGGGCGCCCTGCCGTCGGGTTCGGGGCGGCGTTCGCTGGAGCCCCCGCGCGGGCCTCCTCTGGCGGCGCTGCTGGGGCCTGGGGCGAGGTAGCTTTCCCGCGGCCACTGCTCCGGTCCGTCACTCGGCGGCCGTTTGTGCCGCCGCCACCGCGAGTCGTCAGCTCTACCGCACTACCTCGGCGTCGCGGCTCCCGCCCAGCTGGCGCTGCGGTCCGCCGAGATTTGCCCCCGGGGAGTGCGGGCTCTTCCCGTCACCCCTGGCGGCTAACTTAGCGGGGGCGGAGGAGCAGGCCCGGGCTTGACTCCGCGCTGGCCATTCTGTGACCTTGGGTAAACTGTCTAACATTTGCGACTTTGTGCGTGTGTGAGGAAGACCGGCCCTGAGCTAACATCCGTCGCCAATCCTCCCCTTTTTGCTGAGGAAGACTGGCCCTGGGCTAACATCATGCCCATCTTCCTCCACTTTATATGGGACGCCGCCACGGCATGGCTGACAGGCAGTGCGTCGGCGGGCGCCCGGGATCCGAACCCGCGAACCGCGGGCTGCCAAGCGCGGACTAAACCGCTGCGCCACCGGGCGGCCCCAGGACTTTGTTTCTTTCCTCATAAGTTGGAGACAATAATGCCTTCTTCACAGGATTGTTATGAGAAATGGGTATTTTATGAAAGAGAGTTGGCACAGTGTAGGCACTTAGGTAACGGTGACTGGGACTGTTATTTAGATGGCCCAGTTCTTCTGGCCCATATGAGACAGAGAGCTCCGAGGACAGCATGGACTCTAGGACACTTCTCATGACCTTGTTATGGTGGACCCGGGATTTATGGATGGTTTCTAGGCTAATCTCTCTTCCCAGGGAATGTAGCTAAATTCGGGGTCTTATTTCTAAGGCATTCTGGATAACGGGATTTTATGGAAAAACTTTTTTCGCTAATAACAAATTAATAAATCACTGGACTACTGAAGCTTTTCTTAACGTGGCTGGAGCACAGAAACAGCTGGCCTTTTCAGAGCTGGGCTGGTGGCTGTAGGGACCAAGGGCAGTGTGACTGTCTAGGCGTGTCGAGTTCCTTTCCAGGAGGGTGTCACTGAGAGAGAGCTGTGTTATTCGTATTGCATGGCCCTGTTGTCTGAACCCAAAGACAATGGCTCTAAGTTGTGGCCGTGGCTGTACATAGCCATGAAATTGTTGGCTTGGGGTCCATTTCTAAGATATGCCCAAGGAAAGATGGTGGGCCCCAGCCCTCACCTCCTTTGACACATGACAACAAAGGAGTTCCTCAGAGTCACAGCGTCTTGAGGAGGGGCTCCTCATCCTGACATGCATCCCAGGATAACATCGGACTCCACTGATAGCAGTATTGACATCCAAATGAATACCAATGCCCATGCTAATATCAATACTGTATTAAGGCTAATCCCAACACTAATTCCAATATCGTTAAATGCCGCTACTAATACTTCTACTATTTCTGATACAGACTACTATTTATTGAGCATTAAGTATATGCCAAACACTATGCCAAGAGCTTTGTTGGTAATATCACATCTAATCCTCACAAGAATTTGTTTTTGGTGAGGAAGATTGTCCCTGAGCTAACATCTGTGCCCATCTTCCTCTATTTTGTATGTGGGATGCTGCCATAGCATGGCTTGATGAGTGGTGTGTGGTGCCTGGGATCTGAACCTGCGAACCCCAGGCCGCTGAAGTGGAGCATGCAGACTCAACCACCATACCACCAGGCTGGCCCCCTCACGAGAATTTTTTCATGATAAAATATATAGTGCTTAGTATATACCACGCACTGTTTTAGGTGTTTTACAGTTATTTACTTACTTAATTCTCACTACAACCCTAAGAGACAGGTACAATTATTATTGCTGTGGATGAGGAGATTGAGGATCAGAGAAGATAAGTAACTTGCCTAAGCTCGCATGGTTAAATACGTGGCAGAGTAAAGATTTACAGTAGGTTTCTCCGACTCTAAATCTCGTATTGTGCAGTGCATTCGTGTGTTCAGAATTGCCAGGACACCTTTATAAATTTTCTGTGTGATTTCTGCATCTATTACTGAAATTTCTGATAATAGTCTCAACAGAATGCATCATTTTGTTAAATTTTGCTAAAATTTTCCTTCAATTTTGCTCCACTTAAAAGTATCTTTTAAATCAGAAATATTTTCTCTTGATTTTTCTCAATTTTGCTGAACTGATTTGAATGTAGGCTTCAAAAATTACTTGAAGGCTGGGTTATAATCCATTTTTATGAATAACACTGAGACTGTCTTTTAAAATCTCCCATAGTTTTGAAAAAATTTCAAAGCCTGTTCTTTGTGCTGAGCACTTCATCATATTTATTTGTGTATGTCTCTTTAATAGTAGACAAAGACACCAGAACTATTTCCTTAAATTGTTCTTGTTGAGCACCACTTTATTGTAGAAATTTTTCACTAAATTGGATTTTGGGGAGAGCTTAGAGCTTAATGTTTATGGAGAATTTTCAAAGGAATTTGATTTTCATTATTTTTCATAGTTTCATATTTGATGTTAGTGTTCAGAGGGATGTCTCAAATACGCTTTTTGAGACTGAGGTCTATTATCTGCAGATCAGTCAAAACATAATCTGTACAGAGTGAATGCACAGCCATTTTCCTGGGCCTCAGTCCTCCACTATCAGGGATCCTCAAGGGGCATGCTGGTAGTTCATTTTTCCTTTAATCCATGCATTGGCATATAACTGTAATCTGATGTCATTTGTCATTTGCAGTGGAATAGCATTTTACAGCATAGGCCTTTCCGGCTGACAGTGGCCAGAATCAGACATCCATACATTACAGCTTTCTCAAGGTTCTTGAACTGTGAAAGGTGCTAAAATCCTGGACCGACCCCGTCAGGCGTCTAATCACATCACAAACCAGAACTCTTATGTGCTCTCTGATGGAATGCAGAAATCACAAGGATTCTTTCATTCTGTAAAGTAGGGTTCTCAACTTAGGATTCATAGACTCTCAAGGCATCTGTGTTTAGGACTGAGGGGTCCATGAACCTAATGGGAAAAAACCCCTACTTATTTGCTTTCACTTATCTCTAGCTGAAATTTAGTATTTCCTTCCCTTTTGAATGTAGGCCACAAACCACAATGGTATTAGTTTTGCAGGTATTTTCCTTTTATATCATAGGTTACCAATATCACAAAATATCATTTATCCTCCCCTCTACTTTAAAGTCATGGTAATTATTAGACATACTGCGACATCTTGAAATTTAGTGCTTTAATAAAGAAGCACATATATTACAATATCAAATTCAAGAAACACGTTGATAACTGTATTTCACTAGAGTTGGCTTACAGTTCCACTAGTTTAATTTTATAGATTTAAAAACAGTTTTCTGAAAAGGCTCCACCAGACTGTCAAAGGGGCACTTAGCACAGAATAGGTTAAGAACCGCCGGAGAGTCGGTTCAAAGGTTTGTGGACTGAGGGTGCTCTGGTCAAATGTAGCCTTCGAGCCAGCCTCCCCGTGTGTGGCCAGAGAACTGCACGGAAGAGGAAGAGAGACCATTTGCCTTTCCAGCCTTCAGCAAGGACGATGATCCCCAGCCTAACAGATCTGAGTCAGAAATCTTGAACATAAAGAATACCAGTCAGCCGACAGCCAGGGTGTGAGCAGGTCCCCGGGGCCAACACCCAAGCCTTCTCGTATCCACAGTGTATCAGGCACGGACCGGGAGGGCTGCGGTGTTTCTGTGCACCCGCGAGGTACCTACGCGTGTGATTTCTGCACAAGGTCACCTATGTTACTAGGTAATCCCGTACTCTGATTGAGGGGATACATGATGTGTAAAACACACTGACTCAGCTGAAGTCCTTCTTCTTAAAGATGCATACAGGAGAATCTAGCTTTTACGCTTCAGAATTTAATATGGAGCAAACAGTATATCCGGAGGTGGGCTCTGTAACTTGGGACAGCTATTATCGTTCGATAATCACTCCATTCACTGATTACTCATTGGTAAAAGCATTTATTTAAAAGAACATAACCTTAAAATAGAAATAATTTGGGAAAATTATGTGTATCAGTTAGGATTAAGATCTGCTGCATATAATTGGAAATCCCAAATCACAGTAGCTTAAACAAGATAGATATTTATTTTCTCCTGTGCGATGAGAAGTCCAGAGGTAGAAAGTCCAGGAGCAGCACGGCATCTCTGTAGAGTCACTGACCCAGGTTCCCTCTATCTTTTTGCTATGCCATCCTTAACCAGTGACATCCAGTCTTATGATTCAATATGGCTGATTTAGTTCTTGCCATCACATCTGCATTCAAGTAGCAGGAAGGATTTGAGGAGAAAGATGTTCAATTCGGGACAGCTTTGATTTGAGGTGCCTGGAGACATCTGAGAGAAGGTGCCAGGAAAATGGTTGGAAATGCCGGCTCAGAGCTCAGAGGATCTGCCTCGTGGGGGTACCGGACTGGGAGTCAACTGTGCACACAGTGATGGGGGTGCATGGAATGGCCCAGAGAGAGTGCAGACCATTAGAAGAGGGCCAAGGAGAGAACCTTGGAAACATTAACAAAATTAAGAATTTTTTCAAATGCAGAAGGATAAAAGAGTTCTTCTCCCAGCTGAGTTAGCTTCTTTTTAGCAGCCTCCTCAGCCAGCGAGCCCTTCCACACTTCTGCTTGTATTTCAGTGATCAGAACTTGGTTACATGGCCCCACCCAGGTTTAAGGGAGAATGGGAAATGTAATCTCCTAACGAGGTGTATTGTTGGCTCCAATAAAACTGGGGCTCTATTTCTGAAGAAGGAAAGGGAATAGATATTAGGCGGCAACTGTGGTCCCTGTATATGCATGGAGACTTAAGTGGATGAGTGCTTCAGAGAGGTCCTCAAGGAAGAGCACTGGACCAGCAGACAGTGCCCTGGGTCCTAGCCCTGCCTCTGCCTTGTATCCACAACGCCTTAAGCCAATTAATTAGCTTCCTTGAATGTTTAGTTCTTTCATTTTTAATGTGGATGTGACCGTTCTTTTCCTTTCTGCTTTCTAATTGTTGTGAGGCTGTGTATGTGTGAAAGCACCTGTACAACTCTAAAACATTGCATCACTGCAAGTACACTGTGCTTTCAGGATGCCTGGGAGCTGCAGTCAGAGAAGGGTGGGTTCAGCGAATCTCCCAATCACACCTAAAACACTGAGCCAAGAAACAATCCCATCTCTGTGTGGACTGGTCAGCTTCTGATGGTGCATTTTCTAAGTTTAGGTGGAAATTAAACTATTGTGTCATCAGACCATTAAATGATGCCAGCTACATGCACTATAATTATGATAAGGGTCAAGAAAGTAATTTTCAATGACAGTATCATGTCTGATGAACAATGTCTTAAATGGAAGTCTTGGTTACTATTGAGAGACAGAATCAATTCCAGCCAGCAGAAGCAGAGTGGAATGTATTGCAGGATTTAAAATGGCTTACAGAATCATTGGGGACAGGGAGCTGAAGAAACAGCCCCTAAGCTGACCTTCCACAGACAACTCCCAAAGCCCCCCAGAATTGTACTGCTGCTCCTGCTGTGGTTGAGAAGCCATCTGTGAAATCAGGAGCCTTGCTTGAGGTCCTGGCTGCAGAACCACACTGCTGCCGCCTCAACCAGATCCAGCTTGATCCACACCAAAATGGTGCCTCATGCTCTTTCTCACCCCACTTAACTCCATTCCAAAACCAGTTCCCACATGATTGCATCTGATTGGTGGGTCCTCAATCACCCTGGAACCCTAGGTTCAAGAGAACCCAAGAAATATAGCTTTTGCCTTTACAACCTCTGCTAGAAGTGTGTTGGAACATATTATATGTGTCAATTGTCAATCCACAATATCTGTCAGAATGAATTTTATGTGTACCTGTGAAATGGAAATTGCTATTTGAGATCCAAAAACACTGGCTATGTGTCTTACAAATGAAGTGATTTCAATGCAACATAATAATTATGGCAGAGGAAATTCATTTAACTCAAATACCGATCAAATGAAGAGGCAGAAACCATAGGAAACATTCATGTACATATATCTGTAGCATGTTCTTCTTAAGTTAAAACATTTGTACCAGCATTAAACTCGTTAGGTGTGTGGATGTTTCATCAAGAATATTATTTACTCATAAACATAAATTTCTGTTTACTTCCATTGATTAGGACCAGAATAACTTACTCATTTTAACATATGTACACATCATGGAGAAACCACACTAATTAAAGTTCAACATGTGCATAGAGATGATCTAATGAAATTTTATTGACTAGGAGAATTCCCAATAATTATCGTTCTGCTTGAACAGCTTAGCTAATAAAACATAAGGCATTCAAAAATAAGAATGGGCTAGAGTCATAAAAAAACGACCACAGTTTTCAATGATTCTAAAAATGTTGTGGACAAAATATGTATTCATTAGAGTGAGAAAATAGTTTTGTTGTTGCAGGTCAGACCGGTTTCTGAGAAGGGCAGATTCTCAATTTAATAATGCAAAACTCCCTCTGCAATAAAACCACGACCTGTCACTGAATGGTGTGTTGGAGAAGTAGACAAAGATGGTCCATGGAAGGAGGAATTAGACCGACATTTCTAAAGACTGTTCAGGCAGGGCTTATGGAGAAGGTAGGAGAGAAAAGACTGGACGCCAATGGGGCAATGAGAATATCCTTCTTTCTAAAACCTGTTTTGTTTTTCCCTAAGCAAATTGTTCTCAAACTTTTTGGTCTCAAGGTCCTCTTAAATTCTTAAAATTTACTGAGGCCTTCAAAGAGCTTTTGCTCATATAGGTTACATCCTTCAATATTTACCACATTCAAAATTGAAACTGAGAAATTTTAAACTATTTAAAATAGCAATAATAAAAAAAAGCAATATAAGCAATAATAATTACATGTTAACATAAAGATTAGTTGCAATCTGAACCCATATCATGAACTTTTCATACTCTGTTACATTAAAATCCAGTGGTCTCTCTTATACTGAATGAATCTTTTACAAATTTTGATTTTGTAACATTATTCATTGGTTATTTGGAAAATATTAGTTTGCTGAGTTATGCAAATATCCCAAAGGTTGACACAATATATTACACAATATTAAAAAAAATTGCGCTCGTTAACGTCACCATTGACATTTCAGAAAAATCTTTAAGCACTGGGAAGCTGTCAAGCTTGATGTGGCAGATATAAATTTCCCATAACTTTAATTTTCGTTTTAACCTTTTATTCTATCATTAGCAACAAATACCGTTACGTGTTTTCCTTAAGTGACAGGCTCACTTCATTCGTTTTTTGAGTAAATGTCTGCCAAATACTCAGGTCTGAATCATCATGGTTTTTCTCTCAGCTGGTTTTTTTTAAATAAAAATGGAAAAAGTGGCTTGGTTAGCCTCGCAACTCAAACAATTGTACAAGTGCTTTTCCTAGAGACACTCATCGCACTTGGTGTACAGAAGTGCTTTATGGGTGCTTCCCCTTTTAATCACACAATAGCACCCAGAAGTCAAGAGGTAAGGAACTACTACTTTTTACTGCTTCATCACAGCCATTCTTAAATGAAAGCGTTATTTTTTGCTGTGTGTGTGGTGGCGATAAACACTATGACAACTAGCACAGTTAGTGCCACCTCCTTAATTCGTGCTAATGTGACAGCAGTTCTGTCCAGTGTCATTGCAAATATCAAATAGTGAAAAAGACAAATACAATAATGCCTTGGTTTTGTCATGAAAATAAATTTGATCTCATGGATTCCCTGAAATACCTCTGCAGTGGTGTCTGAATTGATGGTTCCTAAGTAGGCCCCATATTGGGATCTGTGGTAATTGTCATTGGCAGGGATATTTGGGTTTGCAGCGAGGAAGCCACCATCTTGTGCTAGCCCCAATGCATGAAATATTGAAAGAATCTGAGATTATTATTTGTATATCATTAACATTAGTCACGAGTTGCTACCTGATGAACACTGCTCCAAACAAAACTCCTTAGCTTGAAAAAAACTTAATTTTGTTAGCATTTCCAAGGTTCTCTCCTTGCCTTCTTCTAATGGCATACCATCTTTCTGCGCCATCTCATCCACACCCCTGGCTTTCATTTTGTGCACAGTGACATCTGGTCTGGAACCTCCCACCAGGCAGCTCCTCTGAGTCCTGAGCCAGCATTCCAGTCATTTTCCTGGCGCCTTCCCTTGGGTGTCTTCAGGCATCTCAAATCCAGAGTCCTGAAGTGAACACCTTTCTTCGCAAACCTACTGCCCCTCCTCTAGCTCCTCACGTAGGTGGCCAAGCCAGAAACTTGGAAGTAAATCCTAGACTCTCCTTTTCCCCAACTCTGTGACTAGCTGATCCTTAGATCTTGTAGGCTCTGTTTTCTGTCTTTGGAATCATCCTGCTCACCTGCAGCTCCATCGTGAGTCCCTGGGTGAGTGACTGCCTCTGGCATCCTAACTGGTCTCTCTGTGTTAGATCTGCCCTCCTTCAATCCATCCCTTCTTACAGATACTAATATTTCTTTCTCTTAAAGCCAAAAATGACTACATGACTTCTCTGCTAAAGATCCTTCATTGGCACCTTGAGGATCAAAGATTCAGCATGACACACAAGATCCTTCAGTATCTACACTTCCCAGCCTGTTTTCTGTTTTGCCCTCTGTGCCTCCAGCCACCACATTCTGTTACAGTTCCTCCAATACCACACTCCTTCCTACCTTGGAGATTTTGCTCGTGCAGTTCCCTCTGCATAGAAACCCTCTCCCTTTCATTTGCTGTGTCACACTATTCCTCAGTATTCAGCTTAAATACTCAGGGACCTGTCTTGACCCTTCAGTCTATGCCCTAAGCTATACACTCACAACTCCTTGTGCATACCCCTAGTGTAGTGCTTGCTACACTGTGTGGTTATCATTGATTTTCTTGCTTGTCTCCTCTGGGACACAATCTTTTTGTATAGAATTTGTCATGTTCGTCTCTCTCTCCAGTGCCTATCATGGTTTTGGACACAGAAAAATTAAAAAAAAAAAAAGATTGAGCTAATTAAGTTGCATAAAATAATTTTTTAAAAAAGAATAAAAATTTGTATGTCTTTACATTTTTTTAGGGGGAGGTATCTATATAATTCTACATCAGCATCATTAAAGAATTATGGCGGGGGGGGGGGCAGCCCAGTGGCGCAGCGGTTTAGTCCGCGCTTGGCAGCCCCGGGTTCGCGAGTTCGGATCCCGGACGCCCGCCGACGCACTGCCCGTCAGCCATGCCGTGGCGGCGTCCCATATAAAAGTGGAGGAAGATGGGCACGGATGTTAGCCCAGGGCCAGTCTTCCTCAGCAAAAAGAGGAGGATTAGCAACGGATGTTAGCTCAGGGCTGGTCTTCCTCACCAAAAAAAAAAAAAAGAATTATGGCGGAATAATGCTACATTTTTATACAATGTAATTTCACAGTACTTTTCTAGATTTGATTGGGTTTCAGTTGGTTTCATCTAGCTGCCTCCTTTGTGGAAGCAGCATCATGCAATGGATAATAAAGAGTCCTTGAGTTGGGAGGAGGTCAGCAAGAAAATCACTTGTCTTTGCATAAATGTTTCCCTTTTCCATGGGGTTGGCCAAAGTACTCCTGTGCAGTAGTTTTCAGCTGTTTGAGGAAGGCTAGGTAGGGTGGGCTTTGGGTTGGGTAAATCTTACCATTAAGCTGAATCCTAGAAAGAGAGGAGAATCTCCAAGGTGAAGAGGGTCCTTTTCCCTCCATACCAGGGAAGGCCTGTTGATAACACTCTGGGAGCTCAAGGCACCCATGATGGCTGTGAACCTGACTTTAGGCTGATATTCACCCCAGATTTCTCAACATAGCTGAACCGTAGATGTCAAGAGGCAGAATTAGGAATTCCACCAGGGACTGACTGATGTTGTGGGAGCCATATTTAGGAAAGCTTCTTGGAGACTCATGAAATAAAGTGGGTGTATGTCCTGACAGAGTATAATTACAGAATCACATAATCTTAGGTTTTCTCTCGTGAATTCTTAGAAACACACAGAGATTATTTCTTGAATGTGAAGAGTCTTCAACATTTCACAGCTTGATGGTTAGAATTTACTTTAGCAAGTTAGATTTATCCATTGCAGACTCAGCTCAAAATTAGAGGCCTCTCATGTGAAGCAGAGGAGAATTCAGTTTCAGCAAACAATGTTTCTGACTTATACTGAGTGGGCTCTGGAAGTGTTGACTATGGAAGTCTGATATTTCAGAAATATTGTCACAGTCTTTTCTTTGTCCTTTTCTTTTTGATGATGTCTTAATAGTTTATAACATTGTGAAATTTTAGTTGTACATTATTGTTTGTCAGTCACCATATAAATGTATCCCTTCACTCCTTGTGCCTACCCTCTACCCCCCTTGCCCCTGGTAACCACCAAACAGTTCTCTCTGTCTGAGTGTTAGTTTATATTCCACATATGAGTGAAATCATGTGGTGTTTGTCCTTCTCTCTCTGGCTTATTTCACTTAACATAATACTCTCCAGGTCTACCCATGTTGTTGCAAATGGGACAATTTTGTCTTTTTTATGGCTGAGTAGTATTCCATTGTATATATATACCACATCTTCTTTATCCAATCATCAGTCAAGGGACACTTGGGTTGCTTCCACTTTTTGGCTATAGTGAATAATGATGCAATAAACATAGGGGTGCATAAGCCTCTTTGGATTGCTGACTTCAGGTCCTTTGGATAGATACACAATAGTGGGATAGCTGGATCATAAGATATTTCTATTTTTAATTTTTTGAGGAGTCTCTGTACTGTTTCCCATAGAGGCTGCGCCAGTTTGCATTCCCACCAGCAGTGAATTAGGGATCCTGTTTCTCCACAACCTCTCCAACATTTGTTGTTTTTTGTCTTGGTGATTATAGCCATTTTAACGGGTGTAAGGTGATATCTTAGCATAGTTTTGATTTGCATTTCCCTGATGATTAGTGATGTTGAACATCTTTTCATGTGTCTGTTGGCCATCTGTATATCTTCCTTGGAAAAATGTCTGTTCATATCCTCTGCCCATTTTTTGATCAGGCTGCTTGTTTCTTTGTTGTTCCCTCATGTGAGTTCTTTATATATTATGGAGATTAACCCCTTGTCGAATATATGACAGTGGGTTGTCTATTCATTTTGATCCTGGTTTCATTTTTCCTGTAGAAGCTCTTTAATCTGATGAAGTCCCACTTGTTTATATTTTCTTTTGTTTCCCTTGTCAGAGTAGACATGGAATCCAAAAGGATCCCTTTATGTCTAATGTCAAATAGTGTACTGCCTGTATTTTCTTCCAGAAATTTTATAGTGTCAGGTCTCACTTTCAGGTCTTTGATCCAGTTTGAGTTAAATTTTCTGTACAGCCACAGAAAATGGTCTACTTTCATTCTTTTGCGTGTGGCTGTCCAATTTTCCCAGCACCATTTATTGAAAATACTTTCCTTTCTCCATTGTATATTCTTAGCTCCTTTGTCGAAGATTAGTTGTCCATAGATGTGTGGTGTTACTTTGGGGCTTTCAATTTTGTTCTATAGATCTGTGTGTCTATTTTTGTACCAGTACCATGCTGTTTTGATTACTAGAGCTTTTTAGTATATTTTGAAGTCAGGGATTGTGATGCCTCCAGCTTTGTTCTTTTTCTCAGGATTGCTTTAGCTATTTGGGGTCTTTTGTTGCCCCATACGAATTTCAGTATTTTTTGTTCTATCTCCATGAAGAATGTCATTAGGATTCTGATTGGGATTGCATTGAATCTGTAGATTGCTTTAGGTAGTATGGACATTTTAACTATGTTTATTCTTCCAATCCGTGTGCATGGAATATCTTTTCACTTATGTCTTCATTGATTTCTTTCAATAGTGTCTTATAGTTTTCATTGCATAGGTCTTTTACCTTCTTGGTTAAATTTATTCCCAGATATTTTATTCTTTTTGTTGCAATTGTAAATGGGATTGTCTTTTTGAGTTCTCTTTCTGTTCATTCTTGATATATAGAAATGCAACTGATTTTTGTAAGTTGATTTTATACCCTGCAACTTTGCTGTAGTTGTTGATTATTTCTAATAGTTTTCCCATGGATTCTTTAGGATCTTCTATATATAAGATCATGTCATCTGCAAATAGTGAGAGTTTCACTTTTTCATTGCCTATTTGGAGTCCTTTCATTCCTTTTTCTTGCCTAATTGCTCTGGCCAAAACCTCCAGTACTATGTTGAATAAGAGTGGGAAGAGTGGGCACCCTTGTCTTCTTCTTGTCCTCAGAGGAATGGCTTTCAGTTTTTCCCCGTTGAGTATGATGTTGGCTGTGGGTTTGCCATATATGGTCTTTATTATATTGAGGTACATTCCTTCTATACCCATTTTGTTGAGAGTTTTTATCATATATGGATGTTGGATCTTGTCACATGCCTTCTCTGCATCAATTGAGATGACCATGTGGTTTTTATTCTTCATTTTGTTAATGTGGTCTATCAAATTGATTGATTTGTGGGTGTTGAATCATCCCTGTGTCCCTGGTATAAATCCCACTTGGTCATGGTGTATGATCTTTTTGATGTATTGCTGTATTCGGTTTGCCAATATTTTGTTGAGGATTTTTGCATCTGTGTTCATGAGCAATATTGGTCTTTGGCCTATTTTTCTTCCCTCCTCTCCCTTTAAAAAAATCTTGTTCAGGTTTTTCCCTCCTTTGTACTTATGATCACAAGATGACTAAAATATGTTTTGCCCACACCTTTATTTAGTTGAATATACTATCTTACTCAAAGCTAGATCTTTTCCATAGTAAATACTTAATTTTATTCCAGGATTTTTGAAAACAAGGTTTCTTTCATTTTCAAAGAAAATCAAATTTACTCTTTAACCTTATGTTTTTCTATGCAGTAATATATGTTCATTTCTGTTTAGGTCTGCATATGTTTATATGTACATTCTTTTATTCGTCTTTTTAGAAAATCTTTCATGAGTCTTCATTTTATCAAGTATGTCTCCTGTGGTGTTTTTGAGGTTGGTATGATCACTAAGTGCAGAATAATGCCTCACCTGCCAGGACCCCTGTTAAATCATGACTCAAAATCATTTCTGTAATTTTACCAACTTTTTTCTTTACCTTAATCCTTAAATACAGATTTTGATTCCTCAACACATTTTGTTTTCTAAGCTTATGTATCTCAGTTTGTATAGTTTCTGTATATAGTGTGGTTTATGTAACTATTTGAAACAATATGATCATAGAATGTCAAACAACATTACAAGAGGGTAAATGCATAGAACTGGCACCTCCCTGCACTTCATTGTGTTATTGATTTAACAGTAATCTCATTATCTGTGCTACTTTCCAAAGTGACCACAAACATTACTTCATAATGCTAAGCAGACAAACTGTCATTTGGAAACGAGCACAGATAATTTTCAGAAAGGACACAGTCATTGTAAAGCACGTTTTAGCTAGAAGCTAAAGCAAATAAAAGCTACAAATGAACCAATAAAGAAGAAAAAGAAAAGCATTTGCAAAATAAATCCTATGATGCACTTAGGGAAGAGCTGTATGACGTTTCCTTTTGCTGTTATAACAGCATACTATTTGGTCGACCAGCTGGCCAGCCAGCCCCTAAAGAGTTCACATCCTGTTTTCCAATTATAGGACCACAAATTAATGCATCTCCAGTGCTGAGCAATGACATCTTGGATCATTTAACTAACTCCTTTGTACAGGTTACCTTCCTTTATCAGCACCATAAAAATGAGACGGATGGCAGCATTTATAGTCACTGCAAGGAGTAGCCTAATAAGCTGGTGAGTCATGAACTCAGTCTTTCCTGTTGCCCGGCATTTCTAGCAAAGCTGAAAGGTTAAAGAAAAATGAACCATACATTTTGTAAACAGACAAAGAAATGTGGTGATAGGTTAGCTCTGACAATATTAAAGCTAAGACAAGAAATGATTTGTTCACCATATTTTAAAATTAAGGAACCCAGTGGATATTGACAAGGCTCAAATTTATGTAATCAGGTAGAATCACGGCACGCATCAACTGGCAAATATACTGAAAATCATCTAAAGCCATAAAAATGTGTAGAATTTTTTCTTCTTAGAAAATTGCCTCATAGTCAGTTTATTTTAAACCGTCCTTGTATAGCATTTTAATAATTTAAGAAAGATGATAGATTATTGAGTTAATTTTTTTGTTGTTGCTACGATTGTGACATTTGATGGATGAATAGTATGAATGTGCTTCTGAGCTCCACCACTGAAGTGACGAGCAAGGGAAAGCCTTCCTCTTCTGTTTTCAGGGCTCTCTTGTTGGGTTGGACAATATGGGAGAAATAACTGCATACTTAATAAATGAGATGATGCTTTCAAAGGAACTCAGACTCAAACTCCCTTTATCTGACATCTGAATGGCCAAAGAGGAAATTCAGGGCCTGCCCGGTGGTGCAGCGGTTTAGTCCGCGCTTGGCAGCCCGGGGTTCGCGGGTTCGGATCCCGGGCGCCCGCCGACGCACTGCCTGTCAGCCATGCTGTGGCGGCGTCCCATATAAAGTGGAGGAAGATGGGCACGATGTTAGCCCAGGGCCAGTCTTCCTCAGCAAAAAGAGGAGGATTGGCAACGGATGTTAGCTCAGGGCTGGTCTTCCTCACGCACACAAAAAAGAGGAAATTCAAAATCTAAATCTACCTTTCTCTTCCTTGTTCTAGAAGAAAGCACATTGTCAAACATTTTTTACTAGGGAATAAGGTCTTCTCATGGCTGGGAGTAGTAGTAGTCACAAATGACGTTAAATTTGGATTCTTGATGTGCCGTCTCCAAACGTGATCATATGCAGAGTCTCAGTGACAGTGTGTGTTGTACAGCTTTAAATGTGCACCTGATTACTGAATTACATCCCCATGCATCAATATTTTAGATAAATCCTGCAATTGTCTTGTGAATATTACATCGTTTTGTGGAGGGTGGAGTGGGAAGAGTCTTAAAAGCATTACTTTGCCAAATGTCAGACAAGAGGCTCAAAACAAACAAACAAAAAAACAAGGAAAGAGAAGAAAAAGAAAGAAGCTCCTTTTTGACCTCTGAGAAGCTTTGAGAATAAATACAAAGAAAACGTTGATGACCTAAATGATTTTCCCCTGGAAGTAATTTTATGTTTTTTAGAGGAGTGAAGTAAGATTCAAGGACAGTCTTACACAGCAATTAGGGAGGAGAAGGTGGAACTAAAAAATATATAAAAGAAAAGAAAAGAAAAAAAGAAAGGACTAAAAATACCAAAATATAAACACCATGAAAGCCATGATTTCAAGAAGAGTTGTTCACGTATTGGTTACCCAAGCGTTGACTAGGACACCTTGACACACTTTACTCTCCCGTGTTAACCTGGGAACGCCCTCTTTCAGCAAAGCACAAGTGCAGGTCATGTTCGGACTTAAACAGTGTTAGACTCTCAAATCCAACCCGGGAACCTGGTTTCCTTTTGTAAACGGCTTCATCAATCATCCGCACTGTCAACGGAAAGTAGTGATGTTTTCTCAGAAGTACTTTCTCCCCTTCTGCCTCCGGGGTTTCTTTTCCTTGTCGTGATGCCTCTTCCTACTCTCCCAGGTCCACTCGGTCCACGAGGCTCTGCTGCTCGGCGCCCTGGCTCCCAGGCTTATAGCCTCCTTTCCCCGATGGAACCAGCTGTGGCATCTCCCAATCTGCAGAGTGAATGCACACTGAGTTCTCCGAGTGTGGGCTCTAGACAAAGAGCTTCACTCTCACCGGGGGAACTTGTGAGAAATTAGAAGAATGAGAAACTCTGGGCATGGGATCCAGAAATCTGTCTTTTAATAGATTAAAGCCCTCCAGGTGATCCCAGTGCTTGGAGAAAAGTGAATATTTATGTTTTTTGTGTGTGTGTATGTGTGTGTTTTTTGTGTGTGTGGGGAAGACCAGCCCTGAGCTAACGTCCGTTGCCAATCCTCCCCTTTTTGCTGAGGAAGACTGGCCCTGGGCTAACATCCGTCGCCAATCCTCCTCTTTCTGCTGAGGAAGATGGGCCCTGGGCTAACATCGTGCCCATCTTCCTCCACTTTATATGGGACGCCGCCACGGCATGGCTGACAGGCAGTGCATCCGCGGGCGCCCGGGATCCGAACCCGCGAACCCCGGGCTGCCAAGTGCGGACTAAACCGCTGTGCCACCGGGCAGCCCCGTGAATATTTATGTTTTAATAGGCGGCAATAACTTCAGCCCAAGACATGCACTTTTGGTAGTGGAATTCAGGTAATCAAGGACGAAGGGAAGTTATTCTACGTCCTCAGATTATAGCGCTAACTCCACCTGTGCATAAAGTGGATGTACTTTGGGTCCAAATGCTGAAATAAATCATTTAAAACTCCAACAAATCAGATGGCAGGCAAGTAAGAGTGGAAATAGTTGCATGGAACTGGGTTGGAAAAGGCTTACTTTCAGTTTGTGGAGGTAGGGAAAAGATTGAAGGGGAATTTGCCACTTTTTTGCAAACACGGGCAAGCTTTGTTCTTTTTTGCTCTTTTGCATTTGACCTTGAATGATTATGGGAATAGATACAAAGTCCCTAAAAATTAAAGCTCATTTCACTACAAAGGAATTTTTATGCAGTAGCTTTGATATTGAACTCAAATTGAACTAGATTCCAGATCGCACACTGTTATTAACTTTCTTAGTGGTTTTATGTAAATGAATTAATTTTGTCCCTCAATTTCTCTTTCAACTGTAGATATTTTCAATCTATAGTTATAGTATGGGAATAGAGACTATTAATAAAAACTATTGGAAAATGTTTTTATACTACTTTATTCTTTCTAAAATATGATCGTGAATATTGTGTGCATATTATACTGACGTAACTACGGCTTCTTTTCTCTTTGGTGTTTTTGCAGAGATACCACTTGTTAACTGAAGTTAGGTTACCCAGAAAACCGTAAGGGATCATATGAAATACAAACTAGCCAAACCGTCGCCGTAGTCAAGAGTTTAGGCACTATTTTCAGTCCTGGTTGTGTATTTTGATGATATATAAACGGAGAATGTGTAAATACACAATCTTGTCAATAAAAACAAAATGCATAAGCAACCTCAGTGGCTCATTGTTTTGTGGGGACCGATCTCCTCTCCCTGTTTTTGTGCGAACATGCGGCTGGCACACAGCAGTGGGCTTGTGAATTGGATAATTGAATATTAAAATCAAAGCAAATTAAACAGAAAGGAGTCGGCTCATCTTTAGTTAAGAATGTGAGTGTCATTTAGCTCTGGAAAGATGTGTTGGAGGGAGCAGGAAAGGTAACCACTTAACAACCAAGAATATGAGGATCCGTGCGGGTTTCACACCGACTCTGCAAAGTCCAGTGGTAGTATTTGATTGCATTTTCACCTGCTTCTGAAGGGTCCTCAGAATTAAAGAGCAGTTTGAGAAGGGAAGAATTTCTCATTCTGAGTTTCCCAGAAGCTGGCAAGGTAGCGACTATGGCTGTCTGGTTGCCTTACTGTCTCAGATGGAGCTCTAACCTCGCAGCTTCACGTCAGGGTCCAGAACTCCTGGCATGTAGGTGGTTAGAGCAGCCAGAATAGTCCAAGTTGATGTCTGATCTATCTCATGGCAGAGTAATTCTTCTGCTTTTTTAATCTAGCATTTTCCTTCTAATTCTCCGAAAGCACCATGCAAATATTTATTGATCTTCTCAACATCCGACAAAGAGGAGACCAAAAAAAGTATTTTATAAACTGCTAGTAGGTGGATGGTTGTGCTAGGAAGGAATTTAATTATCTCTTGTACTTCAAGTCCTCAGTTCTACCTGCCTTGTGGTGCTCTCTCTGTGATAACATAGGCAGTGTGTAATGGGAGAAAGAGGTTGGCTTTCTAGTCCAAGAGATCTGGGTCTGCACCTCAGACCAACCACTTCATTAACCTTGTGGCATAGGACGTGTTACTTAACCTTTCTTTTTTAAAAATTATTTGTTATTTATTTTTTTGGTTTTTGTTTTTGCTGAGGAAGATTTGCCCTGAGCTAACATCTGTTGCCAATCTTCCTCTTTTTGTGTGTGAGCCACCACCACAGCATGGCCACTGACAGATGAGCGGTGTAGGTCCACGCCTGGGAACTGAATCTGGGCTGCTGAAGTGGAGCACGCCTAACTTAGCCAGTCGGCCACCAGAGCTGGCCCTATTTAACCTTTCTGAACCTCAGTTTCTTCATCTGTAAAACAGGCATAGGAATGCTAGGTTACAGTAAACATTAAAAATGCTGTGTGTAAAATGTCTGGCACCTGGCAAGCTCTCAACACTTAATAAAAGTTATAATAGTTCTTTTATCTTTAATTTTATCTATTTGTCACATGAAGAGAAAATGCCCACAAATTCTAGCCTGGGGCATCAGGCAGTTGCTGTTTTCAGTAGAATTTCTTAGTTGTACATAGATCACAGTCCTGAGTCGACTTTTTTAACCCCTATGACAAGGCATCACAATGAAAAAATTCTAATTTTATCTAGGATGTATTTGTTAATCTGTGGTCAAGCTCTTAGCCAGATCTTTTGCAAGATTCCTTTGAAAATACTGAAAGAAAGAATTCATTTATTATATACACTCGATCACTTACATTTTATGTATTTTAGGAGTAAGCAACAGCTGGAATTAATGTCTATTTGTACAGTTTATTTTTTTAAAAAGCCAGCAGATGAGTCCTGCTGGCACTTTTCTGATCTCACTTGGTCCAAGCCTGCAGAGTGATATCCCCGGGACTGGCCACTCCCCCTGACAGCCTCCACTGGTGAAGCAGGCTCAGCTGACCTCTGCTGGGCTCCCTGGGGTCGGGCCACTGCCCGGTCCTCTCTTGCTCTCTCCGGCTGTCCACCCTGCCTGACCTGCTCCAGCTGCTTCCCATTCATTTCCTGGCTTCATCGCTTGCAGAGGGCTTGGGAATTCTTCCCAAGTGAGGCGGTAGTCAGCATTCTTCACAGCTGGCAGTTTTCCTGCCAGATGGGAGTCTTCCTCTTGCAGCGTCCCCCACCTGTCTACAGCTGGATCGCTTCTCCTTCTGGACGTGTCCAGGGCAGCCGGAGCTCAGAGCACGTGACACAACCTGAGCTGATTCCTGCCCTGGGCTGTACACTTCATTCAGGGCAGTGGAGACCTCCCCTTCCCTGCCTGCCACCCAGCCTGAGGGGAAGCACCATCTAAGCTGATTTCTATACATTCCTGTCCTGCCTTGCTCCCATTTCCCCGAATGAGAGCACCAAGGAAAGTCAGCAGAGCCTGAAATCAGCTAACGAGGGTTAACTCGTGGAAGCACCAGAGGTCCAGACAGGAAACAGGGGCCAAGAGTAGTTCCCAAAAAACAGGATTGGCTGCACAGTCCCCACCATGGCTAAGTGGGGCCGGCCACTGCCCTATAGGATTTCTGTGCCTCTGTGGTGTCCTCCGTTGGCTTCCACAGTGCCTGAAGTTCTAGTTCCTAGCCCAACTTCTTCTTTCCAGTAAAAGCGGGGTGTGGTGCAGCATTTTCCAGAGTGTTCTGTGGAACAATAATCCCCTGAGATGCTCCTTGAGGAAAGGTTTCCATGGCTGGATAACATTGTGCAATGCCGTGTACTGTAGCTCGCTCAAGAAGATTCGCAGTGTGCATTTGTGTATCAGAGGCTCTTGGAAGTTCTGCTTTACCCAGGGGCTCTGAGAGTTACTGGACCACAGAATGCTTCTTTCAAGTAACACCTAATAACAACCAGTCACACGAGTGCTCCCCGGACATCCTGTTCCCTGACCCGCCAAGCACACACCCTCCTCGGGGCCTCTGTCCCTGCAGCTCCCATGGCCCAGAATGCTGTCTCTATGATGTCCATGTGGCCAAACCCTAACTTCATTCAGGCCTCTGCTCGAGAGACGTCTTCCCTGCTATCCTGTCTAAAGAGCCTCCTCCCTTACCTCCACCCGGTCACTGTCTATTTGTCCCCTTCCCCTGATTTATTAATTTTTCATAGCATTTATAACTCTTGGCGTTATGTATGAATCACTTATTTGTTATCGTGTAAGAATTAATTTATTTTCGACAATCTATTGTGACTGAAATGGAAGCTCCGTGAGGGCAGACATGTTGCTATGCTCCCCACTGCACCTTCAACTCTGGACAGGGCCTAGTGCAACGCAGTCGCCCAACAAGGAGCTGTCCAGCGAGTCTAGGAAGGGTGGACAGGAGCACGGAATCTCAAGGCAGAAGACCTGGCATCAGACTGACTCCGCCGTTTTCTCTCTCCATGTGACCTTGAGCAAATCCCTCCATCACTTGGACCTTCGGTTTCTGTATGTAAAATGAGGAGCGAACACACCCCACCTGCCTATCTGACAGGATCAGGAGGGGGGGGCAAAGGAGAGCTTGGCTGTGACGCTGCTTCGTAAACTGTCAGGGGCTGTCAGTCCGTTTAGGCTCTATGACAAAACACCATAGACTGGGTGGCTTATCCTATTCATGAAGGCCCCATCCTCACGACCTAATCACCTCCCAAAGGCCCCACCTCCTAATACCAACACAGTGGGGGTAGGTTTCAGCATAAGAATTTGGGGGGGGACACAGACATTCAGACCAGAGCAGAGGCTAAGCAAGCACAGGTTGCTGTCATCAAAGACAAACTGCGGAGAAGAAAAGGGCGGAGAGCCCCTGGTGGGGACAGTCTCTGGGAGCATGAGCAGGGGTCATTTTCACAGAAGGGAGGGACAGAGCAGGAAAAACCCAGCAGAGGTCGAGTGATCTAGGGTGGAAAGACCTTGTGATGCTGTCCTCAGTGGCAGGGACCGGGGAAAAGTCCTCAGAGGGGAAGAAAGGCACACAGGCAGGCTGGCAAGTGCTCCTCGGCCTCTGACACTTTGCTTCTGAAACAAAGTTTATTTAATCCCTGCGAAAGCCCTGTGTCTCGGTACGTGTTGTCTGGGTTTTACTTGTGAGGAAACTGAGGCAGAGGAGTTTCAATGCCATGCCCAAGACCACATAGGAAGTGAGAGTCCGGATCGGAGCGCCCGTCTGTGGCTGTGGGATGCCGGGGTCGTGGCTCCCACAGGGCCTGGGGGTCTGTCCTCGCCCTGCTTGGAGGGGGCACTGCAGGAGTGAGGCAGGGTCCAGCAGGGACATCAGGCCCTCTTCCTCAGCTCCGTACAGAGCAACCCTGCACACACTGCTGCACGGGGACCACCCTGGGGCTGCTCTGGAGGGGCGCGGGCAGGGAGGGAGGAGGACGGCAGGAAGTCGTGAGGAGGCAGCACGGGGTTGGACTTGTCGGAGGAAATGTGCAGCTGTGCAGAGAGCGGAACTCGCGGGGCTGGGGGGGTGGGGACGGCGCTGGGCTTGTTTACTTGTATTATTTTCTGTTGCTAGGGCTCATTTCTTCCCATATCTTGTTTCTCTGTGTTTTTAACCGTGTGTTGAGATTATTGTTTGCATTAACCCATTATCTGTGTGTCTCCATCTGAGTAAACCTAAAAACCATAAACGACTCCAGTAACACATCTGGGAATGGAATCACTTGAATGAGACCAAATGTTCTTCTCTGTGTTACCGACATTTGCCTAATGAAGATTTAGACCAACTTTGAAAACCTTAATTTGTTTGGGTATTAAATTCAACAACGGCCTCCCACCAATCCAGCTGTTAGACCTGGTGCGTGAAACTTGTTCCACTGAAGGCGCTGGGAACGTTGCCTGTAAAATAGGGGACACGGTTGGAAGTCAAATCTTGACAATTTTAGAATATGGGATAGTGGAAATCTCTTGGATGAAATGAGCATGATTAATGTCATTTCTACCCCGCAGCTCATTTTCCTTTTAGAAGTTGTCAGAGAGTGAGTCTGTAGGGAAGTTTTGACTCCATGTGTAAGGTGGCAAACTAAGCAATTATCCAGATAATTCAGCCCCCAAACCTTTCACTTGAAATAAATTGATAGCTGATATTTAAAGCTGAGAATGGGAATGGGGAAATGTTTTTCTCTTATACGTTTTTTGAATAACATTTTCAGTTTTCTCAGTTCAGGTGAATGGACACTGTGTGTGTGTGTGTGTGTGTGTGTGTGTGTGTGTGTATGTGTGTGTACAGCATTCCAAGCTTTTCAGAATTCCCCTCCCAGCTCTCTCCACTCCCTGCCCCGCTCCCTGGCAGGCCCAGTGCACCCTCTGTCTCAGTGTCATGATCATGGGGAGTCAGGAGAGCAACACGTGCTGGGCCCCGGCAGCAGACGAGGAATTTGAGTCGTGGCTTCACTGCTTTCTTCCGGCCTTGGCACATGTTTTAACCTCTCGGTCTCATTTTCCTCAGCTGCAAATGGAATAATAACAGTCCCTGTGTCTTAAGGTTCTGTTGAAATGACTTTCCAGGCCCAAGATGGAGCTGCTCCTGCCCGGGTGCCAGGTCAGCAAACAGAAGCTTAGAAGTCTTTCGTATCCCTGTAGACGCTGCGCTTGACCAGAAGCACAGGATAGCCAGTCAGCCGTCCCCAAGGCCAGGCCGACTCTGGGCCTTTTCACCCCAGACAAGGTCGACTGGGTGGCCCCTGCCAATCAGATACGTGTTTTCTGTGTCTCTTCCTTGTTCCTTACCTTTGTCCTTTCAAAGCTTCCTGCCCACTGCCTCATGTTGCAGTTCCCCAAAAGGAGACTGTCTGCTTCGTGAGGTGTTAGTTTGTGTCACCTAAGTTGTCGTCTTCAATCACCTTTTCAACAGTGATCATGACAACTACTCGAGCTAATGCATGTGGAGCAGCTGGCACACAGCAAGCCCTCAGTAAATGCCAGTCAGGGTTGTTCTGACTACGGACACTCTCTCCCCTCTCTGTCGGGTACACCTTTCTTCAGGGAAAGAACTGTTTTACTCATCTTGTGATCCTCATGATGTCTTTTATACAGTAGGTGTTTAATAACTGCCTGTTTAATGGAATGGAGTCCACTCTTTAACAATACTCAGTGTGTTGCCATTGGGCCTCAGGCTTCTAGAAAATACACCTATTGTACTCAGCGTGTTCTCCTTGCAGGTATTGTCAGGTGTCAGGTTGAGTGTTTGAATGCTCCATGGCCCTAAAAATAAAGGTATGGTGTATTTCTCAAAAGCATATCCCACATGTGTACGTGTCACCTTGCTTTTTGAACACTCACTAGTTAGACTGGCTGCTACTGTTCTGCGGTCTTCCCTGATGCCTGATTCTTACGGAGCTGGGGGGCTCTGGTGCGTGGAGAGATTTGCAGTGGTGAAATCAGGAGTTCTGAACAGCTGTGCTGAGAAAACAGTACTTGGTTTCCTCTGGGTTACAGTCTTGCCACCTGCTTTTCCATGAGATGGTCAAACAGTGGCAGAGAGACAGCTGATGAGGCGCGTTGTCTCTGTTATTATTAATACCTTGGAAAAGCCTTGTAAATTGGGCATTTGCTAAGGAGAACAGCTTTAGAAACAGTCCAGTCACTCACTGTCCATCCGGGACAACAGCTCTGTGGTACTGACTGCAGAAATCATTTAGGTCGTCAGAAACAGCATTTCATTGCAGAGAGATGGCGAGCACTGATGGTCTTTTTAAGAAGCCCTGTGACGATAAGATGTGATTAAAGTGAGGCGGAAGAAATTATCAAGCAGAGGTCGAGAAAGGATAGAGGGGGGCTTGATCATGGAAATATAGGCCCGGATGATTTAATTCTATGGGCGTTTGTTTATAATAATTATGCATAAGCGTTTGAATAATAATCACACCCCCAAATTATGTGGAAATTATACTCCTTTCAATTGCACAAAACAGTTTACATGGCCATTGTCAACTGAGCCAAGGAACATGTAATGATGTGAAAGCTAAAATCTCCATGAAATGTTTCCATAAAAAATGACAGTTTTTCCCTTACTTATATTTACTTGTCAATTTCAAAGGAATCAAATTTCATTATATCATATAAATGAAGTATCCTGAAGGCACGAGCTCCTGCTGTTGCAGTAAGCTACCCTATATTTAGAAATTTTCTGTGGCTTTCAGATAAATGCATTTCCTCTAGAAAAGCAATTCTTACAACCCAACCTATGAGGATAAAGTAGAGGCTGTTTCTAATGAAACTAAGGAATTTGTGATGTCATCTTGTGTGTGGCAATCCCTCAATTAAGAGGGGAGGACCAAAAAATGCAAAATCCTGTGGTTATACTGAGCAACTTGAAAGAAATGTATCAGAAGCTCATTATGCATAGTCACAGTTTACAGCAAAATACAATCCTACAGAAAGTGAAAAGGTTGCCTTTCTATGTAACTTGGCTTTAGAAGTGTGTGACAAACCACACAGTTCAACAGCCTCCCCTTTGAGCAAATGTGGAAAACCACTTGTCAGTTCCTCCCCTCTAAGCACCTCTCCCTGTGGCTCCACTTTGTTTTTAACCTATTTTATTTTTGGTAAAAGTTAGGCTTACCAAGCTCTAAAATACGTGAAACCTCCTGCTGTCTCTTCCAACACTGGAAGTGACCCCAATAGGAGAATGGGTGCATCTCGTGTAATAAGGCGGAGGAACGTTATTTCATTAAGAGTTGGCACCAGAATTCCTCTCGGAAAGGGAGATGTGCTTACTTTGAAAATACCCTGATAAGAGCTGGGAGGGTAGACGGAGCCCCCGGGGGGGCGGGGGTGTGGGCGGAATGCTGCTGAGACAAAGGGAACCATTTGGGCAGGCTCCTCCCAGCGCCGCATCGGGGAGTGGGGGCTGCAGCCAGTGGGAGGGTGAGCAATTCTTCGCTGAAATTACCCAACTGATTAAATATTTGATGCAAGTCTTTTTTTATTTTTGGTAGAAGCTTGTGTAAAGACTGGGCTTGTGTCCAGATCAACCCAGTAGAACACAGTTAACTTGTGTAGACCCAGGAGAGGAGACAGAGAGGGGAATTTTTTAGAAATTGTGGGGAGGGCTGTAGAGGCTCAGATCTAGGTGGGTTTACTGAGATCTTGGAGGGGATGAGAGAGCCCCTCATGGCATCTCGGTTAGAATCACTGCTTTGTGATACTGTCACACGGCGGGGAGCTGAGGTGTGTCTTAAGTTGTTTCATGGGCACGTACTTGGAAACATGCTCTAAACACCAAGCATCATAGTTGATTTTGGAGTCTTTGAACTGGCTAGATTTCAAAATAATATTAATTTAAGAGGCTGGCTGATGGGAAATAATGATGCTCTACTAGAATAACAAAGAACTTTAAGATCCTAGCCTTACATTTCGTAAGCATCCAACAATACCGGTTTTTCAAAATAAATAGAAAATCCTTGAGAATGAGGGATAAACTCAGAACCAGATAAACTGAGTATCTAATATTCCCAAGGGATTCTTCGTCAGCCAAGGTTGCTACGGCAGGAGTGTGGATCAACATATGGGGCCCTTTGCACGTAATCACCAGATTTGTTCTAGGATCAAATCTAGAGGACCACACTGTAAACCAACAGACAAAAATACATTTGACTGTGGGTCACAGTGTGTCAGGGTTTTTTGTATAAAAATAATAATAGCATATCACCTAAAGAAATGATTCAATGTCATCAGCCATTTCTCCAACTAGAATGCCCTGACCCTGAGTTTCAGACTGCATCACCCCCCGAGAGATGCCACCTCTGACCAGCCCTTACCAAGTCTTCCCCTTGCACATCACGCTGCCTTTTCTTCCCAACACTTATTACCATCTGAAGTGATCCTGTTCACTTTTTCACCTGTTTTTGGTCTGTCTGCCAACTGTTGCCATATGAGGACCGTGAAAGCAGGGAACTGATGCCCTTTGTTCGTTGCTACTTCTCAAGCTCTGGGGTAATGCCTGGCACCTAATCAGAGCTCAGTAAATATTTGCTGAATGATTTAATGAATTTCACTCAGCGTCTAATCTGTGGAGATTATCGAAATCCTCCTGGGCCACTGCACATATAGCGTGGTTATTATTATAAAGGAAACGCATACTGGAGGATACTGTAGCTGGCATTTTAATCTAATTCCTTTTTATTATCATCCTAATCTTGGATCATGTAAATGATGATCACATTATACCCATCAAGATACTTTGCAGAAAAAAATTCAGAATTATAGCCTCTCTGCAGTCAAAGAGAATCTAGAGATTCAATTAAATGATATAACAGTGGAGTTCAGTATTCACGGGATGGAGGAATGTTCTGATGTTCAGTTTTACCTTTAGGTTAATAGCATTATTAAATTACATTCTTGGGTCATTAAAAATGGGTTCACTTCTGTTTTTTTTTAATTTAAGAAAGAAATTCAGTGGTGGAAGCTAGAGAGTAATACCCATTTATAAGATTTAGCGAGGTTTAATATTACTTTTGATTTAAAATTTATTTGAAAATATAATTATGAATAGGGAATGTATAAATGTCTTCAGAATGAGAACAAATAACACAAATATTCTTCAGCTCCATATTATAGATAATTAAAAGATGTTTCAGGGGGCGGCCTGGTGGCGCAGCGGTTTAGTCCGCGCTTGGCAGCCTGGGGTTTGCGAGTTCGGATCCCGGGCACCCGCCGACGCACTGTCTGTCAGCCACGCTGTGGCAGCGTCCCATATAAAGTGGAGGAAGATGGGTACGGATGTTAGCCCAGGGCCAGTCTTCCTCAGCAAAAAGGGGAGGATTGGCAACAGATGTTAGCTCAGGGCTGGTCTTCCCCACAAAAAAAAAAAAGATGTTTCAGAACACAAATACACTGTTTTGAGAGAGTGAAACTTTTTTCTCCTACATACCTTATTGTTTTTTTTCTTTATTGTGGTAACATTGGTTTATAACATTATGTAAATTTCAGATGTACATCATTATATTTTTATTTCTATGTAGATTACATCATGTTCACCACCCAAAGACTAATTACAATCCATCACCACACGTATGTGTCTAATCACCCTTCCTTTATACCTTATTGTTTTGATTTTTTTTATGATCTTATTGGTGATATGTTGTCAGAGGGGCCTTGTTTTATAATGTAACTAGATTTGTTAGACATAACAATTATTAATTTTATTCTATGTATATTATTTTCTCTGTCCTCCTATAAGAAAAATAACAGAAACACTGCTGAATTAAGCTGAGTGCATAAAAGAAAGTTCTAGACATTTTTCAAAATTTCTTTTCTGGAATTGGTGTGTGCATATTTACTATTGGTGGAATAAAGAAAGAAC
Organism: Tapirus indicus; assembly: GCA_031878705.1. Lineage (NCBI taxonomy): Eukaryota > Metazoa > Chordata > Mammalia > Perissodactyla > Tapiridae > Tapirus > Tapirus indicus. The sequence continues at coordinate 152,583,818 of CM062918.1, read as the reverse complement.
TGTTTTCAAGTGTTTATGTGTATATAAATTGTTTTGGTTTTGACTCCAAAAAAGTACAGTGAGCATTTTAGTTATCTATTTCTGCATAACAAATTACCACAAATGTAGTGGCTTAAAACAACAACAAATATTTACCTCTTACAGTTTCTGTGAGGAATTAGGGAGCAACTTAGCGGGGCAGGTTCTGGCTGGGGGATCTTCCATGAGGTTGCAGTCAAGATGTTGACCAGGGCTATAGTCATCTGAAGGCTTGACTGGGGCTGGAGGAGCTGCTTCCAAGATGGCACTCTCATGGCTGGCGAATATGTGCTGGTTGTTGACAGAAGACCCCTCACAATGTGTACTTCTCCCCAGGGCTGCTTGAGTGTCTTTACAATGTGGTGGTTGACTTCACCCAGAGCAAGTGATTCACGTAAGCAATGTGGAAGTTGCTATGTTTTTTAATGACCTAACCCAGAAGTCACACGCCATCACTTCCACCATGTCCTACTAGGCACACAAACCAATCCTTATACAATGTGGGAAGGGACTACATGAGGGTATAAATACCAAGAGGTAAGAACCACTGGGGATCGACTTGTAGGCAGACTGTCACAGTGAGAAATGTCAGAGTTATCTTAAAATCTACCACTGTTGTGAATTTTGAATTGATTACCAATGTTCACTAAAAAGTGCTTTGCAAATTATGGGATGGTGCTGGTGGTGCAAAAATGGAAATAGCATTTAACGAAAGGCCTGATAAGTGTATAAATAACATTTCCCCCCAAATATTATGAGCAATGTGTATCATCACGTTGGATAAAGCAAATAAGCAAATATTGTCAAACCCGTTCCATAAGATTATAAACGTCCTCTGCTTTTGGTGGGGAATGAGATTAGATAATTGAAAAGATGAAGGAAGGGAAAGATTGGAAAATAAAGTAATAGGGACCAGAGAAAGAAAAAAGTAGTAGAAAGAGAAGGGAAAGGGAAGAGGATAAGAGGGATGACAAGAGGAGACCAATGGGAGAGAACACAGCAGAAGATAAAAGATAGAGATGTGGGAATCAGAGGCAAAGAGTGTAGGAAAGAGGAAAGATCATGAGAAAGGGAGAGAGTTTAAAAAAAAAGAAAAATAGAGGAAATGGCAGAGAACCAGGCGTGTAGCTGTCTCACTTTTTTCTCTATCCGATTTTTAGATCCTTCTCCACCTCAAAACAGGGACTTGCAACCTCTGTCTTGGTCTTTTCACTGTGTCCTCCTACCTTCTCTGGAGCTCCCTGTCATGGCTGGTTCCCTGTCATGCTTGGTTCCTGTGACTCCTGGTTCCTGTGATGCCTCCTTCCCTGTCATGCCTGGTTCCTATCACGCCTGCTTCCCTGTAATGCTTGGTTCCTGTCATGCCCGATTCCCTGTCGTGCCCGGTTCCTTGTCATGCCCGGTTCCTGTCATGCTTGGTTCCTGTCATGCCTGATTCCCTGTCATGCCTGGTTCCTTGTCATGCCCGCTTCCTGTCGTGCCCGGTTCCTTGTCATGCCCAGTTCCTGTCATGCTTGGTTCCTGTCATGCCCGATTCCCTGTCATGCCTGGTTCCTTGTCATGCCTGGTTCCTGTCATGCCTGGTTCCTTGTCATGCCTGGTTCCTGTCATGTCCAGTTCCTGTCATGCCCGGTTCCTGTCATGCCTGGTTCCCTGTTGTGCCTGGTTTTCAGCATATTGCTCAGACCCGGTTGGACAGGAGTTTCTGGAGAGGAGAGTAAAATCACCATTTTATTTAATGTCCGACTTATTCTTCTTAAGAACACACTATCTTGTTGGATAATATTTTTCTAAAAGTGTTGAAAAAATATAATTTATTGGAAAGGAGAAAAACCAGACATAAGCAAATGATTTTCTGAGAGGATTTTGTTCGTAGAGTTATCACATTTGGGTTGGTTCCCTTTGTGTTTTGCAGATTAGTACAGTTCATTTTGGGTTTTGATTCAGTGTTCACTTTAGTACAGGTTCCTGATTCAAGTCACATTTCTCTGATTGAAGCAAAATTCTGGTTAAAAAAATATTCGATGGGTCAGTTTCCTTAGCAGGACTTTTTTTTTTAAACATGAGAACATTCCATAATTTGTGCTTCAGTAATGTTTAACTTGTAGATTTAAGGGAAATTTGGATTAGCAATTTTCATATATTGAAATATTAAATGTATAAACTGATATCTTTTTTCATATATTTTCAGTGTATTTTTTTCTTTTTTCTTTTTCTAAACCACAAGGATAGTTGTTTTGTTATGAGGAAGATTGGCCCTGAGCTAACATCTGTTGTCAATCTTCTTCCTTTTTTCCTCCCCAAAGCCCCAGTAGATGGTTTTATGTCATAGTCATACATCCTTCTAGTTGCTCTTTGTGGGACGCTGCCTCAGCGTGGCTTGATAAGCGGTGTGTAGGTCAGCACCCAGGATCCGAACCAGTGAACCCCGGGCCGCCAAAGTGGAGTGCACAAACTTAACTGCTACACCACCAGGCTGGCCCCTTCAGTGTATTTCCTGATGTACAAGTTAACTCACAAAGGTAAATTAATCAAAGTAGCTCACACAATATGCAGCCTTCTTTTTCGACTATCTCCTGCCCCCCTCTTCCCAAACTGATTTATTTTTCAAAAAGCTATTGAAACATTTAAAATTTTTCAAATATGTAATACATTCACAAAGTTAAAAATTCATCCCTGTTGGAATTCATTGGACTTCTTGAGTTTGTGATTGGGATCCTTCACTTGGGAAAATTCTCAGCTGTTATCTCTTCATATAATGCCTCATTCTCACTCTTTTTCCTTCTGGGACTCTGATTAGAGGCATGTTACTTTCTCAACCTATCTTCCATGTCTTTTGACCTTTCTTTCGTGTTTTACATCTCTTTGCCTCTTTGTGCTTCTCTCTAGACGAGTTATTCTGGTCTATCCTCCGTTTCAATAATTCTTTCTTCAGGTATGCCTAATATGCTATTAAAACCATCTATTTAGTTTTTAGTTACAGTTATTATATTGTCAGTTTTTGAGATTCTATTTGATTGTTTTAAAAAATCTGCTTGGCTAGTCTGTATAGTTTCTTATTACCTGGGTATATTTTGAGGCTTGACCTTTTAATAGAGTAATTGTAGTCATCTTGTAATCCGCGTCTGATCATTCCAGTATCAGATGTTTTGCAGTTCAGTTTCTGCTTTCTGTCATTTCTGGAGGGTTTTGCTCCAGTGCTTTGTCTCCTTAATGACTGTGAGCTGCTCATTTTCTTTGGAAACTTCTTTGAGGCCCTAGATGGTGGGTTTTTCCAGTGGGGAATTTTGTTTGTTTTGGCTGTGTGCCTGGGAACACTACTAGTTCTTGACTTTTTCTTGGATCCTCCAGGTTGTGTGAATCTGTAAACCCTTGTGAGGGCTGGCTTGTCGTTACAACTCATTGGGGGACTTCCTTGGCTTTATTCTCGCCTTCCCTGGGGCAGGAGTTGTGGGGTTTACTTCTGACTCATCCTTACACCAAGGGTTCATCCTTATACCAGTCCTTTGGCGTCTGAGTGTCCTGTTAGATTCTCAAGCAGGCCATAGACTTTGTCCTGTCTCTCACATCTCCTGAGGCCGTAGAACCCAAGGCTGAGAGTGGCCAGGTTTGCCAAATGCCCATGGTGTCCTGTTCACTTCTGGGTTCCCATGTACACTAAGATTTTGGCTTAATAATTTCTTCTTAACATTCCTTTGTTGCTTTTAAGATTTTCCTAATATTTTATCTAGTATTTTCAGCTGGAGGGTTGTTCCAGTTATTTAGCCCACTCTGTGATTGGCAGTGGAAGTCCTGGCACAGATTCAACAGGTATGAAGAGTGTACAATAATAAGTCTCCCTGTTGCCCTATCTTCCTGATCACCACAAAACTATCTCAGTTGGTGCTGAAAGAGCATTTGACAAAATTCAAAACTCATTCACACACTCACCCACACGTACATATAGACTCTAAAAAACCACGAATAGGAAGGACACTTTAAAAGCCCGACAATGGTTTACGTCACACCTGAGTGACGAGGACTGGGAGGCGTTCTTGTTCAAGTTCAGAGCAAGAGTCAGAGGCCTCTGGCCCCACTCTGCTAGTGCTGCATTGGCAGTCCCAGCAAATGCAATAGGACAAGGAAAAGGAAGAAGACACCCAAGAGGAAGATAAAATATTTTTCTCATTTGCAAAGGATATGATTGTCTATAGAGACTCTAAAGGCCGTCTATTGGAACCAATAAGAATTCAACAAGTTTGCTAGACATAATAGTATTCCTATGTTGGTGATTATTGTTTAGAAAATTCGTGGAAAAATATATAATTCATAACAGCAACAAAACTATCAGGTGTCTTTGAATAAATCTAACAAATATCTGTAATACTTTATGGAGAAAATAGAACATTACTGAATGCCATTAAAGAAGATCTGAATAAATAGAAATATATACCATTTTTGTGAAAAGGAAGACTGAATATTATAATGATATCATTTTCACCAAATTAATCTACACATTATTAATCTATAAATTTGTGGAACTTGTCGGACTGATGCTAAAATTCATTAGAAAGAACAAAAGCTGGGGCCGACATGGTGGTGTAGTGGTTAAGTTCATGCATTCTGCTTCGGTAGCCTGGGGTTTGTGGGTTTGGATCCTGGGCTTGGAGTTACACACCACTCATCAAGCCAGGCTGTGGTGGCGTCCCACATACAAAATAGAGGAAGACTGGCACAGACGTCAGCTCAAGGACCATCTTCCTCAAGCAAAAAGAGGAAGATTGGCAACAGATGTTAGCTCAGGGTGATTCTTCCTCACCATAAATAAATAAAAATAAATAAATAGAAAGAACAAAAGCTAAGTCAATTTAGAAGAAAAATTGGGGGGACTTGTGCTACCAGATATCAATGCCTATTATAAACCTAAGGTAACTAAAATAATGTCATATTTATGCAAAGATATACAAATACACATATATCACAGAATAGAGAGCCTAGAAAAGAACCACATATATAAAGAGATACAATTTATGACATGACAAATGAGTGGGAACAGGACAGACTATTCAAAACATTATCATGGAACAGATGGTTATCCACACGGAAAATTCTCACACCATACACTAAAGTTTTAGTTCCAGGGAGATTAAAGACCTAAATATGAAAAGCAAAGCTTTTAACATTTTAGAAGAAAATAGAGATATGTTTTTGATCTTGAGATAGGGAAGGATTGGTTAAATAAGACACTAAAAAGCATACACTGTACAGGCAAAGATTGGTGAAATAAAAAAACCTCTGTTTAACAAAAGACTCCATAATCAAAGCTGAAAGAAACGTTACTGAATAGAAGAAAATATATATATTACATGGAACTAATATAAGACTTGTATTCTAAATATATAAAGTCCTCCTATAAATATAAAGGAAAAAGTCAAAGAAATATTGTAGAAAAATGGGTAAAGACATGGACATGCTACTTCCGGAAGTGGCTGGTGGCTAGTGCATCGGGTGGTGCAGCTCTAGAGAAGACCTACGAGCAGGGGAGGCTTCATCACAGCACCGCATGTAACAGGAAAATCTGGGAACAACCTGACTGTCTGTCAGCAGAAGATTGAACGGATAAAAGTGTCGTGTATTCATAAACTGGAATACTATACCCAATGAAAATAAACAAACTAGAGCTACAGGCATCAGTAATTATAAATATAAAATTTTTTTTTGAGTCCAAAAAAACAAGCTGCAGAGTAATACTATAGTATCATGCAATTTATATACAGGTTGAAAAATACTACGTAGTACTATGTATTGTTTACGAGTTCTTCCTATGTGTTAATAGAATAAACATATCCATGGTAATGATAAACCTTTAATTCAGGATAGTGGTTCTATCTGAGTGGGGAACAGGGGGATGAAATCTGGGAGAGGTGTATGAGGGAGTTTGGCTGTATTGATAAATTTTTATTCCCCCTCCAATTATGTAAATATAGCAAAATGTTAAGATTTGGTAAAGATCAATGGCAAATAAAATATAGGTGTTTAGTTTATACTATATTAACTATCTGTTGAATAGAGGACATAAGTATAAGCACAATATAAATTAAATATATAATACTTTTTTTGATGTTTGACATATTTCATATGAAATCATTGAATGGAACCCTATAATCAACTAGGATGATTCAACATTGGGAAATATATTATTGTATTCACCACATTAGTGAACTCAACTAGTAAATTAACGAAGAAATGCTGAAGACTATAATGAGCAAGAAATGAGTAACGTTTATATAAAGAAAAACTACAAAACTTTAATTGAGGACACAAGATAAGACCGGAATAAATAGAGAAACTACTGTGTTCCAAGGTAGGACAACTTATGTTGTGAAATTACCAATCCTCTCCAAGGTGGCATGGAAACTTAATGCAATTCCAGTTGGAACTAAAACGTTTTGAGTATTTATCCATTAGGAAAAGAATAAAATGTGTCTTATCTTACCCAATTTATAAAAATAAATTTCAAATAGATTAAAGATCCAAATGTCAAAAAATGAAATTATAAAATGCCTGGAAGAACATGTGGAAGACTTTTAAAATCCTGGAGTAAGAATTACCTTTCTGAGCATGCCGTTAGAATCTTTTCCTAGATTCAACTGAAAAACTTTAGTATGCTGAAAGATAGATTAAAACATAACAAAACAAAACATTAAAGAACAGAGTAGAGAAAATAATTGCTGCAGATCAGTGATTCTTGTCTCTCCTGTTCAGTGAGCTCTTATAAATTGCTAACATTTATCGGGCGTTTCTCTGTGTGCCGGGCACTGTTCCAAGTACTTTTTAATTTCAAGCCATTCACAATCCCACAACAACCTTCGAGGTAGGTACTATTGCTGTTGCCATTTTAGAGGGGAGGAAACAAGTACGGAGAGGTTAGTTAACTCCTCCCAAGTCATCTATCTACTAAGTGGTAGAGATGGGATTTGAATCGAACGAGGCTGGCTCCAGCATGTCTCCAACTCTTCTTCTGCTTATAAAGCAATAGAAAAAAAAAAAAAAAACCCAAGTGAAGAAAATGCAAACAGAGAAGAATTGAAAGTTCACAGGGGAAGAAATACAATGACCTATGGATGTGTGAAAAGATGCTAAACTACACTAGTCGCCAAAGACATGCAAATTAAAGCAACATGAAATGTCACCTTTGCCCTTCAGATTCGTAAAAAAAATTAAAAAGATTCTAATAAATAGCTAAAATAAAAACTAAAAAATTAAAAAAATATAATGATTAGTGACGATTTGTTGATACTGAACTTTTATACTTTGGTGGTGGGAAATAGATTGCTTTGATATTTTAGGGGGGCAATTTGGCAATATTAATCGAAGTGACAAATTCGCATACCTTCAGACTAGCAAGTCACTTTTTTGGAATTTTGTTGACTATCCTCCTGGCAATAAACACAGATGTGATACATCTGTGCAGTAATGTGACTGAAACATTAGAAATAAAGCCGTGGGTCTCCGTCTTCTGACATGGGAAACTGTCAAAGCAGAACAATGTGTGTAGTGTGATTATATCTGGGTTTAGTGTGATTATATTTGGGTTACAAAACACACACGTCTGTGTCAAGAGCAAGACCCTCCATATACTCTCGGGGGCTGGTGCTTTTCTCGGAGTCTCTCTGGTGGCTTTCTAGAATGCTCCTGACTTTATGAGTCTCCTCTAGTCTCTGTCCCTGCATATGAGGGATTATTGTTGAGGGTCTGCCAGGGTCTCCTATGATATGTCCCCGTTGAACATAGGGGTCCTTTCTTCCACTCAGGTTGGTCTGCTTCATGTCTGGCAGATTGTCTTTGATGTTGCTTGGATGTGCTTGTCCTGTGCTCTTGTTCCCACTGCTGATGGAGGTTTGCTCAGATAGATGTAGTTTTATTTCTTTGGTTGTTTCAATGAGGGGCCACTGGAAGCATGTGTTCAAGCCACTGTATTTCCTGTAATAGTTTTCATATGTTCCTTTCCTCTCTATTTCCTCTAATTACTTGGGGATATTTTGGGAGTTCTAATGCCAAATAGCTAAACATTTGGAAGAGTGCATATTTGGGAATTTTTCCAGAACCAATTAAAAAGCAGTTTTGATAGAGAAACTGATAGATCGTGGTAAAAAGTAATGAAAACTTGTTTAAGGAACATAGTTTATTTTGCATAGTTGGAATGGACTTCATTTATCTGTACACTTAAGACTGCAAGGATTTTAATTGAATCCAGGTCTTTTACTGTACCTGAGGGGACAGTCTGTGCTGGAGGGACCAAAGATCAGACTGTGGTACCAGTGACTGAGGTAGGTCTGTTTCTCACAGAGCGGTGATTACCATTCAATAAAGCCAGCAGGGAGCAAGGAGATGGAAATGGTTCCAATGAAGACAAGAGGGTGTCGTCACTCACTAATGGGCAGCATATCTATCAGCCTTACAAATAATTAGAGATATTAAAATCACAACTGAATGAGCATATGGTGAGCTCTGCATTAAAAAGTAGGTTCATGGGAGCCAGCCCCGTGGCATAGTGGTTAAGTTTGGCCCTCTCAGCGTCAGTGGCCCCGGTTTGTGGGTTTGGTTCCCAGGCATGGACCTACACCACTTGTCAGCCATGCTGATGTGGTGATCCACATACAAAATAGGGGAAGATTGGCACAGACGTTAGCTCAGGGCTAATCTTCCTCAAGCAAAGAAAGAGGAAGATAGGCAATAGATGTGAGCTCAGGGTAAATCTTCCTCAGCAAGAAAAATAGGTTCATGTTTGTATATTTCATCAGCCTTTACAATGTGCTTTCATGTGTATCATCTCACAGGATCCTTCCAACCATACAGATGAGGTGGGCAGCAGATTATTACCCCTATTGTGCAGATGAGGAAACTGCTGGTCAAGTGGGTAAATGGTTTGAGTAAGGTCATACATTTAGTTAGTAGAAATTCTCGTATATAAAAGCTTTTAGATCAGATCAGTTGTTGTTTTTTTAATATGAAGCATTCAACAGCTTTAGGGGCAAATTAATACATGGTGATATTTTTGAACATTACAAAGTTTTTTCACTTAAAGTACCAAACTAATGTAATTTAAACTTTCATAATATTTCCATTAAGATTCAGTCACGATGGCAAACACTGACAGCTCTCTGAAATTGGCCATCAATGCTGCAATTCCTAAAAAACCTGGGAGACATACCAATCTTCTTTTCCCCAGTCTGAGAGAAACTAGTAAAGTAAAAGAGATATTGGGTTTACATGCTAATTTAAAGTGTGGTGTCTTCTCCTCTTCATTTTCCATTTCATTGATTTTCTTGAGAATCTGTGTTTGTAGGTAAATAGGAGCTGAGGACAGTTAATTAACAAGAATTTATTGGACACCCATTATATTCCTAATGAATAAAGAAATGTATATGACACTTAACAAAGCATGTGGGGTGACATAAGAGAGAAAAAGACATGTTCATGATTCCCCAGAAACTTAGAATGTAAACAGAAATATAGTGAGTGAGAACAAACAGAACTATGTATGGAGAAGTGTGAAATAATTTAGGACATATTAAATACATCACTCATAGGAGAATACAGAGTAAATAATCAAGGCAGAACTGGGCCAGTCTAGAGAACTGTCTTCAGTTGACAAATCTTGAACCAAAATTTGAAATTGGTTTTAGTCTAGGATTGTTGGAGACAAGTGCGCTTGGTTTCTTTGGTGTGGTGGGAACTGTGGGGCCAGGGGAGGGTTGGTGAGTACAAAGGGGCTGCCAGTCAAAGTGAGCACATATCTCTGATGACTTGGGAAATGGTTTAAAGAAGTGAATCTGGAAAGACAAATTTAAATACACAATCTGTGACCCAAGAGTTTTTAAGTGAATCCTTGAAAAATATTAGGGAAGGCTTGTTGTTTGAGAAGAACCATGTATTTGTTCTGCATGAAACAGTTTGAAACTTAATTTTCGTATTGATGATAATGGATGGCAGAGCTTAAATAAATGACAAATAACAAAATATATATATATTTATTATCATATGCCTAACAAATGAGTGCGAAATATGAACATCTTATTTCTCTAAACTGGCAAGTACGTAATTGAAATAACATGGATGCTCTTTGGACTGTATATATCTCTGATGTGCAGATGTACACACAGAAGGCAACTGGGATGGGCTCTTGGCTTGGAGTCGGTGGACTGGGTTTCAGATCTCAGCTCTAATACTCAATACATCTACAGCTTTGGATGAGTTGCTTAAATGCATTCAAAGTCAATGTTACAGGGTTCTGTGAGGATCAAATAAGATAATGTTTGTGAGATTACCTGGCATATGGTAGGCATTCAATGTATATTTCTTTATTCTTTTCCCTAAGAAGCGGTGTGTCTTTACAGAGAATGCTACAGCCCACAGATGAATATGAAACATGCTTTAGTTCATCTTTTAAGTCAGGGGGAAGCATGTCTTTTATATCCTTTCCATGGAAGCGTTCAGTAAGCTCCGTATCTCTGAACATCGCTCAGTTTTCTGAAAACGAGTCTGGGTGAAAATAGGCCTACTCATAGCAATTATAAGGATTCTCCCTTTACTGCACAAAACAAACATTTACAAAAAATAGCGCTTTTTTTTCCTCATAGAACTTAGTTTATTGTAGAAAATTTGGAAAATCCAGAATGTGAAGAACATCTGTAATCTCACTAGCCACTGAAAGCCATTTTGGTGTATTTTCTTCCAATCTCTTCTGTGTAACGTGTACCTAAATTAGGATCAACCTCATATATCTTTTGTAACCTGATTGTCTCATCTTACACTATTTAGAAAGCATATTCTTATGTCATTACACATAAAGATTTTTTGAAAAAATAATTTTGAACAGTTATGTAGTATCCTGTAGTGTGGCTCTACTAATAATTTATCTAGTTATATCCCTGTTTTTGAGGCCATTTAGAATATTTGCCATAATACATATCACTGCAGTGATCATCTGTGTACATAAATCTCTGATGATTTTTTAAAAATAGATTTCAAGAAATGGAATCATTACATCAAGAAGTATAAACACCTTTAAGCCTCTTAACTCATATTGAAAATTATCCTATGGAAAGGTTGTACCAGTTTCGCACTCCTGTTAGCAGTATATAAGACTCAACATTTCCCAGAACCCTTGAAGCAAAGCATTTCTACGAAGATGTCCTTCACGAGCGATTGCCACGCCCATCGTGCTGATTAATTTCTGGAAACCTTTGTTAATGTTCGTTTATTAACAGTCATTGCACCTGAGGCTTTTCATTTCTTCTTTATCTTTGTTATAATTTACATGTTTCCTTTTAAAGTGTTTTCTGAAAACAGCAAAGTAGTAAACGTGCTAATAAAACTGAAATTGAGATTTAATTTCTTAGATAAAATCAAGACAGGCTGACAAACTCAGACTTGTGGGAAGACTGGATGGATGGTTGCCTGGGAAATATTTCATGAGTCATTGTTTTTAAAACCTCCAGAGCCAGGAAGAAGGGGCCGATTAGCTGGGATGGGCTATCATATTCTCATTTCAGATATTTCTAGAAACAGCAGAGTTTTGTGAATGTGTTAAATGGTCCAAAGTTAATAAATGATGATAAAACCAGGAGATGAGCTGCTTGAGGCAAATTTGTCCCCTTGACCTTGTCGTGAACCTCTCTTAAGCAGGATGAACAGTCCTCCTTCCGCAGTCCGTATGCATTTGGATTTGTCTGCATCTCTGTCTGTCTCCCTCACTGGCTAGTAGAGTTCTGTGAGATAGAAGAAGAGTGTGTTCATCTTTGTTTTACAGCTGGACTGGAGAACAATACCTGTAAGAATCATGTAGATTAATAATTACCTGATGGTGGGCTAGAAAAGGACTTGTTGAGCATAATACCCATGGAAGAAAGCCCAAAGAAAATTATAGAAAGATTTCAGCATATAAAAACTTAAAATGTCTCTATACTACTCCCCTCCTCCATAAATGTCTAAGGGCACAAACAAACCTAAATGACAAAACAAATTGGGGAAAATATTTTCAATAAATTTGACAGCAAGAGATTTAATGCCTTTAATATAAAAAGAACTCATAAAAATCAATAAGAAAAATGTGAAGAGCCCAATAGTTAAGTGGGCCAAGGACATGAATACACAATTCACCAAAGAGAAAATACAAATGACTAATAAATATTAAAAAGGCCCAGCTTCACTTTTTTTCAAAAAATTTTTTATTGTGGTAAAAATACACATAACATAAAATTTACAGTCTTAACCATTTTTAGTGTATAGTTCAGTGGCCAACTTCACTCAATTAAAGGAATGTGGAACAAAACAGTCAGATACTACTTTTGATTATTGTATGAAAAAAGTTCTTTTTCTTTTTTTTGTGAGGAAGACCAGCCCTGAGCTAATATCCGTTGCCAATCCTCCTCTTTTTGCTGAGGAAGACTGGCCCTGGACTAACATCCGTGCCCATCTTCCTCTACTTTATATGGGACGTCGCCGCAGCATGGCTGACAAGCAGTGCGTCAGTGGGTGCCCGGGATCTGAACCCGCGAACCCCGGGCTGCCACCGCGAACTAAACCACTACGCCACTGGGCTGGCCCTTTTTTTTTTAAATGATAATAAACCTGGCAAAAGCAGAGTGAATAGGAATGTATTTTGGTACAACCTTTCTTGAAAGCAATTTGGAAATATGTGTCAAAAACTTTAAAGATGTTCATACTCTTTGACACAAGAGTCCCACTTTTAGAAATTTATCCTAAGGAAACAATCTGAAATGTGAGTAAAGGTGTTTATAACACACAATACTATTTATCTTAACAAAATACTAGAAAAAATTTAAAATTCAATAGTAAGAATTAATTAAATTTTGGTATAGCCAGATAATAGATTGTTTACACATCCTTGAAAATGATGTTAATGGAAATTTTTTTTAATATCATGCAAAATACTTGTAATTTGAAGTGAAAAGTATTTATAAAATAGACATTTATACATACATGTATATCTGCATAGAAAAATTACTAGAAAGAAATATACCAATCTATTAGCAAGAACTATTTCTGGATAGTGGAATTACAAGTAATTAATTTCCCCTTCATATTTCTATGTATTTTTGAGCTTTGTACAGCGACAATGTACTGCAAATATAACTTGAACTTAGTAGTTATTTATCCTGAAGAAAGTTGGTTGTTAAAGAAAAACAAGGAATAAGCAACAGGTGGAAGGAGAGTCTTCTTAGTATGAGAGACATTGGAAAGCTATATGCTGCGAGAAAGAGTTAGTGGTGAGGGAGAGGTTAAAGGTATAAGAAGGGGATCTCACTGGGGCTGAGGTCCTGGGGCACAGGGTTGGGTAAGACCTGAGGGGCCCCTCTTCCACGGAGACCTGAAGGAAGAAGATGCAGACAAGTTAGTCGGTGGGAATAAGGAAGTAGAGAGATTCTTGCCTCATGACGGCTCTTTTCCCTGAACCAGAAACAAATGGGGTTCCGTCCTGGCATCTTCAGTGAAGCTGGAGAAGAGTGTGAAGCTTTGAAATCATCACTGAGCAGAAAGGAAGGAGCTCATGTGGCATTTCTTCTCCAGAGCCTGCTACTTATTCTTATCTTCTGATCAATGATTGGCATCAGTGATCCAAGACAGAAATCTGGACATCATCCTCCCCACACCTGTTGATCCATAAAGTTGTCATAGTTCAACCCCCTAAATATCTCTTGAACCAATCCTCTTCTCCCATCTCTTCTCCATTTTCCTGGTGATGAAAACAGACATAAACAAGTGGGATAAATGTTATAGTCATCACAACACATATAGGGTTGCAGTGAATACGCAAAGGAATGAGTGTCAGGTCTCTGAGGCAGGGGTTGGGCAGGGAGATGGAGTCAGAAGAAGTTTCCTAGAGAATATGACCCTTGAATTGGATCTTGAAAGGTAAGTCAATTGTTTTTTTGATGGAGAAGTGAAGAAAGGTGTTTTAGGTAGAGGCATGAATGTGAGCAAAGGCCTGGAGGTGTGACACAGCTAGTGGGTTTGTGGATCTGCATGTCATTGGTACACCTATAGTACAGCGTACAGGACTCTGTGTGTGTGTGTGTGTGTGTGTGTGGCGGGGCTGTGGAAGAGGGTGTGGTAGTGAAAAAAGAGACTGGAGAAGGAGGCAGAGGTCAGACGGTGGAGTTCTAGGCTCTATCCTGGAGGCAGTGGAAGATAATTGACAGGTTTTAGACAGGAGAGTAACATAATGAGATTTGGGATTTAAAAAGATCTGATTGACTATAACGTGGAGGATGAATTGGAGGGGTGTAAGATATGGGAGGCGGCGAGGCCATTTTGGAGGTTGTTATTTAGAGAAGGGATGATGAAGGCCTGAGGACTGAACTAAGGGAAGAAAGTGGGGTGTGTTAGAAACACTAAGGAGGTATTATGTTCCACAGTGACACTTCTCCAGGTATGATTCCTGAGCTGGGGACGGTCTGTGAGCCGTGTGTTACCAGTCTGCTATGAGATCAATGCAGAAATCGAGAGGAAGTATCCAGAAACTTTCATAGCAAATTAAAGGAGTAATTTCATATCTGTTAAATCTAATAACGAAAAACACTGGACTTGTATTTGGTAGATCTTTGCTTTTTATTTCACTTTTCTAATAATTCATTTTTATTGTATTTTATAACGATATTGGACCGTATAGGCAGGAAGTACAAAGTGGCCCTCCTTGCAGCTGGTCGGGAAGCACTCGCCTACAGGACGTGGTGACTGAGTGGACATGACGGAGCGTAAGATGACTCTGGGGTCTGACAACTGGGTGTGGTAGTTACAGAAGCATCGATTTTTTTCTTGAAAGGTGGTAAATTCCCACTTCCCTGTTGTTGGGACCACAGTCATATTTTAAACAATCCATTTGGGGAGACATGTCATGATCTTTTATGCCTCTAGGCTTTTGCATGCACCATTTTCTCTACCAGAAACACTCCTTACTCCCTTCTTCCCTTGGCTAATATTTAATATAAAGACAGACGTCGTAATAGCATTTATGTATCATCAGCATTGTACTAAATGCCTTACATTTGTCATTTCATTTAAGCCTCACAATCACCCTGTGAAGATGGGCTCTCACTTTGTAGATTTTGAGAAAATAGGATGAGGTTTAGAGCAGTTAAGAAACTTATTCAAGGTTATCCAGCTAGTAAACTATTGGAGCTGGGCTTTGAACCCAAGAAATCTGACTCAAAACCTCATGCACTTGATCACTAAAGCACATTGCCTCGTCAAGACTCAGCTTAACTGTCACCTCTTCCAGGAAGCCTTCCTTGCTGTCCTTACTTAAGGGTGCATCTCCTGTGTTCCCACAAAGCCCATGAACACAGCTGTCTCCATCATGCCCTTGCCATGCCCTATTAGAAGCATTTGTTCATTTGCTGCTTCCCTTTCTTTCCTAAACTGTGAGCTCCTTGAAGGCAGGAAGGATTCCTTACATCTCTGATTCCTCAGTCCAGAGTGCCCAGTAGGGGCTTTGTAAATGTCTGATGAATAAACGGAAGCATGGGAAAACGTGGGCTGTTATTGGTGGGACGTTGGATGGGGCCAGAAAATAGAGGGTATGGGCTAAACCTGAACAGGTAGGGTGGGGTCAGACCGTGAAGACTGTTGTTTGCTGGGTGTAGGAATTTGCAAGTAGCAGTCATAAATCCTTCATCCCTTGCACATCCAGGGATGTTACACTTTTCAATGCTATAACTCTGTAACGGGGACACTAACCAGTGGCGTGAGTCCATGCTTGACAGCTCCCTCCTTCCCTTCCCCCCTAAAGCCCTGATTTGTTGTGTTTTTTGATTTCCACAGTGTACGTGCTCCCATCACGGCCAGCTTCAAGCTACCAATGTGAGATCACTGAACATGGCAGTGGGAAGGGATGTGCAGTCCCACGTCATTATAAAACAGTTCCACACCGCAGGTGCAGCAAGAGCACAGGCAAGAGGAAAACGCAGTGAAATCTTAGGAAGTGACGAGTTTTGAGTGTTATTTACCTTTGTTTTTAATATGTCTTTAATTGTAAGTTTATTTAACTTAATTTTTATTAATGGCTGTGTTAACCAGCTGGCTTACAAAATTCCTTAAATTTTAACAGTTGGCTCTCCTGCCTGACATGAGCTGGCTCCAGACACCGCGGTCACTCATCCGTGTGCCTACAGATTCGCTCAAGCCCAGCTCCCGGGCCCGTCTTCCTCCTGAGCAGGCCACCCTAGAAGCTCCGGGTCCGCAGATCCCTGAGGCGGCATCAGCTCTGTCGTCTGCTCTAATGTTTGTGATCCAGGTCCTCAGAACTCGCGCTCTGGCCTTGTTTTGCGATAACAAACGTGTCCCACAGATCCTGCCATCCTCGCAGAGACTGTTTCTGTCGTGAATCCTAGTTTCCCTCTGAGGCCTCCCCAAGTCAGGGTTGACCAAGTTGTGCAGGTTCTGTGCTGCATGATGGGCACCATTCACAGATGGACGGCTTGCGGGGCCTCACAGGCCACATGCCGTCGCCTGTGAACCCACCCACTGCTGCCTCAACACTGGCAGCTCGGGCTTGCTGCGGCTGTGGGACGATTCTGTCCTGCGTTTCCTCTTAGCTTCGGGTCTGCCTTTGGACTCAAGATTCTGTGTTCCTTTTGCTGCAGTAACTGAAACCTGGTCTGATTCCATGATCTGATTACAGGGCTGTCTGGCTTCCTGGCTTTGGCTTAGCCAACCACAACCCAAATCTAAATGCTGATAAATAGCAACATGAGAAAATGAGCTGATTTGAGCAGATATTACTATTTTATTGTCGTCAATATCTGTCAATGGTTGCAAAGACCATGGATGCCTTACTTCTAAACAATTCCTGGAGATTCGAGACTGCTGAGAGTTTCAAAGGGTGCCTACGTTAAAATAATGGAGCAAAGAATGAAACAAATGGCAGTTCTTCCCTAGCTGCCAGTTCAAAGAGGGTTCAGAGGGGCTGAGTGAACCTATGGCTCTTGTATAGATTAAGTTTCTCCTTTCTGTAGCCCCCAGGAAGGAGAAATCTAGGCTCAGCACTGGACGTTCTTGAAGTGAAGGACACTGTACTTCTACGCGGTCTTATACTTATTTGCTGTTTGAACCTAATGACATCAAGGCTTCTTCATTAAGAAAGTGGGCTTGGCATTTCTCTTCATGTTCGACAGATATTCACGCTGGTAACCTAATATTGATACAAGGCTAATGTTAATAGATTTCTGCCTTGAGTATTCTTGAATGACCTAGGAATCGACCTGAGAAGAACCACAAGGGAAAAGGCAGTTTAAAAAATTCAGTTGGTTTTCTCAATGGGAATGAGAACATTTCGTCGCTAGTTTAGGACTCGTGTGTGGGCTGGAGGTGAACTGCTCTGTGCCTCAGGCTTCACTGATACTCTGCCCCTGCTTAGAGGTGACTGGGACAGTTCCAGTCCAGGACAAGGTTTCTGAGCTTATCATTTTTATCATCCAGCCAGGCATGAGTAAACTGAGAACACCACAGATGGTGTTAGAAACATCCAGGTGTGTTTACAGCTGACGTTTGTATGGTGATTACCATGTGCTGGGGTTTGCATGCATTTACTCATTTAATCGTCATCATTTCCCCATTTTACAGCTGAGGATGTGAGGCACAGATGGGATAAGAAAATCACCAAAGGTCGCATGGGTAAGTGAGTGGCAGAGCCTAGATTTCAACCAAGGTGGTAAGGCTCCAGAATGTTCACAATGTAATATTTCTCTTTTCTATTAAATGGAGCAATGATATTCGTTTGCTAGAAGATGCTTTGCAGTATCTCTGATTATTCTAGTTATTACTTTTGAATTCAGAGAAAACTAATGAGCTGGGCCCTTAAAGGCCCAAGCCAATGTGCATGGGAAACTAGCAGTGAATTGCACCGTGGAACAAACACATTCTTTCTTTGGGAACACCAACTCTGTACTGACTTCTGTAAAGGGAGAGTACTCAACGTATTACACTTGAGTGTCTCATGACTGGCATTCAGTTTTGACTCAAAAGATTTTTAACTACACTGCTAAGCTCGTATGCTAGAGGCAACATGTTCATCCTTAGAAATTTCTACTGTACTTTATTTCTTTCTGAGAATTGGGGATTTGTCTCATACTTGCTGGATGTGTTACATGATCCTTGAAAGACATTTTCAAATTAAAGAGTCTCCCCTCGACTTTATTTTAAGAAATCTTTGTGGGCACCAGACCATATGGGTTCAAAGGATGGCCTCTAGCATCTCGTGGCTAGTTTTCGGCCCTTAGATGAGCATCTGGAATGAGGGTCATACAAACGGCCACCTCATGGGGCTGCCATGAGACTAGGGGGTACTTAGCACTTCCTGGCACATAGTTACCACTCAGTGTATAGGCATAATTGTTTGACATGAAAATGGTATAGAACAGTACAGTAGGTGGGTCTTGGGGATCTAACTTCTCTGAGCCTCAGATTCTTCAGCATAAAATAAAGTCAGTAACACCCGTCTCACAGTGCGCTGCAAGCATCAAATAAGATAATATGTTAAGTGCTCAGCAGAGGGCCTGGCGTGTAGTAAGTTCTTACTAAATGGTAGCCTCTGTCATTCTACTGGAGTTTTCTCTCTGTAATGTAGGTCTAGGTAATTTCACAGTGAAATTTGGGACCCAGTATAAAACCATTTTATTTTTAATAATATTTTTCATCTTTTTCCTCTTTGTAGGTCATGTTCTGTTAGAAGAATGAGATAAATACTGGTTTTTACTGCACAATGATACTTTTCTGTATTAATTATGCATTTAAAAAATAAACTTTGGAAAGATCTATTGGTCTTTTTCCAACGGTCCTTTTATAAAGGGCCATTAAAACAGTGCATAAACGAAAGAGCGTTCATTCATTATTGATACCTTGTGGCAGTGATTACATCGGCTCCATCTGCCCACCAGTCGGCCCTCAGAGCCCCCCCTTCAACCAGAGCTCAGGGAGCAGACGACAGAGGAAGGCGAGAGCACATCTCCTCCAGTGTCCTCCAGGCCTCACTCGTCAACGAGGCCGCCTCCCCCCATACCTTCTGCTCGTCTCCTCCATGGCTCCTTTCACTCCGCCCACCTACATGCTCTGGTCTTTTCCAACTTACAAACAAGAAACAAAACAATGTTCCACTAAACTTGTTGCTCCCTTGAAGTACTGTTTCATCTTTCCCTTCTCTTTGACTGCTGAACTTCTGCTAAAAGTGGTCCTCGCTTCCTTAACATCTTCCACTCTTTGCTCCCTTCTTTCACCCCCATGACTTTCCAGAAACTGTCATCTTAAAAGCACTCGGAACCTCCTAATCATCAAGACATTTGGCCTTTTCTTGGTCTTCATTCTTCTTGACTGTCTGAAACGTGTAATACTGTTGAAATTTTGACAATCTCTTAGAGTCTGGGACATTGTTTATACTTTTCTTGACATTCGTGTCTTCGTTTGCTCATAGAAAAGGGTAATGATGCCCACTTTGCAGGTAGTATTGTTAACATATATGGCAATCAGCAAGATTCACTTGGCAATCTCATTTTCCCCAAGACTGTAAGTCTCACACTACACAGGTGACTCCTATATCTGTACTTTTGTTTTGATCTTTCTTTAGATGTTCATTCTTCCTTTTTAACATCTATTTCTACCTGTAATAATAAAATCATGGGTGGTTAGAGCTGGAAGAGTTCTTAGAGAGACCACTCAATATACAATGAAGGAAATGGTGGTGTGGAGAGTAAACCAATTTGGGCCAAGGCTGCTGGGTTAGTAAGGATGGCTTCAGCTTCAAATAACAGAAATCCCAATGTAGCCAGCTTAAATGTATGATGTTCCATAACAAGAAGTACAAGAGTATGGCATGCTGGGGTTGGTTAATGTAGCAGTTCAGTGACCCCATCGAGGCCCAGTTTCCCTCTCTCTACTGACTCTGCCATCCTCAGCACATTGGTCTGTCCACAGGCCAGCTCCTGGAGGTCAGATGCGGTAGCAGTTCCTAGTGTTCCATTCAGACCTGACAATGTCCATTGAAAGGAGAGACCACCTCTTCCAGTGTGGCTCCTCTTAAGAGTGAGTGTTCACTGCCCTGAAGCACACAGCGGGCTTTCCTTCATGCCTCATTGGCCAGACTTGTGACATGCCCTGGGAATAGACATGTGATTGGCTTAGACCAATCAGAATTCACCCTTTGAGGCTGAGGCCAGCCCCCTCTGAAGCATGTGACACTGCCAAGTTGGGTAGATGCAGAAACTAAATCTGGTTTCTTTTAGATTAGAAAGGAAGAAGGTGCAGTGGAAAACGAATTTGGGCAGACTCAGTGTCTGTCACTGTCTCACAGTGAGTTAGTGGCAGTGCCACAACTGGAACTCAGGTTTCCTGATCACTATCCAACTCTCGTTCAATAATTCTTACTGCCTCCCAACATTGGAACCAGACTCAGCATGTCAACCATCGAACTGTTCACCTTTCCACCCAGACTTGCCTGTTATCATATTTTCTTCTAAGGGTGTACTACCATTTTCTCCTCTATTTGGCCATCTTTGACTTCCTTCTCAGCCTGGTTCTCCACAATTCACTCCTCAAATCTTATTTAATCTTTCTATAAAAAATCTCACACAATCATCTTTTTCTTTCCATTATTACTATCATCGCTAGGTCACACCATTATTATATGTGAATTGGATTATTATAATATAATCTAGTAACTGATCTTCCTGACTCAACTTTCTATCCAATGATCATTTACTTTTCAAATCACTGGTATATTCATCTTCCTAAAACATTCCTCTTACTTTTGGAAAAACTTCTTTAGAGGGGTGCTCAGTGAGACTAAGCTGTAATAGTTTTTAAAAATTAGGATAAATTATTATTTCAAAGGTGTCCATAGCTTCTATTTCTACAGTTAGAATTTACAAATTTCCTTGGGCCAGATATCTTTTTACCTGAGAAGAATCTCCAGAATGGTCTCTTTTATTTATTTTTTTGTGAGGAAGATTAGCCCTGGGCTAACATCGTGCCCATCTTCCTCTACTTTATATAGGACGCCACCACAGCATGGCTGACAAGCAGTGCATCAGTCCTCGGTCCTCGCTCGGGATCTGAACCTGAGAACCCCAGGCCACCGCAGGGGAGCATGCGAACTTAACCGCTAGGCCACCAGGCCGGCCCCTAGAACTATCTCGTTTAGATAAATGTAAGGCCAATAGATACCACTGTTTAGGGGAAAATGTGTAACAGAACTTTTGTTTTATATTGACAAAGGCTGCCCTTATGGGAGATTGCAAAAAAAAAAAAAAAAAAGATGGGTATATTTGCATAAGGTGCAAGGAGCTTTCTGGGAAGTAGTGAATACAACTCGGGCACTTTCTTTTTTGAAGTTTAATATTATTAGAAAAATATCAGATGGATTAAAACGGACCCAACTGAGGTCATTTGGCAAAGACATCAAATGCTTTTGAGGAGAAACTCACCATAAAGAGATAAAAGAATCCAGAGTGATGAGCAAGGCCACACACCTATGAGGATTAGAATGGGATTGGGGAGGGCTGGTTCCCAGATGGGGTCTCTGAGCTTAGTGGGGAGGCTTTGAAAAATGCTGTGTGCATACACATTATATGTGTGAGTGTATACATGCTGGGGACCAAAATCATGGAAGGGCTAATATAAGAGTCCCCATCTGAAATGACTTGGGGTTTCCACAGCTGGTCTGACACTGAAGGAGAGCCATCTCCACTTGCTCTGGAGGAATTCTTGCACAGTGGTGGCAGTTATGAGTCAGGTACTTCACACTCTTTGGGGGGCTCTGGGAGTTTGGAGTCACGTTTTCTTGCAATAAGGCAAGAAAAAAGATATAAACGCATCCAGATTGGAAAGAAAGAAATAGAACTCTCTTTATTCACAGACAACACAATCATTTATATAGAAAATCCTGTGTAATCTACAAAAGAACTCCCAGAACTAAAGTGAGTTTAGCAAGATGGTAGGATACAAGATCATATACAAAAATCAATTGTATTTCAATATACTAGCAATGAACAATCAGACATTGAAATAGAAATCATTTAAAATAGCATAAAATATGAAATACTTGAGGATTAATTTGAGAAAAGATGTGAAAGACTTTTACATAGATAACTGCAAAACATTGCTGAGAGAAGTTAAAGAAGACCAAAATAGAGAGATATATTGTGTCTCCAGATTGGAAGACTCAATATGGTTAAGACACCAGTTCTCCCTAAATTAATAAATAGATTCAACACAATCCCAACCAAATCCTAGCAGGGTTTTTTTTTGGTAGAAGTTGATAAACAGATTCTAAAATTTATACAGAAGTTCAGAGGACCTAGAATAGCTTAAACAATTTGAAATAAGAGAACAAATTTGGAGGACTTACACTGCCTGACTTCAAGTCTTATTATAGCACTACAGTAATCAAGACAGTGTGGTGTTGGCATCAAGGTAAATAGATCAATGGAACAGAATAAAGTCCAGAAATAGACCTACGCATATATGGTCAATTGATTTTTGACAAGGGTATAAAGAGAATTCAGTTTAAAAGGATAATTTCTTTCAACAAATGATGCTAGAAGAATTAGATATTCATCTGCAAAAACAAATCCCCCAAAACAAAAAAACTTCAATTCATAACTTCCACCATTAACAAAAAAATTAATTCACAATGAATCATAGACCTCAATGTAAAACTACAAAACAGAAAGAGAACATAGGAGAAAGTCTCTGTGACCTCGAGTTATGCAAAGATTCTTAGACATAAAATCAAAAACACAGTCTATAAAAAAATGAATGCATTAGACTTCATCAAAGTTAAGAACTTCTACTCTTTGAAAGGCAAGCCCAAGACTGGGAGAAAATATTTGCAAATCACATATCTGATAAATGGCTTATATCTAGAATGTGTAAAGAACTCGAAAATCTCAAAAATAATACTACTTTAAAAATGGGCAAAAGGTTTGAACAGACACTTCATCAAAGAAGCTGTTGAAGTGGAAAATAAAAACATGAAAAGTCATTGGGGAAATGCAGATTAAAACCACAATAAGATATTGCTACACACCTATTAGAATGTCCAAAATTAAAAAGCAGTGACCACGCCAAGTGTTTGCAAGGATGTGGAACAGCTGAAATTCTTGTATACTGCTGGTGGGACGGTGAAGTCGTAGCCCACTTTGGCAGATAGTTTGGCATTTATTTAAAAAGTAGAACATAAACCTTATTATGTGACCCAGGCACTTCACAGCCAGGTGTTAACCCAAGAGAAATGAAGGTGTATGTCCATACGAAGACTTGTACATGAATGTTCATAGCAGCTTTACTTGCAATAGCCCCAAACTAGAAACAACACAGATGTCCATCAAAAAGGTGAATGAATGAACAAATTGTGGTAAAGGCACACAGTGGAATGCCACTCATTAGCAAAAAGGCACAAATTATTGGTACACTCTACAACACAGATGAATCTCAAAAAATTGTACTGAGTCAAAGAAGCCAGACTAAAGAGTCCATCCTGTATGATTCCATTTATATAAAATTCTTGAAAGTGCAAATTAATCTACAGCAGCAGAAAGCAGATCAGCAGTTGCCTGGGGATGGGGCAGGAAGGAGAGATTACAAAGGGGTACAAGGAAACTTTTGGGGGTGACTGATATGTTCATTATCTTGATGGTGGTGATAGTTTCATCGGCGTATAGATATGTCAGAACTTACCAAATTTTATACTTTAAAGACATATGGTTAATTGTATGTTAATTATACTTCAATAAAGCTGTTTAAAAAAGAGATATTGCAAATAATTCCAAATAGGTGAAGTGTCAAATATCGTTACTCCTAGTGAATCTGTATTTCTCCAACTGAACAACCTCCAAACCCTTGGGCCTGGCATCTGCCTCTGTGACCTGCTTTCAGGCAAACATTCCTGCTGTATCTCCCTGTGATGTCTTGAATTCCAAAGGGGACTGTTTCCTGAACAGGTGTTATCTTTCCTCGTGCGTTTCGTTGGCCTGGCATGGTCTGCCCACGTCTTGGGATCCCCTCACAGAGAGACGATCCTTCCTTTGAATTCCTACAATGCTTTGTACTTTACTTCACGGCACTTGTCACACACTTCTTTATATTATAGCTTGTAAACACATTTCTTACCTCCCCTACAAGACTGAAAGATTCTGGAAGTTAATGACCCATGTATTTATTATTTGTCTCAGCACCTCAATGGCATCTTAGAGAATGTCTTGTGAATAGTAAGTTTATACATACACAATAAATATGTTTGAGGATTTTTTTATATTTACCAAGGATTGAAAACATTTTATTGTGCTTAAAAAACGTGAAACTTTTCCCAGTTGTGGCGAATGCCATCTTCATTCACAGAAGATTGGGGGAATATTTCCCTTATATTTAGGTTGCTTAATCTCTTAACCTGTTGTAAATACCTTTTGTTGATGTTCTCTAGAGACATTTCTCACTGTCTAAGTACCAGAAACCATTGTCTGTAGATTTGTAATTGTTCATTGATCACCCTTATAATGTGTACACACATCTTGAGTAAAAATGGCATAGAGATTCAATGATTATATTAAAGAGAAAATAACAAAAGTCTATTTCTGGAACACTTCTTTGTGTTTTTTGACCCTGTGTTGAAATAACAAAACGCAAGCCCTATCTAAGAAACAGGCCAATGATAAAACCCAAGAATAATTTTGTTGCAGAGTTAAGGTGAACGAGAAACTGGGTAAGAGGAGAGCTTTATTTCAGTTTCGAGTATCTGACAAAATTGGGAAATTGGATAAAAGGAGTTTAGGAAATTGTACTGCATGAAAATGTACTGATGTTTTGTATCCAGCGTAAGAGCATCTGCTTCCCTCACACAGATGGAAACGTGATGGTCTCCCTCTAATGGAAGTGCTCATTTCCAGGGGCATTGTCATTTTGAAATGGGTTTGTTTGAGGATTCCGGGTCTAATTTCGTATTATTAAACTCTGAAATTACAGAAGCCTTTCCAAAGTAATCCCTGAGCCTCAAAAGGGCCTCAGGGTGCCCCGTGAGCTTGTTGTGCACAAAGTTTGAAGGGCTTGTTTGCAATATAATCCTCCTTTCTCTACCACCCGGTGCGATGTCTTAGTTCTTGCCTTTCCCGGGGGCTGGGTTTCTTCCTCTCCTCAGTGTCAGAGCTCGGCCTGGGTGCTGGAGTGGCAGCCACTGAAGGATTCTAAAGCAGACAACAGGGCAGAGGTGATGGGGTCCGGGTTGGGGGTAGACCTGGGCTTGAATCCCAAGTCCACACCTATGAGCTCTGCGGCCCGGATCCAGCTGTGTAGCTTCCTGAGTCCCAACTTGCTCACCCACCAAAAGAGCACCACGAATGCCAAGAGCTTAGCATGGTGCCCGGTGCACAGAACACACGTTCAAAATGTATGCTAGTATTAGCAACCAGAAATTGTCTTCGTTTTGCTTCAAGAAAATAGGCTTAGCCTTGCGCTAAGGATGATTTTAAAAAAATGATAGTGTGGATGTAGACATTTTCTTAGAAACATTTCTAGAGAAAACTTGGTGGTTGCGTATCTAGTGTTAAAAGGCCTGCCCAATCTTGCCCAAAAGATACCCAATATCCGTGCCTCCAAATAGACACCCACGTGGTGGTGTGGAGGCCAGATACTGTCCACTCCATTCACTGTGGGCAGGAAGAGGATCCAGGGGAAGGAAGAAGACCATAGCTAATTAAAAATGGATTCTCCTCCGTCTTCTCTCCGCCACTTTCACTCTCCATTTTCCCTCCACCCCCACTTTTCCTGACGTCCTCTTATCCACTCCATTCATTTCCCCTCCTATTTCTCTATTTTAGAAACGGCACCTATTATGAAAAAGAAAATATTTGACACCATCCTCAGAAAGTCAGGGGTGGGGTAATGCATTTTTAATCCTGAACACCTGGCCTTCTTTTGTTTGGCTGCCAGGATGGGAAGGTTTTTTGATTATTCAAAAAAGTCTTCATGCTGGTGCTCACAAATGACTAAAAAGGTTAATAAATTTCAGAATGTGCTTGGTAATCCAGGGAGGTAGAACTCTACAAACACAGACTTTTCTTTTTAGGTTGAATCTGACATTATGCAAAGCTCCCCTTCTCTTCCCACACTCAGTGTTTATCCAGGCTTTAAACACGGAGTAGCAAGAGCGTGGCGAGGAAGCTAACGCCGATCGGGGGCTGCTTTGAGGGGGGATCCCACACACATCGTCTCGTTTAGGTTTCATGACAGCCCTGTGGGGAAGGCACCACAGTTCCCATGTTTCATCGGTGAGGGCATGAGGGGCTTCAACGTGCCCCATCGGGGAGGGACTCACTCCAGCGCAGTCTCCCTGAGCACTAGGGACCCCTTGCGAGATTGAGCCATCTTCTCCAGCTGGCCCCTCATCCCTGCAGTGGCACCATGTTACAATACCGTGATGCAAGTGCCTCTTTGCCCACCGTGCAGTGCCAACTGTGGCAAGATGTAGCTCCCAGTTCCAACCACCCTCTGTGGCCAGCCAATTCTTAGGACCACGGTCAAGTGCAGAATCCATCTTTCTAGGAAAGGGGGCTGTGAAACTGATATCCCCTCCCCCAGCAGCAGCACAACCACACGTCCATCTCCCCAAATCTCTTTCCTCTGCTCTGATTACATGGAGGCGGGTCTGCGGGTCCCGAAATATTGGCTGGGGTGGTGGAGGTGTTGATGGGGTTGAGATTGTGGGTGGAAAGACCAGTTCTCAGAACCAGTCCTCTAAGTAAACCCTGCAGGGCAGTGGCAGGGGTACTTGGTGGTTTTGGCCTACAGTTACAGTTCTGAGACAATAAGAGCAGCATTTACACGTAGATTTTCAAATCTAATCCCTATGACAACTCTGTGAGTGAGGTTCAGTTATGACCCCCGAGTAGTTAGGTGGTTAGAAGCAAACATGGGCCCAGGTTTGAATCACAGCTCTTACACTGTTAGTGTGAAGTGCGAACAACTTGTTGTCTGTGTGGCTTTCACCTTCTCGTGCCTCAGTTTCCTCTCTATACGGTAGGAAGGATAATAGTACCTGTTATACCGCTGTGGTATGGGGAAGCTGACCCCGACGGGTTAGATAACTGCCCAAGGTCACACAGCCAAGTAGAGCTTCCCAAACCCCTGCTCTTTGCTATTCCTCCACGGCAGTGCTTCTCAGCCTTTTCCACGTCCTGGCACACGTGGAAAGTGATGTTACTCAAATGACACTGGGGAGAATGAGTGAGACAGCTCAAGGCTGAGGTGATTGGTCTGGGGACTCTGGTCACCCTAAGCTCCTGCGGGTCCACTGGTGCTCCGCTGTCCTGGAGCAGAGACTAGGAGGGCCTATCCAGGCCAAGGATGTCAGGTAGGTCTTCCCGGAGAAAATGACGTCTTGGGTGCAGCGTGAAGGGTTAGAAAATTCGGTAGTGAAGGGAGGGGTGAGAATGGCTGAGAGGGACCGCTTAATTTTCTTTTCTGCAAATGGAGATCACCATAATATCTATTTCACAGCATACTTAAAAACTAATGATGGAATGTATATGGAAAAGGATTTGAAAAATGTGGTATCAATTTTAGCTGTTACTATTCTTGAGGAAAATGGACAAAATATTTGAAATAGCAAGCATGATCTAGGCAGAGTGGTTACAGAGATGGAACATTTCTACCAAACGTTCACTTGGGGAAAGTTACTGTTTTAATAAGACATTCTTTCCTCTCGCCCTCCATTCCTCCCTTTCTCCCTCCCTTCTTTCCTTCATCTTTAACCAAATAAAAATGGACATTAGCTTCCTCTAATGTTTGTTATGAGGCTTAACCTATTTTCATCAAGTAACTAAAGCAAGTAGGAATAAGATCAAGAGTTCTATAATCCCAAACCAGGTGTGTCTGACATTCAGATTAATTGGCCTTATCTGAGGAAATACCAGGCTGTCTCCGTGACATGGTCCCAGGGCTGCTTAGGTGAAGATTTGTTCTGACAAGCAGGGCAGCCAGGCCCACGCTGGATCCAGAAATGGTTTTGGTCATTGGAGGGGAGGGATTCAGGGCTGCCAGTCAGGTCGTCTCCTGCCCAGGGCCTGACATCTGAGTCTTGTGGAGTGGGGATGGGAAGGTTGTGAGTACAACTTGAAAGGGCCACTGCACTGAGGATGTTGTCCATCTCTGGGGCCCAAGGACGTCTGTCTTGGTTCTGTCTCTCTATTGAGGGTAAGCCAAGAAGGGAAGAGAGACATTCTTCCCAATTGTGCAACGCAACGTCAAATACCTTGTCACCCTGACATCAGCTCATGACATCGGCTGTGGCGGAGGTGGCAGGGCCTGCTGGACAAGGTGAGCAATGAAAGGATGGAGGCGATGGAAAGAGACAATAGCAGGTGCCACGTGAGTGGTGACAGGACTTACTTGTCAGCGTATAATAGATATTCACAGGAAGAGTGAGTAGAGGCAAAAAGTAGAGAAACACAGTTCACAGAGAATAAGGCAGAAAGTGAAATCCTGAATGTTTCTCAAGTCTTCATTGCCATTTCGCTTCTGCACCCTTCAGCTACTTATAATTTCCAGGATGAGCTCCGTAGACTAATTCATTTCAATGTATTACCCATTTCAAGTTTTTTTTTAGAGTTCATTTAAAATTTGTCCAACTTTGACATTTTCTTTCCTGAGTTTACTGTAACATTCAAGTAATCTGCACAATTGCATTAAATTTTTAAAAGCTACCAATCTTACACATGAAAAAAAGCTTACGATCTTCAATAATCTTTAATGTAACACACATTCATTATGTATGAGCCTGCAAAGGAGAAACCCTCATTGTCCGGAATCCTTAGTGCTAAACAGTGGTGGCTTTGGGATGGTTAAATACTACACGTTTGCTTCGTAAAACCATCATCACACAACTGTAGCAGGTTAACCCTGAAAGTCATCATCACCGTTTCGTCTTAAATAATCTGGACTGAGCAAAGGGAGAGAACCTTCTCTGATGGCACCTTCTTGTGGTCATGATTTCAACAAGATACCGTTCTTGAAATTTGACTCTGATGTTGGAATGCTCATCCGTTCTTGGAGAAGCTCACTCATTCTTTGTGGCTGAACTCAACTGCCACCTCCTCTGTGAACTAGTCCCCAACACTTCGAGCAGGATTAATTGCTCCCGTGGAACTTGGTACATGGCTGTGTTATGCCACCATTATGACATGGTGTCTTAGCTATTCTTGTGTGTATTTACCCAATAAACCATGAACTCCTTGGGGGTAGGGATGGTTGTTGGCACAAGAGGCACTGAATCGATGATTGTGGAACTAAAGAGTCTGTCTAACATCATAGATATTGTGTTTAAAATACAGATGAATTTGTGCACTTGGACAAACAAACTCAGATGTTCAAGGGGCTGTTGCCATCCAGATATAGAACTGAAAAAGAAAAAAGAATTTTAGGAAGTTGTCATCTTAAAATCTCCTTAACTGCAGAGATTCAAGAAAGGTCAACCATATTTGAAGGGGAATAACTGAGTTAATGAATGAATGAAGATTTTTCTATCTAGTGTGTGCTGGATTTATCCTATAGTTAAAGCTAGAACTCGAGGGAGGGGAGAGGATGGGCTGGGTATTCACTGAGTGACTCTGACCACTGGGTTCTGTATGAGGAGGTTTCCATGACATGATTTCCCTATGGGTGCAACAACCCCGCTGGTTGGTTCCTATCAGCTCCTTCTGCCAAATGGGGAAACTGAGTTTTGGAGATTCAGTGATGTGAACAGAGTCATTCATCTAGTAAGGGTTGAAGCAGAATTCAAACCAAGTCTGAAAAAACTTCTCAGTGTATGTGTTAAGCAACAGGGGAGAACTCAGCAGTTACTAAGATAATTCAGGACAGCCCTTGCTTTGTAGTCTACACTTTCCCCCCTGAAATAAACACCTAAGGAAAAGGGTCTGGAGGGAGGGGCTTGGAGTGGGCAGTATGTGTGGTGGTTAAGCAAGTGGACTCAGAGTCAGAAACTGGGGCAAAGAGCCTGGCTCTGTCACGTTCCAGTGGAGTGACCTGGGCAAATTATCTAAACTCCTAGAGCTCCTCTTTCTTTAATTGTAAAATGTAAAACTAGGTGGTGGGGAAAAATCATCACTTGTCTCTTACAGGACGCCGTGAGAATGAAATGCTGCAAGGATGAAGGGAGAGAGTTTGCTGAGCACCCAGGCAGGGCTTGGCACACGCTGATGCTCAGAGTTTTCTTATCGTAATTTGCCAAATGTTCCATGTTTATTGCCCAAAGTCAACAGCTAATTGCTCATTTTTCCACTTTCTTACTGTTTAGTAGATGCTATCTCAGTGGGTGGAAGAGAAGTCCCCTGAATGGCCTTTTCCCTGTGACCTGCAGCCTGAGTGTGGAGCTGGGATCATTGGGTAGGAGTTTGGTTCCTGGTTCTGCTTTGTGACCTTGGAGAGACTCGTTGCTCAGTTTCTCTGGACTCCAGTTTTCTTCTCTGTAGAATGGCCACCAAAGCCACACCTTTATTACAGAATTCTTGCCAGGCTTACTGGACAAGGCTAAGATAAGGTACATACGGAAGGACACCTAGCCTGGCCTAGGAAAGGTCAGGAGAGTCTTCTGGAAGGAAGTAGAGTCCAAGTGGACACCTACAAAAGAAGGGGCCTTGTGAGCTATGACACACACCTCTGCCAACAATAATTACGCTATTGTTTTAATAACATAAGTATATGCAACTGACATTCAAACTTGTTTCAGACTGCGTTTCTCATTCTACTGGTTTCGCTTTCTGATGTCACCTTTGAATTTCATGAGGTTTTTAAGGGGAGTCACACTGTGATTTTTTTTTTTTTTTTGTGGACTGTAATTGTCTCCAAAATTTGGTCCATCATTTTCCTGAAGGCGTTTCTAGTAGAACTTCAGTATTCTGCAATGTCTTCAGTCATCAGCTGTGTAATGTGAGAACCCAGATAAATTTAGACTGTGTAACTCTTTCTGGCTTTCATATCGAATGGGATAAGTTCGTGAGCTTTGCGTGTAAAAGAAAATAGACATCTTGGATTTCATCCTGAGTTATTCCTTGGGTATAAATAAGACACTGAAAGGCACATTAACTTTTCCAGGTCGCTAGTGTTTTCTTTAGAATGCTGGACTATAAATATTCCCTAGCGGTGGATTGAAAATGATGTATCACTCTCTCTCCCCCACCCCGGAGGGCTTAGGGTACCAGAGAATAACACTGACTTGCAAGTCTCTGGCTCATTGTGTGCTGGTATTGTTTATAAGGTCAAATTTTGGATTAACCTTTTGTGATGAAAAAAGTCAACAAGGTGTGCTCGTGAACATTTTGCTTCTTAGGGAAAATTATTTTACATGGAATTTACTTAGGGCACCACATAAAAATTCTTAGCACAAAATATCTAGCACAGTGTGAACATTTATTTCCCTTGAGTTGCTTAAATGTCATCGTGTTTCATAGAAAATAGGAAATACCTCATTTTGAAACTAATCTTGCCAGAGCTTCTTGGCTGTGATCTCATCTATAATGGTGCCATCTACAGAGAAAAGGAGAATTGAATAATTACCTGGTGAATACAAACAGAGCCAGCCACAGAGATGATTCAGAAGGTCTTTATTTTGTTCTGTGATCTTTTAGAGCAAGATTATCAGTCCAAAGAATCTAGAAAATTACCTATACTGTTTCCAACTGACTTTGTCTGAACTCTTTCTGTGAAATCCACTGAACAGGCCTTGTTGAGATGAAGTGAATTTGTTGGAATTGTAAGATCTGCCCTGTGGCTGATCTGGTCAAGATTTTACTAGACTCCAAGCTTCTTGAGGGCACAGACTGCACTGCTTTTATCTTTGAATCTCTGCGGTGTCTGGACTGCAGTGAGCGTCCTCTAAATAGTTATTGAATTGATTTAAATTCAGTTTATTGTGAAAATCATTTCTGGGCCTCCTAAGAATCAGAGTGTTTGAAAAATATGTTCCTCGATGCCCTTCTTTATTACATCTGGTTTAGTTTCCCTTGGGAGCCATGTATGTTGTGGAAACACGAGCGTCTCTTTGTGGTAGGAAGTGATGGATCGTGACAAGGACAGCGGCAGCTGAAATTGGATAACATTTGGTAATTATGGGTAAAACTAATGCAGACCTGTGTGACTTAACAGAAAACATAGATTAAGAGTTTTTGAAAACTGTTTTCATGGCTGTAGTATATTACACAGATTGTGTTTCTTTTCTCTTTTGACAGTTTTATTAAGTAAGCCTGAAAATCAGGTGAGGAGATGCTTGTGTGTGTGTGTGTGTGTGTGTGTGTGTGTGTGTGTAAACAAGAGATAAATGAAATTTCATCCCAGTAGGGTAGGTCCTGCTTAGAATGATGATAATAGCTATTAACTGGGAGCCCAATATGTGTGAAACAATCTTTGAATACAATAATATATTTAAAGCATACAGCAACCCTATGAGTTATGGTTATTTCTACTTTTTAAGATTAATAAGCTGATGTTCAGAGAGTTTAATAACTTGCTCAAGCTCACATAGCAAGTGGCAGAGCTGAGATTCAAATTCCAAACTCTCCCACTAGTAAATTGCCGTTCTTCCCACGGATTATGCTTGACACAGGAGGCACCCACGCGTGGTGATTCTCAACAGTCTCAAAACATCTTCTTTTGGGACACCACTTGTCTGTAATTATTACCTGTAGAGTCTTTCTTTGAGCCTGAGGCCAGATTAAGGCTTTGTTTACATTGAGCAATACAATAGTCCAATCTCAGCTTCCAGAACCGACAGCATTTCTTGGGAAGTCAGCAACTGGACAAAAGTGAGTCATCTTGACTAAAAGTAAGAAAGTAAGAGGGCATTTAATGCTTTGTCTTTTTAAAACACAACTAATTAAGCAGTTTGAATTCTGAGCAGAAAGAAACAAATGAAATGTTACTTCAGTTTTCAAACTACGTTGAATTAACACGCTAGACTTTTCACCTCCAGGCGGGAATGACGGAACGCTGTGGAAGAGCTGTGGGTGGAGAGGACCCCGGGCTTCATCAGCCGACACCGGAGCCAAGGGGGCATTCTGAGTGGAGGAGAACGGAGATGTAAGGGAAGCATTAGCTGGTTTCTAGTCAATCTCCTTTCCTATGCACACAGGATAATTGTAAAGTTAAGATGTTAAAACCAAAAACCAATTTATCTATCTGGCTTTTTTGTTCAAGTGCTGTTATACTCAGAAGCAGGCAAAATAGCAGACGAGGAAACCGGGTCTGCTGAAATGAGCATCCAAACTGCTGAATTTCTCTGCATTTCCATGTGCTGGAAGAGCAGGAACCAAAGCTACACGTTTTCTGCCCTCACGAGCTTACAGTCTAGACACAAAAAGACACGATGATTTCCTCTAACAGTGTGCGAGGACTTTTAAAGAGGCATCACAGTCAAAGAAAATTCAGCAACTCAGAGGGAGAAAACTTGTCTCCAAAAGGCCCCTGGAACCTGCCCAAGGCTGGCTGTGTTCAGAGGGACTGTGGGAAGACGAGACAACGGAGAGGAGAATAAGGGCTCCAACGTGGTTTTCAACCAGTTAAAGGTCACGACACTGTATGAGGCTGTGCTGCTGTAATTGGGTTACTCATGCTATTAAATGATGAAGAATGCCTGTGCATTAAGGGCTCCAACTGGAATGGGTACTGCAGTGGTTGAATGCAAACTATCCTATATTCCTTGGTGACTTGAGGCAGGTGTCTATGAACGACAGCAGCCAACCACATCCACTTCTGTGAAGAGGCTTTCATAATAATGAAAAAATATATTTTATGGGCTGGCCCTGTGGCCTAGTGGTTAAGTTCAGCATGCTCCACTTCAGCGGCCCGGGTTCGGATCCCGGGCACAGACCTACACCACTTGTCAGGGGCCATGCTGTGGTGGTGACCCACATACAAAATAGAGGCAGACTGGTGACAGATGTTAGCTCAGGGTGAATCTTCCTCAGACAAAAAAAATGTATTTTATTTATTTATTTTATTGAGGCAAAATTAACATAACATAAATTTAACCATTTTAAAGTGAACATTTCAGTGGCATTTAGTATATTTACAATGATGTGAAGCCATCACCTCTCTCTAGTTTTCATCATTCCAAAAGGAAACTCCATACCTATCAAGTAATTGTTTCTTGTTCTCCATCCCCTGACCATGGTAACTACCAATCTTTGTTCTGTCTCTATGGATTTACCTAGTCTGGATATCTATTATAAATGGAATCATACAATATATAATCTTTTGTGTCTGGCTTCTTTTACTTAGCATAATGTTTTCAAGGTTCATCCACGTTGTAGCATGTGTCAGTATTTCATTTCTGTTTATGGCTGAGTAATATTCCATTATCTGTACATACCACATTTTGTTTATCATTTATCTGTTAATAGACATTTGGGCCGTTTCTCCCTTTTAGCTATTATAATAGTGTTTCTGTGAACATGTGTTGTCTCAGTCCATTTGGGCTGCTATACCAAAGTACCAGAGACTGGGTAGCTTATGAACAACAGGAATTTATTGCTCTCAGTGGTGGAGGCTGGGAGTCCAAGATCAGAGGGCCAGCATGGTTGGGTGAGGGCCCGCTTTTGGGTCACAGACTTTTTGTTGTGTCCTCACATGGTGGAAGGGGCTAGGGAGCTCTGTGAATCTCTTTTGTAAGAACACTAATCCCATTCATGAGAGCTCCACTCTCATGAAATAATCATCTCCTAAGGACCCCACCTTTTGACATCATCATATTGGGTGTTAGGATTCCAACATGTGATTTTGGGGGGGCACAAACATTCAGACCATACCATGTGTGTACCTATACTTGTTTGAACACCTGTTTTCAATTCTTTTGAGTAGATACCTAGCAGTAGAATTACTGGGTCATGTGATAATTCTATGTTGAACTTTTTGAGGAGCCACCAAACTGTTTTCCACAGTGGCTGAACTATTTTACGTTCCCACCAGCAATGCACGAGGGTTTCAATTTCTCCACATCTTTGCCAACATTTGTTATTTTCTGTTTTTTTGATTATAGCCATCCTAATGGGTATGAAGCAGTACCTCATTTTGGTTTTGATTTACATTTCCCTAATGATAAGCATCTTTGCATGTGCTTGTTGGCCATCTGTATATCTTCTTTGGAGAAATGAGAAATGTCTATTCAAGTCCTTTGCTCTTTTTTTTTTTTTTTGAGGAAGATTCGCCCTGAGCTAACATCCTTCCCATCTCCCTCTATTTGGTAGGTGGGTTGCAGCCACAGCATGGCCACTGCTGAGTGGTGTAGGTCTGCACCTGGGAACCAAACCCGGGCCACCAAAGAGGAACGTGCCAAACTTAACTACTAGGCCATGGGGCTGGCCCCCTTTACTCATTTTTTCTTTTTTTGGTGAGGAAGACCAGCCCTGAGCTAACATCCGTTGCTTATCTTCCTCTTTTTGCTGAGGAAGACAGGCCCTGGGCTAACATCTGTGCCCATCTTCCTCTACTTTATATGGGACACCGCCACAGCGTGGCTGACACGCAGTGCGTTGGCGGGTGCCCGGGATCTGAACCCGCGAACCCTGGGCTGCCAAGTGCGAACTAAACCGCTGCGCCACCGGGCCTGCCCCCTTTACTCATTTTTTAATTGTGTTGTTTTGTTATTTCGTTGTTGAGTTGGCATACTAATTTTTGAGCCACATAGCTCAGCTGTGTCATGAGGCAAATCCAACACCCACAGCAGTCTTGAAGGTGGGGTATGGGCAGGGATAAGAGAAAGCAAAGAGCCCAGGAGCGATCGACCTTGAGAGTGTGGCTGAAAGGGTGCTAATATGCAGCTTTATCTTCCTCAATAACTTAGACATCAAAATTTATCTTCTCTGATAACTCAGAAGAGGAAGTGATCAGTTTGGTGTGGCACTTTGATGGATATGCATTTCTAGAATCTGTGACCTCATCTTCATGCTCACTGCCATTATCTAGCTCAATAATAAAGGGCTACCATTTCTGAGTGCACCTCACACACATTATCTTACTTAAACTTCATAGCTATGCCAGGGTGGTGCTATTCTCCTAATTTTACATATTAGAAGAATTGAAGGTTGGGGGGGATTGAGTAACTGGTTCAAGATCACAACCAGAAGGAGGCTGCGTGGGTAGGGCTCCCATCCTCACTGCTCTGTGCCCTTTATCTCTTCCTCCATGGATGGCTCGTCACTTGTTTGCATTATTGTTCTGTCTCGTAACCCCCTCCCTTTCGTCAGTCAGTTACCTTCCTCTGTCAGTTCTCCACATTGCTGACATTGGTGGTTTTTCTAAAACATAAATCTTATCATGCCACCACCTGGCTTATAGTCTTTTAGTGGCTTGTCATCCTTCAAGATCCCGTCTTCCCTCTCAAGGTGTCATCTTTTGCTCCTCATTTGTACCCTACCTTACAGCCATGTCAAACTACTCCCAATTTCTGGAGTCTGTCAAGCTGTTTCATACTCTTGTGCCCAAAACATGAAGTTCCTTCTGCCTGGAATGCATTGAAGACTCCCAGCTCCTCGCCGCCCCAGAAGTACATTATGAACTTTCCCCTGTGTCATACCACGCACAAGTATTGGCAAATGAGGTAGTCAGCGGAAAGAAAGAGAGGAAGCTGTCATTATTTACATTCCTCACCTTGACTAGCGGCAATACTCAAAAGAATCAACTGAAAAACTAACAGGCACTTAGTAGTCAGATACCAGATTTTAAAAAATCAATAGCTCTCCCAATCACCAGCAGTAACCAGTTAGAAAACATAATGGAAACAAGGATCTTATTCACAATAGCATCAAAAACTGTAAAACACCTAGAAAAAAACTTAATAAAAATATGTAAATCCATATTTTTAAAAAACTTTCTAAACTGTTATTGAAGGAGAGAAAAATAGCACCTGAATCCATCGTAACATGCTCCATGTTTCTGCACAAACGTTTACTGTGGTGGTTATGAGCCTGAGTTCTGACCGCAGGAGTTTGCCCGCTGTCTCCGCCGGGTCCTTCCTGCGCCATCTCAGGGAAGGGGCTTCACTCTCTAAGGCTTAGCTTCCTTGCTTGTAAAATGAGAGGGATAGTACTAGTTAAGTCATTTATCAAGTATGAGAATTAAACAAAATGATCTGACTAAATAAAGTGATCTGTTTAGAATACTCAGCCCAGTGCCAGGCACGTAGTAAACACTTGGTGAGTTGTCTATTATACTAAAGATGCCAGTTCTCTTTAAGATGATCTGTGCATTTAGTGCAATTCCAATTGAGCTTTAGTTTCTGTGTGTGGTTTGTAATTTTATCAAGAACTCACCTTGAGAGGGCATTGTTTCCTGTTTTATGTTTTGGAGTTGTGTGTCTTCCGAGTTGTGGGTATCCCCCAACGGAGCTGTTTTGCTGGCCCCGTATATGTGTCTCTCTCTCTTTCATTTTTCCTTCTTTCTTCTTTCCTGTCTCAAGGTCACAAAGCTATTCTCCTATGTGTTAAACCCGAGAGGCTTTATCTTTCACACTTAGATCTATAATTCCCCTGGAAATGATTTTTGGGCGAGGTGGGAGTTAGGTCAAGTTTTGTTTATTTTTTTCCCTATGGATGCCCAGTTGACCTGGAACCACTTATTGAAAAGACTGTTCTTTCTCCAGTGCTCTGCAGTGCTGTCTTGATCATATGCCTATGAATCTATTTCTGGACTCTCTGCTCTCTTCCTTTGGTCAATTTGCTATCCTTATGCCAGTACCATACTGTCTTAGTGTTAAGTCTTGATATCCACTAGAATTAGTCGTCCCATCTCATTCTTCTTCAAGAATGTTTGGGTTATTTCTGGGCTTTTCCTTTTCTATATAATTTTAGAATTGGCATGTTAATTTCCACATAAAAAAGCTGCTGAGATTTTTAATTGGGCTAGAACAGAGTCTATAGATCAGTTTGAGGAAGCTGACATCTTCACAGTATTGAGTTTTCCAGTCCTTGACCATGGCACACTCCTTCACTTGTTTAGATCTTCTCTAGAAGATGATTCAATGACGTTTTATAGTTTTCCGTGTGGAGGTTTTTAGGCTAATTTCTTACGTTGGTGTTTCTATGCACCTACATCTGGTGCAGGCTTCAGGTTTCAACTTCACAAGGTGATGTTTTTTCTTCCAAGTGTGGCCCTGGGTCGCGGCAAGCTTACTGGGGACCGCTCTGGGTCGGCAGACTACGTGCTTCTGATCCCTTTTCACTGACGGCTGCTTGACAAGCCTGGCTTCTCGCAGAGCTCTGTTCTTGCCCACGCCCTCCTGCCGGACTGGGGTCTCACCTCCTGCTCTTGCTTCATGAAAACCTCGGGCCTCAGACGTCCGGGCCTCTCACAGGCACGGGTACTCCATCTGGCTTTGCATTCCCGGCACCTGTGGGTTTTCTTCTCCTTCTTTTGAGCTTAGCTATGTATTTACAACATTGTTTTGATCACGCTTGGTGGAGAATTTCTCTTGCTTAGAGTGGGAGGGAAGCTTCAGTGCTGGCTTAGAATGCCATATTTCTGGAAGTCTTCTGCAATACTACTTGTATCCTTGAAAAAGGGGCTCACCAATAGAAGAATAGTTAAATAAGAGAATGAGGTAGAACGAAATACTGAAACTGTGGAAAGATTTCTAAGTCTCATCACTAAATGAGAAGAAAATTTTCACAAGTGTAATTTAATTTATGTAAGTACCATGCAAAGCAACTCTCCCTTTAAAAGATTTATAGCAATAGATTTGGAAATCCACACACAAAACTGTCCACAGTGGTACCTCTAACATGAGACTGGGCTGGAAGCAGATCGAGGAGGGAGCCTCTCACGGAGATTTTCGTATTATTTTGTGTTATGTGATTTGTTTGATTTATTATTTGATTACAAGTAGTACAACTTATATTACTTGTGTAATTTAACAGTCAACCATTTCCCCTCCC
The DNA here is from genome assembly GCA_031878705.1 of Tapirus indicus. Classification (NCBI taxonomy): domain Eukaryota; kingdom Metazoa; phylum Chordata; class Mammalia; order Perissodactyla; family Tapiridae; genus Tapirus; species Tapirus indicus. The sequence continues at coordinate 152,544,834 of CM062918.1, read as the reverse complement.
CAGCTCAGGCCCCAAGCCCTTGACAGCGCCCACAGCCTCGCCCTCTCCTCACCTGCTCACACTTGTGCTCCAGCCACCCGGCCGTCTCTGCGTCCCTTGACAGTGCCGCTCTCCCTCCACCCGACGGCCTTGGTGTTTCCTCCCTCACCTCATCCTTCAGCGGCTCTCCATTTCTACTACAGCCCTCGGAGCAGCCTTCCCTGAACTCCAGACCAGGCAATGTCCCCTGTTCTGTACTCTCCTAACGTCTCATGTCACTCTTTTGCAACATTTACAGTAATTTTAATTAAGTAATTAGTTTTGAAAATGGTTGTAAACGCTGGACAACTCCAGTGGAACGTGCGGGGTGAGGGCTGTGTCGCTCGCTGATTAATTCCCCGGACCTCGCAAAGCACCTCGTACGTACTGGGCCCTTGAGAAACACTCATTGGAGGAATCAGCGAGTAACTGAGGTTTCCTGGGACTCTTGAGTGCAGTTTTTGATTCCCTCAAGTTCCTTCATGGAAACGTAGGGATCCGAGGTTCCCGTGCTGGGAAATACTAATTCCTTTCCTGCTCTGTTTGGGATGGCACAGGTCTGTGCAGGGCAGGGGATGTGGCTCTGCTTACCCTTATACCTGGAGTGCATTTTGAGCATATCGTCCCTAAAATGTCTCCTCTAGAATTCCCACTGCCTGTCCATCTGTGAAGGGCCTCTGCCCACGAACACAGTAGGGACCTAATAGAGCTGTAAGGACGTCGGTAGGAAGGGTGATTATTTCCTGAGCTGCGTGCTGCCCGGGAGACCCTCCCTCTGTCTCCAGGGGTTACTTCCTCTATGCTCGCTTCTAGGCTGCCACCATCCGACATCTCCAACTTCAGATGCGAGCCGGTCCTCTGCTGTCTCACTGGAGTTTCGCTGTTGGACAGCTTCCTGTCCGTGGATCCTCATGAGATTATGCTGAAATTTCATTCCCAGTGACATCAGGAGTGAAACGAACTAAACTGAACTCTCGAGGATGTGTTTCAATACACAAGAACACAGCAAAGTCATTGCTCTGTGGAGCAGAGGAGGAAATCAGTCCACAAAACTCCTGCCATGGGACAGCTTGTTTCCACGCTAGATCATAATGAGAATTACCTAAATAGAATTAAGCTGTCGTGAAATTTTTTTAAGGACTCATTTATCCATCAGACTAAGAGAAACATTTCATTTCACTGAACTAAAAGGTCAGAACTTTTTGATGTCCCAACTACACAGGCATGCTCGTGTACATGCTCACCAGAATTTGGGGGGGGAGGGTGACTCAGCGACAAGAAAGTGCAGCTGTGGTGAAGCTCCTGCTAATGACCCTCTGTGGAAAGCCCTTCTCGCTTCCTCCTCTACCACCAGACGTTGTGGCTGTGCACACGGCTCTTTGGAATGATCTCTGCCAAGGGGAGCTCATTGGTTGGGATGGGCCATCTATTGTCCGTCAAAGGGAGATTTGCAAATGAACATTATCCTCCAGGAAGCAGAGCTCTTCCATTCTCAGAGAAAAGTGATGATCATTGGACTTTACATGTTTCCCTTTTTGAGATACAGACCACAGGATTTGTTTATGACTATATTTAGCACCAACAGGGAACTTACAGGGCAACTCAGATGGAGGGGAATAGAGTGAAAACATTATAAAACTCTTGGGAAATACGTTCCAAATGATCCAGTGACTTTTAAAGGTCCATTTTTTTAAAACACGAGAGTGAGGCCATGTGGCTGTTTTCTCGGTAGCGGGAGGGGTGTTGCTGTGTCGACCGCACGTTCTCACCCTGCGACCAGCTGCTCGGTCTTTGTCAGAAGACCAGCTGGGTGGACGGGCCACCGTCTCTGGCCGTGGAAAAAGTGCGTCTCTGTGAGAAACTTACAAGTTTGTAGAAAGGTCAAAGCTGGGATGCTGGCTCCTCAGCAGCACCCTAACCCTGACCTCAACCTCAGCGCTAATTTTGGTTTCTAAGCAAGATAGTTTACGAGAGTAACCTGAGAAGACAGGGTTCAAGGGCATTCACATCACCCATTAAGAGGCTACCAAACACTTCACTACTCTTCCTTCCTTTCTGGGCCACATCTGCACCCTACGGTGTCCCCATCGGTCAGAATAGGCCAGGTTGTGCTGCTGCTGCAGAAAGCCCCTAAAATCATCTAGCGTTGGTTGGGTACTGCTGGTGGATGGCGAGAACATGTTTTCCGAGGCAGGAACAATGTTTCTCTTTCCGTCTGACCTGGAGACACACGACGGTTGTGGTGGTGACCGCTCTGTGCCCCGGGCTCCGGGAGTGAGATGAGCAGCCCCAGCCGACGTGGAGTGCAAATAAGCTTCTGTGATTATCAGCCACCAAGACTGAGCAGTGTGACCTGGATGACCCTGCCTAACCCCGTACCTACTGAGGCTTACAGCTGAACAAACAACCCTCGAGCAGGTTGAGTGGGTGGCCGCGACTCCAGTCCAGGGCCAGGGAAACCGTGGCTGAGCTCTGTTCACACATCAGGCTGACTCTCACTGTGTCTGGCAGAGCTGTGAAAGGCCATTGATTTTTCCATCAACGACTGGGTCTTCAGTCTGCAGAGGTAATTTTGATCCCACCTGCCCTGGGAATGAATTTGGTCTTTTCAAAGAGAGGAAATAACGTTTTTTGGTTTAGCATTGTAGTTAGGGTGACCAGCCATCGTTTGCCCAGGACTGGGAGATTTCCTAGGACATGGGACGATCAGTGTTAAACCAGGAGAGTCCCAGGCTCACCGGGACGAGTTGGTCACCCCAACTGCCAAGGTGTCTCTCCTAGCAATGCCGAAGAATTATGCAGTGTAAACTCCCATTGGACCTTGTAATTCTTTCCAGCATAATATCTATTACATTGCGTTGTCAGTGACTCAGACTGTCCACTGCCTATCTGCTCATAAAATCCTGAACTCCTGAGACCAAGGACTGTTTCTTTTCTATCTTCTATTCCCGATACCTTGTATGGCACCATACTCAAAAGAACACGATAAATATTTATTGACTGGTTGGATGAATGCTGTTTTTCATACCCAAAACTGGTGAGGAGTGATTGGCTTTTCCTCCTTTGAGGATCATTTCTGCCTAGACACTAGTTCAGCTATAAAGAAAGGTGGGATCTTCCTTGCCGCAGCTTTCAGTGTGGCTGTGGTGTAAAATCACAGAAACCCAGCGTGGAGCTTCAGTGACAACTGACTCCTCACCAGACTGACTCAATAGTTGAATCTCCTTGTTTGGCATTTGTTTAAAGACAGAAGGTCCTGGGACAAATGGTGTGTCTTTGAGGCTGTGGAAACATGTGTTATAAATTTCGTTTTGCTGTTTCTGGTAACTGGGATTATTGTGACTGAAGACCCAGGCTTCCCAAGTCTGCCCTCCACCCTTGGGAATGCGTGACAACGTGCCCTCCAAAACCAGAAGCAGGAAGAAAGTCTCCGAGGGCAGCGTGATGATGGATGCATGCATGCCCAGTTATAGACAGCAAACAATGCACCGAGAAACTTGCTCTGCAGAATTAGATCCAGGTCCCATCCAGCAGGATATTTTCTTAACCGGCCCATGAGGTGTGCTGAGAAAGTCTGGTGGTTCTCGACTCCTCTTCCGGACTAAATCCTCAGGCATGTTTGTTTTCATTAACCACCCATAGTGAGTCTCTTCTCAGTGACTAAGCTTTTCTGAGAAGTGGTCTGCATTCTGGAGGGAGGCCCTGGGGAGGGTGGGAAGATCACTGAACTTATACGAAGAGGACTTTAAAAAAAAATCTCCATCTTCGGTTTCCTCATCTATAAAATGAATTTAATAACATCTACCTTTCTTGCCTCACAAGACAGCTCGTGAGGTCAAAGGAGATTAAGTCACTGAAAACAGTTTGACGATTGTAAAATGCAGAATGGATATAAGACAATATATAATTTCTACTTCTATTAATCTGCCTGATTCTTTCCATCCTATAACAAAACTTACCTCAGCTTGCCTTCTGCTTTAGGGCTTCCTGTCATTGTCCCAATAGTTTCCTCACCACAGCGAGGGAATGGGATTTGCAGCGTGCTTTGTGTGCATCCTCTTCATGACAGACTTGTGACACACGTACCGTTATCTTAATTTTACATATGAGTCCTAGTTCATAGCGGTTCGTGTCCAAGCTCCTGCAGCTAGACCTTAGGTTTAAACTCAAGTGTGCCCAAGAAATTGCCACCACACGACTCCACCCTCCAAGCTGTAAAGGGTTTCCCTCAGTTTTTTTGGATCTTGGATTTGGTGCACAAGGTCACCTCGGGTTGATCACAAGGCTGTGATTCTCCAGATTTGGATCATAGTCCCTCACCTTTTGTCACTCCGGACTGAAAATCCTACTCCTCATTCTGTGGTCCTCTCCGTTTCCTGGATCTTTTACCTGCCTTTGTGTGGATCTTCCTTGAGATATAACAGCTAAAGCTGCATGTCACATCGCAGGCACAGCCTCTCCAGGGCTGGGTGCCAGGGCAGGACATGTTTCCAGACGGATTGCCGGGACTCATCACAACACCCCATTATCGTCCGCTCTCTGGCTGAAGGAGAGCAGTTCCAGTGGAGCATCCTCCAGCTACAGCCAGCAGCCATGCGGCCGGCTGTTAGGGACATGATGTCTTGAGGCTTCTAAGATCCTTTCATTTATTTATTCAACAAGTATTTAAAAAGTGCCGACCCTGTGCCAATCTCTGTTGCTGTGGGTAAGGTAGAGGAAAAACCACCCACGTCCCCGTCTTCATGAAGCATACTGAGTAGTGTGGAGAGACAGTTGACAAAAATGTATGACACGTCAGGTTGTAAGTGCTCCGTAGAGAAATACAGCCAGTGAGGGGATCGAAGAGAAGTGGCAGAGGGCTTGCCTTTTTACATAGGATGGCCGGAGACATCTCTGATAAAGTGACATTTGAGCAGAAACTTGAAGGAGGTAAAGGTTATCTCAGGGAAGAACATTCCAGGCAGAGAGAACAGTAAGTACAAAGGTCCTGGGGAAGCTACGTGCCATGTTTGAGGTATGCCGGTGTCGGTGGAGCCCAGCGAGAGGGAGGGGATTGGGGAGATGAGAGGAGAGATGAGATCACAGCTTTAAGGTCAAGGAAAGGCAGATCATGCCTGGTCTTGTAACTTGTGGTGATGGACGTTATGTTTTATTCTGTGTGAAATAGGAAGGCATTGGAGCACCAGGAGCAAAGAATTGGTCTGATCAGTTTTAAGAAACTCGCTGTCTGTCTGTGGAGAAGAGACCATGGGGAAGGAATGGTGGAGGCAGGGAGGCCACTTGGTCAGCTATTGTAGCCATCCAGCTGAGAGATAGCGGTGGCTTGGGTCAGGGCGGGGCAGAGGCGAGGGCAGAATGTCACTGGCTCCTGGGTATAGATTGGGTAGGAGAGAAAGAGGGAGTCAGTGATGACTCCAAGGTTTTCAGCTTGAGAAATTGCAAAACTTGGATGAATGGAGTTGCTTTCTATTGAGATGAGGAATACGAGGGGAGCCGTGTTTTGTGTGTGGTGGTAGGGAATTAGGCGTTCTATTTTGTATATGTCAAATTTGGATACTTCCAAGAAAGGGTTTCAAGTAGGCAGCTACATATGAGTGTGAGGTGCTCAGAGGAGAGGCTGGGGCTGGAGAGACAGGTTTGGGGTCTTAGAAGCCCTCGGGTACATGAGATCAGGGATAGATAGAGAAATCGATAGAACGAGGTCAGGGCACTGAACCCTGGAGCACACCAGGTGTCCAATTCACAGGATCATCGTGAAAAAGCACAAAAAAGACTCCTTTCTTATCATTAAAAAATCTGCAGGAGATTGGCCAGTCACTGCCAGGATGGAAAATTAGGTTGAATTGGCTTAGATTAAGGAAATTTGCTTAACTGAGTAGAAAGCAAAGAGATCATATATTCCTGATGCTATAAGCATATCTGTAATATGACAGAAACAAGAAACTGTTGACAGTGTGGATACACAAGTCATTAGCACATGCATTTATAAATTTACGAGACCAGACGCATCAAGAATGCATATTAATAAAATCATGTATACAATACATACAAATAAAATTTGGACTTGGGAACTCTTTTTTTCCTCTCTGATTGCAATTGGGGTTTAGTTTCCTAGGTCGCCCCATAGAAAACTTGTTTAACCCATGACGTATCTTAGGTGCTGATCTCATTGTTCAATTTTCCACCACATTGTCCAGTTTTCTTCAGTTGCAGTTGCGGACGGCAGCGACGACCTCATCTGAGAGACAATCGCAGCCACGTGTGCAGGAGGAATGGAATGTTGATGGAGTTTTAAAAAACATTTTCTCTTTTTATCCTGTGGACCCCGGCACACCCCCACCCCACCAGCACCCCATCCCTAACCGGGCTAGAGTCTGGGCGGGGACGGGAAGTGGAGCCAGAGAACAAATTCTTGGTTACGTTAGAGAAGTCTTGACCTTTGTATAAGACAGAGAGATTTAGGAGAAGGACAGCAGAGATAAGGCTTCTCTGGGCCGGGTCCTAGGAGGGAGAACTGGAGAGGAAACGGGCGCTGGGACAGTGATGGGGTGCTGAGAAGGGGCCCTACCTGGCACCCCTACCTCACTATTTCCAAGGATGTGCAGGTGAGATGTGGTGACTTCTCCAGACATCTGTATCCTCAGCCCCATCCTTCGAGTCTCGGGAGGAGCTCATTGTGTCCTCTGCCTGGGGTTCAGAGGAGGGGCTCTGGGATAGGTCTGTCTCCACTGGGACCACCAGGGATGTCCAGGGATCCATGGCGCTAGGGAGGGAGTGGGGGCCTTGCTGCAGGAAGCACTTTGGCTTTGAGCCGCTTCTCTGGGAGCACCGTCTTCTGGACGATTCTCTTCTCACCCCCCTTCTCTGGGGCAGGGAGGTAGGACGGGCTGGGGCTGCCTCTGTTTGGGAGAGGCTGCGGCCCTTGGCCAGCCTAGCAGGGCCTCTTTTTGGGTGTCTTCATCTTCATCCTTTCATACTTTTTCTTGGGGACTTCTCTGTGCCCACGAATGTAGATTTAATATCCGTTCTTTGTGCTCCGATATGACCTCTGTTACGGTGTTTACCGTACTGCACGCTCTTCCTGTCCGCCTGGCCTGCGAGACCCCGAGCATTTTGAGGACAAAGACCAAGTCACAGTTGTCTTTGTACTTCCCAACACCCGGGACAGTTGGGTCATGGGAGGCGATCGATAATGATTTGTTTCCTTATAAAGGAAGCAAATGTGTTCACTCTCTAAGGCAGGAGTGCTCTGTCCCCTGGTGTGAGCAGCCAGAGCAGGAGAGGAGGGTGACTCGGCTTAAGCAATAACCCCTTTCTGTTCAGCAAATGTTAAATCGCAATAACAGGAACCACAGTGTGTCGTCTCGTCTTTACTCTGCTTCCTTTCCTTCCAGTAACAGAGTGAGGCCTATGTTCCTCAGAAAGGCTTGCTGATTACCCACCTTACAATCTGCTAGCCAGCCTCCTTCTTCCTAAGACATCTCCTGTTATCATTTTGTAGCCATAAATACCTGTTCCTAGATTTTATAGTCAGGCCCTTTTTTTCCATATTGTGTTCTTAGAAATCACGTCTTACATAAAATGGAACATTTTTTCCTCCAGGGCTGATGTTGTAATTAAGGGCTGACCAAGGACTCGGTATCGAGTAAAATATAGTCAAGATCAATAACACGTCAAAAAGACGAAGCTTTGACTGCCATCCTCTGAGATTGTGTCGCACAGTAAAACCAGGCCCCATGTCCTGTAAAATAGTCACAAACACACACTGATTACCCCAGGATACCTGGATTGTGTAAAATTGACGTAAAAGCATAAAACGAAACCCTAATCTACCATAAAATTTTCCCTAAAATTAATATACACATTAAAATGAATATTTTCAGCACATTAATGGACAACAATTTGTTCTGCTTTTAAATTACAAACGGAATGTTGGAGGAATATTTCGATAGTTTGGATCTCTTTTTAAAAAGTCAGCAAGTTACAAGGTCTGTCCCTTTGCCCTTCACAAGTTGTTCTCTCCAAAGCAGAGTTTCCAAGCAATCAATTGATCCTGGAGCTGCACCTAAATTGGTGAGCTAGAGAAATGTTTCCTGTAGTTTATGACGATGGTGGTATTTCTTTCCTCCTTGGAAAAGCTGACCCAATATTTCTAACCTTCCTCTTCTTTCCCCTGTCTTTATTGAAAGCTGAAGGCACAGCTGCTCAGTAGAAGACCAAAGCATAGCCGGGGAGAGACACGAAATGGGCTTAAATCACTCAAGCTCCACTTGCTTCTGTGAAGGATTTTTCCTTGATTTAATTTTTATTGTAAAAGCAATAAAACAATTGCTTATTGTGAGCAAACTCCAAAAATATAGGGCTTCAAAATGTCTGTGACATGATTTCTAAGAGTTCCGACTGTCCTTTCTTAAAGTTCAATAAAACAATTCAATCAACGTTTATTGAAGGCCTACTGTGTGCCAGGCCTGAGATGCTGAGGGGGATGCTGAGCTGAAGGCGACACAGCGTGCGTGGCCTTCAAGGAGTCCAGTCGAGGTGTAAGTGTTAAGAAAGCAGCACTTCAGCCTCGTCACGGGAACTTCCTAAAGATCACAGTGGACTTGGGGGCCCCTCCCTGGAGAAATTTGGTCATGTGACCAACGGATTTGTATTGATCCTGATCTACTGTCACATCTGGTAAGAGGAAGGACATTTAGCAACTGTTTAACAAGAAGCCTTTGTGTTTTCTACTGATATTTGAATATTGAATGTTGAAATTTGCTCCATGTTTAATTAAGAAAAATCTCATAATCCCATTAAAAACATAAATACGATTATCATAATGTTTGGTAAACCCTGATATTATAGGCAATAGGGAATCCAAGGAAGGAAATACGAGAGCGAGACAGTAGTGTTGAAGAAATGATCCGCTTAGCCTTGAAGTTTGGACTATTGAGTCATCATTTAAAGAGGAACCAAATTGGATGTCCCGACCCAGATTTACATTAGTTATTATTTATCTCAGAATGTTTCTGCGTTTCTTCAGGAGACAGCAAGTTCCACACTTCCATGAGAATAATACATGACTGTGTGCATGGTAGTGTCTGGGAGACATGCGTAGCGTCAGGGATAACATTGTTTCCAAATAATCTGTCGAAAAACAAGACGTGCAGGCAAGAATGAGTGAGTGCACGCAGATGCTGGTGATTACATCTGATTTTGTTTGTCTGGAGAGTCGTTGCTATGTGGCAGACTTATCCACCTTTTTGACTTATAAAATAGTTCTCGAGTGACTTTTCATAAGGATGAATCCAATCAGAAACAAGACCCAAAGGTTTTCTTCTTCTCAGAGGCTACATAGTCCTGTGTTTGGAACCATTACTTTGAGCTGATTTTCTATATATTTTGCCTAGATGCATTTCTAAAAATACACTATGACCTCAGTGGAAAATTAAGCAAAAACATGAGTTGTGTCTGTAAGCACTATGCTTCAGAAGACAAAATATGCGCAAATGATCAAGGAGTCCTGAGAGCCAGCACGGCCCTCGAGTCTCCCTGGGAATCCGTCCCCACCTGCTCTACTCTCCTGTCTCTCCTCCCCCAGTTCAGCCTTCACACGCCCTCCCAGGGTGTGCAAAGTGGTCAGACCTCTCCCTTACTCGACCCCGCTAGTGACTCCCTTGCGTATTCAGAGGAAGGCCAGACTCTAGCATGGCCCCTCTATAATCTGGTTCTTGAGGTGCACCCCCATTACCCAGCACACACGCTTTGTTCTCACCACACTGCATCCTTCATGGAGCGTACTTTATACGTGTCGTCATGCTTTTGCATATAATATACCTTCTGCCTGGAAAGCAGTTCAAATATCACCTCTTTGGTGAAATCTTTTCCAATTCCTCCAGGAAAAGGAGAGGGCTTTTTCTTTATAATGGATTTCTATTACAGCACTTGTCAAAACGCTTCTTCCATACTTGTCAAAATGGAACTCTTTCTTTTTATGTCTTGGTTTCCACTAAGACCCCCAAAGTTTGAGGTGGAAAAAATGGGTGCCCAGTACTACCATATTTCAAAGTGGAATGCGAGACCACATGTGCTGGGCTTGCAAAGGAGATGCTCTAACGCTGATTTTGTGAACTCATGGTCTTCTTCCAGGATACAAGCGAGTTGAAGGGTCTGTGGGGGTGGGATGGCTTCCTCCAAGAGCACTGTTCTCTCCCCTAGCCCACAGTGAGGAGACGGGGGGAGGGACTTCCCTGTCAAGTCAAGCAAAAGGGCTTCAACAGGACCATTCAAGAGAAACACAGAAATCCTGCAGGGTTTGAGGGCAAAGGATAGTCATCGTCGCCTGAGAATACTGACGGCAAGAGACTGGGGCCGCAGCCACCCGCCTGCAGGCAGGGCAGAGGGAGACGGGTCTTCACGGGGAACGAGCTGCACTTGCATCCGTGCCGACTGGCCAGAGCATGAGTGTTTCTCGTTGAGCAGACGTGGGACTCACAGGAGCAAAACAGCCTGGAGCCATTTTTGAATCCTGCCCAAGAAAATATCCGGAAAAGAGCAGTGGCTTCATAGAGCTGTGACCTGGATGGCCCGAGGCGGCGAGAGGACTCGGAAGCCAGAAGAGAGGCACTGCCCGTGTCAAGGGAACTATTCAGAAGGCTCCAGTGGGGGTACCTCTGAGAATCCCATAAAACAGCCCCATCACAGGACAGTCAGACTCTAAACCCGCCCAGGCCAGGGAGCACCGCTGCCGGATCACAGGAGCCCGGAGAGCTGAGGAACCTGCTCCTGTTTCTCTTTCCCCCTCCGACCCTGGAGGAGCCAGAGACAGTGTCGGGAGGGGCCGAGGAGGAGGAGAAGCGAAGGCTGGGGACGGAGGAGAAGCTCGCCACATCCCTCCTCCCCACCGCTTGCCCCCAGCCCGGGAGCTGAGAATCTTTCACTATGAACGAGGTTCAATTATTGCACTAAAGTCAGACTATTCTTGTGACGAACAGAGACGGAGGGGCTTTGCACTGAGTGTTCAAAAGGTTTTGTGGAATCTGCCCGAGATTTCATCCACCTCCCCTAGGGAAGATGGAGTCCACAGAACAGAGTCGGAGAGCAGCCGAGAGAAAGATCCCCACTCCAGCCTCAGCTGGGAGACCCGCTTGTTCAACGTACCAGTTCCGTTGGTTTATGAATTTGTTGCCCCCTTTGTTCTGAGAGCTTCTTGGGGAAAGAAACCACGTTATATTCATCTTTATAATTCTTAATAAATCAGTACCTTCCGATAGCAAATTTTGTTGAATGAATAAATGAACAACTTAACTGATAAATGGGGGGGGGGGTCATATTGTGTAGCGATTCAGGGTCCAAACTTGGGCTTAGCTACCTAGTTGTGAGTTCTTTGGACAGTTACTTAACCATATAAACCTGGATTTACTTACCTTTTAAAGCATTTTAAAGTACAAAATAGCACTTACCTCATAGGACGTATTTGAGGATTGGATGTGAGGTAATGCACGTACAGTGCTCAGCACGGGGGCAGGTACACAGGGAATGTTCAGTGAGTGAGAGTCGTAATGGCGTCGCTGTTATGGCTGCTGTTGGAGTTGGAGTCGTGTGGATTACTAGGCACTGACCACCCCCCCGCCCCAGCTGGGCCTGGTGTCCTTGGTCTCGGTGGTGTGTCCTTGACCCCAGCTGGGCCTGGTGACTTTGGTGCTGGGGCCCTCTGCCTCACCTCCTCCAGGAGGAAGCTGGGTTTTCTGCCAGGTTGGGAGGGGCAGTTGCTCTGCTCCCTTGGGTGGAGAAGAGTCTGTCTGGGGACAAACTGCTTTTACGTGGACACTCAGCCAAGCCTCCTGTTTCAGCCCCCTGAGCCCCACCTTCAGAGGCATGGGGCTTCCACTGCTAGGCCTTTCTAGGGTGCTGTAGTGCAGACCAGCTTACTCCTGAGCGTTTCTCAAAGCTGTCTCAGTTCCTTGCTCCGCTGTCAGTTACCACTGACTTTCCAGCTTCCAGCATATTCTGTTGCCTTTGCTTCCTCTCTGTCCTGTGTATTTACGCCTTATACAGAATCCTTTTCCATCACTCGGGCAGGAGGCAGGGGAGACTAGAGAAATCTGCAATAAATACAACTGTCCAGTCTGCTCTGCGTAACTTGAAGTAGGTGTAACTTTTATAATAAGAAAAAATAATTGTGGTTGTAAAAAGAATCGAGTGGCAGATGTAAAATGTTTGTCCATATTTTTATACGTGTAAAGCTGATAATACAAGCAATGCATGCTATGTTGCAAAATAACCCCTGCAGACAATAAGCGCTTCAGCATTTTGATAAAATCATGGTCGCTAGGGATGAGGTGACCAGAGAAGGCTTCATGGTAGAGGTGGCCATTTTCCTGGACTCTGAATAATGAGTAGAATTTGAATTTCTTAAGGGAGTAGGTCTCTATTTAACTCATTTCTTTATTAATAATCATGTGTAAATCAGGATATTATCTACTGTAGTAGCCATTGCTTTGGGCTCCTCAACATGTTTTTTCCTTGTTATCCTTCATTTAGATAAGAGACGAATTCTCACATGGAGAGAATGAAGCCAGCACAACAGAGGGAACCAGAGCCTGGAGACAGAGAGAACCAATGACAAGACTTGAGTGGGATCCAGCTACATCTAAAGCCAGAATGCCTCTGGACTTCAAAGTTGCAGGAGCCAATAAATTCCCTTTTTTTCTCTTAAGTTAGTTTTAGTTGAGTTTCAGTTACTTGCACCAGAAAAAGTCCTAACCAACATGACAGAGTAAAATTCCTCTGAACGTTAGAAGACCACAGTGGGTAGACCTCAATTTATAGTTTAACTTGAAATGACAACTTGCAGGTCGTTTCTCATTAAGCTTGTTGGTAGTACGTAATTCCTACGCTTTGACTCAAGGCAGTGTGGAAACAGGCTGGTGTCTGCATTTTCCCTTTGGAGCTTGTTATTTTTCTCGTAACAGATGAATTATTTGTAAGCAAAAATTAAAGCTAAAAATCAATTCCCATCATCTTAAAAAAATGTGGTGAGCCTGTCTCTAGAGTTGTGAGAGCTGCAGAATAATTCATCTACAGATGCCACTGAAAGGCAGAGCCCACCAAGCCCCAGAATTCAGGGTTAAGGGGAACAGATAGTTTCATGCTGGTAGATTGGAAGTTTTTGCTGCGGCAGCCAGGGCAGAGACAGCAAATCTCTAGGCGACCTGGCAAATTACGTCATAGCAGCTAATTCATAAATAAGCACACTCCATGGATCTACTAGTGTTTTGAGCACTTTTTATGTGTTACCACAAACCTGCTGAAGTTCTGCCATGGTCGTCATCCCCATTGTCCAGATGAGGGAAGTTCAGGCACAAAGTGGTTGAGCCAGGACGGGCGCCCAGGCGGTCTGCGACTGGTCTGCCATGCTCTAACCACTGCACCACACCCTCTTGGTTATTAGTTGGTTTACAGAAGCACCTTTGTTGTGGCAGCAAGTCTCAGGTCCCCACTGACAGAGCAAAGAGAGTGGGGTTTGGGGCAAGAGACAGAATTACCCAGATAATCAGGAAAAGGGAAAAAATCAGTTTCTGCATGAAATGCATTCTTCCATTTGCTGTAGTGGTGGTGAATTTTTATTGTGAGGTTTTAAATATTGTTACAAAAAAAAAAAAAAAGAGGCTTAATTACTATGGCATTTCCAAAGTTACCTCTCTTTGTGATATTAGAAGAGTTTATCCACTCCCCCTATTACTGAGACAGACTCTGTTCATCACTGGCTTGCAGTCTTCCCCCCAATCCCTGCACCACCCTCCCCACCCCCCCTTCTTTGCCCCAGATCCTGGTTATGTGCAGGCATCATGTGGCAGTCCATGGCTACCAAAGATGGTGAGCATGGGGAAGTCCTGGAGGTGACCTACATGGCCCGAAGTGATCAGGCCCCTCCAGTTCCTCTCTGGGCCTGTCTGCTACCACTGTGTCCCTGGTTCACTCTGCTCCAGCTGCACAGGCCTCCTTGTTGGGCCGTGAATATCCCAGAGCTGTCCTCCTTAGCACTGGCTGATCCCTCTGTAGGAATTGCTTTCCCCCTAGCTAGCTCCCTACCTCCTTCAAGACCTGGCTCAAGTGGTCCCTCCTCATGAGGACCTTGGCCACCCTATTTGAATCTGTGTCCTGTTTCTCCTACCACATCCCCAGTCCCTCTTACTCTGCTCTGCATTTTCTATTATCAATAGCACTTACCAGTTTCTAACATGCTTTAATTTAACTTATTTATTATGTTTATTTATTGTTGTCTCTGTGTCCCTGCTAGAATGTGTGCTTTATGAGGACAGGACCCTTGTTTGTTTTGTCCATTGATGTATCTCATGTGCCTAGAAAAGTGCATAGTACATAATGGCCACAAAATAAATATTTGTTGAGTGAATGAACAAATGAATGAATGAATGCTGGGGACTTCTGGGAAATATTTTCCTCCTGATAAGAGGAAGAAAGAAAGTTGAAACTCTGCCCCATCTGCGGCCTCTTTTCTGCCCTTGAGAGCTGTGGGGTAAGGACCCGACGTTCAAGCTGCTGGAGCCTCTCTTCTCTGAGGAGGAGCCTAAGAGAACTACACCCCTGCCCCAGAGCCCGGCCTTTGCTGGACTACTGGACCAACACTAGCAGAAAATTTCTCCAGATTTTTCGCTTGTGAAAAAAATTAAATCCTTCTTTTTAAAGCCATGATTAGTTAGGCATGCTCTTACTTGCAGCCAAAAGCATCTCAACTGATGCAATAATTTATGAAGTCACTGTGGTGGAATAAGAAAGAGAGTGAGTCTTTGTCTTTGGTTCCTGGCCCAGAGCCCCTAAAACCCTTGGGATTTCCTGAGTGATAAGGGTGATAGGAGTGTCTTTTGTTCTAATGAGGTGACTGGAACCAGGGATATAGTGTCAAAGACTTGTCTCATCTTGTGGGTCAGTATCATCAGCTTCCCAAAGCTTCCCTAAAATGGATTGTGAGAGTGACTAATTTGGGGGCAATATCTTTGGTTTTGAATGTTACGGAGTGGAAGAGCATGTCTGGGTTGAGACCTAAAAGAGGAACTGGCCAGGTGAAGAAGGGAAGGGCGGGAAGAAGAGATTCCAGGCAGAGGCAATAACATGGGCAACTAATTTAAAATATATATTGAAAGCTTCCTGTGCTTGGCACAGTCCTGAAACTTTAACTGTAGTATTTGAAGTACTATTTGTGATAACCCTATAAGTAGGTACTATTAATATTCCAGTTTACAGATGAGGAAACTGAGGACTGAAAAGGTTAAGTGAGTTGCCTAAAATCACAGCTTATAACCGGTGGATCTAAGAGTCAAACCAATTTGAGGGCCTGTATTAGGTGCCAGACACTGTCCAAGATGCTGGCAGCAATGAACAAAATACTCAGTTCATGCCCCCCTGGAGCTAACTTTCTGGTGCTCTATCACAGAAGTGAATCCGGGGCAGAGACACCTGGCCCTTCAGGGAGCCAACGCTCCTCCATCCCCAGAGGAGTCCTGGGCACTTGCCGCCACATTGGGTGGAGATCATGGGGCTGTGGGAACACCAAGCTTGGTTTCCTGAAAGTGTCTTTCAGCTTTGGGGACATTCACACCACGCTTTCAAAAACTGACAAATTTATTTTTATTTTAAAATTTCTTACAAGTGTTTCACCTGTTACAAGAAAAAAAAAAAAAACAAGTTCCAATGGAAAAACGCACACATTGCTGTACTTCACGTCCGAGAAAGCAAAGGAGTACTTCTCTGCTGCCAAGATGCTTCATTAGGGTAGACAAGGAAGGTACCGTTTAGAACGATGGTTTTCTAAAAAGTGGCTGAAGGAAATGGACACGATGTTGAGTGGTCAGAAATCTATGTTCCAGGAAAGTCTTTTTTTTTTTTTTTAATACACCGAGTCTATTTTAAAAGAAGAGGAATTCAAAGAGACAAGAGTGGGAATTAGGTATTACTATATACAAGTCTTGTAGATTTAATGTGGTTGTTATAAATCTGTCATTCCTGCAAAGCAGAAAGGTAAGGTTTTATAATAGTGGACACAATTATTTTTGGTTCTTTAGGAATATTGTTTAAATTGTCTTCCCTTTTCTAGCTAAATTGCTGAAGTAAAAATATATCAGAAGACGAAAGTATTTTTACTTATATAATAATGTAACTGCCGAGCTGATCACACTGACATGGCATTTCTTTGAATCCTCTCAACCCCGTGAGGTATAAATTTTAATTGACGTTACATGATCTTTCCAGGACCACTGGCAGTGTAGCTGGGACCTGACCTTGGGAATTCTGACTGCAGGCCTTGAGCTGGCTGGGAAGAACGGTTAAGAGAATGCGCTCGGGCGTCAGTGGGGCCTGGGATTGTTCTCAACTGAATCCTTACGAATTATTTAACCTCTCAATCCTCAGTTTCCTCTTCTATAAAATGGGGATAATAATACCCACATCTCATGGTTTTGTGGTGGGGGTTAAATAAGATTATTACTAAATATGAAGTGTTTACTTGGCATATGGTATGTTTTCAGGGAATGGTTATTAGTATTATTGATAAATAATAAAGAGAAATAAAAATAATGACTTAATAACGCCTTCTTATTTGAAAGACAATAATACTTTAAACAGTGGTTCCCAATCGGGGCAGTTTGGACACCCACAGGACATTGGGCAATGTCCGGAGACCTCTTCGGTTGTCACAACTGGGAGGTGCTCCTGATGTCGAGTGGGTAGAGACCGGGGATGTTGCTAAAGCTCCTACAACACCTGGTCAGCCCCCCAACAGAGCATTATCTGGTCCAAATGTCAGGTTGAGAAACCTTCCATTCAAATAGCCAGGATCCACTGAGTATCCTTTTAATGAGCTGTGTAAACATCCCTTCTCCAAGCACAGAAGAATTTGAAAGTAGGAGACAATGTATCATCTTGGCAAGTGCAGAACATAAAAATACATTTAAGGAAATGACACAGTTTATGTTGGACACAGGAATAGAATGATAATCTGGAGTTTCTAATTAGAAAAAATAATTATCAGTTTAAGAAAAGTTCTTTGTGGTTTAGAGGGAATGGTTTTCAAAACTGCCAACTTATGATATAATTATTGAAAAAAAAATTTCATATGATGAGACAGCTTAAATTCATCAGCACATGGCCTTAGCTGACTTTTCATCATTCTTTGAATATTTTTCAAAAGCTAGGGCTTTAGTAACACCCATAAGACATGATTTAATTAAAGAAGGAATTTTTATCTAAGTAGAGAAAGAACATAATTTAGATTTATTAGTATAAAGACCAAAATGCAGTATTCTCCTACTTAAAAATCAGGAGATGAGTACTTTTCATGATGATCTTAGTCTCCTTAATTTGAATATTTCAAAACTAATTATATCACAAAAATTGAATCCCACACACCAATTCACTTAGATTGTATTGATCATGATGAACTAATTTCTTTAGATTTATGATCTGAATAATTTATTTTTGTGCAACCCACCCCACATTACTGGCTTTTGCAAAGTAGCGCAGAAAGCAATCTTTTGCTAACTTCTATTCATGTTTGGAGAAGAATTTCCTGTATGTTTGTCAAAATCTGTCACCACAGAGCCCAGAAATGTCAGGTTATATCATGTACCAACGAGAGACGTAGCGAGCATTTATAAATGGAGATTAATTTTTTAATGGAAAATATTAAAGAAAGATGCATTGTTGCAGTTAAACCAGTCTTACCACCATGACTGTGCCCCGAAAGCTGCTCCAGGAAGGACCTCAAGGGTGGTGTCCACATACCCAACCAGGGCAGGGACCGCGCTTCTCTCCTCCTACCTGGGCCAACCTGCCGCCGGGGTTGGAGGTGCCACTAGGTGTGGCATTGAAAGGAAAAGGAAAAGGATGGGAGAAGGGGGACGGTATCATTCATTCATTCACTCGGTATGTATTTTTTTCTTTCCAGCTTTATTGACGATTAAAAAGTGTATATATTTAAGGTGTATAACGATGATTTGATATACATATACATTGTGAGATATTCACCACAACTAAGCTAATTAACATACTCATCACCTCCCATAGTTACCACTTCTTTCCATTGTGTGTGTGTGTGGTGCAGTCACACACACATGTATTTTGGGTCACCTACCATGTGCAAGCCCTGTGTCTGTGCTGGCGGCAGAGAGTGAGGAAGGCGGGATGAGAAGAAAGGAACACAGGTTGAGATGGAAGCACCTGGCTCTTCTGGCCTCACAAAGCTGACAGGTTGACGGGGGAAAACTATTAAACAGATAATTAGACAAACAATTCGTTACACGGGTCATAAATACAGCAGCAGAAAGAACAGGGCATTATGAGAAAAAATGGAAAGAGGAACTCGTGTAACCTGGGGGTGGGGAGGCAGCTGGGAGGTGCAGTCCTGCTCCGTGTGAAACACCCCGGAAAACAAGGCAGGACTCGTCGTTGAAAAGCAGCACAATTCAGATGTGACTTATTCCTACTTAAGTGTGAGGGTCAGGCCTTTAACAGCCCTGGCATCGTGCGGGCGGTGATGATTTCACTAAGCCCTGCGATGGAGCAAACGAGTCCCCAGGCTGTGCAGAGTCCCCACGGGCCTCGGTCGCCGAGGCCGGCGAGGCTGCGGAGTGGGCGGAGAAGCGGGGGACGCCAGGGCCCGGGGACGCCTTCCGCAGGAGCGGGGGCGAGCGAGAGGCGAGCGCGAGCCCGGGAGGCCGGCGTCGCGGTCACAGGAAGGGAGGGCAGGACGCGGGCCGGGCCCCAGCCCAGGCCGGCCGGCGCGGGAAGCGAAGGGCCCGGCGGGCGGCAGGGACGTTCTTTTCTGTGCTGGTCCTGCCGACGGAAATGAGGACCAGTTACATACACCTGCTAAGGCTCTTATCCTGTTCGGGGTCTCAGGCAGCTTGGAGCTTCTCTAGCAAAATCATCTGGCCCTCTGGGTGGCACTTGTGAGGGACGAGAACAGAAGGGAGATGGGAGCCTGGGGAACCGCTGTGGGGGCCTTTTGGGTGACGTGAGATATCTGCCTCGGATCCACATCAGAAGAAAATAAGTCCCCCTGCTCCCTCTCATGATGAAAAGATCTGACTCTCGGTGGAGACAAATCTAGCGTGTGTTTTAATAAAACCAAAGGTTGAGGAATGGGCAACAGCGAAGTTGTTGGCAACCATATTGATAATTCATCCTGTTTAGACTGAAGAAGGAAAATGATGAAAGAAGCCAAAAAACCCTAGAATCCCCCCACCTTACTAGGGTCAGTGGGGGAGGGGAACACACCGAGAAGTTAAAATGAAGAGAGAATATTTGTGAATATAAACTTCTATTTTCTTTTCTTTTACCAGTTGTAAACAATGTGGTATGAGGGAAGATGGGAAAAAATATAAAAATAACCAGCATTAAGTTAAAGGGGATAATTAGAGGAGCCAAAATAAGAGATGCCTATTGCAAAGGATCCAGCTGACTTGAGAGACCAGAGTTTCCCTCAAAGATTTCCTTTCAGGAGACTGTGAGGCTTTCAATCTTGCAGGATTTAACAAGATCCTAAATGTATACGTCTTAAATACACACAAACACACGCATTTTTTGCTTTTTCCTCTGAAGGGAGGAGACCCTAGGAGATGTGTTCTAGGCTGTCATTTAGTGAATAGCTTCTAGTACTTTTTATTTTCTGTTTAAAGCTCTGGAGAACAGTTGCCACACAGAAATTTGTCCACAGAAATAACATGGCTTCCTGGAACTTGGGGGGGAAGGAAATGGGTGGTTTCTTTAATTACCCCAGTATTTGTGTTTGTGTTATAACTAAAGATAGCATTCTTGCTAATGTCCTCAGGAGGGAGGGTGAATCTGGAAATGAATGAATTCGGAAGTGTGCACAGTTGTGTTGAATTTGCTAGGTTAAGTGAGACAATAATACTCTTTGTTTTCAATATCCTGGCTAGATCAGAAAGAGTGGATAGAAGTTTGTTTTCTGACATTTAATCTGTTTAAATTCAAGAGCATTATTATTTACGTGTGGAGAACTGATGACTTTAATGTAGGCAAGAAAGCTTCTTCACAACAAAGATGTGATTGGGGTGGTAAGAGGAGTGTGGAGAGAGCCTTAATTAATTGATTGCTAATTATTCTCTTCTGCCTGGTGTTAGTACTTTTACTAATAAGTGGCAGGAACGAGGGTGCTGCGCAAGCTATTTTAACTCAGCAGTAGTAGCAACAGCTTCTCGGCCATTTTAAGATATTTTGGGATCCTTTCCCCCCCCCCTTTTATGCTGAAATTGTGGACTTTATAAAATTGGAGAACTAAATATATTCCTATGCGTACACTTATTTATCAGCTATGTGATCTAGCCCAGGTCCGGGATTAAAAGGCATTTAGTGAAGCTGGAAGTAAAATAGATGAAAGGTTTGAATTTAAATTAAAATATGTTGCATAGCTGTGCTGTGTGTTTATTTCTCCAGGCTTCTTAAAGACATTGACTGGTGATGAATACATCCACGCTCATTGGTGCAGGAAGTTCAGCTTCTCTATATGCTTACATTTTTTGCATTTCTTTTAAAGTCATGGTACTGAAGAAATTCAAAAATCCCCAGGAGATTCTGTGCAAATGCCAACTCATTTTTACTTCCATGTTCCCTTCTCCTAACTCCTTGACCGGAGCCCTTCACTTCAGCCGGTTTGTGCGTCCTGTACAGTTTCTCCCCGGGGCTCCCTCATCCTCAACACCAAGCCTTTTCTTAGGCCGTGCCTCCTGCCCGGAACGTCGTCTCTTCCTTATGCGCATCCTGCCTGCGTCGCACCTCCGTCCTGTCCCTCCGCGGACCTGGAGATGGTGATCTGCGCAGGCGCCAACATCGATGAAGCATGTGTCGCGCTCGGGCCTGTACTGGCAGTTTGCATGCGTTGTTCAGTAATACCCTCGTTTTACAGACCAGGATAGAGGCTCTGAGGACGCCAGGGGCCTCACAAGCAATAAGTAGCATAAAGCCAGAAAGTGAATTTAGGTCTTTTTTCCGTCATTTCTGGACTTAATCTCAGAGCGCCTTGCATTGCTAAGGCTTTATTTCCCTAACCAGATCTTCAGCTGCTAGAAGGCGAGGACTTTATCTTTTAGTCTCCATAGAGTAGGCAGTCAATAGTTACAGCTTTCTGTTGAAATAAAAAATAAAATGTAAAACGTTAAAAAAATTTGTAAAGAGGTTAAACACCGGAAGAAAGAAACAAATGCCAGGAAATTAGTTTCTCAAAATCACGACATGAACACCACAAGACACTGTGGTTCTGTGTGAGCTGGTGCCACCCCCACGGGTGTCTGGAAATGGGCGGGGCATCTTAGGTTGTCAGGATTCTGGAGGTATCCTGGCACTTAGTGGGTGGTAGACGGGGACCTCAATCGTCCTGCAGAACGTGGGACAATCCCACAAAATGGCCAGGCCCCAGATACCAACAGTGCCCCTGCACCTGGCTCAGCAGCCTAGTGACAGAAAATGTGGACCCAGAAGCCAGACTGAGTTCCGGCCGAGCTCTGCTGTTCCCCTGCTGTGTAACTCCGGTCACGTTCACGTGTGCCCCTACTCGTGGCGCTCGGTCGGTGCCCAGTCATGCCAGCTCTGACTCACTGGCCCCAGAAAGGGTCCTCGATGGCGAGATATAATCTTCCAGGAGTGACAGAACTTACTAGACGAATAGTAACAGTGTAAGGATCAAAGTGTACGCTGAACTAGTGCTTCTCAGATCTTAATGTGCTCCCAGATCTCCCGGAAATCTTGTTAAAACGCAGATTCTGATTCAGGAGGCCGGGTGGGCCCTGAGAGGCTACACTGCTGACAAGCTCATGATGCTAGGGCTGTTGTGTGTGGATTGCATTTTGAGCAGTAAGATTCCGAAGTACCCTGGGGGAGAACTCACTTAATAAATCAAACAATCAAGCACTTACTGCCTGTGTATTGACACCTTAAATTACAGAGATGGAGGTAACAGGGGCCGAATATAAAGAGTAGAGAATATGGTTTCTTCACAGAAGGAACTTCCATCTGCTTTGTCACTTTTATCCCAGAGAGAAGGAGAGAGAGAGAACATTTTCCGTGGATCACTATATTTCTCGGGAGAAAAAGGCAGAGAATGTGTATTTTCCCACTAAGAAAAAAAAGGCCATTTTTGAGTCCCCAAATAATTTTAGAGGAGATATTGTAACTAAATAAAGGAAAAACTTGGCCGCCATTCTTGGATGCAGGATGTAGGCCTTGCACATCTCAGAACTAGTGTGAGCTGTGTGTGTGTGTCTGTTCTGTGTGTGTGCTGTTGTGGATGTGGATGTGTGAGCTGGGAAGTGTATGAAGTTGTTGCTGGACAACTGCTTTCTTAAACATCGCTGGAGAAGGGGGATCTAATATTCCACTCGTCCCCCCGGAAGATTAAAGCTGTACGTTAACGGGCAGGGGTTCCAAAGGCAGCCTCGACTGGGAACTTTGCGTATTGTAGACGATGCAAGTTATTTGGATATAGTCATTGAGAGAAAAGACTAGTCATTACCCACTTAGACTCCTTCCCGGCTGCAGCCTGGTGTTGTACGGAAGCCAAAGCAATTGGCTCTGCATTTGGGCAGCTGATTTAGCAAGAAATTTTGCAAATTATGCAGTCCTTACAGATGGTGCTGTTGGGTTTGTTGGAATGTTTTAAAACAGTGACACACTGGACCATGAACTGAATTTCCAGCCTCTTCGAGCTACTTCCAGCCAATCCTGGACTGTCTCCCCAGGCGGCTCGAGACCTGGAGTAAACCTCTTCCTGCAACCTGACGATAAGTGATTTCCTTTACAAACCACTTGGTGCTGAACTTGGCCAAGGGGGACTCCTGCAACTCTCTGGTATCTTTGCTTATCGCTGAGTCACTTGAGTCACATTTTAAAATGGTTCTCAACTGACTTTCTGGTCCTCTGCCTGGAGGTCGGGGAGGAGCGGGGAGCTCTGGGAGGGATGCTGAGCCTGCTCTGCCGTGTGCAGTGTAAATCCCCCAGGGTCTAGGCCCGAATGGTAGAGACAACAGTGGGAGGGTGTGGCTTTCTCCGGGAAAAGGGTCCTAACTTGCCTCTTAGAAGCCATCAGAAAGATCGAGGTACTGTGTCATCATCACAGGCCAGAGTCTTTCTCAGATCTTTGCAGCAGGGACTGTCCTGATCTTCGCCATCGACTGCTTGCTTGTCCTTGGGGTTTCCATCTGAATTGTCACCTTTCATCGGTGCCCTTTGGTTGTGCTTATTTTGGCTTTACGTAAGCAGCATCTCTGGACGCACGAATGAGGCAGATAAAGTCCCCAGGGTCATTGAACTGCCCTTCATCTATTTTTAGCATGCAATGAGTTTACCAGAGCACACATCATAACTCCATCACTCTCAACCAGTGAGCAAATCCTGACTTGTTTTTAGCCTTTCCCTGAGGCATCCGGTGCAGGCAAAGCTTAAAGGCACATGATCCAATCATTGATTATTCAAGATACGTCACACTTAGGCTTCTGTATTCACCAGATCACCACTGTCAACCACAGGTTCGGCTCTGGCTCCTAATTTTGTGTTGGAAGCTGCACAAAGCATACTGTGTTCTGTGTTGTGGCTCTGGCACCGCAGAAACAACCACGAGGACATACCTAGTGCCCTCCAAGTGACTGATGACTGACAATTTGCTCTCTCAGGACAAAGGATTAAGAGAATCCTTGGCCTGTAGCCTGAGCTGTTGACCTTTGTCTGTCTCCCGTCCCTTCCATCCCTAGGGACCTCCATAAGGTGAGGACTATGTGTCTTATTTACCACCATAGTTTCACATGGGGCCTTAAGCTTTTCCTAATAGATGAGTCAGAGGGAGGCACTGCACTCATTCATTTGTTGATTGACTGATTGATTCATTCAACAAACATTCATTGATGAACATCTATATTATAGCTTGGAACCCTGGAATGGGGTTTCCCCAGCTTTTGATAGGACTATGTGCTTGTCACACACTATTTTGGCCCAAGAGCTCCCCTACGCCTCCTCTACTTCTTGGGAGCGTGCTCCTCTCCAGATTTGCTCATTTTCTTTGCCTCTGCAGGGTCAGCACTACTTCTGCCAGCAAGTGGCTCCTCCCACTTCTGAACAACACTAGTATCTGTTACTAATTGTTTTCATTCAGGGTCAAACTGGAGGTGAAGGAGATAGTTGTCCTATGATGTAACCTGTTATGGCTTTGTGATGTGTCCACTTGGCTAGGCTGAACTACATCCCCCAGGATTCCCTTTCTAGTATGTTTCTGGCCATGGGGGCTACAAGGGAGATGCTCTTGCAAAAACTAGAGGAGGAAAGGAAGGCAGCAGCTATTTTGTAGCAAACGCACACCTTCTCCCTGTGGTTCAACCAAGCACCAATCCAGGTGCTGCTGCAAAGGGATTTTGCAATGTAGTTAAAGCCCCTAATCAGTTGATTTTAAAATAATCAAAAAGGAGATTATTCTAGGTGACTTAATCAGCGGAGCTTTTAAAAGGAGGGTTTAGACCCTTCCGAGGTCAGAGTCCAAGTCCACGCAGCAGAGCAGAAGGAAAGTTGTAGAACCCTTTTCTAGATTCTGGGACGGCACTTGCTCTTGCTGCTCTGCTGATTTGCCTCGTTGGTGTGTGAAGCGGCAGCGGGGCCTACAATCGCTTTCCTTTCCAGCTGGATCTTCCTTCCGTTTCACTGACTTTTGGGCTAAGCGTGTGCATTCGGCTCCAGGACCAAGCCCTGGCTTCTGCAGGATGCCCTCATCCCCAGATTCATCCTTGTGGGCTCCCAGCCTGCTCATCATCTCCCCTCCTGACCTCCTGCCCTGTGGAGGTCCGGCTTGCTTAGCTGGCTCCTACAACTGTGTAAGACAATCCCGTGGATAAATAAGTGGAGAGAGAAAAAAAACCCTCCTACTGGTTTCTGCTTCTCTGGTTGAACCCTGACTGAAGCGTGAACTAAAGAAGCAGTTTGAAACCTAGATGGCCATCACATCATTCATTTATTCATAGCTGTGCCATGGTTGGCAATGTAGCAATAAACGAGGCAGATGTGGACCCTGCCTTCAGAGCGCCGATCGATCTTCTAGCAGGAAGGCAGGGGTTAAACAATATTTACAAGGATAGTAAGGTTAGCAGAGAGCTGTTAGAAGGTGAAACCGGGAGACCCTCCCTGGTCTGATGTCAGAGAAGGGAAGTAAGGGCCTGAGAGAAAGAGTGGGAGAGCATGACCATAAATGAGAGGAGCTCAAGCAGCTCTTTAGGAAGTTGTTGGTTTTCATGGTGGCAGAGGGAAGAGGCTGGAGAGGGGCATCACCAAGGGCCCTGCAAGCCAAGAGAATGATGTCTGACTTTATCTCGAGGGACAAACGTTTTGATTTAAAATCTCCCCACTTTGGAGCTCTATGTTTTTTCTTTATTTTATGAGATCACAATGGGTTCATTTTGCGCCTGTAACCACCCCAGGGCTTCGGTGTGTGTGCTCCAGCTCTGCTCTTATTTCTCTGCAGTGTTTTCTGCAGTCCTCTCGTATAACCCACGACGCCCTTCCCCCTGTGCTATTGTCACATTGGCTCTTGTTATTCTATTTTTAACCCGGTCTCCTGCCTCATGCTTTGACTTCTCAGGGCACACCTGTTGCAGGAAAAAGGATACAAAACCTGAACTCTTCACACGAATCTACCTGACGACTCCCTTGTCTCACGTTGCTTTTCTGTTCTGTTAAGACCACAGCAAAAGCTTCTGGAGGGCGGGCGGTTCACCCGGCCTCAGAATCCTGCCCTTCTCTCATGACCTGGGGCACGGGGAGCTTGGCCCCTTCCAAGGGCTATTGATGCTCCCCACCTGCTGAGCACCCTGAGGCTCTAAGGATTTTCTTAATTAAGTAATTGAGCCACATGCCATCCTTGAAAAGTGGGGCAGTAAATACCATCAACCCCGTGGGCTGAGAGAGAAGAAAGACTGAAGTGGAGAAGCCAGACAGCAGGTGGCAAACCGGTCACAGTCTGGGCGAGGCTGAACAGCAAGGCTGAGCAGAGAGAGCTTAAATTTGCTTCTGGTCTTCCTGGCCTCCCTTCATTCTTCAACACCCCCTGTTCAGGTGTCCCCTGCAGCTGTCTTGGGAAAGCAGGTAGGCATGGAGGGGTGAGCCACATTTTAAAGGCAGACTGATTTGGGTTGAAGTTGGGTCCCGCCATAGCCTATTCCTTTACCTGTAAAATGGGAAGACTATTACCTGTCTGTCCAATGACGTGTGCGAAGCAACTAGCTTGGTGCTAAGCACATAGGTAGGGCTCAGTAAATTTTGGGTATTAAGCATTGTGCTCTTGAGCAAGGTGACTTTTCTAGAAGCAGAGGGAGAGGATTCAACTCCTTAGCAGTTTACCCAGCAGTTTATCTTCACCCTCTGTATCCCTTTTTACACGAGGGGTAAGAAGCACCGCTTGCTCTAAGAGCAGGACCTGATCTCTCAAGGTCCAAGTCAGGAATCAGGATAGGTCAGGTTCATGGCTGTGAGGACACTTGCAGAACTTGCCCAGACTCATTTAAAAGTGAATTGGAGTTAACTAAACAGCTGTGGTAGTCATTGTGCAATATATACGTATATCAAATCATTATGTTGTACACCTTTAATGCAGTGTTCCATGTCAATCAGAGCTCATATAACTGGAAAAAAGAAACTATCCTCACTGTCAAGAAATAGTGAATTGGAGTGAAAAAGTTTTGGAAATAGATAGTGGCGATGGCTGCCCAACATTGTGAATGTAATTAATGCCACTGAGCTGTACACTTAAAACTGGTTAGAATGGTAAATTCTGTTATGTATATTTTACCACAATAAAAAAAAGAATACAAAAACATGAATTGGAGAGAGGCCTACTGGCTGTGTGAACCTCCCCTCTTCCCACTCCCGAATGTAGGCCAGCTCAGTAGTAACGTGACCCACTTACGACCCGAACCGCACGGGCACCTCGTTGCTAAAGGATTCCAGAATGTGAATCAGGAGGGTCTATAAACTCCTCGTCTCACAGATGGGGGGTGGAGACCCTGAGGGTGTGACGAGCACCCAGCCCCCGAGAACCAGCCCACTGCTCTGTGCTGGGCCGGCTGCCTTGTGGGGCCTCTAGAGCAATCCAGGCCTCTGGTGCTCAGGTGGGGCCTTCCTTCCATCCTTTCTCCAGACGCCTGGTCCCGGTCTCTAGGGATCCAGGTGCTCAGAGTTCTCACTGTACAGGCACGACTAGGGCCCTGGGCTTCAGTCCTAGATAGTCCTCTCGCAGTGGACCAAGTGCGGACGTAAGTGAGGTTAGATGGTCCATAGCTTCTGTCCTGCTGCCTGGACTTCATTGCCAACCAGCACACAGGCCATGCTCTTTCTCCTGTTAGGACCTTTGCATATGCCGTTCCCTCTGCCACGAACACCCTTCTCCACTTCGATAATTCCTATGCATCCATCAGGTGTCAGGTCAAACATCATTTTGTCCAGAAAGCTTTCCTGTCCTCCCCGTCTACGTTAGCTCAGGCTGTTGTGTGATTTCTCAGTAACCCACGCTTCTCTGTAACTCTCGTTGCACTTGTAATTACTTGTATTACGTCTGAGTTCCGTGCATGAGGGCAGGGTCTGGGTCTGTCCTGTCCACCATTGTTTCCCAAGAATTTAGCATAGGGTCTGGCACATTTGTGGTCATTATAGAAAAAAACATTAAAAATAAGTAAGTCAACCCTGTCTTCTCATGAGGGGGAGAATGGCGATCACGCTATACCTTAGCGTGTATTAACAGGCACGAGTGGCCGAGGGAAGTAGGGCAGACACTGCCTTTAATCCACAGACTGTCCAGGCAGTAGTTTATGGTCCAAGGAAATGTACAAATGAGCGGTGGAGGGACTGGGCCTGACCGCCTGCACCTGCATTGCGTGAGAGGAAACTAAATCGGTAGCAGAGGGATGTAGGCTTGACACACGGAATGCTTTTGGGTATGATATTAAGGATTGTTAAAAATGGGTTGGATTATAGAGGAAGCCTTCCCCAGAGGCTTCAGAAAACAGGCCACAGTTCCACTTCAGTGGATTATTTTAGGCTGACCACAGGCAGCGGCACAGACGAGACGTCCTCTTGGGGTCCAGTCGTTCCGCTCCTGACCGTCAGGAAGACAGAGACACCGTTGTTGCCAATCCACACGCAAGCACACGCAAACGGGAGAGCCTCAGGCAGTCCGGTGGCTGTAAATGTTGTAGTTGCTTTCCTGCTGAACAGCTGAATTCACCTTGTGTTTAGAAAATTACCTCAGTCTGCAGGCCTGGCGAAGCTCTTTCTACAAAGGACTGGTCCCATATTTCAAAGCGAGGACTGCAGTGCAAACCAGCTTAGTTCCTGCATTGCCGCTCGCCTGAGACAAGTGGGAACACAAACTGGACGAGAGGATTAGAAGCTAACCTCCTGCTCTAATTCCCAGCACACAGATAAAGCGATCTGGACCTTGCTGTGTGTCCTATCCAGGGTCGAGGGACACATCTTGGTTTTAAAATGAGGGAAGGGAATGGTCTTGAATATGCAAATGAATCTAATTTAATTAACTTTTATGACTGCAGCTCCTTTGAGATAACCATGGGAGCCAATTAGCTTCCATTAAAATTCAGTTATTTCCCTGACGCTTCAATGAGACACCCTTGTCCTCTCTAAGAAAAAACAAAAAAGTGTGAAAAGATCTAATCAGAAACAGCAAAAAAGAGTAAGTTGTGAGTGGCAGCTGCTATGGGTCTCACGAGAAGCTGCCTGCATGGTCGTCTGCTCCCGGTGGTCCCCCCGGCCGGGCACTGCAAGCTGCACTGTGAGATCATCCCAGGTCAGTCGTGTTGCTGCTGGCCTGGAGTTGATGGCGAATGAGCTCCCAGCAGTGAGGGTGCTCGCATCTCCCGCTTCGGGGGGAAACTGGAGCCTGGGGAGGCGAGCGGCGGATGCCTGGATCTCAGGCCGGAGGTGGAGAGGAACTCGTGCCCCCGTTCCTCTGCTGCCCAGTTTTGTAATGTTCTGTCCTTTTTCTTCCCCGAGTACAAACGTAACAAATATTTATTGTAAAAAATGGAAAAGCAGAACAGCTAAAAGATGCTGCCCATGTCCAGAAAGCTTGGAAGGCCTCCTGCAGTTTTCTTCCCCTCTTTCCCGGTACTGAGCGGATTTTAGAGGACTGGGGTTGTCATAGTCCAGATCCTTCCTTCCTTTTCCATCTGTATCCCATGCCACTCACCTCTCTGGTCTCCAACACTATGCAATTACATAGCTGCCAATGGTTTTTGAATCCTGGCCCCTAGACCTTCTCCATGGTTAGAAAAACGTAATGGTGGGTCCACCAATTGTTTGATCCACCCTGAAAGAGCCTTGAGATGGTTCAGTAAAGTATGCAATTGGGTTTCTGGGAGCTGTGTTGCCTGCTGATTCCAGAAACATTTAATGTCATGTGATGACAATATTGCAATTAATTTTAGCATGAACATGGGAGATATTTCTACTTCTTCACATAGGCAAGCTATATCTAAAACACATAGAGGTTAAGCGTAAGTTACAGTGCCCAGCATTATGTGATTATATAATTGTGCAGGCGATTAATTGGGAAGTAGACTTAAAGTCGCTTTAGGAGGTTTTTTAATTGAGTAGATTTGAGAACTCAAATTTTATATTTCCTTTAGTTAGATTTTGAAAATAACAAAGTACTTAAATTCCAACAAAGTACACAATTATAAAATAAGTATAAAGGAAAAAGATGACAATGTACCACTTCTGTGGTTATAAGGGAAAGAAGAAATAAAGGTAATAAAAAACTATTAAAATTTTTTTTCCACCAATAGTTTCATCTGTCTTTGTTTTCAAGACCGTTAGCTTCACTGGGTCTCAGAATTCTTCCCTGTGCCACGTCCTAGTGCAGGTTGAATCATTTTGTGCTTGGACGATTGTAATTTCGATAGCTAACCTCTGCTGAGCACTACTACCTGCTGGGCACTGCATCCTAAAGCGTGTGTCAGCCTATTTTAACCCTTACCTCAATATTCTGAAGTTGATTGCACCTAACATTCATTCTCCTCTCTTCTTATTTGCTAACAGAACCAAATTTTCCTTGGGTGTCAGTGTATCCAACTAAATCTTTCCCAGCCTCCATCACTGCTGAGGTGGCTCTGTGATCCAGTCCCAGCCAATGAGATGTAAGCAGAAGTCTACTGGGGCTTCTGGGAAGATTTTTTCTTCCTTGATAAAATGGGACACACACAGCTAGAGTAAAGCTCTCAGCCTGCCCCCACTTCTTTCTGACTTAGACATAAATGTGATGGCTGGAGCTGCCTTCGGGATAAATGTGATGGTGCTGCAGCAGCCATCTTGGCAACATAAGGCAATGAGCCAACATGCTTAGAAAGGCAGAGTGAAAGGTAGAAAGACCCGGGATACTGACGGCATTGTTCAACAGCTAAGCCATCCCCAGCCACTAAAAGAAATAACCTTTGAAGTTATTGTTAGGTGAGCATGCAGTTATGTGCAACTGAAAGCATTCCTAATCCCATTTTTCAGATGAGGAAAACTGAAAGGCTAAGGAACTTGCCGAATTTATCTAATCTTTCAGCCGTGGTGTAGGGATTTTAATTCACATATTCTGACCTGAGAATCTAGAGTCTACTCTCGTAGACATGACTACATGTCCCGTCCCGTTGTGCTGGGTTGCCAGGTCTGCCTATGGGCTTTTCAGGAAACCTGGGCTTCATCTGGAGCTTCCCTCCCCTTCCCCTTCTCAGCAGTGCCAGTATGATTTTTCTAGAACCAGATCTACCCATCTCACTTCTTGCTTAAAATCCTCAACAGTGTTTCTTTCTCCACAGCAGGGACGTAACCTCAACTGTCTTTAGAGTCATATAGGTAACATAATTGGCAGAGGCAAGTTGATTGTAAGAAAATCAGTTGTGTTGGTGTATTACTTATCTACTGCTGTGTAAGGAATTGCCCCCAGATTTAACAGCTTAAAACACAAACCCTATTTCTTACACAGTTTCTGAGGGTCAGGACTCTGGGAGCAGCTTGGCTGAGTGGTTCTGGCTCAGGTCTTCCGTGAAGTTGCAGTCAAGATGTTGATGGGGACTTCAGTCATCTGAATACTTGACTGGAGCTGGAGAACCCACTTGAAGAAGCCTTACTCACGTGGCTGGTGGCTGAAAGCTTCGCTCCCTCACCATATGTGCCTCTCCTCACAACATGCCAGCAGATTTCCTCCAGAGCAAGTGGGCCAAGAGAGGCAGAGTCACAGTGTCTTTTATAACCTAGGCTCGGAAGTGACACATCATCACTTCTGTCCTATTCTGTTGGCCCTGCATACCAAATCTGATACAGTGTGGGAGGGGACTACACAAGGGTGTGGATACCAGGAGGCAAGAATCACTGGGGGACATCTTGGGGGCTGACGACCCTCAGGTAGCTAGGGGACAAAACAGTGGTATTTACCATGGAACTTCAGCCAACTGTCGCTGTGGTGGCACACAGGTCCTATGTTGCTGGATTTTTCCATTTCCCAAATAAAGCCAAAAATATGGATCTCTAAGTTAAATCACAAGATAGTAAATGTTGGCTCAGAATTTTTAAAAATTCGGTGTGGGCCAAATAAAATACAAATGCAGTCCAGATATAGCCTATGAGCTGCCAATTTGCAACCTCTTTGGCCTACAGCATGGAAGGTAGATGTAGGTCCAAATCCAGTTCATGTGGCTGCCTAGAGTGACACTTTCAGGAGGATTCTGAAGACAAGTCCAGGCTTCACCAGGAATGTGTGCCATGATAATTCAGTAATGTCTGCCATGGTGACGGTGGAGAGAGTGACGACGTGTGCCTCTCACACTGACACACATGGCCATATAATTTATTGCCCAAAGTAAGATACTACTGAGAGTAAAAGGGAGTGCTGTAATAATCACACTGATATAGTAACCATAAATTGGGCCTGACTCAGGCAAACCAGGATGTATTGTCCCCACCCACACAGCCCTTCGAGAAATCTCCCATGTCATCTTTCACTCTCCGTCTCTATTCAGTGGGCCCCCCGGAGGCTCTGTTCTCAGAGCACACATGCGTTTCTAACCCCACTGCCTACACTCCTGCTGGCCCCTCATCGTCCTGTTTTCCCCTCATCCCCACTCCCTTGGTTCCTCTTGGACTTCAACATCTTCAAGTCTGAGCAGAACTGTCTTCTTTTTTTCTCTGTGGCGTTCACCTCCTCCCCTCCTCTCCAGGTTAATCGCTCCTTCACCAGGGTTTCGTAGCACTCTATACGTATCGTTAATGTAGTATTTATCACAGAAACCCACACAAATGACCATATATTCCTTATTTAGGACTCTCATGCCCATCTCAGTGTCTGGGACAAAGTAGATGCTTAATAACCATTTATTGAAATTTTATGTTGAATCTCACTCTGCTCTTCTTTAACACCCTCTGCAGGAGATAACAGTGAAAATGCCAAGTAGGCAACAGAGGGAGTAGTGTGGGAACAGAGAAAATCCACCAACGGGATAATTGCTTCTTGAATTACTGACCATTGACCTAACTAGTGTTTGTAGTAATGTCAAATTCTTCTCTTCCTTTTCACTTCCCAGTGAACACAAGCTGTTTTCATTGAGAAAGAGCTTCTATCTTGACCGCAAGAATAAGTCCTATGGCCATTACTGTAGAGATCAAGAGTACTTGGGTATATATGTGCTTTATAAAAGCTGTCTCCCTCAGAAGTTCATGACTAAGCAGGGAAAATCAGTCCCAGGCACATACAGGACACGTAGGAGGACCTACCCTCTCGTGTGCACATCTAGCACTCACTAATACTCGTGTGCATTATCTATAAACCTCGGGGGAAAGACAGAAACTGATGGAGAGCAATGCTCTCTATAAACTCTCACGAATGAGATTAAACTACAGGATGCTAAAGGAATAGTCCTGTGGGACTGAGATGTGTTTTCACTGGAGATGGGTAGAGTTATTGGTAGAACACCATTAAATCCAATAAATTGTTATTCATTTTAATCCTAAAGTCTGAGATGGGGAAGAGCAAAGGATAATCACGTGGCACCTTTTCTTTGGTGGGCTTTCATCTGGTCTCCTTCTAACTTAGAAGACCCAGAAAATGTGGACCCTGTGCTGGCTCTGGTCCTTCTTGGCAGTGTGATTTGAAGTAAGTCCCAACTTCTCCCCGAACCATCTTCCTATGTTAGGTGGGGCTACTCATAACACTTATTTCACAAGGTCAAATGAAATAGGTATGTGAAAGGACTTTGTAGACTGGGGTGAAGTCTATGAATGGTAGTCAGGACTATTACTAGGCTGATTGGCAGGGGTGGTGATGGAGAGCCATACGTAAGCTGCCCCCAGGGCTCCTTGGGCTGAAACCTTGGTTTATCCTATGAAGCAAGGTTAACAATACTACCCAAAAAAGCATGAGTGCTTAAATTAGTCTGGGACAGCTTGGGTTTGCCAGGGAGGGTTGGTCCTGACCTCACAGGCTTTAAGCCTGAGGATGGAAGTTGGTTTGTTGTTCTATTATCGCCTGCTTTGGAAAGGGCGAGTGGAAATCGGAATGCCCTTTCCTCTGTTGAAGCCATTTCTGCTGAGTCCCATGCGTTGATTATAGTCCTCACACTCTGCAACTGGCTGTTTCATTCTTGACTCACCTCCAGACTCCTAAATATCCTGCAGAAAACACAGAGGCTTTAAAAGTTGCTCATCTCTTAACCTTGTGCCTTGATGTGTCCTGTGTGAAAGCCAGGACTTAGTGTCTTTCCCGCCTCATCGTCCCGAACTTCTCCGGGAGCAAACACTTGACTTACTTCAGATCCTTCAAAGAGAGGCAGGCAGAGCTTCTCTGCAGTTGTGCGACCTTGGGGGAGTTCTTCAACTCCAGAAAGAGGGATAACAATAGCTCACGTGGAGGCTGTGATGGAAGGAAGAGCACCTGGGACACGCAAATGTCCAGGAAGCATGAGTGTTGTCATTAGTATTAATAAAATAACAGTAAAGGCATTCAGAACAAAACGACATTTGACGTGAGTCTGGAAAGGTTAATTTATACTTCATGGTCAAGAGACTGTCCGTCAATATTTGCCATGTGCCGAGTTAGAAGAAAACCCTGCCCTAGAGGGAGAGACAGACGCCAGCACACTAAAACCCAAACTACAGTGCAGCAGACAGAGGCCATTTCAGCACAGTGAAACACTATTAAACAAGATAATCCAAGACAAACTGAGCGCACCCACGGTGATTCATCGTTTCAGTTGAGTGGCTGCCTGGGTGTCACACTTCAATGTGTTGAAAACAGCACCAGTTGACATCATGTCAAGACCATGGAGTAGGTCAGTGCGATTGCATTGGAAGTGAGCAGCGCCCTACGT
Organism: Tapirus indicus; assembly: GCA_031878705.1. Lineage (NCBI taxonomy): Eukaryota > Metazoa > Chordata > Mammalia > Perissodactyla > Tapiridae > Tapirus > Tapirus indicus. Next base: position 152,510,410 of record CM062918.1, on the reverse strand, counting down.
GCCAGCTGGTCTTTGACCGGGAGACGGCGAACGTAGTCAGGACCTCTTTAGGGCCGGCCAGATACCTCCCACCCCAACACTCACCTGGGCTACAGCCTATTCTTGGAGTTTCCTTTCTTAGTAAAGACCTTGATCCTTATTAAAATGGTAATATCGTTGCTGTCGTCATCACTGACACATTTGTGTAAGTGAGTCTGGGTCCTGTTTGAAGATCGCTTTCCTGGGAGAGAAGGCTCAGAGAGAAGCTGGGAGGAAGGGCACCCCTGCAGGGAAGGAGAGACGGATGTCTGGAGGCTGGGGAGGGACGGGCAGCCGTTCTAAGACTGTCCTGTCCAGAGAGGCGGGCTGTCTTGTGTCCTTGACGTAGCTTTATCTTCGGAGTGCCTCCTCCTGCATGCCGGCAGTGGCTACACTGGGAGACGTGGAGCACAGATTTTCCCCTTGTGCTTCTATTTGTTCTAGGAGCTGGAAGAATAAGGAAAGAGGCCTCTCCTTGTTAGGAAGGTGGGGAGAACCTGTACTTCTGGCTCATTTGTAAGCCTTGCATTTTGATGTTGTAAATTGTCTCCAGGGCTTTTAAAATACAGAAAAAAACAATGAAAAAGTAATAAAGAATTTTTAATAGCCTAAGGTGGATATTATAGTTCTTCTAGTGGGAAAATTATGACGTAATGTTAAATCATTCTTCTTCATGAAGACTTTTTTTTTTAATGAAGCAGGAACTAACAAAGACTGAGTTGAGGAAAAAAGCCATTGCTGAATAATATATGATATTGAGGTTTCATAGGCTGTTGTGAATGGTTCAAAGAGCTATAGATAAAGTGATATGAAAACTGAAAGTAGATTAACTATGAAGTTTTATTAATCAAAGTCTGGAATTACTTTGTAATTGTAATTTGTTCACTGGTTTACTGTCAGTCTTCCCACTAAAATGGAAACCAGTGGGGGGGGGCAAATGCCAGTCTCTGTTCCCACCATCTCCTACCACCTGGCACAGCCACTGGCACATTTGTGGAATGACAAGTTTATAATCCAGCCTCATCCACTGGCTCAAAATTGCTCTTTTCCTAAATTCACTTTATTATAAGCACTAAAATGCGGTATCTGAAGATTGTTTAAAAAACAAAACAAAACTCAGTCCTGACCTGAAATCATTTATGATAAATACAAAAATATTCTTCAATAGACACAAATTAGGTGGCTTTATATTTTTAACATCTGTCATTTTAAATAAACTATTCAGCTTTATAAGATTACTTATAAATGACACCAATCAATTATCACTGCAGGCCAAGCCTTGAAGGATATTTTTAGAGGCTAGATTGGGAAAGCTTTAACTCTTCATATTGCCCAGAAAGGACTGAAGCGATTTGGACTCTCCCCAGGCTCCCTCCTTTCCACCCGTATTGAAGATTTAATTACCATGCTCATTGTTTGGGCTGCCCATCCCGACACTGCTGGACACAGGCGAGAGGTAAGAGTTTGAAAGGGAGCAGAGACTGAAGCACCCTGCCCCCCACCACCAGAGGAGTGAAATTAATGGCAATGAATCAAAGACCACTGTGCTGACTGCTGAAGACTGCCTTTCTATAGAAATCCTGCCAGGCCTTTCCTTTCCATATTGAAATGAAACATTGTTGCCTCTGTCAGTTTCCCTCTTCATTTGCTTGATGTATTTCATCTGCATTTGGAGGTATTAAGAATCACTGTTTGATCTCTTGTATTTATTGTCGCACGTTTATACTTTGGGTTTCCTGCAAACCTATAAAAAATATGCTATTTAAAGACATTAAAGGACAAGTAGCATCCTGCATTGCCGAGGCGTTTGGTTCTACAGAAGCCTCTTAAAGTTTAGTAAGATGAAAGATTTGCCTTTTTAAAAAAAATCTCTAGATTAGGGTGTCCAGCTTGTTCTGGTTTGCCAGGGTCTTTTGGTTTTAAAATACAATGTCCCACATCCCTAGAACCCTTCCAGTCCGGGGTAAACTGAGAAGTTTGGTCACCCTACCCCTAGCTGTGTTGTTGAGAAAACCTTATCAGGATTTCTTGAAATGGGAGCATGCAATTGATTTGAAGTCCAGCTTTGCACTTTAAAGGATAATAAATCTCCACTGTGACAAAGAAACATAAGCCACTAGGGAGTAAAAGTATATGTGTTTTAAGGAATTGCCTTGTGCCTAGTTCTTTGAAGTACTACCCTTTGGAACCACTCCGGGATTTAGACATTTGTGCCCTGCTCCTTCTTGGTCCCAGGAACACAGGGTGAAGTTATTCAGAAGCATCTGAAGTTGTTATGAGAACTGTGAAGAAGTTTCACCAGGCAAAACAAATTATCCGTGGGGTCAAGATCGATCTCACAGGGGCTGCTGCTGACAGTGTCCATATCAAAGGTAGTAGACGCGCCTTTGACAGATGAGTCATCGCTGCAAAGCAGTCTTCTGTGAGAACCAGCTTTTCCCTGCGTGCAAACGGGATTGAGCTGTGCACTGGGAAATGCTCCTGTCACTCCTCTGTTGTGCTGGAGACATGAATGCTGGGGGAGGAAAGTGCTAGAAGCCAGGATTGTCAGGGATTAAGGACATTGTGTCCATGGTTTGAGCACCCTTTCCTCTCTGTACGTGTTAATTCCTTTAACATCTAAACTTTTCAGTCTGCTGTTCCAATCCCTGTTTCACGACTGACACCTAAGTGATTCCTGGAGAGTGGAGGTGGTGTGACACAGCAGAAGAGCAAGGGTTTAGTGCCAGATAGAGTGGGTTTAAATCCCATCTCTGCCCAGTACTAACTATAAAATGTAGGCAAGTCTCTTGACTTCTTGGAATCTCAGTTTATTATCTACGAAATAGGTGTAATGATTCTTTTCATGATTGTTATGAGGACTAAATAGGATGACATATGTAAAAGTGCTTAGTAAGTACTGAAATTGTACTAAAAAGGACAAACAAACCCACATACTGTGATGATGTGTCGACTATCTTTGGGCACCTACGTGTCAAAGGTGGTTTTAAGAGGCTGCTGGTTTGGTAAATGTTGGGCGTGAGGTAGAGAAGGCACTTGAAATTAGGAGTCAGAGTATAGGATCTACTCTGGGCTCCCCCCTTAACCACCTTTGGGCTTTTGTTTTCACTGAGCTCAAGTGTGAAGGTTGTGTCAAGTGATTCCTGGAATCCCTTACACTTCTAAAATTCTGTGAATCAGTGAAGTCTGCAATATGTCGATCTGAGGAGTGTCTGTATTCTAGGGCAACTGTTGTACCAGGTGCCACATTGTATTCTACAGGAGCCACCATCCCCCATCTTTGAGTTCTGCTCCAGGAAGGGTGGTCCCTTGCAGCCCTACATACCATTCAACATGTCACCCACTCTACAGCCATAGCTGTTTGGACTAGGTGTGGAAACCTCTCACATGGTGGACCTGTTAGATTCTCCTGATAGACTTTTGGAGTTAGAATATGGAAAGTCTAGTTAATAGTCTGTGATGCTGGAACTTGAAGGTCACCACGTAGCTTTTTTGAGGCTGAGGGTACCATTTTGTGGAAGCCATGATGGACCGTGTGAAAGCAGAGGGAAGGAAGGAAATCTGGGGGGGGGGTATGATAAGGGAGAGGGGGAGGAAGAGGAGGAAGAAGAGGGACAGGGAGGGGGGAGGGGGCAAGAGGGAGGAAAAGACGGAGAAAGTAACTTCTTTAGTCATTTTCTTTTTTTTAAATCTTTTTTTTTGAGGAAGATTGGCCCTGAGCTAACGTCTGTTGCCAATTTTCCTCCTTTTTTTTCTCCCCAAATCTTCAGTAGATAGTTGTATGTCATAGTTGTGCATCCTTCTAGTTGCTCTATGTGGGACGCTGCCTCAGCATGGCTTGATGAGTGGTGCATCGGTCCGCGCCCAGGATCTGAACCCCGAGCTGCTGAAGTGGAGCCCTCGAACTTAACTGCTATGCCACCGGGCTGGCCCCTCTTTGGTCATTTCCTGTTCCAGTCACCTACAGGCCTTGCTCTGCTTTCTGCATTTGAGTTCTGTGAAATTTCCCCGTATTCTCTTTTACCTAAAGCAGATTTGAGTGGCTTTTCTGTTCTTTATGTCCAACCATGCTCTATGACATATGGTAACACAGACTGGGCATTGGTGGCACAGACTGGGCATTGGTGACGTACAGTGGGCATTGGTGATGTAGACTGGGCATTGTTGGTGCAGACTAGGAATTCTCTGATGGCAGGATTTTGTCTTGTTCCTTTTGCAACAAGCATTTGGCCCAGCACTCTGCACAAAGTAGGTGCTCAGTGAAGTCATACTGATATAACATGAAAATAATATATTTGTGCATGAATAGTGTCATTGATGGCATTTGTATAAAAAGCGTTAATTATAATGGATGATTATGTTTTGGGAACCATTTCCCATGTCCTCCCGATTGGGCAAGACGCATGACTGAGCGCTGTCTTCACTGTGTCTCCAGAACCTCTTCAGGATCTGGCTCACTGAGGCTTTATTTTAAAATGTCTGTTGAGCTGAATGGCCTGGGATTACTTTACATACTGTGGAGATATAATTTATAGTTGCTCTACATAAGCAGCTTGCAGTGTAGTTGGAAAGATACAATAAAAAAACCCGCAATGAAACATAGTGATTTGCAATGGATTTTAAACAGCGGGGAGAATGGAGGGTCAGTGAGGTCTAACACACGTAGAGGGGGTTTGTGGCAAAACAGGGGGCTGAGTCACTCCTGGAGAGCTGGGTGGGGAGGAGGAGTGGAAAAGGCTCAGCAGCGGTGTGGGGCAGTCGTGAGAGTTTTGCCACACTTACAGTTTACCACGTGAGGAAACTTGAGACAGAACGTCCAAGCATGGGAGGTGATAGAGCCTTATGACGAAGAATGCTGACTCTGGAGTTAGACCTTCTGGATTCAAATCCAGCTCCACACCCCCCTCCCCCTTACCCGCTTTGTGATGTTGGACAATTTACACAGCCTTCTGTGCCTCAGTTTCCTCATCTGTAAAATTGGGGGTGATAATAGTATCCACCATTTAGGGGTGTTGTGAGGATTAAAGGGGATCTGTTTGTAAAGCTCCTAGTGAGTGTCTGGCACTTAGTGAGCACTTAGTCAAGGTCAGCTGTCATTATCTGTCATAATGGATATCTGGCGGAAGACTCAGTTACGAGAACTGTTAATTTTGAACTGCCGTATTGAGCAGTGAATCTCTTGGTCATTAAGGAAGCCAGTTACCATTTGTGGAGCAGTGGCAGGGACTGGTTTACGGTGGGAAGAGCACTGAATGTCTAGAGCCCAGCGGAAGGTCTCGAGAGCCAGGGAGGAGCTGGACCTGGTGGAGAAGCGCTAGGGCTCAGTTGTTTCCTCCTGAGCAGGGATGTCCTATGATGAGAGTGAGAAGAGAGACGGGGCAGGAGGTCCAGCGAGGACCCGTGAGAGGGCTCTTGCCCTAGTTCAGGTGTTAGGTGGCAAAGGCCCGGGACAGGGCTGTGGCTGTGAGGCGGAAACGTGGTGGGAAATCTGAGAGACTCAAAGGGCCGTGTCCCCTTCTCACCACTGGGCTGCTGCCACCCTGGTCCAGGCCCCCGTCACCTCCTGTGAGGATTGTTCCAGTCCCCTCCTGCCCTCTCTGCTCTGCCCTCGCCTCCTGCAGTCCTGTCTCCACGTGGCCACCCCTCGCACGCTGTCCCGTGGCTCCCGCCCCCCTCAAGGACAAGCTGGGCTCCTCCCTGGCATCTGCGGGGCTGCCCCGCTGGGCTCCCTCCTCTGCTCTGGGCCCGTCTGTTCTCTCCACTCCACACAGCTGTCATCCTTGCTGGTCCTCCGGCACCTCAGACCTGTCACTGCCGCAGGGAACTGCCTGTGCCTGCTTCTCCCCGCTTCTCCCCTAAGTGTCTGCAGAGCCAATTCCTTCACCTCTTTGGTCTCTGTTCAAGTGTCACCTATTAGTGACATCTTCCTGGACCAGCCTTCTCCACCTCGGTCCACCAGTCCCCTGCCCCTGCTTGGCTTTTCCTTGCCTTGACCACCTGACCTGCTTTCTTGACTGTTAACGTCGTCTGATTCCCCCGCCAGGACGTTAGCTCTAGGAGGGCAGACGTTTTGGACTGTGTTGCTCGCTGATGCCTCCCCGGACCTAGCGCAGTGCCTGCTAGAGTGGGTGCTCAGCAGGGACGCGCGGGATGGGTGTGGGTGAAACGGCCAGACTGTCGCGTCGGGCGCAGCGCTGGGGCCCCTCGGGAGCGCGGGGTCTGAGACCCCCGCGGGAGTGGAAGCGGGCACCGTTACTAAGTAAGCGGGAAGGACGAGCATCAGTGGGGACTGTCCCAGCAGAGGGACTGGTAGTCACCCTGGATTTAGGGGATTGGAGAGTCGGCAAGAGGTCACAGCTAGAGATTTGGGTGTCTCCCTCCAAGAGGGACACAGGGAAGCCATGAGGATGGGGCGTCTCCTCGTCGGGCTGAGGGAAGGAGAGAAGGTCAAGGCCAGCTTCGGGACCCTCCCATAGACAAGGGTGGGAGGAGAAAGGGGTCTGTGAAAGAGGAGAAGACCCAGAGGGAGAAGAGGCCCCGGGGTCAGGAGGAGCGCAGCCGGGAGGGCAGGAAGGTGGGCCGAGGCCTCGTGGTGCAGGCGGCTTCAAAGTAGGTCAGCGGGAACTCGGCAGCAAGGTGAGCGAGGAGACTCGCGGCTTCGTGACTTTGTAACAAAATCTTCATCTATCCCAACAAAGTGCTAAAAGGCATTTAATTAAAGTAGATTAAAATTAAGTTTCATTTGAGAGGTTTTTTCCTGTTACTGCCCTCATTATATTTTGAGACACTGGGGTGCTTTCGGAGACTGGCTGAGGAAGGAGGGTTTGGTGCTCCAGCCTGAAGTTTCTCGTGCCTCTGCAGGCCTGAGTCACTAAAAGGCCCTATATTTAGAGTGCCGTTGACACAGATGAAATCTGGGCCCTGGCTGGAAGATTCAAAAGCAAAAGGGGAGACTTTTGTGATTTCTTTGGGGTCAGGAAGATTGAACGGTGAGTTTCTGGGCTAGTATAGATAACATTGCCTGAGATCTGATTTTTCTCGGGTAAACTAGAAATTTTGATGACTTCATCATCAGTTTAAACAGATGTTTTCCCACCTGGCTTCTTACTTCAATGCGGGAAGGGCGTGTGTGTGGGGGAAGCCAGCAAACAAACAGAACTCTCGTTCAAAACATGTTGAAGTGATGGTGTTGACCACGATGCTGGAGTGTTCCTGACAATAAAGCCGTTTGTCAACAGGGGGTCTGTCACGTAATGACTGAGAAGTGAGCTGGGTCACTAATGACATTTGTGTCTCTGCACACGTGTTAGTCCACTTGGCCCCAGCTGGAAGGGGCCTTTTCCAGGTAGAGGAAGTGTGGCCGGCACACAGGGCAGAGTTCTCAGTTTATGAGACAGTAAAGCCACCGGGCGGGGGCCCTGGAGACGGGCTCTCCACCCTGCGTTGTCTGAACGTGACTCCTAACAGCTGAGTTGGTCGCAGCACCAGACAGAGCATATGCAGCAGGCCCTCCTCATGGGTTCCTTTTGTCACGGCAGAAGTGTCACTGGCTGAAATCGCCGTGGCATGTAACTCCCGGAAACCAAACGAATAAAATCTCGAGGAATTCAAAAGGAACAAAATCATTAACTCTGAGCCAGAGCCCGCTGGCTCGCCTCGCAGGAGTCCTGGAGACGGAGGGCTCCTCGGGGAGGAGACGCGCGCGGCTCCGCGCTGCCCCTGCGCGGGTGCTGGTGCTCACAGGAGCCGTGCGCTGGGAGCTGGTTTTCAGGCCACATCTGCTAGAATGTGTGTCGCCAAGGCCGACCTCGGGCAGAAGGAGGAAGCAGGAGTTTGTTCTGGCACACCACGCCCTCTGCCCTTCGCAGCCCCACCCCTGAAGTGCTTCATGGAGGGTTTCACTTTCAAAACGATAATTTATTAGACGCATGTGGTGCGACCTCAGTCGTGTTCAATACCCTCCTCTTCCGTTTTATCACCTTCCTCCCTCCTCCTCTCTTCTTGTTCCCACTGTTTGTTTCCAGGGCTTCTCTTTTTCCTTCTCTTTGACCATTCTTTTCCTTTCCTGAGATATGGAACAGGAAGGGAAGGAGGTGGGGAGAGAGAGGGAGAGAGAAGACAGGGAAGGAGGGCTGTCTGTTATCTGTAGATTGTACTTCTGTAATGTCTGTGGACCCCCCCGTGTTTGTGCTGTTGGTGTCTGCCTTCATCTCACACGGTGGTTGGGAGGATTAAATGTGGATATTTTAGCCCAGGGCCTGGCACACAGTAAGGTCTCAATAAATACGTACGAGTTGTTATTAGTATTTAAAAGTTTGCCCATGGAATAAATATCTTTAGGTCTAGGGCATTCCATCTGAGTGGAGATTTCTTCAATTCTCTTAAAAAGTTATTTTCCTGAGTTTTTTTCAGGGTAATCATTTGTGTATGCACACACACACACGCACACACACACCTTCTTTCCTTGTTTTAAAGAAAAGCACAATGCAGAGAAAAGCCAGTGCTTCATCTTGGTCTAGTAAAAAGGCTTTCAAAAATGTTTAACTGGCGTGACTGCCCCCCACACGTACACCTGTATAAAACAAAAACCAAATTCTCGGTGAACAGTCCTCGTCTTCACTACTTGCACTGCTGTGTTCTATTCTCTTTTGTTAAACAAGTGTGCTTGTCGTGCACTAAATTGACTTCGTGACCCATAGTGGGTTGTCACCTGCATTAGAGAAATCGTGGTCTGTAGACACATGGGGTCTTGCTGGATCCCCGCAGCTCTGTGCCTGCCCTGGGCCCACCACCCGCCCTCACTCTCCAGCCCTCGTATTCCCAATTCTCCCAGTTCCTCCTTTTTGTCTTCCAAGTTAAGAAATAGCAAAGTAGAAATGCCTTTTCTATTTTTTCTACGCGATATCTCCTTTTCTTTTTCTCTCCCTCCCACGTCTCTTCCACTCCCTAGAAGAAATGGTCATTCTTAACTTACTGAATAATAATAACAACAATGGTAATGACAGTGTCAGCAGCAGTCATAGCAGCAATGACAGAGAACACTCCCTGCATGCACGCTGTAAGTGCCTTACAAATTTTTACTCATTTAATACTCATGACACCCCACGTAGTAGACTAGCCTATAATTACTCTAAGGAAGCATTACCTGCTCCTTTCTTCCAACGTCTAGTCAGAATCAGGAACACTTGAATATTATAGAATCTGGGCTAAATACGTAAATGATGACAATATTATGGAACAAACAATCGTCTTTCCTAAATCCTTATCTGGAAATGATCGCTGAGCTTAACGACCACAAACCTAGAATCAGTCAACCTGAGGCTTGGTTTGTTGCTGTGAAACTATTCTTGATATATGGCGACTGTTAGGAGGAAAACATTCTATAAAAGTTTAGTCTCATGTGAACATCCACCCAGAGAAAATTCCTGTAGCATTTGTTGTTTGATTCTTATTTTAATGCTCTATTTAGTAATTCATTTTAAAACATTTAAAAAGTAACATTAAGTTTTCTGATTATAAAAGTAATACCATGTTCACTCAACATTCTGGAACATGCAGTCAAACATAAAAATGAAGATAAAAGTGACCCAGATCCCATCGCTCAAAGACCACAGCTCTTCACATTTTGGTGTCTTGTGAGTGTGTTAGGCCTTCAGACATGTTTGGTTTGGCCTACGCATTGTTTTAAAATGTTTTTCATGTAAAAACCTAGATTTCCAGCAGCTCTTGAAAAACTGTCAGCATCTGACAACACTGGGCCCGCGTTCTTGCGGACACAGCTGGCGGGAGCCGAGAAGCCGCCGCCCCTCTTGGGCAGGGCGGGGTGTACACACTTCTCTCTCCCGGCCCCACACCCCTCTTCCTTACATCTGGTCAGCGTCATGCACTAGCTCTTCCCACGCTCTGGGGGCATCTGAGTTTTCTCTCTTTTAGTTTGAGAACAATTCTTACCCAACATTTGAGGTCCAAAACAGTACTTTTTGTGGGTGGTGGTGGCGGTGGTAATAAAAGGCAGGGATCTGTCTGGCCTCTTACTGGAGAAGGTGAGGAGCAGAGGTCTTTCACTTCTGGCCTCTGCCCTTTGTTTCCCGCTATATCTGAAATTTAAACAAGCTCTACATCCAGAGGATTAATTTCCTTAAACACTCCCCAAAATCTATTCTGTGTGTTATTTATACAACTTTGGCCATGTCCCCATGAACGAATAAAACTGACTTTATTCTACTTTGCTTTCACATGTTGCTTATCAGTGAAGAGAGCCAGGTGAGGCCCACGTCACTTCTCCTCAAGCCCTTGGTTCCTTTTAGGCCTGAGTCTTTGCAATGACTCCCGCACAGTGACACTATGGACATTCCCCCATGTCATTAATGTTATTTATGAAAATAAATTTTAGTGGCTAAACAATGTTCCATTACATGGCTAGATCACATTTCCTAACCTTCTTTTCTAATGGGTGAGGACTCAGGGCTGGGGGAAGACATGTCCAGTCAGGGGAAGAGAGGAGACAGTAGGCAGTGGGACAGGGAACCAATAAAGAGGTTCTAGAACTGGTTCTTTAAGGGGCAGAAATCTAAGATGAGCAGACAGTCCAAAAACTAAAGTTCCAAAATCAACAGGTTAGACGATAAGTGGGGGCTGAGACGCCCACATTAACCTGCCACGAGGTCAGGCAGCAGATGAGCAAGGAGTGAGGAAGCCGGTGGGAGAGTGAACCCAGGGTCACCTCTGGGCCGGACTTCAGTCACAATTTGCATTTTTTTGCTTTTCTTTTTTAGTGAGATTCCCATTCCTGCTAGGGCAAGTTAAGAGAGCTGATGCAGGGAGGGTCTACAATAACTGATCCATTCCCCTAAAGCTGAATATTTAGGAGTTTCCAATTTCCTACTTTATAAGTAATGTTGTGAGGAAAATCTCAGTGCATAAAACTGTATGTTTTGGGTTGTCACTTCAGGATAGATTTGTGAAAATGGAAGTACTTATTCTTTTTTTGTGTGTGAGGAAGATTGGCCCTGAGCTAACAGCTGTGCCCATCCTTCTCTATTTTGTATGTGGGTCACTACCACAGCATGGCTTGATGAATGGTGTGTAGGTCTGCACCCAGGATACGAACGTGTGAACCCTGGGCTGAAACAGAGTGTGTGAACTAAACTGGGCTGGCCCCTTAAGAATACTGGGATACAAGGGGAAGGGGGTGGGGGTGGGCACAAGGGGTGAAGCGATGCATCCACATGGTGACGGACAAAAAATAGTGTACAGCTAAAACCCCACAATGTTATAAACTATTAAGACATCAATAAAAATGAAAAAAAAAAAAAGAATACTGGCATATACTGGCAAAAGGTTTTTGTAAGGGTTGTCATTTATACTCCCAGCAACAGTGTTTCCATTTTCTGCTTTGGCCCATTTCAATTAACTTGAATCACTCGGGAATCTTGGAGTGAAAAGCTGCCCCTGGCATCTGTACTCCATATCTGGAATTTTTCTAGGCCACTGGCTTTCAAATTTTTTTGACCGTGACCCGCTATCTGAGGTTGGTAGCCAGAAATTCCGTGCAGGCAAAGACTTGAGTTTCAGGCTCCCACAAGGTACAGGGTTTAATGACAAATGGCATCAGGAGAAGGAGATGAGGGTTTGTGTCAGAGGATTTGATAAGTGGGAACGAGGGGCTACCCAGCCACACAACTAGGGAACAGCTGTTGGTTCTGGGCAGAAAGAACCTTCCAGACTGGGGGTAAGGTTGGCTGGATGTCCAATCCTCTGATGATAACTTTTGTTCCTGCAGCAGCTAGGTCTTTTGGGGAGTTCTAGAAGCTCTTCCATGCAGTACTTTCCTGTCCCAAATACCTTCTACTTTCCCAAAATGAAAAAGTGTTGGTGATTAGTGGAAATTTTTATTTTTTACTTTTTAATTTCGCCAGTCCTGTGTCTATTCACTGTCTTTTGGCAATGACATTGATATCTTCCTTTTGGGAAATGGCTTCTCTCTCACCACTTGCATTAACTAAGATGTCCTGCTCACCGCCAGCCAAGCGGAAAGTGTAAGACCTGAGTGAACCTAGATGGGCGCTCCCCCTGGAACCTGAGTCTGGATCAGTGACAACAGGAGACTGAAAACAGTTGGAGCTCACTTATTCCAGTGATGACACTCTGTGTAGACTATTGCAATGTTCCGGACGTGTCCTCAGCTGGGCCTGGCTCCCCAGCCTTCCCGTTGATTTGTAAACTCTCCCATATCCTTCTAGTAAATTTCCCTTTTACTGAAGTTAGCCAGAGGAGATTTCTGATGCTGACAACCAAGAACCTTAATTAGCACATGGGGCCATCTGACCTGGGAATTCCAACTACCTCTGCCCGCAAAACTATACTAACGGGTGTGTCAGAAAGTATTTGTATGTCACCCACCGTGGGCCAGGTGGTCTGCCGGGAGTTTCACCACGTAATCTAGCTTGACCCTCATAACAGTACCGTGGATAGAAATCATTTAATTTTTTTCCCAATTTTTAAAATTGTAGTAAAATATACAAAATATAAAATTTACTATTGTAACCATTTTTTAAGTGTACAATTTGGTGGTATTAAGTATGTTCATATTGTGCAACCACTGCCACCCTCCATCTCCAGAACCCTTTTCATCTTATGAAACTGAAACTCTAGACCCATTAAACACCAGCTCCCCATGCCCCACTCCCTCCAGCCCCTGGCAACCACGATTCTACTTTCTTTCTCTATGCTTTTGAGGACTCTAAGTACAGGTGGAATCCTACAGTATTTGTCTTTTTTGTGACAGGCTTATTTCACTTAGCATAATGTCCTCCAGGTTCATCCATGTTGTAACATATGTTAGAACTTCTTTCCTTTTAAAGGTGGAATAATATTCCGTATATGTGTATACCGCATTTTGCTTATCCATTTATCCATCGATGGACACTTGGGTTGCTTCCATGTTTTAGCGATTGTGAACAATGGGCGTACAAATATCTCTTTGAGACTCTGATTTCAAGTCTTTTGAGTCTATACCCCAAAATGGAATTGCTGGGTCATATAGTAATTCTATTTTTAATTTTTGACGAACTGCCACACAATTTTCCACAGCGACTGCACTATTTTATATTCCTACCAATAGTGCACCAAGTTTTCCATATTCTCACCAACACTTTTGTTTTCTGTTTTTGTGATAGCAGCCATCCTAATGGGTGTGAGGAGGTAGCTGTTATTTAATTTTAGATGCAAATACTGCAGTAAGTAAATTGCCTAAGGTCATATAGCTTGTAAGCGGAAGAGTTGGAATTCAAATTCAGGTCCAGTGGTCTTTCAATGTCTGTCTGTCCCTTTTCCTTTTCCTTGACTATAATACTTCTGGTAGGAATCTAAAGGTATTCAGTACAGCTAAATTTATTCTTTAGAAAAATCTATCCTCTATTAGGAAGATTTAGGAGCCAAAACAATTATTGTCAGTCAATACCACAGAAAGCATGTACCTGAACTGTAACAGACTCCCAAGAGATTTATGGATTTACAGTGCTTCATGACCACGGAGATTAATCAATTCAACTTTCTCATCTTATAGATAAGAAAATGGAGGCCAGTGGATTTCTCTGTTAAGTATTACTGAAATCACTATCTTCCAATAATGAGGTTTAGATCCAAACCAATTTAGTTTTGTCACGAGACAGGTGGAACTGTGTAAATTTATACAGCTCAGTTAAAATCATAGGGGTGGGGGATCTCCAGGCCTTGTAATAATGTACCTGTCTGCCTCTCCTGCGAGCTGAAACAAGATCAGCTGGCTGTCTTTCTTCACAGCACACAAAGAAGGCAATTCATCCACTTCCTTTGTAAGCATTAGAGTGTCTTTCACACTTCTCAATCTAATGACATTTTTACATGTAAATGTGGAACACTTTATATGTCTGTTTAAAAACTAATATGTTCCACTTAAAGGTGTTTAAAATTGTTATTTGAAAATTAGAAGCAGCCTTAAAAGTAAATTGAAGTATTAAAGGGTTGTAATAAGTAACTTGAGTACACGTTCACAATTGGAAACAACAGAAGCCCTGGGTTTCGAAGTAAATAACTAGAGTGAAAGATGGTCCTGAAGGGAGTGTTTGCTCCACCGGGGAGAAAACAGGTGTCGGGGGTCTGCACAATCTGGTGCAAACTCGTTAGACTCGTTTTAGGACTCTCCACCACTCAGCGCAGTGCAGCGAGCGTTTACTGAGGGCCTCGCATCGTGAGCTACTGAGCAGAGAGCTTTGAGAATGCAAAGACCACCAGGCATAGTTCCTAACTTCAAGGGGCTTAAGGACTAGTTAGGGAGATAACAGAGGACACCAATGCCTCTAAAAGGTCTCCAGTGAGAAATGGTACCAGGTCCACAGAGACGTACTGTAGGTGAGCTTGGGCCACCCCTGGCTGGGGAGTCAGGGGAAGCTGCTGAGCTGCATTTCCAAGGACAAATGTGATTTTGACAGGCAGGGACGGGGGAAGGTTATGCGCCCAGAAAGTACGGTGTGAATCGAGGCCTGGAGACGAGCCATGTCCCTATAGACTTTCTATTTCAAGTCCTACACAGACTTTAGGACCTGCACTCCCCTCTGTGGAGTCTCCCCCACCCCCTTCATCTCTCCACCTACTAAAATCCCGACCACCAAGGACTGATATAAAAATATGAAAAATGATTGTGTTAGAAGGGTGAGATTACAGGTAAATTTATTGTCTTTATTTTCTGGTTTTGTTTTTCTTTGGAAATGTGATTATATTACAGAAAAATTGTTCTTTCTTAAAGACATTGTACATACCTCCCAAGGCCTCCCAAATCCTTGCTCCTCATCGCTGTCCCTGAGTACCCTGTACCTTTGAATTGGAAATGTTAATGTGCCCTCCCGCGTAAGGGGTGTGTGCGTGTATGGGCTCTGCCCGCTGTGAGAGCCGGGAAGCAATGATACCACAGAGCAACGAGCACACCTGGTGCGTGGATGTTGCACTGAATATCATTTTCATGAAATCGAGCCAAGGCTCTTTGGGGAAGACCTGAGGCAGAGAAATAGAACTTAGCCTAGGTGGGCCTAGGACATCCCCTAGTTCCGGAGAAAGGAAATCCTCCAAGACTAACAAGGCCTGTTAAGGAGTCAGCTTGAAGGAGCTCCCACTGGCTAAATTTGGGACAATTTGGGCATTAAAAGGAAAACGTGAAGAGAGAGGGAGAGGAAGGAGGAGGAGGAGCTTACTCCTCATTTGGTGGGTGGTGACTCTTACTTTAACAATTGGTGTATAAAGAAAAGGAAGTAGACATTTACTTCATCTTTTTAGGAGGAATTGTAGTTTCTCCCTGGTTGAGGAGAGAAAGACTTCCTCCCCGAAGAATGCTTTAATTAGAACCCAAGAAATTGTTGATATTCAGCTATTTTTAATCTATGAAGTTTCACCTGGTTTAACGAAATATGGAATGAAAGAATTAGAAAAATCAACACTTTGCAAACCTTGATGAAATAACTGACTCAGATAAGAATCATCAATGGATGCTGACATGATTATGTGAAAAGTTTTGGGGCAAGAGAATGTTCCCATGGTGCCAAAGGGTCCCCCCTTGGGTTGCTTGCTAATTATGAAAGTAAAAATCTACCTTTCCATCTCAGTGGTGACATCTGGCTGTCCTCACCTTAACCAAGTGGGGAAACTTCCTTTGGTTATGGTGAGACAACGGCACTGTTTTTTCTCCGGATGTGATGCAATCTGAAATTCACGGCATGACCTATGAGGCATTCTAGCCAAAGATGTTTAAGTCGTATATTGGTGCTTCTCCATTTGCCCTTCTAAACGCACTTGGTGCCCCTCTCCATCCTGCCCTCTGCCCCTGGAGACATCCCCCCTGCAGAACTGTCGCCAGGCTCCCTTGTGTTTTGGCTTCTGATTAGATCTGGCTGATGGGAAGGCTGTGGTGGGATGGAGGATGAAGAAGAGAGATTTGGGATATTTGTTCCCTTCCACCTCACTCCCCACCTGGGTGCAGTCTGGCAGTGCTGTGTCGTTGTACATCTACAGCTCCTGCTGGGGGCCCTGCTTCCAAAGCTCCAGCTCCAGGCCCAGGCTCAGGTCCAGGTGGTGTTCTGGGGGGCTTCACCAACTGCCTTATTCCCTGCCCTCCCCCACGCCTGTCAGTAGCCCCTTCACTTAACGCCCTTCGGGGAAACCCTGCTAGGGTGCGTCTGCTTCCCGTGAGGACTTCCTGTGAGGACTCTGACTCATTCAGCCTGAATCTAATGAGGCCTTGATTTGACCAGGACACCACGACTAGAAAACCAAGTTAAATCACATCTTGAGATAACAATTAGACAAACCCAGAATTTGGGACCACTTACAAGACAATTGGTCTGCTGTCTTCAAAGGTCAGTATCATTAAAAAAAGAACACAAATAGGAATTCTCTTCTAGATTAAAATAAGATAAAGAGACATAACTACCAAATGCAATGTACGAATCTTGTTTGTAAAAACTAGTTATAATAATGGGGAAAATTTTAATACTGACTGGATTTTAGATGATCTTACAGAATTATTGCCAATATCGTTAGATATGATAAAGGTATTGTGGTTTTTAGGCAAATGTCCTTTTTAAAGAGGTCTGCTGAAGTATTTAGAGTGGAGTTATAAGGACTGCAGCCTCCTTTACAATGTATAGTGAAATACTTAGATAATATGGCAGAATATTAACAGTTGTCACATCTAACTGATGGGATTATGGTGTTCATTCTACTATGCTTTCAACTTTTCTCTATGTTTGAAAATTTCATAATAAAGGGAAACATTAGTAAAGAAAACAAAATTCCTAACCACCTACCGCGGAATGCTTTCTCCTTTTCCCAAACGTCTGTAGCTTTTTTACTCATAAGACCCATTAGCTTCTTGTATGTGCCTCTCCAACCAGATTGTCGGCTCTCAGAAGCTAAGGCCCGAGTGCTGACTTCTTTCTATACCCCACACAGGTTTGCATACAGGTTTTGTATGTTTAAGCCTAACTCTTCATTTCAAACACAGGCATATGTGGTCAGAAGGTTTCTATTTCTCTTTTCGTTAATGGAAGGGAAAAGGCACAGAAGTTGGATGGGATGCAGAGAAGGGCAATTCAGACACTTTCTTGGAATTATCAGAGAGCAGGTTTGAGGTCCCTGCTTGGGGGCGATGAAAGCCACAGTCAAGACGGCAAGGAGCAGGACACTTGACAGCGTCATTGAAAGTTTGCAACCTTAGAGGAGCCTTTGGAGAGACCGACTCCGTTCAGAGTTCTAGATTATAGTCGACTCAAGCCGGAGAGAAAACCAGGATTAGGTTACGCCTGAATTGAGAAAAGCTAATTTTGAGTGCACTGCATAATAGGATCTAGTCTTGTATTTATTTAACTCAATTTAAATTGCATGTCAACACATAAAAATGATTGTAATTCTCTTCCTGGCTAACATTTAATCCTTTTTGAATATGAATTTCTTTATAGAAAAAGCATTATCAAGTGGAAACAGAAGACAATTTTTATTCATTTGATAGTGCTTAAAAGAAGCCAGATTTTTTTAACCGCTTGAGTAACTGCAGGCCTAGAACCTGAGAAAAACTGCCTCTCGGTGATTTCTGTCGTCTTTTATCATTCTAGTGAGTGAGTCTTACAAACGTCTCGGCTGTCATAACCCTCACGGCTGGAACCTCCACAATGGGCCGGGGCCGAGAGAAGGTCTCGACAGGCAAGTGGACGGTGCGTGTGTGTGAGCCAAACCCTGCTCACTGTCCACCCAAAGGCCCTCTCCTACCTCGTTTCCACTAAGAGAACCCTGGTTTTCGGGTATCAGTACCCAGTATGCTTCAGGCGAGTTGTCATAGCCCTATCCATTTGCCAATCTTTGGCTGAAACATGGGCATGTGACACAATCAGGCCAAGAAGGTGGGGGCGGGGTCTTCTGTAAAGCTTCCAGAATTTCCTTCGCTCTTCCAAAAAGACATATTTGGGAGATAGACCCTTCCTCTCTCTGGATGTTATTTGTGTGAAGATCGACGCTGTGTTAACCCTCTCCCCAGAAACAAAAAGCCCTGATTCGTGGTGTTTGCCTTTTTCAATTTCTGCGGTGTAAACTCTCTCACGACGCTCGATTTCCAGCTCCCGATAGTTCGACAACTGGCTGGCAACTTGAGCAACTGGCTCTGGGAGCCCCTGGGAACCGACTCCAGCCCGCTTGTTGCCTAGAGCTGCTGTGCCCACCTTGTGAATGGCGTGGACGACGTGGTGGGGACGGCAGAGCAGAGACAAGACTCTAGGTCTTTCGTGACACCTGGAGCCTGCGCTCCTCGTGTCTCGGGACTTCTCGTTACGAAGTGATACACGCACTTCCTGTTCAAAGCAGGTGGAACCGGCGTTAGTGTGCGCTGAACCTGGGCTTGGTCTAGCTGGACCAATGTCCGTGGGGTCCCACCTAGTGGAGGGAGGGGGCGCAGCAGGGCCAAACTGCGCTGGATTATGGAAACGCGTGCAAGTGGTGGTCAGGAAGAGGGGGCGGCGGGGGTCTTGCCTCGACCATCCGGGTTGAAACTGGCCGGTTGCTGAGGGGAACAGGATGGTGGCTGAGGGCCAGCTGGACCGTCAGTGCCCTTGCCAAGGAGGCCGAAGTTCAGGGCAGCGCTCCAGCGAGAGCAGGCGCCGGAGCGAGGCAGGAAGCCAGGCAGAAGCCCAGGCCTGGGAAGCGCCCGGCCAGGTGCTGCAGAGCACCGTGCTCTGGCGGAGAGCGGAGGGAGCCTGGGAGGAGGGGCCCAGCGCAGACAGAGGCAGCAGTGTAGCTGCAGAGTTCTAGACTATTCACTCATCGGGGTGCAGAAATGTCCAGTGCGGCAGTCGGCATTCGCTCGGACGCTGACCAGCTAAGACAGGAGGTTGGGCTTTTCGGTAACTGCCGTGGGTCAGGCTGAGAAAGCAGAAGGAACCAGAATCTTCTCCAAGGCTGCCTCAGCACATTTTCTTGGTGACGTTAGAGAAATGCTGCTTACATTCCTTCCTAGACCTTGAACAGGGCCTCCCTCCTCCTCCACCCTGTACTGTCACAATCTCTGGGGTCCTGGACTTCACCACTGAGCCTCACGTCTGGCCTTCTGAGAAGGGCTCCCGCCTCCCTCATGTGGGGACATCTGCTTGCCTGCCCGTGGCAAAAGGAATGTCATCCCCGCTATGAAACGCCCGCACTCACAGCACGACGCCTCTGTTGCTCCTTTCCTCCTTTTCTTCTCCCATCCATCAAATGACCTGCCCACAGACCCAGACGTCTTCAGCCCAGGCCCGTTCACTGGATTACCGCCCAGGAGGACTTTTATAATTGAACTGTATGTGGGAAGTCGGTTCAGGAAGAATGAAAGCTGATGTGTCCACAACATTCTCTGGGGATTTTCAGAGCATCATTCTCTCTAGTTTAGCTGGGAGGACAAGGGGCAGGGAATGTGGCTTCCTCCACACTCTTTCTGTGGGAAGTCATGGTTAGTCATTTTAATTTTGTTCAGTAGGGTGAGTTCTGGGATGACATCGTTACCAGGGACTAATTAAGGTTGGAATCAGACAGGAGAGGGAACCGTCAAGAGGGAAGCGCCCCTGGGTTCCGACCAGTACAGAAACATTCAGCTTAAGAAGCTCCTCCCGATTAAATGAGATGCTCCCGAGAGTGAGGAATAAAAGGAATGCTTTTCTGCAGTGCAAAACCCATCAAAGACAAGGTCAAAAGCAGAGTTAAAAGACAATTATAAAAAGGGGAAATATTTGTAACTCATTTAATAGACGAGGGCTAATTTCCTTTATACATGGAAAGTTCCTATAAATCAGCAAGAAAAAGACCAACAGCCCAGCAAAAAATGTGCAAATAAAAAGTCCATAGAAAAGGAAATACAAATGGTTCTTAAACATTTTAAAAGATAGCTAGCTTCATAATAAGAGAAATAGAAATTAAATTTGCACAGACACTCATTTTTCATGTGTTAGATTGGCAATGCTAAAACAATTAGCAGCACACTATGTTGGTGAGAGAGAGGAGACAGGTGTTCTCATAGGTGACTGGTGGGGAAATGAATTGGTACAACCTTATCCAGGGTTATTTGGGAAAATCCTTCAAAATTATGAAAGCCAGTTCTAGGAATTTATCCTACAGATTTATTCACACACATAGGGAAGGACAAGTCCACAGGGTGATCACTGCAGCACTGTTTGTAATACAAGAGACTGGAAACAATCTGAGTATCTACCAGTAAGGGCTTAGTTAAATAAATGATGGCATATCCATGTAATGGAAGGTGATGCAGCCATAAAAAATGAGGATGCTCTTTATGTACACATGTTGAAAGATCTCCAAGATATTTTAAGTAAAAAAATTTAAGGTGCAGAAAATTGCTTAACAAAAGAGGAGAGAAAGAATACTTATACTAGATATGTATGT
The DNA here is from genome assembly GCA_031878705.1 of Tapirus indicus. Classification (NCBI taxonomy): domain Eukaryota; kingdom Metazoa; phylum Chordata; class Mammalia; order Perissodactyla; family Tapiridae; genus Tapirus; species Tapirus indicus. Next base: position 152,489,947 of record CM062918.1, on the reverse strand, counting down.
ATTTGCTTGTGTATACCTAAAACATGTCCAAGGGGATATTCAAGAAATTGGTAATATTCAGTCCCTTGGTGGAGAGGAATTGGGTGCCTGGGGCATAATGCGGGAGAGAGAATTTTTCCTTTTTTATTTTGTACCCCTTCTTTTCTTTTGGGAGACTACTGCCAATTCAAATTAGTAAATAAATTTTTTAATAAGAAGAATGCTCTGACGCAGATTAAATCTGAAGTGACTGAATTCACCCAATCTGTACTACATCCTCAACCGTTCCTTTCAGCCTCTCTTATTATTGACTTTAGCGGCCGTCCATCCACCTTTTACGCATTTTCCCTGCTGCTCTGGGGGCCACTCATTCTCTGCTTCTGCCCTTGGTTTGTCTCTTGATTTCTCCTGCAGTTGTCAGCTGAGGAGCACCACGCAGACCTCTTTTTCCGTGTGCCGGACCCAGGGCAGTCCCCTCTGTCCTTGCTGCAACACTTCCTCCCCTGGGGAGGAGAAGGTCAGTCCTGGTTGGGAGTGATGGGGGAAGCTGGTCATCTTTGCAGGGAACCAGGTGACTGACTGAGCGGGGTCAGCAACCTGTGCCCTGTATGTTGCTCATGGTGGGTGATGTGATTTAAGAGCTGGGACTGTAGGGGGGACATGCAGGAGCAGGAAGAGTCTGCCCTGTGGAGAGAGCAGCAGTAAGAACTGGAGGTTTGCTTCTGGTTCTGGCTCTGCCACTTACTGGTTATGTGACCTTGGGCACGTTTTCTCAGACCTACTCTTCTCCTCTATAAAATGGGTTCTATAAAGGTTAATGTGGCTAAGACTGCCAGCGGTCCACCAAAGTCCATTCTTGTTCTCTTTTGTGGTAATAGACGTGTAGCTGGCACATGGCTATAACATATTTCCAAGTCTGCCTTTTTATTAGACGTGGCCAAGGGCCTAATTCCCTGCCAGTGGAGGTGCCGTGTGACACATTCTGCTCTGGGACATGAGACTCCTCCACGATCCGTCCCCTTCCTACAAGCTGGAACCCAGAACACCCAACCTTGACTGTGGACGAGGACAAGGCCACTGGGGTGGCAGAGCAATGACCTGGGAAGAACCTGGGTCTCGAAACGAACACACGGAGCACAGCTGCCCGCTCGCCTGGAGCCCTGCCCACTGTTACACGGGAGGGAAATGAACTCTGACTTCTTGAAGCCCCTTCCTTCTCGTTGGCTCTCCTTGTTACAACAGCCAGCCTTACCCTAGGCGATACAGTTAAGACTCTGTTGCAAGTAACAGAGTGCCCAACTCAAACTGGATAAACAAGTAAATGGTATTATTTTACTCCCACATAGCAGAAAATTGAAGAAGTAGGGACACTTTAGGGTTTTAGGATTCAATGACATTATCAAAGCATTGATTTCTTCCTACCCTGTTGCTCTGCCTTTGTGGTCAGCTTCACCTGTTGGCTGGTTGCCATGAAGGGCTATGGCAATTCCAGGCTTCAGGTCAGCTCACCACACCTTCCAGGAGGACAGAGAGAGAGAGAATGAGAGAGGGTGTAGTCATCTTCTTTCCGACACCCCCAGCAAACTTCTTACTGACCCAATTTTGGTCAAATGCCTTCCTTGACCTGTGACCGGAGAATGGGCTTCTACTGATCATCTCAGCCCCCTCCACTTGTCCCACCTCTAGCAGCAGGCCAGGTCAGCTTCTCTAGAACATATGGACTGTGTGGAGGAGGTGCGGGCACCCTGAGAGAGACTGGAATGTTATCAAGATAGGACGGACTAGATGTTGGGGAGGTACCACCCTGTCCACCTCAGGGGCGTAGTTTCAGTTTAGGGATTAAACTGAATGAGATAATATATATAAAAGCCCTGGCACAGTGCTTGGCACTTAGTAGGTGGTCAGTGATCGTAGATTTACTCTGCCTTCCTGGACCTAGTCAGCCGTGCCGCAGAGTGGTGAGGGGTCAGAGGAGACTCCCTCTTCTGTGTCCCGGGGCTGTGTATTTGCAGGCCCAGTAAGACAGGCTTGTGATGTGCACAGAGAAACTGCTTCTCAGCTTCAGGTTTTCTGTAGCCCATAGCAACTACTGGGAGGCGGGCGGGCGGGTGGGGGGTGGTCCCGGTTGGCACGACCCCTCACACTCAGAATGAAAAAAAGCAGCCACCCACTGCTCTGACCACCTCCCACTGTTGGTCAGAGATGCTCACTGGTCCATTACTTTATAAAGACCCAGGTTTGAGATTCCAGAGGGGCTATCTGCCCACTATCTTACGTTAGGCTGCTTCACATAGGACATTGGTCGAGAGAAGTATCTGGGCCATTTTACTGGCTTTTCTGCCTCCGTCCACTTGCTAAAGGCTGTGTGACGTGATGAAGAGATTCTGACCTGGAGTCTGAGCCCCACCTCACCATCACTCACTGTGTGACCTTGGGTAAGTGATTTAATTCTCTACACCTCAGTTTTCTCATCTGAAAAACAGGGCCTCAACTCCTGCTCTAACAACCTTTTAGGGTTGTTGTGAGGCTGAAAGAAATGACATGTTTGACAGCACTTTGTTAATAGAAAAGAAATTTAAGTAAAAGGTGTGAGCAAACATACTAACGGAGATACTTTGCTGGTGCATAAGTTTCTCTATGTGAAGGGCCGACCCACCTGGGGCTTGGGAAATGAAGCTGGGGGAGAGAGAGAACAGAACAGTGGGACATTTTTGTTCCTAGTGGCAGAAGACAGGGCTAGGTTTAGTTAGCAATTATATATTGATGGCCTCGGTGTGCCTGTTAATGGTATTTTACGTGTTAGCTAATCTAATCCTTTCCATAATCCGATGAGGTAAATGTTATCACGCCAGTTTTACAGATGAGGAAGCTGGGTCTGAGAATGGTTAAGGAACAGGGCCAATGTCGCACATGTATGAAGTGGCAGGCCGGGATTTGAAAGTCAAGTCTGTTTAACCACCAAGGCGAGTGAGGCATCAGGGACTCAGGCAGGAAAGAGGTCACCACCCAGTGTGCCACACCCAGGGGCACCAGCTTATGAGACAAGGAGATGTTCTTCAGGGGCTCATAATAACTCACCTGCCTCTTCACCCGTCTGATCCACCAAAATTCTCTGAGCGCCGCTCGTGTCATGGGACTGTGCTGGATCTGGAATAAAACAATGAAGAGAATACAGTCACTGAGGGATTCAGGAAACATCGGTGCAGCAGAGCAGCTTGTCAGACATGCCATTTGTCCTCAGTTCAATCCTGTTAGGAAAATTGCTCCTACTGCTTGGCCAATATTAAAGTTTTAAACATTATTGTTCTGCAGAAATGATCCGCTTATGCTGCTTCCTGCCAGAGAATGGCGTGAGTCCATAATAACTGAAGATCATATAACCCAACGATTTCTCTCAGAGGCAACTGCACGATGGTTTTCAAGTGGTGATAACTGCCTACTGCTCTCAGGATTATCTTATTGTCTGGCAATGGTTATGAAGACAGTGGGGTGTTAAGAGGCCATTCAATAAAAGTGACAGAAGGAACTATGTTTTATTTTTCTCCGAATGACTCTCAAAGTGAGAATCTAATTCAGAGCTTATAAGCATCTGAGAGAACTTCTGTGACAAACTCAAAGTTCTTAAAGCCAAAAAGAGAGTCATAGAACAATCTAGAAAACGAAAGGGGTGGCTTGTACACAAGTGAAGTGTTATTTGCTCTCAGAGATCATGAATGACATGGATGAGCTGGGGGAGACGCACAGTTAAAATAGGCACTGAAGTGATGTTTTGCATCTTAATTTAAAGGAGCTATCATCCCCGTCTGAAAAAATTCTACAGTTGCATCTGTCCATTCCAATGTCATTTGGTGAAAGTTTCTTTGGAGGGGAGAGCCATGCTTTGTTAAGTACCTGCTAAGGACCAGAGATGTGACATATTTTGCTCATTGGACACTCACCATGACCTTGTGAATTAAGCTTTTTTCACCATTTCACAAAGCTCTTCCCTTATCAGACTCATCAAGTTGTTCAGCCAACACTTATTGGTGCCTACTATGCACCAAGCATGTTTTAGTTGCTGGGGATGTGGCAGTGAACAAACCTACAGATGTCCCGCCCCCATGCAGCTTTCATGTTAGTGGGAGGAGACAGAACTAAACAAACAAACAAACATAACTTGTGAGATTTTGGAGATGGGTGCTAGAGAAAGTAATGTAAGGAGGATGGAACACGAGGTGGGAAGGGTAGGAGGGTTTGTGAAGTTCTATAGGATGGTCAGTGTGTTAGAGTAACAAATGATCCCAAAGGTAGTGCTTAAGACCACAAACATTTATTATCCTACAGTTTCTGTGGGTCAGGAACCAGGGTGTGGCTCAGCTGGTGTCTCTGCTTCAGGGTCTCTCTGGGGGTTGCCTTCAGTGTGGCTGGAACAGTTGGCAGGATTCAGTTCATTTCAGGCTATTGGACTGAGGGTCTTAGTTCCTTGCTGGGTGTTGACTGGAGGACCCCCTCAGTCCCTGCCATGGGGGCCTCTCCATATGGCAGCTCACAGTATGGCGGTTGGCCTCCCTCAGAGTGAGCAGGCAAGTGAGAGTATGAGCCTGTGTGTCCAAGATGGATGCCACAGTCTTTCTGTAACCTAATCTCAGAAGTGACATCTGGTCACCACTGTCTAATTCTATTTGCTAGACGCAAGTCACTAAATTCAGCCCACATTCAGGTGTTGGGGATTATATAAGGGTGTGAATACCAGGAGGTGGGGATCACGGGGGACCGTCTTAGAGGCTGCCTGCCACAGTTAGGGAGGCCTCTCAAATGCGATGACAATGAGCAGAACCCCAAAGGAAGCGAGGCAGCAAGCATGTGGCTATCCGGGAGAGCATTTTCTGCAGAGGGACTAGCTCATGCAAAGGCTGAGGGGGACGGTACAAGAGGGGGTCAGAAAGGTGGCACCAGATTAGATAACGCACTTTTCTGTGGGTCATCGTGGGGAATTTAGATTTCACTTTGAGATGGGAAGGCTTTGGAGGGTGTTGAGCAGGGGCGTCACCTGACCTGACTTGTGTTTTCAGAGGCTCACTCTCGTTGCTGTGTGGAGAATAGAGGCGGGCAGGCATGAGCAGAAGCGAGGGGACCAGATAGGGGGCTATTGCATTGATCCAGTTGAGCGAAGACCACAGCTTAGACCAGGGTGACAGTATGGGACACGGCATGAAGTGGGACACGGCATGAAGTGGCTGGATTTGGATATATTTCCAAGTAGAGCTGACAGCATTTGCTGATGGTTTAGATGTGGAATGTGAAGAAAGTGGAGTCAGTGATGACTCTAAGGTTTTTACATTTAGCAACTGGAAGAATAAGTTGTCCTTTATTAAGCTGAAAAATACTGGTGGAGGAACAGGTTTTGAGAGGGGAAGTATAAATCAGGGGTTTTGTACAATACATGCTGATTAGACATCCAAGTGGAGATGCTGAGTTGGCAACTGGAGACACATGTGTGGAGCTCAGGACAGCAGAGTGGGTTATACATACAGACTTGGGAATTCCCAGCATTAGTAGGGTATGCAGTGGACTGGATGAAAATACTGAAGTGAGTGTAGATTGAGAAGTGGAAAGGCCTGTGTATTGAAACCCTGGGGGCACTTCAAGGTTTAGAAATTAGGAGAATAAGGTCAGCGAAGGAGACAGACAGAGTAAGTAGGAAGGGAGGAGAACCAAGAGCAATGAGCTCTGTGAGCCAAGTGAAGAAAGTGTTTCAAGGGGGAGAGTGATCCGCCATGTTAATACTGCCTGTGGGTCAAGCGAGACAACGATGGAGGATTGACCATGGACCTGAGAACTTGGTGGCCATTGGTGGTCCAGATGAGAGCTGTTTCCGTGGAGTGGGAGAGTGAAGGGAGAGCAAGAGGAGATGGTGAGAACCGCAGCTTTCATGAGAAATTGGTGTCTTTCGACAGCTGGTTTACTGAGCCACTTGCAAGAAGCTCACCTGTGGTGCTTATTACAAATGTAGATTTGGGGGCTCCACTCCAGAACCTCAGGGGATGGAAGCCTGTGCTCTTCATTTTTAGCAAGTCCACAGGTGATTTAGAGGCACACTAACATTTGAGAACCAATGTCCTGCTGTATGCACTGTATCTTCCATCTGGTACAGTTGCTATTAGATTTGAGATAGTCTAAGTAGGTTTGTGTAACCCAAATGAACATTTTGTGGATGATTGCTTGTCCTGGAGGTGTTCCAATCTTTCCCTTTAGCCTTTTGATTTCCTGAAGTTTTACAGAAAACCTGGGCAAAGAAATTCTACAACTCCAAGGAACATCGGTAGGGAACACATCTCCCTTCCCTCATGGCTCCTAGGAACCTCATGAACTTTGAAATTCTCAGAATCAGCATGTCAGTTTCCCGAGGGCTCTGGAAATGGAAAGACAAAATTCATGCAGATTCAGGAAGAATCCAATAGTTCATGGATCACTGAAGTGCTTAATTTACTGAATTCTCCCCCAGGAAAGACGGAGGAGCTGTCCTAGTTGGGTCTATTCGGAGGGCTGGGGGCTCTCCCTAGCGCAAAGGCTGCCCTGTGCAGCAGTATCTGGAGATTGTTGAGACTTTGGCCCTAGGGCCAGGCAAGTTTCAGAAAGAATGTGCACTGTGGGGGGAGCAGAGGCAGCTGGGTTTAAACCTAAGTGCCCCGGCCGTGGACCACACAGGAGGAAGGCCTCAGCAGGGGAGGCTTCGGGCAGAGGGCATTCTGAACGGAAGGTACTTCTCTCCTCAGCCCCCTTTCTTTTCTCACAGCCTCCCTCCAAGGCTACAGACTGCGCCCAGATCCCCTCCCTCTGGAATTGCCACCCTTCTCACAAGAGACACTCTCCCCCCTTGGTCCTTTCTTGTCCCTTGTAAACTCCAGAACCTCAATGCTGGTGGAAGTTCTCAGGCGTTTGGACTCCAGAGGGAGTGGGATGAGGCGAGAGCTGATTCCATTACTGAGGCACTGATTCCAATCTTCCCATCTGGGAGAGCGGGCCCCGATTTCCTCCCCAGTTTACTTAAGAAGCAAGAGGTAGACCAACATGGCTAACAGAGGCATACAGAAATTACATTGCAGTTACTTCTATGTGTATTTACGTGGCCAAGGCAATTTAAAATATGGAAGAGACTAATGAAAAACCTTGTGAAAATGGTGCTCGTAAGTCTAGTTGTGGGTGTCTATTTAAATATAAGTTCCCCGTAATGACTGAAATGGGTCAAAACAATGGTGTAAACAGAAAAAAACAAACACATGAATAAATATGACAGAAAATCTCAGCAAAACCCTGCAAACCCAGCAGCTCCTGGACAAACACTAATAGTTGCCCACTGAGCTGAAATCACATCTGTGACAAATGCTGAGGGAGACGAAGGCTAGAGAGGGTTGCTGGTGAGCTTGCAAAGGTTCTGTGGAGACAAGAGGACAAACGCCATCAAAGTTCCAAGACTGGAAGGTGGAAGAAGACAGACCGAAACTGGACTTCCCCAAGGATGTCTTCCAAAGAGAAGGTGGCTGCCAGCAGAGCAGGGTGCCAGCATCAGCACCCGCTGTATGAGGACCGGCGGCCCTGGCCTGCAGGCGATGAGTGGGAACATAAGGGGCGGTCACGGGTGAACACGCAGACAGCATTCATCAGACCGAGAACATGTTTACATTGGAATTCCGCATCATCTGTAATTCATGTCCACTTTCTCTCCTCAATTTTGGGGCAATTCCCTTTTCCATTAACACTTGTGGTCCTTCCGTTGGGAGAATCTCCAGGAAAACCTGTGGTCTTTGAGACCGATCTTATTAGTGTCTGATGTCACAGCTGATGGTGTTAGTGGGTAGTTTGCAATATTAATTGCATTTTTCCTTTACCTAGTTGTACCAATGCCTCTTTAACTCAAAATGCAAATCTATGCACAACAATGTGCAGGTGAACATCACGGGGTGTCTAAAAACAAGAAACAGGACTAGAACACGTTTCAGCCGATGGAAAAGCTTTGAAGTCTAGGCTGCTGCTTTGCTTCATAATCACTCAGTGTGTTTTTATCAAACGGGGTCAAGTTAGTCTCTTTTAATAGTATATGTGGTTAAAAAAACATACAAAATCCTAACCTTTTCTTTCTTTGGTGAGTAGATTTGTCAACTGTTTCCCAAATGTACTTCTTTCTCTTAAAAGATGCAGCAGTGACACTAAACAAACAGTAATTGCTGCATAATTAATGCGTAGCAGGTGGACCCAGCAATTTCAGTGTGGAATCTCTGCTCCTTAATCCTTGACTGCCTTGCCCTGTCCCACTCCTGTCACCTCTCGCATCACGCCCCAGAACCTCCCCCGACACCTGGAAATAGCACAGTGGACACAATTTCCTTTGCCTTTGAGGGCAGCTCTGAAATTGACCGCAGAGGGGAAGACAGGCAGGCTCAGCTACACATATATGTGCACATGCGCGCACACGTGTGTTTTCCTCAAAGCTCCTTCTCAAAGCTCTTTATCACCTGCTCAGCGCAGTACACCTCTCACAGTCTGGATCTCCATCTAACACCTGCTTGTTAATTTTGTTCTGTTCCCAGCTAGTCTTTCAGCAAGTGAAGGCAACCCACTCAGGTATTATAAAAGCACTTTTTTTTTTTTTTGCCTCTGATCCTTTCACCAACACTAATCACGCACCTACCATGTGCTTTCCAAGATCCTGGTCCCCTTCCTTTTGTTAACTTCTCTTTGTCTCCCAAGGTCGAGTTTCCTTTGCTCAGTGCAGACAATACCGCCAGGAGGGCCGGATGATACGGAATGAATACCTGAAAGGAACACCTCCTGCTTCCCGCTGATGGTGGGAGGGAATCCTCAGAGTGTCACTGTCACCCCCTCTTCTCAAGTGCCGCAGGTCCGTTCCTAAGTGGCACTCCAATGAAGGGCTGCCTGATGTTGTTTCAATTTTGTTTCTTCTTCAACTTTCTTCTTTTCTACCTCCTCCTAACAGCTTTTTAAAATTTTGACATAAATAAAAGGTCTGGTTTTGCCTCCTGGTAATTAATTAGGTATAAAATTCTGGGCAATTCATGTCGTTGCTCTAACCCTCCATTTCCCATCTGTTGAGAAAGAGAATTAGATTGTCAGTTCCGATGCTCCTTTTAGCACGGATGTTCTCTGGGTGGAGAGGTGAAGTGGCTCAGGAGAAAGACCGGGGTTCCCCGGAGCTTGTCCTCGCTCAGCAGACTGAGAGGAATGGCCGCTCAGAACAGCTGCCCTTGCTGAGCACCCACTGTGCGCTGGGCTCTCCGTCAGAACTTTCCACACGGTTTCATTTAACTCCCACAGCAACTCCAGGAGGCGGACATCATTATCATTACTAAATCTGTTTTACAGACGAGGATGCTAAGACTGAGAAAGGTTAAGCAGCTCTTTCAAGATCATAAAGCAACTGGCGTAGCTGGAGCGTGGCCACCAAGTGCGTGTTTTTAAACATCTGCCACCCGCTTCCCAATTCACTTGCCATTTGCCGCTGCCTGCCCGTCTCCAGGAACCGGGTCACAGCTTCCGTCTTGGGATCAGAAGGTCTGGGTCCAGTCTTGACTCTGTTGCCTACTGCATCTTCAGCCAAGTTGTGTAACCTCTTTGAGCCTTAGCTTTCTCATCTGTGAAAGAAGAAAATAACACCTGCCTCATAGGCCGGTGGTGAAGTGAAAGGATGCCGGGTGCACATCAGCAGTTGCCCAGTCCCCGTCCCGCCTCGTCTAGGGAGGCCACCACTGACCCCCCCACCTGCAGGCTCGGCCCAGCCCAGGCTCCGCACCAATCCTTCTTCCGTGGGAAGGGCTTTAGGGTCCTCTAGCTGAACGCTGAGAGGGATGCAACAGCAGCCGGGGTTCCTGCGGGTCCTGATTAATCAGTTGTGGTAAGCAGGCCTCCGTCCTAGATGCGGCACGGTGGAGCTGTTAAGAGGGGCCCTGGGGCCACACCGCCTGTGTTGTAATCTCAGATCTGCTCTTACTGATGAGCTCGGTCAAGTTATTCACCTTCTGTGACTCGGTATTCTCATCTGTAAAATGGGGAGAATAACTAGCTATTTCAGAGGGTTGTTGTGAAGAGTTAGTAAATTTAAAAATGCAAGGTACATCAATGGGGCCTGGCAGGTAGTGTTTGCTATCGCTGTTATTATAGAACACTGACTTCTACTTCGTATTGTTACACGTAAACGACATCTTATATTATTGTTGACACTAATTAGGTCCCCGCTTGGCTGCCTCGGGTTCTTCCTGCACAACTTGCCCAGTCTCTCCAGGGCTGCAGCCCACAGGGCAATCATGTGCTGGGGCAGCATTCCTGCACTGGCCCCTTCCCTGAGGTGGGGCCCTGCCACCTGCTCAGGAGTCCCTGTTGCTGGCTGTCCTCCCACATCTCTGAACACTGCTTGCTCTGGTGTCCCCAGATGGCGCCCTGCGGCGTGTGTGGTTCCTGGCGGAGCAGACCACTTGTTGCCCACCACCCTGTTCCGGGAGCCCCTGTTCTGCCCTTGGCTGCATCTTCCCCCAGTGCTTGTGCCTGAGGCCCTCAGACTAGGCCCTGAGCCGGTGCGGTGTGCGTGCTCGGAAGTTACCACCTCGGCTTGACACAATCTTATAACACAACTTTGTAAAGCGTCGTGCACGTAAAAATGGCTGTGAATCTCAGGGCACAACTCAGTGGGCAAGAGATACCACACTTCTCTACTTGTTCTGGAAACAGCTTCGTTGAGATATAATTCACAGACCATACAATTCACCTGTTTAAAGGATAAAATTCAATTCTTTTTTGCATATTCACAGAGTTGTACAACCATCACCAAAATCAGTTTTAGAACATTTTCATTGCTCCCTCCAATAAATTGCCGACTCTTCAGTGGTCACCCGTTTCTCCAGCCCTGGGTAACCACTGATCCCCTTGCTGTCTGTAGACTTGCCCAGTCTGGACATTCCTTATGAATGCAGTCATACAATATGTGGCCTTTTGTGAGTGATTTATTTTGTTTAGCACGTGTTTTCACGGTTCATCCTCGTTGTAGCATGTGTCAGCACACCATTCCTGTTTATTGCCAAATCGCATTCACACTTCTCCACTTTTAACTCAGTAGTTCACTTCGCCTCTCTCCCCCATTCCAAAGGGCTGGTGGAGAATTCAACTGGTCATCTTGGGGTTTCCCACTGGAGGCTGTGTCAGGTTCCAGGCTTGCAAGCAGAGTCGAGACGTCTCAGAACCCCAGGAAGGCATCAGTCATCTCACCACACAGGTCACTGCTGAGATGCCAGTCTCTCCCTTTGTGGTCCTTTAAGGCCCTTCCCTCTGCCATCTTTGTGCCACATTTGTGGCATGGGGACTATTGTGGTGGTTGGGGAAGCCTGAGCCAACATTCTGCCTCTTGGTGCGTGGATGGCCAGTCCTCTGAGGTCTGGCTCTGTCCCTGCGGTGCTGGCAGGGGAGGAAGGCGGGACCAGGGACCCTACACTTTGACTCCTCCCCCAAGCCAGAGAGACTGTCGTTTTGGACAGGGTATTCCTGCCCAGGTTTAACTGGATTCTCCTTCATGCCCTCAGGCTTCTGAAAACAAAATGCAGGAATTCCAACCTCAAACGTTCCCCGAGGCAGGAGAGCCTGGTACTCACAGGAATGGCGGCCTCAGAGGGGAAAAACAGGAGAAAACACAGGTTAATCTGAAAAAGTGATCTTGTGTCAGACTTCCTTTCTCATCATTCAGGTCTCTGCACCCAGACAGGCCCGGGAAACATTCGAGCATTTCATCCCACTACGCTGGTTCGTACTCCCCAGCCAGTCACTGCTGGCTCGTCCTGTGCCCCAGCCCACCTGCCGCTGACCCCTGCTGTTGTCCCAACTCCCGCAGGCCACTGGCCACTGCGAGGACGGGCTGGGCAGCAACGGGCTCTGCTGCCTGGAGTTTTACTCTAACTGTATAATGGAACTCTCTCTTTTTTTGTGGTAGAATAAAAGTGATCTCATCTATGCTACTAGAAATGTAGGATTTGCATTTCTGTTATGTATTTCTATTATACATTTCTACTATAACTATCTGCTGCACCAGGATTCCTTTATACTCTTAGAAAGTATTGAGGATCCCAAAGGGCTTTTGTTTTTTTAAGTTATATCTATGGATATTGACCATCCTAGAAATCAAAATGGAGACATTTAAAAAATATTTATTATTAATTCATTTGAAAATAACAAACCCATTAAAGGTAATATAAATAATATATTTTTATTAAAAGTATATTTTCAAAACAAAAAAAATTAGTAAGTAGCATGGCATGGTTTTATATTTTTTGAAAATCTTTTTAATGTCTGACTTGGTAGAAGACAGCTGGATTCCTATACTGGCTTCTGCACTCAATCTGATACATGTTGTTTTCGTTGAAGTACATGAAGAAGAAGCTGGTGTCACAGAGATATGGAGTTGGAAAGGGAGGAGTATTTTAATAGCCTTTTGGGATAATTGTAGATTCCACCCCAAACCTCAGCAAGAGGTAGGTTCTTAGAGGTTATTTGGCAGCAAATATTGCCAGACGTCTTTTTGAAGTGACAGCCTCACTTAGTTCATTTTTAAGAAAATATCTGCCAACTTCCTAAATCTGAATAAATTGTTCTTTCAAGTAAAATGGTGTTTCAGGAAAAAAATTCCGCCTGTAACTCACAGAATGACATAAGCATCTTTCCTGGTGACACAGTGCCCTTCAGTGTGGAGCAGGGGCGCTCTGTGTGTCCTTCCCGGCTTGTCACAGAGTGCTACCAACACCTGCCCTGCAGGGCTGGGAGCTAATGAAATTAACAATTTTTAGTGCTTCATCAAGGACATTCTTAAGTAAAACTGGCTGGCTTTCTTCCTTCCTTCCTTCCCTCCTTTCTTCCCTCTTTCTTTCCCGGGGGTTTGTGGTAGCGATGACTGGGGTGACCATTAGGGACAGTTTGGGGCCGCGGCTGTGACTTGTGCTAAGGTGCTGGCGGTTTAACTCAGTATTACTTCTGCACCATCAATATCAATGTCCACATAGTGAAAGAGGCAGATCACTTCTTAACATTATTATGAAAGTAGCTTGATGTCATGGATCCCCTGAAAGGGTGCCCCGGACTTTGCAGACCACACTTTGAGAAGGTGCAAAGCAGAGGGTGAAAGGCTCCAGGGGAAGAGAAAGTTCCTTGCTGCTCCTCAGACCCTGCGTTCTGTACGTGCCCTGACCCGTCCCAGCACCTGAGGCTCCCCTCTCCTGACCTGGGCCGTCCCCGATGCCACACGACAATGTCCCTGGGAGCCCTGTGCGTGCTCCGCTCCCAGCCTCTGCAGCAGTGCTGGGAAGGGCGGTGGCTTCTTTCCCTTTCCCTTCCAACTCTAAGAATTTACTAATGAAAATACTGGTATAACCCTATAAAATCTCCAAATTGCTGAGTAAACCATCTAGAAATAGAACTGTCCAGAAATGTATAACCTTCTCCTTGTGGTTTTGAAAGCGTCTTTCCCTTAAAGAGGCTGCATTGATTACCTTGAGCATTTTTCCTACACACTTGATTTTCGCTGGATTGTAACTGAAGAGTTTGGAAAACCTCCCTGGCTTTCTCTACTGTCCGTGGGAGTAGTTGAAGGACAGCCTTTCCTTAGCCCTGCCACGTGTAAGGGATCTGGAAGCGGTGAACAGGGAGTCTGTTGGGCTCCCTCCCAAACTCCTGAGGGCTTGTTTTATATAAAAACACAGCCATGACGCTTGGCAACTTGCACCAAGGGTCCAATCCCTTATTACGTTACTATAACTGGGTTGAAGGGTATATGTGGTAAGCAAAAACATTTACCTGTGACAGAGGATAATTAATAGGATTAAGTACAGTTGGTTTTTTCTGAGTCAAATATGCCGGAATAAGCTTTTATTTAAATCTAAAATTCTGTTTTGGTATTGGAGGTTTTAGACAAGAAAATTATGTTTTCAGACCATAAACTTTGGCAGATTTCTCAGAGTCCAAGACTGTGTTGGTTTCTTAAAAAATTTATCCATTTATTAAAAACACTGTTTAGCAAAGGCCTGCTCTGTACCAAACATTGTCCTAGACATGGGGGTGGAGCAGCGAATAAGACGGACACAGTCCCTGCCCTCACGAAGCCTATAATCTAGAAGGGGAGATGAAAAATCACAAGTAAACAACGAAATAAGCAAGATAATTGTAGATAATGACAAACCTATGAAGGAAATAGCTTGGGGGTCACAGGGGAGATGGGGTGTCAGAGGAGGCTCCCTACGGAGGTGACGTTTGAGCTGAGACCTGAAAGATGAGAAGGAGCCAACCATGGGAAGAGCCAGGTAGAAAGGCTTTGAAGAAGCGAGAACAGTGAGGACAGACGCCCTGAGGTGGGGACACGTCGGTGGTTTTGAGAAATAGGGGTGAAGGAGGTCCAGCTGGAGTGCAGTGAGCCAGAGGGGAGAGGGTGCAAGACAAGGTCAGATCATGCAGAGCCTGAAAGCCACAGGAATGTGGGTTTTATTATAAGTAAAATGGAAGCAACTGGAAGGTTGTAAAATAGGGAGCTACACAACCTGCTGTGTGTTTGAACGACCGCTCTGGGTGCTGAGGGAGGGCGGGTTGTAGTGGGACAAGACTGCAGCAGGGAGTGCAGCGGTGGGGGGGGGGGGCTAGGACAGGGGCTCGGCTGGATGGTGGAAGTGGGGAGAAGAAGATGGTTTGAAGATGTAGTTTAGAGGGAGAGAGCCAAAAGGGAGGCACCGAGGATGCACCCAGATTTGTTTTTTTTTTTTTTTTTTTGGTTGAACTACTGGATGGGTGGTGCAGGCAGACTACGATGTGTGTGCCTGGGACAGGAACAGGTCTGAGGGGTGGGTGAGGGGGAGGGTGCTCTTTGAAGATGGAAATCATGATTTTGCTTTGGATGTTATATCAGGGAGGATTGTATTCAGCTGCAAGGAACCAAAAACCTGAGAAACCATATCTTAAACAAGCAAGCTATTTGATTAGTCAATCAGTTGATCTATTTTCCACGTAACGAGCACTACAGAGATAGGCAGGCCTGGCTGGCATGGTAGCTCATGAGTGCAGCAAGACCGCAGGTGCATCCTCTCTTCTCCTGCCCCCTTCGATGTGCCTCTCCTTCCCATGGAGCTAACAGGAGAGCTGCAGCTCCAGGCACGGCAGTAGCACTCCAGATGGGAGGCAGGGAAGCTGACAGAAGGAGGAGGGTAGTGCTTACGTCAGGAAAGCAAAAAACTTCCGGAAACCCCCAGCAGACCACTACTTTTGTCTCATTGACCAAAATTATGTCATGTGACCATCCCTAGCTGCAAGAAAGGCTGAGCTTTTAGCTGGACACATTGGTTCACTGAACAAAAATGGGGCATTATCAAGGAGTAAGGTGTGATTAGATATTCTGGACGCAACTAGCAGTGTCACCAGGGACACATCAAGTTTAAGGTCCCTGTTGAACATTCGAATGGGAAAGTAGAGTAAGGTTGGAAAGAGAAGCCTGAATTCAGAGGGAGGGCAGAGCCAATGATACCAATGTAGGAGTTGTTAGCACGTGGAGCACATTTAAAGCCAAGAGGGCAGATGAGATCAACCAGGAAGACAGTAGAGTTGGAAGCTTGTCATTTTTGTATTTATTACTGTGACCTGCTCTATTAATTTTATTCAACAAAATGTTAATGCGCACTTTCTGTGTGTCAAAAACTGTTTCAGACTCTCAGGGCACAAAGATGAAGATGTGTCTTCTGCTTTCGAAAAGCTTAAAGATAGAAGAAAAGGAAAAATCAGTTTTATTAAATGATTCACTACAACGTATATGAAAAATTACTTTATTTATATAGATTTGTAATAGTACATCTGAATTACGACAGTAGCTCTCCTGCAGATTCACATTTTAAGTGAGAATTTAAGGAATTTACCTTGAGTAATTCGAGATTTACCTATGTATGTTCATTTGCATATTTTAATTTGGAAATGCATTAAGAAAATCCTGAATTTTTGAATATGACCAAATGCTAATCTTATTATTGGTAAATTTGCAGTTAAAATTAACACAATGCATTATGGAATCTTAAATTAACTTTGAAATTTTGACTAGGACGATCAGGGAATTATTTGTCAGATGACCTGGGTTTAGATAGGGGCTGAATAATTTTATTGACTTAATTGCTACCTACAGTTACGCTTGGAAGTTTCATGGGTGTTTCAGATCTATCATGTCCCCAACTAAGTTCTTCGTCTTGCCTACCTCTCATTCCTTCCCTCCTAGGATGTATTCCGTATCCCTTTTGAAGTTAGTGACACCATGATTCTTTTGGTTCAAGCCAGGACTCCAGGTATCATTCTAGACAGCCGTCTCCCTCACTCCACTCCATCTGTAAAACTTACAGATTTTACCTCCCAGATGTTTCTTGGATCTTTCCATCTCCTCCATCCCGGATCATCACCATCTCACTCATACTCTTCAGACATGCTCCTTTAAAATCTGTCTCTGTAGCTAGTGAGATTTTACTAAACTAAACTGTCCAATTCATTACTGATTAAAACCTGGCAAGACCTCTCCCAGCATTCAGTAAAAATGATGTCCTGCAGTAAAATCAATTTGAAAAATCTTGGGCTAAGCTGAGATAAAGAGATCTTTGTTGCAGGACTTCTCAGAGCCTTCAATATGCTAGTGTATGGATTATGAATCACTAAGCGGGGGTAAAATTGAAGATATTTCCAGACACAAGTCACAGTGAAAACACCAAGGATCATCTCATGAAATACCTCTATGAACACTAGTACTTTATGGCCTACGAAATTTGGTCTACAGAAGGAAATTGAGTCATTTTAATGTGGTAGGTAAGACCTCCCAAGACTTGGTTCTCACCTTCCTCAGGAGCCTCATTTCAACCACTCCCCACCTTGAACTTCCTGTTCAATAGTAGCACACTACATCCAGCTCCTGCACACAACGTGCTCCTGTGATTTCACTCAAGCTCTTTCTCTGGAATACCTTTCTTCATCTGGCTAACTCCACTCATCTTTCAACTCTCAGCTCCGGGACCTTCCTTGAATTCCATATTCAGATAAGTTCCTCTTTCCTGAACTCCACTTACCACAGCACAAAACATGGGAACAATCAGTTTCTGTGTCTCTTCCCCCTCCTGGGGAAATAAAGGCTGAGAGACCAGGCTGTGATGATGGTGATGATGATGATGATGGTGATGGTGATGATAATGATGATGATGATGGTGGTGGTGGTGATGATGGTGATGATGATGATGATGGTGATGGTGATGATGATGATGATGATAGTGACGGTGATGATGATGGCAATGATAGCCAAGTTTATTGCACTCACGAGGTGCCAGGCTCTGTATATGAATTATTTTATTTAATATCCACAAAACCCCCATCAGGTAGGTAATATTAGAATCTCCATGTTGCAGATAAAGAAGTTAGGGCTTAGAAAGACTGAGGAACTTGCCTGAGGCTCTGTAGCTAGTGAACGATGACCTGGGTGTGGGTTTAGACAGCCCAACTCACAAGGCTGCACCTGTTGGCACTGTATCTTCTACGCCAGCATGGCACCTGGTAGTGGACCCTGGATAAAAGCTTGTTGGTCTAAACTCAATGTGTGTGTGTGTTTGTCCCACACACAGCTGAAACCTACCAGCACTGAGGAAGTTGGACACAATGTAGAAAAGAAACATTTGCTGTTAAATTTTATTTCTGGTGAAACTGGCAGTGGAAAGGGAGGCATGGAAGGGACACGAGCTCACTTACCAAATTCCAACAGCCCTCTTGTTGTCTCAGCCATATGTTCGGGGGGGGGGGGGCCAACTCCCGTTTTACATCCGTGTTAGTCTTTGCAGAATAAAAAGCAAATTAGTGTTTAATGGGGACTATTAATCTTGTCATCTGAGTAATATCTGATAAATCTTTTCATTCAAAACCCAGTGGGAATTTCTAGTGAGGAATGAGTGTGGGGAATATTTTCATACACAAAGAATATATATGTGTTTGTGAGAGACATTGAATAGTCAATGAAATTTTGTGAGTATGAATTGAACTCTTATCCTGGACCTAAGACTGTTGACAGTTGCTTTTGAGAATTGCAAAGTAAGTTTATGACAGTGTCTGCATTTTATAAGTTTGCCATGTGGCTTGGGAGTATCTGAAGTATCTTATAGTAGCTCTCTAAATTGATTTTTTTAATAAGGAAAAGTTCAAATATTATTTTGTTGTACTCTATGAGGATCAAAAGTCATCATGATATGATTAGAATTTGAAATATGAGTAAGAAGTATGTTGGGTCTTGATCTCTATAAGCCTATTCTTTGCTTCTTAATTAAATTTTGCAGATGTAGAAACATTGAAAACAGAGTATTAGCTTATAAATGATAAAAATGACTGGCAACTCCCATAAAGTATGTTTTATGCTTTTGTTTAAGTGTCTATTTCATGTTAGATAAAGCTAGTTGTTGTTTAGAATAAAGACCTGCTTGACTTTCTATTCCAAATTAAACTACCAATGGGAATGCTTGCAAATGCCTGGGCTTGCTTTCTGTTTAATATATGCTATATCACTCTGGATAAATTGCTTAATTTCCTTATGTCAGAATTCTTTCATTATAAGTAAGGTTCCTATTCCCCATTCCTCTTTCTCTGAGAATTAACCACTCATTTATTCCCTTACACTCACCGCACGTTGTAGCTGGGATTTCCTGGAATCCTCACTGTGGGCACATCCCTCCTTCATATTCAGCTCTCTCCCGTGAGCACGTGTGTTTTCATGAACATCTGTTAATTTACTGGGAAAGACCTCTCGACACCATGAGTCGGTAAACCCAGTTGCCTCGGCATTCAGCCTTAGCTATTGCTGGCGTCGAGTGCTGATGCCAGTAGGAGTGAAGGGTCCAGACGACGCCCACTGCTATGTGGTTTCTTTACTCTTGTGTGAGACGTCGCACGGGACAACAGACCTGGGGCTCTGCACTTACCGGGAGGGAAGACAGGAGTTTTGATTTTTTTCTTTAGCTAAATGTTATAAAACTTTAAAGTTTAAATTTGAATAATTGGGTTAAAATCCATCAACTCACAGTATTTTTCCTGTTTCTATTCACTAGTGAACAACAGAAGCCTAAAAGAAAAAAGGAATGTTCTATAAAGTAAGGTATAAAATTCAGGTTAGGGCTATAACTTAATAGTTCCTTTGTGCCCTGGCCCCCAAATTATTTTTAGGCCCCGGGCCTCTGAGCCCAAGGTAATCTGCAAGGCGCTTGAACATTTTATCAGAGGTCAGCAGTCTCTCCTCTTCCTTGTCCTCCCTATCTTGCTGGCAAATGTTTCTGTGGTGACCCACTTCTGCTTCCTGTGTAAACGATATAAACAACTCATTTAATTCAATATCTAGCTTTTGATCCTATTTGCAAATATGTAGTTGTCAATTATTCTATCCATTAGCGGATGCATTTTCCCTCCGCTAACCTTATTTGGGTCATTTCATGGTTAATTTTGGCTTAGGGGAGAGGAGTAACTCTTGGAAGCTCCTCCCACTTGTGGTTTTGTGGGTCTGATGTGGAAGGAGCATGGTGTGGCTGCCCCAATGCCCGTTTCCAGGTCTTTCCACCCTGGCTTACCTCTAGAACAGAGAATGCAGAAGCTAAATAGTCACTGTTCTAACCTCCCCTGAAGCAAGGGGTGGCCTCCTGGCAGGGTTCAGGCCAGTGGACCGGAAGTGGAATTCTGCCGAGGAGGGTTTTGGGGAAGGGTCTTTTGTTTCCTGATATAAGGGACCAGAAGCTCCTGGCACTACTCCTTTCACTTCTTTTGGTCTCGAACATGGTTACAATGTCTGAATCTACAGCAGTCCTCTTTGTGACTTGGAGACGATAAACCAATGTGCTAAACATGGTAGACCAGAATTACAGAAGAACCCTTGGTTTTTATTACATCATGGAACCCCACATTATAGAGAACTGCTTCCCTCTAGACATTATATATGAAGAACAAATCCCTATGTGGTGTCTTTAAGACATGGCTACACTCCTCCCACCAAAAGATGTCCAATTCCCCTTCTCTTGAACATAGGCCAGCCTTGGTGACCTGCTTCCAATGAATAAAACGCAGTAGGAATGAAACTGCATGCTCCCCAGGCTGGGTCAGCACAGGTGATACAGTTTCTGCCCTGTTATCCCTCTCCCACATGCAACTTGGGAGCCTTGAGGTGACATATCAGAAGTCAGTCTACACTGAAGCTGTTGTGCTGGAGAAACCATCTCAGAGGCCACAACAGACAGAGATGCCTGAGGAGCCCCAGCTGTGCCAGCCCCCAGCTCTCTCAGTCTACCACCAAGAACCGACAAACGTGAGAAAACCAGCTGTTGGCTGATTCCAGGCCCCCAGCCTTCAAGCTGCCCTAGCTGATGCCAAGGGGAGCAGACGAGCTGCCCCCCCCAGGCCCTTCCCAAATTGCAGATTCATGAGCAGAATAAATGTTATTTTGAGCCATTAAATTTTGGGGTGGTTTGTTATGCAGCAATAGAAAACTGGAACACCCTATTTTGTATACTCTTGTTATTTGGATCTTCTGTTACTTGCAGCCAAAATCATCCTTACTGGAAACACTTAGCAGTAGAGAAGATTAGAAGAAATTGCTAAAATGACACTTTGAGATTATCAGATGTGCCGAATATCCACTCTGGTCCTCTCGTAGCCTGGCCATGGTAATCAAATTAACTATAGTACTGATGTCACAATTTTCCATGAAAGTCAGTGTTAATTTAGTTATAGAAAGGTTTTATTTACAAAAGGACCAGGCTAGTAGAAATGTGGAAAAGGAGAGATTTCAATTTGGGACCCCACATTGCTATTTTCCTGCTCTTTTGGCATTTTAGGAACAACAAAAATGGTTATCTATAGCTGCCTCACTAGCAGGCAAAGCTTATTTGAGTCCCCGACCTCCTCAAAATCCCATCAGTGTTTGAGGCTGTTTTCTTAACAAAATGCTCCTAGCATTCGACAGCTTTATTCCTTCATTGACATTTGCAGCTTTTTTAATAGATGAATATTTAATAGACCAGATTCTTTGAAGCAAAATCCCATTAGTTAGTTCCCACTTAATGAAGAGTGGATGTCCACTAATTATTGTTAGAATTTATTTAAAAGTTTTAATATGTGGTTTACATCATAAACTCATTTATAAATCTAGTATATAGAAACTAGTAGGATTGTTCTAGATTAATATTCATATCCTTACATGGAAGCTGCAGTATCAATTAAAAATCTTTTATCCCAAAGTAACATAATGCTATTTCTAGTGGTGGAAATTCCTAATTAGCTTTGCAATATAGTTTGGGCAATTTTCTTATCCCATTGCACTGAAATTTTAAACCTAAAGGAACAAAATGTAACTCCTGAAAGCTGGTTGCACAAAAGCCAATTTCATTTCTGTGTGTTTGTTTACTCAATGTCCACATCCTTAAACTGTTAGCAAATTCACAGCGGGTGGAGCAGCACATGCGTCTTAGTGCTGATACTCCAGGCGGAATGGGCGTGGAGGCTGGGTTGGGGCAGCAGAGGGGTCCTTGCAAAGAGAAGTTACATAAGTGATATCATATGCAGAAGCAGCCTCTGGGGTTTAAAAATAACTGGGCAGGGAGTGTCAGCCTTTCTTGGATCTGACTCCCTGATTTACTGTCCTCAGGGGTCAGACCGATATCCTGGGTGGGCTGGAGCGGCTGCTGAAGTGCACTTGGTTCCCACTAGCAACCCTCACAACAGCGTGAAGAGCCTGGGAATGCTTGCCGTCTCAAGGCAGCAAGGTGCTGCACGGAAAGCTGAACCAGCTTCACAGTGAGAAGCCAGAACAGGACAGATGTTTCCCGCTGAGCCTCAAACATGGTTGTTTCCAGCGTGGTTTCCTTAGAGAGGGAAACAGAAGCAGAGCAGCTTTCTCATGGCGGCTCCAAAGCAGATTAAAACAAGCACTAATTTCCCATCCTGTCCCTCTCCTCCCAACCCCTCTTTTTTTGGAACTGAATTATTGATGCACAAGACAATGCCTTGTATTCATGCTACCTGATATTTTCATTTTTGTAATGTGAAAAATAAGCTGTTGCTGCATATCTACCTTGGTGTCAGAGATTCCTTGGGGGCCAGTATCATAATTTAATTGGCACTGAGCCCCCATCTAGCACCTGAGAAAATGTGTGTGTGTATATACACATATATACATATATATGTATGTATATATACATAATGGACAGTTTTATAAGACTGTGGCAGTGGCAGGAGTAAGGGTGAAATTTAACAAAGTTCAGAAAACAACATAAATACGTATTAAATGTGCCACCTGCCCATAGTACCCTGAGCCCTGAGCACCCTAGTCCGTCGAGTATCACTTGAGATCTCCATGTCGTTAGGGGAGAGGCAGGTGTTTCTGTTCTCTGGCATTGTGTGCTCGGAATCTTAGTGGGTCCTCTGGATTAGAACACTTAGCCTCAGTCCTGAGCTCCTCCGACACCTTCTCCTAGCTGAAGCCTTTCCTTGAGATTCCCAGATCCTGCAGCATTCTTCCCCTCCTTCACCCGCTTCTTGGTATTAGCACGTAGACCCCATCCACTCCTCTCTAACACGCCTGCCTCTTCCTGAAGTCCCACGTGCCATCAGAAACCAGAAAACAACCTCTCACCCATATCAATGACGGCTTTCAGAAGTGTAATTGCTTTTCAAGCTGACTCCTTCCAGAGCCCTGAGTTCTTTCCTTCACTGAAGCAGTATTTTTCTCAAAGCATTGGCATCATCTGGGATGCTTGTTAACATACAGCTTCCCACTGAATGAGCCTCTCGTGGTGGGGTCCGGAGTCTGCAAGTGTAACCAGATTCCATCTCAATGTGAAGGTGCAGAGAGCTAGTTAACTGCATTCCTATACACATCTAGTTGAGGATTTCTTCTGAGGGATGAGAATACCCTTCCTCCCCAACCCCCAGTTTGGGAAAAGTTTGCCAATTTCAACAGCTGGGACACCACCCAACCCCTCAACTTGCAGCAGGCTCACAACAACTGCCACTGTGCTCTGTGTGAGGGGACTTGAGGCT
This sequence comes from Tapirus indicus, assembly GCA_031878705.1. Classification (NCBI taxonomy): domain Eukaryota; kingdom Metazoa; phylum Chordata; class Mammalia; order Perissodactyla; family Tapiridae; genus Tapirus; species Tapirus indicus. Next base: position 152,466,883 of record CM062918.1, on the reverse strand, counting down.
GAGAATGCCACCTGACCTTCCATCCTTGGCCTTGGCTAGCCCCCCGATGCACCGTTGAGGAGCCACCCACGTTATCTGTGTTCCCCTGTCCTCTGGTCTTTCCCTGCTCTGTGCTTCCTCTCCCTAACTAGCCCGTCTTACCACACCACGTGTGCAGCCCTCCCCCTCCCCGCTGGACTTCCGCTCCATGGAAAATCCCCTTCCACCAGCTCCTGCGGTCGCCTGGCTCAGCTGAACCCCAGTTCTCCTGGGTTGCTCCTTCCTTCTTAGTTGGCTGCCCTCTTCCCCACGCCCATGATGAGTTGGTGGCGGCATGTGGGAGAGCTGGGAAGGGATCAAACTTCTTTTGTGAGGGACCAGATACTAAATATCTTTGCGGGCTATACAGTCTGTTGTAACTATTCAAGTCTGTCATTGTGGCTCAAAAGCAACCAGAGACTGTAAGTAAACAAATAAATGTGTTTCAATTAAACTTTATTTATAGACATTGAGATGTGAATTTCATATAATTTTCACACGTCATGAAATATATATATATATTTTTTCTTTTGTGAGGAGGACCAGCCCTGAGCTAACATCTGTAGCTAATCTTCCTCTTTTTTGCTGAGGAAGACCAGCCCTGAGCTAACATCTGTAGCTAATCTTCCTCTTTTTTGCTGAGGAAGACCGGCCCTGGGCTAACATCCATGCCCATCTTCCCCTACTTTATATGGGACGCCACCACAGCATGGCTGACAAGTGGTGCATCAGCCCGTGCCCGGGATCTGCACCTGTGAACCCCGGGCCGCCAAGTGCGAACCAAACTGCTGCACCACTGGGCCATCCCCATGAAATATTTTTTTGAAAAGATTTTCAACCATTTAAAAATATAAAAACCATCCTTAGCTCGTGGGCCATACAAAGACAGGGGATGGGCTAGGTGTGGCCCGTGGGCTGTTCATTGACTCTGGATCTAAACCAGTGCTTGTCACACTTCAGCGCACGTACACATCCCTAAGGGTTCTGTTAAATGCAGGCCCTGATTCAGCAGGTCTGGGTGGGACCCGAGACCCTGCATTCCTCACACACTCTGGGGGATGCTGGTGCTCTTGATCAGCACACCGCACTGAGTAACGAGAAATTACAGTCGCATCAGAAACATCCTTTATGTAATAAAGACATGAGAAATAGTTTAACGGTGTAGGAAGATGCTCTACTGTAATTCGTGTTGGTGGAAAGGCCGTGTGGAATTGATTGATTCAGCTGTACAACCGGGTAATGACCATCGCTGCCTCTGGTGGCTGCTTTGGATTTTCATGTGATAACACTCTTAGCCAGTGCTCAATAAATCTCAGCCATTATTGTTTTGAAATTTAAAAAGCAAGACGTGAACCTGTAAATAACAAAACGGTAGGAACTTTAATTTTGAGTGCCTCGGGGGATATCCTTGCTTTCTTTCTTAGAAAATGTTGGCAAGGATCATGCCCCTTCATTCACCCAAGAAGCATTTGCTGAGCGGCTGCTTCTCCTGCCATGCAATGTGCTTTGCTGATCTGCAAAGATGAGTGAAATGTAAGCTCGCAGAAGTAGGGGAGAAGGAAACAAAAAGCAGCTTCACCGTAGAATGGGTGCTCTACGAGAGCCTATGCAGCGTACGCAGGGGAAGGTGGAGGGAAGACCCTTCCCGCTGCTGTGAGGACAAGCCAGAGGATTCCACAGGGGAGGTGACGCTCCAGCTGGGCTTCAAAGGATGATTGTGAGCCTGCCTGATGGAGGGAAGAGGGAACAGAGTATGCAAAGGCAGTGGAGAATTCAGGGGACCTCGGGGTGTGAGGGAGAGGCCAGAGATGGGCCCTGACCAGTCAGAACAGACGGGCCTGTGTGTCACAGTGGTTTGGACTGGCGGGGTATCAGCCCTGGGTGGGTCACTATCACTTTTTGGAAAACGCCCTGACCATCCTGTAATCCACGCCAGCAGGGTCTCTGAGGAGAGGCTGCCAGAAAATCCTTGACCACTTTCGCTGGAGTCACAGAAAGACTGGGGTCCTTGTGCTGAGCCGAGGAATCCAGCCTCTGTGGCTTGGCCCTGAGGAATATAACAGACTGGATGAGAAGTCTCTATCACTTGGGGCCCACCACATTTGGGCCAAAGGAAGATGGCCTTTGTAAGTAGTCGCCGGGGAGCCTACTTGGCTCAGAGATTACCTACTGTGTCCGCTACAGGAGGGACTTGGCACTGTGAGGCTGGGCCTACCGTGATGAAGTCTGGGGTCTGCCATGGAGAGTTTCACCTCTAGTGGAGGCTATGCCTGTACAAATCACTACCCCACAGGGCGAAGGGAAGCACAACAACGCTTAGGGAACTTTATAGGAAGGAGAAAAAGATTATAAGGAGATAGGGTCTGGGGGTGGGAGCCCCAGGTATGCTTCAGGGAGGAAGCGGTGTTTGGGTTAGCCTTCAAGATGGTGTTTCTGTGTCGGGGTGCTCCCTTCAGGATCTGGCCTGTTGGGGGGGTGGGGGATGGGGGTCTATTTGTATAAATAGCTAACTTCAATCAATGGCATTGGAACTGAGGGCAGGTTCCTGAACAGACCTTCTAGTGCTGAGTGAGGGCCAAAGGCTGCCATCTGAAAGGACCCTGAGCAGGGCAGAGCTTGCAACCAAAGACAGACTGTGAAATTTAGAAATGGTTCCTGGTTCTCCTCTGTCTTCCCTTCTTGAGTCCCTGAGGTCTTTGTCCCCCACGGCAGGCTTCTAAAGTAGAGGGTCGTGTGTGAGAAGCAGTGGGCCCAGCAGCAAGGGGAGGAAAGGGGATGGTACTCAGCTGGGCTGGGACATTTGCATCCTGACACATGATGTCCTAAGGGGCAAAATACTGACTCCTGTCTGCTCTCCTCTCTGCTAATTCCTCCTTTCTCAGTGCTAGGGGACGGATTTTTCTGCCCTAATACTCTCCTAAACCATGCTTGATGTTTTTGAATTGATTTTTCTCCATTTCACCTGCCTTAAATTGAGATTTAGCCATGTCTGGGGCTGTCTGGTGACCCCAGAGGGCCCCAGCCGAGTTGCTTGGGGCTTGGAGCTGAGAATTGGATTTTGAGGAGGCCGCCACAGGGCTGTTCCCCAGGCCAGCCTGCGGGCTAGGGCTGTGCTCAGTGGAGAGGGTCTGCAGGCAGCAGCCGAAGGGGCTGTTTTCACAAGGAACTCGTGGAGACAAAGGGCCACAAGCAATGCTGCTTCAGGGTCCAGGCGAGAAAATCCTGCTCAGAGTGCACCGAGACGTCCTTAATCACCTCCAGAGCTGGTGCTTACACAGTCCTGGACACTCCATATGGGGGCAGCTGGGGTCTTTCCACAGTGTTAGGGGAAAGAGACATTTTCCCATTGGAGAGAGTTTGCCACCTCTCTTTGGGTGCAGCCTTGGGATCTCTGTAAATTGCTCCCGGGGCAGGGAAGCAGAATTCTCATAGAGGGCTGGCTGAGATGCTACGTCAAATGGTTGCTCGAGTAGCAAACATCACTGATGAGGCTGGGATGCAAGAACATAAGAAGCCTGTTTGTGAACCTCCAGGAGATGCCCTTGGATGCTCCCAAATACAAGCATGGGAGAAAGATTGCTGAGGCCCTTCCTCATGCGCTCGGGAGAACACACTAATAAACTGAGTTGTTACTATTATAACCTCACTGGTACCCGCTGGCTGAGGAGAAGTTTGAGTTATATTTGTAAATGCACACATGTGCATAGGAAATTGATATTGAAAGCACTGTTCTAGGAAAGACAGTTGCTCAACCCACTCACAAACACTGTGGCAACGTAGGTCTCTGTGAACAGGTGCCACATTTCGTGTGGATATGAATCAGCAAACCGGCAATTATTTCTCAAATTTCCTAAACTATTCTCGTCAATATGTAGTAGAATGGCACAAGGCTTTCCCGCATCAAATGGGGAGCATGGTTAGATGGATTTTTATTTGTACGTGATCTGTCTTGGACCCCAGAATGTGTAACTGGGACTCGGTCATTTTGTTCACTTCTGTATCCTTGGTGCCTAGAGCAGAGCCTGGCCTATAGTGGGTGCTCACTATTTGTGAATGAATGAATGAATGAATGAACACTTGGGTTTTATGTATGAGATGGAAGCCATCTCTCTCCTTTCTCCGTTGCTGTTACTTCTGCCAAATCTACCTTGAGTCCCTATGGAAAATTCCACCCTGTCAGAGACTGGGTGTGCCCAGGTCATTATGGTCAGCATGTGGGTGTGGACTTTTTCCAGATACAGAGGACCTGGGCTTAGCAGAAGTCCCCAAGGCTCAGAGGGACTTTCAGGCAGAGTCCTATGAAGTTCATCTTCCTCAAAACACTTATTTTTTCCAATTACGAAAATAACACATGCTCTTTAAAGAAAGATCGGAAATGCTAGAAAAGTACGAAAGTGGAAAAATTACCTATATCCCTTTACCCAAACACAAATCCATCCTTCTCTTTCTCCTGGATTATGGAAACAGCTTGTAGCCCTGCCTGCCCCCTTCCCTCCAGCCTTGCTGGCCTTCAATCCAGCTGCAGGCCCAGGGAGGGATCTTTCTAAAACGCAGACCTCAAATCACTTCAAAGGCTCCCTGTTGCCCTCAGTGTCCACACGGCTCCACAGGGCTGGCTCCGCTGGTCTTTTCAGCTTCCGGTCCTTCCGAGCCCCTGTCACGTCACACGTGCCGAATGGCATTGCCTTCAGTTCTTGAAACGAGCTGCGCCTTCTGCTGCCTCTCATCTTCTTCGCAGGCTGCTCACGCGGCTTGGAACTCTGCACCTTTCTCGGCCCTATTCTTTCCCTCCTTTCCTCTGTTCTTGTGTCTGTGTTGATCTGTCTTTTCATCTTGTCTCTCTGATTCAGAATTCAGACAGGACTTCCCCTAAACAGCTTCCCTGACTGTCCTTCCGCCTTTCCACACCAAGTCTGAGTTTGGAGTCCTCCTGTTTGCTTCAAAAACCCTGCAGATCTCTCCGCCATGTAGCTCTGAGTCCAGGATTTCTCTGTGTCTGGGAGGGCATCTCCTCCACCTCAGTGCACTGCAGGGCGCCTGGTGCTCGTCACACAGTCCATAAACAGTTGTTGAAGTGAGTTTAAATTGAACCATTGTTTACATTTTAGAAACATTTCCTCTTCACCTTTGCTGTAATCACATTGTTTTCCATTTTACATAGATGTAATTAACCACGTAAATTTTATCTTATAGCCCATATCGTATAAATATTTTGATCTTACTTTTTTACTTAATATTATATAAAGTATTTTCAATGTTACCCAGCCTTCATAAATTTCATTTTTAATGACTGTGTACTCTTCTACCAAGTGGATGTACTCTGATTAACTTATCTTCTCTTTTTGGACATCCAAGATTATTTTGCCTGCTACAATGTTGTTAACAATTTTGCCATAAATATTTTTGCTTATCTTTGGGCATAAAACTTTTTCATATGTTGAATTATTTCCTTAAGACATCCAAAGTAAAATGTTAAGGTTGCTAGGCATTTAAAGTTCTTAGAACATGTTGCCCAATTGCATCACAAAGTGTTATTTATCCATTTATATCGCCACCAGCAATGTATGTGCTGATTTCATTCACCCTCACCAAAGTCATTTCAGTTATTAAAAACTTCCAAACATGTACCTCCCAAAGGGGGCAGCACCAAGGACACAGGCAGACATTTGCCCCTCTCCCAGCCCCCTCCCAAGGCAGTGTCTCAGTTCCCTCTGCGGGGTGCTTACTTTCCCAGTTCTCACCCCAGGAGGCTGTACAATCACTCTGAACATCTGTTTCTTCTCAGGGGAGTGAGATAGTTCGTTTGCTCGGTTTCTTCTATTTCTAACCCTTTAGCTAGACCCAGGGCAACCTCTATCCGCATTTCCCACTCTTCCATCAACACACACGCACGCACGCAGGCACAGACATGCGCACACGCGCACACGCGCGCCCACAGGAGTAAGGTAAAGTCCACTCGAGGGCAGTATTTACTGAGGCCATCTTCCCACTCGCCGCGGCTTTTCCTGGCCCTCGGGTTCCTTTCCTCTCCCTGCGGTTCCTCCTTCCCTCCCTCCATTCAGCCTTCAACCAATTTACTAAGCGCCTGCTAGGCCAAGTGTAAGTGCTGGGCTGCGTGAAAAATAAGGCAGCATCAGTTCCTGCCTCCAGGGAGTTCACGTTCTAGTGGGGGGACAGATTAAAAACAACATACCAACCCGTACATGAAAACCCATCCATCATCCCACATTGTGATGGGCACCACGAGGGAAACGGACAAAGGCCAAGAGAGAGAAAACTGGAAAAGATCTGCAGAGAGAATAATGCCTCCCTCCCTCCCCTTCTCGTCCCCCTGGACCCCTAACTGTGCTTTCTGGGAATGTAACAGTCCCTGGTTTCCTTGTTTATTGTCTGCCCCCTCGACTTGAATGTGAGCTCCAGTGGAGCAGGGGCCTTGCAGTTCACTGCTGCGGTTCTCCATGACGATTTGCCGTAGCACTTTGTGAGCAGGACGCCTTCTGGGGAGGCGTAGGTGGAACTGGGGCCAAGGGTGAGAAAGAGTTGTTTGTGAAGAAGGTGGGGTCAGAGGTCCAGGCAGAGGAAACGGTGGGTGCAAAGGCCCTGAGGTGGGAAAGGAAAGGAGAGGAGCCCAGAGTGGCTGAGGCAGGGTGAGCAAGGGGGCAGCTGCACCAGATGATGAGGGTCCTATCAGGACAGGCCTTGTAGGCTCTGGTGAGGGGTTTGGATTTCATTCCAAGGACAATGGGAAGCCCCCGAAAGCTCTGCTGTGACATGACCCCGGGATATGCCTCCCTCCATTGGCAGAGAGTAATGACAATATTTGTGTGTGTTTGGGGGTGGGGTGGGTTCAGGGTAACTCACATGGTGAGTTCTTGTACCCTGATTTGTCCTCACCCCCTGACCCCTACTCTCCCTGTTGGATGAGGAGGACCAGACCCCTTCCAGCCCACTGTTTTAGGGCCCCATGATTATCAGGTGACCAGCATAACTGCGTTCCCTCGTTATCACCACCCCTCATGCGTGGATGTCCAGTCTCTGGTGCGTGACCCAGCTGGGCAACCTCACTCTTGAAGCGGGGTCCAGAGCTGCCGTTTTTAGGGTGACGGTAGGTCCGACACAGATTTGGTGACCTGGGGGAGGATCTTTCATATTTTGTGACCTTCGCTTGAAAAGTGGAGTCATGGCTCTCCCTTGACCTCTGCCCTTGGTCTGACAGCCTGGAATTTGGTCCAACATGGTTGATTTTTTTCTGACTCGTTGGGGTCTTCCTTGCTGTGAGGATCTAGGCCCTGTGAGTGCAGCAGAGGGTCCCCACAGGGAGAGCTCCAGAGAGCTAGGCTGACGGCGGGGCCCGCTGCTTCCCGGCCCTTGTCACCCGGCAGCCTTCCCTGGGGGACACCTTCCCCCAGCCTCTGACTCCTGTGCTCATCCTTCAGCAATCTCCAGAACTGACCATGGCTTTAGGCTCCTTCCACGGGCAGCCCTGCCTGTCACTGACCACTTCGGGTGCAAACACCCTCCTTCTCGCCTACCTGCGTGCTGCTTGGGTCTCCTTATCCTTGTCCTTCCACTGGGAAATGCCAGCCATTTTGATCCAGCGTTTGTCAGCTCCCCTGAGGAAGCCACATTGTTAGCTGTCCCTGAGGCACCTATTTCCTTTGCCCACATCTGGAATGCCTGGGCTCGATGGGGCTGGAAGGGGTATGAGTAGCGCAGAGTAAAACAGAAGGTGCGCGTGGACGCAGGGCAGCTGGCAGACTGAGGAGCCCTCACAGGAGAGACACCAGGCCCTCTTCCTGGAGGGGATGGAGGTGGAAGGGTCCTTTTTTTCATGGTGAGCAAATGGCCCTGCATAAATCCAATTATTGTAATTGAGTTAAATTTACAGTAGACCTAGTCTGGCATGTATTTGATAGAAGACCTAGTTGTTACTGGGTTGCACAGCACTTAGGTGCACTCTGTAAGCAATTTACTGATGTATTATTTCTTTCATTCAGCTAAACCACACTTTGTTTTTCTCATCTTGCTTTACTTCTCCAGCATCTATAATTGGCTTTGATGGTATGCCATGATAGAGCTACATTAATATCACATGAGCACATCCCACGTTAGAGCGGTTATTATCTTGCAGACAACGTTAGACAGAGTCCAGACACATAATCAGCAGGAGGAAGGGGCCAGTGCTGTGTTCCTATCCTGCTGTTCTGACTTCAGCCCATCATTCTTCCAACAGTCTTGTGCACTGTTGCATAATCCCTCTCACTCAGCACACCTGAAGGTCTTAGGGTCTCATTTGCCAGCAGCAGGGGGAGTGACTTGGGGAGGATAGGGACATCCTTGCAGCAGAGTAAACAGAGCTTGCATCCGGGAGCCCAGGTCTTAGGGCGGAAGGGTGAGAGGGGTGGGCTAAGGTTTGAAGGGGGTGGGGCTGACAGCACAACCCAGTGCTCCATATTTCCCCACCTCCACTCCACCTCTGCTCCTAATAAGTGCCGAACAAGTCTGTACCAGGGTCGTTCTTATTGTTGTATCAGGAAGAAGAAATTCCCTGGCCAAAGAATGGCCCCTCTCACGTGCATATTGCTCAAAGGGATACAGCATTTTATTCCAAAACTAGAGTAAAAAGGCATAAAGGAGGGAAAAGACTACAATGGATCTGATTGTGGGGGCTGGGAGAATGGCTTAGGACGGTGGGGGCGGGTGGAGGTGTGTGTGGGAGGGAGCCCAAGGGGAGACTGAAGGGAGGACAACTCCCCACTTGCCAGTGTTGCCACAGGTCCTGCACATTCCCAAAAGATGAATCGTTTTGCTCGTCTTTTCTGCTTTAGAAATGGCCATGCCTATTCCTTTGGGAAGAGGTGTTTTTTTCCACTTATTTCCTACCGTGGGACTTCTGTTAATTGGCTTGCCAAGGACAGAGGTCACACTATCTCTGATGGCAATCAGAATTGCTTAGTGGCCAATAGAGTAAGCTGCTTCCTTCAGACCTGGTGTAACCAAACTCAGTAGGTTTGTCTCTTGGTGAGTGCAGAGCCAAAAAGCACAACCAAGGCAGAAGTAGACGAAGAAGAGGTTTATTGCTTGCACAAGCCGTGGAGAACACTGGAGATATCTCCCAAAAGTGTTGTCTCCCCAAGCTCAGTACCTTGGAGACTTTATACACAGGAGAGCAGAGGATAACAGGTTTGTTTGTAACAACTGTGCTCATTCAGGGCACAAGCGTAGCTGGTAAACACGCTACTACATACATTGCATGATGTGAAAAATGGCTGCTTGGACCCTCCCAGAGGAGGAGAATTTAAGATACTAATGAACTTAGGGTAACTTTAGGATGCTTGGTGCTGGAACATTTTGCAGGGGTCTTGCTGCAAATGTGTGAGAGTCTCTGCAAGACAGCAATATCACAAAACAGGGACATCAATTTCTGCAAAACAGAGCAAACACATAGTTTCTTCTTGTCTGAAAAACATTTGACCGACCATGTTAGTTGTAGACCAGATCCTAGGTAACCCTTTCTTTGTCTGGTTCCCTGGTGACAAGGGGTCGGCAGTGGGAGTTTGTACACTCTTCGCGGCAGTCATGTGAACACTTTATCTTTCTTGGCCACTGAACCTGTGTACGGCTGCAGAGAAGGTGACAGGAAAGTGTGAAAAGATGTTGAAGCCACTTGAGCAATCTATTCTTTGCAGGCTTGGAGCCCCATATAAAAAGCTTCTTCAGAATAGGTCAAATGGACGGCTGGCCAGTTGTGGTTCCCATGGTAACCAACAAACATGTTTGGCCTCCAGAGGCCCTGCCTTGAAGAGGATGATGGCTTTTGTTATGAAATTTGTGAACTTCATCTGTTTCTCTACTATTTATTTTCAAAGTTGTTGATAGTAACGAATTACTCATCACCTACCATCCACCTCTGCTAATCTGGCCCCCACCTCCCTCTCTGCTGTGGTCAGTGTCTGGGGTGCGGTTCTGACCTCCCTCATGGCCTGCAGAGGTTTATGGGAACCACAGAAAAGCACACAGGAGTGGGGCAACGAGGGGACTAGAGCTCTGTGGGTGACTTTAGCCACTATGGCCCTTTGTCCCATTGAAAAAGGGATAAAAGTACTACCCTACTACCTTATGGGGTTTTGTGAAGATATAGGAGACTTTAGATGTAAAAATGATTTGAAAATGTTTAGTGCATTATATTCACCTAAGAGGCAGCATAATAATTTAACTTCTCAGTCTTCAGATAGAATGCTTATTACAGATGACTAATATGTTTCCTCTAAGTGCCAATCCTAATTGAATAATAGTGTCTGCTTCTGTGTTGAGAAGGATTCTGAGCCTGCATCTAAGCTCATGGACAATGGTGGCAATCATTTAGTGATGTCTGCTCTGCACACAGGAGGGAGAAGCAGCATCACGAGTGCCGTGTAGTTGCTGCCTTGGTTTGGGATGTTCCTCCATTGCTCCTTGTGCTGCATTTGGAGACTGGGCACTCATTACTGCTCTGTAGCTTGTCTGGGGCTGGCCGACAGGAACTGATTCATGGGAGATAGACTCCTAACATTCCAGGCTGAAACCTGTAATGATTTTGTTTTTTTCAAAACACATTTTGATTTCTTGCTGGTAAAAGTGAAACATGTTTATTGTTGGAAATTTGACAAATAGCAGAGAAGCAGGCAGAGAAAATAAGAACAGCCCATAATCTCATCATTCTGGGATAACTTTTAACATTTTGATTATGGATTTCTTGCCTTTTGATCTGAGTTATTCTTTTTAAATGTTCACTGGCCGCTGTGTGGAGAATGGACTGTAGGCAGGCAGTGTGGATGCAGAGAGACCAATTGGGAGTCTCTTATAGAAGACCAGAGGAGAGATGCTGGAGGCCTGGGCTGGGGGCTGAGTGGCAGAGAGGGTGAGACCTTGTTGGATTTGGCTTATATTTTGAGCACAGAGACAATGGCACCTGCTAAAGGATTGGACATCAGTTATTAGAGAAGGAAGGCATGAGAAGGATGTGCTCAGGTTTCTAGTCCCATTTCTGGGGAAACGACGGTCCGTTTACAGAGGTGAAGGACAACGAGAGAGAAGCAGGTGTGTGTGGGGGGAATCAAGAATTCAGTCTTGGATATGGGAAGCCTGAGTGAAAATCTCACAGCCAGTGAAGATGTCAAGCAGACACTTGGATATACGGTGGAGCGCCAGGGGAGAGAATGGGACGAGGGATTTAAATCTGAGGATCATCAGTGTAGAGAGGATGGGAAGGAGATGGGACTGGTCTAGGGAGTTAAATGTAGACGGAGAGGAAGTCTGAAGACGGAAATCTGAGGCCCTCCAAAAATGTCTCCATTGGAAAGGGGAGGAGGATGCAGCTGGGAGACCGAAGGAGCAGCCAGCCGGTGACTGGGGAGACAACCAGGACAGTGCAGTGGTTGGTACGGGGCAGAGGGTCCTTGGAGGGAAAGGAAGTGCTCACTCTCTGCACACACAACACTTAGATACACATATAACGTGTATGTACATGTGCACATCTTTACATAGAATATGTACATTTTCACATTACCATTAAAAAGAAAAGAAGGAAATATATGAAATGCTGTCTAGTTTTCCCGTTTGCACGACTTGCCGAATGGAGGCGAGCACGTTTCAGCGCAAGGCTGCTTGGGTGCGGTCTCAGTGGTGAGCCCGTTGGTCCCTGCACTCAAACCTTCTTGAGGATGAGACAAGGAGTGTAAACATCACCCAGGTCAGCCATTCAGGGCGAGAGGGCCGGGGAGGGGGAGGAAAGCTGGTTCCAGCCGGTTCTGGTGTGCGCCGGCCGTGGCGTAGATCTTGGTCAGCTGTAGGGAGATTGTGTGGTTCCCACAACTCACACGGCCTGCTCCCCTCCCGCTTGACTTCCTGTGGCCCAGCCTGGGCAAGAGCGTGGTCCCCCAGAGGCACAAGAAGCTCTCACGAGCACCGCAGCGAGAGCCCAGATGTGACAGGTGTCGGAGTCTCCGTCGTCCTGTGAACGACAGTCCAAGTTGCCCAACTAAACAACAGACGTGAGCCAGAGGGACCCGGGCGCACTGCCCCACACACCATGTCCCTTGCTGCCTGGTGGAGCCACGTCGGTTCTGACAGCCTGCCCTCTGGGTGGAGACCTTGGGAGTCCTCCGCCCAGCCTCTCTGGGCGTGTGTCCAGCCGAGGCTGAAAGACCCCGCGTGTTGGGAAACTGCAGTGAGGCGGGCGTCCTTCTGCTGCTCTGCCGCGTCGCGAAGGCCGACTGCGCCACGCTGGTGTGCTACCGAGGTGGGAACTGCAGCCCCTGAGGTGAAAGGAACCCTAACCGTGTGGAACATAAAGACAGGCCAACAGTGCGGACTGTGGCAATCTTGTATGTCATCCTTCTCATTTCATAACCATGCCAACTGGAACAGGAAGTCTTAAAAAAATGCAACCCAAAGGAAAAAAGAAAGCATCAAAATCCTGTGCTTTCTGGATGGCACTGGCGCTGGTAATATTTTCTACAGTAGCTGAGAAAGAATTTCCGAAAGAGCGCAAGCGTGGAGAGTAGCACAGGCCCAAATCCAAAGGAAACCAGGCTATGAAAAGTTAACTATGGAAGTGGAAAGTTTTCAGTAGAAATCAGACTGATATTCAGTTTCTTCAGTTTTTTTTTAAGTTATAAAATAATACATTTTCATTGTAAATCACTCAACTAGTGGAAAAGTGTATAAAGTAAAGCTAGTCTTCTCTTGCTCCCTCCAACCTCACTCCTGCTCTCTAATAGTTTGGTATGTGTTCTCCAGAACTCTGTTCCCGCAGTTACAAATGTTTATATGAGAGTATATGACCTGGCCTGTGTACAGTATGTTTATCACACTGCTAGCACATAATGTTCAATGATATATATGCCGGGGCCGGCCGGGTGGCGTAGTGGTTGAGTTCATATGCTTCAGCGGCCCGGAGTTCTCCGGTTCAGATCCTGGGTGCGGACCTACTCACCGCTCATCAAGCCATGTGGAGGCGGCGTCCCACATAGAAGAACTACAACTCTACAACTATGATACACAACTTTGTACTGAGGCTTTGGGGAGAAAAAAGAAAAAGAGGAAGATTGGCAACAGATGTTAGCTCAGGGCCAATCTTCCTCAAAAAAAAAATTAAAAAAATAATAATATATCCTCAAACATATAATTTAAAAAGATAAAAGTGAGATTATAGTATACAAACTCTGCAACTTGATTCAAATTTTATTTAAATGCAATTTCTCTTTGCCTCTTGGCAGGTAGTTAAGTTTGATTTATGCTTTATAAAAAAACAAAAACTTTTTTGAGCCAAAGACTACCAGATTCATTCGTGCAACTACTATTTTTTGCCTGCCAACCATGTATCAGGCAGTGCTCACGGGGCTGGGAGTAAACGAAGTGATAGAAATCCTTGCCTTGGGGAACCGACGTTTTGGTGGAGGGAGGGAGAGAAGGAACAGGTTTACGACCTGGTATGTCAGACGATGCCAGCAGGGCATGTTGGGGCTTCACAAGGTTAGGACAGGCCTCAGTGAAAAAGTGATGTTTGAGCTCAGATCTGGGGTGGGAGTGGGGTAACACCGTGTGGTTGTCTGGGGGAAGGATGTCCCAGGGTCAAGGAAGAGAAAGTACAAGAGCCCTGAGGAAGGAGGTGCCTGGCTTGCTCGGACAGTGAGGAGGCAAGTGTGGCTGGGGAATGGTGAGGGCAGGGAGAACAGAGGAGGTTGGGAAGGACTGTCTGGGCCTCTAGGCCACTGGAGGCCTTGGGCTTTGACTCTGAGTGGGGCAGGATGTCACTGGGGTTTCGAGCAGAGCGCTCTCATGATCTGGTGTAGGTTGTAACGCGATCCCTCAGCTGCTGTTGAGAGTAGACTCTAGGGGCGAGGGCAGAGGCGGGAAGACCAGTGAGGAGGCTGCTGCAACACCACAGGGGAGTGAAGATGAGCTTGGGGCCAGGGTGTTGGCAGCAGAGGTGGTGACATTGTTGGATTCTGGGTACATCTCCAAGGTAGAGACAACAGGATTTGCTGATGGATCAGATGTGGGTGTGAGACAAAGAGCAAAGTCAAGGATGATTTGTCAGGACAAAGCGACACATGAAGTGTTCCTGATGAGAGATTCACTAACTGGTCAGCACAAGAAATAAAAACATGAGTGTATGGATGACAAGGGAGACCAGAACATGGAGACCCGGAGGGGCATCAGGGACCCCGTTTTCATTCACCTTTTGCTCCGCAATATCATGTGCTATGCCCTGTATGTGTCTTGTCCTTACTAGCCCTTCTCAACCCTTCCCCTGAGTAACCCCTGATGGCAGAGGAGAGTAACCTGTTATTCCCAGCTGTCTGGGCCAGGGCCCAAATCTCGTGGTGCCTCCCGTTGCAAGCAAGGCATTGCATTAAGGCCTTGTATTTAAAGAAACGAATGTCAACGTTGGATCCTACTCCAAAATATCTATATGCTTGTTTTAATATGTTCATGACTTATAATCAAGTAAGATTGCTGGTCTTGTGTGATGGGTCCCTGACATACACCGAGAATCCCTAAGGAGACACAGTAGATTTTGAGACACTTGGGCCCAGTCGTTCCCAGTGTGAGCCCAGGGGTACCGCCTCCCAAGAAGAGCTCTCTTATTCATAAAAGACTGGTCCCTGCAGCGCCTACAGGCCCTCAGGACCATGTTGTAAACCTGTGCTGAGAAAAGCAGGTAACAGGGTCGCAGACAACACCCAGTGCTCTTCTCACCAGCGTGGGCTTTTCCGTGTCTACACTGCAGTGCAGGCCCTTTCTTACAAATGGAAATACACCTTCCTCCTTCCTTTCCCTTACAACATTCTACCCACCCTTGACTTTTTGACCCCTTTAAAGCTTTCCTCAAATTTCACATCCTACTCATGATGTCTGATGGTATCACTCAAAGAGATGACGCATTGCAACGAATCCTTAGAGCATTTGTCTTCTCTGGGGAGCTGGGCTGCACACCGGGAGGAGAGAAGCTTTGGGGGCAGAAGAGCAGAAGCTCTGGAATCAGTTCCTGCAGTTTTACTGCCGGCGCTGCCATTTCCATCTGTGTGGTTTTAGACAACTTTCTTCAGCTCTGGGTCTATAAAATGGAGTTAAAAGCAGGGCTGGCAGGTGATTGAGTGAAAAGCACATGTGAAGCCCCTGACAGGGTACAGCCATTTGATAAATGTTACTTCCCTTTTCCCGTCACCTCTTAATTTGACACTTTTCACATTCTACCTTTCATGATTCTACCTTTTGAATTGTTGTATGTTCTCTCTCGCGAACTAGACAATAAACTCTTACGGGTTAGAAACCACATCTTGTATTTGACATCCCCCAAAGCATCCATCACAGTGCCTTGAACGGGGGAGATGATTAATCAGTGTTTGCTCATAGATTGATTGACGTGCTTCTTGGCAAGGTTAAAGCTGAAGGACGGACTGCTTTCTGGAGTCAAGTGCGGAGCAGTGAGCTTCAAAGAGGAAAATGAGCCTCGGCGTTCACAGAGGAAGGTCACCGCTTCGCACCTCTGGGAGACCTGCTGCTGATGGATGAGGGAGACGCTGGACGGCTCTGCTGTGTGGGTTGCAGACCCTCCCAGCCAGCTACGGAATGGTTACCCAGCCAGACAACGAGACGCTGATAACCCCGCCACAACCAAATTCATTTAGCAAAGCATTTCAACAGGCCATCACTGTGGCACATGGATTGATGGGTTGCACGGCTGTTATTGTGTGATTACAGGGAAATCAGGAGTAATTAATGGGCTGGGGATCAATAGCAGCGCTATATTGCAGTGAATGATTTAATTTTCTTTCTGAGTTAAGAAGGAAGCACAAAGAGCTCGCATAGTTAGAATAGATGGGTCAGAGTCATAGATACGAACTACTAAATTTCTTGTTTTATATAAAAGTTTTAATTGTTAGTTTCTATTTATTTTTTGAAAAGGTAATGCGTGCACATGGTAACTCAGTACAAAGTGGTATAAGATTGTTGATCCCAGAGGCAACCAGCGTCTTAGGTGTTCTTCCAGAGATGATGCTGTGTGTGTATGTGTGCACGCGTGTGTGCACGTGTGTGTGTCCCTTAGCTAGAATTAGTTTTAAGAATTGGAGAACTTCCTGCAGGTCTGCTATGTCTGTCTGGTTCATCCCTCTCTCTGGTGGCTAACATGGTGGCCAGCCCATACAGTCCAAAATTCCTGGTCAATAATTATTTGTTGATTGACTGACTAGATCTATTCTAATCAGTGACTGACTAGATCTCTTTTAGCAGTTTTTAAAATGATTTGCATTCATTTGGTACATCTTTATTGTGAATTAACAAAAGACATACAATTTGACATGTCTAGAGAACAGAGCATCTTAATTAATTCCAATGGATTGGTATAATAATTTAAAACCACTGTTGCAGAAACTGCCTGTTGGAATATTCTCCACCGAGTGGAGGAACTCTTTGGAAACTCTGTACCACATGAGTTTGAATAAGGATTGGCTAACAAGCAAAAAGGAAGATTAAAAAATATGTCAGAACACACAAGCAAATTGGCATGGTAATTGAAAGTTGCTCCTTTGGGAGGCTGTGCACTTTTTCATTGCCTCTTTGAGTTCATAAGCCACATATTACTATGGCTGCTGCTACTTCTATTATTGCTATTTATTCTATTATTGCTATTTATTCTATTATTGCTATTTATTATAAATAGTGTGCATCAGCACCATGAAGTATTTTACATGCATTATCTCATTTAATCACATAGCAACATTATTAGGTAGAGACTATTATCATCTACATTTCATAGATGAGGAAACTGAGTGCATACTTCTAATCAATATTTCAAAGTCACATCTCATTTTTGACCAGAAATGGAACATTCTTATTGATCATCCTTCCCATTTGCCAGATATAGCTCCACATGACATTTGGTTCTATCAACATATGAAATCCATCTTTAAAAAGAATAATGTTTTGTTAACACTGTGGCTTTTCAAAAGATGTGTGTCAGTTGCTAAATCAATTCAAAAAGAGGAACTCCCAAAATGGTTTGCATCATTAAAATGAGGGATCAGGTTTGAAAGGGGTGGTACCCGTTTGTGTGTATATACATGTGTGTTTGCTTTAAAAAAAAATCTGTTCTTATATATACTGTCACATCTCATAAGTTTAATTTATTTAAATAACAGGGAATTTGGGGAATTTCCTATTAGAGTTATAAAATCAGAACATACCAAATTGCCTATATTTCTTCACATTTCATCACTAGGCCTTTATAATCCAGACAGTCCTAGCAAATCTGCAGAGTACGCAGAATGTGTCTGGCCACATCCCTTCCAGCACCTCCCTTTGATTATTTCCTCATCTAGTCTCTCCTCTCCTCACCCGAAAACGCCCGGACTTCAGTAGCCGCAGCAGCCACAGGCAGAGCCCAGTTCAAGGTCCCGCCCTGTCCTATCCTTTCTGGGAGCTGCTTTCATGTGCTCTAAAATTATCCCTCTCTTTAGCCATGACCAAAATCCTACTCTTACGGAATAACCAAAGACATGTAACTTTTAGGAGAAAAGACAGCAGAGAAAACTAGTCCACAGAAAGGTGTGAATGACTGCTAGCTCTAGGTACAAGTAGAGGTTCTGCAGCAGCACTGATATTTAGGAAGAGAAGCTTATTAGGGCAAAAGGGGAATATTCACTTTGGGCTGAATATCGTTCCTGTCCCTCCTCAGCTATAACGAATCCTACTGGGACCTTTCTTGTCCTCCCTCACCTAATGCTAACCTTACCTCTGTGGTTGGACTTTATTCTATGATGACACCAGAGACCTACTCCACGTCTGGAGTACTGTGGGGCACCTGTTTGTTTTGGTTGGCCAAGGATGGGGTTGTTGGTTACAGACACTGAGGAGGGGGGCGGCGGGGAGGGGGAAGTCTCCCAGGGAGGCCCTCAGATGTGTCCATGAGAAACACACTGACTCGATTATTTTGGAGAGGAGTGTTTGCGGTGGTAATTATTTTTAACAGGGAGAAACTGAAAACCTTAAATATCTTCCCTTCGTTGCCTCTAACAATGCTTTTGACTTACAGGGTGTCTGTGGTGCCCTGACATGCCACCTTTTCTTCCAGTTTCAAAGTGAAATCGTATTTGGGGCATGCCCCCTAGTGGCACTAGCTTTTAGTTTATTGCTCATTGGAAGAGAGAAAGTCCAAGTCTCCTGGCTTGAAAGCCACAGAGGCCATCTGGGTCATCCTTTAGCTTTTCCGTAAGCAGGCAAGAACATCACTCTTTCTGTGGACCCAAGACACAAAAGACAGCAGTTCGAAGCCGCTGGGGCTCAGAAGCCCACCGACTTCCAGTTCCCAGGTGAAACTTGACCCTTGGTGGCTGGCCGGCTGTATCCCCAGATCCCCACAGGCTTTTTGACAGTCCCAGAAACAGATGCTTGGAAGAAGACAAGGCTCTTTCTGAATCTTAGCCCTGACTTAGCACGTGTCCCCTCTCTGACCTCTTTTCCCCCCTCTCCCCTCCCCCACGTCTTGGCGGCTGCTTCCTCTCTCCACTCTCCCTGCGGCTTCTCCTGCTTTTCCTCCACGGCCATGTTTTATGTGCCTAAAAATAACCACAGAATACGTTTTAAAAATTGCCAGAGTTTCCTTTTTAAATTTCATTTTTACTTTTTCTCCCTAAAAGGAAAAGGATTCATGCTTAATGTAGAACTCTTAGAGAAAATCATGCGCCCCCCCACCATCACCATTACTTAGAGATAATCATTGTTAACATGTTGGCAAAAATCCTTACAGCTCCTTTTTCCTTATTTGTGTTTGTGTAGTTTTTTAAAAACAAACCCCAAAAATGATATAAAATACTTCTTTTCATTTGTAATAGATCATGAGTATTTTCCCGAGTCGGTGAATGTTCTACTGCATGATTTTAGTAACTGCGTCATAGGATATGCCAGAATTTACTTAACTACTCTTAAACTCGAGGAAAGTGAGAACGGTAGGGAACAGTTTTAATTCACAACCACATTCAGTTGACACTTCATTGCGCGTCTGTTCTGTGCTGTCTCCCGCACGAGGCAATTCTCATGTTCGTGATCACGCCTAACCTTCACAGGACGCCGTGGCCGCCTCTGAAGCATCATGATGCCATTGTGCAGCAGAGGAGATTGAAGGTCTGAGGAGTTAAGCTGTTTGCCCAAGATCCTACGATTTGTGAGAGGGACACGCAGAAAGAAGACTGTGGTCTCTGGATCTCCAGTCCGTCGGCCACTCCTGACCTCCTGATAGATCCTGACCACGGACGTGGCTTTTCTGAGTGCTCTTCCTCTTTGTCCTCATGATGAGAACAGAGAGAAACCCCTAAAAGGAGGGTAGTGTCAAGAGGCTTCAGAGCCCAGGTGAGGACTGTGAACTAGGATGTGAGAAAGTGGAAGGAGAGCCACCAAGGGAGGGACCCTGGGTTTTCATAGCCCCAGGAAGAATAATTGTTAAGTGCTCTATACATGTTATCCAATTTTATTCTCACAACAACCCTGTGAAGTACGGTTAGAGAAGTACTTGGTGGAGTAGTAGAGAAGTAAGGTTAGAGAAGTAGTTGGTCCAAGGTCACCGTGCTGGTAGGTGGCAGAGGGGCAATTAGAACGCAGTTCGTCTGATTCCAAAGCCTTCTCAACTGCTGTACAAACTTCCTCTCCAGTTAATTGGTTCTACTAAGAATTTTATAGTGATGTGGTTCCAGGTCTCAGCCCTGGTTCTGAGGGTGTTTGAAGGGGGTTGTGGGAGATTATGAAGGGGGAGAGAGACACAACAGAAGACGCAAGTGCAACAAAGCCCGGAAAGAAAGAAAAAGCCTCAAAGAATGCCAGGTGCAATAAAACTGACCTGTGGGGAAGATGGACCAGTAATTCTTGATGCAAAAAGTTTGGAAAGCAATACTAAGCTGTTGAAAGGCTGACATTTCTGCTTTTTCTTATTTTATAAGCAAAGAAGAAACAGGTGAATAGTTGTTAGAAGTGGTTTTTCTTCCATAGAATGCCAGTACATTTTCCAAAAGTGATTAGCTCAAAATATTCATCTTACTTATCAAGAAACCAACGAGACCATCTTTCATATTGATTATTTCACAAGTTCATACCGTAGGGTGAAAGATTAACAGCAATATGACTTTCCAGGCATTGTGTCCATTTAGACTGCTCCTGTTTTGGTTTCTTAATCTCTGAGATAAAATGGGTAATACTCTCTACTTCACAGGTGTTGTGAAAATTAATGAATCAATACTAAGGGCTTGGGGAGGGATTAAAAGGGATATGTTAGTAGATGCTATTATTATATCCTCTTTCCCATTCTGAAGTCATCATGCTCTGATGGTGACACCGTTAGTCATTGCCATGGAAACCAATGTTATATGCCATCTTTTTCTCTGGGGCCTCTCTCCATCCTCCAGGCAGTTCCAGGGGCTGCCACAAAAATAAGATTAACTCCCTCTTCTCACAATCCGTATGTTCCTTCACTGGTTTGCAAATGCTTTCTCTACTACACTTTCCTTGAATGCATCCCTCTACCTCCTCCTCCATCCCTCTTCTCTTGTCTCACCCCGACTCATTCCCACGGCTCTGGGCGGCATGTCTTTCTGGTCCTTTGTTCTCTTCTACCTTGCTCTTCCTCTCCTCCTTGTAGGCAGGAACAATCTTTGTTGATTCAACAAGTGGTTCCTTATTCCTGTGAATGTGTGCTTGGAGAAGCCAAGCCAATGTAAAGTTATCAACTTTGTTAGTGCTGCCCATTACTGAGGTTTCCATATCTGTGAGGTGTTCTGCTTCAGTTATCAGGAAGTCACCATAACCAGATGGCTCTCACTGTAATTCTTGAAGACAA
The DNA here is from genome assembly GCA_031878705.1 of Tapirus indicus. Taxonomy (NCBI): domain Eukaryota; kingdom Metazoa; phylum Chordata; class Mammalia; order Perissodactyla; family Tapiridae; genus Tapirus; species Tapirus indicus. Next base: position 152,445,993 of record CM062918.1, on the reverse strand, counting down.
GTGAAACCAAATCAATAACACTAGTCATCCACTTACGGGGTATCAGGTGTGTATTATGCCTGGTTGTCTCTATTAATTAACATTTTGTAAATGAGTTCGATTAGATTTTTGAAAATCTGATATTTTTTGTTCTCTTGAGAGAGATTTGGCACATGAAGACAAGCTATCTTTATTACATTACAACACTTAATCTGGAGAAATGGAGCGTGTGCATTCCCTAGTGAATATTTTAAATAAGTTTTTCCATGTTACCAAGTAGCTTTCAGTTATCAAACCAGTACAGTGAGACCTGACCCCACAGTAACAGAAAGCAGTATCTCACCTTGAAGAGGACATTCAGAACCAGTTCTCTCGCAACTTTCTGCCAGTGGTCATTTTTTCACTGTCGAATTGTCCCCCTTTGTTCCTCCCCTCCTTTTGAGTCACTTAAGATGAAGAAGAGGAAAAGAAAGTATGCTGATTTCATAGTTTCCCATCCTCCTAATAACGCCCTTTGAGACGTTCTCCCCGCTTTGGTTTCTCTTTCCCAGCAGGAGGCCGAGCGGATAGTGGCTGTGAGTGTGTGAGGAGCACCTCACAACCGTAGGAGTGGCTGGCCAAGCCTCTTTGACAGGGGAAAGAACTGGAAGCTTGGCCGTGAAGTGAGTCCCTAAGGACGAGCGCCCCTCTCTTTAAAAGCTCTGTCCCTAGTCTGGTTCTAACTCGAGTTCGGGCTGCAGAGAAAGTGGCCCCTGGTTCAGAGGGCCAGCTGGGCTGTGGGGCGGTGCTTGAGGGGCCCTCCTTCACTAGGCTAGCCCTGCTGGGGCTGGAAGTGAGAGCCTGGAGTGGACTTCCGTCTCTGGCTCACCTCCCCATGCCTTGTGCATCTTCTCTCCCCCGCTGCTAACCCGTTTTCTCAATGCTGGTTCTCATCCCAAATGCCAAGCTGCAGGTAGAATGCGTCAGGGCTTGGCTCCACATACCCTGCTTTTGCAGGGGTGGCTGACCAGACACCAGGCGGGCTGAAGCCTCACTCAGTTCTTGTGGTTTTGCAGGCACAGAGGAACTAGAATGAATTGAATCTGAAGTTAAACTAAACCAGAGGACAGTGAGCTATTTGCTTGGTGGCCTCTTGGCAATCTGCCCTTTTAGAATAAGGGGCAGGCGAGTGGGCCCCCATGGCTCACAGCGGCCCATGCTTCTTCAGCATGTCCTGCACTTCCCTTCCATCTCCCTCGTTGGAATGAGCCCTGCAACACTCTGTACACACAGCTGTATTAAGTGCTGTATATACATTCCTTCATTGCATGTGTACAATGCACTATTATCGTTGTGTTATTATTATTGCATTTTTACAGATGATGAAATGGAGTTTCCACAGTCATTTTCTAGCTCTGGTGCTGAACTAAGGGCTTGATGCATATTGATGCTCAGTAATGTTTGTTATTAAACTGGAGTTGGACAGTTCTAAGGCGTTAGTCTCATCGTGATGGACACCCTGGACAGGGATCAAGGCCGTGTCTTCCTGAGGAGTATGGAGACGTACTCATCAGTAGGAATTCTAGGAGTTCTTTGGGGGCTTGTTTCTGTTTTTGATCCCACAATAGGGTTGTAGGGGAGGAAAAAGTTTTCCTCCACCCCCTTAGTCCCTGGCGGGGTCTGGAAATTAAACTAAGACAGATTAACAGGAGAAAAACATACAAAGACAAGTTTCATGTGGTACGGGAGCCATCAGAAGGAAATAAAGACCCGAGGAAACAGTTAGCCCTGCCTCTTGTCATGCTGGGCTCGATGATGAGTGGGCGCTCGTGCAGGAACGTGACGGTTAAGGAGGATGAAGTTAGTGGCGTGAACTGGGGGACACTCAGCAAGGCCTGTTTGTTAGGATTTTGCCCGGCATCCATTTGTCTTCAGAGATAAGGATGTTCCTTTCCCCTGTGTGTGGGGAGGGCGCCTCTCACACACAGGTTTTATGAGCTATTTCAGAGGAGAAGGCTGGGGAGGGGGGAGGTCAGAGTGACCTTCCTCCTTTTGCTGTTTTCTCAAACTCCTTCCACTTAAAATAGTCAATATGCCAAGATGCCCTGTTTTGGGGTAGCGTGTCCTGAACCTCATCAGGGTCAGTCTTCCCTTTCTTTGCTGCTGCTTGGTTATAAAGGGGCTGGAACAATCCCTTCCAAGTACTCTGTAACGCTCAGATTTGTTAGGTTCTAGTTCAGCCCGCTCCAATATGCCGACAGGTGTAACCTGGAAAGAGGGCTGTGTGGTCCGATGTATTAGCTTAAGCCAGGGAAGATGCCTTCTTTGCTGCAGGGCCTCCTCCCACCTTTCCTGTGCGAATACATATCGGGAATCTCCTAAAGGGGGACAGAAGTATTGCATCAGTTCTGAGCAGTGCTTTCCTCATACATCATACCATCTCTGGAGCCAGATGCTTCTTATGGACGCCGGCATCTTACAGCGGCTGGTAGCCATTGTGTCCTGGTGGTCACTGCCTGGGCACGTGTGAACTTGGTCACAGCTGTCCCTGTTGTCGTGTCAATTGAGTTAGGTACATTCTTAGAACATAGGTGGTGTTTAATTGCTCTTTAAAATGTCCTCATAAAGATCAATGCCCATGATTAGGCATTGAAATGAAAGCTACTGTGTATGCCAAAAAGTATGGAAACAGAGCAGTGGGGTGTATGCACAACATTAGAGCAGCAAAAATTCATGATTGCGCGGTTCGTGACAATTCCACATTTTCTTGCAAAGCAATAACTAAGTGCTTGATAGAACTTTAGAAAGGAAGGGACCCAGTAGTTGGGGCTGTATTTGTTACTGAAGTTGGTGCACAGGGGTTGCCCCCACACGCCAAGGGAGCAATGCAGCGGAGAGGGGACTGCCTGACGCCCAGAGGAGCGTGTGTCCAGTGCGCTTGGCACTGCCTTTTCTTTCTCAGTGGCACCTGATTGACAGCTTTGTAGAGCTGATGAAATCTGTCAGTGGGAAGCGTTTCCAATCTTATTTGACCACAGATTCTTGTTTCCCCAGGAACATCTGCTGGAGCGTGTTCTGTGGAATATGATTACCATGATATGTAACAGGATTAACCAGTCACTAAAATATTTCACGTATATTAACTAAATGAATCCCCACTACCATCTCCTGAAGTGGGCGTTCTTATTATCTCCATGTTGCAAATGAGGAAACTGAGGCACATGAAGATTGAGGATCTTGCCTAAAATCACGCAGCTAGTGTAGTAGAGCCAGGAGTCAGCCCAGGCAGGTGGCTCCAGAGTGTGCGTTCCCCACAGCCTAGTCTGGGAAACTGCATTCCAGCCACAGATGAGGGGAGGAGAGGGCTGCAAATCTGACTCAGGGATGAAAAAGAATAAGTGCCTCCACCCCAGTGACTCTTAAAATACTCAGCAGGAATCTACAGGGAAAGATACAGAATCCCTGCTCTGTGTTTACATTGTGGATACATTATCACCTTTTGTATATGCCTAAATGATTTCACTTCCTCAGGGTTATGAAGACTAAGAAGGAAAGCACTTTCAGTGGAAGACTGAGCATTGCAATTTTAACCTGAATAAAATACCAGGAACAAGCCGGATGGGCATGAGCCCCAATTTAGACCATATCTGAATGCTCTGAAAGGATCCATTACCTCACACTTGCTGCTAGTGCTTTTTTTCACCAAGTTGGGGGGACTTGGAGAAATCAGACCACTTTGTGCCACTCTTCCCATCGTTGGACTCGCTCCTATTTGTGAGATAAATTTCAGTGAACCAGATGGACTTGCTGACGGATGTAACAGTCTTCTGTTAGCTCAGCCCCTAGGGAAGAGGCAGGTGACAGAAGGATTGAGACAGTGAAATGAACTTGAGAACAAAAGGTGGTGTCATTGTTTGGAGCCACTGTGCTGTTCAGGTCCGGTTGGCTCAAGTTTCCCAGGCAGGTGACTCCACCCCCTTAGGAGGTTTTGAGTCTGCCCTGGCTTTCTACATATGTGGGTTGTTTCCTGAGATATGTCTGGCCTTATAAAAGCTGCAAGCAAATACAACTAGTACCTTATGGTGATTTAAGGAAATTATACTCTTCAGGAGACAAAATGCTGTTCAGCTGCTATTCATCTGTGCCAGTTGGGTAAGAGGGAGATGATTCATAGCCCAGTCCAGCGGGACCAGTGAAAGGCTTGATTACCCCTTGGTTCCAGGCTGTCTTGTGGAGCAAATGCCAGGTTCCAGAAGGACTGTAATGATTATACATAGTCCAAGATTTAATTTGGGGTTGGCTCTTATGAGAGAGCACACAGGCGTTAGACCAGTTGTGGACAGGTTCTTTTTTAGTTCGTCACCCAAGGTGCATAAAAGACAAATTCTACTTTACTATGTAAATCGTAGCTCCAAGGAAGTTAGCTGGAGATGGCTGTCCTTAGGGCTGCTGGCGTTACAATTCTCAGGCTAAGAGAACGTCAACAAATGGAAAGTCCTAGTGCGTTAAAATAAGTCTTCCCTGTGTACAACGTCTGCTCCATACATATATTATGGCACAAAGCAATTGGTAATAAAAACTTTGACAGAGTTCATTACACTGACTTTATAAATCAGGCTCCTGGGCTTAAGCATCGGAGACACTCTTTGTTCTGGGAAGCTGCAAACCAGAAGGTATTTGATAAGAAAGTGATAGAGTCCAGCTGTTAGCTATTATCATGCTTCTTTGAACACACTGTACAAGGCGTGTGTAGTTCCAGAGAGTGTCTGAGGAGATTGAAAACCACGGTCGCATTAACGCACACTGTGGATCTCAGCGGGCCGCTCACGTTCCCCTCGCGATGGCGCCCCGCAGCCTCTCGGCTCCACTGGCAGCTGCCGTGGGGACCTGCAGTGCCTCGGGTCACTTCGGCGGAGTTGACGGTAGAAGCCCTTAAGGCTGCATAGACGCTAGAGGCACGACAGCTAATAATCCACCTGAGTGCCAGTCAAGACTGTGTGGCCGCTGAAGCATCCTCACACACAAATATTTTGCTGGAGGCAGAATGACTTGTAGATAACGAGTGTTTCAAAGTGATGCTAATTGTCTTCAACAAAATTAAATCTGAAGTTTTCCACCCATATGAAAATCATCTGAGCTTAGAAAGAATATATTTGAATACTGCTGAGGTGGTATAAAATATTAACTATGTTACAAGCTTTCTTAATTCCCATTTCATTTTTTACTGCTGTAAGCAAATATAACTATCTCAAGAACTTTTTAGCCAGGTTTGCAAAACTGGGGCAACGGACGCAGATACTCGGAAGGGCCAGCCTCTCCCCGGGCAGAGTTTTCTGAGGTGACAGGCCATCATTTTCCGTCCTTCTCTACCAAAAAGCCAAGAGGTGCAGATTCCACAGGAAAGTGACCGATTTGCTCACCTCTTCAGCCACCACCTCCGTCGTGCGCCGGAGACAGCTGCAGTGCTCCCCGCACACGCGGGAGGCGGTGCGCGCTGGGGACAGCCCAGCTTGGGCTGTGGTTTCCGTGCAGCCCGGCCGGCCAGAGTCTCAGCTCGTCACACTGTCTCCGAGGAGGGAAGGCCGAGAGTTCAGATGGGCGGACGAGCTGCTATTTCTGGGGACACTTGACTGATTTCCAAACAGTTAACAGAGCACCGCGTTAGTTGTGCGTACCCAGAACCGTGCCCCGTGACCAGGCAGAGAAGAGCGCACGCGACTTCAGAGCACACCACGTCCCCCGTGCGTCCTCGGGCAGCAGCGGCCCACTCACCCGGGCGCTTCTCTCACATGGACTGAAGGCTGCAGCGGGCGCTCGGAGCAGCGCAGCGGCCTCGCGGGTAAAACCGGAGGGGGCGGCGGTGAAAGCAGGTGTTTCCTCAGGTCTCTGCCGCCGTTCACTTACAGTCAGAGAAATAAAGAAACGACAAATTGCATCTTTTAAAAAAAAAGACAGATGTGATCCCTACTAATTCCTGTCCCGTCACGACCCAGAGGTACATTATTTGTGCACTGCAGTGCGGCGAGTCCGAGGCGCTCTTTTCCGGGGGTCTTGCCGCATTTTCTACGATGTCGTCCCCCTAGATGCCATTGCGCATTGCTTCTCATACCTCCGCGTGTGGAGAGCCCCCTGTGAGTGATCAATCATGAGCAGGTGACTTAACCTCTCTGCGCCTCAGTGCCTCAGTTGCAAAGTGGGGGTAATCATATTTCTACTTTATAGAATTATTGTGAGGATAAAACAAAATAATATATGTAAAGCTCCTTGGATGAGTACTTGACATATAGTATAGTGTGTGTTGTTATTATTTATACTATCATCAAGGTTTTCTGAGTCTTTACCCCCTTCTTATGGCTTTCCTAGGTGTGGGGTAGAGAAGGAGTGGAGCAGCGACACTGACATTTAGGAAACATTACAACCTTCTAGGATCTTATAATCTAATACACACCAGAAATGACTTCTATATGTGAAACTACACGGAATAATATGCTAGCATATGTAATCAGGATCAAATGCTGGTTTCAGGTGCTGCAGTCATAGAAAGAATGAGAGCAGTGGTTGTGCTCCTTAGGGAGAAGGCTGAGATTGAGCCGGACTGAGGAACAGGCAGGACTGAGACCGGGCGGGGGTGGGGATGCACAAAGGCGAGGAGGACATTCCAGATGAGAAAACAACAGGGCCGGCCCAGTTGCGCAGCGGTTTAGGTCGCACTTTGGCAGCCTGGGGTTCGCCGGTTCTGATCCCGGGTGCCTGCGGATGCACCGCTTGTCAAGTCATGCCGTGGCGGCGTCCCATATAAAGTAGAGGAAGATGGGCACGGATGTTAGCCCAGGGCCAGTCTTCCTCAGCAAAAAAAAAAAAAAGAGAGAACAATGCAAGGAAGCAGAGTGGCCAGAAAGAGCGTGAGATGGTCTTGGGGCAGTGGGAGACAGAGCTGGCAAAGCAGGTGAGTGGAGGAAAACAAGATTGCACAGAATGGATCTGCATTATGGAAATTCCAGAAAGCTCTCTACTTAGAGGATTCTTCACCTGATGGGAGTGGAAACAGGAGAACTACAAGACTGAGTGAAGGAGAGAACACCAGACAGGGACTTAGAGAAGATTCCCGTGGTGCTGAGGTTGGAGGCTGAGTCCACGGAGACTAATGAGGAGGTTGCTCTGGTTGTGTTACTGTGAGGAGATGGCGGCCCGTCTGGGGCTGAAGAGGAAAGAAAAAGATTGAAGTGAGATTTCAAGGAAAAATTAGTAGGAAAGTGAGCATGACCTATCTGTTAACTGACTGGGTAAAAGAAGTGAAGTAGAGGGTAAGTCAAAGATCATTACAAATGTTCCAATCTGTGGGTCTGAGAATTGGGGATACTGTAGAAAAACTGGAGAAGAACTGACGAAAGGGTGAGATAAGCAAACGAGGAGTTTGGGGTTGTCTGAATTCGGTCTGCAGGAGTAGTGTGATCTCCAGTAATGAGAGCTGGTCTTTATTATTTCCCATGTGCCAGGTGCTCAGTGTTTCACACGCATGAACTCATTTAATCCTCATGGAAACTGGCTGAGATGGGTACTATTATTATTCCTGTTTCATGAAGAGTGAGAGGTTAAACATGACCCCACGTTTGTACTGTTAAACAGGGATTTAAACCCAAGCATCTGATTCCAGGGTTTCTGCTAGACCACTGCTTTGCCTCATTACTCTCTGGAAGTCCAGACTCTGACAGGAAGTGAAGCCTGAAAACAGCAGTTGGGAGACATCAGCCTGGAGGTGTTAAGTGCCATTATGGGAGGGGATTAGCTTTCCAGGGAGAAAGCATGCAGACAGGAGAGCAGATGGCCACGAGTGAATCCTGGTGGAGGCCCACATGAGAATCAACCGCAGGGAACGGGGCAGCCCCAGTGATGGCGAACAGTTCGGAGCACAGGCTGCAGGCTGGGCCTGGAAAGGACTGGTTTGTGAGGGATCTGGAGATGGAAATGGGGTGAAGGACTGAGCTTCATCAGTGAGTGGAGTGGGGAACGACCAAGCTTTTCAGTGAAATGAAGAGGAAAGAAGAACAGGACAGTCCAAAATGAAAGACACCTATATCTCAAGAAGCTAGAGGAAAGAGGGGAATGCAGTGTGCAGAAGGAAGGGCGTGCGTGGGGAAGAGCCGATCCTGTGGGAGTTGTCGAAGGACAGAGTCAACAGCTTTTACTCCATGAGGATAAGCTGTGAGGAGAGGACCACTGGATCGTCAAGTCCCAGGGTTGGAAATGGGCCTTAAAATCTGGTCACTTGTCTGGCCCTTGAGATAGACGCATTGTATTGAGGAGGATAAACTTGAATATGCATTTTTCCCTTAAATTCATTTATTTAGCAAAGAAATATGTGTGACATCTCCACTCTGATGTTTTTTAGGCATCTCAGAATTAACAAATCCAAAATAACCCCTACTTTCTCGCCCGCACTCCTGGTCCTTGCATTCAATGGTTTCCCCTCCATCCTTCTAGTTGTTTAGGCTAAAAACTTTGGCTTCATCCTTAACTTTTCTGTTTCTCTTACATATGACATCTAATTATTCATCAGCAGGTCTTGTCCAATCTGTCTTTAAGAGTTATCAATAATCCGATCATTTGTCACCATCTCCAGTACTACCCTACTCTAAACCCCCACTAACGTTTGCATGGGCCGGTGTGGTCTCCCTGCTCCCACCCTTGTCCCCTTACAGTCTATTTCCTCACAAAAGCAAGGGTAGTCCTTTAACAACGTCAGTTGTGTCATGACACTCTGACATCCAGAACTCTGCAGATTTTCATCTGTCTCAGAATAAAATCCAGAGTCTTTGCCATGCCTACAAGGTCACTACTTTTCCCCCAAGCTTCCTCTGCTCCAGCCACACTGGCATTCTTGAACAGATCAGGGATGTTCTCCCCTCAGGCCTTTGCATATGCTGTTCCCTATGCCTTGATTCATTCATTCAACAAATGTTTCCCGAGTGCCTACTATGTGCCAGGCACTATTCTATTCCAGTTCTATTACATCCGTAATACATTTCCAGCGTGTCTGCATCTCTCTTTCCCTTGCTCAGCTGTCACCTTATCAGAGAGGTCTTCCCTGACCACCTGATCTAAAATAGCAATGCCCGCCCACTACCCCATTATTCCATCTTCTTTTAACCTGGTTTATTTTCCTTAATAACACCTATCACCATCTGATATATCTGACATATCATGTCATCATTTCTTTGTTTGTTACCTGTCTCCTCCCAATAGGATGTGAACCCCTTGGCAGGAACTTTGCTGGTTTTAGTCTTGGCTGTAGTTCTAGAATGGGGCCTCGCACGCAGAAGGGGCTTTCAGACATTTGCTGAATGAATCAATGCATATGCTTGGTGAGGACTTTTAATTTGGAAACTCATGTTTTCAATTCTGGGAAGATTTCTTGCTTTTTTTTTGTAATTTTTTTCTCTACATTTTTTTCCTCTTTTCTTTTTTTCAAACTCCTATTATAATGTCAGACTTTGGGCCTCCTCCATGACTGTTGATTTTTATTGTATTTTATTTCTTTTTATGGATTTTTTTTCTTGTTGATCTAACTTCCATGAAGTGTCCTCAACTTTATTTCCTAACTCTGATGTGGCATTTTATGATTCTGCTATAATGTTTTTAATTGCTAAGAGTTCTTTTATGTCCTCCCATTGTTCCTATTATATTGGTATAATCGTTTTACTTACAAGCTGGGCTGAATAGGGTAAGGCAGAAATCGGCTTTATTCTTTCCCGTCTCCCCTGTTAAATCCCATTCCCACAACCTCAGTTAGGTCCCAAACTTTTTCAGTTACTCTTAGATAGGAAAAAAATTCCCTTGGTCACTTTTAGTCATAAAAACAGCCTCCTGTGGGGTCAGCCCGGTGGCGTAGCACTCTGCTTCAGCAGCCCGGGGTTCGCAGGTTCAGATCCCGGGCGTGGACCTACACACTGCTTGTCAGCCATGCCGTGGCAGCGTCCCATATAAAGGAGAGGAAGATGGGCACGGATGTTAGCCCAGGGCCAGTCTTCCTCAGCAAAAAGAGGAGGATTGGCGATGGACGTAAGCTCAGGGCTGGTCTTCCTCACACACATGAAAAAGAACAGCCTCCTGTTGTGATTTTAGAGTCCCCATGCAGTACAAAACTCTGGTCTAGTTCCCTTTTCCCTTCCTTCTGCCCCCCCGCCCCCCGACTTGCGCCCAGTGGGGAGAGGTACATAGTTGACTTCCTTGCACTTCTACTCCTCCGTTTTCCAGATGCTGTTTCTGACCTTTCCAGGGCCAGGCTCACGACGAGAGGGGACTAATGAAAAAGACCTTTTGTGGCTGTGCAGTCTGTCACCTGATGATTCCCTCTGAGGCAGCAGGTGCATAATTGCTGGTTCTTTCCTCCAGGGTTGCTGTGGAGGCGTGCCCACTGAGGACCTCTGACTGCAGCCCCCTTGGTGTAGGTGGGGCTGCACCTCTGTAGCCACCGCGATCCCGCCCTCAGCACCTGGACCTCTGGCCATCCCTGGAGGTCACATTTCCCCTCCGGGCAGTACTCTCAGGTAGGCACGAACCTGACTCCAGATTGGCTACCTCCCATCTGTCCAGCTTGGCCCACAAGGAGACCAAGACCCCCTTGCCCGACTGTGGGCAGAAGTGTCGTTTGTCCCAAATGCACCTGCCTCTTGTCACTCCGCCATTAAACCAGGAGCTGTAGCTGTAATTTTTCACCAGTGCATTTCCCCGGTAGAAATTAGATAATAGCCTTTCTGCTACACAGTCCAGGGAGTGTGTGTCAAGCTCCCCAGAAGTTCCCCTGATGCTCTCCTCTCTTGTCCTGAGATAACAGGAAGCACACTCTTCCTTCTCCCCAGATGGAGGGCCGGGGGCGGCGCTGCGTAGGGCACACGATGTGGGGGAGACTGCAGAAGTGAGGAACGTAGATGTTAATTCTTCTATGACCAGAGGAAGCAAAGATACTTTCTGATAACATAGCTCTGTAAGCTGCCTCACAGTTCAGCCGAGCCCGAGGGCAGCAGAGAGGTCCCAGCTCGGCCCCAAAGGAGACATGCAGCCCGACCCACCACTTCAGTTCTGAGGTCTGTGTGTCTTACCCACAGCGTTCTAGCAGAGTCAGAGCACACGCCTCCGGTACTAGCAGAGACAGGAGATGATGTGAAAAGCAACATTAAGGACAGATAATCAGTATTTACATAGATTTGGAAGGGCCATTGAGAATAATTGTGAAAAGTGTGACAGTGGCATCAGACAGACCTGCTTTGAGTTTTAGCTCCGCCACCTGTTAGCACGTGACTTCAGGCAAGTTATCGAACATCTCAGAATTTTAGCTGCCAAAAATGTTGATAGTGACACTGAGCTCTGAGATATGAGGGTCATCTGTCTGCTGATTGCCTGTTGGTGACCTAGCACCACCACCATTACTCCTATAGGGCTGGGAGCTACCTTCCCAGAATCCTCTTTCCTCTGTGGTCCCTGGTTGAAGTTTGTGACTCGTGCAAAACTTGGGAGGCAGACATGAGGGGAGACCATTGTTTTTGGAATAACAGTTGCCGAGGTTCATCAGGGCTCAGACAGAGGGGCTCACTGCCCTCTCCACGGGCTCGCTCTCTGGGGTTAGGGCAGAATGCTTGGACTCCCCCGATGAGCAGAGTTTCTCCACCCACACCCCAGGGCTTCAGGCTGAAGATATCAGTGACCCCACTCCTTTGGCTGCCACCTTCTAGACTTTTCCTCCCCCAGCTCCTCTCACATCCACCAAAGCTCTCATTTCTATGGGAAGCCTCTTATTCCTGTGCCACTTACAGTGGATCTGTTTTCCTGATGGAACCATTCTGACACAGCATATACAGTCTCAAGACATGTAGCAAGCACTCAATCAATATTAGACAACAATAATAATAACCAGAAAAGGTATTGTTCATAATAAATTTGAGACTGATCATGTTAAACTATGTGAGTTCCACTGTTCAGGGACAGCACGGATAAAGAGTGGTACAAAAGACTATCCATAACACCTAATAACAAGGACTCCCCTTTCTTATCCTTTTTTTTTTTTTTTAATTTTTTTTAGTGGGGAAGACCAGCCCTGAGCTAACATCTGTTGCCAATCCTCCCCTTTTTGCTGAGGAAGACTGGCCCTGGGCTAACATCCGTGCCCATCTTTCTCCACTTTATATGGGACGCCACCACGGCATGGCTGACAGGCAGTGCGTCGGCGGGCACCCGGGATCCAAACTCGCGAACCCCGGGCTGCCAAGCGCGAACTAAACTGCTGCGCCACCGGGCGGCCCCAAGAACTCCCCTTTCTTAACACTTCAATTCACGAAGCATTTGCGCACACTTACTGTGTTCAACCAAGATGAAGCATATGCTTGAAACGGACAACACGTGCTTTCGTAACAATAAAAGCCCATGATCAGGAGAACAGCACAATTCAAATGAGAAAGGGGCTTATATTGTAAAAAGTATATTTATTTGAAACATGGATTTGTTCCACAGAGTTTTTGCTCATCAGAAGAGAATCAAGTTGCCCCCTGGCTTGCACGCCCTATACGGTTATGGGGGTGGGAGCCTCGGATCACAAACCCTACGGCTGTGCTGTCTGGACTGTTGCAGAGTTTGGCTTTCCAGTCAGTTTACTAAACACACGGTTGATGACATGTACACTGTTTTTGTGCTGCTTGGTAATCAAGCATCAATGGGAGTAGCCAGTTTATAAATGACTATACTTGGAATTAATTTTAGAGAGCCAATATTTTTTTCTCTTCTTGGTTCTCGAATATTGGCAGTTTTCCTTAATACTGTGGTTTATACACCGAGAGGTAAAAGGACAAGTCCTGGGCCAGCCCTCAGGTCCAGTTTCTGTTGCCCTTGCCCACTCTGTGCTGCTCTCAGCTCCACTTCTCACCCTTCTTTCGCCTACGGAATACATAGGCAGAATGTCCTGCTGGCCCCTGGCTCTGGATTTCCTAATTGTGTGAACAGCACCAACACCTCCAGGATCTCTGGAAGCATGGGCCATGGATGGTCTGCCACAGGGATGAAGTGTAACACTGTGCTCGGTGACGTGGAGAGGACCGTGGAGGGAAGGGAAAGCACAGAGTGAGATCGGGTCTACTGTTTTGTCTCTGGGAGTTCTGAGCTAGAACTAAGGGCGCCGGTGCCCTGCTTCACTCCTGAAAGTTTGGGGACTAAGGCCCTAACAGCTGTATTGAGATGAGCTCCCGATGGGAACAGGGGTATTCTTGTCAGTGGCTTCAAATATGTGCTGCCTGTTAGGATCACTGATGCTTAGTAGGAACAGGTTTACGATGACAAACCGTCCATGTCCCCTTCAAGGAAGGAGAGTTGCTGCTGACATGGGGAGTGCTGTCTGCTGTCAGCCCTTTAGGGGTTACCCCACTGCAGAGAGCCACTTTCCCGGGAAAGTCCTTTATGGCCCAATGCAGGACAACTTGGGCAGGCCATTTTAGTTGTGGGCTCCCTATGGCGTCCGCTGAGGCTGTTGTCAGGCCTGCCTGGCAGCTTGACTTCTTCTCCATCCTGCTCCCTTACCCTCCCTCCCATAGGTGTTGATCCCAGGGGCCCTCACTAATAAACAGTCAGCATATTCAACTTCATCTTGCAGTCTGCCTTCCAAAGAACCCAGCCTGCATCAGACTCTGCCCTCTATGTCTCCAATATTTGTTGACATCTCTATTTTGCAGTGGTCTCCCCTGCTAGTCTCTTTGACCTCACCAATTTATATCTGTTTTACTCATTTGCTGTCATTTGAGAGAGTTATTTATAGAATTGTAAATGAAAGTGTCCAACCCACTGTTGTGTTGGTCAGAGTTCAATTGCGAAGAATATAATTTATTCTAGCTATTTTAAACAGAAAGGGTATTTTCAGGTTATTCAGTGTCCAGGCAGATTTATTGCAATAATAGCCCCAATTTTTCATTCCTCCTTTACAGTGTGACTTTGTAACTCCTCCCGTTAGGGGAGTTGAGTCTGTTTCCCTACCCCTTGAATCTGAGCTGAGCTGTTGACTTGCTTTGGCCAACGGAATGTGGTGGAAACAGTCTGCCTAATTTCTAAGCCTAATCCTCAAGAGGCCTTGTGCACTTTGCTCTTTCTCTTGGAACTCCATGAGAACAATACAGGCTAGCCTGCTGGAAGAGGAGGGCTCACATGGAGAAGTGATGAGTCCTAGCAGAGGCCATCTGAGGCCAGTCAACCTCTAGCTAACCCATCAATTGACCACAAATACATGAGCAAGCTCAGCAAGATCCGTCAAGCTCAACCTAGACCAGTAGGACTGGCCAGCTGACCAACAGATTCATGAGCAATAATAAATGGTCATTGTTTTATGCCTTTACATTTGAGGATGTTTGTTATACAGCATCATTGCGGCAACAGGCGATTGATAGCTTATGGAATCATTGGGAGGGCTGAAGAAGTAAACACTAGGGCCATATCACAGAACTCACTAAAGTCAGGAAGTTGTAGGACCAAGAGACTCCCTGCTAAGGTGACAAGCCATTGCTACTGGCTCCAGAACCCTGTCACTTCTTCTGTGGTCAGGAAGCTGCTAACTCAGAACCAGGCTCCTGCTGCTGCCGCTGTGATTTACACCATCATGATGAACACCTGTGCTTTCCCTTTCTGCCATCTAATCCAGGTTATGCAAGTGCTTCTCATCAGCAGAATGTAATTACACCTGAACTTCAGCTGCAAAGGGGTCTATGGTTGCAGGGATTTTTAGCTTTCTAGCTTCTGCACTACATGAGCAGGAGGCTGGGATGGATTTGGAGTGAGTCAGCCTCAGTGTCTGCCATGGTGATGATGAGCATGATGCCTAAAGCCTAGTTGATAGGTAGTGCTTGCTGATACTGAAATAGTTTCTTTGAATTTCTACGTGCAGTATTTTATAATTGGGCATATCACTCTCTACACTGGCAAACATCATTAATTGAGTTAATAGCAGTTAAGAGACTGAAGGATGAGCAACATAGCACTAAGACTTTATGAACTCATTGCTTTAGCAAAATCTAAATAAAAATTTCTTAAGGGAACCAACAATTGTAAGTCACTAAGGAGAGGAAAATTAATATATGGTCTGAAAAATTCTTGGTTCCTTGTTGGTATTTGCTATAGCATTACAAGAACAGTGATTTCAGAAGGAATAATAACAGGTATTTGGTCTTGACCCACAGTGATTAAGGTGCATATACATTAACTATGTGGTAAAAGAATATTTCAAAATTTGTTTTGGCAAAGGGTAGAGATTTACAAGGTTCTTAGGAAGGCGTGTGGGTGGTGTCCTCTGATCTGACCTCAAGACATGATATTTGGTTTTAAGTGGTCAGAGAATTAATGCTTCCAAATCTGCAGAGTTGGTGATTCTAGAAAAATCTGTGTCCCCGTGGGTGCTTTTGTAGGAAGGGTGATTTAAAACAATGACTCATCAGTGAAGAAAAGGGAAGGCATTCTTAGGTAACAGAATCATCAACAGAGAAAGCATTAAAATAAAGGAATTTTGTGCCCTCAGATTTTGTTCCCTGTGTCTTGTTCAGCAGAGGCACACATATTATCATGGTATGCGAGGCTTGCAGTGGTTTATGCCTTACTGAGAATTACTTTACTCAGCCATGACCTTGTATGGCAAGGAGTCCCTGAGGCTCACCAAAAAAAAAAAGAAAAAAAAAGTCCGTGTTGTCAAGAGAACCTGGAGTCCTTCCAAAAGGTGCCCCACTGTTTCAAAAGCAGACACTTCTTTGTCAACAAAGGCACCCCACGGCTGAAAGTCTGGAGGGCAAATTGCTCTTGGCTCATAGGTAAGTCTTAATCACAGACTCTGTTTATTTGATTTTTACTGACATTAATGTAAAGTATCAGCAATTTTGCTTCTGAGACAGAATCCATTGATTTAATTTTGTCAATTTTTTTTCAACTGTGCAATCAGAAATTCATTCATATGGGGAAAAAGCAGTTAATACCTATGGAAAAACGCCAAAGAAAGAGGTTGTCGGACTGATTACTTTTTGGCAAAGGCTGAGCTCAAGATTTACCAAGGAAAGCCCATGTAAGCGTGACCTGAGAGGAAGTCACACTAAGCCTGGAAACTGGAATTTCAGTTACCTTGTCAAGTATTTCATAGAAAATTATATATATGCAAATACACGATGACGTGTCACTGTGTTGATAAAACAGTGGTTTCTGAAATATCTTTACTCTGATTTCTGAAGCAACAAGGAAAAAAAAGAGAGACAAAATTTACCTTTTTGGGACCCAATCTTGAGCAAATGTTAGTTAAACTCTTCCCTGGATTGGTAAGTCTGGCCTGGACTCAGCTACCTGGACAGAACTAAAGAGAAAGGAAAGGCCCCCCAGGGCCGGCGTTTCCCAGGATGGGATTTAAAGGCAGCCCCCTCATCCTGTCTGCTCTTTAGTCCCCAGTCTTGAATCAAACGTTCTAGCCTGGACTGAAAAACATTTTCAGCACACCAGGGTGCTCACGCTGAGCCCCTCCCTGCTTCCTTCTTCCTGTCATTTCCTTGTTCCTTGTACCCGTCTGTCCCCCTATTTGACTGTAATCTTGTTTGAATGCAGGGGCTGTGTCTTACTCATTTTTGTATCTTCTCTCTTCAACCTTTGTTGTCTGACAGTGTTTTGCTTATATATAACACATTTGGTTTGTTAAATAAAAATAAACGTAGTTAGAGACAAATACATATTCTCCAATGTTTCAATTGCTCCCAAGAAAATGAAAGGAGATGTTGGATTCGTGAAGTGATTGACTTCCTACTTTTAATAGAATGAGTGGTATATTAGCATATTTGTATAATAAAAGTTGCTTTAAAGAATTTTGGTATGTTTTTCTCTCTAAAAGAAGTAACAGCCTTATTGTGATATATAAGTCAAAGTGAATTTAGAGAGGGTCAATGGAAGGAGTTATTTTACGTGAAGAGGATAGCCCTAATGACAACTATCAATACTTTAACGTTTCCATGTAAGTTGAATAAAACGTTCTTCATCTGCATAGCTGCTGCTAATGGAGTCAGCGCATGAGTGAAGGAAAAGGTGTCCGTGAACGACGCCATAAGCTGACGCCACTGTTTCTGTCTCTTCTCGTCCTCCTTTCATCCGGGGATGATGGACTCCACCCACTCTTCTACACTTCGCTGGGGTGTTCTTCTGAGATCTTCCAGGTTAGCTCATGAAAAGGTGCACATTAATAAGCTGTTGTCTCTCAGCTCTAGTCTCACCTGTTAGGTCTGCTGAGCGAGGACCTGAGAGAGACTGGGATGCTGTCTTTTACTTGCTTTTTCCCTCAGCAGCATCTTAGCCATGACCTTGGACTCCATGGTGGCAGTTGGCTGGTCTCCAACTTTTCTTTTCTTTTTTTGGGCATTCTCAGAGGCAGCTTCACTTTGTCCCCTCAGAGTCACCAGTACCAGTGGCGCAGTGACTGCTTCTCGGAGGCCTGACCCATCCATGAGGTCTTTCCAGCAAACCTCTGCATTCCAGGCACCTCAACATTCTCCCTCTGTTCTTCCAGCCTCAGGCGTGTGAGCTGCTTCCTGGAATTACTATCCTGTCTTTCTCCTTTTAGCTTTTTTAAGTTCTCCAATAACTAATTAACCAATAGCTTATATTAAGTTTTCTTTGTGGAAATGCCTCTGGTAGTTTCTGTTTTCCTGGCTGGACCCTGATGCATACAGTGCTTGACCCCTGAAGGGGTCTGAGCCTCCTGGATCTGCTGGGTCAGAGGCCCAAAGGAGCAGAGCAGCCTGCCGTCTGGACCTGCTGCACAGCCTGCTGTTGCTCTGGGCCCTGCAGGAACCATCATGGATTTAACTAGGCTCCTGAAGAAGGACGTTTAAGTTGTTTCCAACTTCTGTTACTAGAAACAATGTGGTAAACAACCTAAAATGAATATTTTTCTCATAGGAGCAAATACATCTGTGAGATAAAATTATAAAAGTGGAATTGGTGGGTCAAAAGGATTGCCCAATTGCCCTTTCTAGATTGTACCAATTTAGTCTCTTGCAGGCAATAAACAGAAATTTATTTGCATGAGAAATCAACAAAGGGAAGAGGGAGCCAGGTATGACACCCTTGTCCCAGGAAGAGCACCTGAGCTGGTGGAAGAGAGAAACACATCTAAGCACAGAATGTGATCTATCGCCCGAGGAGTTACTTTCTGGCCTAGACTCCATGGACTTCACCTGCAGCCCTTTGGCAAGAAGGAAGGCTAAGATTCAAATGGAAAAGCTCTTTAAGATCCTTTGGTGCTCACTTGATGGAGGGTGACACACAAACAGTAGAGAGGCCCTTTGTCACAGATCGCCAACAGGGCTGGACAGTCCGAGGAGGCTTCACATGGTGCCCAGTGGCTGTGTGGCCAGCAGCGAGTGACACCTGCAGCTGTGTGGCTCTTGGAATAGCACGGCTATGGGCAGTGCTGCTGGGTACACTGTATGTGGTAGCTGTAAGCACATGAGGCATCCCCTAAGGACTCCCCGGAACACATGGGTGGAACTTTGCAGGGTACCGGATCTGTTTCCTGTGGTATTAGAGAGTGTAAGAGCTGGTAAAACACAGGCTACGAGCTCTCATTTACTCAGTCGTCCCCTTTTGCATTTGTGCATCTTTGCCTCATACACTAGGGCAGGCTTTTGTTTAAAAATAAGAAAGTAAAATATTCTTCTTCCTTGAGTCCTTATAACACATCTCAGCAAACTCAGGTTTTACCATCTGCTGTTTGGTTTCCTTGTCTTCTATTCCCCACTCAGCAGAGCTCTACTGCTGTTATCATCGCCCTTGCTTAGCACACAGGCTAATTCCACTGATTCCTCCTTAGCACAACATGGTAACAAAGCTGTGTGCACAACCAGGGCTGTGTCTTCCCCACCCTGTAAGAGCCGGGCTGCCTTCCTGCAGAGGACTTTCGTTTTACGTTGCACTGCGTCTTGTTGGTGCCATTCTTAATTTACACGACAGAGATGCTGTCATCACCAATTAACATTTATCAAGGCCCTCTGGCTGCACGGCCACATAGGGACTAATTTAATATTCTCTTTGTTTCAGATATCAGGTGGCTCCTTGAAATGAATTTTTTAGTATCTCAGTGATGATGAAAAACAACAGAGACATCAATTAGGATTCAGGAAGCCAAGTCTTTGCAGAAAATACTTAAGGAGAGCATCAAGCTTGGGATCAATATTTGAGAGTGTAAAAGAGGGTACACTTTTCTTCAGCCAACAAATGACAAAACTAAAAGGCACTGTTTGCATTGTTCCTGGAGAAGGCTGGCATATTTCCCTCAGACATCTGCCTTTTGGTTGTCCCATTTTCCTCATATTTCAGTCCTTCTAATCTTCAAGGCTGAGTCTGAATATTTCTTCCTGAGGCTTTCTCTAATCCCCTCTGCCCTGAGGGATGACTCCCTCCTCCAGCTCCCACAGTCCTTATCATTTATCCCTCTCATTTGGAAATTTAGCACATGATCCATTTTACTGTTATTGAATAAATACACGTTCATTCTCTAGCATATTAGAGAACCGTCTGGACATTTTCTCTTTCCCATCCTCAGGGTCAGCACAGTGTTCTGTCAACGGTAGAATCCCAGGAACATTTATTCATGATGATGGCGAAAGTCAAAATCAGATGGGATTTCATTTTTAAAAAAGAGTGAGGAGACAAGGCTGAGGCTTTGGAAGTTGAGACTCACAAGCAGTAATATTTTCTAATCTACGAGTTATATGTACTTTATTTTGGCGGGTGGGAGGGGGTCTGTGGGAGGCAGGAGCAGCACTGGAAGTCAGCGGTTTGTCTTTCAAGAGTCAATAAAACACTTTTTTGGTCTGCCCGGGCTACACTTATCTTTTGGCCCATCCGTTCTGATGGGAGAATAAGTAGCGTGCACGGCTGCCGGTGGTGGGAACTGACACTCAGGAGAACAGACCCGACCGTTCTCAGTTCAGGAGACACATGGGGTTCCTCCCGCGTTTCCGAATTCAGAACACGCCCCATGCTCTATGACGTGCAGACCCCGGGCCAGCCAGGCGGCGGCCCCCCGCGAGCCCCGCCGCTCGCCCACCGCAGCTGCGCGGGAGCCCGCACGCCTGGCCCGCCACACCTGGGCCCGCACGCCTGGCCAGGCCTCCAGGACAAAGCTCCCGCGGGCCCCGCCCACCCCGCGTCCAGGAGCCTCATTGGCCGGCCTTCCGCCGCCGTCCCTATTCGTCCTCGGGGTTTGCGCGACAGGCGGGCGTCCCCCTTTCGGGCGCTGGTTGGTGGAGTCTCGATGACGGTCAGGCGCCCTCCGCGTCTCTATTGGTTGTCAGGCGCTGGGTGGGCGGGGCGAGGCAGAGCGGCAGGGCTCCGGGAGGAAGCACGCAGTGCGCCGGCGCGTAGTCGGGGACGCTGTCCGGGGCGTTTGCTAGGGAACCGCTGTTGTCGCCCCGCCCTCGGGCTTCGGTCCCGTTAACCGGCCGAGTGCGCGGCTCCGGCGACATGCCGGTGCGCTTCAAGGTGAGGCCGGGCCGGGGGCGGCGGGCGGTGCGGTCCCGGGGACGCTGGTCGCCGGCCGCTCCGCCCTCCGCCGGGCCGCGTGGGCGGGGCTGGTCCTGGGGGCGCGGGGCGGGAGGAGGGCGGCCCGCCTCGCCCCTCCCTCCGGCGGAGAGCTCCGAGGGGGCTCGTGTTTAAAGGCCGGAGAAACGGGGCGGCGAGGGGGCGAAGGCGGGGTGAGCAGGGCGCGTTAGGAACCCCGGGGCGCTGGCCGTCGGGGCCGGAGCCCCTGCTGTCCCGGCCTTTGTCTTCAGGGCCGTATCCAGAAGGGGACGGGAACTTGTCTTTCGTGGACTTGCCAAGATTCCGGGGAGTCCCAGGCGTAGTGCACAGTAGCGTGCCCTCGGCGAGGACTCCGGGCGAGCCCGGTGCTGAGGGTGTAGTGTCCCGGCTCCAGACGGGCGCGGAAGGGCAGCGGCTCCCAGCCGGCGGTGCCCGTGCCGCTGCCTCCAGGCGGGGACATCGGAGGATAGGACCCGTGTGAACGGCTCACACAGGCCCGGTGAAGACTAGCTGTCACGAAGGAGCTCGCTTTTCTGTGTTTCGTTATCACCTTAAGCCTTTCAGCTCCCTTTAGAGGTTCGGAAATGTTTTAATTGCATTGTCGTCGAATTGTCCTTTGCATTGCAGGGGCTGAGTGAATACCAGAGAAACTTCCTGTGGAAAAAGTCCTATCTGTCAGAGTCCTGCAATTCCTCAGTGGGGCGAAGATACCCGTGGGCTGGTCTTAGATCCGATCAGTTAGGTAAGTTGAACAAACTAATAGGAATTATAACTGGAATAAACCCTGGGGTAAGTTTCCCAAAATGATTTACTAAAAGATTGTGAAGCATTGTTCAGTTGGCCTGGTTGACTTAACTCATTTATCTAACAGGTATTTCCTGAGGGTTGTCTGTAGGCCGGGACTATTCCCAGCTCTTAGGGAGATAGCCTTGAACCAGACAAAGACCCTTAACGGTGGGGAAAAACAGTAAACAAGTAGCTCAGTAAATAAACTGGGGGATTTCAGGTTGTGGTATAAAATTAGGCTAGCGTGGGGGAGGGGTGTGTTGGAGGGAATGCGCTTCAGATTCTGGGTCAGCAGAGGCCTTTCTGAGGAGGTGATATCTGAGCAGAGACATGAAAGCTTAGAGTGGGCAAGGCTGGGGAGGAGTACTCCTGAGGTCTTGAGGACTGGAAGCTTAGAGAGATTCAGTAGTTTGCCCTAGTAAGTGACGGAACCGTGATGTGAAAGCAAGAGCCTGTATTGTTCAGAGCCCCTGAGTTCAAAGGCCACGGTCTTGTCATCACACTTGCTTCCTCCCTGTGTCCCAGGGAAGTCAGAGCCCCGGGCCCAGGTTTCCCAGAGCATGGTAGAGGGGACAGAGATGGACTGACTTTATTCCACTTGCTGGTCGAATGCTCCCTCACTAGAACAGAACATTTCTGGGAGCAGGGTTCTGTTCTGACACGGACAGTACCCGACACAGGACCGTGACACACTCTGGTACTTAGTAAAACTAATTTTTGAGTGAATGAGTAAACCTGAGTTTGACTCTGCATTAGCAGTGCGACCTTGGGCAAATTGGGCCCAAGGGGACTTAGGACGACCATCGTACAGGGTTGCTGGGAGGGGTTACAGGAGATGTTGCTGTTCAGGGCCAGGTGTGTATACACAGATGAGTGCTTGGTGTCCACATGTGATGTGTGCGAGAGTGCCTGATGTGTGGTATGCAAGTCCCTCAAATATTAGATGTTTGAAGCCAGGAAAAGAAAAGATTAATAGGAAATAAGCATAATTTTCCCAAGCCTGGGCGATTAGTAAAATAAGAAGAATGTTTCCCGGATTAGATTTGGGAACAAAGGGGAGGGTAGGCTAGAGTGGGTAGCTTGTTTAGGGTTCCTCTGAAGTGTCAGGGTCCTTTGCCTGGAGCCTGACTTCAAAGACAGGGTGTCCCTGCGTCTTGTGCAGGGCGGGGCTCATAATCCTCTCCAAACGACCAGAAATTCCACAAATTTGAGGCTCCATTAGATTAAGAATCCAAAATAGATTAAGAAACCAAAATCTCTCTTAACGAGTAATATCCCCCTGAGGGCCTAGAGGGATATTATGACACTGGGAAGTTGGTTAACCAGGGAGTTGCCCCCATAGCATTTTAGCTTGGATCAGCTACATTTGAGGGTAGGGGTGATGAAATGAAACCATGGGAGCAGAGCCACTTTGGAGTCTGGTGCACTAGGAAGGGAGGACCGGTCTGGGGAGGCGTGTTACCTGGGAATATTAGGTAAGGGGGGCAGAGCAAGAACTCCAGGGTGTTCAGAAAGGGAGGTGGGAGGCTGGGGAGGAACCACAGCCTGGTTCCTGGGCCTGACTGCGGTTCTGTTGACATAGTGCATTTCTGCCTGTGCTGGGAGACAAGGGCAGACCCCCCGAGAATCTTCTTTTCTGTTTGCTCTTCACCGGAACCCTGCTCTGTGTTAAAGCAGAGAGAAGTCCAGGGCGGTGGTCTTCAAACTTTTTTGCTTTCATACCCCCTAAAAGAATTTAGAAGTTCTTTGTATCCCTTCACATTTTTAAGTTGATATTTAATTTTTTATCATAAGTGTAATGAATAGTTTTGAAGGATGTGATTTCTGATATAATGAGTGTTTTGTATATGTTTTGCATGTTTTTTCTTAAAACTTTGGAGCTGTCAATATGGCTCATTCATTTTATGGTAAATGTTCATTATATATATAATTGGTAAATTCAGTCCTCTTGGCAAACTAATCAGGCAAATTAGAATTATTTTCTGTGAGAAAAAAGTCTTTATTTTTCAATTCAAATAAATGTGTTAATTTGCATGTATGCATTTCCCATGACGACCCTCTTAGACCTGAACTTCAGTTCTCACAGGTGGATGGACAGGTGTGGAGCTGGATGAGATAAGGCGCTGCCCCTTTGTTCTTGCTAGTCTCAGCCTTTGCTTTGCTGTCAAATATCCCTCTGGATTTTGACTTTCTTGAATTGTCCCTTTGTTGGTCCTCCCCACCTCTGGGATTTTTGTATGTCTTGGGGTGGTTGAGGGGTGTGTTTCTTTTGTGAAGTGGGAATGAGTGGTTATGGAAAGGGTGGTGGGAATGAGACTGCGATGCAGCTCTAAGGCAGATCAGTGTCAGGAAAGAGCACATATGGAAGTGACTATCTGAAAAGTGATTCCCTTAAGCTGCCCGTTTCTGTTTACCCCCCTGGAGTGGCTTTATATGCCTCCAGACACACATGCACCCACTGTGAAGACGATGCTTCCAGGGAAGCCTCGTATGGGCGGGGAGCCTGGGTTTGTTGGCTGAAACATCCAGGAGACAGGCTGAAGAGCTCAGGGTTCTACCTCATGCTGGATTTCTGTCCGCCTTCCCTGTCCTCCTTTCCCTTCTAGTCTGAGTCTCTCTTCCTCAGCCTGCAGTCTTCTTTCCAGTTAAAGAACAGCCCAGGCTAGGGCAGCCTCTCGGTGGCTGTCGTTCCACAGAGCTCTTCTTCCCTGGGTGGAAGGTTAGTTTTTTGGGTGTTTGCTTGGCAGGCAGAAATACAGAGAAATAGTATCTTAGCTCTTGTTGAAAGGGTTCATTCTCTTTAATTCTCAGGAAATCGAGGTAAATGTAGAACCAAGATCCAGCATAATGACATCTCATCCCTTCTCATCTTGGTCTGCTCTGCATAAGAGGAGCTTTGTGAGAAGTTCCACGTTTGGACAGTGCCGGGGCCCATTGTTCTGTTAAGTAGCACAGGAAAGGAATTAGAAACCAGCGTGTACTGGCTGGCTTGCCAGGCCCATCACATTGCGATTCTAGTGATTGTGTTATCCTGACTCGAACATTGTGACCCCAATTTTTAATTTTTTTTTATGGTCAAACTTTTAATACTTTTTAAAAACAAAATTAGAGATTTTACCTTGAAAAAGTGTACTTACTTTTTTATCCTGTAACTCGAAGGATATTGTGTGTGTATCCCAACTGAATTTTAAATTCCATTTCTCCTCTCATAGATGTTATTAAAAGTTTGTATTTGTAACAGACAAGTTATTTGTAACTTTGTACTTTGGTAGCTGCTATTTTTGTATACTATATTTTGTAGGAATCACGAAAGAGCCAAGCTTTATTTCAAAAAGAAGAGTCCCTTACCACGACCCTCAGATTTCAAAGTCTCTTGCGTGGAACGGAGCTATCTCAGAGCAGGATGTGGCTGCATCACCAGAGCCTGAAGCCCCAGAAGCTCCAGAAGCACAAGAGGCAGAGCAAAAAGAAGATGTTAACCGAGACGGGGTTCTTGTGCTGGACACCGCCAGGGTTCCCAAGAGAACCAGATCTCACTCTGCAGACTCCGGAGCAGAAGGGGCTTCAGACATTGTGGAAAATAAGGAGGAGGTTGTACCAAACCACACACCAGTTAATGAAATTGTGGACCTGGAGCATTCCACCAAGCTTCTCACAGAAAATGTAGATAATGGGGTAGGTGTCGTCACTGTATTTCTTTTCAAAAGCATAGACTTCTTTGTAGATTTCATCATCATTTCAGTAATACTACATTTTGTGCTTAGAATTTCTCCATTGTTGTTTTCTTTTCTAATGTGTAGAATAGTTGATAAGAGGCTGTTGACTTTAGTTGTGAATTACTTCTCTTCTCAGTAGTCGCCATTCGTACTAAGATATCCCTTCACTGGGTGGACAGCCTACCTCTGGATTTTATTCATCGTATATCAGCACCTGAGTCCTAAGGGAGAGATCCAGTTGAGATAGAGAAAGGGAATAGGCCATTACCTCTGGCAGGGGTGGTGAGCTGAGTTATCCCTAGGCCCTTTTCAGTTTCTTATTGTGTACCAGCAAGACAACAAACGGGATCTCAATTGACAAAATGCAAAAGGAAGGAGAGTTCTGGCTGGATCTCAAAGATCTTGCAGTTCTGCTCTCTTACGTCCCAGCTGGCCTGCAGAAGCTCCCTGCGAGCACATAAGCAGAGCTGCAGGGCCCCGTGCAGACACCTCGCTGCCTCCACATTTTCTCCACTCTGCTTGCTGCTTCCTTCCCCTTTCATGTCCACTGCTGACCAGAACCACACAGAGGCATTTAGAGGCGTTGGAGAGGAATCCGTGGCTTGTTGCAGAAACCAGGGGCACGGGGGAATCCAGGAAGGTGATGTGTAAGCCTGTTGGGTGGGGAAGGGATGCGCGGAGCACTGTGTGGATGGGGCAAGGTGCTGTTACTTTTAGTAACAGATTTATTATGAATAATTGCTAGGAAGGGACTGAGAGACGTTATCTTTCTCTGGGATGCACAATGATTCTTTGACAGTATTAAGGAAGGAATTTTAAATAGTTTGACAGTTTAAAGGGAGATTATTTATCAATTGAAAAATGTTTTCTGTACAACAGTGTGCAAAAAGTTAATAATACTGTACTGTCCACTTAAAAATTTGTTAAGAGGGTCAATTTCATGTTATATTTTTTTACCAAAAAAAAGCAGTTTGAATAGAGATTTTAATGACTTTAAGTGGGATTTTTTTCCTAACAGTTGGATAGACTCCTGCGGAAGAAAGCTGGATTGGCTGTTGTTCCCTCACACAGTGTCTTGAGAAATTCTGAATATCAAAGGCAGTTTGTTTGGAAGACCCCTAAAGAAACTGCTCCAGTTTTTGCAGCCAATCAGGTAGTTTAATGGATGTAATACGTTTTTGAGTATCATCGTCTGATCTAGTGATGCAGATTTACATAGAACTCAGAGCTGGAAGAAATTAGATACTTAAGTAGGCCTGGAGGTAGGTTCTAGAAAAGTGGAAATGAGAGTTTTGCTAAAATCATCCTACCCTTATGATTGATAGTCGTAATATTATACTGTCCTAGGCTACTGATGATCAGTGTTGCCAGACCCATCACATATGCTCAATATGAGACAGGGTAATGAAAACTTGGGACTGGTGAGTTTTTGCATGCTGTGAGATTTTTTTATTTGTTAAGAAAATTATTAAATTGGTTTTCTTCTAAAATGTTGTGTTTAGTTGACTAGTATATTGCATGTTTTCTGTCTTCCAAGAAAGGCATGACTGCTTTGGATATTTATTTTAACAAATACCAGATATGTTAAAAGTAACACAAGATACGTAATTTTGTCCTTGTAGCAAATGAATAGTAGTAGGAATTGTCAGTTTAACTGCATTTATAAAATTCGAAAGCTCTCGTGATAACTGAACGTGGTGTGAGATTTTGTTGTACCCTTGCACAGTCTCAGCCGTGGCCCCCATTGCTACCGAATGCTCCGCTGTCTTCTCCCGTCACCACTGTCCCTCCGTAGGCTCGTAACCCTCATCTCTGTTCTTGGTCTGCCTCCTGGGCCCAGGCAGGAAATACTTCCGTCTAGACAGTCCCTGGGCCCAGCACAGCTGTCTCTTCTGTCTCCTGGTCTTTGTGTTTTCCTTTGTAAACACACAGCTTCTCACACCCTCACATTCATTTTCCCCTGAATCTCGCTGTTCACTTGTACACTTTATCTTCCCCTAAGGACTCAGAGCATAATTAGATTCAGCAGGACAATAACATCAGTCATCTTTAAAGTAAGATAGTAATACCAGTGATCCTCTAAATTTTGGCAGCTTTGGACTGATTTGTTACTTATTTTTTCAAAAAACTGAAATTTATGTAGCATTTTAGGAACATATAAAATAACATAAAGTGATATGTATACCCTTTATGAACATAGTAAATAGGATCCCTACTTATTTTGCTGGCTCACAAGTACTCTTGAATAGCAAGTGTACCTGCAGAATTACTTACAACCTGAAAATTGTGATTATTCAGTTTTCGTAGAGTCTTTCACCTTTACGCTAGAGCTGACACAAATCACAGCCGTACTGACAGCTTTGACATATTTCAGTAAAAGCGTTGTGTAGAAAGCGTTGTGTGGAAATGTGTTTTATAGGATCAGAAGTCTAATGTAGAATAAATCACTAGCAATCCTTCACTAGCAGTAGTTACTGCTTTCATTAGTGAGGGTTGCAGAGAAATTTTTTTGGAAGGAGATGCTCTTTGTAAGTTCAGAGCATCTCAGTTTCAGGGTCTGTGGATTGAGGAGCTCTGTGACCGGCTCTCCATGCGTGTTGGTGGGCGCCTCTAAAGGAGTGTTCAGTTCTGTGTTATCAGACCCCTGTTTGCTGAAAGGATGTCTTATATTAATGTGTAAAGGAGTCAGAACAGTTTTTGGCAGAAAAGTCCTTGAGGTTATACTGTGCTTGAAGAGGTAGACTGCTTGGATCTGACCTGTATGGAGATGTGCTGTTCAGTGCTATAAAGCAGTGATCTACCTTATTTGAACTCTGCAGCTTTTCCATTTGCTTTCTTTATAGTCAGTGGTAAGAAACCATAAATAGAAACCTTATTATGAAATGTTAAGGATAAAAGAACATTTATAAATAGAAACATAATAATTACCTGAAATTTTTCTTTGCTTTAAGCTAAAAATAGCAAGGGAAAAAAACCTGAACAAATGAACATATCAGATAACTCACAATGTTAAGAATTTTCTGTTGTTGCAGGAAGAAAAAAATTCATGTCAAGGAGGAAAAAACCCTGTTGAGCTGACAGCAGAGATGCCTTGTAAAGTTAATGTCTATGTTCATATTATTAAAATGTGCCTCTTTACTCACCCATTACCAAACTAATGGGGGGAGGTAGGGAACTTTGGGGAGAAAAGATGTGGTTCATTATTTCTTTTGGCTTAAGCATGATTTTGATTACACTATTTTTCAAAACATAGGAATGAGTATAGAAATTTGATCTTTGGATTTTTTTTCAGCTTTAATGAGGTATAATTGACAAGTAAAAATTATAGATTTACAGTGTACAATGTGATGTTTTGATATATGCATACGTTGTGAAATGATTACCACAATCAAGCTAATTAACACATCTGTCACACATAGTTACCTTTTTTTTTGTGGTGAAAACACTTTGCATCTACTCTCTTAGCAAGTTTCAAGCATACAATCCGATATTACTGACTATATAGTCACCGTGCGGTCCTTGAGATTTCTAGAACTTATTTATCCTGCATTCTTGAAAGTTTGTAGCCTGTGACCAGCATCTCCCCATTTCCACTCCCCAGCCCCTGGCAACCACCATTCTATTCTGTGCTTCTAGGCGTTCCACATTTTTAGATTCCACGTATAAGTGAGATTGTGCAATATTGGTCTTTCTGTCCCTGGGTTATTTCACTTAGCTTACATTCTCCAGATTCATCCATGTTGTTGCAAATGACAGGATTTCCTAATTTTTTTAAGGGTGAATAATATTCCATTATATATGTATATCACATTTCCTTCATGTGTTCATCTGTCAGTGGACACTTAAGTTGTTTCCATGTGTTGGCTGTTGTAAGTAATGCTACTGTGAACATGGGAGTACAGATATCTCTTTGCAAAGACTGATTTTATTTCCTTTGGAAATATACCAGAAGTGGGATTGCTAGATCATATGGAGTTCTATTTTTAATATTTTGAGGAGCCTCCATGCTGTTTCCATAGTGGCTGCACCAGTTTACATTCCCTCCAACAGTGCCTGAGGGTTCGCTTTTCTCCACCCCCGTGCTAACACTTGTTATTTCTTGTCTTTTTGATAACAGCCATTCTAACAGGTGTGAGGTGATCGCTCATTGTGGTTTTGATTTGCATTTCCCTGGTGATGAGTGGTGTTGAGCACCTTTCATGTACTTGGTGGCCATTGTATGTCTTTGGAAAAATGTCTATTCAGATCCTCTGTTCCTTTTTTTTTTTTTTGAGGAAGATTGGCCCTGTGCTAACATCTGTTGCCAATCTTTCTCTTTTTCTTTTTTCTCCCCAAAGCCCTAGTACATAGTTGTGTATCATAGTTGTAGAGTTGTAGCTCTTCTCTGTGGGATGCTGCCTCCACATGGCTTGATGAGCGGTGAGTAGGTCCGCACCCAGGATCCGAACAGTTGAACCCTGGGCCGCCGAAGTGGAATGTGCGAACTTAACTGCTACACCACCAGGCTGGCCCCCTCTCTTCCTTTCTTAATTGGATTGTTTGGTGTTTTGCTATTGAGTTATATGAGTTCTTTATTATTTTGGATACTAATCCATTATCAGATATGATTTGCAAATATTTTCTTCCATTCCATAGGTTGTCTTTTCATTTGCTCTACAGAAGCTTTTTAGTTTGATGTAGTCCCCACTTGTTTATTTTTGCTTTTGTTGCCTTCGCATTTGGTGTCAGATCCAAAAAATCATCGCCAAGACTGATGTCAAGTCTATGTTTCATTGCCAAGTCTATGAATTTATCACCAAGATTGTGTTTTCTTCTAGGAGTTTTATGGTTTCAGGTCTTACATTGAAGTCTTTAATCCATTTTGAGTTAATTTTGTGTATGGTGTAAGATAGGGATCCAGTTTCATTTTTTTGCCTGTGGCTGTCCAGTTTTCCCAGAACCATTTGTTGAAGAGACTGCCCTTTCCCCACTGTATAATCTTGGCTCCTTTGTTGTAAATTAATAAACCATATATATGTGGGTTTATTTCTTGACTTTCTGTTCTGTTCCATTGATTGATATGTCTGTTTTTATGCCTATTTGCCTGTTTTTTGGTGTGTGTGTGTGAGAGGAAGATTAGCCCTGAGCTAACATCTGTTGGCAATCCTCTTTTTGCTGAGGAAGATTGGCCCTGGGCTAACATCTGTGCTTCCTCTACTGCTTCCTCTACTTTATACATGGGACACCTGCCACACCATGGCTGGATAAGCGGTGCATGGGTCTGCTCTTGGGATCTGAACCCGCGAAACCTGGGCTCCCGGAGCGGAGCGTGCAAACTTAACGACTATGCCACTGGGCCGGCCCCATTTTGCCTGTTTTTTAATCAGGTCGTTTTCTTGCTGTTGAGTTGAGTTCCTTATATATTTTGAATATTAACCCATTGTAAAATGTAGGGTTTGCAGATATTTTCTCCCATTCCGTAGGTGATCAGTTCACACTGTTGATTGTTTTCTTTGCTATAGAGAAGCTTTTTAGTTTGATGCAATCCCATTTGTCTATTTTTGCTTTTGTTGCCCTTTGGATGTTAATTAGCCATGTGAAATGAAATTACAGTCATATAATTTTGCCTTTTTTTGTATCCTGTGATTCACCTTTACATGTGAAATTTTTGAAGCAGTTGAAGAACCAAGTTTTGTATATTTAACCAACCAAAAAACTAAACTAAAGTAATTTTTGTTTTAAGGTTTTCCACAATAAAAGCAAATTTGTTCCACAATTCAAAGGTAACTCAATCATCCATGAAACTGAATACAAAAGAAATTTCAAGGGTTTATCTCCAGTGAAAGAACCAAAATTAAGAAGTGATTTGAAAGAGAACAGAAATTTTGAAACAATATCTCCTGAAAAGAAGGTATTTGTCAACTCTTAAAACAAAATCCTCATGATTTTAGGCTCTACACATTTTCTTTCACTTACCACCACCTGAGATTTTTGTTTTTGGCTAGTTCATTAATTCAGTAGTTTGTTCATTAAATGTCAAAAGTTCATTGAGCTCTTAGTAGGAGCCAGGCTCTGAGTAGATGCTGAGAGTACAGTGGTGACCTCACGAAGCCCGAAGCAGCTCTTGGGCGAGTGGGGAGATGGAGATGTAATCCGATGGATGCTTAGTGCTACAGCAGGTACATCTGTTTTGTGTAGTATCAAACGATTGGCCTTACGGTAATGTGAGCCCCAGGGCTAACAGCAGTGATAGAAACACATACTTTAAATTAAATATTGGAAATCAAATGCAGACACACATACACAGACGTATTTTAAACCAAAGCTCTAGCATGCCAAATTATAGCCAGTATAATTCACATGATTTACCTCAGGATATATAAACACCTGCTTCTGTGTGAAATTATAGCTATTTAAGTTGCAGCATCAGGTTAAAATTATTGTAAATTATGGGTAAGTGGGATATAAGTCCTATTTTTGAATCTCCTGGACTGTCATACCTGATACTTTATGGATTCTAAAAATAGAAATTATATGGTGAAAAGTAAAATGATTTATATACATAAATACAAATATATGTTATATATATTATATATGTGTGCGTCTATATATAAAACAACTGTTAGAGTTAGTAAGTTATTCAGTAAAGCAATGTAGTGACTTACTCATTAGGACCTCACATGTAATTACTATAGCACAATTAAATGTAAATTTAGAATATCAAGGGCAAATATAAGACTGTTATTCTGTAGGTAGTTACATCAAGTTTGTTTATTTAGGTGTTTATTTGTTAATTAAAAAGTTTTTTTCCTAGCCAAGGATCTAAAATTTTTATTGTTAGAAAATGAAACTATATCCTTAGCTATATACTTGAAAAAACTAACCAGATATACTAGTTTCAACACTTGATTGTTGATTTCTTGTGGTTTCTGTTATCTTATAGTAGTTAAAGCTTACTTCTAAAAACAGAATTGTAATACAGTATCCAAGTATACTTTATCACGTCTAAATTTCACTTTAATGTATAACACATTTTAAGCATAAAAAGTTTAAATTATTTTCATTTTAGTGTAATAAAACAGATGATCCTTTAAAATTAGAAGCAGAAATGGGATCAAAAGACTCAAACCAGCCTAAAAAGAAGCTTACTCCCTGGAGACATCAAAGGCTCGGGTACGTATTTTATAAGAAAAACGTCATGGTATTTAGATGATCAACATGGTGAAATATTTACTCTCATTTTGTTTCTGTTAGGAAGGTGAATTCTGAATATAGAGCAAAGTTTCTGAGCCCTGCCCAGTATTTATACAAAGCGGGGGCGTGGACCCGTGTGAAGGACGTGCCCAGTCAGGTGAGTCTGCAGAAGCTCAGGAACCCGTACCTGAAGTTTCACAGTGGGTCTCGTTTAGTAAGAGAGGCTGCAATTTCAAGATCTGTGGTTCAGTAACAGCACTAAAACATCAGGAACTTCAAGTTGTATGTATTAGGGTATAATTTATCAGTGTGCTTTTTTTACACCAACAAGCTCCTTAGACATTAATATTGGGAAGTCTTTAAAGTTAAAAATGTTTTTTAAATATTTGATTGTGTTATAGTCTGTAGAGTTGTAGCATCACAGATTTGATTATTTTATAACGTCCAGACCTCCACTCTCTCAGCTGGAGACTGATTAATTTTCCAGGTTAGTTGTCTGGAGGTGGCCCCACTGTCGGCATGCACTATTCGAGTCTCTCAGCACAAGGAAGCTGTGGCCTGTGCTGACAGAGGTTTGCGTTACAGTTTGGGGTACCCTGACGTGGGAGAAATTCCAAGGTTTGAGGGAAAGTGTACTCCTAGAGTTGGGAAGTGCTAGTTTAGTACTGCTTCTCGTGGTCAAAGGATAAACAGCGGCACTTTTTTGGTTATTGTATAATTTGCATCTTATAAAGCACATCTTGGTGGTTTTCTGCTTTTTCTGTGTGAATAAGCTCAACTAAAACATTCAGTTTAGATTAGACATTAGTAAACATCCCCCTTCCCCTGTCATTGTAAAGAGGGATAAATTGGATGGGGAACGAATCTTTTCTTTAGTTCCATCCTTAAAACTATGGCCAACAATTATGTGTAGTCAGCCTCTGGGGGACAGTGTTGGCACCTTGGGCCACTGGCTTTCTGTGTCCTGGCGGCTCCCCGTCCTGTGTTCTGGCGAGATGCCTGTGCTCCCCGTGTTGTCTCAGGAGGCGGCGTGATTCCTTCCACCACGGCCGCTCTTGGTGCTTCTCCTTCCCTGCTGGAGCTGGGCTCAGAGCTGTACAGGCAGAGTACAAGACAAAGCTTGAAGCTGTCCCAGGTATTACTGGGGGCAAAACTCATATATTCACTCCAGTGAAATCAAGATAAAGGTATGAACATCGAAAGCAGCCATGACACAAGTAAAGAATCGAGTCAGCTGAACTCCTAAGCGGTTTGCGACCTTCCAGACCTTGGCGAGGAGCTCTGTCTGAGGAGTATCCTGGTGAACGAGGAAACGTGGGGGCAGAGGCAGGACACAGCGTGGCCATAGGGGCTCCTGTGGCCCATCAGTTGGCATCGGCCCCTGACCCGTTGTGTTTAGGTACCTCACGAGGTGGGGTCAGGGGAAGCTCCTTGTTTTGGAAAGACTGTCTCTTAGCCTCTGAGTTTCTTTAAACTAAGGTGAGTTGTGTTCAGATCTGAAGTCTGAACACTGAATGGACGGTGAGGATTGTCATGTCTGAAGTCGTGATGAGGTCAGTCCTTATCCTGCCATGATGGAAGAGAGCATTTGTGTTGTTGCTGTTAATTTGTCTTTTCAAGGTTTCCTATTATAATATCTTGGTAATGTGACTTTTTTTGGGGGGGGGTTTGTTTTATTAGTTGCTATTGGTGGTTGTAAATATTTAAATTAGTGGTATAGTTTGCCTTAACCTCTATGGGCAAAATAATTCAAAAAGTAAGTTGAAGTTAGAAAAGAATAAGAAGTTTTAGCTAAGAAGTCAGTGATCACTGATGGTGACAACAGTTTTAGTTGACCAGGTCATAGGCATTTAATATGGGGCATGTTTTACTTAAATCTTAGATTTTTTTTTTTTTTTTTTTTACTGGAAGACATTTATTCTGTGTGGCTGCTTATGAGGTATCTAGATGAAGGTACTCCCTCATTTTCCCACTCCTAACGTTTCATGAAGGAATAGTGTTCCCACTCTTCACATGCACTTGGACATCAGTGACTTTACCATTAGGATACTAACTCACTTTTTGGGCCACGTTACTATATATCATCTGCATTTCCTTCTGTATTGTCTGAGATGCTGTACTATTTGAATCTCTTTATAGTCAGTCACTGGGTGTTTTATCCTGAGTCCTGAGCACCTCTTCCTGGAACATTCGGGTGGTTGGTTTTGTCTGCCTGGTGGGTGTAGATTTGTCTCCGTCACACGGCCTCTGGCCCAGTTGCTCTTCACACTGTTCTCTCAAAGGACTGTTGTTAGTGACAACCAGCAATAATTCTTAGGTCCCATCCTCAGAGTACTCCTGAATCTATGTTCAGTTTCTTTTTTCTTGATTGTTAGGTAAGCTGTTGATCATCCAAACTACATTAGTTGAGGTAATTTTTTTCTTATGTGTCTTCCACAAATTGGACTTCATTTCAAGATAAAGTCCTATATTTGAGAGACATTCTGTGATTTCACAGACATTGTAAAGACTACTAGATATAAAATGACTCCTGATTTGGGGGGGATGATTTTTGGGGAAGAAAGTTTTTATTTTTTCCTCCAGTTTTCTGAGTTTGAATTTTCTGTGTATAAATTTTAAACGATTTAGTTGAATTCTTAATATGGGAAAAGAAATTCAGAAATGAAAATATCCTACTTACAGTTTTTATGTTGTATAGCCTGCTGGCCTTCCTTCCCTGGGATGGGCGTCTGGTTGTAATTGAGCCTGAAGTGGCTTATCCAGAGCCTTTTCAGGACCTCTGGTTGTTGGCTGTGGGATTGTTTATAATATTGAGTTCATACCATCGATTTTTCTTCTCTTTCTAGTAGAACACCTTACTTTGGGAAACATCAACCTCCTCTTTTTTTCATCTTAGTTTAGGATTATAGAAGTTTAAAATCTTGTATTTTAACACATTATAACATTAGCACTAAGATTATTAATAAAGATTGCTGAGAAAGTAAATATAAAACGTGGAGTTCTGAATGTCAGTTACAAATGGAACTGAATAAACTAAAATTTTACAGAACTTCTATGAGTATCTCCTCTCCCTCCTTTTAAAAAAATTGACATCAAATAAAACTGGATCACTATGTACTCGGAGGGGCTATTCGTCCACCCCATCACTCATCAACAGCAAGGTCCTCCCGTGTGGGTGGAGTCAGCCACCCCCACTGCTCCTCCCCACTCCACCCTCCACACAGGGCAGTACTGATAGCACCCCCTTTTGGACCACCCCTTCCACGTGTATCTCATTCGTTTATTACGGTGCAGACCATGCCAATGTTATGATGATAATTTACCACAGGATGAGGTCTGCCTCCTCCCCCAGCCTGCGAGCACTGGGTCACACGGACCACTTTGCTTATCTTTGGCACCAGCCGTCTACTCAGGCCTGGCACTGTCCACACTCAGGACAGGTTGTGGAGTCAGTGTTTAAATGCTGCATTCTCCCTCCCCTCAAGGAGCTCACAGGTCGATGGGGGAGAACAACATAGTGCTGATGGGGTATGCAGAGGAGGAAGCCGTGCTCAGGCTTGCAGATGTTATCATGTGGTGGTGGAGCGGCCATGAGAGATTGAAATGTGGGGACTTGTTAGGATACAGCCTGGATCCTTTTGAGGTGCTTTATAACAAGGTTCCTCTGCATTTGGAATACCCTGGCGAGCAGTTCTGCAGACTCACCCCATGTGTCTCAATTCTACCAGTTCAATGCAAAACCACTACTAGTAGTTTTCTTTAGGGTTTAAGAGTTGACAGAAATGGCAAATGAACATGGCTCCATTGTTTTGACAGTGAAGAAGACAGTATTTTGAATTATCCTGTAGGAATGTTTCAGCTTTGGCTCATCTGAGCATTGGGGCTCTGCTGGATTACGGGGTTTCTCATGTCACCATGGCAGGTGCTGTCCTTTGCATTCAGCAGTGTCTCCTTAAGGAACTGAGGATACGTTTCTCCAGTTGCTTTTTCAATGCCAAGTTTCATTATTTGCTTTTTTGCCATTAAGTGAATGAAGAGCAGTTTTAGCAGACAGTATCTGGATATCCTTTTAATGCTGATATTCCATCTGTATGATAGAAAAAATTAGAGTTTTTCAAGAATAAAGAAAGATTATTTTAAACAGAATTTTAAGTTTCAACTTAATTTTTTTACACTGTGGAACTGTATTCAGGGAAACCAGCAGGTGGCAGCATGATGTATAAAATGAAAGAGTTTCAAATGAGTATAAAAGGCCCCTTTTCATATGAAAATATTATTTGCATGTTAGGGAGTTCAAATCACCTTATAGTTCATCAGAACATTTTTTTCCCTGTCACTTTGTTGGATATATTACAGTTATTATTTTGTGGGATATTCTTTTAAATTATATGTTTAATACATTTTTTAAAAATTGAGGTTTTGCTGATTCCAAGGGAATGTAGAGGAATTTGGTGGTAGGGGGAGCCTCATAGCTCTCAGTGGGGCTTCCATAGTAGTAGCAGCTGTGTATGAAGCTGGGACTGAAGCCTGGCTGGGGGTGTCTGCATGTCAGCTGTCTTCCAGAGCTGGAGAAATGGGTAGTGGCCAGGCTGCCTATCATCAACAGCATCCCGGCCATGCAAAGATGGGACTGGTTTTCAAGGTGGTATGAAGACTTCTTGGTTACTGAATTAAATATTACTAAAATACTAAAAAAATATTGACTGACAAGTTTGGTATATATTTTGAAGGGAGAATTATAAGGTATTTCATTGGTTCCATTATATTCATTTATGGCGTTAACCTGTCATTGAGTGTGTTTCTGTGTTCCTCCCTAGGGTTCTCTAAATGCCATGTGGTATGCGGAGGTTGGTTGCTTTTGAGTTTTTAAAAACTATAATAATGCATAGAGTACTTGTGTAATTTCGGTTGAAGTAAGAAGTAGGTGTCAGTATTTTTCTTAGCTGCTATAAATGTCTCCCTGCCTGCTGGCCTGAAATAAAATAACTGCATTGTGCTTTTGCTTGACTGTTTTAATTTCTGCTTAAAAATGCACATAGTCTGATGAACGTGTGTGACTATTTTTGCCTTCCTTTCTCCTTGGTCTCTGGCTATGTTTGTGCCATGTCTTTGGTATGCTACTTGGTGATATTTGCAAGTGAGCATTTGCAGTAACAGGATGTCTCCACTCCCCGCACAGGTTAAAGAACTCCGCGAGAAGGCCGAGTTTTATAGGAAACGAGTTCAGGGAACACATTTTTCTCGGGACCATCTGAATCAGATTCTGTCTGATAACAACTGCTTTTGGGATGTCTCCTCGACCACGAGCTCAGAAGGAACCATTAGTAGCAACATCAGAGCACTAGATCTTGCAGGGTGAGATGTGCTTTGTGGGTGGTGAAGTTGTAGCTTCTGTAGATCCTGGAGATACCTAGGAAAATGGCGCAGCTAGTCAGAATTTGTCTCCTCGTCAAATGGAAATTTGCAGCCACTTATTACATGTCATCATTTTTAGTTTATTTTTTGTTAAAAATAAAGCTATACATACTTGCTTTATATACTCATATATATAAATAATACATAATGTAAATCTGGAAGTGTGGATTTTATAATCCTTGTTAACGGCTAAGAGTAGAAGAGGATGATTATACAGTAGATGTAAAAACACTTTACAAAGTAAAAGAAAAAGGCAACAGTAAAAACTTAAGATATGTAAGCTGTTAATATGTCTCCATTGTCATCTATTAATGGAGTTTTGTGGTTAATGTGGAGTTTAGGCCTTGATTCTGTGGGAGAATTCTCTGCTGTTTTGGGTTTTAAAGTGAACATGATTTAACTATAAGAGAAGTGGCACATTGATTTGTAGCAAGTAAAATAGTTTGTAGTTGTTACAGTATATTAACATAGTCGTTTATACCAAATTGAACTATAAATTCGAATTATGTGACATCTGATTTAAAAAGTTCATCACAAAATCTATTTTCTAACAGTGTCTTATAAAGATTAATCTGTCTAAAGTATAAAATTGGATCAACTTACTTGATCCACAAGTACACTTGGGTTTGTGCACAAACCCGAACTGAGTAACTGCACAAGTTAGACCATGTGGGTCCTCATTTATGTGTGTAAATGCCAGTGTGGGGGATATGTGTGAGTTTTGTCAGCAGTGGTGCGGGCGTGTATGTGTGACAGTAGGAATAAGAGAAGTTTGTTTTATTTTGGAATATTTTAATAGAAACTCTAGATTGTCACTTTATTATACTGTGAAATGAACTCTTAATTAGATTTCTTTCTTCAATATCTGGGCAAGGCAATATCTGTGGGAAACAAATAGTTGTGAACAGTGGAAGGGAATGCCGGACTTATTAAAATTAGTATAAACTAGAAACCTCAAACTACTCAAGTTTAAAATAAAACTTATTTTGTTATGCAGAGATCCTATGAGCCATAAGACTTTGCAGAAATGTCCTTCTACAAAACTAGAGGGAAAAAGACCTGCCTTGGAAGACCAGCCCCAGAAAAATACCACAGAGAAGTTGGGCGTGTCAGATGCACCTGCCATACCTGTTAGAAGGCATCTGGCCTGGGATGCAGAGGACACCAATGGGGACACACAGGAACAGCCGAGAGAGGAGGAGGAGGAGGAGAGGGGAAGGGACGAGCAAGAGAAGGGAGAGCTAGAGAAGTTGGAAGTACATGAAAAATTGAAGGCCGACGAGGTGAAAGAAGGGTGAGTTTTAAATTAATCGCTGTATAGAAGCATTATTGTACACAGTTAATATGCGTCTTATTTTGTCACTAAGTCTAGTGGTTTATGCTTTTGGTTTTATGATGAATAAAGAGCAGGTTTTACTTTAATGTCATGAAGTTGGCATTTCTATATGGTTTGTAATGGGATTCTCTCAGGTGTTTGTCACCACTAACAGGTAACTGAGTGCTGTGAACACTGAGCTGCTTGGGAGGAAGGAGTTAGGGTTATTTTCATTCGTGTCCTAATTATGATTTGCTGGATTTGTAAATGTGCCTGGAAGAGTGACTTTCTTTATGATTTAAGGAAAATAGCTGATACTCTTTAACATCAGATGGTTATACCAAAAATGAAAGGAGAGATAATGTTTTGTAATATTAAAATAAGTGATTTCTGCAAATAGCTAATTCCTGTTGATTTATATGCACATTGCTTTGGGGAGTGGTTGTCTCCCCTTGATAATGATGCTTTGTATCCATAGTCCCAATCTTTTCATTCATTCGTGAGTTTTGCAGCTGATAGGGAACTGAGGCCCTGATGGGAGGATGCTCTGCTGTGTTGTTGCTGACCTGCAGTGTCGTCCCTCTTTTCCAGTACTCAGTCACTCTTCCCTGTGTGTGCTGTTAGTTTTTCAGAAACAGAATGTCCTTATCTTAAAAGTTTTATACTTAATTCTTGCATAATGATGGCAAAGTATTTTTGACCATATTTTCTGAGGAGATGCTTCATAACAGATTGTTTGAATTTGTAGGTCGGAGTCTTCCTCTGTCTCCTCGGGAAGGGGAGGCAGGCTTCCTACTCCGAAGCTGAGGGAACTTGGTGGGATCCAGAGGACTCATCACGATCTTACCACTCCGGCCATTGGTAATCACGGACGCCGTGCAGTTCTTACTTACCTGCTGCTTCTACATGGTGATTTGGTTTAACTGAAACTTGTCATCTTCTGCACTTTTCCAGGTGGTGCTGTTTTGGTGTCTCCATCCAAAGTGAAGCCTCCAGTCCCAGAACAGAGGAAAAGATTGTCCTCTCAAGATGGCTTAGAAACTGCAAAGAGTGATTTTAGGAAGGTAAATGTTTATATTTTGGGGAAAGATCTCTCAGGAAGTAATTATTTTAGTCACATGTGCTAGATGGATGATAGGTTCAGATTTTAGAGAATTCTGTGTATAATAGGTGGAGATAAGGCTATTAACCCACTTTTAGGAAGGCAAAGACATTGAATTATTTTTGCTGGTGGTGGCATTGTATTTCTGCTGATACACTTTCAAATTCTGTCGGCAGTGACTTGACAGAAGAGAGAGGAGAATAACACAATTTATTGGGCATCTGTTGTGTGGCAGGTGTTTTCTGGGTGCTGTTTCAGCCCTGGAGGTACAGCAGGGAAAGAAACACAGTCCTGACCCTTGTTGAACCTGTGTTCTAGTGGAGGAGAGAGAGTACTCAGGGTAACTGGGTAAAATTATGTAGTATTCAGATAGTGGTAAGTATTGTGGAGAAAACTAAAGCAGGGGAAGTGAATAGGAGGTGGCCAGGGCCTTCTCACTGAGGGGGTGGCGCTGAGCAGAACTGAAGTGGGGGAGGAACTGACCCATGTGCACATCTGGGAGGGCTTTCTTGGGGAAAGAACGGCAAGTGTCCAGTCCCTGAGGTGAGAAGTACCTGATTCCCTGAGGACCAGCCCGGAGGTCAGCGTGGCTGGAGCAGAGAGCAAGAGGGGAGGGGGGGGGGGGCGACGGGTGATGGGCGACTAAATTGTGTGGGACCTTATGGGTCAGAGCAAAGACTGGTTTTATTGTGAATGAAACAGGAAGCCTGTGGGGGGCAGAGTGATCGGAGTCAGTTACAACATCCAGGCAAGAGGTCATGTGGCCCTTGGGACCCTGGTGGTAGAGTGGAGTCATCTGAGGGAGTCCGATTCTGGATATGCAGCGGAGGTGCAGCGGACAGGATTTGCCGATGGATAAGCTACAGGGTGGGAAGAATCAAGGATGGCTCAAGATTTTTGACCCGAGCAATGAGGATGAGGTTGCTGTTTAACTGAGGTGGGAG
Organism: Tapirus indicus; assembly: GCA_031878705.1. Lineage (NCBI taxonomy): Eukaryota > Metazoa > Chordata > Mammalia > Perissodactyla > Tapiridae > Tapirus > Tapirus indicus. The sequence continues at coordinate 152,405,019 of CM062918.1, read as the reverse complement.
ACAGTGTGCGGAAGAGGTTTGTCAGGGAAGATCCAGAGTTCTGTTTGGACACGTTAGATTTGAGAAGCTTATTAGACGTACACGTAGATGTGTTGAGGAGGGAGCTGACTGTGAGTGTGGAGTGTAGAGGAGAGGTTGGGCTGCAGGTACAGGTTTGAGGCTCCTTGTCATGTACGGGGTACAGGTATGTAAGGTCTTAAGACTGGGGAGATCATCGAGGGAGTGCATATAGACAGAGAAGAGTAGGGTGGACAGGTCTGAGCCCCAGGGTTTTGATACTGGGAAGTTGAGGAGTAAGCAGCAAAGAGACGGAAGAGGAGCAACCAGTGAGGTGTCGGGAACAGGAGGCTGGCATCTGGACGTGTCCAGGAGAAGGGAATGTCTGTGCTCCTGAGGGGTCAGGAAGGTCTGGGAATCCATGATTGGATTTAGTAACATGGAGGTGATTGGTGACCTTGACAAAGGGCAGTTCTGGTGGTGGGGAGGGACGAAAGCCTAAATGCAAGTGAGTTCAAGAGAATGGAGAGGAGAGAAGTTGGAGCGGCCATCACAGTTCTTTCCAGAGTTTTTCCATGAACGGGGAGCAGGGGAATGGAGTGGGACTTGGACGAAGTGAGATGAAGTTGCAGGAGGTAATAGCACATTTATATGTTGATGAGAACAATTTTAGAGAGAAACGATGATGTGGGAATGAGAGGAGATGGCTGGAAAGATGTCCTTGAGTAGAGAAATGGCTTAGGATCTGGTGGAGAGGTGGATGGCTGGCCCTGGGCACTCTGACAGCCCTTCCCTGTTCCGAGAGGGAAGGCAGAGTACCAGGGCCACTGATTAAGTCTGGGGAGATGTGCGAGCTTTTGGAAAGTCTCTTCTGATCGCTCTTGTCAGCATGTGAAGAAAGATCCTTGCTGAGAAGGGGAAGACAATGTGAAGGTTGGAGGAGAGAGAAGGCATGCTGTCGTCTTCTCAGAGGGTGGGAGAGTGAGTGGGCCAGAGAAACGCGATACTGCAGGGCAACATTCAGGCTGTTCTGGGTCAGAGGTCACAGACTTGGTTGTGAGTTTTCTCCAGGCACGTTTGGCTGTGGAGGTGCCAGATAGGTGGCGAGTTGGATTTAAGTGGGGTTCGTGTTTGTCAAGGGAGTGAGATAAGGTGAGAAAGGGGGTCAGGGAGTTAAGATAAATGCAGAGAAGTGATTCTAATGATTGGCCATGGAAGTCGAGTTGGTTGGGGAGGGAAAGTTGGCCTTGAGAAGTAAGGTACAGTGCAGAGGTGACAGGAACAAGGGATGGAAGGTCTTGGCAGACTGGAGGACTGTTGGAATTGGGGTGCCTGCGGGGGTTAAAGTTAGGAGGTGGTGGTCAGAAATGGAGATAATGGAGAAGTTGCAGTTACCAGTAATGACGAAGCTTAACGTGTAATCGGGATAAGTGGCAGAGAAGAGGTTGCGTTTCTCTAGGGGGTCTTGCCGTTGGCTGCCATGAATTCCAGAGGGCACAGCGCAGAGTCTCCAGGTGGAGGGGAGAGGCGGGAGATGAGATCAGAGCCCAGGCCCCCCACCCCAGTCTTTGGAGCAGGGCCCGGCTCACGCAGGTCCTCATTAAGTCGCGTTGAGTGAGTGTTACTGGAATGACAGAGTACCTAGACCATTTCCTGTTGCTCATGTGTACGTTGGTTTATGCAAGGAAATGTGACCATAGGAAAATGGTCAGGGGATTGGTCAGAATCAGGAGTTAGGAATCTCTTGCCCCCCTGGACTGTTTGGCCCCTCCTCAGGAGTCCGGGCTGCCTCATGGAAGGTGTGAGCCTCTGGGCAGCTTTGCCCATGGGGCTGACTGCCCTCAGCTAAAGTGGGTGGTCCTAATCCATGTTCACAGCTGGATTTAGTTGTATTATTTTCATTTATTATGCAATTAATTTCTTGAATAATTAAAATAGAGCAATGCTCTTTTAACATTTTAATGCCAATCTCCACCTCACTGTACACACAATACAGTTGTAACATTTTAATTACAAACTCCTCTAAAATAAGCAAATTCTTATTAACAACCTGATTAGAACTCCCTCCATGTGAATTTTCTGCCGCCAGCACTACCAGGGGCTGTACCAGGCTCGATTTGGTTATTTCCCATTGTCTGCCCCTTGGTTCCTGGTAGGCAGAGCGGTCATTAAATTTGATATACATAATCATTTTTCCCCCTTGGTTTTCTTGTAAAAGCTAATATTATAATAAAATTAAATCTGTAAGTCATTCACTTTCCAATGAATTATCCCCATTATTCAATTGCCCTTGATTAATATCATTCTATATCTCTTTTTGCCATGGGAACTAGGAAGAGTATATTATCATAAAATCCAGAAATTTTTTCACTGTTGACTTTTAACAACATATCTTGAATTGTAGGTGTTATGGGGCAGCAGCAATTTGGGTGACTTACATGGGGATGATCATAATGGGTAGCATTTACTGAGCACTTACTAGGTTCTGCTCCCTGTGTGAAGTACTTCGTGTGTGTTAACTTGCTCAGTCTTCATGATGACTTGGGGCGGTCGGGGGGTAGGTACTGTTGTTATTCTCATTTAGATGAAGAAACTGAGGTCACAGCTGCCAAATGGGAGAGTAGAGTTTGGCCCCAGGCAATCTATCCTCCGAGCCCACAATTAATCTCTAAACAACACTGTCTCTCAGAACTTTAGAGTAGAATTCTCATGGTGTTGGTTTGATCAAGTACCATTTTCACGTTTTATAGATGATATTAAAGACCCACGTGTGTGTTCGCTCACTTCATTCGTTCATTCCGCAGATGTTTCTTAGCCAATATGCACAGGTGGTAATGATAGCAGAAATAGCCGTGGAACACGGTCTTAGGGAACCTCAGTCTGGTGAGAGAGATGCACGTTCATCAAAGAGCCACTCCAACAAAAAAGCAAAGTTAAAACGAATAAGACTTTGAAAGAAGTGTACAGTGCTGTTCTGGAAGGAACCGACCTTGTCCTGGAGGTCAGGAAGCTTCTTGGAAGGGGTCGTAGTTGAGTTAGATGTAGAGGAAGAGTTGAGCAGGTAAAAGGGTGGGGAGAATGTGCCCAGATCCTGTGGGGTTAAGAGACAAACACAGGTGGTGTGTGGCAGGGAGCAGGTGCATGGTGAACCTAGAGAAGATAGCACTGCTGAGAATTTCTGTCGTTATCTCAAGAGCAGTGGGAAGCCAGAGAAGTATTTTAAAGACCTTTCTGGCCGCTGTGAAAGGCAAGAGGAGAGTAGACTGGATGCCTTTTTAAGGCCATTGCGGTGGGCTGGGCAGCAGCTGTTGATAGCTTGGACTAAGGAGGGTGGGCATACGTATAAGTGGATGAACCTGACAAATTGGGTAAGGGGAGCAGTGTCAGGCTTGGTGCTGGGTTGGACAGTGGGGGATGAGATGCTGTGAATGACCTGAGGTTTCTGGCTGCCCAGCAGGATTGATGGCGGGTGCCAGGCACTGAGTAAGAGCACCTGGGACGAGAGCTGTCTTTGGAGGGGATTGTCAGGAGTGTCGTTTTCTTTCACTCCATTCAGTATTTACTGTGCTCTTACTCTGTGCCCAGTGCTGTTCCACGACCTGGGGAGTCACTGGTGGTCTGGACAACTTCCCCGCCCTCATGGAGCTGACATTTTCATTGGGAAAAATAGACAAATGTTTAAACAGATAATTTCAGGCAGTAGTAAGTGCTGTGAATTAAATGAAACCACAGATGAGCTCCGTCAGATGTGAGACTGCTTTAGTCTGGGCCGTCAGGACATTCCACTCTGAGGAGGTGGCGTTTTGGCCGAGACCTCACTGGTGAGGGGGGTGCCGTGCAGAGACCTGGGGCAGAAATCGCTTCCAGGTGCAAAGAACAGCAAATGCAGTTGTCCACCAGCGAGCATTTTAAAGAGTGGAAAGGCTGGTGTGACTGGAGCCTGGGGAGGGCGGAGGGGTGCGGAGGGAATGGGGTTGGAAAGGAAGCCCAGGGGAGGAGTGGGATGTTAGGCTAATGGCACTGGGATGCCCTTGGGGGATTTGAAGCAACACAGCAAACGTGATCTGATGTACAGGATAAATAAATCGCTGGTTGCTAAGTGGGTAAGGGGCTGTGCCAGGAGGTGGAAGCACTGAGGCCAATAGGAGGCTTTAGGTTCAGATCAGGAAGTCAGTAAGAGTAAACCTGGGACCCTGTGTGGTACAGAGAGCCTGCAGGTGTCATTCAGGTCTTTTCAGCAATAATAAAACCAATTTGACAGAGATTCCAAATTCCACATATACACATAGAAAAAGAAATAGAACAGTTTTCCTAAGTGATCCTTGTAGTTAAAAAGGGAAGCATGTGAGGATTTGTGGTTTTATTTCAGATCTTGATTTAAAAATACAGTTTGTAGGGGCCGCCTGGTGGTGCAGCGGTTTAGTTCGCGCTTGGCAGCCCGGGGTTCGCGGGTTCGGATCCCGGGCGCCCGCCGACACACTGCTCGTCAGCCATGCCGTGGCGGCGTCCCATATAAAGTGGAGGAAGATGGGCACGGATGTTAGCCCAGGGCCAGTCTTCCTCAGCAAAAAGAGGAGGATTGGCGACGGATGTTAGCTCAGGGCTGGTCTTCCCCGCAAAAAAACAAAACAAACAAACAAAATAAAAATACAGTTTGTGGGCTGAAACCCGAGGCTCCTCCAGTTTGAAGCAGGACGCCCTCTAATTGCAGGAGATGGTACCTAAGGTCAGAAGGCAGTGTGTGGATATTGCACTGATACACTCAAAGTTAATAACTAAAGGCAGCAGTTACAGGGCTAATCAGGAGAGTCGGGAACTGTATTTGCATTCTCCTGAAAAGTACAACTGTACGGGGACTTTAGATGGTGATACGTTATCATTGTGGACCAAGCTAAAAGAAAATAAATGATGTCACACCTACTGTCCTGGGACATCCACTGTTGAATTTTTGAGTTATTTAGGTATATAGTGTATTTACTATGTAGTAGATAAGGTTTCATAATCTGTTTTTTTCTCACTTAGCAATGTATTGTGAACATACTTCATATCATTAAATATCATTTATAATCTAATTTTAATAGTGACATGATATTCCATCTATAGTTACGTTATAGTTTTTTAACCAGATGCTTATTGTTGAAGCCTGTTTTTTAAACTATATGCCTATTGTTATTTTAAATTTTTTTTAGAAAATGCTATAAAGAAATCCATCCTTTAGCTACATTTTTGTTCATATTGTTATTATTTCTTTTTGTGTAAATACTCTCCAAGTATTGTTGTGTGGTCAAAACCACAAAATTTTAAGGCTTCTGCTGTATTTTGTCAGCTCCCCTGAAAGACTGTGCTCCCAACAGCACTGCATGTGAGTGCCAGTTTCTCCTTGCCAGCTCTGGGTGTTATAGTTTGTTTTTAAAAAAATTAATCTTTGTAATTTGGTAAGTGAAAAATTAATACCTCAGTGCTTTTATTTTGAAATTATGTGATTATTACTGAAGTGCAGTATGTTTACTATTTGTAATTTGTGTGTATTTGAATTGCTTCCACATGCCCTTTTTCTATTTTTAATTAGGTTTATCTTTTTTAAAGAAATATTTATGTAGCAATGATAATTCATTGTCAGTCATAAGTTGTATGTTTTCCCTATATTTGTCATTTTTCTTTTATTTTTTAATGTTAATATATATATTTTATAGCTAAATATGTTTATCTATATTGGTTGTTAGGCTTCTAAAATCTTCCCCACATGGAGGTTACACAAATTTTCCCCATGTTTTCTCTGACTCCTTTTTTGGTTATATATTTTTTGTGTTTAAATGTTAAAATAAATATTTATATACGTATACATGCATATATGTATTTTTTTTTTGTCATTTAGAAAGAAAGCCGGGCTGTAGCTCTCCTGACTTCTCCAGCTGCTGGTATAAAAACGATTGATCCCCTGCCTTTGCGGGAAGATTCTGAAACCAATATCCCCAAACGTGCTGAGGCAGCTCTTCCAGTTTCAAAAATTCCAGACTATCCAGCAACCCACCCTGGGCAGCCTCCTCCTGCACCGTGCGCTCCGTCCTACTGGCATCCCTCTCGTCGAATTCAGGGCTCTCTGAGAGACCCAGAATTCCAGCATAATGGTAATTATTTTGGTTTTAATTTTTGTCTTTTAAAATGAAAGTAGTATAGGTACAAGGGCTGTGAGTATGTACTGTATGTTAATAAATTGTCGTTGAGCTTGTAGTTAACATAATAGATTTCTTTAAAGAGGAAAAGTCTCATCTCTGAACACTCAGTCGTGCGGTACCCAAGTTCCCATTGTTCTAAGTGTGATGTGTCCCTCAAGTTCTTGCCCCGACACGTAGAGGCAGCCCGCCAGGTGCCAGTAGCCTCAGCCCAGGTGTGACAACCAGACATTGCCACATGTTGTCTGGATGTAGAATTCAAGGTCATAGATTATTTTCCTTTAGTTTTATTAGGCGTTGTTCTGCTCTCTTCTGACTTCCACTGTTACTGTTGAGAAGCCTGATGCTCTTTTTATTTTTAATCTTTTGTGTGTGGCTTTTTTTTCCTGGTAGTATTTGAGATCTTCTCCTTATACCTAATACTCTGAAATTTTACACTGGGTTTCTTTTCATTTTGCTAGTACTTGGTCAACCTTTTCAATCTGGAAACTCGGTTCCTCACTTCTGGGAAATTTTCTTGAATTATTTAGTCATTTCTTCCCCTCCATTTTCTGTTTTCTCTTTCTGGCACTGCTGTTCAGTTGTTGGACATGTTGAACATGATCTTATTTTCTTACCTTGCTGTCCTATTTTCCATCTCCTTCTTTTTATTTTAATTTGAAAGGGTTACTGATTTTATTTTATTTTTTTGCTGAGGAAGATTGGCCCTGAGCTAACATCTGTGCCAGTTTTCCTCTATTTTGCATATGGGTCATTGCCACAGCATGGCCTGATGAGTGGTGTAGGTCCAAGTCCCGGGGTCCGAACCTGCGAAACTGGGCTGGTGAAACTTAACCACTATGCCATGGGGCCAGCCCTCTGAAAGGGCTGCTGATTTTTAATTTTCCCCTCCTTTTGAGTTTTAAGAAAAATTTTGTTATATTTTTAATTTCTCTGAATTTTTTTAACAGGGCATTCTCATTTTGTACAGCGCCCTGTTCTTAGGTTCATGGGTGGTGTGTCTCATCTCTTTGAGGAGATGAATGATCCATATAACCCCTGTTGTGAATATGGTGCCCGTGCCCTCGGTCGGGCCTGGTGTCCTGCAGTCCGAGTGGCTCTGATGAACCTTGAGAGACGAAACCTCCATTCCCCTTTTGGGAGAGGGGCAGTTACCCAGCTGTGCAAATTTAAAGAAGGCTCTGGCAGATGGACTGTTTGGTAAAAAGACCTCCAGCCAGTTTCCTGGGTTGGTCTCCCCTTCACTCCAGCTTTCCGTGGTGCTCAGTACTCCCAGACGCTGGGCCTTTGGGGACAAAGTGGTTCTTCTCAGTCTCCCTCCTGTGCTGGCCCGTCATGCTCACGGCCCTGCCAGGTGCTCCGCTTTCCAAAACTTGGTGGCTGTGTTCTTGTCTCCCGTTTCTTTGTCCTGTGGGTTATGTCAGTTTTGTAAATGTGTGTAGCCCATCTGCCGTCTTTAAACAGAAGCCCACTGCGATTCTTTAAAGTTAGAACGGATCAGTATCACCACTGAAAAGACTTCTAGGAGGTTATCCGTTGTTCGTTTACATATTTGCTAAATAAGCACATTATAATATAATGAATGGCCCTTTGATAGGAATTTCTATTAAAGATTTAAAATTAATAAAACTTCTGACAGTCTTCTTTCACTAAGGGTTTACTATAAATAAGATACTCTCTTAGGTGGCTTTGAAGGATAATTTCTTCTGCCTTTTTTTTTTTTAAGTGGGAAAAGCAAGGACGAACTATTTCCAGTTACCTCAGCACGAAGCCTTTAACGATGAAGGTATTTCCATAGTCAGATAACAGAGGATAAGAGTATGAGGTGTGGTACTTGGCTCTTTGAAGTGGCGTAACGATCTCACGTTTGATTAGCGCCGCGGTTTACAGAGTATTTCACGTGTTGTGAGGGGTGAAATTATCCCCCTTCTACAGATGAGTAAACTGGGACAAAAGCCTCTTTTCTAGGCAAATAGGTGGTAGGAGGTCGTGCCCCCGTCATTGCCAAGGCTGCTGCTCTTCTTGGTTGCCCCCCTGGCTAGCTGGGGGCGCAGGAATCTGGCCCCGCGTCATACCCGTCATCATTTTCAAATGCCTGGATTTTCTGGTCAATTTTCAATACTCAGAAAATATGATTAGGGAAGGTGGGCTTTTTTCTCCTGTGTAGTTTTCATTCTGGCAAATTCATTTGCTTCTAATAGCGGCAGGAGGAATGTTGAATTCTTGATGTGAACAATTGAAATTACTATTTTAATTCATCCTAGGAATTATGAAACTATTGAACTTACAAATTTTGGATTTGAAAGTAAATTTGAATCAATACTTTATGTATTGTAAGTTCACACTCATTGAAGGTTTTCTCTCCTCTTAGCAAGTTTGGGACTTTTTTCAGAATTCGGTGAAATCTGAGTCAATTAGAAATCAAGTTGTCATGTTTTGAAACACAGGCATCTGGACACTTTGAATCCAGTTCTGTTTTCTTTTTCATGGAAGAACAATGTTATGAATAACCTTATAATAGATTTGCTGACTCATAATGAGGAATTTCAGTTATAATGAAGGTAGCATATTACAGTCAAATGTTATTTCTACATTAAGTGAGATTGTTTTAGAAATGTGATGTAAGTACCATGTTAAACTATGGCATTTTGTTTTTAAAAAGATTAAAAAAGCTTTTTGCTCAGAGCAGCTGTGTATTTAAAGTAGGACAAACAGTATGATGATGAATTATTTCCAGATAATACTGACATCATCGGCCATGTGTTTAGGTAATGACGTTGTGGGATTTCAGGAAGAAAACAGAATGCACATTTAACATTAAGATGTTTGATTTCTAAGTATGGTAAACTTGGAATATTACTGTAAACGATCCTGAAAATGTTAATATCTTTTATTTTAATAGATTACTTTTTTCTAACAGAGTCAGTATTGACATTACAAAGCTTGATGCTTTTACTTTTCTGTTAATGTTATAGAACATTTCATAAGAGATTTTTTTGCACTGAATGTAATTTTTTCATTGCAGATGAGGACAGATTATCTGAGATTTCTGCTCGCTCTGCTGCTTCTCGTCTCCAGGCTTTTCAGACTCTGGCACGAGCTCAGAAAAGGAAGGAGAATTTCTGGGGCAAAACATAGTTAAACATGCACCTGGTTGAGTTGCTTTTGTCTGGGAAACCACTGACGTAATTTCTCTTTATTGCTTTGCTATGTTAAGATGTTTCAAGTGTTTGGATTTTTTCCTAACATTTCCTACTTTAAAAGATTTGTTTCAATAGCCAATATTTTTTCAATAGCCAATTCAGTTTTCTTGGAAAATTTCAACACAGGTACATACAAATTTAACTTTTAAAGAATTCTTTTTACATCTATCGTAAAGTACAAGGACAAGATTGTATAGTTCTTCACGTGTGCTAACTTTTGTGTTAGGGTCAGGGATAGCTGGTAGGATTGTGGATTTCACCCATCTAGAAAATATTCTAAAACAGAAACAACGTGAAGTAAAAAAGAAGATCCACGTGTGAAGTGTATGTTGCCCTAAGATTGGTTCTCTGTATCTTTATAATTGTAGATGTCATAAAATGAATTTCTCGTTTCTTTAACTTTTACTGTAGTGTTTCTTTTGGCTCTGGTACCTTCATATGTGGTTGCAGTGTTAAGATAATTGTATGTTAGATTGAAAATACCAGCTGTATATATTTTTCTTATTTATATAACAAAGTTTGCTGAGAGAATATGTATATTTTTGATCTTTGTGTGTATTCTGTTTGTATAAGGACTTTGGCTTACATTTCAATAATGTCTGAATTTTGAAAAATTATTTGTATAATGGAGAATTAAAACTTTGTAGACATTTTGAAATAAAAAATTGATCAAGTGTTTCAAGAGTTTGGCTTCTCCAGAAAGGTATTACATGGAACAAATAATTATCTTTTAGAAACATTCCACTCATAACAGGTTAATCAAATGTTATACTTCTTTTGCAGCTGTCCAAATGCAATGAAACTGAATCCACAATATTTTTGCACGAATGTAGGAAAAATATAGAATTTCCAAGGCAGGCTCATTTTTTAAAATTGAACACAAACTTTTTTGACTGTCCACCTTAAATCCTAGGACATGTTCTGTTATTTTACTCTATCTTGCAAATCACGATTGATTTTCTAAAAAGTATGGATTTCATAAAGTATGCCATAAGATCTTTACAATAATACAGAGAAGGTACTGAAAATAAAATACACAGAATATTCGTGCTTTTTGGTTAGGAAACAAGTGAACAGTCGGTTCTAAAATGCTTAATTCGGTCAAAAGTGCTTGTGTAAGTCATTGCTTCACACTGTTAGCTTGTTAAGGACCTTAGGAGGTTTTGCTTATGTTCCACTGACCTTCTAAAACAGTTTGTTGATAAAAAAGTTACTAAGGCACTAAAGATGGAAATACATTAGTGTATAATTGGATTTTAGAACACATCGTCTTGGCTTCTATGCAGATGTGTACTGAGGCGTCATAGTTGTAAAATGCATTTGGAACTTACTGCCTCTCTCGAGCTTAGAGGTATCATTGTCTTTCTCAAAAGTTGGCTAGGTTAGTTGGTTAGGACAGTTGTCAGTGGCTGACCACTGATCTACAGGAAAGAAGGGAATTAGCCCGCAGCAGGGAATTGTGCATAACTCAGTCTGTCTCACCTAAGCTACAGACAGAATAAGTAACACGCATGTACTTGATCTGTCAGGAGTTAGATGACCACGGTGTGCTCCTCACGAGTCATTATCCCTGGCTCTGCAGGACACTTTAGCTTTGGGCTAGGCCACTGACCCCCTCTCAAAAGCCCTGCTCAGTGGCCCCGGGGAGAGAATAGTGTTGAGGATGAGTACTGTTCCATCTCTCACACTAAAAGCAACTCGGGACATGAGTTTGGGTTGGTGGGTAGTTTACATGAGAAATGTTCCATGAGATTTGCTGGCATTTAGGAGCTGGGATTGGCGATTCAATGTTTTAATCACTTTTACTAAGGCATAATGTTATGTACAATAAACTGCAATCATTAAAAAAATTACAGCTCGGTGAGTTTGGGAAGAATGTATACATCTGTGAAACCAACACCTCAACCAAGATACATTTCCATCATCCTAAAAGTTTCCTCATTTTCCTCTGCAGTTCTTTCTATCCCTCCAGACAATGCATACCTGCATCAATGTTATAAACAAAGACCAAAGTGGTCTGATCTTTTTGTTGAAATAGGTATCTCACAGGCTAGACGGGAGCAAACACCAGAATCAAATGGAAGGTTTTTCCAAAACACACACACCTGCTGCCTCTGAGCTGCCTTCATCTTCACCCCAGATGCTGAGGTACTCATGTGTCCCTGGTCGAGAACCCACATAAAAATGCAGAAATACACATAAAAGGAGGCTGTGCGTGTTCATTTGTGGTCTCATTTCTGGATCTCTGTGGGAGTCTGAACTAAAGGACCCTTGAAGGATGATTTTGAGGATTACTGATAAAGAACATGATAAATATGTGTAGGAGATGTTACCGTGAGATTGAAGTATAAATACCCTCATTTTACAGATGGGAAAACTCTTAGATGAAATGACTGGACCAAGATCCCATAGCTGGTAAATTAAATCTAGATGATCTTACCCCAAATCTACCCATGCTGCCTACTCGGCTGTGTTTCTGCTAAAATCACGGTCCAACTGTGATTCAATTCTCTGGTTGATTCATTTGGGAGTTAAATTGTTAACTTTGCCTTCTTGGAAGATAAATGAAATGTCTACCTTTGTAGTCAGGAAAAAGTATATTTGGGCACCGAGTTATTGTACAAATGGATTCGACCAGAATGTGAGTTGACATTCAGAACAAGTCCGTCCTCATGTAGGGCGGTGTTCCAGTTGCCTGCCCAGGGAGCTCAAGGATGGATTATGCACCTTTGCGGTGGTTGTAGACACTGGGAAATATTTATTCTGACTGATGGAAGTTTACCAAAGAACAGTCTACACTGTAAGTGACCCTAGAATCATTTACCTTTGGTTTTGGAGTATGTTCTTGGTACTTTGCCTGTGGTGGTGTTAGTCATGTTGGGGTGCTCAGGGCCCAGTCCTCGTCAGACAGCCATCATAACTCAGTTTCCCTAGATGAGTCAGCCGCACCAAGGCCACCCCAGGCCCCAGGCACAAGAGCAGTCCCTGTCATGGGACTGACTGTGGCTGTGCCCGCGGGCCTGGGTGTGTGGGGTTCTGGGAGCCAGCCTTCCCTCCAGCTTAACTCGGGATTAAAGGCGGGCCGGCGGTATCTTCAGCCCCGTGCTGGTCACCTTCACGTCTGTGCTGACCCTGCATTCTTATGGTGAGTGGAGGCTCGGCGAGACCCAGCCCTTTTTTGACTCTCACCTTCAGAGCCAAGTCTCTTTAAATCCTATCACGACTCATTCCCACCCTGGGCCTGCGAGGCCGCCAAGGACAGCAGCCTCTCAAGCCGGGAGCAGCTCCCCATAGTACTACCCCTGCTATAAGGCAGGCAGGAGGGAAGGAACAGTCATCCTGAAGATGACGTCCACGTCCCTTCCACTCCACGGTCTGCTCACTAGTCCCCTCCGTGGCTGCATTATGCCCCGGACCCACATCGGAGCACGTCCTGAGAAAGGGGGTGAGATATGAAGATGGGTGGGCACTGAGACCAACAGATAGAGTGATGGTTGGGGAGTTCACAACCAATTCAAACAGCATAATGGGCAATTTAGATAATGTTGGGATATTGTTCAGTTTCTCCCTATGTAATCTACACCCAGTAGTATGTTGGAGCTGGCTTTTGGGCCAATTGTTAAATAGAAATTTTGTGAGCAGATTGTTGAACCATCAGCAGTTTGAAATTAGCCAGGATGGGAGTATTTACACCATGGAAATCAGCAAATGCTATTGAAGGGGAGGAAGACTCTCCTCTCCCCACTCCGGGTCCTTTCCGGCTGGGCTACAGATTAAATTGACATGAGGGTGAACAGCAGGAGAAAATCAAACAAAGCTTTGTAACATGTATACATGGGAGAGACCCAGGGAAACTGAGTATCTCTCAACAAAATGGTGGAGGTTCTCCTCTAAAATAGGCAAACGGGGATATTGGGGGTTGGGTCAGTGATGGGAGATTACCAGAAGACACAGTAAGGTTATTATGCAGATTTAAGGCCTTGCCTTCCACACTGACAAATTTCTAGAGATGAGGTCACCCACCCCTCTTCCCAGTACAGAGAAGGAGATACCTTTACAAAAGGAGATTTCCCTTACAAATGTAAATATCTGATAAACAGAACTTTGATATGAACGGGTGTAGAAAGACCCTCCCAGTCTATCCGATACCCAGAGTTATCCATGGTGATGGCCTGTCCTAGGGACAGGTCTTCCATCCCAAATCCCTTCAGACAGTTAGTGGGGGCAGGGAAGGTCAAAGCCTCCTTCAGTGCTTGAGGTGGCCAATCCTGATCCCCATACTATAATCAAGGCTTCCTCCCCACTTACCCGCCAGAGGTGGTTTACAAGCCCACCACCGCAGCCCATACACCAGTCTCTGCTTTTCTTTCCATCTCGTTGTCTGATGAAATCCACTCCAAAAAGGAGAAAAGAGGCAGCTCAAGAGAAGCTGCTATAAGATTTGTTATACCATTCACATATTCTTTGGCTTATAAAAATAAAGTACTTTGGTTTGGTTTCCTGTCTTGGCTGAAGTCCACCCAGAAAGTAAAAACAAGCCCCAAATGGCAGATAATAGACTGTAGAGGGAGACTCCCCATGATCCGCTCCTGGGACTGCGCGGAGGTGGGGTCTGGGGACCTGTACGTGTGGCCTTCCAGGAGATCCTGATATTCAGGTAGTTTGGGAACCACTGGCTTCAGGTTTATAATCAGCTATGGGCCGATCCCAACTTGACCTTGAGCAAGCTGGGGAAACTTCTGAGAGCCTGTGTTCCTCATCTGCAAGATTTAAGATTCAATGGCTTAAGGTCTGTAAAGGTGTTTCATATATGCTCTTCAAATGTTATTCAATTCAAAATGTTAGTTTATTGTGTTGAAGGCAAATTTTCATCAAAACAATAGGGGGAAAAGGTGTGTTTTAGAGAGGCTATGTTTAAATCTAGAAGGCAGGAGGCAGTGTATCCTGAAATTGCAGCAGCTCGCATCACAGCCCCGTTTGCGATGACCTACATTCAGCCCGCAGAGGCTGGGGCAGGGGTGCTGAAATGATTTGTCTATTTCCGTTATGTGGTACAGCAGAAAAGCCTGTGACTCCAGTGTTGTGACTCAGCAACTCTAGGAGGTGGAATCAATTACCTGATAGACGCGAACCCTGTCAGAGGAGCGGTGGATGGGAGATCTTATCAGGATGAGTCAGGTAATGTGGAGACAGAGGGCCCACGATGATCACTGCTGAAGGCCTGAATGAATGTGCGGCCAATAGCAAAGGTTTCCTAGGTTGGCTGCAAGCTTTCTTTTAAAAAGATGAATTGAATAAAACTCAGAGTTTTGTAATTTCAAGAAGAAAATATAAAGTAACCTAAATGCTACACATTATGGGAAAATGTAGATGCTTCACACTCATGAATTCAATTACAGTCAGAGTTGGGGCGTGTCACCTGGGAAAATTTTGCCCACAATGAGTAGCTTAGCATTCAGTGTTCCCGTTAAGAAATATTCAGGTCAAAACAGTGAAGGTTCTGGAGAAACCAAAGAAAATTGAAAATAGGTTTGTGTGACAACACTAACACTTCGATTCCATAAAGAACCAATAATGTTACAAAGTTTAACTTAAAAATTTGCAAAAATGAAACATCCAAAGTGCTTCACTAACTAGAGAGTGGAGCCTGACATTAATCAACACCCTAGAGTGAGTGCCCACATCATTACTGCGAACGGTAGCTGCCAAGACTTCACAAACATCACGGATCCATGCCCTAAGAACTCCTCAGTTTCTTTCATCATTCAACATCAAAATGTGGGGGCCAGGAAAAAGAATTTATTCAAATTTGTTATGATAATTTGAAGAAATATAAAAATATAGAATAGTAGAGATTAATATACCAACGTGTGTAGTTCTTTGGTTACTGCTTAAATAATAATGTAATAAAAATAAAATGTAGAAGCTGAATACTTTTGGTTGGAGAAGCTTCTAGAAAACGTCTGATAACCTGCCTTATTTTACAAATGTAGTGCTTGTGTTCCTTTATTCATTCATTAAAACTGCATGCAAAAATGACACAGATATTAAATTGCATTAATCTTAGTGTCTCTTTAGGTAAGAATCCACTCAATCTAAACAAGTCACAGTTGCAAGTTACAAAATAATTTACCAGACATTTAGCTATTGCTTTTTGTTAATTTTATATAAAGAGAAAGATAATTTTCCATTCGTGCTTCACGGATTTTCACATTTTCTGTGACAACTAATTTCCATTTTCTTCTTCTCTCTGAAGGGCAGCACAGCCAGCCTGCTCATGTAACCTCCCCTGGTTAAACTCTCTCCGTCGCTGACACCAAGAAGCCATCTGCGTCACAGTAAATATGGTAGGAGCGATTCGTGTGTGTGCGTGTACGTTGATGACACCGACACACTGCCCGGTGTCATCACTGCAACTCCTCTTTGTTCACCAAGAATAAAATAAAAATATAACAAATCTTGTGTGGTCTTCCCTCTGCCAGACCAACCTGCTTTAAAGAACATCTGCCCTGTCTTTGCCTCCTGGTTTTCCGTGGGTCCAGGACGCCGGTTCCTCTGGGACTCGTCTGTTCTTTGGCCTCTGCAGGGCAACTCAAGTCCAGACACAGAGATGGTACGAAGTCACAGTGTCGGAGGATATGACTGTGTTGTTCTCTGGGTGAATGACTCAATCTCCACAGTCTTCCCACAATAGATTTTCTTTAACAACCTTAACAAGACCAGCAAGAAGCTGGACAAGAGAAACACCCATCAGTGTTCATTTTAAACAGAGCTTATGCTCTTGGGTCAGACAAAAGGAGGTTTGAACCTTGCTTCTGCCACTTGTTAGCTGTGTCATCCTGGGCAGGTCACCTAACGTCTCTGAGCTCCTGTTGATGAATATGTTAAATAGGGATAGTAACCATAAGTTGTCTCAAATGGTTATTGTGAGAATTAAATAATTTCATGCATGTGAAGCACTAAGGCTGGCACACAGTCAGAATTCAATAATTTTAACTGTTATTGTGATTTTCTATCTTATTTCCCCAAATTGCTCTATTTTAAAGGAGGTGAGGGAAACTGAGAAGAATAAACATTATTTTAACTTAGTATTTTAATTAGCAAGTGAGATAGGAAGTTAGGGCAGTGGCCTAAGGGCCAGGAGGGCCGACCCTAACAGGTGAACCACAGGGTGGTGGCATCTCGGGGACCTCAAGCGTGCTCCCCACTGCCTCCATTCTACCAGCCACCTGAGTGGGACTTGAAAGAGAAGTTAGAAAAAGGGAAAAGGGAGAGGATGCGTTCGTACTGAAGACTGCAACTACAGCCGAGCATCCACCCTGGAGACTGATCAGAGAAGCATCCAAGAAGCCGCCAGGCTGAGTAACTGGAGACTGGTATAGCCGGGTACAGCCTGGTACAGCCGGGTACAGCCGGGTACAGCCCGGTACAGCCCGGTACAGTTCGGTACAGCCCGGTACAGCCCGGTATAGCTCGGTACAGCCCGGTACAGCTGGGAAAACTGTGGGAACTCAGCACTGAGGGTCGAGGGAGGCCCCATCAGTCACCGGCTGAAGGAAGCTGGGGTGGGAAGGGAAACAATAAGCATCAACAGAGTCAATGCCCCAGCAACTCCTGCCACGGAAGTGACGAGCAAGCCCTCGCCAAGGAGAGCAGGTGTGGCAATTGGAGATCAGCTGGGGTGCACTAAAGGGGTTGGGGGGCAGGTAGGGGTGCTCATGGCGTCTGCTCCAGTACTGTGTTCCTTTGTCCTCTGTCCTTCTGATTCCTTGAAGTCAAGTTCTAACAGGCTGAGTACTGTCTCACAAATACCTGCCTTGTAAAGACGTGCAAGTATTTTTCTAGGGTAATGCATTAGTCTGCTGGGGCTGCCATAACAAAGTACCGCAGACTGGGCGTCTTAAACAGCAGGAATTTATTTTCTGGAGGCTAGAAGTCTGAGGTCAAGGTATTGGCAGGATTGGTTTCTTCTGAGGGAGGCCTGCCTCCTTGGCTTGTGGACGACTTTCTTCCCTCTGTGTCCTAATCTCCTCTTCTTATAAGGACCCCACTCATATTGGATCAGGGCCCACCCAGATGACCTCCTTTTACCTTAACTACCTCTTCAAAGACCTTATCTCCAAATACAGTCACATTCTGAGACACTGGGGTTGGAACTTCAGCATATGAACGTGGTGGTGCTGGGGGACACACAATTCAGTTCACAGCAGGTAGATACAAAAAATATGAAACTGTTGGGTCAAAGAGTGTATACATTTTAAATTTTAATAAATTGGCCAATTTGCCATCCTAAAAAAAGTTAATTTCCATTATAAAAAAAGTAAATGGAGCTGTGTTTCTTGCACACCTGAGCTTGTAGCCTGAGCGTCCACTGAACACGCCACACCTGTCCCCTGGGTATGGCCGAGGGCATCAGTCCCGGCAGGCGGTGCTGGCGGGGATGTGGGAGGAGAGGGGGTGCGTTCTCTGTACTGTCGCGAGCTATTATTTTCATATAGTGAGTATGGATCCTTCCTGCCCCATCCCCCAATCTGGCATTTTCTGTTAAACTATTTTTCCCTCCCAGTTCAGCACTAGACCATAGTCATTGTTACCTATAAAGGGTTGTTGTTGAATAACTAGAAATAGGGAGTCAAGCTTTTGGATTTTGTTTTCAAAAGATAAAAATGAGATGACCATGTAGTCAGGCAAAGCCAATGCTTCTAGCCCCCAAGAGACTCAGAGTGGCCAGACTAGGGATGGAAATGGGAGGAGGAGGGGTCTTCCCCTGAGACTCTCCTCGGTGGAGCCCTGGGTTGATTGAATTAGTGAGCCTTATAGACATTTCTGTTGGGTGGGGGCGGTGGCGTACCTGCTCCTGGGGGCCAACTGTGGCATCTCTTCCCATCTCCACCTTCGGCGTCTCACATTGGTGGCTTGAAATTGGCCACGGTGGGAATCTTTACAGCGCAGAAATTGGGAATCGTGACAGATCAAGACTTTTCCCCTTGGAGAACTGGTCGATAAACATTTACCAGCACACCACTGGTTTGGGAACTATTGAGGAGGAAGGGGACCTGTGCCTCACTTCCTGGGCAGCTCTAGAGAGGTGGCAAACTTTGGAAATCTGCCACATGTCTAACCCACGTCGGGCCAAAAGTAGAAAGACAGTGTGGCCTGTGGCCTACCTTAGCAAAAAGGTTGTAGGACAGTATCCCAGAATTTCCCATGGCCACAGACGGACATGGGAGAGTGCTCAAATTTGTCCTGTACTTTCAAGAAGGGCTCAGAAGGAATTGATATGGAGGCTTGATGACCAACCATCAGTCAGGAAGATGTACACGTCAGCAGATAAGAGAATAGACAGGTGACGACAGAGGACTAGTTTCTTCCCTGACCCCACTGGTGGGCAGGAATGTGGAGACCCCCCAGACATGATAGAGAAGCGAGAGGGATTTTTAGTTGATTCGATTACCTGGACTCCCACCTGGATTCGACCACCCACCTGGAGGGGACCTGAAAGAAAGTTAAAATCCATGAGAGAGAAAAATAAGTGACATTGTGCTTTTCGCACACCTGAGCTTGTAGCCCAAGCTTTATTCTCACCACGTGAACTCCTAAGAAATTTGTGATTCCATCTGGGGCATCTCTGTGTGAACTAGCCGAGAAGCACTTCTCCAAGGCTTTCAGTTGTAAAAGTTCTAAACAATTGGTAAGTAAAAGCAACAGAGTGTCAACCAGCTTGTGACATCTTTCTGAAAACGCTTCTCCTTGGTGGTTAGACTGACTGGGCCCGGAGCTTTGCTCTGACGGGTTGGCGTCATCTCTCGGGCAGGTTGCTGGATTTCTCTGAGCCTGTGTCTAGTTCCTCCTGCAAGGACTGAATGAGGAGGTCCACACAGGATTCTCACACAGTGCGCGGTACCCAGGAAGCGCTCGGCAAACTCTAGTAGTTGTTAGAGGGGGTGTGACGGCAATTCAATGCGTTTTAAGTGACTTGTCCTTTGCCTACATTATTTAGTTCAGTTTTCCGAATGATCTTACGAGTGTGGTCTCCCTTCTGCCAGTGAGAAAATTAAGGCTGAGATAAGCTGGAATACAAATGCAGTTCTTCTAACTCCAAGGGCTCTCCGCTGCTGTGGAGAACGGGCGAGGCAGCTGCCCCTTCTCCTGAGTCAGTGACAAATTGTGGTGCAACAGCAGAGTTCGCCGACTGCTAAAGGTTCTGACTCTAAAATCGTGAGGAGTGACATCACATCTTTTCTGACTTTTGAAATATGTCAAAAACTAAAAGCTTTTCATTAGAGGAGAACAAAGAAACCGAGTTTATTCTGAACAGGAAAGATAGCAGCTCAACCATTTTGGTCTAAGAAAGGTCTTACCGTGGACACATGTGTTTATTTATTTTTTAAACAAGTATCTTAATATCTTACTCTAGATTGTAGACCACTTTGTTTTTACCAAGTAATTAGAGCTCGATGAAAATAATTATCCCAGCTATTTAACGTGGGTATATTTTCGCCAGGCCGGAGGAAAGCCCAGATGGTCCTTCCACAGAGCCTGAGGCCGAGGCACCACTGCTTGCCTGGTGGCAGCTGCATACACACCCAACTGGTGACCTGGATGGAAGCACCCAGTCTAAGCAGCTTGTCCTTAAAAGTGCAAACCCTATGACATCACGCATGAGACTGTGTTGCAATGGGGAGAGTTCCACTTGCTTCTCTGAGACAGCGAGGTTTAAATTAGAAGAGACTTAAATTATTAGGTTGAACCATAAGAAACTGGCACTTCTGCAGGTCCCAAATCATTGAATATTAGCAATTCATGTGGTTCGAACTATTGATTAAATTAAAACGTCAATTCCTGATTAAGCTCTCTCCTTCCTGATTAAGCTCTCTCCTTCCCCAAAGTAGGACTAATAATAATTCCAGTCATAGACGTCGTCATCTTTGTTGCGTAAGCACTTCTACCGATTGAGCTCTTGCGATGCCCAGTTCTAGTCGATGTGTTTTACACCCGTTAACTCATTTAGTAACACAACAACCGTGTGAAGTAAGAACTATGATTATTCCATTGGAGAGATTTATCAGGTTACACACGGCAGCTTAGACTGTTGCACTAAATGCTCTACATGAATGATTCATTTCCTGTACGACAAATGCTGCTGTTTTCCTCATTCTTCAGAGGAAGACCCCGAGGTGAGAGAGGTTCAGAAATTTTCTGAGGTTCTCAAAACTAGCGGGGGGCAGAGGAGGAATTTGAAATGAGGTTGATTCAGTTCTGGGCCCCGGTGCCTAACCACGAAGCTACTCTACTTCATTCCGCTGCCTTTTTCATCCTGCCTCTGCCCACCTTCTCTGATGCTGTGGCCAGCCTCACTGAGGACAGTGAACATCCCTGCATGCACATCGGTGGCGAATGCTGCTGGGTTTTGAAAATGCAGCATTGCCAAACTGCTTGTGAAACTAGGCCAGTCAAGTGCACCGATTCCAATAAAGTCTTACTAAATTTGATTCCCCTTTGTAAAATTGCAAATGGCCATAGAAATACCACTGGAGTTCAATACGCTGATTTCCCTGAATAGGATTCCCTCGCGTGTCTCAGAAGACAACTAATAAACGCCCCTGCACTGATGTGGCAGCGAAATAATCTCTCTGGGAAGTGGCTCAGCTCTTACTCACCAAGTAGAGTGTTTACTGCGTCTCCCCTAGGGTACAGATATTACTGTACCGTGAACACTGGAGTGAGAGAATTGGAGAGGTAAGGTGATTACACATCAACAGAGCCAGCTGCTCACACCTGGCAGAACGGCCATCATCAAAAGACAAGAAATAACAAGTGTTGGTGAGTATGTGGAGAAAAGGGAACCCTCGGGCACTGTTAGTGGGAATGTAAATTGGTGCAGCCACTATGGAAGCAGTATTGAGATTCCTCAAAGAACTGAAAACAGAACTTCCATATGATCCAGCAATCCCACTTCTGGGTATTTATCTTAAGGAAATGAAAACACTATCTTGAAGAGATATCTGCACTCCCATGTTCACTGCAGCATTGTTCACAATAGACAAGACATGGAAACAACCTAAGTGTCCATCAGCAGATGAATGGATAAAGAAAATGTGGTATGTGTATACAACGGGATACTAGTTAGCTATAAAGATAAGGAAATCCTGCCATTTGTGACAACGTGGATGGACCTTGAGTGGATTATGCTAAGTGAAATAAGTGAAACAGAGGAAGACAAATACTGTATGATCTTATTTATGCGTGGAATCTAGACAACAGAACTCACAGAAATAGAGAGTAGAATAGTGGTTACCAGGGGCTAGTGGTGGGAGAAATGGGAGACGTTGGTCAAAGGGTATAAACTTCCAAATATAAGATGAGTAAGTTCTGGGGATCTAATGTACAGCAGGGTGAGTATGGTTATCAGTACCGTATTATATACATGGAAGTTGTTAAGACAGTAGCTCTTAAATGTTATCACACACAAAAAGTGGTGACTATGTGAGGAGATGGAGGTGTTAACTAACCTTATTGTGGTAATCGTTTCACAATATACACATGTATCAAATCCTCACAGTGTGCTCCCTAAACTTACGTATGCCATATGTCAATAATATCCACTAAAGCTGGGAAAAGAAATAGCTGAAAACTGCTGTTTGCACCCGTATTGAAAAGATTCTCTGAAGCCAAATGATTTCACTGCTTTTAAAGGATTTGCTGAGTTCAGTCGGAGATGCCCAACCTTAGCTGAGATTTTCTCCCACACGCGGTTACACTCCAGAAGGGGCCTGCTTCCTGCTGTGGGGTCGCCCTCCACACCCGCAACCTGAAGACTCGCCACACTCACGGTGCACCGTTACACGCTCGGCTCCAGTGGCAGCTGTGCAAATGAGGGCTTGACTCTCTGTCATTTTAATATGAGTTGAGATGAAAAATAAAATGAGAGGAGACAGTGAAGGTGTCTGGTGTCCCTCCTTCGGATCCGCCATGCCTCTACGTGGCATTTCGCCTGATGGCATACAGGCCAGATACTAATACTGATGCTTACCGTTTACTAAGCCCTCAGCATGTGCCAGCCATTGTGCTGGTGCCCATACGTGGAGAACCTTCCCTTTCTCACCTGTGGTTTGCAGATGAGGAAACGGGGGGATCGAGTAACTTGGCCAAGCTCACCTCCACGTAAACGGTGTGCTTGGGGCTGGAATCCAGGTCCAGCTGACTTTGGAATCCCCGTCTTGAGCACTGTGAATACTGCCTCTCAGGACACATAACCAGTAAGCCGCTGGAGTGAGTCCACAAGCTTCCTCCCTGGACTGCAGGGTCCTGCTTTGTTCTGCTTTCCTGCACCAGGTGTTCTAGACTCCCTCTCTTGGGTGAGGGGCTGCAGTGACCGTTTACCCCCAACCAACGCCTGATACTCCCTGTCCTGCCTTCCCTTCAAATGTGGAGTCCTCCTCTGATCACACTCCTGTGCCTGAGGAGCCTTGAACAAGCGCGTCCTGCAAGGAGAGATTCTGTCCGTCTGTCATGTGATGACCCTTCCTTCAGGGGGAAGAAGAGGTTCTGCGGGGCTTGGGCACAGCTTCCCCTGAGGCTGTAATTTAGACATTACAATAGGGAGAGGAGACAAGCGTGGGATGTTTTTCAGTCTTTTTATCTCATTCTGTGTGCCAACGTTACATTTCTTTAAAATTTTATTTTTTAAATAAAGAATATATTTGTATGGTTCAAAATCAAAACAATATAAAATGATGATATGTATGTACGTATATGTATATAAATTTGTGTGTATATGTGCATATACAGTTATAGATGTATATATTTGTGTGTGCATGTATCTATCTATATATACATAAACATACATACATGTATTTGTTTTACTCCCACCCTTTTCCCTGTCCGCTCTGATTCTCCTTCCAAATTATTTTAGCATTTTTATTCGTTTCTTATGTATTCATCTCATACTTTTTAACTGCAAACATAGGCAAATACAAATATATTTATAGTTTCCTTTCTTACACAAAAGCTTCACTCTCCTCACATTTTTACTTAACAAATTTCCTAGTAACACTAGTGTGATCTGTTTCTACCCACAGAACAGGGCTGACATCCAGTGTGTGGGGTTCTCCTCACGGAAATGGTTCCGACACTAACACAGAGTAAGCGCAGACCCCACAGGTCAAGGTCTCGTCCTGCAAGGCTGCCCCCATTGCAAGTCATGGACTCTCTGGTTACCTGCACATCTGTCTGATTTGGCTACAAATTGGGGGTTCCCATGATGCCCTCCTCAGGTTCCATAATTTGCTATAATGGCTCACAGAACCCAGGGAAACACTTTACTTATTATTACTGGTTTATTATAAGGACACAGATGAACTTCCAGAGGAAGAGATATATAGGGCGAGGTCTGGGATGGTCCGGAGCACAGGAGCTTCTGTCCCCACGGAGTTTGGGGTGTGTCACCCTCCTCGCACACCGATGTATTCACCAACCTGGAAGTTCTCCAATTCCTTTTGTTTAGGGCTTTTCTGGAGGCTCCGTTACATAGGCACGGTTGATTAAATCATGGCTGTTGGTGATTAACTCCATCTCCAGCTCCTCTCCCCTTCCTGGGGGCTGGGGGATGGGGCTGAAAGTTTCAACCCTCTAATCCTTCCTTGGTCTGGTTTCTCTGGCAGCAGCCCCCACCCTGAAATGATCTAGGGGCCCATCAGGAGTCATCTCATTAGCGTACAAGATGACACATCACTCTGGAGATTCCAAGGGTCTTAGAAGCTCTTGTGCCAGGAACCAGGGACAAAAACCAAGTAATATAACAAAAGATGTTCCTGTAGCCTTATTGCTCAGGAAACTACAAGGGTTTTAGGAGATCTGTGCCAGGAACTAGGGACCAAATATGTATTTCCTATTATATCACAATATCACACCTGGTGATCTTTCCATATCAATACACAAAAAACATCCACTTTTTACTCTTTTTTTTATTACATGTGTCTTTATTTTTTATTGAAATATGTTTGACATACAACATTGTGTAAATTTAAGGTGTACAACATGTTGATTTGACACACTTACATATTGTAATACGATTGCCATTGTAGCGATAGTTAGCACCTCTGTCATGTTACATAATCATCATTTCTTTTTAGTGGCTGGAATAATTAAGATCTAGTCTTTTAGCAAGTGTGATGACTATAATACAATGTTGTCTATATTCACTAGACTGTGTGTTAGATCTCCAGGACCCACCACTCTTTGCAAATTTCACTTCTTGCTTATGCCTGTATAGTATTCCATTGTGTGGCTACACTGTAGCTTATCTAACAGTCCCCATTAATGGCCATTTAGGGCATTAAGGTAATCTTAATGGATATTAAGATTTTTGAAATCTTATAATTACAAACAACACTGCAATGAATAAACCTGTACAAATGGCCTTTTTTTCTCCTGCAGCTATGTCTGTAGGATAAATTCCCAGAAGTGGGATTGCTAGGGTGAAGGGTAAGTACCTTTTTGATGGTTCTTGTCAAATTGTCCTTCCGAGGACTCTCCACCAGCCTTGTGGACGAGCCTCTGTCTCCACAGCCAACAGAGCGTGCCGGCACCCTCTTGGGTTTGTGCCAACCTGATCGACGAGAAATGCTTTCCTAGAGCAGCTCTGACTTACAGCTGTCTTCTTATGACTGAGGGTGAGAACCTTTTCGTACGTGTAAGGGCATTTATATTCCCTTTCTGTGAAAAACAGAGAGTGGAGAGATTACATTGCCTGAGAAATGACTCACAGATAACTCTCCCAGTTTGTCACTTATCTTTTGACTTTGCTCTTGGTGTATTATTATTATGACCATTATTATTATTTCTACTACTTTGCCCTTCAGAGGGCTTTTGTTGTTTGTTACAGAGTTGCATACATCCTTATTCTCTCTCACAATCTCTGGATTTTGAGTCATAGTTAGAAAGGCCTTTCTTACTTTGATGTTACAAAGGGATTCACCTGTGTTTTCTTATCATAGTTTTACGGTTTCTTCTGTTTTTCTCTCATGTTTAAATCTTTGGTGTATTTGGTGTTTATTCTGATGAGTATTATGTTAGTTATGGATTTAACGTTGTGTTTTTGCCTATGACTTCCCAATTACCCCAGCGCTGTTTTATTAAAAGTCTACTTTACTCCACTGATTTGAAATGCTACCTGTATCATATTCCAAATCCCTGTGGGCATTTGGTTGTGAGTCTGACCTTCTATTCTTCTCCATTGGTCTATTTGTAGTAGTTCATCTAGTAGTACCTCACTGCTTTAATTATGGAGGCTTCATAGCATATATTAATAATTTATGATATTTCTTTTAGGGAGGTGAGGAAGTCCTTTTCTTAGTGCTTCAAATGAGAAGGAAAGTTACTCTCGTCAATTATATTGATTTAACCGTCTCACATTTTTACACGTTGATATATGACCAGGGGGCCTCCATCACTGATCTCCTTGCAGGGGAAGCAGCTGTGGGCAGTCATGTGCCTGGAGCTGGATGACAAGCGATGCTCCTTTATATCTCCTAATTTTGGGGGGGCATGTGGAGCATGTGGAGCTGGGGGTGAGAAGGGTTGGTCTCCTGTTCTACTTGGATATTTGAAACAATTCTGATAAAAAAACTCCTTGGAGGAGCACTGAGAGGTGAGTACAGGGAAGATCTGAATACTGCCGCGTGGTTTCTAAGGTGAAAGTCTTAGGCTTGATGCCTGTCTCTCAGAGTCCCAAACTTGTTGCTCATTGACTTTCAAAAAGATCCTCTTACTTTAGAGCCTGGAAAAGAAAAGGGAGTGCCCGCTGACGTTTGGCTGACAAGCCCCCTACATTATCTCTTGTCCACCATGTTCTCAAAAATCAGAACCACGGTGTGGGAGACTCCCTAGCATCATCTTCAGGCAGGACACGTGTACACCCAAAGTTTCCCAATTCTAAACAAGGCTATAGAATGGTATTTAATTAAGTGAAAACGTATGTAAGATAAAATAAATCTGTGAATGTCCCCAAGGTGTGTACAATATGAGGATTGCCTTTTCGTTCCGCCACTGTGATAATGGCTTATTACGAGTCTGCCGTGGCGCTTTACTCCGTGCGTGCATCGCTTCCCCCGACCCTCCGACAGCCCTGATGAACTCAGCCCCGAGGGGTTTAGTGACTTACAAACTGTGCAGGCAGCAGGCGCGGCAGAACTGTCCATGCGTGCGTGTGAATGTGAGCTGGGTGAGGCGGTGGGAGAGGGAGTGGGCAGGAAATCCTCTGTTCTTGCTACTGCAAACCTCTGAGTCACTTTCTTTCTCGGTAGGTGCCCATGGTATTCATCCCTGGAGGATCTGTGGTCTGTTTTTAGTGTACCTTGCTCCCCACAGTGGGAATGCCTCCCTGTTTCTTTCCATTACCTTCTCTTTCTCCCACTTTGCAGTAGTAATTCCATCTTCTTCTCCCATTCTCCTTCTGGATCCCTCTGGTATTAGAAGAAAACTTCAACGGCTGTTCTGGGCTGTGGCAGACATCCTCACAAAGCTTGTTCTACACGTTGGCCAAAGATCCACTAATCTATGCAGACAACATTGTACAGTTCTAACAGTAGTGGAGTTTTCTCTATAGACATTAAACGTATTTCTTTTACTTATTTTTCTCTTCACAAAAGTAATATATACCCTTAGATATAATCCAAACACAGCAGAAATGTGTACTGTTGAAAGCAAATAATCCCACCCTCCAGAGAAAACCACATTAACGGTCTAGTGATCCCCACTTTTTGCAGAGGTATGCTGGCTAGATTGTTCTTATTTTATGAAAATGGAGTCATGCTATACACCTGGTTCTGCAGCTTGCTTTCTTTACTTAGAACGCCTCCCCAGCAGCCTCTCCTTACGCTGAAACCCCTGTTGTAGGGATGACACAGAGCACTTGTACTTCCTCCCATCTTCATTCTCCTATTTTTGGCCCCAAGGTATAGGAAACAAGTACACTGAAGTGAGAGTGAAGAGTCTTGGGTTTCTAGTCATAATTCTGCCGCTAGCTAGCTGTGGGATGTAGACAAGTTGTTCAGCCTCTTTGGCCTCCTTTTTCTTCCTTGTAAAGTTAGAGGATAGGGCACATGACCTCAAAGGTCCCTCCCAGCTCTATCAGACCAGGCCTATTGGGAGCAGATTGGTACTGAGCATCAACTATGTTCTGGGCCCTGTCCTGGGTGCTGAGGAGGCAGCAATGAGCACAAGAAAACCCCTAGCCTCACAAAGCTGACATTTCAATGTTGATTTCTCTTCCTCTGAATAGCCCAACCAAGCTTCTGGAAACAATGTTCTCCTCTCCATTTCTTCACCCCACAGTTCTTAGCCTGCAGCAACCAAGCTCTCGCCTCAACCACTCCCATCAAAGTGCCGTCGCAATGGCCAGCAGTTGTCTTATATTCACAACATCCGATGGATTCTCATTCAGTCTTCACTTGAGCACTATGTGGAATGTGACACTATTATTTGGTTTCTCCTTTTACTGATGGTCTCCTTCCATGGCACTGATTTCTTCTGAGAACGACTATTCCTTCTTCTGAGTGTATATACATTCAATCCTCATTATTTGCAGATTCCATGTTTGTGAATCCACCTACTTGAAAATTTATCTGTAACCCAAACGTCAACGTGTGCAGTGCTTTCGTGGGCATTCGCAGACATGTGCGGAGCAGTAAAGGGTTTGAGTCGCTCCAGGTGCTTGTTCTCAGCTGAGGTCACTCTGCCTTCTTGTTTCAGCTCTCACACCATAAACTAGTTTCTGTTCTGTAGTCCATTTAGTGCCATGATTTTTGCATATTTGTGGTTTTCATGGATGACCTGCTGTTTAAAGTGACCCCCAGGTGTAGTGCTGAAGTGCTGTCTAGTGCTCCCAAGTGCAAGAAGTCTGTGATGTGTCTTCCAGAGAAAATATGTGTGCTAGATAAGCTTCTCTCAGGCACAAGTTATAGAGCTGTTGATTCTGAGTTCAATGTTAATGAATCAACAATGTGTATTAAATAAGGTGTCTAAGCAGAAATACACATAAAACAAGGTCATGATTGATAAGTTGACGAGAATGTTGTGACCAAGGTATGCAGGAAGCTAATCCTATAACTTCCCTGGGAGCAGTGGTTCAGGATTTGTAATTCAGCATTCCTGGAGACGTTAGAGAACTACAGCCACTATGGAAAACAGTATGGAGGTTCCTCAGAAATTAAAAATGGAACTACCCTATGATCCAGCAATCCCACTTCTGGGTATATATCCAGAGGAAATGAAATCACTATCTCAAAGAGATATCTGCACCCCCATGTTCACTGCAGCATTATCCACAATTGTCAAGATATGGAAACAAACTAAGTGTCCATCAATGGATGAATGGATGAAGAAAATGTGATATACACACACACACAGACACACACACAATGGAGTGTTATTCAGCCATAAAAAAGAAGGAAATCCTGTCTTTTGTGACAACATGGATGGACCTGAGGGCATTGTGCTAAGTGAAATGTCTGACAGAGAAAGACAAATACCATATGATCTCTTTACATGTAGAATCTGAGAAAGTCCAACTCCTAGAAATAGGGAGTAAAATGCCAGGGGCTGGGGGGGGGGCATGGAATTGGCGAGATGTTGGTCAAAGGGTAGAAACTTCCAGCTATAAGATGAATGAGTTCTGCGGATCTAATGTACAGCAGGGTGTATTATATACATGGAAGTTGTTAAGACAGTAGATCTTAAATGTTATCACACACAAAAAATGGTAATTATGTGAGGGGTGGAGGTGTTAACTAACCTTATTGTGGTCATCATTTCACAATATATACATGTACCAAATCACTTTGTACACCTTAAACTTACATATGTTATGTGTCAATAAAATCTCAATAAAGCTGGGGAAAAAAGAACACAACTACTGCAAATAATGAGAATCAGCTGTATTTTTAAATCCAGCTCCTCTTTCTCTACCACGTCTTAAACATTGGCATTCTTTGGGACTCTTTTTGGTCCCACTGCTCTTCTATAAATTCTCCAAGACAACCCCTCTCTGTTAGAAAGGACTCCAGACCTTTCTCCTAGCTCCATACCTGTATATCCAACTGCTTAAGTGTATTCCTCAGGCCCCGCAAATTCAAACCCCCCCTGCACTTACTCCCTCCTTGATGTGTTCTTCCCAGAACGGCCCCCAGTTTAACACAGGGTGCCACCGGGCGGGTGAGCCAGTCTCCTTGACTTCTCTGCTCTGCACCCCTATCTCCAGCCCCCGGTGGCTGACTCCTCTCAGCTCCCTCTCCCTCTCTGCTCCCACTGCTGCGCCTTACCCCTGCCCCTCGTTGCCTGCCTAGAATGTTTCCTGGTTTCCCAGTCTCTCTGCCTGCAGTCAGTACTGCCCCCTCATTCCTACCCCTTCAATCCGTCTTCCACACTGCGGCCAGATACAAAGCTAACGTTTATGTCACTGTGAAGCTAACATTTGTTTTGTGCCTCTGTCCCAGGCCCTGTGCTAGAGAATTGATACACGTTATCTATAATCCTCACAGTGTACACAGTTACACCCATTTTCCATCAAAGGAAACTGAGATTCAGAGGTGCTGACACCCTAAGTCCTGAGCACTAGATCGCATAAGTCTTCCAGCCTCACCTGACTGCTCAGTTATTCAAAGGTGATTTTGTGCAGGCTGATTCCCCCTGGGACGGGTAAATTGCATCTTCGTTCACGACTCAGCTCAGGGCATCTCTAGTTCAGAGTGTCTCCTCTACTTTCAGAGAACTCTGCCTCTGACTTTGAAGACAGGAACCGTGTACCATTCTAGAACACAGCCCAGAGGCCAGCGTGGAGGAGGTGAGGTACAGAAGTTTGCGGAGTGAGGGAATGAACTCCCGACTTTTCAAGGGCACTGACGACTCGGTATATATTTGATCAACCATTGGACAGGATCACTAGTCAAGCTCGTAAGCAGTTCCTTGGCCCACATCAGGGGCTGCGTCCCCTGGAAAAAACCCAGTCCTGGAATCTTATGATGCTCTCCCTTTCCTGTGCTTTCACTGACACCTCTAAGCTCAGCTATGCTTCCTCTCATCCTCGGAGTTTCAGAAAAAACCACCGTCTCCAGTAATGAAGAAAATTCCAAATAGTCAAATTTTGAAAATTCAGTATTCCAAGCGAATTACCTCTTGCACAATGTTTCCAAGACGCAAAATGTTTCCATGTCACTATTTTTTTTCATGGAAAAATATGGGCTTACTGATAGGATTGTTACCTCGTTTTGATTGGCGTACACTTTAACTTCTATTTATTCTTCTTTCCTCCTGGTGAAACTAACCGTAGGGTCAGGGGACTTGAATACCAGAGCCATTTGATGACAGTCTGGAGCCACCAAGGAAAGAAAATATTTCTTCCCTGTGGTAAAATTTTTTTCAAAATGGTTATAAGCAGATTTAAGCAGGACATAAAAAAAAAAAGCATATGTTGATTTAAACAGAACCTTAAAAAATAAAACACAAAAAGTACAACCCCATTTTTGTAAAACAAGAATAATCTAGTTAGCGCATCTGTAGAGAAAAATACAGAGGAATATGCACGAAGATTTAAAGAGGTTTTTTTTTCTGGAGGGCAGGATTGCAGGGGACCTTCACCTTGGTGTAACAGATTTCTGGTTTTGCTGTGCAAAACTACGCAGAAAATTCTAGGAAAAAAATTTTATTTTTAGCTTTATTCTGGGGGCTATTTTGCTTTTCTCCATCCTCAGAGTGAAGTGCTGCCTAAAACAATCAATTAACGATTGGTTAATCACGGTATAGCTGCCGTTATCTGTTTCCCCACGATACTGGGATACTGTTTTCTAACTTGGTCTCTTCTCTGTGCAATTGTTACTGATTTTTTTGTTTGTTTTTTTGCTGAGGAAGATTGGCCCTGGGCTAACATCCTTGCCCATCTTCCTCCACTTTATATGTGGGACGCTGCCACAGCATGGCTTGATGAGTGGTGCATAGGTTGGTGCCTGGGGTCTGAACCTGCGAACCCCAGCCAGCCAAAGTGGAGCGCGTGAACTTAACCACTACACCACTGGGCCGGCCCCTATTGTTATTGATTTTTAAAAAATGAGCTGCATATCATCCTCAGAATGTGGTCCAGTCTAGCAGGTATCTTTTGTTGAAATGTTTGGGGATGTGTTATTCTCTAATAATGTGATTATATTGTAAAAGTCTGAGACTTTTATAATTCAGGGAATAGTAATTTCCCCCAAAGCTAAAGTTACTGACAGCAAGTAATTTCTGAATTGTGAGACCCTTCCCCAGTCCTGGACTCTGGGGTGGTGGGGGACGGGCACATCTCCAGGGCTCGTGTTGTGGAGATGTGGGCCACACTGAGTCAGAGGACATCAGAGGGATGGAGTTCAAATGCCACAACTGCTGCAAGAATCCCTCTGCCACATCTGTGACACTCCAGACACCACATAAAACTCCGAGGCTGCCCGTGGTCCCAGGGAGAGTCCCGCGGCTTTGACACGGTCCCGGAGGTCTGTGGTCTGGCCTCTGCTGATCTCTCCGATTTGTTTCACTCATTCACTCCTTTATCACTCCCCTCATCAAGTATGGACGGAGCTCTTTGTGTTCCAGGCCCTGTTTTGAGAATTCAACCATAAATAAAACGGAGAAAACTGCCCTGGAGATGATAGTCCGGTGGTCTAAAGAAGGTAATAAACAGTAAACTGTCACGTCAGGGGGTGAGGAACACCAGGGAGGAAAAGAAAGCATGGAAGATGCCGTGATTTAATACGTCCACACATCTTCCACCTTCCTCCCTCCAGAGCAGGCTGGACGGGTGCTCACGTCAGTGCACAGATACATCGGACGCGCTGGGCTGTGACTCTGCAGTCCAGGTCTGAAAGGCACTTGGGCGTCTTCCTCCCTCTCTTGGGTCGCACACTCGGGGGTGTTAGCTGTGTCGTGAGCAGCGCCGAGGAGAGCTCCATGCGGTGAGGAATCGCGGCCTCCAACAGTCAGGCCATCGGCTAACCGCAGGCCACCAGCTTCACCACAGCATCGTGGATGTCCCGGAGCCAGCTCCTTAGAAATTACATGGATAACACATGGTTGTTGTTTTAAGCTGCTAATTTTGGGGGCACTTTGTTACATAACTGTATATAACTAAAACAAAAAGAAAATAGTGAGTATATATGTCAGGTGGTGGTGGCAGCTGCCAGGGTGGTTGGGGGAGGCCTCACTGAGAAGGGGCCTTGTAACAAACACCCGAAGGACTCTGGTGATTTGGGGAGACGACGATGTGTCGATGTAGGTTCATAGTTGTAACAAACGTACCCCTCCGGTGGGGGATGTTGACAGTGGGGGTGGTTATGCACGTGTGGGGGCAGAAGATGTATGGGAAATCTCTGTACCGTCAGCTCAATTGCTATGAACTAAAAATTCCTCTTAAAAAGAGAGAGAGAAAGAGAGAGAGCACCTGAAGGGGGTAAGGGAGTGAGTCGGGTGCACTTCTGGGGAGGATCCTTGTTACCCTTCCTATTGCACTGAAGTCATGCAGAACTCCCTTCAGTTGTTCGAACATTCTATTTTCCTTCTCGATTCCAAGCCTCTCCATGTGTTACTTCCTCTACCCATAACTCCCCTCCCTGCTACCCTACCTCACCCCACCCCCAAAACCAGCCTCCTCATTAAGTCCTTGTTTATCCATCAAGTCTTAGCTTAGATGCCACTTCTTCCAAAAGGCCATTCATATCTGCCTGGTCTGGGGTAAGTACACTTCCGTGTGCTCCCTCATGGCCCCCTGTCATAGCATTTGACACAATGTATGAGGACGCCCTTGTTGTTGTTCGTTAGATGGATTGTACTCTCTGTGAGGACAGGGCCATATCTACTGAAGCTGTAACCCTGTACCCCACAGAACAGTGGACACCTCGTAGGAACTCAGTACATACCTACCAAGTGCATAAATATGTTCTGCTTCTGCTCGGACACAGCCCCATCACCAAACAGCAGTCACATAAGCCCTCTGAGTCTCAGTTTCCTCATCTGTAAAACACCTTCCTTGGAGGATTATGGTGAGGATCACAAACGGGCTAGGTAAATCACCTCACAGGGTAAATTCTACGTAAGCAATGACTAAATGGGAGTTTGTTCCCTCATAAGACAGTCCATTCCATCCCATTACTGAGTAGCTCTATTTAGGAGAAATCTCTTGTCTTGAAATTGGGAAAATTGTGGATTAACGCTTTCTCTGGGTAAGCCCCATTTTAAATTTTCGATCACAATTAGATGGATATTTTAGGATGTAAGAGACAAATATTAGCCAAATTCTTTTCCCTTCCTTCCTTCCTTCCTCCCACGCTCCCTCCCTCCTTCCTTCTTCTTTCCTTCTTTCTTTTCTCTCATC
Organism: Tapirus indicus; assembly: GCA_031878705.1. NCBI lineage: Eukaryota > Metazoa > Chordata > Mammalia > Perissodactyla > Tapiridae > Tapirus > Tapirus indicus. The sequence continues at coordinate 152,371,252 of CM062918.1, read as the reverse complement.
AGGTTTATGGAGGCATGATTTACAGACAGCAAAATTCATCCTTTTTAGGAGTATAGGTCTATGAATTCTGACAAATGCATGCAGTCTTGTTACCACCACCAGTCAAGACGTTTAAACTTTCTATTAATTCTCTGTTGCCGACCACTCAGAGCCGTGTGTAGTTCTTACTCACACTGCTTCGCCTCTCTGCCAAAATGGGATTCTCTAATTTCAATGGTCTGGCTTGTTCTGTCAGTGTTTGGAGCCTGGATGTCCGAGGAGGTGCCTATGTTTTCGGCTGACTCTGCTGGCCTGGAAGGCTCTCCTTCCAAAGTGATGTTATTACACTGCATTCCGATTCCTTTCATTACTGTCTCAGAGCAGAAATTGTGAACAGGCAATGATAACCCTTTAGCTTCATTTGGGACTCTGAAGGGCAATTTTTTTTCTCTTCTCTAACAGAAATAGAAAAAGTGAAGTGGCAAAATTTCTAAACAAAGAAGGATTTTTAACAAGAAATTTGCACATGCACGTGTTTCTCACCCTGATCTGAATTTCTGTCATACTTAATGTCGGTACTGTTTGTCACTTTAATGCTTCTTGCTTCTTCTTGGTGTTTGTCTCCATGATTCGATGATGAGGTGAAGAACTTTTCATTATGTCTCTTCTCTCCTGCGTAACAGGGGCCAGCCCGGGGCCAGGCACAGGAGCCACTCAATAAATGCTCTTCTGAGAGACTGACTTGTGGGGAGAAGTGGCTTTTGGTAAATTTATGGAAAGGTCCTTTGCGGAAAGACCAGGATTTCAGCACAGAACGTCTACCAGAACGCCAGAATCTTTAATTTATGAGGATGAGTGAAGCTCTGTAGGTTGACTCTGGTTTCACTAATTCATGAACTAAATCACCTGGCAACACAGTGTGACAAATGCAGACATCTAGGAAACTGGATTATCTCAAAAGATCAAGGTGGAGTTTTGGTTCTATCTGCGGGTGCAAAAAAATGAAAGAAGGAAGCATTTGTGGCTCTTGAGGTAAAGTGATCTAGCTTCCAGTTCTTTCTGCCAATCCTCTCCGTTGTACAAGTCATTGACGAGAATATAAACCACCAGGGTGAGGCGGGGGAACCCCGCGGGCAAACATGTTCCCAGAGGGGTCTCTGGAGAGGTTTTCTGGGCATCCCGCGGTGCTCGTCCACCTGGCAGTAAGTGTGCCGTGAGGCCCCGAAATCAACCTGGTACCGAGTAACGCAGTCGTCCATACTGGGGTCCTGGGCAAAACCCTCAAAACAGCCTCTCCTCTTTCTCAAATACAGTGAATGCAGTTGACCACAGATGTTTCCAAAGAGGTCACAGAGATTTTAATGTTCTGAGGAAGTCAGAGGGTCGGGGTAAGACCAAGCCCCACACACGTGTAAGAGGCACAGAAAGTTGCCAAGAGACTTTTCTCCAAAATCTTCCCTCTACAAGCCTGTCATTTTGTCCAGATTTCCCATTAGTCACTCCTTTGAGCTACGATGTTCAAGACTCCGGCAGAAATGCCTATCTGCATTTAGAATTTCTTAGCTATTAATGCTAGGTATGGATTAGTTGGCCATTACGGTCTCCGTGACCTGGTGTCACCTTGGGTGGTAGCAACACAGGCCAGGTAGATTTTTGATAAGGTTGGGGCAGGATGTAAGGTCCAGAGTGTGGGGTGCTTCCACTGCGGTGGTGTTTCTCTGGGGGAGGCGCTGGAGACCCCGAATTGCATGGAGGCCAACATAAAGGTGACCGGGGCGGGCGGAGCAGCAGGAGAACAGGTCCAGTGAAGAAGATGTGTGGTTGCCATTGTGGTTTTCATGTGGAGTGATGGTCTTGCGGTGATACGCGGAGAGCAGATGCAGTGAACCCAGGAGTCGTGGCCATGGAGTCACTCTGGGGCACAAGTGCCTGCTTGTGGGGGGAAGAACCGGGTGGCTCTTGAGAGACAGGGACGTCATCCTTCCCGGCCTGACCTTCCTTGAGTGAGTCTCCCAGGCCAGACCTTAGCTCACAGGCCGAGCCCCAAAGAGGCTGCCATGGTCACGGGGTGCAGGTGTCCTTCACAAAATGGGCAAGTGGGTGGTCTGCTCCTCCTCTCCCCTGGGCGCCACAGGGCACTCTTCCTCTTCCTTGCCATCCTCTCTCAGTCATTCTTGCAGTGATTCTCTAATGGAAGGGAAGGTTTCCTGCAGAAACCCCTCCATGTTCAGTTTGAATAATTGTGTAATTTATTGGAAGTTATGTAATGTAGCCGTATTCTCACTTCCTGTTCTTTTCATTTTACTCAAAGCCATCCCCAGGCAAAATATAAAGTGTGTAGTGTGTGTGTGTGTGAGAGAGAGAGAGAGACAGACAGACAGACAGAGAAACCATGGTACTTAATGGAATTACAGGAGACATAAGTAAAACAGACCTGTCCATGCTCCCTGCTCTGATGGAGCTAGTAACCTCTAGTGGGGGAGTTGGAGAAGTGACCAGGGTGTTTTAATTCAGGTTGACATGTGCCGTGATAGGAGTAGACACAGGGACTGTGGGACTTAGTGGAAGGGGAAGTGGGATAGTTTCATGGATTCCAGGAATTTCTCTTTGCTGACCAAGGATTTCCCTTGCCTGGGTCCCTAATAGCTGAAGTCTGATAATTGGAGTTGCATGTAGCTGGACACTTCACTCGGAGATAGCGTGGTGAATGGAAAAAGCTCTTCCTTAGTCCTAGATTTGTCACTGTGTAGCAGTGTGACTTGGAGAAAGTTATTTCACCTTTCTGAGCCTGATATTTCTTATCTGTAGAATTGGAATAACACAATTTGACAGGTTATTATGAAGATTAAATCAGATAAAATCTAGGGGAACAGCTTGAAAATTACAGTGATATTAGTTTTATGATTTATGATTAGTATGAACATAAAACAGACAGGGTAGAAGGTCAGAGCTGGAGAGAAGGAGAGAGACGATGGGGAGTGAAATGGTGTAGAAAGGAAGAGATGAAGGTCCCTGAGAACTCCTGTTTTCTTCCAAAGTTTTGCTTCAAATCAGTCCTAATTGAAGATAATAGTTACTGAGAAATGTAAATAATTGGCTCTGGTGTTAATAGAGAAAAGGAAAGACTAGAAGGTGTGTGACCCAGTCAGTGTCTTAGCTGTGCCCATTCTTCCTTCCATCGGCAGCAACCATCTCTTTTCCTTCCAACAAAAACTGTATTGACATCATCAAACTTCCTTCTTTTTTCTCAGTCCCAAAGGATCTGGCAACGTTCCTGAAAGCCGGACAGGAGCACGTTTTCATGGCTGGCTGAGGACGTCCAAGCGGTGATCAGAACAAATCAGATTCAGAGACCAAGATGGTGCCAAGTGTGAAGAATTTTAACTCAATTCCTAGGGAAGCTGAAAAGAGCTTCTGGTGGGGCTGGAGGGCTGGAAATGGGGAGAGGAGGCCAATGATGCACTGTGATTGAGGTGTTTGTCTGAAAGACAGTCAAAAATGTCATGCCAAAGATGCTCCTCAAGCAGGAACATCTCTGGTCACTTCTTTGATGTTTTTGGGTGAAGTCTTGCCTTGAGATAAAATTCAGCATAAATCACTTTCTCGTGTGCTTCTCTCTATTGGCAACGTGTGGAGATGAGGGGGGTCGACATGGAAGCAGAAGAAAATAGTTTCTATTATTCAGTGGCGTCTATATTGTCTGGGTCTCTGATGAGGACTAGAAAAGTTTTGGTCTTACTGAAAGCACGATCCTGCTCAGGCTTATCCTGAAGTCGTCAAAACATACTGAGAGCAAAGAATCTCTGTCCACCAACTTTTTTTTTTCATTAGTAGTTTCTAGATTAGGTGCAGAGGCCATCTGTATGAGGACAAAATCCATGGGCCACTCACTCCCATTTGCTTCTCTGCCCAAATACATAACCTCCCCAGCCCCAGCATCCCATTCTCATGCTGTGCCCCACTCCAGCCCGCTCCACCGGGGAAGCAGTATTTGACCTCTGCTCCAGTCGGTCCCCCGCCTGTCACTTCAGCTGGACTAGGGGAGGGCGAGTAATACCCGAGGACAGGATGGGACCTTTGGGCTCCTACTTCATTCCTCTTGGTCCCATGAACCAATTAATAGGAGAAAGCCTTCGGGCTGCTGCAGACGTAATCAGAGGTGGCAGTTTGGTGATTCTGCCCGAGGCCCTCAGATTTGGCCTAAAATTCTTCAGTGTCAGCAGTTCTTATTCCATTTGTCTTTTTCTCCTAAGTGGCTGCGCCTTTCTCAGGGACCTCCATGTGGAATCTGTGTTCTGGATGTGCCAGTCGTTTGCCAGTTCATTCGGACTGATCACCAGCACTGTCAGGGATTACCCTTTAAGGATCACCGGTTCCTAAGACATCTTAAGTTGCTGACTTTTTTTCTACCGAATTGCCTCAATTAAGGTTTTGAGAAACTGCTTTGTGTCACAATCTCAAACTAATGTTAAGTCTAAATCTTGCTCATTGGTGGCTCAAGTGTATTTGGATGCTGACCATTGTCTTCATTGCTTCTTCCCTCACCAGGGGTGCTGCTGACCCTGCTGCTGTGCCACAGCCTCCTGGCAGGTCTCAGCGATGCCTGTTTCTGCCTGTTGAACTCACGCTTTCGAGCATACTCAGGCTGTCCTTTTAGATTATTGCTCTATCCCGGTGCCTTCCAGTCTCAGCTGTCCAATGGCTCTCTACTGCCCCCCTCTCAAGTTTAGACAGTTCTGGCTGATATTCAGAGCTGCTCATAAGCTGCTCTCACCCTCCCTACCCACCCTTGTTTGCCATGACTTCTCAGTTTCATTCTATTCTAATCTAACTAGTCATTCCTCTTGCTTCTACTAGCCACCTCTCCAAGCTTTTTTTCCTGCTGTTTCCTCTTCTTGGGAAACCTTTCTTTCATTCTTTAAAGTGGTCCAAATACTAATAATATTTAAAGTTTTAGTCAAATTCAACATCTTGAAGTCTTGAATGAGTTTTCAATATTAATTTCTAATCAGGCACCTCTACTGTAATGGGTACAGTTCCACCGGAACATGTTTTATTCATTTAACGTTAATTTGTATTTGGAGACAATACCACATAGAATCATTATTTTTCTCTTTGGATAATCACCATCTCGGTTACACTCTGACTGCTCCAAAAGCAGGAAACGCACCTTATTCCTTTGTGCACCCCTAGTGTTCAGCCCTGTGCCTGGGCCATAGCAGCTGAATTAAAAATTTTACAGAATCAATTGTATTAATAAGGTCCTTGAGCACAGGGTCATGTCTTAGTCATTTTACATCCCCCAAAGCCCAAGACAGTGCTAGGCACATGGCAGATATTCAACAATTATTACTTTGTTGAGTGCACAGAATAAAGAAGTAGGAATTACCGTGCCTGGTGAGATTAGGATTGATCAGAGATTGGATTTGGGGTGTGTAGGATCAGCTCTAGAAATCAACAAGTGTGTCCCTGGTTCTGTCCATGATCTAAGAGAAGACTGAACAGAAAGTGAAAGCCAACGCCGGTCACTTCTCGGGAGGAACAGACTCAGCAGAGGAAGCCCTGGAAATTACTGCCCAAATTAGGGAAAATATGAACAGAGTCACAGCTGAAAGGTTTAACTAGTTCTGAGGAATAGTGATGTTAGGAAAACTTTTATTAAACTATCACATACATATGGAAAATGAATAAATCATAAATGCATTGCTCAATATATTTTCACCAGATAAACACACCCATATAATCAGCTAGATAAAGAAACAGAACATTACCAGTGTCCTGGAAACCCCCCTTTCTATCCCATTCCAGTGTCTAACCATTTCAAAGGTGGTTACTCTTCTGACTTCTGACATGATAGACAAGTTTTGCCTGTTTCTGAACTTTATATGAAAAAATTACATGGATTGTATTTTTATGTGTTTGGCTTCTTTGGCTCAGTATTTGTTTGTGAGATTCATCCCTGTAGTTATATGTAGCAACGTCATGTATGTTATCATCGCTGTATGGTATTCTAGTGTATAACTATATTTTATCCATTCTAATTTTTGACTTGGTGCTATTATGAAGACTGCTGCTATGCATATTTTTGTAAATGTCTCTTGTTAACAAACTCATTTTTATTGAGTATGTAGCTAGAAATTGAATAATTGTGTCATAGAGTATGTATCTGTTCAGCTTTGGTAGATATTGCAAAATGGATTTTCAGAGTGCTTGTGCCAATTTACACTCCTACGAGCAGTTTATGAGAGTTCCTTTTGCTCCGAATGCTTGCCAACAATTGGTATTGTCTGATTTTTTTCATTTTAGTCATTCTGGTTTGTGTGTGGTGGTTTTTTTTTTTGTGAGGAAGACCAGCCCTGAACTAATATCCGTTGCCAATCTTCCTCTTTTTGCCGAGGAAGACTGGCCCTGGGCTAACATCCGTGCCCATCTTCCTCTACTTTATATGGGATGCCGCCACGGCGTGGCTGACGAGCAGTGTGTCGGCAGGCGCCCGGGATCCGAACCTGCAAACCCTGGGCTGCCAAGTGCGGACTAAACCGCTGCACTACCGGGTGGCCCCGTGTGTGGTTTTAATTTTGCATTTCCTTTGCCCTGTGAGGTCTAACACCTCTCCTATGTTTGTTGGCTATCCTCTTTTGCACAGTATTCAAGCTTTGTCCATCTTTTCTTCAGGGTAGTTTTTTTCTTACTGATTTGCAGGAACTCTTTGTATACTCTAGATTTCAGTCTTTTGTCAGATATATTAAATATATCTTTTCTAGGATTGTTTTTAACTACAACTCATACTTGTAGTGGTTCCAGTAATAGAAAATGTCAGTAGATATTCATTGGTCGAAAAGGCAAAGATCCTAAATCAAGAGATATTTCAAAGGGAGAACAAAAGGATTTAGGACACTTTGACCACAGAGTATGAAGGAGAAGGGAGACTCAAGCTAAAATTTCAAGTCAAGAACAAGTCTCACTAATTCGTTCAACAGATTTGGCCTGTCCAAGGTAAAACATCTAGTTAAGTTGCAGAATCTCTATTTCCTGACTCTTGGCTAGGTTATGACTATTTCTACTCCTTTCTCTTGGCTTCTCCATATCTTGTCCATGAAGAGTCTCCTTATCGTTAATAGCTAATGTTTCCCGAACTTGACTATGTTGCAGGCATGAGCCCAAGCACTTCACAGAGATTGTCAACAACTCTATGTGGTAGGTAATATTATTACTCTGTTTTTACAGAACATTCAGATAACTTAGCTAAGGCCATCCAGTTGATAAGAGGCAGAGCCAGATTCAAATATAAGCAGACTGACTAGAGAGACCACACTCTTAATGGCTGCCTCCCAGCTACACCATGCACGGTACCTCATGTTGACCATGGGACTTCAGTTCTTGAATTCAGACTAAATGCCAGCCTTATCAAATGTATGGCCCAAAGCAACTCAGCAATAAATTTGAAGAAGAAACCAGACTGTAGAGGATGAGAAAGGAAAGAGAGAGAGAGGGAGTAAAGGCAGTGGCTGTTGAGTCAGAAGACCCGAATTGAGTGCTGGCTTTCTCATGATGACGCTGTGGCTCTGGGTAAATCACAAACAGATCTCACTCTTCCCAGCTAAAGGGGCTAAAATGACTTGCCTTTTCTACAATGGAGGGTGGCTAAAAAGTTGAGAAGAGATAAAAATGATGAGAGTTATTTTTTCAAGAAATATTCATTTGTCCCCTCAACTAAGAGAACAATTACCAAGTGCCCACTGGATGCCAGGCACTGTACTAGGACCTTCATAAATGGAACAGTTGAAAGGTAACCATCACGGTCATCAGTAAGTGACCTTTGCCTGTAATTCATTCAACCATCCAACCAGAACTTACGAAGGGCCTATGACGTTCTAAGAACTGTGCAAGATGGAGTCTGTGCTCTTATGGAGCCAATGTTATAGTGAATGAATGAATGAGTAAATGAATGAATAAAGCATATTGCCGCCTTTTCTCTCATCCAGCACTGTGCACGACTCTGTCTCTGCTCCGCTTCCAGGGCGAACCTCACCCAGATATTCCCTCCTAACACTCGTGTATGCAAGCCGTTCCCTCTAGGAGATGACACCACTGTCTGGGTGTTATTATTTATTCTAACTCCTCCATTGTCAGCCTGCTGAGTATTCCAAGCACTATTTCCACCTGGTTCTTATATTTCATGCCCTCCCCCACTTATTCAAGGCCTGCCGATACTTCTCATTTCCCTAAAGGCGTGTAAATTAACTAATACGAGTCCAATTTAAATTCCAGTTCTCTAGTCAGTATTTAGGTACATTCTATGTTTTCTCTCAAAAGCCCGCTTCACCTTAATCCTAAGGCTGTTACAACCCCATTACTATGTTAACTATTACTGTATTTTTTTAAAGTATTAAACGTGGGTCCCAGAACCCCTACTTGGTAACATGTTCCAACGGCAACAAAATAGATATTTATCGGACAGAATGAAACATTATTAGCTTAGTTGATTTGGCTGTAAGAGTTCGGAAGAGATAAGAAAACTGCACCTTTTTAAAAATGTCTTGCATTTCAGACTCGCCACTGCTTCCGAGTGACCTCTGGTCCAACCAACCTCCACTGGTGACACTTCTCTCTATTCACAGCACACACACAGCTTCTGAAGCAGGACAGTGACAAAGAGAAGGGAAAAGGAGCATTTTCTCTGGATTGACGTTTGCGATATTTTAAAGCCAAATCACCTCAGAATTGGAACTGTGTTTGATCATTTGAATTTTAAAAAGTTCCACAGTTGTGAGAATGTAGGCAATGTTGAGTTTACTTAGCCCACAGTTTTCCCAGCAGAGACCGAGAGGGTCTGCTAAAACTGCACCAAGAGCCATAGGGCTCTGAATATGAATTTTTTAAAGGTATGTTTTAAAATAGTATTTAACCTATGCAGATGATTGGAAGGAACGTTAATAGTTCTAAAACTGATTGGAGAATTGGGGTAAAAGATGCCCTGATATTAGTTAGTAACTATGACTTTGAGTATCTGGTGATATAAGCAAGTGTGAATTACGATTTTTTTTTGACAAAGTACATATTGCCTCTTTTTTTGAAGAAGAAGATGATTGGCCCTGAGCTAACATCTGTTGCCAATCTTCTTCCTTTTTTCCCTTTTTCTCCCCAAAGCCCCAGTAGATAGTTGTATGTCATAGCTGTACATCCTTCTACTTGTTCTGTGTGGGACGCCGCCTCAGCATGGCTTGACAAGTGGTGCATTGGTCCGTGCCCGGGATCCAAACCTGCTAACCCTGGGCCACTGAAGCAGAGCACGTGAACTTAACCGCTATGCCACCGGGCCGGCCCCTGAATTATGATTTTTTTAATACTTATTTACTAGTCAAAATAATAAATGAAAGAGAGACTTGGATGGACCTATGGATTTTTTAAAATCTATGACAGTAGAGAGCAGGCATTAAGAAGCCAATGTCAAATTCTGTTTTTATGCACTAGAGTAGTGAGGAATTTGCATAAATGTTACTTTCTTCTATCATTTAAACTCATTTCAGTACCTGGCATTACTAGAGAGGAAAATATACTCATTTATATCATGACACTTTCCCGTGGGTATAGTCTTCCCTTTCAGACGAGGTACAGACAGAGTCACACGATTTAGTCTTCAGGAAGAAGAAAAAGGTGGCTATGGCTGACAAGTGTCTTTGTGGGCAGGGTGTTAACGGGGCGGGGTGGGCTTGGGAGGAAGTTGTCCTGGGTACCGGCAGGGTCATCATCAAGCAAAACTGAGAAGTAAATAAAGATCATGTTTGGAAACACCAGTCTCTGGCTTTGTTCTTTGCCGGGTACCTCTGTCTCTCCTCTCTCCCCACCTTGAAAAGAAGCACACGTTCTTCATGTTCTCAGGAGATGAGTATCCCCACAGCCTCTTTCTCTGAGCCAACTTGGTACTCATTCACACCAAGGTGAAAGTGATTAATAACAGCTTAATACCTTACTTCTCCTGTAAAGTAATTAGGAATTAAAAATAATACATGAGACCTCAGTGGAGAAAACTTTGATACACTATCAAAGGGTATAAAAGAAGATCTTAAGTAGTAGAGAGATAGTAAATGCTCTTGGATGGAATGAGTTCACATTATAAAGATGTTAATTCTCCCCAAATTGTTCTTTAAATTAAATGATAGCCCAATCAAAGTTTCTGCTCTGTTTTTCAGGAACTTGACAAATTTATCAAAAAATTTGAGTAAAATATACACGAAAAGTTGATGAATAGCTAAGTCAGCCTTGAAAAAGTAGAGCAAAGAGGGTAGACTTTCCTGTCCAGATATAAAGATACTCCTCAGTAACAAAAATATGGAACTGGCTCAAAAACAGAAATAGAAAAATAAACCAATGGAACAAAATGGAGAGCTCGGAGACAGCTATTTGTAAATGGGAAATTCACAGATGATAGAGGACTCACTGTTTGGTGGATGGGGTTGGGAAAACTGGCTCACTATGTGGAGAAAAATGAAACTGGATTCACTGCTTTCCATCCCATGCAAAAAGGCATTGAAGACCTGATTGTGAAAGGCATAACCATAGAGCAGTGGAAGAAAAGATAAAAGAGTATCTTTGTGATTTAGGGGTGGAGAGAGACTTTTTAAACAAAGTCTTGAAAAGTACAAACCATATAATGAAAAATAATGTCTTAGATGACATCCAAATTAGTTTTCTGTCTAACAAAGAACAAATAGACAAAGTTAATAGACAGAACACAAATTGGGAGAAGAGTTTGTTCTACAACCAAAAAGAGAGTAATACATAAAATACACATGGTACTCTTAGAAATCAACAACAACAAAGGCCACTAGAACAATGGACAACCGATGTAGATGATCAGTTCATAAAGGGGAATCCAACTAGCTACAAGTGTATGAAGAGAAATGCAAATTAAAGCAATAATGAGATGTCATTTTAAGCCTCCAAATCTGGCAAAATTAAAGCTGGGTGACACCAAGTGTGGATGGGGATGTAAGGAAATGAGACCTTTCTCCACTGATAGGAGAGAGCAGATCAATGCTGCCTTTGCAGAGAGCAATCTGGTATATCTAGTAAAAGTAAGTGAATTTGTCCCCATGACCAAGGGGACTACTTGTGGGTGACTGTTCCAAGGATATTCTCAAAAAATATCATTAAAATGACCAGGATGAGGTTGCTTGATGCTGCAATGTCCGTAGAGTGGGCAGTTGGAGGTGGTTTAGGTGCCCATCAAAGGGGGACAAAATAGGTAAAATGTGGATACATTATGGAATGCATGTTAGCAAGAGAAGCAACTCACAGCAACACAGATAGATTGTAGGACCACAGGGCTGCACGAAAGATTAAGAAGGGGAACCATTCCTATAAAATAAAAATACCTACACACACTAAACGCCACTTCATGTTTTATGGGGATGCATATGTATTCAGAAATATACATTACACGCTTTAGAGCAGTGGCCCTTGGCAGGCATAGAGGTGGTGGTGGGTATTTGGCACAGAGCGAAGGGGAATAACGAGGATGGGATCACATACACAGAGACACACACACAGACACACACACAAGCACAGATACACACACAGACACACACAGACAGACAGACACACAAGCACACACACAGACACAGACACATACACAGGCACACACAGACATAAACACAGATACACACACAGACATGCACACACAGACACACACAAGCACAGACACACACACAGACATAAACACAGACACACACAGACATACACACACACAGGAACCTTGTATGGAACAAGGATGATGTGTGAGGAGTGTGATGAACACAAAACGTTTTACCTGAGATACCTGAAGTCTTGGTCTTACTTCTAGAGAGTTGTGCATAGTCACAGGCTGCATCATGACGTTTGGTCAGTGATGGACCACACGTACGACGGTGGCCCCATAAGATTAGTGCCGTAGAGTCTAGTGGGCTGTACCATCTAGGTTTGTGTAAGTACACTGTAGGATGTTGGCACAACAAAAAAATTGCCTAACAACACATTTCTGAGAAAATGTTCGTCATTAAGCGATGCTTGACTGTACTTTGAAAGAATGCGTTGTGGATTTCCAAGCATGAACCAACACGTGGGATAGTAATTTTCTTGTGCAGTCGGTAAATATTTATTCATCATCTATTAGGTGCCAGGCACTGCTCTGGGTGCTAGGGATAGTCTAGTGAATGAGGCAGAAAAGCACACTTTCTGATTGGGGATTCTGGTTGGCCCTCCCTGGCATTAGGTCAGGTAAACTGTTGCATATGTCGAAGATCAACCGTGGGTGTAGGCTGCCTGGGGCCTGGGAGCATGACGCTGGGGTTGCCCTTTATCTGGAGTGGCTTCTGGGAGAGACTTGTGAAAATTCACAAGGAAACAACTGAGGAGAAGGCCCATTACGATCTGGAATTATTTAGTGCATGTGTGTCCCCAGTTGTTTTTTCACAGGAGTAGTTTTATGCCATGTCCACAATCTCTCTCAATAACAAATATTTTTGAGACTCCTGATGTGACCGTTCAGAAATCCACAGAATGCCCCAAGCAGATTTTCACTTTAGTGGGTTTTGGTCAAGCTCACAAAAACCTAAGATTTGGCTCCAGTAACACTGTCTTGTTAATGGTTGGCATGGCACCGTACAATGAATAATAGACATATCGCAGCTATTAAAGACTGGTGTGCAATTTTCTAGCATTCTATTTTTGTTTCACAACTATTTATTCCCTCTTCAGGAGCAATAATGAAGCTGACAAGTAGCAGTAGGCCAAATCTCAATTTTAGAAGTATATAAAGGGAGTCCCAAAATTACCTCCATGCATGTTCCCAAAGATATCTAGTAAATTATTTAAATTCACAGATCTATTTATCTGTTCATTCAATATGTTTTTATTGAGTCCTTCCTATGTATGTAGCACTGTTCTAAGTTTTGGAAATACAAAGATGAAAGGGACAGAGACTCTTCTCTGAAAAGCATATAATTCAATGATGTCAAAACTTATTTTCCTGTGGGAACAAAATTATATATGCTTGTCAGGGTCCCAGGAAACTGACAAAATCCTATGTAATCCGTAGTTTAGCTTAACTCTAGTGCTAATATATAGAGTTCTGGACAAAAATGGCCATATCTTGTATAATAGGAAATTGGATAAAGAAGCGTTTCCTCTTCTTGGGGTCCTGAACAACCCCAAGCAAACCTTAGAAATAGGTCTAGTTTTTGTTTACTCTCTCTCACCTTCCCTTTTGCATCTTTCTCCTGTTCTAATCCTTCACTGTGGCTCCTCACCTAAGTCTGTGTCATCTCACAAAATGCTCACGATCCCACAATTATTCAATTCTCTTTTTCCGGTTCTTCACTAGCTGTGAGGAGAAAAAGCTGGTCAAGCTGATTTGCAGGAATTCACATTCCTTCCCCCAGCATAGATGGTGCACTTGCTCCCTGCTCCCACCCCTTGGAGGGTTTCCAGTCTAGTTTTTAGGTGTTATTTAGAGTTCAATGTATTTTTAATAATTTGAAGTCAACATATGACCACTATATTGCCAGATTCTCTTCTTCAGACATCCGTATATACAATAAAAGTTGTTATAAGATTTTTGGAAATATCATTTTGAGACAACCTGTGTGTTATTTAGAATGAGTGCAGGTAAAATTTCAAGATGAACTACTACATCTACTGTATTCTTAAAATTCTTGCACGATAAGAAAAATAGCAATCAGGTTGTTCAGCACCAGATTTCCAAACTTAAATTGATATTGATTATAATTCAATGAAAAAAATTATAAGGTATATTTGCATCTACCAGGATTGTTATTATCACTTGAAAAAAGCCACCAAATGGGAGGAAAACAGTGCTTAGGTTAGCCAACACGGTTGTTTTTAAAATGTAAGTTTTCTTCAGGATTCAGCATGTTAAAAAATGAGATAAAATTATTTTTAAAAATGCAATTATCTCCAAGCTGTCATTACTGTTTATTTTAAAGCTGAGGATATAGGACACGGGTCCTTTATTTCTGATCACCTCTAATGAGATAAGAATCTAAGAAGCTGCCAGGAAAATGAGTCCGTGACCAAAAATGCTTGCTCAGTTACTATAGGAGATCAAAAAACATCATACTAAATCTGGAATCTACGAAGACAAAGCAATTGTTTTCTTTGAAAAATATGTCGGGTTTAGAAAGTTTCTGGGATTTGCCTGTAGAAGTGCCTTCCGGGCTCTAAGGGTGACGTGTTAGGGACACTCGCGTACCTAGGTGGGAAGGAGGGGAGGTGGCCTTTGTGGGCTCCCATGGTGGTTAGGTAGTTCTCAGAAGACAGTACTGGAAATTAGATAATTGCTGATGTCATACTTTTCACAACCAAAAAAAATCTGGTGTCCTGGGGGCTATAAAAGCAGCAGCGTCTACCTTCCGATCACAAGCAGAACCATCGAAACAGGTAAGTGTTTCAGCAGAGCTGGTATGATCGGTCTGTTTGATACTTCTTGATACTTAATTTTTTCCTTTTGTGTTGACTTTGCTTCTTGTTCTCTTGACCCCAGGCTCTCCCTCCCTCTTCTCCAATTGCTGGAGTTAGATTTGTCTGCCATGGCCGCCCTGCGGAAATCTGTGAGCTCTCTCCTTCTCGGGACTCTGGCCGCCAGCTGCCTCCTTCTCCTCGCCCTGTGGGTGCAGGGGGGAGCGGCTGTGCCCATCAGCTCTCACTGCACGCTTGACGAGTCCAACTTCCAGCAGCCGTACATCATCAACCGCACCTTCATGCTGGCCAAGGAGGTACTCATCTCAACTCTCTCGCTATCTTATCTACTTGGAGCCCGATTGCTTCTTACAATCTTCTTCAGAGCACATCTGAAACCTTTAAGAACCCATCCTTTATCTCTACCGATAGACAAGAGATCATTCTTTTTGTCTCTTCATAGACTCTTTGGGGATGGGGCTTTACCAGAAGACCTTCTGTCTTGGCCTTTAGGATAGGTACACTGACTTTTACTCAAAGAGGAGACATTTAGTAGCTCACCTGACATTCACTTTTCCCTTTCCTTGTCTGAGCGTTATTTTAAACTCATGCACACCTGAATTCTTTCTTTAGTCTTCGTGGGGCTGCTGTGGGGAGAGGGATAGAGTCCACCTCTACTTACAGACTTTGATTCTCTCTCCTCGATGTCCAGGCACTTAGTCCTTTCTTCTCTTCCAGGCTAGTTTGGCAGACAACAACACAGATGTTCGGCTCATTGGGGAGAAACTGTTCCGCGGAGTCAATGTAAGCCATAGCTGTGATGAGCAGGGCAGTGTGCCATCCTTGGTTACGTGGAGCAGTGGTGATGATGGTTTGGGTCTTCTGGATGTCCCCCAATATGACCCCTGCTGCTCCACTTTCACCCATAGATGAGAGAGCGCTGCTATCTGATGAAGCAGGTGCTGAATTTCACCCTTGAAGAAGTGCTGCTCCCTCGGTCCAATCGATTCCAGCCCTACATGCAGGAGGTGGTGGCCTTCCTGGCCAGGCTTAGCAACAAGCTAAACCAATGCGTAAGTTCTCCTCCCAGCCCAAGCCCACCGGCTCCTGGTTGCCTGCCTGCCTTCCCTTCTTCTCCCATGGAGAGCCCTTTCCCCCAACCCTCACTGCCCCTCCCAGGCTGGCAGCAACGTGTTACAGGAGTCATCTGGAATCACAGAGTGTTTGTTTTTGTTTGAACTGAGTCACATTTTGAGTTTATGGTGATGAATGGGGCCTGAAAGAGAAGTGCATAGAAGGCTCATTTGTCTCTGGGAAAAAGCATCTTGGGTTATGTGAGACGAGAATGGTGTTGGGAGCTGTAAGGAAAAACACCTAGATGTGGAAATGGATCCACCGAGTATAAGTGGACGGAGGGAGGGGATGGGAAAGAGAGAAAGAGGGAAATGATTTAATGTCCGGTGGTGGGTGGGCAAAGACTGCTGCCCTTTGATGTCATCAGACGTGTGTGAACTTGATGCCTCTGAACATTTAAAAATATGAAAAAAGGTTTGAGTGGAGTGGGCAGAGCGAAGGAGATCTTGTATTTACTGAGGAGGGCCTATGGTTCCCACAAGACATTTTGTGGACGTTTCTTGTTCTGAGCTTGCATTTCTGATGAGGTACCGTTAGGGTTTTATTCTTGACAGAATTTGCATAAACCACTCCACTCTTTCCACAAACTTAAACCTCAGTAGGATTTCCGAAAGGTGAAGAGAGGTCCCATGTAAAGGAAATGACTGGATTTTGATGTCCAAGAGAATTCAAGAGCTCAGAAAATCTAGGTCACTGGTGAAATCTAGGTCGTTGTGGGCAAAATTGCTAAGAACTTTAATTGCAGGTGAATTGTAACATACTTCAGTTAGGGACGCTGAGGTTCATAATGCATCAGTGCAACAATGTTAAAATAGCTTCTATGGTTTTCATTTTGTAGCATGTTGAAAGCAATGACCAGCATGTCCAGAGAAATGTGCAAAAGCTGAAGGATACAGTGAAAAAGGTACTGCTAACAACGATTAATGCTAAATCAGTAAATAAGAGAGACAACTGTTGTTTTTCTCTTCTTATTTTCTTTTTTTCCCATCGTGTCATGATTTTTACTTGATTCCCTTACTGTTAGGTTGATTATTTAGGTGCATTTGTATATAGATGTGTCTATATATTTATAAATCAATTTCCAAGTTCGGCAAATCATAGAATTCTAGAACTGGCTGGGAAGTTAGGTCATCTGGGGAAGGCCAGGTGCAGAGCAGGGCTGGAATGAGGGTCTCCTGAGTCCACCCAGGCTAGTGCTTTCTCCAGCAGCCATGTATGTTAGCGTTTGCAGTATTAATTCTTAGGGAAATTTAAGATTCCAACCGACTCATGTAATTTGAAGAGGCATTTATTACAAAACAGAAAAATGCTTGGGGGCAAGTTTATTTGAAGTGATTTTTGAAGCCATTAATTTGACCATTTAAAACTTAGAGAGATAAACCCAAAACAACAATAACAAAAGAACTGGACTTGCATATAGGATGAATTTCTGGAATGACTGATACTTATATTTGATTATCATAATATAATACCCAACAGCTATTGATTTTAATTTAAAAGCAAGAGTGAACAACCCCTGATTTTTTTTACATGGTTTCAAATAGAATGAAAATATTAGTAATGGATTTATTGTAGTGAAATGAAGTCGAATTGGAAGTCCTCCTTTCCTCCTCTCTCCTTTCTCCTTCCTTTCTAGCCTCCTCCTTCCCTCATTGAATCTCTAGCCAGCACCTACCTGGTGTTGGCTAGTGTATGTCTCTATGGTGGATGACACAGTCATGTGGCCTGCTGGGGGCAAGAATAACAGGGGAAGGCTCAGACTAGCAATTGTGACTCACCCCAAAACCAGAGGGGTGATTAGCAGTAGTGAAAGTGATGCTCTTGTGAGCAGGTGTAATTAAACCTCAGAAACGCGCCAGCTCTAGCTCACGGCATTTTCAGTGACAAGCTTAAACTCAGTCCTTCCTTTTCTCCATCTTGATTTTTTCAAGAAGCATTTCTCCCTGAGCATTAATGAACATGACTTTTTTCCTTTGATAAGTGAAGGCTTTGTAGTTTTCCACTGTGAAGATCGATTCTCTTGTCATAGAACTGTTACCTCCACACGGAGATATTGGCGTGAATTCGCGTGTCCTCACCAAGAAGTTCTTTGCACTTCTGGTTTGAAAAGTCCCTGAAGTCAGCTTACTTTACTGTCTTTAGAAAAGTGAAGTGTGAGAGAGAAAAATCTGATGATCTGTGTGGGAAAACAGAGATTTTAAGGCTTTTAATTCATTTTGAGAGAATTGACTTCCACGTTTGCAGTACGCTGCCATGTGGAAGAATGGTTGTGCTTTCTTTGCCCTGTAGCTCCAGAGAGCACAGGCGAGAGAGGAATGCAATTCAGAGAAAGCTCAACTTGAGGAGAAACTGGTCAGCACTGTCTGAAATGGGAGGGCAGAATTGGGCGGTGTTAAGTCCGTCACTGGAGGTAAAAGCAGCGAGCAGGCTGTGGTTGAATGGACGACAGACAGCAGGGTAAGATTGGCTTTAAACTCTTTCTAGTCTTGGGAGTCTTTGAGATAATAAAATATCCCTTGGCGTTATGTTGAAGGAAGCATGGAAAGGTGGAGTGGAATCCTTCAAAGCAGGATGAGAAAGAAGAAGAAAGAGGATCATGATGCCTTATGGTTTTTCTTGAAATAATCTAGAGCAAATTTAATAGATCAGATGAATTTCAGAGGATGCTTTGGACACTGAGTTTAAAAGGCTCATTTGCATACTGATTGGCAGGAGTGGAAAAGAAGGGCTTTCTCCTCATTAAAGCAACTGGCTAGGACTCATTTGGTCTTTTCCCCACAGAAGTGAAAACTGTTATTTTTCCTTTGTCAAGGAGGTGGGAACAGACTAAGCCCGTGTCTATTGGGAAACGTGTGGTTTTGATTCAAGGCTGTTTGAGCTGAGTTGTTAGAAGTAATTCATTGGTCGTAGACCGCGTGAGGCTGAGGCGGGACAGGGCATGACGGGGGGCCTCTGCTTGCTCTGCTTCGAAAGTGGCTTCAAACAGCTTTGCTAAGGGAAGTGCACCGAGAGCAACGCCTGTTGGTGCCCTCTCCCTTCAGAGAGCCACAATTTTAAGTTCTTTGGCAAATCGTATTACTCTCTTGCTAAAAGCATATAATTATAATGATTAATGTTTTACAAAAGGCTAAAACTTGGTTTCTGTATCCAACAACCTAATTTGTTCCTCTTTAAAAAACATGACAGAAATGCTCAAATACTTGTGTGCTCTTATTTCCACAGCTTGGAGAAAGTGGAGAAATCAAAGCAATTGGGGAACTGGATTTGCTGTTTATGGAGCTGAGAAATGCCTGCATTTGACCAGAGCAGAGCTGGAAAATGGATAACTAACCCTTCTTGCCTGTTAGAAATTACAATAAGATCCCCAAAGGTTTTCTTTTACCAAAAGGAAAATGGGAAGCCAGACTCCACAGACATGGGTGGATTCTAAGGAAACCCCTGCTGAGCCTAAAAAGAGAACAGTGTCACTTGTGTCCATAGACCAGAAGGTAGACCTTCTGAATATAATGAGGTTTATTGATAATATTTTATTGTAGTTAGTGTTTTATACACAGAAATTTATTTTTAAAGCAATTTTCTATTCCCACAAGAAAGATTACTTCCCATTTCTTTAGGAAAAAAAGCCTAAATAACTTTATGTCTATAATCAATATTTTATATTTATGAATTTATTTATTGTTATAAGTACACATTTTATTTATGTCGTTTTACTAATATGGATTTATTTATAGAAACATTATATGATATTGCTACTTAAGTATAAGGTTAATATTAATATTTATGACAATAATTATGGAGCTGTAATATGTTTATTTGACCTCAATAAACACTTTGACATCTTAAATCTTGTGGCTTTTGAACTTTTTTCTCTTTGATATTATTGTCGTCCTCATCATCACCATCACGTAATCACTCCCATTTTCTAAGTGGGCCAAGAACCTCGCATAAATGAATTTATTCTTGACTCTAAGCAAATGAAGTGGCTATTACTATTATCCCCATTTTACAGATGAGAAAACTGAGTCAGAGACATGTTAAAAAACACTGTAACTGTTAGTAGTTGACCCTTATTGAGCCAGGTCTAGCTGGTTTCTGGGCCCTCTGTGATACTGCGTATATAGATTTATTATGTTGATTCAGCATGTAATTCCAAAAGAAAAAAGGTAAGAAATTGAAGAGAATCCATCTGCATCACTAGCGTTTGTGGATAAGAGAAAGGAGTGAAGTTGACAGAGAAGAAATCTCTGTGGCCTCTGTGCTGTAGATGGACTGCTGTAGTTCTAGTTCCGCCCTAGGAGGGACGGCATTCTCGTTTCCCTGTAAGTAAGGAAATAAAGTGAAGGGAAAGCTGACTGAGTCTGAGGAGTCTTAGCTGCCAGTGAGTTTAGTACTGATAGAGAAGCCTTGTGGGTGGAAGATGAGCAAGATACCGTGAAGCACACTGAGAGAGGGGGCAGCTGCACATCTTCAGGATTTGTACAGTGGTACAGAGAAGAGAAGAGGTAGACATAAAGTTGGACTAGTTCTATCTAGAAGAATGAACAAGCGACACCAGCACTGAAGAATGTGTAGGTCTTTCATAGAAGGTGAAAGTCAGTGGTCAGCTGCTTAAAGTGTTTCCTTCTCCAAAAAATCGGGGACCCTGGGTCTAGTCTACAGCTCACTCACCTGTTGTTTGCCAAGATCGTGCAGGATTAGGTTTAGCCTGCTGGTGATTCGTGGGCACGTACATAAACGGCAGATTCATGAGTGGACAGAGTGGAGTTGATACTGCTGCGTGTGGGCTCCAAATGTGACAGGTGCCAAAGCTAAGCTTCAGGGAGGACAGAATTATAATTCTTTCTGGGGTAAGCTGGGGTTTAGAACTCTTTCCTCTCTTCCCAATGAGTCTCCGTGTAATGACTCGAGCAAAATTTGAGATTGGACTTGTTTTTGACCAGTCTCCTGGAAATTAAGCCACAAATGGAAGAATATCCTTACAATGAGATTCACAGATGCTTCCATCCTCAGGCGAGCAGTCTGAAATAACGAGATTTGAAAATTCCGAATGCCAGTCAACATACAGTGTAAAGTACCAGGATCTTCTTCAGTTCTAGATGGCAGCGCTGACAAATTTGGCAGCTACATGAGATGGGCCAGATCCTCGCAGGGGAGGACGTAATCATCGGCACCTGCTGGAGCAATTGTGTTTTGGCATCAGTGGTGGCGGCTGGCGATTGGCTGGCACTGCCAGCACTGCTCTTGTTCTTGGCGTGGGCGGAGGCCTTGAGAGTCTCCTCCCCTGGGAGCAGATGGCAACACCCAGGTATTCAAGAAGACTGATCTGTGAGCCTGTGGGAGACACAAGCCCCTGAGACACTAGCTAGCATGTAGAACTGTTGAGAAGCCCCTGGAGGGTTTCGAGCATGGGAAAGACTTGCCAAGACTTAGGTTCTATAAAGATCACCCTGGCTGCTGGGCGGAGAGGAGGTCGGAGGGGTAAGCACAGAAGCAGGCCAGGGCGACAGTCTAGGGCTGGCTGATGGCTGCTCTAGAGCGGATGGGAGCAGCGCCAGAGAACACAGACACGTGGCTCTTACTGCCCCTGGCGTTGCCTGGGAAATAAGAGCTACGTGTGGATCACATTCACTGACAGGAAACCTGATCCTGGGTTTTTCTTCTGGCCCTTCTTTTACGTGGTGCTGTTCATTAGTATGCAGTGCTTCATGTAGGAATAAAAATGAAGACAGACAAGTGATTTCGTTTTGAAAGGGGGTTAAGATTTTAAGACTTGAATGAAGACACTTACGTCAGATGAGGAGGATGCAGTGACACCGAGACTGGACAGCTGAGGTCCCTCTGTCTCTGAGGCAACCACAGTTACAGTGACTTTATCCTTAAAATCTACTTTCAAGGAATGTTATTGTTGAAGAAAGCAGGCGGAGGAGGCTGAGATGACTGGTCCTGACCAGCAAGGGGAAGTTGTCTTACTGCTACCCCAGGAGGGCCAGGAGGCTGGAGCTGCACCACGGGCTTTCGCTGGGCTGTCTCATCCGCGGAAAACTGCATCAACCCAAACGAGACAGGATCCTCAGGAACGCCCCTTCTAGAGGAAAGAGGGTTTGTCACTTCACCAGGCGGAGGACCCCATCCTGCGGAGACGCAGGCAGAGGGAACTGGCATGGGCGGTGGAAGAAGCCGTTCAGGATTAGGATTTGAGGTCCCGTGAACAGCTCTAAAAGCAGGAACTATAGCAGATATGGTTTCTGTGAATAAACTATTTGATCTCCTTGCTCCTCCCTCCCCCCCCTTGTGTGAAGAGGACCCGTGGAGCCTTGTATTTTAGTTTTCAGGTGGGAAGATGGCCACAGTGACGTCATCCTGTAAGGGTACAGGAGTTGATGGCATTCTGAGTATTTCCTGTGTTGAAGACATACGTTTTTTTGTGTTTTCTTTTTCTCTATTCCTAATATTTTAATTTTATTGTTTTACTGAGGTCATATTGGTTTATAACATTGTGTAATTTCAGGTGTACATTATTATATATCAGTTTCTGTATAGACTGCACCGTGCTCACCACCAACAGTCTAGTTTTTTCTCTCACTATACATATGTGCCCCTTTACCCCTTTTGCCCTCCCCCTCACCCCCTTCCCCTCTGGTAACCACTAATCTGTTCTCTTTGTCTATGTGTTTGTTTATCTTCCACGCTGAGTGAAATCATATGGTGTTTGTCTTTCTCAGTCTGGCTTATTTCGCTTAAAATAATACCCTCAAGGTCCATCCATGCTGTTGCACATGGGGTGGTTTTGTCTTTTTTATGGCTGAGTAGTATTCCATTGCATATATATACCACATCTTCTTTATCCATTCATCAGTTGATGGGCACTTGGGTTTCTTCTACACGTTGGCTATAGTGAATAATGCTGCAGTGAACACAGGGGTACATAAATCTCTTTGAATTGTTGATTTCATGTTCTTTGGATAAATACCCAGTAGTAGGATAGCTGGATCATATGGTACTTCTATTTTTAATTTTTTTTTTTTTCTGAGGAAGACCAGCCCTGAGCTAACATCCATTGCTAATCCTCCTCTTTTTTTTTTGGTGAGGAAGACTGGCCCTGGGCTAACATCCGTGCCCATCTTCCTCTACTTTATATGGGACGCCTCCACAGCATGGCTGACAAGCGGTGCGTCGGCGGGCACCCGGGATCCGAACCCACGAACCTCGGGCTGCCAAGCACGAACTAAACTGCTGTGCCATTGGGCTGGCCCCCTTCTATTTTTAATTTTTGAGGAATCTCCCTAGTGGCTGCACCAGTTTGCAGTCCCACCAGCAGTGTATGAGAGTTGCCTTTTCTCTAACTTCTCTCCAACATTTGTTATTTTTTGTCTTGGTAGTTATAGCCATTCTGACAGGTGTAAGGTGATATCTCATTGTAGTTTGGTTTGCATTTCCCTAATAATTAGTGACATTGAACATCTTTTCATGTACTTGTTGGCCATCTGTATATATTCTTTGAAAAAAATGTCTGTTCACATGCTCTGCCCATTTTTTGATCGGGTTGTTTGTTTTTTTCTTGTTGGGTCATATGAGTTCTTTATGTATTTTGGAAATTAACCCCTTGTCAGATATATGATTTGTAAATATTTTCTCACAGTTGGTGGGTTTTCTTTTCATTTTGTTCATTGTTTCCTTTGCCTTACAGAAGCTCTTCAGTCTGATGAAGTCCCATGTGTTTATTTTTTCTTTTGTTTCCCTTACCTGAGTGAACATGGTATTCAAAAAGATGCTTCTGGGGCCAGCCTGGTGGTATAGCGGTTAAGTTCAGGTGCTTTGCTTCTGGCAGCCCGGAGTTTGCAGGTTCGGATCCTGCGTGTGGACTGATGCACCACTTGTCAAGCCATGCTGTGGTGGTGTCCCATATAAAGTAGAGGAAGGTGGGCACGGATGTTAGCTCAGGGCCGGTCTTCCTCAGCAAAAAGAGAAGGATTGGCAACGGATGTTAGCCCAGGGCCAGTCTTCCTCAGCAAAAAGAGGAGGGTTGGCAACGGATGTTAGCTCAGGGCTGGTCTTCCTCACCAAAAAAAAGATGCCTCTAAGAACGATGTCAAAGAGTGAACTGCCTATATTTTCTTCCAGGATTTTCATGGTTAAAGGTCTTACATTCAACTCCTTAATCCAGTTTGAGTTAATTTTTGTGTATGGTGTAAGATAATGGTCTACTTTCTTCCTTTTACATGTGGCTGTCCAGTTTTCCCAGCACCATTTATTGAAGAGACTTCCCTTTCTCCACTGTATGTTCTTGGCTCCTTTGTCAAAGATTAGCTGTCCATAGATGTGTAGTTTTATTTCTGGGCTATCAATTCTGTTCCATTGATCTTTGTGTCAGTTTTTTTTGCCAGTACCATGTTGTTTTGATGACTATAACTTTGTAGTATATTTTGAAGTCAGGGATTGTGATGCCTCCAGCTTTGTCCTTTTTTCCTAAGATTGCTTTGGCTATTCAGGATCTTTGTTGTTCCATATAAATTTTAGGATTCTTTGTTCTATTTCCATGAAGAATGTCATTGGGATTCTGACTGGGATTGCATTGAATCTGTAGATTGCTTTAGGTAATATGGACATTTTAACTAAGTTTATTCTTTCAATCCGTGAACATGGAATATCTTTCCATTTCTTTAAGTCTTCTTCAATTTCTTTCAATAATGTCTTATAGTTTTCAGTGTATAGGTCTTTCACCTCCTTAGTTAAATTTATTCCTAGATATTTTATTCTTTTTGTTGTGATTGTAAATGGGATTGTATTCTTGACTTCTCTTTCTGTTAGTTCATTATTAGTGTATAGAAATGTAATTGATTTTGTACCCTGCAACTTTGCTTCAGTTGTTGATTATTTCTAATAGCTTTCTGGTGGATTCTTAGAGTTTTCTATGTGTAGAATCATGTCATCTGCAAACAATGAGAGTTTTACTTCTTCCTTTCCAATTTGGATACCTTTTATTTCTTTTTCTTGCCTAATTGCTCTGGTCAAAACCTCCAGCACTATGTTGAATAGGAGTGGTGAGAGTGGGCGCCCTTGTCTTGTTCCTGTTCTCAGAGGGATGGCTTTCA
Organism: Tapirus indicus; assembly: GCA_031878705.1. Classification (NCBI taxonomy): domain Eukaryota; kingdom Metazoa; phylum Chordata; class Mammalia; order Perissodactyla; family Tapiridae; genus Tapirus; species Tapirus indicus. The sequence goes on along the minus strand of CM062918.1, from coordinate 152,346,590 downwards.
GTTTTTCACCAATAAGTATGATGTTGGCTGTGGGTTTGTTATAATGTTGAGGGGACATATGTTTTTCACTTGAACAAAGACAAGAGTGGATGCTGAAGACAAAAGGATGGATTATGCCAATCTGGCTCTCCAGATCCATCCCCTGTTTTCTTCCATTCTACTTTGTGCTATGAGAGTCTGGCATATATGAACTGCCCCATATACCTACTTACTCTCTGGCTTTTGATTGCATTTGGCAAGTGGGAGAAGTTAGCGGGAGATTGACGGAGGAGAGCAAGGTCAGAGTATTTTTTCTTCTGGAATTCTCCTACTAGAGTGCCATGCACGTTGGTTGTGTACTTCTACCAAGCCTCAGCTCCTTGCAGACAGCCCTCCTCCATAAAGTTCTCTTTCCTGGTTCTGGAAATTGCTCTCAATCCATTTCCTGCAGGCTTCCAGCTATTGTTAGCTTCAGGGCATTACACTACTTCTTGTAGGGTTCCTTATACTCTTTCCACACCTTAAAGAAAATCAATCCCTAATTAAACTCTTCTCCATTACCCAGTTTCAGTGTAATGTATGTTTTCTGCTGGGATTCTGACCTATATATCCCTTTTCTCTTTTCCATTCTCCCCACAACCTGGCCTAGCAGCAGGACAGAGTCTGCTAATTTAGATATCATTTATGGACAATAAGTAAAGCCAGTTTTTGGCATATCTGAGTTGCTGTAAATTTTTGACCCTGCAAGAAAGCAAAATCAGGAACAACAGTGTTTTGGTTTCTAAAATTAAAACAATTTTTAAAATTAAAAAAATCCTATTTCTCCATGGGGAAATAGAGGTGCTTAGGTCAGCAGCAGCATTGCCTGAAGGAACTGAAGAGCTCTTTCCTCCTCTTTGGTCCAGGCGTGCTCGCGTGCCTTTCTGTGGCTCTGCCTGCCTCCTGCTCCCACACTGTGCATGCATGGGAGTCTTGAAGTCGGGCTACTCTGCCCGTTAAAGGATGGGAGAGTCATCACACCTGAATAATCTGACTCCTCTCAACCTTGTATTTGGTGACTTCTCTTGTGTGTGGCCCTTCTTTCTCCTCTTTTCTTGTCACACTGCTAAGGATATTCAGGGTCACCCTACATGCCTCTTTTAGTTACAGTCCCTTCCTGATTTCTGTGGGGTCTAACCATCTGGGTCATTCTCTGCATCCTATATCTTACTTTAGCAATGTGCATGCAGGTTCACCTCCTAGAAAGCGACCAGCTGTGACCTTACTGGCAAGCGCTGTTCCTTTCTGAAACCCGCGTGCTGTGAGATGCTTTCGGAGCTGTTGTTTCATCTGTGACATTTTCATCTTGCCATTGCTGCGGATGCTATTTTTAGGCACAATGACCGCCCAGGAACTTTATGACTCTTACATTGCTGCTTGACTCAATGACACCCTCAGAAATTTCAATTCAGTTTAGTTCAGTAAGCAATTCTTTACATCGTAGCATGTGCAAGATCCCCCTGTGTGAGGGGCTATGACAACTCTGGGGTTAGATATAATTTGGATGCTGTCTTCAAGGGCCTGCAGTCTTGTGAGGGAGACAAGCAGACAACTGTCTGGGACACAAAGGACTGAAATGTGCTGCAGGAGAGGCACCCACACGATGACATCATCACTGCTGAGGGCACCAGCGCTGCATTTGAGCTGATCTTCTGAAGGGTAAGAAGGGTTTCAACAGGTTCAAATGTCTCTCGTCTGTGAAATTTCCCATTTTTATTCCCTTTTGCAACCTAGGCATAGTTAATTGCTCTATCTTCAGGATTTTCAAAGCACAGTTTCTCTCTCTCTCCTAGCATTTATTACACTGCAGTTTTTAAATTTATTTTTTAAAGTAGAGCTAGCGTTATTATTATTATTATTATTATTTTAGGAAGATTGTCCCCGAGCTAACATCTGTTGCCAATCTTCCTCCTTTTTTCCTTTTTTTTTTCTCCCCAAAGCCCAGTGGATAGTTGTATGTCACAGTTGTGCATCCTTCTAGATCTTCTATGTGGGACACCACTTCGGCATGGCTTGGTGAGTGGTGAGGAGGTCCGTGCCCAGGATCTGAACTGGCAAACTCCAGGCTGCTGAAGTGGAGCACGTGAACTTAACTACTATACCACCAGGCTGCCCCCCACACTGCAGTTTAGTAATTTGTTATGTGTCTATCTCGAGAGCTTTTCAAAGACAGAAATTACTGTTCATCCTTGTGTTCCAGGACCTGAAAATGCCCGTCACTTTGCAGGTGCTTTGTAGATGTTAGACGGATGGTGCATAAAGGATTGCATGGCATTCTGGGCCTGAGGACCTGGATGAGCAAACGGTGGAGGCATGAAAGGGGCAGAGAGTTGGGAGGGCCAGAGGGCCAGTGTGGCTGGAGCACAGCTTGTGTGGGCGGATGTGGTGGGGGACGACCAGCAGTTGGTAACATTAATTGTACACAGCTTCCTATTTCTAGTCCCTGGAAACTCAGTTGTTGATGGGACTTAGGAAGAAGTTACTCAGTGAACTAACAGGATTCTGACTCACACCACACCTGGGCCCTCAGCCTGAGGGGAGCTGATAGGAGGACTGCACCAACACTCTGTTCTTTAACTTTCTCCTTCTTGAGTTTGGGCAACTGATGCCCACGAATACTTCCCACCACCGAACGCCTCACAAGAATGACGGGAAATGTGATGTTGCTGGTGATATGGAGTGAAATTCGTTCAAAAAGCTAAGACAAAGCAATCACATGGTTTCTGACACAGCCAGATGAGCGTGGCTGCCTCCAGGAGCACGTTCAGACTGTGGGAGGCTGTCCTCAGCCTCCGGGGCCCCTTCTGGCGGTGAGCACTGAGGTGTGTCAGCTGCTGGGAGCCCTGGTCACAGGTTTTGACTTCAGAAGGTGGTTCCAATGTACTGGATTTGTCCCCAGAGCAGGTGAGGTCTGCTCCTTGTGGCCTCATAAGCTTTGAACTGTGGATTCCTTGTCCTTAAAATGAGGAGTGACACCTACTCTCATGTAAGAATTAAATCTCTCCATCCTGGCTGGAAGTGGAATTTTCTAAGTTGACTTTTCATGATGTTCAGAAAAGAGAAATAAGGTGTGGCACCCCCAAACCCCTTCTCCCTCCCCAAGTGTGGAGCCTGGGGAGGTGCCTATTTCCCCCAAAAGTAGACGCTCCCCAGACAGACTTTCTCTCACGTCTTTTTGGCCAGAAATGGTACACATGCTTGTGACAATTGTTGGCTTAGATTAGGGATGGGACAACTTTCTCTGGAAAGGGCAAAACAGTAAATATTTAGGCGTTGCGGGCCACATATGGTCTCTGTTGCATATATTCCTTCTCCTCCTTCTTCTCCTCAACCCTTTAAAAGTACAAAAGCCCTTCTTAGCTTATGGGCTTTACGAAAACAGGCTGTGAGCCAGACTTGGGCCATAATTGGCCAACTCCTGGCTAAGATCGTACACAGTTCGTTTTCGGGAACCAGGCACATTGACACCCAAACCAAATCCTGTGAGCAGGGTTAAAAGGGAATGGTTTTGTGGGCAACTAGTAAGATCTACTCTGAGTGGCAGAATGACAAGGTATTCCGCATTGAGTATGACCCAGAGTTAACAAAACATGCATTAAATTTTCCTATCAAGCATGAGTTGTAGCAGAACCATGACTGTAGTGCTGTTTCATGTTATTAGTCATTTTTAAAAAACAGACTTTATTTTCTTAGAGTTTTAAGTTCACAGCAAAATTGAGGGAAAGGTACAGAGATCTCCCACATACCCCATGTCCCCACACATGCATAGTCTCCCCCATTATCAACATAGGTTACAACAGATGAAGCTACATTGCTGTTAGCTATTTTTTGATGACAATGATTTTTTTATTACAATATAAAGTAAATCTCTGAATCACATCTTATGGGCCATCTCAGACTCTCTTGGCCTTTCTTTTTTAATTATTTTATTATTATTTTTTATTTTTGTGAGGAAGACTGGCCCTGGGCTAACATCCGTGCCCATCTTCCTCTACTTTATATGGGATGCTGCCACAGCATGGCTGACAAGCGATGCGCCTGTCTGAGACCGGGATCTGAACCCACCAAATCCCGGGCTGTGGAAGTGGAGCGCGTGAACTTAACCGCTAGGCCACCAGGCTGGCCCCCCTCTCTTGGCCTTTCTTGTTCTTAGCTGCCGCTGCAGTGATATTTCTGGCTCCTTCTGCCACTCTGGACTCAGAAAAAGTGCCATGGGGCAGGTTGTGGGATCCATCTTCCCCTGACTGTGAAGGGGCCCCATCATACTCACAGGTGCGAGGGGTTAATGCCCAGGGGCCAGCCTTCACGGGAGGAGGCCGGCCTGGAATTTTCCTCCCCCTCCTCCTGCCCCTGGTCTGACCCAGGCCCGGTGTTTCTGTGCAGCCTGTCTGGAGACATCCCACACGGCCAAAAGGCGGCTGTTTCTCTTCATGCAGCACCAGCCAGGTGACTGATGTGCCCCATGAATGTGCTGCCTGTCCTTGTCGGCCTCATTTTTCTTTTCTGTCACTCTCGCTGTTCCCTGAGAAGCATCAGCACTCAAGCTTTGCCTCAGGCCTTATTTTCTGGGGAAGCTGGGTGACGGCAATTCCTCGCTAGAATCTAAGTTTGTTGTGCTCACTGCCTAGAATATTGCCTGGTAGGTGTGCAATATACGTAAGATCTGTATATATGTCTATATCTTATATACAAGATCTGCCAAGAGCAGTAGAATGACACGTATGTATATACTGTATATATATGTTTGTATTGCTTTTTGGAAGAATTAATGAATGCATTGATTCAGGGCAGAACCCCTGGAAGACATTAGCACCAAAACAAGTTTGTGGGAAGGATGAGACCTCTTATTAGCTGCAGGGAGCACCAGCCTGCCGGACAAAAACCGCAGATGTGTGGGACCGCGGCGGAGTGCCCAGCTGGTGTGCAGGAAGTTGTGAGAGAGACACAGAACAAGGGAGTCGTGGCACCACCCTGCGCAGGAGCCGTGCGAGGGGTTCCCGGCCGCCAGCCTCTCAGCTGCGCCGGCCCCCCTACTCTTCTGGTTTGGTGGGAAATGCAGAGGAGAGGCAGGAAACAGCCCTGAAGGCAGGGGAGGGGTGCCTGGGCGGGCTCCCCAGATCTCAGAGGCACAAGGAGACACAGACTGCTTGTGGCTGCCCAGCCCACCTCACAAGTTGGTGGGGAAGAAAGGCCCAGTGCGGCCCTCCCAGAGCAGAGTCCCCTACTGTTGTGCCAGCACCCACATTCCTTCCTTCCTCCTCCTCAGAGCCCGCACTGCTCTCCCGTCTCCTGGCGGCGCAGGGGTCCTGTGGTGATCCTGGTGGGGTGCAGCTGACAATCCACTGAGCACACACTCTGTGCCGGGCACTGTTTAGATCTGGGGTGACGGCAATGAACAGACACAAAATCCCCTGTCCTGACAGAGTTTAGGTTTTCGGGAAGGGAGATAGACAGGAAACAAAAGGCATAAGTAAAATATATCATGTGAGATAATGAGAAGGGCTTTGGAAAAAATGAAACAGAAAAAAGAGCCTGAGGGGCTGGAGAGGGCTAGTTCCAATCAGGGTGTGGTGGTCTGCCGGCTGCCGTAACAAAGCTCCTCAGGCTGGGCGGTTTAAACCACAGTTTCTGTCTCACAGTCTGGAGGCTGGAAGTCTGACACGAAGGTGTCGCAGGGCTGGCTCCGTCTGAGGCCTCCCTCCTTGGCTTGCAGACGTCCACCTTCTTTCTGTGTCCTCACATGGTCTTTCCTCTGTGCGTCTGTGTCCTGATCTCCTCTTCTTATGAGGACCCCAGTCAGACTGGACTAGAGCCCACCCGGATGACCTCATTTTAACTTGATTACCTCTTTAAAGGCCCTATCTCCAGTTATGGTCACATTCTGGGGTACTGGGGGTTAGGAGTCCATCATAGGAATTTGGGGGGACAACACTCAGCCTGTAACAGGTATCCAGCCTCACTGAGAAGGTGGTATTTGAAAAAAGACTTGAAAGAGCTGGCCACGCAGACATCTGGGGGAAGAGCTTTTCAGGCGGGGTGGGAAGCAAGTGCAAAGGCCCTGAGATACGAGCGTGCTTGGTGCATTTGCAGAGCGTCGAGGAGGTAGTGTGGCCAGAGTGGGTGAACAAGGGGAGAGCAGCAGGAGAAGAGGCCAGAAGGGAAGGCAAGCAGGCAAAGGTGGGCGACCCTCAGACTGGAAAGGACATCGGTTTTTACTGAGAGTGTAGGGGAAGTCCGTGAGGGAGAGATCGTGCTGCTGGTGGCCCCCAAGTTCAGACGCATCGCTCAGTTTGAGTCGAGTGGACCAGGGGCTCATGCGGATGCCCCAGGGCTGAAGAGATGCATCAGTGATTAACACACTTGACAGGTAGATCCACCTATTTCTGGGACCCTCACTCCCATGATTCCTAAACTTTGCCTTAGTTCTTGCTGCCATTACTGTGACCCTTCTCTTGACAGACGTAGAAAATGAGACAGAAAGGCTATTCTTAAGTCCTATGTGCCTTGATAAAACTTTGGAGGGTGCTTGGATGTGTGCATCGGGTCTCTCTGTCCTTTCGCTGGCTGAGAGTGATGGGGACAGCAGCAGAGGTCTGTCCTCTGTCATTATTTGTGGCGGGTTATTATGGGAAATCTGCTCCTGACTCTTTCTTTTTATTTTGGAAATCACGGTTAGGGGACCACAGGCTTTGCACGTTTTACGGATGGTGTGCCTTTCAGTGCCAGAGAACGAGTGGCCAATATGTATGACGCCAATGTGTCAAATCTGAAAATGCTAAGATAATCAAAAACCTGCAAAACTTTGAAGAAGATTGAAACTGCATAAGAGCTACTGGAAAATATAATAACTTTTTGTTTTTTTTAAACATTTAACTTTTTTTTTTTTTTGGTGAGGAAGACCAGCCCTGAGCTAACATCCGTTGCCAATCCTCCTCTTTTTGCTGAGGAAGACTGGCCCTGGGCTAACATCCGTGCCCATCTTCCTCCACTTTATATGGGACGCCGCCACAGCATGGCTGACAGGCAGTGCGTCGGCGGGCGCCCGGGATCCGAACTGGCGAACCCCGGGCTGCCAAGTGCGGACGAAACCGCTACGCCACGGGCGGCCCCCCATTTAACTTTTTTTTTGAGAAAGATTACCTCTGTGCTGACATCTGTTGTCAATCGTCCTCTTTTTCTTTTTTCTCCCCAAAATCCCAGTACCTAGTTGTGTATCAGAGTTGTAGAGTTGTAGCTCTTCTTTATGGGATGCTGCCTCAGCATGGCTTGATGAGAGGTGAGTAGGTCTGCGCCCAGGATCCGAACCTGCGAACCCCGGGCTGCTGAAGTGGAACGCACGAACTTAACTGCTATGCCACCGGGCCGGCCCCTAATGGTAGGTTTATCCTCAACACTGCCCATCAGAAGATCTTGGACTCGTACATAAATCGTGTTTATCTATTAACCCAGAGGCAATATGCTCCAGTGGAAATATTGCTGGACTTGCTGTGGGGAGACGTGGGTCAGAGCGCAGGCTTGCTGCTTCCTGGCTCTGCGCCTTCGGGCAAGTCAGGTACCCTCTCTGTCTCAGCTCTCTCACCTGTAAACTGGGAGAAAACAGACCTCCTCCACCTGTTATGGAAGTGTTGGGAAGACCAATTAAAGGGATATCTTTGTGAAGTATTATATAAAATTAGATATTTTTATAGTGGATATGCAAGAGCTATAAAATACCACAGAAATTTAAGTTTTACTATTCCTCAGGGGATTTTCTTCTTGTTCCTTTTTGTTTAGGTTGCTGTCCCGTCTCTTATTTTCTGTAGTGTCCACCACAACCTCAGCCATTGTGTCCTGCTCTCCTGTGTGGGGGCGCCACACAGGGATTGGGAAACATACAGGTTTTGGAGCCTCAGAACACGGATGGAACCCTCAGCCCCCTTGAGCTGGGTGTCACTGGGCGTGTGGTTAAACTTCCCTGGACGTCAGATTCTCCCTCTGTAAGATGGAGCAACACCAGATGCTCTAAAACTAATGACATTCCTAGATATAATGGGAAGCATTTAGTTATGTGTCATATTTTAAGAGAGAAAAATTTCCTTCTTAAAAATGTTTTTCTAGAGCTACTAAAATGTTAACATTTACAACATAGTTATAAAACATTCTCTTCTGGATTGTACGAGAAGGGAAGTACCAGGACCACAGATAAGGCTGCTGTGGCTGTGACTCAGACGCAGCTTCTTTCTCTCCTGCTGCATCAGCAGCTGGGCTCGCCTTGCCTCTCTTGCTTGCTTTCTTTCTATCTTTCTATTTATCTTGTCTCTTCCTTCCTTCCTTCTTTCTTTCTTTCTGTCTCTCTCTTTTTCTCTCTTTCAACTTCTCCTTCCCTTCCTTCTTTTCTTTTATTGCCATTTTAAGGTGAACAGTTCAGTGGCGTTAGTACCTTCACAATGTGTGCAACCACCACCTCTGTCTAGTTCCAAAGCATTTTCACTCCCCACAATGGAAACCCCACACCCATAAAGCAGTCAGTCCCCATCCCCCTTCCTCCCAGCCCCTGGTAACCATCAGTCTGTTTTTTGTCTCTAGGGATTTACCCACTCTGGATATTTCATATAAATGGAATCATATAATACGTGACCTTTTGTGTCTGGTGTCTTTACGTGGCATACTGTTTTCAAGGTTCATCCACGTCATAGCTCGTATCAGTACCCCATTCCTTTTTATGACTGAATAACATTCCCTTGTTTGGATATACTACATCTGGTTTATCCATTCATTCCCTAATGGACATTTGGATCCTGTTTTCTTTTTAAAGAAACTAAGTCAGGCCATACAGCTCCTCTGCTCAAATCTCCCATGTGACCCAGAGTGGAAGCCAAAGTCTCACTAGTAGGCTAAAAGGCTCTGTGGGATCTGAATCCATATTTCCTCTCTGATGTCACATCTCCCCCCCCCGCCCCCTTGCTCTGGCCCAGTGAACGGACTTCCAGCTGTATCAGACACGCTAAGCACACTCTTTCCCTAAGGTCTTTGCACTGACTGCTCCCTTTGACTGAGCAGGCATCCCCATGACCTACTCCCTTACCTCACTGTGGCTGTTGCTTCAACGTTACCTTTCACTGAGGGCTTCTGTATTTCAGCCTTCTCCTCAGGTCAACACCTCCATCCCTTTACTCTATCCAGTTTTTTCCAAAGCATCTAATATTTTCTAGTTGTATATAACTTACTTATAACTTATATAACTTGTACATATTGTGTTCAATCATTGTCCATTTCTCCCTCCCCTCACCACTAGAATGTGTTAAGAAATTAATAATTTTCTCTATTTTATTTATTGATGCATCCCAAAGCCCAGTAAGCACTCAATGAGTATTTGGTGAATGAATGACTTAATGATGAATGATGAAAACCTAGAGGGTACACATCATCTAGCACAGGGACCACTGGCCGAGGCTCTCAGGGAATTTCCATGTGCTTCTCCTCTCCAGCCAGCTCCATCTATTGAGCTTCCATATCTCCTTTCTTTCCCATCCAGACCATTCACAGCACTCTTCCTTCCTTCTCTAGCCTGTTCTCATCCATCCCTCCATTGATGTAAACATGCGAGTAACAGGTTTCCTGGGTGGAATGGTCCAGTAGAGAGGGACTACCTTTTCTGGAGGGAAAAAAGCAAGGTATCATCATATTGCCTATATCTGTATTTATCTATAATGATTTCTTATCTACATTTTCTGGTTTTATCCTGGAAAACACATACTGAATTTCAGTGTTTTTTCAGGATGACTGGTTTAAAATGGACCCACCTACTTCTTATTTATAGCTGTATTGATTTTAGGATTTTTGACCCTTTGGAATTATGCCAATCACTGAGGTAATTAAGTATCGTATGTTGACAAATTTAAGATGCCATGTATTGGAAGTTGTACCATTATTTTATTTACCACTAAGAAGGGAAAAAAGTGTTGCTGATTAAACTATAATATGATGCTTTCTTAACATTTAGCACTTAGTTGTTGCTTTGCAAGAAAATTTGTAATTTTGGTCATTCCTCTGAAACAAATATTTGCTTCTGTAACATCAGATTTGAATCTTGCTGCTGCTCTGTGCTTTCCCGTGAACACGCTCACTGTCGCTTCAGTGGTGAACCTTAGGCTAATCTTTCTGAAGACGCCTGAATAGCAATTCACCTGTGGTAACAACCATGCACACAGTTCAACGGAAGTAATGACAGCATGGGCGCCTGCCCAGGAGGACACCACAGCACATGGACTGTGACATGGTGACGTGACTGTAAGACTCCGTGGATCGTACAGCAGGTTGTGATCTCAGAGATATTAAAGTGTGAGAAAAACCATCTTAGAGTCAGTTAAACGCAGTTCCTAGCAATTGAGGAATCCCAGTTGGTTTTTCCCTCCTACAGCAGAGCAGGGATGATGTGGCATCCCCGAGGACTCCGAGGGAGCCGAGATCCTCGGCGTGCCTGGTGAGCTCATTTTGCTCATTGGATATGCTTGAGCACCCCAGAGGGCCGCTAGCATTCGTTCGGGTGGGAGGGGACTTAAATTTTAAAGGAAATTGCTGCCATGGCGGCATTTGGGAATTGGGACAGCTGGTTGTGCTTCTGGGCAGATCAGTTTGGTCTTCTGTGCTTTACTAGGAGTGGCAGCCCTAAAATATCCACTTCATCGTCCTGCTTCACCCTCTGAATGTGGGTGTGATAACTGAATTCCTCCTGCCTCCACACTCTGAAAGACTGTCAGATCATTGTTTGTCCTTCCCTTTTTTTCCCATTTCCTTGACCATTTCTCAAAGCTTCTGAAGCCTCCTGATGAACTTTAACATTATTTAGAGTATTATATATGCATTTTGCTGTGGTCTGAATGTGTGTGTGTGTGTCCCCACCAATTCATATGTTAAAAATCTAGATCCCAAGGTGATGGTGTTGGGAGGTGGGGCCTTTGGGAGGTGATTAGGTGGTGAGGGCAATGCCTTCAAGAACGGGATTAGTGCCCTTAGAAAAGAGGCCCTGGAGAGCTCCCCAGCCCTTCCCCCATGTAGACACACAGTCAGAGGTTGGCAGTCTGCGGCCAGAAGAGAGCTCTCAGCAGAACGCGGCCATGCTGACACGTTGATCTTGGACTTCCAGCCTCCAGAACTGTGAGAAATAAATTTCTGTTGTTTATAAGCTACCCAATCTGCAGTATTTTGTTATAGCCCCTGAACTGTCTAAAACATATTTGTTATTTGAAAAATAATAATGCAATCGCTACCACTTCCAGGGTGCTTCCATAGCTGTCGTGGTACTAAGCATTCTATTTATATTACTCTGTTCTTTGCTCATGACAACCTCTGAAGTAGGTATAATGATTGTCCCATTTTAATGATGACAAAAACTGAAGATTAGAGAGGACTAGTAACTTTCCCAAGGGCATACACCTAGTGAGTAGTGGATCTGAGTTTCAAACCCAAATCTTAATTTAATGCAATTTTTATACAGTTCTGTACAAGAAACTTGTGAGCGTGATAATAAAAATACATCCAAATGAGCAGACACTTGTCTTTCAAATTGGTGCCCAAGGACATTCTGTACTTATTTTAATGGTTCTTCTGTTATTATGACTCTTCTGGAACCACTTTTGGAAGTGTCTTCAGGACCTGTGTTTTGAGTATCCTTTGTATTGATCACTATTCATCTTTCAGGTCAGATTGGACAGTTTAAAGGACCCTATTGAGGCAGGTCTCCTGACTACGGTGTCGGATGATGATGATCAATGGGGTGACATAGTTTTGACCACAGTTTTCTTGAGTTGGCTGTAAACCAAAGCACAGCATCCTTGGGATATGTATGATCTTCCTCGGGGCACGATGATTTGAGGGATACAAGTCATTTATGGAAATGCAACTCTCAGAGGTTACAAAACAGTCAGAACCCACATTGACTTCATTGATCAATATTTTGTCAGTACATATCAGGGACCCTGAATTAGCTGCTCGAGGCAGTATACGGCTGCTGGAAGCATTTTGTGTGGCCCTTTTATTGAACCCACACAATGTGTTAATAGGCCATATAATTAGGCAGATTTTAGGCTTGGTGGCAAGATAATTTAGCCCCAGCTGTCCTATATCCACCACTCAGGGTGTTCATGTTGATCCCATGCCCTCTGAAGGCATTTGGGCTTCTGATCCCTGGTGTTCACACTCTTTTGTCCAAGGGAACTTAGAACAGTAGGCGTCCTTCTGCTCAAAAAAAACCTTAGGGTATTTCATGTCCCAGTTCAAACACCCTTTAAGCTACTCCTAGCTAAAAATAATTCTTCCTTTTCCTAAATTTTTATAACATTTCAGTGAACCTCCGTCTGCACTCCCGATCAGCTGTCTTCTGTTGTAGCTCTTTGTGGAGAGTCCCCTTCTCATCTCGGAGGGCGTGTCCTTCACCCGCAGACGTGCTCCTGTGGGGCTGGGGCTCTTTAAACGGATCCGCTCACTTTTGGAAAGAGCGGAAAATACTCCCATGTGTCTGAGTCTCTCCCTTTGTACTTTCTCCTCGCTTCTCTGCCAGCCCTGACTGCCTTGACTGAGAACTTAGTCTTGGCTTCTGATGCTTCTTATGGACTCTGCCCAGTTTTGAAGAATCTCTTCTTACTCACAACCAGATCTCTGGTGTTGACTTGTCTGGGTACTAGATTAACTCTCTTCATGCTAGGCTTTGGAGACCTATCTCTGCTTCTCAGTACATGACCCGGGGCTATGTCCACCTCTTATTTTGAGGCTGCTGCCCAAAATGAACCATACTTATGGCCATGGGAAGAATTGGGATTTGGGATGGAATTGAGGATGGGAATCCTTGGAGCATCCGCCTTCATAGTCCCCTAGTATCCAGCACTGTTTTTCGTATGGGCAGAGCTTTGATAAACATTTGTTGATGGAACAAATTAAAAATAAAGCTATAGTTTTAGTGTTGTCTCCTGATGTGGAAAGGAAAATATTTATTCAACTAATATTGGATGTGCTTCTTTGGATGAAGCACCATGGTAGGTGCTGAGGATTCGAAGATGGAAAGATAGGGTCTCTTCCCTCAAGGAATTCACACTCTCCTGGAAGTCTAGAGCTGGCGGAAAATTCTGGGTGGTCAACTCGGACAGAGATGATAAAGAACTTACTATAGTGTGAGCCTTAATCCCAGGTCCAGTTCCAAACATATCTTGAATATGTAGGGGAGTATTTCTCTGAGCTGGAAAAATTGGAAAACTCTCTTGGGTCTTGACGCTGGCTGCAGAACTATGGCTTCTGAGGGAGGGAGGCTGGGTGAAGGACTTGGCAAGGGCTAAGTATAAAACCCACATGAGGTCATGACCAGCCTTCTCAAGGCTGCACATTCTACCCTTTGGTTAAATTTTTCTGGGATACTGGTTAGAAAAGGAGAACTGTTTTTCGTGTGGAAATTAAAAAAAATCACACATCCTCCTGGATATCAGGCCCTCTTGTTGGCATGGCATGACCTTTAAAATAATGAAATCTGTTGTGATGTGCAACTGAAGTTCTGACTTTTTTTGGAAACGGGGCCCCAACCTTACCAGTAAACTTGAACTTTTAGTTAACATCACAGATGGTGTGGTCAGCGTTTTTTGATTATGAAGCAAGCTCTAAAAAAAATAGAACAACCCAAGTGATCTTCCTCTATATCAACTGTAAGTTATCTTTCTCAGCATCTCCTTGGAGAGGTGGCCTCAAGGGCTCAAGTAAGTAGGTCATCCTCTCTTCTAAGCCACACGAAGGACTCTGGCGGCTGTGAGTGACACTGGCCCAGAGTGGGGTGCAGGGAAATGTGGGTGAATTGCACTCTGAGGTCTGGGTTGCTCTTTGTCACTCTGTCTCTTGCCTTTGCCAAGGACAGGCAAGCTTTCTTCTCTAAAGGTTGTTACCCAAGAGGAACACTGTCCCAAGCGGTTGACACGCTTTATGTCAAGGCGGCATGGTTCAAAGCAACAATTCCAGTAAGTATTATGCTCTGCTCAGAATGGTGACCTAAAGGGCATTTGTAATTCTGGATAAAACTTATTTCTCTTTGTTTTATTGTAGGAAGACCGCATAAAAAATATACGATTATTAAGAAAGGAAACAAAAAGGTTATTTTTGGTAAGCCAGAGGGTCTTTTTCTTTTTCACAGTTCTACTTGTTTGATGCTTTTTCCTTGCGTTTAAGGTTTCCAGATGGTCATTAAGTAATAATCAGGGGGACATTTCTGTGACATTTTACAAAAACTATTCATGGTTCACCTTATGCAATTTCTTTTATCTTATATTTATAGAAAAACTGCAGATTCCAAGAACAGCTTCTGTCCTTCTTCATGGAAGACGTTTTTGGTCGACTCCAACTACAAGTTTGCAAGGAAATACGCTTTGTGGAAGACTTCCACGGTCTTAGGCAGAAATGGAGCCGCTGTGTAAGTATGCAGTTTGAGCCTAGAAACCTACCTAGAAAACAGCATGTAGGAAGCCGTCTCCACACCGAAGGGTGAGTACAAGTGGCTTCTCACTCTTGGCTTGTAGTCCAGATGGGCAGTCCATCACCAGGGAGGCAGCATCAACTCAGCATGCCTCACTCACAGTGGCTCTGTTTACTATTTCTTAAGGAATAGCACACAAAACATACTGAAGAGAGGTAGAATAACATGGAATGCTCCTCAAAAAATATTTATTTTTTATCATGCCCTCTTTATATGATTCCCAAGTAATTCATTCATTCATTCAATAAATATTTCTTAAGCACCAATTACATGCTAAGCACTATTCTAGGCTGGTATTGTTGTCTCTCTCTCTCTTTCCTCCCTCCCTCCCTCTCTTCCTTCCTTTCTCCCTTCCTTTTTTCTCATATTTGTGAGAGAGTTTAGATGGCCTTTTTCTTGCTTATTTATCGAATTTTTTTATAGTTATACCCTTTTTAAGGCATAGTCTCAGTTAAAACTTAGAAAAGGGGGGTATGTCTTCTTTGGTACTTAAATTATTTGATGCTGCACTGTGGTCACGGTCACCCTAAGCAATGGGGAATTAATCAAGAAGGAAAACGTGACCACATTTCTATAAAAACATCCACTGTAATAAAGACAAGTGCAGGAAAAAACCCCAAAACAAACATAAACCAAAGACAGCCAACCCAGGATCTGTGCAAGCTTAGGTGGCTTTCCTCTGTGGGGAGACCTCGTCTGGGCGCCCAGCGCGCTGCCTGCCTCCCGCGGTTGCACTTTGCAGGTGGTGACTGCGGTCCTGGGGATGACAGACGGAACGAGCTCCCCACCTTTGGGCGTCATGGTCATCGAGAACTCAGTGCTGGGCAGCTGGAGGTGGCTTTTTATTTTTTAAGAGTTAGGGTGTCTTTGTCTTTCTTTTCTGGTCCGTGAAGCGCTCGGTAATTCAAATTCCAGTCCACAGTACAGAGGCTTTGTTATGAGGGTGAGCCGGTCCGTTAGGTAATAAATTTCAACAAACTCATATTGTCTTTGTCTTTGGTTAGTTTGTATTTAAGTTGTGTCCTTGTTTGGGACCTGAGTTGCACGGTTTTTCAGAAACTCTCCTATTCCATTAAAGTAACAGCAATGATAAAAATTACAAACTGGCACTTTGTAGAACCCAGAGAATGCCACGAGCCAGTTCCCTCGCCTGAAATAATGGAAAGATCATCACTTCCCTCTGGGTTATTCCATACTTGACCTATGAGGTCCTCTTATTAAGACGTGAGTAGTATTGATGGTCTTTTAAATTAAAGTTGAGTTATATAATTTTATATTTCACTTTGCCCCCCAGCTGGTTAGGTGATTATCACCCTGTAAGAGAGTTTTCCCCACTAAAGACCTGGAGGGGAGGAGAACAATCCACGAAGGACTTGATGTTGGGGGAGATAGTGGGACCGATGGCAGTCCCTGCAGGGGACAGTGGAGTCCTCCGAGGGACAGCAACCTTCTCCCATGTCAGTGTCTGGAGACAGGATCCTCTCCAGCTTCTTTTAAGTACTTTCTGTTTCTCTTTCTGCCAGAGACCTTGGTCCCTCTGTGTGGATGCTGTCCAGGAGTTAGTCATCTGGTTAATTTAATGTTGTTCTAGATGAAGCTCATTAACGAGGTGAGGCACTAGAGGAAATCCTTGCCTGGCACAGCACAGTGTATCCGGACACCTGGAACCCCCAAAGCCACGTCTGTTTCTACCATTGATTCAGTTTCCTCAGTTCAAATAGCCAGAGAGCACATAAGGACAGCTGTAACCAGATCCAAGCGATGTTCTAGACGAAAGTTCTAGAAAGCATAGAACTGTCTGGGAACTCTGGCTTCCCTCGATTTGTTTTTGGAGACGTCTTTTCCTAACGGGACCTCAGTCTGTTAATAAAAGATGCTTCTTTCAGGGCCGCACAGCGCGATGGGAGCAGGGTGGCACCTGTCACTGGTCGTGGCGGCTTTCCAAGGTGGCTGGCTCCCCCTTCTGGCCAAATACGAGCACACCACCCAGCCACCCTCCCCCAGGCTTTCCTTCTCACGTCTCCCTCCCCAGGCCCATCTGGTTCGCCTGGGCTCCTGGGCCTCAGGCCTCTGGGAAGCTGTGCAACAGGAAGTCAGAGGATTGGCCTGAGCTGGGGAAAGCCTTCGCACACATCGCCTTAGGGAAATAGGCGCTTGCCTTGTGTTTAACCTTTTGGCCAATCATTTTATATTTTTGGCAACAGAAACTGGTGTCTGTTTAGTATAAATTTACTGAGCATCTCTCTGCTCCAGATGGAATTCTAAATTCGTGGTTGGGGCAGGGAGAAGTTATGAAGTAGGCAACATTAACTTAAGTGTGATATTTTCTTAATAAAAAATGGGCACTAAATGTAGTCAATGTATAAACAGCCAATATTTAGAAAATAATTACACCTACTGTATTTCCCTTGTTGGCCTTGCTGTTGAGGCTGTTATGGGAAAAATGACTAAAACACAGACCTTGCCTTCTAGGATTTTTACAGAGTGTGTGTGTGTTTGTGTATACGCGCGTGTGTGTATATGTGTATGCCTTTGTGTATATGTGTGTGTGTGTGCATCTGTGTGGGCGTTTGCGCATATGTGATGCCTTTGTGTATATGTGTGTGTTTGTGTATACGTGTGTGTGTTTGTGTATATGTGTGTATTTGTGTGTGTGTGTGTATGCGTGTGTCAGTAGGAGGATTCTAGAGGGAAGGAAAGGGAGGGCAAGGTAACTTCACTAACAATTATAACAAGAGAAGGAAGGGAGAAGTGCTGTAGTAACAGTTCTAGCAAAGCTCTGGGGATTCAGAGCAGAGATGCTCAAGTCTAGACTGAGCAGGAAAGGTTTCGAGAAGGAAGGAGGGGCTTTGAGATGGGTCCTGGGTTCTGTGGGCTTTATTTCCACAGAACCTCAACATATTTCAAAACTGGTCCAAGGCTTCTTCCATGATCTGGAAACAAGAGGAAATGGCCCAACCCCTGTTTCCAGGACCCAGAACTTGAGACTACTGCTCCGGTTAGTGTGATGCCATAGGCTAGATGGGATCTCAAGGGGTTGATTGAAAAACCGACACTGCATTTGTGATGTTATTTCCAGAGTTAAATGCTGAGTTCAAAACAGTTGACTTACATACAGAATTTTGGCATATAGTCCATTTGCTTAAGGTGTATACTTACTTGGGATTTGAATTTATGCCAACAATAAGGCATTAGTGTGTGCTCTTCTGAAAATGACTTTTTTCCTCAGAACTTGGAAAAACAAAAAAGCAAAATATGTGATATGGATTTCTCTGTAAAATTTAGAGACTCCAACAATTATTTATTTTGTATTTTAATACATTGAAGATAGTAAGGATTAATATAGCTCTTTATAAATTGTTACCTTGTAATGGTATTTTTAAATGTTCTGTTTCTATGTGAATGTTTTATTCTGTTGACAGTTTTTAACAGTGTCATCCAGAATTGTTAAAAAAAGATTACTCTCCTAAAGATGCAAAGATATTTTAATTTGTGATAACACATTTTTTTCATATCATAATCTGCCCTATTTTACCAAATAGGATTTGACTCTAGGTGAATTAATTGATTATATATTGAACCAGGTGGAATTTTTCACTTATCAAGAGGGAATGCTCAATTCCTCCTTTAAAATTGACAGTGGACTTCGTTGGTATTATTAGGACCATTTGGGTTGGGGAATTATTCCAGTCTCAGTGATGGAATACTGATGTATGACCAAATCTCGTTAGCTTGGGGGTCTAACCTGAGTTATATCTGAGTTATCCTTGGTGGGAGTTGGTTTGTACCACCAGAGAAAGAACTTAACAACTGAGTCTCTACAACCAGGAATTAGACAGTGGATCACATGCTGTCAGCCAGAGATGATCAATCTCTCCCTCCATTTTGCAGTTCACATGGAACCTTAAGATTACTGGCCGTAGATGATGGTGCAACTCTTTTAACCTTAACATCACCAGTCAACCATTGAAATTCCTAGGCTTTAGATTTCTTAGTTCCAAATTCAGACACAAAATTAAAATGTCCATGGCCAATAAACAGTACTGTTTTTTCCCCTTATTTGTTCTTTTCCAGGTAACTTTGTGCCACTTATTACTATGATGAGGGCAAGGAAATGAATAAATTATCCACATTTTGAAGGTTGATGGATTTACACTTGATGGGTAGCCATTGTGTGGCTGGGACTAAGGGTTTTTCTTCCCTTCTTTCATTCCTTACATCTTCCTTCCTCCCTTCTCCTATCACTCCTTTCCCCAAATGTATTTTCAGAATATTCCATGTACCTGCTCTAAGTCAATTTGCTAAATAGTCAATTTGCCAAATGACCAACTTTTTGAATCCATTGTTTCTTTTACTTATTTGGATTTAGTTGACTGGCTTTTATTTTATCTTCATATGAAAGAATTCCTACATTTTAAGGAATAGTCTAATTTGTCTCAGTTCCACATTCCTACCTTTGGAATTGGAGACTGAGTAGCAGAGAGAAGGGGGGATAAAGAAGAGTCATAAGAACTGAATCTTTTTGAACATACAGATTTCTTATGAAGATATGTAATATTAATATATTCTTATGCATGGAAAGAATGCATTTGTAAGAATTCTCCAAAGTCAAGATGCATTCAAGTATATGTACCAATTTCAGTATTAGAGAGACACTAACCACTGTAACAAATACTCCCACAAATTTTAGCTGCTTCCCATTTTAGAACTTTATTTCTTACTCATGTAAAATTTCAGTAGGAATTTTTCTGGATGAGGTCTCTTTCCCTCATGTTATGACTCAGGGATCCAGGTGCCTTCCACATGGCAGCTCTGCCATTCCCTAGGCCTTTTGCATTCAGTCAGGTGAAAGGGGAGGAGAGCAGCAAGAAGACATATCAGCTTCTCATAAGCCTTGCTTGCAACAGGACACCTGTCATTCTGCTCATCTTCCATTGGCAAGAACAAGTCACATGGCACAGGAACTGCAAGGAATCCTGGGAAATGTAGTCTAGCTGATGACTGGGAAGAAAAGGAAATAGATTTTAGCAGTCACTGCCATAATTATTCAGGATTTTTTCACTAGTATATTATTTGTGACCAGGGCCATGCTTAACTTCTAGGGTACTTTTGTGCAAATTAGGAAAAGGATGTAGCCTTGTGTGAGCATGGTACGGTGAAGGGAACACTTCATGTGCTGCAGTCTGCATGGTGGCACAGGGTGGTTCTGTCCATGAGTGCAGTCAGCCAATGATTTCTTCTTCTGAATGTATTCTTCTCATGAATAAGAAGGGAACTGAGACAGACGAAAATTGACCTTTCCTTAAAATGGTATTATAAGGACAAATGAAAACCCAGTCAACCGAAACTAAATGGTTGCAAGAAACAAATAAATTTTGTAAACTAGCTTTCTACAAATTAGCCTACAGCAGCCTGGGCTGCTTCTACCTTTTCCAGGTCCTGTGCCGGTGCTGGGTAAGAAAGGCCGGGGTGGTTTGGTCCCTGCTCTCAGGGCCTGTGCTCTCACTGACAGGGCTGTGAACAAGGACGGTCAAGGGATCACAAGCTGCGACATGTGGGAAGGCTGAGTTTTCTGTCTGACAAAGTCACTGTGGAAGCACAGTGCTCTGGGGCTTGGGGTGTATGTGGGGAGAGACTTAAAAGAGTGTCATTGAAGGAGGTGATGATCAAGTTTAGTTTCCGGGGAAAAAGGGGCAGGAATGGCAGGGGAGAAGCTTGAATAAAGACTCGGTGGTATGAAACACCACCCCATACTCAGGAACCTGCACATAATTGGGTATGAATGTAAAGTGGCTTGGGGAATGTGAGGAGGAGGCTGGTTGTTCAGGTTTTAGACAGGAGATGCTGATAGGGGCCAGGTTACGAAACGCCTGGTAAGAGTGGCTAAGAAGTGTGGATTGTATCCTGAAGAAAATGGAAAGCCATTGAAAGGCATGGCATGATGAAATGCTCTGTCTTAGAAAGACCTCTTTGGTGAATGTAGAGGCGGGTAAGAGGGGCGAGACTCGAGGCAGAGGAGACAAGGAGAGGAGCCTTGCAATCACGGGCCTGGACTAAAGTGGTGGCACACTAGTGTCGTTGGGAAGGGCGAGGAGAGTCTGAGGAAGAGAGCAGAGCCTAGGGTGAGCCCAAGCTTTCTACCTGGGGGGCTGACTGGTGGTGGTGTCATTCTCTGAGAGTGCAGAAGGAGAAAGCCTGGAGGAAGGTTAGTAAGTTGCTTTAGACCTGCTAAAAGCTTGAGTCCATACATAAGTGTAAGAATTAGTAGGATGTATGCTCTCCATATATATTTTGTGTCTGTTTAATATTTATGATGCATTTATTAACAAATTCGTTGAGATATAACCGACATACAATTCACTGAACATATTTAAAGTGTATAATTTGGTAGTTTTGACTTATGTATACACTTGTAAATCACCACCACAATTAAGACAATGAACATATCCATCACCCCCAAAAGTTTCTTTGTGCCCCTTGGTAATCCTCTCTCTCTCCGCCCCTGTCCCTCCATCCCTAGGGAACCACTGATCTGCTTTCTGTCACTATAGATTGTTTTGCATTTCCTAGAATTTAATGTAAATGGTATGATATGTATTAAATTCTTTTATGTCTGGCTTCTTCCACTCAGTGTAATTATCTTGAGATTCATTCATGTTGTTAAGTGTATCAATAATCCATTCCTTTTTGATTGCCAAGTAGTGTTCCATTGTAACACTATACCAGAATTTATTTATCCGTTCACCTGTTGATGGATATTTTTTTTCCAGTTTTTGGCTATCACAAATAAAGCTGCTATGAATATTCATATGCAAGTCTTTGTTTGGACAGATATTTTCATTTCTCTTGGGTAAACACTTAGGAGTGGAATGGCTAGATCATAGGTTAGGTGTATGTTTAATTTTGTAAGAAATGGCCAAATTGTTTTCCAGCGTGATTGTGTCATTTTTTTTTTTTTGTGGGGAAGACCAGCCCTGAGCTAACATCTGTTCCAATCCTCCCCTTTTTGCTGAGGAAGACTGGCCCTGGGCTAACATCAATGCCCATCTTCCTCCACTTTATATGGGACGCCGCCACGGCATGGCTGACAGGCAGTGCATCGGCGGGCGCCCGGGATCCGAACTCGCGAACCCCGGGCTGCCAAGCGCGGACTAAACCGCTGCGCCACCGGGCGGCCCCTGATTGTGTCATTTTTTATTTCCACCAGTCATGTGTGAGAGTTCAAGTTGCCCAATATCCTTGCTATCACTTGGTATGGTCAATGTTTAAAAATGTTAGCCAGTGTAGTTGAAGGGTAGTGGTCTCATATTGTGTTTTCAGTTTGCATTTCTCCAGTCATTAATGAAGTTGAGCATCTCTTGATTTGCCTATTTATCATCTACATATCTTCTTTGGTGAAGTGTCCAAATATTATGCTCATTTTTAAAAATTGCATTGATTTGTTTTCTTACTGAGTTTTGAGTAAGTGTGTTTTAAAATATATTCTGGATATAAGTCCTTTATCAGATATATGATTTACAAATATTTTCTCCCAGTCGATGACATCTTTTCATTACCTTAATAGTGTCTTTTGAAGAGAAGACATTTAAAATTTTGATGATGCCCAATTTATCAATTTTTTTCTTTAACGGATCATGCTTTTTGTGCCATATTTAAGAAATCTTTACTTAACACAAGGTTACAAAGAAGTTTTACTATATTTTCATCTAGAAGTTTTCTAGTTTTAGGTTTCACATTTAGGTCAATGCCTTTTTGCATCTATTGAGATGATCATATGATTTTTATTTTTTAGACAATTGATACAAATGACATTGATTGATTTTCAAAGTTAAGCCAACTTTGCATTTCTGGGATACACCCTATTTGGTAATAATGCATTATCCCTATCATACAGTGTTAGGTTCACTTTGCTAAATTTTTTACATCTACATTTTTGAGGGATGTTAGTCTGTGGTTTTCTTTACTTGTAATATCTTTGTCTCTTTTTGATATTAGCATAATGCTGGTCTCATCAAGTTGGAAAGTACTCTCTCCTCTTCAATTTCCTGGAGGAATTTGTGTAGAATCAACCTTCTTTTTCCTTCAATGTTTGGTGTAACTTACCGGTGAAGCCATTTTTGCTTCATAGGGGTGCATGTATCTTTTTGAGTTAGTGTTTTCAATTTCTTCAGATAAATACGCAGAAGAGGAATTGCTGGATAGTATAGTAGTTTTATTTTAAATTTTTTGAGGAACCTCCATATTGTTTTCCATAGTGGCTACACCAACATACATTCCCACCAACAGTGCAAAAATGTTCTCTTTTCTCTACGTTCTTGCCAACACTTGTTTCTTCTTTTTGATAGTAGCCATTCTGACCGGCGTGAGGTGATATATCATTGTAGTTTTGATTTGCATTTCCCTGATGGTTAGTGATGTTGAACATCTTTGCATGTACCTGCTGGCCATCTGTATGTCTTCTTTGGAAGAATGTCTATTTATATCCTCTGCCCATTTTTTAATTGGAGTGTTTGTTTTTTTGTTATTGAGTTGTATGAATTCTTTATATATTTGGATATTAACCTTTTATCAGATATATGATTTGCAAATATTTTCCCCCATTCAGTAGGTTGCCTTTTCATTTTGTTGATCATTTTCTTTGCTGTGCAGAAGCTTTTTAGTTTGATGTGGTCTTGTTTGTTTATTTTTGCTTTTGTTGCCTTTGCTTTTGGTGTCAAATCCAAAAAATCATTGCCAAGAAGAATGTCAAGGAGCTCACTGCCTAAGTTTTCTTTTAGGAGTTTTATGGTTTCAGGTCTTACATTCAAGTCTTTACTCCTTTTGAGTTGATTTTTGTGTATGGTGTAAGATAGGGGTCCAGTTTTATTCTTTTGCATGTGGCTGCCCAGTTTTCCCAATGATAGTTATTGAAAAGACTGTCCTTTCTCCATTGTATATTCTTGCCTCTCTTGTCATAAATTAATTAACCATAAATGTGTGGGTTTATTTCTGGGATCTCTATTCTGTTCCATTGATCTATGTGTCTGTTTTTATGCCAATATCATACTGTCTTAATTACTATAGCTTTGTAATATAGTTTGAAATCAGGGAGTGTGATGCCTCCAGCTCTGTTTTTTCTCAAGATTGCTTTGGTTATTTGGGATCTTTTGTTGTTCCATACAAATTGTAGAATTGTTTGTTCTATTTCTGGGAAAGATGCCATTGTAATTTAGATAGAGATTGCATTGAATCTGTAGATTGCTTTGGATAAATGGATGTTTTAGCAATATTAATTCTTCCAATTCCTGAGCACAGAATATCTTTCCATTTACTTGTGTCTTCTTCAATTTCTTTCATCAATGTCTTATAGTTTTCAGCATAGAGGTCTTTCATCTCCTTGGTTAAATTTATTCCTAGGTATTTTATTCTTTTTTCATGTGACTGTAAATGAGATTGTTTTCTTAATTTCTTTTTCTGATAGTTCATTGTTAGTGTATATTGATTTTGTACCCTGCAACTTTATTGTTTGTTGATTAGTTGTAGCAGTTTTTTGTTGTAGTCTTTAGGGTTTTCTATACATAAAATCATGTTGTCTGCAAATAGTGAGTTTTACTTCTTCCTTTCCAATTTGGATGCCCCTTATTTCTTTTTCTTGCCTAATTGCTCTGGCTAGGACTTCCAACACAATGTTGAATAAAAGTGGTGAGAGTGGGCATCCTTGTCTTATCCCTGATCTTAGTGGAAAAGCTTTCAGCTTTTCACCATCGAGTATGATGTTAGCTGTGGGCTTGTCATATATGACCTTTATTATGTTGAAGTATGTTCCCTCTATACCCACTTTGTTGAAGTTTTTATCATAAATGGATGTTGAATTTTGTCAAATTCTTTTTCTACATCTATTGAAATGACCATAAGATTTTTATCCTTCATTTTGTTGATGTGGTGTATCATGTTCATTGATCTGCGGATGTTGAACCATCCTTGCATCTGTGGGATAAATCCCACTTGATCATGGTGGATGATGTTTTTAATGTATTATTGAATTTGACTTGCTAATATTTTGTTGAGGATTTTTACATCTATGTTCATCAGGGATATTGGCCTGTAATTTTCTTTCTTTGTGTTGTCCTTATTTGGTTTTGGTGTCAGGGTAACACTGGCCTCAGAAAATGAATTTGGAAGCATTCTCTCCTCTTCAGTTTTTTGGAAGAGCTTGAGAAGGATAAGAATTAAATCTTTGAATGTTTGGTAGAATTCATCAGTGAAGTTGTCTGGTCCTGGACTTTTGTTTGTTGGGAGGTTTTTGATTACTGATTCAATCTCCTTACTAGTAATCAGTCTACTCAGATTTTCTATTTCTTTATGATTCAGTCTTGGAAGATTGTATGTTTTCTAGTAGTTTATTCATTTCTTCTAGGTTGTCTAATTTGTTGGCATATAATTGTTTATATTAGTCTCTTGTGATCCTTTGTATTTCTTTGTTATCACTGTAATGTCTCCTCTTTCATTTCTAATTTTATTTATTTGAGCCCTCTCTCTTTTTTTCTTCATGAGTCTTGCTAAAGGTTTATCAACTTTATCTTTCCAAAGAACTAGCTCTTAGTTTCCTTGGTCTCTTATATTGTTATTTTAGTCTCTATTTCATTTATTTCTGCTCCAATCATTATTATTTCCTTCCTTCTACTAACTTTGGGCTTTGTTTCTTCTTCTTTTTTCAGCTCCTTTAGGTGTAAAGTTAGATTGTTTATTGAGATTTTTCTTGTTTCTTGAGGTAGGCCTGTATCACTATGACCTTTCCATTAGAACTACTTTTGCTGCCTCCCATATATTTTGGTATGTTGTATTTTCATTTTCATTTGTCTCAAGATATTTTTTGATTTCTCCTTTGAGTTCTTCATTGACCCAAAGAATGGGTCAAGAATTGGATGGAATATTCTGTATATATCTGTTAAGTCCATCTGGTCTAATCTGTCATTTAAGGCTGATGCTTCCTTATTGATTTTCTGTCTGGATGATCTATCCATTGATGTAAGTGGGGTATTAAAGTCCCCTACTCTTACTGTATTGCTGTCAATTTCTCCCCTTAGGTCTATTAATATTTGCTTTATATATTTAGATGCAAGTATGTTGGGTGCATAAATATTTACAAATGTTATATCTTCTTGTTGGATTGACTACTTTATCATTATGTAATTCCCTTCTTCATCTCTTATTAGTCCTTGTCATAAAGTATATTTTGTCTGATATAACTGTAGCTACCCCAGCTTTCTTTTGGTTTCCAATTTCTTGTAGTCAGCATATACATAGATCTTGTTTTTTTAATCCATTCAGCCACTCTATGTCTTTTGATTGAGTATTTAGCCCATTTACATTTAAAGTAGTTGTTGATATGTATGTACTTATTGCCATTTTGTTAATTGTTTTCTGGCTGTTTTGTAATTCCTCTGTCCCTTTCTTCTTCTCTTGCTCTCTTCCTTTGTGGTTTGATGACTTTTTTCAGTGTTATGCTTAGATTCCTTTCTCGTTATCTTTTGTGTATCTACTACAGGTTTTTGCTTTGTGTTGCTGCGAGGCTCACATATAACAGCCTGTAGATACAACAGTCTTTACATGATAAAGAGTTTGGGTAAGTTGATAGCAAGTCAAATTTGAACATATTCTAAAACTTTACATTTTTACTCCCCCCCCATGTTTTTTGTTTTTGATGTCACATTTTATATCTTTTTATTTTGCATGCCACTTAACTAACTATTGTAGTTATAATTACTTTTACTACTTGTGTCTTTTAATCTACATACTAGCTTTATAAGTGATTAATCCACTACCTTTACTATATGTTTACCTTTACCAGTGAGATTTATACTTTCATATGTATTCTTGTTATTAATTAGTGCCCTTTCTTTTCAGCTTAAAGAAGTCCCTTTAACATTTCTTGCAAGTCCAGTTTAGTGGTGATGAACTCCTGTAGTTTTTGCTTGTCTGTAAAACTCTTTATCTCTCCTTCAATTCTGAATAATAACCTTGCCAGGTAGAGTATTCTTGGTTGGAAGTATTTTTCTTTCAGCACTTTAAATATATTGTGTCACTCTCTTCTGGCCTGCAAAGTTTCTACTGAAAAATCTGCTGATAGTCTTATGAGTGTTTCCTTGTATGTAACAAGTTGTTTTTCACTTGCTACTTTTAAGGTTTTCTCTTTATCTTTAACTTTTGACATTTTAATTATAAAGCGTCTTGGTGTGGATCTCTTTGGGTTCATCTTATTTGGAACTCTCTGCATGTGAATGTCTGTTTCCTTCCCCAGGTTAGGGAAGTTTCCAGCCATTATGTCTTCAAATAAGTTTTCTGACTCTCTCTCTCTTCTCCTTCTGGGACTCCTATGATGTGAATGTTGTTCCACTTGATGTTGTCCCATAGGTCTCTTAAGATAACTTCATTTTTTAAAATTGTTTTTTCTTTCTGTTGCTCTGACTGGGTGAGCCCCACCGCCCTGTCTTCCAGATCAGTGACCCTTTCTTCTGCTTCTTCTAGTGTGGTGTTGAACCCCTCTATTGTATTTTTCAGTTCAGTTATTGTATCTTCTCCTCTGTGTCTTCTGTTTGGTACTGTCTTAAATTTTCTATCCTGTTACTGAAGATCTCACTATGTTCATTCAGTCTTCTGGATTCAGTGAACACCTTTATGACCATTACTTTGAACTCTTTATTGGGTAAATTACTTATCTCTGTTTCATTAAAGTTTTTCCTGGGTTTTTATACTTGTTCTTTCATTTGGAAGATATTCCTTTGTTTCCTCATTTTGCTTGACTCTCTGTGTTGTTCTCTGTGTTAGATGAAACAGCTGTCTCTCTCAGTCTTGAAGGAGTGGCCTCATGTAGGAGGTGAACCTTATCGTTCAAATTTGCGCTAGCTCTTGAAGCTTTGTGATTATCTAACCAGACTGATTGAGTCTTGATATGTCCCAGTTCTTGAGGTTCTACCCAGATCTATCAGTGTTCCAAAGGGAGGGATCTCAGTGAACACCTAGTTTCAGGCTGATTGGAAGCCAGACTCTAAGGCGGCAGCTTTTAAAATGTGCAAATATATATAGTCCTATGGGACCGCAGTCTTAAACCCTGCTGGCATCCAGACCAGGCAATTTGGAAGTGTCCCCTTGGTGACAGTTGCAAAAATTAGGGCTCCAGATGAGTGTATAAGCTCCCTTCTGGGAGGCACCAGCGAGCTGTAGTGAGGTCAAGGGAGAGTACAAAGGTGGCATCTCCTGGCCCATATTCCCTGAGAGCACCTCCATAGCCTATACACTTGTGGTAAATCTGAAGCCTGCCCCTCAGGCTGACACTCCAGGTCAGGTAAATAGGCCTTTTTCACAGGAAAACTATTTTAGTCTGCTGTCTATGCCATGCCCTGGGGATGGTAACCTAACAAGAACTGTCTCTCTGATAGTTTCATTATCATGGGGCCCAGAAACACAAGCCTCCCTGGGCATCAGAGCCAGGCCAAAGTGTCCCCTGTGTGGACTGTGCAAGCCCACTGGCCTTAGTGGAGCAGTGAGCATGCCTGGTAATTTTTGATTGAATGCCAGACATTATAAATTTTACCTTGTTGGGTCCTAGATATTTTTCATATTTCTGTAAATATTCTTGAGCTTTGTTCTGGGACACAGTTATGTTACTTGAAAATAGTTTGATTCTTTCAGATCTTGTTTTTAAGTTTTGTTAGTTCGGGCCAAACCATTGCTTAGTCTAATGTTAATTTTGCCCCTCTGTAGAGCCAGCGCATTTCTGTAAACTTTACCCAATTCCCTGTGATTTCTCTTTCTCCTCTCCTCTTTTCCTCCACCTCCTTCTTCTTGCAATTTATTTGTTAAAAAAACTGGGTCATTTGTCTTACAGAGTTTCTCATAGGCTATATTCCCTGATTGCATTTTCATAGGCGCACTTCATATGCTCTTTTCTTTATTCCCCATACATTGGTAATTACATATGGAGACTTGATCAGATTCAGGCTTGCTGTTTTGGCTAGATCACTTCAGAGGCAGTGTTGCATACTTTCATCAAGAGACACATAATATATGGCCTCTGTTTTTATGATGTTAGCAGTCATTGATAATTATTTTCTAGATCTATTAATTCATAAGGCATTGCAAAATGATGCTTTTAAAGTACCATTATACCTCCTTTGTTTATAAGTAGAGATAATTCTGTAAACAGAAACTACCACTTAGTAACTATTTGGCTGTCCTGAAGAACTTACCACATATGAAAGGTATGAAAAATATTTAATTCTTTTTTGTACATTTACTAGTTTTCAGTGTAAGGAACTGATTTGCTAATATTCTTCCAAGGTGATCAATGAGTTGTTATTTTCTCAGTGTTTCATTATCAATTCATGGACTTAAATTATTTTTATTTTTGAGAAACCTTTTTGATTTCTATAAGCTACCTGCCTTTTGGATTTCTTTGCCAGTCTGCTAAGACTGGCATCTTATTGAGCCCCTCTTCAGATACAGCACCACAGTAATTATCATGATAGACCCCAAGATCTGGAATCCCAGTACCACCATATTTGAATGTCATTCATTGTTTCCAGTAACATTCTATGCATTTTGCAGCGCCTAAGAAAATATTATATTTTTAAATTAGTCTGATTTGAGTATAATTGTTCAAAGAAAACAAGTTATGGGTAATGTAAATATCATTATTTTTATAATCTTTGCTAGCCATGGTATTTGGCTAAATGGTGTTTGGAAAGTTGACCTATGTATCTGTAAGAAGACATTTTAAAGATTCTTACAGAACTCAAATACTCTCAGACTTGAAAGGGAACCTATAGTTGCTTAGTTGAATTCATAAAATAATTTGCCTACTTGCTAGTGATCAAAGTTGAAACTGAAAAAAAATTCCATTAGTTTTCAAGATTTCATCATCTACTTTAATTAACATTTTGAGAGCCTAAATAGTAATTGGTAATTAGAGAGACACATTTCTTTATATTGATTGTATGTAATTAATTTTAAAGGCTGATAAGTCTCCACAAATTTAATATTTGTGTCTCCCTTTCTCATAGAGTGCTTGATAGGTAATTTGTATCATCAGTTGCAACTAGCTTAGCTACTTGTGAAGCATTGCCAATTATTTATTCTTGTAATTTCAATTTTTTAAAAAATTACAATTGGTTAACTGATAAAACTAGAAGTAGGGAATGAGACCAACTCTGTTTTATTCTTTCATTAACTGCAAAGTCCAAAACCTGTCTTCAACAATACCAATAATCTCATCTTGTGGTTGCTGGAAGAATTAAATGAGATAATATATCAAAGTGCCTAGCATGCAGTAGTTCTGCGAACTTGTTAGTGTCTTTCCATATTGCTTTCCATACAGATAACACTCATTTTCTTCCAATTACATTTTCTCAATAATTTCCAAAGGAATGGTTCCCTTAACAGTCAAATACCTTTAAGTGCCTAATGTAACTGTTAACTTGCATAATGTGTAGTAGTACTCTGATTTAAAGGTAAAGAGATAATTTATTCTTGGTAAATATATTTTCTAATTTTATTATAGAATCTCCTTGCCGACAAATCCATTCCTTGGTTAATGATATATAACTTCTCAGTGAAAGTTATGGGACTCAGCTCCATCACTTCATGTGCCAAATTGCATGGACTCGTCATTTTTTAAAATTGAGATATCATTGACATATAACATCATATTATTTTCAGGTGTACAACATAATGGTTTGATATTTATATCAGTTGTGAAATGATCACCACAATAAGTCTAGTTAACTTCTGTGCATGAACTTATTCTGATGAGTGATAATTATGCTGAGAATTTAAAAAAATCTGCAATAACGTTATGCTACCCTAGTATCTGTTTGTATTTAAGGTATTTATAAACTCTTTCTAGTTTTTTTTCTATAATTGGAATATGGAGAAATGTTTTATGAGGGTCTAAGATTATTGTAGGTAAGTGAGAATATATATACACATTTATATCAGATGATTCTGTTAGTTATCGAGAACAGGAAAATAGGATAATGTTTTGTAAACTCTTCTGATACATATTTACTCAGGTATTGGTTATCCATCATTTGTTTTTTTAAATTAAATGTCTGACTATGAATTTGGTTTTGAAGAGAGACACTGGCTAATAGTTCAGTCACTCTTTCCTCCTTTCATGCAACCTCCTTGGTTGCAAATCTAGTCATCTTTTCTTCCAATAGTGCTAATTTTAAAATTTTCTTTTCAAGTTTCCTCTAAACTTTTCTGGTCTCAGTGGTTTTGGGTTGATGTCCTAGTGCCCACACTTTCACCAAACTGACATTAAAATTTTTTTAAATCTATTTTCAAAACTGGCTACACTGATATACTTTTCTCAATGGTTATTTTAAATGCACCTCAGATAATCTTTGTAAGAGTTCACATGAAAAACTGCAAGATGTTAATAATATTTGCTTAAAACTCTACATCCACTGTCATACAATAAAATTAAATTAATTTAATCTTTAATCCCTTATCCATCTATTTTGGGGGAAAGAAAGCTTCAGGAAACCAAGGCCTTGGCCAGGGTAGGAACTATCTTAACCATTAAGGTGAACTAAAAAAAAAACCCCAAATAAAACAAAAAGAGATGGGTACAATCCAGTCTGAAATTGTATGCTGAGGTGAATAAAACATGTAAGATCTTACGTATGGTTTTACACTCCTCCTATGGTTGTGGGAATACTGTATATGTTTATAATAGGATATAGTGTAACAAAACTCTTTGTGTAGACAGGATCTGAGGTCATTCTTTGTGACAATACAGTATGAGCAGTTGACTCTCTGAGGGACGATACCGTGTGTAGCTGTCCACTCACTGACTCACGTATTTCATTTCCTCAAAATTATCAGTGGAGAGAGATTTTCCATTTTCACTTAGCTGTCATACACAAGTTTGTGTGATTTTTCAAACGGGAGAATACTGGGGACACAAATTAAGGATTGTATTATTTGCTCGTCCCGCTGTTTTAAACAAAGCTCTAATGTTCACGAATGCCTAGGACATGCTTCAAACTATTATTAGACCAGTAGGCTTCCTGAACCCTGAAGCTGTAGCTGGTGCTTGCATTTCATTCACTGATTCATTCATTCAACAAAAACTTATTGAGTGTCTAGTATTTGCTGAACACTATTCCAGGTGCTTGGGATTGAACGAAGATTGACAGATAGTGTCTCTGTCCTTACAGAACCCCTTGAAAATGCTTCCAGCCCGTTTCAGCCAGTCTCAGACTGTGACAGGTGCTGGGAAGGAGCAAACAGCAAACTGCAGTAGGGCCAGAGGCTGGGGCCACACCACAGAAGCCGAGTCTGGGGGTTCCCGCTGGGACCTGAAGGGTGTTTAAACCATCCCTGCTTTCTCCAGCCTTGGAGCATCGTGCTTCCTCTGCCTGCTCGTCCCTTCTCCCTGCTCCTTCTGCTCCATCTTACTCGCCCTTCAAGATGCAACTCACTTGTTTCCTCTTTCTGGAAGCCTCTGGGATCCCACAGTCGATTGCCCCTGCTCTGTCTCCCAGAGCATTGTATTTTTTTTTTTTTTAATCACAGTATTGGTCACATAGTACTGTTAAGTTTGCACCACTGCCTGTCTCAGTAGATTGTGAGCCATTACTTGTGCCCAAGGCGATTTTCATCATGTCAGCTACTTTTATAAAATGAATAAATCAATGGTGGGTGGGCAGAGATGCTACTGCATGCCTAGCGTATAGTATGCATGTGGTAGAAATGCGTTGACTTGATGATGAGTGGTTAGGCCATGGCCTTGGGTTGGTTAGGCCATGGCTCTCTCACACTTGTCTTTGAGCCAGCCCCTGGTGATTCCAGCCGACTGATACACTGCCTCTGGTCTAGATCACAGCTGCTTTGGCTGAGTTTGTCAAATCATCAGCCATTCCTACAATGAGACTGCTGACCCTTTGTTCTGCATTCTGTTTTCAGCAAATGCAACTATATATGGAAATATAAGGTAAAGGAAATTGTTCTTTTATAAATTTCTCCTTCTAAGCAAAGCAGTCTGAATTATGGCAGTAAAATCTGGCTGTCCTACCGGGGCTGTAGACACACTTACAACAGTGAGGAAAATGAGAACCTTCTGAGTCAGGTCTTTACTAGGGTCGTCTATAGTAAGTGGAGCTCAAGGCGCCAGAAAGTGTCCTGTAGGCCAGCAGAGCTCTAGTGGCAACACTGACACTATTAAGTGTTTTGTTTTTTTGCCAAACCTTGTTTTTCTCCTTTTCTACTCTCCTTGTTCCTCTTCGGGCAGCATGTGCCTTCGATGGGGTGAAGTCAGAAGCCTTTCTGGCACTTCCCACCTGCTGTGGGACGCTCTGCAGGTTGAAGTTCTGGGGGCAGAGGGCAGAGGCCGCAGGAATGCCTCAGTGATCTTCCACGTCTGTAATGATGTCCAGGATTTGGTTGGCTTCTTCGGTCTCCCCTTCTCAGCGTTAAATCTTTAAATCCCAACGCGTGGGTATTTGATGTTGTCCATGTGACTTGTTTCTTCTGTGCTTTGTAATCGACCCCTGCGTCTGAGAACTTTGACGTAGTGCCTTGGAATTAGGCAAGAATTGATTCTCATCATGAAGTCCCCTTTTTTCCAATTGTAATTTGGGCCAACTAACTTTATATTAGATATTTCAGGCCAGAAGGACTTAGGATCTAATCAAACTCTTCATTTATAAAATAGTGGGAGGACTTCTCCAAATTCTTTCCATAGTTACTATGTTGGCTGGAACTAGACTTAGTATTTCTAGAATTTCCTTTTGTAGTTCCAGTCTGAAAAAAAAGTGAACAAAGAAAGCACCACACACACACACACACACGGGATTTCTTCTTTGGTTTATTATCACGTTGTCCATTTTCAGGTGGAAATCTTCTCCCTCTCTGTCTCTCTCTTTTTTCCAGTCAGCTTAGTCTTTTAAAGCCATTTCCAACATCCCCCGCATGTGATACGGAGCAGAGATATGTGAGCTCATCTCTTTGGAACTGGATTTTGAAGGTTTTCAACAAGATATCGCCTCAGTTGGAATATCTTTTCCAAGTTATGTTGGTTTTTTACAGTGTAATATAGTGACTTAAAATACAGACTCTGAGGTTAGAGTACTTGGGTTCAGATCTCAGTTCTTCCTCTTACTGTGTGAACACAGACCAAAAATTAACTTCTGTTTTTCCATTTCCTAATCTGAAGAATGGGGATATTCACAGTACCGATCTCATAGGTTGTTGTGGGGATCAAATGAGTTAATATGATTCAAACCTTCCGATTAGTGTCTCATATGTGATGCTGACATAATGCGTGTCGACTATTATTATTTTTACCTGACAATCTTTTCAGTATTTCTGTCTTCACTTGAAGGGCAAGTGGGATAAAGAAGAGAGCTCCTGGAACTGCTAAACTTTTCCACTTTAATATTGATCTTGTAGTTTGTTGATTTTCCTACATCTGCAACGACCTCGCTCACTAACTCTGTTTCACTCATCAGCACGTCCTTAGTGCCTGGCAGACGGCCTGACACACGGTAGGTGCTTCAGGAATGTCGTTTAATGAACAAATGAATTCTTCCTGCCTGTATTCGCTGACGTCACTACCACCATCCCAGATCTGTCACATGTTTTGTCCTCAAGGATCTGGTCTGGGTTGAAATGTCCTCCTCTTGATTCAGGGCCCTTATCATAGGGAGGGCCAACCCTGTGCTGTGAATCTCACGAAGTGCACCCTAACCGGAACATTCTGTGCCTGCAGCTCTGTGTGCCCGACCAGGAAAGCCCTTTCCTTCCGGCACAGGTCTGACCTGGAGGTCGAGTCCCCCTCGGGCAGAGTCATGACACCGTCACCACCTTTGAGCCCCTGCAGCAGCCTTCAGCGTCCTGTCCAGTCCGTTAGTCCTTTTCTCTTGATGGCAGAGGAGCCCGAACGCTGCCTCTCCCCGCCGTCTCCTCTGGGTTCTGGCCCGAAGGGACCTGTTGGCTGACATTGGCCGTGTTTTATTTGTTTTAATAGGTGCTGTCGTTTCACTGCTTCCACTTCATTAAGTGTTATCTTTACTGATGCTCCCAACACTATCTTATCACTAGGACGGGACCCACAGGACACCGTGGGCGAGTGATTTAACCACTGGGGCCTTGGTTTCCTTTTCTGTGAATTGAGAAGAATTGGCCTGTACAATCTCCTTGGTCTGTTCCGGTGCTAAGGTTTTATGAGTAAAAACTAAGTAGATAAATGAGACATTTTCACTTTTTTCTTCCCTTCCCTTTCCTCTGATTAACCCCATGGAAACTGGTGGGGGAAGAGAAGATGGTGTTAATTTCCTCCTACTTGACTCTTAAGCAATTCCTGTGCTCAGATAGAGTTTGAAAATTCACTCCTCAAAGGAGACTGTCAGTTTCCCCCGGCCAGGCTACAAGCTGTCTTCTGAAGACATCAGCCTGCTCCTTCTCCTAGTTTAGAAACTAATACTAATATTCTAGTGCTTTCTCCTGGCAATCGACACCTGAATGCTGTACCATGTGTGCGTAACGGCCAGGGTGATTTTTCAAAAAGTAAATTTTTTCTTGTCATTCCTGCATCTCCCATGCTGCCCACATCTCTCTTGCTCAATTTTTCCAGCCATGCTTTCTTTCTTTCAGTTTCTGGAAAGCACTAAGTCTTTCCCGCCTCAGGGCCTTTGCATGCCTTTCCCTCTGCCTGACTTATTCTCTCCTGTGCTTCCTCCCCAAACACCTCTTTTCTTTCTTCACTTCCTCATATAGTTGACTCCTTCTCATTTTTCGGATCTTAATTTAAATATCATTCTTCAGAAGGACCCTCCTTGGTCACCCAGTTGAAATTAGGTAATTCCTGTAAATTCCCATCATAGAGTCTTGTGCATTACAAACAGCTCTAATTGTTATTTGTAAATTTTTATATTCTGTTTGTTTTCTTATTTATCATCTGCTTCCCCCATGAAACTGTAAGGCCCGTGAGGACAGGGCCCCGTGTTATTTCTTTGCCGGTGCATAGCCGTGCTCAGCACACCATACCTGCTCAGTAAAGTCTTCCTGAATGGATGGAAGAGTGAGTATGATTAGCGCCCCTTCAACAACATTATCTGCATTTACCATTGATTCCATAGATTTCCTGTGCCTCATCAGCTAGAGAGATGAAACCCATCACCAGGATGAAAAGGACATTTTATAGGGTAAGTATTTCAAATTCTTGTTTTTGAATACTTTATTTTTTGAAATATGAGAGATTTCCACTGTTATGTCTCTACTTTATTTGCAGATTGGAAACAAAGGAATCTACAAAGCCATCAGTGAACTGGACATTCTTCTTTCCTGGATCAAACAGTTCCTGGAAAGCATTAAGTAATGCAAGAAGCCAAGTGCATCAATTTGATTGTTATTTTGACATATAATGAGAACCACTAGAAATAAATTTATAACAATGTATTTCTTTTAAAAATTTTTGGACGTAGTACTGATAGCAGGTTAGATGACTCAGAATAGACTAGAAGAATTGAACAGAATAAAGTTTTGGAGATAAGTTAATTGTCACTCATGTGTACATTTTCTGAGTTTTCGAAGAACGCTTTCATCCTTAACATGTTTTGTTATTCCTGAGTACATTGTATAAATTTCATTTAAAGGTGTGTAAGCAGAATTAACTCATGGAACATTTGTGGAGGGAAAATGACAGATTTCTGGGATACAATACAATGTTATTGAAACTTAAATAGATGCTATGTATATGATTATTGTCTACTTAAGGGTTTGATGATTATTAATTATGCCCAGTGTGAACTTAGCTCCTAATAGATTTTGATTTTAATTAAATAAACTGTATTTCTCCTGGATGTGCTTTCTATGACAGCATGCTGGAATTTCATTGAGTGCATTGGTAACAACAGATCTGATCACACAGAACAGAAACGTAGACTAACTACTTGGAATGGTTTCCTAGGAACACCTGTGACAGATAACCCAAGCCACAGCGACCACAAGTAACCAAGATGAAATGATGCCGGAGCTTGATAATGCTCGTTCGGGTGCTGTACAATCAGGGAACTTGATGGAGACCTAATAAAAGTCCAGATGCAGCTCAGACTCCACATGGCGAACTCTTCATACCGCCCCAACCTTACTTGCACGGCTTGCCCTTCAGTTAGATGAGTAATATGGTCTGTCCATTGTTTTCCATTAAACGGACTCTGCTTCTCGGCTATGGGCGTCCTAAGCACGGGCAGTTTCAGACAGCAGCTCGTGTGACGGCCAATTCGCTTCCACAAAGCATCCGTCGTGTGCCTGCTGCACACAGACGACACCACCATCTGGTGCGTGTGATGCGAGGAGGAGGGCTTCCCCATGGCCTTCGCGAATTTTTCCTCGGCACCCCTTCTCTTCATTGCTTTCCCACCATCCAGGTCTTCCTTTCAATCACACGGTCATTATTCTATTCACTAGGCACTACCCTCTCTTGTTTTATCTCATATTCCAAAATTGCCTCTCTGTTCCCTGCCCCTCCTCCTTTCTGCCTGTGCTATTAACCCCCTGAGGCCCTGTGTCTTATCTCTAGTGGGGATCTCATTATTGGACAAATCCACTGGGGGGAGGTGTGGTGAGCAGAGGGGACCGGCCAGGGGAGACGGGAGGACCCTCTTCATCTTGTGCCGCTCATCTAGGGCTCCCAGTGCAGGCTCCTTGGCCATCAGTAACGGGCAGGTTTCCTTCTTGAGGAACGCATGGGAGAGCTGGGATCTGGGGGATCAGGAATCTACCCCCTGGCTTTGCCATGGACCTGAGAGGAGGCGGTGCACCTCTCAGAATGCCACTTCTAGGGCATTCTGTCTTCCAGGAACAGCCGCCCTCACAGCTGCATTTCCACAGAGCCTGGAGCCTCCTCCATTCCTAAGCTGCCACAGCACTAGGGCCTCCAGGCGTCAGAGGGCTGGGAAATATTCATTTGCCGGTGAGCAAGCGTTAGGTCCTTAGGGATAGAATTTCACCTGTGTCCCCCAGTATTCTTGTTGATTGAATTCAATGTTTCTGTTTGATTGTTTCCCAGATTCTTTGGTTTGCCCATAACAGCCCAAAGGCTGCTAAACTCGGCCAGAAGCACTATGGGAATTTAAAAGTCAGCACCAAGTGAAAAACAATATTCATGTTCTGGTGCCCATTCACAAACTTTTTTCAAATGCCGAGGGAAAAAACACAGTTTTAGTGTGTTTGAGTAAAGACTGGTGTATTAAACAGGCAGCTATGGAGAGAGATGCTGGGGTCCTTGTGCACGGCGAGGGAACTGTGTGGTGTGGTCCCTGTGGACTCAGGGTCCTTCCCTCTGATTTCACGGCCCCCTCTGGACTTTATCAGAACCAGAGATGCTTACATTTTGGGAAATGCTCACATACCCCAGAACACCCATGGGATGCTCTATAAACCCCAGAGCCATTTAGCATTCACAGAGGGAGATTCCTTCTGGCAGAGCCTCCTGGATCACGCCGAGGGCTAAATTTCCCATTAAACTGTTTGATCTGTCAGTATGTGATTAGAGCTAATGGAGTTGAATCTGCTTAGCACCAGGTGGAGCAGAAGGAGCCTGGGTACCGGTGAGCAGCCTGGAGTGGTGGAACGAGCCCTCAGTGGGGTCAAGAGACCTGACTTCCTTCAGGGCTCTGCCTGCATCATCAGAGGGTCACCCACACAGAATATCCACCCCCTTCCAAGCTGACCCCTGACCCCTCATCACTTCCCTCTAAACCACTTCTGTCCCGCTGGCACGCTTGTATTGACCTGTTTGTTCATTGACTGTCTCCACCGTATCAGAGTGCAGGCTCTGTGGGCAGGACTTCGTCTCTTTGTTCCCTGGGTCCTCAGCACCCAGAACAGGGCCTGGACACAGGACACTGCATAAGCATGTGGTGAATATGGGAGTCCATGAAAGAATGGATTGAGGCCTTGGCCCTGTTGCTCTTAGACTGTATGGCCAGTGTCAGGTCACTTTGCCTCCTGGGCCTCTGTTTCTGGGTTGGTCCTGAGTAAAATTAGCAACCACGGGTGACCTATACAGATATCAGCACAATGAGGGGCTAGGGTCTTCTCTTACTCCAGCTACACTGCCTTCTCAGGATCTCAAACACTATTCTCTTCCCACCACTTGTCCCCAAGCCCTGACACCGAGCAATGGGCTCACTTTGTCTGCTGCGTTCTGAGCCAATTAATCACAACGAGTTAGGGATTGAGAAATGAAATTTTAATTTGACTAGCCAGCATAACCGGGAAGACAGTAGACTAATGTCTCAAACAACCCTCTTCAAAGATTATAGAATCTTGAGGCAGTTATATAGGGACAATGTGCAGTAAGGAGGGGGGTCCAGGGATGTTGGTCTCCTGGCATCACATTGCTCCATTCTTCTGTCAGCTGTGATGGATACCTTGTAGGTGTGTTTCCCACCTGTGGTCAGCCTGTTCCTGGAGAGAAACTCATAGAATAAACTTTTTAATTTATCAAGCTATTGGGGAGTACATACATAAGTGGACGCCATGTATCAGGAGAACATTGAATCTTTTGGAGCACATGCAGAGTAGTGAGTTGTCACACAGAGGAGGAGCTGGGGACATTTAGTGTAACAAGGTGGCCTCACTTATGCTCACTTACAAGTTTCCCCCCTGTCAGTAGTAACCCATTGTGTTATGGTCAAGGGGGAGACAGGGCATCGTCAATCCTCTAGCTACTTCCTGGTGAATCATTGACGTCGTAGGGGGACCATAGTGTGGAAAAGAGTTACTTTTCTCTTGACCCCAATTAATAGAACTGTGAGAAGAAAGTCTCGATAGAAGAGATCAAAGTTTCCTTTTAAAGATATATTTTAGCTCTCCAAGGGGTTCTGCCAACCACTTCCCCTCGATACAGGTGGGATCCTTTCCTGTGATTTTGGGGCTGTCTTGATTTGGGAGTGATGTATCCAGGGTTTCACACCTGCAAGTTTTATGGATGAGCGAGTGGTGAGAAGAATCTCAAAGGGACCCGTCCATTTGGGTGACAACTGGTTTTGGAGTCCCTGGTCTTTCCAGGTTTTCAGCAAAACATGATCACCAGGTCAGAGGCTTGTGGAGGGACATCAGACGGATATGCAGACCTGTGAGAAGCAAACTCATGGACAGAAGTTAATACAGAGCTTAATGATTTAACATAATTAGTCATCATGACATTCCTTAAAATGTCCAGAGATTCAGTCCCAGGGGAAGATGACTGAAAGGGTCTCCTGTATAAAACTTCAAAAGGACTCAATTTAAGTCCACCTCGGGGAGTTACTCTAACCTGTAGCAGGGCAAGGGGCAGTGCTTTATCCCAAGTTAGTTGTGTTTCCTGACAGATTTTTGGCAATGGTCTTTCTTAAGGTGTGATTCATTTTTTCGTCTTTCCAGTTGACTGAGGTCTCCAAGCTGAGTGTCGTACCCATTGGATGTCTGAGCTTCTGGGCAATTTTTGGGTTATTTGGGAGATGAAAGCTGGTCCATTATCACCCTGTAAGGTATTAGGCAGATCAAACCTAGGGACGATTTTTTTTAGCAACATGAGAGTGACTTCTGATGCTTTCTCAGTCCTCGTGGGAAAGGCTTCTACCCACCTGGTGAGGGTGTCCACAAACACTAACAGAAACCTGAAATTCCCAGTTGCCTGGAACGTCTGGGTAAAGTGTATTTGCCTGTCTTCAGTAGGCCAATTTCCTTTATGTTGGGTGCCCAGATGTGGGGGACTGGAAGTGATCTTGGGGTTGTTCTTTGCACAGATTATGCAGTGTTGGTCACCTGTTGTATAGTCTTTGTAGGTGGGCCCTATGCTGTGTGTCTGGACGTATCAGGTTCCCCCTCTGGAGGCTGGGGCAATGCGTGATAGCTACCTAGGCAGGCTCATTAATAATACCAGGCAGTTTTAGGATTTTCGGGCCATGTCTGATCTTCTTTTTTCCTGCTGTTAAGAGTCCCCTTTCCTTCAAGATTGTCCCATGAGCATGAACTACAGCAGAGGCATAATGGGAATCTGTGTATATATTTACTCTTTTCCCTCAGGCTAGAAATAGAGCCCGAGTGAGGGCAATGATTTCTGCCTTTTGAGCCTATGTCCCTTTGGGTACGGCTTTAGCCTCTGAAGTCTCTTGTAAAGTTGTGACCACGTACCCCATGCGTCTCTTACCTTGATCCACGAAGCTGCTGCCATCTGTGAAGAGTTCCAAGTCCGGTTCTTCCAGCAGACAGTCCAACAGATCGGGTCGGCTAGAGTACGCTGTCTACCTAACTTGTAAGCGGTCACGTTCTAAGGCTTCTGATGTCTCATTAGGGAGCAAGCAAGCTGGGTTTAAGGAGGATGATACTTTCATCCGCACATTTGGATTGTCCAAAAGGATGGCCTGGTATTTGTCCATCCATCCTGAAGTGAGCCAGTATCCCGCTTTTTGTTCCAATAATGTGAGTACTTGATGTGGCACGTACACCGTGCTGGGTTGGCCCAGGGTAAAATTTTTATCTTCCTGCAGGATGTCGCAGGTAGCAGCTGTTGCCCTGAGGCAGGGGGGCCAGGCTTTAACAGTCTGATCCAACTGCTTAGAAAAATAAGCTATTGGCTGAGGGGGTCATGCCCAGTTTTTGAGTTAAACTCCCCAAGCTTATCTTCAGCCTTGAATGGTCATCCAAGTTAGGAAGCCCCACGGCTGGGGCTGAAATTAACTTTGTCTCGATGGTATCAAAGGCCACCTGACACTTCTTTGTCCATGCTGGTGGCTCCCAGTCCAGCCTTTTTAGAGCCTCACAGAGGGGCTTACCATGAAACCGTAGTTAGGAATCCAGATCCGACCAAAACCAGCCATGTCCAAGAATCCTCGTAGCTGTCGCCGGGTGGTGGCAGGGCTCAGGCAGGCTATAGGCCTTTTTTTGGCCTGGCAGCAGTTCCCTCTGGCCTTTTGATAATGTAAACCCTAAGTATGTAACTTTTTGTTTGAAGATCTTTGCTTTCTGTTGTGAGACCTTTTACCCACATTCAGCCAAATGATTTAAGGTCTTTATTGTGTTGGCCGGACATTGCTCTTAAGTGGGGCTCGCTGTCAGCAAGTCATCCACGTATTGTTACAGCAATCCTTCCTGTAACTGTAGGTGGCCCAAGTCTTTAGCTGGGGCCTCCCCGAATAGCGCAGGAGAGTTTTGAAGCCCCGGGAGAGCAGTATCCAACAACATTGTTGAGTCGCCTGAGTGTCTGAGTCGTGC
The DNA here is from genome assembly GCA_031878705.1 of Tapirus indicus. Classification (NCBI taxonomy): domain Eukaryota; kingdom Metazoa; phylum Chordata; class Mammalia; order Perissodactyla; family Tapiridae; genus Tapirus; species Tapirus indicus. Next base: position 152,304,838 of record CM062918.1, on the reverse strand, counting down.
CACTCAAAGGCAGAGTTGCTGCAATTCTTCTGCAAGCAGTATGCAGAAGAATGCATCCTCTAAGTCCCAAACTGAAAACCAGCCGTATTAATCTGGAATGTTGGTTAGCAAGCCATAACGGCTGGGCACCACAGGGTGCAGGTCCTGAACCACCTCATTTATGGCACGAAGGTCCTGAGCAAACTGATATTCCCCTGAATTGAGTTTTTCTGACTGGGAGAATAGGAGTCTCACATGGCGACTGGCCGGGTCAGATTAATTTTGCTGCCAGGAATTTCTACAGCACTGGCTGGATGCCCTTCTGAGCCTCCTGTTTTAGCAGACTTTGTTGCAGGCTAGGCTATATCTTTTGGGTTTTCAAGGGGATATGCATTGGCTGGACTTTCTTTGCTTTCCCAGGCTTCCCGTTTGCCCACACATCCGGTCTCACCTCCTGAGACTCTCCTGTGGCAGCGGGTCCAGCAGTGGTGTTTGAACATCTATCAGGGCCATCTGGAACCGTAAGGATGACTGTTCCAGCAGCACTAGGATCTCTAGCTGGCATGTAGCAAAAGTCTCTTGAGCATTCAGTTTACATAGAAGGTTTCATTCCGGGAGGGGACAGGGCATTCAGGCATATAACATTTTCCAATTAAAAAGGTCCGAGGTAGAGGAAGGAGAGTGCATCCAAATGAAGCTGGCCAGTTGCCCTTGTCCACTTATGCCTGTGGGATATTATCACAGTGGAAATTGCCCCGCTCCAGGAAGGGCCCCTGACCGAATTGTGTCCCTTGCCGGGTTCGAGAAGGAGATAGTCCTCCTCTTAGACCTGGCAATCCTTCAGGCATTTTCCCCTGGACAAGCCGTGGCTCTGGGAAAAGGAGGAGGAGGAGGAGGAGCGGGGGGACTCCTTGGTCCATTGTCCCCCCCTTCCCTGATCTAGATATAGCAGCATACAGGCTTAAACATAGGGAACTTTATTTTCCTTTTCTTTCGTCTTGTAGAACAATTCTACAGTGTATATTGGGCCCAGGCTACATTACAGTAAACGATCATCCTTTTCTTTCTCATGGGCTCATAACTGAAATCAGCCCAGTTGGCCAGCAGGTACCCCAGAGTGCCTTTTTTTGGAACGGACGGAGTGGTGCCCATGGCAATAAAGTTTGTGTCTGACAATTAGTGGACCGGGAAAAGGTGCAGAGCTCGGCTCCAGGTATCCAGATAACTATGGGACTTATCCAAATCCCACTCCGCCCAAGCGTACAGTTCTCACGCCAGTGCTAAACAAGCCAAACAGGCAAGAGGTAAGATCTGATTTCCCAACGCCCGTGTAGGAGGTCAGGTGCCTGGCAGAAAGTTTCTATTTTGCAGGAAGTCCAAGTCCGGCTCACTTTAAGCCCAAACCTAACTTCCACACAATGATGGCAAAGAAGGTGCTGGAGAAGACAGACAGAGAGGGGGAAAAGGTGGTTGGGCTGTGCTCTCATGGCATCCCCCCAAGGGTTAACACAAACAGCAGTGCCCGCATTGAGATGTACAGTTCCGGCTCGACACTCAACATAAAAGGTCGCAAACTTCACATCTCCACAGATGATGTAACAAGCACTGGAAGTAAATTGTAGGATTCTGACACAGAGAAAAACTGGTACACAGACTAGTGGAATGACACACACACTCAGGAGAACAGACCATGCAGGTGTGTACACATCAGAAAAACCAGGGACTCGTCTTCCAGACAATATGCTAGGCAGTCTGCCCTTTCCTTTATCCCTAAACAACGGCGCCTAAACCGAATGGACCTTGGCCTGCCCAGGGCCCCCAGGCCAGGAAAAAGGAATGTAGCACCCGGGAGGTATACTCCGGACGACTCACCCAGCTGCAGACGCAAGCTCATCGGCTCACGATCCAGTCCTTCATTTCCCGACCGCTGAAGTGTCCGAGGCAGCTGGCAAGCGAGGAAGCCACAAGGGGAACTCCCTGGGTGGAAAAAAAGAAAAAGAAAAAGCCGCCCGGCAGCTGCAGGGAAAAATCCCAAAGCAGCTTCTTCCAAGTCGACTAGCCACGGGCAGAGGCTAGGGTCCTACCTGGGTCACCAGAATTTGTTACCGGGCAATGGGCTGACTCTGATCGCCATGATCTGAGCCAATTAATCACAACAAGTTAGGGATTGAGAAATGAAGTTTTAATTCAATTAGCCAGCATAATTGGGAAGATGGCAGACTAATGTCTCAAAAAAAAAAAAAAAAAAACCATCTTCCAGGATTACAGAATCTTGGAGCAGTTATATATGGAAAATGGGCAATTAGGAGGGGGTCCAGGGATGTTGCTCTCCAGGGGTGTTGGTCTCCAGGCATCACATTGCTCCGTTCTTCTGTCAGCTGCGATGTGTGTGTGTTTCCCGCCTGTGGTCAGACTGTTTCTGGAGAGAAACTCATAGAACAAAGTTTTTATTTTATCAAGCTATCGGGGAGTACATATGTAAGTGGAGGCCGTAAGTCAGGAGAACATGTGAATTTTTTGGAGCACATGCACAGAAGCGAGTAGTCAAGCAGAGGAGGGGCTGGGGCCATTCAGTGTAACAAGATGGCCTCGCTTGTGCTCACTCACAGCCCTGTTCTGTCTGGTTAATTTCTCCTGATAAAACATCCTGCTGCTGTTCATGGTTTCATCCATGCTTCACTTCTTCACAGAACCTACCATAAATACAATTCCTCTGTATATTCAATATCTGTTTCTCCCTCTAGACTGTCCCTCTCTGATGCACTGCAGTTCTGCCCAGACCCTTATACAGAGTAAGTGCCCAATAAATATTTACTGAATGAATGAGTGAATGAAGTAGTGAATTAAATTCAACAGCCTCCAAGGTTTCTTCTGGCTCGGGCACATCTGCTGCCATAATTTTCCCTGGTAGGTGTGAACCTTGACGGATGTAATATAACAGTGCTTCCCACGTCGTGTCCTCCAAGAGCACCATATGCATACTTGCATAACGATGAATTTAAATCAACATAATATTTTACTTGCCCTAAATAAAAGGTAACTATAAATAAATGTATGACTTTTAAAATAGGTTACTAAACTGAAATACGTTCTTAGCTGACACATGTTCATTCGAGTACCATGGAGAATCATCTTGCAAACCCCAGGTGGAATGTGTCTCACACATTGGGAAATGCTTCATTATAATGAATTTCCACTGCCTCATTCTGGTCCAACTTAGAAATAGTTGCAAATTAGAACTTGATCATTTTAACCTACCCACAGATACCAGTTTTAGAAAAAGTCAAGCCACGATGTTCAGGTTTCAAACTGGTTTCAGAGCTTCTGTCATTATTTCCAGAGATGGAGGTATGAAAGCACACACACCAGTCAGTCATTCCACCGTGTGACGACTGTGGCTCTCGACGGAGGAGGCTGGGATGGCAGCACGGCCCTCATCCTTCCCCATTCAGCCCCTGGGAGGGCAGTCTCTGCCCAGGTAGCCGTGATCGATGCAGTGTCCCTGGGAGGGAGCTGTGGGAGCCACTGTCCCTCCGGTCAGGGAGGCTTCTGGAGTGGGCCGACGCACACACGGTGGCAGGAACAAAAAGTGAAAGCTCAGTCAGGCTCACAGGAGGAGCAGCAGCAAATCTCAAAAGCACGGGGGGAACTGTGCTGTGAAGCTCTACCTGTCACGAGAACTCCTAAGAATGGAGTCCTTCACTAGGGCTGTGTGTTATTAACTAAAATGAAACCCAATGAATGCTTACAATCTACTAGTCACACGGTCATGGCTGAGGTGATAATGATAAATAAAACTCAGTTTCTCTCCAGCAATTTAGGACCCAGGAGGAGAGACAGATAGGGAGACTAACAGTCACGTGGTGAAATGCAAGCAGTAATGGAGCTTCGCAGAAAGTGCAGCAGAGTAGAGGTCAGGCCACACTGCCCTGAGGAGGTGAAGTTTGAGGTAATTTATCCTTTAGGACTCAGGTCAGGTGTCATCTCTTCCAGAAAGCCTTCCTTGATCCCCTCCTCCCAGGCCCCACTCCCAGGCTGGGTTCGATGCCCCCTGCACAGTACATTTTCAGAATAGAATTTATCACATCGTATTGTAATTTTCTGTTTGCTTACTTATCTTTCTTGAAGGCCCAGACCAAATGTTATCCAGTGTTTATCAGTGCTTAGCATGGTGCATGTCATATAGCAGGCATTCAGGGAATGTTTTTGGGATGAAACAATGGAAAACAACAATGGCAGTGAGGCTGGAAAGGGGAAATGGATTTGGGAGATATCTCAGAGGTAAAATTGGTAGAACTTGGTGACCAACTGGTTGAGGAGGGATCAGTGCTGAGGAAGTAGTCTAGGATGACTCGAGGGTTTTACATTTCCGTGGTAATGTGGTAAATGAGCACTCAGAAAAATGCATTGTAATGAGATTCTAGCATCTCCTTTTGGCCAAACACAGAAATGCTTTGAAATTTGGGCTTTATAGGAGCATAGAATCTCATAATTTGAAAGAACCAATCAGGCCACATTGTCCAACTTTGCATCTTATACCAGAACCTTCTTTATAACACTGCTTCCATCTAGTGTATGCTTACAATTAAGAAAGACTACATCCTGGAAGAGCCCTCTCTATCTGTAAATAATCCTGCCTGTTAGAAAATTGTTTCTATTGGTCTGAAATGTATCCTCTTGAAACTTATATTTTTTTCTAGCTCCAAAACTTGGGGTTTAGAGTAATTCTGACTCATTTTCCACAGGACAGGTGGATTAGTTAGCAGGATGTTGGGGAAGACCTTCCTTTTAAAGGTTCAGCTAGAAGTTGCATCCACCCTGTGTGTGCATAGGCCAGGCCAGAACTTAGTTACAGAGTCACACCAGCTGCAAGGAGGGTGGAAAATGCAGTCTTCATTTGGGGTAGCCATGCAACCAGCTAAAAATCGAGGGTTCCATGTGTGAGAGAGAGGAGAGAATGGATGTCAGGTGACACAGCTGCACATTGAATATTTGCAGATAGTCATTTCCTCTTGTTTCCATCTCAGCTTCATCATCTCCTCCCACCTGACCACCCACCCCCCGCCCCGGGCTGAATAGCTCCCAGTTTCCCCCCTGTTCTCAGAGGTGTGGTTTTGGGCACTTTCAATGGCTGGAGGTTATTCTTGTCTAAGTGCATTCCCAGCTGTTCTAAATGCAGCCTGCTGGGTTCTTGGGGCCCTGTTTTCTCACGGTCATTCCCTTGCTTTTCTCTTTTGTATTTCACTAGGGTCTTAAAAATTATAAAAATAATATATGCTTATTGTAAAATTGGAACAATACCAAGGCATGTTAAAAAAAATCAATCGTATCTCTCTGCCTCTCTACCTCCACCGTCCAAGTGATGGTGGTTTGCTAGGGCTTTTCCCATAATTTTTAAATTTTTATTAACAACATAATAAAAAGTATACACAGATATCTTTCTTGTTTTTAGAAACAAAAATGATATCACACCCTTTATTCTATCCTTCAACTAGCTCTTTCCACTTAACACGTCAGGGATGTATTTCCAAGTACGTATGTATATCTGTAAAGTTCATTTTAGTAACTGCAAAATATTCCATGGAATGTGTACAGCATGTGTTATTCAACCAGTCTGTTGTTTTGGTTTTTAGTCCATACAAACATCCTTGTGTGTACATTCTGGTCTGTGCTTTTATTTTATAGGAATGCTTTCTAGAAGCAGGACTGCAGGGTCAGAAGATATGCTAAATACTGCCAAGTTATTTTTCATAGCTCTTGTGTTGCTAATTCCCCCCACATTCCTGCTAGCACTGGATAGTATTACTATTTTCCATTTTGCCAGCCTGATGGTTTAAAATGGCATCACACTGTTTCAGTTTGCATTCCCCTGATGACTTGTTAAATTGATCGTCTTTTCACATGTATACTCCATTTACACTTTCTTTTTCTGAGACATACACCTCAAAATATCCTACAGGCCATTTACTTAATAGTAAGTTTGAAATCTTACCCAAGCATCACTAGGATGCTGAAAATCCTCAGCAGGGCTGGTTCCTAACCTCACCCTCCGTGACGGGATAGAAACTCTTGCGAGGGAGTGGGTGAAATGGCTTCCCAACGACGTGGTTGCATTTCCTTTAAACAGAACTGTTTTCAAAGCAGTTGATTCGAAATGAGGCTCTGGTGATCTTCTACTTTCCGCTTACCCTTATCATTTATGATTGAGTCCTGCCTGGTCTAGATCAGGCTTAGACTGAGGAGGCCTATTTGGGGGTTGGATATGAGCAGCCACGAGAGTCAGTAGCCTCTGCATGGTAAGACGATCTTCTGAGACTCTTTGGAATTGGTGAGAAAGCATTCTCTCCATGGAAATCAGGTCCCTCTGGTCCTTTTTAGCCACAGTAATTTTCAAAATTTGGTGATAATTTCATGCAAAGTACAAGCTATGGTGGATGGTGGAGTCCCAGCTTTTCATCCATATGTTATGGATGGGACACTACCCTGGGGCTCCCTAGTCACAATGATTGGTGGAGAATTCAGGAATGGGCCCCTGATCCAAGAAGGTCCAATCAAAGTGAATTCCAGGATTTGCTCCCTGAGAAGAGAGTCTCTCTCTTCTCGATGAGCCTTAAGCTTGAAGGGGTACAGGCTGAACTACTGCAGCCACGTTCCACCATGAGGACAGAGCCTGGCTGAGAAAAAAGCCAACATGTTAGTCACTCAGTTTCTGGGTGTGCTCCTTCCTCTGGGGTTCTTGCTACCTCACTTGGATGCTGCTTCCCAGTTCCTTAAGTGAGTTTCTTCCTGAAAACTACAAATTGGAGGACCCCAGGGCTTGGTTTTGGGCCTCTCCTAATCTCTATTAGAGATTGCTGTTAGATCTATGCAATTCAACCCCATGGTTTTAAATACTATCTGTGTCCTGATGACTCCTTTAGTGTCTCCAGGCTGACCTATCCCCTAAATTCCACACTCACACGTCCAACTGTGTACTTGACATTTGCATGTAAGCATCACAAACATAATACGTCAAAAACAGAAATTTTATTGCTCCTTCTAAAATCAGCTCCTCTTCTGGTCCACAGCAACTTGGAAAACAAGGCAGAATGACGTCATGGTTAGGCATAGACTCTGGAGCCGGGAGAGTCTGGGTTCAAATGCAGGCTGTCATGCAAAAGCTGAGGGAGCTGAATCTCCCTTTCTTCCCTCATCTGTACAAAAGGGGTGATGGTAATACTACCTATTCTGTAACATTATTTATGGGGATTGAATGAGATAATATATGTAAAGCGGTTCGAGCCATGACTGGCACATAATAAAAACTATAAAGCATGAGTTATTATTACTATATGATAAATTACCACCTATTCAATGGCTAAAGCCAACCATCTAGGGTTATCCTTGATTTCTTCTCTTCTCTCATATCCTAAACCTAATTCATCAGCATGTCCTTTCAGTTCTACACCCCAAATATACCCGCAGTCCTTCTGCTTCTCCTACCCCCATTAGTGTTCTCTGGCCCGTGTCACTGGCATTGCTGCAAAAGCCCCACTGCCTGACTGGTCTCATTGTCTCCACTCGCCTCCTGCCCCTGAATTTGGCCTTGTCACAGTTTCCAGAGAGAACTTAAAAGTGTAAGTCAAAGAATATCCCTTCCTGTCTGATATCTTTTAGTGGCTTTCGTTGCACTGAGAACAAATCTTATTATCTGGCCTAGAAGGTCCTATATGAACTGCCTGGCCTTTCTCACTGACTTCAGCTCTTTGTTGAACTTTCTGAAACATTCCAGTTCACCATCTGGGTCTTTGTACTTGCTACTTCCTCCTCCTGGAACAGGATCCTCCAGTTCTTGGCACAGCTGGCTCCTTGCATTCATGTCTTGACTCAAGGGTCCCTTCCTTCCAGATGATGTTCTTGACCATCTTCACGAGAACAGGGGTCTTGTTCAGTTTGTGACCCTACCTACCTATTCATTGTTGGCACCTCTCTTATTCTTACCCCCATTCCTGCCTAGTTAGATTTCTCCTCAGAATCCTTGCTGCCATGATGCCTGCAAAATGCTCATGATACACCATTTATCACACCATAGCACAACCTTGGACTCCCTTGTGTAACTCTCACCAGATCAAGAGCTCATTAAGAGCAGGGATGATGCCTCATTGATCTTTGTGCTGCCAACATCTAATGAGAGCCTAGAACATAGTAGGGACCCAAAAATCAGGAATGAATTAATGAGGCATTATTTATTACATGTAGCAAAGATTTGACAAGTTCATCAGAATGAAAAGAGGCATGAGGATATCTTTGAGGATAAAAGTAATAATTCTCACAAGGGATGTTTTGAGGGAAATTATTCTTGCTGTTAAACTGGTTAATTTGTGGCAGAAGGGTGCATTGAGGAACATGACATAGATTTGCCTTTCCATGTTTTTCTAGTAGATGTTGGGTCTTATTGAAGCTATCAGTTTCCTTTAGTCACTTGCAATTTTCCACTCACTAGCTTCTGAGGGAGGTGACAGAAGAATGTTTTATTCCTTTCAGAACAGGTTTTTTTTTTTTTTTTTTTTTTCAGAGTCTGGCTCCAATCTGGAAAAGGTTAAGTTTATCACTTATTTCTAGCAGTTTCTGTTCTTAAAGCATGAAACAGATCTGTTTCTTGATGGTGCTCAATCTATTTTATGGCTTTTCAACTTTCCCCACAGCCCTGCTTCCTAAATTCTGACACACTGTGTGACCTTCAGAAATACATTGTCTGTGGCCAACCTGAGGTTTTCAGCAGACACAGGTGTGTGTCGTCACAGAGTAGAGTGCCTTGCAGAGCACTCTGATTGCGCTATTTCGTTAATCCTGAAAATAACCCCATGGGATAGAATGAGCATTTTCCTAATTGTTATCCTGACAATCACAGAGTCATCATCAGGCCCCCTACCGTCACCAGTCCTGACGCACAATCCAGCAGGCAGTACGTGCTCAACACGCTTCTGTTGAATGAGTGACTTGAGTTTACAAATCCATCTCGCGCTAGCCCTGACATGTATGCTTCCCTCTAGACTGGTCCATTTATTAAAAAGCCTCCATAGAAGACAAGCTTATTCTGCTTTCGTGATCTTGCATATGCTGTTTTGTCCATCGGCTACGCCCTCTTCACTCTTCCATTTCCAGTCAAATTCTATATTTTCTTCACGATCCACCCTGGTCTATAAAGTCTTTTGCTGCTACAATAGCCCACAATGGACTATTCCGTCAGTTAATTTCCCAGTGTTATCAACGATTGGCTATAAATACATATTGAACTTTCATATGTACCTGGTTTTGTTGACATTAGCCTCAATTCTGCAGATTTATTCTAATATCACTTTCCAAGTGTTTCCATTAATTTGATCACATTGCTTTTTTAATTTACTTAGCCAGTAAAGATTGATTTGTTTTACTTGTTATGTGTCAGGCTCTGTTTTAAAAGTTAAACAGGTGAAAATACCATTCTAGTTGGGGGGATGCAAACAATAATGAAATAAGAAGTAAATATAAAGGCAACCCTTGGGGATTGCCTTTATATTTGAGAAAATATTTGCAAAACACATGTCTGAGAAGGGGTTAATATCCAAAATATATAAAGAACTCACACAACTCAGCAGCAGAAAAACAAATAATCTGACTAAAAAGTGGGCAAAGAACTTGAGTAGATATTTCTCCAAAGAAGAACACAAATGGCCAATAAATACATGAAAAGGTGCTCAACGTCACTAATCATCAGAGAAATGCTAATCAAAACCACAATGACATATCACTTCACACCTGTTAGGATGGCTATCATCAAAAAGACAACAGGTAACAAGCGTTGGTGAGGATGAGGAGCAATTGGAAACTTTGTACCTGTTGGTGGGAATGCAAAATGGTGTCGCTGCTACGGAAAATAGTGTGGAAGTTCCTCAAAAAACTAAAAATAGAACTACCATGTGATGCAGCTATCCCATTTCTGGGTATATATCCAAAAGAACTTAAATCAGGATCTCAAAGATTATTCATAATAGCCAAGGTATGAAAGCAATCTAAATGTCCATGGACAGACGAATGGATAAAGAAGATGTGGAATATATATGCAATGGAACGTTACTGAACCACAAAAAAGAAGGAAATCCTGCCATATGCAACAACATGAATGAACGTGGAGTACATTATACTGAGTGAAGTAATCCAGTCACAGAAGGACAAATATGCACGATTCCACCTAAATGAGATATCTAAAATGGTCAAACTCACAGAAGCAGAAAGTAGTGGTTGCCAAGGGCTGGGGAAGGGGGAAAGTGTGGAGTTGCTGTTCTATGGGTATAAAGTTGCACTTATACGAGGTGAATAAATTCTAAAGATCAGCTGTGCAACGTTGTGCCTATAGCTAACAATATTGTATTGTGCACTTAAAACTTTGTTAAGGGTAGATCTCATGTTAAATATTCTTGCCACACAAAAAGTAAATATCAGGGATGACAGGTGATGAAATGTTAAGAAGAGCAATCAAGCTGGGAAGGACCAGGATCGGGGGCAGGGCAGGGGCTGGTTTGCTCACTGATGAGAGAGCATTTTTGTGCGGACGGGGAAGATCCTCACAATGACTGATTAGTAGTCAGCAACGGTATTATGTGTTGATTTTGTGTTCTTGTGGATATAAAAACTGAGGCTTGGGGAAGTTTGATATTTTCAGTAAAAACACATAGTTATTATGAAGCAGACTAAAACCATAACCTACGAGACTTTACATTTCTCTGAGCTGCCTTTTGTACCTTCTCTCAGGAAAGTATCTCAGTTATCTGATGACTTTTAATAAATAGCAAGAACAATTTCTTAGCTATGGAAAGCCATGTTCTCTTCATTGAACAAACTATTTTTCTGTATATGTAGTAAATGTATTTTCTCAATCAAAAATTGGGCAACAAACTCTGAAAAGTTCTGAAGTGCTTAGGACAATGGGACCAAGTAACTGAAGTTGACACCAAATCAGGACAATGTGGCCGCTGTAATAATACAGATGCTTTGGACATGACAGCAAGCATTAAACACACACTAAGGTGTACCTCACTCCCAAGAAAAAAGCAAGCATGTTACTGACACCAGCGTTTCTCATTCGGTTCACGGAACATTAGCATTTCTTTGGCATGTTAATAGATCTTTTTTTAACTTACAAAAGTGTTTTCTTATTTAACAGGTTTGGGAAAATGATGAAAACCATTTCTTCTACCTGGGGAATTATACTACACGTTGGAATAGTAAAGGCTAAGTGCTGCATTAAAACGACTCTTTAACTTTGTTTAACCTGTTTCCGGAAGTTGTTTGATCCAAGAATGTGTTAGCTTTATCCCTTTTAACAAGATAAGGGTTAAAAGCTTCTTGAAATGAGATGGAAGCCCATTTGTACCTCTAGTTACGTTACATTAGGAAAAGAGTGTACACTTCACACTTTAAACTCTCTTTCTCTGGATCGCTTTCCTCAGCATATAAATATGTAGAAATCTCTCTTACAGAAAGAAACCTTGCCTCAAGCTCATCTTCAACCTCTGGCCACAGCACTATCATTCTTCTTCCATTTATAGCTAACTTTACTGCAAGAGCAGTTTATGCTTATCTTCTGCTTCCTCAATAGCCGTTCACTACTCACACTTCTCCAGATCACTCATCCATCCATCCATCCATCCATCATCCATCCATCCATCCATTCAACAAATAGTTATTTGTGCCCGGCACAGGGAACAAACAAAACTCTACCCTCACGAGGCTTACATTCTTTTAAGGAAAATAGGCAACAAATAAACAAGCACAAGTATATAATAAGTTGAATGATCAGAACTGTAGAGTAAAAATAAAGTCAGGTAAAGCGGATGGGAGCGGGGAATGATGAAGATGGAGACTGGTCATGTCTTGCCACGACGAATGCTTCAGTCAACACAGGATCAATGGAATTAACCTGGTCGTGCAGATTCATTCAGAAGTAGTCCAATCATTTTGAAGCTCATAAATTTTGATCAAAAATTGAAGGAAGGAATACTATTTCTTCCTGATATGAATGAGAAAGATTGTGACACTGGTCGCTGTTGTGGCATCTTGTTACCATGAAGAAATTTAGCCTAAGAATGAAGCCAATACAAGGAGGCCAAAGTTTAGAGGATCACAGATGTGGTGCTGGATTCTAAGCTAAAGTCGGCCCCAAACCTGCCCTCTGTAGTAGTCAGGTGGTGTAATTAATCAATGTTTTAGGCCAATTTGAATAGAATTTTCTGTTTCTTGCAACCAAAATCCTCCTAACTCTACTGTTTAGATTTCAACCCTCACAGACATGGCATCTGGGGGCCTAGGTACAATTATTGGGATTCTGAGCTGTTCTTAGAGGTTCCTTTATTGTCTCTATTTCCACACTATTGCCCTCTCTTTGGACAGTGATGATGTCCCATCAATGTCCAGGTGCTGAAACTAGGTTTCAAAGGCCCTATAGCTGCCCAGGACTATTCTTGGCTTCGGTGCTGGGGCCCCAGGTAGCCATGCATCCAGGGCCACAGGAGTCCTGGGAGACAGCTTCTAGAGTCTGAATGGGCTGTGAGGGCTAGTTGTGGGGCCACTGACACATATTTGGGCAAGTTTTTCAAGGGAGCACATATGACTTTCACAGCACTCCAGAATCCTCTGGAGCAGTGAATGGTCTGGATTCCCAGCCAGGCACTGCTTCTTATAAGCACCATCCGCTGCCTGCACTGATCTTCTTGGCCAGCTTCTTCCTTGTCTGGATAGCCGGGGAGAACTTTTCCAAGTGCAAATATTATCCACCTCCCTAATCCTTCAAAACCCTTCAATGGCTTTTCATTGCCCCTGTCATAATAAGCAGGCTCCATGTAACGGCCTCCAGCAGGGCTGACGCTAGGATGAGGCCAGTGAGGCACCTGGTGTGCAAATTTTAAGGAGGCATTCACTGTCAGCATGGTGCAAATGGTGCTTGTCTGATCCCGGGAGTGAGTGTCTCCTTAGATTTGACACCCCGGTCACCTCACTCTCCTCACCCTTGTTCTGGCTCTGGCTCGCAGGGAGTCGTGTGTTCTCATTCAACCTCGTCTTGCAACACCCTCCCCACAACTGCCCTTGCTCCTTGAGCTCCAGGCCCCCAGTCTTTCAATTCCCTCTTGTCAGAGCATTTGCCGGGGTCAGAGCCGACACATAGATCGTGAATGGATGGTGGCTTGAAAGCAACGGGTGTGGCTCTATTGGTGTGTGCAAGCATCAGCTGGGATCCCACACGTTCTCTTCCCTCTCTTTGAAACACATTTCTTTGTCCTTTGAACATTTTTTTTTTTTTTTTTGGTAAAAATCCTTCCATGGTGCATACTGTGGGTTGGGTACTATTTTAAATACTTCACAAATATTAACCTATATAATCCACATAATAATACCATTATTATACCCGTTTTACAGATGAAGAAATGGAAACAGTGGGAGTTTAAGTGAAGTGAACAAGGTCACACAGTGGCTGACCAGCAGCTGGTATTAGCATCTTGGCACCCCAGCTCCAGGGTCCACACTCTTAGCCACCCTACTAATCTGTTGCAACTTCTCCCTGTTTGATCAGATTTGTTTGTTATATGCTCTCAAACAACAGTTTTTCTTTCCTTCCTAGAATTTTATTATCAATCAATCAATCAATCTGATCTTCTATCGTTTCCCCACCCCCGTTAGAATCAAACTCCAGTGTGCTGGAACTTTTGCCTGACTTGTTCACACCGGATCCCAGCATGCAGAGTAGGACCCAGCACATAGGACACTCTGTAAATACTGGTTAAATGTCAACTGAATTATATTCATTAGTACGTTTATTTGATTACTATCTGTCTCCCTCTCCCCAGACTAGAAGCTCCTCGACAGCAGGAACTTGGCTCACAGTTATATCCTCAGCCTGAGCATGGTGCCTGGAACATGGTAGGTCCTCAATATCTTTTGGCTCAATTAATGAATACAGAAAATGGGAGGATGGCCTGGAGTGGGGGCTCCTCTGTTACCGCTTGGTCTCCTTCTAGAGTAGGCATCTTCTGATTTCCTGAAACTTAGAAGACGTTAAAGTCCAACAAATAGCTCAAAGATTGCACGTTGCCTCACCCAGAGTCACTGGAATTGTGGGGTTGGTCTTGATTATTCTAGACTTGAAGATTTGAGCACACGCTTGACAAAGGTATTTTCTTCCTTCAGAGATGCTCTTGATGACCCGTATTTCTCATTCTCCTGTACCATTGGTGGCCGCTACAGGAACAGCTTTTTTGGGAACGTTCCTCTTAAATGGTTGCAGGAGCCAAGACGCTGCTGAGGCACCGGGAGGAGTAGATCAGGATGTTAGCCTTCCAGACAAGGCCTTTGTCCTCCAAGAAGCTGTGTTACTAGAAAGGCCAAAACAGAAACATAAAGGATAAAGAGGAAAATAGATATAATTTCATAAATAACTAGGTCATTTTTGTTTGTTTTCAGGACTCCTAATTCAAAATTTCCAGCACCTAATCTTGTATTCTGTTAATATCTTAGCTGGATAGAATGTGATTGTGAATTCCACCTCCTTGTCCTCAAATACAAAACCTAAGGAATATAGATACTGTCAAAGAAGAACTCTGCCCTTAATTGCAACAGCAGCAATGCACAGAGGCATAACTGTAGAAAAGTTTCCAGATTTATATAAAGGACCTGAATATGTTCCAGTCAAAACAGAGGTAGTTAACTGATTTTAGGTTGATGACCAATTTTGTATATACAAAAATAATAGGCAACATCACAAAGAACAGATCAATGGGTCTTATTAAATCAAATTAAAAAAAATTATACTCAAAAAACTACTTTTAGCAAATTTAAAAGATAAAAAATGTTTTGGAAAAAGATTCTTTTAAAAATTATGACAAAGTTTAATATCTTTAATACATAAAGAGGTCCTATCAATAAGTAGGTGTAAAAAGTTGTGTAGATAAATATGAGCCTAAAAAAATTTCTTTTTTAAAAATAGCAGGTACGGATGTTTATCAGTTTTTTATGGTCACAAAATCTTGTGTAACCAGCATCCACCAAATCTCAGCATGACACATAAACACTCATTTGGCTCTTAAGTCTGGGGGTCCATCGACCAGGGTTTGACTTGTCTAGATGGCATTGCTGATCTTGGCTTGGTTCTGCTCCAAGCATCTCTCTTCTCCTCCAAGGATCTAAGGGGCTGAGTATAAAAAGGCATGGTCTCTTAAGGTCTAAGCTCTTAAGGTCTAGGCTCAGAACTGTCAAAGAGGCATGTCCTCCTTATTTGATGGACCAGTGCAAGCCGGGTTCCAAGACAAGTGGCAGGGAAACATTTCTGCCCCTTTAGTGAGAGGAACTGTCAAGTCCCACGACAAAGGGTGTTGATGAAAGGTAGGGTGAATAAAAGGGCCAATAAAATCTACAATAGGAAGTAATAGTTTGGAAGCTGCCTCCAAGAAGTAATCCGTGAGCGAGGAGCAGGCATCGGTGACTTCCCTCCATTTGCAGGGGCTGCAGGAGCAGCGTGCTGGAGCAGAGTACTGGAGAACATAGATGGCACAAGGGGCTTGCATGTTTAGTACTAGTCAAATTTGACGTGGATATAAAGTTTCAAGTCACGACAGGTTTCTTAGAAGAACTTTAATGCGACATTGCTTTGAAATTATTGGAATATTAGTGAGACCCTGTTCTGAGGCTATCACAATACATTCTTGATCAGGCGAGTGAGGGATGGTGTAGGTTAATTCTCCAGACTCCAAAGGACGAAGGACATCGGTCTGTGGTGATGGAGCTTTATAGCCTGTGTTAGTGGTACTTTGGATAAGTGGGGAATTTTCATTGGCTGAGCCCTGGTTCATCATCCAAGCGCTGCTGACATGCTAAAACCTTTCTCAGTTGAGCAAATAACAATGACAGTTCATCAGTGAAGAGGACAGAAAGAATCATTTCACTGAGCTTTGATTTTTGAAGTTCCATGTTGAGGATTAATATGTCCTGTGATAATGCTGTATGACCAGTAACCCCCAAATCTCAAAGTCTTGAAACAGTGCCTAGTTCATTGGTCTTTGGGTCGGCTGGGGCTGTTCTGCTATAAGCTTCAGGCTGCTGTCCAGTTTCAGGAATATTCCACGTTTTCATTGTGCAACCTGGGGCATTGTCTTTTCATGGCAGGTGACAGAAGTGTGAGAGGCCAAGCCAAATCATGCAAGCATATTTTAAACTTCTGTTTGCATAATGCCTGCCAAGATTCTGTTGGCTAAATCCAGTCAGTTGGCAAATCCCAACATCACTGGAGCAGGAAATAAACTCTGCCTAATCTAGTGGTCGTGATATGGCAAAGGGGCGTGGATGAACAGTTCTAATATAATGGTAAAGTGAAGAATCAAAGAATAATTTAATTTATGTTAAGGGCCTCACTGAGCTGCTGGAGTTTATATCCACGCACTTTGGTGTTATCTGATGGGACTGGCCCAGGATGTGTGACCCTTTGGTGACCTAGGTGATAGTTTTAACTTTGATTTGTTGTGCCAGTGCCATCCGTGAGCCTTGCTAAGGTTGTCGGTCTGCCATGAATGTGCCAGAGCTGTCCAGCCAGCTTGTGATCTTGGAAAGGTATTCTTAGAGCAGGAAGCCAGAGAATTGTTGTTTTGTCAAAACCGTGACTCTGCCATCACCCTCAAGTCAGGAATCCAGGTTCCCAGTAAGAAGATGTTCTCAGTTTTAGAACTGAGACCAATCTTCTGGGAATAATCAGTAAGAAGCTTTGGTTGTGGTTTGCCTTCCCCTAAATCTCACCCAGTAATACTTGTGAGAATAAAAATAACAGGAGTTATTGCCGTGTTAACATGTTGATACTTTCTCTTGCTCATTCCTACCCTGATTCGCCAGTTTATTTTGAGGAGTTCAGGTGTCCATGAATTTTAATCTCTTGAGAGCTGTAATCTCGTGCGCCTGTAAGGGGAGTGAGGTCTGGGGGGGAGAGGGGGTTATGTGAGTCCAGCCATGCTCTGCCTCCCGCAGCACCTTTTGGCTGGTGAAGTGAGGGGGGTGGTACTGATGTGTTTAGATACTATCTACTGCTCAGATCTAGCCACACGATGACACCACTACTCTGGAAATTCTGGATTTAGTCAGAGGACAATCATTTCTGGGCCAACTGAGAGGAATATCTTTGAACACTCTGAGGTTGTGCTCCTGCCTCATTTCCCTCCAGGGAATCTGGGTCATACTCCACTTCTGACTGTCTAGGTTTTCAGTTTGAAGCGGTATTCAGTTGATTAGCTAACTCAAGGTCTCTGATGTTCGTTCTTTTTCCTGGCTGTTTGTTCATTTTCAATACACCATTTGTTTATTCAACACATCTTTATTGCTTGCTCGTCGCATGCTGTTCTAACCAGGGAACAGCCACGAAAAGAGACAATCCTCCTGCCTTCAAGGTGCCTCCCACTCACGGGAAGCAGAAAACAAACAAGCAAATAACAACAGCAAAACATAGTTTCAGAGCGTGGGCAGTGCTATGAAGGAAATGACCAGGGTAATTCGATAAAAAGTAACTGGCTGGGGTGGGTGGGTGGGTATGCAGAGGGTTATTTTAGTTGGGGGCTCAGGTCAGATTCCAGAGATGAAATGCCATGGATATTTGAGCTGAGATTTGGAAGATCAGAGATGCGATAGCCGTGTAAGCTGTTGGAAAAAGCATTCCAGGCAGAGAAAATGGCAAATGCAAAGACCTTGATGTGGGAAAGACCTTTGGATATTCAGGGCACAGAAAAGGGGTCTGGGTGGTTGGAGCATAATAAGCAGTGAGGACGGGACACCATGGGGTTAGAGAGGCACGCAGGCGCTAGGTCATGTAGGACCAGGAGGACGGGGAGGAGTCTGAAGTTCATTCTGAGAGTAAAAGGACGTCTTTGAAAGGTTTTCTTTCTATTAATGTTTTCATCTCTTTATTATAAAATCTTGGAACTTATAAAAAAGTAGAGACTATTGTAAAAAAAAAAAAACCCAAAAAACAGACAACCCTAGTATATTCAGTGTTCAGCTTAAAAACTTCTCAAAGTCTGGCAATCTTGGTTCACCTGTACCTCCCACTCCTCTATCCCAGATCATTTTAAAGAAAGTTCCAGATATCATAGTTTTATCCGTAAATACTTAAGTATGTGTAAGAAAAAAGGACTCAAAAAACACAATTGGAATATCATCACACACAAAAAGTTGACAATAATTCACTAATGTCATAAATTGAACATCTCACAAATGTCCTTGTATAGTTGGTTTGTTTGACTCAGAATCCAAAACAAATGGATAGCTACATTTCTCACATCTATAACAGTACCCACACTCTTGTCTCTCCCAACATTTATTTGTTGAAGAAACCAGATCATTTGTCCTACAGAATTTTTTACCTTTGCATTTTGCTGCTGGTATCCCCATGGGGACATCTAACATGTCTCTTCCCAAGAATTTCCTACAAACTGGTAATCAGATGCAGAAGCACGATCAGATTCAGTTTCGAGTTTTGGCGAACGTTTCACAGTGGTGCTGTGAACGGCTGTCGCGTCACCTCAGAAAGCACGTAAAGCCTGGCTGTTTCTCTTTTCTTGACGTTAAGATACATCAGTGGTTTCAGGTGTTGTCGGCCAGATACAGTCATTATAATCAGGGGAGTGGCAAGCCATGATTTAGGATGCAAAGATCTTTCCGGCTACTATGTGGTGAAAGGATTGTGGGCAGGGATGGTAATAAAAATATTTAACAAACTGTATGGCTTGAATTTTGACCAGCTGCAGTGGACTGCAGACCTACTCACTGACTGTCAGCCCTCGTGGTGGGAGGCAATGAAAGTCACTTGCAGTGGTGCCTGTGAGAGATGGTGGAGACTTGGACCAGGGAGGAGATGGTAGAGATGGAGAGAAGGGTGGATTCAGGGAGCTTTGGAAAGGTCCAGGGTTTCCCAGTGAGTGGGCTGTCCCAACTGGAGCTGTCATTTCTGCCTGGCAAGCATGTACTTACAGGACTTCTGATTTGAACCCCACCCAACTTATTGTTACCGGTTCTCCTACCACAGCCTTAGATCAAAGGCTGGTTCTAGAAACAAAGATGTTAGTTCTCATAGTCTCTTTGAGATACAAACTGAGTAAGAAAGCAGAAGATTCGGTGTACCATTGGTGGAAAGAAAAAAATTGATTGGATTTCTATTCAAAGAAGAAAAACATTTAAGGAAGCAAAATATTAATATGGTACGTGTTGTTTTAAGGAGAGTAGAAGGAGAAAATTTAGTAAGTCTATAGAAGCTAATTTTTATGTTTGCCATTTGTATTTATTAAAACAAAGTGAATATCACAGGTGTAAAATTCACTGCTGATATTTCTCAGGTCGCTGCTTCCTGCTGAGCTCATCTCCTAATGAAAAACCGGTGTGTGTCACCCACAGTAACCTGCCTGTAACCGCAAGTGAAGAACTCAGTTTTATTTCCTAGACAAAAATGTACAAGCCAATATTATTCACTTTTTTTCTGTTCGTATGTAACATCTTGGGAATGACCAATGACACTTTCCTACTGAGAAAGAAAACATTTCATGGTAGTCATAACCACAGGTTCGGTTGATTACTCACATTACTGCATTAGTAACAGCTTTTGTTCTACACTCCACACAAGGGGAAAAGGGCTGAGAGCTAAACCACAGCCTCAGCTGTCGGTGGAAATGATAGTTAATGGCACCTCACTGCTACCTCAGAAGGCGATTCTTGGTAGAGAGGATTATCTTGACTGTGGTTTCCAAATTAATGGATAAGAGCGAGTTGTGGCAAAAGTTAAGTAATTCAATTTCTTATCACACTTTAAATATAGATTGATTTTTTTTGGTAAAAGAAATCTAGTTATAAATTATATAAATAAACATAAACATATACATTATATAAATAAGCATATATATAAACCATAAACAACTCAAAAACCCCTAGTATGGAATTGATTGTGCTTTCTAAAAGTTATTTCAAAAGCTACTCTAAGTTATGGTTGGAATAATTTTGGGCCTCACAGTATCAATTCAGAAGTCTAAAAGTCTATGAGTTAAGGTTGTCAAAACAGCCAAGACAAGTCCTAAGAAATAAAAGCATTTAGCTGAGAGCCTTCAAGAAAATCTAGATTTATCAAATAGTTTGTCAAATTTCTCAAACATCACTGAAACAAAATACATTTAAAAATAATACAGGTTTTCTGAAACCATTTCTTCACTGGTAAAGTGTATCTGAAAATCTTAGGATGTGTTTTTTCCTCAGGCATCACTTAAAGCTTTTAGGTGTACAATCACTTGGATTTTTAATTTATCAGTAGTTTTCAAAGAATCTTTTCTGACAGTGTTGTAATGGTAAATCCTAAAATTTATCATTTTAAATTTGTTGCGTAATAGAATATTTTACTTCAGAGCCCATAATTGGTGACTATAATGCCAAATGTATGAGAAAATTCAATCATTGCTATGTGTCACATGAATTTATTAGCGCCACCATTGAAACAGCTACCAATAATAATGCTGCCCACAGAAATTTTAGGTGGATTATGGTAAACATTTTTAAACAACTTTTGTCTATTTCCTATAAGTGAATTTCCCAAATAACAGATCTGTTCCCCTTTAAGTAGTTCATCATTTTATTTTTGCATAATTACTTTTGAGGAGAGCGTTCCAAGATATATGACACCGGTCCCTACTTACAACGAGTTCACTGTGCTTCTCTGGAGCCCGGTTTCCTCTCCGCTGAATGAAGATCTTTAGTTCAGAGGCCCCCAAGCTGTCTCAGAGCTCTACGATCTCCTCCTGGCTCCGCGAACGCTGGCCTGTGAGCGTGTCATACTGACTCCTTCCTTTCTGTGTGTCTGTCCTCATACAGTTTGGTTTCTCCGTCTTAGGAGGCCTTCCTCCTATGGCTCCATCTACAGTGCTAATGCAGAAGTGACTTCCTCTTCCCCAGATGATCCAGAAGGAGCCTGGAACTCCTGATCCTTTTGGAAATAAGATCATTGCTCCCTCAAACTTCATATAACTACTGGCAGGAGTGAAGAGGGGCCCCATAGGTTTGTGTTCTGTAGGATCCTCAACACTCACTGCCTCCCTCCCACTCGGGGCTTTAAGACCACTGGGGATAACTCCTTGGTGCTCTTGGTCCATGTCACCTCTCATCTTCAGGCCTTCATCTCCATAATGGCTCTGTACTTCCTTTTCTCTGACCCCATCTCCAACTTTTGAAACTCTTCCATTGTGTCCTCTGAACTCACTGTCAGTAGCCAGCAAAATCCCTTATAACTTGAACATTTTCCCTGAACTTTGCCTTCTTGCTGTAGCTGACCTGACTGCTGACCTGGCTTCCTTGCAGCTTTCTAGACGTGGATGTTTGCCCTCCCTTTCCCCTTAGACCTCTAGGCGTGGAGGCAGAGGGAGCTTAAGTGCCCTTTGTGTTTCATCACAAGCATCCACAGCATTCTCCCCCTCTTCGTCCTAAAACTTGCTAGCTTCTTCCTGTTTTAAATATCATATCATCAGACTGTGTCACCCACTAGGCCTCTGGTGTCCTTATGTAATGATCTTTCCTCCTTATTCTAGAAAGATTTTCCTACGGGTTCACTGTCATTCTCTCCAGCACCACTCCTAACACAAACTTCAATGCCCGTATAGACGGTCCTTCAAACATGCTGGTCTGTCAATTCCATGATCTCCCTTCCACCTAGATTTTGCCTACCTTAGCCAGCTGTTCCCATGGGCAGATCCTATAACTTGCATTATAATAACAATAGCCCCCACCCCCCACTTTATCTCGGTTTCATTAATCTTACTCTATGACTTCCCAGCTCGTCCTACCCAATATCCACTTCAGCAATCCTTCAAACTCAGTGATTGACAATCCAGTAATCCTCACATCTTTTCATCGTCCCTCACCCCCATTATGTCTTCTTCCCTCATTATCCAGCCTAAATCCCCTGGTCTGTCATTTGCCTTTCTCTTCCTTCACCTTGTTCTCCTGGAAAATCTCAATCACGGCTGAATCCAGCTCTCCACTGCCCACCCTAAGCTCTGCACCAGGTGACAGCTTCTCAAGCTATAGGTGAAATATGTATCTTTTTATAGGACTCATGTTACAGATGAAAGCTTTCAAGCTGGCAAATGACAATAATAGCGATCATCGTCATCAACAAGAAGAGGAACGAGAACAGCAACCACGTCCTAGCTCCCTCTAGGCCTGGCAGGGTTCCAAATGCTTTAAAAACATCAACACATTTATTCTTCACAGTGACTCGAGCAGACGAGTGCCATTATCTTCCCGATTTTTAAGTTGAGGAAAGTCAGGTCCCGAGAGGCTAGGTAACTTGCCCAAAGTCCCCTGATTAGTGAGTAGTGGAGTTAGGGTCTGAGCCACGGTGCTCGGGCTATAAGGTCTGAGCTCTGTGCCACGTTGCCTCCCGACTCGGAAGTCCCCCAGTAAAGCACACAAATCAAACCAAACCAAAAAAAGAGAAAAGAAAAGAAAAAGTAGAAGTGTTTATGCAGGGATGTTATGTTAAGGGCAACCATGTAGGGAGCCAGCATCCTAAGTGCACCCAGCAGGCTCCCGAAGGCGACTCTTAGTTATCTTTATGCATAGCCAGCATGAAGTGCTCCCATAGGGTCCCGCTGTGCAGACCCTATGACGTCTTTTCTACTTCTATATTTTTGCCTCCATTGTTGGGGTGGGACTTTTCTCTCCAGTCTTGTTGGGGAGCTCCGTGAACATAACACTCCCGGTCTCTCTCCGCCCTGTTGCTCACTGTGCCCCGGGAGTGGAGTGTCTCATCTGGCTGTGTGTTTGGGAGGGCAAACGGGGTGGATATACCCCAGCCCCTTTCTCTTCGCTCCTGTTTTCCTCTTGTTGGGAGCGTGGGTTCTGTTCTGCTCCCCCAGGGGCTTGGAGGGGTGTCCGTCCTGTCCAGAGCTCCTTACTGGGTAAGTCTCTAATCCTGAGGGTCAGTTTTAGGATTCCCACTTGCCCACAGATCTGAGCCACAATCACTAATATCAGCTCAGTCAGTCAGGAATAATATTTCGCTTTTCCGTTTGTTCCATCTTTTGTCTTCTTTTTCAACTGGCACAGAACCAGGAAGAAAACAGGGATGTTACTTATTGGGTGTTACGTTGAATTCTAAAATCCACTTATCTGACAGCAAGAAATCCAGCATTTCCTTCTTACAGCTTCTTCAGACTTCCCCTTACAAAAAACCCTGGGGGCTTATAAATTCAAAAAGCTCATTGCACAATGAAGCAGTTCTTTGCGGCCATCTCCTCCGCTGCTGCTTGGTGTTATTGCTGAAGAGTGGCCCTGCGCTCCGCAGAGGGCAAGGCTGGCCCGTCCTCGCACCGAAGCACTCCGAGGCTGCTGATGTCAGTCCCCCGGGGGTGAACCGCCCAACGTGCCCCAACCTTGGCTGCCAACCTTGCTGCTGTCAACGCTCGGTTCTTTCAGTCCCCACACCTGGCCACCTCTTGGGTGCCTCCTGGCCCCGGGAGCACGGTCTCAGAACTGGTTCCCGCATCTGTTCCTTCATGTGCTCAACCACCCCCCTCTGCCCCGAGATCCATTCCAGGGCCGTGGCAGCTTTTCCATTTTAAGTTATCAAAGTACAGAAGGTCTGCTTTTCTCTTCATTTTTTTCTGTCTGCATAATGGCAATATTTGCCCCTTTTCAACTCTCTGTGACTGTTTGATCATCTGCAAAATGGAAATAAAAATAGTACCTACTTCACAGAATTATCAGAGGATTAAATGAGTTAATACATGCAACTGGGATAGCAAGCATTGCTAAATAATTTGACAAAGTTTGTCATTCTAGTTTCTTGTCAGAGGAGAGGTGGTGTCTTCACTACTTTAGAAAGTGTAATTGGCGGGGAAACCAGCCACATGTCTATAAATGGTGGTTGTAATGGGTTGAATACTGTCCCCCCAAAATTCGTGTCCACCTGGACCCTGTGAATGTGACCTTATTTGGAAATACGGTCATTGCAGACATAATCAAGTTAAGAGGAGGTCATACTGGATTAGAGCATGCCTCAATCTGATGACACACATCCTTGTAAGTAGAGGGAAGTTTCGACACAGATACGTGCAGAGGGAAGTCAGCATGTGAAGACGGAGAAAGCGATTGGAGAGATGTGGCCGCGAGCCAGGAACATGCAGGATGGCTGCAGCCACCAGGAACGGGAAGAGGCAGGAAGGATCCTTCCCCAGAGCCTTTGGAGGGAGCACGGCCCTGCTGACACTCGACTCTGGACTTTCGGCCTCCGGAGCTGTGAGAGAACCAACTTCTGTTGCTTTAAGCCGCCTAGTTTGTGGTCGTTTGTTATGGCAGCGCTAGGAAACTAATACAGTGGTAAAGAGAAAGTATTAGGGATGAAACATTTACCAAATAAACCCTTCCTTGTCTTGAAGAACCTCCTAGCTTAGTGGAAAAAACACACAAATAACATCGTAATATAATGCGATAAGTACAACAATGGAGATATACATAATATATGAAGTGAGTACAGAAGAAGAGAATTGTTTTCAACGTGAGTGAGTCAGTGAAAGCCCCCCAGAAGAGGTGATGTGCAAGCTGAGTCTTAAAAAGTAGTTTTCAGGGGCCGCCCGGTGGCGCAGCGGTTTAGTCCGCGCTTGGCAGCCCGGGGTTCGCGGGTTCGGATCCCGGGCGCCCGCCGACGCACTGCCTGTCAGCCATGCCGTGGCGGCGTCCCATATAAAGTGGAGGAAGATGGGCACAGATGTTAGCCCAGGGCCAGTCTTCCTCAGCAAAAAGAGGAGGATTGGCGATGGATGTCAGCTCAGGGCTGGTCTTCCGCACACACGAAAGTAGGAGTTTTCAGGCGACGCAGGGCTCGGCGTGAACTGGGAACTGAAATCAGTTTGGTGACGCTGGGCCGTAACGTGAGTCAGGGAACGCCGGGCGAGGAGGGACAGGCGGCAGAAGCCGTGTCACACTAAGGAACTTGTAGCGAGGAGCTCCGGGCTGAGGCAGGGGACGGCGCGTCACACTTGCCCCGGGAAGAGAATCTGCGCGGGAGCGGGGTTGAACCGAGCACGAGGAGGCCGGAGCCGGGGGCGGTCGTCTCGGAACGCTGGCCCGGCTGTTCCCAAAGGACGGCTGGAGGCTGGACACATTCGGTGAAGACGTGAGACCGGCGGCCTGGAGAACGGTTGGAGGTCGGAGGTTTCCCGCAGGGCGATGCCACCGCCGGGGGCTGTGGTCAGGCAAGCTGCCACGACAGCGCCAGCCTGCAGCGCCGGGCCGGCGGGTTGTAAGATGGCCCGGGCGCCTGGGAAGCTCAGGGCTTCTCCGACCGTCGCGCTGCGCAGACCCGAGCCGGGAAGCCCTCGGGAAGCCTGCCCAGAAGCTGCTTCGACCCTGCTCCCTGTCCGTGTGCCTGCCGCCGGAGAGCAGGGGCCTCTCTCTTCCACCTTCCGAAGCTGGGCCGTGCGCCTCAGCTGGCCCACTCCCGGGGAGTAGACAGAGAAGAGGGCTCTGGGAAATGTGCTCCTGGCTATTGTGTCACAGAGGAGCGAGACCTTAGAATGCGTGTGGGGTCTGCAAGGCTGACAACTGGCCGTCCAGACGGATCAGTGAATGCATCGATCGGGAAATTCTGATCAATGATTCAGAGGGAGTCAAGCCTCTGCCTCTGGCTGGAACCACAGGACAAGTAAACACCCCAGAGCTGTGAGGTGCCATCCTTTGCCCTCTGAGGGGAGAAGCAGACAAATACGCAGGAAGAGAAAGAACGAAGCAGGCATGAACAGAAAGGAGGAGATGAGAAGTCATGTAGCCTACAGTCAGAAAGAGAGAGAGAGAGAAAGAAGTCTCTAGAACCAGGCTGAACTTCCTGCCTTGGATTCTCTGAGCAAAACCTGGGTCCTTAGAATAAATTATCTTTTTTATGCTTAAGGTAGCTCAAGTTGGTTTCTACTCCTTCTAAACAAAGGAGTCTTAAGCAAGAGAGCCTCCAATCAGGGGCGTCTCCGCAGCAGTGGGATGGGTGGGTCAGAGATGAGAGGTCTCTGTGGGAGGCAGAGAGGCCATCAGTACATAGCAGTAGCCAGACAGCGTTAACTTTATTCAGAGGTGATGATACTGTGGATATTAAAAGAGTTATAAATGGATCTCTAAAATACTTGAGTGCTAGCACACACAAAAAAGATAATCAGTGTTCTATGAACAAATGAATAAAATTGTAGTGTGAAATGAAGTTGGAAGGGTGAATAATATAGACAAGTACATAAAGAAATAAGTACGTCTCACTTGATAAAAGCTACAGTAAACTACCTTTACCTGCAAGAGTACTTTTCAAGCCTTGATTTTTGGCATACAACTTGATAAGGAATGAAAAAAAATCTAATTTTGAACTTCTTTTCTGGGACAACTAGTAATAATTCTGAGTTTAGTGGGATTTTTTTGTTTGGTTCTGAAAATGTGCATTTTTATATACTAGGTTATAAAACTTAAAAATTACCAATTAAATTTTAGCACGTACATGTAAAGGATAATGATACTATCATCAAAGCAATATTTTGACAATTTCTTTTTATTTTAGAAAGAAGATACATTCCTATGTTCAAAAGCCAGAAATTTCAAAGCTGTAATAACATTTCGTTTACACACTAACGTTGAAATATGATCCTGAGTTAATAGGATATGAACGTCCATGTTTTAAATAAATTAAACCTCTGTGACGGGCACCATCCCAGCATCTTCCCTTCCTCTGCATAAGCTGGCTTATGCTGCACCCGTGATTTACTGGGGTGACCATATCTTATGACTCCACAGCTGGTTGCCTCAGAGGTGGCCGGGTTTGTCCTCTCACTTGGGTTTTGCTGGACGACTGCCGTAGCCTCCTGATCGGTGTCTCAGTTTCTACTTTGGCCTCGCTGGAGCCTCATTTCCTTTTACCGGCCACAGTGATCCTGTTAAAACAGGTGTCAGATCATTTTACTCTCTTGCTCAAGCCCAGTGGAGACTATCCCATTACCCCTAGAATTAAATCCAAAATTCTTTGCATGGCTGCATGGTCTGGCCCCTGGCCACCCCCTTAACCCCACTACCTGGCCTCAGGTCCAGCCATACTAGCCTCTTGCTATAACTCAGTCCTGGCTAAGGATGCTCCCATCTCGAGTCTTTCTATTTGATTCTTCTCTCTGCCTGGAACATTCTCCTCCCAGTCACGTCTGTGACTCCCTCCCTCCCTTCAGTCTCTGCTCAGATGTCCTTTCCTCAGAAAAGCCTTCTCTGACCCCTATTTAGAATAGAGTGGTCCCTTGTTCACTGCAGCCTTATTCACAGTAGCCAAAATGTGGAAACAATCTAAATGTCCGTCGATGGATGAATGGCTAAAGAAAATGTGAAATCTACAGATATGTTATATATCTACCTATGTCTACATCTGTATCTATATAATGGGATACTATTCAGCCTTAAATAAAAAGGAAATCCTGCCATTTTGACAACATAGATGAACCTGGAGGACATTGTACTGAGTGAAATAAGCCAGACACAGAAAGACAAATATTGCATGATCTCACTTATACGTGAAATTTTAAAAAAAGCTAAACTCATAGTAATAGAGAGTAGAATGGTGATTAACTGATGCTGGGGCATGGGGGGAAATGGGGAAGATTTAAAAAACAAAAAGGAGAGAAGAATGATGGTTGCTGGGGGCCAGGGGGGCGGGGGTCATGGGGAGTTCTTGTTTAATGGGGATAGAGTTTCAGTTTTGTGAGATGAGAAGCGTGCTGGAGATGGACGGTGGGGAAGGTTGCACAACAATATGAATATATTTAATGTCACTGAGTTGTACACTTAAAAATGGTTAAGATAGTAAATTTTGTGTTATGTGTATTTTACCACAATAAAAATATTAAGTAAAATAGTACTATCCCCTTCTCCTACTTTACTTTTTCAGACAATAATCCCTGACGTTACATGACATCACTGTGTGTTTGTGTATTATCAGTCTCCTCCACCAGAGTGTGAGATCCATGGGGACAGGGGTTTTGTCTCTCTCTCTCTCTTTTTTTTTTTTGCTGTATCCCCAGTGCCTAGAATGATGTCTAGCACATCAACAAATATTTGATGAATTAGTGCAACGTTTCAGACTGAAATTGAAAAAGAAAGTTAGTCTATCTTTGGTGGCAAAAGTCCGTGAAATACGAAGCTTTGGAGAAACGTCTTGACAGCCAAGTTTCCCTCCAGGTGGAGGATGCTGCTCTGTGGTGGGCGAGACCGGAGTTGTCTCACCGAGAGAAGCAGGGACGAGGGCCGGAGAGACCAGTCCTGTCTCCACTGGAGCCCTGGGGGTCGTCCTGTGTTCCCCACGATGCCTCACGTTCCTCCAACAAACATTCCTCTTGTTAAAATCGTGTAGCTGGGATTTCCATCGCTCGCTGCCCAGAGAGTCCTGACAAGTGAACCTGTCAGTGTACTGTCACTATGCCCGAAAAATAAGGGTGTAATGAAAGTGGAAAAAAATTATTAGGGAGTAATTAAAGAGTGTTAGTGAACTTCCCACAGCAGGTGCTGCCACTGCCTCGCCCGCCTCTTCTCAGCAGCCCTTTCCTGTCTCTACTGGCTGCTGTGTTGACCTGTAGGAACATCCTCGTCCTGGCCTGAAGGCTTCTCTCTGCCTGCGGGAGGTCCGTGTCCCTGAGCAGTCCTCAGACAATGTGAAGCCAGTTGGAGGACAAATACCCCAGCTCCTCGCCCCTCGGGGAGGACGTCCTTGAGGCATGTTCCGAGTCCAGCTGCCCAGAAAGGCTCCTGTTTGTTAACTCGCTCCCTGGACTTCCTCCCGCACTGGTCACCTCACCACCTGCTGGCTGCGCTTCCAGCCTCACCACCCCATGACCCTCGGCTCAGGCCCTGCTCCTGGTGTAACCCGACCTGAGACAGTTTCTCTCTATAAAAATTTCCATTGAACATGAACAGACAAATTAAAAATGAAGAAATGTATAAGCACAGCCTATTGTAAAACAGTTTACAAATGAAAGAAACACGAAACGAAAATAAAAATAGCAAACACACATAGTGCTCAGTATATGCCAAGATTGTTCCAAGAGCTTCCCATGGAACTTCTTTTTTCTTGCTTGAGGAAGACCAGCCCTGAACTAACATCTGTGCCAGTCTTCCTCTGTTTTGTATGTGGGTCACCACCACAGCATGGTTTGGTGAGTGGTGTGGGTCTGTGTCCGGGATCTGAACCCGTGAACCCTGGGGCACTGAAGCCGAGCACACTGAACTTAACCACTATGCCACCAGGCCGCCCCACTAGGTAACTTTTTTGATTCTCACAAAAACTCTGTGAAGTGGATGCCAATATTATCAGCTAAATTCAGAGAGTTTAAGGAACGTTCCCAGGTTTGCACAGCTGGTAAAACATGGAGCCAGGATTCAAACTCAGTGTGGCTTCTATGTCTGTGCTGTCGATCATGATACTGTATTAAAGAAATAATTTTAAAAGGTTAATTTTTATTGATGCCAAGCTACCATCCAAGTATTGTGTGTAATTAAATTGCTTATATGTGTAGTATATATAGTCTAGAAAATTAGTGACATTTGAGATCACTATAATTTCAGGGAAGCGAGGGTCACCGTGTAAATAGGAGCAGCTATGACATAAACACTTTAAATCCTTTGTTAGTCACTCAGTTGTTCATGAAGAGGTTTGTCGTGAGTGTGTCACAGTGACCCCCAGCACAGCCTCTGTGAGTGGCAGTAATATGGCTCTTAGGGAGGCCGGGCAGCACAGCGTACCAGCCTGTGCACTGGGGTGTCACCCTGCCACCTGCGTGGATTTGGCACTGAGCTGCAGCTGAAAAACGGAGGTCTCTTCGGGCTGGCAGCCCTGCCAAGCCCTTGCTGTCCACCCCCTCCAGGCTGGCAGTCAAGCATTACTGGACACCCACACACAGCACTGGGCCCGGCGCTCTGGGTTGCACGAAGGGGACCAAGGTGCAGGGCATGCCCTCTAGGGCCTGACAATCGCGGGTGAGACAGGCTCGTGAGGATACCTCAGATTTTTTCTTTTATGAGAAAAGCTTCAGGCGAGGTCGTTTAGAGCATTTGCTTCACCTTCTGCAGTCTCGACTCTCTCGGCTGCAGCTGCGGCCCTGAGCGCGGTTACTTCAGAAGAGGGAAGAAGCAAAACAAACCTGGGAGCTCTGCAGGTGGTTTCTTCAGTTCTTCAGAGAAGAGGAAGCCGCCCAGCCTCCCGACTCCCGACAGCGGGGCCCTCGGCCGCTGCGCCGGAGCCTGGCCCCTCGCCCGGCCGCAGGGCAGGGGCGCCCGGGGAGGCTCCGCTGGAGAGGGGAAGGATGACATCAGGCCAGGTGGGGGATGCCAGCGATTTCCTTCTTTCTCAGGGTGACCCACAGGAAGGAGAGGGGAAGTCAGGTCAGCTCGGCTTGACACCTCTGTCCTGGGAAATCCTATCAGGTGACTGAAAAGAAACCCAACCTGCCAAGTCACCGCGCTGCCAAGAGATGGAAGGCGCCCGGGGAAACCCCGACCACGGCCCGCAGAGCAGGGGGAGCGAGTCTTGCTGAAAAAGCAGAGGAGAGGAGCACTTCTTCAAATTCAGCTGGAGTGACAAGAAATATTTCCGTCTCGAGTCTTTTCACTTTCCTAATGGAAGTGTAGACAGAGCGCTTTGTCATACGTCATTTTAGATTTCCCCTCTTATGATTAACTTTCTTTTCTTTTCAGGAAGAAGATGGTCTGAGAGGATCCAGGGCATGCTTTGTGTGTGTGTGTCTAATAGGTTTCCTAATGAAATCATAAATGTGACTGGAATATGTCATGATCACTGATTCTAATTAGCAACTGGTGTTTCTAATGTTCAAAAAGGGCAAATCGTATATCATTAAGTTTGGGGATGCTGAATCTTAAAGACATTGACATATGCTTAGAGTTGTCTGGAGTAATAAGTCTGCTATAACTGGAAAGAAGCAAGATTATGTGAAGAAGAAAAAAGATGAGAACTTTGCTTCTCTTACTTGGCATTGTGGGACCCCACTGCCTTTTGAAATTACAAGAATGGGCAAAACCTTTAAATGTCAGTCACCTAAAATCCTTTGTGGAATTAGGGAAATTATAGTTAAAACAAGCAAGTCAGCACACAAACAAAAACACAAAGCAAAGAAAAATATAAAATGTGAGAAAACGAAATTGCAGCTTGATGAGCAGCAAATAAACAGAACGGCCTCGCAGGCTTCTTAAACTGAAGAAGGCCCGAGAGGTGATCCTAAGAAGAAAGTATGTGAACAAATATGCTCCAGTTAAATATGAGGAGAGTGGGTTTTAAGAGCAAGATAAGTCTGAGCAGGAAGTGAGTGTTCACATTAAAGCCATTAAAATGCATTTAAAAATTTATTTAAAATATGAAATGCAAATATTTCTTTACTTAGGTAAAAGCTATATTCAAGATACGGGGCTGCGGTAGCTGTGTTAGTTAAGGTCGTGTGAATGCCCCCAAAACGTATAGTGGCCAGAACCTAAGAGAAGTTTATTTCTGTGTCATGTGAAGTCCGAAAGGGTTGTGTCAGAGCGGCAGGTAGCTCTCCTCTTAGGAGGACCAGGATCCATCCATTCGGTGGCTCCTGCACCCCCAATACTTGGACTGCGAGGTCGCTGCGCATGCTGTGTCAAGCTGGTGAGCAGAGAAGGAGCGTGGAAGGTTGTGCATGGAGGGTAGCAAACACCACTTCACTCATCTTCCGTGGGCCAGATCTCAGTCACAGGCCACACACAGCTGAGAGGACAGCTGGGAGCTGTCGCTGCACTCTGCACCAGGAAGAGGAAGGAGGTTTGGCGAAGTCAAGGCAGGCTGTGCCCCAGAAGTCTTCCCGGGTGGCCTGCACAGGGGCTGATTCAGTACCTGAGCAGTCCCTTTCTGCTGCTGCTCATTTGAGTCTTAAAAGCTTCAAGGATTGTCCTAGAATGTTAAAAAGAAAGATATTTCACAAATTCCACTGAAGGTTTTACCATTTCAGGAGATCCTTTGCCATTCTGTAAAGTCCCTGTAGAGGTCATTTTTTATCTTTTGGCAAACAAACATCCTCCCCTCTTCCTAATGGCACTCTCGTTTTCTTTTGGAGACTCTCATCAATATGTGTCATCAGGCTGGTAAATCCGGGTCTCCTGTGCTCCCATCACGAGATCCAGAGGGGTACCTGGATGACTGGCCCTGAAAACCCTGTGAATAGCAGTGGAGCACTGTCTGATAGAGCACTGGAAGGTGAGAGGGTGGCACTAAAAGACCGGGCAAGGGTCTGCTCTGCTGCCCACAGGGTCCCTAGGAGTGGGAATCCACTCGATGGCACTAACAGCAAACCTGGAAGATTCTCCTACCAGATTTTTTTTTTCCTCATTACTATGGGATTGACTGCCAAGGGGCAGTCAGCTGACCAAGATCAGCCCATTTGACTCACACCCCTCAGGGTTTGATTCTGGAGCAGGGCTGCAAAGATGGGAACAAAAGCCTTAGGGTTTACTGATTCATTCCTTCATGGTGCCCTGAAGAAGGGTTGAGTAGTTCCTGGGACTGAGACCCTCTGGTTGCCAGGTACAGCTACCTGTTTTGAGCATGATTTTTTAGCTTTGTCATCCATCCACGAGCTCCACCGTATACCTTCAATAGTGTTATCTTTTAACTAAAATTAGTCAGAGTTGTTTTTTAATACATGTGAACAAAGAACCCTAAATGATGTAATGTTGAATGCACCAAGCTTTCAGGGGCAAATCAGAGAGCAGTCGACCTTCCTAGACAAGTGCTAGCTTGGTTGGAGCAGAGTGGTTAAGGGCAGAAGCAGAGGATTCAGCCACACTTAGCAGCTCAGTGACTCTGGGCAAGTTGTTTAACCTCTCTATAAGCCTCATTTTTTCTCCTCTATAGAGTGAAAATAAATTTATCTTTCTTAGTTGGTGGTTAATTAAATGTGATGATGCACATAAAGCACTTACTGTGGGTAGAGATTATTTACGATTAGGCACCACTATTTTTACTTGCAGAAATATTTGGCTGCACAAAGCTCTTATCTCTAAGCTCCATTTCCCTGAGGCTAAACACGAATTTATCGAGATTTTCTTGGATTTTGCAGTTTTCACATTGAGGTTATAAGCCTTCAGTATGCATACTGTTTTGACTTACAACGGCCTCAGCTAATTTGGGAAATTGTAGCATTTAGGTGAGGTTCACCCTTAGCAACTGCAACAAAGTAGCAATAATGACTACATATATCATTTAAACAATAGTTTTTAAAATAATTTGTGCTTTATCAAAGTAATACATGTACAGGCATTGCTGCTTTAACATTTTATATGTTCTTGAAAAACCTCATGTTCTGCAAAATCTCAAACTAAAACTAATAGGGCGTATGGGGACAGCTAGGTTAGGTGCAGTCCATTCAATACCTCTTGAACTTTCTAATCAGAGTATTAACAAAAACAACAAAAATTCCAATCAAAATACAAGCATTTTTAAATTTCTAGGGAAGTTTCTGCTTGTCGTCACAATGAATCAACCCTTTGTAGCCTTACAACTTGGGTGGCAACCTCCTCCTTTGAGACAGGCCTAAGGAGCACATTTTCACCCCAGTTAAAAAGGGTGCAGCCATTTGTATCGATCCATTGTTTTTAAACAGGAGAGAAAATCTTTTCAGCTTCTTCACCTGCACTTGCTTCTTCCCAGATAGTGGAAAGTTGAGCAGTTCTTGAATCCACGAAACCAACCACTACTTGCATTAAAGTAAAACACTTCCGTAACTTTCTGACTTTTTCCTTAAGGTCTTGGAATATTGCGGAGGTTTTCTCTAATGGTGAGAACGCTTGTACTTGATCGCCTTAAGGTGTTAACATGCTGGGAAAAATTCAGTATGAACCAAAATGAACTCCACCTTTTATCAACGTCATTTCCCTATTTGCCAATTAGGTATGAGGTAATCATATCAAAAAAACACATTACAGCAAAACAAACTGTGTAAGAAGAAAAAAATCAATTAACACTGTGCAGTAATGGATTAACCTTGTCCAAAGAGATGTGGCCTTTTCCTCCAGCTGCTGGGAGATCAGCTCTAGTCCTTGGACTGTCCTGCCTGATAAGAGTATCGTTGTTTACCTGGGGGCCTTGGGCTGTGCCAGATAGCCTACCTAACAATGTGGTCTGTGGTGGGGGCCTTGGGCCACAAGGTATCAGTTTTGTTATGGCTCTGCAGGTCCAGGTCGCTCGATGTCGCGTTGTAAAAGAATTTACAGAAAAGCAAGGACGGGTACCAAGAGTAAGGAGTTTATTAGACAGATACACTCCATAGACAGAGCGGGCACGCTCCAAGGGAGGAGCTGCGCCGAGCGGTTTTGCCATCGCATCTTCTATATTCCTGTTTTGGGTGGGGGGGTCCTTCTGCGTAGGGCAGAAGCAAAAGTGAAGGCAGCGGTGAGTCAGAGCAGCAGCAGCCAGGGGAAGAGCGGCGGGGCCGCAGCTTCCATAAATCAAGCAGTTCGGTCCCCCCACAGACAGTCAGAAGAGGTTCAGGAAACTTGTGGTTACCTGAGCTATCTTAAGCTATAATGCAGAACGATGTCTTAGCAATGTCCCCCCATGCAACCCTTCTGTTCTCTTATGGTGCCAGATCCCTATGCTAACCTGCCTGTCTCAGTTTGACCTCTGGAAGGGCTGGAGACTAAGGTCAGTCATGTGGATGGTCAATCATGTCCATGTGACCAAGCCCAATAAAACTGTGGACGCTAAGGTTTGGGTGAACTTCCCTGGTTGACAATATTCCATGCATATTGTCACACATCATTACTGGGAAAAGTTTGTGACTCCACTGGGAGAGGACAACTGGAAGCTCTGAGCGTGGAACTTTTCTGGACCCTGCCCTATATGCCTCTTCCCTCTGCTGATTTTAATCTGTATTCTTTTGATGTAATAAACCATAACCAGGAATATAATGCCTTTTATGAGTTCTGTGAGTCCTTTGAGGGAACTATTGAACCTGCAGGTGGTCTGAGGACCCCCAAACTTGCACTTGGTGTCAGAAATGAGGGTGATATTGGGGACTCCAAAACTTTGCAAATATTGTAAAGCTTATAAAAAAAATCAGCAACTCTCTGATTCATGAATTTCCACTCCTAAAACACACTTCTCTAAGGCAATCACTTTCAATTTATTTAGCTTCACTTCTTAGCTCAATTTCTACTTAGCTCTATATCACTAAAAATTTTTAACTTTGCATTTTTCCCATTTTAGATAGCATCTACAACTTCTACTGTGGAAAATTATGATTGACTTATTTTACCCTATATACATACACTTAGCCTCTCCTACCTTCCCACTACAGCTATATTACCTTTTTTGGAGTAAAGTTCACATTATTATGACTAGGTTAATATCGTTCACAATATTTGTTGTACATTTTTAATTTTTTCTTGTACAATGTTTGTTTTCCTGGAGTAAATAATTGGTGGTGTTTGGTTGATTTTCTTAGTTTTCCACCACCCACCACTAATTCACCGTGTCCCAACTCCAATCTCTGCAGGGTTGAAATTTCTTTGTAGTACAGGCAAACACATATTAGTTACATTTTTTTTTCTTAGAGACATCCCTCTGGGACTCCTCCATCATTCAGTTCCAACAAGTGCTGGTTGCTCTAGAGGCCTGCTATACAACTATCTTCTTGAGACTAAATTGATAACGTGCTGGAAAATCCCGTAACTTCTTTCCTGTGTTGGATCCTCTGTTTCCCGGATCCCAGGTCTTCTTCCTTGAATTAATTTTTTCTTTTGGTCAAACACTTTCTCAGGATCCTTCATGAGAAAGGGTACATGGGAAATAAAGATATGAGGTCTTGCATGAAGGAAAAATGTCCTTATCCTAACAGCTGATTGATAGTTTGGCTGAGTATGGAATTCTAGTCTGGTTATTATTTTATTCAGATTTATTCAGGTATTTGAAGGTATTGCTTCATCAAATTCTAGCTTCCAGAATTGCTGTTGAGAAGTCTGATGACATTCTGTTTCCTCATCCTTTGTATGTGACCTGCTTTTCTCTCTTCAGCTTTGAGGCTCTTCCTGCGTCTAAGATTGTCTCAAATTTAGTGATGTACCCTGGGTCTGTCTTTTTCACTCATTTTGCTGGGAATTTATTGGGCTTTCGACTTTGGCAATTCATGTTCTTCAGCTACGGGAAATTTTCTTAAACAATTTCCTTCGTTCAGTTATTTCTTTTCTCTTTCTGAAGCTCCTATTATTTAGGTATTGGACTTCCTGAATCAATTCTTTAGTTTCCCGAATTTTCTTTATATTTTTTCAGCCCTTGGTCATTTTGTTCTTTCTCAGAG
Organism: Tapirus indicus; assembly: GCA_031878705.1. Classification (NCBI taxonomy): domain Eukaryota; kingdom Metazoa; phylum Chordata; class Mammalia; order Perissodactyla; family Tapiridae; genus Tapirus; species Tapirus indicus. Next base: position 152,268,461 of record CM062918.1, on the reverse strand, counting down.
ATTTCTTCAACTTTATCTTTCAACTATTCTATTGCTTTTTAAGTTTCTGTTGCTACAGTTTTAAGTTCTAAGAGATTCTTATTCTCTAAATGTTCTTGTTTCATGAATCTTCTCTTACTTTTTGATTTTTTTTGTTCTGCCTTTTTTTTTTCACTCTGCTTTGTCTCTGTTTCCTCTGAATTTAGTTTTTCTAAACTTTGTCTTTTGCCCTAAAGTGTTTTGTAGTCATTTGTGTTTTTATGCTTAATAATGAAGTCCTAATTATTGGAATGGGTATTATATGCATAGATGGAGTTTCTTGACTTACAAGCATCCTAGTAGAGTGACACTTGAAACTGGTGTGTTTCATTGGGGGAAACATCAAATGTCAGTATGTCTTTTCCTTTGGGCTGGCCAGTTTTCCTAGAGAGAAATCTTCTAGTCACCTGCCTGGGGGATTTAAGCCAGACAGTAAGCATTTTGGAAGCCTAGCGGTCTCACTGTTCAGTATGATGACTTTCAATTAAATTCTAATCTTATCAAGACACTTCACTTCCTCCTCAGCTCTGATAGATATCTAGAACCTTGCTGAAAAGTAAACTGCCAGTCTTCAGACAAGGTGGGGCAGGGTAGTTTGGCCGAGTGGGCTAGAGTTGTCCTATTGTCAATCCTACCCTGAACTTCCTCTTTCAGTGGTGACTGATAGCCCAATTCTTGGGTCTTCTGCAGATCCACAGTGTGAACTGACTTTCAGCTTGTTGGATTCCTTTCAGGTTGTTGGGGTGCTGGTCACAGTGAAGAAATCCAAAGTGGAAGTCAGTTATCACTTGCTTATCCTCTTCCCATCTTCCATAACTTTATTGACATTTATCATCTACTATTGTCTTGTTCTCTTTCTCTTTGAGCCTTTTATAGCCTTTTTGTCCCTTTATTATCATTATAGGGGTTTTGAAAGAAAGTAGAGGTAATATATGTATTTGATCTTCCGTGTTTCATGTCTTCAAAACATGCCCTCCACCATCGCTGCAGCAAGGGAAGAGAGAACTGGAAGGCTTTGCAGGGGCTTTACTTAGCCTTTGGCCCAGACGTGACACACATTACTTAGACTCAGAAAAGACTGGCCAGAAAAAGTCAGGAGATCCCATTTAACTGCAAGAGGCTATGAAGTGTTTTATTCCATGTGCCAGGAAGAAGACTAGATCTGGATGTTAGAAGGCACTAGTAACATTGACTACACACTTAGTGAGCTCTTACTGTATGTCAGGCATTGCCCCATTACACATATTAACCTAGTTTGTACTCGTGAAATTCTTTGAGATAGCTACTGTTTACATCATCTTTTTATGTACAAGCACACTGAAGCACAGAGATGTTAAGTATCTCACTTTAACTCCACAGACAGTGGGGAGCAAAGTCATGATTGAATCCAAGCAGCCTGACTCCAGAGCCTTCAGACATAACCACTGGGCTATTTTTCCTCATACTTAATTAATCCAAAAAAGTTTGTTAAGGAATAATTTTGTGCCAGATAACATGTTAGGTATATAGAATAAAATATGAAATAATTTGTGTCGAAATGCCAGCAGTATTTACCTATGGATAGTGAAATCATAGGTGACTTTTTCTTTTCTTGTGCTCTTCTGGATCATCTAACTTTTTTATTTAAAGGATCCTGAATAATTTTATAACCATTAAAACTATTTTCATTTTTAAGTTAGTAGATGGGAGTTTGGTTCAGGTAATTTATGAATTGGTTCAAGGATTAAGGACACAGTACTAATGACTTATCAAACCCTAGTAAAACAAAAACAAAAAACTTATTATTCATTAGATGGTTATGGATTCAGAATTCCTCCTCCAGGTAGCTGGGGAAAATCTAAATCTGCCAGTCTGCTGTATGGAACTTTTATGGTGGGAGACAAAGGGTCAGTCTCCTTCGGAAAAATGCATGTTTACAAAGCTCAGTGCCATTTCAGGGGCCACCTAGAGGACAAGTCACTTCTTGTGATCACTGGGAAAAGAAGGCCTGGAGGGTTAAGTACAAACTGTGAAGGCTTATTCCTTACAAGTTCTACATATCTTTCAAGGCTCATTTAAAATTCAAAGATCAAATTCAACTTAAATTCAAAACTCAAGCCATTAATGAAATTCCTCAACTTTTCCATCATTCAGACAGTTATTTCTCTTTGAATTCCTAAGTCTGTTGGAGTCTCTACCACATGTAATCTTAGTTCTTATTTATGTCTTATATTCTTCATAAATCACAGTCATAGAAACATAGAATGTTAGAAATGGAAGAAAACACAGTTCATTGGATCCAACTCTTTTTTTTAAGGTGATGTAGCTGAGATATAAGGCATGAGTAAAAATTTTCTTCAAAATTCCACACCATGTCAGCAGCAGTTCTCAGACCAGAATTTGGGACTCCTTCCTCTTAGGTCAAAGGTCTTTTCCCTATATCACTTCATGGGTTGTAATGTTTTTTCTTTAGTACTAATGTTCATGGAGGAAGAGATCATGTCTTTTACTTCCTTGGAATTTGAAAGAACTCATCTAGCTGATCAAGCTAAGACGCATAGCAACAAGTCAAGCTTTGCCCCAGGAGCGCGAATAAAGAGTGAAACATTAGTGAATTGGTTGTATCTATCTAGATTTCAGTGTTGAGAAGGATTCAGAGGCTACATCTAAAGTTAGTAGGAAAGAATGTCATGACTCACTAGTGACATCTGCCATGGGTTTGGAGGAGGGAATGCAATCCATATGTCAGATATGTGTTTTTTCCTGTGTGCAATAATCGGCCCTCTTCAATTACATGAACCCCTGGGAAGGATGTACATGGAGCAGAGGAGAACGTGGAGACCTACCCAGTAGCCAGAACAGAGGAATTAACCCTAGCTACCAATGTGGTGACATACGCTCCTGCCAGATTGTCTCGCTGTTAACTTCTCTGTGACCCCTAAAGCTATAACATGCAGTAGATGCTCAGTAAGGACTTACTAACTCATTGAAATTAGGATATAAACAAATATTTTCACAACAGAACTGTCCCATTCTTCCCTGGTAACCCTGTGTCAATCATAGTACTTTGCACTTAGTAGGTGCTTTAAAATTCCTTGTAGAATAGAAATATGACCTTCAAAGCGTGACCATGAATCTCTAGATTACCAGTCATAATCCCATCTGACAGAAAACTGAGAATGTTGTAAACTCTACTTCATGGGTATAGTGTCTTCTCTATCCTTTGAACCACCTCTCAAAGTTGCCCAGAGGGCTTGAAAGGAGGAGGGAGATTCTCGAACTCTCCTTTGACATGTGGGATTTTATGATTCAAACGGTGGGGAAAGTCTGACTCCGCGTGGACTCCCATTCGGTTTGTCGTTCTTCCTCTGGAGGCCCAGCTTGCATGATGTCAGGAGTTCCGGGAGTCCAGATTGTGTGGGGGTGTGGATCCGATATTGACTCATACTCGGTGGAAGAAATCTACACCAGACTCTGGATGAGATAATTTGGTTGTGAGTGCCAGGGATGGGACTGCTGATCACAGAGGAAAAAGGGCCACCGAGGTGCAAGTTTTGTCTCCCCGACTACCTACTTAGTTAAGGCCGAGGGTAGCATGAGACACGATCGAAAATCTTGCTGACGTTTAACGCATAACCATAGCCAGTTTTCGGAAAGAAAGTCTAGCTGAAAAGAAAAGAAAGTTTTCAGCCCCTTTGTTTTAGTAATATGGTCACACTTTGGCTCCCGGTGGGTTTGCAAAACTTTTAAAGGATATCTTGGTGGTGAATTATTCTGCAGTCTCAGTGTTGGCTGAACCAGCAAAGTGTGAAACCTCTAGTTTGCATGTGCAACATAAGGTGTTTTACAGGCAGAAAAGACAGAGAAACATCTTCTTTGGTAAAGTTGACAAGACAGGAAAAGACATAAAAGGATACACTATTGTAGTGACAACATTCTGAACCAAGAATCACATGTTGAAAAATGAAAATGTAGTAGCATGTGGTTCACTTGTAACCTGGGATCCAGGATCGGTTGCATAGTTTGCAGGAACAAGTGCAAAACGAAAATGGGGGCCCTTCATTAAAAACTTATTAGAAATTTCAAGAAGGTGACCACAATGTGGGCTGTTCCAAGTATCGGGTCCTGATGGACTGTACAGGTCTCATGTCCGCAAGTTGGGCCTGCTGGAATGTCTAACCAAGAATTTCAAAAGTTTTATTTGCAGTCTTACTATTTTTTAAGGAATTAAAAAGTGACTATAATCTCACAAATTACACAGAAAAAACCCCCCAGAAACCAAAGCCTGATAGGATGTAATTACTGAATTCACATATCTAACAGAGTTATAGACACGTACGGTAGTCTTCATGGGTCTTGATGGATCGGAGGACGGGTGGATTAGGGAAAGTTCTTGGTTCTAGACTCAGCTCTGCATTACCTCATTGAAGGAATTTAAGCACAGCACTTGGTTTTCTGGGTCTTGATTTACAAATCTAAAAAGTGAGGGGCTAGACCACAGATAATCTCTGGAATTCCATAATTCTGTGCTGTGCTTGGTCATGCCATCAAGAGTTATTAGGGCCTGGATTTTAGTCATGTAGTTACTAACCCTGGACATCTGGCCATATTGTAAACATATTCCTAATACATATCTGTAATTTTGATTAGGCGTTCTCAATTTGCAAATGCCCAGACAAGATCTAATTCCCAGTTGTGGATCCCACTGTTCTTAACTCCTCAACCCAACACCATATTCCACTGGATAAATCAAGGCATGCACAGAACCAATTTTTACTCCTTTCCAGAAGGTTGGGAATATTCCTTCCAGTAACTTGGAGTTTGGCCATTGATTTCCTAGACGATATTGAGGCTTTGATATGGTTTTCTTGTCACTGTATCACCTGTAAGCACATTATCTGGCCACATTTTTCCCACAAGAGAGGAGAGCTACAGTGGAGCTATGGGGGCAGCAGCGTAATTTCCACACTTTTTATTTGCTTAACATGATGCTTTGGTCCCACAGACGTGTTTTGATCTTGTTTATTCTTTGGGAAGATAGACCCTCAAAGAGTTTTCCGGCCTTTTTCATATTATATAATACATAGAATTGTCCCAGTAAGCAAGCATCGGCTAAAGAGACATAGCATCATGTTTCCAACATTAATCACACATCCTATTTAATTAAAGACTAGTTTCCTACAGGTTAGGTTTGATAGCATCAGGATTAGAACTTGAGGGAAAATAACTCAAAGTAAATCCTTAAATTCGCATTCAAATTCACATTTATTCAGCGCTGTCTATGGGCAAATCTCCATGCTTAAATGTTTTTAGGGAAGAAAAGTGTGTTATAGAAGCAATGAAATGATTTCTGATTTTAGGGAGCTCTGTCTAAAGTGGGAGATGACGCATGAGTAACTGGCTCTCATATGACATCGAGGGATCAGGACTGTAAGGAAAGTATGAACCCAGTGCTGGGCCTGTGGAGAGGGCGTGAGATTAATTTTAAGAAGGGTGATTTTGGGAGAACTCATGGAGAAAATGGTCTTTAGGCTGGGCTTGGATGGATGAGTACCACCCTGAGGGGTACAAATGAGGGGAAAGGGATACTCAAGGCCAAGGAATAGCATAAGCAAAGGTTCAGGGTGTGTTTTCTGAGGGATGAGTAGTCAACCAACGTGCCTGAATAACAACAGATAACTTTTATGGAGTGCTTACTGCCTGCCAGGCAAAATTCTTAGCACTTTATATATATCACCTAATTTCATTTTCAACTGAAGCCTGAACTAATATTAGGCCCATTTTAAAGATAAGGAAACTGAGTCATAGCAGAGTTAAGAAGCTTGCTGAAGATCCCATAGCTAGACAGTAGTGGGGCCAGGATTCAAGTCTACATTTTCAACCACAATACTCTGGTGTATACAGTGCAGGTTGAAATGCAAGCTGGGCTGGAACCAAAGAGTGGAGGTCCTTCTGTGCCACCCCAAAGGGCTATACTTCATAAATAAATTACCAAGGGAGTAGAAAGAATCCTATTTTTTGTATTTGAAAGGAAAAGAAATTGAAAAGTTAAAAGAGATTCTCTATTATTAGTGATCGTTTGGATCAGTTGATCATCTAGAGCTATACTATTCAATATGGCAGCCCCTGGCCACGTGTGGCTATTGAGCATTTGAAATATGAATAGTCCAAATTGAGATGTGCTGTAGATATAAAGTGCACACTGGACTTCTAGGATTTAATATGATGCAAAGAATGTAAAACATCTTAATAATTTTGTGTATTGGTACATATTGAAATGATATTTTGGATATATTGGTTTAAGTGCAATATATTAAAAAATTATTTTACTTGTTTCTTCTTACTTTTATTAATGGGGCTGCTAAAAATGTAAATTTATCTATTTGACTTACATTACATTTCTATTGGGCAGTGTTGGTCCAAAGCAATTTAAAAGTTGTGATAGATCTTTTACTAACCAACTTTGATGAAGAACTTCCTCACCACATTGGTCTTTTAACCACATTCTTTCCTTGCTTTCTGGTCATTTGCAAGAAAATTTTTAAGAGGTATCCCCTTCGTAAAAGTTTGAGAGCCCCTAGAATTTCCTTTTTCACTTGCTCACGACCACAAACAAATGATCAACGTGCTCTGTGGATGAGGAGTCAACATTTTACAAGGAAAGGGAGGAGGTGCAGAAAAATTTCCAATCCCTTGAATGGTGTGAAGTAAAAGTGCTTTCAAAGGATCCCACAAGAATGGTGCGAGTGGGCATAATGGGTCTGTCTCATCGTCAAAAGACCCAAGGAGTTGAAAGGAAACTCTAACTCTAACACCAAAATGCCACAAAACCATAGTTATTAATACAAACTAACTAGCATCTCTGCCTATCTGTCACCATCTCATCTCAAAAAACTTGTGAAAATACGTAATCCTGATGAGACTTCAATTAGGTATAAATACCAGCAGCAGAAGGAGATGCAGCACACTCTTCTGATCCACGGCAGATCAGCTATTAGCAAAGAAAGATCAGCTAAGTCCTTGGGACCTGATCAACTTAACACAGGAGCTACTGACTTCAACTACTTTGGCCTAACTCTCTCCCAAACAATGAAGCGTACAAGTTTTGTCTTAGCTTTTCAGCTTTGCGTGATTTTGGGTTCTTCCAGCTATTACTGCCAGGCCACGTTTTTTAAAGAAATAGAAAACCTAAAGGAATATTTTGTAAGTATGACCTTTTAATGATACTTGCTTGTGGTTGAAACGATTGAGCGTTGTCTTGGAGTTGTATCTTATGACAGGCTGTCATCGCTAGTCCACAGTCATCTTGAGAAGACTAGGTGTTATTTTGACTGTTCGTTGACTGGATGAGTTTTTTTTTTTTTTTTACTAAATGATCTAGATATTGCTTTAACCCTCTGCTCAGTTTGCTAGAGACCTAGAGAGGATTCATGACTCTTCCAAAGATGGGCATAATATGTTTATAAAGCATAGTGATGTTGATGATTTTGCAGCGAGAAACCACTCAGCTGTGATGTCAAGTAGTGCGCATATTGAAAAATGACTAGTTTCTGATTTCTGGGGCTACTATTATGGTGAGCATAAAAGGTCAAGATTAGCATTACAATGGTAATCTGAAATAATTGATCAATTAAAGAAGGATGTCCTGAAAGTTTTGGCTTAAAAAAAAATCACTTACAGGTGTTTTCCTCCAAAAAGTGATTTTAAAACTCGACTGCCATGCCTATGTTGCCTGTGAACTACTCTTCAAGTCAGTCACTTGCTGAGATTTTGTAGGAGTTATAATCTGGCCTATATTAAAAAAATTTTGTTTTGTTTTGTGAGTTTCTTTTAAAATGTTATTTATGGTTAATTAAAATAGTTTTTGCATTTTAAATATTTTATTTTATGTCCAAAATTTAGCTATTATAATTATAATTGGAACTATCTTAAATTTGACATAATACCATAGGGGAGGGCACAGGTAGATGTTATGGAGACCTGTACCATAGGGGGGCAGTATTTTATAGTGGGCTGCCTTTGCTGATTTTTTTGCTAGCCTTGAAAATACTTTCTTTTCCTTATTATAGTTATATGGGACAATTGAAGTATTGTCAGCCTTGCTGAGTTCATATGTAATGTTGTAATTTAAGGGTTATGTAGAAAATAAGAAAGCTAAGATAGCATGGTAGTCTTTGGCTATATCCAACACAATAGCTTTTGGGAATACTTATGGTTAGAACTAAACAGAGGGTTGAAAAGAAAATCAGTGAATATTGTCAGCATCTGAGTTCAATAAAACTGGAAGTACATTTTTAGGGCAATTTATGGACTCATTGGAAACCAATTTTTCTTTCCTTCTTCAGAACGCAAGTAATCCGGACGTAGCGGATGGTGGGTCTCTTTTCCTAGATATCTTGAAGAACTGGAGAGAGGTGAGCTGAATATTTCCATCTGGCTGATTGTCCTGTTGCTTATTTTCTGGTGGATGAATCCACGACAACCTCTCTTTGTGCTCTTTTCTCCCAAGGAGAGTGACAAAAAAATAATTCAGAGCCAGATCGTCTCCTTCTACTTCAAACTCTTTGAAAACCTAAAAGATAACCAGGTCATTCAAAAGAGCATGAATGTCATCAAGGAGGACCTGTTTGTAAAGTTCTTCAACAGCAGCACCAGCAAACTGGATGACTTCAAAAAGCTGATTCAAATTCCGGTGAGGAGACCTTAATTCTTTCTTTGGTTTCCTTACAGAGGCTCTTGCAGAGAACTTAATTCCCAGAAAGTAGAAATTAGCTATGAAATGAGCCCACGGCCAAAACTCTTCCTTACTAATTCCATTTGTGCTTTGGGTGACTTTGCCAAGTCAGTATGGAAGTCACTTAAACTTGTGATTTGGGGAGATGCTGGCGTTATGACTATTGCGTGAGGAGGGAGGAGTGAAGAAGTCGAGGGGAGTATGGAGGAGAGGTCTCTCATCACCCTGTGTTTGTGACGTAAAATCCTCTGGCTTTGGATGGGAGGCTGCAAGCCTTGATGGAAAGAGCAGTTGGAGGTGGGGGAGAAGATTTGTGCTCCTCCCAGCTCAGCCACCAAGGAACTGTATGACCTCAGATGAATCACAGGCCTGGCTGGGGCTCAGTTTCCTCATCTTGAAAGGAGTCTATTGGGTTCACTATAATTTCTTTAATCTCCTTTGCTCTAAAATTCTACAATTTCGTGGACAGAAAATGAAAATGAGGTAGGAGAAAGGAACGGCCTTTGGAGAGGCCCTAGGGGGATCCCACTGCCAGGCTCTGGTCAACTTTCATGCCGTGTGGCCAAGTAGATGTGGGAGTGTTTGTTCTCAGAAAAGAAAACAGGTAGAATTTACACCTTAGGAAAGAACTATTCTGTCAACTTTTCGATACTAGAATATCTCAGCTGGAGAAATCCTTAGGCTGCCAAGCTTTCTCTCATGAATTTGCCTTGAGTCTTTAAAATTATGGCTTCTAAAAGCTGAAAGATAACTTTGAAGCATGAACACAGATTCTATTTTCCACCATTTTGTCTGAGAGACAAAGGCCTCCAGACTCCTTTGGGTTTGGCTTTGATATAAACAGGCTTGAATGAAAAGGGGAGGGTCTTGTTGTGACTCCTCGTTTAAAAGAGGAAACAGAGGTTTGGAGAAGTTAAGTGACTGGTTCAAAGTCAGAGTTATTGCACACACAGGATTCAAACCCACATTTTTTGCCACTCCACCTCAGGGCTCTTTTCACTATATAGTTTTGAGAATTCTGTAGCCGTAAATTTAAGGACATGTGATGTGCACTCTCCTATTACAGCACAACTAGCAATTTAGTTATAATTTCAGTCCTAACTACTGAAGAAAGCAGTATTACATATTAAGGTAATATATTGCTAGTGAAAATAATTTTTTTAAAGGAATACTTTCATTTTGACAGACCGTGACAGCAGAATATCCCAATGGCTTGTAGGCCTGAAATTAATTCTGCTGTTTTCTTTCCCAATAGGTAGATGATCTGCAGGTCCAGCGCAAAGCGATGAGTGAACTCATCAAGGTGATGAACGATCTGTCGCCAAGATCTAACCTAAGAAAGCGGAAGAGGAGTCAGAGTCCATTTCGAGGCCAGACAGCATTGAAATAATGGTCATCCTGCCTGCAATGTTTGAATTTTTAAATCTAAATCTATTTATTAATATTTAATATTTTACATTATTTATATGGGGAATATATTTTTAGACTCATCAATCGAAGTATTTATAATAGCAACTTTTATCTATTAATATATGTATTATTTATAATTCCTGTATTGTGTGACTATTTCACTTGGCCCTTTGTTTTCTGACTAACTAGGCAAGACTATGTGATTATAAGGCTTTATCTCGGGGACCAACTAGGCAGCCAACCTACAAAGACCCTGTGGGTCGTGCACTTATTTCCCTTGATGACACAATGAACACCTATAAATGAAATGATGCCCTCTGGTCACTGCCTGTTGGAGAAGGTCTGCATTGTGACCACTGCTTTAACAGCACCTCAGAGAGCTCTGGAATGTGTCGGGTGATATGACTCGTCCCCTGATAAAGCACAGGTTCTCATCTCACGCCTGGGGCTTCAGAATATTGTTGGCAACTGTGACTCACCCAAATGGAAAGTAATTTATTTGTTTAGTTTACCAATATTTAATAAATATGAATAAAGTGTAATTTCATAACTATTTATGCTTTGTCAGACTTTTTCTAAGGGAGGACTGGGGTACGTGAACTACACACTAATGAATTAATAGGAGGAAACTCATTTTTAGCTGTGGAAATCTTAGTTGGATGAAGCCCCACTAAGTGTAGTGTGTCTCTCCACTGGCAATTTGTTGGCTTCTACTGCTCCATTTAGCAGCTCTTTATCTTTCCAAAATATAGATTTAATTACGTCACCATTTACTCCAGAGCTTCTGCTATGGAGAATAGTTCAAATTGTTTAGCTTGGCACACGAAGCTTTATTTCTACCTCTTCCCTCAACTCTGCACTATATCCTCCATCTTGGTGTCCCCATCTCCTCTGTCCACCTTGGGCAAACTTTTGGGAATGGAACGGTGAGTGTGAGCTCTGGGGAGGGAGGCCTGGATTGGAATCTTGGTCCTGCCATTACAAATAGTATGACCTTTAATAAATTACTTATATTCTTTAAGCTCTGGTTTCCTCATCTGAAAAAAGAGAATAATTGTGCCTTCCTCATAATATCGTGGTCAGAGTTCATTCTTTCACTCAAGAAACATTTATTGGAGCGTCTACTAGGTGCCTGGTGCTGTTCTAGGCACTTGAGATACATTTGTGAACAAAACAGACAATGATCCCTGTCCTTGGGGAATTTAAAATGTAGCAAGAGGGAGACAGATAATAAACAAAATACAAAATACATCAGTAAATTGCACAGTATGTTAGAAAGTGATAGGTGCTAGGGGAAAAAAGGTGAAGCAGGGAGGAGGAATTGTGAAGACCATAAATATGATAGAGTGAGGAGGCTAGAGGTGTAGATGGAGTGATTATAGGTGGCTTAATTGAAGAGGTGACATTTGAGGAAGCACTTGTAAGAGGTAAGGGAGGTAGCCATTTGGATTCCAGGCAAGGGAACATTCTTGCAAAGGCTCTAAAGTGGAGACTTGCCTTGAATAGAAAAGAAGAGCCAGCAGATCAGTGTGGCTGGGGCAAAATGAGTCAAGAATAACTCTAATTTTTCAGCTGAGTGAACAAAAAGAGGAAGTTGTCATCAACTGAGATGGGGAAACTGGAGTGAGCAGGTTTTGGGTGGAAAAATCAGAAGTTCAATTTTGAATGTTGAGTTTAAGGTGTCCATTAGACTCCAAAGTGGAGATGCTGAGGAGGTAACTGGATAGATTAGTCTGGAGTTGAGGGAGAAGTCTGGACAGTTGACATAAATTTGGGAGTTGAGGCATATAGAAGATATTTAAAGACCTAATACCAGTTGAACTCACGAAGGTCATGAGTTTACATAGTGAAGAGAAGGAGAGCAAAGGATTTAGTTTTCAGGCCTGCCCTCACTCGGTGGCTAGGGAGAGACCAACAAAGGAGACTGAAAAGAAATGGCCAGTGATATAAGGGAACAACCCGAAAAATGTGACTTTCTGCAAGCCAAGTGAAGAAAGTGTTTGAGTAGTAAACTGTGTCAAATGCAGATAGGTCTAGTCAGGTGAGGATTGAGAACTGACCACTGGATTTAGCAACATGGAGGCCATTGGTGACCTTGGACAAGAGCAGTTCTGATGTGGGGTGAGGGTGACAGCCTAGCTGGGATGGGATTAAGAGACATTGGAGATAATAAACATGAATAACTCTCTAGAAGTATTGTTGCAAAAGAGAACAAAGAAAGGGGTAGCTGTCAGGATAGGAGATCAAAAGAACTTTAAAATTTTTTTGGTTGTTGCTTTTAAAATGGGAGAAGCAACAGAATGTGTACATATTGATGGAAATGATCTAAGAGAAAAACAACAGGTGATATAGGCAAGAGGGGAGAGCTGCAGAGTGGTTCCATGAGTAAGAAAGAGGTGGGAACTGAGGACACAGGAAGAATTGGCTTTAGATAGGTGCACAGAAAGCTTATCTTCGTTATCAGGTAGAAAGGCAGATTCATGTGGGTTCTGATATTGGTAGTTGGGTCAATGTGGTGGTGAGAACTTTTGGAAATTTTGACTGGTTGTTTTAAGTTTTCTCAGTGACGTAAGAAGCTGAGAGTGAGGTTTAGAGAGGAAGTGTTGGAAGCTTGGAAGGAGCAGAAGAATGAATGGACCAGGAGAATGCGACAGAGATTGCTAGGCAGCTTAAAGGGCCCATTTGAGGTCAGAGGTCATCAGGTTAAGGGTCACCAGTTGGTGGAGTTGAGTGTTTGTCACCATCCATATGGAGCTGTGGGTGAAGAAGTAGAGTAGGCAGAGAGTCTATTTAGCAGACTTTGATTTGGCCAAGCAGGTAGGACAGAGGGAGAAAGGACAAGAAAGTCATGAGGATACACAAGGGTGTACCTATCATGGTTAGTGATTGGTGATGAACTCTAAGCTGGTTAAGTAGGGGAAAGAGTATATCAAGTTTGCTGAAGGAGACTGAAGAAGTGATTACATGAAAGACTATTTGCCCCTCCTCCGGGTTCAAAAGATGAGAGAGAAAACAGCTCCCATTTAAGGGGAAGCAGTGTCCTTATCAGTTCATCTTTTGAGTATGAGGACGTTGAGGAGATGATGGATTTGGTTAGTGCAGGACTGTGAATTCCAGACCCAGTGAGTAGGGTAGGAAAGGTGGTCGTAAAAGGGAATGGCATAGAGACGTGTTGTGAGCATGGGACTTCTCATGATCACTGACATACAAGGGTAAAGGGTGTAATGAGATTTGTTCTGCTGGCTCCAGGGCTTATAGCGGCAAGATTGTAAGTGACAAGGACAGAGAGGGTTAGGTGTCTGGGGCTTCCTTCTCGACTATTTCACTTAACGCTTCCACAATGATAGGGTTAAGTGAAATAGTTCATGTAAACGTGTCAGTTTAGTCCATGACAATAATAAGTGGTCATTATTTTAAGTAACAGTGGGTGCGACCTGATTCCAAAGGTTTTGAATGTTTGATAAGGCAAGACTGAAAAGAAATTGGGCTGATCTTGGCACAGATGCAACCAATAGGAGCTGCTGCTGGTGTCTCCAGTCTCATGAACACTTAAGATTGACACAGACTTTAAGACATCTACAGAAGGAGGGCCACTGTGAAATCATCTTGTCTGGACCGTTGAACCAGACCATACCTCCGTGGAAGAGATTGGAAATTCCCACTGTCAATGGTCTTTAGATGTGTTTCATCGGGAAATGGGGAATGAAGCTCCAGGAGGGGGGCCTTAGTCCAGGGCTACGTGAACCAGGTTGGTGTTAGTTTGGCCCAGGCTCTGAGACACAGACAGATACAGACTGCATTGGGTGAGGTGGTGGAAGCTGGGAATGAGAGAGGAAGAAGACCCTGTCAGAGAACTTGAGTGGAGATTGGCCCATGCAGTAGTTATACATTATTCTCTATATGTTCCTTCCCTTATGTACACATCTGGTGTCAGAGGTGTTGTGGGGCTTAGGGAAAGGAAGCCCTGTGCTTTAGACTAAGGGGACAGCAATGATTCCTCTCTGAATGCCAGCAAGGGGCAGTTATCTCCCCAGGCTAATGAGCAACAGGGGCGGCAGCCGGAGCCTGGAGTGGGAGAAACTTCTTGTATAAAGTCCCACCCTTAGTGACTCCCAGAAATAGTTGGTACGCCCTTGCTGGCAGGGTGATTTTGGTGATTTGGCAATTGGAACTTGAGCATAACGAGTTAATGAATTTTCCTCTTCTCTTCACCCTTCCCATCCTGAACAATATCATTCTAAGGCAATTAGGGGCATCAGAGTAAGGCAGGCATCCATAGTTGCCAACTATGGGGAGTCAAATTCCAAGCAAGATGAGAAGGGTATGCACACAAAGGAAAATCTGCTGTGAAAGGTGTCAGAGCTGGAGCAGAAAGAAAAGAATGCCCAAGAAGGGAAGGGGGAGTATATTAGTTTTCTATTGCTGTTGTAATAAATGACAGCAAATTTAGTTGCTTAAAACAATACACATTTATTATTTTATAGTTTTGGAGGTCAGATGTCCAAAATCAGTCTCAGTGGGCTAAAATCAGGGCATCAGCAGGGCTGCAGTCCTTTTGGAGACTTTAGGGGAGAATCTGTTTTCTTGCCTTTCCAGCTTCTGGAGGCCACCTGCATTCCTCAACTAGTGGCCTCCTCATCCTTCTCCAAAGCCAGCAGCGTAGCATCTCTCACTCTTTCTCTCTCTGACCCTGACACTCCTGCCTCCCTCAAGATTGTTAACTTAATAAAATCTGAAAAGTCCCTTTTGCCATATAAAGTAACATTCATGAATTCCAGAAATTAGGATATGGACATCTTTGGGGGGATCATTATTCAACCAACCACAGGGAGGCAGCCTGACATGGGGAGTCAGAACTGCCGCAGAGTGAGGAGGGTCTCCGTGTGGACGAATGGCCTGGAGTGGGTGTCAGAGTCTAAGCAAGAGGAGGAGGACATCCATGTAATGGGGAAGCCCAGCATGGAGAGTCAGAGTGAAATAAGAATGGCGTCCACACAGGGAAATGTATATTAGTGTAGATGGGAGATTGGTTATTTACAGGGGGATTGAACAAAAGGTAAATATATTAAAGATAATGGCAATCAAGTTCTCACTGTGGGGGAAGAGAGTTATAGTTGGGAAAGAGAGAAAATTAGAATAAACTCTATGATATTGAATAGGAATTGAATGTATCGGTATGAACCTATGCTCTTCAATATGTATAGATAAGTACAGAACTAAATATAGATATATGTATCTGTTTGCATGTATATTCCCTAACTTTGTCCACCAAGAGGGCCTGGGAGCAGCGACAGCCCAATTATAATGAGGACACCTAGTGCCCAGATCTTGACTTCTAAATACTAATTTCTGCTAAAAGGAACCAGGGCTCCTCGGAGAACTGGCTGATTCCAGGGCTGGGATAGAGAAAGAACAAGATGTGCTTTACTGTGCTAGAAAGCAAGATGTGCTCAGAGAATGATGGAGACATGTGAAAAGGCACAGAAACCAGCCTGAAGGGACTCCCAGCGGCCAAATATGGCAAAATGTGAACATCAAAATGAGTAGTGATAGTAATGTATTATAACCTGTTGAGTACAATAGGAAACCATGAGTATGACTATGACATCAATTAATAAACCAAAAGTCTGATGAGGAATGGGATATTTATACAGATGCAAGATGCCTCCCTACAAAATATTTATTAACTGAAAATTGAAAAAGAGTAACTTTGCAGTGGAGAAGCCTAGCAGACACCATCTTAATCAAGGGATGCAAGTGAACATCATTAGTAGTGGGATAAATGAAAATTGCGTGCTACCTACTAGGACGCAGTGAAACGAACACTGCATGCCTTCCGTGGTATATCTGTGAAAGACGCACAACCTATTCTAGTTATGAGAAAACATCATACAAACACAAACCGAGGAACATTCTACAGAACAACCGGTCTGCAGTCTTCAAAGTATCAGGGTCTTTTAAGTTAGGGAACGACTGAGGACTGAGGAACAGTCCATACTGAAATGGATTACAGAGACATGACAGCTAAATGCAATGCAAGTTTCTGAACTGGATCCTTTAGCTTCAAAAGGCTTCAAAAAGCTTCAAAAGTACAATTGGTGAAACTTGAGTGGGGTCTGAGAATTAGATGGTAGTAATACATCAATATAAACTTCCTTATTTTGATGGTTGTATGATGGTTATGTAGGAGATGTCTTTGTGTGTAGGAAACGCACCCTAAAGTGATGGGGCATCGGGTCAGCAACTTACTCTGAGATGATTTAGGAAATATCCAACTCTTCTTTAAGATGGAATTGTTTCAAAATGAAAAATGAAAAGCCACTGTGAGATTATTTCAGAGTCACAGGCTGGTGAGGTCCAAAATTCTTGAATTACTTTATTCCAATCATAGCAGATAACTTAGAATTACCCATATATATATACCTGCAACAGAGAAATTTCCAAAGGTGACCACATCTATATATTTAGCCCATCTCTGTGCTGACGTGGCTGACATTCCTCGCACTGAGAGGTGGGGTGTATGTCCCCTCCTGAATACTGGGCAGGGGTGTGTGACTTCCCCTACCAGTGGAATGTGATGGAAGTGATGCTCTGTGACTCTAAGTCTAGGATGCAACTTCTGCCTGGCCTTTCTCTCTCTCTCCTAACATTTACCCTTGGAACCCACCATTATGCTGAAAAGTTCAGGCTGCACGGGGGAGCCGTGTGAGGATATTCTGGCCACCAGTCCCAGTGAGCCTTCCAGCCAACACCAGCATCAATCACCAGATATGTGTGTGAACAAACCTCCAGATGATTCCAGCTCCAAGCACTTGAATTTTCTAGTTGAGGCCTCAGATACTAAGCTGGTGATTAAAAAAGAAAAATCATGGCAGGACCAACATATAAGGAGCTTGGAAGTTGTTACCCCAGTCCTTAAAACATGAAAAAGCTGGACAATTGAAAATCGATGACTTTTCTTGGTCCCATCCAAGAACTGAGGTTGCAGGACAAACTGCCACCACGAAATCTGGAGGAACAGGTAAATCCAGGGTTGCAGGTGTGATCTGCTTACAGGGAGCAGAAACCACTGGAGTTGTTGACTGGTAAGAACATGTAAGTTGTCATTTTGACGAGCTGCTGGAGGCTGAGTGTAGACTAGCATGAGAGTGAGAAACTTGTGAGGGCTGAAGTGTCAGGGCTCTCCCACACTTTCGTGGGATTTACTCACAGCAACCCACCAGGTTCTCACGGTAGAGACCAGAGAAAGATTTTCCTGAGGCTCTGGCGGGGGAGGGGAGAGTATACTTGCGAAAATATGTCCAGAAGAAATGGCTTTCTCGGGGAAAAAGACTTCACTGGAATCTTGTAAGAGAGCCATGCAGGATGCTTCTCCAACTCCAGCCCCCTCTGGTCTTTTCTCACCTAAAGCAATACAAGAAGAAACACTTGTGAAGATCACAGCAGCGAGACATGGGCCATCAAGACACTGAGATTTAGTGGGAAGATTATAGAACACTCTCCCATCTCCCCATACCTTACTGCATACTACCAGGCTCCAGCATAATCATAACGGATTACAGCAGAAAAAGCTGCAGGCCGCAATCTCACTCTGAGGAGCGGTACTTAGGGAAACACAAAGATAAAGACAAGAGACAAAAGCAAGGACACTAGAGAGTTTGGGGGCCCTGGCAAGTCAAGAGTCAAGAAAAAACACAGTCTGAAGAGATAAGACTTCAGAACCAGACTCAGGTATGACACAGATGTTGGAATGATGAGGCAGGGGGTTTAAAAGAACTACAGTTAACGGGCCGACCCGGTGGCTTAGCAGTTAAGTTCATGTGCTCTGCTCCAGCGGTCTGGAGTTCACAGGTTTGGATCCCGGGTGCAGACCGATGCACTCCTTGTCAGCCATGCCATGGCAGCATCCCATAGAAAGTAGAGAAAGATGGACATGGATGTCAGCCCAGGGCCAGTCTTCCTCAGCAAAAAGAGGAGGATTGGCAACGGATGTTAGCTCAGGGCTGGTCTTCCTCACACACACACAAAAACTACAATTAATGAGTTAAAGGCTCTAGTGGAAAAAGCAGATAACGTGCAAAAACAGACAGGTAAGGTCAGCAGAGAGGTGGAAATTCTAAGAAAGAATCAGAAGGAAATGTGATAAATCAAAAACACAGTAACAAAAATGAAGAATGCCTCTGATGGGCTCATCAGTAGAGTCGACACAGCTGAAGAAAGAATCAGTGAGCTCCGAGATGAGTACATAGAAACTTCCCAAACTGAAATGCAAAGAGAAGAAAAGAGAGACAGAGAAAAATTCAGGACATCCAAGAACTGGGGGACAATTTCAAAAGATCTAACAAAACTACTGATCCTCAAGAACACCAAGCAGAACAAATTCCCATAAAACAATGACTAGGAATATTATATTCAAACTGCAGAAAAACAAAGGCAAAGAGAAAAATCTTGAAAGATGCAAAGGAAAAAACACCTCACCTACGGAAGAACGAAGACAAAAATTACAACAGACTTCTTGTCAGAAACCATGTGTATTAGTTTCCTATTGCTGCTGTAATAAATTATCACAAACCTACTGGCTTAAAACAACACAAATTTATTATTTTACAGTTCTGGGGGCCAGAAGTCCAAAATCAGTCTCAGTGGGCTAAAATCGAGGTGTTGGCAGGGCTGTGTTCATTCTGGAGGCTCTAGGAGAGAATCTGTTTCTTTGCCTTTTTTAACCTTCTAGAGACTGCTGGATTCCTTAGCTCATGGCCCCTTTCCTTTTCTTCAAAGCCCAAAACATCAGGCTGAGTCCTACTCATGCTGTCATCTCTCTAGTTCTCTCTCTCTTCTGCCTCCCTTTTCTACTCATAAGAACCCTGTGATTACAAGGGGCCACCCAGATAATCCAGGATAGTTTCTCCATCTCAAGGTTGACTGATTACCAACCTTAGTTCCATCTGCAAATTTAATTCTTATTTTCCATTTAATCTAACAAATTCACAGAAGAAAACAAAAGGTATACAGATTGAAAAGGAATAAAACTTCACAGATGACATGACCGTCTATGCAGAAAGTCCCAAGGAATCGACAAAAAACTCTTGGAACTAATAAGTGAGTGTAGTAAGGTTGCACAGTACAAAGTTAACATGCAAAAAGTCAATTACTTTCCTATAAACCAACAATGAACAATTCAAATTTGAATTAAAAAAAATACCATTTATAATAGTATCCCAAGAATTAAAGAAGCATAAATCTAACAAACTATGTATATGACCTGTTTGTGGAAAACTACAAAGCTCTGATGAAAACATCAAAGACAATCTAAATAAATGGAGAGATATTCCACATCCATGGATTGGAAGACTCAATACTGTTAAGATGTCATTTCTTCCTAACTTGATTCACTCATCAGTGCCGTTGAGTGGATTCCGACTCCTGGAGACCCTGTTTACAGCAGAGCAGACCCCTGCTCCATCTTTTTGCACCATCCTCTCACCTTCTGGTGCTATGTCAGACAATGCTCCACTGCTATTCATAGGGTTTTCATGGCCAGTTTTTTTGGAAATGGGTGGCCAGGTCCTTCTTCCTAGTCTGTCTTAGTCTGGATGAGCCACTAAAATCTGTGCACCACCGGTGACCCTGCTGGTATTTGAAATATTAGTGGCAGAGCTTCAGCATCACAGTAACACACAGCCACCACAGTATGACAACCAACAGACAGGTGGTGGTGTTCACTGACTGGGAAACTAGCCCAGGCCGCAGTGGTGAGAGTGCCAAATCTTAACCACTAGACCACCAGGGCTGTCTAACTTGATCTATAGATTCAACAAAATTCCACTCAAAATCCCAGCAAGTATTTTGTAGATATCAACAAACTAATTCTAAAGTTTGTATGGAAAAGGAAAAGACCTAGAATAGCTAACACAATACTGAAGAAGAACAAAGTTGAAGGACTCAATGCTACCTGATTTCAAGACTTACTATTATAAGCTGCAGTAATCAATACAGCATGCTATTGGTAAAAGAATAGACACATAGATCCACAGAACAGAATAGAGAGCCCAGAAATAGGCCCACACAAATCTAGTCAACTGATCTTTGACAAAAGAGTAAAAGCAATTTGATGGAGAAAGGATGGTCTTTTCAACAAATGGTGATGGAACAATTGGATGTCTGTATGCAAAAAAAAGTCATCCTAGACAAAAATCATAGCATTGGTACCCATAAAAATGAAAAATGAAAGGAAATTTAGGTCCGATATCAAAGACTTGTTATTTTTTCTATTCCTTATATTGCAGTTATCTATTAATGACGTGAGACTCTTTTTTGGGCACTGGAAGACTTATTCTCGTGCATTCTTTGGAGGGAGATTGGTGCTTGCCTGATGCTGATGGGATGGATCATCAGGACAGATGCTGACTTGGCAGCCAGTTCTGGGGGGCTGATACTATAATTTCCATTCTTGTTTAAAATGACAAAATGTAATATGGTATATCAAAATTAGTGAAAGGAAAAAAATAGATTATAAACTCCTGTTTATGAGAAAGGAGAAATAAACAGTTAAGTTGGAAATAATATGGAATCATGACTTAAAAAAAAGATAGATAGTTTTTCTACTCTTAGTACAAGGGTCACTTCTGTAAGGTCACTCTAAGATCTGTCCTAAGTATTCATGTAAAATAGTCATTATGCATCTCCAGTATCTAGATTTTGGTCTTCTTCGCTGAAAAAACCAACGGCTCCTTGATGAGACATTGATACCATATTTGGGAAGGAAAAATTCAAGTTGAGGTCAGGATAGTTTCTAGCCTGTTATCTGTTGCCTAATATTTTGTTGATATCATCATCATTCTTGTAACAGCTGTGCGAGTAGACTCTACTCTGTCTTATTTATTGAGCGCTTGGTATATGCCAGGCTCTGCACCACACCCTATGTTATTACTGTCAACTCTTGACTCCCATAAAAAAAGGTCTTGTTGATTCACCAAAGCTAAGTTTATTAAACCTACTCCAGTAAGGGAGAGAAAACTTGACAAAGTCTTACTAATGTCTCAGAAAGGGGAGATCAGTGGTAGATATTCATAGGGCTTGGGTGGTAGGGGCTCAAGTGGTTTGAGGAGTGTCTTTCAGTGAAGGAGGATTGAGCTTGGGGAATTTTGAGTTATAATAGTTCAGGTCTAGTGGAAGCAGTGAGGCAAGATTCTTGAAGGAAGTCTTGATATATAAGCCATTATTTAATAATCTGTTTACTCGGGTGAGCAACATATTGTCCTGAGAAGGAGATTGCTCGTCCAACTAAGAAAACTATTTTTTAGATAAATTGATTTTCAATAATTTACCAAAGCAAACAGTGAAGTTATTTACTGGTTTATAATCTCATTTTCCTGGGAAAGAATTTCCTGGAACAAACAGTTGCCACCTTGACCCAGGTGGTCTCAGGTTTCAGGCCTGCTTGTTAAGCTATGTGGGTGCAGGTGGTCTCAGTTCTCGCTGAGACCTAGATATCAGCCTATCTTGTGGCCTGTGACTCCTGTGTCAATGTGTGGGGTCTATTTTTGACGTGTTCCAACCTTCCAACCCAGACATAGAGCTTAGCTCTTCCAAATAACACACTCCAAAAAGTGAGTATTACTGCTCATTTAGTTTCACTATTTTCTTTTACTTTTCATGATAATTTTTTATGTTAGACATTATTAAATAGCTATAGTGAATGGATAGCTGTTTGAAAGAATTGGAGAGGGTTGAGGTAATCTTGGCATGTCTGGAATATAATTAGCATCCAAGTGCTTGTAGGGGAGGAAAAATGTCTTTTTTCTCTACCCTTCTAAGTTCTTGACTGGGACCCCTGTGACAAAAGACAGATTAACAAGAGAAAAGCATACAAGTTAATTTAAATTTTATGTGACGCAATAGCCTTCATGAGGAGATGAAGACCCGAAGAAGTGGTTAAACCTGAGTGTTTTTATGCTAGATATGGTGAAGAGTGGAAAGTCATGGAAAGATCTGATAGGATGAAGGTAAGCTAAATGCAGTAACTGGGGGGGAAACTTAGCAAAGCCTGTTGTTCAGATTCATCTCTGAGTCCCTTTTCTCAGAAACAAGGATGCTTCTTTCCTCTGGGTATAAGATTTTATGACCTGCTTCAAGAGAAGGTCAGAAGATCCTTCCTGCACATGCCTTTTCTCAAATTCCTTTAGCTTGAAATATTCAATATATCAAGGTGCCATATTTTGGAGTAGCATGTCCTGAACCCCGTCATGCTCACAGGAGAATATTCAAAGGCAAGAGTTTCTTATCCTGCTTTCTTTACCTAGAATGGGCATGTGGTAGCCCTATGACAGGGCTTCTTTCGGGCAGATGGTGATGAAGGATCAAAGGTGAAAGTGCCATCACCACTTAAGCTGCAGACGTAAAGCCACATCAGAGAAATACTGACATCCTGGGTATGACCACCCACAAGCATGTCTAATGGGCTGGTGTAAAATAGTACTAATGTGCAATGATTGAACATGTACTGTAGTTAACAGTCCTTGTTCAGGATTCAGTTAGACCTAGATATTATTAGCTGTAAAACTTTAGTAATGGTATTTATTGTCTTCAAGCCTCTTTTCTTTCATCTGTAAGATAGGGACCACAAAGTCGTTGTGAGGATTAAATTTGAAAAATGCGTGTAAGGTGGCCGGCCCAGTGTCGTAGTGGTTAAGTTTGCGCATTCTGCTTCAGCGGCCTGGGGTTCACCATTTTGGATCCTGGGCACGGACCTATGCACCATTCATCAAGCCAGGCTGAGGCAGCGTCCCATATAGAAGAGCTACAACTCTACAACTATGATACACAACTACGTGCTGGGGCTTTGGGGAGAAAAAACAAAAAAGAGGAAGATTGGCAACAGATGTTAGCACAGGGCCAATCTTCCTAAAAAAAAAAAGTCTTATCCAACTGCATACTTAAAAAAATAAAATGAAAACAAAAAGTGCATGTAAAATGCTTGGAAGACAGAAAATGCTCTGTAAATAGTAACTATTATCATTATTTTTGCTATTTTTGTTCCATAAATCATTGTCATTAGCTTTCCCACTGTGACCAGTTCTCTTTAGTTTTTCTTGATCTGAAGAATTTTCCACTTCTAGAAGAAGAATAGAGAGAGGGGGGCTGGCCCGGTGGCATAGTGGTTAAGTTTGTGTGCTCTGCTTTGGTGGCCTGGAGTTCATGGGTTTAGACCTCAGGCGTGGACCTACACCGGTCATCAGGCCGAGCTGTGGCAGTGTCCCATATACAAAGTAGAGGAAGATTGGCAACAGGTGTTAGCTCAGTGCCAATCTTCCTCACACCCCCGCCAAAAAAAAGAATAGAGAGAGGAAGCAAATAGCAACGGAAGTCAGTCAGTCAGAAGCCATTGATTTTGTTTTGTTTTAATTGTGGTTTCGTTGGCATCATGTATCATTACTTAGGAGAATATGAATGTTTTGTGAGGTCTCGTATCTCAGGGGCATCAGGGACAAGAGAAATGTGGGACTGGGGTGCATAGGGCTTGTAAAACCTGCCTAGCTTCAGGGATTTGGATCAGGAAGGTGCAGAGCATCCTGGCAGTCAATGAGGCTGTGACACGGCAGTTTTGAGGAGGGAGGGTAGGAAGCATCTAGACTGTGGTCCAAATCCTGGGGACGGGCGTGGCAAGCATGATGTTCAGAGATCTGTCCATAAGAGGCTGGACCCCACTGGTGGGCTAGGTCTCCATAGCAGCATCTAGTCCTGATTAGGGAGCCAGCACAAGGGTGAGGAGGATCAGGGTACTGATCAGGAAATCTGGCCAAGTTCCCCGGAACGACTTGGGCAGAGGAAGGGGCAGGGAGTCTTGGGGCTTGAGAGGTCAAAAGGGTGTCAGAACTCTTCTTTGCGTCAGATCCCTGCTAAGCAGCTGTGGATGTAAA
This sequence comes from Tapirus indicus, assembly GCA_031878705.1. Classification (NCBI taxonomy): domain Eukaryota; kingdom Metazoa; phylum Chordata; class Mammalia; order Perissodactyla; family Tapiridae; genus Tapirus; species Tapirus indicus. The sequence continues at coordinate 152,244,401 of CM062918.1, read as the reverse complement.
AATGGTACGACTATTTTGTCCTCCCCATGTCAATATTGGCTCAGGCCCCAGGGGACAGGCTGAGGCTGAAACCACAGAGAGCTGGGAAAGGCCAACATAGGGAGCTGGCAGCACTCATTGGATGGGTAAAGAAGCATGAATTGTGAAGAGCTTTGTAAGAAGTCCACATGAATCAGTGGCCATGTTGGGATAAAAACTCTATTTGACTGAGGTTATGATTCTTCTTGGAGCCCTCACTTTTCAGAAATTCCAAGTATTTTTGAAGATCTGGCACTGTCATTCATCAGCTGTGCGATTCTAACTCAAAAGGTACCGGGAGGATCAAAGGACATAATGTGTGTGACTATCAATAGCAAAGTTCTATGTAAATGTGAGTAGTATGATGCCAACACCATTCCTCGAAGGAGCCCTGTAATATTCTGGATGCCAAGATTCACGAACTGGATGAGACGAGGAAATATAGGATATTTTTTGATTCCTTGAGTTTTTTTTGGGCTTAAATGATCAATTAAAGTCTAATTTCTTGAGTTTCTTTAAAACTTTGTCAGCTCTTACTTGCCAAACTTGCCTTAGGAAGTATTTTGTGGTTTGTGTTAAGAATGTGTAGTGGAATTGTTTTGAATCTTTAACTCATTGTTTTCTCTGTGTTGGTTTGACCTTGGACCTTCCCTCCCATTGAAACAGACCATTCTGTGCTTGTTGTCACAGAGAAGTGATGTAACAATGGAAAATGGAGAAAAACTAGTCTCCATTCGAGTTTCAAAAGCATAGGATGTTAAAAAATAAAAAAGATTTATGACATAGACAAACAACTTGAGAGAGAAAGCATCAGGGTGGTGGGGGGAAAGCTGATGAGCTCTGGGATCACGGGGTCTGAGGATCGTGTGGCCCAGGACAGAGTCTATCTGCAGGTCATCCAGCTTCTGCTTGAGCAAAGTGACCACTCATCACCCAGACTCACACAAATAACATTTTTCTGAGGGATATTTTCCTCGATTTTTATAAGGGATTCTGGGAAAACAACTCTATTTCAGGCTAGAAGAATCTATTCATGTCTCACCAAACACTAGTATGTGATTTTGTTTTATTTTTATGTTTACATTTTAACAAATATGGTTGACATTCTTCTCTTTTATTGCCACAGCAGCAGTTTTAGAATAGTGCAATGAATGCAAGCATGAGAGAATAGGAATAATGCACTTGCACTTTATCATAAGAAAAATATCAACGATTAATGAAAAATGAAAACTGAAATTTCTATTCATGTAATTTACACATACCACCTTAGGTGTGTCGAGACATTTATTAGTATAGACAGGAAAAAAAAAGGATAGCAAACAACAGCAAAGTTATGGATAGAAATATGACCATTCTTAGGCCTGATAGAAGCTTTTGTGGACTGGAATGCATTTTTGGTAGAATCCAAAAGCGATGTTTATACATCTGTCTCTTGTCACCCATCCTGCTTGGGGTCACCTGCCAGCAGATGCTTGGACTCACCAGGGATGATCTGCACATCATTCGCATTTAGGAAGGTGATGGGGCTGCTCTCTAGGAAGCACTGGTTGTTAGCATATTCCCCGGGGCCTAGGCCACCGCAGCTCCAAATGTTTACTCCTGAGCCTTTACCAGTATGCTAATCCACTTTGCTGCTCAGGTTTTCTGAGGACTTTGCCTAAACTACTGGAAATCTTTCTATAAAGGAAGCCGTCCGTTGGTGAACTAGTCGACCCAGCACACAAATAATCTATAATGTAGGCCTTTGGGCGCAGGGAAAATGAGGCAATATTGTGTATCATGGAAAACTTAAAAAAATGCTAACCAAATATAAGGGAGCAGGTAGTGTTACACGGTTGTGTGGGTGGTCCTGCTTTACCTCAGATTGGTGAAGTAAGAGTTGTCTTAGCTTTGAAGAGCAGATGACATAAAACAAACAAACAATTCTCAGCAGAATAGACTTCAAACGTGGGAAAGTGAAGTAAGCTGATTCAAGGGAAAAGCAAGCTCATTTGTCTCTAAGGCGAGGGTGCCCCATCAAGCTCGCTGCCCACGAGAGGATAAGGAGAGGACCCATCAGCTCGATGAGAATCTTTACCAGTAGCTGATCTAGCAATCGCTCTACCTCAGTTTAGTTACAATGCGTGGTCATTAAGATACATGTGGGGGAGCAGATTTCATTTTTATTTCTCTTTTAAGCTTATGTAGCTTTATAGCACTTATACTTCACCACAGGGATAGAATCTGTTAGTTAACCACCTTGACACTGTGCTGCTTCCCAAAACCCAGGAAATGAGAAAACTTTTCCATTGTAAGCATTCAAAGACCACAATGATATGCATTATTTCCTGGTTAAACCAGGTAGAACTCAGTATTTGTCCTAACATATATGCTCCCATGAAAACAATTTACCTTCAGACCTATTGCTTACTTAGTGCTTAAATCCTACCATTCACAAAGACAAGAAGGCCTACCAGGCCATAGCCTATTTGTTCACACACACATGCAGTAAAGAAAACAGGGATGTTTTAAATTGGTGGAGGAAAAATAAATGAATCTTTTGTATCTCGCAAGATTTTACTTTGTGATTTAAAAAGAAGTGGAAATGGAAAGAACATTCCTGGAGCTTCACAAAGGTGTACCCAGTGCATCCCAGTAGCATAATGGCTCAAAATTACCTGAGCACAATTGTGAGCTTTACATGAACTTTCAAAGAATTTTCTTAGATTTTATCAAGAATATTTCTTTCCATTTAAAATAAAATGAATAATTAATCTTTGAGCCTTTCTAGGAGCTTTCTGGTGTCTGAAATGATTTCTCACTTCCTTAGGTGGTGAATCATCTTTAATGTTGTAGTGAAGGTCTCTGGAGAGGTCTTTACACGCCCCATGGGGATGTGAACAAACTGAAGGAATTGAAAGAGGAATACTGTCTGAGTACATTGAAACAGAACTGTCAATTCTAGGGATAGAGAGTTTCAAGTAATTAGGAAGGGTAAGCCTCTCCATTAACCTCCAGAATAGTTTGTCTGATGGGGATAAAAGTGGTACCTTTAGGATCATTGTATAAGTTAAGGGAAATAATGTATATAAGTTACATGGAACATGGGGTAATTCATTGCACAGAACTGTGTCTTGCAGTGCAGGGCTTCTAATGTCCTGGGCATCTCACCCATGAAATTCCAGTAGAACCTCTGGAATCATCATGACAAAGTTGTCCAAGTACATTTCCAAAATTCCTTTGGTTGGGGGAGGTGGGTACCCCTCATTTAGCCCTAGGACCATTGAACTAATCTAATTTGAGAGAGCCTCCTAGGTCTTTGCATGTATGGCACCACAACTCTGCAGCCTTTCCTTTCTCTAGTTTCTAATCAATGTGCATGATAATCTTCCAGTGGGTTTGGCAAGACCATTTCAAACAGTGTCCATTCATTTTCTCATTCACTGATAGTGCTATGCAGAGTGAGAGACGCTGGGGCACAAGGCACTGAAAACCTCAGGGGAATAGGAAACATGAACCTGGGGAAGCGATCTTGGGTGAGTTGGGGGACACCAGAAACCTTGCGTAACCGAGTCTCAGCTATTTTTGTTTTTATCATTAAGTTGAAGAACCGTGACCAGAGTAGAAAATGCTGCATAATTGGAAAATGACATGCTGGAAACTCTGGCTCAGGACTCTGGAAATCCCCACCGTTGGTTTCCTTAGGCAAATGCACTGGGGTTGAATTGGACATAACCGAAGGGGCCAGACCCCAAAGCCACACCAGTCCGCAAGTATGCCCGTGTCTATATGACAACAGGACCCTAAGACACCAGTCGGTTGATGGAACAACATCAGTGAAGGCAGCCTGTTATGATGTAGTTGGAAGGAATGATTGTTTCCCTGAGCTCTTTTCTACTTTAATTCCTGACTCAAAGCTACCACAGATGAACCAGAAAACAGAAAACACACACTCAGAGAAGGCGCAACACACCGTGAATTCATGTTCATCACTGTGAACAACCACGACCCCCAAGACGTCCACACGACTTTCAAACAGTGGCCTCGATGCCTGGGACTGCATTTTTCCAAGGACACCAAGTTATTAGATTTTAACCTGTGTGCGTATCAGAGAGAAATGACCTGTCTCATTTAATTCTGGTTTGACTTCTGTCTACGTGTCATTTTTCAGCTTTTGTGGTGGCTCCTGCTGTGGTGCTGGTTCATCCTCATTTCCCGGGAGCTCAGGTTGAGGGACAAGGACAGCAGGCGAGGCCTGCAACCTGGACAAGTAGTTGTTGACCAGTAGCTACCATGGCTACAGTGGGACAGTGGCCCAGAGTCCCTCTTGAAGTGGGAAGAGGAGAAAAGAGGGATTAGGAAGAGATTCCAGGTGAAGACAGGATGATTTCAAAGATCTCCGTTTCTGAAGTGAGAGCAGACTGGGTGGGGTAACAAGGTTCTGTTCATATGAGATTTTGTTTTTCCTGCTAAATATCTTAAAGGTCACATAGCCATTAGTACAAGAATGTTTTTAACCACACAAGTTTCAGTAAAATCAAAATCAAATGCTTCTAAGGAAACCATTTTTTTAAAAATTTTGATCACCAGGTTAGCAAATAAGGAAAATTGCAGCCTATGGGTCTGCAGGGCTTGAAGTTCTGAATGGCACAACAGAGCCCGGGAAACCACAGACTGGGTGTTCTGCCCTGAAACGTGGAAACATGTTTATTTTCATCTTTTTCCTATCTCAAAGACTAGACCAGAATGTTGGTGTTAAAAACCAGTTTGCATACTGCTCACCAAAACAGTGACACCCCAAAGACAAAACATGAAGGGCTGTGCTCCTGGCCGCGCCGAGACTCCAGGTGTGGTGGGAGGGGAAGCAGCTTCCTGGTCCTGCTGACAAGGAGGGCTCGATGTCTGCCTTCCGCTCCTCACTAGAGACAGTCGGTGGGAAAGACGTAGTCTTTGAAGAGATGACAGGAAAGGGCTTTTCAGAAGCGAAATGAGAGGCCACATCTAGATTTATTAGATGGAGCGGTAGGGGAGGCGGGAGAGCAGGCTGGTAGAAGATTCAAGAGGAAACACGGGAGGGCCGTAGCTGCTTCTCTGGTCAGCAGGAAAGGGGGGGCGGGACAGTGCGCCTGGATGAAATAGATGACTCCCGGCTCTGGGAAAGGCTTTGCAGGTCAAGGGGAGCAAGTGGGACTCTGCGCAAAGAGTCTGTAAAATGCAGATTCTGAGAGTACATGCCACTCCCTCGCTTCCTCGTTGGTGTGGGAGAGTGAAGAAGATAATGTAAGTCACTGAAAATCTTCAGCACACTGCCTGCCTCAAAATAAGCACTCAAAAGTGAAAGTTATTATTTCATCATTATCGTTTTTCATCCTAGTGAAGTGTTTTGTTTCCAGCCCATTGGCGGGCACAAAGTCGCTTCTTAACGAACACCTGTTGATTGGATGATGGCTTGGAGTCGTCACAGAGGTAATCCTGATAGCAGACTTTTGTTCTGTACTTGCTATGTGTGTGTGTACTTACTGTGTGCCAGACATGGTGCTAAGCTCTTCAATGGAGCTTGATGAGAGGTGTTATCACTGCTCCCTCGCACAGGTGAGGAAAGTGAGGCTCAACGTCGCTCGTCTAGGAAGTGGCAGAGCCCGGTCTCAAACCCAGGGAGCCCGCTCCAGAAATCATGCTCTCCACCAGGACACGTTGCAGGGGGGAAAGAGAAGCTGGTCAGGAACTGGAGGATTCTGGCACCTGCTGAGGGCTTGTGTCTGGGCAGCAAATCCTGGAAATACACTCGAGGAAGAGGGGATGGGTCTCCCTTGCGTAGCAGAGAAACCCTTGACCCAGACATGAGCTGTGAGCAGACAGGTCTGCAGGGCCAGGGCCGGAGGAGGGCCAGTAGCCATTTACTCTGCTGGGGTGTGCCCTCCACATCCCCTCCCCACCTTCGCCTCGTTCCTGGGTCCTGCAGTGCCCTGGCACTGCCTCTGAAGTGATGTGAGGAAGCAGCGCGGCCGGATGTTGCAGTAGCCACAGCAGAGGAGAGCAATCAATGCAATCCACAGAGAAGAAATGATCCAGGCATCTCCAGCAGGCTTCGTCGGCCTGGACACGGAGGGCCTCAGAGGAAAGCTAAAGCCGGTTTGCAAAGTAGGAAACGTGTATCCTGTGCCCGCCACTTCCTCTTTGTCAGTCTCCTTCCCCACACCCGACCTGTTCTGGACCTCAAAGCCCTTTGTCTACCCAGGTCCTCTTAGTGGGATGGTTCACTTAGGCCAGCCCTCCTCCATCCACAGGCCCCCTGCCTAGCGTGTACCCTCCTTGTCTCTCCCATCACACCTTTCACCGTTCTGTAACTCACCCACCTGGCTGACCCAGCCGGAAGAAATCTGACAGGCGATTGTATGCAGGCCTTTGAGTGACTTCTCGTTGGGACGTTAATGTTTTCAAAGAATATTTCTGAGTGTCAAAGACATTCTAAAATCATCGAATTTTAAAGGAGGAGCTTCAGGCCCTGTAGCGGGCGGGGGTGGATATTTGTGCACATCCCATAAATCGCAGGGCACTGGTGACCGATTAATCTGCTCAAATGCAAAGCTGTGAGGCCTCTATGGGGAAGCATTTCAAATGAGACGCGTGGTCTGTAATGCATTTGGTTTTATGCTGTCTTGTGCTATTCTCTGTTTTATCTCTCAAATGGATTATCAGTTTTGGGGGGACAGGAACATTTTCTCATGCATTTCTTGTAGCACACATGCATGGGGAAGATACTTAAACAAATGTCCCTTTGTATATTCAAGTGCGAGTAAAGCGAACACTGCGGCAGGATTCACTTTAGGAAAAAAAGCATCTTGAGAGGGCTGTAGCCCAGGGCAGTCCCACCACAAAGATGTAACCCTTTAGGAAGTCCCACAAATGCAATTCAGTTCAGTCCAATTACTGCCACCATCACCCCACAACTAGGCTCAGGCCTCTAAGAAAATGAATTAGGTTTTCATCTATTCACCAAAGTCTACGGAGCACCTACATACGCAAGCACTGTTTCGTGCACTGGAGACACTGATGCTTCTGAGAGGTGCTGATGGCCCTGAGGGAGTTCCTAATCTAATGGGAAGACAGATGTGCAAACGTATAACGTGAGGCTCATATGAGTTCACGGAAAGTTCAAGTGTCACGGAGTCAGTTGTCCTGGAGAGCTGCATTTTAATAGCAGCCTCTTTAATTCAAGAATCATTGTCACCAGTTGTCTCAGCCAGCTTCTTTCCTCCAGAGGGATCTGTTCCCTCCCCCTCCGTGTAAGAGGAGACGGTGCCCACAAGAGCCGATATGACTGTCATTTTCTGGTAAAAGATAACAACGCCCTGCCAGAATGACAGAGATGCCGTAAAGTCGTATGATAAAAATAGTTATCCAGTTTTCTTTCAGGAAATAAAGGACCTCAACATTCCCTCCCTCACCAATTCTTCCTTGTAAAACAGTTGTGTATCACTAACCCCATCTTCCCAGTATAGTTCTTGAAACAACCGGTTTGATCTTAATCAGAGTATTGTCTTTTTCAGCACATACCTCAGGACCACTTCAAAGAACTTGACTCTGAAATCAAATCCAATCACCGCTACCATCGCCCCACAGCCAGATTTAGGCTTCTAAGGAAATGAACTAGGTTTTCATCTATTCAACAAAAATTTGTTGAGCATCCACATAACCAAGCACTGTAGTGTGCACTGGTGATGTGGATATTTCTGAGAGGTGACCTCTGCCCTGAAGGAACTTCTAATCTAATGGAAAGGCAGACAAGCAAATATAATTGTGAGATTGCAATACGGTATGACGGAGAGGCAAGCAGGGTGCTCCTGGAAGATGTGGTGCCGGCGTGGATTAGATGAGGCAGAGGACGAAGTACCTTCTAGGTACAGAATAATAGATTTTGTTTTCCTCTCTTCCTGGAATCTGGCTCGTTCCAAATCCAGGATAATAAAGGGGGAACTCGAGGTGATGACAGACACAGAGATGCTTGCAGCAGGATAACATTGAAGAGAGCAGGCCAAAGAGGAAGGCTCTAGAGACTGAAGGTTTCGTTCCCTCCAAATTCATACGCTGGAATCCTAACCTGCAAGGTGACGCTATTAGGAGGTGGGGCCTCTGGGAGGCGATTAGGTCACGAGGGTGGAGGCCTCAGGATCAAGATGAGCGCCCTTATAAAACGGACCCCAGAGAACCTCCTCACTCCTTCTGCCACGTGAGGCAAGAAGAGGCTGTCTGTAACCGGAAGTGAGCTCTCACCAGACACTGAATCTCCCCGCACTGTAGTCTTGGACTTCCAGCCTCCAGAGCTGTGAGAAACAACTGTCTGTTGTGTATAAGCTGCCCAGTCTGTGGTGTTTAGTTACAGCAGCCTGAGCAGAATAAGACAGAAGGCTCTTCAGGCAGCACGAAAAGTCAGATTGTATTGCCAAAGCCCCTTGGGCAACCCTCCCCCTTGCCCATTCAGAGAGGAACAGGAGGGAAATGAACAACAGAGAGACCCAGAGGGAAGAGAAGAGCATTCAGAAGGGAAGGAGATGGCAGCAGGGGCTGCCACATGAGGTGGCTTTAAGAACTGAGACTGAAGAACCCCTTCTTGTTAAGTTGTGGTGGGCCCCATGTAAATTGGAAGCTAATGACTCAATAGGAAGTTTTGCTTATTTTTCTACAGTCTATGTGGGCGTTTAATAACAATGTGTTACACCTCCCTTCTGCTGTACTGGAGTTAGGGGGCCAGATAGGGCAGCACGTACAGAGGTAAAAAGGAAAGAGAAACGTCTTTCTGGGTTTCTCAGGATCGCCCTTAACCCTCAGTCTCTCACCCCTGTAAGGCTCTCATCCCTTCCTTCTTTCTTATCCCCATCCGTCCCCACCTCCTGAGAGCCTTTCTCTGTGCCTCTGGAACCGCAGTTGAATCTTCACTAACATCCCTATATCGTCAGCCTCTTCGGTGAATGTTCTCTTGGTTTCTAACTGAAACCTGGCTTTCTGCTGATGATACCTCTTCTCTGAAACTCTCCGAAAGCGACTGTTTTCCCTCTCTCAGCCCTCGTCCCTCTGGGCCTGGAGGAAGGGGATGGAGGGGTCCTCCTTATTTCTCACTGCCTCGTCCTTAATTGCCTCTCTTCCGATGTTCTTGTCCTTCATGCCATCTCAGTCACTCACTGCCATGGTTACAACTTAGACCTTGTCGTCACCAGCAGCTGGACCCTGTCCCTGATTTCAAGGTCAAATATTCCATTTTCTGACCATGACCGCTTATAAGTGGATGACTCTAGGTTTACTTCTCTAGGCTCGCCTTTCTTATGAGTCCCAGATTCATTAGGCAGTAGCCTACTTCACTTCTCGCCTTGGATGTCCAGCAGACATTTCAGACTTGCTGTGTCCAAAACAGGGTCCTCGATTCCCCCTTTCAACCTATTACTCTTTGTATCACCCCATTTTAGGAAATGGCACCACTCTTGGTCCAGTTCATCTGGACAGAAATCTAGCTGTCATTCTCAATTCCTCCTTTTCACTAATTACTATCATCCTGTCCGTTAGCAAGTCTGGCTCTTTCTACCTACAAAGTGTGTTCTTAGGTCCATCCACTTCTCTCTGACTCCACAACTACCCTCCAGTCCGAGTCACCACCTTCCCCCTGGACTATCACACCAGTGTCCCTGCCTCCACACCCACTCCCTTCTCACCAGCCTCCTGTCCCCAGCAGAAGCCATTTCTTCTACAGCAGCCAGGGAGATCTTTATAAATCAGATCAGACCATGTCACTCCTGCCTGACACTTAGTAGATTTCCACTGCACTTAAAATGAAGTCCAAATTCTTCACCTGGCTTACAGGGGCCTTCAACCTCTGACCTTCTCCTGCCTCCACAATCTCATCTACCACTGTCAACTCCCTTGTTCCCTGTGCCCCAGACACTGGCCTCCTCTCATTTACGCCAACAAGTCACCCTTCCCATCCATGATATCTGTGTTTGATTTTGATGTTTCTCTGTCTGGAAATATCTTCCTTCTCTCTGTTGCAAGGATGGCTTCTTGTTATCCTTTGGGTCTCATTTTGCACATCATCCCCTCTGGTTTGCCTTCCTTGATCATGCTCTCGAAAAACACACCACCCAAAGTACTATTACTTCCGTTTGTTTAATTCCTTCATGGTGTGTCTCATTTCTTGATCATGTCTCATTTCTTGGTTGATTATTAAAGCACATGGCTGTGTTGTGACTTTTTCGTCCACACTAAATGCAGCCTCAGGAGCTCATAAAGCCTGTTGTCCACTTGTTGTATTTGTTTAACCCAGTAGATTACTTAACAGGACAGTCTGCTCCAGATCCCATTTAACGATGTGAAGTCTGATTCTCTGCCGGGCTTCCTCACCCGCGGATCGCTGCAGCTGCTGCACCAACCTCTCAGCTCATCGCTTGCACTGCGAATGCTGTTGTCCAGAGGCTGAATGGGTCAGCTATTGGCCTCAGCCATCTGCAGTTGGAACTTGTGCCAGTTGAAATGATTATGTTCTCTTCGCTCCTCGGTTCAGAAGTAGATCAGGCTGCTTGACAGTGGGGCAGACTCTGTTTTACACGCCCTCTTTCTTCTACTGGAAATTTAGAATGTGCGATTGTACTTTTGTGAGTTACCTGATACCCATTATCCTGACTCGATTTCCTTGATGCTCTTCGAAGATAGAGGAAAAGATATTTGGGCTTTTGGTTCTGACCAACCACCACAAGTACCTTCCTGCCTTTCCAGAACTAGAGCGAATAAATTCATGACAACACGGATAAAGTGAAGGAAAAGACAGCAGAAGATGTGAGATTTTGACAGATTTCTGATGGAAAGTGAATAAAATCACAATGAGACAAGTCAGAGCTAAGTAGACACAGCCTCGAACACAGGAGAGACTGCAGTGTAGGCGGTAGAAGCTTGGCCCCCTCACGGACAAAGAATGAGGATGAGAAGGAGAGCAGAAATCAAAGAGCATGATTGACAGCTGTGAAGAGAATACAGCACAAAGAAGCCGCCAACCGTCCTGGGTGCAGGGAGAGGGTTTATCCCTTTGCCAAATCTGGGGGATACTCTTTCAAATAATCTCTGTGAGAAGGCTTGGGGTACCAGGAGTGGAGGTGACATTTGGAGCAGCATTCAGGCTAGCTCTTAGCCTATGCACCCGAATTAATGGCAGTTGTGGGACACTCCTGCCCTCATACAAAGCACTTGCAACTGGCAAATTCTAGGGAAAAGTCTATTGAGTAAATACTGTTCCTATAGAGGAACACATGCCAGCTACTTCTGTTAATCAACTGGCTCCCCAATTGTGAATTTGAAGATACACAAAGAACTGCCAGTTGTTTGAGGAAACCAGGAGTATAAATAAAGCACCAAGGGGATGAAACAGAAGAACTGACTCCAAGGACCAAAAAAGAACTTTACACATTTTTAATGAGTGCCCTCAGAATAATTTGAGAAGGTATTTTATTTATAAAATTTTCAAAAAGTATAAGATTGCATTTATAAAATTGAAAAAAATTAAATGCTAAAATTAAAAATAAAATCAAAGAAGTGCCAGAAGAAAAGTTTAAGGAAATTCCCCATAACATAGAGCAAAATTAAAAAGAAGATGGAAAAGATGAAATGAAGTTAAAAGAACTAGAGGGGCAATCTCAGAAGTCTAACATAAATTTAATGGGATTTCCAGAAGAGTGAAGAGAGAAAGCAATTATCAAAGAAATAATATACAAAAACTGCCTATATCTGCTGAATGATATGTCTTTGGATTGAGATAACCCACTGAGTTGCCAGCATTACGAATTTTTAAAATCCTACATCTAGATTCACATGAAATTCCAGAAAACCTAAGGTAAAGATTGCATAATTTTCCAGAGATTAGAAAAAGTCACTATGAAGGAATGAGAATCAGATAGGCACCAGACTGCTCATCAGCTAGAAGATATGAAGTTCTTAAAAGTAATTTTTAAGTGTGGATTTTATGTCCAGTCCAGTAATGAATGCTATGTGGAGACAGAGTAATGGTATTTTCAGATATGCTAGATCCCAGAAAATTTACTTTCTATGCATTCTTTCTGAAAAACATTATTTGAGATGAACTCTCACAAAGCAAAGCAGAAATCTAGGAAAAAGGCAGGCATGGGATCTGATAAACTGGGGATTTAATCAAGAGGACGATGAAAAAAAAAATCCAGAATCGCAGTTGCACAGCAGGCTAGAAATCAGCTGGTCCACCTGGGAGCAGCAAGTCAAGTCTATGGGAGAACAACTTTGGGAAAAAAGTGGATTTTCTGTGATAAACAGTAAGATTAAAAAACTGCAGGAAAAATAAAGATCATTAGGAATCCCAACTCTAGCCAAATGTCATATGAAAAAAATCATTGCTTTATATGAAGAAAACCAAAACTAAGCAATTATAGAGCTACAAGTAATTTGCACTCAATTCATCAAGTGGCTCATTTTTTGTGATGTAGAGTTATATCTCTTTCTCTGGGTTCAATCCCATAATTTGTTGATTAATAGTAGGCCATAATATAATATTATAACTATAATATTTTTAACATGAATTGGAATGAACCTATGGACAAACCTCCGAAAGAACTGACATTGTGTAGAACAGATTATAAATATTACAAGCCTTGTCAATGTAAAAGTAGAGTTACAGGTAACAGAGGTTGGATAGTGGAGGGAAGCAAGGTGAGTTAATTGTCTTCTTTTACAAAGGGGAGTCAAAAGGTGGATCAAGAAATATCTACCTTGTTTAAATACATGAATACAACCAATAAAAGAAGTGAAAATAACTATTACTAAGAAAAATTGGGAGGAGGAGGAAACAAAGGTGGATAAACATTTTCATCTTTCATATCAAGGAGTCGATAACTCCTGTTTAAAGTTGAAAAATCAATGAGACAAATAAAAATAAAGAGCGTTTATTTAGAATGATAAAAGAAATAATCAGAACAAGTGAAAAACAAATAATTAAAAATGGTTCTCTTTGGAGAGTGAGACGGTGGAAATCAGAGGGAAAGGGAGATTTTTACTCTACAATTCGTGTCAGTGGTATCATTGGAAATTTCATTTCCATGTGAACATATCACTTTAAAATACATCAAAAATTGCTTGAACTAGAAAATAGTTACTGAGAAAAGGGGTGAGTCTAAAGATAATCTGTTAAATTAGAAATTCTGTAAGATTCCTGTGAGTCAGCACAGAGTGTTCCACTAGGCAGGTATTTTTCTAATGCTGGTTCAACATCGAGGAGTAACGCCTGCGTGTCACGAAGCGTGTGGTTTTTGCCCAATCTGCTCCCACACGTCAGTGCCTGCCCCCCGGATGACAGCCACCAGTGCACAGTGTGGCAACGGCCGAGCGCAGCGAGCCTCACCGGGCACAGCTCTGCCCGCAGGGGAGGAGGGAGCCCCAGCCCCCCCTCCCCGGTCTTGGCCAGCTTGGCCACTGCCCTCTGGCGAGGCTCCTTGGGCAGTTGTTCCGTCTCGCCATCTCTGTGCCACTTCCCACCACCTCACCGGAGCAGCCTCGGCCTCCCTTACACGCCCTGCCAGCAAATTTCCTTTCATTATTTTTAAAGACAAAGCTCTCTGTTTACCTCAGTATCTCTTTCTTTATTCCACATTTAGCATTAAGTAAATGGTGCTGCCATTTTTATTAGGGTTGTTATTTCTCTTGGAGCTCTGGTTTCGGTTGCGTGGTTCTAAATGGTCTCTCTACTCTTATCTTCCCTCCACAAATACTGTTATTTTTGGAGCAACATTTGAGGGTTCTTCGATATCACTTATATTGAATTATAATAGAAAAATCTGTATTTCTTTTTAAATGCTCTTTATTATAAAAACTTTCAAACATTTACAGAAGTAGACATTATAGTATATTGAACACTCATGAACTCATTGTTCTGCTTCAACAGTAACCACCTCATACCAATCCTAGTTCATCCACACTCTCCCGTCTTCCCTCCTGTAATATTTTGACACAAATCCCAGAAACTATATTATTGTATCCTTGACTATGTATCTCTAAAATATAAGGAGTCTTTCTGTAACATAACCAAAATTCCATGGTCACGCCTAAGAAGATTAAAATATTTTCTTCAAATAGCCTGTCAGTACTGGTCCTTGTCATATGTGTGTATGTACATATATACATATATGTATATATTTGACATTAAAATAAAATTATTATTGTCCTAGTATTAGAAAACAAAATATGTTTGAATTGAAATTTTAAGTTGTGACCCCTCTTTCATCTCCAAACTGAGCTATTATTTCTATTAAATCCAACTCAGAAGTGCATCTTCTCACTGTCTGATGACGTTGGGTAAGCGATATTCTATCAAGACAGCAACGTGTCAACGGGAGGCTCAGGGACTGGTGGAGTCACCTGTAACTGTGGCTCCAGCTGCCATGCTTCCCAGAGGCCTCGGGGAGAGCGGGGTCCCTCCACAACCCTCCAAATGCCGGCCTGCTTCTCGCAGCTTTGCTCCCCTGAGACTTCTGTGATACTTCCAATGTCAAAAAGGTTGACCCCCTTCCAGAACAGAGCATTCGGGTGCCCCTGCCAGAAAGCACCCTTGCTGCTCACTTTTGTAAGAAGCATAGGCCGAACTTAGCTGTCAATTTTTCAGTTTTCCCACATCATCTCCCTGGTCTCATCATTTTCTCTATTCAAAGAAAATAAAGACAAAACACTCACCAGATGTGATGCCCCAATATTTCCTCGTTCTCCTCCTTAGTATTTCAACACCCTGGTGTTTTCCCTGTGGGGTTGATTTTATTTTGTTTGACTCCAGTTCAGAATAAGGAAATAGACATAGATACATTGCACATACATCTCCTCTCTCACGTGTGTACAACATCTGTCATCTATCTTTCTATCTACATCTGTCTATCTATACACCATCTACTGATCTATCAGCGAAGTTCTGGTTTCAAATTACAGGCACATCGCTTACTAACCAGGCGTGTTTGGGAAAGTTATCGGAACTCTTTCTCATTTGTCATTCGGGATAGAATTACTGGGAAGACTACGCGAGTTAACACATCCTAGTTTGGTGACTAGAATGGTCTGTGCTCAAGGAAAGGTAGTAACATTATTGACGTTTTAAGTGTCCGATAAATAATAATATTGTAATGTAATAGCTACTTTTTTTAACTTTCAAAACTGTCATTGTTGATTTCTCTTCATGTAAAGCTACCAAGCATGCGGTACTTTCACAATTCACTTATTCTGGCTTCTCGGTGGGTGTTGCCTGTGGTAATTATTACTGTGAGGTTCTAAAGATGCTTTGTGATCTCCTTTATTCCTCCCATGTTTAGCAATTAATTCTTTATTAATTAAAATTATTCTCTCAGAAGAGTTGTCCCTTCTCCCCATTTATTTATTAATTTAGTTCTATGTGAGTATTCATACAGCTTCATGGATACTCATTTTATTATTTGGGTTATAATCCCACAGTATCATCATTTATTTGATTGCTATTGCTGTTCTAACTTTGGCCATTGGAAACTCTGCTGTGCCCTCTCAACATGCTCCTTTATTTTATTTTACTCTATCACTTCCTTGCCTTCTGACCACTAGGTGCTCGGGCATCGTTTAGTTTCTCTGCACAGCACCGGAATCAGCCAGGGCTACACCCCTTCTCTTGGAGGATGTTATTTAGGAGCCAAGGCCTGGGTGCCAGGTTTGCTCACTGCTGCTGAGGTGGCCCCACCCGGTCCTCTGAGTGAGTGTGTGCAGGTGCACTTACTCACACACACACGGACATGTCTAGTTCTGTATCTGTCTATCTCAACATGTATTAAAAATAATACCATGAGTCATAGTCTAACTTCAGCACTTTTCTTATTTCTAAGTTTTTTTTCTCCAACACTGAGAAATCTCTCTTTCATTACCTGCAAAATGTTTATGTTTTTGTTCAAATCTAATATACAAATAGTTTTAGAATTGCAAACCCATACCCTGGAACAATTTATCAACAACTTACAATGTTTAAGTTCTGATTGGTTTGAGTCTTACAGTATCTAGTCAAACGCTGTTTCCAAAGTGACTTAGATCCGCTCCTTTTTGCTCCCTCCTCCATCAGTGTGGTCCTGTTATTCATTTGTAGCACACATGACTGCGTTCCATCTTTCCCCACCCTGATTGTTGGAGGGCATAATCTGCTCTCAGTGATGTGTGGGTTTTGCCAAATGTGCAGAGTTGGGTAGCCTCCTATTCTACCCCGATTCTATTCCATTAGCCCCCAGATTCCCTGTGCTGCCCCTTGTAGTCACTCCTCAATGCCTGGCAGCCACTTATCTGTTTCCCGTCCCTATTGTTCCAGAGCATTATAAAAAAATGGAATTATAAGTATGTAGCCTTTTTGTCCTGGCTTCTTTCACTTAGCAAAATGCATTTAAGATTTATCCATGTTGTTATGTGGACGAAAGGTTCATTGTTCTTTATTACTCAACGGCATTCCATTGAATGCGCGTACCGTAGTTTGTTTATCCGTTCACCAGTCAAGAACCTCTGCGTTCTTTCCAATTTGGAGTTATTATGAATAAAGCTGATATAAATATTTGCATACAGATTTTGTGGGAAGATAAGGTTTCATTTTGGGGGGTAGATACCTAGGAATGGATTGTTGGGTGATAGGGTAAATGTGTGTTCAACTTTGTAAGAAACTGGCCAAACTATTCACCGAAGTGGCTGTGCTTTGCCTTCTCATCAGCAATGTACAAGAGTCCCACGGGGCATGAGTTCAGTCTTTTCTGCGAACAGCCCGTGGTCTTCCTGGAGGAAGAGCCTCCTGGACGGTGTGCGTTTCCTCAACTTCGGGAACCCCCCGGGGCTTCACACTGTCCCCAGAGCCCTCACTTAGTCTTCGCCAATTTGTCAATTATTCTAAGTCAAGTCTTCTTCCATCTGAGGAGAAGTATATGTAGATGAGCAAAAGCACGAAAAAGTGTGCAGGGTAACAAACATCAAACTGGATAGAGTGATGATCTCTGCCTCAAAGGAAGAGGTGCAGGTGGGGATGGGATTCAAACAGCTTCACCCTGTTGACAATGTTCTATTCCTTGATCTGGGTGATGGCATAGCTATTGCATGTTTAACACCCTTGGGCATGTTTAAAATCACATAAAATTAAGTGATAAATAAATACAACAAAATAACTAAACTACAAACCTTAAGAGGCTAATTTAAAAAATAGATACATAGGATATTTTTTTCTCCCTTGTATAAGTCTGTATTATTTTAATGTAAACATTCACATATTATTTCTGTACTTAGAAAACACAAATGTTTTTTAAAAAGTACAAACACAACTTATTTTGTAGCCATTGGGCTTCCCAAGTTTTACACATTTCAGTGACTTTGTTGAATATGAGGGTTCTCGTAAAAGCCTCCCTTGTTTTTAAAAAGATCAGAGGAAACCAATTATGGTCACAATGAAGGGTTGAAATTGGGGCAGAGTTTGGAGCTGGGATGAGGTGGAAAATTTCCAGAATGTCACAAAGCTTGAGTTCACTTGAGTCATCTTTCATGAGAAAGCAACATGGTTTGGAATCAGAGACACCACAAAGAAAAATCTGGTCTTCCTTTCTCACTGCATGAAGTTAAATATCTCTTAACTTCCAATTTCTTAGCTTTTAAGTGGGAATAATAAAAACTCCCTTGTAGAATTATTTTGAAGTTTATGGATATCTGACATATGTGACCCAATTGCATCCCTTCTCATAGCAGTCCAGCCATACATGCCTTCTCTTTTTCTCCAAGTGGCCCAGCTTATTTCTGCCTTAGGACCTTTGCACAAACAGTTCTCTCTGCATGGAATGCTCTTCCTCCTGATCCTCCTATGCTGCCTCCTTCTTACCATTCTGGTCTCATTTTGCACAGCAACCCTGGCGAGACCTTGCCTGATGACCCAGTCTAACGTGGCTTCCACGTCGATCTCTGCTATACTCTGCACAGCACTTACTACCCTCTGATATTTTCTCATTTATTTAGTTGTTTATCGTCTGTCACCCTCCCCACCCCAGCTCAGCCAGCTTGCACTTAGAAGAACACCTACAAAATAAACAGTCAATGAATATTTGTGGAAAGAAAGAATGACTAAATAATGGTCCTTTTTTGTTATGGAGAAATTCTTAATATTGGTTGGCTCCTACAAGATGCCTTAAAATCGAGGAATAGGAGTTATTATTTTTTCCCTATCTGCACTAGTCCTACATTCTTTAAAAATAGTTTTGATCAAAGTTTTTTTCTAGAGTAGTATACAGAAAGTTGAACTTGTTCAGGGAAAGAGACTTTGTATGATGTACTCTGAGGTAGGCAACCTAAGAGATGATCTTTCTAGACCCAGGGGATAAGAACCAGAGATGCCTCCTGCTCTCAGACAAATCGGAGAGCAAAGTGAGGGAGTGGGAGGAGGTGGGAGGAGGTAAGCCCAGGAGCAGAATTTTGTCACTGGTTCAGTATAGTAGCTGAGGGGTGGGGGTATGAAGTCTTGAGGTTCTGGTTTGTGTCACTGGGTGGACAGTGGTACTGTTTAGCAAGACAAGAATATAAGACCAGGATGAAGAGGAGAAGCGGGAGCTCAGAAGTGGGCAGATCCAGGCGTGCATCTCCAGGAGACAGGTGGATATGTCGGGTTTGGTGCTCGGGGTCTGGAATAGTCTCATTGATCCAGGGTTTCTTATTCTCCAGGTGGTGGTTAAAGTCATGGTAGTAGTTGAGATCCCCAAGTACTGTGTGTCGAGTGAAAGAGGGACAAGGACTGAACCTTCAGTTACAGGTAACACTGAGGGACAGAGAGACACGAGGAGGCTGAGAAGAGGTGGCCGAGGTGTCAGGCAAAACAAGAGAGCAGCATCGCAGAAGGCAAAGGAAGCAGGTGAGGTGTGGTCGATGGTGTCACATGCCGAGAGGGGCGAGTCTAGGACTGGAAACGAGCCCTCTGAGATGCCGCTGGTGACCTTTGGCAGTCACCATTTCGGAGGTGTTGGGGAGGTGGTAATACAGAATTGAGTGGGCTGAGTAGAGAGGTGAGAAAGAAGAGACAGATCTAGACTGTCTGTGTCTTCACGCTGTGGAAATCCAGGCCACTGTGTGGTCCTGCTAAGAAAGTGCTCCTTTTTGGCAAGCACATTCCGTATACCGGTGGCTCATTTTAGGCATGGTCAACTAAGATCACTCTTTTTTCTTTTATACCCAGGCAGGTCAAGTCTTCCCGTCCTGAATGTGTATAAATGATTATTGTTTACAAATCTAATGCAGGTCTTCAACATTCGTGACTTTCAAAAAGCACCTTGTTAGTTTAAGTCAAATTTTCTATACTCATTCTGAAACCTGATTTCATCACTATTCACATGATAGTCCTGCCTCCATCCCCGCTTATTGAACTTGCCAGCCTTCTCTCTTAGGAACTGGGGATGGAGGTGCTCCTGTCACGATAACCTTGGCACATGGAGAGCAAGAATGGGGCTTGGTTTTATTCCGGGAAAAAAGCAACTTTATTAACTGAAATATAGACCCTAACTGGAAACCAGCTGACCAGAGGTTTTTCAAGAATTTCATTTAGAAATATCAAATGACTGCAAATGGAAAGACACGTACTATGTAATGTTCTTGATTGACTTCAAGATCCCAAATCCTCCAAACAAAAACTGTCCTCGTAATGTACTTAGTCGATGGGTGAATACATTTTGGAAAAGCTTTTGATAAAAGTCTAAAAATAGACTTAAATTTGAAAGCCAAGCACTTTCTTGCCGGAGTATTCCACTAATTGAGATTTCACATCTTATTCTATGCAGCAATGGAGCTTTTCTTCCAGCTTTCCAAAGTCCCGCGGAATTGCGGTCCCCGTGAGGTTGAGGGGCTGTTTCCATTCTACCAGTGAGAAGCATGGAGGTGAGCAACGTGCCCAGGAGTAGACCTCCCATCTTCAGATTTCCCACCAAGGCTTTCCCCACGGTCTTCCCTGCACCCTGAAGAAATATCTTCACCCACAATTTAAAAAATATTATGTCCAATTGCCCAAGGGGAAGAAGATAGGTAGGAGCACATAGAAACAGTTTTATATATAGTTCAGCTAATTGTGTGAAGTTGGCGGTCATGAAACTGTGGGACCTGGAGCGCTGGTTACAGCTGGCGGAATGTGGGCAGAAGATGCTTCCTCCAGGCGGCTGGGGCAAGCTGTGTGCACCACCCTTGCCTTTTCGGCTTGTTGCGAGCAGACCTGGGGACCATGCAGCCACCAGCTGTTTCTGTGCATGGCGAAATCTGAATCCACACCTGGGGAGGTGCTACCTGGGTCCCCACGCCCCCCAGCCTCCTTGGCGTGCTCCTGGCAAATGTTCCCTGGAGTGGCAGCCCAGGTCTGTTTGGGAACCTGCAGCCTGGGTGCATCAGCCGAGGGACCCAGAGGCTTGGGTGTGTGCTGACTCATTTAAGAACAACTGATTGAGAGGGCTGCTGGGGCGTGGGTGTCAGTGCACTGTGGTTGATTTTCCAGCATGCTACCAAAAAAGCAATAGATGGAAGTGGCAAGTGATGAAGTCAAAACCAGCTGTGGTACTGTGCAGCCCTAAGTAGATATTTCCTTTCCAAGTCTGTCTTTTGGGATGCCCCTGGTTGTTAGCATCTGAACTCAGCACTATTTGAGAAATACTGAAATATGAGTAGTAATACCTACTGAGCACTGCCTGTGTGCCAGGCACCTTTCTCAAGGTTCTACGTGCACTCAGTCATTCACTCCTCACAGCCACCTCTGGGGCAGGTGCTGCTATCAGGTCTGTTGTGCATTTGCGGGGTGGCGGCAGCTTGGGGATGAGAAGTAACTACCCTGAGAATACTAGGGTACTAGGATATGAGGATACCAGGGCATCCAGGGCGAAGCAGGACATTCCAACCCGGGTCTGACTCAAGTCTACATTCTTAACCATGAAACACTACCTGGGGGTTGGCGTGATTTAAATGGAGATAAATGTGTCGGGCTGAAAGCTCAGCAAATGCGATGTCTGTACCCCTCCTGATTTTTTGTACGTACATATGTACAAAGAGAAGATGAAAATTTGTCTGTTTACTCTGAAAATGTGCACTAAATTGTGATTAAATTAGGAGCATGAAGAAGGGACTATAGCCTTTTTACATGTGATGGAGAAACGGGTCTCTTTCATTCTCCCAGGTGGTTGATTCCTGCTCAAGGATGTTCCGAAGGTCACCTCTTGCTCTGGGAGGGAGAGACAGGTCTGTGTGGGTTGGGCCTTGCTTCTGCTCAGATCCAGAGATCCCTTAAGACAGAGCCTGTCAGAGGGTCCTGGGGCTATGGAGAGAACAGCAAGGAAGGAGAGACAGCTCGGGTAAGTGAGTTACTGCCATGGCATAACTCAGTATTTCAGACATGACATTTCATCATCTGTCAGGTCTTCTGTTGACTTGGATCTCTTTTCCATGGGCCTGTTGCCTTGTGCAATGTGAGGGGTGGGGCAGTTAGGGGCAGAGGGTCTTGACCCATACGTCTGAGGCCTCATGAGTATGACTCCAAAGTGGAGACACCTTTTTAATTAAAAAAAATTTTTTTAACTGCCTAAATTATAAAAGTATGAACTGCCTCACCTTTTTGGCCCAAACGCTAGAAATTAGCACCCCTGCCTAAACTGTTCTCCTGCTACACTGAGAGCTCCCGGTGAGGAGCTTCGTGCTCCCCCCTGCTCTGTCCCGGCTCCCACATCCTTGTCCTCCTCTCTGCACTCACGGACTCCCAGGGCTGGGCTGCTCTGATCACACTGTCACCTTTTGGGGACCATCCTCACACTCTGTCCTTGACCCCTGCTTTCCCATTTGCCAGCCTGTCTGTGGGGCAGGCCCTTCCTTAATTCCCTAGAACACAGCTGAGACCAAACACCTAAGTAGTAGAATTTAAATCACCGCTCTTCTAACTGTGGCTCTTCTTAGAGCCCTCAAAATTACTTAGCCCCATCTGGCAGAGACCAGCTCCTCCCCATCACCCACTACAGGAAGATTCCAAGCTTTGGAAACCCTGCAAAATCCTCCTAGGCCCCAGAGCCAGGAGACAGACTTCCCCCAAGTCTGCCAAAAGCCCACCACCCCGATCACAGTCTCTCTACTGGAATTCACGTATGTCCCCAGTGACCCTCTGGGAGTATTCATCTCCTTAAGGAAAAACCCTACTTCTACTTGCTGGGGTAGAGGTTTAACCTCCAGCTCCCCCAGATCACCAGAACACAGATTCAGATATTAATGCTACCCAGCCTCAGGGCTCTTTGTAACAAAAGTTTTCAATGGGACTCTGCACACTAGCCCGGATCACACGGCTCCAAACCTCCTAGAGTCCTGTCATGGTCTTTCCTTCAAGCCTCCACCTCCTCCCCAAATCCCAGCTCCTACAGAGACACAAACCCCAACACCCCCCACTGTGCGAGGACGCCAAATAGGACGTAGGTTAAAGAGAGCAGAAAAAAATGCCTACTGGGGGAGGAAACGTGTCTGTCTCTGAGACATAATTCACAGGAATAAAGAGTTGTCAAAAGACACTCCTAGTCGACATAATTATATAGCACACACAGTCTCATTCTGAACAGCGACCAGCGCACAGAGGTACTCAGTAAATATGGAAAGAGCACCCAACTGATAATTAGCAGATCTGACTTGTCACTGGCCGGCCTTGTGCCCTGGAGCAAGACATCACTTCTGTGGTTCTCAGGTGTGACACCTGTAAAATGAATACAGAGCATTCATTTAATCGACGCTTATTAAATTGTGTGAAGGAGCTGGACTAGACACTGACATATACCTATATTTTTGGTAATCTAAATTATTTGGACCTTGGATTTTTTATTCTTAGAATATATATGATTTAGTGACTGGAAGAACAAAATGTCGTGTGCACTTCAAGGTACATGCAACGGACTGAAGGTTTGTGTCCCCCCCAGATTCATATGTTGAAGCCCTCACCCCACTGTGATGGCCTTTGGGAGGTAATTAGGGTTACATGAGGTCATGAGTGGGGGACCTGGTCTGACGGGATTAGTGCTCCTGTGGGAAGAGCTTGCCCTGTTCAACTCCGTGCACGCTCAAAGAAGACCATGTGAGCACATGGACAATGGCTGCCACCCACAAACCAAAGGAAGAGACCTCGGAATGAAACCTGCCTTCCTGGCACGTTGATTGTGACTTCCCAGCCTCCAGAACTGGAGAAATAAATTTCTGTTGTTTAAGCTGCCCAGTCCATGGTGTTCTGTTATAACAGCCCAAACAGACTAATGCCGTGCATAATGAAATCTTGCAAACACTGATTATAAAATGAACAACCAGATGATCATAAAATTGTTTTTGGGTGGGAAAAATATTTGAATCCTGCTTTCTCTTTCAAGAATTCTCCAGGGTGGAAATGCTGAATTCTGCTTAAGAGAATCTAATTAACAAATGCTAACATAATCATCAATGTATTTTTTTAGGCTTTAATACAGGTATATTTTTTTCATTATTCTGCTTTCCACTTTTTCAAACCATGGTGGGGATCATAATGCCATTTGTAAGCAAAATTTCATAGCTCATTTTAAAACATCAGTGAAGAAAAAGTTTACCCTTTGATCTCTTGCATTCTTTCCTCTTTCTTTGGCCTAATGAGTTTCATTTTAGCAAGAGAGAAGCAGGAGGAGAGAAGATGCTGATTGATAAAACTTTTGGAGCTCCAGGGAGCGATGGAAAAGACTTTGCATTCAATTGTGTGGGCTTCTCAAATTAGACCAGAGGTAAAATTATGTGCTTTGAGCTTGTTGTTGTATAAAAAAGAGTTTTCCAGTTTACCCTGAATATTTGTTGGGAAGGTAGTTAAAATAATTAATGTATGCTATCATTTTTTACTAATGGATGGTTAGGTTTTTCAGAGAGAAACATGGTGAAAAGATAAACGCATAGGTGCCAGTCTTAATGAATAGACTGTTTTCTCCACTTTCCTTCCTTACGTTGTGTATTTTCTTCAGTTATGAGTTGATTTTATCCATACTTCTTTTTCTTTCCTAAGGCTTGATTTGTGTGTAAATACTAACCTCATGTTAACAAAGGAAAATTTGCTCAATTTTATTTTGAGATTTTTTTATGGCCTGGATTTTTAGTTTATCAAAGAAGAAAATGAGAACGTTGAGACCTCATTTCTGATCAGAGTTAATTTTGGGATATGTAAGTTAGCTAAATGGCTAGTGGTGGAAGCCAGCCTGTTTCAAATAATCACAGATTCTGAGACAATACTTTATATTTTTATAGACATGGCTATTTTCTCCCCAGGAATTGAACATTAAGCTGCCAACATAATTCTAATCTCATATCGGAGACCAAGTACGGAGGAAGAACTGTTTCAGGGCTTGCTTTCTGAGTCAGTCAATCAGCAGAAAACCTCCCACCCATTCCAGTTCATCCCAGTTCCTACTGCTGTGGTATAACTGCCTCACCACCCACACCTGAGCTATATTTTCAGTATATACAAATCTAAAGGTTTAGATTTGGGGTGGTTTTCAATGTGTAAAAATTTCAGTCCCTTTTCCTTTTGGGAGCTCTGGACAGGTCAGCCCATAGAGGATGGAATATCAATTACGTTTAACGAAAGAAAGGTTTGCCCCCACACTAGCATCTAATTTCTTTTTCATTACCATCTTCTTCCTCTCCTTCTTTTTGTTCTTTTCTTTTTTGGAGTTTCCTCTGATCACTGTTTTGATGTGGCACATCTCGTCAAATGCAGGAGCACTGAGCTGACGCGCCGGGACAGAGAGGCTGCACTTCATTCAGAGCCACGTTTATCAAAGAGAAGAGCAACTCAGAACTTAGACTTTCTGGTTGTCGCATAGCTGCTGAAAGGATTGCAAATCCTTACAATTCTAATATTTTCCCCTTTCACCTAATTCAGTTGACTTCTCTTCTCTGCTATTCTCCACCTTTTTCATCAGTTTTCTCTTTTCTTTTCATTGCCTTTTTGCATCAGAAGCAAACTGTCAGTTAGGGAATGCCACCTCCTCCCCTGAGATAGAATCCTGAAGTGAAGCCTGGATCAGCTGAAATCTGCGCTCATTCTGATCTGAGCTAGAGCTTTGGGCTCTCACTGGAGCTTCACTGAGATTCAGTCATTCAATAAATATTTGTAGGGAAATACCATGTGCCAGGTACACAGTGGGAACCAAACAGAATTCCCACATCCTCATGGGCCTGTGTTCTGGTGAGGGAGCCAGATAATAAACAAGTGTGTCAGTGTGAACTGTAAGGGGAAGAGGTGATGCAAGCTGGGGCAACCAATCAAGCAGGATCAGTTACTAGGAGAGGCAAAGTCTATTTGAGGAGATGATCTCTGAGCAGAGGCTGATGTACTGGGAGGGATCATTTGAACATCTGGGGAGGAGTGTTCCAGTGAGAACAGCACATGCAAAGTCTCTGGGGAAGGGCGAGCCAAGAGCACGTGAGAACCAGCCAGGAGGCTAGCCTGTCCGTGGGGGAGTGAGGGGGCTGTGGACAAGGTTGGGGCCTAGAAGTAGCCGGAGCAGATGCCATCCCTGAGGAACAAGCAGACTTAGGAAAATAAAAACAAGAAATAGTATGTATCACAGCACAATACCTCATCGAGGACAAAAAAAATGTCATAAACAAGGATGCTACTGGATATTCCGAAAGAGCAGCGCCCGCGTGGCCTGGGCCTGAGTGAGGAAGGCTCCCTGGGAGAGGATGGCCTGGCGCTGTTCTCGTTCATCTGTTGACTCAGCTCGTACTTGGTGAGTGCCAAAGAGGTGCCAGGCTCTGTAGTGGGTGGTAGAGACACAGTGATGAGCAAAACAGACCCAACCCTGCATCCATGAACTTCCTACCTAGTTGGGGAGGCAGAGGTAAAGCAAAGAATTAAATAAGCAAATACACAATCACAAACTGTGCGGAGTGCTCTAGCAGGACAGTGGAACACAGTGGGCTGGAAGAGTCTAAGATCCAACGTAGCCGGGGGAGAGGTGGGTCCTAGGGAAGATGATGCTCAGGAAGTGACCAAATAATTGGCAGCTGGCCAGGCAGGGGTGTGCAAGAGCCATCTGGATAGAGATAGCAGACATGGGGAGGCCCCGGGTGGAACGAGCCAGGCCAGTTTAGGAAACTGAAATGCAGCCACTGTATTTGCATGTAGTAACGGTGGGATGGGGAGGTGGGGTGGGACTTCCCCAAATGGGCTTGTACCAGACTGTGCAGAGCTTTGGATTTTAGATTTTATCCTAAAAACACTGGGAAGTGATGAAAAGTTTTAAGTGAGGGAGTGAGATAATCAGATTGATGGGTTAAGATGTTCATGCTCCAAGCTGTATAGGGAAAGGTATCGGAAGAGGTCCAAAGTGGAAGTGAGGGACCAATTGACAGCCATTGCAGGAGTCCACGTGGCAATGATGCTGGCTTAGATTAGAGAGGCGACAGGGGAGACCAAGAGGAAGGGCAGGCATGTTCTTGAAGAATTTTCATCAGGTAGATCTCAAGCGACATGCAGAATTTCCATTTATCTATGTTGTGAAAAAATTAGAAATACAAAGGAACAAAAGCCCCCAGGTTGCACATTCTAAAATTCTAACAATGAAAGGTGCTTAAGCCAGAAAACAAGCATTCTCACGGCAGAGCGTGCATGTCAGCAATAATTGTCTTTTGTTCCTGGAAAGTCTTTGAAAGTCCAATTTGCTGCTTTTGTGCAAATCTCAAAATAATAATGTACTTTTTCTGTAACAAATAGAACCCCTACCATGTGCCAGGAAGAGTTATTAGTGCTGGAGACACAATGGTGAGTGAACACGTCAGAGCTCTTTTCTCAAAGAGCTGGTATTCTGGTAAAACTTGACAGTCCCATGTATTCTTTTAAGAAATATATATTTTTGACCAAAAGAAAATAAATGACTGATATGTTTCTTAAATATGTCAGTTTGATATAGGAAAGTGTAAAATAATTTCTGAATCTTTATGAGAAGGCCTCCAAAACTTCTGTTACAAAATATTTAAAAAGTAAATTAATTAATAGGTAAACAGCTTACTAGGAAAGCATTTTCCACCAAACTAACCAGGGAAAATATATGTATTACTATATAAAGATCTTGCATAAATCATTAAATAAAGCAGAATCTCCCAACAGGGAAAAATATTCTAAAGATCTAAGAAATACTTTTAAAATAAATAATACAAATGGCTTCCAGATAGAAAAAGAATTGTCTCCAGCAGTAATAAAAGAAACACACGTTATATCAACCAGACAGCACTGGCTCCTCTGACATGAGCAGAGATTTCTCCTTTTGGAATTGTAACATTTAGTGGTGGGCAGGCGTGGCTGAACCAGTGTGAACTGGCACAACTTTTCTGGAAAGCAATCTGGCAATGCAAGAAGAGGCTTAAGTAAAATGTTAAATCCTTTTACCTACCTACTTCTGTTTTGGGGGATATTTGCTAAGACTGTGACATAGATGAAGGTTCCTGTGCAGACCAATAGGTAGAGCGTTCATGAAAGGGCACAGAGGTTGAGTTTAGGTCAGAAACCTGACCTTGTGACCTGCATTGCGATTAGGTGTTCGGAGCTTCTGGAGGTCTTATTGTGACTCTCCTGTGAACGGATTGGGCAGCCTCAGCAAACAGCTGGTCCATCTGAGTTGACATCTCCATGTATTTCCTGTTTGGGAGAAGACACTAGACTGATTTAGCCCCAAAACAGGACTGCAGAGCTTCGAGCTTGCTCACCCTCCCATTTGCAGAGCTGCACAAAGCTGCTTCTCCCATCAGCGATGAGGTCAGAGCCTAAACCTCCCCGCCAGAAGCTCTCTGCTGCCACCTCCAGTCATCTCCCCTCTCAGTGCTGCCCTCCATCTCCACCCCAGACTGTAGAACTCCACACACAGGCGTGCGCGCGCACCCCCCCCCCCCCCACACACTCACTCACGGCGGCGGGGGTGTAGAGAGAAAATATCAGTAGATTTGGACTCGATAATACAAATTGGTAATGCTTATATGATGTATATGTCAGGCACTGTGTTTTATGTATATTAACCTATCCAATCCTTACAATAACAATAAAATAACATAATAGTATCACGAGGTAGATACTATTGTGATCCCCACTCACAGATGAGAAAACTGAGGCACAGTGATTTGGCTAAGGTCATACAGCTAGCGTTGGCAGACCTGGGATTTTTATGTAAGCTACCTGGGTCCAGAACGCTGCTTTTTAAATCGCCATATCAGTCTACCTCTTGAATCAAATGACTGGAGTGCGTGTCCTGACTCTTCCCTTTAGCAGCCAGTGATGGGAGACATCAGACTTCTCAGGGCCTGGTTTCCTGCTGTGAAAGGGGTCCAGCTACACCAAGCATCCTGCAGTGCTGTGATGCTGGAACGAGATGATGTATAAGTTCCTGACATGTAATAAGCATTCAAATACTTAGGGCATTATTATTCACAAGTACGTTATAATTCTGTGTAAGTTTGTACGTTGACTTTGCCATACAATTTAACCACCAATTAAAAATGAATTGCAAAGACAAAGCTTTACCCTCCTAAAACATTTTTGGGCCCATTTCCTGTGCTGTAGCATTTGGTGGTTATACAGCTCTTCAAAGAGTTCCAGTCCCCACCTGTTCATCCAGTTGTCCAGACATCTGCATGACCTGGACACCTGATGACTCTAGACCAGGTCTCCGCCCATTGTGGAGTCCACAGCAGGGAGTTTGACAAAAACTTTTGGCAGTTCCCTGCTGCTGTGGTGGAGCAGCAGCTGAGCTTGGGGACCAAGGAGCTCACCTATGTGCCCCAATAAAGAAGACTGTGGAGCTCTGGATGCAGAATTTAGAAGTGGGCTTGCCTGACTGTTTAGTCCCATGAGCTGGCTTCTGCGGGGTGGCTGTGGTCCAGGATTTTATGCCGACCACAAGAATGCCGTGATGAGCACATCTGGATCCACCTTCTCACTTACTGGTCGCCGTTTGCTCATTTTGATCCTGCAGAGTAAGGGTTCTAAGAAAAAGTGAAAAATAGATTCCTTGTATTCCCCAGAGTAAAAGTGGAAATGGAAATATTTTTCTTGGGTAACACTCTGTACAATGTTTAACAAATTTCTGTGTTTATTCATCTGCTGGTTTTCTTCAGTTTCCTTTATTTTTAAAGATATGAGTTAACTTACTTTTTCCTTTTTTTAAAATTGAGGTAAAATTGGTATATAACCATTATATGTTTCAGGTGTACAACCTTGTAGATCAACATCTGTATACACCACAAAGTGATCACTATCAAAAGCCTAGTTACCATTCATCACCAGACAATTGACCCCCTTCACCCATTTTGCCCACCCCCCCCACCCTCCATCCCCTCTGGTAACCACCAATCTGTTCTCTGTATCTATGAATTTGTTTTTGTTTTTTTATATTCCACATATGAGTGAAATCATTCCGTATTTGTCTTCCTCCATCTGACTTATTTCACTCAGCATAATGCCCTCAAGGTCCATCCATGTTGTCACAAATGGCAAGATTTCCTTCTTTTTTATGGCTGAGTAGTATTCCATTGTGTGTGTGTGTGTATATATATATATTTATCACATCTTCTTTATGCATTTGTCTGTTGATGGGCATTTAGGTTGTTTCCAGTGAGTTAACTTTATTACTACCTTCTTCCCTGATCTCCCACTTCTTGTATTTTAGAGCTGTACAGATCTGCACACATCTGGACCCAGCTGTACATCTGGCTCTTCTGTTGGCCGTGAGATTTTGAACCAGTTACTTATCTCTATCTGTAAATTGATTTTCTCTCTGTAAATTGAAAATAATAATGCCTAGCTCATGGGGTTGATAAGAGGATTACGTGTTTAATGCATTTTGCAAAATGACTAATTTATAGTAGGTAACTTATAGGGGTAAGGAGCAGTGGCACATAAAAGAGGAATCCTATGTAGGCATGAAAAACAAGAGACTAGCACAGAGGAAGGAGCAGAAAGTATAGAAAATGATCAAATGGTATGTAGATAAACAACAAACATATTTTGTTGCAGAAAAAAGACACAGGTTCAGAGTTCAAAATAAGATTTCGTCATTTACCAAGAACTGCATAGTCAGAAGCAGAAACTGGACCATTACTACGACTAAGTTCCTTAACAGAACAAAATCACATGCTTTCTTTTATACGTCTCTCAGATATGCGCTCCCTGCAGGAGTCTTGCCTTGATGTCCTCATGGGGGGAAGACCCTCAGGAAAGTCAGGTAGGAGAGTAGAGACCTTGGATTCTCATCAGGGAGAGGAGAAGGTAGACATGTTGGCCAATTTGAAAGACTATTTGAATGGAGTATTAATAAAAACTTTTGACAGTGGTCACAGTGTTTGTCTAGTAAGGATCTACCTTTGTTGGAACTAATTTTCTTTCTCTAACTATTGTCATACAGTGTTACATTATTAGTAGAGGCTGATTGTTTCATCATAGTGGAATAGATCGGTCGGTGTTGCTTTAAGGAAGGGGACAATATCCACTCTCTGTCCAGCATATACTCATGGGTACCTCTACAGTATTATGGATACACAGGTGAATGAAATATGGCTCTTGACATAGGAAATTACTTAGGTTAATTTAAAAATTGTTCTAACCAACCATTCCCAAACTTGGTGGCTTAAAAACAATAGCAACCATTTCTCATTTCTCATAATTCTATAGGTGATCTGGCTGTTCTTCCACTGGTTTTGGTTGTCTCTTATGTGATTGCAGTGGAATGGCAGCTGTAACTGGAGCCATCTGGAGGGATATTGGGATGCTGGGATGACTGGGCTTTTCTCCTTTTCTGTATCATCTCAAGGCTTCTTCCTCTCCATGTAGCCTATTCAGTGTCTGTCTTTCAGGTAACTGATCTTTCTTCATGGTGGCAAAAATCATCATTCAAGAGGGAGAAAGTGGAAGCTGTCAGTCCTCTTAGAAGCTAAGCCCAGAATTGACACAGCATCATTTCCATTGCATCCTATCTGTTACTGTGAATCATAGCAGAGGTGTGTTGGGAAACCAGCTCCCCAAACAAACAAAAAACTCCCACTGATTGTAGCATTTGCTGATTTTCCTAGTGTAAATATTCCCACCTTGGCTGATTTCAAGCTACCAATATGACATCACTGAACACAGAACTGGGAAGAGATGTGCACAATTGGTTTTTGAGAGTTGATATAAGCTGGCTACAGGACATCACTGGCATATGCCAATCAAGTTTCAGTGTGGGAGAGGACTAAAGGCAGGAACACCAGAAGATGGGATTTGTTGAGGGCCATCTTTGGAGACGATCACAGAAGCAAACAGTCTAATGGGAAAGACAGATGCACAAATAGATCATTACATTATTAGCATTCAGCAAGCTATGGTAAAATATTATGTTAATGTATGATCCAAGAGCTACAGGAGCACAGAGAAAATGACTGACTCTGCCAGGGGATGTCAATGAAGATTCACAGTAGAGGCAATGATTAAACCTAGTCTTGAAGAATAAGTAGGAAAAAGTTCACCAGACAGAAAAGAGGGAGAAGATGTCCAGTTAGGCGGGGCAACATGTACAAGTCCAGGATTATTGCAATGAAATGATTTAGGGAATGTCAAAATATTTCCTTTCTCAAGTGACTGTAATGGATGCATCTTGGTTACTCAAATATTCTGTCCCATTGTTCACATCAACCAATCCCTAATACTTTGATGTCTAAATTATATCTCCTTCCAAATTTTTATGTATACAAGTGGCACAAAATTCTTTCTCAGACCATGTGACTCAAATTTTGAAAGGAAACCTGGTCCCTATAAATAGAAGGTCCTTAGAGGACAGAAACAGAAAGGGAGGCTAAAAATGTCTCCAGTGGTATGATTGTGAAGGTTCTTGAATGCAGTTTAAGAAGACTGGAATTCATCCTGTAGGCAATGAGAATCCATCAGACAATTTCAAACAAAGGGGTGGCATGAATGTGTTACTTTCCTATGGCTGCTGTAAAAATTACCACACACTTAATGGCTTAAGACGAACAAATTTATCTTACAGTTATGGAGATCAGAAGTCCAAAATCAGTCTCACTGGGCTAACTCAAGGTGTCAGCAGACTTGGATTCCTT
The DNA here is from genome assembly GCA_031878705.1 of Tapirus indicus. Lineage (NCBI taxonomy): Eukaryota > Metazoa > Chordata > Mammalia > Perissodactyla > Tapiridae > Tapirus > Tapirus indicus. The sequence goes on along the minus strand of CM062918.1, from coordinate 152,212,259 downwards.
CTGGAGGTTCTAGGGAAGAATCTGATTCCTTGCCCTTTCCAGACTCTAGAGTATACCTGCACACCTTGGTTCATGACCATTTCTTCACATCCCTCTAACTTCTTGCTTCTGTTATCACATCTCCTACTACACACTTTGATCCTCTTACCTCCCTCTTATAGGGACCTTTGTGATTAAATTGGTCCTGTGCAGAGACTACAGGATAATCTCCCCATCTCAAGATCCTTAACTCAATCATATATGCAAAGTCCCTTTTTCCTTGTAAAGTAACATAGTCACACGTTTCAGGGATTAGGATATGGACATCTTTGGGGGGGCCATTATTCAGCCTACCACACACGATCATATTTGTGTTTTAGAAGTACCACTCTGGAGATCACATGCAGAGTTGATTTAAGAAGTGTGACACTGAAATTCAGGAAAATAAATTATAGGCTGTTGCAATAGTCCAGGTACAGCCTTGAAGTCAGATGTGGCAATGAGGAGAGAAAGGGGCACACAAATTCCAAAGATGGTTAGGAATTGGGATTAACAAAGATTTCATGACCAGCAAGAACTAGAGAGTAAAGTAGAGGAAGGAATCAAGGTTGACTCCAATTTTTGGCTTCAGTTAGGTGATTGTGATATAATTAAACCACAGGGAATGCATAAGAACTTGGGGTGGGGGACAATTCCTTTAGTTTGGGCCATGTTGTTTGAATAGCTCTTGGAACACTGTAGTGGTGAGGCCAGAGGACACTGGAAATTCAGACCCGGAACTTCCATAAGGAAGACATTGTCCATGGAAAACACATTGAACAGGCAGAGAACTTCAGAAATAGAACCCTAAAGGCTCCAACATTTGAGAAGAATGTCCAGCTAAGGAGGCAAAGAAGGGAATAAAGAAAGGTGTCACTGAAGTGAAGAGGTGAGAGGATATCAAGACAGAAGGAGTTGGCAATGATGTCAAGTATCTTAGAGTCAAGTGAAATAAGGCCTGAAGTCTATTGGATTGTGCAAGCAGATAGAAGGCAACGTTAGATTTTATTAAGAGCAATTTTAGAGGGCCTGTGAAGGCTGGAGCAGATGAAAGGGTTGAGAGTGAGTGGGTAGTGAAAAGTAGAGAAAATGAATGCAGGCAATTATATCATGAAGTTTGGCTACAAATAGAAGGCAAGAGATTGTACGTTCAATAGAGAGAAGCCTGTCTCCCCCAGTAATGGCAATGGCTTTCACATTTTATAACGTTCAATAGAGAGAAGCCTGTCTCCCCCAGTAATGGCAATGGCTTTCACATTTTATAATTTAAGGGAAAGAGTCATTGGAGAGGAAGACAATGAAGACAAAGGTACTAACGGTGAAGGAGAGATATAAGTAGAGGAAGAGATGGGTAAGGACACATGTTTAAGGGTTAAATCTCTGGACAGAAGTGGAGAAGGAGGTGCATATGTGATAAATGAGCAATGTATAGGTACATGAAAGGGCGATGTGGCAAACATGAGTAGCATAAGCTTGACAGACTCTGTGTCTTCCATGATGTAGACAGTGTGAGCATCTTCTCCAATCCAGGAATCCAAACCTGAGCTCACAAACTCTGCCTGGGCTGATTATGCACAGGTCTGGATCCAGCCCATCACTTCCCAGCTGGGTGACTTCAGATGAGTCTCTTAACTGCTCCCAGTTTCAGTTTCCTTCTCTGTAAATTGCGAATGCTAAGCTTGTTTACGCCACCACAGACCTATTATAAGGATCAAACGAGATAATCTGCATAATGTGCTTTATAAATGTTAGGCATTATTATTTTTAGTCAAACTTGAGTCCCTACTGTCCTTCCTTCCACCTTCCATAAATATTTTTTGAATGCTTATTTGATTTGTTTCTTTAGCTTTTCAAGATTTCTTCCAATAAAAACTTTTTTAAAGTTTTAATATTTATCAGTGTGCTTTTTGAATATGTCTGGTCTTCAACTCCAACATAATTTATTTAAAGAATTTAATCCATAAATATCATTCTAGCTCAACACACAAGGATGTTAGGCGCATGGGAATATTTTAGGATTAATAAAATCCTGCCTTAAATCCATTCTGGGAGAACATCTGGTAAAATATTTATACCTGGAGCTCTAATAGGAAGTCTTACAAATTTCTTTGTATGAGATTTTCTTCCTGACATTTCTAAGTTTGAGCAGCCCCAAGGCTATCTGTGACTTTGTGGGAGGGAGCTCAGGGTCTGAATTGAAAGACATTTATGAGTCACTGCTGCAGGTTGGCCGACCTCAGATGCCTACTGGGTCCCCAGCAGTCCTAGATCGTGTTGAGTCTAGGCTCTGAATGTGGCTTAATTTGTCTCTAGAAATAATTTCATTCCACCAAGCCACCTTGAAAAAGGACACATATATATCACCTAGGATTATGTGTGTGTGTGTGTGTGTGTGTGTGTGTGTGTGTAGAGAGAGAGGGACAGAGAGAAGCAAGAAGAAATGAGGGAGGTGAAAGAAGAATAATTAAGAAGAGGAAGAGTTAATGAATTAATTGTTTTCTTCCAATCAGTTAAAAATACCTATACTCTTCTTTTTTTAATCCAGAAAATAAAGTCCCAAGCTAAAATGGCAGCTCTTATGTTTTAATCGTCTATTCAATGTGAATACAGGATGAGAAAAAGTTGCCCAGAGTTACCAAAAATGTAATTCTTATGGGAAGGAGAAAGGACATGTATCAGGAGATTGGGTAGAAGGTATCTTATGACATAATATGCCTGAGATTGCACAGATAGTGGTGGGGGGGCCAGGCTTTGATTCCAGGCAGCCTCTGAATCCTGAGCAATGTCATTCCACAAGAGGGTATCCCATCCAAAAGTTTTGTTAATGCTGTTGTCACTGACTAGGTGCCTCCAGAAACTCAAAGGTGGGTTCAGAAGCAATTAACTTAAGTTGTTTCTTTTGCTTTTGTGTGTTAAGGAGATGTAACCACCACAATCCTGAAACTGACCAAGTGAGAAACTCAAGGGAGATGTAACCACCAAACATCCTGAAACTGACCAGGCCTCACCACAAGAGCTGCGCCCATGACCTTTGCCTTATTTTTAATGCAAAGATCTCTCCAGGAGGAGCTTAAGCCTTATTATGTGGAAGCACGTTCTCCAACTGAGTCTGTGCAGGCAAATACCCACCTCTCTCTTTCGAATATTCATTTCCCAATCGAGATAAAAATTCCTGCTTCCCTTTGTTCAGGGATGCTCTGACTTTGGAAATGATTTCTCATGGCCTCCTATTTGCTGCAAATACACTTTACTGTGTGAGACAACTTCCACTGGTGTAGAGTCTTATTTCACTCACCAGGAGGCGAGCCACTTGGTTTGGTGACACTATTAGGCTGAGAACAGGTACAATAATGATACAGAAACTTCTTCTCTCACTGTAATTGGACCACAGTGGAGTGACCAGTTTGATCCCACTATCCATGTGCACTCACAATAAATATGGTGCTGTGCCGTTGTGGGGTAGAATCATTCTTTCCCAGATCCAAAGATATTTAGAAGTTTAGTTATTATTATAATAATGAAAGTCACTTTTTTTCTGGCATATCACTCTTTTAACATGCTGCTGAATATTTTCCAATATTCACTATTATTGGATTTTTCTTTCTTTACATAACAACCATAAATGACATTGCCTCTAATTTTTTGTTGTACCATTATTGTTAGATTTGCTTTCACTCTTTTGCTGATTTTACAGAAATATTTGGAAGCTTTTCTTCCTTCTCGATGCTCTGGAACAGTTTAAATAATATTCAAGTCACTTGCTCCTTAAAATTATTATAGAATTTATCCATAAAACTGTTACATTCCCAGTGACTTTTAAAGGTTACACTTTGGCAGTTCTTGATACTTTGACACAGTAATTGACTTGTTTAATTACTTGTCTCCTCTAGGATCAATTGGGAACTTTTTAGTTTTAGAAATAATCCAATTCCTTGTCATTGAATATATATGTACATAGTTGACCAAATGATTATCTAATGATTCTATTCTGTGACTGGTTATTTCTCAAATTTTCTTTTCTCCCACTCTAATTGCTTAATACACATGGTAATGTGTGGTTTATATATTTTAATGTTTGTTCATATTTCAGAGAACCAGCCAGATTTTTATGTATTTATTAGCTCTGTTACTTTTCAGTTTTCTGGTTCATTAATTTTGGATTTTTATCTTTAGTATTTGCTTTCTTCTATTTTCCTTAGCATTATTTTGAGGTTCCTTTCTAGATTCTTTTTTTTTCTTGTCTAGTAATTTTTGTGTTTTAGGCTATGAATTTTTCTCTGCATTATAGATTCATTAAACTTTTAATTATCATTATTTTTTAGGTACTCTGTAGTGTTGGATTTAATTTCTATGTTGAGTTCCTCATGAGTTGAGAGATATTCTAAAATTTTCATGTGACAAAGATAATTTTCTATTTTTTCTTATTAATTTGTTGTTAATTTCTAATTTTACTGCCTTGTGATCAAGGAATATGATCTATACTTTCCTGCTTTTGGTACTGAGGTTTCCTATGTGGCCTGTTGTGGATTGAATTATGTCTTCCCTAAAGATGTGTCGACATTCTAACCTCTGGTATTTGTGAATGTGACCTTATTTGGAAATAGGGTCTTCGAAGATGTAATCAATTTGAAATGAGGTCATGATAGATTAAGGTGGGCCTGATCCAGTGACTGGTGTCCTTATAAGAAGAGGGAAATTTGGACAAGGAGATGCACAGGAAGAACATGTGATAATGAAGGCAGAGTTTTGAGTGATGCGTTGACAAGCCAAGGGACACTGAGGATGCTAGGATGAGGCAAGAAAGGAGCCTCCTCTGGGTCTTCAGAGAAAGCATGGCCCTGTTGACACTTTGATTTGGGGCTTTGAGCTTCCACACCTATGGAAGAATAAATTTCTATTGTTTTAAGCCATCCAGTTTGTAGTACTTTGTTTGGAAAACTCTAGGAAAATAAAACATAGCCTAAAAATATAGGGCCCAATTTTGTAAATGATGGAAGATGTTTGACAGGAAGGTATATTCTTTCATGTTAGAATCTAGCTTCTTTTCTTATTTTTGGTCCATTTGAGTTATTAAGGGCCAAGAGAAGTTGATTAAACTCATTTATAACTATTGTGTTTCTACTTTTCCTTTTATTTTGTAATTTTTGCTTTAGAAATGTTGCTACCATGCTATTTGATGCATAAACTCAGGTTTTCCTCATGGTTTGCATTTACATATTATTACTATAAAGTGTCCATTTCTTGAATTCAGACTTGCCTGACCAATATGTAAAGGGTACAACATGATTTTATATATATATATATACACACACACACAAACACACACACACACATATACCATTGTGAACGGATTTCCACCATCGAGTTAATTAACACATTCATTATCACCTCATATATTTACCTTTTTTTTTTTTTGGTGAGAACACAAGTTCTAGTTGCTTAGCAAATTTCTATTATACAATACAGTATTATCAATTATCGTCATTATGTTGCACATTAGGTCTTTAGACTTTATTCATCTTATAACTGAAAGCTTGCACTCTTTTATCAACCTGTCTCTGTTTCTCCAACCCCCCAGCCCCTGGCAACCACTGTTCTACTCTCTGCTTCTATGTGCTACCATGCAGTATTTGCAGTGTATGTCTGTCCATTCTGGCTTATTTCACCTAGCATAATGCCCTCCAGGTTTATCCATGCTGTTGCAAAAGACAGGATTTCCATTTTTTTTAAGTGTGTGTGTGTGTGTGTGTGTGTGTGTGTGTGTGTGTGTGTATAAACACTTAGGTTGTTTCCATGTCTTGGTGATTGTGAATTCCATAGTTTGCCTTTTCATTTTGTTGGTGGTTTCCTTTGCTGTTCAGAAGCTTTTTAGTTTGATGTGTTCCTATTTGTTTATTTTTGCTTTTGTTGCCTGTGCCTTTGGTGTCAAAGGGTTGAGTGACGTCAGCATCATGGCAGAGTGAGATTCCCTCTTTGAATCTCTGCCCCCTAAGAAACAACGAAAACATCATTCGCATACCAACAGAGGTCAATCAGACACCACAAAGGACTTCTAAGAAACCCCTGCTGCCATACATTGGATGGTGGAGGCACAGGAAGCCCCAAAGCATGTGAAGAGAGGTAAGCAGTTTTACTCCCCCTCCCCAATCATTGGCAAAGACAGACAGTGTGGCTTGCAGACAGAGGGGGGAGGGGTGGCCCTCTGCAGGGAAAACTATTGCCCTCCAGGTGCTCTCACAGACTGTCGAGAGATCCCCACTGGGAAGCGATAACTGACTGTTTCAGGGGTGTGGCAAATGCCCCCAAAGAGCCAGAAAGGAAACTCCTGGGTTGAGCAGGAGAAAGAGAAAACCCCTCCCCCAACATGCCCTGTGCTTCAGCATAATCCCTCTGGGGACTGCAGCGGGCTCAGAGCATACCGCTTGCGATCTCCATCCAGTGGCAGCAGGTGGAAACTGCAGGACCAACTTCAAGATGAAAAGAAAAGGTAAAGCCGTGGGATCCATGCAATGGTTTATTATGTCTACAGACCAAAAGGAAAATGACAAACACCCAGAAACCAACCCTGAAGGCACAGAAATCTATAACCTGAATGACAGAGAATTCAAAATAGCGATCATAAACAAACTCAACAAAATACAAGAGAACACACGGAAACAAATCAACGAATTCAGGGATTTCATCACAGAAGAGATTGAAACCATAAAGAAAAACCAATCAGAATTATTGGAGGTGAAAAACAAAATGAACGAGATAGTGGAAAAAATGGAGTCTTTAAAGAGCAGAACTGACAATATGGAGGAACAAATTAGCATTATCGAGCATAGCCACTCAGAAATACTCCAGATAGAGGAGGAGAGAGAGCTAAGACTAAAAAGAAATGAAGAAATTCTTCAAGAAATATCAGACTCAATGAGGAAAAGCAAGATAAGGATAACAGGTATTCCAGAAGGAGAAGAAAGAGAAAAAGGAGCAGAGAGCTTGTTCAAAGAAATAATAGCTGAGAACTTCCCAAACCTAGGGAATGAGATGGAAATAACAGTGAATGAAATCAATAGATCACCTAAATATATAAACAGGAATAAACAGTCATCACGCCACATAGTAGCTAAGTTGACAAGACTCAGTGACAAGGAAACAATATTAAGGGCAGCTAAACAAAAAAAACCAAAATAACATACAAAGGAAACCCCATCAGGCTCTCAGCTGATTTCTCGACAGAAACTCTACAGGCTAGGAGAGACTGGAATGATATATTCAAAATCATGAAAGACAAAAACCTTCAGCCAAGAATACTTTATCCAGCAAAAATATCCTTCAAATATGAAGGAGAAATAATAACTCTCCCTGATAAACAAAAGCTAAGAGAATTCATCGCCACAAGACCCCCACTACAAGAAATGCTCAAGAAGGCCTGTAGGGCTGAAAAAAAAAAAAAAAAAACCAAAAGAGAAAGGGGATACAAAGATTTCAGCGAGGAGAAAAGCAAGGAGACTAAACCAGAACAAATTACAGTTGGGTAACATCAAAAATTAATTCAAGCTCATCACTGTAAACACACACTCATGACACAAGATGGAATAAATAGTAACAACAACAAATAAGGAGGGGAAGAGGAAAGGGATTGAATTGACTCAGCCTAAGGAAACAGGAGGCATATGAAAATGTACTATCTTATTCAGGAGATCTTTTATATAAACCTCACAGTAACCAGTAAACAAATAACCAGAAGAGAACCACACATGACAAATAAAGAGAAAACTAAGAGAATGAGCATGCAGAAATACCAAGCTGAATTTGCTGTCTGAAACACATGCGACAAGAAACAAAGGAAATGCAAAAGAACCAGAAAATGAACAATAAAATAGCAACATGAAACCCTCATATATCAATAATCACTCTAAATGTAAACGGATTGAATTCTCCAGTCAAAAGACACAGAGTGGTGGGATGGATTAAAAACCAAGATCTACAATTTGCTGCCTCCAGGAAACACATCTCAGCTCTAAAGACAAACACAGACTCAAAATAAAAGGATGGAAAACGATACTCCAAGCTAATGGCAAACAAAAGAAAGCAGGAGTTGCCATACTTATATCAGACAAAGTAGTCTTCAAGATAAAAAAGGTAATAAGAGACAAAGAAGGGCAATATATAATGATAAAAGGGACACTTCACCAAGAAGACATAACAATTATAAATATCTATGCACCCAACACAGGAGCACCAAAGTACATAAAACAACTGCTAAAAAACCTAAAAGGAGATATTAACAATAACACAATAATAGTAGGGGATCTTAACACCCCCCTTACATCAATGGATAGATCATCCAGACAAAAAGTCAATAAGGAAATAATGGACTTAAATGAAAAACTAGACACAATTGACTTAATAGATATATACAGAGCACTCCACCCAAAAACAGCAGAGTACACATTCTTCTCAAGTGCACATTGAACATTCTCAAGGATAGACCATATATCAGAAAACAAGGCAAACCTCTATAAATTTAAGAAGGTTGAAATCATTACAAGAATCTTTTCTGATCGTAATGCTGTGAAACTAGAAATCAACTGCAAGGAAAAAAACTGGGAAAGGGACAAAGATGTGGAGACTAAACAACATGCTACTGAACAACCAATGGGTTCTTGAGGAAATTAAAGGAGAAATCAAAAGCTATCTGGAGACAAATGAAAAAGAAAATGTACCATACCAACTCATATGGGATACAGCAAAAGCAGTTCTGAGAGGGAAATTCATAGCAATACAAGCCCACCTTAACAAACAAGAAAAATCCCCAATAAATAACCTTAAACTGCACCTAACAGAATTAGAAAAAAAACAACAGACAAATTCCCAAATCAGCAGAAGGAGGGAAATAATAAAAATCAGAGGAGAAATAAATGAAATTGAAACCAAAAAAACAGTAGAAAGGATCAATGAAACAAAGAGCTGGTTCTTTGAGAAGATAAATAAAATTGACAAACCCTTAGCCAGATTCACTAAGAAAAAAAGGGGGAAGACTCAAATAAATAAAATTAGAAATGAAAGAGGAGAAATTACAACAGATACCACAGAAATACAAGGGATTATTAGGGAATACTATGAAAAACTTTACGCCAACAAATTGGACAACCTAAAGGAAATGGACAAATTCTTGGATGCGTACAACCTCCCAAAACTGAATCAAGAAGAAATAGAGAATCTGAACAGACCAATCACAAGTAAAGAGATTGAAACAGTAATCAAAAACCTCCCAAAAAATAAAAGCCCAGGGCCAGATGGCTTCCCCGGAGAATTTTATCAAACGTTCAAAGAAGATTTAGCACCTATCCTTCTCAAACTATTCCAAAAAGTAGAGGAAGATGGAACACTTCCCAACACATTCTATGAGGCCAACATCATCTTGATACCAAAGCCAGACAAGGACAATAAAAAGAAGGAAAAGTACAGGCCAATATCACTGATGAACATAGATGCAAAAATCCTCAACAAAATATTGGCAAACCGAATACAGCAATACATCAAAAAGATCATACACCACGATCAAGTGGGATTTATACCAGGGACACAGGGATGGTTCAACATCCACAGATCAATCAACGTGATACACCATGTTAACAAAATGAAGAATAAAAACCACATGATCATCTCAATCGATGCAGAGAAGGCATTCGACAAGATCCAGCATCCATTTATGATAAAAACTCTCAACAAAAAGGGGATAGAAGGAAAGTACCTCAACATCATAAGGGTCACATATGACAAACCTACAGCTAACTTCCTACTCAACGGGGAAAAACTGAAAGCCATTTCTTTGAGGACAGGAACAAGACAAGGGTGCCCACTCTCACTACTCTTATTCAACATAGTATTAGAAGTTCTGGCCAGAGCAATTAGGCAAGAAAAAGGAATAAAAGGACTCCAAATAGGCAATGAAGAAGTGAAACTCTCACTCTTTGCAGATGACATGATCTTATACATAGAAAACCCAAAAAACTCCATTGGAAAACTACTAGAAATAATCATCAACTACAGTAAAGTGGCTGGGTATAAAATCAACTTACAAAAATCAGTTGCATTTCTATACACTAATGATGAACTAACAGAAAGAGAACTCAAAAAGACAATCCCATTTACAAGTGCAACAAAAAGAATAAAATATCTGGGAATAAATTTAACCAAGGAGGTGAAAGATCTATACAATGAAAACTATAAGACATTATTGAAAGAAATCAAGGAAGACATAAAGAAATGGAAAAATATTCCATGCACATGGATTGGAAGAATAAATATAGTTAAAACGTCCATTCTACCTAAAGCAATCTACAGATTCAATGCGATCCCGATCAGAATCCCAATGTCATTCTTCATGGAAATAGAACAAAAAATATTGAAATTCGTATGGGCAACAAAAGACTCGGAATAGCTAAAGCAATCTTGAAAAAAAAGAACAAAGCTGGAGGCATCACAATCCCTGATTTCAAAATATACTATAGAGCTATAGTAATCAAAACAGCATGGTACTGGTACAAAAATAGACACACAGATCAATGGAACAGAACTGAAAGCCCAGAAATAAAACCACACACCTATGGACAGCTAATCTTCGACAAAGGAGCAAAGAACATACAATGGAGAGAGGGAAGTCTCTTCAATAAGTGGTGCTGGGAAAATTGGACAGCAACATGCAAAAGAATGAAAGTAGACCATCTCCTATCGCCATATACAAAAACCAATTCAAAATGGATTAAGGACCTGAAAGTATAAAACTCCTGGAAGAAAATATAGGCAGTACACTAATTGACATTGGTCATAAAGGGGTCCTTTCAGATTCCATGTCTACTTGGACAAGGGAAACAAAAGAAAAAATAAACAAGTGGGACTTCATCAGACTACAGAGCTTCTACAAGGCAAATGAAACCAGGATCAAAATGAATAGACAACCCACCAACTGGGAGAAAATATTCGCAAATCGTTTTCCTGACAAGGGCTTAATCTCTGTAATATATAAAGAACTCATACAACTGAGCAACAAAAAAACAAACAACCCGATCAAAAAATGGGCAGAGGATATGAACAGACATTTTTCCAAGGAAGAGATACAGATGGCCATTAGACACATGAAAAGATGTTCAACATCACTAATCATCAGGGAAATGCAAATCAAAACTACACTAAGATATCACCTGACACCCGTTAGAATGGCTATAATCACCAAGAAAAAAAACAACAAGTGCTGGAGAAGATGTGGAGAAACGGGGACCCTCATTCACTGCTGGTGGGAATGCAAACTGGTGTAGCCTCTATGGAAAACAGTATGGAGATGCCTCAAAAAATTAAAAATAGAAATACCTTATGATCCAGCAATCCCACTCTTGGGCATCTACCCAATGGACATGAAATCAACCATCACAAGAGGCTTATGCAGCCCTATGTTCATTGCAGCATTATTCACTATAGCCAAGAAGTGGAAGCAACCCAAGTGTCCCTGACTGATGACTGGTTAAAGAAGATGTGGTATATACATACAATGGAATACTACTCAGCCATAAGAAAAGACACAATAGTCCCATTTGCAACAATGTGGATGGAACTAGAGGGTATTATGTTAAGTGAACTAAGCCAGAGAGAGGACAGACACTGCATGAATTCACTCATATGTGGAATATAAATGAACACACGGACAGAGAGAACTGATTGGTGGTTACCAATGGGAAGGGGGGTGGGGGTGGGCACAACGGGTGAAGGGATGCATCCACATGGTGACGGACAAATAAGAATATATACCTTAAACTCCACAATGTTATAAACTACTAAGACATCAATAAAAAAATAAAAAATAAATAAAGTTATCAGCTCTATATCTCTGGAGAAAAATAGAAAAGTGTACGGGCATATGTTGAATCCCACCAACCCAGCCTTCCAGCTTGACATCTGTCTTTCTGAAACCAATATCCATAAGTTCCTGTGGGTAGTTCTGATTTAATCTCTATGCCCTGGCTGATTCCATCAAAACTGGAAGAAGAGAAGAGACAATGTTTTCCCTCTTCAAGATGTTTAAAAGAAGAGAAAAATGATTCAAATTTCCTATCCAAGGAAACTCAGAGTTTACAAGATAGGTGTTTCTAATTATTTTGTTAACTAGATGGGTACCTATATCTAGAAGCTGATAAGTTTATGGAAAAATGTTGCATTAGTTCCTGAAGAAGCAAATCCCATTGATCACACTAATTGGAGAACTCCTAGGATTCTGTCGCTGTGAGCTGTGCTGATGACCAGGGGACAGTGTACTAGGAACCACCAGGGTTTGCGTAAAGTGAGGATAAGCATGACAAGATGTGTATTTGTCACCTGACCATGGAAAACCTACAGGGACTTCTTGGGCGCTTCTCTGGACCTGAACTCAGCAGCTGAAAATGTTTCCTGCCCAACAGAAATAATGCTAAGCCCCGTAACTCCCAGGGTTTGGACACTAAAGTCTTACTACATCCATCCCAGCTATGCCTGAAGCAGTTCCAAGGAGAATCCTTCATATTTTTGGTCAGAATAAATCAGACAAAGAGTGTCAATTATTTGTCAATAAAGTATTTCTTAGTATCCTCCGAGTCTTCTCTAATTAGTCTCAAGGCATATGGAACCCACAACAAGTTTACTGGAAACGTCAGTTATTAGATAGACATTTTACCGTAATTGAATGTGAGTGTCACAAGCTCAGACCACAGGCCCTGGCAGCCCAGAGAAAGGGTTGCTTGTAGCAAACTGTGCACTGACAGGAAGCAAACTTCTCAGTGGGTCCTACCACAGTGCTTTAGCCTTAAGTTGCAAGAGGGAAAAATTACCAACCACCGCCTCAGCTATTGCCACTGAGCTGCTGTCATTGAAATAATATTATGAGGGCCAGGTAAAATAAAGAAAACCAAAGTCCTGATGGGAATTTTTAAAACCCATAAAAAATTTTTTTTTGGTTGAGGTTTATCATGTTACTGATAAATGGTCACAGTAAGGTGCAGAAGGAAATCCCCAACCCCAGTGTTGGGGTTAGGCTACTGGTTTGGACTCTCTTTACTGACTTTGTAGCAGAAATGATATGAAATTCCTCTGTTTTTCAAATACGGTTTTAAGTTACCATCCAAGAGTCCATATGTTTGATTTTTAGTCTCCTGACTCCCAGACAAATAGGAGAAATTGTCATCATCTATGCCCAGGACAGAATGCCATCCTTGTATAATGCTGTCTCCCATTCTTGATCAGCTGCTGCACATCCCCAGTCCCAGTGGCAAGACTGACTTATGAAGTGATGCTTAATTAGTCCTTGTGACAATGAAGTTTCTTCCCTTCTGTTTAGTGCTCATCCTCTTGTCTGAGTGCTTGGCCTCGTCTCTGACTTCCTCAGGATCCTCTACAGATCATTTCTCTGACCCTCCAAATGTGCTCAGTCTCTTCCGTCTTAAGACAGAGGAAAAACCAAATGAACAAATGATCCTCCTACAAGTTTTCACTAACTTCCACTAACAGCATCTTAAAGGTCGGACTCAGTGACATGATTATCTAAGGAGAAGAATGTTTCTTTGCTAACTAGACCCTGTACCCACTGTATTAGTGGATCCTTATACAGGAGATGAGCCCTGTGTACTGTCATAGTCTTTGAGTCACAAGTTGACTTAACCTCATGTTACGTGAGCCCAGGGTGCAGACTTCTTCCGTGATCCTACTCTGCTTTGCCTCCCTGCCTGGTGGCTCAGGGTCTCTTCTATGACTGGTGATCCACCCTAAATCCCAAGTCCCATAGGAACCAGAACTCCAGGGCCTTGATTAGCTATTGCAAGCCCTCTTTCCCTAGGTGGAACCTAGGGGAAAGATTCGGGTTTTGCCTCTGGTGGGAATTCCTGTCGCATATGGACAGATTTCCTGGGGCATATCATTGTGAGACTGAATGTCACACATGTCAGACAGAGTGCAATCTCATAGGATGTGTCACATCATATATCATGTCATCAAAATAGTAACTACTATATGTCTAAGATTATTACTAAAAAGAAAATAGTGTTAGGGCTTTACTAACCAATTTTTTTTTCTGAGTCAAATGCTAAGCAAGGGAATGACCGGCTTTGGCATTCACAGAAGCTGCAGTCTTTTATCCACCTCTGCTGGGATTGCTTAATCTGAATGGCTGAACTATTGCCATTTTAAAGAAAAAATGGTACTCCCGTTTCCTTTTTGGGAGCTTTACTCTGAACCCAATCCTGCTTGGAAGGGAGCGTGGCAACCTGCTCTCAACACTGGATGAAACACTCTTCAATCAAGCGGCCCCTAGAACAGCAATGTTGCCCCTCACCTGGTTCTTAGCATTATGATTGCCAGGTGACTCCTGCTTTCTGGTGACCAATGGATAACTCTTGGCTACCCTTCATGTTGAAGTCAGCTTGGACTGCATCTGCGTTTGTCATGCATGTCCCTTTGTAATTATGATTTGGGATGCTGGCTGCTTGCATCTCGGGGGTCATTCATAAGCTAGCTTAGACTCCACACCCTCTGCTACCTCCTCCCAGTTTCCTCCCTTCACCCTCTATCCAGAACAAGCTCATTGAGAGTATGGTCATTTCCTCTTCCAGATTCAGCTCAGCATTATAAAATGTGCAGAAAAATACTTTCATAAGCAAAAAGAGTTAAATGTGGGCATGATGATGGTTATTCATTCAGAGAAGATGTGCCGTTATCTGTTTGTTTTTAATGTGTCAACAACATTAACACAATAATAGCAGTTAACGCTAGTAAATCACAAGTGCTATGTAACTTACACGCACTGCCTCACTTATCCTTCACAGCATTCTATGCTGGTAGTATCCATACTTTCCCTTTTTTGTAGAGGAGGAACCCAGAGAACCAAGTCACTCCGTCTAAGCCATGTCAGTGAGTGATGGAGCCAGGGCTTGACTCTAAATTTTGTTTAGATTCCAGTACCTGAATGAGTGCTTCACTTCTACACTGTAATTCTGCCCTAAGTAAACAAATGGAGTAGGGTCCTAGCAAGACATGATGTTGGCTGGGCAAACAGAGCCGTTTAAATCTCAGCCATAGAAGTTTATATTTGATTCCATAGGCAAAAGGTAGTTACCGTAGATTTTTGAGTCTGGGGTTAATGTGGTAAAATTCACTTTAGGAAGATTGATTGGATATTCATGGACAGAAAAGACAAGTAGATGAAAGTCAGCAGTATGGAGACCATCTGAAAAATCTATCACAAAAAGATACGTAAAGCCTGTTTGAGAAAGTTATTTATACTGAAAAATATTAAAAAGACCTAAATAAGTGGAGAGATATACTGTGTTTTAAAATGTTTATAGACAAGAAGGCTCACCACTTTAAAGATGTCAATCCTTCCCAAATTAATCTATAGAATCAATGAAATTCCAGTCAATACCTCACAGATTTTTTTAAAAAAGGATCTTGACAAATTCTATAATGAATATGGCAAGTTAGGGCCAAGAAACACCAAAACACTGCAGAAGACCAGAAACCAGATGGCTTATGAGACATCATGACTTACAAGTATCTAATAACTATGACAGTGTGGTATTTGCACGTGGTGAAACGGAGAACAGAGAGTCCAGCAACGAACCAAAGCATAAATGGAAACCTGATATATTACAGAGTTGGCATTTCAGTTCACTGGGGAGGGGAGGGACTGTTCAAGAAATGGTGCTGGGACAACTGCTCCAATAAGAAACCGGATTCCTAGCACACACTATGCATAAAATTCTTTTCCAGATGAATTAAGGGCTTAAATGTGAAAAACAATGCTTTAAGCTTTTAGAAGAAAATATAGGAGAAATTCACCGTGTGGAATGGAAGAATCTCCTAAGTTAAATCTTAAGTTTCTTAGATAAAAGCATTAAATATTAAAGAAGAGGATGATATATTTAACTACATTAAAATTAAGAATGTCTATTTGTCAGAGTCCACAAGAAGCTGAAAGGATAGACTGTAGCTGGGAAAAGCTGCCAGCTACAGTATCACCCACAGAGCCTTAGTATCTCAAATATATGAAACACTAGAGTTGATAAGGAAATAACTGCTCATTTAGTAAATGAGCATAGGAAAAAAGTAGGTATTTTACAGAAGAAGAAATATTTGAGGTGAATAAGCCGATGGAAAAAAAATGGGTGCTTAACCTTATCGGTCATCTAAAAAGGTAAGTTAGAACCATATGAGATATCATTTTACACCCACTAATTTGGAAAAAATTAAGAAGTGTGATGGTACTAAGTGTTAGAGAGAATGCGTATTACCACTCTATTGGAGGAAGTAGCATAATCACTTTGAAAAGCAATTGAGCATTATTTTGTAAAGCCATGCATATTCTATGATCCAGGAATTGTACTCACAGGCCTACATCCTAGAGATGTGCTTCTCAAATTTTAATGTTTATATGAATCCCCTGACAATCTTGATAAAATACAGATTTGCATTCAGTAATCTGATAAAGGATTAAGCTTTAAAAATCCATAACTGTATACATTGTAGAGAAACTGGAAAATGCCATTCTTTTGTCACTGAACAAATACTCAGCCAGTTGAGCACTTACTGTGTGCCAGGCAGTTTTATGGCATCCAGGATACAACAATGAAAAGATGGAAGGAAAAACAAACAAAACCCTGCCTGCATGGAGCTTACATTCTAGTGTGTGTGTGATGGGGGAGGGGGTGTGAGGCACTAAATAAACAAATAAATAAAATATGCAGTATGTCTGATGGTGTGTCTAAATGCTACACAGCATATTTAGCAGAGTAGGGGGGAAGGGAGTGCGGGAGGGGTAGTAGTCATGATTTTAAATATAGTTTTCCGGAAAAGTCTCCCTGAGAACCTGAAAACTGAGCATAGACCTGAAGAGGTGAGGAAGCAAACCACATGATTATCCGAGGGACAAATGCATGTGCAGAGGGCATGAGGAACAAATACACTTTGTGTGCTGGATGAAGAGAAAGTACATTAGTGTGGCTAGATCCAGATGATTAAGGGGAAGAGAAATAAGAGACAAAATCAGAGGGTTCAAGGGGACCAGATCAGGTAAGAGCCTTGTAGACCATTGAAATGATTTTGGCTTTTACTCAGAGCAAAATGAAAAGCCATTGGGGGCTTTTAGGCAAATGTGTGATATTATCTGATTCACAGATAACAGCATTATTCTGGTCACTCTGTTGAGAATAGACCAATTGGAGGGAGGCCAAGTATGAAAGCAGGGAGAACAACTAGGAAGCTATTGTAATAAGCCAAGCAAAAGATGATGGTAGCTTGGAGCAGTGGGGTGGCAAGAAGTGAATTTTGTATAAATTTTAAATGTAGAGTTGATAGAATTTTTGAAGAACTGAATGTGGGATGTAAGGAAAATGATTACTTTTTGTCCTATGATAATGGAAAAATAGTGTTGCCATTTACTGAGATGGGAAAGACTGCTGAAGAAACATGTTTGTGGAAAGGAGTGAAAATCCTGTGATCAGATTTGGACATGTTATGTTTGAGACTTTTCAGGAGGAGCTGTTTGGTAGATGGTTGGGTAGGCCAGTTTGGAGGTAGGGAGAGAGGTCTGGGTTGGAGACATAATTTTGGGAGTCATCATCATGTAAGTGGTATTTATAGCCATGAGACAGGCTGAGATATCTAAAAGAGGGGGTGAAAAGGGAAGGGGTCTAAGGCTTGAGCCCTGAGCATCCCAATGTTTAAAATAAATATCTTAAAGGCAAATAGAGAGAAAAGACAAATTACCTACAAATGACCAACAAGTAGACTTACAGATGACTTTTCAAGAGCAACAGTGGAAGCCAGAAGAAATGGAGTAATGTCTTTCAAATGCTGCAAAAAAGAAAAAAAAGAAAAGAAAAA
Source organism: Tapirus indicus (assembly GCA_031878705.1). NCBI lineage: Eukaryota > Metazoa > Chordata > Mammalia > Perissodactyla > Tapiridae > Tapirus > Tapirus indicus. The sequence continues at coordinate 152,194,355 of CM062918.1, read as the reverse complement.
GTGCAAAACTATCTTTTTAGAATAAAGGTGAAATAAAGACATTTTCAAGAAAAGCTGAGAGAGTTCACCACCAACAGACCACTCTTAAGTAAATGTCTAAAGAATGCATTCCAGGAAGTAAGAAAGTGTTTCTCAGAAAGAAGATCTGAAACGAAAGGAGAACAATAGACCGACTGGAAAATAAAGGAAGACCCCAGTTAGGCTGGCAGATGTCTCGACAATGATACTTCTGACACCAACCCATTTGGATAAAAGTGGAAATCTTTGACCAGGTCTCAGAATTAATTGTTCATTTCTAGAGGCTAAGCTGCTGAGAATGTAGATTTCTAGTTTGTCTTGAAATTAATCCTGTCTTACTGTCTGTCTTCAGCATGATAAGCAATACGTTTATGTGCTTCTAGGTGTTATTACTCATTAGCTTTACTTAAATAAGTGAATGTAATGTACACATTTTTTTTTAAACAAATTGATGGGACGTTCAAAAAATTAAATTTTTAAGTTAAATGTTGACTAAGTTGAGCTCTCTCTTCTAATCACCTGCCTGCAGGGAAAGCATTTTCTGTAATAAACTGTGTGCCTATTCCAAAATGGGGATTTGGAAAATTCCTGTAAGGCAATAAAGAAGAAAAATCAGGTAATGATCCACACATAGATATCTACATGGATTAGATAATTATTTACCATTTGGGGAATACAATATTTTGGGTAACCACTTAAACTGACCATAAATGCCATGTTAGGATCTTGAAAAAAAATTACTGATGGATTAATAAGTTATATTAACTCTTTTGTCAAAAGAAAAAAGTTTACTAGTGAATTCCTTACATCAACTAGATGAAAGGAGGAAAATCAATATTGAACAAGTATTTGCTAGACTTCAACATTCGTTCAATTTTTGTAAGTCAAATTTTTTTAGCAAACTAGAAACAGAAGAAAGTTCTTAAAGAGTACACTAAAAACCTAAAGCATTGTGCTCGATGCCACATTTGAAGCATTTCTACTACAGTTAGAAACGATGTGAAGATGCCTTGATCATACTTACTGCTTAATACTATACTGGAGGGCCTATATGATGTAATACCCAAATAAAAATATACAAGAAATGTCACTGTTATCAAGAAAGACTTAAGACACTGCTATCTATATAATATGTATGATAGTCTATGTAGAAACTCCAAGAAAACCAATAAAAATTTATTAGAACTGATTGGAGAGATTGAGAAGAAGTGTAGATCAACATATAAAAGTCACTAGTTTTTAAAAATACCAGCAATGACCAATTAAAAACATATTAGAAAAAATATTTTGTTTATAATTGCAGAAAAAACATGAAATATCTGGGAATAAACCCAAAAGAAATATGCAAGATATTTATGAAAAAACTAATAAAAATTTACTGAAGAGTAGAAAAGAAAACTTAATGTATTAAAAGTGAATAAACATATATATAATATTTGAGCATGGGAAAACTGAATATTTTAAAGATGTCACTTGTACCCAAATTGCTTTATGAATTCAATATGATCCCAGTCAAAATCCTAAAAAAAAAATTCATGGAATTATATAAGCTAATTCTAAAATTAATATGGAAGAGAAACATGCACAAGAATAGCCAAGGAAATTAAAAAACAAACAAAATGAATAAAAAAGGAGATCATACCCCACCAGGAATCAAAATATTTAACAAAGCTATAGTAATAAAAGTAATTTGGTATTTAAGTAGAAAAAACCAAAAAGATCAATGGAACAGGACTGAGAATCCAGGAATGAGCCTGCATGTATATGGGACAATTAGCTATCTATTTTAGAAAAAACAATAAAATTATATCAACACCTAATGCTATTCATAAAAAGAAATCTAGGTGGATTAAATGAATAACTCTAAAAACTACAAAATGTTAGAAGAAAATATAGGAGGATATGTTTACGACTTTGTGGTGGAGTGATCTTAAAGTAAATATGTAAATGCCTTAAAAATAAAGTACATTTTTTTTAACAAACTACCGAACATCTGAATAACACAAAAGACCACACCAAAAAAACCATAAAAGACAATGATAACCAGGAAAAAATATTTGCAACATATCAACGACAAATGAACACTATTCAGAATTTATAAAGAACCAATGTGTAAAGAAGAGAGATACGATGCAACTGAAAAGTAGGCAAAGGATATGAAAAGGGTCCACAGAGGAGGAGTGACAAATGGTCCGTAAACATACATGATGACTTTACTTCTGATAATGAAGGAAATGTAACCAACAATGATGACATTCGTGTACCACATGAGGAACATTTTCTGAGTTTGATAAATTATCTCTTTTCCCCTATAATATTGTACTGAAGTTAAAAACAATGGAATAAATCTATGCATATTGATACAAAAACTTTCCAGGAAAATTGTTACTTAAAAAGTATCTGATGATATACACATCCTGTTAACATTTATGTAAAACTAGCTCTTATGGGTATACATGGATATACAGAAATACACTTGGACTCCATAGAAGCTGAGCCTGCCATGATGATTCTTCTTTAAGCCACTTATTGGGGAAGTGCTCTCAAGAGAAGGGGCATGAGAGGAGCAGGGTAGGACAGGAGAAGAGGGTGAAGCAGGAATGTGGTCTTAGGTGGAGATCAATGTAGTCTGATTCCACAGGGGTGCCCTGGAGCACAATTGTACCAGAGTGGGTCCCACCTCGAGGCCATTTTGTATCCCTGTGTCAGTCCACTATTGACCAGATGTGGCCTGCCCCCATCCCCTGGGGTATGGGGTGTAGTCTCAGCTCCCATTTGGCCAAGGGCAATTCTCCAGAGAAAAGGGAAGCTCTGAGTTACTATGAGTCAACTCCAGCAGTGGCAGAACAGCATCTACTGCACACATGCACATACACACATAGAAACGCACACATATACTGCACATGCACGCACACATCCACACACATAAATGCTGCACATGCACACAAATACTGCACCTGCACGCACACACGCACACACACATATACTATGCACGTGCACACACATGCACACACGTATACATATACACACATGCCCACATGTAACGCATACATATACACATACACATGCACACAAACACACACACGTGGGCAAAAGATTCAAGGAATTCACACAAAACTGGTGAAATGGTTACTTCTGGGGACAGGCCTGAGATGGAGGGGTGCTGTCAAGGTGGGCTTCAGTTTCATATTTGCTTTTTTAAATCATAATGTATTAGATTACTTACGTAATTAGAAAATAAGCTTTTTACTTTCTCACCTAGGAAAGGACTCCATTATCCCACCCCATTAAGTCTTCCTTGACTTTCTTATACTGATTAAAAATAAAATTTATTCAAGGGAACCACCTTAAGATTCCAGAATGCCTTTTTTATTCTTGTATTTCATAGGTCAAGACAATTCCAGAACAGTCTTTCTTAGGCAGATGTCATCTCAGTTTTCTATTTAATAATAATGTGATCATTCACAGTCCAGTCTGTAAAATGTGAGAAATATACACATATATTTACTAAAACAGAAATCCAACGAACACATCATGTTCATTCTTCCAGGACTCGGTGGCTTTGATCAGTTTCATCTGTCCAATGTCTTGGTGAAGATAACAAACCATCACTTATTAGTCAGCGTCCTTTTCTCTTAAAAGGGGGAGGGAACCTGATACTCATTTTCTATCTTTTGATCTCGATGTTGCGAAAACCCATTGCTCTGCCCTCTTATGTGTTTAGCCTGCTCATCTGCTAGTAACTAATGTAAACAGGAAGGGACCCCAGCCTCTAAACAGGCTGCTCTAAGCTTCTTTACCTAACCATGGTGTGATCTCACCCAGTCCCACAGTTTTAGATACTATGTATGGGCTGGTGAGTCCTAGATACATAGCTTCACCCTGACCTTTTTTGAGAACTCTATATTCAACTGCCTGGTCGACCTTTTAACCTGGGCATCTTCAATTAGCATCTCAAACTAAAGAGGACTCTTGATTCCCTTTCTGCCCTCACCTCCTACACACCTATTCCTCATCCATCTCAGTAAAAGTCATTATCATTTATTCCGTTGCTTATGCCCCAAATCTGAGCATTCCTTGATTTCCTTCTTTTCGTCATCCCCCCCGACCTGATCCATCAGAAAATTCTCTTGACGTGACCCCCAAAACATCTCCTCCATCTTTATTTCTCCATCTCTGTTAGTTCCGCCCTCATCCAAGTAACAAAATCTTTCTCATGGATTTTTACCATAACCTAATTACTCTCCCCGTTTCATTTTTTGCTTTCTATTGCACACAATAGCTAGAGCAATCTTTTAAAAATGTAAATCAGATCACGTAATTTTCCTGGATAAAATCCTGTGCTGCATTTAGAATAAAATCCACACCCCAAAATGTGGGATCCAAAGCCCCGAGAACTCTTCCCAGCTCTTCTCCCACCGTATTTCCTCCTCCTCACTCTGGCCACGCGGGGCTCCTGCTGGTTCCTTTGTACCTGCCAACCCAGCTCATCGCTTGGCCCTTGTCATTCAGGTCTCTGTCTAGCAGCACCTTCCCAGAGAGGTCTCTCACCACCCAGTCCCACAGAGCCACTCAGTTCCTCTCTATTGTCTTCCTCTATTTTAATTCTATCGTATTTGTCACCTCTGGTAGTTTTGTTTCCTGTCTCATCTCATTCAAATCCAAGCACTACAGGAGCAGAGAGCTTGTGTAGTGCGCATCCTCAGCGTGTGTGTAGAACGGATCCTGGCACATAATAGGCTCCCCACGCACCTTAGTTGAATGAATGGGTGAATGAATGCACAAGCGTGGCTACTGCTGTAAACGGCACGGCGGGAGATACTTGATAAATGTAACAGTGGTCCCTGTTGCATCTGGAGCTTGCAATCTGCTTGGGGGCCCAAACAACAGAGGACTGCATGACTAAGTGGTGAGCTGTGTGGTATCGACCATAAGTGAGACAGGAGTTCAGAGAAGACTGTGGGAAATGCAAGACCTAAGCTTGGGGCCTCTGTTCCAGTATTTGCATATACGGCTCCAGTATGCAAATCACCTAGCTGAACGTATAGAATTTCCATTCCCAGCAGTGTGGTGCAGCAGGACTTGAATGGTGCAAAAATGTCCTGTGATAGTTTTTGCCTCAAAACCCAGACCAGACAAATTTTTCCAATGCCTTCTCATTTGAGTATGCTTTCAAGAGGAACCTCCTGAGTGGGTTTTAAGCCCTATCCAAACTGGGTAAATAATTTAGCAAACTTCTGTCCTTTCTAAACAAGATGCAGGTTTGGGATGACCACAAAGATATTTTACATTAATTCTCAGCCAATAAGGAAGCAGTCACAATGAAAATGTGATGACACCAACATACCAAAAGACACTTGGATATTTGTTTTCCTTTTTGCTTAATTGCTTATTTTTTGTTCTTAATAGATTATACTACTTTGGCTTTTGAAGCATAGTCTTTTTAGAACCTCTGATTACTCCTTTATTTCAGAGTATTAGAATTAAAGCCTTAGTGGTAAGTTTAGCCAATTAACACTTGTCATTTGTCCTGCGGAGCTTGCTCTCACCCTCCAGGGAGTTCCCGGTCTCACAACAGGCGGAAGAGGGAACACACTCATTGAATGACTACCCCTAAACTGCTGAAAATTCCGCAGTTTCCTGTTGGAACCGGAGGTAACAAGGTTCAAAGCCTCGGCCCGGGGAAACAGCGGGCAGGGACGACCCTGGAAGGGGAAGCGTGGTGTTTGTCTGTCCTCTCTGCGGAGCGGTCCCGACAGAGTGAAGCCCTGCAGAACTGACTGCCTTTGCTTTTCAGATACACGACTGGGGTGTGGACGCGGCACATCCGCCCGTGGGGAGCATTTCCTCCCGAGCGGCGTACTTTGAAGTCGCCCGCGTGGTGGGCTGCGGCGCCCCCGGGCTCTCGGAGACCCCTGCTCGCCGGCTGTCGCTTTCAGTTTACTGCAAGACCCCAGCCAGGCCGCGCGAGGAAGGCTGCGGGCCCTCACTTCCTGACTTCAGGCTGCAGTGATTACACCTGCAGAAACCGAATTCTGTACTCAGGAAAGTACCCAAGTCCGGTTCTACCAGGAAAGCAAGATCCCAAGTTATTGCATTTATGACTTAACACAACGAAACCTCCAATCACAGAACCCATCTAACCCAAGCCTTTATTAACCACTAATTTCCCCACCTAAATTCAACTTTTAGGAAAAGAGGAGAATAGCTGCTGTTTCAGGAATATATTTATTTACTTTTAGAATGTTCTATTATGATATATAGCCATAAAATATAATAATTAAATTTTAAAAATAGGACTCCAAACTTAGTTTCTTTTATTTATAATAAAATGGTATTATTAGCTTTCCCTCCCATCCTTCAGGGTTCTAAATAAGGGAACATACACACAAGGATTATGTCTGGATGAAAATCAAAGTGTGACCTTATTAATATTATCAAAACTCCCGTAATGCCTACATGGATAGCCGCCAGTAAACAGGTGAGGCCCTGCTGTTTGGTGTCTATCTTTTTTCATGCAAATTGAAGAAAATAGGCCTGTGGTGTGAACTTCCTGACCTACCCATCCAGTTATAAGAAGTGAAAAGATGGTGGTCTCTTTCCACTTCTGCTCCTCCTCAGCAAAGGCCCTGAGCAGGTGTGCAGAAACCTGAAGAGGCCCTATTGCTCTAGGCAGAAAGACGGCCTCCAAGAGGACAGTGACTTAACTTCTCTAGTGAAATATGCAGCGATGACTGTCAGGGTCAACTGATCAGAGCAGGAGGCAGGGTTCCTGTGGGGGTGGGAGGTGTTGCACACAAAATCTCACTAGGTGCAGGAGGAGGAGACGGGTCGTCACAGACGGTGGGACAAGTCGTGCCCCCCCCCCCCCCACTGCACGCTGTAGAGGGTTCTCTTTATATAGACTATAATGTCAGTGTGTCCCTGAGGGTTGTGTAGCCACAGGAGAGCATCATAAAGATTTTAGGACCTGTATCTGAAACTAACTAGTTGTGTTACCCTTGTCAAGTCTTTTAATCCCAATCAGCCTCCATTTCCTTGGTTAGAAACTACGATTTTCCTACCCAATAATCATTCTCCCCTACTTCCCTATTAATAGACCCCTATATTGACAGTGATAGATTTGTGTCCAGATTAAAAAAAAAAAGAAATTCAAAGTCCATTTCCCAGTCTTCCTTGCAGATGGAAGTGGACAATGGGAAATCTCTATATGAAAGTAACACATCTGGGAGATACACCCTTTCTCTCTCCCCCTACCTGGAGCAAGACTGTGATGGCTGGAACTCCTGCAGCCATAAGGTTACCGTGAAGTCACCTAGAGGATGGAAATCATCCACTGAAAATGATGAAGCAGAAAGAGAGAAGGAGTCTGGGTCCCTGACATCAATGGAGCCACCAGATCAGCCTTGGTTCCCAAGCTTCCTGTTTACAGGAGATAAAAAATACAATCCTGTTTTGACTAAGCTATTGTTGGTTGAGTGTTGTCTTATATATCTCTAACCTAATCACAATTGATAGATACTTTATCTGTAATAATACTTACTTGTGTGAGTGAAGAGGAATAAGAGGCAATTCTGGGAAATGCTTTGAGAACAATATGTGGCATTAATGTAATGGCTTTGTGAGAATCTGGGCTCAAGCATTGTCCCTCTGGGGTACAGATGACAAGGATTAACACAGGGCTGTGCAGTGGGTCATTCTCTCCCTGCCCCATCTTGCCCCAGATGACAGTGCAGCTTTCTGAGGGCTCAGGGTGGTCATTTCCCGAGGACAGCTCTGCCGGACCCGGCAGCGTTCTCTGCACACCCGGAGTCAGCCGTGAGCCCCTTGGCAGGAGCTGGAGAGAGAACAAAGTGCAGGCATAGACTAGTCCTAAGATCTGGGGATTCCTTCCTCTTGGGTTCCCTGCAGTCAGTCAGAGCCACAGTCGGTGACAAGAAGGCTCCTAAAGCTGTGCTGATGAGACTAGAGCCAGAAAGACTTTGTACACGACCCAGAGGGTCCTTGCACATTTGGGTACAACAGATCAGTCATCGATACGTGATGTGCAAAAACGATCTAAAGCGAGTCAAGGAAAAAGACATCTCTTCCCGGAGATGCCAAGGAAGCCTCACTCATCCTTGGTCCCTGACGCTGGCCAAGAAATCCACCTGCCCTTGAAACGGGGGAGAGAGTGTGTATTGGTGTGGCAGAAGTTTTGTCCCCAAGAAATTGCTGAGGACAGGAGATCAGGGCACCCTGGCGGCGGTCACACGAGACTCTCCCGCACTGTCCTCAACAAGCTGCCCTGTCGTCTGTCTGCGCACCACGACAGGTGAAGGGGGTAGGGAAGTCATAGGATTTACTACCCTCTTCAGGAGACCAAGCTGCTTTTGAACTCCTTTCCTTTTGGTAAAACGTTTCTCCTTATAATAAGCCCCAAAAGCTTCTCTGCGGCTTCTACTCATGGGATACAGACCTGTTTTTGAAGGCAACGGAGGAAGTCTGGTCCTACCCGTCTGTGAGCCTACCCTTAGAGCAGGTGCAAAGAGCTCTCACATCTTCCCACAAGTCTTCTCTTAAGGAAGCTTCAAGTAAAGAAAAGAAAAATAGAAAAATACAAAACCTGGATTCTAAAATCAGATTTGGGATAAAACACTAACTTTATCTTCCTAATGCCTATGTGACTTTATTAATTTATTTAACTTTTCTGAGCCCATTCCCTCTTCTATAAATGGAAGTAATGATTTGCAGCTCCTGAAATTGTAGGAATGATAATAATGAAAATGATAGCTAAGGCTTACTGGCTATAGACTCTAAGTGAGACATGTACATTGCTCAAGATCCCCGTGAAGTGAGCCCCGTTCTTAGCCCCATTTTTCAGATGAAGAAATCGAGGCAGAGAGGTTTAGTAAGTTACTGATGCCACACAGCTGCACTTAACCACTAACCCATACAGCTTTCCCGTAAGATTGAGTTCCCATCAAGGGCCAGGCAGGGCTGATCCTGCTAAGCTTCAGAGATCAGAGAAGACGAGGCACTTTAGGGAGGTGAGCTCATAGGAGATAAATGAGCCAACAATATCAATGCCTACTACAGAGCTCGGCACATCAATCCCTTTGAGTTCCTTTTGCCTTCCCTCTCCTCCAGCTTAAGAAGCCACGGTTCTTCTGGGTCAGCCTAAAGGGTGAGTACAAACTAATTTCAGTTATCCTAGGGGGACAATCAGGAAGACACTTCTGCCCTCACGTTCTGGTGATTACTCCTAAGTAACTCCAGCTAACTTCATGCAGTCCCAGTGATGCACCGAGCTCTCGTCTGAGCGTTGTTCACGTATGTTAACTAGTGTAACCGTCACCCCACCCCATGAGGTGGGTGGTGTCATCACCCTTGCTTGCGGCAGGCACAAGAGGCACATCATCTTTTCCATCTTAGGTGCAGACCACCATTCACTGGACCTCCTGCCCCTCAGCCTCTTCTCACCGTGCTGTGAAAGGGGATGGAGTTGCTCCAGTGAAAGTCTCTTTTCATTTTAAGGGTTACTCTAATCCCAACAGGGAAGAGTTAGAGGATAACAAATACAATATGGGGGCATTAAAAACCTTATGAAACCTCATCAAAAGTCTCCAGTCATGTGTCCTGGTCTAACAGGGCTCGAGAGGGTGACCAGCTCTACTGCACCTCCGCTCTTTGACTTGATTCTGGAGGTGGAGGTCTCTCTACTGTGTCTGGCTGAGGAAGTGTGCACAGAGTTCTCAGGGGCAACAGAAGCTGAACGCAGGTGCCCCTGTCTCCAGATGCGACTTTCATTTCTGGAAACCTCCAAATAGCACCCATTTCACAGAGTGCCCTTTTCACAGAATAATAGTCCTCTTCGGGTATTTCCTTATGTTAAGGGGGAGTTGTCTTTGTGGGCTACCCAGGAACCCAACTAACATTTATACAGTACTCTTTTTTCAGAATAAAAATTTTGATGTCTAAGAAGTCAACTTGCAAATGAGTGTTCAGAACTCAAATTTCTAAGTCAGGATGTTTATATGTATTGACTCACAGTGGACTTTAAATTTCTAGGTAGAATAATATCCATTTCCAGTTCATGCATTATGTGAACACCATCATTTTATTCTCTTTATTTTGTAAAATTACCCCATACTTTCGGATAAGACTCAATCTTATAAAGATGACAATTTTCTACCAAGTTAGTTCATAACTGTAACGTCAAACAAAATTTTAACATTCTTTTCAGAACTAGGCCAACTGGTTTTTAAATTGCATTGGAAATTAAACAAAAAAAACCATCAAAGAATTCTCCAAAGAAAATGAAAAATAATGGGAGAAAATTGTTCCCAACAGATAGTAGAACATGTTATAACAATAATATTTAAGTGGTGTAATATAAACATTAAAATTGTGTGTTTAGTGAAATGGGGTAGAGGTTCTAATCAATTTTCTTTATAATAGTACATATATGATCAAGTTAGGCTATAGAAAACTTTATTAAATGTTATAATAAGTAGATAGCAATATGGAGAAAAATGAAGTTAGAGCTATGTGCCAAAATAAGACATGGGAAAGTGAAACATTAATTTTTTTTAAAGTAAAAAGAGAGTAATTCCTAGATATGTCAAAGAGATGGATGCTGTTGAGAGAATTAAATGAATAAAAGAAATCACAGGGAAAAAGATGGACAGTTTTGATTGTGTAAAATTGTTTAGAAAATTAAAACTAACAGAAAAAGAGGATCTGATAGAAAATAGAAAAATGGCAGCCTATAACCGGAAGGGAGAGGGTCCAGGAGTGGTGGTTAGAGCATAGGCCTTGAAGTCAGACTGATGGGTCCGAATCCTGCCTCTACAACACATGTGAACATGTTCAAGTTACTTAATTCATCTATGCCTCAGTTTCTCCTGTAAAGGGAGGCTGATGGTATCTAACTTGTAGCTTTGTTGTGGGTATGAGATGCGTGAACATAGACACAGCACTGAGAACAGTGTCAGACGTGCAGGGACTGTCAAGTCACTGATGGCTAGTACTGTTGTGATCTATGGGTACTTCTTCACCTGGGGCAGCTTTGCCTCTTGGGGACATTTGGCAATTTCTCAAGACATTTTTGATGGTCATAACTTGGGAAGGGAGTGGTGCTACTGGCCTCTAGTTAGTCGAGACCTGCTCAACATCCCACAGCCACAAGACAGCCCCGCAACGAAGAATTGTCTGTCCTTAAATATCAGTAGTGCCCAGGGCGGGAGACCCTCTCTGTGGTATGTGAAAAGCTCATACAACTTTACAAGAGCTCCAACATACCCCAATAGATACGTGGAAAAAAGGACAGGGACCATTCACCTCCAAAGGAGTTTGGAAAATAGACAAATATCTGGGAAAGCATTCAAATTTGCCAGTAATAAAAAAAAGATTAATTCTGACAGTGAAGAATTATTTTAAAATTTCAAAAGAATTAACATTAAAATCCAAAGTCAATGATTTCCCAGGGAAATGGGTGTTTTCATACCTTGTTGGGTGGTATGCAAAGAGGGATCAGTCTTTGGGACATAATTTGGTATTAAGAGCCATGAAAATGTGCAGAACTTTTGACTCTTTGATATCAGTTCTGGAGATTTATTCTAAGTTAATTATTCAAAAAGTGACTTAACATGGACTAATATGCTTAATGCATGCTGTAACATTTCTTACATTAGCAAAAACTCGAGAGCAATTTAAAAAAACACAAAAAGGAAACGGTTTAGCAAATTATCCCAGAATGGACTATTTTTTCACCACTGAATTTATGATAAAATAAAAAATATAACTGCATAGAAAAATGAAATGTTTAAAGCAGTGTGAAGTGAATATGAGTGAAACACTTTTGTTTATTTATATTCTATAATTACAACTATATAAAATATATGCACGTAAGTAAATATGAAACACAACACCAGGGTTCAAAGACACTGGTTGAATGAATTAAAAACAAAAAGAAATATGATGTTATAAGGGTGGTATGTGTGTACTTTTCCCATTTAATTTAACATTTTTTAATCTTGTTATAGTGTTGTCTGAATAAGTAGAAAAGAAGGCAAAAACTCAAGAGGCATGCCTTCATTTTGTGAGTTACAGTTAAGGCAGCAAGACAGAGGCGCAGATGGATGGTGGTCTCCACATATCCACATATTGGTGGTCTTCACAGGCCGTGGTGTTTCTAGGCGCATGCCTGTCTCAGTTTCCGCTTCGTGGTGTCCCTACAAACTTTGCATTCAGCTTGGAGTAGGAACATTTTCATGGCACTTTTTTCCATTTCAACTGGAGTCTTAGGTGGTCCTTAAAGGAAAGATGTGAACAAGTCATGTGACCTGTTAAACACATTCTTAGGGGTTAAAAATAAAAGGATAGAGATGAAGTGTTTGTGACTGTATGAAGCTGGTCGTGGGGAAAATTCCATTTTGGAGAGTTTTGAATAACGGTCCTTGGAACAAAAAGATTCGTGGGTTAATTATTTTTTAAATTGCTTACTTTTTATATAGAAAGTCAGTTTTTGTTTTTGACAGCAGTTTTCTTCTTTAATTTGATATTTAAGCAGGCATTGTGGTTTATTTATATGTTTACAAATCTCCTAAGCTTTTACCAGCAGAAGCGACAGCTTATAGACAGGAAAAATGCACAAAGTCACTTTGTAATTGGTTCTGAGAATCTGGAGTAAGGAGAAATTGCTACTGATACTGTGTTTTGCTCCAAGACTGCCAAGCAGAGCTACATGTCACACCAAGTCATCATCTTCCAATGATTTTTTCCTGTAGATTATTTTTAGGTACAACGAGCCATTGGTTACCAGAAAGAAACTATAGAAACACTTTTTTTTTTAAACCCCAAATCTAGTCCTAGTCCCACCAATGTTTCTGAGTAACTTTAAATCATTTAACCCTTTTGGCCCTTGGATTTCTTAATTATAAAATAGGAATAAAATGTCTCTGCGTGTGGCTTCCACCCCACTGAGATTTCAAATCACAGAACAAAAGTTGCTTATTTCCAAAAATGGGTTTATGACAATTGGAGAGCCATTTGCGGGGGAAAAAAATGAATTCATCTCACTCCGTCCGTACACCAAATAAATTAGTACAGATGGATCAACATTTAAATGTATGAAATGAAACTATAAATTACCAGAACATAAACTATTTTTAAAATTTTGGAGGGGCTGTTGGGTTTTTAATATTCATTATTTATTGATTTAAACCTGAATGTGCATATGAGGTGTTCTGCGTAAGAGACAGATTTCTTATAATCAATTCACAGTAAATAATAAGTGAGATAGCTGGCTCACCCAGACCTCACCCTGGGGGTGATGTGATGGAAGCCAGGTCACATCTTCTAAGAGCAGCTGGAGGCTGCAGTGGATTTTGTCTATTCATGTACAGGAGAGACAGCCATCCTCTCCCTTCCTGAAAGGAGAGAGAGAGAGAGAAAACGCTTTTTTTTATCTTATTGCTCCTTATGAAGGTGTGGAAAGGACCCTGAGTCCTCACTCTAATTTTTTGGAATGTAAGTATGTCTTTCCAAGGGCCAGAGAAACTGCGAGTGTCTCCAGCTTTTAGGACCTAGAGATGTGTCCAAAGTCTGGGCTTCATCCCTTTTAAAATGTCGACACCTAGAGAGATAGAGCTCCCATCTTCCTGACCCCTTGAGGCCGGACCTGGGCACCTAGTCCAGGCTGTGACCACGTGGCCCTCTTGGATTAACGCAGTTAACTAGACACACGGTTATAGATTGGGTCTCATGGTGGGTAGTCCTTCCAGGGGAAGTGAAAACAAACATTCCCTATCTTAGATCATGTACATTCCCACGTCTCAGGAGGCTAGGACTTTTTACAAGGCCACTGAGAAATCCAGGAATATTTATTTCCTTGTAGTGGAGAATATTTTTCTAAACAGAAAACAAAAGCTGGAAAACCCTAAAAAAATAATTGACAGATTTGACTTGGGAATAAAAAAATGAAAGTTGAGAGACAGATGATGAGCTAGAAAACACCCCACATTTATAGCACATATGCTAGACAAAGAGTTAATATCTCTTAACTCTTAGAAAAGCAAACAAAAAGACCTTTAAAAATTGTGGAGAGGGCATGGATTTTCTTCACCAAAGAAGAAAAGAGGTCCATCTATAGGAAAGATGTTTAGGTTCATTAGTAAACAAATAGTGTAAATAAAGACCATATGTGATATCATTGTCCACTGACTAATTGGTAAAATGAAGAAAAATAACACCTAGAATTAGCCAAGGAATGGCAAATAGTCCTTTCCATACTGTGTTGAAGGGAGCATGCTGCTTCCATAGGACACTCAAGCATTGTGAATTGTGGAAGGCAGAACAAACCCAAAGATGTCCACATGCTAATGCCCGGAACCTGTGAATCTGTTCCATTGCAGGGGGAAAGGGCATTGTTGTTGCAGGTGGAATTAAGGTTGCTAATCAGCTGACCTTAAGATAAGGGGAGTAGTCTGCATTACCCAGGTAGGCCCAATGTCATCAGAAGGGTCCTTAAAAGTAGAAGAGGGAGTCAGAAGAAGTCAGGGATGCAGGGTGAGAAGGGCTTGACTTGTTGCTGGCCCTGAAGATGGAGAGAGGACGGCTCCAGAAGCCGGAAAAGGCACGGCTTCTTCTCCAGGGCCTCCAGAAAGGGTCTCGGTGTTGCACACAGGGACGTCCTCCAGTGATACCCATGTCAGACTTCTAGCCTCCAGAATGGTGAGACAATAAATTTGTGTTGTTTTAAGCCACTTTTTCATGGTAATTTGTTACAGCAGGGATAGGAAACTAATACAGTTAGGATTTGAAAAGCCCTTAAAAAGTGCACAGGCTTTGAGACTGCAGTCCACGTTGTTAGCACCATCAAGTGGGTCCTGGGTCCCAGTGACCCTGAGGACAGCAGAGTGGAACCCTGCCCCGCCTCTTTGTGCCATCCTGTCACCTTCCGGCCTTGCTTCACAGGGTTTCATTGGCCAATTTTTTTGCAAGTGGCAGGTCAGGTCCTTTTTCCTAGTCTGTCTTAACCTGGAAGCTCTGCTGAAACCTGTCCACAGGGGTGATTCTGCTGGTATTTGAAATCTTGGTGGCATAGCTTTGAGCATCCCAGCAACACACAGCTGCCATAGTGTGACAGCCGACAGACAGTTGGTGTGGTTCCCTGACAGGGGCAGGAACCTGGGCCGTGGTGGTGAGAGCGCCAGATCTTAACCACCAGACCACCAGGGCTGGCTAGCAATCTGTAAACTGTCATTCAAATCTCTTTCTAGCACCCACACTCAACTGTCTTTTCTCTCTCTTCGCTTGTCATATTCATCTGGAAAAACCAAAGTCCTGGTAAAATCCTCCTTGCCTGTCCTTCCCTCCTTCACCAGCACAGCTGAATGTGGCTGGAGAAAAACACACAACAGCCCTGGCCGGGTCACCATAGGGCCATGGTCATTAATCCCAAAAGGAATCTTAGGACTGCCTGGCGGTCCCGCTACGTTTGTCTTGTCCATTCACTCTCCCACTCTCTTAGGTGGCCAGTTTACATCTCCAACTACCTTCAACCCCTCCTCCTTGATCCCCACTCTTGACTTGCTTGCTGTTTCACTGAGGGAGCTGAAGCATCAGAAGTGAACTTCCACCCATGCCCACACCCCCTCTCCCTGCCATCTGCCTCTGTGCCCATACCCCCCTGCGCTCTGAATCATTTTCCCTCTTGCTGACTCAAGGATATGCTTGTCCCATCGTCCTCCTACATGCACAACTTTTCCCTCAATAATGGATTATTCTCATTAGCATACAAAGACATCATTTTTACTGTCTTAAAAGAAATTCTTAATTCTCCCCCAGCTGTCTCCTCAGTTCTTTGCTCCCCTTGAAAGTGAAGAAGTTATTTACACTCACTGTCCCAATTCTTTTCTTCCCATTCCCTCTTGAACCCATTCTAATTAGGCCTTTGCCCATGTCACTCCACAGAAGTCACCAATAACTGCCGGTTTCTCCAAATCCAGTGGTCATCTCTCCATCCTCATCCTAGTTATCTATCAGCAGCATTTAACATAATTGATCGCTCCTTGCTTCTTGAATTTCCTTCACTTCTCTACAAGACATCGTTCTCCTCCTACCTCAGTGGCCACCTTAGACGCCTTTGCTGTGTCCTCTGTATCTCCCCGGTCTCCAGATCTCCATCTATTTGAATCCTCCCCTGAATTCAAACTCTGCATGGGAGTCCAATTTGTGTCTCAAATTCAACATGCTCAAAACAGAACTCCTCTACCTGTCCCTTTCCTGTCTTCCCCATTTGCTCAGGGACAGGTGTGACTCTCAGACATTGTGTCCAATTCCTGAACAAATCCCGAACTCTCTAATTTCAAAATATACACGGAATCTGCCCACTTTTTTTTCCCCTGTGAACAACACCTTCTCTTACCATCGTGGTCCAATCCACCAAAACTCTCTTACAAAAGCTTCTTAACTGTTCTCCTTACTTCCGTCCGTGCTTCCCAACACTGCAAGTGAGGACGATCCTTTAAAATGCAAGTGAAAGCAGTACTTCTGAACTCTCTGTGATTAAGCACTGTTTAAAAGCTTTTCATTCTATCATGGATTGATGCCTTTGTAAAATACAGTTCAAAATGAATTACTAGAAAATTAAATTTTAAAATTTAACATGCAAAATGCAAGTTATTTTTATTATCTGATTCAACAGGTATGAAATTATATTTCAACGATGAGACAAAACGTAAGAAAATTTCTATAATGAGTTCTAAATGCTTATTCTTCCTTTCTGTACTTGTTTTGTCACCAACCCGTAACAAATTTCTCACAGACTGGTACACACCCACGGACCCCACGTTGGGTGGCGCTAGGCTACGGCACGTTAGCTACTGCTCAAACCTTCCAATGGCTTTCCCACCGCCCGCAGCCACAGCCAAAGGCCTGAAAGGCCTCCATGGTCTGGCCTCCTAGCACCTCTGTGACCTCTGTTCTAGCACCTTGCCTCTTGACCAGCCATCCTGGCCTCCTGCTCTTTCTAGAACAGGCTGAGCATCTTCTGAGCCCAGGGCTTTGTACTGGCAGTCTCCTCTGCCTGCCATGAGTTCTCCTCAGAGTCACACAGCTTTGTCTCATCCCCTTCAGGTCACTGCTTAAGTGTCTCTTTTTAACGCTGTCCTCCCTCACCACTCTATTTAAAAACAGCAATCCTCAACCTCCCCATATACTTTCCTTCGATTTATTTATCGTCTGTCTTCTCATGTGAGAACGTCAGCCCGTGAAGGTGGGATTTTCTGTTTTGTTCACTGCTGTTGTCCTAGCCCAGAATAGAGCCTGGCACATAGGAGACACTAAACAAGATTTATGGAATGGATAAACGAATGGGATGGACCCAATGTTAGGGATATATCATAAGCATATTATCAGATATGTGCTAAAAATTAAATGTATAAGAATGTTCATGGTAGCTTAAAATATTGAGCATTATTTATAGTAATAAAAATTATAAGCCTCCTCTATGTCCATTAATAGGACATTGATTAAGTGAATTATGGCGAACATCTATAATTTTGTCTGCTTGGTAGCTCTGTTCTCATAGGACCTGCCTTTGCTCATTCACATGGCTCCTGTGGGAGTTGCCATGTTCTAACAGCCAATTGGCACAGGGGTAGAGATTCAGTACTGAGATTTTGACCATCGTACCATAAAAATTATAGTCAGTGCAGTTAGAGCGATGTTTCTCGCTGTGCGGAGAAGTCACTGCTGCAGTGAAAGAACATGAACTGGGCCCGAGGGAGAAGACAGACCGGGAGAAGAGAGGTCTTAAGGCTGTTTGGGTCCCTGGTTCCAGCTGTTCCTGAGCTTCCCCTGCGTCCTTGCCCTGTCCTTGATTATTCACCTTTCCTGGGATTCCATACCTGATTATCCTCCTCTTAAAGTCCATTCATATTTGGGTTCTGTCCCTGGAAACCAAACGCAAATACAACGTAGTACAGTGTAGGTGTCAGAAAGAATGATGCAGAGCAATATTCACTGAAGTAGGAAAACCTCCACAATAGACTCCTGGGTAGAAAAGCAGGCTATGAATAAAGATGACCCTATTATGTGAAAGAGCATGTATTTCAGATACATATATGCATTTAGAAAGGAATGGAAGGATATATGCCAAACTATGGTTATCTTTGGGTGATGAGATTTCTGAGGACTCCTGTTTTGTTTTTTTCTTTTACTGTTTCTGCATTTTTTGAATTTTCTGTAGTAAATACTATAAAGATCATAAATCTTTTACATACAAAAGAATAAACATAACTTCCCCTTACCTAATTTATTATCCTAATATTTTCACTAGAGATACTTTAAATGTAGGAGAGAAAATGGGGAAATTATGCAAAAATGTTCTGGGACTTGACCCATTTACCCTCCTGAATGCTTTAATAAATTTGATATCTATCAGACACCCCCCCAAATACCACCACCAATTTACTAATGAAAAACTCAATTAAAAATGCAATTAGAACATATATCCTCTGAAATGTTCTACTTTTCTTACTCATTTCTTTCTTATCTTTTTAGAGTGGGAGACTATATGGGACTTTCCCATAATTAAAGAGATTAATTTTTTTTCATGTTTCAGATGGGGTATTCAGTGCAGGAAAGATCAGTGAACAGTTAGTCATTGAGCATCTACAGTACGAGAAGCCATGCTAGTTTTGTAGGGAATCCAAAGAAGTACGGTCCTGCCGGCAAGAAGCTTAAAAACCACATGGATTATAATATAGAGATATCTGAAAATACACCATCCGTGCCAGACAGTGACTGCGGAATGACATGTGAATATCGGGCCTTCAGGAGGGGACAGCAGGCCTGGCCCGGGTGGTCAGGGAAGCCGTATGGAGGAGGTCAGATTCAAGCAGGACTGGGGAGACGAAAGGACATTCCAGGTTGGTGTGTGTGGGTGTGCAGGCGGCACTTGAGTGAGCACAGATGAGCATGTGGGAATAGTACACATGCTATTAGAGGACAGCACGTAGCCCACTCCAAATGGAGCCAAGGGAGTTTGGGTGGCTTGTGGCCAGATTATAGAAGGACTTTTATGACATTATAAGTAATTCTTATTCTAGCTGTTAGTCCAGAATTATAAAGAATAGCTTTTAGTTCACGTGCCAACCCAGTTAACAGTGGCTATCTGGAATGCTCTGAAAGGGATCACGAGGCGATCCCTGGAGAAAAGCCCCGTGATCAGTGAGTGTCGTCTGTCCTGGGATGAGAAGTAAGAGCGGCAGTGCAGCGTGCAGTGGCTGCCCGGACCCTCCTGGAGAGCACACGAGGGCTGGGCTTTGCTTGCTTTCATTCTGACTTTTCCTAACCCTTTAATTCTGATCCTCGCTCCTGAAGCCGAGTCTTGACGCGCACGCAGGTTTTCCCACGTAGATGTGAGTGTCAAGCTAGCTTTTGTATCACTGATGTTTCTAGGGTGTGTTCACGTCGTTCTTGTCGTGCAGCTCATTTTCACTGTCGTATGTGTTGGCGACGCCAGGAATCCAGCCCTCTGCCCGGGTTCTTGTGAAGAGTCAGTAACGAGGCTTCTGATCACACTTTCACGGCCTGTGTAGTTTGACTACAGAAAAAGGACGTGCTCATCCGCTAGGTGAGTGTGTCCAGTGTAAACACGTGCCTCGGCGTGCTGAGTCTACCGCTAACTCGTGCATGTTTCAGTGAGCGCGAGTAAAACTCGGGGACTTCCCTTAAAGGGCACAGAATCTGTGCAGTTTCCAGAAGGTCGCGTTCCCTACTGATTTTAATTAACTGCTCTGGCTCGGTTGGCCATCCTGTAAATATTCCTATTATGCAATATTTGGCATATACAAAAGAATACAGTAACATAACGATAAACTAGACACCCGTGACCCTTTCCCCCAACTGAAGAAATAGCACCTGACAATGTGCGACTTGTGCCACGAGCCTTTCTTCTGCCTCTCCCAGGAGCAGCCGTGTTCCTGGAAGCTGTGGTTGTGTTGGCCGTGATCTTCTCAGCACACGTGCAAGTGCAGCCACAGAGCTTTGCTTGTTCTGAGCTGTATTAAATGTGCCATCCCGTTTGTGGGCTTTTGGTGTCTGATCCTTTTGACATACTGTTGGGTTTGATTTGCTGGTATTTTGTTGAGGAGTTTTGCATCGATGTTCATCAGCAATATTGGCCTGTAATGTTCTTGTTTTGTGTTGTCCTTGTCTGGCTTGGGTATCGGGGTCAATTGGCCTCATAAAATGAGTTAGGAAGTGTCCCCTCCTCTTCACTTGCTTGGAAGAGTTTGAGAAGGACAGGTGTTAAATCTTCTTTGAATGTTTGGTAGAATTCACCGGGGAAGCTGTCTGGTCCTGGACTTGTGTTTCTTGGGAGGTTTCTGATTACTGTTTCAATCTCTACAGTAGTGATCAGTTTATGCAGATTCTCTATTTCTTCTTGATTCAGTTTTGGAAGGTTGTATAATTCTAAGAACTTAACCATTTCTTCTAGGTTATCCAATTTGTTGGCGTATGGCTTTTCATAGTATTCTCTTATAATTCTTTGTATTTCTGTGGTATCCGTTGTAAGTTCTCCTCTTTTGTTTCTGATTTTATCTATTTGAGCCTTCTCTCTTTTTTCTTAGAGTCTAGCTAAAGTTTTGTCAATTTTGTTTATCTTTTCAAAGCACCAACTCTTAGAATCATTGATCTTTTCTATTGTCTTTTTAGTCTATTTCATTTATTTCCACTCTGAATTCTATTTTTTCCTTCTTCTACTGACTTTGGGCTTCATTTGTTCTTCTTTTTCTAGTTCCTTTAAGTGTAGTGTTAGGTTTGGGGACCAGCTTATTCCATCGGTTACCTTTCTAAACCATGATCATGTTGTCTGTGTAGATGTCGTGTATTTTCACCCCTGTATGATGTGTCCTTTGCGGCTATACTACTTTGTTATTTTCTATCCTATTGGTGCACATTCGTGTTAGCTGAAGTTGTTTTTACATTACAAAAATGCTCGCATAGTGTTCTTGTGCTCCTCTCCTGTGCCCTGTACAAGTTTCTCCAGGGTATACATCCAGGAGCGGAAATGCTGGGTCATAGGGTATGTGGATATTCACCTTTATGAGACAATGCAAAATTGTTTTCCAAAGTGGGTGTTACCATTCCATAGTCCCACCACTGTTTAGAAAAGTTTGTGTCTTCCTTAAGGTTTTTGGGTAGGGGGAATGACCTAACAAAGTGGCATTTTGAGAAGAGACACCTGCTATTCATATGCAGGATAGATCTGAAGGAGTAGAGACTTAAACTGGGAAATCCAATAAGGCTATTAAAGTAGCCCAAGTTTAAATTAAGACCCTCATTTAGAGGGTAAGCAATGGGCTTGGTTGACCAATTATTTTGGTCATTGTGTTTAGTTATTAAAGGGGAAGAGAACATTAAAAATAACTCCAGCATCATTAGCCTGAGCCAGAATTCATTTATTCAAACAATAAAAATCTATTGAGAACTGACTATGTGTCAGGGGCTACGTTAAGCAACAGGAATGTAAAGATGAAATACAGAGACCCTCCCTTCAATTAGGGAGAAACATCAGGTTACCCACAGCTGTGGTTCAGTGTCATCGGCAGGATAAGGAGGATTAGCACAAAGGTGCCTGGAAGTGCAGAGAAGGGTCACCTAATCCAGCTGGATGGGGTGGTGGGGCTTCTGGAGGAGGGGATATCTGAGCATCCCAATTTGGAGAGGTAGGAGTTATCCAGGAGAAGAAACAGTAGTAAATGTCTTTTTAGGCCAAGAATACAAATTATGGAGCGGTGAGGGTGAGTGATGGGCCTGCCGGTGCGTTTGAGACACTACAGTTGCTTCTTTGTGGCCAATGCCTGGTTGTGCTGTAGGGAGACATTTTACTTTACTTTATTGTACAGAAAAATCGTAGCAGTAGGCAGGAGCTGGTCATGACATGCTAAGGAGTTTGGACCTTGTGATGAGGCCGTGGGAAGCCTTCAGAGTTCTCGCTTGGTACCCACACTCTGGGCAGCTCACCCACCTTCACTTCTGAATGTGGCTCATCAGCTGACACTCGCCGCTCACATCTGGTTATATCCCCTAGTTTCTGCTGCTGAAGGGATCATAGGAGAGCCTTCCTGGCTGAGGCATGAACTGCTTTATTCTGAAGGTCTTTGCGCCTCCAGGAGCTCATACCCCTGGTTTTACCCATCCCTGTCTAGTTTCCAACCAGCTCCTTAGCCAGACCATCTGTGGCTCGTTGAGCCTGCCTGCGTTGTGTCTAGGTGACCATGTAATTCATCATCTACACTCGGCCTCTTTTGAGCGAATCGAGGTGCTTCTAGTAGTCATGCTGGCAAGAAGGATAAACCAGGATTGTCTCTGGGGAAAGTGGTGACATGCAGTCACCCCAGATTTATCTGCTGTGCTTTATCTTCTCTTTTGTGCATTTGTGTCCTACAAGCAACTTGCGGGGCTTCTGACCCCTCAACCCTGTCTTAACGGCTAGATCTTGTACATTTCCTCAGCTGGGCAAATTCCTTGCTTAGACTCTTCTGTTCTTCTTGGATTTGCATTAGATCTCCTTGATCTAATGTCTGTTAAGTCTCTAGGCTCTGCTGTCACTGGTCCCGGCTATTGGACTGGGGACTGTGGGTAAACCTGGATGGCGACTGTGTCCTGAGAAAGTAAATGCCCTCACAAAAGTGGGTGATGTTTTTGTACAACGTCTCGGTCCTGGGCTCGCTACTTGTTACTTTCAATACCTTGCCTCATAGCAAGGTTAGTAGTAGTATATCCATTTGGATGCTCAGGGAGCTTAAACAACTGTCCTAAAACCCCATTGCTAGTAAGGAAATGAACCCAAAACTTATTCCATGCTCACACCCTTTCCGCTTTAATACCCACAGGGATTTGGTTTAAAAAGGCAGCTAAGGTGACATAAGGGTGTCCAATCCAGTAGGCAAAGGTGGAATCCGGAGAACACTGCAGCCGGAGAGCCCGGGCTCTCTGAGAAGTGTTCAGAGGTCCATCCAGTGGGGTGGGCAGAAGGGCGTGGACAACCCTTGGAGATCCAAGCAGAGAGGCAGTTGTGGTCAACTTAGGTTGCTCTCCCACAAGGGTGGGTTTACAACAGACATTAGTGAACAAGTTTTCTAAGGTTTAAGGCAACTTAACTTGAATGTGCATAATGTACCACTGGTAAGACATAGCTGAGTGAACAGGTGTGCAACCAAAATGTCCCCAGCCTTCACTAGATTGTTAGAAAAGATGCTAATTATCTAATGTTCGAATCCCCCTGGTCAGGTGTCCCACCTCCTGAAGCAAGGCCTGAGTCCCTGCCGAGCTTCCTGCCCACCAGCCTTTCGAGAGCCCTCAGGGAATGCACTCAGATATAAGTCTGCTCGCGGGGGACCTGCTGCCGTTCTGGTGCGCCTCTGCCAGGTGTTGTCTCGGGAGATTCTCTGTGCTCTCCTGGGTGTCACCGACTCTGTGGGCCTCCTGCCAGGCCCCACCATCAGCCCTGGGGATTGATTTCAAAGTGGGCACAGGGGTCTAGAAGGGCCCCCCAGTGACCACAGCAGGAGCAGCCCACTTGTATCTGCTTCACGGGGGTTTGTTTCTGTGCTGCATTTCACTGAAGGAGAACCTGAACTTCTAGTGCTTGCGTGAAGACTATTTTCTGGAGCCTTCCCGGTGCCAGGACTCTGCTGCATTCTAGGGAAAAGTGGGCGAGGGCTCATTTCCTGCTCCATGTAGAACTTTGTCACCCGGGGAGCAAAGTACTGCTGTTCAGACTCCGAGTATCACAAAGTTGCTTATTAAAATAGTTTCTGCCATTCTGGCTTCCAGCTCCTTTCTCCAGAGTGTTAGGCCTGACCCGCCGCGTAGACCGGGAATCAACACCCATCTGTCTCAGCTGCAACTAACTGAAATCTAGTGTGAACAGAAAAGGAACTTATTAAAGAATGTAAGTTCTCCCAGGAGGCCAGAGGCCAGGCTGGGAGGCTCCCGGCAGGACCAGTGCCCCGAATCACACAAAAGAACTGCTCTCGTAGACACTGCTCTGTCACCTCTGCTGGGCACAGACTCACTGTTGTGTGGGGACTTGGCGGGCGCCTGACCTTGGCCACCGTCCCTCTATAACTGGATTCACCTGCTGCCATTATCGCCAGAGTGGACCCCGGGTGGCTCTTGTTTATCTGCAACGCATGCTGCTGATTGAAACCCCGCTCAGGTGTGTGATCGTTGCGGCCTGTGTCACAGCCCAGTGTCCTGGCTGCAAAGGAGGTGGCGAACCACAATCTCCTCTATCTTCAACTATTTAAAACCAAAGACTTCATCAGAATTGAACTCCCTGAGGCTTGTCAGCACCAGCTCAGCAAACACGCCCAGACGTGACCCAACCCAGCAGTGCAAACACATGGGCTCCAGCGGAAACTCCCCTGACTGCACACGTGGACACAACCACCCCTCCCCACACCACAGTCTACAAACCACGGGGCACGAGGAGAGGATGGCCCATAACTAACGGAGCACCAGCATGTTCTCGTGATGGTGAGGGTCGAGCTTAGTTACCCCTCCACCAATTAGAAAGGCCGTAAAGAGTCTGCTTTCTTTTATTCTTTATATAATATTCAACTTGGCTATTCATTGAGTGGACCTAACGCTGTTAATGCAAGCAATAAACAAAAAGCAAAGCCCCATCTACAAAGTGCTTATGTTCTAGATAAACAAGGAAGCAAACACGTAACCCCCATCATCTCAGAGTGATGCGTGTGAGAAGGACAGTAAGCAGGGTTAGGGGACAGGAAGTGCCCGTTCACCTGGGATGGTCTGGGAAGGGGATATTCCGGCAGAGATCTGAACAATGGGAAGGAGCAGTATGAAGAGATATGGGAACAAAAGTCCTGAAACAAAGACACACCAGGTGCTGGAATTTGAGGACGAAGGCCCATGTGAGTGCAGTGAAGAGCAGCCCAAGGAGGAGAAATGGGGGTCAAAACATGCAGGGGCTTGCGGGCCACCACTGGGGGTCAGGCTTTTATTCTGAGGATACTAGGAAGTCATTGGGTGGTTTTAAGATGAGCAGTGTCACCTGATCAGATTTATATTTTAGAAAGTTTTCAGCGGCTCCAGGATAACAGATTATGCGGGGCCGAGTGGGACTCGGGGAAGCCTCTGGGGAGGCTCCCCCGTCATCCGGGTGGAGAGACCTGTTGGCTTGGGCTCCAGTGCAGAAGTGGAGGCGAGGTCACATTAGGTTTGGAATGTATTTTGCCCGTCAGACCTGTGTAGACTTGCTGATGCTTTGCATGTGGAAACGAGGGACAGAAAGAATCCAGTGTGACTTTCTAGGAATCCACTTTGTGGCTGACTGTATTTTACAAAAACGGATATAAGGATATTTCCCATTCCATATGCTTTCCAGAACTTTGCCCCTCCCCCATCAGGAGGTGGTATCTGTACCCTGTCCCCTTGAAACTGGGTGGCTTTTGTTAGAGAAGTGACACATGTGGCTTCTGAGGCTAGGTCATAAAAAGTGATGCCACTCTGCTTGTTCTTCTCTCTGGATACTCACCCCGGTGACCCAGCCACCATGTGGGAAGCCCAGGCCACATGCAGAGCGACCAAAGGCCCTGGCCCTCAGCCTCCGCTGAGCTCCCAGCCCACACCCAGCGTGGGTTTGCTGGCGGTGTGAGCGAGCCCTCCGCGAAGTGGGTTCTCAGGTGAGTGCCTGGATCCTCTGCATTGCTGGACAAGCTTGAGTCACCGATTTTGTCTGCACTGGTGTCTTGAACTATTAGCAATAACAAAACAGCAGGCTATCGGGGGCCCCGGGCTCAGCCTCCATTTTTCAGGATTCACAGACACCTTCTGTTTTTTTCTCATCAGATAGTGCATCTTCGTTGGTAACTAACGTGCATCTGGCGCTGTGCGCTCCCACTTCCGTTCTCACTCCTCTGCTGCCCTCTAGGGGCCACAGGCCACATCGCCCCATTTTGATCCTTCCCGTGCCGGGCAGAAACCAGCCTGCGCTTTGTACCATTTATTCTCAACACTTCGCGCACACTTGCTCCTTTACCCCTGACAATCCTCTGAGGCGGCTACCACTTTTAGCCTCCTTTTAAAGGTAGGAAAACAGAGATACAAGAATCAAGTAACTTGTCCGAGGTCCTACAATGGCCAACGCCGGACTTTGTGCCAAGGTGGTCCTGTCCTGGGTGGATCCCTCTCCTTCGTGTGGCCAAGTAGACCCGTGAGCCTCCGTGGAGACCTGTCACTTCCTTAACTTGTAAAAATAGATTTGCCCTGAAATGTGGGTTTCCTCTTGTCTGGTTTGGCACCCGCTGCTTCACCGCTCTCCCGGTTGCTGGTCTTTCCCCGAATCTATTCACAGCAACCAGAGGGATCTTGTAAAAATGATAAAGGAACGCACGAGCTAGACAGTGCCTTATCTTTTCACCTCTCCTCTCTGCAGGAAAAATATAAGAACCAGCCTTATCAAAGGGGTACATCAGTCAGATAAGCACACGAGGTTCAAATGTCCTAACACCCTGAAACCACAGTCTGAGATGGAGCCTATTAGTTGAGGTTGACACTCGATATGCAGCGTTTGTCTCCGAGTAACGCAGCCTCTGTCTTGTTCACCATCGCACTGATCCTGCCAGGAAGAAGGCACATCTTCTCTACCGTGCGAGAGAAGGAATTCTACAGAGCTGAGCGGTGCTCTGGGTTAGACAGGGCCACACAACCAATAGGGCGCGGGGCTGGCACTGTCCCTTGGAGTAGCACAGGGGCTCCTGACCCCTCAGTGGTGTCAGCACCGGGCTGAGGTGCGGGCCGCGGAACTCCGGGCACACAGGCCGAGACAGAAGGTTACCGTGGGGAGCGGGTGACGCTGCTCAGGTGGAACGGGGGCGGCAAACGTAGGGTCCCTGCTTGGCCGTCTGCAGAGAGTTGGGAGGCATGGCCGAGGAGCCTCTCGGGCTCGGCTTCCACAGCGTTCCTGGAGAGACGTGCGCCCAAGAGCGCTTTCCAGCAGTGGAGACTGCGGTCGAGAAGTTGCCGTCCCAAACCCGTGATCAATATCTGCCCAGTTCCTGTCTGTGTCTCTGCGCGGTCTAGATTTCCATGGCACACCAAAGAAAATAAAGACATGCTGAAATTCACGCAGAGTTACCTTAGGACCTCACCCGGGAGTCGCTCCAGAAGCTCTGCTCCTCCCGCGTCCCACTCCGCCTGAGCGCGAAGAGACGCCCCTGGGGTGACGGCCCTTCGCCTGGTCGCTGGGAGCGGGGAGAGGGGTGCCAAGGAGGAGGCCGCTTATCCGTGTGTGCTCTGGGGGTCTTTCCTGGGATCAGAGTGTGCACCTCCTGACTTAGCTGACGTGTAAACAAGAGCCAAAGGGGGCGGCAAGACGCCCGACGTGGTTCTTAGATCAGAATAACACTTCCCGAGCCCTGTCTTCCCAGCCCTCGGGCGGACAGCAAAATCACCGTTTCCAACTTCAGTGCGAATCTAGATCCCGGGGCGGGGGGCGTTGGGGGGGGGGTTGGGTTGATTTTAGGTGAAGATTCCCTACCGTGGTGTAGATTTTTTCTTTTTTTTTGGTGAGGAAGACCAGCCCTGAGCTAACATCTGTTGCCAATCCTCCTCTTTTTGCTGAGGAAGACTGGCCCTGGGCTAACATCGTGCCCATCTTCCTCCACTTTATATGGGACGCCGCCACGGCATGGCTGACAGGCAGTGCGTCGGCGGGCTCCCGGGATCCGAACTCGCGAACCCCGGGCTGCCAAGCGCGGACTAAACCACTGCACCACCGGGCGGCCCCTGTGTAGATTTTTATCTGCTTGCCTTTGTCGTTTTAAGAAGACCCCAGGGTGGTTCTGATGCAAGCAAAGCCGGCATATAGGTTTAGCAGAGAAGCTGGAATTTATTAAATAGTAGTATTAACGTTATTTCCTGTATTATTCTTTTAATTCGGTCATTTGGATTCTCCCAAGTTTTTTTTTTTTTAACATAGATCGGCTCCAGACCTGTGGGAAAAACACACGACTGTGATCACACTGGCCCCGAGGATTGAACGCTTTTTGGATCCATCTGTTCTGACAGACACCAGTGATTTGTTCTTGCTCTGTTCTGTAATCCACCCCAAAGGCATCCACCTGCCAGGCCATTTCCTCCTCTTCATTTTCTGCTTGAGCTTTGAAATCCCGTAGTTATACGTCTCTCACCTCTCAGACTGCTGCGGTGGCTCATTCCTTCTCTGCCTTCCAGCACCCGGGAGAGAAAAGTGATGTCTTTGTGACACGATAATTACTCCCACCTCTGACATCCCTGCTCCGTGGTGACATCTGTAGGAAAATGACTTGGAAGGGGAAAGATACACATGTTCTGGGATTAAAGGCATAGCAAGTATGTATCAAAAGTCTCAGAAAATTTGAGCTGTGGAAGCGGCTGAAGACAAGGTCACTACCTTACGAGTGTGGTGCCTTGAGGAACTTTCGAAAGCCTTATGAAGCAATTGTTTTCAGTGTTCCACCACATTTATGAGTCTGCAGCCTGTCAGGGGAAAATCGGACGCTCTGAGAGCCAGCCGTGAGGTGGGCTGGGCTGGAGCAATGGGTTATCTGTGAAGACACTTTGGCTTCTCTCATGGTGCCCTGTTTCTCCCCCCTGCTACACTTCACTTCAGTTTTCTAGACCATGGGGTTCCAAGACACTTCGCTGGATTTAGAGGAAGTCCTTCAAGAGGTCGCTGAGGCTTATGGAGTTCAAACAGTAGGAACTAATTGGGTAGCTTTCTAAAGAGAAGCCCAGATTTAGTTATCAACATTAATGGATGGGCCCTTTCATTAATGTCAGCCAACCAGTGACTGTAACACACCATAGTCTAAACCTTGAAAATTCCACTCTGTGCTCTGTTTTCTTCCACCCGGTCAAGTGTGACATAGATTCCCATTCAGTGCATATTTGCTCTTCAGTGTTAGTCATATGAAGTCACCTCAAGGCTGGAAGATTGGTCCAGAAAGTTCCAACCCATTCAGAGTTTAGTCTCACATTTCCAGGCTCTCATATTTATGGATCTTTTGTTGGGCCTGTCCCACCCAACTGGAAGGTGAGGTGGAGAAATGTTGTCAGCATTCAGGTCGGAAGACTCATTACAGGGACGTGAGTTCTAGCTCCAGGGAAGGTGCAAACAAGGAGACTCCAAGCCTAGAGAAATTACACTCCTATTTAGATGGTGGAGTCCTTAGACATCTACTAACTCGAAAAATATGTGTTTAGTATTTTCCACATGCCAAGGATCAGAAATGAGTAAGATTATTTTAAAGACATAGATCAGTGACTTTATAACATGAATTTTAAAAGGTAGAGCTTGTGTCCTCTCCTGTATGACTTTCCTCTAGAGGGGTAAGTTTGTGGAAAGTTAGAATGGATGACCCTGGAGTGAGACAGCCAAATACCTGCCTATTAAAGGCAGCCTCTGGCAGTTCCTTCTGGGGACTATTTAAGCAGTTGACTCCTATTCTGTCTGGGATCTGCCTCTTTGCTGAATTTGGCTCAGTGGGCCAATCTTAATGTACCAATTCATAAAATTGGAATAATGACACCAACCTTGAAGAGTCAGTGTGAAGATTAGACATTGTTAGGTGTGATAAATTGAAATATGACCAGGATCCCAAATCCCCTGTGCCTTAGGTTGGGTTCTCTGGAAGCAGAGCCTGAGACAGATTCAGGCCAAGTGACACATTGAGAGAGTGCTCTTCAGGAAAAACCTGTAACAGAGAGGGAGGCAAACCAGGAAAGGGCAAGTTGCTCATCCAGGATACAGTCACGAGTCACGTGTAGTCTTGGCCTGACAGTGGGGATTCTGGAGCAGCAATGGTGCAGCAGTTATCACGGTTTGAGGCTGACTGGCCTCCTGTGTTCCATGAGTCAGCCATCGGTATGTTGGGGAGCTGTGGGGCAGGTGTGCTTGTGTTGGTGGTAGGTGACCTCCCAGGCACATCTAGGTGAGGGCACTACCTCTGCTCCTAAAATGAAAACTTCTAGCCCTTGGGACCGTGTCTCTGAGGACTCCGCTCTGTGCTCAGTACTCCCCATTTTGGTACCCAGGTAGAAGGTATCTTTGAGCTCCCCTCAGAGTATCTAATGTATGAAACAGAAGCAGTGTGCTTCGGGATTCCAGCACAGCGCAGGCAGACAGCAGGGACTCTGGACATGCAGGCTTTTTCTTGTTAATCTTCAGTCTCTAAAACTGTCTCTCATTTTAGAGAATCACTGGCAAAGTTCTCTCCGTGCAAATCATGCCAGAGGTGAAAAAACGGAAGGGACTGTGATCAAAGCACCCGGCCCACAGTCCGTGCTTCCTGAGTGCTGGTACTTTCCCTCCTTCCCTTTCGGTAGCTTTGTCTCCGCATCATTCGTGTGTTTTGAACTTTGTTAGGGTGTAGTAGAACTTATTTCAGTCGCTCTGTTGTGGACACGGTTATCAACAAAATCACCATAATACTAAGATCCAAATGGGTTTACAGTCAGAATCATTTTGGGGGAATTTATTTACAGAAAATAGCCAAATTTTATCTTTTAAAAAATCTTTTATCTATTTTATCTCTGATTCTTTTAAAGCACAAGTAGTAGACCCTATCACCAAATTTGATACTTCAATATCTGTTATTTTTCTTTACTTTTTCTGAATGGTCCTAAGGGTAAAGACTTTCTATCATATCCCTTGACCATGCCCACGCCTCCTGCCCCAGTCCCTAGTTCACCATTAGAAGCACAGGTAGTGTTCAATTAATACTTGTTATCTTAAGTATAGTAGTGAGCAAATTTGGACATCCATGAATTGACTGAAAATAATCTCTTAAAAAGGAAACCACATGAGGAATTTCTACTAGAATTTTGTGCCAGGAATTTAGCAATGACTAGAATATTTTAAATGCTTGTATCTTTTTGCCTATTGATTGTGTCTCTGTGAATGTCCCCTTAAAAACCTGGAACCAAGGGGCCGGCCCAGTGGTGCAGTGGTTTAGTTTGCGCTTGGTAGCCCGGGGTTTACCGGTTCGGATCCTGGGCACCCACTGACACACTGCTTGTCAGCCATGCTGTGGCGGCGTCCCATATAAAGTGGAGGAAGATGGGCACGGATGTTAGCCCAGGGCCAGTCTTCCTCAGCAAAAAGAGGAGGATTGGCAACGGACGTTAGCTCAGGGCTGGTCTCACATACACACACACACACACACACACACACACAAACTGGAACCAAGCCCTGTGCCCATCAAAAAGAAAATTAAGTAAATTGTTACATTCAAAGGCCATTAAACAAGAATGAGATAGATCTACATGTACTGATGAAACAAGTTCAAGATGCAAGTGAAAAAAACAATTTACATACATATGTATACTTTATACACACATATGTGTATAATTTTTGTATCTAGTTGTGAGGTAGAGATTAAACAATTAAACTTTGTTTCCTTCTAGATGAATCAACAAACATAACACCATTTATTAAACAGACTGAATGCTCCCCATTAAATTGAAGGTGTTGATTTTGTCACATATCAAGTTACCACAGATGACTGAATTCTTTTCTGGATCCTATTGGCTTGTCTCTTCCTTTGGCGTAGGACAGACCTGATCACAGCACCTCTGGACGGTGTTAATGGCTATATAGCAAGTATCCCACCCCACCTTGCTCAATTTTCTTCTTTGTAAAAA
Source organism: Tapirus indicus (assembly GCA_031878705.1). Lineage (NCBI taxonomy): Eukaryota > Metazoa > Chordata > Mammalia > Perissodactyla > Tapiridae > Tapirus > Tapirus indicus. The sequence goes on along the minus strand of CM062918.1, from coordinate 152,162,624 downwards.
TTTACAGGCAATCTCCCACATTTACTTTTGTATTAATTTACAACTTTTATCTGGTTTTTAAAAAACCAAAAAATTTTTAATGTGATTGTAATTGCATTAAATATTAATTAATTTGAGTAGGATTGATAATTTTATACAAATGTCTGTCTGTTCACTGGCTCCCAGTACAGTCTTCTTATAGGTTTCTATATTCCTACCCTTATTTTTGGGGAACAGGTTATTTCTCCTTTTGTTTTCTAACTAGTTGATACTGTAAAGGAAAAGTGTTAGTTTTCATTTATTTATTGCATCTCAAGCCACTTAATAAACTCTTATTTGTTCTTATTTTTGTTAGTGTTTTTCTGATTTTCCTTCAGGTTTGTTGGAAAATTTCTGTGGTTTCTCTTAATCCTGACTTAGAAACAGAAAGGATATAGTAAATGAAAAACCCTCTGACTATCAAGTTCAAATTAGTTTCACCCTTTATCTTTATTATCACCATTCCTAATGCACCTTCCCAACCTCTGAGGGAAGAGGGAAAGCATCACATAAGCACCTGTGTGACTGGGTCCTCCCGCCCCCATCTGTCCAGGGCAGTGTGACCGCCAGACCCCTGGACAGGAAATTCCCGTGGTCAGTAGAGGAAAACCCAGCAGCTGATGCATGGGGGTCGACAGCCTTGTGAGTCCTCCGTGTGTCCTGTCAGGTGGATAGGAGCCGGGAAGGTAGGTTGGTTTCAGTCTCACAGGACTGATTGGAGTGGTCAGATTCGGTACTGGAGGCCAGGCTCACTCACCTCCATACTCCCACTCCCAGCTGTACTCGGGGTTACAGTGACCCGGCCCTGACGGTCATCTTACAGGACAGTAGTCTCTAAGTAGGTTTTGCAAAAAGAGAGGTGTAAATTTATTCGGTGTGGCTGGTGCAACAATTTTGTGAACTATTTTCAAAAGAAGGACCTTGATTTTATTTCTTACATGTTTTTTTATAAGCTGGGAAGACAAAGGGAATCTCACTAGTGGTTTTTAGCCCAGGGAATGAACTAGCCTGTGGAGTTTTCTGTGACCCTTCACCACAGTTCTCTTCCCCTAACCCGTGTGCTGAACTTGGCTCTTTGTCTCCTCAGCACGTCGCATTCACCGTTTATCATTCCATCCATCATTCACACAGATTCCAGTGGGCTGTCAAGCATCACCCCCATCACACCCCCCCACCTCCAACAACAAATTGTGCAGAGGTGGACTTGTTTTACGAGTATTTAAAACTGTATTGAAATAAACTCAAATGCCTCCATGAACTTCTTTTTGAAGAAAAGAGAAATAGATGATAAACTTTTCTGAAGCTCTTGTCACACGCACGATCCCCTCCTCTCGGCAAAGCTCTCGGGAATTCAGTCTCACTGTTTCTTCAGTCACGATGCCTGGAATTCTGTAGCACCTATCTCTGCTGGATATACATGTTTCCGTGATTCGTTAAGTTCTTTTCTATAAAAAAATAGTCCCGCTGTGACTCATGACGGCTGTATAACAACACCTGTTAGCAAGCGTTTCGAGCTGAGAGGCTGGTATTCTGTCCTCCGCTGCCTCACCAGATGCTGGTGGAGGGAGAGCCTTCTTCACCGAGAGGTCTGTCCTCTCCAGCGGACTCGTCACACAGGCCGTGGGAGTTCTCAAGCCTGTTGGCCCAGCGTCCGGGATTGTAAATTGACCCTAATTTGGGGAAGATATTTTTCTTAATTATTATAGATACATGTTGTCACTTTTGTTTTTTTCAATTATAGAAGTAATGTCATCATTAAATATATTTTTAAAAAACCAAGAAGATAAAAGTAATGACTGTCCCGTTATCCAAACACAGAGCTTCTCCATTGTAACATCTCTGAATCTCACTGAATATAATTAGTTAGAAAAATACTATTTATATCAGCAAAACAATGATATCTCAGTTTTCTTTTGTGTTTCTATTACTAGTAATGGATATGTTTTGTATGTTTGTTGATTAGTTATAATCAATAAATACAATTATTTTTAATTTTCCTTAGTTAATTTTGTATTTTTTTGGATTTCCCCCTTTTTGTCCTGTGGAGTTTTTTGTCAATTAATACAAGCCCATAATACAGTAAAGATATTAATGTTTTAGTATTTTCTGCATTTCTACAGGTTGATACCAGTCTCACTATTTTCAGAGTTTATGTATTGAAGTTTTATATTTTCATATAGTGTAATCTTTAATTTTCTCTCATGTCTTTTATCATTTCTAAGCTTAGTAAATCTTTCTGCCTCTAGACATTTGATACTCATTTTACTTTTTTTCTAACTAATTTCTGTTTGATCTTTTATGTTTACTTCCTTAATTTATCTAAAATTTATTTTGGTGGGTGAAATGAAAGGAGAGTCTAAATAGATTTTTTTCCAAATTGCTAACTGATCACTCAGACAGCACTTATTGACTACACTTTCACTTTCTCATTGATTAGTGGTATCTTTATTGAATAATGTGGTGCTATATATAATAGATACTAGTTCTGGGCTATACATTCTGTTTATTTTTAGCCTAGTAATAAACTTTTTATTTCAGAGGCTATAGAACATATTATAATAAATTACATCTGATAGGACTAGTACAGCCTTAGTTTTTGTACTAGTTTCTTTCTTTTTTCATCTCTATTACTTTCCTGATTTATTTTAGAATGATTTAGTTGTGTGTGCATGTGTGTGTATCACTGAAATTTTGACAAGAATTATTTTGCATATATATGTTTATTTTGAAAGAACTAGTATCTTTATAAAAGTCCAAGAAGAAAACCTTCTTTTATCTTTCAGGCTGGACAAGTAGCCATGATGTGTGCTAGTACTATCTCCGAGTACACTGAAGGGTTTAGAAATGGAAAATGCAAACAGGTCGATGAATATAGTTAGTAACTGTTTAGCGCAGCCACCTGGACACCTTGGTCGAGTTCCATAGCAAGATCTTATTTTGTCATGGTCATTATCACCATCGTAATTTTGTAATCATAAAGTGACCACATCATTTTTAACCACGACCCTAAGGTCAACAGGCTAAAATTAATTACTGGTAAGGTGCTAGATATTGGGGTACCAAAAGGCAGAAGAATTCTTCAATGTGGTATAAGGCTTAACATGCTCTCTTATACCTCCAGGCTTTCTCCCCTCTGCCAGAAATGGCACTCTTTCTGCTTCCCCCCTTCATGAATTCTTTCCAATCCATCAAGATCCAGGGCATGTGTAATGTTCTCTGTTGGTCCTCAAAGACCCTGGTGTTAGTCACTTCCTTCTCTTTAACCCCCAGAACTTTGTTGTTACTTCTCTGACCAGCTGGTCTCTTTGGACTGGATCCACTTGCACTGCCTCTGTCCTTCACTAAACTGAGTTCTTGAGTGCAGGACCTGGGTTTTTCATTGTTATAAACTTGAGTGCTAAGTGTTGAGAATAGACCTCAATGCATGTTTATTGAATGAAAATATAAATGAATAAAAGAAAACATTTCTATTTCACAAACATTTCTATAGAAAAAATATTGAAACAAAAATTTCTCGGAAATTTTTGACGTTTCAAATATTCCGAAGCCATTTAATAGAACTTGGTGAAACTCAAAAATATTAAAAACTGGTGGTGTGTCTGAGCATGTGTGTTTTGTAGGCAGTAATTTCCTCCTAAGATTTCAATATGACATGTGTGGGTTCGTTGGCTCATCACTTTTGTTTTCCAAATAATGCTCAGCTTTTAGAAAACATCACTGTAAGGTGCACAGCAGCTGGTAGGTAACTGATGACTGAAATGTCATTGCCGAGCTGGACTTTCCCGGGTGGAAGGCCTACGTGCTAAATAGAAACTGCAGAGTCTACCTGTGAAAAACATCGACGCGTCAGCAGAATTGACTTCATGTGTGGATGAGGTCGTCAATTCTCTACACGGTGTTTACTTCCTCTAACAAAGTCTTCCCTGTCCACCTGCAAAGGGACCTAATACTGTATTGTTCTTTTAGGAGTGTTAAAACAAATTAAATCATTACGATCTAGAACACTAAATTAGAAATGTGTTGGATTATGTGTGTTTTTTAAACCAATCAGTACAAATGGCCACCCCGCCCCCAAACATATTCCAGATCCTTTGTAAAAGACATCTCTGTTGTGTATTACGTACCCACAGCCTCGCCCGTGAACACAAGCCCAATTCCAACCTCCTGGATGTGAGCTCGTGACCTTGAGATGCTTCACATCTTGGGCTTGATCCTTGGTTCCATTTACCTGGTTTACATTTGTGTTGGCTCTTGTTTCTGTCTCTCTGGTTCTCCACTTCCTGGAAGCTTTAAGTTGTCTTGGCCATTGTAGACAAATGTCATTGCCAATAGCTTTAGACCCTGGGAGCTGATTGCCCTGTTGTGCCCGGTCGTGGGTGGAACTTCTGGCTGACTCTGGCACGAGGAGGAACTAAACCCCGTAAGGAGTCTCTGATATCGTCAGTCAAGAGAACAACCACTGCAGGCGGCTGGTTCAAAGGAGACCAGCTCTGTGGAAAAATGTTAAATATTGTGTAATTCTGGTGTCACAATCAAGTCAGGACCAAGCACGTCACGTTAAGGAATGCCATTTTATGCGAGGGTCCCACCATTCAACATGACATTTTGTTTCTGACAATAAGACTGAGGGGCATGTAGTAAAAGGGTTTGGTGAACTCCATGGTACTTCGGTGATCACCCCACAATCAAGCAGGGTTCCCCACATTCCTTTGAGAGCCCTCACCACTGAAATAGGTCTTATCAAAAGAGCATGATTTTTAAGAATATGTGTAGAGCAGCTTGTCAGAAACGGTGCACTAAGAAATCACTAAGAAAATGACAGTTATTGTAATATTTAATTGTTACTATTTGACTTGTTTATAATTTTCAAAACACTTAAATTTACATATTCTTATTTGGTCTCCTTGATTCCAACTTTACTAAAATATATTCTCAACAAAATAGGTTGTTAAAACACAGTCAAATGACAATATGTCACTCTTCTGCTCAAACCCTGTAGTGACTTCCCAGGCATCTCACTCAGATGAAAAGTCTAAGTCCTTACAATGAGGTTGACAATTCTCTCTGTGGTTGCCGCTCTCCCTCAAAATCCTCTCTGTCTGCCTAGAAAGGGTCTAAATTCTCACTCCATTTGGTTTAGGGTCATTAGAACCTATTAAGTCAGATGCTTTGGAACATGTGCTCTGGCGCTCGTGGTCTAATTCTGCTACTTCTCGGATCTCGTCACACTTCCCCAGCTCATTCCGTCTAGCCACACCAGCCTCCCTCTTCTCCTTCCAACAAGCACTCCTGGGATAAACCCCACTTGGTCCTGAGCTATTATCCTTTTTATATATTGTCACATTTAACCTGCTAGCGTTTTGTTGTGAATGTTTTGCATCTGTGCTCAAAGGGGATGTTGGTCTTTAGTTTTCATTACCCTCTGTATGGTCTTGGTGTCAGAGTGACCCTAGCCTCACAGAATGAGTTGGGAAGTATTCCCTCCTCTTCAGTTTTCTAGAAGAGTTTGTTTAGAACAGGTGTTACATCTTGCTTAAATGTTTGGTAGAATTTACCAGTGAAATCATCTGGTCCTAGCATTTTCTTTGTGGAAAGGATTTTCATTCAACTTCTTTAATAGATTAGATTTAAGAATAGATTTACTTTCTTAATAAATACAAGGCTAGTCAATATCTATACCTTCTTGAATGAGTGATGGTAGCTCATGCTATTCAAGAAATTTGTACATTTCACTCACGGTTGTTGAGTTTATTGGTGTAAAGTTCATAATATTTCTTTATTTTTCTTTTGATGTTAGTAGAATTTGTAGTGTCACTGCTTTCATTGCTGATATTGGTAGTTTGTGCCATCTCTCTTTTTCTGGTCTCTCTTGTAAGAGTTTTATCAGTTTTACTGATTTTCTCAAGAATTAATTTTTTATTTAATTGATTTTCTGTATTATTGTTCTGTTTTCTATTTCATTATATTCTACTCTGATTTTAATCATATGTTTCTCCTCCTTACTTTGGGTTTATTTACTCTTCTTTTTCTAGTTTCTTGAGGTAGAAGCTGAGTCATTAATTCCAAACCTTTGTTATTTTCTAATATAGGTATTTTAGTTCTATAAATTTAACTGCATCCTACAAATTTTGGTATTTTGTGTTTTCAATTTCATTCAGTTTAAAGTACTTTCTAATTTCTTTTTTGATTCCTTCTTTGATCCATGGGTTTAGAAGTGCCAATTAGTTTCTGAATACTTAGGGATTACCCAGAGATGCTTTCTGTTATTTATTTTTATTTATTAAATTTAATTCAATTATGGTCTAAGAGCATACTTTGTGTGATTTGAATCCTTTTAAATTTACTGAAACCTATTTGGGGGCCCAGAATATGGCCATGAACACTGTGGACGAGCTCTTGCCTCAGGGCCTTTGCACTTGCTGTCCCTCTGACTGGAATGTTCGTCCCCCAGAACTCCACATGGCTTGTTCCTTCACCCCCTCACATCTTTGTTCAAATATCTTCATGTCTGTGAGGTCACCTGACCACCAAATATGAAATGCATGTACACATGCACCAGACCCTCTTCAGCCTCCTTTCTTGACTTGGGTCTCTCTATGGCACTTACTGCCTCTGTGTGTGTGTGTGTGTGTGTGTGTGTGTGTGTGTGTGTGTAATTAAATGTCTTTCCTTCACTAGAGCATAAATTCTGTGAAGGCTGGAATCTTTGTCTCTTTTACTCACTTATGTATTTCCAGCACCTGGGACAGTGCCAAGCACATAGTAGGTGCTTTATAAATATTAAACGAAGTTGATTTAAAAAAACCACTAAACCCGTGAGACAGGTAGGGCTGATTTTATTACCACCATTTTATCAACATAGTAACCAACTAGTAAAATGTTAACTCAAGACACTTTATGCTCTCTGCCCTAATAATAATCCCTGCCATGTAAGGCCAGCTGCTCTGTCACCATTTTGTGGCAGGTGCTATGCTGGAGTCCAAGGATCCACGATGAATGATCGTGGCAGGTTGTTAAGACAGGGGCTCAAGCTGCGTGTCAGAGGAGCTGGAGGTGAGGCTGACAGGTAGTAGCTCTTCTCCACCTGCAAGTGCTTCAATTTTACCCAGGGAGAAAGAGAAGTCACCGCGGGGCTTCAGAAAGGAAGTGGCATGATCAAGTTTTCAAATTAAAACAATTTAGATTGCATACCTTATTTTCATGGAACCAATATTAGTTGAGTTTCTATTTTGTGTCAAGGACTATTCTCAGTGCTGGAGGTACAGCAGAGAATAAAAAGCCTTCATGAAGCTTACAGTCTAGTAGGAAACACTAACAATAAACAAATAATCAAATAAAAATACCCTATGGTTCGGGCAGTTTAAATGCTTTGAAGGAAGATAAAGGAGGGTAGGAGTGGAGAGTCATGGGGTGGGAGGTCAGGGAAGGCTCTACTAAGGAAGTTAACATCTGAGCAGACGTAGAAATGAAATGAGAAGGGAGAAGATGATTCTAGAGAGTTCCAGGTGGAAGGGCAAGGACCACCGCACACGATGGTTGTGACACAGAAATAAGCTTTGCCTGCTTTAAGAACATTCAGGGGGCCACACTGAAGGGAGCTGAGTGAGCGATGGGAGAGTGACCCACAGTAAGGCAGAGAGGCGGGGTGGGGGGAGAGATGGGGGAGGGTCATGAGCTATGGCTGGGCTTTATTCTAGTGAGAAATGTTCAAATCAGGAAAGCAATGGTCTCAGACCTACTTTGTACGATGCCTCTGGTGGATTTATGGACAACAGACTGTGGGAGGCAAGGCGGGAAGCAGGACCCTCCTCCCAGCTAGGAGCTCCCAGCAGTAGAGCAGACACAAGAGGATGGGAGCAACTGGACTCAGAGGGGAGCAGGTGGGATATGGAATTGGTAGAGTTAACATATATGTGAAGAAAAGAGGAACTCTAGGTGATTCCTAAGGTTTTGGCCTAAACAATTGGTCAATGGCGGTGCCATTTCCTGAAATGGGAAAGGTTGTGAAAGGAGGTGTTATGGACTGAATTGACTCTCTCCGCCCACCCCAATGCCTATGTTGAAGCCCTAACCCACAATGTGACTGTACTTGGAGACAGGGCCTTTAAGGAGGTGATTAAGGTTAAATGAGGTCCTAAGAGTGGGGCTATAACCCAATATGGTTGGTGTCCGTATAAGAAGAGAGAGAGAGCAGGGATGCACGTGCATAGGGAAAAGGCACGTGAGGACGCAGCAGGCCAAGGAGAGAAGCTTCAGGAGAAACCAACCGTGCTAGCACCTTGATCTTAGACTTCTCACCTCCAGAACTGTGAGAAAGAAATTTCTGTTGTTTAGACCTCCCAGCCTGTGGTGTTATGGCAGCCCTAGCTCACTAATGCAGAAGAGAAGGGGATAGTGATAGAAATCAAGAGTTCTCTACTAGACATGCTGAGTTTGAAATGCCTGTTAGACTTCCAAGCAGAGAGGCTGAAAAGGCAGGTGGATGCATAAGCCTGAAGCTCAGGGAGGAGGTTGAAGCTGGAGATATCATGGAAAGTCGCTAGCATAAAATTGATGTTTGTTATGGGGGAGCACATGTCCCCCAGGCTTTGTGCTCCTATGAGGAGCCTCCATCAGCACTGCAGTCCTGACTTCTCACTGTCCCTTAGTCACTCTTCCCCAGGGAGGAGGGTTGATACAGCTGATTGGTCAGTTTGGGAGAAATAACCCAGCCTTCTTGGTTCATTAATTTTCTTGTAATATTTCAGGATGCCTGCCTGTTTCTAGTCCTCCATGCTGTGAGTCATGCAGGGGTCAGTGTGCACTGGGAGAGGCCAGTGGTTGTCCAGATATGCCTATGATTGAATGGTTTAGTCAGCAAAATATTAGCAAGCCAGCTGCCCTGTGACTCAACTATATTCTCCAGTATAAATATTTAAAAAACCAGTAATAAAGGTGACATTTTGATCTCTGTTTGACTCTATCTCTATCCTGCACTTGATTCTGAACTTGAGGGTTCACTAGGTAAGGTCACCTGTCCTGTGGATCCTGAGAGAGAAAATCGCAGGGTCAAACATAGAAATTGGGGCTTCCCAACATTAAGAGAGGTGCAAGAGGAGTCATCAAAGGGGACTGAAAAATTAAGGTCAGAGGAAAGCCAGGAGAATGTGATAGCTGGAAACCAAGTGAAGAAAATATTTCAAGAAGGAAGGGACAGTCATCTGTTTCAAAAGATGCTGGCAGGTTGACGTAAACAAGGGTATATGAAATTGGTGGTATGACCACCTCTCTTTCTGGTTAATTTTGTGAAAAGAGAGAAAAACCATAATTTCAACTGGATTCAGTGGAGGTAGAACATCAGCGTAGCCTCCCTTACACCCCCAATCTCTTAGTTAAACATCTCCCTCAAGAGGGGTGACCAGTGTTCCTGGTTTGCCTGGGAGTGAGTGGTTTCCTGGGAGGCAGGACTTTTAGTGCTAAAATAGGGAAAGTCTGGAGCAACTTGGGAGGAGTTGGTCACCCTATTCTCAAGCAACACTTACCCCCCACAAACACACACTTACACAGTCACCAACAATAACACATAATCATAATCATACCACCGTGGCTGATTATCTTGCGCCTCTCAAGGTAAGCTACTCTGTTGACAATGCATATCCTTTTTAGTGGTGACGTGGATGTGGACGGGGGGAGAGAAAAAGTAAAGAGGAAAAGGGACTGACCCATCCAATCACAGGTCAGAGGACCAGCAACAAGCCTGTGTGCAACTGTTTAAGGTGAAGACAATGACATCCTATGTAAGGCGATGAGAGTGAGGCGGGTGGAGAGCACGGATTCCATCTGATGTGGTTCCTCCTCAAATGTGGCCAGCTTTCTTCTCTGGGCATGAAAGTAAATGGTAATCATTCATCAAAGTAGGGAATATGATGAGTATGAATTTTGTGAGAGAAAATAATGAGTTTGATTTTGAGCATAAGAAGTTTGCAGTGCCTGGCTCACCTGGAGAGCACAGGTAGTTTTTAAGGGCATGTCCTTCAGCCTTCTTGCCTGGATTCAAATCCCAGTCCATCACCCATTATCAGCTCTATGTCTCAGCTTCCTCATACGTAAAGTGAGCAGAGTAATGGTGATCTGCCCCGTGAGGTGATGGCGGGGGACAGTTTCTGGCATGTGGTAGGTGATAGCTACTCTCTATAGACAGGAGGGGCTGGATATTTGGGAATGGGGATAGTTAAAAGGACTGAGCTGAAAATATGGCAATATGGACGCTGAGAAATGGAAAAGCCCCAAAGAACATGTGAGCAGATCAGGTGGGAGATTGAAAAATGTGTGTGTGTGTGCGCGCACGCGTGTATACAGTAGCAGTGGCTGTGGAAGGGCAGTGAGACATGACAGAAAGCTTTAGTGGTGACTGTTAAGAAGATGATATGTATGTAGCATGGTAATATAAGAGGTATGGAGTTTCTGGTCTCAGTTTGCATTTGGAGTTTTTATCCGTTAGCCATATCTTCATAACAAATCTTGCCAAAACCTGCTTTAAAGAACAATAATTTATCTGCTCATAAATTGTTGTGTGTTAGCAATTTGGGTGGGGCTCAGCTGGGCAGTTCCTTTGCTCGTCTTGCCTGGGGTTGCTGATGTGGCCGCAGTCATCTGGCAGCACAGCCGAGGCGGGTGGGCCTCACTCACGTGTCTGGAGGTTGGTTCTCCCTGCTGGCTAGGAGGGTCTCTCATCCCCGTGGAGGCTGGCCCAGGCTTCCTGATGTGGTGGTCTCAGGCAAGAGCCTGAAAGCAGAAGCTGAAAGGCCTTTTGAGGCCAAGGCTTTGAAGTCATATGATGTTCCTTTCACTGCCTTCTGCTGGTTAAGCCAAGTCACGGGGCCAGCTTATACTTAACAGGAAGAGAAATAGACTCCATGTCTTCATGGGCAGAGTGGCAAAGTTGCATTGCAAAGAGTCATGTGCACAAGAATTGGAAGAATTGTTGTAGCCATCTTTGTAAACTGTTGAACAATGGTCTGATGGCATGTTTCTCAAGTCATTACTGGTGACCTACCTAATAGGACCTCAGATGTTAACTATCTCCCTAGCCCCGATTATGCCCAGAGTAAGCCTTGTGCATTATATGTGATGGGTATGGTGAACGTGGGAACGAGTAGAGGGGCAGGTTGGTCCAGAGTTAGTACTCTGATGTTACATTACCTATTGTTGAACTCTCCCTTCATGAGAACATGGGCAGTTAGCCAAGTGGTCTGAGGGACAGAAGCAGAGAAGAGAGTATCTGAGACCAGAGAGCTGGAGAGGAGAAGCCAAGGGGAAGCTATATACTGGAGAAATCGAAGTCGAAACACAATGAGCAGACCACATAGAAACACAAAGCCTCAAAGCCCAGGGCAGAATGGAGACCATACCTGTGGCATTCATGGCTCAGCTCTGCTTTCCAGTGGGGTGTGCTGTGCTGGCTTAAAGGACCCCAAAGAAGGCAGGTACTTACTGTGGTGGTTGACAGGGGCCTTGGTACCAAAGAACAGTGCCAGATCTGAGGATGCCTTCTTCTTTACTCTGAACTCGTCTGGGGCCATTGAGGTGGTTCCTCCTCCCTTTCTCACAGGCCAATCACGGCCATTAGGTAACCAGAAAGTGAGAGAAGAGTTCACTGTTCCAGGAAGGAGTGGATGTGTTTTCTGTTTGAGCTGCTTCTTCTACTTACCCCACTGGCTCTACTTTGCTCACATTTATCTTCAGGTCCCAGTAAGTGGAGCACATAAAGTGGAGGCAACGCAGTGGATGCAGACATCCGGGAAGCCATGTTTCCCTTGGTGTCAATGTCAAAGATGACCCCGTGCTGCGATGGGCCACAAAATCTTGCAGAGACCATGGAAAGATTGTTTCTCAATTTTTTTAAAAGCCAAACCTTACTTGATCCCAAATCTTGTCTGCAGTTTCTAGCTAGGGCCTCTGATTTTCAACTCTTGTTTTCCTTTTGGAATTTGAATGCAAGGAAAAAATAAATATACTTTTTATACATTGAGGCACAGCTCTGGTGTCAGACTGCCTGAGATCAGACCCTTACTGGTCATGTGACTGTGGTGAAGATGATCAACCTCCCTGTGCCTCAGTTTCCTCAAGTGTAAACGAGGGCCATGGTATCCACTTCATGTGGTTGTGGTAATGAGTCAGTGAGTTAACACATGTACAGCTCTTGAAACAATGCTGAACACACGGTTAGCTTTCACAGAGTCTGAGCTATTATTGTTACTACTGTTTTGTTGATTTTTTTTATATGACACATAAGGTCTGATGAAAAATTACAGAAATATACCCAATATTCACATTTTTTAAACGTTTACAGTTGAATTGGGGAAACAAACTATATATATGTAAAATACTTAAAGAACAGTTAAAAGGCCATATTTGAGAGAAACAAATACTTGGATTAATTACCCATATGAGTACTGAGGACGTGATGGGGCCAAGATACAGGGCAAGATATTTGATAAGGGGACATATCACTCAGAAGGAGGGTCTTGGGAGGGACCTTGAAGAAGTGGTATTTGGACTAAGTGGCAGAATCAAGGACCGGTGCGGAAAGCCACACCCAGTTCCCCAGGCTCCCATCACCCCACGGTCAAATGTGCATGGTCGGGGAGTGGGATACTATGTTCTATCACTCAGACTTGATTCTTCTGAAACATTCTCTCACTCCACTTTTTGGGGCTGTGGGTCAAAAGTTCAGCGACTCGTCACTTTGACATTATACCAGTTTACTCATATTGGGTGGCAGTTTTCGTTGTGACTTCAGTAGTCGAGTTTTCCACAACACTGTCACCTTCTCTTCAAGGGAACAAGAGCTGATTCAAAGAAGACAACGCTGGCCCTTCTTGGGGGAAAAGCAAGCCCTTCTTAAGCTTTGAACACTGGTTACTGCTTTGCTTACTTCACCCACTCTGTCCGGATTCCGGTCTCTGGTGGAAATATGTGCGCAGTTTTACAATTATGTTTCTTTGCATGTCTGAAATTTCATGTGGCAGTTTTGCCAACAACTAAACAATTTCTTAGTTTAATCTTCCTTAGAGGTTGTAATGATTTATTTCCACTTTTAGTCCAGTGACAAGTAACTTTTGGCCCTTCCCTCTTAATATATTGGTGTATTTGGGGGTATGATGTAATATATTGGTGTAAAAGAAAACCAAATGTTCCCTTATACTCTCCACCTCAAAACTGGTCTCCCTGATACCTCTGCTCTGCTCTCTAATCCACACACAACCTACACAATCCAAACCATCTTATGAAAGCAGAGGTCCGATGATGGCCTTTCCTTTCAAAAACTCTCGATGGCTCCCTCCAGCACACAGAATTGAGTCCACATCCACGGTGTGACCTCCGAGGCCCTTCAGAGCCTCTTCCCAGTCCAGTCCCTGGGCTTCCTTCTCTGGCCTGAGGGTGCTCACCGCTCAGCACCCATGTGAAGAGAGTTCCCAGGCCTGGTGCCTCTGATCTGCAGATTCCTCTCGTCACATTGGCCTTTCCCCTGTCGTCCTGGAAATGTTCTCATCACCTTCAAGGGCTTTTCTAACTGGCCCCTCCAGATCTAAATAATTGGTCTCCCTCTGGGCTCGCCTCACTTCTGACTTGTACCTCCAGCTGGTTGTTACCTGTTGATGGGCTTCTGTCCAGTAACCAAAGCTGTAGTTTATTCAGAAGTATTGCGATAGTTGGCTTCATAAACTAAGACTGCCCTCTGGATCAATTAGAGCTTCTGCAAGGTACTTTTTAAAGCCTCTGGTTTGTCCAGTTCGCTGGTACATTTGCTGTTCTTGGGCACTCTAGACACCTCAGGATTTTATTAGAGTTTACTTAGAATTCTAATAATACATTATGAGTGTATGAGTTGAAAATTAAAGGCACTTGACCTCGTCTGGGTGCCCTTTGTTGTCTAGGGTTCTACCTACATCATCTCCTCCAAGCCTCGCTGAGGTTGGCCTCATTATGCCCACTTTACAGATAAGGAAATGCAGATTCCAAGGTCAACCGATGTGCTCCTGGGGCCCCTGGGGCCCCTGGGGCGGGCAATGCAGCCTATGCAAGCATGGGGGTCTGGAGGCAGACCTCACGGTTGAAGTCCCACACTGCCTGGGTTTGAATCCTGGCTCTGCTGTTAGCTAGCTTGTACCAGTTACTAAACCTTTCTGTGCCTCAGTTTCCTTTACTGTAAAATATGATAGTAGTGTTTTCCTCGTGAGTTTTATTTTTCTTGAGATTAAAACAAGTTAATATACGTAAAGCACTTGGAACCGAGTCTGACATGTAGTAAACATACAAGTGAGCTGCTGTGGGTCTCACCATCATTGTTAACTTGCGTGAGCACAGAACTAAAAGGCGAACGAGTCAGGATTTGGACACAGGTCTGTTTGGTTCCGAAAACTGGCTGCTTGTACTTGTCAGACTGCCTCCTCTATGCCCATTTGCCTTGAGATTAAAGAATGGAGTGAAAAGTCCTTTTCCTCTTCCCCTCCCCGGGATCCAAACCCTTTATCAAATTACTTTTGTTTCAAATGCATGACCAGTACCTCCTGCATACTTTCTGGAGATTGAAGGCTCCAGAAGCATTAGCGTGAATGAGATCAAACTCCGGAATTACTTTGGTTTGAAAAGCATGACCAGTATGTCAAGCATACTTTCTGGATGTTGAAGGCTTCAGAAGCATGAGCGTGAGAGAGATGAAGTTCTGCTTCCGTACAAGGGCATGGCACAAAGCACGGGTCCTGTTACAAAGGTTGCTCCGGGGTGGGTCACTACGCCTGTAATATTGTTGGTATTCGCCCACCGGTGTTTGGACTGTCTGCCCAGGCCACATGGTTAGAAAGGACTCACACCAGCCCCAGCATGCTTGTTTTAGCACATAGAGCAGCTCTCTCCACCTTCCTTCCCCCATTCAGGGGTGAAGTTGTAGGAGTGTGTCTCTTCCTCCGCAACTGCCTCCCTGCTTCTTCTGTTCCTCAGAAAGGCCCGGGCCCCACACTGCTCAGTAAGAACAAAGCAGAGGTGAGAGGCAGATAAGAAAGGTGTTATGCTTAGCATGACTGGTTTAGGCTTAAAGTTGGGCCTAAATAGCCATTTAGGGTGAATTTTTTTCTATCCCTTGGGTATAACTTGCTGTGTCTGCATCCACATGACACCGTATAATTAAACAAGAGACTTAGTTTGTGAGATGCGTTCCCTCGGGGCATCATGCTTTCAATTTAGCTAAATTCAATTAAATCCAACAAACTCATGTGGGGTTTTAAGCTGTGACATCAGACTAAGTTCTGTGGATATAAATTCGTGTGAGGGATGGCCAGCTACCTCCAGGAGTCCCAAGTCTTGTCCAGGAGACAAACAAATAAGCCTGTAGCTCTGACATGATGTGTTAAGTTCTCTGATCATACAAGCAGGAGAAATGGCCCAGTGATCAGCTGGGGTGGGTGGTGGTAGGGGAGTTGTCACGGAAAGCTACCTCTGAAGTGAATACAGGAAATCGCCACATGGAAAAAGGGGAGATGGACCCACCAAGCAAAGGGCAGGGCCAGAGCTTAGAGATGTGAGGGCACCGGCTCATTGAACTGACTGATCAAAAAATGGGAGCTTTTAAATGTTCCAAATGTTGTAAAAGATTAACACCTGACAACAGCTCTCTGCAGTAGATTCTATTGCTATTTCCATTTTACAGATGAGGAAACCAACTTGCTCAGTGATATAGCCAGTATGTGACAAGATTTGAACAAGGCAAGCTACCTCCAAAGAAAGATATAATCACTAGCCACTAAACTTAACTACTCTGCTCTATCCCACCTCTCTAGGTTGGCTCTCCCTATGATGGTAGCCATTGTAATCACCTGGGAGAGTTCTAGAAATATACAGACCCTGGCCCTTCCCCCAGAGAGTGCTTTAGTGCCTCTTCTTGCTAAATAGCTCTGGTGTCCCGCCAGTTGCTCAAACTGAGCTTGGGAGTTCCTGGTACCTCTTCCTTCTTTGTTTTCAAATCCAATTCATCTCCAAATTCTCTCAATTCTCCACCAAAAATTTATCTCAAACTCTTCCACTTGTGTGTCCACCTCAACTTTCAGCACCAAAGTCCAAGCTCCCCAAACCTACTCATCTCTCAACTTCTCTTCTAATCCATCCTCCATTCTCAGCCACAGTGACTGTATCATCCTCTGGCCCCAAGTCTTCCCGTGGCCCCGGGTTGCCCTTGGAGCCTTGGAGTTCAGTCTGAACCTTTGTCATGTTCACAGGCTCCACGTGGCTAAGCCCATGCCTGTTCTCCCAGTTCATTTCACCCACCCTACCTCTCGTCCAGCCCCATGGAGGTTCTTTTACTCCCTTCAATGTGACGAGCTCTTTTCTACCTCAGCGTCTTCCCACACACTGCTGTTCCTTCTGTGGGCACAACTCTTTCCATATTTGGCTCCTCCCTGGGTCTCAGATCTTCCCTGACCCTCTTTGAGAAAATATCCCTCTGTCATTCTCTTTTAGGGCACACTGTTCTTTTCTTTCATAGTAAAATTTGAAAAGAGGAAATAAAGTTAATGTCATGTGAAAGAAATAATAATAATTTCTATGTTCCCGACCTAGAACTTGGCACTAAGCATTCATTATTTAATCACTGTAGCAACCTTATGAGGTTCTATTATCTCCATGTTTTGGATAAAGTAAAGAATCTCAGAGAGGTGAAGTAACATGCCCAAGATCACATATCTAAACATAGCAAAACCAGGCCCAGGCCCGACTTCAGAGTCTGTGCTCCTAACCAGTAAGCCAATGGGTCTTGAATGTGCAGAGGAATCACGGCAGTGGTGACTTATTAAAACTGCTACCATCGAGACATTGAAATCAAGCGGGTCTGGGTGAGGGTCCAGGAATCTTGTTGACGAGCATTGTGAGTGATTCTGAGGCCGATTGACCCCGGATCCCGCTCTGTGGAGCATCGCTCGTGCTGTGCTTCATAAGAGAGTAGATTTTAGGTCACTGGCAGCTTCTCATCTGAGCCTTACGGCCTCTAAGGCTCCATTTTGTCTATATGTTGATAAAAATGTTTTCTCACGAGTTTGTGGTGATTAAATGAGATAACTTGTAGAGTGCTGACAGTTAGTAGTTGCAGCATAAATATTGGCTTCCCCTCTCTCTCCTAGACTTTTCTTTCAGAAACTTCACTAAGTTAGGAAGGACAAAAGTAGCCAATAATTTGAAGCTGTGTTAATTTCTGGGAAAGTTTTATTTTCCCTCCTGTTATCTCTACTTTATAGATAGAGAAACACAGGCACAGAACAATTAAGTAAGGTCACAGCTAGTAAGTGGCAGCCCTCTTGACCTCCATGCTATGCTGGTGAAGAAATTAGATTTGGAAAGAAGTCTGTAGTGATGCTTGTTGAGTTGCATTTCAAACTTGGCTGTTCTTTCTATTGCTTTTCTCTTAGAACAGAATATAATTTTCCTTTCCCCTGTGTTTGTTGACTTTTGTCTTTGGCTCTTTTTTAAAGTATGTTCTTGTGTTTTTATTCTAAATATCAAATTCTTTTTAGATCACACAGTGATGAAATCAGACAAATATAGTCCGTGTGTCCGGTAATGGATGGACCATAGCACAGTTAAGGAGACTCGTGGTGTTTCAGATACTTGGAAATTGCTGATAGAAGCTGGAAGAGCTCTAGAGGCTTCCAAGGAGCAGGTGTGAGGAGAAGGTGAAGATCTGCCCAGGAAGGAGGAAGCTCGCTCCTGGCGCCCTGTCTCACGCTGGGGGAGTGGTCAGCAAAGGTCCCGGGGCCTTGTCTCGGGCTTTTCCCTTCCACACTCGACCCCAACTCCGCGCCTCAGGGTGGCCTTTCTCCAGCTCTCCTCCAGCTGTGCCTTTATGTCGCAGAAGCACGTGGCCCCACATCCCTCTTCTGTGGCTTTCCTTCTAGAGCGTGAGCACACACGCCCCCTGAGGGAAGCCCCTGCTCCCCGTCAGCTGAGAGCTTCGCGTCTCCCTGGCTGGCTGTCGGAGAGCCTCAGAGAGAGTCCAGGCATTTTCTCATTTGATGTTTGGACCCCTTACTTCTTGTGTTGGTGCTTTTGCTTCTAAGATTTGCTTTGTTTGTTTTGAAGAGTTTCCTCTTTGATCTCAGTGCCTGGGTTTTTAACTGCCCTTTATCTCAAAATCTGTTTGTGTGGCACATTAGAAATACGTATGTTCCTATTGCCCTTTTTACCACGAATAACAATTAATCTGGCTACCTAAAAATAGACTCCGTTCTATTTTCCAAATTTACATTAACTTAGTGTATCAGTCAGGGTTCTCCAGAGGACAGAACCGATAGAATGTGTGTGTGTGTGCGCGCATGTGTGTGTGTGTGTCAGAGAGAGATTCCACATCCCTCTTTCTGTGGCTTATATAAATACATATAAAGGTATTTTAAGAAATTGGCTCTTGTAATTGTAGAGGCTTGTTGAGTCAAAAGTCTGATGGGAAAGGTCAGCAGGCTGGAGACAGGAAAAAGGTTGAGACCAAAGGCAGTCTGCTGGCAAACCACGAAGAGCCCATGTTGCAGATAAAGTCTGAAGGCTGTCTACTGGCAGAATTCCCTCTTACTCAGGGGAGGGTCAGCCTTTAGTTCTATTCAGACCCTCAACTGATTGAATGAGCCCCCCCCCCACTAAGGAGGGCAATCTGCCTTACTCAAAGTCTATGATTTAAATGTAAATCTCATCCAAAAACATGCTCACAGAAACATCCAGAATAATGTTCAACCAAATATTTGGGCACTGTGGCCCAGCCAAGTTGACACATAAAATTAACTATCACACTTACTTTTTTCCAAATTGGACTCCGCAGAACAAATGTTAATAGGTTGGCAGGAAAAATTAAGAGGAGGAGTTCAGTGGTTAAATATATCTGTGACTTGTCATCCATCGTCCCTCCCCCTTGGAGTGTCACATTGCCCATATGTCTGTTAAAGGCTGAGAATTCCTGAGGTCAAGACAGCTGCTTGCTTTGTGTAGCTGCTGCCCGAGGAAGGCAGGACAGCCCCGCATGGTGCTGCCCTCGGTGGCCCTACCTCCACCAACATGCTGGGGGGAAGCGGGGCTAGACTTGTTTCCCTATAGATCCCAAATCCGGAACTCCGGTTCTCACATCTAAATTGCACAGAAATGTTTGTCTAAGGGCTAAAAATACGTGCTACCAACGAATCCAATAAAATAAGACAACCATTCCATGTTCAGCAGTCCATGGGCTTTCAAACAAATCCCAGCAAAACGGTTCCGCCTCTGTGTTGTACGGAGACTGAGACGTCACAGATGATGCTTGGCCGTTCCAGTCCTGTCCCTTTTCTCCCTTGATGGTTCCTTTCCATTTGGTCTCACTTCTCTGCCCCACACCATTTAACCTCCCTCTTTTGCTCTTCAGGCTTCCTCTGTCTCCCTAAGGGAGGTCTAATCAAAACCAAGATGAGTTATATCACAGAAAGAGCAAAGCTCTCACTGTTTCTCTATAATGCGTGTGTTTTCCTTTCCACCCTGTGCTACGCACCCTCAGTGTTGTCTTTCCTTAATTAAACGACCAGCGGGCTGGAATTATGTTGTGCCTGTGAAGTGATGATAATAGACATTGTGAGTGGTGTATAAACAAATGCTTATTGAATTTGATTGAGTTTGTAGAAGTCAAACCAACTGGGGGAAGCCAGACTCTCTACCTCCTCCAAGTGCTGACCCGGGTTAGGTCCGGGGCTCTGACGAGACTTCCCTTGAAATGCTTTCAGGAAGAGAACATTGGTTGCATATGCTCCTCTCATTCATTTCAGGGAGACCGTGGAGGCGGCATTCCCCTGGATTAGCATAGTCTCTTCCACCTGCTTCAGCAGTGACTTCCCTGCTGAGGCTGATGCATCTGCCTCTGCTCGTTTCCTCTCCCCATCCAGTGGCTGTCATGTTCCGAACTCAAGGGAACTCCTCCGAATGCACAGGATCTTGACGTCTGTCTCGTGAGGGACCTTCCACCCTGTTCTGTCCGTTGTCCTGGACGTTTCAGTATCCATGTGGATAAATCGCCCAGCCCTGTGGTTCCTGATGGCTCCCATCTCCACGCTGCAGCAACCTGCTCCTGTGACCAGATCCTGCATCTGCAAAGCCCCTGGAACCTGTCCATCGCAGAAATTTAAAATCCCTCTCACTCACTGTATGTTATTTTTCTCATAAAAATGTAGATATCACTCCTAAATGATTTAACACTTCAAGCTGTTCTCAGAGGATTACTCCTGACCTTTCACTCTTCCTAGTTCCAACCTCCCCCAGGATAGGTGAAGAGATAACCCTATCCAAGCCCTACAATGGGGACATCAGAACCAAAATCCTCTGCTGCAGCTGGAGACCCTTGTTGACTGCAGGCTAGGAAGACCAGGGTCCTGCCTTGCACTGTCTTCTCTTCCTCTGCCCACTCCCCTCCCCACGCTGGGAAGAGAGTGGTGGAGGCGGATGCTGTTCGGAGGACTGGGGGTTGTAAGTAGCAGAAACCAGAAGGGGGTGAAGTCTCCTGAGGCTTTGGGTGGAGAATAAGTCCCTCGGGGAGCCAGTTTGGCCCAGATCTAGGGCTGGTGCTGGTTGGTACCAGGACCACAGCAGAGCAGGCAGCCCTGACACCGGAGGCTGAGTGCGGTACTGAGAAGACGAACAGGGGCTCTTGCTGGTTGTTAGTTCTTGGCTTAGGACTTTCAGGGAGAGCTAGAGGCCAAGCAGGTTCCCTTCAGGGTCATTCTGTATAGTTCACGAGGGTCACTAGGGCAGAACAAAAGGCAAGGGTTGGAGACTGATGCCCTGCCCTGGAATCAAGAGTGTGCTAACTCTCGAAGATTCTGGGGACCACACTGCATGGGGGTTAGGGTGTGGACTCCAGAGCCAGGCAATCCTGTGTGACTTTAGGCAAAGGCCTTTACTTCTCCTGGCCTCAGTTTCCTCCTTTGTAAGGCAGGAACAAAAATAGTAACTACTTGGGGAGCATTAAAACACGGCAAGGGCCATGGCCTCTTTTGCTCTGCATTGTTTTTATTCTCCTATGGTGGTGATGCAGCCAAAGCAGGCAGGCGATGGAGACTTCCTAAATCAGTCAAGCAGTGGTATTTAATTGAAAAGACAGACACAGACATAGAAAAGTGGGTTTTTTGTTTTATTTTCTTAACAAGCATTGACGTGGAGCATATAACACTTCCAAAATATCAATTTCTCTCATACCCTTAATGGTCATACAAAGTGCTCAGGGGCCCAGGTAGAGGCAATCGCCAGGGGGACATAGCCAGAGCTGAAGCTTCCAAGCCTCGTGTGTCACTCCTGGGATCCCTAATGGTCATTGCTCCAAGGGTCAGAAAAGATGAGTCTGGGAAGGCAGACTTTCCCTGAGGAATAAGTAGGAGGGAGGGATTTAACCCCTGAGATCAGGGGACTGGAGCCATCGAGATGGGGGAACGCCATGGGGCGTCAGTAAGAGGTCCTCACAGCCGGCAAAGCAGGAAGGTGGAGCATTTGCAAACCTGTCTGCTCAGTCCCAGCATGAGGCCGATGCCAGCTTTCCCTGTTACTTACGACATACTAGAGCTGTAGTTAATATGACTGAAGACACTTGGCATGGAGAGTAAAACTAACAAAAAAAGAAAGAAAAAGCAAAACAACCTGGAAACCACAATCTAGCCAGTAGGGCTAAGGAGGCAGAAGAGAAGTGTCAGAGTAGGATGTGCCACGTTTCCACTCTATAGCGCCAAGAGAGGGGGCTGGAGCTTTTTCTGATGAATCGAACTCCCCCGCAGCAAGGAACACCAAACCTTTCCAAACTCAAAATAGAGTGCTTTTTCTAACATCCCAGAGCAGGTGGAGCGGCTTGAGAAACCCGGGCAGGAAGCAGGAAGGAACACCCCCTCCTGCATTGGAATCTCTCTGTTAGAAATGCCTCTTCGTTGTGAGGCTGGGCAGGGGAGTGGCTGCAGGGCAGGGCAGCGGTGGGGCTTGGCTCCCAGAAGATTGGGGCCCCTCTTCTCACTTCCGCTACACAGTACCAGGTGGAGGTGTCACTTGCTGGGGTCTGACTGTCCCTCGACACCGGCACTCCTGGGTTCAGTCTGCTTCTCTCTCCACTTGAGTTTGGCTGCTTCTTAAATGGGAAGCAAACAATATAGACTATTACTGAGCAAAATCGAGGATCAAAGCCAATGCCAGTAAACTGCAGGCAAGAAACGTAAGGGATGACATTCGGGGCTGGAATTAGCCACAGTGTCATCTCAAGATCCAGTCCACGACCCCTCTTGAAATCCACCCCCTCTGAAACCTGCTGTCTGTGGGGACGAAGCTCCCTGTGCACATGCAGTTGTTTGGGACAAGTACGGGGTTTACCTGGCAGTGAAAAATAGCAGCGTCAGTTTCTGAGAGAGACCACAAGAGAAAGACTGCATTTATGGTGGTTGTTATACACTGTTTAAATTCTTAGTAATCACTTGTCAAATAATTGAACCCCAACCCACATTTTGATTAAACTAGGTCACATTTGAGTTTGTGTTACTTGACTTTTGGTAAAGTGGGCTGGTGTGGCAAAGAACCACCACAGAAGAGCTGCTAAATGCAGCACATGGTGGGACTGTGGTATTTGTTCTAAATGTGCTCTGTCATCACAGTTTCTGTTGTGACTGTGCTTTAGGAAGCAAGTCAATCAACTGAGTCGATATCACCTGGAAACTCTAAAGCTGCAAGGACTACACCCAGATGGAGCGAGCCACTTACCCTGCCTTTGCCTCAAGTTTCTCATCTGAAAATGTGGGCATGTTAATAAGGCCCACCGCCCGGGGATGTTCTGAGGATTAAGTGAGATAATGCATCCAACGCTTGACAGAAAACCAGGCACAGAGTAAGGACTTAAATAAACCTAGGAAGTTGCTACCATCCCCATTTTGCAGAGATGGAAAAGAAAGCTGAAACGCTCCCGTAATTTCTCAAGGACACGAGGGTAATAGATGAAATGTTGCCGTGAGGCCTGGCACGCATGGAAGGTACCCCAAAGGTCCTTCTCCTCCCCCCTCCCTAGTGTGTGGTCTAGCCAGGGCGAGAAGTCAGGAACGGGCAACCTACCGAGGCGAGAACATTGACCACCACACTGTGCAGGAAGCACATGGTGGCGGCAGCTTCCAACAGATCTATCAGGTCAGCGAGAGCTGACCAAATGTGAACAAGCCCTGAGAGATAAATTTGGGTGGGAGCAGGGAAGTCAAATGGAAGGAGACATGTTCTGAGATGCTAGTTGGGGAGGACAGCACAAAAGGTGGGCGAGGATGCCGAGGGGGAGGGGGAGTGGCGTTTGAAATCAGGAATGTTGGAGAATGGTGGAGAAACCAAAAAGATGAGGCGTGCAGGGCCATGTTTTCCTCTCAGTTATTTTGACTAGGGATGTATTCCTCAAATTGGAATCCGAAGACCAGAAGAACATGCATATATTCTGTGGCTTAGTGAAAATTATTGTTAAAGAACTGAAGTCTGTATATAACGCAGCTCTGAGAAATGCTGAACCGGGGCTGTTCTCTGCCTCTGATAGATTAACTGCACTGGCTAGACAGCGTCCTCACACAAATCCAGACTTCAGAAGCACTCCCTAAATTAATCTTTCAGTTCCACAGAGTTCAGCTCACCCGTGATGGTGTCACTTGCTTCAAATGGTAAGCACTGCACAGCTCCGGTCCGGTTCTGGACACGAGTGTTCACGGAGTTCCTTAGGTAGAACGGGCCACATTTATTTATATGAGGCAAAAGCTAAATCTAAAAATATATCAAACTCCCTGAATTGCAATATGTGATAGTCAGATTATTGTATATCTCAGCTTGAGAACTACACCACCACCATTTTAAACTCCTTAATATTTTAAGATTGCTTTCATTTTATTTTTAAATTCAAGTAATTTTTCTCTCTGTGAGCTTCAGATATTCTAATACTGTGACACCCAGTTCTTAGCTCAGACGACAGCACATACAAGCTCCACAGTGAATCTCTACACGCTGGATGAGATGACGATAAGGCCCCAGGGTGTGGGGGAGCCCCCAGAGGGAAGAGGACTGGATCTCTGAGTGACCGCCTGGAGGAGACCTGCCCACTAACTTGAGCACTTGCCTGGAAAATTCTAAGAGAGTGAGAAATCAACTTCCATTGTGTTAAGATTCTACTTTCTAAAACTTTCTCAATCCAATAATTCAGTTGGAATAATACATTCATTCTGATACTGATACATCTGATTTCTTAGCTCAAATAACAGAACATCTTATTTTCCTTTCTTCCCAAACCAACAATACAGTTAGAATAAAGTACTTATGACTATTGACTAAGTGCTAGTTATTATTCTAATGATTTTAAACAGATTATCTCATTTCAGTCTCACAAGAATCTTAAGATGAAGAATTTTTAAAGCTCATTTAAAAGATTGGGGACTGAGGAGATTAAGGCATAGAGAGGGGAAATATTCTGTCTAAAGTCAGACAGCTGTCAAGTGCCTAAGTTTGGAATCTAGACTATTTTGACTCAAAAGTTATGTTTTTCACTTGTGAATTTTCAACGTGCACCAGTTGTACATCAAAATTGCGTGGTATGCTTATGACAGAAACTTCTTCTTCTTCCTTCAAATCCGTTTCTCTTTTTACTGGCACACAGTGACACTGTGTTTCCTTCCCTCTCCTGCAGTTAGGGGTGGCCATGTGACTGAGCTCTCCCTAACAGAATGAGAGCAAAAGGGAAAAGTCATGCTGTTGTCAGACTGTCCCATTACAACTTCCCACATGTGTTTCTCCGTGCTATTTCTCCATCCGTCAGGTGGAAGCAATAACAATGAAACCGTAGGGTACGGGGGAGCCACAAGGCGGAAAGAGTCTTGGTTACTGAATGACTGCGTGAAGCCGAGCTTCCCTACCTGCCTCACTCTGAACCATTGTGTGAGCAAGAAATTAATTTCTGTTGTGTCCATCTACTGACACTTTAGAATCTGTTTCTTACTGTGACCTACCTTATCTTAATTCATATAGAGAAAAATACAGTTTTCTAACCTATACTCCAGACCTTGAGGATCAAAATTTCTGGGAAGAAGCCTGAGTATCTACAATTTTTTAAAGTTCTCCCATGTGATTCTGATGTATCTGGTCGTTGCAGTTATGTACTTCATTCCACAACTGACTTTTCCCTTTACCCAGCTAAATCCTTCTAATTGGGTATCTTAGGGAAAGGTTTTTCCATTTTCAGTTTTGCCTGAATTTTAAAAATTTTATAGACCAACAATTTTATTGATTCAGAAAAAGCTTCACTTATTTTTTTTTTTTTGATGCTTTCTTTAAAATTCGGTCCATTTGACCCAGGGAATTCAAGATGTATCTTCTCAGGATCAGGATTCCAGGTCATCTATTTCCTTCCTCCCTTCCCTCTTCCCTTCTTCCCTTCCCTCCTTCCTTCCTTTCTTCCCTCCCTCCTTCCTTCCATTTATCTATCTATCTGTCTATCTATCTATCTATCTATCCATCTATCTACTACCTACCTTCTATCCACCTGTCTCTTTCTATCTATCACAGCTAAATGGACTTCCATAAAGTATTTTCCTTCAATTTTATCTTATACACACAGGAGGTTTGCATTGTGTAATTCCTCGGAAATAACATGCCACAATTATAACACAAGAGTTCAGCAGCTGTTAATGCATTTTAGTGATTACTTTGGAACTGTGACTGATCTCCAAATCTTGGGGGACAGGGAGCATTGAGAGATTTTCAGATATGGTAAGACCTGCCCTAGCTATTTTTGTAGTTTAAAATTGAGGTCATGTTTTCTTACATTATTTTATCTTTTACTTAATGGTTGTTTTTTTCTGACTGAAATTAAATATGGACACTCAACACAATGATAAGTTTTTTTATCAAATGCCTTGAGTGTTTATAGCAGGATGTCACTCTTATTTGTTAAGAGGGTATATGAAGAAAGCCTTTGATATGTCTAGAGACACTGATAATTAGTAGAGAAGCATCATGTAAGGGTAGCTAACGTTTTATAGTGTACTTATAGCATGCCAGGTGCCCTTCTAGGGACTTTGCATAAATTAAGTCCTTTAATCCTCAGAATAATCCTATGAGTTAAGCCCTCTGTTTATCTTGTTTCAGAATGAGGACACTGAGGCATGGAAGCACGAAGGAGCGTGCTCAAATTTACATCACGAGTCAGCGGTGGTGTTGGGATATGAACCCGTGTAGCCTGGCTTTAGGCTCTGTGCCGTTAGCCATTATCCACTCTGCCTGTTTTAATAGGTAAGTATTGATTCCATGTGATTTTCCCTATCATTCTATGGGTATGTTAGTTTTCTATTGCTTCCTAACAGTAGCCACAAATTTTGGAGCTTGAAAAAACACACACTTATTATCTTACAGTTTGCATGGGTCAGGAGTCCACACTCGGCTTAGCTGAGTCCTCTGCTGAGGGTGTCGCAAAGCTGCAGTCAAGGTATTGGCCAGGTCTGGGGGTCTCACGTGAGCTTCAAATTCCTCTTCAAATCTCACATCATTGGGGGCAGAGTTAATTTCCTTGTAGCTGTGGAACTTATTATGGCACCTTTCTTCTTCAAAGCCAACAAGAGAATCTCTTTCTGACCTCGGTGAAGTCTGAAATCCTCTTTTAAAGGGTTTCCAACTGATTAAGTCAAGTTCACCTGGGATAATCTCCTTTTTGATGAATTTTTCAATTAATTTGGGATCTTAATTACGTCTGCAAAATCCCTTCACTCTTGCCATATAATGAAACCTAATCAAAGATGTAACCTCACCACTCATGTAACACCAGGGGCAGAGATCACAGGGTCTTCATAGAATTCTGCCCACCACAGTGGGTATGTCTGGTTCCTTCCTCCACTGCTGAAGGAGATAGATAAATACTATCATATTACACAACGAGATGGTATTTCCATTAGGACTTAACTCATCAACCTCGGCTTATAAAAATATCAAGGATTCGTTAAAATAAGTTTTATACATAAAATTTTCCTTCTTGAACTCTTTTCTGGGGCTCTTCACACTGAAGGAAGGTTGATGGTATAAATAAATTATTTTTTTTTTGAAATTATTGTAAATTTACTCTGCTGATTAGTTTTTCAGGACATTTCTTTAAATCACCTAGTCACTTTTGTCCTGTGATCCCCATTGGGTAAAAATCAAACTCCTTAGTGTGGAAAACCAAGATCCCCCATACACTAACCACACATACCACGTTGCCCTCACCTCTTGCCACTGCCTTCTCCTCCCATTGTCTTACTCCAAGTTCCTTTCATGCTTCTGGGTCCCTGTGCATGGCGTGCCTACACACTTGCTTACTTTTAGCTGGAATACCCTTTATACCTCACTGCCACCCCCCAACACGTCGTCTCCTGGTAAATGCCCTGGTTCTTCAAGACTGGGCTCAGATGCCATTCCTTCTGTGAAGTTTTCCCAAATTTCTAAGCTGAAAGATAAGAGTAGAAGCTGCAGAAAAGGAATCTGAGTTCTAGGTTCAGTTGGAGGGTGGAAATGGGAGATAACACTGACCGAAGCCCTCTTGAAGAGCCCTGTCTCGTTTGGAGTTAAGTATTTTGTAGAAAAAAAATACTTTAGAAGAAAATAAAATGGATTTAGGAAATCAAAGCTAAACCAAAAGTGCAAATGTGGACTCTTAACGTGTTCTATCACTACAGAGGTTGAACAATAACACAACGTCAAATGTGCTCTCTAATTTCTGTGACTTCGCTCTCTCTCCTAACTCTCCATCACAAGAGCCAGAACTCTTTGAAGACTAGATGCACATATTACTCTTGTCTGAGTGCAAGGGTGCTTGAGAAATACCTGGGGTAATGCTGAAAGGACAACGGAGTCAGCTTTGAGGAATTTCCACTCTCCAACTTGGAACCGTCTGAGCATTAAATGGTTATTCATTTATGTTATTCATAAACAAGTTGAGTTCATAATTCCATGAATCCATAATGATATTCAAAATGGGACAAGATAAAGTTCACAAAAGACGTTATAATACAAAAGAAAGTTGAACATAAACACGTATGCTTAAATTGTATTAATTTTAAGAGAATTACGGTGTTGACATATGTGAGTGTTCCATTTCTTCTACTGAGTATATGGCTCTTTATAAAACACAGATATGTCCTTTTCTTCACCTCCAGATGCAGGCAAGGTAAAGAGAATTATGAGTAACCAGGAGTTCTGAAAAAGTAAGAAGTATACCAAGAATAAGAAGGATTGTGACCAGCAGTGTAGGAATATATGCGTAGAAAGAATGTGTTGAAAGAAGATAGATTCCCCACATGATCCAAGAGTAAACTCGATCTCTCATCTTCTAGGAAACAAAACCTCTCGACTGATTGGACATTATCAAGAGATAATGTTAACAAGGCATCATAAGTTCTAATAATGCTAACACATCGTGCCAAAATTATTTATAATAATGAAAGGACAATAGTGTGTCTTGCTGGCCAAGTAAACCTTTAAGAATGTATCATTTCAGGAAAACATGCCGATTGCCAGAAACCAAAACTGTGTGAAAGGTGTGGGCTTCGAAAGACCCATTGACGTGATCAGTGCTCGTGACTGTGAAAAGAAAGGAGGTGGAGAAGGCAGACAGATGGTCACTGGATGGAGTTTGAATCACTCTGGAAGTTTCAACCAGGCCCCAGGTCCTGACAAAGAATTATTTGACCAGTAGCCTGGAATCTGCAAGCTTAGCTGGTGTGAGACAATGTTTATTTTCTTGGTTACTTTAACACTGGGAAGGTATAAACTAATTAGAGAAATATGAATAAATGAGTCAATAATTGTTAATACGCTGAGTGAGGGTACAACAAAGCTACTTTAATCACTATAATAATTTGAGTTCCACTCTTCCTATTATTCTACTTGTCTGCTTTAATGTACAATTTTATTTATTTATCCAGTATCTTGTTTATTACCTGCTCCCCTTTTCCTCACCCTTTTTTCATCCTTGTCAAATAGGAGGGCAGAGATCATAGTCTATTTTTTATCCACTTTATTGAGATGTGATTGACATACAGAAACTGTAGATATTTAATGTATACAACTTGATGAGTGGAGACAAGTATACACCTGTGAAACGGTCACCACCATCTATGCCATAAATTTATCCATCATCTTCAAAAGTGTCCTCCTGCCTCCTTGTTTTGTGGTGGTTTTTTGATCTATTTTGATCACTGATGTATCCAAGAACCAAGACAGTACCAGTTACATAGTAGATGCTCAAAAAATATTTATTGAATGAATAAATGCCTAATTGTGGTATTTTAAAGATTTTTACATTTGTAAGTTGTGTGTTTAAGGTTTTTGAATCATTTAAGAAAAGTCAACACATTAAACTTGTAACTATGCTGAAATTTTAATGATTAGCATCTTGCTGTTTGAGCCTAACACAGATTGAAGGACATTTACAAAGAGAAGGAGGGTGCAAGCGGAGAATGGTTCTGTGTCCGTGTGTCCGTGTGTGTGTGTGTGTGTACATGCACAAGCACACTTTCACATGCTATCTTATGACTAAGCTGGCAGGCTGGGTTCTGTGCTAGTAATAGACCTTCTGAGAGTGTAAACCCTCTATGAAATAGATGCCTCTATGAAATTTCACTTCCTAGGGTTTTTATTCAAACTGATTTCAAGAGGGAAGCAGAGGTCTTTGTTCCTGGAGGGGAGGTCCAGGCATTATTAACTCCAGGTTTTAGCTCAGGAAACTGACATTTCCACAAATTAGGCATGACAGGGATAATAATTTTGGAATCTCTCCAGATGCACCTTTCTCTGTGGGTGAACTAGCTTTCATGTCAGCAACCTGTCCACTGCTAGGGCTTTAGGAAAAGAGACCACAAAACACCACCTCAGAAAGGAAATAGAAAGAGGACATGTAAGGAGGATATACAAAGAAGTCCCTTACAGGTATTAAAAAGAAGAGGAATGTTACCCTTCTGTGCCAGGGAACTGCAGAGGGAGAGAGGAAGGGGAATCGGGGAAGCAGGCTTTCAGTACATGCGTCCTGCTCAGAAAGTTCAAAGAAGAGTTGGATTTCTCCCCATCAGTGCTTGGAACTCTGGGAGGAAAGGGCCATATTGGAAGGCTCTTTGTCAACATGTGAGGTGATGGAGTAGTGGTGGCCTTGGCAAGTGGCCAGAGGGACGAGGCAGATTTGACTCCTGAGGGTTCTGGAAGGTCCCTTATGCCTCGTTGGGTGGATGTGTTGGTCCCTAGAAGACCAGAGCACTGGCAGAGTCTGAGGATGCACAAAGAGGCCGTAGTGTGAGAAGGCAAACCAGAAGCAAAGGTGCAGGACTAGAGTGTGTGCCAGAAAAATATTCCAGAGACTCATGTGGGCCTGGTGACCCATCAGCTGGGAGGGGCCCAGACCTTCACTGAGGATCCAGTGCCATACAATCCCATCAGCCCCAGCCTCTCCATCTTTGGAAAGGGCAAGGGAAGAGAGAGGAAGCTGGAAAGATTCACCATTTATCCCAAAGAAAATGCATCACAGAAGAGTCCGTTTAGAAGAGAAGACACTTTAATACCTAATACTGGCAAGTTTAAAAGAGTGTTTTCCACCCCTGTAGCCAGTGAGGTAGACGTTTACGAGGGAGAGCAGACCTGCGACAGAAAATGGGGAAGCTGCATTTTCTTCATGTGTCTAGGTAGTACCTGAAGTTTCCACCCCTGCGACCTGAGGGACACACCCAAGCCGCCCAGGTGTGAGGCGTATGAGTGACCTCAATCTCTGTCTCAGTCCCCAGGGCGGGGCACTTCCCAGTAAACCCAGCCTCCTGTTCTCGGGTGTCAGCAGAGCCTGGCTGCCCTATAAACTGTTTGCTACACGTGAACTAACATAGACTCCGATATTCCCCCAAACAATTTAATTCTTTGAGCATCAGAGCAAGGGACGAGTTCAATTTAGGGAAAGGAGGAACTCCATCTGACCTGAGCTCAGGAAGGGGAGAATGTGATGGGGATCCCTGAGGTGCAGGATGAGGGACTGGGGTGGGAAGTGAACTCTGGCGGGCTCGTGGCCTGGTCTTTTTCTCTGTGTCTTTCCAGTATGGCCTCACAGACGTTAGTCAGATGCTCCATGTGAAAGAAAAGGCTCAGCTTCTGTGGGCCCACAAGGAGCAGGTCCTGGGGGTGGGCCAAAGGCAATGTGGGCAGGTGTTTCTTCTGAAACCCACTCCACTCCATTAAAGAAGAATTTGGCCCCCAAAGGTATCAACAGCAGTAAGAATAGTCAGAATCGGCAGATTCAAAAGATGGTTTTCATAGATCAGTTACACACCCTGGGGCTCAACGACATCCATATCTGAAGAGGAAACCTAAATCTTACAATAAAAGATTGAAGAGCCAGAGGTGAGGAAGTAGAAACGGAATACTGAGCTGTATATGGCAAAAATAGACTTTAATAATTTTAAGACAATGCAGAACATTTATATAACACAATTATTTCTGGGACTATTCTGAAAAAGTAAAAAGGAAACATTGCTTTTATCTCAAATGTGTTAGAATAACGTAAATAAGCATTCTAAGTAATGCTCACCCTCCTTCCCCACCCCTCGCCCTTATCTCCAGAATAACTAGGTAGTGTGCTGGCTGACTGTCAGGACGGTCGTCTCAGCTCTCTGGTTTGCTTGACCTGGTTAGAGATTTGGAAGCACGTGGGGAGACACGCAGCGCACTGGTACTTTCCGTGTACAAATGCAGTATCAGTCAATGAGGACTGCTCTGGATACAGAAATATCAGATTGATTCTAACCAATGTGCACAGTCTCCCTCAAAGTTCCTCATTCATGAAAAGAGCGCTAGGGAGCCTGATGGACTGGGGAGCAAGTGAAGGGCTCATAATGGGTCAGGTGCCATCTCATGCAGAGAACAGGGTTCCAGTCCAAGCCTACGATCACCTGCCCATTCAAGCTGTTTCCGCAAAACTATTGGCAGAATTGAAATAATTTTTAAACCATTAAAATCAAGAAATCAGCACCTCTTCCATGTATGTACCCTATGAAAGAAAAAAAAAGGGTTGGGGCTTAGGTGAGAAAGGAGATAGAAATGAGAAAGGGGGCTTTGGAGAAATGATGGTGGGAGGAAGAGGAGAGGTCTGAATTGTTTTACTCCAGATGGTTTTGAATCTCAAGTTCAAAATATCGTCCACTTGTGAGGAGATCTCCCCAACCCGACCTCAGACTCTGATTCAGGTCTTCATGCGATGCCGGATCGGTCCCTACACGCGTGCTCCCTCCGTGTCCCCCTGCCACCTGCGACATACGTCTGCTGGTTACCGGGAGGGGTGGCTCTGATTTAGAGGGACATTCACTGATCCATACACAAACTGAACTCAAGGCCTTGGCCTCGTTGATTCCGGACTAGCTCATTCCTCATTTTCTGGGTAGGTTGCATTAATCAGACGGTATTTTTCTCAAACTTCACCAGGAGAGGAAGCATCACGATTTATCACCGCCAACCTATTTCAAGGTTTAATTGAATGTGTAACCGAAATCAATAATGTAATTAATAAATGTTTGTGGGTGAGCGCTTTTAAGACCACGGTTGAGGATTTCAATTATAAAATATGAGAGTTTCCCCCCTCCTAACCTCTTCCTGTCCTCATTTGTACATATCTTATTTGTCTTCCGAATGAGTTCATTTCTGGAAGTAGTGACCTCGAGATTTCAAAGCACAGAAGCGAGACTCTCACAAGTAAGTGGGTTTTTTTCCACCTGATCCTTAATGTCTCATGCCCTCTGGTGGTAAAATCAGAGGACCTGCTGTGTTTCCGTTTGAATTCTCCAAAGCAAAACATTTCACTAAAATAGAATCAAGAAAGCATTTATCATAATTAGCTACTTACTGTAAATAAATCTGTTTTAAGGAAGTAAAGTGCTTCAGTGTAGTTGATTTGACACTAAGAATGTGAAGGAACCGCAGAATAGGGAAGAGTCTGTGGTTGGCAAAGCTGACCTAAGCTTTCTAGAGCCTCTGTTTCTCCACCTTCCTTTTTAACATAGAGAAGAAACCGTGGTAATTGCACATGAGTACCTGTTACATGTGTGCCAAGTCTTCTCTGGGGCTGAATTACATCTAATAGCTTGGGCAGAAGTGGGACTGCCTGAAATCTGTTGCCTAGAACAGTACCTACATAAAGTTAGACTGTAGGACATTCAATATCCTCTGGGGTAAAATTATCACTGGGAGGTAATTCACAGAAAAATTACATTATTTCCTGGATCATATCCCCTGAAAATATGAGCAATAGTTGGAAAATTAAAAAATGAGTCAGAAAGAGGGAACATATTGATCTGGGGGAGAACTTAAGCAAAATAGATATCTTTCCATGTAAATTTTTTAGCTTTTCATAAAGCAAAATGTATTTAACATTTTTATTTTGAGAAGAAAATATCTTTTTATTTTGAGAGGGTGTAAAGTTGTCCTTTTTGAAGCAAAATTTTATAACCATAGATGGCAGGATTTTTAAATGCCTTTTCTTTGTAATATTTTTTAAACTTTTTACGTTGAAATAATTTCTCATTAACAAAAAATTGCAAAAATCGTACAAAATATAGTATAAAATCCTCATATACCCTTTATCCGACTTCCCCAAATGTTAACATCTTACTTAACTACAGTACAATTTTCAAAATCAGGAAATTAGCATTAATACTATACTATTAATATATATAATTGACAGACGTTATTCAACTTTTGCAAATTATCCCATTAGTGCCCATTTTATGGTCCAGGATCCAGATTATGATTAAATTCATAATTGTTAAATTCATATTATACATATGAGGTAAGAAGACCACAGAAGTGATATCATGGGTTCTCAGTACATCAGTCCGGCGTCCTCACGTGGATGTATCTGTTATTGGCGATGTCAACGTTGATCACGTGGTTAAGGATTTCTCCACTGTAAAGTAACTATTTTTCCCTTTGTACTTAGTATCTTATGAAGAGATGCTTTAAGTCTATGTAAATATCCTATTTCTTATCTTCTATTGTCCCACTAATCACTGACTGGTGATTTACTATTTCCATCATTTCTTTGACATTTGTTAACTGGAATTCTACTGTCAAGAAGAGAGCTTTCCCTTCTTTTCTATTTATTGGTTATTCAATTTTTTATGTACATCAGTATGGAGTCACGGATATTTATTTTATTCTACATGTTACAGCCACTGCTGTCACTCACTCTGTTCCTCAGATTGGCCCAGATTTGACTGTTAGGAGCCTCTCCAAGTGACCTCTGTGTCCTTTCAACATGTGTCCAACGTTTTTTTTTGAGCACTCCTTTTCTTTCCTGCACCTTAAGATGTTCCAGGCTAATTTTATACTTTTCCTGCCCCAGCCCTGAGATCAGTCATTTCTTCCAGGATCCCTGATTCTTTATTGGAGAATGGTGTCTGGAAACCAAAATCTGGGTGCTTGCTGTGTTCATTGCTGCTGCTGTCTTTACCAGTAGGCTGTCTCAGCAGACGAAGCTAAGAAAACGTCTATGTATATGTGTGGCCAGAAACCAGGCGAGGAAAGGGTTACTGAAAATCTGATTCATAACTAAACACAGTCTGTCAAATGCTTTCCAGACAAGGAGAAAACTAAATGTGCTGTGTTTCAGAAGTTGATGTCCTAGTTTTTGCAGATGTTGCCATCCTACAGTGAAACTGCAGCGGGACCCCTGCAAATCGCTCCAGCTCTAAGTGTCCAAAAGTTACCATAGACCTATTATGTAATGGCATGTGACATTGACCTCATTATGTAACGGCCTGCACATGCTCCGTGATTAGGCCCAGTTGTTGTGCAGCTATAACGTATCCCCTGCCCTCTGGAGTATAAAGTGTCCACCGGCACTAAGTGGGGGTGGGGGTGGGGGTGGCGTACTGCGTTGGGAGCCATCCCCAGTGTTCTCCATTGCTTGTGCAAGTAATAAACATTTTTCCTCACCCACTTCAGTCTTGGTTGTGCTTTTGAGCTCCACACTCACCAAGAAATGAACCCACTGAATTCAGTTACATATATACGTATGCACACATACACATAACCTAAATTCCTATCTATCCATCTATCTGTCAATCATCTGTCTATCTACTTACCCACCTATCATCTTTCTTTTATCTCTATTTAACATCTATCAATCATCTCTCTCTCCCTCACTGTGAGTTCATACTGATACATTTAATTCCAATCCAACACCACAGGTTCATTCTAGCCTTCCTCTTTTCCGTATTTGTAACTCCTTTCTCTGTCAGTAGGAGGCCTGCCTCTCATTATTCAAAGTTTATTTACTTATTTACACAATCCTAAAATATATACAAACTAGTTTTAGAATTACTAACCCATGCCATTCTAGGGGAGTGGAAGAACTTACTAACCAGTATACAATGTTTGTGTACATTTCTTTTTGTCTTTAGTCTTAGAGTATATAGTCAAAATACTGTTTTTCAAACTTATTTAGGTTTGTTCTTTTCTTCCCCACCCCCTTCAGTGTAGTTTGTGTAATAGAGTTAGGCTTATTTGTTATTACTTGTATTGTATTTTGGATTCTCCCCTCATCCTGCTTGATTGGAAGCATTTGTTTATATTTTTGGCCTATGAAACATTATCTTGGTTTCTAAAAGTCAGAACTGTACAAAGAGTTACATTCAGAGAACCGTTCCTTCCTTGGCCCCCATCATGCCTTCCACCCCTGCCCCTCCTCCTTATCCCTGTATGTCAGCTCTCACATTAGTTTCTGGCTTAGCCTTTCTGTGTTTCTTTTGGCACAAATGGGCAGATACAAGCATCTTTTCTTTTCTTTTTTTCCATGAAAGGTGGCACATATAAATACTCTTTTGCATTTTGTCTTTTTTTACTTTATGTATCCCGGAAAACAATCCATATTAGTTCACAGAAATCCTCTTCTAATTTTTTTCCTCTTATAGCTGTGTAGATGTACATAGCTTATTTAACCACTCTCCTATATTTAGACATTTATACTGTTTCCAATATTTTGCAACAACAAACAATGTTGCAATTAATAATTCCATGCAAATGCATTTTTGTATTATTGGAGAGAGATCTTCTGGGTAAATTCCTAGAAGTGCACTTTTGTAGTTTTCTTAGGTTTTTGCCAAATTTCCTTCCAAAAAGCTTGTACCAGGTTGCATTCCTACCAGCAATGTTGCAAATGCCTGTTTCCCTACAGAATGTGCCATCATACTTTTTAATTGTTGCCAGTCTGATAATTAATCCCAGTATAGTTTTAATTTTTATTTCTCTAATTATAAGTGAGGTTAAACATCTTTTCCTATCATTAAAGATTATTTTGGGGCCAGCCTGATGGTGGAGTGGTTAAGTTCGCCCGCTCAGCTTCTGGCAGCCGGAGTTTCACAGGTTCAGATCCCAGGCATGGACCTACACACTGCTTGCTGAGCCATGCTGTGGCAGCGTCCCACATATAAAGTAGAGGAAGATGGGCATGGATGTTAGCCCAGGGCCAGTCTTCCTCAGCAAAAAGAGGAGGATTAGCAATGATGTGAGCTCAGGGCTAGTCTTCCTCACACACAGAAAAGATTATTTTATAACTCTTTTTGTGAATTGTCTGCTTATGTCTTTCCCCCATCTTAATAGGTTTTAATCCTTAATATTTTCCTCTCAATTTTTGAAAGTTCTTTATATATTAGCAACATTAGTACTTTATCTATAGTTAGATCTATGTTGTAAACGTTTTTTCAAAGTGTGTTAGTTGTCTGTGACAGTTTTTTTTTTGTCAGCAGAAAAATTTTTATTTGTATATAGCCAGTTATCAACTTTTTAAAACTGCCCCTGGATCTTGAGTCATAGTTAGGAAATCTTTTCCTATGTCAAGGTTAAAGAAGAATTTACCCATGTGTTCTTCTAATACTTTCTTTAAAAAAATTTTTTTTTTTTACTTTTTTATCATTGTTGCATTTGGAGTTTATGCTTATATATGGAGTGAGGTATGGATCTAAATTTATTTTATTCCAAATGGTTATCTTGCTGTCCCAGAAATCTATTAAAATTACCATATTTTTCCTACTAATTTGTGATGCCACCTTTATCATATACTAAATTTCTGTATATACTTGGGTCTATTTCTGGGATTTCTGATCTATTCTCTTCGTCTGTTTGTTTATTCACCTGCCAGTACCACACTGTTTTAATTATGAAGACTTTATCATATCTTTTATGTCTGATAGAGCTAGTCCTTCCTCTTAGGCTTTCCTTTTTACTGTATTCTTGGCTATTCTTGTGTGTTTGTTTTTCCACATGACTTTTAATATCAACTTGTCTACCTCCATAAAAAAGCTTATTCATGTTTTAATTGGGATTATGTTAAATTTTACATTAACTTAGAGAGAATCAACAATTTATGATATTGAGCCATGCTATCCAAAAACTGGGAGTGTCTTTTCAAGTCTCCTTTTATAGCTTTCAGGAATGTTTTCATCACATAGTTTTTGCACCTTTTAAGTTTATTCCAAAGTATTCAATCTTTGCTGTTACTATAAAAGAAGATTTTTCTATTACGTCTTCTAATTATTATTTCTATATGTGAAAAATAATTCCTGTATGTAATGTTTTTGTCTTGCTATTTCAACATATTTTATCATTTTAGTTAATGCCTTTTCTTGACTTGAACCAGAAGTAAATTTTTATTGTGGTAAGCCTTTGAGATTTGGTTTATTTGTTACAGTAGTTAGCCAATTCTGACTAACACAAGGCAGACATAATTTTATCCCCATCTCAAAATAAAGAAACTGAGACCAGTGATACTGACAGATTTGCCCAAGGTCACAGAGAGAAGAATGGGCAAAATTGGCTTTTTAATCAAGAAATTGTGCTATTAACCAGTGCATAATATTCTGTTTCAAGATATGGATTCCCTGAAAGTCTCTGTTAGATTCTATTTGAAAAAGAGAGAAAGCAAGTTCGTTCCTCATCCTCCTCTTCCTTGTCTCCTCTGGCAGCCATGTTGTTAACTGGGGGGCACTGAGTGGGCATGTAAGGAGGACTACTCAATGGGGCTAGATTTAGAGATTTAAGAGAGACTGAGTTCACTGCACGTTCTGGGCACAGAAAACTACACAGATTTTGTAGCTACCAAATTCATAAAAGCGCAGCTCTGGTTCACCTTCCAATTTGTTCCTAGTGTGCAACCAGAGTGATCTTTCAAAAATAAGAATAGTTAAATGTCACCTGCCTTCTTTAAATCTTTCAATGAATTCATGCGGGTCTCAGCATCAGGGCAGAACTCCTTCACACGGCCTCTGCTTTACTCTGCGGACTCAGCTCCACCCACGCTTTTCCACACTGGCCCTCTAGCCAGAGTGAAGCACCTGTGGTACTTCATGGTCCTGCACCCCACTCAGACAGCACCTCCCCCAGGATGTCTTTCCTGATCCCCTGCATTATATACCTTCTGTGCCTTCTATAGTGACTTGTGCATTGCATTTTAATCACTTACTTATTATCTGTCTTATAAACTCAGGAGGGCACAGATTGTCATTTAATTTTGGTTTCAAGATCCCACTACCACACCTCACACATAGTAGGCACTTAATATATGTTTGGTGAGTGAGTGAATGAGTGAAAGTTTTCTTACTTTTTTCATTTCATGGCATACTCTTATCTCTTCTTTAGAATATTTTCTTCTTCCCTGCATGAGAAAAGATTTTCCTATATACTTGGAATTGTCACCATCGTGAGCTGTGGGCTGTCATGAACTTTTCAAACTCCAAAGAGAAACCTCAAATCAGTGATCTAAGATTGTTTTTTTAAAAGAAAATAATCAACTGACATTTTTTTTCTCACCACTTACTTTCTTTTCCGTATGGGAATGATTTGCAGTTGTCACTGGGATGAATAATCCCTGGCATTTTATAAAATGCAAACCTGAAAATGTTCTTTGAAAAATCTGACCATGCCATTTCTAAAAGGCGTCACTTTCTGTCAAAAGCCTGGTCCAACTCTGGCAGTCGATATGTTGTAAGCATCAGATGTATTCTCTGAACTATTTTTCTTGATATTTGGCAGTAATAAGAAGTATTGTTTATGGAGCTCCATCTATGTGTTAGACACTCTTCTAAGCACATACATACAGATTACTTCGTGAAGCAGATATAATTTTACCATTTTACAGATGAAGAAAATGAGACATACAGAAGTTAGGTAACTTGCCCACGGTATCTTAGATACAGCCAGAAATAAAAAGAACTGAGATTAGATTTCAGGGGAGCTGAGTCTAGAGTCCATAGTCTAAAACTGCAATGGACCACTTTCTTCACCTCTACTTCATCCCACTACACCTCCTGGAATATGTCATGTTGTTTGTGCTACATGTGTGTCTATTTTATCTCCCAAATAAGATCCTAAGATTTTTCCTTAGAGGGAGTGTCTTCTCTCTTTAGCCTCCACATTATCTAGCATAGTGCTAGACATGTGCTCAGTTGCTTTGAAAGTTTATTCAAATTCTCCCCCTGGTCTTAGGAAATTGTATATAGGGATTTTAACAAGTTAGGATAAAGAAGCATATTAAAAAATTCTCAAAATTTGTTGATCCCAGAAATGATTTTATGATTGTGATTATAACATACAGAATAGAAACTCAAGAAGGGGAGGGGATCCCCTGACATCACCCATCTACTGTCGCTCTTCCCTGCTTCCAGGTGGATGTAATGATGCCTCGATGGACACTAATGAAACTCACTGCCCTGTGACCTATTTGCTTTGTACCAACACTGGCTAATAAAGCATTCATTTAACTCATTCTCTTTCGTAGCTTCTTCTCCTGAAGGTTGTGGCTTGTCTGTGAAGGAGGGTAGGAAGCTTCACACACCGTATGAAGGTACAGCTGAGTTCTTCTTTAGGCCCAAGGACACCCCCAACTCAGCTTCTGTACCCCGACTCTCCTACGTTAATGAGTGCCTTCCTCAGCTGGAATGCCTCCCAATACTTGCGGCACTAAAATATTCCCCCATACCACGATAGACGGGGTTTGGGGAGGACACAGTGGAACCAAACATTAACCCCAAGAAAATAATAATTTTTCATTGCCAAGACTTGTCTTCCACGCAAATAGATCCCAGAAGTCTACCAAACTTGCCTGTATATGCCCAAATTTACCTACTGTATCTTTACAAAATATACCTGGAAATAATTCTATTATTCTTCTCCCAAATCTATGTCAAACTCAAGAAAGCAAAAAGAAAAATAACTGTATATATTAAATTTCTTCATCAAAGCTTCTATATATATAAGACCAAATCTTCTAGAACTTTTGTCACATTATCTTTTTTATTAATAAGTAATTTTTGTCTTAATCATTTTGGATTACAAAAATAATACATGTTCGTGGTAGAACTATTGAAAATCAGAAATACATTTTTCGGTGTTAATAATTCACAATTTCTTCACTCAAAGATATCCGCTGTTAATATTTTGGTATGTTTCCTTTGTCTAGATGGATAGATGGATAAATAGATTGCAAGGTAGAGACATTAACTGCTATTAATATGCATGTACATATATATAGTTTATTTCCACTGACTGAATCTGTCTCATGAACATTTTTCAGACCACTTAATATTCTTCAATGACCTTTTTCAAAAGGCTTTATAATATCTGCCATATAACTATATAATGTTCTATTTAATGATCTGACATTGATGTTTTGATGCTTTCCCTGAGATGCACACCAGACTGCTCCTCCAAATCCTGTCTGAATAGGAGAGGAGAGTACATCATGAACTGCTTAAAGACAGAGGGAGATTTTCTAAAGGAATGAAGCAAGCTTCATCTGCCCAATAAAATCCTAGAATTAAAAAATAAAGAAAAAGAAAGGCCCCAGAACCTAGCTGCTTATCTGAGCTTCATCAGAGTGACTCAAGTCCAGCGGGGTCCTGGTTGTGTCTGAAATCCTGCTCCGCTCTGCAAGGCAGGGAACTGATAGGACATCTTTGTCAGAGTTTCAGCTACTTCGTTTTCTTATGCCAAACTGCAAATATCACACACATGAAGTTACCCGCAGTGTTTTGGCTGTTTGCAATGGTTATCAGCCGGTGGAGGACTAAAGGGAAGGAAAACTGGAGAGAAAATCAAGAGAGGTTTTCTGAACCTTAAAATTGGCACAGCAACATTACCTCTTCTTATGCAAATAATTTACCTTTTCTAGTTCCTGTGCAAAGTAAACACCTGCTTTGAGATATCTACTCAGAAAAAAAAAATGGTGACTAATTTGTCAGCCAAAATATCATCAACTGAAAGGAATTAGGTTAGTCCTAAAAGAATAGATTGGAGGATGTGTAGCAAGAGAAATAAAAGAAAAACTTCACTTTAGTATTCTGCACAATGGAGTGTATAAGGCTTTTATAGCATGAACATGCAAATTAAAGTATTATATACTATTTTACACTTATCAACTTAAAAAGGATTAGAATGGTGAGTGTGGAGGGGATGTGGAGAAATGGAAATTCCCATCGTGCTGGGCCAGCACAGAGCAGTTATGTCCTATCTTGTAAAGCTAGAAGTACACATGCCCTCCAGTGGAACCTAGGGAAAGCCAGAGAAAAATTAAGGTGCTTTTTAATCTGTTTTATTTTTAACACAATAAGATATAAATGATGACAAAACTTCAAGGTCAAAATGTCCTGCATCCTTGCTACGGCTCAGGAGAGAGACAGATTCTGAAGTGTTGGTGTATGAGGGTGGGGCAGTGGGGGCATCTCCCTCAGGCACAGGTAACAAGGGGTTGCATTTTCTGTAGAGAATTTAAATACAGAAATAGAGCCAACTACAAGTCAGTCTGCTTTTTTATTATCACCATATGTCAACATTTCTAAACAATATTCCTCCCTGAAAAACAGTCTTTTGTTTGTCTGAGAGAACTTAGACAATTGCTGTGGTTATGGCACATTTTTAAACTACTTTACTTATCCTTTAATTATCACTGTTTTCTACATAGAAGTTGATTCAGAGAGTTTTCATTGTGCAGTCAATCCCTGACACTCACAGACTCGGGTACTTCTACACAATACCTCAGGGGATAATAGGATTGAAGGGAGGTTTTCTAGAACAAGGTAGATTTCACTAAATTGGTAGATAAAGGGAAGGAGTCAGTGGAAAGGGAGGGACTGAATAGAAGGGGGGGTATGTAAGTCATGCATCGAAGTCTGTAGGCATCTGTCGTTGTAGCTCCTTTTTGTTCACACCCTTGGGAGGCTCTGGGCCTGGCCGTGACTCTGCTTGACCGATGGGACAATAACATGTGCGATACAAACAGATACTTGTGAAGTGCTTGCACACAGTGGCTTGCTCTCTTATGTGGCCCTTGGGGGATCCTGCAGTCACTACCACGTGAATGGGCCCAAGCTAGACTTCTGGGTGATGAGTGACACAGGGCTTAGCCACCTTTGTCACCCCAGCTGACATCAGGACAATTGCCAGACATGTAAGGCCATTCTAGACCTTCCAGTCCAGACGAGCCTCCATGAATTATGAGTGAGCATAACTGAGGTTAGCCAAGCCTGGCCATATGAGCAGAACCATCCAGCTTACCTTTAGACTTGTGAGCAATGATATATGATTGTCGTTTTAAGCCACTAAGGTTTGGGATGGTTTGTTACACAGCTAAAGCTAACTGATACAAGTTTCCTGAGTAGGTGAGTGAGGTTGGGATGGAAGGCAGAGGTGGAAGGGACAGATTAGTCTTAGATATGAGACAATATACACATATCTATGTTTGAATTTCCCACACACATTCCTTCCCACACCTCCCGTCATGGTCAGTAGAAAGAATGCAGGCTCTGAACTGAGGCTACCTGAATTCAAATCCTGGCTTTGTTCTTTACTGGCTGAGTGATCTTGGGTACACATCTTATTCATCTGTAAAATAGAGATTTACCTCATAAAGCTGTTGAAAAGATCAAGTGGTACATATGTGGCCTGATTCATAATAAACATCTCTTAAATGTTAGCTAAGTGGGTGCCTGGGTGAAGATATAGCATAAATTTGAGATGAAGTGATAGGGAAAGTTGAGGGAGTGTGTATTAGCTAACATCAAAATCCTCAAGAATGTGGGATATAGGATGTCTTCAGAGAATATAAGAGCAATAAGAGTCTGAAGATAAAGAAAATGAATGGTGGTGAAAATTTTAAGTTGATTATTGATGAATTTCAAAAAAATGGTTAAGTAGCAGCGATAGTCCAGTTGAGGTTAAAAAGAACAATTTTGGGGGACACACTTAGCACAGTTCTGATTTCTACTACAATGTTCAGTAGTTCAGGAATATAACTGGGGAGAGAAAATGATGGGATTGTGGGATGGCACAGGATGTAGCAGATAAGCGAAGAAAAGGTGGGATCTAGGGAGCTAGTACTAGAAATAGTTGGCCATGGGGCCTGAGTTGGCCTGGACACAAGAGAGAGACCACAAAAGAACTGATTGACTGAGCGAACAGAATGGGGTCAAAGGGCAAGGAGCAGGAGTAGTGTAGACCTCCTTGAGGGTAGGAACCTACACTTTCTTAGTTGGTGGATTGTATCAGGCTGTCCTTAGTGACCTGCTCCAGTGCCTGGAGCCAATGGTCTGGTTATCCTATGATTTTGTGTAGTTTTCTTTCAGGAAAACATATTTTCTGAACTTCTTTAAGGGACACCAAACTATTTAAAAGAGAGCTCTGGGCTTAAAATCCAGCCCATCTTGGTGGCTCTCCTCTGAGGATACTGTGCCTATTGGATCATCTGTCTCAGCTACTAAAACTTTTCCACAAATAACCATTATTATCCTTGTACCTTAAGGCAACAAGAAACAGAATTTTCTCCAGCACTCAGATGTGCATCCGGGGGTCGGTCTGTATCTGGCATACATGAGCATCCTCTGGTGTCCTGAGTGAGCCTGTGAATGCCTTAGATTCTTAGGTTTTCCAATCCAGCCCATACCTCTCAGCCCCACGGGGTCTTTCCCAGTTGATTCAGCCTTCCTTCTCAGAACCATTGGAGCAGCACGTTTGACACTTAGCACGCGGCTGTCTTTATGCCCATTTTCTTAAAACCTAAGAATCAATACATTGTAAAGCTAGAAGAGGTTTCAGAGAACACCTAATCCAATTCCTTCATTTTGCTGATGAGAAAATTGAAACCTAGAGACACTTAGTAAGTGATGGAACCAAGACTGGAATCCATCCTGCCTCTGTTATTATTTGGAGATCTTTCTACTGTGTTAGGTATATGTCCTGAGAGGACGTCAGGTTCTTCCCACAAGGACTTCTTTGAATCTCTAGCATTTACATGTTGGGATCCTCAACAGATATTCGTCCACAATGACACGGTGCATTACCAGACCACACGAGATGGCTGAAAGAGCAATAAATTCTTGTGTAGAGCAGATTTTACAGTTCAAAAAATCATTAATGTTTTCAAACACTTAGATGTATAGTTTTCCAAATAAAATGTATCAGAAAGTTTTCATTTGTTATATAAGATGTTCAGAAGTTTCCATCTTTGTTATTACAAGCAAAATAAAGTTAACCACTCAGCTTTATTCCTTAATTCACTGCAAATGATGGTCTTCCTAGGATGTG
Organism: Tapirus indicus; assembly: GCA_031878705.1. Classification (NCBI taxonomy): domain Eukaryota; kingdom Metazoa; phylum Chordata; class Mammalia; order Perissodactyla; family Tapiridae; genus Tapirus; species Tapirus indicus. The sequence continues at coordinate 152,117,981 of CM062918.1, read as the reverse complement.
CTGGTCCGGTTCTCACCAGTGTAGGTTATAGGGACTTGTTTGAATCCCAGCAAAGGAAAATTCTCCCATCTGGTCCTTTTGCCAGTTAACTGGAAGAAGCTTACCCTTGTGGTTATTGATTTTCATTTCATTTCAAAAAAAGAGCATCAAGGAGTCCATTTAATAAACAACAACATTTATGCAATTTAACTTAACTTGGTAATATGGATTGGGAAAAGATGCATCAGAACAAAAGGAAATATAAGAACACGTATTGGGAGCTGAACAAACAGTGTTACCAGAAAAACCAGTTTTCCCTGTTTTGAATTTTGTATTATAAAAAATCATTTATTACCCAAGATTATCCAGCACCTATACTGTACGACTCAGTACTCGTCACCCTGAACCACTTCTTCTGTGAACCCAGTTGAAAACGGAGTAGAGCCTGGCTTTCTCATTCCAACTAGTCCACCTGTGACCACGTTAAGAAGACGCTCCCCAGAATAGTTTGGTCAGAGTGTACTGTGAACACTACCCCAATTTCATCCATGCTCTACACGTTCATGTCAGGGTGGTGGTTCTGGAATCTCAGGAAAGGCTTGTGAGCTTCCTGAAATAGATACATTCTAGTAATTCTACCCCTGAGCTCAGTTAGAGCATTCCAGCCACGCAGGCCTCCTCCCTCCTCTCCACCTCAGCCTTCTTCCTTCCTCTCCTTCCCTCACGTCGGAGAAATGACACTCTTGCAGTCAATTCTCCTAATTCCACCCACGGGGGCCAAAAGCCTAAAGAAAACACGTTTATTTGTTTAAAAATGTAACTTGCAGACAGCATTTTCACAGAAAAAAAAATGTTCTCACCCTTTTGGTGCTAGTCCGCTGTGTATTTTTCTTCCAGACTTGTTCTTCCCCAAATGACTACAGCTTTTGCTGGCATTTCTCTGAAAGTATGTTCAAGACCTCTTTAAGAGTCAGAAAAGCTACCTGAATTTGCAGGCAGCTTCCTGTTGGGCTCACATTTTGCAGAATGCACGCTTGGTGTGGAGAAGGTGGGCAAGGTGTTTGAAAAAACAGGAAGCACCTGTGAATGTGTGACTTCATTCCTGGAAGCAGAAGGCTCCCTCTAAGATGGCCGTAGATGCTTCCTGCTGTCGCACCCATGAGCTCTTTTGCAAAGACGTTGAGTACTTTAAAGACCATGAACAGGCTTCTAAACGGCAGGATTATTTGGAAAGTCTGGTGTATCGATGGGCATAGTGGAAATCCACAGGTTTTCTATTTTTTCCATGCAGATTTCTCTTTGTGCTAGGGATATTGATATGCGTGGAAATGAAAGTAAGCTTTTAAAATTATTATTATTGTGGTAAAAAACACATAACATGAAATCTACCCTCTTAACAAGTTTTTAAGTGTACTATTGTATAGTATTGTCAACTATAGACATGACAGTGTACAGCAGATCTCTAGAACATTTTCACCTTGCATGACTGAAACTCTACCCATTTAACAGCAACTCCCAGTTTCCCCCTCTCCCAGCCCCTGGCAGCCACCATTCTACTTTCTGCTTCAATGAGTCTGACTACTTTAGATACCTCATATAAGTAGAACCACGCAGTATTTGCCCTTCTGTGACTGGCTTATTTCACTTAGCATAATATCTTCAAGGTTCATCCGTGTTGTAGCATATGACAGAATGTCCATCTTTTTAATGGCTGAATAATACTCCATAATATATACCCATTTTCTTTATCCATGCATCTGTCAATGAACATTTGGGCTGTTTCCACCTCTTGGCTATTGTGAATAATGCTGCAATGGACACGGGAGTGCAAATATCTCTTTGAGATACTGATTTCAATTATTTTGGTTATGTGCTTAGAAGTGGAATGGCTGGATCATATGGTAGTTCTATTTTTGATTTTATGGGGAATCTCCATGTTGTTTTCCATAGTGGCTGCATCATTTTACATTCCCACCAACAGTGCACAAGGGTTCCAATTTCTCCAATCCTCACCAACTCTTGTTATTTTCTGTTTTTTGGACAGAGGCTGTCTTCATCAGTTTGGGCTGCTGTAACAAGAATACCATAGACTGAGTGGCTTAAACAACGAACACTTATTTTTTTCTTTTTTTCGTGTGTGGTTGAAGATTTGGAGTTTTATTATACAAGGATAAAAAGTTTCCAATCAGATAAAAATGTTAGCATGCAAATTAACATGATTCTCAGTAGCTGCATGTTGTAGGTCAATTGGAACTCAGCATTAACCAATGTGAGCAGAAACTAGCACCCTCATACCTTGCTGGGGTGAACATTAATTAGTTTAACATCAAATGCACAAATTTTTTCACCACACACTTCAGTAAATTTATCCTTAATATAAACTCACATATGCATAGCCTGAAATAATACAGTGGTATCCAGTGGTAAGAAGGGGACATCCATCAAAAGGGACAGGTAAAATATTATTGTATACACCCTTATAATGGCTCTAAGAAGAGAATGAGCATGATCTTCAGATGGTAATATTTTAAGTTAAAAATAAAATAAAGGTACAGATGCACAATTATACAAAACAAATATTTGGGGTAAAGGGCACATATCATATGTATACAGAAATGTGTATGAATAGTGAACAGCTTGATTAATTTTCATTTCATTTAATTAGTTAATTTATTTTTGGTGAGGAACATTAGCTCTGAACTAACATCTGTGCCCATCTTCCTCTATTTTGTATGCAGGATGCAGCCACAGCACGGCCTGATAAGCGGTGGGTAGGTCTGTGTCTGGTATCCGATCCTGTGAACCCTGGACCGCCGAAGTGGAGTGTGCAAACTTAACCACTACACCACTGGGCTGGCGCCTTGATTAATTTTTATGTTTTGAGGAAGATTGGCCCTGAGCTAACATCTGCTGCCAATCTTCCTCCTTTCTTGCTTTTGTTTTCCTCCCCCAAACTCCAGTAGTTAGTTGTATGTCATAGTTGTGCGTCCTTCTAGGTGCTTTACGCGTGTTGCTGCCTCAGCTTGGCTTGATGAGTGCTGTGTTGGTCCATTCCCGGGATCCGAACTGGTGAACCCCAGGCCACCGAAGTGGAGCACACAAACTTAACCGCTACACCACTGGGCCAGCCCCATCTTGATTAATTTTTATAAGTGAACATTCCCGAACAACTCGCTGCCACATCCTCTATGTCAGTGGTGCAATATATAATTGATATGTTCGATGCTTGTGAACATATGAACAAACACTTATTTCTTACAGTTCTGGTGGTTTAGAAATCCAAGATAAGACACCAGCAGATTTGGTGTCTGGCGAGGGCCCGCTTCCTGGTTCACAGAAGGCTGTCTGGTTACTGTGCTCTCACACAGCTTTGGGTTCTTCACCCCCTTCCAAAAGCACCAATTTCACCATAGGGGCTCCACCCCCATAACCTAATCCAAACCTAATTACCTCCAAAATGTCCTGCCTTCAAATACCATCACAACAGGGATTCGATTTCAACATATGAACTTTGGAGGCACACAAACCTTCAGTCCATAGTAATGGTCATCCTAACGGATGTGGTGATATTTGCTTGTGATTTTTATTTGTATTTCCCTGATGATTAGTGATGTTGAGCATCTTTTCGTGTACCTATTGGCCATTTATATGTCTTCTTTGGAGAAATGTCTATTCATGTCCTCTGCCCAGTTTTTTATTGGGTTATTAGCTTTTTTTTTTTCCATTGGGTTGTAGAAGTTCCTTATATACGTTGGAGATTATCCCCTTATCAGATATATGGTTGGCAAATATTTTCTCCCATTCTGCAGGTTGTCTTCAGTCTGTTGACTGTTTCCTTTGCTGTTCAAAAGCTTTTCATTATTGAAATTGAGGTATTGAAATCTCCTTCTATTATGGTGTTGCTGTCTATTTCTCCCATCAGCCCTTTCAATATTTGCTTCATATATTTAGATGCTCTGATGTTAGGCGCATATATATTTATTACTGTTGTATCTTCCTGCTGATTTGACCCTTTTATCATTATATAATGTCTTTTTTGTCTCTTATGACAGTTTTTGACTTAAAGTCTGTTTTGCTGATGTAAGTATGGCCACCTCTTCTCTCTTTTGGTTGGCATTTGCATGGGACATCTTTTTCCATTCTTTCACTTTCAGCATATGTGTGTCCTTAAATCTAAAATGAATCTCTTGTAGACAGCATATAGTTTTTTAAATCCATTCAACCACTCTATGTCTTTAATTGGAGAGTTTAATCCATTTACATTTCATGTAACCTTTGACTTATTATATATATATGTATGATTATATATAATAAATATACACATATATATAGACTTATTATTAACATTTAAAAAATTGTTTTCTGTCTGTTTTGTCATTCTTTTGCCCCTCTTTTCCTCTCTTGTGATCTTCCTTTGTGTTTCATTGATTTTTTCTAGTGACATGCTTTAGTTCTTTTCTCATTTTCTCTTGAGTATCTTTCCTAGGTATTTTCTTTGTGGTTACCATGATTTACATAAATATCTTATAACAACATATTTTAAGCTGATAACAATTTAACTTTAATCACACACAAAAACTCTTTACTTTTACTTCTCCCCCTGATGCTTTATATTATTGATTTCACAAATCATATCTTTTTATATTGTTTATTCATTAATAATTTTTAGTTATTGTTATTTTTTATAATTTTCACTGCTAATCAGATAAAAGTGACTTATGTACCACCATTACAGTGTTAAAGTATTCCATATTTGTCTATATATTTACCTTTACCAGTGAGCTTTATACTTTCACGTTATTGTTTAGCATCTTTTCATTTCAACTTGAAGGACTTTCTTTAGCATTTCTTGTAAGAGAAGTCTAGTGATGATGAGTTCCCTCAGCTTTTGTTTATGTGGGAAAGTTTTAATCTCTCCTTTGTTTTTGAAGGACAGTTTTGCTGGATATAATATTCTTGGTTGGTAGTTTTTTCTTTCAGCACTTTGAATATATCATCCCAATCCCTTCTGGCCTGCAAGATTTCTGCTGAGAGATCTGTTGATAGTCTTATAGGGTTCTCTTGTATATGATGAGTTACTTTTTTTCTTGCTGCTTTCAAAATTCTTTCTGTCTTTGATTACAAGGTGTCCCAGCATGGATTTCTTTCTATTTATCCTATTGGGTTCTTTTGATTTCTTGAATGTGGATGTCCATTTACTTCCTCAGATTTAGGAAATTCTTTAGATTAGTTTTCTCTCCTTTCTCTTAGTCTTCTTCTCAGACTCCCATGTATTTATATTGGTCTACTTGATGGTGTCCCAAAAGTCCCTTAAGTTTTCTTCACTCTTTTTTATTCCGTTTTTCTTCTCGCTCTTCTTTGTGTTGGTATCCATGCATTTAAAAAGTAGCCACCTCTCCTAGTCTTTATAGACTAGCCTCACACAGGAAAAGACCATCAAAAATTATCCCCACTAGAGATTCTGGGGGCTTCTCAAGTCCTTTATGTGGCTATGTCTTCTCTGGATTTGTGCATGTAGATGCCTAATTAGAGGGATTTCCCCATTTCTTTTTTTTCAGGAGTTCATAAGCTCTTGCTTCCTCTGATGTCTGTCAGCTGTACTGTGGGTTCTCTGGAATAGCAGCATCCCCCCCACCCCAGGCCTTTTTTGTTGTAAGCAGCCTCTAGTCATCTAGAGTATCCTGGGGATTATCAGTGCTCTGAGTTGGACTAGACAGAAACCAGCCCTCAGGCAGCTACCTGAGAAGCCAGAGCATTGCATACAGGACCATTCTTCTCTTTCCCCCTGAGGGAGAGGCCACCATGCTGATTGGCCTCTTCCTGCTGTACTGTGAGTCCTCTAGAACATCAGCCCACCACCCAGCTCTTTTGGTCTCAGTGGCCCCCAGGCATTTAGAGTACATCCAGTCCTCTCAGCACTCTGAGACCAGTGAGACAGAAGCTGGTCTTTTGGGCAGCCCTCCTGAAAAGTCAAATCCTTGGACGTATGGTCTAGTCTTCTCTTTCCTTCCCCAGGCAGAAACCAGGAACTGGGATAGATCTTGGAAAGGTCAAGATCTGGCCTCTGTACCCTAGACACCTCTAGCATAAAGATTATGCATGTCCTGTATTTGGTTCCTATACATTTACTGAGCACTCCATATGTGGCAGCCACAGAGTGAGACACCAATGACACAGAGATGGGTGTCATGGTTCCTGCCCTCAAAACAAATGAGATTCCTCTATTTTACTTAAGTTATTAGAAAAGGGAAGGGAAGGTTTTCAGAATTTCATTCTAAAGTAATTTCCTGACTGCCAATCACTCTTAAAAGGCACATTCTACATTGTGTAGACACCAAGAGCACTGACAGGGGTGGGAAGACCAAGGTCCAGGATTGACTCTTCTGCTTATTAGATGAGTGACTTTGGCCAAGATACTTCACTTTGCTAAGTCTCAGTCTTCTTTTCATAAAGCGTGAGCAATAGTAGCATCTTTCTCACAGGGTTCTCGGGAAGATTCATTGAATTAATAGGAGAGAAAGAGAGACAGATTTTCTGTAAGAATGGTCTGTTTGCATATTGGGGACATATTCGTTTGTTTATTGAACAAACTCTAATGTCACACCTACTATGTGTCAGACACTATATTAGGCATTGGAGATACAAAGACAAAAGAAAACTTTGGATTGCAGTTTAATTGGAAAGGAAAGTACAAAAAATATATTGATTAGTACATGAATGTTATAATGGAAGCCTGGAAGAGGTCTCAGAAATCAAGAGAAGAAATTTTAATATTCTATCTGGAAGAAATTAAGTGTTAGGAGTTAATGATTAATAGTGTTCATAAAGATGGGCCTCAGAGGCCAAAAAAAAAAGGTAATCAAGCCATCCTCTTATTTCTTATTCCATTGGAAATACTGTGACTGAAGAGGAGGGACTTTTGGGACATCATCTCATAACCAATGACATCCGGAATTTTCTCAGGTAATGGAAGAGCAGTAGTAGCTGTAGCAGCAGATAAATTTTCTGAGACAAAACAGGCACCCTTGGAGTTGGACAGACCTAGTGTCTTATAAACTGTGAGTTGGAGAATTTATCTGATCTTTCTTGGTTTCAAGTTCCTCACATATGAAGAGAGGAGGGTGGAGCCAGCTTTCAGGTAATTGTGAGGAAGTGAGGTAATTTAGACACAGACATGCACACAAAGAGAACGTCATGTGAACATGAAGGCAGAGATTGAGATGATGTTACATGCCAAAGAGCACCAAAGATTGCCTGCAAATCACCAAAAGCTAGAGGAGGGATGGAGGGCAGATTCTTCTTCCCAGTCCTTAGAAGGAACTAACCCTGCTGACACCTTGATCTTAGGCTTCCAGCCTCCAGAGACAACACATTTCTGTTAGTTAAGGCCCCCAGGCTTGTGGAACTTTGTTGCAGCAGCCCTAGCAAACTAGATCTAACTGGACCGAGGCGAGTGGGAGTCAGGGTCTGGCAGGACTAGGAATCCTCGTTATTGGGGTAGATCAATTTTCATCCCTCCCTGACCCCATGCCCTTTGCCATGTAACTAATGGCAGTGTGTTTCTCCACCCCTTGACTTTGTGACTTGCTTTGGCCAATGAATGTGCAGACACGACATGGCGTCTGTCCCGAGCTTTGGCCTTAGGCCCTGTCTGTTTCCCGCTTGTCGCGGCCAACAGAGAAGCATGCTCCCTTTTGCCCACCGGGCCCAGGAGAAGAATAAGAGTCTCATGGAGCAGAATCACCCAGCAGAGGTGTCTCTGCTGACTCCCAACTTTATGAGAGAAGTAAATCTTTTTTGTCGTTGAGATTTTGAGGTTTATCGTGCAGCAACCACTGACTAACACAGCTCCCTTCACTTCTTCCCGTCTTGTTTTGCCTATCGCATAGTACTTTTTGGAATTAATTTTATTTCATGTTTTCCAAGAAGGCAATGCAAGACACTTATTATAAACAGGGGGACTTGGATCAGATAGAAATAAGAACTAATGTACTGGATGATCTCTAAGAGTTCCTACCAGTATTGATGTATCTTGTGCCCTTAAATGCTGAATACAGTAAGAATTTTAGCATTTTAAATTTCGTTTTGTGTGAAAAGAGAGCTGGCTCTTTGAACACTTTCTATAAAATACCCCAATATGACCTTGACCATGTTATTTAACATTTTTTGGAACTCAGTTTCCTCATTTATAACATGGAAATAATAATATCAACTTATAAGGATTCCTGTGGATGTAAAATTCATTATAGTGGAAAGTGGGCATCACGGTGAATAAGCTGAACCCAGTTTCCAAGGATGTCTTCAGGCTACAATGGCAGGAAAGCTAATAAGATCTGTGGTGAAGACAAAGCTGTGTTTCCCAAACCATTTTCTCTCTCTGGAAAGTCATGGAAGTCTACTGTTCTGACCAATAAAATATGGAAGTCACTTCTGGACTTGGCCCTTAAGATCAGAGCGACCGTCCAGTCCTGACTTCCAAGCTGCAGTGACCCTGGAGCCACACGGACTTGATGGCTAAGCTGCAGATGGAGGGTGGTTTCCAGACCCACAGCCAACTGTGAGGTGAGCCAATCAACTGTCACTACGGTTGAGATTTGGGGGTTTGTTTGTTAGGGCAACAACAAACCGATACCAGATCTTTCTCTAACCATACAAGATCTTAGACTACAGTAACAAGACAGTTTCTGCCTAAGGGATGTGGTCTGTTCCCCTCTACACTCGGTATTCAGATCACCAGTTCTGTTTGGGGACCCACGCCTTCAGAGAGGCAGTTTTGTCAGAGAAGAAAAAGCCCCAGTATGATGAAGGAAGGAAAGATCTGCAAATTATGATGTTATAGGACAGGTTGAAAGCACTGAGGACTTTTTACCTCGAGAAAAGTGTATTTGTGGAATGTTATAGTTGTCTTCAAATAATTTGGGGAGAAATTGTATTTTTCTAACATAGCTGCAAATGGGCTGAATAAATAGGGATTCAATTTGGGTTTAATATATGGGGAAACTTCATTCTCTTCAAACTTCAAACTCTGAAAATGGCAGAACTACTTGAAAGAATATGCTCCTTATCACCGGATGCTCCAAACATTATCTTGAGAGCCACTTATAGATTTTGTAAGAAGGAATCATGTGTTAGATAAAGGGTTGAATGAAGTGGTTTCAAAGCTTCCTTTTCTTGCAAAGATTATGCTTCTAAGAACCAGCACCTTGGATTTTTCAGTGTCCTGAGTTAGGCTTTTGCACACTCCAGTTTGTTCAAATCACGGCACGCTTGTGATGCACAGCAACACGCGTGCATTTGCTCCATTGCAAGTTCTGCAAACCTGCAGCAGAATCGGCCTGGATTCAGGCTGACACCGTGCTCCTCTTCTGCCATCGAATCCAAAGGCAGGCAGCGGTGAGCTGACAAAGGAGCAGCACGTGCGTTTCAGCTCCTCTCAGGGAATAGAGGACATGCCACCAAACAGGTGGCTTCAATTAAGAGAGCTGCAGCTGCCAGTGGAAAACAGGGGGAAATGATCAAACCACCAAGGCAACCACGGCAGGTACACGGGTCACTCTGGGGTCCTCGGAGCATTGCCACAGAACACAGTCCTACTAGGCCAGCACAGTGAAGATTAATCGGAAAGAAAAGCAAAAGGCACCGTGTATTCTGTAGTTGCTTCTGTCTGTGACAAATCTGACTTCCTTTTCTGAGCTTTAAAGCACAGGGGAAAAAAAAGGAATGCAGAGGAAGAGGTTGCTACTTAATGAGATGACAACAGAGATGTGCCTGAGATGATGACTTCCGTATTGTGAAGGAGCCTGTAGAAGCCTGAGCCCGCCCATTGCCACACTTAGACTGTTCCTGGCATGCCTGGAGCCTTCCTGCATGATTCGCTGGCTGGTCAGTCTCTGGCACCGCCTCCCTCTCCTCTGAACTGCAGCGACAAAAAGGGAATGTTCTCTTAGCACAAGGCCAGGAACCGGCTGTTGTAAAAGCACCATGAGTTGGTTTTAACAGAATGGGAGGAATGGTCAAGGAGGAAGACGGGTCAGACATCTTCGATCGGCAGCTGCTTTAATTTATCTCATATTAGCACAGTCCTCTTCAGAGCCTCTGATCACAGCAGTATTTCCAAAAATCATTCTTCCTCAGGGCAGATCCCATACAACCCGAGCACATGAAGGTGCCGTCTTAGTCCGTTTGGGCTGTTATAACAAAATATCACAGACTGGGTGGCTTTCAAACAACAGAAATCTATTCCTCACAGTTCTGGAGTCTGGAGGCCCAGGATCAAGGCGCCAGCGTGGTCAGGTTCTGGAGAGGCCTCTCCTCCTGGTTCACGGCTGGCGCCTTCTCGCTGTGTGGGAAAAGGCTAGGGTCTCCCACCTGCTGGAAAGGTGAGGGAGCTCTCCGGAGCCTCTTTCATGCGGCGCTGACCTCAGTCAGAGAGCTCCACTCTCTGACTCAAGCACCTCCCAAAGCCCCACCTCTAACACCATCGCGGTGGGGGTTAGGATCTCAACATATGACTTTTGGGGAGACACAGACGTTCAGACCACGGCAGGGGTGGTGACTTAGGAGCTAGGTCAGGCAATCCTCCCTTGAAGAATAAGAATTAAGTAACTAACACGCTGTGACTCTACAAGCCCGGTACGCTGGTACGTACCTTCTCTATTGCTTGTGATTAATATCACAAGAAGCGCGCGAGCCTGTGCGTCAAGTGCTTGGTTATCGTTCAAGTCAGGTGGCTCCTCGCTTCCTCTCAGCTGTGACTGGACCTCGTGCCGCTGCAGAGGAATAACGGGAAGGTTCTGACACCATTTGGTTAGCGTTACCGTGAAGACGTGAAGCAGCTCCACGTTCTCCAGGGGCCTCACGCAGAACTCCATTCCTGTCAAACTTTCCTTTCCCGGAGCTCGGTGTGCAGGAATATCCCTTTGTCAAACGTGATTGGCAAGCACAATTTCAGTTCCAGATACGGGAATTTCTGAACGCTGTATTGAGATAATTAGAAAACGTAGAAAAGAAGGATGGAGAATAGAAAATAAAGAAAAGCAAGGAAGTTTTTGAGGAGAGTCAGAAGTTGATGGGGGAGATTCAGGAAGATGAGAAAACATAAACTAGGCCTGAGTTCCCTGTAGGCTAGAACCTTCCGTGAGGATAGAGGGAGGATGCACGTTGACCTGCAAGATGCTGCCAGCACTGGAGACGAGGCCCCGCTCTGCAGCGGGACTGACTCCCGTGTTCTCATCCGGTGAAAGGCCGGTTCGTGACTCCCCGAGTCAGCGACCAAGGGTTCTGCCCGTTTGCTCTTCTGGCTGACTTCCCTGGCCATTTGTTGGTCGTGAAAGGCCATGCTGAGCTCAAGTCAGGCGTCGTGCGCGTTGCTTCCATCCTCTGCCAGCGAAGGAACTCACGCCGTCAAGGCGGCCCGGGCGTCCCGACCCGACACGCTTCGTCCCCGGAGGGACAGCCACCCGCCTGGCCCCCACGGCCGGGGCCGCGCCGGAGCCGCCGTTCCGAAGCGGGAGCTCTCCGGCCAGGCAGAGCCCGCGGGCCCCGGCCTGCATCACAGCATCCTTACGCCGTTTGCCGCAGCTGCGAAGGTGACATCTGGCCACCATTTCGTTTTCCTTTTTCTAATGGAATCACAGGAGGCAAAACAAGTACAATTTTCAAAAGGGCTTCACAATGGAGATTCTGTCTGAACTTCTTCTTATCTCCTCCCTCAATATGGTCCATCTTCTCAGAAAGAGGCGCTCAGGTCTTGGGTAATCTCCTTAAGGATAACAGATGATAGTCACCCGCTACTAACTTTATGAGCTTCTGAGGGGAAAGGCAAGAATATTACACACAGGATGTGAGCAGATCTTTAAGACCATAACATAACACTGTTTTATTTTTTGATTATAGAAATGTACTATGTGCCTATAGTGTAATATTTTGAAAATGTAGAAAAGCGAAGAAGAAAATAAAAATTACCCATAACTCCATCATTTAAGAGGAGTCAGCCAGCGAGTTGAATCCTGCTCATGGCCTGTTTTTGTATGTCCTTGAGCTAAGAATGGGTTTTATATTTTTAAAAAGTTGTAGGGGCCTGCCGGTGGTGCAGAGGTTTAGTTCTCGCTTTGGCGGCCTGGGGTTCGCCGGTTCAGATCCCAGGCGTGGACTGATGCACCGCTTGTCAAGCCATGTTGTGGCAGCATCCCATATAAAGAGGAGGAAGATGGGCATGGATGTTAGCCCAGGGCCAGTCTTCCTCAGCAAAAAAGAGAAGGATTGGCAACAGATGTTAGCTCAGGGCTGGTCTTCCTCACACACACACACACACAAAATAAAGAGTTGTAAACACCACCCCCCTACACACACACCACACACACACAAAGAGGAACATGCAACAGAGACCTTATGTGGACCACAAAGCCTAAAATTTTCACTATCTAGCCCTTTACGGAAGAATTTTGCTGATCCTTGATCCAGAAGTGATCACTACTATTGTGGTGCCTCTTTTTCCAATCTCTATTGAGCACCTTGCAAATTTTTAAGAAAAAAAATCTGTGCTATTATTCTACACGGTTTTATATCTTGCTCCCCTCCCACTTTAATATCACATCATGAGCATTTTCCCACATCATTAAATTCTTAAATCAAAGTCCCCTGTGATGACAGAGGCAAATATTAACAACCACCTTTATGGAACATGACCCTCAGTAGTTGGCCCTATTTCCTCCGGAGTTCAAAATTTCCAGAGGATGAACATCTGTTCACCCTTTTAAAACTATTGTTGTGTTAAAATGCACATAACATAAAATTTTCCATCTTAAGAATTTTTAAGTGTACAGCTCCGTTGCGTTAAGTACATTCACATTGTTGTACAACCATCACCGCCATCCGTCTCCAGAACTCTTTTCATCTTGAGAAACTGAAACTCTGCCCCCATTAAATGAGAGCTCCTCATTCTCTTCTCCCCCCTAGAAACATGATTGTTTTTTATTACCATTTTTTTTATTGATGTCTTAATAGTTTATAACACTGTGGGGTTTTAGTTGTACATTTTTGTTTGTCCGTCACCTTGTGGATGCAACCCTTCACCCCTTGTGCCCACCCCTCACCCCCCTTCCCCTTGGTAACCACCAATCAGTTCTTTCTGTCTGTGTGTTCATTTATATTCCACTTATGAGTGAATTCATGCAGTGTCTGTCCTTCTCTCTCTGGCTTATTTCACTTAACATAATACCCTCTAGGTCCATCCATGTTGTTGCAAATGGGACAACTGTGTCTTTTCTTATGGCTGAGTAGTATTCCATTGTATGTATATACCACATCTTCTAGAAACATGATTTTTAATAGCTATGTAACATTTATTTTGGTTTTTAACTTTCTGGCACTTTTCATTCGGTATTTCTCTATCAACATGGGGAACAGAAGGTTTTTTTGAGCCTTGCATACTGAAGGGAGAGTAACACAAGTATTACAGAAGAACTGTCCACAGTGCGTATGACAGCAAATGGTAAAAATTTGGTTTATGCTAGACGATCATTCATAATTCAACTAAAGGTCAGTTTGGGGTTTAATAGAAAATTTTAGAAATGTGGTTAAAATTCTGGCCCTGTGATATATTGACTTAAGGTTTAGGATTAGTTAACCACTCTGAGTAGTCCCAATGTTCTTATCTGAAAACCAAGGGTAACAAAACCGATAGGGTTGATGTGATGTTTAAATGAGATAAAGCATGTGAAAATCATTAAAAAAAAATAAAGTGATGCAAATATTAGTTATCATTATGCTGTGAAGACATTTGATATCAAAGTAATCACTTATCAGGGAAAGAAATATTTTAATGGATATTTTTTTGAGTAGCAAGGTCATTACATTGAAATAATAAGGAACAGAGGACAAGTTCAGAAATGACTTCTTAGCAGCTCACTTTTTCCCTGGAAATTTACTATTGTCCTGGGAATATCGCATAGTTCAAAAGCTGAGCACTACTGCCTGGCATTTAATTAAAATGCAGCCTGAACATGCTCCGTGAAGAATTTTAAATAGTCTTGCTCAATATAAAATATGCTCAATGTCTGCATATTATGTCTTTTTCTCCTAATAGTTTCCCCATTGGGATGTATTTGACAGTCAGTTGGTGAAACACATAGATTGGAATTTTGTAACTTTTGAAATGCTTCTTAATATAATATCTCTGTTTTATGATAAATTTATAATTATTGCCTATCCCATTTGCAATGGTCTATAAGAGAAATATATTTTTTTCAATATTGCCAATCTCTATAAAATTGAGTTCTCAAATTTCCAATGATATAAAATAATCTAAAAAACATTTTTTTCTAAGTACTATTCTTTGAAAGTCTCCTCCATATAGACAAAGTAAAGTGGATGGATATAAAGAATTTTTTTGTTAAATATTAAGCATTTGCTAGATTGTCAATTATCCACATCAATCCCCACCGTCAATAAAGTACACCAGGTAATTATACAACTCAACTCCCTACGCTCCCTGTGGCTTCTTGTTTCTACACAGCAACGTGGAAATTAGAATTCAGGAACCAGATGGTGACGAAGGCCATTCAGAGTTGCTAGGATTCCCCAACAGGAGAGATGAAACCAACTTTGTGGGTCCTCAAGTTTATGTCATTTCTTTTGGAAAAAGACTCAAAAATACTATGAATAGAAACCTATAAGAAAGTGAATATTTACTTATAAGAGGTCCCGGAAAGTGAGGAGCCCCTGAAGCTCCAGCCTCACAGCCAATTCATCTCTGTCCCAGTAGCCTGCGAAGAGGGCTTCCTCTCCGGGGCCTCTGCTTTCTCCCTGTCTCCCTCTGCCTCTCGCCTTGGCCTGAAGGACGCAGACGGCGATACTGGAGAGTCCAGCGAACGTCGTGTTCTTGACCAGAGAGCTCAAGAACGTGCCCGCTGAAGAGCTCGCCGTCCTGCTGGAGCAACCGTCTCTCAGACCGCAGCCCGCGGCTGGGGGCAGAGGGCCCACTGAGAATTCACACCAATCGTTCCGCACAAACAGGACTTGGATCCAAGAGACATGGCTTCTTTCAAGGCAGGTAGGGGAATCTGGCAGCCCATAGATTTATCACCAAATTCCTGAGCTCATTCCTTCGGTCACATGCAGATGTGACAGTGCTGGACAAATGTCAAGGTGACTGTTGGTAGCTTGCGGCGTACACGCTTGCGGCCTCTCTTAGGAGTGCATCAAGCTGACCTTTTTAGGAAAATGATGTCTGGCTTGTTGGGTGAATTAACTTCTACCCTGGCTGTGAAGCAAGAGCATTTCAGAGAGCTATTTAGGTGACAAATTGCACAGATAAGACGGCATTTCTTTTCTGAGTGACAATGTGCCAAGTGGCAGTCTGATTGTGTGGTAATGGCTGGGAAGCTCTAACTAGCAGGCTATTCTCCCTGGAAGCACATATAGCTGGTTTAGATGTAAAATGACAGGAGTTATATAAGTGAAGGAGAGAACGTGTTATTAACTTTAAAACTAAAAAATGCACAAATTTTGCTGAAATTTGTGTTTTTTAAAAGTTCATTTATTTACTATTAAATTTTGGTGATGGATATCCAAAGTGTGGATGTGAATCAATTCAGTATAAAAATCAAATTTCATTTGAGGGAAAAAAAAGAATTTAATATATTTTTGTTTTGATTTAACTTCATAGTTCTTCCCAACTAAATTCTGGCCTTCATAAACACCATCGTCTAAAAGCGTCACGTTATTATTCCACCAAAATCACCCGCCCAAACACGACTTGGGGCTCTGCTGGGCACTGTAGAAAAGAGGTGTCAGGTAGAAAAATAATAAATTAAGCAAAGTTTGTCTTTCCACATCCTCCATTTTCCCCTTCTCTTTCCTGATCTTCTTCCTCCTCCATTCCCCTACCTGTCATCACTCTCCTTGCCCCCACCATCTTCTGCTATAGTATCAAATGATAAGGCTTTTGTTCATTAAAGAGTAAACCTAATTCTCCAACATGATATTTAATAAAATTGGTAAAGGCTTTACAATGTGAAAAAATAAAAGTACAGTGGTGGAATCGTCGGCAGTCGGATTTGAACTTGAGGAAAGGATCCCTTAGTCTCCTCTAAACAGAACCATGGGATTAGCTTCCTACTTCACCCTCTGGTCAGTCTAGCTCTATTGAGAGTCCTTTAGAGGGGAATCTAAGTCAAACAGTTAAATAGACTCAATATAGACAGACACAGCCAGGCTCCAAGGTCACTGAAGAATTAGACTTTCAGAGTTGGCATTTTCTTTAGAGATGGTCTTGTCTAAACCTGGATGTTCTTCCTCATAAAACTGAGCTTTAGAGAAGGTAAGTGAATTGCACATGATCGATTAGCTAGCGTGTTGGTAAATGTGCTACTAGAATTTAGGTCTCATGAAATTCCTAGTCCACTGCTATTTTTATCAACCATATCATGCCACTTCCTAAAAATGTGTAAGTCCAATGAAACATAAGTGGGGCATATCACCATGTCTTTATTTTTAATATGGAGTAGAAATGATGAGACAGGAGAATCAAGTTTTATGAATATATTGGGGAGAGTGGGAAGATAGAAGAGAAAGGAGAAAACTTTAAAAACAGAGCAGGATAGTCCTTCCTGAAACCAGATGGGAAGGGTATGGAGGGAACATGAGAATGGATACAGATGGAGGACGAATATTGTCTCTTCACCTGTCACTCAAATCCCAATCCTCTTCCCCACCTTGACCAAGGTCAGTCAAGGTCATAACCAAAGGTCATGTTGAATACATGTCTTTTCCATTTTACCATCAGCCTTAAGTGAAGATAATAAGCAATGACTTTTAGTGGAGGCACATTAATGGGAATTTATCAGAGAAGGAGGAGTTTAACCAGATCTAGACTTGGAGTCAGCAGGAGGGCACATTTGCCCGTTAGGTGCTTCTAAAATGTCCGTTATTAGAGACCAGTATAGTGAATGTAACCATTGACTCAATACCTGTATTTGCCCATAACACCAGCTCCTTTCTTGAAGCAGATGCTGTTGGTGCCCCACTCATATCTACCAGTCCTTTGGTGCATGCTGGCTGGACTTCCAACTACCAGTCGCTGCATTTCTTTTCTTGAGGGCCTGTTCTGATTGCCAAAGCCCAATTTGCCTCCTTTATGGTGGACAGATTTGGCAGGGAGTTAATGCTCCCTGGGAGCAGCCACCAACCAATGAATGGTAGAAGTTGGTGTAGAAATACCCCAGCCCCTTCACCCCTGAGGTGTGTTTCCATTGGTCTGTAGAGTTTCCCACAGTGGTAGGTATCTTAACGATGCACCTTTTATTGGCTGCCTTCCTTTCTCTGTCTCACTTCCCTGACCTTATTGGTATTTCCTTCACCTGTCAAATGAACTACTTGTACCCTACTCCTTGTCTCAGAGTATACATTGGAGGGAACCCAAATGGAGACATCAGTATTGCTCACTACGTTAGCAATGGGGTCTCACAACAAATCTCAGGAGAATCCACCTACATCAGACATTCAGTAGCAAGAAAGAGAAAACCCAGTTTCATTAACTTAAAAACAAATAGGGGGTTATTTTTCTTCTAGTACAAGAATTCCAGTGGCAGACAGTTGCTAGGGTAGATTCAGCTGCTTGGTGATCCCATCAAGGAACCACATCCTTTCTGTCTTTCTGCTTTGTCACCTTTAGTTTTCATCCTCAGCTTTTTTGCTCATATCACAAAAATATCTGCTGCATCTCAAGAATCAGAGCCGCGTTCCAGACAGGAAGAAGGAGAGAAGGTCAAAGCTTTTCTTCCGCAGAACTTTGTCTTTTTAGTCAGACAAGGAAGCCCTCTCTAGGCTTCTCCACATCTCGTCAGCTAAACTGGATCACATGCCCATCATCAACCAACCACACCCCAAAAGAATGAGATTAGAAAGCCTGGTTTAGATCAATCATGGTTCATCTCTGATGGAGGTCCCTATCTGAACAAATCAGGAGTCCATTAGCTGAGAAGGAAAGGCAGAAGTGGCTTGGGCAGGCAATGGACAGGATCCCCCACATCACCGCCCCCAGTCATATTGCTTATTAGCACCATGGTAAATATTTCAGCTTCCTATTTCCATAGGAGTCATTCCAACCCAATGGCACATCAGCAGACACATACTCGAGGGCATGGGAATATAGATGCAGAGAGGAGTAGCTTAATGTGCCTTTCTTAAAAGTCTGCTTCCTATTCTTTTTTACTAAGTCCTACGTAGCTTAAGAAACTATGTTTCCGATTCAATCCAGGCAGATAAAATTCTTTCTATAGTCTAAAAGCTGCAAGCCATACTAATTAACAATTGCTTGTAAGAGGGACTCTGCTCAGATAAGAATATTGTCTTTTCAGGTATGAGAAGAGGACAGAATTCTAAACAATAAAGCTATTTGGAAGAAACTTGTTAAATGAAATTGAAGGCTGAAAACATTCATAAGAACAAAATCTCTATTTAGTTACCATGAAAGCATCTTTGCAAGGATGTCTATAAGAAATCTCCTTGGGGAAAGGATGATCTCTTCAACAAGTGGTGTTGGGAAAATTGGATATCCACATGTAAAATGAAATTGGACCCTTATCTTACACCAAACACAAAAACCAACTCAAATTAGATTAAAGATTTAAATATTAGGCCTGAAACTATAAAACTCCTAGAAGAGAACGTAGGAGAAAAGCTTTATGACCTTTGTCTTGACAATGATTTCATGGATATGAAACCAAAAGCACAGGCAACAAAACCAAAAACAGACAAATAGGATGACATCAAACTAAAATGCTTCTGCACAGCAAAGGAAACAACCAACAGAATGAAAAGGCAACCTTTATCGTGGGGGAAAATATTTTCAAACCACATATCTGATAAGGGATTAATTTCTAAAATATATCAGGAAATCCTACAACTCAATAACAAAAAAACTAATACCTGATTAAAAACCGGGCTAAGGACTTGAAGAGACACTTCTCCAAAGAAGACATACAAATGGCCAACAGGTACAGGAAAAGATGCTCAACATCACTAACTTCATCAGGGAAAGGCAAACCAAAACCACAATGAGGTATCACCTCATATCTATTAGGATAGCTATTATCAAAAAAACAAGACAACAAGTGTTGGCAAGGATGTGGAGAAATTGATACCCTTGCACAGTATTGGTGAGGCTGCAACTTGGTACAGCTGCCATGGAAAAAAGTATGGAGGTTCCCCCCAAAATTAAAAAATAGAACTGCCATGTGATCCAGCAATCCCACTTCTGAGTATTTATCCAAAAGACTTGAAACCAGGATCTCAAAGAGATATTTGCACCCCCATGTCCATGGCAGCACTATTCACAATAGCTAAGATGCGGAAACAACCTAGATGTCCATCAACAGATGAATGGATAAAGAAAACATGGTACTTGCATATGATGGAATACTATTTAGCCTTAAAAAAAGAGGAAATTCTGCAATACATGACAACGTGGATGGATCTTAAGGGCATTTTGTTAAGTGAAATAAGCCAGACACTGAAAGACAAATACCACGTGATTCTACTTATTTCTGTTGTCTAAAATAGTTAAATTCATAAAATCAAAGACTGGAATGGTGGTTACCAGAGGCTGGGGGGGGGTGTAGTTATTAATCAACAGGCATGAAGTTTCAGTTAAGTGAGATGGATAAGCTGTAGAGATCTGCTCTACAACATTGCACCTATAGTCAACAATAAGGTATTTTATACTTAAAACTTAAGAAGGTAGATCTCATGTAAATGTTCTTACCACAATAAAATTTTAAAAATTAAAAAAAAAGAAGTCCTCTTGGAAACAGCTGGACTTCTAGTGTTGACCACTCTCTCCTATGGGATGTAAGCATTAACCCTAAAACACGGCATGCTGATTGGTTGTCATAGGAGAGTATGTTCAATTGGCATCTGAAAGTTCCCAAGAAATATAAAAATATAATCTTTTGGGGGGACAACAGCCTCAAGCTTTATCTTTGTCTTTCTTTCCATTAGCCAAAGGAGAAATTAATAAATCAATGACTGTTAGATATGTAATCCTAAACTGCACAAGACATTTTCTTTCTACAAGAATAAAACATCCTTGTTCTAAGCAGAATCCACTCCATCCAGGCCAGATCCTGGGACTTTTGCCAACCATGTGCGATGGAAGGGTCATTCCTGCTTTCCAGGGAGTCACGTAAACAATTTAAGAAATTAAATGGAAATGGAAACTCACAAGAGCCACTTCACCTAAGCTAGAATCTACTCTGCTCCATGAAACGTTATGAAGCAGATGCAGTTAATTCCAATATTCCCATATTCTATAGTTTTGAAATCCTTTCGTTTCCTCTTGGAAAATAAAGTTAACCCATAAAAATCCTGTGCTCTGTTGTTATAGGCCGGGCATTGTCTCGGGGGCCTTAGAGGAATTAGCTCTTAATTGTCTCATCAGTCCAAAAAGGTGAGTGCTCTCACTACCATCCCCATTTTACAGATGGGGAAAAAGAAGCACAGAAAGGTTAAACTACACACCCATGATTGTACACTTGCTGTGTGTACACAGCAAGTACATGGCAGAAGCAGGATGGCTCCCAGGCTCTCTAATTCTGGAGCCAACATTTGTAACCACCTTCACTGATGTGGAGAATTATCGGATAAGCATCGTGACTGTATTAACTGAGTTGGTGTGTCATTAACCCCCAAGAGTTGAAAGGGAAATCCTTCAAAAAAGTAACTTGACATAAAATTACTAGTTCTGTAAGAAATCTTGTGTGATTTACTGAGTCTAACAGTAATTATGTTACGACAGAAGTAATAAATCTGCATAATTTATTAAATAACCAATCTCTACCGGCGTGGTTTAAAGGGCATCGAAGAATGACTCTCCTAGAATCCTCATAATTCTTATTGCTCTGACCCCAGCAATTCCTGAGACATTACAGAAAATTCCCCTGCAGCTGAGCCCTGCAGGTGACGACGTCCTGAAGGGCAATGTGTCTCAGCAACTGGTTTTAGGGGACTTTGACACGAACTGCTGCTGGGTTGTCAGAGAAATTTTATTTTATTAAAAAGAGAACAGTGCTTTATTTAAAATTCTGGAATAATGTACTATCTTGGTATACAATATAGCACACAGTAAAAATTTTTACTAGAAGTAAATTATAGTTGATATAGGGCAACTTTATTTTTACCTTTTCCAAAGGTGAAATTCAGGTGTGTCAGCCGAGTAATGTCTGCTCATCTGAGATCCTCCGAAAAGAAGGAGGAGGAGGAGCGGGAGGAGGAGAAAGAAGGAAGACTCCGGGTGGATTAATTAATACTTCCAAAGCAAGAGAAAGGAGAGATGTGTTCTGGCCTCCTCTTTTAAAAATTGTTTCTGAATGTGAACTCCTTTTTGAATAGCTTAATGCATATTTTCCCTATCTTTATGTCCTACCCATCTCAATAAGGATAAAAATAAGAGTTTCCTTATAAATAGAAGATAGAGTCTATTATCTCAATCCAGAGGTGGATTTCATAGGTGAATGATCCTCCTCTTTAATCAGCGAGAGAAGGAAATGTTATAAATCAAATATTCCAGAACTAAAGTGTGATTTGTGGTGATGTCATATAGCTTTTCCCTGCGGAACAGAGAGTCAGCCGGTCACTGACTCGGCAAGTATTTATTAATTATCTACCGTGTCTCGGGTCCTCTTTTAGGCACTGGGGAGGCAGCGATGGATGGAGCAAGTCCCTGCTCTCACAGGGCTAACAGTCTCGTGGGGCTGGGGGACTGCCAGTCCACATACATACAGGGAAACACATGTGTCAGGCGGTGACGGGTGCTGGGAAGGAAAGATAGCCCAGTGGGAGTGGAGTGGTTGGAAAGGCCTTTCTGATAAGGTGACAAAGAGCAATGACCTCATCTGGTTTCCATGGAGTACATTTTGTAAATAGTTCATCTTGGAGACTCCACGGGGCAGTACTGTTTCTTGAAGTCAGGCAATTCTGCGGGGGCTTTGTTGGTGTTCTACGTAGCCAAAGTGGTTATCTACTCACATTTTCCTTAAAAGTCTTCTAGGCTAAAATTTCAACATAATATAGACTTCGTGGCTCTCACTTCTCATTCATCTCTGGTTCATAGTGGATTCAATAAATGCTTTCTAAGGACTCATGGCCTGACAAAGATATTAACTTAATTCACCTCCAAATAGAGTTAAGAAAGCTTCTCCCTTGGTGGCCGTCCTTGTAAGCAATTCTGTATTTTCAAGAAGATCTCAGCTTTGCCCCAGCTCAGTTTTCTATTAAGTCATATTTCACTGGCAAACAAGAATAGCTGTGTTCTGGATACTTGCCAAGGAATAAAACTTCGAACAATAGTAAAAGAATAAAGAGAATAACTAATAGTAATGAGTACTTATGGGTATAGGGACGTGTTAAACACTTTATGTCTATTTCTTTCACTTCATTAATACAACACCCCCCCCCCCCATGACATGAGTCCTTTCAAAAGCCTCTTTGCAGACGAGCGAACAGAGACCCGGAGAGACATCAGCTTCCTCAGCTCAGACAGCTGGCTGGTGGCCGCGCAGGACCCAAACCCGGAGCTGCGAGCTCAATCACCGATGTTTTCAATGCGCATCTTTCTTTCCTATTTACTTCTAATTACGTGACCCTGCTAGAATCAATGTATTCCTGTGAACTTTCCTAAACTTTTCTTTGACTAAGGTAGGGAATAAATGCATAAAATGTTTATTCCACAGGTTTTCTATCTGTCCTCCAGAGACTTCTTGACTGGTGATTGAACATGATAATGATCCGTTTCCTTGTCTAATGTCTCTTTCCCAACCACTGCTGATCCTCCCACCCCCCACCCTACCACCTCATCCACTTTGCCCTTTCTCTATGCCCACCTAGCCTATTTCTGGAGCAACCGTTTAAGAGCCCTGATAGCGGTTCAAACTTGTCCAGCATTTGGTGTAGCTATTGATTGCGTCTGTGTCTTTTCTCCGCGTGAATTGTGAGCCCTGCCTTGATCTCCCGGTGCCTGGAGAATTTTACCATTTTTCATATTGATGGATGACTGCGCCAAAGGTATAACCTTATCGAGAACTGAACGGAGGAAGATAGCCTGCAGGTGTGCAATTAGGCAGTTCCGTGGGTGCCTCATCGGGATTTTATTTTTGATTCTCTTCATCCTGCTCTCCTTTCTTTGACCTTGTCCCTTAAAATTGTCTTTAGTTAAGTTGTATATTTTTGAGTGTGTATAAATGTATTAAAAGCATCATAATTAAAACATTCTGATTGATTAAAAATTTAAAGATGTAAACAAGCCTGTGGAATTTCATGAGATGTTTGAATAATAGATGAATGACAGTGTGATGATCTTGGAAGGAAAATATGGCGTGAATTTGGTTATTAATACTTATTCTTACATAGGTTGTTTTGGATGTAAGAACACATTCTTGAAACGTGATGACCAACCTAAATGGGTCTCTCTTCCCTCTCTTCCCCATCCTGTCTAACTGCAGGTCTGAGTGCGAGGTCTGGGTGTGAGGCTTCCTCCCTGAAGGTCAAGCAGAGCCTCTAACCCCGTCAGGGAGCCCAGGGCAAGAGTTAGAACCAGGGAGCCCTGCGGAATTGTGTACCCCCCGGGGTACGGTAAAACCAGCCCTCTCTGTAAAAATATAGAGATATGAAAGACGAAGGAAAGACATGAATGGGTCCAGGGATTTCACGTATGAACTATAGGTTTTCCACCAGGAGGCAGACATAAAAGATGACTGAGACGCAATAATTTTACATATAATAGATGAAAAATTTCCTAGAATAATGGCAAACCTGAGTTTGTATTTAAAAGAAGATTCCAAACAGCTTTGGCAAGAAAAAAACAAAACTTCATATCTGGGCATATCATAGTAAAATTCTTGAACTACAAGCATGAAAAGAAAATTTCATGCTTCCAGAAAGAAAAAAATAAGACCTCCCAGAAAAGAAACAGAATTAAACGGTTATTAGTGAGACAGCAAATCGTAGAGTTAAGAATAATGACGAGACACACAGTCTAGTTTTGATTTCTGGCTCCTCCATTTACCGCCTGTGCGACCTTGAGTAAATTACTGAACGGAGTCCTTTTACTCACATGGAGAGTAGTGCTAGTGGTAGTACTTGATCCATAAGATATTATGAGGATTAAATTAACTAGTAGTTAGTTAACTAGTAGTTAGTTAATTAGTAGTTAGTTAATTAGCCAGTTGTTAGGTAGATACGCAGTGCTCAGAACTGTGCCTAGCACGGAGGAGCAATACTTGTGGTTGCTAGTATTAGATTATCTCCAAGTTGCAAGTCTAGACAGAAGAAAATGATCTGCAGCAGAAAGAACTAAATTCGGAGATCCTGTACCTGGCCGGTTGTCCTCTGTCCTGGTGACAGGTGTCTGTGGCTATGCAAGAACTCAGGAGTGCATCACCACATACCCCATCTGAGGAATTTTGAAAGATGCATGTTCCTGATCTTAAAGGAATTCGAAGAAGAGAGGAAATCGAGAACTTCTTCATCTTGCACCTAGGTGAGAGGGACCTCATCTAGCCCCCAAGTTTACAGGGCCCCTTGGATCACAGACAGACCAAAAATAGAATTATTGAAGGCAATTTGGATACCCCTAGATCTAGATACCCCTAGCTGTCAAGAGCCAGTGCCCATGGCCGGCACAGTGCAAACCCTCACTGTATTACCCACTCTTGAGTGGAGCCCCGTCCAGGGAAACCACTCTCCAGAGCTCTTCCTGTGCATGGAGGATGTGAGGAACACACGTACCCAGGTCAGGAAAGAACATTTAATTTACCAAAACCTTCCTCTCAGATAATGTGAATGCAACAGTTCTTCCATACTGAGGTGTCATTTTCCACTAGTACTGAGGGTCTATTTTTTATTGCTTCTCTTCCCGTTCTAATTCCTGGCTCTGGAGGTACTGAAAAATTAGCATGCTGTTTGCAACAGTTGCACATTGTGGCTGAGGAATATTTTGCAGCACTAACAACAGAAATTACTTTTTAATTTGCACATACGTTGATTAGATAGAAGATGAATGAAGCACGATATATATTTTGAAATCATTGATACTAGATGGATACTGAATACTAAAATTGAGAATAGTTTTATTTTTTGTAAAAAGATGGAGTAAGATTTATTAAATGTTCAAAATTACCTCAAAATTTAGCCTTTTAAAAATAAATTTGATTCAAAAATTTCATTAACCATAAATTGTATTTTATTTTTAATTTTAATAGATGATTTAAATATATTTGAGAAATATTTTTGAAAACACTGTAATTTTTGATGACATTGCATTCAATATCTATATTTGTGATTAAATTACATTTTATTTTTAGTTTCAGGTAATTTTACTATAAGAATATAATTAGTAATTTTGCTTAATTAAAGGCAAGAAAATAAATTTTATGGAATAAACATACAATAATTTATGAATTATTTGTGTTTTTATTTTATAAACATTACTGGTTTATCAGCAGAACAATCCAACATATGCAATAATTTGATTCAGTTGCTTTGTTAACTTTTAGTCATTTAGAAACCATAGTTTTACCGATACTTGTTGGTTTTGTCATTTTATGGGTAGTGTATATTCCCACATTGGAACATGCAGCATGTTTTACTTAACAGTTTGTTAACTTGACTTATAACTTTCATATGCTTAGACATAAGGCATGTAGACATCCATTGTCCTCTTGTCCTGGTGTCCCACAGATGGTCAGGGTGGGCCTGGTAGTGAACAGTGGACTCAGTTAAATCCACATAGATAATGATAGACCATCTGGTAGTGTAGTATTAGCACTAAGTACAAACTTTTAAGTTTTGAGGGGAAAGCTTCAAGGAAAATTCTAATAAGAGCCTAGAACTATAAAAACTAAACAACTTAAGCAAACTCAGGAGTTGGTAATTGGGAAAGAAGGGGGAAGTGAAGTTATTCTAGAAAAGGTCTCACTTACAGGAGTTGAAGGACAAGCAGGTATCTGATTTTCAAACATGTAGAGAAATTTGTGTCTGATTATGAAAGATGGGGATTGAAATATTTATATAATTCAAGATAGAGTTTATACACACACAGACAGAGAGACGGAGTTTTAAAAAGCACACCTGTGAAGAAGAAGCACGATTCATCAAACAGTATGCCACAAAACAATCTAATGGCTAGATATATACAGAAAAAAATTATAAATGCAAAGAGTGCATGACAAAAACTCAATTGTCACAGCAGACTTCAATATATCTCATCCAGAATTAGCTCCAACAGCCCCAAATAGGTAATATAGGATGTATTGACTAGTCAAGAAACCCAAATATGTGACAATGCATTTGTTACTATGTTCATGAAACTTTGACAGAAACTGGACATTCACTTGACCATAAAAAAAATCTTAATTAAAGTTTCAACATATATATTATATGCCACAGTTCTGATCATATTCAATAAGGTTAGAAATAAATATTTAAAAAGTGATCAAAAATATCTCCTGTACTTAGAAATAAAGAAACATATTCCTGGCTAATCTTCACATCGAAGAAGAAATCAAAAGCAAAGTTAAAATCCACCTATATAGCAATCATTGAAAGAATGCGATTCCTCATTAACATAAGATTCTAGAAGGGAGTTAAAGTGGTTCCAAATTTGTTCCCTCTCCTGGTGCCTGGCAGAAATAGACACACTCACTCTCTGGTGGAAAATATGCCCACTTTAGGGCCACAGGGCTCCTACATATTAAGACAAGTAGGAGGTTGCAATAAAAGATCCCCAAGCTCACAAGGAAACAAGGCACCATAATGGATACCCAACGGAAACCACATAACAATCAGACTTCCCAGAACTTCAGGTTTTGAAGCTTATGGAATACTCAAAAAAAAAAAAAGAAAAGAAAAGAAAAAAAATCGCAAAGATGATTATGCAACAGAAAACTTCTTTGTAGTAAAATAGAATGCTATGAATGAATAAATATTTGTTAACATAAAATATAACACAGGGGAAAGTTAACCTGCAAATTAGATACAACTGGGAAATTAGTTTACTAAAAAAAAATCAGAAGACATTATCTATAATGCAGCACAATGAGATAAAGATGTGAACTATATAAAAAGGAAGGTAAGATCTACGGAATATAGAATGATAAGTTTCAATATTCCTAATCAGAAGAGTTCAGAAGCTCAGAAGAAGAAAATGAAATAAAGAAGAGGAATAGTTGAAGGGACTCTGGCTGTGAATTTCAGAGAACTACTCAGGATAGGTAGGGAGAAAGACACATCCAGACACACCATAATGAAATGGCTTATTACCAAAGTCAAGAAGAGCCAGAGAGAAAAGAGCAGTCACCACCAGGCAGCAACAGTTAGACCAACAATGAGCTTGCACAGCAACAAGGGGGCCAGGAGCCAGGTGAATACTGTCTGTAAATGTTGAGAGGAAATAACTGTCAACCTAGAATACCATGCCTATGAAAACTCTCTTTTAAGAATGAAGGTGAAATAAACGTATTTTCAGATAACAAAAACTGAGTTTTATCATCAATGGACCTTTACAAAAACACCTTATAAAATATGTACTCTGGGAAGAAGGAAAATGATCCCAGAGGGAATGTCTGGGATGGAAGGAAAAAGAGTGAACACAGAAAATGATGAATATAGACACATATCTGAAATAAACATTGCAGGCTAACTTGACAGGCTAAAATGCAAACCTCCAGGACTGGGCAGGAACGGTAGGTAAATTGGGATTGGAGTGGGAGGGAGGAGATTTCAAGTATTTCAAGATTCTTGCACTACTTAGGAAGGGGAATAAAGAAGTGTTAATTTTAGACCTTCAGTTACACATGCATTTGGTGAACCACTGGAAACATAAAGTGAAACAAACGCAAATAGAATGTACGATGTCCTAGCCAGAGGCAGAAAAAGACAAAGAAAGGGGGAAATCAAATCCTAAAGAAAGCAGGTTGCATAGAAATCAAAATGCAAAAGGGTAGAAACAAGTCTAACTATATCAATTATCATAAGGAATATAATAAAACCACGGTAGCCACTTAAAAGAATGTTATATTGGATTTAAAAATCCAGATATAAATTATTTTACAAGGGACACAGCATGTTCTTACAATGTCAGCGTTTCCTGAGATGCAGACACAAGGAAAGGATCAGATGTGCAAGAGACTGAGTGGGGCAAGTGCTGGTGAAAGAAGTAGAGGGAGAGAGTAGGAATAGGATGAGACAGCCTTCAGACGGCAAGGTGGTCCGACCCTGCAGGGCTAGAGGGAAAAAAGAATTGGATAGGAAGAGCCTTAGACAACAGCATAGTTCTAAGAACGCCTCAGCCAGACCAACAGAGTCCACGGCAGAGACTGTCATTAGCGTGACCCCACTTTGGGCTTCAACGGCCAACCTCTACTACCCCTGCTGTCCTCAGTCATTGGCTGAGAGCATCCCCGGTGACTCACGTGCCCGGTGCGAATACTGTGGTGGGTCTGCAAGTGGCCACCAGAGGTTGTCAGTCAACTACCGTCTGCAGCAGGTTCTCCTCAAGGGAGGTTTGTGCAGGGCGCTAATGTGGTTGCCACACGCAGAAATGCTGAAGCTAAGATGATGGGAAATATGTAAGGGCTAACACCAGCAACAAAAAAGGTGAGGTAGCTGTATTAAAAATAGAAAAAATAGACTTTAGGACAAAAGACTATCTTTATGAAAGTTAACCAATCTCATTAGTTTCTGGTTTACCCTTCCTGTATTGCTCTGTGAAGATGCACATATATTTTTATTTCCCTTATGAAAAGTTAACACACTATATCCTATTATTAGGTTAACATATTATATTTTGTTATCTTATTAAAACTATTATTCTTTTGCACCGTGCATTTTTCACTTTGTAATGTGTCATGGACACCACTCCATCTCAGTTCACAGAGATATTCCTCATGACGTTTTACACCCACATAGCGCCCAGTTGTGGACCTCCCATGGCTTGTTCACCGTGCATCTGTAAAAAGAAACATAGGAAGGATGAACCAGAGTGAGACTGGTTACCTGTGTGGGTGGGTGGGAAAGGGTGGAAGAGACAGGTGGGGGAGGGAGTAACATTCCTCAGAGTGTGCCTTTTTATGTAATTTCGACTTTTGGAACATGCTCAAAAATAATACCTAATTATATCAACAAGGATGTGAAAAAAAAAACTTTCAAAAGGGAATGTTAACAGAAACATATGAACCTGATTCTATTTCACTTTAGTACCAAAACCACACTGAAGGGAGAGATGAATAACCAAGTAATTTTGATTACAGTACATTGACTTACATATCTTTGGTCTGAAGATAAAAGGAACTGTAAACAAATATAAATTCCAATTTGTTTGTTTTTCATGGTAGTACGGGTTAGCAATTTGAAACTTTCTGTGTAAAATAGAGATTGAACACGTGAGTAAATACATTGAGGAAATGGGAGCCAGTTTTCTCACCTTGAGTAAGAGCTACAAACATGGGTAGAGCGATGACAGCCATCTGGGCTGGATGGCCATTGGAGGTATTAGTGTAAACTCATGGATTCTAGGATAAATGATCGTTAGATGATAGACAGAGATAAATAGCCCTACCCCTAACCACCCAGGTTTATCTGCAGAAAAGACCCAGAAATAAAGACCTCCCAGCAGCAATGAGCACACCAAATTTTGGTTACTAAAATGCCATTCCCCATTAAGCGGAAGTTGAGCTCCTTGGAATAATATCTGAGTCTAGAGCTGCGACAGGAAAAGTACAAGATGAGCCAGAAAAAGCAGAACATCATAAAAACAATAATGGGGACGTGTTAAAAGAATGTAGGAGCCAGCTTGAAGGGGAGAGGTTTCCTAGACTGGATCCTCACCGTGCTCTCCGGGAGAAAGTCTCCTTCAGTTGTTCTCTGTGGGGCCTGGCTCCATTCTCCGAAAAACTCTTTTTTCCTAATATTCTCCGTGGCCCATCTGAAGTGGGCATTAGGAAGTGTCCAGGGGTCTGCAGGGTTTTCACTGCTTGTATTTTGCCCGTGGAAGTCTGGGGCCCTAAGGGTTTTAAGACTTGGATAATCAGTGGATGATTGTAGTGGTTTCTTTGGCAGTGACGATGCCTCAGAAATATGGTGGACTTCTGATCTATCAGTCCGTCCCGTGTATCAGGACCCACATCCGAAGTGCGCTCCAGAAGGTAGGTTCACATGACTACTTTCTCTCTCTCCTTTCCCCAGTCCCGAACTTGCCGCTTAATGGTGTCTGTGTTGGAGGCCTTGGAAAGAACAGGCTTGGGCGGACTTCCGTAGCCTTGATGCAGATTTTTACCACAGGACGGAATCACTCTTTCTAACTGAGGAAACTTACAGGCCTCAAAGATTTTATTTTTCAGCTTTTTACTTCTTAGATTCTAGAGGAGTTAGCTTTTCCATCCTTGTGATTTCCAGCTGTGATTTCAAATCAGCCAATTCTTGCGTAAGGTCGTTTTTGGTTTGTTTTGTAGTACCTTGCCAAAAGCAGAGAGAAAAGCTAACACACATTAATGCTCTTTCCAACCCCTCCTCCCAAGGACACAGGCTCTGTAGGCATGTGGTCTGTCCGAGTTATGACAGGTGGCAATTTAACCAAACATTTTGCCTCTGTGTCGTGCTGGTTTCCACTGTCTCCAGCTTGTGTGTTCCAGTTCCTCGCTGCCTGCACTTGACGTCTAAGCCCACGTCTTTGGTGTTTGCTGTAGTAGCACTCTGTGTTAAGGGGCAACTTCCCGTACTGATTAGGATGGCACTCCCTGCTGTGACACACAAACCCTGCCCTGTTGGCTGTGCCCCTAACATGACGGTCCACGAGTGCCCTGCTTGGGAGGCAGCTTTCCTCGACGTGGGACTTCAGGGCCTTAGACTCCTTGTAGCTGATGCGTCTACAGCCTCGGCATCCTTACCTCCAGCCAGGGGACAGAAATGGGATCACGAAACCCAGAAGTGACACACATCACCTCGCTCCCCTGTCACAGCGAGAACCAGTCACACAACCCCTGGCCGAGTGACAGCTCCACGCTCTGGGAGAGGAGGCACAGGCTGAATGTGGGGAGCTGGCCCTCTCCACCACGGTGCACAATACGCACCACCTAACCCTTTGGTTGAACGTAAGACCATCAGCTGCACGAAGCCTGACGTGCGTGTCTGCTTTCACTCCCAACAGTGGTTGAATTAACCTTTTTTCTGTACAGTGAAGTCAAATCCCTAATGCGAAAGTCATCATTTAAGCTTAAGGCTTTTTTGTGTTAAACTTCATCACGACAGTGGCATCTTTATTAAGATGGTAATAGCTTCAGGAACATTTTATTGACTAAAACTTTGTTATGGAAAGTAGAAATCATGCAATTGATGTTTAGATGTGCTTTTTGGGATTCCCTCTGCACTTTGTCGTGTTATTCTGTTGGGCCTTTTCAGAAGGATTTGTTTCCTGTTCTCTAAAGGTTAAGAGAGTCGTGCTTACATCCCTCCCACATTTCTCAGAGACGCAGCATCATAGTGCGTAGGCATGTTATGGGTGGAACCGGGTTCACCAAAAAGATGTGTCGGGGTCCTAACCCCAGTACCTCAGAATGTGACCTTATTTGGAAAGAGGGTCATTTCATATGTAGTAATGAGGCAATGAGGGCAGACCCTCGTCGATATGACTGGTGTCCTTACAAGCAGAGGGAAGATGATGTGAAGACAGACACGCAGGAGAAAGCCACGTGACGAGGGGGGCAGAGACTGGGGGGACGCAGTCACAAGCGAGGAACTCCGAGCACTGATGGCCACGGCGGAAGCTGGGAAGAGTGGAGGAGGGGTTCTACCCAAAGTCTCAGGGGGAACGTGGTCCTGCTGACACCTCGATGTCGGGCTTCCAGGCTCCAGAACTATGAGAGGACAAACGTCTGTTTCTATAAGCCATGAGTCATGACATTTTGTTAAGGCAGCCCTAGAGGCCAAGACAGGGTGCCAGGGTGAGGACTAAGCAGATCTGGGGTTGATTAGCCCAAGTGACCACTTCTCTCACTCCCATCCGCGAGGTCCTGGGCAGGGGGCTTTTCCTCTCAGGGCCTATTCCCTCAACCATAAAATGGGGGAGCAGAATGTCTGCCCTTCAGGACTGTTAGGAGAATTTTAAAAACCTTTAGCACAAGTCCTGACACCGTAGATGCTGGGTTAAGGGGAAATCATTGTGGCACGCTGTTTGTTGGCACGTTGAGTGGCCTAAGCGTTTGGATATTCTTCCAGATACCCCTGCTGCAGCTTTGAACCTAACAAAGGATTTTTTTCTGCACAGTACATATTTACACACCCAGGTGTCTCTGTGTTCCACCATTCAGACGACGACGACTCCGGCACAGACAAAATGATCTGTTTAGCTTTGGCCTTGGAGCAGGCAAACTCTTCTATGAGAAAGGCTCGAGAAGGATACAGTGATGTGGTTGATTCATTAATTCAAGAAGTACTTATTGAGCACTTAGCAAAGTCCCTGGCACTGTGCCAAGCCCAGGTGATGCCGCAGAGAATAAGGTGAAGTTCTCTTACAGACAACTGACAGGCAGGCTCAGGTGAGGAGTCTTTTGAGGGCAGCGTGGTCCGAGAGCTCAGGGAACTCATAGCAAGGACGTCTGTACCAGCCTCGGAGCCAGGAAAGGCTTCCTGGAGAAGAGGCGCCCTGAGCCGACCCCCCAGCGTGAGTACTGATAATTCAGGTGAATGGGGATGTTCGGGGCACAGGAGCTCCAAGCAGAGGGAGCAAACCAGAAAAGGCTCTGGAATGGGTTTCCTGGTGGCCTCTCAGCGGCACCTGAGAGAGGTTCTGTGGTCACATCTCTATGTTCTTGTGTCTTTGGGGACGTAATTCCCTGGACTTGGAAACTGGAACTCAGCTGAGGCAGCTGAGTGTTCCTTTACAGACTTGCCATCTACTCTGGTCTTCAATTTCCTTCTAAAAAATGCTTTTACTACAATTTTTCAGATGAAAAAATCATCCTTCTGGATAAAATAATAAAATAAAATACACAGACAGCCCCTTGGCCTCTACTCTGTTCTTTGGTAAGAGGCGCCGTCTCGCCTAGACAGTGGACTTATTCCTCCCTAGTTTCTTTTGTTTTCCAAACACAGCTTTTAATAATCAGCCCTTTTTTCTTTAGCATTTTTCTTAAACCTCAGTTCATGATGTCCCTCAATTTTCTGAAAGCTGCTTTTATAGATGTGTTTTCCTCATTTGCATTTGTGCTTGCTCATCCCCTCCCTCTGTTGTGATGTCTGTGTGTGAAGATGTCCTTTGAAACAGGAGTCCATCAGAGAGGTCCCCCTGGATGACCACAGTGCTCTCTTTAAATGCCCCCATCTTCATTTTATTCTTCATTTAGACTTCAGATTCAATATTTCATTTCTTTTAGAGATTGACATGAGCCTTGAGTCACGTCTCCCTCTAAGACCTCTTGCCATGAGGTCGTACTTATGGTTTTGAAATTTGCCTTCCCCAAATCTAAGGAACAGGCCTAATAGTTCCCAGAGTTCCCTTCACTGATTACTGTGGCCACTAAGATGTCCTGGAAATGTAGACACTGGGAGAAATTCCTTAGTGTGTGTAACAGGATATTGAATACAAGTTTTCCTATTGTCTTAGAGTGTCGCGGAGGTCCCAAAAGCTGCAAACAACTGGTGACATGTTCTCCCACATTCCAAAGGAAGGGCCAGTACCTATGCTGAACCTGCAAAGAATGTGGTCCAAAGTGAGTTACGCCACAGAGCTCTCCCCCACCCTGTGTAAGGCTGTATGAGATGAGATGGGAATGTCACGAAGATGCAGAACCAGCTGGTGGGGAGGACCCTTTGTGAGAGTAGTCAGCGTGCAGAGAGTTCCCACCTAACTTTCCACAAGAAGAGGAGGGACAGGCGAACTTTCCCGTCCTTAGCCCATTGAGAGTGGCTTCAGAAAACCAAACCAGACCAAACCAGCTGGAAGAGCTTGGCATGTGACCTGTAGCCAGCTGCTCTTTAGAGCCGAGGACGGGGGAGTGTTGAGGATGGTCCCACGTCCAGATGCTGGTGAACCTGACGTGGGTCACATGGAGGGAATGGATGATTTGTCTTGAGGGGGTCTTTGCTCAAGACACTGCTGGTTTGTGCAAGGTAGCCTCAACAGAGCGGATCCACCAGCAACGAGGGGCTGCGAGAGAGTTATGAGACTTACTAGAGGGGGAGTTGTAGCCCACATCAAGGAAACTGTAGGCGAGAGATCACCAGCAATGTGAGTTCTGAAGAAGCCACAAAATTACCCTATGGAGAAAAGTCGGTGTTTGGCATTGCCACAACCAAAGAGCGCTGATGACAGATTTCTACTGAACCGATCAGGTAGAAAGTTTTGCCCAATATCTCCTCGCCTTCCTCCAAGTCCAATCCTGAAGGGACAGAGTGCAGATGAGTGAATGCGGGATGAAAAGTAAAGAACGAGGTGACTAGACGGAGAAGCAACAGCCAGGCGTGGTGGAGACAGCTGGCAGCCCACCAAGGCTTGTGCTCCCCTCCACAAGGATAGCACATGGGAGAGTGACTACCCGCCATGGGGATGCCTCTTCCAAAGGCAACACTCTGTGCGTAGAGTTAGGGGCATATGACTGAGTTCTGCCCAGAGGAACGTGGATGAAAGTGATATAAGTTACCAGCTACCCTGGCCCACATTAACCTCCCATAAAATCTTTCATGTTCTCTCTTCCCTGCCTTCTGGCAGCAGGATGTTGGTATCCGGGACGTAGCAGATGCTACGAACGCCTTACCCAGGTGCCCTTAGCCCTTAGTATTTAAGTGCACACTAACCTGTATTCCAACTGCCTGCACCTGAGTCTCTTTGCCTGAAAGCTTTCTCCAACCACGGGAGCCTTCTTTGCTCACATATGTGGCGGGCGGGAAGTGCCAGGGAATTAGCACCTCCTCCAATATGTGAGCACGCCTAAGCCAATGGCTGTGTGGAGTTGGTGGATAAATCCCCTGGCTTCCTTCTCCCTGGGTGAGATAACACTGAGGTTCATGTTCTACACCGTCTCCCAGCAGGACTCTGCTCTGGTTGCCCTCGGTTGTAACTTGTGTCACCACTGTCGTCTTCTTTCCTTTCCCTGTCTCACTCTCCCACTCTTCAGTGATTGGCTCCCAAATAAAAACTACATTTATTCAAATCTTTATTTCAGGATCTTCTTCTGGGGAAACCCAACCCAAGAGCAGGGCAACTTTGGAATCCACGTTATTGAAGGGAGCCGAGCCTCTGACATCTTGGATCCTTGAATGACTGGGTGGAGCAGAGTCCCCTCCCTCACCCACACCATAATGCCCCAAACCCACTACAGCGGATTCCACTTTTTATGAGCAAAAACTAATTTCCATTGTGTTAAGCCACTGACATTTCAGGATTTATCTGTTACAGAACCTCAGCTAACACGCTCTGTATGGCCTCACTTTCTCTTTGGCAGATTTCCAAACATAAAGCAGATCCAGACCAGGGAAAGGGAAAAGTTTTAAATTGGAAGAGAATTTGAAATTTTCATATTACTCTGGCTGGATTTTTTTTTATCATGATGAAAATGAAACTTAAGATTTATTATCTGAGAGTGACCAAGATTTCAACCAGGGGTGGGGAGGAACAAGTTGAGAGAATGGGTAAAAAATAAATTAAGTTGCCTTCTGCCTGCATCCTACTAAGTTCAGCTCTTTCAGGAAACTGGTTATAAGTTACATATGTTTCTTTGATTCAGTGGAAGTAGCTATACTGATAGTTCAGTGTGAGCTAGCAAAACAATTCCAAAAATGTCTTTGCTTGGCAGATTAAATATTGCCATGCTTAATTTTATTAGTTTTCCACTTGACCATGCATTGAAAGATAGCATCTACATGAATAAACGTTGCTCCCTCTGTGATGTTAGCCTACGATCTTATTTTACTTATAAGAGAAAGAAATATTAGTTATGAACTTCAGGTTTGGAAGTTTCCATGAAAAATTCTCATCCTCCTGCTGCTCCTCCCTCCCACCCCAAGCCTGGCGCCTAGACGTTGGGTTTCTTTCTAGCTCCTTTGGGCTGAAAGCTTTGGTTTAAACAAGTGCTTTGCTGTCAACTTCCCTGTAGCGTCTGGGAACAGTGTCCTGTGTCACATGGTCCGTGTTCTTTTCGTTCCTTCCTCAACCCTTCCTCTCATTAGGAAGACAGGGAACACAAGGTCCTGCCCAGATGTAGCTTTGTGGGGTCCTACTTTCCTAGAAGGGGAATTAAGACAGCAATGGCAGCAAGAGAACAAACTGGAACAGGTTCTGAGCACTCATGCACACACAAAAAGAGCAAAAATAGCTATAGTTCATGAAAGCGAAATAACTGAATGGCAAGTAACAAAATGGAAGCCAACAGTTTATGAGTCTTAGTTTTACCCTAAATATTTATGTATAACAAAAGGACACCTTCAAATTAAGTGAGATGTCATTTATCCAGAAGGTGAGATTAAAATCTAAGTTTCTTTGGATTAATAATCATGTATTACATTTTACTGACTATTTACCATGTGCCAGGTGTTGTTCAAAGCGCTCTGTATATTCTAACTCATTTTACCCTTACAACACGCTCCGCTGGGCAAGGACTCTCACCTCCATTTTACAGAGAAGAAGCTGAGGAATCGGGAGGACAAGAACATTGTTCCGAGTCATGCTGCTCAGAAGTGATGGAGTCTTGATTGAAATCCTGGCAGGCTGGCTTCCCAGCCGCGGCGTCAGTCCTCGTGTGAACCACCGCTGCTTGCTGGGCCTCCAGTGCCAGACTCAGGGCCATGTGCTCCATCCTGACCGTGTGCTTCGACCCTGACACCGACTTCGAGATAGCATTGTCCATTAACACAGGTGCGTACAGAGGTCAGAGGCTAAGAAACTTGCCAAGAGTGTATTTATAATCTGATCCCCAAGTCACTCTTCCTTAACCTTCGAGTGACTGCGTAATTTATTGTCTCAAGTCCAGGGTACTTTTAAGAGTGAAAAGGGACATTCTTAACGGTCGTGCTGGCACGGCAGGACTCTCGTGGGCATTCTGCAGCGCATGATCGCCCGCCACCCTCGGAACCCGAGCGGCTGATGACATTTGACCCTGAATCTTTAAAGAGCTCTTCAAAATGACCAAAGAGAGAAGTAAGTGTTTCCCCAGGGTTTTGTGGACTGGAATCACCCTTCGCCTCCCTTCTCCCTCCATGTTGATTTCCTCTTTGCAAGCCCTCTTCAACCAACTTCCTCCTCTATACTTCGTCTTTTGAAAACAAAGACTACAGTTAGATCTTATAAATGTATTTTCTTCATGTGTGAAATGATGTTTATTGGCGCCTTGGAGAAAATCACATCCTTTCAAGGAACAGAACAGGGCTGAACGAAATGGGAGGAGAGCACAGAGAGGCCTAATAATTTAAAGAGAAATTTATGGGTCCGCTGATGTCATAACTAAGAAGCGGTTTGCTGTCTGCAGCTTCAGGGGAAAGGAAATAGTGCTGGAAACCAGCAGTGCGTGGGGTCTCCACCAGCATTTAAGCCAGGCAGATGCCCAGGCTCACCCCAGACCTACTGCATCCGAGCCTTAGAAGGTGGCCTCTTCATTGTCCGCATCTTTTGAGACCCTCACCAGTGATGCTGCCTCTCAGCCAGGGGAACAAATCAATATTAAATCCCCCGAGCCCAACAGGCCTTTCTTGTAGAAACATGGAGTGTGCACGTTAATATTCATTCTGCACCGTTATAGTTATCAAGCCGTCCACCCTGAGTTTCTGCAACAGATTTTAGGCAGAACTTTTTTTGGTAGCTTTTCTAACCTTTTCTGAAATTCTAGTCAAATCTCATCTTTCCAAACCGGTTACATTTTTTGCAATCTCTTTCATGGTTTCTTTCTCTTATTCTCTAAAGTTCTTCCTTCTCTGCATCTTCTAATACATATGCACATGCATATGAACATACATAAATACATATAAGCATATATATTCAGGGAAATATATATGTTTGTGTTATATATGTATTTACCTGAATTATTTTGAGATTTAAAAACAAATACCTCCTTTTTTTTTCATAAAAGTATCATTGTGTGTTGTCTTTAGTTATTTTCAGGATTAGGAAAGACCCCTTGAGATTGTGTTTGATTTTTATTTAAATTGTAGATAATAAATCCTTGTACAACAATTTTGAAGAAATCCCATGCATTAATATGTTTTTTATTGCAGATCTATTTTATTTTGTTTCTCACTGATTTTTTTCTCCCAATAAGCCATTATGGAAATTTAAACACATAGGGCAGAGTTGGAAGAATCTAAAGTGACCATCCGTGTACCCACCCCCTTGTGCTACCACATATCTATCCATCTATCATTTGTCATGCGGGTCTGCTGATCCATTTTATTTTCGATGTATTTCATAGTATATTTATACACTGATTTTAATAAATTTTATGGCTATTACTAATGTTGATGGTGACAAAATGCTTCAACTGTGTATTGTCATTCAGCCAGGCAAGTCTTCATTAAAATAACTCCAGATGAGGTGGCACAAGTCAGACTCCATTCCGGGGAAAATAGAACAATATTATCTTTTGCTGGTAAGGAGATTTAAGGGTAGGTATCAAGTTTCTACGTAATGTGATGTGTATTTTTATTTTAACACTTAATTACTTTTATAAAACTATTAAAAAATATTAACCTTTGACAAAAAAATATTTAATAAATGATTACTACTTGACGAGTATCATTTAGGATAAAGCACCAACAGAAGGTAGGACCATTGAGGATTAACATACATCTGATTTTTGTCCTTGTACTCTTAAATGCTGAAAATATAAGCAGGAGTTTTCATAACGTAAGAACCTTTTGTGTGGGTGTTATTTAAGGACACCGTGGAATGGTTCTCTTCTCCACCGGATAGCTAACACGCCTACCTGGATCCTACTGTCATGTTTCATGGCTTTTTGGGAGATCCTGTAAAAATGCCAAGAGTCTTCACTGTCAGTCTCTGCTTTCCTCAGTTCTCTGGGCTATCCAAGGGAGACCAATGGATGCCACATCCTGCCAATGGGCAATGGTTAGGATTAGTCTTGCTGACATAGGCTTGGTGTTTTGGTGTCTTGGACACACTAGGGTTCATCTGGGGGCCCCCTAACTCAGCCTCTGGCCGGCCCCCATGTACTTGGTGTCCATGTGGACTGGACTCTCAGACTGATTTTCTGCAAAGTGCTCCAGTTACTTGAATCACAAGTCACCTTGATGATGTGGGGGAGGGCAGTACTGACTCCCACCTACCCCTTACCTGTTCCTCTGTGTCAGCTGGCCAAACCCTGGGTCTCATAATCCCAGTTCACTCTGGAGATGCCACTTCATATAGTTATGTCACTTGACACTGTGACCCACGTACTAGTGTGAACCTGAGGACAGCGTGTGCTTGGACTTCCTTCCGTCTTGCACCCCCTGGGTTAGATTCCCAGGCGTGTAAGTGCTGATGCTGGTTCCGGGGGAGCCCGGGCTTGGGATGGTAGAGATCAGATTTCTGGTTGCTGCCCCCTTGGCGGCCAGTCCTTATATCATCACCTAAATGGCCTTAGTTCCTCCCTTCCCCGCGGATCCGTGTGAGCCTCTGGACCAGTCGATCTGTTTAGCACACCCGGAGATTTAAGAGCATGGATGCTGCAGTCAAACAGGGCTGAGCTCAGATTTCAGCTCTGCCACTTATCAACTGTGACATGATGCCAGTCCCGTCACCTCCTTAAATTTCAGTTTTTCCATCTGGAAAATGAGGTTACCATAGCACCTTCCTCACTGCATATTTATGGCTTTTTACTAAGAAAAATACCTGAAAAGTGCCTAATATATTATGGTATACAGTAAGTTCAAGAAATGGAAGCTTACAACAAAAGTTAAAAGTGCCAATATTATTCCAGACACTTGAATCCATTTCTAAAATAGAATGAGTTCTAAATAAATAAACTTAAAATGTATTTTTTTGTGTGTGTGTGAGGAAGACCGGCCCTGAGCTAACATCCGTTGCCAATCCTCCTCTTTTTGCTGAGGAAGACTGGCCCTGGGCTCACATCCGTGCCATCTTCCTCCACTTTATATGGGACGCCTCCACGGTGTGGCTGACAAGCAGTGCGTTGGCCAGTGCCTGGGATCCGAACCCGTGAACCCCGGGCTGCCAAGCGCGAACTAAACAGCTGCGCCACCGGGCCGGCCCCTTAAAATGTATTTTTTTTTTTTTTGTGGGGAAGACCAGCCCTGAGCTAACATCTGTTGCCACTCCTCCCCTTTTTGCTGAGGAAGACTGGCCCTGGGCTAACATCCGTGCCCATCTTCCTCCACTTTATATGGGACGCCACCACAGTGTGGCTGACAGGCAGTGTGTCGCGGGCACCCGGGATCCGAACTCGCGAACCCCGGGCTGCCAAGCGCGAACTAAACCACTGCGCCACCGGGCGGCCCCAATGTATTTTTATTCATTAATATTTTTTTTTGACCCTTTGCTGCCTAAGCCTTACAAAGGTTGACAGCTGTGAGGATGGTACAGGGGAGGATTATGGACTATAAAAATGGAATAAATGTATTTTATTCCTTCCTTGTTCTCTTCCCCCTACAATTCACTAACCACTTACTCAATCTTTTAGTTATTCATTTGTTCAGCCAAAACTATTTTGTGCGCGGCACCATCATAGGGTAGGCACGAAGGCTGGCGTGAGGCATGGTGGGACTTGCATGTGTGTCAAGGAGGTGGATTTCCCTACAGGTGACGAGGAGCCATTAAAGGACTTGATCATGGAGAGACTGTCTTTGTGTTTGCACATTTGCATGTTAAGAGGACCACTCAGGTGACAATGTGGAGGATGGATGTGTAGGGCTGGGGACCAGCAGCAAGGAGACCACCAGGCCTCATGGGTGATAGCACACACTGTGCTGGGTCATGCCTTTGTGCCTTTGCACTTCCCCTGGCCACTCCCTACCCTCTCCTCCTCCAGGAAGGCTTCCTAGACTCTTTCATAAACTGGGTGGCCCTGCTCTGTGCTCCACAGAACTCTGTGCCTACCCCAAACTTAGCATTTACTAGAACATACCAAAATGAGCTATTTTCTTTTTTTTTTTTTGTGGGGCAGACCAGCCCTGAGCTAACATCTGTTCCAGTCCTCCCCTTTTTTGCTGAGGAAGACTGGCCCTGAGCTAACATCCGTGCCCGTCTTTCCTCTGCTCTATATGGGACGCCGCCACGGCATGGCTGACAAGCAGTGCGTCGGCGGGCGCCCGGGATCCGAACTCGCGAACCCCGGGCTGCCAAGCGCGGACTAAACCGCTGCGCCACCGGGCGGCCCCCCAAAATGAGCTATTTTCTTGTTTGTCTTTCCCACCAGATTATGAGCACTTTGAGGGTGAGACCTGTATCTTATTCATCATTGTATCCCCAGGGCCCACTTCAGTGCACAGTGCATGCTAGATGCCCCATAGATGTGTAATTGACAGCTGAATAGGCTGGACTGGGAGGTGAAGCCTGCACCGCACGGCTGTGCCCGCAGAGGTCACGGTTTCATAGAAAAGAGACACAATAACAAATTATTCAAGTGCAGTAACGGGGTTATTGTCTGAATAAGAATGAACAGCTGGGTGGGGGAGACATTAGGGAAGGACTCCCAAAGGAGGTGAGAGTCTCTTTGCATCTTGAAGGGAAAGAGCAGTGTACTGAGTGGACACTTTGCACAGAAGGAAGAGCAGGTGCAAAGGACAGACGAGTGAAGGTTGACCGGCCAGTGGGTCGTCTGGAGCCCAGGAGCCAGGGAGCCCGCGAGGCCTTCAGGCGTCAGAACCAGGGCTGCTCTGTCCACAGTGTCTCTGGATTCCACCTCCAAGGGGCAAGGAGCTTCTTATGTTCCAGATAAGGTGCCTGTGGGCCCAGAACCTTATAGGGGCTTACCTTGTAGGTGGTCAAGCACGCTGTCGGAGAGGGGCTGGATCATGGAGCAGGGAGGACACTGCTGAGTTAACTGTTTGCAAATCGTGTGCGGGGCTGAGGGCTCCCTGGTCTGCGTTCTTGAAAATCTGCTTTAGTTTTTAAAATTGAGTCCAGTCCTTTAGCATCGTTCCTGTTCTCTGTTTTCTCCAAGAGTCATGGCAGCGGTTTCCCGGTGATCTCCCTCAGGGCCTTGGGTGGGGTCTGTCTCGGATTGGCATCTTCCACTCATTGAAAGCTGTCACGGGCACTCACACTTTCTTCTAGAGGTTTTGCTACATTTTTATTTTTTAAATTAATTGTATTAATTACTCTCCTTGTTTTCTTTCTTATTGCTTTGGTGGTCTGATGAGTTTTCTGACTGTGCATGCCAAGATTGCCAACCATGACTTTACTGTCAGAGCAACACTGACTGTTGCTCTACCTGGGATTAATGTTCCGCCTGGCTAGATCATTCAGTGGGACAAACAAGATGACACGATACTGTGAATAAAGAAGGGACGGAGGAAACAGAAACTGAGAAGTGGGAAAGGCATTTTATAACTTATGAAAATAGGAACTATCTCTTTTTGTTTAAAAAACATCTGAATTTGGATGTATTTTGGACTTCAAAATCGTCATAAACATGTTTATTCTTTATTTTCAAATCTGAGTGGCAAAGACAAAAACAAAATACGAACGAGCCTTTCCCCTTCGGACTGCCCTGGGTTCTCACAACATCCACATCAAGGGGAGAACATCCCCATCTCCTATTTCTTCATACGAACGTGGCCAAGTAAATAAATAAATGCCCTCATGACTGATCTTGGCTCATCTGCAGCTCCCCACGCCCCTCCTACCCATCGTCTCTCTCCCTCCCTCCCGGCCTCTCGCTCTCTTTCTCCTTTCCTCTCTCCCATCAGTTGTTTTTCAGGTCAAACTGCTTGCATGGATTTGCTTCCGTATCACGTGTTAGTCAGGGTTCTCCCGGGAAACAGAACCAAGAAGACATACACATATGAAAAGACGTATTACGGAGAACTGGTCACGCAGTTATGGAAGCTGAGAAGTCCCACAGTCCGCCGTCTGCAAGCCAGAGGCCCCGAGGCCAGCGGTGTAATTCCAGTTCAAGTCTAGATGCCCAAGAACCAGGGGAGCCAATGGCTTACACCCCAGTCCGAAGGCAGGAGAGGAGCAGTGTCCAGGCTCCAGCAGACAGGTGGGAAGCAAGGGGGCGAATTTCTCCTTCCTCTGCCTCTTTGCTCTATTCAGGTCCTCGAGGAGCGATGCCCTCGTGTTGGGGGGCCCATCTACTTTACAGAGTCCACGGATTCAAATGCTAGTGTCATCCAGAACACCCTCACAGACACACCCGGGCACCTATTGGCCCAGCCAAGTTGACACATCAAGTTAACCATCACGTGTCGTTAGGATGAGATGCGCTGAAAAGAGAGCTTGGAGTGTGAGGGCTTCTTGGATCAAAGCATGAAGATGGGGCACAAACTCCAGTTAAAATAGCCTTTGGTTCCAATCTCTGCCACTAGGTGTCGCTACGTAATCTAATTAAATACCCACTTTATGACTCCAGCAAATGAGTAGACCTTGAGCTCAAGGAGGCAGAAATGAAAATTAAGGGCATGTGGCCTAAATAAAATCCCGTAGATTATCTGTGAAAGCTATTTCAAAACGGCAGGACAAGTTTCTGGAATATGAATTGGAAAGCTCATGAATTAACAAGAGCACATAAAGGGGCTTGGTCTTTATTGGGGAAAATGAATAAATCCTTTCTGGTTTATGTGTCCTTCCTTTTCTCTCTCCTATTAAAGTTGGACATCCTGCTGCCTGCATTTTCACGAGCATAACTGGATTTTATGTTGGGCTGTTAGCATCTGCTGAGGCAGCTCTACTCCCCTCGAATCCTTCATCAGTTCATATATTTTGTTGTTAAACTTTTTAAAAGATGATTTTTGAGGGTGCTGACCTGAACTACCAAAAAAGCAAGCTTGATAAACGCAATACGTGTCCTTAGGAACATCTTTGGGTGAACTCCTATTCATCCTTCAAGACTCAGATCAAATGTTTTCTAGTCTGTCAAACCTGACCCCCAACAGCTCTTCGTCTCCCCTCATCCCCACAGCCCAGCTCTATATTCTTCCTTGAGGCATTTTTCACCTTCCTGGGTAATTAGTTGTTCATGCATCCCTCTTCTTCACAGACTGTGAGCTCCCTAAGGACAGGGACCCCTTGACAGAAGCCATCGCTTGGCAAAACTTAATGCTGCTGCCACTTTGCTGCTGGCTCTTGTGTAACAAGTCGGCAGGCAGTTACCGATTCCCTGAAGCGCTCTGTTAGCATCTCCTCTCCTGTCACTTCAGCAGGAGGTAAACTGGTTGTGTGTGTTCTGTCTTTTATAAATCTGTGTGTTTAGAGAGCATAATTAAGGGCTCACTAACTTGATGTGGAAAGAGGTTTTTGTTTTTTTGGATGGTGTCTTCAAATATTTGTAAAAGGAGTGGCTTATTATTCATCCACTGCCAATCCA
The DNA here is from genome assembly GCA_031878705.1 of Tapirus indicus. Taxonomy (NCBI): domain Eukaryota; kingdom Metazoa; phylum Chordata; class Mammalia; order Perissodactyla; family Tapiridae; genus Tapirus; species Tapirus indicus. The sequence goes on along the minus strand of CM062918.1, from coordinate 152,073,480 downwards.
TTTAAAAACAGTTACACAGCGGAGGAGAGAGGATTGTATTTATAAGAGACTCTAAATCAATATTTAACTTAAAGGGAAGTTTTTAAGCAAATTGCCTCACTTTTCCTTTCTAAGAAAAATAACCCGAGATTAGGAAACATCCTTTCTTAAAGAGGTTAATGGACTTGCAAATTCAAACAGATATTTTAAAGTGCTACCAGTAGTTATGTCTAAATTTTCTATGTTTTCTTTATTTTATAAAATAAGTGTAAATTACTATAAGAAACTTATAGTGAAATTGAGCACACGTTTATTTAATGCTCACTATGCAGAAGGGGGGGAAGACATCAGCATGGCTTGTGTCCCCCCCGGAGAAGCTCACAGTTGGCCATGTAGACACTGAATGTAAATACAATTTGCTACGAGCCAGGACCCAAGGGACCTGATTAATCCCACAAGGGGGATTAGAGATTGTCAGGGAGGTTCCACCGAGAGGCGTGACATTTGAACTGGAATTTTACCATCTGGGAAGTCAGGAAGCTTTACAGTTTCTACTTCATGGCTTAGCTAAATTGAAGCACTAAGGAATTAGGCAATATTTACACAGTTTCTAAAAGCCTGTATTTGTAAAACTTTATTAACTAATCGGATGTATCTCTTAATTTACTTTAATGATAAAGTTATTAGATTAAATCAAAATCACTATTTTATGTCATTATATTGACATCACCCTAACCTATTGGGTTTCAAGCCTTGGGGTACTTCGAAATCATCCGCAAGGTTGTTAAAACACAGATTCCTCCCCAAACTTACTGAATCCGAACCTCCCAGTATGGGGAGGCAATGTCCTTTTAACCAGGCTTCCATGTGACTCTGGTTTAAGTACCATTACATAAGCAATTTGATAAGTCAGAGGTTACACACGACCTTGTAGGACTTGCTGTGGTTACTAATATTACCTTCTGAGCTAACGAATGTTTCTCTTGAGGGGAGATAAGGAAACAACATTTATTAGGCTCTCTGCTCTTTGTTCTAGGGCTGTGTGTGGATCATTTGTTAAAAAATTGCAATACCACCAAGACTCCCATTATAGAGATGAGAAAACTTAAGATTTGGAGAAACTTGATCAGGGTCCCACATCTAGTAAGGTGTGAAACCAGGAATATGTATGCTGAGCCCTGCTTCTTGCCCCCTGGGGTGTATCCAGTTTATCTCAGCCCCAGAGAGATCAAATTCTTTTGTGTGTGTGTGTGTGTGTGTGTGTGTGTGTGTGTGTGAGGAAGATTAGCCCTGAGCTAAGATCTGTTGCCAATCCTCCTCTTTTTGCTGAGGGAGACTGGCTCTGGGCTAACATCCATGCCCATCTTCCTCTACTTTGTGTGGGACACTGCCACAGCGTGGCTCGATAAGTGGTGCGTAGGTCTGCACCCAGGATCCGAACCCGCAAACCCCAGGCCGCCAGAAGCAGAGCACATGAACTTAACCACTACACCACCGGGCCGGCCCCCAGAGAGATCAACTTTTAAAACATATTTCCTGCAAGATAACTAGTTAAGTGATTTCCACTAAAAAGAAAAGATGATGGTGATCTTCTCACTTGTGTGCCCTGACCTGGCTGCTGACAATGCCATTTCCAGAGAAGGAGAGAGCCAACTTCTGTCCCGACAATGTCTGTCACCTCCTTCCAGCCCTCTGGCCTTTTCCTGGCATTCCCAAATCAGAGAGCAAACATGGACAAATCTATCTCAGCTGTGGGCAAACCTGAGCCTTAGCACTCACCACGCCTTGTTGTTGGCGTCGCTGAGTCCCTCGAACATGCATTTTAGGGCTGGGACATCTCTTAAAAGTAATCAATCTGCTGACATAATGCATCGATTACATTTGCACAGACCATTCCTTTTGCAAATGGATGATTGGGATTTAGCCAAACGCAAAGAAGAAAACTTCTGACACCCTTTATCCCTTCCTTAGGCTAGTTAACTATTTCTGAGGACATTCTTGGGTGTAACCAGCATGGAGCTTGGGGGCACTAATTATTGCTGACCTCTAGAGAGTGAAGAGAACACCAGGGCCTGCGATGGGTCAGCCTAGTCTAACCCTGAGATGACCCCAGAACTAAAGTCACAGAATTTCTGATCCTTAAGCTACAGGGGCATTGAAGGTGTTGTCAGAGACGGGTGGCACCGTAAGTTTTGTTTTATTTTATTTTTATTTATATTGGCAGTTGTAGTCTCTGAGGACCCCGAGGTGCAGGAAAGCAGGACTTTCACTGTTCCTCTAAGAACAAGAGCTGAGTTCAGAAGCTGATACTCTGACACTCAGGGTAAGAGTTATTGAAAACCAACGGGGGAGATAAACACAACTTGAGAATTCAGCAACCGAGTTTCCTTAAAATAAAATCATTGTCAGACAGATTTAAGTGTCTGTGTCATTTTGAAAAAATAGAACATCATCCGTTGTAGATCTATTATCAAACTTTTTTTGCCCTTGCACTTTCCCATTTTAAAATGTGTTAGGTTCTGCCCAAACGTGTGTGTGTACACCCCACTTCCAGTGACGACAATTTAACGTGCCTGTGTTAATAGAATTACAGAGCAATGTTCCCTCAGCCCTGGGACAAAGGTCACAAGGGGTCCCATTGCCTCCTCCAGAGGGTTCCATGACCACCTCTCTGCTGTATATATTTCTTCTGAGAAACTTTGTTATCCTCGTTTGTAATACGACCCACCATTTTCCAGAAAAGGGTAGCCAATAGCGCAAGCTTTAACAGTAGATTTTCCAACTTTATGTTTTGAAAGCTGCTCTCTCAGTAGCCAGGGGAGCTGGTCTGGCTGGCAGCTCTGCGGCTCCCCTCGGCATGCCACGCCGGCGAGATAAACCAGCTGATTGTGCAAGAGCAGAAATCCTCCTACGTGGGCAGTTTGGGAGCTGGCAGAGGCGGTGGGAATTTTTCTGGGCAGTGTTCCCGACGGCCCGTCCTGTCTGGTCTGTCTCTATCCCATTTTTCCCTAAAACTTGGCCTCCACTAATGCCTCGTACTGTGACGGGCTGCTCACCCCAACGTGGACTAATTCTGAGAGTAACTCAATGATACCACTCAGAGAAAATGCTGACCCCCCCACCCCCATTCTTTGGGAATGTCCTTGTAAAGGAAAAACCCTAGGGTATTGGTTTTTATAATGGGAGCTCAGTAGGGTTGGACTGCATTCACACACACACACACACACACACACACACACACACACCAATGTTTGACTGGAAGATGGAGCTGTAAATGGGAATATTTCCTCCCTAACCATGTTCCTTTCTTTGCATTTTCCCATGAAAAATGGATACGTCTGCGTGTGTGTGTGTGTGTGTGTGTGTGTGTGTGTGTGTAATACGATAATGGTCCTATTTTATTCAGAGAAATTCCTCAATTTTCTACTTACCTTTAGATTGGGGCGGGGGGAGGGAAGAAAAGCTTGCTGATTGTTTTGCTCTCTCATGGATATGCTGGGGAACGAGTCTTAATTCTCTTTCTACTCCCTCGTCCCCGTAGGATGAGATGTGGCTACTCTGATTGGTCCCTGGGACTAATCAGCTGTTCCCCACCTGTTCCTTCCTAACATGCTGTGCTCTGTGTGGTTTTATCCAGGCCAGCACTACGCCGAGATAACAGACTACACATCCCAACTTCCCTCCCAGCTGGAGGTGGCCCAGGAGATGTAGGCAGAAGTTGCTGGGTGGGGTTCCCAGAACCTCTGATTCAGCTTTGCTCCGGCCCCTTCTTCTTTCCTATTGCCTGGAACATGGAGGAAAGGTCTAGAGCTGCAGCAGCCTCCTGCAGGCTCAAGGTGACCTTGAAAATAGAAGCTATGGGCTAAGGATGTGGAGTTGAAAATAGAAAGACCCTCAGTCCCTGATGATTGTGGAGCACATCACCAGTCCTGGCTTACCTGTCTTCAAATTTATTTTGGGGGAAGAAAAGTAAACTTGTATCTTTTTAGGCCATAGTTATTTGGGATTTTGTTCAATGCAGCTGGACCTAATCTGTTGCAAAATATAAACAAGTGACATAATCAGGAATAGCCCCACCAGTCTTTTTCTCTCCCCCTTCTCCCTCCCACCTCACCCCCCCCAAGCCCTGATGTTTGCCTTCTTTTTAGCTTCTCCTCTCCAACTGATAAACCCAGTGCTTGATCTGCTTATCACGTGAGAACTGGAAGCACAGAGGGCGTCCACCATCACTGAACACAGGCGTCCAGCATTTGTAACACCTAGACCCCCACTTGCTTTCAAATATCCAAGATGGCAGTAGGAGCCTGTCTCTTGGCTTGAGGCAAATTAACCAATCAGATTGTCAATCACTCCCATTTCCATAAGGAAGACAAGCAAAGAGGGATGGAGAAGAGCGGATGTCTCCTTTGTGGCATTTCTGAGAGCGTAGTGTTGGTGGAAATTCCTTCTTCTGTGGGAGGAGAGGGGAACTTGGGAAGAAGAGAAAATTTCCTGGAAGACATAAACTCTCAACTGCATCATGTCTGCTTAGATTTCCCCATCGGTTGTGGCCTGTCCTTCATTTCTACTTCTGCAGCTGTTTTAAAGGGAGGGAAGAACTGGAGTGAAGAGGTGGTCACTAGACGCATAGCCTGCAGCCCAGTTCATCTTTACCTCCCTCAGCTGGTGGCTCTGAGGATAAAGCGGGAGGATGCGGGGAGCAGGTGTGTGTTTCTGTACTCGATGAAGGGGGACATGCTCTGTCCCACGTGCATCCGTGTCACAGTGAGGGGCAGGGGCGGCACAGAGAAACCACATGGGAGAGTGGACTGTCATCCTGACTACCTGCTTTGGTGTTACGCTGTGTGAGTCCTAGACCCATTTGTGTAAATCATGAGCAAGAAGCAGGAAGATTCTTTTGTTAGAAATGCATTTATTCTACAGTGAATTAGGATAGGCAGTCACAATTTGCGATGGCTGCTTGGAACTCAGGATTCAAGGCACGGCCCTTCCCAGACTGCTCGTCCCTTCCGTAGAAGGTCAAACTAACAACGTTTGCTGTCTAGAAAATGGAGTAAGGTGCCCCTTCCTCGTTTCAACATCTTCCTCTTGCTGTCCACTGTCTTAAAAGAAATCTGAAGGAAGACGACTGCGATCCATTTGATTACACCACACGTGATTGGAATGGCACCTCATAAGCACCATTTTTCTTCCCAGCCAGATGAAGAATGTTCTGTGTTATTTTCTAAAAGAGTTGTCAGAGTTGACAATTTTGTCAAGATTATTTATTTTGAAAACAGAATTTAATATTCAGGACTCCCTGATGACTGGAGTAATAACCTAGAGCTTGAATCTCAAAGATGTGCCTGTGTGTGTGTGTGTGTGTGTGTGTGTCTGTGTCCCAGGCTTTGCCCCCATGGGTGATCCACTTAGAGCACGGTGCATCATGTGGGCCACTCCCTGCTGTGAGGAGTGAATACCTGCCCATATGTTCAAGATTCAACTGCCACGTTGAGACTCTATTTTCAGTGTTGCCTGTGTCTGTTGCCTTGTATTCGTTTATCACTTTTAGCTGGAAAACACGAGCTTTCCAAAAATATACTCATGTCTTATCACAAATGTAGGTGGCAGGTGTTGTTTCTTTCTTTCTCCAGATGGGGAAAATGAAGAAGCAGGAAGGAGTTATGTGACCCCTGCAGGCTCACTAAGGCCTTCGTCCCACTTAAGCCTCCATCGGCTTCAGCTTACTTTGGTATAATGTGTTAAATCGACGATTGATTTTTCTCTCATACAATTTTTTATTGAGCTCTAATTCATATACCATACATTCACCCTTTAAAAACATACAATTTGGTGGTTTTTAATATATTCACAAAGTTGTACAACTATAACCACTATTTAATTCCAGGACATTTTTACCACCTCAAAAAGAAACCCATACACATGAGCAGCCAATCCCTACCCCTCATCTCCCCCAGCCCCGGGCAACCACTAATCTACTTTACATCTCTATGGATTTGCTATTCTGGACATTTCATAGAAATTGAACCATACAATATGTGGCCTTTTGTATCTGGTTTCTTTCACTTGCATAATGTTTTCAGGGTGAGTACTTCATCCCTTTTTACTGCTGAATAATATTCCATTGTATGGATATACCACACTCTGTTTATCCACTCATTAGTTGATGGACATTTGGGTTGTTTCCACTTTTTAGCTGTTATGAGTAATGCTTCTATAAACATTCATGTACAAGATTTATGTGTACATAGTTGTCAATTCTCTTGAGTATACGCCTAGAAGTGGAATTGTTGAGTCATATGGTAACACTGTGTTTAACTTTTTGAGGAATTCCCAAACTGTTTTACAAAGAGGCTGCACCATTTTACATTCCCGCAGCAGTGCAAGGGTTCCAGTTTCTCCACCTCCTTGCCAACACTGGTTATTGTCTGTCACTGTGATTACAGCCATCCTAGTCAGTGTGGTAGCCACTGGCTTTTAAATAATAACAAAAAGATGTGAAGCTGGAGACCTTGGGTCACTTTCTAAGCTGGGGTGTGGCCCACGGAATGGGAAATTTCCTCACTGGACTTCCCTCTTTCTTTTTTCCGTTCCTTATCTGTGACAGGCTTTCTGGAGTCTGCACTTCCTGGGAGACACAAGAAGCTGCTTGAGGCCTCACCTCCTCTCTGTTCCCAGAGTCCCATTCTCAGTGAACATGGAGGCCTTTCCAATGTTAACTTCCAACTCTACACAGAAGCTCTTCTCCCGTTAACACCAGCTCAAGGTACTTACTGTCTTCATCTTCTTCAGCTGTTCTGGGACACTCGTCACTTTCCCATTTGATGCTTTACTCAAATTAATAGTGACACGAAATACCAAATATACCCATAGCACCTACTATACATGCTATCAATTAATCCTTATAACAACTCTGTGATGCATGTTGTTATGTCCCAGAAATTTTGGAGATGAGGAAATTGAAGACGAAGAGAGTAAGGTCAATTTCCTTGCCCACACGGCCATCAGTGGTAAAGTAGGAGGGACGTAATGTCGGCCTCGTCTGCCCTGGTAGTTTATTTCTCCTTGGCCTTTTCTCAGGCTCTGAAAGTCTGGAGGACTCCCTTACACTGGAAAATCCTGAAAAGTGATTTCCTCACCCCCTACTCCCTCAAATGCCACAGTAATCCTTGAGGGAATTACAGAGCTCAGTAGGCTGGGGATGACTTGGTTTTATTTAATTATAATTTTAATTACTCCATTAGGTCATTCATGTCTCTGGAGTCAGTTTTCCTTCTCAGATATTCCCTGATAATTAGAAAATAAATTTATAACTACTTTCTTCATGATTTTAAGCAGGGTTCCATTGGGTCAATTTAAGTTTGGGGTAATTTCTTGGCCTGGCAGATAAGAATAACCAGGGCTAACTCCATACACGCAGCCTGACAAGCACAATTCTTCTTGCCTGTGAAACAGCATCCAGCACTGTCATTTTCTACTGGGTGAAGGATGGCTCTCACTGAAACAAAATATTCTTCCATCACAAGCCTCTGCTTTTGCTGGTTTGTGAAACACGTCATCAGAATAGATGGCAATGTTGCCGGAGTGAACTCTGAATTGTTGACGCCAGACAGCCATTAAGTGGGAAAAGAGAATGCAAATTTCCACATTCCACGAGGAAAGGAAGTAAAGGAGTCTCTATTTTGAAGGCTTTGTTTAAATTGAAATAGTAGCTCTTTTTTGATATGGAGCTTTGAGTCATGTATTCTCTTATAGTTTAAAACACCAGAATGAAAAACTCAGGACCCAAAATGTTTTTTTTTTAAACTATTCCAACTGTCCAACACTCTTAAGAGCAAAAAAGAGGGACTCAATATCTAGAAAATGTAGACATTGTCTTTTTGCGTGGGCCTTGACCACACACTTCACATCGCATGACGAGTAAGGCTTCTCCTTCTCATGTTTTGATCCTTCCTGCCTGCAAAGCTAGAAGTCTTCTCAGTGATAGGATATGATGAGGGTAAAATACATATCACATTTCTTCTCCGGAAGGGTAGTGTGTGTGTGTGTGTGTGTGTGTGTGTGTGTGTATGTATGTGCATGTGTTAATTAACGTGCTGTCATCAAGCCAACGCCTGAGAAGTCTTCTTTTGGATGTTGTCATAAACAATACTCTATTCATCACACAGGCAAACATGAGCTCAAAATAAATGAATCCGTCGAGTTTTGTTAAAAAATCATTTAACTCAGGGTTTTACTCAGGTTTATTCTATTTCTTTTTAAAAAGTGCTCCCTTTCAATTCATTCGTGGTGATGTATGGGGGAAATGCATTTCTGAGTTGCAAGGATCTTCTGGAGATTTCTTTCTGACACTCATTCTCTCACGTGAACTGCGCATGACTGATGCTTGGATGATTCCTATAACTGGAACCATTTTAAACTTAGATGGACATGAATCGTTTTCCATTTAAAACATTTTAAGTTGGCATGCTTATCAAACATTGAAGCATTTGGGGGTATCCAACCTTGAATGCGACCTTGTTGTATTTGTTATTAAAACACACAAAAAGTCCCCCACCAGCGAGGGTCCGTGTTCCTCCTCCTGCCTCTCCCCTTGATCACAGCTTCATTCTCTCTTCCCAGCCTTCCCACTTCCGTCTTCTCCAAGCTTCTGTAATCTCTGAGGCAGACAAACTCAACGGAGATGAAGTCAGAAATCCTGAATTGAATCCGAGCTCTATCATTTGCTTATTTTGTGACTCTGGGTAAATTATTTGACATCTCTGAGTAATTTCTTCATCTATAAAAGTGAGAAAATGCTTGATATTCATTATTACTATTAGGCCTTTAATCTTATTTTCTATACAAAGGTCTACTCTCATAATTCACTTAGAATCAATGGTGGCTTGAAAATCAAATATACCAGTAATTCTCCTCTGGTCATCCCCTCACGTCCCGTCTCCACGTTCACCATTGATATCAATATTTGTCAGTATTTAAACAAATTATAGTGATCTTTCCCCCTCAAGGGATTTTACTATTTTTGTTGTTCAATATCGATGTTTTTTTGCTTCACCTCATTTTTGGAAGTGGGTGAGTCATATACAAAATGAATATTGACATGTCCTTACAAAACAAATTGACCACTGTTTCAGAAAACAGAGCTGCGACACTCAACAGAGTTTCTCAAAGTATCCCTAGGAAAGACCATATGGGCAAGAGGCAGAAGAAGGGCTGAGGAAAGGAGACGGAAGTTCCAATGACCACCTACTGCCCCGTGAAAACAAGCCGTGGACAAGGGGCTAATCCTCATGGGAAGAACACAGTGTCCTTGGAGCTGTGGGACTCACAGGACTCGTCAGGAAGGTCTCTGGGGCTACTTGACTAGAGCTGCAAGTGCCCGTTAAGAAGGACGGCTGCCCGAGGGGCCAGAAGAGGACCTGGGAGGAGAAGGCGTGGAAGCTGCCCACTAGCACAGATCAGCTTAGCCAGCAAGCCCAGGGGAGGGCAGGATGCAAGGCTCAGCCCAGGCTGGCAGTGGACTGCCCAGAGTGAGGATTGGAAGCTCAATGTCCCAAAAAAGGGATGCTGCCCTGGTGTGGAATTATTTCAGCCACCTAAAGTAACTCTATTCCTTGTGGACCACTAAGACACCGTAGAACATTTTGTTGATGTTTATTCATTTATTTGTTCATATTTATGCCACTGCTGCTATAGGCCTGACACTGTTTTAGGTTGCAAGGATGTTAATGAGCCAGATGGGTGAGTCCTAGCAGGCATCGCATTTATATTCCAGGAGGGACAGCTAGACAATACACAGGTAAAGAAACAATCAGGATAATATCAGATATTGATAAGTGCTGCGAAGACTTACCTAGAGGCATGTTCTCGACAGAGTGGTCAGGGGAGTGGCCTTTGAGGCCCGGATCATGAAAATTAGCCATCCGTCCTGAGCTCCATGCAAAGGGACCCTTAAGTGGATTCAGTAACATGCGATGCTTGCCAATTAGGTCTCTCTCTTAAGTCAAGCTCATTCTAATATGCTGTCGTCGGAAAAAGCTTCATTCACAGTAGTTATGTAACATGCTCTGCGTTTCAAGCAGCGTGTTAGGTGTTAGGGACATAAGAGTAAAAGTGGTGGCCTCTGCTTTGGGGAATTGACATTCTGGCATGGAGAACCAGAGGTGCAACAACTACAATAACAAAAATTAAAAATAATGAAAAGTGAGAGCTGCCGGGTTGGAGGCGTGGTCAGCATACCGTGGGAGACTTGTTGATGAAGTACCTTTATCGTAATCAAGATAGCAAGACTGGTGTGTTGGGAGAAAGTTCTCCCTGAGTCTCTCCTGTTTCTGCATGTCTTGTCAACACAGAGTGGCTGCCTTTTGTTGAACTATCTTGAACCATCTTTCAAGTATGCTCGTACAGCTAGTGAACGCCTTGGAGGTTAGAGATAGTTTCTCCCTCCAGGGTAGAGAGATTTGTTTCTTTACTAGGATACTGAAAAAATGTTTCCCCCCACTGCAAAGGGTGGACAGGTTCCCTTGCAGCCTCTTTAAAAGATTGGAGCTTCCTAAGGGGGAGGTTCCTCAGTTGTGATGCAAACCCACTGAGTGCAGCACCCACCTGGACCACTCCACAGCGCCCCATGGGATTTGGAGGGCAAGAAGAACCAAGGGAGCATGACGCTACGGTGCCTGCTGTGCCACGTTTGTCTCTGACTCAGGAGTCATCTCTCTTCTACAAGAATCTGTGCAACCATGGCAGGCTACCTTGTTAGCTTGGAAATAGGTAAAATTAATAGTTCTGGACATGGTGGCAATATGCCAATTATTTATGCTTTTAACCCTCTCTCCCTCATACCACAATATTTATGCTTTTGCTTCCAACCTCCCTGGCAGGTTGGTGTGTTCAAGCAATAAAGTTCTGGTCAACGGGATGTGAGCAGTGTTATAAGTACAACTTTCAGATGATGTTCTGGAAGAAAGGAGAATCCCCTCCCCTGCCCCTTCCCTTTCCCATAACCTGGAATACAGACATAGAGATGAGACATCTTGGAGCATGTGGATGGGAAGACACCCTACATGTGGCAGAGGAATAAGATAAAAGGAGCCTGGGTCTCTGTCTTTTTGGAAAAACCATTCAAATCCTGGACCACTAGTGTATAGACTGTTATGTGAGAGAAAAATAAATTTCAATAGTCACTGCTATTTGGTATCTCTACTGGAGCAATGGCCCTATATCCTATTAGTGGAGGAAAGAGAAGCTCAGAGTGATGCACTAGAAGGATCCTGCTGGTGACAGCAGAGAGGAGAGAATAGAAGCAGGGAAAGTGGAAGGAGGAAGACCACTTGGCTACTCAGGTATGTGCTTCTTTTTCAAAGATTTTGAACTAGCAAGTCTTGCCTGGCCTATAGACTTTTACAAGAATTCTGAATTCCATATTCAAATAAAGTAGAGACACACTGAGTTAAAGTTAGACATGATTCTTTATGATAGACATGACAGGCGTTTTCAGCACTAAAGAATTGTATGTCTCTTAAAAGAGAGGGTTGAAAATAAAGTATTCCTCCAGCTTATTTGAAAATGAGCCCTTTTATCATAAAACTTCTAGTGTTCATTACCACCAGTGTTCCAGGGAACACAGTTCGGGAAACATGGCCCAGTACCTACTAGATTTAAAGGCATCTATCCAGCCCTGTGGAAACTTAATCTGAGATAACGTCCAAATATAACTAGTCCACAATGCATTTCACAGAGTGTGTGTCGGGTACAAGGACCAAATAAACATGTGCATGTGCACACACACCCCTTCTCACAAACTGGAACCAAAAGTTGCAGATGCACCAAACACCACGTGCACCCATTTTTCTCTGTAAGAGTCGAGCTTTCAGTCTTGTTCCGAGGGGCAAACGACTAGGACTTGGGTGGAGAGGGACACAAGGTACTTCCTTGGTTCTATGCGGGAAGAGTGTCACGAGGCTAGTCTTGGCAGGAATCTAAAAGGCGAGAACACCAGAGACTAGGCTGCATGGTGAGCGGCCCCCCGCTCAGGGAGTTCCTGACCATCTAAGAGGCGGAAGGAATGGAGGCAGAACAGAGCACGTGAAGTCAGAGTCCCGTGACTCTGGCCTGGAGAGTGTCTGATCTGGCAGGAGCGATTTTCCATGAGTAACCGGGTCCTGTACTGCACTCACGGGATCGGACGGCAGTATAAACTGGATCAACAGTTAACGTCCTCATTCTCTTCCATGACCAATGTGAGCAAAAGTAACTCTATTAAAACCCTTCATAGAAAAATACTTTGCACAGAATCCTTTGGGAAAAAAATGTAAAATCGCAATCCCATGCCAAATGTCCCTACAGTTTTCTCAGCAGTACAGCTAATCCTCTGTGCTGGCAAAAGCCAGTTTTCTTTTATTATTTCAGTCAGTATTGGCAAAGGAGTTCTTAGGTGCTGGTGAAACACACGCAGAGCTGTCACACCACACTTGACACTGTGACTGTGGTGACAAGGTTTTCTCCAGCTGTCAGTTTCAGAAGCATTTCATCTCATTCGATGCTGCACGGCTCCATGATGAGTAGCGGCAGGCAAGCCCTTTTATCTTTTGTAATGTCTTCATTAGTAACAGTGGGAATAAATTACCTTGGAGAAAGGGTGCAGAATAAATGATAAACATTGTAAGCTAGGGTCTTTATGTGTTATTCTGTATTATTTCCTCCAATTGGACTTGCATTCTCAAGCAGTAGGAATTTTGAATGCTGGAAAGGTAAGAAGAAGCTTCATTTCTTTTCTGCATGTCGGTCATATGAGCATCCCAGTCTTCCTGCTCGATTTCCTCCTTCTCCTCTACGGGCCGGGTCATTACTCACCTAACAACCCAACAAACGAGTCCTAATTGTGTCTCCAGGTCTGCACAATGAGAAGGTGACTTCTTTTTAAGGGCATGGAGAAATTCTCAAGTTAAAGAGAGTCTCTTTCAGAAATTAATAGCAAGATTTCCCAACACTCAATGGGACACTAGTTGTGTGGTATGATGATATGCATGGTGAAAAACAAGGGTTTCTGGATCAAATCTTAGTTTGGAGAACAACAGTTTATGTAAAATTAGTCAGGTTTCTTTTTTTTCTTTGGTGAGGAAGATTCGCGTTAGCTAACATCTGTGCTGGTCTTCCTCTATTTTTTGTATATGGGATGCTGCCACAGCATGGCTTGATGAGTGGTGTAGGTCCATGCCTGGGATCCAGGCCTGTGAACCCCAGGCCGCCAGAGCTGAGCACTTGAACTTAACCACTATGCCACTGGACCAGCCCTAATCAGGTTTCTTTTTTTGTAGAATTTCTGGAGCCTTTAATAAGACGATGTATATTGTGAAACTTCAAGGGAAAAGAAAATACATAAAGTTTCCTGAGTTTATTTCATCCCAGAAACCTTTGTTATGGGCCCAGATAATTCCGTGAAACATCAGTTTTTGGAAAAGGCTAAAGGAATCAGTTAACCATCAGCTTTTATGTCTAAGGAACACACATCTACCAAAAACTAACTTTTCAGGAAATTCCCAACAGTCTGGCAATCTGATGAGAGCCCACACTCTTGGTATGGAGGTTGGGTGGGCCTAACAATGTTTTAGCAGAGAGACGATTTAACCCTCAGCACTATTAGGTCCACGGCAGTAAAGGTTGCTCAGTCTGAGCTGCAGCAGAGGTGGCTGCAGGATTTGTGCAATTCCCACCTCACTGGTTGGAGCTCTCCCTTCTCTCCTGTTTAAGAGAGAAGATGCGAGTGTGCAAGCATGATGTTATTACAGGGATAGAACTCACAATCATCTCTAAAATGTGAAATGGTGTTGCAAAAGGTTGGCACTTTACTGTTTGAACGACAGCTCACAGTTGAGCATCATACCCAAAAATGGCCCTGTTGGTGATAGTTGGAGGATCCTGGAATGGATTTGCAACATTCCAATGGGCTTTTGCTGTCAATGAGTGTGCATGAGTGAATGTACAGGAGTGCATGTCAAGTTCACACACACATGCAAAAGCACTGGATTGGAAGGTTGAGAGCAGAATCCAGAGAAGGGGAAATAAACCACACTTCCCCAAAGTCTGCGGAGCTAGTGAGAATTTCAGAGACTGCAATTCTTTTGATGCTCCCTACGTCCCATTGCATGGGGTCCTGGTTTTCAAAGGATCAGAGGCCACGGACACTGGGATTTGGTCTTGTGGATTTTTGTGGAGGTCTGCACTTGATGTCTTGGATTCCCTGCATCTGGGAAAATATGATAGGCAATTAAATATCCTTTTAGCTCTAAGGTGAATTAGGAGTAATATTTTGAAGATATAAAGCAGAGTGATTAAGAATATGGATTCTAGACCCAGCCTGAGTTTGAACCTAAACTCTGTGTCTTTGGGCCTAGTTATGTATCTGCTCAATGCCTCAGCGGCCTCATCAGTAAAATGGGGATGATGACAGTACCCACCTCAAGGCAGTCAGGTTGTCATGGGATGAAGAGTTCATATCTGAAAAGCTCTTAGAATAGTGCCTCGTACTTAGTAAATGTTTCTCACACTTTAAAATATTTTTTAGATGTGTTTTTTTTTTTCTCTCTTGTACATCATGATACTCAGAAGGCATTCCACTGTGTACCCTGAGGAGCACAGGCAAGCTGATGCTGCCTGGAGAAGCACTAGAATTTGTGCAGGGAAGGCACGGGAGAGAAGCAGCAGGCCCTAGTGAACCACTGCAGCAGGAACAAGGAGGAGCAGGGGCAGAGGTGCGCTTGGCAGGCTGCCCCTCTGCTGACAGAATTCCCAGAAGGGGGCTAAGGGTGGCAGATTAAAGGCAAAGCAGAGAGCAGTGTGGGTTTTTCCTCATTTCCGGCTGGGGGCTGTGGGAGGAAGCAGTCTCACGGATGCCCCTCCTCCTGCACATGGAGGACGATGGGCCTAGCAGAGAACACTTCACAGTTGAGGCTCCCTTAAGCCAAAGGAGGCCTACACTTAGCTCTCTCTCTGCTCCCCTTGGGTGTCCTGAAGTCCTGGGACCCCGTGGAGGCAGATGCAGCGGTCAGCTCACAGCACCGAGGGTGAGTTTACCAGGGACGTTGCTGCGGTGGGAATAGACAGACAGACCGGATAGCCCAGGGCTCCCGGCCGGACTGCCGGAGCCAGGATTCAGCAGGTCAGAGCCATTGACACTGATGCTTCCTGCAGGGAGCAGGGGAAGGGGCATCTGAAGACTAAATAGCCCCTGACAGATGCGAGACTTGGTTACCTAAAGAGGCGTTCAATTATTTTATGCAACTGAGTTCACACCCAGCTTGGTTTTCCAGAGAGGTAAATGTTTGTGAGGAAGGTCAAATAAGCTACAGAAAAATAGAGAAACTAGATATTTTTCCACATCTTAGTGCTATGTGGTTTAAATACATATCTCTACAATAGAAAAGTTCATTCAAATAAGTAAAGATGTTTTTTGATAGCCAACAGCATGCAAGATGCTGTGCTAAGTGCTTTGAGGGCTGAGTCAGACAAGGGCCCTGTCTTAGTCTTGGGCAAAGAAAAGGAGAGCCCAGGACTGAAGAGATAGCTGAGCTCAGGCCTGGTTGAAGGGAAGGGTGGCTGGACCTCGTGTGATGTTGTCCAGGCAAGGGGTTGGAAATGGAAGGCTGGAGCTCACGAGAGAGAAGAGAGATGAAGATGTTTGGGAGCCCGTCCAAGCCACAGGTTGCCAAGAGACCCGGAGAGAGAAGAGGGGCAAGATTGCATTCACTCGCTCCTTCAATGAACGTGTACCAGCCCCTTCCTGGTGCAAGTGTGGCGGTCAGTGGAAAGAAGGAGAGTCTGGAAGTGGTCATGGTGTTGCCCAAGGAAAGGTCTAGAAACTCACTTTGTTGTGTCCTGAGTGGGCTGGCCAACCGCCAAGTTTTCTTCCTGAGCATCTGGCTGGACCACACCTTCCACTTTCCCTCTTACTGGATCGGCCATGTCACCAAATCCTGGTCCGTGGCACGAGAGTGTTTGCAGTGTGGGCCACTTCCAGTCTAGACCCATACCTGTCTCTCATCCCCTTTACCATCTGCATAAAAGCAAAATTGCTTCCTTTCCACAGCTGCGGGCTTCATACAGAAGGCACTGAGGAGCTAGGGCTGAACCACTGTGTGGGCTGGAGCTCTCACCCGACCCGAGCTGCCGTGGAGGTGACGCCACAAGTGAGAAACACACTTTTATAGCTACACCACTAATATTTAGGGCGTTTCTGTTTCAGCAGCTCGTGTCATTATTCACCTAACAAATACAAACCAAGATTGATTCAACGCTCTAGCTCACAGTAACCAGAACCCATGGGATCCCAGGGCAGCTACCAGATGCCGGTTTATTCACTCAGACTGACAAGTGTTCCTGTCCTACAGACCAGGAATTCTCACATTGGCACGATCCACGCCTTCTCTCCCTGTCATCAGACTGCTTGGGAGCCAAACATAATCCAAAGTCACTTAATCTGCTTGCCACGAGAGATCGGGACTGGAGACACTTAGAGTTCCTACGACACACATTCTTGGTCTGTGTGGAGATCCAGAAAGGGATGGGAACATTGTTTGGTAAGCCCGGAAGCAGAATGAGGGCAATGAGATGAAACAGAGTTTAAGGCAAAGGGCTGAGAGACTGGAGCCTCCTCTCTTGAGAAGGCTTTCCCCGTGTGACTCAAAAGATCTGAAGCCTGATAACCGAGATTCCCTATCAGATGATTCTTGGATAGGTCCCGCCACCCCTGTTTTCTCCTTTTCATGTTCTCATAGCTGCTGCTTCTCCACCTCCATCCCTGCTGGAAGGACACCCTCTCCCACCAGCTGTTCATGCATCTGATCAGGGCACCGTTCCGTGTCCTCTCTCTGTGTTCATCCTACAGTCCCCAGGACTGCACTGGGGAGGGTGGGGGCACTGGGGGAAACCTTTCTAAGTCTTCCAAGGAGGACAAACACCCGGCCCTGTCTTCACACTGGGATATAGAGAGGGGTGAGGTGGGCACTCGCCCTCCAAGGGCTGACAGCCCAGCAGGGGACACAGACGGCTAAGCACGCAAACACCCAGGTGATGATGTGATGGGATAAGTGCAGCAGAAGGAGCAGGGATAAGGAACAGCCACAGCACCGAAAAAGGTGGGATAAGCTCGTCTTGGTCGATGGGCATATGAGGAGATAAGGGAAGGCTTCCTGTAGGAGGTGATAATTGAGCTGGAACAGTGATGGAGGTGTCCCAGAAAGGGAAATCTAGTGAAGAGACAAGGCATAAAATGGCATGTGGTGTCCAGAAAACTCTAACAAGTTAATTATTTGGTGGGGGGAGGGGGTGGGGGCACAGGAGGGAAAGGAATGAGGCAAGTCTGAGGAGGTAGGCAGAGGTCTTTGCCTTGACGGGTCTTGTAATGAAGAACACCTGTGGATTAGTTCACCAGGGCCGCAGTGACAAAGCTCCACGAACTGAGTGGCTTACACGACAGAAGTTTATTGTCTCGCAGCTCTGGAGGCTGGAAGTCCAAGGACAAGGTGCTGGCAGGGTTGGTTCCTTCTGAGGCTGTGAGGGAGACTCTGTCCCAGGTCTCCCCCAGCTTCTGGTGGCTGCTGGCAGTCCTTGGGCTTCCTTGGCTTGTGGATGCATCACCCTGATCTCTGCCTTCATCTCCACATCACGTTGTCCCCTTGTGCCTCTGTGTCCAGATTTCCCCTGTTGCTGGGGACACCAGTCATACTGAATTAGGACCTGCACTAATGACCTTATTTTAACTTGGCTACCTCTCTAAAGACCCTGTCTCCAAATAAGGTCACATTCTGAGGTTCCGGGGGTTAAGAACCCAACGTACGAATTTTGGGGGGGTGCAGGGGGCACAATTCAACCCCTAACAACCTGCATTTAAAGGACAGGCTGACGAAAGAACAAAAGAAGTGTCAACCAGGAAGGCAGGGAGAGAGTGCAGCATCAGGGGAGCGGAGGAGGGGTGTCTGCAAGGCACTCACTCCTCAAGGGCAGGTGAGTGGAGGCACTGATCCCAGCTCCGTCTCCCACACCTCACTTCTCGGCACCTCGTTTTCTCATCTGCAGGACGGGTAACACTACCTCCCACAGGGCTGCTGTGAGGACGAAACGCGACTCTGTTCATAAACTCTTAGCACAAGCAGGCATTCAACAAACAACAAATGGATCAATAGTAGCATAAAGAACTGGCTCTAGTCACACAACAGTGACATCTTTCACGTGCACGTGCTACATTACGCCAAGGGCTCCTACACGGTCATCGGTTTACTCCCTAAACAAACAGCATCATTTGAAAGCCGACACCCTGGGAGGCTGCTCTTCCTCCCTCCATGTGGACAGCTCGTTAAATCCCATGCTTACTCCGTGTGACCAAAAACCTACGGGAATATACAAAGAGTGTGAAATATGGCTGCGAAACAGGATTTCAAACTATTCCCCTCTTGTACTTTTTGTGGAAATTAAACATCTGATTTGACACCTCCTGAATCTTTTTCTCCAGGTTGTTTGGTTTGGATTTAACGTGGTGACTGATCTGCCCAGGAGAGCAAAGCAGAAACCCAGCTCGCTCTGCGCGTGTAGCCGAAGGGAGATCCAGGAGGTGAGTTCCCTCTCCCTCCATCGTTCCCACCATGGAAGACACACCCAGATCCTCCACTTAGCTTGGTGACTGCTTTTTCTCTCGGATGCAGGTGGGAACTGGTTTAGATGCCACAAAAGCTCTCCTGGAAACCTACTTTCTGATATTCACGGCACATCTGGATGATGCTGAATGTGAGCATCTACACCGTGACCTGTGGCGCTAAACCAACTCAGTTCTCCAGGTCCAGGTCTGGATCCTCGAGACTCTCTCAGCCTCCAGGCCCTGGCACTGCTGATGTTTTACAGGTGTGGTTAAGAAGCCGGTGACAAGGAACCATCCCCCCTTGGTGAAATCCGTTTAAGCACTGTTTCTGAAAGACACAAATGTTCTGAAACATGCCCATTTTCTAAACATTTGTGAGATATTGCGCTCATATACATATAGATATTTTTTGCTTTCAAAACAACTGTACTTTCTCTCAGTCCTAAATCTTTTTGTTTGAGAGTGGAACCACCCTTTTGTTTGCTGGTCCTCAACTACTCTGAGCACATTTACAAGTAACCTGTTTGGAACAAAAGGAAAATCCCCAGGCGCTGCCAATCATCGCCGGTTACCCACTCGCTGCTGCTGGTTTTAGTGTGCAGGAGGGGGCCAAGATGCACGAGGAAACAGTCCGTGCCGGCTTCTTCAGCTGCGGGCCTCTGAGTCAAGAATGTCAGGCCAAGGAAATGCGTCAGTAAATGTTTGTCTCTTCTGTCTCTTGCTCTTTTCCTCTAGCCCCACTCCTCCCAAGGTGGACCCTTACCCATCCACTGGATTCCTGCAATAGCCGTAGAACGCTCTCTTCTCCTCTATCTCAACATCTTTGTCAACTTAAACTGTTAAGGCCCAGCATTTACCTTGGGCTTCTGGACCCTCATTGGCCTCCATTACCCTCAGAATAAAGTCCAAACATCCTCATATATCTTTCAAAATCCTTCAGATCTGTCCCCGTACTACATCCCCATGATCTTGTTCCTTCAGAGCCTCCATGTGCCATATGTTCTTGCCCGGTGGAACGGCCTTTCCATGGACACATGTACCATCATGTGTGCACATTCTCCTCCCCCTGTGGATGCAGGACCCCATCTCCCTCAGGCTCAGCCTCCCTCCTCACGAAGCCTCTCCTGACAGCTCTATTGGAAGTGGTCCCCCCGTGAATTCCCGTGGCCCCATCTCTCTGCCTCTCCCGGGGCTTGTATTGCTTTCTACTGGATATCACATTGATTTGTGTGTCTGCTCAGCTCCCTCCTGGATTGTGCACTCCTTGAGAATAGAGACGCGTCTGATTCATGCCCCCAAAGTGTCTGGCACATCTTCTCACACACGCAGCCAGCACCAAACCAATGTCTGTAGAGGGACTGAACGCCGGGCCGTGGGGTAGACGTGGGGGTGAGGAAGACTTACCAGAGAATTTTCTGGCGTCTCAGCGAGTTTTTACATAGTGTGTCTGCTGAGTTTTCTCAGCTGAAATTAATCAGGAAACAGGAGTTTACAGAGAAAATCACTTTCATATGAATTCAGACTTGCACCTAACAGATGAAGTGAAAACCTCAAAAGTCTTCATTGCGCATTGTCTATGCGGGTTCGACCTTCAACCACACTTTTATAAGCCACACTTCCAAGCAGATCTGCCAGATAATTCATCCCCTGTGACAGCCCTCTTTTACCTTCTCTCGTATATTCTTAGCACAGTCCCCATGGTAATAGAACCCTCCTGACTCTGAGAGCAGGACGGGTGTGTGGGGGATGGAAGGAGGTGAGTGGTGTTTTTCCGTCTGACTGGTCCTGCTGTTGCTTCAAGTTCATGACTTGCATTTTGTCTTGGTTTTGAGAAACTAATTGCTTATCAACTGTCTTGTTTTCTGGAGCTCCGCTGAAATGCGCTGAAGGCAGCTCATAGCTCTTGGTGTTCTAGAAATCTCTCTCTATGCGGGAACTCGTGGTTTTTTCCCACCGAAGGCAGAAGGGCCCCGTTTAGCTTGTATTCCCCGCTGTGAAGAGCAGGTTTCCGGGGATGGAGTTAGCTGGGAAGAGCAGCACACCGGACCAAGTGCCCTGGGTGCAGTGTTGTCTGTGCATCCGTGTGCTCATGTGTGTGCATGTGTGTACGTGTGTGCACATGTGTGCACGTGTGCATGTGTGAGCGTATGGATGTGGGTGGGTGGAGGGAGTATTAGGCAGGGGCGAGATGCTGGGTGGTGACTTAGCAGCTATGGGTGAAGAAAGGAAGAGGCAAGGTCAACCGACACTAAAAAAAGACCTGGGGTCTAGATGGCTTCCATCCACCCACAGACACTACCCATGAAGTCACAGTGAACGAAGCGTGACCCTTGGCCACAGCATCCCCACACTGCACATTCACTTGGTGTCTTTGTTTTTCTTTTAGTGTTTATTTTAGCCTCTGATATTCCCTACTTCCCTCTCCTGTTGAATTAACGGTCCTGGGGAAACAAGCAGAACGATGCACGACATCGAGTGTGTGCCTTCCCTCTCCTCCCCTTTTCTCTGTCTCCCCTTCTCCCAGTGGTCAGGGCTGTTCTGCCTGGAAGAATTTCAGGATTTTCCCTGTGGTTCAGGTTCCATGTCTCCTCTTTGCCTGTCTGAGAAGCTCTGTGACAGGACTGAACTAACAAGGCGTTGATTGTTACAATCTCAGTACCGTGTTCACAAGGTTCTTTCATGGAGAAAATGCAAGCCAAGGACAGTCTCGGTCCCCTGCGTCCCTGACACTCCTGATCGTCCCTTTGCAACGAGGCTGCTCAGGCTCCTGGTTTGTCTGCTGCTGGTGGTTAAATGCTTGGATTGGAGCGCTCTTTCTCTGCCCCTCTCCCGCCTCAAGGTACCCAGGGTCCTAAGACTGCTTCAGGCCCCCTGGCCTGTAGCATCCCCCCAGACTCTATCCTGGTGAATGCCCCATATTTCATGCCTATTTTTTCCTTCCCAATCTCAATGTTCTTGAACATAGTTCCATCTCCTTCAAGTTGACTGGATAGGTAGTCTGGTCAACTCATTCAAAATCTGGTTCTGATGACTAATAATGTTGTAGGGACTTCCCTTTCGCCTTATACATGCATACAGATCAGGGATCTTCACTTAGTTAACTCCAAGTGATGTATTCTATCTGGACAAATTGTACGTGTGTGTGTGTGTGAGAGAGAGAGAGAGACAGACAGATAGAGAGAGAGAAAGAGACAGAGACTGAGAAAGAAAGGGAGAAAACAAGGGGCTTTTGGCCTCCTTTAAATGGGCCCATGCGCACCATCATGCCACCTAACTTTAGAACCTGTCTTGGGAAGGCGCCCGGTGGGTGTTATTTTAACCCGGTAAGTGTAGAGCCCTGAGCAGTGAACGCGGTGAGAGGGTGAGAGAACGGCCTGGGCCGCCTGCAGTGGGCCGGCCGTCTGAGGCCCACATCACTCCCCGCCAGGTGCCCCAGCTCCACACCTGCGGACCTGCGGCCTCTGCAGCTGGGGCGGGAGCAGAAATGGCGTTCGAGAATCCGCTCAACGTTTGCTCCTCTGCTGATGGCTAGCACACATGTCCTGTACATCGTATGAAAGAATTGACTTGTTCTCCAAAATTGAGTAGAGTTGCAAAGGATTTTGTCGCATCCGTTCATCTAAATTTAGAACATACCACTGCCTTCTATGAGGAAGCCATCAGCTTTTTAGTCAATTCACTGCAAAGCTTACAGAAATCGATTTTGTGGCAAATAGTGTGAAGCAATTTTTTTCTTTGCTAGTTTTGCATGAAGTTTTGTAACTGAGGTCCTGAGAAACATCTCTAAGGTTAATTAGTGGCAATGATGGAGGTGTGGGTGTGGCATTCTGTCTAGGTTATTTACAAAAACAGAGTTTTGTACATTTTTAAAACGTGATAGCTAAAACTAAGCTAATGGTGTTAGCTTAAAGTTAGAAGGCTGGCATTAAAGATGCATGTGGGAAAGACAGCTTATCATTCACTTATCTTCAGTCTCAAGCACCTCGATCCCGACATTTTAAAATATAAGAGTAGAGCAATGCAAAGTGATTCTTCCTTTTCGGTGTTTTTTTTCACCAAAAAAAAAAAATCTAATAAAGGTAACAACATGTTAAAAAAATAAGCCCTTGAAGGGTAATTTTTTCCTAAAAATAACAATACCATATTTTGTACAATTGATTTAGCATTTGGAAGTTATTACACACCAAATGCCTCATTTTGTCCTTACAAAATTGTCTAAGACAGATTTTCTCATCCCCTTTGACATCAAGGAAACAAACAGCAGGTAGTAAAATAAGGTTGACATCTAGATTTTTCAATTCCCCATTTTGTATTACTTCTGCTAGCTCATCAGATAAAGGGAACAGAAAGAGTAGTGGCTGAGGAGTCCTGGCAGAGGCCCCCAGTTCCTCAGTGTGGACGTGATGTGTAACTAATGTGGTACTAATGTGTAACGAGGGGCTCACGTTCAGTTTCTCTCTACTTTTAGGTAATTTTCTGGTCACAGTTTTGGTAGTCTAATGTAGTCATAAATAAGTTTTTTTTAATTTAAAATTCTTTTAATAAAGCAGCAAAAGAAATTATTTTAACAAATAAACTTCTACATAAATAAATGCCTACCTACACTTTGAGACTTACAGGATAATACTAATTTATTATCAATCAAAACTTAATTTAGCCCTACTTTTCTCCAGAATTTTATTAGAATTCCCCCTCCTGGTCTATTTTTAATTCTAAACTAGGGGCACATTCCTTTCTGGGTTAGCCCAGGGGCCTAACACTTGAGGCCACCTTAGCTTTAAGATTCTTCTTAAGACATATCAGCGTGTTAGACTGGCAAAGTGGTTAGTTCTGAAGTGGTAAGTTTATGACTCTTCTTGTTTTCTTCTCTTTTGTTCATTTGGATTTTCTCATTTTTGCAATGGGAATGTATCGTACTTTTATGACAGGAAAATATATATTTTTTTAATTTATTTTTTTTGTGAGGAAGACCAGCCCTGAGCTAACATCTGTTGCCAATCCTCCCCTTTTTGCTGAGGAAGACTGGCCCTGGGCTAACATCGTGCCCATCTTCCTCCACTTTACATGGGACGCCGCCACGGCGTGGCTGACAGGCAGTGCGTCGGCAGGCGCCCGGGATCCGAACTCGTGAACCCTGGGCTGCTAAGCGTGAACTAAACCGCTGCGCCACTGGGCCGGCCCCCTAGGAAAATATTTTTGATACCATTTTAGATAAGCAAAATTATAAAAAGGAAAAAAGACGAGAAGGGAGGAAGGAAAGGAGGCAGGAAGAGAGAGAGACAAGGAAAATAAGAGAGAAAAAGAAAACAAGAGAAAAACTGGGGCCTGGGCGTGGAGAAGCACACTGCTGGACTGTGGTGATTATCTCGTCAAGGCCACAGGGCCAGACCACACCCTGGTACAAAAGTCACGTTTCCATACAGGACACCTGTTCCCACTGTCAGCTGTCCTGGGAAGAAGTGAACTCCGGATCTGAAAAGCCTCCATTTGGAGGTGAAGCTGGGCCTATACTCCAGGTGTAGAAACGCCTAGAGAGTCCTGATGGAGTTGAGTCGGCCCTGACCGCGGGGAGGAAGAAGCCTGGGCAGCCGTGAACTGGCCTCTATAGAGTCACCATATCTGTCAGCTGAAGGTTGGGACCTGCAGAAGCCTCTCGGCTGGGCTAGAGTGAGAGTATATTTACTGCAGACTGGTGTCCCCAGGAGCAGTGATGTCATGAAGATGGTGGGCACCGAGGCACTGTGAGGGGGCGAGGTGAGAAGCCAGCGTGGACAAACTGGGGGTGGGGGGACAGCAGGAGACTTGCCAGGAAAACCTGCCGGGAGACCCTCGAGACAGCTGGTTCCTGGGAATTAAGCTGGTGAGGTGGGGTGGGGCCCACGTCATAAGTTAGATATAAAAATCAAGCACAGCGTTTTCTCACCCCTCAGACTTCTGAGACCTGGGACACTAAGTGGTGGGGAGCAGGCATGGGTGAAAGGAAATGCATCCAAATGTGGGATGGAAATATAAGTAAGTTGTTGAATTATGGGCAATTTCTTTTTTCTTTGGTTTTTCCTGTAATTTCCAAGTCATGTACAATTTCTTCCACAATTAAAAATAGCAGCACATTATAAAAGTTATTTGTTGTGTTTGGTCTCAACCCCTTAGGCACAGCTCAGTCAAGGGGTCCTTGCTGCCTTTCCTGGTAGTTCCGTCTACAGAATTATTCCCAGTGTTTCAGTCTACGGAATTATTCCTGGTAGTTCAGTCTATGGACTTATTCCCAGTATTTCAGTCTGCGGAATTGTTCCCAGTATTTCAGTCTATGGAATTATTCCCGGTATATCTGTCCATGGAATTTTTCTAGCATTTCAGTCTATGGAATGATTCCTACTGTTTCAGCCTATGGAATGATTCCTAGTGTTCAGTCTATGGAATGATTCCTAGCGGTTCAGCCTATGGAATGATTCCTAGCGGTTCAGTCTATGGAATGATTCCTAGCGTTTCAGCCTATGGAATGATTCCTAGCGGGTTCAGTCTATGGAATGATTCCCAGTGTTCCAGCCTGCGGAATGATTCCCAGTGTTCAGTCTGCAGAATGATTCCTTTGCCCGCTCTCGGCTGCCACCCTGCAGGCTCCAGCTCCTTCAGAGCCTCCTTCCCCCTCTACACTGGAGAACAAGGGACACTAAATTGTATCATACTGTATACTCAGAAGAGGCAAAGCTGAGTGTTATTTTATAAAACAATGAAGAAGTTGACTGTGCATTTCAAGGGATCTAGAGACATCTTAACTTACACAGCATATATTAAGGATTCAATAAATGTTTGTTGAATGCACAATATAATCAATCAATACATTAATTAATTCTCCAAGCAATTGCATGCTAGATATTCCTTAGAATTTAAATATCAACTCCTTAGTAACGGCTCTGCATTCATCAGTGCTGTAGACTGGGTTCACCAAAACAGCTCCCTAGAGCCATGTCACAGACTGTGGGGTTCTGCTGTTCACTGTGGCAGCCACTGCTCACGTTAAAATGTGGGTAGAATGCATTAAGGTGTGTTGTAGATGTAAAATACACACTGGATTTTGAATTATCTTATTAATAATGTCTCTAATTTTGATTACATATTGAAATAATAGTACTTTGGATATATTGGGTTAAGTTAAATATATTTTTAAAATTAATTTCTGATTTCTTTTTATTTTTAAAAATGGCTACTAGAAAATTTTAAATTGCATATATGGCTCTTAATATTTCTATTGCGTAGCACTATCGTACCACAAACATTTTTAAAGTCGGTTCTATTGTAAATCCTCGTGTCTTCACTTGGTGATGTAATGATCATTTGACACGAAGAAGACAGTGAGGTCAGGCTACAGTGGGAAAGCACTGCCATATATGTCGGCTGCAGAGCATGGGATAGGTTAGAAGTTCAGGGACTAAAAATAAAGGAGTTTTGTTTAGAGAAACTGATTGGAGGGTCATGAGCCCACGGGAGCAGAGAACCGCCGAGTGTGTGAACCGCCGTGAACCTCTGAATACACGTCCAGTGGAGGGGCTGCTCTCAGGCAAGCCGGGGCAGTCCAGTCTGTATTTTCAGGAACGACTTCACCGTTTGGTGACTAAATACCCTGCAGACCTCCTTTCAAACAAGACGAACCATCTGCACTTGAGGTACTTCTCAGAAATCCCGATCTTAACCTCCTGTCAAAACCTTGATAAAAACGAGTGATATTTGCAAACTGCCAAATGGGATGCTAACCACCCATCTGATAACATTCTGATCAATGAGTGTAATCCATTTGGATCCTCGAAGCCCAGTGCCTCATCCAAATGTTCCCACTTAACCACAGCCATGGACCATGATCTCATGACCTTAAATCAAGAGTTGATATGAGAAGTGGCTATGTGAAATACATGTGAAATGTGTTTGCAAAACAGCTGTCGTCCACGGATCTCTCAAAGTCTCCGTGATCAGGATCCATATGAATAATTTGTCCTTGATTTTAGAACCTGTAAAACATGTTGCTCTCTCCTTGAAAACTCCAATCTTTTCTTCTACTAGACAAAGAGGTCCCGTGGCGCTGCTCTTTTGCCTTGGGTAATCACGAGCTCGGAATTAATTCAGTACTTAATTGTTGTAATAGTTTAATTTCTGGTTCTTGATAAAATTATCTTTCTCTGGCTCCATCGCACTCTCTTATTTTTATTTGAAATTCCCTGGGTGGTGACTCTCAGTAGGCCGGGGCTCGTGCTCAGCTACACTGGCCTGAGAAGTGGCCACCACCCACCCTGTAGCCCAGTCCACCCACACGCGACCCCAGGGAAAGCCTCACTCTGTCCTCAGTCGGGGTTCAGTCATGTGTTGATGTCCCCGGTGGCATATGTGGGGCGTGTGAGAAGCCAGACTGAGTGGAGCTGTAACACGTTAAGAGACGCCTGACTATATATATTCCAGCCTTAACTCAAGGGAAGGAAAAAGCCCAATTTGGTTTTGGTTTTTTTTGCTTCTATAATGAATGAAAGCCCCGAAAGAAAAAAACTCTCTCTCTCTGGGCTAGTGATGGAAACAGGGAAGAATTATGAAGAAAAGTGACAATTATAAAACCTTGAATTAAGAGTCCAGTTGTGTAATGAAGTCGTGTCCTAATACTTTATACGAAACCCTCACTAGTCCACAAGGCCCCACGTGACCAGTGTCCGACCTGCCTCTCCAGCATTTTCCTGCCCCTCTTCTGTGCACTCACTGCTCCAGGCGCACTGACCTTTATGTTCCTCGGCTGTGGCAACCTCATTCCTGCCTCAGCGCCTTTGCACCAGCTGTGCTTTCTCCCTGAGACACTCTCATCGGGTTTCTATATATCTGGCTTTTTGTTGTTATTCAAGTGTCAGCTCAGATAACACTTAATCAGAGAGACCTTTTCAGACCAACCCATCACGCCTTCAGTCCCTCTTTATCACATCGCCTTGTTTTATTCGTGGCTCTCGTCACTATCTGAAATCATATTTGTTTGTCCCCTTTTTAGAATGAAACTCCCCAAGCTTAGAGATGTTGTTTGTCTTGTTCATGTCTCTGTCCTCAGCACCTGGGACAGTGCCAGGCATGCAGAAGGTCCTCGGGAAATACTTCATCCATTCATTCCCTGTTCATTCGTGCCTCAGGTCGGGTTCCCCACCAGACAAACGTGCAGGTGGGTAGTTTATGGACAGCAGCCTCAGGGATCGACACCTGCGGGTGGGGAAGGATGTAGGGCTGGACGGAGGGAGGAGCTGAGGTGCGATGCAGTCACAGCGCAGCTTCAGTCGATCCCACAGGACACCTGGAGCTGGGGTGGCCCTTCAGGGCTGTCCCACCTTGAGGCAAGAGGCCCGAGTCTGTATTCCTTTGGAAAGGGGAGAAACCCTGGGCCACTCAGCTGTCTTCGGTCAGGGCAGTCCCTGGTGAGACTCCGCCGCGGACAGTCAGCCACCAGCACTCCGTCCTGAGCAGAGGGGGAAACGGGCTGTGCACCGCGTCACCCAGGACAGTTCAGCACCTGCTGTGAGCTGGGAGTGGATCCGGTGCTGATGATGCCACGTGAACTGAAGGAGCAAAGTCCTGCGTCTCACGGAGCTTACGTGCGAGTAGGTGAGTGGCCGGCCTGTCAGCCTGTCCGTCGTCTGTCCATCATCTGTATCACAGCACTCTCCGCACCTGAACAGCACGTCTTCTGAGTCATAAACAGTTGAAGGACCTTGATCCTTAAGGGGCATAAGAAAGAGGGAGACCCCGAGTCCTTTGATGGGAACAGCAGAACCTTCTCAGGGCTAACCTCCGTGCTGAGGCCTGTCTTATGAGGTAACTTGTCAGAGGGTTGCACGAGATGATTAAGTAATTAATTAACAGTTATCAGTGCCTTCTGTGTGCCAGGCACTGCCTGGAGGTTTGCGGGGAGGGTGTGAGTAAGATCAGCCCCCCACCCTGGAGCACTTGGCCTCACAGAACTCACCCTCCAGTGGAGGACACGGACGGACAGAGCAACAGCTACAGTCCAATGCGATGGGGCTTCTGGGGCAATGTGAGCACCCGGGGGGGGTCTGATGGGACGTGGTGACTTGCTGGTGGACGAACTTCCTGGAGAAAGACACATCCAAGTGGAAACTTGAATGGTGATGGGAGTTATCCAGGGCAAGAGGGTGGAGGCGTGCTCTAGACGGGGGTGCAACAGCTCAATGGCACTGAAATGACAGTTATTCAAAACCTGAGTGTAGTCAGGGGTGACTGGAACAGAGGGCCAGGAGGGAAGGTAGCACGAGACGGGCTGAAAAGGTGGGAGGGGTCAGACCCTAACGAGCCACAAACCTGGTTGCGGGCACGACCTTCACTGACGTGTTCTCAACCAGGGGTGGGTCCCTGCAGGTGGGGTCCTACCACCCCGAAAACTCTGCAAACGAACAACAGTGTCGTCTCTCTAGTTCAAAATGGAGACTCCACACACGTAACCTGTCTTTTTATCCATGTTTTCGCTTGTCTTTTACCCAACTTTCGATTTATACTCGATCTATTTATCTATCTAGATAGAATATACACATTTTCAGTCATCCCAGGCTTTGAAGTTCTTCCCTTTCATTTCTATAATATGCTTAAGTTCTCCCTTTTTCTGAGAAACCTGTTTGAGAACTCGTGTGCTGTGGAACGTGAGTTCTAAGAGATGCTATGGGAAAAAGGGAGGAAGAGTCTTAGGTCCAAGGTGTCTTCTTCTTGGAGAATCACCACCCACATCAGGCTCTGGGAAGTCCTGCAGAAAGGAAACGTATGTTAGTTGTTTGAACTACCGTTTCTCAAACTTATTTTAGCACAGAATTTACCCCTAACGTTTTTGTTGGTGGTGTTCGTTTGGAGAGCAGCTGTCAGCACCCCCAGAACACCGAGGACATCATTGGGGATGCTCTCCTGGTGTCTGTCCCGTCAGTTCCTCTTCCATCCTCTTCATTTGGTCCATTATGTCATGCGTGGTTCCTGCAATCTCGTCTTCCCTCCTTGTCTCTGCCACTCCAGTTGATATTCTGTCATGCTGCAGGGATGTCTTCTTCTTAAGATATAGTTGATTCATAACCCATAGAAATAGAATAGAATGATGGTTGCCAGGGGCTAGTGGTGGGGGAAATGGGGAGACGTTGGTCAAAGGGTACAAACTTCCAGCTATAAGGTGAGTAAGTTCTGGGGATCTGAGGTACAGCAGGGTGACTACAGTCCACAATACTGTATTATATACTTGCAAGTTGTGGAGAGAGAAGATTTGAAGTGTTTTTACTACTAAAAAGATGATGATTATGTGAGGAGACAGAGGCGTTAACTAACCTTATTGTGGTAATCGTTTCACAATATATACGGCTATCAAATCATCACGTTCTACACCTTGAACTTACATATGCCACATGTCAATATCTCCATAAAGCTGGAAAAAGGAGACAGAGTTTATTTGATTGCTTTCCTTGTTCAAGAGACTCTGTGCTGCCGGACCCTTCACATCTAAATGTCACAGCCTGGAGGTGACAACTTTCACCCCAGACCCCAGCCTGCACTGTTAGCACTCACTCTGTCGGTCAATCTGTAAGTTGTCTCCCCCAGCACATGGTGGGCTCCTTTCTTCCTTTGCTTATATTATACCTCTCACTCCTCTCCAACAAGTTATGTCTTACCTTTCTTAAAGTTCATTTCAAAACTCACCTCCTGCAGAATCTTTTTCTATATTAGCACATTTCTATTCTCTTTAATGTATCAACATTTATGTAACACTGGGAAAGAGGATTAGGAAATATTGGCAGATATAACTGAATGGGAATAATGCCTGGCACATAGAAGTACTGTTTTTTAAGCATTTCCTATGTAAATTACTAATACTAAACATTATGTGTTGCACCAACAACAATAAAAGGATAGAATGCATTCTTTGCCATTAATAAACCTAATTTATGGCATACTAAAGTCAGAAGGGAAAAAAGAGATTATCTGGTCCCATCATCTCATTTTCAGTATGAGGGAAGTGAAGCATGGTGACATTCAATGAATTGTCTAAGGTCACACATATGGCTGAACTGGAGCAAAAGCTCAGGCTGCTTGATTCTTACCCAGCCCACTTTTCAGTTCCCCAGGCTCCCGCTCCCAGTAACTAGGTGCATGTATGAACAAATGGGCACCCGAGTCATTACAAGGGAGGCGCCAGATGATAAGAGCTTGAGGATTCCTAGGAGGGGAGAGAACACTTTGGGTCGTAGTCTTCAGAGGGAGCTCGGGAGGACAGGACGGAGACTCACACCTAAGGACTGGTGTGATTTAGGAAGGTGGAGGCTGTGGGGTAAGGCAGGGTGAGTGTTTAATTTGGCAGAAATCAAAGGAAGTGAATGTTTGGAAATTAGACGGTAGAAGGTATGTTCAGGAGAAGATAGGCAGATGGTCTAGCTGGAGATGGGAAACAAGCTAAAAGGCAGCCGTCCCGTGTGTGCCTCAGGCTCCTCCTAATGCGTCAGGAAACCATGCTTTCCTTTCTCCCAGCAGAACTTATAACCCAAAGCCTGAAAAGAGTTCTCTAATTATGACACTAAATGTTCTCTAAAGAGAGAGAAGGTGTCCGTTCACGGGCACACTGCAACCACAAAGGGGCCTGCTCCTTCTGTTGATTTGGCAGGAACTAGAGGCGCTTCACAATCCCACCTCTAACCTGGCCACACACACTCTCCTCTCTGCTGTGAATACTCACGTGAGGACCTTGAAGCTGTTTTAGGTACTTTGGGTCAAATGGCCCTCTGGGTGATGCTGGGGCTTCTCGTACTCCTAAAAGTAGCTGGTGGTGGCAACTTTCAGGATGAAATGCCCGCTAGTAATTAAGTTCTGAGGAATAGTTAAGACTTGAAGTATTCCAGGGGAGGAAAGCTCCGCAGAGGTTAACGGTGCCCTGGCACTGCAGGTGTGACCTGTCACACGTTCCTTTGGCAGGCGCTGTCAGGCTCCAGGACTGCCAGAGCACAAATGCATGGCACCGAGTGATGCTGTCAATGACACTGAACGTCGTCAACAAGCAGTGGTCTCCCATCGGCAGGGAAATCCCGAGGCAATCCAAAATCATTTATCAACACACACATCAAAGCCAGTGCATGAAAGTCATTTCCAGAGTGGGAAATGTCTATTCTGTGCTGTCATTCCCAGACAAAGCCCTTTCTTGTCTGATACCAGATGACAAACGAGGCAGCTGCTTTTCTTCTATCGGGTGCCTGTACAAAACAGGCAAAGAGGGGCAGTTGCTACATAAGCCACATGTAATCCCTGTCCCAACTGGCTCAGAACTGCTTTCTGTTTCATGTGTCATAAATCAGATGATAGGGGATAGTCGTTTTAAAAATAGTCCCTGAATGGTCATGAATAAGTTCAGTTGTCTCAAGATGCCAAGTGTTGGTGCCAATTAAAAAAAAAAACACCTCTCACCACTTTGCATGTGGTGTTACGAAAAGGTGTGGCATTTGAACTTGTGCTGAGAAATTCGGATTCCAGAAGAATCAGGCATTTTGAATAATACACGAATAAGAGACAAAGAACCTATAGTCCTTTACTTAATACTTTTTAATAGTACAACAATAGTTGGGGGTTCACACTCTCTGTTTCCCATTTTCTGGGTAACCCTGACCGTTCAGAGAAGATCCATACAGTGGAAAACCAAGGACCAGGCAGATTGTGTTTGCTCTCCCTCCATGGCCCTCCACATGCCCCAGCTTCCAGCAGCATTCCCAGGGCTTTCTCGTTGTGAATGAACACTTCTTAGTTGGCATTATTTCTGGGTCTTCTAGGTCAGGGACACATTCAAAAGAAACCTCCACCCTATAACTCATGTAACAGGTTTATATCCAATCAGCTCCATCATGTTGTAATTCCAACAATTGGTTTCCTATCTTGTGCCTCTGTGCTTGGGTCCCTGTGTTGGTTTGCTGGCTGTCAGTGAGTTCTTTTGGGACTAGGATTCAATTTTGCCCTCCTACTCATTTTAGAGATAGAGAACTTCCTGCAAACTCAGATCACCTGTCTGGAGCCCCACAACCTCCTGCTGAACCTCTTGGGGACCTCTGTCTGTGGTCTAATCCTTCGGTCTCCTCAGACTCTGTCTTCCAGCCCTAAAGGGCTTCCTGGTCCCTGGGTCAGGTTCTATCTGACCTATTGTCCCCATCCACCAAGCTTCAGTTTCAATGGCCAAGATTATGGGACACAATTACTTCCTTTGTTTTAATTGTTATTCCTAAACATTATTTCAGCTTTAGCTATCACCTTGCTACTTCCAATGTTTATTTGTTCAACATTCAAAAGCATTTAAAATT
The DNA here is from genome assembly GCA_031878705.1 of Tapirus indicus. Classification (NCBI taxonomy): domain Eukaryota; kingdom Metazoa; phylum Chordata; class Mammalia; order Perissodactyla; family Tapiridae; genus Tapirus; species Tapirus indicus. The sequence goes on along the minus strand of CM062918.1, from coordinate 152,040,540 downwards.
TCTATGTTGTGCCAAGCACTGAAGCTGTACAAAAAAAATAAGATGATGACGTGATTCTTTCCTTGAATTAGCTCACAGTCTAAGGTCACATTCTATATATTAATATCTTACATTTGTATAACATTTTAATGTTCATGAAGAACTTTCACATATGATTTCTTGACCATTATGCTTTAAGCTACAGATTAATTGACTTTCCATATTCAAGACCACAACTATTCCAAAGGAGTCATGGGACTAATTTTCCCATGATGTAATTCAGATTCATACTGGAGAGAAACCTATAAAAGTAATGAATGTGGGAAAGCCTTCAGCCAGAATCATCACCTTTTTCAACATGCAAGAATTTGCACAGGAGAGAAACGCTATAAATCTTTCATTGCTTGAGCAAACTGGTTTCTTGACCTATATCAGCTGGTGAATTTTCTATTTCAAGAGGTCTCCATTCAGGGCCATTTGGGGTTTTAATACCAGGTTCATTGCTTTTAATTTGAGACAATGTGCAATTTGTGCTTTTAAAATATGATTTATATAAGTAGCTTAGCACAATCAAAGTTGTTGGCCTGCAGAAAGTCTGATGGGATCACATAATAATCTTATTTTTTTGCACATTTTGGTGAAAGCTGACACATGGTGAATACTCATTACGGTCAGATAAGGTATAGCTGTGCCATTGGAAAGTATGAAAACACCTGAAAATGTTCCATTGTCTATTTGGCCAACTGGAAAACATACCTCTTAGAAATGCAAGAAAAAGGTGTCAATGACATCCAGTGCCAGATCCAGAAAGATGTGATGGCAATGCCACTTTATGGAGCTACATTTTTTAACTCAAATACTCAAGGATCTTATTTACTTTTAGGTAACTTTCTATAGGGTAAGTGGCCCGCCAGGCGCAGGTTAGCATCATCTATATGTGTGTATATATATATGGCCTTGAGCTCAGCAGGTGGATGGGGAGAAGGAACACAAGGAAACCAAGATCAAAACATCTACTGCATCTTGGCAACCTGGGGATGCTCAGACCCTTCAAGACAACTTTGAAGCTGAGTCTTCAAAAGCTGGAAAAATATAATTGGCTCCTGAATGGATACATTCATAAGAGCAACTTGGGTTGTCAATCATAATCATGAATCGGCTTATTGTTCTGATATGTATGTCAAAGCTCAAAATTTTGAGATCATCCAGTAAATTATTTTGGAATTCCATCTGTCACTTACAATTCAGTCTTTAAAGCTGGAGTTAGAAAATATGAAATGGTCTTTGTCTTAACAAACACCTTAAAAGAAGGGGCATCTGCCAAAACATAAACTTGGGTAAAAGAATCAAGAATTCAGATATCGAATGCTGCCATTGTGTTGCTGGAGTTTCAATGTGAAAATGTTCTCCCTCTCCAACTCCCCCAAAATGTAAAGCTGCTTCAAATCAATGTGCAGAGATGTGATAACAGCACCAGAATGCCGTCCGTAATCACATGTGGCAATTCGGTGCCAGCATGCGTGCTGAACTGCACGCAGCATTTTCCTAGGCACTAGTCTCTGTTCCCTTCTGTCTTATGATTACAGTCTTAGGGCAAAGGGGTGAGTTGGTGAAACAAACCCTTAATGATTTTCTGCTATATCCCAGCCATTGAAATTCATGTTAAAATATGTCGTCTCCTTCAATCCTTACAGATTGTGTCCTGTAGTGTCATTAATCCCATTTTGCATATGGGAGAAGTGGAGCAGAGCACATTTAAGTAACTTGCTCAAGGGCTCACACTCACTTATCAGAGCTCACGCCTGCCCCTCTGCGCCTGTGCCACCTCGGGGTGCGCGGTGTTTGCAGGGCACAGACCGGCCAAAAGTCTAGATGGTGGATGAACTAAACACACGTGGCCCTTGTGGGCTTATGTTCTTTTGGAGAAGACAGAAAATAAACAAACAAATAAATAAAATGGGAGGAGGGAGCCAGGCACTCAAAGAACAGGGGAAGAAAATTTTAGCCGAGGGACCAACAGGCCACAGGCCTGAAGCAGAAAATAACTTCGTTGGTTTCAGAAACGTAAATGCAAGTGGAAAAGTCCTACAAAATACTCAATAAACGGAATCCAGCAGGACTTGACAAATCAGTGTCAAGTAACTCAAAGATGTTTCAACATTAGCACGTCTATCGAGGTAATTCACTAAATTAAACAAGGAAAAACAAGTGATTATATCAGGAAAGCTGAATAAAAAATTCCATCAAATATAAAACTAATTCATGGGAGGCAGGAAAAAAAGCCTCTTAGCAGATAGAAATATAAGGAAATTTCCTTACTTAATGTAGGATATGTACAGCAAACATCTTTAGCAAATGTCGTACTTAACAGGGAAATATTAGAGTCAGTTTGGTCTAAAACAGCAATGTCAACTCTCACGATATTACCCGACATTGTCCTGATGGCCCTCGCCAACAAAAGAAGCCAAAAGAAATGAAGTATAATCGTTGGGAAGGAAAAGACAGAATTTGGCAGATGATATGTTTGTCTTCCTTGGAAACTGAGGACAATCAACTTACAATCTATTACAACTTAAGAGAGTTCATCAAAGAGGCATCAGCTTTTTTTTTTTATTGTGGTAAAAATACTTTACATGAGATCCACCCACTTGAATTTTTAAGAGGACAATGCATTACTGTTGACTATAGGTTCGATGTTGTGCAGCAGATCTCTGGAGCTTATTCATCTTGCTTGACTGGAACTTTGTGCCTATTGATTAGCAACTCCCCCTTTTCCCTCCCCCCCATCCCTGGAACCACCATTCCACTCCTTGCTTCTCTGAATTTGACTGCTTACTTTAGATACCTCGTATAAGTGGAATCATGCAGTATTTGTCTTTTTGTGACTGGTTTATTTTACTTAGCATAATGTCTTCTAGGTTGATCCATGTTGTTGCATATTGCAGAATTTCCTTTTTTTTTTTTTTTTTTTTTTTGCGAGGAAGACCAGCCCTGAGCTAACATCCGTCGCCAATCCTCCTCTTTTTGCTGAGGGAGACTGGCCCTGGGCTAACATCGTGCCCATCTTCCTCCACTTTATATGGGATGCCGTCACGGCATGGCTGACAAGCAGTGCATCGGCGGGCGCCCGGGATCCGAACCCGCGAACCCCGGGCTGCCAAGCGCGGACCAAACCGCTGCGCCTTTCCTTTTTAAAGGAATTTCCTTTTTAAAGGCTGAGTAGTATTGCATTGTGTGTATATACCACATTTTCTTTATTGTCTGGAGATGGACATTTAGGGTGTTTCCACATCTTGAGTCCTGTGAACAGTGATGCATTGAACACAAGTGTGCTAGCTTTCCTATCCACCAGCAATAACCATTAGAAAATGTAATTTTTAAAAAACAATTCCACAAATAGCCACAGCAACTAAAAAGTACTCAAGAATAAACATAATAAATATATAGGAACTTTACAGAGAAAACTATAAAAGTATACTGAAAGAAATAAAAGAAGGTTTGGATAAACAAAGAAAGATTCTGAATATAAGGACTCAATATTACAAAGATGAAAGTTTTTTCCAAATTTATCTTCAAATACAATGCATTCCCAATCAAAATTCTCACATTTCTCATAGAAGAGTGGATGTGCAAAAATCACCCAGATGATTTTCAAAATATGATATTATAAAGTATAATAATGAAAACAATGTGATTTTAAGATAAAATTAGATAAACAGAACCCTGGAAGAGATGCACATGTATCGCTACGTATATGATTTTAGTGTAAGAGCGACAGAGTTTCAACTCAGTGGGGAAGGGATGAACAGCTCAGTAATGGTGTTGGGCTATTACCCATTCACAGAAATAAATTCTTGATGGATTAAAGAACCATGTGTGTATACGTGCATGTGTCTGTGCACACGTGCTATGCATATTTACCCTGAGAAGTATTTATACATGTGCACAGGGAGGCTGGTACAAGGAGATTCATTTAATCATCATTTTAATAATGGAATATCAGAAACAATGTCTATTATTGCTAGAATCATGAAACAAATTATGGCATATCCAAATATGGAATGCTACACAATAGATAAAAATATGAAGTGCATTCCTATGTAATCACCCTGAAAGATCTCAGAGTCATGTTTTTGAGAGTAAAACATAAATTAAAGAAAATGTCCCATGTTACACCATTTATATAAATCAATTTAAAGAAATCTTTCCACACAAAACTCTACTGATTGATTATGTCCATATATGTATACGTATATACTGCATATATTCATGTACATATCCACTTGATCTCCCCACATATATATACATATAAAGCAAGGGCAAATGTTTTAATATATATTAATACATTTTATATATTTAAGAGATTATATATGTACACATACATATATATAATTGACTACAATGTTTTCTTTCCTTTGGGGAGTGGACTGATCAGGGTTTTCAAGGCTGCATGGCAGAAAATTACTTTGTGCTTCAAGTATTACATAAATGTGCCATATTGTGTGTTATTACATTTCCTAGGCAGAGTAATGAGAACAGTGGATCTTATTTATCTCAGAAGAATTTCTAAAAATAAAAGATCAAGACATTGAGGGCTAATGAGTGAAATGAGTTATGGAGGCTAAAATCCCACTAATTTTCCATTACTTTCTGGTTAAATATTTTGGAAATATAAATATGAGAGGTTAAGAAGGAAATAGGAAAATCTAATCACTGAATCATATTCCTGTAAGAACCATAGATTGCCTTGGTATAATCATTCACAATCTACTTTCTTATCGTATTAGGACATAAATTATTGTAATGTTTACATGGAACACTGATTTCCCTCTAAAGATGAATCACAGAACTACACAGAAGTATGCTGTTTAGATGGATCACAGAATACACAGAGTAGTTATACAAATTCTTGTTTGTTCTCAAAAGAAGTGTCAACTAACGCTTCACCCAATGCAGATGGTCAGAACGTATTTGCAGATCAAGTGGAACAACATCTTTAGGTTAACAGACAGAGTTAAGATTCAAGGATTATTTCCTCAGCTACATGATGACTAAAGGGAAGAAGCTTGAACCCACCCCTCCCCTCCAGGAGATGCATCAAAGAAATTCTGCATCCTATAACATTCCCTTACTTGCATAATGTGGAAATATGGTGATAAACGTGGTTAAGAACTTCTCATGTCCTATTGAATATTTATATAGTGTATAGATCTCACTATTTAACTCATCCACTCAGTGGAGGCATTTGTCACATCTCCTGGTTACGGTTTGTGGAAGCTGATCTCTGAAAGGATAAGGAGAAAGAAAAATTGTAGCTTTGACATTCCAGATAAATAAGCTCCTAGCTGTTGAAAACACTGAAGGTGTACTCTGAAATACAGATCCGTCTTGAACACTTAACTACTGAATTGAGAAATGAGCAAATACTGAAATACACTTAATCCTTCTCAAAAGACACTCAGTTTTACCAACCATCTCTGGATCTTGTAGTAAGAAGCCTTTAAAACTTCAAGAAGTGCTTCTCGATTTTAAATGAAAAATAACCCTGTAGCCTGCATGCTGTGAATTGTCCAGTTTGTTTTCTTGCAATAAAACAGCGAGGGGGTATTTGTTTTCAAACAGATCTCTTTCCATTCTTGCCTTCAAGGTATCTGATGCTCGGTTTATTTCCTCATCAATGTGCCAGGTCATCAGAACTCTTTCTAACACCCTCCTCCCAAATTCTCACATTAAAGAGACAGGACAAACTAATTTTTACCGTATATATTCTCTGCCTTACTCATTGTCTAGCTTGCTTTTCAGCAGCCCTTTTGTTCTATGGAATCCTATGGGACACACTTGAAGTAACAGCTCTTAGCTCTGAGGATCCGGGCTAGTAGGCCCTTTTTTCGCTCTCCTTTCAATCCCACTACAAAGCCTTTATTTTCCCACATAGTACATACAAAGGACTACTCTTGTAATTTCTACTTGAACTTTTAACGAGCACCTAAAATAAAAATGTCAAGAACAGACTCTCGCTTCATGCCTTCCCCACCCACACCAAGCCTGCTCCTCCAGCACCCCATCTTAGCAAAGGGCCCACCTGTTGAAGTTACTCAGTTCAATATCCTCAGAGTCATCCTTGATTCTTCTTTCTTTCAAATCCCATGCCCGGTCATCAGGAAATCTTGTCATCACAATAGACCCGTGATCGCATCCCCTCTCATCAGCTCCACTGTGGGTCTGAGTGTCTGCCGTCTCTCGCCCGGGCCCCTGCACTGACCTCTTCGCTGGTCTCTCCACTCCTACTCTTTACCCCTTGGAGTCTGTTCCCCAAACAACTGCCTGAGAGCCTCTTTTAAAATGTAAACCTGTCTCATTTCCCTGCTCGAATCACTCCGGTGGCTTCCCACGGCACCTGGAGTGGGAAACTCAAACACCTTCCTCTGGAAACCAAGCCCCTGCATGCCCTGGCTCCTGGCCCTTCTCCATCTTGATTCCCTCCTCTGGCTTCCCCTGCCCACACGCTCTGCTTCGGTCACACTGCCCTCTAGGTTCTCCTCAAACGGAGGGAGCGTTACAAGCATGCTTCTGCCCCAGGGCCTCTGCACTTGCTATTCCCCGCAGGGAACACTGTTTCCCCAGTTGTCACATGGCTCACCTGGGAAAGGAGGACACCCTATCTGAGAGGGATCAGTCTTCACTGTCATCTTACCCTACTCTGTTATTCCTCCCTCGCCCTGAGGTGACGTACTTGGTCTGTTCTCCCTTTTCCTTCCCAGACTGGCAGCTGTCTGAGGCAGAGACCTCGTCCACCTTACTCACCGCCGTACCCGCGCCTGGGGCAGGGCTTGGGCTGGGCACCACTCAGTAACATTAGTTAAAAAGAATGAATTGTACACTTAAAATGGGCAAATTTATGGTATATAAATTGTACCTCAATAAAGATGTTAAAAAAACCAGATCCTTGATTTAAAAATTGAGGAAAAAATGAATTGATTGAATGAATGAATTAAAGCAATACTTAATTGAGAATGTCTCCCAAAATAAAACAAAAAGTATTGATCTATAGAAAGCAGTGTTTCCAGTTGTATGTCTGATTTCATCCAGTGCAAAGCTATTTCTTTTCCAGTGATATGCTTGGAAGTTTGAAACATCATAATATAATATTTAATAAAAATTACTTACATATTGAGCATGTTCTGAGTGTCCAGAAACGAGGCTACTTTATCCATAAGTGATCTCACGTACTCCTCTGAAGCAGGTGCTGTTATAGTCTCGTGATGAGGGAAGTTGGCACACAGTCTGCTTCTGGCCCGAGGTCACAGCTCACACATGACAGTGCTTGGATTTGAACCCAGGAATTCTCCAGAACTAATCCTTATTAGGGACTGAGATAAAATGACAGAAGAAAGTCAATGAGTTAGATGCCAAACTGCCATTTTCTGTAAGTGCTAGAGGATCCCAGAATGTTTTTAACTCAACTTGTCTTCCTTGCATGCTTCTTCATTTCTTCTACCCTGAAGGAGTGGGCCATTATGCCAAACCAAGCCCAAGGTCACCCTGTTCCAACCCAACTGCCTTCACAGCGATGGGCTACATTTCATATTCTGATAAGATTGCAGCACCTCTTTATCAAACAATTCTTTCTGGGTCTCTCCTAGAGTATATGCTTTCATTCCAGACTTGCTTTAAATGTAAAGAGGCTGATGGGACCCCCAAATAATCCAGTGTTGTCACCTCCTTCCTGCACTGAACCATCCACATCACTGCTGAACATATGCTATGGCATAAATTCTCTTGTTCTACCTGGCTGCCACTCAAATCCCTCCAGATACCTTTCTCTAAGGCATCACAGAAGTGGAAAACAAAGTGTCCTATTTCAATTTAATGATTTTTCTGTTTACTGCCACTCAGAGTTATCTGCCTAAGCTCCTGTAATCGTGAGTAATTATCAACCCTGAAACGTCTTCCCAAAGACAGGCCCACCACCCTCCTTCGCCACACCCTTCTACCACACTCTTGACTTCCCATCCGCTCCATCCCCATCTCTCCCTTCTGCTCCGCCTTCTTTGGCGTTTACTGTTTAGTTTCTCCTCTTTATTTTCAACCTCTCCTATCTGGTATTACCAACCTCTCAGGTTTAGTTATGCGTTCTCAGACATCATTGTGTTTTGTTTGAAACAAGGTCATCTTTCAACAGTGAACTACCCCTCACGCACCTTGCATTTATATAGCATTTTACGGTTCTCAAAGGTGTGGCACGTATCTAATGTCACCAAATCTTCTGGGCAATACTGTGAAGAAGTATCTCCAATTATCATCTCAATTTGAGAGAAAAGGAAACTGAGTCACAGTGCCTTGTCCCTCGCCCTATACTACCCGGAAGTGTAGAAACGGGAGTAGAATAAAGGCCCATTTTTCTTTTCACCACAGCACACTGCTTGTTAGCTTGTTGCAGTAGAAGATGGTAGGATTTGGGCTGTCCATGATGGGAGCGACTAGCCACGTGTGACTATTTAAATTTAAATTAATTACAATGAAAGAAAATTTAAAATTCAGTCCCTTAGTCACATTAGCTGTAATTTAAGTGATCGATAAACACATATGGAAAGTGGCTACTATATTGGACAGTGGCGATCTCGACCATTTCCATCCTTGCAGAATGTTCTTGTGGACAGTGCTGGCTAGGTCCTGTCATGTTACTGATGCTGGGAGATAAGAAGAATTCCCACTATACTGGCTTTCTATCTGCAGCTGCGCTGGGGATGGATGTACGTTGTATTCCCAGGAAATATGGAACAGTCTCATCTCAGTGGACGTCTAATTCATTGTTTCCCAGTCCGGGCAGATCGTCAGAATTACAGATTCCTGACCCATTAATTCTTGAACGAATGCACGGTGCTTGGAGATGGATTATTAACTCCTGATGTGCTAGTTGAGGACCCTTGTTATTGACAAATCAAAGAATGAGAAAAGGCAAACTGACCCCAGGGCACAGTGGACATTATCTATTGCAATTCTCTTATTTAACCATTGCAGAAATTGAAGTCCAAAGAGATAAAGTGACTCTTCCAAAGTCACCCAGTTAGTGGTAAAGCCAAGAATAAAATACAAATTTCAGATTCCTATCCAGTGTTCTCTTCTCTAAACCACGCTATGTTGTTGACTGTTTGTGATCTACCAGACCCTGTGCGAGATGATGATTAGGGAAGGACATCGGAGGGCAGCTCCTTCCTTCCTCTACTCCTGCCTTTCCTTCTGTGATTGTTAAGAGTGGAGAGGCTGTTTTTCTAAGGTTATGCCAAAAAGGAGCAGCCATATGAGGCTCCCAAGACAGCTGGCCAACAGATTACACAGCCTCACCTTGGATAATGAGACCATGTCTCATACCACACCTCACACAACTTGTTCCAGAATGTGCGTCTGCTGAGAACACCTGCCACATCGCCCTTCCCCCCAGCCACTGCAGGCAGCCCTCATCTCCTTTCCACAGGAGTTCTAAATAGTCAGTGCTGGGAGCGAGAGAAACCTCCACAACTTGCCTACTAAGTCATAAAACAGCTGGGTGTGAAAATATAACCCCTGTCACTTTTCCAAACAGCCTGAGACCTGGCCTGGAGGGGCCCGAGGAAGTGCTGGGCATGTTGTAATTGACAGCCCCCGCCAGGAGGAACATCTGTCCTCCCCGAGGTTGCGGGCGGCACAGGGTCAGGGTCTTCCTCCAGTGCTGCTTTTCTTCCTTATGACCCTTCTGTCCACGCGCCACTGGGCGTTCGCTCCCTCTAGTCTTAACTGTTTACACACGACTGGGTGTGAAGTTCGGCGACTTGGGGGGCGTAGCAGCCTGAAGCTACTTTTCTGTTACCCTGAGAAGGAAGCTGAGATTCTCAAGCAGAAGGCAAAGCAAGAACCGAGCTCCTGGCTTGACATCCTTTTGTGCTTGGAAACACCATCTTGCTAAATTTGGTTGCTGTTTCTTTTTTTAGCAGAATAATACAAAAGTCTGAAGTTCCCATGCAGAGAAAGAGCATTAACCATAGGCGACTCCTATTTGAATTTCATTCCCTAGCGTCCACTCTCTGTTGCCACTTCCGATTTGATTTCTCACTTATAAAGAATAATTACGGGGTAAAATGGATTATGAGTTTCCTTAACACAAAGCAGAACTGAAGAGTTAGTAGCAAAAATCCAACAGCTGCCTGTATTCATTTTTATCCCAGGAGTCTGACGAGCAGAAACAGGAATGAATATGTTCTAAATAAACAGCCCGTGTTCAGAGGGGACCTTGGTGCAGGGAACGAAACAGAGCCTTGGTCCAGCTGAGCTCTGTAATCAGCAAAGCCGCCGCCATCTGCTGGGCTGGTGGCCTTTCCCTCGGGCTCTGGCTCCCAGGGCCCAGCTGACAGACGGGCATCATTAGCTGGCTGCTTGTGCACTAGGTCACCCCACTGAGACAGGTCACCTTGTGTCTTTGGGGTGTTTTATCCCCCCCCCGTTCCCAATTCTGATCCTGAGAAAGGAAAATTGAATTTTAGTCTTAAGATTAAATGATGACAGTATGCAATCTGTCAGCTCCTTGCTGGTAGCCAAGCAGGTTTGCTAAATTAAAAAAGAAAGGGAAAATAGGATCCAGCATCCTCGTCCCTCAGTCCTCTGGGATCAGAAGCAGGGGAGCCTTGCCTGAGTCCAGCCCATTTAAATGCAAACACCTCACAGATGCTTCCCGCCTATATGGTGCTCTGGTGGTCAATGAATAGGCATGGAGATTTCCTATATTCCAGCTAAAATGCAGTGGAAGTGAGAGCTCAAATGGAGAAGCAAAAAGACTCCACATGCTGGTGAGACGTGGCAGGTCCATGCAGGGAACACTTAGGGGACCGAGAGCACGTGGAAGCTACATGCACAACCTCTGCCCCAAACCCCTAATTTTCTTAAATCAGCCACCTATTTTAGCACCACATCCAGCCACAGACTTCCTTACACAGTTTGTTCACAGATTTTCCTCCCCTTAACCCGCCTAATCCTGTGAGCCCCACCGTCTCCACGTCCTCCAGAGGCAGCTGTCAGATGCTGGTCCCCCTGAAGGACGCCCAGCCCTGGTTCTGGGCCCTCCTGCTGCATCACGTTTTTCTCCTCATCTTGGTTTCTGAGGGCTCTCTCCGGAGGGACAGTGACCTAGTTCTGGACCTCACTTTACACAAGTTCTGGCAAGAATTTCTTATTACTCAAATCTCAATGGTGTCTTCTGAGATAACTCAACTCATTCTGTTAAGAAAGGAATACACGTTTTGGACAGGGGTGTAATTAAGAATTCAGCTGCATTTTAATTCGGAAGAAGAAGCATGATTGTTAGAGCCCAAATACAAGATGGGAATCTTCTAGATCACGTGTGGAAGGAGTAAGTTCACACACTGCCCTCTCATCGGGGAGCTGTTCCAACCTGTCTACGTGGTGAGTCATCCTGAAAAACGGGTGGATTGAAGGATCTTAGAGCTTCTCAAACCATGGATACATTTTAGAAATATCACAAAATACAATGAAATTGGCTGATTTCTCAAATAGGTGCCCAGCAGCGCTGGAGGAAATCACAGAACAGTGCAAACGGAGGCCTCGGCACATGTGACCTTGGAACCTCAGCTTTTACCTCCTTGTACAAGTTCTGGGTCACCTTCCTCTCCAGGGCCCCCACTGGTGACCTCTGACCCTGGGCAGTGCACTCACACTTTCCACTTAGCCCTCTCTCCTCTCCATTGTACTGTTTACCGTCACCTCCGACATTGTGGAGGAATTAGAGGTTTTTGGACATTTATCCCCTTTGAGGCCCTGCTCCAACATACAAGTCCTGTTCTCTGTCCTCACCTCTTCCCCAGCCCCTGATGGAGGGGGTGACCCTCCCTACTCTTGTTGCATCCCAGCCTGCCTCCTTCAGGAGGGGCCTGCATTTGTTACCTTCCCTCTCTTTGCTCACAATTTCTGCTAGCTCCCTCCCCTCAATCTACAAATGTGTTCTTTTCTTGCCCATCTGAGATTTCCACCCTCACGTGTGTCTACTCTAGTGCCTCCATTCCTCAACTCCCAGACACTTTTCCAACTCTCCACTCTGTATTCCACCTTCCTGAGACCCTCTGGCAAAGGTTGTCACTGACCTTGGAATTTCCAAGTGGAAAGGATTTGGGGCGTGGAGTGGAGGGTCATCACTTTCCTTGATCCTGTGCAGTTTTTGAAACTGCAGCCCCTGAGATGAGGGTGGGGCAGCCCGCTCTCTGCATCCACGTGCTAAATGCGAAGAGGCGGTTCTGGGTTCAAATACCACCTCCGATTTCTCTGGCTACATTTCTTTAGGAAAGTTACTTATTATTTTAGCTACAAATTATTACTGCTATATGTCATTAAAGTTATAAATAGCTAACAGGGATTGAGGATTTACAAAGAGTCTCCAGAAGCCTAACAGTCCGTCTGGCTTCCTTTCTCTCCCAGGTCCACCCACCCCCACCAGATATCCAGCTCCCCTACAGTCTACCTCCTTCTCGGCTCCCATGTCAGACTCCTCGTCCCAACTCTCATGGCCTCTGCACAGCTCGGGTCCCATCACCTCTCCCTCTCTATTCTTCTGGTTTTCTGGCTGCCACTCTGTCCTGGGTCTCACATTGTTCTAACTGACCCTTTACTCTGCTTCCAGCAGACTTTTCTAAAACACAATAGGATCACGTCCTTATTAATTCTCTCCAAACAAGACACACAGAGGTTAAGTCACCTGCCCAAGCTCTAACACCGAAGGGGTAGAGTTTAATTTCAACACCAGGGAGTCTGAATCGAACATGTGCTCTAACCGCTGTCATCTGTGCCTCCCAGAGAAGGAAGGGTCGTCCCCCCAGAGTGCCCCTCGTGGCCTGCTGTCTCCGCCAAGGACTTCCTCAGAGCCTCCACAGCAATGCTCTGCCTGTACCTCATTTTGGCTCCCCGTCAGTTAGAGTCACACGGCCACAAAACAACACATCAAACCCACTGATTTTTATTGACTCTTTCTTGTCCACACCTCTACACACCCGGGATGCTCACACCTGGACCAGTGCAACAGATTTCCCACAAACACCGGTGTGTCAAATCCAACAGACCTGATGCCATTTTCAAAGGGAAAAGAACGACGAAAATATCAACTCTCTAATGAGATCAGTATCTGACTCTTAATTTTTCTCTATTGAAGGCATCACAGATCATTTATCGATCATTTTTTAAAAGCAAAATAAGAAAAATGGATGTGTCGATTCACTAAATAATTTTAAGGTTGGACAGAAGCTACAATTCAAAGGGGCTTGCTGAAATATTTGTTCTTGAGGTTACCTTTCGTGTGGGTTCATGAGTTTTCATCTGCTCTTTTCAATAATATGACGTAAGGTAGGGATCTTCATCCCCGTTTCGTGAGTGTGTACACTGAGGCTCAAAATAGCCAACCAACTCGCCTCGAGTCACCATGTCAACTCGTGGTGGAAGCAAGATTCAGTCCAACCTTCTGATGTTAGGACCCGAGCTAACCACCCAGCCTCTCGGAGATCTGAAAACATTTTTTATTTGGCGGGGCTGGCCCGATGGTATAATGGTTAAGTTCGCCCGCTCCCCTCCGGTGGCCCAGGGTTCACAGGTTCGGATCCCGGGCACGGACAGACGCACTGCTTGTCAGCCCTGCCGAGGCGGCGTCCCATATAAAGTAGAGGAAGATGGGCACAGATGTTAGCCCAGGGCCAGTCTTCCTCAGCAAAAAAGAAACCAGAGGATTGGCCATGGATGTTAGCTCAGGGTTAGTCTTCCTCACACAGACAAAAAAAAATAATAAATTTTTTATTTTGGAAAAATTTTTGATTTACAGAACAGTTGCATGATAGTACAGAGAGTTCTTGCGTACCCCTTTTTCCAGTGCTAACGTCTTACATTATGATAATACAATCATCAAAAAGAAGTTAACATTTGCACATTACTGTGAATGAAACTCCAGTCCTTCTTCAAACGGCTCTTGCTTTTTGTTCGTGACCTTTATCTGTTCCAGGATCCAATCCAGAACGTTCCATTACATTCAGTCCTCAGGCCTCCTTCGTCTCCTCTACTCTGTTCTCAGTCTTTCCCTGGTTTTCATGACCTTGACAGTTTTAAAGAGTATGGGTCAGGCATTTTGTAGATGTGGACAATAATTTTCTTGATACTCAAAAATGCCACTTTTCTGCTTACAGCACTTTATTCTATACCTACTTGATTTTTGTAGGCCTATTTCAAAAGGCAGATTTCCTGTGCCTTTGCCTAGGAATGATTGCACATTTCTTCCTGACACTATAAGAGACCCAGTACTTGTGTTAACACTGTTTTTACCTTGTGAATAGTTGTAGTGCCCATCCTCAGAGGAATGTAATGCCTAACCTCATATTCTCAGAAAATTGGATGCTTGAGGTCTAAAATAGTGACTAAGCTGAAATAATTGCAGGAAAGATGATGAATATACATGCAAAATGAAGATAAGAGGCCATTTCACAGAGAGAGAGAATAGTAGCTAAACTAAATGGATATAAGATTTTAAGAAACAAAAGTTTGTTACTATAGCAGGAAGCAGGTTGAATGAACCCTAGAGGTAATAGACCACACTGACTTGTCCCAGAGTTGATTATTCTTTATTGCCAATTACTTTGGTCTTGCTGAATATTTAAGGCTAGATTCTAGTGTTTCACTTCATGTAGTAATAGCTTATAAAATAAAATCATAAAGATGACAGCCCCCACCCAGTGCCTGGCACACAGTAGGTACTTGGTGAATGTGAATTTCTTTCCAGAGAATGCTTACCTACAACCTACTATGTGCCAGGCACTCTTCTAATGCCTTACACACAGTAACTGATTAAATCCTTACCGCCACCCACTTTACAGTCGAGGAACTGAGATTCAGAGAGGTTAAGTGGGTTGCCCAAGGTTACACAGACAGTAGGTGGCATGGCTGGGATTTGAACCCAGGCAGCCTGGCAACTGTATCCACTCTTAACTATGACATTCCACTGCTTCTTTGTTATCTATGAAGACCAATCCGAGAATTTAGAATTTATTGTGCATAAGTGAGTTTTCAAGAAGATTGAATTTAAAATAATTTATCCTTTTCTGTTGGAACTATTTCTAAAATACATCACTCATCTTCCTCACACAGACATCACATTTCTGATATCAGAGGGTCATTAACGTGAATACCAGATCTTGTGGGGTTTTTTGTTTTTTGTTCTTGGTGAGGAAGATTGGCCCTGAGCTAACATCTGTGCCCATCGTCCTCTACTTTGTATGTGGGACATGGCCACAGCATGGCTTGATGAGCCCTGTGTAGGTCCGCACCTGGGCTCCGAACCTGTGATCCCGGGCTGCCAAAGGAGAGCATGAGAACTTAACCACTACACCACTGGGCTGGCCCCTCTTGTGTTTTGCTTAACTATTTTTATTTTGCCCTTCACAGAATGGCCCTGTACTGATAAAGAGTTGATGAGTTATTTTTCCTGTGATTTTGATTTATCAGTTTTCTTTATCTTTGTTGGTTCTCAGTCACTTTTTGTTGCTTTCAGTTGCGTGACTCTGACAACCTCCTTTTCCTCTCCCTGCAATCACTTGCTCCCAGTTTGCTACTAGAATTGTATCTAAAATGAAAGCAAACACATACTGGGGGGTGCCCTCAGGCCCTCTGCGGGGAGTCCAGAGCATAGGAGAGTGTGCGATTCGTGATAATATTGCCGCTGCTCACACATCACTTAGCTCCTTTACTTATTTCCTTGGCTCTGCTCCACACTGTGGAGATCAGTTCTGGAGACGTGAACTAATGCATCACATGTCTTGAACATATGTCTTAATAAAATAGATCACAAATTACCACTGGTTACTTTATATCCTCAACCAAATTACTAAATGCCGTGCCATTTGCGGCAAAAGAATAAATTACCGGTTCATCTTCTAAATAATAATGCAAACACGATAAATTGTGTCATTTAAAGCCCTACTGCCATCATCTGAGAATTGGGCCACAATGGTTTTTCTTTAGCTTAATGGAGAAATTCTCCCCGTGTCAAGTGTTCTAACCACAGGGCTCAGGGTGGGGTGTGGATTGTTTCTTCGTGAGTATTTGGTGCCCCAAGGGACACAGAGAGGTGGAGATGTCAGTTGGGTGCCATTTCCCATCCTTACACCTAAATCCTTATCAGTGAAACCACGAGATTTTTCTTTTGGTCTTCTTCAACACTGAAATTATTCCAAGCATTTTCAGATGGATGGAGTTTTTGTTTCTGGCTCATTCTGGTAGAAACAGAGGATTCCTCCGTCTGGGCGGGGTTGCGGCCAAATTGAGGAGGAAGCTCTTCCAGCTGCTCTTTCAGACTTCGCTGCCTTTGGGAGAGGGTGGCTGGATTCAAACCAAGGTGCTGTTTTTAACTATCAGATCTTCGCGGTCT
Organism: Tapirus indicus; assembly: GCA_031878705.1. Lineage (NCBI taxonomy): Eukaryota > Metazoa > Chordata > Mammalia > Perissodactyla > Tapiridae > Tapirus > Tapirus indicus. The sequence continues at coordinate 152,024,123 of CM062918.1, read as the reverse complement.
TTGGTCATGGTTACCTCTGTGACATCCCAGAGCACGCCCATACGAGAGGAGGCCCAACCAGGGGCCACTAGAGAAATTCCACAGGGACAACTTGTTTCCATTGCTTAGAATTTTTTCCACACGGGCAATCAACAAACCTGACACAGGTTGCTCTTAGTTCAGAGTGGGAGACTGTTGAGTGACAGAGAGTTACTTAGTTCTCAAGTTGTAAATATAACACTCAAAACCTGTCCTTTGTTGATCTTGTGCCTGATGACTGTCTTATCCTTCTATAAATGGAACTGAATAGCTCCCAAGTAGTCTGGGTTCATCAATAACAAATACTCCTATAAATTATGTGGTTGGTGAACTTTCAGTGTGAGATTTCATCTGTTTATCAATTAACAAATATTATGTAGAATTAAGAAAGGAATGTCCATTTCAATTCCTTAAAACTATATACTTCCTGTCCTTTAACAACACCTAAAGCCTTCCCAAATCTGATAAACACATTATCAGATTCATTTTCAAACCAAATTTAACTAATTTATTGCCAACCCCACCATCATTTTCCTGAGGACCACAAGGCCAAACAGGTGTTCATTTGTGACACTGAATTACAGTCGAGGCAGTTTCCTGATGGATTATTAATGTTCAAGATGAATCGAGTTACCAGGAAACTTTCCAGCACGACTTTTTAAAGCAATAACAAATGCAACTGAGGGTTTCCAGAAACGGCATTATGGTCCCACTTATTACCCATCAACTGTCCCTGGTTTTACGTGTGATAGAACACAGCCACGCAATCCGGACTCTATTTTTGAGGTGGTTATCCAAACACCAGCAATCTCCAAGAATAGCAGTGACCGTATATTAATAACCAATTAAGGCATTAGTCTGTGCTCACCGCCTGCTTGTAGCTTGTTTCTCAGTCAGCTGGAGGGACTGCCTCGTATCTGAACAACAGTGGGAGAGAAAGGTCCTGCTGTTTTTTTGTTTTTTTTCAGCAGCTGATTCTGGGTAACAAAGTGAGTTTTGCTCACGAGGCTCCAGAGCAGACAGCTGTGGGATTTCCACTTTCGTGGTGGTATCCAAGTGAGGAGCACGGCTGGTCCCTCACTCATGGTGACTTCCAGAGAGCAACTGGCTTAAGAAAAAAATCCCATGCTCTAGTTGGTAAATGAATAAATACTTGTTTAAAATATTGCCCTACAATTTGTTCTTTTTCACTTTCTCCTCCCATTTCTGAGAAGTTTTCTTCTCTTATTCTCTCACTAACACTCACTTCTTATCTTCCTGCGGGTTCCGAAGGAGACTTACGTCATTATCAAGTATCTTACTCTACTTAGTGCTGTATCAACTAGGTTCTCTTCTAAGGGTTTATCCAGGGTGACCAGTGCAGCCCCTGGGTGGACTGTCCCCCTTTCGATAGAAGAGGAGAAGCTGTTTTAGTCAGCAGATTCCAACTGACACTTAGCAGGGGTAAGAAGGGAGCAAGAACTTCTCTTTTTATTTCCGGCTCTGGTGGGCTACACTGGATCACAGTCTTTGCTGGAAGCAAGACCAAGGAGGTGAAGGAAGGGTGGAGGGAAGAAAGAAGTGGGAGGAAGAAGAGACTAATCATTGCTACCATGTACTGCGGGTCTGCTTGGAAACAGGATCTTCACACACACTAGCTCATTTAATCCTACAGTGACTCTCCAGGGGATGATCACACTTATCTTCAAGATGGGACTTGTGGGCTCAGAGACTCTAAGCAACTTGTGCTGGGACCCAGCTCGAAAGTGGCAGAGTCAGCATTTGAAGCCAGGTCTGTGTGACCCAGCACTCAGCTGTTTCCACCACGCCGTGCTGCCTCCACTGAGGGGAGAGTGACGGCAAATGAAGTCCCGGGGCGCTCTCAGCCCTGCCTTTCCTCGTCCACCCGGGGTCTGAGTGCCTGCGGTGGAATCAACAACCCTCCAGTGTCCCCAGGGAGGAAGTAGGAGCCAGGGGTCAGCGAGGACATTGGGTCCGGCTGCTACTCTCCCCGGGGAGGAAAAGCACTTCCAGACGGGGCACGTGCCGCTACCTAGAAGGTGTTGACATAAAGAGGACTTTGTTGCTCACTGCCAATTAGATGTTTTTATAAGCATCTTGGGGCAAAACAACCGTGGTTAATAAACCAGAATTGATCCAGCCACAAGTTTTAAGTCTGCATATGAGACGACTCGTAACGATAATCAAGAAGAATGAAAGCGGCTGCCGCTCACTGACCACACGCTACGATCGCGCATCACTTCTAATGACGGTAACAACACTAAGAGGCGGGCACTGTGCCTCCATCTTACAGGGGAGAAAACCAGGCTCAGAGGAGTCAAGGAGCTGCCCAAAGTCAAACAGCAAGGAAGTGGCTGAGAAGTGACCAGGAGCCAGTCTGTGTGCACCCAAACCTGACTGTCCTCTGTCACAGCTGCTCCTTCCCTGAGCCTGCCAGGTTGGAAGGAAGCCTGGCAAATTTACATCGAGCCTGCACGCCTGGGAGCCATCAAATTCCATCCATGATTAAATGGACTAATTGAAAATCCTCTGTTTCATTCTTACACCAGGTTTGATTGCAAGCTACCTTGCCTTCCTTGTTGAATAGAAATAAGCTTTCAATGGCTCCCCGCTACCCAGAATTAGACATCCAAACGCCCCTGCCTCCACGGTCTGACCTCAGCCCACTGTCCTGTCCTGTCTCTGGTCACCCTTTTACTAAACCTCTGCTCCAGGGGAGCAGTGTCACTCACTCTCTTTACGAAACACCAAGTGCTCGCCCACCGCATGACTTTTGCCCTGTCCTGAAAACAGCCGCTCACCTCCCTATGCAACCCAGCTCAAATTTCACTTCCTGAATCATCTGGAAAATTCAGACTGAAGCACTCACTTGGACCGTCGACTTTCATAGTAATTATTGTCATTATAGTTCATTTGCCAATTAATGTGTATGACTTAAAGTATGTGTAATTCAGGGCCTTGATACCCTATTTAAAACCTAGAATGCTAGGTAACTGTTTTATTTGATCCCAATTAGAGAGGAGTCTCCTCCTGTCCCCTCCGTGTCACTTGTGTGACACAGAACACAGCACCTGGCAGAGGGCAGGCCCCGAGGATCTTGGGCACAGTCTCTCTGACAGCGCGGCATCGTAGCTCCAGCCACTGAGTATGTTTCTGCAATAACGTCCGCGTGTTAGCAGAGATAACCGCCCCGACCGTCTGACCTGGACGAAAGTCACAGTTATCTCATTGATTTGGTGCTAACTTTCCTTTAACCTGAAGGGAGGGGCGTGGAAGGAAGGAGGCAAGAGACAGGATATAACCCCGAAGAATGAAAATGACGTTTGACCTGGAAATGAGGGATCCTTTTGCGCATTTCAGTTATTTACATCACGCCATGTTCACATCCGTCTTTATGTCCTTGTGCACGCCACTAAAATGATTGGGGGAAAAACTTCAAATTTTGGATTAAAAGAAGTCTTTTAAACTTTGGTAATTCTGATGCGCCGCCTCTCTGAAAAACTCTTACCTTAGGGAGTAGACGGGGCACCTGGGCACCTCCGGGAGACCATGACCACAGACCAACCTGGCTGGACCTTCCTTCAAGGCCAGTTTGTCCACCTGATTGTGAGTCAGCGGGGGACGAAGCAGCTACAGTGCTGGAGGGTGGTCGCCTCATTTGCCTGTGACTATATGACCTCAAAGTCTCTTTCATCTTAGGTAAATAACTGAGGTAAGGAGAACAGCAAACCCACCCAAAAGAGGGGGGAAATATGTGCTTCCCAAAGACAGTGTGTACACAGCACACCTCTTTCAGCCTCCTCCTCTAGAAAATTACAATTATAATTGTTACCTAAAGTGACAAATCTCATGACACGGGGCAAGGCTGTCAGATAGTGAGACTAAAGCTCCGTGTTTCATTTTAGTACAAATTACGTTCCTGCTCCTTTGGACAAATGCCTCAATTTTCACCTCCAAGTTGCTCTTAGGATGAATGTGTAATTGTCTGGTCTTGTTTACAGAAACAGAGGTCAGGTTCTCCCGCAGATATTAGTCACCGCTGGGCTGAGAGCGTCCTTCCCGCTCCCCGACGGGCCGAGCCTCGCCCTGATTTCAACCTTGTGAAGTTTTCACCGTGCCCATTCTGTACCCCGCCAACGTTTTATGCCTGCACATCCGTGGTGATAACCACGCTCAGCCAAATTTCCTCGTTTTAAACTCAATCATTATGCATTAAAAAGACATCACCTTGTTCCATTAGGGTTAACAGAGTCTGTCGGAGTAATACAGAAAAATTTATGTGATTTTTTTGGACCTCCCAAGGCTCGAGAACCTGAAAGAGAATGACAAAGAAGTTACTGTGCTTAAAGATTATAATGGCAGAGTCCTTTCTGGGGTCAGGTTCAAGCGAGCAAGGTGGAAAATGGACATAATTCCAGAAGGAAAGCACAATATGGCACCAAAATAATTTGCGTCAACTGTGCGGCTATTTTAGAGCTAAAGTGGGACCAGGTATTCAATTTTATATCTACCTCAATATTTATAAACCTGTAATAGTAGCTAACATCCTGTCATCTTCTAGACACTGTTCAAAGTATTATTTACTGTTCCTAACAATCCTAGGATGGACCTACTACTATTGTCCCCATTCTATGGATGGCGGAACTGGGCACAGTGGGTTAAGCAACTGCCCCAGACCATGCAGCTAATAAAGGGGGGAAATGGGATTGGACCCAGGCAACCGGTTCTGGATGCTAAGGGCTTAATCTCTACATGCTTCTGCCTCCAGCCTAGTCTGTGATTGCCGGAGTCCAAGCCAGAGGACTCTTGAATGCAGACATGTTAACCAAGTTTCCTTCCTTTTGGCCCAGCGTCCCTATATGGGAGCACCGCTTGTGACCAGTCCAATATTAGGGGCGAAGATCTGCACTGTGGTGACCTGAGAGGTCTGTCCTTGTCCCACCCTTGAAGGGGAAAGTTAATTCCCCAAGGAAAGGGAAACAAAAGCGGTTATTTATCTATCATCTCACAACAATTCTACGAGGTAGAATTTATATAGCTCCTCCTGTTTACAGAGAAGCAACTCAGAAATTAGCTAAGTTACCTGAGGCCACACAGTTAAGAAGACACAAAAGAGGAGGTAAAACTCACCCCACTTGATCATGCTTCTTCCCTAAGGCAGCAGTGCCTAAAATGTTTTAAGAAGTATTACATGAAGCAACAGCAAAAAAAAAAAAAAATGGAAAGAAGGAAGGAGGAAGAGAGGAGAAAGAAATGAGAAAGGAAGGGAGGGAAATTTCTATGTTCAAAAAAGTTTGAGAAAACCTTGATTAATTAAAATTACGTGATTTCTGAACTATAGGACTTCTCAGAGCCTTTAATATATTAATATGCACTGTCAGGATGTAGTATGAAGAACTCATTTCACTCTAAAATTCTTTTTTTTTTTCAAGATATCTTATGGGAACAGTATGTTATGAAGTATATTTTGAGAAATGCTGCTCTAGAGATTTGAGGACCTTCTAGGTAAAATATGTGGTCCAGGAAATGCTTCTGTTTCATTATCATCTTTAGGATAAAGGCCAGGACACACAGAAAGGGAGACCCAACCTACTCGAACTTGGATTTTCATTATCAGGACTGGATCAGAACCATAGAAAGCATTTGGAGCAAGGGTAGCCCAAAGCAAAAGACTACTCAAGACAGACAAATGTGTCAAACTCTGTATTTAATTTGTCCCTAGCATTGTGCACTTAACATTTCTTCCTTCCTGTTGTTAACTATTTGTGTGTGTGTGATTCTGTGTCACAAATGCCCAACAAGATTTTAAACTACTTCACGGTTGGATGTGGCCTCTCTTTTTTCTCCGCCGTTATGCTTACTACATTGCTTCTCTGCCCAGAGTCAGCGTGCATGTGTTACATTGATCAATTTCAGCCAGACGTTTCTTAATTTTTTAAAAATAAATGATCCAGTAGAATTGTAAAGCTGGGCTAATTGACTATGTATTGGGGTTTTATGATGATCAAATAAGATAATGCATGAAAATGCTTATTATTATTATTATTACAAAAATGCTAATATGAATTCAAGTTACTTCAAACTGGTAGGGATTTCTACCACCAACTATAAATCAGAAGCTGGATTTAAAAATTGCCCCATTCCTCGACAACTCTTTGGTCTTCAGGCCCTGTCGGGACTCTCGGTAACAGTGCGCCATGGGTCTGAGATTTGAAAGTGGCTTCTCGACACCAGTGCATGTCTGGTCTTCTCACCTGGATTTCAAGCTCCTTTAGGCCCCAAGACCAAGACCTATCGTCTTTGTATCCCTCCGTTCCAGTTATCTATCGCTACGTAACAATTTCATCCCCACACTTAGCTTAAGACAACAACCATTTCTTTAAGCTTCCTGGTCTCTGTGAGTCAGGAATTTGGGGAGGATCTGGGGGGCAGATCTGTCTTAGGGTCTAGTAGCAGCTGCAGTCAGGTGGTGGCTGGAGCTGGGACAGTGGGAATGGGGACTGGAGCAGCTGAGGGCTGGCTGGGCCTCTACCAGACTTCACGTCATCTCAGGGCTTTTCCTCCTGGCCTCTCCACATGAGCCCACTTGGGCTTCCTCCTGGCACAGCAGCCTCGGGGCAGTGAAATTGCTCACCTGGCAGCTGAAAGTTTCGGGAGAGAGAATTCCAGTGAGCAAGGTGGGAGCTGTCTCACCTTTAGGAGTTGGCCACGGAAGTTTGATGGTGTCACTTCCACCATTCTCTATTGGTCACAAGAGTCACAAAAGGAAACCGGATTTCAAGGAGGAGGACTGTAGACTACAGTTCCCAATAGGAGTGTTAAAGTCATATTTTCAGAGGGGTATGTGGAATGGGAGTTAATTTTGTGGTTGACTTGGAAAACGTGATCTCCTGTACCATCAGGATTTTTGACATGGTGCTTTGCAAAGGGTAGATGCTCAGGAAATGTTTGTAAAATTAATAGAATAAAAGCAGTCTGCCTAAAAATGTAGTTTAAGTGAAAGACCAGCCCAACAAATTTAGTTAAGAAGGCTTTACTACGTACTCTGCCCTTTCTATAGAACAGGCACTCATGCCATTCCAAAAGCATTGAGAGAAAGACGTCACTAACTCTGATCCACCCTGGTCACAACCATCTCTGTAGGCTGGGAGTGGGTAGTATTATTTGCATTATTTGTGGAGGAATCTGTGTCCTTTTCTGCTTGACCTGTTTGCAGTGGACATGGAGAATTAGCTGATCTCTACCCTTCAGCCTGCCCCAGGTCCCTGAACATTCCCCAAGTCCTCCAGACCGTGCTAATAGAGAGCTCCTGGGCATTCACTGTGGCTTTCAGCAGCTCCGGACATAGGGAGAGGCAAACACTCCTGCAGAGATGGAGAGATTTCTCACCCGGCGCATTCCCACTTTGGGATAGAGACAGACAACAGTGGTGTTTGTCTAAGTAATGGGAAGATAGCACCCAGAGAGATACCATTAAATAGACAAACCCTCTATTCAGAACGGGGTCTGGATTTCCTGCTATATGAGTCTTGAGGATTCTCAGCAAACAGTCTCAGTTAAGGGATAGGAAATGAAGTTATTTGGTGTGACTGATTGTGCAAAGCAGGTTAGTGCTGCTCTGTCTAGGGTTGTCTACAATTTTCCTAATGCTGAGCAAAACGATTTCAAAAAAAAAAATTCAAGGAACTTGTAACTGTGATAACACTGCCACTCTAGATTCTGACGGTCGCCTGGGCCAGCATTTCAAAAGTGTCTATGGAAGTAAGCATGATACAGGAAAAGGACTCCAGGAGCTGTGCCGAGCCAAAAAAATGTATATTAACAGGTGTTTTTTCTATGAGACTTTCAGTGCCTTGACTAAGCTAGCACGTACTGTCACTATTTAAGGAAGGATAGTCAAGGAGGTATTCCTCAACTGCACCCTTTGCTTCAAAAGTAATTTTAGGGTCTGGGATATTACAGGAGAAGCTTTGAGAAACACTGAAATCTCCTCCCCAGAAGGCTGTCACATATCAAGACTTCAGTTTCCAGGGACGCCGCAGGCAGAATACAGGCTGAGAGCCGACTGGGGGATGCCCAGGGTCCAAAGGGAGGCTCAGGCAGCCCTTGATCGACACCCCTTTCAAATGATATTTTGCTCAGTTTTTTTCCTCATGAGTATAATGAATGGGATAGTCCACTAAATCTGTGAAAGGACACTTTGTCCTGAATGAGATACGTTATTTGGTAAAATGCACGTATTTTAGAACTTAGTGTTGTAGTCGCTGGAGAATTATTGATAAGCCTTTTAGAGAAATTCTGACCATGGAGTTAAAATTCCTCCTGTGTTTTCAGAGTTGTAGGACACATTACCTCTACTCGGATAAAATCCAGACTCTCAGCACTAGATTTAACATCCAAAAATGACCATAAACATCAACTGCGTGTAGAAATTTACTGTTTTGCTTTAACACCAATTTGAACCTTATGTGCTGTGAGGCTGTGGGTGTGAGCAGAGCACTTAACTAGAGGGAGGGTGGGCCTCATCAACTGCCAGGCACCTGCACCTTAACACAGACTTTTTATTATTGTTAATTTTACCCGTAGTTGATTACGTATCTTATAGGGGTGGATAAATCAGCTATGATTGCATTCAGCTGTGAGTAGCAGAAAATCTTCACAATCACAGATTAGTTAAGCAAAATGATTATTTTTGCTCAGATAATAAGGAGTCTGGAGGTAGCAGCCCAGTGCCAGTGTCGTGGCTTAAGAATTCCATCAGGGAATCTGGTTTCTTCTCTTGTCCCTCTCCACTACATCTGGCAAGTAGATTTTTCTTTTGGTCACAAGGTGGCTGCCGCATCTGCAGACATTGTAACTGCATTCCAGGCAAGCAAAAAGGGAAGCGCAAAGGGCAAAGAACAAAGGCATATGCCGTTTAAGTTTGTTCCTTTTCTTATCAAGAAATCTATGTTTTTCTTAAAAGCTCTACTGTCGATGTCATCTTTCGTCTCACTGGTCAGTGTCTGTCACATAGCCACTGCTGCCTAGAAGGTACCCTGAAAAAATAAATAAGTAAAGTCAAGGGGTGTTTTGTTTCATTTTGTTTTTAAAGCTGGGGACATTGCAGCCGCCAGAAAATATCGGTACGTGGTGGAGAGTCCCAGTCTGGTCTGACAGAAGGTTGTGATCACTCAGAACTTCCTTCCACAGTCACCATTGACCAGACCCCTTCCAACAGAGCGTGTTCCTGTAAAGTTGAGGGCCAGAGCTCACAGAGAGGCAATTTTCATTTTGTTTTTCTAAACAAATTCTAAAAGTAGATTCTGAGAGAGTCCTTCTGTGTGCTTCTGTGAGCCCAAATAATTAGCTCATAATCATTTATAAGGCTCCTAGCTTGTCGGTGTTGTGCTAAGAATTACTTTGAGGCACAAAAAGAAATAAAAGCCAGCACTTGTGCCCCCCCTTCCCTCTGTTCTCACTCCACCACTGGTGGGGGCCCACCTCCACCCTCCATCTCTGGTTCTGCAGCTGTGTCTATGGGGATGACAACCTCAGGGAAAATGTCAGAGGTGCAAGACAGGGAAGGATAAGGAGGCAGCAGTGGGAAAAAATGTGCACTCCCTTCTTTGATGAAAAATCTCTAAAAATATTGCAGATTGTTCTCTGTCCTGAAGTCAGAGCAAGAGGGCATCAGTGTTTAGTAGGACTGATGCTTTCTCTCTGATGTGCTTGAGAAAGGGAAAGAAGGTAAGAGAGCATCCATTCCTAAGTGTCATTCCTACTTTTACCCCTCTGCTTCTTTCTCCACTCCCTTCACAAGGGGAGATGCCTGTGTGGGGAATCACGGAAGCAAGGAACGTGAACTTTCGATATCGCTGACTGCTACCTTACTGTGGGTGTGAACTCGGGAAAATTAAACTTAAACTCTCTAGGTCTCTGTACTGGTTATCTACTGCTGATCCACAAAATTACCCCACAACCTAGTGGCTTAAAACAATAAACATTTATTATCTCATAGTCTCAGTGGCTCAGGAATCAGGGTGAGACTTAGCTGGTGCCTCTAGCTTGAGATGGTTAGGGAGGTTACAGTCAGGTCATTGGCCAGAGCTGTGGTCTCACCCGAAGTCTTGACTGGGGGACAATCTGCTTCCACACTCGCTCATGTGGTTGATGGCAGGATTCGGTTCCTTGGGGCCTCTCGGACTGAGGGTCTCAGTTCTTCTCCTGGCTTTGCTTCCTCTCCAAAGGGCAGTTCACAACACGGCAGCTTGCTTCTCCCCAGAGCAAGGCTCAGAGAGTGACAGAGTGCGAGTGAGCAAGGTAGAAGTCACAAACTTTCTGTAACCTCATCTTGGAAGTGGCATCCCGTCATTTTTGTTTTGTTCTATTGTTAGAAGCCAGTCACTAGGTCTAGCTTACACTCAAGGGCAGGGAATTTCTCAAGGGCGTGAGCAACAGGGGGCAAGGGTCATCGGGGGGCCATCTTAAAAGTGACCGAGACATGACATCGATACATAGCACAGATATTGACGGAGTAGGGACCAGGATAAAGGAAGGTTTTCAGTATCATGGAACTTACCTTCTAGTGGGGGAAGACAGACAACGAACAAGCAAACCAATAAATGAACAAGATGCCGTCACACAGATAGACATTAGGAGTGTGTCAAACTGGGAAAAGGCATTTGCAATGTATACTATAAACATCATTTTAATGACCTTACTCCATGAGGAGCTGTACACAAATCAGTAAGAAAAAGCTGAACATTCCAGAAAAGCCATTTTCAATAAAAATTTGAGAGGAAAAGAAAGGTTCAATATCACTAGTTGTCTAAGATCTAGAAATTAAAACACAACTTAATTCCTTTCTTCAAAATGCTGTTGTTGTTTATAATAATAATAGCCAGTGTTGGCAAGGTTTGGGAAGCTGGGCCTTCTCACAGACTCTTGGAGGAAGGGAACGTTGGTTTTACTTTTCTGGAGGGGTCTGTGGCAAGATGGACCCAAATCCTAAAATGAATGCAAAGCTTTTTTGAGTCAGTAAAACAAAGACGAAGCATTAAAAAAAAAAAGTCTTCCACAGTTGTTGAGATCAGCGTTCTAAATATGGCCAATAGGTTAAGTTTGCTAATCATGTTTTAGAATTTTCTATATTTCACTAATTTTTGTCTGCTTGTTATATATGTTATAGAAAAATATATTTTTAAAATATTCTCACTATAATTGTGAATTTGTCTATTTTTTCTGATACTTGTGTTCATTTTAGACATGTTACTAAATGCATACAAAAAGGAATTCTCGTATCTTTCTGGTGAATTGAACTTTTAATCATTTTAATGTGACCATCTTTTTGTTAGTAATCTGTCCTTTATTAATATGGCTATGCCAGCTTTCTTTTAGTTAATGCTTGCATGGTAGATCTTTTTCCTTCTCTTACTTTCAGCTCTTCAATATCCTCATATACTAGGTATGTTTCTCATATGCTGCCTATACTTGAGTATTATGTTATTTATAATCCATTCTGAGAATCTTCTTCTTTCGACTGGAGTTATTTAGTCTATTTATGTTTAATGTAGTTATTAAATTTTAAATTATGCAATTTTAAATTTTATCAACTGTTCCATGTTTTCTTCCTCCCCTTTCTTGCTATCTTTTTGATGGATTAGTTTTTATGGCTCAATTTTTTTCCCTCTGAGTTTCAGAGTTATACACTCTTTTACTGTTTTTAGTAACTATTGTAGAAATCACAGAATACTTTTTGACCTGCCAAAGTCTAATGTCAAAGTTTCGTGTTCATTTGCTGTTTTTTCAGCAATGCCAAGACCTTAGACCTCTTTAACTTACTTCATTCCCTCTCCATTTATGTGCAAAGGTACTATTCTCTCTCTCCATATTATTTTATGATTTCCACAAGACATTATTTTTGTTTGACATGGTCAGCTCTCATTTAGATTTACCTACATATTTACCACTTTCCTTGCCCTTCATTCCTTCTTGCATCTCTACCTTCCATCTGGGATCATTTTCCTTCTGCCCCCAAAAATACCTTTAAAATGTCCTTTAGTCTAGATTGGTTTGTGTGCATTCTCTGAGTTTCTGTTTGTCTGAAAATATCTTTATTTCAACTTCTTTCTGTAGGATATTTTCAAAGGATAAAAGTTCTAAGTTGATCATTATTTTCTTTCAGCATACTAAAGTTATTTTACTTTCTTCCGGCTTCCATGTTTACTGTGGAGATGTCAGTTGTTGGTCTAGTGCTCTCTCCTCTGAAGGGAATCTGTCTTTCTTTCTCTGGCTGCTTTTTAGCTTTAGTTTTTTAAATTTCACCATATATTTTGGGTTTCTTTTTATTTATCCTACTTGGGATTCATCAGACTTCTTATCGTGAATTGTCTTTCATCAGTTCTCGACAATTCTAAGTCTAAATTGCTTCTGCTGTGTTTCTATCTTCTCTCTTCCAGTTAAAAATATGTTAAACCTTCTCGTGTGTCCTATGTCTCTTTCTATTTTACATTTTCCATTTTTTGTCACTTCTTGCTTCTTTCTAGACAATTTCTTCTAACCTACCTTCTTCTCTTCAGCTGTTTTAATTTGCTTCTAAACCTGTCCACTAAGTTAAATTTTCATTATTGTGTTTTTTAATTCTAGAATTTTTATTTTTGTTTTATTAAAATTTATAGTTTCTGTTCCCCCCAGTTTTATGCCCTTCCTTATCTCCTTGAATATGCCAAGCATTGTTTGATAATCTGTGTCTGATAATTCTGACATCTGGGGTCCCTGAGAGACTGTTTCTGTTTTCTGTTATTTTTGACTGGCTCTTCCTCATGGTATATTTTCTACTAATGTTCCTTCACGTGTATTTGAAAAATTATTTGTAGAAACACTTTGAGGCATAAAGTGAAGTTCTCTCCTCCTAGAGAAGATTTTTATTTGCTTTGGCCAGGCATCTGGGAATGCTAGTAGTCCAACACAACTCTCATCCAGTTTCAAAGCTTGCAGTTTCCTTGGATGGTCACTGATGTAAGCTGAGATGCAGTCCCCGTGAGAACTTACTTCCAACTTACTTTGACTCCTAGGGCACCACTCTTTAGGTCCCAGTCCTAGGCCAAAGAGTGAATTATAAGCTTCCCACCTTTGGTGGGCCTTAGAATTCTATTTTTTTTTCCCCTTTAGCACTGGGAGGCCATCTGTATAATTTAATTTCTCAGCTGCCTCTAGTGGATCAGCAAAAGTCATCAGGGCAAAAATAGCCCTGAGTCTGTGCTCTTCTCTGAGTCCCTACTTCCTCTGGATATCGGCTGGATAATTCCTCACTCTCTTGTTTGTCTTTTGATGCTTTAAAAGAATTTATATATATATATATATATATAAAATACAGCCAGTCATCGTGAAAGGGTGGATATTTTGATTTTCCTAATTCAACATTATCAAAATATTAAGTATAGGAATTTCTGTCTGGGATGTTCCTCTCTTCTTCTCTAGAAAATGCTAATCTTTGTGAAGGAAGAAGTGTCAAGACATTTATTCTTTCACCTTTTATCTTCTCTCATAGCAGGGATACCAGCTTGCGATTGCTTTATATGTAGTTTGTTACCTTTTGGGGAAGAGAATATAGTATGTCATTGTAATTGCTCTTTCTGTACCCATAATTCACCATTTATTCAGTCAATATTTATTAGGCATCCACTGCATAACCAGATCATTTTCTAGGCATTCAGGGTACAGGGTGAACAGGGCAGACACACCTCCTGTCCTCACGGTGTTTGTGAACTAAGATAAAATAACAGTCCTTCCAGAATATATTTCCAGATGAATTCACTTGAAGTATGTAGCTTTAAAATTGACATAATAATAGTCGTTCTAATTAGTTTGAGTTCTCAAAGCTAAGCAATGGAAACCAATTCGTCCTGATAAGGGGAAAAGGAATTTCTTTCAATGACATTAGGTAGCTCACAGAAGCAAGAGAAGGCTGGAGAACCGGATTCAGAATGGGCGCGAATGAGGGAGGCCAGTCCACTGCTCCCGCCAAAGACATACCTCTGGAAGTCTCCAGAGCACTGCCACCCTCCCCCCCAGGACTGCCGGCTGCTACAGCTGCCATCTCTACCATCAGGGCACATTTTCCCCCCTGCCCCTCACTCCTGAGTCAGAGTCTGTGCGTGAACGTCTGATTGGCTGAGCATAGGTTGCATGGCCACCCTAGCCACAAGGGAGCCTAGGAGAGGAAGGATCTGGCATTTTCTGGCAGGTTCTATACTCACACACTGGCTCTGCATCCCCATTAGACCCATAAAATAAGGGATTTCCCAGATACGGTAAGGTAGTGGAATTAATGGGCAGCCAAAAACAATGGCAAATGCCTACTTCACTGCTGTTTATTGAAAGTGGACTCTCTACCAGGTGCTGCGCTTGGCACTTTGGGTGCATCATTTCACATAATTTTCCTACCAAACTTACCCTGTTTTTATAGACGAGGAAACTGAGGTTTAGAGAGGTTAAATGATGTTCCGATGCTCCCACGGGCAATATGTTCCAGAGCTGAGTTTTTAATCCAGACCAGTCTGAGCACAGAGCCCAAGTCTAGCCACTCTACTGCACTGCCTTCTCCCCTGCTGCCTACCCTCCTTGCCTGGGTTTAGGCTCAGGGTCCTTTCTTGCCTAGTAGTAAGATATTAGGGTCACCATTAAAATAAAACTCTCATTGTATATGATATTTAAAATGATCATTAAGATTCAGGAAGTCTCCTTCCAAACAATTCATCAGCATAACCCACTAGTGTGCTGATGGTTGATTAATGCAGACTGATCGCTGTATTACTGGCAACATAAATACTGTGTGTATTACTCATTAACAATCTTTTAAGATGCCATCTTCTTGGCTTGCTTAATGCCATCAGAAAAGAATTTCCAGAAATGGCATTTTAATCCATGATATCATTCCTTCATGCTTAGCCAGGAGGATGTAACAGGAAAAGAACATGTAGCCCAGGATAAAATGCACGAACACAAGGCTCAGACGTGGTACATGAAGGTACACTGCAGTTCTTTTTCCAGCTACACCTTTTTCAAGATAGCCATTTGAACACTTGCTGAGCATAGAATCAAGAAATGACTGTCTACCATCTAGGTTGCAACTATGAATAAACCACACCAAACCCCGAGGATTCCAAAAGTGAGGTTGTCTTTGTCAGGCTGGGACCTTTCACAACCAAACGGAGCAATAAAGGCAGTTTTGAAAGCTGTATCAAAAAAGTATGATGATGGTGCAGGATGGGGGTCACAGGAGGAAGGGAGATCTCTGAGGGAACAGGACGTGGCGAGGCAGGCAACAGCTGACGCTGTAACCTGGGTGTCCTAACATGGATGGCCTTGACAGTGGACTTCAGCTTTGTGGCTCAGTGAGACAGAGAGCCCCATCCCAGGTAACTCAGAGGCATTCAGGGAAAACATGAAGAGGAAAATGAAGTGAAGTGAAGAATGTGAAATGGCAAGGGAAACTGACATATTTATGCAAAGAGAAACAAGCCACATTTAAAAACACTTGAAGCATCATTAGCATGTCACGTGGTCTTATTGTATGGATTATGTGGCTATTTTAATACACTTTATTATATAATCTTTAGTATGACAGTACAGATAGGAATAAGTTTACATTACCACAATAACTCTGGTTTAGATATTTCTCACTTTTGAGAGCGTAGTTTCTCTCTAACGGATGCCCTAAGGATATTTGTGCATCAATTTCCCTTAGAAGGTGATTCGACTTCTTTGTCTGGGCTTTTATATCACTTCAGGTTTTGTTCCAGAGTGTGGAATAACTGCCAAGTGAGGTCACCGCCACCCGACCTTGGAAGAGAAGGATGTCTTTGAGAACAGAATTCACCATGTAACTATTTTTTCCCAAAGAAACCCTCTTAAATGTATATTGTGCAAGAACTTTTCTGGGCTCTGCCTCAAACTAAATTGGCCTAGATTTTCCTGGGATGCACTGACAAGTGTTTAAGGCTAGACAGTAAATCAGAACCCTGCGTCACTAGAGAAGCCATCCGGCACAATCAAGACAGTCCCTCCTACCCCACCCCAGAGCGAGCATTTTTCCAAACACCTGGTGCTCACCCTTAAAAGAGGTCACCTATTGAAACTGGAAGCCAAAAACATGAAAACTGGCCCATTTCTTTTGGCATGACCTTTTCCACATCCCAACCTGTATGACATTATAAAACATAATGGTGCCACAACTGGGTGTAACGTTTCCTCTGTCTGGATAAGTCTACCTTCGTCCTGTCTTCTGCAGCACAGAAAACCTTTAGGTTTATTCCCATGACATTGTACCTTATGTAACGAAACATCCTCAAGCTCCACCAAAAAGTGGATCCAAATGAAGTCATTTTAATATTCATGAAATAAATCTCCTGCTCTTGCCCACAGCTGCTGGAACATGTAAATCAGCTCCCCTCACTGTTCTCCCTCCCACCATCACCGCGGATTCTTTGAGTTCCCACGTATCTTATATGTGCTGTGAACAAGTTGGCACCTCTGGTCCCTATGTGACATGGTTTCCCTTTTTTTTTCCTCCCAGATCCCTCTTGTCCTCTTCCCATAAAGCCACTTAAGAACTCCTCTTTGAAGCCAATGTTAATGGTGCCCACCATGACCAACAATGTCTGGGCAAGAGTTCCTGCAGCTCCCAAAGCCGACAGTCCACATGTCCCAGGGTTGGTGTGTCCATCAGGTACTTACTGACTGCCCACTATTCCAGACACTGTGCAGGCACATGGCACCCTCTCCATCCCTGTGCCGTACTTTGCCACTTGGGCCCCTAAGTGACACTACTTGGGCGGAGTATTTTGGAATGGTCTTTATGAAACCAGCTTCTTTAATTTTGACTGATAATTCACTGAGCAGAGATTCAAAACCAGTCCAGTAGCCAAGGCGGAAAAGAAAACCATTCTGCTCCTCCACTGGCCTCATCCTTTCTTCTCCACCAAGAGCTCTTCCAAACAGACTAATAAGGACGAAAATATTTCCTTATTCTTTTCCCAAAGGTGCAAATTAATGCACATTCATTCACGCAAATTGATTGTCAGAGAGGTCATAAACACTTCAGTTTCAGGAATAGCTGAGTTCTCGATCCTAGTTATGATTTAGCTATGACATTCTGCTATGATATTCTGTTAACATAATTAAATATATGTCTTAGCTTTCCTACTAGATTACCAATAACTAAGAACTGGTCAACTTTATACTCTTTCTTTCCCCACACAGTACCTAAAACAGTAGTGTCTTTCATATCGTTATTTAATTGAATTGACAATGACCTTTCATGCGTAATCCTGTAAATCCCAAGGGATATGACTCAATCTCTTCACAGAGTCATAGTCAAAGGAAACACAAGTCAGCCTGCATAACTGAGAAAAATTTATGTCTTCACTATTGGTAAAGTATTGGAGTTTTGTATTGTGCATTCACTATCCAGAAATTTCCCCAAAGTCTTATCCTGGATATCATTCCTTCTCATCGAAGCTCCATAACCGTAGCAATTCTGAAAAACAAAATGTCTCCTACTCTCTTTACTTATCTCTTCTCCATCCAGCCCTCAGGTCACACTCTCTTCCTGTGACACTCATTGTCTGCTCCCATTCCGCCCCTCCCTCACTGTGAAAAGTCACCTGTGAAGTATAGTTTCATTTTTCACTTCAGTTGCTTTTTAAATGAGAATCATCAACCTGGAGAAAAAAGAACATTTCAGGAGCTGACCTGGAAACGAGTCCATGATAATGATACAGTAATCCTTCCCTTGTTACATAGATTCTTTGTTTTCATATTTGTTTATTATTTTTAAAACTTTAAAGCAAAGTGGAACTGAAAAATCTATTTATAGATCTTGTTAGCAACTTTCTCTGAAAAAAAGTTCTGACACAAAATATGAGTGGCTATAGAAGATATTTTTCTGCAGTAAACAAGCTATTTTTGTGATATTTTTACCCCTTTAAGCTCTTGTGAATTCAATCAGCAGAGAATTGTCAGAGGGAAACTGAGAACAAATTTTAGACACTACACTCAACTAGTCTTTAGGAAAACAAAATGAAAGCAAGAGGTTCCATCCAGATGCTTCTCTGCTCACTCCTCTACACTGCCCATCCACTTGTGTTGGTCATCTATTCCCATGTAAAAAACCACTGCAACATTTATTGGTGTAAATAACAACCACTTTACTCTCTCTCATGATTTTGTGGGTTGACAGGGCTCAGCTGGGCAGCTCTTCTGCTCCATGTGATTTGAGTTGAGGTGACAGTCATCTCAGGATGGTCTGCAATGTCCGAGTTGGCTCACTCGCACGTCTGGCGTCTTCACGGTTTGAAGGCTGGTGCCTTCTATCTGTCTTTTACCTATCTGAGCTGGGATGCTTAGATAGCTGGGCCCTTTTCTCTCTTTATTTAGTCTCAGGATCTCCCCTACTATCCATGTAGCTTCTCCAGCAGAACTTCCGTGGAGACTCAGGGCTCACGAAAGCAGAAGCTTCCAGCCCTTTTCCAGACTTAGGTGTAGAATTTCCACATTCTATTCATCAAAGCAATAGACAGGGCCAGCCCAGACGTAATACGGAAGGGAGTGAATACTGAGGATGTGGTTCATCGGGAGCCATCTTTGGAGACTAACTACCTCTACCACACACAACGATTTGCTGGGACAATTCAATGTCCCATTTAATAGCAAGCATTTTCTTCTACCTAGATAACTGGTTTAACCTGATCTTCTTTTTCTCAGTAGAAAATTTCTTCCAGGTATCCAGTAGTTAAGTATCTGGAAATTGAAGCTTAACTAACAATCCCTAAGAGTGAAACACTGATAAAATAGGGCTGTACGCTCTTACACCTACAGACAGAAGGCAGAGTTTCCCAAAGAATGTTCCAGAACACATTGGTGCTGCAAGCTATAAATGCTGTTACGTGGACAAGGAGTTTGGAGGAAACACGAGGTGAAACAAAGTTAAGATTTTTTAGGGTGAAATTTGATAGACCTTTAATATGCAAAGTGATTGAATTAATATGCAAAGGGATTGAATATGTTTTGTTTCCATAACTTATTTTAACATGAAACTTTTTGTCTCAAAACATCACCAGGAACCAAAGTTCCACCAAACACTGTGGGACGATTCTCTAAAACATCGTGTTCTGTGAAGATCATGTTACTACCCAGTGCCCTTACACCCCTTGCTTTTGAAAAATATCTATCACTGTAAAATAGGTCCCTAAAGTATGGGAGTTAGAACAATTGTGATAATAGCCGATAACATTTACTGAGCATTTACCACGTCAGCTAATGTGCTAAGTGCTCTATACCCATTTTATAATGCCCTAATACTTTACACATTTCGTCCCATTTAATCCTCCTAATAATTGACAAAATGGATATTATTTTATGATGATCTCCATTTTACAGATGAGGAAACTGAGTCATAAGAAGACATGCAATTAAGAGTTAGAACTATGGCTTGAACCTCTGTTTGTATGACTCTATAGTCTGTGAGCTTAACAACATATTAAGTTTTCTCTTCTGCATATCGAATTAAGTTTTCAATTTCTAACATTAAAGCTTCAGTTTGGTTTGAGATTCCACAACTTCAGAGGAAGCTAATATTTACCAAGCATCTACAACAGTGACAGTCCTTATTCTTTTATACATATATTTATTAGGTGGTTTAATCCTTACAATAACCATAGAAGAAATGTATTGAACATTTGTGAGAAAGAAAATAAACTCTTTGGCTTTGATATTTTGACTGTTTCGCCAACATAGGACAAGCATCTCATGAACCACTTCAGATGATTTCTCAGGAGCTCACTCGGTTCTGAAGCACGAACTATCATCCCTCACGTTCCTCTACAGAACTCACTGAAGTACCCAGGACATTCAAACTGACTTTAGCTTCAATAAACTCTTTCTCCAGCCTATTAAATATCTCCTTGGAGCCTAGTGAAAATTATACAGAATAATCTTTCTAGAATCCATACTTATTAAATTCTATTTCCAAGTGATAATATATATCTTTCTTAATTATATAAGTGGAAATTAATAGTACAGCTTGAATCTATACTTTGCACAATGTCATTTCAACATAGCAATATGGCCGAAATACCATTAGGAACATACTTACTTTTGAAGTCCTTTCAAATGGCAGCCTGAGCAAAAATTTACACCTCAGGCTTCTGAGGGTCCACTGAAATAGAAATATAGAAGCACAAAAAAGAGTAAACAATAACAGCAAAGCACTCTAGATGGGCATGTGAAGAAACACTGTCATTAGTGAGTGAGAAATGTCAACACATTTCTGGGTGACGGAAGCAGATGAAGAGCACAGACTTCCCTACAAGAGGGCTGCGGTGAGGGAGAGCTCTTCTCTCAGCCGCAAAGTTGGAACAAGCGCGGCTCAGAGTTTGTAGGGATGAGAAAAACATGGGGCTGATAAGAAGTTCTTCAAGTCTATATGTGGAAACAAAGGTCTACATATGAAAAACTGTTTTAATTATCCCTCAATCCCCACCTCTGCTCACAGAAGGCAATCCTCCCACGTATACAACCGAGAGATGAAAGGAATGGATTGTGCAGCCAGGCTACAGTTGTTCGAAGCCTGCTTCTGCCACTTACCAGCTGTGTGACTTTGGACAGGTGATTTAACCTCTCTGTGCCTCCATTCCCTTGTGTGTGAAGGGGATAGTAATAGTACCTAACTCAAAGGCTTGTTGTGAGTGGTAAATGAATTTATATGTGTGATGTTCTTAAGACAGTGCCCGGCACACAGTGCTGTATCAATGTTAACTGTTGTCTTCATCATCGTCATCATCATCATCATCATCGTCACCTCCAGAACAACCTCTTGACTGAACCACAGGAGAACATCTGTGGCTTATGGGGTGGGAATTCGAGGCTCAAAGTAAAGTCCTCCTCTATCTGGAATGTGAGGGACTACTACCTTGCTGCTGGCTCCTCGCCCGCTTATCCAGAAACAGGCCCATCGACGACCTCCTCCCCGACCGCGGACAGCGACCTCCTCCCCGACCGCGGATGGCTTCTCGTCAGACTTCCCACTGAAGGAGAGGCAGGTGTGTCGGGAAACTGACCTATGGACGTAAGAATGAAGATACCCACCCAACTACTCAGGCATTTGTTTCAAATAGGAATAGAAGGATCACTAAGCAGAATTTACCAGCATCTTTATTTTTTTATTTTATGTTTAAATTTTTTAGTAGCCAAACTAATTTTTTATTTTATTTTAAATTTTTTCCAGCTTTATTGAGATATAATTGATATACAACATTGTATAAGTTAAGGTGCACAATGTGATGATTTGATATGTGTATATTATGAAATGACCACCACAACAGTTCACACATTCATTACCTCACATAGCTACAAATAGCAGAAACTGATCTCAGAGGAATGGAGATAATTCAGGGAGCAGAAGTTAAACAACAACAAACTCCAATTAGAATTCTCAGAGAGATTTGAGATGACATTGCACCTACCGCTATGTATATACACATATATACGTGCCATTAAAAAAGAAACCAAGTACAACCAAAACAAAAAGCTCTTTGAGATTAAAAACATGATTTCTGAAAATAAAAAAAAAATCAAAAGAATGCTAGAAATTAAAATCAAGAGATTTCCCAGGATATAAAGCATGATGACAACAAGACAGAAAACTAAGAAAGAAAAAGCAAAAGACTCAGAGGGCTCATTCACAAGGGTTCCGCATAAAACGAATGGGTTCTAGAAGAAAAGAAAGAAGGCGGAGTGGATGGTACGTGTGTTACCAAGGATGCGACTGAAAACATGTCACATGGCTGAGGGAGGATTTAATGACTCAGATTGAAACTTTCTGTGAACGCTACGCAGAGGGCACGAAGTCCACACCGCTCCCATCATTAGGGAATTTCAGGATATAAGGCCTAAGAGAAGATCCTAAAATAAAACCCAATGAGAATAATTGTGTTAACAACAGTTGTGGTAACCGGATGGGAATCAGCAGCAGCAGATTCTGGAAGACGATATGGAGATGCTCTCCAGGTACCATCCTCTCACCTTCTTTTAACAGGTGGGGTGCTGGTTGTGTGGCCTTTGTTCCTCAGCCACGCCAGCCCAGACACAAAAATAAGATCATAATGGCAATGATGAAATAATTTGGGGGGGGATTTGTCCCTCTTCAGCAAGAACTCCTGCTAGTCTTCAAATCTTTCCCAGAATTTTAGGATTTCCCCAGTGTAACCTGCAAATCAGCCATCTGGTTCCAAGAGGGAGCCACACGGTCCACCTCTGCTGCACAGGCGCCGTGGGGAGCTCTCCTGTTACTGCCAGAGAGCCTGCTGTTGATTATGGTCCCAGTGAGCGCGGCTGTCCCAGTACCTTGCTGCACCGGCTGTATCAACAGTCGGCCTGGACTTGAATCCCAGCCCCACCGCATACTGACCTTGACCTTTCCAGGCCTCAAACTTAACATCTGTAAATGGGGGATAGTAATGGTATTTATCTCACAGTGCTATTGTGATGATGCAATGAGATAATCCCACGCAGGAACCTAGCACAGTGCCTAGCACGCAGCACTCAGTACTGTTTCATTGTATTAACAAAAACAAGACAAAATCTCACGTGTCACGCCACTGAGACCTGCCAGCGTGCACACCCAAGACGCTGCTGCCTGCACAGCGCTGTCTCCCATCCGTGTGGAAGCTGCTGTCGCCTTGGGAAACACCTCACTCAGTGGGGAGTTAACAATTCTCTTGATTTACGACTCCACTTACATTCTACTTCGAGCACCCAGTCTGAGTGATGATAGGAGTTGAGTGAATTTAGAGCCTCACTCCCACTTCCCAGGGGCTGTGTACGTTTCCAGGGGATTGCACACCACCCCTGTGTGGTCTGCGGTGGGAGAAGGCAGCACCCGGTCCTCGGTTCCCCCACTGTGATGTCCTTCGACTCCTCTGAGGTCCTCAGTCATCCACGAAATTCACTGCTATGTCTTCCCTGACTCCCAGCCTAAAGGCCTTTCAGACCTGGTTGTCTGACACCTACCTGTGTGCCATTCTAGAGCTGGAGAATCTTCTGGGGCTGGCTCTGGCCCTTCGCCGTTGCTGGCCCCACAGTGAGGGCAGGGACGAGCACAGGGCAGTGCTGTGGATGACCTGGCCATCCAGGCTGGTCTCTCAACTCTTGCTCGTCTCTCAAGCCCCGAGAATGGGCACAGATGCCCTCCACCTGGATCCAGATCCCCTGGACTTATCTGGACTGTTGTGTCCACTTTCTTCTCCTTTGGGAACTCTGGCTGAGAGTTCAGAGCAAGATGCAGTCCCCTTTTTAGTGACGACCAGCATCCGCCTCTGTGGCTTCCTTCCAGTTCTTCTCTTTATCCTACTCGGGCAGTTATCTTTCTTGAGAAGGCAGAGAAAGAGACAGCCTTGATCACGCCCCATGTGCTCTCTTTGCCTGGAGGCCCTCAAGGGCCTGTTGCTTTCGGATCCTCAGCTGTGACATCCCTGAAGCCGGGTGGGGGTGTGTTCATATGACAATGCACAGAATGGCAAAGAAATGCAAAAATACAAAAAAATATTTAGGAAAGTCAAATTGTTATCTGCCACAATCTTGGCACCAGGTAACACTCAGTGAGAACTCACCAGATCCGGGCATTCCTCTAAGCACTTTGTGGGCATCAACTCATTTAATTGTCATGACAACCTAGGAGGCAGGTAGGATTTTTTTCCCACTTTCCAGGTAAAAAGATGGAGCCTTGAAGAAATTAAAGGAAGTTGCCCAAGGACAGCGAGGATGTCTAGGAAAGGGGGAATTCCAGCCCGGGCAGTGTGGTTCCAGGGTCCGGGCCCCCACCCACCCCCACCTACCTCCCCAGGATTGTGAACCAAACAGTTGCTGTGTATTTCCCTCAGTCTCTTGTTCCAGCCCGGGCCCGGGTCTGTGGATCTGCGTCTGTGGACAGCTGGAGCAGCAGGCACATCAGAATGGCTCCCTGTGCGTGCTCGCTCGCCTTGAAGCCGGGGTGCCTCCTGCACCTCTCTTGCTTTGGATGGGGTCACTTACTATGTGAATCCCTCTTAGATGGCGGGTCACTGTCCCCTGGGGGCCCACCCAGCCCTCTAGACTTCTTCGTCAGGGCAGGCTGTGATGTGATGCCTATAAGCAAAACATGGTCCAACAGAAAATACAAGCCCAGCCTTTGCAGTTACAGGCGAGACTTCGATCAAGGTTTTTTATTGTCTCTGGGCCTTGAAGATTTCATCTCTAAAATGGGGACAATACTTGCATGATAGGGTCATCAAATACGTGAAGTGCTGAGCACAGTGCCTGGGGCATAGAAGGCACAAAGGAGGTGTTTATTTGGCTCCCTCTGTCATCTGAGTTTGTGATGAGCATGTAGGAGCATTCCAACCTTGGTGTGTAAATCTGTTTCAGTTGCTCTGTGTGAGACCTTCTGCTTGAGGTCCTTTCTCCCAGGCTCAGTCCCCCTGCCTGACTATGTGCACGTCACAAGCAAGGTACTGAGTTACTCTTGGCAAAGGTTTGTTTCTTAGCAAACAACTGCTCTGTATCTGTTAGGTTATAACCAGGGTTAAGTCAATCAGTTTTTTTCCTGAAGGAACTGAAAATATAATCTTAAATTAGAGTGCTTAATAATAAGGTTAATAACTGCCATTTATATGCTACTCCTTATAAGCCGGGTACTGTGCTAAGGTTGACCTAATCTTTATAGTCTCGTGACAAAGGAATTCTTGTACCTATTTTACTACACAGACCACTGAGGTTGAGAGAGGTTAAGTAACTTGTCCAAGGTCACAGAGCTAACACATGACAGAGCTAGACCCTAGACAGCGGTGTGTCCATCTGAATCCAAAGCCCACGTTCTCCACCACTATTTTAAAATAATAATAGTAATGATGATAGAACCTAATGAGGAATTTAGCTTCTATACTTTCTTTGCTTTCCAAGAAACTGCATATTAATCTAAATCCCGTGTCCCATTCAGTCTTGTAATATGAAGGCACTGGCAATAAAACAGAATTGGTCTTAGAACTGTTTACAAGACCAAGGAAAAGAAAGTCCTATGAGACTTTTCTATTATCTAAACATGTATAGAATCTTTTGGAGGATGCTTAAAGCAAATTATTGAAATTTAGTGTGCTGGTTTTATTTAAATCTTCCATGAATATATTCACCGGGCCTCTCCAGCGTAGTGATAAGAGATAGTCCCCAGATGACATCTACATTAAAAAGTCAAATTTTCTAATTTGAATATTCCATGCTGATTTATTTCTCCATTGGTGTTTGCCATAATTCCCAGCAGTACGCATTCGTTTGACCAATTTCCCTTGGAGCTTCAGTTAGCAAACTTCCTGGGGGTCATTGGAAATTAAAAAATAACAAACTAGATTGAACAGATAAGTGACACATCACTGTTCGGAAACTTTTATGGCTTTAATAGGAAATAGAATCTAATACCCACACCCTTTTATAGACCTGATTAACAAGAAATTCTCTCCAAATAGATGGAGCGTGACAATGACTGCCCCTCGGAATCAGTTGTCTAGCTGAGTTTCATATTTTCATTTGGTTTTCCACTGTTATTATTATTATTGCCATTTTAACTTATGCATTACAGCCGTAGCATATGCCTCCGGGTGCAAGAGGAAGGAAAAATTCAATTTTAGTGTTTGTCTTTTTTGCACTTTACTTGAAGCAATTTGGTGTGCCACATGGAGTGAATAAAGCTGTCATGTTACTTTTTTTCCAAAAAGAACACAATAACTATAATGGACTATGCATTCATTACTGAGTGGATTAATTTTTTTATTCCTTTGAATGGCATAAAAGAGGGCATAATTTCAAACCAAATTGTGCCTGTGAATCACGACGCACATTTCCAACCTAGGCGTGTAACAGGCCCCAGCTTCTCTGCCAGTGTTTTCCAAAAACATAATCTTTTTTGAAGAATATTACTCAGAATGAAGTAAAAACATGTTTTCTGGCTTATATGTACCAATTTTCTGCAGGAAAATGGAAATTAAAATATAACCTTTGACTCTCGGAAACTACTCTCCGTGTTGAATACTTGGCTTTCTTCGTTTCTTGGGGACTTGAATTCTCTCTTCCTTTTTTCTCTTTCCACACTGTCTCCTTTACATTCTCAGCTCACGTCTAGCCATTGCCAAATCGTTCCTTACATGTTCGAGAGCTTAGCTGTGTTCATACCAGGATTCAGACACGCCTGACCCTGCCTGAGCTTCATTGTGGTGGATCTCTCAGAGCCCTGTTTGCATGAAATCTTGAAGATCTCCCCAGGAAACAGCTCATTACAGGAGAAGAGAGAGTTGAGGGGAATGCGCTTGTCTGAAGACAACAGGACAGGATTGAGGAGACGGTCATTTGGGCAAAACTTGCTCATTCAGATCATTCATTCCCCATTCAGTCTCCTTGGGAGTGGGGACTATGAATAAAAAGCTTGAGCTGTTTTGCCAAAAATATCTTTAGACATTGAGAGCACAAAGAAGCATTTTTGGTAACCTAGGTAACAGATGGTAACAATAATAATTAACATTCATTGAGCTCTTCCTAATTACTAAACATTTAATATATGTTATCTTAATCACACATTATCCTAATTATCACAGTGGCCCTATGATATGGTCATTATTTTCTCCATTTTATAGATGAAGAAACTGAAGCTTAGAGGGGTATCTAACTTGCCTGTGGACATACAGCTGAGAAGTGGCAGATCCAGGATTTAACTCAAATCTCTCTCGTTTTAAAATCCACAGTCTCAACCACATTGCAACACTGTCTTCCACCAAGACAAATCGGAGTTCATTGGAGCACGGAATAGAAACTGTAGGCTAAGTCACTCATGTCGGCCTCCACCTGCAGTGTAAGGTGGGGAAAAACGGGCATTGATGCTCACTTGGTGTGGGCATCTGAGGCCTCAGACCGTATCAGAAACCTCTCGTTGGCTTCTTGGCAACCTTTTAGCTGCTGAGTCTGAGAGGAGGAAAGTGGCTCTTGGCAGATGGTGGCCCCATGGCCACTTTGAGAATACAAGTGAAATAACTCCTGGGTTCCCGGAATAATTAAGAGATTTGGAGGCAATTAAAGTTCTGGTTGGTGGAGTAAACTGGGGACAGAATAACATGAATCCTGTTTTGTTAGTTTCATAACTCTACTTTTGACCTCAGGCTGGTTAGGCCCAGGGACACAGGTGACACAGAGAAATCCCAAGACAGTGTTTGCCTGGTGTTGAAACAAGGAACATGGCCCCTTGTTTTCATCTTTTGATGCCCTTCAATTTCAGGTTGTGACTTCTGGGGGTGGTGAAAACACCTCTAGATTGCTCTATTTTCTTCCCTCTGAGCTTGCTTAGGAACAGGACAATTTCTGCCTCTTCTTCCCCCTAACCTCAATTATTATTGAAAAACTACTGCCAAAGACAGGCCCTTTGCCAAATGAGAAAGTGCTCGATCACCAATCATATTTGGAAGGCCGACTCTGTACAAGAGGCTCATCCCACGGTACTGGGATTCGAAGACGACTAAGCCTCAGTTCATGGCTCTTAATCTGTTTCACTCTCACGGAGGGAGAGGGAGAGGTACATAACTAATGACACACAGGACCAAATAAAACAGAGCTGAAAGGAGGCAAGGTAGCAAAATGTCAAGGGCTTTAGGCATCAATGCTGTTCTCTCGTGGGAGCTTTGGCCAGCTTCTCCGTCGATCCTAAGTAGATGCATGCTTTGGGTGGGTGCTGTTTCACGTTGCTCTTCCTGGCTCTCCTGCTCTGTTCCTTCAGTGATTTCATCCTTCTCGGGCTCTCTCTGCAGTCTCTTCCTTTCTCCCCTTCCAAATCCCTTTCCAGACATCCTCACTGAGCTCCTTCTCAGAACCACCTTCAAATCAAGCTCCTAATGACACGTTCTTGCCGACCATCACTCTTCAGGCCCATCTGTCTTCTTGTCTGCTCAGAAGAGTCCAAAAGTATTTCTAGATCTTTAACAATCTTTAAGCCACATGGGGGAAATGCATTTAAACTAGTTAATAAGACCGCAGACTAAGGGCAAAGCGCTAAGATGTACTTTTATGTACCCAATTACCTCCCTAGATGTCAACTGTGCACCAGGGGGTTCTCAATGAGTTCTGTAGGGGAGAGAGTCTTTGAAATGGTTTGGCCTTTTCTCTTTTCTTTATAACCCCATGTCTATTCTACTCTGCTGGATCGAGCAGCTACCAAATGAAGAAGGAGCAGCAGCAATAAGGGTAAAACTTCATGATCATGGGGCCTTGTCTGAGTTGTTCACTACCTAACATGTAGCAGTACTAAATAAATATTTGCAGAAAGAGGGAGAGAGAGAGATTGTGTTAGACGTTGGACTTGGCTTGTGCTACATGAACTGTAAGGTCCCTTCTTACAGGGATTTTACGACCCAGCAAGAATGAGGAGAACTTAAATTTGAAAAACTGCATTAAACCCATCAGGCTGCATTGTTTCTTACCCCATCCTCTCTGTATACACAGATCTCTGAACAGCATCATGGCCAATACCGAGATCAAGTGAGGGAGGAAAGTATCAGGGCGACGGGAAGAATTTCAAAAGGCCATCTATTTTATCCCCGTTTGGCACCTAGATCATCCCAGAAAAGGCTGCAGGATGATGTCATGGAAAGAGTGCTGGCTCTGGAGTCCACAGAGCTGGGTTTGAATTCCTGTTCTGCTGCTCACAGGCCGCATGACCTTGGACGATTTAATAGTTTTGAACCTCTGTCCTCTCTTTCACAAAATACATGCCAGAAGAAAATATCCGGGAGGGTTTTGTGCCTCGCACAGACTGACGCATAGAAGGACCTCAAAAATATGTTGGTTCCATTTCTCCCCAGAAAGCTATATGCACATCATTAAATATTTTTTTAAAGATATGTCTCAATTTCCCTTAGGATATCAACATCTTACAAATTCCCAGTCTCTTCATTCTACAAATTTTGTAATTCTGGCTTTTGCTCACTTAAAAAAAAAATGTTTTACTTACTATTGGTTGGAATATCCGGTGAAAATGATCACTACTGCCAAATCCCCATCTGTACAATAACCCTCCATCATCTTAAAGATTGTCATCAAGTCCCCCGCGTGCCTGTTGTAAAACCCAGGCCTCCCGCTGCCTCGTTTGTGAGAGGTTTCTGAAGGAAAGAAGTCTTTTAAGCACTTAGTCTATTAGATCTGAACCTGCGCTAACACGGGCCCTTGTTCTCACCCCGGCAAGGCAGGATCTAACACATTCATTAGAATGCTAACTATGGGAGATATATATCAAAGCCAGAGGAAAAGAAAATGTGTATGATCTCCTTCTGCTAAATGAAGGTTAAACTCTCTCCAAAGACTTTTAGGTTTAAAATAGTTGTTATGCAGCCAATGGACTTGCAAGGTGATCAGAGTCAGAGGAATCGTTTCCTCTAACAGGAAGTGTTTAAAAATGGACAGAGGGTTCTGGAGCAAACTCTACTAGACCAGGGACTGCATACTAATCCTTGGTGATTCCCAAGGACCAGGGTCATGTCCCAGAACTAGCCAGAAATCTTAAGGCAAATTGTCAGTTGTCACCTCCATAAAAACTATCCTATACAAGAGTACTTTTAAATAGAAAACCAGAGAATACAAAAGTTAAAACCTAATAATATTAATATTATAATTATTATTTTAAAGAGGTTCTATTTCCTTAAGAAGAATGTTGCCCTTTTAAAGCAAAAAATATCGCTTTATTTTTTTTAAAGCTATTGAAAAAATATTTCAGAGGCTATTAGTTCTGGATCACAAACCACTGCGTCTTTCCTGGCTCCAATTAAAAATATTCAATAACAAGATTTACAAAAAAAATTTATATGTGTATGCAGAATAGATTCATTCCTATACCTCCACCTTGTGGGGTTGCCATGCAGAGTAAGTGAGATAATAAATAGAAGTCATTAGACATATGCCTGGGACAAGAAGTTAGTAAGCACCAAGTTAGTGTTATTAGTGATTACAGGAGCAATAACAGTATACGGAACAGGTTCATCTGTCAGGGAGGCCTGAGTTCAAATCCCAGCTCAACCACTTTACAGCTATTTAATTTGGGGCAAGTTTTTTAATCTCGCTAAGTCTCAGCTTTTCCATTTCCAAAACCTGGACACTTATGGAACCCATCTCAATGCATTTCTGAGAGGATTGAATGAGATAATCCATTTAAAGAATTTAGCACAATGTATGTTGCGTGGTACGTATTCAATAAATGCCAATTATAATTACTACCATAATCATTATTATTAATAATAATTAATTATTTTTGTCTGTACTTTACTCCAGGGGAAAATGGTACATAAATTAGATATCAAGAAAAACACTCAAAAAATACTCTCCCACATTCTATCTCTGAATATTTTAGATAACATGGTAGTATGAATGACAATTCTTGTTCATTAATGATGTATTTGATGATTCAATTTGACAATCAAATGGACCTCAAGCCTTGAGCTGAAAGAATTAATTCATCTAGTATAGTGATTACAAATGGAGGCAGGAATGTGGATATTGGGCATCAGTCGGAGCTTTCTCAGAATATAGAGAATATAGATCCTTCTTTTTCCTAAGACCTTGATGCATCCTGGAGAGGAGATGGAACTAGGCATAAGAATTTGAAAAATGTCCACCTTTGGTTGTGATATTCTCTCCCTTCCATTTTGAGGGTCATTCACTTATTTATCAGATTAATAATCAAAGTTTATTTTTAAGGATTTTAGCTAAGTATAAAAGGGTTGAAAAGTTGTTTAAAATGTTGAAATGGACATAAACAAAAAATAGAAAGGATTTTAGAAGGTATTTATTTGTCCCTTAATTTTGAAGATGAGGGCATTGAGAAAGACTTGTGTGGGGTTGTACAGCTGAGTAGACACAGGGCTCAGGCTAGGTGTTGTTCTTTCTCTACAAACCACTCTTACAAAAATAAAGCGAGGGGGCTGATTAATCAAGCCTGAGTCTACATCAGCTGGAGAAGTTGAAATATTTTGCTGTAGGCCACCAGTGTGTTCTTCAGTCCATGAAAATCCTATCATGTTCTCTTGTCTCTGATTCATCTTTGGCATAAAATATGTCCTAACCATGTATTGATTTTGTCGATTCAATGTGGAGAAAATTTGTTTAATTAGTTATTGAATGAACCAGTGTATCCTGAGGCCATGACACCTGAGCTAAAACATACGTCTCTTTTCCTTCCCTCAACTGTCACTCACTCGTGTGACCAGTGACGAGACTTGGCTCCACAGCCCTCAAGCTCTTGAGGTTTTCCCATCATGTGTTTCGTCTTTGGAGCACTCAGACATGTCAGAAAGTAATTCACGTCACTCCTCAGAGATTAAGAACTGGTTACTATAGGACACTAATGACATTTTAAAGTCCCAGGCTCCACTTGATGCTGAGGTTGTGAAAGGCTATCGTTTGTTACAATTGTTCCATTCTCAGAAGGATTTCCCTTTTGTGATAGAAGGATGGCTGTAACAGAACATCAGAACACACATCTTGTCGTGTTTAAATACAGCCCAAAAAAGCATACCAGTCTCTTTTCCAAAAGTTGTGAGAAATTTTTCAATGGCATTGATTTGGTCACATGTCTGTCTCTAAACTAGTCACCATGGGCAGGAGAATATAAGGCTTTGTGTGGCCACGCTTGGCTCAGACACCATCCCTAGGCCAGGGTTGAAGATGGCTGCAGCAGGAACATCACCTAGTGAGAGTGGCAAGTGATGGGTCCCAGTGAACAGTTGGGGTGATGGATTCTGACTGGCCACAGACTCACAAGCATCGACTTCTCTAGAGAAGGCCGATGAGCCATGGGATGATGGGATAGCCAGACTGGGGCTCTTCAGTCAGGAAAGATGGAAGCTGAGAAACCACCTTATGGAAATCTTTAAAACTGTAAACATTTTATATGAATGAACACCAAACCCTTAATTATTACAATAAGAATGCCGCTTTTGAAGTTCTGGAAGTTATTTTAGTAGAGAGAAGTGCTATTTCATGTAGAAGGCAACATCTTTGTGGGATTCGTTATCACCAAAAGGCTGTGCTTCTGAAGAATAAAATTAATTCAAAAAGTTCGGAGAAAAAAGCCTAAATTATTAATGTAGAAAAGGAATAAAACACTCAAAACTCCCCTGAGTCCCTCTGAAGACTGAGCTAAAGGACCCTCTGGAGCAATCCCTGTACCTTCTGAGGCTGGGACAGTCCAGCAACCCGTTAATCTAGTTCAACTCAAGGAGCGTGGTGGAGATGGCTTCACACGCAGTGCTAAATCCCTGGAAAGGTTTAGGGATTAAGCAAAGCAGAGAGACGCAACCAGACTATAAAGAAAAAGAAAATGTTTTCCTTTGCTTCATTTCCACATCCAACAGAGAGAAAATGCAGCTGTAATCCGCATGAGCGAATCAAGAGAGTGAGAAAAAGATGTTCTAAAATTCGAGGAAATTTTGCTTCAGACTAAAAACAAACCAAACAAATGATTGTGTATTAGAACTAACCACTCATATTCAATTTTTGGTGTTACATTTTAAAAACTTTTCTCAAGTTATAACACATGTAAAATAAACATTTTACTGAATTATATTATTATATAGTAGATAATATAAAATACTATATATTGTTTTTACACAGAGCCTCCTAGTTGATAATCACTATTCGATAAGCAGGCACTTTTGCTTCCTTTTCATCTTGCTCTCCTGAAATAAAGGTCTGATAAGTTTCTGATTCATTCACGGATCTTGTTTCATCAAAAAAGCTAGAAATCCTTAAGAATGGAAATGTGTCATTTGAGCTGGCTTTCATTGCCTTATCTTTTTGTCTTGGGTATTATTGTGCTTTCCTGGTGACTTAGCCACTGAGGAATGTTGAAAAGAGTTCTCTCTTCCAATGATTTGTGGCTCATTACGGGCACTGAGGGTCACAGTTGAAATAAAAGGTCACAATGAGGTTTGATTGTGCTTCGTGTTCTGTCCAGATAGGAATAAAGGCACACCTTGGGAGGGAAACTGTGTAGGAACAGAACATTTTCTTGTAAGTTATGTAAAAACCATAGATTATGCGCACTGACAGAAAATACGTGTCTTTAGGAGCATCAAGCATGGTTCCAAACTGTAGCAAGAAAATTTGAAACAAAATCTTTTATTAACAAAGAAGATGGACGTCACATTTCTAGAAGTGTGGGATCTTCTAACACAGGATACTTTTTTTTTTTTAAATGGGTTTGGGGTCAGAGTGGGGCAGTGGCTTGGTTTATTCCTCGCCTATGCCCATGATTTGATCACAGATGTGACGGCACAAGTAAAGCTTTAGCGCACTCACTGAACACGATGTGTTGGATTCGGTCTGTTCTTGGACTCGGTCTCAACCAGAAATACAACACTGAATAAGATGAAGCCTTTGCCTAGTGAGAAGACAGAAATTAAATAAAAAATATTAAATTATGGTTGTAGTAAGTGACACAAAGGACAAGCAACAGTGTGACTGAAGCGTCTGAGGAGGAGACCAAAGTGTTCCGGGATGAAGGAAGAGACATCGGGGTTGCATCTTGGAGGAAGAGTTAGTTGGGGGTGGGGGGGGGGGAGGTGGTGAGGGGACAGGACTAATTGCAAGAATATTTTAAGCAAAGGAAACTGCGTCTCTGAAGATCCCGAGATGGAAAGGAACAGGACGTGTTGGAGGAGCTGAAAGACCCGTGGGAAGGAGGCGGGTGCGCGCGAGGGTTGGACCGGGGAGGCGGGCGGGGCACAGGGAGTCCCGAAGGCGCTGAAGCCGTGTCAACCAGCGGCAGTGCGGGTTCACGGGAGAGGCTTTCTAAGTACATGTCATTGTCATATGTTTTTATTCTGAAAGGTCTCCTTTTTCACAGTTTGGGGAACCAATTGGAGAGGTATCGGCGCAGACACAGGGAGACCGTCTGCGTTTCCTGTTATGGTCCAGGAAGCAGATGACGGTGACTTTGCCCGCCAGTGGTGGCAGGATTGCTAGAGAGAAATAGAAGGATTTGAAAGATATTTAGGAAGCGGGATCAAGGGTACAGTGCGTAAAGGAGTGAAAGTGCTTCTGTTTCCAGACTGGATGGAGGCGGGGAGGGCACCCCCGACACTGGGACCTCCGAAGGCTGGGGATGGTTTAGGAGAGATCGAGTTCCGTTCTGGAAATGTTTGTGTCATATGCAAGTGGAGACGAGGCGTTGACAGTTATTTGGGCCTGAAATACAGCGGAAAAGTCTAAACTAGACATATTTGCAAGTTTATTTAATAAACACTTTCAAATGCTTACTGGTTACCAGCCACTATCCAAGCACGTTATAAATACTAAATTGTTTAATCTTCCTGAAAACCCTCTGAGGCAAGTGCAGCTGTTAAACCTATTTACCGATGAGAAAACTGAGGCCCAGAATTACTGAAGTCTCCTAGCCAGACACGCAGAGCCAGAATGCAAACCTGGGCCGTCTGCCTTGAGTCCACACTCTAACCACTAGGCTGCCAGACTGTGCACAGGAATAGAGGGGTATGGACGAGACTACAGAGCGAGAGGAGAAGAGAATGGAGTCCTAGGAACTCTGATTAAAGGTCAGGAGAGGAGAGTAAATTAGCAAAAGAGACATGTCCCTTCCACAAATACGTAAGACCCATTTGTCCCAACGTGTTTGCCCAGCAAGACCTCATACCTTCAAGTCGGCAGAGCCCATGGGGAGGCAGAAGGCTGTTCATCTCTGTGAGTCTGGACACCCTCACAAAGCCTGAACACCTGCCCTGCTTGAAAAACCAGGACAGAGCTACCACGCCACTTTCCAGGCTCTGCACAGTTGGTGTTCCTCCAAGGCCGACTCTTTTGTCAACAACTTGACTTGTATTATTTTTAGTGAAGTATCATGCAGCAAGCTGCTCCTAAAATATTTCCAGTCTGGAGAGCTGGCAAGAAAAAAATCAAGAAAGAAGAAAGCTGGGAGTGGAGGGCGACAGTGGAAAAAGAAAAAGAATAATAAAAGAGGGGGCGAATGACACCTCGAAACTGTTGAGGAAAGAATATGAGCCTCTAAGTGAGAAGACCAGAAAGTCATCAACGTGTCCCAGGCAGTCGTCATCTCCAGGAGCTGCACCCCACCCAGCCTCCTCTCTCCTAATTAAGAGATCACCCGGTTCCTGCTCAGGGATGCTGTCAGTTCGTTTCCACTCGTTGTAGAAGTTCACTGTAACCCTGGCCTCAGAAAGTCGTGTGGAGTCGTGACTAAGAGCACAAGCTTTGAAACCAGCACCATGTGTGGGAGCCCTGGCTCCGGCACATGTTAAATCATGACTTCAGGAAGTTAGTGATGAACAGCCTCAGTTTCCTCATCTGTAAAAGCTATAAATACAAACGATGATAAAACCTACTTCATTATTGTTCTTATGAAATATTTCAAATAATATCTGACACATAGTATAGTAAATACTCAAAAAACCATTCACTTTATTTTTAGTTATTAGAAGTCCTGGTGCTCTTCAAATGCTTTTAGCAACATAATACTGTGGTATTTTCCAAGGCACCGGAGTGCCATCTTGATAGTCAGTCATGGTCACAACCATTAAAGGAGGGTTTTTAGAACTTAATTCGAGTATCACAAGTTTAGTTATTCTCAATTATTGTTTGTATCAGGCCGCGTTCAGTCAGAGAAGCAGAAATAATCTGTGTGTGTGTGTGTGTGTGTGTGTGTGTGTAGAGAGATTTGTCATGGAGATTTGACTTTATGGGACTATAGGGTCTGGCTCAGCAGTGTCTGTATGTCTGTTGTCTTCCTGTCTGACATTGGAGCTTGAAGCCACAGAGCCGGCCATCAGGAAGGGAAGACAAAGTAAAGTCAGGGAGAGCAAGGACAGCCTGGCACTTCCCAACATGGACTGGAGCCTACAAAGACAGACTGAGACTTCTTTGAGTTCTCATGACCTCTGACCTGGATGAGATGGCTATTCTGCAGAAGTGGAAACCCTGAGTCAAGGTTCTGAACACAGATGGTCCGGAGGTGAGACCAGCCGAAGGAGGCTCCAGGAGAAGGGGGGCAGTTGTGGGCCCATCTGCTGCCTCACATCAACAGGTGAGCTAGCAAATAGCCAACAGTGTGTGTGTGACACAACGTGAGTGCTGCTCCACTTTGCCCTCCAAATACCCCACTACCATCTCGTTGTGGCCCACCCCACATGGAAGTGTCCGGGAAAGGGAATTCTGGAAAATGTATTTCAGCCTAGCCAGTTGTTGACACATTACAAAACCACCAAATTGTTGTTGCCATGGACATTTACTAAACTGAGATCGTGTGCCCAGCACTGTGCCAACCGCTCCACATTCCTTATTTCATCTACTTTTGCCACCAACCCACAAGTCTGTCTGTCTGTCACAGGTGAGGAAACTGAGGGGAAGAATTCCTCTTGAGTAACTCGGCGAAGGTCAGATGAGATTCACTAATAGGTGATGAAACATACAGTTTTGGAGTTAGTATCTGCATTAACCAGATTTTGTATACCATTAGAATGCTTGTCCAGAATGGTTTAGCTAATAACTGCAGCAGATAATCATCACGCAGCTCCCATCCCTGCTCTTGTTAAAAATAGTAGGCCAAGGAGGCCGAAGGCATTGACGCACCTCGTGATAATATTACACTCTTGGAATCGTATGAAAGGGAAGTAGTTTTCAGGTACTGTTTATATATAAATATTATTCTCTTAAAAATTGAGTAGATATCAACACCAAATGGAATCATTCCTTAGGCTCAATTTGTTTTTATTTCAAAAGCTATAAATTAATTTTAGTTATATTCTAAATGTAAGTCATAGCTAGTATACTGTGATCTTATATGTGAGCATGTAATTTGCATCAATTTTCACTGAATTAATAAGAACTTAAATGGAAATCCTCATTGTCACTTAGTTAAGAGTAAGCAATATCTGTGAGATGAGGTCCCTGGAGGCAACCATGAGATGCCACCATGCAGGCCAAATCCCAATTTAGTAGTAAAAAGCTGGTTATGAAGAAAATAGCGGGTAATTGCTGAGTATAAAGACCCTCTTGCAGATAATAGCTATAAATGCTGGACATAACGCAAAAAGTAGCGAGCTGAAGTCACGAGAGAGTGAAGCAATGCAGACAGAGTCTTATGGGGGTGTTATGCTCATAGAAAAGGAATTGTGTGGAGCAAGTTTCCATTTTTGTCCTTTCAGCCTAGGACCAAGTGCCGTCAGTGGGGACTGTGACAGTGGGACACTGGTGGAAAACTACAGCCTCTTTGTCAGAAGACTGAATCTCAGGACATCAGTCACTGGAGAGAGGGGGAGCCCTGTAAGACAATGATCGGGGAGGGATTCTCCAAATTCTGTCTGCTCTTCCTCTCAATAACTCTTGAACCACACATGTATAGAACAGACTCCAAACAGCTCTGCTAAAGACAAAAAATACGAACTGATTTGGAGATGCTACACAAGAAATTGAGATTTCCCTTCTAGTACAAACCAAGAAAATTTCTTGTTAAAACAAAATAAACAACACTTATCAGAAAAAAGTATCACAATCCAGTCTCCACAAGTTAACATTCAGAGTGTCCTGGATATAAGGATGTAATCAACATTACCTGACAAATGAAGACCCAGGAAAATGGAACATACTCTTAAGAAACAATAAAATAAAATAAAACTAACCCCCAAATAATCCAAATGTTGGATTTAACAGACAAGGATTTTAAAGCAACTATTATGACTCTCTGTGATGAAATAAAAATGTAAATACTCAGAACGGATGAAATGATAGAAAATTTCAGGAGAGAAATTGAATCAATAAAAAAGAACCAAACTGAAATTCTAGAACTGAAAAATATAATATCTGAAATAAAAACTTATGAGATGGATTTCAGAGCAGAGTGGCAATGACAGAGGAAAGGGTAAGTGAACCTGAAGGTAGATCAACAGAAATTATACAAAGTGAATATCAGGGAGAAAAAAGATTGAAAAATGAGTGGAACCTCAAGGACCTGGTGGACTGTATCAAATGGTCTAAAATACATGTAATTGGAATTCCACAAGGAAAGAAGAGAGAGAACTGGGCAAGAAAAAAATTGAAAAAATAATCACCAAAGTCAAATTTGATGAAACGTAAATTTTAAAATTCAATACACTGAAGAAACACCAAGCCGGACAAACATAAAGAAGGTTTTCGTATGAAACATCTAAATGAAACTGTCGAAAGCTGAATATAAAGAGCAAAACTTGAAAACAGTCAGAGAAAAATCACAGATTACATACGAGGGAACAGTCGTTTGATTAACAAGATGCTTCTCATCAGAAACTGTGGAGACCAGAAAAGAACATCTGAAAAATCTTCATATTGCTGAAAGGAAAAAAACAATACCACTGTCAACCCAGAGTTCTATATTTGGTGAAAAACCCTTGAAGAATGAAGATAAAATGAAGATATTATCACATAAAAGAAAACTATGAGAATACACAACCAATAGGCCTGCACTAAAAAAAAAAAAAAAAAAAAGGCTAAAGCAAGTTATTCATGCTAAAGGGAAATGATTCCAAATGGAAATATAAATCCTCAAAACGAAGCATCAGAAATGAAAACTCTGGATAAACACAAAGGATATGTTGTTTACTTTTTCTCCTCTTAATTTCTTTACAAAACACAAGAGTATTTAAGAGTTTTAGAGGGAAGTCCCCAAGACGACCCTCACTCTGGCACCAACTGGAAGTTTGGGGTCCCTAAGATGATCCTGAGATTCCACAATCCACTAGAAGTACTCACAGAACCTGGTGAAAGCTGTTATACTCATGAAAAACACAGTTCAAGTAACTAGAAAGCAAGTCACAGACGAGGAGAAAAGATTTGCAAATCTTAGGGCTTGTATCCAGTTTACAAAGAACTCTTACAAGTCAATAAGAAGACAAAGAATAAAATAAAAAATAGGCAAACTATTTGAATGGGCACTCTATAAGAGAAGACATACATATGGCTGATAAACAAGTAAAAAGATGTGCCATATCACAAGTCATCAGGAAAATACAAATTAAAACCATGATGAGAAACTACTACACACCTAGCAGAACGGCTTAAATTAAAAGAATGACAATACCAAGTTTTCACAATGATGTGAATCAGTCAGAACTATCATACATTGGTGGTGGGAATGCAAAATGGTAGGGCCACTTTGTAAAAGTTTGGTCATTTTTTATATAGTTAAACATATATATGACTGAACATTTCTTACTCCTAAGTGTTTACCCAAGGTAAATGAAAATATATGTCCACACAATAACTTGTGCATGAATGTTTATAGCAGCAATACTTATAAAAACCCCAAACTGAAAATCAACCCAAATTTTCATCAACTGCTCAATGAATAAACAAATTGTGGTATATACATACTATGAAATACTACTCAGCAATGAAAAGAATGAAATATTGACATGCAATGAAATGGGTGAATCTCAAGAGCCTTGTGCTGTATGAAAGAAGTCTAGTACAAAAGACTACGTAGTGTATGATTCCATTTACATGGATTCTATCAAAGGTAAAACTAATGACAGAAAGCAGATCAGTGGTTGCCTGGGTGGCAGGGCTCAGGGAAGGGAGTCAATTGCAAAGGAGAATGTGGATACTTTCTGGGGTGATGGAAATGTTCTGTCTTGACTGTGAAGGCAGTTAAGTGATTGTGTACAATTTCCAAATTCATCAAACTATATATTTTAAATGGGTGAATTTTCTTAAAAGTAAAATTGTTCTTCAATAAAGGAGGGGAATAAAATAAAAAAGTAAAAATAGAAAATATAGAAAACTCCAGAAAAATAGAAAAACTCCAGAACCTACTCATGAAATATACTTGTAGGGTCTGCTGGTAATGCTTGTGAAAGAAGATATCATGCAAAAGGAAACAGGACTTGGCTCAGATCATGGGAACCAGGGTTTGGTATTCTAATCCAATTCTGTCTCTGGAAATTTTGTCTAACAAGAGGCAATTTCTCTGGATCTCAGTTTATTCATCAAAAAAATGAGAGGCATGTTTAGATCGTGTCTGATGTCCCTTACATATCAACTAGCTCATGTGCTTCTACTTGATTTCTTGCTCACGTCAAACATCACTAATTGATCATGGCCAGACTCTGTGGAGCCCAGAATCCCAGACTCCTCATCAACACGAGACTCCAGGCAACCAGGACCAATGGCTAAGCTGTGACTTGTGAGACGTTTTATTGGCTATCACTACTCTAGGAAATAAGTGAACCTCTTTAACCAGTCTGAAGAGGGGTCTAAGGATCACACCCCGATTGATGCTTATAGTGCTACGTGGTTCCGTTAGGCTGACTCAAGAGAAGGACTAGCAACTTCTGTATGATAAGCTAGTGTAGAACAAACCAAGTGCAAGGAATGTGGAAGAAATACTCTAAGTCTGCACTGAAGCCAAGCTTTGGAAATGTGATCTAAATGTGGAATTCAAATAGACCTCACCAGCATCTCATGGGCTAGCTCAAGCCCTCCCTCCTCCATGAAGTCTTTCTTTTCTGATGACTGCAGCCGGAGCAATTTGTCACCTCTGAAATCCTTGCCGTTTCTGATTATTCATGTAGCACGACTCTGATACTGTCTTAGAATAAAATTACTTCCATCTAAGCATTACTTCAAGCTGTGTTTGGACTCAGCAGGAAACTGTGCCATGATCAATTTGTGACATCTGTCATAGGCAAGGAGACTGTCCCCGTTTTACGAGCACTGTCAACCGCTTTACAAATGTTGTCTTGTTGAACCCCCACAACAACACTGAAGTTGATATTATTTTCTTCATTGTGCAGATGAGAAAACTGAGTTTCTGAGAGTTTGCCTACATTTCCCGGAGTCTCACCCATTGTAAATGATAGAATTGGGCTTCAACGCCTGAGCTATCCCCACCATACCGTGCTCTCTCTGTTTCTTGTTATATTACCGCCTCCTACCTATTCAGTTCCTGGCAAGTGCCTGGCACAAAATAGGTTCTTAGTGAACGTATTTACAGACCTAATAAATGGAAGACATGCCAACTTGATACACAGCAGCCTAAAATAGGGAGGTTCATTTTTAGACAATGATATGATGCTGACGGGGGCAAGTCTGATCACAACGACAAAATTTTTTAAATGGCAGCCATGTTGGAAAATAACAAAATATTTACATGTCTATGGAGCGGAGAGGGTTGTGGCCAGATAAACACAGCTTCAAGTGATGAACAGTAGCATCATTTCCAGTACACACAAGACAGTATAAAAATCCATGATTATTAATCTATAATTTTTTCATGGCAAAAATTGTCACCAAGTGAAAATTTAACCATGTCATACCGTGCTTAAAATTCTTCATTGGGTTGTCATTCACATCAAAGTCCGCAGCTCAGCCCTAAATGTTCTTCATGACTTGATCAATAGCTTTACCTTTAGCCCCATCTCTACACTCACTCCTCTGACCGGCTTCACCTCAGTTGTACCAAGTTCCTTAAAGCGTTCACGTGTCGTACAATTTTACATCTCCTCCCTCTTCACACACAGCATCCTTTCTCCCTGAATAGCTCTTTACCTGTCTTTATTTTTTATCACTAATTTAAAGCCTCACCTCTTCCTGCAACCCTTCCCTGACCCCCTGAACCTGGTTAAGTGTCCCTTGTCCTCGCTCAGAGTAGAACCCTAGATTCACCAAAGCAACTATTTCATTTTAATTGTTGATTGCATTTTCTCTCTTCTGCCTGACCACAAGCTCTTTGAGGACGCAGATCACACCTTACTTTATAACAATATCACCCAGCATAGTGACCGGCACATCGTAGGAGCTTAATAATTATTTTTTGAATTATGAATATCAGTTCTGTTCCTAGATGACACATGGGTATAAAGGAGACAAGGAGAAGGTCAACTATTTGTCGTTGGGGGCAAGGGGTGTTTTTCTAGGAGATGCAGTAGTTTATCTCCGAGTCTCTATTAGTCAATCTGGTAGAGACTGCAGTATTCACCAAATGACATTTCACAGCCTCTCTTGCAGTTTGGTTGGTCACGTGATGAGTTGTGGTAAATGGAATAGATGCAGAAATGACGTAAGCCACTTTTCAGCATGGCTGAGAAAAATCCCCACGTGTAATCCTCCATTCTCATCGTTTTCC
Source organism: Tapirus indicus (assembly GCA_031878705.1). NCBI lineage: Eukaryota > Metazoa > Chordata > Mammalia > Perissodactyla > Tapiridae > Tapirus > Tapirus indicus. The sequence goes on along the minus strand of CM062918.1, from coordinate 151,981,885 downwards.
CCTATCTGCTGTGGATGGTGCCGGGGTGACTTGGGAACCTCAATACGGTGGAGCCATGAGATGGAAGTAGCCTGAGTCGCTTCGTCACGGCTTGGGTGAAAGCTGGTACAGGGCCACCCAATTAGAAATGTCCACACTGGACGTTAAATCGCTGAGATTTGGGGGCTATTTATTAAAGGAGTTTATGTCATTTATCATGACTAATAAGGATTCTATTTGCACCCATATTGGTCTTATACAATATTCTACAGACATCTGAAAATGAAGCTTAAGGGAGAATCATTCAATTAAGTAGCACTTACTAAATCTTCTCACTGTAATGTGTTCACAAAAGAGAAACTGGAAGTTGCCAAGGAAAACATTTCAAAATAGAGCAGGCGAGTGGCATGCCTAGAGGGGGCCTGAGGTGTACTGCGTGTGTGGTATCCGAGGTGCACCTGCGGAGTGGTGTGAGCCAGCCCTTTACCTTACCCCAAGGGCCTGCACACCACAGACTCAGCAGAAATGCAGCTTGCCTGGCTCTTTTAGTGATGAGCTAGGGAGAAAAAGTTAAGACTGTAAAGATTGTAATTTAAATGAATCCTGAGGAGTCTGTGGGCAAAAAGCCAGGATAAAGCATGTGTGGCAGGGGAGGGGGGACTCCCCTTGGAATATTGCCCAAAGAGGGCCTCTTCTTCCCATCAACATTCCCCTTTCCTGATCCTTCCTCCTCCCGGCTTCTCTTTTCCTCCCAGCAGGTGATGGTGTTTCTGCCACTACAGTGGTACCCTGCCTGTTGAAGTAGCAGCCAAAGGGTCACCCTAGAGAAGTGGTTCCTGGTAAACAAGAAAGCGGAGCGAACCAGAGAGTGAGTGAGTGCACTTATATAAACACGACAACCTACAGCCATTCGCTTTAGGTGGCATTACCCAAGGGGTGATTTTCCTGCGATACTGTAGAGGACATTTGATTCAACTCTACTTTACTTGCATAGGATCTTAAAATAGAATGTGACAAAACAGGATAGTGCAAAGCCGAATGGATATTGTAGGAACTTAGGAATTACCAGATATGATCAGATCCATGACTTGATACCAACAGAGCCCCGAACAGAGGCATCACTCAAGTCTCAAGAGTTCCTCTCAAAAGGTGAATGCAGAGGATGTCTCTTGGGGTGACCTCTCAGTTCTCTGTGACTCTCTCTTATTGAGGAACAGCTCTGTGGCAGCCACGGAAAAGCACTACTCAGATCTGCTGCTGTGAGGATGTGTCTGATGGGTGGTCCAGCTGCCGCACTCGGGGTCCACCACAACAGTCATACCCAAAGGCCACCCTTCCCATGGCTGCTCTCAGCCAATGACTGAGTGTGGCAGGGGTATTAAGGCAGGCTACTCCTTGCAAGGTTGCAAGAATTTTCTGCTTCTTGACTTATGCTCAAGGATTCCCATTGGCTTGGCCAAAACTTTAATGCTGCAGTCTTAGATTCTGCTGATCTAACCTTGCTTCCTTCTTTCTCTCCCTTGCAGGAGTTAGGCCTGCATTATAATGTCTTCTACTCCTCCCCTTTATCCTTCACAGGTGTTTCCTCAGTAAATGTCTTGCGTGTCTAATGCTGTCTTGACATCTGCTTCTTAGAAGGCCCAAACGAATGCAAGATCAAATCACCCAGTGGGCGTCCAAGTCCTCCCCTTTATCCTTCACAGGTGTTTCCTCAGTAAATGTCTTGCGTGTCTAATGCTGTCTTGACATCTGCTTCTTAGAAGGCCCAAACAAATGCAAGATCAAATCACCCAGTGGGCGTCCAAGAACTGAGTCTCTGTTCTAGGGTCCTGCCATCATTGCCGTAGGACGAGACCCCTGAGCAACGTGGGACTGTGTATGCTCAGTTCCAGGAGTTTGGGGTGTAGGTGTCAGAGGCATGAGGACTGGGGTCTGTGGTGCTCAGGCATATTCAAGAGCTCTCTGAAGAAAAAGTCCATGGGCTTAGAATGTTGATGTCCCTGACGCTGCCTTCATACCTTCTTCTCCTACACTTTTGTTGTGAACTTTTCCTTCATACCTTTGTAATATTCCAATTTCCTTCCACTGAATTCTCTCATTTTCCTTTTGCTCTTGTTGCTCGGAGTCACTTTCATCATTTGCAACTAGACAAATCTGAATGATGGTGGTGACACACAGCCCAGATTTTTCACGAGACTTTTATGATGCTGCAAACTTTATCCAGATCCTTTCCCAACCCACTTACGTATCAGGCCTCTGACAGCATCTCTGTGGTACCGAGTTTGGCCCTCTGCGTGAAGTTGGCTTTATTTTTAAATTGTGAAAAATCTTTATTTTTCCAGGATATTGAACATAAATCTAAAACTCCCAAAGTAAGGTCAAAAAAAAAAAACAAAACCAAATGCGACTCACAGACTCATTTTAATAGTTAGAAGTTATGGGAAAGGATTTGTCAAGCATCATTTGCTCAATCTCATACATAAAGAGAAGGTGCTCAGAAACTATAAAGGGGAATCTTGTCCTCCATGGGGACCTGGTGAGGAAGGTCAGAGTAAGATGACCTAAAGCAACACATTAATTTCTGTCTGCATCTTAGAGAGATTTTTACCTTTGAATGTTGAACTGGCAATAAAATAGAGAAGGTCTTAGATAATGGGAAAGAAAAAACAACACTGCAAGGAGACACAAAATGAAGCAGAAACAGAAGAAGATGGCTTCAGATTATGTTCTTTAAAAACACTTTGTACCTGCCAACAGCTCTTTGTCTGGCAACATCAGCACATCTCTAAATGCCCCTGGGGACACCTCTGTGGACTGACCTCCCCGAAGTGCAAGTGACAAAATGGCCCCAAATCATATCACTTGTTCGTTGTTAACCTAGGAATCAGAATCAGGGCTGAGATGGGAGCCCCAGAGTTCTAGAAACTGCTCGAGACATCTGACAGTAGCGCTGCGGATATGTCTTCAGTTTTACGAGAAAAGTTTGCATTTCTTCACTTATTTTTCTGAGTGATTCAGAAAACATGGCGGTACCCTTAAGGATTGTTTTCAAAAGTTCCAGAAATCTTCTTTTTCCCTTTCTTCTTAGTCGAATAGCAGTCCGTTGACCTCGCTTAATGGGGACAAAGTAAAAAAAGTTATAAGTGTTGTATACACTCGGAGACGTGGAAGCTTTGTCAAATAAAAGGATGTGGTTTGGATTTTCAATCAAAAGAATTAGGTGATAAACTGAGAATCTATCCGGCCCCAAGAGTTCCCTCAGGGGTTCACACACATGTTGTCAAACACCAGACAAACTCATCCTCCCTGATCTGAGCCGCAAAGTCTAGATATAGACATTATTCTGAGAGTGCCGAGCCCCAGAGCTCTCCTGGGTAATTTCAAAAGTTTTTCATTTGGTTTGGAAACAGAGAGGAAGAGAGATGATTAGTCATCATCTGCTTAATCTCCAATGACAGGATTAAAGAGCACAGTTTTATTTCTGGCCTGACTTACTTCTGTCTTAATCTCTTTGGAAGCAGAGGAAAGATGGCAATCATGCTATGGAACATTCCTTCCTGCATACTCTCAGCAGAGACCAGAGCACTCCTTTCCCTCAGAGCCCCAGTGACATCTTTTCCTCCAAGAGGACCTGGAGCAAGGTGAGGTCACTGTCCCATCTATGTGTAGCTGGTATGTCGGCCCCGACTCTATCCAGACTCCAAAAATGACTTCCTACTGACAGAGAACGTCTACGTCACAGCGGCTCCATTCCCACCTGCTTGACCACGGCAAGTCCAAACTCTTACCTGACCCTCTTTCCAGTGCATTCTGGCAATCACCAGGGGATGCTTCTGGGTACTGAAAATTCAGCTTGCTTTGTACTTGCCATTCACTAACTCTGGGCACTGATTTCTTCTCTCTCGAGAGGTCCATAACTCAGTTAGCAGCTTGTCTCTTCCTGCCAGGGGACTCCATGGTCTCTCCTCCCAGTATTCTATTAACAAGTGCCTGAACAAAACCAAAATCCTCCCAGGGACAAGCAGTAATTTATGATCCACTTAAAGGGCAGTCTAAATCCAGGTGGAGAAGAGGTACGTCTACACACAGTAACAAATGAGCCAACGTGTAGTCTTCTTAGGAGCCATGCTCTGTGGGATTTACTTACTCAGTTCTCACGGCAACTCTGCGAGTCATGTACTCTTATTAACACAGATTTATAGACGCACAAACAGGCACAGAGATGGTGAAAAAACAGACAAACTGCTAAAATCACAGCACTTAGTAAGAGGTAGAGCCGGATTTGAGCCCCGTAGTCTGGTTAAAAAAGCCGGGGCTCCTCACCAGGGTGCTGTGTTTCCTCTTCATCTCCAACTAAGTAAACAAAGTGTGCAAGGATGCGCCTTTGTCCATTGCTAAAATAACGTTCTGCATTATCTTGTCAAATCGTTTAGATTGTTGGTGCTCAAACTTCTCCATTCCAGAGTCTTGACTCTGCATTTGTGTACCTAAGATAAACCCACAGGGATGGCCTGCCTCAAAGATAGAGTCTCCCACTCTTTGTGAAGTGTCAGCTGCTCTGCTCAGAATTCCGAAATTACGAGACTTTAGTGCCTTGCTCTTGTCGAGTTGTGTTGTTTCTCAGCCTCTGCCCTCTCCAACTAAAGAAAGTGAATGACTCCTTCCTGTGTAAGAGAAGCTGTTCTTCCATGAGGCAACTGGCCCATCCCCATTCCAGTGGACTTGGTTTCAGATTTTTAAATCCCTTCTTGACCGTCCTTCCTGGGTGGAGCACACGCAAGGTCCCTACATGCAGCCACTGATCCCTGCACACTTCCTTTAAGTGGAGTGGCCCTCTCTCCCGGTTTGTCCCCAACTCTTTGGTCTCTTCTTGGTTTTATCTTCTGTCCCAGGAGTCCGTTCTTGGTCTGCCTCTCTTCCCACTCTGACCGTGCCCATCCCTTCAGATGGAAACAATATGTGAATGTTTCCCAAGCTTAGGTCTTAAGTTTAAACCTCTTCCCTGAACTCCTCTTCTATATCCTAAACTGCCTTTAGGATATCTCTGCTTGGATGCCCCAAGGTCACTCAAATACAGCATGGGCCCTGCAGGGCATTGCACTGGCTCTTTCTCTGCCCAGCGACCTTCTGCCAGACATCTGAGTCTCTTTCCCTCACAGCCTCCCCTGACCATCCCCCACACTCTGCGTCTGTCTGTCCCCCTCCACCAGGATGTGAGTCCTCTCAGAGCGTTCCATTTCGTCTGCTCTGTCCGGTATTTTATCCCCGGCATCTTGGAACGGTTCTTCGCATATTGTGGGCATTTAATACATGTTAGAAGGATGGAAGGAGGGAAGAAAAGGAGAAGGAAGGAAGAAGGGAAGGAAGTAAATAATGAACAAACCATGTCCTTGCTCCCATCTCAGGCCCTCCCAGCCCAGCCACTCTGCTTCCAATGCAGTGATCTAAATGCACATCTGGTCCTGTGGGTGATCACTGGAAACAAATCCTTCAAATCCCTCCTGTCCCCATAAACACTTAGCACGTCCTGGTTTACAGTCTACGCTTCACCAGCCTCCCCAGCCTCATTGCTGACTGCTCTCCCATAAGCATCCTGTGCTCTACTCTGCATTTCCTAAATAGATGTGCTGTGAGAAATGGTCCTGGACAAAGAAATCTGGACAACTCATTACACTGGTAGAAGAAAAACTGAGGCATATTAAATTTTTTAAAAGTTTATTTGAGCAAAAATCAGTTAGAATCGGGCAGTACCAAATCAGAAGTAGTTAGGAGCGCTCCACCCAAAGGAGCCAGGGGCAACATTTTTATAGAGATGTGGAAAGCAAGGAAATTATGTGATTGGTGTAGCTGAAGCAGTTACAGTCTTTGAGAAAGCCTCAGTGGCTCCTTGTGGTTGGCTGTTCTTATGCTTGAGGCACTGGCGGGAACTGACTCTGGCTTGGGTAGGCGGCCCAGGCAGTGGAGCTACCTTGTCTAAGTGCCTCCGTGTTTGATTATGTCAACAGCACTGTCTCCATTTCAAAGAACCACAAAGCACACTGGCATAGTAAGAAAATCACATAATTATTAAACCAAATCTAGGACATTTTAAAAGGAAAGCTGTTTAAGTTTGTTTAGTTCAGGTTTTCCAAACTTTTTCATCCAGAAGCCTCTTTTTCCAAAGAACAATTGTGAACAGGATCTCATGGAACACAGTTTGGGAAACACTGCTCCGTGAGACCACTGACAGTTCCCTGGACACTCCAGGCTCCCTCGTTCTTCCAGGCTTTACTTTTACAGTTGCTGAGTCTGGAAGGCCCATCCCTTTTTTGATGCTTGAAGAATTCCTATAATTTCTATAAGCCATCCTACAAGGCTTAATGCAAGGTCACTTCCTCTCTGAGAACCTCCCTCAGAGAGAACTAATCACTCTCTCTGGCTCCCGTGGTATCTGGCACTGCCCTCTATCACAGAACTCACATTGTTTATTACTCCTGCTTATTTTCTGAATCTTCCACCAGACTGTGGAAAACTAGGGATCGAGGGTCATTCAAATCTGTACCCTCCATCACCTATTACAGTGCGTGGAACACTGTAAGTGCTTGAAAATGTGTGATGAAGGCATAGTCTCTTCAGGGGACACAACATTGAAATTTATTTCCCTGGTACCAACCATGAGGATGGGGGAGATTATGAGGAACGTCCAAAGAAATATTTCCTCTGATTCAATTATGTGAAAAGTCTTACCTTCTTTTGTGGGAAGGTATAAAGGAAATAAAAGACACAGCCCAACAGGAGGTGGTGTGGCCAGGACCTACCCACCCTGACTGAAATGCATCAGCAGTCTGAGAGTGACTGGATGGGTAGCCAGGATTCCTAGAGTCAACTGTTTCCATTGTTGCCCCTGCCCACCTCTAGAGACGGGAAATAAACAGCCCATCGCCAGCCCACATACAACAGACACCTCCCAAGCCACAAGCTTGCCCTGGAAACTTGTCACAGTCATGCCAGCTGCCTCTGTTGGGACTTTCCATAGATTCTGTCCAGACAGGGTGATTTTCTTGTTGCAGAAAAAACAGCCTAAGGAAGCAAGCGAAGAATAAACATGGGATCCTTTCCAATTTAATAACAAAAAATGTGAACATCTATTTCAAAGTTCACATGAAACGGGAAGTCAAGGAGTTTGGGTCGTTCGGCTTCATATCATCCAGCACCTACTATGGTGCACGGAAAATGGCAAGTGCTCAGAAAAACGTGATGCATGAACTTCTGTAAAACGTATCAGATTGAAAATTTTCAAATGGTGCACAAAGCAAGGATATAAAAGTTACCTTGCAAGGTTGTCTGAAAATGAGAACTAGCCCTGGCTTCTGGTCAACAAAGGAGTGCTTCCAGCTTTGTTAGTCTACTGTTGGGCCAGCAGGACCAGGGAAGGGGGAAAAGCCACATGGAGGAGGGTGCTGATTGTTCAACAAAGTGTCTCGCCATTCAACTGATTAATAAGCCAGTTTACCGAGCTACCAGCCTGAAAGCTATATATTTCCATGCAAAATGATTATCCCTGCTTCCTGATTCTTTTAGAAATGCCCATTCTCTAGGGTTCTGTCTAAGGTAAACATAAAAATGATAATCATTTCTCGGTCCTCCAAAGCCACTTAGTAATTAGGTGGGGGACAGTGATCTCTCATCAATTAAAGTCTTTTAAAAATTTTAAAATCCATTCCAAATGACTTAGACTAACTCTAATTTTACTTTCCTAGGGTTGCCCAGGAAACAATTCTGTCCTATAATTGTATCCAGATCAATTTCCTGCTCATGTCTTCTCTGTTCTGTGTTCTGGAAGGCTCACCCCCGTGACTGCATCACCTGGGATCCTCTGCCCTCTGGTTTCCCGTTTCAATTAGCCGGTGAGAGGCACCAACAGGAGATCAAAAGGTGGGAGAAGAAAGCAGGCAGGGCATTTCTTCCTGGCTCTTCCAGCTCCCCAGGGATTCTGGTAGTGGCCACAGCTGCTATGACTACAACTCCTTCCATAGCCCCAGCCTCCTCCTCCTTCCCTATTTTGGCCTAGGGGTGGTAGTGGAATCCCACTGTTGGTTGTCATTGACTGCCCCACCATTCTTTGTTGATTCCCTTAAATCTTCCTGCACCTAGGCAATAGTTTCTTCAATAAATTATTTTCATGTAAACACTTTGAATGTGCTTTCTGAATGTTAAACCATGTTAAAGAGTTTCATTTTTATCCTAAGTGTATCGAGAAAACTTTAAAATGTTTTAAGCATTGGGGGAGGAATGTGAGAGGAAAGTCATAATCAGATTTGAATTTCAAAAATATAACTCTGTCTATGGTTTGGGAAATAGATTGGAAAAAGATGAGAGTACATATGGGTACATCAGTTAGGAGATTATTTTAGTGGCCCAGAGGAGAAATGATGGTGGCTTGGACTATAAGGTTGGTAAAGGAGAAGATGGAGGATTCAAGAGACGTTTGAGTGTAAAATTATCAGAACCTAGTGAAGGAATCAAAACGGAGAGAGGGAGGTAGGTGAGTGATTGAGATGTCAAAAGTAACTCCTTAGTTTTTGGTGTTGATCATGCTTTACAATAAGAAATGCAGCATTGGAAGACCAGATTTCTAGGATAATGCTCATGATTTTGATTTAGGGCAGGTTCATTCTGAGTTTCTTTAAGATATCTAAGTAGACAAATAAATGCGCAAGTCTAAGAACTCAGAGGAGAGGTCTAGACTGGAGATTCTCATTTGAGAGTTGTCTCTATAGAAGTGTTAATTAACCCTGTGAATTATGACCCCTGGGAATGAGAAGTGCTTTCAATGTCCCAGATAAAAATCTTATGGAGACTCTTTAGGGATTCTGAAAATAAAGACAAATGAACAAATAAATGAAGTGAACCTGCCAGTTTGTTTTTCATTGCCCAGATCAGATGCAAACATCTTAATACAAACGTTAAAAATTTTAAATAATAAAAAGAGCTATCTTTTATTAAGTACATATTATATAATTTTTATTACCCAAGTTTGATGCAAAATATTTTAATTCCTTGTGAGAGGATGCATGCTAAGTGAACAGAGTGATGTACCTTATGTTCTCAAAAAACATTTTTTTTCACCCTGAAGTTCTAGGACTTTATATTGCATGCATTTAAGTGAAGTTGTCATGGTAACTAACTGCAGAGGATTGCTATCATTTTTTGTGCTATTCCATGCCCTAGCAACATGGCCTAGGTTCCCACCCACTCACCCATATCCAATTTGAAAAACAACTTCTTCATCCAAAGTCCTCTCTTCAGCGATTGCCAGAGAAACTTTCCTAGATTCTTATTTCTACAGCCTCTAAGAATATTTACTGGGTCTGATCATGCTGTAAGATCTCATCTTTATCCATCGTATAATCAAAATGGCTACATCTGAACATGTAGAAGAAAAACAGCCAGTTTTGTAAATGTAACCAAACAGGGCTACCTTTTGGCACAACGAGAGACATCGTTTTAGTTATAAATGTGCGTACGTGTACATACACGTGCATCCATGGACTGAAACATCTCCTCAAACAATGCTTGCTTTTGCCATTTGCAATCCACTCTGCCATGTTCTATTCTGTCCTGCTTAGGTTTTTAAGACGCCGATCGAGGTCCACCAACTTGATTTCATAAGCCACTCTTGGGCTACACCCCCCAGATTGGAAAACATTCTCTAAATCCTGGTTCCTCCACCAGTTTCATAGCTCTCTGTTTTGCCATTAATGCATCCTTGGACTCTCACGATGACCCAGTGGTTGTCACTGACTTTTGCTAATCTTTGACCATGAGTCACGAGGCGGAAGGAGGAGGAAGACTGATGGGTGCGGTGAGCAGCTCTGTGTGCACGTATCTGTGTCCATGTGTCTTAGGCACAGTCCCAGGGATCTCGTCATTTTGCCTGCTCTAAGGGGGGTTGATGGTTTTGTTTGTTATATCAGACGAGCACATTGAGGAGAAATTCTCACCTGAACTTGGTGGTGAGAGAAGTTGTGCTTCTGCTGAGCAATTGGTATTGACTGAGGGATGCGGGACATCGTGAGGACGACCGGGGCTCCATCTTCTTGTCAGCTGCCAGAAACCTTCAGGCTAAACCCAAGTGTCCACTCTCTTCATGTCTAGATCCAAGTTCCCTTCTTATGCTTATTTTTCCTTCATCCCTATCTATATGCTATTTTGTATTTTATTTACCTTTGAAATCCACTTCAGATTTTTTCTTTCTGGAACATCTCTGGATACGAAGGAACAAGGAGTAGAAAGAACAATGGGCAGCAGTGCGATGAGGTGGTTAAGTACACGAGTTCTGGAACCGGGCAGCCTGAGTTAATGCCCGACTCTCACTAGCTCGAAGGGACCCGAGAGAGCCCTCTTCTCTGTGTGAGTAGAGAAAGGGGGATCCCTGGAGCATCTTTCTCTTCTTATAAGGACATGAGTCCTATTGGATCACGGCCCCACTCTTATGACCTCATTTAACCCTAATCACCTCCTTAAAGGCCCTGTCTCCAAATACAGTCACACGAGTGTTAGGACTTCAATGTAGGGATTTGAGGGGATACAATTCAGTCCCTAACAGCAGTCACTGGTAGAAAGGAGTACAGGATCTGTCAAGGAGAGAGGAAAAATAAAAAACAAACAGCTAGAGAATGAGATTTTTCCAGCGCGGAAAGGGGAGGAGAAGGGAGAGGAAAAGGAGTCACCTGGGGGAGGCCCTTGTCTACGGAACAAGAGTTCAGAGAAGGCAGGGCTGCTGCGGACACCATGGCTGGAAAAGCCCCGGCCACCCTCTGTTGAGAATCACAGCTTCAGAGAATGTGAACTGGGCTGGACGTCACGAGAAGAGGCGTTTTCCCAGGCCTTACATAACTGCTGCTGGTCAGGCCAGAAATGCCGGGGGCACTGCTTCTTCATGGCCCTGCTCACCTTGGGACCGTCGAGCGTTCAGGATGGCCTCAAACAGCCTCTCGCCACCCTGTCATCTTCTCTTGACCACTCATCATCAGCAAGGGCATTTTTCCAAATTTCCTTTGCAAAAATCTCTAGGTGATGTCCTTTAGACGAAGTTACACTAGAGAGGAGGCTATGACTAGAGCTAGCAACCCGCCAGCTCTTAGGAAACTAGGGACGGGCTTGCGAGTGTGTGTGTGCACAAGTAACAGGTCTGGGAAGTCAGGCAGGTTTTATTATAAGAAAATCCTGAAACCAGTCACCTTACCTTAAGTGAGTCAATAAGAAAGCTGATATGAGCACTCTGAGGTCAACATATCCTTGTAGTCAAAACTAAGACGGACCGGGACTAAGACGGGACAATGACCAAACCTTTATTTACATAAATATCACACAACAGTTTGACTAACTGTTTCCAGCTTTACCAACAATAAGAAATATACAGAAGATGACAATGGAGAAGGCAGAGGAGGGATGGGAGAGGCGAGGGACAAGGAAGAGGGGCTGGAGGAGGAGGAGGGGAGGGGAAGAACGGAAAAGAAAAGGAGGAAGAGGAGGAGGGTTATGGGGAAGGGACGGAAAGGAGGGAGGCGGGTGGGGGGAGGGTAGTGAAAAGGGCTGTGGACAAGAATCAGGTGGGTTATGAGTTGTAGGTCCAACTGTGGCCCTTGAACTTATGGTCTTTGAACTTAAGTGTGAATTTTTTTTTTTTTTTTGTGAGGAAGACCAGCCCTGAGCTAACATCCGTCGCCAATCCTCCTCTTTTTGCTGAGGGAGACTGGCCCTGGGCTAACATCGTGCCCATCTTCCTCCACTTTATATGGGACGCCACCACGGCGTGGCTGACAGGCAGTGCGTCGGCGGGCGCCCGGGATCCGAACCTGCGAACCCTGGGCTGCCAAGCACGGACTAAACCGCTGCGCCACTGGGCGAGTGTGAATTTTGACACTTTGAGGGCCTTGGTTTCTTGCTCTGCATATTTACAGGCTATTTCACACCAGTGGTTTTGAAAGCTTTGCCATTGTTGTTTATTTTTGTAGCTGTTCTTTTGTTCTCCCCCCCTTTTTTTGCAGTGAAATTCTTTTTACTAAACAAAAGACTGTAGATAGCCAGTAAGGAATTCAGACAAGGGCAGAGCCCCCGGGAACACAGAAGGGGTGCAGAGCTCACCTCACAGTAAGCAGCTACTGCTCCAAGGGGCCCCGAGAGCCCTGGTAGGAATCTGGACGGAAGTGTCTCAGCCTCTCCAACTTGACTCGACTGCCACGGTTACTGTCCTTACCAACCAACTCCACGACAGGAAGTCTCGCTCTGATGCCGTCCACAGAGCCCGCGGGGTAAGCCTGCTGTATGGTGACTGTTGCACCTACAGGAAGTTCTGTGGGTGCTCCAAGGACTGAGATCCCTTCACCAGGAATCAGCCCACTCTATCCTGAATCTTTCTCTCTAAGAAATAGCAAGGTTATGGTGCAATTTCAAATGTTTCCAAAAACGTGAACCAGTTAATACCTATATCCTAGACGTAAGATGCCCCCAGCCTGGGAGATATGTCATCAGAGACAGAGCCAGACTCCAGTCACAGCTCCACACCGACTCTCCCTGCCACGGCACTGCCTGACTCCCCGCTGTGTAGAAGTCCCGCACTGCAAATTCGGCCTGAAATTATCGCTGGAACAGTCGTGGGAACCGTTCCGCCACCACCGTGGTGCATAGGCACAGCCTCTGCAAAGCCTCATCTGAATTCAGCCTGCTGCAAGGAGGAGCCCGCCTGAGAACCCTGTAACCCAAACCTCGGTCCGGGAGCCAAACCATTTAACCCGCTGGCATCAAATGGTTCAGAAAATGAACTAAATTTAGAACATCCAGGGAAGCATTGAAGTTCTTTCCTTACTGTTTGGGTCCAAAGAGCTATTCTGGACACTGCGGCATTAAATGAAGCAATGTAGCTGACAAGCAGCAACGGCCACAGTGAATCCAGTTTTGGAAATGAGCGAGGCTCTTAGCTTCTCCATAGATGTGCCCTGCAGCTGTCACTCACTGGCAAGCGACAGAGCCAGGCTGTGTCAATCAACACACATTTCAGGAATGACTTCAGGACTCCCCACATTTCGCTACCCTACCACATTTGGTCACAGACTATCAGAAATGGTCTATGTTGGCCACTTTTTTTTTAACCACATTTGATTAAAACCTTGTTCTCCAGCCATTTGTTCCCAGTCCAAGATATTTCCAAGTAAAAAGCAATTATGTGAAATCGCCACAGAAAACAGAGTGAATATTTGATGTATTTAAACAATTATGCCTGTATTTCTCTTTTGTTGGCCTAAAGCAGCTCACTGACTCCAAGTACGTGTCCCTTTCAGCTCCAACGTCAGGCAGGTGCAAATGTGGGAAAAGAGCATCTACACGTGAATTCCCAGATTTCAGAGAAGCTCACAGAAAGAGCACGGTTCCCCAGGATAGGCCTGCAGAGACTCACCAGCACATCCAGGCTCTTCGCTTTAGGTTGGAATTGTATCATCTTAGTGTAGTAAATATTCTTTTTTAAATATCATGCTGATCCAAAGTTTTAACTAAGTTAAAACTAAGTTTATCTAAGTCTTTGATTAATAAAAATAAAATAAAATAATTTTTTTATACCAAATGTAGTTTGGTAGACTATGTCTTCCCAAACATGGCACCCAGGAGGGGACAATAACAAGAGGAGTCCTCGAGGGTGAAAATATTGGAAACTACTGAGAAATTATTCTAAGAAAGTAATTAATGAAAACGTAGCCACAAAAAAATTTATCCAGCCCTGCCTGTGATAAGAGAAGTTTAAAGCCACTTGAAAGACTCGTAACGGAAGATTTGTTAATAGATTATGATCCATCCACATAGCACAAATCCTAAGCCATCATTCAAAGATGCTGCAGATGTGAATTTGATGAAATTGGAAAAATGTTCATAATGTATTACTAAGTGAAAAATAGCAGGTTACATGGCAGTTTAATGCTGAGGGTAAACCTAAAAACGGGTTGTCTCTAGATGGTAGGATTGTGCGTATTTTATGTTTCATTTGATTATCTGTAATTTCTAACTCTTCTATGTGCTTTTATAATAAGGAAAGAAAATGAAGTGAAACATACAAAACTAAATGCCATTGCCAGCAGAGGAAGGAAAATCATGACACTAAACAACAGATAGATTTAGGATCATCAAAAATGCAAATAAAATAGAATAAAAGGATGTCGAAAGAAAAATATAGTGAGCTTGAGAAAATCCAAAGTATGACTCTGCCCCTCTGTCTGGAAGCTCCCCCACTGCCCGCTCCCACCCCACAGGCAGGGAGCTCTCTTACTTCTCTAGCTCTGCTTTTGAACAATCCTCTTGTGCTAATTTCAGAATCACATTAAACATTTTACTATACCTTTTAAAAAAGTGGCCACATTTAATTTTGTACTAATGTTAGCCTTTTTTCCTAGTTCTTTCCTTTTTCCCCTTATTCTCCAACTAGTTGGAAAACGCTGTGTGTGAAGGCGACACTCTTGCACTTTGGTTGTCTCCATGGGCCTTTCGCACTTGGGTCTCTCCCTGAGACGGGAAGTCACCAGACCAGCACCTTGCACATAGTAGGCATTCTGTACACACCTGTCACTGTAGCTGCATGACTGTTTCCTTTTGTGTCACACTGTGAACGTCTGGTGGGCGGGGTCGTGTCCTGCTCCTCTTTGCCCCTCCCCTAGAGTCTTATGATGACTCCTGTGCACAGCAAGAGCTCAGGAAATATTTGTGAACAAAACAAGTGACCAAATTATGAGGACTGACTCTGGCTTCTCTTACGTTTACTAGACAATTCTAAGCCATTTCTGTCCCCTTTAGCTTGGAAGTTCTCAGTGGGGGTGCAATTTTGTGCCCCAGGGGCGTTTGGCCATGTCTGGAGACTTTTTTGAATGTCATGACTGGGGGAGGAAGGATGTTACTGGCATCCAGTGGGTGGAGACCAGGGATGATGCTGAACATCCTGTACACAGAGGACAGACTCCCACAACAAAGAGCTCTCCAGCTCAAGACGTCAATAATGCCAAGGCTGAGAAACCCTGCTTTCACTGTAAATGTCCCTCTAAAAGCCATCAGCACACCACACTCATTGTTTTTCCTCCTCTTTTACTGCCCAACACACACATCCATAGCTTTTAGAGAAAGAATCTCCAAGATTAAGACTAGAAATCTGCAAGCCCATCTGGCCCAGTTTTGTCATATCTGTACAGATGGATACCTGTGCCACCTACCTTTCAGGGTTATTGTGAGGGTAGAATAAATCTTGAAATGCTTTCAGAAACAGATAAAATATACTCATTAGCTCCGCTAAGATACATACAGAGGGGGAAATGGGATATTCAGTAGAACACGAATATCACTCCCTCACCAATAGACACATTTATTTTCTATTCTGAGTCAGCCAATAAGCATTTATTAAGCATGATCCATATAGAATAAAAAACGCTACTAGGTTTGTGATAGAAAGAAATCATGCAATTTTATAGCATGAAGGTAAAATTGTAATGATTTCTGGGCTCTAGGCAACTAGAAATATTTTTGTTAAGCTGGAAAATGCTTTCCTTATTTCTCTACATGGGCATAAAGCAGGGTTGCAGAAAGTGCGGCTGAGTTAAACCCATAACTCACTACTATGCCCGTGTAATTAGACAGTGATCATTTTTGTTGAAGATTTTGCTGAAGTCTTATTTATATGACCTCTGCCTCCTCTGGTTTGGCTGCCAATATTAAAAGCTCTTGAATTCCTAATCTATAGATCACTTGTGTTGAGAGCTCATTTTCAAGGAACTGCCCAAGAAAACATCAGAATCTTCTGAATGAAGGGAGTTCTCAGAACTTGAGAATTTGGATCTTAAACAGAACATAACAATGTCGAAAGGCATGAGCAATTGTTTAGAACAAACCAGGTACATTGACTCTCCGGTCAGGCTCCAAAGTGGTGATCTGTCAGGATGGTCTAAAATACGCACGATCGTGTCTGGAGGAGACTAATGCCCTCTGATCCTGTAACTACAGAACCTTGAATTTTTTGTGCACGCTTAAGAGACATGCTGAGTTTTCCAATTTTTTCCTAAATTTATGGCTAAGGGGTTTTGCAAATTGGGTCCCTGTAAGAATATGAACCAACTGGAGACCTCTGGAGGAAGAATAGCTGTTTTAAAATGTCTATGAGAAAACAAAATGCCAAACACACTTATGACAATTTTCAGTCAAAAGTGTAGCTATGTAATTGATAATGTTGCCATTTGTTTAATGAATATTTAAAGAATGACTTTTATGTAAATATAGCAAGAGTAAGGTATTGTGTTAGAGGCAAAGAAGTAAAGAAGAGTTCCCAAACTATCCAGAAACATACATGCATGAAAATATGTCGTCCAAGATATGTCATCAGACAATGAGTGAGACGTGTCAAGTGAGCAGCAAAGTCAATAATTTCCATAGGTGAGGAAAAAGGGATCATGAGATAGAGAGTGACAGGAAAGGATTCACGGAGGATAAAGGACTTGGACTTGGCCTTGAGCGACAGGTAGACCGGTCAGGAGAAAAGGACAGGAAGGAAACATTTTGGAGAGGAGCACCAATGAAAGGAAAGATGTGAAGGTGGAAATTCATTGATGAATTCAAAGTAAGTATCATTAAAGTCATTTTCATGTCCAAGATGTTATGCTAACTTCCATGGATACAAAACTGAATTCACCACAGACTTTACCCTTATAGACTACACAGTCTAGTTCAAGAACACAATTACAAACACCAGCACTATAATCTCAGCAGCAATCGAACTGAGGTGCAAACCCTCCAGGGAATGTGCAAGATGATCTGTTGGGGTACAGAAGAAAACAGATTTTCTAATTACACTTAACTCTTAACTTAATCATTTGAATTTGCATATATGTTATATGTATAAAAATGTACTACTATAGTGGTGTGCTTAAATACTTTATAAATAACTATACATACAGTAGGGATGAGTGTTCAAAGATATTTGCCGATAACAGTGCAAGATCAAAATCTATCACAAAATCATCACAGAGCCCTGCTGTGATGTTGTACCTGTCACAGTGGAAGTGTAAACAAACCCCCCGGGAATCCAAACCCCTGAGGTTGGACAATGCCCACATGGTGCTGGAGGAGGGGTGAGGACTGAGAAAGGAGAGGTGGGCGATAGGCTGGGGAGGGGCAGATTTGGGACCGCTGTTGGGAGGTCCTGAGCAGCCTGATCTCACAAGAGCAGGCGGGTGTTATAGATGAGTTGTGGGGCTGAATTAGGCTGACAAGGGCAAATTCTCATCTGCAGAAGAGTAATGTCTCCTCCAAAACCTCTACAGAAATTCCACCTAGAGAAGATCTAGTCTATAAAAAGGCCAAGATTGTCTGTTTTTTGCAAGTTTGCTGATTCTAAACTAGGTATAAAAATTTCACCCTTTACAGTAAGTTAAACATTCATAGTTCATACCCTTTGCAAGCTTATATCCACAAACTAATATTTTCCATTCAAGAAGAAGACTTCCTTTAAGAAGCCATGTGAGGCTGAAATCCTCTAGCCTGTTACTTCCCAATTAGCCGTGATCTGAATGAAGACACTGCCAATGAAATCATCCTCGCTGTCTACAAATGCCCCATTTACTTTCCCCAGCAAAGACTACAGACACATCAGTCCTCATTCCTTGTACTTGACTTAGGTCATCTCCAGTGGAATGTCAAGTCCCCCAGCTCCCTGGTTTAGCCCTAATGTGGATGTGGATGAAAATCAGTTTACAAAATATTGCATCCAAGCCCACAGGAAACCGTGCTAAACAACTTTATTTTGTTACCATGGAATATGAGAAGACGTGCTAGAAGTGAACTCTGGAGACAGAGAGAGAGCATATAGTTGGAGATGCCATTGTAGGGCACAGCATCACACCGCTAGAGTAACCAGGTTGCACTAATATACTAGTGGGTCTTAGCACACAGGAGAAATCAGTGCCACCGGTGGCTGCTGGTTTGCATGGTTGCTAATGTATTAAATCCACTATATTAATTGTCTGTTAGTTCAAACCAGAACCCACAAACTTCATAAGCACAATCAGAATCCAGACTATCACCAAGGAGAAGGTTGCTTTCCCCGCTACTATACTATGAAATTCTATTGGCTGCTATCGAGAAGAAGAAATTCCTCTTCTGAGAGCTTTGGGCTACTAATTAGCTGTGGCCTCAGCAAGAAAAATGTAAACAGATATAGAGGAAACTCCAAATTATTCTAGAACAAACCCTTGAATTTTCATTGCCTACCATGAAAAGAAAATATGTCCTAAGAGAAATAAAATGTTAATAAATCCTTGGTCATCCTTATGACACAGGTAAAGCTTTTCCACAGAGAAGTCCTAGAGTTCTGCTCAGATTCTTTCCCGTCACACCTCCCAGTGAAGGGCGCTGTGAAGGTCATTAGAGGTTCCTTAACAACAGAAGTGGTTCCCATGGACTGATTCCATCTCTCAATGTCAAACTGGAGTGAGCTAGTAAGACCGCATTGGGGAAAGTGGAAAACAGCACAAACTAGAGTTCAGACGTGGATTAGAGATGCTTCAAATTGTTTGTGTAAAATGGAACTCTACAATCAGAAAAAAAAAAATTTATAGTAAGGGGGATTATTTAATCCAAAAATAAACAAAATATTCCATCATCTTTCAAGTTTAGCTAATTAGCATTCTCTGGACAGGAAAGGTATACTTAATTTTTTCTTAAATAAGAAAAATATATAAATCTATAAATCTCTGAATGCTCTTACTATATTGCTCCCAGTGATAAGATTTGGAAAGAGCCATTTATGCTTTCTCTCAACTCAAATATTACTCTTGCTTCATTTATCGCCTGTCTGAAATTTCTTGAATGCCTTTCTCTAAGTGAAAACATAGGAATCCATTAGCGTGTCTCAAAGACAGCTGGGCTACCCTATAATCTACTAGGGGACTCAAAAGTTATATTTAATCAAATGTAACCTCATCTGGAAAAGTTCTGCATTCTGCATTAGAGCACATAGTAAATAACAGGCTAGAATTTGGCACTTTCCTTAATGGAGCTCTGATACTGTCATTTCCTTTTCCCCTCTAGCCCCAAAGCAGTTTCCTAGACTTCAGGATGCCCATTGAGGTTTGGGGCTGCAATTATCTAGGCTAGTGGTACAATCACTATTTGAGAAGATTACATTATTCAGTTTAATATATAACAGTGTCATCATTAACATTTTCCAGGACGGATGGATAGACAAATTGATGGATGGGCACACAGACAGATGAGTGAATCCTGTAAGAAGTGTGGTAGTCCATGGACTTACCAACAGATGATCAGCCATAAACTCATTGTGGACATATCAATGATAGCGATTGTTAACCATGTGTATTCAGCAACAAAAAACCACTCAGCCTTTACTTTATCTTATTCAGATGTGAGACATATCTGAAACATAGAGTGGTCTAAATTTTCCAGAAATATAGCCCCCAAACACTATAGTATGGGTGATTTTATTATAACTAATCCACATTTTTTTTTTTACTGTTATATCTTTGGTGAAGGGAAATGTAATGTCCTTCAATTGTGCGTTGAGAAAAAAATCCAACTCAGGCTATGAATAGTAAACGTGCGCTGTCCATGGAATCTATGAGCCAGAAATATCTTTAGAGATAATCTTGTCTACAGTCCCACCCAGTGCAGAAATTCCCAGTAAAACATCCAAGACAGATGGTCACCCTGTCTGCCTAAACCTACCAGTGGCCAGAAATCCCTCCGAAGGCAGTTCATTCACTGTGAAAGTCTCAGTTTTCTCAAAGCTCATTCTTTCTGGTGCGATGTGCATTCTTGTAAGTTCTCGGTTGCCTCCCAGGCTACTAGATCTGTGAGGTTGTTTTTTAAGGGACCCAGGCTCATATCTAGTGACTGCCACTTTCTTTCAAGTGTTCCCCATCCATTAGATATGAGGAGAACAAGATGACAGAGTGAAAGAAAATCCTGGATATAAAAGTTATCCAAAAACATGTGAAAGTCTTACAAGGCATGTTGCTTCCAACACTATGAGCTTTGACAGGGATAAACGCAAGGCTGTATGTAGCACAATTCAATAAACTGATTGCCTGAGAAACAATAAAGGAAATTTGACGTAGCAGAAACGTGTGTAAAAACCTGCCTCTCTTTCCATTCAGACTTCAAATACTGAGGCTGCACTTGATCAAAAATAACTAGGGAGAAACTACATGTGAGTCAGTAGTGGGACATGGCCAAAAAAACTGAACAATCTTAGCTTGATATTAATAGGAATGTAATTCTCCTGGAGAAGGGAAGTGAGATTATCACTTTTTTAAAATCATGGTCAAAACGCATCCTTGAACTCTGCTCTAGAGGTCTTTGGACAAAATGAACGTGTCCAGAAGAGAGCAATCATGACGGCAAAGGATCTGGAAACAATGTGGGATGCAGAGGGAATGGTGGCTGTTCAACTGGAGAAGGAAGACTGAAGACTGCTGTGGAAGAAGGGTGGCCTCAGGAGCAGAGAGCCAGGGACACAGATGAAAACTACCAGGAGTCAGATTTCAGCTCACTGTAAAGAAAGGACTTTCTAATACAGACGCTGCGCAGAGACTGGAGGGCTATTTTACCAAGCACGAGGAGTCTCCCAGTATCAGCAGTGTGCAAGCACCATCAGATGCACTTGTGATGGAAACGTGGTTGAAGGAAAGCAAGCACTGGAAACAGAATCAAGTGTTTATTGAATGCTTCCTCCTTGCCAGCTGCTGGGCAGCCAGCCTTCACTAAATAAGACACTTGCTTACTCACAGCTTGTTGTCTAACTGGAAGGGGGTTGGACTCAATAGTCTTTAAATTTCCTTTTAGTCCTGAGAGTCTATGATACTATTAGTCTAATATGCTCTATTATACATAATATTACACAGCACTGGGAAAATGTGTCAAATGTGACTTTATAAATACTTTGGGGAAGAAAAGCTATTGATAACATTTGATCCTTGATTCAATATTTACTGAGTGCCAATTATGTGCTGGGTACTGAGGTGCCCCATAAGGAATAACCTCCTAAAGTTAGGACAAGAGTCCAGACAGACCAGGACATGTGGTCACTCTGTTGACAAGCCCCCGGAGCAGAGGGAAGCCCAGGCCTCTGAGAACAAGAAATGCTCTTTGAAGTTGAGTACGTAGACTGGACATCAACTGGTTTCTCGACCCAGCACCTCCCCACCTCCTGAAAAGTCTTCCTCCCTACTCTGTCCCTTCCAGAAATGTGATTCTTAATCATTTGATTCATCCACAGGTGGGCACCAGACCCAGCTGGAGTCCGACCCCGAGATATTTTTAGAACTGGCCCTCTCTAGTGGTGAGAACTACAGGATATAAACTTAGGTGCTGTTGGTGAGGGAGTGGTCTATGTAGAGAATGAGGCCAGCTCAGAGAGCAATCGAGGGAGAATCCTAGTAGGCTTCCCTCCCTGATTTCAGTCTCTCTGACACTCTCTCTACTACATACAGTGTTTGCTGTGATTAGCTTGTTCAATATTCTATTTACGACAGCTATACCAATATTCTTCAAATATTTTTCTCTTTTTACTTTAGCTAGTTTGAGTTGGGTTTATGGTACTTTTAATCCAAATTGCACTGACTAATTCAAGATGCAAAGGAATAATTTAAGTAGAAAAGATGGCTCCCCAACAGCTTGTCCTTTGCCTCTCACCTGTGGATTTGGCCCTGGTCTAGTTTCCGGGACAGAAGGTATTTAAGCAATTCTGAGGCTTGGCATCAATTCACCTTTGCTCTTCATTCACCCCCAACTTTGAGCACATGTTTGAAAAATGTACTCTCACCTGGCCTCTGAGACCCTCCCTCCTCATCTTTGCCACCCACTTGTGTTGCTGGGCATCTTTCTTGGCCCTTGTTCTTGAGTCTCTGTTCTGGTAACTTGCACCTATCACAGGTCCCTCCCAGATCAGGGTCCCTGCTGTGACTTTATACATTTCCTTCCCTAGAGACTAACCCCTTCAGCTGTGGATGTGGATGTGACCCTGTTACCTGCAAAGGATGCTTCTTAGTCCTAGCTGGACTTGCCCTCTCTGTAGCATTAACACTGCCGACTATGTATTCTTTCTTGAATTTTTCTTTTCTTTTGACTTCTATGACATCAATTTCTTCCCACTCTTCTAAGCACTTCTCAATGTTTTCTCAAATCATCCCTAACTTTGTCCACTGTGAAAGTGTTAGAGATCTCGGAGGATTCATCTACTCGCTCTTCTCTTCTACTCTTCCTAGAAAATTTAATTGAATCTCATGGTATCAACTACCGCCATAGGCTGATGACCCTCAATTCTATTTTTCCAAGCCAGGTCTTTCTCAAGCTCCTGATTCATAAATCCAGCTGCCTATTGGACATCTTCTACTGAGTGACCCATTAAGTCCGTCAAACTGAAAGCATCCAAAACTGAACTCATCTTTTCCATTAACCTGTTCCATTTCTGATATTCCTATTTTCTTCAAATAGCATTACTATCCACCCTAGTGCCTAAAACAGAAACCCAGGAGGCCATCCTAGCTCTTTCCACTCCCTGACACCACATTTTAGAAGTCACTATGCCCTATTAATTCTACCTCCTAATAATCCTTGAAGCTGTTCCTACCTATCAATTTTCACTGACAATGCCTTAGTTAAGATCTTTCTCCTTTCTTTCTTTAACTATTGCAATGCTATCTTAAATGGTTTTTCTTCACCCCGTCTCCCCTCCTTCTAATAACCTTCCTTCCTGCTGCCATCATGGTATTTCCAAAATTCTCTCAAATTCAGAATTTTCCAATGACTCTCTATTATCTACAAAACAATGTAGAGGTTCCTCAGTCAGGCATGGGAAGTCACTCCGGGTCTGGTATAGCCACACTCCCTAGACTCTTTTTCCAAATCTTTGCCAGCCATGTATGGAAGGTCAGCCACATGGAATGGTCCTTCTTTTTCTCAGTGGGCACTCCCCAGTCTCTTTCCATGCAGGTTGTAAAAAGCCATGTAGCTCTGCCTGGCTCTTGGAATGTTGACTCTCAGTTCGTTCCCTCTTGAAATCCACGTTGTGAGAAGCTCAAGTCACATGAAGAGGCCACATGTCGGTGCTGCGGTCCCAGCTGAGCCCAGCCCAGGTGCCAAACATATTAATGAAGAAGCCTCCAGGTGACTCTGGCCCCGGCTGTCTGAGTCAGCCCAGCCATGCCAGCTGAGGCCCCAGACGCCGTAAGGCAGGGACAAACCATCCCTGCTGTGCCCTGTCTGAATTCCTGGCCACAGAGTCAACGAGCACAATAACGTGACTGTTGTTTGACATCCCTGTTTGGGGGAGTTATTTAGTTACCTGGAATATTCAGTTCTAGGCTGCTTCTCTATATCTTCCATGGTTTGCCCTTCAGCTACAGTCCTCCCCACAGTGAGGTGACGTTTGCCTTCGTGAAGAGTGTGGTTTATTCTTCTTTGTTTGCCCAGCACCTCACACACAGAAGATTTGCAGTGAATGTTGTTGAAGATATCCCTGAACCTCTTTCTACCTAGTTACTCAGTGACTGTGTCATAGGCACCAGTGGCACCTTCCCCTACTGCATCTGGTGTTCTCAACTGCTGATAGTTGCTGATAGGATCACCTTTGCCTCTCAAGGGAAGTCCTTGAGCAACCACAGCTCCAGCAGTGTCCCGGACCCTTGCCTACTGCAGAAGTCAGTCTAGTTTCAAGTCAGTTTCTCCCTGGTGAGCTCTAAGCAATTATGGAAGTGCTTGGCAGGGGTCCTAAGAAATGCCATGGATCCACGTCTGATGATATAAGGAGCAGTGGGGGGCGGGGGGGGAAACGTTCATCTCTCAGTACCAACTGTCTGTCAGGATCTGTGCTACAAGGTCTCCATAGATCATCTGACCTCATCCTCTCAGCAACTCTGTGATACAGACATTTCAGTTTTCATTCCATACATGAAGAAGCTGAGGTAATCTACACAGGGCCACTTAGATGGCAGAACGGAGGAGTGACCCAAGCCTGATGTCCAAAGCTGACATACTTCCTACATGCCAGACTTTCTGGAGACTCTCCTGTCCAGAGAAGCGCTTGCCCCTGAGAAGGCTGATGGATAAAATTCCACAAGTCAAATTTTATTTTGATGACTTTAACCACAGAGAGGACTTATCCTCTGATAAAATGCTAAATATCTAAAAACAACATAATAAGTATAATCCATCAATAATGCTTCAGGATGCATATGTTTATTCAAGGGCAGGTCTGACTGGGAAGGGGGCTCAGGGAAGGGAGAGGAAGGAAGCAAGAACACACAGAAGCCCTGAGGGAGAGGAAGGAGTTGTCTCAAGGTGAAGTCAGAGGGAAACTGTAGAAGGGAAGGCCTAGAATTAAGACAAAAGGCCCTCCTTGGAGACTTGGGTGGGGTCGTGTCCTGGGGAAGATCAGAGGGTCTAGCACATCCTTTTGTATAACACAGACAGGAAGCTGGAAACTTTTTCTGCTTTTAGCTCTGAGCAGAGGAGCTTTAAAACTTTGTTTAAACCAAAGACTACAAAGAAATATCCCCAAATGAAACTCGGTTGGTAGGATTCTATTTTTAAATTTTCCTGAGTGTTAATTTTTTATTGTTCTTTTTACTTACACATAAATTGGTCTTTTATTTTCATGGTTGTCAAAAGACTCATACACGACAAAGTTGGAATCAGGATCAATTCTATTTCTTTTTCATTATTACCCAGGAATCATTGACCTATGTCTGAGCTACAGAATTACCAAAGGCCAGTCTCCGTTCTTTCTGAGTAACTCCTGGGATCTTGGGTCAAGCTGCCCGCTGGATGCCATTAGAAAGTCAAATAAGTGCATTTTGGCCATCTATCGTGTCCTGGCATTCCCTCCCTGCGTACACAGAAGCAATCTATATGCATGTGCCTGACGGACTAGGAAACAAGACCACAGTTTGAAATCTGGTTTTGTAAGTAAGAAGTTCGGAAGTTGCTCGATAAGACCCGGTTATACAAAATGAGTGGGTTTTCCTCTAGGTGGGGACTCATTCCTCTCTGTATGCCTCTGAGTTGAAGTTATAGTTATGCCAATGCCCCTACTGGGGCTTGTTCTATAGTTGAGTGAAGATGTGTTATCCATTTTAGGAAACACAAATACCCACTAAACTTAGATTTCCACAGAATTCCTTAAATACCATGTGAAATATGTTAGAGAGCAAAGACTCCAACGCTGAACCTTCCAGGAGCCACCTCATCTTCCGGGACTCACGTCTGCTCTCTGCTCCATTCCACAGTCAAACAACTAGGGGACCCTATGACGACTTGTCCCAAGAAGAGAGAAATCCCTCTCACGCACTTTGCTCTGTATCATTCTCTCACTCGACAAAGATATGTGAAACTTCTTTTATGTGGCAGGGACTTTACCAGACTCTGGAGATGGGGAGGTAAGTAAAATAAAGAGGTGCCCCACTCTTATGGAGCTTACATTCTGGTGAGGGAGCCAGACAGTAAGAGCAGCAAGTAATTGAACTGGCAAAATAGTTACAGATTGTGAGCATTGCCAGGAAGAACGTAGGCAGAGCAATGGGATAGAGAGTGATTGTGTCTATTTCAGGTACAAATGATTGGGGAAGGCATCTCTGAGAAGATGACAATTGAATTGAGCCTGATGGAGAAGAAAATGCCAGCCACATGAAGAGCCCGAGTGGAGCATTCTGACCTGGGACTGGCAAGTGCAGAGGCCCTGGGGCAGGACACAGCATGGCAGGCTTTAGAACTGTTAGGAGGAAAGAGATGAAGTGAAGACTTCAAAATACATGAAGCAAAAACTTGACAAAACTAAAAGGAGAAATAGACAAATCCACAAATCATAGTCAGAGATTTTAACACCTAACAAATTACCATAAAACTTAACAACTTAAAACAGCAAGTATGTATTCTACTGCAGTTTCTGTAAGACAGGTTTTCTGGCAGCTTGGCTGGGTGGTTCTGGCTCTGGGCTCTCATGAGTTTGCTGTCAAGATGGCAGCTGGGACTGCATCACCTGATGGCTCAACTGGGGAAGGAGCAGCCAAGTTCACTCTCATGGCCTCAACTCCTCACTGGCTGTGAGCAAGAGGCCTCAGCTTCTCACCACACGGACTTCTCCCAGGGCTTCTCGAGTGTCTTTAGGACATGCAGCTGGTCTCCCAGAAGGAAGAATCTAAAAGACAGAGGAAGCCACAATGCCATTTCCATCTAGTCTCAGAAGTCACACACTGTCACCTCCACCATATTCTATTCATTAGAAGTGAGTCGTGGGGCTGGCCCGGTGGCATAGTGGTTAAGTTTGTGCACTCCTCTTCAGCAGCCCGGGGGTTGCTGCTGCACCACTCATCAAGCCATGCTGTGGTGGCATCCCACATAGAGCAGCTAGAAGGATGCACAACTATGACATACAACTATCTACTGGGGCTTTGGGGAGAAAAAAAGCAAAAAAGGAGAAGATTGGCAACAGATGTTAGCTCAGGGCCAAGCTTCCTCAATAAAAAGAAGTGAGTCACTAAGTCCAGCCCATAGTCAATGGGAGAGAAAGAAGGACTATCAAAGAATTTGTGGCCATTTTTTCAAAAGCAAACATGCTAATTTAAATATGTGCTTGTGAGACGCCCAAGTGGTAAGACCAAGTCGTTGCTGGTGCTATGGAGTGGATTCTGACTCCTAGCACCCCTGTGCACAGCAAAGCAGACCCCTGCCCAGTTTCTTGGTACCATCCTCTCACCTTCTGGTGCACTATCAGACAGTTCTCTGCTGCTATTCACAGGGTTTCACGGCCATTTTTCACCAGTGGGTGTCCAGGTCCTTCTTCCTAGGCTGTCTTAGTCTGGAAGCTCCGCTGAAACCTGTCCACATGGGTGACCCTGCTGGAATACCAGTGGCCTAGCTTTCAGTATCACAACCATACACAGCCTCCACAGAATGACAACTGATGGATAGTGTTGTTCCCTGACCAGGAAATGGACCCTAGTGGCAGCAATGAGAGCACTGGACCTTAACCACTAGACCCCAGGGCTGGATTTCACCAAGTAAGCAGTGGGAAATACTAGTCCAAAGTGAGAGGAAAGAGGCCTGGGCTGGAGATAAAGACCTGACAGTAACTAACAGAAGTGGTATTCCTGATGGGGGACTGGACGAAAGCATCCAGGGAGAAAGTGCAGCAGAGGAAGGAAGAAGGCCGGGCACTGAGCTCTGGGCCCACCCTAACTTCAGCGGTCAGTAAAGGAGGACGAGCCAGCGAAGGAGAGAGCAGAGTAGGCAGTGAGGTAAGAGGAGACCAGAAACGCGTGGTCTCACGGAAGCAGAGGGAGAGTGCTCCGACAGTAATAACAATTAGTACGAGAGTAACGACTGATGGCCTTTACTGAGCACTGCCTATCGTCCTGAGCATTGTTCTAAGTACTTCATGTGTATTAACCTTTGGTCTTAATAATAGATGGTAGATGCTTTAGGAATCCCTACTTGTAGTTGGAAAAATTGAGACTCAAAGACTTTAATTTTTCCAGAGTCTTACAGATAATTAAGCGGGAAGCTGAGAGAATGAAGTGGTTGCTGGATTAAACCAAAGCCTGATTCCATCCAACTCTCTGCCCATTCAGTGCCTGCACCCATGCAGCTAACAGGTTTTAGATCTTCTCTGTCCTTATCTTACTGAACCTAACAGTTGAGCAAATCTCTATTTGGTGCGGGCACTGTTCTAGGCACTGAAGATATAGTGGTGAATGAAATATTTAAGAAATCCCTGCCCTTTGGAGCTTACCTTCCAGTGGGAGGGGCAGATCATAAGATAAATAACTAAAATATATAGCATATAAAATAGTAGTAGGTGCTAAGGTGACAGTTAGACAGGCTGGTCAGGGGAGGTCTCAACAGAAAGGTGGCATTTCGGTCAGACCCTTGAGTGAAGGATGTACCATGCAGATATCTGGGGAAAAGCTTTTCAGGCAGAGAGAAAGATAATTGAAACGGCCCTGAGGCAAGAACGTGCCTGGCATGCGGAAGAATAGCTAGGAGGCCAGAGTGGTCCAAGTAGAGGAAACATGAAGAATTTCAGGAGAGGGCAGAGATGGAGCCGGGTCAGAACAGGGAGGGTCTTGTAGATAGAGCATGAACTTTGACATTTATTCTGAGTGAGACAGAAGGATGTTGGAAGGTTTTGAGCAGAGGATTTACGTGACCTGGCTTGGGTTTTACATGGATCACTCTGGCTGCTGTGTTAACAATAGATTATGTGGAAGCAAGAATAGAAGTAGAGGCCAAAAAAATACAAAAACAAAAACAAAAAGTAGAGCCATGTTAGGAAGCTATTGCAATAATCTAGGCAATAAATGATGCTGGCTTGGCCAGACTGTTAACAGTGGAGGTGGTAAGAAGTGGTTGGACTCTAGAATTATTTTGAAAGTAGGGCCAACAGGTTTTGCTGATGGATTGGATGTGGGATGTGAGAGATAAAAGGAAGTCAAGGATGACTTCAAGGTTTTTGGTCTGAGAAACTTGAAGAATGTAGTTGTCATTTGCTGAGATGAGGAAGACTGAACAAGAAGCAGGTTTTGGGGGGAGTAAACGAAGACTTCGTTTTGGACTTACTAAGTTTGAAGTGTTTATTATATATCCCCATAGAGAAGGCAAATAGGCATTTGGACACACACATGAATCTGGAGTTCAGGGAGGAGGACCAGGTAAGATATGAAATCGAAAATAGTCGGAGCACATGTCTGGAACTCAAAACCATGAGCCTTGATGAGGCCACCAGCAGAGCGAGCGCAGAAGGAAAAGAGACAAGGTTTACACACTGGTCCCTGGTCTGCTCCAACATCTAAGGCAGTGAAGAAGAACCAGAACAGGAGTCTGACAGGGGCTGCCACAGAGATGGGTGGGAGCTAGGCAAGTGCGATGTCCTGGTTTCCAGGGGAAGTGAGTGTTCCAAGGAGAAGAGCGATCACATTGCTGCCGACGGGTCAAACAAGAGCATTGACCCTTGGATTTAACAACGTAGAGGTCATGGGTTGATCTCATTAAGGAGAGTTTTCTTGGAGTGGATCAAGAGATACCTTGGTGGGGTAAAAGCCTGGTGGGAGTGGATTCAAGAGAGAATGCGGGAAGTGAAGCTGGAGACATCAAGTGTAGCCTACTCTTTCAAAGAAACTGGGTAGAAAAGGAAGAAAAGAAATGGAGTGGTAACTGGAGGAGAAGTGCGGCCAAGAGAAGTTTTTGTTGTTGCTGTGTTGCTGTTGTTTTTCACAGAAGAAGTGATGCATATTTGTAGGCTGCTGGGAATAATCTAGTAGAGAGGGAAACATTGATGATGCAAGAGGACAGGGCAGAATTGCTGGGACAGTCAATGAGTAGGTGAGAGAAGATGGGATCTAGGGCACAAGTGGAGGGGTTGACCTTGGGAGGACCATGGATACCTGAGTTAACAGGACAGCAAGTTGGACACAGGTGCATGTAACAGGTCGATTCGGCCATGTGCACCTGCGGATGTTCTCTTCAGACTGTTTCAGTTTTCTGTAAGACTAGACAGTAAAGTAGGAGGCAAGGTCATCCGTAGAGTGAGAATGGGAAGGTGTTGGAAGTCCAAGGAGAGAAGAGAAAGTAGACAATACTCAGCAGGCTGGGAGTTAGATAAACTAGAGAAACGCGTGTCACCCTGGGCAGCACTAAGGACCCACCAGCAGTGAGTGATCACAAATTTAAAGTGCAGTCA
Source organism: Tapirus indicus (assembly GCA_031878705.1). NCBI lineage: Eukaryota > Metazoa > Chordata > Mammalia > Perissodactyla > Tapiridae > Tapirus > Tapirus indicus. The sequence goes on along the minus strand of CM062918.1, from coordinate 151,952,151 downwards.
ATCAGCATCGTTCTGTATTTTTCTCCAAACCCTTTTAGCTGCACCAGTATGGGTGCAGAATAGACCTAAGAGCAGTTCCAGTGGAGAAATGGGGAAAGAAGCCAAACTGGGATGACTTGAAGAGGAAATAGGAGGTGAGGAAGTAGAGATCCCAGATTTAGACGACTTGTTCCAGAAGTTTTACTGTAAAACATAGCTCAGAAATGATGTAATATTTGGCGGAAAGTGTGGGGTTGGGAAATGTAAGATCTTTTTTTTTTAAGGTGAAGATTCACCCTGAGCTAACATCTGTTGCCAATCCTCTTCTTTTTCTTTTTTCCTCCCCAAAGCCCCAGTGCATGGTTGTATATCCTAGCTGCATGTCCTTCTGTGTGAGCCACCACCACAGCATGGCAACTGACAGACAGGTTCTGTGACTAAGAAATGAATCTGGGCCACCAAAGCGGTGAGAGTGCTGAACTTGAACCACTAGACCATCAGGGCTGGCTCTGTAAGGTCTTTTTTAAAGACAGAGCATGTTTGTTCACTAATGGACTAACTACCCCAGGAGAGAAGAAGAAATTGATGATGCAGAAGAGGGGGGGTGGGGTCGTGGAAGGGGTAAAGCCCTTAAGAAGGTAACAGGATGTAGAACACAGAGCAAGTGCAGGAACGGACCTCTGGTGGGCGCAGGTGTGAGCAGATTTGTGAAGATTGCCAGGAAGATCAGGTTTTCCACTCAGAGGGCTTCTATTTTCTTGATGATAATAAGATGAGGTCATTAGTTGAGAAGAGGGCAGTTGGAGGCGGGAGAAAGTATGAAATAACTGTCTTGAAAATAGGTGAGTGCACTGCCTATGGAAGCACAGACGAGTCCTGGCCGTTGTCAAGTGCCCATCTGAGGTTTCTATCCAGAATTTAAAGTTCAAGCAGTTAATTTAAAACTAAAGTTAAAGGAGTCAGTCTGGTGGTGCTACTGAACCAGCAAGCAGCTGCTGAGAAGGCGGAGAGTCGGCTCCGCCAGGGAAACCTACAAGTCGGCAGAGCTTTGTCCATGAAAAATGTCCTATCTCTAGAACCAAGGGAAGGCGGCAGAAAGGAGAACCAGAGGGTGACACTGTGTCGTTCTGACTGCTGATCCCTTTAGATGAGTTTCTATTTTAAGAGACTGGATGTCAATAGTGCTTAATTTAATCAGCTTCTTGCAGGTTAAAAGGAAATTGGAAATCTTTGTGAGTACTGTGACAAGTTTTCATTAGAAGCTCAGACTAATGGGCTAAGGGCGTTGCAGGGCAAAGGAGGATGGCTTATCTATTTATCCCAAAGACTGTTATGACCCTGCAGGACAAATTCTTTGGCTTGGACCCTGTTTATCAGGATACGCTAGTTGCTTATCTCAGGATCTCTCCTTTACCCCCAGCTATCATTTCTAGCACTGGCCTGCAGAACCATCCCTGAGGTCAGTCCTGACCTTAGTACAAGGAGATTTTAGGAGCTCTAGTTTAGAACTCAACGGACCCTAACCTTCTTACTCTGGCATGTAAAGCCTTCTATAATACGGCTTCAACCTACTTTTCCAGGTTCATTTCCCACCACTCCCGGCTGCTTGTAGATGCCTGAGGATTCATGCTTCCATGCAATTCCTCCTGTCTGCCTAGGATATCCTCCACTGCCTCGTCCACCTGGGGAACTGTTATATCTCCCTCAAGGCTCCTCAAGTATCACCTCTTCAGGCTTTCTCTGGGTCCCTTCATCCTTAGCGAGACTCCATCCTCAGAGAGACCTGGAGTTGAATCTCAGCTCCACGACTTATTAACCAAGTAATTCATTGTGCCTCAGTTTCCTCATATGTTTAATGATGAAAACAAGAGAATCGACTTCATAGGGTTACTCTAAAAATTAGATGAGACAGTGCATGCGATATGCTTAGGTGGATGTTTTCAGTGCCTGGCACACGGTGGGAATAAACAGTTATCATAGCCATTATTCTCAACTAACTATCTGGAAGCTAGAGTCTCGCTAATTTGTCCACGCCTGAACTCTTGTCTTGAAATCTTAAGTATTTTATTTGCTCATTGAATGCATCTCTGCCTTGCAATCCCCTCCACCTCTCCCCCCACCCTTTTCCAAACTACCACTCCACCCCAAGATGTCTGGTCTTCTAGGGGCAGGACCCTGGCACCTGGTTAGCCGACCTCTAGCCACATCCTCTCTGAGGTTCCCATTACCACGCTCCACCTGGAGGCACCCCTCTCTGGTGGGGTCTCCTCCTGACTCCAGCTTCTTCCTGGGCTTCTGTCCCTAGCTGTCAGCACACCAGTCCCTGCCTTCCTTCACTCCTCCATAGACTCTGCTCCATCCTCAATGTCTGCCCCACCCCAGATTTTCCAGCCCCTCTGGGTCTGCACTGAAGTGTCACCAACAACCCCTTCTCCATATCTGGCCATAATGGACATTTTATATTTGCTGTACACACTTTTGCTGAACAGTAATGATCAGTCCTATGACTGCACACAAGAGTGCTGACCCAGTTACATTCTTTTCCTGCAAGGATCCCCAGATATCCTTCTGTGGAATCCAAAATGTCTTTGATTTACCCAATTGTTGGCAGCACTGACCAAATCACACATACTAGATTACACTACAACTTGTTAGTTTCCACCAAAGCCGTCTAAATGGCTCCATCATTTCATCCTAGCTGGAGCTCTGCAGTCGAACCGTTCCTGCTGTAGTGGATGGTGGTTAAACATGCTATGACTTTGGCTTTTTATTCAAATGAATTTACCAACCAGAAACTTCAGGCCACTGTGATATTTTGACTAGAACTCTCCACCCAACTACCAAATAATCTGGGGAAATTAGTGGGTTTGTAGCAGACGTAAATATGTGGAAATAAGGAGAATCCCATATTCTAAATGTTCCCCAAGCCTTACATTTAGAAACGACCTCAACCAATCTGTTTAACCTAAAGTCTCCGTCAATTGAAATGTCAAATTTAGCAGAGAGAGGGAGAAAAGCTGCCCCTGGAAAGAATCATTCCTGGATAAACAAATTACCCTTCAAACAGAGCTACCGTGAGTCGATTAAGCAAGGCACTTACTTCTATGTCATCAAATGAGTTAACTTTATCTGCAAGACTAGTTGTCATTAATTTTTACTCTCATAGAATGTCACTATATTGTATAAATTTGTATGGACTTACAAGAAATCAACTTATACGTAATAATTATGTTCTATTTATACAATTATATTTTATAAAGGAAGACATATCTTTAGACCCAAGGGCTTCTGTAATATGAAATAAAATCCTTCTAGTACCAAGGATACATTTCCTAAAAAACCAAAGGGAGGCAATTCCTTTTATTTATTTCCTAAGTAGAGAAATCACAAGGCAATACATTATTCCACTCATCCTGTTAGCGGTTAGTTAGCTTGATACGGGAGAAGAGGTGAGGGCTGAGGGAGAAAAATCACTGTGTACATTAGAGTGATGGTTCATTCAACAGTCAGGATTCCTTTCCTCCACGTTAAAAAAGCAGCGCAGATGAAAGGGACTGAATTACTCTCCCCTGATTTGCCAGAGGGGCCATCCAGACAATGGGGAGGAGGTGGAGGCGAGAGCCCTGCTCTTCCCCGGGCGCAGCCCACAGCCTCCATGGGGCCTGGAGAGAGACGCACTCCACAGCCGCATTCCAGCAACCCACTCCCACTTGAGCCGCTATGCCCAAGAGCCTGTTACTAAATATAGCCCTGCCTTTCACAGCGCCAGGAGAGCCCCCGCTGGGTGCATCCAGCGGAATCTTCTCTTCACACACTCCTAATATGGTCAGCCCTGCAGCCTATCATCCTGTGAGCAGGAGGAAGATCAGGCTGTGCTCCACACCTCCTGGAGGTTAACCCCTTCGTGGAAGGCAGAATGGAAGAGAGATCGACCACTGTTGCTGCAGATTCTCTGGTTACTAATAACCACAAGTCAGGTCGACATGATCTGCAAGCCAGGATCCAGCCCCCCTTCCGAACAGCAGTGTTTGCAGACAGTTGCATTAGATCAAGGAAGCAGGGCAAAATGAACTGCTGTGACCCCATGGGTCACTGCAATGAAGCAGGAAAAGAAAAATAAAGGAAAAAGAAATAACCTTCCCAGGGGGGTGGGAAAGGCAGCAGGATAGAAGACAGAAGAGGGACTGTCATGTGCATGCCACCCCCTCCCCACAGACTGTGCATCGGCTCTGTCACAGCAGCTGCTGCCCAGGGCAAAGAGGAAAACAGGGGCCATGCGGGCTGTTTGCAACAGACCCAAGTAATGAGCAGAGGCTGCAGAGAACGGGGCCAGGGCAGCCGACATTCTTCCCGGCCTCGGGGACCCCAGCATCCCCGGGACCGGGACCGGGCCGTTCAGTGCTTCAGTGTTTCCCAAGGGCCAGAGGAGGGGCCCTGCAGGGATAATGAGGAAGAGCCAGTGGTGAGACTTGCTAAAGTGTGGGTGGAACACTAAAAGCCTCTTCCTCTTTTTCTTGGGGTGGGCGGTCCCCGTAGCAGCTTCCCACTAAGAGTGCCCTTAGGGTGGGCGAGCGCCTCTGAGAGGGGGACAAGTGATAAAATGAAGTTAGGCTCAGATGTTGCCATCACGCTGATTGTTGGCGCCCAACATCTGGTAGGAGGGCTGTGAGCACAGGAGGCCAGGGCGGGTCAGGACACCCTTAGACAGCGTGGTGTTCATTCTCATAAGGGTCGGATGTGGGACCCTTGGCTGTGGGCTGGCCCTGCTCCCCACTGTTTGCAGAGATGACAAGGGCAGCTGGCCACAGTGCGTGCTGATCTACCTTTTGGAACCCCACATTATGAAAACTGCTTCCACCTTCCGCTTTGTCAAGGGCAGAGTGCCCTGAGAAGGGCGGTAGAGGGGGTCTCAGCCAGAAGTGAGGCTGTGCTGGGCTTCACCGTGACAAAGGTGTGGACCGACACTGCTAGACCATCTTCTTCCTGGTGAAATACGGGTGCGGACACGGAGAAAATCTCCCCGCTCTCCAGCCCCACCCACCACTGCCTCTCTGAGGGGGCCGAGGAGCCCACCCTGTATGTCCAGAGTGCCTGTCACGTGGGATAGTTAAATGGGGGCGCCGCAAAGTCTCAGGTTGTGGGTGAGTGTCCTTCTCTGGGGGTCGAGCTCCAGGGAGCAGTGGAGGAAAGTCCCACTCCTGTCACAGCTGAGACCCCTCCTGACTCAGGTGAGATCTGCCACGGGTGAGACCCCTCCTAATGCAGGTGAGACGCCTCCTGACACCGAGATCTGACACAGCTGAGACCCCTCCTGACACAGGTGAGACCCCCATAACACAGGTAAGACCCCCTCCTGACGCAGATGAGATCTGACACAGGTGAGACCCCCCTCCTGATGCAGGTGAGACCCCTCCTGACATGGATGAGATGACACAGCTGAGACCCCCCAACACAGGTGAGACCCCCCATAACACAGGTGAGACTCCTCCTGACGCAGGTGAGACCCCTCCTGATGCAGGTGAGACCTGCCTCACTGGCTTTTGCCTGGGCAATGCATAGAGATGGCCCCCCGCCTCCATAACTTTAGTTTGACTTCTGCACTTTGTCATCTGCTCCTGGAACCCCAAGTCTGGCCCTTTCAGGTCACATCTAAGAAGGGGAGAAGGGGGGAGGTGGGCACAATCTTCAGCTGTCCCCACTGCACTCAGCCCCCACCTTGGTTTTCTTTCCAAGCTTTGTTATTACATAAACTCGTAAGTAGGAAGCTCAGTTCCCCTCAGAACCTTTGCTTTCGATTCAAATGAGTCCTGGTTAGTAACTGGTTCCTGATACAAGGACTGGTTTAGGATGTTTGAGGGTTAGAAACAAACAAACCTGCAATTAACTATTTCTTTCCCTTATGGTTTTGGATACAATAATCCGAATTCCCCTGTATTGATGTGGCAGCCTCTAACTACTACAAAAAATGCCAGGAAATGTGGAGAAGGAAGAAAAGCATAAAAATATATAAGGTCTTATCTTGTACCAGTTGAAATATCATACTCTATTACAAAAAGAATAAATAATATCCAAGTGGCAGAAAAGGAACATAGAGGGGCCAGCCCGGTGGCGCAGCAGTTTAGTCCGCACTTGGCAGCCCGGGGTTCACGGGTTCGGATCCCGGGTGCAGACAGATGCACTGCTTGTCAGCCACGCTGTGGCGGCGTCCCATATAAAGTAGAGGAAGATGGGCACGGATGTTAGCCCAGGGCCAGTCTTCCTCAGCAAAAAGAGGAGGATTAGCAACGGATGTTAGCTCAGGGCTGGTCTGCCTCACAAAAAAAAAAAAAAAAAAAGAAAAGGAACATAGGAAGTTTAGAAGCATTACTTAATTCTCAATAAAACATAGATTAAAAATTCCTTGTCAGAATTTGTATCACTGCCCCTCTTTGCAACCCAAATGAAAGAGAGAAAAAAAAAGAGGAAGAGTTCATAGAGTTCTCTAGAGTTCTTCTTTCAGGGTCAGAGTTAACGTCACTAATTCAGTAATTCGTAAACAACACTACAGCTTACCTCCGGCCCACCTGCCCTCTCCACCCCGGGATGGCGGAGACGCCTCAGAGCAAAGGACGACGCTGCTGTGATGCTGTGTGTCTCAGTGGTCTTAGACCCTAGGGATATGTGGGCCGTGAACCTCACGTGCTCGTATCCACACACGCTTTACAGCGGGAATTAATACTCACCAAGGGATCCGCTGACTCCAACAACTACGTTTTGAGTTCTGCTACGTGGCGTTCTCTGCTCCTGCTGATGGAGACACTGCAGTGACCAAGACAAGCTTCCGACCCTTTGGAGCTTTTCTAGGAGAAAACAGACCAAAAAAGACCCTGATTGCTATCATCGGCAAGGAGATAACCGGGTGCTGGGGTGCGTGGGAGGGCACCGCGGCGGGGCAGCGTGTCACCAGGCGCGGCCGAGGAGAAGAGGACGCTCTGAGTTAAGTCAGGCCTGACGGTGCGAAGGTGCTGATTCAAGAACCAGTTTAGGACGCGCGAGGGCCAGAAATAAAACCAGTGCCTGGCTGGAGCCCAGCAAAACAGCGGGAAAGAGAAGAGAAATGGGACTGGTCAATAGGGAGGGATCGGAAGAAGCCGTGAAGTTGAGACCTTTATCCTAACTTCAGTGGGAAAGCATGGGAGGGCTTTCAGCCGGGAAAGAACGTGATCTGATTCCCAGGTTAAATGTCGACAATTTCTAAATAGTGCTCTAATAATCGACAGCTACAGCTGTACCGTCCGAGAGATGACGATGCAGATGCCCACATACCTGCTGGCTGTCTGCACGTCATCTTAGCAACTCAAGAGGCCCCACACTCTCAGCCGCTTGAAGTTCGAAACTTCTGCATCACTGGGAACCTGAGTCATTTCAGAAACTGGTCTGTATCCCGGAATATGCAAGGTAGGAACGCTCTTTTCTTTTCCCTCTGGGTCAGGAACCAGCAGGATCTTGCTCTCTGATTGTGTCCAAGAAAGTAAACAGTTCCAGCCACCAACCTAGACAGATGAACTACCCATCGACTTATAGAGAAGGACTGTTACCCTGACCTTGGGACCACACTCCAGGCTCTCGGTTTGCACAAAGAAGGCCGGACTGGGGAAGACAAGCACGTTCCTGTTCCAGACATGGGGCCTGGAGACAGGCTGTTGATACAACAGCACATCAGGAATACAGTGGTTTTAGCAGCTGCGCTTCAGGTGGACTCTCCTCCCTCTGCTTTCAGCTCCCATGTTGATGGCTTTTTTCGGTAGCTTCTGACACCACAGCTCATCAGCACTTAAGTGAAAATATCCACTTCTGATGACTTAGTGGGGGTGAAGGGAAAGGAGACCAATTATATTTAACATGGAATGGGCTGAAGATATATTTTTGTCGATGGAAGTCCTCTCTTCAAGGTTGACCAATTAGAATTTCCAGAGCTACAACCAGAGGTGACAATTCTCGTGCCAGAGGAAGGCCTCGAGAGTCTCAATAAAACACACTTAAAACAGATGAGGTTTCCCCACGCGTACCTTCCCCAACCTCGGGCTGCAAAGAGGGCTAGTTGCAGGTGCTTATGAAGCTCTCTCCGACATCAGAAGATAAATCCCAGGTCTGATTAGCAATGCTGTTCAGCTCTAAGACGAGCTGCCAGGCCCTCCGTGGAGCTTGGGGTTGCTAAAGCCTGTGGATCAATATCTCCGTTCACACAGGGAGCACGACAATGACAGGCTTCTTTCCAGGAAGCGGCAGGGAGATCCATTCTTCAAAGGGGGTGAAGACGTAGACAATGACCATGTTTCACAATAAATATTAGCCAAACCATTAAATTTTTTTAAACACAGATTTATTGGGTGGGTTTGCATGAATGTGTACCTTTGGCAGAATTCTCAAGGGTTGTCTCTTTCATGGAAAAAAAAACCCTGTCAGCCAAGGCCTGGGAAACTATTTCAGCGAAGAAAAGTGGCCCGTAATATAACCCAGGCAATAACTGCAGCCAGAGCCAGAAAATGCAGTCAGAGGGCTTCAGCAAGTGCCAGGCAGTGACAAGGGGCCCGAGAGCTGTGCTTTCTCTTCACGGCTTCTGCTCCAGGAAAATGACCTTGAGGTGACCTTCAAGTCCTAAATTTCCTTATGAAAGAAAATATTAGGAAGGAATAAGAAAATTACAGGCCCTAAAAATTGAAATGAAGAGGAAATTCTCATGAGTTTACTTAGAAAGGAAATAATTAAATTCTTTTGGAATGATCTTTTATCTTAAAGTACAAAAGAGGGAGCCAAGAGGGAAGAGACTGTAGCCAGGACTCCCGGTCAGATCAAGTCTTCACAGCCCAACTGCTGAAATAGATTAAATTAAAAGCCGGGATTGAATGATGTCACCAAGCACTTTGATCAGGGAGACCATTTACCGAGTGTGACATTGATCAATATTTGGCTGTTACAACTGAAGGAAGAAAAGGAGGATCAATTGTTGGAGTAGCCCCTGTGGACACGCCTGCAGACAGAGCAGCTAATAAGCAGGTGAGTGTGAGGTATGGTTACTGTGCTCCAGATTCTGCACTTGCCCTTCTCGGGTCCCTCTCTCTGTCCAGTGCTGTACCCCAGGGGCAAACTGTCCGCCCTCTGGGACAGCTGACTTCTGGGTGGGTTTGAGACTAGAGAGGAAGAGGAGAGACTGCTTGCTCTGGTATTTCTTCTCTGCTCCACCCCGCTCCATCCTTATCTCTGGCCAGCAGCATGCTGTCAGGTCACTGCCCAGGACTCTAGTTCTCAGTGGGCCTGTCCTTCAGGCTTGCAAGTGATAATGGCTTTCTGCTCTTGCTCATCTCTGGATGCTTCGCCATCCACGGTGTGCTCCCTCCCCCCACCCACACCTCTCACAACAGCCCCTTCATCACACTCTCTTCACTTAACGCATGGGAGTGGAACTGTGTTTCCTGCCAGGACACTGACCACCCCCTACAGTCCTGAAGACATTTTCACAGAAAAGAGTACCGCTACAAACGGTCACGTGTACCATGGGTACTGCATTTCGATTCAGTGCCTTAATGTGACATGAACTTAGATTGGCAGTTCGTTTTCTTTAGGCCTTTTCAGCAGGAGACCCATGTTTTTTATATACATGATAGGGGATCTGGGCCAGAGCCCCCAGATATCCTTTGTGAGATTTACATTACGGGGGACCCAGCAAGAATGGGCAGAATAGCAGAGTTTTGCTGCAGCAAGTTTTCCCACTGGTGTTGAGAGAGTTTATGACTCTAGAAATATCCCCCAATTTATAAAGGAATAGAAACATTCTGCATTTGTTTTTCTTCCTGGCTATGAGTAGGTAGCCAAGATAAGAGAAGGACAAGAGAGAGAAACAGGAGAGGAGAGGACGGGGGTGGGAGGAGGAGGGGGAAGAAGGGAGGGAGGGGAGGCAAAAAGAGAGAGCCACTAATTCTTTCTTACATTTCAGCCAGGGCTAAATAAAGTCTCTTTTTTAGAAAACTGAATAATTCTACTTGCAGAATTAGTGCCAAGATTTTTGCTTTGAAAAAGGGGCCAGCCTACATAGATGCTGAATTTACAACCTGGAGCTCAGAGGCCTTTCCGGAACACCCTGTCTAAAGTACCCCCAGTCCTCCATCACCCACTGCCCCATGACGTGTCTTACTTTTCCTCGTGGCACTGAGCGCTTCCTGACATCACACTATGGGACATATGGTTCTGTCTGTCGTTGGCCTTCTCCTCCGGTGTGCGAGTCCATGAGGCTGGGCATGCTGCAGGGTCTGCCACCGCCTGGTGCCCCGAGAAACTCAAGGGTGGGTTTGGAAGCATTCAACTGTTTTTCCAAGTTGTTTTTTCACGTTAAGGAGACACGCCCAGCAACCACCTTGAAGCTAACCAAGCCTCCCTACAAAAGCTACGCCCATGACCTTGCCTCATTTTTAATGGGAAGATCTCTTCAAGAGGAGATGAAGCCTCGTTACCGTAATCTGCAGTGTCCCCGCCTCTCCCTTTTGAATAATCATTCCCCAACCGAAATAAAAGTTCCTGCTGCCCTTTGTTCGGGGACGCCATGATTTTGGAAATGATTCCTTGTGGACTCCTATTTGCTGCAAATACACTTTACTTTGTGAGACAACTTCCACTGGTGTGGAGTCTTATTTAACTCACCGGGAGGTGAGCCCACTTGGTTCAGTGTCAGTTCTTTCCCCAGTGCCGGGGGAGGGTGGGCATCGAGACCAGCCTGACGGTGGGACCCACCAAGCCTGGAAACCTGCAGTGGCCATTCCCCCAGAAATGCAGATGGGTGGGTGGTAGTGACTGCAGGAACAACGGCGACAATGTTTTGTCTCAGGACGTCTGAATGGAGGACACTTACTTATTCGAAAGCGATTCTCTCCCAAAATTACTTTTTGTGAAAACTTGATTTGGGGCTTGATTCCCATGTTAGTAGCAGAGAATGAAATGTCTCTTTTCTCTTCCTTGGTGCTGTATTTTCTCCCTATGAAAATAAGAAAGAAAAGAACTCCAGATGGAGTGCCTCACATTGTGGGCAGATTTAGAAAAAAGCCCCTGGAATTTGTACTGGTCGTGCAGTTCTGTGCAGACTGACAAGTGAGTAATCTTCCATCTATTGCTGTAATTTCAGGCTTCAGAGATGGCCAGCTTTGTTGTTCAAAGAGTTTTATTAAAAATTTGTGAGGAGGGAAAAGAAGTCTCTGGGGGCCTGTCTGATTTCATTACCTCTGACAGCACACAGACGGAGCAGAGCTGCCGAAGGCCCGAGGTGGCTGGCGTGGCGCGAGGGTGCAGCAGAGGCCTCTGGAACCTCCCGGTACTGATCCCAGATGCTGGAGTCTGCTGGGGTCTCTCCAGAACCACGAGTCTCGGTATGTAACCTAGCGTATACTTCTCAGTCCTTAGACCACCACCGTCCCAGTCAGAAGACAAACACCCACGGATCCAACATGTAACTTGTCCCCTTAACGTAACTTCTGCTGCTGCTCCCCTCGTTACCAAAGCTCCGTTCTCTGAAAATTTTCTCTTGAGTCCAGATGGAGCAACACGCTACCAGCAGTTCTGCGGCTGTGAAGCATGGCAGGAATCCAGCATTCCATGAAGAGGGGTGCTGCCGTGGGGACTGCAATCCAGACAGCATCAGAATCTCCCGAAATCTGAGTACAGACCTCAAAATGTCCTTAAAGGCAGGGGTTTGCCTGAGGGCAGACTGACCTGCGTGCTCCATAAGGAGGGCTGGGTCACGGGAAGGTAGTCGGTGGCGCCGAATGAGCTGCCTTCTCCCATCCGTATTTTTCTGGTTGTCAAGAGAGGTCTCCAGCATCACAAGTGGCCCTGCTGAAAGATGCCCAGTGGACTTTTGTGAAGGTTTGGGATGAACGAAGAGGTGGGAGGGAGTGCACCGTGGGCCAGCAACACAGAATGGGGCGGTGGAGTGTGAAGAGGCCCAGACGGGTGTCTGGATCCCCACGCCAGCTCACCCACGGGCTCTGACTCAGCCTCTCTCAACCTGAGATAAATGTTGGGGTCAACTGAGAGCCTTTCAAAAATACTGATGCCTGGGTACAACCCCCAGAACAGTTAAAATAGGATCAAATTAGAATCTCTGCCATTGCCTCACAGTCCTAGTAGAACGTTTAAGGTTGTAAAAAGTTTGGGAACAACTTGAATGCGGAAAATGCAGAGCTAATGCGGAGGGCGAGTTTCGTTGGTTCCCTGGCCTCCCTCGCACTCGCGGAGGAGTGGGGTGCATTGCCAAACCAAGGGGTTCACGGCCAGGTGGAGCCTGGGTGGAGGTGGAGCTAGGGTAACACAGGAGAGTGAGGGCCACCTGCACGCTCAGGCCCAGTGCTCTGGCCACTGCTCAGACAGTGGGGACAGATGGGGGCCTGATTCCAGAGGTGCCTTGGGGGTCTTTGGAAATAAATTCCTGGGCTGCACCGAGGGTGGAGAAACTGCCTCCCTCATCTGACCCACAGCCCCAGGCGTCTGCCTTTGATTCTTTGTTAAGATCACACCCACCACCAAAGATACAAAGATTCCTCCTTCCCTCTACCAAATCCCTTCCACCTTTTCCACCTTGTCCCTGCTTAGCCTACTTCCCCGCTCACAGGAGAAAGAGGGGTAGCTCTTTCTCCTGATATTTTAGGGGCCGTATTAGACTTGGCGATGGTCCTGATTTTTACTCATAGCGTTACTGCCCCACCCAGTGGGGTTGCGCAGGGCACTACCTGTACAGCTGTAGATGACGACCCTGCGGAGGCCATGACCAGACAACATGCCACAGATAGAAGCAGAGATGGGGCCAGCCCTGATGGCCTAGTGGTTAAAGTTTCGCATGCTCCACTTCGGCGGCCCAGGTTTGGTTCCTGGGCACAAAACCACACCACTCGTCTGTTAGTGGCCACGCTGTGGTGGTGGTGCCCATAAAAAAAAAAAAGGGGGGCTGCCCGGTGGCGCAGCGGTTTAGTCCGCGCTTGGCAGCCCGGGGTTCGCAAGTTCGGATCCTGGGCGCCCGCCGACGCACTGCCTGTCAGCCATGCCGTGGCGACGTCCCATATAAAGTGGAGGAAGATGGGCACGGATGTTAGCCCAGGGCCAGTCTTCCTCAGCAAAAAGGGGAAGATTGGCAACAGATGTTAGCTCAGGGCTGGTCTTCCCACAAAAAAAAAAAAAAAAAAGATTGGCCAAGATGTTAGCTCAGGGCGAATCTTCCTCAGCAAAAAAAAAAAAAAAAAAACCCAAAAAACAAAAAAGTGCAAATAACGGAATTAATACACACACACATCAGTAAGCTACCAGCATGGCAAAGAAAGGAAAATAGCAGCAACAACAAAGCAGGAGAATGACCTGTGTTAACCTAGACAGCGATGAAACGCTCCATGTAAACTGTGATTTTAGTTGCTTCTTCTTAGCCCTAGAAATTATGCTGTCCTTTGAAGAGCTGATGTAGCACTCTAAATGATACATTCAGTACGAGTTCCCTGCTCTGTCTCTCTGTAGGATGGTAATCGAGACTGGATACATGCCCTGGTGTCTAATTCTCCACTTACATAATTAGTAACTGCACATCATGCAAAAGAAAAAAAAAAGTCCTGCCTCAAGCGGGCATCTCAGAGGAGGCCCAGCTGAGGTGGTTCTGCAGGTTAAATTCTTTAGTGCTAAGGCTTCTCAGCCCCAGGTCATTACTATTTGTTGGTTTCTTCTTCTGTTATCATTACCATTAGCATTACCACGATGTGATCACTGTTGAGAGAATGTTCTAGAAATTTGAGGGTTAGAGAGTGGTAGGGAGAAGGGCGTGGCCTTGGCATCTTCTCAGAACCACAGCTCTGCATCTCGTGAGGAGCCTCCGAGGGGTGTCTTCCAGCTCTGAGTCTCCTGAGACCCTGCGCACGTCACAATTCACTCTTGGTGAACCACCCCGCAGAGGGCAGGACAGACAAAATGAGAGGAGAAATCACAGGATATTTGGAGGCTCCAAGGCTGTAATGGCCTAAATCAACCGGTTCCCTTTTCTTTTCCTTTGGGTTCTTCAGTTATTTAATTATTATTTCTTAGCTGCAGACTCAAGACATCTTTTCCCAGAATAAGCAATCTTACGCTTCACTGAATAGCACATACCTGCGACCCCTCGTCTTCCTGAGACACTGGTTTCAGCTCACTGACCTCTTCAGGGCAGCCTCCAAGGTCACAGTTAGGGTCTGACTTGGGTGACAACTGGAGTCAGGCTTTTTAGAATTGTATTTCCTAAACGGAGAGTAGTTCCTCCCTCAGTGAAAGGCATCTCGGCAGAGCTAATGGTTGAGGTGAATCTCTTGTTTTCTTGGGGGGCATTTTATCTTCTCTCTGGAAAGTACCAAAGAGCTCCCCGTCAGAGTGATGGTGCCTCCCTCCTCTCGTTCTCCCTCACCCCAGACACACACGTGCACACACACGCATGTGCCCGTTCACTGCTGGGGACGTCCTTTTTCTTTAGCACACACAGAAGATGGGAATAGTGTCATCATCCACTGACGTGTCTCTTAAAGTCTGAGAAGCAGTGTTGGCAGCTGCAACCACAGCCAAGGGTCCACGTCGAGGGCTCGCAGCTCTGCCTCCACCGTGGGAATCAGGTCTATTCAAGCATTTCCCCAACACCTCTCAGGGCCAGAGGCTCAGCTCCCGCACTCAAGGGGCAGACGCTCCAGCCCTCACCTCGGGGAGCTGGTTTCACACGGCCCTGCCCATTAGTGCTGTGCTTAGGTTACACAAGAAGGTCAACCTTCCCAGACGTCCAGTTACCTCTAGGTCAGGCTCTGAGACGGGTGGCTGTGCGCAGTCAAAGGCTGACACTCCACTCCACAGGTGCCTCGTTGGGCGTAGTCTGATGCCGATAGTAATTAACTCTTCATAGACCCAAACTACGTACAAGTTGATTTACGTCCATTGTGTCAGACCTAACATGAGGACTGGATACGTGGAAAATTACATAACTTTTAAGAGATGAAAATGGTCTGTCAATAATGAGGAAGAGGATTGTCAAAGAAGAGGCAGCGGGCTGCAAATGGAGTTGTTTGCCCCCACGACAGCAAAACAGACTTAACTGCAGTTTCAACCCCTCCCAGAAATGTGACCTTGAAACAGTTGATCTGAAGTTTTGGGATCAAGTGCTAGTAAGGTCATCTACAGGGTAAAATCCCTGCTGTTTCCTTCCCACAAAAGAAGATGCCCAGGCCTGAAGCAGCCCTTAGTTTTCTTTTGCTCATGACGTCCTTGCCCCACCCTCCTTCCTATAAAAACCTTCCATTTTGTACAGCTCCTCGGAGCATCTCTCTACTTGCTGGATGGGATGCTGCCCGATTCATGAATTGCTTAATAGAAGCCAATTAGCTCTTCAGATTCACTCGGTTGGATTTTCGTTTTAACGAGATGATTGGAACTCTCCCAGGGTGTCATTGAGTGAGCTGCATGCTCCAGAAGAAATTTCCAAACATCTGTACTTAGGACAACATTCCTTCCAGATTTTCCAAAACTGTTCCAATTTCTACTAATTTGCCCTCTTGTTGCCATAAATATCCTAATACTTGTCATACGGGGTGCCATGTATTTTTGGTCAGCATAATTAAAGCTCACTGCAATTGTTGGTGTGTTTCCAGGCCTTGTAAACATAGAAAGAGGTCCTAGGTCACTCTCAATTTTTGGGGTGACAAGCATATTTAAAAAAAGCCGAATCAGGGTTACAAACGTTGAGGTATGATTTAAATAATGGTATTTAACAATTTGATACCTTTAACCCTTCCCCCAAATACAGTGTAATATAATTGTGCTATTCATAAGAAATTAATGGAATTTGCTGTGCCCACACACACCCGTGTATGTGTGGGTTTCCGTCTTGTCCTTCGACGCTTTATCTCTGGCTGGAAGTTGACCTGGAGATCGTGTTAAACATCTAAATGGAAGGTGCCTCGTGACATTGATGCTGCAGGAGAGGCAAAAATAATTTTTCCTCTATCCTTCTCAGTTCTTGGCTGGGGCCCCTATAACAAAAGACAGATTAACAAGAGAAAAACGAACAGAAGTTTATTAACGCGTGTGTCTCACACATACGTGGGCGAGACCCAGGGACGTGAGGAACTCAAGGAGGGGCTTAGAACTTGGGCTTAAATACCGTCTTCAGCTAAATCAAAGCGAGGACTGTGTGGGAGGGACGGTGTGGTCTGTTGACCGGGTACCGAACCCGGTATAAATCCGGTGAGGTTCCCTCTGCAGACGCCAGTCGGTGCCTTCTCCGCGGACCAGCCGCTTGTGATTCAGTCTCCTTCTCTTCCTGGTACAGACAGGGAGACACCCTTACAAAGGGAGATTTCCTTTATAAATATAAATTTTCCTTACAAAAGGGTAACTTTTGTTCTGTTTCCACAGCTTCTCTTATGTCTGCTGTTTCTCAAAATGAGCTGTCTCAAAAACACCTCAAAATAATCCTTATGTCTAGAGTCATATTTTGGGGTGGCATATTCTGGTGTCCGACAGTCACATCTGGGGTGGCGTATTCCGGTGTCCCACAGTCACATTTGGGGTGGCGTATTCTGGTGTCCTACAAAACTGGAAACCTTCTGGTCTCCAGTTGAGAGGCCTTGGGGTAAAGGCTAATAAAGCAGCCCTGGAAATTAGCACAGGTCCAAGTAAGCACGGTCCTGAGCATGACAGAGAAAGCACATCCGCAGGATGGGGTGGCAGCATCACATGAGCCTGTCCTTGTCCGCCTGGCTGTGGGCTCACGGTCTGGGAAGAGCTGGGAAGAGCCTGTGGCCTGGAAACCATTTCACGGGCGGACGCATTTCTGAAAGTAACTGCAGGGTTGTTAGCTCCGGCGTCGGGCTGTCTTTCCCACAGCAGCTTTCAGGGGAGCACAGGGGAGCTTGGACAGGATGGGCCCCCACAGCCGTCTAGCTGCCCACCTGCTGCCGCCAGGGCCCCCGCTGGAAACGGTAAACCACTGGCCCGCGGGAGATGAACGACTTCCCGACCCCACTGGAAGAAAACTTGTTAAACTTCCCATGGAGCCCCTAGTCCCCAAGCCCAGCTCTGAACAAGACACTGGTGGTGAGTTTTAGGGAATTTTTAAAACACAGGCATGGAAACTGTTACTTATATATACGTCTCAGCATGTGGAGTCTCTGTGCTCACAGGTCCCGCTCCTGGGGCACCACCACTAACTAAAGTTGTGGTCAAAGCTTCCTACTAAATTAAGGAAAGGAAATAGAACATGGCCACACGTTAAATAAGACTTAGGAATCCCTGTACGTCCCTTCTCTTGCATCACCCCTCCTTGGAATCAGGACTTGGAGCCGGGTTCGTGGAACATTCTTCCTCAGTTGTGAATGCAGACCCTCCCCAGTGACCCGTCCTTACGAACAGCTGTCCAGGGTCTGGGGCACTTCGTCAGGTGAACCTTGGAGCAACGGTACCTCTGACCTGAAGCGCGTTTGTTTTAGGGATTAAAGAGAGAAGAGAGTGGGAAGAGAGGGAGACTCAGAGCCTACACATCGTCTCAGCCCCATTGCACCAGGCAGCACAGAAAAGCCTGAAAACCACATGTCATACCAGCCACACAGCCTGGGCCTGGGCGCCCCCCTCACAGCCTGTGGGTAACGTTGAAGAGCAAATAAAATCGCCAGGTGTTTAACAATTTTAACAGCTTTTATTCAGCGCTCATTATGTGCCAGATATGGTGCTAAATACATTAAATTATTTAATCTGCTCAACCCCCGAGAGGCGTATACTATTTTCTCCCTTTTTGTGAGAGAAGAAACTGAGGCTTAGGAAGGGCGAGTGACTTGTCCAAGGTCACACAGCGAGAGTTGGGGAAGGCGGGATTCGGACCCACACTGTCAACTCCCAACACCAAGGTGACCGAGAGGGAAGCGCTGGCTTCTGAAGTTCCCGTGGCATTTACCACCCGTCCCTGTCTGGGATTTGACATGGTCTACAGTGCTGCATCAATTTTCGCTTCAGCTTTTCTAATCCCATGAAGACTGCAAACTCCTTGAGGTCAGAGACTGGCTGTTCTGCTTCTTTGTGTTCTTCAAAGTGTCAGCATAGCAATTTGCACAAAACAGGCAATTAATGAATATGTACATTAATAAATCTAAAATAAGAATGGTAAATTACTAATTATCAAGTGAGTTGAAGAAACAGTGAGCCTATAAAATAAACACGGAGGAGGATTTGTCTTCCCTCCTCAGGGTGTGGCTCATTCAAAGGCAAATTCCACGTCTATCTTGAGTTCCCAAGGAGGGAAAATCACAGGCAGGTTAATTAACTTTCTGAAATAGCTACATTGCGAATGAAGAGGACAGTGGAAGCATCCTGAATATATCAGTGGGAAATGATTCCAGCAAAGCTCCAGCGTAAATCAAGTTTGGTTCCCATAAGCCCCAGATTCTCACAACTTCAGAGACGCAGCCTTTAATCTGTTTTCTCCTGCGGGTTTACAACTTCTGCAGTGGCCAGAGGGCAGGAGTCACAGCGGCTCAGCCCGGTGCCCACGTGAGCAGGAGAGGGCTGTGGGCAGTCTGGACTGAGCGAGATAACACTAAATCCCTTAAGCAAAGACCTTGGGGCAGAAGCGCCAGGGACCAAGGAACCCGGACATTTGTAGATTCCAATCAGCAAGGAGAGAGAAGCCTGCTCACATCACAGCCCGAGAGAAAGCCCATAAAGGCGCCACACTGCTTTCCTCCCACACTGTCCCCTTTCAGCCAGGCGCCGCACACACAGCTCCCCTAACTGAACTCAACCCCCTTCCTTTTCTTTATCAAAGTTCACACCTGTGATCCCCAGACAGTGCTGGACTCCAGGCATCATCTCCCCTCCTGGGGGCAGCTGCACACGAGCATAAAGTGAGAAAAGTCACACCGATCTGTCAGAGGGAGTAAAATCCCCCTCTCCCAGTCCTCTAATAATTCAGCAGCATCTGTCACCTAGATTTTGTTCTTTCTCCTTCGTACACACAAATAGGATGTGTCATCCTTTAAGACATCGTTCTGGGGATGGAGGGCCTTTCTTTTCAACGTGCGTCTGTCGCCCTTTCAGGCTGTAATCTGTGGCTGACGGCAGAGCCCAGCCAACGGATACTGTTTTCTTCTCAGACGCGTGTCTCAGCCAGCAGGGTCTCCGCCAGCAGAGCACATCTGCGCTCCTGGCCCAGGGTGCCCCTCCCAAATGCTCCCTTGAGGGCCCAGTGCTCCTCCTTGGGTACTGAGAGGTCTGCCACCCAGCTCCGGTTTCCCCCACTGTAACGTGACACGCAGACTGCTATTAGGGGCCTGGTGCTGTGTCTGCTGTTTTGAAAATGAAAATATTTGCTTCTAACTCCTGTTACCATCTGTTTGTAACCTTTCCTCCTCTCCATACGCGGCTTGAAACCACCACTGTAGCCTTGGGGTCTCCCCGGACTTTCACAACAGACTAACAACCAGCTTCCTCTTGGAATCATCTGAGCAGCCAAGAGCCACCGTCACGAGCTGCTGATCACCACAAACACAGTCCACTGTTTTAAAGGGCTGCACATTGCATCACTTCCAGGCTTCCATAGTGAGGACCGAAAAAGAGAAAGAAAGGATCAGAAATTAAAACAGGAGAACTGAGCAAACCCACAGAGATCATTACACCTTTCAGAATATAACTGGGTAGACTGAAAAACAATTGTTCATGTTATCAAAGAAAGCAAATGGGAAAAATAAAATAGGAATTTACTACATTAAATAAATTTATTAATGCTTCTGGATAACAATGAGATACCAAAAGAGGAAGAACCCTAATTAAGAAGGGGTAATACCCCTGGGAATTTTAAAATATCTGAGGATGTGTACTATTTAACAACCCTATCTCTAAGAAGAAATGAGGTGCTAAGAAATGCAGTAATGATACCAGCTGAGATATTCTTAGAGGCAGGTGTCAAACAGAAATGTTCAATTTTGGGTAGCAGGCATCTTAGCAATCAGAACCATGGAAGCCTTTTTTATTCGTGCTGGCATAAGACACAAGCCCCTGGTTGCCCACACTTGTCACGCACCATTTCTTGGTTACCAAGAAAACTATCAAACTATGAGTTTGCTCTGGCACAAAGCAAGCTGCGATCTCAATACCCCATGTCACCAGGGAGGAAGTATGAGTCTAGATTGGGTAGTACGGTAGTGGGAGGGGCAAGGGACTAACCCAGCCAACCCCTCAGCACTGAACAGGCAGATGTACAATGTGGAGACGGTATGAAGTGTTCAGATGTGATTCAGCCATCCCAGGGCAGAGGGGTCCACGCTGGGAATCCAGGAATCAGGTAATAATCAAATCTTGCAGGAAGTGGCACCATGTTTCTAAGCATATAGAGTAACAATAACATCTAGAATTTGTAGGTGCTGCTGTTAATAACACACCTGCCAGGCTCTGTGCGAGGAGCTTCACAAACTTTATTTCACCAAATCCTCAGAACCAGCTAATGAGACAGGTACTATTTTATTTCCCATTTTGAGATGGGGAAATTGAGGTTTAGAAATGGTAATCCCACCGGCAATTGCCAGAGTAGGGATATGAACCAAAGCTCAGGGTTTTTCACTCTGTAAAATCTGATTCTCCAACATGCACCCACCCTTCCTCACTGGATACCTGCACTAGAGTTAGGAATGGCCCTTATCAGCCTTAGTCAATCATGGTAATTCATTGACCAGTGATGGTTCAGGAACTTAGACTTAGACCAGCCAGCATCTAACTTTTCTTTATCAATAATTATTGATGCAAGGAGAACATATGACTGAAATTGGTCCAAGCAAATGAACCAGAAGGACTTGGGTTCCAAAGATCAGGGAGAAATCCTCTCTCTCTCCCTCTCCAGAAGCGAATAGAAAAGCATATGGCACCCATTGTTACTCGAAGCCACCATACCATGAAGTAGAGAATTCACCTTAGGATGAGGTCTTCTTTGTAGATGGGCTTATGCAGAGATAGAAGGAAACTGTCTTGTTGATAATTCAACAGTAGGATTAGCAAACCTTGAGGCCACCCTACCTCTGGATTTCATTTTATATGAGCCCATAAATGTCCTCATTGTTTCAATAACTTTGAGTTGAGAGACCACTCTCTGCAACCGAAAACATCCTAACCAATTCCTGCGCCACGAGTCCTCCTCAGAGAAGAAAGGGAAGAGTAATCAGAGCCCTTGTGGATGATCTCCCTCATGGGAGGGAGTCCATAACGTGCCCTTTTCATAGATGAGAAGGGTAAAGTTCAACATGCTTAAGTAACTTGCCCTATGTTTCACAGCTAGTAAGTGACAAGGCTGGAATTTGTACTCAGGAGGATCTGACAGCAAAGCTTGAGTGCTTTCCAATGCACACAATGGAAATTTTGGCCAATAGTGAAAGGTATGCAATCATATTCCAGTCCCATGCAGAAGTCAGGCAAGGGCTCACTGAGAATAAAACCTAATAAGAAACCTGGTTTTCACAGCAGAATGCCAGTTTCAGCAAGGAACTTACGTGCTGGGCAGGCAGAGCCAATGGGGCAGGAGAAGGGAGAGGCTGGACGCTGGGTAGAAGGCCAACGCACCACTTCTAGACTCTGTCAGAGGGTGTGTGTGTGAGGATACTGATATCCCTTCCTATCCTGATCAGGACTGGCTCAGCCACCAGTGGAGAGCACAGCAGCTCAAGTAGAAACACTTAGAAGAAACAGAAGCTGGTAAAAGAAAACAGGGAAGGAGAGGGAATCCACAGATACTAGTGACCTCCTGCCAGATTGTTGGTTTATCTGGAAGTGTCAGCTCTCTCTGGCCAATGCTGCACTATATGCAAGTTTCCAATACCTGTTTCTAGTGTGTTTTCCTGTACGACATATTGCTTTCCTGAAACTAGTTACTGTTTTCTCCCGAGTTCTTGCTTAAAAGTTTACTTGCATCTGAAAATTCAAATAATTATGGTAGGCTACCTTTCCCAATTTCTACCTGTTCCAGAGACGGCACATGTGGCTGCTGACGTTGAACGCGATACTGTTGCAGAGAGTGCTTTCACAGGGCTTCGCTTGGATGGTGCAGGGTACATCCTGAGCATACCCAGTTGTCCTGCCTGGTTCTCCAACTCCTCGTTCACTACTTGTCTAAGACTTTTTTCTTAATTATGTTTGTGCCTATTTTCACTATTGCATATGAGACAGATTGGCTGATGATGCCACAGTGCAAGGGAAGATGCAAGTTCTGGCTTTGGTTTCAAACAAGATATGGACTGGAGTTCTGGGTCTGTGACTTAGCTAGTTGGCCATGGCCAAGTCAACCAGCTGAGCCACTGTTTCACCATCTATAAAATGAAGAGGATAGTATTTACCTCATGGTATTAATGGAAGGATATGTATTAAATGAGACAAAACAGGTCAATGTATATTTTTGTTCTTATAATTTTTCTTATTATTAATATTATCAAAGTCCCTAGCATGACGTCTGCAATGGAGTTGGTCCTCAATAAACACTAATTCTCTTCTTGAATTTCTATATCAATCTCAGTCTCTTCGTTCCGTGGGGATGAACCTGGTCCAGCAGATACCTGTATCCTAAGTGAAGAGTATTCTCTCCTGAATGTTTTCCAACTGGGTGGGGAGCATTGTGCAAAGTGTGTCCCCTTGAGAAGTTCTGGGTTGAGGGAGGAGGGCGAGAAATTCTTTGGTCAAACATTTGAAAACTACTGCATTCTCTACATGCTCTTGAAGAGTCTCATTGTTGGCATATTAAAGACTTCAGAAAATCTCATTCCAAAGAATTTGTTTAAATGTTTTACCAGGTATTTCTCAAACTAATTTGGCAATGGATGCTTTTTTTGCATGAGGCAAATTAACATCTCATTACTGTGCTCCACAGAACATATGTTGGGAAATTTCAGTTTAGGGATAGAAGCTAGGAGAATTGGGTAGCACAGGAAGAAGGTTGGTGTGCCCAAGAAGATGGCACTAACCAGAAGAGATACGGGGGCAAAGTTTTTCTGCAAAGTTCTAGAAGGGTCTAGAGTCATGATTTGATACATGCATATTATTCCCTCGAGCAGAGAGGGAGAAACGTGAGGAAGGAGAAGAATGAAAGACAGCAAAAAGGAAGAGCAAGAGCATTCATCTCCATGTCAAACATCTGTTGAGCACCACTATGTGAGGGACGCAAATATGAATAACATTGTCCCTTCATTAGAGAGATAAAGGAAAACGGAGGAAAAAGAAAGAGAAGGGATGTAGGAAAAGAAAGAGAATAGACTAGAAAGGGGAAGAAGATATGTTAGAGGAAACCCTTCTTGAGGTGTGAGGTGGTGATGATTCCAGTCTGTTCTGCCTCACATGGGCTGCCCGAGGAACTCATCTTTAGCACAAGGCAATGCCTCAGAAAACGAATTGATTATGCCTTTGTTTTTTAGGTGAATTCCGCCAGAAGGTTAAAATTTTGTTTAGGGAAAAAAATGAACAATAAATAAATGTACTAGAAAAATTCAGTTATTAAAGTAGGCAGTGAATTGGCAAAGGATGATAATGAAATGCAACCATATCAACTATCATTTATGGTGCATCTCTGAGGCTAAGATGATGGAACGGGCCCTAAAGCAGCTTAACAACAATCCTGAAAGTCGAGAGGAGGCAGGTTTTCAAGTTTGCCTGGGGAATATGCGCCCCGTTCTGTCAACTCATTTGCAGAAAATTGTGAACAAATTGTCTTCGGTGAAGGAAGATGCGGGGAAAAAAGTGGAAAATTAGAAGCACTCAGAGGCAGGCTCCGCATCTGGGAGGCAAGCTTCAGACACTCTGAAATATGAATGTTCTTCTTGGAATATTGGAGCTTATTATTGCTCCTGCTTGTCCAACGTCCTCCCCACCAGTATGTCCTGTCAATTTATGTCCAGCCCCCAGACCTGTCATCTGCAGAAGATGAAGGTCCCACAAACATAGAGCTTCACTTCCTAACTATTCTCCTCCCATATGCTGATTTATGTATTGGTTCTGCCCCTCCTTTCTGCATGCATTCATTCATTCACTCATTCCTCAACAAACATTTTTTGAGTTCCTACTATGGACCGACCATGTCACAAGTACTATGCCAGGTGTGAGGCGCTCAAAGAATCTGTTACCCCTCCAACATTATTGAAGAGAGATTTATTTTCTCTTCTCAGTAAACATAGATTTTATATCTTGAAAAAACTCTGTGATGTTTTTACTACCTCAGGAAAAACACAGACACACTGATGAATTGTGTTTCACAACTAATGAAGCTGATGTCATTTGCTATTGTGTTTCCTATTTGGACACGTTTTGACAGGTGTAAAGTGTTTCCTACCTGGGTTGCTGGGACCTTACCGGCAGGACTGTTATAACTTGGGGTGCTGAGGGCTGCCATTACTCCTTTCTTCTTTTTCGTCCCAGTGTGAGAGTTTGCACACAGAGGTGATTGTTGAATCCACAGATTAGATGATGTCCAGAAGTAGCTTATATCCCCAGACGCAGGGAACAGCAAACTTTTTCTGTAAAGGATCAAACAGTAAATATTTCTGGCTTTGCGGCCATGCAGTCTCTGTCGCAGGTAGTCACACACCCTGCCAGGGAGGGCACAAGCTGCCTCAGACAATACTAAACAAATGAGCGTGACTGAGTCTCAGGACGACTTTATTCATGGACACTGAAATTGAATTTCATGTAATCCTCCCACATCACAAAATATTATTCTTCTTTGATTCTTTTCCCAGCCATTTAAAAATGTAAAAACAGGAGGCCGGCCCGGTGGCACGGCGGTTAAGTTCGCGCGCTCCGCTTCTGCAGCCGGGGTTCATGGGTTCGGATCCCGGGTGCAGAACGATGAACCGCTTGTCAAGCCATGCTGTGACGGCATCCCACATACAAAATAGAGGGAGATGGGCACAGATGTTAGCTCAGGGGCCATCTTCTTCAGCAGAAAGAGGAGGATTGGCAATAGACGTTAGCTCAGGGCTAATCTTCCTCACCAAAAAAAGTAAGAACCATTCCTAGCTCACGGGCTGTAGAGAAACAGGTGGGGGCAGTAAAAGTTCACTCCTGTTATCGTGGGAAGAGCACAGCCTCAGCTTGTGACCAGTGTGGGAACGTTGTCCATGTCACTTACCAGCTGGGGCCAGCAACTACTTTAACATCTTTGGGCCTCTATTTTCTTATCTGAAAATGGGGATAATACTTTTGCCCTTACCTGGTTGCTATAAGGATTAAATGAGAGAGGGAACACAAAGCATCTTCTAAGGAGTAAGGGAGGTGGTGGACTGGAGATCAGCTGGCGGGACATGTTGGGGCCCGGGGTGGGGAGACCAATAGGAGGCAATCATTCCTGCCTGAGATAGAAGAGTCACTTAATAAATGACAGCTGTCATTATTATCATTATTATTAATGTTACTATTATCATTGTCATTCAAAGAAGAAGTACTAGAGAGAGAGAGAGAAGTAACAAGTGTCAACAATAGATTCAGAGGGGTAGAGAAAGAGGAGATTTAAAAAGGAAAGTAAGAAGCAGCAGGAGAGAAAGGAGGAAAGAGTCACAAGAGCAAATGATTCCAAAATCCCCCAGCTCTGACCTCCCCCCCGAACCCCAGAAATGGATTTTCTCCTCTCCCTTGAATATAGTCCCTGGAGTGCCCACTGGCCTCTCTAATCGAGCATGGCCCAAGTTAATTTATCCTCCTTTAATCCTAACTCTGCTTCTCTCTAACTCTTTCCATTTCCATCAATACCACAAGCTCCAACAGCTAGGGCGGATTTGCTTCCTTTCTCTTTTTGCTCCTAAGCCTTGTTGAGTTTACCTTTCACATTTTCCTAAGGTCCGTATCCTCCTAGCCCTGACATCACACTCTCTCCCAGACTCTCGACAGCCCACTGCCCACGCCAGCCCGACATCTAGCTCTCACTGTCCTACTCCCACCTCCACTACAGCCGACCTGTCGTTCATCCACAGAGGACTGTCCCAATCAGAATGTGTCCCCGTCACCACAGAACAAACCCTCCTTAGTCAGAGGTAAGTGACCTTCCAGGATCTGCCCCGATATCCCGTCTGACGTGATTTCCTGAAAAGTTAACTACTCCGTCTGTGCCTCCATTCCTTGGTATCTGCTGTACCCTGCCCCTGGGATGTCCTTCTCTTCATTGTACTTCTAAATCCCAGGAATTCTTCAAGGCTTCCCTGTAAATGCTTCCTCCTCCAGGAAGCTTTCAACTGAAAGGAACCTTTACTTCCTGTGACTGTCCATAGTGCTTGTCTGTACTTCTTGCTTGTCAGTCATCATTTGCTATCTTTGCGTTATTTATGTATACGTTCTGTCATTTGTACCAGACCAGTGGTTCTTAAACAGAGGTGATTCTGTCCCCAGGTGACATTGCCCAGGGGCAATATGAGGAGATGGTTTTGATTGTCACAACTTGGGGGGATGGGACTGCTGGCATCTAGTGAGTAGAGGCCAGGGATGCTGGTCAACCTCCTACAGTGCACAAACAACTCCCACAACAAAGGAATGTCAGCAGTGTGAGGCTGGGAAGCCCTGGACTAGATGCTGAATTCGTGAAGAAAGGGTTTCCTAACCTATTCCTTTGTGTTTCCCATATTTCCTGACTCAGTCTTGCACATGGTTGTTGCTAAAGAAATGTTTGTTAATGAAACAACAGGCTTTTGAAGGAAAAGGCACAATCCTGAGAGATGACTCGCAGGATCGTTTCACAGTGGCACGTGGGTCTGTGTGGGCAATCTCTCTACCTCTCTGTCCAGGAGGAGCGGGGCTTTCCATTTTCTGCAGGTTTGCATTGTCCCCTGGTGCAGAGAGTAACCCTGACAGCCTCAGGGTCCCCTGAGCATCACCGTCAGTCTGGTGATCCATGTTTTCAAAAAGTCTTTCAAAATAAACTATTTATTCTTCTATAAAACATACAAAATGATGCTCCTTTTTCTTTTAGTATTCTAGCATTCTAGGTGTGTGTCTTGATTCTGAGTGAGTTGGATGATTTTAAGCACACCAAGGTCATCACACCCTGAAAAGTTGGCTCCCTCCCTCGGCAGGCCCTGCAGTGAAGCCATCCCACAAAGACTCAAGACTTAGACTGTCAAAGAATATATTTCTGAGGTTGCCATTAACTCATATACTATTTAAGCAATGCTCACATTAAAAAAAAATCCCTGCTCAGTTTTCTCCTAACCTACACCCACTAGAGTTTAAGCCTGCTTCTTTGTAATCTGCTCTCAGAAACAGAGAACCACTCAAGGTTATTTGCTGTGAAACAAGTAACAGTGACAGTAACAAGGGAATCCTCCTGCTTTATAAAGCACTCTTGACCGCGCGCTTTCCATCTACTAAATTAACAACGCGTCCACCCGGGGGTCAGGGTACGGCCTCCAGTCTCTTTCACGTTCCTTCTCTTCACTGCTCTTTGGCACCTTCTCCATGGTGGAGACAGGAAAAACGAAAACAGACATTCATCAGTCATTTTTGCTAAATCCTGGTTTTAAGTAGTGGTCGATCTTAGGTTTGCAGATAATCTAGGGATTATCTAACTTCTTACCCATTAACATAAAAAAATGCAACTTTTTGGTAATTGGGTTTAAACCCAGTTGCATTATGGATAAATCTGAATTTGTTAAGTAATCCTCTAACTCTCAAATCTCACTTCTCTCCTATCAAATAATTTCCTAAGTATTTCTTATATTTCATAGGAAATAAAAATTTTTAAATAGCCGTTTCTAGTATAGAATGTCATATTGACAAGCAAAATATGTAGTAATCCTATGATGCAGATGTTTATGAAGAGTTTTTAATGCAGGAAGGATTAGTTCTATATGAATTTCTTATCCATCACTTCATAAATACTGTGAAAACTCAAGTATTTTCAAGGCTTGCCAATGAAAATGTGAAGACTAAGGAAGGATTTGCGAGCAAAACAGCCAATAGTTTCTTCAGAATCCTGGTGACCTCAGTCCCTAACTAGGACAACATACTTGCGTTTCAGTGAGGTTTCTGCTCCCTAGTGTCGCTTGCCTGTGACTGGGTCCCGAGATGGGATGCTGGTGCTAAGCAACGTCGTGAAGCTGTAGCCCACATGGGGACTTGATGACCTGGGGGGACCAGGTCACTTTTCTCCCCCAAGTCTGCAAAATAGACTTCTCTGAATTTGATTTGCTTCTTTTGAAGGCATATTACTGTTGCTTCTCTTAAAGATATATGTTATACTGAACAAGGTTTTTCACCTTTTTATTCCATAGAGTTTCTTGTCTCTGCTGTATGTGTAAGGTGCCATTTCATCAATGTTCCTGAGTACTGCCCCTCACACGCACTGTCTCATTTCATCCTCCCAACAACACCGTGGGGTAGGTACGGCTACTACTCCCAATTTCAGGTGCAGAAACTGAGGCTTAGAAGGGGTAAGAGGTTTGCCTGAGTTCACACACGTGAGTAGTGCCAGGGCCAGATGCGTGTTTGAGCCCGGGTCCATCTAATCCCCAAGTGCATATTCTTCAGAGCTGTCCCGTCCCCACGATCTTGGCATCAGGAAAATAACCGTGCATGTCATTGGATTCTTCCAGGTTCCTTAAAAATACCTAAAGGGGTTGTTTTAACTTAAAACTCTGTAAAGACAAGAGAAATAACTACTGAGACAAACTGAACTTATATTTTGAGATGAATTATGTACACATTTGACAGTTTATTGAAATATATATGTATATTTATGTATACATACTTATTATGTATACATACATATCCTCGCACATATATATATTTTATATATGTGTGTGTATATGACATGCGTTTATTCATGTTTCAAGCCCAAGATTTTGGTTCAAGTCTTAACACTGTCATTTGAAGTTTGCCTTTAGTAAATTACTTGAAATTTCTAACCATTCTCATTTTCTTCATCTGTAATGGAGATAATAGAATATATCCTATAGAGTTGTTATTGTGACAATTAAATGAGATAACTCTTTGAAGTGTGATAAAATTAAAAATAATTGTAACAGCTGGCACCAGCGCTATGCTAGGAGACAGAACTGTCCTGGAAAAGACTGTCCCCGGCTGCTTGGGGTGAGGCTGGAGGTGAGGATTGGAATAATGTGAGGAAATAATGAAAATGATAAACTTCTCTGCACAAGAAATAGGCAGGGTTTGGGGGAAAGCAGAGAAGGGAGAAGAGAGAGTGAGGAAGAAAGCTAAGCAGGGTTTGGGAGCCTCAGGAGAAAGGTACCAAAACAAAAAGTCCCAAAGGTGAGGAGGCCAAAGAATTGTCCAAAGGACGTCAGTGTCTCATATCCATCGTTAGGTTTTCTGTTTCTCTCTGATGTCAATCCCCTGGGCCCTCTTTGCTACAAGCTTTTGGGAAAGCCGCAGAGGAGCGGGGAGTGTCTGCAGAGGGAGGCCAGGGAACGGAACCAAGTTGCGGCCTCTGGGCTGGTGCAGAGCAGGCGGAAGCCACCCCGCGGGACATGAGTTTGGGGGAGACAGAGTCAGGCAGAAACTTGAAGCCTGAGTGACCCTTGGAATGTGAGTCCACAGAAATTCACAGCAATCTAGGGAAGGTCCTCAAGATGAGGGAGACGACTCAAGAGTCTCCTCAAGATGTGGGATGGGGTTTCAGCCAATTTTAATTAAATCTCAGAGAATAACTGGTATCTGGATCACCCATTCATTCAGCTAACATTTACTGAGTGCCTACTATGCACCAGGATGTTTTATAGGCACTGGGGTCACAGTGTTGAATAAGGTGGGCTTCCTGCTCTTTTTTTTTTTATTTTTTTATAATTGTGTGTGTGTGTGTGTGAGGAAGACCAGCCCTGAGCTAACATCCGTCACCAATCCTCCTCTTTTTGCTGAGGAAGACTGGCCCTGGGCTAACATCGTGCCCATCTTCCTCTACTTTATATGGGATGCCGCCACGGCCTGGCTGACAAGCGGTGCGTCTGTCCGCGCCCAGGATCTGAACCTGCGAACCCCGGGCCGCCAAAGCAGAGCGTGCGAACTCAACTGCTACCCCACTGGGCCGGCCCCCTTGACCTTACTTTCTAGGTAAGGACAGAGCAAAAGCAGATGAGGGAGACACACAATAAACAAGGAAAGAAAGAAATTAACAAGATCATTTCAGATAGTGGAAAATATTATTAAAAAAAATTTTTTTTAAGGGGATGTGTTATGAGTCCTTCAAGACAGAGGTAGGGGAAAGGGTAGAAGCTAATTTAAGTCAGCAGATCAGGGAGGGCTTCACTGAGGAGGCGCTGGCTGACTCGGGACCCAAAGGACAGGAAGGAGCCAGCCCTGCAGAAATCCTGGGCATTCACTGGAAGCAGAGGGTCGGCAAGCACAGGGGCCGTACCCGGGAATTGCAATGACAGTGGGACTGACTACAACGGGATGGGGGACAGAGCTGCCTAACATTCCTGGGGCTGCTGTAACAAAGTCCCACAAACCGGGTGGCTTCAATAACAGAAATTTATTGTCTCACAGTCTGGAGGCTGGAAATACAAAATCAAGGTGTAGGCAGGGCTGGTTCCTCCTGGGAGCTGTGGGGAGACTGTGCCACCTCTCTCCCCGCTTCTGGCGGTTTGCTGGCTCTCCGGTGTCTGTAGATTTATCACTCCGACCCTCCACCCTCACGTGGCGTTCTCCCTGCGTCTCCTCACGTAGCTTTGCTTGTGTCCTGTGGGATTAGGACTCACCCTAATGACCTCGTTTTAACTTCACTACCTCTGGAGAGACTCTATTTGGAAATAAGATCACGTTCTGAGGTCCTGGTGGGGTCAGGACTTCAGCAGATCTTTTCAGGGGGGACACCATTCAGCCCATAACAGTAGGACACAGAAAGGAGGGTGGATTTTGTTCTCAGTGTCATGTGAAATGCCTGGCACAGTGCCTGGCACGTGGCAGACAATAAACGTTCGCAAGCATCATCATGACGCAGGGAATTTCTTTAAAATACAAAGAGTTAAGAGAATGGTCATTTAAAAAATGAAATCAGATTGTATCTCTGTCCTGGCTGAAACCCCTCCAGGGTCCCCCACGCTTCACGCTCGGAGAAATTGCAAGGCTTTACAAGGCCCACAAACCCCCGAGGATGTGAGCCCTCTGAGATCTGGGCCTCCTCTCCCACCAGAGATGTCCCTGCCTGCTCCTCCCACCGTGTCCATGGGGTTCCCCTGCTCGTCCTCCAGTACCCCAAGCGTGCCCCCCACCTCGGAGCCTCTTTGTGTTTGTCACTTCTGCCTGGAATGCCTGACCCCAGATATCGCCCCTAATGTCAGACAGGCTTCACCTCTAATACCGCTCCAACCCCTGCCTTCTCCAAGCCCTCTGGACATAATGCCTCCATCACTTTCTTTCTCTCCCTCCACTGAACTTTTCTTCATAGCTCTTCTGACTACTTAAACTTCTTACGCGCATGCGCGCACACACACGCACACGCACATCTGTCACCACCAGAATGTCGGCTCCATGAGGCCAGAGGAAGGCACATTCACTACTAGAGCCACCTCCCCTAGAACAAGCCTGACACCTGACACTTAGCAGATGCTCCGTATATGCTCGCCGAATAAATGCATCCAGGTGATAAATGACGAATGATGAAACCAGGACCAACGAGGTGGTGTCCCTATCCTCATTCAGGTACAGTCTTTTCTCTATTTTTGTGTCTGCAATCCATGAATTGTCACTCTGTCTCACCAATGACCCGTCTTGGTCCCCTAGGAACTTGTCTATGTTCACTGTGGAGCACTTGGAGATGTTTATTTAAAGGACAGATTTTTATCTCAGGGACAGAGGGTTAACAGTTCTGTTTCTGTTTATTTTGTATTCTTCATTTGCCTGCTGTTGCATAAATCTGCGTGATGCAGGGATGGGAGACAAGAGCCTTTACAGTGCATCCCGGGATGTCTGCAGATGCCCTTCTCTCTGTCCTGCAGCAGTGGAAGGGGTGCCTAAACTCCAAGAGAGCAATGAAGTCAAATGATCCCTAGGAATCGAAAACACTTCCTCTAAGGAGCAGAAGTAAATTAGTAACCAGATAGGAAACAGAAATATTTATTGCACTACAAAATGTGACTTCAGATACACTTTGAACCACACAAGAAAATGAATCAAATTGCTTTAGAATCCCATCTTCTTTCATTGCCTTGTTTATAATCCTGGAGATTATGACACAAGTTGATCATGTACTTTATGAAACCGATTTAAAAACAAATGGCTTTGACTATTTCCAAAATTCAAATTAGTCTTTAATAGAAGAAAATCTGCCCCTACTAACAATATCCAAAAGAATGTGCTGTAAATTCTTAAATTAATTCCAAAGAGACAGTCCAAAATATTTTAGAAGAGGCACCATCACTGAAATAAATGAATAGCTTCCCAATGTGACCATTCAATTAAATGCACAAATTTTGTTAAGATAATTTTAAATTCAGGCACACCTTATAATAAACTTACACATATTTAGTCTGTGGTACATTAACTTTTCCAGTATGCATCTCAGTTAATTTAAAAATGGTTCATTACAACTTTTACAAATTATTTATGAGAGAACTATATATTCTCCAGGAAAAAAAAAGATTACCTAATTTGGAAATGCATGGTGCTGATCAAACATTTTAAACTATGCAGATAGTTATAAAAATTACTATTCTATAACTCCATTAATTTCCTTGAGGTTCTTACTTTAAAAAGAGGTCTTCCTTAAAATAGTACTTATTCAAAAGACATTCCTGATTAAATGTCATAATAAGTAATAAAGCTATTAAGAAGAAGAAGGAGGTAAGGGGAGAGGAAAATAAAAAAATCTGTGACAAAGATTTCCAAATTCCGCCAATACACCAGTAATTTCAAATAGTATTCACTACAAAAATTTTAGTAAATCAGAAATATTTATCAGGCCCTTAGAGTTTCATTCCTAACCTTGATTGACAATAAACTAAGATGTGTATCTCTTTAAGCTGTTATTATGTTTGTAACCTGAATGTAGTGACCAAATGACTCGGACTGGCCAATTGCTTCAAGCTGACACTGATATGTTTTCACATGGGGACTTCAAGTAATTTACCATCTAATTCAGTCAAAAGAAGTAAATCAGTAATGTATACAAGCTCATTCACTGTAATCTCAGAAAATGTCACAAGGGCATATTATAAATAATAGCACCCTGGAGAGTGATGGAGAAAGGTTGGCTTAGAAAGTTCTCTGCATCATCGCAAGTGCTCCTTCCTCACTCTGCTGAGGCTTGTCTGGTCTTCATTCTATGCAACCAAGACTTCTCCTAATGGACAGGTAAATGCACTGTGGCATACTTCAAGGAAAAGACAACCGTTAGTACCAGTGGGAGAGCTCCATGCTGAGGTCAAAGGTGGAGGTGAGGTCAAATCAGCGGGCTCCATTCTAGTCACAATGAAATAGAGAAAGCTTTTCATTCTGAGTCATTTCAGAGACTAAATTGCCCCAGAAACCTACAGCCAATTATAGAATGAGGTCTTGAAATGAAACTGCCCCTGGGGAAAATGGAAACAGAAAGCTTAACTACATTCCCTCGAAGCTCCCCGGGGCTTCTCCTTATGCCCAAGGCATTTCTGGTGGCAACAGCCCCGGGAGACAGAGTGTTGTTTTGAAAATTACCTTTTGTCTTTTTGGAACACTAAGAAAAATACTGACATATTTTAGTTCTTCCACTCCTGCCTGCTTTTCGAGCAAAATTTATTTTTGAAATATTTTATGTATCCCCAGATTAGCTAAATTATTTAATTTTTCTAATCTAAAAGTTATTTAAATATTAATTCAATATTTCAGCAATTTTGAAACTTCATAGCCAAATTTATTAATCACTTATACCACGTGTATGTATTGAGCTTACTGGGTGCTGGGGATACAGCGATGAAAATCTCCTGACTCTTACGAAGCTGACTTTGTAGTTGGGGAGGGGAGGGACTACCAAAACAAATCAATAAATAAACAAGAAGAATAACAGATGGTGCTAAGGTTGCTAAGAATCAAAAAAGGACAGGCTGATGGAGGGGGACAGGTGGCAATTGGAAGTCCTCTCTGAAGAGGCAACAGTTGAGCTGGGAATTGAATGACAAGAAGGAGCCAGCCATGCAAAGATCAGGATGAAAAAGCATTTCAGGCAGAGGGAACAGTCAATGCAAGGACCCTAAAGCAGAATGAGTGTGGTGTGTCCTAGGCACAGGGAGAAGGCCACGTTAGGTAAAGTAGGGCGGCATGCGCTCAGAGCAGGCCTGGAGTAAATCCCAGTCCAGGCATCAGCAGCTGTCACTGTAGTCTTGATTGAACTGGGACACATCAAGGCAGTAAATTTTGATCTGACTTCTAGTCACTTCCAATGAGTTGTTCTTCTAAGCTGCCCCCTTCTAATATAATCTGCATTTCACTGTTAATTAATCTACAATATCATGTTAATTGATTCAACTTCCTTGTTCAAAAACCATTTTATATACTATCTGCCTACAGATAAAAGCTCATGTTATTTAGCTTGACATTTACAGACCTCCGAAACGTACCCCAACCGATCTACACAGGTCTATGTCCCTCTGCTCCGCAGTGAATGCTCTCCTCCAGCCAAACCTTTTCTCCAACACTCCTCTCATTTTATCCTCTTGATTTTTCTCTCCTGCCATTCCCTATCATCCAACATGACCTTCTTCCTCCTCTCAACAAACTCATATCAATTTCTATCAGTTAGAAGTCTTTTTGTAACTAGCAAAAGAAAATCCAACACAAAGTAGCTTAAACAAAAAGAGAAATTTCCTGGATCAAGTAAATTAAAAATCCAAAGTAAAACTATTTTTTAATCTTTTTTTATTGAAGTATAACTGACATACAATATTCTATTTGTTTCAGGTGTCCATCATACTATCATAGTGACAGCGTAAAACGAACTTTAGGCGGCGTTTCATCCAGAGGTTAATGACGTCATGTACTTGAAGATCATCCTGACTCCGTAAGGCTCCATGTGTTGACTTTGTCCCCAGGCTGGCCGCAACAGCTCTGGGCCCTGGATGTGGTTGAATACTGTTTCCCCAACAGTCATGTCCACCTGGACCCTGTGAGGGTGAGCTTATTTGGAAATAGGGTCTTTGCAGA
Source organism: Tapirus indicus (assembly GCA_031878705.1). Taxonomy (NCBI): domain Eukaryota; kingdom Metazoa; phylum Chordata; class Mammalia; order Perissodactyla; family Tapiridae; genus Tapirus; species Tapirus indicus. The sequence continues at coordinate 151,917,033 of CM062918.1, read as the reverse complement.
TGCAATCAAGTTAAGAGGAGGTCATATTGGATTAGAGTGGGCCCTAATCCAATGACTGGTGTCCTTATAAGAAGAAAGAGATTTGGACAGAGACACACAGGGAGGACTAGTGACAATGAAAACCGAGAGTGGAGTGACGCAGCCACAAGCCAGGGAACCCCAAGGATTGCTGACAACCACTACAAGCTAGGAAGATGCGAGAAGGATCCTTCCCCAGAGCCTTCAGAAGGAGCATGGCTCTGCTGATAACCTTGATTTTGGATTTCTGGCCTCCAGAGCTATGAGAAAATAAATTTCTGCTGTTTTAAGCCATGCAGTTTGTGGTGATTTGTTACAGCAGCCCCAAGAAACTAACACAGGCCCCCATGTTCCCCTGCCATGCAGGGAGTGGAGAACAAGACCTCTCGTAGTTCCCATGGGAAAGAGAAGCTTCTTTCAGAAGCCTGGGCAACTTTTCCTCGCGTTTCCTAAGCCCATGTCTGAATCAATCATTGCATCTGGCCCCACCTGGAGCTAAGAGAACCTCTCTCCTCTTTAAACTACAAAGCAAAATGGTGGGGGAGGGATCACCCCCCCAAAAAATAAAACCAGGGTACTGTTATCAGGAAAAGAGGGAAACAAATGCCAGGAAAGCAACCAACTCTACTATTGTTAGTAGTTTGGATGATTCTGGCTGGAAGTTACAGAAGACCTGACTCTAACTGGCGTCAACGGTGAAGGAGTATTCTCCCACATAAGAGGAGGTCCAGAGGCAGTTCGAGCTCCGGGCACAGCACAAACAGGCCTCCAGCTCTACCTCGCCCCTCGTCTCCAGACTCAGTCTTCCTCCACACGCCAGCCTCATCTTCACGCCAGGGTCCCTTGTGATCTCAAAAGGCCTGCCAGAAGCAACTAGGGCAGCCAACACTCTTCCTGTCCTGTAGGAGAGAATAAAAATCTCGTTCCCAATCAGGAAACAAAGGTCCTTGTTTTTAGACTGATTGGACCCATGTAGCTCATGTATCTATCTCTGGAGCAGTATCAATTGCTGGGGAAATGCCACCCGCTGATTGGCTTAAGCCTAGTTCCCTGAACAGATGGTGGGGACGGGAGGGAAGCGAGGAGGGGACTCCCATGGGTGGTTTAGCATCACACTAATCAGGATCCTCCCTTGGACCTTAAGACGGAGTCTGCTTCCCCCGAGACACATGTGCAGCTTGGGGGAGAGTTTCCAAAAACTATAAAAAGAAGGGTGAATGGATGCTGGTTAGGCAACCAATGCTGTCCACCACCTCCTTCTTTCAAGTGCAAGCTGGATCCCACCTTCTCCATGCAGCCTCCCCAGATTACCTTAACCAGAAGCAAACTCTCCCTCTCTGAATTCCTTCAGCCCTTATTATTCGACATTTCACATTTACCATGTATCTTAATAGTATATTTATGTGCATATTTCTAATGTCCCTATCTAAATCTTTAAAATTAGAGCATGTGCTAACCTTCTCTGTATATTGCAATATCCTTGTATGTCTCCTTGCTCAGAATATTTTATTCTGAATGAAAATCTGTTCCTTAACATAAGGAACTTCTAATATAAGCAAAAAGAACCAGGCGGCCTTTAAACTTAGCGATACAGACAAAGATCCTGCTCACTAACCCAGTTCTTCCTTCTTCCTCATAGCAATCTCCCCTCGTTCATTATCTCCCAGGTGTCTTTCATGCAGACATATGGGTGATTCTCGGCCTTTGAATTCATCTGTACTTAATAAAATCATTAGATTTTTGAACCTAATTAAAATAGTGAGAAGCACTAATAATACATGACTCGCTAATATTTTGAGTAAGAATCTGGACAAGGTACAAAAACTAAAGCAGTAATACAAGTTTCAATAATGGAAGCTGAATAAGATAAAAGAAGGCGTCTTCAACTGTGCAGAGATGTTTTAGTCACTAGTTCCATTTTTATAACACACGTCACCGTTGTGCTTATCCGTTCAAACCACAGATTTCTCAGCATATTCTAGGTCTAACCTAGTAGCCATATATAACTCCATTGTTCGACATTGTATCATTAAATTTCTGTTATCTTTGAAAATGATTATACCATGTTCAGTAGCAGAATTTTTTAGAATGATTTCTTACCTAAAATCTCAATGATCTAGGATGAATTTTGATTAATAATTCCTTAAGAGGATTGTGACCACTTTGAAGATGTTGGAGGCCATCTGAAATTTTCTCCACAAATGAATTCTAGTATTTCTGATGGTTTTTATTGTTACTATTAATGAATAATGTAATGTTCTGGTCTAGAAACATAACCAAAAGTAATAAAAGCGGTCAATATTGGGTTTCAAGGAGAATTCACCTTTTAAAGAATGAAAGTAAATAATTAAATCCTTTATTAAAAAATAGAAAGAGTTGGGACCGGCCTGGTGGTGTAGCGGGTAAGTTCGCGTGCTCTGCTTCTGGCGGCCCAGGGTTCTCAGGTTCGGATCTCGGGTGCGACCTAGCTACTCACCGCTCATCAAGCCACGCCGTGGCGGTGTCCCATATAAAGTAGAGGAAGATGGGCACGGATGTTAGCCCAGGGCCAGTCTTCCTCAGCAGAGAGAGGAGGATTGGCAACAGATGTTAGCTCAGGGCCAATCTTCCTCACACAAAAATAAATAAATAAATAAAATGAAAAAAAAATAGAAAGAGTTGAGAGTGAAATGTCTAGACAAAGTCACCTTATTCTCCCCGCAAGGGGGAAATGGGAGCAAGATATTTGGACACACATTCTCCAGCAACCTCCCTCCAGGTTAGTGCAGATGATAAGCCTCACCTGAGAGCTGAACAGGCATTGTCTCCATCTGCCACCTTGAGTAGGTCTGGTCCCATCTTAAAAAAGAATGTGAACGAAGGAGAAGGTGAGCTCTAACAGTAATCCAAATCTCCAGGAACATTAATGTCCACGGGTCATATTCAGGTCACTAGACACTGCCGGAAGAACACCGCCAGAGGGCTCCACACCCAAATTCTAGTCCTAAACACTTCCTGGCCCATCCTTTCCCTCTGGCTTCCTCTTAGGTATGTATTCAACTCTTCTGTGGATCTGCTTTCAGAACTATCAGGGGTGGAGGGAAAGACAGGTGGAGAGAGGGCATTTCAGAGACAAGAAAATAAAAATGGCCTTGGGCTCGACGGAAATAAAAATGGACTCCATGGAAAGTACTTCCACGGCACAAAATAACAAAATGATTCCCAGCTTCCCAGAGAGGAAGGTGACCTGGGCCTGAGGAGGAGGGCGCTGTCCTTACACACGGAGGCCCTCCTTGCCTGGCAGGCAGTGGGAAGCGTGGAACGCAGTGGTTGGGGGAGCCACCAGCCTATCGAGTCCACCACGAGCTCTGCTCCTAACCATGGGACCGTGGGAAGTCCCCTAACTTTTCCAACTTCACTTTTCTTATCTGTAAAACGGCAGTGACAGTGATAACACCGCTGACTCTGCAGGGTGATGGTGGAGATTAGAAGACCTAGTCTGTGTAAAGCGGCCAGCGACGGGTCTGGAACATATTCAACATTCCATGAATGTGAGCCACCAGTGCAGTTACGAGCAGGAAGCCCGCCTGTGTGGGGCCCACTCTCGGTCCGCGGCCCGGAGCTGTCAGCCCACCGTGCAGTCACCTGCAGGCCGAAGAAGCTGCCTCGCTCATTTCTCGCCTCCCTGCTCTCATTCTGCCTCTAGAATGGGTTATGTCAAAAGAGATGAAAATAACGATGTATCTATTTACATAACATTATCCTCATTTTCTTTCTTCCCGCGGAAATGCTCTGGTATTATCAAATTAGTCGCATTTTGAAGATGACATCTACTAGAACTAATCACATTGAACCATTTTTGTTCCTTGTTTTACCCCGGCTTCTCATCCATTAATGTAACAGCTGCACGACTTTACAGAAGGCGGGGAACCCTCACTGCAGACTTTCGGCACTGGGTGACTGTTCACTGAATACTAATATTCTGTGGTGTTGCGTGGTGTAGCTTTCTAACGCGGACACTCGTGTGCTGCAGAGAATCTAAGTCTGCAGGGAGGACAGTCATGCCTGCTCAGTCCAAAATCTACTTCGTTTACTCCAGTTGTCTGCTGAGCTTCGTAAAGCTGAAGTCTCACATACCAAACTCCTGAAAACACAGTGAAAGAGAACCATTTACATCTTACCTCTGGAGTACCAAACTCGGATTTGAGCATCGCATCATCTTCTAACAGTGGAGTGCTGTTTGAAATCCGCCGCGACGTCTGACATGTACATCTGATGTGTGCCTTCAGGTGTCCTCCGCATTTGAGATGTTACTGACATGTTACTTTCTCTTGCATACAAATGTCCCCGAAAAGACAGGTGTAAAACCAAATGCCCTTGCCTCCTCCCCTTCTCTCTAGGCTACACGTCTCCATAATTCTAACATCTGCATGACAAATGAAAACGTCATCATTTACATATGTTTTGTAGATGATAGAAAACAGCTAAACATTTGGTATTATTTCAGACTGAAGTTTCAGACGTTTGGCCCAGATCATGTCTTTCGATCTCTCTTCTTATCTGAATATTCTGGTGGATTCCGTGTAAAGCCTGTATTTATACATACCAGTCAAATGGTAGAAAAACTGATTAAATACGAGACCACCAAATTGGTGCCTTTAAAAAAATTGTTATATTCTGTTGAGAAAAAATTGTTTTCAAGTTTTTTAAACCAACTGCTGATTACCACTGCTTAGGATTCTTACTCTCTTTTTTAAATGCTTTCCTGCTTTCTTTCTTTCTTCTGAGTATAAATATGATATAGGCTCATTATAAGAATTCACACAGTGCAGAAAAGCACAAATAAGATCGCAGAAATCACTCGAAGCCCCACTCTCTGCAGACAGCCACGGTTTACATTTGGCTGAATACCCTGAGGGAGATCTCTCCACGAATGTGTACACGGAGATGCAATTCTACATAGTGTCCTGGAGTCTGGCTTTCCCGGTCAGCCATGCGTTTGGCTGTTTTCCTGTGCCAGTAAATAGAGCTCTGAACCCATGGTTCTCATCACGTCCTCCTTCCCTTCCAACAGGAGTACGATGCGTTAGTGGAATGAGGTGAAAGGAGGGGAAGGGTGGAGAGACTGATGTCCACCACCGTAGTTCACGATGACGGACCCTCCACGGTACTGAGATGCCATAGCTTCTTACCTTATCCCTTCATGGCTGACGCTTGTTTCCAATATTTCACAACTATAAATTTGTCGGGTCCTTCCTACCCCCCCAACTTCTTTATTTTTTGAACCCATTTGTAGATCTTACACCTGATTCTTGTCTATGGTCTGAAATATCTTACAGTGGAGAATGCAAATTCTGACAGTCTTGGCTCTGTTCAATTCTGAATGCTTTGATGATTTGATGTATAAAAAAAATTTTTTTAAGTGAGTACCATTTCTTGCTAACATGTAAAGCTACCTATATGAAATAAAATCTTTATTAGAATACGAAGAATTGTTTTTAACTGGCTTTCCTATTTAGCAAACAATTCAAGATTTACTCGTGAATAGAAAATTGCTGGCTTCTGTGCCAGTTTTTGTTTGGTAATTCTGACAAACCACACAAGAGCATGCAGCTTATCCCCGCAGTATCCTCTTCACAGGTCGGTGAGCTCAGCTGCGTGAGTGCGCCTGGTCACTCAGCACCGTATCATAGTCCTCAGAAGGACACACCTGGAATTGCTTTGAGACGTTTTCCTAAGTTACAAGACCAACCTGACTAGTTAATCAAAATCCATTTCCAGAAAGTAAGACAAAGAGACCAATTCAAAATATTAGCATTTCAACATCTTATGTTTAGGGAGATTCACTTTTTTGGAAAATACCCTGCATGAACATTTGATAGTTTGTTCCTTTATTCAACGAGCAGGCCGTGATGGGCATAACGTCGTCCCACAGGCCCTGTGCCATTCACAGTCCCAATATGTACTGATGGCACGGGGCTGGGCAAGACTGTGTTTTCAGGCCTTTGCTGGTGTCTTGACCTGCGGTTGAGCCAAGTGTATTCCCCTTTCACAGCCCAGCTGCCTTCCAGATGAGCCCAGAAGCTGAGCAGCAGCTCTAAACGCACCTGACGTGAAGTGAGGAGCCCTGAGTCTGACCTCTGTGTGACCTGGAGGAACCACATACACCAGAGAGTCGCCATATTCACATCCACAGTGAGGGTTATCTGTCAATCTCACAGAGTTTTTGCTGGCATGGAAGACTGGCGCACCGCAGGCCTTTAAAAAGTGTTGTGTGGACCTACTGTACTCAGCGTCAAAACAGAAAAAAAAAAAATCCTTTCTGCTTGCTCTCCTTCATGGCTCAGGCCAAAAAAACAAAAACGAAAAACACTTAAATAAATCCATCCAGATCTGTGTAACTCTCAACAACCAGAGAATTAAAAATTAATTCCTTTCTTCAAACCAGGCTCCCCTTTTTCTCTTCTCAACATATTGAAAAGTAATGTGCAGAAAAACAAAAGCCAGGCACCTGCACTTGACGCCTGAGTGGTGGGGGCTCACGTTCAGCTCCTGGTTCTGAGCCACGTTCCACGGGTCTGAGTATAGAGCGTGCTGGTCCCTTATTCAAAGGGAGGGTCTTGAAGATCGGTGGGAGAGAGACTGCAGCAGGAGACTAGATTTCCTCTTGTCTCCACTGATAACCACTTCACCCAGTGGTGAGTTGCTGTGGCTGTCTCCTTCAGAAACAGATATGAAAGCTGCTGAGAACAATGATGCATCAGCTAATGATGGTGCACAGTGTCTCCCTCCTTCCACAGGGAAGGGGAGAAGCAACAGCAGTTTATTCTGACTGGGAGTCCTCTTAATATCTACCCATCGAAGACCCTCCCATACCTCCCTCTTTCTCCAGGTATTTCTGACTTTTTAAAAGGTTTTCAATTTCCCCCATTTCTAGCTAAGTCCTTTCCTAATCTTGCCCCTCTCCTTCCAACAGAGCACGTTGAAGAGAGAAATTCTTTTCTTCTTTAGGATCACACAATCTTAAAGAAGGAGAAATCTCTGTGATCATTTCCTCCAATGCTCTTATTCCTAAGATGAGGGAAGACTGTTGGAACAGGCGTTAAAATCAGGTGCTGGGACTCCAGACCAACGCTTTTCCAGTTTGCTACATCTCTGAAGGAAGTCACCCATAGTCAGTTTTTAAATTGGGTGAGCTCAGTATTTTCTGTTTCTCTAGGGAAGAAAAGGAAAGAGCGAAGAGCTCCTCCATCTCCTGTGTCTGTGATGCCTGGTGTGGGACAGGAGTCATGTCACCCCAGCCGCTGAGTGCTTTTATTGATGGCAGTATCTACATTTGATTAAAAAGTGGGGAAATTCAATCAAGGGATTGACTGCCCTGAGTACCCTTTTCCCTACCTCACCCAACAAAGTCCAAACCTGCCATCTTCACCTCTATTCATGATTCCTGCCTTTCAGGGACTAGTCATGGGAGGACATAGGTGACGAGAAGTCTCTACTGCAGCGTCTTGACAGACAGCATCTTTGTCCAATATATTCTCAGCATAAGACATTAGAATTTATTTTATTTGAATTCTCATGCCAATTTTTTTTGCCTCTATTAGAGTATTGTATATTTAAGAAAGGCATTATTTTAAAATTATGGTTTTCATTAAAAATTATCATTTATCTTTTCCTGGATTTACTCTTTTTGTAGTAAATTGTGACATTTTTCTATTCTTATCATAGCAAGACATTCACTTTGGGAAGATAAATGTCACATTTTAATGAAAACCAGCTCACAGTGCGGATGGGGATAGTGATGCTAAAAGGGGAACAGACCGGCCTACACTTTGACATTTCTCATTCTTCTTAGCCACGGCTTAAGGTTTACCTTTATTTTTAATATTGGAGAAATTACCCTGTAAATCCCATCAGGAAGATGAACTAAATCCCTTGGGAGTTTATTGACCCTCACACACCAAATCCAGAAAATACTTCCTGACACAAGAAAAATATGCAGTTAAATGGGAAATGAACTAAAACAAATGAGCGCTGGAACGAGGAGTGTTTTGTCCATCAATCAGAAAGGGGCCCCACGAGCCCAGCACGTAGCACAGGGGAGCCATTTCTTCTGTGAGACTGGGGAGGAGAGCAGTGAGCCCAGGGTAAACCACGTGGCTGCCCAGGCTCCTGGGAGCGTCATCTCTGCGCCATGGAGCAGGTAGAGGTGAGCTACCTCGCTAAAGGAGTCTTTGTTACGTACAAACTCACAGAGTTCACAGTGGACATCTATCCTTTTTTCGGCTGCCCAGCATCTGAACCTCCTTCCTAGTTTGGGGAAGTTCTTTCACTGTGAGCCACGGCAGGAAGCAGGGGCCTGCCTTCCGCTCCAGAAGCAGAAAAGAGCAGACATTAGCTTTTCCCACTCTCCAAGGAGCACCTGATCAGCCAAGCCAGGGGAGCACACCTGCTGCTCCCATTCAGGTCTCGGAGATCAGAGCAATTAGCGCAATAGGAACACATTCAGCCGCAGGGACCCCAACACCCAGTGTCCAGGGGCAACAGGACAACTGAGGGCGTGCTTGTGCTGGTGGCAGTGATGTTACCAGAGACACACCCACTGGCTGCAGCAGCAGCCTCCCCAGGCTCATCCTGTGGTACTGGGCTGGCGATCTCCATGCCTCACATCTCTCGTAGTTTCTGCTGATTTCCCAGCCTAATTCTCTGGAAGCCCTTGCTGCTCAAAGTGTGGTCTGGGACTGTTGGGAATGCAGAATCTGGGCCTCAACCCGGACCTGCCCGCTCAAAGGATCAAAGTATAGTGTGGGGCTTTGCACATAGTAGGGCCTTAGTCAATATTTCTTGAATGTATCAATACATAAAAATGTGTTGAAATTTGATCTTGCTGAAGCTATCTGAAATATATTTCTTCAAAACACATGTATGTTAACAGGCCTTAACACAATGGTTGTACTTTTGAAAACACACTATAGTATATAATGAATTGCATTTTAAATGCATTTCATTGATATTTAAGGGACTCTCACAGCAAATCCTTGTGTAAATTCATTTTTTCTTTTCAAAGTGGATAATCACCCTTTCATTGACCCATGTTGTTGATTCATATTCTTTAAAGCAGGGCACAACCACAGGAAAGATTACTGTAATCAAATGGGTTGTCACTGAGATGAGCATTGAAATGCTCTCTGTCGATGCAAATAATCCATAGCCAATCTATAAATCAAAATTGGGGTGAGTTTTTTATGAGCCAAATTTGAGGACCATATAGCCCAGGGCCTTCCTTCCCCAAGGAAGGAAGGGGACCAAAGAAATGGGTTGTCCAGAGTGGTTATGTACCATCAAAGAGCACATCTCACATATGAATGCAATGTCCTTTTTACAACAGTCACGAGATTGCCCTGTTGGCAGAGTGATTGATGGACACCACAGGTGTCAGGTCTGCTGTCTCAGGTTGGGTGGTCACAGGATGAGCACAGCAATCAAATCCTAGCCTAGGGAGAAATGCTTATCCTTAAGGAAATGCCAATGTGGGGGAAGTTGCATCCTTATCTTAAGGGCATTTGTTCTTGTCTCTGGGACATGGTAAATGCAGGTATACAATGCATGTTCAAAGGCCAGTCAGGCCCTTTTGGAAAAACAAGGTCAGGCCAAAAACAAGGTTTCACACCAAATGGCTTCTTCATATAATCCTATATATCCTATTGCTTGCCATTTTATTTATCATCTCCACAGCCCTCGTTATTTTAGACCTTTTCTGTCTATTGGTTCCCTAAAACGCCAGCTCCACACGATCTCGGTGTGTATCAGCACATAACTAAGCAACCAAATAGATACATGAAACAGCTCTCTTTACAGAGTCAGCCAAATGCCACAGTTCCAAAGCACTGCACTGCATTTGGTTACCTGCAATTACTGGACATTGAGGGCAACCCGCCCTTCCAGCTGGCATCACACAAGCCCCAAGAGCCTTCAACAGCCATCTCAAGCCAACACTGGTAGTGCCTAAGAGGACACAAAGCTCTCCCATTCGCACCCAGAAGAGAATGCCTCCTGAAGAGCCAACTTATTTTTAAAAAGCTTTGTTGAAGAAAGCTGGAGAAGAGACAGTCATAGTAAGAATGTCAGGAGGAGGAGATGTTACAGCTTTGCAATCAGACAATTAGCCAGTCACCTAGTTGCTGTGCTCTCAGGGAAGTTTCTTAACCCTCTAAGCCTTTGGTGTCCTCCTGCATCGTCTGGAGCTAATCTAATCTGGTGTCGTGGGCATTCGTGTGAGAATGCATCTAAGGCACAGGGTCAGGCACACAACTACTGCTCTGTAATCGTTACTACTACAGGATGCCAGCTCATCAACAATTTATGAAATGATCTAAAACTAGTCGTGGCAATACATATGTCACAGACAACAGGATGACTTTCAGCGGCATAGAATTTGATCCCCATCCTCCCACCCCACACACCACGACTTTTAAAGCCGGTGGTTGCTACGGATTTTAAGAGATGATGTGATGTAGAGAAACAAGCACAGGCTTTGGCATCAGACAGATGAGGAGTTAAAACTGCAGAATCGTAGACATTATTCGCCTGTCCCCTTCCTAGGGATGCCCAGACTTTTAGGTAGCTATCATCAGCCTCTCCTGCCCACGACTCACACCCTCAGGGGAAGCCAACCCCGACGGTAGACTTAACCGGTCGGTGGGAAATCCCATCCCATCGCCAGTGATTGGTTCAAGAATTCAGGCCTCAGCCAATCAGAGCACGTAATCCCTTGACACAAAGATTGATTTAATAATGAACCAATGAGATGTGAGGAGAGACTCGCAGTCACGAGACGCACCTCAGATACTTCCTACGCCAGGAGCATAATGACCGAGGTGCTGCGCTTTGAAATTCCCCCCCAAGTTTGTGGGTCCTAAAGGTACTAAGACACATTGGTTCCTGGGAGATACTGAACTCCTTTGTCAGCTGATTTTGGCTAAAGGATTCCCGTGAGGCTTGGGTTAGACTGCACAGCAGTGTAAGACACTTCCTCCCTCTTTCTTTCACCCCGCACGAGAGTTCCATCAGGGTCTCACTGCTCTTCCAGCCTCCCCAGCTCCCTGCCTATTTCCTTTCCACGTGCGTTTTCCTAATAAAAGCCCAGCACATATAATCTTACTTTGGGGTCGGCTCTTGGAGGACCCTAACACAGGAGGTTTGCCGGAGCCTTCTAGGAGATAAGTCTCTGCTCTTCGTAAGGCCTTGGGAATAATGCTGTTCTTCCTCAGTATTTCATGAATGTCACGTGGAGCCTAGAATCGCTCCAGTCATTTCCCAGCAAGAGCTCTCTTTCCCAGGTTAAATATCCCTAGATTCTTCAATATCTCCTTATAGCAAGTGGTTTTCAGACCCCTTACTGTGCTGGTTGTACCTAGAAAATGAGAACAATTCTGTAGAGAAAACAGAAAATACAAGAACGTATTCTTCCCTGCTTCTCATATTGCAGCATTCTGTGGCTGGTGCTTTTGGAGGGACTGTATTTCTTTTTTAGGAATTCGGTTGCCACCTTTACCTGTTCAAAGGACTGACACATGAAATGCAACTATCAAATGTTGACTCGTTCGCTCTGTGGTACATGGAACAGCAGAGAACCCAGACTCCAAAGCCAGACTCAGTTCTAATCCCGACTTTGCTTCTTACAAGCTATGTGTCCTTGGGAAACCCAGTTAACCTCCGTGTGCCTCAGTATCCTCCACTGTATAAAGATAGTTTCAGTGCATACCAGTGTTCTGTGAGTTACTTGTAAAGTATTTAGAACAGTCCTGTCACATAGAAAATGCTAAGTAAGTGTTAAATAGTACATATTTTAAAGCACCGATTATGTGCCAATCCCTGGCCATGCTCAGAGAGTAGAAGTGGGACAAATAAATGAGCATGAGGATTACCTTTACAGTAACTATTCCTGAGAATAGAACAGCCGCACAAAAAATAAGACTGTTGACTTTGGCCAGAAACATTGACAAGAGGTTTTGAAATACCCTTTCAACTCTCAAATTCTGATTCTACTTCTGAATTCCAAAACCAACATGTCACATTGTACGAGATGTGAGGTTCGGCAAACTTTCTCTGTAAAGGGCCAGAGACTAAACATTTTAGGCTTTGCAGGCTGTGCAGGTGATGTTGCAACTACTGAACTCTATGCTGCAGTTCCAGCATGGCCACAGACGCTGTGAATGAATAGGCATGGCTGCATTCAGATAAAACTTCATTTACAAACACCAAAATGTAAGTTTCATATAATTTCCTTGTCACAAAATGTTATTCTTCTTTTAATTTTTTGAACCACTTAAAAATATAAAAACCATTCTCAGCCTGGTAACTAAGAGTGGGCCGATGAGCCGTAGTTTGCCAAGCCCCGTGCCAGATGAAGAAAGGGAGGGTCCTAATCAGGGATGAATGTCACCTGTGGAGGAGAGTTCCAGTGACAAGTAAACATCTCACAGGAAGAACTAAGAACCCTTCCCACTGACATGCCGTACTGTCACGAGCACAAAGAAGTTCCAGGGCACAAGGAGCAGCAAACAATTGCAGTGAGCAATTTGCCATAATTGCAACAACCTTTGTTGAGTTTATTTTATCTAAATAAGATCTATCCCCTTTCTTTATAAATTTTGGATAATAATTCTTTAATCGTAAGAGAATCTTGGACTCTTGCATGCATTCCCTGATAGCATTTGAGGGGAAACCATTTGTAATATCTGTTTAATTCCAATAGCTATCCAGAAGGGCAGAACCCACTATAAATTCTACCCAGTTTTCCTTAACTGCTTAAAAAAAAAAAAGATATTTAAAGAGTTGCTGACATGCTACTCTTTATTATGAATTCTTAACAGCGACCAGGAGCAGCCTGGCCCCGTAGGAGATTTGTTAGTGACCTCAGGTCGCCCACTGACATGGATGAGAGTCCTTCAGAACCCCAGGAATTGGCCTGCACTGAAACTCGGTGCTCTCCCATGCACCTATCAGGTGTCAATCTCTATGTATTGTCACTGGTGTATTCAACATTTTGGCGAAAACAAAGAAACAAGCAAACAAAAACCAAATTAAATCCCGCTGTTTAGCTGCAAGTGACAGAAAACTCAAACAGTGGTTGAAACTAGACAGAAGTGTATTCCTCTCTCACCTAGAAGTCAGGAGACGCACAAGGCCATGGGCGGTCGTGGCAGGCTCACAAAGTCCTCCAGAGTCCAGATCCTCCGGTTGCCCTCTCTGCCGTCATCACTTTTCTCCACTTCCCCAACCTCCAAAATGTTTCTAAAATTCTCCTGGGATCTCCTATTTAATCTAAATGTAACATACATTCCTTTGCCTACTGTATATTTTGGAAGTGTTCTGCACTTAGGGGATAATCAACTTTGGACTTGAAAAATAAAGAACTATCAGGCCTTATCTTTACTCTGAATGTCAGGGCCTGTGAAGCACGCAAATCCGTCCAAGACGTTTGGACGCCATTAAATCCACGTGGGTCTGCAGGGGAAGGTGCGGAGGGGAGAGGAGAATTTACGTGCTCAGAGAGATGAAACTGCCAGCGAGACAAAGCCTTTGCGATTTGAAATACCTGATGGTTTGTTTGCAGTGAGTAAACGAAGGGGTTCATTCCCATCTCCCATTCCTTGGTTTTGTTACAGCAGTTCTAGAGGGTAACATTCAAATGCTGTAGACCAGAGAACTAAATGCAGACGTCTACACTACGTGAGCACCAGGCTTTCTCTTTGCTATGTTTGCCTCTAAAATGTCTGCAAAATCTGTAGTGTAAGGAATAGTTCTAGATTGGGAGAATTCTGTGGGAAATGGTCATGTCCTGGCCGACGTGATCAGGCGCCAGAATAGGAGCTGCAGGTGGTGCCTAACTGAGATGTGTCGCGTTCGTCACATCTGGAAATGCTCCTTTATGCCCATGTTCTTAAGACTAATACACAACTTGGTAACACCCGAGCCTGCCTTCTGTGATGTAGTAGACAATTTCTGTTGATAAAAGCTAAACCTACATTATAGCATAAACTATATATTTTTACTACCTTTACTTGAAGCCAAAATATCTAAAATATACAGACACAATTGCAAAGTCGTTTTGAGACCAATTTCCAATCCTTCTGCCTCAGGAAGCTTGTAATTTTCTTTACCATCTTTACAGTCAATCTATCTGAAAAAAAAGAAGAAAGAAAAAAGGCCATTCCGTTCCACATATACAGCAAAAGCCAAGCTATTCAGGATTCCTTTTGTTGACTGAACAGCCCCCCCAACACACATGCACACACACACACACACACAGACATTGTCTGTCCTTCTTCAGAGGAAAGGTTCTCAAAGCTCCCAGGCTGAGCTGTCCCTGTCCCCAAGACCTCTAACCTCTGGAACTTTTCTCCTGAGGGCTGGGGCTCTGTCCTTCCCTCACGCTGGCGCTCCACGGCGGAAAGCTTGGTATCTCTGATAACTTGGCCTTACGGTGAAACTCCTAGAGAAGCTGAGGAATGACAGCATGAGGGGGCCTTCACTAATTCACGTTCTCCCACTGGGCACTAGACATGCAGGCTGTGCTACAGCTAGACTCTAAATAACCACGAAACGTCAGAAGAGCGGTGGCATCCACGGTGCAGGGAGGGCACTGGGCCGGGGGTTAGCAACCCCGTGTTCCACTCTCCCTTCTTCTGCCACCAGCACACTGATACCTCGAGGTGGCCCTGAGACATGCACGGCACATAGTCTCTTCAAAGTACCGTCAAGTCCATCAGTACGTTTAGTCTTCCGCCCTAGCTGTGGTTTGCTCCCTGTCCACACCACCCCCCGCACTGTCATCCCCATGTTCCTCCGTCTTGACATCACTCTGAGAGAAGATGATAGTATTTTCAACCAATCTGGGTTCTCTCTCTGTTTCTCTAACTCTGGGGAACATTCGTGGCACCTGCCTGCTCTGAAGCTGCTCTCCCCCGACCACGAAGCGCAGTGTAAAGAGGAATGCAGCCTGCGCTCTTAGGTCAACACCCCACCATTCATAGGTCTCTGCCTACGAAGGTAGACACGTGATATTTTTAGCCAAAGCTGACCGTAGTTGGAATGGTAAATCTTTTGTTGGGAAAAAACAATTCACTTTAATAAAAGTAACTGTAGCATATAGTAACTATAGCACTATATAAAAAAGTTTATACAGCACCTCCTGTGTGCTACCACAGCAGTATTAAAAGTTACCTCCTTTAAAACAATATTCGAACGAGGTAGACGTCATCTTCCACGTTCCACAGGTGAGACCGTGAGCTTACATATTTTGCTGTAAGTCACAGACATACTTTGATATGGAGCCAGAATTCGCATCTGGCTCCTGACTCTTCCACACTGCACTAAGCACCAAATGCCTCTTCTGGCTTATCGTCCACACTATGATTTGGTGACGTAATTGTTTTCTCTTCTTTAAATGACCACTCTCATCTCCATATGAGAAATTGCCTTTTAAACTTAAGGTGGTTTAAAGCAAAGGTCTCCATTTTGAAATGGCGAATCCCTCTTCCCTCTTCCTCTGCAGGGGCCTGGTCCACACTGGGTGTGTCTGGACAATGGGAGGAGGGGCAGAAATTGTGGACAGCTGTGCCTTTATGAAGGCACTAGAAGGGTCAAAGTCTGCCTTCTGGGACTGTAGGCAGGAAGGAGGAAGTTGACACACTGGCTCTGTGCCCACTACACAGCCTCCTAACCTGCTCCCCCTTCTCCCCCTCCACCCCCACCTCACCCTCCTCTTCCTCCTCGACTCCTCCCCCTCGGGTCCCTGGAGTCCTGTCTGTTTCTCACAGGTTTCAGCTGATCCTCCCTACAGAGATGGTGAGTGTCTTGTGAAACTAGTGTGTGCTCTGGAAGCAAACAACCCTGGGTTCAAAACTCACTTCTGTAGAGAGGAGACTTCTACACTCACCTCCCCCAGTCATTGGGAGGGAAAGTGGCTTGCACATGTAGAAGTCTGATGAATGCCCACGGCTTTGGCCTCCCTCTATTGATAACTCTGCTTCCTTCCATCTTCCTGATGTCAAGGGCGAGAGGGAGCCTATGTGCCTTCCCCTGAGGGTAGAAGCCAGCCTCACTCAAGCCTCTGAGGCTTCTGAATCAGCCTCTTGCCCCTCCTGCCAGTGCTCAGGGCTGCCCTCCTAGCCTCAGGCCCTTTCACCTCTCCATGTCACCTCTTTATCCAGTTCTCTACACCTTCAGGAGCTTTGTATTCTTGCAAACCAGCAGGGAGCCCTAAATTCCTCTATTTTTAGTCTGCTTTGCACTTTCCACTGCTTGATTATACATCACACTCTATTGCTTTCTGCTTATCTTTCTCTGAGACAACCTGTGCCCCACAACCTGGAGACACTGAGCACTAAGAATGTAGGAAGTAGAGCCACTTCCAATGGCCTCATTTACGTAGATGCTTGTTCCAGGTTATACAGTGCAGCCAGCCCCCTGATTCAGTGTCCAAGAAAAACGTATTGACTGGACTTGAACATTAACCTGAGTCTGATTTCGCATCCCCTCAGACTGCTGTGCAGGAATTCTAAGAAGCAAAGCTTTGGAAATTGCCCCTCTTTTGTGGCAGAATTCAGGTGGAATGGGGGGAAAAGGCCAATGCTCACCCACTAACTTTGTGGTAGCCAGCCTCCAAGATAGCTCCCAATGGGTCCCACCTTCTGCTCTTCACACCCTTCTATAGTCCCCTTCCACACTGTATCCAGGTTGGTCTGTGCTGTGGCCTGAATGTTTGTGTCCCCTTAAAATTCATATGTTGACATCCTAATGCCCGATGTGATGGTGTCAGGAGATGGGCCTTTGAGAGGTGCCCCGGTTAGGAGGATGGAGCCCTCCTGAATGAGATTAGTGTTCTTATAAAAGAGACCCCACAGAGATTTCCTGCCCCTTCCACTATGTGAGGACACAGTGAGAAGGTGTCAGCTATGAACCCAGCTGAGGACCCTCACCCGAACGTGACCATGCTGGCACCTGATCTTGGACTTCCGGCCTCCAGAACTGTGAGAAACAAATGTCTGTTGTTTATAAGCCACTTAGGCTGTGGTATTTTGTTCCAGCAGCCAGAACTGACTAAGACAGTTTGTGTAACCAGTAGAACAGGAGGAGTGACAGGGGATTGCTCTGCAGACTGCATTATAAAAGCCATGTGGCCTCCATCTCACCTTCTCTTGGATCACTTGCTCTGGGGGAACCAGTGGCCATGTCTTAAGGACACTCAAGCAGCTCAGTGGAGAGGCTCACACTGGGAGGAGATGAGGCCTCCAGCTAACAGCCATGGAGTGTGCCATCTTGGAAGCAGACCCTCCACCCCAGTCGAGCCTTCAGATGACTGCAGCCCCAGCCGACATCTTGACTGTAGCTTCATGGGAGACCCTGAGCCAGAACAACTTAGTGAAGTTGCTCCCAGACTCCTGACCCTCAGAAACTGTGTGAAAAATAAATGTTGTCTTAGATTGTCATGTTTTACAGCAAATTTTCATGGAGTAGTAGATAACTAATACAAACTCTGTTCTTGCTTCTACCTCCCCCTGCAGAAATGCCCATCACTCCCAAGTATACACCTGAGACCCGTCTGAGGTGAACCAACTTAACTCATAATTGGAAACAAATTCTATGTACTTTAAAATTAGTTGACTGTCATTTCGTTACCAAACGGACAAAGTCAAACAACCTTACTTTCCTTAACAAGAATATCAGGTTTGACTATATTAAAATTGGGAACAAAACATAAAATATATTTGCATTTTTTTCTAGAGAGTCAAAGCTTTTAATGGAATACATTAAAAAAAAACTTGAAGAAAGCTGTGGCAACTGGTATTTGGAAAGTCAAATGCCCTTGGCCACTATAAGCCACAGTAAAGAAAATAAAACTATAAGTCACCCTATAAGGGTGCTTTTGTCATCCAAACAGAACACCTCTCACAGTAGATTGGTACGGTGTACATGGTGTGCACACATTCCACTACCTCCTCTTGCGGATCCTCAGTGTGCCAGGCTCGAGGACAGGAATACAGAACGTGTTCCTCCAGAAATTCAGAATCTAGATAGTCTAGAGAGAACCCATCCTTGGGTCACAATTTTGCATTCTGCTTTATCTAGAAAACAACACACAAACTATATATCACATATAAACCATTTAAATAAAAAATATTAACTTATAACTACTTGCTCCATAGAGATACTCAAAGCACATGATTGGGAATGAAGCAAATCCCAAGGAATTTTAAAGTCAGGCATCTTTCTATAAGTTAGAAAAACACGATAGGCCACACCAGGTCCATAATTTGTAGGGCTCAGTGCAAAATGAAAACGCAAGCCCCTTGTTTGATCATTAATAAGAATTTCAAGACGACAGCAGAGCGTTAAACTAAGTGCAGGGCCTCTCTGAGCATGGGGCCTATGACACTGCACGGGTTGTCCGCCCACGAGGCTGCCCTGACAGCAGGGTACATTCTGTCGCTTGTTAAAGAGATCGCTCGGGAGTTAAGTGCTGAAGCCAAATGTAGGTAAGACGAGAAGGCACCAGCGTACGGGTTTTTGGGTGACACAGAGAACTGCTTGTTGATTTAACAGTAGCTAATATTTCTATTGTGCTTTACAGTTTACAAAGCACTTGCTCCAGATCCAGCATCTCAATGAAGTGAAGCAACGATTCCGTGAGATATCAGTGTGCTCCCTCTTGGATAGACGGCAAAGTGGGGGCAACGAGGTCAAGTGGCTCCGGCAAAGCCACTCAGCCCGTTCAGGACCTAGAGCTGGATCCTCTCACCTCAGATCCAATTTCCTTCCACAAAATCAACATAGGCTGTGCTAGAAGTCGTGTGCTACAAAGAGATGGAATTTTACGTGTGTCGTCCAGAAATTCGCTGGTGAAAGCTAGAAGGTGACAGGTGGGCACCGAGCCTGCATCCACCTGTTGTTTTCACATCTGTGGGTCTGAACAACTTCGGAGCAAACACCAGCCCGAATCCCATACTAATCCCTAATCCCTCCCCACCAGCAGGCCCCGACCTCCCCACCCCCACTGCAGCTTCAGACCTCAGCCTCCATCAGTTCCTGGACTGGACGGGTGAAACACCAGGCAGCCCAGCAATCTTCTCAGGTGTCCCTCATCACAAGACCCAGGAATCTGAGCAGATGCCCTGGCTGACTGCTGCACAGTCCTTTTTCATCTAAAGCACGCAGCTTTACCTCTAAGAGCAGTTTAAAGGACTCGACAATTACAGACATCATCTTAAGTGATCTCTTCTCTCTTCCAAAAAGGTACATGTCAGCTGGTATGAAATTTGCCAGCACAAATCTGCACTTGAATAAAACAAATTTAATAACCACTCTTAAGCTCATTTCATTCTTGCACTAAAAAGATGAAAATTTGTGTTGTTATGGCAAATTTTAATTATGAGAGATAAGAAGCAAATTACTAAAACAAAAACCACATTGTTCTTTATTAGCACTACTCTTAAATAGCATTACTTATGAAATATTAGCTTTTAATTGGTAAATATATAAAGTTGATTAAAATACTTCCAAAACCCTAATTTATAATTTTTCCTTCTTATTTCACATTTCCCAGTACAGGAAGTCCAATGCCGAGTGTAAGATGTTTCCCTTACATTCCAGCTTTGTTGAAGACTTGCTGTAAGGCACTTGCCCAAGCTCTTAACTGCTCTGTATTTCAGTGTTCTCAGCTATAAAATCCCGAGTCCACAGTGCTTGCCTGGCTTGGGA
The DNA here is from genome assembly GCA_031878705.1 of Tapirus indicus. Classification (NCBI taxonomy): domain Eukaryota; kingdom Metazoa; phylum Chordata; class Mammalia; order Perissodactyla; family Tapiridae; genus Tapirus; species Tapirus indicus. Next base: position 151,897,272 of record CM062918.1, on the reverse strand, counting down.
GACGCCTGGGACATTCTGGCTCGAGGAGTGCAGCACAAAGTATCATTATATTTATGATTACAACTTGCTTGACAGTTTCATTGTCCTATAATTTAGGAAATATATTCTTCAGAATAATGGTAACACAGAAATTGTACAGGTTGGGGAATGGGTATTCTGAGATCCAGCAAGAGTTAGAATGTCTTTAAGAATACTGGGAACCTTCAAGTGCCAAGATAAAACTCAAATCCGGAGTCCATTCATGTCTGACTTGTGATAAAAGCTAGAAGACGTTTGGGAATGGTATCTGCTTATTCTCAGCTGCTAAGGCAATATTAATATACATTAATATATATGATATATAATGGTACATATTGTATAATAAATCATATACAATAATATATATTACCATAACTTTTGTTTCTCTTACTATTATTCTCTTTCCTACGTCTACCCCTTATGGCAGTTGGATGAGCAGTAGGAAACATCAGAAGTGATGGGGGAAGTTTCATGAAAGAATGGAACAGCGAGGCAAAAGTGCAGGGGAGGATGTGAAGGGGCGGGGATGAGAACTCGAAGGATGGACGGGAGAGGGACCTTCTCGAGAGACGTCCTGTGGTAGTCTGTCCACTCCGGTTTGGGGCCCTTCTCCGTTCTACGTGGCTGTTTCTGCTTTTCAGCTTGACCCAAAACCCCAGAGGGATGTTCCCTACTGTTGAGTGAAGGAGAGGTCAAGTCCAAGGCTTTGAAAAAGATACTTTTCTAATGAACGGTACCACTCCTCCCCGACCCCAGCCATCACACAAGGTTAAGTGTCTGATTGGCTTTTTCTAGGCTCTTTTTCTCTTTCAGACTTTATTTTTTTAGAACAGTTTTAGGTCCACAGAAAAATTGAGCGGAAGGTACAGAGATTTCCCATATAGCCCCTGCCCCCACACATGCACAGCCTCCCCCATTATCAACATCTCCCACTAGAGTGGTAAGCTCTTTTATTTTTTTCACCTTTCTCCCTGGCTTGTCCCCAAGTAGTCATTTCCTCCCAGCTCATCCTGTGTTTTATTCCCTCCCTATTTCACTCATTTGTTTTTCTTGTGCTTCCCCTACGCTTTATTTTGTTTATCTTCTGAGCCATCACATCCTCTATTAGCTGAGGTTATTGCTGGGTGTTGGCTCCCATCTAGAAGACATTCATTTTCTTCTGACGCTGCTTCAGGAGAGTCCTAATTCCCAGTAATAATTTATGCAGTTTTTCTCCCAAAGGGGAGACCACTCATTTGCTAAGGTCCCCGCCTGTCCTGCACTATTATAGAGTTTCATCAGCTGGAGGCCAGCTGCCAGAAAGCATGCAAGCACATCCTTCTCTTGACCAAAGGACTGCCCCACTCCTAGCGGTGACTGTGCAGCCTGCCTCCGCCCTCATCCATCCCTTGGCTCTGTTTTTGAAAACTTCTTCCTTGATCATTAGGCACCGTCAGTTGCAAATTCAAGCATGAGAGAGAAAAAAGTACCCTGCACTCCATTCCATTCCGGAATACTAAATATTATCAAGATTAGCTCAGCCTTAATCCAATGGTGGTATTCACTGGTAGCTTTGAATTTCATTGTCTACAAATGACTTCTATACACCTCTGTCCACACCCAAGCTGCTGGAGTGGACCTGGAAGCAATTATGGACGAAATTGTGTGAAGGCAAAGCGACGTTTGCCTCCGACGTCCCTCCTCTAGGGATTGTGTCTCAGTAGCTAGTATGTGGCCTTGTGGGAATTTCTTCTGCTTCCTCCACAACTTCAAAAAAAAAAGCTACTGTCTTGATTTTCAAGCATACACACATCATTTTAAATGGGTAAAGGAAATTTCTGTGGCACCTCTTTTTAAATGGCTGCCTTTTGTTCCAAGGGTTTAAAGCACTTAAAACATAGGATTCTGTTCTTAAGTGAAGAAGCAAGGCCAGGATCAGGCACATTGGGACCCGGAGAGGCTAACTTACTGTTCCACAAGGAGGACTGAGGGGGAGAGTGGGATTGGACATTGATTGCTGGTTCTTTCACCAACGCCCCGTCCATGGGCTCCAGGCTCAGGTCCACTAGGATAAATTAGTGGCTTCTGCAGAAGACAGTGCACTTCTTGAACCAAAGATTTCTAATATTCCCTCTGACACTAGCACCCTGTGTGGTGTTTTTACCTCATAACTTTGTCACAGTTACAATTAAAAACGCACCTGTTGTTGTAGGTGACATGGAGTAACTTGCCGCAGACCAGCACTTCTGTCCAGCAAAACACGAAAGGTGCCATTAAACGCAGAAAGCTCTGTGTGATGACGGTGGAGAGCCGCCGGGGCGGCGGGGACCGGAGGCGGTGGACCCCGGGAGAGGGAGCTGGCCAGCTGCGCCCCCAGGACATCCGCCCCTGCCGGGTCCTGGCAGAAGCTGGGAATCTAGGGACGGAGAAACCAGAGGATTTCCAAGAGACGCGGGGGGCCTCCAACACACAGCTGGACTTCCCTCCAGGGCCTTTCCTGGACTGGGGCACATGGGGACTCGGACTGAAGAACACAAGGAGAAGGCCTCTGGCAACCATCCCACCTTTCCGCAGTCTGGGAGAGGAAGAGCGGCGGTCGGACCTGCGAGGGGGGAGCAGGGGAGGACACGGGACCCCCAGGTGGGCCAAGCATGGCCGTCACCTGGCCTCAACCGCACGGGAAGTTCACCTGAGACGGATCGAGACCTCAGTGCACAAGGGAGGACAGTAACACTTCTAAGAGAAGACGGGAGAAGACCTTCCTGACCTTGAAGGGAAATTTCTTTTTTCCCACTCAAAAAATGCAATCCTCCATTTTGCTTCAAAACCACTTCAGCGTTCTGAAGGAAATCAAACCTTTGTGTCAGGAGTAGATGGAGGTTATCTTTGGGGAGAAGAGTGGCTTTAACGGGGGGAGGGGTGAACGGGGGGCTGCTCCCCCAGGGGTGTTCCTTTGTGACAACCCCTCGAGCTCCAAGCCGCTGTCCCTGCGCTCTCGTGTGACGTGATGCTTCAGTAAAAACAGTCACGATGGTCCCGACTGACCACCCTCTCTCGGGAGGCTGGGCTGCAGCCGAGATGCGCAGCTCAACCCGCCCGCGATCACGAGGACGAGCCGGGGCAGCCCTGCCGGCCACGCTGCTCCTCGCCGTCGGCAGAGCGTTCGGTCAGTTCCACGGGACAGTCAGCACTGACTGCAGAGCAGGCTTCGCCCGGCTGTAGGCTCCTCTGCCAGCTCTGAGCGTGTTGAGCGCTCAAGCGAGGATGTGTGGCCGGTCAGGTGGATTCAAGGCATTTTCAACTTAGGATTTTTCACCTTGCGGGGGGTTATCAGGATGGAACCCCACTGTGAGTCGATTGGTACATGAAAAGAAAGTCTTAGCTTCTAAAAACACACACAAAAATAACAGAAAGTTACAAATGGTGTGTTTAAGGTGGGAAGGTTATGCACTTTCCTTGCTGACAATGAAGAGTTTTACAACTACCATATTTAACTAAAAACAATCAGAGCACTTCTCGTGCCAGCTGATGTCCCTTTTCCACAGCTAAGTGTCAGCAGAATGTTACGTCACTAGGTAGAAAAACAAGACAAGCTGAAGCAGCATCAAGAGGTTTGTCCTCATCCCCGAGGCCCCTGTGACAGGTGCCACCCCTCCCACTACATCACAACACGGAGCAGAGACCACAGCGGGGTCTAGTGTGTCTCGTTCTTTTTATAAACTATAGATATATACAGTTGATAACTGGGGATTTCTAATCGATAACACCACCTTACAAATAAATTACAAATAATTTTTTAAATTCCAGAAACATTTTAATTGCCCTCTTACACGAACCTCTAAGTTCATGGAGTGAGGACAACAAAAGAGTATCTCTTTATTTTGAAAATATGTAGACATATGAGCGACTTTGACAGAATTTCTGGGTGCTTGTGACACCCATAAACACAGCGTGAAAACCACTTGCAGTTTCTAGAGCACTTCAAAAACTCCAATGCGACCACGTTCCAGGGGTGGAATTAAGCTCAGTGAGAGCAACAGACACTTCTCAAAGGGGAGGTGGTCACTCGCTGCGTTGTCCTGCACGGACTCATGGAGGCAGATGCACAGGCTCTTAGTTCCTCTCCTCCTCACCTTTTACTCCCTCTCCCGTACTCTTCATGTTCCTCCACCACCTTTTTTTCTGGAGAATGTTAGATGGCCCTTTAACCCATCACTTTCCTTTAGATTATAGTAAGCAATATCCTTCTCATTCATCTTCACCTTTGTTGCCTTATTATAAGGTAGCTTTTCACTGTCCCTCAAATTATTCCACGTGTTTTATTTTTTCTATCACTGTGTAACAAATTACCACAAACTTTGCAGGTTAAATAGCACCCATTTATTAGCTCACAGTCCTGTAGGTCAGAAATCCAGCATGTGGCTGCATTCTCCGCTCAGGGCGTCACAAGGCGGAAATCAAGTTATCAGCCAAGCTGAGTCCTCAGCAAGCTCTGAGTGGACATCACTTCCAGGCTCATTCAGGTTGTCGGCAGAATTCAGTTCCTGCAGTTGCAGGACAGAGGACGTTTTTTCCTGGATGGCTGTTGGCCAGGGGCCTCTCTCAGCTCTTTAAGGTTCCCTGATTCCCTTCTCACGTGGCGTCCTGCATCTACAAGTCAAATCCCCTTCATTCTTCAATCCCCTCTCTGACTTCCTCTTCTGCCATCCGCTGGAGGAAGCTCTTTTGCTTAGAAAAGTTTCGTTGATTAAATCACACTCAAATAAATCAGGATAATCTCTGATTTTTAAGGCCAACTCTGCTATAGAACTTCACACAATCACCTGAGTGAGTGATGTCTCATCACATTTATAGGTTCCAGGAAGTAGGGTAGAATATCTTTGTGGGGGCATTTTAGGAATTCTGCATACCATTACACGTCACCAGCTTTTTGGCCACATCTCCAATGGAAATGCCTACGTTCGTGGATTTGACCTTGGGCAGAGGTCTACGTAGAAGAGGAAGAAGCCACGTGGGGTACGGGGGTATTTGGGATACTATGATCTTTCTTTTTGCCTCCCTTAGCTGGTCTCCAATCCGTCATTTCCTGACCATAGTGCACTTTGCCGTTTCACCACATTTGTACTTCTCCTTCCCACACATTGTACCCCTCTCAGAGCACTTGGAAAATGCACGGTTCACAGGGTCTCTGGGGTTTTCTTCATGTGTCCCTCCCAGCTTGTCTTTCCAAAGAAGACACGAGCAGACGTCTCCCGCTTTGCTTTCTTGAGGTCACATGTCGCTCTCCTGACTGTATTTTTTGCTAGGACAGGCCACACGGTGCATAACAATTTCCCAGCCTTGCTCTCACCGCATCCACGAGGACCACCTCAGGCAAAGATTTCTTAAGACACCAAAAGCAATAACCATAAAGGGAAAAGATATCGATCAACTGGACTACGCTAAAATTAAGAACTTCAGTTCTTTAGAACCATTAAAAGAGTAAAAAGACAAGCCACAGACTGGGAGAAGACGGTTTCAATACTCGTATCTGCTGCAGGACTCATCTGGAATATATAAAGCACTCCTTCAAATCGAAAGGAAAAAGGAAGAGAACTCAATAGGAAAATGGGCAAAGGTCAGATGAGATACTTCACAAGAGAAGACACCCAAACAGACAGTAAACATGTGAAAAGGCATTCGACTTCATTAGTCACTGGGGAAATGCAGATTAATGCCGTAATGCACACACCACCAGAGAGAGTCTCCAAAGCGGCTCAAGCGGAAAAGACAGACAACCTAGAGCAGGCAGAACTCCCAGACTCGGCTGAGCAGAGGACGAACTGTTACAGCTACTGTGAAAAGCTGTTTGACAGTATCTATTAAAACTGAACCCATCCACACCCTAGATTCAGGTGTGAATCTTAGTTCCACTCCTAAGTAAATACCCAACAGAAATGCACACGTGGATCCAGCAGAGGCACATACGAGAGTGTCAGCTGCAGGGTAATTTGTAACATTCCCAAACCGGAAACAACCCAGAGGTCCCTCAGCAGGAGAGTGGATGCAACAATTGTGGTGTATTCACTCATATGGTGGAATAACATGCAGGAAAGAGAAAAAATAAGCTACAACTTACACACAAAAAAGGATGACTCTTACAAACGTAACATCGAGTAACAAAAAAAGGTCAGTCTCAAAAGAGTACCTGTTGTGATTCCTTTTTTATAAAGTTTAAAAGTAGGCAAAAGTAATCTGTGGTTTTCGAAGTTAGTGTACTATTTCCCTTGGGGAGGTGGTTGTTGGTGGAAGGGGGTGCAGGGAGGCATCCGGGTGCTGGTAAGATTCTGATTCTTGATCTGGGTGTGAATTACACATGGATGTCACGTTGTGACAATTAATTAAGCTGTACACTGATTACTTATGCACTTTCTGTATGCACTTTATCCTTCAGCAAAAGGTTTACATTAGGTCAAACATTGCTTGTATCTAATATTTCCTACCTGGGAACAGAAACCACACCTGGCTCGTTCACTACGGTGTCTGCAGCGCCTAGACAGTGCCAAACACAGTGCTGCTTGTTGAGCGGCTGATTGATGAATTTCTAAGAGAGTTTTCTTAATAAAATGGATGCTTTTGTTCCCCTCATTGTGGAGTAACGTTTCCTCGTGCTTTAGCAAAAATCTTTCCATAGTGCCAGGCAGTGGTGTCAGGCGAACTGGCTTGCAGAGAGAAGAAGGGAATGCAAAGTGCAAGGAGGCAGGAGGTGTTTAAGCTTCCAGAGGGCAAGCATTCCCATACTGCTCCTTCACTGTGCAGGCACCGTTCTGGTCACTGGATGTGTACGAGTCACTCTGGCCTCACGACAACCAACGAGGAGCCTCACAAATGGGGCACCTGACGAGAAAGCCGAGCCTTAGAGATATTCAACACCGCGAGGAGAGAATACAACCGTCAGAGTCAAACACTGACTGAGGTGAAGTGCAAGACTGTGTCGTTGCCTCTGAACATAGCGGCCACCTGAAAGTATTTGTGGGGGGAGTCCACACTGGACCTCTCCATCCTCCTTACTTTCCTCCTCCCTCTTAGCAGTCACAAGTGCACACCGACAGTCGGGTCTCCATGGTGGGGATGCAGGCTGAGGAGCTGGCGGGGGGGTGGGGCGCGGGCGGGGATGGGCAGGAGAGCTTTTGAGCCCAGCCTTCCAGTTTAGAAAGGGTCTCAAATAAAGACTTCTGACACCATTCCCAGATGAGCAGGTGCATGCGGTGACATTCACTCTTGTGGCTGGAAGGAGTCACTAGCCACACAGCCTTAAATCTGGGTCCCACTCTCTAGAGCGCACCCGACAGAAACATCGCTTATAAATGTGGTAATCTTTCAAAAAGCAAGATGATTATATCGCACTTATTTAAATGTGTGTGTTAAAATTACTAATTTTTTAAACATCAATGTTAAAAAATGCACCACAATGTTTGTAGTTCTGTTTTGGCATTTCACTTTTCAACAAACCGGGAATATTTAAAAAGAAAAATGGCAGTGGTTCAGGCACTTTGGCTTCGGGGAGGGCCTGGCTAATGCACAAGCGGTTTCTGTGCGCGCAGCAGCATTTTATCTCATGCCAACCCCGGGTGTAACCACTGCTACACGGGGAGACACAAAAGGGGAGCCCTGGGGCTCATTTGAATCACTGAAACCCTCAGAAAACTGAAAGCCTCATTTTGTTTCAACTTTTTACCCTGCAGGGCTGGTTCCTAGGGTGGCTTTTAAACAGCAACACAAACACTTGATTTTACTCTCACTTTGTTCCTTCCCCATCCCCAGCCCCTGGAGAAGGTTCTTCTGAGGTTTCACTGACAGGGCAAATAAGAGCCACACCTTCCACCGACCTAGGCTCCACAGCAGTTTACAAAACCTCCAGGTCAGCCCCCTCCTGTCCTCTCAAGAGCCCTGTCAACAGCCGTCACTACTCTTTTTTGGGCAGTGGTGGTGACCGAGTCCCCCTCCAAAAGTAGAAGTGACTTGGCCCAGGTCTCAGAACTACTAAAATGGCCAAATGTGGCTCTCATCCCGGGATGAGGAGAGAAACATCAGTCCACGGACTGAGATCCACAGAACTGCCTTCAAATGGCTGCTTTTTTCGGTGCCTCCACCTTCAATTGCATGGAAAATACAAAAACACATTTTTAAATTTCCGCTTGGCAATTTTGCCGTCTTCATCGACTGAGAAAATGAATGCGTTTCAACTTCTTTTGACATGCACTATAAGCCTGTGGAACTGTCCGTGTGCACCAGGTGAAGGAATTCGTTTTCATTCATTGCAGAAACCAAAAGGGGGGACACACATTTGGCAGGGCATGAAGCCATGTTATTCCAAAAGGGGAAAAAATGGGTACAACATAAAAGGGGAAATATTTCAAATTTGTAAGGACACATATTTTTTCACTAGAAAAATGTCCTCATGCTCTCGTTTTTGCTTGGCTTAGCCTGCCCGTGGCATTCCAGGAAATCCGTCTCCATCTCCACAGCTGGGACATACATGCCTGGAAGGAGATGCAGGCCATCGTGACCCCTCCCCCAATTTGTTACCCTCCTCTCTTGCACGGGACTTTACTGTGGGCAATGTCTTGCCATTGGCTCTCACACTGCGCCGTTTAAACTGTTTCATAATTCTATTTTATAGAATAACATTTCATCTAACAGAAGGTGACATAATTGGGGAAATGGTAACAATCCATAAACAGTCACAAAACCACACTGCCATTTGTGAACAACTTATTATATCCACCATCATCCAGGCTATCCTAGAAAAACAGGCTAGTTTAAGAGGAAACTTAACTACAGACTTTATATCAGAAATTTGCATCTACTAGATTAGGAGTCTGAAAACTTTTTTTTTTTTGGGCGAGGAAGATTGGCCCTGAGCTAACATCTGTGCCAATCTTCCTCTATTTTGCATGTGGGTAGCTGCCAAAGCATGGCTACCAACAAGTGGTGTAGGTCCATACCTGGGATCCGAACCTTCGGACCTGGGCCACTAGAGCGGGGTGCACAAATTTAACCACTATGCCACTGGGCCAGCCCCTGAAAACATTTTTTTTTATAAAGGGCTAGAAAGTAAATATCTTAAGCTTTGCAAGCTGTACTATCTCTATCTTGACTACTCAGCTCCCATGGCAGAGAAAGCAGCCATAGACAGTAGACAGTATGTCAATGGATGCATGTGGTTGTGTTTTAACAAAATGTTATTTCCAAAAACAGATGGCAGTTAGATTTGTGACATAAAGCTATAGTTTGCTGACCCCTGATCTGGAAGGTGGATATGTTTGAAACTGCCATTCAAAGGCTGATCCTAGACTCTAAGCCTTAAATATCTGACAACTTACCTGAAAAGTTGTGTGTGTGGGGGGGGGATTAAGTTAAAATTAAAATCAATTTTCTCATGAGAAGATATTTAAAAGAGTAGATATTTTCCAAGTGTGTTTAAGGACACAGTTACTTTCCTACATCACAATAATGTTCATATAAAATAGGTTATCAGAATGAACAGAATATATTTTTTTAATGCTCACATATTGAATAAACTGCCAATACCCCACTGAGCCTTGAGCACCACTGACCACCAGCCTGCAGCTTTGCCCGTGTCCAGAGTCTCCCCTTCAGGGGTTCGAGCACACAGTCAGTGTCCCGGGTTTCTGGGCTCAGCTCTCCTTTAATCTTCGTGGCGTTGTCAGTTGTTGGGCATTACACAGACTGCACTTTCACAAGCGTAAGGCTTGGAGAGAGCTCAATATGACGTCTTAAAGACCCTCTTACTTTCCAATTTATGTCGGTGCTAACGGTCCTTCCTGTTAGTTGAGGGTTTTCCTGAGATTTTAACAGACACTTCCCAATGAGGATTTTATTTAAATTTCCAAACAAATCAGTTGAAAACAGCCCATGCCAGGCAGCACACTGTGGAGCATCGAGGAGAACAGTCCTTCGGCACCAAACCTTCCTCCAGCCTTAGACGTAACGCCTGGCAGGCAGTTTAAATGACTGTATTCCAAAATGAGTGCTTGCATATTAACATACTTTACTCCAAAATATGCAAGTAAATTGCATATAAATTGAGAGGGAATATACTGTTTGGTCCTTAACTGTCTTGTAGGCTGCCCCGGTGAGTCCCAGGAGGACAGGAGCAGGTAGGCAGGAAACAGGAGGTGGCATCTTGGCGTGGAGCAGGTGGGCAAGGATCTGTCTCTGGAACTCCTTGCCCATCTTCCTCTGGCTGAACCTGGCTTAAAGGTCTTTCTTTGTCTCCAGCTGGGCTTTTCCCATGGCAGCCCTGGTCTACCACTCTCTATACTCTGTGCCTGACTGCGACTTTATTTTCACATTTGACAGTGGGATTTTTTGTCTTTCTTCCTCAAAGTGCTCATACAAAGGGAGGATGAGGGAGGTTCATCCTTTGTGAGGTTGATGTCTCCTGAATAAATGAATGAAGGAAGCTCTTCATTTCATCTATTCCATGATGCCTCTGTTTACTAGTCACGGTTCCAGTGCCAGGGTAAGCAGTAAATAGAACAGAAAAATTCCTGCCCTCATGGTGGGTACATTCTAAGGAGGGAGTGTGAAAATTAAAAATAATAATATAAATTTACCAAGTGGCAAGTTCTGTGGAGAAAAGCAAAAGATAGAAAAGGAGAAAAAGGAATCCTGGAGGAGGGGTGGGGTGTGTGTGACTTTAAACCTGGTCGCCAGGGAAGGCCTCACTAAGAAGGAGGCTCTGAGCCAAGACCTGAAGGAGGTGAGGGGAGAGCGTGGGGCTTTCTGGGGGAAGAGAGTTCCGGGGAGAGACAAGAGCGAGGATCAGGCTGGGGTGACTATGCCCACTCCGAGGAGCAGACTGAGACCAGGCTGGACCGGAGAGTGACAAGGAGGAGGGAAGGGGACTAGCCCTTGAGAAGGATGTGGCAATTATTCTAAATGGGACAAACCAATTACTTGCTTTTCTGGGTTTTCAAAAAGTCTGTTTGGGCATAATCTATTCAATGGCTTTACGCGCCTCTGTCCCTTAGAGCTGACCCCCAGATGTCTGCTTATTCCTTCATTTTCTATCTTTAATTTTCTTATAGTGAAACAGGAAATAGTGAAGGGATCAAATGACCATCACTATGGGAGAATGAGGTCAGCTCGTTCAATAGACTGGTAACACAGCTATGTAATCGCCAGCTGTTTACTGAGTGCCAACCGGTGGGAGGCCGGAACCTGCATAAGAGAGGAGGGAGGAAGGTTTAAGAACTGGAACAGCTGGAAGGAGGAAAGCCACATCAGTCAGACGGGGAAGGAAGAACAAGAAAAAAAGGCGACAGTTCTGTGTGTTAAGAAGCATGGCCTTTGGAGCATGGGGTTGGGCTGACCTGCTTTCAAATCTTAGATGGTCCACTTACTGGCTCTGTGACCTGAAGTCACCACCTTGAGATTGTTTGCCTCCGTGTAAAATGGGGATTTGACATCTATCTCAGAGCACATTGTCGGGATTAGAAGAGATGTCGTAAACACCTAGCACAACACCAGCACCGATTTGCTCAATAAAGATTCATCACTTTAGTGTTATATTGTCATCACCATCACCATCATCATTCCAGCAGGACAGGAAACCTAGAAGTAGCCCCGCCTCTTCTGACAGGGGAAGATAAAAGCAGGAAAGACTTCTTGAAGGGAAAACTCGTCATAAGGATTCATTTTAAAAGCAGCTGACGGTATGATTATGCACCGGGATCCAATTTATTACATGAATTGGGATGAGCCTAAAGGGACGTCTTTTCAGTAATTCAGATCCCTAGGAATTTGGCTTAGCTGTGAAACAGGATTTATCCTGGAGAATGCACATCTATAGGAAAGAAAATAGAATTCTGGAAAAACTTGGTGATTATTCTACATTAAAAACAAATATAGGAGACCTTGTATGACTTGGATAAAGACTGTAATGTATTAGCAGTTCCAGGAAAAGCAGAAGACAGATTTGTAACTGAGCAGTACAAAAATGACACCGTGCTCTGCCAAGAAGGAGGGACTGCGTGGACCTGCTGCCAAGCGCTTTTCCATTTGGGACAGACAAGGTTTATATCAGACAGCACGAACAGCCAAAGACTTGATATACATGAATCTCATAAAGTTATCTGAATACACGCTTAGGGGGCATCTGCCGCCTTCTTGTTTATCTGGCATCATTACTGCAGAGAACTGCGCCCCCCCCCCAATTTCCTGTGACTCTCTTGAGCCCATCAATCAAGGGTCTCTAAGACCCACACCGCAGGGGTGGACTTGTGACCCAGGGTGTTCAATCAGAATAGCCCTTTCCTGGGCCACAGTGATTGGTCCAGAGGAAGACACAGGACCCAAGCATGGCCAGTCAGGGTTTTTGGGGGGGCATTGATACAGGTGCCAAAAATTAGAGTCCCTCCTTCAGAGACTGCTGGCTGTCAGGACCACACAAGCCTGGAGCTGCCTCGAGCCTTATCACCACGTGGAACAAGACTAAGAATTCAGCCCAAACATAGACAGGAAGACTCAAAAGAGAGGACGGGAGGGAGGGACAGAGACAGAGACAGGGAGACAGGCAGAGATACTCCTGTTCATATTATTTGGTTGCTTGAACCCCTTGATTCAGACATACCTGAACCTGCCACTTCTTAAGACTTTCAGTGACGTGAGCCACTGGGCTACCTTTCTGTTACTTTTGCTACTTTGTTTGATTTAGAATTTTTTCTGTTTACTACCAAAAAAGTCAATTAAGAAAAGTTTGAAAGAAATGAAGTATTTAACCAAGTGATAGAGGTGATTTGTGACAACCTAAACAGGAGCAGGTAGTTCAGTCTACCCCAGAAAGATACAAAATGTTTTAGGATGTTACAAAAGATTTGGGTAAAGATGTAATTTAGGGTTGCAATGGCCAGGGGACACAGCCTGCTAAGCCAATACCAACAAAAGGACAGGAGCTTGCCTCCCCCCTGGACATGGCAGATAGAACAATACTCAGTGTGTCTCTCTGTGGTTTGGGGAGAATCATCCTAGAAGTTTGTGGCCCTAGGACCCATGTCCTGGTCTTGAAGATCTGATAAATAAGTACTTTGATTTTGCCTGCTGAGGTTTAAGTCAGCCTTGTCAGGCATCTGATTGCTTGATATATTAAATTGTAAATGTTTTTTAAAGTTTCGGGGAATTTAACTGATGGCTTATTAATATGACTAATTGTATAGAGGATTTTAATCTGCTAAAATTGAATTAATCAAATAAGTGGAAGGATGATTTTAAATTTTATAAAAATTACTTGGTTTATAAGTAAAATCAGAATTGCAAAGTGAACTTAAAGGCCTAAGAAAATTATTGTTTCAAATTTGCAGCTTAAGTTAATTAGATATTATTTCAGTACTCAAATATCTATTTCCTTGCTGTGCTCAAAAGCTGTCACTTCCCAAACATTGGAAAAAAAACACATCAACACACGGTAAGGAAAACCATTATAGATGCAGAAGCTCAAGACACAACAGCACTTTCTGTAGAGAATGAGAAATGTGTGGCCTGTCTGGGGCCTGGGGTAAGGCAAAGTATATAAAAATATTCATAATAAACAATGATGAGCCAACTGGACCAGCTAAATGGAACTAAATGACAGGAACTAAATTGAAAGCAAAGAATCAACAACTGGAGTGGTAACAACCAAAGATTCCTTCATTCTTTCACTCGACAAATATTTAGTGAATATAGACTATATATCAGGCTCTGTTCTAACAGTTCTAAGATATAGATGAAGAAAGGAAAATGTGGATTACAGTTTGGATGTGAAACAGACAAAAAGAGAGTAAAGTAATGGAAACGAAGGAGAGATGCCGGGAGAAGATCGCCTTGTTAGAGGAAAGACCAGGTTGTCTTGTCTCAGACTCCTTAGCTTTGCCTGATGTCAGCAAACTTGGAAAATAAGGAGAAAGACCATCTCAAGACATCCACAAAAGAAAAAGACAAAACAAAATAAAAAGAAAGAAAGGGAGCATAACACATTCAGTAATAACAGACTCCAGACAGAAGAGGAAATCTGGAGGGGAAGTTATGGAGCCTGATAGGAGCAGAGGAGGAGCCAGCACAGGCATCAGTGAGAGACAGGGGTGTTCAAACAAAGTCTTACAGGACTAATTAAACAACTCAAATGTGGTAAAGCACAGCGTAAAGTAGGAATAGGCAGTACAAATTACAGGAAGGAAAAACAACTCTGAAGGGGTAAGTCTGTGGGATTCTGAGAAGAAAACCTGGATGTGGGTGGAGGCACAAGAAACAGGACTGAGCACCAGACTTGTTCCAAAGGCCTGGTGTTGGGCTCTTCAGATGGACCCACAGAGGAAGGGAGGCACCTGGTACCGTGGCAGCTTAGGAAGAGAAGTGTCTGATCACGCTGTGGAGAAGCAGGTGAGCTTGGTGCTGCAGCCTTACTGCCACCAGAGTCCAAGCCTTTGGAAGACCTGCTGATGACACCTCTGGCCATGCCTTCCAATGACCTATAGGTGCAAAGCCAGAAAAATGGAATTAAGTAAAGGAAATGATGATTTGGGGGGTGTCATTTTGTTCTGGTTATTTTAAAAATACTCTCCATACATAAGTTAAATGTATTCATTCTAGAAAAATTAGAAAAGACAGATAACCAAACAAATATGAGAAAAGAAAAATCACCACCCTAAACAGTGATATTTCTGAGGGTGAAAGGGCCACTGGCTTTTTGAATTAGTCAAAGTTTTTTGCAGGAATTGCCAACCCATCCCCACCCAACCCTGGAAGTTGGTAGCAAGGAAATAATAAAGATCAGAGGGGAATTCAATGAAATAGAAGTCAGAAAAACAACAGAGAAAGTCAAAGAAGGCAAAAGCTGGATATTAGAGAAGATGAATAAAAATGATAAACCTCTAGCTAGATTGATCAGGAAAAAAGAGAAAAGACACAAATTACCAATATCAAGAACGAGAAAGGTGACATCACTACAGATTCTATAGATATTAATAGGATAATAAGGGTATATTATTAACAACTTCATGCCAAATTTATGAAGAACTTAGATAAAATAGAACAATTTTTTGAAAGACACAAACTATCAAAGCTAATCCTAAAATTCATATATAACCACAAAAGACCCCAAATAGTCAGAGCAATCCTGATAAAGAAGAACAAAGCTGGAGGCACCACACTTCCTGATTTTAAAATATATTACAAAGCTACAGTAATTAAAACATTATGGTACTGGCATAAAGACTGACATACAGACCAATGGAACAGAATAGACAGCCCAGAAATAAACCCATGCATATACAGTCAACTGATCTTTGACAAGGGTGCCAATAATACATAATGAGGACAGGATAGTCTTCAACAAATGGTGTTAGGAAAACTGGATATCCACATGCAAAAGAATGAAATTGGACTTTTATTTACACCATAAACAAAAATAAACTCAGAATGGATTAAAGACTTAAATGTTACATAACACCTGAAACACAAACTCCTAGAAGAAAACATAGGAGAAAAGCTTTATGACATCAGTCTTGGCAATGATTTCCTGGATATGACACTAAAAGCACAAGCAACAAAAGCAAAAAGAGACTAGTGGGACTACCTTGAACTAAAAAGCTTCCACATGGCAAAGGAAACAATCAACAGATTGAAAAGGCAACCTACGGAATGGAAGAAAATATTTGCAAACCATATATCTGAGAAGGGGTTAAAAATCCAAAATGTATAAGGAACTCCTACAATTCAATAGTAAAAAAAACAAACAATCTTATTTAAAAACGGGCAAAGGACTTGAACAGACGTTTCTCCAAATAAGACATACAAATGGCCAATAGGTATATGAAAAGGTGCTCACATCACTAATCAACAGGGAAATGCAAATTAAAGCCACGATGAAATATCATCTCACATATGTCATGATGGCCAGTATCAAAAGAAATGAAAGACATCAAGTGTTGGTGAAGATGAAGAGAAATTGGGACAATTGTACACTGTTGGTAGGAATGCAAAATGGTGCAGCCACTATGGAAAATAGTGTGGAGGTTTCTCAAAATATTAAAAATTGAATTACCATACAATCCAGCAATCCCAAGAGAATCGAAACCAGAATCTCATTCCATGTTTTGCATTTCCATGTTCATTGCACTGTTATTCACAATAGCCGAGTTATGGAAACAACCTAAATGTTCATTTACAGATGAATGGATAAAGAAAATGTGATATATATATATATAGATAGATAGATATATATATATATATACCTACAATGGAATATTATTCAGCCTTAAAAATGAAGGAATCCTGCCAGATGCAACAACATGGATTCTAGAGGACATTATGCTAAGTGAAATAAGCCAGTCACAGAAAGACAAATACCTCATGATTCTACTTCTACTAGGTATCTAAAATAGTCAGACTCATCGAAACAGAGAGTAGGATGGTGGTTGCCAGGGGCTTAGGGGAGGGAAAATGCAGAGTTGCTGTTCAGTGGTATAAAGTTTCAGTTATGCGAGGTAAGTAAGTTCTAGAGATCTGCTGTACAACATTGTGCTGTAGTTAATAATATTGTATTGTGCACTTAAAAAATTAAGAGGGTAAATCCCATGTTAAGCATTCTTACCACAATAATTTAAAAAAAAGAAAGATATAATCTGAATAGCCCTATATCTATTAAAGAAATTAGATTGTAGATGAAAATCTTTCTATAAAGAAAACTCCAGACTCAGCTTCAGTGGAGAATTTTATCAAATATACAGAAACTCTTACAAAAAAATTAAAGAAGAGAGAACACTTCCTAACTCATTCTATGTGGCCAGCATTACCCTGATACCAAAACTAGACAAAGACATTAAAAGAAAAGAAAATTATGGATTAACATCTCTCATTAACATAGATGCAAAAATTCAAAACGATGTTTTAAGAAATCAAATCCAACAAAACATAAAAAGCGTAACACATAGTGACTAAGAAGAGTTTATCCCAAGAATGCAAGATTGGCTTAACATTCAAAAATCAATGTAATTCATCATATTAACAAATTAAAAAGAAAAACCATATTATTATATCAGTAGTTTTGGAAAAGGCACTTGACTTATAATATAACAGCCATTCCTGATGAAAACACTTAGCAAACTAGGAATAGAAGGGAACTTCCGCAACCTGATAAAGGGTCTATACAAAATACTACAGCTAATACCGTGTGCAGTGGTGAAAGCTGAAAGCTTTCCTTCTGAGGAGCAGGAACAGACAGGGATGTCCACTCTCACCACTTGTACTCGGCACGGTACTTGAGGCTCTACCCAGAGCAACCAGACAAGAAGAAAAAATAAGAGGGACCCAGATTGGATGAGAATAAATAAAACTGTCTTTGTATGCCAACAACATGATTATCTATTTGGAAAAACTGATGGGACCTATAAAAAAAACTAGTAGAACTAATAAATGAGTTTAGCATCGTTGCAGAATACATGATCAATATGCAAAAATCAATTTTATCTCTTATACACTAGCTATAAATAATTGGAAACGTAATACCATTTACAATAGGATCAAAAATATGAAATAGTTAGGAATAAATCTAACAAATATATGCAAGACCTACTCACTGAAAACTACAAACTGCTGAGAAAAATTAAAGAAGACCTAAATAAATGGGAGAGATATACCTGGTTTATGGGTCAGAAGACTCCATATTGTTAAGACATCAGTTCTTTCTGAATTGATCTGCAGACCCAAGGCAATCCCAGGAGACTTTTTGGTAGAAATTAACAAGCTGATTCCACAGTTTACATGGAAATTCAAAGGACCTGTAAGAGCCAAAACAACTTTGAAAAAGAACAACGTTAGAGGACTAACACTAATGCTTCCAAGTGCTGTGGACTGAATTGTGTTCCTCCAAAATTCATATGTCGAAGCCCTAACCCCCAGTGTGATGGTATTTGGGGCCTTCGGGAGGTGATTAGGGTTAGATGAGGTCATGAGGGTACAAACACGTTTGCCCCCGACCTCAAACTTTGAGCCTCCGGAACTGTGAGAAAACAAGTTTCCCTTGCTTAAGCCACCAGCCTGTGGCATTATGCTATGGCAGTCCAAGCAGACTAACACATCACAGCTAATCTTGATTCCACACACTGGCATCAAGATAAACAAACAGATCAATGGAATAGAAGAGAGAGTCCATAAATAGACCCATACATATTTGGACAACTGATATTTGACAAAAACGCAAAGGTAATTAAGTGAAAAAAGGACAATCTTTTCAACAAACAGTGCTGGAACAATTGAATACACTTATGCAAAAAAAATTAATTTTGTTCCATACATCTCACCATATACTCACCATAAGGATTAACTCAAAACTGATCACAGACCTAAATGTAAAGACTAAAGCTATAAAACACAGGAGAATATCTCAGCAACCAGAGGTTATGCAAAGATTTTGTAAACACAGCACCAAAAGCACGACCCATAAAAGGAAAAAAGGTAAAGACTGGGTTTCATTGAAATTAAAAAGATCTGTTCTTCAGAAGATACTGTTAAGAGAAAGAAAAGACAAGCCACAGACTGGGAGAAAATATTTGTAAATCATATATTTGATAAAAGCTTTGTATCTAGAGTATATAAAGAACTCTCAAATCTTAACAACAAGAAAACAACCAAGTTTTTAAAAATGACCAAAACATTTGAACAGACACCTTTCCAATGAAGATATACAGACAACACATAAAAAGTGAGAAGATGCTCAATATCAACAGTCACCAGGGAAACGTAGATTAGAACCACGACATGATGTCGCCACACTTCTGTTAGAACGGCTGTGAAGAGACTGTCTCTGCTAAGACGAGGATGGAGGCGCTTGAACTCACATAGCTGGTGGGAATGCAGAACACTGGAAAACAGTTTGGCGGTTTCTTAAAAATTTAACCTATCATACGTGTGTCATGTGATCGAGTCATTCCACTTCCGTGTACCTCTCCAAGAGAAATGAAATCTCACGTCTGTACAAAGACTTGCACGTGAATGTTCACAGCAGCTCTATTTGTAATAGTCAAGAACTAGGGGAAAATACAACAAATTTCCATCAACAGGTGAATTTGTTCATTGTGGTCTATCCACACAAGGGAGGAACTACTGATAGACACTATCACGTGGATGAACCTCAAAATAATGACGCTGAGTGGAAGGAATCAGGCAAAAGAAAATATACTGTATGATTTCATTTATATAAAATTGTAAAAAGTGCAAACTACATTATTCTCACAGAAAGCAGAAGGTACTTGCCTGAGATTGGGAAGTGGGGAGGAACAGGAAGAAGGGACTATGAAGGGGCGTGAGGACACTTCTGGGTACGATGAGTATGTTCATTATCTCGACTATTGTGATAGTTTCAAGCGTGTGCACACCTGTCCCAAACTTATCAAATTGTACTCTTCAATTATGTGCAGTTTCTTTTTTGTCAATTATACCTCAATTAGGTTGATAAAAACTAAATAAAATTAATACTTGCATATGGTAAAAAAAAAAAACTCAAATAAGACAAAATAGAAAAGTCCCCCTCCCCTCCCACGGAGCTCCACTCAACAGTAATAAGTGCTTTTACGTGTATCTTTTCTATTTCTTCTGAGGATTGCTTCCATAACTTTGAACATGGTTATGCCTCTATTTCTTGGTTTTTCAAGATATTTTTCAAATATCTATTGACCTCTCATTTTAAAAATATGAGAAAATAAACTTTCTCAAACTACTGCCTCCCCTTTCCAATCTCTGCCCATTGAAATTTAAATGTTTAGTTCTTTTGTTGTTTTCTTTCATTATCATCATTGAAAACACTCACTTATTATGTGCAAACATTAATTTAAGCATTACATATATATGTAAATCCTTTAATTTTTCAGAATAACTTTGTGAAATGTTACTGTTTTTATCCCCATTCTTTTGAAGAAAACCAAGCATCGATACTCAATTTTCCCCAAGTTGAAGTGTGGAGGAAGAATTCAAACCCAGGTGTTTTGGGCCCAGGATCTGTGCTCTTAACAACTACACTATATTTCCTCTGTGTGATGTCACCACAATGAACAAATTTAAATAATATGCTTAAAACCCTATTTTGGGGGCCAGCCAGGTGGCATAGCAGTTAAGTTTGCCGGCTCTGCTTCAGGGTTTGCAGGTTCGGACCCCAGGTGCAGACCTGTGCACCGCTCATCAAGCCATGCTGTGGCAGCATCCCACATACAAAACAGAGGAAATTTGGCACAGAAATTGGCACAGGAACAATCTTCCTCACCAAAAAAAATTTTTTATAGGAAACAATAAAATGAACAAAAGTATGAACATTAAAAAAAACAACAACCCTATTTTGACACCTCAAATCAAGATAGATACACTATCTCTTAACCCCCTTTATGTCTGATGAAGAAATCCACATCACTACATTTTTATCCACCTCTCCACACCTCTCTTTCAGCATACTCTTTTTACATTTGTTCTGTAACTACAATTAATTGTGGATGCATTGTCTATAAGTTGATTTTTTTAATGAAAAATAAAAAGTGGTATTCACGATAATATTTGTATGGAAATATCATTCACTGCAGAACCAAGTAGTGCCAGTAAGCCTACAGAGGAGATGCAACTCTCGTCAACAGATCTTTTGGAAGTAGACAGGAACTTTAGAGTCTGGGGAGGGTTGGGATGGCACCATGTCATAATGACCTGATACGCTTTTGTCTGGCTACAAGATCACCCAGCTTCTTAATCATTCTCTTTGTTAGAAGAAATCCATACTCTCCTGAAGAGATTCTCTGCAGAGTTTCTGACTTCTGGATCTAACTGGGACCCATGGCTTCCTAGGCCTGCCTGGAAGTCCTCACCCTGGAATTACTTTTCACTACACTCCTGGGTTAGATCCACTGTTTCTTGGAGCCTGTGACTTCCTCTTACTTGGATTCTCTTTTGTTTTGCTTGAGTAATTCTTTCAGAAATAGTCTGTGGGTGGTAAATGGTCTGAGTTCTTGCATGTTTGACAATGCCTCCCTCTTGATTGATCGTTTTGCTAGGTAGAGATTTTAGGTTGAGAAACATTTGTCCCTCAACATTTTGCAGACATGCTTCCTGGTTTTTTCCCTAACATCTGGAGTTGCTGATGACCCGTCAACTGGATTCTCATTTCTTTTTGAGTGACCTATTCTTTTAGCTTTTAGAATCTTCCTCTATTTTCAGTGTCTAAAACATTACAAGAACATGTCTTGGGATAGGTTTGTTCATTCACCCTGTTCCGCATTCTCTAGGCCTTTACTATCTGAAGTCCCATTTCTTCACATCTAGAAAATTCTCTCTTGTTCTTCTCTGTTTTGTCTATTTTCT
The DNA here is from genome assembly GCA_031878705.1 of Tapirus indicus. NCBI lineage: Eukaryota > Metazoa > Chordata > Mammalia > Perissodactyla > Tapiridae > Tapirus > Tapirus indicus. The sequence continues at coordinate 151,875,897 of CM062918.1, read as the reverse complement.
CATTCTAAACATTCCTTTGGATATCAGAACTTTTGGACTGTCCTCTAATCTCTTAATTTTTCTCCCATATTTTCCATCCCTTTAACTTTTTGCTCTACAATCAAAGAGATTTCTTCCATTGAATTTTTAACTTTGACAATTATTTTTGTATTTTTAAAGCACTTTTTGGTTTTGATTGTTCTTTTTCTCAGCAACCTATTTTCGCTTTACAAATGCTTTTTCTTGAAATTTTCTTCTATGAGGAAACTAAATAGAATTACTTTAGGGATATTTTCTATTTCCTGAATTATCTATTTTCTCTAGGGTCAGTTTATTAATTTCAACCTTCCTTTTTGTCTTCATTTTTCCTCAGATTTTTATATCCTTGGCTATAAATTCATATTATAACTGCAGACCAGCTTGTTTAATACAGATGGCTCTCCTTGCCTAGGTCCCACCTTCTGTCCACATGGGTGGGCTTTTTGATTGGCAGGTTTTGCTTTAAACCTTGAGGGGAAAGAGGAGGAAGTAGGATGCCCCCTCCCCATCTCTCCCACTTCCCAGCCAAAATGAGGAGAATTTGAGTGGGCATCATCCCTTCTAGGGCTCATTTCCAGAATAATTGATTATTCTCAATTATTTTACAGGTTGTCCTCTGGTTTTAGCCGTAGCATGTGACACAGGGAAGGGGAATGTGTCTGTGACTCACAGTTATCCCACAGTTGATTTCTTTCCAAATTCCCTCTCATACTCCAAGTTTTGAGCCTCTCTGTGGGTCTGCTGCCAGGAAAAATAGCTCCGGCCCCTACTGCAGCCTTCTCCTGTGAAAGTGATTTAATCTGTTAATTCAATGCCAAGTATTTTTTACATTCAAGAAATGTGTCTCTATCTCCAGTTCCCAGATGCCCCTTCTCCTGCATCCAGTACTATCTTTAATTTATTATTCTCTGTTCCTCCTTACTGACATTTCTATGGGATTTGGGAGCAGAAAAGAGTCGTGTGGATGTGCTTTGTCTGCCATCTTGAACAAGAATTCCCACTGTGTCTTTGGATATCTTTGTGATTTCTTCCTTATTTTTAGGCAAAAGTCTCTTTAGAGCTTCCACTTAGGGCCATTGGACCACACACACCAGGCTTAATTTCTCTTCTACTTGTCAGCTCTCCAAATATTTGAAACTAGTTTTATATCCTCCTATCCTCTCCTGGTCAAATATTTCAAGTTCCAGTAACCATGCCTCTTTGAATTTTTAGTCTTCCTATCATTTTGATCATTTTCTTCTGAACTTCCTCCATCTCTCAGTGTAGTGCCTAGAGTACTAAGCTGGCAGTTATTTCATACTAACCGAGTCTTCCCTGCCACAGCACACACCCACCACGCCAGCATCCACACTGTCCAGCTGCTTCCCCGCCCCAGACACATACCACCAGCAGCTGCTAGAAAGACTCTATACTATAATGAGGTATTTAAAAGCCATAAAATTATGGGACGATAGCAAGAGGAATTTCCATTCAAGAATTTCCGGGTTCTCTAGCACAGCTTCTAACTTGTACACAATTACTTTGCCATTTAAATAAAAGTCATTTAAAAACTCTTAATTTTAGTCATTTTGTAAAGAATGGTACTATGCGCTGAGGAAGGTATTTGGAATAAATTGTTCCTAAATTGACTGAATCATGTAACTGAACTCACTATATATATATTTTTTTCAAGTATTTGAAATGCAACTTCGGATCTTCCACACATTTCTCATTAGCAAAAATGAATACTTTTCTATGAGCCTCAGATTGTTGTAAAATCACTACTAATTAAGATATTTATAACACCAAAAAAATCAATAAAAAGAAGATAAAGACAAGCATTATACCAATCTAAAACATCACATCTATGGTGACAACCCCTTATAGCCGACAGAGTTTTAAAATTTAAAGAAAATGTTGTCTGGCACAATTACATGGTAAGTTCTCTGCTAACAAAAACATTTTCCTGACATATGTCCCTTCCTCGGAATATCCCCTGCCCCCAGTTCCTCAAAGAGCATATTTAAAAACTGTAAAGAAAAAAAGTTTTCTGAGTATATTAATGCATAGGGAAAGATTTATAAATCAGATGTATTAAAAGGCCCAAACAATTTACAGGAATTTTATAGAAGTTTTCAAAATCTGTCTATTTGTTTGTTTGTTAAAAATAATTATTTAACAAACTACTACATGCCAGGCCCTAGTGGTTCAATAATATACTAGAAAGATCTGCAGTCTCTATTTTCATTTAGCCTACTTGGGTAAAATATATTCAAAATGTGTTAAAGCACCTTTTTTCTACAACTTTGGTTAAGGAAGCTAGATTCAGATGCACGTGAAATGATGCCATCGGCCTCTAGAAAGCAAGAAGCCTACCATCTTTTCCACCCTCTGGGCCAAGTGGACTCTGTCAGTAACATCTGTGGAATCTTGACTATGAGCAGCAGAGCTGAAAAGTTGGCAGGAAGTGAAGAAGCCATCTCAGGAAAACTCGTTACCTATCCCACCCCTGCCTCCTCTGATCCATCAACAACTACTTCCTCTGATCAGAGGGAATCTGGAGAGAAGACCTTCCAGTTCTACAGGTGTGTGGCAGCCCCTGGCACACCTGCTATGGGGGGCCCTTTGGGATCCCTACTTTTACGACTGGATCTCCCACAAGCCTCGTGAAGTGCCTGCTGTGCTCCTGCCTAGACAGCTATTTTCAGTTCTCTGTGCGTGCCACGCTCTTTCACACTTCCTGGTCTTTGCCTGAAATGCCCTTGCTCTGCTCATTCACCCGGAGGCCTCTTGCTCAGGTTTCAAGGATCGGCGCAAACACTGCTTCCTCCAGGAAGCCCTCAGGTACCCCAGGCCGGCTGTCAGCTCGGTGCAGCTGCAGCAACCGATGTGAGAAATGACAGACCAGGAAATGGATCTCGGTTCCAGCTTTTACCCAACGTGGAGTTACGTAAGCTTTCCGAACCTTCATTTCTCCCATCTGTAAAATACAGACACTTGCCTTCCAGGGCTGTTCTGAGGATTAGACACAATGGTGAAGGTCAAGGCTCCAAAGAGACGGCTTGGCACACAGACAGCACTCAGTGAATGCTGCCTTCCATCCCCTCCTCTCCAGTCACACCTGGGAATGGCATGAACTGAGAATCCCATGCTTAGCTCAGCCATGGCCCTATTATGAAACTCACTGGGATTACAATAATACAAAGTTCCAAATTAAAAACAGTATTATACATCAAAGCTTATTAAAGATTTTCCGATTACCTACAAAGATCCTTTGTGGGAAGAATAACTAGAATAATTAGTATGATCTTTTACTCGAGGTGCATGCCGGCGAGACTTTCAAAGACCCTGATCAAAAGCCTCAGTACCGTGTGTTACAGGCCCACAAACTTTACATAGAGATCAAGGCTACATTCTTCGCAAGCACATCTGCTCTTGTGCCTATTTTATAAACTCAGAGCTAGGCCAAGAACAGCACATTGGTAGCCAAGATTTCCAAAAGACAATAACAGTATAAGAGCAATAATTATTCTATTGAATAAGAATTTGCATTTATTCCAAGTCTGTCACCCATGCTACAAACACTCATTACCCCTCACGACATCCTCTGTGGCCGGTCAGTGCTGCTGAGGTGACTCGGTTGCCCCAATTTCGAGGGCTGTGTGCAGAAGTCCTTTTCCATTGGGGTAGCAGAGTGATGCTGGTACGATTTTTTGAGTAAGAGGAACCAAATGAGGAATATGGAGTACTCCTAAATAGGCCAAAAAGTCTCATTTTTTTGGTCTAGCTTGCACTTTGAGAAATTTGGGAATCATTGATGCTTTACTCAGCCACTCACTTAGGAACTGTTTACAAAAACAGTGGTTAAAAGCACAGAATCTGGAATGAGAAGCCTGGGTTCAAACTCCAGTTCTACTACTTACTCGCTGCGAGGTCTAGGGTGAGTTCCTTCCTCCGTCGATGGTTTAGCTTCCCCATCTGTAAAATGGGGTAACAACAGTACCTACATCACAGGGCTGTAGGGAGCCATGCCCGGCACATAATTCATGTTCCTAATTACTGGGAACTTGTAGTGTTAACTTTCATTCCTGACCCAGGCACTGAGATGCAATGGTGAACAAAGGCACTCAGTAAATGTTTAGTGGATGAATAATGCAAAACCGTCACAGAGTGAAGCCATAAATATAGATTTTGGATACCCAGGTGGTTTCCATGGATGGCTGATGTCAGAGAACAAAAATTTAAACATTCGCATGATTAAGTCTCAGCAACATGCTCATTTGCCCAAGCATAGAAATAGAAAGAAATAATGAAATTATCTGTCAAATGTCACAAAAGACGAACCAAGGGGAGTAAGCCCGGTAGCTCTGTGCACAAGTGCTCCTTTTTTAACTTGGCTGTGGTATGAATTTTTTTTAATAAGCTTACAAACCTTGTTTAATTATTAGCCAAATACTCTGACTCTCCAATGAGATCATATTTGGAAATATATGTATCAACATTTAAACAACTCAAAACCATAAGAAAATCTTAAATAGTTTAGCCAAATTCTGTCTCGAAATTGAAATAAGTGAGATGTAAAAATTAGGGGAAGGCATAATCTCAACTGGCTCACTGTTTTATGCTACCCTTTATAAATAATGAGTACAGAGGAAAGGCATTTCAGGATATCATCATTAAAACTGTGCAGCATAAACCAGTTCTAACCACTGCTAACACTTCTAGCTGCTTAAAAATACTCAGGAGAGCAGAACAATATTTACGTCTCCCGACAAGCACATAATCATCTTAAGTCTCGATTTTAAATACTGATATTTTCTTTCAAAGTTCTTCAAAGTGTATGTTCTGTAAAAGGGGGACTTTAAAAAGCATTAATATCTAAGGCAGCAGAGGAGGGAACTAGAGCTATTAAGGAAAGTGTTGACAGACTGAATGCAAGCAACTGATACAAATCAGAAATGGCACAGAGTCCAAAGGACAGAGGGGACTTGAGGAAGACAGTCACCGCCTTCCAATGGAGAAAAGGAGCACGTGCCTGCACTTGACTAGGAGGGCTCCCTTCTTTTATTTTTCCAGAGATGATGAAATACTAGAAACCATGAGCACTTAGAAAGTTGATTAGTATTAAGAAAGGCCTTTTCAGAGGTCAGCACAGATGTGAGGGTTGGTTTCTTTAATAACTCATGAAAACAGACTAAACAGTCCTCCATCGGTGTCTGGGGGATTGGTTCCAGGACCCCTGCAATACCGAAATCCCTGGATATTCAAGCCTTGTATATAAAATGGGGTAGTATTTGCATATAACCTACACACATCCTCCCATATACTCTAAATCATCTCTAGATGACTTATAATACCTAATACAATGTAAATGCTATGTAAATAGTTGTTATACTGTATTGTTTAGGGAATAATGACAAGAAAAGTAGTCTGTACATGTTCAGTACAGGTGCAACGATCATAGGCCTTTCCGTCTGCGGTTGGTTGAATCTGAGCATGGGGAACACACAGATACAGAGGGACCTGCACCTACGCAGGGCCAACTGCACCGAGAGAGAGAAGAGAAAAGCCAGAAAGAAGGGTGAAGCCATTCTTTACAATCAGTAATGGGAAGCTGCCTTCAGTAGCTGGGCATCCTGAAACCGCAAATGATCCCTGAAAATCACACACACACACACACACACACACACACTCTCTCTCTCTCAAAAGTAACGATTGATGAAAAGGAGAGAACTGTTTTTCCAAAGTTCCTTTGCAAGCAGATATTATGTTACCCTAAATTTTGCTCTATTTGAATAGTGAATTACATTTAAATACAGAGTGGATGAATTGGTGTATGAATAATGCAAAACCATTATTCAAAAAAATATTAAAGGATATTTAATATTTTTGCTTATTGTGAGTTTTAGTTTTGGCAAAGAAAGTAACATAAATTGGAAATGCAAGTTACATGCGCTTTCATTCCATCTAGCCCATGTTCTCCTGGCAGCAGCTTATTAGTGTTCTAGAAGATACACTTTGTCATCCTCTTGTTCTCAACATCAATTTTCTTTCAGGAGGAAATGAACCCCAAATATGTGTGTATATCCAAAATATTACTTTAAAAGTGTTAACAGACTTTTTTTTGTTAACAGATATTTTGCCTTAACATGCTGACACTGATCTGCTCTTGGTGGTGTAACAAATTACCACAAACTTCGTGGCTTAAAACAACATGAATTTGTTAACCTACAGTTCTGCCAGTTAAGTGTTGGACACAGGTCTCACTGGGCTAAAAGCAAGTGTCAGCAGGACTATATTACTTTCTGGAGGCTCTGGGGAGAATGCATTTCTTTGCCTTTTCCAGCTTTTAGAGGCTCCTGCATTCCTTGGCTCATGGCCCCTTCCTCTATCTCCAAACCCAGCCACCTTGCGTCTCTCTAAACTAACACACAATAGGTGTATTTGTCTCTCACTCCCCTCTTCTACCTCCTTCTCCCACTTTGAAGGACCCTTGTGATGACATCGGGCCTACCTGGATAATCCATGATGCTCTCCCTGTCTCCAGACCAGTTGATTAACAACCTTAATTCCATCTGCAACTTTAATCCCCCTTTGCCATGTGTATTAGTTTGCTCTGGTCATCACAATGAAATACCACAGGTTGGATGGCTTAAACAACAGACATCTATCTTCTCACAGTTCTGGAAGTGCAAGGCTGGAAGTCCAAGATCAAGGTGGGAGCAGGGTTGGTTCCTGGTGAGGACTCTCTCCTTGCTTTGCAGACGGCTGCCTTCCTGCTGTGTCCTCTCAGGGCATTTCCTCTGTGTGTGCACAGACAGAGAGAGAGATCTCTGGTATCTCTTCATGGTATGAGGACACCAGTGCTATGGGATTAGAGACGTATCCTTATGACTTCATTAACCTTAATTACATCCCTGAAGGCCCCATCTCCAAATACAGTCACAATGAGGGTTAGAGCTTACTAAAGGAAAACTGTTTCTCCACTTACAACACTTCTGTCACCAAAAGGATGGGGTTTTTCCTCACTGACAACCAATTCCTCAACTCTCCAGACACCAACTGGGTGTTCTACAATCTAACGCAATTCTGACATCAACTACTGGAGGGGGCGCAGACCACACGGGGGGAGGGCTCAGTCCCACAAGACTGCTCCCACCTCACACACCAGTCATAAGCCCCAGGCCGTCACCTGTGCTTCTGACCAACCAGCCACAAATCGGGAGTCCCACAACCCTCTCCTCAGGTTTGATAATTTGCTCTAAAGCCTCACAGAACTCAGGGAAACACCTTACTTATGTTTACCAGTTTATTGTAAAGGATATTATAGAGGATACAAATGAAAAGCAGATGAAGAGGTACACAGGGTGAGGTCCAGAAGTGTCCCGAGTGCAGCAGCTTCTATTCCTGTGGAGTCAGGAAGCACCAACCTCCCCGCACATGGATGCACCCACCAACCCAGGAGCTCTCCGCCCCCATAGTTTAGGGATTTTTATGGAGGCTTTATCACATGGGCATGATCGATTACAAACTCAATATCTAGGCCCTCTCCCTTCCCCAGAGGTCAGGAGACGCAGCTGAAGGTTCATACCTCGGTCTTTCCAGCAACCAGCCCCAACCTGACACTATCCAGGGGCCGCAGTCATCAGTCATCTCGTTAGCACAGAAAGACATTCTCATCACAATGGGAATTCCAAGGCTCTTATGTCAGGAACTAAGACCAAATATTATAATAAAGATGTTACTTTCACCTCTTCTCACTGAGGAAATTACAGGAGTTTTAGGAGATCTGTGCCAGGAACTGGGGACAAAGACCAAGTATTTCTTATTAAATCACGATATCATAAGCTTCAACATATGAATTTTAGAGGGGACACAGTTCAGTCCACAACATCATGTAATCTAACATATTTGCAGGTTCTGGGAATCGGACATGGATATCTTTGGTGGAGCCGTCATTCTGCCCGCCGCAGTGCTGTACTCGGAATTGCAGACCCACAGTAGTGATATGCTCCCGAGGTCAAATGAGGGAACAATGGTGAGCTTGACCACAGATGGGGCCAGGAGGAGGGAAGACTGTGTGAGACTGTGGCTCTTTGGCCTTTTTTCCCCATAGTGGTTGTAATGGATGCTTGGACCACTTCCAAACAGAGAACCTGCCTTCCTTCCTGTCTGGCACTGGTTCAGGGGAAGATCAATGCCAGCACTGACTCAGAGTAAAAGGCGGAAGTGGTGGTGGTGTCAGGCCCTCCAAACCTTGGGGCTATGATGGTTGCAGCACATGGTGACTCGTGGGTGCTCAGAGGTTCATCTGGACACTATTACATGGTGTGCACTGAGCAGATCCTGGTGAAGGGCCCAGGGGTCAACCATTCTGTACTGAGTTTTTAAATCCACATTTCAAGACAGCGTGGTGTATGAAAGAGACAAGCAGTAAGTGCCGTGCACTGTTTGTTATAAAGGAGTATGCCTCTGAAAAGTCCAGAGAGAAGCTGACCCCAGAGCAGGCAAACCTCACTTCTTTAGGTTCCCCTTTATCCTTCATGAAGGTCATTGGGCTAATCAGCCCCATTACTCATCCTTTGTGCGTCAGGACACACAGGGATGTGGCCATCTTGATAAAAGGCCTTACTGTTCTCAAGAGGAAATAATCAGCCCAGGGAGTAAGAGATTTGCAGATTCTGAGCCTAAAAGGAGACAGCAAGTATCTGAAGAACGAAAACAACCCAGCTGCAGCTTCCTCCTACATTGTCAACTCTACTAGACATCCTCTTACTGCTGCCAGAGGCTTGTTCAAGAATTTTTACCCAGAATTAGCTACTAATCTAACATCACCCAAAAGATCAAGCAATGAAAGCACAAAAGAAAGGAGATTAAGATGACAAGGAAAATTTTTTTGTCTTCTCCCATCCCATTGAACACACACATACATACAAAAGTCTTAGTAAAAAACAAATTAGTTAGCTGTGCTGATATAAAAAGCATTTATGCTCTTCACGTAATGTTGGTTCCCAAAGCAAAACAAAACAAAACAAACCACCTTATACATTAACTAAGATCTGGTCTCAGCCATATTCCGAACACAATGTCCACCTGTCGAGACAAGAATTGAAGCTATGCACACTGGAATACTGAAAAGTCTATTCATTCACTAAACCACCCCTTCCTATGCCCGTGGCAGACACTGCTAATCAATCAAAGCATTATTTCCTACTGAACCCAGAGGAAACTTCATAATCCCAAGACAGGGCTCCTCGTAGCCTGTCAAGCATTCAGGGTTGGCATTTGAAATGACAGCTATTTGTCTTCCTGGCCTATAACATTTCTAATTTCTCCCTCTCTACCAGCTTCTTCCTCACTTCCTCCCAACGTACATAGCCTTCTTCTCAACAGCAAATATTTGTGGAGCATTACCTAATGTGTGCCAAGCACTGTTTAAGGCACCAGGAAATAGAGGTAACAAGATCTAGCGTGATCCCTATTCCAATGTAAGTTACACTGACTGAGGCAGACAGACGAGAAGCAATCATTAAAAAATAAACACAATAATTCCAGGTACTGATGAGAGCTTTAAAGGAAATAAAACAGAGTGATGTGACGGAGAGGGGCTGGGGGTGGGGGAGTGGGCATTGGCAGTGTAGTCAGGGAAGTGCTGTCTGAGCAGTCAGAGCCAGACTGAAGTAATAAAGATGATATGTCAAGAACCACACAAAGGGAGAGGGAGCAGGGTTTCAGCAGAGGGAGCAGGAAGTACAAATGTCCTGAGGCAGGAACGAGATTGAGACATTCAGGGAACACGCAGAGACAGCTGTGCCGGAGCATCTTGAACTGGGGAGGATGGAATCAAATGAGGCTGGAAAGAGATGGGAGCCAGAAGGCGGAGGGCTCTGAAGGGATGTCAAGGAAATTGCCCATTTTATCCTTAGTGGGCTGAGAGGTCAATTGGAGAGTTTCAGTAGAAGAAGGTATGGTAATCTGACTTACTTTTGCCTACTTAGGGACAATATTCCCCTGCTCCACCTTCACTAATCATCTTTCATCTTTCTCTCCATCTACCCCCATCACCGCTGACCTTGGTGAGCGGATCTGCACACCGCCCCCCCTCCCCCCGCTTAGCCAAGACATTCCATTTCCTTCACTCTCCAGAAACCTCTCTGAAAGCACATCTCTCTTGACCCTCTCCAAGCACTCCATTTACTCAGAAATTTGTATGGAGGCCCCATTGTGTCCCAAACTCTACGCTTGTCACTGGCTATACCATAGTAAGCAAGACAGTCCCTTGTCCTCATGGCTAAGGATCAACCAGTCCTAACAGTGAAGGTTAACGTCTATGAAATGGGAGCCCACCCCAGAAGCCTTCAGCCAGCCGGAGGAAGGTTGAGTGAGGTGGGAGCGGGGAGGGCAGGCCAAGACCTAAAGACAGAGGGAATGAGCCAGGCCAGGAGGAGGAGGAGATCCATATTCCAGTGGGGGGCGTGGTGGGGGGAGGACTGGAGGTGAGAAAATGAAGCAAGTTGTTGGAGTGAAATGGCTCAGGGATGGGTCAGTGAGACGGGAGGTGATCTCCTCCCAATTATTGAAGCGCTCTGCTCATTTGGTCCACAGCAGTCTTCTTTTCATTTATTTCCTTCCCTTCCAAATATTTTTCTGCTTAATAACGTATTGGGTTTTAAAAACTATTATTGAAATGTGAATGCCCTTGTGAAAACAGATGAAAAACATCTAAAGAAAATTAAAATCAGCTCCCATTGAATCATTATGTTGTACACCCAAAACTAACATGTTATGTCAATTATACTTCAATGTCAATAATACGTCTATTATTAAAAAAAAATCAGCTCCCTGTTAACACATTGGTCTATTTCCTTCTAATAGTTCTTCCTATGCCATCTCTCTGCCTCTGTCTCTTTTGGAAGGGAGGGCCTTCAATTTTGTGTCCTATTTGTCTGGGGGAGCGGAGTTTTTTCCTTAATATTACACTGAGAACATTTTGTCCATGAAAACATAAATTTATCAGAATTTATTAAGCAATCCTCTGTTGATGGACACAAACTTTTTCCTACATTTGTGCTACTAGATGTAATTACGATTATCGTTGTACATAAATCTTTGTTTGCATCCTGCGTTATTCTGAGATGAATTCCTGGAAGTAGAATTGTCAGGTAAAAGTGAATGAGCATTTCTAGAGCTCTCAGTGCAGACTGCCAGATTGCCCTCCAGAAAGATTTTGCAAATTATACCCCACCATAAGTGAATGAGTGTTTTGTGCCACCCCACAGCCTCGCTAGCACGGAGCATCATTGTTTTATTCACTATTGATACTTCACGGGTTAAAATAAACTCGTGCTTTAATCTACATTACCCGGATTCACAATTTTAAATGGGTTTTTGGGGTCAATTTACGTTTCTCATATAAAGTTTTTAAACATGCCATTTGTCCATTTCTTTCACTGGTTCATTAGTGTTTTTCTTACTGATTTAAAAAGTCCTTAATAGACTAATTAAATTGAATCTGTGAACCTTGAGATTTTATAGGCAAATCACCCTCAAATTTGTTAGATAAAAACCTTTAAGGTTTGTTTGTAATTTTTATACAGGCACATAAAAAAACACATTTGTTTTTCAGCCTTTGCTATTCTGGTGATAAAAATAACACAAACGGTATCTTCAGAGTCCTGCCCGGTGTGACCCCCCCCTCCCGCACTTCCCGAACAGGACAGGGTCTGGGGCCCTCCCCGACCCCTCGCGGTCTCTGCCTGACCTCGCCGGCCCTCGGGGCTCCTGTCTCACCATCTCCACTTGGGTCCCCTCCAGGCCCCCGCGGGAAACCAGGGCGACTGTTTCAAGATCAGCGTTAACCCTTCACTGGCTTCCTGGTGTCAGCGGCACGAAGTGCCCCCCTCCAGGCCGCCTGTGCGGGCGGCTCGTCCGTGGCCGGCCTCGTCCCCTCCGTCGCGCCCCTCTCGGCCGCCCAGAACTCTCTCGCTCTGGGTGGCTTCCCGGGCTCGAGCCGCCGTCCTCCGGGGCCCACACGGACGCCGCCGGACGGAGGGCCTTCGCCGGCCCCCTGTCTACTGTTCTTTCTCACAAAATCTGGCCACTTTTTCTTCATGGCACTTCTCACGATCTATAAGCGACATTTTTGTGATTATCTGTTTAAGATCTACCTCCCCGACTAAAATGCTGTCTGCAGACACCACACGTGTCCCGTTTGCAGTGTATGCCCAGGGGACAGGATTCCACTGCGTTCCTCCACTCACTTCCACGCAGCTTCGAATTAGCAAAAATTCCTCCCAGATGCTAAGAAAATATTGTCAATGTCAGCTTTTGGTAAAAGCCACCTTGCTCAACCTCAGGTAAAGGAGGGCTTGGTAGAAGTGACATCTGGCCTGAGTTGAGTCCCACGGGATGAGGCAGAAATTGGGAAAGGCGTTCTTGACACAGAAAGCACGCGCACAGTGGCTGCGAGCTGCCAACAGGGCACGTGTGAGGAATCCACAAGACAAGGCTTCGCTTTCCAAAGGGATCCTCCACTTGCCGACTCTGCGCCTACACACAGGTGCTCAGTAACGTCGGACGATCAGATGAACGAACGATCCATGACATGCCCCGATTAGAGCACTTCTCTTCTAGAATGCTCCTTTTCTCCCTACCAGTGTGAGTCCCATCATGACCTGGCTAGGGGCTCACCTCCCTGAAGCTTTTCTTATCCAACAGCAGCACAAATGACCTTGACTCTCTCTGAAGTTTGTCTTACATTGTTCTTAAATTGCTTAAGGTTTTCTGTCGAATAGTCTTTGCAATCACACAAACAAGTGCTCAAGGACAAGGACCTCCTCCTCCTGTTATTTGTTTTGTTTTGGTATGTCCAAATTCCCTCAAGAGCAGATGCTTAATTTCTGTGGAAGGAGAGAGGATAGGTGTCTCCGAGGGAGAATTTGGCTTAGCTGACCTCTACAATCCCCCTTCTTCATCTTTTTTTAAATCTAAAATTTCCTGAAAAGATTTAATTGAATTAATGAGACTTTACCCAAAGGCTTCAAATTTCAGTAAAAAATAAATAGCTTACACGTACTTCACACTCTGTAACCAAAGGCAATAATTTTCACCCTTCTCTTTTCTGGAACAAATCAGATACTATAATTCCCTTTGATGCAATGTAGCAAATCAGGCACTAAAACAGCAACGGCTACTTTTTATCCACAAAGAAACACCACTGTTATTTCTACCTTAATATTTCCGCATCCTAACGAGTCTTCCAATCCCTCCTCTTATTTAAATCTCCATCCCTGCTCCCTGGTCTAATCTGCCATCTTACAAACACTTCCAGTTGGTCCTTCATCTACTCTCAGCCTTCAGTCCACTCTTACTAAAGACAGCCAGGACAGCCAAGCTGCTCATGGCACTTTCCTTCTGAAAATCCTTGGTTGCTGCCCATGCACACAGGATGAAGACCAAAATCTTTAACAGCATATACAGGCTTGGCATGGTCTGGGGCCCGACCACGTTGCCAGCTTCATGTCACACCAAGTTCTCCCATTCTTGTGGGCTCCAGCCCCCAGGCCCTTCCTTTAATCGCTCATACACACCTCGCTTCCTCGAGCTCCAGTTTCTGTCCATACTCTCCTTCCTGGGCTTTAAAGCTATGTATTTCCTAGGGAAGTCATTCTTAATCCTTACAAGACAACACAACCTCTCCCCTTGCATTATATAGACACACACTCAGCACCACCAGCTTTTCCTTCACAGCACTTACTACAGCTGCAATTATGTATCTGCTTATATAATTAACTTGTATAATGCCTTGCCTTCCCAACCAGTCTAAAAGCCCTGCAAAGACAGGAACCATGCCTGTTTTGTCCATTATATATCCTTAGTGCCTAAATATTACCTGGCATGTAGTAGGCATTTAATAAATATTTGACAAATGAATGCCATCTGCAATAGACATTAATAAGATGGACGTCTTTTTCTTTTCTTTTTTAATTTAAGCCTACCCAAGCCAAAATCCCAATGAACTGAATTCTAAGGAAAGGGGAAATTAGGTTGGGTATTCCTCTTCAGATAAAAGGATGACAAATTAGCCCAAACACATTCATACATTTATTTCCTGCAAGTCTACAGAGACTGCCTATACACTAATCACATTCCCCCAAACAACTAAAAGCAATTCAGTAAACTCTTACTTAAATGATCTGGGCCTGCTCATGGGTTTTTGTTTTGCATTTGAAACACTTCATTTTTACAAGTGAAGAAATAGTCTAGATACTTAAAACTCCTCACACTTGAGGGGAAATAATTTGGGATAAAAAGCAAGGAAAGACACAATATTTTTGTTTGTAAAATTGGTTTATTTACAACTTGGTATTTTAAAATTGTATTTGGAATTTTAATTTTTATATATTTCCCTGGCAGGCATTCTATGTTTTCTTAAATATGGAGGCGAAGGATAGGACACCGGAGTAAATTTGAATTTAAGAGATTTACCTGCTGCTACAGTCAGTAAAATTTAACTTTTAATCCCTGAGAATTAAAGAGTCAAAAATATTTTCATACATTCAAATGTAAAAAGCATATTTAAGAACAGAAAATAAAGGATAAAGCTACTATAATTAACCTCCCACATATGGCAATATGAGAAGTCCCTCCTTCACAAACCGAGGGGTGTGCGCACAGTGCATATTAGTTATTTACTAAGATGCTCTAGTCCTCAGTTTTTTTGTAGTTTCTCCCCTTCTGAAAAATATTCCTGGAAACTGATACACAATTTATTCAAATAATAGAAATGCCCACTGCTAGCCCAAATTTTCCCCCCTAAATTTTTGTGTGTGATGTAGTTAGGGATTTTCTTTTACTATCCAAGACCAAAATTCTTTATCTATTGCAACCTGAGGCCCAAACTGTTTTTGCAAAGTCACTTTGGAGCAAGTCACTTCAGTTTCCTCCAATATCAAGTGAGGGTAATTATAGCTCACAGGGATGTGAGGCTGAACTGATGTTCCTACAGCACGTGGGATCCGTGAGGCTCTCTTTGCAAGCAGCAATACTCTGGAACACACGTTATAACACATCCTGCTGCTCCTTATTTTAGATGACGAGTTAACACTCCTAAAATGTCAGTTTTCTACAGAGGAGTAAACATTAGTTCATTGGTTTACTCATTAAACTTCCTTGAGATGCAAAGGGATGGCAATTACGTCCCTTCCCCTATATAGATGAAATGCAGCACCGATATTAAGGATGTGACCACAGCAAAACAGTAAGTCAAAGTCAAACCAAATAAACCAAAGCCTTTGCAGTAAGCTGCAACTCTCTTATGTATGTGGAACACACTGGCAGCCATCTCTCATTGTGGACAGTGTTCGGGGTCACTAAGGACAAGTGTTTATCTGCCTGATGGCCCAAAAGAAACGCAGTGTAATTCAGATTTTGAAAACAACAATGAAACAAAGCCACCAATACCCTTCCTTCAAATCTCTTAATGCTCTTTCCAAAACAGAAAATAATCAAACTAGTTTCCCTTTCTCTCAGAGACCAACACTAATACCAGCTAGGAACATTCTCTAGTGCTAGTTGACGGCAACTTTGAAGTTCCAAGAATATTTATTTAATAGTTGTTGATTCCAAGAGGGAAAAGTTTACAGAAATTCAAACAATACAGCATTAACCAATTCAAGAAAGAGCGTAAAAGGTTTGATAAGAAAATCAGAGGGAACTATAATCTGCTCTGAGTTAAGTCAGATCTGGATAACCTATTTTAAATTTAAATTGCTGCTTTAGCATCAACTTTCAATTTTACACATAGTGCATATCTCTTAAAAATTTATTTCTAAATATACTGGATTTCTTGGTTGGTTGGCTGGCTGGTCTTTTTTCACTGGGTAGCAAGAGCAGCAATAATGGTGTCTATGGCACAGGCTCTGTTATGACTGGGCTGGGTTTGGGAACTCCCACACTGTTCCCTTGTTTCAGCAAATCCCACTTCTGCCGCAGGAAGCCACATAAAGTAATTCTTCGGCTGTTGGTGGCAGGAGGGGTGTAAATAAAAATGTGAGGTAGTTCTTTCCACAAGAGGGAAATATTTGTCTACATAATACCCCTGCAATGTCTGACAAATTACTAGAGCATCTGCTTGCTGTCATCTGTAAGTGAACTCTTCACTTGTGTTAACTGAACTTGACGAATCACAAGCTAGTTGCAGTTCACATGCTTTATTTTCTGATCCAGCCATGACAGGAGGAGACACTAAAACCCCCCAAAAAATGTGAACCACTGAGACCACCCAGCCCAAGAACTGCAAAAGCATAAGCATCAAAGAGCATGTGGGGACGCCGGTGAGAGCACCTAAGAATAATTCCCCAGAACCTGTGTGTAGACTGGTAGGGAATAATTTATAGACTCTGCTCCCACAGCTTAACTGTCACCTTGAAGGTGGAAAAAAAAAAAAAGAGTTGAAGTTCTAGCATGACAGAGAGAGAACATGGCAGAGGCTTATAAAGGAAAATTAACGTAGAAATATTAAAGGTAAAGGAATAGAATATCCTGAGAAGAGCAAGAGCTGCCTACTAAAACTTGCATCTTTCTTACCTGGAACTTGCACGTTTATATTGAACTAACAAAAAATCAATTATTGCTGAAAATATTTGCATTCTCTACTCTCTCCAGGCTCCCAGACCAAGAATAATATCAGAAATAGATCAGGAGTACAATTACAGTTAGAAAAGGGGAGAAAAGTATGGTAGGACATTAAAATTTTATTCTGAAATTATCTCTGGCCACGACAATAAAATTTAACAAAAATTCACTGAACAGTCTTACTCCTGTCATCAGCTGTACAATACATACAGTATCATAGAACTGGCCACTGGGATCAAAATCCCCTAGAACATAGTTCATGTAAAGTGGCGACAGCAGCATCTCACAGAAGGTTTTACATACATATATACACAGTCCACATTCAACCATTTTCACAGATTTTCAGTACACACAGTTGCAGCATATTACAGTCACGTGTCTAAGCTGTTGCTCGATAAAAACCCAAGCCACTGCCTAGACATAACTGTAGCAGTTGAGCTGAGTATAGTTACAATTAATTCTATATATGTTCATAGCAGAGAGATGTACAAGCCCCTAAGAAATAAAGAGTTCACAAATACTTTTTTTTTAAATGCTACCACAGCATTGTGTTGGGCAATATTAAAACCTTTACCAACCAAATCAGTTTTTTTAAAAAGTCTTCTGCTTACCAGAAATATTCTTGATGAAAAAAATTACAAAAATGAATGCTCTCTTTAAAATAATTCACACTTTTAAGATTCCAATATGGCCCAATGCTACTGATGCCTAAAGCGTTTCCTAAAATTCTGATGGAGTCCCTTAACGCGACTCCAAACCACCCATTAAGTTTAAAAGTGGCTTAAGTGCCTTGCACCCAAATTGTAAAAATCCCTGGCCATCCTTACTAGAGCCAGGCACATATAAAAGGAATGCACTTTGGTTCATACCAAATGCCCTGGGATTAATCACACTATAAAATTAAATGGTTTGAGGTAAATTTTTACAAATACAGTTGATTTTTGTCTAATGTTAGCATAACAAAAAAATATCATTTAAAAAATCAGTCTGATGTTAAGATACAACAAAGACCATCTTTAACCCCTTAAACATAGGAGTTCCCTGTGTAACCAACCAACGAGTGGTACCTTCTTCAGTCCTGATGATGACTCATGCCTCACGGTTTCTATTAAGGCCTGTAAGTAACTGGATATTTAAGACAGGTGTACCTTTGCAGAGGTGGGTTCCATCCTTACCGCCTAGTATTCAAAGAGTTAAAGAGGCCAAAAAATGCATGCCCTACCACATGGCATTCAGAACAAAAGGCACATTGTTAACACTAAGGGCACAACTTCTCCTCTACTGTGAATCCAGACTGTTGTGCATCGCTGTTGTAGCAATACACCTAAGTGGTGACACGCACTCTGGTGGCGCAAGAAACGGAGCCAGGTGAGACTGCAGCCAAAGACAAGACGACACTGTGCTATTCCTAAATCTGAAAACAGCTCAGACATCCCTAGACAGTGGTCACCTGTGAGACCAAGGACTGTTTCCAAGCCAACTCCTGGTAGCCTATCAGAGCCCTTCATTTATTTATGTTTGGAAACCAACAAAGATGCAATATTTTTCTTTTCGACATTATAATTAGGCTAGGATTTTCAAAAAAGCAGCTCTATCACCAAACACTGAACATGGTGGCTCTTGTGAATAAAGGAAATTTCACTGACTTGGGGGGAGTGGGGGGGACCCCCATAGCGCTGCACATTATAGCTTGGCTTAAAGTTGCCTGTTACATTTGTGAACAAAGATGGCCACAAATGCACTGTTGGCATCTCAAGAACCAGTTTTGTGTGGTGGGGGAAAGACAAGCAGGATTAGTCCATTTACAAATTTGCATGTGTATAACCAATTTATGGGGAAATTCTTATTAATGGCAGGCTCAGGTTGGTATATTTAAACCTAAACGTGGGAATGAGAGTGGATACGGAAGCAGAGCACTGCAAGGGGAATAGAGCCGTTACGTTTTGTTATTTTCATGACCTAAAGAAGCTAACCGTCAAGAGGCTTGTGGGTTCATGAAGCCACCACACCAAGTCCTACTGTTCTCATGCCTTTAAGCCAAGATTTTAATAACAAATACACAATCTTTTAAGTTCTATAAGCCACTGATTGGGGGTATCATCACACGAGCATCATTTAAAATGCAACTTACTAACATATTATTGCACTTCCACAGATTACACAGAAATGTGTACAATATGCTAAAGAATTTGACTAGGGGAAAGAAGCTATAATTTCTAAATACAGAAGTACAAATTAATTTATCTGTGACACCCTTAAATAGTAAAGCAAATATCAACATCACTATCTTATTAATACGCTAATCTTATTACTGTTTTTTTGGCAAACATCTGTAATATTTCCTGAGCATTTTTCTCCACCATACACTGACAAAGCCTCAAGATAAGTAAAGTGTTTTCTGTTCAAAACTACCTTTTTTTTTTTTTTTTTTAAGTAGGAGAAACTGTAGGTTTAATATTAAAAGAACTTAACCGGAAACTTTCTTGGCCTCACGGGGGACCATGCTTTAAGTACTTGTAAATCAATTTACAGGCAATACAATAATATCTGTGCATATAAAAGAGAATTTATCCTAATTTATACTACCCAAAACCTATTGTCCAAACAGGCAGAAATCTTTCTATATTAAATTGCACATACTAAAAAATTTTTTCCACGTGCCTTGAAATTGATATATATCACTGCTCATACCTTAGCGATAAAATACTGAAAATTTTCACTGTGAAAATAATTATTATTCAGAGAAGAAAATATTCTTTTACCTAACTCTCAGTTACTTTTCCAGGTAAAGTGTCATTCCCACAAAAACAATCAGTGCAATCCAAAAGAAAGTAAAATAAAATAGAGGAATGCAATTTCTGCGGTTCTTCTAATGATGCAAAGAATAAGTCAAACCATTTAACTTGAGGTTGAACTTTCCCTCCTTTAAATGTGTTGTTAAAATCAGCCTGACTGAACAGCCAAAATGACTTCTGTTCATCAAGAGGATTTTCAACCCTCTTCCTCGTTAAAGAAGGAGTTGATGCTCTCCCAGGCTAGAGAATCTTACAAGGGCACCTGAAACGTGTGAACTCACTGTCATCTGCAGAACCTTCTTTGGAACTATGGAAATGCCCACCTTAAGTAGCTAGGCTGCTGTTCTTTGTTCAATTGGAATACGAAATGATGGTCATAATCACAGCTGAAATGTCTCTCTTCTGTATTAACAGTGCGGGATATATATTTGAAGGAAGAAAAAAAAATGAAATGCAAGCAGCAGATGGGTGGTAAAAGAGGAACAGAGAGGAGAAAAGCAGAGAGAAGGGAGAACAGTTCATGGAACACATTTCTAAATTTAAGGTGCAAAACCGATTCTGTAATGTGAGGCTTCCTTACAAAACAGCTTGCCGATCACGTTAGGAAATCTGGAGGAGCGCACACGTCTCAAATTATCCGCCAGGTCTGCTTGGCCGGCTTTGAGGATGTCAGAATGCTAACTGGGCATTTAAACCCGGGGGATTTTATTTTGTTTGAGCATTACTTTAGGGAAAAAATCTCCAGGGTGCAGTTTTCCTTAGAGTATCATTTTCGTCCTGACCACTCTCCGGCCACCATTACTCCCTCCCAATGGAAAACGGGACAGGACATGCTACACCTGTGCACGAACCTGGAGCACAGAGAGAAGGGGGCCTTCGGGGCAATCACCTTGGGGAGAATATACTATGAACCAGAAAACATAGTGAATGTCTCTGACACCAATCTTAAGTGCATGGCAGTCAGGAAGTGATCAATGGCCTGCCACTGATATTTATTACTCTGCCGCACTAAACGGGAGGCGGATCGCACTTCTAGAACACAAAAACAGCTTCAGAAAGTATAAAAACTTAAAGCATTGTCCCCATGTATTTTATAAAAACAAAATGAACAACTTTCTTACATTAAAATAAGTGCTGAAAAGATACAAATGAGTCGAGTTATTGAGCAAATAAAAACAGGTCTGAGCTACTCCTTTTCAACCCAATAAGGCTCAGCAACGTCGCATCTTTCAGATTACCAGCATCGGGGACTCAGCTCAGCTCACGAGTTTTGGCAACACTGTCCTCTGCTGAATATTCCCATTGGCGTCTGTCATCTGTGCCAAGTTCGTCCTCAGTTTGGAGGCTGAGCTGGAAGGTGGAGGTAACTTGGAAATGGAAGTGATAGCACCAGAGCCCTCGGTTACCCTTTTCACGGACGTCTTCTCCCCCGTCGGAGGCTTTGGCAGCCGCCTCCTCAGCCAGGGGTGCCGTAAAGCCTGGCCGGGGGTCATGCGAACCCCAGGATCCCACTCTAAACACTGTTTCAAGAAGTCAAGGAAAAGGGGGTCGTCGCACCCCTTCAGTGCATTCCCCCACTCTCTGCTCTCGGGCGGGCCCCTCAGCTTCCCCCTCCGGGAACGGCCCCCGTTGAGGACCACAGAACCATCGGACAGAGTGGTGACAGTGCAGTAGCGGGGGTAACCCTTGGAGCTCACGAAATTTTTGGCTCGTTTGGATGCATCCAGCAGTTTCTGGGAGGGCATGCCCAACAGTTCAATCATACAAGCCAGCTGGTCCCCTTCATCTTCCCCAGGCAAGAGGGGGTAACCGGTCAGGAGCTCTGCTAAAATGCAGCCCAGGCTCCACATGTCGATGGGCATGCCGTACCTGGCGCCAAGGATCACCTCCGGAGCCCGGTAAAAACGGGACTGAATGTACGTGTAGACACGCTGATGCTCGTAACAGCTGGAGCCAAAATCGATCACCTTAATGCCGCTTCTACCCTGCTGCTTTAACAGAATGTTCTCGGGCTTAAGGTCACAGTGGATTATTCTGTTCTTGTGCAAAGCATCCAAGCACTGCAGAATCGAGTGGGCGAACTTGCGGACCAAAGGCAGGCTGAAGCCCTGGAACCTGTTCTTCTTGATGAGCTCGTAGAGGTTCATGCTGAGCAGCTCGAACGTCATGCAGATGTGGTTGCGGAAGGTGAAGTTCTC
Organism: Tapirus indicus; assembly: GCA_031878705.1. Lineage (NCBI taxonomy): Eukaryota > Metazoa > Chordata > Mammalia > Perissodactyla > Tapiridae > Tapirus > Tapirus indicus. Next base: position 151,854,272 of record CM062918.1, on the reverse strand, counting down.
CAGCATGTGGATGACGTTCATGGCGTTGTCCTTGTCCTGCTTGCGCAAGTGCTCCAGGATCCGGATCTCCTCCGCCGCCTGCCGGTGGAAGCGCTTCTCATTCCGCACCATCTTCAGGGCCACGTGCTGGTGGACCTTGTGGTCATAGGCCTTGACCACCTGCCCAAAGCTGCCCTTCCCAATGACCTTGAGGACCTCGTACCTGTAAGCCACATGGTCGTGGGGCACCTGCACGTACGACCCCTGGTCGTCATCATAGCCACCGTTGTTGGGCCCACCTGTCATGCCCTGGCGCTTCTTTGCGTTTGGACCCAAGAAATATATTTCAGGGTAGCTCAAGATCTCATGGTGTTCGAAGGCGGTGAGTTTTTGCGTGTATTGCTTCATTGCCTGCTCGGGGGTCATGGGGGCGGCTTTCCCCTTCCCCACGCCCTCCATAGACTTCAGAGAGGTGGAACTGCCCTGCCGCCTGTGGATGCCCTCCAGCTGCCGCTCCGGCACCACGGGCAAGGCCGTCTTGCCCACCGTCGTAAGCCCATTCGGTTGCGTCGTGAGCACTGTCCGCTTGTTACTATTATCTTCAAAGAGCTGCTGAACCTGGATCTGCCCGTGGCTGTGGCCGCCGACATGTAGGTGATCATTCATTGTGTGCTTACTGCCGCCAATCTGGAATTCAGAAAGGAAACGTGAAAACACGGAAGAGGCCCGTCTGCCCGATGGGGGATGTTCTAAGTCGGCCCCCACCCAACCTTGATGACATCCGATTTGGTTTGAATTTACAGTCAGAATCAGGTTTACCAAACGGAAGGAGCTGTGCCCTCAGGAGGGACCTCGTGAACACTGACGAGGACAGTGGACGTTATGCTGACAGCCTCTGACAAACACAGGGAAAAGGTTAGTGGGCTTGGTCGGGCTATAAAAAGCAGGATGCTAAACAAAGGACCCTGTCAACGCCACACCTAAGAGACGAGCACTTGCTGTGCAGCCTCAGGGTCCTCAGAATGGGTTCCCTGAGGAGGCAGAGAACCCTCTCTTGTTCACTGCTCTACACCTGACACTCCGCACAGGGCCTGGCACGTCGCGGCGTTCCACACAACCCCGACTCGATATAGGACGAAACAGGAGACAGAAAAAGCGTGAACACCCAGGCCCCAGACTGGCTTCAGCTCTCTCAGATCATGACACCTCTCGCACTTCTCTCAGAAGCTTCGCTTTTACCACGAAGGCAGGGATCTCATCTGCTGGTTCACTACGCCTTCCCCAAGGTCGAGCTAGCCCTGTCCTGCAAACATTAGGATCTTCATTCTGTCTTCTCCACTACTTGGAAATCTGATTACACCTAGGAAAATGCATGATCTAGCAGTAAAGAAAACTGCACTTTTAGGCCTGAACGATTCCCATGTAGATATGCACTATAGCATCTTGTAAACCCCTAACCTATTTTTAAGTTTCTGGGCTTCACTGACTCTGATGACCATTTAAGGCCATTCAGCCCAACAAACCAACCGCCACACTGTCTGGGCCTTCCCTCGGTCAATGGCTCAGCTCTCCTAAGACATGTATTTCTCTGGGCTGCCGGGATACACAGCTTCCCAACAAGGAATACAGAGTAGTGATTTCTATTTCAGGCACACATGCCACCCCTGAACATTCCTGTCTCATAAGAACTGACGGCGTAAGCCAAGGGGCCCCCAGCCTTCCACTGAGAATCTACTTGGGATTTCTTTCAAGCATTATCATTGTAAAGAGGTGAGGGCGGGAGAGGACGAGCAGCCAGGATCCCCTTCCTGTTAGGAATTCTTGCCAGCCTCCGACAACCACCCACAAGTCTTAAAGCACCCTGCTAGCTGATTTTTATATGAAATCTTAAAGATCAATTTGTCATTCACAACCCGTCTCATTCATTCAACCAATCTCAGCCAAGGTCTAGCCATGTAAGTGCCAGAGTCCCTGCCCTCTAGGAGCTAACAGTCAACTCGCTGAAGTCCTTTGCCACCAGTATTTTTTCCTTTATCTCCTTCTAAATCCTACCCCTTGGGCTTTATATCCTAGCAAAAGAGCAGAAGTGCTCTGGATATGTAACACAGAAATTCAGGAAATGGTTTGGGACCACCTGGATTATAAAATGAAATTCCAAGTCCTTCTTACTAGCAGACCAAGACCTTCAAGTTTCCTTTAACTGACACGTAGCGTGCACAGCGACCATCTGAGGGGTGAGCCTTCTCTCTGCTTGCGTCTGAAAGCAGAACAGAGTACAGCACTTGGGCTTGTCTGAAGTGTGATTTCAGAGCCTGAGGGAACTGATTTCTCAGACAGTTTTGGAAGCCTTTTGGTCGAAACTTTTTATTAAACTCATGGATGTTATTCCATGCTAAGTAACTTATCTTCTGCCTGGGTGGCTGGACAGGCTATTTTATCCTCATTCTACGCCCAAAGCCAAGCAGTTCATAAAAATGAATCAGGAAAGTCTTGGGCATACATAAAAGTTGTACAGGCTTGTCACTGCTTTTGTTCCCCAGCCTCCCTCTCTGCACCCTCCTCCCCACTGTGGTCTTTCAAGCACCAGGGAATAAAAGGGCCTGAAATTCAAAATATCCCTCTTCTGCAGCAACATTCTCTTCAGGGCGGGATGGAGAGGTTTCAGAAGAAGAAGTGACATGACCAGTATACATGCTACAAAAAGCATGCAGCTTCATTAGGGACAAAGTTAACCTTGCGGCCCTAGGAACGCCTAAAAAGAGAGCAAAGTAAAACTTTTTGAGCATCAGAAACTCACTTCCATTTTTGCAACTGTAATTTTAATGTTTTGCATAATTTAAAATACAATCACAGAAGTTCAGTGACTAGAACTAAAGAGAGCTTGCCAATTTACTGGATCAACTCCTGTCTCGCCAACTGTCTTCCCCTGGTCTCCTCCGCCGTATCAACTACTAGTTCACCTCCCCATACGTAGGTGGGTTCAAGGGTCCCAGGGTTCAAGCCTCAGCTCCCACGGCTTCTCACTCCATAACTCTCCCTGTTGATCCTGACCACAGCCAGGGCTTCCACAACCACCGTGGGCTGACGTCTGTGCATCGACACCTCTAGCCAGCCCTGCCTAACCTCTGGTCCTGAACTCAAGACCCTCACGTCCAACCACTGGTCAGCTGCCTTTCCTACAGGTAACTCACACTCAACTCATGATTTTTCTACTAAAACCATTTCCTCCTCCGCTAACCCTCAATTTCTGATAAACAAAAGGCTTCACCTCCACAGAGCTGCTCCAACTGCACACCTGGAAATCCTTCTCCACGTCCCCCTCACCTTCCCAAGTCATCAGAAGCCTCATCGTCTCTATCCATCCCACGCCCTCTCCGCCAACACCGCCTCACCTTACACGCCTGTTCTTCACTGCACAACTGAAGCAGGCTCCTACGATGCTGCTAAGTCTAGAATTCCTCAAATCCCTTCCCCCCATAGTACTTCCAGAATTACCACTGAAAACTGTCAACCTGACAAGGCCTTTGCTTTTGCTCAAGGCCCACAACCGCACCCCATTTCCACAGATAATCCAAGAGCTCACAAGCAAGAACACGAGGTTCTGACATGTAGAGGCTGAATGACCTGATTCCCTCCAATGTCGCCAACCACTGTGACAATTCTCTCTGAGAGTAACAAAGCTGGATTCTCCACGACCCGTGGAGACCCAGGATCTTCTACACTCCTCTGCTTTTGGCGAGGTCATGTTCCATAATGGTTAGGAGTCCAGGGATTTTCAATCAGACACATGGGACATGAATCCCAGCTCCATCACTAACTGTGTGACCTTGGCCAATTTATGTAATGTCTCTGTAGCGCTGGGTCCTTATCTGTAAAAAAAAAAAAAAAAGGTAACCAAGCTACCTCATTGGGGCTATTAGGAGGACTAAATAAGGTAAAATGTGTAAAGTGCTCAGCACAGTCCTGAGTAAAGGAGAGCTATTATTACTGTCCTTTCCAAATGCTGCTGGAATCTCCCTCCTAACCATGTCTCTGTGGCAAACTCGTACTCACCCTTCAATGTCCAGCTCAACTCTCACCTCCTCTGGGAATCTTTTCCTTTCCCTTCCACTGTGCCCACAGAGCACGGACACACTGTAACACTTATTTCATTTTACTATAATTGTTTTAACACCTGAGGTGCACACCTGGCTGTGAGCAACTCCAGGGTGGGGTCACCTCTTATCTTTGTGAGTCCCTATTAACAAACTCAAATATACAGTAAGCACTTAATCAATATCTGTTGGATGGGAAAACACATGTCAATAAATCCTTGTTAACTCGCACCTCTCTGAGTTATTCTTGAGAACTACCTTCGTACCCTCATAAGAAAACATGAAGTTAACACCCAGGGAACTGGGAATCATCCCTGATGACCCAAGTCACAAGGTGTTGCCACCAGCAGACTTGGAGGCAAATGACAGCCAGTTAAAAAGTACCTGGAGGAGAAACACCAACTCAACACCTAAAAGCGACGTGTCTTAAAAACTTCCCAGATGGCAGAGATTCATCTGAGAGGCTCTAGGAAAGGAGGACTTAGTCTCAAACACTGTAGAACTCTAAAATCACAACCAAACTCACAACCAAGCGCAATTACCTGATCTATAAAAGGGGGGGAACCCCTAGAAAAGCCAGAACATTTCCAGGATCCATATGCCACGACTACGTCATCAACTTAAGGATATTAAGAACTCTCCCTTGGCCAGCCTCTTGAAGTCTGAGACGGCAGCTTCTCCCCACATGCCACTGTCTACCTAGCACACAGCTAGCCACATCTGAAAACACAGGCTGCATGAACGCAATCCGTAGACACCTGCAATGCATGGGTGAAAACGGAGAGGCCCACGAAAGCCTTCTCTGATCATGAACTATTTCGGTATTAAAAATCATGTAAGAACAACAGTTTGCCCAGTTTGCTAGTTTTAATCTCTTCCAATAATAAAATGGAAAACAGCAGATATTTCACTGTGCTAACATTTCTGGGCGTTTTAAAACTTCTCTGAAGTCATCTCCAAAATGCTGTAGAGTGTTATGGGAATAGAACTGAGTCCAAAAAGATTGGAATTTTAGCTCCTCCTCAAACACACTGACGGTCTGTGTGGCCCTATGTCAAATGTCCACTTTCTTCTTCAAAACATTACTAGTTTTTAAATGAGAACATTCCATCTTCTTTAATTCTAATTATTTTATAAAGGTAAAACTGGTAACTGGACAGTGCTTTAAACATTAAAACAGTTATGAAAGTGATACAATACTAATATTTGGGAATTTTATAAAAAATAAGTATATTAATATCTCCTGTACAACATTAAAAGAAAAAAACTAACAGGAATCAAGATAGTTGTTGGGTACTCTCTTAGGACAAACAGAGATAAATAAACGACTAAGTGTACAAAATATCTCCATGGAGATAGAGAACTAAAGGGCAGTGAACTAGACAGATTCCAAAGTTCATAGTCTTTATAACCGTATATTTATCCACCTACTACATCATTTACAAGGGACCATGGGCAACCTGCTATGACAAGATCCTTGCCTCTCCTCAATGCCCCTTTCCCCCACTCATTCTCAAAGAGCTCTTCTCAGGGGTAACTGCTGTGAAATTAAAAACTAAAAACTCATAATAACCTGAAAGGCAATTGGGAATATGGAACCGTAAAGGTTCCTGCATTTATAATGCAACCAATACAGTTTCCTAGAACTAGCGGTGTGGGGCAGCAGGTTAAAGCCAGACTCAGGGGGCCTGGGCTTCAGCGCCAGCCTGGGTATCAACTGGCCAGAGAATCCTGACCAAACCAGTCAACTTGTCCGACTGTGTCCTCATCTGTAAAATGCAGTAAAACCAGATAAAGCTGTGGTCCTTTTAAACATTCCTGTTCTACGAAATAGATGTTATACAATGTTGTACAAATAAAATAAAAACTAAACAATAATCAAAACCCAAATACACACTTTCAAAACCAAGCCTTTAATGATTAGCATGCTGAAGTTTACAGGTAAGTTAAAACAGGTAAATCAGGCAGATACCACCAGCAAAACACAAGCATCCATCCTTAGGAGTCCTGAGAAGCACCTTCACATCTTCTCATTTCCGGTCCACTACGGGCTACTCCTCCAGTGGACATCTTTCGTCTTCTGTAATCTCATGCCATACTTCAATTGTAAAGAGGCTCTGATCAAGCAAAGCCCACTCTTACAAAACTGGAATCCCAGCTGCAAACCAAGTATTTCTTTCCCAGGTCACACCAAGTCATGTGATTACATACACATGTGGAAAAAACTAAATGTTATATTTTCCAAGTTGTCAGATGAGTCCAGACCACACAAATGAACCCAAACCCCTAGAACCAATGGAAATCCCTCAACTAAAATGTTACCGTGACAAGAACATTCATCCATAACATAAGGAGTCAACCAGCCTACTGACAGATTCTCTTCTGCCATCAACAGTCCAACACAGATCGGTTAACTTTGTGAAGGGAACTCTTAGCCCCTGGGTCTAGATGTCTCAGAAAAAAGAAAGAGAGGGAGAGACAGAGAGAAGAACGACAAACGTTTTCCTATGAAACTCATACACATCTGTCCAGGTCTAAGAGGACATGCTCCCCTCTGGTCATCCTCTTCCAAATTCTCTCTATAAACAAGTGTCCCCAAACACAGGACCCTCAGAGCTGACCCTCTGTAGGCTAGACGTGGCCTTGTCTACAAGCACTCAACTTTCACTTGGCAAACCAAGCTGCGCCCCTAGCAAGCATCCCTCACACAGAACCATCTTAGGCCGTTCCTCTGGAAGATCCAGTTGGAACTCAGACCTCGGGAGCCGTCACCTCCTCCGAGTGCACACCTCCTCCAGGCTGGCGGCCACCATCCAAAGGCGGTCTCTGGGAGCTGAGAAAAGGTACACGCTGAAGTCAAATCCAGCCTGCCGATCTCTGCAGCCTCCAGTCCCACGCCAGGCTCCCCCTCCCTCCCGGCCCAAGGCGCGACCACACCACCTGTCAGGCGCCCTGCCCTTCCCACTTCCAAAGCAAAGCTGGCCTCTTCCTTCTGAATAATTCTACAGGGGTGGCTTGTTGTTTTGACGTCTGCTGTGGCTCTTATTTTTGTTACTGTTAATTACAATTTCTGCTGTGCTCAAACCTGCAGCACTCATAAAACGTGCTTCCACACGCGGGGGACAATTGGCGGTGCTCCCTGCTGGCTGGAGCCCGGCCTGGGAGGCTCTTTGGGGGATCGATTTTCCGGGCAGGCCGGCCTGGCTGTCCCCTCACACACATCTGTGTCTATAAATACCCACTGCCCGCCGCGGTGGGGGCGGGGAGGGCTGTTTACCCGGCCGGGGAAAGGCGCTCTGGGCAGCAAGGACGAGGAGAGAGGGAAGAGCGAAGGAGGGCGGCAGGAGGAAGTCCCGGGGAGAGGAGCGCAGGGGTGGGCGGGCTCCGGAGGGGAAGTGAGGGGCCCACGCCACGAGTCCTCCTTTGTGGCTGCAGCTTGGGGCTCGCCCAAGTTCGAGGGCGGCGTCCCGGGGAGATCACTGGCCGGGGGCGTGGAGACGCTCCCACTTGGACCTCTCGGGCCCGCGCCAGAGGCCCCGGGCCGGTGTGTGCCCGGCCCCCCGCCCCGGCCCCGGCCGCCCGCGGGCTGGCTCTCACCGTGTGCGCTGCGGCGGCAGCGTTGCTGGCCCGGAGAGGCGGCAGGGCGATGGGGGAGGGCGGGCCGGTCCCCACTCCGCTGCGGGGGGCCCCCGCGCCGGGCCCTGGGGAAGCCTGGAGCTGACGCACGGCGCTGTCCCCTCCTCGGCCTGGGAGCCACGCGGGGAGGAGACAAAAGAGGGTCAGCGGGGAGAAAGTCACCCAGACCGCGCCGCCCCGCCCCGCCCCTGCGGGCACGAACCCCGCTGTCCCCGGGGAGACCGGGACCCCGAGAGCGGCGTCCGGGGAGGAAGGGGCGCGGGTCCCCAGCGCGCGGCGCGGGCCGGCTCCGGCAGCTGCAAAGTTAAGTCGGACCCGGCGCGAGCTCGCGGCCGCGGAGGAGCCGGGCGGCCGGGGGCGGCCCACGCTGCCGGCGGCCGCGGGCCCGAGCGGGCCGGCCCGCCGACCGGGCGCCCCCGCCGCGCCGGGCCTGGGGGTTGGGCCCGGGCCGGCCCCGCCCGGCGGCTCGGGGGCTCCCCTCGGAGGAGCCTCGGGCCCGCGCGCAACAATGAGCGGAGCGGGCGAGGGCGCGCCGCCTCCGGCTCCCGCCGCCGCGCAGACTTCGTCCGAGGTCCCGGGGCGGCGGGCGCCGCGCCCCCACGGCTGCCCGGGCCGGGGCCGCGGCCGGGCGCGCGGGCGGCCCTCCTTACCGGTCGGGTAGGCGGCGGGAGCGGCGGCCGAGGGTTTCCTGGTTAACATGGCCGCTGGAGAGGAGGATGCATCTCAGGGCTGCCGTCGCCGCCGCCCGTCCTGCCGCTACTTCTCGCCGCCGCCGCCTGGTCGCCCGGTCGCCGGCCCGCGTCAGCTACGGCCAGACACACACGGCCCGCTGCATCCCCTCGGCCCGGGCCCGCCGCCGCGAGCCCCCCGCTCTCCTCCTCGCCGCCGCCGCCGTCCTCCTCGTCCCCGGGCGGCTGCAGCAGCCCCCGGGCCGTGCACATGCCTCGCCCTCCCCCGCGCCGCTGGCCTCCCCGGTCCCTCACTCCGGGCGCGGGGAGCGGGCTGCGCCGCCGGCACCGACGCGCTCCGGAGCCTTCTCCCGGGCCCGCGCGCGCCCCCGCGCACTCCCGCCCCGGCGCCCGCGCCGCGCGCTCCCGGAGGGCGGCCCCGCCCCCGCGCCCCGCCCCGTCCCCGTCCCCCCGCCCCCCGCCCCGCCGCACGGGCGCGCGCACCCCACCCCGCCCCCGAGGCCCTCCCCCACCCAGTCGTCTGCGCGGCCCGCCCTCGGCTCCCCGGAACGCCCCGCAGCCGCCCCTCGGCTCCCGCCCAACGCCCGTCTACCCTCCCGGGCCCCCGCCCCCGGCCCCCTGCTGCTCCTCCCGCTCAGCCCGGCCCTGCTCCCCTCCCCCCGAAATCGCTGGGAGACCCCTCCCCTCCATGCGCGCCCCCAAACACAAATGCCTCTCCAGCTTTCCGAACCTAATGGCTGCTCCCAAATCATGCTGCCCCCTCTCCCCGGCCGCAGTGCCTTCACCACCCCCTCCCCAGCTTCTCATGTAAATAACTTCGCTGTGCAAGGGTCACCTCGGTCAAGCCCGGGGGAGGGCGGCGGCTTAGCTGGTGACCCCCCGAGCGTGGGCGGAGGGGCTGCCCTCCCGCCTCCAGCGCCCCCGCACACACCCGCCCCGATTTACTGACACCAAGTGACCGCTCTCCAGTCGCTAGGACAAGGGGAGGCAGAGGCGCGTGTGGGCGGCTGCTGGGGAAGCAGTTGGCTGCGGGTTGCTAGGCAAAAATAAACACGGGAGACACCTCCCATTTCCTACAACTCCGAGCTTTCCCCCGCGCGGCCGCTGGGAGAGACACACCTTCCCTTCAGCTCTCCGCCGAGAGGGAGCGGCACCTTTCATTCCTCGCCTTCCCAGACGCGTGGAGAATTTCCCTGCCCTTTGGACTTGCCAGCTACAGCCTGTCTTTCCCTCGCAGACTGAAGAACTGCTTGCCCATCTCACACCCGCGCCCCACCGTGTGTGGCACATGCCTTTGTCCGAAGGTCATAGGTTTTGTCACTTCAACAGTTAAGAGGGGAAAAAAGCCGGGCAATCCCAGATGACGGGGCTCAAACTATGCCCTGCACTTCCGTCCCGAGAGTGCCCGGTTTGTGAAGTTCTCCTGGGGACCTGGGTCCGTTATGTCTGCCTCGTGTGTCTGCGGAGCCCTGGCTGGACCGAGTGTGCAGGCCTGAACTGGTGCAGCCTCTGGCTAGAAGGAGGCCACCGCCTGCGGAGTCCCATCGCCCCTGCTGTTTGCAAACTGCCATGGCAACCTGGCGGCGAGTTCACCCTCAGCTTTGTACAAGTGCCGAAAGCGCAGTGTTTCCAAGTTACGGTGTGACCCTCTCGGAGTCTCCAGGGCTCCTCCAGGGGCATTAAGGATGGAGGGCATTGGCAGAGGCAACAGGTGGCACAGAGTAGAATTTTGGCTAGGAGTATGTCCCTCTACAAACTCCTCTTGGTGCCCAGAGGAGAACCAGAGTGAAATAATGCAATCATATGCCTTTAGGGGAATGATCCTCTGATCTGGTCCCAGCAAGACAGACTCCCTTTGCTTGTCGTCAGAGACTATAACACTCAAATTCACTTGGGGAAACGTATTTCGTGTTCAGAATTAACTAAAAGAAAGGGGACTACTTAGTAGCAGATATGAAGCTAGACCAGTTCCCTGACTCCCAGTCTAATTTCATTATGCTATTACACCACCTCGGCTTTTCAAGAAACCTCATAACCTCTTTTCCTTCCTTCCCTTTCAAAACAATTATTTTCATACTGTTTTCCTTTTTTTTATGAGTGTTCCATAAAACTGCTGTTCAAATGAAAAATGTGAAGCAAAAAATTCAATTTTAATATTACTTGACACCCCTTTTCACTTAAATTATTCTTACAATACTTCAATAGAAGCTAAATATGCTACTGCTTTTTCATGAATAAGAAAAGTACAAACTACTGGAAGTCATAGTTTGTGAAATCCAAATTAATCATATTAATTTCCACATTAAAGCTGATGAAAAGAAGCACTGTTTTTTTCACAAGAGGACACAAAGAATCATTAACTTTAATCAAAGAAAGAAAAATACATGTTTAGAGAACTTTTCCTGTATTGTTTTATGACATGACAAGTATAATTTCAATTTTATATTTTTCTGTTTCTTACCTTAAGGAAAATTTGCAATTAGCCTTATCTTTAGCTATTTTTATTATAAATGGTACACCTTTCAAAATTCTATTCTTACTGACCTCTAAATTAGTATTTACAATTGCTTGGATTTCTCTCATTCTGTTAAATACTGATGGCCTCAACCTAAACTAGTGTCACACAGAGAGATGTACAAATGTACTCCCTGAGCTTTTGAGAAAAAGGAACTGGGTAAATTCTAGGAGTTATTACCCTCAAACTTTACGGCTTTAATGCATCATTATTAATTATACTGTACATGTATCTCTTTGTAAAACCCTTCCACAAATATTGTCGTGTTTAATTTTCACAACTCCTAACCGGACCAGAGTTGTGTTGATGGTAAATAGGAATCTCCTCAGGGGCTCCCGTTCAGTTAGGAGGAGTCTGCTCTTGGCTCTTGCCCCTTGTATAAACTCCATCTATTCTGTACATTTATAAAGTTCAGATTCAGACAACAAGCAGGGTGTAACAGGGTTGCAGAGAAAGAAACTTTGGAGAACTCAGAGTGGAGCCTTGTGGAAGGAAGGTGATTTTTCACTGGAAAAGGACTGATGACAGAGAACATTGGAAACGAACAAGAACATATCTGGTTTCAAAACACATTCACTTATTTAAACCCTTTATCCCCAAAACATTTATAAAGAATTTAGTATGCGTAAGGCCTAGGGGCTACAATGACTCATCAAGATGAGGTGGGCTAGGTTTCAGTCTGTCAGTCTATTAGGACCTCATTCTTTAATTCGATTGACACTGTTAGTACCGGAGCTACACAGTTTAATAAATAATCCCAGCGCTGGTCATTGTTATTAAGAAGTCCGCCATCTGGTAGGGGAGACAAGACACTGAATGGTGTGATGGGGTGGAAACTGAGGCGTCTAAGGCACGCTGGAGGCATGCTGGACGCATGCAGGAAGGAGTACTAAGCCCCATGCACGCGGTGGCTGGCATCAAGGGGCTGTGGTTTTAAAGATGCTTGGGAGCTCGCCGGGTGAACAAGCCAGGCGAGGATGTTCCAGGCAGAAAAACCAGGATGTGCGGAGGCACCAAGGTATAAGCAAGTGTAGTGCCTTCTGGGAGAAGTGTGAGCAGTTCAGAATAGAGGACGCTTGGAGCGGCAGGGAGAGGAGTGGTATTGTTGTCTTGGTAAGGTTAGGATGATGGATGATAGATTAAGAATTATCCAAAATGTTACAACAGCTGTGGAAATGCGAAAACAAGGTACAAGTCTTTTAAAGCGACTTGGTAAATTACTAGGGAACTGAATCATTTTGGGTAACGTAGACCTGTGGGTAATGTGGGCCTGGCTCCCTTCAGGAGAACACCATTAACTGATGGCACCTTCCATGTGTCCATTGCCAAGGTCCAGAACCACTCTAACCAAAATAATGGCGTCTGGTAGCTAGGAAGGGACGAGTGGGAAAGAGGAGCCTGTTCCGTGGGCTCTTTGGGGGCTGCGCTGGGCACTGCTGCTGGTTAGCCTTTGCACAGACTCCATAAACACTCACTGAGGGGAACAGAGTTTATTTTAGCCAGGGATGGGGTAAGGGCAAACGTCCACATTCAAACTGTCAGGACCACCCATAAACAATGAAAAGGGACCCAACTTCACTAATTGATTGACCCATTTTATATATATAATCAATTAACAAGCTCCTACTGTGTGTCAGGCACTGATCTAGGTATTTGGAACAAAGCAGATAAAGTCCTCGCTCCGTGGGTCTGGTACTCTAGTGCAAGGAGAATGACAAGTAACAAGCAATGTGTGTATCACATGCCAGGTGGTGATAAGCACTATATGAAAATGAAGTGAGGTAAGAGGGCAAGGAGAGATGGGAGGTGGCATTATTTTACTTAGGGTCATAGGTGAAGACTTCCCTAAAGAGGTGACATTTTAGCAGACTTGGAAGAAGTGAGAAGACAGTGGAAGTCTCCAGGCGGAGGGCCCAGCAGAGGCAAAGGCCCTGAAGTGGAAACATCTTTGGGGCACAGCAAGAGGGCGGGTGGCTGGAGCAGTGAAGAGGGCAGGAGGGAAAGTCACAGAGACGAGGTCGGAGAGACAGCTGGGATCCGGGCCACACGAAGGAACTGGATTTTGGTTTGAGAGAGATGGGAAACAAGGGTTAGGTTAGATGCTTGAGAAGATACCAAACCAAGAGTGGAGGTTACAACTGACTCTCTTTTTCACAGTCTCAACATACATGCGTTTTTACACCTTTCCTAGTTCCCATTGAACTAAGCACCGTGGAAGGTAAGAACCAACACCAGCCATGGTCTCTGTCCTCAAGGGCCTTCAGTCTGGCTTAGAGGAAACCCACGCTCCGGGGAACGTTTCAACATCACAGAAAGAGCACGTGCTGCCTATTTTCCTGGTGCCCTGCAGAGCCACTCTGTTCCACCCTGCTCTGTGCCACTGGAGGCTTTATAGACGGCATCAGGGGGCTCCCTTGCCCACTAGCTTCCAGCTGGATTTCGCCAATAGAAGGTAAGAGAGCCAAGAATTCAAGGACAATGAGGTCAGTCTGTTTATCTCCCTGGCTCCCCTCATGCCAGCTAGACACAGATCAGCCATGTCCCTTGACTGAAGACCTCAGCTCCCGTCAGGCAGTCCTTTCCTACGGCCACAGCTGCTCCCGTGGAGTTCTGGATGCCATCCTGTCCCCTGACCCTTCAAGCCTGCAGGCTGACCCCGCTTCAGCCTCCCCACACTCTTGTACATGGTCCTTCAATTAAACTCTGATTGTGCCATGTTTTTCTGCCAGATCCTGACTGATTCAGAAGACAGCTCCTACATAAGTCCTATATAGTGTAGGCTATGGAATCTAACTGCCATGTAACTCTGGAGGGCTGGGAGAATCTGTGTTTGTTGGAGGAGTCAGAGTGGGATTCCTGGAGAAGGGAGAATTTGATCTGGGCCTCAGAAAATGAGCAGACTTCTCTTAAGCAGAAGAGAAAGCACCCAGGCACTTGAAGTGTGTGAGTGAAGGCAGAGAAGTTGGATAAATGCTGCAGAAGCAGCAGCAGCCCCTAGAGCAGAGGTGGAGACTAAAGAGGACGGGGAACAAGATGGCAGAAGTGGAGTGGGGTGCATCAGGTCAGGGACTGCAGTGAAAGCCTGAGAGAGGGACTTCCCCTTGGTGTGGATGGAAACTGGAGACTTCTGAGCAGTGAGTTGCCCTGAGGAAAGTGCTAAGCAAGGACTGTAGCTCAATTTGGCTGCAGCCTGTTAGTGAGACTGGAGTGGGGAGGGAGGAGACACAGAAAAGACCAGTTTGGAGGTGGTTTCCAGAAGTATCTGCTGGCAGTACCACAGGGAGGCAGGGGCAGACACTGTTCATTTTGATGCTGTCTCCAGAGAGGGGCCTTTGAAGTAAGGAGAGGCCAGAGTAATGAAAGGGCCAGATGTTTTCTTTGGTTTCTTACCTTTGGGTTGCAGAAGCATACACAAGTCTTAAAGCTGCTTGTCTAGGCATTTTGCAATAAAGCTCATTGAAAAGATCAGCTAAAGTGAGACATAATTAATAGATAACAGATCAGGAAAACTTGGAATCCAAAAAGAGTCCCCCATCATGTCCTTTCCCCGTGGTCTGTAGACAGGATTTATCAATCACTCAAGGAGAAAATGAAGTATTAAAAATGAGGGACAAATACTGTGTGCTGGAGCCCAGTTTTATTAAACGATGTCTCATCTACCACGAGGATTGACGCTCTGGCTTCTGACTGATGCTGGGTCCAGAATGTTTAAATTCAAACTAAGGGGTTCATGCCGTTAAAAAAATGCAAAAATCTGAAGACACCCCCTCATTATCTTGCCTTTAAAGAGGTATTATAAAGAGATGAAGGAGAGGGACACTCAGGCACACCACAGGATCTGGAATGATCCATGCCCCAGTCCACTAGGTGGCCCTGGGCACTGAGGTCACATACACTTCGGAGGGATGAGCTGTCTCTGCATCTTTGGACCCTCTTGCTCCAGGCCTCCATGGACCAAGTCTTGGGATGCAACTTTCTGTCTCCCTCGGATATAGTCTGAAAGAGGGAGCGTTCAGAAGAGTCTGGTCCAGTATGGCCCTGCTCATCAGAAGAAGCCAAGGATGCTAAACTGACTGTGGTTCTGAGGGCTTCTGAGACCTGAACTAGATGGAAAGAATGCAGCAGGCGGCCTAAGGCTAAAGGACCCTCCCAAAGAGTAATGGCGCCATTCATAACACCTTAGCTGCTTGGGTGCCCTCAAACTATAGCTAATAATCATGTAAGGCACTTATGTGTCCAGGCAGTGTTCTAAGCACGTTAGCTGTGTGAACTAATGTAATTCTCACGACCATCTGCGAGGTAGATACTGTTATTACCAACATTTCAGAGTGAGGAAACTGAAGCATAGAGAGGTTAAGTAGCTTGCCCGAGGCCACACAGCTAAGAAATGACAAGGCAAGCAGACTGGCTGTGGAGTCTGTGCAGTTGCTGCTTCCAGCACTGGGACAAGGTTTGACCAGATCACCACGATGATCACCTCAGTCCCATTAGTACCCTCAATGACGTTTTGGGTCACAAAATGAACTTTTCAGAGAAGCTGCTCATGTTTATATGGTCCTTCAGCTCTCTGCGTATTCCCAGGAACCCGTTATCCAAGGCCTGGGTAATTCTGTCTTCAATTAGCTTGGCAAAAGCAAGAGAAATCATTTCTGGTGACTGAATAATTTGGGAAATTATTGTTAAATAGTCCTAGAGAATTTTTAACACTTTTATATTCCAAAATATCTTTGATTGAAGAGAAGCTACTTTATCATTATAGACAACACATTGTGCTTCTTAGTCATGTCTCATCAGACGATTTTGGACAGGCCCATTGTTCACAGAGCAGCGTTCTCTAATGAAGGTTTTGAAATACAGAAAATCTAAAGGCCTATAAGCAAACACTTGCACTGAGCACATGTGCAGGTGAACGGCCCTTGATAGGCATCTCCAACTGGCACAAATAATAAAAATTAGCCAAGAAATAATGAACTACCAGTGGGCAGGTAATAACAGATATAAAGAAGAGATTAAGAGGGAGTTTGCTAAGTTTGGAGAAAGAAAAAATAGTTTTCTTATGACGAGGAAGGGACAAAAAATATTAGCTGGCAGGCTAGAGAGAGCAATGCTTTAAAAGTACAGCATGAGAGAAATAAATTGTAGTGGAGGTGCTGGTAAGATAGAAGAGGAAGAAAATGCGTGTGGGGAGAGAGCAAGAGTCAGAGAGGAGAAGGGGGAGAAAGTACATAGAAATTTCTGTAAAGAAGAAGAGGGACATGATGAAACGTGTGAGGGGAAGCTGGGCAGGAGATAAAGGCGAGGAGCAGAACATGGAAGTGGGCCTAGGATGCTGGAATCAAATGCCTTCCTTATAACACACAAAGTTATGCCTGGGGCTCACGGGGGCTCCCCTGGGGTTCACCTGATCTAAGTGTTCTTCCTGCTTCTTGGTCCACCCCTTTCCATTCAGAGCTCTTGTGTTCTCCCTCTCACTGGGCTTGTTCCATTCTGGTCGCCCGTTTTCCCTTCTCTCCCCTCTCACACCAGGTTCTATTGTCCTTTCCTCTTGCCTAATCCACAGCGAGGGAGGAACTTGCCAAGCGTTTCATACAATACGTACCTAGAGAAAAGGCTTCCTCGATTGCTTTGTCTTTGAGCTGTGTGTCAAGCTCTGTGCTAAGTGTCATGCCTGAACCATCTCCTGGAATCTCACACAACCCAATGCGGCAGGGATGTTATTATCCTGATTTTAGAGATAAGGAAGCAGAGGCTGGAATGGTTAATGACTTGTTAGTAATGGGCAGTGAAGGGATTTGGATCCAGGGAAATCTGATGCCAAAGCTCACTCTTACCCACCCAGAAGGGATTGCATATTGCCATGGGTCCTGGAGGATGCCCACACAGTTCCATCTGACTTAACACTGGCACCTGCAGCTTCTATGGGGGTACTTCTGCATGCCCCTCAATGGCCAGGGAGTGGAAAGGAAGAGGAATCTCCTCCCCGGAAGTCCTGCCATCAGCATGCTCCACCCAAGGGGCATCCAGGATCTCTTCCTCATTTGCTGTCTCTCTGTTTCCATGGTGCTGTTTCCCAGCTCAGCCCTTCTTTCGCCTTCCCGTATGTGTCTATCTCTGTTGATCAGAATTGCTTCCTCTAACTACTGAGCTATTAAGACAGCATCTGGGAAAAAATGAAGCAAGACCTGGAAATTTATGCAAAGAAATGCTCTATCAAGTATGTGAACTGGTATAGAATTACTCATTTCTGATGTGAGTCAGTCGAGTACCATCATATTTGTGAATAGGAATGTCAACTGATGATCTAACTTGGTAGACAAAGATTATCCAACACCAAGAAATTACTCTCTATTTCAGATCTTTGAAACAAACAAAAAAGTGTCTACAACATGGTATTTAGTGAGTTTTCCCCCTTGGGAAATGAAAAATCAACATAATCTTTTCATGAGAGCACCCGTTTATCTAAAGCTGTTGCGGGTTGAGGACACAATTAGATCCCATGAGATGAGTGAGTATCCATAACCTACAGATATTTAACAAGAAGGAAATAACACGATGGTCCTTTAGAAAGAAATCCTATTCTGTAACCTGACAAGGCAATGGAAAAGAGAAAGACACCTCTCCCCCCTTTTTTTAGTAAAGGAGCTAACTGGGAGCAAAGGCTGTCTATAGGGACCGTTTAGGAAGAGTTCGTCAGGGGGAGACTAACGTCCTGAAATCCTACAAGTCTTACAACGTGTTAGAGACACCACTGAGCAGACATAGGGCTAGCTGGCTCTTGCCCCGAGCCCACAGCAGGGTGAGAACTTCCTCCTTTGTGAGAAGGGCCAAGCTTTCAACAGCAGCTTCCGACCTCAGGCTTACCCCTTCTGACCCCATGTCAGCAAATCTCCCCAAGCTTGCACAGAAAGATCTGCTGAATTTACGGGTAAGTCACCAAGATACCTCCGTCAGCTTCCCCTTGAGCCAACCCCTTCCAGCTCCCCCTGTCCTCCATAGCTCTCCACACATCCTTTCCCTCACCATGAAAAGTTTTCCTGAAAGGATTTGAGATTATTTATAAAATGGGGGTGTGGGTGAATTAACTAAAATGGTCATTCCTCTCTCTGAATTCTAAGCCACTTTCTAGTTTTATCTCAAGCAATAGATCATTTAATTTTAATCCCCTAAGAAAACCTGAGGACATTTTGATTTGCCACTGGTGAGACCATGTGAGAAGTGATTTGAAGACTATCTGCGCTGTCACTCTCCTGGGAATTGGAGGCAGCACTAGGCAGAACTGACTGACACCCTCGCACCTCCAGGTCACCCCCTTTCCAGACTTGTGGAGCCCTGCCATTACTTCATGGTCTTCCTTTCTCAGCTCCCTGCCCCTATTGGGGGAAAAAAAAGTCACTCTGCCACCTAAGGTGTTAGCTGATGAAGTTTTTTTTTTTCTCTCTCTCTCTTTTTGTTTTTGGTTGTGAGAAAGATTGGCCCTGAGCTAATAGCCGTTGCCAATCGTCCTCTTTTTGGTGAGGAAGATTAGCCCTGAGCTAACATCTGTACCAATCTTCCTCTGGTTTGTATATGGGATGCCCCCACCGCATGGTTTGGTGAGCGGTGAGTAGGTCCGCACCTCGGGTCTGAACCCATGATCCCTGGGCTGCTGAAGCGGAGTGTGCAAACTTAACCATTATGCCACCGGGCCAGCTCTTGGTAAGAATTTTAAGATATTTTCCCACTCTGGGGATATCTGCTCTCTCAATTATTTTAGAAAAAAATAATAAAGACCTCCCCCCAACCTAAATCTAACTGTAAGAGTAGAAATGAAGCCGCCATAGGCCAAGAGTCTCTGGAAAGTTCCCTGGAAGATAGAACTCTTCCCGACCCCTCTCACATCACCGCCCAAGGCAAGGGTCCCACGGCCTGCTTAGGCTATCTCAGCTTGGAGGTTATCACAGGATCTGAACGAATTTATTTAAGCATTTCCCCAAATCTGTTCAATCGTCCAGTATTCTTGCTTTTCAGTGAAGATTTCTATATAGAATGATGGAGAAAATGAGTTACTAGAAATGACTATGAAGACTAGCCTTAATCATAATGAAAATCTCTCCTTCCACTTGTTCGTTCCAGTCAGAACCAGTCCTTTCCCATCAGCCTATATCCTTAAAAAAATACTCCAGGAGAATCTTGCAAAATGTTCTGGAAGCAGCAGGGCATGACTCTATCTTCTTCAGCATCGTGCTTAGTGCAATGCAGACTTAACTTTAATTTGAGAAGGTTTCTGCAAAAGTAGTAACAAAAGTCAACAATTTCATTTTTAAAAATCCCAAAAGGCTAGGGATTATTTTTATTGTATTATTACTTTGTTTTCGTTCTTTTGTATTTGGAAATTAGGACTTCATATTGAAACAGAAACTTCAGACAATGTGCAAAAAAGAATGGTTTCTCCCGCGTGGGAGAAATAATGTCACAACTGTGTTGGAATTGAATGGCTCAGCTGAGTCAACAGTTAACACTATTTGTATGTAAATGGCAGTGTCAGAAGTTGTGAGCTGGGGGCCTGAAGACCGAAAGCAGCTCGCAGATACGTTTGTTTGGCTTCACAGTGATGTGAACTAACTGCCAACATTTAAAAATCAGGAGATTTCACATAAATATCTAGATCTCTCGCTTTCTGGAAATAAGGCACGATCTGGCTGCACTGTTCTCCCACACAGCAGTGAAGGCGCCCTGCTCCCCTTCGGAGGAAACCTCAGCCCGAGCACCGCAGTCCCCACCGCTTCCTGTTATTGTGCATGTGTGTGTGTATGTCCATGTGTGTGCGCGCACATGTGTGTCCATGTGTGTGTGCGCGCGTGTCCGTGTGTGCGCACGTGTGTGCATGCGTGTGCGCGTGCCAGGCTGGCTTTACCTACTGACATTACCTGCCTCTCTCCAGCAGGCATTTGGGTTTTTAACCTCTACTTTGAGTTCGCATTTCCTGAAATTTCCTCACTGCCACTCTCCGTGGCTCCAGATTTACCCCACACTCCCTCCTTTTCCTTTCTTAGGCTCCATCTTGGTGCTCCTGCCACGTCTGACAGAGGTCAATTGCAATTTGGGTGTTCCTGCTGGGGCCCTTCAGACTAGTTTTGTGCAAAAATACATAACTGTGAGAAGAAACATTGCTTTCCCTTGTGCTTGAAAATCAAACCAATTTATACTCAGTACCAAAGAGTGTGGAGCCCCTGAGACCACCGCCTGTGGAGACCTAACTGCGGGAAGACTGCTCCGTTTGCCCGATGGTGACCTGTTGCAGCGGCTGTACACAGAGGAGCTGGCTTTCGGGACTCTTGCTACTCGCTATAAGCAAACGGGTTATATTCTTACTGTTAGTAGTTTGCTTTCTCTGAAAGCAGTGTTGAGGTCCTGAACTTATAGAAGTCCATGAACATGTTTTGATCAAGTAGCAATTCAAATATGTCTCAGCACGATAGAAGCACTGAGCTGTAAGGAGTATATTCAAGACACAGAAGAGTCATAAAGCAAACTGCTTGTCCAACATCACTGCTTAGACAGACACCTAATAAATGGGTCTCTTGAATTTCACATGGCTAATATTGCAGTCTGATTCCCTCTCTCCAGACTTGTTCGTCCCGATGTGGTCCCTGTCTGAGCAAATGGCAACTCCAGCCTTTAGTTGCTCAGGCTAAAACCTTGGAGTCATTTTTGATTTCTCTCTTGTTCTTACCCATCACAGCCCATCCGTCCGCAAATGCTGTTGGTTATACATCAAAAATATCCGAATCCATCCATTTCTCACTACTGCCACTAACAGCACAGTCGGAGGCACCGTGGCCTCTCATCTGAATTACAGAAACACCTCTTACCTGTCTCCCTTGTGCCCTTTAGCCTATTCTCAACACTCTGGCCATGCTACTCTCTTGAAAAGGCAAGTGAGATCGTATCTCTCCTCTTCTCAAAACTCCCCAAGTTTCCCAGGAGCCAGAGGAAAAGCCCCAGTCCTGAGAGTGGCCACAGTCCCTGTAGGCTGTGTGTGTTCCAGGTCCCCCCATGTCCCTAGGTCTCTGAACTTCGGTCCTGTCTACCCTGCCTCGCTCGCTTTGCTCCAACCGCATGGGCCCATCTGCTGTTCCTCAAGCACACCGCGCATGCCCCGCCCCAGCTTCTGTGCCTCCTGGGTCCTTTGCTGGAAGGCTAGAAAGCGGTCATCTCCTTGAGATCTTGGCTAAATGTGCCTTCTTGATGAGGCCTTCCCTGACCACTCTGTTTCAAGAGTTTTCTCTTTGTCACATCGTATATTTTATTCACTTGTTTTCTCTTCCCCTCCCTCCACAATGAATATACCCCACAATGGACTCACCCCACAATGTACACACCCCACAATGTACACACCCCACAAAGGACACACCCCACAAAGGACACACCCCACAATGGACACACTCCACAATGGACACACCCTACAATGGACACACCCCACAAAGGACACACCCCACAATGTACACACCCCACAAAGGACACACCCCACAATGGACACACCCCACAAAGGACACACCCCACAATGGACACACCCCACAATGGACACACCCCACAAAGGACACACCCCACAATGGACACACCCCACAATGTACGCTGTATGAGGGCAGGGACTTTTTCTTTTTGCCACTGCTGTTTTTCGGCACCTAGAACAGTGCCTGAGGCATAATAGTTCCTCAATAAATATTTGATGAGTGAATCAGGTAGAAATGCCATCAGTGTAAACCTTTCTCTTTCCAGCATTAAAGTCTGCAAAGAACAATGCGCGTTTCCAATCCTGAGCAGATTTGTATGATCTTCAAAAGGATAGAAGCCAGAATGAAAAGGGTTGTTCCTTACACTTTCTGGACATGACCAGTGATTCCTGGTTTATCAAAGCCAATCCCTACTGCCGAATTCCAAACATGTGCAACCTTAATATCTGAATAAAGGAAAACTCACCATCTCAAGTTAAGTCATCCTAAGGCGTAAAGGATTCAGTGCCGATATTATGGTGAATCTGCTTGCTCTTGTCCACTGCACGCAGGCTTCCTGCGCCTCTTGAATAAGGCCCTTGGGAAGCATGTTTAGGCCGTGGGGCTGTGGGCGTGCTTCTGGGTCTGAGTTCCACTCTGTTAACTCAGTGGCATCACTCACCACTGCATTTGTTCTGTTAATTAATTAAACAAGGAGGCCATTAGACGGAGGTGGCTGTAACGCCTTAGTAGCCTACACACATAGCCAAACCCAACCCTAAGCCTGAAAATCCCTCGAGGTTAAGAAATTGAAACCCGAGGACAACTAATCACAAACAGTCAACCAGGCTTTTCCAACTAAGGTCAACGCTGAGCTGCAGCCGATCGAATAATTCCCTTGCTTTGCTTCTGCATCTTCTCTGTAAGAGCCTCTCAGCTCTGGTGGGTGGATGCTCCTAGCCATTTCCCATTTGGCACCACCTGATTCAAATCGATTTTTGCTCAGATAAACTCTTGCTATTTTTAATATGCCTCAGTTTATCTTTTAACGGTTCTAACACCTCAGTGTGGGTGAAGATGTTACAACTCGTAGGCCCACGTTATTGAAATGCAGCATGCTCCTTCTGAACTTGAAAAAGTACAACTGCAGGAAAAAAGAAACAAAACACAACAGAAAAACCTGCTGCTTTGGTAGAAACAAGTATGAAACAAACAAAACGGACACCAAGTCGACCATCTGACAGTTCTGTTAGCTGTGGATTTGTCAGGGTCACTTTCGACATGGGTGTCATCAGTGCTCATTGGACATGCCATCAAATAAGTTAAAATGGGATGTGATCAATGGTCCAATGTGATGATTAGTTCTGGAGCTGGTGTTCACCTATTTCGGGGAATTTTGTAATGCCGACTTTTCTTCAAAGCACGCTGAGACAACGTAGAACTGGGTAGATGACAAGGGCTGATATTTACGAAGCCGACGTCCTGTCCGGGCGCTGTTCCCAGGGCTTTCTGTGTATTTGCTAACGACAGTGCTGCAAGGTGGAGACGGCCGTTCAGGAGGAAGAGTTTTCCTCACCCCTCTTAGAGTCCCTGGTTGGATCAGAAACTTTAACTGACAAAGACAGATGAACAGGAGAAAAGCACACACATTTTATTAAATTTTTACATGCACACGAGAGCCTTCACAAGAGGAGCAAGACCCAAAGAAGTAGCCAGAGCAGGAAATTTTTATACCTTTTAGACAAAGAAACAATAAATTTGTGAAGAATTGACAGGACAAAGGAGTTTGGGCTAGAGGTAGTAAATGGGGAAGAAGTGACGAGGAAGATAAGGGCTAGTTTAACAAGGTTTGTTTGTACAGATCTGTTGGCCCCAAATTCCCATCCCAGTGATAAGAATGTCTTCCCTCCTCCTGGTCCAGGGAGGGCACCTCTCACGGGGGAGTTTTCTGACCTGTTTCAGGGAAGAATGGAGACCGTGGCAGTCAGAGTGACCTTCCTGCTTCTGCCATTTTTTTAAAATTCCTTCAGCCTAAGATGTTTAATGCCAAGGTGCCATATTCTGGGGTGGTGTGTCCTGAACCCCATCACTGTTATTATCTCCATTTTACAGATGAGGAAATTAAAGCAAAAAGAGGTTCAATAACTGGCCCATGGTCACAAATCTAGTTAGTTGCAGGGCCTGGTTTGGGCCCAGGTAGTCTAGCTCCAGACTCACGCTCTTCACCATTGCTTTAAAAAAAGAGAATAATACTGTGGTATAAGAAGAAATATATTTGGTCTTTGTCCCTCTTTTCTGGCACAGAGCTCCTAAAATCCTTGGCATTTCCTGGGAGATAGGAGTGTCTTTTGTTATTCATAGGAGCCTCTTTGGAGCACACCTGAGTTTATGCTAATGAAGAGGTGTAGCCTCTCAGAAAGGGGCTGGTCACCAGAAAGACAAAGGGACTAGAGGGTTGGAACTTTCAGCCCCACTGAAGTTTACGATTGAGCTCTTAACCGGTGGGATCTGAGGCCATCTCCAGGTAGACAGTGTCAGAATGGAGGTGAATTTGTAGGGCACCCAGTAAGTGTCTTCTGAGAACTGAAGAATTACTTCGTGTTGGAAAACACTCCCGAAATACAAAAACAGAACTCAATAAGTTATTTATCAAGTCTTATTCAAAGGTAGTAAGAAAGTTCTGCGGGAGGTGCACAATAAAATCTCTTACAGAATCAATAGCACTGTTTTGATTTTGACAACCTTTGAACAGATAAATCCAATCAAGAATGTAAAAATCCAATATCCAGCAACAACAATTCTTATGGAAATGTGTTTCATCTCCCCACAATACTCAGCTCTCTGATACGAAACCCCAGAAGTGACGAGAGACTATTCAACATCAGAAAGATGTGTAAGGGCATAGCAGGATATTCTGCCCCAGAGATATTTTACTGAGGCCAGTACCAGGGCCCTCGTGACACCACTGGACATACAGAGAGCGGAGCGTGGGGTCGCTCTTTAGACCTCAGCTCCACCCATGGCAGTATGTATGTGACGCCAGTGACAAGATGGTTATCCTTCCAGGCAGAAAAGGCCAAGCGCCTGTAAAGAACATAACTTCACCTCTTTGTAAGTTCTGCTCACATGTACCAGACGAGCTTTCGGAATACACATCAGCTTGCTCCTGCCTCATGTTCCTGAAGCACAGACTGTCTCCTGGCATTGTAAGCTGTCGATGTCTTCCTTTTCCTTCTCAGGCAGCCTTTTGAACATATTTTTGGTTCTTTTTAATTTCAAGAACTAAAGAAAATGGAATTTCTTTAAATTTAATAATTTAGAAAAAAATTTTTAAGAAAAATAAATAATTAAATTTCAAAAGATTTTTATGTCTTTTCAATATAAACATATTGTACTTAACTTCGGAAAAAACAAAACTTCTTCAATACCTCTTATTCTGATGCTTAAAACATGGTTTACCAAAATAGTTAAATTTTTTTTTTCCCAGACATAACATTTAAATTTTCTCCAAAACACAAAGGAAGAGCATTTTGATGACAGTAAGGACGCATGAAATGCTTGTTTACCACACCTGGAGCACCAGAGGACGTTGTGATCTTTCTAAGATGCGAATCTGGCCGTGTTGTTCTCTGTTTCATGTTTCCATGGCTCCCGACCGCTCCAGGATAAAGTCCAAATTCCTTAGTATAGAATTTGGGGTGAGCAGGAGCCACATCAGGACAGACCTTTGAACGTCCTCCCTGCTTCTTCCCGGAACGCCTCTGTGCACTCTCCCGGAGCGCCTCCTCGGGCCCTGCCTGCGTCACGTCTCAGCTGGGTGCTCTCGGTCCTTCCTGACCACCCCAGGAGGACTCACGTGCCTCTAGCCGACACCCTCACTGAAGATAGAGATTATATTTTCTGTCTTGTATCTGCGGTGTCTAGCACAGTGCTGACACATGGTCTGCGACAGATAAATGTCTGTCCAATCAAAGAATAAACAATATGATCATATTATCAAAAAGATGACATAAGATTAAATTAGGTCACATTCTTCTAGATACCCAGTCAAATGCCATCCATGGCACACTCTCCATCTGCATTATTCTTTAAAAATGTTTTGAATTCATCCCACAAGTATTATTTGAATGTCTGCTCTCTGTGAGGTACTGTTCTAGGTGCTTGGGATACACACGGGTGAACCGAACAAAGACCCCCGTCCTGCTGGATCTTATATTCTAACAAGCAGACAGATGATAAACATAGTGAGTAATTATATATGACGGTAGGTGATAATTGTTATGGAGGAAAAATGGAGCAGGGTAAGGAGGATCAGACATGTGGGAGGGCAGGGTGCAGGTTGCAATTTCAATAAGGGAGTTAGATAGGCCTCATTGAGAGGGTGACATTGAGCACCTATTAGAAAGAGTAAGCAAGTGTTTGCCCCATGGATATCGAGGGGAGGGGAAGAACCCAGGCAGAGAGCAGCTAACGCAAAGGCCAGATCCTGTTACCACGCCAGGTCCATTTTTGCCCGCCACCCAGAAAGCCAAACACCTAGAAGATGAGATCGCAGCAGAGAGAAAGTTTAATCACAAGGCAACCAAGTGAGAAAATGGGAGAGAATGAATCTCACATCCGCTTCCCTGAAAATAGGAACTCAGGGATATTTATGGGGTCAGGGGCAAGGTGGTCTGAAATGATTGGAGGTGAGGAGAGATGAGGTAATTGATGATCTGCGCAAGCGTAGTCAGGCTTCATGCCTCCTCATAGGATGCATGTCCACAGAATGGTGGCTCCTGAAAAAATAGCTCAAAAAACCCATTACCATGGTGACCCAGGCCCCAGGGAGATGTTATCCATAGGAACCTAGTGGGAGTCAGCTAGCATATTGCCTGAACAGCACAATTAACAATGGGTAAGTTTATCATGCAGATTTAAGTCCTCACCTTCCATTCTGACAAGTTTCTAGGTTAGGCCTTCAGCCCCTTCTTCCTGGTACAGGGAAGATGTCTATGGTGATGGCTTGCTTTGGGGGCAGGTCTCCCATCCCAAACTCTTTGGATCAGTTAGTGGGGGTTAGGGGTCAAAGTGTCCTTCAGGCAGAGACACACTTTGAGGTGGCCAATTCTGAAAACCCCCATCCCACCCCTGGTCCCCCTCCTCCATCCCTGTCACTAGCTGCTTAATCATCAATGGCTAACTGTTTGCCAGTTTCAATCCCAGGGAGGAGTTTGCTCAGCTCATTCCAGGAACAGCTCAGAGGCCAGAGCGGCTGGAGCAGAGTAAATTAAAGGGGGAGGGGGGAGGTGAGGGCAGAGAAGAGAAGGCAGAGGTACACGCCTGGAAGGGGTGTGGGGCCGAGGTTTGACTCCAAGTGAAATGGCAGAGGACTGACATGATTTGGCTTACATTTTGAGTATATAAGCCCTATTTAGGGAATAAGCTCTACTTCCGTAAACAAGAAAATGGTCTTTCTTAGTTGATAGTTTCCGCTTTCATATCCCTTAAACATTTTCTTGTGCAGCCAATTCTGGGCCAAAGGAAGAGTCTCATCCTGTATGTCTGAATCTTATCCAGAATTTCTCAGCCAAGTTATCTGGCATACAGGAACATTATGACCTGTGGCTAGGATTTTCCCAAAATGCACAGCCAGGTTGATTTTTAGGACTCTGTCTTAAGGTGGAACATAGAAAAAATGTAATTTTAATTCTGATTTTAAAATATTTCAAAATAAGTAGTGGTAAGAGTTCCTAAAATAAGGGGCACAAGATTCACGCTGTGGTCCAAGAATTTATAATTACAGCCACATAACTGTCCTGCAAAATGTTACAGCATCATCGAATCAACACTCCATGTGGACCTTGGAACAACACCAGCATTAGAGAAATCATCACTTCTGGATTCTTGTCAGTTCTTACCATATCAAAAGAGAATGTATACATTTATTGGAACTGGTCCCAGAAATATCTTGACATCAGCCAAAAAGCAAAGCCACATAAAGGCTATTTCAAAAGCAAACTAGAGAGAATATTTTATATTAGAAGACTATAAATGGCTGATAAATCTGACAAAAATGCTTAACTGCACCAGTAACCAAGGAAATGTAAAGCAATCATGAGGTACTTAAAATGAATTTCAAGGAGAAAAATAAAAGGGGAGAAAAGAAAAAGAGAATATCAGAATATTTGGGTGAGAATATAGGAATTTAGTGAAACGTACTCAGACTGCTTGGGAGTGAGAACAGAGACATCACACGCTGATCAGCAGAAAGCAATGTGACACAGTGGATTGTAAATCTGAAGAATGACCACATCTGTTGGCCTTGTACTTTTACTCCTGGCAAAGTTTGTTTAGGAAATGATGCAAAAAAAAAAAGTTTAATTGCAGCATTATTTTAGAGAGAAATTATATATCTTCCAATAAAAAGAGGGTTAAATAATGTATTTCAAAACGATATTAAGAAATGTTCTACAACTTTAAATAGTCCATGAAAAATTAATGATATGGGAAGATACTTATAATGATAAGTTTGATGCAAAATGAAACAAGATTCAGACACGTGTTCTCAGCATACACAGATGTGTGATAAAAATAAAACCTGGGTGAAAATACTAAACTGTTAATGGTGGTTATCTCTGAATGGTGATGTCATAGGGGGTTTTATTTTTCCTTTATTTTTGTAGGCAGCATTTATAATAGATAACCATGTATAATATTTCTAATGCCTTTCTATTTTAATATGAATTATGTATTTCAATATATAAATCTATTGAATATTTTCTGTATGTAAACTTTCAAGATTATTTTTAAGTAAAATAAAAGTATAGTCAGGGAATACCTAAGCAGTAAAGAAAGTGAAATATTTTGATCTAATCAACGGCACAAAGCAGATACAGGAATATACTATAGACTAGAACACCTTAACTGAAGACAATTTATGAATCTTCTACATGCCAACCAGTGCCATTAGCTGCTATCAATTTAAGCAAAATAAGCTAGTAACAGTCTCTTTGGTGCTAACTGTAGGGTATTTTAACATTTACCAAATGATTCATGAAACTGGCTTTATAGAGATCCTTCGGATGGTCTGAGCATCAAGAGTGCTGTCATGGGGGAATAGATACCTGGAAAAGTAATAGTTCATGGAAAAGCCAACAAGGAAAAGGAAAGTTTGTATAAGAATCTAAACTTCGAATACCACAAGTGTCCTTACTGGGAAGTGTGGAAGGGAGCTGATGCTCATTTTCAACTCTTGATGAACTTGTTCAAAATCCTCCATATGGCATTGCAGGTGAGAGAACATCATTGTTATCCAGTTTGGAATTCCACTCTTCTGGAAATTTTGTTCAATGATGTCCAGCTTGATATAAATAAGAAATAGTAGCCTCTCTTTTTCTGAAGGAGACTTTTCAGCCTTTCAAAGGCAACCAGTTTAATTTTGTTACTAGTACAAATCGGTTTGATTCTTTTGAGAACATGTGCTCAATTAAGTCTTGTTTTTTTTCCCAATTAAGTCTTTGCTCTAGAAACTTTGGAAACATCAGCATGTGTAGAGATCACTTCATTGTAAGGCAGTTGTGTTCAGTGAGTTCAAAGCATCCCCATGAGGTCTTCCTTCTGTGGAACTGTGGAGTTCTTCCACAGTTGGTGTATTCTCACACCTTGGTGACTCAAATTGTCCCAGCCCTCCCTCAAAAGCAAGCTAAGTACATGGTGCTGTTCAGACAGAGTCTATGTTCCCTCCAGATTCGAAGCCTGGTGATTATAACGATGGGAATTCTGAACAGTCTCCTGAAACAAAGCCACATTAACATTTCCAGAACTTACGCTCAGGTCTCTGGAAACACAATTTCCTGGAAGCACTCACCTAGTCCACCCAGGTGAGCAGTTCCTTCCAGCAAAGATTGTTTCTCATCCTGCTTCACCCTTTGGTGCTTTTAAGTATTTTGTTGACCCCCCCCCCACCCAGGCGTAGGAACACTTGACACAAATGTGCTGTTCTATTTCCCAGTCTTCAGTCTGGTTGGACGGGACACTAGTTTTCTTACCAATGGTCACAAAGACCTTTAGGCTCCTTCTTTCAAGCAATGAAGACCGTGGTGTGAACCCCAGCATACTCCAGGAGACACTGCATTTCAGAGTCCTTGTAAGCCGTGAAAAGACGGAATGTTACCGCAAGTGTAATACTCAAGAGTGGGCGGGGAATGTGGGAGCACCATTTTTCTGTTGAATTAAGTTCCTTACTCAGCCAGGAAATCACGGACCTTTCTAGATTTCTCTTGAGAGACTGAGTCACGGACCTTTCTAGATTTCTCTTGCGAGACTGAGTCCATAATGAACTTGTTAGAATGAGCCAGTCTTCCCAGGAGCGGATCCTTCAGCCCCACCTGACACCGCAATTGCAGCTGCTCAGTTACATGCTTACATTTCTGAACTGCCCTTTAGAATCACCAGGTCTACATTCAAGGCGGCAACTTCATGTCACGGTGGCCACTTTGACCTTCTACACAGAGCAGCTTGCCATGGGAAACCATTATGGAAATATTCCAGGAAAACTTACCTCTCCATTAGCCACAGGGAAGACATGAAGAGGAAGATTTGAGCTTTAAACATGAAAGGTTTAGGACTGGAGGAGATAGCTTCAATATTACGTCTAAATTTCATCAGACAGTGAGTGCTTTGTGCCAGGAAAGTGTCTACTGTTTGGCCAGTCTTCTTGCACCCTGTCCCTTTTGGTTATCTCCTCTGCTTTTGTCCATTTTTCATTTGGTGAGGAATCAAGATATTCAGAGTAATCAACTTACTCAGCCTACTGAAGTGAATGGTTTAGATTTCTGTCCACACGTGTTCACTTGTGTTTATCTGATGTTCCGTCCAGTTAACCTGGAGATACTGTCATTTTCATATTGTTTATATATAAGTGGTGCACACGCTTCAGAGATCTTAATGCCAAGAATGTAAGCTTTTGTTCAATCTTGTAATTTATGGCAGTTTTATAGAAATCTGACAGTTAGAGCTGAATAAGGAACCACGGTGGTGTGTGTGAGATAAAGAAGATATTTAGGGGGAGGAGCTGGGCTTGAGCGAAATTATGAGATAAGCTAAGGGTTTCTTCCGAGGATGGGCAATCTGCCTCCCGCTCCCTAGGCCTCTTCTCTTGGGGACTTGTGATGAATCGTCACCCCAAATAAACCGGACTAGCCAATCCATCTGGAAGCTCTTGGAGTCGGGTGAGACAAGTTATTGCTGTTGTTGCTGAATATGGATAAGGAAACTGGTGCCCAGCCCAGAGTCACACAGCTCAGTGGTGGCAAACACAGGACTCGAAAGCAGGTTTTCTGGTTTAAAATTCAGTACTTTTCCAGATGCCAGCAATGCCAAACTAACATTGGTTTTATTTCTGTCTATAAAATGATCTGTGTTTAAGGAATAATTGGCTTTTGCATCTTTGTAAACCTGAATATATTTAGGGCTGCCAGTGATACCACCTGTGTCGAGGGTCTAACCACCTCCCGTTCAGTTCAGGGGCACGGTGAAGACAGAAGGCGCCCGGACCCCAGGCTGCATATGCAGTCTCTTCCTCCTGAAATGACCCGCGTGAGCAGTCACTGACCCCAGGGGTCAGCCCCTGGAGCTCCAGGACACAATTTCATTATGTTGCTGTTATTTCAGAGGAAGGCTAAGCAAAAACTCAGGGCTTTTTCTAAAAGCATAAAGGCCTTTTTCAGGGAACGTACGATTTCTTTTTTAATATTAGCAATAGGTTACTAACCTCTTCTCTGTTATTAACTTCCCAGCTGCCTTACAACCCCAACTTGTGAACCCCAGAGCATCTCTTTCCTTTTCTAGTACCTTTGAATACCCTAGTCCCTGCTGAGAAAAAAATGAATGCAATTAACTGACTATTCAGACTATGGTCTTAATGATTAATATGCCAGTCCTTCCTTGGATGTGCTTTCCTTTTAAAAAATATGGAAATATCCCTCAAATTACCCCAAGAGAAGCTCTTCTTTGCTTTGTGTGTGGATGATCTTTTCAATAATAATTTGAATGGCTTCTGGGAATGAGGAAAGAACCTCTCCTTTTTTTCTGTGCTTGAATTGTTGACCCAGAATCAACGAACTAAAACTGTGAAAGCGTCAAGACGGGAAGCCAAGGCGTTAGATCTAGATCCAAATCTAGATCCTTAGCCACGTACTAGCTGTATTAGCCGAGTGTCCTTAGGCACATCACAAACTGACCCTCAGTTTTTTCCTTTGAAAACGGAGGCAGCTCCTTGGCGGGGTGGTTGTAGGATTAAATGAGTGGATAGAGGTAAACCGACAACCCGACCACCTCGCGTTCCACCAGCGACTGCTCCTACCTCTGTGTCTGATGTGTGCTCAGCACGACACCGTTCTTTCTCCTCTCCAGATAAAAACTGTGCTCTCTTGGATTTGTTTCTTAAAACCAGGGAAATTTCTAGGAATTGGCAGCAGTTGGGAACACAGGGAATGATTTGAAAGCTCCCCTGAGAAGTCAGAGAAAGCAATTCCACGGTAGAGATATTTTTCTTCTGCATCCTCAAAACTTTATTTACTATTCAAAAGTTAAAACAGAGAAAGAGATTAATTAGATCCACATCCCCACTCTGTGTTCCAAGAGCTAAATTAAAAGTCACCACAAGACACCGTGAGGGGCCCAAGTCGCCAAAACTTGAAATTTACAACCCCCTTGACTTTGTGTTTCAGGAAATTTGATTTCGAGATCTAATTTTAGAATAACAAATAGTCCAGCACTGAGAGTCCCAAATGTTCCTGCTTCCCAAGGAGTTGTAATTTCAGAGCTTCTCCACCAAAATCTAAATATACAATCTTTTGTTTCTTTTCTTTTTGATAAATCACTTATATATAAATTCTGCAAGAATCAGCATTGGAATCACCATACGCAGAACCATCCTTTAATTCTCCACGAAGGTGAAATTTACAATAAGTACTCTATAAGGGCTCAACGATTTTTACAAAGGCCAAAATAAATCTATAAAACATGTATGCACGTAGACACATTTTTATTTTAAACTAGTCTAAAATAAAACTGTTCTCCTTATCTGAACTCTTCACAGAGCCCACACTACTAGTCTAGGACCAGCCACCACCCGAACAAACGTTCCATCAACCACTCAACGGTCGGCACTGCGCTCAGCTCAGAAGACAGCGTCCAGCCCAGCTCTGGGCACGCTTCAGCCCTTAAAGCACGCTTTTCCATTTTTTTAAATCTTTTCCTTACCTCCAATTCAAGAATGAGATCTTGCTATCTGGTTTCAGCATCATCTGACCTTAACTTTGGGATTAAAAAAAAAAAAATCCAGGGGCTGGCTGGGTGGCGTAGCAGTTAGGTTCGAGCACTCTGCTCTGGCGGCCCCGGGTTTGGCAGGTTTGGATCCCGGGTGTGGATCGACGCACCGCTTGTCAGCCATGCCGTGGCGGCATCCCACATAGAATAGAGGAAGATGAACATGCGTGTGAGCCCAGGGCCAGTCTTCCTCAGCAAAAAAAGGAGGATTGGCAAAGGATGTTAGTTCAGGGCTGGTCTTCCTCACCAAAAAAAAAAAAAAAAAAAAATCCAGGTTGAATAGAATGTGACAATCTATGCCTCAAAGTCACTCACACGTCCATTTATTTTTTCTGGCAGAGCTCCTAACCTTCGGATGGTTAGAAATTTTCAGGTTTGTTGATAGAACTTTTATTCAGTTGTCTCCAGCCTTCTCGTAGGACTTACATTCTGTGCCGTGGATTTAAGGTCTCCACTATGTTGTTTTCTGGTGTTACTCACTCATTTCATAAGTAGTCCTCTTGCTCTGACAAGATTTAAACTCCTGAGCGAGGAATCCACCATGTCTTAAACTGTCCTTGAACCCCCCACTATACCGAATACTGAGTTCAATGATCAATCATTATTAGATGAATTAAAGTGAATCCCTGACATTTGGAGATGTTGTCTCTCTCTGGTTGGTTAACTAAGAGACTCAGTTTAAACAAACACGTTTTTTAAAACTTTATTTTTACAGAAAATTTAGAGAGAAGATGTATAATGAACCCCATGGACCCATCTCCAGCTTCAGCAATTCTCAACTCATGGACACACCTGCCTCATACAAGTAGTGTTTTTGTGATTAATAAATCACTTTTTGAGCAGTTTTTGGTTTACAGACAAATTAAGTGGAAAGTACAGAGTCCCAATATACTCCTCTCCCTCCCCCCAGTTTCCTTGATTATTAACATCTTGCATTAATGTGGTACATTTTTTACAATTGATGAGCCAATATTGATACATAATTATTAACTAAAGTCCATGGTTCACTGAAGGATTCACTCTTTGTGTTGTATGTTCTATGGTTTTAACAAATACATAGTGACATGTATCTACCATTTCCGTATCCTACAGAATAGTTTTACCAAATAGTTTTTACTATTAAGAAAATAGCTCTAACTCCTAATTACCGCAGGGTGAACTATATTCACACTATTGAAGATGATTCTATTCAAATTCAGTTCACATTTGGTGCCTATTATGATGATTTCACATACATTGTATCATTCAATTCATAACAATCTCCTTTAGTCAGCATTTTTATCCCCATTTACTAGATAAAGATATTGAAGCTCTGAAAGGTTAAATAGCTTTCCAAAGGTTGAATAGCTGTTAAGAAGCAGGGCAAGGATTTCAACCTAGATTAAGTGGGATTAATTCAGGCTGAAAAACTTATGACTTGGTAAGTGACAGAAATGATAAAATTAGTCCTTTCTGCACTTGTGGAGCAATTAAGGACGTAATTGAAAGCAGACCCGGATGGCAGAAGCCTTCCCAGGAGCGAGGTCTCTTATCCTACGGTGGAGGAGTAATGAGCTAGAGGTGGCGCTGGGGACTGCTTGCTGCCCTGACCCACCTCCCCTGGGGTGCGTGTTGTAAGTGAGAAGGAACAACTGCTAGAGACATGTTGGGTCCACGGACAGAGCCAGGTTTCCATCACGCTATGGAGCTGGAGGTAGGAAGTGTATTTGCCATGGGATAGAGGTTCCGTACGGTACAGAGGAAAAACTGACACAGGAGAAAGGAGCGGTGGGAGGTTGTGCAGGGGCAAGGAAGCACAAGGCGCCATGGGGATGAGCACAGAAGCCAGAGGGGCTTATGTCTCAGCTAGTAATTAAGGGAAGAAGAATGTGAGGCACACCGGGTTTGGCTGACTAGGTTTTCAAAGGATCCCCCTTTTCAGCCTTTGGTAAGTGTTAGAGTTGCCACCTCCACTCTGTGAGGGAAAGTCTGCAGTCGACAGCCTGCTCTCCAGTTGCTCAGAACCACGCTGCCTGAGAGGGCGTCTGACGCCCAGCGCAGGGCACCCAGGGCGGTTCTGCCGGGTCCTGGTGGGTGGTGGCCTGGTGCTGAGCATGGCCTGCACTGACACAAAGGTAGGATAGTCCCTCGACTACTGGGCTGTGTGCTTGGTCTTGATGGGGCGGTTACCGGAGAACGCCAGGCTTTTGAGGAGGACAAGGACAGTGAAAGTAGCTTTTGAGAAGTCTCCTGCCCCTTCCACTGGGAGTGTAGAGCCAGTTCTATGAAAAATTGTGTCGTCGGGGAAGTACATTCTCCAGTTCCAAACTCCCCTCTTTCTTCCAGTTCGGTGGCTCCTGTCTACTCTCTCCATGACTCCACCCTCCATGCTGCATGGCCCACCACTGGAGTTTCTCCTCCGGGCACATTTTCATACAAACATTTTGCCTCTCTGTGCTCCGTCAGGCTGTGCCTGTTTCATGTCTAATCCTATACTCACAGGCCCTGTTACTCTCATAATCATGGAATATGCGTGTTATAAATCTATTCCAACTACTCATCCTATGATTAAATGCCCCCATAATACCTCCACCAAGTGGCCATATCATCTATGCTTCAACACAGTCAGGCCAGAAAGCTCACTACCTTAAAATGTAGCCTAGCTTTGGATAGGTCTGAGTGATAGAAAGTTCTTATTGAGTTAAAATCCTTACAAATCCTTCCTCTTCTACAGGTCATTCCTTCAAATACCTGCCCCCAGGTTTATCTTACTAGTGCAGCTGCCAAATCCTATGTCCCTCAGACAGTAAACGTCAATGCAGAGGGTGAGTTCCCAGATAAGAAATCTGCCTCTTAGCTTTCTATAAACTGTGTTACACACTTACTCCTGCCAGACTCTGTGCTAATCATGAAGATTAATTTAATTTGATTAATCCTCTCAACAATGCTAGGAGGGAAATATTGTTTTCTTTCTGCGGATGAATAAATAATGGCTTAGAGAAAAACATGGCTTACCTTGGGGTCGTGCTGCTTTTTAGGGGCAGAGCCAGAAGCTAAGCCCAGGTCCTCTGACGTCAAGACCCATTCTCTTGCCACCATGTGACTGAATGTGACCTTCTCCAGACAATGACATGTCCAACAGAGCAATCGAATGTTGGAAGTGCAGACAAAATTTCAAGTCTGGAGGCTGAGGGACTATTTGAAGCTTCTTTTTTTTTCACATTTCCAAAAGCATAATATATAATAGATGTTATCTTTGTAACTCTCAAGGCCAAGATGAGTATGAGGGGATGATGTCTTTGTATGGTAAGAGACACTGGCTGCTGTGATAGCAAACTCTAAAATCTCAGTGACAACACAAAAGTGTCTTGCACAAAGTCTAACGCAGGTGTTCCTCTTTGGCAGGTGGCCTTCCACGTGGCCTGTTATGGGTTGAAAAAAATCATATGTTGAAGTCCTAAGCCCCAGTACCCGAGAATGTGACCTTGTTTGGAAATAGGACTGTTGCAAATGTAGTTAGTAAGATGAGTAGGGTGGGCCTGTGATCCAAGAGGACCGAGGTGTTTATAAAACTGGGCACAGACGCACACACAGGGAGAATGCCACTTGAACATGAAGACAGCCGTCTACAAGCCAAGACAGAGTCGTAGAACAGATCCTTCCCTCACAGCCCTCGAGAGGTATTAACCCTGCCAACACCTGGATCCTATGCTTCTAGCCTCTAGAACTGTGAGATAATACTTTTCTGTTGTTTAAGCGTCCTGGCGTGTGGTACCTTGTTGGGGCAGCCCTAGCAAACTAACACATGACCCTCTAGGGCCATTTTTCCATCCTGTGGCTCCGCCGTCCTCTGGAGCCTCACTGTCCCTTACTGGAGACTCGGTGTCTGGCCAGTGGAGGAAGGAGGGGAGACGTGGAGGGTCACGTCAGAATTCTACGGGGCAGGCACGGTAGGGGTAAACATGTCTTCTGCCTGCATTTCACTGGCAATAAGCCAGTCACACGGCCAAACCTACCTGCAAGAGAGGCTGGGAGATGAGGCTAGCTGTGCATCCATGCGCTGGAATAAACAGGTGTCAGTAAGCACGTGGCAGTCCTTGCCACAGATAACTTAGAGTAGAAAGACACAGGAGGAAAGAGGCCACTTCTAGGAGGCTGGACAGGAATCATCCATCACTCCCCCCCTCCCTCATCTCTTCACCAAGTATTTATTGAGTGCCTGCTATTTGTCAGCATTGAACTTGATACCGGGGATAGAGCAGGAAACAGAAGAGAGGGAGTTCCTGCCTTCCAAGAGCTTGCACTGTGATAACCTATGAAAAAAAAAAGTGGTTTGCCTTCGGGAGCTTTTTAAATGTAGTCCTAACCTGGTGTGGGTGGTCAGAGAAGGCTTCTTAGAGGATGAGACATTTAAGTAGAAATAGGAATGAGCTACTGGTCTGCAATCCCTTCTCTGCAGCTCCAAAATCCAACAAGCTCTGAAAACAAGTTTTTTTGGAAGGTTATTTGGTAATAAAATCTGATTTCATCTTGACACATTTGGTGGAAAAGCCTGATCCGGAGGGACATGAGGTTACCTGTAATCTTTATCTGTCGTACTTGGTGTGAATATTTACAGATCTTGCTGAGGAAGTGTTGATATGTTTGATTGCCAAAATGGATCAAGGAATGGTATTGCTAGTAAGCTGGACAGAGTCACCAGGGAACTGAAACGAAGGGGTGAGAACAAAAGATGCCACAAGTCATCTTCAGAATATATTCCAGTCACCCAAGTTTACAGATATCTTTGATATTCATTCTGTGGTTCTAATAACTGAATAATTTCATATCTCTGACACCACAGAGGAGGCGTCAATGGTTCATCCAATGCCTGGAGCTGTAGACCAGGTGGTGAGCATCACTGAGAGCTGCACCTTCCGTCACCATCAGGCTGCACCTGTGAGCCACCCTAACGCAGAGAGCGTGGGCTAAGGATCAGGGTTTCTGCTGGCTGGGGACTTGGAGACAAAGGTGATTGTTGGGGCCATTGTGACATAAACTTGTCTTCTCAATGACCATGGCATGTAGGAAATAATGGCAGCATTAGTGCTTCCAGAGATGTTTTGCTTGCTTATATTTCCATAGGTAATACCTGGAATCCACAATAAAAGCAGACATTAGTCCCAGTTACTCATTTTCAAGACTCATAAACACAGATGAGCAGTGAGGAGGTCAGAGCCACCTTGTTCTTCAAATCAAGAAATCTGGGAAGTGACTGATGTAATGCAGGGATGTCCAACAGAGCTCTCTTTGTGATGATGGAAATATACTATAGTCTGTGCTCTCCAATATGGTAGCCACAAGCCCCATGTGGCTGTTGAGCACTTGAAATGTGGGAAGCGTGATGAACTAAGTTTTTAATTTTATTTAACTTTAAATTTAAAATTAAATGGCCACATGTGGCTAGCGTCTATAATATCGGAAAGCTCAGGTGTAAAGAGTTACCTTTTTTCATGCAATAATTGCACCGTGATTGGAACACAGAGCTAGGAATTCTGTTTCCTTGTAAATCAAACACACACACCAACTGTGGCACATTTTTGAAGGCACATTGACACTGAGTTTCTTTTCTATAACTTTGTTTCCCCCAGAAGAGTGTTCTAACCTGGAGCATATTGGAACCTAAGGAAAGACTCTCTCTGCTCTAAATTCTCTGCTCTCAATTACTGACCTCTACACCTTTAGTCTTTTTCGTCCTCTTAGCCAAGCAGAAAGAGAAAAAAACAATTATAGAGCAACACAAACACATTGGTATATAGAAATCTCGTGTTTGGCATTTCTTTGGGTAAAATGTAGTTATTCCACTTCTTTTGGTGGGATTCACTTAGTTAATTCAGGCTTTTACCTTTTCCCTGGTGACCAGTAGCGATGTTCTCTCTAAGGGCAGGGACATGTCTCATTTATCCTTATGTGGCACTGTCTGGTACTTAGCAGGAATTCAATAAATGTATGTTGGACGAATCTCTCACCACAGTCACACAATGCTTAGGTTTACTTGGTAAATACCTGGTACCACAGTTCTCCAGATACTTTGAAAACTCCTCCTGATGCAACCTAATTTAAGCCAGAAAGTAAGGTCAACTTTACCGAGACACAGTTTAAAATTTTACACTGAACAGAGTGAAATGAAGCTTATAAATAGAGATGTAAAGTGGTTTCTCTACAGGTATGAAAGGATGATGCTGAATCTCCCACTCTAAAGATATTTAAGGACGGTGTCAATGACGGCCTCCCTCAAATGATTTCTACTTGAACTTAGAAAGAAGAGAGACAGAGGAGAGTTTCAGAGTCTTCTCTAGCCTTGGGTTCTGAGGTGTGAAAAATGAATAAATTTCGCCTTATAAATCCCTTGTAACCTTTCCCCATTAAAAGAAAACACCAAATTCTAAAGAATTTTTCAAACAAGTATTCAATAATTGGACCACTGTGGATTTTTTTGATTTGAGACCGTGACACTGAAAATCTATAATTTTTTTTCAACTAGCTATAGCAGTTCTAAGTTTTCAATTAAAATCCACATCCCTGGAACAAGTACCTAAATCAAAACAATCACACAACTATAAATAACCTTACAGAAATATTTGTGCCAAATGACAGATATAATAGTAATAGCAGAAAAACAGAGAATTCTGGTTCATCTTCTTTATTATGTAAATGCTTAAAGTGGTAGACTTCTTTTTCCTCAGTTAGTACAGAGTTAATGGTAATTATTCACAGAGGTGTGTTATTAAGTTCTATTGCATTGCTTCTGCTAACATCCTCTGGATTACCCCAAAGACCATATGGATGTCTCCAACTGGGGTCAAAAGTCTAGCTGTATTTTGCCCCTTTTGTTCTCCACTATCAGATTTGTATTTTCAGAAAGGAGGAGGAACCAGGAGAGGCTGCTGGCATCCCTGAAAAGTCTGTCATACAATGCCTGAATTCACAATCGTCTAGCCCTGGTTTGTTGTAGCGTCATTTAATGGGACATTAGGACCTCATGACTTTTTCTGTAGGCCCTTCTCGGCCAGTCTGATATCACCTGTTCACACTTGCAGGTAACATGAATACATGTTTCCTTACACGAGGACAAGGTCTTTGCATACACTGTGCAAAGTAACAGAGTTTCAGCAAGAGATAAATGGCATCATGTAATGGATAATTTTTTAAATAGTTAATTGTCGTTAGCCAAAAACAATCATAAATGATGGAGATAATGCCAAGGTTTATTATGTGATATGGTAGAAGGAGAAAGGAAGGTTTTGTGAAATATCCTAAGCCACCTTGGCCATTTACAGTTTACCACTGTTGGTAGCCTCGATCAGAAGTGGGTGGGAACTACCTCGCAATTTCCTACCAGCATTTCAGACCAGATTCTTATATGGATATAAACCAGTCCTACAACTGGTTCCGGTAAGCTTGGTGAAGTCTGCCTTTCTGGGCGTTCTGACAACTACTTGCATGAAAGTAGCTCCCCTGGACAAATGCAACACGGGTTCTCCTGGCAGCCAGGTGGATGGGCCAACAGAATCCTCCATTAAGTGGGAGGATGGGACGGACTGGAGTTCTAGACCTAGAGCACTCCATCAGAGATGTTTGGATAGAGGTCTACTCCAGCTCCCAGATCCTACTCAAGTAACGGGGGGAGTTTTCTATACAAACCTTTCCATGTAACCATTTATCATAAACACAACTTATTTCGCCAATAAAAAAAATTTCTAATATCCTTTAGGCCGTATAATCGACCATCCTGGGGCATATTTAGACAGTAATATTGGAAGTGTTTGCCACTGGAGTGTAGACTCCTAACTAAGATCCTTTCCATTTTAGCTAACCACACTTGGAGTATGGATTTCTGATTTGGGCACTTCAGATCTTGCTTAACTGCCTCTAGAAAGTATGACTATATACACAATGTGGATACACAGATATTTCCAATCAATCACAAGCAACTTGAGAGAGTGGTTGAGGGAATGAAGATTGGCTGAACCATCAACAACTTCCAAAGATCTGGCTTAAAGATTTGGGAAATTGTATTCTGTCATCCACCTAACTGTCTTTTAGGGCCACCTTCACCACTGTTCGCTCTTACTTGACTTCACCCCACATCATCCCTATAGAGCAATATTCGCAAAAGTAAGAGCAGAGTCTCTGAAATCAGGCTGCCTGGGGTTGAAGCCTGGGTCTGGCATTTACTATCATGATCCGTCTTCTCTATGCCTTCATTGCCGCGTCTGAAAAGTGAAGACAATGATATGCCTCTGCTATTATGTCACTCTGAGGATGCGCGGTAACTGAGATAAAAGCCTTGGCACTATGCCTCAAGCCTAGCAAGAATCCAATGAACGTTTAAAGAAAACAAATGCACGCCTACAAAGATGGCATTGTCTTAAGCAGAAGAATATAGGATAAAAGTCACAGTTCCTGGTCCCAAGGAGCTCACAGCCCAGTGGGAGAGACAGATGAGCAAGTAGTCAGTAACAAAGGGGTTGATTGGTGATCAGTTCTATGCAAAATGTAGTACCTGGAGTAAACTGCCAGGCTAATTATCACAACACACATACTGATACATCAGAAATTTCCAGTATCGAAGAGGAGGGCTAAGATACCTTATCGTTAATGGTGATATACAGAGTAAATTTCAGCATAGAAAATATTTCAAAACAACCGATATATTGGAAAACAATGTTTTATTTTAAATGTTCCACATTAGAATTTTGTCTCTGTTGGATGCTGAAAACATTTTCCAGGGCCCTTTTCCAGTCCGAAATGAGACTAATGCAAACAGTCCAACAATTAACTACATACAGTTGGCCTTTTGGAACTAAAATAGTTATGGAGCCCAAATCTATAACTACAAAACACTTTGCCGGCCACAAAAGCAAGGCTGAATCGTATTATAAACCATGTGGATTTCAGAAAGAGCAGAAAGTTTCATCTTTTTTGGATTCGTCTGCTTATTCCTTATTTTAATAGGTCTCCTACCTTTTCACAGCAAAGCTCCATGTTGCCATTTTCCTTGCCAACCACAGATACGAACTGAGATTTCAATGTGTGAATATGAACGATTTCACAAGAAAAGACAAAATGGTCAATTTAATAAATCCTAGACAAGAGCTAGAGCTTGTTTTTGAATGGAGACGGCAGATTGAGGGTTATTAACATGCTGGTCTGCAGATGCCTTAAGTGTCTGTGAATAGTCAAGCTCACGATAGATTTGACACAGTTTTTTAAAAGATATTTTGTCATGGCAAGATCAATTATACATATCCTTCATATCTGTGGAACAGGATGGATTGCACTAAATATTCTGGGTACAAATATAGGAATATTTTCCTTACACACCTTCTTTTATTCTAGGTATGGAAAACCAAAAGTAGTAACAAAAATTCAACCAAGTGCTCACCATTTTGTTTCCTAAATATTAATTTTAATATAATTAGGGTCAGTTTTGTTTCAAATAATGTGTGGATAACTTTAAAACCTGGAGAAAGAAGATTAATTTTGAAGGCATAAGAAATGTGTATTTTTTTTGTCTTACAAGGTTCTTTATAGTATAATAATTCAAATCTATATACTCTTTTTTAATCAGATCTTTAAGAACATATCAGAATGTGAATGAGTCCAATAGAAAAACCTTTTTATAAATGGTTGGGAGTGGGGGTGGGATTTAAATGTGGAATGAAGGAAGGTGAAGAGATGTCAAGATAAAGAGCTTACTAGAAGTGGTGATTAGAACCCAATCTCTTTTTCATCTGAAAATGTTGTAGAACCTGGAAGTGTTACTGCGTTCATGAAGATGAGAAAAAATTTAATTCTAGTTGAAGTCATTTAAAACTGGAAAACATAATTGACTTTCATTTTTAAAAACTTAATTAGGTACGTTAATATGGTCCATTAATAACCAGATTTTATGCCTGCCTGTTCAATGGGGCATCAACCTGACTTCATTTGCTCTCATCAGCTAGTTCATCTTCACAGAGATTCACAAATGGAGACTAAAATTACAACTCTATTCTTTTGTAGAGTTAAATCTTATATGTCTCTCCCATTTGTTTTACCTGTGAAGGTGGCTTGAGAGAAGAATTTAGAGAACATTGCCAAAAAGATCAAACACAAAAATGAGTTTGTAATATTCAGTCTCGTTTAGTTTTATATTCAACAGCATGTTAACCATTTGGGAAAGAAAATCCTCACCAATTCCTTTGAAAAATAACACAGACCGTGTTTCCCTTCTGAACCACCATCCACTTGGCCGCAAGTCTCCCCAGGAGCATCTCCTTACAACTAATATGCCCACATCATTACAGATATGCGCCGTAGTCCGTCACACTTGTCCACTGCAAGGATACACACATTTATTTTGTGTTCTAAGTTAGATTTTCAAATAAGCTTGAGCACCCACATGCCAGATAAGCAGGAAGTTCAGTCTGTGACCCTTGAGGCTATGTCTTCCCTTTTAATATCTAAGAACCCCAAGGGCATTCACAGTCTAACTGAGAGATTTAGTCTGACTTCCCCATCCAAGCAGAGCTCAGCCCTTTACTGCCATAATTCTCCTCAATGCATGATGTCACTAAAGAAAAGTTGTCCCATAAAATCTAAAGGCCAAGGAGGAAATTTCTGGCCCAGATCCCTGGGGGTGGATGGGGGTGGAGCCAGGCCTTTGCGGAAGCTGGTTCTACCATTGCGGATCTTTGAATGACGCTGTGTCCCTTGCTGGGAGCCAAGCTCAGGCAAGGAGTTGCCTCACTCGAGTTCCCAGGTTCACAGTTTAATTTTTAACTAATCTCCAAGGCACCAGCTGTCCCAGGAGTGATTGTCACAAGAGGCCCCATAGCCCACCATTTGAGGACCCCCAATCAGCATCCCTTTCATCTTCTTAGGAATTTGAATACTGAGCCTGAGGCCAGGAAGCTTCTCACATTCAGATGCTCACACACAGTAGGCTTTATTGCCTCACAGGGCCCCACATACTCACAGTAGTAAAGGGCTCCTTACCCTCCCTGACTTTAAGCCTTGATTAGTCCTAGATGGTCTGCATTCTTCACCCTTGTTTTGGGAACAAAACCATATTCCTGCCAATGGTAATTTGGTTTCTCAAGGATGACCCAAGAGCAAAAAACAAACAAACAAAAAATAAAGCACAAGTTAAATGTTCAGTGGGACATCCCACTACATCTAGGTTCAATGACATATGATCATTCCTTCCTAGTAATAGCTCGTAAGTCCATCTTCCCTGTGGTGGATGTGGTAGTCTGCTCAGATGCAAAATACCATAGACTGGGCGGCTTAAACAACAGAAATTTATTTTCTCACAGTTCTGGAGGCTGGAAGTCTGAGGTCAAGGTGCCAGCAGAGTTTGGGTTCTGGTGAGAAATCTCTTCCTGGCTTAGAGGTGGCCACCTTCAGGCTGTGTCCTCACGTGGCAGAGAGAGATGGAAAGCTCTCTGGTATCTCTCCCTATAAGGGCATTAATCCCATCGGGCCAGGCTCCACACCCATGACCTCATCTAACCCTAGTCACCTCCCAAAGGCCTGTCTCCAAACACCATCACACTGGGGCTGGGGCTTCAACATATAAATTTGGGGATGATACAAACATTCAGTCCATAACAGTACACAAGCCTCATTGTCATTTTTTTTCTTGGCTAACATTTAGAAGATGCCCCTTGTTTAAGATTTATTTTATTCCTGAAATGCATCATTTTAACCATAGTGAAACTGACCAACACCAAAATTATTTTGTATTAGATCATTAATATTTTGAAAACTTAAGTAGAAAGCAATTCATATTTTTTCCAAATCAACTCAACTTCAGCTTTCACTTTTTCCAACTTATTGCTTATTATCGTACGTGGCTTTTTAGAGAACGATCAGAGCGTATCCCAATGTGGAAAAATATATAAATACACATACATATATACACTGTTTATCTTAGCACAGTTAGAAACAGAATATAAAGAAAAATATAAAAAATTCTGAGATTTTCATCCATTTCTATCATCAAAGAAATCTGAACATTTTTATATCTAAGAATTCTGAGGTTTCCTTCATCATGACTAAAGGCACGTGCAACTTCATTTACATGTAATTTCTATTTTGCACACTTTACGGGGGGCAGCAACATGACCATTTCTAATACATAAAAAGATTCCTAACTGTTATAACAGAAAATATTAATATTAGATTAATAT
Organism: Tapirus indicus; assembly: GCA_031878705.1. NCBI lineage: Eukaryota > Metazoa > Chordata > Mammalia > Perissodactyla > Tapiridae > Tapirus > Tapirus indicus. The sequence continues at coordinate 151,809,377 of CM062918.1, read as the reverse complement.
TAATAGTAAATCACTACTACATGAAGATTGATAGGAGACAACTAGAAGAAACACAATTCAACGTTGATCTTACCTATACTTGTGTAGTTTCCTAACAGCTGAAATAACAATGGTATCACTTTATGCAATGAGACTTTTAGATAACTTAGAATAAAGATTGTTTCCTTAGGCCCCCTTTCTAAAAACATATATATCCACCAGAATTCATTCATGTGTATATATTGGCAAGAAAACTTAGCATGATATCAAGTGTAAAACATCTTGATAACTTTAGAACTCAGAAAAAAAGTTGGAAGGAAGAAGACTGGATTTTCTTTGAGCTAGGGACCCTTCTAGGAGGGTTCACAGCCATCCTGCCATTTAAAGTCTATTGTGTCTTGGCAAGTGAGGAAGGGCCTCAGTTGTAACATGAAATGGGTACTGCCCAGTGTGAAGGGCAGGAGATCTGAAACTATTTCATGTACCTCATGGGTGTGCCATTAGTTTTATAGAGAAGAAGAAAATGTCCATGCAGCTTTTTCTAAGGTGGGCTGGAGATGGTTTTCTATACTCTAAGCGTTTCAAATGCTTCAAATGAGTTTGAGTATGACAATTTGTAAAACAACTATGACGGCTTAATCCTAGTGTAGGAGAGGTGCACCGAGTAGTGGAAGGGGCTTACCCCGTGTCATCTCAGATGTGTCAGGGCCTCCAGTCTTGGAAAAACTTCTGAAGATGTTAAATCCTTTGAAACTTTCTTGTGTTCCATGTTCTGGGCTGTTCTCAGGGACAGTAAGGCAGAGGGAGCTGAGGAAACGATTCTTCTACACCCAGATTCGGGGAGAGAGGGACAAGGGTAGCACATGGGGCAGCAGCTACTGCAAGAGAGAAAGGAGGCAGGGAAGGACATTGAACGAACGCCCACTGCCCGCCAGGCTCTGTGCTGGGCATTTTGTACACATTATCCCATGTGAAGAATACAAGTCTATGAGGTGGAAGTATTATTATTCTCATTTTACGGATGAAACATTGAGACTTGAAAACCAAGTTCACATACCCAGCACAACTGGGGTTTGAACTTGAATCTGTCTGATGGTGAAGCCCAAGCTCTTCGTTCTACACCATATAAACAGATACACCCCAGTGCTTCTACTGCATCTCACACCCCACACTCCCACCCAGCTCAGGAGAAGGAAGACAGGCTGTGTGGCCAGGCCCCTCCTGCACTGCAGCGACCTACTGCACTGCCGTGGATACAGCCTCTCTTGGCTCTGGGACTCATCGGCTGCATGTGTCTCTGTAGCACGATCACGGACACTTAAAAAAACAAAGACAAAGGCATTCCTGTTACTTTGGCTCTAGAACAGCAGTTTATGGAAAGAGAAGACATAAAATTATACCCAAATGGTAGCAGTGGAATAAATACCTCTCTATAATTTCATAGAAGAAATGAAACTTTGGGGGACAGAGGAGACTTTAGAAGCTCCAAGGCCAAGGACTGGCCAAACGGGCTGGACCGCTTTCCTGTGAATCATCAGAACTACCTCAGGCCGCTGCTGGGCTGGGGCCCATTCTCACCTGTGGGAAACAGGCTCTTAAAATGGAGGGTTGCCACCATCACCACTCATCGGCCTCTCTGTCTCCACAAGGGCCAGGCACAGGAGTCACAGGACCTGTCTTCATGCTCGTACTTTACAACTGTCATGACTGTTTTATAGTGCATTTTTTGAGAAGCTGATAATCTTGATAACGAAATGAATTTTAGGACTTGAGGGTGTTGGGAAGGGGCATGGAAACATTTTTGGTGTCTCTGAAAGGAATTAAATTCTGGATGTTTTCAATGATTCCCACTTCGGATCAGCGGTGTGCTGATAAGTGTTTAACAGGTACTTAAAAGAAAACAAAACTCAAATCTGATTTGTAGTGAATGCTAACCTCCATGGTATAAATACTCCCACCATGACCAATTTAACTGGCTCCCACGCTCCACTGGAAAGGATTCTCGTTTTCCTTTGCCAAGGTCAATCTTACCTAATGGATGCTACAAAAATACACTTATTCAGAATGAAAATTTATCAAAATTATTTGTTCGAACCATCTTTCAAAAATTTCCTGTACCTTTCTTACCTACCCTGTATAATGTGGGATCTTGTTCATGCCCTCAGTCCCTGCCATGCTCCTGTTTTATTTGAAGTCTGTTCTGATTCCCTTCCTCTATGTTGAGAACTAATTTGTAGCCAGAAGACTTTTTCCTCTTTTTACCTTTTGCCTTTGCTCTTTTTTTCTTAGATTATCTAAACATTATCATGTCACTCAGCAATTCCCTTCTCCCTTAGGTATTAGAATCTCACTTGGCTCCCCATGACCTTTAGGATAAAGTTGAAACTGCAGGGCCTTTATAACATGACTTTGACCCCAACCTCTGTCTCTAGCTTAAGGTCCTTCCAGTCCCCCCTCAGGACACTTGCACTCTGCCCGCCCCAAGATCTTTGCAGCAACTGGAATACGCCGTCTCCAAGCCTTCCCACCCCAGGCTTTCTCCGGGCGTTTCCCCTCACGACTCTCTTCATATTAGGTTTGCTCTGGGCACTGATCTCTGCAGTGGCTGTGTCTTTTGCTGACTTGCGTCTCAGCAGTGACACTGGTTCTGGATCCCGAGCTCTCACTCCATTTAGGCTGTGACTCATGTGGCACAGGGACAGTGTCCTACTTGACATTCCTGGCCCCTCACAAAATGCCTGGCTCTATATTAGGTGTTCAGTAAATGCTTGTTGAATAGATGAACAAACTAATGAATGACAATTGAAGTGATGTCATTTTTGACCCTCATTTTAATTCAGAAGTGTTAAAACACCTTAATCATTCATTGAAAATAGTGTCCATCACTACATTTGCAAAGGAGTTTGATTCAATAAAATATAGTACAGCCATAGAGTTGAATTAAAATATTGAAGTACAGTTCCAAAAAGTGGAAAATCCTGATCTAAGAAAAAAAAATGTGAGCAGTATCATCTATGTCATGTAAATACATAAAAAAGCACACATGTATATGTGTATGTATGGAAGTTTGGGGAACCATACGTAAATAGACTTTTACTTTCTGTTTTATGTTCTTCCTGTTTGATTTTTGTTTTACCACGTACATTTATTATTTTTATATAAGAAAACTTTTATGTGAGAAAAAAGTGTTAGGGATTATATGGTGATAGAATTAGGAGCCCTTTTTTTCTTTTTTACGCTTCTCTGTAATTAGCAAGCATAAATGATGTGTTTTTTAACTAAAGTTAAAGGCAGCAGCCTTCCCCCCTCTCTGGCAGGGTTTTCAGCGCGGCCTGTGCACCAACCACCCGTGGGACGTGGGTTACCTTTCTAATTGACAGCTTCTCTGAAAGCTGTTTCCTGGCAGTGGTGGCGGGCGGCCTCCTCCCCTCTTTCCTGCATCACTTTCACTCTAGAGGCTCGAGCGCGGGAGAGACACGGGGAAGCAAGAAGCATCACGAGCATCATTTGTGCCAGCCTGATGAAAGGAGCTGCAACCGCGCTGCGCCGAGCCTCTGCCCCGCAGCGTCCCCGCCGGGGACCGGCCCCTCAGCCCTGCGGCGGAGCCTCGGAGCCCCGGTGAGCTGGCTTCGCTCCTCTGGCTTTCGTGCTGCCCGCGGCGAGCCCTGTCACCGCCTTAAAAGGAACACACTCCCCGCCACAGCCACCGCACGTTCTCTTAACATAGTGCCACGAACGATCAGAAGAAACAGGTTGTGAAGGAATACAGAAAGTTATTTTTAACAGGTTATTTAAAGTTATATTTAAAACATTGCATTTATCAACATTAAAAACAAAAAAGATGCTTCAAACGATAAGGAGCAGCAGAGACCCTGAAGGGAGCCTGCCTCTCCCGAAGGGGGATGGCAAACGCCGCCACATGCCCCCGGGACAGCACTGCGACTTCAGGTGACCGTGGTTGGGGTTAGGGCTGATGGCTCCATTTCCCCTTTTCCTCACACAGAGCCCTGGCGTCATCACGAGCCAGCGCGGAGGGCGACACGGAGAGGGCAGAGTCGGGTCCCTCAGCGACACGCCAGGTTGAGGGTGGACAGGGCCCCACCTGGGACCGAGACCGGGAGGGCCCGCGCGTCGCCCTTCGCTCATCCTCTCTCCTGCCCCTCCCCAAGCCATCGCGGCAGCTCTTTCAGGGCTGGACCCAGGGGCTGTGGGGGGTGTGGCAGACGACTCCGGGCAAGAGAAGGAAGCACAAGCCCAAAGGGTCTGAGGCCCTCAGCACGGAGGTGGGGCAGCTTCAGATCTGCGGGATACCTTTTGAGCTTTCTGGGACCTTTATGGTCTGAAGACAGAGATCATTGAGGAAATGGTTGAGCCCATGGAGATTTTGGGGCCTTTGGAGTGCAAACTGTCTCCAGTTTGGGCCACGGGTTTCTGCTTTGTGGACACCTTGATTCTGGTAGAGAATCTGGTAGAGTTAAGGTAGAGTCTTGGAGAGAGAAGGCAAGAAGCTGGCTTGTTAGGCCTGGCCCTTGGGTTACAAGAAAGGTAGTTAAATAGAATGTCTTGTTGCCTGGAACATCCCAGGTCCATGAGCCGCAGACACACTGCAGGAGGATAGGAACTCGGGTGTGGAAACTCTGGACTCCAGAGGGCCTTTTGAAGTCATCTGAGGTCCCTACTGAGCCTCCATTTAAAGTTTTCTACTATTCTAAGTGTTGGCCAGACTGTGTTATGAATCAGCTACCCAACCTGTGTTGAAAGCCACCTCTGCAATTTCCTTTACACCTAATCTCAGGTCTACAAATTGGTGTTTAATCCTGGTTGTGTGACCTTGGTACCTTCTGTGGCCTCTCTGAGCCTTTGTTTCTTCGTCTGTAAAAGGAAGACAGACTGGAGGATCAATAGATGTCTTTATCACTTAGGATGCTTTTGGCTGCAAGGAACAGAAAATCCACTTGCAAAACTAGCTGGAATAGTAAGGACAAATGTTAGCTTACATAAAAGCAAGTCCAGAGCTAAGACAGGCTTCAACATTGCGTTAGCTGATCCAGTGATTCAATGGTTTTGTGATGGGCCCAGTTACTTCTGTCTCTATTCTACCATCAATATCATCTCAGGCAGGGTTGGAGGATGGTTTCCCATCGTGTTTGGGGCAACCTCCTTCTTTAGTCCCATCAGGTGGAAGAAACAAACTGGCTTCCTGTGTCTTTCTTAAGTGTGTAAAAGAACTTTTTCAGAAGCTTCCAGAAACTCGTTCCTTATATCTTATTAACCAGAATTGGAGCACGCCATTTCTGATCTAATTCTTGGGAAGAGTGATGATACTGACTGTAGACCACTTAGATCCACTCCTGGAACTCAGTTTCTCCTGAGGTTCGTGGAGGAGTGTAGCACCTGAACGACTGGGGATTCTGTTAGGAAGAATGGAAAGTGGAAATGATGCTGAGTTGGCATCCAACCACCATATACTTCCTTCCGGATCAGAGAATCCGTTCTCCTCTCAGCTACGGGTTACTGTGTCTGCGTGACATTCCTATGAGCTTGCATTGAAAGGTTTGTGGCTAGTTGTGTGTAAGGTTTTGTTGTCCTCTGACAAGAGTAGAAGAGCATTACACTTTTATTCTTATTTTTTTGCATTTGCATCCACTATATAGTGACAAACACATATATCTGGGGATATCAATTCTTAGAGAATCCTTTAAAAGACTTTTTTTAAAAAAGAAAAAACCTTTGAATTTAGGAAATCAAAGCAGCCATTTGGATGGCAATATTTGACTTGTAAGACTTTTAAAAACTATTTGCATGGAGTTGCCAAAAAATACTCTCTGAGGGTTGTCAGCACTGATGTTATTTAAACTCCTCTAAGTCTTTATTTCTCCATCTAGATGAAAGGATAATAACACCCACCCTGCTATGAGATAATGTGCGTGAAAGAGTGTTGCAAAGTATAAAACAACTGAAGAAGTGTAAGATGTTAGTACAGCCAGTGCATCACTGTCCAAACAAAGGGTTTATGAGAATGAAGACCCTTCCTCTAAAGATTGAAGGTCTTTCCAATTGATAAAGAAGGGAGCTTCTAGAAAATACACCTATGTGCAGCAGAGCGGTTCATTACTGTGTTACTGTGGGCCTGTTCTCCTCGCATTCTCCCTCTCTCATTTTAAGTAGGCTTTTGGGGCTTCTGTGCCTCAGATATTTTTACTGGGAAGAAAGCAGAGGCCACCTACATTTAGTGTTCTTCCCGTCACTTGTGAAAACATGAGTTCACTGAAAAGATACGGGAAATGTCTTGGTGAAGGCTGGGGGAAGGCGAAAGCTCTTGAAGACAAGTAAAGGGGGAGATAGAGGGAAGGGGAAGAGCTCTGTGGTCCATGGGCTCCTGAGATTTACAACCGCTCCTTGGCTGTGTCCCAAGGAAGCAACAGACCTCCAAAGCTTGGTGTTAGACCTCAAGAGAGTAAGACCCTAGCAACAAAAGGAAAGTCAGCAAACCTTCTGGGACCACTGCAGGCTTGGGTAAGGCCTGGAGTGGTCAATTGTCCTAGGTTGCCTGGGACAGTCTCTGAGACATGGGACTTTCAGTGCTAAAACCAGGAAAGTCCTGGGCAAATAAGGATGTGTTGGTCACCCTAAGGGAAACTAAGTGACAACCATGATGGAGTGGAGACAAAAAAGACCTTCCCTGCCTTGTGGGTACCATGGATGTCTTCTCCAACCAGGAGTTCCCTATGGAGGCAGAGGGTGTGCCAACCACGACTAAGTGCTCTGGGGAACACAAACTCAACTTTAAGTTGTTTTAAAGGAAACAAAGAAAGTAATGCTTTTTGCATACCAAAGCAGGGGCACTGAGACGCATCTCTTATGCACAAGTTAAGAAGATCCAAGATCCCCTAACAAAACTTTGGGGCCAGATGTATTTGGGGATTCACTACTTTTTGGATTTAAGAAAGATGTTACTGTGTGTGTTCTTTATATTACATGGAAACTCCAATATAGTAGCCTGTGATCAGACACATTGATATTTCTATATAAATACTTATGAATATTTACATCAAATGAGTTAAAAAACAATAAAAGGGCTCTGTCAGTTCAAGCCAGGTAATGCTGATGAATGGGTTCGGGATAGTTTAAATTTTGCCACCAAGTTAGCTACAGTTTTCAGAAAACTTCAGTTCTTGGAATTATGCATAATGAATGAATTGTTGCTGTATTTATACATATTTATAAATATAAAGACATGTCCTCAATTTATTATAATATTAGGTCAAAGGTAAAATCTATCCTGTGTTTTCCAATATAGACTTAAGATTCTGGAGAATTAATGAGCATATATTGCTGCTTAACACACATAGAATTTATCAGAGCCTGATATTGGAATCCATAATGCATTTAAATTACTATGTAAGGTGATGTATGCGACATTCAAATGTTCTATTTACACATTATAGATTTTTATCCAGACAACCAAGGTTCAGTGATCACAGTTTAAAATAGCTTTCCATAAAGGTCAGTTGAAATGCTGGATTTGCTTGACCTGATAATGGAGAAGTAAGGTGTTTGTCCTTGAGTGATCGTGAACTATAGGGTGGTAATCACAGGGCTTCTGGCCAAGGAAGCTTTGTTTAATGTCTCTGGAAGCAAAGCCAAGGACACAAGTTTACCGACTGCCATCGGGGCTCTAAGAGAAATAATAATAATAACAAGAAAGCATTTTTGCTAGAAGGTGTGGTTATTGTGAGCATACTCAGTTATGTGAAAGCACAGTCATTCTCTGTCCTGACTCAAATCGTGATTTTCAGGTCCTGAAAAGCTGTACCAAATAAGTTTACAATCTCTAAAACTCTGGTGGTTTCATTATTATTCTTCACGAGAAAGAGAGATCTAATTTATTCAGAGCTTTGAAGATAAGATTCAGCATCTTGACTCAAATTCAGTTTTACATCAGTAACAGTGAAGGAAGCACAGGCTCGTTTGTCGTAATTCTTAGATTTTCCTTTTCACGGGGAAAGCCGTGGGGGGAGTGAAGGCATCTTAGACATTTTCCCTCTGATGGAACCAGGAATAACATATACCTAGAGTGGACTTTTGCCCGTAAACCTCTTATTTGGCCACATAATGCAATTTCTCTCTCTAGTCACATATGATGGTTTGTAAAACTTGATGCTTTGGATAGGTTTTTTTCTTCTTCATTTCATGTGGTTTTCAAAAGCCTTCAAAATCAATCTTGTTGTCAGAACCAATTATGCTGCCTTTTGAGATCCCATTGGTGTCAGGATTCAGTGCAGCCGTTCATTTCCATTCCTTCAATCTCGATATTCATGACAAACTCATTACATGAGCTGAAATCTAAAATATTTATGTATAGACAACCCTGTTCCTCTAATTATTGCAAATGAGGCTCCTTGCCTCTTTCACGGAACCTCCTCAGAGAGGGAATGTGTTAGGAGCTGGGGTAATCATCTTTTTTTTTGCCAGCTCATTTAAAGCCTTCATAAAAACTCTCTTTACACCAACTACCCAATGGCAAATACACTTAATGTTCCCTGTTGCCTCTGCCCCACTGCTCTGCCTTATGAAGGCTGGTTGACCTGTTCTCACAGTGCTCCTATGATCTGTGGGCCACATCCGGGGCCCTGTGGGAGAGCCCTCAACTGGAGGAATCTCAGCAACTACAAGATAAACAGCCAAGGCTGCCTTTCACCTATCCATATCGACCAATTTTGCTTTCTTTTCTGCTCCCACGTCCCATGGACTAAGAGGACCTGGGGGAGTTTTAATTCAATACTGTTCTCCTTGCCAATTTCCCCCAGGATTCCAGCTAACACTAACCCCAAAACAAAGACCAGAATGGAAGCACATCCCACCATTTTAGGCACACTATTAAATGTAACAGCTGATTCTTCAAGCCTTGGGCATGTAAGTCTGTGTTTCTTTTTGTTGTCAATCTATAATTAATCACTCTGTAGAATAAGAAATCAGAGAGAAATAGAAAGTCATGGAAATGAACTCATAATTAAGAGTAAATTATACAGACTTCATTATTTCATGGTGTAAGCCACCCACACTGCAGTTGAGGCTAAAACCTCAGTGGGAGATTCTGTTTTCAAAAGTCTGCTTGTTGTTCATAAGAATGTTACTACAAGAAAGAGATATTTAGACTTCCTTAAGTATGTTTTTCTGTTAAAGAATGACTCTCTGTCCTGTAACTATTGATGCCATAAGCCCCAGTAAACGAAGACTATTTATTCCTTCAATCTGATCATACACTCAAGACCATGGAATGAACCCAAAGGAATGGAGTGTGTGGACCATGGTAAACACTTTAGATAGTGAAGACTTGGAATGGAGGTCTTGTCAGCATCTCATCTGGTTGTCCCCCACAGGACTGATTTCTGCAGGTCAACCTGGAAAGAGGATGCAGCTCCCTCACAAGAGTAGCATCTACTGTCCCCTTTCCTTCCCATTGGGAACCAACGATTTCCTCTAGAACTTTAGAAACAGTGAGGTCAGCCAGCCCACAGTCTAAACCAACAGGAAAACCACACTAAAAGTTTTCTGAGTAGCCATCAAGATCAAAAGAAAAGCAAGAAAAAAATAATCTAGAAAAATGACCAGCACCAGGACTGCATCTAATGTGAAATTATTAGTCTTCAGTTTAAAAGTCCTCTTTGCATCTCCGACTAGTGATAAATTTGTAAGTGGCATTGCTTGAATTAGCTATGCAGGAGTTTTCCATGCAAACACAAAGCATTTGGTGTTCTTTTTCTTTCTCCTGCACAGAAAATTGGAAGCTTCCACCTGTTACCTTGAAAATAAAACTGGGTCATCCATTTTCTCACAAAAAAACTCAGTGGAACCAGGTTTGCTTTTTCAACACAAAATATTTATTGCAATAGTTACATCAAGACCAAACAGGTATATTTAACACAAACTCCTATAGAAATAAAGCACCTTCAAGGAACTCCCCCCAAAAATGATTTAGAACAGCAATTAGGGTTCAGGAAGATGATCTTTAAGGAATCACATGAACTCCCACTAAGCAACTCCTCAGGTACCCCCTTCGCAGCAGCCTGGAGCAGTCCCCACTGAGCATTGCCAGGGACCTCTGAGTGCTGGTGTCTACTTACTCTCAAACCAATAGGAAAGGCATCAGTCCCTTGCTCCCAGTGCACAAAGTGGGAAATAATGCACTTCAAAAAGCTGTATCTTCAGATTCAGATTTGTGTGATATGCGGGCAAGGGCAAGAAATCTTGTTTGTTCTGTTCACTGATGTATCTCAAGCACCTAGAATGGTGCCTGGAACGTAGAGGATGTTCAATGAGTGAATGAATGACTGATGCCATATAGAATAGATAGGCTGCAACCACCAAAGGGAGGACTTTCAAGGTCATCGAAGACCAGCCCAGGAAAGAGGGTTTTCTCTGAGCCCTAATCTACCATTTACAGCTTCCCTGGGTTGTTTCTGGCCTGTCCCTCTGTCTCCACAGAAGACAAAATAGAATTTTTCTTGGGTAGAGGTCTAGAAGTAGAATTGTTTGCTCATAGGGCATGTGGGTAATTACTGTTCTACGGTGTAATCACTTACCTGTCCATCTTCTCCAGGGGCAGCGCATCCATTAGGTGTAGTAGGTGCAAAATCAACAACAACAACAACTTTGACGTTGAAGAAAATATTTTAATATACAATATTAAAATACAAAAATTTCATCTGCATACCAACAGTTATAAAATACCACTTTTAATATTTTTAATGGAGGAAGGGTCCACGAAGGTGAAAGTGCCTAGGGCCCATGAAAGTCATATTGCACCAGAATCTCATTTTTCTGTCTTTGTGAGCTCATAACCTAGCACAGGACCTGGGAAACATTTGGTGCTTAATATGTGTTTGAAGAATGACTGAAATGAACTTAATGAATGTATATTCCTGATGAAAGTCAGACAGAAAAAATATTGCACACCAATACAATTTAATATTAATAATAATATATAATAATATTAATAGTAAAATATTGGACACCAATATGATTTAATATTAATAATGTATAACATTAATAATAAAAATTGGACACCAATATGATTTAAATGCAATAAGAGGAAGCAGAGAAGAAAGGGCTGATAGAAGAAGTCGACAAGAGAAAGTCGGTTTTTAGGAACAGGCTGACAAGAGTAGGTGGGAATGCCTTGGAGGAGGCTTGGGAAGTGGGAGGCTGAAGCTGAGGAGATGTGGAGGGCCATCTGGGGGGCTTCTGTAACACGGGTGCTGAGTCTAGATTTGGCAGGCATGATGCATTTTCTGGCAGACTGCTGAATAATGGGACTAGAGGGCTAGAAGTGCTCCTAAGAGCTGTTATAGCCCAACTCCTTATTTCACAGATGAGAAGAGTGAAGCCCATTAAATTATTGGAAGTTAGAACCTAATTCCAGTGCCCTTTGCACTGCTCTCCCAACTCTTCTGATGGCCAGAATTGTATTTAGGAGGCAGGGCGGTGAAATGAACAACAAACATGCCATTCATGTGTGTATAATGCATGTACGTAATACACATAGCGTGAGCAATTCCACATGTAACATAATAAGAGTAATTTTCAGAAATCTTGACAGATCTACAAGACTATTTTCAGGTCATGGAATGGGATATCTTCATTTCTTATTTCTCTCCGCTCTCCTGCAGCTCTGACTCGGAATTGCTGGCATTTGCCCAGCCACCTCCCACGTAAGACGCCTGACTTTATTGGCATTGCTAAACTGGTGAGGTGACTGAAAGTAGCCAGATCTGCCTAAAGTGAAACCAGAACTCCAGAAGCCTCTCTGATTGGCTGTCAAGGGCACGGGAGGGAGAAGGTGAGACTATAAACAAAGTAAAGAGACTCTCCCACTATTAACAAGCAGAGGGACGATTGGAAGGTCATCAGGGGAGGTATTCTCACCTTCGTGCCAGAACCAGTAGGCTGATTCCAAAAAAGCCTGGGATCTGCAGGTCCCTGTGAGGCTTTCTTTCATTCATAGGTGAGAGCTGGCAAGCTGCTCCCAAACTCCTGATCATCTGTGAGTCGTTTGACAAATACACCGAGGAGCTGTTCTACACGAATCGCATATGAGGGTATGGAGATGTGGGGATGGATTCCATTTGGATCCTGTCCTCAGGGAGCTTGTGGGCTAGTTGAAGGGCCACCCCAGGTGAGGGAGGAGAGCCAAGGATGGTGTTCTGACCATGACCACGGTGTTCAGGGTCCCTTGGCTCCATTCTGCCTCTGGGACATTCTTTTATGAATGAACGCTTGGGAGGTTTTAGACCGAAATCAACTCCCCACATGTGAGCCAGAACTGAGGATGCTCAAGTGGAAGGGAATTCAGGTGGGGAAAAGTAGGGGTGAGGGTGGAGGATGGGGGAGGACATTTCAATCTGAGAAGTTCTCAAAGACATTCCAGTTCAGTAGAACCCACGAAAGGAACCACACTTTATTCTTCAAAATCTGAGATAAGCTTCATTGTCCAATTTCCCAAATGAGAAAGCTGTCTGATCCGTACATTTAGCATCCTCACAGAATCAACCTGCATGTGGGTTATACCCCCCGATAGGAAGGAGGAGGCTTCCACTTTCCATATAGAGATTGTTATCACCGTGTATCTATGAGGTAGGGATGAGACCCTGGTCATTATCTCTAGTTTGGAAACTTTAAGTCATTCTTTAATAAACTAGCTCCTATTCTAGGTTTTGGGGAGGCAGACCCATTTCTGTTAATTATTAAGGGCCCAAAGCCCCACAAACCCTCTTCCCCATCAAATTCACCCATGCAATATAAACAGATTAATTTTTCTAAAATGCCAATTTCAATATGTAATTCCCACAGTCTAAAACTTTCAGTGGCTCCCATGCCAATAGGAAAAGAGTAAACTCCTAACCTGGCATTAGAGTCAACCTACTATTTCCACCACATTGCCCACTGCTCCCCCACGCAGGCTACTGTGAGATCCACTCAGAAGCGTGCCGTGCACACTCGCGTCTCCACACTGCCTATTCTGCTCCTAACCCGGCGAACACCCATCCTTTCTCTCTGCCTATTTATTCATTTATTTATTTATTGGATAAATATTTATGGTGCACCTGCTCAGTTCCGGAAACTTTAATAGGTTCTGGGATCCAGAGATGACCAGACAAACATGGTCTCTAATTGAGGAGCTCTGAACTCCAGTTCTGGTAGGTGCTGTGTGGAAGGATAAGGCATTATGCTGACGTGTTGTCTCATCTGATGGGTCAGGGAAGGCTTCGCTGAGGGAGTGAATTTTAATCTGAGATGTAAAAAATTGAGAGGATCTAGCCAGGCAATAGGGCTTTCCATGAAGAAAGAACCACATGTATAGAGTCCCAAGGTACATCCAAATCCCACCCATCCTCCAAGTTTCAGCTCAATTTGCAACTTCTCATGAAGTTTTTCCTGACCTCTAGAGTCCATGTTGAAGAGGCACCTGCTCTTCTGAACTCACAGACACTCTAATTCCTGCACCACTTCCCTGAGCTCTTAGTCACCGTGGGTCTTATGATGGTGTCACCTTTTATGCTTTATCTTTTCATCTGGATTATGTCAGGGCAGAACCAAGCTTTAAACATCTTACAATCTTTGTGAGCGCCTAGTTCCTAATAGGAGCTTGATAAATATTAATTAAATGTACGTATGCATACATGTGTGAATAACTGAATGAATGGTCTTGTCGGTTAAGCCTGCATGCATGGCCATTCAGTGAGTCTCAGCAGAGGCTATTGCGTCATTTCAGAAGATATTGTATTATTGACCTTTACAAAAGTAGAAGATTCACTGGCTATTCATCTCATTAAATAGAGTGTAACCCTAACATCCCCCAAAGAATCATGAAGATGGATGCATGGTCAGAAAGAATTGGCTCTATTCATGGTTCCATGTGGGAAGACCTTTCTTCTCTACCTAATAGGTGTTAGATTGTATAAGTTGTTCTCAAGAAAATCTCCAAATGGAATGTGCTGATTTCTGCTGGATACAATACATTCTTAGTGAAAGAGAAATTACCTGTAGCCTTCGGGCAGCAGAACCCTTCAACAGGAAACTGCTGAAGGAAGTGTGAACAGTAGAATCCTCTGACATCTAACCTTTTCCACCAACCAAAACCTAGAATTGACACCATGTGCCAGTAAGCAAATCCTCCTTGCCCTGCTCCCATGCCTGCCAACATTTCCATCTCAATGGCTTCCTGCCTCCTCCATCTTTATTCCTCAACCTCCTTGCTCCCGACCTGCCAACTTCACACCAGGTTGTATCATTTTTCTCTCACGAAAATTTTCAAATGGAACATCCTCAGTTTCTCTTGGATACAACAGAAACCATCTCAATGAGTTTCCAGTACATACTTATATTTGAAAGCTGGCTATTATGGGGAGAAAATATAACCCTAGGGAGGCAGCCTACCCAGAGAAGACACAGGAGAACCAAACTATTTACAACTCAACCTTTATTCTCTGAGTTTTCCCATTCTCTGGATTTTGGGCAAAAGTACCAGAATGGGGAGCATTTTGCTTAACATAAGTAGCAATATGATCTTTGCTGTAGGTGCCAAACCAGAAGATACCCAACGAGGCCTGGCATGAAGAACAGTCCAAGAAGAAACAGGAGCTCGGTGCAGTCCAATAAATATTTTCCAGCACCTGCTGAGTTGCATACTCTGCACTGGGCACTAGAAATACAAAGATAAGTAACATATTGTATTTGATTTGAAGGAACTTGCGATCTAGTGGGGGATTCAGATATTTCAAGTGGGGTATTCAAGACACCACAATGTGGGAAGCGCAGTGAGAGAGAGGGAGGGAGAAGTGGGAAACCCTTACCCATCTCAGGTCAGCATAGGAAGGTAGGATGGTCCAGAGGGTTAAAAATAATTCTGGAATGGACACAGTGATGTTATAAAGACAGATCATGCTGTCACAGAGCAACATAAAAAGTTCCACATAAAAGGAGGTCACTGTGTTTCTGGAAAATAGTTACTTAATTTCTGGCCCAATGGATCAAATGAGCATTCCACAGCCTACATGAAGCCAAAGAAATATGAGATTTCATTATTTTAGTCACTCAAAATTAGCAATGCATGCAGCTCTTTGCTCAGATCCTGAAATTTGACCACAGCTTTTGTGAATTGTGTAGGGCAGCATTCATCAACCTCAGCACTCTGGACATTTTGGCCTGGATAATTCTTCATTGTGGGGTTGCCTTGTGCATTGTAGGAAGTTTAGTCTCTACCCACTAGTGCCAGTACCATTTGTCCCCTCCCCCGAGTGCGACAAGTCAAAATGTCTAAATTACCAAGCATCTCTTGGGGTACAAAACCACCCTCCATTAAGAACCACTAGCTTAGGATGTTCAGTGGAATGAACACAATCGTGTCTGTTTTTTTCAGATAATCAGTTCTTATCTAAGGCTGTGGATAATAATCCAAACCCCGGGACTTGTCATCGTCATTGTCGTTAAGCCTTTTCTTAGACAATTCCTACTTGAGACCCAGCAATAGCTGTGACAGAAACTTTTAATTTCTCCCATTATTCATTCTTCTTGTCTTACTCACCCTGGAAAAAAAACCTCCTGATTTCTAGCTGGGTATCCAGAATGAGACATTTCCTGGTCTTGCCAATGAGCTAGAAGCAGAATCAGCGAGCACAATTTCCGGAAATGTCCTTCCGGGGAGGAGATGCTGCTCGATACGAGTGTGGCTGCTGCAGCTCCAGCAGCCATATTTGATTATGAGGTGACCCTGGGAATTGAAGGCGCACTTGTTGGAGCAACAGACGGAAAAAGCTGACACTGTGGCAGGGACTCACCAGCCCTGAACTGCTGCCTCCTGACTATCACATGAGATTTTTTTTCCATTGTATTAGGAGTCTCTGTTACTTTCAGCTGAACCCGATATTAACCAATGCAACTGCCTAAACTAGACATTTATTATATTTCCAAAAGTCTTTGAGCTGTTCTCCTCCTCGTGTTAGGAGGCTCGGTCAGCTGTAGACCTCTACAGAAAACCCCGTCCTCTCGTCTCCTCCTCTCCTCCCACACACAGTACAGGAGGTGTGTTATGTCCACAGTGACTTTCCTTCCTCTCACTCTACTGCTCTAGGCAGGCAGTTACACTGGATACACGGTTGCCACCCAGTTACCAAAAGATGACATCTCCTTACACCTATCAGACACGAGAATGAAATGACAATGCCTATTACTGGCAGAGTTGCTACAAAAAGTATACTCTCATAGATTTCTGGTGGAAATGTAGCATGTTGCCGTCTTTTTAAAAGCAATTTAATAGTAGCTAGTGAATTTAAAAATACATATACCCTTTTGCCCAACTATCTATCTAAGAAGTAAAATCAATACTAATCAAGGATATACGTATAGCGATATTTATTGCATTTCTTCCCACAGTGGCAAAAAACAATGGAAAGAAGGGGAAAATCTCTCATAAGAGAAAAGACTGAATAAATTTGAGATCCATCAACTTACATCTGGTATTTAAAGCCACGGGACAGGATGAAATTGCCTAGGAAATGAGTGGAGAAAGAAGAGAACAGATTTGAGGACTGAGCGCTGCAGCATGGCAACATGAAGTGGTCAGGAAGATGAAGAGGATGCAGCGAAAGAAAATGAGAAGTAGTGGCCAGTGAGGCAGATGGAGAACAAGGAGAGTCATTTCCCAGCAGCCCGGAGAAGAAAGAGTTTCAAGAAGGGTGGCGTGATCAACTGCCAAATGCTGCCAAGAGGCAAAGTAAGGGGGGGACAAAGAAGGAACCATTTAATGGGACAGCGTGGAAGTCACTGGATACATGGGCAAAAGCAGTATGTATGATTGATGGGGACCACAGCTGCACGGGAGGGGGTTCAGAAGGGAATGAAGGTGAGGAAATGGAGACAGTGAGTATAGATAACTGAATTTTTGCTGACAAGAGGAAGGGGGAGATGGATCAGTGGGTTTACAGAAGGTATTTTGTTCTTAGATGCAAGGCAATGCAACATGTTTTAAAAGAAATGAGAGAGCATAGAGAGGAATTAGATGATTCTAGGGAGAGGAGACAATTGCAGGGTCAAAGTCATTGAACGGGTAACCTCATGGAGAGGTGAACCTCAGACAGGAGCCAGAACACTGCCCCCACGGTGACCCAAGGGAAGGCAGAACCGATGGGCGCCAGTGCAGGCGGGACAGCACATCTGCTGGTAGACGGTGAGGAAATTCCCTTTGATTACTTTGGCCATCATCCAGCTAAAACCAGAAGAACTGCCCAGCCTAAGTCAACACCCTACAGACTCATGAGCTAAATACGTGCTTATTGTGTTAAGCCACTAAATTTTGGATGACATTACATGACATTATGGAGGCAAGAGATAACTGCTGCAAGGACTGTTCCACATCAGTGCATGCGGACCTGTCCCATTTTTAAAATGGTGCATACAGCATTGCACCGAATGTGTCAATTTTATTTATTTTACCATTTCTGTACTATTTACTATTCATTTCAGTTGTTACTATGAGCAGTGCTGCAAGGAATATCTTCCCACATGTATCTTTGCAGACACACCGATCTGCACAGTGAATTCCTAGAAGTGAGATTTCTGGATCAAAGTGCATATGAAATGATAATTCTAACAGATATTGGCCAAACGCATTCTATAGAGGATAGCAATTTACATGCTCACCAATAATTTATGAGTTCCTGTTTCCACGCATCTTTGTGTTATCATTTTTTCCCAATATGGTAGGTAAAAAAATGTAAATTACCGTGGATGTGATTTTCATCCCTCTTCTTATGCAGTCCTAGAAGGAGCCCACCATGCCTACCGGTTCCCACTTCGCCTGAACAGCACCCATTTCACAATTATCAGCCCTGTCCCAAAAGGCACGGAAGCCTCCCAGCCTCACCCCATTTTCTCAGTGGTTCTGTTTTGTCAATGCTTCCCTTTTATTGATAGGTTCCCCACTACATTTCAGTAAGTTATGACTAATCTAACATAAGAAAAATAGGAAAAACATTCCACATATTTACAGAGAAATGAGTTAAGTTTAAGATTGTTCATTATAAATGGAAATGTTGAAGAATGGTTGGAAGAAGCTAAAAAGGAAGAAGGAAATTAAAAAGAGAGAGCTAATGATGGGACAAATAGGGTTTTCTGAAGTCCCTCTGAGTTCTATCTTATTTCCTAACTTGTCTTCTTGAGGGATTTGTGCGTTAACTGCAGTTTACATTAAAATACTTCAGTATGCACAATGTAAAAAACCTGTGAACTTTGGTTAGTGTTTAGCTTAGAGCTGGTCAGCTGCCCCAAGAGGGTCCCCATTCTCCCAGGTCTAAGGAGCTGTCATCCAAATGGAGAGCCACACCAGTAAAAAAAATAATAATAATAGAATTTATCTACATATAGAGGGGGAATACTAAGACAATGGGGGAAGTACTGACAAATATAAAAGGGGCTGTGGGTGCATGTGGCGGAAGGATATAGTCCTTGGAAGTAGTGTTTAGCCCCTTTTATACCTTCTCAATCCCCATACTACCCTGTCAAACTTATATTCAGAGTATTTATATAATTATTCAATGTGCTATACAATTTTAAATAGTGAAACAAGAAGGAAAAAATCTCACTTACAGGTGAATGTAAGTAACTTGACTTAACCCGAAGCTAAAATTGCCGCACTGGAAGCATCTTCAATTTTGCCGTGGACTTGCAGCTTTACTACTTTGCACTCCAGGGGCAATTAGCTTAGATGGTGCTTTCCGATATTTAAGCATTTTTCTTTTGTACATCTAACCAAATTGCATTTGGAATCATAACCCTCTCTGAAGTCAAAAGGTCTTTGGAAAAAGCCTGTGGATGGCTGAAGAGAACGGCGCTGGACCCCACAAAGGACAAAGGGAAGCCGAATGCAGCCTTTTATCTTCTCCATTAAATAAATGGTCCGGCAAATACTGCAAGTGGCTCAAGTGAGTCAACCTTCTTGAAACTGATGCGATTTCCTGGATGGCTCGAGAGAGCATAATGGCTTTAAGCTCTGAGCTGAAACCCTTAAATAAAGCACTAAATTGAAAAGACATATTCAAATTCAGCTGTTCATTGTCTTCAATTCTATCGCTTTTCCACTTAATGTATTTTTTTCTTTCACACATAATAAGCCTTAGTTATGAGGAAAAAAGACTGGCAGGAGAGACAACCCAGCAATTCAGCGTTTCTAACGGTCTCATCAGATAACCACAAACATTGGTGCCATTGGGAGAGCACAGTCTGTGGGAGAAGAAAGCATGATGACCTGGCCACAGGCTCAGCGCTGGGCCTGTGCTGAGATTCTGCCACAGTCTTTTCCCAGTTCACTCAAATAATTGTTTTCTTCTTCCCCAAATCAACCAATTATTTGACTGAACTAAGAAACAAGTGGTTGTTTTGACTTTAGGCTCCAGCTCAATGATAAATTAAAGTTTGGCATTTTACCACAGCTGGGTTCAATTCAGTAGTAAACTGAGATTCAGTGGGAGACATAAAGCAGCTACAAATTATGTTGTAAAGCCAGTAAATCATTGTCAACTTGTTTTGTGGCTTTAGAAATACACCTGACAGGTAAAAATAGTGTAAGCTGGATACCTTTCTCTGAAAAAGCCAAGCGGCCAGTGGTCCTTTCCTATTTTTCTTTCACCACTGCTTGTGTTTTGTTTTTTGGTTTTTTAATTGTGATGACACACTATCCTAGGAGTCGTTGGCTCTAGTGCATTCGTTCTGTTCACAATCACCAGGTGTGTTTCCGAGGACATCTGTGCTCCTGCACCGTCTGGGATGTCCCATACCTGAGGGCTCCTTCTCCTTACCTTTCCCATTCCTGCCTCTACATCTGTCAAGGGACTAAAGTCATTAATAGCCCTGGGCCCATGGAAAGATGGGGGCACATACTTACCTGGGGGACCTGAGCTTGTCCCAGCTTCCCATAATGTAGCAAGCCACTCCCAACCTGTACTTTGTCTATCACAGAAGAATCACAGGCATGCAAAGTCCCCAAACAGCTAGGGGAAGTTGGCAAAGAGCTGTCCTGTGCCTCGCCGATTCAGACTGGTTGATCGATGACAGCGGCTTGGCCAGCTGTGTCCAGGCTTAGTGGGAAGACAGCAGTGGCTGAAAAGCAATATGTGACGCGTGTGAGGAGCGCGCCAGGCATTTTCCCTCCCTCCAGTTCCGAGGTATTGCTCAGGCTCCGGGCACTGGGGGATGGGTGCCAACAGGAGCAGTGAACAGGTGTCTTCTCTACCGGCTCATTGGCAATCAGCACTCACCGGGGCTCTGCCTTTGCCCACCCACAGGGGTCAGGGGAAACCTCTTCTCAAGATAACTTAAGTAGCCTCTGTGACCCAGAAAAGGGACCCTCAGCAAAGCCGTACGACAGGTCTGGAATGAAGTGGCCGAGTCAGAGCGGCAGAGGGATCTGCATGCAGCTTCGAGTCCCCGCCCCCCTCCCATTAAGGGTTCCTATGTGGCACTAAATACTTTGGGACAGCAAGGTGAAGGAGTTTCCAGATGATGGAAGCTGAAGGACGACCCCGGCCTCTGGAACTGGTGGCCCATCGGCTCTATCCTTTGTGCTGGCCCCGCCGAGAGCTGCCGGTCCAGGAATCCCTGCTGTCCCCGAGCATGTCCAGCATGCTTTATGGGCACCTTTCGTCCCGTGTAGACAGATGCCCCTTCCGAGTAGGGAGGTCTGAACACCCTGTGTGTTCAGTCGGGTGGTTCTTTCTGACCGCAGTGTTTTGTGACGCTAGATTAGGGCCGGGGTCGTGAATGTGGTTCTCTCCCTTTAAGTTTTGTTCCCTCCAAAAATGTTTGATTGGTTTGGTTTTCAGTTTCAGTCCACAGTTCTCATTCTCTTTCTCCTCAAGCTCCACCCCCCTCACTCTCACTCTCTCTTCCTCTCCTTGCCATCTTCCATAAAAAAGCATCTTTTACTGCAGTGATCCCCGTAAGTGATGTAACAACACACACCCCCCTCCTGTGGGCATCACAGTCTCCTTTGCAGCGAGTCTGAAGAGCTGGGGAGCTATTCCTTCTCCAGTGGAGTGAGGTGTGGTGGCAACAGTGCACCCAGGAGACCGGATTCTCCCACACAGGAGCTGTGTGATTAGGGACAAGTCAGCCTCTATTTCATCCATATAAAGAGGTAATTCTCCTTGCCCTGTCTACAGGATCAAATACAGAAATGCTCAAGAAATCTCTTTGCAAAATATAAATTGCTATATAAACGTTATTTTATTATTGTTATCCTTTTGCAAATCTGGTCACCCCACATAAGGTGCTAATTACACTGCAGGAGGATCCGATGGTCTTTTGTGGCACCTGACCGAAGAATGACAACTTCTAGGCAATGTCTGTCCCAAGGAATTCTCACTTATCTGGGATCCTCTTCGTATTCCCAAGAATGCTGCCTGATTTCCGGACATTAACCAGAACACAGCCAAACTCAGGAGGAGGAGGCTGGGGCACCTTCACAGTCGTGGAAACAGCATCCCCGTCGTCAGGGTGCCTCCCACATTGCTCAGAGATGTTTGTCTTTGTCATCTATGAACTTCCTCAGGTGCAGGTCAGAAGTCTCCAGATCCCTTCTGGCCCACTACAGATAAAATTGCACAGGGGAAAACGTGCTTCCAGTGTAGGGGTTTCTGATTTGACAGCTTTGGATTTGTCTCTGAACTCAAACTCCTTCAATGCTGCATCTGTTTCCCTGCTGGATCTTACAGACAATTGGTGCTCGAGTCTAATAAAATGATAAGTTGCATATAACCTGTGCAATGCTGCTTGAGAGCATTTCCCTTAAAATCTCCTCCATGCTTTTATTTAAAAAATGATTGAGGGGCTGGCCTGATGGCGCAGCAGTTAAGTTCGCGCTTGGTAGGCCGGGGTTCGCGTGTTCGGATCCCGGGCGCCCGCCGACGCACTGCTTGTCAGCCCTGCCGTGGTGGCATCCCGTATAAAGTAGAGGAGGATGGGCACGGATGTTAGCCCAGGGCCAGTCTTCCTCAGCAAAAAGAGGAGGATCGGCAGTGGATGTTAGCTCAGGGCTGGTCTTCCTCGGAAAAACAACAACAAAAATGATTGGCATTGAAAAGGTAATGAATATTAACGTGATGTTTTAGGAGATGACACCTAACTAAAATCTCAAATAGCACATCATGTAATCAATTCATATTTTCAATATAGCAGTTCCTCACCAACTGTGGGAATTTGGTTTCTGAAAATCCCAAAGGTAGAAAAATTTGTAGTTGAGAAATAAAAGATTATACAGAAAAAAATACCAGAACTAGTAGATCTAAGATTCCTTGTAAACCTTAAAAAGTTCTTACAAGTACATTTCTATCAATTTCAATGAAGCAGTAAAGACAGCACACTCTGTAAAGACAGAATCAATGAACTGATGGAGTTTTCACCATTTAAAATTCATGATGGTGTGTAGAGTATTTGTTTGGCCTCTCTCTCCAAAAGGGATGTGCAGGGAGGGACAAAAGTATTGCTGAGCAGGAGGTCAGCACTCCCCATAGGCTTGGCCGTGGGAGGTGGGGGTGGATGGAGGGCAGACTGGTTGTCTTTTACCTCCAACAAGGCTGCATGAGACCAGGGAGCAAACCAAAATGGTGCCCTGAGGTGCTAAAGGGAAAGCAGGGAAGTTCCCAATAGATCAACCAATGTCGTGGGGATGTGGGGTGAGGAACAAGGGCAAATTATCAGAGCTGAGGCTTAGAGACCAAACCGAGCAGAGGAAGGAGAGGAGGAAGCAAGAACCACAACAACTCAGAGCGGAAAGTCAGAGATAAGGCGTTAACTCCTGCACCAGTTTTGCACATTCCAAGTACGTTATTGTGTGGACAAGCCAGGTCCATCTAAAGACACAAGAAAGAGTGAGGAGTAATGCATTATTATTATCCCAGTTATGCCCAATAAGCAGGACTCACAAGTTAGGTACATAGGAAACGTGATTCTTTCAGGCACCAAAAAATGTATACTGGAATTTTGCATAAGAACTTGAGATTGGGGATAATTACTGTTACATTTTCAAAAGATCTGTTTTCATAGGTGTAATTTCCCTCATTCCTCATTTTAGATGTCCTCCAACCTGGTAAAAAGCAAAATGGGTCAAAGGATCCATTCATTCCAAAGAAACTGAAATTTAGAATTGATTTTAAACCTGCGGGTAGGCTCTTCTGCATCTGAAGAAAGAGATATTTTCTTCATCAGTCTTTGTGATTTTTATTTCAATCATTACATGAAGGATCAAAATTCCTTCTGCTCTAAATATTGGTATGTGGAGAGACCCAACGTCGTGTGTTGTATTTCTGAATGTCTTTGACCAGAGTTCCTGGAGGTATCTAACCACGTTCTTGAATTGCCTGATTGCTCTAACCATTTCCCTGCTTTGCAGAGTCAGACGGAATGTGCATTGCAGGTGTATTCGCTTCCTATGGCTGCTGTAACGAATTATCATCATCTTAGTGGCTTAAAACAACAAAACTTTATCATCTTACAATTCTGGAGATTGGAAGTCCAACGTGGCTCTAACTGGGCTAAAATCAAGATGTGGCAGGATTCTGTTCCTTTCTGGAGGCTTTAGTAAATACGTTTACTCGCCTTTTCCCGCTTCTGGAGGCCACCGGCACTCCTTGGCTCAGGGGCCCTTGCATCCTCAAAGCCAGCAGTGGCAGGTCAAGTCCTCGCTCGCATCACCCGAACACTAACTCCTCTGCTTCCACATTTCACGTTTAAAGACCCTTGTGGTTACACTGAGTCCATCCAGGTAATCCAGGATAATCTCCCTGTTTCAACATCAGCTGATTAGCAACTTTAATTCCAACTGCAACCTTAATGCCCCTTTGCCATACAGCGTAACATATTTACAGGTTCCAGGGACTAGGATGTAGACATCTTTGGGGGGTCATTATTCTGCCTCCCCTGTCAAGGTTTGTTGAAGAGTAGCGACAGTCATTAGGGTCTGGGTCCACGTGCATAATTCAATAAGTTCTTCCTAGAAATTGTGTATTAGAGTACTTCTAATAAATTTACTAACAGAGGAACTAGAAAAATTCTTCTTTGTATTATTAAAACTACATTGAATATGAAGAGTGACCAGAATTGGTTAACATGATAAAAGTGGGGTCATTATTCCCATCATCCAAATGTTGAAGTGATGCCGATGCACCCTTGGACCTTCTGCAAGATAGGAAACCAACTGCACAAGAGCTGTGACTTGGGTTCCTGTGTGGAGAGCCGAGGAAGTGTAAGTCCCGGGAGGGCATAACTCTTGAGGACAAGGGACAGCCTACAGGGCAGTGAGTTTCTGACAGTGGACCCAAACATCCCTCCAACGGTCTATTCCTCTTGCTGTGTGTCCTTTCCCCAGCTGCTGCTTTGTAGACGACATCGGGTCTTTCATGTTTTCTGCACTTCTAACCCCCTATGAACGAGCTGAACACTTCCCTCCAGTCACTCATTATAATTCTTTTTCAGAAACCTCTTTCTATTCTCACCTTTCCTGCTGTTATATTATATGGCATTTCTTTAATAAACAGCCTCAATATTTTCAATGTCTCTGCAAGTTTTGATGCAACCGTGCTCATATCTGCCACTTAAAAAGCAACCCCCCTGACAGTCCTGATCTGTTCTAGTCTCACTTTACTACGGAAGTTCATTACATTGTGTTTATGACCAGTATGTTTATTTTATTTTTCAACAAATTTGGAGCTGGAGAAATTAGTTGTCAAAAGAATCTGCTTGGATCTGTCAGACCAACTTCCTGACAATTCAGGATAAAGGTAGTTTCTTAATGGACCTTCTCTGAGATTTCCACCACCAAAGTTTCAAGTACTTCAGGCTCAACTTCAGTGAGCAAAATGTCTGGTTTTGGAGATGTGCCTTCCTCAGGCAAAGAACTAGACCCCCATCCGTATTAGTCAGCTCAGGCAGCCATAACTCAATACCGTGGACTGGATGGCTGAAGTGGCGGAAATTCATTTTTCTCTCAGTTATGGAGACGAAATCCAAGACGGAGGTGCCAGCATGAGCAGTTTCTGGTGAGAGCTCTCTTCCTGATTTGCAGATGGCTGCCTTCTCCCTGTGTCCTCACATGACAGAGAGAGAGAGGGAGCAGGCTCTCCAGTGTATCTCCTTTTAAGGGCATAACCCCATCCTGAGGGCCCCACCTTCATGACCTCATCTAAATCTGATTATCTTCCAAAAGCCCCATTTCTAAATACCATCATGCTGGGGCTTAGGGCCTCAACATAGGAATTTTGGGAGGATACAGTTCAGCCTATAGCGCCATCTGAGGAGCAGATTGGGTAAATTCCCAAGATTACAACACAGTTTCCCATAGACCTTCCATACCTAACCAAGAGCAGTATGTGACACATAGTAGTTGTTCAATAAATACTTGTTGAATAAATTGAAAAATGAACTGTCTATCTTTACCACTAGACCTGTCCTTCCAACATTATGGTGTCACATAGCAAGGATCAGCATGCATTTGTGAAGCACATGAACAGATGAATGAATTACTACTTAGTACCCACATACTCGACCACTGGAGACCAACCCTGAACTCCAGTTTGCCAGCTGGATGGGTCTCACTCCCTGCTGCCAAACTCCCTTACTGCTCGTGATCTGTTCACTGCGTTCTTATTTCCACTGTAGAGCCTTCGATGGTTACCTGCCCCAGAAAATATGGTGGGGCAAGGTTTGAATGAAGCAGGCTGGGCTCTAATCCCAAAGCAGCCATTTCATGTTTGGGTGAAAATGGGCAAATCACTGAATCTCTTTGATAATCTTAATTTGTATCTAATACAAATATCTTCAAAAGAGAACAGTGGGGACTAAACAATTTTAAACAAAATTATATTTCACCAGCTTAGAGTAGCAATCTCGATAAACGTCTATTTCTTCTGATTGTAGCCAATTCTATTTTCTATAAATCCTGTTTCCTCAGTGGGAATTTTCTCTCTAAAATTTGTGTTCAGCTTTGGTGACGTGGTTAACCCGGGTGCTCTGCCCTCTTGAAGAGGTTCCTGAGATTCGTCTGCCCAGTCCTTCTCTCGCTACCTCAGAACATCCCAGGGGCAGGTGCCTGTCCTCAGCTCAGCCAATCAGGCTTCCTCTCAGGACTTTGTCTGCTGGCAGAGTGATGTGAAGACAAGAGAAACTGCCGAAAGTTCACTCCTTCCAGCGGGGATAACTTAACAGTCACGTACTTTGTATCCTGGCTTCGTTCGTTTCCCAGCCTGACTCTCTGGTCTTCCTTTCGACTATGTGAACCACGCCCCCGCCCCCATACCCTTCTAACAAATGACGCAGTTAGCAGGAGTTAGATTCTCTAGCTTGCAACCACAAAACACTAATTAAAACTTATTTTTAAAACTTTAAAATTTGACTAAAGGGCATAAAAGTTGCTGAATGAGAAAAAATATGTATCTCGTTCACAGGCAGAAAGACCTGATGTTGTAATGATAAATATCTTGTTTCTATAAGATCAATGTGACAGCGACTAAACCATCAAAAGCCTTGCTCCCAACTGGGATTAAAAGAGTAAAAGAAGAAGATCGACTTCACTAGGTACTGAAGGGTGTTGTAGATATCGGAGGGCGTCAGTGTGCCCCAAGTTGTCAACACTGCAGCACTGGGCTATTTAATTGAGAGTACATTATAGCTATTTAAAAAAAAAAACTTCATATATCAAAATAAATTCTACAGAGATATAAGATTTAAATGCAAAATGTAATCATAAAAATTTTATAAGAAAATAATATGTTAATGTACTTATGATCTTGGAGTGGGGAAAGTCTTTCCAAGAACGGTACAAAAGCTAAAAGTCCTAAGGGGAGAAGACTGATTAATTTGACTCAATACATTTTTAAAATTCTCTGTGGAGCAGAAGTACCCAATGCATCACCCCTCAGCTGAGCTGATTTCTGGTTTTCTCCTAGCCTTCTCTGCTATCACTTCCAATGTACCATTTAATCACTTTAATCATTTCATTTGAAGTCATAGTAAAGGTTCTATTTCAGCACTTAGTTATACAACACTGGTCCAGGGTCAGGAATCTGGTGACAGTCACCTTGAACTGAACTGTGCATTATTGAAATGTGTGTGAAGTAATGAAGACAGTTTTAAAACACATATTACATGTCAGGGTGAGTGCTTTACATGTATTGTCTCATTTCATCCTAACAAATCTACAAAATAGGTACCACTATTATATCCACTTTACAGATGGAAAGGTTGAGGGTTGGAAAGGTCAAGTTACAGACACAGCTATTAAATGGCAGAGTGAAGGCTTGAATTTGGGTCTGTCTGTGAACTAAATGTACATTCTTAATGGCATCCCTGCACTGCTGGAAGGGGAACAGAGACATGAGGTCTGTTTGGAAGGCTTAGTAAGCATAAGACAAGATGCCTCCATGGTTCTCCCCTTCTAAATAAAAGCAAGCTGTACTGCAAACTCAACACACATTCATGCATTCAAAAAACCCTCATGGAGTGCCTACCGTGGTCCAAGTACAAGTTCTAGAAGTTAGTAACTCATCAGTGAGTAACTCAAAGTGTCTGCCCTTGAGGGAGGAAATAGGCAGTACAACACAAATAGACACAATGTGCCAGATGGCAGTAAATGCTCTAAAAAAACCAATGAAGGAGGGTAGAGAGGGAGAGAGGCAAGGCAGGGGGCTCCGCTATAATGGGGTTCAGGGAAGGCTTCTCTGTTAAGGGGACATCTGAGCACGTACTTGAGTCAAGTTAGGGAGCCAAACAGGTATTTAAGAAGAGTAACAAGCGTGAGAATCGCAAGTGCTAAGGCGTGAGCACACTGGACGTGCCTGAGGACACACCCCCTGGAGAGCAGTGTGGCTGGGGGAGCCAGGGTCAGAGCGCTGGGAAATGAGGCCAGGGGTATGGGAGGGCCGGAACATGGCGGAAATGTCCGCCTACCATGCTCAGAAAAAATATGCCTTAGTGCCAGTGTCTACAAGATGGCACTGGGCTGGCTTTCCCGCGGAAAGGCGTTCTGTACTCCCGTGTCCTCAGAAGAGGTGTGCACCCTCTGACTGCAGACTCGAATCACCTAGCCCTGCTGTCCTCAACCAGAAAGGCACACCCGCCCCTTAGAAAATGGGAAGCAGACGACGTTTTTATGATTAACTTACACAGCTGAGGCTGGATAGTCTCTGTCATTATTGTTTTTATCAAGCAGAGTAGACTAAACAGTGAAATGATCAATTAGCTTACGGACACCTCGGAGCCAGATTGCCCACCAGGAAATGAATTCTCTCCACCCCGACTAGGCTGTGCGTTTGAGATTTACACGTGCTGTTGCTGCTGCAATTTGGGTTTAGAATTACTCTGATTCCCTTCCTTGTGGGTTCCTGTTAAAAACACAACATGTTTAACTCTCAATAGTCAGCATTGGGGGAAGAGGTGCTGTGACAAAAAAAATTATTTTTTAATTCTGTTGAGCTGTTGTCAGATATCCTATGAAAGCTTGTGATTAGAACCCAAGTCTGGTCAAAATCAATGTCAAAAGACTCGTTTTACCAAGAAAGAGTGAGGGATTAGGAAGGTAACCTTTAAAAGGGAAGATTTGTTTTTAACTGGAGTTGAGTTATTGTACTAAGAAATTATATTCCTAAGGAGCAAGAGTTGGCAAAATTGTTTTCTGTAAAGGGCCAGATAGTAAATATTTTGGGCTTTGAGAGCCATGCCAGTCTCTTTCACAACTACTCAACTCAGTGTGAAAGCAGTCTATGAACGGGGAAGCGTGGCTTGTTCCAATAAAACTTTATTTACAAGAGCAGGTGGCAGGCCAGATTTAGCTCGCAGGACAGAGCTTGCAGACTCCTGCTGTAGAGGCTCTGGTTATTGATTTCTACAAGTGCTTAGGGAAACAGGTAGGAAGAGAAACGTAGCACTGCTTCTTTCTTTGGTCCCCTGCTCGTGAAATTAAATGTAATTGTCAAAAGAAACCCAATTGAGCTAAAATAATACCAAATAGAAATAATAAATGGGGCTCAGGGTACAGATTGCCTCTGCAGTCTTAGGACGATGCAAAACATATTGATGCCCAACCACGGCAGCGACCACCCTGCTTTTGCAGTAGGACACAGCAACTGTCTTATGAAGAGGGTTCCTGGTCAGTCATACTCTCCCTCCCTTTGTTGTTGGGGAAATCTGATGAAGGGTTTTGGGGTTTGCAACAACACTTGCATCAACCTCCTGACTATCACGGACTTTCCTGTCTGGGCTCACTGGACTCCGGCTGTCGATCCCCTCCTGGCCGTAGGTCCAGCCCTGAACATGTCAGCCTTCCTTGGGCATTCCAGGACCTCTCCACACAGCATCTGCGGCATGTCACACAGTTCTGGGGCTGGGCCCAGATCCC
Source organism: Tapirus indicus (assembly GCA_031878705.1). Classification (NCBI taxonomy): domain Eukaryota; kingdom Metazoa; phylum Chordata; class Mammalia; order Perissodactyla; family Tapiridae; genus Tapirus; species Tapirus indicus. The sequence continues at coordinate 151,779,958 of CM062918.1, read as the reverse complement.
CAGGAATATGCTTCTCAAGAAAGAGGAAAGAGACAGAGGCAGGGTGGCTTCACACATCTGCTCAACTCAACCATAAACCCTTAGACGGTCAAGAGCATATGGTGTATTTCTTTCCTCTACCCCTCAAGAGGCTAACATGGACCTGTCCACAGAGAAGATGCTTGACAAACGCTGGTTGAAGGGAGATGCCCAAGACACTACTGCCGTTGATCAACTGCTCCCTCAGAGCCTTTTGAGGTCTCCACCCTCAGCAGCCTTCACTGTGCTTCTTCTCCCACTACCTCGCACTCCAGCCAGGAAATAAGCCCAAAGGTGAGATGCTTTACATGTTGAAGAGTCTCAGAATTTTGCTCTTATGGCCCATAAACTGATAAATTTAGTGATTCTGTAGCATTAAATCAGACCCAAGTGGCCCTCATTAACTACCAGTGATGGTAGAAAACTCAAAAATAGAAATAGAGAAGATGCTGTGGTCTGGTGGGACCTTTGAAAGGCACATGCTTCCCTTTCCTCTTCACCAATAGAGTCTTTTTTTTCTTTTAAGATCACAGTAACGGATTGTTCTCAGAAAAAGGCAAAGGTTACCCTGTGTGCTGGAGGATATGTTGCCAACTCTAAGTCTGGTAACTGCGTTACACAAATTCCCTTCTCTATGAGGTCCAGGTTAGGATTTGCCAGTGAGAGGAACCTGTGGGAATTTGGAATGCAAAAGTGAAGCAGAAGCCATTATTATTCCCCAAAGGTGTTTGCGGGCAGATGTGTGGGCAGAGGGAAGATTCCCGGTGGCTTCCAGATTGCTCTTGAGAACCATCTGCTTTGTGGCAGCAGATCGAGGTGGTGGATGGAGCTTCTCTAGGGTTCCTGGGAACTGCATCAGCTTCCAGGTGAGCTTTTGAAAGCCACCTGCTCAGGTCCTCCTGGCCAAGACCCCCAGTGTCAACAACGCTGACCTCCAGCCACAGCTTCCCTGGTCTCTGTGTCCCAAGGTCTTCCACGGAAACCCTTAATTCTATGTTAAACCCTGTATGCACAGAATAGAGAGAGAGGCTTCTGTTTTCCAGACCCAACTCTGTATCACCGCAGGTAAAGGATAGGCTACTACAAATTTCACATCACTTTAGCATTTGCTTTCCTTTTGGAAATGAGTGGATGTTAAGGAGAGCATCCACTGAGGAAACAAGTGCTGTGTTCCGCTGACTCTAAGACGCTCTTGACTACAAAACATGCAAGTACCAGTAAGAAAGAAAAATGCTCGAAATATGTAGTTTAATACGAAGCCCCTTGGTAAATCTGGGACACCAAATGGCTATATCTCCAGTGCAAGTATAAAGTGGAAACGAACACACCTCCCAGAAAGGGACAGCAAGAAAACACTGCCAGTGGGGGAGGGAGAAAAGCTCCCCAGAGAATTTGAGCTACAAGCAGCGCACGTAGCTTTGTGGTCTGAGTTTACATTTCCAGTGTAGCCACCAAATCCTGAGGCAGAGAATTTGGTGGTTTTGGGTGGGTGGTGCCCTCGATGACTGGCTGAAGAAAGGCAAACCTCACCTTCTGTCCAGGTGGGCAGGGATTGCACCAACATCAACTGGCAGATGCATCTGATCTCAGAGACTCACAACACGGAGGGAGAAAACAGTGATGTGCCTTGAAATATGTTGGTAAATGACATACGAGCAGGTTCTGTGAGTTTCCCACTAAGAAAGCGTCTGAGAGGATCTGCTTCAGATTCCAGGTACAGAGCTAGGCGGTTAATCAGCATGGAGTTCAAACCCCTCTGCTTACGGACACTCTGGACCTGGCCCCACCTAAGTCTCCAGACCCACCGGCCCAGCTGCCCACTCTGTGTTCACACTCTTCACACTCTATGTTCCAACTTTTTTCAGCTTCTTCCAGTTCTCAGGACTCACTGAGCTGTCCCACATTTCTGAGCTTTCACACACATCGTTCTGTCAGCTCTACTGTCCCTCCTGTCCTTTGTTGCCAGCTTACTCATATTTTTGAAACTCAGGTGAGCATGGCCTCCTTGGGGAAGTCTTCTCCAACCAAGTCTGGTTTACGTGTGCCTCCTCTGTGCTTCCACAGCACCTCATGCTCAATAACAGCCGACGAAGGTGTGGTACCTACTGTTTGCCAAGGACGAAGCTCAATAAAACACAAAGTGCCTCCTACAACGGCCGGCACACAGTAGAGGCTCTGGAAATGGAATTTCTCTCCTCCCTTTCTTAAGGGCCTTGAGTATTTGCTTCTACTCAGCAAAATGCACGGCCTACAATACACCAGCCACAGTGTTGAGGCCACAAGGGTGAATGAGACACAGTCCCTGCTCATAAGATGACAACATAGGGAGAGAGAATCGGAGAAAGTCAGCTATTTAATTCACATGAGACAGCGTTACAGGGACGCATGGGATGGCCTGAGTCAACAGCTTGTGCAGCTCAGGGAAGGGTACCGAGGCTGGATGTCTGGAGAGCAACTCAGAGGCCCAGTGTCATTAGGCCCGGAGTGCAGAAGGTGGGAGGGAGTTTGTGAGCAAAGACATAGAAGCGTGAGAAGAGAACTGTAAGAAGTGATGTGATTGGAGGTTAAAATTGTGCATCTTTGTGTCCCAGAGCTCAGCACAGTGCCTGGCACGTGGTGGGAAGGAAGGAAGCAATGAAGGAAGGAAGGAGAGAGAGGGGAGAAGGAGCGAGGGAGGAAAGGAGTCTGTCCTGCATTTAATTGTCAGATCAGCTGGCTTATGGGCAAACAGCCTGTTGGTTAGAAATAAACATCTAAGTCAAGAAGAGAGAGAGAGAGAAGGGATGGCGGATGGGAGGGAGGGAGGGAGGGAAGAAGGAAGAAAAGGAGGAAGGAGCTCTTTGCGGAGGATTTTTTAAGTTTGATTTTGGTCATTCTGGTCTCATACTCTTGATCTCACTCCCAGTTTTTATTAACCACAGATTCCAATGTGCCCATCAAAACCAGAGAGACAGCCCCGCCCCCCCCCCCCCCAAAGCAGCAGGGATCCGTGTGCAGTTTTGTGCTGGTGTTTAGCAACCGGCTCTCCGGGAGGAAGACAAAAGCCCTGATTCATAGCAGGCATCAACTTCCGTGGTGTGAACACTCACCGTGGCCAGTGTCAAGCCACCAACACGACACACCTGAAGGCAGAGTCGGGAAGAGAGGCTGCGATCAGCTCTCGGGAGCTGGCACAGACCGGCCCAAGCACGTGACTGCCTGTGTGGGTGTTTCAGAAATGTAGACAACGCAGGGACAGGAGCACTCTGAACAGCAGGTCACAGGGGCCAACGTCTGGAGGCCCAGGGCCAGCTCTCTGCAAGAGGCCACCTCTCCGAGCACGCCAAGAGCTCACAAGGTTCATGGCCCCAGCCCTGTGGAAGGCGCCTTGGACAGAAGTGAAGATCTGATCAGGACGTAGATCTCCAACAAGGCTCAGGGCACGGCGGGTGAGAAATGAGGTCCAAGCTGCCGCCCTTGCCCCGCGCCCTGGAGAGCTGAGAAGCAGCGGGCTCCTGTCACTCGGGCGGAGAGTTTTGCCTGGAGCTGAACTCCCAGGGGGCCCCTTGAACGTGTGCTGAGGGTGTTAGGCGCTCTGCTGTGACTGGCAGGGGGCCAAGTCTCCATCGGGCAGGAGGACGCAGAGGGCTGGTGACCACAGCGACATTATCTGGAATACCTATAAGTGTCCAGGAGTGATGGGAATATTGGCACGATATGGAGGGCACCAGTGGGAGCGAGTGGAGGGTGGTGCCCGCAGGAAGTTTAGGCTTCTTACCAGGAATGGTTCGATTATACAGGTTCTTAAATCTTGCCCTGTCCTCCTTTTTCTCACCAGCTAGGAGAAAACGTGGAGTGGACACACAGGCTGTGGGAGTTAAACAAAGAAACTCTTTATAATCAAACAAGAGGCTGTGGTTCAGAAGTATAAAGCTGAAACCCCTTCGCTTCACCAGGGAAATGTGGGGCTACCTCACCTCCTCCAACACCCTGCTGTTTATTCTGTCCCGGATGTGACCAGAGAGGTCAGGCAGATCATGAAAATGCTGAGGGATGTGTGCACACAAAGACTTGTACACGGATGTTCATAGTAGCATTATTTACAACAGCCAGAAGGTGGAAATAATCCAAATGTCCATCAACTGATGGATGGATAAGCAAAATGTGGTCTATCTGGACAATGGAGTGTTATCTGGCTGTAAAAAGAAATGAATTACTGACACGTGCTACTACCACGTGGATGAAGCTTGAAGACATTATGCCATGTGCAAGAAGCCAGTCACAAAGGACCATGTGTGACCACAAATGATTCTGTTCATATGAAACACCCAGAACAGGGAAATCTATGAGATGGAATTGGATTAATGGTTGCCTAGGGCTGGGGCCGGGTGGGGGAAGAGAGAGTGATGCTGGAGGATGTTGGGTTTCTTTTCGAGGTAATGGAAATGTTCTAAAGTTGACTGTGTTGATGGGTGTACGTATCTGTGAATATGCTAAAAACTATTCAATTGTGCACATTAAATGGGTGAATTATGTGTTATGTAAATTATATCTTAATAAGGCTATTCTTTTAAAAGCTGAAGGAAGCTGATCAGAGTAAGACCAGCCCTTGTCTCAATCCCTCCTCCTTTTACCCCAGCCCAAGTGTGGCTCTGGGAATGGTGTTTGGAGTCGCCGGACCTGCTGAGCGACGGGGGTGGGACCTCTGGGGAAAGCAGAACTCTTCAGACGTTAAAACCCAATGGGACAGGACATGCCTAAAAAGAGAGATTAAAGGTAAGCAGAGGTGTGAGGCCACCCACGAGTTATCCCTGACACTTCCTGCCCCTCATCCTCCACATCCGGTCCTGACCTGGTCTGGGGATGGTGCCTCCCAACAACTTCATGTCTCCCTACTTCTCCCCATGTTCACTGCTACCCCTCGTCCAAGTTATCTCTGAACACTCCAGCAGCATCCTCTCCGTCTCCCTACCTTCACTCCCGTGCTCTCTGGCTTACTCTCGATACTGCACCAGAGTGAATTTCCTGAAACCCAAAGATCATGGAGTCACAATCTCCAATGACTTCCCATTGCTCTTAGAAAAAAGAAAAAATCCTCAAGCTTGCCTATGAAGTTCCGCATCATCTAGCCCCAACCTCAGACACATCCTGCAAGAACCCCTTGCTCTCCCTGCTCTGGCCACATTGGCTTTCCTTTAGTTCCTCAGAGGGACAAGGCTTCCCTATTCCACAGGGCCTTTGCACATGCTGTTTCCTTGGGCAGAAAAGCCAGTCCATAACACTTCACCTGGATCCTCTTTGTCATTCAAATTTTAGTTCAAATGTCACTCCAAGAGTCTTCCTTCTCCAGTTCCCACAAGTGGCTGTGCCCCGTCCCCTACACCACTCTCAGTCACAACAGTCTGCAAATTCCCCTCCTAACATTATCACAGTCTGTTGTTGATTTGATTATTTATTAATTCTCTACTGAAATGCAAGTCTCCTCACCTTGTCCCAAACTTCCTAGTGTCTCCCACACCCCCACAGCCAGCCCCATAGAGAGAATAAATTCTCAGAATAAACTTAAGAAATAAGAAGTTCACCTTTAGCCTCCCTCCCACCTTCCTTCTCGTCTCTGAGAGGCTCTGCAGTCCCAGGGACCCTGTATCTCCCTGCTGCCCTGGGGCCTCAAGGCGTATCCCCGCCCCGACCTGGCCTGACCTATGCAGGTCCACACGCCGAAAAATGGCCTTCCTCCCTCCTTCTGCCCCTGCCCCATCCATGCTGCTGCTGACCTCAACTAAGGCATGAGGGAGAAATCCATGTCTAACCTGATTAATTTACACGGAAGCGAGAACACGGCCAGCCCCCTGAACAGTCACAGAGGACCAGTGAGAGAAGCCCTCCGCAGAGTGGGCGGAGGTGTGTGAGGGGTCTGCCCAAGGAGCTGGCTGTCCCAGGGACGGCTGTCCTGGGCTGTCCTGGCCCTTCACCACTCTCCCTCCTTTACTCCTGAACCTGAGCCTTTCTCTCCCTACAGCTGCCGTTGGGACAGGGGCTGGGCAGACACAACTTCACCTGTCTGTATATGGAGGCAGGTACAAAGGTTCTGTGATTTGGGGACTGCCTGTATCTCAGTGCTGAGAAATATATTTTTATGTAATTTCTCCTGAATTCCGTGCCCAAAGCCTAACCAGATTTTCAGATTGTTTCACATCAGACATTTTCTCCTAGAACTGCAAAAAGAAGCCAAAATAAGAAACCACTGGAAAAAAAGAAGAATTACAGTAAAAAGTACACACTTATACACCTGCAAAACTCCATAGCTAAATTAGTCTCCATCAAAGGATTCCAGATTTTGAGAGTTCACTGGCCTCTGTGTCAGGTCAAAAGCTTAGGCTGGGTCCCCAGGCAGAGCCTCCCAAGGTTTCCTCATCTAAGAACCATTTGGGACACTTGTTGTGAACGCACTTTCTCAAGTGGCTGACCTGCTGAATTAGAACCTTCACAGGAGGGACCCCTGGTCTACATGTTCCACCAGGCTCTCTTCTCTTAAAGACGATGGAGGAACCTCCTCCAGGAGAGCAGAAGTGGTGACTAGTACAGCACTGGTGGCTTTGTCCTTGGTAGTTAATCCCTGTAAACCTCGTGGTGGGCCCCGCTGTCAGGATTTCTGGTCCCGTGAGAAGGGGTCCGGGAATGTGAATTCCTAACAAGAACCCAGACGATGCTGATGCTGCCATCCAGGCACCACTTTGAGAAGCACTGCTTTAGAGCAAAAGGCCTTCAAAGAATTTGTGTTTGCTGCCTCCAGCCCTCCCTTCCCGCTCTCTCTGGAATCCCCTCCAATCGGGAGTTATTCCCTATCCATCCCCAGTAACTGCCGCTGTCAGGATCACCCGACCTGCTCATTGCTAAGTCCAGTCTGCACCTTGCTCGGCCCCTCTGACACCAGGTCAAAGACTGCTCCATGAAGTATTTCTTCCCCAGCTCTCCAAGACACCCTCTCACTCTCTGGTCTTCCTTCTCCTCACTGACAGCCCCTTGTCCGTCTCCTCAGCTTGGGGGCGTCTTCTTTATTCTGCACACTCTCTCCCTACAAAATCTAGCCCCCGCTTCAAATACCATCTGTATGCTAATGGTTCTCAAATATGTACCTCAAGCCTGGCTGTCTCTCTAGAGCTGTGTACATTTTCAAATGTCTGGCTGCCTTCTCAGCACTTCCACTCATATTTTTATCAAGTAGGCATCTCAAACTTAACACCTACAAAGTTAACTCTCATGCCCCCGGCCTTCCCTATCCTGCTCCACCTGCCCCCCTCAGTAAATGGCAATCCCATCCTGCTAACTGCTTAGGCCAAAACTGTTTGAGTCATCCCTGACTCCTCTCTTTTTATCACGGCTCATACCCAATCAGTTAACAATCCTGCTGGATTTCAAGGCTCCCTGTTGCTCACCGCCTCCACTGCAGCCACCCTGGACAGATGGCCCTTGTCTTTTTGCAGGGTTATTGCAACGGGCTCCTACCTGGTCTCCCAGTTTCCGCCCTTGCCCGGCTTCTGTCTACCCTCCACGGTGGGCAGAGTGATCCCGCAACAAGGAGTCAGCTCATGTTCCGCTAAAAATTCTCCAATGGGTTCTCATGCTCTTAGGAGTCAACAGAAGTCTCTCAAGTGACCCGTCAAGCCTGCACGGTCTGTGCGTCCTCCTGTCCCACACCCTCGTCGACCACACTCCCCTCACTTGTGCCGTGCAGCTGCCCGGGGCTGGCTCGGGTACACAGGACACCTCAGAGTCTCGGCCCTTGCAGTTCCCCTGCCTGGAATGGTCGTCCCCTGCATGTTTGTGCGGCCCTCCCTTGTCCTCTTTCCCGGCCTTCTCAAATGTCATCTTCTCAGGGAAGCCTTCTCTACCAGGGTCTTTAAAACTGTAACGGCCTCACCCCTCACTCCCTGTCCCCTCTCATCTTCTCACAGGACTCCTTCTAACACACCACTAATTCCCTTGTGTTCTCTAGTGTCTGCCCACCACCTGACTGGAGGCCAGTGCAGGCACAGATGGTGTACATTTGTCTATTGATAGGTCCCCAGGCACGTAACTGGCAGTTGCTGAATGAATGAATGAGTTCTGATTTTGATACCAGGTGCTGCGCACAAGTTATCTCATTTATTCCCACTTCCCAGCTGAGCAAATGGAGGTCAGTAGTGGTTCTGTAATGCATAGAAGGTCGGTAGAACCTTTGGGACGAGCCCCTATTTGTCCATGGGCCGGAAGGGTGATTCCACAACCTTCTGACTCTCACTGGACATTAGAATTTGTCCCCAGATGACAGGTTATTCTCAGTCAGAAGGACAGCTGGGACTCAGACATGCCTATTGGGCTCCAAAGGCCCCTGGTTTTTCTACAGTGCTGCCAACCCTACAGCTTCCATCACATCCCAGTGAGCGTGTTTAGCTCTCTGAAACCATTCCTAATGTACTGTGTACTAAGTAACCGTTCGCCCTCTCCAGTTCTCTCTCCCGACGCTCAGAGCTTTCTAGATTTCCTGACTCCAGCTCGTTTATTCCCACTCACAGTCTTCCTGAGTCACCTTCTATCTTTCGAGCCTGGAGTGGGGTTGGGCTGCCGACAGCGCCTGCTCTGTCCCTCAGTAGCGAAGTGGGTACATAAGAGGAAGCCGCCCCATTTCCTTCCCTAAATGTCTCCTGGTCTTGCTTTCACGCTGTTCTTTAATATCTCCATAATCACCGTGTCAAGATTAGAATCTTCACAAAATAAAAGGAAGCCTCACTTTACAGGAAAACAACAAATGTTCTCCAAGAAGTGGCTCTCTCCCTATTTACCCCCAAGTACTCTTCTGTTCCCACTTATGGGGTCTCTTCAGTCTCCATACAAATAACTCCTTTCCCACCATCAGCAAAGAACCCTCAGCTGTGAGACTTGGAATTATTTCTCTTGCAATTCCTGTGCTTTTCCAAAACTGCAGGCAAAATCTCCACTTCTCTGTCAGCCCTTTTTCATTCCGGTTTACAACTCTCCTGTCTCCCTTTTTAAGTAGTTATTCTTAAGAAGAGCACTTCTTTTTTTTTTTTTTTTTTTTTTTGTGGGGAAGACCAGCCCTGAGCTAACATCTGTTGCCACTCCTCCCCTTTTTGCTGAGGAAGACTGGCCCTGGGCTAACATCCGTGCCCATCTTCCTCTACTTTATATGGGACGCCGCCACGGCATGGCTGACAGGCAGTGCGTCGGCGGGCGCCAGGGATCCGAACTCGCGAACCCCGGGCTGCCAAGCGCGGACTAAACCGCTGAGCCACCGGGCGGCCCCAAGAAGAGCACTTCTAATTCCATTAAAAGTCAATGGAAGGTTTCAAAGATGCCTAAGAATAGGAGAGAAGGTAACGTGTTAGGAGACCTCTTGGTGGAGGAGTGGTGCTGTCCTTGTCCCTGAGAATTGCACTGATTTCAGTGACAAATTTCATCTCTTGCCTGAGGCATGAACCAGAAGATTTTGGCAGCTCCCTCCTAAATGGTGGACAAATAGGGACTGTTGTCCCGAGGAAGCGTGTCCCCAGGCAACGTTTGGAGGGAGACAGAGGTCAAGAGGCGGATTCTCCCCGTGAGCATGGTCAGCACCGCTGCCGTCTGGCAGCCCCTCCCAAGGATCAGAGATGCGGTTACTTCCAGCCGTCCTTTGAGGAGGCCCTGTCTACCTCACTCCCCAGGACTGCGGGTCTGCAGAGGCACTGAGCGAAACAGGGAGAATAAATGCAAAACGAACAGAGACTCTGCTCAGGGATCCCAGCGGCTGAGCTGGGGCTCTCAGATCCTTTCAATCACGGCTCCAGTCATGGTGGAACTTCTCCACTCGCCATCTCGTTTGCCAACGTGACCAAAAGTACCCAGAGTAGGAAGGCACCAGGGACTAGGCAGTGGCCCCAGCAGAAGACACGGGGCAGCTGACCATGGTAGCCAAGGGGCCCATCATGGGAGGAGAAGGTTCAGGGACCAGCTAAGACCCTTCGAGGCCCTAAGAATCGAGAAGGATGCACTGCTCTCCTCCACGTAGAGTTAATTTTTAAATAAACTATGCTAACCATGAACTAGGCACAAAAGAGTCCAAGAAGTTCTGATCTGTTCCCCTACAACATCAAGCAATTTGAAAAATAAGAACAGTGCCTCTGGCTCACCAGTGCCCTAAACATGCACACTTTCATTCTGTCTTGGAGTAACACAGTGGCTCAGGGCCCGGGAGGTTTTCCTCATATAGGAACTTGCCTGAAAGCAGAAGACATTTATTCTGATCCACCTGTCCATTATTGAGTGCCAGCTGTATCCCAGATGCCATGCTCAGCCATTTACATACCTCATTTTCTGATCCTAACAACAATACAGTTTTAGGGTGATTTGGGAACAGATTCCACCCATTCCATCCAAATGAGAGTAAATCAGAGAGTTTGGCAATACCTTCCTAAACCGAGGACCATGTTTGACAAATGAGAAAACCGAACATGTTGGTTGGGTCCACCACGTGGCAGAATCCAAGACGAGTTAGACACGCAAGTGATTTATTGAGGGAAACGACAGGAAGAGGCAGGGCGAGCCTTCAGACCTGCTGCAGGTCCGACCCCTGTGAGGGAGAGAGGGATGGAAGGGGGATCGGGTAGGAAGAGTCTAGGGCTGCAGCACAGTTCCAAGAAAGGTGCGGCCAGGCTTAGGGGGCGCCTCAAGTGCGTCCGGAATGGATCTGCCTTGGTCTCCTGCTGCGCCAGGGCACTGGCTGGGAAGAGCCTGCAGGAAGCTTGGCTGGGGTGGATCCAGAAAGGCAGTGCCCGGAGGATGGAGACGGGGGCAGGGCATCTGTCAGTTAGCCCTGGAGCAGCACATCTGAGCAGTGTTCCCATGGCTGCCACACGAGGAATCGGAGAATTGAAATGAATTTTCCTATTTACCCGGCTTGTTTGGTGGCGAAACTGTGATTCAAATCCAGGCTTTTTAGATCCATGTTCCATATATTTCTCACTGTACCAAGCAGATCCCTTATCTGGGATGATGTGAGATTGTGGAATTTTAGGTTATTTGAATTTATCTGTTAAAGTTTTAATTTTTTAAAAGAGGTTTTCTTCTAATGTGTTGCAATCAGTTCATTTACAGATGGAGGCATCCTGCCAACCACCAGGCTGTCCAGGAGAGAATGTTATCCAGGTTTCTGGGTATGACCTTGAGCCAAAAGAAAACACGACACCCTTGAAAAGTAACCAGGCATCTTTGTACCTCTGGCACCTCTGAAATAGGACACGCATTCTTGTGGGAGACACAGCATCCCGCCCTATAAAGCGTCTCTTCTGGAGGCTGACGCTGTAAGACAATAAATGGAAACGTCAGCTTCTGGCTGTGGCAAAGATATGCTTTTCTGCCACATTCGCCCTCCACCTTCTCCCCCTGCTAAGGAGGCGATTTGTGGCACACAAGCCATCAAAGTTGTGCTGTCAATGATAGCAAAAGAAAGGTTTGTTAAATAGATGCCATCCTCTGCGGAATTCATCCATTCCACAAACGTTTATTGAGTACCTACGACGTCCCAGGACCTGGGAATGCAGTGTGGAACGTGGGGACACACAGGCCCTGTTGTCATGAAGTTTTCTCTCTGGTGGGAAGAGAAAGACAATAAACTACAAACAAGCAATACTGAAGAGCAGCAACTGCTACGAAGGATATAGAACATTACAAGTGGCTCAAGAGTGGCGGGGGAAGGTGGTTGGTGCTTAAAGAATGGTCAGGGAAGCTTCTAAGCTTGGAAATGTAAGAATGGAGGCAGCCACACAGGGACGCAGGGGATGAGCATCCCAGCCGGAGGGAACCTTGGAGAGGAAGGACAGCGCCCAGAGGCAGGAACAGGCATCTTGCATTTGAAGCGATGGAATGGAGGTCTGTGAGGCCGAAGCCTGGAGCGTACGCAGAGACTGTCAGGGGCCAGAGAGCTGGATGGGGACCAGCTCACATGGGGCTTTGTAAACCAGGGCAAAGCCTGGATTTTATTCTAGGTGCAACCAGAAGGCACCAGTTTTAAGCAGAGTAGTGCTGGAGTTGATTTGGCGCTGTAGGGAGAGTGCACTGTGGGAGCAAGAATAAAAGCAGAGCATCCATTTGGCAGGATTGCAGTGGCCCAGAGGGGAGATGATGCTGGCAATGGAGAAGAGGGTGAGCCATGGTCATATTCTAAAAGTCCTTGGCCTGCTCTTAGAGAAACCTGTAGAGATCCAGCCTCATCTATGCAGGATGGACACTGAAGTAAGTTCTCTCAGCCCTGACCTCATGGGATGTCACTTGGGATGTCAGCAGGATGCAGTCTGGGCCCGGGATGGTCAGAGGGTCTTAACCAAAAGAGAGAAGGAAGCCAAAAGCATGGTTCCACCTTGACTGTGGTTGAAGGGAGATCTGATTCAAAAGCAAAAACCCATTGAACTCGATTTTTCTGGATTTTGGGCATGTTCAGGACCCGCCGTTGGTAAGATTACATCCTTTCAGGTGAGGACTGTGGCTGTGCACCCCTGCAGACACTGGTGAGCTGTGTGACACCCGTGACAGTTACGGACTGTCCAGTGCTCACTGCGCAGCAGGCGCTCAGTGCTCTCCTCTAGCGTCTCATTTAATTCTCCTAACAACTCTATGATGTAGGATTCTCATCCCCATTTTGTAGATGAGGAAACTAAGGCACACGGAGGCTAAGTTTCCAGACCTGATTACTCTCACTTTGAAGGCTTTTTTTTTGCTAACTACTAGTGGGGCTCCAGTGACTCCTGCGGCCCAAGGCTGTCTGTCCTGCATTTAGGGACACCTGGGCTGCTCTGAGGAAGCTTTTCTAGGACGTACAGCTATGGTGCTGGTGCAGTCATCATGGAAGTGAACTCTCCTCCTGTGGGCAGAGCTGACGTAGCCTGGCTGTCAGAGGGCCACACAGAAGACCATAGAAGAGGGTGCCCCGGCCTCAACAATCAGAAATTGCTGGTCCACCAATGCCATGGCCCAGCATGAACCAAGGTACCACAAACCCTCATGGTGAGGAGACACTCAGCAGATTCATTCATCAATTCCCTATTGTCCTCCTGAGCACTGGGCCCGTGTAGACACTGAAGGCGGTAGGGAACAAAGCTGCTCTTGCCTTCAAGATTCTCACGGGTCAGCAGGGATACCAACAGGCAAACTGGCTAAAGTTCACAAAACAAGGGAATTAACAACACAAAATATGCATGTAAATTTTATCCAGAAAATTGTAGACCATAGAAGAGAAATGTGTTAGCTGAACAGAAGTTAGGATCTAGAATCCATGTGGGTTGGGGCAGTCTGGAAGAGAAGACTTGAGGAGAAGAAAGGGGGGAATTATTGAGGCCACTATGGAGGAATCTGGAGTCCTTCTGAGGATTCCAGCCATTTCAGTGGGAAAGGTAGCATCTGGCTGTGTCCCTGCCTGAGGCCGCTGTCCTCTGAGGCTGAGCACTTGCCATCTGCTGGAGCAGCTCATGTTAACACAGGAAGCCACTGTGCTGATGACTTCTGCTCTGCCCTCGAGAGACGGGAGCAAGTCTAACAGCACACGGAGTGGAGGAAAATACGTTCTTGGGAAGCTCCAAGACTGAAATCTGACTGCTTTCAAAAACTCTTCACGAGACAGTGGCCAAGAGTTGCTTAGGGATCATTTATCAATAATTTGTATATTGCGAGAAACACAAATCTCCTTTGGCAGAAGGAGGAAAGTTGGGAATCTAAGAACCCCGGGGCCACACTTACCCTTCTCCTTCATCCACCCCACTCTCCTGGACACACCAAAGACCTGGGCGAAAGTCCCTCAGATGGGGAGGAGAGGAGGACAGGGGAGGTCTCTGGGGAAGGTCCCACCCTTCCTTCTGAGTTAGAATTGCTCACCTGGGTCATATTACACAGGTGGGGACAATGTTTCCAGAGGGCTACATTAAAGTATTTTCTGGGAAAGAGAATCGGGGGCTCCAGGAGTCCCTTTCTTCATCTCACTGGCATGGATTATGGGTTCTTTGACACTTTGGAAAGACCAGTGAGTCTGGGATGACAGGAAAAGGAGGACAGTTCCGGTGGATACCGGCCATTAGAACAACCATGTGGAGCTCACCTCGTCATCCTGCTGATGAGTAAAAACTCTTCTACCTGTAATAACATTGACTCCTCGCTATTTAAATTGCAGATACTATTGTCCGGTTTGTTCCCTTTTTGTTCTGTCTCTGATCTTTTTCACTTCCAAAAGGATTTGATTTCCATAGAGTCAGCTCTTCTAGTCTTGGCCTTCGTAGTTTCCATCTTTGGTTTTATACACAAAGAAGCCCGCAGCATCCAATATTATGAATTATTGATTTATATTTCTTTGAATTCCTTAGCACTCATTCATTCTCCTTTTGCGTATGACATAAGATAATGATCTAGTTTTACATTATTTTTCCACATAACTAATTTATTTTCCCAGGACCACGTGTTGCTTTATCTTTTCCTTCAAAAATTTGAAGTGCATCTTTGTCATTACTAAATAGTTTATATACTTGGAAGCGGGAGATTGTATTACCATAATCTTGCCAAATATTCTAGAGCCCCTTTCTGTGCCCCCTCCTGCAGGAGGATAAAACATACCCTGCTGAACTCAGGTGTAGCCATGTAACTCATGCTGCTCAATGACACGCAAGCAGGAATGACAGATGTCATTACGAAAAGGAGCCTTCAGAGCTGGTGAGTGGCTCACCAAGCTTTGTTCCCCTCTGTGACAACACCATTCATGTTTCTAGATAGACGCTGCTCCATCAGCCCGGGCCCCAGGAGGAAGGCAACATGGAAGAGAGCTCAGCTGACCTGTGATGCATAGACGGCTTGGGCGAAAAATAGACCCTTGTAGTAAACACTGAGATTTGAGGGGCTTTGTTAGCACAGCGTAACCCAGCCTATCCCAGCTAAGACGTGATCCTGGCCTCATTCTGATGCCTACTCCTGTACTAGAAACACAGAGTCTTAATTCTTAATTAGCTAGACCTCCCCCAACTAAACTAAAAACGAGGATAACCTCTCATCTGAAAGTCCTAGGAAACAAATCAAGAAAAAAATATGCCCAAACCAACCGCTCCAAGGTTTACGTGTTTGCTATTTTCTTCCTGTGTTCAGCGTTCCAGAATGCAGAGTGGCAGGCTGTGGGGATTGAAAAGGAAGGACGAATACTTAGGGAAAAGCAGAAGAGTTGCATTAAAACTGTCTTCTAGGAAATACTCGGTTTTGGGGGTTGGGGGTTACCTTCCCTCCGCTAACACAAGAGCCCTGGTGGCCGGCGGGGTTCTCCCAAGGCCGCCTGCACGTCCGCTTCACCCGTGACCAGCTCTTGGTCAGCTCCTCTGTGGGGCCTGACTCCGGGCTCCCCGTCAAGTGGCAACACTGGGCTGCCAGAACGGGTGTGGGGAAGTGAAGAATGGAATTTTACCTAGGGAAATGAAGAAAGAGAGTGAAGCGGGAAGCCAGTAAAAATTTACCAAAATCCTGTTTCTTCAGCTGTGGATGCTGTTTATTCCTCCTGAATGCGAGCACATCTGGAGGGGCCCCTGTGCCACAGTCTCTCCGTAAGGCCCTGGACTTCCCCACAGGTGGTGTTGTGCTTTAAGCAGCACTGACTCTGAAGCGGTAGATGCAAAAGCCAGGAGGGATTCTCAGGGGAAGGACTTTGTTAGTGCTCTGTCCCCGTCTGAAGTGACTTGTCCATCCCCCGGGCGGAGCGTGAATCCTTGCGCCAGGAGCTCGCGGAGATGCCACTGAGGCCGGAGAGCGTTCAGGTTTGCGTCTTCCCACCTTTGAAACCATCCCCGGAGCCTCAGATTTAGCCAGTAATGAGGCCTGGTGGATTCCAGTCAGAATCACATTTGTGTATGATAAGACCTAATTCTGCTCCTCTGCCCAAATTTTGACATTGAACAGCAGCCAGAATTTGACTCTCTCCTGAGCTTGAAGTTAGGGCAAGCTGTACTGCCTCCAACAGCATTTCTGCTCCAGCCCCGCGCCTCAACCGCCTCCACGGCTCGGCGGAGATTCACAGATGTAGAAATCAGAGCTGGCTCAGCTCAGAGGAGGATGGAGAACTGGACACCGCCCAGACAGGGAAGTCATACCCAGAACAATTAGCTACCAGCCACGTACATTCCAAATAGCACATCACAGAAACAGGAACCTCCTAAGTTCGGCACAATTAAGAACAGAAGCAGCTGGAAAAGCAGAAAAAAAGAAGCAGCTGGAAAAGCAGAAAAAAAATTGGTAAAGATTCTAACAAACACAAGGCTACATTTTTCTATAGGCTCAATATTGGTCCTCCTCCCACAAGTTCGTGTGTTGAGACCTAACACCCGATGTGATGGTGTTTGGAGGTCATGAGGGCTCTGTCCCCGTGAATGGAACCAGTGTCCTCGTAAAAAAGAGCCCAGAGACCCGACCCCCTTCTGCCACGTGAAGACACAGCAAAAAGACAGTTGCCAACAAGCCAGGAAGTGGGCCCTCACCAGACAGAGACTCTGCTGGCACCTGGATCTGGGACCTTCCTGCCTCCAGAACAGTGAAAAATAAGTGTCTGTTGCTTATAAGCCACCCCGTAGATGACATTTTTGTTACAGCAGCCCAGATGGACTGAGACAACTTTGAACAGTGAGATGAAGAAGCTGGGAACCCTCTGAGCTGTTACAGGAAGCCCTTGGGTGAGAAAAGGACATCAGAGACTGCCCTGGGGCCGGGAGGACCACCAGGGAATCAGAGGGTGGAAAGCAGAAGAGGTACAGACTGGACCAGAACAAAGACATTCTCGTCACCTTGTTAGTGAGCGGGAATCCAAAGGAACATGTTGTCCTGTTAGTGGTTGTCATTACAGTCATGCTGAGATACTATTTAGTAAACCCGATACTGTTCTCACTCCACAGCTTATGTGCAATCATTCTGAATTAATAAAAATATTTCTTCTTCATAAATTCTCAAGGTAAAGAATCCCTTAGGCTTTTTCTTGGTAGGTATCTGGGAGGTCTGGATAGGTCGACCCCACTGCCAAGGGAAGTCAGGATTCGGTGCCTGGACTGGACAGCCCAGGTAACCAGCACTCCTTACGGAACTGCTCCATAACGGGGCTTAGTCCTGCCTGGTGTGCTGCAAGTTATGCTTCCCACCCACCAGCTCCTTTCATCCTTGCAATGCCTCCGTAAGGCAAGTGGGGTAGATGTCTTACAGATAAGGAAACTGAGGTACAGTCACGTGCCAGGGTCATGAAGTTGGCAAATGACAAAGCTTTATCATTGGAACTGACTCTCGGGCCCTTTCCTTCATTCCCCGCTCTTAACTGGCAAACTCCTCCAGAACAGTGCTGTGGATACTCAACTTTGAAGCAAATAAGAAAGACATGTCTTAGACACTTGTGAGGATGGCTTTCTACCTTCTTTGGGATCTACCCTGAACCCAGAGGTGGACCGTCAGCAGCCATATCTAACACATGAGCTCCTACTGCACCCTGGCCATGGTCGATGGATGCAGGTGGGTGCCTGATCCAGTGTAGGTCATTCAGAACATCACACACACACACATACACACACACACACACACACACACACACCCATGAGAAATTCAGAGAGAGGGAATCATTGGGGCTAGATTCTGTTAGGAGCAACTCTTTTGAGCAATTCTTCTTGGTGGCTGATAAGATACTTCAGTATCCATTCAAATTTTAGTTTTGGTGAGGAAGTTTAGCCCTGAGCTAACATCTGTTGCCAATCCTCCTCTTTTTGCTGAGGAAGACTGGCCCTGGGCTAACACCCATGCCCAACCTCCTCTACTTTGTATGTGGCACGCCCCCACAGCATGGCTTGATGAGCAGTGTGTAGGTCCACACCTGTGATCCGAACCTGGGAACCCCAGGCCTCCGCCGAAGCAGAGCACGTGAACTTAACCACTACACCATTGGGCCAGCCCCTCCCCCCAATTTTTTTAATATAATTTAATTTTTTAAAAGTTTTTTGCCTAACTAACCACTTTCCGCTACGTGCAAAGAAAGAACTAGCTGTAGCTAATACAGCATAAGCCTCCCAGTCGCTCCCACTCTGGATCTTAAACTCATCTTTTCACACAACACTTCTTGCTTTTTTCAAACGCAGTTCTGTCTTCATCGATCATTTTCTCCACATTTCTCTAACAATGGCCAAATTGGGGTACTTTCCATTCCAGCCACATTTTTCTTGGACTCACCAACTCTTGACCTTCTCTGATGACCATGAAAAAAATTAGAGGCTGGAGAGAAAAACCACACACAGGTACTTAAGAGGGTTGAATGGACTGGCAGAGAGCCAATGGGATTGTGAAATCACTGTCCAGTTGCCTCAGTTCCTCTGAGCATGAGAAAGGTCCTAGAAGTCTGTCTCGGGCCCACCAGAACCAGCCAGCTGATTCACACTGCGGGCCAGGTCAGTTCAGTAGCCTCCATTTTGAGTCGAGTTTGCAGCTCACATAATACCAGATCAGCAGGCTAGTAGGTAAAATAACACTCAGAACAGAGCGTTATGAGCTCTAAACTTGCAAGTGAAGTCATAAAAAAAATCATCAGTTTAAACCTTAATCCCTGCCTGTGCTTGAACTAAGAGAGACAAGGATGAACTTTTAGCTGCTCTTCCATTTGATAAGGCTGAGTGCAGCAGCCATAAATTAGAAAATAATAAAGAAAGCTGTGGGGCACCACTGGAGCAGCCTGGAGCCTTCCTGCGTCTCTACTGACCTCTCTGCAGGGTGATGGGAAAGGCAGATCTGGCGTGGACACCGGGGAGGGGACTGGTTCACACAAGGGCCTAAAAGACGTCCACAGAGGCCTCCTCACCTCTGGGTACCGAGCATGGGTCACCAAGAGGATTTCTCGGCCCCCAGCGTCCACTTCAGTGTGACTAAACGTGCTCTTAATTGGTTTTCTATTCAGAGGTACTAAATTAACTTTACCTAAAAATACTGCTTGCTTAGTTCAGTGAGGGAAAACTGGATTTAGATTTAGAGTCATTGTACAGATACAAAATAATCTCTGAAACCTTCGCGTTGTTACCACAGCATATGGGCAAAGCAAAATGCAAATGACTTTGCAATTCTTGATTTGAATACAAGTACTATCGTGTCTGACACCAACATACTTTTTCAGCTTGATACTGTGGGGAAGATGGAAGGCTTAAAGCAATGGAGTCAGATTCGGACTCCTCTAAGTCGTTGGTCAGTACAGGTGGGTAAGCCGGCTCAGAGCCAGCAGGTCAGGGCTGCTAATCAAGTCAGATACATTTAGATCAGTGAAAGGTCCCGGGTGGGGGTCCGGAGACTGAGGTCTGAAGCTGGACGAGAACAGCACTTTCTCCCGTGTGAGCCTAGAATCTGAAGAATCTCAAGCTTCGGTTCTCTCTAAGTCTCCTCCAAAGTCTAAATCACGCTTATAAATGGCCGTGTTCTTTATTATTTCTTATTATCCTAAAATTTAGAGTAAATTTTATCTCCAAAAGTTCTACTCAAAATCTGAACATAATAAACTCTTATTTACCTAAAATCTAAACACCCCAAAAGTTCAAATAATCAGAAGAGTTTTTGTAAAACCATATCATGTTCATAACAATGGTTACTGCATTGTACAATATCCTAAAGTAGCTTCAGAATCATAAGGAAAAGATTAATTTCTGTTCAATTTGGCTTCATGAAGTGTGTTCTAGTTCTCTTCCAGGGAAATCCTCAGGAAATGAAAGACAAATCAGAGTAGTTCAAAAAAGATGAAACATCCTCTATTATTCCACCAGGTTCTCTAAACCTCAACGCTGAGGCTGCGCTTTGCATTGATTTCTTCCCCCTTGTAAGTGACTCTCCTTCCATTTGCACTCACCTCATTTCCATCAGTTATTCTTGGCATCTAGAAAAAACATAATGTTTAATATTATTATTATTAAAATCAGTATCCTGCCAGGCCAGCAACACAAAGAAAAGAGTCACAGACAGCTGTATTTCTTTGGGTCTTGAAAGGACTGACCCAACTTGGAAGAAAAGTTTCCTTAAATCCAAAAGTGTATTAGTGGAAACTTCCCTTGTTTTGTGATAGAGAGCTAAGTGCAATTATTTACAGTGTTTATGTCCTCCCAGAAAGAGCACAGTTGTTAGGTAAAGATGCTCAGCGCACACCACTGGCTGGGCATTCATTAGACACCAAGTGTGCACTGGTGGGTAAGATGCTGTCCCCTCCTTCTAGGTCATCCAGTTTCTCTGGGAGACAGACAAGTCCTCCCTGGCAAGCCTCTGCTTGGGGTGGGGGGGGGTGTGGGGCGGGGTATGATGGGCAGAGAAAGGACAGAGGAGAGGCCCCTGAGCTCTATTTGCATTCGGGGGAAACTTTAGAAGGCATTTGCTTTACCTTTTCTTTTCATTCTTTTTTTGTTAAGGCACTGATACCATAGAGATCAAGACCATCAGACTGTAGAGCCAGAGGCCCCGTTCAAATCTAAGTTTAGCCACTGATGAGCTGGAGCTGAGTGGCCCGGGCAGGTCACTGAACTTCTCTGTGCTCCACGTTTCCCACTGTCAAATGCAGATGATAATGATACTTGCTTCTTGCGGTTGTTGCAGAGGGTGAAGTGCTCAGACCTGTGCCTGGCACATCGTAGGGCTAGTACAGGTTCTTATTCATCTTTGGTGTTTTAGGTTCTAATGTCTCACCCATTTAGCCTCAATCTAACGCCTTCAACGCTCTCCATTACTAACAGCAAAGAATGCGGGAGTGAAGGGCAAGCTCCCTGGAGAGTCAGCTTGGTTTCTAGGCAACCGGCCCACCCACCTCACCGGGTCTCAGCTTACAGCTCTCCCTCCGCGTGCACGCACGTCCGCCCCTTCCTCCTCCAGCCCCGCGTTGTCTCTCCTTCCCCACTGGAGACCCCGATGTCATCTCTCTCTCCGGCGTGCTCCTCAGGACGCTTCGCTACTCTGGGGATACTTTTTGCAAACTACTTCGTATTGTAGCTAATACTTTAATCCTTCTTTAATCTCCCAGCCTTTCTAGATGGAAGTCCCTTGAAGGCAAGGCCGTGTCTCACTCGTGTCGGTGATTCCCGCCGTTCTGAGCACAACTGCCTTCACAAAGCTAGTCCTGAATTTGTTTCATAAATAAACATATGAAGTAAAAACAAACAAAACCCACAGAAAACATAGTGAAGTCGAGGGTGGCTTCTGGAGTCAGAGACTTGGGTTCTGGCTCGTCCGCGTTCCCTGTGGAAATCTGCACAGCAATTCTGTCGATTTCTCGTCTCCTCCTCAGTAAGGAGATCATCACAGCACCTCCCTCGTAGGGTTGTTGTAGCATTAAATGAGATAATTTTACTAAAAATTATACTTAAAAGGCACAGCTAAATGAGATTTGCTTCCTGCAGTGGCAGGACACAGTTACCGATCCTCGGTCTGGAGGAACCAGGGAAGATGCTGGAATCACGGCAATGGAGCAGCTTGGAGGTGCACACCATGGAGCTGAGACGCAGACGTCTTGGGGCAGCAGCTGGTTGGCTGGTGCTGGGTTTCTGAGCTTGGAGGATGGGGCCCATGGGCCTGGGACCCAGACCCCTGAAGAGAGGGCATCAGGGGCTGCTGCTGACCTCTCTGAGGGTGTGAGGAGGCTGACTCTGAGGTTAGAAGCCCGCGGCCTCGGTTCAATGGCTGCTACTGGAATGAACCGCGACGGTGGGGTAAGGAAGCTTTGCAAGAGTGATCTGACAAGAGCAGGGAATAAGTGGGAAGGAGGAAGCCCCTTCCCCTCCTCCAGAGGGGAATTTGAAATACTTTGCTTTCCTTTGTCGTTATTTATACCCAATCTAGTGATCTGTCTCCTGTATGTTTCTTGGCTCCTATTTGCATCCTTCCTATCATAAGTGAGGTAAGAAAATTGTCTTAGCAATCCAAACACATGTTTTTATTAGACTCTCAAATTAAAATCAGAGGTTTTTCAAAAAAGTACTCTGAAGCCCTACAAAATTGTGATTTATCCATTATACTTAGCTTCGTAAATGCTATTTATCTTCAAGAAAAGAATATATATGTATCTGTAATTTTAAAAGATGATTTAAAGAAAACACTGAGAACCTAATGAACACTATAATGTACCAGTGAATAATCATAATGAAAAACTTTAGTAGTGAGAATTGCTAAGGGAATCCACATATCACCAGAAAAGTCTCAGTATTTTTGTTTGAATTGTTCCGAAGAATGAATTGTCCAAGACGTGTAATACCTAACCAGCTTGTTAAAACTTGATTTCATTTTGCTCAAAAGTAACTAGGAGGTTGCATTCAGATTCAGTGGAGACCAAATTTGAGATGTTTAGCCAAAGAATAGTCCTCTTATTCATTCAGGAGTAATTCAAAAAGTATCCTCAGTGGCTACTACCTATCTGTCACTGAACAGAACTTTGTAGGTTAAGGTTAAAACCAGGGCTCTAGTTCAAGGAGCCGATAGTTTAATTGCAAAGATGTTCCTAACACATCTAAAAGGGTCTGAGTCTGAGATGAAGCTGGTCACCCCGTGGCAGCGGGGCAGAGGGAGCCCAGGTGCAGCACATCTCCCAGCCTCCTTTGCAGCAACCTGTGGCCCTGTGGTTCTCTCTCTCCAGTGGACTGAGAGAGTCAGAGTGCCTGAGTCACACAACATCCCACATGTGCTCCTCCACGTTTCTCCCTTGCCTTGGCATAGAATGGCAGAGACAATGACTAGACTGACATGGGAGGGCACATGTTGAGGACAGCAGAGTGACATCACCCTGAGTTTCTAAAGGACCACACAGAGCAGAGATCCCTCTCCCACCTCCCCCACCCCAACCCAGACCTTCTTCCCTGGATCGTAATAGGAGAAATAAACCTTGGTTACCTTAAGCTAGCATATGTTGCGCCTGTCTGTTACAGGAGTTAAGCCTAATTAACACAGAGTTGAAGACCAGTACGCTGTATAGAAGGATCTGAAGCCGTCAGGTTAGGGTTCCTAGAAGACATAAAACCTAATCTGGGTCTTAATTAATAACAACCACAATTAATGTAGAACCTTAATGTGCCAGGGACAATGCCAAGAACTGATGTGTATTACCTAATTGTCACAGCAGCCCTTCACATCATGTGACTTTGCAGATGAAGAAATGGAAGTTCAGAGCAGTCGGGCAACTTCCCCTAAGTCCTACAGCTACAGTGCAAGGTGGGCCTATAATTTGAACACAGGCTTTCAGCCTCCAAAGCCAGTGCAGGCTGGTGGGACGACAGTGTAAGAAAAGGCGTGGAGGTGCGTGTTACTGCGGCAGGGCTGGGAGGGACAACAGCTGTGGGGCTTTTCCTTTCCTGTAATATTCTTGTAGAAGAGGAGTCTGCCTTGCTCTCCCATTCTTCCAACCAGTCTTGACTTCTGAAACCCGAACTGCACTGCTCTTTTCCCATCAATGCTACAGCAATGGAAAAGCCCAGAATCAATTATCGAGGTATTTAGAGCTGAACAGGCAACCAAAACCCCAGCCCTCAGCCACCATCACCCTCACCCCCAAGCAGGTGCCCAGTCCATCTGAGAGAGGGTCAGATAGAGACCAGAGGCAATAAAATGGGTGACCCTTCCTATGTGTGAGGACCCCAGGAGGATCAGAGGGTGAGGGGCGGGGATCTTGGCCACAGAACAGGAGAAGAAGCCCAAAGGCAAGTACACATTTTCCAAGATTCCCAACCATTTGCATAGATAATCAAGAGGTAACTGAAAGTCATTTGTTTTTGACATTTGGGTGGCCCTAGAGGCCAAGGCAAACAAACAGATGTCAGCCTGGGGATGTCTGAGTCACACACATTTCAGAGCTACCAGGCCTAGGGAACCGTGGCAGAGCTTTGAATAGAGGAGGCGGACGTTGGTGGGGGTGCAAACAGTATTTCCAACGTTGTATTTGAGCTGACACGTTTAAGGTGTTAGAACTGGTCTTTTTATCTTTAATGAGAACGTTTCTAAGTCATATATATTGCAGAGGGTTCAACGGCTCAGATCGACATGCAATAGCTAAACAGAACCTTCGCTCGGCCTGCTGTACTCCAAGCCACCCCACGCCCATCCTCCTGGAGCCCTTCCCAGAAGCCTGCAGTTGTCCCTAACTGACATGACGGCCAGCAACCAAAAAGGTTCAGGCCACTCAAATGCTCTCACTGCAGGAGTTCAACAACAGAAACCGCGGATGTCGTTAAGTGCTGTTTGCTGAGGCGCTTGCTCTCTGCCCTCTGGGCTCGCGGTAGGAGGGCACGTCCTGGCCCCCGCGTGGCCGAATGTGGCCCTGAAACTAATTCTGGCCGGTGAGTTAGCAGAAGTGATGGTGCCACGTCCAGCCTGGAGCGTTTAGTTGCTGGTGCAAGACCCTCCAGAATTATCTTTCCTTCTGCCGCAACAACTGGCAACGTTTAAGACGATGGCTGCTCCATGAGGGACACGTAGCCTGAGCAAGAAATAAATCTCTGTTATTTCAGGCCCCTGGGGTGTTCAGTGATTTGTTACTGCAGCCTGACCTCGCCTTTCCTGACTGATAACAATAATTAACCACCATGAGTGCTCTATTCTAAGCACTTTATATATACTCATCTAATTCTAACACCCCTTTGAGATAGCTAGTACCTATCCTTGCGGCACAGATGAAGATACAGAGGTTCAGGGAAGTTACATAAATTGCCTAAGATGGGATAACTAATGCAAAAGGTAGATCTAGGTGTAGGAACAGGAAGCCTGACTCCAGGGCCTGAGATTTAGCCACTGAGCTATGATGCCTCTTGACCAGCATCACGCACCTTAATACAATCACTGTAACAAGCTGTAATAAAACTGCTCATCATCAAAAACAGACACATTGAAAACTGCGGTAAAAACACGTCATCATATCAGAGTCACCATATGCTGCCATCAAGTTTAACTCTTGTTTGCAGTTAATTGCAATTATTTTATAAGGAGAAAAAAACCCAGCATTTGAAATAATTGCAGCCCAGATGTCACTACTTAAGTAGCCAAGTTACATGACAATTTTTAAAAAGTAATAGCATGCACATGAAACAAATAACGTTCAATCATGTCGGCTGTGCTTTCTGCAAATCTGGGGCTGCACTCTTGAACCTGGTCCACCTGAGTTAG
The DNA here is from genome assembly GCA_031878705.1 of Tapirus indicus. Classification (NCBI taxonomy): domain Eukaryota; kingdom Metazoa; phylum Chordata; class Mammalia; order Perissodactyla; family Tapiridae; genus Tapirus; species Tapirus indicus. The sequence goes on along the minus strand of CM062918.1, from coordinate 151,754,791 downwards.
AGCCATACCTTAAAAAAAAAAAAAAGAAACAGGAATTGGAAACATTATCTATTTAGCATGTTTCATTTTAGATTAAACAGATTTTACTCCCTCTTCCCTGGTAATTATGTATAATTAAAAAGCATGGAGGAATGTGCATAAAAGCACAATGAAGTAATGATCATGTGAACAGTGGCTTATTTTAACTCACCACTGAGGGGAAGTTGCTTTTATTCAGATTAATTTGTGAAAGGACTGACGAGAACATGACAGTGGGACAGAAGGGAACGTGTTCTTTCCAATCACTCAGCTCGGAAAGCACGATGAACGAAACATCTAATGGCATAAATGCTCCAGAAGGCATCATCACCAAGTACACCATCAAGGCCATGCTCCCGTGTAAGAGCTTTCTCTTCTGGGGAAACCCTTCCTAGTTTTCAGAACCTTTACTGAAGGTGGACTGACCTGCACCACTGCTCTAAAACAAGACCTGGCTGAGGAGCTAGAACGGTTGGGAGCCGAGTTCAGGCATCGTCTTAGTGTCACGCTGCCCTCACTCATGTGTTTCCTCCAGAACAAAGGCAAGTCTGGAAATGCTGGCTGCCAGTTAAGTCATGTGTTTGTTCAAAAGCAGCATATCGGTATCGACTGCAGGGAAGAGCTGGTGCTGAGCTGGAAGCAGGGCACGAGGACAGGAACACCTGCTGGGGGCTCCCCCTGTGCTGAGCCCTGCCTCTCTAGTCCTGATGACACCTCTCGGAGATCAGGACTACTATCATCGCTATTTTTAGGGCAGGTAGAAAATATGGCCTGTGTTAGCACACATAGAATGCGATGCAGGGATCTAAGCGGTAAGAGGGAAGACAAAGCACGGAAGAGGGTGGGAAGGACTGGGGCTACATCTCTATTTTCAATAGGGTGGCTAGGGAATGTCACCAGGAAGTGCATTTGAATAAAGACCTAAAAGAGGTGAGGGGCCACAGAAATCTCTGGAGGAGGCCACTCAACACAGAGAGGAGAGCAAATGCCAAGGGCCTGAGGTGGGAGATGTTGAAGGGACACAAGGAGGCGTGTGTGGCAGGAGCGAGGAGAGTGAGGAAGAAGCAGGGGATTCGTCACGGTGGAAGGCGCTGGAGCATGGCGGGTGGTGGAGCTCATTGAAAGACTACAGATTCTACTCCAAGTGATGGGGGGGTGGTCCCTGGAAAATTTTGAGCAGAGGAGGGTCACAATCTGACAGCAACAGCACCACTCTGGCTGCCGTGCTAAGAACAGACCAAAGGGCAGCAGAGACGAGGCAGGGAGACTAGTTAGGAGGCTCCTGCAGCAAATCAGGCAGAGATGACAGAGGTCTGGCCCAGGGTGGCAAGAGTAGGATATAAAGTAAAGGCCCGATTCTGGATGTCCTGAAGAGTGGACACAGCAGGATTTGTGACAGGTCAGATCTGGAGTGTAAGAGAGAGTGGGGTCAGGGATGGACGGCCCCAGGTCTTTGGCCTGGCAGCTAGAAGCATGGAGCAGCCTTTTACTGACGTGGGGAAGACTGAGAGGAGCAACTTGGGAAGCCCAGTTTGGGGCATTTTAGTTTGAAATAGCCATTAGGTGACCAGATGGAGATGTCAAAGGGGCTAACAGTTCTGAGCTAGAGATAGAACCGACCTGCAAGTACACATCTGAGTGCCATTAGCATAAATATGGTGGTTAAAGTCAAGAGAATGAATGAGGCCACCAGGGAGATGAGTGTAGAGGAAAGACTGAGGCTGAGTCCTGGGTCACACCAACGTTTCAAGGTTGGGAGATGCAGAGCAACCAGCAAAGGGGGTTGGAAGGAGCAGACACAGAGGCAGGAAGAGAACCACGAGAGTCCAGGCCAGGGACCTGGGAGCCAACTAGGCTGGAGAAAATGACATAATTCCAGCTCTGCCTGGTACAGTGGTGTTTTGAAATGAAATAAAAGGATAAACGTGAAATCCTTTGAAAAAGTTAGAAAGCTTTCTATCTCTCCAAGATTCTCAAGAACTTCCCAAGTGTGTATGCAAACTAAGTACATTGATTTTTTAAAATAAATGTACATGCCTTTATTATATTGATTTAAAATGTGCAAATTTAAACAAATCAATCAACCAAAATATATGGGTAGAACTCTACGAATAATAATACATTTTAAAGTTATAAAACCCGCCAAGAGTCTTACACATTGTTGAGTCTAGTTGCATCCTCCAGTCGTTTGACCAATCTTTCCGTGGTTGTGGCAGCTTAAAGAGAAAAACATTTGCCTTTTATAGTGTCTGCCTCACTCAGGATGTAACCTCCTGCTTCTCTACAAGAGGCTATAGAGCCGCCTCTGGAGAGTTGGGAACCAAGAACGAGGCTGCGTACCCATTACGCCTTAAGACAGTGATGTCCTAAACCTAGTGACTCTTGACCTTGTATGCTCTTTCCCGTATTTAAGACCTAATTTTAGGATCGTGATATTTGTGTTTATTGGACTTGGAACTTGTAACGAGCCTAAGAGTCTTCAGGTGATGGTGATGATAGATGCTCATTCACTTATTCAGCAAAAATGCTGGAGAGGCAGATAAGGCAGCTGCTCAGAGCACAGGCTCTGGAGTCAGACCACCCAGGTTCAAGTCCTAAGTGGGCAAGTTACTCAGTAGTTTCCCCATCTAGAAAACAGAGGGGCACATGGGCCCTACCTCTCTGACTTGTTGTAAGGATCACTGAGTTAATATTTCCAAAGCTCTTAGAATGGTGTTTGGCACACGGTCAGTGCTACACGAGGGCTCGTTCCACAAGAGGAAATATTTCATGTGTGCCCACAGTGTGCTCGACATGGTTGTAAGCACCAGGGATGCAGTGGAGACAAGAGAAGATCCATATGTGGGTGTCGGGGGGCCAGAGAATAAACCGGGAAACATAAAAGGGATAACTATGGAGTGTGTGAAGTAGTAAACAAATACATGTGACAGCGAGTGGCTGGGAGTGGAGGGAGGTGAGGGAAGGCTCTTCAAGAAGGAAAATGTGAACCGAGGCCTGAGCACTGAGTGTGAGGGGCTGGAGTTAGAGGATTCCCAGCAGAGAAAACATCAGGCAAAGAGGGTCAGCCATAAACACCAAATAGCCAACTTGATCTCAGGAAATAAATCACCCAATTTAATGTGGGGAAGACATATGAGTCAGACATGGGGGCCCAAGCTAAGCCATTCGGGAATTAGGCAGGGAGCATATCTGTGGGGAAACCTGTCCCACTCTCGGGCAAAGTCTCAGCATGTATTGATGAAGCTCGATGCTGCAATGTAAGGAGACACTTAAATTCCGACGTGATTGACCTGCGAATCTGTGCAGCAGGATTCAGGAGTATGCCTCCTCTTCAACTCACCCACCCACCCCTCATTAAAATCTTAATACGATTGTTTTTATATGTGCTTTGGACCAAGGCAGGACGAGGGACAGGTCACTTTTTTCCCTATATGAGATGGCCCTCCTGTATGTGTTATTTTGCCCACCTAAATCTACTGCTTCAAGTCCTTTCTGCCAACTGCTGCAGAAATGGCATGAATTCAGACAAAAAATTACCAGTTCCAACCTCTTGTGTCTGAGACTGGCCTCTGACGCTAAATGAATAGCCACCGAGGACCACGCAGCTAAGGCAGGCTTCCTGCCTCGCCTCCCCGGCTTTCTGCCCGCACAGCCTGATGGACGAGCGTGGGCCTCTCTGCCAGCATCAGCCCATGGCTTTGTTTCACTTTGACAGCTATGGACCTTTCAGAGAAGCCAAACAGGTTTGGAAACCAGTCTGGTCCCCGCAGACCTGCGCAGCGGGAGCTCACCTCTCTGCACAGGGATCTGGGGCAGTGCCTGCCTGGGCACTGGGAAGTCAGCCCAGGTTCCCAGGAGCCCCGAGGCATCCAGTCTAAACAGATATATCAGCCCGCTCACTGAGAGAATAAAGCTGGCTCTCTCTCCGGATGGCTGATCTGTTTTTCTGAACTTTGGTGCCTGGCAGGGTAGTGTTATTTGTCCCAGTTTATGGTGTTGGGCCAAGAGATGAAATACCAAGCCAGTCTGATTGGTTCCAAGAACCCGTTTGCACGCACAGAGCTCCTGCACGCGCCAACGTGTGCTCGGGGATTATGCCACGGGGCTGAGTCTCTTTGGCAAAGCCCTTTTGAGAAGGAAATTACAAGTTTTCATATATTCAGAACCATTTAATAGCTGGCAAGCTGCCGCCAACCACCTAGGCCACTGCCAAACCTCTTGAAATATCTTAAAGGGTCCATCCCCGTCAGGTTGTCCTTACAACTAAATAAATACACCAAACGACAGAGGCTACCTTTTCTCTAAAGGAAAAAGCAGTCATTGATCACTGTCCTGGTCCCTGTCAGTGTGAACACGCTACACCCCAGATGGGAAAAGAACACGTTGTGAAAGGTTGTGGGAGGCCGTGGTCCAGGGAACGGATCATAGAACGGCAGAGACAGAGATGAGAAGTACAGCTCCTCCACCCGACAGCTTCGGGTCCTTCAGCGAGTCTCAGAACCTCTACAAACCTCAGTTCCCTCATCTGCAAAGTGGGAATTCTATGTTGTTACGGTGAGCAAGTGGCTCTAGATGAGCCGCCTGCACTGTACCGGGCACGAGAGAGGCAGTCGAGAAACCAGTGTTTGCAAAACGGCAGATGATGCATCCTCTAGGTTTGAGAGGTCTCTACGAAACATTTTTACATTCATGTGTACCTTTCAATCATAATTTAAAAATTAATATAGCTGTATTTTAGACAGCCGAAAGACCCACTTGGATTAGGTTTCCGGGCTCGACTGGGAATCTGTGTTGACGATTATATTGGCACCAAGTGGCACTACTTGAATTGCCACGATCTGAGAGAATAGAAGAAAAACAGAGCTGATACGGGGAAGCACCATGCCAAGGGCAGGTCCGTGATGCCTGAGGGGTGTGTGCAGGAAGGTTCTCAGAGTTCAGAATGGAGCAAAGTGGTGGGAGAACCGAGCAATCCACAGCACTGGTCCCACGGGAACCAAGCAGGCGACAGGCTTGCACCACAGCAGTGAGCAACAACTAACCCATAGAACGATGCTTGTCATGTTTCATTAATATTATTATTTTAAACATTGGTTTTATAGTTTGGTTCTAACATATAAAGTCAGTTTGATTGTTTGCAAGTAGTAAAGAAGTTTACACCTGGTTTTAGGCCTTACACACTTAGGAAAAATAGAAACAATTCTTATCAACAGTGGATCTTCATTCCAAATTTTTTTCCCATAGAATGAATTCACAGATTATTCAATTTTCAGAAACCCGGCAATAACTGGTCACTGTTCTATAATTATTATGAAGGAAGTGAAGAAACTGACACAAGGAATAAACAGCCTTATGCTGTTTGAAGGGAAAAAGCAGGCTATAATGTGGCATATACATTATGATTAACACTGTGTTGAAAAAACTATGTCCAGGAAAAACAACAACATAAAGGAATATTCTAAATAATTACTTTTAGGTGATAAAATAATGAGTGGGTTTTTTTCTATTTTAAAACATTTTGTCTTTAATGGACATGAATTTTGTAATTTTAAAACATATGTCTCAAATATAAGCAGCCCCGACAGGGTAAGAATGTAACTTGCAACTAACACAGGCTGATTCCAGACTCATCACTTCCCACCATTTACACCCCAAGACCCCAGTCCCTGGTTTCAATAGATCCCTGTCTTGTACACTTCAGATCCCTAAATACTCCCCTAGTAGCTCCAACAGATGTGATTTATAGGGCAAGTTTCTCTCTTAAAACACCCTTCTGGGAACTCATTCTCTTGAGTACTGGTAAGTTCCAGGAACCGTCTGTGCAAGTGGTCACCACTGCCATCCTCTCCCTTGGCCTGTCTCCACCGCCCAGTCCTCAGGAACAAGTCGGGGAAAAGGCATCTGTTGGTTTTCTTGTCTCTCTGGCACCCCTTTTGGTCACCTCTGCTTCTTTCTGGCTTTCTTCCCCAAGCCTCAGTCACAGCACCACACCCAGGCCAGCCCTTCCTCAGCTGGTCCCTGTCGGTGTAAACACACTAAACCCCAGATGGGAAAAGAACACTCTGTGCAAGACTGTGGGAGGCCGTGTGAGGTCGTGGTCCAGGGAATGGACTGTGGAACGGCAGAGATGGAGACGGGAATTACAGTTCCTCCATCCAACAGCTGAACTTCCAGGGTTGTCTGCCGGTTCCTCGTCACAACTTGCCTTGGTCAGCGTGGAGGAAGCGCCTACCTGTGCAGCTGGGTTACAACACACACACAGATGTGTATATATATACATACATGCACGCAGGCCACCCCAAGGCACGTCAGTCCGGGTCTTCGGAGGTGAGCCCTGGGCTGTGATTCTGTCGTGCAGCCGAGGGTGGGAGCACCAGGTCCACGGCCGGAGCTGAGGCCTGAGAACACACACTGGCCCCACCCGCCCGAAACTGACTCATGGCCGCACACAAACCTGCCAGCCGTGCGGCCATGGGCGGTCTAAGTCACCCCTCTGTCCCCCCATTTCCTTACTCTTTAAGCGGGGAGGACGCTGATATTGGGGTCCACCTCCGAGGGTCGGGGTGCGGAGCACATACGACGAGACCTGTGAGGTGCTCAGGTCGGCCCGGCGCACGGTGCCCCAGGCGCGCCAGTTCTTCTTACTGGTGGTTAGTGTTGCCCATCTGTCCTATAGGCACCTGGCCCAGGGGGACCCAGCGTGGCAGCCCCAGGAATCAAGGACCAGGAGCTTTACTGTCAGCAGAGTTGGACCTGTCTGCAGGGCGGCAGGCTGCAGACGGGGCTGGAAAGATGCTCCTTCCATCTGACACAGCTCTCGTGGAAGCTCCCTCCTGCACAGACCTCTGCGGGTCCCCAGTACCCCCGGGGGCTGCACTGGGGATACCGGCAGCCGTGCAGCCCAGCTCACTTGTCTGGGCCTCTCCTGAGATACCACGGAGCTTCCAGAAGTACTGATGGGAGCTTCCATGTCATTAGAAAACCTGAGTTTCGAGGGGCTGCTGCCCTCAGAAGCTTTGGCAACCCTCCCAGTGCCCCGGGCTTTTGGGAACAGGGGTGGACGTCCGGATGGGGTTTACTCCCCTCCAGTTTAGCTCCCCTCCTCTGGAGCACACGCCCTCCCGCCCCATGTGCTGCACACCTGTCAGTGTTTGTTTTCACTGACTGTGTTGATTCAGCAGGAGGCCCAGCGGGGGATGTGGTTACAGGGCCAGGATAAGGGCTCCCAGCAGCTCTGCCTACAGGAGGAAAACGCCAAGTGGGGTCATGAAAACTGAACCGCCCTGGGCTCTGGCTTAAAAATATCTTTACCAAAATTATAAAAGCACCACAAAACCAAAACAGAGCCTAACCCACCCCCTCTCCAAGGGAGCTTCTCCTTCCCCCCCTCCTTCCCCTGGAAGCAGGGTGACATGTTGGAATTGGTACTAAATTCAGGGGCAGAGTCCTGGGCTCTGGGGATGCTTCCAGCTCTCCCCTCTGCGAGCGTTCCAGGCATCACCTTTCCGTGCCTCAGTGGAGAGAAGGATTTGAATGCACTGTTCTCTAGGATCCCTGCCAGTACCCCCTCGCCTGGCCCATCACGTTGGTGAATCCACTGACTCACTGATGCATAGCACACTCAATTACTGAGCAGGAACCATGCACCAGGCAGGTGGGAAACAGGGAAAGAAGGAGGACCAGGGCAGCTGGCCCTGTCCCTGGGAGCAAGCGTGTAAACAAATAGGCACAACCAAGGGTTTTGTCAATACATGCTGGCGATGATGTGTGTCTAGGGGGAAGCTAGTTTTTGCAAATCAGGACCAGTAGTTTTTCATAAAGAAGGTGATTCTTAAATTGAGTGTTGAGTGAGGAGTGGGTGCTCGCCAAGGTGGGGTGGGGCGGAATGGGGGGTGTTGCAGGCAAAGCTTCAACCAGGCTGAGCTGCAATGGATCGCAGTGCTGCTGGAACTGCCGGGTGTTGGGGAGTCAGAAACCTAGATCGTGAGGGGTGCATGTGAGAGAGAGGCCAATAGAGAGGAAGGCTGTCGGATACCAGAAGAGATGAAGACTGAGTCAGGGCCACATCGAAGATGTATGAGAGAAATGAGTTTAGAGTTTAGCCTACAAACACAGAGGTGCCAGTGACAACCAGTTTTAAGCACAACCCATTCAAATTTGGGCCAATGGAAACTAAAATAGTTATATATGCCAATGATTAAGAGATTAGAAAAGGAACTTTGCTTCATTTGCCACATTTTTTTCACAAACGTGCAAGCAGGGGTATCAACCTGCTTCCTTGCTTGCTTCCTACGTGACAGCACTTGAGGCTGCAGGACATCAGTTTACAAGTTGTGGGCTTTAATTTGCAGCCTCCTTCTTCACGCCTTTTACATTTAGACAATGCAGATTGGGAAACGTGCACTTCCTGAAGGCTTCCAAGATTAATTCCTGTGTACCCCCGCCATTCTCTTACTCTCCTTTCTCCCCCCATCATGCATTTTTCTTCGTGTATGTGTACCTTGGTTATCATCTGGCAAGCAGAGATTGTGTCATGAATATTTTATAACCCCATAGTGCCAGCATAGAAGAGGCTATTAATAGCTGAATGACTTAAAAGAATATTCCCACCTGCCTAGCACATGCCTAGCACAGAGCAGGTGCATAATTAGAAGAAAGCACATAGGCTGTGGAGTCAGAAAGTGAAGGGCGTTAGCCCTGCCTCCGTCTCTTGATCGCTGGTGAGCCTGATCAAGTCACTTCACTCTGAGCCTCACCATCTTCATCTGTAAAATAGAGTTCATAGTATTGTTAAAGGATAGTTTTTTTAAAAAAGATAAAATCACGACTCTCATACAGTTATGAAATAAACACGTGCTAAAGATTTTATTTAACAGATAAATGTCAAATTGATTCAAAAGAGAAATAAAAGAAGCACAAGTTTATATGGCATAAAGAAATGGTGAGATGAGTTTACAAATAGAAACTGGCTTTTCCCAGTGTCGGGGGGTGAGCGGGTGGAGAAGCCAGCTTCATTCCATCCAGCCAGTACGTATTTGTGTATCTATAGACAAGAATCGTTTGCATTGCTATCAGTTATCTGTAACCTACAGGGCAGTAGAATAGTTTAAGTCAGTGGAAGCCTCAGAGCCCACCTCCTAGAATCAGATAACTTGAAAGAGCTTGCACTACCTTATGCAGGATTTTCCTCGGAAGCACAAACTCTTCTCTGTAACACGTAGCTGGTGTCCTACAGTTGCCAGGAGGATTAGCACTCACGCACGTGGAGCACCTTGCAGAGCTTCAAGGATGCACCAGTTGCCCAGCAAGTGCTAACTGCTTTTATTATTATTAATATAAGTTATGAATAAAATTGCTTCTTGGGTAAGTTTTTGCTCATCCAACCAGAACGTGCATTCGTCCACTGCTATCATCTAATGGCGTCCAAGGGAGTGCCCAGCACTGGCTTGGTACTCGGTAGATTTTTGAATGACAGATTTATATTAAGGACAAGATTCTGATGAACTGTGAAATCGGTTTTTAGAATAATTGGTGATTAGCCTTCTGAGTTAGGAGAGACGGCAAGGGCACCATGTGACTGCTGCCCTCGTGCTCTCTTTCGGAAAGTCAGTGATCCTCGGGTTCTATTAATGTGAAATGATGGCTCTGTTGTGACCCCTTCCCACAGGAGGCCCATGTGAGTTCTACTGAAAATGAGTATTTGCTTTTCCATGGTTCTAAGTCCTTATTCAAACACAGCTCTCACTGATGCCAACTGGATGTGCCTACTATGACATCCCAGTAGCATTTTCTTCAAGGAACCAAACCAAATTATGATGGCATCATTGTTGCTTGCAGTTCAGTTCTTGTGGAAGCAGATTAAGACAAATTCTGTTTCCTGAACTCACCCCATTTTACATGATAAGAAAGCAAAGATAGAAGGGGAGTGTGGTAGAGTGAGTGTGTGTGTGTATGTGTGTGCACGTACGTGTGATTAAATAGGAATAAGTAAAACTGCCACCCCAAATTTAAAATGATAAAGCTGAGGTATATTTTCTGGTAGTAAAAGAGGTATGGGGATGGGATAGGGGTAGAAATTGGGTGTATCTTGGAACTATCTCGGGTTTTAGTGGTTTGGACCCGAAAGTGGTTCCATTTGCCTGTTTCTCCTTTTTTCTTTTTGAAAACCCCAGCCTCCTCGCACACCTTCAAATGTCTTGCTTGGGACTTGGAGGGACGATGGCCTCGAGACAGACTTAACTTACTCCACCCTGACTCCCACAGCTGCTCACAACTCTTCCGTGTGTAGAAAGAGCCCTTTGAACAGAAATCTGCTGTGAGGACAGGGAGGACTAGGGTGGTGGGAACGGAATGATGTCTTTAATCAGAAAACAAAACTCAACTGTACGTAAAGCCAGGGCTAGTCTTTTGATTTAGGGGCTATCTACAATTATTTCATGAGTTCCTGAGAAAGACCCATTCTTCCCAAAATAACTCCACTTTGCCAGAGAATGTCAGAATTCCACAACTTTGAGTTGTGACTCAAGCATCTGTTAATTTGCAAGAATGCAGGTATCCAGTTCTTTCTTGGAATCTCAAGGAAAGAAGTGACCATCTAATCTAGTAGTTCTTAACCTTTTGGGATGATGGATGCCCTTGGGAACCTGCAGAATCCCGCAGCTCATGAAAATGTGCACGTGCGCATCATGAGTTGGACTTTTCTCCTCGCAAACGATAGAAGCCGACTCTGGCTAATTTAATCAGAATAGGGATTTAATGGAAGGAAGTGGAGTGGGAGGGGAAGTAGAGCTGCTCTGGGATCAAGATAGAAGAACTAATTCCTTAGAGGGCACAATTTCATGTGTGTAGCCAGTGAAGTGAATCAGACCAAGCCACTGTCTCCTTGCTGTAAGCAAGAATACTGAGAGGAATTCATTTGGCCTAGATTAGACCTCAGGCCCCTCCATGGCTAATGGAAGTGAAGCTTACCGACTGGCAGTGCCACCAAGATAGAACACCATTGGGGGGAGGCCAAGGCCCTAAAGGGAAATCAGGGTCCTGATGTTACCGAGAGGGAGGAAATGATGCTGGGCAGGCTAAAACTACAAATGTCCACTGAACACACCCACTCACAAAAGTCTGCATGTCACGTGAGTGGGGAGCCAGGGACCCTTGTCATGGACCCAGCTAGAAAAACTGGGATCTAAAAATCCCGAACTAATCTATAACCGATGACCAATATTTAAATGCCTTCTTCAACAAACTCTTACTTCCTGAGAGTATGTGTGTTGTTAGCGGACCTAGAATCAAAGAAAAATTGGGGGCCTGAGAGACAAAAAGGAAGAAGATACCAAGAAGTAACAAGAAACAAATGAAGAAACTGGGAACAGCAAACCACGTTTCTCCCAGGCCTGATCCTAGATTAAGTCGTCTCCGTGGAAAGAGGTATCTACTCCTACAGCAGTCACAGGCTCTTTCATCGGCAATCTGCTGCACACACGCAGGGCCCAGTGCCACTAGAGTACCTCCGGTCCCAGGGAGGATGATCAAGAGAGGCCTACTGAGGCCGAGTGAGGCCCTGGAGTGGGTGGTGCTCTAGAACATGCCCCTGGGCTTCACTTCTGATTCTCTTGGTGTGAGTGCAGCCCAGAGGAGCCCAGGATGGGGGAGGAGAGTCTCTCTCTCACATCAGCAGGGATGTGGCATGGACCTAGACCTGGAGGGGCCTGGGATACATACCCTGAGGACCAGGGAGCTCACCGTGCATCTCTAAAACTGCTTGGCTTGTAAGTGGGTATGGGCTATGGGGAGAAACGAGCTTCTCTTGGATGACCTCACCATTTCAGACTTTATAACTCAATTCCTAAATAGGTGCTGCAGATGACCTGGGAGGCTCGCTGTGATTTTTGACCCTGCCCACTTCCCTAGATGCATCCCAAGCCCCTCTCCCTCTCACATCCTTATCTTCAGCTACATTGGCCTCCTTTCAAACTCCTCATCCCCCCAAGACCTCAAGGCTTTATCAGACACTGTACCCCTGCCCGATGCACCCTTCTCTGACCCTGGCTAATTCCAACTTATTTCTCCATCCCAGCTTAAATTTTGTTTCTCACAGAAATCATCATTGATCCAGATTAGATAAGGCCCATACCCATTGGCCTGTACTTGGTTTTTTTTTTGTTGTTGTTGTTTTTGTTAGGAAGATTAGCCCTGAGCTAACATCTGTTGCCAATCCTCCTCTTTTTGCTGAGGAAGACTGGCCCTGGGCTAACATCCGTGTCTGTCTTCCTCCACTTTATATGTGGGATGCCACCACAGCATGGCTTGACAAGCAGTGTGTAGGTCTGCACCCAGGATCCAAACCCATGAACCTCTGGCCACCAAAGAGGAGCACATGAACTTAACCACTACGCTGGCCCTGGCCTGCACTTGTTTTTCATGGCATGTGTCATACTGGTAAAGTGTCTGTGTGCTTAGCTATATGTCCCTGTCTCCCTAACCTGGTAAACTCTGGAAGGGTACAGGTCACATCTGTAACTCAATGCTGCCCACGTGGTAGGTGATCATTAACTACATGTTGAATGAATATTGTGCAGTGTTATGCTGAAAAAAGGAGCTATCAAGGACAAATGGTAGAAATGAAATTAGTTAAGTTAGTAAGTTTAGAGAATGATGTACATGCTAATGAGTGTATGGGTGGAAACATATAAAACATAAGATGCTGGCAGAATTGTAGAATATCTTCCATTCTTTCAACATCAGGAGTGAAGGGAGCCAAGAAAGCATATGAAATGTGGCCAAGGAGAGTTAAGGTTTTAGTTAAAGCTAAAAGCTCATGTATCACATTTGATTGCCCTGGCAACAGAACACCCATCTTATGATGATGATATTATAATATGATAGAGCAAATACAAATTAACAACTTATCAGAAATGGAACAACAAATGGTCTAGTTAGCTTCACCTGTGGGGATAATCTAAGGTCAAATCTTGGAAAGGGCTCTATGCTGCAAAGGATGCTGTCCTAGAACTTGAGTTGTGTCTGAAAGGGTTAAACCAAGTCATGGAATCTGACAAACCAATTTTAAAATCTATATAGGGAAGCACATAAGGCTATGATCAACTGAGATGACTTTAAATAATAGAACATGTATGAGACTTGCTCTATATATCAGCTATCTTTTAGCACAATTATGTTGTAGAACCCAAAACTACAAAACCTCAGGGGCATAACACAAGAAGCATTTAAATCTATGTCGTATAAGTCTGTGGGCTGGCTGTGCAGCTCTGGCAATCTAAGCCAAGAGTGGCTCTTTTGGCCAGGCTTGCTCATATGGGCAGCTGGTGGGTTGGCTGGGCACTGACTGGTCTTGGATGGTCTCACCTTGGATTGACTCTACCTTGCATCACATGTTCCCTCATCATCAGCACACTGGCCTGAGCTTATTCTCACAGTGAAGGCAGTATTCCAAAAGAGGGAGTGGAAGCATGCAGAATCTCTTGTGGCCTAGGTTTGGAACTGGCACGCTGTCACTTCTACCATGTTTTATTGGCCAAAGCAAGTAGCGAGGCCAGTCATGATTCAAAGAGTGGAGAAACAGACTCAACTTCTTGATGCATGAGCTGCAAAGTTATATTGCTAAGGACACAGATACAAGGAGGCCATTGATTATACCCATCAATGCAATTAACCTACCATACCAGAAATCAACTATACTAACTAATTCAATATAATATTGGTGTAGAAATAGATAAACAGAAAAATGATAGAGTATTATGATCCAAAAGAGACTCATATGATAATAAAATATCATGACGGAGGTGGCATTGAAGATTCTCTATGGGGAAAATAATAGACATTCAACAAATGGTGCTATGACTATAGGGTATCCAATGGGAAAAAAATGGATCCTTACCTCACATCATACACAACAATCAATTCCAAGTTTATTAAAGATCTAAAAATAAAAAGCAAACCTGTAAAACTTTTAGAAGAAAATATAGAATATCTCTACAGCCTAAGTGTTGGGAAAGATTTCTTAAACAAGACACAAAGAGTACAAACCATAATGAAAATATAGATAAATTCAACTATAATTTCTATGCAAAGAAACCTCCAAAAAGTGAAAAGAAAAGCTCCAGTCTTCAGGAAGATATTTAAAAAGCAAATAACTGAGAAAAGATTAGCATTGAGAACTAATAAAGATCTTTCCAAAATCAGTGAGAAAAAAGATAAAGTCAATAGAAAAAAATAAATGAAAATTAATGTGCAAAAGAAGAGGCAATTCAAGAAGGGGAAACCTGAATGGCCAATAAGCATATAATAAAATAATCAATCTCATTAGTAAATGGGAAAATGTAAATTAAATCCATACTGAAACATCATTTCACATCCATCAATGTTGCGAGGATGATGTAGGCTGACAATACATTACTCAGGAGTCAGTGTGGAGCCACTGGAACTCACACACCATGGGGAGGAAGTGAACTAGCAAAACTGCCTTGGAGAGCAATTTGGCAATATTGAACACGCACACACCCTGTAACATGGCAATTCCACGTATATATCCTAGAGAAAGTTTCTCAAATTTTTCTCAGTTCATGCCTGAGAATATTCATTGTAGGTTTATTTGTAATAGCAAAATGAGAAACATCCTAACTGTCTATAGATAAGAGTATGCATAAGTATACATATATTGGCATATTCATACAGTGGAATACTACACTAGAGTAAAAATGGATGAACTGGAGGTAATATGTCAACATGGAAAAAGCTCACAAAGCTAATGTTGAACAAAAAAGCACATTACAGGAAGGTGTATGCATTGTGATAGCAATTATATAAAGTTTAAAGACACATTAACCCACACCACATTGTTTAGGAATACATACATACGCAGTAAAAGCATAAAGATATGCATAGGAATGATGCATAAGAAATTCAGGATAGTGCTGGTAGTTAGCTCTGGGGAGCAAGTGAGGTTACAGGGAAGAGAAGGCCATTGGGAAACGTACACAGAAGGTGTCAACTGTACCCATAATGTTGTATTTCTTAAGCTGGGTGATGTTGACATGAGTGTTTTTATATGATTCTCTATATGCTATTTGTATGTCTGATGTTTAATTTAAAAAAATACGTATATATTTAAGAGTCTTGCTATGGAAAAGGGAAAGTATTGATGGTGCTGGAAGGAAACTTACTAATGTTAGAACCTTGACTCCTCTGTGTATTCATCCATGGGTCTCCTTGCTCCAGCTTCTCTGATCCACAGAACTTGTTCTTTACCATTAGAGATAAACAGTAGTAAAAAGATTCCATGCTTAAATAAGTTTGAAGAATGCTAGCTTGAACAAAGTTAAATAGAATTTTTTCTGCAAAACTTGTCAGAGCATTTGAAATGCTAATGGACACCATGAATCTCTGAGCAGGAGAGAGAGTAAGGAGCGTTTCTCCCACTTGGGTAACCCTGAAACCGTTTCTTCGTGCAGCATATGAGGGTAATAGTTTCTGGGAAATGTATTTCAGGAAATGTGCCCTGCAGAGTTTCATTTTCCCGTCATCTGCCTCTGTCCCCACGGCTCGGTGTGCCCACAAACTCCACCTTCTTATCAATACCCATGTCTTTGTCGTTTCATCCCCATGTCGGCACCCAGCTTCCCCAGCCTTTGTCTCCCTTTCATGGAAGCAACGTGGCATCATGAAAAGAACACTCAGTTGGAAATCCTGGCCCCAGTGCTTCTTAGCTGGGGGACTCTAGACAGGTTATTAAACTTCTCTGAGCCTTGGTTTCTGTCCACAAAATGGAGAGAAGAATCAAACCTCTCACCTCATGGGAGAGTTGTGAGTATTGAGTTTGTATGTATAAAGCACTTGAGACGTTTGCAAACTTACTAAGTGTTGACGTTTATCTTTATATGATGGGGGAAAATAATAATTTGCTTATCTTAAGAGACTACTTTTGGATTCATTTTCTAGGCCTGCCATGACAAAGTCCCACAAACAGAGTGGCTTACACAACAGAAATTTATTGTCTCAGAGGTCTGGAGGCTAGAAATCTGAAATCAAGCTGTTGGCAGGTTGGCTCCTCCTGAGGACTGAGAGGGAGCAGTCTGCCCCAGGCCTCCCTCCCAGCTTCTGTGGTGCTGACAGTCTCTGCGTTCCTTGGCATCTGCTACACCACCCAGACCTGTGCCTTCATCTCCACATGGGTTCTCCCCGTGAGCACGTCTATCTCCAAAATTCCCCTCTTCATAAAGACACCAGTCATATTGGACTAGGGGCCCACCCTACTTCAGTGTGACCTCATCTTAACTAATTCCATTTGAAATGACCCTTTTCCCAAATGAGGTCACATTCCGACATACTGGGGGTTAGGAATTCCACATATGAAGGGGGGGGACACAATTCAACCCCTAACAGAGAAGAATTAAAATAACACCTGTGAAAGTGTTACATTCTTGCAAGGAGCCACAAAAATGTAAGATTCTGTGTTTGTCACAAACTGCCACATCTTAAAGCTCCTGGTAGTCTCCTTCGCTGCAGCTCACACCCAAGCTGGGCTTGGCACAGCTTAGACAGTTTGGGGGACAATGTTAAGAGTTTGTCCAGGGACTCTTTAAAGCGAATGCTCTGTTTGCTTCTAAATCTGTCCCAGGAATCGATTGCTTTACCTCAGCTAACAGAGAAAAATCCATTCTGTTAAGAGTTACTAGATATATGGGGTTTGTGTCTAAAAGGAGCTACTGCAGTATGCAGCGAGATTAAATAATTGCTTGGAGGCAGGGACTCGAAGAAATTTCCCAAATTAGCTGGGCTGTTCCATGGCGAAACTGAACAGAGAATTCCAGCTTTTCTTATATGCAGGCTTGTGCTATGCCCACTGGCCCCTACGGGGTCTTTTGGGCTACTTTTACAACATCATTTGCCCTAGAGAGGAATTCAGAATGACATTAAGTCACCTTGAACTTAGCAGGGCTGTTCGTGCCAAAGTAACCTTTTGTCAAGGTGAAGCAGCAGAGCATGGTGGTAAAAAGCACAAATTCTGAAGTCCAGCTGCCTGGGTTAAGTCCTAGGTCCAGCTGGGAGACCTCAGGCACTGGCCCTCAGTGACCTTCCCCAAATGACCATACGCCCCTGGCAGGGCTGCCATGAGGTCTGAAGGAGGTGATCCATGAAACAGAACAGTGTCTAGAACATGGACTGCGTTCAATAAATTAATTAGTTATGATGACTCTCAGTGTCACAGCCTGAGAGACAGTGACAGTGACAGTGACAGTGACAGAGCCTCACAAACATCACTTTGAGATAATCTTTCCCTTTTAAATTGTGAAAAGTAAAAATAATGATACCAACCAACACAACCACTTCCATTTTTGCATATTAACTTCTAGCTCCTAGGACACTTGGAGTGTGAACATAATTTTATATTGTGCTATTTTAATGTAAGCAGTTTCTGTATTCCTACACAGCTGTTCTAAATGGCCCTCCTCCATATTGTTTTGACCTAAATTACTGTCCTCATAATCTACTCCCCCAAATTTCTCGTCCCCAAACTCTGGTTACAAAAGCCAAATCTCTGTTACTGTTTCTTATTCTCCCTCTGCAGATTGCAGCTCCCCACACGGTTCCCTGCTGTGTCCTCTTACCCCAGATCTGCTCATGCTCACAATCCTCTTCCAGGGACATTGAATCGGGGTGGGGGGCACAAGGTTAGGGCCATTTGGCATCCCCTATGCTCCACTTCTTGTAGTATGTTCTCAGAGTCTAAGGAGGAAATGATATAATTCTTTCTAAAGCATCCTTCCTCCTGTTCTGTGCCTGCCAAATTCCTACTCATCCTTCCACACGCAACGCAGACGCACCACCCTCAGCGTGGCTCGCTATTCTTCCTGGGGCACCTGCTACACATCTCGGTAGTCTCACCAACTAACAGTGATCGCACTTTGTAGATGGCTGAGTCAGTTATGGACAGACCTGTGTATGAGAAGTTGGAAACTGCTTAAGTTGCCTGTCTTGACAGGATTGGACAGGAGTACAGTGGTTAACAGCAAGGACTTTGAAATCAGATAGAGCTTGATTTGAATATTAACTCTACAATGTGCTAATTCGGAAACCTTGGGACACGTAAGCCAACCTCTCCTAGTCTCAGTCTTCTCATCTCCAAGATGGGATCTGTCATCGACTTTCCCGGAGGGTTGAGATGTGGATTAAGTGGGTTAATAGATGCGAAGCCCACAACAAGCACGTGGCCGAAGTGGCAGCTATTAAGACGAGCAAAAACGACGCTGGGAAGACAAACTGGCCAAAAGCATTGTCCCCACTGGACTTTGTCAGTGGACCCCAGGTTCTCACCTCTTAAAATGTAAATGGGGCCAGTACCAGTAGCTTGGTGGGAGGACCAAGTAACCCATGTTTCCGGTGAGTTTCTGGTGCAGTGTTGATGGGCATACGCTGCTCTGGTTTCTCACTGTTCTTGCTCGCTGCATCAGGGGTGCTCATTTAACACGCAGGGCTGCTAAGGCCACATGCCACCCTGTCCTGCTCCAACTCCAGTCCATCACCAGGCCTTTTCTACGGCTTCTTTGTGGCCTGAGATCCATCTCATTTTTGTCTTTTCTTTGAGTTGAGGGTCCTTTCTAGCCTGTCCCACTAAAAGTGTGAATTCAATGTGTGATCTGGAAGGATTGACAGATCAAGTCACAAACAGTCACAACACATTGGTTAGGACCAATAACTCTAACTAATCTAATAAAAGATTACTGGCCCCAAAGAAAGGGTCACCGAGTAGAACTGTTATGAATAGAGAAGGAGGAAGCCTGGAGGAGAGAATGGAGACCAGATGGCATCCCCAATATGGCCCTGAGCACAAGAGGCTGGCAGACTGTTGGCTTCCCTCGGGAAAGGAAGGGAGTGTACAAATGGGGGAGGGGAGACCGGGAGGAACATGGCCCACTCCAGGTTTTGCCCGGGGTCAGCCTTCCTGTGCCCAGCGACACTCAACACTCGTTTGCTGGGTTGGTGACTGGGCCGTGGGGTCCGAGGGAAGCCAAGGCCACCAGGGCCGGATCAAGCTCACAGGCCTTGGTAGCTTGGGGCCAGGGCTTTCCAGTGCCAGGCACACCTGTGAGTCTGTCAGACCATCAAGTTCAACTAAAGGTGTGCTCGCTGGCCCTGGGAGCCTCTCTAAAAACTTGAAGCTTTGCATCTGATTAAGGTCTGTGAGATACAAGATAGAGTATGAAAATGTGAAAGTCTGCTCAGGAATGAAACCGAAGCACTTGATCTAAATGCAGACACAAAATAAACCAGAACGCTGTCTGCTCGCCCAGATGCCTGAAGCATCTTGAGAAAAGGCACATTTCTGCACCTGAATAATGTTAATCTGGGGTTTAGAAAGAGAGTGAATCTGGAGAATTTTGAGACTGCTGAAAATCACTTCCAATTACAATTAGATATTCTAACAAATCAACCAAATGCGCATTAGAAAATTCCAGTGTAGAAAACACAGTGTCAGGAAATAACGATGATGACGACTAACCCGTATTAAGGGGTTGTCCAGTCGACACGAAGCTTTTCACGGGGAAGGGGACTGATCTCCGGGTGACTGCTCTCTCACTGATCTCCAGATAATGTGCACTTGTGCAACGTGGGAGGAAGCAATCTTCTCCCTCAGGGAGCTTACAATCCAGTAACAAAAGAAAGACATGCACACGATGGAATACAGTCCACGCTGGGTGATGATAAGGGCTGTAATAAAGGTAATAAATTGTGATTGTCAAGGAATAGGCTATGGAAAGGAAGTATAATTCAAATGGACTTTGAACTTTGATGGCTGGAGGTGTGAGACAGCATGTCAAGCAAAGAAAACATCACGTACAAGGGCTGGAAATGGAAAATTTCAGCCTGTGTTCATAGAACGATAGGAAATGCAGGAAGAGGAGATTCTGGTGAACGTCTGTGAATTTTGCCTACTCAATATCCATTCTCTAGTGTCTCCATACTGGCAACTCTATTTCCTTTGGGGAAACCCATCTCCTCTTAGGATCCGAAGAGCAGAGTTGACCCCCCTACTGGAGTCAGGGTGGGGCCTGTGATCATCATGTGACCAATCACTGCCTTCCATCCCCCTGGATTAGTAATTGCTTCAGAGTTGGGTGCATTACTCAAGGTATCCAATGTCCCAAGACTAAATCCCAGGAATTTTGTTGGAGTTTTAAGAAAGAGACATTCTCTTTCCATGAGATTGGTGGCTGTAAGGATGATGAACCTGGAATTTCCTAGGGTCTCTCTGAGGTGAGTGCCTGCCATAGAAAAAGGGCAACACGTTTTTGCTCCTGAATCTTGTCATGTCTAAAACAATCTGTCCCTTGACTTTTCAGATACAGGGGGCAACACATCCCTCATTTGTTAAGCCAGTTTGAGTGGTTTTCTGCCACTTGTAACCACAGGAATCATAATGCATTGACAGATTGGAGAGGGCCTTGAGTGCCCCATCATGGAACTTCATCCTCTAGTCAACAGAAGGTCACAGGATGTTTTAGGAAAGTGATGGATTTTGAAATTCCATACCAGAAACAGTTTGAAGGCAGTATTGTAGACAGGGAAACCAGGTAAGCGACTTTTACAAAGGGAAAGCCAGTGTTAAGAACTGTGAGTTCCCTTTGTGAGTTTCCTTTGTGAGTTCTATGAAATCACCATCGACATAATTTCTGAAGCCTAGCATACACTAGCATTTTTCTAAGCACTGCACACATATCAACTCACTTGACACTCATGCCAACCCTATGAGAAAGATCCAGTTATTGTCCCCATTTTGCAGAAGATGAAATGGAGGCATGAGGAGGTTAACAAATCCCCAAGGTCCCACAACTAACTAAATGGCAAAACTAGGATTTGGACCTTAGAAGTCAGGTCCCACAGCATGCACCCAAAGAATACAACTGCCAACACCATGAAGTCTTGCAAGCACCAAACTCTCTTCCCCAGCGACCCATCCTCTCTAGCCCGGATGTCCTACCATCCTGGATGTCCATTTTAGATTCACTTCTTTGACCTAGAAAAGGAAGGTGAAGGTGTTGTTTCTAGAATTCTGCTGTTACATTGTTACTTGAGTAGCAGGACGGGATGCTGGCCTTTTCCCATTAAATATCAACAGAGCCTTAAGGGGGACAGGTAAGTTTTGAAGAGAAAAATGTGGAGGAATTAGGATGTTGGGGCCCTACTCCGGGAAATGCCAAATTTCTCTCTGTTGGTAAAAGGGTGTCTGGTGTGTGGGTGAGGAAAGAAGGGGCACAGAGCGAGACTTTGCCTCCTAACAAAAATCCCATATCTCCTTCAAAATGCAGATTTCTGTCAAAATTCCCAAAAGCACATTCTTGCAACGCTGTGCTCGCTTCCATAAATGGCCCTTGTCTGTGTTCTTTCAGTCGGTCCTTGGACACGAGGAGATGAAGTCAGGCCTCCCAAGTGCTGTCACTGTCAAGTACTTTCTCTCTGCCAGACCTTCCCACAGCCCCAGATGGTTAGCTTCTCCTTCCCTGTCATTTCCTGAGGGGGTGGAAGAGAGGAAAGAGTTAGAAAAGAGGCAAGAGGCATAGAATTTGCCAGGACCAGCCCTGGCTCTCATACCACCCACCCAGCAGGGCTGGTCCCAACAAACCACAGGTTGGTGAGGGTTGAAGCTTGGCCCCAGGCCTGTGCATCCCCACCTGCCCACCTTCCCCCACAGGAAGTCCCACCCACTTCCTTCCCACCTCAGGCTGCCAGTTCCCGTAGGGCTTCTCACTGCATTCTTGTTGCATTGATATAAATGATTAATTACACACAGAAGCAATGCCCTCCTGATCACTGGGGTGATCACATTAATGGGAGCATTTAGGGGGAGAATTTGAAGGAGGAGGCATCCTGCTCCTGGAGCCATTATTCACATTTAATGAGTAATTCACTAAACAAATATTTATTAAGAATCTGTAATATCCCAGGGACTATTCTTGATGCTGGAGACAGAGTGGTGAACTGCTATCTTTGTGGAATTTTATTCTAGTGGGGAAGACTAACAATAAACAAAGCAATAAATATACAAGCTAGTCGAGGTGGTGACAAGTGCTCTGAAGGAAAAGAAATCTGGATCAAGGAGTCAGCGTACGGGATTTTCATTCAGGGAGAGGTGTCGGGGAAGTCCACACTGAGGAGGTGCACTGGATAAAGGGAGACCAGGGGTCGAGTGAAAATCTGAGGAAGATCACACCAGGCTGAAGGAGGCAGACTCATCTTGGCCCCGGGGATAAGAAGGCCCATGTGGCTGGAGCACAGGGACCAAGCGGAAGAGTCGCTGGGAATGAAGCTGGAGAAGGAGCCATGGCCAGGTGAGGATTTTGTGTCATAGACTCCAGGCAATAGGAAGCCATTGGAGGATTCCGCACAGGAGAACCATGTGATGTGCTTTAAGGGGCACTTGAAGCAAAAAGAATGTGAGAAGCCAGCGAGGAAGCTGGAAGACCAGTCGGAGGGCCTTGGAGATGTCTGTCCAGGGGAGAGACGAAGGTGGCCTGGACCAGGATGATAATGGTGCAGGTGGGGAGCAGTGGTCAAGTTCAAGATATATTTTGAAGTTAGAGCCTCCCATCTCGTTTCGTGGCTGTGTAGTGGAAACCTCTGCTGACTGTGTCGCTCGGCTTCGGCTCACCCCCGATTTCAGCCGCGGCTGTGATGGACAGTTCCCGGGAGCTCACCCTCGCCTCGTGCTGCCTCTCCAGTACCAAAGGAGCCTCTTGACCCGTAGGCAGGCACATGGCGGGGAGTACAGGTGGGGGGAACTATTACACCACAGCAGCCCTCAAGCAACAGGGACTTGAGCCAAATAAGTGCTCCAGCCTCCTATCTTTCAGGTGGAAGATTCTGGAAGGCATTCCATATCCTTCTCAGAGGTCCAGCCTACATCAGCAACATTGAACACACATCCCCCTCCCACCCTGTGTTAACTTGTCCTTCTGTCCTTGCTCTCCCCGCTCTCTCACTCCTGCCTCCTAGGATCATCTCCCAAATAAACTACCTTCACTCAATTCATTGTTTCGGTCTCTGCTTTGGGGGAACTCAAACTAACATAGGGAATTTGCCCACTCTACTTATTCCTCACATGTCGACAAGCCCTGCCCCTCAGCAGCCGTGGATCTCTCTCCACTCCCAAAGCTTTTGGGGAAAACATCCAGGAGACACAATCCTCATATACTGCTTTATAATCTTCTGCCAAGGATCTACGAGGTTGACAACCAGAAACAGAGCTTCTCCTCAACTCCTCCAAAACATCCATCATCCATCCCCACTTCAGAGGTCGACATCTACAGCCCAGCTTATGGAAATTCAACTGAAGACAATTGTACATTGTAGGGAAAAATAATCAGGGATCTCTTCCAGTCAAGAGAACATGGGACACTGTAAAGATGACATAGTCTCACAATACACAGATGACTTTGTAATGGGCCTGGGACACATTGCCAAGTTTATAAATGATAAAAGGACAGAGCTATGGCTAAGTGATAATTTGGCCAAGAGATAATATGCTTAAATGAGACTAGGCAAGAATCACTTAAAGTGCTTTGGCTGGTAGGTTCTGAACGTTCTTTATTAGCAATGACTACAGATTAAAGAGATATGAGACAAGTGAGTAATACAAAGCAGAAGAAATCCTTAAATCAAAATAGACATTTTAATAACTACCCTTTAGATAAATCCCCCCCTCTGAAGTCTCCTAATGTTTAACAGCTGCAAATAAATATGACACCAGGAGAAGCTAATCAAAATGTTTAATAATGCAGGAAACAAAAGGGCAAAAAGGAAACTGAGACAACCCATTTTCCATCCCTCCAGGATTTCAACTTCTCTCCCCTTCTGTCCTCCCACCCGCCCCGCAGCCCAACACCCTGAGGGCTGGGCAACCTCCTGGAAAAGAACTACAGAGCTAGCCATACTGGGTTTGAATCTCAGCTCTGTCATCTTTCATCTCTGTGTGCCTGGGCAAGTAACTTAGCCATCCGAGCCTCAGTGTTCACATCTATAAAATGGGACTAAACTACCTGATAGGGTTGTTCCAAGAGTTAATTGGGCTAAGACATGTGAAGGCAGAGTCAACACTCAGTAACACATCAGCTATTGCTATTTCTATTACTACCTTGTTAAAGGAGAAGAAGAAACTAGAGGAAGAGAAACAGAGAAGGAAACACAGGCCGACAGACAGAGAACTGGGGGAAGTGTGCCCTGGAGGCAACCAAGTTTGCTGTCTGAGGAGGGCCAGTCTCCAGGCAGTGTGCCCAGGCGGGTTGACCAGCTGGCCTCAGTTTAGATCTATCAGTACCATCGATCGCCTCAACTAGTTGATAAATTTTGATGATCATCTCTGCCTTGGCCTGCGCATCACTCACCCACAAAGAATCCACAGATGTAGAGCTTCACAGTCCTTAAAGGAACCAATATGGCAACACACATAGAAGGCCAGGAGACCATTCATACTTTATCCCACTCCTGGGAATGCATTCAAATATGAAAGAAGAACAAGCTACAGACCCGCCGACGCTTACAGAGGTGCCATCTCTGGAGTCAAAACCCCATGAGCCGTGTCAAAGTCCAACAACAGAGGAGTGGTTCAATTTCGTTGTCATTCTTTTCTTCACTGAAGATTAGGTACCTTTGAAATCATAATTATGAAAAATAGAAATGTGAAGTGTTTATGGTACACTGTTCAGCCAAGAAAGGTAGCATAGAAAATTGTGGATACATTCTGATATAATCTGTAAATTACACATGAGTAAGAACAACAGAATGTGCAAGAATAACTGTGGCACTACTAATTTTATTTCTTTTACAAGACCGTTTAGTATGTCTGTTATAATATTTTAACTATTAAAAGAGGCTAGGGGTTGGGGAGAGAAATGGCTCTCCCTTCCCAAAACCCCCTGCTCAGAGACGAGGAGTGATATATACCAAGCATGGACCGGCGTTCTCTTTCTCCCAGAGACACCATCAGCTCACTGGGGAATTTTGTGCAAATTAGGAGAAGCAGCTCCTGTGAAGAAGACCCTCCCTAGGATGCAGAACTTTCTTTCGTGTTGGGCTCTCTTCAGAGCCCTCACACCCTCCATTGGAGGCTGGTGAGACAGGATTCTTCCAGGAAAATGTTGGCAGGATTGCCAAAGGGGAAGCTACTGTAGACCCAAAGATTAATTACTTTAGGCAGTATGCAGATGAAAATTAGAACAATGGCAGCTGAATAAAGAAATATGAGTGGTACACACGCTGAATTATATGGTATCATAGAGATTAGATCTCTTCCCCCTTGACATCAGCAAGTTGTGTACTTTCTAAGCATTCCTCTTCTGCCTACTGAAGATTATATTTAGACCAAACCAAGACAGATATTGCACCCAAGATCCCACAAAAAGCTTGAGATGTGAGTCCCAGATGTAGAAGAAAGTGAATTTGCCAAACCATGTGGTCTGCCTCTTCTCCAGAGGCAGCACCCTTCCAGGTTCTGATGAAGGAGCGAAGACGAGTCTCCATGATGCTGTGGGAGGCACCAGAATCCAGAGTCCTGGATCCCCACAGCAAAGGCCCGTGTAAGCTCCCTTCATTTATGTGCATCGCAGGAGCACAGCATGGACCCCAGGCACCTCACAAGACGGGAGACTGCAAATGCCTAAAAATGTTCACGAGCACATAAAACATTTTCTATAAAAAGGGAGCTTTTATATTCAGTTCCCTGCAGTCAAGGACTGGGTTTTTGGAGCCGTGCTCCAAAAACATCTGACCAGTAAGACCACTCCAGCACACGGAAGAGACACGAGAAAAGGCACTTCACGCTCTGGGTGAAAAATAAGTGAGAAAGTTCTTCCTCCTACTTGGTTCCTAGACGTCCTGGTCCCATTGGACTTCACCGGCAAGTTCCCCTGGACACATGTGGGGAAGCACTTTCACTAGAGGTTTGAATGAAGTTGGTTTGGGACTGAGGCAAACAGCTATGCAATGTCCTTGCTCAGCACAGATTCCTATGTCTCAAGTGTTCTTTCCACACCCTCCTGCTGGAGTGCACAGAGGCGGTGACCCCAACTGAACCTGAGGGTGTGATTTCTCTTGGGTGACCTGGAGTTCATGCTTGGCAAAGCCCCATGAGCCCCAAGGCAGGGTGGTACAGCCCTGGGAGTGGCTGCCTTCACAGGGGAGCAGATTTCTGAAACCAGAAATTCAGGATCCTGCAGACTTGCCTTTGGCCAGCTCACCTCCAGCTTGTGGTTCCCAAGGGCACAGTACTCGCCCGCAGGGAGAGCCTCTCTTGCCTGGACAGTCCAGCCAAACCTGCCCAGTGCCCCAACCACAGGGCAAATAGGTGATGATACCGAGGGCCGTGTGAACGCCCTTTCCCACAGCCATGGGACACGCCTCCCAAACCCAGTGACCTCTTTGCCCTCGGCACACACATGCTTTGAATTTTCTGGAATATTTCCATCTGCATGTTATGGTTTGGTAAACAGAAGGCAGTCATCAGGAAGGTGTTAATACAAATGTCACTGTGCACGTCACGCTCCCTCAAAGCAACAGCAGCCTGTTCAAATGCCAAAGGATATTGAGAAACTGGCGAGGAGGTGCTGGAGACAGAAGCCTAGCTTTTCCTTTTCCTGGTCGTGCTGCAGACAGCTTACTGTCTTGGCAGCCCTCCAGCTCGGCTTCTGTTTCTGAAAGCTCCAGGTACCCAGACTCTGAACCGTGCTGCCTGCTCATTCAGGGCACGTCGGCACTCTGCTTTGAAGGGGACAGCCATAAATACAGCACCGGTGGGGAGTCCTGGGCAGCCTCAGCACCATCACAGCCTTTTCTTTGAAAGAGGGGACCATATTCCGAGATGTGGTTATGGCTGCCGATTAACTTTAAATCTGTCACAGCTAACTAGCCAAAAGGTTTTATTCTCCATAACCCCAGTTATGGTAGATCTACAAAATGGAAATGTTTCCCTGATCCACTGATATGCAGTTGGGAGACGGCATGCCAGTGATAGTTACAGCACGCTGTGTTCTGTTCCTCTTGCCTTCCACTTCTTCTGCCCACCCTCACGGCCAAGCCCAACTCTCCCTCTAAGATTCAGATTCGACAAGTATGGCTCACGCACCCACCTTCTGTGCCATCATTGAACTATCCGTCTGCCAGGGAAGATGACAGTGAAAAGAGTGATGTGTGCAGGGCCCGCCTGGGGGCGTAGTGGTTGAGTTCATGTGCTCCACTTCAGCAGACCGGGGTTTGCAGGTTTGGATCCCAGGCACAAACCTACACACAGCTTATCAAGCCATGCTGTGGCGGCATCCCACAGACAAAAACTAGAGGAAGATTGGCACAGATGTTAGCTCAGGGACAATCTTCCTCACCAAGGGAAAAAAAAAAGAGTGATGTGTGCATAGCTGGGGGGAGTATCTGCTCCGGGAGTAACTTCATTTGGGTGGGCGTTGGGGGCCACAGGAGGATGTCACCTCCTCCCTCATTCTTCCTGACTTTCCCCAGGCACCATTATTGCTCCACTCTGTATTCTCAAAGGCACGTGTCCCATCAGCTCACTGCAGGATGTTTCGACATGATGCCTCCCCCACCCCTGCCATCCCTGCCACTTCATCAAGAGGTCTTCAAGGTCATGGGCTATCCTAGTAACCAGTTACCTGATAAATGTTCAGTGATTGAAATCAATAAATCTCGATGAAAGTAACTGTTGACTACCTGACCCCAAGTGTGAACAAGAAGCTTTCTAAAATCTCAGTTTGGGCAGTCTCAGAAATGACAGCATATTCTACCATTTGGAACAGGGGCGTGCAGACGAGCAAGCCTGAGCAGATGAGCAAGAGCCGAAGGAGGCAGTTAATCAGGGGTTAGTGAACGGAGGCAACGAGCTGCGTGAAAGAGAGGGCTGAGAGCCTGGAGCAGCTGCTGAATCAGAGGGCCAGCGGCCGGCAGCGAGGGCGAGGCCAGAGGCCAATCTGAGGGCGTCTCTGAGTCATTGCATCCAAACTACTGAAAATGTGTGGAAGACATTCCACATTCCACATTCAAGACCAAAAAAATATTTGAAATTGCATTAAGCTCTGCGTACAGAATGCCAAATACTGCATCTTCATAGTCATTAGCCAACCCGATGCAGTAATGAAATGATCAGTCAAGAATGCCTTCAGACAGTGCTTCTCAGACATTAACGTGTATACCAATTACCTGATGTCTGATAAAATTCAGAGTCTGACACAGTAGCAGGGTGAGGCAGAAAGTCTGTATTTCGAATAAGTTTCCAGCTTCTACTGATCCACAGACCCCACTTTGAGTAACCAGTTCTAAAAGATCAGGAAGAACAAGCTGTGATTTTAACAAAACACACCATTACTCTTCCTTTTAACATTTTTACTCTTTATTGAAATTTTTCTAATTATGGAATTAGTACATAGTCATTGTGGTGAGTTTGGAAACGGCAAAATGTACAAAGAAAAAATTAAATCACCTTCAACCTCATCATCCAGAGATAACCTGTATAAACATTTTGATGAATTCGCTGCTGATGTTTTTGTTTGTTTGTTTTTACATCATACTCTGTAAAGTTTCTTATCTTGATTCTTTTTCATTTTAAATTGTGGGTGTTTCACATGCTGTTATATTATGTGAAAACATATTTTATATTAATAAGTCAATCAGCAAACATCTAGAAGAGTACATAGCAGTTAAAGGGTATAGCAGTTAAAGAGCCCCTGGTGAGGTAAACAATCTGATAATAAATAAAATTGAATGGATAAAATTCTCATTTGAAATGACTGCATTATATTCTATTTTACAGCTGATCATAATATAGTTAACCAGTCTTTTTGTCAGATATTTAGATTATTTCCTTTCTTTTGCTGTTATATGCAAAAATAACGTGGAGTATGTGAAAAATCTTTGCAGCTCAATTTTTTCCTGTCCTCCTGATTTCCTTCAGATAAATTCCTTTAATTGGAATTTCTGGGTCACCGAGTGTGTACAGTTTTAAGCTTTTGGTACATATTGACAA
Source organism: Tapirus indicus (assembly GCA_031878705.1). Classification (NCBI taxonomy): domain Eukaryota; kingdom Metazoa; phylum Chordata; class Mammalia; order Perissodactyla; family Tapiridae; genus Tapirus; species Tapirus indicus. The sequence continues at coordinate 151,725,738 of CM062918.1, read as the reverse complement.
GTGGACCTCCAGCAATGTACCACACACACTCCTAGCCACAATCAGGAGGGGTCCCAAAAGCTTCAGCACATTTTTTTCCGGCAACAGTTGTCATTTATTTTTATATTTGTTGAGTTAGTTTAAATTCCCTTTATACTTATAAGGTGAAGCATTTTCACACGTATATAAGCCATTCACTATCTTCTTTTGTGGAGTGTCTGTTTCCTTTGCCCATTTTGCCTTTGAGGTATTTGTCTTTTCCCGTTATTAATTTGTAACTGTATTTATATATTAAAGATATCAATCCCTTGCTATACATTTGTAAGCATTTTTCTAGTTTACTGTTTGTCTTTTAATTTTGTTTTTGTTTTTTAACCCATGTGTTACTTAGAAATATGTTGTTTAATCTCCACATATTTGGGGATCTTCCAGTTATCTTTCTGTTATTGATTTCCAGTTTAGTCCCATTGTGGTCTGAGAGCAGGCACTGCATGATTTATATTCTTTGAAATTCGTTAAGGTGTGTTTTATGGCCCAGAATGTCATCTATCTTGGTGAACGTTCCACGTGAGCTTGAGAAGAAAGTGGATTCTGCTGCTATTGGACGATGTAGTCTACAGATGTCCGTTACATCCAGTTGATTGCCGGTGCCGTTGAGTTCAGCCGAGTCCTTACTGGTCTTCTGCCTGCCGGATCTGTCCGTTTCTGAGGGAGGGTGCTGAAGTCTTCAGCTGTGATAGTGGGTTCATCTGTCTCTCCTCGCAGGTCTATCAGGTCTTGCCACACGTATTCTGACACTCTTTTGTTAGGCGCTTACATGTTAAAGATTGTTGTTTTCTTGGAGAATTGACCCCTTTATCATTATGTAATGCACGTCTTTATCCCTGATAATTTTCCTTGCTTTGAACTCTGCCCCCTGAAATTAATATAGCTACTCTTGCTTTCTTTTGATTAGTGTTAGCATGGTGTATTTTTCCCCATCCACTTACTTTTGATATATATATGTCTTCCATTCTTTTTCTTCCTTTTGTGGTTTTAATTGAACATTGTATATGATTCCATTTTTATATGATTCCATTTTCTCTCTTTTCTTAGAATATATTTTTACCTTTTTTAGCAGTTGCCTTAGAATTTGCAAAATACACTTACAACTAACCCAAGTCCACTTTTAAATAACACTATAGCACTTCACGAGTAGAGTGAGTACTTATAGCAACAAAATAATGCTAATTCCTCATCCTGTGCCTTGTATCTTTGCTGTCATTCATTTCACTTAAACACAAGTATACGTGGGTGTATATACATAAGCATACATAAGAAAACACCTTGTTGCTATTATTATTTTGAACAAACTGTTATCTGTTAGATCAATTAAGGAGAAGAAAAATAAACGTTTTTTTTTTTTTTTTTGGTGAGGAAGATTCGCCTGAGCTAACATCTGTACCCATCCTCCTCTACTTTGTACGTGGGATGCCCCCACAGCATGGCTGATGAGTGGAGTAGGTCCATACCTGGGATCCGAACCCGCAAACCCAGGCTGCCAAATTGGAGTGTGAGGAACTTGAACAATTCGGCCATGGGGCCAGCCCCCAAAGTAAACATTTTTATTTTAACTTCTTATTCCTTCTTCAATGCTCTTCCTTTCTTTATGTAGACCCAATTTCTGGCCTTTATTATTTTCCTCCTCTCTAAAGAACTTTTAACATTTCTTGCAAGGCAGGTCTACTGGCAACAAATTCCCTCAATTTTTGTTTGTCTGAGAAAGTCTTCATTTCTCCTTCACTTTCAAAGGATAATTTCATAGAGTACGGAATTCCAGGGCAGTGGTTTTCTTCTCTCAACACGTTAAATATTTCACTCCCCTCTCTTCTTGCTTATGTGGTTTCTGAGGAGAAGTCAGATATAATTCTCAGCTTTGTTCCTCTGTAGGAAAGGTGTTGTTTTTTTGCTTTCTTCAGTATTTTTCTTTATCTTTGATTTTCTGTAGTTCGAAAATGATATGCCCAGGTGTCAGGGTTTTGGGGTTTTTTTTTTTTTTTTGGCATTTATCTTGTTTGGTGTTCTCTGAGCTTCTTGGATCTGTGGTTTGGTGTCTGACATTAATTGGGGGCAATTCTCAGTCATTACCATGTCCAATATTTCTTCTCTTCCTTTCTCTCTTTCTTCCCCTTCTTGTATTCCCATTTTGGGTATGTGACAACTTTTGTAGTTGTCCCACAGTCCTTGGATGTTCTGTCTGTTTTTTTCAGTCTTCGTTCTCTTTGCTTTTCAGTCTTGGAGGTTTCTATGGGGACATCCTCAAGCTCAGAGATTCTCTCCTCAGCTGTGTCCAGTCTACTAATGAGCCCATCAAAGGCACTCTTCATTTCTGTTACAGTGTTTTTGATCTCTAGCATTTCTTTCTGGTTCTTTCTTAGGATTTCCATCTCTCTGCTTACACTGCCCATCTGTTCTGGCATGCATCTGCTTTATCCATTGGAGCTGTTAGCATGTTAATCATAGTTGTTTTAAATTCCTGGTCTGATAATTCCAGCATCCCTGCCACGTCTGGTTCTGATGCTTGCTGTGCCTCTTAAAATTGTGTGTTTTGGCTTTTGGTATGCCTTGTAATTTTTTCTGGACAGCTGGACCTGATGGACGGGTAAATTGAACTCCTGTAAGTTGGCCTTTAGTGATGTAGTGGGGAGGTATGGGGGTGGGGGGAGCAACAGTCCTATGGTTAGGTCTGCGTCCTGGTGAGCCTGTGCCTCAGGACTGTGAACTCACACGTGCCTCTCGGTCCTTCTCCCTCCCAGGTGGGACAGGATGGCTAGATTGGGCTCAAGTTGGGTGTTTCCTTCCCCACGTGGAAGGCTAGAGCCAGCTGGAGCTGAGTATTCGCTTCCGCAGGTCAGTTAGGCTCTGATACACCCAGCAGGTTAGGCTCTGGTTCACTAGTTTCCCCTGAGGGCAGCCTCGTTGAGAGGACCAGAGTGCTCTGGCCTACTTCAGGACGGCTCCTTCCCCTCCAACCCTGCTGGAAGCATGAGAGTTTTCTCTGATATTTACTGTGAGAACCTCGTGGAGCTCCTGGAGGTAGAACTCACAACGCTGACTGGGTTCCCCTGAAGTTTTAACTCGCAGAGTCGTCCACACTGAGCCCCCAACAATTCCTCGGTTACGGCTCCGGGGTTCCTGCCCCGGCACTCGTTCTGGGCGTTTCTGCTCGTGTGTTTGCTCCGGTCAGCTGGGACTCCGCTATCCGCCCCGCTGTCGTCCCAGTCTTGGGGGCTACAGTTTGCCTGGGTCCTCCCAGCTCTGATGGATCCAAGAAGAGGTGATTTTTCAGTTGTTCAGTTTTTCACTTGTTTGGACAGAGTGGAGACTTCCAAGCTTCTTACATGTGGAACCAGAAACCATACATCTCTGTTTCTATTTTTTTAAAACCTATGTCAGTTTTGAATTTTTAGGTAAGTCTTAGCTACTAATCTTGTCCTCTGTGAATTTGTACTTTGTTTTTATATTTGGAATACCCTTGTCCACAGCAAGAAGAGAAAAAATATGGATCCACGTTTCCTTCCGGTTGTATAGAAGCTTCTCACATTCTGTGTACAGGGAAAGGTTAGAAGGCCGTGTTGCAAGGGTATTCCCCTCTCCTGTGGTAGTTTTCCTCAAACTGGGTTGTGTAGCAGGCTTCCTACCTGAGAACGGGGAATGAGGAAACACTGAAGGTTGACGCCTGTCACAATAGAAATGAGAGTTGAGAGGCCAGCTTCTCTTTGTTCCATTAGCAGGCACACTTCTCCATAGGAAGGATATGACAGGGTCTCTCGCCTATGCTTGGTGTGCATGGTAGACAGACTAATATCCCCCAAAGCCCCCAAAGATGTCCACATCCTAATCCCTGAAACCTGTGAACACGTTACCTTCCATGTCAAAAACTTTGTGGATGTGATTAAGGTAAAGATCTTGAGATAAGGATATGATCCTAGTGGACCCAAAGTAATCACAAAGGCCCTTATAAGAGGGAGGCAGGAAGGTCAGAATCAGAGTGAAGACGATGGACAATGTAAGCAGAGGTCCGAGAGAAAGAGAGAAATTTGAAAATGCTATGCTGCTAACATTCAAGATGGAGAAAAGGGCCACAAGCCAAAGAATGCTGGTGGCCTCTGGGAGCTGGAAAAGTCAAGGAAATGATTCTCCCATAGAGCTTCCAAAAGGCATGCAGCCCTGCTGACACCTTGATTTTAGGACTTCTGACCTCCAGGAGTATAAGATAACAAATTGTTTAAACCACTGAGTTTGTGGTAATTTGTTACAGCAACCACAGGAAACTAATGCAGGACTGTCAGAGTACGAGTCCAGTACAAGCCAGACCTCTGCAGTGGTTACCGAAGACTGTTGCTTCCCAGCCTGCGTCCAGTTCAATTGGCTACTGCCAGGATGGTAGGACCGACGTCACCATCCACACACGGTCCCAGAGTACCAGTGTCTTACCCGGAAAGAGCCTGTTGGAGTCACTGCCTGAAAGTAAAAGGGCTGGAACTTAAGGCTTTTGGTTCTTCTCCTTTAATCAGCCCAGATCATTCCTATGAGTACTCAGAGTATTTCATTCTGAGTAGTTCCTAATAGGGGCAAAAATCCCACTCCCTTTTAGGGTTCCTGTGAGGATTAAATGACTTCATACATGTGTAGCACTTAAAACACTGTCTGGCGCATAGGAAGCCTTCGGCAGGCATTACCTGTTATTATTTGTGTTAGTCAGCGTTCTCCAGAGAAACAGAACCAACAGGATGTGTGTGTATATTATATAGAGAGATTTATTTTAAGGGATTGGCTGACACAGTTGTGAGGCCTGGCAAATCTGAAATCAGAGCAGGCCGGCAGGCCGGAGACCCAGGGAAGAACCGATGATGTAGTCTTGAGTTCAAAGGTGGTCTGGAGGCAGAATTCCTTCTCCCTTGGGGACTGCAGTGTTTTTCTCTCAAGGCCTTCCACCGATTGGATGAGGCCCACCCACATTATGGGGATAATCTGCTTTCTCAGAGGCTACTGAGTTAAATGTTGATTGCGTCTAAAAAATATCCTCACAGTAACATCTAAACTGGCATTTGACCAAACATCTCAGCATCATAGCCCGGCCACGTTGACACACAAAATTAACTATCACACTGTTATTTGTTTGTTTCCTGTCTTATTTCAGTTGCTAAAACTTCCAGGAAAATATAAAATAGTAAAGGTAAGACTGGACATCCTTATCCTGTTTCCAGTTCTAATGGGAATGCTCTACTACATCTTGATTGAGTATCTCCATTAAGTACTGTTAAGGAGCTCTTCTCTAGGTCCACTTCAGTATATTTTTAATCAGAAGTGGGTACCATCGACTAAGGTGATTATATAATTTCTCTCTTGACTTATTGAAATGATACGTTTTATTTATGGATTTCCTATTAATAAACCATTCCTTGCATTCCCGTGGTAAACCTTGCTCGGTCAGATGGTAGTCTTTTTTTCAGATGCTGCTTAATTTAATTTCTTTAGTATTTCAGTTCATTTTAATTTGTATTCCTAAGTTGATGTCAGTTGTGTCTGAAGGGTTTTGTTTTTAATTGTTTGGGGAGGAGCGTCTGTTTTTGTGACCTTTATTGAAGTTTTGTATTACAGCCTTAGTTTTGCTCACTTCGTGAAGGGAGCTGGTAAGTATTCCGTGCTCCTCTGTGCCATGTGGCAATTCAACAAAGAACAAGACTTCACACGTTCTTAGTGGCTAACATATTGATTCAATATTTATGCTAAACATCCGTTCAATATTGTACTAAAAATTTGTACATTTCCCTTACAAAAAATGACATTTTATTTTACTCTGTCTTTCGGATCTCCTACCTACTTTCTGTAACTCTCTGTAAACCTCTTCCTTAAAAGAAAAAAAAAAGTCCCCAGCATGAATACCAGCTGTTGTTTGAGACGGCGGCCATCCGAGGCCAGGGCTCTTTATGAGTCATCCTGCTCTAGGAATCAGTCCTATATTCTTTGATGATTCTTTCCTCTTCAAAAGCATCACTGTGTGGAGCATAGGCCGACACAGTTTGTACTTCATGTGGTTTCCTACAAAACAGACTCAAATGAAAAAAATATAAAATATGTGTGGACACTCCTGGCTGAGAAAGAAGTCCAGGTTTGGCCCGGGTGGTCTTAGTGAGGATGGCACAGAGCTCAGGGCATTTCTTCAGGGGACTCAGCTGCCACCTAGAGCTCTGGGCGGCTTCTGTGTAAAAGGGAGGCCGGCCGTCAGAACAGCAAATTCTGATTCAGAATTTAAAAGCCTGGCCCGCCGCCTGCATGCTGCCCCTTCACAGCAGATGGCCGAGATGATGCTCTACTCTGCTCCCGGACTCCAGACAGGCCAACAGCCAACGGCAGCCCCGCTGTGATCGTCACAGAGCCAGGTTTTACACTTCAGCTTCTTTATAGTTCACTCTCGTCTTGCTTTCTGGGGATGGATTTTTAACTAGTCACACAACTGAAAATTATTTTCATAAACAAGCATCGTCCAAACAGTGTTCTGGGAAACACGGGTGATCCACAGATGTCAGTAAGTGTTCCAGGAGGGAAAAAAAAGATTCTGTCTTCTAGTGAATTTGACACAACCTAGGTTCAACAAAATTCAGCTGATTTCTTTACTGCACACTCCACAGAGCCTGTGGTATATGAGTTCTCTGTGACTTCTGAAACTTTTTTCTCACAACACACCTATTCACATTTCTAAGTAACTATTGGGTAGAATATATTTTGGGGAACGTTAGCTTAAGGAATCACCGTTATGATCATCACCTACACTTGCTGAGTGCTCATATTGAGTGCTGCGGGGGATTGCACATGCTATATCTCACTTGGTCCTTGCAACCTCTCTAGGAGGTGCATGTTATTGTCTTCATTCCACTTGGTACAGAGGTTAAGTAATTGGCCCACAGTGACAGCACTTGTGAATCACAAACACTATTTTGCATCCGGGTCTGATTCCAAGGTTGGTGCACTTAACCAGTACCCTGCATTTGTTATAGCACTCCTGAGCTTTGCAGTAGTGGCCTCACACAATAACGTGTCATATTATGTTGGTGAAATACAGTTTCCCATGCTCTGAGAACCACCACATCCTCTCACGCTCCGAGAGCCAGCGGGCAGATCCTTCCGTCAGTGGACACCGTCACGCCAGGCTGCAGCCACTCTTGGCAGCTGATTGGAGTGTATGCGGTAATGTGTGTTGTTTTCTTCCTTCTGGCCTCTCTGTCCAACATTTATGTGTGTCACGAGATGTGTTATAAATGGCACCAGACCTTCTACAGAGAAACAACAAAGGACACCAGGCTGGATGTTAAAATGCAAGTTTGACAGCATCCTCGAGGAACAGGAGGAAACGGGCTATAAAGATCAGCGGACAATTCGGGGTTGGTGGAAATCCCTTGGCAGATGAAGGGCACCACTGGGGCTTGGGAGGAGCGACCAGCCACTGTATGAAACTCTGGCCAGAGGTTTGCCATGACCTCAGAGGATGTGAAGAGGAAGGAAGAGCTAATGCCCAAGAACTTGCTGGAAATTCATCTCCACAGAGACCATTCCATGCACTGCTGTGATTGCTCCTACTTAAGGATCCCCTCTCCTGTGCTGCCTCTTTGGATAGCTTCCACATTTCCCGGTCCAGTAACTAGCTGTCTTCCAGCACTGTTCTACCATAGCCTTCCATACAGAGATGGAAGTTTGCAAGGGCCACCGCAGCATGGTCTATGGGAAGCAAGCTCAGTTTAGAAATTTCCCATCTCAAGAAACCAGGAATGAAAATTGCCAGATCTGGAAGATATAATTTGGGGAAACCCCTCTCCACAAGCTCCTCTCTTAAGGTGTCCCTTCATCCTCTCCATTCAAAAAGGTTAGGACTTTTGCACACATATGAGTTAGCTATTTTTATAAAACAAAACGCCCCTAATACTAGTGGCTTAAAATAACTAGCATTTGTTATTTATTACGAGTCTAAAGATTGGCTGGGAAGTTCTGCTGATTTGGGCTTGACTTAACTGATTTTTTTTTAACGTTTTGTGTTTTTATTGCGGTGAAATTAACATAACATCAAATTAACCATCTTAGAGTGAACAATTCAGTGGCATTTAGTTCAGTCACAATGTTGTGAAACCACCACCTCTATCTAATTCTGAAGCCGGTACCTGAGGTGCTGTAGATTTTCAGTAAGAATGTGATTGCCTTTCAACCTTGTTCCCAACACAGACAGAGACGGATCTTGCCAATTTGCTGTTTTCCTGTGTCACTCGAGGGGTGACTCAGGGGTTGGGAGGATTTGTAAGCTTGTTTTGCAGAAGAAAGAGAATGCCTTCAGGGAGGTTGTGATCACCAGATGCAGATGGCCGGGCCCCCAGCAGCTGTTGATGCCCAGAAGTCAGATCGCCCAGGGGCTTGTCGGGAGTGACCCCTTTGTTTCTCCCGAGCTCCCCCTGCCAAGCCCCTTAGCTCTATAAAACCCCCTGCTTTCTGCTCTTGTGAAGGTGGATTTGAGAGAACCTATGCTCCCACCTTCTTGTTTTGGCCAATATGAATAAACCTTCCTCCATCTCCAAGCACTGATATCTCAGTGTTTGGCTTACTGCACATTAGGCTCATGAATTTGAGATTCAGGGGGTCAGTATCAATTTCAAAACATTTTCATCACCCCACAGTAAAACCCTGTACCCATTAAGCAGTTATTCCTCACTCCCTCCTCCCCCCAGCTGCTGGCAACTGCAGATCTACTCTGTCTCCATAGATTTACCTATTCTGAATGTTTCACATAGATGGAATCCAGCAACATGTGACTTTTTGTGTCTGGCTTCTTTCATGTAGCAAAACGTTTCCAAGGTTCATCCACGTTGTATGGTGCATCAGAACTTCATTCCTTTTTATGGCTAATATTGCACTGTATGCATATACTACAATTTGTTTACTCATTCATCCATTCATGGACATTTGGGTTGTTTCCAGCTTTTGGCTATTGTGAATAGTGCTGCTGTTTGTGCACAAATCTACCTGTTTCTTTTGGATATATACCTAGGAGTGGAATTGCTAGGTCCTATGATAATTCTATGTTTAGCTTTTTAAGGAACTGCTAAACTGGTTTCCACAATAGCTGAACCATTTTACATCCCCACCAGAAATGGATGAGGTTTCCAATTTCTCCACATCCATACCCACACTTGTTACTTATTTACTTACTATTATAGCCATCCTAGTGAGTGTAAAGCAGTATATTATTGTGGCTTTGATTTGCATTTCCCTAGTGACTAATGGTGTTGATTATCTTTTCATTCCTTTGTTGTTGACTTAACTAATTTTAGCTGGGCTTACTCATGCACCCTTGGTTAGCTGGTCAATCATCAGGAGGCTGGCTGGTGTAGGATGGTCTGAGCTGGGACAGCTCCTCTGCTCTGTGTGGTCCCTCATCCTCTAGCAGGCTGTCCTGGGTTTGTTCTCATGGTAATTGCAGGGGTGGAAGAGAGGAAAGATAGCAAGCTCCAGTGTACAAGCACTTTTTCAGCCTCTGGTGGTGGTACATTTGCTAACAATCCACTGGGTAAAGCAAGTCTGATGATGAGCTCAAGGTCAGAATGGGAGGGGACAACAAAGTTACAGGACAAAGGCTATCACAGGGACTATCATAGGCCAAAAATATCTCTTGAATTCAGTGTGGATTGTAATGGTAAATAGATTCACCATAAAGTAGCTGGGTTAGAGCTAAGAAAAACCATAATAACCTAAGCCCTTCAGTGACTCACAATTCCAGATTTAGCCCAAGACCCAGTTTAGAATACTGGAAGCCCTTTGTACAACTTTGGCCAACTAAAAAAATGCAGTACCAAAGGGGATCAGGGTAAGCCACCCCAAAATACAGCATAAGAATTATTTTAAGCTGAAAACATTTGAAATTCAACAGATGCAGAAAGAAGGCTTCTTGGAGCTTCCCTTATCTAACCGAAAGTAGAAATTTCTGGGAAACGAGGCTACCATAAATTCCCTCTTTGAGGTGGGTCTGTTTCCAGGAGAGAGACCAAGAGTAAATCTACCATCTCCCCTCCAGAGCACTTTTTTAGGGAGACAGAAAGACCACCCATACCTGTATAGACAAACATCACAAACTTCCTTATGTCTTGTTTGTTCTCCTAAAAACCCATTTGTCTTTCCTAAAAAATCTTATTTGTCCTTCCCATAGAAGTCTTTTCTCCCCTCTCTTTTCCCTACTAAATTAGATATATAATCCCCAAATTCTAACTACCCCTTTAAGTTACTCATCATTGAACTCTCCTGCTTGTATCTGCATTGCGTGTGTAAATAAATTTTTTCTCCTGTTAATCAGCCTTTTGTCAATTTAATTTGCAGGACCCCATCACTGAACATAAGAGGGTATAGGAAAAGTTTTTTCCTCTTGTACCATCCCTATGAACTACCCAGGTCAGGAACCACTCTCAAAGAATGCCCTTACTATTTAAGCCATTTGAGTTGGAGTCTTCTGTGGCTTACAGCCAATAGCATCCTACCTACCTGAGTATTATGTTTGAGCCGCCTATTGAACAACTAAAGGGAGCTATCAAGGAAACAAATGGGCATGTGCATCCACATTTGGAGGAAGAGGCCAGGGCAGGGGGTAGAGATTTGGAGGTCATAAGCATATCGATGCAATTTAAAGCCACATGACTGGATGAAATCACATTGGCAGGAATGGAAAAAGAGCAGAGAAGAGGGCCCAGGACTGAGTCTGGGGGAACCCTAATATTTAGAGGTCAAGCAGGGGTAAGGAGATATCCAAGAAGACAGAGTAAACAATGAAGTAGGAGGAAAACCAGGAGAACGTGGTGCAAGGGAAGCCCAAAGGGAAAGAGGGGATGTCAAGACGGAAGAGGAGTTGGACTGTGGGACACTCCTGAGAAGTCACGCTCTAAAGCCCCTTTGGACTCGTAGAGCCTCATCTGCTCCAGAGCCAGCACCCTTGCCCTCTATGCTTCAAGTGATTGACTTTCTTCTCCTCTGTCTCACATCTCCAGGACATGCTTCCCTTGCCTCTGTGGCTTCACCTACTTTGCAGCCTCACCTAAAACACCGTCCCCCTCTGTCTGCCCTCTCCAACTCCTGCTTCTCCCGGCCTGGCTGAGGGCCCTTCCGTACGCCTCCAGAGAAACCTGCACTTCCCCTATTACGTAAGTCTGCTTGGGCTGCTGCAGCAGAATCCCGCAGACTGGAGGGCCCATGCTTCTCGCAATTCTGGAGCTAGGTACCGTCATGGCCGGTTTCTGGTGAGGCCTCTCTCCTTGCTCACAGACAGCTGCCTTCTTCCTGTGTCCTCACTTGGCCTTTTCTCTGTGCCTGCGCTCAGAGGGAATGCTCTGGTGTCCCTTCTTCTTCTTATAAGGACACCAGTGCTATCAGATTAGGGCCCCGCCCTCATCACCCTGTTTAACTTTAATAACCTCCTTATAGCCCCTCCCCCAAATACAGTCACGTAGGGGGTTAGGGCTTCAATGTTAAATTGAGGGGAGGGGGCATATTTCAGTCCATAACACCCATCAAAGCACTTATCGGATGCTAACTTCTCTGCTCCCCGTTTGACTGTAAGTTCCGTGAGGCCAAGCCTGGGCAATGTGTGTGTTTTGTTTTCTCTGCAGCATGTGCCTACGGGTGCTGCAATGGACTGAATGAATGAGAATGTGAATGCTGGGTCAACTCTGCTGTGCCATCTGGTAACCCACAGAGTTGGCCAAGACTGTACCCTAACTGGGAATTCTCCTCTCAGGAGCGCCCTATTTTCAATGGCCAGTAAAATCTCACCCATTTGAAATAAATAGAAGGAAGCCTAGCGTGAATTAGTGAGAAATTATAGAATTTCAAAGGAAGTTTTGGTACTTTCAAGTAAGCCCTAAAAAATATGTCATATCTGAACCACTGCTTTGGAATTTGTCCACTAATTGTTTGCCTTCGAACAAATAATGTTAAAATAGTTTAAAATGTGATGAAAGCCCTTTCTTAAGAAAATGTTGCAATCGTCCTTAAAATGGGTTTATACTATTCCTTTGTTTAGCAAATTCTACTTACTCCATACAGACAGGGCAAGGGTAAACTTCAATCCAGCTCCAGAAAAAAATGTTGAATTGCTTAAATCCCTGCGCAGAATTCTGAAGGTCCCCACACTTCAGGGAAGATGAAAATGGATGAGAACAGGGGCTGCAGAGGGGCTCAGAATTGCATTATTTCAAAACTCTCCATCGTTTGCTATCTGATGTCCAAGTAGCAAGTTTGCTTTATAGACTTTAGACGAGAACTATCTTTAGAAATAGGAAGTCAGCAATGGCATATATATTCTTCTCCTTCCTCGCCTGAAGATTACACACACATTTTTTTCAAGATACAAAAATGATTTAGAAATACAGAGAGAAACTGGCTTTTTTTAGGCATTTCATTTCTAGGTTTTCCTAAACTCTAAGAGGTGCTAGGGAGGAAAAACATCTCTTAAGTTTCCAACTGTTCGCTGGTGTTAACCCTTCAAGACGCCTGTGTTCTTTCTTCAAGCAGAGTGTATTTAGGTGAAGGCTGACTTGGAATGGGAGCACCTGGCTGGACTTAGAGATACAATAAGGCAGAGGAGCTCCTCTCCCGAAGGTTCCAGCTTCTCCCCGTGGCTGGATTAGGGCTGTTATCCCGAGGTTGCCCCAGTGAGGCTGGGTGACATGTGACAAGCTGACACGCAGCCTGTGCTGACACAGGCTGTACTAACAATAACCCTCCCACAGACACACCCAGCCTGCTCCTCCCTCCAACCCCAGGCCGGGTCAAGTGGAAAATGATTCTGAGAGGCAGCACGGGCACCTCTGGCTTCAAGAATCACTGCAAGGAGCCAACTTCCGAGACAACTGTATAACGTAACAGGGAAGGACAGACGCCGGGAAAGACATTCAATTGGATAATTACTTCATTTTAGCACAGCCCAAAAGCAACATTACTTTGACCCCTGACATAATGAGATTTGTGGATATTTTCTATTATGTCAGTGAGTTCTTGGCATACTATAGAGAGACGAACAAGGATGGCCCAGAGATTTGGAGAGATTGCCCAGAATCAGTGACACCCAAAGGAGAGCACACGATGAGCACCTGGGCCTGGGTTGTTCCGGGGCGGCCCCTTTCTTTAGGTTATTGAAAACGGTCCCCAGAGAAACCCCCCTGGCAAAGCCACCTTATTACAAATATTTCTTGCTTTGGCCACCAGGCAGCTGTCTAAAGTAGCTGTAGCCTACAGGCCCTGAATCACAAAAAGAGGCTTCAATTTTGTCACCGTGTGGTGTCTGAAGGGCAGTGCAACACCATGTTTGAACAGAGAGAGTGTGAGGGCTTTGGGGGATACAACTGCATGGGCTTGGTGGGCAACATGTGTGGGTGACGGCTGTGTCATGAGTGCCTGGCCTTTCTTAGCAATGTCCAAGCTGGCCCCATAAAAGGACTTCGGGCCTCTCTCCCACAGTCTGAGACAAGACGCACATTCTGGTCCCAGCCATAACCCCCTGATAGGGAGATATGGGAGAAGGAAGACTCGGCCCTTCCCAGGATAACATCTATGTGCACACGCACACACACGTGCACACCAGCCTCCAGCGTGCACTGACCCAGGTTGGTGAACACAGCAGTCCTTGCCCGCCCTGGCCTGGGACCCTCCCCTGCCTTCTCCCTGGGCCCACAGGTTCAGGGGATTATTAAGCTTATTTTTACTTTGTTCATATCTGATAAATCAGAATTCTCTGGAGAAGAGCCGGCTCAGTTGGCTCCCCTTCCTGAAATGGAATATTGGTCTCTAGCCAGAGGGCATTCACAAGTGTCCCAGGATGGACTTGTTCCCATCTTTTCCCTAACTGGGGCCTCCGTTTTTCATCTGTGGAGTGGGATAACAGTGACCACTCACAGAATGGGATGAGACTTGAATGAGAGGAAACAGTGTATACAACAGCGCTTTGTAACCTGGGGGGAAGTAACAGTCATCATCAAGATCCAGTGGTCAACAGCCAAATTTATTTGTGTAGATATAAGAGGGGGATTCTGGGAGCCTGCATTCTAAGCCACTTTCTAGCCTGTGAACTTGAGTAAGTTAACTTCTTAGAGTCTCAATTTTCTTATAAAATTAGGAAAACAATCCCTCTTCTTACAAAGCCCTCTTCCAGAGTGCTGTGCCTGACACGTAGTGGATGCTCTCACACGGGGGGTCACGGGTGTTGTGTCGACGCTGAAGACGTTTGTGCACGTGGAACCCTCCTCTTCTCCCTGACGTGCTCAAGCGCTCTTTCCTGCTCCAGAACCGCATCCCAACCTCGGTTACAGCTGTGAGTGTGCGAGGGTGTGGCCAAGGAGACTGAGGCCTGGGGCATGAAAGTAAATAATTCACGGACTGCACCGTGCACACCTGGTGGCATTTATCTGAGGATTTGTATTTCAACTTCCTAGACTGACAAAGCAAAGGCACCCAGAAATTTACACAAGCACAGCAAACCGAAACAACAAAGTAACCTCCCTGTAAACAGTTTGGTAAATTTTCTATCAATTTAGCCAGAGGTTGGGGTCTTTATTGACTCATAGGAGAGTGGAAAAAGTTATAGCTTAGGCCTACCAAATAATAAGCCATAACCTTCAATTTAATAAAGGGGAAAAAGTACTCTAAAGGCTTTTGATAAATAAGATAGCTTTCAGGGCCACTAATGGTCTGTTGAGAGAGCAAAAAGAAGAAAGAGAGAAACTTCAGAAAGAAGTGGACGAGAGAGAGGGGACTGCCCTCTTTAGGGTAAGAATCCATCTCAAGACCTCAAGGAACACAGGCATGCCGCACATTTGCAACCACAAGCTTTCGTGAGGTTATGTTCTCCTGTCCCTCTTCTCATAGGAAGGACCTGAGACAGGAGTTTCACAGCCACACCTACTGAGGTAAAAGCAGCTACATACATTTCTGCTGTCACTGAGGACCTAAAGCAAGCTCGTGGGTTTGAGGATATCCTCCAGAGAAGAGGGGAGCTGGTTTTGAGAGGAGACAGCAGAAACCAAGGAGGCAGGAACTCGAGTTGCAGTGGACTGAAAAACCTCTGTGTGTGTGGCTCATCTGACCTGTGATCTCACACACACACTACAAGGCGATGCCCACTCACTCTTGCCAGGATAGTTCCTATGTGGATGTCATTTTCGTAAGCCCAGGCAACATGGCATCACAGGGATAAACATGCTGGTCAGTTGGTCATCAGCTGTAATTCTATCTGGGGGTGGGGTGCTGCCAAGCTTTGTCCTGAACCTAGAGTGTTAGTTCAGGAGTTTCTACCTTTTTGTGTGTGTGTGTGTGGAAGATTGGCCCTGAGCTAACATCTGTTGCCAATCTTCCTCTTTTTCTTTTTTCTGCCCAAAGCCCCAGTACATAGTTGTGCATCATAGTTGTAGAGTTGCAGCTCTTCTGTATGGGACACTGCCTCAGCATACCTTGATGAGTGGTGAGTAGGTCTGCGCCCAGGATCCAAACCGGTGAACCCTGAGGCTGCAGAAGCGGAACGCAGGAAATTAACTGCCATGCCACTGGGCTGGCCCCAGGAATTTCTACTTTAACAAACCTGAATAGAGCTTTCTTATTTGTCACTGTGCAAACAAACACACCAAGCAGACCAAAAACACTGCACAGACTGCAAATAGATCTCCCCTCCCACACCAACCCTGAAGGCTCTCAATCCTGTTTAGATCAGCTCTGAGACCATTTCCACACATGGCAGTGGCGCGATCGGTAAGGGTGCTCAGGAGCATCTGAAGGTGGGAGCCGTGGGACGCAGGCAATGTGTTTGCCATCTCTGAGCTGCAGTTGCATTAAACAGACACACACAAAACAATCGCAAATGTATAACACCAGAGTTCCTGTCACCTAAGAGTCATCAGCAGTGCATTGGTCTCTGGTAGCAGCTGCTCCATGGGACACACTGGCCCTACCTCTGGAAGGATACTTCCCATAGGATTTCCCACACTGACCCTGCAGTAGTCCGAGTTTCTGTATTACCTGGTTTGGCTGTTGTCGGTGATGCTACAACTCCCCATCTCTCTCTGAGTCTGTGCTCACATAATCCTGCCTGAATTACACTGCTAGGGTGGAGAAACATCTCTGGCTAGTCAGGAAAACAAATAACTTTTTTTATTTTAGCTTCCCACACTTTGTGCTTGGGATCTTCCACTTAGGTTCACTGGCTCAGTTTATCCTGTGCAACCCCAACCCAATAAACTACCCTACGCAGTGCCCCTTCCTGTGCTCCCTTTTGCATCCATTTCTCAAGGTAGCAATTTTTCTTGGCACCTGCCACCTTAAAATAAGTCGAAAGTCTTAGGGTCCTTTAAGACCACAAACTTGCCCAGACTGCCAAGTCAATGACCTCACTGCTCCCAGTGCTCACCTACAGAGCATGGGTCCCAGGCTCCAATAACCACAGCAGCCATACTGGCCGTGACATCTCCCTGGGTCTCATTGTTCCAGTTCTGCTTCCCAGGAGGGGCTACCCCATGATGTGGGGCAGGAAAGGCTAGTTTCTAGGCAAACTGCCAGGAAGAGTCCTTAAGAACCCATTTCAAAAACTTCCCCTTTTTAATTAAAATTACTGCTACCTCTGCGGAAAAATCCCCTTTGCGCCTTCAAGTCCTTTTTAGATTCCCGCCTCCCTTTGGGCAGACACCGGACAGCAGCTTCCATCCCCGTTTAGGGCACCACAAGTGCAGGGAGGCAACGAGGAGGCGGAAGAGGGATTTGACAGGTGATGACCTCCCCTCCTGCTAAGACAGTGCTTGCTTCCCCCTGGCTGTGCCCCCCCTCCTGCCCCCCACAGGAGGCCCAGAGGGGGCAGAGAAGCCCTTCTTCATAGCCACAGTGGGGAGAAAGCAGATGGAGCTTGTTAGCTTAAAATAAAATCATTTTGTGGCATTTCCCTGTCCCTTTATATGGGTCTGGCTCCTTGGATACCTCAGACTCTTTCTGGACATCCTATTATACTTAAAAAAAAATGACAGCAACCATCTGACGGTCCCATCACTGACACCAACAAAACTAAAATTAAAAATTCGTGGGAATTCATGAACACAGAGTAGATTATCAAGAAAAAGGAGTAGAATTAATATACCTCCAGCATTTGGCAGATATCGGGGAGCATGGCTCCTGGTTCATGCATAAAATTTAGAGTTAGAAACCACAGGCAGAACAGAAGAGGGAGATGGGTGACTAAACTGATTCAGGGAAAAAAGAAGGAATGGTTCTTACATTAAAAAGATTTACCTTCCAGTCTTCCATGTGGGAAAAATAATATTTTGCTTTTCTTTCATTTTTCAGCCACTTATGACGAGTACACAATCTCGAATTCCCGTGATTGGATTAAACCACTATAAATAGACCTTGGAAAACCCACCGTGACTCTTGGACCCTGGCATTTAGATTCAGGAATTTCCCTCTCCTTCCTGAAATTTAAAAAAAAATCTTTGCTATGCTTTTTCGGTCTGTGAGTTAGAGTTTTTCTTTAACATGATTTCCACGCCAAGTGATGGAAAGTCTGCAGAAGGAGGAAGAGTGCAGGATTGTGTGTAGTTTGTTGAAATGGACAGAAGCCCTGGGACAAATGCCTACATGTGGCCCTTGGAGCCGGTCAGCAATTCCAGGCAACCAGCGGGCAGCAAACATAAATTTGCTAATTCTAGAAAATCCTAGTCTAACAACTAGTCTGTCTACATCCATTTACAGTGTGCTTAATCGAACAAGATCATACATCTTATTCAAGACACGAGTAAATAAATACATCATGCTCACAAGATCTCCAAAAGATGGGTTCCTGTAGCTCTTGGCCTCTCAGAGGAGGGAGCTGTGGGCTGTCGGAAGGATAACTGCCTTAAATTATGCAGATGGCTGCTTGGACACATTGCTCCTACGGGAAGGAGCAAAATAAAAATACCAGCTCATTGTAACCTGGTTTTAATGGGGCTCAATCTTTTTTTTTAATCATCTCTCATAGTTTTTTTCCCTCCCCAAAGCCCCCAGTGCATGGTTATATTCCCTGGTTGTAAATGGTTCTAGTTCTTCTATGTGAGCCACAGCCACAACATGGCAACTGACAGACAGGCAGTGTTGCTCCAAGACGGGGAAATGAACCCAGGCTGCCAAAGCAGTGAGCACTGAACTTTAACCACTAGACCATTAGGGCTGGCTCTCAATCTAACTTTAAGGGAAGAATGGGATCCACAAGAAGAAGGAGAATCTGTACCCCGAAACTTGAATTTTAATAAATGGGGGCTACGCCATTTCTCTAAATTGGCAATGAACATTATTTTTCTTTTTAGGGACTAAATTTTACTGCTTCCATTTGGTAATCTTAGTCTAAGACACTCTGCGGTTGACACTCACATGTGCGGATTGTGTGTAAAGATGGAATTCCATCCCATGTTCCCAGACCCAGGGCCTCAGGGAGAGCATCAAATCCTTCTGCTTGTTTGGCACTAGTTTGTCGATTTATTTAAGCTAAATAAATAGTTGTCAATAGTTGCATGCTAGATTGTAAACTCCCTGTGGGCAAAATGTAATCACATTGGACAATCCAGAGATGGTGATGATGATGGGACGTCTTCAATGTCCTACCAGTTACTCCCATCAAAAGCTTTAAGAGTTGCCGTGACGTGGTTTTAAATTTCCAGAAGACTTGACTTTCTTTTAATTCCAACAAATATTAGTAGAAAAATTATCAAAGCCAGAGAGTGGGACACGCCCTGGATTCAGCAATAAAGGCAGGAAAGTATTCCTTGGGGATGGTATAAAGTGATTCCTAAGGCCCACAAGGGCAGGAGGCCAAGGACTGGTAGGAAGGAAGCACGGCTGGAGTTTCGCAATGACGCAAGCTGCAGGTGAACTCCAGGACGGAGGACAAACAGTCTTCTCTGCGTCTGAAATAAAGGTACGTCTAGGGTGGGAACGGGCGTCGCGCTGCACTCTTCAGGGCGCTCCAGGGAAAGGGAAGAAGACTTAGCATGCAGATGCAGAAGGAAGAAAACTGCAGACTCCCTGGATCCGAAAGCCTCCGAGATACGGACCGGAACAATGGTGACCCATCAACACACAGGACCACGAGCACAGGTGTTGCGGCTTCCAAGGTCTACTGACTCGCGGCCGCGCACCCTCCAAACACAGGCCGCCCTCCGCGGGCGTGTCCAGGTCAGGCCCGCCCGAGGCACGCTGTGGAACGGCCGACGGAGGAGGCCAGCAGCCTCTGCGAACCGAGGTCCACGTCGTCTCCAATCCGCCCTTTGATCCCGAGTGACCTGAGCAAGCGGGGTCGTCGATTCTCTTGGCACGTTCTGCTGAATCGGAAGAACAAGCCAAACAACGACCTCCCTCTCGGGAACTTGTTTTCCAGTCTGTACTTCAGAGACCCCGAAGCATCCTCCCCGACTCCCTCCCCTTCCTTCTCCGGGCCTCCGCTCCTGCCGTGCGCAGAGACGACCCCGAGTGGCCGGGGACTGAGCACGCTCCCTGCGCCCCGGGCGGCGCCGCTCGCTCCCAAGTTCCCGTGACGCCTGTGTGTGGTACTCCGCCCCGGGGTTCTCTCAAGACCTCCCGTGGCCCTGGGTGACGGGGAGTCCTGATCGCTGGGTCGCTCCGCACCGTTACTGGAGTCTGACCCTCAAGATTCACTCGGTGTTTCTCCGCCGTGACAGTGTCCTAGGAATGAAACTTTCTCCGATTTGCTTGTGAACGTCAATATCACCAGCCCCCCAAAATGCTATTCAAGTGGGTCTAGCCTTGAACAAATACACTCACCATCACCTAAAAAACAAACAAGAAATGCAGTCTAACAGCTAACATTTTGTCAGCTGGAGCTTCTTTTTTTTAACAGAAAAGTTTTGTCTATGACACTAACATAAAGTTTTTAACTACTTTGGAACACTTCTAAAAAGAATAATAACGTCAATGCTAAAATGGATGCAAGAAATTGTACAAGCCTTCATTTCCCGGATGAGGAAACTGAAGCACAAAGAGGGTACATGACTTACTTGCCTGGGGAAATTATGCTCCAAAATCCCTTTCATAGTAACAATAATTAATTATTATTTAAGAAAAGTAGAAAACCCAAATCTCCAGGTATACACCATCAATACACCAGTGACTTGTGTGACTCGTCGCAGGGTGAAAACCACACAGTAATCGGGGTTCCCCCCGCTGAGCACACTATTCCACTCCTTAATTTAGGTCTGAAGGTTGGTGCAAAGGACAGAGACTGCCCACAAATGGTCACAGAGTGGGATTTTCCTGCTGCATAAAGAGGATTTGTAGACTCAAGAATGGGATTCCTCCAGATCAAGCCTTCCTGGAAAATTCCACTTTGATCTGTGAATCAGAGAGAGACCCTGGAGGCAGGCCCAGCCTTAAAGTATGACAGTTCTTCCCCACGGCTCCCTGTGCCCAGCCCGTATCCAGAAGGAGGTAGCCGTGGAGTCAGCTGACAAACTTAGTCTTGCTTAGAGAAGCTCCTGTCTCAGCCATTGGGGTTTCCTGCTGCTTCCAAGACTTGGTAGGCCCTCATGGAGGAGAAAGGAGGCAGAAGTTCTGAGCATGAGATTGCTCTAGGGCAATGAGCACGCGGAGGGGCAAGAGCGTGCAGGGAGCTCTCCACCCCGGCCTGCCCCACTCCCAGAGCCTCTCAGGAGCTCTCTGACTTCCCGATTCAATATCCTCCATCCAGAGAAATCCCAGGGAGCCTCCAGACCCCCCATTATCTTTATTTTCCTTGCATTCCCAGCAACTCCACAGAAGTAAGAAAAGGTTTCCATTGCAAGTGTGGAGGATAAGATCTTGCAATATTAATCATTGTGTTTTCTTTCTTCCCAGCACTTCCTGACCTTTCCCCTGGTGGGCAGAAGGATCTGTTTTGCCTGCAGAGGAATTAGGGTTGTTATGACTGGAAGGCTGAGAGAAAGGAAAGGTCATTTTCCAGAAAATGTCTATTTCCACTCAAAGCAGACCAGAAAGTTTATGCTGAAACAGAGATTTGCAGGTGGCCAGGTCCAGGAGGCCTGGTGGCGGCCCGGCTGGCACCTGTCGAGAGCACAGCTCCCCCGCCCCTCCCTTGTGCTGGGCAGGGGCCTCCATGCCACGTTCCCACACATCACCCCACAGATCCTCCATAACCCAAGAAATTGCTGAGCATCCAAACTGCCCCATGTGGATGGCCCTCTGTCAATAGTCCAGGGACACTTATAAAGCTAGACTCCTTAAGCCCCAGACGGTGGCTTTAGTGAAGGGAAAGACCCAGCAGCAGTATGTGAGTGGGGAAATCTACCCCATAACACAGCAAACAGTGGTGTTTCTAGAAGGACAGGATATTTTGAAACAATTAAAAAAAAAAAATTCTGAAGCCAGCCTTTCCAAATACCTATGCATTCTGTGGAGAGGGTTGCTAAGTGGATTGTGAGCCAGGGGTGCTGGTGCGGTTTACTGTGGCCTTCCGTTAACTGGTCCATGCCAGGCCAGCCCTGTGTGCTCCCAAAACATTATTTCACCTTTACAACAACCCAGTGGAGCTGATGTTGTTTTATGGATGAAGAAACAGACTCCAGTGTTTCTGACTCTAACCGCCGGACATACTACCTCTTAACAAGACTGGACAAAAGAGAATAGGATAATACATTTCCCCAAATATTCTACTTCCTATTTTATATAAATATAGCAAACTACATTTTCAATTGGAACTTGAAAGTTCTCCCACTAAAAAAATAAAAATTGACCCACCTAAATGGTTTAAGACCCAGCTCCTAAGTTGGCTAACATGCTAGTTTAATACAAATTTGTGCAAGGAAGGGCCTCCTTGGTTGCATAAAGCATAAAAATAAAAAAATGATTCTTTAAGGGGCTAGTCAAAGACCACAGGCCCTGGCTCTGAACTTCCCCTTGGGGGCATGGAGGTCCTGCCAGCTTGTCCCCCACAGAGAGCTGGTCCCCGCACCCCTCCCAGGCACCCCCTTCAGGAACCCCGAGGGGCAGTAAGCTTTGGGAGAGCTTTGCCAATGGCAAAATAGCAGCAAAGGGGACAGGTTCTCATTAGTATTCAACTCCTGTCCCTTCCAGGGGAATTTGCTGGGGAATTCCCTTTACATACCATAACTAAAGAGGGCAGTCCTCCGTGTGACCCCGCTCCATCTCAACACAGTTTAGTGTGACACAGTGAATGGGGAAACAAACTGACCAGGTCTCAAGGCTAATTTTAGGAGGTTAGGGGTATTTTCGAATTGGGTCCCTCCATTTATTTTTTTCCCTGTGTATGTAAAGCAACATATTTCTGCGCCATTTAAGAGGGAAGAAAATTAGTCAGTGTGAGCCGCCAACAGCTGGCTGACAACCTTGAGCACTGGGTGAGTTGGAACTGGTCCAGATTTCACATAAGGAGTTCATTTTGGGTTACTCAAAAAAGGGAAGGAGTTGGCCCAGATCCTGTTCCACAAATTCAGGAACGAGGAGTTGAGATTCCCTCAGAAACTGCTGAGGGTGGCTCTGCAGGCCCACTTGCGACTCTGTTTGACATTCACTTGTTTCTCCACCTGATTCAAGAAGAGCTATTAGCTGTCCAGGCTTTTCCCCTGACAGGCCAGTGATTCAGTACAGCAATTAAACCAAGCGAAGGTTATTCCCCTTTTTCTCTATATCCCTTTTATAAAGATCTATTATCTCTGCAGACTCCAGATTTGTTAAGCTTCTTTTCCTTCTTCCTCATGAATCCTGCTCACCCTCACTTTGAGTTTAGCTCGTTAGACGGAGGCTGGGTTTACTGGCATAATAAAGAACTTAATATTTGTTGAAGAATAAAATCCTCCTATTTTTATAATCTGTGACTTATTTTTTCAGAATAATAAAAATCTCATGTTTCAAAATAGAAATAGTCATTTTTATTTTCAAAGTAACAATCAATGTAAAAAAAAAATAGACAATGCAGAAAGGGATAAAGAAAAAGTAAAAAATCACCCAAATCGCGCCACTAGAGAAAACGAACCACCATTAACATTTTAATGGATATGATTTTAGTCTTATTTTTTTTTACAAAAGTAATTACAAATTATTTTGTAATCTGATTTTTTTCTACACATATTGTGGATATTGTTCCATAGGAATAAAATAGATCAGCGTCACTGTTTTTAAGAGGTGCCCAGTGCTGCCGTGTATAAATGTGCTTTACTTTACATGAACAGACATTTGTGCTAACGTGAATAATGCTGCAGTGAACTCCCTGTGCATAACGTCCTTGCCCACTTGTCCAATTTCTTCCCAATTTCTTCCTTATGATCAATTCCTATGAACAAACTTTGCTAGACCAAGCTATACACATTTTCTCAAGGCCTTTGATACATTTTGCCAAGTTACACCTTCCCCTAGAAAGCTTGGACTCATTTGCAACCTCACTCACTTCGTGACCATGAATCTCTCCCCTTGGTCTCAGAAATACTGAGGATAAGCCTTTTGGAAATGTTTGCCCATTTGAGAGAAAAAAATTGGTACCTCCATATTGTTTTCTTCTCCTTTGATTATTGACAAGGTTGAACATGTTTCATATGCTAATAACTACTTGTACTTCTTTTCTTTTTTTTTTTTTGGTGAGGAAGACCAGCCCTGAGCTAACATCCGTTGCTAATCCTCCTCTTTTTGCTGAGGAAGACTGGCTCTGGGCTAACATCCGTGCTCATCTTCCTCTACTTTACATGGGACGCCGCCACGGCGTGGCTGACAGGCAGTGCGTCGGCGGGCGCCCGGGATCCGAACCTGCGAACCCCGGGCTGCCAAGTGCGGACTAAACCGCTGCACCACCGGGCCGGCCCTTCTTTCTTTTTTGAATTGTCCTCTCCTGTGTCCGTTTTTCTGTTGGGGTATTCAGACTTTCCCTCCTGATTGGTAGGAACTCGTTGCATACAAAGAGGACATTTTCTAGACTGTATTTCAGGAACTTTATTGCCCTTTGAGATATTAATAGGTGTGCTGAGGGAAGGGAAAAGACTTCCATGGTCGGATTTAACACATGGTTTCCTAAACGTAACTGACCATCAACACGTTTTCTTCACAGGACACTGGTGTTCTGGGCAATAACACTTGAGAAATTGTTCTGCAGAGGATCTTAACGCTTTATCTGTTACACAGGCGGCGTGATTTTCCCCACTATCGTTAGTCTTTACATGATTTTCTTCCGTATGGCTTCTCATCCACGTGTTCAAATCTCTCAGCATTCCCTCTGCGGTTTTGTAATTTGAGAAGCACAGACCCTGAAGTCAGACTTGTTTGCTTTGAATCCTGGCACCGCCACTTGTTGGGACCTTGGGAAAGTCACTTAACCTCTCTGTGCCTCAATTTTATCATCTAGAATACAGGAGAAATAAATAGTAAACACCTATAAAGTTGTGAGGATTAAATTACTTGATGTAGGTAAAGCACTAGAACTGTGTTTGACACAGAGTATCAGATGATGATGATGATGATGATGGGCTACTTTTTGGATGATGTAGAAAGTCTTTCTCCATATCTATGTCGTAAAAAAAAAAATCACTTGTGTTTGTTCTAGTATTTTTATGGAAATTAATTTTGGTACCAGCTATAGAGGAAAGAATCTACTTATCCCCCGGTGGTTAGCCAGACTTTTCTAACACATTTATTGATTATCATATACTATTGACTTTATCATATACTTATTTTGTTTTTCTGGATCTTTCTCATCTGCTCAGTCTATTCTGACACCAAGACCTTCCTTCCTATTCCTTTCAGAAGAGCCACAGCTGGGTTTACCTGAACCAAGCATATGTTGGATCCACCTTCGAGTTTTCCCAAGAGACACATGGTTGGGGGAGGGACCTTGAGAGCAGGTAGGAAATATTGATCCCACAGACTTCTGATTTTAACTGTTACTGTGACTGTGGGTACTCACAAGCCGCTGAGACCTAGCTGGAGTTACAGCCAGGGGATTCCCTCAGGAGTATTTGAACCCTAGTGTTGTTCACTGTGTCAGAAAAATTAATACCCTCAAACTGCATCTGGCCCTTCCCCTTTCTGTTGCATCATCCAAATGATCTCTAAATTGCTGGGAAAGATGTGAGGGAGAAGGAACACTAACGTGACCCACTCAGGCTGTGGGAGGAGAACCAAGTGGTCACAGCTGAGGTGACGTGACACTGAGAGTCTTCACAGAGGTGGGACCCGAGTAGCTCTGAGGACATTTCGCTCAGAGCTGAGGGAAAGCCAGAGTCCTCAGAATTGCCTGTAAGGCCCAACTCAACCTTCTCCTTCTCTGTACCCCATTATCTTTTGTTCACCCTGTTCCCAACAGCTTCTTTATTGTTCCTCAACCATGCTCCCGCCGCATGCCACTTGCATGTGCTGGAATGTTCTTCCCCCAATGCCCATTCAGTTTGTTCCGAGTCAGGGTAAGGCCTGTGCTCAGATGTCCCCTGTCGGTGAGGCGGATGGTTCCATTCCATCTAGGGTGTGGCCAACCCTGACCATTCCATCCAAGGCTGGGCCAGCCCTCCTTACCCCTTCCCTGCCTGACTTTCTCCACAGTACTGATCACTCTCCAACAAGCTGTTTTCCTGACTGTTCATTTATCATCTGTCCCCCACACTGGAACACGAGCTTCCTGAGAGTCTGTCTTCTGTTCTGTTCGCTGAAGTATTCTCAACACCCAGAACCACGCCTGGCGTGTGGAGGACTCCACGGTTATTTGCAGATGAACAGATGAGTGAACCCGTCCGACGGGGTCACTTGTATGACACGTTGGGACGTGTCCAGGCCTGTAAACAGTAACATGCTTCCTCAGAGCACAGCCACCTGCAGGACTCTGGATTTTGAAGCCAGCCTCTGCAGACAATCCTCACGCACAGGGAACGCCGCGGGCGAGGCGGGGAGCAGGGAGCTCTTTTGCACTCTGACAAACTGTCTGGAGCATCTACCAAACACACGGCCCGTGGCCCGGCACTTCCACTCCTACGTAGACCCAGTAGGAATGGCTATCTACGTCCACCCAAAGGACAGGTAACAACGTGCACAGCAGCACTATCTGTAATGGCCAAAATCTGGAGCAAAATAGTAGAATGGATTTTTTTTAAATATGGTACGTCCACATAGTGGAGTACCACACAGTACATGAAATGCACGGTCTACAACCCCATGCAATGACACGGATGAACTGCATACACATCACGTTGAGCAAAAGTCAGACCCAAGAGAGTGCACATGTACACATCCGTCCATCCGAGACTGGAAACAGGGAAAACTCACTCATGCTGCGAGGAGTCTAGAGTGTCTGGAAAGGAACGTGACGGGTGCAGTGGGCTTCTGATAAGATTCTGCTTCTCAATCTGGGTGCTGGTTACACGGGAATATTCAGCTGTTAAAAATTCATCAAGCTGTACGTTTACACGTCAAGTTTTCTGTATGTGAAGTTTTTTGAAAACCGGGTTTGTGTATCAGAATCACCAGCTGGAGACTCAGGCTGTTCATTTTCTAAAGCCCCTGTGGCTCTGGTCAGTGGAACTGCTGCAGCGGGGGGTCAAAGGGAAACTCAGAACGGTGATGGTCAAGGAGAGAACCCCGGGCCCTGCTGGTGGACTAGATAAGAGTTCTCTCTAAGCGAATTTGAATTTGTCGTTGAGATTGGCACAAATTAGAACTACTAATGGTGTATTATTAAAATGGGTGCTGGAATGTTCTCTGGGAAGACCCTTTTCCCCAAGAGTATGGTTCTGAGAGCCTTACAAAGCTTTAAAAGGAATATAGGAATGTTGGAAAGCTTTACATCTTCTGGAAATCTGTAACCAGAGGGCAGAACACTGGTGGAGTATTCCACTTACAAGTCCCACCCTAACAGACACTTAAAATAATAAATTTAAAAATTATATTCAGTTCCTAAACTAAAATCTTGAAACTTATGTTACTATCCATACCTCTGAGCATTATCCCCAGACCCCTTCCTCGTTTTCTCCTGGGAGTCCCTGAGAGGCCTCCACTGTTTTTCAGGTAAATGTAGCAGTTTATTCCTTGATATCTAGTCCCACAGCCCCCCACCCCTGGTACTTATGTGCTGTTCCCCTCAAATTTCACTTTAAATCCCCTTCAATTGACTGGTGAGTTTCTTGCCAAACATGTTTCAAGACCTCCTGGAAGTGTTTTGCCAGAAACCCATTGCCCCATCATTTAAAAATATTTAGCTAACTTTTCATTTTCCATATTCTCCTTTTGATTCCAAAACACCAACCAACGTGCATGTAACCTGTGTTTCCTAAAGCCTCTCCAGCCTGGGCTTTAAAAGGATCACACTAAAACCCTTTATTACTCCTCCTTGCTCTCTCTCCCTTCCCTGCACCTGTCCCTGGAGACAGATCTTGGGGGAAGGACTTGCAGTCAAGGAGCCACGCCCTAGCTGGCGTGGGGCTCTCCTAATCCACCGACCCATTAGTCTTCTCCCTGGCTTTCAAAGAGAATCACCTGGGGAACTTTATAAGATACTCGTGCCTGGGTCCTATCCCACACCAATTCAATCAGAAACTCTTGGGGTGAAGCCCTAGGGTTGGTATTTTTCAGAACTCTGACAATGATTGTAATGTGTACCCACAGTTGCAAAGAACCATTGTGAGCCATGCTTAGCCATGGATGAACAAGTGAATTAATGACTGAGTGAATGAATGAGCCACGGTAAGCCACGAGCTGAGCATCTTTTTGCAGCGAGGCATCCGGCCCAGCAATCAGAGCACGAGGAGCCACGCAAGGACTCTCCACCAAGTCGTTTTGATTCCCCCACTCCCCGCCTCCTGCTTCCCCCCCCCAACCCCCGCTTTGAGGCAGGGCTCCTGTCACTAACAGGGGTGCTCTCTCTTCCTTCGTGAACTCCTCTGCGAATTGCTTAGGTGTCAGCACTGCAATCACTTGCATTCATTCAGAAAGTATAAAGCACCTTCTTGCTTTGAGTTAATCATTTCCCATTTTCCCAAGGTGATTCAGAAAACCAGAGCTCACCGCCATGCGTGGGCAGGTGCGGGGGCTTGTGGCCACACCTCACTGTTTTATTAATGGCAGAACACACCTGAGAGGCAACCGACAATGGCAACAACCACAACAACCATCGGGATTTGTCCGGTTGTAAAAAAGAAAGAGGCCTGTCACTGAAAACATGTTTCGATTTCTCTCGATTTCAAGCAGTGTTGAAATGCACAATCACTTCTAACCTTGTTTGCCTCAGTCTTCTTTCAGAAATTGCACATTTGTTTTCAAAGCGTTGGGTTGGAGCATTTTGCTGCCACGTGGGAACCACGTCAACAGTAGTACTCTGGACATGAACGCACCTGCACGTGGAGCCCACGTGGTTTGTTGTCGGCTAACCCACTGATCAGCGCACAGGAAGGAGAGAACAAGAACTGGGGTAGACAGCCATCGAGCCAACAAGTGTTCACTTTCTATGAATTGTCACCTTCTGTGCTTACTAATTAGTACCCTCGCCAGCCATCTCAGCAGAGGCCAAGTCACTCGTTCATTCATTCATTCACTTGATAAACATTTCCTTGGATGTTTACTGTGTACCAGACACTGAGCTATGAGTTGGGGCTGGACTAATGAGTACGACATGGTCTCAGCCCCCATGTCTATGGTCTACAGTCCCTCCTATCGACAGATCACGACCTTTGCAAATGCTTTTCTTCTCCCACCTCTTTGGCTAAATTCTATTCAACCCTCT
Source organism: Tapirus indicus (assembly GCA_031878705.1). Lineage (NCBI taxonomy): Eukaryota > Metazoa > Chordata > Mammalia > Perissodactyla > Tapiridae > Tapirus > Tapirus indicus. Next base: position 151,696,973 of record CM062918.1, on the reverse strand, counting down.
ACATCTTGACTAGGATGCTACTTCATCTAGAAAACTCTCCTTGACACTTCAAGTCAGGGTCAGGTGCCCTTTCTATGGACCTCCATTGCACCCAGTCCTTACTCCTGTCTCAGGACTTTGCACTTTGTATTATAGCTAGTTGTTTGTGTATCTGCATCCCCTCACTAGACAATGAGTTACTTAAGGACAAAAGGCCTGTCTTGTCCATCTTTGGATGTCCAATGACTAGCACATAATGGAACCGAAGAGACAATTGTTGAATGAATGAGTGAACGGGTGATGGAGGTGCTCACAGGTGATTATGAGAACACAGAGGAGATCCACCAAAGGAGACTTCCTGAGAGAGGTGGCTGCTGAGCGAAATCACAAATGAGAAGTTTGAGTCATCCAGACTCAGGCTGGTTGGGAGGTAGAGGGAGACATTCCAGGCAGAAGGGCAGCACAGTCTATGTTAAGAGAACTCCCAGCACAATGGTGTTGACAGAGTGTGAGACATGAGGTGGGGGATGAGGAGAGGACAAGCTGAGGCAGCTAGAACAAGGTCATGGGAGGACAGGGGGTTCTGACCAAACCAGACTCAAACTCTGTTTTCCCCTTTGTTCCATCTGAATAAATGAACACTAGATGTGAGGCGTCCCAGGGGATGGTCTCCAGGGTTACACGTTCCCAGCACATGTGACAGCCCCTAAGACACACACCATTCAGAAAACCTTTCTCTTAGAGAAGAACCATTTCCTTGCCTGCCCTGTGAGATCCCGTGATCCATGGGAGGAGGAGCGGAGCTCCAGGGGGAGCTGGAAGGTCACCTGCTTCATCCATGTGGAAGGTTTAGTCTCTTACTATGAATTATGGGTAAAATACCTTGTCAACTGTGATGGGCCCACCTTTCCTCTCTGCCCAGCCTCTTCTACAGCCTAGCTCTTCTTGTTCAACCTGGGCAGGCCTGAGAAGAGTGGATTGTCTAATTTCTCCTTACCCCATTGTGTTTTTAACATTTCAGTGATTTAATCATTTACATCCATTGCAACTAATATCCCATTTAAGGTAATCCCAGACCTTTAGAAAACTCAATTCTGTTTTAAGAAGATCAGCTGACAGGATTCCGTCATTCATTAATTAATCCAACCACCATCTGACAAGGACTTCCTCTGTGTCAGTCGCTGTGCTGGAGTCTGGAGATTCACAGGTGAATGAATCTCCGTGGTCCCTGCTCTAAATTGCTCGTGGCCGAGTGGAAGAAGCTCGAGGACATGAAAACTGCTCCTGTGGGGGTAATACTGAGGCCCCTGTGGACCTGCCTCAGCCAGTGCTTCTAGAAACCTGGTCGCCTGGGAGCTGGTTAGCAGTGCACAATCTTGGGCCCTTTTCTAGATCTACTGAATCAGAACTCAGAAGGTAGGGCCCAGCAATCTGGGTTTTAGCAGGTGCTGCAAGGGATATGAAGCTCACTTCGCTTTGGAAAGCTCTGCTAAGCTCTGCACTGAGTCACACCAGCCTCTTCGGAGAACCCACTTCCCACCTTCCTCTCCACAATCCCCTCTCTTCTCAGGGAACGACTGAGAGTGACAGGAAACACCGATGCCGAGTGACACTACCCACAATGAAGCAAAATACGATTTTATCACATAATGGCAACACCAGGCACTTCTCCCCAGCCTCACCGAGATGGATGGCTTCGTGATGACCGGTGTGGCATGGACTAGACTGGCCGGAACCATCTCAGTGTCAACATATGAGGAATCGGAGAGGGTAACGTCACCCTTGTCTCCATTCTGCTCCCTGCTGCTTGGGGAAAAAAGAGAATCCCATCAGCATGGCTGTTGGAGAAAGAAGCCGGAGCAGGAGTTACTCAGTGCGTGGGAACAGAAACAGGATAAACGGGAGCAATCAACAACTTCAGTCCCGAGGAAAATAAAGGCAAGAGGGAGCGAGATCACCGCCCGAGATGTGAGTTCTGCACCCTGGGGGTGCCAAGCACATTCAAGCAGGCTGCTCTCTCCCGAGTTCTAGTGAAGGGATCTTGCCACCAGCAGACGGTTCCAAGCTCCTGGTGGGGTGTCTGGCTTCTCGCCACGAGTCATTAGTGACCTATTTTCACTGCAGTGAGATCAGCCGTGCCTGCAGGCCCTGAGTCAGCAGTTTGTCCTCCACTCACTGGCTCTGGGCTGGCAAGGCTGACACCGTGTCACGGAAAGTGCCACCTCTGCACTCTCCCCACGAGTGGGGAGAGCACCGTTTTGCTTCAAAGATGTCGGCTCTGACCCGAGGCTGCCCGGGGAGCCCGCCTGTCATGTTGTCTCCAAATAAGCTGCTGAACTTGGAATTATCTTGGCCTAATAATTAATCGGGACTAAAAATAGCCCCAAACCGCCTGGGCTTTGCTTAAATCCTACCGAGGTGGGAGAGGTAGTTTGAAGAAATCTAACCGCAAAACTATATTTTGTAAGGCTTTGCACCAAAATGTGAAAATAGTTACCCAATATGCCAGTTTAGGAGACAATTCAGAGTTAATTTGGCTCTTAACAAAAAGCAACTTTTTGAATTGCGCATTGATTTGAGATGATCAATTCTCGGTGGATATTAAAGGGAACTGTACTCAGAATCTTCTAAGGAGACTGTGCCCTCAAACACAAATTCTCGGAAAGGAAACGGCTGGTGGCCTAAAGCGCTCCCCGCGCCTGCTTGTTACCAGGCAGATGAGACACTGAGCGGAGCCCACGAGAGGGTACCCTGTCCACTCGTCCTTCGCCACCTGCGCCCCTCGCCTCCCAGACCCTGCTGCTTCGGGTCTCAAGGGATGCTGCTTCTGGGGTGGCTTTCTGGCTGAGGTCATCAGGCACATGTTATCTCCGCAACATCAGACAGGCAGCCTCAGATGAGGGGAAATCAAGCAAAACATTCAAAATAAAAGGGAAAAACAAAGGCATCTAGATGGACTTCTCTCTATAACCTTCTGCCTTTGAGTGCTCCCTTTCTTGATGCTCTCGTGATGAGAATGCCATGGAATGAAATGAAAGCACAGTCACCACAGTTACCTGTGTCCAGCTCAGAGTCGGAAGCAGGCGTGCCACCATCCTGGCAGGGCCGGGGTACTTCAGGATGCCCTGCACCCCCGTTGGCCTTTCTCTCCTCCTCCAGGCACAAGGCCAGCTCACGCCCCATGAGGCCCTGCCGCCAGAGCCCTTTCTTCCTGCTCGGAGCCACGGCCTCCATTCACACTCCCTCTCCCCCAGGTCAAAACTTGCTGACCTCCTTCTTCAAAGACATTCAGGGAGGACTAGCTGGTGAATGAAAGAATAGACTTGCTCCCTCTGGACACATGAGGAGAAGTAGAACAAGGGAATGAGCATGATGCAGGGGGAATGACTTGGGTTCATCACAGAACACTGGACAGGCAGCAGAGCTCTGAGAAAAGACCCTTATTGCCACTGCCCACACACACTGCCACTGCCCACACGTGCCCCCGCGTATCTGAATTCAGAGACAGACCGCACCACGGGCCTACCAGCAGGATAAATTAGAGGAGTCGTTGTCCCCTCTGAGGCTAAGATTTCTCATCTGAAAAAAAAAAAAAAGACAATAAAAATATCAGTCTACTGCATAGATTATCGTGGGGCCAAAATAAAGAAACATGTGTGAAAACCTTCTTGGGTTATAAGGCGCCAAATAACATAGTAAACGCCCATCCAGCTTCCCTGGAGCTGTTCGAACATTAATATATAGATTGACAGGGCTAGACAAGAGAGGAAGGGAAGTTGAACTAAGTTTTCTTATTATTGTTGTTAATTCATATTTCAGCAAAGAGGATCACTAAGTTTCCTCTTGAAGAGAGTCTATGATTCTATGAATCTGTCTCTTGTCATAGGTTACCCAATGCTGTGGACTAAATGTTTGTGTCCCCCCGAAATTCACTTGTTGAAACCTTGCCCTGCAACGTGGCATTAGGAGGTGGGGCCTTTGGGAAATGATTGGGACTAGAGGAAGCCAGAGGCCTATTGAGTGAAGGACTTTAGAAGAGTCGAGAGAGCTTGCTGCTTCCGCTCTCCACCATGTGAGGACACAACCAGAAGGTGGCAGTCTGCACCGGGAGGAGGGCCGTCCCCGGAACTCCACCACGCTGGAACCTGACTCGGCCTTCCGGCCTCCAGAACTGTGAGAAGTAAATTTATGTTTGTTTTAAGCCACCTAATCTATGGTATTTGTTATAGCAGCCCGAGTGCACTAAGACACTCAAGTTGGCCTTGACCCAGAGGAATGTTTATAAAGACAGAGACTCCTTGCAAAGATTTTACTAGGAGAAATGTTTATTATAGACTTGTGAAAAATTGGAAACTCTAAATATCCCAATATATAAATACCTAAACATATAGAGAGGTTTAATTAAACCTCTCTATATAATGAATTATTGTGCACATTAAAATGACATTGAAGAACACGTAATAATACAAAAAAAGTCTTTAATAAGGAATTAACAGAGAAAAAACAGATTATCAAACAATATGTATAATAGACTGACATTTAAACTTCATGTGCTGGGCTGGCCCAGTGGCGTAGCAGTTAAGTTCGTGGGCTCCGCTTCAGTGGCCCAGGGTTCGCAGGTTCAGATCCCGGGCACGGACCAATGCACCCCTTGTCAAGCCATGCTGTGGCAGGTGTCCCAAATAAACTAGAGGAAGATGGGCATGGATGTTAGCCCAGGGCCAATCTTCCTCAGCAAAAAAGAGGAGGATTGGGAACGGACAAGCTCAGGGCTAGTTTTCCTCACAAAATAAATAAAATGCACGCACACATGCACACACAAGGCATGTAGCATGCATACTGAAGAGTCCAGAAGAATACATATCAACAAGCACATTTACAATCTAAGGAGGTTGGAATTACAGATGACTTTAATTTTATACTTTTGGCTTTTATTTTTTTCTGTTGTTTTACAAGGAATATATATTATTTGGGTAATACAAAAAGACTAATAATAGATACATATAAAATAAACAATTCTGAGATCTGGAGACCAGTGGGAGAGTTTTGAGGCCAGGGAATCTTCAAGGACCCTCTCAGCACCACTATGGAAGAAGAGGCACGTGGGCCCAGAGCCCTGCCCATGGGGGCCCTTATCTAAGATGACTCAGGCCTCCAACTGAGATTTCTGCTTGGCAAGTTCTATTGTGCTCACTCACTGGATGAAAGGCCTGAGTAAGAGATGGAGAGGGAGTTTGCCTCTGACGTCTGCACAGGAGAAGCAACACCAAAACCTAATACATTTTCAGTCTTGAAACAATGGGTGACTTAGCAACATAATGACTCTGTAAAAGGGTCCCCAGAATGCAAGAAATGTGTGAACTCCCAGCTCATTGCCTTTGACGTGGGCTGGGTAAGAATCACAAAGAATAAGACAAGAGCTGTGATAGCTGGCACAGAAATACACACTCTTCATCCTGGAAAATCTCACCCCTCCCCAGAAGTGTCTAATAGACTTTATTAATGCATTTTTCCTACTCAGTGTAGTTAGTCAGTGTGTAAAATGCTGAAGTCCCAGCTCATATTATTAAAATTCTAGCAAGTATCACAGGTCCTGGGCTTGGAAATGCATGCAAATCTCCTGATCTGAATAGTTGATTTAATGTTATTAGTTCTATCCCGTATCGTCTGGTTAGAGCTCAGGGCTAATGAAGCCTCAGGAGCTGGTTTTATTCCTACACAGGCTTGTTAGCTTGAGAGAGAGGATTTTCCCCACAGCCACAGAACTCTGCTCCTAAGCCCTTCACTTAGATGTGTCCCAAGGAGCATGAGGCATCCTAACTCCTGGGAACATGGCCCTACATCCTTGCCCCCCTGAGACAGCAGCCCTGTGTTCCTATAAACAGGAGACTGTTGGTCATCTGTCACAGGGCGGCCAGAGGAGGCTAGCGGTGGAGCTTGGTTTCGCAAAAGTGATGCAGAGCAGGACTTGCCAGACAGGAAATGTTCTAACTGGCTATGTGGCTGTGAGTCAACCAGCTGGACAGTGAAGATCTGTGGCCTGTGGCTCTCGAGGCAGGAAAAAGAAGAAAAGGCAACGGAAACACCTAGAAGATGAGACCAGCAGAGGCAGAGAGATTTTTCTGTCTCTCTTCAAAATAGCAGCATTTCTCCCCTCTCCTCTGTGATCCCCATGACTCCTGTTTTTCTCCCATCAAAGAACTTATCACCCATGTCACTCTTGTCTATTTGTCTATGTCCCTTAGTAAACTTCAAGCTCCATGCGGGCTGGAGCCATGTTTAGCCTGTCCATAATGGTCAACAGACTGGTGTCCTCCAAGCCCAGCATACTGCAGCCTCGTAATAGATGCTTAATAAATATGTCATAAATATGAGTAAATGAACGAGGTATGCAAAGATTCGTCCTGTAGAAGAAATGAGCAACACATCCTAACAAAGATGGGCTTGGAGAAGATCAACGTGGGCCCCTTGGATGGACTTCAGGAGCAGGTTTTAAACAAGGAGGCAGGAAGAACTACGGTGCTACTTGCCGATGAGACCGATGAGCCCCCAGAGTTGAGTTGGCCTAGAAATCTCATGTATTTGCAATCCACATCGTCTGATATGAGTTACAGAGTCTTTTTTCCTGTTCCTTATACCTTTTAGATGAATTATGTGGGGAAAAGTGATTGCTGTGTATTCCAAATACTCCCAGGGCCAACGGGCACCTGGAGGGGAGAAGATGCCATGTCTCCAGGCAACTTCCAGCAGGTGTCTGGGGACTTGTATACAGACGCACTCATGGGCTGCTGCATCGCAAGAAGGAGAGCTCTTAACACCCAGGAAATCCTTTTCCTATCTGCAGCCTGCTTCTCTGTCTCCCGTATCTTTGATTTGCAAAGAGGGTCTTCCCATTCCTCGTTCTTCTTGATTAAGCCCGTCAGTGCAAACCAGGAGGCCGGTCTGCTGACATGGACGCTGGTGTCCTTTCTTAAACAGACACCACATCAGTCCCATTCTAAGTTCCCAGACAGGTCTGCGTCTGAAGATTAAAGGTCATGGTTTCTATTGTTAGCAGTGGTTAAGAGGAACAATTGTGTGCTAATTCTGGCTTCAGCAAGTATTGTAGACAGAGATCTCAGGAAAGGTTCTAGAGGCTTACCTAGAAATAGGGGCGGTGAGGAAAGGCAGTGACCTGAAATCAGCTGTAGTCCATGTTATTCTCTTTGCTGGAGGGAGCCCTGCAGAAGGGGGAAACCGGCAGAGAAGCAGGTAGTCCCCGTCCTTAAACCCGAGGGCACCCACAGTGACATGGTGTGGAGAGCAGAAACGGGTCTGGGAGTCTGGACACCCGGCTGTTCTCAGCGTTGGCAAAGCGAGCAGGGGCTTCTCAGCGAGCGAGGGGGCCTTTCCACCCTGGCGTCAGTCCCCGACGTGGACCGCTCGTGCCAGCCCACCCGCGTGGAACGTCCCCGCATCTTGGCTCGGATGCTCTTCCTCAGGCATCCCCGCCGGGCCGTTCCCTGTCACGTCACCCTTTCTATTTCGTTCACTACGTGTCGGGTACACGTGCTTGTTTGTCTTATTGCCGTGTCCTCTCACTCCGAACAGAAGCTCCATAAAAGCAGGGACCCTGCCTCGCTTGTTCATGGCTTGATCAGAAGCATTTCGACAGTGTCTGGCGCAGAGTAGGCCCTCAGTCACCATGTGCTGAATCCATGAATGAATGAATGAATGAATGAGTGAGTGTGACGTTCAGGACAGCAGTGGGAAAGCGCTTCCCATTGCTAACAGGGTCGGCCTCCTCCCTTGAAGAGGAAATGTGCATTTTTTAAAGGTAGGGAGCAGGGAGCAAGGGGAGATATTTATATCCCGGGAAAAGCCGTTTCTTCCCACATTGCGCACTACCATCTCCTCCCTGGTGTGCGTGTCTGCCTGTGGCTGGACACCCCAGAAGGCAGCTGTGAAGCTGGGGGGGGGGGGGGGCAGCACAGAACTAACAGACTAACCGAGTTACCGCTGTGATTTAAAGCAGAGCGTTTACGCACAGCTCCCAGAAGGCAGAGGACGGCTGTCTTACCTTTCAGGTGCGGCGAGAAAATATAATTAAAGTAACTGAAAATCTCTGGGAAACTTCAACGCTTTTGAGTAACCGTCATCCACGGGAAGGTGCTCAGGGAGCGGAGAGCGGCAGGCTTAGACAGCTGGCATTCGGTTGTTTTCCTTCTAGCCGTGCAGCTCAGAACACCAAACACGGGCGCTCCACACGGCGGCCCGCCGTCCACGGTGCGCGCCCCTCGGACCTGTCCCCCCAGCGGCGGTGCTGGCCGCCTGCATCCGGGCACCCGTGCTCTAGCCTGGGTCTCTCCGAGCACCTCTGTCGGTAGTGGCAAGGGTGATTGCGGGTGTCCACTGTGGCTGCTGAACAGCAGAAAGCCAACGCCTTATTTGTATCAATCCTTTCACTTCTAGAAGGCGCCATGTTCCAGTGAGAGGAGTGGGGACAGCAGGCTGAGAAGTCACCCCGCTTACATTTGTTTAGTACTTTACGCAGCCGACAAAGCTCTTCCACATGGATCATCTCGTTTCCCTTTTTTTTTTTTTTTTTTTTTTTGTGGGGAAGACCAGCCCTGAGCTAACATCTGTTGCCAATCCTCCTCTTTTTGCTGAGGAAGACTGGCCCTGGGCTAACATCGTGCCCATCTTCCTCTACTTTACATGGGACGCCGCTACGGCGTGGCTGACAAGCAGTGCGTCGGCGGGCGCCCAGGATCCGAACCCGCGAACCCCGGGCTGCCAAGCGCGGACCAAACCGCTGCGCCACCGGGCGGGCCCTCGTTTCCCTTTTAATCCTCATCACGGCACTTCATGTAATAAAGAGCAGGTGTATTTCATCATCATTTTATAGAGGAAGAATCTAAGGTCAAAAGAGTCGAATGACTTGCTCCAGGTCACAGAGCCGAGAGGACCCAGATCTGCTTGTCTCCAAACGCGGAATGAAAAGGCAGATTTCTAGGTAAAGAACCAAGGCTGATACCTGCTTTTGTCCCAAACCAATTGTCTCTATGTAAAGCTTTATGCAGATACGAGAACCCATTTTATAATTTTCTTGTTTCTAATCAGGACCGACCGATAGATAGGTTTAGCATAGTGCCCAGCACGTGAGGCAGTTATCGAATGGGGGAAGGGAACAGGAGGGAAAGAAGAAAAAGAAAGAAATTCCTTCTGTCTTAGGGGATGAGACAGGCTACACAGCCGAATCCACCTCATGAGAGAGATTAGAGCAGAGACCCCTGCAGGCAACGGTCCCTCCATGGCATGGGCCCCAGAGAGCTCAGTAAGCTGGACAGCTTTGTTTGCTAAGTTACTTGTGCCCAGTGCAGCCTGGCGCCTGCCCCTGACCCCCCATCAGCTGATCTGAACTCGCATTCCCACACACAAACATTTAAAGCAAATATTTCTTGGACTAAAAATAAAGGACACATAAAAGTCTGTTTAAAAGAAGCATTCTTCTTTTGGAAGCTAAAAGTGGTGGGAGGGGAGCAGTTGACATGCTATGGGACTAGTAGCAATGGGGACAGTCTGTCTTTGATCCTCTGAGAATGTCCAAGCTGAAAAGGCCGTGGGGAGATGGCTCCTTCCCTGGGGACACAGGCGGCATCTGACCTTCCCCTGTGGGGGTCTCCCTCTCCTCCTCTCTCCCTCAGTCTCTCTTCCCCTGTCTCTCCCCGTGCCTGTAAAAGACTTAGTAATAAAATTGTGGCTGAGGAGACAGGAGAAGCTGGAAGGTGTCCCAGCCTGGAGTCCAACAAGGGGGAACCTTATAATTTAAAGTAGTGTTAGGAGTTGGCCTTCTAACGTTAGGTCAGTGGACTAGCCTTCCTCCTTTTTCTCTTGCCTTCCATCACATGTTCACTCATTCATTCCTTCATTCATTTGTTGTGAAAACATTCATTCACTGTCAGGCATGCAGGTATAGCTATGAATAAGAAATCGTCCCTCCTGTCCAGGAGATCTAGTCAAGTAAGAAGGAGCAGGCGTGGGGAGCTGCAGGAGTGATGCTGGAGGGTGTAGGGACAAGGCTTGAAAGGTCTTGTGTGCTGCTCTGAGGAGTTTGTACAAACTCCACACATCAGGATTTCTCGAACTTGGGTATGGAAAACTGTGTGGATTAATATTAAAAGAAAGAATTAATTAAATATTCTTAGTATTGAGAAATTATTTTTATTACAATATTATTTAAATATATACAAACATAAACCGGGTATAGCTTCCCAATGTTTATAACCCTTGTACAAAAATAAAACCAAAACAAATTTACAAAGTAAAAACCAATACAATGCAAATTAACAAAATTCACTTAATGCAGTGGACACTATTGTTTAACTAAAACCAAATGGCTCCTGGCCTGTGAATACCGCACCAACCACGAGCTTGTGCGTTACTTTAAAATCAGCCTTCCCACGTGACCACGTGCTGAGTAATGACTCAACTCTCCGACTCCTTCTTTCCAGCCAAACTGGCAGGGAACTGCCATCGAAGGAGACTGGAGTCATGTCCTGTGGCCGCCACTTCCCTTGTCTATGTGTCAAGTCTGTCTCTGTTCTTTTCTCAATACCTAGGACAATAAAATCAGGCCACTTGCCTCCAGGTTACAACTGGTCATCAAATGACCTAGAAGATGCATCTACTTACATTTTAAACTGTCCTTGAAATTTAAAAAGCATTTTTAAAACATGTCCAAGAGACCCCATCAGCCCCAAGAGGACATACTGAAGACCGTAGTCTGAAGTTTGAGGGAATACTATGAAAGTGCTTGGGGCCCACCACTGACAGATTTCCAGCAAAGAAGTGACATGGTGAGATTTCCAGAGTAGAGCAATGACGCAGGGACAGCAGGGACGGTCCACTAGAGGAGAGAGAAACCCGGAGTGAGGAAGTCACTTGGGAGATAACGATGGTAATGTGGGTGAATGATGATGAATGACCCCACAAAGACACAGTGAGAGAAGAGGTATAGGACAATAGACCGGCAGTGTCGGTAAGAGGCAGAATCTGTAGAACTTAGGACTGATTAACTGTGGCAGGTGAAGGGGAAGGGGCGTTTCTGGCTCAGGTGACACTGTTAAACCTGATGGGAAAATAAGGAAGGTGAGTTTAGTTCAGACAAGGTCGCTTGGGCAGGCTGTGGACCACTGAGATAAAGACTGTTAAATACAGTGTCTAGAACGGAAGAGGAAAAGCTTCTACATGAGGCTGGTGTGCTAGGATGGCCGAGGGTCACCAGCCTACAAAGTGTCACTTCTGCATCCAAGAACATCTTGGTGCCCACTCCCTCTGCTCCAGGATAAAGTGTTTCTCCTGCCTACTAGCTGCTACCCAAATTTCCACCCCAAACGATCAAAGCTCCAGTCGTCTAACTTAATATTCTGATACTGCTTAAAGTACAGAATCTGAAGAGACTGACACTCACCCTGTGACTGATGACCTGGATCCTGGGATGCGGTGGTGCACGTGGAATTTGCAGCCATTTGGACCATGGTTCCAACTCCTGCTCCACTGCTTACTAGTTATGAAAACTTGGCAAGTCATTTAGCCTCTCTGTCTTCCTTTCTGTAAATGGGGTTATAAAACCTTGTATCAAAAGCTAGTTAGGAGCATTAAATAAAACAATGCATTACAATGCCAAACACAATCCTGCAACATCTTAGTCAATGAATCGATCCCGTTCTAATGTGATGGCTAAGCGCATGGACACATCCAGACTTCCTGGGTTCAAACCATGCTCTTCCACGTCCTAATGATGTGACTTTGGGTAAGTAAACCAACCTCTCTGCAGCACAGAGGGATGACGATATTCTCTGGTACATGGGATTATTGGGGTTACTCAGTGAGTCAGTGTATACAAAAGTCTGAGGACCACGTATCTTGCACACGGCATGCACTAAGTGTAAGCTGTGATCACCATCGTCCTTCCTCCTTCCTCTCTTCCCATGATTAAGTTTGAGATTCTTTCCTGGTCATCATTTGGATGGAAGAGGAGGGAGAAACAGTGTGGAGCTGGGCACCTAAGCCACAGGGTGTGAAGCCCCATGGGGAGAGGAAAAAAGAAGGTTGACAGCCCCAAAGAATTTCTTTGCCTGTTTCTCAGTTTTGTCCAGAACAAGCCAGGTTCTGCAGCGCCCGGGGAGGGAGATGCAGAGTGACAGGGTCCAAGGCCCTGGGATGAAATGGTGAGATGTTTGGCCAAGAAGGCAGCCACCCACATGTAGGCACTGCGAGTTCTCATGAGCTGTGACAACGCTCATTGTGTTCAACCGCTTGATTTTTTCACCTTCAGTGATTGGATGCCACAATTATGCTGGATTTTGTCCCAGACTGGGAAGAGAGGGGGAAAAAAAGCAACCTTCAAACCAACTTGCGTTTCCCGAGGCTCAATCCAGGGAAGGTGGAGCCTGGTCAGGAGCATGGGGCAGTGAGCAAACATAGATTTTTCCGGTATATCCAGCATTATCATGTTGAGTTCCTGACCCTGATCAACCAAGGTCATGAACAATCTAGTCCTGTCAAAAATTTTATGAAAGGCACTGCGCATTTGTCTCTCTGGACCCCCTTACTTGGAACACAGATGTGGCCTGGCTCCTTGGAGCTTCTGCTGACAGCGACTCGAGCCCTGAGTACTGAGCCGAGTTCTCGATGATTTGCTGCCTCCAACAGGACCAGTGACGAATATTTTTTAATAAATTTCAATTGGTTTAATCCTAAGAGGATGCAGTTTTCTGGATCAAAACAGGAGCAGAGGGGCCTTTTGGAGATGGACACATTATTTACGTGGGTACAAATTTTAACTAACTAAACTTTTCCCCAAATAAAAAAGACACAGAGGAATAAAGTCGAAAGAGCTCAGTCCTTGGGGTGAGGCAGACACTAAATCCAATTTCAGGTCTGCCACCTGCCCTGTGTGATTGGGGGCAGGTCACATAACCTCTTGAGCTCCTTGGCCTCAGCTGTAAAATGATGACAGCACCACCAACCTCTTGGCTGGTTATAAAACCCACCATGATCTGTCCCCAAATCCAGCCTCAGTTCCAGCCACTTCCTGCTGGCACAGTCCTCTCTAGTCATACCAGGCCACTCTGGGCTCCTTCTTACCTCTGGCTCTTACTCAAGTTGAGATTCATCTGCTTAAAACAATCCCCCACCCCATCCTCATTTTCCAGGCTGGCAGCAGCTCATCCTACAGGCCTCCTTGTAGATGCCACTTCCTCCAGGAAGTCCTCTTTGACACCACCTCCTCCAGTTAAGGTCTAAGTTGTATGCCCTGCTGTGAGCCCAGAGCCCCTGTGCATATCCCACCCAAGCACTTACAACCCCACCATGTTGGTTTGCCAGATCAGCCCCTGGCCTGGAAGCTCCGTGTGAGCTGAGATCATGTCCTTCTAACAGCCCAGTATCTCCAGTACTCAGTGCAAGGCCAGCCCCCTAGGAAGCATCCCATATATACTTGTAACCTGAAGGAGGACTGGTCAACGACACTCTGTGGCCACCTGTGTGGTCCTCAGAGGGAAGTTCCTGCATGAGAAATCAGCTGTATCAGAGCAGTCTCCAGGGGATCGAGGGTATTTTTCTGAGTTGCTGTGCCAGCACTGACACTCGGCCCCATGGCCAGATCACTCCCCTTGAGCCTGGACCACAACTTTTCCTTGAAGCTGGTGCTGCTGGCTTTCCTTGTGAACACCCTCTGCCGCCCACCTAGGACACTCCAACCAGTGTCCCCAACACAGCTGGATGCCTCACTTCTTCCCTCGCTGATCCAGCAGGCCCCTCAATCCCGTTTCTGCCAAATCCCATTCAATGGGTTACGCAAGATTCACTCTGACTTGCTGTCTTTGAAACCCTGCGACCAAGTGACAGTCTTATTGGTCATTAGTGAGGAAAGATCTAACAGAAGGAGCTTCCATTCCTCCTCCTCCTCTCACATGGGTCAGATTTTCTAAGATTTCCATAGTAGAAAGTTTGTGTCCTATCACTTCTCTCCCTGGAAATTTCTTTTAGCCCTCTGTTCTCCTTCCCACTCTGCCAGGGGTCCCTGCCCCTCCCCATTGGTCACCATTGGGAACTCCCAGATGCCTCCCTCACTGGGTATGTCTTCCTTCTCCTGGGCTCAGACAAGAGGCTGCTGTGGGGCTGACCTGGACCTTCTTTTATGTGGTGTCACCACAAAGGAGGAGAGGCATATTGTCTTGTCTGAACAACTGGGATGATTCAGGAACCAACAACACCTTTCCCCTTATAAAATTTAAATCTGCACACTGCAGATGATTCTGCCCGTGGCCTGAGGGAGAAATATCCAAAAATGGCGTTTCCATCACGGGCACAAGCCTGTTCCCAAAGAGGCTGTCACTTCTCCGAATGCCTGTTCTTCTCACTCTGCAGAGCAAGCACATCAAGCTAACTCATTACCGAAAAGACCTGGTCTTGACCCAGAAGCCATCACCTTCCCAGTGGTACGTTTCCCTAAGTCTGAGTCATTCAGCCTAAGGAAACTCCGAGGAGCTTCCTCAGGAAGTCAGCAGTGAGGGACACTCTGATTCCTCAGTGAAGTCTGGCCTCCGAGAAGGAGAATCTGGAGCCAGGTGACCAGGGCTTGACTATGGCTCCGATTTTCCCAGCTGTGTGGCCTTGGTCACGTTTCTTAACCTCTCTGCACCTCGGCCTCCACACTTGTGATACGGTGATAGTGAGTGAGTCTCCGCAAGGGGCAGGCTTCAGAGGTAAAGCACACGTAGAAGAGGGCTCAGCAAAGAGAAGGGTCCACAACTTTCAGCTGCAACTGCACATAGGCTCCCACGATGTAGACGTGTCTATTCTTCTGTCGACCTCAGAAGTAATTGTTGAAGCATGCGTGTACATACTCTCTGACATCTGCGGAAAAATGCTAATTCCCAGAGATAGTACGATCTGGAAATACTTTTCTGAATGACTCAGGAGGAAGTCTTAAAGTGGAATCAGCACAGAAAGTTCACTCCTTTTGAGCTTTCAACTCACAGATTTCCATTAGGTGCAAATGGAGTTTTTCCTGCTGTCTGCATTTTGGCTGAAGGCCCTAGGGTGAAAACAATCCGTAGCCCACACCTTCCTCCTCAATCCTACAGGGATGTGCTGGACACCAAAACTCACTGAAAGGAGGCCAAACTGGTCTTCTATCTCCAGATTATGTCACAGGAGACTAGTCTATATGCTAGAAGTTCAGAGTGACTGCAAAGGTACATGAAGGGTGCTTTGGGGTAAGATTCTGCTTCTGGATCTGGGTGCTTGAGACTTGAAACTCCCAAAGGGAGCTTGTCAAAGGGGATTCCTAAGAAGAGAGATCACGTGGCTATTCTCCTTTCGCCGTGGGAATGCCTGACACGTGTCGTGGAAGGCTTCAGGACACCGTTGAACAGAGACTGCAGCCTGCCTCACGTGCAGAACATTTCTGAAGGCGGGAGCCTGCCTGAAGCTGCTGAGAGGGCAGGGGAAGACGGGGCAGCAGGGGGAGCAGCCTGCATGTTCTCCGAACAGTGGAGCATGAATGCGGACTCCTCATGAGCCGAGCGGACACCATGGAAGGTACACTGAAACTCCTTGAAAGAACCCCACCCTAGAGGGTGGCCTGCCAGCACAAGGGGGCCCCAGCACTGAGAGGCTGGAGATGCAACCACTGGGACAGAAGTTGGGGTGGAAAGAGGAAAGTGGGTCACCAGAGGTCAGCTAAAGAATGTATCACCCACATCAGGAACCAGAACAGCACAAAAGTCCCAATGCAGAGGACCCACAAAGGCACACCGTGAAAAGGACAACAAGGGGCCCAACGCCTTGGCAATGCCAGCCGAGACAGAGTCACAAGGACCACCAGCCACATGGAAGACTCTGTGCTCCTCTTCCCTTTGGCCCCCACCCCCCGACCCTGGAGAAACCAAAGGCAGCGAAGCAGACTGAGGACGGGGGGCGAGTCAGGAAAACTGTGAGCAAGCAGACCGTAACCAGCCCCTTCTTCCCCATTCCGGGACTCCGCCAAGGATCAGGCCGGGGCTATAGAAACGGGAGAAGTTTTGATTTAGACTCTGTTGGGTCTTTTAACACTTGAAGAGTCTTAATTATCAAAATAAGACTTGTTTTCTTTTTTAACCTGAAAATATGACCACAGAAGGGGCAGGGAGAGGAGATCGAGCAGCGTATGTTTTCGCGGCGGTCTCGGTGGGAAAAATTCAGCAGTTTCCTATTTACGGAGGTTGGGCTCAATACATTCACAATGCATTGGTTAAAGAAAACATGTGCCAGAGCAAAATCTCATCAGCCCTGCCCTCTACCAACAGAGGGTCTGACCTGTTGCTTCACGGGCCCGGCAAGAAGTGACCCGAACCTCAGCAGAAAGGTCTTTGTCCTTAAGATGGTTGTGAGGGACCCTAATCATTCCTTCCTTTCCCCCTTTTTTCCCCCAGGCTGCGGGACAGAGGAGACCGCGCCCATCAATCGCTCCTTGGGTTCCCTAAGGATTGAGACCACTGCTCTTAATGACATCATTACATTTGAAGTCCAAGTCCTGGCTCTGTTTCTCTGGAGGGAGAGAGAAGTGGCATTTTTATCCTTCTAGTCACAGAGACATTGGAATTTAATATTGGGTGGGGAAGGAGAGGGACAATTTAATTAGGAAAGTAATTTAACATCCTTTCCAAGAAATAAAAAAAATTCTCTGACAGAAGCAAATTTGGAGCTTCAAATGACTCCAAAGAGGACTCAAGAATGGAAGGGAAGGATCCTCCCTTTCTTGAAACAATAAAAACAAACAAACAACAGAAAACCATACCATGCAAATAATTTTAAAAAGATCAGCAAGGTGGTTGGACACCCCTTTTCCAACCTCTTCCCTCTTCTCTACTCTCCCCTCTCTCCTCCGGGACAAACTCCAGTCACTTCTCAGCAGGTATCGGCCCTTGTTACTGGTTCCACCATTCTTTGAAAGCAAGCCCCTAGGTCAGCCAAGTCTTTCCTTTCACAGAGACTCAGAGAAGCAAATACAAACTCCACGTGGAAACCAGCAGAGCCGGGGGCAAAGTGCTGGTGGTTTACTTTTGACTTTCCGCTCTCCTGAAAGCTTATGGGTTGGTGGAAATTCTGAATTTTCTTGAAGTAACTAGAGGAAGCACAGCTGGAACAGCAATATCTAAAGAAAAGTGCTGCTGACCTGCTAATATTAACTAGCCTAAAAATACCGTGAAGCGTGTGGTTTTCATTACAGCAACGAAGCAACCGTGGGGTGACAGCGGCCTGTGCCCCAAGATTGCCCTCATTTACATGATCTTAGGTTACGCCCAGAGTTGGACTCTTAGGCTTAACGAGAAATGAGTTCCACGGCAAGAGGTGAGATGAAGACTGAGGCACTCGGCCAAAGGTTTGAGACCGGCCAGAAATGATCTGAGCTCACAGCCACACGGCCCGCTCTGCTCTGCCCTCCGGTCACACGCCATTTAGTCCGCTCATGTGGAACTTCGTATACGTGGCTCTTATCGGGGTGATTGTGTATAACAACAGGGCAGGGGTGTTTCTTGATCAAAACCACTTCCCACATAGCACCTTCCACGCGGTCCTCAGCATCGACGAGGCTCATGGGCAGCAGTGCTGGATGGCTGGATACGAGTGGCTGGACAGAGCACAGACTGGTGTCCCTGAGCCAAGTTTCAAAACTAGCCTCTGCCTCTTTAAAGCTGTTGATCCTTGGGCAAGTTTTTCGCTTCTCCAAGCCTCAGTTTGCTGATCTGTAAAAAGGGATTACTGCTATTATATTCGGGGCTGGCATGCTTCACACGCTTACAACACGCAAGGACCCCACCCCATGCTGTGACGTGCAGTCTTCCATTTAATATCCACAACACTCTGATGAGGAAAGTCCTGCCATCATTCCCACTTACAGATGAGGATACTGAAGGCCAAGCAAGGGAAGTAAGTTGCCCAAGTTATACAGTAAGTGGCTGAGCTGGGGTCCACACTGGGTCTGACTCGTGCCTGTGTTCTCACATAGAGAGTTTACAGTCAACACCTTACATGACGACAACATGTGCACAGCAAAGGGGCTAAAGGCAAGGACTCTGGGTTCTACCACTTTCCTACTGGCCCTTCCCTGGACCTCAGCTTCCTCATCTGTGTGGTGGGGATAAGAACAGTACCCACCTCGCAGTACAGCTGTCAGGATGAAATGATGTAATATGTGCACGGCCGGTGGAATATTTTCTAGCACATAGTGGGATTCTGCTATGTTTACTATTTTTATTACCATAAAACAGCTGCTCTATAGATGATGAGAAGAGTGGGGGCTGGAATAAGAGAGAGAAAGAGCGTGGGAGGCTGTGCTACCTATAAAACCTCATGGGAAACTTGCAGAGATGATTAGGAACAATCTCAATGATGCTGAGTTCCTACGGATGCAGATGGAGGGATTGCAGAGACATTAAAATGTTGCCATAGTTACATGACTCTATTTTATAGCCATAGCTGGTAAAGCCAGGAGACATCTGCGTAAGAAATGTAATGTTAAACAGATGTATGCCGTAGGTATGGCCCCACGGTTGAGGGCAGGACAGCCAGGCTAGAGTCCAGTGGAGGCCTTGTGCAGGCCTGTACACCCTGGCGGTGCCCCTCCCGTCAGATGCTGTCACTCCATGAAGCCACGTGGCGATCCTGAGGCACACAGGCCAGTCGATGTGAAGTGATCGAGCTGACATGCCTGCTTCGCAACCCCGTAAAATCATTTTTGCATCAGGCTCGTTTTGGAAGGTTGGAAGTGTTCCTAGTGGGAGGTTCCACAACAGTAGGCCTCTGTATCAAAACTGATCTGGGAACTTCCTAGCAAACTTTGCAAACAAGAAAAAGACATTCTCTCAGAGATGTGATGCGAGGCAGGATTAAATGATCAGATAGAAAATGCAAACTACTTTTGAATAATTTATGGAGTTGCTGTCAACACTAAAGCCCTGGAGATGGACCAACTCTCACCTCCCGAGTAAGATCGAAGGAGGAGCTTCGTAGTCTCGAGATGTAACAGGGCACCAAGAACGAACCTTTACGATGCAAAACCAGAAACAACTTCGTTTTGGACTGTGTTCCTGGTTTGTTTCCATGTGTGAATTTCTGGCTGTAACAAAGATGATAAGCAAGTAAACAAGCATTTCTCCTCTTTTCCAACTCATTACTCTTTTGCACATATCAGATGTAACCTCAGGTTTATTATTTTAATATCCATCACCAGCTAACTCACAGTGTCCTGGAAATAAAAGCTTATCTTACAAAAAAAAAAATCTAAAGAAGAGATGATGAGGCTGCTTATGGGAAAAGATCTCTTCTTCAGGAGGCAATATGCAGAAATTACCAAAGAAGATTTAAAAAAGCCATGAATTTAAAATCTGGCCATATCGAGTCTTATGTCTCCTTACTCAGTGGTTTTCAAAATATAGCCTTATTTTGGCAATACTATAAAAGTAATGCTGATAAGCTAGTTACTAAAATCTGGATATGACATAGACTTAAACATAGCAAGGAAATAACAGAATTTTATTTTAAAAGCTGTTGATGAAATTTCCCTTAAGTAGGAAATGTCTTTTGCTTAGCAAAATGCCTTGAAGAGCCATTTGGTTGTAAAAAAAGTAGGCTCTGAGATGTTGTTCAGGAGGAAGATCAGTAAACCAGAGGAAAGCATATTTCTCTGCATAATAATACAAGAGAAAAATAAGTTTCCATGGGCAGACTGAGATGGTGGGGACAGGATATATCAGTAGAAGAAATCAGTAGGTAAAGACAGTGGTGGGAGGGAGAGGGTCCAGGAAAATGGAATCTGGAGAACCAGGAGATGAGCACTCAAGGGAAATTCTCACACTGGTGGAAAGAGCTGGGACTGTCTCAACTTAGATTCCATGGAGACAGCCCATATTTAGTTTTAAAGAATTTGCTATGCTCTGCAGCCATGCAATCCCCGTTTTCTCTAACCCTTTGTAAAAATGGGCTACACGCGAATACTTTCTGTAGTGGCATCAGAGGAGAAAGCAATGGGTTTGAATCTGAGAAAAGAAAAACCACACAAGGCTAGATAGACTTGAGACTGAGAATTTAGTAGAAGCAGAAAGTCTAGAAGAGTTTCCACACCACAGATACTGTTATTATCCCCATTTTACAGATGGAACACTGAGGCGCAGGAAGGTTGCCCAGAGAGTAGCTTGCACAAGAGTTCCTGTTCTCAACCACCTCTTCTGAACAAAAGGTTCACACCACATTGCTCCACCACATTTCCACAGAGAGTGGTCAGAGAGGTACGCTGGGTTTCCCTTTACGTGAGTGGGATGGGGTCTTCAGCCATTGTTATTTGATGACTAATGGTTGGGGTGGTCGGTAAGGCTGGCAGAGTTGGGAACACCCAGAAAGAAGACATCTGGATTACATTAAATAAGTGTCATCTCCCAGGATGCAAAACTCTCCCTTATTACTGACAGATTAGGTCACATCACTACCTTTCCTGCAGCTGGTGCTGTCATCAAACTATCCTAATGATCATTAGGAAGCAGCTGGTGAAATTCAAACACAGCCTTTACAGCTAGAAAAACAGTTCTCTCGAAGATACTCAATGTCTCAGGATACGGCTGCCAGAGACGATTTCCTCCTCTATGTAGAGAACATTCTCCCGTGAGCTTCTGGGGTGACAGTGGAGAGAGGAACGACCCTGCAGGCCGGGCACTCTGCGTGGTTTTGACACGGACGTGACATCACGGGGGAGCCGGTGTTCTCCTCTCATCCACCCTTCTCCTCTGGCAGTGACGCCCTTGAAGTCAGTGGACTGTACAGGTTCAGGAAGTGCTCTTCGAGGTGCCCGGCTGCAGATCTCAGATTGCCGAGGGAGGGCATTTGTTGTCTTGGGATTTCTACACGTGTGATGCAGAATTATTATCGAGTTCTGACGGTAACTGTGTGTCAAATTGTTCCACCACAGTCTCTGGCAGACGGTTGTAGAGAAATGCTTTTCAGTATGCACCTCACCGAGTCCCGCCAGGAATCTTTACCCCTGTAACCTGCTGTTACCTCCCACTCGCTCCTGAGCTGCTCTGTGAAAGGCCAGCGGGACAGCTAAGTGAGAACCAAGTGCCCCCTCTTCATGCCCGTCCCACCTGGCCTCCCGCGATCACCTCTGTGAGGTCACAGGTGAGCAGTGAGGTAGGACTTGACGCTGGCTGACCTGGCCAGCAGGTGAGGTGCTGGGGTACTGGGGTACGGGGGTACTGGGGACGGTGAGTGCTCCGTGGGCTCGCTCGTATTCATTTTACCCATTACCCTTGACACACACCTCCTTCTTTGACCAGACTTGCGTCAGACTCCTCTGAGCCCCCTGGCTGACGAGGCCCCAACCTTGGGCTCCCTGCTCAGCTCACTTCCGTCCAATGTGAGCAAGAATCCTGCCGTATCCGTTTAGCAACATCTCCCACCCTCGGGATCTGGTCAAGTCCCTCACATCTGCCCCTGGCCCGCCCTCCGTCAGAACACTGCACGTTGCTTTAGCCAGACCCCAGCCCTGAGGTTTCCTCTGAGTCATTTTCCATCCCCTGCCCCCGCCCCGCTCCTTGGCTGTCAGCTCCTACTTTTCCTCATTGTCCCTGGAGTTGGGCTCCCTCTCTCTCCCCTACTGCAAAACCCCCAGGGCAGCAGTTTCTCCTGAGTAAAGTCTTCCTTTTGTTCTTTGATAAGTGTCTGCATTTTTCTTGAACACCATCCAGTGAAGCTGATTCACAGCACATTTCTGGAAAAGCCGCCTTCGCTCTCTGTCTCCGCCCTCTCAGGACTCAGAACTCTGGATCCATTCTCTCTGATCTTCCCTCCAAATCTTGTCTTCATCTTCTTTGCCAGTACCTTTGACCAGGCGTCATCCTGCTGATCTGACCACGTGACCACTCTTATCAGTGGTCTTCCAGTGGTTTCACTGATGGTTCCCAGCCCATTCCCAACACACACACACACACACTCACACACACACTCACACACTATCCTTCCTCCACACCGACGTCACAGTAACCCTCTAAACACAGCTCTGACCTTATTCCCTTGAGGTAAATCCTTCAGCATGTCTCATATACTCCAAGACACAACCCGATGTCTAATTCTCCAAACATTTGTTGCTGTCCCCGTTGTGCAAGAAGCCTGTTGCTCTTTCACACTCCTGGACCTGATGCTTCCCTGCCAGGATTACCCGTTCTTCTCCCTCTGCCTTTCTAAGTCTACTTCTAAAGTCAGCTGCAGGGAGCCTTCCCTAACCCTCCCCAGCGTGAAGCAGGGGTCCCTCCTTGTGCTTGAAATAACCCTGCAGATGACTGGATAACGGGCTTGGTGAAACGACCCTCTCACACACACATCTGGTAGAAATTAGGATTGAATGTGATAACAAGGAGTGCATTCTCAGTGGGGCCAAGCTGGAAATATCAGAACGGGGACGGATTTGGTGGACATGGCTTCTCAGGGTCCCTCATAACTCCCGGGAGACTCATGCAGATTGGCGATGGTGGTGTTTACCTCTCCAGGGAGAGCTCCCACAAGGTTATGGTGGTCTCAAGTGGGGCCCTACCAAGCCTCGTATAACCCCAACCATGTCACCCCAAAAATCCAGCAGAGATGATATATGTGGCTAGAAAAACAGCCTGTAACAAACCATGCCTCCTGCACGTGGCATCTAGTTCTTAGGGCACACCAGTGCCACCCTGCTGCCCTCTCCACAGGTCCATCATGCATGCCCAGCACGTCGCAGCTGTGTGACGGAGACCACTGGGTGGGTGTGTAGCGTCAGCTTATCTTCACCGTCACAGGAGCGAGGAGGAACCGAAAACAGCAAGCTGGCCAGGGGCTATGGCAGTGTTTCCATGGAATCCTAATTTGTCTAATGTGTAAGATACACATTAATCTATCTCAGAATTTAGTGCCCTGGGAGTTGCATCATTGCATTTCTTGTCAATCAAGCTGTAAATTTCTTGACCTCAGAGGCCAGGTCTCCTTCAACTTTGTATCTCAAGGAATTCTGCTTGATAAGCAGTCAATAAACTTTTGGTGAAGAAATGAATGAAACTGAACTATGAATTCCACAAGGACGGCGCCCGTGCCATTGCATCTTCCTCACACGTAACACAGTGCCCAAGTTTCATGGGCCAGATGTTCCCAATTAGGAGTCTCCAAGGGCAAAGAGATATATATATACACACACATAACCATTTTTCACGTGTGATGTTTATGATATGTATACAATAATGCAAAAATAACAGAAACTGTAACATTACACTCAAGATTGCTGTTCATGGCAGGAATTGCATCAGTTTGGTGTAGAAATGCTGGTTTTAGCAAATGACAAGCTGTTCTGATTGATTGCTTTTTTATTCCACATTGATTTATTCCATATAGTAAAAACAAATCCATAATTATTTAGTATGATGTTTTCGTAAGCAAAATCTCTCACACAGGAAAAAATAAAAGATGTTCTTGGTGCTGAATAGTTTGAGCGGCAAGTTGAGTGCAATGCAACTCAATTTTGAAGAATTCAATATCACTAATATTTGCTTTTATAAAAACTTGTGGCCAGAATAACTATGTCCTTAGTTACATGGACATGGCCCACACCAAGTGGATGGGAAAGAATCAGAAGCCTCAGTAAGCAACTTTCAGTCACTCTGTGTGATTTGGTATTGGCAGAAACGTAGGAACAAAGAGAAGTCTTGATTCATCCGTGGTTGACACCGGGAGACCATTTACTGACTCGTGAGATCCTGCCTGGAAGAGTGCCAGTAAAGGGCAAATGAACCCTCTTTCTTCACTTCCTGTCTGTTTGACCAGAAATTTCTGTATATGTTGTTGTATTAGTCAGATAATTTGACTAATGAATTTGTCACTTGAAACTGAAATAATTACAGTTAACTGTAATTGATAAGTGACAAATATCCAACTGAAATTAGTTTGAGCCAAACAGGAATTTATTGGTTCTCATAAGTGAAAAGTAGAGGAGGAGGAGTTTTCAAGTTCAGGCATGGCTAGATCCAGGACATCAGATTATGTTTTTAAGATGCAATTGCCCCCTCTCCACCTTCAGGCTCTGCTTCCCTCCTCCTTAAGCAAGTTTTCTCCACCTGGCAGCACAGACTATGTCAGCAGCTTCAGACTTAAATGGTTCTTTGCTCCTGTAGTCTTCAGAAGGGGGGCCCCTCTCCCCAACAGCCCCACATCAAAGCCCCTAAAATGACTCTGAATGGCTCTGCTTGAGTTAGACGCCCACCACAGGACACATCACTGTATTGGGGAGAACAGGGTGTGATTGTCCAGTCTGGCTCAAATGTCCCAATCCTCAGGGAAAGTTACCATGTGAGTGACAGATCACCAGATGTGGGAGGGCAATTTCCCAACAAAAAGATGCTGGGTAAACAGAAGAGTTACTTACACACTAAGAGGAAGATCTGTGTGGATCTGTATGGACCAACCTCCGTATCCACAACCCTCCCACATATGACCTAATCATATATTTTTTCCTGAAAGGCCTGAAAAATTCCCTCCTAGGTCTAGTTCAAAACCAAAAAAAAAAAACCCAAAAGACGAAGCCTATTCCTTGTTGGAGGAGCCATGTGGTTCCAGGCACTGTAATAAGACAAAAGGCTTTGAATGGTCGACTTCTAACAAATGACTCGCTCAACCTTGGTGCCTCAATTTCAACAAAAAGTACATGTTCTTTAAAACAGATTTAACTCTTCAGCTGAAGTGGAGATTCTAAGACAGGATAATTTAAGAGCTGGAAAAAACCAAATAACAGTTTCCATCAGGAGAATGAAATAGCTTCAGTTTTCTGGATTGGATACCGCCCAAGAAAAACCATTACCCAGCAGTGACACGTGAAAGATATGCTTTGATTTCATGTGGGAGAGTATTTAGCAGTGTCAAGACAAAATGTGCCATTCCCAGGGGTTGTCAAAAAATGCCATTATAAGCACAACCCTGAAAAAAACAAATCCACTCCCCTTGCAAATGTCACCAAGCTTCTGATGGAAAATGGATGCATTTGCCAGCTTAGAAGGATAAAGAGAAGGCTGGAAGGAGGGAAAGAAGGGGTGAAGGGGTGAAAAGAGGGAGGGAAGGAGGGAGGGAAGAATGAAGGAAGGAAGGAAAAAGGCGGGGGAGTGACAGAAAGGTGACCTTTAGCCACTTCAGATTTATGCTGAAAAGTGCAATGGTAAGAATACAGGCTTTGACCAGACACAGAAAGACAAATGCTGTTCTGATCTTACTTATATGTGGGCTATAAAATAGTCAGATTCATAGAGACACATTTGGTGCTCCAAAGACACATTTCCTGTACAAAGGAGTTATTTAAATTCATCAACTTAAGAATACCTAGACAGAAATTCTGAATAGTTTAGGCCTCTTTATTGTATAGCTAAAATGGCCAACTGTGAATAAAATACAGTAAAACAAAAATAAAAAACAATACACGATTGTTTGGCAAACGGAACATAATCTTCTGCATTATTGAGTCGAATTTTCACGGAACACTAGAGGTCCCTCTTGGCACTGAATCTTCCAGCCCTCAGGATGCAGAATTCAGAGTGACAATTTTCTGCCTCAGCCCCACTAGATGTCTCTTCAATGAGGTTCTAGGACAATCAGTTCCCTGGCATCGACTCGGTGCTTGGGAATCATCACACAGAAAGGACACAGTTTTAAATAACCAAACAATTTGCAGGCATACATCCTAGAAGCCACCCTCCGCTGCCACACACAACTTCAGCCCTAACGGAAGAAGACTTTTGTCTTCCAGAACAATTGTCTGGTATTGAGGACATAGAGGGAGGCAGAGGTGACAATGACGTGATTTGGGTCAATTAGGAACCATGGATGGTACTTGGAAGCCTGGGGGAGGTACCTTCTAAGAAATTAAATATAAAGTTGCTCATTCAGAGTTAAATACCCAGATCAGCGGAGGTGCCAGAGACGTGCAGTTACCTTAACGAGATAAAGCAA
This sequence comes from Tapirus indicus, assembly GCA_031878705.1. NCBI lineage: Eukaryota > Metazoa > Chordata > Mammalia > Perissodactyla > Tapiridae > Tapirus > Tapirus indicus. The sequence goes on along the minus strand of CM062918.1, from coordinate 151,670,960 downwards.
CTCACAGGCCAGAGCAAGACCTGGTTCTGTGTTGTTGGAAGGAATGGATGCACCAAAAGAAAAGCAATGTTTCTTTAGGCAGCTGGTTATCCAAAGACAGCTGGAGAAGGAGAGAGAGCGAGGCGTGCATGGGTCACGCAGCAGAGAGAGGATTCCCTGGCCCTGGGTCTATGGCAGATAAATCCCCTGGGAGGACTGGATCATCTCATTCATGAAACCTGAAGTGCCTGAGCAGTCACTCCTCAGATTCCATCCTCCCCAACCAGGCTGCCAAGTGTCATTTAAGGTCCCATGTCCATCTGCCACCAGGGAGATGCTCCAGCCACACGGAAATGAGTTTGAGTCCCTGTAACAGGTCCATGTCTCATTCTGAACTTTACATTTCCCATTCTGGCACATTCTTCAATCTTTTTTTGAATTTGGGAGTGTGAGTTAGCCTTCCCCAGCCTCGTGAACTCTAGTTCATGGACAAGATTGAGGTTCCCGCCGTGCAAGGTTGAGGTCACATCCTGGGTTGAGGTACATTCATCAGAGCAATTCTCTCAGGAAAACATTTCCACAGGCTGTGAGCTGGCTGCCGGAAATACATGGCTTCCATACTGTGGTTTCCAGTTTACAGCGTCCTGAATCTTGTTTTGTTGTCCAAGTTCACTGTGTTTCAGTATAATAAACTTTGTGCATTGTTGAGAGCAGGCCCTCCGTGACAGTGTTGACTGAGGAAATTTCCTAGAGAAAAATGCTAGAGGACTGTATAATATTTGCATTCTTTGGGCCTTCTTTCTTAACAGAGAATAATAACTCTAATAAACTCTCGGTTAACCCCAGCAGTTAAATAGCAACGGCAGGCTGACCATAGAAACGCATTCATTCAATCAGCAAATATCGAGCGAGCACTTGCTACAGTCCTATGCTGTCCCCAAACCCAGGCTGCAGCAGTGAATTAGACACCCAAACTGCCATCCTCAGAGATTTACCGGTTATGGTTACACACACACAACTCATAAACAAACACGTAACCGAAGTGCAGACCGCGTCCCACCGTGATGAGTGCACCGGAGAAAAACAGCACGGGGATTGCAGCTGATGGGGGGTCAGCTGAGCTGCCCTGAAAGGTGACCATCGGCTTAGAACCTGAAGGAGGTGAGGGAGGCAGCCACCTGGGCACCTGGGAGAAGACTTCTCCAGCAAAGGGAGCAGCAAGTCCGAAAGCCCAGGGGTGGAAGCAGGTCTGGAGAGCGCCGTGAGTCGGGAGAGAAGGTAACCTCACATGGGCGAGGTCAGGACTGGGAATTTGATCCAGCTGGGGGAAATGTCAATATCACCCTAAAGAAAGAATATGCTAGTGATTTCCCTCACTTCATAATCAAGCCTGGGTTTTGCCACACACACACATTAAGAAAGTGTGTGGTTGCTGCTTTTTAGTGGAACAGTTAAGACTGCTAACAGCCCGCTGAGGGAGGGCTTTGTGCAGGTGTGTCATGCCCGTGTGGCTCGACTCCCTTCTCCGTGGCTCCTCCCTCTCAGCTCCTGCCTCCACATCCCTGGGGTGCTTCTTTCCACATTGTCACACAACCACTTGTCTACTTGTCTGTCTTCCCTGCAATTATGAAGGCCCTTAGGGCAACAACTTCACTCATTTTTATAACTCTAGCACAAGCTGAAAGCTCAAAATAGAAACTCAATAGTTGCCTTCTAGCCTAAAGTGAACCCAATGGTTATTTTATTCTTGGGCAACAGCTGTTCACCCACTTCGGAACTCTCGGTGTATCAAAAATATTTTTTAATTTTTTAATCCACGGCTACTCTTGGGAGCAAAAGTATAAATAACACAACGAATCGCTTTCACAAGTGCAAGGCACATGATTTTAATGTGGTAATAATATGTAATGGGATAGCAGACTTTGGATCAATGAATTGACGGAAATGTTGAAAACTGAGTAGGAACGCAGAAGTAATCTGATTCTATTTCAGGATAGCTGAGTGCATTTCCAGCCATTAGCTGATTCCCTGGATTAACAAGCACAATCCACACAAAGCATTTCCTGCCAACTTGGCGTGAGCACTCTGACATCACAGCTCAGGACCCGCGGCTCATGGAGTCAGGCAGACCTGAACCACCCCTGGTTTTCTGGGCGTGATCCTTGACACAAACCAACATCACACCAGGGAGTTAAAACCTTCCACTCCCAGCCCTGGTATTTACTAGCCAAGTGATCTTGAACGAGTTACTTAATCCCTCTGGGCCTCAGTTTCCTCGATTGTAAAAAGGGTACTAATAGTACGATCCTCCTGGGTTCATTGTGTATAATAAATGACATAATCAATGGAAAGTGCTGCGTGAGGCCTGACAAAGCATCCCCCCCCCCCCGACTGGTGTTATCTGCTCTAACGGACAGAATGAGCCAGTAGTACATATTTTATCATACCCTCCAAATTCCATTTGGCTTTCTTAATTTTCATAATTGCCACTCTTTTTTTAAAAAAAAAAAAAAACTGTTACGGAGCACCACAGACTAAAATCTACAGTAACGTGTACTTGAGTAGGTCCATATTGCCTTACCTGCTATTCCAAAAGACGGAAAACTTTAAAAATTTGAGTTTTTTCACAACATTTTAGGAAGTCAAGCCTGAGCTGCCCTAAACCACGTGACTGTAAACCCTCCTCCCCCAGAACCTGTGAGAACATCTATTTAGTCTGTATTTATCCCGCTTGCTTGTGAACAGTCATAGTTGTGCTGCAGAGATATTACTGTTTTTGATTATGAGGTACGGCCCCAGATTCTGCTGGGTGTTGCATAATACACGGTGTATGGTCTGTGCGGCTTTGCTAAAATCCAGAACTGTCTGAATTCTGAAACACGTCTGGCCACCAGGCTTCAGGTAAGAAGTTGCAGGCCTGCAGACAGGCAGCACTGAGATGCAGATCCTGCGCGTTGCTGATGTGTTAGGATTGACAAACGTCCTCATTTATGCCGACTGTGGCTTTGATGACCCAGATTCCAGTTTAGCAGAAGAGTCAGCCAACTTCCTCACAGCACCAGGGGAGAGCATGCCTTTCTGAAGGAAGGCAGTTTCTTTCAGTCACATCCTGTCAAAGCGATATGGGGTTGACATCGGCTGTCGTTTTCCTAGGGGACATTGAATTCCAGGACAGTACGTGATCCTCACCAGCTACAGAAACCACCCCCAGTTTTCTGGGCCTGACTCTCGACACAAACCAACATCACACCAGCTAGTTACAAAGGCAATATTTTGTCTCATGTTTAACAAGCTTAAAAGCTCACAAACTCACCTGGCATTTGTAGGCAGCATTTATTCACCTGTCTGAATGGACGACGGATTACCTCCTGGACGTAATAACTGGGCTGATGCTTCGAGGCAGAGTGGAGCAGTTCCGCAGGGGAACTGAGGCTATGTGGACGGGAGACTGCACACGTGGGAGGTCTAAACTTCAAGGTCATGGCAGCTGGTATGGACGAGGCCGAGAGAAGCTAGGCGGGGCGAGAGGGGTGTGAGGGACCACAAGGTGGCTGGCACTGTGGTTTTGAGACATTTTCATAAGATGCCTTCAGGCCTGACACTCACCCCACGTAGCACCACATCCTCTCATCTCCTACTGTCTTAGGGCTGAGCTACTCTAATAATGTTGAACCCGCACCCCTTGGCCTGGGCCAGAACTCTTTTTGGGTGGGGGGGGGGGCAGGTAATGTGTGCTATAAAGGAAATGATTGGGACAATTAGAAAGATCTGAATAATATCTGTGGATTAAATAACACCATTACAACAAGGTTAATTTGCTGCTTCTGATCATTGTGCTGTGATCATGAAGAGAATAATCCTCTTCTCAAGAAACGCACGCTGACGTGTACGAGGGTAAAGGGTAAAGATAAATCCAGAACTGCTCCGTTAGGATCCAGAAGGGAAGCCCAGAGACCCGTGTTTGTCAGAAACAGGCCAGGGGTTCTCAGGGACACTGAAACTTGAGAACCAGTGAACCACCATCATTGCTACTCAAAGTATGTTCTGTTCGAGGCAGCTCTGGCCTCACCGGGGAGCTTGCTAGAAACGCAGCATCTGACCCCACACAGGGTGACTGCCTCTGTGAACCTGTACTTTTCTTCTGGTCCCCAGGTGATTCCTGTGCCCCTAAGAGCCTGGGATGCCTGGAACTGTGTCACCTGCTTCCAGAGGCAGGTGCCACAGGGGAATGAAACTCGTTTACCAAGTAAAGAGAAAGGCTTTTCTTTGCTGCTGTCCCTGGTGGCCTTCAAAGGCCAGGAAGAAAGAAGGATGGAGGGGCAGCCTCAGCAGACACAGCCGTTGTTGACCACCCCTCCTGCTCCACGTTCAGCTCAAACGGAAAATTTACTGCGATTACACAAACGTCCTTAAGTCCAGCCAACGTGACGTCCTCCCTTCCAGACTTCCTGCCCGGGTGGGAGGTGCTGCCCCCAGGTGGACACTCAGAGCTGGAACTGCAGGCTCAGTCAGGCACAGGGGTGCTGCTCCTGCCTCCAAGGACTCAGCGTTCCAGGAGAAGCACCTTGTGAGAAGGAACTGGACTGTCCTACGACACAAACAAAACAGAAAACCTCTTCCTGCCTCAAAATGTGTGAAGCGAAACAGAGCTCCCAGTGCTGAGGACAGGCTTCTCCAGCCCCCGTGAAGTGTCCTTTCCAGTGGACACTCCACAGAACTAGCCTCGTGGATGCTCCTGGCAAAAGACTCCACAACTAAATAAGTGCTGAAGCACCGTATTTTCTGTTTCTTCTCCTGGAAACTGAAGACGCACATGAGTATATTCAACGCTCTGAGAAGTCCTGCATTGAAGAAAAGAAGTGTGACTCCGTCTAGCAGAGTTTCCCAAATATATGCTTGGATGGGACTCCTTTTTCATCCAGTACTTATTAAAATTTTCTAGAACTAATGATTCAAGGGACAAACTGAGGAAACACTATCGTGGAGAATTTATACACAAAGGAAGAACTCAATGAGTGCCATAAAAGGAAAGTTAAACGGAGAAAGAACGGCAGCTGTGAAGCACATCTAAAAATACTGACGGCCTCAGAGGGACTTGGGAAATGGACCTCCAATCCCTGCCAGGAAGCTGCCAGGGGGATAACGAGATTCTTTGGTTCTGAACAGAAAAGAAGTGATATTTTTGTCTGCATTGGAGTGGAAAATAGGGATGATGAGGAAGCTACCAGAGAGTTAACTTTGAGATCTCCCGTTCCCTGAACCCTGTGTTCACTCCATCAGCCAATCCTACTTTGCTTCCTGAACATCCCACTTCTCACACGTCCACTGCCCCCACTCTGGGGGTTCAAGTTACCTGGACTACTGCAACAGTCTAGTTAGGGGTCTCCTACTTTCACTTTTGTCCCCCATAAGGGTTGTCCACACTGCAGTGCACTGTTTAAAACCTTCCAAGAGCCGCCTCTTGCCAGGAAGATAACATAGGCCTCGCATGGCATTTCCTGGCTAATTCATCTTGGCCGACCTCCCACTTCTCCTCATGCTCCAGCCCTCCTGGTCTTCCCCTGTACTCCCTCCACCTGGAAGTCTTCTTCCCACCTCAGTTTTGCCTATACATCCTTCAGATCACTACACAAAAGTTATTTCCTCCAGGAAGTCTTCCTAGATTTGACAGTTGAGGTCAGAGCTACTCAAAGTGCAATCCATGGTCCAGTGCCAGTCCATAAGCTGTCCACAACGAGGGAAGTGCAGAAACTGAGAAATAAGTACCGGGAAACTTCCATAGTACTTTAATATTGCCATGCCGCCCAAGCACATCATCAGTGGACTAATCTTGCTGCACAGGGTAAAGACCAGTGCAGGTGTTGTCAAACGCATGTGGTTCATCACGTGTGGCATCAACAGTGTACTGGTGTCAGTCCGTGACAGATGGAGGAGAAACTGGGCCTTCAGCACACAGGGTTTGAGAAGCACTGGTCTCGGTCACATGGCCATGTCACCCCTCTCACAGCACAGGTAACTTCCTTTCAAAGCATTTATCACAACTGGTACTTGTGCGTGTATGTTTTTAATATTTTTATTTACTTTTTTTTTACTGGGAAAGGTTCTCCCTGAGCTAACGTCTGTTGCCAATCTTCCTCTTTATTTTTTCCCTCCCGAAAGCCCCAGGACATAGTTGTATATCTAGTAGTAAGTTCTTCTGGTTCTTCTATGTGGGACGCTGCCTCAGCATGGCTACGGACAGATGAGTGGTGTGGTTCCATGCCTGGGAACCGAACCCAGGCTGCTGAAGTGGAGTGCGCCAAACTTTACCCACTAGGCCATCAGGGCAGGCTCTTTGTACGTATATTTTTGTGATTTTTTTTTAATTGTCTGTCTCCCAGACTCCCAGCTTCATGAGAGCGGGCACCAGGCTTGTTGCTGCTCAACCTCGTGTCCCCTGGCCCAGCGCAGAGTCGGAACTCAATAAATGTGTCTCGTTAGTAAGAAGAAAGAGTGAGCCTCGTTGATTTTAACTGTCACCTCGATACAATCTTGGTACTTACTGAGTCACCTGTAGCTTATATCTGAGCTGGGAGAATGGCAGAGGGAGGTATTCAGAGGGAGATAAGAGAATAATCACTCTATTCCATGAACTCAACCAGACCCTTTCAGATCGTATTTCAATGGCATCGTGGACGTAAAACAAAAAGTAGACAGTGTTGTTTGAAAGAGCACAAAGGAACGTTTTGTCTTTGGTAACTCGGATCTATAACCTTCTACTGTCACACATCCTGGGTGTTTTTTTTTTTTTTATATTTAGATTTCAGTCTAATTAAGTGACATCAGAAAATATTGTTGCCCTTACAGGCCCAGAGCTGGGCACACGCCAGCTCTCTGCGGGGTCTCTCCCCTCACACCCTTGTTCCCAGCCGCTTTGCTAATAAAATGGAAAGAGCTCGTGTGCTGGTATGACTGACAGCTTGACGTCTGGCAGCTGCTGGACCCGAGAGCGTAATTTTCTGCCGGGTGTGTTATCAGAATCAAACACCCCGACTAACCAGAATTTCAAAGCATACAGATATCCAGTTTAATTTAAGAGGATTTTTCTGAAACAGCTCAGAGGAGGACATTTGGACTCCTGTCCCCCTGTTAGCTCAAACAGCCATCAGAGGCAGCTGGGAGCTTGAACTTTTTCCAGGGAAGAGAAGAAATTTTAACATAGTGAGCAGAGCAATGGATGGCGTCAGAGAGTCTTAGCCCCAGCACTGGGAAGGGTCCCTCATCTCCCTGGGGTTTTCCTTCCTCAGATGTTAAAAAAGAGGATTGACCAGATGACCTCCCCCATCTCCTCCAGCTCTGAAGTTCTCTGGTTGGAATCTCTAAGGCCTCTTCTAGCTTTAAAATTCAGGGACTGAGTGATTCAAATTCCGCTAGGTCACGGGCTTCAGGAACGTCACGGAGCTCTGTGATAGTTCCCTCACCTAGTCTGGTGTTGAAGGAGGGGGCGAAGGTGACTTTTAGACGAAGGACTTCCCACGTGCTACTCTCGAGTTTAAACTTCCTCCTGAAACGTTTACAGTACAATCTCGTATCTAGTGTTATAAAAATGAATTTGTGTACAAAATCCATGACTCAGAAGTCTAACTCCAGTTCCACAGATGGAAAGTGTATATACTAATATTATTCCCCAAAACAGCGTGCCTGGAAAGAAGGTTCCAGGATCAAAGAAATTTCTGAAATACTGTGCTCAATATCCTCTCATTGACATACCGCCTTGCAGACGGGCAAGTAGAGCCCGACAAGAAAACCTGCTGAGCTTTGCTTGCGTTAGCACTTCTCAACGTTTAACCACTGAGGTCCTTTTTTCTCTGAAACATTAGCATTTACTAAACTAGGCTCCACCAAACGTACTTGGGAAATGCTGCTCTCCCATCGTCCACGTGGTAGATGCAGAGAGTTCCATAAAAAGGCACATTCTCCAGCCCCACATCAGACTTACAGAATCAGGATCTTAGGAAGTGGAGTCCAGAAATGTTCATTTTCACAAGCCCTCCAGGCTGCAGTGTGCTGGGGCTGCTAAGTACCAAATGCCAAGAACAGTGCTAAAATTCCAGGAATTTTAGGAATTTGCGAGCCAATTGATTCCACATTGGTAGACTGAAATTTGCCATAGTGGAGGTATTTATACCATGAAAATCGGCAGATGCTACAAGGCTTTTTGTTCTCCCCCAGATTGCTGGTTATTAGACATTTGTCTGCAAACCACTGTCTCTGGGCGATGCTTACATACCACACAGTTTGAGAACCGCTGACAATGGAAGTATGTGATATTGTCGGAAGTATTATATTATGTGTCAAAACTAAGTTAAAATTTTAATCACTAGTTTTACCATGTTTTTAGATAGTCCAAGAATTAATAGTATGCAGGGAAACAATCTTGCATTTTCTCCTTAAAATTAGGTAGGAATTATCTAGGAATAGAAATAATCAAGTAAGCAGAATCTCGTCATGAAGAGGAAATTTTTGCTTTTACAGACTTTGTAACCTGAGATATGTAAAGCCCTTACTGACAGATATAGCTCTACTATATGGTCTATTCTTTCAGTAATCTGGAAAAAGTCTAGATGTCTAAAAATATTCAGACTATTGATTGTCACTTTTTCTTCTTAATTTTATGAACGCCTCTTCACCACCACGTTTCAGACTGAAGAGAAACCCACCCCACACCTGTTGAGATTCTAGCTGGGCTCCTTCGTCCCTGGGCTGCCTTGGGGGGCGGGGGTTGATGTGGTACCTTCTTTCTTTCTTGAAAGGGACTCCTCGGACAGATCCGATCGTAGTTCTGACTTCACGTTGGAGAACAAACACAGAGCAAACACGGGGTGGCCTTTTCTTCATTTCTCTGGTTCAAGCCAAGTGCCAGATCCAATGACAGAACCAGGAAGTAGACTGTGAGACTGGAAAGTCTGAGTTTCCACCTGACACTTGTCCTTCTAGTCCCTCGCAGGGTGGACCACTCAAGGTGACTGCTGGATGCCACACGGTTTTGCCTGAACAGCTTATCTGGCATAAACACACTCCATGGGCGTCATATCCCAGGTCCTCCAGATCCCCGACGTGCCACCGAGAGCATTTAATAGCTGTGAATCCAGCAGTTCATTCTGACAGCCAGACACAACGACACTGCCCCCTCCCCCTCGCCTGTAAGCGCCAGGCGGTATCTGCTCAGAGACAGCAACCTCTCTTCTGCCGCGTGCAAGCCTGCGGCTCCTGCCAGCCCTGAGGTGCACCTGAGGCAGAACTGTGACTCGGAGGAGGGAGGAGGGGTCCTGGGCTTGTTGAACACTTGACTCTTGCCCGGCTCAGCCCAGCATCCTGTATGTTATCTGAAGCAGTCCTTACAGCAAACCCGAGATGATTTGCCCTGACCTTTTAAACTCAGGGTCAAGATTAAATGCCTTTGGGGCCAGACAGGTAAATAAGGGAAGTGAGCGAGGTGAAACAGGAGAGACAATAAAAAGTGGCAACCCCTCAGGAATGGGGAGACAGAAGAGAATGGCAGAGACTATGATGAAATCTGATTTTCATGGCCGATACTTTAAATTTTTAAATGCAGCCAAGTGATTTCATTAAAAAAAACAAAACAAACAAACAAAAATAACTCTGTGAGCCACACAGAACACACATGTGGGCTGGATCTGGCCCCTGGGCCACCATTCTGCGTCATCTGCTGCAGACACAGCTCATCTACTTACCTACTGCTTCCCAGAGGCCTGGAATAACAGCTGCAGGATGGGCTGGTTCTAGGCTTCAGAGTGGTGCTCTGGCCTCTGGGCCCCTCCATTTAGGCACCTTTTCCTCTTCTCTTTTGCCTCTCGGACAAGGTTTTCTCACTCGGTTCTCAGCTCAGCTCACTCTCTCGCACTGTCATCATCCCATAGTCAAGTGGAGAACTTCCTAGCCCATCCCTGGCCTTACAAACCCCATCCCTTAAACCTAAAAATGAATCAGAGTGGAGTGGGGGTATTTCCTGGAGAAAAATGAGGGAATCCCCATTTACAAGTGAGGAATCTGAGGTCTAGTTGGGTCAGGTAATTTAGCAAGTGAAGTGAAGGCAATTTGGACCCAGATTTGCTCCTCCTCCAAAATCCCTTCCTCAGAGTCTCCCTTTTCCACTAGAGTGCTGTGAACTGAGCGGATACCTCCAGGAGACCTGGGGTGTCACATTTTACTTTGAAATTTCACAGAAATGTTTCTTTCTCTGTTCCACAATATATTTGTGTTTGTCTTAATAAAGAATAGATTTTTTTCCTTCAGGTAAAAAGGATGTTTCAGAAATATTTGCTATACTGTTTTAAGTCTTCTTACTCCCCTGGTTCTGAACAGCACCCCTGGGGCACATGCACAGGGGTCCAGGAGGCCTGGCCCCACTTGTCAGTGACATCAGTGCTCCCGTCCCCTCCCCCCACCCAGACTGCTAACGATCACCCCCCCTTGTAGAAGAGGACTCCCAACCTGGGGCTTATGAAACTTTTCCAGAGTTCATAGCATTGAAGACAGTAATGGTCTCTATGTAAATTTCCATTTAAAAAATTAATGAAATAATTCATTGATTTTTTTTTTTTTACCTTTAAAAAACCAGTTGGAATCCTCCAAAAGTGAGTTAAGTAAGTTTTGTATGTTTATTTTTTTAGACCAGATAAGTGAGCCCAAGGATCGGCCACTCAAGCAGTGTTGTCAGGGAAAGGTGAACACCCCTGGCCACCACAGTGCACTTGACCCTTCTTTGTCATCTATCATTTGCTTTTTAGCCATAACTAACCATTAGTTAAAGAAAAAGAGCATTGAAATGAGGAGTGGCATCAGCATCGTAGCAGAGTGAGCTCTTTCCTTAGACTCTCCCCCGTAAGATACAACAGAAAGGACACTTATAAACCAACAGAGGACATTCACACAACACAGGAGATGTCTGAAAGACCCACGCAGCCATACGTCTGAAGGTGGAGATGCTGGACCCTCCAGGAGGCAGTGGGAAGAGGTAAGGGGATCTTCTCTCCCTCCCCCAGTAGCAGTGACCTAGGGCATGGGACCAAGGGGGGAGTGGGCAGTCCTCTGTGGAAATGCCTTCACTCTTCCAGCTGCCTTCCAGCCCATGGGGAAGCTCCACACCAGGGAGGCTAAGCAATCTTGGGGGTGTATTCACCAAGCCAAGCAGCCCAGGAGGGCAGAGAGCAAGTGCAGAGTGGAAGCACCCCCCAGGATCATGCACACAAAAGAAAGTGCCCCTCCCCCCACCTGGTGCACCAGGTCACTGGTCAGCCAGAGCAAGGGACCCCAGCCAGAGTACCTGCACATACCTATGTAAAGAAGCAGTGGCGAGGGGGCAAACACAGACAGGTCCTGCCAGCATAGCTTCCAAAGGACGGGCACAGGTGCCAGGGGTTGTGGCAGGCTCGGAATACACAGCTCATGCCACCCCCCAGTGGCAGCAGGTGGAATCTGCAACCAGATACGACCACTATGCCAAGGCACAAAACCACCCCATCAAATGGTATGAAGAGGTATATTAACACTCCACACCAGAAGAAAAATGACAAGCACCCAGAAATCAATCCTAAAGGCACATAAATTTACAATCCAAATGACAGAGAACTCAAAATAGCCATCATAAAAAAAACTCAACAAGTTACAAGAAAACTCAGAAAGACAGTTCAATGAAACCAGGAATAAAATTAATCAACAGAGGGAATTCTTCACAAAAGAGATTAAACTATAAAGATAAACCAATCAGAAATGTTGGAGTTGAAAAACACAATGAACGAGATAAAGAAAAATCTAGAATCCTTAAATAACAGAGCTGATGTTATGGAGGACAGAATTAGTCATTTAGAGGGTGGATAGAAATATAGAAATGCTTCAGATGGAGGAGGAGAAAGAACAAGAATAAAAAGAAATGAAGAGATTCTCTGAGAAATATCCTATTCAATCAGGAAATGCAACATAAGGATTACAGGTATTCCAGAGGGAGAAGAAAGGGAAAAAGGAGCAGAGAGCTTGTTCAAAGAAATAATAGCTGAGAAATTCCCAAACCTGGGGAAGGAGCTGGCACTATAAGTAAAAGAAGCTAATAGAACTCCCAATTACATCAATGTAAAAAGACCTTCTCCAAGGCATGTAGTAGTAAAACTGGCAAAAGTCAGTAACAAAGAAAAATATTAAGGGCAGCAAGGTAGAAGAAAATAACCTACAAAGGAGCCCCAATTAGGCTTTCAGTGGATTTCTCAGCAGGAACTTTACAGGCTAGGAGAGAGTGGAATGATAAATTCAAAATTCTGAAAGATGAAAACTTTCAGTCAAGAGTACTCTATTCAGTGAAAATATCCTTCAGATACAATGGACAAATAAAACTTTCCCAGATAAACAAAAGCTGAGGGAGTTCATCACCACAAGACACCCCCTACAAGAAATGATCAAGAAGGCCCTTATACCTGAAAAAAAGAAAGTGTTTACAAAGCCTTGAGCAAGGATATAAATAGGCAGACAGAATCAGAAAATTGCAACTCTCTATCAGAACAGGTTATCCAACAGTTAATTATAACATTAAAGATAAAGGGAAGGAAAACATCAAAAATAACTATAATCACTTCATTTTAATGACAAACACAACACAAAACAGAATAAGTTGTGAGAACAATAACTTAGAAGGGAAAGAGGGAAAGGATGGAACCTGATTAGACTAAGGAAATAAGAGGCTATCAGAAAATGGACTATCTCATCTCTGAGATCTTTTATACAAACCTCACAGTAACCACTAAACAAAAATCAGAACAGAGACACAAATGATAAATAATAAGAAAACCATCATAGAGAACCAGTCCAAAATACACAAGATGAGAAACAAGGGAAATACAGAGCAACTGGAAAACAAGTGATAAAATGGAAGCATTAAGCCCTCATATATCAATAACCACTCTAAATGTAAATGGATTGAATTCTCCAATCAAAAGACACTGAGTGGCTAGATGGATTAAAAAACAAGACCCAACAATATACTGCCTCCAGGAAGCACAACTCAGCTCTAAATACAAACTGGCTCAGAGTGAAGGGGTGGAAGATGATACTCCAAGCTAATGGCAAACAAAAGAAAGCAGGTGTTGCCATACTTATGTCAGACAAAGCAGACTTCAAGATGCAAACGGCAATGAGAGACAAAGAAGGGCAGTATATAGTGATAAAAGGGACACTCCACCAAGAGGACATAACACTTATAAATATATATGCACCCAACAAAGGAGCACCAAAGTACATAAAGCAACTATTCACAGACCTAAAAGAAGATATTACCAGCAACACAATAATAGTAGGGGACCTTAACATCCCCCTTACTTCAATGGATAGATCATCCAGACAGAAAGTCAACAAGGAAATAGTGGATTTAAATGAAAAACTAGACCAGAAGAACTTAATAGATATATATAGAACACTCCATACAAAAACAGCAGAATACACATTCTTTTCAAGTGCACATAGAACATTCTCAAGGATAGACCATATGTTGGGTAACAAGGCAAGCCTCAATAAATTTAAGAAGACTGAAATCATATCAAGGATCTTTTCTGACCATAATGCTATGAAACTAGAAATCAAATACAAGAAAAAAGCTGGGAAAGTGACAAATATGTGAAGACTAAATAACATGCTACTGAACAGCCAATGGAACAGTACACTCTTTGACATTGGTCTTAGAAAGATCTTTTCAAATACCATGTCTACTCGGGCAAGGGAAACAAAATAAAAAATAAACAGTGGGACTTCATCAGACTACAGAGCTTCTACAAGGCAAAGGAAACCAGGAACAAAATGAAAAGACAACCCACCAACTGTGAGAAATTATTCACAAATCATATATCTGACAAGGGGTTAATCTTCAGAATACATAAATAACTCACACAAGTCAACAACAAAAACACAAACAACCCAATCAAAAAATGGGCAGAGGATATGAACAGATATTTTTCCAAAGAAGATATACAGATGGCCAATAGGCATATGAAAAGATGTTCAACATCACTAATCATCAGGGAAATGCAAATCAAAACTACACTAAGACATCACCTTACACTCGTTAGAATGGCTGTAATCACCAAGACAAAAAACAACAAATGTTGGAGAGGATGTGTGGAAAAGGAAACACTCATACACTCCTGGTGGGAATGCAAACTGGTGCAGCCACTATGGAAAACAGTATGGAGATTCCTCAAAAAATTAAAAATAGAAATACCAAACAACCCAGCTATCCCACTACTGAGTATTTATACAAAGAACTTGAAATCAACAATTTAAAAAGACTATGCACCCTTATGTTCATTGCAGTATTATTCACAATAGCCAAGACATGGAGGTAACCCAAGTGCCCATCGACCAACGAATGGATAAAGAAGATGTGGTATATATTTACAATGGAATACTACCCAGTCATAAAAAAAGAGAAAATCGTCCCATTTGCAACAACATGGATGGACCTTGAGGGCAATATGTTAAGCGAAATAAGCCAGATGAAGACAAACACTGCATGATTTCACTCATATGTGGAAGATAAACTAACGCATGGACAAAGAGAACGGATTAAAGGTTACCAGAGGGGAAGGGTGTTGAGGATGGACATAACGGGTAAAGGGGCACATATATACGGTGATGGGCAGATAGTAACATACAACTGAAATTTCACAATGTTGTAAACTATTATGACCCCAATATCATTTTAAAAAGAGATCATTGAAATTAAAATCAATGGGAGCTTAACACAGCATCATATTATATTAATTCAGCAGATTCATCATAAGATTCTTTTCATCAGATTTATAGGTTACATGCATCTGGTCAGAATGTTATACACTGCATGTAGATGTCTCGAGTGCTTTTATAAAAAAATCAATGTTAAAAAAATTAATACAGCAACTTTTACACCCAATTTGGCTTTTATTTTAATGGGAATAAAGACCTTGTATATCTGAAATATGTTATTTGCAGAGATGTGCTTATAAATAGCAGCCTAAGACTTTCTGTCTTATCAGATAATTAAGATGGGGAAAACAAACTCATTCTAAAATTTTACCAGTTAATTTTCATAGCTCAAATGTTAACAGTCTGAGCATCAAACTTTGAAAAAAAATTCCATCTATTTTCATGTCGTAATTTTAAATTTCAATCTACTTTTTTTTTCCGGTGAGGAAGATTGGCCCTGAGCTAACATCTGTGCCCATCTTCCTCTATTTTGTATGTGGGATGGCGCCACAGCGTGGCCTGATGAGCAGTGCGTAGGTCACCCCTGGGATCCAAACTGGCTAACCCTGGGCCGCCGAGGTGGAGTACACGAACTTAACCACCCACCGCCAGGCTGGCCCCTCGATCTACATTTTTCAAAACTGTTTACTCCTCAAACAAAACATAAGTCACTTTAAAATATGTTTTTAACATATTATATTTTTATATAATTTAAATAAATTAAATACCTTGTGTCACCTATTTTATTGGAAAAATAAAATTTATCTTTATGTAGTTGAACATTGTGACATTTAAAATTAACTTCACAAATAAAATATTTAAAACGAATTTTTTTCAGAAAACTACTTTTTTATCACATGCTACACAGAGAATTGTTTTTAAAGGAAGTTCTTAAGATTATGAATTAATTTGAAATTGGTTTGGAACTTGGGAACATTTTGCTAATTCTGCTTTCATGTGAATTCATGTGACATGGGGCATGTACTCTTTAAAAGCTTGCTGCTTTGGAATGAGAACTCAAAGAAATGATTCCCAAATGATAGTGTCCAACCATAATAGGGAAATATTCGGGGCCGGTGAAACCCTTTTATCAAATTGTTTTAGGGGCCAGCCCAGTGGCTTAGTGGTTAAGTTTGTGTGCTCCACTTCGGCAGCCCTGGGTTTTGCAGGTTCGGATCCCGGGCACAGACAGACACACCACTTCTCAAGCCATGCTCTGTCAGCGTCCCATATAAAGCAGAGGAAGATGGGCATGGATGTTAGCCCAGGGCCAGTCTTCTTCAGCAAAAAGGAGGAGGATTGGCAACGGATGTTAGCTCAGGGCTGGTCTTCCTCACACACACAAAACAAATCTGAAGAAAAATTGTTTTAATCTGACTGCATAGGGGGATAACTACTTGCCACGTGATGTGGATTATTATATTTTTTAGGATATTAGCCAAAGTTTCAACTGAGGAACCCTTATTACACATACAGGATGCCATATTACAGACATAGGATGCTAACCCTGTAAGTGTACAGAATTTATAAAGGAAATATTTAAAACCAGTTCGTGATGTTTAACTGCTCAGCCACATTAAAGATATGCACAGGTGAAGGATTTATGAAGAAATTTTCTTGCATGGAGCTAATGTAGTACCAAGTCCCCACTCGCTCCTCCACCCTCAAGGATCCACCTCGATCCTGACAAAAGCCTGCGAACAGGTCACCTGTTCTTCTGCAGGGGAGGCAAGGGATGCATGAACATTTCTCTTAGACAGAGGTGGGCCACGGGAGAAAGCCAGTGTCGGGTCAGCCAGAGGGCTTCCTAGAGGGCTGGAAGGAACCTAGCAACAAGAGATTGGAAGGAAAAGTCTACTGGTTCCAGGAGTTGAAAATGACTACCCAAACTCTAGACAAGGCAGTCAGCAAACGTGTTCTGGAAAGGGCCTGAGAGCAAATATTTTAGGCTTTGAGGGCTCTCTGGTCTGCGGTGCAACTATTCAACTCTGCTTGTAGCTCGAAAACAGCTGTAAACAAGCCCTCAACAAATGGGTATGGCTGTGTTCCACTAAAACTCAAACAAGCAGGGCACTGGATGTGGCCCACAAGCCGTACTTGACCCGCTGTGTTCTGGACACATCAGCCTGGGGCAAAGGAGGAAAGCAGAGCAGAGCCCAGCTACAGAAAAGTCCATGAAAGTCAAGTCTACTTTAACATCCTGCCATGCCTGCAGCATGCAAAGCCAGCTTACATGGCCACCTATTCTCTTGAGAACCTTCCTCACTCCTCGCTTCTCCTCCTTTCCCCCACTCCTACCCTGGAGAAGTTAGAAACTAGCCAAAAAGCTGGG
Organism: Tapirus indicus; assembly: GCA_031878705.1. Lineage (NCBI taxonomy): Eukaryota > Metazoa > Chordata > Mammalia > Perissodactyla > Tapiridae > Tapirus > Tapirus indicus. The sequence continues at coordinate 151,653,886 of CM062918.1, read as the reverse complement.
GAGGGAGAGAAGGAAAAGACGGGGGAAGAGAAATAGAAGCAGCAGCAACCACCCTTTCCTCCCAGCGAACTTCCAACCTGAGGAAGACAGAGCTGGGAGAGGAGAGAACTCTCGGTTCTGAATGGAATCTCCAATTCAGAGATCTTGGGCCGAACACACTTAACTTCGGAACTGAGACTGTATTTTGAACTTAAAATGACAACAGATAGACCTGTTTTATTACCTAAGTCAGTAGAAAATTCCTGGGGCTGAGGAAGAGAAAAATTAAATTATATGTTGCTTCAATCACACTTGCTTTTTCAAAATACTGATGACATACACAACGACAGAGTCGAGCATTTTCTTTCTTAGCTGAAGACCTCAGCTATAATGGAAAAGCAAATGGTGAAATCATCCATCCCAATAGCTTTTCACAAACTCTTGACACAAGAGAGCTCACCAAGAAGGCAGCTCGGCAGTGTGACATTATTGACTCGTCGTATCCAGTTTCTCCAACTGCCCGTAACAGATGTTTGCTTATAAAAGATATTTGGGGATTCTTTTGTCCTTCAATTTATCATGACTAATTTATGTCTTCCATCAAGTACTGTGCACACATCCACTCAGATGCATTTAATTCTCCAGCAAGGGCGCATTTCTAAGAGACCTCCTGCCTTCCCAAGGGTTCTGTCATATGGGAGAAAAGTGAGACATGGCACCCCTGGAACGCCTGTTCATCACCTGCAATTCAGAGCAAATGCCTAACTACTGGGGGTGCTGATCAGTTCATCAGTGGCTCTTGGACACCGCCTGATGAAAGCCAACCAACCAGCAAGCTCTCTATGCTGAATGGGGCCCGTGGGGCATTTGCAGGGGTCAGCTGGGAGCACTTGAGTGAAAAGCTTTATTCATACTCAGTCTTAAGACCAGCACAGCCAGCAGTATGAGAATCTATCTGGGTTTTGTCAAAGATATAGAAGAAAGTTTTGTTTGTTTTCCGTTTCCTAAGCTAAAAGGGTTTTTAAAGAAAGATTGCCCTCTTCTACTGATCTTGGCGACTCTGCACTGTGAATGTTACAACATGAGGTTCTCTGACTCACAGTTTCCAACAGGCATAACACCCTCGACTTTGTTGTTTCCAATCATCACACACACACACTTTTGCTTGATAATGGTATAATTCTATTTAATTATGGCATTTCCCAGTTTTTGACTAGTCACTAACTCTTTATGCTTGATTACAATGGAGCTTGCTTCTTAGCCTATTAGCTGTGACCAGGGAGGAAGGCTATGTGTCTACCAGCTAATTCATACAGTTCCTAGTGTAGTGAAAGCACATCACATTTACTCGGATAACTTTCTTCTTTTAAATTCCATCACATCCACCATAAAATGGTGATGGGACGAAAAAGATAGATGAGGTTGATGATTATATGAACCTTGGTTCACTGCCAACTCCAATAACCGTTTTATTTTTGAGAATTTTATATTTATGCAATGCTAATTATTCATCTAAAGTTAGTAGTGAAGTTAATTAGGACCTACATCTCCTCTTTTTCAACAGCTCATTGTCATTAGAATTAAAAACTCTCTTAATCTCTGTTGGATCTTGTCTTCCAACTATGAGGGGGATTGTCACTGTGCTCTTTTCAGGGTTGGGTCTTTTTTTTTTTTTTTTTTTTGTGGGGAAGACCAGCCCTGAGCTAACATCCATCACCAATCCTCCTCTTTTTGCTGGGGAAGACTGGCCCTGGGCTAACATCCATGCCCATCTTCCTCTACTTTATATGGGATGCCGCCACGGTGTGGCTGACAAGCAGTGTGTTGGCGGGTGCCCGGGATCCGAACTCGCGAACCCCGGGCTGCCAAGCGCGGACTAAACCGCTGCGCCACCGGGCAGCCCCTCAGGGTTGGATCTTAAATACCACTTTTAATGAAAGAAACATTAGGTAAGTACTCAGCCTCCCACACTATTCATTCAACATTTCTTTCCTCATTTTCATTCAACAATTACTTAAGGAGAGCCCACACGTCTGAGAAAACGTCCTAGGCACTGGGATATGGCGGTAAAGGGACAAGGCCAAGAACGTGATCAGAGGGTGCTAATAGTTGTGCAGAGGTGGAAAGTAGGAGGGTGTAAGAGAGCGACTAGGCAGGACATTTAGGGTGGGTGGTCTAGGAAGACCTCTCTGAGAAGGTGAATTAACGTTGATCTGGACGATGAGAAACAGTCATGTAAAGACGAAGGAAGAATAAACACATTCCAGACAAAAAGAAGTGTTCAGGCAGAGGACCTAGAGCGGGAACAAATTTCAGGGAGCAGAAAGAAGTTAGTGTGGCTGAAGCCGTGTGGGTGATGTGAAGATGCTGCGAGATGAGCACAGAGGAGGAGGTAAGGGTCCTATGATGAGGGGTCCCAAGAAGGGGTAAGGGCCTCGGATTTTATTCTAAGTTTTACAGAAAGGTAGACGGGGGGCGGTTTTAAGTCAGGAGAATAACATAACCATAACCTGATCTCCATTTTTAATATTGTGTTCTGGCTGCTATAGGAAGAATGGATTGTAAGGGGACAAGAATGGAAAATCAATATGGAAACACTCATAGTGCTCCAGACAAGAGATAGCGGCGTCTTGGATTAGGGTGGTAGTTAAGATGGAGAGCAATGGAAGAACTCAGGATAGAGTTTGAAGCACAGTTGATGGACCTTACTGAGGGACTGGGGAAGGAGAAAGAGAAATAGAGGAAACAAGAATAATGCCTAGATTTTTGTCTTGAGCAACTGGGTGGTGTGGTGGTGTCACTTACTGAAACAGGGTCTGTGGAATAGGAGCAGAATGGAGAGGTCAGCAAAGAATAAAAGTTGTTTTAGTCATGTCACATTTCAGATATCACTTGGACACCAAAATGGAGGCGCCAGGTAGGCAGATAGATTTGGAGAAGTCCATGCTGGAAATAAGTATTTGGGGGTTATCAATATAAAATGACATTTGATGCCACGAGGAGAGATGAGGTCACCAAGTGAGAGAAGGACAGAAGAAAAGTGAAGAGGAGGCTCAAGGTCAAAGGCCCTGGAATAGTCCATTGTTTGGAATAAGAAGAAAGAAGATCCATCAAAGAAGCCTGCAAAGAAGCAGATGGCAAAGTAGGAGAAAAACCAAGCAAGTGTGGTGCCACAAAAGCCAGAAGAAGAAAGTGTTCTATTTAGAACCTAAAGCTGTGGGGATGCCGAGTAGGATAAAGGAAGAGGTGTGAGCATTATCATCAGCAGCACCGAGGGCCTTGGTGAACAATTCAAGAAGAGTCTCAATGGAGGGATGAGGTCATCTCAATAAAATGGAGACGAAGTCCATAACCATAGGAAAGTCACCCAGGACATTGCAGTGAGGCAAGGAGCAGAGTAATAGGGAAGTAGCTAGAGGGTAATTTTTTTCCCAACAAATATTTATCGGCCCAGTGCTAGATGCAAGGCACTAAGCTAAGCACTACTGCGGAATAGAAAGATAAGTGCTGCCTAATGCACGCTTCAGAAAATTTCACAATGTACGGAGAGCATTGGGAGAGGAGTAATAGTTACCCATATTTGTTATCTATTGCCATAATTATGCTACATAACAAACACCCCCAAACTCAAACACAACAAGCATTTCTTATTGTTCATAAGCCAGCTGGGAGGTTCTGCTGATTTGGGTCTGACTCGTGTGGGCCAGGCTTGCTCACATGTCTGTGCTCAGGGCTCTTCTAGGGGCGGATCTTCCTGAGCACGGGGGTTGGATATCTGCAGGCTGGCCCTGTCCACCAGTTTGGAAGAAGACCATCTGCTAAAGAAGAGAATGAGGCCAGCATACAAAGAGAATCAGAGATCATTATTAAAGGTTCTTAACACCGCTGAGCCTGAATCCAAACATGCCTGGAGTCTTCCATCCTAGACTCCTAGTAATGTGCACCCCAAATTTCCCTTAATGTTAAATATAGTCTGAATTGGGCTCTGCCACTTGCAAGCCAAAGAGTTCTGAGTAATGCATTCAAGGCAGAATTTTTTGACCTTAAAAAAAATAAATATCCACCGATGATTTCACCAAAGAGGTATTTTTAAAGGGGGATTTTTAGGAAAATTGGTTCTCACAGACTGGCTGGAAGAGATGAGAACCTGCTGAAAGGACGTCTAGCTGGCAAGAATTGCATAATTTAGTTCCTGGGGATAAAAGGAGCATCCCACCTCCCCATCCCCCAGCTGGTACTCAGTTGGTACCCACTAGGGCAGCCATGCTGATTGTCTAATGCGGCATCCATTCTGATAAGAGTGGCCACATCTTCTGATTGTTAAGCATCTTGATTACCACCCCTGCCTATACCTGTGCTGCAGGATATTTTCAATACAGTGAAATTGCTTAGAAATATTTTAGAATTCTGTTTTCTGTCTGCCTATGATGCGTGACCTCACTTATTCCACCTTGGATATCAAGATGCAACAGAAATAAATTTGCCTGAAGCCTGGATGAAGTGGCTCCCCATGAGAGGGACTGACTTTACTCACTCTTCTTCTCTGACCTAGTCATGCTGAAATCATCAGAGCAGAGCCCACCAGAATGCAAATGGCAATAACCTCCAGACTATCAAAGACACCGACAGGAAGGTGACCTCTGGCCACAAGATGCCAGAAGCAGACAGGCAGGGAGGAAGCCAGGGAGATGCCATGGAGAAAATGGAGATCTGATAAACTGCAAGAATTAAGTTGACAATGCACAATGTACCACTGAGTCGACCTGTATTATCAACAAAATCCAGGAGGTCAGGGCCTGTGGAATACACAAGCCAAAAACTTAGCTGCTCCCCACCCCAAACAGCTCCCCTATGCACTGGTCACTGCTCAAAATTCTAGCATACGAACTCAATTCTTTTATCTAAGGAAATAATCAAGCAAATAGACATCAATTGAAGCTTTATTTATAATAGCAGTGATTTGAAAACTGACGTCCAAACTCAGCCCACTTCCTCTGACTGGCTAGATAATTTATGGTGTGGTCAACCATACCGTGGGACACTGTAATTCTGTTTGTTGAATCTGTGTCACATGCCACCCCTACCAACAAGGGATTCTGGGGACGCTGATCATTTTAGTTGAGGATATTACTATCTGGAACAAAATCAGAGTTGTCTTCATCAGAAAGAAGTGGGAATGGATATTTATAAGCAACTTGCAGCATCTACCATACAACTTAAATATCCTGAAATGTGGGATTCTTTACGTAATGGATGGCACAGCCCCAGGATGGAGCGCTCTGCAGCTGTCTGCAGCTATTAGGAAGAATGAAGTAGAAAAGTCTAGGACATTTACCTAGACATTGTAAATGAAAAAAGCAAGCTGAAGAAATGTAAATAATATCACGTGTGCGTCTGTGCACTCACACGTGTGCGTGTGTGTATCTCCTTGTATGTGCACAGAAGATTTATGGAAGGATATATAAGAAGCATTATCAGTAGTTATTTCTGGAAGATGAGACTGAGAAGAAGTGTGACATTTACTTTTCACTTAAATGTATAGTTTTTCTTTCATAATTAGGATCAGAGAATTTATTGGTATGAAAATACTCGGGAGTCCTAGTCTGGTAATTTGTTTCCAGATAGTTCTAAATATAACAGCATTCTGGACAAACCCGCCTTGATCCTGTCCTCTGAGATCCTCACCAAGGGGTCTGTAAACCATGATTCCAGTTCGGCAAAGAAGGCTCATCAAGAGAAAGAAGCTCACACCATCCAGGACTCTGTCTCAGAGGGAGGCCTACCCAAAGGTTCTGCAGGGCCGCACAGCAGTTCCCGTCCATGCTCCCTTTTCCCTTAGGTGAGGGATATACCTAACTGTTTCTAAATTCACTTTGATGTATTTTTAATCACCCCAGTAAGAGTCCTTCTTTGTATTTAAGTTAAAATCCTCCAGGTAGCCTATAATGCTAGTTCTACTGGGATGGTAGAAAGTTGGTCACCATCCTCCTCCACGTTGTAATTGAAAACTGGAATGTCTCCTGATGGCTGAAGAAATTAAACACATACATCCAGGATTCAGAAAACTAAACCACAGAAGCTCAGACAAAAGCTTAAAATTTCTTTTAACCTGGTGTTTTGTGTTAACAGTCTGTGAGAATTTTGCACTCCTTTCCATGATGTAGCTACAACTGATTCACATAAAACTAATCGCCCCCTCCCCCACACCAATATTTGAATAAATTGATGCCCCAGGAAGATGTCATGTCTTTGCAAAGACCACCCTCAGTACTGTATTCCCGCAGATTATGCTTCCATATGACTTCACCCCACAGCTTCCCAACTTGCAAGTCAACTATTTCCAGTTCTCTTAACCCGGAGACATGGGCCCCAACTCTTCAGTCCTTTGAATTCTTCCATCCTTTTCCTCCAAAGCCTATTCCAACTCACCACTACCCTTAAAGCATGGTGCTCAAAGATTCACTGTCGTACTCTAATGAGATATTATTTTAAAAAGGTCCATATTTATAGCTCCATCTTCTCTCCCTTCTTGTTTGTACACTCACTGCTTATTTATACCTCTGTACTTCCTGGAAAAGAAAGGAAACACTTAATAATCAAGTTAATTAGTATTACTGAGCCATTTCACTAAAGACTCATGTATCAGTGCATGGAGAAATCGGGACGAGATCTAGGAAATCCAGGAGTATGTGCATAAAGGGAACAACCAACAATAAGTTTCTCACACCAGCATCTGCCCCGCTGCCACACCCCTAGCTTTAAGCAGGACCCCCTGCCCACTACCTGAGTGATGGGAACCCCCAGAAGCCTGCTTTGTTCCCTGCCCAGCACCATTCGCCTGGCCATCCCCACACTTGCATTTTCCAGCCTGTTCTGATGACTCTGGGTCTCGACCTCTCTTCTCAGCTGCTCCCCCTGACCTCCTGACTCTGTCCAATGCCCGATATTATTGCTTCTCTCATACAAAACTTGGTTCCCAGAATTGCACTTACCCCGCAAACTACATTTTCTTTTGGTTCCTCCAGAGAACGTCCCAGCATAGTCCAGCACATCCTCCAGACAAAACCCAGGATGCAATTAGCCAGCAAGATTGAAGTTCCTGCTGGGATGGCCCCAGTCCCCGAGGAGGAGAACTGGACACTGGTCTGGAAGAATTTCCAGCAGAGTTTAAAAGGAAGTGTTTTTGTCCGGGTATATATAGTTGAATTTGAATAGTGCAAATATGATAGAACTCCACTGATTGTAGTTCCAGAATTGGAAATGTTTAAGGGTCTAGAAAGATCTGGATAGAAACTAGGGAAGAATAAGCAGAGAATATATACTAGAAAGCATGTCTGTGTGTATAAGTTGTACATGGAAATTTTTATTTGTTTATAAAGAAAAAGTTTCTGATTCTCAGATCAAAAAACAAGGAGAAGGAATGATTCCGATTAGAAGTGTCTTTCTCTGAAAAACCTTTTAATAAAATTTCTTTGCTATCCAGAGGCCAGAGTAGATCAGTGGTCCCCAAATCTGTTTGATTATCAGAATCAAAGAAAAACTTAAAAACAGATCCCAGACTTAATGAATTAGACTCTCATGAGAGAGAGCCAGAAAATCTATTTTTAAAGCATTAAATCTGTTTCTGGGGGTTGGCTAGGTTTAGGAGCCGTTATGGAGGATGACATCCTCTGGTACCTTCCAGAGCTAAGATTAAACTCTTTGTTCTCTGAGGCTGGTCAGTAGTTATGGTTTCTCTCTTGCTATATTGAACTTTTAAATAATTGTCTCTGTTTTTGATCAAGCCTAATGTCATGCACTTTGATGTATATTAGCTCAGTTTATAGCAACTCTTACTTCTCCAAGAATTTCCCAATCTATAGGGAGTGCACCCAGCAGAATATGATACGACCCAATCCTCTGGCCCCAGTTTAGTGAAACAGGAAAGTTTCAACCTGAGCAAATCAGAAGCCCAGCCCCCCAGAAATCTGGAATTGGGAGTAAGAAAGACAGTTAGTCCCTCGATGTGGCTAGACGTTGTGGACTTGGAAGCTGTTGGCTACCATCTTCCACTGGATGGAGTAGCAGGAGAAGCTGTTCCCCAAGAAAGAATGCAGCAGATGCACAGAAAGATGCAGAGCAAGAGTCCAGAGAGAGCATTCTCTGATCCCCAGCAGGTTTCTAGACCCCTATTGCAACCTTCCCAAGACTTAGCTGCGTTCTAGCCACTGGGTTCCATAAGCCACCCCTCTTCCTTGTAGTTAATTTTGTTATTTTTAAGCCAACTCAAGATGCAACTTGCAGCAAATGATCTACCTACTGCACCTACTCACACTTGATAATGACATACTATTGAGATGAGAGGTTTCACATGTGCCCTGGTAGTGACTGACGGCATTCTTCTTCCCACTGTAAGAGTTCAGAGGATGTACGACAACTCCCTTTATATCTAGATCTGTATACGCTATGTATCTACACATACTGAAATGACTGAAAAAAATCAACTATTTTTTTATTAATATGGAAAAATATGTCCCAAACATGATCTGGGACAAAATCATTTTGTAAGATTATTTACAATCTTCCTCTGGGAAAAAATTACCATTCCTGAATGAAAAGGCTTAAGCAATTTTCTGATAACCTTTAATTACCTTAAGACCTCTTCTGAGAACTTGTACCTACACTCTCAGCTGCCTGTTTGTCAGGAATCAAATGGTATTTCACCAGATGTTGCTTGTTCTTATATGCAGTCAAAGATCACGTAGCCATCTCTCTTCCTGTGAAACGTTCTGACCAGAAGTAAGTCTGACTTGGCCTGTGAGAGCGTTCTGCTTGCAGCAGATGTGGAATAAAATGTTGACACCAGCTCACAACAAGACTGTCTGAAGATTTTTAAAATCATTCTGTTGAGTCTTTATAAGACCCTTTTTTTGGTCACTGCTGAAGTTTACATTAGCCATTGGCCGTGACTCTGCTTTAGACAGGTTTTTAGTTGCTTTGTTCAAAAAGATCCAACTTAGCTTTGATAATGGGCTAGAAAATCTGCCCTCCTTTTACAGCTGTTCAAAATCTTGTTGCTGTGCTATCCGAAATGCCTCAGGATTTGGGGTAACAATTCTGCCCCCACAGCTCTCACCTTTCTCCTTGCTCATCTTGACTGTCTTTTGGCATCTGATACAATTTATTCACTCCTCCCAGAAAAATCCTTTCTTTTTGTTTTTTTCTTTCTGGCATTGCTTAGATCCTGACTGCTGGGTGTATTCCAAAACAACATCAGTATCCTTTTCTTTTGTCAGTTGACATATGCACGTGCCCATTCATTAGTTCAAGTCTTTGTTGGTACCCACTCTATGCAAAGCATCCTTTGCACTGCCTGTGCTCCAGAAGCTAACGGAATAAGTGAAAGAAAAAGAAAGCTCAATGCAGCAAATCCAGACCACCTCATGCTGTAGAATCATGTTGCACTTAAACACACACCAGATGACATTGAAGAAATTTTTTAAATATTGAAAAGAAACGTATCAATGTACTGAAATCTTTCAAAGAAGCACTGAGACATTGAATCGGACGACCCAGAGCAGTTGTCCTCAGGGTCCTCTCCTCATTGTCCCACTCCTGTAGCACTGCTTCCGTCAGATCTCTTCCTCCTATCCCGGTTCCAGCAATGGGCTGACTTTCTCTCTCTCAGTGCCCTCACCTCGGTCTAACATCGCAAACCGAACGGTTCTTTCAGAAGAAGCTCCAGGCCCTTGCCAGTCGCTCCAGGTTTCCTGAGCCTCCACAGCTCTGTTATCCTGACGAGTGTAAGTCCAGACCCAGAAGTTGTTCCATCAACCAAATGTCCTTCCTCTTTACTAGGGGGCCAAGGGGAGGCAACAAGACTGTTATACTCACGTGACATGCACTCTGTCTCCAGTGTAGCTGTAATATGATACAACATGGGATGAGGGCCATGTACGAATTTGAAGGCACCAAGGCAGGGAGAAGACTGAGAGCCCATTTCTATCTGTGAGGATTAATCAGGTTTCATGGGGCAACAGACGGAAATCAACTCAGGGTTGACACGTCAGTCATCTAGGCCCCGTGAAGCCTGACTACCACAGAGACATAGACGAGAACTGGCCACACCAGGCCTCCCTTCCCAGTATCCTGTGGCCCGACCAAGGCCGTTCTACCCGCACTTGTCTCCAGACATCCCAGGCAATTTGCTGAGACTGGGCTAGGGCTGCCATAGGCCAGCCACGATGGTACTGCACACAGCACAGAAGGGTTTCCGCTGGTGTCCTTGCCGTACAGCAACCCTGCCTGTGCAGAGGAGGTTAACACAGCAGGCCCGGGACTGCCTCTCCTTGGAAAGCCTGCTTGCAAGGCTGCCCTTTGCCTGACACACAGGGACTTGGATTTCAGGACCGTTCCCACCGTTCCCAGGACTGCAGGATGGCTCACGGTGCTGAACTGTTCATGCCCACCATGGGGTCTATGCTGAACACCCGCTTTCTTTCTGGGAGCCTGGAATTTTAGCGTGTGCGAGGGAAAGGAGGCTGATGTGACCAGTCCCCAGCAGAAACCCTGGGTGCTGAGTCTCCAGTGGCTTCCCTGGTCACAACTCACGGCTGGAGGAATCGAGCGTATCCTGAGCAATTCCGATGGAGAGAACTCTGGGAAGTTTGTGCCTGGTTTCCCCCCGACTTCACTCTATGCGTCGTTTCTCTGCCAATATTGCTTTGATAAACCATATCAACTGTAATAACCCATAGCCATGAGGACTTCTGTGTACTGCGTCCTGAGAGTCCAAATAGCAAATCACCAGGACAGTCTTGGGACTCCTGACCCACGACCCCTCCTACATATGCAGGCTCATCTCATTACTTTCCCACCCTTGTTCACTCCGCTCCCTTCTTTCCTCAAACAAGCCAGCTTCTTTCCCGCCTCAGGGCCTTTGCACTTTCCATCTGCCTGAAATGCTCCTCCCTGTCTCTTCTTATGGCTCGTCCTTCAGGTCTCACCTTATATGTAACCTCCTCAGAGACCCTCCCTGACCACCACCAACTGAGTTGTCACCTCCCACATCACCTTCTTGTTTACCGTCTACCAATCTTCAAGCTATAATTGTCTGTTTATTTACTTAAATACGATTAGACTGCAGTTCCATAGGGTGAGGGAGCTGTCTATCTTGTTCACATGCTATTCCTAACATTTATGACACAGAAAGGATTCGTCTGTATCTCTTGATAAATTAAATGAATACCTCCCTGCATTCAGATCAAAATTTCCAAGGGGGGAGGAGGGGACTCTTAGAAATCCATTCCAGCATCTTCTATCCTATTGGAAGTCCATTTTATATACAATAGAATTCCTTTTTTAAAAAAGAAAAGAAAAAGCTGTTGCTCTTTGTGTGTATGTGTCCTGTCAATGCTAACTTTAGCAATTCTCCCAAGACACTGTGAACATTTTTAGTTCAAACAGCTGGCTGTAATTGACCTGAACTCATGTTTCCCTGTGAGACCCAGGAATTAGTCATGATCCTGCTCGCTGGTGGTGAGGACTCAGACTCTGGTGAGGCAGAGCTCTGTCAACATATCTCAGAATGCTTACTCCCTAGTGACCTTCTCCCCTTTGCAATTATTTATGAGAATTAACAAAACAAATGCCTAACACTGAGCAATAAAAAAATATATTTTTCAGTTTAGATTTTGAAAATCAACTGCTCTACAAAACCAAAAAATAACGGTGCCAAAATATGAAACAAAGTATGAATAGCCTCCCTACCGACTTCCTTTCTTCCGGTAGCTCTTGGATCATCCAAGGGACCTGGGCCTGTATCCTGAAAACTGTCGTTCTTCACTCCTGCTGAATGAAAAAGGCAGAGAAGGTCGAAGACAAGGGCCTCCTCTAAAAGGCACTGCCGTCTGAGGCCTCCATGGTCAGAGTTCGAAGCCGGAAGACTTCAGCAAAGTACTACGTCTCATCTAGGCCGAGACCTCATTTTGCAACGAGAGGGGTGTGTCGGAGGGTGGAAAGAGGCCCTGTCTTGCCTTCCCCTCGGCTGTCACAGGCAAGAACCTGCTGGAGGGACTGCACTTCGCTGTGGCAGCTGTATGTTGGCCTTGACCTGAGCCACGCTGACCTTTCAAGTTGCATCTCCTACCACTTCCCAACATGTACCTGAAGCTCCCATCATGCTGGAATCCCCATAGCTCCTCGTGCGTGCCGTGCTTTTACATCTCTGGGCCTTTGCACAGCCTTTCCTCTCTCTGCACGTACTTCTCCTTCCCTTTCTACCAAGAGGAAAACTACTCAGTCTCCGAGAAGCTGATCAGGTAGCACTTCCTTGGTGAAGCCTTTTCAGATTCCCAGTCGCTCCTCCTCTGTTGTCCTTTGGGGAAACCTTGGTTACAGCACCTAAGAAATTATATTCTTATTACTCATTTGTGTGTCTTTCTCCCCTGCAGCCAGGCTGTGCGTTCTTTGGGGCAGCCAACTTCACTTGTCTTTGCATCTTCATAGATAGCTTCATGGATGCTGATCAACCGGCTGAAGAGTCAGAACTGAGACTTCAGGGGTTTGACTCCAAGTACTAAGCTCTGGACTGTTAAGATAAAGAAAACTGAATGTAACATGTTGTAACGCACTGAAGATTTTTCCATTTACAGCATTATAAAAGGTTTGTTACAAAATTTTCTAAGGAATTTTATATACCAAAGGAAGCATCAACTATGTTCTATCTTCCTTTAAATACAGACAGGCTGTAAATAAAAATTTTCTTCCCTTCAAGGATTTTAGAGCCTAAACTCTATAAATTGTGTCTATGGTTTACAGCGTATAGAACCCTCTGGAGCCCAACTCCCACCCAGCTGCATCCAGGCTGTGTGTTCTGGGAGGTCTTTACACACCAGGGGAATGTTAATGCCCAAGCTTTATGGAAGATGGGCTGTAGACAAATTAACTAATGAAGCCCAGGACCGTAGGAAGAGAATATGGTAAACGTGGCTGCTCAACCCCGGGAAGACTTACCATCTCACCCAAAGAGACACGCCGCTGTGTGACAGGAATTTATTTACAGTCAAGCTGACCTTTTTCCATGTTGAACGAGATTGCATTCCTGGGTGGCGTGGGGATTTGTTGTCTCTGTTTAGCAGCAATGACGTTTCCTGACTATTGGCTGCAGAGGCCCCTTCTAAGTTCAAGCACAGAAAATCCTGACCCTGATGTCCCTCCTCTACCTAGCGGTAGAGTTCCTGGGGCAAAGTATTATGAGGTTTAAAGGACAATGTTCACTGGAAGAGAGTGAGAGCACAGGGGACAGCATGATGACAAAAACACACAGGCTGCCTTGCCACCTCCCATAGAAATCAAGACAGATAAGTTCAAGCAGACTTGAGGCCCTAGGAGCCCTGCAGTGTGGAGAGGCAGGGGGCAGATGCAAGGATGTGAAGCCACAGGGAAATGAAACAGGACCCCTCCTTCCTCCCCCGCCTCCTCTGGTCCCTCTGCGTCATGTCTCAGTCACAGCACCACAGATTTCCAAGCCAGAGAAGTGATTCTCCCACTGGCTTCAGCAAACCTGCTCCAATTTCAGGAGATCTTCATACACACACTGAATAAACTGCCAAGCAGCTCTGTGCGTCCTAGGTATAGTTTAGATCTCCTTTTGCTAAATCATTTTTTTCTCCCTCAGCATTTCTATAAACTTCATTTAAAAATATATATATTTTTTAGGGGCCAGCCAGGTGGCATAGCGTTTAAGTTTGCACTCCACTTCCACGGCCCAGGGTTCGCAGGTTTGGGTCCCCGGCGTGGACTGACACACTGCTCATCAAGCCATGCCGTGGCGGCGTCCCATGTAAAGTAGAGGAAGACGGGCACGGATGTTAGCCCAGGGCCAATCTTCCTCAGCGAAAAAGAGGAGGACTGGCAACTGATGTTAGCTCAGGGCTAATCTTCCTCACCGAAAAAAAAAACACTTTAATGTCTCCAAAGAAATTTAAAATTAAAAAATTCTCTCAGACTAAGAAAACACTATGTATTGGTAGTTGAGATTGACAAAACCAAATGTTCCCAACTAAATTAGATAGTGAAACTGATTCAAGGTAAGGACATTCTTAACTGAGAGAACTGTTTATGTGCACCGAATTCTATGAGTCACTTCAAGTGTAGCCGGTTTGGCTTCATTAGATTCACAGAGATAAATATCATATGTAGCAATTAGCCAAGAGAATGCCGATTTAACTACCAGATTGCCTTCCCCCATCTGCAGTGCACACCATTCATCACGGTCATACATAAAGCGCTAACACACAAAGGGGCAAGAATTACTGTGTTCCTCTGAAAGCACTTATTTTTTAAATTGCACACATTTTTTATTCATGTTGCAAGTTATTTCTATCACTCCAAAGTATAGAATGAAAAAACTAGAAGGAGACCTAGTTATCATCCTGGACAGAGTTTTTCCAATCTTTTTTTTTAAGCAGGAAATTTTTTTCCCGCAAAAGACGCCCAGTTTCTCACTGGGAGCCTTGGAGACCCATTTCTTCATGGCGCCTCCCCTCCTTGCTCTTGGGCCGCAACCCAAGAGCTCCTGGGGCATCAGTGTAGGATATGGAAGTGCTGAATCTTTACTCAGGACGGTCTGAAAGCCACTCTGGAAGGACCCTCTCCTTTTATAGTCAAGAAAAATGAATCCAGGAGGTTAAATTACTTTCTTAAATTGACACAATCAGCTCTCTGCTCACCTGGAACTAGAACCCAGGTGTCTCCAAAACCAAACTAATTCCAGTCTGTGCCCAGGTCTCTTCTGGAGCAGAATGCTGGAAAGCAAACCTTCCACATCTGGGTAGAAAAGATGTAATCACTGCCGCCTTTTTTTGCCCAAGATAGAAGTCATTTTTTATTACACAATTTGACATAGCAGTTAATGAACATCTGTTTCCTATCAAACACCACAATGATGGGGTTTCTCCTGTTAAAAGCAGAACTGCTGCATTATTCATAGTAGCCAAAATATGGAAGCAACCCAAGTGTCCTTCAACAGATGAATGGATGAAGAAGATGTGGGGTATATATATAAATATATAGTATAATATTATTCAGCCACAAGAGAGAAGAAAATCCTGCCATTTGCAACATGGATGGACCTCAAGGAAGTTACGCTAAGTGAAATAACCCAGCCAGAGAAAGACACATACAGCATGGTGTCACTTATACGTGGAAACTTAAAAAAAAAGTCAATCTCATAGAAACAGAGTAGAAAGTGGTTGCCAGGGTCTAAAAGGTGGGAGAAATGGGGAGAGGTTGGTAACAGGGTACAAATGTGCAGCTATAAGATGAATAAAGTCTGCGGATCTAATGTATAACATGGGGAGTATAATTGATAACACTGTACTGTATAATTGAAATTTGCTAAGAGACTAGAACTTAAATGTTCTCACCAAAAAAACAAAAAAAAGATAAATATGCGAGGTGATAGATGTGTTAATTAACTGGAGGGGGAATCCTTTCACAAGGTGTGCGTATATCAAATCACCATGATGAACACTTTAAACATCTTACACTTTTATATGTCAATTATACCTCAATAAAGCTGAAATTTAAAAATTAAAAAAAAAACAGAACTATTCCACAAAATCTGTAGCCATGCATCTCCACCAAGTGTAATATTTTGGTTGTCAAATTTGTAACACGGACAACTAGTAATGACTGCAAAGCACTTTAAAAACATAAAATGCTGCATAATTTAGACATAAGAATAAGAAGTTATTTCCTATAAATAAGGACATGAATCTGTGAGTCTTGCTGCCTGAATGCTGTGCCGCTCTCTCCACACCAGCTGCCTATCTCGGGACGTCACTGACGCAGCGTCACAGATAAAACAGGGCAGCAGTCTCTCCCACAACGAAGAAAACATGGTCAAAACTGAAATGGCCTGTTCTGACTTTCCGGAGTGGCTGCTGGCTGGAGATGCCCCTTGTTGGTTCCGTACAGTAATCTTATTTTTCTCTCCATTTCTGTCAACCCTGAATAACTATTTCCTGTTACTGTTCATTTTATTTTATTTGTCCTGAGAAAAAGCAGAAAAGGAGATAAGGTATTTCCAGTCTAGGATAAAGCAATTCAGGCTAATTAAATGCAGTAAGAGCCACGTGACAGATGGGCCTTTCATCCCATTAGCACACAGGCATAAACCAAAGTCATAAACATTTAGTAAGTTCTTTGTCATTTATTTTAATGCTTTTTAAATGTGCTAAGGAGAAAAATTTATGATGTGTTTCTACAGCATTCTGGTTATGAAGGTTCTATTCATCAATAACTAATTTATTTCTATAATGAAATACCAGTTTACAAAGAATGCTTCAGAGAACAAGTGTGAGGAATTAATATACAAGTCTCTAATTAGTGAATAATATAGGCAAGACTATAAGTAATTATTGAAAAAATTATACGTACTGAATCTACAAAAAAGCAATGTAAAGAGGAAAAAAGATTAAAACACACACAGGTTCAAAATTTTGCCATATAGAGCTCCAAAGCTCGGTTTACCACCCACTCATTAGAAACCTAAATTCCAATCTAAAGAATTGAGCACCACCCCCAGTGGATGACTATACTAGGATTTAGAGGATTAGTAAGATATGGCTATTATGTAAAAATAACAGACCCTAGAGCACACTTGCTGAAGGGTCCCCTTCATAAACCTATTAAGTCAGAGTCACTTAAGTCTAACATTTATACTCCTGATAAATCTGAGTTTTCAATATCACCAGCAATTTGCCATAATTGGTAAATTAACCTGGCATTCAATTACTAAAAATACTTTAATAGAAATAAGAATTGTAAATAATTTAAAATAATACACCTGTTTTCCATGGTTACATTGCTTCAGCTTTGTCCCAGCTAAGCTTCACTGGATCTTTTGTTATATGACCCAGTTTGTATTTAAAAAGTGGCTGAAATTGATGAACATTTTTCTTCTCGATCACAAATGGTGACCTTATAACCAACCACACAATTTCTTTGCTGTAACCACCTAACTCAGTTTTATTTCAGTGTTTACGTGGCCAGCGCACCCTGACCAAAGAAAAAAATGTAGAAGTGAAAAATACGTGACGTGTATTGGAGAATGTTGAAAGTATGTATTAGTGTAGTTCTCAGCATTCCTTTATTTTGCAATGACCACCCACTCTGAGGCAACATAGAAGATCCTAGAAGACCCACTAAGGAAGGCACTCGTTTCTCAACCTTTTCTAAAATGAATATACTCAGAGCTGTTTACAGAAAAGTTATTAATCATCTTAAACCACAGGCATAATACTTGAAGACCCTCTTTGATCCGCCCTCCTTCAAAACAATTCAGCTCAAGTCTTCAAGTATGCTCTGATGCCTATTATGTATGCTGAACACCATACATAGACAGAGGTGGTATAGGACACAGTCTTCAAACTACAGAAACAGGATTCTACTGAGGAGGCGAGGTAGGCACACGAGCCATTTCAGCAGGCAGCGAAGTGTTCAACAGAACACAAGGTACGCAGGTCATGGTGGAGCCGGTCAGGGCTGGGTCATCTCAGGGAGAATGCACAGTCTCAGAAGGCCTCCTGAGGAAAGAGGGCTCCGCTGGCCCTTAAAGAACGGACTGATATTGGAAAGGGGGAGAAAACAGGGGAGGGCATTCTAGGCTAGGAACCCGTAACAGCAAATCTTAAAGGTGGTGGTGACCAGTTCTCATTCAGGAGATAACAGGAACATTTCCTGAAGAGAGCACACGTGTCAGAGTGATGATATGGAGCGAAAGGGAGCAAGCAGATAATAAAGGGTCTTCGTTGCCACAATGATGAGTCTGAATGCCATTTGGCAGGGCAGCTGTTAAAATAAAAATATTAAATTATGTCAAATATCCCACTTATGGTTGAGAAATAGACACAGGTGCATATTTACCTACCTATAAAAATGCCCAGAAAACAACCTGGAACGGTACACAGAATCTTATTATTAGCGGTTGCCTCTGGAGTGGGGAGGAGGTAGAGTTGGGATGGATTAAAGAGGAACTTTTGTTTTTTATTGTATACATCCTGTGTTTCATGGGTTTTTGGAACAGGTTGTATTAATATATCACTCATGTACATTTAAAACACAATTTCTTAAGAGAACTTTTCGTGGTGGTTTGTTTTATTTTTAAAATCAAAATGTAATTAAAACCCCAAACTTAACTAATTTTTATGTAAAAGAAGAAAGTAAAATCCAATGTCAACTTGTCCAGCGTAGTCTTTGCCGATTGGAACCTCCTCCTTTTACTCTTGAATTTCTACAAGGAAGTGCTCACTCAGATGTAAGATACAGTAAAACAAAAAGACAAGTCTGGAGGGCAGAACAGCAACCTACAAGAGTGAAGGAGTTGGAATTTCACATACAAACTGCCGCTTGCACTCTCAACACAGACTCTTGCTTCAGAGTTCGGCGCCCAGTTAACTGGTCAAGAACATGGGCTTTGGAATGGTGGTTATGGTTGATGTTTATGGAGTAACCTAGGTTGGTACTATTTTCACCACTTTCTTACAGATAAGGAAACAGACTCACAGAGAGCTCACATAACTTGCCCCAAATTACACAAGCAAAAGTGGTGAACCCAAGTCATTTGATTCCTGAACCTGGGTTCTTTGATCTTGTAAGATACCGTCAGGCCCAGCTTCGGACCACTGCCCCCACCAGCATCACCACCATGGACGCATCTGTTAACCTCTCTAAGATTCAGGTTTCTCATCTACCAGATGAGAATGAAATGAGGTCATATAGTAAAGGACCTAGCATACTTCCTGGCAGATACTAGCTGCCCAACAAATTGTAGCTGCCGTTATTACTAGATAATGATATAGTAATAATGACAATCCAAAGACTTCCTTTTCTGGTTTCACCACAAGTTCCTGGTTCAAAAGACTGCCTCGAGCTTGCCTCCCACTTGCCATGGTTCTGTGCCACATGGGCAAGCAGAAAGCACGTCATTTTGGAAAAACTGTAGAATCAAAGCAGAGTAGGAGTCAGAGCAAAGAGTCAAAGCAGGAGCAGGAAGGGTGAACACTGAAATGCAGGAGGCTCCCCCACCTGTCCCGGCTTATACGATGGAGGTCCTGCCATCCTGAAGCCAAAGAGAAGAGCTTCCAATTGCCAATCTCGGGAAGATCTGCTTTCGCACACACCTGCAGTTTTCTCCTGGTGCTGCTTCACATCTTAAAAGGGAGCCACAGTCACAGGCTGGTCACTAATCACTCTCCCTTTTCATGTGTCATCATTTTGGGAGGAGTTTTTTTTTTAACTCAACTTAACCCTTGATCATTAATGTATTTTCTGTAACAAAAATTTAAAGTAAGGACTAATATAGTCTGTTTTGTGAGGGTTTTTTAAAAGCAGTTTAAAAAAAAATAAACAGTGTAAATGCTGTCCACCCATCTATCGAGTTCCCCGGAGAGAATGTGTGGGCGGCTCCGCCCAGTGTTGGTTAGCAGCTCTGCATTCTGTCCTTTTCAACCTTGTTCTCATTTTTTCTTCATAATTTCCTCTCTCAATTGGCAAGCTTTAAAAGGACTTTTTTTTAATATCCGTGGTGACAAGTTGCAACCTAACCTAAAAAAGTCATGTTTCTCTTTTCTCTCTAAGGGATTCTCTCTCATGCTTTTGTGAGAAATGTCATGAATATTTCATCAGTTGTAAAAGAGAAGAATTCCGTAATATGAGCATATTTTTATCATAAACATCTTGTTATCAACTGTTACTGAATGCTCTTTGGTGGAGCACCTCCCATGACCAGGTCCTTGGAGACTGGTTTCCACAAACCTCCCCACATCTCCTCACAGGAGGAAACTTCAGTTTCCCAAAGTCCTCGGGGCTGAATTCACGGGGTTGGGGGTACAGGCATCCTCTCATTTGCCAGCAACTGCTGGTTCCCAAAGAGCTCTTTCATGGTCACCTGCTTCCCACTGGCTTACCTCAACACTTCAGAGATACTTAGCATTTCTCATTCCTGCAACTTTGTGCCTTGGGCAAATCACTTCACCTCTGAGTCTTTTTGCTCATCTGTAATAAGAGAATAATAATACCTACTTTGCGGGTCGTTGCAGAGATTAAATATACAAAAAGTTGTGATCTACTGCCTAGCACAGAGTAAGCCAATATACGATGCCTCTTATTGTAATTATTTGCCTTAAACTTACCTGAAGTAAATGAAGGCGGTGCTAACACAATGAATGGTTAGAGACCTGAATAACTCAGCTCCACGGGCCTCCAGATGAACTGGCCTCCGGGTCAGAACGACCAGACTGCCCCTGTGGGAAGTCTTGTCCTAGCTTCCTTAGTGCCTGCAGGAATGACTCCCAGGAACCGCTGGTGGGTCCAGGCCTCTTCCGGGAGTAATGTACCTTGGTGATCTCGTGCTCACGGTGTGGATTGAGACCAGATTTGAATGTCAGCTCCACCATCTATTAGCCACATGACTCTGACTATGAAAACTATTCCACTTCAGTTTCCTCATCTGTAAACTGGAAGTGGATTGTCATATTATCCACTTCCTAGAATTATTGCAAGGATTGAACGAGACTGCAGAGGCAAGCACATAAAATGCAGTGAATTCCCAGGACCTAGCTTGTTAGCCCCAGTCCAGGTGGTGGTCATACGAATCAAAGGTGTGCAGATCTGCTCTCCTTTTATTCTTGGCTCTTGTACCCATGCACTAGCGGTCAAGACAACCTCACCATAGCTTTCTTCTGTTTTGAATATTAAAATGTTCCTATACCGAGTCTGCTTAAATTAGAATTCTCCTCTCTCTAGTTATCATCAGACAATCATTCCTGCCGGCATTTATCACAAGTCTTTATAATATAAGCATTGAATGGATGAATTCATACATTAATAATAATAGCTAAGACTTACCAAGAGTTTCCCATGTCAATCACTTGTCTTGCACTCTGTCATTTAATTTTCGTGTCAACCCTTTGAAGTACTGCCCCCTTTCTTATTCCACAGATAAGAAAACCGAAGCTCAGAGAGGTAAACTTACCCAGATTTACAAAGTTAGTGAGAGGTGGGGCTGACATTTGAGTGTAGACCATTTAAATCCAAAACTTGTAGTATAATATACTTCCTTCACACTGTTCAGGGCTTTAAATCACGTGTTAAATACTTTATATACTTTCAACCCACGCGGCGACAGACCTCTGCCTAGTGCTGTTGTTAATTGTCTGCTGGTGCTCGGCGGTCACTGACACAGCCGCCTGAGGATGCAGCGAGGCAGGACTAAGTCCCCCACTCTGCCATCGGATTGTTCTGAATCTCCGAACCTGGGCCAAGCCAATGCCATATTTCACGACAATCTTTCCAGGGCATCCTGCAGAGAAGACAAAGAAGGAATACTTACAACCCAGCAGTAATCTAGAACTCGCACACTATTTAGGGAACGGGGCGTTCTGTCGATCAAACACACTAGTTAAATCAGAGGTGTTGGTGACTGCATGGAACTTAAATACCAGTTTTCAAAGAATACACATGTCATTTCTAACAGCCGAACTGAACATATTTGCATCTTTCTTTGACAGTTCAGAGGTCACAGGTTGTGTCTCCAGGTCATTATCAGGCGTGTCACTCACCTCATTGTAAACTACCAGCAAGGAAGAAAAGCGCAATTTAAATGAGATTTACTGGATCACAGAGAGCATGTGGTATTTGAGTATTGGCTGAAAGAGTGTCCTGAATTTTTATTTCCATGTTTCATCCTCCTTGAACCAGAATCCACGAGAGCCCTTGGGTACGTGAAAGCCATGTGAGTATTTATTTAACTAGAGTAGTTTAGGTCAAGTTCGTTCGTAAAGGTGCTATTTTCTCTTGTCTTCGCCCTTGCGCTTCCTACTGTTTGACGTATTGAACAACTGAGGCTTTACGGCGTGGATTCAAGGGTGAGAAGTGTGAACAAGAGATGGGCAAATGGAGAAGTCGGCGGGATCTGTCCAAAAACTTGGCCCAGGAGTCTTCAGGAAGCATCAGGAAATTTCCTACCTCTCAGGGTCCCCTTCCCTTTATCCTCCACTCACCCCAAAGGAACTCTCTCCTCCCAGTCTTTCTCCACAACCTGTTCTTTCACCTTCCTTCAGGTTCAACTTCAACTTGCCAGGAGACCTCAGGTCTGAGTTATTGCTTTCTCAGTCCCAGGGCCCCTGGTGAGGCCCTTAGTAAAGCCCTCTCCAGCTCTGACTCTCCGCAGTGGACGGCGCCAGAGGAGGGACTCAGGACTTGGAGAGCGAAGGCAATGCTGATACTCTACTGACACCTCCAGGGTCTTGGCATGTCTGGCAGCTTTGCTCCGTGGGCAAAGATTGTCTCTGGGCTCTCACTTATGTCATATATTGTTGGTCTGAAACCTGGAGAGCTTCCCAAGTGAAATCTGAAACTGGACCCAGTACACAAAGGGCAAGGAGAGACCCAAGAAAGAGGCAGGCCACTCCAGACCGGTAGGTGGCAGGTTTAATAAGCAAGGGAACTTACTTATGAGGCTTTTCTTGGGTGGCTGCAAGACGAGTAGATCTCCACACCTGCCCACCAGAATCTGAAGAGTTTATATAGAGGCCTCTATTTGGGTTCAGACTGGGTTCAGTCACCTATACTGTCCAGATGGTCTCAATGACACATTGCTTTCTGAAGGCTGCATCCTTGAAACGGCTTCAGCTGTGGGAACGGTAGGCAGAACGTACACTCCAAGGACAGGGGAGGGGTGAGAGCCTCTGATTGCCCTGGTCCATCTCACGGGTCAACCAGTGGTCATGTCTCCTCAATGACCTCTGCCAAAACATCTATCTAGTGACTGTGCAAACACAAAAGTGATTCCTCATGTCAGTAAATATATAAGTTTCATTCAGGTACAATATTAAAATCTACCTCTATGTGCTGGCCGCATTGTTTATTGGCTATATCATGGTCTTTTTCTCACAAATTAAAAATATTAGAGCAGCAGTGATGTGGAATTCCAAATCAAACCTCACCATCTACCCACATCTAATGCGTGGGCTCTGCTGTATTCATTTCTGTGGCAGACAGAATTCTAAAGATGTCCCCCCAAGAATATCCAACCAAATGTGAATCTAGGTACTGCTGTGAAAAATTTTGCAGATATAATTAAGGTTACAGATCTTAAAATAGGGAGATTATCCTGGATTATCTGGATGCACCCAATCTAATCACTTGAGCCCTTAAAGCAGAGCTATTTATCTGGCTACAGTCAGAGTGTTGCAGCAGCAGCAGAAGGCAGCAAAGATGAGGCAGGAAGGAAAGGAGGTCTGAGAGAGATGAAATGTGGCAAGATATGACCTACCTCCGTTGGCTGTGAAGACAGAGCAAGAGAGCCATGAGCCAGGGAATGGGGTGGATTCTAGGAGCTGAGACCCAGCTGTGGACCTCAATTCGACAACTGCAAAGAACTGAATTTAGTCAACAAGCTGAACGAGTCTGGCTTCGGGGAATTCTCCCCCAAGAGCCCCCAGTGAGGAACACAGCCCCGCCAACACCTTGATCCAGTCTGTGGGACCCTAAGATGAGCCTACCAGACTTCTAACCTACGAAGCTGGGAGGAAATACACAGATGTTGTTTTAAGCTGCTATAACAGTGGTAATTTGCTTCAGCCGCAACAGGAAACTGATGTAATGATCTTCAACGAGGAGTTCATGTTTTCCAAATCCTCGGCCCTATTTGATTTCTTCCCAAAATTATCTCTGATTCAATTTCCCACCTTTTCACTCCCATTCACTAGTGTGTAGAGATGGATCCATAAAGTCCACATTTACTCTAAAATTGAAATCCATATTCATTGTAGGATAAGGGTCACATTGAGCATCTAATTGTGTGAAGTTTTCCTGCCATCTTCACACTATCAGAGCACAGGAAAGTCATTGCAACACAGAAACGTGTGCTCCTTTAACGTAAAGCCAATCAGTTTGGGGAGGCAAAAGAAAAGTCTTAAAATTCTGTCAAATACATTTGATTCCAAATTAAGCGTGGCTTTTATGGGAAAGGAACCAAATTTTAGAAGTGACCTTTAGGTACCTATGTTGAGTGTTGGGAAGTCTCAGATGCCATATAAAAATCCCAGGAATGGATACAATGTCATTTGTATAAAAGCTTGCAGTGGAAATTGAGTGAATTCAGTGAGAAATGCCCACAAACAGCTATGGTAAACCTTAAGGAAGTCCTGGTTTATTGTCTTCAACCATTTTGTTCAGAGCCTGGGAACCATTTATAGCAAGCGTGGTGGCAAAAAGACATATTGTTTAATGTCTCTCAACCATAGTTTCCGAGTGCACTTTGAAAGAGCTGACCCCATAGTAGCACACCTTAGCAGGATTTGGTTTACTGGAAGGCAGGCTGGCGCCAGCTGCCTTGACAAGCAGCCCCAAGCAGGGAAGCCTGGGACCGCCTCACCGCTGAGGGAGAGATCGGGAAGACAGACGGGGGTGCCCCGAACTGTGCACGACCTGCCTTCCTCCCAGATTTCCCTCTGTGATCAAGTCAGTGACCACCGACTGGGAGACTTGGGCTCTGAGCCACCGCCTGCGTGCCCACGTGGTGCTGACAGCTGGCGAAGACGCTTCTGACGGGCCAGGCCCCAGGTCTGGGCGTTCCGCGTTCCTGTTCACGGAGTGGACGATAAAGACACTGAATCCACGGTTTGCATTTTGTGTGCAGTTTTACAAAGTAACTTCTGTGGGCATAAGTTTTACTTCCGATCTTATTTTCTGAAACAGTGAAAAAGAAAATGTATTCCAAAGAAGCAACATCAACCAATCAGCTTTCAGCGGGGCAGCCTCTAAAATCCCGATGGCTGGGAAGGTGACAGTGAGCACCTGCGGACTCTGGGGCCTCGGCTCACACTCTCCTGTTACGTAGAAGGGAAACACGTCACGTGGTGCCCAAGGGCGCAGACTTCCAAGTCTGTCACCCGGCTTCCAGGCCCCGCCCAGCCACTTAGTGGCTGTGTGCTTTCGCATGACTTCACCTCTCCAAATTTCAGTGTCTTTATTCTAAATGATTAGAATAACATCTATCTCATCAAGATGATGTCATAATAAAGGAACACAATAAGGCGAGCGCAGTGCCTTGCGCACAGCAAGCACACACAAACCTTACCTGTTGTTATTACAGCTATTCCTTAGGATCAGCACAGGCCTCCCGGTGACAGGCAACGTGTCTCCCTCGGCGCTCCTAGTTTCACGTTTATCTACAGGTTTTCACCACCAGAACCAAGGCTTACCGAGTAGGTTGTTTTACATAATCTACTTCCAAAGAGTGAGTCTCCTTGGCTGCACATTCCACCCCCGCATGGGATTCCTGACGGGCCCTGACCTGTGCTACTACCTCTCACTGTGAATTCAAATAACACTGCTTGAAAAGGAATGGGCAGAGGCATGACACAGGGAGGAGGAAGCTGTTAGTACCGGGCAGAGCCCACACGCAGAGAGCTAACGAAGCGCATCTCTCCCTGTCATCACCACCTGGCCCAGTTTCCAGAGCTGAGAGATGGTGTTTGTACGTTCAGTTTATTAACTGGGTGTGTGTCACCTGCCGAGTCCACCAGGGTCAGTCTGGAGCCAGAGCTGACCCTGTAATCTCGATGCCTCCCGAGGAGGAAAAACCAACAGCAGCTGCAACCAGGAAGGCCATGAGGTGTCACTGCAAGGTGACAGCCCCTGCCAGTGCCCAGTGAAGGGACGAGGGGCCCCTATTCTCAGAGGACCAAGGCATTCTGTTCGAATGGGTCAAGAAGCGTTTCAGATAACTGAACTTGTCAAACAAATGGGAATATCAAAAATGGAAGGTTACTGTATCCGAGTGCTGGTGGGTATAATCTGACACATGTGTTGGCAAAAAGCAGTGCATCAAATAAGAAGCAAGATTTGCTTCCTTGCCCCCATTTTATGACCATAAGAAGCTAGACATAAGTATGGGCCATGGTTACATGAACCTTTGAGTCAAAAAATGTGGGTTTGGACTCTGGTTCTTTGTGAGCTCGATCCAGTCAATTCAACTGCTGTAAGTCTCAGTTTCCTTTTCTCTAGAATGATGGAGGTAGCTATAGACACAGATAGAGATCCCAATATATACATATACATCTCCCATCATATAGAGAGAGATCATATATACACAGTGGTAAAGAATTCAGTGAGACACCACGTGGGAAAGCCCCTGTCTGGAGTACGTTCTTAGTAAATCTTCATGTCCTGCTTCGAGTCCAACCCTGAGCTCTACCAACTCCCAATTATTCGTCAGTTGATTATATTGGTCAAGGATTACACAGATCTTTTCTCCATCTCTTTCTCCTCTTTCTTTGTGGCATTTCCATAGTAGCTAGGCTCTTCATTTAAGGTTACCCCAACCAGAAGGGGAGATCAAAGGGAGGGCTTATCAAGCATTCTTGTAAAATGTTTTAAAAGAGAGTTATTGGTACTGGGCTTAAATAAAACTTGTGAATTTCATTTCTCTAGATTTTCCTTGAACCCTATTAAAGACCAACCCAAGTCTATATTAGCAATATAGGTATAAGAGCCAGTGTTATTCCTTCAGGACTCACTTGTCTTAAAAATAGAAAGTTGGGATAGTATTTCAGTAGCAAGATCATTCTGCATTAATAACACCATTTCAGGATGATCATTATTTTTAAGATATATTTTCATAAAACCTGAATTTTGTCTTTTACCTTTCTTAAGACATTGTACATAATAATACAATTTTCCTTTTACTGCCATGGCCTTGATAGTTACTCAAATAATATTTGAGCTCACAGGGGAAAATTAAATGGCTTCTGTTCAAGTGAGATATTATTCTAGTTAATTATTAGCATTAAAATTCCAATTTAGTATTCAACACACCAATAGACAGATGCTGCCACCGCCGTGGGTCAGCGCTCCTGTAAAAGACAGTCTCACACTAGTCGGGTAGGAAATTAGGTTGAAAGGTTGAATGAGCTAATGGCACTGTGTGCTGTGGGTGTATGCTCTGAACTCTCGGCACAGATGAAGGCTCACAGAGGTTGCTTGGGGTAAGTCTGGGACTTTGGAAAATGAAGTTCATTTACAGTCTGCAAATTGTGTCTATAAAGGACACTCTGGGCTGGATTTCAAGAGAAACAGAGAACCTCTGGCTCCGAGAAGGGCAGTGAGGGCGTAGAAATATAAATCCAGTGGAGAACAGCTTTACAGAGCAGCATATCAACCTGCCTAAGTCCACACAGCTCCATCTGCACTCGTGAGAATGCAGAGGGCTCTAAGTAAAAAGAGGGGAACAGATCAGAGGACTCAGTCACGGAAGTCTTTGAAGGTTAAGTAAAACTGAGAGGGAGATTCAGAAGCAGCAATGGTGGTGTGTATAAATGCTTGAGTCAGGAACCAGCAATTTGTGTGGGAGAGGAAGGAAATTAGGTGCTAGCTGCCATGAAAAGTCTGTATGAGAGTAATAACAGATGTGGGAACGTTTGAGGAATTGTTCTATATCTTGACCATGAGACTGTTCACCCAGGTATAAACATTTGTCAAAGCTCATTGAAATATAAACATAAAATGGGTGCAATTTTGTAAATGTAATTTATACCTCAATAAAGTATATTTTTAAAAGATGTATAAAAATGTTTAAAAGTTAAAGAAGTTAAGTCAACAGGAGATGAATTTCTTCTGTTCTGTCTTCTGTTTGCTCAAGGATTACACAGATTAATAGGTCAAGGATTACACAGATTAGAAAAAGAAAAAGATTAATCTTTTTCTTTCCTTCTGTCTTTTTTTAAGTTGAATTTGAAATCTAACAGAGAGTTACTAGAGAGTATGTTTCCCAAAGTTGTGTTTTTTAAATAAAGACACTCATAAAAATCATACTTTTGGAAATGGATATAATTTGATCTAACTGTGTATGCATTTTTATGACCAAAGGTGTGCTGAATTTAGAATAGAGTAGATTTTATTCTCAGCAGCTGATTAAACTAGGATGATATCTTCTTGTACATTCCCTGGTAGCATATTTAAATCCTAAATCCTCAGTTGTAGATTAATACAAAATTTATATATTGTAAGCAAGTATATTGGCTTTTCTGATACAAACTATGGTGAGATTGAAGTTGCGGGCCTCCAGTGAACACCATCAGCACCATTAAATGTAAGAAAGGACATAGCAGGTTATAGAGAGCCAACATTCTCACTGCAGTAACCAAAAGAAAAACAAATTGCAAAAAATATATTTTAAGATATTAGAGTTTTCTGGAGGTAATGAGGTTTAAAATAACTCCAAAATCCAGGATGGGAAAAACACTTCCTAGAGGAATTGACCATAGCCACCTGTTTTCTTCCTTTGGGGTGCTTGCCAAGAGATAAATGCCACTGGTAAGAGGTCAGTGATTGAGCTTGGCCCAAGCAGAGTGAAACCAGCAGAGCTTTTTGTGTTCACACGGATCTGGCAGATTGAAAACTAGAGGAAACCCAAATGCAAGGCTAGTTTTTGCCATTGATCATTTGCTGTGTTCTGGGCCAGAATAGAAGGCTGGGGGGCTGGGGATGTTGGGCTAGAAAAGCCAAGTGAGATCTCCCACAGACTTTTGTTGCCTAGAAGATAAAATCCCTCTGCAAAGAAGAAGGCTGCAACAATACAACTAGTCTCCTCTGAAGACAGTTGCCAGGTTCTGAATTTGCATGGGGCAGGAAGACCTTTGACTTTCAAAGGTCAAAACTTGCAGGCTAAAGAGACAGAGACCCATCAAAACCTGAATCAAAAGCCTCAATGGGCCATGGCTGAGGAAAAACAAGAAACAGAAGTAGATTGATTTTCTTAAACCCTGGCTCAGCCCAGTCCCTGGGGGCAAGAACAAACCCATGGAGAAGAAGGGCAAAACTTAACTTGATTTTCAATATGGATACAGACTAGGGGAGTACATCTTCACAATCTTTCTGAATTTTTGGTTTTAAGCAGGAATTGTCAGAAGTTACCACAGGATAATTCACTCTATCTGCCTAGTAGAGGAAAAGGGAAACCATCTAGTGGAGGACATCATGCAAAGCCTTTACTGTCCTCTTAGACACAATGACCAGCATACAATCAAATATAAATAGACATATGAAAAGGCAGGAAAATGTGACTGATAATCAAAAGAAAAACGAACAATAAATAACACATCCACAGATGATACACATGCTGGAATTAGTAGAACAAAACTTCAAAATGGCTAAGATTGAAATGTTAAATAATAAAATACAGAAAAATATAGAGGAAAACATGGAAAAATTCAACAAAGAAAAGGATTCTATACAAAAATGAAATGGACATTTTAGAATAAAAATATACAATATCTAAAATTAAAAACTAACTAGATGTGCTTAATAGTGGCCTGGACACAACTGAATACAAAATTAGTGAGCTTAAAGACAAGTCAATATATTATATCCAAACAGAAGCACAGAGAGAAAAGAATGACAAGAACAGAATAGAGTGTAAAAAACACATGGAAAACAGTCCAAGGCTTAATATGTGTATCTGGAGTCCCAGGAGGAGGACAGAGAAACTAGGGCAGAAGCAATATTTGAAGAAATAATAACTCTGTATTTTCTAAAACTGACGAGAGATATTAAACTGCAGATTCCAGAAGTAGTTCAATAAACACCAACTAAGATAAAAACAAAGAAAACCATCTTGATTAAAGTGTAGAAGACCAAATAAAAAGAAAGGAAAAAAATCATAAAAGCAGCCAAGGCATAGAAATACATTACCTACAAATGAGCAACAATTATATCAACAGCTGAATTTTCAAAGGAACTTGGAAGCCAGAAGACAATGAAATAACATCTTTAATGTGCTGGCATGGGGTGGTGGAGATAAAAGAAAAACTGCCAACCTAAAATACTATACCCAGTGAATATATCCTTCAAAACTTAAAAGTGAAATAAGGATGTTTTCAGACAAATAAAAGCTAAGAGAATTTGTTACCAGCAGCCTGGCACTGTAAGATCTTCTAAAGGAAGTTCTGCAGGGTTTAGGGAAACAATCCCAAATGGAAGCTAGCGCTGCAGAAGGAAATGGAGAGCAATAAAAAGTAAATATAAATGCATATTTATTGCCTTAAAATAATGTCTCGTGGGGCTTACAAAGGGCAGGAGGTAGGAAGTGAAGTTAAACTATTGTAATGTCTTTCACTGTCTGGGTAAAACTTAAGGAAGCTGTTTTATGATTAGTCAGCAATGCATTTTGAAATCTGTAGAGTAGCCACTAAGAATAAATACAAGAATATATAATTAAAAGGCTAATCAAGTAGAAAAACTTAATAAATAAACCTAATTAATAACCTCATCCCAGACCTTCTGAATCAGAGCCTGTAATGGTTGGTCCTAGAATCTGAAATTTTTATCAAGTTTCCCCTAGTGGTTCCTATGCTCACCAGTTTGACAGCAATTGCAGCAGAACTTAGGTGAACACTCAACAAATTCTTATATAAACTGCTTATAGTTGCAATTATTAAGTGCCACATATAAAAGTACAAATCTATTCAGAGGCACTAAAGAAAAATAAACAAGTCTTTCCCTCCTAATTGGTGGAAGCAGCTTATCTGAGTGAGAGAGAAGAGGAGGAGGAGGACTTGGCAGTAGGTGTTTCTCTTCTAGAAGCAGTGACTGGCAAACCCATGAATTCCTTGAGGGCCCTGGACACCTGTGAAGCAGGTGAGTGGGAACACCAAGAGGCAGAGGCACAGCTCAGAAAGGAAGAGAAGGACTCAGCAACACTACCACTACCTGTTTCCTTCAAGGTCTTGCCTTGGGCTGGCCCAAGCCCTGTCCTCCTGCATGCCCAGTGGCCTGCTGCACACAGAGCTTCACTTGGAAGGTGAATGACTACGTGGGCTAACAGGCCTGAGCCAGAAGCCAGCCAGGGTCAGGTGTCTGTTTCCCATTCTGAATTAACTTGCTCCAAATTGCTAAACCAAAGGCCATTAACTCAACACCATAAACCTATTTCTAATTAAGATGATCTAAGCCTCTTTCAGAATTACACATTCCAATTAACAGGGAATAAAGTTATTCCTATTGTGTCCTGGCACGCTGAAATTATCATGGAAAAAGTAAAAAATTACTTCAATTACATGAAAGTATTAGTCTTCTGTCAGGCTTGCTCTGAAATATGGGTTCTTCATATTCCACTTAATGGAATTACAGCTTCATTAAACATATTTGCTTGTAAAAACTATGCTCTTCAATACTTTAACAAAATGTCCCTCAATGTTTTTAAATAGCAGCATGTATGTACATCAGCTGTGAGATCTGCAATCTCTCATATCCCATGGTCATGTTATTTGCATCTAAAATAGCCTCCTGACATTACTACAGAAGGTAATTTTACCCTAGGGAGACACACAAGACCTGGCATCAGATTTCCTTTTATATTTCCCCATCACGTAATTATTCAATGTTTTTTAAAAAGCTCTATGCAATCTATAGAAAGATGATCCCAGAAAAAAAATTTGGCAACTATGTGTGGCGATGGATATTAACTACACTTATTGTGGTGATCATTTCACAATATACACAAATACTGAATCATTATGATGTACACCTGAAACTAACATAACATTATATCTCAATTATATCTCATTAAAAAAAGAAAAGACTGACAATACCATGTATTTGCAAGGATGAAGAGCAACTGGAACTCTCATACACTGCTGGTGGGGGTGAAAAACTGGTTTAAGCCCAATGGAAAGCTGTTTGATGGTATATGAAATAAAAATAGACATACTCATGTCCTATCACCAAGAAAAAAAATAAAGATGATTCCATTACTCCAAATATACCCCTCAAAATAATTCTCTTCTAGACACACAGACCAAATAAAAACTCAGAAATGTGGTATCTGGATGCTCAAGGCTCACAGAGGACACGTAGAACTAGATTTGAATTCCAGCTCTGCCACCCCCTGTAGAGTGACTTAACTTCCCTGGGTTCAGGTTTCATCACCTGCAAAATGGGTTGATGAAATCAAGTAAAAGAATGCAGTTGAAACTCATGTCACATGATAGGTGCTCATTAAACGCCATCACTTCACTCAGTATCCAGCCCATTCAATTCCTTGAAAATGGAAATCCCAAAGAAGTTTTTACTGGTTCTGAAAATCAGGGATATCCTTTCTAGAAGGTTGAATCAGCAAAAGGCTAAGTAAGTTCTGGGCAAAATTTCCAATAAGCCAAATGCCTTCCTTGCTATTCCATACTGCTTGCCTGTATCTTGACACTCTTTCCCCCTCTCCAGAGGCTCCAGAAATACTGTCCTTCATTGCTGTCCATTATAATCTCCAAGGAGCCTTAGATTTGCTGGAAAGCTATCTGGTTAAATGAATTCTTATTTGGCAATGACTGCCTAACCCACCCAGAGATATTTGCATTTTAAGAGGAAGCCCAACATGTTAGTTCAAAAGAAGAACCAATTGGCAGAATTTCAGAGAACAAATCAAGCAGAAGAAATTCTTGTGTGGGAGAGGCATCTGGGGTGAGGACAGGCTTAGCACCCACACCCCTCAAATTACTACACTTGAGCTGCTCAGGGCTCTTATTGGCACAATGGGCAAAGTAGCCACTGCTCAGTGTGGCTGCTTTGTGCGCAGAAGATTCTCACCTTCTAGCGGCCTTTGCTTCTGGACACCCTTTGGCTATACTTGTTCCCCCCACGCTTTTCCTAAAGTGGGAATTTGTGATTAAAGAATATTTTTCTTCAGGTGAGAAATTATTGAATTACAAACTGCAAAAGTAATTTAACTTCTAGAAACTGGGAATTGTTTGCATTATGATCTTAGATGTTTATAGATGATAGAGAATAGGCCCAGAACACTGAAATCCACAAATAGCCCCTGGATTTTACTTTTTGCCATCTATTTCAACCTGTCTTACCTCAAATATTTTATCAAAGGTGTTAATAAGCAAGAAAGCCACCAGTTTTACAGATACTAGAACATAATCCACCCCCCACAAGTACTATCGTGGCTACAACGCTGGTGGACTTGGCTTTTGCAGTGTAGGGGACAGTATTTTCACATCTGTGCTGTAGAAACATCTATTACCATTTACAAGACTCTTGCTTCCTTTTGTTTCTCTGGTCTCTATGATTTCTCGTTTAATTCTTTTAGCTCAAAGCAGAAAATAAATGATGGAAAAGTTTTCCAAAAAAGTGCCAGATGACATTTGCTCAGACTCGTGTTCCCTCTAGATGAACTTAGGTGAGGATATCATGGGAAAGTTGAAACTTTTCTTAGACTCCACCGTTTCTTCTTGAATTATCACTCCCAGAAAATAAGCATCAACTCCTCTGGAGCACAGTGAGGATTTCTCCTCGAAGCCTCTTCCCACTCCACCTCGTGGATGCCCTCTGGGAAGACAAGTTGGAGGATGAGACTTGCCGACAACAACAGGACCTCCGGCAACGCAGCTGCCCCTTCCCCGCGGTGGTTTCATGGCAGGAGTGGCCTCCCAAGGAGCCTGAGTTCCTGGACGGGAATAAACACAGCCGGTTCTCCTTCACACTTGAGGCACCTGGAGAGCAGAGCCCCCGTCCTCAGCTCCCGGGGGTGGAGCAGCCCCTCAGGGGCCAGGCCACCCCAGAATAAGCCAGCTGAGGGGCCCTACAAGTCCACACCTGCTCGGCTTTCTCAGTGTTTCCACCGGCTGCCATTACCACCCCTGAGTCAACAATCGGGCCAAACCCTGCATTCACTCCCACTTCTTTTTATACGTTATTCCTTTATTCCTCAAATACTTCCATTCTCCTTTCCAAGCCATATGCCAACTGCTGCTCTCAAGAAATGCTGAGTTGTTGGGCTGGACATCTTCCCTAAAGGGGGCTAGTGAAGCCCCAGGCGAGGTGATGGGTTCCTGCCTTTGTTAATCTCAGGGTTACCTCACCTTCCCCCTTTTAACTCTTCCA
This sequence comes from Tapirus indicus, assembly GCA_031878705.1. NCBI lineage: Eukaryota > Metazoa > Chordata > Mammalia > Perissodactyla > Tapiridae > Tapirus > Tapirus indicus. Next base: position 151,619,974 of record CM062918.1, on the reverse strand, counting down.
ACAGCTCTCCGACCAATGTCCATAGTAGATACCCTCTACTACCTGTCGTGGGTTCTGTTTTCCCGACTGGACTCTGACCAGTGCAAATACGACTCAACGATGGCTGTTTACATGTTCTCCAGGTTCTTGCTGGTGTTTGAAGAATGACTGGTCTTGTCTGACCCTCCACAATGTCTTCTGAGGTCCCTTGTGTCCCTTCTGGCCTTAAGGGGCATTGAGCTGACATCGGCTACTACGGTCTGTGATCCCAACCATTTGCCTCCAGTGGACGGGTCCTCAAATTCTAACCTTGTTTCTTCTGATCCCAAACCTCTGCTGATTCTCTGGCCTCTGAGCATCTCCAAGTCCCTTCATCAGGGCACCCAGGGCCTCTGGGATCTCCTGCAACCTGTGGTTCCCCACGGCCTCAGGCTTCTCTCTCTCTATTTATCTCTTTCTCTGCACCCCACTGGACCCATTCCACTAATTGCCCTTTCTCCCTTTTGGATATGGTGCCAATTTAAATACAGGATGTCTAGAAGCGTGCAGGCTTCCCTAGGCTATGCCCATGGAAGTGAGCACTACCATCCATGTCATTATGTTCCCTCATGCCTACACAGATGTTTCTATAACTCAGCCCTCATCGTGGTTCAACCCTAAGAGAGCAGGATGAAGAAAGGACACTAGCATCTCGTTCTTCCCCCTTTCTCTCTCTCTCCCTCCTGTCTATCCATCTCCTCCTCAAATCAGAACAATTTTCTTTTACTTCTCTGTCCTAAATGACAGGGACTTGCCCCAGACTATTTCCTTCTCCAGTGTTACTTATACTCACCACTTTCCTGGGAGTCACAGTGACAGAAAGCTGCAGAAAAACATGGTTTCAAGTGGGGGAAAGGGGAATGAAAACCATGTTCATCTCCTATTTCCACATATTACTCCCACTATGTGCTCCCTCAAGTCCATCTCTGTGCTGCTCAAGGGACATTTGTTCTCACCTAGGTCGCGTCTCTTTCTAAGTGAGAGGTGGATCTCTTCTCTGCCCATCCTCTAGGCCTGTGCCATCCACCATGTGCCTATTGACCACGTGTGGCTTGTCCGAATTAAGACATGCTGTAGGTGTATTAAATTACAAACCACATTTTGAAGGCTGACTAGTAAAAAAGAATGTAATATATTGCACTAATAATTTTTATATTGATGACTTGTTGAAATGACAGTTTGGATGTATTGGGATAAATAAAATATATTGTTAAGGTTAATTTCATTGGTTTCCTTTTCTTTTAAATGTGGCTACTAGAAAAATTTAAATTACGCACGTGCACACACTGTGTTTCTATTAGCCAGCTGCCAGCTTAGTGAGAGCGGACAGTTGCCGGTTGTTGCCTCACGGTGGGACCCAGCACATCTGTACCGGGTAGCTGCACCTGCTGTTGACTGATGGTGTCAGGTTGGGTCAGTGCCTGGCCATCGAATGGGGTTAAATATTTTTCTTGTCACCTGATTGTTCGGCCATCGGTAGCACAGTGCCAGCACACAGCACTGCTTGGACGAATGAATGAATGAATACAAACTCAAATGATACTTTCTTCAGTTTCCAAAATTAGCATGCAACTCTGACATGCCAGAAAATTACATAAATCTGTCACACTCACCAGCTTTCCATTCTCTGCCCTGTGATTGGGAAGACTAAGCTAGAGCAAGTGTCACAGTAATGCCAAAGCACAAGCAATAAGAAGCCTCCTGCCCTATCTCTTGGGCAGGAGATTTCACTTCCACTTTCAAATGTGGAGTCAGATGAATGACAAGACACACAAGCACGATCCATGTGGGTTTTCCTGACTCCACGCCCAGCCTAAGCCACAGCGACAGCGTCAGCTCCACGTGGGGCCGAGCGGCAGCTGTTGACATGGCATGATTGGAAAGTCCAGGAGAAACGTCTACCCCTCAAACGTCTCCCCTTTCTCTCCTTCCTCAGAGAGCTCTTCCCTGCTGACTCCCTGTGATGTGTTGAACTGTGCCCCCAAAATTCATATGTTGAAGTCCTAACCCCTAGAGCCTCAGACTGTGGCCTTATTTGGGTCACTGCGGATATAGTTAGTTAAGAAGAGGTCGTACTGGAGCAGGGTGAGCCCCTGATCCAATATGACTGGCGTCTTTATAAAAAGAGGAAATTTGGACCTAGAGACAGAGGCGCCCAGGGAGAGCACCATGTGAAGATGAAGCAGACATCAAGGTGATGATTCTACCAACCAAGGAACCCCACAGACCGCCAGCAGCCACCAGAAGCTACCACGGAGGCCTGGAACAGACTCTTCCTCACCGACCTCGGACGGGCCAACAGCTTGATCTCAGACTTCCAGCCTCCAGACCTGTGAGGCAAGAAATTTCTGTTGTTTAAGCCTCACAGGAAACTGATACACTCCCTCAGTCTAAATTAGATTCCCGGTTCTTCTCATACACCTTCCTTCATGGTACTTATTAAATTTGTAAACATTTCTTTTCCTGTGTGTCCATCTGTGTAATGTCCATGTCCCTTTTTATCCAAGCTCAGTGGGACACCAGTGTCTGTTTCGTCCAACACTGTACACCCAACATCTAGAAATGAAGAGTCACTCCATGAACACATTTTAATGAACACATGGGCTGTTCTACCATTAGAACCAGAAATACACCTGTCACAGGACCACACGCTCCTCAGGAAGGAAAGTCAGAATGCTGAGGTCACACGCCAACAGGTGGTCCCAGCAGCCCTCCTTAATCCAGGTAAAAGGTGACATTTATCCACGACCTCTTCAGCACAGACTGGTCCCTCAGATTAGCTGATAATATGGGGCAGATATTGACTGGGAGCCTGAGGTGAGGTCTAGAAATAGAGCCCCACGCCCCCGGGGACAGCAGGTCTCAAGGAAGCACCACCGTGCCCACATTTTTGAAGAGGCAGGGCAGGGGTTTCCTCTAGGATCGAAGCAACAGGGCAGCAAGGGCACCAAGGCCTTGGAGGGGAGTCAGCGAAGGGGAGATGAGCAGAAATGATCACAGTGGCTGCTGTTCACTGAATCTGGACTAGATGCCGTGCCCAATGCTTGACTTACACCATTTCGTGAAGTCCCCATGACAGACTCACGGCAAGTATTATTACTCCCATTTTACATGAGAAAATGGAAGTTGAGGGAGCTTCTATAATTTGCCCAAGGTCACACAGTTGGTGAGCCAGAAGCCAGACTTTAAAACCAGGGATTTGCTGTTACAATACTTTCCCTCCTTCGGGTCTGGCATACTGCTGGCCTGGGTGACTTTCTTACATGCTGCGATTATTAAAACTAAAAAACACGTATTTTGGAAAGCATTATTTACCAACGTTTGCTTACCTGTCTGTCCATCTCCTAAACAGCAGACATCTGGAGACGGTGGGACCACATCTCCTGTATCTCTGCATACCTGAACTTAATTGGTTTTCCCATTCCTGCTGCCTAACACAGGACCCAGCATACGGGGGGAGCTCAAAAACGTCTGTGTTATGAATGAATTCAATAAGCATTTATTGATCACCTATACGTACTGTAAAAGAAATTAATCAATCTTAAAACCTTCTTGTTGGTAAAAGAACACTGGTGAGAGTACGGGCCTGGGACTACGCATTTCTCTTTTCCACTTTTCCCTTGTGGGGTACTGCAGTATAGTTCTATCTTTCGTGAATAAAGAAGCATTCGGTGCCACCCTGCGGGAAGTTCCCGTCCTTGGTTTCCAGGCTGCCCTTCTCTGCATGTCCATCCCGTCTCTCTTCCAGCGTCTTAATGCTCAGGTCTCCACTGAGCTCCCGTTTGCACACCTTCTCCAGTTTTGCCTGGAGTTGTCGTTGCTAAATCAGGAACTTTGTATTTTAATGAAATCTCCAAGGTAATCAACAACGGACATTTTCAGATGAGGTCACTCTGAAATGTAGCTGATTTTATTTTATTTTATTTTATCTATTTTTTTGTGTGTGTGAGGAAGACCAGTCCTGAGCTAACATCCGTTGCCAATCCTTCTCTTTTTGCTGAGGAAGACTGGCCCTGGGCTCACATCCGTGCCCATCTTCCTCTACTTTATATGTGACGCCGCCACGGCATGGCTGACAAGCAGTGCGTCCACGGGCGCCCGGGATCCGAACCCACTAACCCTGGGCTGCCAAGCGCGGACTAAACTGCTGCGCCACCGGGCGGTCCCTGAAATGTAGCTGATTTTAGACAGGCAGCTATGGACGATGGACCCAGGGGTGACCTTTCTCCTAATAGGGAAACCAGAAGTCAACTGGTAGATGGACAAGCAGGACACGAAATTCCCATTCCCCAGCCAACGTCATGTGAATCTGTTCCCCTGCAAATATCCTCTTGTTCCCTTTAGTTGCCTTTATCGTAAGGGGGCGGGGGAAGGGGGTTCTGCCAAATACCAACTTGAAGAATTCTGTGCAAAATGCTAAACATAAAGAGCGAACACCAGGGAGTATTTTAAAAATTAGTTTCCTTTTAGAAACTAACAAGAGCCTGTAGTATCTTCATATTTCTAGAAAACAGCATTGCTGCCATACTGGTTTACAAGAGCAATCACTCTAGGTTCAAAGCGCCACCCACCACTGAGCTAGTAAAACCCAGCACCTTTCGGCCCTAGGCTATCCTGTTTAATGTTTCCTCCACTCCGCACCACAAACTCAGAAAATGAGAAGATAGGTGGAAAAACAAGTGAGCGGCTGAGCTGAGAGTATTTCTGCCCTCTCTTTACAAGTGACACTGAAGTTAAATGTTGCAATGAAACAGCTCACTCGTGGCTCAAATCCCCAATAGTAAGCCTCTCCGGTCATAGACTCTACACAATGGGAGGCCTCCAGGGGCAAAACCCTTGCATAGTGTAATTTGATATTTATGGTGTTCTATCGCCACCTCCTGGAAGAAAAGACCAAGAACACAAAAAGGGGTGTAGGATTTCCGGCGTTAGTGAAGATCCTTTTCTCCAGTTCTCGAGAAAGGTGAAGGGCTCTGCAGCCACTGTAAATAATACTTACTTGCATTACATTCCAGATGAATTCACACAATGTTGGGCAATCCAGAAAGCTAAAGGCAAATGTCCAGAACCACAGCGTCAGTTACTTGCGAGCGGCGGTATCATCAGACCTGTGAGTAATGAGCCTGCAGCGTGCCAGGCCCCAGGGGTCTGAGCTCTCATTAGCACAGAGACGGGCCATCCCGTTTCACGAGAGTCGATACCGCAGGAGCACAGACAGATACTGAAAGAATACTTCCACGCTCAGCTTTGAAAATACTTAGCCTTATCTTTGCATTTTAAGTCTCAGAATGTGGCTAAAGAGTTCTAAGGACTTTAAAACATTATTAAAAGAGCTAAGAATTTTCCCAGATTAACTCTTATTTCCTAGGCTAGCTTGCGTTGGAGTTATATACACACGGCACAAACAAAACCCAGTGGATTGGGACGTTTGACTTTCTCTACACAATATCCCATCAGTCTTTGTTTCTCAAGGTTTGGTTTACATAACAACAAAAAGCACAGTGCAACCCTTTAAATTATTATTTTAAAACACTTTTGTTTTGATCATTATGTCTTTTCCATCAAAATCCTCACGCAGTGAATGAAAAAATAATCATAAAACCTTAGAGTAGGAATTATTTTAGTCCAACCACTTCACAGTCCCAAATCACAAGTTATATTAACACAGCAGGGGAAACTCTAAGGTGGACTCCCACTAACCATCACAAGGGACAGTGTATCCACCTGTCATCTCCAAACACTGCCCCGTCCTGCCCCACCATCCTGACTTTCGAGGAGTTCCACAGCATATACAACTCACCAATGTCCTGAAGTTGCTGATGTCCTTTCTGAATACTCATTATGCTTATTCATAAAATACAGAACATGGAGCACCTTAAAGATCTAATTCCCGGTCCCAAAAAGCCGACTGTGTTATCTGAAGTTGGCTTCCCAAGCTACCCATAAACGGAAAGGAAAAGCCTGCTGGTCCAGTAGAAGAACTGATACAGAGAAGCCTCATCCTTCCTGTGAATGCATCTCACGTGACATGGTACTTAGCAGGGTTACTTGATGGGGTCAGTCTGCAATGGAACTCTTTCCAAAGCTGTTGGCCAGGGGGAGAAATAACCTTTGTTACTGCCAGACTTCTTGAGGCAGGAGCTCTGCTCACACACTAACAACTAAAGTTCAGCATCCCGACCTCCCATTGAGCCCACATTTGGGGGCAGAAATTCAGTTTTCACAAATATCAAAAAAATTGAAACGCTTCACTGGCCCACAACCAAGTTCTTGACATCTTTTGAGTCCATTCTGTCCTCCCTTTATTCCTCCTCCTCCCTTATCCTGGAATCTTGGTTACTTTGAGGCGCGAGCAGTTTGGGACACCTTCCTGTTTCTCTTTCAGCTCTTTTTCAGCTGAACATTTGTATTCTTTGTGTTTAATGATGAATCCATATAGCTCAGACCCTTGACCAAGGTTTAGATACTTTCAGTTCAGTAATTCTCTCTCAACGTCCTGCAGCCCCTCACTGAAATGAGACGGCCATGCTCTAACCCATCAGAAGACCATACAAAAGTAAGCTGAGGTGCTGGCTACCTTCATAAAGTTCATTTCAAAAGTTTCAAAAATGTGTCTAAATTGACCCTGTCCTTTCCCTGTAGACTTCATCAGTCTCTAATGAGTTGATTTCAAGCCATTTCTCATCTTCCACTCTCTCACCCCAAACTCAACTTCCAGCACATAGAACTACTTGGAAGTTTCCCTCAATGTGCCAGGCCCCCTAGGGTCTCCAGGCTTCATATATGCTCTTGCTTCGACTTCGAGTGCCTTCCTTTGACAGTCTGGACAATGCCTACTTGTCCCGTAAACTGCAGGCCAGCAGGTGCCTTCTCTTACCTCCTCTGGGTAGTCTGGAGTCCCTCACGTCTGTGCTCCCACAAGACCCCGTCTATACCACCGTCACGGCCCCCATCACATGCTGCTAAGATTGTCTTCCCCTCCCACCAGCCACAGGTTCATTCTGGGAAGGGATTAAGAGTTTGACACTGCATCCCAGCACTCGGGGCTGTGTCTCACACAGAGCAAGCACCCTGCAAATGTTTGCCAGTGGATGAACATTCCTGATGGTTGAGGCGTTAAGGAAGGGGCTGCTTTCTAGTGGCACACGGCACTCCGGACAGCCAGGCCAATGACTTCCTGGCCGGTTCAGACAGGCAGAAAGACACGACCACCCACTTTCCTCCCCCCCACCTTGTCATCTGGCTGGTGTTCTCCGCAGCCCCATTTCCCCACCAGCCAGAGTTTTGGACCCAACAAGAAGAAACCTTTAGTTGAGGCAGTTACAACTCCTTGGCTTTTCCGGGTCTCCCTGGGGAACTGCTGGCTCTCCCTGCAGTCCAGCAATGAACGGGCCACCTCCACCCATGTGACCAGTCCTCTCTAATATGTGGGTACATAGCACTATGCCAAGCACACACTCGATCTCAGGTATTGTATGAACCCTCCAAAGACCCGACCTCCTGACATCATCACTAGGGGTTCGGATTTCAACATACGATTCTTGTGGAGACACAAGCATTCGGTCTGTAGTAAGCCCCCAGGAACTTGGGCCCCTGAGCTACCTCTGAGGGGAAGGGTAGAGACTTCTGAAGGAGACGAGACTTAACCAGAGTAGACTAAGTTACCTTGAACTGGAAAGACAGTTCACCGCTACCCAGTGGAAATAGAGGCTAGAGTTGCATTAATTTTAATGATATAAATTCAAACTTTTTCAAGTATATGTTTAAAAGTACATTTATACTTTTCCAATCCTTACTGTACAAAAAACCTGATGCATTAACATCATTTCCTCATTCAACCAAAAATTGAATGTCTATTCCCAGTACTATGCTGAAAGCTGAAGGTAAAATAATAAATAAGCTGTCTTTAAGAAATTGACGGTTTAGTGCAGGAGACCCTGTAGTTACACGTGAGAGGTACTATTGTGAAGATATAAGTATTTGTTTCCTGAGGCTGCTGTAACAAATTGCCACAAACATGGTGACTTAAAACTATAGAAATTTCTTCTCTCACAGTTCTGGAGGTCAGTAGTCTGAAATCAAAATTGTGGTAAAAACAATATTTACTAAATTAGGAAGTCCATGGGGCACTCATATGTAATTCAAACATAATACATAAATCTGTCCAAAATAAGCTTCATAATCTGCCAATCAAAATAGAGTGATTTTTACATATTTTATACAACTATGCATAATTAAAATAACTGACCTACAAAATTGTTGTGATGAAGCTGATGATGAGTAAAACAGTATTTCAGCATGGCACTGTGTTCTCTCTTTGCTGCCTGTTATTAACTGGATTTTTGAAATGCTCGGTTTTTTAAATAAATCACTTTTTAAATCAACCTAAGCAGGCTACAATGGTATAAGACTGTTTTGTAAACAAATTCTGTACAAATTCTAAACTTACAACAGAGAAGCAATGAAATGTGCCCCTACAAAAGCGAGGAAGTGAACACACGTAACAATGAAAGTTTAAACGGTATACAGGATTTACTTTTCAAATTCTATAATTGTACTTTGGAAAATCATGACTTGGGGAAAATCTTCTGATGGAGCTCCTATTTTAATTGGATCAACTGGCAATCTGCTCCAGAATAGAATGGAACAGATCTGAGAAACCTACACTTTTGCAACATTTAAATTTGGTGAAACACTTCAAATAAACATAAAATAAAGACAACCTTTTTGATGGGTTTTGTTTTATTAAAATACATGTCAACAAAAGGTATTCTGGATTGAAGCAAAAATATCTGGGCTAAAATTTTTACTCAATTTAATATACAAAAAATAGAATTAACAATATCCTCCATTTAGCAGAATTTGCTCTGAGCCGACTGAGTACCTTAGCGCCCACAGAGAGAAATACAGTAACATGTTTCAAAAATAATTATTATGCTTGTGATTTTTTTTAATATTCAGATAATCAATATCTGCTTTAATATTTTTAGAGAGTTTTTTTAAAACATAATTTTCAATGGAATTGTTTCGTATGTCCAACAAGAACAAAGAACCAGTTGTTGACCAATGAGTATATATTTCACTAATCATATGATTTTAATTATTTTTTAATAACTCTGCTTATTCTCAAAAATATCCCAGTTTGGTTAATAAATTAGATTCTCATCTAAGCTCAGCCAAAGTGCAGGTTGTGTGGCAACAGATGCACGTGGAAAGGAGGCTTTCTCGGCCATACTGGGAGTTCTGACTGACTCGTATTTGTTCAGAGGACAGAACAGGGTGCGAGAGGGAGGGCAGGTGAGGCCACGGCAGGTGTCAGGCCCCACCCCGCTGCATCCGGAGCGGCTCAGCTTCTGTCGTTGACCCACTGGATTTCCACGTAAGTGCTAATTTGAAGAAATGGTTCTCTGGCTAAAAATAAGCTTGAAAACACTGCTGTGGGCAACGGGGATTCGGGGAAGAATTTCAGGCAGCGGAGTAACACGATCAGGTTTGCATTTTTAAAAGTCACTCTGGCAGCAGGAGGAAGGAAGGACTCTTACGAAAGTAGGCGCTGGGGTGTGTGGCTCAGCAGAGGACTCACCGCGCCAGGATGTCAGGCATGCCCTCAGCTTCTTCAAAAGACCAAAAAGTCACGTCTCCAAGGCCCCTCGCGTGAGGATCTGCATGCGGAATTATGATTAGAATTCCATGAAAAGTTCTGTTTCTTTAGACGACCTGATTTGATTTCGATTACAAATCAACGAGAACTGTATTCCATAATGTGTTTCTGGTTTTGATCTAGCTGCCTGGATGCTCAGAACTAAAGTAAATCTTTGACTATAGGAACTAATTCATTCTAGCTACTCGCAATACAAATTTTCCCTCTACTTTGTTTCTTTGTTTTGTTTTGCCCTTTTTCTAAATTGCCATTTTGAGTGTCTTTTGGAAGTACTGAATCTAAATCATAAATGATAACTGTGGTGACTGCTAATACTACACAGGGCTTCCATGTGCCACACAATGTTCCAGACTCTTGCTATATATTAATTCATTTAGTCCTCACCAAAACTAAATATGGAACTGTCTCTGGCTCTCGGATTAGTGAACTTATTTATAAAACATTGATGACATCTGTTTCCCTTTATCACCAGTATAAGCTTAACTAATCATTTCTGTGCTTAAAACCCATCAAAGCATTGAAACAGCCAATTTCAAAACATAACAACTCCAATGAACTAAAAGGCGAGTCACTAGAAGAAGTCACCTCTCTGATCCTCAATTCCTTCTTATGTAAAATAAGTATAAAAATAATGATACATTATTTCTCAACAAAACTGGAAAAAATAATGATACAAAGCAAGGTCATAGGGAGTTCTAATGAGAAAATTAATCTAAAATCATGCTGACAATTTTAACGTGGTAACCACGTGTTAGTTATTGTTATTCTGAAAAAGACACAAGAGGAGTTCTTTGTTTCACCTTACACCTCTCATAGATCCACCACCAGTCACTCTTCCAGCAAGTCCAGAATCTGATCACTTCTCAGCTCTCCCCCTGGTCCGGGACTGTCCTCTCTCACCAGGACCATCCCCACCGCCTCCTGCTGGGCCTCCTCCTCCACACAGCAGGCGGGGGGTTCTTCTAAAATACAGTGCAGATCATACCACTCCTCTGCTCAAGACCCTCTGAGGCGGGCAGAACACTGACCCCTCAAAAACGTCCAGGTCCTAATCCCCAGCACCTGTGAACATGTCCCCTTCCATGGGGAGAGGGTCTTTGCAGGTGTGATTAAGTTAAGGATCTTGGGACGGGGAGAGTATCCTTGATTTTCCAGATGGAATCACTGGGGTCGTCATAAGATGGAGGCAGGAGCGTCACAGTCAGAGAAGATGTGACAACGGAAGGAGAGGTTGGATTGTTGCCATTGCTGGAAGGGGGCACTGAGCCAGGGAATGCGGGGACCTCTAGAAGGTGGGAAAGTCGAGGGACGATTCCCCCCGAGTCCCCAGAAGGAACACAGCCCTGCCAACTCTGATTCTAGCCCCAGGCTATGGATTGAATCATGTCCCCCTCACTTAAAATACGTTGGAGTCCCGGCCCCCGGTCCCCCAGAATGTGACCGTATTTGGAGGTGAGGTTCTTACAGAGGTGATCAACTGAAAATGAGGTCATCTGGGTGGGCTTAACTCCGATATGACTGCTGTGTTTATAAAAGGGAGGAATTTGGACACAGACGCACACAGGGAGAAAGTGATGTGAAGATAAAGGCAGAGATCCGCGTGATGCTTCTACAAACCAAGGAACCCCAAAATTGCCCACAAACCACCAGAAGCTGGGAGAGGCCTGGAACAGATCCTCCCTCCCAGCCTCAGGAGGCACCAGCCCGCCGACACCTTGATCTCAGACTTCCAGCCTCCAGAAGCGTGAGACAATAAATCATTGCTGTTTACACCATTCAACGTGGTACTTTGTTACAGCAGCCCTAGCAAAACAGTACACCCTAAGATCCATTTTAAATGTCCGGGCTCCAGAACCATAAGATAATTAATTTGTATTGCTCTAAGCCACTAAATTTGTGTAATTTGTTACAGCAGCAATAGGAAACTAACACCCAATCCAAAAGCTCCCCACTGGAAGTCCTAAAATCTGAAGTCCTCCCCATAGCTTAACATTCAACCTGACACTTCCTCTCTGACTTTATCTCCTGCGACTCTTCCCTCACTCCCTCTGTCCCAGCCCCACCGCCTCCTTGCTGTTCTTTGAACACCCTTGCTCACTCACCCCAGGGCCTTTGCATCTGATACTTCCTCTGACTGAAATGCTCTTCCTCCTCACGTGCTCCCTTACTTCCTTCAGATCATGACCATATGTCACCTTAGCAGAGAGGCCTTCCCTCAGCATCCTATATAAAATAGCACTCTCTACCTCCTCTCTCGGCTTCATTTTTTATTTTATTTGTGTGTGTGTGTGTGTGTGTGTGTGTGTGTGTGTGTGTGAGGAAGACTAGCCCTGAGCTAACATTCCTTGCTAATCTTCCTCTTTTTGCTGAGGAAGACCGGCCCTGGGCTAACATCCGTGCCCATCTTCCTTCACTTTATATGGGACGCCGCCACAGCATGGCTGACAAGCAGTGCGCCAGTCTGTGCCCGGGATTCAAACCTGTGATCCCTGGGTCACTGAAGCACAAGCTTAACCACTACCCCACTGGGCCGGCCCCTCTCAGCTTTGTTTTTCTCAGCACGTGTCACCATTTGACATATTTGCTTGTTGATTTGTGATCCTTGTCCCCCTCGCCCCCGCTAGAACATACGCACCTTGAGAGCAGGGGGTTGGTTGGTTCACCCCGAGTCCTGCAGAGAAGGACACTGCCTACAGCACCGCCAGACATGTAAGAAGCCCCCACACCTCTGTCGATGGAATGGATTCACGGTTACTGCTGTGTTCTGCCTCTGAAGTTCTTTCCACTTAAACCATTTTTAGTATCTCTGTCCTTGAGCACATACACTGTGAAACCATAGCGTCTGGGGTCATAAAGCCACTTGACTCACCCGTGTGACCCTCATCAACATAAACTGGAAGGAGATGAGTGCCCCAGGAGGCAGCAGCCCCGAGTTCCCGCAGACCTTCAAAGCCCTTCCAACCAGGCAGGGGGGAACACGGTCAGGCAGGTCTCCTGAGCAGCGGGACCGGTCAGGGCACAGCCACAGCTCTGACCTGTAGCCCATCTCAAAAGGCTGCTGGGCAAGTAGGCCTGGGTTGGGAACTAGGCGTTAAAGTATTTTTAATGCACTACAATATTTTTAATAAAAGGGGATGGGCCTTAGTTGGTTATAAGGAATTCAAAATTAACTGTTTTCAAAAGCTCTCCCGTGTCCAACTTTAAATTTTGACCCATAGGCTGTGACTGTGGGGAACAACGTGGGCAGCCACGTGACAGAGTCGTGATGTGGGTAGAAGGACGGAGAGTGCAGCGTGAAAGGGAATTGCTTCTCATCCCACGTCCCTGTGATTTGTTCCTCCACCTTGAAGTCGGACCACACTCCACCTCTGAGTACGGGTGAGGATGTGGGGTTCCTCTTCTCATCTTTGTTGTGACCATAAAATCATCATCCTTTCTTTATTTCTCACCACGCCCACAGGCTTAGGACGGATAAAGCCAAACACAAGCGAAGGGAAAGAATAGACGTGTCCCTTCTTACACCAGATTAGACAAAGTGTCTCCAGCTACTCGTCACCGTTGGACACACACTGGATTGACAAATAGTGCAGAATAGGTCCATCTCACATCTCGGGAGATGCTTCCAGATGCCGCAAATCCCCAATCTGAAGTTGCCACTGTAAGAGGAGGGACACATCTGTCCTTCCTAGACGCTCTCGGGGGAGGAGGAGGAGCAAATCTGATTGGTCAGGATCCACGAGAATCACCAGGACATGTTTGTGCACGTGTTTGAAATGGCCACGTGCCCCTGCGAACCCGGGCTCCGGCCCACTCCCTGCGGCAGGAACAGCGCCGAGTCGGGGCCGCCCGGCGCCCGGCAGTGGCGCTCCCATCACGGGCCGGGCCTGTTGGTGCGAATGACAGTCCCTCTGCCCGGAGGCCAAGCAGAGGCGGTGAAGGGTTTCAAGCTTCAGATGCGAGCTCACGGGGAGCTGAGAGGTCCGTTTAGGCCTCAAGCTGAAGCCAAGAGCTCCCTCCGTGTAACCCACTGGGGGACTGGCCTGAATTCTCCCCAGTCATGAAGCGACACCTCTGTCCCCCATCTGCTGTTGTCCTCATGCCCACCTCCCTCAGGCTTTCCTGGGTCCCTCTTGCCAAATGTTACTAAGACTCTGCCTTTTACTGAACTGTACCATATAATTTCCCCTACAGTGTAAAAGAAAACATAGGCTCTGAAATGACCCCTTGGGTTCCTAATGAGCGTCAGAGCACACAGCGCCACTGGCTAGACGCACCTGGCCTTCTGCTGGGCGCCCTCCCCAGCTACCCCGTCTCCCAGATTTAAACGACGTGAAACCACATTAAAGAAGAATCACAGGAACCTGGAGGGCTGCCGGTGAGCCGTCAGAACTGCTCACGTGAAACGCAAATGCTGAGGTCTGCTGTCTCCTTTTCAGGGAAGTGACGTCCTGCAGACTCCCGCAGGCAGGATTTCGTGGCTGGCAATGCACAGGCTGAGGCGTTGGGCGGCCCGGGATAGAATTCTGGATCTGCCCCTCGCAAGGGATGCGACCCTGAGCAAATTCCTTAGGAGTGTGTTTCCTCAACACTGAAAAGGGAATACTAATACTTGATAGATTTTTGTGAGGATTAAATAAAAGCACTTTGCACACCGCTTGCCACACAGCACGCATCAGTAAACATTAGGAGTGATCGCTGTCATTGCTACTGTTATTCATTACCAAATGAATTAGTCTCAGCAAATACAGAAATGATAAAGGCTCAGTTAATAACGTACTTTAAATTATGGCCATAATTTAGAAACACGTGTAAAGCAACCTTATAGTCTGACATGCAGAAATAGCACATTTACTAAATAAAACTACTACCCGATCATCACGTGTGCCTCCCGAACCCCAACGTCATATCCCAAAGTCTCGGAGAGAAAACGTATCAATCGGCCTCAATGCAAAAGAACCCAAAGCGTGGTAGACCCACGTACTGGCTTTCTCCTGCCGCACGATGAGCTACCAAAATTCAGTGGCTTAAAGCGACAGATCACGACATCACAGCTCCCACAGATTAAGTGTCCAGGGACAGGTTAGCAGGTTCTCTCCTCAGGGTCTCACCAGGCTCACTGCCATCTCCTCTGAGGCCTTGGTCCTCTTCCAAGCTCACTGGATGCTGGCAGAATCTGTTGCTGTGATTGTAGGACTAAGTCCTCATTTTTCTTGCTGACTGTTGGTTGAGTATTTCTCTCAATGACCAGGGGCCCCCTTAGGTCCCTGCCACGTGGCCTTCTCCAAAGATAGTCCATGTGGTTGTTTGCTTCTTCAAAGCCAGCAGGAGAGCATCTCTGTTGCTTGGAATCTCTCTGACCTCTAGATCCTCTTTTAAAGGGCTCACCTGATTAGGTCAGGCCCACCCAGGATACTCTCCCTTTTGACTAATAATTCAAAGTCAACTGATTAGGGACCTTAATTACATCTGCAAAAATCCCTCCTCCTTTGTCATATAACATAACTTAATCATGGATAACGATGACATCCATCACATTTACAGCCCTGCCCAAACTCAGGGCTGGGTGGGCGGCAGGGTAGAGTGGCATTACACAGAGGGTTTACACCAGGGGACAGGAATCTTGGGGCCATCTTAGAATTCTGCCAACCACAATTTGAAATCAAATACTAAAACCGAAAAACAGAATTCACACATTTACTTATTCTCTAATGGTGTAAAAATCACATTATTTTTAAATAAAAATAGAAACTGAGAAATAATAACAGACTCTGGGGTAAACATAGTGGGTTGAACACATTCATTTATGTCTTCTGTCTCCCCAGAATGCACTCAAATGACAGTAAAGGAATAAAACAATTTAAAGCTTCCAGGTAAGGAGAATAGGAGAGCATGGGCAAGAGACACTGGCAAGCATTTGGAAGAGGGAAATGGATAGAGGTGTGGTGAACGGCCTGGAGGAAGAGAGAGAGCTGAACCCAAGTGCTCACAGAGGCGGATACCAGCAAATCACAGAACCCCAGGAAGGCCCAGGGATCAGAGGGCCCGTACGGTGGGGGCAGGTTACGGAATGAAGACGTGGCTGCCGCTGTGCATGAAGAGCCACCACACCCTCCCCCTCACCCCACGTAACAAGACAACCGTGTCAATGCCAGCGGGAGCTGGGATTCATTCTCGGGACAAAATGAACCACCAAAGAGAGTCCAGACTCGGGGACAGCAGGGAAATTAAGTGGAAATCTACACATTGTTTTAATCAAGATGTCTGCTCCAATATTTTCAAAATTCTGAAAGAAAAGTATTTTATCCTAAAATTCTTTACTCAGCCAGACTATCAATTACAAGGGCAGTATGTTAGTTTTCTAGGGCTGCCATAACAAAATACCACAGACTGGGTGGCTTAAACAAAAATTTATTTTCTCACTGTTCTGGAGACCAGAAGTCCATGGTGGAGGTGTCACCACGTCTGTGTCTCCTGAGGCCTCTCTCCTTGGCGGGCAGAGGGCCACCTGTTCGCTGTGTGCTCACAGGGCCCTCCCGCTGTGTGTGCACCTGATGTCTCTCTGAGTGTCCGCATTTCCTCCTCCTGTGAGGACACCAGTCAGACTGGATTAGGGGTCACCCTACCAGCCTTGTTTCAACTTAATCACCTCTTCGCAGCCCGTCTCTCCAAACACAGTCACTTTCTGAGGTACCGGCAGTTGGGGCTTCAACATATGAATTTGGGGTGACACCATTCAGCCCATAACAGGTAGAAAAAAGGCATTTTTATAGCAAGTAACAAGGAGAATGTGCTCCACCGAAATGAAGGTGTAAACCGTCCAGGAGGAACGAATCCAGCCCAGGAAATAAGAGATCTAACATAAGAAAGGGACAAAGGGATGACACGGAGGGAGGTCCTAGGATGACAGCTGTGAAAGAGCAGCCAGACTGGAGTCCAGGAAGATGGGGCAGCTCAGAGAGAGGGAGGTCTGGGATGGGAGTGGACACGGCAAACGGATGACCGGACGGGTTGGACTGCATTGATGCTGGCTCTGCGGTTCTAACAGTGATGCGCACGAAGAGATCTAAGGAAACGGAACAAACCATACTGAATCCAAGGAAAACCAAAGTCGTACAGAAAACACATGTAATCACAGAGTTCTGCAGGGTTCAGAAGTGAACAATATTCACATACGCTAATAAAGTAAACACAGAACATTAATTCAACCCAAAGTTGTGACGTCACTGTTTTGGGGAAGATAATGGGAAGGAAGGTCGGGGAGAGGGGTAACCTGAAGATGCTAAATCCACGTCTTCCCTCATAAGGAGTTGATGGAGAATGCCTGAAATCGGCTAATCAGGGGACTGCAGTTGAAGCGCGTAATGAGAAATCTGGAAGTTAGTATTGGAAGAAAGAGGAAAGAGTGGTGACAGTTCGTGCCTCTGGAGACTCAGGGGTCACCATGGCCGTGGTCAAGGGCTGACAGTTTCACTGTAAGCTTTAAGCTCCTTGCCTTTTTAAAACTACTTACGTGTATTACTTTAAAAAAAAATACAAATTAAAAATATCTGAGACAAAACAAGAAAACATTAAAGAAAATTTATAAATAAATTATAAATGAATAAATATCACCTCAGGTAAAAATATACAGAGATATCCACCTCTTACACTGTATTATATTTGAGCATCTTAAAGAACATTATAGCCGAGAAAGCTGGGGTCTCCGCTATCACTAAAGAAATAGACATGTTACATGCGCTTGTCCACCACGTGCCCGGCCAGGCACCACTGAGATGAAGGTGAACGAGAAACTGACTTTGTCCCCAGAGATCTCAGTATACTTGAAGAAATAAACACAAGGAATTGCACTTTGATGGGGTAGGCATAAAATCTTATATGTTTCTTTAAATTGCTAAGATATTCTCCCTTACTATTTTCTTTTTCTGTTTATCACGTAAAGCTGCTTAAATCTTTGCTACCTCACACAGAGCTCTCTGACATCCCATCTCTCTCTCTCTCCTCTTTTTAAGCCTAGTTTTGACTAGTTTTTATAGTGTAGTCTATTCTTTGTTTCCATTTTATTCTTATTGTGTAACTTTTACACCAATGACTAAAACTATTCACCATATCACCAAATCTGTGAGCTCTTTTCAGGCCTTTTATTTTTTTTAATTGACAGCTCTCCTACCATTTGACAAAGTTGAACGGTTATTTATTCTTGAAACTCACTTCCCTTGTGGCTTCAGTGGCACCACTCTTTTCAGAGGTTTTCAAGGGTTTGCCTTTGTAATCTCTGGCCGCTAAATCCTCCGCTGGCTCATGAAATGTTGGGGTTCCTGAAGGTTTCACGCCCAAACTCAGTTTTCACCTCTCAGGTGTCTCCATTGCAAACCAACAACTTCAGATAATCACTCCAAGGTGGTTTCCAGCGTTTTCTCTTCCAGTCCCACATTCCTCACTATACGTCCCACAAGCATGTCAAGCACAGTGTGCCCTCCCCCTGCCCCTCCCCCTGCACTCTCCTCCAGGACACTACCATCCATCTGCTCGTTTGTGCGGGAAACCTGAGGACCAGCCTCAAAGACAACTCTCACCCATTTCCCTGTGGGGCACTAAGTCCACCTCCTAAACAGTCCTCACATGTGTCCTCCCATCTCCAGCCCAACTAACAAAACTCGAGTTCAGGCCCTTGTCATTTCTTCTAAGACTTCATTTTTTTTTAGAGCAGTTTTAGGTCCACTACATAAGTGAGAGGAAGGTACAGAGATTTCTCATATAACCCCTGCCCTCACACGTGCACAGCCTCCCCCATTATCAACATCCCCACCAGAGTGGGACATTTGTCACAATTGATGAACCTGCACAGTCACATCATAACCACCCCAAGTCCATAGTTTCCATTAGGGTTCAGTCTCGGTATTGTACCTTCTGTAGGTTTGGACACATGTATAATGGTAGGTATCCATCATTATGGTAACATACAGAGTATTTTCACTGCCCTAAACATTCTCTGTGCTCTGCCTATTTATTCACTCCCCACTGACCACAATCCCTGGTAAACACTGATCTTTTTCCTGTCTAAATAATTTTGCCTTTTCTAGAATATCATATAGTTGAAATTACAGTAGATAGAATTTTCAGATTGGCTTCTTTCACTTAGTGATATGCATTCAGGTTTCCTCTATGTCTTTTCATGGCTTGATGGCTCATTTAATTTTAGTGCAGACGAATATCCCACTGTCTGGATGTCCCACAGTTGATTTATCCACTCACCTACTGAAGGACATCTTGGTCACTTACAAGTTTTGGCGACTATGAATAAAGCTGCTATAAACATCCATGTGCAGATTTTTGTTTGGATATAAGTTTTCAACTCCTTTAGGTAAATACCAAGGAGCGTGATTGCTAGATTACGTGGTAAGAGTGTGTTTCGTTTTGTAAGAAACCACCAAACTGTCTTCCAAAGAGGCTGTACTGCTTGGTACTCCACCAGCAAGAAGGAGAGCTCGCCAGCTCCACATTCTCACCAGCACTGGATGCTGTCAGTGTTCCAGACCGTGGCCATTCTCATCGGTGTGTGGTGGCATCTCACTGTGGTTTTACTCTGCGTTTCCCTGATGACTTTGATGTGGAACATCTTTCATACGCTTATTTGCCGTCTTCTTTGGTGAGATATCTGTTAAGATCTTTGCGCAATTTTTAAAAGTGAGTTGTTTGGCTTTGCAGGGTACAGAATTCCAGGGCAGTGTTTTTTTTTCTCCCAATGCTTTAAATATTTCACTCCCCTCTCTTCTTGCTTGTGTGGTTTCTGAGGAGAAGTCAGATATCATTCTCAGCTTTGTTCCTCTGTAGGAAAGGTGTTGTTTTCCTTTGCTTTCTTCAGGATTTTTCTTTATCTTTGATTTTCTGTAGTTCGAAAATGATATGCCCAGGTGTCAGAGTTTTAGGGGTTATTTTGGCATTTATCTTGTTTGGTGTTCTCTGAGCTTCTTGGATCTGTGGTTTGGTGTCTGACCTTAATTGGGGGCAATTCTCAGTCATTATCATTCCAAATATTTCTTCTCTTCCTTTCTCTCTTTCTTCCCCTTCTTGTATTCCCATTTTGGGTATGCGACACCTTTTGTAGTTGTCCCACAGTCTTTGGATGTTCTGTCTGTTTTTTTCAGTCTTCATTCTCTTTGCTTTTCAGTCTTGGAGGTTTCTATGGGGACATCCTCAAGCTCAGAGATTCTCTCCTCAGCTGCGTCCAGTCTACTAATAAGCCCATCAAAGGCACTCTTCATTTCTGTTACAGTGTTTTTGATCTCTAGCATTTCTTTCTGGTTCTTTCTTAGGATTTCCATCTCCCTGCTTACACTGCCCATCTGTTCTGACATGCCGTCTGCTTTATCCATTGGAGCTGTTAGCATGTTAATCATAGTTGTTTTAAATTCCTGGTCTGATAATTCCCTCATCCCTGCCACATCTGGTTCTGATGCCTGCTGTGCCTCTTAAAATTGTGTTTTTTGGCTTTTGGTATGCCTTGTAATTTTTTCTTGACAGCTGGACATGATGGACGGGTAAATTGAACTCCTGTAAGTTGGCCTTTAGTGATGTGGTGGGGAGGTATGGGGGTGGGGGGAGCAACAGTCCTATGGTTAGGTCTGCGTCCTGGTGGGCCTGTGCCTCAGGACTGTGAACTCACACGTGCCTCTCAGTCCTTCTCCCTCCCAGGTGGGACAGGATGGCTAGATTGGGCTCAAGTTGGGTGTTTCCTTCCCCACGTGGAAGGCTAGAGCCAGCTGGAGCTGAGTAGTCCCTTCCGCAGGTCAGTTAGGCTCTGATACACCCAGCAGGTTAGGCTCTGGTTCACTAGTTTCCCCTGAGGGCAGCCTCGTTGAGAGGACCAGAGTGCTCTGGCCTACTTCAGGACGGCTCCTTCCCCCCCAACCCTGCTGGAAGCATGAGAGTTTTCTCTGATATTTACTGTGAGAACCTGGTGGAGCTCCTGGAGGTAGAACTCACAAACGTGGGGGCCCCAATGACTGGGTCCCCGGGGTCTTCACTCTCAGAGTCGTCCACACTCGTCACCTGCAGCTCAGGGGCTCCTGCCCCGGCGCTGCTTCCTGCGGCGTCTCCTCCTGTCTCCGCTTGGGGAAGCTGTGACTCCCTGCATTCGCCTGGCTGTCTCCCCCGCTCAGGGGCGGGGGTGGCCCTGTGTCCTCACCTCTCTCATGGATCCCAGAAGAGTTGTTGACCTTCAGTCAGTCTAGCTTTTTCCTTCAGACCCTTGTCAACGTTCATCCTGACTGGTTTCTCTTCCTCCCGTTGTGTCTCTTTCCTATCCATCCTTCCACATGGGTAGTTCAGCTTTCTCTTTTATTCCTCCACACCCCTGCATGTGCTATTTTCGTTTTCCATTACTTCCATTTTCCACCTGAGAAAATCTTAACGTATGAGTTAAGATTCTTGTGGTTACACGTGGGAGAAAAGACAACTCAAGCCGGCTGAAGTGTATAAAAGGAATTGCTTGGCTCGTGGAGCTGAATTTCCAGGGTGAGCTGGCTTCAGGAATAACTGGATTCCTGGCTCAACATGTGTCACTGGGACTCTGTTTTTCTCCATCTCTCTGCTTATCCCGGCTGTTTCGGCATGTGTTGATTTAATTCTCTGTGTCACTGCAGTGGCTGTGATAATTCCAACCTCATATTCTTGAGGTTCAAGTCCAGCTAGGATGAGAGAATCTCTCTTTCCAGGCATCTAAGCAGCCCTGATTGACTAAAGTCACGTGGCCACCCCTGACCTGACAGCTGTGCCCAGAGAATGGAAAACACTTGTTGGCTTAGTTCTGGGTTACATACTCTTTGTCATCCATGAGCCTGTCCCATTGTTCCAGCGGACCACAAGGACTGAGGATGGCAGAGGGGTGGATACCCTGATGAAAGCCAGGGACTGTTACCCCAAGGAGGATAAATGGCTGCTGGACGACTAAAACACAATCTCCATTATATTATGTTTTTAAGACTCAGCTTAAGCACCTCCACTAGACCAAGCTCTTTGCGGGCAGGGACTTTTTCATCTTTTGTACCTTAATGCCTTAAACATACGAAGCACTGAATAAGCGTGTATTGAATGAAGAACACGCCTACAGGAAACCAGCAGAGGCAGCAACTGACTGCCAGGGGAGGTTGAGAAAGTTTCGAAGAGGAGGTAGCACCTCAGACAGGTCTGGCCGATGAGTGGGAGTGCGCCAGGCGGGGGTTGTGGGGGAAACAGCACGAAGGGATTGGAAAGAAGTAATTACGTGTGAAAATGTGCAGACCAGCAGGAGTGTTTAAGCCTAAATCATGTAGATTAGGAGAAGTGAGAGATAAAATGGCAGGAGGTGGGACAGGACAGGGAGGTTGGGGCAGCTTGTGAAAGACAAAAAGCAATGAAAACCTAAAGATTTGTATTTCTCTCTAGGCCATGGAGAATCACGGCAAGATTTTAAATGAGGGATTAATATAATCAAGTATTTTACTTTAGAAACACAGCGTTGATCTCTTTCTTGTGCCAGTTGGTCCTCCCACTGCTGTGAGCGTCAAGAAACAATTAGGAGACTGTTTACTAATCAGGCCAGAGAAAAAGAGGGAAATCAAGACAAGAATTTTTAGGAGGTGAAATTACGAACTGATAGTGACCACGTTCATTCAGAGATGGACGTGTGAGGGGATATCAGATTGTCTAGCCAGGCAGATGGCAGAGCCCGGCACAAAGATGAGGCACAGAGAAACAGGAAGGCCTCTGGAATGTGCCTCTCCCCTTCTCTTTCTTGGCTGTTCTGTGCTGTGTTTTGCTTTGCTTTTTCAATCCAAGAAGACATTTAGTCCATGCAATGTGCAACACAGTCAGGCAAGGTCTCCCCCAAATTGATAACTATCTTGCCAGGGCTGTTAGGACGAAGATGGGGTGATGTTTCTTGAAACCTGCAAAGAAGGGTTCTGGCCCAAATTCACCTGCACAGAGTTATAACTTCCCTCAGGAGAGCACGATAGGAAATTGGGAATTAGAGAAATCTAAACACAAGACCAAGTCTGTGCAACGGAAAGTGATGGGGGAAGAGTTCTAACCCTGCACTCGCTGACAGTAACTGTCAGAGTATGTATTTCAGGACTCATCTGACCCGGCTCTCTGGGCGCTATATTGACAGGAGGGTCTTTGTTTTCTCGGGGGTTTTTTTGGTGAGGAAAATTGGCCAGGGGCTAACACCTGTTGCCAATATTCCTTCTTTTTGCTTGAGGAGGATGGTCCCTGAGCTAACATCCATGCCAATCTTCCTGTATTTTTTGTATAGGGGACGCCACCACAGCATGGCTTGATGAGTGGTGTAGGTCTGATCCCAGGCACAGACCAGCAAGAACAAGAAAGTCTTGACCTTTGAAGAGATAAAGCACATTACAGAACAGAGGCCACAGTCTAGCGCTATTTTATGAAAGTAAAAAGTGAAGTAGAATACTAATTGGAAGAATTAGCGTATTACGCACCCCACCCCTGTGACTTTTTCCCACTCAAACTTTGGAAAGCGGGGTCCCCCCCAACACCAGTTTTTGAAATAGACCAAGAAAGAAACAAAAGAAGACAAGAAATTCTTGTCGCCTAAATTCAAGAGTGAAAGGTTTAGGTATGAGAAAGTGAAGATTTGAAAACAGATATGAGGTGGCCCAACCAGTTTTTCCTGCCCCTACAGGAAAAACCCTGGGGCTGAGAGGAGGGACAGACAACTCACGTAAGACTGGACAGTGAGCCAGACTTTCACTGCTCCTCCTCTGTGGCTGACTCTCGCAGGGGGGCTCCCTCTCAGGTTTGGGATTGGAGATCAGGGTGACCTGCGCTGTCTTCCCACTGGAATGTTAGAAGTCCTCCAACAGTCAGTGTGGCAGCTGACATGAGCTCTGCCCCACAAGGGCAAGGAGAGGACAGTACTATGAGACTTGTCACAAGAGGGACAGGACTCCCCTCCCAAGTGACAGGACTCATTACAGGAGCACCCGGGAGGCCCCCAAGGACTGGTGTGAGAGGACCACTGTTGAGCCCCAGGAGAGATGCAGAGAAGATCAGCAGGTCTGTCCAGGGGCATGCCCCCAGGAGGAAAGGACACTAAGCAGAGAGGTGTGGGGTGAGCTGTCCCCACTAGGGATCAGGTGAGCATCCAGCTGCAACTACCCAGATTTCTCATGGAGGATGGAGAAAGAGAGAGAGAAGGTGTACCTGCTTCTCATAAACCCACAGAGGCCCACAGTGACACAGCTCACTTCCGCTCCCATTCTCCCAGCAGGAACTAATCCACAGCCGCTCCTGAAAACATAACCCACGGCTGGACAGCTGCCTCCCAGGGTCAGTTCCACACTGTGGAAGGAGGAGCACAAATGTCTGGTCTCTGCTGCAGGCTTAGCTCTGGGCCTCTCAAAAAATTTTCAAGATTTAGAAAGAAAGTATAAAATTTTCCAGGAACAATAAAAGTGATTTAGTGGGTAAAATATAAAAACCTTACACATACATAAGAAAGCAATAATAGCAAATGAGTACCAGTTTTTCTGTAGGGCGGTAGTATAGTCTTTATTCTTTGCACTGAAAGGAAGACAAATACTAGAATTTGGTGTATGGATCATAAAGCTGAAGATTTAGTATTTGCTTGTGAATTGTAGTCTTTACAAGCCCATTTAGCAGCATTTTCCATCTACAGTTGGTATCATTGTATCGTTGCTGGTAGTATAAATTATTAAACCATTTTGATCCAGTAATTTTACTCCTGGAAGTTTATCCTAACAGCAAACCCAAAACACAGACATTATAACTATAACTAGATAGATAGGTGATAGACTTTTTAATTTATACAAGAGGAAATTGAAACTATATAATTAACCAAAAATAAGAGAATCTGTCAGTAAACAATGGTACATACATTCCATGAACTACTAAAACTAAAGAATAGGTTTTAATATATGGGAAAATGGTTACTTACAGCGGTAAATGTAAAAAGCATAGTTTAAAATTGCGTACACTACTTCTTGACAATTGTATAAGAAAAATCTATGCAGGGGGCCAGCCCGGTGGCGCAGCGGTTTGGTTCACGCTTTGTCAGCCCGGGATTCCTGGGTTCAGATCCCGGGCGCCTGCCGATGCACTGCTTGTCAGCCATGCTGTGGCGGCGTCCCATATAAAGTAGAGGAAGATGGGCACGGATGTTAGCCCAGGGCCAGGCTTCCTCAGCAAAAGAGGAGGATTGGCAACAGATGTTAGCTCAGGGCTGGTCTTCTGCACCAAAAAAAAAAAAAGTTAAAAAAAATGATACTCATTAATTGAAAGAAAAATAATATTAGAAAAAGAAAAATCTATGCATAGAAAATTCTGAAAAGAAATTCACCACAATGATTATTTTAGGTGATCAAATTATATTTATTTTTTTCTCATTTGTATTTTAAAAATTTCATGACATTATTATATTTAGAATAAAAACATTATTTTAAACATCATACGTACGCTTGCCTGTAACATTAAAAGATGCTTCTGAACATTGTGACAATGAAGATGTTTTGTTATGTCAGAATATTTAATTTGATAGTGTTATCAAATAAAACAATGAACTTTCATGGCAACTTCTAATCAAAAGTTGATAAATAATTTTCAAAAGCCATTTAAATTTTTTAATGAAACAACATAGGATCTCACCCTCCTCCACAAAGTTTCATTTAAGTTAGATTTTTTTTAATCCTATTTATCTAATGGAATTATGGAATTTTAAATATAAGTAGCATTGTAAATCATTTATTTTCCTCTAAGTATTTAAAAGCCTAATATTAAATATACATTTTTCACCATTATTTCCTTGAAGGAAAAATTAACTTCCATAAGCAAAAATTGTATAGAGATCTATAAAATAAACTTTAAGAACTCTATAAGCATTTGGAAATAGCCTTCAGAATTTCCTAGGTTTTGAAACTTTATGCCAATGTCATATAATTATCATGTTCTAGAATTTCTTTATCTAGAAAATACTTTATTTTGACTTTTAAATATCACACATTAAGTAACATTATTTTTCCATTTTCATTACTGTGTAAAACAACCCCAAGAGTTTGAGTGGCATACACACTGAGTGGCATAAACTATGTCTGACGTTTATTTCTAGAGAAAACTCCTTTCAATCCCTATTAATCGCTTCAGTTCCTCCACAGTTAATTAGAATTGTTTAGTCATTTGTTGTTATATTCCCACACCTAAGGCTGTTATCATAGTCACCAAAATAAAATGCTGACAAGTTCATTTTTTTAATTATTTCCGTCTTCTGAGGGGTTCAGAAATTTTACAGCCAATACTCAGTGACCATCAAATACCTATAATTCTTTTCTATCAAGGGCATCAAATCCACAGAGGCAAAAGTATCAAGAGAAAATCCAGACAAAATAATTTAATTTCTACCCCCCCACACCACCACCAACGGTAGGTGATACGCAACTACGTCTAAAAAATTAAATTTAATCCAAAATATATAGATCACTAGTCTTTTACCCATATTTTGACTGTTGAGGGTAGAAGGATTAGCTAAAGAGCAAATCAGAGACAGAAGCTACCAGGGGGGTCGTGGTGGAGGTCAATGACCCAGGCCCGGTGGGCAGGGCGAGGTTGCATAGGAGGGAAAGAGAAAGGAAGACATAGAGGTAGTCCCAGGGAAAAAGAGAGCCAAAATGACAAGCCAGGCCATTCTGACACACCTGAACCAAAGGAGTCCTATAAAAACATAAATCTCTGGGTCTTTATGTTTTATTACAAAAATAGTAACATGCAAAACAGGCATAACTGACCTTTACTGCATCCATTAACCCAACCCTGACTACAGGGGACTTTTTCCATTTTCTTTAAGTTCTGTATTATAGCTTGGATTTTTTTTTACAGTATGTGTTATTACCATTATTACACACATATATAATATTTGTATATATATTTTTAAGTCTGTTAAAACTGAATTAGCCTATAAAGATGTCCCAATCCTATCTCCCAAAACACCATTTTAAAGGCGTTTTTGAATCTTACACATAAAACAGGTTTATAGCTTAAAGAAACAAGGTATCTCTTAGAAATCTGCGGACTGCCCGTGCCATCCAGACTTGAGGCTAAGGGGTCACGCGGGGCTCCAGGTTTCCAGCCCCCGACTTCGCACCCTCAGGAGCGGGAAGGTCAACAGCAGCGTAACCATGACTCCTACGATCTAGACTCCATCCTCATGCTCTTCAGATTGAAAACAGAGTGTTTCATTAAGCAGTGACTTATTAGTAAAGAAGTACATTAATAACTTTAAAAGAGATGTAATTTGCAAAAAAAAAATTAAAAATTCAAGATAAAGAAAATGTGTGATTTGCGTAGAACAACGGATGACAGCGGGTAGCCTCCTGGTTAGCAGCTCCTCTGCGGGCTGGTTCCCTGTGGGGGCAGGCCCGACAGTTTGAGCTCTGGGAGGCGGGTGCAGTAGGAAGGAAGGAGTTTAACGAGTGACACGGGAACCGCAGAGACCGTCTGACCCATGTGGACCCTGAGTCACACCCTAGGGTGGTAGTTGAGGATGCGATAAGGCTGAATGTCTTGTGCTTCCAATGGCGATATTTTATTTATTTATTATTTTTTTTTTTTAATTTTTTTTTTGTGGGGAAGACCAGCCCTGAGCTAACATCCATTGCTAATCCTCCCCTTTTTGCTGAGGAAGACTGGCCCTGGGCTAACATCCGTGCCCATCTTCCTCCACTTTATATGGGACGCCGCCACGGCATGGCTGACAGGCAGTGCGTCAGCGGGCGCCCGGGATCCGAACCTGTGGACCCCGGGCTGCCAAGCGCGGACTAAACCGCTGCGCCACCGGGCGGCCCCTCCAATGGGGATATTTTAATGTGGTCAAAATAAACCAAAAAGGAAAGAAGAGAACCTCTCACTTACAAATTACATAACTGAAAAATATTTTTTGTAACCTAGAAGTTAAATATGTTTTCTTTTTGGTTTGTTCTGGTCACATCAAAATGTCTTCATGTCAGTAGTACAAGAATATTCATTGCAGCATTGTTTGAAACAGCAATAGGCTGGAAACAACTTCAGTACAGGACTGGTTACATAAATTATGAAAAAGCCATACAATGGCATGTTATGGAACATTTTAAAGGAATGAGGCATCCGTATTCTACTAACATGCAAGATTCTTCAAGCTATATTGTTAAATGAAACGAGGTAAGGAACAGTATGCACCCACGTGGGTGAAAAAGCAAGTCTACAAATAAGTTTGTGTGTTTAAACAATTTCTGGAATGATACACAATGTTTCTGGCACTAAAATGAAGCCATCAAAATGGCTGTGTCCAAGGACCGCGTACCTGGCACCACCACCTGGAATATCCAGAAACGTGGGAGTGTTTATTCATCTGTTCACTCACTCACTCATCCATTTACAAATAATTATCGACTGTGTACCATGTGCTTATTCCACATCAGTGATGCGGTGAACCAGTAGGTGAAATCCTGCCCACGTGGGGTTCACGTTCTATGGGGGAGACAGTTAAGTAACATACAACATAGAGGTTATGCCGTACATGTGAAGGTGATAGATGCTGTTGAATAAAAACAAGTAATAAGGTTTGGGAGGGGCAGGATTGGCGCCATTTGAACAAACACTAGGAAAAGTGGGAGGAGTGAGCCATATGGATATCTGGCGGACAGAGCACTCTGGGGGATAGTGTTCCAGCAGAAGGAAGAGCCAGTGCAGAAGTCCTGAGGCAGGAGAGGAGAGGAGTGTACCTGGCATGTTCAGGCAACAAACAGCAAGGAGCTGGGGTAGCTGCCGCAGAGTGAACGAGGGAGACAGCAGCTGGAGGTGGAGTCAGAGAGGTGACGGGGCAGACCGCGGGGGACCTTACAGGCTGTACATAAAGACTGGCTTCCCCGAGGAAGACGGGAAGCAGGGAAGGTTTTGAGCTGTGGAACGGCATAACCAGATTTGCTGTTTTAGAGAACCACTCTGACTGCCTTGCTGAGAACAGACTGCAGGAGAGCCAGCGAGGAAGCAGCGGGGGCGTTGAGAGGGTATTCCAACCCCCAGGCAGGCCAGAGAGCAGGGTAATCCTCACCAGATTAGCAGTCCAGAGATGCTGAGGGGCGAGCAGAACTAGGGATAGATTTGGAAAGCAGAGCAAATAGGATTTCCTCACATATTGTACGTGGGGCGTGAGAGGGAAGGAGGAATCAAGAACGACTTCAAGGTTTTGGGCTTGAGTGATCGGAAGACGAGGTGACTCCTTACTAAGGTGACGAACAGTGCAGACAGAGCAGTAATGAGGCGGAGGGTCAGGAGCTCAGTTCTGCCAAGTTTGAGAAACTCTTTAGACGTCTAAATGGAGATGCCAAGTAGGCAGTTGGATGTCGAGGGCTCGAGGTCAGGGGAGAGCTCCTGACTGGAGATATTAATTTGAAATGACATTTAAATCCACAGGAGTTGATGAGCCCACTAAGGGAGGAAAGCTGGACAAAGAGAAAGACCCACGGTCTTAGTCCTGTGGCACCCCAGTGCTAGGAGGTCAACAACAGGAGACCGAGAAGCTGATGATGTCCTCTCTCTTGACCAGGTGACGATTACACAGGTGTGTTCAGTTTTTGATAATTCATTGAGCTGGATACTTATGACCTGTGTTCTTTGTGTATGTTATTCTTCGATAATTTTTCAGTTCTCTTTCCCAGTCCCTCACTTTCTCATTATTTCTGCCTGGAATCGTAAAGAAATTTGTCTCTTCAACAAATTTAACAAGGCTGCAGTTTCCTTCTCTTCAATATTGAATCTTCTACCAAACACATGTCATCTGCTCAGGAAATTAAAGCTTTTTAAAATTTGTTTTAAATTCAATTAATTCCGGGGCCGCCCCGTAGCGCAGCTGTTTAGTTCGCGCTTGGCAGCCCGGGGTTCGCGGGTTCGGATCCCGGGCGCCCGCCGGCGCACTGCCTGTCAGCCATGGCGTGGCGGCGTCCCATATAAAGTAGAGGAAGATGGGTGCAGATGTTAGCTCAGGGCCAGTCTTCTTCAGCAGAAAGAGGAGGATTGGCAACGGATGTTAGCTCAGGGCTGGTCTTCCTCACACACACACAAAAATTTCAGTAAATTCCATCTCAGAACCCCACTATCCAAGGTGGCATGAAATTTACTCTCAGTCTTCCTAATGGGGGAGGGACAGGCAAGAGCCGCAAGGATCTTATGTGGACCAAGGGTAGGAATAAGGGCCCTCTGTCCTTCATCATTGTCCAAGCCCATGTGGCCTGTTCTCCTGGAAGGCTGAGGAGTCTTTCCCCAGGGCCTGTAAGCCAGGGGACCCGCAGAGCTGCCTTCACAGACCTCATGCGGGCAATCCCATCCAAGGTGTGGGGCACTGTGCAGGACCGCAGACCCCTCCCTGTCAGTTGTGGATACATGCCCCACTTCCATTTTTCTCATTCACAGAGAATCCCATTCTGCCCCTAACTGTCTGCCACCTTGGGTTTCTCCAAACACATTCCTATATCCCACCTCTCTTCCCTCTCATCAGCCAAACATCCTCCCTCCAAACAAAAACTGGGTGTCATTTGTTTGTCTTCAGGGTCCGTGGTAGCGCCTGTTTTCAGCCATGAAACACACACCTTATTATTAGTACCCGAGGTAAGAGAAAACAGATTTAGAACACAAAGACTTGACTAACTGTGGAGGATGAAGGAGGCAAAAATTCTTATCACTTTACAGTTTTCAAGTTATTTTGATCAGGAGGCTGTGTTCCCCTAGAAGCATCAGCTATCCTTTCTGGAAATGGGTGTGAGGGAAGGAGCCAATATCAGGTCCTTGTTTACATCCCACGTAGTGAATCTGGGGAAACCAGAAGGTATGAGTTCTAGGATGAAGAGCCCCAGGCACCACATCCATTTGCTTCATCCCTTAAGAGACTCTTACGAAAAGGGATTCTTCCTTTGAAAGAATCCACCTTAGCAAATTCTCTTATCAATTTTAAGCTTTTTTCCTTACTTTATTCTCTTGGTTTCCTAGGTGAGTAATTATGACATCCACAAAAAGATATCTTTTTAAAAAATTTTTTATTGAAGTATAGACAATATAGCATTATATTAGTTTCAGATGTGCAACATAATGATTTGATATGCATACATATTGCAAAATGATCACTGCAATAAATCTAGGTAATATCCATCATCATATATAGTTACAAAAAATTTTGCTTCTTGTGATGAGGACTTTTAAGATTTAGTCTCTTAGCAACTTTCAAATATGCAATACAGTATTATTGACTACAGTCACCATGTAATGTTGTGCATTACATCCCAGGACTTATTTATTTTATAATTGGAAGTTTGTACCTTTTGACTCCCTTCACTCAATTTGCCCACCCCCTACCCCCATTCTCTGGCAACCACCAATCTGTTCTCCGTATTTGTGAGCTTGTGGTTTTTTTTGGTTTTTTAATTCCACATATAAGTGAGATGATACGGTATTTGTCTTTCTCTGACTAACTTATTTCACATAGCATAATGCCTTCAAGGTACATCCATGTTGTCACAAATGGCAAGATTCCATTCTTTTTTATGGCTGAATAGTATTCTATTGTATGTATACACCACATTTTCTTTGTCTATTCATCTGTTGTTGGACATTTTCGTTGTTTCTATATCTTGGCTATTGTAAATAATGCTGCAACGAACATGGGGATGCATGTATCTTTTCAAATTAGTGGGGTTTTTTCTTCAGATAAATACCCAGAAGTAGAATTGCTGGATCATATGGTAGTTCTATTTTTAATTTTTTGAGGAACCTCTATGCTGTTTCCCATAGTGACTGCACCAATTTACATTCCCAGCAACAGTGCAGAAGGATTCCTTTTTCTCCACATCCTCACCAACACTTGTTATTTCTTGTCTTTTTGATAATAGCCATTCGAATAGATGTGAGGTAATATTTCTTTGTGATTTTGATGTGCATTTCCCTGATGATTAGTGATGTTGAGCATCTTTTCATGTGCCTGTTGGCCATCTGTATGTCTTCTTTGGAAAAATGTGTGTTCAGTTGCTCTGCCCCTTTTTCAATCAAATTATTTGGGTTTTTGCTATTGAGTTGTATGAATTCTTCATATATTTTGGATATTAACGCCTTTTCAGATACATGATTTGCAAATATTTTCCCACATTCAGTAGGTTACCTTTTCATTTTGTTAATGGCTTCCTTTGCTGTGCAGAAGCTTTTGAGTTTGATGTAGTCCCATTTGTTTAATTTTACTTTTGTTGTCTTTTGTTTTGAGATCAGAGCCAAAAAATCATCACCAAGACTGATGTCAACAAGCTTACTGCCTATGTTTTCTTTTAGGAGTTTTATGGTTTCAGGTCTTACATGCAAGTCTTTAATCCATTTTGAGTTAATTTTTGTGTATGGTGCAAGATAGTGGTCTGGTTTCATTCTTTTGCCTGTGGCTGTCCAGTTTTCCCAGCACCATTTATTGAAGAGACTGTCCTTTCTTCATTGTATATTCTTGGCTCCTTTGTTGTAAATTGATTAACCATATATAAGTGGGTTTATTTCTGGGCTCTCTATTCTGTTCCATTGATCTATTGTCTGTTTTTATGCCAATACCATACTGTTTTGATTACTATAACTTTGTAATATTGTTTGAAATCAGGAAGCGTGATGCCTCCAGCTTTGTTCTTCTTTCTCAAGATTGCTTTGGCTATTTGAGGTCTGTAGTTCCATACAAATTTTAGGATTGTTTTATTTCTATGAAAAATTCTATTGGAATTTTGATAGGGATTGCCTTGTATCCCTAGATTGCTTTGGGTAATATGGACATTTTAACAATATTAATTCTTCCAATCCATGAGCACAAAATATCTTTTCATTTATTTGTGTCTTCTTCAAATTCTTTCATCAGTGTCTTATAGTTTTCAATGTACAGATCTTTCACTTCCTTGGTAAAATTTATTCCTAGGTATTTTATTCTTTTTGATGCAATTTTAAATGGAACTGTTTTCTTAATTTCTCTGATAGTTCATTATTAGCGTATAGAAACACAACAGATTTTTGTACATTGATTTTGTATCCTGCAACTTTACTGAATTCATTTATTAGTTTTAACAGTTTTCTGGTGGAGTCTTTAGGGGTTTTGACACATAATATGATGTTATCTGCAAATAGAGACAGTTTTACTTCTTCCTTTCCAATTTGGATAACTTTTATTTCTTTTTCTTGCCTAACTGCTCTGGCTAGGACTTCCAATACTATGCTGAATAAAAGTGGTGAGAGTGGGCATCCTCATCTTCTTCCTGATCTTAGAGGAAAAGCTTTCAGCTTTTCACCATTGAATATGATGTTAGCTGTGGGCTTGTCATTTACGGCCTTTATTATATTGAGGTACGTTGCCTATACACCCACTTTGTTGAGGGTTTTTATCATAAACGGATGTTGAATTTTGCCAAATGCTTTTTCTGCATCTATTGAGATGATTACATAATTTTTTCCCTTCATTTTGTTAATGTGGTATATCACATCGATTGATTTTGTGGATGTGGAACCATCCTTTCATCCCTGGAATAAATCCCACTTGATCATGGTATGTGATCTTTTTAATGTGTTGTTAAATTCAATTTGCTAATATTTTGTAGATGATTTTTGCATCTATGTTCATCAGGGATAGTGCCTGTAATTTTCTTTTCTGGTAGTGTCCTTCTCTGCTTTTGGTATCAGGATAATGCTGGCCTCGTAAAATGAGTTTGGAAGTGTTCCTGCATCTTCTATTTTTTGGAAGAGTTTGAGAAGTATTGATTTTAATTCATCTTTGAATATTTGGTAGAATTCACCAGTGAGGCTATCTTGTCTTGGACTTTAGTTAGGAGGTTTCTGGTTACTGATTCAATCTCTTACTAGTAATGGGTCTATTCAGATTTTCTATTTCTTCATGATTCAGAATTGGTAGGTTGTGTGTTTCTAGGAATTCATCCATTTCTTCTAAGTTAACCAATTTGTTGGAATATAATTATTCATAGTAGTCTTTTATGATCCTTTGTATTTCTGTGGTATCAGCTGTAACATCTCTTCTCTCATTTCTGGTTTTATTTATTTGAGCTCTCTTTTTTTCTTGGTGATTCTAGCTAATGGTTTGTCAATTTGTTTATCTTTTCAAAGAACCAGCTCTTAGTTTCACTGATCTTTTCTGTTGTCTTTTTAGTCTCTATTTCATTTATTTCCACTCTGATTTTTGTTATTTCTTTTCTTCTACTAACTTTGGGCTTCTCTTGTTCTTCTTTTTCTAGTCTCTTAAGGTGTAAACTTAGGTTGTTTATTTGAGGTATTTCCTGTTTCTTGAGGTAGGTATTTATCTATATGAACTGTTAGAACTGCTTTTGCTACATCCCATAAATTTTGGTATGTTGTATTTCCATTTTCATGTGTCTTGGGTATTTTTTGATTTCTCTTTTTCTTTGTTGACTCATTTGTTGTTCAGTAGCATGTTTAATCTCCAAATATTTGTGAATTTTCCACTTTTCTTCTTGTAATTGATTTCTAGTCTCATACCACTGTGGTTAGAAAATATGCTTAATATGATTTTGGTCTTCTTAAATTTATTAACTTTTCTGTGGCCTAATATATGATCTATCCTGGAGAATGTTCCATGTGCACTTGAGAAGTATTCTATGTATTCTGCTTTTGATGAAATATTCTGTTTATATCTGTTAAGCCCATCTGATCTAACATGTAATTTAAAGCTGATGTTTCCTTATTAATTTTCTGTCTGGATAATTTATCCATTGATGTAAGTGGAGTATTAAAGTCCCCTACTATTACTGTATTGCTGTCTATTTCTCTCTTTAGGTCTGTTAATATTGCTTTACATATTTAGGTGCTCCTATGTGGGTGCATAAATGTTTACAAATGTTATATCCTCTTGTTGGATTGACCCCTTTATCATTATGTAGTGCCCTTCTTTGTCTCTAATTAGAGTCTTTCTTTTAAAGTCTATTTTGTCTGATATAAGTATAGCTATCCCAGTTTTCTTTTGGTTTCCATTTGCACTGAATATCTTCTTCCATCCCTTCACTTTCAGTCTGTGTATGTCCTCACATCTGAAGTAAGTCTCTTATAGGCAGCGTATAGATGAATCTTGGTTTTTTTTTTTTCAATCTATTCAGTCACTCTATGTCTTTTGATTGGAGAATTTAGTCCATTTATATTTAAAGTAATTATTGATAGGTATGTACTTACTGCCATTTTGTTAATTGTTTTCTGGCTGTTTTGTAGTTCCTCTGTTTCTTCTTCTCTTGCTCTCTTACTTTGTAGTTTGATGACTTTCTTTAGTGCTATGCTTAGATTCCTTTCTCATTATCTTTTGTATGTCTACTATAGGTTTGTGCTTTGTGGTAACCATGAGGCTTACATATAACAATCTATATTTAGAAAGTCTATTTTTTGTGTGTGTGTGAGGAAGACTGGCCCTGAGCTAACATCCATTGCCAATCCTCCTCTTTTTTGCTGAGGAAGACTGGCCCTGGGCTAACATCAGTGCCCATCTTCCTCTACTTTATATGGGACGCTGCCACAGCACGGCTGACAAGCAGTGTGTCAGCTGGTGCCAGGATCCGAACCTGTGAACCCTGGGCTGCCAAAGCACAAACTAAACTGCTGCGCCACCGGGCTGGCCTATTTTAGAAAGTCTATTTTAAGTTGATAAGTTTGAACATATTTCAAAGCTCTATATTTTTGCTCTCTCCCCACATATGGTTTGTTTTTGATGTCACCAGTTACATCTTTTTATCTTCTGTATCCCTCACCTGATTATTGTAGTTATAGTTATTTTTACTACTTTTGTCTTTTAACCTTCAGACTAGCTTTATACGTGATTAACCTACTACATTTACTATATATTTACCTTTACCAGAGAAATTTATACTTTCATATATTTTCTTGTTACTATAGTGCCTTTTCTTTTCAGCTTAAATAAGTCCCTTTAACATATCTTGTAAAGCTAATTTAGTGGTGATGAACTCCTTTAGATTTGCTTGTCTGGAAAATTCTTTATCTCTCCTTCAATTCTGAATGATAACTTTGCCAGGTAGAGTATTCTTGGTTGGAACTTTTTTCTTTAAGCACTTTGAATGTATCATGCCACTGCCTGCTACCCTGCAAAGTTTCTGCTGAAAAATCTGCTGATGGTCTTATGGGGGTTCTCTTGTATTTAACAAGTTGTTTTTCTCTTGCTGCTTTTAAGATTCTTTCCTTGTCTTTAACTTTTTAATTATGACGTGTCTTGGTGTGGGTCTCTTTGGTTCATCTTATTTGGAATTCTCTGGGCTTCCTGGTTCTGGATGTCTGTTTCCTTCCCCATGTTAGGGATGCTTTCAGCCATTATTTCTTCAAATAAGTTTTCTGCCCCTTTCTCTCTCTCTTCTTCTTCTGGGACCCCTATAATGCAAATGTTAGTCCACTTGATGTTGTCCCATAAGTCCCTTATGCTATCTTCACCTTTTAAAATTCCTTTTCTTGCGGCCAGCGTGGTGGCGCAGCAGTTTAGTTCGTGCTTGGCAGCCCGGGGTTCGCGAGTTCGGATCCCAGGCTCGGACAGACACACTGCATGTCAGCCATGCTGTGGTGGCATCCCATATAAAGTGGAGGAAGACGAGCACAGATGTTAGCCCAGGGCCAGTCTTCCTCAGCAAAAAGTGGAGGATTGGCAATGGATGTTAGCTCAGGGCTGGTCTTCCTCACAAAAAAAAAAAAAAAAAATTCCTTTTCTTTTTGTTGCTCTGATTAAGTTCCACTGCTCAGTCTTCAATGATCCTTTCTTCTGTTTCCTCTAGTCTGCTGTTGAACCCCTCTAGTGTATTTTTCAGTTTGGTTGTTGTTTTCTTTAGCTCTGTGGCTTCTGTTTGGTACTTTCTTATATTTTCTATTTCTTTGTTGAAGTTCTCACTGTGTTCATCCATTCTTCTTCCAAGTTCAGTGAACATCTTTATGACCATTACTTTGAACTCTTTATCAGGTGAACTACTTATCTCCATTTCCTTAAGGTTTTTTCCTGAGGTTTTATCTTGTTCTTTTGTTTAGGACATATTCCTCTGTTTTCTCATTTTGCTTGACTCTTTGTATTGGTTGCTATGTATTAGATGAAACAGCTACCCCTCTCCCTCTTGAAGGAGTGGCCTCATGCAGGAGATGAATTTATTGTTCAATCTTGCCCTAGACTGTTGTTTGTCTCTCAAACCTTTGTGATTGTCCAAGCAGTCTATTTTATTTTTAATCACTCTCAGTTGTTGAGGGTGTGCCAAGACTTGTCAGCATCCCAGAAGGGGAGATTCTTAGTCAGCACTTAGATTCAGGCCGATTGCAAGCCAGACCCTCAGGAAGCAGCTTTTAAAGTATGCAAATACATACAGTCCTGTGGAACCACAAGTGTAAGCCATCATGACCACAAGGCCGGGTGATCTAGAAGTGTCCCCTGGGTGACAGTCACATAAATGAGGGCTCCAGATGAGTGTACAAGCTCCTTTCTGGGAGATACTAGTCAGCTGTAGTGAGTCAGAAGGAGAGTACAAAGATGGTGTCTGCTGGCCTACGTTCCAGAGAGCACCTTCACAGGCCTCTGGAGTGTGCCAGACCAGAAGCCTGCCCCTCAGGACTAGCAAATAGGCCTCTTTCTCAGCAAGACTGGGGTGTATTTCAGTCTGCTGTCTGTGCTGTGCCCTGCCGGTGGCAGCCTGCCAAGAGCTGTCTCTCTGATTATTACAGTTCTGTGGGACCCAAAGATGCAAGCCCCCTGCTCACCAGAGCCAGGCCCAGGCGTCCCCTGGGTTGCAGCTGCAAAACCAGGACACCAAATGTGTGTAAAAGATACACAGTGTGTGAGGGATACTGGCACTACAGAGAATGCAGAGGGAAAGTGCGAACACCCGTTGAGGAAAAAGGAAAAAAAAAGATGGCACCCACCAAGAAAGAAAAATGGCACCCACTGGATTTAGCAAAGTAGGGGAAGAGCAGGAAAGTGGCGCCCACCAGTGTCTCCACCTCCAGAGACTTTCCCAGCAGGCCCCTGCCCTCTGGCCGACACTTTAAGATTAGCAGATGAATCTCTTTCATGCGAAGTCGGGGCACTTTTCAAATGGCTGCTCCTGCGCTGGGCCCTGGGGAGAGCGACTCTGCAGCCAGCCCTGTAAGAGGTGCTTCTCAGTTCTCCGCAGCCCCGCCAGCCTCGGGGATGCAAGCCCTGGTGGTTTTCAAAACCAGATGTTCTGGGGGCTTGTCTCTCAGGTTGGGGTGCCTGATGTGGGGCACAAACCCTCTGTTCCTCAGGGAGAAGCAGCAGGTGCGTGAGTTCCACCCCGGCTCTGAGTCGCCCTGCCAGGGGCGGCATGTACGGTGAGACCATGTCTCAGCATCTCCCACCGCCTTTGCCGACAGAGAGAAGGTGCTCAGCTGGTTGTCAGCTTTTTTGAGAGGAAACTGCAGCTGTAGAGTCGATGTGTTCGTGCGGGAGGTGAGTTCAGGATCTTCCTACCTTGCCGTCTGGAACCTCCCTCCTTTACCTCCTTTCTAATTCAAATCATTCATGATCTTTTCTTGCTTTGTTTCATTTTTTTGAGAACCTCCAAGATAACCGTATACATAATAATGCTGGTAGAATAGCCTGACTTTAAATCAAAATGTTTCAATGTTTCACCATTTAGGATACTATTTGTTCTTGGTTTCTGATAACCAGTCTTTAGAGTTTCACTGTTCTAGTTTGCTAATATAATAGTTTATGCTGACATAGTTTCTAATATTGAGCCATCTTAGCCTTTTCAAAATATGGGGTAAAAAGTTCTCCTCAAAGTACATTTCATAACCTCCCTCCCCCCGCTTAGAAAAGCCCAATTAATCAGCAATGAGAGTAACATAAGAAAAACCTATTAAGCTCCTCTGGGCAGTGATTTATACATAAATATATTTTTCCAAATATATAACTCCGTTTTACTAATGAGGAAAGAGACCTAGAAACATTAATAATTGTCCCAAAGGCCCACAACTAAGCAGTGGTAGAATCAGATTTGAACCCAGGTTTACAGACTGAGCTCTTTAACAACTACATTATTCTGTTTCTCATGAAAGCGTTAGAGAAAACCAAGAAATGACAGGAGGCTTCACAATGGCAGACAAACCTCATGTGCTATTTATTCAGTCTCAAATTCTACTGAAATGACAGTAAACATTTGTGAAAGGGAATAAATCCAAAACAGTATATAGAGCAGAAGGGAAGGCTCAAGTATTTCAGAAATCCTGACAAATTTCTAGAAGACAGAGCAGAGGGTATCAGAGTAGAGGAAGTCACAAGCCAGACAGAGCAGGGATGCCTTTAGTCCAGCCCAGCCCCAGAGAGGACTCACAGCTGTGGGAGTGAGGTACAGCGTGGGACTGGGCTGCTGGCAGTCACTGTGTCACATAAAGGGTTGTCTGTGAACAGGTGGTCCAGTCAGCTCTTTCCGTTACCCATTCCCACTCAGCAACCACTCCGATGACACGGAGCATGGCAGTATCTGCACGATGTTGACAGAGAGGTGCTTTTTAAAGAAATGGACTGTATTACCTGCGTGGAAATGGGATCAGGCTCCAAACATGGGACTTGGCCCGTAGAGTACGCCCTCTTTGTCACTTGGCAGCAGGGAAGACTTCCTGGAGTCCTGACTCAGCCAACAAGACAGCAGCCAGCCACACAAAGGGAAGAGAAGGCAAGATATCCCAGGCAAATGGCATTATCTTGAACCTGAGCAAAGGCATGAGGATAAGGAACAGCATGGTGCTGAGGGAAATATTATATTCCCTCAGGGGATAAAGGTCAGTCGTAGGTGTGACAGATGATGAGGCTAGAGGGGCAGACAGTAGCCAGATCTGACAAGTAAGCTTGTACTTGCCCTGTGGGCAAAAGGGAGCCATTGATGACATGGTCAAGACC
Organism: Tapirus indicus; assembly: GCA_031878705.1. Classification (NCBI taxonomy): domain Eukaryota; kingdom Metazoa; phylum Chordata; class Mammalia; order Perissodactyla; family Tapiridae; genus Tapirus; species Tapirus indicus. The sequence continues at coordinate 151,580,333 of CM062918.1, read as the reverse complement.
ACTGTCTTGGCAGATGTGTAGAGAGGGGACTTGGGAATGGATGCTCTCTGGGTATCCCAATGCAGTGGTTCCCAAAGTGTGGTCTGGGGAGGCAGCATCGGGACTTGGGAACTTATGGGAAATGCAAATTACTGGGCCCCACTCCAACCTACTGGACCAGATCCTCTGGAGGTAGGCCCAGCAATCTGTTTTAACAAGCCCTCCAGGTGACTGTGGTGCACACTCATTTGAAAACCACTCTTACAAGGAATACCTCTTATCTCAAGACATTTCATTTCTTCTATGAACCTCTTGGGCCCCACCCACGTAGAATGGACCATATCCTTCATTGTTACCCGGTCTGTCCCCTGGATATACTCCTCATGCAGTAGGATTTTATGGTGCTTCCTTATGTCAGTCTTCTCACGGCAAATGGCATGTTCTTTGTATCAGGTTCTCTCTCTCACCTGCCTTTGCAGCCCCGGCAGGACCTAGCAAAGTACTTAATAAAGTAGCTTCTTGAATGAGTGAACACACAAAGACATATTAGGAGACATTTGCAGTAGTTCAATCAACAGGCAAGGAGGAAATGAGGTCTCGAACGAAAAGCGTAGTGGGGATGGACCTGAGAGATATTTGGGAAATAAAATGGGCGGAATGCTCAGAAGAGCTAACAGTGATAGAGCTCTTACTCTGTGCCAGGTAGTTCTAAGTGCTTTACAAGAATTCCTGTTTAATCCTCACAATCACCCTATGAGGGAGCTACCATTTTTATCCCTATGTTATAGGTGAGGAAACTGAAGCAAAGTGACTTACCACGTCAAACAGCAAAGATTCAGCCGAGATTCAAACCCAGGGGATGTCTGGCAGCAGAGTCCTTGTTCTTTGTGTTATTCTCCCTCCAAAATCTGTGCTAAGGTTTCCAGCTTGAGTGGTTGTGTAAACAGGGTGTCATCAGCAAAGACATAAAAACAGGAAAAGCCAGGGAAGACGTTGAATCCAGCTGTAGATATGCTGTTTGAGATGCCTTTATGGGGGTGTCTGGCAAGTGGTTTGATTAAAACAGGCACACCTTGGAGATGCTGGGGGTTCCATTCCAGACCCCCGCAGTAAAGCGAATACCGCAATAAAGTGAGTCACATGAATTTTTTGGTTTCCCAGCATGTAAAAAAGTTAAGTTTACACTATAGTGTAGTCTATTAAATGTGCAATAGCATTATGTCTCAAAAAACAATACCTTGATTCAAAAATACTATATTGCTAAAAAATGCTAACCATCATCTGAGCCTTCAGCAAGTTATAATCTTTTTGCCGGTGGAGGGTCTTGTAAAATAATGCAATATCTGCAAAGCGCAATGAAACAAGGCATGCCTGTGGTCTGAGATACGTGAGCAGGGACTGGGCTAGGTATGCAGATTTCGAAATCAACACGAAACCATGAGAATGGATGAGATCACCCAGGAAAGATTGCGTACAATGAGAAGACGTGGACTGAAGCCCTAGTGAATAACATTTAAGGGACACTCAGATGAAGTGGCCTCAGGTACGAGGAAAGCCCCGAAGACAGGAGCGTCCTGGAAGCCAACGCAAGAAGGAGCCTCCTGGAGGAAGTGACCAGCGTCAGCCTCAACGCGTCAAAAGTGAGAAAAAGACCGGAGGCCCATCTGGCATCTACGACTTCACCCAAATTGTTTGCTCTGATCACCAAGAGGGATGAAAGCCAGATTAGAAAAGGTAAGAAGTGAGAAGAAGGCAAAGAATCGGGAAAGCAAAACTGACTTTAGATAGGCAGTGTCTTGTGGAAGATGCAGTAAGAAAGCTTCAGCCTAGTAGAGGAGAACTTGGCGTACTTTCGAGTCCAGCAGAAGGAACGAGTGGAAGTGGTGGTGAAACTAAAGGGAAGAGAGGGAGGACCAACGTAGCCAACACCTGGGGGAGACTGCAGAGGGCTGGGCTCTGAGACAGAGGTTGGACTTGAGGCAAAGGACAACCAGTCTCTGAGATGAGGATACGAGGATAAGAATGGATGGGAGATTGTTAGGTGAAAGGACAGGAATAATGACCTTAATTGTATTAATAAATGAAACTAATGGTGGTCTGCTGGGTAGGGAAGCAAGGGTTAAGTGTCACACTTGAAGGAAGATTTGGGGAACGGGAGAGGGAGCGTCCCTAAACGCAATAAAAGGACAAGTACTTTTATGAGTGAGCCATTTCAGGAGACTGAGACTGTGTGGACAGAGGCTAGGAGGGACTAGAGAAATGGGAACGGCCTGCGGGACTCTGAAGTCAAGGAACAGCTTAGAGCCAGCGGGGACAGGACTTGATGGATAGGAGGTCCCACGAGAGCAGGATACTGGAGGTTAAGTTCAAACAGCTCCAGATGAGAACATCAAAGCTGCAGCCCTCAGAGTGGTCGGTGGAAATAGTAGAGACGAAGGTTAAAAAAGCAAGAATCCGGGGTTGGAATGTTGAATAAGGGTATCTACAAAGATACATGCCAGGAAACATCTAAATTGCTGGCACTTAGGCTTGATGTTTTTGTTTGGAAAAATACACTTGAAATGTGAAGGGGAAAAAAATGCTTGAGGCAGATGATCCACCTCCCGTGAGTAACACAATCTGACTGCTCCTCTGGACGGGGTGAGGGTGGTGTAGAGGACAGGAAGAAAGAAGACGGGGAGGAGGAGGAGTCAGACACTGGCACCGAGTGGGGAAAAGCTCCGGAGGAATGCAGCGGCAGGGTGGCTGAAAGGAACCTGGAGGAACAGGTGGGAACGTCTAATTCTGGGCTGTTGGTGGTGGGGTGTGCAATGTGACAGAACTCCTAGACCCATCTTGCCTCAGGATCGCTCAGCTGAGCCAGCTACGCTCACCAAAGCCTCGTGAACGAGTGCTCTGCTGTTAGGTGGGACCATACGACTTCTTGCCCACCATGTCACCACAAGCGGGGACCGCCATTGTCAGATGAAAGCACTGATGATGAGTCACTTCTCAATCTCCCCCACCACAGCAACCGACAACATTCCAAATGGTCGCTTGGTCACCCTAGGTCCCGGTGAGATGGACGGCAGACCCCCCATCCCACCCACAAGAGACATGTAGCACAAGTTGCTCTAAACCATCCATTTTGGGGACTGTTCGTATTGCGGCATAATATGATTGTATATACTTCCAATATCCGATCAATGGCTGTCCTGTCAACTTTATCTCAAACATCCTTTCACCCCAAAACTACAGCATACCGTTCCCTCTCACCTGTATTAGCGCAGTAATGTCCTAGCTCATCAAGGGTCTTACCTTCCTTCCTTCCAATCCATTCTCTAAACTGCAGTCTTTCAAAACTACAAATCTGATCACGTGACTGCCTGGCTTTTAAGTCAATGGCTTGCCATCAACTCCGAAATGCAATCCACACAGTTTATATGGCCCCAACAGTCTGCCCTTCCCAGCCCCTCTTACATTCCAGACTTTCCAGACTACAGCCACACTCAGCTTCTGAACACACCACGACCTCGTCTCTATGCTTTTGCCAATTTTATTCCCACTGCACGGAGTACACCACTTCCTTGGCTGGCTGGTTCTGATCCCCCGACCAGGAATCTGTGCCGCAAACCGTACAGAACCCTGTACTTCACCTATTACAACACTATTGAATAGTAGTTAAGTATTGTGTTTTCCCCAGTCGCCAACGTCAAGCAAATGGTACTGAAGAGTAGGAGGGACCAAGGGAATAAGGGGAAGAGTCATTAGCGTGGCCTTCGATCTGTTCACAGGATGGAGGTGTGGTCCTCCGCGTTGTAGGGGTCCTGACCCGCAGACCCTGTGAGCGGAGGCTACGGCAGTGCACAGATCAGTGGGGCCTCTCATCTGGGCAGCCACACAGGGTCATCTGATCATGCTTGACTGCACCTTCAAGGACAACTGATGCTGAAACAAATTTCCCAATCTTTCAAATGTAGGTTTTAAAGGCTATAAATGATTCTCAAGGGTTCCAAACTCAGCATTCTGGACTACTCACACTGCTGGCCAATCAGCCTTATTAATATTTCAGTAACATCATGTAAAAGGAAAACAACTTATTTTTGCTTATGCCAATTCTCCCAAGTGGGACTGAAACAGTTCAGAAGCTTGAAAGACTACTCACTCACTCAATGGTCTTGTTTCAAATAGGTAATTGCTGGTAGCTTTTCTGCCGCATGCCTACCACCATCAGTCTTTAATATCCCTTGTATAGGTACCAAGATTCATATAGAAGCCTTCATCTCCAAACATCAACTAATCCTAGAAAAATTCCAAAAATCTGCCATAGTCAGCTTAACTTAAATAGTTGCTTTCAAAGTTCAAATATATATTGTTTCGGAATTGTACAAAGTATCATTATCTGGCATGTGTTTAAATATTACAGCTAAACGGAAACTACTGGTCGGTACTGGGAAACAAGTCATTAGTTCAAGAAAGTAAATTGACAAACTATTCTCTTGAAGAGAATGTAAATGAGTAGCTTTGAAAACCCATTTACTCTTTTTATAAGAATTAAGCAAAAGGCACTAGTTGCTGATGGCTACTGTTGCTAACCTCTTGTACACAGTGCATCATACAGTGCATCGAGTGCAAAGTCCTCCACTGCCTCACCTTCCCCGTGTGGTAGTAGGGCTATTACGTATGCAGAAAGCATCTTACAGCCAGAGAAAAACAGCATGTTAAGGGATTTACACAAGACCATCCATTAAATCAGAGGTAACAGTATATAGAGTAGAAACCTGTTTTCACTAAACCATGATAGTTCTAATTAATTGGTGGAAGAAAATAGGTGGATTAGAAGCCATACTTAAATTTAGTTAGGAAGGTTAAGAACTGACTTTAAAATGTCTGAAAACATTTACACGTATAGAATAGCTGCTAGAAACGAGGAAAAATCTTTCTCTTAAGCAGTGATTCTCAAGTAGGGAAATTCTGTGTGCCCCTGCCTCCCATCCCCACCTCCTCCACTGGGGACATTTGGCAATAGCTGGAGGAAATCTTGGTTGCCACAGCCAGGGGTGGCGCTGGTACTCCTGGAACCTAAGCGGGTAGAGGCCAGGGATGCTGGTGGTTTCTTACAAGGCACAGGGCAGCCCCACAACATGGAACTACCCAGTCCCAACTGTCAACAGTGACACCGTGGAGAAATCCTGATCTAAAGAGAGCAGGCGTCTTTCTAATAAAGTGTAAATTCTGGAGGAAAGGATGGATTTTATTTCTAGAATAAGGAACCAGGAGTTTATTTCCAGACCTGTAGGAAAGCCTAACTTAGTTCACAGATGGTAACGATTCCAAGCAAAATGCACATTTGTGTCTTTATAAACACCACACTGGAATTATAGTAAGCTACCACGACACATTTAGCTGCCCTTACCTAAGTAAACAGTTGGGCTTATATTAAAAGTGAGATGTCTGTGAAACAAGTAGAACAGCTTTTCAGAGTAACAGGATTATTACAGGCTATTAAAACACAAGGGTATTGTGGTATCGTACAATAACCAGTTCTGGAGTACAATTCTATAGATTTTCTTGTGAGAGCATTCTAGAATAAAATCACTCAATGTGCATCAACCATTAGTTACTGATAATGCCTATAAACACTAATTCCGATACTCCCTAATTTGGAAAGAATTTCAGTCCACAGAATATAAGCTTTTTCTCTTCTAAGACCTAAGTGAAACAATTCAACTTGGCAAAATCATCACTGATAATCATTTAAGATCAGAAGTAAAAGGTATGAAGATGTTAGGGTATTAAGACTCCCTCTACTATGTCATTCTCACACACGTGCTGACTACAGGGTCTAAAAAGTAAAATTATCTGCAATACTCCCCTCAGTAGTTTCAACTGAAGTTGGTTTTCCCTTTTTGAACGTAGAGCTAATTTGCTGTGATAGCAAAAACATGTTGCTGATAAAGAGTTTGCCCTAAATTACAGTACAGGTGTTCACAAAATCTTATTGTCTAGTATTAATAGGAAAAACAACTTTCTGTATTGTAAAGGTGAAGTATGTCACTTCATTGTGTGTCTTTCTTAAGAAAATGGCCTTACCTGGTGACCTTTTGGCTACTTGTCACCAAATACTTCCACCGTGCTCCATTTTTGCAACCAAAGGTATCAAAGGAGTTTTCTTTAATCAAGTGGGAAAGTCAGTTAAAACCAGAATATCCTTTTCCCAAACAGTAAAATGAACTGTTAACTGTATTGTCCATTTTCCATTCCACAGAGGATTAAATAAGATTTCAAGAACAGATATGAATCTGGGGTGGCAGTGGTTTGAAAATTAGGATTCAATTTAAGATAGAGCTAGAATCCAAAATTTATTTGCTGAAATTTTTAAGCTCTTTAATATCAAACCACTTATTAAGCACAGTATATCTAGAGATTGGCACTTAATTTTAACAATTTAAGTTTTTGGTAAAATTTAATGTGGCTAGAAAATGTTACTTCAACTTTTTAAATTGTGAAGTATCACAATATACTTTGTCATGTGGCTAAATACAGCTTACAAGGCTTATCAATTAACCACTTAACTGAATTTTTCAATGACTGAGGATTTTATATATTCCATTATTTTGAACTTTAATTATGCTTATATAATCATATTCATATGATGTCTGAGACTGAGCTAAATATAAAGATATCAGAACATCCCTTAAAACTGGCTAAATTAGATATGCCCCTATGTTATTTCTTTACCATTTACCCAATAAAAGTATTTAAAAAATGACTGGTTAATTATGGTTACATAAAAATTATGTAAATATTCAAACACTTGATGAAGTCATAATACTTCAACCTTTTAAGAATTCTAATTCCCAAAGGTTAAGAATCTTTACGTATTATTAACGAATACATGACCACCATTTTAAAAATTATCATTCAGTGCTATTGATTTTCCAAATAAATTTTTAGGTTAGGCCCTGCCATACCAAATTTTCTTTCTGCCTTAGTTTCATAACATAACCTAACCTCAAAACACAACCCCATACTGAGCATTCTTAAAACCAGGCAGATCTAAACAATTTAAACGTCCTCAAGAAAAACAGCTGTTTTCTTACTCTTAACTTCTAGATTTCTTGAGGAACCTACATATGGAGAATTGCTAAGCAGAACTTCCTGATAATACTTACAAGCCCAGTAAGCAGTATGAGTGGCAGACTATGACTGGACCTGACACCTTGCAAATCCCATTCCAGTATCAGGACATCACCACCAGAAGTGAGGCGTTAACTGGTGTGACTCAGCACATTTAGAATCTGAGCATTCTTCTCTGTTATTAATTTTCTTATGTATGTCAATATATATAACCACTAAAACCATAACTCCTACTAGAAAAGAGCAGAATCTATTCTTTTGTGTTAAAACACAGAATTTCAGCTATATTAGAAAAAGCAGCCATCTTGCAAACTCAAAAAAAAAAAAAACACCCATGCATCTTGGAAGTTAAAAAAAAAAGAGAAATCAAATACATGAAAAGTATTTGGATTTAACTTTAGACAATTAACTAAGACATTCACACAACATATGCATGTCAGTCTCCTAAGTGGTCCTAGAGCCTGCAGTATTGTAGTTTATTGTGAAACCATGTAACCAAATACTTAAATATATCCACAACATCTATACCACGGTAATGCATAGTACATAATATGCTAACATCTCAAAATAAATTTCTACTACAGATTTATGCAATTTATGGTATAAGATTATCACCTGCCACATTTTGAAATGGCACCAACTTCATGTAACGTTCCATGTCGATGCGCTTGTCAATATCCCTACTGGTAATGATGTCTTACGCATTATCATCTGAACATTCGAAATCAAGCTGTTAACCTAATAACCAGAGTATGCTGTTGTCAAAGTTACTGAATATTCAGATGTCAAAGCAGGTAAGTGATACAGCAGGAAAAGTATTTCTAATTCACAGTTTCAAAAATAAAGGGTGCAGTTTTCAAATATCTGATTGCTTAAAATTGGTCACTCAATTTACAACTGCCTCCTTCGATACATGTAAACTATATTTGCACAGCATTAAGAGATGTCTTTTATTTCAGAAGTTAGTTCTTACTGTTACAGGAGCACCACAAATTTGAAAGAAGAGGCTACAGTGTGAAATGAGCTCACTGAAGGATATGTTAAATAAAATTTTAACTACAATACAAGGTACTGCAAAGCTTTGTTGCCCCCCAGCACAGACCCCTTAATCAGGAAAAGTAGTCAACACTTACCAAATACAGTATGTAAATCAGCTCTACAGGAGAGGGGGGAAAATCTAACTCAACTAAAAGAAAATACTATTATTAGCTAACAAACCTGTGATAGCCAGCTTCAGAATTTTCCAAAAAAAAAAATTCAAAAGCATACACAGTATTTGTATCCTTCGTTAGGGAATGCAGAGATTCAAAGGGAATGAGAGAAAAATCTGGCTTAGAATTTCTAAGTGGAAACACACGCACACAAATGGGTAACTGAGAAAAACTGAGTACTTAAATATTCAAATTTTAAATGTGTAAGAAAATTTATAATAGAAAAAAGTGGCAAATTGTTATTGTGACTTGATTTGCTGAAAACATCTGCAAATTCACACTGGCATTAAGAAAACCAAAGTTTCAAAAATTTACTCCTCTCTTTCTCTCCAGATATGTTTTCTGTGCAAAAATAAATATCTGAAAATTGCACTAATACAATAATACTTATTTTAACTTTTGTATTATGAATAATTTGCACATGCTGCTTTACAGACAATACATATTTGTAAACTTGCTCATGCAAAATTAGTGTGCGCAACAGGGACACTTAATCCCCATACTTAAAAAATGATACCTTGTTATCTCTTTTAAACTGCCAAACCCTCTGAAATGTAACAAATCTTACACAGATGTTCTTGTCTGCCAGCTAAAAATCAATTTATGTTGCTGAAACAAAAAGTTATACAAGAAAAAGAAACATGGTTTTTGTCTTGCAAAATTTTTGATTTTTAAATAAGAGAAAATTTATAAAAGAAAGAAATTCATGGTCACAAAATTTTAACATTTTAATCCTAAACATTACAGGGCAAATAGATACTGGACCCTATCTCCATAAATCCTAACTTTTAGTTTCCATTTTAAATGTTGCCCTAACCACTAAAACATTAGTGGTTTTACAACCTCTGGATTATGGAAATACATATTTCTGAAATAAATGCTACAAAAACAACAATGGAAGAAAGCCAACTGTCTCCATGAAGGAAAAAAAAGTGGAACATTTTGAAGCTTTTAGACACTTCTCTTTCCATGTCTTATGATTAACCTGTCAATTCAGTGCATCATATGGTCAATGTAATGGTCCCCATGTTGAACAAACATCTAACTAGTGTCCATTGATTCCAAGTTAGTGGACGAAGAATCTTTCTGGATACTTTCAAAGATGGCCGCCAGCTCCGGGTTAGAACTGATCTGTGACTGGAACTCGCTCATCAGCGGGCTCTTTTCTGCTTCAGGAATGGTCAGCAGGGCCGCCACTGCTCTCATGGCCGATCGCTTTAGTTCATCCTGCTTTTCAAACTCCTGCTTCACTGAGTTTGCCTTTACCTGTAGCATTGAGTAAATGTATACAATATACTATAAAAGACAGCTCTTACATGAACAAAACTGCAGCACGCGGCAATTTCTGATAAATAAAGCAAAGCTACTCTTTCACAGGTCCAAAAGGCATCTTATACTCTAAGCATAGTTCTTTTTAAACTTTTTAGCAGTTGTCGTCCCCTTTTAAGGGAGTATCTTACCCAAAGCCCATTATACAAGAACTCCAGAGCCATCACGGTGGAAACAAAGGGTGGGGCCCAGAGTCTTAACATGCTCAGCAAGTGCTACTTCAGCCTCCGCCAAAATTCATGTCATCATTTTTATATGAAAAGCCCTGTTTCACCTTCTGAATCTAAAAATCATTCTGACTTTTCAAGGTCCATTTTAAATGTCGTCATGCTCACGTGAAGCCTTCTATGACCCCACCTGCACCACCTCCATCAGACTTAAACATTTCCTCTTTTGTGGCCCTATCACGCTTGATCCTATATCAGGACTTCAAAATATGTATCATATTGTTATAATAATAAATAAAGGGGCCGGGCCAGTGGCGCAGCAGTTTAGTTCGCGCTTGGCAGCCCGGGGTTCGCAGGTTCGGATCCCGGGCGCCCGCCGACGCATTGCTTATCAGCCATGCCGTGGCGGCGTCCCATATGAAGTGGAGGAAGATGGGCACAGATGTTAGCCCAGCGCCAGTCTTCCTCACACACACACAAAATAAAATAATAATAATAATAATAAACAAAAACTTCTATGAACAGCATTTAACAGTGCTAAGTTTTCTAAAACATCCACTTCAAGAGGTTAACTTTTAAAACCAACTGCTACAGAGGGTGCTAGCATGGTTAAATTTGGAAAACTAGAATATAGAATTGACTAGGAATCCTGAATACAGCAAGTCTGGCCTAAGCTGATGCCTATCAATGATTACCTTAGTTGTACATGTGGCGCGTAACGGCTCAACAAGTCGGTCCAACCTCTGCAATACTGCACTTGGACAAAGGGTGGAGAGTCTCACCAACATTAAAAATGTTAACATCTATTAGGAATAAAAAAAGACAAAATTCCAAATTCTGACAAAGCTTTTTACAAGGAAAATGACTAGCATGCATCATAAAGTTTTATTTTAATGTAATCTGTTGTTTGCAATCACACAGATTTGTCTCACACTTTATGTGAGGCATTTTAGTTACAAGTACTAGAGAGACCTTCCCTATAATGTGGTCCTAAAGTACAGAACTAGAAAAGTGGTTCTTAGTCTTGGCTGTACATTAGAGCTGGGGAGCTTTTAGAAATACACCCATTCCCCAGACTTGTTCCCAGAGATTTTTACTTAACTCCTCAGGACAGGGCCACAGATTCAGTATTTTTCTAAAAAGCTCATGTGCACCAGAATGGAAAATCACTGAACAAGAAAATAATTGAACTAGGAGAAAATTTCTAAGTTTCCACTGTCTTAGCAGATTTTTCTAAAAAGCCAAAAAGACTGGTTATTCAGATTAATCCATATAAAGCCCAGCAACCCATAATCTTTTTTCTCTTAGACAATACACTGTAGAATTATACAGAAGGATCCTATCATTTTGGGGGGCTCCTTTCACCGACTTCTGGGAGGGTTAGGTTACTACCAGCGATGGAAACATAAACGTTGGAGTTCTGATAGTATGGCTGAATTACTGCTCAACCACCACTTTTCCCTGCTTGACCGAAGGCCTTGAATGGAAGAGTAGAAGAACGAGACAATGCACCGATTTATTTTTCAAATCATCCTTTTATAGTTCACGTTTAAAATGGACATGAGCAAAGAGGAAACAAAAGCACTTATGAGCAAAGTTCATGCTCTAAACCTAAGAGGTGATATGATTTCTCTCTAGTTGCTTCTACACAGACTGCTTTGTGTATCTGAAAGCAGTTCTTCCGTGTTACCCTGTAACAAAACTCTTGATAATAAACCCAGTAAATTATATTGTGAAACAAAAAATCCCTCATTCAGGTAAATAATACAGTTATCATGTAGGACAGCCCTACAGACAGCCAAAGAGAATTAGCCAAGACAACAACGGGAAACTAAGAAAACCCTCCATGGGTAATAACTGCAGTCCAATATTAAGAGACGGGCCAAAAGGTCACAGATTATACTTTGAACAGCAAAACCTTCTGGACCTTCTTTTGAGAGAAAGGATCCAGGGACTATGCACTAAGCAAGCTGGCACAGAGAATTTCTTAGAATTTTCCATCCACTTAAGACTTGACTTCCTCCTCCAATGAAAAAGTTTCTGGATTTTTCCTGTATGTCAACTGACTTTTACATTGCATCACATGCACACTTTTGCATATTACAGTTTATAACACACTTACTAGAATCGTAACAAGCAAACCAGTTTTTCTCACTTACTACACACGAGTAAATTACAAGGGTGAAAGTCACTCTAGCAAAGTCTTCTAAAACATTCTATAAACAGGCACAAACATCTTACCTTAATATCATAATGGTCCTTCAAACCATCTTCAACATGATTTAGAAATTCAAAGATATCTAGTCTATCAAGGCAACTGTCCAGAAGCGTGTACATGCACTCAAACGCTGCCTTTCTAATGTCGAGGCCGTCGTCAACTGTATGCTTAAATGGACCCATTTCTACCTGTTGAAACAAAAAAGAATGAATGGATACACTTAAAGGTAAAAGACAAGCTTAGATAAACAGTGTCATCTAACCAACTTACCTCTCTTATGAGCTCCTTTCTAACTTTTGTTTCATTGTAAAGATGTGGAAGAACAGTATCTAGGAGATCCCTTATTAATGATGGCTTATTATGTGCTGCTGAATTGAATGTGACCAAGGCCACTCTTCTTACATTCAAATCTGGGTCTTCCAATGTTTTTAGGAAATCACCTGAAAAATTATAAGAGAAGCAACATACAGCTACGGTAGGCTTAAAACATAACATATATACATTTTGATTTTTTCTAAATCAACAGTTTATTATTGTTGGTATTACAGTTATTTCTTCAGTGTGGGTCACAGCAGAACATGATGAAATCCTAGGTGAACTACAGTTTCTTTCGGCAGCAGTAAACCATTATGTCTGAATCGGAGTGGACTACTGATAACCCACTCTCAGCACCTACAACACAAAGGGTAGGGAGTGCGAGTCCAAAAAGTTCCCCAATTACCTTGACAGATATTTGATAAAAAGGTGAGTTGCAGAGAGACATGATGGAGCCAGCAGCCACAAAGACGAGTTAAAAACTGGTATTTGGACTAAAAGCAACAAAAATAGAATTCAAAAAACTGAGTTCAAAATAAGATAAATAAGGCAAGGAAGGACAGGTCCACTGCTTGATAAAGATGGAACACTGCTAACAAGCACACAATTCATCAGACGACAAGAAGAAATGTGCCTCCAAAAGCCCTATTTTTATTTCTATCTTTAACGAGAAATATATGAATTGGTAAAAGGGTTAAGAGTACAAAAGGAGGAAAAGGAAGCCTGAAACAGGACAAAAAGCTCAAGAAAGCACCTTGCCACTTGTCAACTATATGACTCTGACAAGTTACTTTAGGCAAGAGCCTCAGTTTCCCAGTTTGTAAAAAGAGGATTACATTTTAGGGCTACTGAGCAGAATAAATAGTATGTACATTTGAACACCGTGTCTGGTACACACCTGATGCTCTTCACATGAAGCTATCATTCATCATTATGTAATCTCAACCCTACCATCAACAATCTTTTAGAATACACAAGGAAAAAGAGAGGTGCCAGAAGACCTGAATGCATCGTAACAGCAATCAGACAAAATGGGAGGCAAGAAATATTTGAACCACCGAAGATTACTAAACTCAAGGTTGACCACCCAGGAAAGTTCCAGCACTGACTACAAAAAAACGTTAAGGAGATAGCTTGGGTTCAAAAAGAATTTAAATCTACCAGACTAAACCTCCTCAGCCCTCTGTTTGCTTAGAATGACTAAAATGGCAGATCAGAATAATAATTAGACTAACACATGTATCTGCTTTCAGTAAAGCATCTAAAATATTGCTATTATTATGGACAAACTGTGACATGGACTAGGACCAGTGGTGCCCAGCTCCTTGGTCTAGGAATTTCATTTTTTAAAAAGCTTCCTAGGTTGTTCTGATGTTCATATAGTCACAAATAATACTGAACTAGATCATAATTCAATTAGAATGATAATCATCTGACTGAATAACTATACCAACAATGCACACTAGTTGATTTGTCAATCTGGAAAGATGACTCAAGAGAGGTGGCACAGGTCTCCTGCTTTGTCATATCTTGCACAAAATCCAAACTGTGAATTAACATAGCAAAGCAAAAAACAGATGATGGGAAAAAAGGCAAGAATCTTCTGATAGGGACTTTCTTGGTATTATTTCTAGGTCTCAGCAACAGCACCCTTTTATGCCTGTGTCCCCCTTACTCTGAATTGGTAATCCCTTTCTGCAGTTCTTTTAAATTGTGTTTTTTCTCCGTCTGACCCTGCAGAATGGCATGAAACTGCAAAGCTTCTCTGCCATATCCCCATTCTTCTGTCCTCAAGAAAAGCACCAAACTGAGTTCTGAAGCTACTACCAACTCAAGGAAAATTGATGATGAAAACACAGAAAAGCTAGAACATCATGAAAAATAATCCTAAAAGCTAGTTCTTGTTTTCACAGAAATAGAGACAGCCCTACTTTTTCTGGGGTATTGCCTCTTAGTTCTTCTGGGAATTAGCTCTACCTGACTCTTTTTTATTCTTAGGTTGTTTCCACCTTACGTATGGAAGTCTCCAGAGATCCCCTTGGGAGCTGGAGGGTTACAAGTTAAAAACAGGAAACGGGCCCTGACAGCTCAAGTGAGATTCATTTACATCTGGGAGAAAACTTCAGACCGGTCAGATAGATCAAATATCTTTTTCCTTTATCCATTAGTTATTTTAGGTCATCCCCAAAATATGATTATCAAATGTCTGGTTGACTCTAAAGACATTCTAGTGTATTTACTAATTTCAGTTATTTGCAAAATAATCTGATAATTTCAAACTATGGGTTGATAGAATGTAAGTATATAAGATCATACATTACCAATTATCTTTTTAATGAAACAACTACCAGACCCTTAAAAGCACTGTAGTTCCTTGGTGACATTTTCAGTTATTGAAATGATTAGATTTTTGACAGTTAACTCTTAAATGGCTAATCAGTATGTTTACTTTTGTTTCCACTTACCTATGCAGTTCTTTAATAGTGGATCAATAGGCTGTGGATGATCAGAAATAGTAAACTTCACAGCTGTAACCACCGAGCTTCGGGCATATGATGAGCCTAATCAAAAATAAACCATAAGTCTAAGTCCACTAAAATCCATGGACATCTTTATCATTTTCAAACCACTTCAAATAACATCAGTGTCTTCAATTCCTTAAAATTCTTTTTGGTCAAGAGGGGGATTTCTTATCACTCTCAGGATACTAATGGAGCAAAGTTTACTCATCTTACGAAACATAATCCCATTAGATTGCAAAAGAAATTATTTCTTTGGGGAAGGAGGAGTCCTGGGAGAGCAACAGTGGAGGATCTAGCCCTCACAAAAGGGAACTAGTTAAATTCATAAATAGCTTATAAGATCTTCAAGATTTTCATTAAAAAATAAAGCAATTTCTAAGAATGAGTGGCTATTATTACCTTCTACTTGGCCTAAAGGGGTTGGCACTGCTAGGATCTTTCCTTTGAACTAAGTTCACCAATTTTAGTATTATAATTAGTACCAGCAAGCTCCTCAGAATATATTAATTCAAGAGAAACCTATCTTTTCCACATTTTAAGACAAAGAGTAACATTAAAATATAATGAAGACTAAGAACTAGAACAGATTTATTTAACCATTATCTAACTACCCTCTTTATCTTTTGAACACAAAAATGTCATATTATAACATAAGGCAATAGCTTCTACATGTAAAAACATACAGGAATGTTTTAACTTCCTCATTAGGCATCTTTCAAGGAACCAACCAACTGCTAATAAAGCAAGAAAATTCAGGTACCCACCTGATATCAAGTACCCCTTGAGCCGTGGAAGGAGAGTTTCTGGATCAATTAGAGTGAGTTTGCCTAGACATTCGGCAACAACATTTCTGGTTCCTTCTTCTGCACATTCACAATGCTTTAGCAATAAGGCCCAGATGTTTTCAACATACGGTTTAAGGCCCACCACTGACGCAGAGCTTATAATTTCCTTCAAAGAATGAAGCAGAAGATACTGCCTTTTGGGTTGACTGGTTATTTCTTGTAAGACAAATGGCAGATATTCAGGAAGGTTGCCCACACTAATGCTGCCTAATGCATAGGATGCAGCTGATTTGACTTCTTCACTAGGAGATGAGAAGGCTTCCAATATTACAGATTTCAGTTCCAGCTGCCCACTTAAGTCAATATGATGCCCAACTTCTCCAAGAGAAAGCAGAGCTAAGAGACGAATGGAATCTGTAGACCTTGAGTTCTTGACATCTTGAATAAACTGACCTACTACAGCTGGTCCTTCTTTAGGGCATGCTCGAGTAAGGGCTGCTACACATTTGGCAATGGAATAATAAGACTGCTTGTGAGTAAGCGCTGTGCTCTGGGAATAAACTGGACCAGTCAGCATGCGCAACAAATCCATGTACCCTAGATTATTTGTTCCAGTGACAACCAGAGCTTGGAAAAAGTCTAGCATGGCGCTAAGAGCTCCTCCCTGCAATAAGGGTGATCTCACAAGTCCAATAAGTTCATTGAGAATGGATCCACTTATCTTTGAAAGGGAGGAGGGATACACTTTTGCCAGTGTGGTAAGAAAACTGATAGCCATCTGTGAAACATGCATGTCACTTTCGCTGATAAGAGGTGGGAGCTCATCTAGAACTGCATCAATCATGGCAGCTGTCAAGCTGTCACTATAGTTTTTAATTAGAATATCTAGGGCAGAAAGGGTGCCCAATTTCAAAGCTCTCTGGTTCTTCCTGAGAAATGAAGCAAGGATAGGAACCCCTTCTCCCAGGACAGGCCTCAAATCTATCTTCAAAGGTGACCCAGCAATGAGTGTCAATGCCTTCACTGTAGTTAACCGGGTAATCTCGTTCTTCAGTCTCTCCAAGAAAATCTGAAGTGTACTAGGCAAGTCAGAACCCAAATCATCTCCAAGGTTGCAAATAATTTGTCCCATACAGGAAATAGCCCTTTCCTTGACTTCCTGGTCAATGTCAGCTGCTTTTAACCTCTTAATGGTACAGGTAAATAGATCTTTGATATAAGGAGTCGCATCAAATGAGGAAGGCTGATCTAAAGGACGAATGACTTTGACAAGCTGTTGAGTAACAAGAAGTGCTTCAGAGGTAATCTTGTAAAATGGGTCTCCAACACAAGCCACCACTGGAGGGACCAAAGCCTGGACATGAGGATGGAAGACTTGAGGAGAGTGGTTACAGAGGATTACGTACAGACACGACAGAGCATCAATCTTCAAATTCGATGAGCTTGATTTATCATTCAGTGAGAAAATGATTCCTAAAAAGCCAACGAACAAAACCCAATAATTTTATGCATAGTGTTATGAAAGAAAAATTTATAACTAATCCCTAAAATATTGCTAAAGTTTCTACTTCATCATATTATCTTTTAAGTAGTAGAAATTTCACAGTCTATGATAAATATTAGAGCCAAAAATTTTAGGGTAAGATTTTAAATTTTATACTTGCAAATTTCTAATTTTAGGTGTTTAAGATGGTTCCATAAAATAGTTCACATGCAAATTAAGTTTCACAAATTTTCCTTTTGAAGAAAACAATTACTTAAGCTTATCTAAGTCTTAATAAAGTCTAGAGTAAGCCCTCAAAGTGATTTACCATTTCTTTCATACCTGGTACAAGTACAGGAACGTGTTGTGTCAAGGCCCCAGGTAACACATTTACCAGCTCAGTTAACATGTTAAAACAACACTGTCGGGTCTTCACGCTTTTTTCTTTCATCTGTTTGTGCAGAGCTTTAACAATGTTGGGAACCTGTAATTTATCATACATTCATTAGCTGGTTCAGCTACTGGTATTTCCTCAGTATACATAAAACCAATTACATGGGATACGGAAATACCTTTTTTTGCTAAATTCCTAATTCCACTATCTGCTAACCACTAGTAAGAGTGTTAGATACACACTGTTGGATCTATTACATATGTTCTCTTGTAACTATTTGCTTCATACTGCTATAAGAAAATAGAGAAAAGCTATCATTAGCTTTCTACAGAGCAACAAAACAGTCTTCCTTAATTAATTTTTAATTATGAAATGCACGAGACTAAATAAAAATATAACCAAATAATGAAATACCTTTCAACCAAAATTTTAGGAGCATAATTTATAAGTGACATTTTGAACAAAAATAGCACAGGTAAGCATTAAAAGAAAAAAGACAAATGATGGAAAAGAAACCGTTAAATAGGTCCTTGTTTACAATGAAATCAACCTCACTTCAAACGTAGCTACAAGCAGCAGGGGTGTGATTCAAAGACAGCTGCTTCTCAACTTTCTCACGTTTCGTTAGTTGGTAAACTTACACAGGGTATTTACGGATGCAGGATACAGACACACACATCAGACAGTCATCTGAGAACCAGAGACAGGAGAAAACAGCTCTCCAGTTCCTCACATCAGCACCGTGACCATTCCCCGATTTCACCTGACTGCTTGACACTGATTCAGCTGCTTCTGTCCTCCACACTTCACCTCGTTTCTTTCTACAATTCATCTTCAAAGCTCACCACAAATTTTTTTAATTTGTACTACTTTAAAACAAGACAGATATGGTATGTACATCCCCTCCCCTAGTTCAGCTGTTTAGTCCCTCACAATATCTCTTGTGTAATCTATAAAAATGGGCAAATACGTACTCCATGGGGCTGCCATAAGGATTACACATAAGATAGAAAAATGCGGGGTCACCCGGTGGCGCAGCGGTTTAGTCCGCGCTTGGCAGCCCAGGGTTCGCGAGTTCGGATCCCAGGCACCCGCCGACGCACTGCCTGTCAGCCATGCTGTGGCGGCGTCCCATATAAAGTGGAGGAAGATGGGCACGGATGTTAGCCCAGAGCCAGTCTTCCTCAGCAAAAAGGGGAGGATTGGCAACAGATGTTAGCTCAGGGCTGGTCTTCCCCACAATAAATAAATAAATAAATAAATAAACATCCCTCTCTTTCTAAAAAATAAAAATAAATAAAAATAAAAATAAAAAAAGATAGAAAAATGCCTGGCATGTACTAAATATTCAAAAACTGGGAGCTGTATAGCTCTACTGTTTAGGATCTTAGGAAAGATGTCCTAAAGTAAAAAATACATATTTTATTAACAATAAAAGCTGGCATATATAAGTACTTATGATGTAGTAGCCACTACATTAAATGCTTACACAGATCATCTCGTCTCTCACTGCCCTGGGTAGACAGTTCTAAGCTAACCTTTATTACAAATGAGAAAATTGAGGTTTAATAAAATGACTAAATAACTTGTCCAAGATCACACAACTAAATTAAGAGGTAAGCCAGCTATGAACACAAGCAGTCTGACTCCACAGCTCTAAGACTTCTCCATTAGTATCAAAGATAGAGACTACTTTACTGAATCTTAAAATTACTTTAACATCGTTTATCCAGTAAAATCAAGAATACTTCATTCAGAGTCAACTATTTACACGTAATGTAATATGAACATACATAAACTACTATACAAACATATCCCAGAACCTTGTTTCTCTAAAGATGTTCTAGAACTCACATTTCCATATAAAAACACAATTTTAAAAGATCACATTTACTTGCATGACTTTCAAAACCACACTTTTAAACCGACCTGACTCTGAAGCATTGTTAAAGGTGTTTCCCCCTGTTCCATTGCATCAGGGTCACACAGCCAACTTTGCACAGGACGCGTTTGCTTCAAAAGAGAGAGGTACGCATGAAAAACATCTGCCTTTACATTCTCTTCGCGCTCTTTAAATCTGGATATCAGTGCAGGAGAGACGGTCTTGTAGAATTCTGGAAGCATTTCATGCCTTGTGCTAACTACAGCATCCAAGCACTTAGCAGCTGCACGTCTGACTTTCCAACTCATGTCATCATCGTCACTGTATTCATCATCACTCCCTAGAGAGAAGTTTTCATGTTAACAGGCTATCAAGTTTATCATTTCACACAGGAAGTGAACTGATATTCATAACTAAGACAGTTTTCTAACTTTTCACTAACATCTACAGCAACAGATAAGTTTTAGAAGACCTAGAACTTAAACAGATGCAGTTTACCTATATAAATTTACACATAAATTAACCTCTAAAGAGAAACGATCATGATTGTGTTTTTAATTTGTTAAACATTTTCTCACTTATTGTGGGTAACGCGCCGCTTATTAACCCTTTAAAATCATTAACTAACACATTAAACTTCTTTAGAACATAAATATCTGCAAAATCATAAATGTCCCAGCCTTTTAAATAATATGAATAGAAGTCTAATTCAAAGGACTCACTTGACACTATAGGAAAATTAAACACTTGAGGAGTTTATAAGATAAAGTACAAAAGAGATTTGTGGCTCTAGACGATGTGATAAAAAGAATGGTTTTCAATCCCAGGACATGTTGTAGAACTAATTTTCGGGGCAGGGGGAAGAATCCTGACATCTGCTTTCTTCGTGACTACAAGGTTTTTCACTAAATTTGTTGATGGGCTATTTGGAACAAATATGCATATTCTCAACCTTTCAAGATATCGTATTGTCTTAATGTAGTTTAAAGAAACTATACTTTCTCAATTATAACACAAAAATTTTGCCCACTTAACAACAGACCACCATCTTCTCCAAAGTCCTTTTAAACCTTAAAACAATATTCCAAGCATAGGGATTAACAATTCCAACTCATTTATGTATACTTGATAACATGTGTGTGTAATCTCTGAAAATTATTTCCTTCTGACACCATTAAGCTGAACCAGTTGGGTAACATTAAGTCAGGAGGACGGCAAAAATATGAGCAGTTCCCAGGACAGTCTAAAATCATCTAACAGTAACTTTGTCATTCTTAGGTTAGACCGTAGCACTGAAATCATTCGTCAGTGGGGGAAAAAAGATGTCATCTCTTCACTGGATTATATGCCAATTAGCTTAGTGACTGCTAAATGTAACCAGCTATACCTTAGAAAATCCTAGGATATATATAATAAAATCTTCCAATCTCCAAAAAGTTTATTTTACCTTAGCACATAAGAAAACCCAACCAAACACTGCTAAACCCAAGGCATTTGATTTATTCACCAGTACCTATCTGAATAAAAACTATAAGATATCATCAAAATAAAACAGACTATTTAAAAGCAAATAAATAAATGAAGTTTTTCCCATGGCAACCCAGCTATGGGAATTACTTTACAGAAATATACTTTATTGAAAAAAAGGTCATAAAATATTTAACAAATATCCTAACCACTGAAATTATGTTGATTTTCTAAATTGCAACAACACTCTGGTAGAAAGGTATTTATTACGTATAATCAGCGTAACTGATAAAGTAGGTGAAGGACTTGGTTTGCATTCAATGTAAGTACTTAGTACACTAAAAACCATCAATCAACACCTGGACCACATACTGCTAATACTTTTTTCAAAGGATATTGCTATTATAAGCTAAGCTTTCCCTTCATTAATACAACACATTTACTGAGTCCCTACTGTGTGTCAAGCACTGTCCCAGGCACTAGGATAAAGCAGGCAATAAAGAAAACTCAAATTAAAATCTCTGCCTTCATGAAGCTTATGTCCTAGTAGGTGGAAAAATAATTATATGTCAGAAAGTGATTAAGTGCAATGAAGAAAATAAAAACGCTGAAAAGGGAGATAAGAATTTTTATGAAGTAAAGGGAAAGTCCTGAGACGGGGGACTGGACGAGGGGTGTATGACAGAGAGTAATCAGGCATAACCTCAAAGTGTTTTGCCTGAGAAACTCACAAGAATGGAGGTGCCATTCTGAAATGGAAAAGGCTAAAGAAGAAACAGGTTAGACGGGGTGGGGGAAGGGTGGGGAGAAGGTATTTTAGACATCTAAGCAGCGAATCAATCAAGCAGTCACATATATGAACCTGGAATTCACAGGAAAGATCTGGGGTAGAGACAAAATTTGGGGTTTCAGCATACTGATATTAAAGTCAGGAGACTAGATGAAATCAACAAGAATATAACAGTGTAACAGAAAAGTCCAAGGACTAACCCTGGAATCTCCAAAGTTTAGTGGTCAAGGGTGATGAAGAGGAACCAGCATGGAGACTGAGAAAGAGTAAGCACAAGACAGGACTAAAACCAGGAGAGAGTGGTATCCTGGAAGTTATATAAAGAAATGCTGCTGACACTGAGTGACAGGCAGAGTCAAACATCTGAGGTCACTGGCGATCTTGTCCATCATTGGAAGACCCCATTCGAGAGAGAAGGGAAGAAGGAATTGGAGAGCATTCTTTGGAGGAGTTCTGTTGTAGAGGAGAGAGTAGCTGCTCTCAGTAGCTGCTAACATATAATATGGGGTTAAGAGAGGTTTTTTGTAGTTGTTTCTGTTTTGTTTTTAAAAGATGGATGATGCAGACTTTAGAGGAAAGTCATTACATAAATTCAAAGGATCAAACTAAAAAGTATTATAAATAACAGGAAACCCACCAACCTATACACACCTAGTAACTTACCTATTTAAACATCTCTATTACGATCCCTTTAACACTAGCAGAAACAACTAAATACGAGCAACTCCTATGTCCTTGAAGCACTAGTCCTTTCCAGAATAAACACTACAAATCGTAGCATGCTGACATCAATCTGAGAAGCCTCAGAAATGCTTAGATTATTCATGAAACCTAAATGGAGCCTCAAATAATATTTAAGATTTTTCATTAAAGTTAAATATACATAAAACCAAACTGCTCTGAATATGTGTATCTACAGGTACAGTTTTTTAAATAACATTCATCATGATTTCTCCTTATAAAAACACTTTGTAAAAAACTTGAAGAATAAAGAATAAAAACCATTTATAAATGCTAGCCAAGAGAAAAATATTAATAACATATTTTCTTGTATATTTAAGAAAATAAAACTGGGACACAGTAATTTTTGTTATCCACTTTTCCACTCAATTTATTAACTGCTTTAATAAATACTTTTCTAGAATACGATTTTGAAAATGTTGCATAGCAATTCAATAAATAGATGCCCCATAATTTATTTAATCAACTTGCTATTGTTGAATATCGAGGTCATTCCATTTTCACTATTATAAACAAACAGACAAAAAAACAATTATACAATTTGAGGTATGAATCATCTCCATCTATACCACTGGGTCCTTTACGAAAATTTAACAAATTCTTTCTATTTAATTTGAAATACCTTGGTCATCATCATCACCACCATCTGCATCCATGGCATTTTCATCTTCATCTTCGTCGTCATAATTATAATTTGGATCATAGGTAAGATATTTAAGACAAATATTTATAATGGTAGAAACGTGAGGATATACTTCCTTAGGACATCTGAAGAAAAGAAACAAAAGCTGCCTTGAATAACTGTACTCTTCTCGATTCAGTATCAGCCACATTTTGTTTTATTATCAGATTTTTTCCTTCCCTTTAACACAGCACAGGAAAGTGGTTCCCAGCCTTTTCAACACCAATGATCCTTCATCTTTCTCTCCCATTGACTTCATGTTTAAAAAGATTTACTTTTCAAATTACTCATTCAATCAATTTTAAGATGAACCTGCCCCCCAACATTTTAACATCTCTGAAGTCACAATCATTCTTATAACAAATGGTATATTATGGGGTAGTATAGAGAGAAATAGTATATGCTGTATCTTCTCCATTTATGACTAGAAGACCAAGCCCAGGTAAACAAGCTCGTCAGCAACTAAGATGATTTGTGACAATGCCAGTGCACATTCATCTAGTCTTGGTCTTCTAGCTATATGCTGAGAAGACAGAATACATAAATGCCCAATAATAAAGAAACAATTTGTGTTTCTCAATCAAAGGGACAGAAATGAATCCCACAATTTGATTTTAAACAATTTGATACGACTATAAAGCTACTTCTCAAAACCATGAGGGGCAAGGGATTACTGCAGATAACCAGTAAAGTCTCCAGACACTGTGCTACTACACTGTCAATTCTAGCCAAAGGCAAAATAATCTATTATTTAGCCAGCATAAAGCCACAGTTTTTATTATTAGAACCAAGGTTTCCAAACTGAAAATCACTGCCCTAGCAAAACGGATGTGACAGACCTCAAAAACCGTTGAAAAGACATGAAATTCACTATATATTTCTGACTAGATAATTAATTTACCCTGGTGCTCTCTCAGGATGGAGACTACATTATTAAATTAAACCAGAAGACAATTATAAATACTTTTCCCAAGTTCTTTAAATAAAGTCTTAACAATGAGAAGGAAACATTTCAAAATAAATGTAAGGACTGTATTTTAAAATATAAGATGATATTCACTTTAAATACCATATTGGTTATCAGTTATTGCTTAATAAGAATTTAATTAAAACACATCTAAAATTCAAAACTCAATCCTGGCAATCAGTAAAATAACCCATTTCTCCTCACCCACCTAATCTAGATCTTAATTAATATTCTATTCTTAAGAAAAACTTTTACTTGAAAAATAGAGATCTTAAAAACTTACCTTCTCACAAATGATTCAAAGGCTTGAATGCAGTACTCTCTTAATTCATCATCATCTACATTACAAAATTTTACCACCAAAGGAATTATCTTCTCAAGGTATTCACCTAAGACAAGCATATTGGTTCTTAAAAACATTCATCAATTTTTTTAAATTAAAGAAAACTTTAAAATATTTAAACATTTCTTACCTATTCTATGACCAGCTTGCCTACTAATAGCAGCAATACATTGTATGTAGGTTCTTGTCGTTGACATGGAATCATTTTTGGACAACTCGGACAACAGATGTTCAATAAGATCTACAAAAACTATATTTCCACAGCTCATAACCAGATGGCCAAGAGCAATAATGGTTCTTTTCCTCACTGCAAGTCTAGGGCTGGTCAACTGGGGGAGTAGACAGGTCAGAATTGAAGGATGGAAATTAACAAGAAGTCCTCCTTGCCTTAAAATAAGAAAAGGAAGAAAACAACAAATAAATTTAAGATGTCTGAGCACTACTGAAATTCTGGCCTCTCACCTCAATGTATTCAAAGAGTAAAAATTCAGATGAGACTAATCCAAATTCAGAATGAAAGGAAAACTAAATTCTTACTATCTCTACCAGGGCAACTGAAAACTTGAGCCAAGTGAATGCAGTTTTGAAATTTGTATCCCTAAATTACCCTCTGGAATCCAGACCTATATCTCCATTTATAGGATATCCAACCAACAGGCTTGGGAGTATATCAAAAAAAGAACAACAATGTTGTCACTTTTCCCCTTCCCAGATCTCTGTTGATAGCTTTTTCTCTACTATAGCTTTTCGGGGGTTCACGACATTCAAAATCTCAGCATCTCTTGACTCTCGGCACCTATTGTCTTTCCTCTACACATCTATATACTAAGTTTCATTGATCCTGTTGGTCCAACCCGCTCTTCCAAATCATTTCACAAGTGCAGTTCACTGCGTCAACAGCAGTCAAACACCTATGCGCCAGGACAGTGCTAGCGATCAGGCCACACACAGGACAAAGAGTCTAACTGAATTTTCACTACTTATCAAATTAAGTATAAATTCCTCACCTCCTCAATCTATCAGAATGATTTCCAACAACTTTTCTGTTCACTCTATATTCTGGAAAACTAGAACACAATGTTCCCCAACTCCAAGACTACTTATGCTGATATAGTCTATGCCTGGGCACATACATCTGTCCCCTACCCATTCTTCCAAACTAAATTCAAATGCCACTCTTTCCATAATAAACTTCCTTGGATCCTTTCATTTTCAACCCCAAAACACATTATACTTCCAGTTAGTATTTCGTCCCATTCTGCCTTATACTATAGCCATTTGTGTTCTTATCTCCTATAGTTAAGTATAAACTCTTTGTGGGCAAGGAACGTAGCTCCTCACTTTACTATAAATATGTCCAAGAACTCACTTGATTATTTTCAAGTTAAAGTGAATTAACCACATAAAACACACAAATAATGATGACATATAATGATTACGAGAATATATAAATATATATTATATAATATATAAATATTCATATAATGAGAATCAGGGATAAACTGAAATTAACAGGTCTTTTAAGATATTTTCCCCTAGGAGTTGCTTAGATCTAGATCTTTCTATTTTCCCCAAGTTTGACTTCCAGAGGAAAGCAGAAAAGTAACAAATACATAAAGCCAGGCTTGTTCCTCCCTCAAAACATGCAGTATAAACATGGTTGCTACAATTTACCAGCATTATTTTAACTGGAAAATGTGTTACTCCTACTGGCACATCTCTGTATCTAAGTAGACCATTTTATTCAAGAATATAAAAGAGTAAAACAAAACAAAAACTGTGCTGAAATATTTAAATCACAAATTTTATTACTTTTTCAAAACTGCAAAAAAAATGCTTGCTATATGCAATATTACATGATAAACATAATTACCGTATTTCTCCCCTTACCCCTAACCACACACATTTATAAAACAGTCACAATTTTAGACACGGATAATTTTAGACCAAGTTTCATTATATTTACCATAAGAGATTTTTAATAAATGTACATAATATTTGCATTACAAATAATACACATTTACCTGCTTAACATATCAGCCATAATATCCAAGGCTTCTAGCTGAACAGAGACATCTTCCTGCTTTGCTATCGCACTGGTAAGACGTCCAGTAATCTTTTTACACACATTAGCAGCTAATGCAGAGCCTGCATGAATAAGAAACCAATAATTTCAAGCCAGGTATGCTGAATTCCACCTTATATTCATGGTAGTCACCAAATATTCAACAACTCTAAACTTGATTATAAGACTCAAGAGATCCATGTCAGAAAAACACGTATTTCAAAACAAGCTGTTTCTCAATAAAATAATTTATTAGACATAAACAAGAATTAAAGATGACAACTGCAGAGGGAGTACACGACATAGGGGAACAGTATCAATTCAGCAGACTCTACTGGACAGCTATGTCTGTGCACTGGTATGAATGCTGGCTCTGGAGCCAGTAGCAGCTGTAGTGCTTGCACCTCTAGACTGGAAAGCAGCAATGATATTTCCCTCTACTTGAGTCCTCTTTACTAGTAACCTAGACTTTTAAATTTCAGTGAATTAAAAACCAACTATATTCTTAGCTCCAACAATTAACATGGTTCCTTTAAAAAAAAAAAAAAGAAGCTGTAACCTCTAATAAGATCCTTTCCAATCCAAAGATTTCATAACTTCACTATAAAGTAGAAACTGTTCCAAAGGATTCATAAATCAAGGTTATTATTATTTTAAAGTAGATTCGTGTCATTACTGACAAGTGAGAGAAAAAAGGAACAAGAAACTGTGAACGTAAGAATCTGAATGGTTAACAGAATTCTTGTTAGAACGAGAAATCAGATAAAAACATGTTTCAACGAGAGAAAAAAATAAGGAAAATATCAATATTAGCTAATTATAAATAACATACTTCAAAGTTGGTGAAATATTTTATTGAAATAACTAATTAGCAAGGGTAAAGTAACAGCTTTAATTCAAAGACAATGGTTTTGAATCTTCACCCAACCAGGTAATCAAAAGTTTGGGTGAACTAACCTAATCTCTCTAAGTTTCGGTTCCCTCATCAACAAACTAGGAATATTAAGACCTCCCATATGGCTGATGTTTAAATTTAAACTAAGTGAAATAATACACATGCATCATCTAGCATGATGGCTAGCATTGTGAACGATTAGTAAATATTTCTTAAGTAAACAAGTGAAAACTACATACCCAGACTACATTATCACCAATCGACATCCTTCCATGAAATAGGGAGATAATAATTTCACCTCATTTGCAGATGAGACAATAACTTTTAGCCTGCAGATTTCAGCCAATAGCTTAGTAGTCAAGACCAATTCTATAACTTACATTATCTAAACATTTCTATCAGAGGCCAAAAGCTAATTAACTGGCAAATTCATTAACTGTGGTTTAAAAGTTTTTAAATTACCAAGTAGTTGTAAAAGGCTCAAACTTAAAGACACTAGTAAACTGAACTATTTATTTCACAACTGTCTTAACTGTGTTAAATTTTACATCGTAAATTCTAATGCAAACCAAAATTAATACTGAAAATAGACAGCTAACCAGAAACAACTCATGATTTTGGTTATCTTTTACCTCACTGCACAGGCTGGCACAACTCTATTCTGTAGTCATGGTACACAACAGTATAAAATCTTGCTCCAACATAAAAATCCTTCAGAACTGGTATCCCTATAAAATACTTAATTCAATCAATATAATACTCATTTTAAATGAAAACTGAATTTATTTTTACCAAAAGACTCCGGACTTCTTTCCCCTAATTGTTCTAAGGGATGCTTACCAGATCTTTTAGGACAGACACCTCTCTCCCTACCTGGCCAGGGGCAAAAAAAGGGTGGAAGAGAAACACCTCTATGGAAAAGGGAAATAGGGGGAAGAAGTGCTCTTGCTTACCGCTGGAAGCTGGAGGAAGTTCTCCAATGACTGTTTTAAGGCCAATACTTGAAATATCTCGAAGTTGTTCTTTATCAGAAAGCATGTTAGTGCAGAGGGTATCTACAATTGTCTCTACTTGATATTCTTTCACTTTACTCACTAACGGGCCAAGACTGTAACATAAAGAAGAAAAAAAATTTTAAATCTATATAAAATAGACAAGTAGAAACATTAACTTTTCTGCCTAGAAACTCAACACAAAGTAAACACACTATGCCTGTATCATAAATAGTATATGAATAAGGGTGTAAAAGAAATTGATTGATAAGCTCCTTGCAACTGGTTTCCAATTTTCTTCCCACTGATTTCCATCATAGTATAAGGAAACTTAAGATGCTTTCCACCCCCACCCCCTCGACCCTTTAAATACATAAAACATTTTTTAGTAATAATAAGGCTAATTAGGAGTCTGCTTCTAACAAGAATCCTATGGATGACCTGCAATAGAAGTTCCATCCAATATACACTTTGCCAGCTTTGATCCTTCCTTCTTATCTATCACCAACTCCACCTCATGAACCAAAGAATTTATATTCCTCTTATTTTCTTGTTTAAATTTTAAAAATGTAAAGCAATTGGTTGCAAAAAGCAAACAAATTAGTACTATGCTGTGCTCCCAAAGCCTTGTTACATACCTTTCATATTAGTATTTTATACTGTTGTTATAGGTTTGCATGTACGTCCACTGGTTGAGGATAGAGAAAAGCCCTTCCCATAGAACTTAGCACAGTAGGTAATGTTTAGTTCATAAATATTCACTGAGGAGGCACTGTATTCAAGACTGTACTGAATTACAAAAGTATAGTCCCTATTTCCAAATATTTACCATCTGGTTGCTGAGATAAGGAGTCACATAAATACTTTAGAAATGAATTGAAAGCATTCACTACTCTGCATAATTTTTTTTTAAACTTTTAAATTCCATGTTAGTATTTACAGGACAGGAGGTTGCACCTGAGAGACAGACTTTTAAGTACCAGGCTTTGTCGGGATAAAGTTAGAAAAGAGGAGCATTTCAAATGGAAAGATGAGAGACTAGAATGAGTGGAATGCATACTCAAAGAAATGAGAAGTGAAAACAACTGCCTGACACAAAAGGCAGGTGAAAAATGGGCAAGGTAGGCCCCTGGGAGAACCTCTGAAGTTAGGCCAATGAATTTAAATGTGACGTGGAGAAACTGAAAGCCAATGCATTTTCTCAAGCATCAGTGACAGGATAAAAATAGTCTAATTTGATAAATGCTCAGATCAATGCTTCACATATAGATTCTTAATAAATAACTGCTGACTGATTGCTTGACTAGAGAAGTAGTAGGCAGTGCAATTTGGAGAATTAAGAGGAGAAAGGAAGAAAAATAAACAGAAAGGTTGGAGAAATCCAAGAAGAGCCCAAACCAAAATGATGGCAGTGACAACAGAGACATGGCATACATGCTGAAAGACAATGTGAAACGATGAAAATTGGGAGTGAAAATGAAAGGGATTTCAAAAATGAATTTAAAGAGTTCTAGCTTCCAGTAATGGCAAAATAGCTTTGTTGGACTAACCCTCCTGCAGGTAACAATTGTAAAAATCTCTAAAACTGTATTTCAGAAAACAACAATTTGAATGCCAGATAATGATGGAACTAAAAACAGATGGAGAAAAAAATGTCTACTTAGAATTCCATATCCAGTGAAACTACCCTTAAAAAATGAAGACAAACTGAAGACAATTCCAGATAAAAACTGAGAATATATTGCCACCAGATCTATACTACCAGAATTGTCAAAGGAAGTTCTTGAGGCTAAACGAAAAAATTAAACCAGATGGTAACTCAGATTTACAGAAGGGAATAAAGATCACCAAAAATGGTAAATGTGTGTATACATAAAAGACTATAAAGACTGTATATTTTTCTTCAAATTATAAATAATACTATATTATGAAAATAAACACACAAATATAACTCTTAATAGATTGTGATAAATTTAAGATGCAATGTATAATCCCTAGCTGAGAGTGACCATTTAAAAAAATAATGTAAAGACATATACCTAAAAAGTCAACAAAGGAAATCAAAATGAAATACTATACAACAGTGATTCCCAACTTTTTGGTTTCAGCAACTCTTTTAACACTTTAAAAATCAACGAAGACCCCCAAAGAATTTTTCTTTTTGTGGGTTGTATCTGTCAAAGTTTACCATATTAAAAATTAAAGGTAACAACAGTAAACCTATTACATGTTAACATAACTTTTAAGAAAAATAACTATATTCTCAAAAAAAAGTGAAAAAATAGCAGTTTCTACATTTTTGCAAATTAACGTCTGGGCTTAAAAGAAAACAACTGGATTCTCATATCTGCTTTTGCATTCAATCTGTTGTGGTATCACATGTCGTGTGGCCTCTGGAAAATTAGCCTGTGCACCTATGAGAAAATTGAGAGTCAAAAGGAAAATATAGTATTATTCCTTGGATAGTTTTGACACTTTCAGGGTTACAAAATGTCCCAGGGGCCCCTAAATTAAACTTTGAAAACTGCTGCTATAAAATATTTGATTAACCCAAAAGAAAGCAGGGGGAAAAAAACAAAAGAACAAAAAAAATGAAACAAATAGAAAACAAGAAGCAAAATGGCACACCTAAATCCAACCATATCAATATTTACAATAAACATCAATGGACTAAATAAACACTCCTATTAAAGGGAAGAAATTATGAAACTGAATAAAAGAAAAAAGCAACACCTAATTATTTGCTGTCTACAAGACACAAAATTTAAAAATAAAAACACAGATTAAACTGAAATAGAGTAAGTTGGAGTGGTTATATTAACATAAGAGAAAATATATTCAAGATAAGGTTTATTTAAAGAGAAATAATTTTATACTCAGAAAAAGGTCACACATCAGGAAGACATAATTATAAATACATATGCACCTGGTCATACAGCTTTAAAATACATGAAGCAAAAACTGGCATTATTAAAGAGAAAAACAGATAAACTGACAATTATAGCTGAATTTTAACACCCCTCTCTCAGTATTTAGTACCAACAAAAGAAAAAAATCACAAAGGATATAAATCTGAACAACACTATCAACTACCTTGATCTAACTGACATTCATAAAACACTATACTCAACTACTGCAGGATACACTTTCTTTCAAGTGTACATGGAACATTCACCAGGACCCACCATATGCTGAACCACAAAACACATCTCAGTAAGTAGACTAAACAAACCAAAAAATACCCTGAAATCTTAAAAGTATGGTTCTCTGACCATAATGCAATTAAATTAGAAACCAGTTAAAATAAAAGCAAAAATCCAGATAACCTCCAAATATTTGAAAATTGCTTCCAGATAATTTTAAGAATTAGAAAGGAAGAAAGTGAGTAGAAGAAATAATAAAAGAGAAGACATCAATAAAATAGGCAACAAACCATAGAGAAAATTAACCCTAAAATCAGTTCTTCAATAAGATTAGTAAAGTAGGTAAATCCCTAAATTAGATGAACTGAGGAAAAAAAGAGAGAGAAAACACAAATTACCAAAATCAGGATTGAAAGAGGATATTCAATGATGAAGACTGTTTAGTTAGAAAAATCCTGAGGAATCAACAAAAACTACTGTAACTAGTAAGTAAGTATGAGATATTATGGTTCATAGTTAGAAGACTCAGTATTGTTAAGATGTTGATCATCTTCAAATATTTCTACAGCTTCAACACAATCCTCAAATTAGAGCAAGATTATTTTTTAAAATAGAAACTGACAAACTGATTCTGAAATTTACATGGAAATACAGAGAACTTAAAAAATCAAAATACTCTAAGGAAAAGAAGAATGAAGCTATAGAACTTACACTACCTTACTTCAGACTTCCAAAGATCTACATTAGCGTTTCTCAACCAAGGGCGATTTTTACCCTCCAACGAAAACCTCTGTCAACGTCTGGAGACATTTCTGGTTGTCACTACTAGGGGAGGAAGGAATGCTACTGGCAAACAGCGGGTAATGGCCAAAATGCTGCTAAACATCCTAAAATACACAGAATACATAGGATAGCTCCTCACAACAAAGAATTGTCTGGCCTCAAAAGTCAATAGTGCCAAGGTTGAAAAACCCCGAGTTACACTAATAAAGTAACGCTGTACTGGCATTAGAATAGACAAATCAATGGAATAGAACAGAGTCTAGAAATAGACCCACACTTTTATAGCCAATTGATTTGTGACAAAGATGCCAAAGCAATTCAGTAGGGAAAGGAAGTGTTTTCAATAAATGGTGCTTCAACAACCGTATATTCAAACAGAAATAAAAATGAACTCAATTCCTACTTCACAAAAATTAATTCAAGATAGATCACAGGACTAAAGTGAAAGACAAAACTATAAGGCTTTTGGAAGAAAACACAGGAGAAAATCTTTGCAACATATGGTAAACAAAGATTTCTTAGGACACAGAAAGCAATAACCATAAAAGAAAAGTTGAAATTAATTTATACATTAAATCAAACAATTAAATTTAAAACTAAAAAACTTAAGCTCATTAAATTGGGAGAAAATATTTACAAAACAAGTGTCAAAGGACCTATATCCAGAATATAAGAAGAACTACAATTTGATAATAAAAAGACAAACTCAATTTTAAAAATTGGAAGAAGTCCACAAAAAGTAAACAAATGGCCAATAAATATACAAAATAGCACTGGACATCATTAGCCACCAGAGAAATGGAAATTAAAGCCACACCGATACACCTACTGCAATGGCTAACATTAGAGCGGTAAACCAAGTGTTGGTGAGAATGTGGAGCAACTGGTACTTTCATGTAAAAGGGTACAAATACTGTAGGTAACAATTTAGCAGTTTCTTAAAAATCTATGGACAATAACAATTTCATTCTTACGTATTTATCCATAAGAAATAAAGACACATGTCCTAAAAAAAATCCATACAAGAATATTCACTGTATCTTTATTCACAATAGCCAAACCCTGAAAGAAATCAAATGTATAAAGAGATTGTGGTATCAATGGCTACTCATCAGTAATAAAAATCATGAAATACTAATATACCCCACATGGATGAATCTCACATATGTTATGAGAGTGAAAAAAAGCCAGACACAAAAAGAGTATATATTGTACGATTCCATTTATATGAAGTTCTAGAACAGGCAAAACTAATTTAAGGCGAACAAAACAATAGTGACCTTAAGTGGGGATGCTGTATGTGAAGTAAAGATACAATTTTATCTTTTTCAAATGGTTATCCAGTCTTTTGAAAAACAGGTTCACCTTTTCTCCAAGGATGCCACCTTCATCATGCACTTCCCATTCTAATTTACTGTCGGTCTATTAATGCCGCACTATCTCACTGCCTTGATTAGAGAAACATAATAGTGTGTTTTCATATCTAGTAGGGCTAACCAACACCCCTCCAACTCCAGCAATTGTTATAATTTTTCAGGGTTTTCTTGGCTATCTTTAGCACACACCCTGCCCCCTTCTTCCTCCCACCAAAATGTACTTTAGAGTCAACTTTCTAGCTTGTGCAAAAAAACCTACTGATTTTTACAATGAGCATTAAATTAACCTGGAGAGAACCAACAACTTGCTTGCATTAATCTATCCAAGCACATGGGATATCTTTCCATTTGTTCCAAGTACACTTTTGTTACCAGTCAAGAGTATTTTAAAGTTTTTCTTCTATAAGTTTTGAAAAAGATAAAACTGCACCCTTCGCTTACAGCACAGAATACCCTCACTCAAGGTCACCACTGTAACATTTCTTGTTACATTTATTTCTAGGCATTTTCTTTCTGTTGCTGTAATAAGTGGACATTTGTTTCCATATCTTCCTGGTTATTATTTGTTTATATGAAACCTACTGATTTTGGGTCATTAATTTTACATCCTGTTATTTCACTGAATTCTTATTTACATTAAATTTTTTTCTTGACTGACTTGATTTTTCCCATGTATACCTGTCCAATTCTTACACATCTAATTTCCCCCCTTGTCTTATAGTGGCTAAACTTTCAAAAGAAATGCAGTAGAGATAGACACACATCTTTGCCTTGTTCCTGACTTTAGTGTGAAGGTATCTGGAAATTGACTTTTGGGCTGAGGTATAAATGTGTGTGTTTGTGTACTTTTCATGTTAAAAAAGGTCCTATCAACTCCATGCTATTGAATGTGGTACTTGAAACAGGTGACGAAGTCTCTCTTGTGAAATAAAGCATCCCCGACCTGTCCTCCCCTCTCCTGACACATTAAGTATGATGCTGGCTTTTAGAAGGTGCTTCACCCCTCTAACTATACTAAGTAGCCTAAGTGTTGGGTGTTTGTTTTTAAATCAAGAATCAATGTTGAATCTTATAAGTGCCCTGACAACTAACCAGATAGTTTTTTCTTCCTTCTGATCTATCGACATGATGAAATAAATATATTAATAAAGCACATCATATTGAACTGCTCTTATATTCTTGGGATGAACCTTACTTGGTCATGGTATGTTACACTTAATATATAGCTGGATTTTATTTTGAACATTTAAAACGAAACTGGTCTGTAGTTTTCTTTTTTGGTGTTATCTTTAGTCGGGATTTATTATCAATATTTGGTTTAAATAAGACTGGAAGGTTTTCATACCTTATGTTCCAGAATTGCACTAGAACCATCTGTACTACAACTATCTGTTCTTTGAAGTTTCAAAGACTTGTGTAAAAGATTTCTGGGCCTGGGTTTCTTCTGGGTGATGAGTTCTTTGACAACTTTCCCAATTTCCTGATAAGGCTACTTAGTAATTTATCTATCTGTTGGGATTTTCCCTCCTCCAAGAATTGCTCCTGGGTTTTATCTCCTAATATATTACTTTTGTTTATATCTTAATTCCTTTCTTATTTTCTTTAATATGTCATTTTTTCCCCTAAGCAGTTAATTATAAGCAAAAAAGATCATCAAAAAATCAAAAGCTCAGGTTCCTAATGAGTAAAGACCCGTACTCAGGTGAATAAGACCAATGTACCTCTCAACTCTCAACCTGACACAAAGACTATTTTCTATTATCATTATTAAAGGCTGATAAATGTTCAGCATATATTTTAAACAAAACAATTTTGTTTATTAAGCATGTGGCAAAACAACAAATTAAAAAATGAAAAATAATTAAAATTATATTCATTTGCATTATTCTGCAACTTATCATGTTTTGAAGACCCACTTTATTTTAAACGTGTAAATGTCCCATGTTAAACAAAGCTGTCCTGCATGTCTAGAAATTCTATGCTGAACAATGATTCCTAACATTTTTGCTTGCTTTTATAGCAGGTACATAAAAGCTTAGCTTAAAACAAATTTTAAACTGTTACAAAAAAAAATCCAATAAAGGGGTAATGAGACAATGATTTATTTGAACTGATACCAAATATTATATGACATAAAATTCCATAATTTAATTTTTATATGAAACTGAAGGTTATACTTACAAATAACTTACTATGTAAATTGTTAAGGGTTTCTAAAATTTAGTATGCATAATTTAAAATGACATTAACAGAATCTACTGAGAACTCAAATTCTGTACCCTACTGCTAAGAGCAAGACTCCATGTGTCAACACCAGGCCTAACAAGACGCTCCCACCACACTGAACACGCAGGCAACTTGAACTTCCATGGTTTTTAGGAAAGATCCTTTGTAACTATTACGTCATCAGTGTTGATTTGTGTTAACTTTGGTTTTAACTGCTGCTATTCTTTATTAAGTCTTATTATTTTTTACTTCCCTTGATTATTGGTTCTTAAATTTTCCCCACTGGAATACAGAGATGAATAGAGGCAGGCCGGCCCTTTAACCCAGCTAAAACACCAGGTCAAACCAGTGAGAGAACCACTTTTCCTGGAGTTTCCTATATGTACTTCGTAAGAATTAAAATACCATGAAAGGCTAAATTTAGTCTACATAGAAACTAAAGGAAATGTATCACATGTACCAAGTACAAACACTCAACATTCATCAGTCACCTACAAATTCTAAAAAAAAACCTCCAGAAAGACATAGTACAAGACAAAGATAATTTACCAATTATTACACTGAGTTTTTTAACGGGGAGTGAAAGGGATGAGAAGCAAGGAAAAAAACAACTTACCATTTGACAGCTAAATTCTGTACCTCTCCATTTTTATCTTCCAGTAACTTCAAAATCATTTTCACTACTTTCCTTTCACTGTCATCATCCAACTTGATGGAATCTTTCTGCAGTTCTGTCATCAAATCATTTGTAGCCATAAACCTATCAAAAAAATAAAATTTGTTGATATTTTATGATTTTAAGCATTAATTAAAAAGATTATGATTTTCAAATCCAATGCTTTCATTCTTATCTATCTACCTAAGTCCTGACACACTCTTTTAAATAAGGTGTGAGACCCCAAATTATCTTCCCCAGGTTAGTCTTGATTTCGGATTTGCTGACAGCACCTACAGTGAGTGCTCTTCCGTTCTAATTAATTGTATCACCGCTTTTAGGAGGAGAAAAGCTCCTCTTTACCTTTTCTTTGCACGTGATGAGTTATGTCTAGGAAGCCTTTAACTAGGAACATTAAGAATGCCTTCCTGTGTAATACTGTGTGTGTTGGATTGGGGCTCAGATATTAGAAATTAATGGACAATTTCCAAAATCCCAATTGTCACCTCCACCCCAGCCCCAGCACGAGGTAGCAGAGGTGCTTTCACAGTGATGACGAAGCAGTTTTACAAGGTTGCCCCGCGCGACACTCAACTTCAGCACCACAGCCAGAGGGAGGTTAGTAGGAGCGGCCCGACAAACCAGAGTGGTCAACCGTCTGCTCTCAGCTTGAACTGGTAGGCTGACCAGGAGATACAAACAAGGTAGACAGACGCTCAGATTTTTCCTCACCTACCGCTCCAAACAATTCACTGTTTTAAAAGTAACTTCTCAGAATATTAGATAATCACAATGAAATAAAGCCCCAAAACCTGTTTAAAGGCCAAATGCATTTTTCTCATAATTCTTGGCTCACCTCCACCTACTGAAATATCTAACAAATAACGACTACCTAATGCCTTTTTCTTTTATTTGAACCAGATCCAGTTTGAGTAAAAATTTATTTTATGTTACATACAGAAATGTCAAAGTACAGAAATATCAGAATCCATGTTTAAATCAATTAAATAACTATTGGAACTGAAATGATAAATAGTTATGCAGATAGGCATTAAACTATGTGGTAAGAACTGGCAAAACAATTTAGCAATTCATTGCTTATAAGATAATCTTAAGGATAATTCCAGTAACTAGTATGTCCACTTAACACTGATTTGACCAAGTTTTAAACTACATGCAAGTACAATTCTTACCAAGTTTTGTAAAACTGCTCATAAAGAAAAGCTTATGTTCAAATTGGAATAATACAAGGTAAATTTAACATGTACCTTTTTTAAATGGAAATAGCTCTCCTAATTGGAAGCCCCTCCCCATTTTATATGATGACAAAACAAAATTAAAACCACACAATATTATGCAAAGTAAAAAAAAACTGAATAGCACATTAATGCAGGCATGTCTACAAAGTATCTTAACAATTTACTTAGATAAAATCCATGAAATAACCATAGTAGTTAGGACCTCTGAAAGGCTAATCATCTAGTTGAAGAGAAAACAAAATGATTACGCATTTAAGTAAAAAAGCAGACAATCCTAATGCAAAAAGCTGTTGTCTTATGGTTCTGAAGGGATACTACTGGTACACAGATTCATTCCTTTATTTACCATTAATTTATTCACTGCCTATTATGCTACAAAGGCTGAACTATGAGCAAAGGACAGATAGAAGGTAAATCAACCTTGGCTCCTGACCTCAGAGAGCTTATATTCCAATAAGGAAGTCTGATGATTTTCTAAAATCTATGATTAATAGTTAAATATTTTTTAAAAAGTTGAAATGAGCACCAGTAAATGCAGCAATAGACATATTTTTAAAAATCAGAAAAACTGCAGATAGCATAAGGTTATAAGAGTTACTTTTCACTGGTGACCCTGAAACCAGAAAGTTGTGCGAATGATTTCTTCCTTCTGTTAATCTGACATAAAAATTTGCACTATAGGGGCCTACCCTGTGGCCAAGTGGTTAAGTTCGGCGCACTCCACTTCAGTGGCCTGGGTTTGTTTCCCCGGTGCTGACCTAACACCACTTGTCAGCAGCCACGCTGTGGCGGCAACCCACATACAAAATAGAGGAAGAGTGGCACAGATGTTAGCTCAGGGTGAATCTTCCTCAAGCAAAAAGAGAAGATTGGCAGGATGTTAGCTGAGGGCGAATCTTCCTCAGCAAAAGAAAAAAAAATTTGCACTATAAATCTTCTTGTAAGGCAGTTGTTTGACCACTTTGAAAGTTGTCCACGGCAGATTCAAAAGCCAATTTATAAAATGTTTCTTAAACATTCACTGTTTTAGGTATGGTGCTAAGGGCTGAGATGATAAATGTAGACTCAGTCTCCCCTTGTAACTTTTTCATCCAATATGGCAGACAGGTAAATGGACAAATCTCAATCTTACAAATTTTTTAAAAATACTCAAGGGGATTTGGCAATGATCACACCAAGGAACTGACGGTTAGTTTGGGTCTCAAAGGATTAATAGGTGTTTGCATGCGAAAAGCTGGTTTGGAATTTTTAATTTTTTATCTTTGTGAGCGTGCATGTGTGGTGGTGGTGAGGGACACAGTACCTCAGAGTGAAGGACTAAGGGGCAGTTCAGTGAGGCTAGGGCACAGGGAGACAGAAGAAACCTTACAGGAAGAAGGAAATGTAGGCTGAGGTCAAGATGAGACAGGTCTTACATCCTCATCCACTATGTAGTGAGAACCATTATGTGTGTATCAGGTACTGTGCTGGATGCTGTGGACACAAGGGCCGGCAAAAGCAAACACGGTTCCTGCTGTCTTAGAGCTTACATTCAGTCGAATAGACGCAAATTAATTTTTAAAACTACATATGAGTAATTACATATGTAATTACAAACTGAGATAAATGCTGTGAAGGAGAGGAATGTGGCACAAAGAAAACATGATGGTATAACAAAGCAACCTGGACTAGACTGGATTGGGGGTTGTGAATCAGGGAAGACTGAGACCTCAAGCATGAGCAGGAATCTGGGGGCTGGGGTGGGGTGTGGCCAATCAAGGGACAAGAGATTGAAGGGATTTGTAGGTCTTATTAGGATTTTAGACTTTATTCTAAGAGCAATGGGGAGCTACTGAAAGGCACTTTGGGGTAGAGATGGGGAGTAAATGGAATGATCACATTTGCATTTCATCAGTATTACTCCAGCTACACTGTGGATAAGAGTCTGGAGAGAATCAGTCTTCATCTGGCCAGACTGAATGGAGAAGAGTTAGGAGAGCTCTTGCAGCTGTCTAAGTGAGAAACAACGGCAGCTAGCATTACGGTTATGACAACCAATGGAGATGGAAAAATGGAATACAGTCAATTCTCATAATTACTAGAGTAAATTTATTTGTAACCCCCGAAGTCAATTCTCCTCTGCTTTCACAGTCATTTGCAGACATATGCAGAACCATGAAAAATTTGAGTCACTCATTCTTAGCTGATCCTAAACAAGGTAACACTCTGCCTTCTCATCTCAGCTCTTGTAAACAAGTATCCTCTTCTAGGTCCAAGTAGTGCCACATTTTTTGCATGTTTGTACTTTCTGTTGGTAGTTTTGCTGTTTAAAATGACTCCCAAGCGTAATATCGAAGTGCTGTCTAGTGTTCCTAAGTACAAGAAGGCTGTGATGTGTCTTTCAAAAAAAACCCACACGTGTTAGAGAAGCTTCCTTCAGACATGAGCTACAGTGCTGTCGGTCACGAGTTCAATGTTAATGAATCAACAACATACATTAAATAAGGCGTCTTTAAACAGAAACACACAGAAAACAAGGTTATGAACCAATCAACCGATGAAAGTGCTGTGACCAGAGGCTCAGTGGAACCTCAATCTGTATTTCCCCTAGAAGCAATGGTTCAATATCGCTAATTCAATGTTCGTGGCAACTTTATAGAACATCACTACTGCGAATAATGAGAACCAATTCTACTTGAGATTTACGAAGGTAAAATTAATTGGCTGAAATGGGTTAGACATGGGGATGGTAAGGGATGAGTTAGGAAATGGACAAAGAAGTAGGAGGAAAACCACAGCGCTTGGGTGTTACAGTCCGATATGTACCCTGTCCAGAGGCGTAATGTTACTGAACAGCCATTGTCACATCAGATGGTTCAACCACGCATCTTACAACAGAAGGAGAAAGGATTAATAATCAACTACAGACTACACTGAATGGTCACTCCTCTGAGCCTAATCAACAAGATCTCAGCAGTAGTGAAGAAGTGAACTTCATATGTGAAGATCATAAATCAATGTCCTGCAAATGAACTTTGTCTGCCCTTGGCCAAAAGTGAGAAATGAAAAAGGAAAAAACAGCAGCCGCCACAGTCAGGAACTGAGGCTCACACCTAAATCTCAGTGTTACCCAAACTGATCTGACGCTTACAGCTAAAACATTATTTACCTGGACATAAACAACCTCACAAAACAGCCATTTCAGACAAGTGCAGTTAGCAACACAAAATACCAAACCTTCTCCTTTCTAAATGAGTAACTGATACTTCTCTACCAATTACAGCTTTTCCTCTGCTTTAGTCTGCCCTCCCTATAACATTAAGATGTCAAATGACAGAATTGCTCCCACTTTCTGACAATATCCAATCTAAAGCAAATCTCTGCTTCCTTAGACCCTTCCCCAAATTACCAAAGAAATAGATCCTAATACCCTCTTATGGGACATCCCTTAGTGTGTGTTCTCCCCCTCAACCTGTGTCAGGGATACCTATAAAAGAGAATTTCAAGAAGGAAAAAGTGATAAACAGTACTTACGTATCAGATAAATGAGCAAAGAAAATACTAAATTAGCTACAGGGAGATTGTCAGGGATTTGAAGGAGAGTAATTTCAGAGAGCTTAGGTAGGCAACAGCTAAGAATTTTAGAGTTTATCTTGCAGTCAATGGGAATTAGTGGGGAAGGCAATGATCAGCTGTTATATTTAGGAAGAAATTTCTAATGGAAGAGGTAACAACAGACTGGATTAAAAAGAGGCCTGAGACAAATTTGAGAAATATTCATGAGGCAACTGAAGGAGAGAAGAAAGGTAGGAGAAGAGTGACATCATGGTTTTCCAAGTGGGACAAATGGTGGATGGGAAAGTAAGAGGACAAAAGAAGAATAAAAAAGCCTTAAGGTAGGAGAGGGGGAAGTTAAGATGTTAACTTTCAGACTCTTACAGGAGTCCCAGGTGGATGTAACCTACAAGCAGTGCCATCTCATTCATTTATTCAACAAGTATTTTGGGGATACCATCATTAGGAACTGTGCCAGGCTCTGCAAACACATTTATAAACAAGACAGTCATGGTCTGGAACTTACACTCCTGGCTTAGTCTACTGGACTGAACAGTTCCTTGAGGGGAGAACTTATTCATCTTTAGTAAATCCAATGTAGAGAAGAAGCAATAATGGTAGAAATACATACCTTGTAATGCACAATGAGTAGCTCTCACCACAACACTTCCCCTCATTATATAAATACAATTTTACCCTTGTTTCCAACAGAAATCTAAGTGCTTTGGGCCAACTGCATCACCCAGAGAACCTATTATCTTTCAAAGATCTTGTACACGCACCACTGCTATCTCACTTTTTCTCATTTATTCGCTTGGAGTTATGTATTAACTTGGGACAGTCTTAATACTGG
The DNA here is from genome assembly GCA_031878705.1 of Tapirus indicus. Taxonomy (NCBI): domain Eukaryota; kingdom Metazoa; phylum Chordata; class Mammalia; order Perissodactyla; family Tapiridae; genus Tapirus; species Tapirus indicus. The sequence goes on along the minus strand of CM062918.1, from coordinate 151,538,158 downwards.
TCATGTAAATAAAACTAATTTTTAGTCATCTTTCTTCTTCCTGATTTCCTCAATGAGGCCCCTTTCTCCTCTTTTTCAGTGGTGAGCCCTAATCATGGCTGATAATCAGTGTTAGCAGCATACCTACATCAACAAAAATCACAGAAATGAAATCAAGTAACTTACCGCCATCAACGTGCAAAGTACTTTAAAAGTGCCCACAAATCACCTTCTTAATCTCTACAAGACTGTTTCTTCTGAAAATCTACATTTCTTCAAGCACAAGCAGTCAAGATAACTTCACTTAGTACTTCCTGTTGTTATTGTAAATGCCCACACAGTACTTTCAGCTATGTTATAGGATCCCTAAGGTCCCTGCCAGCTCTGAAAACCTATGACTCCATTACAGGCCTGAGATTTTACTAACATTTTAAACAGTTTCCAAGAGAAAATGCCTTCCAATATGCAAAACACATAAATAAGCAAATTTGGTTAACCATCATTATCAAGCTAGGAATTTTACAATGCAGTGAATTATTTTAAAATTGTATCAAATGGTATTTAAAAAAAATAGATTGGTAGATTTTACAACGGCTTCTTGAAGAAACTTCCCAAAATCATCCAATACTTTTTTCTTAACTCTGAAACTAAAATCCAATTCAACTAAAACAAGCATCTATTGAGAACCTACACGGCCAAGGCACTAAACAGAGTGGAGGATTCAGGTAAGACAAGGTCCCTATCCTCAAGGAATTTCCTAAACAATACTCGCCCCCAGTTCCAGTCCGGATTACCCACTCTCTCTCTCCCAGTGGAGTTTTGTGTTTAAGTGTGCTCTCACGCTTGTACTCATTTTCTCTACCTAGAATTTCAAGACCTAGCTCAGATCGCTCCTCAAGCAGGAATCTCCTTGCTTTCATCTTCTCTGCCATATAAGACTGACAAGTACATACTGCCCTGGGTTATTTCTCTTTTTACTATAGAGTCTTAATCATTCAACAAGCTTGTAGATATTACTGAGGGAAGGCACAGATCTTAAAATTCCTGTAGTCCCTCTCAGGAAATTATTAAAAGCACAAATATTCCATAAGCCTGACGTAGAGGGAAACTGAAATTTAAGGTCTTACTCTTAACATCCCCTAAGCCAAAACTCTGGAGAAGTAGCATAATGTAGTAGTTATGAGGGTATCTGGAATCCCAGATCTAATACTGTCTAACTGACCTTGGGCAAGTACTTAACATCCCCACATCTCAGTTTCCTCAGCTGTAATAGAGATTATTAGCACCCGCTTTACCAGAGTTGTAAGGATAAATAGGATCAAATGTATAAAGTCCACAGATAGCATTAATATTAACTATTATGTACAGAGATATTAAAAAAACGGTAAATTGTTTATCTTTCGATTCCTTGGAATACTTTAATTCAGCTGGTGGTGATGTACATGAAAATAAAAACAGAACTTTGTTAGTTACCTCAACCCACTGAATATTCAATATTAATACGCATAAATGGAGCATTCACATGGTTCAGGCACAGTGAAGTTTTCATTCTCGTATCTACAAAATCACCTACCTACTGGCACCAAACCTTAATATCCCACCTTCAAAGAATACAGAATACCAGAACAGAAGAAAAAGGATATTAGGTGTTTTTCCCCCCAATAAATTGAGCCTATGATTTAAGTCCTACAAAAGGATACTTTAAAAATGCTGACAATCCAGGGCCGGCCCGGTGTCGTAGTGGTTAAGTTCACGCATTCCGTTTTGGTGGCCCGGGGTTTGCACCTTTGGATCTCGGGCGCAGACTGATGACCTGCTTGTCAAGCCATGCCGTGGCCGCGTCCCATATAAAGTAGAGGAAGACGGCACGGATGTTAGCCCAGGGCCAGTCTTCCTCAGCAAAAAAGAGGAGGATTGGCAACAGACATTAGCTCAGGGCTAATCTTCCTCACACACACACAAAAAATTCTGACAGTCCAAACTTTTGAACCTGCAACATCTCTTTACCTTCTTTGCATTAACGGACTATGTAGCTATCCAGAGACCTGAAATTTCGGGCCTACAAAGGGACCTTTTGTAATCACTCATGTACAAGTCTCTCACAAGTGAAAATTTAACCCCAAATTGAGTAGCCTGTCCAAGATCTCACAGATAGTTCAAAACAAAGACTCCTCCATGACTAGAACCCATGTCTTGTGCCTAGGAGGTCATATTCTCACTGGATTCTACCATGAGGAGAATAAACTTTTCCTTCCTTTTAGATGTGTAGTTGTTGTCTCCCCTTAGCACGAGCTAGAGTGGTTCACACATGTCAGCTGTTCTCTAATGTTGATCAACCTCAGGCTCAAGAACCTCCTGGCACTAAGTATTTTACAAACTGATGTTTATGCCAAAATAAATAAGTAAATACATTTCTGAGAAATCAGAAAGCATTATTTTAAAATAGGACACATGTATTCAAATAAATGCCTGCACTGGAAATATACAGAAAAATCTTCAAAATACATGACTCCAAATGCTCACTATTGTAATTAATCTCTTAAATTTTCTATAACTTAATATACATAGTGCTTTAGTTCCCAAGACTTGTCTGTTACCTGGAGGCTGGAGTGTATTACAAGTTTTTAAAACAGCATTAGTAGATATATCTTAATGATGCCAAATTACTGGAAATCACTGTTCCTAAACATACCTTCTATAACATTCACCAACTATTAGAAACATATCCATATTACACTTTTAGAATAATCCTCCAAGCAATGTTTTGATTTAGTCCAGCCCAAATTGGTAGATAACCCTTATCAAGTTCAACGCTGACTACAGCTTATCAGAGCATTATTTCTTTCATATAGCTTATTAAAAAAAAGACACCCAAACTTGTATATATTATATTCCCTTTATAAGAAATTTAAGAAAAGAAGCTTCAGTCAATAACCACATATGCAATATTATCACACGACTTCTTTATTCTAGACATATTACCCATACACAAGTCTGACTAGTTGAACAAAACTATACCACTATAGAGAAAGTGCTATCTTCATCAGACTGAAATTTAGTACTTTTACAGAATGAGCCAAATTGACAGAAACGGGAGGGGGGAAAAATCACACCACACACTCCACATAGCTGAAAGTTATATATATGTTCCATTCAAATGTTTATTTAAATTTCAATGGCCTGCACTGGGAGCAAGCAAAGCTCCAAAGAGAATATAACAGGATTCTAATCTTTTAAAAGCACAAAAACTTTTCTTTCTTCCAATAATCTTGATTTCAGCCCTAGAACTACACAAATCTAAAATGCCAAAATATCCAAAACAAACACGTCTCTTTCAAAAAATCACAATGCTTAAAATCTTTAGCATTAGCAAACTGGATTTTAAAAGTTTCAAATGCAATACTTAAAAACTCCCTAGACAGCAAAACTCTTAAATCATTTTTGGCATTGAGGTCACAGAACCAAAACTGTACTTCACTGGCCATTTTAATACGCCAGTACATCAATTTAAGTAGGAACACGATCGTTACATTTTTAATGGTTCTTTCACAAATGGGAAAATTTCTTCCTGGTAGATAAGATTTAGACAAGTTGTCAGGTGTTAAAGCGTATTGTTCATACAAAAAAAAAAAATTAACAAACTCTTCACCCACGATTTTAACTGAAGACTATTTGTTCTTTCCTTTAAAATGCACAGAAAATACAACCACTAAGCCTTAGAGGAAAAAACCCAAGTATCAAAGAAATAAAAAGTTTCTTTAGATCGGGACCTTATTTATTTTGTGATAGGACAGGAAAAGAAGAAAGGAATGTAACAATTACTGTAGCGCAAAAAAAAAAAAAAAAAAAGAGAGAGAGAGAGAAAGATAATCCACGAAAACCTAACAATTCTTGGTTTAGAACTGACAGTACCAGCGTCCTGGAACAAAACTGTAGTAGGAAACCTTCATATTCGCCATCCCCGTGCTAACGAAAACTCCTTTCAATGATGCCCATTTGCTCGGTTTACCTTCCTGTCGAAGGGCCCGCAACCCACCTTTCGGCAGTAGCGCAGGGTGGAAGGAGGTGCGACTGAACCCCGCGTTCCCACCGGGGTCTCACCCGCCACCGGGAAATGACAGGGATGCTGGCGGGAAAGCCCTCCGCGCCGAGCTTCCCCCGCCCGCCCGACCTGCACGAAGGGAACACAAGTGACGGCCCGGTCCTCCGCAGGCCGCGCCGGCCGACGGGCGAGGCCGCGGCCCCGATGGGCAGCGAGCAGGCCCCTCCCTCCCTCCCCGCGGCGCCCTGGACGCCCCTGGGCCGCCACGACCACGTCCCGGGGCACCGGGGACGCGGAGGGCAGGGCCGGGCGCGGGCAACGGCCCCGCGGCGGCTGCGGACCGCGGGCGCCGAGGGGCCGGCGGCGGAGGGCCCCACCTGAAGTCCTTGTCGCTGGACGTCATCTTCTCCAGCAGATTGGAGATGTGGTACGAGGCGCTCGCCATGTTGCCGGCCTCGCTCCCGCCCGCCGCCCGCCGCCGCTGGGGCTCCTCCTCCCGCCCGCGGCTCCGCTTCCAGGGTCGCGGCGCGACGCCGGCCTGACGGGGGAGGCGCCTCGGCGGGCGGCCCCGGCCGCGGGAAGGCGGAGGCTTCGGCCGGCCGGACCACGGCGCTGCTGGCCGGGGGACGAGCGCGCGGACCACGGCGGGGCCTCTCCGGACAGCCGGACGCTTCCACCCGCGCCGCGCTCGCTCCGAGGGCCAGAGGCCAGAGCCCGCCTCCTGCGCGCCGGGGCGGGGGCGGGAGACGCGGACGTACGGGCAGCGGGGGTCAGGGGTCACGGAGGCCGCCCCACGCACGCTGCGGGGACGCGGGCTTCAGGGCAGTCCTGTTGGCTGAGGCCCGTGTCAGTCTTCGCGCGGACCGCCTTGCAGGAGGCATGACAGCGACCCTAAGGGGCTGTTCTCGCGAGAACTGAAAGCGACGGTTAAAGGACGGGGGGGCGACTGGGACAAGCGTGCCTTCTCTGAAAATAACTTGATTTGTTTTCTGTATGACAGTAAGAGAAAAGATTACGATTTTTAAGGAGCATAAGGCCTGGGAGTAATGCTAGTCAAGGGGTTGGCCTCGGTACCAACAGAAGAATTATAAGGAGGGGCTTTCGTTTAGAATCGGACGCGTGGCCTACATTGCCTGCACCACGATGGTGCAATGCTGCCACGTGAAAACCACAAGTCCCAGAATCCCGTCGGGGCGTGTCACTGGGTCGGGATGTGATTGGCTAAGGGAACTTGCAGCTTCCTCATTGGCTCCCGTGGAGGAGTGCATGCTGGGACTTGCAGTCTGGCGGGGCGGTGGCGCCGGGTCCGGGCGGCAGGCTCGGGTTCCCCCCTCCGACGGCCTTTGCGCCTATGGGATGTCTGCAGTGTCGGGCAGGCGCATTGCGGATCGGCTGGTGGTGTTGGCTGAGGCCTAGCGGCGGCGTCCCAGCGCCGATCCTGCGGTGACGGCAGCCGAGCCCGAGCCGGGCACCCTCCTTCCGCGCAGGGAAGGGCCAGCGCCCCGAGGCCAGGAGGACCACGGCCGGCGACTGTGCTCGGGCCTGCCCCTTTCGCCGGGACAGCTCGACGTCCGCCCTCTGCACTCCGCTTCTGTGGACCCGACAGCCCTGCGGCCCTGCGTGTTATTGTTCCCTGAGACACACGCAGCCCTCGAATCATTTGTTTCAGTGTCCACGTTTTTATCTGCTGATTGGGCTCTCTAAAGGGAAAAAGAGAAAGCCCAGTCAAGAGACAAGGAAAATTCAGTCTCAATCTGTTACTGCTCCTGTTAGAAACACAACTTGAAAGAGCTCCTTTCTTCCAAGTGGTAAAAAGGACGTTTCTCTAAATGTTCACCAAATGGTATTGTGTGTCTTCTAAAAGCCAGGCACTGTTATAGGTAATGACAGTTCAAACAGATGAAACGTGATCTGGCCTCACAGTCCATACCTGAATTTCCCCTCATCCCTCTTGTTTACCCCATGTGTCTTTTTACTTTAGTGCTGTTTTTCTCCCCAGTGGTACCATATCTCTTCCCTCCTTTTACCCAAGTCGGCCATCATTATGTTCCCTGACTGCTTCAGCCACTCTTAATTCCCTTCTGCTCTGAACAGCCTTTCCACAATATTTAATATAAACTATACACACAAACAAGCTGGGCATTTATCTTGTGTGGACCCTAAGGCTTAAAAATCTCAGTCATCTGGTGATAACTTTCTTGTCGCCTGAACCCAATCAGACACCAAGTCATGTTTTTTCCTTTTGTGTGTATAAATCCTTTCATTTATCAGTTTCCAACTGAACTATACTATTTGCAGTCAGGCAGCTTGAATATAAATCCTGTTTAACGCCGCTTATTAGCTGTCCTAGGCAATTTACTTTAAGCTCTCTGAGCCTTGGTTTCTTCATGGGTAACACGATGATCATCAGAGTATTACCCCCTGGGGCTGCTTTAAGAGTCAAATGATCTATTGTCTTAGCCTGCTAGGGTTGCCATAACAAAATACCATAGACTGGGTGGCTTAAAGGACTGAAATTTATTTTCTCATGGTTCTTGAGGCTGGAAGTCCAAGATCAATATGCCAGCAAGTTTGGTTTCTCCTGAGGCCTTGGCTTTTAGATGGCCGCCTTCTCACTGTTGTCCTCACAAGGCCTTTTCTCTGTGCACCTGTACCCCTGGTATCTCTTTCTCTTAGTATAAGGACATCAATCCTATTGGATTAGGGCCCCACCCTTTTAACCTCATTTAACCTTATTTGTGTCCTCATTTAACCGTAAAAAGGCCCTATCTCCAAATACTATCACGTTGGAGGTTAGGGCTTAACGTGAATTTGGGGGAGACACAATTCAGTCCATAACAGATATTCCATATAAAGTGCTCAGCACATTGCCTGAAACATAATATTTATAACAAATATTTCTTGCACACTTAACAAAGGTCATGGAAAGCGTCTAATAAAAGTTGGCTATTATTGGGGGCTGGCCCAGCCCAGTGGCATAGCACATAAGTTCGCGTGCTCCGCTTTGGCGGCCCAGGGTTCGCAGGTTTGGAACCCAGGTGCGGACAGACGCACCACTTGTCAAGCCATGACGTGGCGTCGTCCCATATAAAGTAGAGGAAGATGGGCACGGATGTTAGCCCAGGGCCAGTGTTCCTCGGCAAAAAGGAGGAGGATTGGCAACGGATGTTAGTTCAGGGCCGGTCTTCCTCACGCACACACACAAAAAAGTTGGCGATTATTATTATATTCTCTCAGACTTTTTCTTGTCCCTATCCCAAACCATTCCACATAGCCAGTTTAGAGTTTTCCAGAACATTGTTTTTATAATGAAACTTACCAATTTAAAAAGTTCAGTGGCTCTCTACTACTGAATAAAGTCCGAATGTTTCCTTCACCTGTCCCTAGCCCTTTCTTTTTGACCTTTCCCCCACTATTTTAGTATAGGAATTGCTCCTATCATTTTTTTTTTAGTCCATCAAAGACCCAACTCCAAGTTTTTGCACAGCAGCAGCAGCACTTACTTATGGGTCAGGTGCTGCATTAACTCATTTAATCCACATTTTAACTATGAGAAGCACAGAGAGTTTAAGTAATTGGTAAAGGTCACCAATCAGGTGCAGTCAGGATTAAACCCAGGCAGTGTTGCTTCAGAGCCCATTCTCCACACTTCTGTACGGGAATGCTTCTCCCCACCTGGAATGCCTTTCCCCTCCCCTGTCTCCCTTTCTAGGATCTTCAACCAATCATAGTGTTTATATGCTAGCCTCCCACTGGAGTGTAAGTTCCTTAAGACATGTACCAACTTGAAACCACTTCTGCTTCTTTCAAGTATTTAGCCTGTGGTGGATTCGTGATAGGCTGTCAATAGTACTTAATTTTATTTTGTGTTCTTGACCACGTAGAGATTTGACCTGTGTATCAATGAATATAACCAGTGGGAAAATGCTTTCCTTTAAATATCTGTAAATGCTAAATTAATATTAAGTGCAAAAGGAAATAAGTCTAGATGAGGCTATCCTCTAAGAGTTTTTTTCTAGTCAACGGTCACAGTGGAAAACTGAGACAAGAAATTTGAGAGAGGAAGAAAACTGGAGCCCTTCAATCTGTTGGGAGGTTCTTCAAATGTCAGCCAGTAGTTTAGTTACTTCATGAGCATTTATTGAGTGCCTACACTGTGCCAGACACGTACCAGATGCTGGGGATGCGAAGATGGGCAAGACGTGTTCCTTAACCTTGAGGAATCTTCAGGTTGACCAAATCTTAAATTTCATATCAAATTCTTTATATTTTAGGCAAAATTGAGAAAATTGCTTTCCATAAATATAAGAATCAAAATAAATTTATGTTTATATTCTGTACTTGAAATGAGGAGTAGATCCTGAAATTGTCTTTAAAATGTTTAAATAGGCATAGACTGAGGTGAAGTAAGTATTAAGAGAGAAATATCAATGAGAGAGGGCAATGGAAACATTCTATAATCGATTTATTGACTAATATGAAATTGTTGGGGTACCAGCATGAAATGTTACTTTGCTGCTTTGTTTTTCAAACACACTCTATCAGATATTCTCTATGACCCTTAATGACATTGGGCAGTCCCCATAGCTTTCCCTTGAAGTCTTAAACGTCCAGTCTAGTTTAGTCCAATGTCCATCCCCCTTCTGCTCCTAGATCCCATAGGGCTAAGGAAGATGGCAAAAGAGAAGATAAGGGAAAAGAGGCAAATCTTCTTTAATTGTTATAGCTATTCTTCTCTCTTGACTGTTGAAGCCATCTGGCAGACACTCAAATACCGACTCTCTTGTGAGGGTCAAGATTGTGAGTTCTTTAAGGTGCCTGCCTTCCCTCTGCACACTTCCATGACATAGCATAGTGCATCTGAGCACTCCATAGCCCTCCAGATGGCAAATGGCACTCATAGATGGGGTACCTCAAGAAGGCTCAAGCCCAGCTTCAGAGGGAGTTGTCTACTTCACCTGCTGGAAACTCCTGCAACCTTTCCACACTAAAAGAGGGGCACAGGCTACTACACTGCAGTACCCTCTATCCTGCCACTTCTCTCCATCAGTAGGTGTCCAACTGAGGGATGAATAATCTAAAGTTTTGGGGGTACCAATGTGAAATGTTTATTTATTGTTTTGTTTTTCCAATCACTACTTTCAAACACACCCTGTCAAGCATTTTTCTTCACCCTTAATAACGTCTTGGGCAGACCTTGAAGCTCTCCAGACCCTTCTCTTCCTGCAGGAATTCTCATTTCCTCTGAGTGGTGGGGTCTTTTTGTTTCTTTCTGTTTTGGGGGGTGGGAAGGGGAGGAAAGACCCAGCACTCTCTGCCAACTAATCATTACATCTCTCTTAGAATCCTCTCTTCCCATGGTAGTCATCTCATATAGACTGGAGGGTTTTGGTAGGGTGATGGTAACAAAGTCACTTCAGGGTGGTAACTGGCCCCCTTGGTGGGTCTCTTTAAAAGTACGATGTTTTATGCCTAATTTTTTCAACTTGGAGTCTTCTCAGACAACAGGAAATGTCTAATTTTATACCTATGTGGAGGGAATGTGAGGAAAGAGACCTTTAAGAATGTGAAATGGCAATAAAGAGGAAGAAATTTAGAATGACAATGACCCCTGTACAGGGAAATGAAAGGCTTGGAGTGATGACAAAGAAAGAAGTTTTCTTTGTTTTATGGCTATTGAAGCTTAAGTAGGTGACATACAATTTCCCAGTGATTTGAGAGGAATGTTATTGGGTTCAGGTTATTTTCCCAAAAGCTGCTTGAGGGCTTTATACCCATTTCCATCCTTCTCCCTTAATATTACGAGGAGGCTCTACTTAGCATTTCCTAAACTGTGTGCTAGTCCCAAACACCAGTTCTACAGGATGTCAGTAGAAGCAGATACTCTTGGGGTGTGCATGCATGATGGAGCGTAGAGTTGTGGTTAAAAAAAAGTTAAGGATACAGTTTTCTTAACTGCAGAACATCTCAGAACATTTCATATACAATGTCGTGAATCCCCAAGAAGAATATATAGAATCCCTATGGACTGAATTGTATTTCGTTCCCCTCTCCCTCCCACAATGGCAACAATTTCATATGTTGAAGGCCTAACCTCCAGTGTGATGATATTTGGAGACAGGGCCTTTGGGAGGTAATTAGGTTTATATGAGGTCATGAGGGTGGGGCCCTCATGTTGGGATTAGTGCCCTTATAAGAAGAAACAGTAGAGAGCTTTTTTTTTTTCCTCTCTCTCTGGGCATGTAAGGATACAGACAGAAGGCAGTCATCTGCGAGCTAGGGAGAGGGCCGTCACCAGAACGTGACCATGCTGGCACCCTAACCTGGGATTTCCAGTCTTCAGAAATAAGTTCTGTTGTTTAAGTCACTCCAGTCTATGATATTTTGTTATGCAGCCCAAGCTGATGAATACAAGTATGCACCTACTTGACACATTTGAGCATAGACTTTTTTTAAGTCCTACTTATTACCATCTCAGGAGATGAGAGGACCATGAAACATAGTTTGGAAATCGTTGTTCCATTGGTAATTTTTTTCTGAATTGAATGCTGAATGGGTGATGGGGAAGAGGAGAGTCTTGGCAGAAAAGAAGTTTATTTGACATTCATTTTAAAACAACCTTCTGCCAAATAAATGTAGACTGTGCTTAATTCATACATTTGCTGTAAATTGAGATTAAAAAAATAGAGCTATATTTATTCAACCAGTAGTGAATTTCTGAAATATAATTCTGTGTTGAATGTCAAAGCTGATGTGTTAATAGAGGAGGAAAAGGGCGGTTCTGATTGTGTTTCAGTGTAGACAGCTGTGCACGCAAATAAACAGGAACAAAATGCATCCTGTTACAGATCATTTGTCAATACTGAATTCAACTTACATGCAAAAGGAAGTAAATCCTATATAAGACTAATCTTAAAAAGATTTATTTTCAATTGATTGGAAACAACCCAGCAGCTAGAGTTTTTCCTGTGATCTACTCTCTTCTCAACAACTGCTAGAAGCTCTTGGTTAATTTTTAGTGGCACTCTAAATCAAACTTAATTGTTGTTCTGTGAAGGGATTGTTCTTTTAGAGTTAGAAATGCATTTGCAGCATATTAGAGAAAATTACAAAGATTATTTATGTCACAGAGGTGCTTCCTTTGGAATATCTACCATTTCATTCTTACTTTCAACTTCTATAATAATATTAACCATCTGGCATTTTATAATCACCACATTTTCTGATATGAATTTATAAGAGCACTGTCCAGGATGTTCAGACAACTAAAAATATAATTTTATAAATGTAAAGCTGGTTATCAGTTTTGGCAGAAGGATGCAGAAGAAAGTGCTGGAATTCAGCAAATGTGGCATTTTGCTTTAAATATAGGTATGTGCTGATGCTGTCTTGTTTCATTGCTTAAAAAAGTACTCTGCTTACTACCAGGTACAAGTTTCCATTTTTGAAAAAAGGTTTCAAAGAGTAATCAAAGAGAAATCATGAGCCCACAGGATCAGGGATTAAAAAATACGTTACAGTAAAATGAGGTGGAAAAAGTAGTAATTTTAGGGAAAATAAACTTAATGAAATGTTACTGAGATTCTTTCAACAATGAATATTTATGCAATGAAGCCAGTCCACCATCATTACTAATACTAATAGGTGAAGTGGTAAAAATACCATATTCTAGAAAAAAAATTGCTGATTATATAAAATATGTGTTTTTACTGTATTTACATCATTTTGAAAAATACAAACTTTTCTATATAATCTAAGTAAAAAAACTCAAGTAAACTCTCTTTGTATTTCATGGAGAATGCAATAAAAATTTTGGATAAATTCCTAACTGTGAGAGCTTTGTTATAATGGATGTGGTTGTTAACACTTAAGCTATGTCACAATCTAGAATTGGTTTAGAAGAAATGTTTATCGATTGGGGCAAACTATTACTTTTAACAGTACAGCCAAGGCTTAAGACAGAAGAAAATATTTGCAGAACATATATTTGACAACGGACTTGTATTCAGAACTCATTCAACTCAATACTAAGAAGACGGAAATTCCTATTTAAAAATTGGCAAAAGATTGGACCAGATACTTCACCAAAGAAGCTACAAGATGACAAACACATGAAAAAGTTCTCAATGTCATTAGTATCAGGAAAAGACAAATGAAAGCTACAGTGAAACACTGCTACGTAGTTATTAGAATAGTTAAAATCAAAAAGGCTGATCATACTCACTGTTGGTGAGGATGTGGCACACCTGGGACTCTCATACACTGCTGGTAGGAAACAGTTTGGCAGTTTCTTGAAAGGCTAAACATACATCTACCATATAACCCAACCATCCTGTTCCTAGGTGTCTACTCAAAAGAAACGAAAGCATAAGTCCACACAAAGACAAAGAACATGAATGTTCATATCAGATTTATTTGTGGTAGCGCCAAACTGGAAACAACCCAAATGTCCACCAAGAGGTGAACAGATAAACAGTTGTGATATATGCACACAATGGAATACTTTCTAGCAATAAAGAGGAGCAAACCGTTGATACACCAGCGTGGATGAATCTCAAAATCATCATTCTGAGTGAAAGAAGTCAGAGAAAAAAAAAGTACAAACTACATAGTACAAAAGTACAAAGTACATAGTACAAAATCTATGAGTCTATTTATATACAATTTTAGAAATTGCGAACTAATCTGTAGGGACACAAAGCAGATCAGTGGTTGCCTAGGGATGAGGGTGGAGAGAGGGACAGGTTATTAAAGGCTCCAGAACAGTTTTGAAATCGGTGGCAATGTTAGTTATTTTAATCATGATTGCACAGGTGTATACAGACATCAAAACCCTTCAGTGTGTTCATTCTGCATGCGTGCTGTTTATCAGATGCCAATTACCTCTCAGTAAAGATGCCAAAATAATGGTAAAATATAAGCCAAGTTTGCTAAAAACAAACTTATTTAGAATACAAGAGTCAAAGTAACTTTAGTTTTCTTTCATGGATTTTCCCCAAAAGAGAGTATTTGATCTAAGACATGAGAAGAATAACTCAGTATTATCACCACTGGAGAGCAAGAGATATTTACTAGAAAGGAGGAAGCAGGAATTGCATAAAAGAGAGTATATATTTCCCCCATATATCTACAGTCTTGATAATTTTTAGAAACTAGTGATACCGTACTTATGACACATAAAAACGTTTATGTGTTAATGCTCCATTTAAAATTACTTAGTAGATACATTTATAAAATTTAATTACTTGAACATATAACCAATCATTTTCCTGTGCTCTAGTCTTATATTTCCAACCGTTTTGGTGTGTTTCTGCTTAGATATTGACAGTCACTTGAAACTCAGTTTGCTGTATGGTATAGCCAGGTGATTCAGAGTGCAGGCTCTAACTCAGACTGGGTTCAAATTCTGGCTATGCAGCTTATTCTATAATCTTGGCAACTTCTCTAAAATGAGAATAATACTAATAGTACTTAGAGTTGAATGAGGCTTAAATGAGATGGATACAAACTGCTTGGCACAAAGTAAGTACTTTATAAATATTACCTATTATTATTAAAAACCAAAATTATTCTTCTCCAAAAAACTAACCCTCTTCCTTATCCCACATTTCTTTTCATAGGTCCCACAAATATGCCAGTCTTCTGGACTGAAAATCTTGCGAACATACTTGAATTTTGTATTTCTTTCATTATCTGTAGTCACTTCAGCCAATTCTTCATTAAAATATCACTTAGATTTTTCCTTTCTAATAAATTCCCACTATGATTAGTCTCTCCAGGCCCTCTTTAGTTCACTGGTGTATGGTCATTCAGTAACCCCTAGCAACACTAGATACTAGCTGGGTGATTTAGGCAAGTTAGTTAACCTCACTAAGCCTCAGTTTTCTCCCCTACAAATCGGGGATGATAATATCAATTAATGTGAGGATTAAACTACATAATGCACTAAAAATCCTTTTTACTGTGCCTGATCCAAGATTAGTTGCCTGACAAGTGGGAGTTGCTTTTACCATTTCCTAGTTTTGTGTGCGACGTTGACAACTCAAGATCATTTTCACTTTTTCAGTCGCCACTTCTCGCTGTTGCTTCATTACCGACTCCTGTAAACACTGCCTACATGCACTGGGTGTTGGTTATTCCACTTCCCAGCCCTCTTCTACTTCCATAGTTAGAGTATTGCAAGTGATTCTCAACTCTGGCTGAACTTAGAATCTACTGGAATGCCTCTGAAAAATAATGTTGCTCAGGCCACACCGCAGACCAATTAAATAAAACTCTCCACAGGTAATTCTCATGTGCAGCTGGCATCGAGGACCACAGTTTTGTTTGGTCTGGGTTTTGTTGTTCATGTTTTCCTTTGCCTCGTTGGGATCTAATTGTAGAATTTTGCAGCAGTTTCTGAAGATAATTTTGGATCTGGATTTTACCATGAAACTCTCTAGCTACTCCTTGGTCTACTGAGTTTCTGCAAATTTAGGTATCATGTCAGAAATATCCTTAACCAAATCATTTGCAAAAAATGGAGAATAAGACAGTAACATACCCCTGGAGAATTCTCCATATCTTGGCATTAATTCATGAATCAGCACTTTGGGGAATATCATGAATCAGGTACTATAATTACAAATCCACGTAACTACACCTATGATGCTTCTTAATCTGCAAACCTCATCCCTTCTAAATCTACAAGCGATATTATGAGAACCTGTCAAAGGACTTTCTAAAATCAAGGTAAATATTATAATCCTTTCTAAAAAATGATATGAGATTTATCTGGTATGATTTTTTTAGTAAACCGACTCTCTTCCTGATGACAAGTTTCCTTTCTCTGTTCTTAAAGACTCAACAGTTCATTCTAGAGTCTTAGTGGGAGTCATAGCAAGCTCTCAGCTCCATAGTTTGCAGCATCTTTGTTTTTTATTTGTTAATTTGAGGCTTTATTTTTCTAACTCTATATTTTAAGCACCTTTTCCATTCTTTCCAAATGCCTGAAGATTATCAACAGCCACTTAGTAATAGTCATTGCTTTTTGCGAGATTGAGATAATGGTAGCTTGAGCTACCGTTCACCCAGGCCTGGAGATGAACTAGAGCAGATGGCTGTTTCTTTGCTATTTTATGGTCTTGGTCTCAGTTTCTTTTTATTAGTTTATTTCGTTCTTTCCAAGTGATGATAAATCTTCACAGAAAAGATGGAAACGTACTTAAGGAGTTAGTAGGGTTAGGGAGAGTTAGGTGATTCAACTTTACTTCTTCTATTCAGTAGCAGTGAGACTTCACCCCGGTGGTAGCCTTACACACCATCCTTGTTTCCTTAACGCACAAATAAAAGTCATTTTTCTTGTTATTACTAATTTTCACAAGCCTCAGAATCTTCTCGGCTTTTAGCCTCACCGACATCATTTCCATATGCTACTTCTCCAAATTATTTCTCATTATTATTATTATTTATGAGCCTTTCTCTCTTATTTCTTTCCACCTTTTTTCAAGAGTCTTAAATACGAACTCACTAGAGAATTCTCCACACCTGCACACCCCTCACTTTCCATTTCTCCCCTTTTCTCCGTCATCACCGAAGATCAGAGGCTGGCAGACTTTTTCTGTAAAGAGAAGATAGTAAATATTTTAGGCTTTGTGGGCCTGCCATCTCTGCCGTGTCTCCTCGGCTCTGTCATTGCAGCACAAAAGCAGCCACGGAAAATACAGAGACAAATGGGTGTGACTGTGTTCCTCTCATACCACATTTATGGACACCTATTTTGGGGTTTTACATACATTTTGCATGTTATAAAATATTCCTCTTCTTTAAATTTCTTTAAAACCATTTAAAAATGTAAAAAACTCCTTTTAGCTGACGAGCCTTATTAAAACAGGTGGTGAGATGGAATTCACAGGTAGGCTGCTGTTTGTAGCCCCTGCCAGAGAGGGATCAAAATGTACAATACACACTACAATCAGTAGGGGAAAATGATAATAATAAAAATAATCACATAAATAAACTCAACTAGCTCTTAAACCCACATTTCCATTGGGAACTTTGTGTGTTGAACTGTGTCCTCCCCAAAAGATATGCTCAAATACTAATCTCTGGAACTTATGAAATATGATGACTAGACTGGGGTCCCCAAAGGGCTGGATTGATATTGCAGCATCTAGCGTGGCACCTAGTGCAAAATGGGGAATCACAAATGTTTTGTAATTTGAATCAATAAACGCAAAACAGTTACTTTGAATATATGTATTCAAATTATACATATTAACATATAATTTAACAAATTTCATTGGCACTTAAAATTCATATTGTTCTTTAAATATATTTTTGTTATTTTTTTAAAGGAAAAGAATATGGAAAGGAATATGGGAGGAAATCAGTGGACCACGATGATGTGCTAGTCTAAAGAAAAATATTAGAAAATGGGAGAATACAATTTAAGTGGAAAAATACTGAAAAGATAAGAAATTCATTACTTGAGAGAATGGGCTCATTTTACAATCTACATCTGAAATTTTTGTCATTCTTTGACTTTTCCCAATTCACAGTAGACGGTTAATGATGCACTTTAAAAACATAGAAGAATCCTACAGAGAAAATTCACTGCCACATAGTAGTACTTGCATACCCTTCTCGAGAGATGCCGAGGATTACCAGTTAACACCAGAAGCTAAGAGCATGGCATAGAACAGATTCTCCCCCAGAGCCTTCAGAGTGAATGATTTCCTGCTGACACCTTGACTTCAGACTTCTAGCCTCCAGAACTGTGGGAGAATAAATTTCTGCTGTTTTGAGCCACCCAGTTTGTTGTACTGTGTTACAGCAGCCCCAGGAAACTAATACAGAGACAGAAAACAATTCACCTTGCAAATGCTATTATCTCAGTCTCTTCAGGGTTTATAAAGGTCACTTCTGGATAATTGTTTATTCCCTCAGGGGTGTTCTCTCTTCTCTTCAACCCTCTCCTGCTTCCCAAGATGGCATCTGACCATACAGAAAACATTCACACATGTCATGGCTGCATCAGGGAAGGAGTGTCTGGTCTTCTATGACCTACGGTTGATGTCAACTGAGATTTCTTAACCCTCTTGGTCTCTGGACCCTGGTGTCTAACCTCATTGCATCCACTATGGTGCAGCTTGGTCTTTTCATTTCTGGGTGTCTTTGCTAGTATTCACTGAGGTGCAGCTGGTCCTACCTGGTGTTTTGGGTCACATACTGGAACCCATTGCTGATGAACATGACCTTTCCCCTGACTCCTACTCCAAAGTCCTTATTCCCTATTGGCTTGCCCCAGCCAAGGCCTGTTTTGTTACCATTGTCTCTTCTCTGTCCACGCTATCCTCTCATGGGCTCAGGACCTCTCAATTAGTTACTTTCTCGGTACCAAGCTGGACAGTGCAGAACCCTGGGAGACTGGCATCAGGCCCACCTATCTGGACCCCACCCTCAGCCATCGCTATTCTACTCCTCCTCTAGCCTGAAGTCTGTGGTCCTACATTAACCATGGTTTTCTCTGAGAGGAATTAGAGGTGAATCCAGCCTGTACCTGAGGAAGTCAGCAACGGCCCACTGACCTGGAATTTTCCTAAAAACACCTGGGTATCTCTGTTGAAGTGTCCTCCTCCAAAATTCACCACACGGTTGGGGATGGAAAAAGCCACTCTCTTGGTTGCACCCCTCAGCAACAGGGGGGCCATTCCCTTTACAAGAACTTTTCCAAATCATATTCTTAACATTTCTTCTGTATATGTACTTTATGGTCAATCCTTCCAGCTTTGCTTCTGGAATAAGATCCAAACTTTGATGATGATGAGAAAGTCCTTTTTTCTCTCCTGAAAGCCATCTTTCAAGACTGTTGTCTCCCTATGAACTTTTAAAAGTCAAACTTGGGACTCAAGGCTAAGCAATGACTTTTTCTTTCAAAGCTCTAGTTGCCTCCTTTTCCCAGAGACAATGTGCCCCCTGCCATGGCCAACTCTTCATGGCAGAAGGACCATGGAGGGTAAAGACAAACTGTTGAGAAAAGAAAATATACCAGGTGATATTTTGAAACAGTATTTTTCTGTATCAGAGTTATTCATGATTTTATTGTCAGAACTTCATTTTTTTGAGAGCTTCCCTACCCTTTTGAGCTTCGTGGCTTTTAAGGGTAAAAAAATGTTTTTGTACTTCTCTTAGAAAATTTTGACTCGACTTTAGATGATGAATACAGATATTTGGGACTCCAAAGAGTATTCTTACTTTTTCAGAGCTAGAAGATTCTCTATAGGAAGTTTAGAACACGTTCTCAAGAGCTGCACGGAGGGCATTCAGAAACCCTGCAGAGTCCTTCTCAAAAGGGTCCTTTTCTATCCACGCTGGACTCCCAAGGCCAGACTCATCTTCCACGATGTCACTTTCTCCTATCCCGGGAGGGATTTCTGTCATCCCAGGACATCTGCTAGTATCCTACAATCCCCTCCACCAGCATCCCCAAGGGTCTGGACAAAGGAATCTCCATCATTTCTCCTGGGAAGCCTCAAACAGGATTTCCGATGGCCTGTTCTGACATCACAGAATTCTCGAGGAGGGTATGCAAATACGACTATGTGGCAGTGAATTTCCTGTGTAGGATTCTTCTCTCTATATATTTTTTATTTTTTATTTATTTATTTTTTTGTGAGGAAGACCAGCCCTGAGCCAACATCCGTTGCCAATCCTCCTCTTTCTGCTGAGGAAGACTGGCCCTGGGCTAACATCTGTGCCCATCTTCCTCTACTTTGTATGGGACGCCCCCGCGGCGTGGCTGACAAGCAGTGCGTCGGCGGGCGCCCGAGATCCGAACCTTCGAGCCCAGGGCCGCCAAGCACGAACTAAACCACTGCACCACCGGGTGGCCCCTCTTCTATATTTTTAATGTGCATCATTAACCGTCTACTGTGAATTGGGAAAAGTCAAAGAATGACAAAAATTTCAGATGTAGATTGTAAAATGAGCCCATTCTCTCAAGTATTGAATTTGTTGTCTTCTCAGTATTTTTCTGATTAAATTGTGTTCTCTTGTTTTCTAATGTTTTTCTTTAGAATAGTACATTCTTGTAGTCCACTGAGTTTCTTCCCATATTCCTTGCCATATTCTCTTCCTTAAAAAAGCCAAAAATATGTTTAAAGAACAATATGAATTTTAAGTGCCAATGAAATGACTTATTAAATTATATATTAATATATATAATTTGAATACCTATATTCACAGTAACTGTTTTGCATTTATCAATTCAAATTATGAAACATTTGTGATTCCCCATTTTGTACAAGGTGCCACGCTAGATGCTGCAATATCAAGCCAGCCCTTTGGGGACCCTAGTCTAGTTGTTATAATTTATAAGATGCACTATGGCAGAGAGGCATGCACTTTGAAGTCAGATAGATTTGAGCTTTTCTTAGATCTGCCATTTACAAACTGTGATCTGGGGCAAAATAGCTATTATTGTTATTCAGGCTGATGATGAAAAGTGCCACAGTGTGCAACATGTGGACTGGAGGGAAGTGACTAGTTCTGACTATAGGGAGGATGGATTTCAAAATACTTGATAATGAAATGGAATTAGAGGGGAACTTTGAAACATAAATAGGATTGCAGAAGATGGAAGTGGGGCAGGGCCAGGAGAAAAAGAATATTCCTTGGTTTATAAATAAAACACATGAAGTTTAAAAGTATTTGTGTCCTATTATTTGACTTAAACATTTAATTAATATAAATGTTATTTTATGACTATTTGTAAACGTTTCATTTTTTTGTTTTTATTATATGAAATACTCAAGTGAATATTGCTGTGAAAATGTTGTGATCGGATATAACTCAAAGTACATACATTTTTAAACTCACTATTATATATAATTAACCAAAAATGATTTTTAAAGTAAATAATTGAGAAATTCTACACATTAGTCTCACTTTTATCCAGTAAGTTCTTTTTATGAAACTTGTATTAAGATCTTGCATAGCCCTAAATCTATCTTACCAGTTTCTCTCAAACTAGGTTTAACTCTGTTTTAAGCAGAATGCTTCACAATATAACAAATAGCTTGAATTTCAGGAAAATTCTTTTTCACCACTGTGCACAATCTCTCTAGAAATGTTGTTCTTGTGTTCTTCTACCAAATGTGGTAACTTTTTTCGGATGCTCTTTAATCTTGTTCCTAAAAATTAAATACATTAAGATAGTTGCTAGTCAGGGGACTTGTGGATTCAAAAGAAAGGACAGGCCAGCCTGTACTTGTCCAGTCTAGACCAGCGGTGCCCGAGTGGAGGAGGCAGGGGGTGTGCACTCCAGGGCTTGCTCAGAACAACCCCTTGAGATACAGCCAGGAAATATGAGAACTTTTGTTTACATATCTTTTTTTTTTAATTCTACTTGCATAAGTTTTATTATGTGCATACTTTGTTAGTATAATAATATGTGGATACAATTTGTAGATAAATACATCTATGCATTTGGGGGGGATGTGCTCAATGATGTTTAAATGTTAGAAGATGCAACTGAGAACACTGGTCTTTGGGGGAACCACTACTCCCACTAATTCCCACTTCCAGAGGGCAGCTTCAGGTCCGAGAAAGCTGGGATTTCCTCCTTCTGTGGACTGTGGGCACCCGCCTTGTGCCCTTGTCAGAAGCTGCTGCAGTCCTGAAACACTGCATGAGCAGAATTCGTGCCCTTGGAATCCTGTGCTCTGGGGACACCGCCAGGGCTGGTTACACAGCAGGAACAACCCACACCCACATTGTCATTGAGCATATCTCCTATCAGAGACATGATGGACTTGGGAGCGAATTTCGACTTTCATACTTGCTTCACAGTTGTAGGCATTTTGTTTTGTTTTTTAAAAACAAAAGTGCTTCATATTCCTTGGCCCTGGTTTTAGTAAGTGTCATTGTACTGTTTTGAGTTGTCAGCTTGAGACTGACAATAGCAAATAATTAATAGTAACTTCATAATGAAACTAAGTGCACTGCTGCCATTTATTGAATAATTATGGGTCTCACGGAAAATATAATGGATAATGGTGACAGGCGTCCTTTACCTGGCTCAGCTCCAGAAGAGAAGGACTTTAATCTCAAATGTAGAAACTATTTGTGAACTTTTCTCATTCAAAGCCCAGACCACCACCACCGAAAAAAAAAAAGGCTCTTAATGAGAGATGCTCTCAGTTAGGGGTTGAAGGATGCTCTGGTCAATTGCTCTTTTCTTCCCCCCGGGGTAAATTTTGCTTAATCTAAAAAAATCGCTTTTTAACCTAATATTAAAAATGACTTCAGGATGTTATAGTGTACTTCATTACAGTAAGGATGACTAAATCTCTCTATTTTTTTCTGATAATGCATTTTGTAAGGACTCATTCTTTATACAGACTTTCAATCTCTAGAAACGAAGCAGCAGGAGAATGAACAGTGTACTGACCTCAAGAAAACACCTGACATTTTGGAATTATTTTCATAAAATACTTGAGTAGACATCCTGTTCTCATCATCTACCCCTTTCCCTGAAAATATGTCACTGTCAGACTGTTTCGGTTCAACTGAGGACCCTGGTCAGTGCGGGGGCAGGGTGGTCCCATTAAGTCCAGTTTTACTTTGAGCATTCCTTTGAGTGACCAGCGCTTTAAAAAAATAAACCTTGGGAGAATCAATCATTTAGCCTAATGAAATATTTAACACTCTTTCTAATCCTGTTTTCTGACCTTTTCTATGAAAATTTAGCACTGAGGACTTTGAGAGTATTTCTCATATTCTTTTCACCAGAAAGGGTGGGAATTCTCTAATATAAAAGCAGAGAAAGATCCTAGAGCCACAAGCATTTGGAAATCCTAGGTATAAAGGAAACATTTTCTTCTTGGTTTCCAGTTTCTACCAACACATGCTATCAAGTTTGTTTACATAATGAGCCACCGCCTGAGTACACATAATCTCAGAGATGGAAGGATTTATCATCCACCTACAAGAAATGGGACACACAGCACTTGTTTATGCTGGGTACCCTGTAGTGGTGATCCCTGACCCTTGCTTCCAGTCTTTTCAGAAAAAAGCATTTTTACTTTAAAAGGTGAACTGAAAGGATGTAATTTCCACACTGGTTGTGACATTATCTGAGTGTTGTCTGACACTAGTCTTCCCTAAAATTGTTTCTTGAAGAGTAAGCCAAACTTCAGCAGGAAAAAAAAATCACCTAATAGTATCTTTTTTTTTTTTTAGAGAATGAGCATTAGTAGGACAAGTTGTTAGAATATGAGGTGCTTAACAAAATTTTTGAGTAATAACATAAAATATTGCATCTATTCATGCAGCTTATAAATAACAGCTATCTGCACAAGATGGCCTTCTAACAAATACATAATTATATATGGGCATTTTATGACTTTCTGATATAAATATCATCTTACCTTTAAATTACTTGAAGTTTCTTAATTGTTTTTTAGTAGCACAGAGCATCTTAAGAGAGAGAAGCACAATGCTATCAAACTGTAGCATCTGGCAGTAATCAAGGCTTTGGAGCTGGATGGAAATGCACGAGTTAGAAAACAGGATCCAGAGCTTGACTAGCCTTATTTTATATAAGAATAACAACCTCTAGTTCACAGGTTTGTTGTGAAGACAAAATGGAAACAGGCAGGTGCAAGACTTCACCCAGCGTGTGGCACGTGGGTGAGCCCCCTACCGGAGGGGCTGTTGATAGTGATGCTGTGCTAGTCTGTCAGGGTCTATAACAGGACTGTCCACTCTTCCTGGAGGGTGAGGAAGGACTGTGAGAAAATAGCTGTAGTGTTGGAATCTTGGAAAAAGGCAGTCAATCTCCCCTCCAAACATTTACTCTCTTCTCATCAGCAATATTCAGCCCCATAACTCAGAAATGGAGCAAACTAGTCTCAGAAGTTGAAACATTTTATGAATGTCATCCCCATAGAAATTGCTGAGGAAAAGAAGTTATGCTGATCAAGGGTAATGGATTATGTTAGAGTCAGATACGAAATTCAGCTCTCACTGCTCTTCAATCAGTGTCTGCCTCTTTTACCTCCATCCAGGATTCAGCCGGGCCATTGCTTGCTCTGGCCTGACTCATGAGAAATTAGAAGGATACCTAGCCTATTTATGCTCACAAGCAGATGTCTTCATTCCTGTGTATCTCTACCATATCATTTCACAAGTCTTCATTCATCACACACCCATATGCTTTTGCACTCGGAGTAAAGACACGAGCAGTTCTTACCACAAATGCAATAATTGAATAGAGTTGTGCCTTTATTTTCAGCAACCACAACAAAACACAATTCAAATGTATCAGATCGATCTCTTCGGGAGTGGTCCTCCACATTGGAATTCCTTCATCAGCTTCTTGAGGAAAACAAAGGGCTGGCAGAGGAGCATGAAGCAATATCAGCGGCTCTTGAGCAATGAAGCCGTGGAAAAACAATCAACACACCGAACTTTTACTGACACCCACTCTGTCAGGGCAGATTTACCTCTGGATGCTCCCGGGTCTGTTTGTTTATTTGGTTTAATAATAATAATTTAAAGGTTTTTAAATTTCATATGCCAAAAATAATCCAATATATCAATAAGATCGTTACATCAAAAAGAAACATTCTGAGTTGGGGTAGCTTTATCATCCCTTTAATATATGAAAAGAAACTAGCTCCTGTCCCACAGGGACAAAGATAAACAGAGAACACTAAAATAAGAGGAGGAGTCGTTAGAAGACACGACGAAGTTCTGCCTCCTCGTTAGGCTCTTCAGCCAGCACCCTCACTGAGAGCTGGTAAGCCGAGTGGTTCTCAAGCTGTGGCAGTCCCGGCCCCGGGGGATTAGTCGTCTCCAAGCCTCCCCTCGGGTCTTCCTCTCAGCTGCGCTTCCCTTTGTTGCCTTTGGAGCAGATGAAAAGGACAGTGGAGAACAGTTGTTCCTTACTTGAGCTTCATGACGTCACCCGGTCAGCTGGCTATCCCTTTACTTCAGGGCAGCTCTCAAGTTACTGATTCAGATGATTTAGGCCATGTGCTGTGACATACCGTTCACCCGATGTTTCTTTTTTTGAATCTGAATTATGGCAAAAATGAACACATAACTGTAGGCCTTTAACATGAATCTTATGGCGTGTAGAAGAGAAACATCATCTAACGCAGGGTTTTTCAGACATATCTTGATCATGTCCCACATTAAGAAAAATATTTTATATCACAACTTAGTGCATACAAATTTGCAGATATACACACACACATGTGCGTGTGTGATACCATGACTTATGATGAGAAACATGTATGTGGTCTTTGTCCAGTTTCTGGCACAGAGCTCCTAAAGCCCTTGGAATTTCCTAAGTGACAAGAGCAGTGAAGGTGCCTTTTCTTATGTTAGTGAGGTGACTTTTGGAGAGCACTTACGGATGAGGTGGTTGCCAGTGGAGCCGACCGTGTGATTAGACAGTTGGAACTTTCAGTCCCACCCCCCGACCTCCAGGGAGGGGAGAGGGGCCAGAGGTTGAAGCAATTGCCAATGGCCAATGAGTTAATCAGTTGCGCCTACGTAATGAAGCCTGCATAACAACTCAAAGGATGGAGTTGGAAGAGCTTCCAGGTTGTTGATCATGTATAGATTTGGGGAGAGTGGTGAGCCTGGAAAGTGCATGGAAGCTCTGTGCCCTCTCTCCATGCATTGCCCTGTGCGTCTCTCCCATCTGGCTGCTCCTGAGTTATACCCTTTCATAACAAACCAGTGATCTAGTAAGTAAGACGTTTCTCTGAGTTCTGTGGGCCACTCTAGCAAATTAATCGAACCCAAGGAGGGGGTCATGGAAACCTCTGATCTATAGCCAGTCGGACAGAAATACTTGAACTTGCAGTTGGCATCTTGAGTGGGAGAGGGTCGTTGGAACCTCCAAACCATAGCTGGTCAGTCAGAAGCACAGGGGGAGGCAGTCTTTTGGTACTGACCCCTCACCTGTGGGATCTGACACTCTCTCCAGGTAGTGTCCGAATTGAGTTAAATTGTAGGACACCCACCTGGTGCTCTGAGACTTGCTCAGTAGTGTGCGGAATGATCCACACACACACACGTTGGAACTGGGTCCAGGAACTCAAAAAGAACATGTACACACACACACAGAAAGGTGAAACAAAGGTTTCATGAAACAGTACTTACTCTTACCATAGCACTCTACTCTTTTCTTTTTTATTGTGGTAACATGGGCTTATAACATTGTATACATTTCAGGTATACATCCTTATACTTCTATATCTGCAGAGATTACATCATGTTCACCACCCGAATACTAATTACAATCCATCACCACACACATGTGCCTAATCATCCCTTTCTCTACTATTTCTGATCAAAATAGAACCACCTCAGAAAACTTCTCTGCCATTCTGTGGGCCACAGCCACACCTCTCCAAGGAGGTCTGTATCTCAGCCTAAACGAAAAGGGGAGCTTCCAGACTTGTTCTACTTTGAGTGACCCGCCTCAGTCCTGGAGGTAGAGGAGACTCCTTACATCTACTCTTCCTGCATTCTTTATAGCTGTCTTTACCCTTTAGTAGGTATTCTCTTGTTATATGGTTCAATATTTCCAATATTAAACTTTCCACGTTCAAAATATTATTTTCTGTCTCCCAATTGAACACTGGTTGATACATGGTTTGCTCTTCTATCTCACTATTTGCGTTCCAGTTGCCCCTCTTGTTACATGAAATTTTTTGTTATTCCATTTCCTTATTTTATTAATTTGGCTATTACACGTACTTTCGCTACACTTAATGGTGACCCAAATTATTATAAGATGTATCCTTGACTTACAAAACTCGATACTTTTGCCCTTTCCTGGAAAAGACAAGGATTTTAGAACAATTTAATTCCATTTAACCCCCTCCAAAATTTTATGTGATTGTTAAATATTTTAATTCTATATAATTTTTAATCATCACAAGACTTCATTATTATTTTATATAGTCAATATTCATTTAGATTTATTTGGACATCTCCCCTTACATTGCTCTTATTTCTTCCTCCAGTTTTGAGCTTCTGGAGCTAGTTTACTCTGGCCTGAGAATCAACCTTTACATTTCGATTAGTGTGGATCTTCTGGTGAGATCATTCAGCTTTCATTTGCCTTAAGGTGATTTGATTTTACCTGCATTGCTGAGGATATTTTTTTCTGGTGGAGAATTTTAGATTGCCAATCATTTTCTTTTAGTCCTTTGATGATATTTTTTCACTGTCTTCTGATTTCCATTGTTTCTGCTGAGAAATCAGCCATCAGTGTAATTGTAGGCCTTTTGAAGATAATCCGCATTTCCCTCCCATGACTGCTTTCAAGATATTTCTTTGTGTCTTTGATTCTATGGAGTTTCACTATGATGTGTCAAGGTATAAATTTATTTTTATTTATTTGACTTTGGAGTCTTTGAAGTCTATAAATACTTGGCTTGCTGTCTTTTGTAAACTTTGGAAAAATTCTCAGCTAATTATTGCCCAGATATTGCTCTTGCTCATTTTCTGTCTTCCTTTCTTCTAGGACTACAATTACATGTATGTTAGATATTCTCATTGTGTGCCTGTTTTTCTTACCTTCTCTTTTGTATTTTCCATCCGTGCAATTCTTCGTGCTCCATTCTGAACATTTGCTTTTGATCTATCATCCAGTTTGCTACTTCTCTTTTCTGACTTATCTGCAATTAAACCTATTCAATGAGTTCTTAATTTCAGTTGTTAATTTTTTACTTCCTATTAAGATTTTCACTTTGCTAACAAAATTCTCAGCCTTGTCTTTTATCTCTTTGAATAAATTAAGAATAGTTATTTTGAAGCATATATTGGATAACTCTATTAAATTTTCCCACTGTGGATATATTTCTATTGTCTGTTGTTTGTCTTACTTTTATTCCTGTTATATTGTCTCTGTGTGTTTGGTTATTTTTGGCTGTATGCAGAGTATTATGTATGAAAAATTCTAAGAGTAATATGAGGTCTAGAAAAATATTATCCCTCTCCAGAACTGAGATACATTTGCTTTTATAGGCAGCTAAAGACACTAGCAATATGAGATCACCCTAGTCCAATTTCAGAAATTTGGACAGTTTTAACTTGAGTTTTAGTCACTGGGAAGACAAGTCTACTTCCAGTTCATCCTTACTGCTATGGGGTAGGAGTCAGAGTTGACCCTGGATTCAAATATTTGTCCTCCTAGTCCCATGATGTTGTCAAAATGGTGCTCACTGTCTTAGCACCTCTTCCAGGACTGGCAGAAACCCTTAGAGATTAAGCAGCACCAAATATCAGGCTTACCATACTGGGTTCCTGTCTTCTAAATATTAGCCCTGTAATTCTTGACTCTTTTGTCGGCTCTCTGATGCTTTAAAGGAGACGGCTTTTAAAATATTTTGTCT
Organism: Tapirus indicus; assembly: GCA_031878705.1. Classification (NCBI taxonomy): domain Eukaryota; kingdom Metazoa; phylum Chordata; class Mammalia; order Perissodactyla; family Tapiridae; genus Tapirus; species Tapirus indicus. The sequence goes on along the minus strand of CM062918.1, from coordinate 151,510,735 downwards.
GTCATCCCCAGATCTTCTCAGTGTGAAGACTGGACTGAACTACACTGTTATAATTCTCCTTGTTCTTTATTCTTTTCCACATTTCTGTCTTCCATGTAGGATTAATTTCCTTCTCTTTGAAGAATATTCTTTAAAATTTCTTTTAGTTTAGTCATTCTTTTTGCAAACTCTCTCAGTGTTTTTCTTTGGAAAATCCCATTAGTTTGCTAGTGAAAGCACCAGAGTGAGGCAAGCAAGGCGCCCAGTGCGCAAAATACCAGGAGGCACTGTCTCTCAGGCTCCTGCCCTTGCGGCACTGGCGCCTGAAATTGAGGGTCCCACTTGCCTCTCCCTAGTTCTGACCCCATATTTTACTTTCATTCTTGAAAGTTATTTCACTGGGGTATAGAATTCTAGTTTAGAAGTTTTGTTCTTTCATTTTTTGAAGGAAAATCATTTTATTGTCCTTCTGGTTTTTCTTATTGCCTTTGAAACAATGGTGTGCATGTAATTGTTTTCATTTGAAGGAACTCTTTCTTTCTTCTCTGGCTGCTATAAGATTTTCTCTGTCTTTGTCTCCATATGTAGTCTCATTATGATGTGTCTAGGTGTGGATTTCTTTTCATTTATGCTGCTTGTGACTATTGGGCTTATTAAACCTGTGGATTTATGTTTTTTATCAATTTTGAAAATTCCTTGCCATTATCTCTTTAAAATTTGCTCTGTCCAGTCATCCTTCTCCTTTCAGTCTGGGAATTTAATTAAGTGTATGTCAGACAATCTTTATCCTTTGTGCGTCTTGTCACTACCGCCTCTGTTCCACGATTTGGTCCCTCTGTGCTTAATTTTTCTGTTCTATTTTCCAGTTCACTAATTTTATTTTTAGTTATATCTAATCTGCTTTTTAATTCTTTTGTTGTTTTAAATTTTTATTATTGCATATTTAAATTCTACAATTTTTATTTGACTCTTTCCCAAATCTAGATAAGTTCTTATAGCTCCCAGTTTTTTGCTGAAATTATCAAATATGGTTTTCACATCCTTGAACATGGGAGACATTGCTGTTTTTTGTCTTCATCTGATAATCCTAGTATCTAGAGTCCTTCTGGTTTTCTTTCTGCTGTCTATTCTCACTTATATTGATTTGTTCCCTGTGTGCTTGTTATCTTTACTGATGTGGTAGTCATTCTGCTTGAAAATTTGCTTGTACTAAGATTTTGAAGACTGAGATGATCTTATCTTCCTCCAGAGACTTGTTTTCCTTTGGTCAGGTGTCTGAGGGCACTAGCCATCAAGAATGCCCTTCATCTTTTTTCAACCTCAAGACCTTGGGAGACACTAGATAACTTAAAACCAGGTTTATTCCATGCAAAGGCCAGTTTGTTTCCATTTTATTCTAATACAAAAAGGAAGTTTAAAATGAGGGATGTGACAGGGCCAGCCCCATGGCATAGTGGTTAAGGTTTGTGCTCCGCATTTCAGCAGCCTGGGCTCACAGGTCTGGATCCCAGGTGCAGACCTACACCACTTGTCAGCCACACTGCGGCTGTGACCCACGTACACTCTCTCCAGCCTGGCATTCTCTGAAGAGCGTTTGGTCTCCACATAGTCCTTTTAGCATCATCAAGCTTGTCAAAGAGGCAACATTTCTCCTCAATCCATGCAGCCACTGTGTCTGCAAGTGGCTTCTCACGTTGTCCATAAAGCCGGCTTCTAACAGACTGTACAAGTCTGAACAAATTAAAAGATGATTAATAAGCTGATGACAGGTGGACACACCCTTGTCTCCCACTGGAGGCCGTGGGACAGGAGACCTGGACTCAGGTCATTGGGCAGCAGGTCCACCACCACCTTGCAGATCCCCAAGGACCAGCCCAAAGCCACAGCCACCACGGGCTCTGCCTAGAACCCATGAAGACACCAAGTGAGACAAACCACAGAGGAGCCCGCATTCTGCCTGGACCACCAGCTCTGGCAGCCAGGACTGGCCAGGAGGGAGGAGGTGGGGAGGACTTGGCACTAGAACTTGCTCCACTTCATTATTTTCTAATGACCCTGCTTCTCAACCTCTTTTTTCTTTTTTTTGGTAATTGGTATAAAATTGAAATACAGTGAATGTGCCAAGTTACTGAATGACACATTAAATTTTTAAAACTTTACATCCCCCACCCCTTAAGGTATCCAACAACCCTGTCAAGATATGAATCATGTCCATTAGAAAATAATCCTGGTACCCACATAGAAAATAGAGGAAAACTGGCACAGATGTTAGCTCAGGGCCAATCTTCTTCACCAAAAAAACAAGAGGGAAGTGGTAACAGTGCCCCTAAACCTGTTGGGCCCTGAACTTGATTTTTGTTCTCAGAGGTTTATAAGACTTTCAAAAGCACTGTCCAGCTTCTTAGCCACCTCTCACATTGGTAATACCCCCCAGGACAAAATCATCTCAAATCCCAGGCCCACAGTTCTGAAGTCCTTCCACTATCCAGATATAGGCCGAGTAGGTCATTATCATCCAATTAGCTCTTTAAAGCTTCTAAAAATTTTTTTTCAAAAATATCCTCTGGTTAATTTTAGCTATGTTCAGTCATCACTTAGTCTGTCATTACCAGAAGTGGGATTACACTGGTTTACTTCTTTATTTATTTAACAGTATTTAATTAACACTTACTTTGTTTCAGAAATTATTATAAGTGCTTTGTAAATACTAACTCACTTAATCATGATAACAACCCTAAAAGACAAGTATTATTATCATCAAGTTTACCAATGAAGAAAGGAGGCTCAGAGAGTTTAAATAATTTTCCCAAGGTCCCACAGCAAATAAGGTGCAACACGAGGATTCTAACTGAGGCAGTCTGGCTCCAGAGCCCACACTCTAACCACTACACTCTGCTCTCCTCTCCAGAAATTCGTTATCTCTATACGTCTTATTCCCCGAGAGCTATTTGAGTCTGATCAACATCTCAAAATGATGTAGACGCAAAGCATCTCCAAGTACAGAACTTTGTCGCTCCTTCTGGATACAACTTCAGCCCTAGACTGTCCCATCCCAGCCTCTAAGGCTGCTCTGTTTGCTGGTGTAGCAAGCAGAGCCCTTCGATTACTAGAAACAGGAGCTGGGAAGACAAATTTCACTTGATTTGTAGTCGTGCTTGGGGGTACCCTGTTTTAGGCTTAGAAAGATGGAAACTCGACAAAGACCGTGAAGGTCTTGGCTGATAAACTCAGAACAGCTCAGTGCCTTCTTTATTTGCTAACCCTAAAACTTTGTTCTCTTTGAACTAAACAATCATCAGTAGAGGATTTTCAGTTTCAATAAAAGATCCTTTGAGTCCAGTGGCGTTTTTAGAAATCAGGATACTTTGAAATGTGTATTTTTAGGGAATTATTTGTATGGAAACACAGAGGAATTGAAAACAGTGAAAAAATAATTCCTTGGTTTATATTGAGAAGCTAAATATAACCACATGGTTGGCAGTAAATGCTTCTCGTACATTGTTAGTTCTTAGGACTAATTTCAATTTATGATGCTCAGTTGTATATGGACATAGTAATGGTTTTCACTTGCTATCAGAACTTTCCCTTCTGCTTTTTAAGTATTGAAATATAAATGTTAAACCCTCCTTATGGTGGCTTATACAAATTAATAATCTTTCCAGTTAAAAACTCATTCTTAAACACATCATGATGGTTAATTGCTTCCCACTGTGTCTTTTTTGCACTTAATGTCCGTAGACCACTGAAGGGGGCATGGGGACAACCAAAACGGGTTCAGCGTGAGCTCGGCACAATACAGATTGTGTTCTAATGTTGCTGGACTCTGTCATATTGTAACCACTCCCTTCTCTATGCTACCTCTAGCTCTGAACTTTTCACACTGCCTTATACCTTACCTAGGGGTCTGACTGTCTCCACGACCAGGATGTAAGCTCTTCAAGAAGAGGGTCTCTGTATTTGTTATCTCTCTTCTGCAGTGCTTAGCAATGTTCCAGGCAACAAATATAATAGTAACTTGTTTTACGTTAGACATTGTCTCATGTATTTGAATATATTGGATGTTCGATCGATGTTTGTTGGTGAAATAGTAAGTTATTACTCCTATTTTTCAGGAGAAGTAACTGAGGATCACAAAGGGAAAATAACTTGCTGAAGGCCAAATAGCTAGTAAGTAGGCCAAAATTTAGACGTAAATATGTCTCTTTCCTCTATTCTGTGCTCATTAAGATGCAAGGATGGGTCATGCCAAGAGCAGCTGCTGTATTTTGTTCAGAGTGGAATCCTCTACTGAATTTGAACTCAGTGGTAGGAAGCAAGGAAGAGTCCTACAGAGCACTAACTATGTGCCGAGCACTTTGCACATATTTGCTGATAAGATGGGTATTATCATCACCATGTTACAGAGGAAGAGACTGAAGTCCAGAGAGGTTAAGTACAACCTTTCGGGTCACACAGCTTTTAAATGGCAGGGACAGAATTCAAACCCACTTGGTCAGGCACTTGAGTCTATACACTTGACCTTTACTATCCTGACTGTTCAGGTACCTAAAAAACGGTAAGGAAAATAATATAACAAATCCCCATGTACCTATCACTCAGCATAAGAAATAAAACACTACCCCGTTTCCTGATCACATCCTCCTGCATTTGGTGGCTAGCATTCATGTGCATGTTTTGGGGTGTTTCATACATATGAAAATACTGTACAATATACAGTATTATTTTCCATGTAGTTATACTTATATGAGTGACATTCCTCAGCAAATATTTGAGTATCTACTCTGTACCAACCACTCTTTTAAGTACGGAGAAAACAGTAGTGACAAAGCAAAATTCCTGCTTTCATGAAATTTAATTCTAGAGTAGAGAGACAGATAATAAAGCATAAACAAGATATCTAATGTATCTGGTGGTAACAAGTAAAACAAAATAATGCATAGTAAGGGAAAGAGAGTGATGGGGCTGTGGAAGAAGATGAAGTCCTCTTTTTATCAAGAGATATATGAGTAGATATCTGAAAGAAATGAGAAAGTGATGTCTTACACTTTTAAAAAACACTCTTGCCACCGCGGAGACTAGATGACAGGGGACCAAGGGTAGAAACGGGGGGGTCCTGTCACAAAAGTCCAGATGAGCGATGATGGTGGCTTGGATTGCTAGGAGGTGATAAGTGGTCAGATTTTTGTTTATGTTTTGAAGGTAGCATTTATATTTATAAGAGAACTGGTCTATAATTTTCTTTTCTTAATTTGTCCTTATGTTTTTGGAGTCAAGACTTTATCAGCCTCATAAAATGTTCTGGGCAGCTTTTGTTCCACCTTTAGGAAAACTTGTATCAAATAGGAACCAACCTGTCCATGAAATATTGGTAGAACTCACTGTAAAGCCAGTCAGGCCTGGGACAATTCGGGGGTGGCATGGGGTGGAGTGGAGTTCTTTGACCACCATTTCAACTTATTTAATTCTTAGTGTTGTCTTCAAATTCTCACTTTTTAATTTCAGCATCTTATGTTTCTTTGAATTTTTCCATTTCATCCAAGTTTTCAAATTTGTTAGCATGCACTTGTTTGTATTATTGTATTTACATTTTTATCACTTTTCTCATTCTGTATTTTAATTATTTTCATATTCTCTTTTTTATTTATTAGTCTTGCATGACTGTCTTATTCAACTTTCGGAAGAACAAGGTCTGGGGTTTTTAAAAGTCTTCACTAATCTTTATTATCTTTGTCATTTTTGTCTATTTTAGAGTTTTGTGCCTGTGAAAAGATAATGGCTATTTCCTTACTTTTTGTTTTTCTGAGTGTTCTCTAAAGCTTCCTTGACCCCACCCCCCATCCCCAACTCCTCATATTAAACACTTAGCTAACACATTCTCATGGCTCAAAAGCCCAAAAGTACAAGACACTGTACAGTGGAAACCTGACTCCCACACTTGTCCTCACATGCTCAGTTCTCACCGTGGTGCCACGGGTGAGGGCTTCTCCTAGTTTCACGTGTGTCATTTCAGAGTTTCTTCATGCATATCCTAATAGATATAGTGTCTCATTTTCCTACTTTTTAATGAAAAGTTGCATACTATAAACGTTCATCTCTACCTTTCTTTTTCACTAATAATATAGTTTATAGATTTTCCTAATAGTACATAAACTGCTGTCTAATTTTTTCATTACAGCTACAGAATGTTAATTGCATAATATTTTGTTCAGTCATTCTCCTGTTGATAGATAGCCTTTTGTGTTGTTTATCATCTTTTGCTGTTATAAATGAAATTTGTAGCAGACATCACTTGGATCTCTTCAACCTCCCCAGGGTCCTCGTGCACTATTGTTTTCTCCTGGCTGCTCATGACTGGTCCAGCACGAGCTATAGCTCACTCCAACCAGGCAGTGCCTTGTCCCTTGCCCAAGACACGTGACTTTCACCTCCTGCCTTTGGGGGCCCCTCTTGCTATGAGGCGCGAGATGCTCTAGGCCAGGCTCAGCACCCGTGTGTTCAAACCAGAATTGCAGGAAAGTGAATCTTAAAGAGACTCACAGAGAGTCAATCTCAGAACAAAGAGAGATGGAAGCCAGCAGAAAAATGACACACCTTCCTCCCTCCCTCCATCCCACGGGCTGTCCTGAAACATAGTAGTTCCTAGGCTCATAGGATCCTGCAAAGTCAAGCAGTGTGTTGGTTTGAGCCTGCTCCGTGCCATGCCTAGAGTTGGCTCTCCCTCCTTCCCTGCCTCCTTCCTCTTTTCCTTCACTCCTGGGTTTCCATTCTCAGGTCAAGTAGCAACATGTAGTGTTGCCTCAGGCTCTATGCTCTGGAGACTCCAGGCTAAGGCCGCTGGAACAGGGACAACCCTTGGAAGCAGACACTCAGGACAGCACTTTGGGGTGGTGTTTCTCTCCAGTCACATGCCAGTAGGAACCCTGTCACTGGTGGGAAGTGGAGGTGGTGATGACTCCTGCTTGCAGCAGCATCTGAATCACAGGGCTTTCACCTAGCATTACGTGGGATGAAATACGGGGGAAACTGAGGCTCTGTCGTGTGCTGTGGCTGTAGCACATCTCATGTCTCCGGGGACATGGGAACAACTAGAAGCATAAGGACTCTGGAGGAGACTGGAGCCCGTTCATGGCACTGGGCAACCCAAATAAGGTCAGGTCGAGCCAGCTGCCTCCGTGATGGTCTGAGGGGCGCCCTCTTGCTTATTAAGCTGTTGTTTCTCAGCCCCAACCCCACTTTTCTATATGTACTTGCTTTGCAATGCTCTCTGAGCTGCATTTCTGTCTCAGCAGCTGGCTCCTTGTTAGGTTTTTCCGAAAGGGAACACTAGAGGGAGACTGGAAGCCTGGAGGAGGAGAAACGACCAGCTCCCTCCTGTTGTGTGTTCTGGGCCTGTCCACCTCAGCCCTGCAGAAACACCAGCCTCCAGCTCCCGTCCTCAGGGGCCCGCCTCTCCGCGGTGCAGGGGTTCGCCAAGCTTCTGGGTTTTAATCGGTCCAGCCTCTGTCCTTTGTTCCCAGCCCTTGGAATGGCAGCTTCTTTCTGTGCTCTTATTTCTGTGTTATCTCAATGTTTTTCCTTTTGTCTTTTCCATCATTCATCAACCAATTCCTTAAGACACTTTGTCTCTGTCGTATAACTGGATTGAGGGAAATAAATTGAAAGGGTACCATTTCTGGAGATTATGGATGTAACGTGTTATCTTGCACATCCAGAAGTGGCTCTAATAGTTAACCTGGTTGGTTGAGCAGACTTGGATTCAGTGATGGCCTGCATTCACTGCGAAGGAGATGCAGAACTTTCCGCACATAAGGCAGAGGGAGGGATTCAAAGGTTTCAGAGGATGTGGATGTTGCAGTGGATTCATCATAAGTGTCCTATATGCTAACCGCTCTGCCCACCCTCATTCCATCATCCCGGATGCCTCAGAGGACACTCCTTCACTAGGGCATCAGCATTAGTGAGAGGACACTCAGTATCCTAGAGGAGCTCCGTGGTCCTTGTCCTCTGGAGGCTAGGCAGATGCTGCCATTGCAATGGGTCCCCTGGTTTCACTGGGGACGCTGGAATCCCAACATAGCAGAGCCACGTGGCCGCACTGACATGCTAGAGATAATGGGGACACATTTCCAGTGGTTAGCATCACAGATGAAGGGATAATCAAAATGTTTGGCCACCAGCCACAGATATGAAACAGATAGACTTTCTACTAAAATGTTCCTTGATCCTTATAACATGGAAAAAATCCGGGTCTTCTGGACAGAAAGCTGACCTGAGTGACCACAATGGAGAGTCAAAGCTTCTCATTTAGCTTGGAGACCTAAGTCAGTTCACACTTAAAGCCCTTTGATTAAAGAAAAGGGTAGGTCCCTTGGGAAAGCCCCCTGCAGCTGGGCCACAATATATACTGTAAGTCTTTCTCTAAGCTTTGCTCAAAGAGACACTGCAGTTGTCCACTCTCATGACTGTGCACTCAGGGAGAGGAAATACTCAGACCTTCACTGATGCAGCTTCTAGAGCAATTTATAGGAAAACGCTCAACTCCTGCAGCCGCAAGGTAGACTGTGCTGAAAACCGGGCCCTGGATCTGATTTAAAGGGTGGCAATGCTGCAAAGGAGACTGTTCAAACTTGACAGATTTCTTATGTAAAAGACAGGACCTTGACAGAAAAAGAGTGAGGTCCTGAGATCTGGAAATGGGGTGTTTAGATGACCCTGAGAGTCTGTAATGCCTAAATGCTTCTAAGCTCTCTAGACTGGCAAAAACAGACCCTTCCACTTGCTAGGGAGAGAGGCCTTCTTGTACCCGGAGACCATGCAACGACCTCTACTACAGAGGTACCTCAGATGCTGGTGCCGGTTATTAGAGCACACCCTCCCCCATCCCCTTACCCCAGGTTGAAGATTAGGGTCAGATTTCAGCACAGGTTGAGGGAGGACGTAGTCTGCTCCAGGAAGAAATAGCCTACACATCAAGGGACTTGAATAGTGTGGATCCTATGCGCAGGCACGAGCCAGGGCAACATGTGAGGGACCAGGTCTTTAGAGCATTGGACCGGGGAGGAGTGTGAAATATAAGGCTAGATAGGGCAGAATTATTGATATGGGACACTCATCTGACTCAGGATTCAGTGTTTTGGCAAAGATACCTGGACCCGGTCCTCACAGTCTGCTGGGAATGGCTCTTTGACATTCAGATATAGCAGCAGCCTACAGTAAATGAAGTGGAGATGCCAGAATCTCCTTGGCATGAGACTGGGAAAGGATTCAGAGGGCTCAAGGAGGTGGGAATGTTAGAATGGCTTTCCTGGAACTCCTGAGGACCTACCACCCGGCACTCATGAGAGGTCCCAAAGGACGCTCCCTTTCTAAAGGCAACGAAGACTGTTCCTGTGAAGGAGTCACCAACATCTTTGAGAAGTTTAATGGTTGCTGTCTTGTATGGGCTGGAGCTGATGGTGAAAGGTGCTGCCATGGAATTCTGGAGGATGAAGGGATTAAGAAATGGCAGAAGTCAGGTGGCAGCACTGAGTCATCAGAGGCAAGATGGGTCTAATAACCAAAATGAATAAGGTCAACATAGGTCATAGTTTGCTCAGGACAGTTTTTGTGTGTTATACCAGTATAACTATTAATAGTGCTGGTTTTCACTCTCAAAAGTGCCCTGGTTTTGACAATAAATCTTTGGTCACCTTAGGAATGGTGACCAAGTGACCAAGAGTGAAATGACAATCAGGATACCTTGATCCATAGGGATCTAGGGTGAAGGCTACTAGATCATGACGTTTCTAGGGTCAAAATAGAAGGACAATGGGCTAGGGTGTTACCTGATTTGTGGAACAACCACAATTTTTTAAAATGAGAGCTGGTGAGTAGTGGGCTGATGACAGCTACTATAACAGGAAATTGCAATTTCTCATTCACTTTCCTGATCTAAGCCAGTTCACAGACCCAGAGCCAACTGATTGAAGCAGAGGGTATGCCCTTGAGGAAGCACCCTGCAAAGTCCTCACAAGTACATGTCTCTCCAATCCTTCCCCAAAGAGACAACTGTCCACTGGAGAAAGGAAACTATTCAGACTTTTCAAGGGCAAAGGATCAAGTAAAATTTATGCAGGCTAGTTGATAAATGGAGTCCTGGCCCAAGTCCATCTTACAGTGGATCCAGTGAGTCCACAGATCCATCTTGTGGTAATTTTCCTGGGCCTGATTGGAATAAATATTCTTGGCGCAAACAGAACTTTTCCATTTGATCACAGGCTTGTGAAGTAAGGACTACAATGCTAGTAAGAGCCAAGTGAAAGTCCCTGAAACAGTCACCACCCTTGGCAAAGACAGTACATCAGAAGCAACACCGTCCAAGAGGAACTGCAAAGATTAGCATCATTATACAAGACTGAAGGGGTGCAGGGATGGTGTTCCCCATCATCTCAAGGTTTAATTCTTGCTCCTGTAAAAAACATATGGATAATGGGGGATAATATTGGAATACTGTAACTATAAACAGGTGGTAGCCTCGGTTGCAGCTGCCATGCCAAATATGGTAGCTTTATTGGAGCAGATCAACATAGCCACCGGTATAGGTATCCAACTATTGATTTGGTAAGTGTATTTTGCTCAATCTCAATCAGCAGAAAGAATCAAAAGCAGTTTGCTTTTATATTGCAAGGAGAAACTTATTGTCTTGACCTACAGCTATGCTAACTTTCTTGCTCTCTGTAATAATTTGTCTACATACTGTTAGTCACCTTGATATTTCATGGAACATCACTGGTCCACTAAATCGATGATATCATACTAACTGGATCTTGTGAGCAAGAAGTGACAAGTACCCTGGATAACGCCCCAGAAGTAGGAAGTGGGAGAAAAGCCCCACGGAGATTCAGGAGTCTATCATATTGGTAAAGTTTTCTGGAGGCAATGGACTAGGCAATACCAGGATATTCCCCTCAGGGACGAAAAATATATTGTTGCACCTCACACCTCCTGCCTCAAGAAAAGAGGAACTGTGCTTGGTGGGCCTCTGAATTTTGGAGAAGATACCTACTGTTATACAGAATACTGCTTTGTGTGTTATATTTATACGGTCTCCCTATTTACTGGGAGACTCAGAAGGCTTCCATTTTCTAAGAGATCCAAAGCAAGAGAGGGTTCTGCAGTATGTCCAGGCTAAGATGAAGGTTCGCTGCCACTCAGGCCACATGACCCAGTCATTTACAATTTTCAGTATCCAAGTCTTTCACATATTTTGACAGATTTACCCCTAAGTATTTCATATTTTCGATGTTATTTGAAATGGTGTTTTTATTTCAATTTCTGGTTGTACACTGCTGGTATGTAGAAATACAATTTATTTTCGCATATTAAATTATGCTCTGCAACCTTGCTGAACTCACTCATTAGTCGACTGGATGCCAGATATTGAAATTTTACCTTGTTAGGTATATATTTTTGTATTCCTCTAACTATTTTTGTGATTTGTTCTGGGATCCAGTGAATTTAGATACAAGGATACAAATTATCTGATCCTTTCATGTTTGTCTCTCAGGTCAGAGTAGTGCTCAGTGGAATTATTCTCAACTAGTGAGGCGACTTCCCAAGGTTATTACCCACTGCCCTGTGAATTATGGTTTTTTCCAGTCTGCCTGGTGGGAGCAGGCAGTACTGCCAGCCCTTTGTGAGTGCCAGGCACTGCTCTCTAATGCTCTGGTTTGGTCTTTATCCTGACTTTGGATGATTTCTTCACATTGATGTACTGATGAGTACTCTGCTGAGTACTCCATGGGGATTCTGCAGATGTCAGAGTTCTCTCTCTGTGAAGCTCTCTTGTCTCCAGTACTCTGCTCCACACACTCTAGCCATCTTGGTCTTCAGGCTCTCAGCCTTGTCTCCCGAACCCAGGGCGTCCACCCCACCAGGGTTTGCCTGGTTCCCCTTCTGGTGCTATGACCTGGAGACTCAAGACAATAAGTTGGGGAATCACAGATCTCACCTTGTTTCTATTCTGTCTCTCGGGGATTGCTGTCCTTCATCACTTCATGTCCCTGAAAACTGTTGGTTCATATATTTTGTTGGATTTGGGGGGGGGTTGCTTTGGGTGGGAGGGTAAATCTGGTTCCTGTTGCTCCATCTTTGATGGAAATGGAAGTCTCAGAAATGAATTTTAAGGGTAGCTTTATTGTATTTCATCTGAAATTTATGTGTTTGGTAGCTTAAGGATTTTCACATTCTCTAAAGTGGGGCATTTGCTCGCTGCCTTCCCCAATACCCAAATTCCTTTTCCTTCTCAGTAATGGGGCACTGATTAAAGACACCCCTTGTGCAAGACCCAGTTCCCATTCTCCCTTGGATCGAGGTCTGCATATGTGACCAAGCGCTGCTCATATCGCCATCAACAGTAATGTGTGGAATCTCTGGGATTCTCTTTAGCTTATTCCTTTCCCCCATCCTGCTGCTTAGAATGCCAATGACTGGAGCTCTTGCAGCCATCTTGGTCCATAAAGAAAATTTGTCTATCTTTAATGACTGATCAGAAAACTGTAATTGGCCTGGTTCCTGATGATTCTGAGGTGCACCATAGCAGCTTGAATATGAAATTCTTTTTGTATAAGAGAGAGTTAACTTCTTTGTTTTTTAAACCACTGTCACTTGGAAGTTTCCTGTATAAACTCTGAATCATTCTGTCTCATACGTCTAGTTTGCCAAATTGCCAGAAACCTAAACAGACACCTGGAGACAAAACTTGCCACAATGAAAATTTTGAGGTAGGGGAAATTTTACTTGTGGTGATTAAGGCTCACCATTTGGTTCTTTTCTCCACTTTCCTACCATCTTATATGCCCAGTGCCTCCATACTCTCTATCTCCTCGTTATCAAAAACTGCTTTCGAGAAAGGATCCAAAACTCATTTACTTATTTTGTTATTTTCATGTTAACAAGGATCAGTGCTTTCATGTAAAGAAATTAAGTTCTAGGGGCCGGCCCAGTGGCGCAGCGGTTTAGTTCGCACTTGGCAGCCCGGGGTTCGGATCCCAGGCACCCGCCAACACACTGCTTGTCAGCCAAGCTGTGACATCATCCTATATAAAGCAGAGGAGGATGGGCATGGATGTTAGCTCAGGGCCAGTCTTCCTCAGCAAAAAGAGGAGGATTGGCAACGGATGTTAGCTCAGGGCTGGTCTTCCTCACAAAAAAAATTTAAAAATTAATAAAAAAAAATCCTACACTCATGGCACCTCCCTCCAAAAACAAAAACCCCCCTAGAAAGAAATTAAGTTCTAACAGTGGATTTTTCAGTAAGTGGAGAGACCTTGTTTTTTAATTACCAGGTTTTTTTTTTTGCAGGGGGGTAGCTCTTGAAATTCTATCTATATAGAAACTTGCACTCAAGTGGGAAAGATGGATTCAGCCAATGAGTCGAGTTTTTACATATGCTTTAGACAGGCAAAATGCAAACATACAGCTTATAAACCTGCCTCCATCTTGAATGCAGAACCAGAGAGTAATATCTGGGGAAGATCCCACTACCAACCTCCAATTTTCCTTCAAGCCCTTCTCTGAAACCGTACTACAAAATTTGGGCGTTTATTGTGACCACAGGGTTTCTCTTTCTCTCTAGTCTGCTACGGGAAGCTGATATGTCACAGTGAAAAGACTCAGTTGACCAGACATCCATGTCCAGTTGAACCATTTACATGGAACCAGTCATAGCAGGTAGAGAAAGAGGTGTTACCTAGTGTGTCTCTCATTTACAAGCCCCTCAATTCTTTTACTTATCCAACTTCTCAATGTCACCTCTACATTTTCATTTTGAACGTAGTTCTCTGAGCTTTTGAGGGAAAAAAGATCTGTGAGGTATGAATGTTATTTTTATCAATTTTCTTCTTCTCTGGTATCTGTGGCTCTAGCAGCAATTGCTTACTATATGGTAGGGAAAAAGTACAGGGATGATAAGATAATCCTTTTTCCCTCCTTGTGGGATTCGTATAAGACTATAATTTTGTGGAGTTGGCAAAGACTCCCTGAGAATTTCTTAGCCCTGGGGATATGTGTAATTCTTGGACCTAGTAAACAAACTCATTCATAACTCATATGTACACAATTTAATAGGACTGCCAAGGAGTGCTTGCCTGGTTATGAATTTATGTCTACAAATGACAGATGCACAGCACAGTTTCTTAAAGAAGGAAAATGCACTACGAATTTTATATTCTTACTTGCTTGATAAGTGGGGAAAAGCATCTGAAAGGGAAATATCAAAAAAGTTGTAATGTAGATTGCAAAATAAATTGTCATTGAAGTAGTGTTTATCGATGTATGCTATTCATTCATTCATCTGTAAGACATACATCTGTCAGGAGTGCTCGCTCTACTTTCTGCCCAGAAGACTCTTCTCTGAGCTCTTCATGGGGCTGATTCCATCTCATCCTTCAGTTGTCAGCTGGAAGCCCACCGACTTGGAAGGACCTGCCGTAGCCATCCTGTCTAAAGTAGCCTCCCCTAGTAATTCATTGTCTCCTTACCTGTTTTATTGCCATTATAAGATTTCATCACAGTCTGTAATGATCTTGTTTATCTACATTTTTACTTATTTAATGTCTGTCTTCCCAAAAAGAGTTGAACTTTATGAGGTCAGAGATTTTTTTTAACCTCGTTTATCTCTGTGATCTAGAGTCTAGCACCGAGTCCAGTACCTGGAAGCATCTCAGTGAAATGTAGTTGGATAAGTTACATGAGCAAAACATTGAGTAAGCTCCTACTGTGTGCCGGGCATCACCCAGCTAAGTGCCCTCCGTTTGCTCAAGTCTTTTAGGTAAGATAGGCTTGTAACTAGTAACTATCAACAGTATCATAAGTTTTACAGGGGTATGAGCAGAATGTTTTGAGAGCGCATAGACAGATCACCTGACCCAGGGTTTTTCAAACTTGGCCGCACTGGCATTTTGTGTCAGATAATTCTGTTACGGGGGCTGTCCTGTGCATCGTAGGATGTTCAGGAGCATCCGTGGCTTCTGCACACAAGATGCCTGGAGCACCCCTCCCCCAAGGTGTGACAACTGAAAACATTTCATGTTGCGCCCGCTGTCTAGGAAACATGAGTAAATACATCATAAAGAATGGGCAGAGATGGGAGTGTGGGGTGGGCAGTACTGTTATTTTTCTGGGATAGTCATTAAAATAAGAAAGATTAGGGGCTGCCCTGGTGGCATAGTGGTTAAGTTCGCGTGTTCCACTTTGGTGGCCCAGGTTCGCAGTTCAGATCCCGGGCACGGACCTATGCATCACTCATCAAGCCATGCTGAGGCAGGCATCCCACATGAAAAATAGAGGAAGATGGGCACAGATGTCAGCTCAGGGCCAATCTTCCTCAGCAAAAAAAAAAAAAAAGATTAGAAATGTCCCTGTTAACTCCTTTTGACCATTATCATTTTAATTTGCAGTTCTTTGATGACTAACAGTGTTGAACATGTTTTCATGTGTTTAACAGCTGTTAGCATATCTTCTTTGGTGAAATATCTTAATTTTTTACCTTATTTTCACTAAGTTTTTTGTCTTATCATTATTGTGTCGTAGGAGTTCTTTATGTATTCTGTATACAGGTTCTTTATCAGACACATAGGTGGTGAATATTTTCTCCTAGTGTATAGCTTACCTTTTCATTCTTTTACTGGTATCTTTTGAACTCCAGAAGTTTTATATTTTTATAAACTCCAATTTATCAATTTTTTGATAGTGATTACTTTTTCCATGTAAGAAATTTTTTTCTGTCCTAATGTCACAAAAGTTTCCTCCTATGATTCATTTTGAGTTAGCTTTTTAGTACGGTGATGAAGAAGGGGTGAAAGTTTATTTTTTCCATAGGGATATCTAATTATTCCACCACCATTGCTTGGAAAAAACTACCATTTCCCTCAGTGAATTACCTTAACATATTAGTTGAAAATCAATTGACCATAGTGTCAGCCTATTTCTGGATTCTTAATTCCTTTCCATAGATCTATATGTCTATTCTTATGCCTCCACCATACTGACTTGATTGGTACAGCTTTACAATAAGTCTAGACATCATGTAATGGAGTAAGCGCCCCCTTTTTTCAGTGATCTGGCTCTTCCGGGTTCTTTGTAAATTTTAACATCAGTTTGTCAACTTCGATGAAGAAGGTTGCTTGGATCTTGACTGAGACCGCACTGATCAATTTGGGGGGAACCAACTTCTTTACACATTGAGTCTCCTCAGCCAAGTACGTAGTGTCTCTCTCCGTTTATTTTGTTCTATTTGATTTTTCCTTGCAATGCTTTATAGTTTTGAGTGTACAAGGTTTTCACAGATCTTGTTGAATTTATTCCCAATTATTCCATGTTATAACCGATATTTTCTCTCTTTAATTTTTGTTGCTAATGTAGAAACTAGAACTGATCTTTACATATTGACCTTGAATCTGTGATTATGCTGTACTCACTTATTACCTCCAGTAGCTTTTCCGTCAATTCTGTAGAATTTTCGACATTCACTACCACATCATCCGTGAATAAAGATAACTATGCTTCTTCGTCTCCAATCTGAATGACTTGTTTTTCTTTCTCTTGCTCTATGGCTGTAGCTAACACCTCCAGCACAACGTTGAGTGGAAGTCGTGAAGGGGACACACTTGCCTCACTCCACGGGCACTGCTGCAGCGATGACTCAGGATAATGAAAACAAGAACAATGATTACATTCTCTACATTTTATTGAGCCTTTACAACGTGTCCAGCAGACATTCTTCTATGCACTTTTGTGTGTACCATCCCGTTCATCCTCACAACAACTCTGTACGTGTCATTATCACAACCATTTTATAAAGAAAGCAAGCAGGCTGCAGAGAGGTTGACTACTTTGCTCAAACTCCACAACTAATAATCACGGGCGTCATGATTTGGAAATCAAAAATCTGGGGCTGGCTCCAGAACTGGCGTTCACCATTGCACGTCACAGCCGCAGTGACAGAGCAGGAGACATGGCAAAGGGCGTGGCAGCAGGAGACGTGGGCTCGACTTCTGTCTCTGCCCTGGCTCCCTTCCGGTCCTAACTTACAGAAAGAGTAATAATACTTATATCACAGCATTATCAGGAGAATTAAGTCAGTTTTACATAAGAAAGTATACAGCTCATCATGGGTGCTAAAGGTTTTGTTACTATTTTATTTATCTTACATTTAATGTTGTTGGTCTCTGGTAGACTCAAAAATGCACAATATTCCTGATCATGTCCTTGCAATTCTCCTCTTGCCCCACTGACTTGTTCTCTGGCTTCTACTCTTTGGCATCTTCCCCACCTCAAAGTAATATTACTTGACACCGGCTTGAGCAGAAAGGAAAACTGGAAGAACAGCACAGTCATCAGTTTTGTTACGTCCATCAGAGTTGCAAATGGCTTCAGTGTTTTGTGTAAATTTTGTACAAGACACTGTAAAGACATTTTTGTCATTTGGTAAAGAATCACCCCAGTGCTTTACAATAAGAATTTTAGTGATATTAGGTATAGTGGATGGAAGGGAGGCCATACGTCAAGCAGTTAAAATGGCTCTGAATGCGGAATATCTGTGTTCCAACCCTTCCCGGGCCCACTTGTTAGCTATGGAACTTCGGACAAGCTGGTCGCTCTCTCCACATTCTGGTTTCCTCATCAATTAATGGGGAAGTTACTAGCTCCTAACCCTTCAGATTTTTTATGAGAATTAATTGTGGTATATAACAAGTGCTCAATAAGAGTTAGCTTTTGCAACTCTTTAAAACCCATAAAACTCATTCAAAAAACTTTAAATTTGCATCCATCTTTTAAAAGTTATCTTGCTACTCAACAGTATCATAATATTTCTGACTATACAAGTAATATTATTCTCATTGCTAATAGAGTATTCTCTGCTTGGTTTTTCCAAGCCTCAGTTTTGCTGGAGTTAATTCTAGAATTTTGTCTAGGACTTTATAACCTGCAGGCTGTGGAGCAGCCAGAAAATTTGCCTGTATATTAGAAGTACGAGTCATATAAGGCTAGATTTGTTGTCTACAGGCCTGTGCACTGTAAAATGAGGTGGCAATATTTGGGTTCACTAAAGACTTAGGTCAGCAATGGAAAGAGAATTCACATTGATTTCATTAAGTTGCAAATCATTTTATGTTATTTGTTTATTTTTTTTGGTGAGGAAGATTAGCCCTGAGCTAACATCTGTTGCCAATCCTCCTCTTTTTTGCTGAGGAAGACTGGCCCTGGGCTAACATCTGTGCCCATCTTCCTCCACTTTATATGTGACGCCGCCACAGCATGGCTTGATAAGCGGTGCATATGTCCATGGATCCGAACCTGCAAACCCCGGGCCTCTGGCGTGGAGCTCGCAAACTTAACCACTATACCATTGGGCAAATCTTTCTAGTTGGCTTGTTTTTCCTTGTTTTTTCCAAGCTCACCAACCGGTGTGGAAGGATTAGCACAGTACACACTCCACATTCCTCTTCGCTAGCCCAAGTGTTATTAGAACCTTAACCTTTCTTTTTTCAAAATATTTCTTTCTTCCTTCAATTTCCCCTTCCCCAACTCCCTCTTTGTATTTCTCTGTAAATCCTAAACATCTGTTGCTCCAGGTACTATTTGATTTTTCCCAGTGGTTTGACAACATCACTTCTGAATAGAGAAGCAAACCTCTTTCAGTACCAAATACCAAATTATTTTTAGAAAACAAATTGAAAATTGGTAAAAGAAAAGAAATAGGAGTGACGGCTGTGTTTCCAAGGCTCAAAAACTCTAGATGACAGGACTGCAGAAAGCTGATTGGACTGTAGGAGAGCCTGCCTGGATGTTCTTGATAAATGATTCACAACTAATTTGCTTGTTTGAAAGATTAAAAATGGATTTGAAGGATTTTCACTCCATCTGCCCGGTGTTGATCTAAGCAGTAATGACAATAATGAAAAATCTCTCAAGAGATTACTTTCCAAAGAAGGAATCTGGGGAGGCGGAAGGAGGCCAGTTTTGTCCGATCCTGCAGAAGGGTTTCCGAAACTGAGCAAAAGAGGTTGTAACTGTTCCCGGTTTCCCTCTTGATGTGTTTGGTTTAAAATTGCTGTCTGTATTTTCAGCCAAAAGATGTGTGCATCTGCTTCTCAGAGATTAAAACCGTGTCTGCTGACAAAAAAATAGGCACTGGGGAAGCATATTTGTTGTTAAAAGGATGTTTTCTTTACACGAGGTGTTAAGGGATTGATAATAAATTAGCATTCTCCCACTTTGCGTTAAGTGATGGAGCAAATTTTTGCTGTACAACATCCATCTCAGGGGACAGGAGCTGTGGTTAACAGAGGAGGGATGAGGTTGAGGGACACCAGTCTCCTGGCTCAGTAACCTGCCTAGAACCATAATAGTCACAAAACAATGTTTGATCCAAAACCATACCCTGACTCCAAACAATCACTAGCCTCTTCCTGTAGGTGTGTTCCTCAAGGGATATTTCATTTTTTTCTTTTCGTTCCCAGCTAGGATTCCTACGCAATCTCAATCAAAGACAAATATCACAAAAATTAATTAGCAAGACATTTCAATCAATGTCTTCTTATAATCAATGTCTTCTTAATCAATATCTTCTTATATGTTATATGCTTTTTAAATTATTCAAATGACATAAACAGTTTAATTTGTCTTGACTTTTGGGTTTTCTTCTATTTCTAATTATATATCATCTTGATTTTTTTTCTGTACTCTAATTATAGGAGAAAAGACAAATACTGGGAGAACTACCTTGAGCGTTTTATTTATATTTTTATACATAAGAATTGAGAAATTTGTTAATTACATACAAGCATTAATAAACAAAATGTATTATTTCAACAAAATCATCATTAAAGGTTACTGTAATGTCCTCCCACTGGGAGAGAGAAACAGAATAAAGGGCAGGAGAGATCTACTTGTAACAATCCAGTTGCTTTTGGACAAAGGCACTGACACACTATTTAAGTACTTATATTTCAGAATTATGAAGGCAAGAAGAACATTCCTAAAATTTATTTATAATATGCATAATTCAGTGGGATAATAGAGAATCAAAAATACAAACTCTGAAGAGAATGTGATCAAAGTATAAAGGATTTCTCAGGTAATATCTTTTCTGTTTAATTTCATCAAAAGTGTGGGCATTGTGTGAAGAAATGAGTTATATATTTTGATTGTCATTGTTAAAAACTAAGTGTTATAGTTCTTAAAATGCCATCTAAAACTTGAATACCAAAGCTCTAACAAATTAAAGTACATAATTAAGTTTGAGATCACAGGGTGGCTAGGCAGGAGAATACATTCGGGAACATATTTTCTGTTGTTTTGGGAAATTGTTCCTTTTACTAGTATTAAGTTTTTTTTTCTTTGACTCTTTCAATGTGGTTCACCAAGCTATTCTATTTTTATGATTTGAATATTGCTATATCAGCTTCTTCACTGTTGATATTTATCAAAATATATATTCTCTAATCCATTTTATCTATTTCTGGGTAATTCTGGGAAGAGCCCATAAATGAATTTATTTTTATCAACTCTGAGAATCTCTATCTTTTAGAAGATAAGTTTGATGCTTTACATATTTTTATGATTACTGATACCTTTGTTCTTGTTCTGTCATATTATTTTGTGTTATGCATCATATTTTCTTTTTGTTCATTTTTCCTTATTTTCTTTTCATGTCTTCTCTTCAACTGATCGAGATTTTGTTCCCCTTTTCCCCTCTACTCATTTGGAAATTATATATTCTATTTCTTTCTTCCTCTCTTTTTTTTCACTGTTGACCTTTAAATTTTTAAAAAATTTTTAACATTCATTCATATATTTACATTTTCTTAACAAAGTCCAAAGTTAATCAGTATCTCTTTCCTCCTTCTGAAGACAATAATCGTAGCACACTTTACTTTTCTTCAAGCTTTTCCCCAACTCTCAGATAATTTTTGCCTAAAATTTTAGATATATTTTGTTACTAAACATAAAATTATTATTTTGTTTTTGTTTGAACAACATTCATTTTATTTTCTGTTATAGTTTCCTGATTCTTTGCTCACTTTTGATTCTTGTATATCACTATTTCCCCCTAATTCTATAAATTTATTTATTTATTTGAAAAAACAGACTTTCAAAGTTCTTCTAGAGATGGTCTTTATTTTAGAGGTGTCTGTAGGCTTTAAAATACCTTCATAAATTATAGCTTGACTGGCTGTAGAATATAGTACAATTATTTTTCTTTCAGAAAACTTACAGATACCAATCTATTTTCTTAGGCATCGATTTAGTGAGAAAAGTCTACAGTTAATCTGATTTTTATTTTTGTTTTGCAGAATTTTCTCTTTATCTTCATATTCTGCCATTTTACTATCATGTGTCTAGATGTGAATGTTTAAAGTCTGTTTACCCCGTTGGACACATGCCGGACTCATCTGTCTGAGGACTCTCGTTTCTTTCTGGTTCTGAGAAATTCCAGGCATTGGCTCTAGCAGTATTGCTTCGCGCCCGTTTTCTCTGTCCTCCTTTTAGGGCTCCTGTTAGATTGTGCCAGGTCCACAGCTTCAACTGCCTGTAGCTACATGTTTCTGTTTGATTTTGTTTCTTTTGCCATTTTTGTGGTAGTAGCTTGGTTTCTGGATCATATAATTCTCCTTAGTGTTTTTGAGTGTGGCCACGTACTTTTCAATTTGTAAAATATATTACACCTGTAATTTATGTATCCGAGCCAGATGGGAGTTTTAGCATTGGTTCCATTCACCATCCTAACCTGGAAGTCACCAGAATTTATTAAAAAGAGAAAAGAAAAAAGAACAATATACAGCAGATACATGAAAACACGATATGCTAAACTTATGTAACCACTTACTTAACCCCAATCAATATTTCTTCTCTACCACAAAATAAAAGACTGAATTTCAGCTGAGTCACTCTAACACATATTACTGAGTTACATGAGAGTAATCCATAGGCCCCACTGTCCACTCCTAATTAAGAGAAAGAGAACTTCTTCCTTCTAATTCTCCCCATGACTCAACCTGTCTATCCCCTGCAGTTCATGTGCCTTCTAAATCTGCCAAGGAAGAGAAAGAGGATTATCCCAGACCATTGGCCAATGGAACCATGTAGCTCTATAGACGAGAAACGTGGAGCACGAAATGGCCTTTGACTCAGCAGAAAGTGAGAAATGGGAAAAGCACGTAGACCAGAGGAGGAAGAAGCCTGCCATTCCATAAGTCATCACCAGAAGAAAGACTTCTGAATTATTACCTTACGTTTGGCTCCTTCCAGGTAGGCTGGTAATAGCAGTAGCTGTTGCCATGACAACCTACAGATGATGTTAGAGTTCTCCGAATCATGCAGCACTTGTATTGTCAATAACAAAGCCTAAAGGAAGCAACTTTCAGTTTTTTACTTACTTTTAAAATTTTAAAATTCTTCTGACATTGTCCCTTGGGCATTGTGCTCCCAAATGATTTTTATTTGTATCTGCCACAGTTTCCTGGGGCAAAGCTTCACTGACTAACTCCCAGGTAGGAATAAAAATACTCAGATACAAAGAAGTGAGGTGAGCGGCCTGAATCCCAGAGGAGGCAGTGACCGTCCTCGGGAGGAGGCTCGTAGCCCTCAAACCTGCCCCCTCTGCCAAGCCCGAGACAGCAGTTCTGCACATAAGACCAACACATCATTCCACCTAAATATGTTTTCAAAAATGATCCCTAAGTCAGCACAGCCAAACCCCTAAAGTTGTATCTTTCTTGGCAGAAGAAAAATATATGATTTGTTATCTGATCTTTTCTTCAGGTTATTTTCCAAGTGATAATTAAACTAATGTCCCAGATTATATTGAGCGAGATACACATATAAAATCCTAGTAACATTCCAGAAAGATAATTCTTGTTGGGATGGGGGAAGTCATGGACTGAAATATAAACCCCAAGATCTCATTCTAGTCTAATGTCTACGTAGATGAGAAATAAAAGATCAGAGAATTTAAATGACTTATCCAAGGTCACACAATCAGTAGGCAGAGCCAAGGACAGAAAACCTGTTCTCCTAACTTCTAGAGCAGTGCTCCTTCTGTTGTATTACACTGAATATGGTGATTTCCCTCCCTTAATACAACTGACAGAGCCTGATGGATGATGAGGGAGGTGGGAGTGAGTAATGTGCTGTGGTAGTCATCCTCTTCCTGTTATTGTCACACGTGGAACAGAAAGTCTAACTTTTGTTATGCTAAAAGTAGCACAGTATTAATGAACTTTCAGTTAACGTTCTACACATGCCTAGTTTCTTTGTGGCAAGTAATTTTACTATCTTAAAATTCAAACTGTTAGGGAAATAGAGAATCAAATACTGGAGTGAATTTGAATATCGTTCCTGATAAGACAAAGAGAAAATCCATGATCATAGCCAAAATTCCTGCCTCTAAATGGCCTTCAGCAGCAGCAGAGCAAGCAACCCCACTTGGGAAATGCTTGTTCAGCAGCAGAAGCCCAGGCTTGCAGTAGTTCACATCTTTGGTCTGACTCAGCTCCTGGTGATGTTTCCTTACAGCTAATACTTCGTTTCTTGAAGACTATTAACAGGTAATAGACATGCAGCCCGCCAGCCCGCCGTTCATCATCTCAGCTGCTACTGTTTTCTCCACTGCTCACTTTCAGTAAACAGTTTAAAGAAACAGACTTAGCCTTTGCCTTCCACTGTGATCACCTGATGAGTCATGGCCCATTGAGAAAGGAAAAATGTCAAGGATATTTAATCAGTAGTGATTTAAACAAGGGACATATTTGAGGGAATTAACAAAATCAGCATGCTCATTGCTCCAGGGTGATTTTTCTTGCTGGTGAGACTAAATGAAAATCCTAACCCAGAGCAGTAGAAGCCTTTCGGGTCCAATTCACGCTGTCAGCGTTAAAGGCTGCCAGGGCGGAAGGCTGAGTCACTCCCGATGTCAGTTACAGCTGTGTTGTTCATATTTATCATGAATTTCTTGATTCCAATGTTAACAAAATTTACTCATCTTCCAGTTTTATTCTTGTCTCTTACCCTCATCTCTTCCCTTTCCCTCATCCCCACTCCATTCGTAGGAATTGATTGCAAAGCAGTTCAAGGCATTTAGTATAACATCAGTTCAGATGTCCTAATTTAGCCTGATGTAAGCATCCCAAGGTAAAATATTCCAAAGGAGGGCTGAATCAATAAGCAGGATTCTTCTGAGTGAAACCATCAAAGACAAGTGGCCAGAAACAGTGCTTAAAACTAATAAGACAAGATGTATTCAGGAAAAACTATAAAGTTAAAGTCTAGGCTTAAAAAAATCAATGGTAGAAGTGCAGAATGTGGGAGAACTGATCTGACAACCATTCATGGGAGAAAGGCTGTGGGATTTTATTGATGGAATGTTCCATATGAGCCAAATGCACAGTGTTGCAAGTTTCATGCATTATGAGAAGCATGGCGTGCAGGACTAGTGTGGAAAAGATTTAATTCTGCCTTGCAATAATCCTATGATATCTGGATCATCATATATAGTTCTGGTGGCCATATTTTCATATAATTAATGTTTCTGGCTTGTGTTCTTGGTTACTTTTATTCACATTTAATTACATAATGTGAGGCTATGTCCTGAACCCATCTACCAAGAACTAGTAGTACTAAACACTCACTAGAAAAATATCAAATAACATATGAAGAAGAATCCAGTGACAGCAAGTGGACCTTTGAAAATCCAACTGCAAGTTACAGATGAACAACTGCCTCACAATCAAATGCCTTCTTCAAGTAACATTCGATAAGATGAGGGTGGAAATGAAGTCAATCTTTAGTGTGCAGCTTAGGCCTTCAGATATGACCTCAGATCTCCTGGATGCAAAATAAGCAATATTCATTTGCTGATTATGATGGAAACCAAATGGGAATATCAAAGTGATCTATCACAGATGCAGAACCTATGGACTAGAAAGCTGGTCTCTTTTAGTATGTGTGGGAAATTCTGATGATGAATGTATTGTGTTAATAATTTGTTATGTCCAAAAGTTTCTCAGAAGTACTGTACTTGTTCTATTAAGAGACGACAAGTTGATGACCTATTTCTAGACCTGGACGTTTTAGCTGGGAGAGGGGACGAGGGAGCCCGTGGCAGCAGTGAGAGCGATTTGCTTCCTGTGTGCCTACTGTTGCTTCGTAGGATCCAGGTCCTCCAGGAAGAATACTGAGGACAAATTAAGGTGACTCCGCAGCATCGGGGAAGTAATTCAGGGTTACACCACCATCTTTTGAGCAGATTTAGAAGGACAAGCAGGCTTGGTCACTACCAGCAGCAGTAAAGTGAATTCCTGAAGACTCTAGCAAACAAAGGAGCAGTGGTTGAGGGGAACAGAGCACCACCAAGGCCATCCCCCCAGGGCTCCACGCAGAGGGAGCAGGCAAAATCCCCGTCTCCCAGGCTTTCCCTGAACGGCGCCGTCTGCCTACTTTGAAAGCTGCTCCCTGAAGGTCAGGCTTCTAATTTTGCACCCGTGGAGAAGCTGCCTAAGACCCTCCCTGGAGGCCAGAAACATGGACGAACCTGAAGCCCGTTATGCTAAGTGAAACAAGCCAGACAGAAAAAGACAAATACTATGTGGTGTCACTTATCTGTAGACCCTAAAAAAGAAAAATAGAAGTCAGAGAAACAGAGAGTAGAAAAGTAGTTGCCAGGGCCTGGGGGGTGAGGGAAGTAGGGAGAGGCTGGTGAAAGGCACACACTCGATTGTAAGATGAATAAGGTCTGAGGATCGAATGTAAAACATGGTGACTATAGTCGATACACTGTTAGTGTACAAGCTAAATTTGCTAAGAGTAGAATTTAAATGCTCTCACACACAAAAAAGGGGTAAATATGTGAAGTGATGGGTGTGTTAATTAACTTGATGCAGGCAATCCTTTCCCAATGTATATGCATGTCAAATCATCATATTATCTCAATAAAGCTGAAAAATAAATAAATAGATGGTATCTGGATCCAGAACCAATGATCTAAATAAGCTCAGTTTATAGCCTTCCATAGAGTTAACTTCTACCAGAGTTAACCTGGTTAGATCACAAGGAAACTTAATTTATTGTCTCTTTTCTGTTAAAACTGACCTTTTCCAAGGTGAACTGTCCAACTTTGGAAGGGGAGAAGCAACTGCCTCGTTCTTAAATGGTGCTCTGTGTGACTTAGTTACGGGTGGGGAGAGGGAAGCTCCTTTAAGCTGAAGAGATCGAGTCACGGAGGCCAAAGAGACAAGAGCGAATGTCACATGTGGAGGATTTCAAACAGTTCAGAAGATGGTGAGGAGAAAGTAAGCAGCAGGAAATGAGGCTGCACAGGAGAGGGGTGTCACGAAGAGCTGGTTGGCTTTGCTAAGGACAATGAATTTTTATCCCATGGGTTAGGAAGGCCATTTATGTGTTTTAAGCAGGTGAGTGTCTTGAATCAGATTTACAATTTAGAAAGACCACTTTCACTCCAATATGGAGAATGGGGCAGTACGGGGCAAGCCATCATCCCAGGAAGGAGACCAGGAGAGAACAGGAAGTTGTTTCAATAAATCAGCAAAAATTTGGTGGATGTTGACCAAGTTAGTAGCAGTGACGACACAAAGAAGTAAAGAGGATCAAGGCGATATTTAGGAGGTAGAACTCGTAAGAACTGGAATCTAGTTTGGTCATGGGATGAGGGAGAGATGGAGTAAAGGATGACTCCCTGGCACATCTTGGGCAGGGATGTAGATGGAGGTGCCTCACAGAGAGGAGAATGCAGGAATGGAGGGCAGGTTTGGGAGGGAAGACAAAGATGATATGTTTAGTTTTGATATGCTGAGTTACCTGTCTATGGGACATGTAAGTGGAGATATCTAGTAGCACTTGAAAATATGTACCTGGAGGTCCAAAGAGAGAAGGTGCTGGCTCCCGATATGGGAGTTATCAGTATACATGAACGTTAGTTGGAGCCACTGGAGCAGATGAAATCACAGGAAGCATCTATTGATGGAAAAGGGAAGAAAGTAAGGGAATAGATCCCTGAGGAGCATCAACTTCTAAGAGGTTGTCAGGAAAAGAAACCCACAATGGAACTGGAGAAGTTGCAGCTGGGGACAGGAGAACTAGCTAAGTACAGGATCAGAGGAACCAAGGA
This sequence comes from Tapirus indicus, assembly GCA_031878705.1. NCBI lineage: Eukaryota > Metazoa > Chordata > Mammalia > Perissodactyla > Tapiridae > Tapirus > Tapirus indicus. The sequence continues at coordinate 151,483,590 of CM062918.1, read as the reverse complement.
CAGTGTTTCAAGAAAGGTGAAGTGTGAACAGATGATGGACACTTCTGAGAGGTCAAGCAAGATAAAGGCTACAAGGAGCACAGGGTACTTAGCAACAATTCAAGTGCAGCATGACCTGGGCCTCAGGTTCCTACAGTTTACACGGGACTGACGGGGAACTGGCAAAACAAATACACGGGCAGACATCACAGAAGCATAAGAACGTGAATTATGCTGTGAGCACATACACACAATACAGTTAAGATGGTCTGAGTCACATTCTGTGTAATTATTATAGAAAGGCTTAAAAATAGAATTGAAACAAGGTTTTATAAGAGGGAGAAATTTGGCTTGGTAGGATATGCTCCCACAGGAGAAATAGAAAATCGATTCTGTTTCTCTAAAGTTTTGAGGGATTGCTCTGAATTCTCTTCTCATATTTCACGTGTTCAAGGTAAGTTTCAAAACTGTGGCTATTTTATAGTAGCAATGTATCATATCTGTGACACTTGGGATTCATTGACATATAATATGCAAGAGTTTTCTCCTTATGGTCACTGTCGGTTTCATTTTGCATATTGTATTCAGGCTTAAGATTTTTGTCTTTTTGCCACAGAGGAAGAATAGGGAAATAAGATTTACTGAGCTGTAAGTCTTGGTCTCACTGCACCTTTGTAGGGTGGGCTTTGTTATTCCCATTTTACGGTGAAGAAGTCGGGTCCCAGAGAGGTTCAGTAACTGCCTCATGTCACAAAGAAGCCACCTCTTCCTAACAGAGGTTATTATGCTGCCTCTTCCCCGGGTCATTCTTCATATTTTGAAAAGTTGTCACTAAAATGTTAAAAAGATTCCCATCCTTTCCTCCCACGAGGTTTCTGATAATATATCTTCATTCAAATACTCCCCAAATGCCTAGATTGAGAACCTTTGCATGCAAATACTGCTCTGAAATGAAATGCACTTCTTTATCTGATGACACTCTAAGCAATTAGGATAATTATTATTGTTACCTCCACCATCATCACTGGTAGTTTACTCAGACACCAATAAACATAAAGAAAAGACCTCACAAGGTGGCTTAAATATAAAAAAGGATGACTATGGTCATCCTTATATAGAAGAAAAAGTACGGTCCGTGAGCTGTAATCTCTGTGGTCCAAGAAGGCGTGTTTATTTCTCAAATATCACCCCACCCACATGCATATCTGCTGATGTTTAAATTTCTCTCAATTTTAATGTTTAAAATTCTATTAACAGAGAGAAAAGCCTTTCATTTCACAAGAGAGGTAAGACTTAAAGACATATATCTTTTGAAAGAGGGAAACAATGAATAAAATGGACTCCAAGCTATAAATTACTGTTCTAATTAGATCTAGATGGTAGAGAATAGGAAGAGAACAGAAGTCACTTTATGACCGAAGTGTCAGGGGTCAGAGGATGCCAGAAAAGGGGGGGAAATGAGAGGCTGAGATGACCAAAATTTGCAGCTTCATATGTTTGCTTAAAAGCTTCCCTTAGAAGGTTAATATGCCTATAATTCCTTCTACCCACGTTTTGTGAAAAGTGAAGGCAATGTTTCTTTTTAATTCTGAGCTGTAGTTATTGCTTTCCTTAGAAGCTTGTCTCTGGCTTCCGCCCCTGGATTTATTATGCAGTTCCTTGCCTGTTGACATGTGCTTCAGTGTGTTGATCCTTCCTGATGGTTTTAAATTATAAATGCCTTGAGGCCGGGATCTAACTACCTTGCTTACCATAGTGGAACACTACTGGTGCATGTCTGCTAAACAAGTAACAAATACCACTTGATTTGGTACGTGAAAATTAGGAGTATTTGTCCTTTGATTACCTCCCACAGAGGCTTCATAGGTTGGGAACGTTATGCTACCATTTTCGGTTCCTACGAAAAAGGGCTCTATCTAAACCCAAAAAGAGAGAAACAGAAGAGTGAGGAAGTCAAGGAAGAGCCCGAAAGTTGAGACAGGTGCTGTTGTGACCCAAACTGCTTCCAAGTGACATAGGATTTTAAAAAATATTTTAATCTCTCAAACTGACAAAGGTATGGACTTTGTCTATTAAAATTTTTTCTATTTCTCCAATCTTTGATGCTCACACTTTGTGTATTACCTTCCGAACAGTAAACATTTTTATTTATCTTGACATTCTCTTTCCTAGTGATAAATTCAAAAAGTCTCATTTGAATGCCTCCGAAAGAAAGTCACCTCAAGGTTGCAAGGAATGATTTTTGATCAGAACATATCAAACAGTGTTTTTACACTTTGTAAAGCCTAGAGAAACCTTGATAGAACACTCTTAGATTTCTGACAATGTACTGGAGAAATCTCCATTTGTCTTGGCCAGATGAACTCAACTACCAGGGCTGAGCAACCACAGGACGGGAGAGAGTTGCTTGATAGAGTGATAAAGCAGGATGCTATCTTGTCAGGGAATTTTTTTTAATGCTCTAAATTTGTCCAAGCACATTTTTTGGTAATGATCCTAAATAGGACTGCCAAGAGAAATTCACACAGAACACATAGAATATAATGAAGACCATAAAGTGGCCCTCTTTCAAAGCATACTGATAGCCTCCCTCTTCCATTTCCATTTCCCTCCATTCTTTCACTCCTCCCATTTGTCCCCTCCTGTGTCTTCTCTCAAGTTGGTACAGGGCATTGGTATTGAAAGTGGTCAGGAGGGACACTTGATGGAGAATGAGATGAGTGGGCAGCTTAAGGTTGTGTAAGTGAGATATGAGAGAAAGTCTTCAAAACCTCAAGGATTTCAACTCAATTCAATGTTGTTTGGTACATCATAGAGGAGGAGGGGATAACAATTTTTCAGTGGCCACTTTACTGTCAATATGGCCTAATTCAAGTTAGTCAAATATTGGATGAGGGTGGGAAACTTTTTCCTTGTGGATTCAGATTAAATATAATACCTGATTTTTTTTCTTTCTCTGTTTTTAACCATATTTCTAAGTCAGAAATCATCTTGTTCAATATTTCATAAACCCAGATTATAACTTAATCTGTAAAACGTCTAAATTAAGAAAAGAACCAGAGATCACATACATTAGCATAATCCCAATTAACCTCACTGACTTTAAGGGCTCCTGCAGCAGGTACAACATTTGGCGCCGAGGAGGATGAAATAAAGTGAATCTTGAGCATGGACACACAGCTCAGAGGAACAACTGACCTGACACGAGAAGCATCATGTACTAAGGCTAAGAAGGATCGTCAATCAAGAATTAGGCCAAAAATAAAAGAGATGGGAAAGAAGAAAAAATACAGAAGGTCATTTGGGCCATCTAAAGAATAAAATTCTTTTTTGAGGAAAACATTTTATTAAGACACTGCAAAATAAATTCATGAATTGAACAGCTGTGCCTTACTTCTAAAAGATTCCATGGAGAATTTATTAGTATGCATCACATCTAAAAGCCTGAAGTTTAATTACACAAAATTATTAAAAAGAGGAAACTTGTGTTTCTCTTCCTCTCAGTGAGGGAGAAAAATAAGTGCTTAACTGGATACCTTCAGAGTCTTCCACAAACTGAGCTGGGAAAATCCTTTCTTTTATAGTCTTGGGCTCTGCTCATATCTGTCTCTACCTTTGAGGCGAGAAAATGCATGGTGGGAAAATACGATCGAGTATGAGGGTAGGCTACAACCCCACCTCCACTCCACCTCATAGTTAACACAATACTCCTCCATGTTGCTGAAACCTCAGTCAGGCCAGAAACCCACAGTGGATGTGAAAGGTAGATGAAGTTCATTTTTTATCCCCCCCTCAGTAAGGGCAGAGCCTAAAATATCAAGACCATGACGTTAAAATTCCACAGCTCAGCCAGAATCAAAGCCTATGAATGAGCTGGCTCCATGTCCAAAAGCTGACAAGAAGAAAAGTCCAGCAGTAGATCAAGATGAGCAGAGCTGTCCAGGGTCCTGACCCCATTCAGCACCATCTGTGGCCCTCTGTCTCCTTTCCTGCCTCTATATTTTAAACACTAATCATCTTGACCTTCAACATTCCTTCAGAAATGCTGACAGCTCTTGCCTACTACCTCAGAACACTTCAAGGCCTTCCTATACAACCTGACCTTAGAAAATCTTAGTCGATGGGGCTTTCTCTCCTCCTCAACCTGTGAATATCTAGGACAGGGAGCCTGTTACCCTCTGGTTTAAGTGCTTACTTTGATGACCCTGGAGAGATTCAAGACCATTCATTTTTTCTAAGGACAAAGTAATTTATTTATATCTTAAATTTATTTCCCAAATTGGACTTCCTGGATATAAAAATACCCGTGATTCAATACTCTTGTGCCCCAGTGACTACCAGCATAATTAGTTATTAAAAGATAAGGTGAGACAACCTACTCACAGAAACACGGTCAGTGTAAAAAGGCCAATATAGCCATGGTCACTATTCATCACACACTTGTTCCCACTCTAGAGCAAACACTGCTAAAAGGGAAAAGCAGTCAGATGTTAGTGTAACACAGTCTAGTAACCGGGAGGTATTACTACAATATTTTCTGTCTAAAGAAAGGACAGGAAAGACCTACCCTGAGACACTTTGTTAGGTGAGAATATCCAATTTTTTAATGTGATTTAATATCTGTTGTTTACAAATTTATGTTTTTCTCTTGAAGCCATAAACGCCTTTAAAAAAACCATCATATTTACATAATAAATATGATGGTTTACAGTTGGACACTATTTTTTTACCCTGGAGGTTTAGGTTATTATCGAAGATAATATAAATCCACATGGCTAATTTTCCAAAAGCTGTTTTTAATATCCAGTGAATTTATTCTTAAATAATGCAACTTCTGACCTGCTTAGTATTCAAAACCAAAAACTGAAATTCTGCCACCCTCTTTGCAGTCTATTGATTTGAGAACTACAGCTGCTGAAATTAAACTTTATTGTTAGCATAGAGCTTTCAGCTGAGGAAGCAATTTCAAATTGGTTTCTTTTCTAGCCCAGCTTAATATTAAGTAAATATGTGTCTATAAGTGTCTCTGGCAGATTATTACCTAAAGTGGTGCATGCAACTTTGCAGGTGCAGCTCTGAGAAACGAAAATCTACTTTGGCGATGAATCTTACTACCCATGGATAAACATCATTTTTGAAACTGAATACACAGTTATCCTGAGTACTCTGAGAGATTTCAAGTCAGACATTTCTTCATTTAACATACTTGTAAATTTAGTGCTCTAGGATATGTGCATACAGCAGTGACATGGGCACAGTCCCTGTCCTCGAGGAGCGCTCTGTCTAGAGAGAAGACAGAAAGGCAAATAGATATTATAATGGAACATGGCAAGAAGTAGAGATCTGCACATTTTATGATGGGAAAGGCTTCTCACTCATGTAGGGGTAGTCTTAGGGAATGGGGAAGGCTCCCCAGAGGAAATCAAGTAGGATTGATGAGAAGGATATCTTTGCTTTATTTCTCTAAAATAGCAAGTCAATTTCCTGGTTCAAGAAATAGCTCTTATTCTCTAAAAATAATAAAATAATGTTTTCCCTGCTGGCATAAACACTAACAGAAGTAGCGGAAATAATAACCCATCATTTTATAGACATTCTGAAAGACAAGGGGGAAAATGATGAATAGAAGAATAATATGAAGCTGTGAATTTTGAATAATGAGACAGTAAAGATATCACCCATTTTGATCTCAAATCTATAGGCAACGAGATTTTGGGAACTAGAGGAAAGAAACACAATGTCTTTTTGTGAGTGCCCTATCTTTTAAAGAATATTGTGCTTTTCAAAGTTATGCCTTGAAATACAATGAATGAAACATACAGAAATTTGTCTCAGAAATCAATAAAACTTGACTTAGTTTAATATTGTGCCAATTTAAACTTAGATCTGAACTCTATGACTTCCCTTTTTTGTGTGTGTGGGGAAGACCAGCCCTGAGCTAACATCCCGCGCCAATCTTCCTCCTTTTGCTGAGGAGGATTGACCCTGAGCTAACGTCTGTGTCCATCTTCCTCTATTTTGTATGTGGGACGCCGCCACAGCATGGCTTGGTGAGTGGTGCATAGGTCCATACCCGGGATCTGAAACTGCGAACCCTGGGCCACTGAAGCAAAGCACGCAAACTTAACCACAACGCCACCAGACCAGTCCCCAGACTTCCCTTCTTAATAGAGAAAGCCATGGTTACTAGTCCAAGCAAAGATAAATCTCACCCAAAAAAATCTCATGCCAATTTTCCTGTGCATGTTTGTGTCGAAATAAGATAAGGCTGAGAGTTTTGAGTGAAACTATTAGTAAAAACAATTTTTATCAGTTAACTGTTACGAACAAGGAAAGGCAGCACACCATACCGTATCTATGCAACACAAATGTAAGTGACACTTTATCACTTTGCCACATGATTTGAACAATGGAAAAAGTAATATGGATAATTCAAATGGATTTGGGGGCTGTGGTTAAGATCCAGGGTACAACACTCCAGAATGAAGACTAAGGAAGGAAAACCACTATGTTACCTACAAGCTAAAGAGACAACGCCCAGGGACAACTTTACCTCCTAAACAGAGTACATGAGCCGTACACGTGTTCTTACTTATATACAGTGTAACCATCACCACCACCACCACCACATTTACTCAGCATTCACTATGTGTCAGACACTATTCTAAGTGATTTCCTTTCATTATTTTACCACATTTCTGCAACAACCCCATGAAGGCTGTATTTCCATGTTTCATAGACTCTAAGACATCACTGACTGTGAGACATACCATTGTTTTACACATGTACTGTTAAGAAAGTAAAAACAATTAAAACTATGTTTTTCTTTCCATTTAAGCCACATTTAGATTTCAAAATGTGAAATAACATGCACTTGGGAATCAATGAAATTCAGTACTCTGCCCCCTATTTTCCAGAGGAACAAACTAAAGCCAGAGAGGTTAAAATAACTTTCTCACGGCCACATTCAGGCAAGGAAAGCAAGTGGAGGAGCCGGGTTTGCATCTGGAAAGCAGCTGCCCCAACCAGGACACTGTCTGTTTGTAGGATCCTGAATGCCCAGGGCTCCCCTGTGCTTCAGCTTCTTCGTCTTCTGAAGCAGGGTTTTTAGTTTTGAACTAGATCATTCCTAAGGTCCCCTTCAGCTCTCACATCTTGGATTCTTTATCTCCACAAACAGGCAGCAGTTTAGAAGTTAATGAGAAAAAAAAAAAAACATGATCACGCATAGCATAATTTTATGACTGTGGAAATGAGAATGGGCCTGGGAAAGAAATCAGACTTTGGGGCAGCACAGCAGAGTGGAGCAGAAACGCCTTTTGAGCCAGAAAGACCTGATTTTCAGTCCCAATGCCAGTTCTCCTTTAGCTACGTGACACTGGGTGAGGCGCTTAGCCTCTTTCAACTGAAGTTTCTTTATCTAAAAATTAATATGTCTGCTTCGGAGGGCTGCCTCACAGGTGAACTATTCTAGTGAAAGTGACTCCCTTGGCACAGAGCATTGGCTCCACCGGGGCTAGTCCCCAAAGTTCTCAAAAAATTAGTCTAAAATTAAAGCATAGGCTAAGCTCTGGCACTGGGTATTTTGGGCTATAAGTATTCTCTTCTAGAAATGTCATGTGACAATGGTACTGGGAAGTTGAGAAGGATGGGGGCACCTGTGCAGTGTGTTGCTAAAAGTCAGACATTTTAGGACCTAACAGCCATAGTACTTGCTGTTCCCACCCCGCCCACAGCACCCATTCCCTTCCTCTGGTGATGGTGCCATGGGAATCACTCTCTTCCGTTCTCAGTCCATGTGCTTTGAGTGTAGTTGACCGAACACCTAACTCCATGGAGGGACGTAAGACTCAGCCTGGAAAATCAGATATCTCATCAGATCTGAAGACACAATCTGGGAAGCGTTGCTGCAGCTGCTGACAGGAAGCGTGTGCTCTTTCCACTGGACTTGAACCTTGAAACTTGGAGCTGCTGAGCGCCCCCTTGCCGGCACGGGAGTGTAAGAAACAACACAGTGGGGTTGAGAGCAGAGCTGGGAGATGGAGAGACACAGTGTCCTGGTGGCATCACTTTGTCCATGGATCCAGCCACACTGAAGCCATGTGTGACCCCTGTCTCAGTTCCGGCTGCTATAACAAAGTGCCACAGACCGAGTAGCTTATAAACAACAGAAATTTATTTCTCACAGTTCTGGAGGCTGAAGTCTGAGATCAGGGTGCCAGTGTGGTCGGGTTCTGGTGAGGATCCTTTTCTGTGTTACAAACTTCTCGTTGTTTCCTCGCATGGTGGAAAGGGGGTGAGGGAGCTCTCTGGGGCCTCTTTCTTGTCTTTTCTTTTTTTTTTTTGCTGAGGAAGATTGGCCCTGGGCTACCATCCATGCCTGTCTTCCTCTACTTTATATGGCACACTGCCACAGCATGACTTGACAAGCAGTGCATCGGTCTGCGCCTGGGATCCGAACCTGCGAAACCCCGGCTGCTGAAGCAGAGCGTGCTAACTCAACCACTACGCCACCTGGCGGGCCCTGGGCCCTCTTTTCTAAGGGCACTAATCCCATTCATGAGAGCTCCACCCTCATGACCTAATCACCTCCCAAAGGCCCCACCTCCTCACACCATCACACTGCAGGTTAGGATTTCAACATGTGAATTGGAGGGGGACGCAACATTCCGTCCATTGTAACCCCTGTGAACTAATGAATTCCTTTCGTGCTTAGGCCTATTTAGGTTAGGTTGTCTGTTACTTGTGACCCAGAAATATCCTTAATAACTCCAAATAAGGTAATGTTTTTAGATTGCTTAAAGGAATTTGCCTGTTGGGAAGCAAAAGTCCCACAAATCTCCTCACCTAATTCTCCTCCTAGGACTGGAGACCCAAGACTACCGCCATCAGTCTGCAAGCGACCTCGTGTGCAAGCGTCCACGACAGGAAGTCAGGCACAGAGAGGAGTCGTAGCATCGCCCCTGTTCCAGTGTGGGGACAACTGTACCTACGTTGCTCCTGGGGTCACCATCACCACTTGTTTGTCTCCCTAGACAGAGCCACTTCGTAACCGAAGGCCGTATTCTAGAGATTGCCTTCAGATTTTTTTTTCTCCAAACCTTTTAGTAAAACTGGTAAAACCCAACTCGTAAAATGGATTGGTGTCAGTTCCACTTTCTCTCATCTTTGTGAGAAGCAGGGGTGAAGGGGCCAATGCAAATGAATCGCAGGCTGCGGGGGAAGGAGGAGACGCCATGGGGCTGCACCAGCTAAATACAGATCAGAGAAAGGACGCCAGGAGGGGAAACCAGTTGTTCAGAACACAGTTTACGTAGGCTTGGAGAGAGTCCTTTTAAATCAGGACTTTCATTAAGCACTGCTCTAAATCCTACATGCGATTTGGATAAAATCCAAATATATAGCCAATCCACATTCCTCAGCCTGGCATTTAAGGCTCTCCATTAGCTGACCCCAAACTAGTTCTCCAGCCTCGCAGCTCCCTCCTTTCCCATACTAACCAACCACCTTAGCCAGAGCCACCGCCTCCCACCTTCCGAACACGTCCAGGGGCCCCCATGGCTGTGACTTTGATCTTTCCACCGAAGAAACCTCTTATCTCCTTTCCACATGCCTGATCTCCACAGGGATCAGATCAAGTCCCTCTCGTCTACGTTCTCCCCGAGCTCCTGAGCCAGAGGGGTTTGTCCGTCCTCCCGGCACTTAGAGCACGTGGCTTCTCTCTCTGCTGACCTGCATTCCATACTTCGTTGCACGATTAGCAGCCATGTCAAGAGCGTTTCATCTCCCCAACTACGTTGTTTACTCCTTGAGGTCAAGCATGACTGCACCTTATGTTTCATAATCCACCCAGTAGTCATAATAATCAGCCTGGCACAGTGATTTGCGCAGAGTAAATGTTTAAAAAATAATCTGTAGCTTGAGGATCGAGGCTGAGTAAAATGCTTCCCCGCACATGTTTTTGCTCACAATTTCTGCTGAGAATGGAGTCAGTAACTGGGTGTCCGATCTGGAAGAGGCAGAAACGTGGATGTTCAGGGAGGAATGACAAACGGCTAAATGTTAAACGCGAGGGCATGAAGGGAGGGACCAGGTCAGCAGAGCCAAAAAGAAATACATCTGACAGCAGACATGTTGTCTGTGCAGAAGCTTCCTTCCAAGACCCCCACAAACTGCAGCTATGCAAACCTCACTGCAGCGAGACCGACCCCAACACGTAGAAACTTGCTCAGTCCAAGGTCCCTGCCCCCTAATGCTACTGAAGCTAGAAAGCGATCTCTCCTGCGAGGACAATAACAGCCAACACGTACGTCAGAACGTCTGGGACCGGCATTAGGGAAACCAAGCCTAGAATTCCAGGCACAGGCGCTGCACAGAGCGGGGAAAGACCTGGGCTTAGCACACGGTTGTGAGATTGACGTGGTTCACTGAGCACGTTGGAGGTTCGGTTCCCTCGGCTGCAACAGCAGTAGGATTACTCGGACGGAGCCTGCTAGCAGCCCAGCTGATACAAGGAAGTCCTCCCCGCTTTCCTTACTAGCAGAAACTGTGTTTTACTGAGGACAGAATATGATCAGCGAAAAGTACATTTCCCACCCTTCCTTGCACACAGGGGTGAGATCATGGTTCAGAAATCGCTGAACTGGCCTTATTGGAAATCTCTTTGAAGAGAACTTGGAATCTTCTTTACAGAGAGCTAGGAGAGGTGCCCTTCTGCATTTCAGCTTCCTTTCTTCCTCTTCCCACCTGGAACGTGGATGTGATGGTGGGAGCTGTAATGGCCATCTTGCAACCATGAGGCAATTGTGAGACTAGAAGCCATTCACTAAGTCTGAGGAAGAGAGAGTTGAAAGAACCCTGGGTCTCTGACAGCCATGGAGCTGGACTGGGATTGACTATCTCTGGAGTTTTGTAACGTGAGAAAAATAAACCCCTTATTTCAGTCACTATTTTTCCCGTCTCTTTACCAGTATCCAAATGCAATTCCTGCTTCACAGAATTGCTATATGAATTAAATGAGACAGTATATATAAAGAGTCCATGTGTGTGCTATTATCCTCTCCTCGTACCACTCATAAAAGACTTCACTGGGGAGTAAATAATTAATGTTCAGGACATCAATTTTGATTAAAACACTGTCATTTTAGGGTTTGTTTGTTTTGTTTTGGCCTACATGTGAGGTTGACAATTTTTTTTTTTTTTTTTTTGCTGTTGATGAATTCTTTCAGCTTTTGTATGTCAGAAAATATTTTTATTTTGCCTTCCTTTTTTTCAATTGAGGTCATAATAGTTTATAACATTGTGAAATTTCAGTTGTACATTATTGTTTTTCTGTTACCATATATATGCACCCCTTCACCCATTGCACCCACTCCCCAACCCTCTTCCCCTCTGGTACCCACTAAAATGTTCTCTCTGTCCATGTGTTAGTTTATCTTTCACATATGACTGAAATCATGTGGTGTTTGTCTTTCTCTGTCTGGCTTATTTCACTTAATATAATACCATCCATGTTGTTGCAAATGGGACGATTTTATCCTTTTTTATGGCTGAGTAGTATTCCGTTGTATATATATACCACATCTTCTTTATCCAAACATCAGTCGAGGGACACTTGGGTTGCTTCCACTTCTTGGCTCTAGTGAATAATGCTGCAGTGAACATAGGGGTGCATAAGTCTCTTTGGATTGATTTCAAGTTCTTTGGATAAATACCCAATAGCAGGATAGCTGAGTCATATGGTATTTCTATTTTTAATTTTTTGAGGAATCTCCATACTATTTTCCATAGCAGCTGCACCAGTTTGCATTCTTACCAGCAGTGAATGAGGGTTCCCTTTTTTCCACATCCTCTCCAACATTTGTTATTTTCTGTCTTGGTGATTATAGCCATTCTAACAGGTGTAAGGTGATATCTCAGTGTAGTTTTGATTTGCATTTCCCTGATGATTAGTGATGTTGAACATCTTTTCATGTGCCTATTGGCCATCTGTATATCTTCTTTGGGAAAATGTCTGTTCATATCCTCTGCCCATTTTTTGATTGAGTTGTTTGTTTTTTTGTTATTCAGTTGTGCAAGTTCTTTATATATTTTGGAGATTAACCCCTCATCAGATATATGATTTGCAAATATTTTCTCCCAGTTGATGGGTTATCTTTTTGTTTTGTTCCTGGTTTCCTTTGCCTTGCACAAGCTCTTTAGTCTGATGAAGTCCCACTTGTTTATTTTTTCTTTTGTTTCCCTTGTCTGAGTAGACATGGAATTCAAAAAGATCCCTCTAAGATGGACGTCAAAGAGTGTACCGCCTACGTTTTCTTCCGTGAGTTTCACAGTTTCAGGCCTTACCTTCAAGTCTTTGATCCATTTTGAGTTAATTTTTGTGTATGGCTATAGAAGATGGTCTACTCTCATTCTTTTGCATGTGGCTGTCCAGTTTCCCCAGCACCATTTATTGAAGAGACTTTCCTTTCTCCATTGTATGTTCTTCACTCCTTTGTCAAAGATTAGCTTTCTGTAGATGTGTGGTTTTATTTCTGGACTTTCAGTTCTGTTTCATTGATCTATGTGGCTGTTTTTGTACCAGTACCATGCTGTTTTAATTATTATAGTTTTGTAGGATATTTTGAAGTCAGGGAGACAAATATTTTTAAATATTATTACTTCACATATATATATCATGAATAATTGCAAACTCTCTTGTTCTGCTTGTCAACCGTCCCCTCTGTTTTTTTGTGTGCTGTTTGTTTTTTTAGCATTTGTGGATGGGTACATGGGGTCACAGTACTTATCCACACACAGAAAGTCCAGTGCCCATTCATTCTTCAAGCTCATGTGATTTCCTTGGTCTATAGTAACCACTCACCATCAATGCTGCTCATAGATTCATCCATGCCTGAGCTGGTCTCTCAGTTAACTACACCAAACTATTCAGCACTGAATAATTTCCTTCTTATCTTGCCTTTTAGTTGTTTAATATGTGGAATTCTTACCCTCAGCACTAAACTGTTACTTCCTTGAGAGAAGAGACCACATTCTTTAAGGAATGTCAAAATGAGGTCGATGTACACGAGGCACAGAAGGACATCATTTTGTTGCTGTAGACTCAGCACAACTTGGGGTTGCTTCTCCCATCCCCCAATCTCTAACAGTGTCCCCCACAGAACTTGGCACAGAGAAGAGGCCTAATAAATACATGCCAAATGGAACTGAAAACTCTTTGCCTTGTTTCGGTCATGATGCCAGAATGAAAAACATTCAAATGATATTCAATCAAGAATTTTCATCTGAAAAGTCAAAGAGCCTGCCCAAAGAACTTGATGTACCGGGACAACGAGTGCAATTGAAAAGAACACATAGCTAGCCAGAGACAAAATGGAAAAATACCAGGCTGGTCAAAAACCATTTCCAAGTTCTCCATTTCCTTCACTGACCAAAGAGTTTATTCAATCCAATCAAAGAAGTACTTCAGTTGAATGCCAGTGAATTTCTTTTTATTTCGGGCAGGCAAAGGCTGAGCTTGCCATCTTAGAAGAAGCCTACATGTACATATTTTAAATTTCCTGTTAGAATGTCTGGCACAGAACAATTATCATTTCCACCTATCTCTTGTTTGGAGGAGATATTTTCACGCTAAGCCAGAGATTAAGTATAACATTTAATTTAATTTTCAGTTTTCCATTTCCTTTACAGCTTTGAAACAGAAATTACTTTTATTAAAGTATGAGTTGAAAGTCAAAACAAAATGTGGTAGCAGAGTTTGAAATTCAAGTGTATAAAAGAGTCAGAAGGTGAGGAATTCATTTCCACATCTGAGGATTCAAGCAAGTTGCCAGTAAACTAAAGTGTAACTAATAATAATTCGATGAATATTTTTAAGGTGTTCAGCAATTGTCTGTTAATTAAGGTGGAGCAGAAACAGAGGAACTACTTTATTTTTATTATACAATGAATGTATGCTTGTCAGGGAAAAATTAGAAAATACAGGTAAAAAAAGAGAAGAAATACTTTTAAATCACCCAAGAGCCCACCACCCGAGAAGAGAAGAGCAGCTGTTGACATCTGGAGGTATACCCATTAAGAGTATATCTATTGTTGACAAGATGGTGAGTTAGATCCTGTCTGATCTCCCATCACTGAGACTAAGGCCAGTCGAGGATCAAGGCAATCATTCCTCCACACTCTAACCTTCAGGTCTGGGGCCGGCCTTCCTCTTGTGGCCTTGCTGGGAAGTCCAGTGCAGCCCTAGCACCAGCGTCGCTCTCTCCCCACCCACAGTTTAGAGAAGATGAAGAGGAAAGGCAAGAGGATCCTTCTTCCTCTCTCACACGGAGAAGAGGAGGTTGTTTTTCCTCCCTGAAGCCCGGTGAGGGGACCTCCAAAAGAATCATCCCTAAAGATTAGAGGTGACTGTAAGGTAGGGCACCAGTATCTTATTTTCCAGCTAGACGTTGGCTCAGGGATAGACCCTTGTACATGCATCCTATATATGAGTGGAATGAGTGGAACACACTGAGGGAGTCCTTGGGAAAGGATTTGGGGCTCTGAGAATGTAGGAATATAGTGGTGAGATTTTAGCAATTTTTTCCATCTATGGGGAAAAGAGGGTTTGCTTGTTGTGTGCCCCTTGAGGTTTGTGGGGCACTCTGTTTGGAGAGTTCTGAAAGTAGGAGACCCTGTTTGGAAGGCCATATCAGCAGGGCTTGGGTATAAGGCTGGAAAGAAGAGTGGTGCCACTCCCACTCCATCTCTATTTTCTAGATGCCTTGTAGAGCAAAAAGACCCTGGTCATTTTCCTGGTTCCACATTAAAAAAAATGTGCATTATGAGACAGGAGCCTTGAGGCTGTCCAGATGTGTATTTTGAGGGTCAAGCAATGGGGTATTCGACTTTGAGAGGGCATTGGGAATACATACAGCAGGTGGGCCAATCGGAGACACTCCTGCTCTCTGGAGAAGGCTCTTGAGCAATGGAGAGTGTCCAGGTGAAGCCAATCACCACCCCAAGAAAATCACACTCACAGCCAGTGAGGAGCTTTCCACATCAGAAGGGGTTCCCAATATCAGACCAAACCAGACTGAGTCAGAGCAAAGACAGGGTCGAGTTAACATTTAGGTGGGGAGGCCTCTGTGCACTCTTTCCTCTGTGCCACCAACACTGGAGGAACTAGTGCTTGGGAGAGGAGGGGAAGGAGGTGTCTTAGAATCTAACCACAGGACCATGCTCTCCCCCCCTACTCTGAGCAAGCAGGGAGAAGGGGGGAGGCCAAGCTTTGAATCAAGAATTAAGGACTACATTTTAAATGCAAAAATAAGATTTTTCTAGAAACTGAAAGTGACAAAAGTTATGGACTATAACTAAGACTTTACTGAAGAAGCAACCACACACACATTATGCACCAATGAGCTGCAAATTCTCAATAAGCTTGTTTTGTGTGTGTGTGTGAATGTGTGTGTGTATTCTGGTAATATGTAGGACTAGGTTATTCATGCCAACTCTCCTGTTGAAAACAACTAAAAATGCTGGATAAGGTTTTTTGAGTTTTTTTAAAAACCCTTAAGAGCATGGAAAAGATATAAATAATTATCAGATTAAAATTTAAGTAAAAGAAACAACTCAGAATTGTAAGTCAAGGGCAAAGTCTCCTTTTGTCCTGAGGACATTTGCTTCATCAGAAGAAAATGAGCTGTAGCTTTCACTGTCTGTATGGCACAGGGAAGCAGGTGGGCACCCAGAACCTATCCATCCCTCTGTAAAACTTGGATCCCAAACTGCTACACACTCAGTATAAAGATAAACCATAAGAGACTATCAAACAAGTGTGCCTATCACATTTAAAGAAATAAAAAATAAACTTGAAAATATCTGTAAGAAATAGATAATTATAAAAAGTGATCTACCAGATTTGAAAAAAAAAAGGTGGGTGTGTTTAACAGCAGATCAATACAGTTGAGGAGAGAATTAGTGAACTGGAAGATAGGTCAAAAGAACTTATCCAAAATGTAGAGCAGAGAGAGCAAAAGATGGATAATATGGAAGAGAGGTTAAGAATCATGGGCAATAAAGTGAGAAGGTTGAATACATATTTAATTGGAGTTTGGAGGAGGGAGAATGAGACAGAGCATATTTGGATAGATTATGGATGAAATTTTTCTCGAGATGGAAGCCACCTATCAACCCATTCTAGAAGCCTAGTGATTCCTGAGTGAGATAAATAAAAATAAACTCACATTTAAACACACCAGAGTAAAATTGCAGAAAACCAAGCAAGTAAATCTTAAAACAGACAAATAAAAAAAAAAACAACAATGTGAAATTACCTTCATAACAGCATCAATTACACTGACAGACTTCTTATTGGAAGACAGAAGAATATCTATTGAATGTGTCAGAAAAAAATAACTGTCAATAGATTCCACACACAGCAAAACAATCTCTCAAGAATGAAGGAAGAATAAAGACATTTTCAGTTACACAGAAACTGAAAGGGTTATGTGACCATTTTGCCCTTTCAAAAGAAAATTCTCAAGGAATGCTTCAGGCAGAAAGCCTGAAGAAAATACCAGAGAATAGGTCTGAGATGCAAGAAGAAATGAAGAGCAAAGAAAGTGTTAAATATAGGATAAATCTAAATGACCATTGAATGTTATAAGCAACAGTAATAATGTGTTTGGGGGTTAATAAAATGATAGCATTAAAATACATTAAAAAACAAAATAAAATCATATGAGGGCTAAATGGACTTAAAGTATTTTAAGATCAATGACAAAAGTAAAGGTATTTATTAACTTTATATATTTCTAAGTACACATGTTGCAAATCTAGAGTAACAACTAAATGAATAGAAATCAAGTAAATAACATTACAACTTATAGAAGAAAATGCAAGTCCAAATAAGGCAACACAGAGAGAAAAATAAAATAAAATTATTTTTATAAAATAATAAAAAACTAAATTTATCAGTAAATTCTCTAAATAAAGGACAAAGATGGCCTGAAAAAAAATCCCAATTACATGCTGTTTACTACAGATATATCTGAAATACAAGGACACAGAAAGTTTAAAAGTAAAAGGATTGAAAATATATATACCATATAAATACTACAACTTCTTTCCCACAAAAAAAGCTGGTTTAACAAATTAATAATACAAAGAATGAATTTCAAGACAAAATAGGATTATTAGAGATTAAGATAATAACATACCAGAATTATTGCTTTTTCAAATTTGTATTAAATGTATAATATCATGTCAAAATTCATGAATCAAAAATTGATATACCTATAAGAAAAGAATTAATAAATTCATGACCATAGTAGGAGCTTTAAAACATACTTCTTTTAATTATTTGCTCAACAGAGACAAGAGTTTAGCATAGAAATAGAAAATTTGAACAGCATAATTAACATACTTGATCTAATGGACACATATAGAATGTAGCATCAACATCTGCTGAATATATATATATATATATATATTTTTTTTTTAAGGGCACGGGAAAGTTTATGAAATTGACTGCTGACCCATCAAGTTTCAAAGGATTGAAATCATACCATGTATATTTTCTGATCACATTGCAATTCAACTAGAAATGAAAATGAAAAAGAGAATGAGAAAATCCCCACATATTTAGAAATTTTTAAAAAGTTTCTAAAATAACCATACTGTTTACAGGAAATCATAGTGGAAATTAGAAAATATTTTGAACTAAAAAGTAATAAAACTATATTTAAAAAATCGTGGGATGTAGCCAAAGCAGTACAGATGGAAATTTATATCCTCACATGCAATTATTAGAAAAGAAAACATGCTGATAATGAGCTAAGCATACATGTGAAGAAGTTATGAAAAAATAAGACCAAAATAAACCCAAAGAAAGAAGAAAGCAGGAATAGAATGAAGAACAGAAATATATGAGATTGAAAATAAACATACAAGAGAGAGAATCAACAAAGCCAAATTGATTTTCTGAAAATAATAATTATTAGATTACAAACTGTGGTGAAAATGATCAAGAAATTAAGAAAGGGCTATTAACTAACATCAGGAGTGAAAAGGTGAATATCACTACAGATGCCTCAGACATTTAAAATATAATAAATTTGATTTAATAAATAACTTTATGACAATCTTGATAAATTACCAGACAAAAATAGAACTCATCAAAATGGATTCAAGAAGACATTAGATATAATAGAAACCATTCAAGAAGGTATAAACAATCAGTTGCATTTCTATATATTAACAAACCATCTGAAGAAATAAAGAAAATAACCCCATTTACAATAGCATCAAAAACAATAAAACACTTAGCAATAAATTTAACCAAGGAAGTGAAAGATCTGCACACTGAAAATTATAAGACATTTGTGAAAAAAATTGAAAAAACCCCACACAAATAAATGCAAAGATATCCCATGTTCATGAATCAGAAGAATTAATACAGCTAAAATGTCCATACTCCCCAAAGCCGTCTATAGATTCAATGCAATCCCTGTCAAAATTCCAAAGGCACTTTTCACAGAAATAGGAAAAAAAAATCTTAAGATCTGCATGGAACCAAAATAGACCCTGAATAGACAGCCAAAGCAATCCTGAGAAAGAAGAGCAAAGCTGGAGACATCACACTCCCTGATTTCAAAATATATTACAAGGCTATAGTAATAAAAACAGTATGATCCTGGCATGAAAACAGATACATAGACCAATGGAAGAGAATTGAGAACCCAGAAATAAACCCACGCACATACAGTCAACTAATATTTCACATGGAAGCCAAGACCACTCAGTGGGGAAAGGATAATCTGTCCAATAATTGGTGTTAGGAAACCTGGATAGTCACATGCAAAAGAAATTGAAATTGGACTCTTATCTTACACCACTCACAAAAATGAACTCAAAATGGATCAAAGACTTAAACAGAAGACCTAAAACTGTAAAACTTCTAGAAGAAAACATAGGGGAAAGCTCCTTGACATTGGTCTTGGCAATGATTTTCTTGATTAACACCAAAAGCATAAGCAACAAAAGCAAAAATAAACAAGTGGGACTACAGCAAACTAAAATGCTTCTGCACAGCAAGGGAAGCCATCAACAGAAAGAAAAGGCAACCTACCAAATGGGAGAAAATATTTGCAAATCATACTTCAGATAAGGGGTTAATATGAAAAACATATAAGAAACTCATACAACTCAATATCAAGAAAACAAATAATCTGATTTAAAAATGGGCAGAGGACCTGAATAGGCGTTTTTCCAAAGAAGACACACAAATGGCCAACAGCTACATGAAAAGGTAGGTGCTCAACATCACTAATCATTGGGGAAATGCAAATCAAAACCACAATGAGCTATCACCTCACACCCATTAGAATGGCTGTCATCAAGAAGACAAGAAATAAAGAGGGTTGGTGAGGCCATGGAGAAAAGGGAACCCTTGTGCACTGTTGGTGGGAATGTAAATTTGTGCAGCCACTATGGAAAACAGTGTGGAGTTTCCTCAAAAAGTTAAAAATAGAAATACCATATGATCCAGCAATCCCACTCCTGTGTGTATATCCAAAGGAAATGAAAACAGGATCTTGAAGAGATAGCTGCACCCCCTTGTTCACTGCAGCATTATTCACGATAGCCAAGACATGGAAATAACCTAAGTGTCCATCAACAGATGAATAGATAAAGAAAATATGGTATGTGTGTGTATATATATGTACTATACACACACAATGGAATGTTATTCAGCCATAAAAAGAAGGAAATCCTGTCATTTGTGACAACATGGGTGGACCTTGAGAGTACCACACTAAATGAAATGTCAGATAGAAAAAGACAAATACTGTATGATTTCAATTTTGTGTGCAATCTAAAAAAGTCAAACTCATAGAACAGAGAGTAGAATGGTGGTTGCCAGGGGCTAGGGGGTAGGGGAACTGGGGAGATGTTGGTCAAAGGGTACAAACTTCAGTTATAAGATGAATAAATTCTGAGGATCTAATGTATAGCAGGGTGACTATAGTCAACAATGTTGTAATATATACTCAGAACCTGCTAAGAGAGTAGATCTCATCACACACACAAAGCAATAGTAACTATGTGAGTGATAGATGTGTTTACTAAGCTTATTGTAGTAATCATGTCACAATATATATGTATCAAATCATCACATTGTACACCTCAAACTTACACAATGTTATATGTCAATTATATCTCAACGAAGCTGGGGAAAAAAAAGAAGAAATAGAAATCCTGAATAGTCCTATAACTATTAAATAAATTGAATCTGTAGTCAAAATTTTCCACAAAGAAAATGTCAGGACCAAATGGCTTCATTGGTGAGTTCTCCCAAATATTCAAGGAAGAAATAGTCCAATCTTCTATAAACTCAGAGAAAATAGAAAAAGAGGGAATGCTTCCCAACTCATTTTATGATGTCAGCAAAACCTTGATGTCAGAATCTAAAAGGATAATATAAAAAAAAATTATAGACCAATTGCACTCATGAAAATGTATGTAACTCCTAAACAAAATATTTGCAAACCAAATCCAGCAATATGTAAAAATATAATCCATCATATCAAGAAGCAGAAACAGCATTTAATAAAATTTAGCATCATTTCATGATAAAAATTCTTAGTGATCTAAAAATAAAAGGGTGCTTTGTTAATCCACTGAGACCATTTATAAAAATACCTACTGTACACAATACAGCAATGTATTAAAAACTCTGCTGTGATATTTGGAACGAGTCACCAGAGATGCTCATTCTCACTGCTTATAGCCCACATTCTAGTGAAGGTCTTCAATACCACAGTGAAGGGGAAAATTGTATAAATGGTGAAGAGATCAGGAAAGAAAATACAAAATGGTAATTTTCACAGATATGACTGAGTACATAGAAAATACTAAAGAATCACTCATAAATTATTACGATTAATAGTAGAGTTTAACAAGGTTGCTGTATACACAATATGCAAAACTAAATTGTAGTTTTACATATAAGCAATAATACTTATGAATGACATCAGGAGCAAAAATAAAATTTTCAAAAGCATCAAAAAATATGAAGAACTCAGGAAGAACTCAACTTAAAGATGTGCATACCTCTAAAGGGGAAATTATAAAATTTGAATGAGGGACATTAAAGAAGACCTAAATAAAATAAGAACTATATCATGTCCATAGACTGCAAGAATTCAATATTAAGGTTTCAATCCTCTCTTAATTGATTTATAGATTCAATGTAATTTGAATAAAAATCCCAATAGATGCTATGTATATGGGAAAATTTATAAGCCAATATTACATTTACATGAAAATGCAAAGGGCTAAAACTGTCATGACCCCTTAAAAAAGAAAAATAAAGTAGAAGGACTTGCTCTAACAGAGAGTAATACTTCACATAAAAGGGTGGAAAAGGGGCTGGCAGGTGGCGCAGTGGTTAAGTTTACACGTTCCACTTCGTTGGCCCTGGGTTCCCCGGTTCAGATCCTGGGCGCGGACCTACTCGCCTCTCATCAAGCCATGCTGAGGCAGTGTCCCATATAGAAGAGCTACAACTCTACAACTATGAAACACAACTATGTACTGGGGCTTTGGAGAGAAAAAGGAGGAAGATTGGTAACAGATGTTAGCACAGGGCCAATCTTCCAAAAAAAAAAAAATGTTTTAATCAGTATCTATTATGCACCAGGCACTGGTCTAGGCAATGGGAAGATATTCTAGTGGGGACAGAGACAATAAAGTAGATAAACAGATAAAATATATGTTGCATGTTACACTGTGATCAATGCCTAGGAGACCAACAGCAAAGGGACATCATTTGTTGTCAATAAACACAGACGTCCACTGTCACTCACTCACGGGTGAATGTTCTGAGTCTGGGACAGTTGGGCCATCCCTAAGTTTTACGTGAGCTTGGGAAAGTTATTCCATCTGCACACCTTTTCCCCCTCCACACCCTTCCCTGTGCGTGTATCCACACTCTCCTCTGTGCACGGATCCACACCCACCCTGTGCACGGATCCACACCCTTCCCTGTGCGTGTATCCACACCCTCCTGTGTGCACGGATCCACATCCTTCCCTGTGCATGGATCCACACCCTTCCCTGTGCGTGTATCCACACCCTCCTCTGTGCACAGATCCACACCCTTCCCTGTGCGTGTATCCACACCCTCCTGTGTGCACGGATCCACACCCTCCTCTGGGCACGGATCCACACCCTTCCCTGTGCATGGATCCACACCCCCATGTGTATACACACACACATTTCACTCTCCTGCTTGTGGTTGTATGCAACTCCTTAAAAAGAAACAAAGTTTTTACTTTTAAAATGCAAAGACGTCTTAAGAGAGGTGACACTGTAATGAATTTACATTTAATTTCAAATTACCCATCTTAGACTTTTTTCCTGAAAGTATACAAGAGAAACAAGTAAGAACGGATTTCTGGTATTGCCATCAGCAGTGGAGGGGGATCAATAGGGGGGCTGTAGGAAACAAATGATGGTGCAACTTATCTCCCAATTCCTCGATACTCAGCAGAAGTTTCTACCCCATTGCTGGAATGTGTGGTGTATGTGCTGGGGCTGCAACTGAGTTAGATGCTGAAGCAGGGCATCAAGTTTACTCCAAGATAATTTGAAATGATGGTATGAAAGGAACTTGGGGGAAGAAATTGCAGGGTGGGAGGAGTTAGCTGCAGTAACTGAGGCATTCCGCCCATTAGCACTAACTGGGAGAACTCCCGACGGCCTCCCACCATGAGCTCACATATCCTAGGTGTGACAATCTGGGACCAAGGTAATCACAACCTCAGTAACAAAGGAAGCATAATCCAGAGCAGGCTCAGGGGGGTTTGCTGAATCTCTGACATGGGTTGTAAATAACTCCATTCTCAACCCTTTTATTCAATGTTCTGAGTAAAATATTGCTTTCATTAATAAAATAGACTTTTGTGTATGTGTGTCCCTACAATTTCCTAGCAAACCAGAACATACAGTTTGATAGCAAACAAGTGGGGGAGGTGCAAAGAATGAGCACAAATACTCACGAGGCCTGAATGGGGTGAACTAGATATTATCAAGGTGAGAAAGTGTAGAGTTTGGGGGCTTGACATAAAACTTTGCTTACTACCAGGGTATCCTAGGTCCTGGCAATGTTCTTCATTTTTCTGGCCTAGTCCCTCTTTCCCTTCCACAGTGGCCTCCTAACAGCGTCAACTCCTGACCTCAGAGTGAAGGGAAATGCGTGCGGTGGGCTGCATGGAAAGCCGAGACATTTGAGAACATCCTGTGTCTCCCCCCTCTGCTTCCAGCACCCACATCCTTCTAATTCACTCATGGACTGGATCAAGATCTTTGAAGCAGATGCTCTCATCATCTGGACTGAATATCCTGGACTTGGATAATTTCTCATAATAACTCCACTATTCCCCTGAAGCAAGAAAAAGTGAGACACAGCAGCAATAGCTATCACAATTCTGATTCCCGTGTAGTTCTGAAAATCAAAAAGCTTTGAAAATTTGGTATCCCTCTTCCGTTAATGTAAATATGCCCAGGTCATTGCAAGCCTAGCACAGCACATCCAAATCTATTCCTTGGTACCACTGAGCTGATTTTGATTTGTTTTCGGCAGTCTGTGATATCATTACTATCCTGCTGTATAATTGAATCGTTCTGTATTAGCATGAAGCTTCCTCAAAATGAGTGGAACAATAGGGAGTGGACATTCAGCAGTGACGATCATCAGGGTGTTAGCACTTAGCAACTTCTCTCAGGGGATGTTTGACTTACCAACGTAACGCTACAGTCTTGTATTGATAGCTTTTACTAACTCCTCCTTTTCAATCTCCTCCCATCTCTCCATCATGGGTACCAAAAATAAAAACCCAATTTTTGGAAGAGATGAGTTAGCATATGGCAATCTCTCTCTATGTGATTGTCCCAAATCTTTGATCTCTGTAGTCCTTTCATTGGGGGTTTTATATAAAACTGTCATTGACCTTGCAAGTACCAGCTATCCTCTTGAAATGTGAGGCTGGTGATGATGACACACAGCATTGATAATAACAAATGGTAGTTCATATTTCAGCTGAGTTGGGCTTTTATGCTCTGCTATTAGACCCAAAGTATTTAGTATGGATAGAAAATATTAAAATGTAATTCAAGTGGCTGATATCTGCCTTTTGCTACCAAGCAGGACATCTGGAACTGAAATCTACATTAAGTCTGCTCACCAACCAAGTCAGGTCTGGCACTGGGGTTAGGTGACTCTTTTAGACTGAAGATTTGAAGCTCTTACTTGGGGAGATTATATTTTTATCTAGGATGGAGATCATTTTACCACCACTCTCAGCTCGTCATAGATTGAAGGGCAAACTCACAAAATCCTGGACTCTCAGTTTAGAATGAAAATTAAGCCAAATAAGGGCCTTGGGAATAGCAAACCAGCAAGGAAACAAAATAAAAGAAACTCAAGTCAAACTGTTTTGACTATAAAAGAGAATGTTTCTCTATACTACCTTGAATACTTATCTTTGATCAATTTTTTTGCCTTTTTCAGCACACTCTTATGTAGACCTTTCTTCTAGCCATTAAGAGACCTTCGTACTGCCTTGAAAAAAATTTGTTATGGCATGAACATAAAGGGAAAGAAATTACAAATGTTTAGTTTTTCTTTTTTAACTTTCAAAAAAAAGACCTTTGAGAATCAAAGGAGATGTTCCTAAGGAAAACAGGACGTAGCATTTAAAGGATTCCCGTTGTGGTGGATGCAGATGTGCCCAGATCTCCCTCCAAGGATGCCTGGGAGCACTGCCCGCAGAACCTTCAGCTGTCAGCCCCTTCAGGGACTGCCCAGCTGCAGGGAGCCACCTCATCTCAGGTCGTGACCTCTGTGAGATGCCCCATCCAGTGGCTGAGAAAGGCGGGAGAGGAAAGGCCTGGACCTTCTGCCCCAGCACGGGACCACCAGACCAGCCTGTTTGGATCCAGAGCGCCCGGGGCTCAGCCCAGGCTGTGGTCAGGCTGCGTTGTGGCATGACTTCTCTTTCTGCCCAGATCCCACCTTCCTCCCTCCCTGCCGCATGTGCGGATCACAGGAGGACACACCTAGTAGACATCCTGCACACTAACAGTATCAGCACCCGACCTGCAACAACAATAAAACCGTAAAACAGAAAGGAAACAGATGAGTGAGCTGTGGATGATATTGTCTCTGAAACAATTTCTGATGAGAGTTTCTCGGGCAGGAAAAGAGAGGGAAGCATGTTGTCTGTGTGTGTGCAAATGTGTGTGTGTGTGGTGGGGGCGGGGGTGAGCTGGTGATCTTGGAGAACCTTAGAGGAGGTAGAATTATGAAGACTCAAAACTAGATGGCCAGATGGAAAAGAGAAGTTCAATAGGTTCTGGTACCAATGCCAATGTGTATAGAGTGAGGATGGGGGTGGGAGTGGGGGCTTCTCACAGAACACCAAGTGATTCTCACACACTCAGCTCAATTCTGAAACTATCGACCCAGAGATAGCATCAAATTCCACAGGTTAAGGGTTCAGTTTAACAGGACTGTTCTTCACCCCACTTCAGGTGCCAATCACAAGCCCGGGTTGCTACCTGTATTTCTGACAGAGTGGCTATAAATCAGAGGTTCCCAAGACCTCCTCCTCAGGTTTGATTAATTTGCTAGGGTGGCTCACAAAACTCAGAGAAACATTTTACTTCCTAGATTAGCAGTGTCTTGTAAAAGGATATGACTCAATAATAGCCAGATGGAAGCGATGAGTAGGGCACGCTGTGGGGAGAGGGGGCAGAGCTTCAGTGCCCTCTCCAGGCGCACCACTCCGCCCAAGTCTACTCATGTCCACTAACGTGGAAGCTCTCCAATACTTGTCCTTTTGGGCTTTTATGGAGGCTTCATTACGTAGGCATGATTGATTAAGTCATTGGCCAATGGCAATTGAACTCAATCTCCAGCCCCTCTCCCCTCCCCGGAGGTGGGGTGGGGGAAGGAATGAAAGCTCCAACCCTCTAATCACCTGGTTGGTTCTCCTGGCAACCAGCTCCCCATTCTTAGGTTACCTAGGCTTTTCCAAGAGTCACCTAATTAACATAAAGAAAGACACATTTATTGCTTTTATCAAGGGAAACTCCAAGGGTTTTAGAAGCCAGGAACCAGGGACGAACACCAAATCTACATTTTTCTTATCAATCACAATATCGCACAAGTGAACATCCATAGATGCCTGAGCCCCTCTGGGTCAGCACCAGGAAGTCAGGTGAAGAATCAAGCCTGCAAACCACTTCTTTTTTCTTCAAATGATCCTCCCTCCTCTCCCATGTATGGGAGCCTTGTTAGCGATAATTCTGGTTGCAGTCGGGAGAACCCTCTGTGCTTACCTGTAGGTATCCCCTTTCCAACAGCCCAAGTCTTCACACAGTTCTCCCCATCAGAGTAGGATTCTTGATGGTAGTAGTGGGAGACAGACTCAACAGTGGGGAAATCCACCTTTGTATGTTAATATTTCAGTCTCTTCTTACCACAGGGTCAATGGTGCACCTGCTCCAAAGGCTAACACTAATGTTTTCCCCAGAGGGACTCCCCTGCAGAGAAAAAAACCACATAGCTCTGGTCTGAAACAGGAAATAAAATTCTCCTGCTGGTTTCTGACTCCTGCCACCTGGAAAAAGGAAAACAGAAAGAAAAATGTATTTCTTCTCCTTGTGTATAGCGTGCCTAGTGACCTTAGCCAGCATACCTAAATATTAAAAAGACAAGAAATAAAAAGCCTTTACAGAGTGATAGAGAGAAAGAAGGAAATGAACGTTTTTATCAGAAAGTCCAAATGAGTCCTGGAGTTTGCACTGAAGATATACTAAGCAGCATTACACACCGTTCCCACCGGGAGAAAATTGCTTCTGAAACAAAGAGGAAGCAGAGGAAAATTCTAGAGGAAAATCCTTTTAATATATCAATTTAAATCATTAATTTCAGCAAAACAGTTGGAGAGAGAATTTGTAAAGAGGATTTTTCATTGCAAAAATTTTATTTAGACTTTTTGTTGTTGTGAATCTCAAATCCAAGCTCAACTGTCCCTGCTGTTGACTGGAAGCAAACAATCGACTCACGTCCTAATGCTCGCATCGTGGGTGCGGCAGCGGTGATAAGAGCAACAGATATTTTTCTAATAACTGACATTTTTATGTGCGAGGCATTATTCTGACCACATAAGCAAGCATGCCATGGCTTGCCTTTCGTGTGTGTATGCAGTAGGAGTAGTAAGCAAATTTTTTTGACACTTCACCTGGCATGATAGATAAATGAACTATCTGATTTTCCATTTCAGTGATTCTACCTTGAATTTCACTAACTCCTCTGTGGTCCTGTTGAGGAAATGGTTTATTTGGTTGCAATCAGGGCTGAAGGTTTACACCTATCCTTCACAGCACGTACTACAGAATAAATATTTAATAATTGCTTGGGAGAGTCTAGTGACTTTACTAAATATACCTGCACACCTCTCTTGGCAGCCTGCTGGTTGTTGCGATTGAATTCAACAAGCAATCATCTGTACCTGTGATGTAAAGATGCTGTT
This sequence comes from Tapirus indicus, assembly GCA_031878705.1. Taxonomy (NCBI): domain Eukaryota; kingdom Metazoa; phylum Chordata; class Mammalia; order Perissodactyla; family Tapiridae; genus Tapirus; species Tapirus indicus. Next base: position 151,456,027 of record CM062918.1, on the reverse strand, counting down.
ATCAGAAAAGAGACGGGGAGATTCGATCCTCTGCCAAGAGCTGACTCTGTCAGCTTTAAAGAGAAAAGATATGAACACATGGAATGGGCAGTGACTGATCCAAGACAGGGTACTACTGAATGTCACAGAGCTCTAGGAGTTCTGATAAGGGGGGAGACAGCAATGACTGGGGCCGGGAGGGGAAAATAAGGTGAAGAGACTCGATCAGTGCCAAGGATGGGTAAAAGAAAGGGAGGTAGGTGGGTACCCCAGTAGGAGAATCATTCACAAGGAGATCTGTATGGTTAGAGCACAGAATTTGCCCTTTCTCCAAGGATGAAAAACCTTTTGCTGGGAATTCTAACTCTTCACCACACAGGACGTCAGATAATTAAAAACAATTGACATGTTAATTATTAATAATTCAAAACAATAAGAGCAAATATAGTATGTATTATCCTCCTAATTTAAGGGGAAAATATAAATCCAGATTAACCTTTTGTGTTGGAATAACTCACTGATATTTTAACTAGTGAAGATGTTGAAATAAATTTTTTAGAAGTTATTTTTGATTTCTGCTGTTGTTTAATAAAGGGTTGAAAAGACCTAAAACCACAGGTAGTTAGTTGCTCCCTCCTTTGGGCTTCCATAGCATTTTGTACTTAAATCTTTTTTTACACTAATTATATTGTACACTAGAGTTTTTATAACTGACTTCCATTTAACCAGGTTGCCAAAACAGACGATGCTCTCCATTCTGTCTCTGAAACATGGTGACTAATGCTCATGACACTTACTGCTCAAAGATTCTACTCTTCAATACTACTCCCAGCAGCTGAGCTGCTTGCTCACCAAGAGTCAGTTGGGCAGGCCAATAAGCACATGAAAAGATGTTCAACATCACTAATCATCAGGGAAATGCAAATAAAAACTACACTAAGATATCACCTGACACCCATTAGGATGGCTATAATCACCAAGACAGAAAATAACAAATGTTGGAGAGGATGTGGAGAAAAGGGAACCCTCATTCACTGCTGGTGGGAATGCAAACTGGTGCAGCCACTATGGAAAACAGTATGGAGATTCCTCAAAAAATTAAAAATAGAAACACCATGTGACCCATCTATCCCACTACTGGGTATTTATTCAAAGAATTTGAAATCAACAATTCAAAGAGACTCATGCACCCTTGCAGCATTATCCATTATAGCCAAGATGTGGAAGCAACCCAAGTGCCCATTGACTGATGATTGGACAAAGAAGATGTAGTGTATATATATACACATATATATACATATATATATACACACATATATATATATACACAACGGGATACTACTCAGCCATAAAAAAAGACAAAATCGTCCCATTTGCAACAACATGGACAGACCTGGAGGGTATTATGTTAAGCAAAATAAGCCAGACAGAGAAAGACAAATGTGGCATGATTTCACTCATATGTGGAAGATAAACAAACACTTGGACAAAGAGAACAGATTAGTGGTTACCGGAGGGGAAGGGGGTGAGGGGGTGGGCAAAAGGGGTAAAGGGGCACATATACGTGGTGACGGACAAATAATAAGGAACAACTGAAATTTGACAATGTTATAAACTATTATGACCCCAATAAAAAAACAAAGAGCCAGTTGGGCAGGTTCCCAAAGCCCTTTAATCCAACTGCACTTGCTATCACAATTATGTATTTTAAATATTGTATACACTAATAAAATATAGATACAAAAGGAGCCATTTCTATGAAAGAAATCGAATGATTTAGAAACTATCAATAAAGCTAAGCCACTAAAACATCCCGTTGGAATAGATGTAAGCGACACAACTATAAAAACTGGGTAAAGGACTCAGATGTGATTCTGCACTGAGGCTGACGGCACGAGCTTTAAATCCCTGCTCCACTTTAGAGAATTTGAAATCGGATTGAATTTATACACCAAGTGATGGGCCCATATTTTGTGACTCTGCATCAAAATATTGGTGAATTAGCATATGTTCATTTGTATTAAGTAAGAAAAAGAATTCTAGTATGTGTGTGTCATACTTTAAGCATCCCTGTTTTAATCTATTCTGTTTCTGTTAACTGACCAATTACTAGTCCCAATTACAAATAAGGAATCGCTATCTTGTGCTGATTGGTTTATGAGCTCCCGTGTGGTGGAGGCAGCCACCTGAGGTCAAAAGCTGTGAACTGGGTGTTCCCAGTGCCAGACACTGGAGGCAGAAGATCAGAGACCCCAGTGGGCTGCAGAGGACCAAGACAAGCAGGGGTCCGCTTAGGAATGCCACAAACTGGTAAGATTTCACAGAAACATTTTGTCAAGGAAAAGCATTCAATAAGCTTACCATGTATTATCACCAGCACCTTGCAGGACAATTTTAATCCTCCAAAAAAGTAGGAATATCAGCTCACGGACATTCCCATAAATGCAGTATTATTTGGTACAGTTCAAAACTCACTACATTGTCCTTATTTTGCCTCAACTACATAGAACCTCCATTCGCACTCTGTGCTGAAAAAGACTGGAACTTTGGGGTTCCTGAGGACATTGGTTGTTTCCTGCAGTGTTTCTGTGACTTGAATAATGGGTCTTCTCATTTGAAAGGGAAAGGCAAGCTCACAGACCCTCCCTCCCCTGTTGCCTTAAGTTATTTTATTATAATCCAAGATAAATATGCACATATTTCATGTGAGTGTAAAAGAAATATGTGCTCACAGCTCCTATACAACTAAGAAACAAGCAAGTTTACAAATTAAACACTAACAAAACCCCAAAACCATTAAAATTCAAATTAACAGCATTAATTTAATATAATACATGATGTTGTCTTACTGGAACTGCACTGCTGATGTAAGCTTTAATACATAAGGATGCAGCCTCAGGTCAGGTTCTGTATAGAACCAATTTTTATATTTTGACTTCAACAATATTTATGCAAGAAAAAAAATGTTTCTCCTAAGTATGATGTTGTTTCCTAGTTTAGGATAAATAGTCTTCCTATAGAATCAAAACTCTTCTGGTGAATAACAGTCCTAGAATAATTTTCATGAAGTGGCAACTCTGTAAATTGTTTAAGATAATTTTAACATTGTGGCCTTAAAAAAAACTCTGTGTATGGGTATTTAATCCAATTACTGAAATAATGAGTACTTCACAGTGTATTTATTGTTAGTGAATTTTTCCTAGTTAGTATCTGAACAGTAATATACCAACTTGTAAAATAAGCACAATACCAGATGCTACGGTTTAGGTTGTTTCCTTCCTTTTAATTCTGCATGTCTACACCGTCACACTCCACGCGATGACCCAATTCTCCCACCACTTTTCCCTACTCTTACGACTGGCACCTTTAGGCAGTCAGCATTCCATGATGCCATTTGATGCAAACACAATGGTAAATAAAAACACAAGCTCAGGTGCTAGGATTACAAGGCATTAATCAGTTAGAATGTCAGCATTTAGATAAGCCAGAATATGCTTATGTTAATTTTTAAATTTATCAGTGAAATAAAACATAAAGTTAAAAAGCTTTTGCCAGAAACAGATTCCACAGACCATATCCGTGCCCACCCAGAATGCCAAAGACTGGTTTTCAAAAGTCTGGTCCAGGGCATGGTGAGGGGAAGAGGACCAATGAAATAGAAAGGATTTGAGGTATTCACAAACTTTCTAGAATAAAGTATCAATTGTGAATCACTTTTAAATTTTAAAGAAAAGAACAAAGTTGGAGTGATATTGGCATGGAAAACAAACAGGGAAAAGACAGATTCCAAGGGCAAAGACTACAAACAAAGAATCAAGAGCTCAAGACCAAGAATGAACTCCAAAGGAAGCACCCAGCTGATGGGGGGATTTGCAGGTAAGCCCGGCGGGGTGTGGGGGAGTAGGAGTCCAGCCCGGATGCTGTCAGACGGGGAAGAATCACCACGGCTCTCAGCTCTCTGTGGACACTTCTAGTTCACTGTTTCCACCCCAGGTGTCAAGGATGGGCACTGATACCATGTCTGTTTTCCTCTCTGGACTCTTCAAGAGCTGGGGCTCTGCCTTACTCATCTGTCCCTCCACGCCCTCACACGGTCTCAGGTGCACGGTAGAGCTCAAGTGAAATACAGGGACTAGAAGAATTTCTGCATCGGGAGGAAGCTTAAAGACCCTCTAGGCTGGTGTGTCACAACTTCCAAACCACAGAGTAGGAGCTAAATTTTTACCTGTCTAGCAAGAGCATCTACTGTATTACGGAGACAAGAATATATTGATAACAATTATTGAGCAGTCACTCTTTAAACCCAGGTCTTTCCGATTCTAGAGACTGAGTGCTTAACCATTTCGATATAATACCTCCAAACAGGTTTTAAAGTCATTAGTGAAGTTACTTACTTTTAAAAGCCTAATTTTTTTTTTTTTTTTTTTTTGGTGGGGAAGAGCAGCCCTGAGCTAACAGCTGTTGCCAATCTTCCCCTTTTTGCTGAGGAAGACTGGCCCTGAGCTAACATCCGTGCCCATCTCCCTCCACTTTATATGGGACGCCGCCACGGCGTGGCCGACAGGCAGTGCGCGTCCGCGGGCGCCTGGGATCCGAACTCGCGAACGCCGGGCTGCCAAGCGCGGACTAAACCGCTGCGCCACCAGGCGGCCCCAAAAGCCTAATTTTTTAAAAATACACAAGATGGGCATTATGGTAGAGTTGACCAGCTGTCCACCAAAATTCTTACTCCTTTTGCATAAAAGAGAGTTGTTGGAAAGTGGCAATGTGGCTGCCCAGCCACAGGCTACATTTCTCAGCCCACCCACATCTGGACGAGGCCATGTGATGGCGGAATGTCAGTGCCAGTTCCACGTGCCTCTTCTGCACCAGAGCTTTAAGAAGCACTGTACCTTCTCCACCTTCTCTGGATTCAGGTGATGATTATTAGATCCTAGGGCAGGGGCCAGCAAACTTTTTCTGTAAAAGTCCAGATAGTAAATGGTTCAGGCTTTGCAGGCCATAACATCTCCGTCACTACTATTCAACTCTACCGTCGTGAAGTGAAAGCAGCCAGAGACGACACGTGAATGAATGGGCTATGTTCCGATAACATTTTATTTACAAGAACGGGCAGCCGTCCAGATTCGGCCCACTGGCTGTGTTTGCTCACTCCTGCCCTAAACAGTGGTGGAGCTACAATACTGAAGGAACCTAAATCCCTGTATCACACACAGAAGAGAGACTCCTGATGAACAGCACACCCACTTGGGACAGCTACTTGAGTGAGAGAGAAATTTCTATTTACTTTGAGTTAATGTATTTTTTTTTAGGAGGGTCTATTTGAAGCAGCCCCTAGTGTCATCCTATTGAACGAAAATCGGTAAATTGAAGTGCAGTGTTACCCTAACAACAACAACAAAAAACCTAAAAATGTGTGGTAGCAGCTTAGAGGCAGGTGGTGGGCACCGAGGAAACAGGTGCCTCATGCCAGAATAGTGGAGATTGCAATGGCAAAACCATCACCGGCAACAGCTTGGAAGGAAGGTGAAGTGCCTCCTGAGGCTGCAGCTTTCAGCCACGTGCGGGTTGCAGGGAGGGGAGAGGGTTGGAAAAGCCCGAATCTAAGCGTGTTTTGGCAGTTGTGTTAGTTGCTTGACTGCTGCCTTCAGTAAGATATCGCAGGAAAGTTGTGAGCTCGGGTGAAGGTTGTCTGATTAGACCAAGACGTAAAAGGGATGAAATGTGAGTCTATCTGGTGTTAAAGAACGTTTCTGGACCTTAAGCAAAAGGAAATAAGACTCCTCAGTCAAATAAAGTGACTCAGCTCTACAGCAAAGATACCATTGAAGGTGTCACCCCTCACTTAAGCCTATGGCTTCAGAGGCCTCAAGATAATTCTCATAAAACTGACAGAGAAAGGCCTGTGGGAAAGGGAGCAAAGAGACAAAGCAGAGTTGAGAGCTTTGTAAAGTAAAGAACTTGCATGTGGTTACACACGGGTCTCTAGGGCTCTGCCCACTGCCTTAAGACGTGCAATGTCTCCCTGAGGGAGGACTACAATTCCTACCCGTGGACGTCAGACTCTGGCCACTGGACTGTGAAAAGAAGTAATGAATGCCGTCATGTCCTATCACAGGCCTTAGGGGCCACTATATGGCTCTCCTAATTCTGGATAGGAGGTGATCCTTCAGTCTGGATCCCAGAGTGAAGTCACATAGAATAAAATTCTGCCAAACTACAGTTAACATTTAAGGTGAGCAAAAAATAAATCTTTATTGTTATAAGCTACTGAAGATTGTATATTCAACAGCAAAATTTAGTAATAGCTGAGTCTTATGTAAAGAAATGGTAACCCTGGCCCAAAACCTGTGACTATTTGAGCTTTGAAAGAATGCCATGTCCCAGAATTGCATGAACAGGAAGAGGGCTAGGAAATCTGGACAAGTCCCAAGGATGGCAGACTCCCCAACATTTATTTCAGATGTGGGGAGAACCTCTGGAAGACAGAGCCAAAGGTGAACAAGAGAGTCCTCCTGGAGAGCAGAACCAAGGTCTAATTAAGGAACGGACCCCATTCCCAACAGAGAGGTTCTTCCCAGCAGAAGTCCATCACTGCTACGGGCCTATGACTGCTGTGCATTTCCCGTTCATTCTTTATCCAAATGAGAGCTTCAGTTGCGTATATCCTTTCCCTGCTCCAGCATTGCATATTTTCGTTTTCAGTTCATAGGTTGTCAGACCAAAAGAAGACCATTAGACCTGGTGAAGAGGACCATGTATCACCAAGAGATCATGGAGTTTGAGGTGGTTGCAGAAAGTGGATGGCACTGACACTTCACTTCCTTGGGGAGGAGTAAGCACGTCCTATGGTGCAAAGAAGGGTGAGCACAGATATTTAGTGCTAGAGGGCAGACTGTGCAGAGAGCTAGATGAACACAAGTTTGAGCTCCCCTTTCAGAGCATGGAGTTGCTCCTAGAAAGGGACAATATTTCCTTGCCCCTCCTACAACAAAGTGGGGGTAGGTGGCTACTTCTCACCCAAGGAGTGTTTGTGAAAATGATATGTGTCATTTCTGAGCCACGGCTTGTAAGAAGTTGACGTGCCTTATTTTCTCCTTCTGTTGGCTCAATGCAGGTAAGAACAATGAGGCTTTAGGGGCCACGGAAGCAGAAGATGAGAAGAGCTGCCTGCTGATCAGGAACCCTGCCTTGCGTGCTATATGAATGAGAAATTAACTTCTATAGTATTTAAGCTATTTTTAATTTTTAAATCAACTTTTTATGGTACCTGGTGTTACCCTAATACAGAGATTATAGTAATTCTAAGATTCTTTATTATTGGGAGGATTAATTGAGGTAAAGCACTTAATACAGTCCTGTCATATTGTGACGGTTAATTTTTCTTTTTTTGTGTGTGAGGAGGATTAGCCTTGAGCTAACATCCATTGCTAATCCTCCTCTTTTTGCCGAGGAAGACTGGCCCTGGGCTCACATCCGTGCCCATCTTCCTCCACTTTATATGTGAGATGCCTGCCACAGCATAGTTTGATAAGTGGTGCATAGTTCCACACTCGGGATCCGAACCTGTGAACCCTGGGCCGCCGAAGTGGAGCACGTGAACTTAACTGCTATGCTACGGGGCTAGCCCCTGTGATGGTTAATTTTACGCGTCCACTTCATCGGGCCACAGGGTGCCTAGATATTTGGTCAAATGTTATTCTGGGTGTGTCTGTGAGTGTGTTTTTGGATGAGATTAATATTTGAATCCATAAACTGAGTAAAGCAGATTGTCCTCCCTCACATGGGTGGGACTTATCCAATTAGTTGAAGGCCTGAACAGAAGAAAAAGGCTGACCCTCTCAGAAGTAAGAGGGAACTCCTCCTGCTTGACTACTTGAGCTGGGGTGTTGGTCTCTCCTGACTTTGGCCTTAAACTGAAACGTCGCCTCTTCTTGGATCTCGAGCCTCCTGGCTTTTGGACTGGAATTTACACCATCAGTTCTCCTCGTCTCAGGCCTTTGAGCTCAGGCTGGAACTAGACCACTGGATCTCTAACCTGCTGACTGCAGATCTTGGGACTTCCCAATCTCCATAGTCATGTGAGCCAATTCCTATAATAACTCTGCCTATATATATCCATCCTGTTGCTTCTGTTTTTCTGAAGAACCCTGACTAATACACATATATTAATTGTTCAATATACATTTATTCCATTGGCCAGCACAGCAATTAAATCCTATTTTCTTTTCTGCTACCTCACTTGTGCTTGCTTTTATTCCTCGTATATGTGGCAGAGATTACTTGCTCCATTCTGGCCTCCTTAAAGGGATCTTCTCTGCCCAAGTAAGAATGAGTTAAAAGCTCATAAAAGCCAGCCTTGGATACTAGCTTTGGTCTCTGGAATTCATCCAGAACATATCCTCGTGTACTCACTTCCAGGCATAAATCTTTATTGCCATCTCCCCTCACTTTACAACCTCCACTGGGCACTCTACTGTCCCCTCCTGATTGTTACTTTAAATTCTGATCTTTCATGTCAGACATGCATTACACCTGTTGGAAGCAGTGATGATATTTGCCCTCGGCACCATGCACTCCACTTCTGGCTCCGTCCAACACTCCAGGCCCTCTCCCCGTATCCATATTGAACCTCTCTGGAAAAGGAGATTTTTGTGCTCCAGGGATTTAAAGTTGGCTCCTCCTCCATTTAGTTGAATAGATCCCAGGACATTGTGTAGCTTCAAGGATCATGCCCTTACACAGGAAACTAAGAGGCTCACTCAACTAAGTGCCATTACTGTGCAAATGAATAACTCCCACCCACCCTCCTCATGAGCTGCATGTTGGAAAGCCTGTCAAGATATCAAAAAACTAATGGAGTCCTTTATCCATTACCAAAATTCCCCTCTATCCCCACCACCTCTTGCTTAATGATGTCATCCACTTGAGGGCAGAGACTTTGGCTTGTTTGCTGCTATATTCTCAGCTCCTAGAAAAGAGCTTAGCACATAAATATTTGTTAAATAAGGGACTGAAGACCCATGCCCCCATATTCTTTTCTTCACCTTGAAATTCTGCCATCAGCACTAGTTACACCTACATTGTCTCCACTTCGCCTCTTCCCCATTCACTAAAAGTTATTTAAGTTTGCAACAAACTAAGAGGCAGGGGACCTGCTTCTGTGTCATTGGTTGAAATGTGCAACTGAACATTAGATCTAGTACCCGGGTTCCAGCAAGGCAAACATATTTCCTCTCATTGCTCAAAACCAAGGCTTTCTGCAAGTTCAAAGGCACTAATTGCAGTGGTGGTCTCTCAGGCCCACTCTCATAAGCACAATGGGGTTCTGTTAGGATTACTAATGCCTAACAATACCATTTGAGACAATTCACTACCCTTACTAATCTTTATTATAGACCAGCCCTGTGAAACCTTGGGCTTGACAAAGTCAGACTTTCATGAAATCTACAGCTTTGGGCAAAACAGAAAGAATAAGCAATGACATCCTTGCAGAAACATCTTAACTAGCTCATGTATTTGGTGATATTGTTCAGCTGTCCCAACATCCCTGCCTCCCAATGAGTCATAAAGGGGATACTCTATGAGTTTCTAGATAGGAAGGTTTGTTTATGCATATGACTTTCAGCGAAATCTTCGTTCAGTGTTGTAGGTAGATCATCATGTTTTGTCTAAATTAGATGATCCAATGATATCAGAGAAAGTGACCACTATTTTAGTGTGGGGGTGCCCTACAAAATCAAGAACTCCAGCTTATTCCAAGTTTTTTTCTGGCTACAAGTGATTTTGAAGGTTTTCTGGTCTTTTATCTACCGTTTCTCTAATCCAATGGTTCTCAAAGTGTATTCCCCACACTAGCATCATCATTTAGGAACACGTTAGAAATTCACATTCTCAGGCTCCATCTCAGACCTACTTAATCAGAAACTTTGGTGGTCAGGGCCCAGCCATCTGTGTTTAACACACCTTCCAGATGATTCTGATATGTGCCCAAGTTTGAGAACCACTGCTCTAACCTGACTATACTCTGGAATTCTTTAGGTGGGGAAGAGTTTTCTTGGCTCCTAGACATGACTGTGGCCTCACAATCACTGAAAATCTCATTCATCTCAGCTCTAAACCTTAGCTGCTCTGGTCCTTCATTAACCTTGATGATACATCAAACGTCACTGGAGGAAAGTCTATTCTTTCAGAAGCAGATCCAAGCTCGGGTGGCCTCTGCTCTTTGATTCTTCTAGAAGTTCATTGCCGCCTGGACCAATTACTCTGTGTGGGAACAAGTGGTATTAGGGGTCACAGCCACCTTTGAAATGTGTGGGCTTCTCCTCAGGGACCCTGAATGATGCTCCCAGACAACCACGAGTAACTGAGGCAAATCTGTAAACTCAGTTCCATGCCAACTGAAATGGACCACTTCATGCTGTTATCTGTGTTACATGCCGGACAGACCTGCCTGACTTGACTATGAGAGTCAACCCCAGGAAATCCTCTGACACCAGCGCGATTAGTGAAAATAATGTGCCTGGGCAGCAGTGCCTGGCAGAAATCTAGTTCTACATTGGGATGGTCCTTAAGCCACGGAGTTTTGGAGAACCTCTACATCTAGACCAAACATATCTGATGTATAGAAACCACTTAAAATTTATAATGTAATCCACCGGTATTTTCGGTGGTCTCTCACTTGATTTGAAACTCTAGCACGTCCCTCCCTGCCATATCTATCATCAGTCACGGAACCACTGGACTTGCTCACAGACTCCAATACCCCTGCAACATCACCACCCTTCACTTACAACCTGTTTTTTCCATAGCCACAACTCCATCCTACAGACGGGCACCCTCTCTGTAAAAATGACACAGTTCCTTTTCTGCATTACCTCCCCTACCCAATACCCTTAGCCCAACACAACACTAACAATTGCTATTTTGTTCATTTCATTGGTTGAACACCCAGTAAACACCCAGCATTGAGAATGCAGCAATAAATAAAGGTAATCATACCTTCTTACTGCCCCACTCCAGTTTTGAGCCCATTTATTGAGCACTTACTATCTGGCAGACAGACCCTAGGCTGAGAGATTTATACATATGTACATACATTTTCTCATTTAACATGTGAGGTGTGTAAAATCAATATCTTTATTTTACAGATAAGGCAATTAAGGCTCAGATAAGTAATTTTCCCAAGGTCACATAGCTGGTAATTGAAGGGCTTTGGATTCAGCCTGAGGTCAAGTCTTATGAATGCCACAACATACTGTGCTGGCCGCTCTTACAAAGCCATTCCACTTCTTAGTGATGGGAATCAGTCCAGCTTCTCTCTCCAGAACAGTGACTCCATACTACCAGGAGCCCTTTAAATGAGTTCGAGTCAGCTGTGTAAATAAGCATTAGATGAGCAAGCAGAGCCCATGGGGAGAGAGGAGGGCAAAAGGGATGATTAGGCACATGTGTGTGGTGATGGATTGTAATTAGTATTGGGGTGGTGAACATGATGTAATTTATGCAGAAATAGAAGTATATGGGGCCGCCCGGTGGCACAGTGGTTTAGTCCGCGCCTTGGCAGCCCAGGGTTCGCGGGTTCGGATCCCGGGCGCCCGTCAATGCACCGGTTGTCAGCCATGCCGTGGTGGCATCTCATATAAAGGAGAGGAAGATGGGTATGGATGTTAGCCCAGGGCCAGTCTTCCTCAGCAAAAAGAGGAGGATTGGCAATGGATGTTAGCTCAGGGCTGGTCTTCCTCACACACACACAAAAAGAAGTATAATGATGTACACCTGAAATTTATACAATGTTATAAACCAATGTTACTGCTATGAAGAATAAATTCTAAAAAAAAAGAAGAGCCCATGGGCTCATCTGGGTGGAACTTTTTAGACTTAGTCTTATGTCATCTGTTTGGATCAACCACTCAACTAATTTTGTTCTCCAGCTTCTGTTTGATTCTGCATCATCTGACAACCCCTTTGAATAATCTAATTTGGCTAGACCAACGTTTTCCTTCGAGTCTTGGCACTTGTCCTCACCTTGCTTGTGGCTAAGTCACATTTCCAGACCCTCTGTACTGTGGGAATGACTAGCCTAGCCAAGTCTTTGAACAACCTCCCCAACAGGGAAGGTGCTGATCAGATGAAAAATTTATATAAGTTGCCATTAAAAAAAAAACGAATTATATTGGACAACTCTGGAGTAGTTCAAATTTGCTTGAATTTAACATGACTACAATCATATTAACTAGTCCCCCAAGACAAGCCTCGACCAGTGTGGGAATGTGGGCCATTCCGTCTCTAGACAACTCTTACTTACACTGATTCTACTAAATCTGTCCTGCAGTGTTCTTTTTTAAACCCCTCGTGATCATCCAGAACAAGTCTATTCCTTTTTGCATAACACTGTTCCTCAAATATTTTTACCACCTGTCACATTCCTTGCTGTGCCAAGTCACGCCCCTCCCAACCCCAAATCTTCTCTATCTGGCTAAACCTCCCCAGTCCATCAACTTCTTATATCAAGTCTCCAGTCTCATCACTATTTGGGTCATTATCTTCTAAAACTCTCTAGTTTGTCTAAATCCCGCCTTAAGAATGGCACCCAGAATAGCACACGATCTTTCAGAACTTCAAAACACATCTTTTAAATGATTATGAAATATTCCAGACAAACAAAATGCATAAAGAATATTATAAATAATGCCTGTGTACCTATCACCAAGTTTAAAGAGAGGATTATCAAATAGATGAAGCCTCCTATATAACCCCCCTCAGCCTCCTCCTCTTATCCTCCAGAGGTAATCACTGGAGGATAGCCCCATCATCATAAACAGAATGATAATCACCATTTACCATTCCAGTGGATTTTTTATGCCACCAAAAACCATTTTTTACTATCCTTTATGCTGCCCTTGCCATCTCAAGCTATCAATCTTGTTTTTATAAACCTTTCAGAAGAGTGTGTAAGTAATAGCTTTTAATCTGTTTCCACCTTTTCATTATCATTCCTCCCAATGATTTTTTTTAATATTTAACTTAAATTCTTACTATTATCAACTAAGACATTTAAATCTAGAACTGACAACAGCGGAAATGGAGAACACTTGTTCCCCCTCTCCTGATGCAATCCTTTCATATAATTTGAAGACACGGTTTAAATCCTCTGTGCAAATCTCTCTTCACCAATCTGGGTCGGTACCAAATATGACCACTTCATGTCTTCTTTTCAGGAAGTTTGGGCCATGAGAACTGTAATCACTTCCCATTATCAGAGGTGATATTAGTTTGGTGGTCTGAGCCTCTCTTGGGAAGATTAAATTTCTCCCCATATCTCTGTGCTCCTGGAAGTCTATTAATAGGTTAATCTTCAAGCTGGATCTAGCAGATATCTCTGTGAGCTTTCCTGAGGAGACTCGAGTGATTGCACCTATAACACATCGTCTGTTCCAAAGCTAGTAGGCCTCGAGTAAATTCTTCCGTATTTAGGGACTGTTGATTCTGCTGAAATCTCAAATTCTTCAAAGGACTTGATCAATTAAATAGATTACCTAGGGAGAGGATAAGCAGATCAAGATCTGCCTTGAACATTGTAGCTTCAAGGATATTCTGAATAGATATTTTAGGGAAGGAAATATTTTCAATTTTCTGCTGTTTAAAATAGACTCTTCAAGGAAACGACGTTTGATTTAGATGCTGTTGCAGTTGAAATAAAACTAATTCTGAAAGTATTTTTTTCCATATTAAAGAAAAATGGTTTTAGTCTTTGTTACCGAATGGATTCTATCTTCATTAGCCAGAGGCAACAGAAAAATCACTTTTGTCAGATTATACAAAGAGAAAGGAGTTAAATATAGTTTATACCCTTGAGAAAGATTATATCTGAACCTTTAATATTAAATAACCTGGAAAATGTACAAATCTCTGTAGTCATCAAAGTGGAATGCTAATCAAATGAATTATATAGCTTCAGCATTTGTAATAAAGTAGTGCACCTTATTTGTCCAAAAAAGAAGCCTGTGAAACAGAATAAAAAATTCCTGGAAAAGTGGATTAAATTAGCAGGATCCCAGAACTCAAATAATATAGTTGAATAACCATGATTTTCCCTTTTGAAAGTTATTAAAATACCGAAAATAATTAACCAACTCCTATGTATTCATTACCAAAAATTAACAAATGCTGTTAACATTTTAGCTTCCATTTCTAAAATTTAATAAATATTTCAAATGAAGTTAAAATTCCCTTTATCTCCTCCCCCAGTTCCAACCTCCTCTTTTCCTTCCCAAAGATAATTTCTTCTTCATTGATCATAAATGTGGTGTGTACCTTTCAGTCCATGCTTTTATACTCACTACATTTGTGCTTTTTATTTGTTTTTAATTTACATACAAGCTGTCATATGGTATCTATCATTTCTGAAACTCTTTTTTCATCATCCTGTTTTTGAGAACCATTCTTGTTGATTAGTATAGATCTAGGTCATTCACTTTAATTGCCGTATGGTATTTCATTTCATAACACAATTTACTTATTTACTAATGGAAAGTTGGGCCATTTCTAATAGTTTGCTATTTCAAACACTGCTGTAGTTGACATCTTTTACATGCCTTCCTGTGCACGTGTGCTGGAGTTTCTCCAGAAACATATATTGTTAGGTGGGTGTAATTACCAAAACACTCTCCACATCAGTTGTACCAATCACAGCTCCACCCCAGAGTTCTTGTTTCTCCTCAGCCTCTCTAGCACACAGTATTGTCAGTGTAGTGAACATCTGTCATTCTTTTTGGCTACCCAGCCCCCCGAGCATCCTCCTATATTTGAAGAATCTCCAGTTATGGGTCTCCACCTCCCACTATAGACATCAACACTCTTTCCCACCCTCCCTGGACTTTGCCAATCAGACTCACTCACACGAGATCATGAAAGGAAAGCCAGTGTCTTAACAGGAAACAGGTGCCCCTTGGAATCCACTCTTGTTGGCAGCAGCTACCCACTTTTCAGAGGCCCCAGAAACAGAGGTTCCAGAAGCAGCATTCTGTGCTAGTACTGGGGACACAAGCAGTGGCCGGTATTTAAGATTTCTGAATGGTGGTGGAGTTTCAGTGGCCTAGAGTGATGTGGTTTGTGGCGTGGCTCATGGTTTTCTGTGGACTCTGTGAGTTTTCTAAGGAACAGTTGAATGCAGCTCTAAAGAGGGGGCCCTGGAAACAAGCCGCCTATGTTTAAGCCATTGTTTCTTGACAAACCAGCTGTGTGACCTCAGGCAAACTAACCTCTCAGTGTCTCTGCTTCCACTTCTGTAACATGTGGGAAATAATTGCACCCGTCTTATAGGGTTCTTGTGAGGATTAAATGAGCAAATACATATAAAGCACTTAGAACTGTGCCTGCACATGGTGAGCAATCAGTAATGTTAGCTACTGTAACTTAATACATTCTTTTTCTGCTTAAACTAACTGTAATTGGTTTCTGTAGTCTGCAACTGCAGAACCATGTCAGATCTATACAGATGTTATTTTTTCTAACGTGATGGATGAAAAATCGTATCTTATAGATTTTATTGCATTTTCCTCAATACTAGTGAGTCTAAGCATTCTTTTTCATGTTTATGAAATTTGAATTTCGTTCTGTGAATAGCTAGTTAGCAGCCTTTGTGTGTCTTCTATTGGGTTCCTTTTCTTTTTCTTATTGAATTGTAGGCTGTCTTTATATATTCTGGATACTCAGCTTTGGCTTTCTGTGTTGCAAATAACTTCTCCCAGCCTGTCACTTGCCTTTACTTCATCGTGCCTTTATCGCGCTGAAGTTTTACATTTTGATGTGATCCGATTTATTAGGCTTTTCTTTTCTCAGGCTTTTTGTGCTTCATTGAAATTCTTTCCTATCCTGAGGTCATAAATATGTTATCCTATTTTTTTCCTAAGAGGTTGAAAGCATTCTTTTTTACAGTTCAGTGTTTTACTATATGGACCATGATTTAAAAAAATAAATTATGAAAAAGGTTATAGCAATAGTAACTTTCCATTATTTCTCAGCTGCTGGCTTACCAACAACGTGTGCAGCAGAATCATCTGTTCAGAAACTGCAGAGCCATTTTACCAAGACACAGGAAGCAAAGAGGCAGGGGATCAGGGAAGACTGATAATGCAAGCTGGCGAGAGTCCGGTTTCTTAGGGCCTTTCTGATGTATCTAGCAAATACATTATCTTGCCTTTTTAAAGCCCTTGCAATCATATGCAAACCCACCTCACACGTGTTTTAGATGTATCCATCTGATAACCAGCGGTCAGCAATTCAGGAGATAGTGCTTATGTCGTGCTAAGATTAGTTTTAATTTCCCCTAAGGAAACTCTAGGTTGAAGGGCTAAGAACTGAATGAAGGAGCAGCACAGAAAAATCTTTGGAAGCTCAAAGCTGCCAACAACCCTGCTCTGGCCCTGCTCATGGTCAGCGTGATGGCCTCTGGCGGCTGCCTCAGTGCTCTCGGCTGAGGCTTGAAATGGATTGTGTCATTTTAAATTAATCATTCCCAAATTTCTTTCCATATCTATTTTGGCCCAGAATAGAAGTCTGGTATTGCACATTCTTTCCACAACTCAAACAAAAGTGCCTATCTTCATTTGCTTCCACATCCCTCACCCAGGAGTGCATTTAAAGTTGGATTTTGTGAACGTACTATATAAATATTCATTTACTTAAAACTAGGTTAGTTTTGCTTGAAGTTGAAACCAGTGGGGGTCCTATCGTGTAGTTGGAAAGGCACAGCTGAGACACTAGGAGACCCCTGCAATTCCATTGTGCCCGTCTGCCCTGAGCTTGAAGTCCTACCAAGAGATAGTTGAGACTTATACTGATGTGTTAAGGCATTCATTTTCAAACTCTAGGGTCCATAAGAAACAGCAGGAGAGCTTAAGATAGTAAAGGTTCTGACTCAGTAGGTCCAGAACGAGGGCCAGGCACCTGAATTTTTACATGCGCTCCTAATGAAGACAGTCCGTGAAAAAATGTAGGTTATGTTATTTCATCTCTAGGAATCTTCTGTTGAGTTCTAAACACTCCAGAGTGGGGTAACACATTATACGTTAATGTGAATCAATTATCAGTTTGGCTAGTCATTTAAGAGCCTTGTCAGAGAGGGATCTGGAAAAACTACCTTTTGTTGGAGTGAAAGGCAGAAATTGGGATACATTTAGAGTATAAAGCAAGCATTGCCTGGAGCGGGGAAGTGTTGGTGGATCAGAAAGGTGAAGGTACGAGGAAAGGCACAGGAAACGTGTGGACTCCTTACATAGGAGCAGGGATGGGTCCCTGGACATGACGCACTTGCTGACCCAGCCTTTCTAGCTTTGCCTACATGGCTCGTTCCTGGACCCTCTTCTCAAACTACGTTCTTCCCAGCTGATCTCACTTTAAATGGGCACATTTTATGGTATGTGAATTATATCTCAATAAAGTTGTTTCATTTTTTTCTAAAGCATATTGTATATAGAAAAAGACAAAATTAGTGAACTCAAAGACAGGTCAATAGAACATATCCAAAAAGAAGCACAAAAAACATTAAAAAAAAAAAAGGTGACAGAGAGAGTATTAGAGGCATGTGGCACCAGGCCAGAAGACCCAACATACATGTGATTGGAGTCCCAACAAGGAGGAAAAACAGACAACGTGGCAGTAGCAATATTTGAAGAAATAATTGTGCAGTTTCTGAAACTAGTAAAAAAATATTAATCTGCAGACTCAAGAATCTCAGTGAATCCAAAGCAATATAAAATACAAAGAAAAGTACACCTTGGCCCATCATAATCAAACTCCTAAAATCCAAAGACAAAAAAAATACTTAAAATTATTGAAACTTCCCTTACCTGGATATTGCACATTGGTTCCAGAAGGAATGGAAGGGAGAAGAGAAAGTGTTGGGAGAGGCTGGACCCAGTGATGACCTTCTTCTCATGATTGGTGACAGAGCTGGTGTAAAGGAAAAACCTACAGTTTTCCGCCTCCTACGCGGGGAAAACCCAGTTCCCCCTCCTGCGTTTCCTTCTCCCGCGCGTCTCTGCTCTCACATGGAGCACTTGGCTTCTGACACTTCTGGTCACCACATGTGGAGGGTTTCCCCACAACAGCAAGTCTCCCACACCAGCTGGGTGTCCTACAATTGAACTGAATTCTGACACTGTCTACCTGCAGATAGCGTCAGATCCCAGAGGTAAGGGCTCTGTCCCACAAGACTGTCTCCCCACACCCACTTCAGAAGCCAGTGGCTCTAGACGGGAGGTGCCAAGACCCCCTCCTCAGGGTCCATTAATGTGCTAGAGCAGCTCACAGAACTCAGGGAAACACTACTTAGTTGACCAGTTAATTCAAGGATACAGGCGAACAGCCAGATGAAGAGACCCTACGGCAGGGTCGGGGGCATGGATCATTAACCCCATTGTCAGACCTTCTCGCTTCTCAAGAGAATGGAGGGCGGGGCTGAAAATTCCAAGCTTCGACTCATGGCTTGGTCTTTCGGTGACCAGCCCTCATCTGGGAACCATCCAGGAGGCCACCAGAGTCGCCTCATTAGAACAAAAGACACTCCTAATCACCCCGGAAATGACAAGGGTTGCAGGAATCCTGCGGCAGGAACTGGGGACAGAGACCAAATATTAGAGCAAAGATGCTTCTAGTGCTCTTGTCACCCCGGAAATGACAAGGGTTTCAGGAGCTCTGTGCCAGGAACGGGGGCAGAGACCAGTGTATATATTTTCTATTATCTCACACCTGGCATCCACCATGTTTAAATGGGGGTAAGGGGAACTGGAGCTGAATGGAAGAGCACTCTCACAGCCAGGTTGGCACGTGTCTTTTGGCAGAGTCCAGCCTCAGGGACCTTGTGAACATGGGCTTTCCCTGAGCGCACTTTGGAAACAATGTTGGAACTGATTGATCTAAATCAATCACAGGGCCTTCTAGTAATAAGATGATGGGCCACAGGGTGGGGGTTGGGGTGTAGGGGGCTTACCTCCACAGAGCCCTCACCTGATACACACCAGTAAAATAAAGACCTTCCTGAGCAGGGGAATGCAGCGTGCTTCGGAACCACGCACAGCTGGCTTTGATTCCAGCTCTGGTACTGATTGGTCACGTGACTCTGGGACTGCAAGCTTGGTTTCTTCATCTAGCAGATGCAGATAATATTTATCTTGCAAAATCCTTGAGAAGATTAGATGAGAATGTATATATATACACCATATATACAGAGAGATGAAGATGTATATAATCCTGGCATGTCCGGTGGTCTACAACATTAGTTTACCTTCAACTGGAAAATGAGAGGATTCAAATCCCCAGGCCCCATTTTCTGTCACCACATCATGGTGGCAGAGCTCTCAGTACACTCTGCCAGGGTTAATAAAAATTGCCATTATTTTAAAAGAGAGATTTACATTTTGTTATTTGGTATTCATCTTATTCCTCAGGGATATGAGTTTTTTCCAGTTAATTCAAAATTGTTTGCTCTACCACAATAGTCTTGCTTAAGAGCGATATTTCAGGGGCTGGCCCAGCGGCATAGCAGTTAAGTTCGCGCACTCCACTTCGGGCGCCCCGGGGTTCACATGTTCGGATCCTGGGCGGGACAGACGCACCGCTTATCAGGCCATGCTGTGGCAGCGTCCCATACAAAGTAGAGGAAGATGGGCGCGGATGTTAGCCCAGGACTAGTCTTCCTCACAAAAAAAAAGAAAGAAGAGTGATATTTCAGAAGTTTTTTGCTTTTGGCATATCCAACAGAACAGAATAAATACATTTTGAAAAATTATTTCCAAGGACCTTGTTTCAAAAAAACAAAAAAGAAGGTAAAATGCTAAAAATATGTAATCTCAAGTGGATCGACTACTCAAGTTTTATGATAAATATAATCAAACTTGATCATCATTCATGCCACCCCTCCAGTTTGCTGCATGGATAAACACTTGCCTATGACTTTTACTTATAAAATCAGATTTCAGAAATAAAACTTTCCCTATTCAGCAGAAATTCAGTCCCTGCTCATGATAGCTGAACTCTATTCATTATAAATAATTTTCAGGTGTTTCTTTCAGAATTCTGAATATTTTGGCATACATTTTCCACTTCCTTGCAAAGGAATTCAAATCTGAATGAATTTCTCTTTAGTCTTATAAAGATGATGCCAAGACAGCTCCAGGTGGAATTGTCCCTGTAATATTTTGTGTGCTAGATGCAATCACTCTACTATGGATATATCACTATATTTGGGGATTTATTTCCAGTGATGTTAATTTCCTTCCATATATTTCTGTTAATAAGTTTCCAGAAGATTAAAAGATCATTAGGGGTAAAAAAAACCCTCTAAATTAGAGGAACTTTTGTGTTTTCTGGATTTAGGAAGTATTGAGTCCCCAAGCTCACTCAAACAATTATTTTCTCAAATCTCCTTGGTATAATTTTGTTCAAAAACCCTCTATTGTATGTTATTGTAGGTGGCGGTATTATTTAATCTGTGTTCTCTACAGTGAATAAAACACTTAAAAATGCAGTTCTTATCTAGTGAGTGACTATAAATTCTTAATTTTGAAGGCATAATGATCACTTTTTTTCTTCGTGGTTAACTTCGGCATTCCGTTATAATATACAATTCAGCAAGCATACTATCCATAATGATGTTTGATAGTTATCAGGCACATTCCTCCCTGGGAAGGTTCTGACCCTTCTATAGAGCTAAGAGAAGAGATAGACAGGCCTCAGAGATCACAGCATTCACTCCTGAAAGGCCGTCTCCCCCAGGGTGACATTGCCTCCGCGGAACAGTGCAGAGTGAGGTTTCCTGCTGGGGAGAGGAAGTGAGCACGAAGGAGAGGCCAAGCCACATTTCCAGGCAACTGAGGAAGAATTTCTTAATTTCAGCAACGTCTCCAGAATCCCCAGAGTACCTCAGGCTGTGACTCAGTCTCTGTCCTTTGTGTCCAATTGAAGTGGCATGGGTCCTGGAACTGGCAGAGTGTCAAACCTGTATACAAGCGAGGCTTTATCTAGGACGTGAACACTGAAGTCCATACTGCAAGCCCATTTGCTTTGCAAAGCAAGATGCAAAATTATATTCACCAGATGGAGAGAAAAAGTAATTTGGATATTTCTGAACAAATTTCCTAAGTAAACATTTTCTTATTCTATTAGTGCTGAAGAGAATAGTCTTCCAATGTAAGTTGAAATTACAGTGCTACACCATGATATACACATTGCGACGGACAGACTCCAGGATGGCCCCCGATGATCCCCACCTCCTGGAGTTCACACCTTTGCGCAACCCCTTCCCCTCGGCTGCAGGCTGGACCTGTGATGTGCTTCTAACTGATGGAATATGGCAAAGATGGTGGGAGGTCACTCCCATTATGACGTTATGTTATGTAAGACTCTTATCTGCATCCGGGAGAGAATGCTGTGAGCTGGATGAAGTAACAAGTAGCCGGGTTAGAGAAATCAGGTAGCCAGGAACTGAAAGTGGCACCCACGAACTGTGGACAGCTTCAAGGACCTGACACCACCATCAACCCCCAGCCAGCAAACATCCAGGGCTCTCGGTCCTACTGTGGGAAGGAAACGAATTCTGCCAACAACCTGAGCCAGTCTGGAAGCGGCTTCTGGCGCAGTCAGGAGGCCAGATGAGAACGGAGTCTGGCCGACATCTTGGTGGCAACCTTGTGAGATCTGAGCAGAGGACCCGGGTACACTGTATTCCTAATGTGCAGAAACTTGATATAATAAATGTGTATTGTTTAACCTGCTAACTTTGTGACAATCTGTTATGCAGCCATAGAAGACTAATAAACCCACCAAAATGGCAAAAATGTAACACAGAGGATACCAAGTGTTGACAAGGATGTGGAACAGTTAAAATTCTCATACACTACTGGAGAGAGTATCAAGTAGTTCAGCTACTTCGGAAAACTGTTTGCCAGCATCTCCTAAAACTGAATTTATATGTTTCCTATGTCTCAGCAATTTCACTCCTAGATACATGACCAAAACGGGGGCTACATGTTTACCAAAAATGTGTCCAATAACTTTCTTAGTCACAGTTATAACAGTCCCGAACTGGAAACAACCCAAATATCCATCGTCAGGAAAATGAAAGAATAAATTGTGGTTGAATGAATATAAATATAAATTTATATTCATAAATATAATGCTATACAGCAATGAAAATAAATGAACTACAAACAAACACAATGTGGAACAAACACAATGTGGAGACAAAAGCTAGTGGTTTATATAAAGTTCAGGAACAAATGACTATGCCATTAGAAGTCAGTGTGGTGATTATTCCAGTGGGAGTCGTGACTAGCAGGGAGCATGAGAGGGGCTCCTGGGGGCTGGTAATGTTCTATTTCTTGACATGGATGCAGTGATCACTGCTGTGTTCACTTTGTGATAATTCATCAAGGTACACACTTATTATGTGTGTATCTTTCTGCATGAATGTTACGCTTTAACTGAAAGGTCTACCTAAAAGTAACAATATTTCCTCTATATAGCCTCTCCATGCCTCTTATGCCTCCAATTCACCTGTCCCTTTGTACTTTGGGTGCAAAAGAAGGAAAAGAAAGAGAAAAATTTAAACAGCTAATAAGTGGTAAAACCAAGAAGCAAACCTATGTCCCGTGTTTGTCTAATAAAAGACTTCAGGCTCTTGTATAAACATATTTCTGCACTACTAGAGAGTAGGTCGTGTACAGCATGCCCTTTTATCTCTCAGTACTCCAGTGTGGTTTTCCTATGAACACATATTCTTATATAAACCACAGTACAGCTATCAAATTTCAGAAATTTAACACAAATACAATAATTTTATTTAGTCTATAGTCTATATTCTAATTTTATCAATTTTCTCAGTGATGGACTTTATAGCATTTTTCCTTCCTTCTTCCCCATGTATCTATCTATCTGGTTTCAGTATGAAACCATGGGTTTTCAGTTATCAATAATTCATTGTTTTCCTTAGTTGTGTTGATGCTCAGTTTCCCCAGATTTGACCAGTGGAAGTCCCTTCAAGCTGCCTCTGTGTCCTTTTGCTGTGGTCCATAATTTTTGGCATCGTCTCACCTTCTCACACAGGAAAGACTAGGCCCACATTTTACTTTCTCTGCCTCACTTCCGAAATCAGCCTTTCTCCTAGTATCCTGATTGCTTTTAGTGGAAAACGGTATTAGAAACCCAAATTTGGGTCCCAAGTGTGGTCCTTGTAACTGGGGTCCCTTACTTCTAGCCCTTTGAGAAACCAAGATGAAAAGATGTATAGATGTCTATATCCCACAGACACCTGGAGATGAGAGAGCACGATTAGCCAAACAGAACTTCCTGTCAGTTCTATGACTGTCCACTTCTGCGTTCCTAACCTTGTCCCCAGTACCCTAGCCAGGTCTTCCCACCTACATAAATGCAACTATGGAGTACTTGGTAGTTTTTGAGGCACTTTCATGGGCAGTATCTCCTTTGACCCTCATAACAACCCTCTGCTGGGGCCAGGGCAGTATCATTATCACCAATTTATAGGTGAGGAGACTAAAGCTCGTAGAAGTGAAGTGACTATGGCTATTGTTGGTCACATGGCTAACAAGGGCCTAAAATCCCAGTCTAGTGCTGTTCACGTGGCTCCCCACTTTCCACACGGGAAAGCACCTTGGTCCTCAAACACGCTGGATGCTTCTCTCGGCACAGGTGACACAAATGGAGGCCAGGAGCTCCTTCACAGCGATGTCACCACTCGAGGCCCAGCTTACCCCACGCTTCCACACAGGATGTGTGAGAGAACGGAGCTGTTTTATTTCTAAGATTTTATTGAATAATATAGTTTCTCCTCCTTGGATTCTGTCCAAAAAACATGGTAAACAAGTAACACACTAAATCCATCATTTTGAAGACAGTCAAACCACTAATGAAAATACGGCATAAACGAAAACGCAGACAGTCTGCATCTTTACAAAATCTTATCAAAAAGATTCCATGTTTAATCATTTGTGAACTTAAGAAGGCCCTACCAAAAATGCAAGTTACAAGAATATTACTTTTTGAGCGTAGTCTCGGGTATTTGGAAACAATCATTTTAGAGCAGAGTGTTGAAACAGAGTACGTATATCTGTCTTATCTAACATCGTTCATCTCTACACAAGTCCTGTGGAATGAATTCAGTCCTTTATCCGTGATTATTTCAAGTTTTATAACCCTGATATTTATACAAAAGATAGACTTTTATGTGACAATTGTGAAAAATCATGGCTTCTTACATTTGCATTACATTTCTCCTAAGAGGAGATCTTCCATGAGCATAGAAAATTGATTTGATTTACCAAAATAATGGGGCAACCACAAAACCCCTCAGAGCTTTTATACAGAGTAGCTTTGCTTACATGAGGCTTATGGCTCTCCGCTGAGGGAAAAAAAATCTCACACCCTTTATAAAAGAACTAGCTGTGCTCTCTCAGGGTTTCCTGGTTTACGATAGTCTGGGCTGTTGGCTAGTCTACCCACCATGTAGACTAGAGATATGTGTGCCACCACCTCCCGATTCTGTGGCAGATGTTGTTAATCCATCATTTTTCTGACTTTCTTCTATCATCCATCATCCTTTCCAAACACCCTCCCTCCCCCACTGTTAGTTTGGAGGTAGTCTCATACCTTATAAGGGGAGTATAGTTCAATAGGAAATCATGGTGTTGGGAGTCAGGAAGCCTGGATTATGTCTTCACTTTATTCTAGAAATATCTGTGAGCTAGTCACTTTATTCTCCGGATTTAAATTATCCATCACCACTACCACCATCACCATCATCCTTGAACTTCTCCAAGCTCTGAAATTCTGGCTTTTCTTTCAAGTACAAAGGTACATACTAGTTTAACAGTTACCAGTTTACTAAGAGGAATCCCTCCACTCTGCCTGATTTTGATACGTGCCTGTATGCACACAAACATGGGGTCCTAATAAAGCTGAGTATAATGATTCCCACTCAGGAAGCGGGACAAACAATCTAAGCGGGAAATGCATTCATTCATCAAATATTTACTGAGGTCTTTCCATGAGCCAGCTGCTCGTCTAGGCATTGCAGATCCAGCAGTGAGCAAGACTGTTCAAGACCCTGTTCTGGCAAAGCTTCCATTCTAGAACGTGTGGAGGGACAAACAATAAACACGTAAAGATATTGAAGGAAAAATACAGCTTCAAATGCTGATAAATGCTACGATCAAACAAAACAGAGAAATGGGATGGGCGGGAGCCAGGGAGGTGAGCAAGTGCTTCAGGATGAATCACCAAGGAAGGCGTCTCTGGTGAGGTCACAGCTGCACTGAGCCCCCCGGTCAGTCACACAAAGATCTGGTCACAGAGTCTTAGGCAAAGGGAGCAGCAGGCGTGAAGAAAGGCCTTCCGCCGCTTCGTGTGCTGGAGGAAGAGAACGAATGCCAGCATCACTGCAGCGTGATGGATGACGGGGACTTAGGAACCCGCGGTCAGAGTGGTGAGCTGGGCAGACGAGGCATCCATCCGGACAGGAGAACACTTTTTCTGCATGAGGCCAGAATGATGCTTGCGGGGAGGGTTCCTTTTCCTTGGGAAGAGCCAAGTGTGTCACATGTGTGGAATCCAGTGACACGAACTGTCAGACCAACTGGGCCAATCATTGATTTAGTCTCTTTTACAGAAATCCTAAATCCAATTGGAAATCCAAAGTCGGAAATCCATATTTCAGTGTAAGACATTCACCACATTTTTCCTCTGAAAAGACCCATTATGTTCAGCAGAGGAAACCTCAGCCTTTCCCTGAAGAGTGGATCATGAGAGACGGTAATCAAGAGAGAGAGAGAACACAGTGACAGACGATGCAGAATGAAATCATGCAGCCGACTGTTGAGAGGCTGGGAAAGGCACTTTACGCCTCTCTCGACGTCTGTTTTGACAGCTGTAAAATGAAGGCTTAGACAAGATAATCTTGAAGTCCCTTTCTCATTCTAAAATGGAACTGTTTATTTGTAGCTCTCAGATTGATTTTTTAAATGATTTTTCTTGCTTATTTAAACAATCTCTGCCATAACAGACTTAAACAAAACTAAATAAGAAACATAAATTTTTCTAAAGCATATTATAGTTTACACTTCTACCCCAATCCTGTACATAAGTAATTTATATTATTTAGGTGATTTATTTCCATTAGCACATGTGTTCTCATTAAATTTCATTATGTTAGCTTGTAATCTATATTTTGAACAGGACAAATTGAAGATCGAGTCCTGTAGCACTCCACTGGAGACCAATACTTGGGGTTGCTCATTTAATCATGTGGAAATCTGCATACTTCCTTTATCACTAGTATACCATGCGAATTTATCTTTTCTTTTCCTTTTGTAAAACTCAAGGCAACATGTACCAGTTTCCAGATATCCAGGAGCTCTCCTCTTCTGCAAGATTCCTTGAAGTTCAGCAATCTAATTCACAGTACTAGTGCTGGGACAATTAATCCAATGGGTCCCAAAGGTTAAACTCGTTTGAAAATAAGCTGTCTCTGATAACTCTTAATTTAGGTTGGATTTCGATTCTTTCTACCAATGTCTAATCTACATTTCCAGTCTGGCCATCAATCTCCATCACAGATAATACAAAGTAAAATCAATATATTCTTATTCTTCTCTTCAAGTTTGATCCAATAAGAATGCCCTTTATTATTTTTTATAAGCCTCAATTCTTTCTGGCCATTTATCTTCCCGATAATATCATAATTTGGTCATGCCATTCTTCAAATGTCTTAAATTCTGTGTTCTTCTTTTCTTATTTTACTTGTTTGTTTGTATTAAAATGCCATGTTATTTAGGAGGCAAAGGATATTGAATAAGCAATTCACAAAAGGAGATATATAAATGTGGACAAAACATAGGAATACATGGTTTATCTCACTAGTAGTCAAAGGAATACAAATTAAAGCTATGAAAAGATACATTTTGCTGATCAAATTGGAGAGGTTTAATGGTTAGTATAGGTGAGGGTGGGGGAAAAATGCTCTATTCTGCTGGTGGGAAAAAAAAACTTGTATAACCTTGTCACGAGGCAACATTTGATGTTTACTTTGATCTGGCTCTTCCCTTTCAAATAATTTATCTTCAGGAAACAATCAGTTATGTGCACAAAGTTATGTCTAGAAGGATATTTATCATAGAGTTGTTAATAATTCAAAGCAATCTAAATGTTCAACAGCAGGGAGTATGAGTTAGGTTCAATGAGTCATGGTATACCCATTCTATGGAATTCTATAAACCTATTAAATTTTAAATGTAGAAAAATATTTGACCATGAAGGAAATGTTCACAACATAGTAAAAACACAGATTTCAAATCTGTGTTTATACTATAATCAAATTATTACAAGTATTTTTATTTATGTATAAATAATTTAATTATTTATCTACTCATGAGACCCTTAGCTAGACACTTAATATAAATATCTTGGTCTCAATAGCAGAAAATGTTGTTGCCTACCTAACAACCATTTTCCTCTTTTTCTTATGGCAGACTCCCAGTTTAGTTCAGTTATCCATTCCTCTCCCACTTGACTCTGGAGTAAATCCTAAATTTGAGCCTGTCATTGTGGTTTTCTTCTTGCAGTTTTGGCTAGTGTGACTTACGGAAAAGTCTGTGGGTTTATAGGCGGGTTGCTTCTGGGAAAGAATTCTTGCTCTTAAAGAACTGCACTGGAAAAGATGAAAAAAGTAAAGATCCTTCACTTTGGCTGGATTTTATCTTTTCTGAATATGATGTAAGGAACTGTTCCAGCCATTTGTGTCCATGAGAATAATTAACAATTTCTGGACTCATCATTCCTTTGTGTATATCCATGTTTCTGTCCAGAATTATTTTCCTTCTGCCTGGACTTTAACATTTCTTGTAGTGCAGGTCTGCTGGAGATGAAATCTTCCAGCTTTTGTGTGTTTGAAAAAGTCTTTATCTCAGCTTCATTGTTGAAATATATTTTTGCTGGGTATAGAATTCTAGGTTGAAAGTGTTTTTGTTTACTTTAAAGATTTTTCTCCACCTCTTCTCACATACACTGTCTCCAACAAGAAATCTGCTGTCATCCTTATCTTTGAGCCTCTGTATATAACATATCTTTTTCCACAGGTTGCTTTTAAGATTTCTCTTTATCACTGGCTTTGAACAAATTAACTATGATGTACCAGGGTGTGGTTATCTTCATGTTTCTTGTGCTTGGGTTTCATTTAGCTTCTTGTATTTATGGGTTTATAGTTGTCATCAATTTGTAAAATTTTTGACTATTATTTTTTCAAATATTTTTTCTGTCACCCTATCTCTCTCCTCCCCTTTGGAGACACTAATGACATGTGCACTAGGCTGCTAGAAGTCATCTCACAGCTCACTGATGCTATGCCCATTTAAAGAGTTTTTCTTCTCTCTGTGTTTCATTTTGGATAGTTTCTATCACTTTATGCTTTAAAAGTCACTAAACTTTTCTTCGGTAGTGTCTGATCTACCCTTAATCCCATCCAGTATATTTTTCATCTCAGACATTGTAGTTTTCATTTTTAGAAATTTTATTTGGGTCTTTTTTTCGTACCTTCCATGTCTCTACTTAACCTTTTGAACTCATGAAATACAGTTATAACAACTCTTTTAATGTCCTTGTCTGCTAATTCTAACGTCTACATCAGTTCAAGGTCAGTTTCAACTTATCGACTTTTCTCTCATCATGGGTCATATTTTTCTGCTTTTTCACACCTGGTAATTATTTTCTGGATGCCAGACATTGTGAATTTTACCTTGTTGGGCACTGGATATTTTTGTATCCCTATAAAATTTTTGAGCTTTGTTCTGGGATGCAGTTAAGTTACTTGGAAGGAGTTTGACCCTTTGGGTCTTGTTTTTAAGATTTGTTAGGCAGTACCAGAAGAGCATTTAGTCTAGGGCTAATTATTCCTGGCTCTGGAAGCAGACTCTTCTGAGTGCTCTACCAATGCCTTGTGAATGATGAGATTTTCCCATCTGGCTGATGGGAACAGGCACTATGCCCAGCCCTGTGTTGGTGCTGGGCACCATTACCTCTCATCCTTTTGAGTGGTTCTTTCTTCTGCCTCAGGTGGTTTCCTTACAAGCATGTGCTGGACACCAGCAGGGAACTCTCCACAGACCTCCAGTTCAATCTCTGTGCAGGTGTCTCCTCTCTGTTACTCTGTCTCACAGATTCTAGCCACCTGAAGTCTCCTGAATCCTCACCTCTGTCTCCTCAATTCAGACCTGACCTGGTTCTACCTTCCAAACTGCAGCTGGGAATGCTCTCAAGGCAGCAATCTGGGGCAACTGCAGGGCTCAGCTCATATTTTACCCATCTCTCAGGGGGTCACTGTCTTTAGTTGTCTGATGTCCAGCTTTTGAAGGAAGAGCTTTTTCACATGTTTTGTCCATTTGTTTGATTGTTTCAGGCGAGAGAATCATTCTGGTCCTTGTTACTCCATCCTTTCTTTCATATATTTAAAATGTTCTCTGATAGCTGATCAGAAAAATTTCCCTGTAGTCACAATGGTCTTTTTAGATGTCTCCTACTTGTCTTCTTCATTTACAGTAAACTATTTCTGCAAATAAACATTCTAACATTTAATCTAACTTCACTATAATCTCTATACCTAATAACTTCATCTAATCTCTATATCACTATACTACCCTGAGACTATCTTCCATTTGGATTCATGGATATTTTGGCAGACATTTACTATTCTCTGGGTTTCCATCTGCTTGGCCACACATCCTTGGAGTTAGGCAGGGCCATGGACTAGTTGTAAGGAATGGGCTGTGAGTAGAAGTGACATGTGTTGTTTTAGGTCAAAGATTTTAAAACAAAGAGTGAGTTCTCCATTCTCTCTCTTCTCTGTTACAGGGAAGGCTGAAATCACAAGTTGAGATAGCAGCACCAAGAGATGGTGGACATTCCACCAGTGTGAATTCTTGGGGTGGAGCTCCCTACAACCTGCCAGTCAACACGTAGTGTAACCAAGATAAACATTTGTTGCGTAAAACCACTGGGACCTGGGAGTTAATTTGTTAATGCAGTAAACATGGCCTAATCTGACTAACATACCCTAAAATAATATACTTCTTTTCTACAAACTAATATATCTTCTTAATATCTAGGTTATAGTGACAGAATTTCAGACAAATCTCAACTACTTGGAAAAAGCAATAACAATGTTTCAAAAAACTGGTCTGAAATCATTTTGGAGGAAAGAAAAAAATGTTATTACAAACTATTTAGGAAATTATAACAATGAGAACACTTCATAAAAATATATAGAATGCGGCAAAACCTATATGCAAAGAGTTGTTAATCGCTGATCAAATTTAATGCTAGAAAACGCACCATGATCAAATAAGCTTATTCCAAGCAGGATTTAATGTTAGGAAATCTGCCAACATAAATTATCCACACCAAAAGATTAAATAAGAAAAATAGTCTCCAAAGATGCTAAACAGAAAAACTTTCAATCTGATTTTTTTAAAAAACTCTTAGCAAATGAGGACTAGGAAGGTGGTTCTTTAAAATTATAATGAAAAATCTCTCTCAAACCAGCTACCAATATCATGTTTAATGACTAAACACAGAGATTTCTTATTTTGAATTAATGAAAAGACAAAGACTTCCTCTATCAGCACTCTTATTTACCATTTTTCTGCAAATTTTGGCCAAATATAAGACAATAAAAAGCTAGGGAGCAAAACTATGGTTATTTGGAGAATCTGTTACCTAGAAAACTCCAGAGAATCACCTGAAAAGATTTCAGAAGCAATAAAAAAGTTCAGCAATGTGACTATAAATAAATAAAAACTAGATTTTTATATGCCAGCGAAATCCTGCTTTGAGCAAACAAGGGCGAATCGCCAGCGAGCACACAATCAGGCCTCCGCGACAGCGTTTGTTGAAGAAACTCATAGAGGAGAGATGGCAGCCGTGGCCTGGTCTGTGAGCTCAGTATTGCCCATCACGTTCTGAAAAAGCACAAAGAGATCTAGCAGGGCCAGGTGTCAGACACTAGGGGAGGGATCCTGGCCCTAGAGATACGGGACTTATAAACTGCTTAACTGGGGAAAGACCGTTCCTCACCAAGGGTGATCAAGATTACAGTAGAAACCTATCCTTCATCACACGCTACCACTCAACATTTCTGGTTTGGGAAGCCCCAGTCCTTCCTGTGGCAGGTTCTATTATCCACAAATGGCCACAGCAGTATTTCTGATCCCAAATGCTCTTCTAGACCTTGCCATGCTCCATCAAGAGTGGCATCTATCTAGTCTCACCTTGAACTAGAATGTGCGAGTGACTTCTCTGAACAATGGAATTCAGAGGAAGTGACATTACGTGACTTTCAAGGCTAGTGCAACAATAGGACACAGCTTCCACTGGGGCCTTCTTCTGGGGAGGCTCGCACTGGGGAAACCAGTCAAGACACTGTGAGGAAGCCCAAACTAGCCTACACGGAGAGCCCAACTGGAGAACCGAGCCCCCAACCAACAGCAAACGTCAGCTGCCAGACACGTGAGTTAACAAGCCTGCAGATGATTCCAGTCTCCAACCTTCCAGTCTTCCAGCTGAGCCCCAGACATTAAGGAGCAGAGAGAAGCTATACTCACTGTGTTCTGTCCCAATTCTTGATCCATGAGTGTAATAAGTGGTGTTTTATGCCAGTAAATGTTGGGGTAGTTTGTTATGCAACCATGGTAACTAGAACAGTGTTAAGAGTTTAAGTCTTGCACTGGTAGCTTATATAACCAGTGGCCTGATCCACCACCTCAGTATTATGCCAGAATTGATTGCTTTAACACTTGGCTTCATCCAAGTTCCATGAAGTTCTGCAGAAGGCCAATTCTCTGGGAACCATATTTCAGGGGACCAGTCAAGTTAACTGTTACTCTGAGCCAGATAGAAAATATAATGAGAAAAGATCACATTCATCATAACAGCAACAAAATATCTAGAAATTAACAAGAAATTTGTAAGGCCTAAATAAAGAAAGTGAATTTTTTGTCCTGAAGAACAGAGAGAATGACTAGTTTATCTAGAAGGGACCATTTAATATTGAAAATATGTCAATTTTCACCAATTACTGTATAGGATTAATGTAATTGTAATGGAAAATCTAAAAAGATTTTTCTTGAATTTTAGATATTAATTCTAAAATTCATCTGGAAAAATAAAAAAAAGATTTACAAAATTTTTGAAAAAGAATGGTATTACTCAGGTCCAGTCAGGAGACAGAAACAAAACAATAATTCAAACAGGGAAAGTTTAATATTAAAAATTATTAACTGTAGGGGCCCGCCCGGTGGCGCAGCGGTTTACTCCACGCTTGGCAGCCCAGGGTTTGCGGGTTCAGATCCCGGGCGCCCGCTGACGCACTGCTCGTCAGCCATGCCGTGGCGGCGTCCCATATAAAGTAGAGGAAGATGGGCACAGGTGTTAGCCCAGGGCCAGTCTTCCTCAGCAAAAAAGAGGAGGACTGGCGACGGATGTTAGCTCAGGACTGGTCTTCCTCACAAAAAAAAAAAAAAAAAAATTATTAACTGTAAAAGGGAATTGGAGTAATGAGGGATAAGAAGTCGAGAGAGCTAAAGAATATATGAACAGCACATAGACTAAGCAGCCATGAATTCTAGGGCTGCAGGAAGGAAAGGCCTTTCCCAAGGGCTGAGACCTAGACCTTGCAGAAGGCACAGCTGTGGCTCCCTGAATAGCAAAGAAGGCCCCATGGTACTGCTCCAGGGGAACTTGCTTGAAATTTGCATTCTAGAGTGCTGGGGAAAGCTGCTCACTGGAAGATGTCTCACTCAATGCCATGTGCCACAAAACCGCCCAAGGGGAGTGCGGGGGGAATCTGTTGGCTGCTGGGCCCTCAGACTAGTGTGCAGGCAGGAGCTGGGCACTAGAGAAGCCGTGCCTGTGCAGAGACACGGGGCGAGCACTACAGAACCTCCTCTTGCAATGCCTCCTTAGTGCCCCTTTCTGACGAAGATTGACATCATGCCAGCCGGCTAAGGAAATATTTAAAGGACCCAGCTCCATTTTCCCAGAGCACTCAATGAAGGGTGAATTTGGAACTGAGAAGCAATATGCTGATTACTGGCATAGAAGGTGATTTGGATTATCACTATCTGATATTAAAATATGCTTCAAAACTATAATAATGAAAACAATATGAGAGTGGCACAAGACTAAAGAAACTGATTAATGAAAGAGAAGAAAAGAATAAAAAGCTCAGAAACAGATGTGTGTGTATATGTACATATATGTGCATATACATAAATACATAAATGTAGTGCATGAAAGAGGTAGCATTTCAACTTATTGAGAAAATGAGTCATTACTTGTTAAGAAATTAGCATAAGGTTAGATTTCCATTTCAAACCATACACCAAAATAAATTTCAGATGTATTAAAAAATTAAATTTCAGAAATCTTGATCCTTTAATTATTATTGCATCAATTCTCCCTGGTCCCACCAGTGCAGCCCAGCTCCCACCATCACTCACCTGCTGGTATCCATGACAACAAGTAGGACTCTGATAGAGAAAAGAGTCCTCTTTCAGTTCACTTGAAGGAGCTTAATCCGGAAATCAAGAGTTCTCCTAGAAGGGAGTTTCAACAAGACACATCCAGGTTGATGGGAAAACAATAAAGGGACCGACAGAGATGCAGCGGGATAGCAGCAATGCTGAGCTCCACTATCAGCATACCCCCACCAAGAAGCAGGTGCCTCGAGGTTTATAATAATGCTAAACATATCATATATGGAAGCATAGAATGGTAGCTGAAAGGATGAAAAGATCAGGCCAATAGAAACATCATATGCTTGTGAGGAAGAGGAATTATTTACTTCCTCTCAAGGCGTTTCCAACAGATGAAGCAAGAGATTTTGCTAAAGAGAATGGTCTGTTACTCACTGAGACATCCACTCTAGACTGCAGAGGCAGAGTTGCTCTACAGGCGGTCCTCCCAGGGACAGAGATGTGAAAATGACTTCTCTACACAATATAACCCTAATTACGTTTCACTAACCACTAATAAAAAGTCAAAGGCACAATGAGGTCATAACATATAAATCAATTCTCCTCTCGCCTAGGCTTCTGTGTATGATTTAAGTTGCAGGTCGTATTGTTAAATATATGTGAGATTCACGTAGCTAAAAAATGAATTCAATTTTTAAAAGAAAGTCTTTTAAATAGGATTAAATATGTGTCTGAACTCAGATAGCACAGTCTCTGAACATAACAGCAAATAAAAAAATAAGGAAAATATTGATATATTACCTAAAATTTTAAATCTCATACATGAAAAGACACCATAAATAGAATTTGAAGGCCAAGTTTTAGAAGAAAAATTTCAAAACTTCACAATAAATTTGACTATCATTAATATGTAGCGTTCTTACAAATCAATAAGAAAAATTTTAAAGCCAGTAGAAATTATGCTGAAAACATTATCAGTTACTTTTAAAATAAACCTAAGTAGCCAGTAAATATATTACCTGATTAGTAATCTAAGAAACATAAATTTAAAGAAAAGTGACTTTTTTCTGTCAAATTGGCAAATACACACACAAACATATATATATATATACACACACACACACATATATATATATACACACACACACACATTCTTTTTTTGCTGGGGAAGATACTCCCTGAGCTGACATCCTGCCAATCTTCTTCTTTTTTTTGCTTGAGGAAGATTGGCCCTGAGCTAACATCTGTGCCAATCTTCCTCTATTTTGTATGTGGGACACCGTCACAGCATGGCTTGATGAGTGGTGTAGGTCTGCATCCAGGATCCTTACCCAAGAACCCAGACCACCAAAGCAGAGCACGCAGAACTTTAACCACTCAGCCATGGCAAATATATTTTTAACTATACCAAATGTCTCAGAAGTATACACACTCTTTCATCCAGCAATTTCATTTCTATAACTTTATCTTAAGGCAATTACAATGGATATTCACAAAAGTGTATGGCCAAAGCTGTCAATGAAGGCAATATTTGTAATAGCCCCAAAATGGAAACCCTTTAGAAGTCCAACAATAGGAGATTGGGTTAAATCAATTTTGATAAATTCCTATAATAAAAGAAATACCATAACATAGTAGTTAAAGAGCACAGACTAGTTTTAAATTAGCTGGATTCAAATCTGAATTTTATAATTCTTACCTTGGTGAGTTATTAATTTACCCTAAATCTCAGTATAAATGGGGATCCTAAAGTGCTTCACACGATGATTGACAGGAGCATTAAATGAGATAATGTAACAGTGCAGTTATTATGAGGTGTCTAGCACATGGTGCCCATGAAAATTAACTATCAGTATTTTCTTTTAATAGAGGATCATTTAGACATTAATGTCTCAGTAGACCATGTAATAAAAGGGAAAGTGTTTACGATGTGTTGTTAACGTGAGAAAGCAGGGTATAAAATTTTACTTAAAGTATAACACAAATTGTATAACAAGAGAAACATGATGCAGGTATTAAAAAGCCAGGAATGTACATCCAAACATTAACAGTGTTCTCTCTAGTTACTATACTATTTTCTCCTTTGTAATTTTCTACATTTTCTGCATTTCTCTACAATGAACACCTATTTTGTAATAAAAATAATAATCACAAATAAAAACATAACCTGATACTTGGCTGAATATGTCCACTCTCCTCTCCTTGACTATCACAAAATATTACACAGTTTCCCCTGATATCTGCGAGTAGAGGGTTCCTAGGAAACATTTCGTAGCCAGAATGGTGTCAAGTGAAGAAGCAATTACCATTAATTTATTTGGGAAAATTTTTGAGTGTTCCTGGAGCCCCCAAAAAATAACCTACCAAAATAAATGGAGATAAAGTGCGGGTGCTCACAGACACGTTGAAAGCGATGGGGCTGGAAGCTGAGACGCTGCATGTGGTCCCCGGGAAGGAGCCTGGCGGTGCCACTCTCTCTGCTGGGGTGCGCGCTGCCTCCATAAAGCTTGCTGCAAAACAAACACTAAGCGCTATTTTCGTTTTTTGCCTTTTTTCATAAAAGCGAAAACACTCTTCGGATTTCTTTTCGTTAGCGAAAACAGGTACTGATGCACGTCTTTCGTAAAAGCGAAGTGCTGTAAAGCGAACTTTTGGAATGTGGGGGAACCCTGAGCCACATAGTTTCATTCTTCCAAATATCCAGCACTTATACTTTATCAACAAATTCACTCCTGTCGGCTGTGATTAGATCCAAAGTAGCATTTTCCTTTCACTGCTTCCCTTGCCTTTTGGCAGATAGAATTATCGGGAAGGCATGTCAAGAATGCATTTTCCTGGTAATAGCTGATATAATGCAGTGTCACATATAAAGCGGTTTTAATTTTTTTTCTCCTTTGGACCTGGATAGGATTAGGGTACAGACATAATGGCCCTTTGTTTCTTTGCCAATATTCAGAAGAATTTTTTTTCCTTTGTTAGAAATAAAAACAACACGGTATCTATTTGTACCTTTTAGTAGTAACCATTCTAGGTTGCCTAAACACCAGATATAAAATAATGTTAATAATAATGATAACAAAATGATAATATTTTAAGTGCCAAGCACCTAATGGATGAACAATAAATATTTGTTTAATAAAATGGAACTGAAACAGGTACCAGGAATTGTGTAAAAAATATTCATATCGAACTTCAGTTGTTCTTAAATTTCAGAGATGTTATATATTTCACTATTTTTGAAAAGAAGACTTCTATAAAGTTTTTGCCTGGGGGACTTGGGGACTCATATTTTGACTTTGTCACTGGGCTAGTGTTATTCAGGGCATCCTTGATAGCAGCAGTTAGTGACACTTTTTTCTCCCCTTTACAACAAATATTCCTGCATTTGCTGTTTCTCTTACGAAAGTCCCTATCTCCACTGCTCATTCTCTTAGAGCCTGATTCATCCCCCTTGTCACTGGGCGAGTCCCTGTTCCTATCACCATCCACCTATATCAGTCAGGATTAGGTTTGATTCAAGCTAACAGAAAACACAACACAAAATAGCACTGGCTGTTTTAGGGAAGTTTAAGTTAAGGGGTCTGGAGGCAGGCAGTCATGACCAGGGTTTCCACAAGGTCTTCAGAAGCTTCCACACAGTCCTTTCAACTCATTGTCCTGCCATCCCTGGAGGGTGTCCTTGACTCCATGATCCAAGATGGCTGACGGACCTCTAACCAGCACAGTCATGTTGCAGGCAGCACAGCGCATGATGGCTATGCTGTCTTCCTTTTAGGGGACTTGCTCGAGGGAGCTCACGGCACTAGTATTCTCTGCCACCCTCACTGACCCTTTGCTCTTCACACCACAATCTCTCTTTTTTCTCCTGTCCTCCTTTCCCTTCTTCCAGTAGAGTCTCCATCCTAAACACTTTGTTCAACAGAGACCTCCATATGTATTTTTGTTACGTAATAACACTGGGTGCCAAACACCATCTTCTTGCCTCGCATTTATCAGGATGCTCAGGAATGAGCCTCACTCATTTTACTCCCTCAACCTCTCTTCTAGATCAAACGTAATGTCAACACAAGTTCTTTCTTTGTAAAATCCCTCGGAGCCATGTCTTTCCTTTCGTTCACACTGTAACTACCTTTATAGGACCCTCAACATATCCGATCTGGCGAGAATCCACTCCTTGTTTATGATACTCCTCCTTAAACCCATCCTCAATCATCCTATAAGGTGAATCTTCCTGAAGAGCTGCAGAAAGGCGTCTCAAGAAGAGGTCCTGGAGAGGAATTTGGGAACTGGGGATCTCGTCTCAGCTTTGCTTCTCACAAACTGTGTGACCTCACAGAATCCACAAAGTCCTCTAAGACTCAATTTCCTCCCCTGTGATTTTAAGACCAAGTCACAGTAGGAGCACAATAGAGTCCCCCAGTGGTGGAGGGGATGGAAGTAGCAGCTTCCCGTACTTCATCCGATCCCACGCTCTCCTGAGCGATAGCACAACTATCAGCGGCCTGACTCCAGGTGAGATACACCTCTATCTCAGCAGCTGGTAAAGGGATAGGAGAATCCTCGCTCTCATTGCCCAGGTGTGCTACATTTCACCGCCCCACAACTCTTCTAAATCACGTGCCTCCCCTACTTAGAGACCCTCAATGGCTCCCTATTGTCCTTTTCTTCATTTACTTAACAAATCTGTGTTGAGCACTTACATGTGCCAGAGTCTTTGCTAGGTGCTTCGGGAGAGGAAGTTGTCCTCACAGCATTTGAGCATAATTGGGAAATCACACAATTTGAGAAGCAGTAGCAATAAAATGTGATATGTGTTTGATAAGAGGTATCATGTGAGCACTTAATAGGAGCATTTAACCTAGTCTGGGAATATCAGAGAAAATTACCAGAGGAAATAAAGTTCAAACTTATTCTTTTCCTCCAAACTCTCCGTGTTCTAATCCCACCTACATGTATATTTTACTGTATGCTTGCTACCCCACAGCCCACATACCCTGTTCTCCAACTAAACGGATTATACATCCATTCTGTGCTGAGGACATCCTACACTGTTTTAAGACTGCTGTCTTCTTCTAAATTAGAAAGATACATATCCTGGAACCCCTCTCTCCTTCCTACTGCTGAGCCACAGATGTTTCCAAGCAGTATTTCAGACACAGGGAGCTTTTCATTCTAGCCTAGCAACAAAGTTTGGGGGCCATATTTTTCTGGATTTTTATAACTGGTTTGTCTCCTTTAAACTCATTTCAAACTCTGCTATTCAGCCACCACTGCACAGCTGTCTATAATCTACAAAGTAACTTGCTGGACCTGTTGGCCTAGGGTAGAATAATTTGCTCCAAGGAAGTTCATCAACGGCCCCCACAAGGATTCTGGGGAAGTTTGAAATCCATGGAGATAGAGAAGTATGCTGGAGACTTTGAAACATATTCTGAAGCAGCATCCAGGTCCCTTGTAATGTCAGGCCTGGGTGCATAAAATAGATTGAGTTCAACTGTGCGCATTATGTACGCGCGCTCCCACGGTTAATGATGGGAGAGGAACCAGCCGAGCGTTTTCAGCACTAACTGACCAAGCCATTCCACCAGGACATCGTTTCCTTCAGTCAGTCAGGCACTGTGAAGCCATTTCAAGTATTTCCATCACTCTTATTTTAGCCAAATGTTTGATATTCTTCCAATAGTACAATCCTTGTTGCAAAGAGTGTAAGATACAAACTGACATTCGAAGGATTAGACAGGATGGTGGTCAAACTCTGCTCTTAGCTTACATTCCGCCAGCCATTTGCTGTGTGACTTAGCACAAGGCACCTCCCACCCACACTGTTTTCCCATTCTGACCTAGAAATTGATGGCTCGAGGGAGGCATGTGCCTAAAAGAGTGTCTGTGAAATCCGTGGCATGCTTTGAAGAGACTGTTAGTAATTTAAGTTTTTCACTACTGATATGATCCAGCCTCTTTTCTTGATACATCATTCAAGTCAATTCATTGATAGAATTAGTAGTAGTCAACTTTGTCTTTCACGATGAGCCCAGCGCCTCTGCCGTCCTTATTACTTTTTTTCTTACTTGCATTCAGCCTTTTACTTAGCAGTAATCAACCACACATACTTCACCCATGGAAAAGGCAACGCATTAATTGTCGCCAGTCATTAAATAAATTCCTTTATTTTTAAGAAAAAAATACTTTCTCCCAAACAATCTACTCTCTGCCATTCCTTAACACAAAGGCTGTTGAT
This sequence comes from Tapirus indicus, assembly GCA_031878705.1. NCBI lineage: Eukaryota > Metazoa > Chordata > Mammalia > Perissodactyla > Tapiridae > Tapirus > Tapirus indicus. The sequence goes on along the minus strand of CM062918.1, from coordinate 151,416,274 downwards.
AATTGTTCTTTCCATTTATGCCCATAAAAATCTGACAGTCTGAAAGACAACAGCGTTTGATCATCTTTTTCAGGCCTTATGTAACCATTCATTTATCTTGAAAACATGAGGATTGGCCTCAGTGATGGACTGAAAATTCTCTTCAGTGCAAGACTGAGGCATAGACATAGCCTGAGGCAATTTCAAGTTTTGACCTGGAATTTACGTCAAACATTGGCATCACCACTTAGCTGGGGGTTGGGGAAATACTGAGTCAACCTGAGGCAAAAAGCATATACCTTCTATTTGTATTCTCTCCCAGTATGCTCATGCTGTCCACAGTTCCCAATTTCTTCCCAGCTCTATGTCCCACTTGCTCTTTTCTCTTCCTGTGAAGATTCTTCTAGTCCAATGTTACCTAGAATCCTAGAATCTCAGAGGTGGAAAAAAACACAAGCTCGTCTGGTTCAAACTTCTATCCAGGGCATCAGTTCTGCCTACAACATTTGTCAGAATATTTTCCAGCCTCTGCTGGACATCTCCTAAAACAAGGAATTCACTATTTCATTCTAAAAGATTACTAGATTTTTTCCATTGAATAAAAATCCTCTGCTAGTTTCTACTTGTGGCATTTTCTTCATTCGTTTGTTTATTGAGGAGGGGGCAATTGGGCAGAATTTTTAAGAGTAACTCTAAGAGTTTCCAGAAGAAGAGAGGGTATCCAGGTGGACAGAGAAAGCAGAAAGTGCAGTATATGAAAAAGCACAGAAAATCTAGCTGTAAGTAGTTTCGGGCAGATAGCTTTACCCTTCTTATCTGTTTCTTTTGTGTCTTTGGGAATCCTTCATCCTTTGCCACCCACGTCCTTCTCCAGGACCTCATGCCACCGCATGTCACCTCTTCTTCTCTGTATCTCTGTCTCTCCTATGTTCTTTCAATGATGTTGAGTCTTCCCCAAGATAAATGCCTTCCATCGACCCTGCCTGGCCTCCGGTTGCCACCCTCCTTCTACCTTTCATGAATAACTCATGGCGAGTGTAGCCCCATGCACCTTAAGGCGTGGTTCACGAACAACTCACATCAGAGTCACCCAAGTCCTTCTTTGACATGAAGCCTCTTGGGCTCCAGCTTCAGGACTGATGAATCAAAAGCTGTGTGGCAATCTGTTGGTTTTTTCTTTTAAAATGAAGCTGCTCTGAGATTTGAGAACCACTGATGTAGCCAAGACTCCCAGATCCCTCAGTCCCCTGTCCGCAAGCTCCCACCCCGTCTTTCTAAAGCCGTGCTCTCCAAGAGCATCAGTGACTCCATGCTGCCAGCTCCCGCAGGGTCTTCTCAGCAGCAGTTACTCCTTAGAGTTCTAGCCTCCCGTTTTCTGAAATCACCACCTTTAGGGGGTTTTCCGCCTTATTTTGTCTCCTCTTTCTCTGACTCTTCACTTGCCCATGCTTTAAATGAAATTGCTTCCCATGCGTTCATCCATGACCCTTTTCTTAATCTATGTGTGCTCCTGGGGAATTCTAAATCATGGCTCCAATTCCTGTCTATACACCTGTGAGCCCCAATACCCATGTGCTGCTCTACCTCTACTTCCAGCTTCCTATTAGTCATAACAAATGATCAAAGTCAACATTTCAAAAACATAATCTTCTCCATAGTCCCTCCCCCCAAACCTATTTCCCCATTTTTGAGTTTATAAGATATCAGTGAGGATGCTTTCAATCTTAAGTAACAGAAAACCCAAACTCAATTTGTTTGAACAATAAGGAAAATGTATTATTTCGCATAATAAGAATTCTGGAGATAGGTCAATCTCGATCGGTTAACTCAGAGGCTAAATGACATCAAGCAAGTCCCAACTTCTTCTATTTTTGCTTCCTGCCATTTTCAGCCAGTTGGCTTATCCTCAGGCTGGCCTCTCCTGAGATCACACTGCAGTTCCAGGCTGCTTATTCAGACAGGGCAATGTCCGCTGGAAGAAGATAGGGGCTATTTCTTTTTGTTTGTCTTCATATCAGCAAAGAAAACCTTTCCCAGGAGCCTTCTAGAAGACTTCTCTCATCTCATTGGCCAGAATTCTGTCAGATGTACTTTCCAAAATTGTCTGCTGTAAAATGGAAAGAGGGGAACCACGGTGGTAGGCCTGCCTGTCCTGCGCCATATGGTTCTCTGCAGGATGGTGGGTGTCTGAGTAGAGTCAGGGTTCCGTTAGAAAAGAGAGCAGGTAGTTGAATCAGTTAGGGTTAGGTTTGACTGATATTAACAAAGACCCAATTCAACAGTGGTTTAAATACGTAAAGAAGTCCAGGGTCCGGCCCGGTGGCACAGGGGTTAAGTTAGCGCTCTTCACTTCTGCGGCCCAGGGTTGGCAGGTTCGGATCCTGGGTGCGGACCTACTCACAGCTCATCAAGCCATGCTGAGGTGGCGTCCCACATAAAGCAACTAGAAGGATGCACAACTATGACATACAACTATCTACTGGGGGCTTTGGGGAGAAAAACTCAAAAAAGGAGGAAGATTGGCAACAGATGTTAGCTCAGGGCCAATCTTCCTCAAAAAGAAAAGAAAGAAAAAAAATGAAATCCAAATGCAGACAATCCAGGACAGTTGTATTAGCTCCATGAAGTGATGAGGGATCCAGGCTCCCTCTAAGCTTTCTGCTCTTCTGTGTGAGGCTCTATGCCACAGTCCAGCCAGCCTCTTCACTCGAGGCAGTAGGATTCCGGAAATGAGAGAGAAGGGCCCAATCTCTCTCTTTTAAAGAGACTTCCCAGAAGTCCCTGGCAAAATTTCTTCCTACATTGCAAAGGAGGCAGATAACTGTCTTTTTCAGCTTGACACTTTGTCCAGGGCTTTGATGCCCAGGAAGAAGTTCTACTGGGAGGCAACTGGCAAATCTGCTTTGGAGTGAATGGTCCTACAGGCAGCCAGTTGTGTCTGCTGCTCTCACCATTCATCCCCCACGCCATCCCAGCTAGAAACCAAGCACCTTCTTTAATTGCTTCCTATTATTTGACATATTCAATAGGGCACTGAGCCCCGATAATTTTGTCTGCAACAGATTAACAAACCTTTTCTTTTATCTCAATTCCACTGCCTCTGCCTTAGATCAGAACTTCATATCTGTACTCTTGTAACGGCTTCCTTCCAGTCCTCTCTGCATCCAGACTTCTTATTTCAGTCTTTTCCCCTACTACCTTCAGGTTCTTTCTTAAACACAACTCTGATTTACTAAAAGAACTATAATAGCACTCGATTGCTTTCCAAATAAAGTGAAACCATTAGTATGCCAATCAAAACTCTCAATACTGAGACCCCAACCAACTGCCTGCACTTTAGTCAAATCAGATCAAATCCTTTTAGGGCACCCAGGTAGCACTCATTCATTTAGTGATTTTTGTTTTGATAATATATTACAATATGCTGTTAATGTATGTTTTTCTTCTTGCTCCATAAGCTGCCAAATGCTTTCAGCCAATGAGATCCTGATGTGCTTTCCTAATTATGTCTGTTCTGCAATGCGTACGGTTTATTCCATTATGGCCTCTCTGTCTGTCATTTATTTACACGATTTGGCTAACTAAAGGTATGCACGTTGTATTCTTGGACTGATTGCAAAGGAGCAATGGGAAAATAACTACCTGGACTTAAAATGCAGGGTTTTGTATATTTGTTTAGGGTTTTTTTTCCAGCTTTGCTGAGGTATACATGATAAATACAGATTGCATCTATTTAAGGTACAACATGACGTTTTGATATGGGTACAGTGTAAAACGATGACCACAATCAAGCTCATTGACATATTCGTCACTTCACGTAGTCACGATCTTTTTGTGGGGGAGGACTCTTCAGATCTACTCTCTTAGCCAGTTTCAAGTATAAGTACAGTATTTTTCTAAGGTGTACACTGTGATGACTCGATACATGTGTATATTGTGAATTGATCACCACAGTAAGGTGAGTTAACACATCCTTCACCTCACATAATTACCATTTTGTTGTTGTTATGGTGAGAACATTTAAGATCTACTCTCTTAGCAAATTCCAAGTACGTTACAGTATTGTTAACTATAGTCCCCACGCTGTACATTACATCCCCAGAACCTATTCCTCTTATAATGGGAAGTTTGTACCCTCTGACCAACATCTTCCGGTTCCCCACCCCCCCCCCCCCCAGCCCCTGGAAACCACCACTCTACTCTGTCTCTGTGAGTTCAACTTTCTTAGATTCCACATATAAGTGACATCATACAGTATAAAATGCAGGTCCCAAGGAGGCTCAAGTACCTTCAAGAAAATAATGGAAGAACAGAGTAACAAGCGTCAGCTGACACGGGATTGGAGAAAGTCCCCTGACACTGGAGAAGCACCGTGACTATGCCACAGACCGGGAGGATGACCCAGCCGTGACTGAAGTGGGAAGATGCTCAGGAGGGAGACCCACCATGACTCCAGGGACTTGAAGACACATAAAGAGAAACAGCGGGGGATGATACCCGAAGAATGGCTTCCCAAATTTGTGCTATAACGACCCCTATGTATCGATTTAGTTAGTGCTTTTATTTCTAGGAATGCATCCCATCTTCCGATCTGACAGGCAGAACAGACTTACCCTGAAGCTAATACAGCTCAAGGGTAAGGACCCCCGAGTACAGGTCCCGCGTGAGTTCACGGCAGGGCCAGAGCTGTATGCTCGTGTGCCTGTACAGGTATTTTTCGATCATTTAAACGTGACAGAAAAATTGCAAAAATGGATACATCGCTATAGCCAGTTGTCCCAATAATGTGCTTTATGGCAGACTGATTCAATTTAGGACCACGTATCGCCTGTACTTTAAGTCTCTTTAGACTCCTTCAGTCTGAAACCGTTCCTGAGTCCTTTCTTGACTTTCATGACCTGGATGCTTTTGAAAATTACAGGCCAGTTATTTTGTAAAATATCCCTCAGTTTGGGTCCATCCCATGTTTCCATGATTGGAGTCAGCTTATGCATTTTGAGAGGAATATCACAGAAGAAACTCTGTGTTCTTCTCACTGCTTCTTGTCAGGCGGTGCATGGTTTCTGCTTGTCCAGCTGCTGGTGACGTCAACTTCCACCATGACTGAGGGGGTGTTTGCTGGGTTTCTCTGGTCTAAAGTCGCTCTTTTTTCCCCTTTGTAATTAATGTATAGTGGGGAGGTATTTCGAGACTATGTGAATTTCCCATTCTTCCACCCACTAGTTTTGGGGTTCATTAACGACTTGAATTATCACTATAATGGTTGCCCAAAGGTGATTTTCTAATTTCCTCATCCTTCTACATTTATTGGTTGGTATTACACTGTAAGTAAAAGCTTTTTGTTCTCCCCATTTATTAGTCATTAATTAATTTACATTGGTGTGAATTCAGGATTATTTTATTCAATGAGCAATAATCTATTATTATCATACTTTATTTTGATCTGAAGTTGTCCCAGATTTGGCCACTGGGAGCCCCTTCAAGCTGGCTTCTGTGAATTTTGACCTGTCCCCAGCACCTCTTGCTTTCTAAAATAACAATATTCCCAAGTTGATCTTGTAATTTCCCTGCGCCACACCTGCATTGGTATTGACGAACCAAGATCTGGGCGCTAGGGTGCTCATTCCTTTGGGGGTGTTGCTATTCCCAAGCCTTCTCCGTGGAGAAGCTGAGGAACATATGCATCTACACACATTTCCACCTATATTTATTTTTTTGTCTTTCTATATGTGAGTTCACACTGATACCTCCTATTGCAATCCAACATCGCAAGGTTCATTTAACTGTCTCCTTAGCATATTTACAACCCTGCTCTCTGACAGTGAGAAACCTGGCACCAAAACCTCAATTTACTTACCTTCTGGATCAATTCCTCCTTTATGTAATCAACCTTCTCCCCTATCCCTGCCACATGGATGCCCCCTCACCCTGTGCCAGACGCCACCTGACCGTACATTGGCTTTCTCCCATCCAGCTCAGGCTCTGACACCCTGCTCTGGGCTGCCACTACCCCCACCCCACCCCACCCTGAGCTCAGATTTCCTCTCTACTGCTCTCAGGCAGTGGGCGTCGTGGACAACCTCCTCATTCTTCCTGGGCTCTGACATCTGACAGCCCACACCTGTCCATTTCCCTTTCCCTTCGCACAGACGCCCTCCTCCTTCATCCCCTTCAATACTTCATGCTGCTGCCACCACCGCTGCTGCCACTCCTGACAGACACCTGCCTCGCTTGGTCCCAATTAATGCTTTTTGGACTAAATTACTCAGAAAATAAGAGTGGAAGGGAGGAAGGATTTTTATGTTTTTATAAAATAAGGATATGTATGCTTTCATAAATTTGGAAAAAGTAAGATATTTTTAACCACAATCAGGTAAGAACACCATCTCTTCCCACTGCAGCTTCCCCTCTGTCACATGAGCCCTAGCACTGAGTGGCATCGGAGTGGCCATCTACATTTTGGGATCCAGCTAAGGAGAAGTTGACTTGGAGTTATATTTAGTTTGGATACAGTGGAATATATTTATGTTGAATCAATATTATATACTTAAATTTAACTTTATTTTGTCACCTGAAAAGCATTTATGTGTGACTTTATTTAATAAAGTGAAACAAATCTGTTCAGTTGTAACCTGCCACTAAGCAACATTTGCAATCAAACATTATGACGTGACAACACAGCTGTCAAAAAAATTGAGAACAAAGATCTTGTTACTGATCATTAATAAGTTTGCAGAATGTGTGACACGTGCAGCTCATTCCTCAATCTTGCTGGGAAAAAACTGGTCTCACAGCTCCTGAGGTTGCAATTACTATGGCATTTTGTAGAAGTTATATGCTTTTTGGCTCATCTCCTGGATAGAGTATTTAAACACACATACCAACTTGGATATTTTTTTTTTTTTTTAGTCTAGATGTAACAATTTGATTTGTCCATTATAAAGCTGTTCAAGATTTGCAACATGGACACAAATGAGATGTAAAAGTTAGTGACACTAAAATACTATTTAACTGTAATTTGGTAGTCACTTATGAACATTTTGGTAGAACAAGTGAGAAATTACAGATTCCCGATCTGGATGCATATAAAGGGTACCTCCTTTTATCGTATTTAAGTTTACTTATTAAGGAAAAGTAAAAAATTCAGAAGAAATTAATGAAATATGAAACGTGATAAAAATGAGTGATAAAATATATAGAAATTATTCTGACACTGAAAAGTCATTCATAGGAAGAAATAAATTTTGAACAAAAGTAATAAAAAAGCTCACAGATATTGTTTGATAATCCAATTAATGAAGTGGAGTGAAGCATGTGAATATAGTGAAATAAATATTAAACTTCTTGCTGATTTGACACAAAATAACTGACATCAAGGAAGATAAAATAAAACTCATGATTTGCCACCACAATGAAAAAGTTAATGACAGCAGGATGATAATGTCATTAATTCAAAGAGAATTGAAGATGAGTCACTGCCAAAAAGAAACTGAAATGCCCTTAAATCTTACAGCTCATGTATAAAAGAAACTTGATAATTCCTCAAATTTGATAATACTCCTAAAAATTTAACATGACGTTAACAATAAAGAGTTGTGAAATTGAAACATATTTTTTCTAAGTGGATAATATTAAAAATCAAATTTTATCAGCCATACTAGAAAAATTAATGAACTATCTTTCTTTTTTCCATACATACTATGTTGTAAAATTGTTGCCATATGAAGAGGCTCGCAAGAAGTATAAACTCCCCAGAAACACTGAAGAAAAATATTATAGAGTTCTGTTAGGCAGCTCATTAATTCAACATTATTTTTATTTTTCTGAATTTTGTGAGGTTTGTGATATTTGTCAGCTTTTACATTTGTGAGTTGTGATCTACTTTCTCATTCTAAATAAATCTTCACTTTAATATTTCATTTTATATTCACAATTTTTATTAAAGAGGGTCCCCCAAATATATCATCTCAAGCCCCACATAGTCTGGATCTGCCCCTTCTAGAATTTACAGTATCCCAGCATCCTGCCAAACCTTCTTCACTCACGCTATTCCCTGTGCCAGCACCTGTCACCACCCTCTTTGTTACTTAGTATTCAAGACATAACTCACAGGGAGACTCCTCTGCAAAATCCTTTAGCCTCCACTCCTACCAGTCTTCCAGGCAGAGTGCTTTCAGAGGAGCATTTATATGTCTTATTTGTAAGAAGATCTAGAATTATATCCCTGAATGGACGTGAACTCTTTGAAGGCAAGACAGTGACACATTGTCCCAGCTGCCAGCCTTACACCTGTTACTCAGTGAGATTTAGTAAATACTGGGTAACCGATGAATTTATGAGCGAGTCACACAAGAGAGTGAAATTTTAAGACACACAGTTGCCAATAACCAGAGACAGTGTGGTGGCTTTCATTTTTATCTTGTTACTTAGATTTCTGGGTCTTTTCCTGAGCTCTTTTGTGCCTGTAATCCAACCATTATGGCAGATCTTCTGTTGCTGGAGAAACACTTTTATTTTCTAAAGCTGTTGTTAAGGTATCTTTTACAAACAAGTAATTTCTTAGGGGAAAAAAGAAGAAGAAAAAGGCTGGGGCCACAGCACAGTGCTCAGGGGGATCTTATCGTTTCTTTGTCGTGTGGACAGAGGAACAGAAGCCTCTGAAAAGATTTTCTTTTCATTTCCTGATCTATACAGCAATCTATTAACTTCCTTTCCCTCCCACACAATGACTTTTTTCTGCTTTTTTCCTTTCCTCCACGGAATATTTCATTTCCTTCCTGATATTCAGCACATTAGCTCTTTCTCTATGTTTCGACTCTCTTGCACTGCTTCATATCGATGTGCCCAACTGCAGAAGGCCCTTGTCAGGCCTGCCTCTACTGTTATTCCTGTGTGTTCTCATCACTGGTCCCCGTCCAGGCCGACTTGCACAAAGCCATACCTGTCTTTGCTCAGGCCTTCCATATATATTGTGTCCTAGACTGGACGTGCCACCATGCCCAGGACTCGCCTGTCCTTCCGCTAGGCATTGCAAAATTAACTGGAACCTCCACCATTCATAAGCAACGTGCTCCCCGTGTTTCATCTCTGAACACTGTTTATGGAAATGGGGCAGCCTAGTGCTACCGAGTGAGTAGTTTGATCACCGCCTTGTGCTCGCACTCCATGTGCGTTTATGCCTTCATTTATTCAACAAGCTATCACTGAGCGCTTCAGACGTATTAGGGACTAAGATTTTGGGGGTATAATTCATAGGACTGGGGCTTTCTCACCCAGAGTTCTGTGTGAATTATAGAGTTATGGAAAGCAAAGAGGCTTTGGAGCCAGAAAATTTGGGTTTGCACCCTGACTCTGCCTCCAACCAGCTGTGAAAGGGTTTACCTGTCAGGTTTTCAGTTTTGTCACATGTAAAATGGGGAAAATAATATCCATGTTCTAGAGTTGTTGTTTGGATTAAATGACATAATTTTCAAAGCATCACTGAATGGTAGATTAGGGAAGGGCATGCAAATGTCCTAGAGTTTTCTCCATTTTAATTGGAAACATACTTTTTTCCCTTCAAGGAAGTTAAAGGGCTGAGGCTGCTGGGCAGCACCAAAGACAAGAGAAGCTGTCTCAATGCCAACCCCAGCCCAGCCCTGAGAGGCCACCCAACCCAAGGCGGAGATGCTTCCCTGTTCTTCCCAACCATTCCCAGCATCAGGCCCCAGCCCAGAGCTAGCAGCAGTAGAAGCTAGCCCATGACATGACACTGAGGGAGAAGCATCCAAGAGAAAGCAGCAGTGACAGCTGCCCCAGCCCAGGGTTGACAGCACCCAGGAAGTGAAGATTCTGAAGAGAGAGCAGCTTTCCTCAGATTCCCAACTTCCAGGCACTTGGTACAGTGAACATGACCTTGACATCAGCCCTTGGCTGCTGCAGCTGGAATCAATGACCTATCCCTTGATTCAGAAGGAAACAAAAGAGTCTAGGATTGGGGCACAGGAGGGTAGCTGGAGTCCAGAATGATTCTTCTGGGCACAGACAGGAACCACTGGTTTCACTGAATTCTTACATTTCCTGGAACCACACACCACTGTCTTTCCCCAGTTCTGTGGCTGGGGAGACACCTGCCACCCGGGCAGAACTGCGATCCTAAGGCGTTGAGTGCTTTCCACACACCAGGCACAGTGCTAGAGTATGTCCCTTCCACCTTCCCAACTCTTGAAGGTGAGTGTTATTCCCATTTTACAGATGAGGAGCCCAGCTCAGAGACAAGATAAGCACCTTGTCCACAATCACACCGGGGAGAACTTGGATTTCAACCTGGGTTCTGATTCACACAGCCAGGCCGCTTCCAGCTCCCACTTTGTAGGTTCTCGGCTTTTATGGCATGAATTCTGAATGAATTGTGGGCCTGCTTCCCTCTTCACAGTACCCAAGAGATTCAAATATGGGCACTTAAAGTTTTCATGGCTATTACTTACTTTGTCATCTCCTGGGGAGGGCAAGGAACTGTGGATTGAACCCTGGGGAGTTATTGGAAGTGCTGCTCAGTGACCCTGCTCCACTTCAGATAACTCCCTCTTGGTGTGTGCGTGTGTGTGCAAGAGCACGTGCATACATATACTATATATATAACTACTGCCTGGACTAACATTGCACAGAGGGGGCTGGGACTTCATAGTCACAAGTAGGAAGAACAGAGCAGGATTCCCTCCAACATTTGTGTCACCTCACTTCTTCCAAGAAACTTTCCTGAATGAATCCACCAAATTGTTCATTCTAACACAGTGGCTATATAGAATGCTTTCTCTTAACGTGTTCTTGCTTCATTCTGCTTCATTTTTTTTAAACATATGATATCTTCCTAACTAGGCTAAACAGCTCTAAAGTAAAACCATTTTTCCCTTTTGTTGGTCCCCATACTGAACGCTCTCAGTGCTTGTTAAGTATTATCACCCTTAAAGCACTGTGCAATTGCTGGGGGTCGGGGAGGAGGATGGAGAGGAGAAAGCAGGGAGAGGAGCAGGGCTTTTGGAATAAAAGGCACATACACACCTAACCTGGATCTCCCCAGGCCACATCAGCCTTGGGGAGCCTGGCCAGGCAACAGGATCAAGAGATTTTTAACAAAAGGGAGTCTGTCTGGTCTGTTGCCTCCAGATGGACCACGGGAAGCTCAGCCTGTCGCAGGCCCCTGGAGTGGCCGAGTGTGCTGCTGCGTGGACTCCAGACTTAGTCCTCCTGGCTGCCATGTGGGAGCCTTCGCCCTCTTCTTGCCAGCAGACTTCCTTGGGTGTCAGGTCCTTGTGCTGATGTCCAGCAACCCGGTGGCCGTGGCCCTTGCTCTTTCACTCCTACAACTCGGCTAAGGGGATCCCAGGGGGCTGGTCTGAATGGCATTTCCAGGTGGAACTGCTGCTGCCGCTGGAGCCACCCCGCTTCGGTCTGAACTGAGGAACTGATCCCGCTACCACATGGGGATGCTGTTACAGGCCCCGGAGCCATGCTGCCCGCCTGCAGTTTACGACAAGTCTGGGGATCAGCGTCTTATCCGATACTCCTCCTCCCCTGGTCTACTGGATGCAGCGAGGGCCAGAGGGAAACCTGAGCAACATAAACCTTGCTCACCTGGGACTGCTCCTCCCCTTTGACCAAGCTCGCACACCTCAACCTTCTTAGGGTGAATTCCTTCCCACAAGGCTCCGTGGTTCCTCTTGCAAATAACACCCTGGCAGGCGGGACTGCCTGCTGACCCTCCAAACGTGTGTGGAATATGAGCATTTGCAGCGGCCTCCCAGACCCTGGTCTCCCTCTGGAACCTGTAGACACCGCTCCCGTGGTCATTTTGAACAGGGGATTCTAAAGGATTTCTGTGTGCCCGTGAGTGCCGCTCTCTTGAAGATCACCCCCCACTCCCCTTGCCCATGTCAGGGGTACAAGTGGGTTTGGAAGTTTTCAGTCTATCAAGGACTCCTGTTTAGAAAGCTATTTCATTCCTAAATTTTCATTTAAAAGAGTAGTCCTTAAGTTGTTTAAGCAACTAATCCTTGATATTAAATCCAGTGGAACTGGCTCAATTATTCTATCCTAAATGCACGTGAAATTAGTTATTAGTAAGGGTTATCCTATTTATGAAAAAGTTGCTGAAAATTGGAAACTTGGCAGTCATCCAGGATGGAGCAGTACTTTTAAGCCTTTTATTTTTTTCTTTCAGAAAAGAATGCATGTTGCCCATTTCTAAACTTTGCAGATTTCTCAAAAGTTTGCTGAAAGGGGTTAATGGTACTAGCATTGAGGCCAAGATGAAAATTTGGGAGACAATTATCTTTTGAGAATTTTGAAAAGTCTCCACTTTAGGAATGCTGTTGGGGAACAACTCAATTTCAAATGCTTCTCCTATAAAGTTAATTATCCCTCCCCACCAAAAAAAAAAAAAAAAGAGAAAACTTATTCAGAATTGTGTTTAACTGGTTAAATACAACTCCAGTGCACAAAACAATCACAAACACAGAAAAAAACTTTTTTTTTTTTAGTTTGGGCATTTTGAGGAGTTGGCTCCAATTTTTGAAATATTTAAATTAAGCAACTGGAATCTTGAATGTTTAATCTCAGCTGTTATAATGTGGCTAATCTCGGTTAAACCTGTAACGTGTTGCTTAGAAAAAGACAACTTAATCTTCTTATTTCTTACCCCCAAGGAGCAGTTTATGCATGTGTAATCGGAATAATCCTTACTAATAATTAAACTAAGGGTCTTCAAGCTTCATGATATTGTGAACTTGTCCTAAATTCTTTCCCTCTCTCCAGCAGTTCTCTTAATTTGGATCTTGTCTGTATGAAGTGTGTAGAAGTGAACTGTGACAGTTTGCATAAGTTTTTTCTTTAACTCATTTGACTCATTTTCACTGAACTAAATGAAACAGGCCAAGAGAAAAATATACTTGATATTCTTGTTTCACTAGCTTAGTAGAGATAACCCTGTTGAACAGTGACCAAGGGCACGTGCCGATGGCCCTGACTTTGGTGGCTTTGTAAAGCAGCGGAAAACAGACAAGCGAAGGTCAGACAGTCTCTCAGAGAGGCAGGAGAGGTGGAGGCACACTGAGTAGCGGTAAACACCAGGCCTGAGGCTGATAGGCACAGAGTATCATCACATTAAATAACTCTGTTAAATAATTTATGCAAACAACTACACTTGCTTGGGAGAGAGAGAGAGAGATGTTAAAATAGCCCTGGTCTCCACCCCCTTGAGGGTCAGCCTCCTAGAGGGAGACAGGAGACATGAGTCCGCGGTGACCTAAGCCTGTCTCGGTTCCCTCGTGAACCTCCTCCATACTTAAACACTCAGTGTAGCCCTACCGTGCAAATCAGTTATTTTATCTGCTGCTCAACCAAAGAAACAGAACTCTCTTCCAGGGCCGAGAGAAAACTTGGCCTCACCAAGTTCATGAGAGGTGGTCTGCCATCTCCATCGGGCACTTCCCAGAGGAATTCTCAAGGGTCATCTTCAACATCCCCGCTTTGTCTTGAGCTGATTTTAGAATGCCACCTCTGAGTAATTTGCTGCTCCAACGTACAATCAGCTCACTGCCATTTACCTCCAGCCCCGTTCCCATCACCTCTAAGGGAAAACCTGATATTTCTCTTCTCTGTTCCACAAACGCTTGTTTTAAAATATGAGACTCAGCTGAAGGGAGGGAGGGGGACAGTGGAGTGTGGTTTGTCTCCAGAACTCTCCTCAGCCAGCCCTTGGCTCTGCAACGCCATCCAAACCTGGGCCATTGTTTCCAATAGACGTGAACTACACGCTTGGTGGTCCCGCTCAGTTTCATCCAGCGGAAACCTTGATTCCAACGTCTCCAGTCTGAGTGGCGTCACCTGCGCAGTGAGGCCCACCCTGACCAAACGATTTAAAACAGAATGTCACCTGTTGACACTCCCCATTCCTCTTGCTTTGCTGTCTTTTCTTCTTTCTCATGGCACTGTCACCGTGCCACCTTTTTACTCTGGCTGTTTTATTCCGACACTTCTGACCTTCTTATTATTTTGTTGTTTGTTGCCTGTCTCCCCTGCTGGAAGTCAACTCCACAAGGCGGGGAGCTCTACCTGTCTGTCCACTGATGCGTGTCAATCACCTACAACAGGGCCTGCCCACGGCAGGTGTCTCACACACTTGTGCTAAGTGAATACGTGAAGCTTCTGCGTCTGAATCCCCCGGGCAGAAATAGTTTGAAGGGTAGTTACTGGCTTAAAGCAGATCTTACATCTGTGCCAAATTCTTTCACTTCATCATCATAAAAACAGGCCATTGTGAATTAGCAAAATCTCCAAAAGTTGGTCACTGGTTACTACACACACGCAAAGTTATGATGTCCAAAACAATTTTTACAATAGTTTGACCATTTTTACAATAGTTCAAAATCCACCATTGCAAATAGATTTGGAGCAGAAATTGGTATGACAGAAAAGCCTAATTCTAGCCAGTGGCCCATTTATTTTAAATTAGGTTCTTATCCACAAAATCCTATTACAGCAAAGTGATTTAAAGAGATTCTTCATCTTCTCTTTAGTGTAACTTAACCTGGGTATTAAGAAGACTTCAATTAAATAGTTTGATGAGGAATCTACATTTTTTAGATCACCAGAGTAATTTAAAACAAATGACTCTTTCTTAAACTCTGCTATTCTCAAACTCTCAATAACACCTGTCTCTTTCTGAAGTGATTTTAGTGGTGACATGGGCAAGCCTTGAATTTTTGCCTTCTCAGTTTTTACCTGCAGGTGCCCCTGCAGGTAAGGTGCCCCAAATAATATTTTTGAAGGCTTGAAAAGTTATTTAAAACACCAATACACATTTTTCTTAACCACATTAGAAGCATACCACTGCCTGCTCACTTCAGGTGTAAGCATGTCGCATCTAATGGAATTGATATTAGCAAATCAATGCAATGCCATTTCAGCACTGTGGGGCACATTTTTCTCCTTTTATTAGAAGTCTAGTTTGTCCAGAGTCTCATTTTTTCATGTTCAGCCATTATAATTTATACAGCTGATCTGGGCCACAAATGTATGGAGACCATATGTTCTGAAATACAAACAGGCAGCCTGTGCTAACGATTTTAGGAATCAAACAAACATTGATTAGTGTTCTGGATCCACCCCTCCCAGGCTGGGCCTGACCTCAGGCATGTTCTCTATTTCTTCACCCGTAAAATGAGTCTATTAGTGCCCACTCTGCGGGATTAGTATGGTTAAACTCCCAATACAGCGTCTGGCTCGTAGAGACTATGTGCCATAAATTGTAACTGTAATCATTATTATTAATTTTTCTGACTTGACCATTTATATATCTGAGAAATCTCATAGAGGCACAAAACATAAATCTCTTTTAATTGTGTATAATCAATTGCTTTTATTGAAAAACATTACATGCAGTGTTATCTTAAAAATCCAAGTTATAGAATCACTGTCTTTATAGGTCCTGAGTCTTGTTCAAGATTCTAGAAGTAACTTCAACATTTTAGGAGGTCCCAAGATCCCTATTGGTCTTTGTTCAAGCAAAGGAACATATATATGTACCAGTTCCTCACTGTTATGGGTTGAATTGTGTCTCCCCAAAAGATGTGGGAGTCCTAACCCCCAGTACCTGTGAATGTGACCTTGCTTGGACAGAGACTTTGCAGATGATCTAGTTAAGATGAGGCCATTAGGACAGGCTTAATTCAACAGGACTGTGTCATTATAAAAAGAGAAATTTGGGCACAGAGACAGAGGCTCACAGAAAGAACACAGTGTGAAAATGAGTGCAGAGATGGGGTAATGCTTCCACAAGCCAAGGAACACCAAAGACTGCCAGCAAGATGCCAGAAGCTGGGGGAAGCCTGGGACAGATCCTCCCTCGGTGCCTCAGAAGGAACCAACCCTGCCGACACCTTGTTCTCAGACCTTTGGCCTCCAGAACCGTGAGATACTCAATTTCTGCTGTTTAAGCCACAGTTTGTGGTGCTTTGTTACGGCAGCCTGGGAGACTAATCTCACCCAAGTCACACGGTGGCTGTTGAGGGAGGAAGAAAGCAGCCTATATGCCATTCCCAGCATTATTAGTACATCAGCGTGCTCAGAGAGTCTGGAGTGTAGATCTCACCTGATAATCTAAACATACCTTTGTTGCCTGGCCACCAGGCGAAGAGGGAGAGAAGTAAGTTGGAGACCGCAGGCTTGTTGAAATGTTGCCAAGAAGAGGGTGGTGGCACAGAGGCCTTAGAGTTCTTTCCCCGCCTCAGCTTCAGGCAGAGAAGTCTTACCACCATCAGGGCGGGGATCTTTTCCTCCTTACCGAAAGAAAGAAAGTTTTAAGCATTCACCCTCCCACAAGCTGTGCAAACAGCTTCACCAGTAGCAGCTGAGCAATTGCTACAGGGCCATCCTTCTGGCCAGCCTTAGCCTGCAAAGCATGGGGAGGGATGGGGAGGTGGGGGGGTTGGGGGGGCCGAGCCGCTAGAAGGAGATTCATCACTTTCCTCTTCCCCACCCCAGAGCAGACACCATTCAGGGCCCTGCTGAGACTAATGCACCCAGCAGAGCCATCAGCTGTAGGCGCTTATCTTGAATCAACCCAAGGGGTGTTGGAAAGCATCCATCTGCCACACAACACACACACATATACACACACATTTGGGGGCTCTAAACAATGTAGTTGTTGTTTATCCACTACCTAGCATACGCCAAGCACTGTGCTAAGCATTTTGCATGCGTTATTTAGCAAACATTCATTCAATAATGATTAAGAGCCTACTATGTGCAAATCATTGAACTGGATGCAGGAGATAAAATGATGAATAAGACAGATATAATACCTGTCTATGATAGACACTATTTTTTGTTCACCACACATCCACTGCACGAATCTCACTCTCCCAGCCTCCCTCGCAGCTTGGAATTGTAAGCAACCCAGGTACAGCCCAAACGTAAGAATGGAAAGTTTGCTTTCCCACTAAAATGAGACAGATATGGCTATCCTCATCCCTTTTCCTTTCTTCTAGCCTTGATTTGGATGTGATGGCTGGAGCTGCAACAGCCATCTTGAACTCATGAAGTAAAGACCAAAAGAGTCAGAGACATCATGACATTGTTGAGCCTCTGAGACATTACCAGCAGCCACTACTTCTGTACTTCTTCTCTAGATGACAAAAGTGAACCCCTATTTGTTTAAGCCACTGTTAGTCAGGCTTTCTGTCACTTGTAGTTGAATGCACTCCAAAACAGATACAGCCACCTTGATGAAGTCTGTAGTCTACCTGGGGAGACAGAAGTAACCAATTTATTTCACAATAATTAATTGGCATTGTGACAAGTGCTATGAAGGAGAATTCCAGGGCTCTAGGAGCATGTATAACAGGTCTGTGCAATTCCAAAGTCTATGCTGTCTGGGAACAGAGCTGGGAGTAATCCAGATTCTGCCACTTACTAGTTGTATAACTTTGGGCGGGCAAATTACTTAACCTTTCTAAGCCTCGGTTACTTCTGTAATCTGGAAATGGGAAATATAATATTATCTCTCACAGATTTGTTGCAAGGATTAAATAATAAAAATGCATGTATAATGGTGTGTAGGTTCCTGGCACATAGTAAGCATAGTTATTATTACAAGTTAGCATTATTATATTGTGTTATTTTGTATATCATATGTATGTTAATATAACATATGTATATTAAATATGATTGTGGTAGGCAAAATTCTAAAATGCCCCCCAAGATTCCTACTCCCTGATGTACAAGCCTTATATAATCCTCTCACCTGAGTGTGGATAGACCTTTTTTCTAATAATATGGATTCTGGGTTGTAAAACATATTCACAAAGGTAAGCAATGAATAAGGAGTAAATTGAGTTAAAATTCTTGTCTTACATAGGAGTGATTAAAAATTCTGATTCACTTTTGAGTTAAAAATAAGAGAAATATATTTTAGAGGGTTTTTAAAAACCAAAACACATCTCTGGGAGAACTAACAAGACGCCTACTTTCTAAATCGCTAAAAAAGTGGGCAAAATTTTTTATATGGCCAAAGGAAAACACAACAACACGAAAAGGGAGAAAACATTAAAAACAATAGTATAAAACAAGTGACATAAGACCAAACATAATAGCTATTACAACAGATGTAGACATATTAAACATGGTTTCTGAGAGATTAAAAGTCCAAAGTAGGGTTAAAACTTGACATTCCACCTGTGCTCCAGGACACAAAGTCAGCAGATCTGAGATTCTCTTCCCCTTCTCTTTGGTGTTGAAGCTTATGTTCTTTCTGATGCATCATGCTATTCACCTAAATATGCTAAAGAAATTAAGTTCTTTACATTTCAGATATTTCAGTTCATTCTATCTTTATATGTAAATAAGATGAGCTAATTAAATAGTATGACACATTTCTTTTATCTTTGAGGGAGTAAATAGGTTTCCTTAAGATATAAACATTGTGTATACTGATATTTAAAGGAAAGAACTTGTGTGTGATGATATATTACTCCTGTGATTATGTTACCTAATACGGCAGAACAGAGGCTTGCAGGGTAGGCCTGAGCTAATCAGCAAGCTTTTCTAAAGTAGAGTTGTCTCCAGATTGTACGCATCTGAGAAAGAAGCCAGAGAGAGGCGCACCTGATGGTCTGCAAGAAGAAGCCACAACCACGTTGTGAACTACTGACGGGGGCCATGTGGGGCGGACCTGCAGACACCCTCCAGGAACTGGGAGTGGCCCTGACCTAGAGCCGGCGAGAAAATAGGGACCCCAGTCCACAGCAGCAAAGAAACGCATTCTGCAGACAACGCGTGAGCTTGGAGAAGCACCCGAACCTTAGATGGGACGGCAGCCCCAGCCAACACCTCGATTTCAGCCTAGGGGAGACCCTGAGCAGAGAACCAGCCTAAGCACGACCTCCAGACCCGTGAGATAACCCATTTCTCCTGTTTTATGGCATTAAGTTTAGGTAAATGTTACGCAGCTCTAGGAAATGAATACAGTTATATATATTATATTATATTTTGTGGAAGCGTATATTGTATAACATATTGCATCAGGGTAAACTCGCAGATGCTTTTTCAAAGAGACGCAAACCTCCAGAGGCTTAGAGAACAGAGTTCATTCCCGCACACACTGCAGCCCTGAGTGAGCAGTGCGGCGCCGGCGGCTCTGCTCCACGCGGGCGTTCAGGTGCTCGTGTTTCTCCCATTTTGCTACACCAGCAAACCCCAACCCCCGAAAGAGCCCTGTCCTCATCTGCACGGTCAGAGACGGGTCCTGGGCACACTGGGAAGTGTGAGCGACACCATGTCCGAGCATCGACCTCATTTTAAGCAAATGATGCCGGAGTCGCCGTCATCACTTCCACTCACATTCCATTTCCGAGAATTGAGTCCCATGGCCACGCCTAGTCTCCAAGGAGATAGGGAAATGCAATCTTGGGGTGGGGTGGGGGCGCGCCCAGAGGAAGAGGAGAACGGATTTTGGTCAACAATTAGTAGTTTCCCCCACAAATATTATAAATTAATAATAATCACTATGCCCTACCACCTAATCACGCTCCAGCCTTGCTCTGCTGCGGAGCACTCTGTCTGATTACCTCCGAAAGGGCCAGATTTGATTGCAGAGGAGACACCGCACAATTCTGTGACGCTGAGTCACTGTCACGAGGCAGTGCTGACCTCGGCCCGGAACAGCAGCAACGTGAACGACCACGGGCCTGCTCGCCGCTAACGACTGCGATGCATCATCCAGGGGACTCTTCTCGGTGCTTTGCAGACAGGTGCACGTATGTGCCAGCCCATAGGCTTTATCCACCCACCCATCCTCACCGGTGACATGTGCTGGGGGTGGGCGGTGGGTGGGTGACAGAGAAGCAGAACGCAGAGCTCCACACACACACACACACACACACACACACACACACCCAGCATCTCCCCCCCGAGGAGCCCAGGAGCAGGAGCGGCACGGGCCGCTGTGCTGGTAGTCCCGGGCTCAGAGGCGCGTGCACCGCCGGACAGCGTTTCCACGAGGGCAGCTTCGCTTGTCTGTGAGGATGAGGCTGGTCAAAACGCCCCTTTGCTGAGACTCCCCCGAGGACCGCGAGACGACAGGTGCTTAGTGGGGACACAAGAGAGTCAATTTTATTTTGTTGACTGAATAGTCGCTCAACAAATGCTAATGATGTCAATCACAGCATGTGCACACAGCTATCCATTCTGAAGGCAATTTTCTCACATGTTTTCAGTATTCTTGTCACACAATCTTATTAATTGTTTATTTCCTTTCCTCTAAAGCTGGAGCTCAGCTTCAGGGATGTTTTTCAAAATGCCGTGTATCTTGCTAACTGTACATAAGTCCAATTGTTATTTCATCCACAAAACTTGTTTCCAAAGCTTTCCTCTCTGGGCTGTAAGTTGATGACACCACAGGCCTTGGGAGAAGTCAGTCTTCCGATAGGCTTGCTGTCGAGTAGCAAACGCTCCTGGATTCTGATTAACGTCTTTTATAAAGGAACTCAAAGCTCCCCAAATTATAAAGGAACTCCCCAAATGATAGGCCCCTTCTCTTACTCTGTTCTACACTCCCACAGCAAATAGGCCATTTAGTTATTAGCAACATTTAGTTATTTTTTTCCCTCAAGAATATTTCTTAAGTAGCAGAATCCATTCCATTTCCAGTTAACTCATCCCAATTAATGGTCCAATTCTCCTCACACTAAATTCAGTCTCTGCAGAGGCAGAGCCGGTCTCTGCAGCGCCTGCCCTGGGCAGTCTTGTGTGAGCAGGGAGGTCACGAACCTGTGCGATGAATCCAAGTATGTTAATCCACCGGCCAGAAAACCTGAGAAGGGTGGAGTCTAAGGCGGGAATGAGGAAGAAGCAGGGAGTATGACTCCCTTATTCCTGTCTCTTTCTCGGCATTTCTCAATGCCAAGAGCAAGGGAGCGAATAACAGGCAACCATTCAGGGGAGGAGCATGGCTGCCAGCAGTGTGGGGCTTCTATCTGACCAGATGCTACAAAGAAGAAATACCTTTCTCATCTAAGTTCCTGAAAATGCAAATTGTAGGTACCCATCAGGATAGAGAAGGAGTGCTCCTTCTGGTGATGGTTTGTGGCTTCGTGCAGACCTGTGATGAGGGGCTGAGGTGGGTCTAATGGAGAACTGAACAAACTGACAGCACCTGGAGTCCGCATGGCCGTTTGTAGTCTTCGGAGATGTCACGGGTATAGTGTCTCAGATGCTCCTCCCAGCAACTCGTGGGAGCAGTAATATCAGGAGCTCTATAAACGAGCATTCCCCGTGTGCCGTGCGCATGGACCCACTCACTGACTCTTCACACTGTCCTAGGAGTCAGGTTCTATTATCAGCCCCATTTTACAGACGAGGCTTAGAGAGGTTGAGATTCCCGAGTTCACACAGTGGGAAGTGACGGGATCTGCACTGTGAACCTGGACCGTCTGGCTCCAAGGTCAGATGCTAAACCACTACACTACAGGGGCTCAGTGGCCTTCAGAGAACATACGTGATCCATCACCTGTACGTTGGAATAAAGGCCTATTTGTCCCGCTTCTTGCTTATTTCATCTTTCTGCTGGTTTGCGGACCCCTGAAGCTTTGTGCTGTGGATAATCTTCTCTGCCTGGATCCGCTGTGGCTGCGGTTTGCTCCCCTGTGGTCACTCGGGAGTCAGCCTTTTCTCTAAGGTCAAGCTCAGGGTTTGAATCCTTTAACTTCCTTCAAGTTGACATTTTACTGTTTCACAGTCCCAAGCCTCCTGTAGCTTGTAAAGGAGTGATTTCAGATATGCTCTCCCGACAGCTCTGAGAACAGTTCATTTCAATCTTGGGACATTGCCCAGAATTCAAGAAAACCTGCATGGTCCTTCCAGTCCGGCTTTTCATTCCATCTTCTGTCTAAAGCTCTGTCTACAGGCATAAACCGCTAGGTGAGAGGTGGGAGAAACATTTAGTATTGCAGATGATAGTCTTTTCCTGGTGTTTTGTGTTGGGAAAACAAAAGGCCTAGATAATTGATGAGTTTCTTTATTCATTTGGATATTTTGGGGTCATGTAAACAGTGAAAAAATATGTTCCATAAGGATTTAGCACCAGTTAAAGAATAGCAGTATAAACCCACCCAATCTAATTATAATGAAAGTTGTTAAATAGATCTAAGTATTTGTGCCAGAGAATGGCTTTAGAAGATTAATGTTAGGGAAGTTCTATAATGGTCTTTTGGTAACTCAAAAGTATTTATAAAGTGGAGACAATAAATACAGTATAGCAGCCCGCCCTATCCATGGGGGATGCATTCCAAACCCCCAGTGGATGCCTGAAACTGCAGATAGTACCGAAGCCTACAGACACTATGTTTTTTCCTATATATACATACCTATGATAAAGTTTAATTTATAGATTAGGCACAGCAAGCGATTAACAATAACTAACAATAAAATAGGACAATTATAACAATATACTATAATAAAAGTTACCATAGATCTTAGCAACCTCAGCATGTGATTTTTTTCTTTGCTTATTAAGTCAAGAATTTTCACCTTTTCACTTAAAGGAGGCACATTATGGCTTCTCTTTCGCCTATCCGAATTGCCAGCATCACTACTCTTGTGGTTTGTGGCCATTATTAAGTAAAGTAAGGGTTCCTTGAACACAAGCATTGCCATACTGAGACAGCCGATCTGATGACTGAGCCAACTACTAAGTGACTGGCGGGCGGGTGGTGTATACAGCGTGGATCCACTGGACAAAGGGATGATTCATGTCCTGGGCAGGACCGAGCGAGGACAGCGCAAGATTTCATCACACTACTCAGAACAGAAAGTAATTTAAAACTTATGAATTGTTTATTTCTGAAATTTTCCATTTAATGTTTTTGGACTGCAGTTGACCGTGGGTTACTGCAACCACGGATAAGGGGGGACTACCCTAGAAATGTCTTCAGTGACTTAGCTTGAAATGAACAAAATTACAGCATTCTCCTGGAGACTCGTTCTTGACAGGATGGCTATTGATCAAAGACGGTCTTGAAACAGTGACAAAGGGGCTACTGGGCTGAACTTTCTTTTCCCTGTTCCTTAAATTCTGCATATTTACTATTGGTGATTTTTTTAAAAATCAGCCAAAATTTAGAGTTGTCAACAGCTAATGTAGTAAGACATTTAAAATTAAATTCAATAATAAAGTCCTATTCTATTAAACATTAATCGATGATCCTTTGAAAAAATAAGCATAAAACCCATGACTCAAAGTCAATAGCAATTCTAGAGACTGTTCTAGTGAAAGTAAGGCTATTTTTTGTGTGTGTGTGAGGAAGACCAGCCCTGAGCTAACATCCGTTGCTAATCCTCCTCTTTTTGCTGAGGAAGACTGGCCCTGGGCTAACATCCGTGCCCATCTTCCTCTACTTTATACGGGACGCCGCCACGGCATGGCTGACAGGCAGTGCATCGGCGGGCGCCTGGGATCCGAACCTGCGAACCCCGGGCTGCCAAGCGCGAACTAAACCGCTGCGCCACCGGGCGGCCCCAAATAAGGCTATTTTTTAAACAATGGCAAAGTGAAACATTATTTGCAAATTTATTTTTATATATATTTCATAAAATTATCAGCAAAGGAGTTTGGCCATCTCCAGGATACTTGACGTAGAATGATATGGAAAGAAGAAAGGAGCTAACCTTTAGTGAGCAATAGTTATGTATTGAAGAATAATATTAAAAAGCTTACCTTTATGATAGATAAGCAAAAAATTTTATAATCTACTGTCTTCCCCATTATCTGCCACTGTCTCCACGTACCATAGCTCATGCAGAGCACAGCCATCCCTCAACCTGGACTGCTCACTTCAAGATTACAATGTGAGAGGGAAATAAACTCCTCATACATTACATTATTCTCTAATCCTCCATATTTCTGGATCTCTTTGAAAAAGCATCTTAGACTTGACGTGACGGAATGCTCCAGTTAATTGCTCTAGAATGACATCCTTGCCCCAGCTCAAAGGCATCAACATTTTGATACGTATCCCATAGGCTACTTGCTTCTTGGAAGTCTGATGCCTGATCTATTGGTAGCGTTGAAAATCATGATGTAGAAAAAAAGAAAAGTCCCTTGGACAAGATGGCATCGGAAGGAAACTTCCTTCCAGCCCCCTTACTTCTGTGATGATGAGATGCGTTACTAACTGGGAAGAGACTGGGCAAGGTATTGTAATATTTTGACTCATAAGATTTTCACAAAAACAACTTTCCCAATCAAGTTTGGACAGGTTGACTTTCTTGGTGTGGGGATGCTACATGCTAATAAAACCTCTCAAGATTCTGCTGTCCCCTATCTTGTATCCATTTATCCCAGGACCCCAAATGGCCAAAGATAGGACTAAAAGGGGGAGGGGGGTTCCTGGTTACTTTAATATTATATTTTATGGTCCATTTTCAATTTCACTTTTACAACAATCCTTCAACGTAGATGATACTCTGCTCATTTTATAGATGATAAAACATTCCAAAAGGACAGGAATTTGCCAGAAGCTAGTGAGCTGGGAAGAAAGAAACCAGGATTCAACCCAAGTGAGTTTGCCTGTAGAGTCCTGAGCTTTCCCACTGACTCTTCCTTCTTCCTTTGTGCCACATCGGCTCCCTTCTACGGCTGCCTGAGCAAGGGATTGGCATTTAACAAGGGGGTGGGACGGATGCCAAGAACAACACCAAGTGGACAGAACAGAACTGCTTGTTGGAGGACTCTCCCATACGCCTGGTGAGTTCAGTGAGCTGGGAGACAGAGAGTGCCACAGAAAAACAACAGGTCGTGAACTCAGACCAGGGTTCAAATTCCATCTCCCAATACTGAATGGTGTCTACTGCCTGGAATTAGTGTGGTTACATGTGACATAATCAGAGGACCATTAGCCTCACCTCTAAATCCACGGCATCTCCCTCTCCCTCCAAAGTGTGTGTTCCTGACTCCCGGTCTCCACCCCAATTCAGTGTTAAGGCTGAGCCTCTCCTGCACACTACCAGTGGGCTCTGACTCCTCTTTCCTAGTCCTGCCAGAGACGACTTCGTGGTGGCGTCTTACTCCCAACCTACCTCGTTTTCATCCTGTAAATTTTAGTCAGGATTAGAACTGGGCTTGTCAGGGCTTGAGCTTCCTGATTGACTGTTGATTCCTCCCTGGGAATTTCCCAGCCCTTTCTTCTCAGTTCCCTCTAGCTCTGCTCCTGTAGCACAGCTTACTCCCTCCTCCCAGTCCCAGCATGCAACCTGGCTGTGGCTCCCCAGACCATCTCAGAGGTAGCCCTGGGACGTGTGCTGGGCTACCCTGGCGTTTAGGGGACTTGCGCTCTCGTGGGATTTGCACAAATCACCTCCAGCCTGGATCACCACACCCCTCTCTAGAGAGGTGAGGACAAAGCAGGGATTCTCCAAACTAACAGACAAGCTGCCACCTTCTTAGAGACACCTTTCTTCCCACCCTTCAGTCATTCAACGTCTGCATTTTAACACACAGTACCATATGTTCTGAAGCTTTCGGGGGAAGAGGAGGGAAGGTGGGATGAGAGCATCACTGCACTCCTACAGAATAGATTCCATTTGATGGGCTATAATTTCTAGAATAAGCTTGTCTTCATATTAGAGTTCCTATTGCATCTGCAGAGAAACATATTAGTTACTGAACCTTTAAAAATTTTTAATTATGAAAAAATTTAAACATATACAGAAGTGTGCAAAATAGTATAGTGAACCAACACATGGCCATCACCAGCTTCAATAATGGTCAATCCCTGGCCAATCTTCGTTCGTCTATACCCCATCCACGTCTCCCGTCTCCGGGGTTATTTTTACACAAATCCAAGAGCTTATATCATTTTATCCATGAATATTTTATAATATATCTTTTAAAGATAAGGATTCTTTCTAAAAAAAAATAACCTCAATGTCATTATTATGCCTAAAAGTTAATCATAATTCCCTGATATTATTAAATACCCAGTCTTCAGATTTCTTCAATTCAGTTCCCTAAGAGATCATTTGTTTACGATTGCTTTGTTCAAATCAGGAGTCAAAATGCACTCATTACAGATTAACATGTCTCTAAAGTTCCTTGTAAAATATCTGCATCTTTTCCTTTTTGTTTTTCTTGCAATGTGTTGAAAGAAGCAGATAATTTGCCCTATAGAATTTCCCACATTCTGGAGTCTGCGGATGGCCTTCCTGTGATATCCTCTGTCTCCTGTATTTCCTATAAAATTGCAGCTAGATCTAGAGGCCCTGATAAGAAGCCCATTCAATTTTTCACAAGAACATTTTATACTGAGTGCTGTATATTTTCTTTTGCATCACAGGACGAGGCGTAGGGTCATTTCTCTTTTATAATGTTACACTTGATCAGTGGGTTCTGTGTGGTCAGCTTGATCCATTCTTTATGAAGCTCCCATTCGTTTCTCAGTAATTCTTTAGAAGCCATTGATGGTCATCTCCCAGAGTCTTTATTTCATTAGGGATTGCAAAATGGGGATATTTAAATTCTATTATCCCTTCTGCATTTATTAGCTGCAATTCGTTAAAACAAACAAGAAAACTTTCCCTCACCAACTCTTTGGTTTCTCTGAGATACAGTTCTTATGGGAAAAGCATGATAAATGACTCTGTCTTCCCCCCTCCTTTTTGTTACCAGTTTCCAAAGATGACTAATGAATTTTTAAGTATCATTATAAACTCACGTACTTTTTAACACATTTAATGTATTTCATCATGCTGAATGTTGGTATTTCTATATAAATAACATTCTTTAGACTGTAGGTATGGATATGCAATTACAGACAATAGAAGACAAGGGCTATATGTTAATCTAAATAGGGAAATTGTGAAAGTATAAAAAGGACAGTTGGCAGAAATTTGATCAAGCTACAAAGAATGGTCAACAACAACAAAAATCCCCCCCAAAAAGTGAGGCAGAACAGAAAGGACTGCGTAGGGCTGTCCAAGGCTGCAAGCCCAGGAAGCAAGGAGACCAGTTGAGGGAGCCGTGGAGGTCTGATGAGTGACGGGCAGACTAAGGAGAGTGTAGAGCCTCTGAGTTAGCCTTTGGGGCCTGCAGCGAGAACACTTTTAATCTGGAACTAAAGTAGAACTGGGAGCCGGTGAGGAAGGCTCGAGGAAACCCAGGATCAGAGGGAGGAACATGGGCCAGCAAACCCAGCAGGGAGCCTTGAGAGACAGCTCATGAATCAGAGTAAGGAGTTAAACTACAACAACCTAATTTAAGGAAGAGCAGCTGTACATCTCCCCATTCACTAAGCGCATTTAACATGAGAGCTACGATGGGCTCACTTCTGGCGTAAGGCAGTCCAGCTGGGCATGTGTTATCCCTCAGAGAGATTAATAGGATGGGGGCAGCACAGAGAGGGCAAAGGCCTTGGGTTCAAGAATACAATCTTTGGAGGCGAAATCTTTCAGTGTTTCCTTTTTCTCAGGCAGCAACCCAAAGACACTGGGAAAATTCTTTGGAGATTGTCTAGGATCTGTATTACCCCAACAGAAAGCCACAGCTCACATAAATATGTTCATATTCTGCCTTAAGCTAATATAATAGTGAATGTTGCTTAACAATTATGATAAAGATTTTTACCATTAATTTTAAGGAAAGGTATAATAAAACCATCAGAGATCATAGTGTAGGAAGGGATCTTAAAGGTCATATAGTTGTAGTCTTAAATGAGAATATTAAGACAAAATTCTCATTCCATTAAAAAAAAGTTGACATTTACATGAACCAATTCAACAGAAAGCCAAGCTCTTTTGCCTCCTGGGCATAGAAGAAATAACAGCTTTACGAAAGGGTTTTAATAATAAAAATAACAAGAAAAACAAACATAACTCACAACAACTGTAAATTTTCCTTGCAAGAGGTATTCTTGTATCTTATGACACTGTAGACTGCCCACTCTATTTCCCTTTCGGAATGAGTAGTTTCAAGCCAACCAGCAAAAGACTAACACTGAGACCAGGATTTAGCATAAATATGGAAATATTTTGAACTGAAATAGAAAATCAAACGTGGTTTGGGGTAAGACTATATTTCCTTGATATTTTTCTTTTTATTAAACAGAGTTTCAATAATCTACCCTTAACTAGAAGAGAGAAATTTTATGTTTTTAAAAGATACTTATTTTTTTGGACTTCTTTTATCCTTCCTTTTATTTGGAATACAATATTAAGACCACTGAAGAACAGAAAGCTTACCAGATGTGGTATATTTTCACTTAAAATGTTGTGACCATTTGTAACATGTCATATGACAGAATGGTCATAGCCTTAACTTTGGCCTTTTTCTACTTTTTAGCAGTTAAAGGAAGTAGCTTTTCCAAAATTGCCTCCAAAACATCACATTTGATCGTTAAAAGCATAACTTTACTTTCGAAAGTACTTTCAGTTTCTTAACAAGGTAAATCCTCTTATTAGTATTCAGTATTTTAGGGCAAGTTCACACATGGAGTTAGAGCTCACTCTTCACCAACATTCCTCCCTCGATAGGCAAGCTATTGTTCTTCAAGGAAGGGCTAGACGAACATCAATAAGTGCATATATAAATCTGAAAATAAGAGTTTAAATGTAAGACATATTATTCAAAAAATATATTGGGGACACCTGTTTTAGTGGATATCTCCCAGGGCAACATTATCTCTTCAAATTTTGTGTATGTGTGTGTGTCACCAGATGATACCAGAATAACCATTAAAATAAACCATTTTGAGACTATAAGGAATTCCATAACTAGTCTCTACAAAATTTGGAGTTATTCTCTTCTCCCCTAGAATAGTTTTAAAATATAATTTTAATTATGCTGTGCAGACACTTATGAGCTTAAAGAACCAAATGCTGTCCTTGCATTGTGTGACAGAAGACTAAGCTACCAATATTGAATGTTCTGTTCAAACAGCATTAAGACAAATTCTGAATGCTTCGTTGTTCTTATTTTGACAGAAATCGTAATATGCTTTATTTCATGGGGATATTAAACTTCAATAGGCAATAATTTTGACGAAGTTTTCATAGCTAAGTATCATAACTTATTTAGATGTGAAATATCTTAAAAAAGATATGGCATATCTATAGAAGATATGACTACAAAGTAGTTATGTGAATTCCATCAGCCAGACTTGAAAACGTCTTATTACTGTGGTCACACTTCTGAAGACCTGAGTTCCTCTGTAAACATCACCTCCTCCCAGTACTGTCCTAACCAAAGGAGCCAGCATCCATCAGAAATTGTTTACTCTTAGGAATAATTGTTACACTCTTTGTCAAAGTAAAAGGGTGTGGAAAAATTGACTGCTGATTTAGATAGGAATTATTGATCGTTTCAAACTGCCCACCCCTGTTTACTTTCGTGGAGAGAAGCAAAATTTGTAGGTGTGTGTGTTCCTAAAAGATTACTTTAAACCAGAGATAAGGTTAGCTATTTTACAGAAAATAGCTCTTCCTCCATGGATCAGTGATACGGTCATTTTTGACCTCTTGCAGCACAGCTCAAATAATAAAAAATTCATGTTAGACTTGCCATTCATTCCAAAGTAAAACTGACTTTCAGATCATTATCAGAACAAAAGCTCAGTAAACAAACTTTTGAACCATGAAACAAATAACTCCCAGGCGGTACCTCCTAGAGTCAGGCAATTCTAGCCTTCACTTTGGAAAAAGAAAATGTTCTTATCGAAGCAAGCCTGTGTCAGCATCTCAGTGCTCTAACTGCCTTTCCCTCATCACCTTAGGAGAACTGTGATATCCAGGGTCGTTCTTAGATGCCAGTAAATCCTGGAAGACCTCTTCCCAATGTTTGCTGCTGTTATTTAAGGGAGTCATAACCACTTCTCTATAGATATTGAGCATCATCAGGAAGCAATGTTTAGTTTGAGGGATGTGGAAGGAAGAGGGGCAGAGGAAATATGTTTCTGCTGCCTACCTTGTAGGGGTGGAGCATGGAGTTTGGTCCAGTTGCACATTTGAACCCTGAATGGCTGGCAGAATCACTTTCTCCCCTGCTGGCTCTGCTTACTGGGTCTCTGCCCAGCAATGAGGAGTTAGCTGATACACAAAACATGGAAACGAGTCCATCCCTTTGCATCTGGATTCACTGCACCAGAGGGACAGCTCTGCATACGACCCACTGCAGAGGGTAAAATGGTTCCCCATCAGCCGTGCAACGAAGAAAGTAAAATCAGGAAACGCAAACTTGAATGCGCTACTAGTTCGCTGCAGCCTCTGATCTTATCTCATTGGTTACTCCAATTTATTACTGTGTATAATTGTTTCAAAGCATTGGAAGACAAAGGATTATGTTGCATGACTGTTCTACATGTGATTTCGTAATAATCTGTACCAAAACTGAGCTTTTAAATAAATGCCACAATGTTTTCTTTACTAATACTGCATATGTTTACGAATGATTCCATATTCATAAATTAGTCTTGTCTCCCTAACTATGAGGTATATTACTTAAGGGAAAAGACTAGAGTTTATATGTCTTTCGTATTCATAAAGCCCCTGTCCCAGCACTGGATACCCCGTAGACATATGGTTCCTGGAATACAATTTGTTTGTTTAAATATTTCAGTGGTAGCTATCTCTATAATTATAATGTCATAAAACCCTTAAATCACAGAAGTACATTCTAGGAGAAAAATATTTAATTAAAAATTAATAATAGCTAACTTATGGGGTGGTTATTATGTTTCATGAAGTAAGTACTATTATTATCCCCTTTTTACAGATGGGATAACTGAGTCTCAACAAGGGTACTCAAGTTGACATGGATAGTAAATGGTGGAAGTGGACGCTAACAGGTGCTGTCGGATGCTACGCTATAAACCACTAGGTTACTCTTTGTCCTGTATTTACACATTTAATGTGAGCCTTCTATACTTAAATTTCTATTTTTCAACTTCAAGTTTTTCCAATTAAAAAAAAAAGGATAAGCTGTTAGGAAAGGATTTCCAATGGGGAAGGAGTGAGGTGGCTGTCAGTGTCCTTGATCCTTTAAATTTATCTGCTCAGCCACGAGGGTTGAGCATCTTTGTCACTGTCTGCACTTTCAAGCAGCCCGTGAATATGCAGGCGACTCATCAGCGATGTCAGAGCGTACCAAGAAGGATCCGGATCCCAGTAAATAGCAATGATTTTTGTCAGATTAGAAGACAGGCAGTCTACTGATATCACCGTCAGAATTAAATTCAACTCCTAAGTTGCAAATAGAGCTGAAAAAAAAAAAAACCCATGGATATGTTGTAATGTTGTAGCTGACAATATTTTGTCCTTCCCACTGCAGACTTTGGGTATTCTATTTAGAGACCTGGTTGGAAATAGCAGTGCCAGAAGAGTTGTGAGAGATGGGGTTAGTCTCCGGAGGCCCCTGTAGTATTAGCTCCATCCCCTGGTTGGGCCGTGTCTTCCCGCGGTCTGTCCGGGGACCTCTCTGTCCCCTCGTTGCAAGTCTCTTCCAAAGAACAACTCCACGTCTGTTTCTGTCTCCCTAGTCTCCTGGCAGTTCTTACCCGCCGGACTGGGTGCTGGTCGGTTAAAATGCAATAAGTCAACCTGCTTATGTCACAACTGATGCTAATGAGTTAACGTGTTACGTACCCCGGGTATGTTTTAATGTGGACTTCGCCAAGACCACGCCTCGACCCAATGATTCTCCTTCTAGGAGTGGGAAGTGTAATCTCAGTAAGAGAAGGGAGCATAACGCCACTGTGGTCTCACAGCCAGTAGGATTAAATTTAGAGGCCGAAAAAAGAATTACGACTCAGAAAAGAGCACTGTTGGGTGCTTATGTCAAATGACCGGGATAGTTGAACAGAACAGGTAGAAAAAGAGGAATGATACTTAAATCTCCTGACCCCAAGCTAGACTTTGGTTAACAGTTTCCCCACTTTCAGTGGGGAAGTATAAAGATGAACAAGAAATTCTTACTCTTGGTTTAGTAGATACAGCTTAATAAATTATATTCTTATGAGTAACCATTGAAGCAGTAAAAATTTCTAGCCTTCATTCCAGCTGAAAGCCTTCCTCTGAACAAGCTGTTAGAACACGTTCAGAGATGCCTATCATGGGAGCACATAATAGGATAAATGGACTGTGGGAGAAGGCAGGATTAGTCACTTGCAAGCTGGCGGCGTGAAGACCAGGTAGAGGGCTGCGCACCAGACAACAACCCTCAGGTGAACTGGTGCCTGCCGGGTTGGGTGGGCACTTACTTCTTAATGAATTAGTGAGTTTTCCACAGACTTTTACAATAAAACTACAAAAGAAAAAAGCTCAGAATACAATTTACAAAGGAGATTTAAGGAGTTTCTCTATTCATGGTATATTCCTTATGGATTATTAATTTCCCTGTAGAGAAAACAGTGGTCACGTTGGATAAAGTCTGAAACTATAGACAAGTGAGTCCTGAGCGTGCCATTATCAAACGCTAACTGAAGGAGCACAGTCTTGTTTCGTTATGTGACTGCTTTGATTACCCCAGAATATCTGGTTCATGGCAAATTCTTACTAGATAACCATCCGGGTTTTCAATTATCCAATGATAACCAAGATAACCACTCTGCTCTCTATAGGGCTACTTATTTACCCAGTGCTTCTGAGATGAGTCATATGCTAGCAAATATTTTACCACTAACACATTCCTCCTGGTCTCCCACCAGATCCCATGCGTGCTCTGGCTACCGTGGATATGACCGTGAAGGAAGATGGTGAATTGGAAGTGATTTTGGCAACCCAAGGAAGGAAAGGGTTGGTCTGAGGCTGAAGGTGTTTGGAAGCAGCAATGAATATTCAAAAACAAAATATAATTTTCTTTCTGGAACAGAGGTGGTGGAGGTGAAGAAATGCAGAAGTGGCTATTCTTACAATCCCCAATCCATTCAGTGTTTGCAAAAACTGAATAAGGCCACACCCCCCCAGGATTATTGATGTGTACCTCGGAGAGGACATATTCAGAAGACTAAATGAAACTAAAGACAAATTATATATGATCTTTTCTCTTGCCAGTCCTTCCTTTTTTTTCTGTTCTTAGCTTTGTTTAATCTGACAGAACGGACTCTGAAGTCTTGCTGTGGCACCGGCCAGCACCCAATTCATTGCCCGTTATTTCCACGAGGTGTGATGGTTTTCTCCAGAATGCATGCAAGCACAATATAGAACACTTGAAGTATTTTCCATTGCTCCTACCATGTGAGCCCAATGATAAGTTTCTTGTTAAAGTTTGTCACAAAATACACAGATCTATATGAATATTTCTGGTGTTTTGTATTACGTCCTTAACACTTTTTTGAAATTACCAGGAAAGAATAGATTCTAAAACGCAGTGGTTCATCTCCCATTATTCTGTCCTCACAATGCACATCACAATAAAATGACTGACTCAGGACTCTGAATACAAGCAAATATGGAAGCTCTATGTAAATATGCTTGTTGAATCAGAAAAGAGAAAGAAAAAGCTCCGTGGAGTTGTTTGTGCTTTCTTGCATCTGAAGCGCCATTTTCTCTGTACATCAGCTAACATATTGATTTCAGTGTACTTCAATTCTCAATTTTCCATAAACCATAAAAACCTTAATGACTTCTCCAAAGCTCAAGTGAGAAACAATCAATTAATTTTCCCAATAGTTCAACTCTGTCAAAATTAAAGTGCTATTTTAATGAATTTTTCAGACATTTAGGATCTACACAGCAGTAGTTTAAGGCCAAAAAGCCTTTCTTTTACCATTGCAAGAAAAGTTTAAATATATACCAATTCAGTAGAAAGTTTAAATGTTTTAACCTTTGTGATAGACATGAAGATGCAAGCCGCTTTACGTGGTATTTTTCTAGGGTTTCACTAATGCTGAGTCCACAGCAGCTCTGAACAGAACTGCTGCAGAATCATCCACAATATAACAGTCAAATGCACCAGCTCCTGCCCGTGTGACACCATTCCTCTGTGTTGTGACTTGAAGAATAACAAAAGGAGATGTCCTATTTTCCCGCATAGGTCTCATATCTTACCTAAAAGCCCCACTGCTATTAGCACCTCTTTGAAATAAGGCATTTTTTTTAAGGCCACGGTAAAAATTCCCAGGAAGGAAAGAGGAGAGGGAACTAACAGGCTTTCATTTGCACAATAGTGACCAATAGTACATTAGCATGGATTAGTTCATCAGATTAGTCAATGGTCACTGAGAAGGCAGAGATTACAATTGGGACAGGTGCAGATTTGGGGCAGTGGAGAGGAGGCGGGAAGGTCTGTATCTTGAAGTGACAACGTGGAAGTCTCCAGGAAGAAAGAACAAATAGCAGTGATGGAAAAGAGGTTGCTGAGAAGGGTCAGGATTTGAAAAGGCTAGGGGCAGCCTCCAAGTAAAATTTCTTTCAGCCTGCTCTGAATATGACTAAGAAGAGTAAAGCACCAGAATAGTAATTGGAATTGTGAAGACTTAAAAATAGAACTAAGGGGCTGCCCGGTGGCGCAGCGGTTAAGTTTGCACGCTCCGCTTCTGGCAGCCCGGGGTTCGCAGGTTCGGATCCCGGGGGCGGACTGACGCCTGTGGCGGCCTCCTATATAAAGTGGAGGAAGATGGGCACGGATGTTAGCCCAGGGCCAGTCTTCCTCAGCGAAAAAGAGGAGGATCGGCCTGGTCTTCCTCAAAAAAAAAAAAAAAAAAAATAGAACTAAATGACAGCAGGTAGGGTACCTTGTCTGTTTCATTGGTAGACCGCAGACGGTCCTCTGCTGAAGTAAAAGTTCAGTAATGCTGCTTGCTTGATAAAATTCACTCGGTTTTGGTCATGAGAAAACTTACTATGATCCTGAGATGATGCCATCGCGGCATTTCATTTAGGGGCTATTCAGGGTTTTTTTTTTCCGTTTTTGTTTTGTT
Source organism: Tapirus indicus (assembly GCA_031878705.1). Classification (NCBI taxonomy): domain Eukaryota; kingdom Metazoa; phylum Chordata; class Mammalia; order Perissodactyla; family Tapiridae; genus Tapirus; species Tapirus indicus. Next base: position 151,381,358 of record CM062918.1, on the reverse strand, counting down.
TTTCTTGCTTTGTTTGTTTCTTTTTTCACTTGGGTTATAACGTGAACTCATTTAATGACTTAGTGAACTTAGGGAAGTGGTTTTGAAGCATCTTTAATCAGTTTATAATTTTCTCTTTTCACAAGACTGGATCTGTTACAGTTCCTTCCAAGGAGGGGGCGCTTCTCTCACATACAACCATTAAACAGACTAATCTGCAATTTGGCCGTTTCCTGTTACATTTCAAGGCGGCTGTAGAAGGTCCCACTTCTTGGTGCTCATCTAGCCTGTTGTTCCCTAGAATGCGGAAGTGATTCCTTCATCTCCCTGCTAGTCATCTCCAGGCATTTCCACAGAACAGACTGTAAAGTGCAGTGCCCCAGTTGCTCCTGAGGAAAGCACCGGGGCGTCCTGCTTCTTCACTTATAGAAAGCAGCTTGCTATTTCTTCTTGGAAGCTGACCTGCCTCCTGGTTTCTGGGAGGAGCTAGCTATTGGCATTCTGAACTAAGTGCAATTATTTCTTCCCCCACCTTCATTTCCAGCCACATTTTTTTCTTAAAGCTTAGGCTACTGTGTGGGTGGGCAAATGGAAGGGGCTGATTATCATTCAGGGCATAAATAAAAATCAGGAGGCAACCCAGTCACCAAGTGCAAGAAGGAAAATCACGTCATAAATCTCATATTTTCCATTTACATAACCAGTAGCAAAAATCACTTGTAGTGCTTAAATAATGTAAATATAAGCTAGGAGCGACTCTATCCATGGATCTTAATGAAACATCGTCTATAATAAGCGTGGAATAAAAAGGCTTATTGAACAGATTTTTAAAAGTCAAAGAGAATATAAACAAATGCTCATACATGCATAATACATACGTGTCAGGCTCTTGGCATTTGATGCTGAGACAGAAGTTTTCAGGTTGTAAAAATAAATTAGCTTACAAATTCCTAAGGGACATTTCAAAAAAAAAAAAAACCTTTTGGTCCATCAGACAGACTGTGCTCTGAGAATGGTTTTCCCGGGGATTTCGGTAGATTGGCTGGTCTGGGCCCCACAGCGCGTGTGGAAATGAATGCTGCTTAGTGATAAGTTAGAGGGAGATGGATTTGTGATAAATAAATGGCAAGCAATAGGATATACTGGAGTATATGAAAAAGCCATTTGGTGTAAGACTAATTTGGCCTGAGCTTGTTTTTCCCAAAAGGCCCTGACCGGCCTTTGAACATGCATTGTATATCTGCTTTGAGCATTTACCATGTCCCAGAGACAAGAACAAATGCCCTTAAGATAAGGATGCAACTTCCCCCTCATTGGCATTTCCTTAAGGATAAGCATTTCTCCCTAGGCTAGGATTTGATTGCTGTGCTTGTCCTGTGACCACCCAGCTCGAGACAGCAGACCTGATACCTGTGGTGTCCATCAATGGCTGTGCCGACAGGGCAATCTCGTGACCACTGTAAAAAGGACATTGCATTCATATGTGAGATGTGCTCTTTGATGGTATATAACCACTCTGGACAACCCATTTCTTTGGTGCTCTTCCTTCCTTGGGGAAGGAAGGCCCTGGACTATATGGTCCTCAAATTTGGCTCATAATAAACTCACCCCAATTTTGATTTATAGATTGGCTGTGGATTATTTGTGTCGGCATTTGTCTTCACGAAGTGCTTTGCTCATGCTCTTTGCTGGGATCCCTGCAATCGTGACACAATCTGTTTGTTTCCCTCCAGATGTTCACTCACTGTCACTCTGAAGGAGGCAAGTGAGCATCATCGTGTATTTCTTACACACGGGAATAGGAAAATTCTAGAAAACTCAAACCATTTGTAAATGGCTAGGCTGGGAGAAGCAAGAATGAAACTCAGACTTCTCAAATTCAATTTCTTAGCCTGTTTACTTCAGAATTGCTGCTGGATCTTCCAGCTCCAGAGTAGCTGGGAAAAAATCTCAAGTCGTCAACCATTCGTTTTCACTGCTTTTTTTTTTTTTTTTTTCCCACTGAGGAAGATTCGCCCCAAGCTAAATCTGTTGCCAATCCTCCTCTTTTTGCTTGAGGAAGATTAGCTCTTAGCTAACATCTGTGCCTATCTTTCCTCTATTTTGTATGTGGGACACCTGCCACAGCATGGCTGATGAGTCATGTATGTCCACACCTGGGATCCAAACCCGCAAACCTGGGCCACTGAAGTGGAGCACACCAAACAACCTGTAAGCCACGGGGCTGGCCCCTCACTATTGTTTTTAAAAACAGTATTTACTATGATTTTCCTATTGGAAATGTAATACTGCTTTTTAGAAAAATTGAAAAAATATAAAAATGTATGAAGAGGAGAATAAAATTCACAGCTAATGCTAATACCCAGAGAGAACATATTTTGATGTATCTTTTCCCTTCTAAAAAAATTAATTGGATTCATACTCTATACGTATTGCTTTTCATTAATCTAGCAGGTCATATATATTAACACCTACCATTATTTTATGTACTATTAAGAAACAAGGAAAAAAACTGCCAGGACTATGACACAATGCTTAATCACCGAGCATTATTACCTTACACTTGTTGAAAGAAATCCTTTACACATAGTTTTATCAAATATGTTGAGCTTACATAAATAAAAAGTGAAAGTTATTGGTTAGGTATTTCTAAAATTTTTTCCTATTCAAACTTCACCTCCTATGATTCACTCTGTGCTTCAGACTTTTAGATGTTTGTGTTTTTCTGCACAATTATCTTCTGTCTGCACCCAGGAGCTGGTGATAGAGCATTTCTTGAACATATTCTGCTATTATCTCCAGAACTTGCCTTCAAGATGATGTCCCCCATCTGCAAGTTTTAATACACATGCACAGGCAATGAAACTACAAGAAATATATGATATGTAAAAATATGAAAAACTATGCATCTTAGAATCTATGAAATATAGTATACGTCATCCTCTTTTCTGCTGAAATTTATATCATGAGAATTTACTGCTGTCTTTTAAATTGATGATATTTAAGGGCTGTACAACAGTCAGTATAATTTATGTAAACAATTCCCTATTATTGGACATGTAGGACCTTTCCAATTTTTTGCCGTTATAAATAATGATGTGATAAACATCTGTGAGCACAAACCTTTGTTCACATCCTTGATAATTTCCTTAAGAGAGAGTTCCAAAAATAGCATAACTAGGTAAATGATATGCAGCTTGCACTTGCTGTATATTGCCAACTGCCTTCCAAAATGATTGTATCAGACTGTACACTAACCAGCAGAATATGTGGGCACAGTGTTTTCTAACCAGTGGTTTTCACTATTGACCAACAGTATACACAAGTTAAATCTTCCTCTTGACCAGCCTACCCTTTCCTTTTGTGTCTTCCTTTATTCTATTTATCACCTGCCAATGTGATAAATAATTCCTCTCCCTTTTAGGTATTTACTCCTTTACTGATCCTATGAATTTCAACCAGGAAAGTTCTTAGTCATTGCTTAGCCAATCTATGCTAGATGTAGCTAGCTGCTTAATTTTCCCTCTGAAGTTAGTTTCCTTAATCACTTCATTGCTCTAATTTTTTAGATACTCAAGGGGCTAAACCTGAATTCATTATTAGAAGCTTTTTGTCATGAAGGTAGGAACCATCTATTTAATTTTCCTGATGAAATGCTTATTTATGTCTAGTCCTCCATTCAATTAGACACTTTTGCTCTTGTTCATAATAATAATAATAGAAGACTTTGCTCTCCCTTCTGACCTAAAAGGTTTCTTTTAGAAATATTGTGAAGCCTGGTTGAAATAAGCAAAATTTCCATCACTAGCACATTTATGGGCCAGGTCATCCTGATCATGGGAGATTTGTTCAGTAAATGAAAATTGTTCTTAATATCCATCCTCTCAGCATCCACTGGCCCACACTAGGAGGTCAATGCTGGATGCCTCTGGCCAGGAGCCTAAGGCACATTCCTGGCCCTATGACAACAACAACAATAATAATATATTAAATTTACTGGATTCTCCCTGTGTGCTAGGGACAGGTCTAAATGCTCGACATGCACTAACTTGCTTAATCCACCCAACAACGATATGAGATTGGTCTTATTATTATCTCCATTTTACAGATAGGGAAACAAAGGCAGGGAGAAGCAGGTTATCACCTGGGATCATGCAGATGGATCTGACCCTAGACTATTTCACTCCAGAATCGGCTTGCTTAACACATAGTTCCCCATAAAAATTTAGAGTATAGTAGGATAGATCAGCCTTCCACATAAGCTGCAATAAAATACTATAAACAAGAAGATATGGTAGAGCATACCAGAGAGAAATCAAGATCCAAAGAAGAGGTAGAATACGAACAGGCCCTGAAAGATAGAAACAATATTGTCTTGGGTAGAAATGCAAGTGGATAGTTCAACGTGGGGTGGAAAGATAATAAACTGTAGAGCCCAGCACCCGTGGGTTCAAATTCTGACTCCAGCACATACTAGCTGTAAGGCAAATTCTTTTAGCCTCAGGCCCTCAACCTATTTCAGTTCTGATGAGCAAAGGCATGAAAGTGTGGAAGCATGTGATATGTTTAGGGAATGAAAGTAGTCCAAGGTAGAGGGAGTTTAAGGGGGTACTGGGGCAGTTCAAGGAAGGAAGGAAGGGCATACGTGAGGCACAGTGGTGGCTGAAGACGGAATGCAAGAGGTGTGTAGAATTGTTGGCAGATGGAGACAGCAGAAAGAGAGCTTGTGGTTGTACTGAAAGGGACTCAACACCAGCGGGGTTGGCGGTGGTCTGGTTCGGAATAAGGAGGGGCTGAAGAAGTGCACCCGGAGAAGGCTGCTGGGATTGTCCAGGTGGGAGACAGCGACATCATGAGTCAGGGCAGTGCTCACGGGAGGGAAGGAGCGAGATTCCAGAGTTATTTCAGGGGTATATTTGAAAGAACTTGGTAAACAATTGAGGATTTGGGACTGAGTCAAAATGTTCCTCAGGTTTCCCCCCCAGGAGGCCTGGAAGGATGGTAGTGCCTTTTGCAGAGAAAAGTTGCAGTTAGTTTGGGAGTGAACCAGAGTTGAAAACTTGGGTGTCAGCAGTGTAGATGATTTCAGCAGTATAGACGATTTTGAGAAAAGTTTGGATGCAAAGGGAGAGAGAGTGGAGACCGTGAGTGCCAGTCATCCTAAAACTAATTTAGGAAGGGAAATCTCTTTTGGATTAATACTTTCTTTTCTTTAGCAAAACCAAACGCTAATTATATGTTATGGAATCTTCTTCTCGTTCTTATTGGGGACCTTCATTGTCTTTCTGGATCAGGCATTCCTTTGAGAACTCAATGAAAAGTGTAGACTTTCTTGTATCCCCAAGTTTGTATGTGCGTGTGTGTGGGAGGGGAAATCACAGATAACCATACACAAATTTGCATACAATTTTAGGCAGTTCTTGTAATTTTTGAAGCCCAGCCCATGAATCCCAAGAGTCTGTTCTGCATAACTTCTTTTTTAACCAATGCATTAATATTTTTTTCCAATTATAATGAACTACATGTACTGTGCTAAATGACTTACCTATATTAGCTCATTCAGTCCTCACCATAACATTGCTGTATGGGTATTACATTTCAGATACGGGGCACAGAGTTAGGTTCAATAAATTGCCCAGAGTCACAGAGTTAGTATGTGGTAAAGGTAGGATTTGAACCTAAGTCTCTGTATTAGTCAGGTTTCTCCAGAGAAAGAGAACCAATAGTGTGTGCATGTGTGTGTGTGTGAGAGGGAGAGAGATTTATTCTAAGTGGCTCATACAGTTATGGAGGCTGACAAATCCCAGGATCTGCAGTCAGCAAGCTGGTGACCCAGGAGAGCCAATGTTGTAGTTCCAGTCTGGGTCTGAACTCCTGAGAAGCAGAACCAGCAGTGTACTTCCAACAGCTGGCAGGCTTGAGACCTAGGAAGAGGTGATGTTTCAGATTGAGTCCAAAGGCAGAAAAAACCCAATGTCCCACTTCAAAGGTGGTCAGGCAGGAGGAATTCTCCCTTACTTGGGGGAGGGTCAGCCTTTTCGATCTATTCAGGCCTTCAACTGATTGGAGGAGGCCCACCCACATTAGGGAGGGCAGTCTGCTTTACTCAGTCTACTGATTTAAATGTTCATTTCATCCAAAACACTCTCACAGAAACACCCAGAATAATGTTTGAACAAATATCTGGGCATCCCCTAGCCCAGTCAAGTTGACACATAAAATTAACCACCATAGTCTCTCTGACTCCAACTGCTGTGCCCTGCACTGTTATTTTAAAATACACTCTAATATTTTCTTAGATGAACTTTCGTTTTGCTTTCACACATGCCTTCCCTAAATTATTCATGTTAGAGCTGCTGCTCCTCCCGTGTTTCCTCTTTCCCCACTTACGTTCTCCTAACCGAAGATTTTCAAGTAAATGCCACTTGGATTCATTCTGTTTGCTTTCTGCTCTCTTTATTTTTTCCCTAAGAAGATAAACTATCCAAGGAAGCTGCTTCTTTCATTTTAAATGTTCAAAGAGGGTTTTGCAGCTAAAAGTGAGTTAACATCTAAAAGAATCCATGGGTACCCACTAGGAGTGCATATGAGGTGTTGAAAGAGTTTTCAGATTCACTGCATGCAACAGAAAAGAAGAGCTGGTTTTTGGTAGCAGCACAGAAACTTTCAGGTGGCTGCTTAGCATGCACTGTGTGTTTGTGAAAGTCAATGCAAGATTAAAAAAATATATATTGTGGATGTTTTTAGGCCCTGGAGCAAATCCAAAATAACAGCTGGGATTTTATGTCTCCTGGGGGGGGCTCCTCAAACTCGTCAAATTCAGTCCCAAGAAGTCATAACACTCTGTTGGAGTGGAGGCCCTGTGAGCGGGAGGCTGGAAGCTCAGCTGTCAGAGAACAAAGGAAATGAAAGGGAAGCTGCGCTTGCTCTCTCTCACACACAGTTTCAATTCTGTAACGGATCGGTGTGTTCATGCAAGCTTGAAAAGGTGACCAAACAGTAAAATTAAAATTTTTATATAGTTTACAGGTTTTTTTTTTTCCTTTTCTACCAGGTGAGGGAGGCACTAGTAGTATAACACATCTCTTCTCCACTTTATTTTGAAAATTGTAGCAATAGAAAGGAGATCAAGCGAGGCCGCATTTAGGAGCATGTCCTATGGCCAGTGCGATCAACTCTGCACACTGGTTAACATAAAACAGTTACAGAAATTTAAATTAAACTTTGAATTCTGTAAACGCAGATGTAAAGCCATTCAGTCTGCAGAAATAACTTGGGAGAATTTATGTTCAAAAAAGGACCACAGATTCTTACTGTGAGTGAGCCGATGTCTAGAAGCAGACATGGCACTTGGAGTTTAAAGAGTCATTAAAGAACATTGATTTTCAAATTTAGTAAAGGAGAAAAACAGTATATCTTATATCCTACTGGCTGGTAGATATCTTCCTCATAAAGGTCCCAATAGCGCCACAATTTCCTTGGAATAGATTTTTATGTATAATGCTTTGAAAATGAGATGACATCAGACAATGGAACCAAATATATCAAACTAAGTTTTAAATGATTTAGTTCTTTTTTCTGGTTTGATATTATCAGGCGATCTCACAATGTCATGAAAAGGATTCATTAAGGGCCTATTTCCCCGGGGTGACGTGCTAGGGGTATCATCACTGACCAAGGGCTTATTGCGCCTGGCTTTCGAGATGCAAAGAGATAAACCATATTTCCCTCCGACAGAGCTTAGAGCCTAATTGATGACTTAGATGTACATACAAGGATGATACGATGCACTGGATATTGTTGAACAAGTGTTTAGACAATAAGTACGTTGAAGATACTTCAAAGGGAAGATATGAATCCATTGTTAAGTGCCTTTACCAGTCTCAGTTGTGCAATCTGTAAACTAAAATATCTGACCCTAACACACAGGAGAATGTATTAATTTGATCTTCTACTACTAAACTGTAATTTTCTTTTTGTATTTCTAGCTTTTAGCCCAGAGTCTAACACAGAGTAGGAATTTTGTCTACCTGAGTTAAAATACTAGCAACAGTTGTGAGCTGGAACTCCCTGTCAACTGTAATCTTCACTCATCATGCAGGACAAGTGCACCGCTGATGGCAGTGTAACCGTGAGTATGGTTCAATCCATACCTTAGTGTGTAGGTCTTCTAGAATTATGCTGGTTAGAACCACATACATATAACATGCTATATGAGACACCATGTTAAGATGTCATTTCTATGTTGTCAAAATGTAGGTCTTTGCCTGTATGCAGACACCTGCTGTCCTAGTTATGGCTGCGTTTCCTCTGTTCCCTTGGGGGAATCAATGACAAATGCCTTTCTCCACATAAGGTTGGTGGGACTAGATCTCGAAACAGGATTAGGACAAAAGTACGCAAGAAGTCTTGTTTATTTCAGGATGGAGGGTGGACCATTTAAGGGTGACAGGTGAGACATTCATATTGATTTTCTGGATTTTACTTCTCCAAGAGTCTGGAAAGAAGATTGGAGCAGCTCAGACTGGATTTCCACTGATAACCCCCTGGGATGGTTTGACTCTGCTCTTCCTTTGCCCTTCAATTCCTTCACTGTCAAAGCTTCTGGGCCTGGGCCTCTCCTTGCTTAGGAGAGATAGCCACTTGTTTTTGGCAGCTGGGCAGTTCTGTAATGACAGACAGCCACTCAGCCAAGGGGCAGGAGCAGGAGTAATCATCCCAGAATGATAAGACTGCTTATGCAGCGGCAGGGAAAAAAAGATGCTATCTTTCTGCCTTTTGCAGTTAGCACATTTCTCTGGCTGGATTATTTTGTTTCCAAGAGAAGAGAGAGAGAAGAAGGCTGGCAAGAGCCGGTGTCCTCGGTTTGGGAAAGCAAACTGCAGTTCCTTCAGAGGCCAAAATAAAGTGCAGGACAGAGTCATGACAGTGCAGTGGTTGGTCCCCAACACCTGCAAACCAGTAGTTACAGCCTCAGGGACCCGAAATTCTTCAGCCCACGTCAGACACGCAGGAGGTGCAGACCTAGGTATTATCTGGTCAGGCCCCCGGCCTGGAGGCAGACGGACGTTAGAACCCCGAAGGACAGGCAGTTGCCAGGCGTCATCTGAAGAATGTCAGGAGCCCCTCCAAGCGTTCTCCTTTTGAAATCACAAGCCAGCGCCCCCTGGTCTGGGCAGAATCTTCCAGGCTCCACTGTAAAGCAGTCCCCCTCCCCCTATTCATTCTTCACCGATAGTCTATGAGCCTATGACAAGGGGAAGAAACTAACCATAAAACCTGATCATAAAACCCTTCTTGTACTTGAAGACAGCGATTAAATATTCACTCAGCCAAGGTCTCCTTGCTTCATTTAAAACAAAAGAGGTTCTCTCCTCTCGCCCCTCCCTCCCCGCCAGAAGACGCATTCCTGGACCCGGCGCTGACCCTCGGGAAAGTTGCTATTTCCCCTAGTTGGGGGCCAAGTTAGCGAATCCGTGGCTGCAAAGTCGCCACTCGGGGGAGGGGGCGACACCGGGGCGGGGGGAGCGGCGAGGAGGAGGGGCCGGAGGGAAGGACACCGCCCCCGCCTCCGAGGTCGTCGCCCAGCCGGCGGGGCCGCGGGTGGGGTTTCGGGGGGCGGCGCGGCGGCGGCGGCGGGCTCGGGGCGGGCTCGGTACCTGCGGGCCGGGCGCGCCCGCAGCCGGCGCGGGGCGCGGAGGGAGGGAGGGGTGCGCGCGCCCTCCGTGCCCGCCCAGCCTCGCGCGCGTCCCGGGGGAGGCTCCGCCGAGGGAGCGGGGAGCCCGCGGCTCAGTCCTGCCGCCGGCCGAGCTTTGTGCGGCGGCGGCGGCGCCGAGTCCCACCTGCTGGCGGCGGAGAGAGGACCGGGGGGGAAGGAGGCGGGGGCGGAGGAGGAGGGGAAGAGCGGCGGCGCGAGCGCACTCCTCCCGCCGGCGCCCACCTCCCGGGGGCTCCGCAGTCCCCGCGCCGGCCTGCGCGCGCCCCGGCCCGGCCTGCCGTCCCCGCCGCCGCGGCCCCTCCGCCGGCCCGGCCGCCGCCCCCCGGAGCCGCCTCGGCGCCCCGGCCCCGCTGAACGGCCCCGAGCGGAGCGGGAGGCGGGCGCGCCCGGCGGAGAGCCAGCGGGCCGCGCGGCGCGGGAGCGGACACCATGCCCGGCTGGAAGAAGAACATCCCCATCTGCCTGCAGGCCGAGGAGCAGGAGAGAGGTGAGCCAGGCGGGGCCGGGGGACGACGCGCAGGGGCCGGGCGGGGCCCCCGGGCCGCCCCCCCAGCGCGCCCCGACCTGTTCCCCGGCTCGGGGGAGGGCGCCCGCCCTCCGGGGCCGCGGGCCGTCGAGGCGGCGTCGTGTGAACTCTGAGATTTCTTTTTTGGGGGGGTCGGGGGGAGAGGGAGGGTGCTACAGCAGGGAACTTTTCGCTTGGGGAGACATTTTTCTGGAGAGGACGTAGGGGAACTCTAGCTTCCCCAGGGCCCGCGCGCACGTGGAGCCCCGAGCGGCTGTCGGCGGGGGGAGGGGGAGTGCTGGGGGTGCCGGTGGGGGGTCCTGCAGTGCTTTAAGTGACTTTTCAAACTTTCCACCTTCTCCCGCGGCCGCCTTCGCGGTGTCCCCGCCGCTGGCTGGGCTTCACGGTGCTGCCAAGCCCTAAGTTGCTGGGATTCAGGGAGGAGGAGGAGGAAGAGGAGGAGGAAGAGCGAGGGGGCGGGAGGTGGGCGCTGCCGCAGGTCTCCGCAGGCGGAGCGGGGAGGGCGCAGGCTGTCCCGAGGCGAGGGGCTCAGGCTGGGATGATGAGTTATGCCCCGGCGCAGTCCGCGCTGTCAAGTTCATACCGCAGGACTGCGGGCTTTTCATAATTACTGTCTGTTTCTTTGTAAAAGGCGGCTCTCCGTGCCAGGTTGCATGTAGACCTTTTGTGCTTCAGCCTGACAAGTGCGCTGGGCACGTTGCTTTTAAGTGACTTGCGGAGAGGAAAGTGGAAGGCCTTTTGCACCTTAAAGGCTTGGTTCTGTTGGGGTTGTTTCTCGGTGTGTGGATTGTGCAGAGGTTGGCCAGGAGTTCAGCTCGGTCACCTGGATATGATGTAGTCAGTGCACCAGAATTTCCTATGCGGGCCCCACGGGGCTGGAGGGTGTGCGCGTGTCTCTGCTCGCGTCCAGAGGGGTCCTGGCTGGGAAGGTCCACGAGGCTCGATTCCTCTGCTCCCACCCCGGCCTGGCTTGTCTTCGAGGAAAATGCTTTAGGATTCGGACGGTTTCAGGATGCTGGGTCCGCATGGGCTGTGGCAGCAGTCGGTGCTGAGGTTAAATGGTGCTGGGGGGTGGGTGGGTGAGGAGAGCAGCAGGGGCCTGATCTGGTGCGTGGAGAAAGCACAGTTGTCAGCGGAGCTTAATCCAACCGATTGATGTGTTGACATGGAGGGTGGCGTGGTTATTGGGCATGCCAAAAGTTTCAGGTTTTTGAAATAATGCTTACTACTGAAGAACCAATGTACAATTTCCAGTTTTTCTCTAGGTGGCACAACCTGTCTTTGGTTTATATCCTTTTTAGGACTCAGGGAATTTATTATTAGATGTGTGCATTTCCAGCCCCCTTTCTGGCAGGTGACTCACTCGCAGGGCACCCCTGCTTTAGAAATGCTGCTGCTTTTCCCTCCCCCAAATCATATCTTAAAAGTTGTAGATAGTGGTACCAAATAATTTATAACCAGGTGAAGGCACTAAATGAAAGCTTTCTGTGGAGCATGGAGGTCTGCCCTATCAACTACATGTCACAGTGCACTTGGTGGTAAATGTTTCTGTTTGCCTAAAAAAGCATCGCAGTACTGCCAACAGATTTTATTGGAATGCTGAAATGGGTAGATTTTTGGATTGTGACAAAATGTACCTGTTTGTTTTTTAGAAATATATGGTAACTTGGAAAGATGATCGCCTCTCTGCTTGGTGGAGATAAGGCTGAATTTCCTCCAGAACATAAAAATCTGCGTCAGAAATTGGGTGTTCTGCCTTGTCTTCTCCAAGAGAAGGAAACAGGGGATGTTGGTTACTTGGTGTCGTTTTCACTTTAAAGACTTCTTACTTTTTGCTTGTATTGTGCGATGCTTCTCTAGTTAGTATTGTTTTTGTTTGGTTGTGGCATTTCTTTTTGAGGTCCTGCTTCATTAGGAATGCACAAATATGTGTGTGTTGTTTCTTTTAAAATCTTCTACCTGGTGTTTGTGTTTCAATTGTGTGTGTATATGCATATACATAGATACATCTATTTAAATGAACTGAACTGCCTATCTGATTTTTAATGCGTATATCAGAGGACACTGCTTGAGACTGGCTCATCCTTTTGGAAGAATTTTATTGTAATGAGCAATGTTTTCTATTTGCATTTGAAATCAGATTGTATTTAGTTTTTTTTCCTTGGAATTTACAATTTTAAATGTTCAAGTAGGGTGAAATTAGGTTCTTGTTAAATATAAACAGAAAAATTAAACTGCCAGGTTGGTCAGGAACATAATGAACATATAGGGACAAATACATCTTTAATTTTGTCTAGGGATAACGTTGACCAAAAAGTCAATTTCTAATATCTTACCATTAAATTCTAAGGTTGGATGTACTCATAGAACCATTGCTCTTTCCACATCCCCCCAGCCCCAATTTACATTTAAACATTCTAAAACCCATTATGGAGACTACTCTAGCATAACATATTTTTCATGTAGATTTTATTTAGCTGAATCTCTTTCTGAAACTTGATGCAAATTAATACAGGCTGCTAGCTTCTTTAAGGACCATATATTTGAACAAGTATTTCTTAGCATTATTCTTTTTTAAAAATGCTAATCTCAACTCAAAGATTGTGGGAACCTGCTTTCTTGGTATTGTCCCATACAGAGAGAGGTTTGCTCAGTCTGTGTAATTTCTTGCCATACCTACACGCCGTTCAGAACCTGGGTTCATCTTGAAGGCCTCTGTCAAGATGCTGCCGGGTGAACTATTGCTACTGCATGCAGCACTGAGCAGAGAAACTCTCACATATGGGTTGTTGCAGCAAACGCAGTCACTTCCAAAATGACTTGTTAAGATTCACCCATGTACGGTGACATACTATTAAAATTCAGGACCCATTTCTCTGTCTTCCCCCCAATTTTCTGCCTGAGCTGATAAACCCCATCCATTTAGAAACCACCTAATACATTTTTGGGTAAATGTTTTAGGAGAAGAGAAATGATTCTGAAAACTGTTCTATTTAATATCCCTTCCAATCAAATTAAAGTAAGTAATTTCTTAGTTGTTTTAATCTGCTCATTAGCTGATCATGTGTAATAGGAATGTCATCGTTAGGGAAAATCTCAGCATAAAGGGATAGATGCCTCGGTAGTTAACCAGCTTTTCTTTTGCCTCCTAGCTTCCCTTCTGATTTGTGTGGCTTTGGTTAGTAAATGTGCATGTGCATGTGTGTGTTTGTGTGTTCGTGTGTTCACGAGGAAAAGTGTATGCATTGTGCATACCTCCCGTCCCTCTTTCTGTTCTCATAAGTTTTGGACGTCTACAAGTGAACTTGAGAACTTCCCTTTGGGCTCCTGTAGGAGCTATTGTGTCTGGGGTTTTGCTAATGTTTTGTCGGATGAGAGTATTTGGATCTCTTTAGATATAAAGAATTAGCTCTTATAAAATACCCATGAGAAAGCACAGGGGGCTCGCGTAGTGTACCTTTCTTGTGTCTTTGGTCTGTTTCATTTTGTGCACCACAAGGAGGTCTGGTGACCCTTCCCCGCACAACCTGCTTCACGAAAAGTCCAATTGGAAATTTGCATTTTGACCGGGGAGCTCTGTGGGGAAAGAGAGGAAATCAAAATGCACTCTGCGCCTGCTGTGTGTCGGGCCCTCTGTTCCCCATTCACATGTGTTATTTGGTACAGTCCTTACCACACGCCTGTAAGGTAGGTATTAATGTTATTTCCCTTGACCGATGAAGAAGCTGATGCTCACAGAATGAATAAATTTGCCTAAAGTTAAAAAGCCAAGACTTAGGGCACCAGTTTCTAAAGAGATAATTCAGAAAAGAAGTTATAATTCCTGAGATGAAGTTTTTAGCGTTATATTAACATTGTAACACCTTATAGATGTTTTGGACAGAATTTTAATAAACTGCCACTAAATCTTTCACTAAGAATTCATCAGAAGACTGTTTTAGTTCTATCTACCGGGAAAACTATACTTCCAAAGTATAGTTTGGGCTTTTGACAAAGTGACTTTGCTAGATAGCTTTATTAACTCTAACAATAAGGATTGAAATGTCAACATATTTTTAAGTTGAATTATTTGACTAAACTTAAACTCATTTAAGTGAATGGCTTTTCCACCAAAGACTTGACGTAATTACATAGCTTTCCTTCTTTTCAAAGAGTATTCACCATGAAGGCAGGAATTAACAAAAATTAGGTGTTCTTCCTGGCTGCAATGAACTGGAAATTACTGTATTGTTAATAGTCGTTGTGCATTTGCTCTTTTGCCAACATTTTATTTAATTAAAGCCATCCATCTAAACACTCAGCCTGGCTGTCTTTCCGAAGGCCCAGTGGCCAGACAAGGGGACTTCAGATAATACTTCATTCTGTGGCAGCCTGATCTGTTTCTTTCATGAATAAAAAGAAGTATCCACTTAAATTGGTAAAGGACATTGAGAATTGAATATTGTGGGTTTTAAAACTGCTGTATTAAATGCTGCATGATAGCTTATGGTTTAAGGCATTTAGGATTTGATCCATTTATTTTTAGTTAAATTAGTAGTTTCACAGTACAAAATACAAAAGTCATAGTAGTAAAGTCACATGTCTAACAGAGAACGCTATTCAGACACTAAAGCAAAACCTGGGTTTGAATCTCTTCTTTCGTCTTCTATTAAAATTTATTTCTTCTTAAATTCAAAGGTTTCCTAAATATAAATATAAAAATCTATCGATACAAATTTCCTTATTTGAGAAGCCTACTTGTTTAGGCATATCAGTGGCCAAAGGGTGCTGTCAGTTTTATGGGAAAGTTAATGTTCTTTAAATATATCTACTGATTAAAATGCACCTGATTAAATTTCTTACTGGCTTTCATTTCAATAGTGATTAAGCTTTAAGCACCAAATCAGGTGCTGAATGGAATGTGGAGACATGGCTAGTCTCCTGGATGGATCCCTTAGCCGCACCCAGCAGAGTGGCTGGCAGCAAGATGTCTGAAGTCAAACAGCAGTGGGTTGAAATCCACTTCAGCATGTCCTAGCTCTGTTGGTCTTTTAACTTTTCAAAGCCCTTGTGTTCTCTTCTTTATGATGAGGACAAGTAACATTTACCTCGTGGGAGGATTAAATGAAACTCACAAACGTGGGGGGAACGTATGACAGTGCCTCGCATGTAGTTTCAGGGCTCAGTCATGACAGCTGTCGTTATTTTTATGATACCTTATATAGATCTGTAAACTTAACACCTCGGGTGTCCTGAGGATGAAATGATAAGTTTTTATTCTTTACAAACTTCATAAACTAGTAAAAAAAAAAAAAGGCAAGTGTTTTGTGAAAAGCTACGCTGAAACCCAGAACTTTCTATGAGGCCAAGATCTTTGATATATCTTAGCCCACTCTCATGAAGATGAAGAAACTCCAGTGTAGAGGGAACATTTCATCCATTTAGTGAACATTTATTGAGCACCAACTGCCTCGATGGATGCTGGTTCCTGTTCAAGGAGATCATTGAGTATAGTCCTAGAGACACAGAGATGGCAGGTGACTCAGTGCAGCCTCTCTCCTCATGTCCACATTGGTGCTGAGGGAGCAGAGAGGTGGGGCTGACTGTGGTGAGGGCAGGTAGGAAGAAGGAAGCTTCTGAGGAGGTGGCACAGAGGAAGTATTAAAAGACCTGAAGGCAGGGGAGGAGCTTAGAAAGTTGGACGGGGATGTGGGGACAGATATTTCAGGCACAGGGCATGGTGTGTTCCAAAGCATTGTGAAATAAAATATCCCAGGAACCACTACTGGTTGCATAAGGGGCTGAAGTGTAGAATATGAACGTGCGAAAGAACTGTAGAATGTGACTGTGCATTTCCCCGTGAGGTGGGGAAGCTGGGTGGGAGAAGATGAGGCTAGAGAGGGCCAGATTTGGAAGGACTTTGTATGCCAGATTGGAGAGTTCCGATTGTATCCAGCAGGCGACGAGGAGTTAATTGAAGGATTTCCAACAGAGAAGTGAAAGGATCAGATCTGCATTTTAGAAAGGTCACCTTGTGGCAGGAGGAAAGATTAGAAAAGGGAGGTTCTGGAGGGGTGAGGATCAGGTGGGAGGCTACAGCCCTGTTTCAGGCCATGCGAGATGCTCAGGAGAGGACAGGTGGACAGGTGAATGTAGGCAGAATGTAGGTCTTTGGTTTCGTAGTGACCTGGTGCCTGCTACAGAGCCTGGTAGTGCTCCACCACATGTAGCCTTGTTTACCCCTCCCCCCAGGTCTGTGTAGGGGAAGAGTGTAAATATAATCAGGTAGAATAATGTGAAAGTAGAGGACCAGGGTGGTCATGATGATAGCTTAATGTGCACTAGTTTTTTCTTTTAATTATATAAAATTCACATTTTATATCTAATTCTAAAGGAAAAATAATTATCCTGTGCATTTGCCTCCTAATAAAACTAATTTGGAATTTTAAGCGATTTTTTTAAACTGAAAGAGAGAAAAGTAGTAGTTATTATTTTATAGAAATGTCTTCCCTAGTAATAGAATTGGGCGGGTTTTTAAAAATTATTATTTTCTGAAAACAACTAAATGCTTTGTGAATAAAGTCTTCAAATACTTCTTATACTGGACTGAAAACCAGAAAACTGAGGTTAAAGTCCTCTCTTGGTTGTGTTCCCGATTGTTTGGGCCAGGCACAGAGGGCCCCTCTGAACCTTGGTTTCCTCATCTGTAAAGATGATTCTTGGCATACTGACCTCCTGGGGTGATGTCATGGGGTGAAAGCTATTATTGTTACACTGTTACATTACAAAGGGGAGAAGTTGTTGAAGCCTGAGAGTCTTAAAGTACATTTGTCTCTTAGCTGGCCATTTCTGCATGGAGGTATAATTTTCCTAACTTCTGTTTCATAAACTGGAAATTTTCATTAGAAAAATCTTAATTCTTAGTCTTCCAAAATGAAGTTCAAATATGAGGTTTCCCTTTCAGGCTCCCATTTATAACAAAATAACTCAAATGATGCAACTGAATTACAAAGCGTACACGGCTGCACAGCTCCTCAAGGTGGCCTCTTTCTTGGCTGCGCTGGCTCAGATGCTGAGTGGACTTTGCTGTTGCTCCCTGTTATTCAGTTTCTGCTTCTCTCCAGGCCAGGCTTCTGTATGTTCAGTTTCTTCATGTATGGAACCTTTTTAAGGGAGAAAAAATTCTTGCGGATTTCCACTACCAACTTTATTTTTATTACGCTACTTAAATACGTAGTCACGTAAAACGAGGTGTCAACTCCTGATGCTTACAGCTCTCATACAACCACAGAGCCAAAACAGATTTTACAAATGAAATACAAACAAAACTACCAAAAAAAAAAAAATCAATAAGTTCCAAGTCAACAACATTTATTTCACGTGACTTGACATTGTTGCCTGAAACTAAATTCTCTCTTGCAGTGTGAATGTGGTACTTGCTGCTGTGGAAAGTAATAGTATCACTTTTTTTCTAGTTGAACTCCTTTGAGTCCTTGGTTTTAACAGGCTGTTGTCATTTGGTCTTTCCTGGGTATGAACGCATCATTTACATGTGAAGTCCTCTATTCTCACTGGTCTGTTTTGCACCATTGTGATCCTAAATACAAAACCCGCTATTGACACTGCGTGCTGATCTACCTTAGTACTTCTTAAACTCTATGGTGAAGGGCTGTTTCTTCCCCCAGTCTGATGTGTGGTCCTGTAGCACAGGGAGTGCACCGTGTGCGACTCCCTACCTGAGTCTGACCACACCTGCGCTTGTCCATGTCCCCCTCTTGGGTGAGAGGAGCCCATTAATCCCAGACTTGGGTGTTGGGGCAAAGTCCATTGGCTATAGGAATTTCTAAACACCCCCTCATTTTCAGTACTCATCTAACCATGGTCAGGTAATAAACAGGTTCCTGACTGGCACCGTGCACAGACTTTGAATAGTATTGGGTTATAATATGTTTACGTAGCTGGGGTTGGAGAGAAGGGTTCAGAAAGATGGGTGTGTGTGTGTAAAAATGTACACACTACTTTTAAGGTATACAAATGAAACCTTATTTATTTTCTATGGGAGCTTTCACCTTGCTTTCAAGATCCCATTCCCACTGAAGATGGAAAACTTCTGATCTTGTCAATTCAGAGCATATTCGTCTTCAATTTAAAAACTTAGGTCGTTTCTCTCATTTCTCAAGAGTTTCCCCTTCCCTCACTCCCAAGATGGTGTTGGGGAGAAGGAGGAAGCTTGCATCCTCATGGCCCTGGTGAAGGGCGTTTTATTCATTGTGTGACCTCACTGCGTCCCCTGCTCTGGACCAGGCACTCTTGGTGACTGGGAGTTGTGCCCTGGTACCCACTGAAATGAGACGGTTCCCGCCAGGTCTTTTGAATGTCATCCTGGCAGCTGGTTTGGAGTTCCCGGACCCCACTGTTGTGTCTGGTTGTGAGATCCTTGTAGCCTGTGACCTTCTTCTCAAAATCCAGGCCTTTCTTTGTACCAGTCCTGTTAGCATTTCCATATCCCTCCTGGGAGCCAGGGCACGCTGAACTGTCTTCCCTGAATCGTGATGGAGCTCGTGGGATCTGGGAGGTGCCCTCAGCTCCACCTGTCTTATGGCACCACCTGTGGATATCACCATTCTCTTGCTCCAACGCCATGTTGAAAGGTGCCTGTGTCAAACAGGGGAACTTCATGCTAGGCGAGGAATGGTCACTAATGGTCAGAATGTTCACTAATGCCCTCAAAGCTGCCCAGGTGTTAGTTTTTCTCTCTGTTTGCACTTGTCAAGCAGTTTGGAATCCT
Organism: Tapirus indicus; assembly: GCA_031878705.1. Classification (NCBI taxonomy): domain Eukaryota; kingdom Metazoa; phylum Chordata; class Mammalia; order Perissodactyla; family Tapiridae; genus Tapirus; species Tapirus indicus. The sequence goes on along the minus strand of CM062918.1, from coordinate 151,362,368 downwards.
TGCAGGGTATTGGACACTCAGTCCATCTTGTGCCTCCTCCTCCTTTGGTTTTCTATCTCTGCTGTACTAGATATCTGGAGTGGCTTAACTGATTTGAAAACTTAAATCTGGAAGGACAGGAGTCAGAGGGTGGATGAATGACAAGGGGGAAGGAGAAGTCCTGTTGCATCGTTAGGTGGACACCTGTCCCTGAGATGTGAACTTCACAGAAGAAAGAAATAGAGAAGAATTGCCAAACAGCCCGGAGAGGACATTGTTGGAAGTTGGCAAGCAATTTTGACCAATACCTTCCTCTGGTCTACCTTGTACAGAAACCTTTCTCACTTAATAGTTTTCCTAGAAATGTGCCCTTTACATTTCATCAGCAAATGTGTGAACAGAACTAACATACTTCTTCTCATGATTGGTAGTGTAATTGCGATGTGCATCTTCTATTAGCTATTGATGTATTTTAAGGGTTTACTTTGTACTTTGAATAAAGATGTTTAGAAGAAATCACTAGGTATACTCAAGACTTCTTATATGAATTGATATTAGAATTAATAAATACATATTTTTTTACTGGTGAAGTGTTAATTTCTTTTTTCACAGTTGTTGAATATAGTAGACAGTATGACAATTTGGTCCAGAGTTTAACAGCATAAATTATACTAGAGTTTATGTCTCTTTTAGATATAGTCCATCACTTGAGAAAAAGTTAATGAATGTAGTTTTTACCTGCCAGTACATTAAGAGATAACAGCAAAACAGTAGAAAATAACATAGGTAAACATTCAGATAATAGTGTAGTAGATCTTTATTTGTTTGTTTATTCTGATGTATACTCTGCGAATAGTTTTCCTCCTTGATGTCAAGTATTTATATCTCCTATTACCGACGTTCATGAATTCCAGTGACAGACTGGGAAGTGTGTGCTGACACCCTCATGAAAGCAGACTTACACAGCCATGAGGATTTCTGCAGCACCCTCCTCCACAAGCATCAGGATTGTTGACTACAAGAGAGTGGTATTTAAAATTAGATTTTTGAGATGAATTCAATGTTTATTTTTAAATGTGTAATTTTCTAGTATGTGCAGAGTACATTTTCATTAAATGGAAACCTTGAACAAGGCAATTAAAGTTAGTTTCTTTGTTACTATTTCACTTTTCCCCCCTATAATTTGAGCTAGGAGAATGAAAATTTGCCAGGCTGGAGTCAGACACCTGTCGTGCTCTGTCTGCTGAGAGAGCACCTCGTCTGGCCTTGTTAGTGAACTTGAATGCTGATATGTATGCATATGAGAGCCCTCCCAGCAAAGGGTAGCCCTGGTTCTTTCACCAACAGTCATATAAAATGATTGAGTGTGATCTGGGCTCTGCATTCAATGACTGCATTTACTCGAAACCCTACCGTCCCAGCCTCTACTGATCACAGTGCGAAGGGAGGGAGGGCAGTGTGTTAGTCTGTTCAGGCTTCCACCACAAAATACCATAGACTAGGGGCTTAAACAATGGAAATTTATCTTCTCACAGTTCCAGAAGCTTGGAAGTCCTTGCTCAGGGTGTCAGCGTGGCCAGTTTCTGGTGGGAGCTCTCTCCTTGGTTGCCAACAGCTGCCTTCTTGCTGTGTGTGCTTGCATGGCCTTTCCCTGTGGTGTGCATAAGGCAGGGAGTAGAGAGAGCTCTCCACTGTCTCTTCTTATGAGGACACTAATCCTGTGGGATCAGGGCCCCACCCTTATGACCTCATTTAACCTTAATTACTTCTTTGGAGGCCCCATCTCCAAATACAGCCACACTGGGGGTAAGGGCTTCAACTTATGAATTTGGGGGGATACAAACATTTGCTCCATAACAGGCAGGAACAGACATTTATATGATGTTCCTATAAATTGCATCTTTCAGTGTCTGGAGACTGCTCCTTTTCAGCAGAAGCTGATGTACTGGTTTTAAATATGGCCTCCAAATTTTTTGGACAGTTTTCCCATTGAGTATCTGTGTCCCTTCCCTTTGAATCCCGGCAGGCCTGTGGTTGCTTTAACCAACAGGGTGTGCTGGAAGTGATGCTCTATAACTTCTGAGTCTGGATACAAAAGATGGTGCAGCTCCCCCTTTGTTAGCTGGAGTTCTTGTGTTTGGAGCCCTGAGCCACCAGGTGGCTGTGCTACTTCTGACCACCCGAGGCCGCCATGCTGTGAGGAAGCCAGTTCACGTGGAGAGGGCATGAGGATGTGCTCTGGTTGGCCATCCTGGTCTTCAGTCTTCCCAGCCGGGGCACCAGATGCGTGAGTAAATGAGCCTTTAGATGATTTCAGCCCCCTGGTTGTTGAGTCACCCCAGCCTTTGACTCTTCATAGTTGAGGTCCCAGACATCAAGGAGTAGATACAAGCCATTCCTGCTGAGTCTCGTCTGAATTCCTGACTTGCAGAAACTATGAACATAATAAAATAGTTCTTAAAAAGTTTGTAGGTTTGGGGGTAATTTGTTACACAGCAATCCCTTAGCTCTCCTTCTGCTGAATTCTCTGGAACTCATTGTTTATCATCAGCAAAATCCTTTGTATCCCCAGCCTCCTCCATGAGCTTCCCTTTCCCCTTCCCGCTCTAACTGAAATGTGGCCCTCCCTTAGGTTTTGCTTCCTCTGCCCTCTCAGGGGTGGCAGTTTTCTTTCACATACCACTGGAGGAGGGGTAGAAGGTCCTATTTGTTCTTCTTTGCTGCTTCCAGAACGTTCTCCTTCCCTCCTTTCTAAAGATCCTAATTTTGGATCTCATGCCATCAGACTCCACAAACCCCCGTTCCTTCTTGTTGTGGTCACTTTCTGGAGTCTGTGGCCATTTTAATGCCTGGCTCACTACTACTTGTCCAATACCACTTCTGTCAGAATTCTTGTGATTTCAGTATTCACATAAATTGTCCCTCTGGTTTCTTGGTTCCTCAGTCCTGTGTCCTCCTCTCTTTCAACTGTTTTGTCTGCCACTGTTCCTCAGCTGCTCACTTCCATGGCCACATCCTAGACCAGCAGTTCTCAGAGTGAGGTCCTGTGGCCTCTGGGGTCCCTAAGACGCTTTCAGAGGGTCTCTCAGGTCAAAACTCTTCCCATAATGATAATAAGATGTTATTTGCCTTTTGGACTTCCATCCTCTTATGAGTGCCGGTGTAGTTTTCCTGAGGCGCCATGACCTGTGAGGAACATTTCCATTCTGGCAGCTAATGGAATGCGTACTGGCATATTCTTGTGTGTTAATTTTGATATGGTAAATATTAATAGACATAACCTACATAACAAAAAACGTTTTGGTCCTCACTCATTTGTAAACATGTAAAGTCACCTCAAGACCAACATGGTGGAGAACTACTGCCCTCAACCTTCCTCCATCTATTGTATCATCGTCTCTTGGATGTGCTCCTGATTTCTTCTTCCCTCTCTCATTTTGTAGGACTCATCTGGAAAACCTGGTTAGACTCAACTCTGTATCACTCTCGTCTATGCCTGCGCAGTTTAACGTGGTTGGAGAAAATCCTCAGCCAAGCTGACTGGTTTCACTTGAGTTTCATGATTGCTAATCTCAAACGGGCCTTTTGGCCGCCAGCTTATCAAGCTGCATTTCCTTGGTCAATTCATTCATGCCTCTGCCCTCCTCGATGACTGACACCTCCCATTCTCTCCTCTTTCCTTGAATCTTCACCACCTCCTCTTCCATTCTCGCCCTCAGCTAAACCCTTTGCTTCTTATTTCACTTAGAAAATAGAAGCAATTAGAAGAGAACATCTGCTTGCATCTGTGCCCATGTTTTCTATCTTTGCTCCTGTGACTGTGGCTCAACTGTGTGCTGTTATCCAAGGCCAACCCTCCATCCACCTGGGCACTGGATCCCATTCCTTCTTGGCCACTCCAGGATGTGGCTCCAGCACGTTCCCCCTCTCTGCAGGATCCTCAGTCTCCTCTCTGCTGGATTGTTGCCGTTCTGCACACAACCATGGTGTTATTTCACCTACTTTAAAAAACAACCCTCTCTTCCCTCCTGCTCCTCCAGTTACCCTTCCACATTTCTGCTTCCCTTACTAGCAAATCCCTTGAGAGATTGTCTATATTCACTCTATAGCAGTTCCTCTTATTGTCTCTTGAACCTAGTCAGTCAGGTTTTGTGCCCCATTCTATCTCCTACCGAGATACCAGTGACTTCCATGTTGTTAAACCTAGTAGCCAATTCTCAGACACATGTTACTTGGCCAGTCAGAAGCCTTTGAGATAATTAACTGCTCCCCTTCTGGAAATGCTTTATTCCCTTGGCCTCTAGGCTGTCACATTGTCCTACTTCTCCTCCCTCGTTGGCCACTCCTTCTTGGTCTCCTCTGGTGGTTTCTCCTGAGGTCCCTGGTGTCTGAATATTGGAGTGCCCCAGGGTTTGGTCTTTGTGCCTTTAGTGCTGTCCTCTAGTCTCAGCAGTATGCTGAGACTTCCCAAACTTGTGTCTCCAGCCTGGTCCTATCCCTGAACTCGAGGCTTCTCTGTTCTCCCGGCTTTCGGCATCTCCATCTGAATGTCTAGCAGGTAAGCATCTTAACATACCCCAAAATGAAGCTCCTGAGTCCCTCCCTTAAACTCCTCCTCTGAGTGCTCCCCATTTCTGTAAATGGCAAATCCATCTCACCACTTGTTCATGTCAAAGCCCTTGGTGTCTTCCTGGATTCCTCTATTTCTTCATACTCCATGGCCAATCTGTCAGAAAATCCTGTTGACTCCACCTTCAAAATATATCTAGATTACTTCCAACTCAGCTCAAGCCGTCATCATCTTTATTTACCTGGATTGTTGCATTCTTCTAACTGTTTTTCCTGTTTGTCCCCTTGCCCTGTGCTCTTATGACTGTTTTCTGCAGAGCAGCGTAGTGATCCTTTTAAACTATGTCACATCTGCTCAGAACACTTTAATGGCTCCCGTCTCACCCAGACTGAAAACCAGATAACCAGGCTCCCTTTTAAGCGCTTGTCCTTCTTCCCCATCCTCGCCCCCTCAGTTCCTCTGCTTCGGTCACACTGGCCTCAGAAACACCCAGTTTGCTCCTGTCTCAGGGTCTTTCTTTGCACTTGCTCTTCCCTTTGCCTGCATGGCTTGCTCTCTCATCTTCTGCAAGTCTTTGCATAATGTCACTTTCTTAGTTAGGCCTTCTGTCACTAACTTATTTGAAGTTGCAGCCTCTCCAGCATGCCTTCTCTCCCTGTCCTGCTTTAGTTTTTTCCATGGCACCCTATGACATACCGTTGATTACTTATTTATCTGTGTAGTGTGTGTGCCTGTTGCTTATTGTTAATGGAAGCTCTGCAAGGGCAGGATTTCTCTGTTTTGTTGCTGCTGGATCCCCAACACACAGGAGAGTCCTTGGCTCATAGGAGGTGCTCGGTTACTATCTGATGAATGCATTGAGGCCCCAAGGCAGTGTTACTAAGAGAGCGGGAGAAGTGATTTTCAGATGATGGGGGAGTTGTGTTCACACTTAGGTTTTCCATTGCTCTCAGGGTTTATGTTTGAGCTTTAAGGATCTTGATTCCAGGGGAAGAAGAACCAGAAACAGTTTTAGTACCGTATCATTCCTGGTCTCCCCTGTGGGGATGAAGAAGAATTGGGGACCTGGATAAACCACCCCAAGAGAGGTAGATGGCCAATGAGTGGGGAGTTTCTCTCCCATCACTGGCAATCTGTGGACTAGCCCTTGAAAAGTGCTCTTGAGTGTCTAAAGCTACAAGTATTTTCTGCTAAAATATACCTCTTTTGATGATGTAGTTGATATTTTAAAGCAGGAAAGTGGTAGAGGGATGTTTACAGTGGAAATCTTTTTCTTGATATTCTGAAATATGATTGTTTTGTCAGCAGCTATGTCAGTCATCTTATTTGTGTCTGCCCTGCCTACCACTGTGCAAAACACTGTGTAGATATTTAATATCTGTTCAATAAGTGAATACATGAGACAAAAAGAGTTGGCCAGATGAAAAATCATGGTGGGAAAGAGATAGGCCTATCTTCTCCTCTCTATCTAGAGGCAAAAGCTATATGGAAGTTACGAGTAGAGTCTAGTATCAGGATGTATCACCGAGTTATATCATGCAATTGTTTTAAGTGAAAAAACAATTTTTGTTTTTGTTATATGTGGCGTTGGAAGAAGTTGTGCCACGGACAAGATTTTTTTTAAAAACAAATCTGAATAGCTTACATACTTCCTTATCTATACTATTTGTTTTTTTCTTTCTTGAGTTTTAGAAAAGATCTGAAGACAAAGTCTTTCTAACAGCCTCCTTCTGGCCCCAGATAAGTCCAATTGGTTTTCCCAGTGTATAATGACATGCCAGTAAAATGAAGATTAGTATATTTTGCACTAGTTTTTCAGAGCCCATTCAGTGTATTTTCAATGGAGTGAAATAAAAAACTGCCTTTAGTTGAATAATTTATTATGCCATTTATTTCCTTAATATCAAATACAGGAAATAGTACTTAATCAACTTCCTTCCTTATTACTGAAACCAAAGGGCTGCATAGTTATATGGCAAACCCTAGGGAATGTTTGTGTATTTTTTGGGAACACATTTATGATGTTATTATATAGTGTCACTCTTTGTTCTAAGGCTGTGTTTCATACGTACATGCATTCTTAGCTACATTGTTTATTCTTTAGATGCGGTTGATCGCATGGTGGATAATCTCAAATTTCATCATCACCATGAATCATACTTAGATTAAGACAGTTGGTTTAATGGAATAGTCTCCCTCCAGAGCACCTCTTTAATGACTAATTTTCCTGGGCTCCTATTACATGGAAGCTGTCATTTGCTTGTGCATGAGTGGTCTTTATCCATACAAGATCCCTACTCGATTTCTTTCTAAATTCCCAGGGTATCCACTTGGTTTCCTCCCTCAGCCTGCAACAATGGAATATCAGAATAACAATCAGTTCTACTACCCACTCTGTTTTTTGTAATGCCTGGCACAACAGTCCCAGGCATCAATAAACACTTGTTGATTGATTATCTAAGGGAGACTCTGTAGTGAATCAGAGGGCCTCCTGGATTCCTCATCATGTCAATTAGATTTGGAATGCATGCAGTGGATGAGGAAAAAATACTCAGTGATCAAAATTTTACTTTCTGTGTTGGGAAAACAATTTAGGAAACTTGCTTTTCCTGCAGGATAATTAGAGATTTGGGCTTGTAGAGCCAGAATTGGATTTGAATACTAACTCCTACACTAACTGGCCCTATGGCTTTGGACAAACTATTTGACCTCTCAGTTTCTTCCTTTGTAGAAGGGCCATAATAACAGCTGCTCTGCAGGGTCGTAGTAGGTTTTAAGAGCATCTATAAAAGTGCCTGTGAGTGGTAGGCCCTCAGTGATGGTGGCTAAATTTAGAACTGTGAGGTCAGGACGGGTGTACTAATTACAAGATCATGTTCAGGATGAGGTCCAGTTTTCATGTTATGGTGGGTGATGCAGTTACCTGCGGATTGTTTAGGAAGGTGGGTTCTAGGATGTTTGCAGATCCCTCTGTCTCATGAGGAGTAAGGGGGGACGTTCACAAATTTCTCGTGCTAAAATAAATATTTGGTAACTCTGTAGCTATTTATGAAAAATATTCGAAAAAATAATTATGAACATAATCTGGAAATTTACCTGGGCTAATTCATGTCGGATGCAAGGGCCCCAAACTCATTATAGAATTACACGTATCTGGATGAAAGGATTGATGTTAAAACCACGCGCCTCCGTTTGCTTGTTGCCGGAATGCGGTTCTGCGTGACTCAGGTTCTTCAGTCAGTTTTCCGGTTCTCTCCGTCAGTGACTTCATTTGAAGAGTAGCTTTGTTCAGTGTGAGGCTTTCCGTATCTGTTAAACGGAGACAATAAAATAAACATACTGACCAACTATTATCTTCCAGTGCAGAGGACCTGCGAAGATGTGATGTTTGGGTTTTGTACGAGCTCTTCAGTTAACGGCCTACAGGTAAAGACAAGACAAAACAGAGCAGAAAACAGCAGAGCCGCTCTCCGGCTTGAGCTGTGGCGAACCCGACCTGAGACCTGAGGGCATCCCTTTTGCCTCCCAGACCCCTCTGCCCCCGGCCCCTTGTAGTGTTTACAGCCACGAAGAGCTGCCTGGCTCCCCCTCCACTGACAACTAGATGTACCTCTTTGACCCCACTGTGTTCATTGTCCAGCCAGGTTCAAAGTCTCACAGGGGACCCCCTGCCTGGGAGGACTTGATTTGTTACTGAAGTCGGCGCCGATGGCCCCTTCTACTTTGACTCAGTCCCAATCGCAGTAGCCAGGGTACCAGTCTAACCGGACACTGCATATCGCTGAAATGAATCAGGAACGTTGTGCTGGTTAATTCAAGCCTTCACACGTAACTCCTTCTGCCATAGTGGACAGAACGTCAAGGGGAAAATTTTAAAATTCCCTCTGCAGAGTGCATTGGCCCTGCCTCTAGTGAATGAATGTGGAATAAATCGCCTGCCTGGGAAACAAATAATTGGCATCCACAGGGATCCCACTGCGTGTTGTGGCCCAGCCCAGCTCTTGCTGGCTGGGGTTGACATGACTGCCCAGCGTCTTCAGGCTCTGCCTGTCCCTGCTCCCAGTTCCTGACACGTACTTTTCCAGGGCGCTGGCGTTTACTTTGGGGCCAACACCCCCACAGAGCCCAAGCCCTGCCAGCATCCTCGAATGCTCCTGCCTGGTGTGTGTCTTCTCCAGGCATTGGGCTTTTCCTGAGTCTGGAGTGTGTCTTTTGTCCAGATCTTCTTGAATCCCAGAATACTGATTTCAGCTTTTTACTGGTTCCTTGCTTTCTGCCTGGGCACGCCAGACAAACTGTGCCCTTAGCTTCCCTCTGTGTCCTTTGGAAACTAGTACCTGTGGGATTTCTCTGAGTGTTTATGCAAAAGTTCATTGTGCCCGGTGTGTGGCTGAGCTGAGGAGAAGGGGAAAGCCATGAACAGTGCTTGCCTCATTTATTTGATCACAGGACTCCTGCTGTTGGGGTATCTTGGTGGGTCATGTAGTTCAGAGCACAGATGCTGCCAGATGGAGTGGTGGCCATGTTTGGGCCTGGAAAAAAGTGTTCAGAGCGGGAGTTACCCCTCGGTAGCAGAGGAGCATCCGTGCTGTCGAGTGTCTGATGTTGAACTTTCCTGCGGTTTTCTCCACAGAACTGCAGTGTCACTCTAATTAAAATCTTTCCTCTCAGTTCTAAGGTTTGGTCACTGAGTTGCTTTCCTGATTGCTCTTTTCTCTCTAACTGAATAAATTCAGCATTTATTGAGAACCTACTAAGTATCATATGCTGTGCTAGTTGCTGGAGACACAAATATGAATCAGCTTGGCCTGCCCTTGAAAAACAAATTACAGTGTAAAACGAACATTTTATAAAGCTGTTGCTACATCAGGCCAATTATTTTGTTTTTCTTTATTTCAGGCCTAAGGCTTATTTAACAGGGCTTTATTCTCTTTCCACTCCAAATAATAAAGAATCCCCTTAGGGTAGAGAAGGAATTTCAGAGCATGTTACAAAAAATAGAAGAATAAGTTGCATGAAAATTTAATCTCTCTGTATATCAAAACATACCATAAACACAATTAAAAGGCAAACAGTTAACTAGGTGGAACATTTGTAACATAAAAGACAGAAGTTTACTATCCTTAATAAAATGAGCACATAGTATCTTTTAATACGTCAGTGTTGAATGAATGAGTGAAAGAATTCAAAACAATAAGGAAGAAAAATCACCCCAGTAGAAATAGGAAAAGATGCGAAGAGTTGGCATAGCACACACACAGAGAAGTACAAATCCAAATTCTGTATACAAAAAAAGCAAAGAATGCAAATTAAAATAAAGTAAACTTTTCGTCTATTCTTCATTAATTTGATAAGTGTTTATTAAGCACTTGTTATCACCATACTGTTTAGTTACTTTACAAATTGATTATTTCATTTAATTTAAACAACAATCTGCCTGAAATAGGTATTGTTATCCTCATTTTACCAATGAGCAAAGGGCTTCAAGAAGCTATGTCTTTTAATAGAGTTAGGATTTTGGAGGCAAGGTTTGACCTCATCTCTGTATGTCCCTGAAGTCCGTGCTCCTCTCTACCATCGTGTCCTGTTAGCATAAGAAATATCAGGAAGGGCATTTGATGATATGGCAAGTAGTTTATGAAATAGAGGTAAGTAAAAAATAATTGCAGAACAGTATTCACATATAATCCCACAAATGTTCTTTTAGAAATGGTACAGCATAGAGCAAAGTTATATACTAAAATGTGAATGGTGCTTATCTGTGACTTTTCTTTTTGTTTATCTATACTTTCTAATTTTTCCACAATGTATATATATGTGTGTGTATGTATATGTATATATATATATATATATATAGTGTTATAAGCAACAAAATTTTAAAAATCTTACAAATTTGTGTGTGTATGTCTGTACATGACAGAATATTTTGAAGTTTATATGAAAGAGTTAACAGGACCAACTTTTTTTCCCAAGAGAAGAATAAAGAGGAAGCTGGTGCAAGGAGTCCAGAGTGAATGAGTAAATACTAGACGACTCCGAGAACAGGAAATACAAAGGTCTAAAACATATTCGGGGAAATAGTCAGTATTAGTAATTAAAGACTTACAAGGAAAACTGTCATGACAACTATTTTTCCCCCGGGAGAACAGAAAAGCTTTCCAGAAGAGCGCTGAAACAGGTACCCCAGAGGTGCTGTTTTAGAGGAAGCAATTTAATGATAGGTACCAGAAGTTTTGAAATTGTTTGCACAAACCTCGACCCAGTAAGTCAACTTCTGGAATTTGACCCTAAGTAAATAATCCTAAATACTGAAAAATCATTAAGCACTAAGATGTGTGCATTACCCATAATAGTGAAAAATTGAAAACAAACTAAATATGCAGCACTATGGTCATGGGGTAGTAAATGATAGGATAAATCATTTATTGATTAATTTATTCAACAGTGTCCATTGATTGACTCTACTGTGCCCTTCAGTGCTGAGGACACGGCCATGAACAAAATCTCTTCCCCAGATGATTTTTGGAAGGAGGATTTGCATAACATGGGAAATGTGAACTTTTAACATGTTAGCTATAAAAAGGAGGACATTAAATTGTCTTTCTGTTGACCTCAACTGTGTGAAAAATAAGCAGGAAAAAGCCTGAAAGGAAGTGTTTGAAAATATTAACAATTATCTTGCAATTGGATTGTGGATGATTTTCTTTTTTAATATTTTTCACTATGTACCAGATTTTCTACAGTAAAAATGTATTGCTTTTTTAAGTTAGAAAAATATACATAAAACTTAATTGCGATTATTTATTATATGTTTGCAATATTCTCTTTAAATAGGAAAGTAGGAACTTATGTCCGAGCAATGACGGGAATTTAATAGATCTAATTAAAACTACCAGAATTTGTGATTTGATTGAGCTCCTCAAACAGCTTTGGTTTTACTGGTATGTTTAAAGGCTTTAAGATGCTACTTTCATTAAAACACTTCTGTAGTAAATGGTAATTGTGTATTGAGCAGATAAAAACTTACATACGACAGATCAAAAGTCTAACACAATGTCAATTTGATTAGGTAAATGCAAATTTAACAGCCTAGTAATTCTTTAGTCTTCTTATTTTACATGCCACAAAGAGTGCAATAATATAATTAAAATTCTGAAAATGGCTATTTAGGATAATGGTGTGTTTTTTTCCTTTTTCTCTTTTAAAGTAAGATGAGGGAATTTGAATTTCCACTCAAGCATTATTTCCTGTAGTGAAGGATCCCACGACTGTGGTTCTAAGTAAACTTTAATTATGTTCCATACTTATGTGTAAATTGATTTTGCGTAATTGGTTTGTGTTTTGAAATGTTTTGGATAGATTCCTTTAACTTTAGAAATTGTTTTTATACTTTGTGTTTGAAAATTGGTTTGAATTAAAAATAAAGATATTTTAATTTGAAATTATGAAAGGGTTCAGTAACGATGTTGAACATAGGTCAGGAAATTCTGTATTTTGGTCATTTCAGAATTTATGATGTCCCATGTAAATGTACCATTAGGTTTAAAATTCAGGGCTCAAAATGATTAAAATTAGCATGAAATTCAGTCATGGCTGAGTTAATAGGAAAGCGAAAAGCCTAGCTGGAGAACTGAAGGATTGTCAAGAATCTTGGTAGATCAGAGCCCCTGAGAACCGGACAGCATCACAACTGCCTTTGACGTGAGATTCCGTCACGGAGGTGTCGATGGCCCTGAGGTCAGGTGGCCGCGGAGGGCCGCCGAGGATGGAACCCCCTGTCTGCACAGCCGCTGCCCTTTGTACCACAGCACCGCACACGTGCCTGTGCCTCCCGCTGGGGCAGGAGGTGAGAAGTTACTGGCTTGGACCTTGAGGCTGAACTTGGTTGGGAAGGGAGGTCAGCTGAAGCGGGCTCAGGTGGTTTGCTTCCCAGTTTTATCAGAAAATAACGGCAGCCGCCCCCCTGCTTCATGTCCTCTCTGGATGCTCTCTCTCAAGCGCTGAGTAAGACAGCCTCCCCCTCCACATTTGCATCCCGGGACTGGGACGGTTTGTGTGTGCGCAGCCCTTCTCTCCAGGCCTGGCTGTGGTCGCAGGGTTGCAGGGTCGCAGTCCCTCTCCACAGTCGCTGCCTCTCTCTGGTGCCCTCTGGTCGCTGTCCTGGCTGTGGTGGCAGCACTGACAGCCCCGGCACTGTCACCAGCATGTGACCGGTGTTGGTGATGGTGGACAAAGCTCTCAGCTGGTGTCAGATTGAACAGTGGTCAGGACTGCCCCTCTGCCACGACAGGTGTCATTTGTTCCGTCTTTTCTTAGTGAAGCCACAGCTGTGAGGTGAACCTGAGATACTTCCTCTGTGCTCAGGATTCCACGAGCAGTTGTCACACTGGCTCACCGGAATGTTCTCTCCTGGTGCAGCGTTTGCCCCCCCAGACCCAGACAGTGTGCAGGTGACCCCTTCCCCTCAGGGAACTGAACTAGAAGGACACGGCGTTCGTAATGGCCCTTACAGGGAAGCTCATCCTCTGACAGCCACGCGGTGGGGTTGGGAGAACAATCAGCAGAAGGAAAATTTCCTTGAGAAATCCAGTGTTTCCTGTGAACTTATCTGGGCTCGAAGTGGTAGAGCCATCAGGGTTTTCCTGCTTCCATAAAACCAGGCAAAGTTGATGTTGGGTCTCTTTCTTTCTCTGTCTCTCTGTCCCTCCCTCTCCATTTCTGTCCCTGTCCCTCTCTCTCTCCTCTGACACCGAATCAACAGTATTTTGCTTGCTAATTAATTTAAAGGAAAAAAAATCTGAGAATAAAATGGCCCTCTCTTCCCAGTATAGTTAGACACATCTCGATTTTTTTCCCTAAACAACATGATTTTAAATCCCATCTCCGTGCTGTGTCTCATCTTCTTGGTCGGCAGAGCTAAGGTGGGTTGAGAGCGCGGACCCTGGAGATGGCCTGCTGTCATTCAAATCCCGGCTCTGCCATTTTTCAGCTGTGTGACCTTCCGCAGGTCTCTTAATGCCTCTGTGCTTCGGTTTGCTTGTGGCTAAAATGAGATCATCACCATGCCTTCCTCACCTGGATGTTGTGAGGATTTAATGAACTAACGTGCACGAAACTCTCAGTGCCTAGGAAGCACTCAGAATTATTATGCTGCTGGTCAACTCAGTCCCTTCTTCTGGATTCGTACAGTGCAAAAAGCGTTTAAAAGCAATATCTTCAGGGCATGGATTTTGTCGTAGAATTTTTGGGGTTTTTTAAACTAGGGCAGTATATTGCGTGACTCTGGATTAGAATCTGTCTAAATCCTAAAACCGAAACGTTATGACAGTCACTAGAAGAGAATTAGAAGTAGCTGGAGTCAGCTTGAACTCCACAGAATGAGATAAAGAGCAACTGTGCTACATAACACATCCTGGGAATCCACGGGAATTTTATAGTAATTATGACTATGACTACAGTTGTACTAGATTTTCACAGTAGCTTTTATTTCAAAGATTTTCAAGGGAAATGTACAACCACTTAGAAAAATCGTATGAAAAAAATTTAATCACTTTAATTTTCTGTAGAAGGCGAATGTGAACAAGAAAATGGTGGAGTGGTTTCCCCAGGGAATAATACCAGATCGATAAGTGGTAAATCCAAGCAGCTTAATTTCTTATTTACTTCTTTAGTATCTACAAATCCTAGTTCTCTCAAGATGGGAGCAATTTGCATGTGAAATTTGGGAGAAAAAATTCTTTGGATTAAATCCCTGAGGAGAATGTGACATGATTTCCTTCTGCAAAGATATTTAACTGGTAGAAGAAATGCCCCTCCCCCTCCATCCCCCAGGAACAAACTGATGGAAATAGCTCTTGGGAGAAATCGGAAGCATCAGCTTTTCTGTAAGCATTAGAGAGTTTTCTAGTTCTTTTGGAGTTGAATATTCAGAATTAATGGGCAAATCTCTTAAGATTAAAACTCATCACTCTCTTGTGAAAGGTTCTCTCAGGGTCAGTCTCACCCGTGGGTGGAGTGGGCCCTAAATAAGTTCTTTCAATTCAGGCTGAGAAATGCCATTGAATTCCCTCCAAATAGCTTCTTTATCTATTCACTGTTTGAAAAATCCACATTAGAAATTCTTTTTTTTTTCAACTTCAAGTTTCGTGTCTTCTGCAAATGCAGATATCGTAGGTGTAACTAAGTAATAATGTGCTCCGCCTTACGGTCCAGGTGGGTGAGTTTATGAACTCTTTTCTGGATGATGGGGTCACTGTTGGGCCTTAAATACTGTGGTGCTGAGTAGGGAGAGAGCACCATGGTTCTTGGTGTTGGGAGAGGGGCGGGAGAGGGGGACGGTGGTGCCCCAGCTATGAAAATGGGGGTACATGAACGAAAAGCTGGGTGATGGAACCCAGGTGCCACCTGCTTCTATCTTTTGCTCTGGGCTAAGCCTTCTTTTTTGATCTTTGAGTAAACAAAAACAGAAATCTTTCACTTTATGCCTCAATACTTTTAGTTGTATCTTTAGAAGGGGCTGATATATTTTGCTTTTGATTAAGAGCTTAGGATCACTCTTGTTCTCTGAGAAGAAAGAAGATATTTGGAGACTGAACAATTATAGTTTTAGCGAAAGTGGGAAGATTTTCAGATTCTTCCCAAGTTCTCGTAGCAGACTATGGGCTTTTTCCAGAGTTTAGCCATTACCTCCAACGGAAGGCTCCAGAAGATAACTCTATGTAATAAAGATGAATACTTAGTCTGTGGCTCCTAAGAGGATGAAAAGCAAAGGAGGAGTCTCTGCTATGTCGATTTCAACGGTGGCAGTGGGACTGCAGGGCTCCACTCGGCTGCGGTCACTGGCACGCACAGAGCCGGCCTTGGCCTCCGTCAGTGAACAGCACGCTAGCCTTTATCTATCCACACTAGTGAGGCCATTTAAAGCCGAGACAGCAGGCAGATGGCCCTGCCCTGGGATCCTTTGTCATTCCAAATTGTGCTGTCGTGCGGACAAGTCCATTTGTCCCAGATTCTTCTCTGTTTCCTTGCAACTCGCCTGAAAGATGTATTCTGCTCCTGTCCAGCTCGTTCCTCTGGAAACTGACCCCTTCCTTCTAACTCATAGTTAGAGTCTGGCCCTTTCTGCTTCCCTCTGTCCCAGCTCCCAGTGCTCTGACTTCAGTCTTCCTCTCATGACGCAAGTCATGACGCACCCCTGCCCATTACAACTGTCCCTTCAGTATTCCAACCTGGTGCCGTCCTGGCCTTTCTCACCACTAACGTGTCCTCAGTCCCGGCTTCCCGACCACTTGCAGCCCAGCCCTCTCACAGAATTGTGTTTCTGATGATTAGAGAAGCAGAGATATTTAAAGTCAAAAACCAGGTAGGAGACTGGAAATTTAGGACACCCGAGCTATGAGACACGAACAAGGAAAGAAATAAAATGCCTGGCAGAGAAATAAAGATGTTTATATCCTGTGAGTTGAAATAGGATGAAATTACAGGGTTTGGGGACATCCTTTGACCCTCTGCTAAAGAAAAATATGAAAGGAGATTGTGAAAAATTCCATACTTCAAAGATGTGAAGCTGATTTATTTTATTACGTCTCATAGAAAAAGAGTTTCAGTTCATGATAGTTCTGTGAGAAAACTTAGGTCATAGAAGCATGTGCCTACAAAATCAGTAGGCAGTAAACAAATAATCATGTTGTTAACATCGCTACAGGTTTTGCCAGAAAGATGCAGGTACTGTATATGCTCTTAGGGAGCTTACAGCGTAACACAGATACAGCAGTAAAACATAGAACAGTTAATTTACTAATTGCAGGTCTTCTTTTGCTTTGTGCTTTCTTCCTTAAAATTTCTTGTAAATATTAAAATTGTTAAATTTATTTGCAATACCTAGGAATGAGTCCACACTGATATTTTGGTACTGAGACAGTCTTGTATGCTAGGTGAACTACTTGGGGACATTTGCTTAGATATCTGGTTTTGCTGAGGATTATCCAGTCTTTTTCTGATTTGAAGAAGTTTGAGGAAATTATGCTTTTCTTCCCATCTCCTTTGTAGTTGAAATTAGAGGATGACCAGTGTATTTGGTTTAATAGTGTAATAATGATGATTATAAATAATTATAATAGTAACTGTATTAGTCAGGGTTCTCCATATATGTACAGAGAGAGAGAGGACACAGAGAGAAGGAGGAAGGAAGAGATATGGATATATTTTAAGGAATTGGGTCATGTGGTTTTGGAGGCTTGGTGAGTCCAGAATCTGATAGTGTAGGCCAGCAGGCTAGAGACTTGGGGAAGAGCTGCAGTTCGAGTCCCAAGGTGGTTTGCTGGCAGAATTCCCTCTTGCTGGGGGAGGTCAATCTTTGTTCTATTAAGGCCTTCAACTGATTGGATGAGGCCCACCCACATTATGGAGGGTAATCTGCTTTACTCAAAGTCCACCAATTTAAATGTTTTTTCAGGCAAAAAACACCTTCCTAGGAACATCCAGGATAATGTTTGTCCAAGTATCTGGGCACCATGGCCCAGCCAAGTTGACACATAAAATTAACCATCATAGTAACCAACCTTTATTGGACATCTTCATAGTGGAAGCACCAGTTCTTTCTGAGCATTATCTCATTCAGGTCTCTTATTGACTGTTGATTAGGTGTTTCCATCCACAGCTGAGGAAACCTTAGGGATGCAGTGGATACATTATCTGCTCAGGTTACACAGGTAACCTGGTTGAGCTGAAATTTTTTTTTTTTTTTGGTGAGGAAGGTTAGCCCTGAGATAACATCCGTTGCCAATCCTCCTGTTTTTGCTGAGGGAGACCGGCCCTGGGCTAACATCTGTGCCCATCTTCCTCTTCTTTATATGGGACACCACCGCAGCATGGCTTGACAAGCAGTGCACTGGTCTGTGTCCGGGATCTGAACCTGCAAACCCCTGGCTGCTGAAGCGGCGTACGCAAACTTAACCGCTGTGCCCCCAGGCCTGCCCCTGAAATTATGTTTCTTACCTTTCTATTTAAACATGAAAATGACAGATGGGCTGAGAAGTCTTGGGGCTCCATGGAGAGACGTCTACGTTGAGTTCCCAGGAACTCTCTGTACTTACTGGGATTGTGACTCATTCCCACGGTAGTGATCCCAGTAGTGATTGATGTCTTTCTGGGGAGGCTCTAGGACAAGGTTCAGGAAGGTCACTTGAAAATGCGTCCTCTAGTTGTATTGAGTTAAAGATGATTACACCTTGCTGGAGTGGCGGCCGGATAGAATCTACGAGGGCTGTAATTACCCCGCAATTATCTGGAATTTGGCTGATAACCAGAGAGTATGTGAAAAAGACCCATAGATGCCATAAAATTCATGGCTTGTAGCCCAGGCCTTGCATCTGCCTGTTTGCTCTACCTGCAACACTGGTCTCTACGGTCAGAGCAGTGCCAGAGGCTGTCATTAGGAAGGGGGAGGGAGGAGAGGCTTTGCAATGGGCAGATTGACAGCAGTAGGAAATAATAGCTGGTTGACTAAACTGAGTGGAAGAGAAAAGCACAATAAAAGCAAATACAAACCTAAACTATACCACAACCAGGGTCCATTTAGCATAAATTAAAACATTCTTTCACATCAAAGACCATTTGACACAATATAGTAATTGTCATTCATAATGAGCCGCCAGGAGTTCACATCAGGTTTTGACCACTTTGTTTAGGCCTAGAAGTGTGCAGTATAGTCTAGAAGGATCCCGTGGAAAATTGGTAAGTGTTTTAGTGCTTAAAGGAATAAGCCTTCATTTATCTAGAGAAAAGTTTCTCCATGATGTTTGACATTCCCAGGGTTCTGGATAAATATCTTTATGAAACAATCATCCTTTTTATGAGACTCTCTGAATTCCTCCTCTTGGTACAGAACCAGAGTGTCAGGGCTTTCTTGGAAACGGAGCTGTCGGCCTGAATTGACTTTTGACAGGCGCCCACGCTGGCTGTCGTTTAAATAGAGTTAGAGAGCCAGCTGTGCAGAATTCGTTTCCAGTGATAGAACTCAGATTCAGACTGACCATGCGGCTAGCCTGACTGCCTTTTATCCTGTCTGAAACAAATTTATTTTCATTTATTTGTTTATTTTTTTTGTGAGGAAGACCAGCCCTGAGCTAACATCTGTTGCCAATCCTCCCCTTTTTGCTGAGGAAGACTGGCCCTGGGCTAACATCTGTGCCCATCTTCCCCTACTTTACATGGGACGCCACCACGGTGTGGCTGACAGGCAGTGCGTCGGCGGGTGTCCGGGATCCGAACCCGCGAACCCCGGGCTGCAAAGCACGGACGAAACCGCTGCGCCACTGGGCTGGCCCCTTATTTTCATTTTATAGATTTATAATGGAAGAGTCACTGCTTAGAATTTGGTTTTTTTGTACCCATATCTGGTAGAATGTGGCATGTAAAAACGACCCAGGACCTGTTTCCTTTTATCTAAACGTGTTTCTCAGATGTCCGGGAATAAGCACGGCATTTAAGCAGTAATTGGATTCGGATGGCGTATTTACCAGTTGTGCTTTGGAGAACTTCCCCAACAGTTAAAAATATAACATTCCACCTGCCCCAAATATAAATCTTGTCTAACTCCTGATTTTCAGTAAGATTGTTTATAACTTTAAGTTTTCAGGACCTCTATTTTTCATTGTAAAATTGTTTGGGGAGTAAGTGCTAAGATGGTATATGTGCGTGTGCGTGGTTTGTGGCTTTTTCTTGTTACATATGTAGGAGGTTTGGATGACTTGGGTCAGACTGCTGTGCTGCGTGTTAAGGCCCTGCTCGGACTTCAGGATGCGTGTAGTATCGATTCACCGCCAGCGCAGCGTGTTGCTACATTCAAGTGTTGTTGATCATATTTTTAAAAGTCAATACTGGATCATTTAAGAGAAGATGGGTATTGGTGACAGTTGAACTAATTCTGAGGAGGAAAATGCCCTTTTGATTTGTACAGAATCTGCCTTTGCTCAGATAGAATGGGCTTTGTGATACTGTTTCTGGGGTTTCTTCCTCAAACCTTCCCTTTCACAACCATATTTTGAGGTTAAAAATTGGAAATGCCTTAGTTGAGAAAACACATTGTGTAAGTTTATACAAATGTATACGTCATTGTTTTTTAAAATGGGTTCTGTGGAGCACTAGCTCAAAGGCTGTTAGTAGAGATTATGAATAAAACGTTCTGGTATACTAAGTTGCAAAAATACTGTGGGAGTTCTCTGACTCTCTGTATTAATGTACACTGTGAAACCCTAGAGAGAGCATGCTCTTTTAATAGTTAAAGATGCTTATTCCAAGCCACAGACACCAATTGGAATTAAGTTTAAGAGAGGAAATTTATTATAAGGATTCAGAATGTTTCATGGAGTGTGAAGGTGAGAAGGGAGCTGGGTTACAAGAATGGTCTGGAAACCTTCAGGATCCTCTCCCATGACCTTATTTCTGTTTCTCTCAGTACCTCTGCCCTATTTCTTCCCTTTTCCCATTGTTAGCCTTCTGTTGGGACTCTCCTTGGAAGTCCGTATACTTTTAATAACAATATAGGATTTTTTAAAAAGTCATGGTTAGTTCTTCATGAGCTGCATTCAGGGTTGGGTGGTCAGACAACAGTCACAGATACAAGATAGCTGATGGGAATTTTATTGATGAGTTTATATTTGTCATCAACTTGAAGATTTAAAGTTGATAAATAGTTTTTGCCAATTTCAGTATATTTAGGATAGTGCACAGTTTAAAGTAGCTTTAGTCATACTAGGTCCCCCTCTATTGAAAAGTTATTCAAAGAAAAACCTGTTAAGTTAAAACCTGTTAACATTTAGCAATCTAGATTAAACATGCTACAGCGTAGGTTAACGTCCCATGGATAGACTGAAATATAATATGAAATAAAATCCATAACCTTCACGTTTTGCTTGAGAACAGAAGGTTGAGTAAACTTTTCCAGTCATAACCCAGGATAAATGCAATTAGACTTTAATGATTTAGGACCTAGATGTAGTCTTTACATGTAAAGAAATGATAAATATCTAATTTAACTGTTTTTTCTTGAAATATAGCTCATTTTCTTTATGCCTGCTTTTGCTGCAAACAAACAACATAATTCATCTTTGTCGGAATGCTATAACGTTCCATTTATTTAGAATCTAAGATCTTAAATGATCGTTTTCTTTCTACAGTGATGTATAGAGAGAATCCAGGTTCAAGTAATGCCCTCCAGGCACTACAAAAATTGGCTTCTGAATCTCCAGAGAAGATTACATGATGTTAGTATAGCATTAGTGTTAAGAGTATTTCACTATTATTTATTTATTTATTTAATTTTTGTGAGGAAGTTTGGCCCTGAGTTAACATCCATTGCCAATCCTCCTCTTTTTGCCGGGAAGATTAACCCTGAGCTAACATCTGTGCCCATCTTCCTCATTTTGTATGTGGGATGCCGCCACAGCATGGCTTGATGAGCGGTGCGTCAGTCCACACCTGGGATCCGAACCTGTGAATCCTGGGCTGCTGAAGCAGAGTGCACGAACTTAACCGCTACTCCACCGGGCTGGCCCCCTAGAGTATTTCATTCTCATTCATGGAACATTGGTGTAGTATTTAACTATGTGCTCATATCCCCCAGACCATACTGGCTTACACGCTTGCCAAAGACTTTGCAGGGTTTTAATGCTTCCAGAAATAGATATAATGTTTAATTACTGTGTTTACATCTTTGGATTCATATTTCTGTGAAATTTGGAAGAAGAATAGGGGCAGGAGGTGATTGGGAGACATCTTGGAAACCTTGTCGAGAGAAGTTAAGGTTTCGGGACTTTAACTGATAAGTAGTAATGATCTTGGAAGCCTTGGGTTGGAAGGTTTAGTAATATGGAGCTACAAGAGGAAGGGAGGATTTTAGAGGCCAGCAGTTTATGAAAGAGATTTAATTATGATGCCACAACTGAGGGTGCTGTGAAGGTACAAAGGTGCTGATATCTTTTTTCTCTATTATTGTGACTCTGCTCATTTAGTAGAATATAAGCTAAGTAGGAGCGAACACTGATCTAGTCTATGATGGTTACTCTGATAGAAGGAAAAACTGTAATGATGTATGAAGTTAGCTTCTAAATTTTTTGTCTGAGTCCAGGATAATTAATGATAAGCCTTCGGACAAATCACTGAGGCAGCCCAAGCCTCCAGTTCCAGTGGTGAAAAGCTGGGGTTGAATTTGATGTCATCCATAATTATTTAAACATTAAGTGATTTTAATGAAAATTTTACATGAAGAAAATCCACCTTTTCTCAGTGTATATTGTAATTCTTTTATTTTTATCCGTTTATTTCTTCAGCGAATAGTTTTTGAGAATCTAGTATGTGGAGAAAGTGGGCACTGTCTAGAGTTGAGGATATAACATTGTCCCTGCTCTCTGAGAACTTAAGTTCTACTGCGAAAGGAGGCACAGCGTGTACGAGTTAAAAAATCTGTTTGGATATCTAATATGTCAGGGTGAGAAGAGTGAGCCATTTTAGATAGGGTGGTTAGGGAAGTTAGTTTCCAAGTGGAGTCCAATTTATTCACTCTCTTTTGTTTTTCTGATATTTTTTTATGTCCCCTTGGCAGCCTCACGTCATTGCTAACCTCTCCCCTCCACGGGATCACATTTTCCAGCAGACACCCCACGAGCACTTATTTAAATGCCTAATCACTGGCATCAATGCAGCTGTGTTCATCATTGTCAATTCTGATTTGTATGACGTTCCCATCCAAACATACCTCAGGGTACATTTGCACATCTAATTACAACATTAAAACTAATAATAGCCTGATAAAATACTACTCAGACAAATGTCTAAGCAAACAGCTGGCTGTCTCATTGTGTCCTGAAGGACAGGCAGAACCAGATTTTGTTCCCCAACTCCGGGGCCTGAATTCCAAGCTGCAGGCCCTCCTCCATGGGCGCCCTGCGAGGGCTGCTTAGGCAGGAAGCATTGAATTCAAAGGGGTGTCCTTAGATGTGAGAGCCTGTGGGAAACCAGAGCTTTATGGAACTGCATGGAGGGGAAAAGTGGTTTTCTCTCATTTTACCCAGAGGAAGACTGCGACTGAATTCAAATTGGACCAAAATACAACAGAATGCTGGGACAAGGTGCCCACCTTTCTGCAGAAAGTTATTGTTGAAAATTTTCAAGGAAAGAAGGCCGAGGAATAATTTAATAATGCTTTTCAGGTATTTGAAGGAGCCATGGGGTTATCACATGGAGAGTGATGGCAAGCTCTATCTTCCACGAGCGATGGAGTCTATGTTTCTATTGAGGGAGAGGAAAATTGGTAATATTGCTTTTATCTCACTGGCACAGTAAGCCTTCCTATTAGCCACACCAGTAAAGGTGGAATATTTAGGAAATAGAAATTAATCCTGGTCCAGGTCAGTTTCGGTGCAGGACGCAGGCCGTGACCCTCACCTGGTTAGTAGGAGGGAATTCTCCCCCCAGGACTGACGTGTGTGTCCTCTGGCAGGTTCCGTTTGCCCGGGCAGATTGAAGCTAATAATTAAGCTCTTTTTTGGCTCTTGAAGTGTTGACTGAAAAGTGTAGACCTATAGGAAAACTTTTGGATTATAAGACTTGTCCCTTATTGGAATGTACTGTTGAAAGAGGTCTTACAATCTTTTCTGTAAAGCCTTTAAATAACAATTTAAATTTTTCTCAGTCTTGGCAGATTAGGCATAATACTCCTGAGGGGTAAGAATGGATTCAAATAAATTTCCACGTTGCTTCTTACCTTCTGATTCTCTTATGTGCTGCCCTTTTCTGACTCACCAAACATTTAGGATCACAGGAACACTGTGCCTGATATTTTCACATATATTCATTCATTTGAGGTAATTCTCACAAAAACATGCAATGTGAATATCATTGTTTCACATCTACTTTCCTATTCCAGATCCCTCATCATCCATCTCCTTTGAAATTTTCTGAGTTTATGTCTGATCCTGAACCTTGCTATATTTGATTATAGCTATGAATAATTAGGAGGCAAGAAAAGAGATTTCTTTATTCTTCTTGAAAAATGACTTCTCAGCCTAGGGAAAACTGTCTAGATCTGAGCCATCCAACACAGTAGTCACTGGCCACATGTAGCTATGAAGGAAATGAAATGTGACTAGTCTGAACTAATATGTGCTGTAAATATAAAATACATACTGGATTTCAAAGACCAGTAAGAAAAAAGAACATTACATATTTCATTAACTTTTTTATATTGATTACATGTTGAAATGATAATATTTTGAATATGTTGCGTTAAATAAAATATTAAAATGAATTTAATCTGTTTCTTTTTGTTTTTTAATGTAACTCCTGGAATATTTAAAATTATACATGTAGCTTGCATTTATAACTTTCATTATGTTTCTATAAGATAGTGCTGGTTGAGATTGATGGATCTCAATCACGGGCAATCCCCCCACCCCCACCCCACACCCCCCAAGGAATATTTGGCAATATCTAGAGACATTTTTGGTTGTCACAACAGGGCATGCTACTGCATCTATGAGTAGTGGCTAGAGATGCTGCGAAATGTCCTACCGTGCATAGGACAGACCCTCCCCCAACTTTCCGGCAAAGACTTATCTGATCCAAATATCGGTAGTGCTGAGGTTGCAAACTCCCAGTATAGATGGTTCAGAAAAGAGAAGTAGAGAAAAAAGATTGGGAACTCAAACTGCTTTTAGGTTCATTTGATTTGAAATATTATAATGAATATGTATTTAGCAGCATTAGAGAACGATTATTGTAGGAAAGAGTAAGGAAATTGGAGGTGGTTAGGATGTAAGCATAAAAGCAACAGTTTTGTTAGTTATTTCAACAAATATTTATTGAGTGACTACAAATCCTTTTTGGATCAAGATGAGGGAAGAATAAATACATATATATACAAACATATGCAAATACTGAATTCTGATTGCACGCAAAGCTTCTACAGGGAAAATAAAGATGAATAAAATATGATTCCTGCCTTCAAAAAGCCTGCAGGCTATTAGGGGATGGCATGAGAAGTACACTGTCTTGTAAGGCAGCATGTGACATCAGAAGAGAGAGAGTGGGAAAAACAACAAAAAACTATGCATTTCAAAGGAAAATATACCATGTTGGTTGGGGAAATAGGTAAGGCTTCATGGAGAAGGCTTCCTATTTGAAATGTACCCCTAATGGGTTGGGTAACAGCCCATGGAGATGGTGGAAGGGCATAGGGCATACACAGCAGAGGGAACAGCATGGTCCAGGGCAAGGGGGAAGAGAAATATGAGGTGTGTTCAGGGAGTAGTCAGTAGTCAGGCTGACTTAGAATCCCAGTGGGAAATTGGAAAGGAGACTAAAAAATGAAAACCCCGAACAAAATAAACAAAAACAAACAAGACTGAGGTCATTTATAACGGATTGACAAGGTGAAAAAAAGGAGAGATGAGAGAGGCAAAGTGAACAGGACTAGGTGGCTGACTGGATGTGGGTAAAGGAGGGGAGGGAATCAGGATGATTCTGGGGTTTTAAGCTTGGGTGTCTGGGGACATTAATTTGGACAGAGGGCAGGAGGATGGGTTGGTTTGGCAGGAATGGAAAGATGATGAGTTCAGGGCTGCCTTCTTGTGTTTAAGGTAATCCAGTTGGTGGAAAGGTGGAGGAAGCCCCTGGGAATCAGCTCTGGAGGCCAACAGAGGAATAAGGGCTAGAAATAGAGATTTTGGAATCATCTCAAGTGAAGTGATGAGAATGGATAAGATTACTCGAGGAGGACGGAATGCAGTGAAAAGGCTAGGACTCACCCTTAGGTGTGACTGTCTTTAGGGGAGGAAATGAGGAAGGGAAGTCAGTGAAGGAAATAAAAGTTGTGGCAGAAGACCCAGAACAGGATTTTGTGTGATGTCGCGTCGTAGATGTTCCCAGTGCGGATGCCCCACGGTGATGCATGGCACTAAGAGCCTGTGGAGGAGGAGCTGAAACAGTGTTCGGGACGTGGAGGTCACCGTCAGAAGGCTCCTGGTAGCCTTCTAGGAATGGCTGGAAGGCAGGTGGTGAGTGAGTGGGCAGCCTGCTTCTGTGGGCCCAGACTGTCCCAGAGCTGCGTGGGGAGAGCAGGCCCAGGCAGATTTTGTGACGTTCCTTCCTTGGGTCATTCATGCCTTCGGCAGTATTCACAGAGCATGTATTGATTACCTCACCTGCCACACGGTGGGTCATTATGTGCAAAGACAACTGAGATGTCGTCCCTGTCACCTCCACCTCTGGGCTCAAGACAACAGAGCTAACAAGGCCGTTGCTTGAAAAAAATAACAGGAGGAAGTTTTTAGTAATTAGGCTCCTAAAGCCAAGAACTTTGTAGTTGTCTGTGCTTCTCTATCAAAGCTCTGACAGTCTTAAGAGCTGACGTCCTAAATAAGGATCGTGTCTACTTCTCCTTGCCCTTGTGCAGCTGGGGCTAAGGAGAATGTTTCTGGTAAACAAGTAAAATAGAAATGATGGGTTGTTTTTTTTTAAAATATGCAAATCAACTCACCCAGCACCCATGGCCTTTTCATAGTTAGAAGTAATTTGAATTTTTAATTTTATCTGCTGTTTTCAGGTTTGGTGAAAATGGAGGCCTAACTGCTTTGTTTTAATATTTATTCCTGAGGCGGGTGTGGGAAATAGCTGAACAGAGTTTTATGAATCAAAGAGAGAAAATAATACTTTTAAAGTACAGTTCTAAATTGGAAACTTTTTGCCATTCGAATATTTTAAAAACATGTTAAATGACTATGTTTGGTCTTTTCTAAATGTACCTCATTGCTAGAGTACGGTGCCACAAAGAAGTGGATGTTTCTCAGGCTGGGCTGGATGGAGGATGTATTTATATTTTACCTTCAGGTTTACATCCCCGTGCATGTCGTTGTTGATGACAACTTTTACTTTCTACCGCAGTAATCTTTTGATGTCTTAAAGAGAGCTTATAGTGAGACTCTGGATAAGATTTTGATTTTTTTCTATATTATTGTTATCGGAGATTGGTAGATAAAAACACATAAGCAATTCACATTTGAAGAACTCGAACGTTTTAAAATACAAAAGTACAGAAAACTACGAAAACAGAAACGTGGTTGCTTGAAATTGCCAGCAGTATAAATAGTCAAGATTCAGTTGGTGTGATTGGCACACATCATTTACTGCTTTTGAGGAACTTTTATTCTAAAATTAGATAGAAAAATCAAAGCCATGTTATGTGGTTGCCAGAATTTTGGTTTGGTAACCAAAATATATCAGCTTTACTTCTGGATTTGTCAAAGGTTCATCATTTGACCTTAATTAAATTTTGTGTAAACCTACTTAATATTTAAGCCCAAGAGTCCATGTTTATAAAATGAGAATACCAATGAATCTCATTTCCAGCTTCCCAGTGATGGTCTACGGTGCTCCCTTAGGCTGCAATAAATAACAATTACAAAGATCTGAGAAGTTCTAGAACCAATGTTCTCCACAAATGGTGTTGACTAATTAATTTAAAAATTGATTTGTCAAGTGACTGGTACTGTAGAATGTGAAAAGGACAGTTGCTAGGACTGTAGTAAACGTTACCCTGGGGTTACTCAGAGACTCCTTGCTGTTGGCTTTTGGGGTATATTTTTTCTTAAATTATGGACATTAAAAACATGATATGGAGAAAAAGGGAGAGGGAGTCACGGCAATTAGTCTTACCAGGAAAGATATTAAAGAAGTGGAAACTATTGAGTAAAAAGAGTTCTTAAAAATTATTCATGATTGCCTCTCCGCCACACTAGCTGTATTCTGCATTGTGGTAGATAATAGGGCTGTGGGAGATGTTTCCTTTTCCAGCAATCTTTTCACAACAATATCTGCTTATATGAATGCTGAAAATTGCTGATGTAATTACACCTATCAGTTTGATCCAAAATATGCTCATGAAAAGACACTAAATATACGTCTGTTTAAAAGTGGTTCTGTTCAAATGTGGTTCTTTAGTTTGAATGTTCAGTTTTCAGAAGGCAGTATTTGAAACCGGTGGGTTGGTGGTTGGTGTGGGCACAGACCCCAGTTCCTCCCCAGTTCCTAGTGGAATGGCTGACGGATGCAGAAACAGGGGGCAGTCCGTGTTAACAAGAGGGACCGGAGCCTAGGATACGGCACCTGTGGCAGAAGGTGAGGGGTGTTTGTTCGCGTTCCTCAGGGGATCCAGACTGACCGATGTCCCAGAGCTTCCCCCCTCAGTGGGTCCAGAAAGTAACCAGGTGGCCTGGGTGATGCAGCGTCAGGAGGCGAGGGCAGGCTGAGGGGCTGCTGGTGAGCATGTGACCACAGCATCTTGAGATTCAGGTCGCCTCTGCCTGTCTCGCCTCATCCCCCCTGCCCTCCTCCAAGTCTTCTCACTAGACTTGCATGGTCCTTTCAAGAGGCAGGTCTGTCATGGGATCCCTTTGCTTCAATGCTTCAGGGGTTTCGGCTGTTTTTAGCATCAAGGCAGATCCAGAGCATGGACCTCTCTTGCCTCCCAGCCCTGTGTCCACCATGCCTTCCATGCCGCAGCCACATTGACCTCATGGGCACCACTGGCCCTGAACTAGTCACACTGCCTGGACATCCTCTTGCCTCTCTTTCCTGTTCAGTTCCTTGTCATCCTTCAGACTTGGCTCCATCGTTACTTCCTCAGGGAGTCAGAGATCTGTGCTCTCCTGGCACTCTGTGATCCTATTTGTTCAGTCGTTGTCATGATTATTTACTTAGTATTTGTCTCTCCTATCAGACTAGAGCCCCACCCACGAGTGACATCTGGTTTTGTACACCATTGTATCCCTAGCATTTAGCACAACACTCAGTACATATTAGGTACTCAGTAAATGTTTATGGAATGGATGGATAGATGGATGGATGGATGGATGGATGGATGGATGGATGGATGGATGGATGGTTGGATGGATGGATAGATGAATAGATGGATGGATGGATGGATAGATGGATGGGTGGATGGATGGATGGATGGATGGATGGATGGATGGATCGATTGGTGGGTGGCAACATTTGGATTTCAACAGCTGCCTAGGATACCCCTGACCTTTGCTCCCTACACAGACAACTGCCAGAGGCAGAGGGCCAGGCGTAGTGATAGGAAAGCTCTGCAGGTTGCTGTTGATGTGGCTGCCACATGAGGCAGAGGTTTGGGAAAATGGACATTTGCCAGGGAATAGGATCCACCTTGGAGGTCTAGAGATGTCATTCTCATTCCTTTACTGTCCCCACGGACTGCTGGTCATCCTTACTGATGAAACACTGTCTTCCTCTTCCTCTCCCCGCTCCGCTGCAGACCATTGCCCCTTCAATCCAGACAAGGATGTGTCTCTAAGAAAGATTTGGATGGAAATCCATGACAAATTCTGCCAGAAAGTAACTCTCCTCAGGAGTTTATTTTATGAGAAAATAAGGCTCTCTCATGGATTCTATTAAGAGATTCTGTTATTCAGAAGAAAGGGATCACCATTTTCCTAAGGCTTCAGAGGAATTGTTTCCTCTGGAATAGATTGACCGTGAGATATGAGATGATGTTAGAAAATATGTTTTTCTGCTTTCAACAACACTGGAGGGGACGGGGCACGTGTGAAACTATAGCCAGCGGAGCAGGCCGTCAGGGAAAGGAAGGAGGGGAGGGATCACACACAGCTGACGGGTGTGGAATAAGGACGAGAGCTAGCCTTGATGAGCATTTCCAGGCTTTACTTACTGAGGGCCTCCACGTCTCACCTGCTGTAATCTTCGTAACAACTCGGCGAGGGACACGCAGTTATTAACCCCATTTACAGAACCTCTATGGAGGAGTCAGTGGAAACTGGGACATTGAGAAATATCACAAGTAGTGAACTAGAAAACAAACGAGGAAAAAATTTCAGACATAAAGGAAAAGGGATGAAAGGAAAACAAGAACTATGGGAAAAAAGGATACTAGCTTTTGATGGTATTATCTTGGGGTGGTGAGACTAGGGATGGTTTTTGTTTTCTTTATATTTTTCAGCAGGAAGTTTTAAAAAGACGCTGTTCTTTAAACAAAGAGCATAGCTGGCAGAAAGCATCTCAAGTTTTCAGTAAATAATTGTAAGTAATTCCATGAAAATTAAGTTGCATCAGAGGCAGTGTGGAGGGAGTTAGGCACGAGGCAAGCAGCCCAGGTAGGCAGTAAACGTCCTCATTGGGAAGACAGGCCGGAGAAATCCCTGCGGCTGAGGAGGCACTGTGTTGTGCGCCTCCACTTCCAGCTGAAAAAAAAACAAGAAGAGAACAGCACTGGCTAGTTAAGAGTATTTTGAGAATTCAGATTAGAGTGCTGAGAAAGCACTGTTATACACGATAATTAGAAGCTGGCTAATAATTTATGCTCGTAATTTTAATTATTTTTAATAGAACGTGTGTAATTGCCTGGATTACATGTTCTCGTTTATCCACACCTGGGGTATAAACCTCGCTGGCTGACCCTGGACGTCATGACCCAAGATACCACCTGGTGGCAGGGGTAGACATTGCAAGTTAAGACCCTGGGGAGATGGAAACCTGCGATGATGGTCCAGCCTTAGAAATTCAGGTCCATGAGATGCTAGAAAAGGTAATGAACATTTGAAAGTGCTGAGACTGTCTTTATAATGTACATTTATTTATGATGTGTCATATTTCTGTGGACATAGAAGGTTAAAGTGTAAGCTTGCCAAGAAGAAAAAATAATTATAAATGAAATAAAGTTTCTAATAGTAGTCTTCTGTTTTTTGAATTACAGAATTTTTTTCACAGGCTGTGTGATTGTTCTCTTTGCCTATTCTTATAGAGGAGAATTTATGCTTTCTGTCTTTCAGATGGGCTCTTTCAGAAATTGGCATAGGTTCTTAACCACATCTTTTGGAAGAATCCCCGGGACTAAATTAAAGAAAAAAAATGGCAGTGAGAAAAAGGTCATCATTTCTTTAAATTGAAATAAGTTTTTGAATACTGTTGGTGGGAGGACCACTGACTAGGAATAAGTATGACTAACGCATTGTAAAGATCTTTTGATTAAAATACGTGTGTCATTCATTTTCTTTCCTTGTGCAGGAATTAAGTGAAATTAAAGATGGAAGAATAGTTGTTTGTATTTCTGATCTTTTGTAAGTTTCTAAGAGATACAGAGATTTTAAAAATCCCATATGTGAAGAAATCCCATAATACTTTTCCTGTCTATAATTTGTAATTTAGACTTTGCTTTTAGAACACAAATTAAATAAAATGGTCAGATTTTTTTAGTGGCTCTTTTATTACAGAGGCAGCCCCTGATTTACAAACAGGTCCTGTGAATGGCCAGTGACCTTTAGGACAGTGACCAGTGAGTTCTACCTCAGACATGCTGCCTCTGCTGGGATTTCCTCCCTCCTCCTTCTTCCCTTTCATTGCTCTGGGTTACAACATGCTCCCCTTTCTTCCCCAGTGGTCTCTGTTGCTTTCTCCCTAGTTTCTGTGGCTGCAGGTCTGTCCTCCCTTCTTTTCTTCCATGTGCTCATCCCATTGTAGCCCCAACCAGGACTCCTCTGAGGCAATTTCCTCCTCAGAAATGTGCATGAATCTTCCGTCTTTGGGGCCATCATGGTTATAATCCTTTGTCTTTATTTTGTCTTTCTCTAGAATCATGGGAAGTAAAGAAAGGGAGGATGATGAGTGATGGGAAGAAAATACTGTTATTTTGGATGACTTGTAACTACTTGTTCAAAAAGGACCCAAAGATCCCCAAATGTGGATGTTCCCAAGAGGGCTTTTTGCTCACTTCAGGGACCTGAGAGTTGAGAAACAGCCATGAAACTTTGGTTTCCTGCCCTGGCTGGAAGGTGCTGGAGTTAACAGTGGAAAAGGAAGTAGGGGAGCTAGTCTGTAATATCCTCGTGAAAGG
The DNA here is from genome assembly GCA_031878705.1 of Tapirus indicus. Taxonomy (NCBI): domain Eukaryota; kingdom Metazoa; phylum Chordata; class Mammalia; order Perissodactyla; family Tapiridae; genus Tapirus; species Tapirus indicus. The sequence goes on along the minus strand of CM062918.1, from coordinate 151,330,896 downwards.
AAAGAAGGAAGGAAAAAAGAAAAAAATTAAAGAAAGGAAAGCAGAGAAAAGGTGCAGAGGAAGCCAGCCTTGGGTCCCGGAGGGGATGTGCTGGCTGAGACGCCTTCCCCTCTGGTTTGGTCTCAGGCTGTCACCCCCACCCCTGGTCCCTGGCTGCTGTGAGGCTGGTAGAGAGCGGGGAGGAAAGGGCGAGGATGGCAGTTCCAGATTCCACTGCCTCAGACCACTTCTTCCTACACTGGTCTGTAGGATCAGTGTAATCCTAGTCAACACCCAGCAGACATTTTCTTTGTAGAAATTGCCAACCTGATTCTAAAATTCCTGTAGAAATGCAAAGGACTGAGAATAGCCAGAAACAACTGGAAAAATAAAAGAGAACAAAGTTAGATGACTAGCTAACTGACTTCAGCATTTATTATAAAACTACAGTAATCAAGGCAGTGTGGTAGTGGTATCAAGATAGATGAGTAGATCAGTGGGACAGAATGGAGAATCCAGAAATACATCCATGCATATATGGACAGCTTCTTTTTGATGAAGATGCAAAGTCAATTCAGTGGAGAAAGATAGCCTTCAACAAATGGTGCTGAAGAGATTGGATCTCCATTTGTAATATATGTGCTTCAATCCCCACTTTATATAATATTAAAAAAATTAACTCAGTTAATTTTATAGTTTATATAATTTTATAACTCAGAGTTAATATTATAGACCTAAATGTAAAACCTAAAACCTATAATATTTCTGTAAGAAAACATAGGAGAAATCCTTTATGACTTTGGGTTAGGTAAAAATTTCTTCGATACATCACCAAAAGCACAGTCTAAAAACCAATCGATAAATTGGACTTCATCAAAATAAAAAATGTCTGGTCCTTGAAAGACGTTGTTAGTAAATGAAAAGACAAGCCACAGACTGAGAGCAAATGTTTGTAAGGCATATATCTGATCTCATATCCAGAATATATAAAGAACTTTCAAAACTCAGTAGTAAGTAAACAAATAACCCACTTTGTAAAAATGGGCAAAAGATTTGAACACTCAGGCAAAGAAGATACGTAGATGGCAATTACGCTCATAAAAAGATGCTCAATATAATTAGCCATTAGAGAAATGCCAGTTAAACCCACAATGAGATACCTGTGCACACCTTTAGAATTGTTAAAATTAAGAAGACTGACAGTATCAATTGTTGGCAAGAAGTGGAGGAACTGGAATTCTCATACACTGCTGATGGGAATGTAAAATGGTACAGTCACTGTGAAAAATGGCTTGGCAGTTTCTTAAAAAGTTAAAATTTCACCTACCGAATCATCAAGCCATTGCATCCTAGGTGCTTGTGCAAGAGAAATAAAAGCATGTGTACAAAGACTTGTATATGAATGTTCATATCAGCTTTATTTGTAATAGTCAAAACTGCAAACAACCCAAATGTCCATCAACAGGTGAGTGGATAAATAAACAGTGGTATATGCACGCAGCAAACAGTACTCAGCAGTAAAAGGCGTGAACTATTGACATGTGCTACAGCATGGATGAATCTTAAAGTAGTTATGTTGAATAAAAGAAGCCAGGTACCCCCACCCTCCAAAAAAGAGTACATACTTATGATCCCATTTGTACAAAATGTGAAAAGATGAGAGCCACCATTGTTTGCCTGGGGACGGGAAGAGGAGGGGATGGAAAATTGGGTGTGGCAGGCGGAAGGGGCTAACAAAAAGTCGTGAGGGAACTTTTGGGGGTGACCTGTGTGTTTATTATCATCATGGTGGTGGTGATTCCTTGGATGTATACAGAAGTCAAAACTTACCAAATTGTACATTTTAAATATATGCAGTTTATTGTATGTCAGTTATACTTTAATAAGGTTGATAAAGGAGGAGAAAAAACTGTATTAAGTTTAACCCATTAATGTGGGTTTACTCTTATTGCCTTAAATGTGCTTTCTTAAAGTGTCTACTTGTAGGTTAACACTTTCTGACAGTCTAAGTTGATAATTCCTTTAATTTTAGTGATGTTTAAATGTTTTCAGACAGTAAATGTTATGTGCAGGCTTAAAATGACACAAACATTGAAGGACCAAAATTTCGTGAGGGATACTGTGAAATAAAGCAAGATTATTTATTTATTAAATCAAAACTTTCTCCACACAACACTATAGAAAGTCCAGTGTAATGTCGTGCTTTGTACTAGGGTGGAAACTGTCTTCCATGTTTACTCACTTGTTCCTCGAGTATTTATGTATTAAGTGCCTTTTGTTCATTTAATACATAAAGTGCAAAAAAAGAAGTCACGAAAAAGGACTGACCTCTAGAGGGGTTCCTGTTTTAGTTGCGAAGATGAGATTTATGTACGTAATCAAGTAACAAGCCTTTCATTGAGATCGAGTACAGTGGTTGGCTTTTATTTCCCATAATACTTATTTCCTGTAATATTTACCCAAGACCTGATTTGAAAATTGCTAATACTGTTGCTGGCCTAGTCACCTACATTTGGAACGATAGCAGTAACAGTCAGTAATATTAGCATTTTTTTTCTGGACGTTACTTCTCCAGCTGTGAAGATTTTCCGTAGATGATTCATGTGACGCTTGGAAACTGCGGGTACGTCCTGGAGAAACACTTACCTTTTCTACTGCTCTTGTGTTGAGTGGCTTTACAGTGACCATTTTTCATGGTGTACATCTTTAACACGTCTCCCTTCCTTCCTTCGTATTTCACCCTGTAGTGTCACGGCTCTGTGTGGTCAGACCAGGAGGACCTGCGAGCTGGCGGGGAGGGAAGCGTCGGTATTTACACCTTGTCATCACTAGGGCCCCCCGAGGGGCTCACTATGGTTACTTGCTCTGTGCAGCTGCTAAGCGGATGCTGGGACTGCCTGCTTCCCCGTAGATGTGCGTATGTGGACGTGGGTCTGTGCCGGCTGTGGGCAGGATTGTGAAGTAGGAATTTGCCTGTTGTGCCTGAACCTTCATTTTAGAAATCCTTTCTCTGTCCCCAACTCAGGGCCCTTTTTTGCTCCTTTTCAGGCTCACAGTTTTCGTGCTCTGCTTTCCTTATTAAAACCTGCTCTTAAGAAAAGCACACCACCACCACCCTGTTATCAACTCCATTTAATGTGAATTTCGGTCAACTTTTCCTTGAAGTATTTGCATTTTAAATGTTATCTCGGAGTGTGGTATGCACGCTTTTCTCTCCTTAGAAGGATTTCAGGCTTTGAGGAACAAATGGGGAGTTGGAGGTTTGCGGGCAGGGCCTGAGATCCTGTTGTGGGTCAGTGGTTTTCCAACTGTTTCCGTCACGCACCCCTTTCTGCTGAAACTCAGTATAGAAACCTGGTTTTAAAAACGGAGCTGACTGTCTGAGAGAGGGTGAAGGGCTCAGAGGCCCACTTATTCAACCCCCTTATTTCTGGGGGCTACCCGAGGCCCCTCTGTGGGCCTCCTAGCGTGCCCTGGACTACACTTCAAAAAGCAGCTATGCCCTTCTGGCTTCAGCCTGGTGTGTAGAAACCTGACCCCAGAAGTAATGTCCCAGATCATCCCTTCCTTGAGCCCATCAGAGAGCTGAGTTTGTAGGGACAGACAGAGACCTCCAAGGAGGGGTGGATGCAGGTCTTGGTTCATCTGTTGCAGGACTCAGGAGGGGAGGAGGCTGGTCTGTCATAGAAGCCGCTACACTGAGTTCAGCTAAAATTGTTAATGAATTGCTCGAGGCAGACTGTGGGATAGTGAGAGAATAGAACCTGGGGATGTGGCAGATGCAAGGGGAGTTTGCACCCACTTGAAGGGTCTCCCCACGGGCGTCATTGGGTGCTCACAAGAAAGACCGTGGAGGCAGGAGACCCGAGGAAGCCTCTCTTAGTGGTGTAGGCCTATGGGAGGGTAGGAAATGTCTTGGGCCTGGACTTATGGGGGTCTTCTACCACTGGAAGGGGGACAGAATCACTGAGAAAGCCACCTCTGAGCACATGGACATGGGGCTTTCCTAAGATTGAGGCTGGACAGGACCACAGAGAGCACCCTAGCCAAGCTGAAATCCCCTTGTGTTCACTTAGTGTTCCTGGATCTATGCCAGTGTAACAAACTCCTTGAAATTCAGTGGCCTAACACGTAAGTCATTTATTATCTCCCAGATTTCTGCAACCTGGGCATCGGAGCAGTTCTTCTGCTCCATGCGGGGTCTGCTGGCGTTGAAATGGCCATGATGCTTCACCCTTCATAGACCGGTGCCTCAGTGGGGCTGGCTGGGACCGCTGCAGGCTGGCTGGGATGCTTTTCCCCTGTCTTTGGCTTTCTTGGTTGCTCTTTTCAAGAGCAGAGGCAGGAGCTGCCCAGCCTCTTAAAGGCTAGACCCAGAGCTGGCACCACGTTACTTCCAGTGAATTCTGCTCAAGGCAAGCTAGGGGTCAGCTCTGATTCAGGAGAAAGAGTCCCTCTCTTGATGGGTGGGGCAGTGTGCAGGGACAGGGAGGGAGAGAGTCAATGGCTCCAATTGTCTAGATTGTCCACGATCTCAATTTGCTCTCCTTTTTTTTCTGCCTCTGACTTTCTTGCTCCCTTCCATCTATTAATAATCTCTTCCCAAATTTCCACTCATTAAAATATGCCTCATCCTTCAAGGCCCAACCAAAATGCCACCACCTTCATGAAAAGGCTGATTGTATAATTTATCGTACAAATTTGGACGCTTGGGAGAGTGGAGGAGGCTGCCCAAAGAACAAGAGCCTGGACTGGATTGTTCCTGGAAAACTGGGACATCTAATAGTCACTGCTGAGCTTCTTCCTGGTGTTTCCGTTCGCGAGGATCTTTCCCTTCTGTGAATTCATTCCTATGTCTGCTGGGACACATGCTGTTCTTTCTGGTATTTTGGGTGCAAATAGCTGTCAACATGCTCTTAAATTTGTAAATTCCTGGAGAGCAGACTCACTGTCTTTGTCTTTCCCAGGACATTTGGCACAGTGCCGTGCATAGAGTGAGTACTCGATGGTGGATTGAAGAAGAGGGTGGAAGACAGAAAAAGACCAACCTGAGGTCCTTTGGTTGTTACAAATGTCTTACAGAATTGTTCGCCACCATTGGATCTAAGTTCTAGTAATTCTGTCCCTTCACTAATCTTTCATATGACCCTGGGCAAGTGATTTAATATCTAGGCATCTAGGTTTCTGCATCTCAAAAATGGAGGAAATTATACCTGTGCTACATATTTGATAGGGATAGTGTAAAGTCTAAGGAAATGGTGTGTGCAAAAGCACTTTCAAATATTATATGTGAAAGTTCCTCTGCAGATACAGGGCGGTGTTATTATTCCTGTTTATTTATTTCCAGTGGAGTGGTCCAGATAACCTCTTCAGCAGCTGAGAAGTTGTTCTTTTCAGTGGAAGTTCAGACATTAATTCCTATTTTCCAAAATTCTTAACTCTAGTTAAAATAAGGTGAAGGGGACAGTCGGCCATCTCCATCTACAGCTGAGCACGGGGGCAAGTCACTTAGCTTCTCTGCGTCTGTTTCCATATCTTTAAAATGAAATAATACCTGCTCTGTCCAAGCGGATAGTGTGAGGCTCAAATTAAGATGTGAAAATCCTTCTGAAATAAGTGTGAAGGGCTATGATGTTAGTGATTATTTCAGGACACGCCGTTCTTCTGTGGCTTCCTGCCTTGTGTTTGATTAGGTATCAGTCCATCAGTCTCTCATTGATCTGTCTATCATTTATCTATCTATCTATCCATCATCCATCAATCAGTCTATCTATCTTTGTGTGTGTGTGTATGAATTGGGAGTTTTCAGATATTTGGAATTTTTGAGTGTTTCAGTGCCTTAATTTCTCAAGTGTTTGGAATTTCTTCTATCCTCTGTAGAGAAAGGAACCATTTTAACCTAATTTCTTACATTTACACAAATACAAGCTATGAAGCAAGGTGATGTTTTCCCTTCTCTTTCAAGGGCTGGCATCACGTGCATCTTAAACAAATGTATAGACATGAATGCAAATGGTACAAATGGCATGAAGGACCTTAGACCTCCCGTAATCCAGACTTACATGGTTCCAGATTTAAGTAAGATGGTACTGTGCCCTTAAATCCTTACTCCAGCCTTCTGAGAGGTCCACAGAAGCAGAGGACAGCAAGGATGGTGCTGGTGGTGGGGCCAGTGGCAAACCACAGCGGGGATTCCCGGTAGCCGGAAGTCATGGTAATTAACCATCAGGGTCATTTCTACTCCGTGCTCTATTTTAATGCTGCTTTGTTGTTGCCTCTCATATGGGGACAATATTGTTTCTGAGACCCAGCAGCATTTTCTGATTTTATGCTGACTGTTCTATTGTCAGCTGCCGAGAATCCTCCTGAAGGATGTGTCACGTGTCCCTCCTCCTGTAGAAACGGAAGGGGATGGCTCTCCTGCCATCACCACATGGTTGAAGCTCTTAAGGCAGACGGTTTACACTCAGCATCCATGGAGGGTTATTTATTTCCTTCCTTAGTGGCTTTGGGTGTTTGATGCTCCCGTCAGGCCATGCATTCTCCCTCCCTCCTCACTCTGTCACCGTCAGATGCCCAACACGGAATTCCTGTCATAAGTCCTTTTAGAGTGGTTCTCGAAAGCTCTGAGGACATCCTGAATCCTAAGAATTCACCAGGCCCAACTGTAATAAGGATGCCAGTCTGCCGGCTGTAGGCAGGATTTATTTTAGGGCATCTCTGAAGCCTTTTGTTTTATTCTACTCAGAGTCAAGAGAAGCCCTCTTGGGGACAGTGAAATATGCCCTGGCACATTTCTCCTGAGCACATGTTTATAGTTCAACACGAAAGAGCCCCTGAAGCTGGCTTAGAATTTATCTAACAAAGATGGCAATGTCTCAAGTCCCTTGTAAAGTCATTATGGTTGATTTGACCTCTGGGATAATGCACATCTTAAAGTGCTAATGAATATGAGTTTACACATTTCTTGATCAGTGTGGAACTCTACTTAGACATAATTACCGATGAGTATGTGAGCATGTTTTCATAGCTTTTTTCTCTCCTAGATGATAGGACCCGTACCTTTCAAAAAGTCATAGCCCCTTAGAAGATGCTGTTTTAGTTATGTAGCAGAGATTCTGTTACTCACCATTCTTATGCAGTTAGTCACCAGGAGAGGTGAGGTTTTATTTTTTCATGTATTTAATTATTTCACACTTAAAAATTTTAACCATTTTGTAAGGAAATCTTTCTAGAATATATTAAATACTTTCAACTTTTTAAACCCAAAACACTAAATGTAATTTGATGATTTTTTTTGATGACTCAGAGCATTACTTACTGACTGCAGCTTTTCCCATATTGGTGTCAGTGGAATCGTTATCTACTGCATATTAATAGTTATCTTAGAAAAACAGTTCTCTGTGATCAAATACATTGGGTAAATCCTGGGTAAACAAAATTAAGTAATTTTCTTTTTTTCAGGATTCCTCAGAGCAGTTACCATGTTCACGTGTATTTTAAGTCTCCAAGGGGAGTTACAGAATGTAGCTTTTCTCAAATATAATGGACCAGAGAATGCCCTTCATATTACATTTTGCTGTAGTTCCTGAAGAAAATCTTTAGAGCTTTGGGGAAAATGCTGCTTTACTGTGATAGCCTCTGGGGCTGTCAGTTTACATGGGATTATTTGCCTCTACATCAATGACCCCAACTGCTGCTGAATTTTGTGTCTCCTTATAAAATACATTTTCTGTGCGTTCCTGTTTGGTACTGTTTTCGGTTATCTCTGGGAGTGTTTTGGCCTCTCCTAACTGCCTGGCACCCTCCCCTCCCCCCACATCAGTTATGATTTGGATGCTCATTTAATTGGTCATTCAAACCAAAGTACTTTTGGAAGTGAAACAGAAGTCTGTTAATAGTTATACTAGAACAATAGCTATAACCTGGGACTCTCTAGGGCAAACCAAGATTGTTCTGTCCAACACAAAATCCGAGACACAACAACTTAATTAAACAATAGAGGGGTTTTTTGGCTCATGGAAGTGAAAATCCAAGAGGCTGAGGCGGCTTCAGGTGTGGCTTGATCAGAGACCTGGCTTCATTTACCTGGCTCCACGTGTATGGTTTTTCCCTGGGCTGGTCTGCATCATGGTGCAAAAAATTGCAGTATTTTCAAGTTTTACATCTTGTCATCCATGTGGCATAGTTTGCCCTCAGAGAAGAAGAGCATCTTTGCCCAGAATTGATAGTAGAAATCCTGAGCTTTGTGCTGATTGGACAAGCTCCTGAACCAACCCTCAAGGTATTGTAAGTGCTTATTGGTTAGGACGTGATGCAGTAGTTACTGGGAGAGGGAGCCAGGACTCTCCTGCTTTAGCATAGTTACCAGAGATTATCCCTGGAGGTGGGACCCAATCCCACCCAGATGGAAAGGCTTTTATACACTGGAGGCCAGACAGAATGGATGTTGGGGAGATGACCATGTGTCTACTACATATCCCTTTTTATTTGTTTCCCCAACTCTGTAAGAGATTTAGCAAGCAGCTGTCTAAGTTTATTAGAATTTCCTGTAAAATAATAATAAGGGGGCCCTCCTATGATAAATGTGCATGAATACTGGCTCTGTCACATCTATTTGGGCTATTCAATGACTTTTTCACCTTCTTCCTACTTCTGAGTTGTGTTCCAGGTGGATGAGGCCAAATAACTGAGTAGTAGATAGATGGAATAATTAAGAAGGATGTGTTCAATAAATTATGGAGAAAATACTAAGAAATACATCCCCTAATCAAATTTTTACCTGTTTTATTACACAAGTAATATATGTTCATCATTGAAAAAATAGAAAAAATGATTAAGCAATTTGAAGATAAGAGTTTTTGTAATCCTATTGCTCTGATTTAAAAACCAGATTCATTTTGACCTCTTCCTAGAATAAAAATTGCCTATTTTTATATAAGCATTTGACTATGGAAATAGAAAGTCTACTGTCTTTGAAAATCAGAAAAAGCAATATTTATTCTGTGCTACACCTGATATTTTCTTTCCACAACAAATGTTATCCAAATCATGTGATGTAGTAATTTATAATATTGCCTGACTAATACTTTACCTACCTGTTTTCCTTTCTATGAAATGTAGATTGAAAAATAATAGGTTTTCTCACAAAGGTGAAAATGTTTCTCTTAGACATAAATTATTTTCTGCTTACAAAGCTGTTATATTTATTCAGCATATCTCAAAGGAAAATTGTTTTCAAAAATGGCTGTTTTGAGTCACACATTTCTTTATCATTCCGTGAGAGCCCTATAATGAATTTGATGCGAACTGCTTTTTGAGGGGCATATCTTTCAGTCCTAAATATATCAGGACACGTTAGGAATTGCATGTCTGTGAATTTGGGGCTCTAGGTGTGATGCTCGGGAAGGGACTGGTGTGGCTGGGGGGGCTGGGGAGTGGGTGATGAGTGCGGTCACAGTCTTGTTGCAAGGTAGGGACTTAGTAAATATCTTATTGCTCTTAATGGACAGGTCCTAAGTGATGGCTTAGAAGCCATCTTGGAAATCTTCTGGTCCAGCCTCCTACCAATGCAAAGATCTGCCCTGGAGCTCCTGCTAGGTGGGTCTTCAGGCTCTCATTAAATAACTTAGGGATCCCACTGCCTTAGAAGGCAATCAGTCTACATGTTTTTGGACATCTATAATTCTTACTGATAACAACACACATTTGTTTGTAATTTAAGAATGCTTTCACACCCATTATTTTGGCTAATCTGTATGTTAATTCTGTAAAGTCAGTAGAACTTTTAGGAAGCTTTTTCTTACATTGAACTCAAATGTGCTCTCCTATAACTTGTACTTATTGATCTGAAGCGCTACATGGAGCAAATTTTATTGCAACAGTCTTTCAGAGTGTATCCATTCAATGCCTGTTTATTGTGCAACTGCTATGTGACAGGCACATACCAGGCAGCAGAGATACAGCGGTGAGATACAGTCTTGTCCCTGCCTCCCCAGAAGCTGCAGTCTAGTGCAGGGAACTGCAACTACAGCCTTTAATTCAAATCTAGCCCACTCCCTGTTTTTGTAAACAAAGTTTTATTGGAACACAGCCACACCCATTCTTTTACATATTGTCTTTGGCTGTTTTTGTGCTACGAGAGCAAAGTTGAGTAGTTGTGACAGAGACCTTATGGTCTGTAAAGCCTAAAATATTTGCCTTCTGGCCCTTTACAGAAGAATTATGCTGACCCCTGACCTGGTGGGCAAAGTAGATATTAAATTTTTGAATGCATCAATAAATATGTCACTTCAGATTTCTGTAGTGCAGGGTGCTATGAAAGAGAGAACAGGGGGAACCTAATGTAGGTCAGGCAGTAAGGCAGACCTCCGTGAGAAGGTGACATCAAAGCTGGGCCCTGGAGGATGAACAGAAGCACTAGAAGATCACGCAGGTGTGAGGAGCAAATGGCTGGGGGACACTTGCATGAAGTCCTGTAGAAGGAACAGAGCGTGGCATATCTGAAGAACTGGAAGAAGGCCGGTGTGGCTGGAGCCACGGGAGGAGGGAAGGCAGGTGGTTTGAGGTTCAGGCAGATAGGTGGACAGGGCCTTCTAAGAATATTGTTCTTTTCCTAAGGGCACTGGGACGTTACTGAAGGGTGTTTAGTAGATTTGCATTTTAGAGCAATTACTTGGAGATGGAGAAAAGTGATTAGATTAGCTGTTTGGTGGACCAGTTGCTCTGAGGTGTGAGTAATGGGAGCAAGGGATCTAGGATGACTCCCAGTCCTCTAAGTTAAGCAACGGGATGAATGAAATTGCCCTTTATGAGATAGGGAACCCCGGAGGAGAAGCAGGTTTAGTGGGAGATGGTGATGATTTAGTTTTGGAGATGTTTAGTTTGAGGTGCCAGTGAGATATCTAAGTCGGAATGTCGAGAAGACAGTTGGATGTGCAGGTGCGGAGCTTAGAGGAAAGATATGGATGGTAATCATAATTTGGGAGTCATCAACATTCATGGCTCTTTGAAGCCGTGTTGGTGGGTGAGATTGCCTAGGGAGATGGTACAGAGAAGAGAGTATAAGACTCAAGTCCTGAGGACTCCAACATTTATGGTTTGGGTGGAGGAGGAGAGGGAGCCTCCCAAAGGTTCTGGGAAGGAGCAGCCAGAGGAGTCGGAAGAAACCTTGGAGAATTGGTGTCTTCATGCTAAGCGGAGAGAGTGTTTCAAGAAGGAGAGCTGGTTTCCTATGCCCCATGCTGCTGATGTGAGGTGAAGACTGAGGGTCCATCAGGTTGGAAACGTGAAGTGTACTGGTCACCTTAGCAAGAGCAGGTTCAGCCGAGTGATGAGGGCAGAAGCCAGATTAGGGTAGGTTGAGAGGTACATGAGTAGGAAGTGACGATAAAGAGCCATTTGTTTTTTCAAGTCGTTTGGCTATGAAGGATAGGAGAGAGAACGCAGATGTTCGAGAGGGAGAGGAGGTCTAGAGAAGAAATTTTACTTGATTTTAAGATGTTGAGCCTCAATGGGAAGAGCAGAGTAGGGGGAGGAGAGAAGAGACAGCAGAGTTAAAGGATGAGGGATGAAGACTCTGATATTGCTCGAGGGGAGGGAATCTGGAGCCTGTGTGGAAGGACTGGATTTCAATAGGAGGAAGGACATTCTCCACTGTAACAGGAAGCAGAGGGGACAAGGTGGATGCAGGTGCAGGTAGGTTCACCTGTATGCTGGCAGGATGTTGAGGGAATGTCTGCAGGTTTCTCTGTGAAATATGAAACAAAGTCACCTGCTAAAAGAGGGAGGGGGGCAGATATCAGGAAGGAAATAACCTGAAAATGCAGCACCTGTGACATAGTTGTTACGTGTTACTGAGAGAAGGAAAGCATTGTTAACTAGAGACAGAAGGTAGGATTGCTGGTTGGTTCAGGGTGACGATTATGACTTTATTGTGAACTAATCTCTGGTTTTGCGATTTTTCTGCAGGAGAGTTCAGATTCTTGGCAGTGTACTGGGTAACTGCCCAGGAGATGGTCACTGAAGGTGAGGCGGTCAAGGAATTGCGATACCAGTGTATTAGGTCACATAGGATGAGAGGAGGATTTGTGGTGAGAAAGGACTGTAGAGGAGTCCTTCAATCTTCTGTGAATGAGGTGAATTGATAGAAAAAAGCGAGGGGGACGTCGATATGCGCCTTAGAGGAGCAGTGGTCTAGAAGTAGCCTTGGGAGACCAGACTCCCATACTGGCCCTTAAGTACACAAGGTGTGAGAGACTAGACAGCTGCAGCAGACCTGACCCCTCTGGAGAGAGCCGGGTTTCAGTTAAGGAAAGGAGAAGAAGGCAAGAAGTGAAATGGGGTTCAGAAAAGAGGCTGAGGCCCTGGGGGATTCGGTGGTCTCTGAAGTGCCAGAGGCCGCAGTCGAGGGCATAGGAAGGTGGGGTAAGTGGTCACTGACAGAGCAGAGAGCATCTGTTGAGCAGTTGGGGAGATGACAGCTGTGGTGTCTGGACCATTAGTGACTTGTATCATGTCCTTGAATTTGAGGTTGCTTTATCCAATAAATATGACAGTAGTGAAGTAGCACCAGTTCTGGGACTGAGCTTTTACTCTCTTGGAAGTCCTGAGATGCCAGTAAAGAAGTGTGGCTGCCCTGCTGGGGAGATACGTGGAAAGGCCACGTGGAGAGGCCACGTGAGAGGGAAAACCCCTAACACTACATGAAGAGACAGAGAGAGGGTAGTCCAAGCCATCTAAGCTAAGCCCAGCCCCCAGCCAATCTGCCAGCCAAATGCAGCCACTGAGTGACCATCAACAAGGTCCACAGACGAACTGTACAGCTAAGCTTTGCCCAAATTGCACAATCATGGAAAAAAAAAGATTATTTTAGCCCCTAAGTTTTGGGGTGGTTTGTCGGGAGCAATAGATAACGGAAGTGATATTTGAATGTAGAGCCCTGCGTTTGGGAGGTAACCAAGGAAAGCAGAGAATGTGAGGAGTCCTGGTAGATTGGTTTTGCTGTTCCCCTAGAAGTAGGCGAGCCCTAGGACATAACATGATTCATCTTTGGCCTGGGCCAAAGGCTCGGGGGTTGTGGTGTGGGCCCTGTGTCCCCATGTCTGCACTCAGCCGTGGTTGACAACTCCTGGGTTAGCCGCAATGAGGAGGTGAACACACCACCACTGGCCTGTCCTTCCAAAGGTTTTTCTTCTGGCTGATATCTTAATTTCCTTCAGTCCTTTCTGTGCCTGGTTTTTAAACTCCTTAACATTCCTGTCACCTCCTCCAAGTATGTTCCAGCTGTCAATGGCCTTCTCAGATGTGGCACCCATATCTGAACTCATCAGTTCCTGGAGTGGTCGTAGCTATTTATAATAGAAAAGGACTGTGCGTTTTCTTGCTTTAGGTGCTGTTCTTTTTTAATGTAATCTCAGATTGCTTTAGCTTTTTTGGGCAGCTATAACACTGTTGACTCATATTTACCTTGAAGGCAACTAGAACACCTGTATCATCTTCTGTTTTTTCTTTTTTTTTTAACACAAATTGCTATTTGGTCAAATCCTATACTTGTGCAGTCAATTTTTGAATGGAGAATGGAGAATTAAATTTAGTCTGCTGTGTTTGGCTCATTCATCTAATCATTGTCACCATTTTATATTACCTGTACTCTTAGCTTTGCATTATGCACAAGTTTGATAAGTTGTGTATATTTTTTAATCTTCATCTGAATCATTGATGAAAACTATGGAAGAGGAAGGTTTGGAGCCAGTCTTGTGGCATACCTGTGGAAGGTTTGCTAGGCTGACTCCAAACCAGTAAGAAACCCGCACTGAGGGGGTGGTCCATCTGCCTAGGAATACCTCCTTGCTTTCATTCCACCTCTCTCTTTAGTAAGAGCTCACTGTGGAGAGGGTATTTGAAGGTCAAAAGAGAAGAAACTGCTACTGAGGGTATCATGAGAACTGTTGAAATCCTATTGCAAGTGCTGGATCCTGATGTTTGTCCCTTAACTGGAATGTCTTTAGGATGGACTCAAAGTTTAGATTAAACTATTTCAAAATGGGTAGCTTTCAGTTTTCCCCAGTTATAGATCTGTCCTTTTGCTAGGTGTACTTTCAAAATGTACACCTTCTCAGTAGCCTTCACTGAGTCCTATAATCTGTCTTGGATGAGGATCTGCAGGTTGTAGTCTATTTCAGTAAGATGTCCAGGGGCAATGAAGGACTTTCACAATATTGGTCAATTTATCTGTGGTCTGTCTTTAATCCAAAGCACAACTATTTTGGGGCCAACTAATTCAGCATGAATCACAAGCTGCTAATGTTTCTCAAGAGTCCGTGTCATGTAAAACCATTCTGAGAATGATAGTGGGTAAGAATATCCTCTTTGCAGATCAAATTCCAATCCTCAGTACTGTGAAACAGTGCTGTCTTCTAGCTGTCTTGACTTTTAACAGCACCAAATCAGTCCACATAGCTTTTAGATGAGCTGTATGCATGGCCTCCTGTCAAAGTTAATTGAAAAATAAGCATCTTCCTTCATGTTGTTAGCGAGGCAGGTGAATGCAGTGGCTAATTACTTTCAAAAAGAGAGAGAAATAATCCCCTCTGTCAAAATCTTCTGCAATTAGATGTACAATATCAAATAAATTTCTTTTTTGCTTGATTCTCAGGGGAAACAATTTGATTCAGTCTGGGGACACAAGAGGATGCAGTTTTTAAAATAGAAATCATGATGAAAGTAGCCAGCTGGTAGTTCCTGTTCTTAAAATATTTCAGACCAAAGTCATTGCTGTTTTCTGATATAAAAGTCTAGTGTCTCAATTTCTTAGGCCCTTGAAACAAATGCAGAATTAGTTCTTGAGCCACATTTTCTGTCATGTTTGTAGGTTTTTTAATAGGCCACTGTGTGTCAAGGTGAAATGACTTTTTTCCTGGAGAAGGGAAGAGGTCCAGTTCTTTAACTTTTATAACTACGTAGTATGCACATACTTGTTACTGAAAGCATATGGATTTTTTCTTTTTTAAGTAGTTAATAAGATCATCCTGTTTGGCGAGTCCCCTTCTAGACTCTTTTACATTAATTACAAAATCAACAGCCTCTGTAGTTTCTTGAGCACTTACTCCTTGAACACAAGCCCAGTCTAGCACTTCTCTATGTTATGTGTGCTGTTTCACACCATCCCCTCAGAAGTAGGTATGATCATTTTAGTTTATAGGTGAGAAAATTGAGAATTAGGGATGCGAAGTCACTTGCTCAAGTTGCTTACACAGCTAGTAGTAAGTGGTGGTGATGGAGTTCAGCTCCCCTGCTCTCTGCCTCCAGAGTCTGGGCTCTTGACCACTGTGCCAACCTGCTATTTTATCAGCTCTGATGTGATGTGTCTTTTATTGTACATTAGATCGAATTTATTTTTGAGTCAGCAGAATGTAAATAATAATGTACTGAGTGGCCTTCTGTTAAAATGAATCCATAACGTTATCTTTGGAAGTCTTTAAGATAAATCTTTATGTGCAGTATGGTGAATGGACGTGAGACTTGCTTATCCAAACTCTGCCGTTTTTCCCAAAGAGTTGGCTGTTTCTGCAGATTTTCTTTTGCTTTTTAATTTCTTTTTTTGTGTGTAAAACTGTACTTTGATCATTAATGGGGCAGTACCCCCTCCTCTCCCCTCCCCTACCACACGTATGAAGAGACAGTGGATGTTGTCAGCATTTAGACTGGCAATCTCTTTTCAATGAATATGGAAGGATTTGATGATATTTTGTCATTTGTCAAAAAGAAAAGTTTAAATACGTCCATATTATGTCATAGAAGCCTTTATGATGATTGATTCCCTCTGAAGCAGTACACTATGCAGATGTTTTATTCATGAATTATTTCTGCAAAAACTCTGTGGGTTCCTATTTCATTTTCCTCAGCTGAATATGCCATGATTTGTTTTTTTTTGTTAAATTTATCCTTATATAGGCAGTGTTATTTCTGAGATGGTGGTGCGCGTTGTCAGGCTAGAACGCAGCTGTTTGTAAAACTTAATGATCGTTGACTGCCATTCTGTCTCTCTGAGTTTGTGGGATAGATAACGAAGGCATTGATTGTGTAAGAACATTCTGTCTTTGATTTACATGGCAAGACTATTATACATGACCCTCGTTTTCCTGTGGTGGCAGGGATGTTGGTGGGGATGGCACTGGAAAGAAAAGATGTGACTAGTGATAGTAGCAAGCGGAACAAGGGATGTGGCGTGAACTCATCTAACAAACTTTTAAACCTTGTAGATTTATGAAAACAACAACGTGTCTAAGTCTGGACACCGAGATCATATTTGCCCATCACTCTTCTCTCATTTGCCTCACTCTGCTTTTTTTGGGGGGGGATTCCTCTTTGCATTTTGTTCTGCCCATATAAGAAAAGCAATGGATTATTAAAAATTATGAAAGAGGAATATGGGTTGTATTTACTGGTCGCACATATTTTGGATATTGCTTTTCTGAATAAATGCTGAGTAGATTCCTTTTCTTCTTCCATTTGAATCTTGTTGCCCTGGATTTTGGCAGATAATTGTATTGAACACTGGTACAGAGTTTTGTACTTCTTGTGTCTGTATGTGTGTGTGCGCGCACGACAACAGGAAGAAAATCGTAATGATCTGGTTAGTAATTTAAGGCATTCCGCCCCCCCCGCCCCACCCCTGTGCTTTCTCTACTAGGGTTTGTTTCCCAGTCTAGACGTCAAACAGAACCTGAAAAGGTGAGCAGTGTTTGCCCCGACTTGGTGCTGGCTCTGAATTCATGGAAACTGGAGGAAGCATTCTCCTTTCACGTTCTCAGCTCTACAAACCAAGGCAACAGATTGTCTTCGTGAAGTTTCTCATGGTAAATGGGAAAACCACACACACACACACACACACACACACACACACAAACAGAAGCCTTTTTGGGTCATTGTTGCTTATCTCTGCTTTGGACCAAATTGTTTCCCCTGTTCCTCCGTTTGGAGCCTGCTCCCTTCTGTCTCCAGGCTTGTGCTGGCCTGCAGCCTCTTAGATGCAGTCTCCTCAGATGAAGCTGGCAGTGTGGCTTTTTTTTTACGTTGGTGCCCACCTGACTGGACACAGGCAGTGGTGGGAAAGTGATTTTTGACTTGCTTTTGGTGCCCGTATTTTCCCTGACTTCTTCTGGAGGCCTCTTTCCATTCCTTTCCTTGTGTATACTTATCCTTAGAGTGTCAGGTCATTAGAAAACCTGGTACTCTTTTCCCCGTTGAAATGTATTAAAAGTGACGATGCTGCCTAATCCTCACCTCTGGAAAGCTGAGGACCTGGCATGTGATATTCAGGAGACAAGGGAGATGGAGGTGTAGGGTAGTCGTCCATCAACAGGCAGGCTAGAGACTGGATTCCCTTTCTGTACTTGGTCAGAGAAAGTTTTATTAATTGTGACATAGCTCACTAGTCTTTATTGTTGGCGCACTTGTCAAGTTAGCTGCCTTTAGAATTTTCCTTGCTCTGTTTAAATGCTGATCTGCTGTTTACTAAGTGTGACCGTTGGCAAGGTACAGAATCTTTCTGTGTGGCAATTTCTTAGCTGGGTTTAGTAATAGTACCACCTCCCGGGGAGGTTGGGAGGCGTATCTTCGATGTGTAGAAGTGATTGATGCTGTCACACAGCAGCGAGAGGTGAGAACTCCACTCTGGGTTTAGACTCTCCGGGTTTGAATCCTGGCTCGGCTACTTCTAGTCTTGGGATCTTGACTTCGTTTTCCTTTGCTGTGAAATTTGCATGTAGGCAGTACCTTCCTCATAAGATTTTTGTGAGGACTTAAAGAAATCACCCAAGTTAAGTCCTTAGCACAGTGCCTGGCTGGTAGTAAGCACTCAGTGGATGTCAGGGAATATTACCATTGTAGTGGATTTCTGCTAATTCCCTTACTGTCTTTATATTTCAGGGCTTTTCAACGCATAGTTTTTGAGTTGGCAACACTGGGTCTAAGGTGGCCGAAGATGTTATCACCAGACTGCTCCCTCTCTAGGCTGCAGATTCAGGTTAAATATAGAAGAAGGGCTGGAGACTTAGTTTCTGAAATATTGGAGTTTGTTTTCTGAGGGGTTTGAATTTTATGAAAGGGAGAGAGCAGCAAGTTGTTATGTAAACTTTCCAGGTGGGCTGAAGAATATTTCTCCACCTCCTACTTATAAGACTGGTTTGGTCAGATCTTCATAAGAAAGTAAAAATTCTTACTTTCATATTTGCTGTCCACAGTCATGAAAATAAATTGATATTTTATTTGTCTTCTTTTAGAGGTAATGCAACAAAGCCAGTTTCTGACCTTTAAAAAATGCTCTCATGGTTTCACCTGAAGACGGCTTTTTCCCATTGCTTGTAATCTTTTGATAATTTATTGAATTTCTTTCTCTTTCCGGTATGCACACATTTCAAATATTTGTCCATGATTGCGTCCTAGCTTAGATAAAGCTTGACCAAGTTAGTCATATTCTCTATATTCAATTTTCTCAACGATGAATTCCATTCCCAACTCTATAATACTTTTATTCCTTCACTGTAAGCATAAAAGAATTGTTTCTGGTAGGTTTTGCTGCTATGCAGTGCTCAGCGTTTGTCTTCTGTGTTTCCCTGTGTGTCCCTGGAGGGAAATGTTGCTTCTTTCCTTCATTCCCCTCCAGCCAGTGTCATGGGTGGGTCACATTTCAGCAGATTGTACCCTCCTCTCCACAGGCAGCTTGTGTGACAACTGGTTTTGTAACAGTAGAACTTCATCCTGTTCATGGAGGGCCTTCTGAACTTGGTCCTCGTCCAGTTCTGGGAGGTGTAGTTTTGCCCACTGAATAATTTCTTAGTTTAGTGCAACTCACTTTGCCATCTGGGTGATTTTCCAGATTAAGAATCTTGAATCTTTCAGCTACTATGTGCAAAGGGTGACTGTTACAGCTGGGGCTTGTTTAGTAAGAATATAGGATCTGCAATATGCTGTGTAATTGAAAGATAGCATGTAGCTGGCTGCTGCTTTTCAGCCAATTAAGACACTTTACATGTAGAACTGTACTCAGCTTCTAGTAGCTTGAATAATGGCCACCCAAAGTTAGCGAGTCCTAATTCCTGTAATTTGTAAATGTTACTCTGTTTGGATAAAGGGTCTATGTAGATGTAATTAAATTAAGGATCTTGAGATGGGGAGATTACCCTGGATTATCGAGTGAGCCCTAACACCATCCCAAGTGTCCTTATAAGAGAGAGCAGAGGGAGATCACACCAACAGAGGGGAGAGTGGTGTGGAGACGGAGGCAGAGATTAGAAGGATACGGCCACAGCCCAGGAGTGCCAGGGCCGCTGCTAGGAACTGCAAGGGGCCAGGAAGGATCCTCCCCTGGAGGCCCTGGAGGGAGTGTGGCCCTGCTGGATTTAGACTTCTGCCTTCCAGAACTGTGAGGGAATAAATTTCTGTTGTGTTAAGCTGCCAAGTTTGCGGTAATCTGTTATGCCAGCTTCAGGAAACTAATACACGTCTACTTTTCTCTCTCGGTATTTTCATTCTAAAATGGAGGAGAGAGGAAAAACTGGTAGGAATGCTCATTTCTGAGATTTCCTTTTTATTACAGAGTTAGTAGTATAGAGCTGCCTATTCAGGAAGTTAATTGGAATAGTACTACTATAAATTTAATGTAATAATCTAAGTGTGACGTTTATTTCTTCCTTTAGCAGTGGTTTGCCACTTAGGATGTAAAACTGTTCAAGCACATTGGTATCCTTGGGGTTGGGGCGGAAGGAGCGGGGAGAGGAGGAAAAGAGGACGAGATAATACATAAATCACTGAAAGGTGGTGTTTCCATTTAGAATTTTACTTTTCCTTAAGTTGGATGTTTAGGATTTTAGCACATTTCTTGAAGGGGGAAAGAGGGCAGGTGCTGCCTTTCCAGAGCATGGCTGCCATGTCGTCCTGTGACGTAGTGCACTTAGGCCCTCGTGCCTGCCGGTGCTCAGCCCGGGAGGGGAGAACGCAAGGGTGAGGAGAAGCCAAGTTGCTGATGGGCAGGGGGGAGCGTGAGTGGTCCTTGACTCTCTCTTCCACAAATATCCTTCCCCGATGGCAGAAAGACAGCTGTAACTCTGATTTAACCCCAGTGGGGACAAAGGACTTCTTGCTTTCGAGAAGTCTCTGAAGTTACATTAAATTTAAGTTAAATTAAAAGGAAAGGCAAAGGAAGCTAATAAAAGGAAAGAAGAAAAGCATGATTCTGGTTCAGTTCTACAGAAACAGGGCATGTTTGGGTTCTCTTAAAAATGATTGTGTGACTATCTAAAAATGAGAAAAGAAAATAGATACATACCAGGTCCTGAATTGTGAACCCAATTAATTATACATGGCTGTTATAATAAAGGAAAATAATTATTCATTTGTTTCTTTAAACTGATTAGAAAATTTTAGTTTACTTTGTTGTATGAATTGCCTTGTGAAAAAGGCTAGTGTCGTCTCCTATTTAGCACCTTGGAGGACAGAACCTTTGTGAAGTTGCAAGTTTAGGAAGTTTGCCAAATAGCTGTGACATAATGCGCTACACCAGGATTCTATGTTCCAGCCTATTCGTTGCTGCTATGCAGTGTTTACCAATGATTCTGTTGGAATGATCTGTGGCAGTATCTCATTTACATTCTTTGTAATATTTAGGTCAGTGAATTTCAACGTGAAGATTTGCTGATTTAAATGCTTTGCTTCAAGTTGTCTTCAACTTTTGACAGATTGTACAATTCACAAACGCTATGTTTTGAGTAGAAAAAAATAGTTGTGCTACAATTCTTTTAAATAAGGAGCATTGGTTGCATTTATCATTGCTCTAATAATAGTGAAAGTATTGGGTTTGTTCCGATTGAGTTTGAATCTAATGCTGTTCATTTAATATGCAGTACTTACAGGATTCTAAACCTCATACTTCTCTCTTGATTTCTAACTTGGTATGCATTTTCCTTAGGATATATTTTCTTTATCTGATGTGAAAAACTCTATATCTTGTGTTGAATTCAACTTTGTTTTACATGTGTGCAAACACACTTTTCTGTCCAGATGGGACATTATACAAATGACTAGTAGGGATAATGGGAGGTTGGACCTGCTAGGTATGTCATGCAAGCTTAGTTCATGAAACCTCTGCAGATGGAAGGTAGGAGCCAGGGTGACTGGTTATGTGGCCTTGTGAGAAGTGAAGGGTTTGTGTGACAGGGTCACACACTCCAAGGCAGCTGTACGTACAGTGGGATGTAGGGGAGACAACAGGGAGTGGTGGGGCCTGTGGGGTTCTTGAGTGGCTCTTCAGCTCCAGTCTCTGGTTATCACATAGGAATGCAGATCCAGAGTTGCTGGGTCTTCTTTTTCAAGA
This sequence comes from Tapirus indicus, assembly GCA_031878705.1. Classification (NCBI taxonomy): domain Eukaryota; kingdom Metazoa; phylum Chordata; class Mammalia; order Perissodactyla; family Tapiridae; genus Tapirus; species Tapirus indicus. The sequence goes on along the minus strand of CM062918.1, from coordinate 151,309,544 downwards.
GAAACCACAGAGAGAGTTTTTAGGTAATACCCTGATTATTAAGTTTGGGTAATTAATTGAAAATTCTGAAAAACACCACAGAGGATTATACTTTGTGGGCCAAATAAAGCATGTCTGGGTGTGTGAATTGTGACCTCTGGTCAGCACTGATTGAATGTACCCATCTGTGCTCTCCAACTCCAGGGTCATACGGAAAATATTTATTGTCTCGCATCTGCTGCCTCCCTCTCCTCCGTGACTGCGGATGTATCTTGATTATTATTTTTTCTCCCTCTTTCACTCCTGGAGCCTGTGGAAGAGAATTTAGATAGCTCACAAGCCCACAGTGTAATTTATGTTGGGAAATACTGGTGGAGACTTGGCTCTTTGAAAGCAAAGAGCTGAGCTAGAGCGAAATCTGAAGAGGTAATCAGAACTCATTTCACAAATCTCCAGCAGGAGCCGAGCTTGGATAAGCAAGCAGAGTAAGAGAGGGATAGATGGATCAGCCAGGAAGCATTTTTACAAAGATGCGGGTTCGGGAAGTCTGACATCAATGCTAAGTGAAGATGGCTCCAGAAATATGGGAAGTCTGATTTCTATCCTCTAGTGTAAAGTTGCCAGGTAAAATATAGGACACCCGGTTACATTAGAAATCAGATAAACAATAAATCATGTTTTAGTGTAAGGGTGTCCTATGCAATATTTTAAAAATATAAATATGCCTCAAATATTGTATGGGACAGCCTTGTACGGACACATTATTTGTTGTTTCTCTAAAATTGAAATTGAACCTGGCATGTTGTTTTTGTATTGTTTGTATGTGCTATATCTGGTGACCCTATACTGCGAGCCTGGGCAAAATTCAAAGTCTAGGCCAGAATATCCAAAATTCACAAGCCAGAATGTAGTCAAGCATTGTAACAAATTCTGTCACTAGTGTTTGGACTGATTTTCTGAAGTCAAAGTGTTCTTATGAACTTGCAGATTTTAAATTAACCTTTGCCAGAAGTGCTGTGGTGGGGAGGCAGACTGGTCTGCGTGTATGCAGAACTGCTGGGGACGTTGGTGGGGCACACAGGTCCCGTGTTTGCCTGTGACTGACTGAAGGCTCCCCAGAGAGATGGCATTTTAAGGATGCTTTGGAGGCTGATAGAAGTGATTGGTTAGATGTATTATCGGACACGTGATAATGGAAAGAGATTAGATGTTAGTAATGGCTAATATCTAATTCCAATTATTTGGCTAGAAAAGACAGATTTGGAGAAATATAGATAATTCCTACACATTGTATGTTCTATAGAAGGATGGTATTCTTTTATTTTTACATGACACTGAACTGGTGTCAGATAATTGAACATGTATGATATTCTTCTTGCTTTAGAGAATTTACCTAATTCATTGATAAAATGCTGTGACAGGCACTGAGGAGAAGAAGAGATGTACAAGACAGAGTCGCCTTTCCCAAGAGGTCCCAGTTCAACGTGAGGTGACAGTAAACTTGGGAAAAGGTAGAGAAATACGTGATATAAATGTGTGCTGTCATGTGGCTTGTTACTCTATGAGTTGTGACAAAGGTTTTAAAATCAAGAAGGAAAGAAATCTTTGAGCTCCTGAATCTGGAAAAACTTAATGGGAGGGAAGAAGCACAGTTGGGGGCTTTGAAATGAAAATGGCATGAGAAAAGTTGAGTGCAGGAAGGTATGGGACAGACATTTGGCGGGGGGTGTGCAGGAGAGCGTGTGTGATCACCTGTTATTATCGAAACATCTCACATTACAACCAAAACCTAACAAAAATTGTGAGTAGATGGATTCACGATAAATAATTATGTCTCAATTCTCTATTTTTATTTTTTGCTATTTTTACTGTGAATCCTCTTTTGCATCTTTTTGCTTTATCCTTCTCTTTTTGCTCCCATATGTGCCTTAATTATTTAGATAGTTCTACACTATACTTTTCCTTATTGGTGGTTAATGCCATTTACCATTATCTTTATAACTTAGCTGATTACAGTGGTCGCTTCCTTAATCTTCACATTCTTGAATTACAGTTTTGCTTTGTGTCTTGATGACGGACAAAATCTTCACTCAATAAGCAAACAAAACCTTGTATTTGGAGTACCTATTATGTAGACAGGCAGCGAAATATAGGGTTGAGAGCATGGGCTGTAGGGGTAGTCTCCTGCTTGCGTTTCAACTTGGCTTTACCACTTATTAGCTGCGTGGCCTTGGGCAAGTTACATAACCTTTCTGGGCCTTAGTTTTCTGGGCTGTAAAAAAGATATTAATAGTATGTTCCTCAAAGCTGTGAAAATTGAATAAGATCACTCAAGCTTGGACAGTGGCCCACTAAGAATTGTTATTTCACTAATGTTATTTTTTGCTCCGTTGTCCATGTGGGGTATGAATGAACAAGACAGACAAAGCCTGTAGTCTTGGAACTATTTTTTCCTTTTGATGTAAGTGTTATGAAGAAAACATCCTGATGGGACAGAGGCTGTGGACATGTGAGGCGTGGTCAGCTTTGGATACAGTGGTCAGTGAAGGGCACTTTGAGGAGGTGTCATCTGAGCTGAGACTTGAATGAGGCAAGCAGGAAAAATGGGAGGAGGGCACTTAGGGTCCAAACAGTGTTTTTTAAAGAAAACTTTGGAGCATGTTTTAGTGCTGGTGGGCGCGACCCACTTCTAATGGAAGCAGTGCCGTCTCTGAAATGGACAGAGGGCCAGGTACAGCAGAAGGGCTGGTCTCTGTTGGAAGATGTTTGTCTTCGTTTGTAAATGAAAACGTGGGTTCCTGTCCAGTTACTTTGTTTTCTCTTTGAAGAATGAGGTGAGATTTTTGTTTGAGAGGGACCTGTGGAGATTGGGAGGGGGGAGATGGGCAAGGTAGGGGATAGGGGGCCGAGTTTGAAAGAAGAATGTGTGAAAAGAACTTACCAGAGATATATAGTGGGGTTCCAGGCAATTCTTAATGTTCATTTGGGATTTGTGGAGATGAATTTAAAATGAGAGTAGTCAGCGGGGTTGCATGCATAAACAAGCACTTTTCTCAGAAAGGTACAGGGGTAGTATATTTTCTGAGATTTGTACAGAACTAAAAAACATTTTTTCTAACCTTCAAATGGAAATTCCAACTTCCCCATGCAACTATTCGGTCAAAAACTTTTGTCAAAGCTCTACGATCCAGCCTGTCCAATAGAACTTTCTGCAGTGATAGAAATGGTCTGTATCTGTGCTGTCCAGTGGAGTAGCCAGTAGCCACATGTGAGTACTGAACACGTGAAACATGGCTACGGCCACTGAGGAACTAAAATTTTCATTTTATTTGCTTTGCATTAATTTAAATAGCCACATATGGCTAGTGGTTGCCATATTGGCCAGCACAGTTATAGACACTGCCCTATTGCCTTCTGATATTTATTATTGCCAAGAAGAATCCAAACTCAGTCTGTTTTGCTTTTAGAAAATTGGAATTTTATAAATGATGGATATGGCTTTTGGATTTTTAAAAAAATGTTTAACTTGCTAATAAGCACATAGCAATCTCCAGTTCTTTTCCAGGTTTTCAAAATTTTCTTCTAGTACATCTTTTGGGAGCTTGATTGACAAAAACATACATTTAGAGGCCATGCAGACCTGGGTTTGTATCCCAGCTGAAAATGCTTTAGCTTTTTCAGAATTATTTTCCTCCAAGGGAAAATCAGGTCAAAACAGAGGATTCACTCCTTCACTCTGCCTGGCTCAATTCGTTTGCTTTGGTTTCTACTTCGAGAACATCTATTATTCACAGGCAGGATTTCTCATCAGACCTTCAGAATGCTTACCCGCAGACTCATCCTTTTCATCTCTTCATTTCTTCTTTTGGGTGCCTTCTCAAGTTTGTTCTTCATCCTTATTCTGTTTTTTTGTGGTGTAAAGTCTGTTTTATATTGCTTCTGGTGTGAATTAAATTTCTTCTGCTGTACTTTCTATTTTTCTGTTCACTTTTCTTACCCTGCCTGGTCTGGTCATATTTACTAGAGACAGTATCTTCTTGAATCTCAGTGCAAGCAGCAGACACTTACTCTCTGTATATTGCGTGCCTTGTTGTAAAAATATTCAAGAGGAGGATTTTGCATTTAATTTTGGGGGGAATGTCACTCTTGTGCTACAGATTTTTTTCCAAGGTTCCCTTTTTAAGAATTCTTGAGTAAAGGCAAAACTCCAGTGGTGGGGGACAGTCAGAGGGTGAGGATCACTCATTTCTCCCTGTCGGTCTGTGTCCCGGGGCTGCCATCTTCTTAGGTCTTCAGCAGGGAGCTGTGCGGTGGACTGTTGCCACACTTCCTGGGGTGTGACAAGTCAGTGCTGGCTCTTGCTTCTGCCTTTTAAGTGAACAGCCTCTAGCTGATCCTTCTGGAAGTGAAGGCTTTTCTCAGGTTTGGCATGAGGTGTGGGAACTGGTGAGAACCTCTTTCGGTGGATCTCACACAATTCGAGAATACTCAGAGGAAGATGGAAGCAGTGGGGTGCGGTTTTGGTGCAGCCCTAATCTCACTCTGCCGTGTCTCCGCAGACGGCCAATCTCTGTCTACCTGGGACAGGTTCCTCGACGTCCTGCCATGTTTTCCCTGTGGTCAGGGGGAGGGGAATCAGTGAGTTTGGTTCGGGCTCTTCTGCTCGTTCATGGACCCAGGGAGCAGCTGGTGGGTGGGGGGAATGGTGGTGTGGACGGGCTGATCCAGCAAGGCCACCCCTCAGACTCCAGGGTAACAGGAGCAGCCGGAATATCTCGCCCCACTGCTTTGGCTTCAGTGGCGGCTGGCCTCTAGAACCTCTCTATGCAGTCAGATGTCTCTTTTTTTCCCTAATTGTAAAAGAATTTCAGATCATTAATTCGCATTTTTGACAGCTTTATTGAAGTATAATTCACATACACAATTCACTCATTAAAGTGTACAATTCAGTGGCTTTTAGTATATTCACAGAGTTGTGCAACCATCACCACAATCAATTTTGGAACATTTTCATCATCCTCCCAAAAAAACCCTGTGCGCATTAAGTAGTCACTTCCCATTCTCTCCCCTCAAATCCCCAGCCCCAGGCCACCACTAATCTACTTTCTGTCTCTGTAGATTTGCCTATTCTGGACATTTCATATAATTGGAATCGTATAGTATGTGGTCTTTTGTGCCTGGCTTCTTTTGCTTAGCATAATGTTTTCAAGGTTCATCCATTTGTAACATGTATCAGTACTTCGTTCATTTTTATTGCCAAATAAAATATTCCACTGAATGAATACACCACATTTCATTTATCTTTTCATCTGTTGATGGACATTTGGCCTGTTTCTACTTTTTTTTAAAAATGAAAACACTAGTCTTATTCTTTTTTGGAAATATTACCAATAGTATTAATCCAACCCTTGTTTTATGCTTTTTTTCAGTTATTTTATTGAGGTCATAATGGTTTATAACATTGTGTAATTTCAGGTGTACATTATTATTTATCCGTATCTGTATAGACTGCATCTTGCTTACCAGCAATAGTTTTGGCGTTATGAATAATGCCAGTATGGACATTTGTGTACAAGTTTTTGTGTGTATTAACTCTTCTTTAAATGTTTGGTAAAATTCACTAGTGAAGCCTTTTGCACCTAGGAGTTTCTTTGTGGGAGATTTTAAAATTACTAATTCAATCTCCTTACTTGTTATAAGTCTATTCTGATTTATTCTTGAGTCAGTTTTGGTAGTTTATGTATTTCTAAGAGTTTGTCGATTTCATTTAGATTATCTACTTTGTTGGCATACAGTCTTTTAAATAGTATTCCTTTATAATCCTTTTTGTTTCTGTAAGGTTGGTAAGTAATGTCCTCTCTTTCATTCTTGATTTTAGTAAATTGAGTTTTCTCTCTTTTTTCTTCTTGGTCAATATAGCAAAAGTTTGTAAATTTTGTTGATCTTTTCAAAGATCCAACTTTTGGTTTTGTTGATTTTCTCTCTCTCTTTCTTTTTTTTACTATTTTTTATTTTATTAATTTCTGCTCTAATTTTTATTATTTCCTTCCCTTCACTTGCCAAAGGTTTAGTTTGTTTTTCTTTTTCCAGTATCTTAAAGAGGAAGATTAGTTTATTGATTTGAAATGTTTCTCTTTTTGATACAGATGTTTCCAGCTATAAATGTTCCTCTAAGCACTGCTTTTGCTACATCCTATACGTTTTGGTATGTTGTATTTTCATTGTTTTTAATTTCAAAATATTTTCTAATTTCCCTTGTGATTTCTTCTTTGATTCATTGGTTATTTGGAAGTGTGTTTTTTAATTTCCACACATTTGTGAATTTCCTAAATTTCTTTATGTTATTGACTTTTAGTTTCATTCTACTGTGGCTAGAAGACATACTTTGTATAATTTCAATCCTTTTAAATTTATTTGTGGGCTTGTTTTATGGCCTACCAAATGGTCTATCCTGGAGAATGTTCCATGTGCATTTGAGAAGAATATGTATTCTGCTGTTGTTGGGTGGAGCGTTCTGTAGATGTGTGTTCGTTTTAGTTGGTTTATAGCACATGTCTCATCTTAAACATTTGTTGAGTACGTTTACCAAACTGTTTAATCAGGACATGTTGGTATTTAAATGTCTCTGAAAGAGCCAACTTCTTGTTTGGTTGTACTTTCTCTCTGAATTGACATATGTCTAAACACACTGAAATTAAAGTTGTATTAAAAAGCAAAACAAAGATTTCTGAAGAACCTTGCAAAATTATTGTTCTAAGGTGCGGGTATTAAGTTTCCAGTGAGGGATGTGGTTGCCAAAAGCAGCCTGCTTATTCATAGTCTGTTACTGAATTGTCTTAGAATCAACAGAATTACTGCTTCTCTACGGATTGTGCAGCACGCTGAGAAGAAGTTCACAGGTTTCGAAGAGATTCACAGATTTCGACGGACATGTTCCTGCGGTTGCCCCGAGATCTACGCTAGCAGACCACAGCCTTCAGTGTGGGTGGGATTCACGACTCGGCTGAGTGCAGTCTGTGCCTGTGAAGAAAACATACCCACAACGTTCTTCGGGATTTGAAAACGGTTAAAAGTGTCTCAGCACGGCCATGAGATTTCAGTCTAGTTAAGTCATATTTTGAGTGGTGTCTGAACGTGTCCTGTTCTGTGAAAGCATTTTCTCTTTCAGGAAACTGCTGAGATGGAGGCCAAGAGCTCCCATTAGTGTTGTTAATCTGGAATCCAAACTGAGATGGGCTCTGACTGAGTACACTCCCGAGAGTTAAAAACATGGTTCAGTTTGACAAGTTCCAGTGTTCTCATTGATGTCGTTGATATTGATTAAAGTATACTTATTGTCACTGAGTATATTTTCAGGTAGATTACATTATTTTTGCACAGCTTTTATAGCATCATTGAATATCTAACTGGCTCTGTCTCAATGTTGCTATTAATAAATCATTTGGCTCTTGTAATGTGAATTTGTGAATACGTCACCCATTATTGAAAAAGTTGGTTGTGCCCAAGCTGTCTTCATGTTTTCCTTTACTCTTTTACTCAGAAATAATAATTTTTTGCAGAAATGAATAAACTATCTTGACAAATAATTCCATATTTTACTTTGACCCTTGATATTATTAAATGTAATTTCTTGATTTCCCCTCACTCAGCTATATTGAAGAAATATTTCCCTTCCCTGACTGCTGGGACAATGCCTTATTCTGCCTAATTAGGGACTATGGACATAAACCCACATCTCTGATCATTACCAATTGATTTTTTTTTTCTATCGCAGACTTTCTGTAGAAAGTGAAAAGCTGATTATTCGTGAGCACGGTTTGTCTTTTAAGCCACCCTTGCCTCCCAGCTTGCCATATGTTGTATTTAGATACATTTGTTTGAGTAGTGGAGAGAACAGATATAATGGTTCTAAATCCTAGCTTAACCACATTACTTTGTGATCGTGGGCAAGATACCTAGTTTTTCTGAGTTTTGGTGAGCCCGTGTAAGTGGGAATAATGCTGGGAAATAAGGGAACGTGGGAATAGTTGTCCAGGTTGTTGTGAGTGTGAAACGAGCTCATGGCTGCAGAGCGCCTAGGACAAGGCCTGGTATACGGGACACTCGACCCTTGTCAGCTTCCTGTCTTTTTGTCTCCTTTTCCCTGGTGGATGAGCTCCTTCATGTTGGTCGGTTTATATTAACTGCCTCAGTGTTTTGCAGACCTGGTCCAGAGCTGGAACGTAGGAATTGTTAAATACATTATTTTTACAACTTTAATAACCTTTCCCCAGATAGTCAAAACAAATCCCCATCTCCCTAGGTTTCTGAATTTTCAGACTTGGAGGCAGTATTTCCCTCGTTCTTTTTGTGGGCCGTGCCTTTTGCTAGTCAGGAACAGGCATAATATAATGATCTTAGAACTAGCAGTAATAGTTTCATTTATTTTAATTCTATGAAATCTTATCAAATAATATCTAACCGTATCTTTGCAGTTTTATCATTTTCTCTTGGAATTTGTAATTCCTTTTAAATCATTTACTCTTTTCCTCCCTGCCTCGCACATTGCTGCAATCCACAGAGCTGATTGTATTTATTTCTCCAGTTGTAACTAAATTCCATTAAAGGTTTTGGTGTTGTCAGCCAGATCGGGCTGGAGCCAGGGATTCCATTTCCCACTACCAAACTAATATCTTCCATTATTCTTCTTCCTTGTGTAGTGACAGTGTTTATTGTTGTTTCAAAGCCAATTTACAGCTTAACTTTGGAAACATTGTATTTTAATCTGACCATATTAGACTTAAAAGAAAAAAGGTCTCTAAGCATGAAATAAAGGTTTTCTGTTTAGTGATGATTAATAACCTATTTAGGTGTATTCATCTGAGGAACTGAAGGTAATTTTGCCATCAAGGCATTTGTATGAGGACACAGACAGATGGGTTTTGCTCTGAACCCTGAAGGCGAGCAGATCAAACGCCCCTTTAACTGCTTGGGGAAGAAGATTTCTATACCCATGGCTTCCTCCCAAGGACACACTGATCTTCCCTGTGACAATTCTCAAGTTTGATTCTCTTCAACGAGGCGAAAAGCTCACTACATTCATTCAGTAATAACTTCCATACTGGGCTGCAACTGGCTGCTCTGAGTAACGACAGGAAGAGTCTCCAGTGAGTAAGTCTGCATTTTATTGTGAAGCTGCCGCAAGTTTTCACACAAGAGTTTCAGGTGAACAGGAATTTAGAAATGTTAGAACTGTGGTTGGAAATTGCCTATGGCCCTTAGGAATGACCATGCAAGAGTCAGGAATTTGTGATTCACAGGACAATCCTCCTCCAACTCTTGTCTCTTTTGTCATCTGTTCTATGGGACTAATGATGCCTTTCTCAGAGGGCTGTTTCAAGGGTGGAATATAGAGCACTGGTCTGTAGTAAGTGCTCAGCAAGTGGTAGTTATGATGACAATCAGTCAGTCTCTGGACCTATTTATAAATGAAGATCTGATCACCGGTCAGCTTGCCCATCCATTATTCTAGTTCATAAAGTTAAGCAAAGCTCAAAAACTAAACATCTTCCATTATCAAGTATGTAGTCAGATCAATTCTTTATTAAGAGTTAATCAATAAGCACTTAGCTTCTTAACTTTCTCTTGAATAACTGGATAAATGAACAAACCATACAGTTTATCAGAATTTGGAAGAACCTAAAATTCCCAAAACATGGATCAAAACTCAAGCAGATATCATTCATAAATACAAGTTCTGGAACATCAGAGAAGTAGCACAATGATATGCATGGAGTGAGTGCCTAGTAAACATTTGGTTATTTATTGATTAAAGAAATAAGCGGCACCATTAGATTACAAGAAAGAATTAACTAGCACCATTATTTTACACTATCAGAAAGATTATTGTTTGGAGTCCTTTCTTAATTACTTATTGATTTGAAGAATTTGTGACTAGGAGAGACTAAGTTTATCTGTCCCCGACCTCTAGCTTTCTAAATGAAGGAACAGGCCCTGGGGGTTAAGTGGCTTGGCTATAGGTAGCTACTTAGTGACCGAGGCAGGCCTGGCAGTCAGGGTAGATTTACCGAGGGCGTGCAGGAGGGAGGAGAAAGCCTGTCTTGTGGCCCTGCGCATGTGCAGTGCTGTTGACTGGGCATTTCTGAAAGCAACAGTGGTCGGAAAGATGGGCAGAAAAAAGGAATCCCAAAGAGGAAGTTTTCTAAGAAGACTTTAAATGAAGGCAAAGCCTCTTCGTTGCTAATTTTCAGTGGACCCAGCTGGAGTGGAAGATGTGCGAGCACTTGTTGGTGACTGCTCTATGGCCTTTTGACCCTGTAAATGGGAAGTCAGCTTAACGTGCTGTTAAAAAGATGAGGCTGCAGGTTGTGCTCCTTTCCAGAAGGTGGGGATCCGACCTGTTGTGTTCATGTGGGTCAATTTTCTCTCGGCAGGTCGTCCTTTATATTTGTAGTGGGAGACACAACTCTGCCCTTGGGGTCTCCAGGCAGGGGAGAAGGCTAGCACCCTTCTCTGGCAGAGACTTGTGAGGAGGGAGAGAGGATGAGTAGGTTAGAAGAAGGCAGAGGTCTCCAGGACAGGGTCTGCTGGATGCCCATCTCTATTGCATTTTATCTTGAGGATTGCTACCATCTCTCAGTATCATTCATTCATTCAGCAAATACTGGTGGAGTATCTGCTGCCTGTCAGGTACTGCTCTGGGTGCTGGAGGTATCGGGGTGAACAAACCCACAATACCCTCGTCTTCCCAGAACTTACGTTCTCGTGGGAGGAGATAGGAAGTCCTATTTCTCCCCTCCCCCACCTGCTCATCTTGCTATCCTGCCCTTGAGTTTTTAGTCCTCACTCTTTCCTAGAAACATCCAGGAGTTCAGCTCTATTCCAGTTTATTTCACCTTCCTCTGACCCTTGTTAATTCAGAAAGTTCAAATACTCTTGCCAAACCCTTTATTTGCTTATCAGACCCTAAACAGGAAAAGCTCCTCTATGTTCTCTCTCTGGATTTACACAGTGTCTCTGAGCCTCTGGGAATGTCCATACGTCTGCACATCATTCTCAGATAAGGATTTGCTAACACAGTATATCTCTTGCCTGGATTGTGGCTGTGTTTTCAGGAGTCCAGAGATCAAGATTTGCAACTGAGTTAAGTAATATGTAAGATTTAGGTCAACTGGGGGCAGGGCATTGTGGACTGGAGAGCCGTGTATCTCAGGGGTGAAAGGGATGATGATGAGAAAAAGGGAGCAGCACGTTTAAAAGGATGACCCTGAATTCTAGACACGGAAAATACTGAGCACTTCTAATCAGAGTGAAATCAATGACTGCTGCTGATCGCTGACCAGAGGCACATGAATCATGGTGACGGAGTTGTTCTCCAGTGTCCTCAGTGAAGGGGCCACAAATGACATGCCATCTTGGGAGAGCAAACTCAGATTTGATTTACGGAGCTTTTTTAGGGCAAGATGAAATGTTTCAGAGGTAGTAGGTGTTCCTGAAAATGACATTTTAACTTTGAAAGCCTGACTGGCTGTGTTCATTTTTCCAGTTTAACATGATGATAGAAAAATTCTAATCTTTCATGAAATCAGTCCTTATTTCCCTAACTACTCCCATTAGAAGTGTGATTTAACCTCAGATTTGGTCCCCAGGAAGTTGAAATTGGATCAGATACAATTGAATTGTGAACTGGAATGTCTTGGAACTCTATAATAGAAAGAAAATTTTTAAAAATTTTTATTGATGTCTTAATAGTTTATAACATTGTGGGGTTTTGGTTGTACATTATTATTTGTCCATCACCATATGAATGCATCCCTTCAGCCCTGTGCCCACTTCCCACCCCCATTCCCCTGGTAACCACCAACCAGTTCTCTGTCTGTGTGTTAGTTTATATTCCACATATGAGTGATATCATGCAGTGTTTGTCCTTCTCTCTCTTGCTTATTGCACTTAACATAATACCCTCTAGGTCCATCCATGATATTGCAAATGGGACAATTCTGTCTTTTTTATGGCTGAGTAGTATTCCATTGTATGTATATACCACATCTTCTTTAACCAATCATCAGTTGAGGGACACTTAGGTTGCTTCCACTTCTTGGCTATAGTGAATAATGCTACAGTGAACATAGGGGTGCATAAGCCTTTTGGGATGGCTGATTTCATGTCTGTTGGGTAGATGCCCAATAGTGGGATTGCTGGATCATAAGGTATTTCTATTTTTAATTTTTTGAGGAATCTCTATACTGTTTTCCTTAAAGGCTGCACCAGTTTGCATTCCCACCAGCAGTGAATGAGGGTTCCCGTTTCTCCACAACTTCTCCAACATTTGTTGTTTTTTGTCTTGGTGATTATAGCCATTCTAATGGGTGTAAGGTGATATCTTAGCGTAGTTTTGATTTACGGTTCCCTGATGATTAGTGATGTTGAACATCTTTTCATGTGTCTATTGGCTATCTGTATATCTTCCTTGGAAAAATGCCTGTTCATATCCTCTGCCCATTTTTCGATTGGGTTGTTTTTTGTTGTTGTTGTTCAGTTGTGTGAGTTCTTTATATATTACGGAGGTTAATCCCTTGTCGGATATACGATTTGCGAATATTTTCTCCCAGCTGGTAGGCTGTCTATTAGTTTTGATCCTGGTTTCATTTGCCTTGTAGAAGCTCTGTAGTCTGATGAAGTCCCACCGTTTATTTTTTCTTTTGTTTCCCTTGTCTGAGTAGACATGGAATCCGAAAGGATCCCTTTATGACGGATGTCAATTAATGTACTGCCTATATTTTCTTGCAGGAGTTTTATAGTTTCAGGTCTCACTTTCAGGTCCTTAATCCATTTTGAGTTGATTTTTGTGTATGGCTATAGAAGATGGTCTACTTTCATTCTTTTGCATGTGGCTGTCCAGTTTTCCCAGCACCATTTATTGAAGAGACTTCCCTTTCTCCATTGTATGTTCTTCGCTCCTTTGTCCAAGATTAGCTGTCCATAGGTGTGTGGTTTTATTTCTGGGCTTTCAATTCTGTTCCATTGATCTGTGTGTCTATTTTTGTACCAGTACCATGCTGTTTTGATTACTATAGCTCTATAGTATATTTTGAAATCAGGGATTGTGATGCCTACAGCTTTGTTCTTCTTTTTCAGGATTGCTTTAACTATTCAGAGTCTTTTGTTGCCCCATACGAATTTCAGTATTTTCTGTTCAGTGAAAACTTTATTTTTAAAATAACTCATGAGGTATTCAATTAGGATGTTGTTGATGTCACTTACTTAATTTCTTTATTTATTGTTTAGATATATTATATTTAGCTTCTGAAAAGCTTTAATTGCCTTGTGACAGATTATGTTTTCCAAAGATGGCTGCCACAACGTATCTCCTGCCACAAGCTGTTCCTACATGGTGACATTGACACTCATTCCACTGAGTGGTGGGGCCATGTCTCCTCTCTTTGAACCTGAGCCGACTTTGTGATTGTCTTGACCAATAGTTGGAAGTGATACTATGTGACTTCTGAGGCTAGGCCGTAAAAATGCCATGCACTTCCACCTTATTCTTTTGGGATGCTTACTCTTAGACTCTAGCCACATGCTGTGAGGAAACGTGTCGGTGAGCTGGCTGACTGCCCAAGCGGAGGTCCTGCCTGACAGCAGGCGACCAACTGAACGAGCAAGTGCATTATCAGATGATTCAGCCCGCGGGCATAGAGTCACCCTCTGCCCTAACAGCTTTTCAGCCACCTGGGGTGACACTATGTGGAGCCAGAGACGCATTCTGTCCAGATTGCAGATTTGTGAGCAAAATAAAATGATTGCTGTAGTTTTCAACCACTAAGTTTGGGATAGTTTTGAGACAGTTTATTTCACAGCAGTGGATAACCAGACTGCATGGCTGGGATACCCAGACTTAAATAAGTCTTATGAACCAAATTTCTGTAGGAGGGGCTGGTTACTTAGCGTGCCCACACTAGAGAACTCTCTTGGCTTTGAGAGCCAGATGGAGTCCCATGTGATCTGGTCAAGAGATCGCAGCATCTGGATGTATTTTTAGTGTAGTGGTTGAGAGTGAGACTATTATCTGCGCAGCTCTGTCACCTCCTAGTTTATGGGCAAGTTACTTAGTTTCTTCATCTGTAAGTTGGAGATGACACTATTACACTTAACTTATAGGGTTATTGTGAGGATTAAAAGAGTTGGTATACATAAAGGACTTAGAACAGCACTTGGCTCATAGGAAGCACTCAATAAATACTAGCATCAATAAATGCTATTAGCATCATTGTAATTCTGATGCTTTATGAAGACAATTCAAGGATTTGTTGAGAGCAGTTGAACCCACAACTGATTATGAGTATCTCCTAGTTTTCCACATGTTGTTACATATGATAGATTTGCGCCATATATTGGCTTTTGGTGTTAGTCCCAGGTTTCTCCACAGTAGGGAGCCTGGAGGAGAGTCTCCAACCACTGGGGACATGGGAATCATTTTGGTTCAGACTAGATCCCCTCTGTGCTTCTGCATCTGCTGAGATGTCTGCTCTTTGCTGCAGGCTTGTTATAACCATGTCTTCCTCTTTGCTTGTGCTCCTGAAATACAGTCTTTAAGTGTAGACTGCAGGCCTGATTTATCTGTGGACTTCTAAGGGTGGTTTTGCTGCTCTTGAGTTTGTTTTGCAAACTGCTGGCTGTGGTCACATCATGCTGTATCTCTAAGCTGATCATCCTTGTCTGTGTTTTCTTTGCTGTAATCAATGACTTCTGCATGCTGCAGAGATAGGAGGCGGGTTTTAAGTCTCCCTTGGTAGGAAGAGATGCTTCCTGCCTGGAGTCTGATTTGAAAATAGATACCCCATTGTGCAAAAACACAGACACCACAACACTTCCTGGGTGACACCATGAGGTATACCCTCGATAGCAGCCGCCAAGGGCAATACTGTTAATCACTTCAGGCACAACGCCCTGTAAACTATATTGATGACACTGGCTGATGAAGTGTAGGTATTGGATTTAATTTGCTACTTATTGGGCTTATATTTCAGATTTTTTGTGAATTACTTTGTGTTCTTGAAATAAAAATAACAATAATGCCTTATATTTGTATTGCATTTTATGAGAACAAACACTTCAACACACCTGTCTGGGTAGCAAGGGAAAATGTTATTAACCTCCAATTTTGTAGAGAAAACTGAACATCCAGCCAAAGCTGGAAAAGGAGTAAATTAATTAGAATTGCATTTAACTCTAAATAACAAGACTCAAAGAAGGTTTCTTTTTCCTGTAAGAAAACATCAAGAAGAAGGCGGTCCAGTGTCGGGATGGCAGCTCCATGATGCCCTGAGGGATCTAGTTCTTTCTCTCTCTCTTCTCTGCCTTTCTTAGCTGTAGGCTTTGTGCTCATCATTACAAGATGGTGGCTCCAACCTGACGCATCGCATCTACATTCCAGGAGGAAGGAGAGGGAAGGGAAAAGTGCCAGAAGCTCCTGACAACTGAGTTGATTCCTTTTTATCAAGAAAACAGTAGCTTTTCCAGTAGTCCCATTCACTGGACTCTGGGTTACATCTCATAGGTCATGTAGCCTCTACCGACTTCAAGGGAATGGTGTTAGCTGTCGTCGCATATCAAATTCTCCTACCTCAGAAGCGGAAAGCACAGACATTTATCACCTCATAGTTCTCGTGGGTCAGGACAGAGGCTTAGCGGGTGCCTCCGTCTCAGAGTCTCTCTCAAGGCTGCAGTCAAGGAGTCCGTGGGGCTGTGGTTTCTTGTGGAGAGTTGTCTGGGGGAGAATTCTAAGCTCCCTCTCCTGATTGTTGGCAGGATGCCATCCGCAGTGGGTGTTGGGCTGATGGCCTCACTTCCTTACTGACTGTGGGCCAAAGTGTGTCTGTTCTTTACCATGAGGACCTCCTCACAGGCCAGGTCCCAGTGTGGCGGTTTGCTTCCCTCAGAGTGAACGAGAGAGTCAGAGGGCAGCCCCAAATGGAAGCCCCAGTCTTTTTTTAACCTAATTTTGGAAGTGATGTCACATCACTTTTGCCCTATTCCACTCATTAGAAGTGTCACTAGGTCCAACCCACACTCAGCGGGAGGGGATTATGCAGGCACAACGAGATGGGAATCATTGGGGGCCATCTTAGAGGCTGCATACTTTACCTGGGGTGTTGCCATCGCACACAGGGTCAGGACGACGAGGAGATGGATACTGGGTTGGCAGTTCACCGTTGCTCCACAGAGCGTGGGTAAGGAGTGCAGAGATTGGAGATGGAAGGAACTGGATTTGAGTCCTGGAATTGCCACCTAGTAAACAAATTAATTAACATCTTTGACCTTCTGTTTCCTCAAGAAAGTCACGGGGTTGTTGTCCAAATTAAATGAAATAATAGAGCATAAAAGAGTGCTTTGTAAATTCTCAGGGGCTGGCAGCTCTTTTCTATTGCTCTGTGGTGGAGCTGGAACTAGAATCCCGTTCCAAAGGTAAAAGGAGTGATTTCCCCCAGTAACACAACACAGCCCAGACATACAAATTCTAAGATCAAGAGTTAGGAAGCCTGAAATCTAGGCATTTTACGTCCTTATTTAGAAATTGTCATCTTTGTGAGTAGGCCTTCTCACCGTCCAGGCAGATGTAAAGGATCCGTGTGTAGCAGAGCTGAGTCCTTCTGCAAATGTGCTGTTAGAATACCTGCGCCCACCCAAGGGTGTGCTTCCTTTATTTTCAAAAAATTACCATTTTTTGTTTATTCTTTTAAATAGAGTCTTTATCTTCTTGACCTGTCTTTGGTTAGATAAAGCTATCTCAGGACTTTTTTTTAGGAGCTAAATTTTTTCTTTTCTGCTTTTGACCTTCAATCTAAGTTACAGTTTTTGTAATAGCTAGAAACGGATTCTTTATGTGAAATCCCTTTATGTCACTTTCAGTGGATTCAATAACCAATCTGTGTCTAGAATTCTGCATATTATTACAGTAGAATCACTTGCGTCATATTATGGTCATTATATATTTATCTAGTTATTCATTCAACAAATGTATGTTGAGGGTCTGCTTTATGCAAAACACCAAGGAAGTTGCTGTAGGGGAGACAGACATCAAATGTAATTTTGACATAAAGGAGTTTATAATGCAAAACAGGAAGTAACACGTGAACACAAGTAATTCTAATCGAAGGTAGTTTCTGATAAACGTCATAAGAAACACTAAATGTTAACGGGATTTAGGGAGAGGAAGAGACCACTTCCAGCTCGTGGACCATCGGGGGAAACTACTCTCATGCACAGCCAACTCCTGGTTAGATATTATGCACATTAAGCATGTGAAAGGAAGACTTGCTGACATTGTCACCTTCTCTGCTTAAGTGCTTGGTTGACATAAATAGGAGCTTTGTTTACTATAATTCAGTTGGAATAGAAGGCCTTTTTAATCAAAACACTTAACCTCCCTGCCCTAGGAAAAGTAGGAAACCGCACATTTGCCAAAGGATTCAGCTCTGCTATGCATGGGTCTTTTACATTGCCTATGATAATTTGGCCACTGCCCAAAATGGAGTGATGGAGAACAAGGCAAGCAGGATGGAGGAAGACAAGAGGCACTGAGTAGAAACGGTAACAAGGATAAAGCTGAGTAGTCACAACTTCCTCCACTGATGGAGACACTGTTGCCCGCTAGTGAAGAAACGTGCTGGGTGTCAGACTGTGGTTCTCCTGCTTTCTAATTATGTGACCTTGGGCGAGTGAATTTCTTCTTGTCTTAGTTTCCTCATTTATATAATAAAGATAATAATATTATTATTTCATAGGGTTGTTGTACTAATTAAATAAGGTAACATATATATGAATTCTTAGAAGAGTGCCTGGCCCATGGTGAGCACTCAGTGTATGTTAGCTATTATTGTTGTTTGACATGTGGTCAATTTCTAGAATGCCAATCACTCACATTCAAATATAAGTACAAAATAGTTTTTCAAAAGCAAATTGATTGACTGTTTTTAGTATTTCATCTCATTGTAGATGACTGAGGATTGAGCACGTTGAGTGGATGGTACTAGATTGTGACTGTTCTGAGTTGGCAGCCTGGAGTCTTGTGAAAGGAGTAGAAGGCTAGCTGGCCTCTCCTGAATATACTCATCATGGTGTGTATTCGTGTCCTAGGGCTGCCACGCACAGAGCACTACCGCCTGGGTGACTTAACACAGCATAAATTTATTCTCTCACAGTTCTGGGGGCTAGAAGTCCAAAATCAAGGTGACAGCAGGGTCGTCCTCTCTCTGAGATTCTGGGTAGAATCCCTTCTTGCCTCTTTCTAGCTTCTGATGTTGGCCGTGGATCCCTGATGTTCCTTGGCTTGCAGCTGCGTCCGTCCAGTCTCTGCCTCTGTCATCATATGGCCATCTCCCTGTGTGTGTCTGTTTTCACGTGGTGTTTTCCTCTTACGAGGACACCAGTCTTATTGGGTTAGGGCTTACCCTAATTACTTTGCCTTAACTTGATTATATCTGCAAAGACCCTATTTCCAAATAAGGTCACATTCACAGGTCACATTCCAAACAAGGACACATTCGCATTCATGGGTACAAGTGCATATATTTTGGGGGAGACAATTCAGCCCATAACACACTGTCTTTCAGAATTGAGATTTGGAGCCCTAGGAGGTGTTGGGAGTTGTTTTTATGAATTCACAAAGACAGGAGCTGTAGAGCTCTGACTTTTTCGCGTCAGCTACTATGGGCTATTCCCATATAAAGTACGTTATTAGCAAGTCACTTTCATCACTCATTGAGTTTCTTCCGACCTTCCCAAAATGTATGAATTCATATAAGAGAAATTCCAGAATTATCTAGTGGTGATGGTATCTGCAAGATGACAGGTTGTTATTTTGTTTGTTTTGTTTTTTTAATAGAAGAGAAGCTTTGTGGCTCTGAGGGTGTTGTGTGACTCCTCAAGTGGGGTCATGGGGATCACAGTGGGATTTATTGCTGTTTAGGGAAAGCAGTGTATTTCCTGTTTAATTCCTAGGAAAGAGTCACACATGGGATCACAGCGGGTTTAGTAAATCATATATCCTGGGGCGGCAACCCAGATGGCGAGAAGTGGCTGACCCAGCACAGAGAGGTGGGGGCATGCTGCCGAAGGCACAGAGCTTGGCCGGCTTCTGCGGGCTCTAGTGGTGGCTGCGTCACGGTCTGCTACTTTGTTGTTTGTTCCCCGTGGATCCTGAAAGCTGCAGATAAAATTTTCAAAAGCTTAGCTGCCTGTAGTTTAAGAATGAACTTGGTTAGAAGTCAGATCAAGTGAAAGAAAATGAAAATGTCATTGCACAAGAGAAAAATGAACAATCTTGTGGAAATGCAGTATTTTTAAGATAGAGGGTTTTTTGTTTTTCTTTAGTTGTTTTTGTTTACATTTTATCTTAGCTTTTGAGACAAATACTTCTCTTTTTGGCTTTAATCTAGTAACATTTAGTGTCTGGGAAAAAGTAGAAAACAGCTGGTCTGAGGCAGATGCAAGAAGGGGATGCTGATGTGTGATGCACGGGCACTGTCCCTCATGCAGTAGCATTGCCTCCTTGGGGAAAATATGACCAGTTTGAGGAAGACTGGAACTGTTAACATAATCACCCAAGACAGAGGCTGATGGGGGAGAGAGAGTGGTCATTTCAAATTACACCGTCAATAGGTAAATCAAAATTACGTGATTTTGATAGACATGCATTGATGTGATCTATAATTCAAAACACTTACAGTTTATTTCTGTAGAAGTGCTTTTAAGTCAAACTCTCAAAAGTTCTAGAGTATAGTGCTTTATTATTACTTTTTTTTAGTGTAATGAAAGATAGTTCCTTTTGTGTGTGTGTGAATATGTACTCTACCCTATCAAAAAATCATCCTAAACCCCCCTGAGTTGAATCTGTATGTTAACTCCTGTTGAGATAATTTCTGGATTTGGATTTAAAATCTAAAATGTAAAACTTTATTAAAAGAAGAACCCCAACTCTGGAACTAACTCTAGTGGCTGAAGGAAGGCATTCTTTGGTGATATATTACAAAACTTGAGTGAGTGGGCTACTTTTGCTACGTGCAACAACATAATTATGAGAAAAAGAAGCCAGATACAAAAAAGGATGTATTGGATGATTCCTATTTATGTAGAGTTCAAACATAGGCAAAACTAATCTATGGTGTGAAAAGTCAGAATAGTGGTGCACACTGGGGAGGAGGAGTGGCTTGGAGTGGGCTCGATGGGGCCTCCCAGCTTCCGGTAGTGTCTGTTTCATAATCTGGGAACTGATGACTTGAGAGTGTTCATTTTGTGAAAATTCATCAAGCTGTATACTTAATCATTTGTGCACTTTTCTGCTACATTTGTTACATTTGAAAAAGTTAAAAGGGTATGTGATGAAACTTAATGAAACTTCAGAACTTTTCTTAAGATAATTTTATCCTGAAGAAATTTAAATTTTGTAGGCTTGCTGATGTATCTTGATGAAAATTTGACCTGATCTTGAACATGGCAGATTTGGGAATACTAATGTTTATATTTTTTTCTTTCATAATTGCACCAAAATTGAGGAATCTCTCTCTGGGAGCTGTCCATTGATGGTCCTTGTAATTAGCAACCTGCTTCTGTTTCTGAAATTGTATTTTCAATCATATAAGTGTATTCAAAGCCCTCAGTGGGGGTCAGAATTAGCTACAATTTATATTCAGTTGAAAATGTAGAATTTGTTTTTCAAATTTCTCATTAGCTCCGAGGGTCATAAACTTGAATGTATGTATGTGTGTATGTGAGTTTTAGGAATCTGGGGATTGGACAGAAGGCTAAGAGAATATGGAGGAGGTATAGGAGAGTTCAAGAAGAGTGGGGGTAAGTGGAAATAATGAAAACACAGTCTTCAGATGTTCATTTAAAAGCAAGACAATGGAATATTCTTTTGGCCAGACATGTGACACATCCAGTGAGGCATTTGTGTTTAACTGCTGTTGGTTGAATGAACTTAGCTCTTCAAACTATAGAAGAAGTGGTGGTGCTGGTAGTAGTGGGTGGTGGTTTAATGGGGTTTAGATTTTGTTTTAAATATTGCTCATTTAAAGTACGTTGGTTCTCTGCTAGGTGAGGAATATAAAATATGATATATGGTATATGATATAGTATAATATGTCTGTTCATCAAGAACTTTTCCTGCCTCTTAAGAACTTATTCTATAGTTGGAGAAACAAGGCATTTAGAGCTAAAATGTTTAAATGAAATATATGTGCAAGATAAATGGTATAATACACACAGTAACAATATGTGACACTTATTGAGCATTTATTTGTGTGCCAGTCAAGGGACGAAGACCAACTTTCTAATAGAAAAATGACAAAGGACTGGACCAGGTAGCCCGTAAGGAGGGATTTACAAATGGGGATTACATGTATGGAAATATGCTCAGCATCACTAGTCATCAGAGAATCACAAGTTAAAATTTCATCTGTCAGACTGGCCAAATTTAGAAAGAATGATATTAGCTAATATTGATAAAGTTTTAAGGAAACCAGGAGTGTCATGGTATAATCTTTCCAGTGGGAAATTAAGCAGCCTGTATCAAAATGGAAAATGTACATACTCTATGACCAGAGGCAGATATGGGGTTTATGGAGCCTGAGACTTATGCATTTTGGGGGTGGGGGGTTCTTTTAGAAAAGAATTCTAAAGTTATGAATACAAAATTGGGTATGAAAGTAAATAGTTTTAATGGGAAAAAAATGTAACAAATTTTTATGAACTTGGTAAATACCACAAACATCACAAAATCCATCTTAGTGGCAAACTTGAGTCAGTCTGGCTCCAGGGCGTGGCACATAACAGCTTTGCTGTGACCGCTTCAGAATGCATCACCGTATGTGTCTGTTGGCTACCAAAGACCAAACGTACTTGCATCTTCTCGCCACCTCTGCTGCTGGTGCAGAAACCTCCATCTTGTTCTTCTTGGGTCACTGGAATAGCCTCTTAAGTGGTCGCTGTGTCTCACCCTGAATGGAATGTACATGTTATGTTTATTAACAGTTTTAGCAATTAACTTCTTGACATTCCTCTATAATATTTTATTTTGGTTACTCTTTGAGCATCTTTTCATGTGACAATGATTTTGTATTGTTTTCCACAAAGGCACAAGAAAGATAATTAAGTCCTCTAGCAGGGTAGGTGGAGATTTCTTTTTATTATTAATAGATAGCGTGCATAAAACTTGAAAGTTCACACACACACATATTTGCTATTTGTGGTACTGCTACAGGTTTGTTGTATTTATAATTGAGTAGACTCCATTATTGAATATATTCCTGATAAATATAGGAGACTGCTTCCATTTAGTCTAGACACTGATGAAAACTGAATCGAATCCTTTGCTTACAATTTTAGACACCTGATGATTGGAAGAATTTTCTACAGATTAGCTCCTGGCTCTATATATTTGTTTCTCCTCCACTACCCACCTACTTCTGGTGCCAGGCTTGGTAAGAGACGTAGTCCTTGTGATGATACAACCTTTGGCCCTGGAGGATGAGTTGGAATGATGGGCAGTGGGAATATTCCTGGCTATTTCTAGTCTGGAATAGCTATTACTAACTGTCTTTGGAAGTGACCTTCCATATAGAAATCCATATAGAAAAGTCACTAAACTAAACTAAAATTTAATTCCCAACTCAATTTACCCATACTGGATTCCAGAAATGCTCATAGCCACTCAATATAAGGGGAGCTTGATGAAAGAGAAATTAAAGTGGAAGGCAATAGCAGTCATAACAGATGCAGTTAAGATATCGTATTTTTACAAATTTTACAAAAACATGTGGCCATGTGAATATATTTTGAAGACCCTTCTCATGTCTTGGAAGAGACTCTAGCAAATGAGAGGCTTTGAAGATTTAGCTTTATTAGGCAGTTAATGTACATGCCTGTCTCTATGACCAGCATTTGCACTTCCAAGAATTTATCCTAGAGAAAGTGTGCAATGAAATTCAATAATAGCAAACATATGTTGAGTGCTATGTGCCAGACACCCTGCTAGGACTTCATGTTGATTTTTATAAAGAGCATTTTGATTACTTTATAACAAAAAAACCTATATTTCTGTTTATGAAAAATTCCAGAGAATAATACCAGTATTTAAATGAGGATTTGAATTTAGACAATGTCGAAATTATGATTTTTGTTACCTTTTCATTTCATCTGGGTATGAACCTGTTCATTAAATTTATGCACCAACTACTTATTGAATGCTGGGCTGTGTTTGAGAGGTTCAAATCCCTGCTTTCGTGAAGGTTACCTCCCAGATGGGGGAGATACTAGATAAATAAGGCAACAAATAAGATGAATAAGTGAAATCTGTGATATGTTAGATAGTTATAAGTACTAAGAAAAAAACAGTACAGCAGGTGAGGAGGTAAGAAATGTGAGTGTGTTGGGAGTAAGGGGTTGAAATTTCAATGGGTCACTTCACGGGGAAGGTGAATTTGAGTAAAGACCTGAAGGAATTAGGCAGCTTTGTGGGGCACAGTAAGGGTTTTAGTTTTCTCATTGAATGATATGGGAAGAATTTGGGACATGCTGAGGAGTGACATGATCTGACTTAGATTTTAAGAGTATTTCTTTGGCTGCTGGGTTGAGAAAAAAAAGGTCAAGGGTGGAACAGGGAGATGGGTCAGCAGGAATTCTAGATCTGATGGGGGGGTCATAGGGATGTGGTCCAGGGAGGCAGTGTGTAGATGGTGAGAAGGGTCCAGATTCTGTGTTTGGTCTTTAATAGTCAAGTAGACATCTGCGTGGAGGGTTCTAAGGTGGTCACAGCGTAGAACTTGAGAGCCCACTCCAGACTCCAGGCGTCAGACTGACTCCAGGTTTTGCCACTCGAGAGGATTTAGAGGGACTTTTGTTCATGCCTCATGGTGATTTTTTTCTTTAGAACTGGGAAGACAAAAATAAATGTTGTAAAGTTTGTGCAGAAAGATCTAATTGCAAGGAGATCGACCCGAATCTTTCGTGCTCTGACTTCTAGTCAATTGTATGGAAAAGTAACCTTACAGGTATGGAGTAATGTCAGGTTGGGTGGTCTTTTTTGTTCATTTGTTTAGAATTTTTATATTGTAGCCACTGCTTGTTTAATATTTTAAAAAGAGAGAAAAAGAAAGGAAGACAGAGGGAAGAAGGAAGAATACCCTCAAACTCTGGAATCTAGGAAAACTGTAGACTTGAATATTCAATAAGCCAAAGGGTCTTCTTATGTAATTTTAATGTCTAGATTAAATTAGGATGATAATGAAGAGAAGCCACAACTGTCCCAGTGGATGAGGCACTTTTACTTGCCATATACCCTTGGAAAAGGCCGTATGCTACCTACAAAATTATTTTGGTGTTATGTTACACCAGGTCTTTTATTGAAAGGCATTGGAATGAATTGCTGTTTAAGGTAACAGAATGATCTTTCCTGGAGTTCTTTAAAAATAGGGTAAACACTGGCATAGCTGTGATGTTTTGATTTAGGCCAATAGAGGTCAGATTACTTGACAGCCTGTAGGTCCTTTGATTTAGTAAAATGAATTCATTCGGAATTCAAAAACCTTTTCAAAATGCACCCTTCTGTATGGAGGCAGCAGGATCTGAACCAAGGGCATTGCAGATGTCTTGAACAGACTGTAAGAAGGGTTTTGAAGTGCATTTTCCTTCTTTTTAAAGTTATCATGCCAGTCAGAAAAAAAATTGAAAAAATAAGTGCCCTAAGACTCTGAATAAGCTAGATAGTGTATTTTTTTTTGGTGTTAAAAAATGCTTTTTTTTTGAAAAAAATACTTTCAACCATAGTTCTCCTGAAAATAACAGTTTTACATGACGCCTAGATTTATAAAAATTACATGTAACTATGTTGATGGAAGAAGAATGATGGGCTGTGTTTTAGAAAGAAATTGAAGCAACTTAGTGGGAAAATACATAGACGGTGTTGGACTGGAAATAAGACTGGGAGTAAGGGCGTCCTGTGGTCTCTTTCATCCGACCTCTTAGCAGCTCTGTGATGTTTCACTGTGCTCCATTTTCCTTTGTCTTCCCAGCTCACCCCAGCCCCCTCTTGAGGGTCAGAGATTCCTTTGAGCATCTGAAGGCAGCCGTGGAAGCCTCCCATCACAAATGCACATATATACATAATAGATTTACATGTAAATTCACAGTGTTTCATAGTTTCTGGAAACCATCTGTGGACCTCAGCTGAGGGTGAGTGAATTAGAATGTGCCAGTAAGAGCATGGAGGCTACAAAATATGCCACGTGGACAATGGTTTGAGCATCCCAGAGTGATTAGCTAGAGAAGGAAAAACTTGGGAGACAGGCCAATAATGAACTATCATTCATATTTGAGGAGCTGTCACGTGGAAGGAAAGAGTAAATCTGTTCTGGGTTGCTTTAGAGCTTGGCAATCCAACACTGTAGCCACACGTGGCTATTAAAATTAAATTAAATACAAAATTCAGTTCTCCAGTCATAGTAGCCACGTTTCATGTGCTGAGTGGCTCCATGTGGCTAGTGGTACCGAATTGAGCAGCACAGATATAGAATATTTCATCGTTGCTAAAAGATCTGTTAGAGTTGCTGTAGAGTTTTAAACAGAATGGATTATGGAAAGTGGATTTCAGCTCATTATGAACAAAAGCATTCTATCAGTTTTACTGTCTGGTGCCTGTTCTGTTGAGCTTCTTGTCATTTGATGGACTCATCCAGAGACTGGATTCCTACCTATTTGGAAGGAGGTAGAAGAGATTCCCACATAGAACCTTAGGGTATTTAAATGGGAAGAGGACTCAGTGATTCAACAACTTTTTTTCACTAAAGATGAGGACATAGACTCCGAACCAAGTGATTGGACTGGTTAGTGGCAGAGGCTAGCTAGGGTCTTCATGAATCCTAATACCGTGGTTTTTTTCCATTCCTCTTATCGCCTGATGTTTTACTAATAAGGTCCTCACGGTTCTTGTTGAACAACATGTTTCCGATTCTGGCATCAGCTGGCTTTTCCACTGTTCTTTTGCACCACTGTACTCCGTAACGAAGACTGCGCTGCAGCCAAGCCGTGTTAGAACACACTGTTGTATTGTGTTGGCTGTACTGGAGCATATCATTCTCGTTACTGCCTCTGAGTGTTTGTCATTGCTGTGCCCTTTATCAAAGTGATGTTTCTTCACAACCTTAATTCTATTTATTTTCTAACTTCTACTCAAGTCCCAGAATACTTCAACTCACACCATTTGTTTTCTGGCTGAACTGCCGTGTTACCTTGTACTCAAGTGTACATACTCTTTATGACTGATGTTACATTTTGTTTTATCACTCTGATTAGCTTCTTAAGGGCTGAGGTTACTATGTTCATGTGTATATTCTTTTTCTGTCTCCCCCCTATAAGAATGTAAGTTCTCTGAGGACAGGGACCATGGCCATCTTCTTCATCACCATATCCCTGCTGTGCAGCATGTGGCCTAGCATCATAATAGGTGTTTAATAAATATTTGTTGAATGAGTGAATTTTTATCTTCCAAAGTACTTGGTACTATGCTAAGTTTGTCACGAGTTCTCAATAAATACTTTCCCAGGCAAACACTTCTGTTCTCTGTAAAAATAAATATTAAAAATATGAGTATGAAAAAACAGTGTCAGAAGCTCCAGCATGTAAAGAGCTTGGAGGTCATCAGTCCTGTCCTTGCAGTAAGGAAAAGCTGAACAAACTGAAAATCAGTGACTTTTCTTGGACTCATCAGTTGTTGCAGGACAAATACCACCCTGGAATCCTGAGAAACAGGTAGATCCAGACAGCCACAGCTGAGATGTGCTGACCTGCAGCTGAAGCAGTGGGAGCCGTAAGCTGGAGGGACTACCTAAGTAGTAAGTTTGATGAATGCTCGAGGCTGAATGTCATCTGGCCTGAGAGTGAGAAACTCGTGGGCACAACAGCTTTAGGGGCGTCTCGATCTTACGTGGATTGTGCCTCTAGGAACCCCCCCACCAGGCTTTCTTGGTGAAGAGCAAGGAAAGATCCTCTCCTGGTTCTGGCAAGGCTAGGGAAAAAGTAACCACTGTGACATAGTCCCAGAGTGTCCTCCATAGGAAAAGTCCCTCTCCAGGGAAATGACTTTCCCAGAGTCTTAGGCCACCTGGGGAAAGGACATTTGTCTGGCTCGAGCCCTCTTTAGCTTTTCTGTATCACCTAAGGGGGGAGGAAAAAAACTAAGAAACACTCATAAAGGTCACAGCACAGAAATGCAAGCCAAGACAAGACTGTGCTTTAATCATGAGACTATAGAATGCTTCCCCTTCCCCACTCCTTACCACCACACTGACAGGGCTCCCCTATAATAACAGTAGATTATAGCTGAAAGAGCTGTGGGATGCAGACTCTCCAAGGAGGGGTCCTTAGGAAGGCCCAAAGATAACAGGGGAGACAAAACCAGGACACAAGAGAAATCTGAAGTTCCTGGAACTAACACCTACAGTGAGCATTAAACACAGCCCAGCTCCTAGCCAGGTTAACATAAAACCTCACACTAGAGTCCTATTTACCTCAGTTCCTATTATCCAATATATTATGTCTGGCTTTCAACAAAAATTACAAGACATGCTAAAAGGCAAGGAAAACACAGTCTGAAGAGACAAAGCCTCAGAGCAGACTCAGGTAGGACACAGATTTTGGAATGATCAGGCAGGGAACTTAAAATAACTGTGGTTCATATGTTAAGGACTCTAATAGAAAAAGCAGACAGCATGCAAGAACAAATGGGTAATGTAAGCAGAGAGATGGAAAATATAAGAAAGAATCAAAAGGAAATGATAGAAATCAGAAACACAGCAATAGAAAGAAGAATGCCTTTGATGAGCTCATCAGTAGACTAGACATAGTTGAAGAAAGAATCAGTGAGCTGGAAGATAGGTCAAGAGAAACTTCCTGAACTGAAATGCAAAGAGACAAGATAATGAGAAAAACAGAACATCCAACAACTGTGGCACAATTTCAGAAGGTGAAACATTTGTGTAATTGGAATATCAGAAGGGAAAAAAAAAAGAGAGAATGGAACAAAAGCCATATTTTAAGAAATAATGACTAATAATTTTCCACAATTAAGGACAGACACCCAACTTCAGATCCACGAAGCTCAGAGATCCCCAAGCACAATAAATAACAAAAAATCTATACCTAGGTATATGATATTCAAACTTTGGAAAACCAAAGGCAAGAGAAAATCTTGAAAGGAGCCATGAGGTGGGAGTGGGGAGATCTTACCTATAGAGGAACAGGAATAAGAATGTCAATGGACTTCTCATCAGAAACCATGTAAGTGGAGTGAAATATTTAAAGTATTGATTAAAAAAACCCACCAACCTTAAATTCCATATCCAGAGAAATTATCCTTTAAAAGTAAAGGAGAAATAAGGATTCTCAGACAAGCAAAAGTGAGAGAATTCATTACCAGCAGACCTGCCCTTTGTGAAATGTTAAAACAAGTTCTTTAGAGAAAAGGAAAATGATAGAGTTCAGAAACTTGGATCTACGTAAAGAAGGGAAGTGCCTCAGAGAAAGAGTAAATGAAGGTAAACTAAAATCTTTTGTCTTTTAAAAAGTATTAATTGATCTAAAAGAAAACTGTTTGAACTAGTACTAGTAATGATGTATTAGATGATTACAGCATGTGGATGAGTGAAATGAGTGACAGCAGTGTCATGAGAGATGGGAGGGAGGAACAGGCAATACTTTGTTATGAGGTACTACGTATGAAATGGTGTAGTGTTGCTTGAAGGTGGGCTTGGATTAGTTTAAAATGTATATTGCAGACTCTAGGGCAACCACTAAAATTTTTTTTAAAAAGAAGTGTAATTGATATGCTTAGGAAATAAAATAGTATCATATAAAATGCTCAATTAAAATAATAGAAAGTAGGCTAAGAGAGGAAAAAAGAAACAAACAGGAAAACATAATGAATAGAAAACAGTTACAAACATGGTAAATATTAATCCAATTATATAATCACTTTAAATGTGAATGGTCTAAATATACCAGTTAACCAGTTAAAAGGCAGAGATGATCAGAGTAGATTAAAAAAATAGCTGTCTACAAGAAACCCACTTTACATATAAAGCCTCAGGTTAAAAGGAAAGGACCACGTGGAGAAAGATACCATGCTAACAGTAACCAAAAGAAAGCTGGAATCACTGTCTTAATTTCAGACAGAGAACACTTTAGTACAAGGAAAGTTATCTGGGATAAAGAAAGACATTCAAGAATGATAAAGGGGTCAATTCTCCAGGAAGACGTAACAATCCCAAACGTGTAAGCACCTAATAACAGAGCATCAGATATATGAGACCAAAACTGATGGAATTGCAAAGAGAAATAGATATTCCGCTATTGTAGCTGCAGACTTCAGCAACCCTCTTTTAGTAACTCATAGGTCAAGCAGGCAAAAATCAGTAAGGATATAGTTGACCCAAAGCGCTATCAATCAGCTTAATCTAATTGTTATTTATAGAACACTCCATCCAACAACAGCAGAATCCACATTCTTCTCAAATGTGCATGGAACATTCACCAAGACAGACCACATTCTGGGCCATAAAACACACCTTAACCAATTTAAAAGAGTAGAAACCATACAAAGTATGTAAAGAGACTACAATAAAATTAAACCAGAAATCAATAGCAGAAAGATATTTTGAAGATCCCAAAATATTTGGAGATTAAACAACACTCACAAATAACACATGGATCAAAGAAGTCACAACATAAATTTTAAAATATTTTAAACAAATGAAATTGAAAATACAACTATCAAAAATTGGGGGATGCAGCAAAACTAGAGAAAAATTTAAGGCATTAAATGCATATACTAGAAAAGAAAGAAACAACAAAGCAACAAAGATGTCTTTCGGTAGGTAAATGGATAAACAAACTGTGGCACAGCCATACAAAAAATAAAATGAGGGAGAAGAGAAATCTCCTCTGCAGAATTCCAAATGTTTGTGTAAATAGTTCACCCTCAAGAAGGTGGAACATACTCTCCACTCCTTAAGTGTGGGCTGTGCATATGACTTTGTTCTAAAGAGGACAGTGTGGAAAGGAGGGGAAAAGTCACTTTACACTGATTGTGGTCCTTACAAACATACCTCAGCCAGGTGATCAGGATCGACAGCGGCAGTGAAAAGTGGTGTCGCCACGATGTGCTCTTGAGATGATGTGATGAAAATGGCACTTGACCTCTGTGGTCTTCTTCCCCAAAACCCGTCACCCCAGTCTCATCATCAGACAAATCTCAACTGAGGGAGATCCTACAGAAATGAGTACTCCTCAAAACAAGGGAAATCTAAGAAATTGTTAGAGCCAAGAGAAGCCTAAGGAGCCTGACAGCTTAATGAAATGTGCTGTCTCGGATGGCATCCTGGAACAGAAACAGATGTGAGGTAAAAACAAAGAAAACCTGGATAAAGTAGAGACTTTAGTTAATAACAGTATATCAGTATTGGTTGATTAATGTAGCGAATGCACATGCAGGATGTTAATAATATGGGAAAGTCTCAGGGGTCATAGGAGCTCGCTGTACTATCTTCACAATTTTTCTGTAAATCTAAAATTGTTCTAAAAACACGTTTTATATTAAAAATTCAATGTAAGTATACCTACACATGTTTCATTTGTAGAATTCTTACTCAAGGCCATTTGTTCCAGTTTCGAGAGTCTCTACTGAATAAAACTTTTGGTATTTTGATGCTCAGTTTATTTCTAGAATGTAGCACTTTTATTTCCCTTACAAACATTGGCTAGGACAAAATTATCTTTTAGTTGTTAAAATTCTATGTCTTCCTTTTATTTTTCACTGCTTATGTTATTCATTGTCGTTTTACAACTTGCTGTTTAAGGACAAACTATGTAGAGTCACAAATAAAAAATAAAGTCCGTCTCTTTCCTCTACTCCTTATTTTATCATCACGTTATGCAGTGCTGGTATGGAGAGGGTGTCACTTTGAAAGCAGACTGCCTGGCAGAAACTGCGTTTTTGCAATGGTGTCATCCAGACTCTGGGGAGTTCTGTTACTCAGAAGTTTCCCTGGCTCATTCATGCATTAAGAGGATGAGCCTGGCCGCTTTCTCATCCTGACAGAGGAGAATGTTGCCATGGCAGCTGTTAGGAGAGTGGAGATGCTGTAAAGAGCATCCATAATGAAAAGAGAAAGTAACCTAGCTTCTTGGCTCTCACTGATGATGCGTGGAATATCATGCATGGATTCTCAAAATGCACCTCGAAAATCTGTTAGCTTCATTTTAGACATAATACTTTATAGACACACACATACATACACATAGAGTTCATTTTTCAGTAGCCAAAGCAGCATGTAGAAAAATTAAACCCCAATAAACCACCCCTAGATACCTTGTCTTCCGTCTGTAGAGTCTACGTGCTAAAGATCTACCATACTGAAGATTAAAAAAATTTGTTTCGTAAATGATTATGATAAAAGGAAAAATTTTCCAAAAAGATAAAACCTTTTGTTAAAAGATCATTGCTCCTCAAAACTCAGAAGATGTTAGGGGATAATCAGAGAGCCAAGCAGGACTTATATCTTTTGTACCAGAGAGAAAAATACATTGTCTTTATCTAAAGACATTGAAAGAATATTTACTGATTAAAGGATGTGATGATATCTTGCGTGTGCTTCAAAATAATATGGGAGTCGGGGAAGTGGTTAGGGCTACAGGCAAAACAAGATTGGCTATGAGTTGATTATAGAATATTGTTATGGACTGAATTGTGTCCCCTCCCAAATTCATGTGTTGAAGCCCTAGCCTCCAGTACCTCACAATGTCACTATATTTGGAGAGAAGGACTTTGAAAAAGTGATGAAGTTACAATGAGGCCATTCGGATGGGCCCTAATCCAGTCTGACTAGTGTTCTTATAAGAAGAGGTAATTTGGACACTCAGAGAGTCATCAGGGATGTGCATGCAGAGAAGAAAGACCATATGAGGACATAGCGAGAAGGCCAAACAGGGAGACCTCAGAACAAACCAAATCAGCTGACACCTTGATGTTGAACTTCTAGCCTCCAGAACTGTGAGAAAGTATGTTCTGTTGTTGAAGCCACACAGTGTGTGGTACTTTGTTACGCCAGCCCTAGGAGACTGATGCAAACACCGATCACGATGTCATCAGAGCACGTGTTCTCTGCTCTCTGGGCACTTCTAGGTTAGACGGGAACACAGATGAGTAATTGTGCAAAACCAGTAGAGGTTGATGACTGGTAAGGGGAATTTCAAGTTACTTTGGGAACCCAGTGATGGATAACAAAATCAGAATGGGAGGATCAGAAAAGACTTGCTGAAAGTAGGTAGGAGTTAGCCTGCTGAAAAGGGCAGCGGGGGAGAGAGTTTTAAGTAGAAGGGACAGCATGTGCAGGAGCCTGGCTATGGGAGCATGGTGTGTTTGGGGAATCAAAAGTAGCTCGAGAGGGATGAGGTCTGGGGTGAGTGTGAAGGAGGGAGCAGTAGGGTTTTTTCACCATCTGACACACATACACGCATATGCTCATTTGTTTAATGTCTGACGGTCTCTTCCCAGTAGAATGTAAGCTCTGTGATGCCTTTGCCTCTGGCTCACTGTCATATTTTCTCCACCTAGAGTGGTGCCTGGCATGTAGAAGGTGTTCAGCCAAAAAAAATTGCTAAATAAATAAATAAAAATCATGATTTGTTCTTTTGATCAAGATCACTTTGGCAACACTGTGGAAAATGTTTGGAATGTGGCCCCAAGCAGGGATAACAGGAGCTGTTAGTAGTCCTGCTAAAGGCGGTGGAAGGTGTGGGTGGAAAGACTAGACTGACGGGGGAGTCACTCAGGGGGTGGGGTCAAGAGAGTGCATCATTTGAGTGGATGTAAGGATTGAGGGAGAAGAGGGGAGTCCAGGATCACTCCCAAGTTTCTGGCTTAAGCTCTGAAAGAAAGACAGGGTCATTTCCTGAAGCAAGAAACACGTGAGGAGCACTAGATTTGGGGGTGGGTTGGAGATACTGAGTCTGGTTTTTGTCATGTCTGGTGTTAGGGAGCAGAATGACCTCCGGGTCAGGATGTCTGCTTGACTGTGGCTGTCAAGGAGGACTATCTGGGGGGATCTGGAGGAGGAATCTTCAACTCCGCGGTGAAACTAAAGCCGTGAAATGAATGCAGTTGTTCCAGAAGAGTGTGTAGACACAGAAGATAAGAACAAAGAGTATTGAGAGTGAAATGAAAGCAGGAAATTAAAGCAGGCCGTGAGAAGCTTAGTGTTCTTTCCAAAAGTTCTGTGATATCCTCTTGTTGTGTTTGTTATTACTTTATAGAACTTTAAGGAGAATGGACAACAAGGAAACGTTGGCCTTAAACAACACATTAGACCAGGTGGGCTTAGTAGATATATACAGAACATTCCATCCAAAAACTGAAAAATACACATTCTATTCAAATGCATGTGGAACATTCTTCAGGATTGATCACATATTAGGCCACAAAACAAATCTCCATAAATTTAAGAAGATTGAAATAATACCAAGCATCGTTTCTGACCACAAAGGTATGAAGCTAGAAATCAAATATAGGAAGAAAATCAGAAAAGCCACAAATATGTGGAGATTAAACAAAATGCTACTGAACAATGATTGGGTCAATCAAGAAATCAAAGGAGAAATAAAAAACTACCTGGAGACAAAAGAAAATGAAAATACAACATGCCAGAATTTATGGGATACAACAAAAGTGGTTCTAAGAGGAAAGTTTATAGCAATATAAGCCTATCTCAACAAACAAGAAAAATCTCAAATAAACAATCTAACAGTGCACCTAAAGGAACTGGAAAAAGAAGAACGAACAAAGCTCAAAATCAGTAGAAGGAGGGAAATAATTAAAATCAGAGCAGAAATAAATGAAATAGAGACTGAAAAAACAATAGAAAAAATCAATAAAACCAAGAGCTGATTCTTTGAAAAGATAAACAAAATTGACAAACCTTTAGCTAGACTCACCAGGAAAAAAAGAGAGAAGGCTCAAATAAGTAAAATCAGAAATGAAAGAGGAGAAATTACGACACCTCAGAAATACAAAAGGTTATAAGAGAATACTATGAAAAGCTATATGCCAACAAATTGGACAATCTAGAAGACATGGATAAATTCTTAGAATCATACAACTTCCAAAACTGAATCACGAAGAAATAGAGAATTTGCATAGACCAATCACCAGTAAGGAGATCGAAACAGTAATCAAAAACCTCCCAAAAAACAAAAGTCCAGGACCAGACGGCTTCCCTAGTGAATTCTACCAAACATTCAAAGAAAACTTAATATCTATCCTTCTCAAACTCTTCCAAAGAATTGAAGAGGAGGGGAAGCTTCCTAACTCATTCTACAAAGCCAACATTACCCTGATACCAAAACCGGACAAGGACAACAGAAAAAAAGAAAATTACAGGCCAATATCACTGATGAACATTGATGCAAAAATCCTCAACAAAATACTAGCAAATCAAATACAACAATCCATTAAAAAGGTTGTATACTATGATCAAGTGGAATTCATTCCAGGGATGCAGGGGTGGTTCAACATCTGCAAATCAATCAATGTGATACACCACATTAATAAAATGAAGAATAAAAATCACATGATCATCTCAATAGATGCAGAGAAAGCATTTGACAGGTTACAGCATCCATTTATGATAAAAAAAAACGCTGAATAAAATGGGTCTAGAAGGAAAGTACCTCAAGATAATAAAGTCCATTTATGACAAACCCACAGCTAATATCATCCTCAATGGTGAAAAACTGTGAAAGCTATCCCTCTAAGGACAGGAACCAGACAAGGATGCCCACTTTCACCACTCCTATTTAACATAGTATTAGAAGTCCTGGCTAGAGCAATCAGGGAAGAAAAAGAAATAGAAGGGATGCAAATTGGAAAGGAAGAAGTGAAACTGTCACTGTTTATAGATGACATGATTTTATGTGTAGAAAATCCTAATGAATCCACTGAAAAACTTCTAGAAATAATAAATGAGTATGGTAAAGTTGCAGGATACAAAATCAACATACAAAAATCAGTTGCATTTCTATACACTAACAGTGAAGTAGCAGAAAGAGAAATTAAGAATACAATCCCATTTACAATGGCAACAAAAAGACTAAAATACCTAGGAATAAACTTAACCAAAGAGGTGAAAGATCTGTACACTGAAAACTACAAAACATTGTTGAAAGAGATTGAAGAAGACACAAAGAAATGGAAAGATATTCCATGCTCTTGGATTGGAAGAATTAACATAGTTAAAATGTCCATACTTCCTAAAACAATCTACAGATTCAATGCAATCCCTACGAAAGTTCCAACAACATTTTTCACAGAAATAGAACAAAGAGTCCTAAAATTTATATGGAACAACAAAAGACCCCAAATACCTAAAGGAATCCTGAGAAAAAAGGACAAAGCTGGAGGTATAACACTCCCTGATTTCAAAATATACTACAAAGCTATAGTAACGAAAACAGCATGGTACTGGCACAAAAATAGACACACAGATTAATGGAATAGAATCGAGACCCCAGAAATAAACCCACACATCTATGGACAGCTAATTTTCAACAAGGGAGCCAAGAACATACAATGGAGAAAGGAAAGTCTCTTCAACAAATGGTGTTGGGAAAACTGGACAGCCACGTGTGAAAGAATGAAAGTAGACCATTATCTTATACCATACACAAAAATTAACTCAAAATGGATTAAAGACTTGAATTTAAGACCTGAAACCATGAAACTTCTAGAAGAAAACATAGGCAGTACACTCTTCAACATTGGTCTCAGCAACATGTTTTCAAGTACCATGTCTGGCTGGGCGAGGGAAACAATAGAAAAAAATAAACCAATGGGACTACATCAAACTAAAAAGCTTCTGCACAGCAAAGGAAACCATCAACAAAACGAAAAGACAAGCTAACAGTTGGGAGAAGATATTTGCAAACCTTATATCTGATAGGGGGTTATATGTTCAAAATAGATCAAGAACTCATACATCTCAACAACATAAAAACTAACAACCAATTAAAAAATGGGCAAAAGACCTGAACAGACATTTCTCCAAAGACGATATACAGATGGCCAACAGGCACTTGAAAAGATGTTCACCATCACTAATTAGTAGGGAAATGCAAATCAAAACCACAATGAGATATCACCTCATGCCCGTCAGAATGGCTATAATTAACAAGACAGGGAAGAACAAGTGTTGGAGAGGATGTGTAGAGAAGGGAACTCGCATACACTGCTGATGGGAGTGCAGACTGGTGCAGCCACTATGGAAAACAGTATGCAGATTCCTCAAAAAAAGAAGAATAGAACTACCATACCATCCAGCTATTCCACTGCAGGGTATTTATCCAAAGAACATGAAAACACCAATACGTAAAGATACATGCACCCGTGTGTTCATTGCAGCATTGTTCACAATAGCCAAGACTTGGAAGCAACCTAAGTCCCCATCAAGGGACAAATGGATAAAGAAGATGTGGTGTATATACACATAGAATACTACTCAGTCATAAGAAACGATGACATTTGTGATAACATGGATAGACGTTGAGGGTATTATGCTAAGCAAAATTATTCAGAGGGAGAAGGTCAGAAACTGTATGATCTCATTTAAGTAGAAGATAAAAACAATAACAAACAAACACATAGAGACAGAGATTGGATTGGTGGTTACCAGAGGGGAAGGGAGGAGGGAGGAGGCTGAAAGGGATGATTAGGCTCATGTGTATGGTGATGAATTGTAACTAGTCTTTGGGTGGTGAACATGATGTAATCTATGCAGAAATAGAAGTATAATGATGTACACCTGAAATTTATACAATGTTATAAACCAATATTACTGCAGTAAAAAGAAAAAAACCGAGAATGTGTAGTTCAAATTCTAGTTCTGAAGCTATAATCTTGGTAAGTTACTTAACCACTTTACACCTTGTTCTTCACCTGTAAGATAGGTCCAGTGATAATACCTGCTTCTATCCAGGTTTGTCATGAGGACTAGATGAGACGTGTATAACATGCCTCAATAATTGTCAGCTCTGGGGCCACCCGGTGGTGCAGCGGTTTAGTTCGCGCTTGGCAGCCCGGGGTTCGCAGGTTCGGATCCCGGGCGCCCGCCGACGCACTGCCTGTCAGCCATGCCATGGCGGTGTCCCATATAAAGTGGAGGAAGATGGGCATGATGTTAGCCCAGGGCCAGTCTTCCTCAGCAAAAGGAGGAGGATTGGCAATGGATGTTAGCTCAGGGCTGGTCTTCCTCACACACACACACAAAAAATAATTGTCAGCTCTTCTCATTATCATTTTAAATTATATTGTTGTGTTTCCAGTTTGGGACTTTAGTGCTTATGGCTTCCAAGATCAACCACAGATTTCCATAGGTGCGGATTGTTGAGTGTGATGGGGCACTTGTTTAGGTTATGTGTGTGGATATGTAGGTATGTGAATAATTCTTAAAATACACAGCTCGGGGCCAGCCTGGTGGCGCAGTGGCTTGGTTCGCGCTTTGGCAGCCCGGGGTTCCAAGGGTTCGGATCAGGGCATGGCCCGAAGCACTGCCTGTCAGCCACACTGTGGCGGCGTCCCATATAAAGTAGAGGAAGATGGGCGCGGATGTTAGCCCAGGGCCAGTCTTCCTCAGCAAAAAAGAGGAGGATTGGCAATGGATGTTAGCTCAGGGCTGGTCTTCCTCACAAAAAAAAAAATAAAATAAAATACACAGCACACCTACCGACTACTAATTACACATTGTAAACCAAATGATATTAAACTTAAAGCAGCACTTAATAAAATGGCAAACTCCAGAATAAAATTGTGTGCCATTGACTAAACCTTATTTGTTATTCTTTTTCTTCTTTTTGTTTTCAGATGGACCTATATATTAGTACCTTGAGTATTTAAATGTCCTGGACTTGTGCACATGTACTGGCTCATTAAAGTGTGTGTTTGCAGTTTTTTGTGTGTCTTCTTTAATTGACGTCTCGGTGGCACGGCTTCCTACGGGGTTTGCACTTCTTACCGCCTCCTGCCTGTTTTCTGCAGAGAAGCCCCTTCTTTAATATCACGCTTTGGTCTAAATGGCCCTGTTTAGCTCTAAGAAAAGCACTTTACAAAGGCCTCATGCTTGAATTCACTGTAAAATGCTCCCCTCTATCTTTTCCTAATCAGAAAACTCCTCTCCACCTGACCCACTTTTCTGTCTTAATTTCATTCCCCTTTGAAGTTCAGTGTGAAAGTTTCTTTGCATAAAATTGTTTACGATAATACATTAATCCTGTTGGTAGGTTTCCGTATGTTTCAAAAGTCGCCTCTCCTGAAGATTTCTTTCCTTTTATTATTCAAGGAAATAGACTGTTTTCTCCCTAAATTTTAAAACTGTTTGTTAGCTTGGGCTCCGCTTGCATCACCACTACCACAGTCATGGCAAAAATAGATGCTTTCATACTCAAAAGGGAGGAAGAAAAATATAACTATAAATACATATATACCATTTGAAGGAGGCTGACTCCAAGGGCAGGCTCTCAGGGCGGACTGGACTGGCCTATCTGTGGGTGACCTTTCTGCCTCAAACATCGTTCTTCACACTATCAGGCTATTTTCTAAAGTTTATATGGAAATTTTGCATAAAATTAGCCCTTTAGAAATACATTAAGGTAAACAAATATCATTTTTTAAAATAGAAATATATTCGTTCATTAATCACTTATTATCTTTTGGATGCCGGGCCGTGACGGTCGTCTCAGCATTCAGTGGAGAATAGGGTAGTGCTCGCTCTCACGGGCTTAGCGTGAAGTGGGGACACAGACGCTAAACAAATACCTGGATAAGTACTCAATGAAGATTCAGTGAACAGATGAGCTTTGAAAAAGTTAGGATCAAAGAAAGGGGAAGGCAGCTGATTTTTTTCAAACCTTCCCAAACCTCCTGAACTCATGGTGTCCTATGAGTTGGGCTGTCATCAGTGTCAAAAGATATTACAGGTAAAACAGGCTTTTGTAGTTTTTCCTTATACTTAATGACTTCTCAGAACGTCGTCTGTGGGAAGGTGAATGCGAAATTCCAACTAACACACTCTGAACCGTCAGTGGGAATGCTTCCTCTGTAAGCCGGGATTGCTTTTTTCCATGTCAAGTCATTCGTCCTTCCTCCCACCCAAATTCCCTGCCTCCTCCTTCCTTCCCTACTCTTAAATTCCCTCTAAAGCGGTAG
Organism: Tapirus indicus; assembly: GCA_031878705.1. Classification (NCBI taxonomy): domain Eukaryota; kingdom Metazoa; phylum Chordata; class Mammalia; order Perissodactyla; family Tapiridae; genus Tapirus; species Tapirus indicus. The sequence continues at coordinate 151,270,264 of CM062918.1, read as the reverse complement.
TTAGCTCCCTCCCCTATGAGGGGAGCATCCGAGAAATAGTGAAATTTAGGAAGGTGACCAGGGTTGGGGATTAATGAGAAGTGATGCAAAATTCCCTCTCTCCTTCTAGAAATGTATGCCTGTTTTGTGGCCTGTTGAAAAATAACATAGGTTTAAAAATATTTTATGGGAGGTTATAAAAGAAATTCTGGGTATGAATTAGACTCTGAACCCATATGTACAATGATTTGTGTTGCAGTAGCAGCCTTGGGTACTGTTAGTTGCCCGTCTTCTTTGAGAACTCTCTTCCCCTGGTGTTCGTGGCCCCAGATGCCCCTGCTGTTCCTCCTGGTTCATGGTTGCTCCTCCTCGTCTCTGTCCCTGACCCGTCATGATCTTCAGGTAGAGTTCCTAAAAGCCCTCATTTCATCACGTTATATCAGGGCTTCTCGGCCTGAGCACTGTTGACATTTTGGTGTAGGCAGCCTTTGTGGGGGGCCGGTCTTGTGCGCTGTAGGGTGTTGAGCAGCATCCCTGTCCTCTCTTCATTAGATGCCCCCGTTTGTGACAACCAGAAATGTCTTCAGGCATTTTCAAATATCCCGAGGGGCAAAATAATTCCCTGACCCCTGGTTGAGAAGCCTGCTTTATAGTCTTCCCTAAGCAACCCCAGTGGCACTCGTGGATTCGGTTGTGACCTGCATGTTCATCGTGCTCGTTATATAACCCCAGCGCAGACCTTGTTTCTGAGCTCCGGTGACACCATGTCTTCTTGGATATTTCAAAGAGCAAAGCTGAAAGCAGGAAATGCTGATCTTCTTCCACACGTCCTCTCGTGTTTCCTATCTCGTGATAAGGCACTGCCCTCCACCCGTCTCCCCCGTTCCCTGTTTCTAGTCAGTCACTAAGTGCATTCCAGCTCTACCCCAGATCCATTCGCTTCTCTCCATATTGACCACCCCACCCCACCACTGCCAGTCAAGCCACCGTCATCTATTGCTTGGACTGCCAATGAGCCTCAGTCCTAGACTTCAGGAATTTCTACTTCCCTTCATTCATTCTCTGTGTCACTCAGAGGATCTCGTAAAACAACAAATTTGAACAAGTCTCTTACATGTTCTTCCTTTTGCTTTCAGATTAAGGACCCAAATCCTTAACAAGACTAGATGGCCATGTGGTCTGGCCCCTGCCTACCTTCCCTCCGTTTCCTGAACATACCGTATATCTTCCCACTGCCATGTCTCTGCACATGACCAGAATATTCTCAGCCAGCTCCCCTTGAACCCCACCATCCTAGCTAATTCCTAGTATTGGGGAATATATATATATCTTTTCTCTCCTCTCACTAATGTTGCTATAAAGAAGATGGTTTCATCAGTTTCATTTTTGTGTGCATGTTTCTCATATTTAGAAAATTAGAGAAACACGACAACTTGAATATATTACGTCCTTTTCTAAAAGTGAGAAAATATATTTATAATAAATATGAAAATAGCATGAGAAATAAGAGAGTGAAGATTGAATTACATCCATGGCATATATATGTGTATATATTTGAAATTACTTTTAAAATGATATTTCTTATTATCTTTTGGTGTATTTTCTGGGTTTTTTTGTTATTGTTATTAGAATGTATCAAGATATTGGAAAAAATGCTGTGACAAGAAAATGTATATATCATAAAGATTCAAAAGGAGATAATTTGTGGCTACTGAGCCAGAAATGTGTATGAGTCATAAATTAAACCTGACAAACCTGTCATAAAATATAAGTTTTAATAGAAGCGTAATCTGTGCTTTCATGACTCTGTCAGAATCAATAATACATCATCAGCTCTTTTTTAGATCGGCTAACATAATGCAAAAATGTGAAAGTAAACACATTTTTTAGTCCATGAGCAAAATTGTAAAATGTAACTGTGGTTTAGGCAAAAAAAAAAAAAGAAAGAAACCAACCTATAAATTAGTTTCAGTTGTAGAATATGGAATATGGAAGGTTATTGTTTAAAAAGAAATAGGCCATAAACCAAATTAGAAAAATGACAAACTGGTGAAAGACAGTTAAATATATATATATAGCAGGCAAAGAGTTAATTTCTTTAATATACAAGTACTATTACATATCAATTAAAACATATCAATAGAAATGTGGGCAAAGTACTTGAACAGAAAAAATGTTTAAAAGAGATTCGAATGGCAAATAAATATTTGAAACATTGTTCATCCTGGTTCGGAATCAATTACAACTACGAAGAGAGTTTTCTCCGTTAAATAGGAAAAGATTAAAAAAAAAGAGAAACCTGGTAATGATAGATACCTGATGTTGGAGACTCTGTGGGGCAGAGGGCACTCATTCTCTGCAGGTGGGGCTCTGGAAAGCTCTTTCATAATAGGCATCAAAAGCCCTAAACTCACAATTTCCAATTCTAGGAATTTATCCTAAGGAAATAATTAGTCATGAACACAGTGATTTTGATAGCAGAATGTTTACCCCAGCATTGTTTATAACACCAGAAGGTCTAGAGACAGGATAAATGTCCGTCAAGAGATGATACTGTGGTTTAGCCAAACAGTGGAATACTATGCAGTTCAAAAAATGATAAAGTGTTTATTCACGTGGAAAAATATTTATGATGAATTGTTAGGTCAAAATGTAGGCTGCATCCAGCACCCAGATCTTGGTTCCTAGAACCGTTCTCCAATAAAAGACACCAGGGCTCCTTGGAGAAATAGCTGATTCTAGGACTGTGCCAGGAAATGTACAGAATGAGCCTGGAGCATCTTGTAGTACCAGAAAGTAAGGAAGTGCTTAAAAAAAAAGTATGACGATGGGGCATTTCAAAGGGACGGGGGAACCAACTGGAAATACTCCCAATAGCCAAAGCTGGGACAATTTGAGCAACAAAATAAAGAAATATTGGATTATAATCCAAAGTATAAAGTAACTATTCACGAGTGTATACTAATATAAATAAATGATTAAATAAATCAATAAATGGAGAACAAGACACAAATCTCCCATGCAGAAAAATTCCAAATAATTTACTCCACCTTCAAGGAGGTGGAGGGTAACTCTCTACTCCTTACGTGCTGTCTACATATAATGACTTCCTTCCAAAGAGCGTAGTGTGGAAAGGGGGGAGAAAGAATAGCTTTACAGGGGAGAGATAGGGAAAACATTACCTCAGCCACGTGATGGAGGTCAGTATCAATAGTGATAAGTCATGTTGATCGTGTGCACCCTTCATGTAATGTGGTGAAAGTTTACCTCTTTAGTCTTCCTCCCTCAGACCCATAACCCCACTGTCATCATGAGAAAAACATCAGACAAATCTCAATTTAGGGGCCTCCCACGATACACCTGACCAGCAATCCTCAAAACTATCAATGTCATCAAAAACAAGGGAAGTCTAAGAAACTATCACAGCCAAGAATGGCCTAAGGAGACGTAATGACTAAATGCAATGTGCTCAACTGGGTAGAATTCTGGAACAGAAAAAGGACATTAGATTAAAACTAAGGAAATCTTAATGAAGTATGAATGATGTATCATTATTGGTTATTTAATTGTAACTGCCAAACATCTGAGACCAAGATGTCAGCAGAGTTGGTGCCTTCCCAGGGCCATGAGGGAGGGATCTGTTCCAGGCCTCTCTCCTTGGCATGTAGATGGCTGTCTTCTCCCTGTATCTTCACGTTGTCTTCCTTCTGTGTGTCTCTGTGTCCAAATTTCCTCTTCTTTTAAGGACACCAGTCATATTGGGTTAGGGCCCCTCCGAGTGATCTCATTTCTTTTTTTTTTTTGTGAGGAAGACCAGCCCTGAGCTAACATCCGTTGCCAATCCTTCTCTTTTTTGCTAAGGAAGACTGGTCCTGGGCTAACATCTGTGCCCATCTTCCTCTACTTTATATGGGATGGCGCCACGGCATGGCCGACAAGCTGTGTGTCTGTCCTCGCCTGGGATCCGAACCTGCAAACCCTGGGCCGCCGCAGTGGAGCGCGAAATTAACCGCTACGCCACCCGGCCAGCCCCTGAATGATCTCATTTTAATTCAGTTACCTCTTTAAAGATCCTGTCTCCAAATACGGTTACAATCTGAAGTATTGGGGGTTAGGATTTCGACATACGAATTTTAGAGGGGACAGAATTCAGCCCATGACACCAGGTTTCTCACTGTCAGAGAAAGAAGTTACAAATAAACGACAGAGGAAGGCTCGAATGAACCCTGTGGTGATAGCTCAGAGTTGGAGATATTAGTGGGAACTCATGTTTCCTTAACAAATATACATCTAGATGCAGAAATAAATGTACACGTTGGTGAGTGTATGTGCACACGTTACATAGCTCATCTGCCGAGAGGTCCTGGAAGCGGTGACTTACCACTAGCAGCAAGCATACCCAGCCCCCAGCTAGTTTCTAAATACCATTCTCTAATCAAAGGAGAAATGGCCGATTCTAGGACCGGGACAGGAAAATACAAAATTGGTCTGGGAGGAAATTTATGGAGAAATAGGATATGTACATAGCTTCAAACTATCTCCCCTACCCCAAATATTTACTGATTACTGTGGTGGTTTTAACAAACGTCCACCAACTTTTTCATACGCCTCCCTCCAAGAGGTGGAGATCAGTTCTCTTCCCCTCAAGTGTGGACTTAGTGACTCACCTCCTAGAGTTATGGGAAGAGAAAAATAAGAACCTCATGTGGAGAAACCTGTTAGACACCACCTTAACCAAGAAGTTCAACATCACCCGTGGTAAGTCCCGTTAATGTCACATACCACTGACAGGATGAAATGAGAAGGGCACTTTACCTCTGTTGTCACATTCTTCCCCAAAATCCATTAAAGCCAGTCTGTTCATGGAAAAAAAAAACAAACAAACCAGAAAATACCTCAAATTGAGGGACGTTCTGCAAAATACCTTCCCAGTTTGTTTCAAAAGTGTCAAGGCCATGTAAAACAAGGGGAGACTGAGAAACACACACAGACGAGGCGACAGGCAGGTGGGCTAAGTGCAGTGTGTTGTCCTGGCCTGGAAAGATCAGTGGGGAAACTGGTGAAATCTGAGTCAAGTCTGAGGGTTAGTTAATAGTACTGTATTAGTGTTAATTTCTTAGTTTTGGTAAACGTTATTATTAGGGGAAACTGAAAGGTATATGGGAATTCTTTATTCTGTCTTCACAACTCTTCTGTAAGTCTAAAATTATTAAACATAAAATTATTGTAAAATTAAAAGTTAAAGTGTAAAATACATAATAGTGTTAATTCACTTAAAAGCTATTTATTATTAAGTACTTAATATGTGCCAGGTGCTCTTCAGTGTGCTAAGAATACTGCAATGAATAAAATAGATGATATTCTTGCCCTTCAGAGCTTCATTTATTACCATTTATTCTTTTTTTTAAAAAGGTACATATTTATTTGTGAATATATAAGGTTTAATTGGACGAGAAATGGAAACGTTGGCTGGAGGTGCTCTTATTTGAAAGAGGAAGTGTGTAATTTAGACTTGAACGTGGGGATTTGGAGACAGAAAGCCTTGCAGAGAGTCGCCGTTCCTTCAGATCGGTGGTTCTCCAAGTGTGCTTCAGGAGCCAGCAGCACCCGTGGCCCGAGACCGTGGTAGAAGTGCACATTCTCGGAATGAACACCAGTTTCACCAAACTGGGACTTTGGTGGAGGCTCAGTAATCTGCTTAACAAGCCCTCCAGGTGGTTCTGATGCTTTAATCACAGTATCCTGTGTGTCAATGCAAACGGTAGGAAGACCAGCGTCTGATGGTTTTATGTATAATGCGAGTGTGGAATGCAGACCAGTTTGGCAGTTTGCCTGGCACATTGTCAGTGGTTCAGTAACAGGTACCAGTTAAGGCCAGATATTGCCACCCCTCCCCTCAGATACCTTTGTGGCTAACTCCTCACCTCCTTTGGGGCTTTGCCTGAATGGCGCTTTATCAAGGAGGGCTTCTCTGCCCGCTTTACAATTGCACTGTGCCTCTCCCTCTTGCCCGCTGTCGGGAACTCCCCATCTTCACCTTCTAATAAATTATATGATTTATACATTCATTAAACGTCCGTCTCCCCCGGCAGACTGTACCTCCTCGAGGGTAAGGGCCCTTTGTTTTCTCCAATGGAGCCCAAGTGCTCAAATCAGGGCCTGGCACGTAGTAGGCACTTTCATACTGGTTTCCACAATGCATGGTCAATATTATTGTTTTATGAAAGGAGTTTCCAAGTGTTCTTCAAGCACCTTAGGTGTTCTGAATGTTTGATTTGGCTTACGAAAGGCCACTGGAATTGGTCTGGCATTTGGCGCTGGTTGATGGTCTCCACACCCCGAAGCCACCTGGAGAGCAGCTGTGGTTGAGGCAGGAGTGGGATCCCAGTCTACCTGGCTGCCCCAGACATCCACCCTCCCCTGGGGGTCTAGTCCTAAGGGCTGGATTCTGGGAGAAAGTTCACTGACAAGGACTGTGGAGCTAAACGAGGCTGAAACTTGCTTCTGTACATCACTAAGTTAGAGTGAGTTGATTTTCCCAAATAATGCTGAACTCTGCCGCCAGTTTTATTGGTGAGAGTGGCAGTTAAGGGCTGTGAAGTTGTTCCTGGCAGAAGGAAGTGAGCAGAGAGGTCACGGGGAAAGAGTTAGAGAAGGAGGAGATGCGACGGGGGCTTTAGAGGGACCAGGCAGATGCAGAGACAGGTTAGATGAGAGGTGGTACGGGCAGAACCTACGCGAGGAGGAGGCCTGGAGACCCAGGCAGAGATGTGGACTTTGGGAGGGCAATCAGCAAAGAATTCTGAGAGAGATGTGTTGACAGCTGCAAACAGATGGGGTTTGACAATATTTTTTAACAGATTTGGGGGTTGGGAAGAAGTAATCTGCTGAGCAAGAGACCAGATTTTGAGTGTGAGGTTTTATTATATGAGTAGAGAAAGGCCAGATCCTCAGGGTCTTGATTAAGACGGCGTGTGTGTGTGTGTGCGTGCGCGTGTGACACCCGCTGTCTCTTTGGTCTGTCATTTAGTAGCTGATACAGGGTTACCCAGTATTATTCAGTTTTGTGTACTTTTATTCTTTCCTCTCTCTTTGTTTTTTACTGTTTTCCGATATTCTGTAGTACTGCTTCTTAACCTGTCATCCCTGGGGAGAACAGAGAGTCTTCACAAGAAACCACTGAAACCCACGAGCACCAGCAGTGACAAAACCATAACCACACTGAGTGACGGCATTTCTAAAAGCCTTCCTCCTCTCTTATATGACTGGGCAGAGTTTAAATTTTCTTGATGTCTCCAGATAACTGTTGTGATTTATCCTAGAAACAAACAAACAAAACCAAAACACTGCTCTAAGTGTTAGTTTTCTTGTCTTAAGTGGAAATAATGACATAACTACCCAATTCAGGGAATTGCTTTGAGGATCAAGTGGGACAGTCCTTAGGGCACTTCCTCAGGGCCTGGCATGTAGTGAGCAACGAGTGAATGACAGCCGCTAGTGTCACCACGGCCATCACCATCCTCCAGCCCCCACACTGAGTCAGATAAATCTGCATTCCTCTTGGTCCCGACCTTTGTAGCCTTGGTATGATTGAAGTTTCCTCTCACATGGAGCGTGTCTGTCCATTCATACGTGTGGCTTAGTGGTCAACAAATGGTAGACACTCAATAAATATTGACAAAATCAATCAATGAATACACGATTATTTTGAATTTTTTTTAGATTAAAAAACTTTCTCAAAAAAATGTCATTTTCCATTTGTTGCTGGCTGACTGATTTCTTTGGAAATGTGGTACCATTTCTACGCTTTGAAAATGTACTCTGGTATAGCATTTCCTCTTCTGATTCGGGTTGCAGCTATGCTCAGCCAGCTTTGGAATTTAAATTTCTATGTGCGGCATAGTCAAGCTATACAGAATATTTATAAAAGTCCTTGTGTAACTCTAATCATAAACTTGAATAACTTTGCAAGTATGCACAATACAAATGAGCTAAAAATGGCATGTGTTTGCTCATCAGAATCATGTTCCTTTCAGTATTCTAGGGCCTGGATCATGTATGCAATTTATGAAATCATTCATCCAGCAGCAAATAGAGAATGTTTTTAATGAGATGTCAAATCAGATTGAATTGTGGTCATGAAAGATGTTGAATATATTGAGTCAGAGAAATTTGAACTCTATTGAGATGAAACATTATGCTTTGTATTAAAATGAAAAAGTAAATATTTATCTGCTATTCATGTTTTATTTTTAAGTCCTATTTTACCATAGCTAAGGGCCAGAGGATGTGATCAATCATGGAAAAAAATGAACAAATTCTGGTGGTGGTGTTTCTACTTTTGTTATAAAAAGAAATTGTTGTTTACCTTTTATCGGGTCCCAATAATAGGCCATTGACAAATAATATATGTGATTTTCATTCATAATCTGGAGCTTTAAAACTCTTGACATTTATACAAGAGAAAGTCAGTGCTTTAATAATATAATCTTTTTTTGATCTCTGATCAAAACGTCCTCAGTGTCCAAGATCCAAAGAATACTTTCAGTCCTCATCTGTTTAATCTCTCAGCAGTGTTCTACCTGATGGCGACTTGCTCCTTGAAACCATCTCTTCCTTTGACTTTGGCACACGGTTTTCCTTCGTACTGTCTGTGTGTCCCTGCTCTGTCTTGTCTGTCCAGGCTTCATCCTGTATTTCCTCAAGGCTCGCTCAGTCCCAGTGCTTCCTCCTTCCCCACTTTCCCTCTTGTCTCTTCTCACTTTATACTTTTTTTTCGAAATAATCTCATCTATGACCCTGCAATATGCTGTTGATTCCAAAATCAAATCTTCAGCCCATACCTTTCCTCTGAACACCAGACCTGCCTATCCAAACATCTCTCTTTGCCTCTGGGGCATGTTCATCGTTCCATGTAAAACCCTCCTCTCCATCACCACTGTCCACGCAGGTCTATAAACCGGAGACCTAGGACATCTCCTGACACCGCCTCTCTCTTCCTTACCCTTCCAAGTCTACTTTCAAGTCACCTGTTTACTTTACCAGTAGCTTCTCTTCATCACGAGTGCCCCTGGCTGGATACTCCAGGCTACACCAGTAGAACCTTTCGCCTGGACCGCACTAGCGATGGCTGTTACAGACCAGAATAATCTCCAGCCTGGTTTTCTTACATCTATTCTTGCTCCTCGCTTAACCATTATCCACACTGCAGCCAGAGTAACCTTTTCAAAGCAGAACTTTGATTATGTACTGTCTCCCTTATTAAGATCAAAATCTTTAACGGCCACAAGTTCCTGCATGATCTGCCTCCCACTGACCCCTACAACCTCATGTCACAAGATGCTTCCCCCTGTGGCCTCTGCTATAGCCACATTGTCCTTCTTTAGTTCCTGGGAATGTGCCATTAATATTTGCTATGCTGTAATCTCCATCACAGCAGGATCCTGAATTTTTTGTCCACCATTTTTCTCCCCGTGCTCATCAGGGTGCCTGTATAAACTCGTCTTGATAAATGCAGGTTTCATTCGCAGAAATGCAGCGTGGCTGAATAAAAGCCAAAGATACTCAAATATTTGCAGGTTGCTCTTCCAGACGCCAGGTGTTGAGCTGGTCCGTCTTTAGTTTCAACATATTGTAAGAAGTTTCTTTAGAAGCAGCTTCTTTCATCTTGCAGGATGAGCACATTGCACACTCTCTAAGGTATAGAAATGAATGACCATCTACTCGTCAATATTCAATACTTTTCCTTAATAAATATAATAAAATTAAATATCTGCATGTTTTAGAATAGTATTTTTCCAGAGTTTTGGCTGTAACCCAATTTACCTCATGGTCTAGTATAGACACATATGCGCACACACATACACACACACACACACACACACCCCTGAAATAAAATTTTGGAAATCAGTATTTTTCATTGCTACATGCAGTATATTCTGTTAATTTCTGTTCTTTTCAATTTTATGCTCTTCTATCTTATTTATTTATTAATACTGTTAGAACTGAATTAATTGATTTCACAGTTGGAAAAAGCTTTTTTAGAAAAAATGTTTAAAGCTGTGGCTTTTAATCCATATACATGTTAAAAGTGAGTAATAAATTGGTTAAGATCAGATATATGTTTTATATCTAATTCAAGAAAATTATTTTGACTAAAGAAAGGAAAATGTTTTTGAGGGTCTAGGACACTATCTCATTTTAAAATATAAGGAAGTTAGTATATCAATGTTGTTTTCCAGCTACCACTTGAAAATATTAATTTCAAGAACTACCGACTGTTTTGGAATTCCCTTTATTTTTGTATGTAAAACCATGTAGTGCAGTATGAACATTACATTTGGTTTTGAGTTCATAAATCAAGATCAGAAAGGTTTTGATAGTGTTTTGATGAAGTTATCGATAGAGAAAGACGAACATGAGAGAAGGAAATTTAAAGGAAATAGAAGCTCTTACGTCTATTATCAGTTTGTGACCTTACATTTGTAGAGCCAGCTCTTGAGGGGTGCTCACCACCCGGTGGTGCACCCTGGCCACCCGGAGAAGTGAGGATGGTTAGCATCAATGCACTTTCACGTCTACTTTTTAGAATAAGATATACAGTTTGTCACTGAGACAGTTTTACCTTAATTAGACAAACATTCTCTTAGAAAAGACTTTAAAAGAAAGAAAGATCCATTTTCCATTAATCTTTAATTTACCCTTTATCAGTTCACTGTGACCATTAGCTATTGGGCTTCGAAGTCCCCTCTTAGCCATAGATTTGCACTCACGTCATGCTGGCTCTTAGAGTTAATTGCACACAGCCCTCTCGTTTGACTTCTCAATTCAGTTGCTTCAAGTAAAACTAGAGGAAAATGGCTTTATGATTCTTTTCCCCAACCAGAATTTCTCTACTTGGATTTTTAGTTTTGTTTTTCCCTTTATAGAAAAGTCTCAAGAATTTTTTTCTAGGAACCAGGTGCACCTAGGTTAATATATATATATATATATATATACACATAAATATATGTATATATAAACTTTTTTTTTCTAAAAGCTTCTTTTTTATAATCAATAAATTTGAATTATGGTAGAGGGTGCCCATAATTAGGTCTTCAAATCATTTTCTTAAACAGCCAAAGCCTCCTATACAAAAAATTTTCAGCAAAATTGAGCAGTTGCTTTTTGATTAGTTTAAACTAGTTTAATGATATTCGTTGGTGAAAAAGGGGGAAATAATGCTGAATGGGAGAGAAGGGTCTTCTGCTCTTTAATTTACTCTCCCTTTCAGGTTAGCTATGTGCTTCTAGTTTATGTTTTTAGCTGCAACACATCTTTGGTAATTTATAACAGAGATTCCCTAACATTGGCTAAAAGTGGAAGTGAAAGTAGATATAAAATGCAATTCTACAATTCCACCTTTCTGTGGTAGGAAGTTAGGAATTTGTCCTTGATGCAAATTGAAGAAAAGATAGAACCTATGTAAGTATCTTTCTTCTCTGTTCTTCCATTTACTGATAAATCCTTTGAAACCCAGCTCAGACAAAGCCTCCATCTGAAGCCTTCTTTGTATTCCTAGGAAGTTGGCCTCTCCTCACCTTCTCTTCCCAGAGTACCATGTTTTTTCATCTGTTTTCACACCCTGTTTTATGGTAGTTCGTCAGGGCACATATCTGTCTCTCTCTGGACTATGAGCTTAGGGCAGGTACAATCACTTATTCATCTTGGGTACCATTTTGTATGACACTGTCCTTAAGACAGTATCTGCTCAATAAAATTTGATGATTGAATAATAAATTTTCATGTCAAGAGTTCTTAAGCACAGTCATGCCCTAGATCATTTAGCTAAATGAAGTAGAGAAGAATGGAGAGAAGAAAGAACAAATAGATATCTAACAAACCCAGTGTCTGAGAAACTGACTAAACACTATTTAAGGACACATCCTAAAGTCAACCCTCCCCCAGAAGGATACATAATGGCAATTCAAAGTGTTAAAATATTTCTAATATATAAGAAACATCAGTTTTATAAATCAATCTTTTAAAAGTCTTTGAACCCTGGCGTTGAGAATAAGCACGCCATCTGATTTTCAGTTTGAAGCTTTCTTTGCTGCGCTGGGAGCTTCCTGTATGTCTTGGTGTGATCTGACACTGAGGTGAAGCCACTTTACCAAGGGGTGTTAAGGGCCATTCTTTTATAAACAGTGAGGTCCTGCATCCTTAGAGAGGGCTCCGAAAATAACTAAATAGGTGACGGAGGAGGCAGGCAAGAGAGCGTATAGGAGCAACTCCCTTTTCTACACTGACCCAAGAAGTGGTTCTTTAATTTCAGCTGCAGTTGCTTATAGAGGCTGTCATTGTGTATGTGGTTTTATGTCTTATACTTGGTTATTGATTAGGTTGGTAAATTTAAGGAATCCTGCAGAAATAGCCTGTCTCAGGAGACATCTCACTGGTGAGAAGACGCTGAATAGTTGATGCTGAACAGTGGCTAAAATTTTGGTTATGATTCTCGCCCACAATGCCGTGTGAATGATGTCGTGGGAGCAGCCATCAAATCAGAGCGTCAGTCTGTTCTCTGCCAGAAGTCACCCATCTGTCACCTGCTCAGAAGCATACAAAAATTATTGTCACATCTACAAGCTAAACACATGAAGCCTCGTGTACCATATCACCTGTTTTCATCGCCTTCAAACTTCTCCGTCTTTACATATTCTCCCCACCAGCATTCAGGGATAATCAGCAACAATCACGGTGATTAAGGGGAAGCTATAGGGATGGAAAATGAGCATCTTCTAAACAGTTTCACATTTATAATGTAAGGCCTGAGCATATCCTATGGCGACTGTGATGACAGGGCCTGGCAGGAATGATTAATATGCAGACCACACCAGCCCTTGCTCGGTAGATCTTACAGGAAACAGAAGAGCATCCGCGGGCACAGGATGATTCATCACTGTCTGTGGGTTGAAAGGGGACAGGTGATAGTATTTGCTGCCTACACCTTCAGTAGAAAGCTCCAGCCATTAGGTTAGTAAGAACACTTGGACGCACTTCCTGCCCTTCTCAGATGGGAACCCTTCAGGAAGGGTGAGAACTTCTGTTCAAGCAGTGGTTCTCGAAAGGACAGAGTATTAGCGACGCCCTGAACATGTTCGAAATGCAAATTTCCAAACCTCTGAAACCAAAGCCCTGGAGATGGGGCCCAGCAATCTGTGTTTACCAAGCACTCTGGTTGATTCTGACACATGCTAAAGCTTGAGAATAACCATGTTAAAGTATATAAGGAGTAATACACTCTTGATGCCACTCTTGGAAGTCATGGTGATACATTTAGGCTAACTCTTGTTTAGAACTGATGTCCATCATTTAGGGCATATATCTGAATATAGTTGTAGCAGAAAAATGTCATTATTTAAAACCACAACTACTTCCTAAGAATTGCCGATCATTTTTAAGGAAAGATGGTAATCTCAGGCTCTCTACTGGGTTTGGATTATTCGGAGCTGGGCTTGGAACTGAGTTTATAAGTCAGGCCTGGAGAGAATGGGATTGCTCTAAATAATAGAGGGAGATTATGTAGAATTTTCTTGGATCTTATGGGAAGTGGAGGGAGAGAGGAGCAAGCAAATAGTGAGGGAACCTAGGTAGAATGGCCCCATGAGAATTCTTGGAGGGAAGGAAGTAGAAAGATCTTTTAGGAAAAAGTTGAGTTGTTGACTGGACAGTGCTGCCCAGTAACCCCTCTCGATGACCCACGAACTTTCTCTAAATGTCTGCTGAGTGCAAGAGCTGTGAATAGTTGGATAGCAGGAAGAAGGGCGGATGGAGGGGAGTTCCACATTTGGGTCTGTGCTGAGGCTAAGCAGAAGACAGCTTCAGGGTATCAAGTAACGAATGAGAATTCAGCAGAAGTGGAAGATTCAAGATGGAGCGCGGAAGCCTCCACAGCTTGCTAAAAGATGGAGGAGGATTTATTGGATTCTTTCATAGAATGCAGAATGGATGTTTGAGCCAAGCATTTTTGGATTTTAAAGGGTGTCATGGTTAAAAATGACATTTGGCCTCCATTTTTATTATAACAGTTAAATGAAAGTTTTTGTGGTGAACCTTGTTATCCTGTGAAAGGGAATGGCAGTTCCATATTAAACACCTCCTGCGTAATTTGACTTTTAAACTTTCGATGAGGAAAGAGTACAATATGGCTAGTGGTGGCCTTCTGGGTGATGTCTTGGGTGCTGCAGGACGCTGGAAACAGTTTGCCTTCCCTTTCTGACCCTCCATGTCACTCTCCCATCATTTCCCGCCTCTGCCACCAGCTCATCGGGCACAGGGCTTCACACACATCTCCGAGTTCTCTGACTGCCCACCGACTCTCCGAGTTGCCCCTCCTGTTTCTTCATCCATTGTGAGAATGGATGTTCCGGTGCTCTGTTCAGCCAAGTGCCCCCTCAAAGATGTAAAGTGCTCTACCCAAATGAATCAGTTCTCCACTTTATCAACTTGACATTCCAGCTCTATGTCACACCTACTTAAAAGGACATAGCCTTTTACACCAGAAAGAGACACTTTTTTATGGTGGCTTCAGGGTCAGGCTACCTGTTATGCTCTGACTCTATAAAGGAGGAAATTCACAGAGTCATAGCATATGAGAGCCGGAAGGACCTTCGAGATTACACCGGCTGACCTCTTTATCTAACAGACCCAAAGCCTGAAGGGTAAGGGAGTTGCCTCAGCTAAAGAGTGAGTGCTGCTTCCCAGCACAACAGCCTCTCAAGGTCCTTTCTGTCAACAAGGTAGAGAAAGGCACCAGATCGCCCCTGCCACCAAAGTTCTACTTGGCAGAGTCCATGGTAATGTCACATTGACCCCTGCAAAGCCTGGGAGTTGGAATTACTGATCATCTCAGGGTATCAGAGAAAGATTGGAGATGATAGATTTTTGACAATATTAGTTTTTTCTTTCAGAGTACCTGGGTCAAAGTGAACCTTCTAAATACATTTAACCTATGAGGATATTGGATAGACCACTGCCTGCTTCAATCTGAGAGAAAGGGAACTTAAAAACCAAGAATATATATATTGAATTAAATTCTTCTGCTGTTTTAGTAGATTTTTAATTACATTGCATTTTTAGGGACCACTGAAGATCCTTTTTAATTAAAAAAAACAAAACAGAAAACCTTTTACATGTTCTATGGTTCAAGAATAAAAAGATGATTATGATATCTAGCAAATGAAATTTCTCACGTGGAATAACCTGTAAATGTATTTACTGTAATGCTGCTTCCCTTTTAAAAATTTAATCAGCAACGTGTTTACTGCTTTCTTTCCTTTTGCATTTGTTATGAACTGAAGCGATTTTATAGAAAAGAGGAATATAGATGACATTAAACTCTCTATATTTGTAATGCTATCTTTTTTTTTTTTTTGCTGAGGAAAATTGGCCCTGGGCTAACATCTGTGCCCATCTTCCTCTACTTTATATGGGATGCTGCCACAGCATGGCTTGATAAGGGGTGCGTAGGTCTGCACCCGTGATCCAAACCTGCGAACCCCGGGCCGCTGAAGCATAGCGCACGAACTTAACCACTCCACCACCAGGCCAGCCTCTGTAATGCCATCTTTTTAAATAAAGATGTCTTTAATGCACGTAACACTTATTTAGAGGAAATCAATTTATGAATACCAGTTATGTTGTTACATATCTCGTGGCTCCTGCTGACACTCAGATATCCTCTCATCAGAAAGTTCTTCCTCAACAATGCTCCCTCTTCCTCCCCTGCAACCTGGATTTGTTCCCAGAACTCCTGTGTCTCCCCATCTGGGGGCCTTTGCACAGGTGGGCCCCTGCTGTGAGGCCTTACTACAGGACTCTGCCTCATTCCTGTCTAGGCTAACCCCTGTTTGTCCTTCAGATGAGGATTCACCAGAGAAATCCAGCGTTAGTGCATTTTAGATGTGTCAACAAGAAAGACGGGAAGATTCTACATACGATTAGAAGACAAAATTATCAACAAAGAAACCCTTGAATTTTTACATGTGCCCCACGTTACCTACCAGTGCACATGCTCGTGAAGCACCATCTACAAATGAAGGCTTCAGTGTCACAGCACACACTGCTTATTCTGATCTGCCCTTCTTGCCAACTACGGGTATTGTGTGAAATGAAGGCCGTCAGGCGTGATTAGTAACAGAGGCTCCGAAATATTATACCCTCCTCCACCCCCGGACTGTTTAAACTATACCTCATTGTTCAGTTCAAATGTCAAGTCAAAGTTGGGATGCCGATCTGCTGATCTTGGTCATTTGTATACGTGGAGAGAAAGTGGGTCGAAGAAGGTAGGAAGACCAAAGGTGGTAGTGTTATGCCTACATATTAATGTCAATTTGTGAAGGAAGAAAACCTCACATGACTTAGCATTGGCAAAGACATTGGGCAGCCTGGAAATGACAGAAAAACTGAAAGCAAAACAAAAAAAGAAGGCTGGGAAAAAAAGAGGCTGGTAAATTCCTCAACCTCTCTGGGACTTAGTTTCCTCATGAGCAAATAATGATCCCAGTGGCACCTACCTATGGTCATTGCGTGGATTAAGTGAATTAGTGCGTGCAAAGTGCTTAGACACACAGTAAATGCTCAAAGAAGGTTCCTTGATAATGATAATGTTATTATCAGCCCTTTTCAGGGTGAAAACTCTCTCTTGTCAATTCTATGGGTAGTTCTGGCCACAGAGCCCAGCACAGGACATGGCATGTAGTTGGTGCTCAATAAATGCTTGTTGTATAAGCAATTGGATGAATTCTGTCTTTGAGTGTAAAAGATGAGATTTGATAACTGTTGATCTTTCAGATGTAGATTATAAATAATCCTCCACTGAAAAGTGCTAGATATTTCAGGAAGATCAATAATTCAGGAGGATCATGGTAAGGGGGACTGGTTGCCATTTAATCGTAGGTCCTTTTATTTATCAGTCTATTTATGACTTGTTTTAAACATCTCAGGTGGTGTGAAATGAAAATCAAAGGATGAGAAGAAATGGGAAGGTCAGAATGAGCGAGGGTTTTTGGACCTGGTGCCTTGTGACGCCCATAGCAGCCCCTTGTGTAAAATCATATGGGCGGAAGGAAGGTTTAGCTTTGAAGTACAGAGGACTAGGGGACCAGCTCTTTTATGGAAGGGGGATTAGATTTATACTGTGTAGCTCAGGACGGAAGGATAAAAATAACTGGGGAGAGGATTTAGATTCATTGTAAAGAAGACATTTCAGAAATGGCAACAGTGACCTTATAAAAGAAGTGAGTCATTGAAACTGTTAAACAGAAACCCAATGACCATATATCAAGAATGTCATTGATAGGATTCCTGTGTGGCCTGGGAGACTGAAGCTGAATAACCTCCATGGGGATGTCCCAACATAAAGATTTCAAATGTGTGCAAGTGAATCAGCTGATTTGGGTCTTAGTCCCCTTAGGAATTGTGACCTTAGGCAAGTCACTCACCCTCTCTGAGGCTCCTCACCTGTACAATCTTGTAACATGCTGGTAAGGCATACTTGCTTCTACTGCTTGTTTGTCATTTCCTGCACAGTCGTTAAGAGCTATGTTCACTGGAGACTACTCAGCATTGTAATTTATTTTAATCAAATGCATTATTTTCCTTAGGAACTTTTTTTGTGGAAATTGCACTTTTTCAAATTAAAAAGTAGACTTTGATGTCAAATATGGAAAGGTTTCTTTTTTTTTTTTTTTTTTTGGTGAGGAGGACTGGCCCTGAGCTAACGTCTGTGCCAATCTTCCTCTGTTTTTTGTGTGTGGGATGCTGCCACAGCAGGGCTGGATGAGCGGTGTGTAGGTCTGCGCCCGGGACTTGAGCCTGTGAACCCAGGCCGCCAATGTGCAGTGTGTGAACTTAACCACTGCACCACCTGGCCGGCCCCCTGGAAAGTTTTACAAAATAAAAAAAAATTAAATTTATATCTTATTTCTTTCCATAGAGGATTTAAGGCAGGTTATTTTTCTGACAAAAACACATCCTGTTAGGGTATGTTAAGACATTATTCTTCTCTTGAATTTTAGATTGTTGGGATTTAGTGGGTGAGGTTTATGAGCCTTTATTCGTGCTGATAAGGAGAAGATTCTCATCTCAACTTCCTATAATTTGCTTTTCTACTTTGTAGAAACTGAATCCATAGTGTGTGACGGCCCTGATGATTTTCCTGCTCTTCAAGGACTATTCAGTTAGCTCGGATTAATTTTGCTAGAAAATCCTCAAGCAGTTAATTTTTATAGAAATTAATGACATTTCCGTTCTGAAACATGTGCTTCCACTTGAATACGCAGGGTCTGGTTGACTGCCTCCGCTGACGCAGTGCTGCCTCTGGGAGAACAATATCTTCTGTGCCAATTGGTGTAATTTTGTCGTTCAGATGTGGGTAGGCGGCCAGGACCAGGTTGGGAGGGGCAGTGGGGTTTGGAATCCAGAGGGACTGGAGAGCCAGTGCTTACTGAGCACTTGCCGTTTGCCAGAATGTTCATTTAATTTTCACAGTGCTGGGGGGTCTGTAGCAGATTAGCTCCATTATCTTGGTGATGAAATTGAATTTCTGAGAAGCTGATTAACATTCCCAAGATTCCAGATTTATTAAGACGTAGAGGTGGGATTTGGATCTGGGATTCTCTGATTCTAATGCCCAAAGCCTCTCTTCCTGCCACGGGCCTGTTCTAACCAGGGTGAGATGAGACCCAGAGAGGCTCAGTTCTTGCCCCAAACATGCACATGCACCCCTGACACTCACACACACACACACACACACACACACACACACACACACGCTATCAGTATTTATCTTCACCTTTACTGTGGTGCCTTTGAAGAAATAGGAAAAGAACCTAAATGGCACACATAGGCTGATTTGTTTCTACTAATGAGATTTTGCTGATTCGTAATGTGCCTTTGAGAAACCAACTCTACCAAACAAACTGTATTATGTTCTTTGAAAGAAGTCAGGAAAATGAAAGAACTATTATTCTCTTTTGTAACCACCTGGCGTCTTAAGATGGTAAAAGCAGGTAGTGGTTATGTGCACTTTTTGTTTTATATATAACAATGTCTAAAAATACTGTTGCAGAATATAAGCTGGTATTTTTAAGTTTTTTGAATGATTTATAATTATAGTTTAAATGAGAGATAACGGAGCACATTTGTAAACTATCAGTTATTTTCCTCTATAGCTGCAAAAGTCTTACGGGAAATGCATTTTTTTTCCAGGCAAAAGCTTTAATGCTTTTAAGTAAAGGAAGATGTGACCCTTTGTAGCTAGAATTGCAGTTCTGCTGACTGGACTGTTTCTGCGGTCCCTGCCCCACTTGAAATAGCGCACAGGACTTACGGTGTAGAACTGTCTCCTGCTCTGACCTCAGGGCCCAGTTTATACTCAGTTGCTGTATTTGCCAGGGTATGTATTGGAATTTATCTATTTTTATACACCCATCTGTCTCCTACTAACCCTAGAACAATTTGAGGGCAGGAACTTTTTTATTTTTAGATCCCTAGAGCTAGGATGAATTAAGTCCTTAGTAAATGTTTGTTGCTTGTATTATAATTGGATGACTTTATATGTGTTATAATTGGTGGATATCCGTCCGCCCCATCTCCCCAGAAGAAGTCGGTCTGAAGGAAGTGGTCTCGGCTTCGGAAGCAGCATGAAGTGGATGCACTTCAGTCTCTGCCTCCCCTGTGATTCAATCTGCTCACCTGCCTCTGACACCTGAGCTGTACCTTTTCTTGAAATAACCATTTTGCTTCCTCCCTGATGCTGAAACTCTGTTCCTTTGAAGACGCTGCTTCTTTGGCAGACTTCTCTAATGGAGGCCATGCCTTCTCTCATTTCTCCAGATTCACAGGGGCTGATATCAAACCTGCAGAATTCTTCGTATGCCCCTTGGACACTTACAGACTAGTGCTTCTGATAGAAATATAATGCTAGCCCCCAGATTAAATGTTCTATTAGTTACATTAAAAAAGTAGAAAGAAACTAGTGAAATTAATTTTAATTATAGATTTTATTTACTCAAACATATCCAAAAATTATCATTTTAACATGTAATTAATATAAAAAACTTTAATATAGGTTGCATTCTTTTATTCATACTAAACCTTTGAAATCTGGCATTGATTTTACACTTTCATAACACGTCGCAGCTCAGAGTGACCCCATTTCAGGTGTTCGGTGGCCTCTCGTGTCCAGCGCCTACGTATTGGACAGCAGGTTAACCATTGTTCCCCCGGTTCTCAATATTTCAGAGCCTTTCTCTTAAACCACCTATCTTTCATAATCTTTGCTGTGACCAATACGGTAATTTCTCCCTTTCCAGAATTATATACCATCAACTGCTATACAGTTTCCCCCTACCCCTTTCCCTGTCGTTATCTTTGAAAATTCTCTATCTGTGACCTTACTGTGTCTCAGTGTCTTATCTCGTCTCCGTTTCACTTATCAGCATTGTCTCTTCTTTGATCCTTGTCACCCCATCATCTCTTCTCCTCCATAAGTCCTTTCTCTGATACAATTCCTGGCTTTCTGTAATTCCCTGTCATTGACTCTTTCTCCTTGGCGTTTTGAATTGTGGGGGAATCATCATTACAGTTATTTTGGGTGTGAGCATGTGGATTGCTTAACTAAGCTGCTGTGCCTGCCGGCTCTCAGAAAAGCTAGTCATTGATCCATTTGTGAACATGGATTAAGCACCTCCTGTTTATTTGTCATGCACTTTTCTGGATGCTGAAGAGAAAGCTGTGGACAAACAGCCGAGACCCTTGCCCTCACGTAGCTGACATTCTACTGAGGAAACAGATGAGAAACAAGCCATCATCATATATAGTCAGTGAGTGGATGATAAACGTCACGGAGTAAAATAGAGCAGAGAAGGGAGTGGCCTAGTGTCGGAGATGGGGGTTGAGATCGTAGATAACTTGGCCAGCGAGGATCAACAGAGAAATGGCACTTGTGCAGAGAAGCCTGGAGAAAGTTAGGCTGTGGGTCCTGCAGATATTGGGGGAAGAGTGTTCTAGGCAGAGGGAACAGCAGGGGCCAAGCTTCAAACCTATCTGCAGGCCGATGCTGATGACAGAAGCCTGTAGGGGAAAATTGTCCAGAGGAAAAGGCGATCATGGACTTCTCCAAATTGAGGCCTCCTGGGAGCAGGATAAATATGGGAGATGGCAGAATCCACTGAGTCCAGCCGCCTCCTTTCCTGATGAGAAAACTGACACTCAGAACAGTTATGTGGCTTGTTCACGATCACAGAGCTATTAAATGGCTGGTTGACCCTGGACTCTGGTCCCCTGGCACCAGGCCTGATATTTTTTATTCTTGCTGAATATACGTGGTAATTATGTAGTTACCGTGGTAGACAGTGTGATCCTGCAATACTGCTAACACCCCCAGAGTTAGCGCAGATTCCACGAGTTAAGGACAGAGTCCCCAACAAGACTGCCCTCACTTAAGATGCCAGCCACAAGTTTGGGTATCCCCAGGCCGCTTGCTCTTCTGACCAACTAGCTACAAATTCAGGGGTTCCCACACTCGCTCAGATTTGATAATTCACTAGAACAACCCATAGAACTAAGGAAAGCACTGTGCTTCTGGTTACTTTTTTATTATGAAGGATACAAATCAGAGCCAGCCAAATGAAGAGACATAAGGGCGAGGTCTGGAGGGTCTTGAACATGGAACTTTGATATGTTCTCTCTCAGCACACATTGCCCTGCAGACACATCAGTGTGTTCACCTCCCAGGAACCTCACCAGAGCCTTGGTGTCCAGAGTTTTGTTGGGGTTTCATTGTACAGGCATGAGTTGTTGAATCTTTGGCCGCATGATTGAACTCAATCCTTAGCCCCCCTCCCTTCCCCAGAGTTCAGACTGATCTCACCTGGCTCAAAGCCCCAACCCTCTAATCACGTGGTTGGTCTGTCCAGCATGGCCAGCTCCCATCCTGAACTATCTAGGGGGTCACTTCAGTAGCATAAATTCAACTGTGGTTTGAGGAGCTACCACAAATAACAAAGACTCCTGTTACTTGGGCAATTCCGAGTTTAGATGCTCTGTCCCAGGAACCCAGGGCAAAGATCAGACACGTTCTTCATTATACAACAGACAGAAATTTAAAAATTTTACCATCAGCCCAGAGTCAGCTGTCAGAGATAGTCAGCCCAGAGATAAGAAAGTAGCAACTAACTGAGTCTTGACGGTGAGGGGGTCTCCATAGCCAAGGCTCAAGGTCATCTCTTTTTCAGAGGGGCAGCTGCTAAGGGTATGAAAGAACAGCGAATGAAGACGTGTTTAGCTCATCTTTTTCATCTGGGCTTCTCCTGGAGGACAGGGCATTGTGGAGGGATGTAAATTGCTCAGGAGAAAGTTGATGTCACCTGCTCCTTGGCTTGAGGGCCTTGGCAATTCCCTTTGCATTACCTCAGAGGCGAAGGAAGATCTTTGCTAATGAAGTTCTTTCTGGTGTCTCCTGGGTGGAGGGTAAATCTCATAACATATTTGTTCAGTTGCTTACTGTGCTTCCTTCATCAGCTTCCATGTTCCCTGTAGGATTTTTCAAGTTTAAACAAGCATTTACTCATGTTTAATACCTAGTTAAAACAAAAAGCTAAATAAATAGACAGCTTGTGTTGAAAAAGAAGAAAAACATTGGACCGAGTTAAGAAATAGTCTTTGGTTTAGGGAACTTGGTAATTTCACAAGTTTTTGTCGCTTGCTGTTTTTACTCTTAAAAACTTATTGAAGTAGTTTTTTAAAATTAATTCAAGTATTTATTCAGCAAACATGTTTTTTAGTGTCTGCCGTATGGAGGGCACTGTATGAGACACTGGGCCGCAGACGTGACCTGGACTTCATCTCCTTTTTCAGATCTGCTACCAGATGATTACAAGTCAATGTAGTAAGTTCAGTTAATGAGGCTCTTTCTTCTGTGTCGTGCCAGTGCAGAGGAGCAGAACTTAAAGTGCCCCCGGGGAGTAAAGATACAAGGGTCAGAGAAAGTTGCTTGGAGGAGGTGACGTCTGAACTAACAATTAAAGGATGAGTAAGCATTTTGCTGGCAAAGTGTGTGGCCCAGGACGGTTCCAGGCAGTGTGCAGAGCATGAGCAAAGGCCCAGAGGTGAGATGGAGGTTGCCGTGTTTGAGAAACAAAAGCAGTTCTGTAGAATAGAAAGTGATTTGTAAGAAATGACCTGAAACGATAAGAAGTGGTCACATTATATACCGTGTTAAGTAGATCTTGGAGTTCTTTTAAAAGAGGAGATCAAGGACAAGAAAGTACCTTTCGAAACGAGGTGCTGTTGTGTGAGGATACAGACTGTGAGGGAGCATTTTTAGTGTTCTTCAGGAGCATGAGTAATGCTGCTCCGGAGATTGCTGGGGTTAAGAATGGAGAAAAAAAATACCTCTATTGAAAGCAACTTATGCAAGGGGAACAAGCTGCTGTAGGGAAAAAAGAAGCCCACACAATATTATGTGGATCTGCTAAGATTTAGATCTGGGCTATGGTTTCATCCTGTGCAGGGTAGAAGTTGCTTAGTGACTTAGATCCCTGACGCTATTCACATATTTCCAGGTTTAAGAAGGGAAGCAGGTTTCCCTTTAATGAAAACGTCACTGCATTATGCATGTAGTACATCTGTATATCCATCCACTGAGATGTGAGCTCCCTGAGGGCAGAAATGTCACCTTCTTCATTTCCTTTCATTATGACGTCCTCAGAGCCTACAGCAGTGGCTGGCACATAGTAGGCCCTCAGTTAATTTTTGTTGAATGAACTGAATATGCAGAAACTAAGATACATACCCTGGTTAAACTGTGTAGAGGAAGAAGTTAAATAATAGATATTATGCATTTGGTAGGATAAATGAATTTCAAAATCAACAAAATGCTAGTTGATTTTATCCTCAGACTAGAGTTGTGTTTGGGGAAAATGTCAGCAGTTGTTGCCATGTAATATTAGAGAGAATTTATTTTTAGTTTAATTACACACAAGTGATCTCATCTTTATTGTAGATTTCTCTGGAGAATTCACATGTTGATGATCCCAAACCCTGCGCAGCTCCTCCGGGAAGAGTGCGCTCCTCGTCACACCTTTATGTGGCAGGACACGTAGAACAGAGACGTGTTGACTGTGCTTAGGAAAAATGATCAAGGTCAGATCATCAAAAGTTAATTTGCTTTGGAAACCTATGTTCAGCCAAAAAATCCAGTATCCAGAGGACAAACTAGACCAAAGGCTAAAGATGTCCCACATAGGAGAGATTGTTCATAGAAATGGAAGTTGCTGCCCGTAGGAATCACGTCATCCCCTGCTGGGTTCACTGCATCGACACCACAGTGATGAGCTGTGAGTCTTCTCTCCCTCTGATTCTCGCCCCTTGAGCCAAAGGCCTTAGTTACTGTTTCTTGAAGGTACATCATCTTTGTGCTTCTGCTCACTTGACTAAGAGACTCAATTCAGTGTTGGTGTCCAACCAAGTGACTATTGCTGAAGTCTCGGAGCTGGCACCTAGGGGTCCTCGATAAATACTTGTTTGAGTGAATCCCTGGCACCTAGGAGTTCTCAATGAATACCTGTTTGAGTTAATCCCTTTTTAAAAGTTAAAATATTTAAGCAGTTGATAGATGATCCTGATGATTCCTTTCCGGAGCAGGAATTACTTCTTAGAGTGGTAGACTTTCCAATTCATCACCTTTCTCAAATGATTGATGAGGTAAAAGCAATTCAGTGCTAGTAGATGGTTAGAGTGTGGGGTGGATGCTGCTCCTGGACAGTGGAATCCTCACGAGGCTGTCTCTGGGGTGGTTCGTACTGAGACACGCACTGCTCCTGGGTCCTGGGCTCCACCGCTGCACCCAAATTGCTTGGAACCAGGAGCCTGTATGTCATCACCTAGTCCTTCTGGGCTGTGGTTGAAAGGATAGATCTTCAATGCTCTCAGCATGTAAGATATGAAAGGAAATACTCAATGACTTTTCCTTACCTATAAAAATACATACATTTTTAACAGCATTCAAAACAATTTCACTTTTCTTCTGCTATAATCTTCATATTCAATGAGTGTGCCTAGATGGCTAGACATCTAGACAATGGCTAGACAATGAGTCTAGCCATCAAACCATACAAATTCACTGTTTTATTTAGTTGTAAGAATCTTTCAGAATTTGGCATATAACCTGTAGTTGATATTGGGGCCATATAACAATTTGACAAAATATTAAAAAGAGAGGTCTGGAAATGTCATGGTGATTCAGCGGAGTTAAGGAAGGAATTTTTGGATGCAGTGTTGGAAAAACTTTGGAGCCTTTTGTCACTGGTATTTTATCTAATATTCTCAGATTTCTAATCTTTGGTGCTGAATTCCTCTCCCCTCATCTACTTATGCCCTTTATTTAAAAAAAGATGTATATAGTGATTACTTTCACTATTTTCTAAACCTGAGATAGTTGTCCCACTTTAAAAAGGCAATTATGCCAATTATTTTGACTTAGAGATTTAAATGGTGCTTGCAGATTTTAACATCTCTCCTAAAATATTGAAATCGATGGCTGCTGCCTACTTCTCTCCTGTATTTCATTGTCGATCTTCCCCAACAAGCATGTCCAGTTTCCCTTTCTCCATCATTCTGCTCATTGCTTAATCACCTGCCAGAGGGATGTTCTTTCTTATCCTTCTGACAATTCCAAGGACGTCAGGGGCCTCACAATCCTGCAGTATTCATTCTTTTTATTTGATGAAATCGTTGACATTGATGGTCACCCCTTTGCGGTATTTCAACCCTCACGTTGCCTCAAGTCATCTCTCTGACATGACGTGGTTGTCATTTAGCTCTTGGACTGCTGCTTCTTTCTCTCTCTTGCTCTGGTCCTTAAATGTGGCAAATTTTAAGGTTCAATTCTTGGCCCCTTGCTTTTTTCTTTTATTGTATTTCCTGCGAAGATGCTTTAATTATGTTCTCTTGGCTTTCAATGTCCATTGGAGGGCAATAAATTGAGAAAACAACAGGGCAGAACACAGTGTGGAGGGGGTGAGGGAGGAGTGCATGGCATCTTAGGAAATCTTTTACCCTGTGCACACTGGTGGTTGTGGTTTTTCTGTACTTCTGAACTCCATCATCTGGTAGAGTTGGGAGAAGATCCCACCTGCGTCCGTTAGAGCTGCTCTAAATTAGGCTGGACTCTGGGAGCCAGGACAGGTCTGGCACACCAGTCTTCCCTTTGCTTTACATCTGGGATTAGACCGGCTCCCTGGCAGTCAGTGAGTAAGGCTGCAAGCTCTCTGAATCACCTGTGTGGTCAGCACAAGAGTCTGGATAGAACTCGCCTCTTTCTAGGATGAAAACAGAAGAACCCCTAAGTTTGGGGCCCATAAAATACCAGTGCCAGTTAAGGGAAAGAAGCATCAAGCTGAGAGGGATCAGAGGAAGAAAGTGCTTCAGACTATAACTTACTACAGGAAATATTATGCTATTTAAAGTAACTTGGGCACCCTCCATCAACTACAGAGAGGTGGAATCTCAGTGAGAGTATAAAGCCAGAAGGAATGCGTTGAGGTAAAGAGAGAACCTGGATGACTTGACCAAAAGAGGAGCTTTTATTCAAGAGGGAGGGAACCAGACAACGTACAAGGGAACAAATACATAAATAAGATAATTTCATATTGTGTTATGAAGGAACCAAATCAGATCAATATGGAGGTGGGAGGACACTTTAGATAGGGTGGTCTGGGAAGGCCTCTCTGTAAAGTGGTAACACATGAGCTGAGACAGAATGCTGGGATGAAACCAGCTGTGCAGAGTCAGAAGAGCCTTCTGGAGGGAAGGCATAGCAGGTGCAAAGGCACTGAGGCTAGGCAAGTTCAGGAAATGACCGTAGCCTCGTGAATTTGATTAGAGCTGTAGCTGAACTTCTCATTTGAGTTGTTCTTATTTTCATACAAGGATTGAAAGAGCGCTTGGAGAGAGCAGTGGTCTTGGGAGTTAGAAGGAACTGGATTCTGTTCTCAGCTCTGCCAATAACTGTCTTCAAAACTTTGGGCAAGTTATTTAACCTCTTTTGGTCTCAGTTCTCTGACTGTGACATGGGGGTGATGGTCTATGGCTGTGTACTTGCCCTTGGGTAAACATACCATCTGGCCCTGGGGACACACTGTGGTGTGTCTGTGAGGTCAACCCAAAGCCACAATACAGACACTGTGCAACTTCCTGGGCTATTAATTTCACTAAGGGTTTGGGAAAAAATGTATGTAAATAATATTCTGCACTAGAATGCAAAATTCCCTTGCATTTTTAAGATTAAAAAGTCAAATGTCAAAGATATTTCATGCTTTTGACAGCCATTCTAGGCTCTATCTCCATACTCATGAAATGCTTCCCTGATAGATTTGAGTGGAAAAGTTTGAAAAGCATTAATCTAGATGCTCTGTAAGGTTTTTCCAGCTGCAATTCTATGACACACGATTCTTTTAAAAGTTCTTCATTCTTGGGTTATTTATTATTAACCTTTTTTCATCTGTGAATGAATGAATGATCTAATCTAGATTGTTTTATGTTACTTTTAATTTAAGGGGACTCCCTTTCAATTCAAAGAAAGAACTTTAAAACCAAAGTACTTGTAAGTGTTCTGGAGGATATTAAGCATCAGGTTTGGAGAAAGGGAAAAGAACCTTATCAGTGACTGTGGTAAATATTGTTTTCGCTTCACAACCATAGTCACTGATGCCTCGCTCTCCAGCAGGGTCTTTAGACATAGTCCTTCGGATCAAAATTCACGTTTAACACACATGTATTCAAAAGCACATCCTCTCCTCTCCTGATTTGGTTTTCAACCAATGGCTTCCAGAAGATTCTATCAGGATATTTTTAACTCTAAGTAACAGAAAACCCCACTTAAACTGGCATGCACAATAGAGAGGTATATTGTCACATATAACTGGAAGCCAGCAGTTGGGCAGTTCCCACTCCATTTTTCTAGGATCTCAGCTCTGCTCTCTTCTCTGTGTCACCTTTTGTCTCAGGCTGGCTTCCGTCAAGGTCACAAGATAATTGCCACCACTAGCAGGAATTGTCCCTAATTGTAGTGAAAGAAAGAGCTTGTTCTCCAGCCGTAGACTAAAATTCCTTTCCTGCAGTCTGACTGGTTGACTTAGGTCGTATGCTCACCCTGAACCATTGACCGAGGCCAGTGAGATGCTCATGATAAGAGGAAGCTGCCCAGACTCAGCCGTGGATTTGGGGACAGGATCCCCTTCCCCTGAGAACTGTGGCTTCATTGAGTGGGGAAAACCTGAACGAAATCACAGGCCCATTAAGAAAGAGGAAGAGGGAGGATGGATGTTGGGTGCAGCCACTCCTATAAGGTAGGAGTCTACAGAAATGACTGAAGATTTTTCATAACGAGTTCTAATTTATTCTTGACTGGTGGCAGCCAAGTTCTGTGGAGCAACAGCTTCCTTCTGTGAGCACAGAGAGGGACTGAAAGTTTTCATTTAGAAAATATTTACTGGGTTCCTACTGTGTTTCAAGAACTGAAACTCACAGGGTAGTCACATAAACAAATAATAAGAATAGTGACAGGAATGACCAGGAGCACAGGGACATGTCTTATTGATCTTGTTCACCTTTGATCCATATCTGCTCAGTGAGTGCTCTGTGGGAGGGGGACTGTCCCACGGCTTTGTTCACTGTGTCTCTCTAAGACCTAACACACCAGCTGACGATATTGAGCATGCCACACATATTTATTGAAATAATGCCTCCTGGAGCCAAAATCATTAATGATTTCTGAAAGGATCATGGAATAGTAGAGGCATGTGCAACCGAAGCTCAGGGACAGGCTTGAATAGTTGGAAGTTTCGGTGAGATGAGAATCTGAGGAGGTGAATTAATTCCTTCTCACTTGGAGGGTGTTAGCATGTAATGAAGGACTTCTGATGTCAGAAAAGCTCTCAGACCTTGATGTAATGTAACAAGTTGGGGTGATATCTGTGCCCTCGAAGACTTTTTACTTGATGACAATATTTAGCACAGCACCTACCTAGTACACAGTCAATAGATAATTGATGAATGAATGGTGAACTTTCTAATTAGGTTTGGGAGAATATTATGATTAGATTAAATTGTTCATATCCAACTGTGCCTTCGTGCATTTATTTTTTCTTTGCTTTTAGTGGTGTGATTTGTGATAATATTGGTGCTTTGTTATTTTAATGGAGAGCTATATTTCTGATGGAAAAATGTAAGCTAGTGAAATGTGCGTTGACTGAGTCTTCCATGTCAAACAAAAGTCTGCTTATTTGGAGCGCACAGACATCGACTCTGCACCTTCAAAGTAACAAAATTGCCTTCTTAGTGTCTGAAAGCAAATAACCTCAAGGCCTCCCAACCAAATATGCAAACTGATGTCTAAAATCATATAGAATAGTTTGATGGCCTATTTGGAAAGGACTTGAAAGACCATCTAATCCATCCTTCCCATTTTGCAGATGAGAACACACGGACCAGACAAGCAGGGTGAGGACTTGCTGTTGCCATGCTGATCAGTGGTGGAGGCGGGACTTGAACTCGGGTTTCTCCGCTGAACTGCGATACCCGACCGTGTGAGGAAATGAAGCATAATTGAGAGCAGCAGGCTTATTTCAAAAGTTTGATTGTGTGCAATAGCCAGCTTCGAGTCATGGGGGTCTTGCAAGTCCTGAATAGACCTTTATTCTGCTAATGGGCCGTTTGGAATAGGAAAAACATTAAAGTAACAATCTCCTTAGGTGGTGGAGAACATTATTACATGGAAAAGACTGAAGTTATTGTCAGAGGAACTGGTAACATTGACTGTAAAACTCAGAATTTTAAAGAAAAACTCCTCGGTGACTCCTGAAGTACGTTGTGGGGGATGACTTTGCTGACATCGGGGAGGGCAGCGGTCCTCGGAGAATGTCGCTGTAGTGGCCTGTGTTCAGGAGAGGCTGCCGAGTCACCTCTTAGAATATCTATTGTTGTTATTCCTATATTAAAATGTCTAATAAACTTAGTTTATTAATATATCACAATTCATACTTGCATGCTATTTCTCTTCATTGTTCAGAAATTTTCTTAAACAGGTTTGACTATAATATATATGGTTTTTAGGGTATCCTCCAGGTTTAGAAATCCCTGACATTCTGTATCCCCTCTGGATGACTCAGACAAATGAAAACTGAATGTATGTTCAGTCTCTCTTCCATATAACGTAGGACGGATATTGTATGATACTTCTCAAGGCCGCACATACTGGAGAATGTATTTTTACTTCCTTTTGTCTTTTTCAGCATACTTTTTATTTTCCAGTGTGTCATTCCCGAGCTAACTCATGGAGGGTTTGAGCAGTTTGCATGCTGCTTGGCCATCTGCCCTAACCCCGTTTCATTGGTGCTCCTGCATTATGTTTCACTTTGAGGCGTCTGTGTGTATGTATAGATCTTTATAGCCATTAAAAAAAAAAGTCTCTGACTTTGTTTATGGGATGGCGATTTCAAAATTCTTTTGGCATTATTTCTTGAACTCATAGAGTCCTGTGGACTTGCTTTCTTACACCCTCTTCCTGTGAATCTTATCTTCCCAAGTGCCCCAAATCTGTTAGAAAAGCAAGAGTCTCATCATTTCTTTTAAAATATGTCACTAATAATATAATTTATTTATATTTTGAATGGAAAATTCTTATTTTGCTGTATTAATGCTTATCTGGCTTCTCTTAGGAGGTAGGCATCATCTGTTTTGTGATACCTCTCAACGTTCTCTCAATTAGTCTGTCCAATACAGCATCACCATTCATATTAGCCAAGTGCATTTCCTTCAAGGGTTTTTGCCTAAAGAAGACAAAAAGAATTCAGAGAATGTGATCATCTCTGCTGATGGCACAACTCTGGATGAGTTACACAGGCACATTTATATCTCTCTGCTTGCAACACGGGCTCAATTTATTTCCCAGAGATTTTCTTAGATTTTAAGTGGAATTTGTTTAATGTGTCATTCATTCCCCAAATATTTATGATGTGCCTTCTAGGTGACAGGCTCTTTGCACTGTGGTAATTGTGACAGGTATGGTGGAGACTTAATGACAATATGAACTAACATTGTTTCAGTGCTTCCAATGTTCCAGCTGTGTTAAAGTATGCTAAAAGTTTATCTCATTTAATCTTTTCCAGAGCTCATGAAGTGCAAATACCACAAGTATTCCCATTTTATAGATGAGGAATTGAAACTTAGGGTAAGGGATCTTTCCAAGATTTCTCAGCAAGTGAGTGAGATTCCAACCAGGTCTTTCTGAATTTCGAGTCTGGGCTCTTAATCTATACTGATTCATGAATACGAGGGGGTTTGTGATCTGGTAGGCGGAGCAATGATAGCCCTTACTTGATGATTTCTGCCTTTTTTTCCGAAGTGGAAGGTAAGATCTACTGAGTGTTGAGTGCAGTTAGAAAGAGGATAGAGGTTTGAGGAGAGATGAGGAGACTGGGAAGGACTCTTGTTGAGTGGGAGGGTAGGGGGATGGTGGAGACTCAGTGGGAATGCCAGGCATTTCCAAGGAGTCAGTTGATGCTGTGGACCATGAATAGGTGGTGGTTTCAACCTACCAAATAATGTGCAGTGTTGCAAGACAAATCTTTAAAAAGGGGGGTCAAACAACCTAATAACTATTTGTATCAATTGGGAGTAGTTTCAGCTGCCAGTAATAGAGACCAGAGATACTAGTAGCTTAAGACAGAGGTTCATTTTTCTCTCGTGCAGAAGAAATCTTAAGGTAGGTAGTCAAGGGCTTCTATGCTATCTATGCAGTCATCACTGGCTCAGCTGTTACTTTTTGTTTGTTCCACTCTTCTTAGGCCAGGCTTTCTGTCCTTAAGGTCACTTCATATTCACAAAATAACTGCTGGAGTTCTGGCCATCACACCCACATTCCAGATAGCAGGAGAGAGAAAGGAGAAGGGCAAAGGCTGTCAACTGTGTCAACTCCCTTTGTAGCATTTTCCCAGAAGCCTGTCAGTGACTTCTGCTCAAATCTTTAGATGCTCTTAAGTACAAGAGACTTTGGGAATTATAGTGGTTTTTTTCTTTGTTTTTTTTTTTAACCCAGGCACATTGCCGCCTACAACAATGTAGGGACCTGCTTTTAAAGAAAAAGAGAAACCTGGGTGTTGAGTAAACAACTGTGGTCTCTGCAACACTTTTCTATTCTCAATTCTTCTGTTGAACACCCAACACTTGGAAACTTTAGATGAAAATTAGACATCAGATAAGTACGTTGTGAAATTGTCTCCCGAGGTTAGAATGTACATAGCTGCCATTGTTTTCTACTTTAAGATGACACGAGAGCATGAAGTCGCGATATTATAGAGGGGAAAAAAGGCAAAAAGTGATGCTTTCCCCTCCTTTTTTTTTCCAGAGCAAGCCTTGCACCATGTGAACTGTTTGGGGTCACTGATGTGTTTGTTCTAGAGGCAGGGAAGCTGGATATATTAAAAAAGTGTTCACTGCTGATTGTTCTGTGTATTTATTAATTGGTTTTCTTCATTCTTTCCCAAAGAGAATTTCACACTTGTTGGTTCTTCTTATAAACAGTTGGTTTCTAAATGAAATATAAGCCAGCTACATTCTTTCTAAAAAGATAAAGTAAAATAAACACTTTTGAAACAAACATGATTTGTTTCACATTAATAATTTTCTGTATTTCTGTTCTTGGAAGCAGTGGTCCATTTTTCTAGTTCTCTTTCTTTTCAGATGGCAGGCAAGTGGAGAAATTAGCAGGAACCTCTGTAGCTACTTTATGGCGACAAAAGAAAGAAATTAAAGGTGGCCTGAAATCATAAGAACCTGTAAAAGAGGAAATTTCAGAGCCTCAGAAAAAATAATACCTTTAGGTCTACAGAACTGATTCTTCCAGCATTTACATGCCTTGCTGACCCGGCTTCCAGTTTCTCTGATGGTTTTAAGCAGGTTCAGATTTATGACTTGTGTCTTCAGTCTTGGTTCTTTGCTGGTGGATGTTGAACTCAGTGTCACGTCCTGCCCCCAGGGTACAGCTGAGTGTCTGGGTGTGGTCAGTGGTGTGAGGCAGCTGTGGGCCCCGCAGTGTGCTGGGCTCAGTGGGAGGGGCCTGCAGCACGGGGAGGAATCAGTGCACAGGCCGGGCGGTGGGGGTGGTAAGGTGGGGTCAGCTGCGAATTAGAAATAAAGAACAAGGTGAAGGAATTGCTCAGGAGCCTGGCTGGAAGGCAGCCCAGGTGCCTTCCAGATGGTTTTGTTCTTGTGCATTGATATGTCAGTACACAGGAGCCGGGAGCTGTCCCCTTCCTCGGCGTTTGGTGTGGAGTCTTGCAGGGGGCTTTAGGCAGTTGGCGCATCTTGGATTAATGGAAAACAGTTGTCTTCGCTGTCTCGTCTGCCTCCCAGGATGGCATACTAGGTCGGAGGCTATCACAGCATTTTCTTTGCTGTTATAAGCAGTTCTCTGAGCTGAAAGGGTTCTGAACTCATCTGTTATTTCCCTCTGGGTGGGAAGTGATGTCTCATGACTGGTGACAAAGGCTCGCATATCACCTGCCTTTGACGCTAACATCAGGGCATCTCATTTCCCAGTAGTTCGACTTTAATTTCCTGTCATCTGGACGGCTGTATTCGGAGGCTGGGTTGTGACATCCCCAATGAAAGGGAGTGACAGGAAGCATCCTCTCCTTGTGTTACAGTTTGCCAGAGGTATTCAGAAGAGTCCCTTTATGCCTCACTGCAAATGAATGGATCCCGCGTTGGATTCCTGTGATTTGGTGGCGAGAGGGGGTGCTGGGGACTTAGAGACTGGTGTGCTCACATTAAGTGGGAGGCTCAGTGGGGCAGCAGGTGTGGGCCTCATGGATGCTGATAAGGTGTGAAAGCAACTGATAGGATCAGAATGCCCAGAAGTTAGTGCTGAAGTGAAAGGAAGAGGAGGAAAAAGCTGAATAGAGACCCCCAAGGTTACGAAATTTTAAGGAAAGCCTTTTGGGGTCTGGGCCCAATCAAAGCTGTTCATGTCTGCTAGTAACTAAAGTATGCATGAATGACATAACTTTTTTTCTGGATTCATGGAAATATTGACTGAGTGATCAGTGAGAGGGAGGTGATTCTGAGCCAGACACCAAAGAGTCCTCTTAGTCCTTGGGTATCTTCCATCAGTTCCATGCTGGTCCTTTTCACTCTGGACAACTTTTCTTGGTAAGTTTGAGAGTCATGGGTGGTGCTGAGTGCTCTTTTGAGCTTTTGGGACATGAATGTACCGTGCACTTTGTTGACCTGATTGTGGGTTTTTCTCCAGCTACATTCAGCCGCTTGGAGGGGATAGAGAGAAGGCGTGCGTTTGGGATAATCAAGTGGTGATGCGATTGAGGGAGAAGGGCCGGGGGTGAATGCAAAGGAGTGGTTCCAGTGGTGGCCATGAAACACGGAGCTGAGCCAGTGGGAGAGTGGAGAGTCAGGGCGGGGAAGAGGAAACCACTGACACACCGCACTGGTTTTGGTGGAAGAGAACATTGCTGGACAATACGGGACAACCGAGATTTTAATATTTAATACGGTTAATCAAAATCTGGTGTTTTTTGGTAGTCTAATTTTTTTCTGGCCTCGTCCTAATTATTGATCATCTTTATAGGTTTTATGATTCAAATTGATTTATATTTGCCAAAAATAAATGCATTAACAAACAGCCTCTTCTTTATATAAATGTTCATTATACCTATAAAATATCATCTCCTTTGGATTTATGTCATTCATATTTATTTGCTTCTCTAATATTTTTAGTTAATCTGCATTTCTTAAATAAACTTATATTCAATGTACAAATTAATATTCCCACCTAGAAACACTTCAGCTTTACCAAGGTAAAAATTTACTTAAGATGTTTTTATATATAAGATTGAAAACAAGATCTGTAATATTTCTTAACACATCTACAGCCTTTTTCTTTATTTGAATGTCTACTCTATCCTCCTTTGGTGGAGAGGTAAGTCAACACTGCGATACATTTTTCTGGCTGACTTCACTTCCTTATCCTTCTCAATGGAATGGATAATTGAGCTAATTATCTAGGGGCAAAATCAATCCCCAAACCAAATTCTTGCTTCATTTCTCTGGTGTCATTGAGGTGCCTCCCTTTATGTCATTAGGAAACAGACAACAGTGTATTATGTAAGCTAGAATGAGGGAGAATGATGTAATGATAAGTGCAAACAAGTTCCTGTGTAGTCTAGAAAAACCAGGAAGTTGCAAAGAAAGAATCTGCAATTTTTCCCCAGCACTGCCCAGAGGGCAGGCGTTCTGACTCTTGATGAGTCATCTTGCTCTTTACACAAAAATATCCCCACGGTAGAGAGGGGTAGTTCATTGGGCTACAGCATTCGGACTCTGTAAGGACTGTCATAATCTTTGCTCTCTTCCGTTCTCACCAAGCCAGCTGCCAACTGCTCACTTTGCTTCCAGGTGAACCTCCCCCCCCCCCACCCCAGGAAGGACATGTTCCTTACAGATGTGTCCCTAGTCCTTGGGTTCAATAAAATCTTCCAGTTAAATAATTGATGATTTGGGACTTAAAATAGGTTTCCTTTTTATTAGATTATTGTTAATCCATTCCATTATAGCCATTTCATCCTGCGGGACCCACACAAAACTGCTTTTCAGAAACTGCAGAAAGTCAGACCCTGAATCATGATGATGACCAAGGAGCAGCCCTCTGTGCACCTGAAGCGCAGGGGGCCATCTGGTCTCACCCGTTTCTGAATCATTCATGAAGGATGGTCAACATTCGTGGATTATTTCTTCATGTACATTTTAAGGTTATTCCAAGGCACTAAAGAAAATTTAAGTGATAAGATTCTGTGACATTTGTATTAATTTACTCATGTATTTTTACTTTTCATTTTACATTTTAAAAAAATATCTTTACCTTGGAGCATTAATGATATTCTGGGAATTTAGGGAGAAGTTGCCAAAAGAAGATTGGTACTTGAATTTAGGCTTAACATTTTCTTTTGGTTTATCTTGATCATAACACCTTTATTGGGAGAGCTAACATAAATAATATGGAACTCTTATCAGAAACAAAGGATCATTTTTCTGCTTGAGAAGAAAACTTATTCCTGCTGATAAGATTTTTCTGAATAATTGTTGTTTGGAAACATTTTAATCCTCTAAAAGTCTGAAATTTGGGAAAATTAGGGGAAAGTACAGAATAAAAGGAAGTACATTTGGGAATATCATTGGTTGTTGTGATGGTTAATTTTATTTGACTGGGCCATGGAGTGCTCACATATTTGGCCAAACATTATTCTGGATGCTTCTGTGAGGGTGTTTTGGATGAGATGAACATTTCAATCAGTAGACAGAGAAAACAGTTTGCCCTTCATAATGTGAGTGGGCCTCATCAAATCAGTTGAAGGCGTGAATAGAAGAAAAGGGCTGACTCTCCCAGGAGTAAGAGGGAACTCCTTCTGCCTGACTCCATTTGAAGTAGGACATAGCTTTTTCTTGTCTTTGGACTCAAAAGGAAACTTCAGCTGTTCCTGGGTCTTGAGCCTGCTGGCCTTTTTAGACTGGACTGTACTATTGGTTCTGCTGGTTCTCAGGCCTTGGACTGGAACTACCCCACCAGCTCTCCTGGGTCTCCAGCCTGCTCACTCACCTGCAGGTCTTGGGACTTGTCAGCCTCTGTGATCGTGTCAGCCAATTCCTCATAAGAAATCTTTTTCTCTCTGCATAGATGTCTGTCTGTCTATCGAAATCTGTCTATCTATCCATCCATCCATCCATCCATCCATCCACATCCTATTGGTTCTGTTTCTCTGGAGAACTCTGATACAATTGAACTAAGTTTTGATTCAGAGATATAAGGAGAGAGATTATGGAATGTAATTATTTGGAAAATTACAAACACCAGAGGGAACATTAGGTAAAATGAGTTAATTTGTCCAGTTTAATGTTTTCTAGAATATCTGATTTAAAAAGAATGATGCTGAGAAAACAGGAGAAATTGAAATAATGTTTTCAAAGTGGTTCAGAACATTCTTTAAAATGTCTAGTGATTGAAATTAATGAAGTAAATTTCCCCTCTGGCATATATTAGGTGCTGGATAAATAATCATTAAAATGAAACACTATACTTGGCATGTGATAAAAGAAAATCATGTCTTTACTTTCTGTTTATCAATTAATGTCATATTTTATATTATTGTGAAAACACACGGTTATATAAACCCTAATTTATGCTCAATAGGCATTGTGGCATAGTTTTACCATAAACAATTAAGAATAGATCCTCCTTGGTAAGATTTTTTCCTCCCTGCTTCGCCGGTTACTCAGTGATTCATTCCTGGGTTAGGGAAAGTGGCTTCGCAGCTTTCAGAAAGCAGCCCTTTGCTGTGGTGGACGGACCGCCTTTGAAAGAATGTATCAGGAAAGTGGAGAGATTATTGGT
Source organism: Tapirus indicus (assembly GCA_031878705.1). Lineage (NCBI taxonomy): Eukaryota > Metazoa > Chordata > Mammalia > Perissodactyla > Tapiridae > Tapirus > Tapirus indicus. Next base: position 151,232,781 of record CM062918.1, on the reverse strand, counting down.
CACTGAGTTCTGTTGTTTTTGTTCCTGATCAGAGTGGCAACCTGTAACGGGGTCCTGAGTTAGGGCTGTGCTGATAAAAGTGAGCGCAGGTAAAATATGAGATGAAGAACTTCAGAATGTTCTTTAACTATGTGGGATACAGATGTAAGATTATGCTAGACTCTGAGAAAACCTTCTCCACATTAAATTTAGTAAATCCTCCAAATGTGTTATAGATCACCACAAAATAGTGATTGAAACTTGGAACATTTAGAAGCAAAAAATACTTTCTAGCTTTAACAAACTCCATTCTGATTGACTTGATAAAGCTGTATTGTGCTGTGTGATGTCTGTCCTGTACTGAGCAAAGGTAATTTTAACACAGCGACAGAAATGCAAGTGATCTCTTTAGAACATCAGGTCTTTTGATGCTAGGCAAGAGGGCAGAATATAAGAAACTTCCACTATTTTATGTTAAGATTTTTTTTTTTCTACCCAAATCTTCAGTTACTAGATTTTCTTGACTGTTCTTCCTGGTGGTGGTTCCCTTAACATTTTTGCAAAAAGAAAAAAATAAAGATTTTTTTTTTTATCCCCTAAGAATCTCTTTGGAATGTGAGATTTTGAAGTATGTGTTTTGCTTTAAAAAAAACATAATGCTCCTAATACTTTTTATTTGAAGGTGAGGTTTTTTTGTAAACATGAAAGGCACTTTGCAGTACCCTGGCAGCTTCTGACGGGAGTTGCTGGAAGGAGAAGCGCTGAGACTGTCGTCTGTACAAGATCGGGACTTCCCCGGGGAGGCGCACCCACTTGCCTACACCTGATTAGGCGTCAACCGCGTGTGGGCGGCGAGGCGCGCGGACACGGAGTCCCTGCTCTCAGGTTCTCCTAATAGGAGCATCTCAGCCCCGTGGAGGCCCTGCTGTGGGCCTGAGAGGGCAGATATACAGACATCTCCTTGTCCTTTGGAGGGGCCACGACCTAAGATATCCTGTAGGACACTTTGTCTTTGTGAATTAAAAAAATCATTTCATTGACCATTTTGCTTTTTACTAGGCTTTCTTATAAAATCACTTTATATGTAGGGCAGAGGTGGGCGTACTTAGGGCTCATCGGGCCACACTGTGCACTATACTGAGTGTGTACACACATGCATGTGTGCACGTGCCTGGGGTGCCATGGTGTGCAGCCAAAGCACAGTAGGTCCCCACTCCCACCCCCCACGAAGCTTGCCAGGTGCCTCTGGCGCGATCCGTTTCTCACCCGGGGCTCCTGGGTGAGAGTGTTCCAAACCCTTCCTCTCCCTTTGCTTCCATCTTTGATTGGCTGTGGGCAGGTGCATTGCCCCCTGAGCTCTGCTGTAGTCTTCGTCCCCTCCCAGGGCCTGGGGATGCTGGCAGTGATGGAAGACAGAGAGCAGCATCCATTCTGTCACATTGATTCCCACCCACAGGAGTGCCTGCCAAGGACACAGACCTGTGTGATTCTCACCCTTTTCTTTCTCCCTCTTCTTTGTCCCAATACAGGCTTTTTCTTTTCTGAAGCTGTCTCCTTGTCTAGACAGCCCCCTCTTCCATCTCCAGATGGCTTTGTCTGGGGAGCCCGTAGACTTTCTTCCTGGCAAGAGCTCCCTCCCCAGGATGCAGAGACGTTTAAGCTCCTCTAACTCTCCATGGTGTTACTCCAGTTAGTAGGCATTTGCCAAATAAATAAGCCTTTGCCAAAAAGAAAAGGACAGTATTTTTCCTCACTTAGTGAATTCTTTGCGATGTTTATTCCTGTCGGTGCTTAAGACCCTTCCCTTGAAACATGTCAGGATGGGCATCTCCAAAGCATGCTCTGATCTGCGGAAGTTCCCACTGGACTATGTCATTTGCCTGCAGGGGGCCTGGATTTTAGGAAATGAGTTTCCTCAAGATCAGGTAAATTGAGAGATACAAAATGGGGCCATCCAGAGATGTGATTTATGTCTCATAAAATAGGAAAGCTTGTTTTTTTCTCAGCTTTAGTCTGATTTTAATTCAGCATTCTGATTAGACACACCTGGTTGTTTTTCTCCTGCCAACATGCGTGGAGATTCTTTGGTTTCTGGGTCTTGGGTTCATGTTCTTTATGTACTCTGCGACCCGGCAAACCTCTTGTCAGGGAAAAGCTGGATTGGGCAGGCCTCTCCGGAGGGCTGGCATTTCTTGTCCACTATGACATGATATGCCAGTTGATCAGTTCTGTAGTACACTGGATGCACCAATAAATCCCAAGATCTTCTAATGATTTCCTTTTGTACATGGTCTAAAGGAGACTCTAATTTATCCCTGTAATACCATGTACTGCTTTATGATACCCTTTCTTAGGGAGAGGAGAAGGGGTCAGAATTGAAACTAACACACCAGGAGTTGCCAGTCTGCTGTGGTCATTGCTGCTGTGCTAGTAAAAGTTTTGATAATAGCCAATTAAATTAATATCTATATCACAGTTATTAGCAAAACAGTGGAAAAGATGATGCTGCAAGTAAAATTTGCAATAACATGATTCACATTCATTACAATTCAAAAATCTATGTACTGCAATTTGAAACAATAATAATGTTTTTATGCTTGTTCTTCAATAATGCATGTTTTTTGCTTTATTAACCCTACCTGTGGAATAGCATTTGGCAAAAGAGATTCACATTTTAAAAAATTATTTGAAATAATAGTAACTATATTCATTTTTTCGTGCATAAAATGACAAAATTTTGAAGTCTTAAATCTCAGCTTCCTAACCCATGTGCCTATGAAATACTTTTATAAATACCATAACAAAAATTATGTCACACTCTCAGTTTATTTCATCCCAGTTCGGTTTTGTCAAGAACAGGTTGGGTTTGGGGAATATATTATATGTGAACCTTATCTGTCAAACGTGTTGGGAAGAAAATAAAGGTCAAAAACTACGGTTCTAGAGATGACAACCTGAATGAATCAAAAGGAAAATGCCTGTTCAAGAGTATTTATAACCTGTATCAATGTAGTTAAAAACAAGCAAACCTGGAAGAGTTTCTCTTTCATTACTGGGCCAGCATTGTTGATGATTTGGCTCTCAGAGTCTTTGAGATAGGTATCGTAGATCAAATTAAAAGCAATTACATCCCAGAATTTGCTCTTTGCGCAGAGAGAAAAATGGTTAAATTTAGAGATAAAGAAAAGATCTCCTTATTCTCATAGTGTCCTTCTGTAGCCGTAGACCATTCCTCATCAGTTAAACAAGCACGGCAGTCATACCAACCTCATAGGGTTGTTGTAAGAATTGAATGACTTAGTGTGAGTATATCATGACATGCAGCGCAGTGAGTATTGGCTATTATCGTTATGGAGCCCGGCTGGTGTGATGCTTCAAGAAAGTATTTAAATACTTTTTTGATGACAAGAATGAAAAGGAATTATCTACTAATAGACTAGATTTCAATATCAAATGGTATAAACAGTATAATATTTAAGTGTTCTTTCAGTTTAATTTATCTTCCTTTCAGATTTATTTGTTGAATGACCTCCTAGCATAATTGAATAGAAAAACATTCCTCTTTAGGCTGAAGACGTGGAATCTCCACCTGCAGCTCCAGAAAGCAGCTGATCTTGTCACATTTTTGTCTTAAGGAGCAGCTTTATCTAAACTATGCCAAAGCTATTGTTACTTTGTAATAATTCTCCAACAATAAATAATGCCTTCCTGAAACCTGATTTGTTCAGTTGCTTGGGGGCATGTTTTAAGATTAGTTTTGTCTGGAAGATCTTTGAGGACTCAGTGCTGCTGAAAACAAAGCATTTTACCGGAACAACACTGAGGGTCTTGTTTTTTTTTTTTTGTCTGAGGTGTTGATACCTGTTGCTAAAATATTCAGACCTATGGCTTTCCTGGTGGCATTTTCCAAACGATGTTCCATGGGCCATTAGTCTTGTTCCCAGATGTTCCGAGAAATGGGAGCATTGCAGTCAGATAAGTGGACTGCCCGTTCTGTGCCCTGTTTGGGAGTCCACACTGCGTGTTAGCTGATGAAAAGCTCTGAGAAGTCTTGGAGTGAAGAGACGCTTGGAGAAACAGTACTCACTGGTATGAGATTTTGGAGTTTCAAACAAACACCTTGTTGAGGTACTTGAGCAGATCCAGAGCTGAGTCTCGAGGCCACTATGGCCCTTGACGCTGCTGTGGCTGACTTGTGTGGAGACGAGGGGCCCCTTACCCAGGCAGGGCTTATAGACAGTTTTCAGCTTCTATGTTGGAATATTAACTTTGCACTTTCATGTTTGGACCGTAAGTTCTTCCTTCGGGCATGAACCCAAGATACCTGCACTGCAGGCTTTTTCCGTAGAGTTTAACCTGGAGGTAACTTCTGTCTATGTCCTGTAACAGTCACAGCAGAGGAAGAGAAAGAAAGAAAATAATAGTCATCTCTTTGCTATTAATTTAAGTTCCACTCATGGATTGATGGTCCTGGTTCACGAGGGAACTACATTCCTTGACGTCTTAGGATGGCCCCCCAGAAAAACACCCTCACTCAGTGACATTAATACTGTGCCCTCAAATTTTATTGAAGATCTATGTAGTACATAACATTATTAGGATTGTTTTCCAGTCTTCTATTGCGTATTTTTGCTGAAAACATGGTATTGCTAAATGTCCTCTGTTTAAATTCCCTTCATTAGTACTTCTTGATAAATTCTGGTCGGAATTTAAAGAAAAAAACAAACTTGAATATTTTATCTTATCAGATGCATCAAGTTTTATTAAATATTCTTTCATGTTTTCGTTTTTGACTAGGCTGCTAGGAAGATCAAAGTCAAATTAATACACGCCATGATAGTATCTACACATGCTTGTTTTTTTTTTAAAGAAGCTTATATACTACTTCAATTCCCTTGGAAGCAGGTGGTACTTAAATTTTATATTAGTGATGAATATACTTTTTATGCAGTCTGTGCTCAGAAAAATTTATCTTTAAACAATTTTAAATGATAAATTTTTTCATAGAAATAAAGTTATATGTGTGTTAGATTTCAGTGCTGGCCTTCAAAGCTTCTTAATTCATTATATAGTAAAATTCCTGTGTATAGAGATTGTGGAAAGGAAAACAAAGCAAAGAGGGGGCCAGCTGGTGGTGTAGCGGTTAAGTTCGTGCACTCAGCTTTGGCGGCCCAGGGTTCGCAGCTTCGGATCCCGGGCGTGGACAGACGCACCACTTGTCAGGCCGTGCTGTGACGGCGTCACATATAAAGTAGAGGAAGATGGGCATGGATGTTAGCCCATGGCCAGTCTTCCTCAGCAAAAAGAGGAGGATGGGCAATGGATGTTAGCTCAGGGCTAATCTTCCACACGAAAAACAAAACAAAACAAAACCCAAAGAAATACTGTGAAATGCTTTATAACATTTAGGGATGCAAAGCATTTTGGAATGTTATTTAAGCATGATTGATAGTTTTCTAAAGGTTTCAATAATTAAAAGGTAATTAAAAAGTGAAACAGTAAAATTTAATGAAAAATAGATACTCGCTATGAAATCTAGAAATGTAGGTAATATTCCTTTTTTTTTCTTTTCATGGATTGATCTTCCTTGATTACTTCTTCTAGAGTGTGTTGAAGGTGCGGGTTTATTCAGCGAATATAAGAGACATAGTTATCTCAAGTAACATCTCACACGCTTGTAGCATTGATGGAAACAGTACACCATGTTCCTTCCAATTTTGAATATTATGTTGAATTGTGCATTTTGATGAGGAACAACACATTGAACATATCATGTGTTGTAACATCAATAAACCATTTTTATGTATGTTCTTGTATGTTTTGGCCACCCTGTAGATTTCTACTAATTTTGAATGTTAATAATGAAGAAAAATGACTTCTACCATATTTTATTATGTCTAGTTTTATTTACATATTATTTTCTTGAATCCAGGATAGCACCAGGACTGCTCTTACAATTATCCCCTATAAGACAAAGTTCTCCCACAGAAGGAGCCATTTCTTCAAGCCTCTGTTCTCCCCAAATTCTCTTGTCTTGGTTACATGAAGCTATAATATGATTGGTGTAACAGAGGCTGTATGCCTACAGAGTAGAAGGTCAGGGGAAGGGAATGAGGACTGAACTCACATCTTCAGAGGCGATCTTGTGGGGAAGCCTGAGGAACCTAGCCTGTGGAGACTTGGAGACAAAACTGGAGCCCGTGGATTGAAGCCACAGGAACATAGATTTCAGCCCTAAAATATTGCTAATAATTACAAATGTTAGAAATAGAATTGGCTGCCTTATGGAATTACCCATCTCTGGATATGTTTAAGCAGAGTTTCAGAGCCATTTTCCAGATATTAAAGCATCTGTTTTATGGAATCTCAAAGCTCCCTGTTCTGTCCCCTGCCATAGCACCTGAGCACAGTCTGCTCTGAGTTTTGTATCATTTGTCTCTCTCCCCATCTCCAGGAAGAACTTCTGAGGGCAGCAACCATGTATTACTTATTTTTGTATCTCCATCCCTTAGCACAATGCTTGGCACATAGTAGATGCTCAATAAATGTTTGTTGAGTGGATGAATGCGTGCATGGCTGCAGCTTGAAATAATGGTTTTTAAACTTTTTTATCCAAGCTGCAGAACCTGTCTTTCAAATTGAAGTCTAAGTGAAAGTCTAGTATGTAAAAGAGAGAAAAATGGAGCTGTTCTGGTTAAGTGGAGTTCTGGGGCCTGGAGACCTACCCCATTAGTCCTTGAAGCACCTCTGAAGAACAGTTTAATAATCACTGATCTACAGAGTTGAACTTGGAAGACTTCTTTGGTTTACTTTTTGATCTCCAGGTCTTTGATTCTTAATCTCTTTATTTCAAGCTTTGTGTGTTTCATTTTCAAACTTTTATTGTTCTCAAAATGTTTTCTGAGGTTAAGAGCCAGGAGCTAAGAGGCCTGTGCTTGTGTGCTCCCCAGACCCAGTTTCATAGGCTCTTAAGCTGGAAAGGCTGTGACACATTCCTCAGTTCTTACTTAAACATTTTGCTGTGGTTTTTTGGTTTCAATACATTTTGGGTGGAAATAGCATGTCCTCAGTGTTCTGACTTCTGGCTCTGACTGTGGATGAACAAGATGCTGTGTGAGCCCATGGTCATTACCCATACATGAAATTACATTTTATAGAAGCCTGGAGAAGGAAGGAAAGGGAGGCCCAACCCTGAAGATGGAAATAAGTGCCTCGATGGCCCTCAGACCTGCTTCCTCTTTTGCACTTTGGCAGAGAGAGAGTAAGAACTGGGGACGAATGCTCGTGGTGAACTCTGTCAGCAAACTGGCCGAAAGGGAAGGAGAGTAATGAATGGCAAGGTGAGAGGGGAGAGATGGTCCCTGGCCTGGGTGCTGCTTCCAAGCAAGGGATGTTCATAATTCAAGGGCTTCTGTGTTTAGAATTCCATGTACAGCCTGCACTAGTCATTCCTAGTAATGGTGATTTTCAACCTTGAGCGTCCAGTAAAAGAAGACTTTGGTTAACTGCACTGACCAGAGATAGGAGAAAACTGTGACTGGTTATGATTTGCTTAGATGAGGTGAGAAACTGAAGTGATGGGGATGAGATATTTTGGATGCTATCAGTTTATGGAAGGTCTTTGATCCTATTTTCAAGAAATTTGCCTCTATTATGGAAATAACTTAGAGCCATTTTATTGTGTCTGGTCAGCCAAGTAGAGATGATTGTTGTTGTTAGTGCCATAGAGTGGATTCCAACTCGCAGCGCCCCTGTGGACAGCAGAGAGGACCCCCGCCCAGTCTTTTTGCACCACCATCCCCTGACCTTCTGCTGTTCTATCAGACAATGCTCCACTGCTATCCACAGGGTTTCCATGGCCAATTTTTTCTGAAGTGGGTGGCCAGGTCCTTCTTCCTAGTCTGTCATAGTCAGGAAGCTCCACTGAAACCGTCCACTGTTGGTGACCCTATTGGTATTTGAAATACCAGTGGCACAGCTTTCAGCGTCACAGCAACACAGCTGCCACAGTATGACCACCAACAGACGGTTGGTGTGGGTCTCTGACTGGGAAGTGAACCTGGGCCCTGGGAGTGAGAGCACCAAATCTTAGCTGTTAGACCAGCAGGGCTGGCACACTAGAGATGGTATTTTTCTGGGGTAAAGAGAAAGAGAAGGTTGAGGAGGGGCTGAAGAGAAACAAAGGAAGCCAGGAGATGTTTTGGAAGAACATCATAAACCTTGTTCCTCCATTATAGCAGCTTTCACATACGATCACTTGGATGACCAAATGAATGCATTTTCCAGGTACTCAGCACATCCTAATTGGGTTTAAGTAGGAAAGAAGTAAAAGAGTAGAGTGTGGAGACATAGCTGACTACTGGAGACAGGGTTGGGGTGATAAGAACCCTTCCGTTGACCGTGTGAGCCAACGATGAAACATCGCTGTTGAAATGTTCTGTAAACAGGTTTTAGGCTGAAACTGTTTTGCATATGGAACAATTTTCAAAATCCTTATCAGTCCCAAACAGGTGAATAACCCATTTGTCCGCACCATCCTGGAGTTAGCATTCACCGCAAGCCGTGTGCTCCACGTCAGCTCCCTGTCCCTCAGCAGGTGCCCTTCTCTCGGGCTTTGTTGAGGACGTCGGAGGGCACGGTGGCTGGTGGTGGAGAGGCCGTTTGAGCTGGAGGTGAGGGAAGTACCAGGAGCTAATGCCTCATGTATCAACAGGGCCACAGAGTAAAACAGAGAAGGTGAATGATACAAGAGCAGAGAAAAGGAAGGAGATAAGGATGATTAAAAACACTAAGTTAGTAAGAAAAAAATTTTTAAATAAGTCAGTGAACAGGATTAGCAAAAAAATAAAAGAAAGGAAAATAGCAAAACTATCAAGGAATGTGCTAAAAAGGAAGAAGGGTGTTTAGTGGTGGGCTGATAAGTTAGCACCTACGAGGTTTGATGTTAGCACCTCCACTGAGGGGCAGAGTTACTATATCTGAGGCAGTTTGCGGGGTACTCCTTTGGATCCTCTCAAATCCGGGCTTTGGTTTAAGGGCAGAAGTTCAAGGTGGTCAGTGTCCAAGCAGACATCTTGCATCCACTTTTCTTTGACCTGCGAGAAAGACTTTTCATGGCTGGAAATCACTGCACTGTCTTCACTAGAGGACCTGCAGGTGGGCAGACCTCCTTTAGCAAGACCCTCTCCAGCTCCCCTTTGGCCCAGGAACAGAATGTCCTCCATGACAAAATCTCCTCCATCCTGCGTTCAGTGCACTCTGATCTCACTCCTTTGCCTCCCAGATGAACTCTCTGGGAGGGAGTTTTCAGGACACAGGCCTGTTTCTTCAGATCCACCCACTCCTCAGCTTGTTTGCATACCGTGTCTGCACCATGACTGTTCTGAGACTATTCTAACAAAGGTCCCCCGTGACCGCTGACCTGCTCATGCCAGATTACAGGAATCATTTCAGCCCTCCTGCTGCACGTCTCTGCAGAAGGCGTCCCTCCTTGAAGTTCTCTCCTTCCCTGGTTTCTGTGGCCGAGTTTTCCCCGGACTTTCCATTGTTCTTAGTTAGGCCTGCTGCAGATCTTCACCGACTTCTAGTTGGCCACTCACACCTCACATGTGAGTCTTCGACTGCCCTCCTGCCAACCTGGGCTCTGCACTCTTTATCCATCTCGTGTTCTTGTGGGTTTTGATCCCTGGTGTCGTCAGAATCTATATTTTCAGCCAAGACCAGAACATTTAGAAGCCATAAACTCTGCAATTATACCTCCTACGAGATGTAATTCAAAATGACAGCACTACTGAGCCATTAAAATAAGCTTAAGGAACTTTTACCAAGTTCTTAGCATTTCCATGATGTTAATACCTTTTTGGGAAAATAATAAATCTCTTTGTTTTTCAAACTTTTTTTCTTTCTTTTGGTACCCTAATTTTGCTAATGCCCTAATCCTTGTCCTCTTAGAGGGTGATCCTGTCCCTAGTACCTCTCGATCCTGTGTGCATGTTATTCTTGTAGTGACGTGATCTTTCTCCCTTCTCTTTGCTCTGGCCTGCTCTCCACAAATAACTCAGAAAATGAATGGAACTTGTTATGTTATGTTATGTAGGAATCTCATTCTTTTTTACTTTTCCACCCATGTTTTCTCACATGTCTTTATTCTTGTTTGAAGATCCTCATCTTCTGTACGACTGGCACTTCCTCTCTTCCCAGTCTCATGTAGCCTCTCTTCTTCACACTACCCCCCTCCATCACAGGTTTCAGCGATGCAGCACTTGAAGTTACTGGAATATGACAGGAGCTCCTGATATTTGCAGATACTGTTCCCACTTTCTGGAACACTCTTGTCCTTCCTGCACCTGACTAACCCCCGGTTAGAGTTCAGCTTACTGCCATTTCCTCCAGGGAATCTCCCCTCACCTCTTAGACGAGTTGATGTCCATTTACGGAATGTTACCCAGTCCCCCTTACCTCCTCTTTGTAATTCTCAGTGCATTTGCCAGGACTTGTTTCACACTTCATGCAATGCTAAGAGCAGAGACCATTGCTGTCTTGTTCAAGGCTATATTCTCAATGCTTCACATTCTTCCCGTTACTCTAAATATATGTTGAATCGAACAGATGAGATGTAAATAATAAATTGGCAAAGTCCCGCTTTATTTTTCTGGACTCGGTTGAAATGTCCTCTTTCTATGAAGCCTTCCTTCCCTCAGGCAGAAACATAGTTCCCTCATAGAACCTACATATTCTACTATGATTACTCAAAAGTCAACTAGCAAAAATGTCAAGGTCATGAAAGGCAAGAAAGGACTGAGGAACTGCCCCAGGATGGAGGAGATTAAAGAGACATGATGACTAAATGCAGTGTGGGGTCCCGCAGTGGATCCTGGAACAGAAGGACATGAGTGGAAACACTGTGAAATAAAAACAAAGTGTGTGGGTTAGTTGATAGCATTGCACCAAGGTCAGTTTCTTAGTTTTCCTCATTGGTATGAAGGTGATGCGAGATCTTACCATTAGGGCAAGCTGGGTGAAAGGTATATGGGAACCTTTTGTACAATTTCTAAGACTTTTCTCAAAGTCTAGAATTATTTCAAAATAAAAAGTTAAAAGACGAGTCAGTTAGGAGCTTTCCATAGACAGGAAGTATGTCTTCACGTTTGGATTCCCGCCTCTGACAGTGCCCAGCCTAGTAGGTGCTCAATAAACACCCAATTAATTGGCCCCTGCTTGCTCCTACATTGGTTATTTGCGGTCTCTGTTTTCTTCTTGCCCTTCTTGCCTTACCTAGCAACAGCCTGGCGCCGTCAGCGAGGACCTGGTCCCAGAGTGCATGTGCTCGAGAGGCCAGCATCCTGCCTTTTGGAGGCAGGAACACTGTGCTACATACATCCTGTGTGTTGGCGGTTTGCTTCCATCAGGACTGAGGGTAACAAAGAAGAGCTGTGCTAGAGGAAAACAGAATAAAAAGGGGGATTCTGCTCTCTTTCTACCTTGATTTCAAATTGTACATATTTTACCTTTGAATTAAAAATTTTTAATATTGGAATGCTAGGATGTTGCAATCAGATTCCCCATGGAGATCTTTTTCTTTTCTTTTGATTTAATGCATTCTTATTTTATTTTACATGTTGAGGATTGACCACCTTTTCACTAATAGCATCTCATCTCAAATTTTGGGAAGAAAATGTGCCTCTAAAATGTTTTAAACATATAAACGAGTATCTTTATCCTAATACTTGTGATAGAAATCCAAAACACTATGGCTTTTAAGATAACTTGTAAAGGTTGGAAAAATAAGTTTAAAACCTCAGAAATCCTTGTAAAAACATCCCTGAGCATTTCCAAGAGCATTCTAAACTTAGTCCATCACTTTAAAATGACTATATAATAACACATGTAATTAATAAGAGCTATAATAAGCCCTTCTAATCAGCTGGAAATTTAAGAAAGGCTTGCTAAAGGTTGAATCCTTTATAGAAATTTAAGGTCAGTGTGTCGTTCTTTTCCTCTTGCTGATAAAACCCTTGGCAATTATTTCCTACTGAAAACACATGGTATTCCACCTCAACCATAACTGAACTGTCGTTTGCTGTCATAAACCATGCACTAATAACAGCAGAGTTAAGGTTGTCTTAGCAAAGTCCCTCCTGTCTGTGTCTCGGCATCCTCCCCTAGGGCTTTCTGCTTTGCGCAGCTACCTCCCTATGTACTTCTGTGGCATCTATCATCTCCGTTTCTAGGCACTCACACCTCACAAACGCAAACATCCACAGATGGAGAGCGTGGAGCTTGGAGCAGAGGCTTCCTACAGCGCACATTTTGCAGTACAAGAACAAGGCAGCTCGCCTTGCTCCTGTTCCTTTTAGCATAAAGTACAGGTAACTGAATGGGGCAGTTTCAGCTGGGATTCATAAGAAGAAAGGGAACAGAGAGCCCCCAGTTTTCATATGTAAGGCCGTTGTGGAAACATTCACTGAACACCCGAACGCTACCCACGGTGTGAGGTGTCACACATGCCCCTGCGGGGTCAGCGTGTGTGGACACGGCCCCACGTGCCGTATCTAAGGACTGAATGGGGGAGTACCTGTCTTTGGCATGCTGCAGAGCTGGCCTGTTTTCTCAACTCTCTTGCTTTTCCATTAAAAAGATGAATAAAAACGAATCTGACATTTTAACAAACTTCCTATATTTGAGGCTGTGGGGCTTCCATACACAAAGAACTAAATAGATGATGCAATCCCTAATTAGATTTTTTTTAGGCACAATCTTAGAATATAAATTCCCAGCATTTCCTGCAGGTTCCTTATGTTGTTTTAATTTGTAACTTCAACCAGTTCTCAGATCAACCAGTTTTCCATCCGAGAGCCTTAGCTCTTTCCTCCTTCTCGTTAGCTCTAATACTTTCATGACTTCCATTTTTCCATGCAATTTGATACAACAAAAATGAAAATATACTGAAATACTCATAGAAGCACTGCTGCTCACTTCAAGATGGCGTCACTGTCCAAACATGAGTGTTGGCCAGCAGGCAGCACCACCATGCAGTGGTCTGAAATATTTGTTCAGTAACTGACGTGCAGAGGTCTGGGTTACAGAAAGGTTGAAGACACATCTGCTAAGATTGCGCCACAGTGCCCTCTAGCCTGCATAGCAGGAAGAAAAATGTTTCCCCTCCCTGCCCCTCATGTCTGGAGGTGCATTATTTAGCAATAACCTTTTAGCTATAGGCAGACTAAATATATTTGTTGTATAAAGAGTATTAACCTCCTGTTAAATACTCCTTAAAATGCTTTTTCTTATAGCAGACATCAATAATGTCTTAAAGCAGATTTTCTTGAAGAGCCAGGGCTTCTTGCAGAAGTATGCAGTATCCTAACGTGTCAACAGGTGCAGCAACACAGAACCACTGTGTCCAGGGGCTCTGTGGTTGGAGCCGTTTGCCTGATTGAGGAAAAGTGGAGAAGAGCTCCACTTTCCACTCCCCCCGACCCCCGGAAAAGGAGTGATCCATAAACTATCCTTGACTGTGGCAGAGACAAGCGTCCCACCTACGTACCTGTAATGTTACTTAATTATCATCAATCCCTAACTCATTATTGTCAATTACCCATGTTCTCTCCCTTCGTATCATTTTGGGAAAGAAAAAGATCCATAGAGTTAAGCCTTCCTGTCTATGTTGATTTAAGTTCAATAAATAGACTTGTAAGAGAAAATGGAGTATTTCCTAGAACCTTTCTCTGATTACTTGCTATCTGTGGGCTTCTTCCCACCTCCCCTTCAAGGAAAAACCTTGAAAAACTAAAACTTTAACCCCAAGGTTTTCATTAAGCCCACGATGTATATTTTCTTCCGACTTTTTTTAAAGTACCTTTATCTTTAAAATCTCCAAATGTAGCAGTAGGTAAACAGTAGAATGTAGTTTATTCTGCTGTGTCTCTAAATAACCTTGGTAGTTTTCTAAAAAGGCAGTCTCTTTCCTGATTATAGAAGACATTTAATGGGCAAAAGTACTCCTGAGGTTTGCAGTGCATAGACTTTTTAACTTAAAGAAATATATTGCCGCACATTTACACTCTGCCATAAAGGACTATAATGAATAATTAAAATAGGACTAGAATTGTCAAAATAAATGATAACTATGGATTGTGGTACGGTGCTTTTAATTTTTTTCATGCCTTTTTTGCTGGTTGATTTGCATAGCATAGTAATAGGCGGAGGATTTCCCAGTCACTAAATGTGAATTAACAAGAAAGAATTTTAATAGGTATTTTGGTCTCATTTCAAATTTTAGCCAGTTATTTAATTGTATACTCTTCTCTTGCATTTGTTCTAAAAAATAACTTAGTTATTTGTATAAATAATAAGTGTTTGAAGATAGATCAGAAATCCATGGCTTGAAAAATAAAATTTAGCAATTAATTTTTCACATAGACATGAAGCTTTCCCTGGTGCTCAATTTTGAACATTGAAGAAAGGGGCAATTCAGACAGAACATGTATCTTTACTATTAAATAATTCAAAAGCAGTAAAAACAATATACATTTAGGGCCTTTATATTTCACTTTGATATATAAGCCCTTAAAACAACAACACTATTTCTGTGTCTCTATCCAGATCTATTAAATGATTTCTAAATGAATTTTCCCAGAAGACTGTCGCTATTTCTTACATTAGGTCATTGGTGCCGAAAACTCCAGTTCACCCTCACTCTCTCCCTGTATCTCTTTTGCAACATTCCTAAATGGCCTTACCTGTGACTTCAACTTTGAGCTGATCAATGGAACTGGCAGTTTCCACAAGTTGTCACCTAGTCCTGGATCAAAGGACTGGGCATAGGATGAAGACCGCTGAATGACGTCCAGGAGCCTGCTCGGGTGACCCGCGCTTTGAAGCTGGTGTTTTTCCCATGTCCTTGTGCCTTTCTAGAGTCCCTGCTGAAATCATTGCTCAGGCCAGCTGCTGCTTGGAGGTCCGTGCCTAACGTCACATTGTGAAGGACCAGAAGTTTTTATCTATGTCTGTGCTGTTACTGGCACCCTCATTTAACCTCACAGTATGATCAAATTGTGCTAAATATGTGAAATTAAATCCAAAACAATGAATTGTTGTGAATGGGAAGAGGATGTGCGAGAGAGGGAGCCATCCAATTTGTTGAATACCTACTAAATGTCGGCTGTTTGATGTGTATTATCTCCTTGAATCACTGCAACATCATTGCAAGGAAGGAAGGAACTGGTTTCCTAGTTTTGCTTGTGAAAAATGTTAATTGCTTTCCCAGTGTCCCCCTTGTCCACTGACCTTGGATTGCCAACAGGTATTTTTGTCTCCAAAGCTTATGTTTTCCTCGTGTGTGCACGTGCTCAGGAGGAGGACCTCAGGAAGAAATACATATTTTTGTTGCATGCACTGCAACTCTGAGAAGGCTTTATATACGGCAGTGCTCCCCAGATGTTACAGTACAACTGTGGAACGTTCCTCCGACCTTTGGTTCATTATTGCAGTGAAAAGGTAGCAAGGAGTTAAGACAAGCAGGTCTTCTCCCTCCTGTGGCTCTGTGTCTCTTGTCTAATACCAGCTTTTCCTCAGGCCAGACTGGACCGTAGGTGTGACTTGCAGGACAGTAATTACTCGAGGTGAAGAGTCTCAGCTGCTGATGGTAAAGGTCAGTCCAGGTTTCTCGAGATAGCTCTGAGTTCAAGTGCGTTTATTCTTTGCCACGAAAGCAATCTCTTGAACGTGCACCTTACCTTTGGGAGACTGTTCCATACCTCGGCACAAAAGAAAAAACGTCCTCTGTCAAACCGTGTAACCTGATTTTTCCATTCAGAGGTTAGGTTTACTACAGCCACAGGGTCTCAGGAAGCATAAGGACAACCGAGTGAAATATTTAGGGCCTCCCTCTCCATCACATGTGTCGCTCACATGTCCCTGGTGTCAGCAAGAGTGACAAGTCTTAGGCTCAATTCTGCTTTCACTTTATCTTTTGTCTGTTGCTTAAAATGACTGAGCTCTGTATTCTTTTCCCTCATCATGTGAAATTGCAGATGTTTACTGGTTTCATTCTTTCTTTTGTTGAGCTGACTCCCCCGCTAATGGATGTTTTTTGTTTTCAAAACAAAGCTCTATATTTCAGTTCGAATGGCTCCCTCTGATATGATAAAGTTCTGTTATTTTACTTATGTAATCAAAATTTCTTTTCATTTTAAAGTTAAAAATAATCTAAAAGACGCGAATGATAAATTTCTATGCAACTGATTTCAATATGCTGGTCTGTTTTCATCCCTGGGCCTCTCCACTGCTCTGGGAGAAGCGTGGGTACTGAGGAGATAGTGGGGCTTGTCCTCCTTGCTTTAAAAAAATATGCAGGGTTTAAGAGCCAAGACCAAAGTATTTCATCTTAGCTTTTGTTGTAGAAGCTGCTAGTTATATACCCAATATACATTCTACCTTTACTCACAGAAACCTGATATTTCTCCAGCTGGCAATGTGCCCAGATAAACATTCTTGTTTCCCAGCTTCCCTTGGGTGGTCAATGAGATTAAGCGGTAAGTGTTGGGTGGGCCTGCAGTCAGGCCATGTAAAGCTGCTTGGCTCAGCTGAGATGCACAGCTTGTAGACCCTACCCTCCTTCTTCCTCTTTCTGCCTGAAATGTAGTATCTGGTGCCCCACAGCCACTTGGGGCCTCAAGGATGAAAGAAAGTCCTCTAGAAAGATAGGATTCAGGGTTCCTGAAGGTTCTGGAGCTGACAGGGCAGCATCTACTGTCTACGCCTATACTTCCTTTATCTGAACGGGAAACTCTGTCTTAAACGTTTAAGTCGCATAATTGGGATTTTTGTTGTATGTAGACAAACCTGAGCATACCTGATACTGTTTTCTTTAGCCTTCTCAAGACTGTAATGCAGAAACATCTATTCCTGCTTCACTAGTCTCTCCTCTTTTCCCAACTTGAACTCACCTTTTCTCCTTACTGCTAGCATTCAAGAGGACCTTTCCAGGCAGGAAGTGTCTGTCTGAAAATCGTGTGTGCAGACCGGTCCTGCTGGAGAGTGTATTCACAGCTCTTTCTGCTGCTCCTTCCTTTGTTCACCTTTGAACAGTATTTTCAAAGAGACCCAGAGACTCTTCCCAGCAGCACTCACTGCAGTGCTTGTGGGGTGGGGTATGCAGGACAGGGCATGCATGAGCCATTGAAATCTAGAATCTACCCAGTAGCAAAAGATGAGCGGGCCAGAGCTCGGTTCTCACATGGAGCAGGAACATATTTTCTTCCGGTGACGTCTATTCTGTCCTGCAGCAGCACTTCACTGGATGTTTCATGGACCAGTGAGGGAGAGAGCTCTCTGGCAGCCTTTACTAAGCTGGGGTCTCTTACATTCCTTCCTGCCACGTTCTGTGGGATTGCTAATATCAAAGAAGATAGAGGTGGGCCATCCCAGTGGCATAGCGGTTAAGTTCACGCATTCCAATTCTGGCAGCCCGGGGTTCGCAGGTTCAGATCCCGGGCGCCCGCTGATGCACTGCTTGTCAGTCATGCTGTGGCGGCGTCCCATATAAAGTAGAGGAAGATGGGCACGGATGTTAGCCCAGGGTCAGGCTTCCTCAGCAAAAAAGAGGAGGATTGGCAATGGATGTTAGCTCAGGGCTAATCTTCCTCACAAAAAACAAAAGGAGAGAGGTCACATTCAGCGAGGGTAAATTAAAGGAGTGATCCAGCGAAAGAAAATAAAACCTCGAAGAAGCAATATGGACATCCGTCGGGAAGGTGGAGCATGTTACTGAGGCACAAACCCAAAGAGAGGTGCAGGGATACAACATAGAGAAGCCAGACAGCCTGCTCCCTTGCTGTGCCACGTGCCCCTGCTGGAATGGAGTTGCTGTCACAGGCATGCTATGTCACATGCTGTCTCCCGCAGCCACCGTCAGGATGCTTGGTGCTGAGGCCTTACATAAACTTTCCTGCTCAGCAGCCCAACCCCTACGAGCACAGTCTGTTACCCCTCTAGGCACTAGAGCACTTGGCAGGCTTATAGAGAGTAATTTCAAGGTAGATTATTATTGTTGATAATAAACACACTACATTGGGCACAAGCTGGACTCAGAGAGAGTGTCATAAAAAGAAATCTGCGATGATAATGGATTGTAAGTTGATAATGAATATCCTAACAAGATAAAGCTTTTATTAAAATTATGAATCTCTCTCTCTCTCTCTCATATAAAAGAACTGGGAGGGATTATTTCAGCTTCACTTGGCGTAGACTCTTCATTAAAAGAGGAGTGTATATGTGTAGTGTATGTGTATTTTGAGGGCAACATCAAGAGCTTGGAAGGGGTCCAGAGGAGAGCAAATACAATGACCAACAGGCTGGAAATCGGGACTTTGACAAAAGGTTAAAGGAGCTGGATGCATTTAGCTGGAGTAGAGGCGATTTGATGATTGTTAAAGAGCTGTTATTAAGGATGACACTGACCAACGTTCTCTCTCCCCATGGAGGACATAACTGGAAGGAATTGTTTAAAGCAGAGGAGAAGAGAGGGATTTAGAGTAAATATTGGGAAGCATTTCTTGAAAGTGAGTGTCATTAAAGATAAAAATGTCACAAACTATGACCAGTTGTTGAGGAAGGTTGGAGAATCCTTGTCTCCAAGATATTAGTGCAGTGGGCATAGCACAAGCTCGGGGCTCAGATCTTGGTGCTGGAGTCTCAGTTCTTGCCTTCGCCAACATGAGTAAGATGAGCTTTAAAATCTCTCTACTTTGTAGGATTTGGAGGGATTGTGGTACATGGTATTTGGACAAGCATTTGGGTGATAAAGGTGATAAATAAACATTATTTCTTCCCCTTAACTTCCGAACTCTTATTTGTTCGAGATTTTACAGCACGGGGATTAGGCAGTGTATTCTTGTCAGTATTGATTATTTTTCTTTGTTTTGCAAGGATTTTTTATAGAAAAATGGATCCTAGCATTTTGTGGCAGGTGATTATTATTGCTTGGTTTTACAGAGCCATAATGTGTGTGTGTGTGTGTGTGTGTGTTTGGATTCACACTTACACCATGAACAAAGCAGTATAAGAAAGGTATTTCAAAATCAAAGTCAAGAAGAATTAGGTACTATAAGTCACGAAAAGAAACCACTGGTCTCAACACTATATGCTGGAGCACAATATTCATCTCCCCTGTTTTGCCATAACTGGGTCTGTTCACATTACCAGGTTCATTGTCAGTTTGTCAACTCTCTGTGAAAGTCTCTGTACAGAGGAAACCCTGCTCCGTTCCATCTCCATTGCCACCATAACCGACTCCATCCTTGCATTTGATACTGGTCTTGGAGGCGAGTGTTGTGAAGATGCTGGTTACCTGCCTTGGCTGTAGTCTCAGGCTCTTCAGCAGTGCAAGAGAGTGTATTTCTCTTACCTAAATGGTCTTTAAGCACGTGCAGATGTTAAACTAGTGTCAGTTTTCTGGGTTGCCAGAGGCTAATAAAGAAGAGGCAGAAACTCTAGAAGTTGTTATGCCTTGACCTGACCTCCATGGAAGTCCAAGAGTCGTGGACTGTGATCCCAACTTCTCTTGCTGAGTGGGAGGATGTGATCCCCAGCCCGGGGGCAGGGCTTAGCGCTCTTTCAGTGAGCTGTTTCCTTTATATGGTAAAGAGAGCAAACTCATAGTGAGGGCCGTCCGGGCGGGTGTCAGTCTACGTGCTTTACATGTATTAATTCATCCTCCCAACAGCTGTGAATTTGGTACTGTTTATTATTGCTCACATTTTATGGATAAGAAAATGGAGACAGAAATAGAGGTAGCATGCTGAGGGTCTCACGGCTGGCAAGTGACCAGGCCAGCAGTTGGACTCAAGCAAGCCAGCTCTGGGGCCTGCACACCTCAGCATCCGGCGACACTGCCTCTGCCTGAGCAGCTGCCCGCTGCTGTTGAAGCAGGACTTTGGAAGTGTGTCTGGAAAGTGCCTTGACACATTCTAATTATTTGTTCCTTTGTCATGGGGATGTTTTTGAAGTTCGGGAACCAGAAAACTGCCGCACTAGCTTCCTAATCCTTGTTTCGTGACACTTGACTTAGAATATGGAGTTTATTATGCTGGCTAACCTGGAACTCGCTGGATTCTAAACACAGCTTCCCGGCTTACTCTTCAGTCAAGGAGGCTGTTCTCCAGGGCAGTCTTTTAACCCCTTCCTGTCCTCTTCACATTACTGACTTCAACCTCGACCACACCTTTGAGCAGGGGTGTCCATTCCCGTGCAGAAGCACATCACAGGTGACAGCTTAGGGCCCTTCTTAAAGATTCACGAAACCCTGACTTAAACCCTCTCTTCTACGTGGGGCGGGGGGAGGGGAAATCCAGGCCCACTAGACTTTTTTTTTGGCAAATTCCTGAGAGGTATTATTCCCACAGTCACTTGTGGGTTTGAGTTTGAGTCCCCGCTGAAGTCCCGATCTCCCTGGCCGTTCTCTTCCCGCTGCTCCATGTTGACCTGTGCCTGGCTTCTCACCTCTGGGTTTCCCTGAGGTTGCTCGTACAAGGCATTTTCAGGTGTAACAGACCTTATTGAATGTTTAGGGCCACAGGGGACAGTTAGTTACATCACCACAGCGTGATAACCTAGAGTTGCATTTAGACATTTCCTTTCCTCAGTGTCCCCCAGCCACTCCATCACGGAGAGTGTCCTTGCAAGTCACCCCATAGGAGGCTCCAGCCTCTTGCTCAGCCTCACCCACTCTGCTTCTCTCTACACTTCAAATCCAGTTTTCTTACTCTTTACGCAGAGTTGTCCAGCCGCACCTGCTCTTTGGCTTCGTGACTGCCTTCCTCTGTCTAGGGATTCATCAGTATCTCGCTAAATGCAGTGGCCATTCGTTCTTTGTCAGGAGAGCAGAACTGGCAGTGACTTTGGAGTTTCAGCCTTTCCTCTCCTCTGTCCCATGTCCTCGTCTCTGCTCAGGTTCTGCATGTGGAGAAGATCAGAGGAGAAAACATTTTTCTTAATGATATGAACATTGACTTTCCTGTTAGATGGCAGAAGTGGCTATAGTCTGAGTTTGAAGTACATTTATTCTTTGGGCTAAACTAGTCACAAAGGACTATTAACATTATAATTATGACATAGCGTAGGGAACCACAGGTACTGCAGGGTGTGTATAACCTCCCTTCCTTCCAATAAATGAGAATTAACATGAAATTAAACCAGTGGCACACCGAGGTGAACCACAGCGGGTGGTGGCAGGTCTGGGCTACCTTTGCTTTTGAGGACAAATCCTTGAATAAGGTACTGATTGATAATCAAATCTCATTTTTGCTTATTAACGGTGCTCAGTAGAGCTTGCAGTGAGCTGGAGACATACGGGCCTCTGGCAGAAGCAAGGAGAGAGAATGGATCAGAGCAAGTGGGGCTGTGACAGGTGACTGCCGTAAGGGCATCTGAGCAATCCAGAGATGTGTCCAAAGAATGGGTCTGCGTGGGCATCCGTGGTCCCACAGCATTGACAGGCTGGCAGGTGAAGTACACTCGGGGCTCCAGGTGGAGCCCAGGGGGCAAAGTTGAGCCTGGCTGAGCCACATCAGAAGTCCCTGCTCCTTCACAGCAGACTTGCAGTCATTGGCTGGAGGCTGGGGGAGGGTTAGAGAGGGCACAAGCCCAGTGGCTAGGGTTCCAGTCCTGGCGGGGGTGGGGCTGGGTTATGTTCAGTGTATCCAGGAAGATTATGGGAAATACAGTCTCAACACAGTGGCTAGAAAATTGCCACTGGGAGGCCTCATGGGTGCTTATTGCCTGTCCCACCTGGGGGCTGACCGACAGCACAATTTAATTCTCAGGTCTGGGTCTGGGAGGCAGTCTGTCTTCTGATCAAATTCTTACCATTTTCACGATTAGCTCAGGAACCAGGGCAGGCTTGGACCTGTGAGGACTTGGGAAGGCAGAGGCAGGGAGATGTGGCAGGGCCGTGGTCACAGAACACCATCAGTACACTGTGGATCCAGGAGAACCTGGCTTTCCTCCCGGGGTACAGACCCCTGAAAGAGCGTCATTCCTGTGCTTACCATGAAAAACATTTAAAAGCACATCAAACCGCAGGTTCACGTATTTTCTCAAACTCATTCAAGAGCTTGGTTGCAGGACAACCAACTGACCCAAAATCTGGGGAGACAGGGACCCGCAAGAAGAGGCAAGGTGCAAACACTGGCCTACCTGCCGTAGACACATGGGACACTGGCCGGTCAATTGGTGGAGGCTGGCTGTGGACGAGTGAGAGGATGTGGAGGCCTTGAGGGAGGCAGGAATTGGGGGAGTACACACTCTCTTCTCCATGAACCCCAAAGGGCACTCACAGAGAAGACTGGAGAAGGCTTTAAAAGTGTCCTGTCTGGATATAATAGGAGGAAAGGGTAGAACCACAATTCTAGATGAGGAAGCAGGCCCATGTACTTCTGAGGGTGAGCAGTCCAGGCCGAGGGAGCAACAGGGATAGACGCCCCGCGTTGGGAGTGGCTAGGTTGGTGAGGGGAATGGAAAGGAGGAGGCGAGTATGGCTGGAGCAGAGAGAGCAGGGAGTGGAGAAATAAGAGGGGAGGTTGGAGAGGTAGTGGGGGCTGGATTGTGTAAGGAGTTTTAGATGACTAAATGGACTTTTGGCTTTTAACTGGAGACGCCACTGCAGGGTTTTGAGCAAGAAGTGACGTAACATGACCTTTTAGGTTAAAATGATCCTGAAAATAGTCTGACAATTCCCGGTGAAGTTCAACTAACACTTACCATATAACCTGCAAGCACAGTCCTGAGTATTTGTCCTAGAGAAATGAGAACTCGTGTTTGCACAAAATTCTGTTCATTAATGCTCGTAGCAGCTTTATTTGTAAAAGCCAAAAATTGGAAACAACCCAGATGTCCCTCAGGGCTCGATGTGTGAATGGAAAAACAAACTTTGGTACCTCCAGACCATGAAATACTACTCCAGAATAAAAAGAACGAACAATTAAATACACATGACAACCGGGGTGGAACTTAAGGGCATTATGCTGACTGAAGAAAGCTAATCCCAAAAGGTTTTCTACTCTATGATTCCATTCATATAATACGTTCAAAATGGCAAAATTATAGTGATGGAGAGCAGGTCAGTGGTTGTCAGGGGGAGGGTTGGGGGAGGGTGTGACTGCAGAGGAGCAGCACGGGGAGTTTCTTTGTGGTGGTGGAATAGTTCTGTATCCTGACGGTGATGGTGGTTGCATAAATCTCTATGTGATAACATTTCATAGAACAATACAGTAAAAAATGACTGCATGAAAAAAGCGGGGAAATCCTAATGAGATCTGTAGTTGAGTTAATAGTGTACCGATGTCAGTTTTCCTTGTTTGATAATATACTGTGGGTATGTAGGATGTTGTTATTGGGGGAGCTGGGTGAAGGATACACAGAAATCTCCCTGCACTATTTTTGCAACTTTCTTGTGAGTCTAAAGTTATTTCTAAATAAAGAGCTAAAAAAGGGTCTCCCTGGCAGTTATGTTGAGTCAACACTGGAAGGGGTCGGGAAGCAAGGAGACCACTTAGAGTCTCCCGCAGTCACCAGATGGGAGATGGTGGTGGCTGGGACTGGGGTGGGATTGGTGGTGGAGCTCCTACCTGTCCTTCTGGGCTATGCAGTGGAGCAGCCTTCAGAAGAGCCAGTGTCCCAGCCTGTCACTACCTTGTCACCATCTCTGCTATCATCTCTGGATCCAGTCCTTGACCCGGTGCTGATTCTGATGCTACTTTCTGCTATTGTGGCTGCTGTTTGAACCACACAGCCAGTGTGGGTGCTGCTGCCACCAGTGATGCCACGGATTCCTGCTTCTTTGTTGCCACAATTGCCCGAGACTTCACAGGCCCTTGACTTTTACTGTCTGAACTGTATTGCCTCTGCGCGTCCAATAGGAAGGAGACCACAACCTGCCCCGTGTGGTTTGAACTGGACTTTCCCACTGTTTCCTGCTGGAGGTGTATCATATTCTGCTCTTTCCACTCTCTCTTTCTCAGGAAAGATGGTAGAATCCTCTCAGGCAGCTTCTAATTCCTTTTCCACATCCCTGGAGGCAGAGTTCACCTTAGGCATATTTTCCAGTGGGTTCTCCTTATCTCTCAGCTCCTTCTCCTTCCTTCTGAGAGAAGGAAGGAAAATCTCAGTATCAAAACATTTTCCTTCCTACTGACCCAATTTTGTGGTGTGCATCCTCATGCTCTCTCAGGAGTGTGGCTAGCTCAGTGATCTGTGGGGAAGTACCACACAGAGGCTCGGTCATCCCAATTTCCCTCCTCTATGGTGTGGAGGATGCAGCTGCCCCACTTCTGTTCTTGGCCATCAACCCTTTGGGCATCATTCTAATGTCAGCACACTGGCCCACACCCTTCCAGTGCATCCTTCTGGTGGGAGACAGAGCCCTCCTTGTTGATTCCTGGCTGCAGCCAGACCCTCCACCGTCCCATCCTCCTAGAAGCATCTGCCGATGGCTTTGTGGCCACTCTGATATGAACCCTTCTCCAGGGCTAGCAGCAAAATGAAACACAAAATTTATGTTAAGTCCTTGAGTGGTTCTGGACCACTGAGTCACAACTGCAATCTATTTCTTAGTAAGGTTATGAGAAGCCGTGTATGAGTTTTTAATCCTGTTAAACATAGACTCAACCTTTGTGGAAAAATATAAAAGCTTTAGCCTACTTCGAGATCCTTCCATTTTTATTCCATTAAAATAAATTCTTTATCAAAGTATACATGACTTCTAGGCACCTCATAACAATCATAAAATTGCTACTAGAAAAGCAACTCTATAATTTTTAGATCAACATTAAAATATAGCAACACTTACTTGTTTCCCCATTTCCCCCCGAATCTGTATGTTCTCTGTGATGTTATTTAAGTCTCTAAGAGACACATCATAGTCATTGAGCATCCATCCACTGGTGAATCCCGCAAGATGAAAGATCCAAAGCCTGAGTTTCAATTCCCGCGTGGATGCAATTCTTTCTAGACATAGCACATCTGTTACCCTGTTACATTCCCTGCCCTCCTGCTAAAATTTATCTTCAGTCAGATAATTTATTTTTCACATCTAAAGATGGTTAACCCATTAACATGTATAATAAACTCATTTGTATTCCAGTTACAATCATCTGAATTATTTGCATTTAAAAATTTTTCTCTATGCCTGTTTTTCTGATTTCATATTCCCTGGTGCTCACTCTCGGGGACAGAGCAGAGACTAGTATTTAGTTAGAGGTGTATCATTTCTGAACCCTGGGTCATTTTTCTCTGTCGCTTGGACTAACAAGGAGGTTCTTCAACAGTCTTCCATTCAGATTTTATCAGCGTTAATCAGCATCATCAGCAGTGTTTTCTCAAACAGTTGGGGTTTTCTCAATCTAAATTATACTTAAATTCAATTTTATCTAAAATTCTTAATCTAATTTTATGTTCAACAAAATTGAACTTTGAATGTTCTCAAATCAGTTATTAAAACTTAAAGGCTGCATGTGTAAAACACTTGGCAGGGTGCATGGCATATACCAGGCACTCGCTGAATGGCAGTTATTATTATGTTATAATAATATTGTTACAATATATTGTTGTTACTGTTACAAATGCAGCCCCTAATTCAATGATGTGAACATAACAGGTTAGCGCCTTGTGACACGTGATGGCCTTTATCGTCATTCTCCACCGGGAATGCAGCCCAGGTGTCACACATTCATGCTTTAAAATATTATACAAATAGTATACAATTAAACCTGAGAAAATTATTATCTAACGTTTGTTAAAGTTTGGAAGCCAACTAAATATATCTATTCTGATCAGAAACAAAGGATATATTTTAGCTTATATCACTGACCCTTTAGCACAGTTTATAGACATGTTTTCAAATATTCAACATATATAATAATTCTCATTATTGGATCACAGTTCCTCAAAATCTATGAAAAAAACAAGGGTACTTGTAGGCATACAGGCAAACAATTAGATTTACAATAGAAGAAGTGTGACAGGCTAGGGAGAACCAGGTTTGGTTCTGGAATCGCTGCTGACTTGGACAGACCATCCCCCTTTGTAGAGCTTCAGTTTCTCTAGACCAACTGTGTTTTCTAGTGTTACTTCTTCATTAACATCCCGTTGTGGTTGTAGAGGCCCAGGTTTTTTCAGATGTAGCCTTCAAACTAGGTGGGGCATTATTCTTCAGGTCGAAATGTGGCTTGATTTATTTAAATGTGGCTTTTGAAGTCTGATGATAGCGACTCTGTTTTTCAGTAGTAAACCATCATAGACTCACAAAATTTTAGTTCCTATCAGCAAAATAGGAACTCAGAAATCTAATCTTGGTCCATGATTCTCAACCCTGACTGCACATTTCTATAACCTGAATAGGCTTTAAAATTTTTAAATTCTTGGGCCCCAGCCCTGACCGGTTGCGTCAGAGTCACAGGGGTGGGGCCTGCCTCTGTGTCTCCAGAACCCGGAGGCTGTGAGGCACGCAGAGGACAGAGAACTGCTGATTGAGGCCTGTCCTTATCTAAATTAAATCTACTTTTAATTAAAGTAGCGGTTTTTTTTCTTCTGACAGGGAGGCATCTGGGAATAAATATCTTCTCATTCTTATTGGTAAGAATCTTCTGTGGTTCAGAGAGGCTCTTTAACGTGGGAGCCACCTCACTGTTTCTTTTAGTAAAGTGAACTTTAAAGTTTATAAAGAAACATTTAAAATGATCATAATCATATCTAAATGGTCAGTTCCTTCAGAGATTTTGTATTTTAGAATAGCAATGCATAAAGCATGATAATCCAGACACATTGTCAAAACATACGTCTCAGTCCGTTCAGACAGCTGTAACGAAAACACCAAAATTTCTAAATAACAGAAATTTCTTTCTCACAGTTCTGGAGGCTGGGAAGTCCAAGATCAAGGCAGTGGCCAATTTGGTGTCTTAGTGAAGGCTCATTTTTCATAGCTGGCTGACTTCTCACTCTGTCCTCACGTGGAGGAAGGGGTGTGAGGGAGCTCTCTGGGGTCTCCTTTAAGGACACTAATCCCATTCATGAGGGCTCCACCCTTATGACCTAGTCACCTCCCAAAGGCCCTGCCTCCTAACACCATCACATTGGGGGTTAGGATTTCAACATATGCATTTTGGGAGGACGCAAACATTCAGTCTATAGCAATATAGAGAGAATTTTCAAATTAGTTAAAAGGCAACTGAATATCAGATATAAATATCCTTGACATCCAGAAAAAGACAATAGATCTAGATGGAGATATGTATAGTTTATTATTCTATCGTTAGAAATGATGGTGCTACTAGCTAACATGAACGGGCTCCTGGTGAGCCAGACAGTATTCTAAGCATCTTAGGGCAGGATCTCGTTCAACCCTCACAACAATCCGTGAAGTGGGTACCACGTTACCTCACTTTACCCATGAGAACATTGAGACACAGTGAGCACTTTACATTTATAAATGTTATGTATTATCATTAGTAATTATAATGTGAATTCTAAGCCTTCTTTCTCAAAAATTTCTGTACCTTAGTAGTCTTTATTATTTCCAAGTACTGCTAGTATTTGAGATGCCGACCTTTATTAAAATATGTTTTACTCCTAAGGCAAAGCCAGAAGGCAAAGTCTTCAAAGCAGTTGACTCTCCCATGCAGACATAGTTAACAAAGCCGGAAAAACAAAGGGTAAGATCAAGGGTTCATAGACCAAAATTTTAATTGCTTTGCTTTCTCAATTCCCCAACTTTCAAGTTTTGAAACTCATTTACTATCTAAAGAGTGATACTAGGAGATAATGCGGTAAGTAGAAATTGCACAGGGAGACAGACTTCTAGTTCCAGCTCTCATTTAGGGGTGTGATCGTGCAAAACTCCCCAACCCTGCTGAGACTTTGTGCATGTGCTGTGAAATGGAGGGGGCAGTAGTGGTAACAGTAATCACCACCGACAACGTCTGCCACAGCTTCTTCGAAGTGGTGGTGTCGTGATCAAATGAGATATTTGTCCGAGAGTGCTTTTGGCTGTATGATGACATACAGATATTAGTTTTTCTTCTTGGTATTATTGTTACTTTATTATCTTATTATTTTTGCTTATTATTACCACAAACTAAAAGTGGTCCTGCTTTCTAGAGTAGATGGAGGACAGGATGAATGAGTGCTGGAGACAGAAGCCCAGTCTCCCTTGTGAGATGATGGGGAGATTTTAAGCTTGGAATCATGAAAGTACTTTTAGCAGGGAAATCTCTTAGTTTGATTTGCTTTCAAAAAAGAGAATTTTGACTGCAGAGGGAGAAGATATGTGGGGAGGTTGTAACTGGGCTTGAGGAGTAAGCGGTAGAAGCCATCCAAGATATAGATCATTGTTATTTTATCAATCCAAATGCACAGTTTTTTGCTTTTAAAACTAGTCCTTTTATTTGTTATGAACATTTTTACCTTAAAAGCCTCTATTATATATGATTTAAAGATACTCTCCCTTTCTTTCCAAATTTATTCTATATTAAGGTCCATATCCTCTTATGAAATTAACTCTCAGCTTATTAATTTACTTTTAAGTGAGTATTTTCACTTGAGTGTGAACGAATCCACACTAAAATAGTAACAATACATTGTGGTGCACTTACGCAAACTCAGTATTTGCTTAGAGGAAGTAGCAAACAAACTCTAAACCTTGCAAATAAAAATAATCTCATTTCCACTATATGCTGCATTATGATTCGGAAAGTTCAGTTTTGGGGTATTATGAGATCTGCATTAGGTGGGCATGGGCATAGTACGGACTGTGAAGCACGCACCTGAATTCTATTCCTCAGCCTGTTCACCGCCAATTTTCAGGCGCTGACATCATTAAGTTTAATTCCGCTTTCAACAGACAGAGAGCCTGGACTTTGGGGAGTCAGGGACAGCTGGGTTTGAATCATAGTCTTGCCACTTATCAACTGTGTGACCTTGTATGGGTTCACCTCTGTGAGCCTGGGACTCCTTCATAAATTGGGGATCCGAGTGTCCGTGTCACGTGGTGAGGTTGTTGTGAGGGTTGACTAAAGAGTGTACTGAGTTTCCAGGGGTGCAGGAGGTCTTCAGTACATTTCAGTTGCCCCTCCACCCCCAGCCCACAGTGTTCTGTCTACAATTTTTCCTGTAATTTCGTACTTTAAAATAGAGAGTTTTCCTAGGAGGATCTGATTTTACTCTGTGTTGGATCTCAAATCATCTTCCCAGTATTAACTTTGATAGCAAAGATGCTACAAGTTTAATTTTCTGTAGATTGGACATAGAATGTATTGGAGGATTTTTAACTTAGAGTCACATACAATAACTTAATTTTTCTCTAACTATAGCACTTAAGTCTCCATTTCCCCATTTCCTAGTAATTATGCCCATTCAAGGTAACACGGTCGGGGCCGCCTGGTGGCGTAGCAGTTTCGTCTGCGCTTGGCAGCCCGGGGTTCACCGGTTCGGATCCCGGGCGCCCGAGGACGCACTGCATGTCAGCCATGCCGTGGCGGCGTCCCATATAAAGTGGAGGAAGATGGGCACGATGTTAGCCCAGGGCCAGTCTTCCTCAGCAAAAAGAGGAGGATTAGCAACGGATGTTAGCTCAGGGCTGGTCTTCCTCACCAAAAAAAAAAAAAAAAAGGTAACACGGTCAATTCCAGGTAACTCACTCTTCTTTCATGTAAAGACCTGATCCTTCAGAGCTCTTTTTTTCTCTCACATGGCGTCTGGGTAGCAGAGTGGGATGTGAATTATGCCACCTCTAGGCCTTGGAGGAGAGGCAGCAGCTGGCTCCTGGTTCTCCCTGCCTTCTGGAGATGTCTCCTCCCACCTGGTCCTTGGGCACTGCCCCTGCCCTCACTGTGTCTACTACTGCAGTGTCCCTGGTCTGATCTTAGCATGGCCAGTACCTGGAGGTCTTTCTCTGCTGACTTCACCATCACTTCGGCTTTTCCTGGTGCTGTTTTCTCACTGAGACTCAGCCACACCCATATCGAGTCCTGGCTTTGGTCTACTCACAGCCTTTGCTACAGGTTCTCATTGTCTCAGACTACCCCGATAGGAGGGCTCATTGGCTGACAACTCACAGGCCCCTCTGTGTCCCTCTCAAGGGCCCACGGGAATTTTCCAGCTCTCCTTCATGCCCTGCTGGTGCCAAGGGGAGCCGGTATGGAGGAAAGCAGGAACTGCTGGTCCTCTCTGTTGAAATCTGCCCGCTGGCATTTCTGTTCTGTTGCAGACTTCTTGAGTGGCATTGGCACCACCGAGAGTTTCAGGTGAAGGGGATGTGAGTGTCCTCTGCTTTTGGATGCCAAGTGTCTCTGAAGAGTTCCCGTATACCCTCCTGGGGTTTTGATCTCAGTGGGCAAGATCCACCAGGTTCATCATAGAATTTACTCAGTTTTTCAAGCTAGTCTTGATATTTAAAGCTTATCTTTGGAGTCCAGGGAAAACCTCTAAGTACCCAGCTCATATAAGGGAAAATCAGGGTTTTTCCCATCCTGTTTTAAAACAGGTCTACTTGAAAGTCCAAGATGGGCAATGGCTTCTTCTGCCTGTCTCGCTGTGCCCTTTCCTTTAAGCGACAGATACCGCAGTTTCAAAGAGTGGAGGACTTCGAGGTAATAAGAATATTCCAGGATGCGTGTTTAGATGATATTCCAAAATATTATTCTACTACCTGCACAAGTAATATTTTACTTTTTGTTCTTTTATGTTTTGCATTTAGGTTTTTTTTTGCTTTTTTGCCTTTTGGTCCAAGGAATTGTACATCAGATATTCATTGGGCAAATCTTGTATTCAAGACTAAACTTTATTGATGTGAAATTTGCAACTTCTCTTTTTAATAATCCATTTACAGTTTTTGTCTCTCAAAGGTTCTGTTTTTTATAATTCTACATTTTATGATCATTCATTTCCAACTGGTGTCAACTGTGCTGAATGGTAATATTTTAAGCTGCATTAACTTTAATTCCTATTTCTATACTTTGATTTGTATTCCTCTAAAAGAAATATATCATTTATCATAAAAAGATTCTAGAGAGTAATAATCTCATTTTCTACTATTAGCCTTCTCTGCCAATTATAGCTCCTCAATGATATGCTTTATTTAATTATTAGAGGTTAGAGAGAGGCAGTTTCTTAAACAACTCTCTGTTCCTTTGTGGCTGACAGAGTCTTAATATAGCATTGGGATGTGCGGATCCCTGCTCCCTGTTATAAGCAGAAGCACTAAGTGGTCTCAGTTAAATTATTAACAAAATACACAGGTCAAGCGTGCAGCCCTTTGCCCGACTTGTCCCCATTTCTTTGCTCTTAAAAGTGCTATTGTAATGTTGCACAAAAGGCACTCACGTATGATTTGAGTTAAAAACCTGATCAATTGGTTGCCAGAATGTGTTGGAGAGCTAACATTTAGTAATTGCAGTTTTTTTGTTCACATGTACAAGTGCACTGGAGTGATCCAATTCTCTAATTCAGTGATAATAATCGTACCTAATATTTTTAAGCACTGTGACAGGCATTATGCTAACCACTTTTAATCTTCACAGTCCCAAGGAGTAGATACCCATTTTGCAGGTGGAGAACCAGAAATTTAGAAAAGTTGACCAAGGTCACGTAACTGGAAGGTAACAGAGCTTAAGCCCACCTGCCCTTTTTCCCACCATGTAACATAGTGTCTGAACTGGGATGTCTTTGAGAGTGAGATGGGACACTATTGCTGTTTACACTGGGGTGACAGTTGTAAACCAGAGCTTTTCTGTGCAGACCAGGACATATGCTTACTCTCACTCTAAGCCCTCTTGGTGGGGAGCTTTCAGTTATTGAGGCAGGAAAGGAATACTCTGGAGTCCTTTCCAAGGTCCTTTCTCCAAGGTTGGAAAGTCCCTGGTCTCCAATAGGATTCAGTTTTTACTCAAAGGAGGCGACTTTCCATGACTGGATCTGTGATGCAGTACTGTGGAAACATGGTCGGGACTGTACCCCAGTCCCTCTCTGTTTGTGTCATAGAGCTTGTTTATTCAACATGTATTTGTTGGGCACTACCATGCATTGTACATTTTGATGGGAACTGGGAAAATGAGGATGGAAAGACATGATCCATGGTCTCAAGGAATTTAGAAGCTCGTGTGCAGACAAGAGCTAGCAACCCCAGAATAGGGTGAACAGAGCCGTAAAGGAGAGCGGAGGAGGCCCAGGTGCAGTGGGACCACAACTGGAGGAGTCGGTCAGGGGCAGATACGCGGAGCCCGGGAGGAGAGTGACATGATGGGATTTATGTGGAGAACGGCTGCAGGGGGCAGAGACCAGAGAGACGGGAAGAACAGTAATTGGTGGTTCCAGTTATCCAAGCGAGAGATGAGAAAGGCCGGACAGTGAGGATGGAATGGAGAGAACAGAAATGATCGCAACAGAGCGGGCGGGATCCACATAACGTGGAGATGGATGGGAGGTCAGGGGCAAGAGGGAAAGACCCCTCCTCCCAGGTTGGATTCTTACCTTGTGTGTCTGTCTCCCCCATTTCTGGAGACAGAATCCAGCAGGGGGGGTTCCTTTAGTGATGACCCTGGCAGGGAATGGCAGGGTGGAGCCAGTATTTGAGGCAGCTCAGGCTCCTGTGAAGTAGAGATAACACTTCTGGCCACTGGGAAGTCAAAATGAGAGACGAGGAAGGTGCTTTGACATGGAAAAGCAAATGAGCAGAATACTATTATTACTATGAATGTTAATGATTATAATAGACATTCTGGACTTGAAATACGGTGGTGATGATGATCATGGTGGTAATAGTAGTTAATACTTTATTTGACAATACATTCCTGACACGGTTCTCAATGCTTTAGATGCGTCAACTAATTTAATTCTTACAATAACCTCACTTTACAGATGAGGAAACTGAGGCACAGAGAAGTTAGGCAGTTATTCAAGGTCAAAGCTATTTAATGGCCTAAAATGAGTTTTGGTTCAGCTCTCTGGTTCTTCTTCCTTCTTTTCTCTCCTGTTCCATCCGTGTCAGGTGTCAAGTACAGTGTAGCTGTGAGTTTGCGTCCAGTCTTTCTCTGGTGGACTGGGGGTTTCCTGCCCCTGTCCGCTGTCCTGTCCGCCGCCTTTCCAGGTGCAGTTCACTTTCTGACTTACTGTTAGCAGTGTGTTGGCCCAGGTGCTCTAAAGTCTGCGTTGATAGAAGAGTGGGCTCTTAAGCAATGGCAGACAGTGCTCACACAGGGGGCGCAGCAAGAGGGCCCGAGGGTTTGGGTCTCCGGTGAGTGTTTAAGGATGAAGTTCAGTACCTGTGCTGTCTGTGTGCCCCCCAGAGGGCTTAATGGTGCCTCTGTGTGCAATGTGGGAGGGAAAGGGGGTAAGAACATAGGAGAGAGAAAAATAAGAGAGGGAGACAAGGAAAAAGTGAAATAATAGGAACTAGAAAGAGGAATTAAATGCCGCCCGTCTGACTGATTGCATGGATGAATGACTGAAAGGACAAAATTTGGGAGTACCTGCTGTGTACCAGGCACCCTATTAGGCCTTTTAATATCAATTATCCCACTTAATCTGACACTTACTCCACTCTTTGTTGAAGAAAATGCAGTCTGGCCATTTTATGCTAGCCGTGTTCTTGTACGCCTTTTATTCTGACAGCCCACGGCCACGTGTTGTAATTCCAAGTTCTTCTTCTTGTAGTAGACGACTTTGTTGGGAATTTTCAGGCTGCTCAGCCTTCACAGCTTTGGCTTGACCCTCTTCTCCTCCTCTGGAAAAACGTCTATGGGTTTCGTCTCTGCAGCCCTTGGACCCTTTTAATAAGACCTTCAGAGCTGTAAAGCTCAATGGTGCATGTGATGGATGGTGTAGGAAAGATAGTAAAAAAAAGTTCTCCATCCTTACCAGGTCCCACAAACGAAAAAGTGTGAGTAATGGGTTAAATAGAGCTCTCAAGTTATAAAAGTCACAGTGATATATGCGTGTAATTTTCAGCACAGAGATTTATTAATTTGCATTCAGATCATTAGAGCCAATTAGGAGCTTCTGCTTCTCCAGCAACGCTTTAAATCTTTTACCTTTTTTCTCCCTTGTGAACCCCACATCACATCTTTACAGACTCAGGCTTAAAATTGACCTCTGGAGTTAGTGTCTAGAAAGAAGGAATTCTATACAGCTGCCCCCTTCCCCTGCTACCAGACCCAGAAGCTCCTTTTCCATTTTCTCAAAATTGGGGCCTTTTTCTTTAAAGGAACTCTACTTACCATTCATCAGGTAGACCATTTGGAGCAATATCTACAGGAATTAATAAAAGAGGAGAAAACTCTCTTCAGTCCTCCTTTTCCTCCTTAATTGAGACGTCTACCTGTTATTGTTATTTCCAGGAAAGGAAAAGAACAGACGAGTAATTGAAACTCTGTTTGAAAACCTGACTCCTGGTGTCAGGCCACAAGTGAGAACTCACGGGGTTTTCCTCATTCGCCTCACCACCGACCTGGGATGGTGTCTGCCGGGAACACATGTCAAGTGAACCTTAAGAAACATTGACAAAAGTCGATTTAATTTGTCAGGGATTGCCTAAGTAATGGTACAGGTCAGTTAATCAGTTCACCATTCTTTGGGGATTCATCTGGCTAATCTCTGGCTACTATAAATTGGTTGTACATATTCTGCCGTGTTCCCACCACTTGTTGTCCATGGCTGGCATTTTCTTTCTGTTGGTTTTGCTGTATTCCAATCATATTATCAACTCTCTGAGCTGGAAGCAATATAGTTTGTGTTGCTTATCACTAGCCAGTGAATCCTTATAAATAACTTAAAAAACAGTCCAAGAATCCATCACGTCCGCCCTGACGGTCTTTATTCCCAGGTTATTCCTTTAGTCTCTCTGCCCCCATTTCTGAACGGTGGAGAACAGATCAGGATCTCCCGTCCGTGATGGTGACCGATGTGTGCACTGACCCGTGGACTCACTGTGGGGGCACTTTACCTTCACTGCAGCCACAGTTTTGTCACAATGCTTTTATTTTGGATCCCCTGTTAATTTCCTGTCAGTTTAATTAACACGGCTGTTTCTGACCTTCTCGATCCTGAAGCTTTCACGCACCCCCCCTTCCTTTCCCTGAGCGTATCATCTTACCACCCACATTTCTAGAAAATGTGAGGTGCTAGGCTTCATCTGCTCCCTCCCTTGTGCTCTAAGTCTGCTCTTGATTACATCCCTCCTCAGCTCCTTCCGGCCATGGCGAGGCTGACCCTCTACCTCTGCCCTTCATGAGCTGGCCCCTGCCTGCTGCTTCAGCCTCATATGCTGCAAATGCTCTTGCTCCTGTTTGTCTCCCCGCCGTGTTAACCATTTGCATTCCTTCAAGTGAGCCTTGGTCTGCACACCTCCGCCGGCCGTGACCAGACGCCTCAGCCCTGCCGAGCTGGTTTCAACTCTTCCTCCTCTGAACGTGGCTCTGAAGTCTGGGTTTTTGAGACGCCTCCCACAGGCGCCGTGCCCTCTGCATATCCCGATCAGGGCTCCAGTCACGCTGCGGTCCAGTTGCCTGTGACTGTCTTATCTGTTCTTATGCTGCCGCATCTACAGTCGTGCATGGTACATGAGCTTCAAGAAATACGCGTTGGAAGTGGAACAGTGAGAAAATGCATGAAGGACTGAATCTTGTAACCAGTTGCCGTTCAGTCAGTTCTGCCCCAGAGCACCTCTTAACTCTGCTGCTGTCTGTGTCAGCCCTCCTTCGCTGTTCCGTTTCCTTCCAGCTCAAGCCTTTATTTATTTCTGCAGAGGCAGTTAGTTCAGTGGTTTCAAGTGTGTCTTTGAAGTCTCGCTGTCTTGGTGTGGAGCCCCTGTGGCTTGGTTTGCTAGCTGTGTGGCCTTGTCCAAATTACCTATTTGCTGTGCCTTATTTCTGTCTTGTTGTCTATAAATGAAAGATAATAATAATACTCCCTTCCACAGGGTTGTTGTCTGGATTAACTAAGGTTGTTCCTATAGTACATAGTAAATGGTTGTTATATATGGACTATTTTAATTATTGCTAGCTTCCACTTTTACAATTTTCTTTTCTGTTTTTGTGAACTATTAAGACATGCAGATGGGGATAGAGATTAATATAGCAAAAATATAGCCTATGTGCCCACTACCAGTTTCAGAAAGAAAACAACAAAGATAGTAGAAGCCACCTGAGGACTTTTCCTATGTCACCTTTTCCTCCCTCCGTCTCTCCCCTTCTCCCTTCCTCCATCCCAAAGATGACCACTGACCTAAATTTGGGGGTTACCGTCTGTGTGTACCTTTTTATACAGCGACTCTGTAGCTGGGAATCGTGAACGCTGTATGGTATGCACTGCGTTGTGCCGCTTCTTTATCTCCCTGCCTCTGGTTCCCTACTCCCCAGCGCACCCCTTGAATCAGTAATCCATACTGTTGTTAGAGTTATCACCCCAAAACACAAATCTGATTCTGTAAGTCATTCACAATCTATCCTTTTTTAAGATAGACTTTGTTTTTTCTTTTAGAGCAGTTCTAGTTTATAGCAAAATTGAGAGGAAGGTACAGAGATTTCCCATATCCCCACTGCTCCCACAGAAGCATAGCCTCCCCCATTATCAACATCATTCACCAGAATGGTGCATTCTTTACCAAGGATGAACCTACATTGACACATCATAGTCACCCAAAGTCCATAGTGTCTCTTAGTGTTCACTCTTGCTATTGTACTTTCTATGAGTTTGGACAAGTGTATGATGACATGTATCCACCATTATCATATCATACAGAGTGTTTTCACTGCTCTAAAAATCCTGTGCTCTGCCTATTCATCTCTCTTTCCACTGCCCCATGCCAGAAACCACTGATCCTTTTACCATCTCCATAGTTTTACCTTTTCCAAAATGTCATGTAGTTGGAATCATACAATATGTAGCCTTTTCCGATTGGCTTCTTTCACTCAGTAATATGCATTTAAGTTTCCTCCATGTCTCATCAGGACTTGATACTTCATTTCTTTTTAATGCTGAATAATATTCCATTATCTGATGTATCACAGTTTATTTATCCACTCTCCTACTGAAGGACATCTTGGTTACGTCAAGTTTTGGCAATTATGAATAAAGCTGCTATAACCATCCACGTGCAGATTTGTGTGTGGACATAAGTTTTCAGCTCCCTTGGGTAAATACCAAGGAGTGCGATTACTGGATTGGATGGTAAGAGTATATTTAGTTTTGTAAGAAATTGCCAAATTGTCTTCCAAAGCGGCTGTACCATTTTGCATTCCACCACCCATGAATTAGAGTTCCTGTTGCTCCCCATCCTTGCCAGCATTTGGTAGTGTCACTGTTCCAGATTTTGGCCATTCTCATAGGTATGGAGTGGTCACCATCTGTTCTTGGATCCCCATTACGTATATTCTCATCTTCTCCCAACTGTGGTTCAAATGCCACCTTCTCAAGGAGGCCTTCCCTGGACATTCTAAAATAGAAATACCCCTCCTCGTCTTCCCTTCTTCATTTTTCTTCACAATACTTCTTACCTTATGACACACTATATATTTATTATTTATTATTTTGTATATTTCTCCAACTAATATGTAAGTTCCATGAGGTCAGGGACTTTTGTCTGTCTTGTTTTCTGCTATATCCCTACTGCCTAAAACACCCTGATACATAGTAGGTGCTTGTTTAATGAATGTTGCATGTATAGAATGTAGTTCCAACTCCTCAGTCTGGATTTCAACCATCTTTATTTTGGCCTTCTCCAGTGTCACTTCCCCACCCTAATACCATCACTCCAATTTGCAGTACATCTTTTCCTCTCCCAGGCCTTCATTCAAGCTGTTTCCTGTGTCTGGGCTACCGCCCCTCTCCCACCCATTTCTGCTTACCTCTCCATCAAGCTCAGCTCAAATCCTGTCTCCTCCAAGAGACCTTCTCAGATTCCCCCAGTTGAAATGAATCTTTCCCTCTCCTGGGCTCCTTTAGCACTTTGTACTTGTTTCATAGTCTTCCTTACTTCAGATTTGTTTATGTATGTGCGTCCTGCAGGAACATGGAGTGTAGGAATCTCTTCATTTCCATCGTACTCCATAGCACCCAGCACAGTGCTTCTGCCCATCTGTTCAGTGGGTGATCGATAAAGCTTTGTTTAATCAGTTGAATCTGAGTGGGAGGAGGGACTTCAGAAAGGCTATTCATATCCCTTGGAAAGAGTTCTGAACTCTTGTTTTGTGATTGTTTGACTAAGCAACCCCTTAGATGGCAAAGCAGTATGGAAACTTGAAGCTCTTTAGTTAAAATTATGATACTTCCTTGTAATTCTCTGAATATTTCCATAATGTTGGCCCACAGTGCAGAGCAATCAGAGTACTTTAATTCCATGTCTTTTCTCTCATTTGCCATCCATTGTTTCTGTTGTTACAACTTTCACTCAATTTTTAATATTTTTTCATTTAAAATTAATTCAGAAACATAGGCTCATTTCATTTCTAATCCAACTGACTTTCTGCCAGGTGTGTTTTGTGTGTGGGTTCAGAGGAAAGAATGACTATGTGGGGGTGTATGTGGAATGCCATTTTCTGCCTCATGGAGTAGGAAAGGCATTTCCCATTATAAAAAATGTGCAAATTAGGGAATTTCCAGAAATATAAGTGTGTGTTCTGAGAGCAGTAATGCTAAGTAAGAGGGAGTGTATAATTTACTTTTGATTTTGGCTATAGCCACTTTTGTAGGAAAAATCCCTGATTATGGCTTTATTTAGCAGGATGGAGTAGAATCTTAAATCTTAAAGCTGAATGAGTCCTTAGATATCACCTAGTACAGAATTTCTTTATTCTTTCTGAATCAGTGCACTCTTTTTTTGACAAATATTAGTAACAATGCCTTAGTGGCTTAAAATAAATTTTACCAATAATATAATCAACACACATATATTTTAAAAAATCAATATAACACCTTGACAGAAATATAAAGGACAAATATAAAGGACAGACACTGCATGAACTCACTCATATATGGAATATAAGTGAACACATGGACAGAGAGAACTGATTGGTGGTTACCAAGGGGAAGGGGGGTGGGGGGTGGGCACAAGGGGTGAAGGGTTACATCCACAAGGTGATGGACAAACAAAAATGTACAACTAAAACCCCACAGTGTTATAAACTATTAAAGACATCAATTAAAAAAAATGGTAAAAAAAAAGAAAATATATAATAAAATTATATATGTATAAAGATTATATATGTATACATAAATAAAATTATGTATAATTTATATATAAAATGATGTTTATTATATATAAAATTATATATGCACATACACATGCATCAGTATCAATATACGAAGGGTTGAGCATGACACCTCTGGAAGAAGTATGAAGCAGTAAGGTGCTTGCACCTGTGCATAGAATCAGATTTATTTGATCAGATTTGTGCGTAGAATCAGACCATGAATGGAACAACCACAAATGCCGTCAGATACAGGTGTGTTGTGTTGGCTACTCAAATACCATAACTGGCCTTATGTCAATGGTATCGTTTTCCCAGATGGTGAACTATCATTGATAAAGTTCAACATGAAGCGAGTTCACTCATACACACACAGTCACCCACATATACACATATATTGTGGCCGCATTCCTGGAAAATCAATGTGTATTAAAATAGCACGAAACAAAAAGTACTTTGTGTTTACATGTGAGAAAAGGAGTTAACGTGTAGGTTCATACAGTTATAAAAAGGGTTTATCTAATATCTGAATGGTTGGTGGAAAATATGGAAAATCACGCAGAACATAGGACAGTTTTTCCTTTAGTGGGATTGTCCCACTCATTACCTCTGTGACTGCCCCTTACTTATCAAATGCCCTCAAGAATGGTCCATGATCGTTGTGATCCCACCTCCCCATAAATGTCCAGATTGCTCCCTAGTGGTTGGAGCCACCCGGCTGCAAATCTCTAGCCTAGTCCTGTAACCTCCTTGAGGAGTTTGAGGACCTCGGTTTCAGTTACCTGGAACTAGTCGCATAACTAGTTAAGCTTCGTGCAGCTCATGAGCTGCCTGGCGGCTTTGCTATGTCTGTAGCTACGGTGTCCATCAGACTTAGTGTCAGAAATATCCAGATAGATGATAATTAGGAGGAAATGTGGAACCGGACTGCCTGGAATTTGAACCAGCCGCTTACAAGGTTTAAGCAAATAATTTGTGCTAGTTACCCTGTTTTACTCTCAGATTCTTCAACAGTAAACCACAGGTAGTAAAAGAACCTGACTTACAGAGTTGTTTTGAGGATTACGTTAGAAAGTGTGTATAAACATTTGGTAAAGGATAGTGATGATGATGGTGACGCCGATGATGATGACAATGACAATGATAAAGAATTGTACTTGAGAAAAAATTCAAGTTCTTTATCTTTGATTTTCCTTCTTACTTAACTAGAAATTTTTTTCTTTAAGCAGCTCGATAGCCTAGTTTTTATTCCAGTCTGATCCTTATTATCACTCTTGCAGATTTCATCGTTTTAAGTTAAATGCTCACACTTTTCCCTTTAGCCAATACTATAATTTAAATTGCCTAACAGTTGAATCTTTTCTTCACTGACACACTGGAGATTTGTGTACTTGACTTTAAATGAAGTTGTGTTAATAAAATCCTTTTTACATTGGTAGAGAACAAATATCTAAATTTTATTGCACCACTATTTTTGAAAAAGATGTTTCCCTTTGCTTTTGCAGAAGCTGTATTCCCAGAACCTAGCTGCTGTAATGATTTCCACAGTAGCACACAAATTCTGTA
Source organism: Tapirus indicus (assembly GCA_031878705.1). Lineage (NCBI taxonomy): Eukaryota > Metazoa > Chordata > Mammalia > Perissodactyla > Tapiridae > Tapirus > Tapirus indicus. Next base: position 151,192,003 of record CM062918.1, on the reverse strand, counting down.
TTAATCTCTCCGCAGTTTTCTCAGTTAAATGCATTTTTATGCTTGACAGGATTAGGATAGTCTAGGAAAATTAGTTTTCTTTTCTTATTACTTTTCCTGTTTAATTTGTAACCAGTTAAAACACCACAGTATGATGGATGGTTGATCCTAGTAAAAGTGCAAAGTTAAGGGATAATTGGCAGACTTTGGTTAAGCAATGAAATCTTCCACTCTTCAACAGCCTTTAAGACAACCTCATTATTAAAACGTACATACTAGCGAAATTCTGGATGTGCATGGAATTTAATTACTGACTAAGTAGCAGTGATGCCAAGGTTTTATTTTTATGGTGGATGTGTAATGTTTGTAAAGCAGCCTGTGGAATGGGTGAGGCCTAGCAACCACAGAGGAGCTTGCATGAAAATGGAATTTTGCAGCTAGATAACTACATCCTGGTCACTTCCTGTTTGCTTAACAGGAGCCCATCAGTGCAGGACTTCCAGTTGTTTGGTCCAGTCAAGAATCATTCCTGGAAACCTAGCGCAATTTACATATTTTGCTAGTGGAAATTAAATCTTTTCTGGTGATGACAGTATAGGATGTGAGCCAGTTATTTCCCAAAGAAGCTGAGGTCCCATTTTGTAACATTGTGGCTATTTCCAACTTTATTTTTAGGGTGAGACTGGCTCATGAGATAATGAGTGAACAAGACAAGGCGACCTAAGACCCCAACTTATCTTATCATGCTTTCGTTTATCCAATGAATCATTGCATCATTTTACAAATGTTTATGAAATACCTCCTTTGTGTGAGGCACTGTGTCAGGTGCAGGAAATATGTAAGCCAGACATGCTTCCTTCCCTCATGCATCTTATTCCCAATTCTGATGGATTTGACAAGGTATGCATGCATGAAGTGTAATACAACTTAGAATGTGAATATAATGACCATCTCATGGAATGTCAGCCACCAGAAGTTTAAAAATCTAAAATCCTAGCCAAATAGGAGTCAACATTGTGGTACGTGAACTGTGTATTCATGGAAGCAATGCTTAATAGTAAGATTCTTGTCAACAGACGTTTGTTGAACAACCACTGTGTAAATGAACTGGACTGGGCATCCATGGGTAAGACCCAAACCCTGACCTTGAGGAACAAATGCACATTTCATTTGAAAAGATGCTGGATATATTTTCTTCTGGAAAGGATTGATATCTTAAGAGTAATAGCTCTCAGGTGTTAGCTTTGCAATCAGACAGTCAAAGCTTTTAAATTTACCAAGAGAATAACTGATGAGCCTGTATCTTGAAACAGCTTATATCTCCTCCAGATCACATACTGATGAGGAAAAGTGTCCTTCAAGAATCTTAAGAGACTCTTCGTAGCAGAACCTGTTTTTGCCTAGAAGGGAGTCAGGAAACATTTCAGTGCATCCTTTGGCAGTGGTGTGAAAACGTAGAGAAATGTAATTGAATTTTTCAATGGAAAACTCAGCTGCAATGATCTGTTCTGCGAGTATGATATAAATTATCACGCCATTATCAACACTATCTTCCATCTATAAAACTAGAGGAAATACATGAGCATCATAAAAATCCTTTTATCATCAAAAGGGTTTTATATGCATGACATTGCTCCAAAAGCAAACACAAGATTTTTCAAGAGATCTTTAACTATTTTGCAGAGGAATCACAGCACTAGGGACTCATGATAAGCTGGAAGAAGACACAAACTATATATTCATTTGGACTGTTACTGAGAGATTTTAGTATTCAGAATATAAGTAGTCACCAGATTTTTCTAGATGAGTATTGCACAGTCAGATTATATACCGATGGGTGAAAAATAGAAAGCAAAATTGAGAAAGTCAGCTTATCTTTTCGGGATCCATACCAGCTGCAGAGTATTATGATAGTATCAAGTCTCAAAGTACCCCAGCAGTCCAAACGTCTAAGACTCCTAGACGTCTTTGGAATTAACACTTGGATTCTAAATCCACTTTGTCAGTGTCACTGTGGCAGAGTTTATTTTCCAAAGATGGATGCAGCAACACCTCTCATCTCACGTGCTCTTCCACACAATGTGACTTTGCCACTTCCTCATCGGAAGGTGGAGTCTCATTCCCCTCCTCTTGAATCTGGGCAGGCTTGTGACTGCTTAGGCCTATAGGGTGTTCTGGAGTTAACACAGTGTGGCTTCTAAGATGGGTCATACAAGGCAGTGCACCTTCCCCCTTGTTCACTGGAATACTTGAACTCCAAGTAACAAGTCAGATAGCCTGAGGCTACCATACTGTGAGGAAGCCGATACACATGGAGATACTCCAGTCGGTAGTCCTAATCTTTGAATCATATCAGCCCAGGCAATGGAGATGACCAAGTAAGAAGGGGTGTCCAGATGGTTCCAACTCTCAGCCCTGAGTCACCCTTCAAGTCTTCACAGCTGAGGTCTCAGATCCTGGAACAGGAGGAAGACATCTCCTCTGTGCCCTGTCCAAATTCCTGGTCCACTGTATCTGTGAACATAATAAAACTGTTGTTGTTTTAAGTTGCTAAGTTTTGGGGTGGTTGATTTCATCGTACAGTTAAATAGAAAAGTCACTGATAAGGTAAACTTGATGTTATAATGACAAAGGATCATTGTCAACTGCAAAGGCCTGAACAGTCTTTCCTTCTCTGTAGAAGCAGTATTTATTGAAAATTTTGGAGAAGAAATTTGCATATTTAGGGTAGACATAATTATAGCAACTGCCATTTCTAAACACCAGGTGTTTTATCTATATTACTGGTACTGGTTATAGTACCCCTTTTGCTAGTGGATGTACTTCTCAGTCAAGATTTTTAGCTGGGAGCAACACAAGCCAATTTTGTCTGATTAACCAGAAAAGGATTTTATGATAAGGATATTAAGGAGCTCACAGAATTGTGGGGAGGGCTGGAGTCTAAATACACAAGAACAGTTGAGTCTAAACTTACATAAACAGTCCTAAAACCATGCATCAGAACTGGCCTAATGAGGAACTGCAACTGCTCTCTTTCTCTCTGACCACCGGAGGAAACCCAGGGCTGGCTGCCCCTGATTGTTGGATGCTCTGCTGCCACCACAGCCAGCTTGTCTCCTCACGTTACTTGTTTCCAAACCAAAGATTCAGGAGCACATGACTGACTGACCAAACCTAGTCGAAGTGCCTGGGTCCTAGGTGCAAGGGAGTCTGGGAACTTGAATTTGTGGATTCTGCTCTGATGAAGCCAGATCCAGATGGCTGCAGAGTTCGCAAACATAGCGAGGGTATTTGAAAGGTGCTGGGTAGCTTGAAAACATGACAGTTATGCATGAGATGGGATACATTTAAAGAAGACAAAAAGAAGTCTGACTGGCTGCAGCTCAGAAGATGGTGCTGTGCTGGTGGTGCCAGAAAGCACATCTAGAGACAGCTGGTGGAGTCTCAGGCCTACCTGCAGGCCAGGCTGCTAAATGTCATTCCTATATGTAGGTCAAGAAAAATGCTTTGCCCCAGCACAACTTTGCTCAATCTTATTTTAATTTCAAGTCTCTCTTAGCAAAACTCCTGCCTGGGCTTTTGGAGATGGGGAGAAATATTATCAGAAGAGATTGAATAATTCAGCTGAACTCTGTAGTCATTACACTTTAGGCTGGGGATGGGGGTCCCCTGCTCATCAGTTCCTGTCTCTTGGCACAGTGTGGTCTTGAGAACAAATGATGATGATGATGACAATGATGGTGGTGGTGATGATGATGATGATACCAACACTTATTGAGTGCTTACTATGTGCTAGGTATTCTTTTAAGCACTTTGTAGGTATTAATTCTTTTAAATCCTTGCAACAACCCTGTAGGGTAGATAATATTGTTACCTGATTTTACAGATGAAGAAACTGAGGCACAAAGAGGCCGCAGAGCTAATAAGTGGCCGTGTTGGCATTTGGACCCAGTAGTGTGACTCTGGATGTGCTTTCTTAAGCACTGGTCCATAGGGATTTTACTATATATCTTGGTGGTTGTGTTTTTCCCCCTTGCCTGAGTGAATGCTGGGAATATATAACTCTTATATACTAACTGGGGGGAAAGTAGAAAATGTTCTAAAACAGTTGTCACAGGTTTTCATAAGCTGGTCCTGTTTAGAAAAGAAGGAGAAACAGGCAGCTGTAGCATTGCTAATCCTTGAGCAGTCTGCGCTCCAGACCCCGATGCCCAGGAAACCCTCCTTCCCGACGCACAGTTCCAGTTGTAGCTTTCCAGATATTTGCCTTGTTTTCTTGTCACATCGGTGCTGAGAGATTGGTCATTAATACCTCCATTGTGCACCTGGAAAAATGAGTCTCAGAAGGGTTAGGTATTGCGGTCAAGATCACACAGACCATAAGTGGTAAAAACCAGGCTCTGAATGCAAATCCCACATTCTCAGCTACTGTGTCAGCCACACTGCTAAGGTCGTCAGTGCAAGTAGTTCAGCAGAGCCAGCGAAGGCCCAGAAGCTGCAGTGGCAAGGAGACCAGACTGGTGTGTGGTCTTTGGAAATGGAGTGGCTCTTTACCAAGTGGCAGCATACAAAGGCCACGACAGTAAATTCCGGCATTTATGAATGGTTGACGTCCTCTTGGTCGTGCACCAGTCTGTCCAGCCTGATCGTGCTTGTTGCCAATGCCCGTATCAGAGGCGTGAACCCAGTCGCTGCCTCTTTTCCATCTCCACGTCCATGCCCAAATGTGGCTCCCCTCACACAATAAATAACTTCTGTGGTTAGACTAGGTGCATCTGGTGAAACCCAGAACTAGTAGGAAAAAACACTGCAAAATCAGAGCTGCAGAATACAGCTAATTTCAGCCTAACTTTTTAAACTTTCATACTATATCAGACTATACTGATATTCACTCTTTCTTTGCACAAAGAGATGATCTGTGGAGGAACAGCATTGCTCTCTGACATAGGAAGGATTTGGGATCTGTCCACACGTGACTTTGCCAAACATTTCTTCAACCTGTTTTTTTCAACTCTGGTCCACTTCCCAAGGTGAAATTGAATTCACAAGTTTGCATTCTGTTTAGTAATACTTCTGTGACTTAAAAGGCACTTAAAAGTGCCTCCCTTTGGCTACACCTGTAGTCCTGGAATGTGGGGAACATGCACATTTGCCCCAACTCTCTCATGGAATGTTTATTTCTGTCCTATGCTTATCAGATTTCATCTCCAGTCAGGACTCTCCTGTTCTCCTTAGAGCAGTGGTTCTTAAACCAGGCGGTTCTGCCCCCCAGGGACATTTGGCAACGTCTGGAGATATTTTTGGTTGGGACAACTGGGAGTGGGCCGCTGGTTTCTGGTGGGTAGAGGTCAGGGGTTCCATGATGCGCTGGACAGCCCCCACCACAAGGAATGACCCACCCACAATGTCCATATTGTGGGGGGTGAGAACCCTGCTTCCAGGTCTCTCTCTGGATCCTTTCTTACTCTGAGTGTCTGTCTTCAGGCACAGTCACAGAATCTGGATTTGGTGCTGTGGGAGAATAATAGCCTTTGTTTTTCCAAACCCTGCCTGATAACACTTGGAAGTGTTTGGCCTGTCTGTTCAGAAAATGCCCAAGCTCAGGGCCTTCATTGCTTTTCAAAATTGTTACTAATGGCTCTGAGTCCCTCATCCTGTAAGATACTCTTGTGTCTTAATCATTCGTTTGTACTTGTCTCAGTGAAGCACATCTGTCACTTTTCATGCCACTCAATTCTTTGCCATTTTCTTTGTCATTTATGCTCATCAGCTTGACTTCTTATCTGCAATCTGGAACACTTTATGGCCTCATCAGCCAGATGATTGATAGTTTAAAAAATGTTAATTAAGGTCAGCTGCAACAGACTCTTTGTTGTTAACTCCTTTTCATTTCGAGAAATTGCACATTTATCCTTCCTTCTTGGTTATAGTTTTGAACCAATTTTCTTCCCTTGACAAAACATTTTCCCAATTACCACGCCATTCAGTTGGAAAAGTATGTCCACAGGTTCTTCTTGGCACAAACTGATGTCAATCTCTTAGAGAGTTCTAGTAGATCAGTGAAGTGGTATTTCCCCCCACCCACAGAAACCACAGCTGCCTTTCCACCCAGCAGTTGTGCTTCCCGACGTGATCAGGGGTGGATTCAATTCAATACTGAGTACCGTTAAGGACAGGTCAGTGTGCAGGCTGTCAGGACATACAAAATGAATAAGAAATAGCCCTTTCCAAACAGCTTAAAACCTGGTTAGGGGTGGTAAGACATATACACAAATAACTATACTGTGCTGTGGACAGATGTACGAGAGATGCAGAGTTTCCGGGGTGTGTCTGAAGCATCGTACTTGTGGAGCCTGCCTGCCAGTCATGCGTGAAAGTTCGAGTTACTGATGGAGACCTCCGGAACCCATATTCTGTATTAGAGTCAAGCTGGCAACCTTCCAGACTCCCCGCATAAGGCTAGTGTTGTAAATGACAAGTTGTCCACTTGGCTCAGTGTTTCACTGTTTCTTCCTGAAGTTCCTGAGACCTCTAAGTGTATTACAGCCGCTCCTGGTGACTTATTTATGTCCAGTGTGTCAGTTAGACCCAGAACATCGTGTGTTCTTAACATTAGACCTCTCTGCTTCAAAAGATGATTTTAGCTTTCAGATCTCCCTAGTAACTGCTGCCATAAGGACTCAATACAAATTCTGTGTAATTTCTGTATTCTTCAGTTTCATCATTTTTTGGGCAGATGACTACTCTCTCTTCCCTCTACTCCAACTATATTTTGGGGTGGCATGGTAGAAAAATTATAAGCTTTGGAGTCAAATATGTCTGGATTTAAATCCCTCCTATAACGTGTCTTTTTGGGTAACTTCTCTAACTTCATGGAACTACGATTTCCTCGTCTGTACAGACAGGATGATAACATCTACATTTCATAGTTTTGAGAAGATTAGTTGAGATGACATATACAATGCTTGCCAAAAAATGCCCCAGTGAGTCCTCTCCCACCTGTTTCTCTTCCTCACTTAGATCACATTTCTGCAGGGAATTCTCTCTCCTCCTTCTCTGTCTCAGCGGTGGCTTCTGTCGCTTCACTGTTTACCAGCACAAATTTTTCAGTGGTCGCTGCCTGGTCATTACGATCAACAGGATACGTTTTCCTTCTTGTGTTCTGATAAGGTAGATTTAATGTAAAATTTTAACTAATTCCATATTTTGCCATTGCTATTGTCTGAGTCTTTGTGTCCCTCAAAAATTCACTTGTTGAAATCTTAGCCCCCAAAGGTGATGGTTTTAGGAGGTGGGGCCGTTAGGGGGTGCTTAAGACATGAAGGGTGGGGCCCTCATGAATGGGGTTTGTGCCCTTATCAAAGAGGCTCCAGAGAGCTCCCTCGCTCCTTCCCCCACTTGAGGACACACCGCGCAGTCTGCCGTCTGCGACGTGGAAAAGGCCCTCACCTAACCCAACCAGGCTGGCCCCAATCTTGGGCTTCCAGCCTCCAGAGCTGTGAGAAGTGAATTTCTGTTGTTCATAAGCCCGGTGTGTGGGATTTTGTTATAGCAGCCTGAACAGACTAAGACAACCATCGTTTCCTTTAAGTTAGTGAACCACATGCCGGATTTTAGGCAGTTTTCCTTTTGTAGCCCACACATCCTGACTAGTTACGAGATTTATTGCTATCCCATCTTTTACCAGTCGCTACTTTGTGTTTCCTATTCCTATGTTGGTATTAAAATGAAGAATCAGATTTTTCCTTTTATATGGAATTGAAAATTTCGTGTTACTACCAAACTTTTCTGAACATCTTGTATGGAAGATTTTTGTTTCTTGTTTAGTAATCTGCGTCTGACTTCCAGGACATTCATTGAGTAACTGCTGTGTACAAAGCGATGTACTAAGAGCTTTTATATCTGTTATCTCATAACCCTACAAAAAGTCGTGAGGTATCTTTGTCATGAATACAGTTCTTTAGTACCACATGTGGTTTTCTGGGGGATTTATTTTTATTTAAAGGTGTCTACAGAAAATAGGTGATTTTGGGGCCAGCCGCAGTGGCCTAGTGGTTAAGTTTGGTGCGCTCCCCTTTGGCGGCCTGGGTTCAGTTCCTGGGTGCGGACCTACACACCACTTGTCTGTCAGTGGCCATGCTGTGGCAGTGGCTCACATACAAAAAAAAAAGAAAAGAAAGAGGAAGATTGGCAACAGATGTTAGCTCAGGGCAAATCTTCCTCACGAAAAAAAAAAGAAAAAGAAAATGGGTATTTTTTCTGCCATTTTCTAAGCAGATAACATTATAAATCACAATTATTTTCAAAGAATGGGCTTTAATAATTTTGTTTTTATTGTATATTGAATGTAGACAAGATAATTATAATGCATGTATAAGCTATAAAGAATAAATCAACAGTGGGGATCCACTAGCCAGTTTAAGAAACAGACACAAGTACATTGGGAAGCTCCTGTGTACCCCTCACCTGTCCTTTGCCCACAGCAGCCTTGCCCAAAGATAACCTTGAAATGCTTAAACTTTATAGTTTCTAATTTATAATGAAAACAGTGATGCTAATTCAAAGTTTCAAGCCTTTCTGGTGTTGAATCTTTTCGGTCAAGGGCCACCAGTTGTCTGTCTAGGAAGGTCAAATTTTGGTCATGGGTGTTTTAATGCACAAAATGAAATAACTACCTTTTCTTCTTAAAACCATTTAGGTGCAGGTCTTTCTCTTATTTCTCATAGATTTTTTTCATATGGTTATAGATTATTTCATATATTTTCTCTGGACAAAGTGCTGGCACAAAAGCCACTGAGTGAAAAGTCTGTCGGGGGCAGCATTTCAAGTCACAACCCCAGGAGGGGTCCAGAGAGAGGGCCTGGCAGAGGAAGGCTTGGATTCCTTCTTTTTTCCTTGTTGTACACAGGCCCCTGAGCAAAAGTTATGAGAGTCATTTAAATTTTCTTCTGGGGGTTGACAGAGAGGAATGGAAAGTTATGTATAGAAGAAAAAGATTAAATTTAGGGAAAGGAGAAAGGCAGGTTGGAGAAAAAGGCAGAAATAGGAAAGTTGCTGAAGAAAGATGATCATCCAGGAATATAGGAAGGTGGGCATAAACGTACACCTTGTGCTTTGTTTTCAGTCTTACGATCCTGGGGAAGAAAATGTTATTTGTTTTACTCTGAGGGTTAAAAAAGGAGAAAGAGATTGATCAATTGATAGATGGATAGAAAGAGAGAGAGCGATGTGGGCGGATGGATGGATGGATAGATAGATCAAAAGAGAGGCAGACAGATAGATGTGTAACATAATGAACAGGATGGATGGATGGATAGATGGATGGGTGGGTGGATGGATGGACAGATGTAGTAATGAATAAACTGGGTTGCTGACTGCTATAGATTGAATGTTTGTGTCTTCCCAAAATTCATGTGTTGAAATCCTAACCCCCAAGGTGATGGTATTAGGAGGTGGGGCCTTTGGGAGGTGATTAGCTCATGAGGGTGGAGCCCTCATGAAGGAGATTAGTGCTTTTATAAGTGAGGCCCCAGAGAGCTCCCTTATCCCTTCTGCCATGTGAGGACACAGCACAAAGGCACCATCTGTAAACCAGGAAGCAGGCTCTCACTAGACACCAGATCTGCCTGTGCCTTGATTCTGGACTTCCCAGCCTCCAGAACTGTGTGAAATAAATTTTTATTGTTTATAAGCCACCCAGTCTATGGTACTTTGTTTTAGCAGCCTGAAAGAACTAAGACCTTTTAAAACTGTTTGTAGCAAATTAAGAAGGTCCCTTCCCTTTGCAGCTAGAAATGAACGTATTTCTATCCACACAAAAAAGTGACAGCAAAGATTTGCCACTCTCTTTAGATAGTCCTTACTGCGCCCCTGCTCTTGAGAGATTTTCCTCTTTTGTAAAGGAGAAAATTGTAATGTTGAGAAAAATAATAACATCCTGTGATTAGGAACTGGTTTTTTTTTTAAATCAGGAATTTCATCACAATAAATCGTGATTCAGCCAAGTCCATTTCTGCTAGTAAAAATAAAGTGAGAATCACCATGAACTTTTTCATACTGGATTTTAGAAGAATAATCTGCTTGCCATGCTTCTTTAAGCTAAAATATTGAAAGCTAAATTTTCAACTTGCTGCTGGGCTTTTATCTATAGTTCCCTAACCCAGATGTTTAATTATTCACTTACTCATTTAACACAGCAGATCATTACTTCTAATTTGAAAATTAACTATAGGTCTGGGCCATGTACAAACAATGCTGTTTCTTGGTCACTGACTTTTTAAGGGAGCATTTAAATTCTTCAGCTCTGCAGGTCAAATTGCATTACAACCCATTTCATTAGCAAAGAGATCTATATAGCACTAAGACGGTAACAAGTTCCAGCCAATGGACCATGTATTTCAAGAAATATAGTAGTCCCCCTTATGCACGGTTTCACTTTCTGAGGTTTCAGTTACCCACTGTTAACCTGGTCTGAAAATGTTAGATGGAAAATTCTAGAAATAAAAAATTCACAAGTTTTAAATTGCCAGCTGTTCTGAGTAGTGTGATGAATTCTTGAGCCGTCCCACCCTGTCCCACCCTGTCCTACCCTGTCCTGTTCAGGGACGTGAATCATCCCTTTGTCCAGCCTGTGCACGCCGTATATGGGACCTGCCCCTTAGTCACTTAGTAGCCGTCTCAGTTATCGGATCAACTGTCGTGGTATCGCAGTGCTTGTGTTCAAGTCACCCTTATTTTACTTAACAAGGACCCCAAAGTGCAAGAGTCATGATGCTGTCAATTCAGATATGCCAAAGAGAAGCCGTAAAGTGCTTCCTTTAAGTGAAAAGGTGAAAGTTCTTGACTTAATAAGGAAAGAAAAAAAAAATCGTATGCTGAGGTTGCTAAGATCTATGGTAACTTTTATTACAGTATATTGTTATAATTGTCCTATTTTACTATTATTGTTGTAAATCTCTTACTGTGCCTAAATTGTAAATTAAACTTTATCATAGGTATGTATGTATAGGAGAAAACAGTATATATTGGGTTGGGGGCTATCCGCGGTTTCAGGCATCACTGCAGGTCTTGGAACATATCCCCTGCAGATAACGAGGGACCACTGTGAGCCATAGACCAGAGATTAGAACTACAAAATTATAACTTTCAGTTGATCTGTAGAGTCACGGGGAGCTTGAAAAATGTCAGCACTTCCCAAAATGCTGTAAACAGGCCTTTAAAAAAGTGTTTGATATAGTCAGGTCATATTATTGATGACTGATATTTATGGATCAAGTTTACAGCTCAGTTCAAGAGCATGTATTGAGTGTCAGGTAAACATAATACATGTAAGATTTATAAAACTGTCTCTGATATCTAGGAGTTTACAGACTATTTGGAGAGATGTGGCATGTACTCCAAAAATCATAATATAGTGTAGATGAACACCATGAAGAGTGTACCACAAAAAGAGAAAAATTTTCATTGAAAACGACTACCTTGGATGGGAGTGGTGGAGAAGCCGTGAGATCAGGTCCATAGACGTAAGTGAAGTGCTTAGGGGGCTCCTGGCTGAAGGTTTTCTCCGTAAATGGTGGGTGTGGTTCCTGTGATGGAGCCATTTGACAAGCAGTGGTGACGGAAGGGCATTTCAGCCCCAAGGAACTGTGGTCTCTGATCAAAGCCTTCTAGCGGTGGTGGGCTGACCCCGGCCTCCTGACCCACCTCAATGCTATTCAGTGAGTCCCCCACCCCATCACTGCTGGGCTGAGCAAAGCCCTGGCTCTGTGAGGAGATAAATTCAGAAGCTCTTATAGCAGTAGATACTGCCGTGACGTTTTAATTGTATTTTATAAAATAATCGATCTGCAGTGGATTGAGGAAAGCAGGCAAGTGGTTCTTCAGCACAGCGCGTTCGAGGAACGCTGCCCTCACCGAGCTTTCATTCTCCCCGCAGGCGCCCACAGGCTCCTCGCTGCCCCTTGAGCATGCCAAGCGAACGCTTCTTCTCACAGGTGCCTTTCCCTCTGCTTGGAAGGCACTCCTTCCCCTGACTACACCTTCCTCTCCCTCCTCCTCCACACCTGGCTCGGATGTCACCTTGTCAGAAATGCACACCTGTCTCGTCACTCCATCCGTCTCCGTCTCCTTCTTTGCTTCTCTCTTCCTTCCTATAAGTTATTAATCCCTGGCGTGTGTTTATTGGCTTACTATGTATTGTCTGTCTCACCCTGCAGACGTCAAGCCCACAGGAACAGAGACTGCTTATCTTGCACCTGCTGTCTTGTTACCACGCAGAACAGTGCATGACACCGAGTTGGACTTAATAAATATTTGTTCAGTGCGTGTGTGTGAATGAGTGAGTGAATGAATGGCAGGAACAGTTGCAGTGGGGCCTGAAAATGCAGATGTGGTTTAAGGAACAGTAAATAATTCAATTTGGCTAAAAAAGGGGATAAGAGAAATAAAGTTTCAGGCTGCTCTAGTTTCAGTTCAAGTGGGTAAAGTCAAATTTGGTTCTAGAGTTCAGCACCTATAATAAAAGCACATTTTCCTTTTTCTGAGCCTTACCAGATGCCATAATACCATTAGGGGTCTTTTTCCTAACCAACTTTAGATGTACTTGTTTTGTTTTGGTGTTTCAGTCTTAGTACTGTCTTTCATATTTTTATTTTCATCATCATACTGTGTAAGGGTTTGCTCACAAAACCGTGGTTCAACTCCCGGGAAACTGCAGCACATTGGAAATTCTTACGGATGCAGGACGAGTCAGAGTCATGCTGCCTTAACTGTTAGTAGAGATGGGATCCAGGGTGCTGTCTCCCTCCCCGTAAGGCTGGGCCCTCAGGCAGTGCTTACTTCATGAAAATTCATGGTTGGGAAGCATCCCCCTGAGGTGAGGGAAGCCTGGGGGCATGGGGGTGAGGCTTGGCGGTTGGAAAGAAAGGTTGGTTTTCCCAGGCTATGGAGGGCGTTCCACAGGATGGGAGGAGACAGCCGGAGAAGTCTGTGGCCACCTGTGCCCCCAGCCTGCTTGGCACTGCTGCTGCTTCCTTCCATCGCCTGGGTCTCACTAAGAGGAAAACAGTCCCACTTATGAGTGACAAGGAAGCCACTTTCTCCTTTCAGAGTGGCCTGTGTACAGACAGTGTACATAATTAATGTGCCCCAGAAAGCTGTTTAAATTAATTATGGGGTTGTCCCCCAAGGGGTATTCCACGGAGGAAGTAGTGAGGTGTTTTGAGCTAGGGTCTGCGTGGCCGGGTTCTTTTCCCCTCACCGTTAGGTCTTTGTGACCTCAGGCGGTTCCCCTGATGTTCCTCTAAAGTACCTATAAGATACTTTATTATCTATATTTTATTCATACTTTCCACTTCTGAATCTTAAGAAAACCTCGGTAGAGCCATTCTGAGGGTCATTGAGTGAAAGCCAGGAATGCCCTTTGAGACCCTCCGCAGAAAATTGCTTAAAAGGGCCTGGTTACATATATTTTTTCTGACATCCCAAAGTAGATATTTCATAGCACTAATTATTATTCTTTAATATGTCCAGTTAAACCCAAACATCTGTTTAATTCTTTAAAATCGAAGACTGCCTAAGACCTGAGTGGTCAGCTCTTGTGACTAGATGAGGGCATATTCAAGTAGGAAATTTTAAAATCATTTCAAACTTCTACCACTACAAGGATAGAGCAAGTTGCATTTTCTTGAAAGATGTAGGTGAGAAGGACTTACAGAAGCCTCACGTCTTTTCTACTTGTTCCTTTCTTGCCATCTGCGCTAAAGAATTCCACCAATTTAGGATCCAAGAGGAACCTGTGGACAGAAGTGACCTAGATTAGGGATTTGTATGTGCTACTTACTCATCTCTATTTCTCGTTTGTGAGGGGTACTGAAAATATTATACGTTAATGTGTTGATTAAGAGTCATGTGGTGCCCAGAAGACCAGGTTTTGCTTTGGGAGAAGGAAACAACTCTTTCTTCTCCGTGGCCATATGGATTTCTGTGTTCAGTTTGGAGTCCTGCATCAATATACAAATCTCTATAAAACGATTCTCCTTTCTAAGCAAAAAAAACCATAGATGCTGTACAGTATTCTCTCCAAATAAGCCAGTGCAGGACTGTAGGAAGTTGCCTTAGTTTGCGTTAATCTCTTTGAAAAGCTGCAGAAAATTTCGCATTATTATTCCGGGCGGGTAGCTTTCATTTTTTCGGCTGCACATCGGCGGCTGTCCAGCAGATGGCACTGTGTGGTATCGGATGACAGCTTCCTTTTGCAAATGTGGCTGTGCATTTCTGGCACGCATGTTTACACATACTCATTCTGTTAACATGACAGTGGAGAGTATGACACTTTTTTGAAATATAAGGTATTAAAAGTCATTGATTTATAGTATCTTCTACCAGCACATTATTATGTAGTGTCACTCTCTAGAAGTGTAACGAAACTGTTCCTTTTTCCTTAAGAAGCTTTTTATTTTTCTGATGATTAACATTCTTCACTTAATAGCTTGTTCTAACAGGGAAGGGATATATCAGCAAACATTCCCCACACGAATATCATCCTGGGTGCCCCTGGCATCTGTTTGCATCAAGGGAAGGTCGTGGTTGGAGTGAGGGGAACAGCCCTCAGAGCTACTCACAAACGGCCCGCTGCTATTGCCACTTCATGGACTATTGTGGGGGCCAAAAAGGAAGGAAAAGAGAGGAAACTAGCACCAGTTACTCAGAGTGTGGTCCTGGAAGCATGGGTCTACCTGGTGCTTGTCGAAAATGCAGTGTCTTGGGGCCCACCCTCGACATAATGAATCAGAACATGCTTTTTAACACTCTTCCCAGATGAGTCGTATGTGCATTAAAGTTTGAGAAGCGCTGACTATTAATTGCCCCCTCTTCCTTTAACATAAAGCAGACGGTGAGAGTGTAAGATGAGTCAGCCGTGCTGCCTGGGCTTGGGGGGAGGGGGTCAGCGATGGTCAGGTCAGGATGCTAGCCGTCAGGGAGTTACGGGCAGGGGCTGGACAGCATGTTAACAAAAGGAAGCAAAACCAATTCTGCAGTGTAGGTGCTGAGAGAGGTAGGTAATAGGTGCAGGTGTGTTTGGTAGGCATTGGGCTGAGATTCACATTTAATCTGTATAACAACCCCGAGAGACAGAAATTACTGTCCCAGAAGTGGAAACTGTAGATCATTCACGCGCCAGTCAACGAGGAGTTAAAGCTGAAACCCAGCTCTGCCAGGCTGCGCAGCCCAAGCTCCTTCAGTGAGCCACATCCTGGAAGTCGGGCTCTGTGGTTCAGGTCTCTCTCCTTATAGCCTCTGTTGCAGGTAACAAAGGACAGTGTTGATTCCTTACATTAGAATGTAAATTTTGGAACGTTTGTAAGTTAAGCACTTCCCAGTGACTTCCCAGTGAGGGTCACTTAGACTTTGTACACGGGTCATCTGAGTTCCTACATCCGGACACCTGGGGGTCAAATGGAGCCTGCCATCCTGAGAAGGTAGGGACTGACTGCAGATGGGAGGTGACGGGGACCTTGTAATAGAATGGGACTGTGTTAATGCTGAGCTCAGGAGAACTAAGAATCTGAGTATTCTGTCCCGAATCCAGCCACGTGCCGCCCACAAGTCAACACTCATCTTGAGTAACATTGAACGCGGCATCGCTGCGCTGGTGTTGGGGATTGCCCAGATTGACACCGATCTCTTCACAACTGTTTTCAGGGGTTAAAATAGTTGTAATTACCTACATTTAATATGATCCTGGTTGTTTTGTCTAAGTTCATTGTTGAGTCCCTCACAGACAATGGGACTGGATATCTCGGGAAGATAAGGAAGATACATCTGTTTTCATTACTGTATGTGGGAGGATGATGGCTCAGTCTGAAACAATTATTTGGTTCAGAGCCTTTTTTCTTTTTGTGTTATCAATTATTAATTTATGTACTATACACACCTGTAAGCAGAACTGAATATTAAATTTGAGTAATGGTTCAGAAGCAGAATCATACCTAGTTGGCAAAAATGAAACTTGTTTCTTGCGAAGAAACTATGGATCATACAACGATGCTCAAGGAGCTAAATGGCCTGTGTCTTTGATCGCTAATATTGGTATTTTTCAGGAAATGCAGGGAATATTTATCCTAGTCTTTTAAGCCTTATTTTGTTATTTCCAGGCAATTTGTTGCAGTTGGTATCCTGGAGTCAAAAGTGGTTTTGCTTCTGGCTTGTTTGTCTTATATGCCAGTGGAGAATGCACATTCCAAATAGAATGCATTTGGGATAGCATTCATGTTCCCAAATAGAGGCCGTGGAGTGGGGAGTAGCAGAGATTGTCAGGGAAAATACCTGCGTCCATTCACGGAGATTGGGAAATGGATCGGAAACCAGGTCACGATGGTGTGGTGGTGACTCGTGGGTGAGCACAGTGGCCTCGGTCCTTAAAGGAATGGCTCTGATGCAGAGAACTTCTCCGTAACCAACAACAACAGGAAAGACACTGAATGAACAGTAAGGATGGATCTTTTTTCCAGGGATGAGCTTTTCCTCCATTTCAGTGACTACTTGCCTCATATGCCCCTCAGGACCACCAGCTCCTTTTTTGTTGTCAATTTTGCTTTGACTCAGTGTCTCCTTGGGGTGGAGGACTGTACGTGAAATGTAAAGAGAGTCGAGGTGGGGTGACTGCAACTCTGGAGGAAGCCTCGGCAAACTGTGTCTGGTCCTTGTCCCAGGACAATTTCAGAAGTGGGCTCTTGACCGCTTTGTTTTACCCTCACCTTTCTCCGTAAGAAAACGAACTGTTTCCCAGGAAAGCAGCAGACATTGTTACCTAGCATTTCATCCACGGGAGAGCTGTAGTGGTTACATCTGTAAAAGAGACAAAACTGCCAAGAAAAGCAAGTCAATTTGAGTGATTTTGAGTGATTTCTATTTAAGAGTAGTTCTGGGATCTGTCATACAGTCGATTCATATTCATTTTAATTTCTTAAGCATCAAAGCCCAGAGTCGTGAAGCTTATCATGGTGGTGAAGGTGACTTGTCACGAGGAAGCAGTGAGAGTGCCACGTGTGTGACAAAATATACGGACCTTTGTTTTAGTTGAGGGCATACAGACCACTTTGAAAATCAGAATAAAAATTATCTCTTGCGTATGTAGAGTACCTCTACTAACCATATTATTTCATAAAACAGAACTTCACAGTACTGAAAGTGAAAAAATACATTTTAAAAAACCCCCAAACAAACAACCAAAAAACACATGATGAGGGTTGAGAGGGTTGCCCTGGAAAATATGATGAAAGGGAAGGTGGCGGGTGTTCCCTCCGTCACCCCTGTGCTCCGGCCCAGCTGAGTGACCGAGGGCCCCGTGGATGTGCCGCTGCTGCATGCTTCCGGGCTCTGCGCTAACACTGCCTCCACCTGTCGTTCAGCTTTGATTGTCCGCCCTGTCCGCACGCTCAGTGAACTTCCACGTGACCTTCAGGAGGCAGATCAAGTGTCCTCTCGTCTGTAAAGGAGTTGATCACCCCTCTTCTCCTCTATCTATTAGGGCCTCCCGTTCCTGTGCTTGGCTCGCTGTGTTGAAATTGCGTGAGGACACGCCTCCCCGCCCACACCCCCCGGATGAGCTCCTTGTAGTGAGGAACCGCATTTTATTCATTTGTGTATCCTCAGTGCCGCGTTCCTGGATGGAAAATATGTGGCCCATATGCCTCCACTCTTCAGTTCTGCCTCTGTGGCAGATATTGCACATCAATCATGGCACCTTTTTCCTCTGAGACTAGGCATAGCCATAGCCCCTTGGCACTTCTGAACACCACTCTCCAGGCGGCTACTGACCACACATCCATTGTGATAGACATGCTGGTTTCCACTTCCTTGCCACCACTGGCCTAGGAGAACACCTTCTCCTGGTAGGCAATCATTATCATTTCTATGTGAAAAATTATATTAAATGGAAATCATATAAAATCCATGTTTTGGTTTGACTTTCGATTTAATTATTCTGATGGAGTTGAGTCTAGAAATGTTATAAAACTTTCTGGTGTCTCAGCTGAGGTTCAGCTACCTCTGTTGTCCCACTTTCATTATTTTGAAAAACTCTGAATTAAATAAGGTTAAACATTCCTTTGTATTGCAAGACTTATCGAATCCTTTATGTGACCACAGGGCATTAGGAACCTGCATGAAAAGAATAAAATATTTAGTGTTTCACAGACTTACTGGAACAATGAAGGAGTGTTGTATGGGACTAATGTTCCCCAGAACCCACTTTGGGGAACACTGCTGTGGCAGATTCTAGATAGTTCTGCTCCTGTCTTCAGCACGCTGTGTTTTTCCTGTATTTGTATTTAGTTATTGGTATTGGGAATGAGAACCACAGGCTTTTCTTTTTGCTATTTTAGAATGACATAATCTACAATATCCATATGGAAACATGTGGAAATGATGGCTTCTCTAATTCCTTGTTGATTTGAGGATGCTTTGACCTTCGAAAATACATTATTAATTTTTATCTTTCTGAGGCATGAACATAAAGCATTAAGTGATATGAGTCCACAGGCTTGGATTCCAGGACCCCAAGACTGACATTCACAAACTCTGTGAAAGTACTCTTGTCATTTCTCTTCAAGACTCAGTTTTGTCACCTAGAAACTGGGGCTATTGACTCCTGAAGTGGGAATACAGGCACAGAACAAACAGTGCAAAGATATATTTGTACTCTGCATGATTCCAGATGTAACACTCTTAAGGCTATTTTTTTTTTTAAACCAACTTGCTTAGAGAGTCGGTTCATTTCCAGAAGATGGAGATGTCTTTGAAAGTGATGAATAGCATCTGGCCAGTTATGTAACACACCTGTGTGTGCAGTAGCAGCTGGTAAACTCTATCTCCAACTCAGTCTTAATGACTTAGTAACATAGTTTGAGACATTTCATTACCAATGTGATTTCTCCCCAGACCCCACCCTTCTCCCCGTCCCGCCCTCACACACACCCAAACAAAGCAGATGGCAAAGGAATTGACAAAGATTGAGACTGTAATTGAAGAATAAGTAATTTCTTTAACAACGTACCACGGAATATAAAGCCCGTAGTGAAAGCATGTGGGGGTTTTTCCGTGTTATCTGCCTTACTGGGGAGTGTGGATAGTAATGTTCCCATCCTTGGCCCCATTTCACAGATTCCCCTCTTGCATTAACACTGTGACTTCTGTTTCAATTCACAGCAGCACCTGTGGAGTGGTTGTGAAACTTAGGTTGCACAGATTGTTCATGTTTCATTTTGCATTTTGTGCAACATGGTGACGTAGTTGGAAAAATTGGGGATCGCATACCAGGCAGTCTTATCACTTACCAACTGTGGGATCTTGCAAAGCGTTTCGTTTTTCTTGGTCTCCCTTCCTCAGCTACGAAATGGAGACAGTGGTTATCTGGGATGTTGTGAGGATTTAGCGAGGTAGAAGAAGTCAAGAACCTGGTGTATGGTAGCAGCTCAATAAACGTTAGTTCCCACAAAGCCCTCCTTCATACCACTCCTGGAGTAACTAATATAAAATATTAATCTGACTTCTTCCGTTAAAATCCTTCAGTGGCTCCCAGTGCCACCAGGATCAACCCAAAACTCCTTACCGAGTCATACAAGGCCCCTCTTGAGCTGGCTCCTTTCTAGCCCCATTTCCCACCATTCTCTTCACACTTGGTGACAGTTACCCTAAACTTCTCTCCTCTGACAGTTATGCCCTGGCTCGTTCTGTCACGCAGTCCTTCCCTCCCTTCGCCGTCTGCCCCTTGCCCTGCCATCTGGCATGAGTAGCTCTCTCCTGTGCTCTCTATCTTGTTGCACTTTTTCATTTTAATATAGTCTGTTTACCTGTCTGTTCCCTCACAGCATACAGCATATCTGGTATACAGTGAGTGGTCAGTAGATCTTTGCTTCATGGGCTCTCCCGCACCTTATTTTTTCCCTTATGCCTGTCAACCCAAAGAGGGTGAAAAGATTCATCATGATTTATTAATCCTAGTAGCGCCAGACATATTTTAGTAATTTTGTGTCAGAAAAAGAACCTACTATTTTCACTATCTTTTTAGAAAAAGAAAGATAGATTTGTGTGTATGTTTAAAAAAAAACTCCAATGACAGGAATCAATCATATCCATGAATTCTCAAATTACATGTTATAGACTTAAGGGTAATTGAATTCAGGTATTTCAGTCTTTCTGCAGCTCTTTGTGTTTACCTTAGTAATTCGGAGGAGTGCTGTTATAGGAATGCGTGCCCCTAGTTGTTGGCTCGAGAATTAATGAAAGGCGCATACTCGAATTGGGTTTTAACTTGGACCCATGATTTATAAGTGTAGAAATGGCAAAAAGACATTTCAAAATTTTATGTCTTCCTGGATGTGGTGTTAGAGCTGCTGAGAAGCAGCTTGGATTCGTTAGCATTGGGCTGACATTTATAAAGACATAAAACTCCTTGTAGCAGCAGCTTTAATTATTACTTAAGAGCAGAGTTGTTAAAATGGCTCCCTCGGATACTTGAGCTTTTGATTATGTAAGGAGAAAAAAAAGATAAATTTTAAAAATGAAGTTCCGTCAAACAGTTTGCACTGCCCGTTACTCTATAATTCATTTGGGGGACGACTTTTACATTTGGTCTAGGAAGGAAGCCAAATATCAAATGTGTCACTGGCTGGTGACAGGCAATGATAAAGCCTTCAGAAAAAAAACTTGCCTCACACAAGAGAGATTTGGGGATATGTACAGAAGTATTTGAGCATCTTCAAAGTACACAAGGTTCACAGCAACTGAGAGATTTGAAATCTCCTTTTCCTATTATTCATATAAAGAAATCGCTCATGGTTACTGGAGAATTCTCCCAATCAGAAGAGAAAGCCCCCACGTCTGAGCCATGAGACAGGAACTTGAAGCTAATAGCATCTTAGTTGTCTGAGACTTTTCATATTATTAAGGGGAACTTAAAGAAAGAGAATCATTGCCTGGGAAGGTTACAGCACGTTCTGTCAGTGGGGCGTGTTTTACTCTTGTGCTTACAATAAATGGAGGTCGGTGTGTGTTAGGGTGGGAGTCTATTCTCCCAAGACGTATATGCTGATGGCACTAATGATTTGCAATATTTAACAGTAAAACTGTTTTACTTGCAGTGACTCCAGGCTTTGAATTATAAATGGAATCATTTTATATCTTTTGGCATCAGTTGAAATACATGGGAATTGGCCCAGATTTCCCATTAATAATGTATCAAGTAAATGTTTCATAATCATTAGAGTTGATATCTCTATTTAATTGGTATTTGGAAAATACATTTTATTTATCAAAACATACATTTATAAAATTTATATAAATTTATACTAATCTGAAAAAATATCCAAATTTACTTTAATGAATGCAATAGTATCAGATATATACTATGTTATGTTTATCTGTGTGTATAAGCACTTGTTATTTGTTTATTGTTTGGGTTAATTAAAAATCCTACTTAAACTCAGGAGGTACTGAGAGTTTGTTTTCTACTGTGGCATTGTTCTAAATGACATTTCTTTTTATTTGACCTCAAATTTAACTTCTTGGGAGGGCTGCTAACTTAGCACAGCGGATAAATCTTGGCCTCTTTCCTGATTTAAGGCAAATCATTTGCAACTTTGGAAAGGCATCACATTTACTTTTGAAAAAAAAATTCCCTGGCACAGCTAATGTGTGATATAATTTTCATGACTAAAGTAGGTACAAAAAGGTGTCCAGAAATGGAAGAATGAATTTGTGTTTGTACAGACAACCTTTTTCACAATCTTGACCCAGTCCTTCTTGACTAAAGTTACTGGCTCTATTTATGGAAGACTTTAAATACCCCTAACAAGCAATTGCATTTTTATTTGAAATTCTGTCCCCTCTACTTATAGATTGTGACTCTAAGGCATGACGTGATGAGGAAAAGGAATATTAGTCGTGAGGAAGTCTGAACTGTAAATGGCACAAACTGTCGTGACAGGTTGGCTTCGGATAAAGTTATATGATTATATGTCTGTCAAGACAGAGTCAACCTAAAAATTGCAGATGATTTAGGATTAAAGAAAGAATGCTCAGTCTTTTAACACTTTGCTTGTTTTTTGAGGCTAAAATTCAGAGAATGAAGAAGTGAGGATCCAAGATCCTGCTCAGCTGAGTGAACTTACCCCGTTTCCGTGGCTAGGAAGGCAGAATTGTGGCATTTTGGAACTAAAAGGGAACTTAAATTAGCCCATTTTACATATGGAGAAACTGAGTCTGGAGAGGGACGTTGGCATGCGTGAGCACGCTTCAGCCTCATCTTCTGATTTCCATTGCATCGAATTCATTTCTAGAATGGCCCAGCTGGTGAAATCTTACAGGACAAGTGTGAGGCCTGCATGATGAAGATTTGGTTAGCTGTTCGCAGTATAAAAAGGCTGTATAAATTTCAAATGTAATTATAATAAAACTATATTTTGGCTTCAGGCTGCGGAGCTCCCGGATGGACAGCTGCTCTAGCCATGAAAACTTCCTGCTGCCCATAACTTCCTCTTCTATCGTCGACAGAAGCACTTGCCAGTGTTCTGCTTTTCGTGTGCAGCCTCCTGTTTCCCCTCCAGATGTCCTGTGTCTTGTGAAAGAGCGGCAATCTTTCAGATGGGGAAGCTTTTTAAAAGGAACAGCTATATCACTCAGAGTTTACCTCCGTAGCCTCTATTCCCAAATTCTTCTTGCTTTGCAGTTTATCCTTCCTGCTCAAGGAAATTAGGGGTAATTTACATAGACAAAGGAGAGGAAGAAAACTAACATTTATTCAGCGCCTACTGTTTGCCAAGTATTCTCCTCAAATCCCTTTTGGAATGAGGTCAGTATGAATAAACAAATCAAAAAAAGACCCTGGGGATCATGCTAAATACCATGCCTACATTATCAATTGCCGGATGATCAAGGCTTGGAGATGTCAGATAAGTCAAGGAGAGAAATTAAAAAGCCAAGAAGCCCAAAAGGAGAGACATCACCAGGGGAGAGGTCGCCTTTCCCTTTCCACATTAAAAAAAAGTGCTAAAAAAAAAAAAAAAAAAAGGAAGGAAGGAATGTGGTTACATGCTGGCTGCTACCTATCTGAAAATAGTAAATAAATGTCTACATATTGTTTTTGTATCAGAGAGATGTACTTAAGAAAATGTGCTCTGAGTGTCTTTGTCTGCTGACTCTATTCAGTAACTCTTGCAGGAGTGTTCCTGACGTCCAGGGCTCCAAGAGGCACCTCTGGGTGTCCCTGAGAATACCCTGTGGTTTCCCTGAAAATGTTGTATGTTTCTATTGCATCACTTACCCGCCCCAGGCTAATATTGCATTAAGATCTGTGATTCCAGAATGCAAAGTTTGAAATCCATTCTTACGAAGTGTTCAGACAAAAAACAAACAACAACATAAAAACTTTGCAACCTGCAAATACAATAGGGTGATATTTTACTAAGTCTTACGATATGGTTTCCTCTTTCGACAGAGGGCTGTTCTAACTGTAAATCCAGAACTGTTCCAAGATCTCGAAAATCGTGCAGCCGTCTCAAGGGCCCAGATCTGTATTGATAAGAAGGACTCCATGGAAGAACTGAAGTCTAAACTGCTTGGGGGTAGATGGGTGTAGTTAGCTGACTTCCTGGAGGGATCACGTGTTCAGACCAGGAGCTGTTATCTCACCCGTACAGTAGTTTACCAAATTCATTTTCGTCTGTTGAACTTGTGATATATTTCGTCTCCTCTTTTGTCTCAAACTCCTTTACATCCACCTGTGCCTTCCTCTTTAACCACTTATTTCTATGTGTCCTGGGTTATAGAGGATAAGTATGTCCACAAGGCTGAGACTAAAAAGGGACTTTCACTGTTATCTGCACCAATCTCCTTCATTTTGTAGAAGAGAAAATTGTGGCACAGAGGGACTGGGAAATGAGGTCAGAGTTAGCCTGCTGGAGACCAGCTGAGCCAGAAATTGAACTTGGGATGCTGGGTTCCTCGTCAAGGGCTTTCTCCACTAGACCATGTCTACTGGCTAAAAGGTACCTGGTCCTTGAAAATAAAGAAGAGAGAGACATTGAAGATGTAGGAATATTTTGTTTCTTAGAAGTCTGTTTATTCTAGGACTGGCCCAAATGGCATTTAGGAACTAGGTGAAAATTTATGTCTTTATTTTCATTCAATTCAGTAAGTAGTATGGGCTTAACAGTCCTACAGAGAGGGTGGTAAGGAAGGGAGGTAAATAAAAGGATTTTTAAGATCTAAAAGGGTTTGCAATATCATTAGAGAAATAAAAATAATACATATTGTAGTGCTGGGTAATAAAAAGGAGGTTTCAAAATAAGTGGCACGGTAGAGGTTGAGAGAGAGAGGAGTCAGTGCAGGCTGGAGTCACCTGGGAAGGTTTCGTGGAGAAGGTTAGGACGTGAGATGAGCTTCCTAGGACGTATAAGAAAAGACCAGGTGGGAAAAGAGGCCGAGGGCAGGTATGAGTGACCTGAGCATTGGGTGTGCATTATAGCCTGCTCAAGGTGGAAGGCTCAGCCTGGCAGGATGAGGTAGGAGTGGTACCACAGCGGGAGATGAGATGTTATCTTGAGGCCACTAAATGTCCTGGAGGCAGAGGAATGAGCTAGAGCAGAGCCTTAGGAAAAGGAATCTGGCAACAGGGTGCAGGATGGATTGGAGTTGGGAGGAACCAGGTGGGCAAGAGGCAAGAGATGTGAAGACCCAGACCAGGAGGATTCAGAGACGTGAAATGAGAATTCCAGTGTGGAAAGGAGTTCATCAAGTGCCAGCCCCTCGTTTATAGATTGGAATGAGGCCTGGGAAGTTGAGGTGCCTTCCTGAGTATGACACACAGAGTAGGGAAGGAACTGGGTGTAGCCGGAACACTTATAATTAGACTCTCAATCAGTGTTCTTGCTACTTAAATTGAAATTTACTTGAAATGTCCATCTAGCTAATTCTTTAATGCCATAGTTCAGATGTCACTTCTTTCAGAAAGCCTTCTGTGATGCCTGGGCTCAGGTTACTTTCCTTCCCATGTGCTTTCCTGGCACCCTGCCCTTCCCCTACCAGAGCATCTCCAGTGCTCCGTTATAATGGCCTAACGGTGGGTCACTCCTTCTGTGAGCTTCCCAATGACAGGACTATTTCTGTCTTTTCATTGTTTCATCCCTAAGGCCTGGGGTAGTGTCCACTGTCGAGAAAGTGCTCAGTAAGTTCTTGTTGAATAACTGAGTGAATAGATTCATACTGGGAGAGAGAGGAGGGGAGTGGGCAGAGAGAGAAACAGAAACAGAGAGAGGGAGGGAGGAAGGGAAGGAAGGGTGGGAGGAAAAGGAGAAATGGTAAGAATTTAGAGATGAAAGAACTAGTTTAGGGTTATTACAAAAGAACTTTGTTTTCGTCTAGGCTTTATGTGTCTTTCTGCAAAGCCCGTTAATATTGATTTAATGTGATGCTGGGTCATGGCCTTTGAAAGTCATATATGATGCAAATCAACTTGCTTGTGACTAGTTCTGTCTCCTAGTAAAATGAATCAAAATTTTCAAGTTAGTGAGGGAAATTATGACAAATTCAAATAAACTTACTCGCTGCCTCTTAAATAAATGTTTTGTTTAAAACGATAATTCATCAATAAAAAGGAAATTAGAATACATTGTCATATCCTATTTCCGCAACTTAAATGCTATGGGAAAAATTTCATCTCGAAATGAGTTTTTAACATGCTACCGTTGGGTCTTGAGGGTGTTTGTGAGTCTGATGGAATTGTCAAGTACATTCTAAAGCAGAATCTGTGGCTATATTAGCTCATAAAGTTCCTAGAAACAAGGATTTTCAGAACAGAACATTTTCATTGCGAGATTCAATAGTCAAATTTAAGATGTCTACCTGAAACCTACTCTTTATATGGAAATAAATTCAGCCATTTAACCTTCAGTGTTCATATTAATGATGCGGATAAGTATGTATAATGGCTCGCAACATCTGATTAATTAAAGTTGAGTAACAGGATTTAATTTGTCAAATAAAAATAAATCATATAACTGGAATTGATATAAGATCATCAATAAACAATTGTTTATTCATCAATAATTCTTCCAATAAGATGTTCTTGTAGCTGATGTCTTCTCAGCAGAAAGTACCTTTTTGTGGGGCAAATGACAAGTTATACATAGACGTAGACAAGAATTCAGTGTGAAGTTCGAGGAAGCAAGGTGTGACTGAGCCTGGGAGGTGAGCAGGGACCAGACTGTTCAGGGTTTGTAAACCGTGGTGGAGAATTGTGTCTTCATTCTAAGGAAACAGGAAACCTCTGAAGGATTTGAGGGGAGGGTGGAGAAGGAGTTAGAGGTGGGAGGTCAGCTGCTGGGAGACTTTAGGAGGCTCTTGAAGTAAAGAGTCCAGGGTGAGATGCTGGTAAGATAGTTGTTTAAATGCTGTCTTGACCCTGTTTTGAGGCCCTGTCTTGAGGCCAATCAGTTCCCCTTCTGGAGCAGCTGATTAAGTCCACATCACCAACCACCTCCTTCATTGGGCTCTCACTTTCTGAGCCCACTATCCAACCTCTCTAATCAGCCCAGGGCCAGGTACTCGACAACCAGGGACAGAGCCCCAGAGTCCATGGAGATTATGCAAATGAGCCAATGCTCAACCAGTTTACCCTACCTGGCCCATTCCTTCCTGTGGAAACCACAGTAAAGGCTCTTGCCCACAGTTCCTCCCTCTCCCTCCACCTCGTGAGGGACCCCAGCGATTTCCTGTGTGGCCTCCCATAGTGTGACATGGACTCCCTCTCTTGGGAACTGTGAGTAGAATGAACTATCTTTGCAATGGCAGTCATCTCCTGATCTGTTGGCCTTACCATACCTAAATAATAATAAAACCTATTAAAACAATTTAGACAAGGTTGGTGGTGGAGACAGCAAGAAGCTGGTTAATACAGAGATATTTGGAGATAACATCAGCAGAATTCCATGATAGGTCCATATTGAGGATAGAGAAGAGTAGATGATGAAGACAACTTTGGTAGATTTCTGGCTTGTGTCATAGGGGCCATTCATCATGGCCAAGACAACTGGAAGAGGCCTTGATTGTAGGATAGGGTTGAATTCAGTTTGGGGCATGTTGATCTGGGGGTAACTGAGATATTTAAGTGGAACTGTCAAGGAGACAGTGTAGAACTGGTGACTAAATCTTGCTGGAAAAAAAGGATATGAAGAATAGACTTTAAAAAATCCTACCAAGTGAGAATTATAGATGGTAGCATCACCAAGGATGGCAGTCTCCAGAGGCTGTTTGTGAAGAATACATCTGCCGGGAGTGGAACATAAGCGTTGTTGGGTTGGGGCAAGAGAATACTAAGCAGGAGAAACAAATAGTGTGAACAAAGTTTCAGGAGCACAATGCGTGTTGTGAATTTGGACAGCAGTGAATAGTCCAGCTTAGGACACTGGAGAGTTTGTATGGGGGAGGGTAGGAGCAAGGGTGTAGGTACCTAGATACCAAATTATTCCACCCTTGAAGGCCCGGAAGTACAGAGTGTATTAAGGGCCAGCGGTCCTCCGGGCACTTCATTAAGAGAATTGAATAGAGCTCTTCTTGTTCAGGCTTTTCTGTCTTTGGCATAGATGTCCCTGCAGGATAGAGATTCTCCTTTGCCTGCTGATAATGCTCAGCTAGTGTGGAGTATTGTTTGAGGCTCCAAAGAAGATTAACCAAACATTATTATGTTAATTTTGTTTCAATCAACTACCAAAGATTTATTATAAGTCTACTGTGTGCCCAAATCAAGGGACCCAGCCCATGATCCCATGGAAATTACAATTTACTTCACAGTGATGTAAAAAGAGAGAAGTAGAACCTAAAAATTAATGTCAGAAAGAATATATCATGAAATATTTTTATATTTATCCTTAAATATTTTTATTGTATATTTCTTTTTAATTGGTATAATACACATAACATAAACTTTACTATCTTAACCTTTTTTAAGTGCACAGTTCAGTAGTTTTAAGAAGACTCACATTGTCGTGCAGCCAATCTCCAGAACTCTTTTCATCTTGCAAAACTGAAACTCAAAACCCATTAAACAACTCCCCATTCCCCCTCCCTTGCTAGCCCCTGACAACTACCATCCTATTTTCTGTCCCTATGAATTTTAACTACTCTAGGTACCTCATATAAGTGAAATCATACAGTATTTGTCTTTTTGTGGCTAGCTTATTTCACTTAGCATGATATCCTCAGGGTTCATCCATGTTGTAGCACATATCAGAGTTTTAAGGCTTTTTTAAGACTGAATAATATTCCATTTTATGTATATATCACATTTTGTTTATCCATTCATCTATTGAGGGACACTAGGGTTGCTTCCATCTTTGACTACTGTAAGTAATGCTGCTACGAACATGAGTGTGCACGTATCTTTTCAGGATCCTGCTTTCACTTCTTTGGGGCATATAACCAGAAGTGGAATTGCTGGATCATGTGGTAATTCTATCTTTAATTTTTTGAGGAACCACCATACTGTTTTCCATTGTGGGTATACCATTTTGCATTCCAACCAACAGTGCATAAGGGTCCAATTTCTCCACGTCCTCAACAACGCTTTTTATTTTTATTGTCATGGTAGCCATCTTAATGGGTGTGAGGTGGTATCTCTTTGTGGTTTTGATTTGTATTTCCCCCCCTAACGATTAGTGATATTGAGCATCTTTTCATGTGCTTACTGGTCATTTGTGTATCTTCTTTGGAGAACTGTCTATTCACATCCTTTGCCCATTTTTTAAACAGGTTGTTTGGTTTTTGTTGTTGTTGAGTTGTACAAGTTCTTTTGTGTATTCAGAATGTTCATCCTTTATCAGATATATGATTTGCAAATATTTTCTCCTATTTTGTAAGTTTTCTTTTCACTCTGTTGATTGTGTCCTTCCATGTACAGAAGTTTTTAATTTTGAAGTAGTCCAATTTATTTATTTATACTTTTCTTGCTTGTGGTTTTGGTGGCATAGCCAAGAAACCTTTGCCAAATCTAATGTCATGCAGATTTTCCCCTGTGTTTTCTTCTAAGAGTTTTATACCTCTTATGTGTAGGTTTTTGATCCATTTTGAGTTAATTTTTGTATTTGGTGTAAGGTAAGGGGCCAACTTCATTCTTTTGCATGTGGATGTCCAATTTTCCCATCAGTATTTGTTGAAAAGACTGTCCTTTCTCCATTGAATGGTCTTGGTATGCTTGTTGAAAATCATTTGACTGTTTATTCAAGAGTTTTTTTCTGGGCTCTCTATTCTATGCCATTGGTTTCTATGTCTATCTTTATGCCAGTACCACACTGTTTTGATTACTGTAGCTTTGTAATAAGTTTTGAAATAAAAAAATATGAGACCTCCAATTTTGTTCTGCTTTTTCCAGATTATTTTGGTTATTTGGGGTCCTTTGAGATTCCATATAAATTTTAGGATGAATTTTTCTATTTCTGCAAAAAGTGCCATTGAGATTTTGATAGGGATTGCATTAAATCTGAAGATTTCTTTGGGTAATATTGATATCTTAACAATATTAAGTCTTCTAATCCATGAACATGGGATATCTTTCCATTTATTTGTGTTTCTAATTTCTTTCAGCAGTGTTTTATAGTTTTAGTGTACTTGATTAAGTTTATTCCTAAGTATTTTATTCTTTTTGATGCTATTGTAAATGGAATTGTTTTCTTTGTCCTTAAACGTTTTGTCATTAATTCAGAAGTAGTAGCTCACATTTCAGGGATTGGTTTAGGTTTTATCCCCAAAACTAGTCTATTTTGATGTTGTTTTCCCTCCACAATTACTAGGTATTTTCAAAGAGTTTTATGAGGATTTTTTTTCACAATTTCAGTTTAAAGCTCTTTCAATCAGATGAATGAATCTCTTTCCCCATATCCATTTAGATGATATTTTGACAACTTTAACAGCCTTCATTCTATTATATCAAGTGTTCCTAGAGCCTGAACATTTTCTTTGATCCCAATGATATAAAAAGCTGATGACTTTATATATATATGTATGTATATATATATGTGTGTGTGTGTGTATATATGTATACATATGTGTATATATATGTATACATGTGTATATATGTGTGTATATATATGTATATATGTATATATTTAGTTTCCAGAGTCACATCTTACACATAGAAACAAATGAAAATGTGACGTATGCCCCTGAGATAAAAGCCATTGGTTCATTGATTAATTCACTCAGTAGCTTCAGTTGAATATCCATTATATGCTAAACATTAGAAATCTATATTTCTGATAGTATCAGAGAAATTCTTATCAGTTCTACTGGATTTTTTTCTGTTTTATTTACACTTTTGTTATGATTCTTCTAGCCTCTCACCCCCAAAAGGTGTACAGAGTAATTTTATCATAACAGAAATACTAATAGCTAACATTGTGGAACATTAATAACGTGTCAGGCACTACATAAGTGCTGTACTCATTATTAATTCATTGAAGGCTCATAGCAATGCCCAGAGGGGACCGAGGCAGGGGGTGCTGATGGCCACACAACAGTAAGTGGAGGTGCTGGGATCCAACACAGGCAGTCTTGCCCCTGAAACAGCTCTTGCTGAAGTAGACCAGTGATTGATTAAATCATAGAATAGCCTTCCAATATAAAATCATATGTGTAACACATATTCAATACTGCATGTACAAAATTTTACATAGGATATAAGATTATATGTATAATAAGATCTCAATTATGTAAGTTATGTGTATAAAAAAGCTAATAGGAAATATGAAGATGTTATCAGCAGGTATTCTAGATGTTTGGTTTTTTTCTGGGTAATTCATTTATTCACTAAAAATTTTTTTCTGTAGTGGGAGTGTATTTTTACTTTTAGAAAAAGAATCTTTAAAATATGCCTCTTGTCAACAAGGGGACTAATATCAAAGCACTTGAAATTAATCTCCATGCTGGGAGTGGCATAGGGGCAAGAGTAGAGAAATCATTGCTGATCTGATTTTGGCAAAAATAACAAGGATTATGAAGATTATAGAAAACTTTGGTCCTTCACATGTTTTTAAAATAAAATCTGTATTTTGAACATGTGTGTGTTTAATTATTTTGCCTAGTTTGCCTTTGTAAATGTGATTTGCAGAATAGGGAAATATAAGCCTTTTGCTTGAAATCTGTAAAAGGGGGATATTACCCCAAGATGTTCCCCAGAGATGATGTAGGCCTCTTTGGGCCGCTGGCATGGCTCCCATCTCCCTGGTCTGGTTGCTTTATGTCAGCTGACTGTGGCCACGTTTATGGACATACTTCATGAAATCCCACTTGAGACTTGAAGTTTGAACCCAGCTTACAAAGGCATGAGACTGAGCTGGTACCTGTGAAAAGTAACTAAGCCTCAAAAGTATGTATTGAAGAATGTGGCAAATAATGAAAAAGCCCTGAGTAATGCCCTGCTGCATCTCATGTCTTTGTATTTTAGAAATATGTTAAAGGACGTTTGCTTATTAGATAAGGATCCATGTTTAACTAGACGTAATCTCTCTCTCTTTCTATAGGAAGTTGCTCCTAGCCTCCTCTTTCAGACTAGCACATGTCATCTTTGACTATACGATCCTATTTGTTTTATAAGTAGCCTCCTCGCTGTGGACGGGGACATAAGCTTCTTGGTGTTCCTTTAAGGTCTAGCAGAGCGGCAAGGAAAGAAGGAAAGGAGAAAGGGACAGCCACATGGGAAGCAGCCAATGCATGACAACCACTCACACCTTCCATTTCGGTTCTTTTTTGCCTCTCACTCCCTTCTGAGGATTTCCCTTATATCCTTGAGAGCTCAGCTATGCCAGATTTTGCAAATAAAATGTTCAGTTAAACTTGAATTTCAGAAAAGTGGCAAATACTTTTTTTTAATGCAAGTATATCCCATGCAGTGTTTGGGATATACTTATACTAAAAAATTGTTTGTTGCTTTCTGAGATTCAAATTTAAATGGGTATCCTGTATTTTACCTGGCAACTCTTAAATTTTAAGGGGATGTTTTTTATATTTTTGCCAGGTAGAAACAAGTAGCTGAATGACCAGCCAGTTAAAATAAAAAAGACTCATTTAGGCTTGTGTGTGCACATTGGACAGTCGTGTCATTGGTCAGGCACTGGAGGACCAGAGGCAGATGTAACTCCTACCCTTTAATGCCTCTGAGGCAGCCCAAGGGACCAGTTAGAGGGTTTGGGGACTCTTATTCCTTCAAGTCTGGCAAATTGTAGGAGTTCACTAGGTTTCACAGTGGGTTTAAATCTATTTAAACAATAGATTGTTCAGTAGTATGAAAAATCTAAAGTATTTCAGAGTAATACTACGCCCTGATGTTGTAAAATGACTTCATTTTACAAGGTGAATATTAACATCACTGGCAAGAAAAATGTCAGCCAATCAGCTGGGAACACTTTTACCTGCGCCTCATTAACAGTGCAGCCCTTCTGTCATTGTCCCACGATGTGGTTCCTTCCCTGCTCTTGACCAGGACAAATAGTCTTCCTTTAAAGCCACCTCTTACATTGTTTTCTAGTCACTTCTCTAGCCGATTAACATTAGAAACATGTTGAGTTTTAAAAATTTCATTAGCGATTAAAAGTCACCCCCCAAACTTGTAACTCATCATTGTTCCTTGAAATAATAGCTATGGAGATCAGAAGCCCCTTGAGTTTGCTTTAGTTGGCAATCAATACCAGGAGCCTATTATTATTATTACTCTGATTATTTTAAATTCCCAAGTGGTGGAGATTTTCCTTTAATTACACATTGAGGGGCTGTGTTATCCTTGTGCTTGGGGTCTCTGCAGCTTGAGGCACTTATGGGCTTGAGTTAGAGAGTTTGTGCGCCTACGTGATGAAACAGCAGTGCAGGACCAGAGCCTGGACATACCAGTATCTAAATTAAAATAATTTCCCATTTGGGCCATGGATTAATTGTATTGAACTTGCAGCCTTATGGATTGTATTTGCTAGCAGAGTATCTGTTGAACGCGCTGTCAAGTGTAAGTGGCGATAACAGAGAGAAGAGGGGAGATTGGTACAGGGGCTGGTGAATGGGAACCTGAAGCACTTGGCAGAGCCTTGCACAGAGCAAGTGCGAAATCCACACTTGTGAGCTGAGCTCTGTCCCCCTCCCAGTCTGACCAGGTAGGATCCCCATCCTCCTACGTAAGCTGTCACTTAGCCGACCACCACCGATGCTCTTTCAGGAATCCTCTGTGCCATGATTCTTGTTTTCTTTTTTGACCTTGGAAGCCCGAACTTGTCCCTTTGGGGATATATGTCCTCGTTGTTTCTCATGCTGCACAGCTGCTGAAGCTGAGTTGACTGTTGAATTTTTCAGATGTTTCTTGTATGACTGTGAGTCTCCATGCAGTCTCATATATGTATGCGTAGACTGAGGCGTTAGTGTGTGCGTACAAATACATATTTAAAATAACTCACAGATGAATCTTAGATGCAATTAACTTGCAGAATTAAATCCTTTGGAAACTTCTTATTCCACAGACTGCTTCTACTACAGTTTGACCTCATAAGCAGGTGACGTGGGAAAGAGTCATCAGGGCCTCTGTCCTTGTAATTACTTGCCCGCATTGCTTGGTCTCCGATAGGTTCATTAGGGACTCCAGAGTCACTGATTCAGCAATCATATTCCAGCTGTCCATTATCTACTGGCAGTGGATGGGTGGATTCTTTCTGTTCAGTAAATGGAAGCATTTCCATTTTTCTCTGTTTCTTTTTTACCTCAAATGTGAGCCTATTGGGAATTAAATCCAAATTAGTGTAATTTTCTTTCACGGCAATCATCGTGTTACAGTCATGCCCATTATTGCAGCGACCAGCACTTGGTGTCTTGATCTCTTGCTGTTTGCTGTAAATGTTCAAGTCTGTGCTGGAGTTCTGGTTGTAGTACGTCTGACCAAGGCACTCATCGTCTCTCTCCACTTGAAATTGACCTTTAAAATGTCTTATTCACTGCTAAGTTTAAAACTGGCCTTTATACTTAGGAAACTGCCCTTCTCTATGACCCCAATATTTTGCTCTGACAGTCCTGTCGTCATTATGCCTCTTCTGTCATCCTTTGTTATTCCGCGGGCTTCTCTTTTTTTAACCTCTTCCATTTTCTCACTTGCCCAGTCACCGCTGTTACCATACCAAACCAGAAAGAATTACCTGACTCACCCACCTATTTTTATCAATCCAACCAAAGTGCACCATGCCCCCTTATCAGGCAGTGCTCTGTCCTCGTGCTTTCTTTTCCTGTTATTTAACCCGCTTACTGATCCCAAACATTCCTGATCAAATACTTTAACTTTATTATGTCTAAGTTGATTTGTCCCCATGCATGAGTGAGTGTGTCACACCTCTGCTCCCGGCAGGATGCTTGTCTGATCAGAGTCTTGCATCTCCTGTGTTTGCTCTAGGCAAGCAGAGTCCTGACTCATTAATGTAATCCACCTCGTCTCTCTGTCTCTTAACCATCTTACCCATTACCCGCCAAGCTTTCTCACTTTGAAACACTTGAGGTATTTTTTAAAGTTTTTAGAATTAGTGCTCTAAAAAGCATGGAAGCATAATAAGAAGATTTCTTATACCTCACCTATTGCTGTTCTGGAAAGGATGAACTCATTGCATTTCCTCCAGACGTGTTCTGCTGGATTCCATATCCCCCTTCTCAAAGAACCCAAGCTGAAAACGAGATCCTCTTTATTGTTTCTAAGTCCTAAACACTTGGCTTTCGTCTCTCCCCCCCACTACTGCCTTGGTTCACACCGTCACCCCTCTACGCCTGGACTGTTGCAGTAGGCTTCTGTCCGCCTGCCATCTTTCCTCAGTCCGCTCTCCATGCTGCCACATGAGTGGTTTTTCTAAAACTCAAACCGGTTTGTGACCGTTCATTGCTTGCAAGATCAAACATTAACTCCTTCACATGCCCTTCCATTGCCTTGCCCTCGCCAACGTCTCCGTCCTCATTTCACTTTTCTGCACACATTCCACACTGCACTAGTTATAGCAGGCCCCCGGGCATTGGTGCCTGTTGCTACTGCTGCAGGAATGCCTTCTTTTCTGCAGGTATACCGAGTGCCCCTCATGATTGGCTCAGACATCCTCTCCCCTCTGAAGCCTTCCTTGACCACCCAGTAACGTCAGTCACTTGCTTCTTTGTTCTTTCTCCATGTGTTTCAGATACCTTTGTTAATGCACCTTCTCTCTACATCTCTCTCTTGCTTACTCTAGAGTGAGATTTCCAAGGTTGGAACAATGTCTTGTTTACCTTTGCATCCTGCTGGCCTGGTGTGGCTCATAGTAGGTACTCAGTAAATATGTGTTGAGTTAATTTGAATGAGAGAAGAAAGGCATTACTCATTTTTTCTTGGAAAGAGAAAAGCCATGAGTAGTGAGTCTTGGGAAATAAATGAAAGTGACAGATTCTGATGATTCAGTGCACAATGGAAACGATTTCATACTAGGTGGTTTGACAGCAATTATCATTTGGATAAAAGCATGCATTTCCTCCTCTATAACCCCCATTTGAAAGATGGGCTTTGAAGAGAAAAGCAACATGAGTGCACCCTCCTTTCTTTGAAAGAGCAGTGTGCTGCTTTGATGGTCGAGTTTCCCAACTGTGAGCAATAAACATCCTACTCTTCAAATGAACTAATCATCACTCATACTTCTGGGGGGCAACCTGCTGCCAGCCTGCAAATGAGGCCTATTAATGATATTACTCATTTCAAGTCTGGAAATCTGAGCACAAGGGAAGGAGGACCTCAAGTACCCCTGCTGGCCATTAATCCATGTTAGTAATGGAGGCGTTTTTATCAATGCCAGTCTCTCATCCTTCTAATGAAGGGGTTCTCATTATTTCATTGTTTACAAATTAAAAGGTATGTGTGTGTAAAAATAGAGATTCATGAGCAGAAAACAAAATTATCCTTGTATTTTCTCTCCAAATTTAGTAAAATCAATTTGGGGGAGGATGGTTGGGGGGGATCCTTCTAATGACATTTCTAGTCCAAGAGCTATGGCCTATTTTAAAAGATGTATTGAAGAGCATGCTAATGTAATTGCCACTATGTCACTGCCTGAAAGCTCCCATTAACTAGTAGCAGCCTTATATAAAAGGGCTGAGGAGAAAGGCCCAGGAAGTCTGGAATCCAGAGAAGGCGTGAGGGAGGCAGGCATCTCCTGGGAGGAGATGAGGGTGGGGGCCCCCAGGCCTGGGCTCTTCTCCAAGCAGTTAGAACTGTTGAGATATGTGTGATGTTGTTATTCATAAGGAAAGCTTACTCAGGGTATCTCAGACGGGCACAGAGATTTTAGACACATCAGGATGTTAAAATAATCATGTCATATTTGTTATTTCGTTAGAGTCTTCATCCTTACCAACAGCAGTAGTAGGCTTACATAAAAGGGCTGTTTTTACCTAGACGTACAGTGCAGCCAATTGCGTGCTTCTACTAAAATGATATAAATCATCAGCAAACCTCAAATACTTTAAAGCCTAGTGGAGGCAAATATGATGGAGAACAAGATATAAAGAAATGCTAACATATCGGCTGCTAATTTCACCATTACTAATTGGTATTTGACTAAAGCTTAGTTTTTTCCTTGATCCTAAGGAAGATCTTTAATTTCATTTTCCCCTTGGGATTATAAGCCCTTATCTTGCTTTATCTTGTATCTGTATTAATTCAGAGTCACTGTTTTCTCATGCATGTACTCAGCTGTCAGTGAGGAGTAAAAGGCCGTTGCTTAATTATTTCACTGAGGTGGTGCAGTGTAAGGGTTTGAATCCTGGTTCTGCCACTTAGTAACTGTAACGTGGGCTGACCCAACATCTCAAAGCCTCGGTGTAGTTATTTGTCACATGGAGCTAATAAGAGTAATGCCTAATCCATTGGTCTGAATGGAGAATTAATGATGTCATCCTTTTAAACTGTTTTTTGATGCCTGGCACATAGTAAGCCCTTGACACGTTTTGTCTCTTATTATCTATTAAGGCTTTTCTCTCTACTCCTGATTCTTGAGCTTGCATTTTTTTTTAATGTAAGAAAAAAATAATGTTGTGACTTGTTTTACTCAGCTGCACGCAGTGTCCAACTTCAGGATGATTTTTAAATTACAATAATAATGAAGACAGGAATCATAACAATTTAAAGCTTAAAGTTGATTGTAAGGGCCCACTGTTGGGGTGGGAGAGGGATACAGTCTGTAGGTTATGAGTGAACTAGGGGAGAAGGGTGGTGAGGAGGAGAAGGAGGTGAGAGGAGATGGGAGAAGCTTGGGCCCTGTGGTGCAGAAAAGAGACCTGTTCCCCTGGACAAGGGGAGCCCACATGGCAGAGAGTCTGAGTGTGAGACACCCTGGATCCCTACAGGGGACGAGACGGGGGTTTTATGGGTCTCCCTTGGGGCCCAGGGAACAGTGGTTGACAATATGGTGATGCTTCTGAAGAAAAGGAAAAGCAGCCTCACTCTTGTGCCAGAATAAAGAGGGTAGAAGGAGTTGAATATTTCAGATGGCCAGCCGTGGGGAGCACACCCTGCCTCAGAGCCATGGCCAGGGGTCCCTGTAAATTAGATAGCCTGCGCCCCACCCCCCACCCCTGACTGACTCAAGCACCTTCCTTAACGCCAGTGCTTGTGGCAGCAGCCAGGGAAGTCGGCAGCATGGGGCAGCGACAGACCCCAGGTTTAGGGAGGAAATAGGCATCGTGAAATTGAGAATTCCAGGGTGAGATCGTGCCCCTCAGTTGACTGGGTTCCATCTCTGTGTCTCTGTAAGCCAGGCACTTCTTCAGAGAGCCACCAGAAGGAACACCTCTCAAAGCAAACCCCATTCTGCAGGGGTGGAAAGATCTGAGAAAGTTGGGGTGTCATGATGTCAGGACTGTGGGTCAGAGACTTTAACTTTGGTGGCATCAAAGATCTTCCCCTGGGGAACCACCTGTTACACAGCATTTTTCTGTCACTGATGCACTTTACTTAACATGAGCTCACAACATGCTTATAATATAAACAGGGTGGTTGTCACTGTGCCCTTTTCGGGGGTTTGCCTAAGCGCAGATCAACAGGGAATGAAGAAGCTGATCTAGAGTCTATTTCTCCTCATTTCCAGTCTAGAGATTTTCTTAACACCTCACT
Organism: Tapirus indicus; assembly: GCA_031878705.1. Classification (NCBI taxonomy): domain Eukaryota; kingdom Metazoa; phylum Chordata; class Mammalia; order Perissodactyla; family Tapiridae; genus Tapirus; species Tapirus indicus. The sequence continues at coordinate 151,153,836 of CM062918.1, read as the reverse complement.
GCAACCAGTTGAGTGCTCACTGCTCCCGCACCCCGCCCTGTTTGCTCCATTAACAGGGCTCAGTTTGCAGTAAATCATTTCCTTACCAAGTTCTGCAGTTCTAAAAGGAAAATAAAAATTTTCCTGTAAACAGATGATACAGTTTTTGAATCGAGATATTCATTAGTTCCAGGAAGGATGGAAGGAAGAATGCATTAAGCATTGATTTAGAAGGAAGGATATCAGCTCAAGTTCAAGAAACCCCTTTGTACGACCCTGGGTCTCTGTAGGAAGATAGTAGATTGCATTTTATGTATCCTGACCTCGAGCCCAGTGAAACCAGAGGCACGGTGCTTGTGGATTTGGGTCTTTCCAGGTCTGACCCATGAATCAGTTACCACAGGAAGCTATAAAATCCCTTTCTCTGGAGATATTTGAAAGTGAGGTAGATAATTTCAGAAGGGACCAGGCCACAGCTTGAAGATGAACCCAAGGACCTCTTGATATTTTCTAAGCATGAAACTAATCGTAGGCATGTCAGGTCTGAAGTGTACACAAAGTGAGCCTCAGAAGTAACTTGTCTCAACTCAACCTGTCCTGATCTTCTGCAGAGGCTAGAATGTCTCCAGATATGACTCTGGATGAAACAAGGAGTAGAGGAACATCTAACTTACAACTGAAATCTGTTAATAAATAATAAGAATGGTTAAAAATATGTACAGAACACCTTCCTTTATTCCAGGGACTTTCCAAGCTCTATGCGTGTGTTAATTCGTTTCGTTTTCACTGTGTCCTCTGTGATAGGTGCTGTTGTCCCAGTTTTACAGGTGAGAAAACTGAGGCTTCCAGTGTTAAGTAACTTGGCAGGTAAGAGGTAAATGTGGCTTCTCATAGCATGCTCCTCCCAAAGGGCGACACCTGCCTCTTGGTGTGAAATCTAGAGAGAGCCTATGTCTTGGAGAGAGACTCACCTGGGTGCAGACTCCAACATCACCATTTTCCAGCTGTGTGACCTCAGCAAAGTTATTTAACTTCCTTGAGTCTCCCTTTTTAAAACTGTAACTGGAGGATGAAATATTTGCTTTGAAATGTTGTTTGTGAGCATACACATAGAGCATAAACTCTTAGCTATTATAATTTTGAATATGTCCAGGGAACCTGGTTGGGTCAACATATGATGTTTTGAAGGCTTGATTAGGCCTCCCTTTAAACTTTGGGTGACTGTGTCAACTCATTCTTTCTCTTGTCATTCTTGAGAGAAATTGCTAACGTAAGATATCTCAAAGTCCTTGAACATATCAATAACATTTAACATAATGCTAATATGAATAAATCAGCATGAACTAATCAGCATTCCTGGAAAAACAGAGCCAAGTGTCACCTTGTGGAGGTGAAACAGCAACTTACTGTGCACGTCTGAACCTGGCTATGTGGCCAGCTCCCAGGTGGTGGGTGGGAGTAGATTCAGAAGTCACTGCCTTGGAGAGGGCGTTTCAGATGGGTCCGGAAGCCTCTGAGGGGGATCCTGGGGTGGGGGTGGAGGACAGGTGGGAAGACAGGCTAGACTTGCACACCCCGCCACTGGAACAAAATTGCTTTGATCTCTTTTATATATGGAGAATTCCATGTAAGATTTTGAAAAAAAATAACTCTGTTGTTTTAAAAAAAAGTTTGAAAATCACACTTCAGAAAATATGCTGGGCTGTAACAGGCTTTAGAATATGAATAAAGTAATTCAAACCATTTTGTAAACTGAGTACTAGTAACCAGTGGTGAAAAAAGGTGATTATGTTTTTCGGCCTACCACAGGGGCCTAGGGAAAGGAGGAGGTGGTCAGAAATGGTCAAGGTCCTTCCACCTGGGGCTGAATGTCAGACCATTGCTGCCCTTTGTTGAGTGTTTCTGTGAGCAAGGACACTTTTATGAGGCAAATGAAGTATAAAACACACTTGAAAGCAATGGAAAGTTCTGCCTATGAGACAAAGTAACTCGAAGACCTCCCGTGCAGAGCAGCGTGTGAAGGCAGAAGGCCACGCTCGCGGGGGCAGAGGTTCTCCAAAGACCTCCTCACCGGAGGATAGTTGGAGCTCAGTTTGGAAGAAAAGGTGTTAATATAATTTCCATTGCAAAAGAGAGAGAAACTCATTACATATAATGAAAGTCAGACTCGGAAGTGGTGGAGATAAATCATACTTGATTCCGTTTTTGCTTATCTAAAATGAGATAATAGTTAGGAATGCATTTTGAAAATGTAAAATGGGGATGTGAGGTGTTGGTTATTAATAACGCTGTAATCTCCAAATCGTATTGTTTAAGTTTTGCGCATCAGTAGGTTAGACAATGGGCGGTGTAGTCTTACATTTTGAAGGGTGAACTCAATGTCAAGAATTCCAAGTATAATCACGCCTACCTATTAGTTTTTTCTAGGATAGCCTTTGGCATCTTTAACCTCACACTATCACATATGGCATTCTCCGTGATTGTGATCATGTCACCTGCAGTTCTCAAGGACTGTTTTGGATTTATGAAAGCCTGTAGAAAGCGTGGCGTTGCCTGAATGTTAAACCAAGATGAAACAGTTACCTCACCACGATGCTGGTAAATGGTGTCATCTTGGGACAAATGTTTGATCCAGTTTGGACCCGGAGGCACAGGAGTGCCAGCTTCAGGGCAAGCCCGGTGTTTGACAGGGATTCTCTGCTTCCTGGTACTGGCTGGAGTGCTTCCCAGTGAAGGTCCATGAAAAGGTGTGTCATCCTTTCTTTTCCTCAGTAGCTCCAGCCACCGAGCAAGCTGAGAAAACTAGAACCCGACAGCCCGATTCTGTACTAGGCCCGATAAGCAAGATATGCTTTTATAAAAAGGAATCTATTTTTAAGTTTGACTTATAGGCAAATGTGTAGCTAGTTTTCACAATCATTGGAAAATAATACATCAAAAGAACCAGTACTCAATTATTAAGGGGGGAAAAAAGGGAAAATGTGGAATGTAGACTTTTTCAGGCTTTTAAAATCAATATTGCCGTTCTTCCTCTACAAATGAACCCACTAATAAGTATTAAAATACAGGGGTGCAGCAGGCAGACTGTTCGCGAGGCCTCCTTGGCCTCTGCCTGCTGCTGCTTACGCCCTTGTGGGCTCCCCTCCCCTTGAGTGTGGCCAGGACGTGACTCGCTTCCAACCCATAGAACAGGGCAAAAGTGACCTGATTACATGTCTGTAATTATGTGATCATGTTGTGTAAGGGTGTAGTGTCTGCCATGCTGGGGTCTCTTTCTCTCGCCTTTGCTGGTTTCGAGGAGGCAAGCGGCCCCACTGGGGAACCCCGTGTGCGAGGAAGTGCCGGCAGCCCCTGCAAGCGGGGGGCAGCCGCCAGCTCAGCCGGCAAGAACCTGAAGCTGTCAGTCTACAACCGCAAGGAACTTATTTCTGCCAACAACCTGAGAGAGTCTGGAAGCGGACCTTCCCCAGCTGAGTTTCAGATGAGGTCTCAGCCTGGTCGATACGTTGGCTGTAGCCTTGTAGGACCTTGAGCAGACGACCCGGCTAAGCCTCCCCAAGACCTCTGACCTGCAGAAACTGTGAGATAGTAAATGCATGTTAAGCCACTAAGTTTGGGTAATATTGTTATGTAACAACAGATGCGAATGCGATGGATCTGGACTTCTCTCCACATCCAAAAGCTTACCTCAAGGAGGAGACAGAGAGAAGTCCAGGCCATTGGCATTAAGTGAGCTGCTAGTCATTTTGGAAAATATACAATATATTTAAGATTGTTTATATATTGATTTCCCTCTACCCAGACTCTCTTGTATGCCTTTTCAAAAAACACAGACTATACCCAGTGAATATTTTGAAAGGAGGAGTTGAGCTTATATATTCAGAGTGTAAGAATTCTTCCCATCTTCACTCCAATTTTAATTTAGTTCAGTGGCAATTCATTATTTTTTTTAAAGCAGCACAATTTTTTTCTTTTTTTTGGCTGGGGAAGATTCACCCTGAGATAACATCTGTTGCCAGTCTTCCTCTCTCTTTTTTTTCCCTCCCCAAAGCCCCAGTCCGTAGTTGTATACCCTAGTTGTAAGCCCTTCTAGTTCTTCTATGTGAGCTGCCACCACAGCACGGCTACTGACAGACCAGTGGTGTGGTTCTGCACCCAGGAACCGAACCCTGGCTGCCGAAGCAGAATGTGCCAAACTTTAACCACTAGGCCATCAGGGCTGGCTCGGTTCAATGGCATTTTAACTTTTGAGCTTTGGAGGGAAATCATTCCTTCCTTTTATTTTTGGATAGAATTTAATACATTGTTGTTTTTTCTTTTCAGTGACTTCATTTTCATCTCATCTAGGGCAGAGATTGCTCTAGATGATGTTTTAAATCTCTAACTCCAGTAGCATTTGAAGTAGCAATAGACTGAGGACTTAGATTTAATTACTGTAAAGTAACGTTTTGCTAACTTTTCATTTATCCGCCTAATTCTCTATAAGTACATTGGGATCATAAAAACTCTGAATATTAGTCAAAGGTTGAATTCCTTAATTCTTAATCATAATTTTTATTCTAGAGACATAGGATGCTTTTTAACATTTTTAAATATAGTTTTGTTCCCTGAAAAAAGGGATTTGTTGTTAGTCCTCCAAAGGGCATCGCATCATTTTACAGCAGCAGCAGCAGCAGAGTAACAGCTGACATTAGTGGGTGCTGACTCCTTGCAGTAACCCCATATGCAGCTGGTGATGCAGGTACTGTCGTGATGCCCATTTTACAGATGAAGAAACTGTGGGATGAAGAGGGTACGTGCCCTCCCTAGAGTCTCAGATGTTGTGACGGGGGAGAACAGAATGGCAACCAGATGGACTCCAGAACCTGGGATCTCACTGCTTACTAATCCCTAAGAACAAGGATGGAGGCATTTCTGTTGCAAATTGGCTTCCTGGGGAGGAAAGACCTGATGCCTTTGTTTTAAATAATATGAGCATGCATAGTGCAGGCTGACTGTTTAACTCCTCATGCCTCGTGTGTAAAGGCACAGAGAAAGGTAATAATAATAATGCTATGAAAACCCCTGTTCAATGAATTACAAAGCAAAAATTGTTATAACATGAACAAAATGCTCTTATGAACTGACCCGCTTGGAGTCTGTCCTTATGAAAACACCTCCTGTGTTCACTCTCTGCCATTGCCCTGCCCCCCCTTTCAGTCCGTCTCTCTTCCCTTTTAAGAGATCCATAAATATCTGCTGTTACTGGTCACTCTTCTTGACAATGAAGAGCGCAAAGTGAAAATCTTGCAAAAGATTTGGTGTTTCCTGAGATTGATAAGGAGCCATGGACAAACAGCTCAAACCTAAAGACAGAATTGGACTAGTTAGAGTTTGAAGATGAAAAATAACCAAGAATAGTGGTGATATAGGCTCTTCAAAGGAGCATGATTTGTGTATCAAGGGATTAAGAGAGACTTTTGGGAAAATTAATAAAGCCCTTGAAAACTTTTGCTAAAATGACATTTTCTAGCCTGGACTGGGAAAGTCCAATATGAAGTGAAGGATGTTAAATTTTGCTATCATTTAATTTTGTGCTATCATATAAATTTCCAGTAAAACTTTAAAAATTATGCCCCCCTCTAAAAACGATAAAAGTCAATACTTGGTTCATTTTGGGGGCTCCATTTTCCAACCTTCTAATTTCTGCTCTATACTATGAAATTTAGCTTCTGTTTTAAGTGGATTCACTTTGAGTGGCCTTTTCTTGGTACCAATTATCCGTGAATAATGAGCCCCCTTTGCTTCCTGTAGACAAAGCCCGGTTATTTAACCCTGATGAGCTTCTCATCACTGGGCAAGCTGAGAGAGAAACTGGACAACTGCTGGTCTAGATCATGCTAGGGGATCCAACTTGGGAAGACGTGGTGTTTGGATTTCATGACATTCAAGTCTGGCCACTCCCAACGCCAAAGCCCTGGGCAGTCCTCCGAGCTGTCAAGTCAGAAGGACCCAGTAAAAGCCTTGAGGCAGCAGAACTGCCCAGTGCCATTCAAGGAACAACTACTCATGGGAGGCAGTCCTGGTGTCGAGGCCACGTCTGGACCTGGAGCTTCAACAGCACATGCCGTGTCTTCCTTCATCTCTCTTTTCTCTATCTAGCATTTCCTTTCAGCAACCCCAAGACAGCCTCTCTGAGTGCCTTTCAACCAGTAACTCTTGTTTCTTTACTTCCCACCATTTTGTGTGTGTGGGTGTATGTGTCTGATTTTCTGGTTGATGATTACGATGCCTTTTCCTCGAACCTCTTAATGTTTAGGGATTGTGCCCACCCATCTTTTTCTAAATCCTGGTGGACTCGGGGCACTTCTGCCATGGGTACGTTATGGAATAATGGCTGATGCTATGGCATTTGAAAACTTGTTGGGCCTGTAAAGATGAGACGTCAGGTCCTTATGGCGCTCGAGCTCCTTTCTGTGCGCTGCCCTGGGAAGCACAGAGCTGTTAGCAGAGTGAGAGCTGGTTACCCTGGGACTCATCAGACTCGAGGTTGGTGTTGCATTTTCTTTTCTACATATTGTCCAACTGACAAGAAATTTAGTCCACACGTGGCAGTAGAAAGCCTGTGGGTATGTGTTGGTGTCTGGGGCCCGGGAGGGAGGGAGGGAGGCTTGTGCTCTCTGCTTGCAGTCCTTTCCAACTTCTTCCCGCGAGTCCAGCCCACCTCACGTGATGTGAGCGCCAGGATTCCCAGGACTGGAAAGCATCTGCACAGAGAAATGATGCCCTAGCATTACCGGTGGTGTTTACTGAGGAAATACTTGATTTCTGGTATTACTTCTATTAAGCGTCTCTAACTTTTTCGGTCGAAGTACAAAACCTTAATTTGTCTGCTGTAGAGATGTATGCTTGTGGTTATTAGAGTACAGACTAACTACTGATGAAGGGGAAGGATGACTCTTAATGGAGGTGTAATTTTCTTATAAACCAGTACTTTAGCAAGAGAAGCTTTAAATGATCATTGGTCATTTTTATCATGAAAATGTTAATGTGCAAAGCACTTTACTAGACATTATTGGGTAATTAACCACATAGAAGTCTAGAGATCTCCATCCACAAGTAATTTTAATCTCCCACAACAAACACACAGGCAGTAACTTGAGAACCATTACCAACGTGAACCAAATAGCACATCATCGTGAAAAATGATTCTTTGCAACGTTTTCTTAATTTCCTAGTAAATTTTGATATTCTAGATGTTTACCTGTCTGAGGATATATAATTAGATAGTTCTAGAATGTTAGAGCTGCCAAACACATAAACTATCATATTGTTGAATCCCCTCATTTTACAGATGAGAAAACAAGTCTAGAGAGGTCAAGTCATTTGCCCAAGGTCATGCAGTTAAGTTAGCAGGCTCTGCTGAAACTAGTAACCAGGTCTGTTTTCGGTGAAAGACCTATTTCTGCATCACTAGCTTTGGATTTATAAGTGGAATAACATACTGACCTTTCACAGGTATGCTGAGAAAGTGTAAGGTTTTGTTAGCCATAAAGCATTACAGGTGAAAATAAGAAAACAGAATGATGAAGCCAGTTTCTAACAGGTATGCTGCCTCTCGGAATGTTGCAGTATGCCTTCTGGGCTTCTGTTAAGTCGCTTATAAGTCAGTCTAACTCATTTCTTCCCGGCCCGCCTACATGTTTCAACTGCATGGTGCTTTCTGAATACCAAATACCAAAGGAAAGGAGGTGCATTTATTTGGATGCTGTGCACATACAAAAGATAGAAGTGGCACCATCACTTAGCTCCTCTTCCTTCTCTGGTCCAAGGAGAGAAGTGCTCATCATCTGGGTATTCTTCCTGGCATGAATGTGGTTGGCCAAGGATGTGATGCTCACAACCCCACTTCGATCACGAGCTGATTGCAGCAGAGCCTCCACTTTTTGTTCTGTGATGAGATGTACATGGAAGTCCCCTCATGCTGATGAGGGTCCAGATCTCATCTTCAGTCCCACTCCTTTCCATCAGAAGCCACCTACTTCCACAAGACTGCTTCAGAAGAGGGGTGTTGCTGATGACCTCAGTGGTTTATTTGTTTCCAAATCCCAGAAGAGTGAGTATGTATGAGAGGTTTCTAGTTACTGTTGGTTCAGTTTCCCTACAGAGACTGGTTAGCAGCACTAAAAATTAAAACATACCTTGACTAAATTGTATCAACAAGGATAATGTTTTTATTTCTCTAGATGGACATTTGTTTCACTTTTCTCAACCTGTTAGAAAATTACAAACAGAATCTAAAGAAATATTCTCTGTTTCTCATGTCAGAAAGCAAGAAGTCAGGGAAGAACCACGATTATCCATGTGATTGTGCTTCTGAGTTGAGCACTCGTGGCATCCATAAAGAAAAAACAGTTTTCAGTGACCTTTATTCACCTATAACTTTCTGTATTTTGATTAAGATGTAAAATCTTTAGCACCATTTTCATAGTACTCATTATCTGATGATAAATTTTAAAAACAATGTCAAATAAAAGTTCTTACTAAATTTTACTTGACTCCACCAAGTTCATAATTTTACTGTAAATGCTAGAATAGTATTAGGTTGAATTAGGTGAATATTAAAAATGATAAATTTAATTTGACATTTTTAGCATAAAAATCTCAGAAACTACTTTGTACTGGCATTATAAAGAATAGTTTCAATATAGCAATGTATGTTATATAAAAGCTTCCTTTACTAAATGTTTGGCAGTACCCAGTCCAATTCTTGATACATAATAGTTACTCAATAAATATTTATTAGCTGTTGAGTGAATGGTTTAGTTCATGTGTTTTTACCATAACTGCTCTGTGAGACAAGTAACCTAAGAATAATATGATGTAATTACTTACAGAAAATAACATTTGAAACGCTGCTTACTTAACATTTTAAAATATTGATGTTTGTCATTATAATTCAATGTAACTACCACCTTATGTTGTACATTGCCCTAGTTGATTTTTAAACTTTGTAAAAATTTTCATCAGCTGAACTCATTGATGGAAAGGATTACATTTGTAATCTCAGCTTTAAAATCACCAAAAGAACAAGATTTTGGTACGTACACAACAGTTTGGATATTACCTACAAAAAAAATAATAATAATGGAGGCAGATCTGGTAACCTAAGTGGCCAAGCAAAGGGTCTCCTCTACCAATCCATCTGGGAACAGTTGTGGACAAAAATGTCAAGTAAAAAATTTATCCTTTCAAATGCGCTAGACTAAATACATGTAAAAGACATTTAACTGAGATGTTAACATTTATACTTCTGAAATTATTAAAGCTTTAAATTGCACTAAGATTTGGGGAAAACTGTTAGAACTTGGAGCAAATAACAGAAAACCCAGGATCTGATTTGTTTTCACTCACAAGGGGTTCTGTATAACAGGGTTCTCAAAGTGTGGTCCACGAACCCCTGGGGTCCATATTATTTGCTGTTACCCAATGGTGCATAACATCTTTGGAGATTTAGCACCACGATAGTGGCAACCAAAGTGTCCTAGTTATCATTATATTCTTCACCACCACACACTTGCAGTTAGAAGCAAAAAGCAGCTTTCACTTAAGAATGTCTTTGATGAAGTAGTAAACATCATTTTAATAATCTGTGTTACGAAATGGGAAGTACTCCTAAAGTGATTCTGTTGCATACCAAGTACTGTGACTGTCTCGAGAGAAAGCGCTTGCCCAATTGTTTGAGTTGTGAACTGAACTAGCCACTTTCCATGGAATAATGTTTTATTGGAAGAACCACAGGCAAACTGTGGTTATTCAGACTTGGGCATTGGGCAGACATTTTCTTGAAAATGAACAAAATGAACTTATCACTTCAAAGATAACAACAGGTAATATTTGTTGCCAGTGATAAAATTGGAGCTTTCAAGTGAAAATTGGAAGTTTGAGACACTTGTATCCACCATCATGAGCTTGACATCTTCCCAATACTTAATGACTTTTCTGATAAGATCAGTGGTGATGAATATGATGTTTTGATATGGTATAATGAAACATATCAATGTTTGGAAGACCTGCATAATTCATTGAAACAATATTTTCCAAATGAAAATGCATGATGCTACAAAATCATGGGTAAAAATATTCAAAATGTAAGATAAACCAATGGATTTTAATGCAACAGAGTACAAAAAGTTCATTGACCAAGTTTCAGATTCCACATTGCATCTAATCTTTAAGAAACTATCTCTTATTGAATTCTGCTGTTGTGTCAAAGAAGAATATCCACTATTGTCTGAAAAGACTATTAAAACACTTCTTCCTTTTCCAACTTTGGGAGGCTGGATTTTCTTTGTATGCTTTGATCAAACAACATATTGCAAGAGATTGAATGCAGAATCTGACATGAAAATGCAGCTTTTTATTATTAAGCTACTCATTAGATTTGTAAAAATATAAATCAAAGCTAATCTTCTCACTACATTTTTTGTTTTGAGAAATGCAGTTATTTTTCATAAAATGTTATGTTAACATGTAATGGTTTTTATATTAATGTAATGTTTTTATATTAACATGTAATTTATTTATATTAGCATGTTATTTTAAAATAAATTAGTAATCTATCTTCAAATTCTTGTTTTATTTTTAGTATGGTAAATATCTATAGATATAACTCATATACACAAAATCCCTTTGATGTCCTCAATAATCTTTCAGAGAATAAAGAGTTCTTGAGACCAAAGAGTTTAAGAACCACTGCTGCTGTGTGAGATGGTCCATGGGGGAAAAACAGGTACTGTGGTGAAATAAATCTGCTCCCTTTCAGACAGTCATGATGCACAGTGGCATAGAAGCGGCTTAGAAGCTCTACGAAGTTCTGCAGTTGAGAAACGTTTTTAATTTTGTTTAACCTGATGTTTCTCAAACTCTTACAGAAAATCCTACTTGTTTTGTGAGGAAAAACTACCTTACATTGGTTAAAATTTTATTATATTGCAGAATCTCATTCCCTTGTAAGGCTGACTAATATTCCATTGTATGTACATACTACATTTTCTATTCATCTGTCGATGGACATTTATGTTGTTTCCACATCTTGGCTATTGTGAATAGTGCTGCAGTGAATGGGGGGGGGGTGCTCATATCTCTCTGAGATCCTGGTTTCAGTTCTTTTGGGTAAAGACCCAGAAGTGGGGTTGCTGGATATTATAACAGTTTTATTTTTAATTTTTTGAGGAATCTCTACATTGGTTTCCATAGGGGCAGCCCCATTTTGCATTCCCACCAAGTTTCAGTTATGCAAGATGAATAAGTTGTAGAGATCTGCTGTACAATATTGTGCCTGTAGTTAACGATCTTGTACATCTAAAAATCTGTTAAGAGGGTGGATCATATTCTGAGTGTTTTTACCACAATAAAATTAAAATTGAAAAAAAATGTTATTATAAACCTCACTGTTCTCTAATTTAGAATATATAGGATGACAACCCTAATCACGAGGTAAATGATATGACAATGTTTGATGAGCACAAATGGCTGAGGATCTGGTTTTTGTTTTGTTCCAAGTGTTTTCAAGATTCTGTAAGAAGCTCAAAGTTATCATCGGAATTCTTGTTTCTTGTCATTCAGAAAATTCATATTGGTATAGGATAAAAATAAGGCTATTAATGTTAGAATAATCGTCTGAAAATTCCAACACCTCTCTAATGTAAGGTTTTGAGGCTACATTTTGATAAGGTAGTCTCGAGTTTTGTTGTTTACTTAAAAATATATCGGGATAATTTGTTGTAAGAGCAAGGGATTTGAGGAGTCCTGCAAGTTTGGTTTCAAATACTGAATCCATAATTTATTAAATCTTTAATGAGTAAGTTTATAAATGCCAGCACTTATAAGATGAGATTATTACACCTACCTTACTAGGTTGTTGTACAGGGAAAAATGAAATTTCAATAGAAGCCACAGTATAGTCAGTCCCCAGGAAGCGAGTGCCCCTTAGAGGGCAAACTCTCTGCTAGGTACCAGGGAAACAAAGATGGACAGAACTGCCTCTCTGCTGAACAGACTTTGCTGATCAGCCCTGGGGAAGATCAAATAAGGTCTCAATTACAACTGAGAATAATAATGCTATAATAAAATAAGTGAGGGGAGACAAATTGGTTATCCTCCGATACTTATTCACCCATTCTTTATTAATAGAAACTCCCACATAGGCACATGGCCACCCAGCTAGAGAAATCACATTTCCCTCCCTCGATTGCAGTAAGCTGCGGCCACTTAGCAATGGCATGGAGCGGGAGTAATATGTGCAACTTAACAGTTCTGTTCTTAAAAGGAAAGTTGCTATCTATTTTCCTCTTCCTTCGGGCTGAAACTTGGCCATGGCAGTGGTGAGTCATGCTCACGAGTATCAGGACAGCATTTCAAGGTATAACATTTCAGATAGAAGAAACCCAGATCTCTGGATTTTTATATAGCAGCACCACCTACTCTCTCCAACCCCCGGCCACCGTCTACCAGCTCAGATCTTAACATGAGACAGAAAGAAACCTCCCGTCTTGTGTAAGCACCTGAGCCAGTGTCCTAACTAGTAGAATAAGCCCAGGATGCCGTAACTCCTAAACCTAGACCCCTTGGAGGGGAGGAGGGAGGGTGAGCACCGGCAAGCCTTCCTGAAGGAGGGGTCCCAGAGCTTGGTCTTGAAGGCTCCTGGTGAGTTGGAAAAAGCTCTTCCGCGGGTGATTCTCACACTCCCTTATGACCCCTCCCCCATGAGAATCACTGAATGGTGCCTCATAATGGGATTTTACTTTTCCTTTGTTAGTAAGATTCCAGTGGAAGAGCGAATGAAATGGTAATTGCTTCATTCTATAAACAAATTTGCGTGGAGCACTTACTATATACATATAAATATCCAATGTAGGTCCTTCTTACTGATTTCTTTTGTTATTCACTTTTTCTATAAACTGTCATTCCCTAACCTCAAGAATGTAAGCTTCCTTAAGATATGGTCATTGTCTGCTTTTTATTTTGTATGGTGTCACTAGTAGTCAATGGTGCTGGTCACATAGTAAGCATTCAGTAAATTCTTTGTTGCACGAACGAATGAATAGAGGGGAAAATATATTCAGCCTACAACAATGAAAAGGAGAGTTTTGCCCTGGAACTGACTGGTAAGTAAGCAGATGATTACGGGGTTGTGTAAAGAGCAGCTGTGATAGGGTTAATGATTATGTTCTGCGAGTTAAACGTTGACAGTCATTACTGTGCAAAAGTAACTGAATTTTATTTCCGTAATAATACATTACAGAAAGAGTCCTTAGATATCCTTGTCTGTGGATGGGCTTTGAACAGGAGTTCAATTTTAACTACATCACTAAAACAGGTACGTCACTTCTAGAGAGTTTGAGGTCACTAGGGTGTGGCTTATGGAAAGAAATTTACTTAGTGATGCACCAGTGATATGAAAGAAAAGTCAACGTGGCTATGGATAACTGACTTCCTGCAAATGATGATTACCAACTCTTGGGCTCTACAGGATAGAGCGCCCCTACTGGTGAATAGCATGTATCGCCACTTTAAAGAAAATTTGTTTAGCTCCTGTCAGTTTTAATGTTTCGTTAGTCAAAGAAATTTTCCCTGGTGTAAAATCTGTGTCAACAATTTGCCTTTTCAATAGTTTGTAATTGGAAGTTTATACTGTGTAACAATTTTTAGACTGAATAAATAAGAATTGAACAGAAGGTTCTCACATACTAAGTGAAATTTTGGCATCAAAATTATAAAGTACATTATTAGGGTTTTTTCCTTTGTGTTTTAATATCGTATCTTTATTACATTTACTGAGTACCTGATAAATGCAGAATGACAAATGAATCAGCACTATTACAAAACCAAACATGTTTAAGTAAAGAAAGCTTCCTTTTTGTATATAATCTAAAAACGCAGGTAAATGCTGATAAATGCAGTAGTTACGCAGCATTCTGTAGCACTCAATCCTCATTTAGTTTCCAAAACCCCTGTATAATCTGAGGATTTCTTCATTGATGAGATTTTCCTGCTTTCATTGAAATTGATGCAAACTGTTTAAAGAAATTTGCCCTTAAGAAATGAAAGCGGAATCAAGTTTCTAAGGAAATTTGAATGCAGAAAAAAATACTTATTATTTCTAGAAGACTTTTTCCCTGAATAATTCCTAATTGGGTCTCTAATTTGATTCTGTCTAATCACTAATTATTTGTGTTGTTTATTAAATAAAGCACGGAGCCACCTGCCTAAACCGTAACACGTAAAGCCTGAGTTTGCTAGTCTGAAAGTTGATGAATCAACTGAGTCAATTCATCCATCTGTGAAACATTTCAAGGTCGAACATCCACTGGCTACAAGGTTTTGAGTTAAAAAGACAGTGGAGGACAGTGCTGATAGTTTGATAATGTTTGCTTACTGAGCGTGAAATGAAATTTAACTGTGGCATGTCTGCATTTGTAAATTTATTGTGGTTGTTTAGACTTCTTGCAAAATGAAATGTCAAGCAGTCATTCTGAGATTCCAAATGTATTAGGCTTCAGAGGACTTGGATAACTGAAATTTTTCTTTCACTTTTTAAAGATTTATTTCCGCCATGTAAAATTAATATGTTCAATCAATAACTAAGGTTGGAATGAGCATAGGAGAGTTAAAAATAAAAACTTAAAAATAATTTCCAAATGTGAAATGCTAAATGTGCCATCTGAATGGATTTCAAAACTGTGCAAAGTATCAGAATTCATATTTTCCCTGAAGATGTAATGTATCATAGATAGAAAGATTTAGACTAGAAAGTCTCTTCTAGCTGCAAGATATTATTTTTGTGCAGCTAGATGGCTTCAGGTGATAGGGAAAAACATCGTGTTAATCAGGAAGTCTTTTTAGATAATTGTGAGACTTCACTGGATCCATTTAAGCTCTATATTGATGGTTCTGAACAATATATTACCTATTGGCTTCTATTGCCTGGGAATTCATTCATACTTCCTTCCTCCCTCCCTCTCTCTCCACGTCCCCTCCTCCCTCTTCCCTTCCATTCTTCCTCCCCCCTCCCTTCCTCTCTCTGTCTCCCACTTGTCCTTCCTGGCTATTAGAGAGCAAGAAAAAAATCTGGTTTTAAATGGCACACATTTATTTGTTTATTTATGTTTCTTGGTTGGTTGATTTATTTTACCAAAGCATTGCATTTCAAAAAGCTTAGGTTTTGTGTTTTTTAAATTGATTCATTTGGCTACAGGAACATTTTCTTGGTATTTAAAATAGTTTCCTATAGTCTTACTTTTTTTCAAGTTGTGATGACTAATCTAATCTAAATTTCTCTTCTTTTCCTTCCTCTAAGTGCTTTGCCATATGATTCATCTTACCTTTCTGACCTTTTTCTCTTAAAGCCATTTCTTAGACCCCCAATTCTAGCTGTCATTTATAGCGTACTTGTCTGGTTTGCTATCAAAGTACTTACAAGTTGTTGATTTTTCAAGAGCTGTTTATCCAGTTTGGATTAACCTGTGTTCTTGCCTCTCTTCTTGACTTTTACTATTGAACCTTTGGCTAGTTCACTCATCTATTTGTGCATTTACTCGCTCAGTTGCTCCCATATACATATTGCACACTCAATAGTTATTAAGCAGTGGATGTGCAATAGGAGATGGGGAGAATTCTCAGCCCTCTTTCTACTTGATATTAGCTTTAGTTACAAGTTTAGTGAAGAGTTTAAAGCCATTAGCTTCAAAGGGCTTTTGGAATGTCTATACCTTTGAGGATTCATTTATTCACTCCATAAAATGTATTTAGCATCTATGACATGTTAGCTACTTAATCCATGCCACCTCTGACCAACCTTTAGAACCGGCCCTACTTTGTATCTTTGCTGGCTGATTTTGGTGTTTAAGACTCTTTTTAGGAAGGAAACTTTAAAGGCCCTTGTATAATTTAAATAGTATGTTCCCATGAACCATGAGCAATATGTGCTTATCTCACACTAAATCTGATTCATTCATTCAACAGATCCTTACTGTTCATGTCTGTCTGGCCAGGCACTGTTCACACCCGGGAGACAGAGCAGTGTCACATAAGGGTGAAGGTCCTTACTCACACAGAGGGAGGTGATATTCTGGAAGAGAGGAAACGGATCACATACAAATCAGCATGTTGTCTAAGTAATTTCTTTTTTTTTTTTAACCGTTTTTGCAAGTTTTTTTCTTTTTTTCCGTGGGAAGATCCGCCCTAAGCTAACATCTGTTGCCAATCTTCCTCCTTTTTCTTCCTTCCCCTGCAAAGGCCCAGTACATAGTTGTGTGTAGTTGTAAGTCCTTCTAGTTCTTCTGTGTGAGCTACCGCCACAGCATGGCTCCTGACAGATGAGTGGTGTGGTTCCGTGGCTGGGAACCGAACCTGGGCCGCCGAAGTGGGGTGAGCTGAACTTTAACCTCTAAGCCATCAGGGCTTGCTCAAATGAAGTAATTTCTGACAGAGAGAAGTGGCTGGGTGTTATGATGGAAAGTGACTGTGGGGACTATATTATAATGGGGGGATCTGGGGTGACCTCAGCAGGAGGAGACAAAATTTGAGCTGAGACCTGAATAATACAAGAAGGTCCATCCATGCAAAGATCCTGGGGCAGTACATTTGATGCAGAGTGCACAGGAAGGACAAGGATTCTGAGCGTGGCATTTTGCCAGCGACAGGAAGCCAATCACTGTGGAGCAACGTGCGGAGAAGCTAGGAGGTAGGCAGGGACCACTCTACGTGGGCTTTTAAGGCCCTGATGAGGATTGTGGAGTTTTATTTTATGTGCAGCAGGAGCACATAGAGCTCATTGCAGAGTTTTAAGCAGGGAAGTGACATCTGATGTATGTTTAACCTGATCATTTTGGTTGTCTGGAAAACAGAGCAAGAGCAGAAATGAGGTGCCTGCTTAGAGAGAATGCTGGCTGGCTTTGGGGTGGCAACAGAGCATAGAAAAGTGGGTAGATTTGGGATTTCTTTTGAAGGCCTGGCTGATAAATTGGATGTGGGTAGTCTAAAGGAGAGGAATCAAGGATGACTGGTTTTGGTTTGAACAACTGGAAGGATAATGCTGTTTACTAAGATGGGAACTGCGATGAGAGGTGTAGGTTTGAGGGCTTGGCCTAGAGTTTCTGAGCTTGTTAGCTTGGAGATGCCTATTAGGCATCTCAGTAGGAAGATGGATATGGTTATATGAATCTGGAGCTCAGTGGGGGCAAAGTCTGTGGGTGACAGTACAAACAGAATAGCATTCTCCTTTCATTTAATGACACAGTACCAATTATGGACTGGACTAAGGTGCTTCTCTATGTTTATTTAACCTTGCATCATCCCCCAGCAATGAAATACTTAAAAGGCACAATGTACTACATACCTAATTGTATACCCATTTAGTAAAGTGCAGAAAAAAATTTAATTTAGGCAAATAATGGGTAGTATGCACATTTGCAAAACTAATTTGGATATTTTGAAAGACTTAGCAACAAACTCAAAATGACTTTGTGTCATTCTTCTTGAGAAAAATAATCCAATATTGTTCATATTTCTTTTTCAGGAATATTTAATCTTTGTACAGAAACAGAATAATAGAGGTTAAAGGGGAGCAACTGAGGGTAACTCTCCAATTTCTAGCCTTTCCTGATAGCATTTTACTTTTGTTCTCACCGTGAGGCTAAATTTCCTGACATGAAACAATTAGTTAGAATCAATGAAACTTAAATAGGTAGACCAGAATTTCTTTCCTTAGATTGGCCTTTGGGCTACATGGATTATGGGATTATTCTCCCATAATCCAGAATTCCAGAAACATCCAATTCCAAAAACATCTATGGGGGGGTAAAAATAACGTAGAAAAAGGCAGAAATGCGTTTTTCAAGGTCCAAAGAAAGTAAAGAGTGGTTTTTTTTTTTTTCTTAAGAGTTAAGGCCAAGCCTAATTTAGATTTTCTAACAAGTGGCCATTACTGATCCTCAAATTGCAGAGACTCTCTCACATCCTGATCCTAATTTCTGGAGGACCCAGATGGGATTCTCCTCGTCACTGCATCGTGTGTCAAGACGCGCATTCTTGGAACAACAGAAACAACGATCATTGCCAGTCGTGTGCCGGGACTATTTCCTAGGCAGTGACTGGTCTATTTCTGAGGCTCCCCAATGTGTATTTGGGCCTACTCAGTGTGTGGGGGGGTGCTTGAGTGCTTACCATTAGAACTGAATTATGTAACACTTCATTGTTGCCTCCATTCATTCCATCTTTAAACATGTTAACATCTACTCTGTGCAGAGACCAAAGACCTAAACATCAGTAAGATAGGACTCTTGTTCTCTGTACCTCCCAGTCTAGCCAGAAGGATAGATGAAAAATAGACATTGTTGGATGGCAGGAACTGTACGAGACAGGTATGCAATAGTATCTTAGTCAGTGTACACTATGCGGCTGCATTATGAGCCACTCGCCAAATCCAGGGGTTTACAACAACAATCCTTTCTGTTCTTCTGCACTGGTCTGCAGAGACTTTGTCATTGGGTTAATCAAGACTGAGCTCAACTTGAGCTCAACTGGCAGCTCTGCTTCAGGCTGCAAGACCGGTGGGCTTGGCTGCAGGCTGTGGCTTTGGTGGGCTCCATGCATCTCCTTCAGGTCTGTATCCGCCTAAAGGGTCTTGCTGGGTGTGTTCTCTTCGAGCACCGCAGGAGGGCAAGACAGCAAGCCAAAAGTTGTGTCTTCATGCCTCCTCTTGCATCCCTGTCTCTCCACGCCCTGTTGGCCCAGGGGGACAGGACACACACACAGCTATATTTACGTCATGTAATCTGCTCCCCCCTCAGTGAGCAAGGTTAGGTTTGCGTCTCCTGTCTTTAGCCCATTCAATCAATTATTCGTTCATCCCTTTACTCACTCTCCATTCCGTCTTTCATCCACTCGTCAGACACTGAGCATACAACGTGTTCTCCCAGCTAAGGATACAAAGGTGAAAAGGAACCACCACTACATTTAGGCAGTGGTCTGAAACTTTTTTGCACTGAGGGGATTTCAAAAACAAATGCATTCCCCTCACAGATTTTTAACTTCACATCTAAAGTTTTTCATCATACTTTTCATCTTTTATATATTTGCAAAATAGATCATTTCTAGCATATTATAAATTTTAAATAAATCCATTAGATCACTCATTTGAGTGTATACAGTGACATCTAAATACCATAGCAATTTATTATAGTCATCATTTAAAAATTACTAAGTAGAATAACTCTTGAGAGGCAGAATAGTGTGATAGTTAAGAGCATAAACTGTAAACTGTCTGGTTTGTTGTTAGGAGGTTATATATACTTTAAATTTTATATGTGAAGCCTATATAATCTATGAATTTCATTTCAGACTAGTAAATGTGCCACCCTCAGTTGTGTGGCTGAGAGCAGGTTAACTCTTCTGTATCTCCTTTCCTCATCTACAAATGAGGACACGTGATGTACCAGCTTCATAAGATTGTTGGGCGGATGAAATGAGGACGTGATGCTCTTGAAGACTGACACGTAGCAAGAAATATTTCAATGTGATGTTGTTTTTGTTGTCATTATTATTGTTGTTGGTCAGTTTACTGAGAAGAGCCTTATAGGAAAAAATAGCAAAGAGAGTTAAAAGTCATAAATAAATTAGATATACATTTATCATTTTGCCTGAAATAAAGCAAAGATGGCACATCGAATAAAAATATGCAAAAAATATACCATTTTACCCAACTCACATTAGTAATGACGGCCGCTCTACGTGGACTAACTCACTGTGAGGGAGAGTCATTATTTTAGAAGACGCAGAAGCCGAGTCCCGCTGGAGTGCGGAGAAGTCGACTCTTCTGCTCCCGGGGCGGAGTCAGAGCTGCTTCAGGAGGAGAGGGGCCTTGTAGGATTTCTAGTGTGAATCTGGTGGGAACCTGGGGTTGGCATGTTGGTGGGGAGGGCGGAATGAAGAATCTGGGAATGATCTCTAACATCAGTATTTTGCGAATCTAAATTCTTAAAAAAGTATGTGCCCTTAGAATTGTATCTTTTGTTAACTTTGGTGTCTTGGCATTGCTGTCACCTGAATGCAACAGAAAGATTTACTAAGCGCCAGAAACAGCGAATGCCCGTCTCTGCGTGGATGTGTCCACTTACCCCAGGTCTGTGTGCCTGAGGAGGGTGAGGGAAGCGTTCACTTTTACATTGAAAGCACTTTACTTCAGGCTCTGGTGAGCACTGTTTGGACCATAAGCTATTGTTTTACTATTTACTTTTTTTCCACAATGACAACAAGTGGTTTCATTACTTAAATAAATGTAAGAATTGGAGCGTTTGTTGATTGCAGGGCTTTGGTGACTTTATCTAATTAATTCTAGTATCCCAGCAGACGGTGTTTCCTTCTCGGAAATCTGAGTGTAGTTATGGCAGAGTAATAATGTAAATGCTTTGGGCTTGGTGTGAAGCACTTGTTTTTAATTTGAAGCATTCGTTTTGGAACTTAGTTTCTCTTAAATTTTGTACAAATTCATGAAGAGCAAGAAGACAGAAAATATTAGTTTATTATACCATTCAGATTTTGCAGGATACTAACTATCCTTGAATATCAACTGCTGAAAGAGGTGAGTGATAAAATTAGTCTTCCCACTTCAAATTATCTTAAACCAGGAGAACAAAGACGGGTGGGGAGGTCTTACAGGATGCAGGAAGAATCCAGGGGTTACGGCAGTATTTGCTTGGTTAATTTAGCTCCGTGGTTTTCAGCCAAAGCCACCCCAAATGCCCCTATTGGTGTGGCTGGGAAGTTTGTAGGGGCATTTTGGATTGTCACACTGCTGGGTAAGATGGGAGGGGAAGGGGGGCTACCAGTGTTTTGCAGGTGGGGGCTTGGGGTGCTAGAAGTACTGACATGAGGAGGAAATTCTTACAAACTGAAAACTTGTCCTACATCTGTCTGTATTCAAATTTTCTATGAATAAATATTCCTGTAAGTGAAAGCTTATCTATAATTATTTGAGTCTAGAAGCTAATACTGTTATATACAGAGGCTTAATGTATTTGGTTTTTTTTCAAAAGCCTTTATTTTTTAGATCAGTTTGAAGTTCACAGCAAAATTGACAGAAGGCACAGAGATTTCCCATGTAGCCAGTACCCCTGCACATGCACAGCCTCCCCCATTACCAACGTCCTCCAGTAGAGTGATACATTTGTTACAGTTGTGAACCTACATTCACATATCATCAGAGTCCATAGTTTACCTCAGGGTTCACTCCTGGTGGTGTACATTCAGAGAGTTTGGACAAATGTATAATGACATGTGTCCACCATTATAGTATCATACAGAGTAGTTTCACTGCCCTAGAAACCCTCTGGTTTTGCCTGTTCATTCTTCTCTCCCTCCTGACTCCTGGCGCCCACTGATCTTTTTACTGTCTCCGTAGTTTTGCCTTTGCCAGAATGTCACATGGTTGGAATGATACAGTATGTAGCCTTGTCCAATTGGCTTCTTTCACTTAGTAACATGCATTTCAGGTTCCTCCATGTCTCCTCATGGCTTGATAGCTTATTTCTCTTTAGCACTGAATAATATTCCATTATCTGATGTATCACAGTTTATTTATCCACTCTCCTACTGAAGGACATCTTAGTTACTTCCAAGTTTTGGCAATTATGAATAAAGCTGCTGTAAACATCCAAGTGCAGACTTTTGTGTGGACATAAGTTTTCAACTCCCTTGGGTAAATACCATGGAGCTCGATTGCTGGATCATATGGTAACAATATGTTTAGTTTTGTAAGAAATTGCCAAACTGTCTTCGAAAGTGGCTGTACCACTCTGCACTCCCACCAGCAGTGAAGGAGAGTTC
Organism: Tapirus indicus; assembly: GCA_031878705.1. Lineage (NCBI taxonomy): Eukaryota > Metazoa > Chordata > Mammalia > Perissodactyla > Tapiridae > Tapirus > Tapirus indicus. Next base: position 151,131,990 of record CM062918.1, on the reverse strand, counting down.
CTGTTGCTCCACATCCTCGTCAGCATTTGGTGGTGTCAGTGTTCCAGATTTTGGCCATTCTCATAGGTGTGTGGTGGCATCTTGTTGTTGCTTTAACTTGCATTTCCTTGATGACATATGATGGGGAACATCTTTTCATTTGCTTTTTTGCCATCTGTATATCTTCTTTGGTGAGATGTCTGTTAAACGTCTTTGGCCCGTTTTTTAATCGGGTAGTTTGTTTCCTTATTGTTGAGTTTTAAGAATTGTCTGTTTTGGACAACAGTCATTTATCAGATGTATCTTTTGCAAATATTTTCTCCCAGTCTGTGATTTGTCTTTTCATTCTCTTGACATGAGATATTTCTCACAATTTTAACATATAGTGAACGTACTAAGTTTTGCTGTGTTGTCCACCTGTGACTCGACCCTTGTATTTCCTGCACATTGTATGGAATGGCTTCTGATCATCTCTTAAATTTGAAATTGTGCATTAGAAGTAGGTGCAAGGATCTAACTACATTTTCTGGTGTGGGGTGTCCTCAGATTTACTAATTTAAATACATATTATTAAACATATATTTATATATTATCATGAAGACATTTTATGTTTAGATTATGTATCATATGTCACATGATGTACGAATTTCATTTAGACTAGTAAAGGGGGATATTACAAGTCATTTGTACAATAAAGTGGTGTTGGATCTGGCAGGGACCAGACTGTATTCCCTAGTCTGCCATCCTCAGTATGTCAGAGTGCCCCCCCTAAGGTCACAGGGACTCTGCCGCACTTCTTGACATCACATGCAAAGACCTTGAAAGGGCTAGATTGACTTAATGTCTTGCAGATTTCTCTAAAGACCAGACTTTCCATACTGCTACTTGGAAAATATTGTAACCGTTGTGCAACCTAGGTAAACACAGAGGGGCACTGCTTCATCAGTGATCTAGGGACGGTTGTAAATTGAAGATTTAATCTCAGTAGTTGGTCTGTTCCTCTTTTGCTAAAAGGGGATGGGAAATCTAATTCAGAAGAGTTTGGAAACCTTGTGAATGCTGTTCAGGCAATTACCTACTTCTCAGGAAGAAAATAATTAGCTTTTTTTTTTAATATTTACTAACATGTATTTGCTATTCTTGGTTGACACACATTGAATAATTCAACCCACTTTACTTTCTCATGTGAGCAAATTTTTTCTAAGAAATTTAATTTTATAGATTTGTGAGCATTTAGCTCCACTAAAACCAGTTTGTCATAGTAATCTGCTTTCTTTCCATGAAAATATAGGAGAGCTGAAATTTATTTAAGAAGTTAGTGTTTTGGAGCTAGCTAGTCAGGATAGTCCCTCAACCAGGGTTCACAAGCGTAAATGCCAGCAGGGCCAGGTGAGAGAGTTGGGCGCCGGGGGGAAGACTGACTAAGAGGAAAGCATATGTTTATTTATGGGTGGCAGCCACAACTCAGCTCTGATCAATAGTTGCCATGTTGGAATTGGGCCCCTTTTGACTCTTCAAGAACAAAGGAAATGTCTGATTTATTTGTGAATTTCCTGACTTCTAGGTATTGCTCCAATTTAAAAAACAAACAAACCAAACAACACTGATATGAGCCAAACAAAACACATTTGTGGGAGATACTTGTTCTGTGAACTGCCATTTGCAACCTCTGAACTGTCTGGTCTGTTTAGACTGTAGAGTACAATAACTAGCGAGTCACACCACTTACCAGTGTTTATGCTACGGTATGAAAGGGTCATTTTCTCTACAGAAACAGTAGTCCAACTAACTGAGTGGACTTGAACCTCACTCTACTAATTTGTCAACTGTTGTGGGGTAACCACTGCAAAGCAGCAAGTCCTTGTAGATTTTAGATTGGTGCTCCATTGCTGAACATGGAGGATTTAGGATGGAAGATGGGAAAAATTCAGAGATGTGGACGCAGGAAGACTGATGGAAGGATCTGGTTCTCCTGCACCGCCCCTCAGGCAAAGCAGCAGTGTCTTGCCTTCTGTCTTTTGAATTGTGACACATACACACAGGCTCCCCCTCCCTCATGTGGCATGGTGCCATGTTCTTTCATTTTTGTGACCCAAGTCGATCTCCTCTAAATAGCACATGCCCTATTCCTGCTTCCCAAGCATCTAGGATTGTTCTAATAGCGCTGTTACCTTCTCTACCGTACCCCTCCAAGTGTTTGGCTAAACTCTGAACTCTTTCCTAGCACCACCAAACTTCATCTTGTATACAAATTTTGTCATTATAATCAGATCCCGAGATGTTAACCTCCCAAATAAAATTCTTCAAAACTAGGGAAATAATAGAAAGATGCTTTAAGCATAATTCCTGTTTTTTTCTGAAAACAGGTTGGTATATGGGCAATTTTACTTTGCATTGGTTCTGTTCAAAAATAGTTGCTTACCACTGCCTGAGAAAATCTCATTCTCTTTAAATACTGAAATTAAAAATCAGTAAACTGTAGTGGAATTTTTTTTTTTTTTTTGGTGAGAAAGACTGGCTCTGAGCTAACATCTGTTGCCAATCCTCCTCCTTCTGCTGAAGAAGATTGACCCTGGGCTAACATCCGTGCCCATCTTCCTCTACTTTGTATATGGGACGCCGCCACAGCATGGCTTGATGAGCGGTGTGTCAGTCCGTGCCCAGGATTCAAACCTGCGAACCCCGGGCCACTGAAGCAGAGCACGCGAACTTAACCACTACGTCACTGGGCCATCCCCTGTAGTGGAATGTTTTAGGTTGGTCTATGCCAAAAGGATCTTCTCTCTATCCAAGCATCATCTGCTCTGTAATGTCAGTCCTTGTAGATTGAACTGGGAGCTTAAAACTACAAAACTTAATGTGTACTCCACTAATTTAGGAGTTATAATTCAGGTGAGTTGGGTAAAATTTGTTGCCTGCGTAATCTCTGGGGTCAAGTGTACTTGACAGATTAATCACATACACTAGAATATATGTTTGGCCCAATTAAAAATGAAAGTCAACTATTTTCAACTTCCATGGGAATAGCAAACTTACATAGAAAACAATGAAACACCGAGTGCAAATAATTCTTACACAGACAAGATAACCTCTGAATTTGTATGAAAAAAATACCTGGTACGAGGTAGTACTTGGCAGTGTTACCTTCACAATCTTGGACAAACCACTGAAACATCTTTGAACCTTCTTTCTTCATCCATAGAAATATCACTTCATTATAAAGGTCGATCGGAGGATTAAATGAAAAGATTATGTGTTATTATCACTTATGTTGTGACCTATTCAAGATCTAGACTCCAGACCTTCAAATTTCTAGTTCACTGTTTTTTAATTGTTCTAGTTTATTTCGGTTGAGGGAGTCAGAGTAATAAAGAAAGGATTTGGAACCATTGTTTAAAGATGTTCATAAAACATTTTATAGTATCTTTCTGTCAGCATCATTAAGTTTGTGTTTCTCTTCACAAACTTACCCGTAAGGCATAAAAAAAAAAATGGGAAATTTCTAGGAATGGTGGAAATTCATGTAACCCTTCAGCCTAACTTGACACATTTAAGAGCTGAAATATTCTTGTCTGATGAATATTTACCTAAGTGGATGTCTCCCTACTCCATCATCAGCAATTACTATCTGAAAGTAAAGAACGGTCTCGATCTAGAGAGAGACAGATTGCCTGTGAGTCTGACAACAGAGTGCAGTGTGCAATCATTTCCCCTGAGGATGGTCCTACAGACTTGATGTTACATAGATATTGACTACCTTTATACATTAAGCAGCTTTTTAAAAAATTACATTTCTGGGAACATGGAGTTGCCGCATATTATTAGTTTAGTAGGGAATATGATGACATGTTTGATTAATTATATTGTAAACAAATTCAGTTTTCGCTGGTGTTAAAAATTTGCATTCGTTTAAAGACCTGAAGAAAGAAGCAAAAAAAAAAATGATGATCCATGAGTAACACTGACCTGTCTAGACTTTAGAGTACGTCTTCATCAACTCTGAAGTTTCTGATTATCGTACTTAAAGAAAAATTGTGATTTTAGAGACAAGGATGAAGAGGGTGTGAGCATATTTTGAAACTTCTCTGCCCCCTCCATCTTCACCAAAGGATGAGGTTTTATTTATTTAGCCCATTTGTTTTCATATTTTTTAAAAAAGTGTAACAACTCAGCTAGTTGTATATTTGAGTTCAGTGTAAGCAGAGTTGGAGTATTTGTATTTCTTTTCCCTAAAACCATGTGGTTTCATTTATTTGCGTATTATGGTATGCTGTTACACTCTGAGCAGCCTCTCTGTGAAGTGTATTTTAATATTTAGATCAAACAGCGATTGGAATACATTAATGCCCAGTGGGGAAACGTGTCATTTGAAAGCAGCTGCTGAGCCTTCTCTCTGCTGCTCCAATTAACACATACAGCACACTTTTGTCAGCAAGAGGCAGTACATATGGATGAAACCACTTTGCTGCTCATTAATATGATATGCAAGAGCGCACAAAGGGTTAATCCGTCTGCCCGTTGCAAAACAATAGCTTTCCAGGAAGTTTCCCAAGCACGTGCTTTGCGATGGGGGTGCTAGGATCAGGGGGTGGGATTAGCAGGTAAGAAGGAGTCGGTTCAGTCTCTAGCTTTGGTTCAGTCCATTGACTAACAAGTTTCCCCGCCCCTCTCGCCTCCTCCGCCCCCGCCCGATGATGGAGACGCTGGAGAGGGAATTTCTAGCGCGGGCGCTCCTCTCGCCTCCGCTGGATCTCTTGTTGAACTTTGTTCTGTTTCGTTCTGGAGTCCAAAGCTTTGCTGTTTATTTTTCTCTTAGTCTTCCATTATCATTTCACTGTCTCTCTCTTTTCCTTTCTTTTTCTTTTTAAATTGCACATTTGACAGTTTATTGAGCAAAGTAAGAAATCTTGTCAAACCCATTTCGCTGTGATTTTCCCCCTCCCACGGCTAGAATCTCTGCGCTGATGGTGGCACAGAGGCAGATGGAAGAGTAGCGCGTCCGCGGGTTTGTGCCGGGCGTTCATGCACCTCCGGCTCCCGAGCAGCTGGGCTGTGCTCCGCTCTGGTGCTGGCTGAGCCGGGCTGCAGGGGGAGTGAGAGATGGACCGCTTCCTGGGTTTTGTCAAGCAGATAAGAAGATCTAGGAGAAGAAAGGGAAAAAAGTACCGACCAGAAGAGGATTACCACGAGGGCTATGAGGACGTCTATTATTACGCTGCAGAGCATTTTCGAAGTAAGCGCTCCCCTCCACCCTCGTTCCCTCTCGCATGCTGGGGCTAACAATAAACCCTGTGTGGAGCCTGAATCTTAAATGCAAAAGGTTTCCCAGATGGTGTTCTCTGGGAGCCGTCTGTAAGTACTGAAGTGCTACATTTTCCTTGATTTGTTGCAAGAATAGCCATCAGATAGCATCTAGACAGTATAACCAGTTTAGGTCTATAAAATGTTAACATTTTAGGTGCGATTAATTGATTATGTTATCATTTTAAGGAGCCGTTCAAAAAAGTATCTTGCAAACCAGTGTAGTAGGTGATTAGAATATGTTCTGTTGTAGTTATTGTTTTTAAGTAACTGGGTTTTTTCTTCCTGAATAGGGAAGGCTAGCTTATTTGGAAGAAATAATTGTTCATGTTCAGGTTGATGCTGATGATTAAAGCTCCTGATAACAGACTTCCAGACAGTTATCTGTGATTAATCTGAGGGGTTGTTTGTAGAAGGAAGTTCAAATGCTTTTCTCTGGTGCATCTTCATAATTTTGTTATTAAATTAAGGAAACTTTGCTATCAACTAGAAGCAGCGATACCTGTAGAATAAAACACAGATCTATATTAAGGCATTTGTAAATTAGTTTACAAATAGCAGAGAATTTTTATAAATAGAATAGAATTTTTCTTGTACTTATCAGTGCTGTGAGTTCCTAGTGAGGTTTAGACTTGTCTCAATGGATTTCAGATGCCTACAAATGCCTAAGGGTGCAGAGGAAAAGCAGCTACATGAAGAGACCTTTGGGTTTATGCGGTGCCCTTAATTGGGGAAACTGACAGTTATGTATGATCAACATTTACAAAATTAACCATTATTTTTTATCTTCTTGAATAAGGATCTTTGTAAACTTGTATTTCAATTTTAATTCTTCCTAGCCTTTTGATGTCTAACCTTGAATATATCCCAGTTACAATCTCTGAGCGTTGACTAATAAATAATTTAGATTCCATTTCTGTGGTATTAGAATCCATGAGAATTAGTTCTACATGCCGGAAATTCTGTTGTGATTGATGAAAGTTGAGGGTTGAAAATTCACGAGTTGTAGAGAAGTTTCTCTTATATAAAGCTTTCACATGAATAATCTGTGCTAATGTGGTGACAATCTATGTTTCCTAAATTTAGTTTCCATAATATATTCAAGAATTTAACTAAGATTTGTGTGACATCAAAAAATACTGTCAGCTTGCATGCATAATTCTGAAAACTTGGAGACAGGGGAAAAAAAGCTTAGGAACTTCTAGTTACATTGATGTTCATTGTACAGATTTCTTACGACCAGTAGATATTGAGTCAAATTCACACCTTCTTGGGTTTGTATTGTGACGTGTTTGTACAAACAGAATCAAACACTCTCTCTCAAATGCCTTCATCCTACTAGTTTTGGTAAGAATTTAAAAATAGCAGAGATACTTTATAAGTTTACAAAATATGCCCACAAGGAGAAGTATTTGTGGAGATATCTAAGAAATATCCCCAAACTAGAGTTAAGAGAATGATAGAGTTAAGGCAGTAGTCTTTTTACATCAGATGGAGCAACTTAAAGAGAACCATGTCTTAACTTATCTGATTTGTCAAGGTTGTGCTAAGGATAAGATACTAAACATCAAGAGTCATTACTTCAGATGCGAAACTGACATGTTTTCTTCTATGTCTCATCAGAAAGCACCCATTATGTAACACATAACTTTGTAGAGTTAGATGCACGTTGAGTCCCCAACTTCAAGCTGCTACATAATAAACAGAATGTGTCACAGTGGATTCAGGCCCTCGGGATTTGACATTTCATCAAATGTCAAACAGCCTGGGCTTTTAAAGAAGGCGTGTCATATAACATAATGCCCTCCTGGTGCATCCTCTGGCTTCAGTCTTGGGGCTTCTCTGAATTGGGTGGGGGAGACATCCACTAATATATTATGGCTGCAGAAAAGCACTAACGGGTGAGACCGATCCTTAAACCCAATCCTCTCAAATGGGTAATAAGGTTGAATTCAATTACATCTATGGTGTATCTATTTTAATTAGTCTTTGGCATAATTTGAAAGTTTATGCCCTGTATTTCCCTAGCTGGCTTAGAAACACGTCTACATTAAGGCTTAAAACTTGGTGGAATTTGCTGATGACTTTTCCATCGTAGTTAATGGTGCTGTTGATAAACCAGAAGTGTCGATCTTATTTTTCTCTCTATAATGTTTTTTTTCTTGAAAGAAATTTAACTCTCTATCTTGTTAGTTTATCTAGTGATTCAGATTACCAGAGGACTTTATACATACAATGAAAGATAGAGATACAAAAACCTTCCCAGAAAATTCCCCAATAAGTCTGCCCTTCCTGTATACATTCTCAAGTGCTTACTGATAATTAACTTTATCCTGAATAATGTCTCTTCTATTGTGGTTCTGATTCAGAATTTCACCATCCTTTCCTTCATCTTAAATACAACACAGCTTATAACCTCATGAAATGCCAGAGCCTAAATTAAAACGTCAGTAGGGTCCGATGCTATGAAAGAAAAGTTATTCTAAAAATGGTTGTTTTTTCCGTAACTCCATCGAAACTGAGTTTTATCAATAATATGATGACGATAGACTGACTTTAAATCTTCCCTGACTTTATATGGACTTGATGTATGTCATTGTGCATGAATGACTATATTTGATTTTTTTTAAATCTGCTTTCATCACTCATCTATCCTTTCATTCTAGAGTTAGAGTTTAAATAAACTAGACAAATGCTTTGGGCAAAAAACCAAACATTTTGGGTTTTCGTTTCCTAAAATGTGACAGATGGCGGCTTTATTTCTTAAGATTTTTCAAATTCTAGAACTATATCATTATTAAACTTTGTTTTATCTCTAAAACATTTCAGGTAAAGGTATTGGCGGAAGGATTTAAACCAAAAAATTTACCTGAATGTCCTGAGGGAATTGTTTTTCTGGCAGGGAGATTCCTGTTCCTTTAGGATAGTAATCTATCACTGAATATTAAAGAGTTTTGGAGAATGTTTATAAACCTATGGAATTCTGAACATATTGTTAAATCCTGGACCTCACCTTTTATTTAATCTTATCTGCCAAGAAGCACCATTTACTCTGAAATTTTCACATAGATGATTCCTTTGGATTTTTCCTTAAGAAAAACTTGCACTGACTGCAAAACTGATTCTAAACCTGAATGTAACAAAAAGCTAGAAAAGGATCCTGAAATTCAATTTTATTGTGTTTGGTGTTTTTATTTGTTTTTCACTAGATACTGTGTTGTAGCAATGCCTTTTTAAAGACTCTGGAAGATCATATTTTGATTAATCTGTCATATGAAAAATAAACCCTCTGACCCCATTTTTATGTATATTTTTATTTAACCACACTGGATAATATTCAAGTTATAAAACTGATAATGTGCCGTTTATAAGCATTCTGTTAACTCTGTTCATAGCCACGACAGAAATCCTGACCTGCCATGGTCCATGCATGGCAGGGTTATTGAATTACATGAAGACAAGGAATTTGTTTATCTCTTACAGATGTGAAAGGTATGTGAGCCACTTTCGTTTCTGGCCCTGGCACTTTTGCACATGTGTAATGGCACTCAGTTGGCACGCAGTTCCTCCATGGTAACCACTCTCCTCCGTTCTCCTGACTCACCTGGGCGGGAGGAGAGCTGTGTGGGAAAGCTGCTCAGGGCAGGCAGAGTGACCCACTCACCTTTCCCACTGCCGTCCTTTCAGGGAAGCTAGAGCGAGGAGAAACATAAATATGGTTTAGACCTTCTGAGGAAAGGTCATTTGTATTTACAAGTTATTTTATTGTCTTGTTGTTGTTTGCCTATTCTAATAGATATTGAGCAACAGTTGTGATGTGTGTGTATAGAAACATCGTTAGCTGAGTTATTTAATTAACCAGCGTATGCATCTCAAGTCCCTAGTTAGCCAATTCAGGCTTTAAAGTGCCTGAGATGTTCAAACTGTGTTTTAAGAGGGCTGCATACTTTCTTTTATTTCATTGAAAAATGTCCTGCATTGTTCTTGGAGAAAAAACAATTTTGATAGTGGGGGTTTGTAGTGTGAGAATTTTTAGGAACTGGTGTGGGTAATTAGTTCAAGTAATTTCTTCTCACTAGTTTCTTTAAGAAGATTTTTTTTTTTTTTTTGTAAACTCATGGAATTGACATCTCATTAGGATTCTCTCTCTTGATAAGTGTGCCAAAAGGATGGAGTGAGAACTTTTACATATGGTTTGGAAAGATGGCTGATCCCTGCTCCTGTGTGTGCAAAAGCTGAACACACCATCAGAGGGGTTGTGGGGGGATAAGAGGGGCAGGGGAGCAGGGGAGAAGAAGGAGGAAGGGAAGGAGAGAAGGCAGCACATTTCCTAGGTTATCTTTACGTCTCCAAGGTTTTCTGTGTTAAAAACAGTGATCATCGAACTGACAGGTCTTGGATGTGAGTTACTGGATGATTCAAACCTTCGCTGTACTTAGTTTGACTCAAGAAATCCCAAACAAATTAGAAGAAACATCGATTATATAGAAACAGGGCAAACGTGTGTTTTATGGCTACTCTGCTTATTTTTCTTTCCTAAGAATTGCTTTCCATCTCTAGAATAGTAGTTTTGTTGAAAATTGATTGGCTACCATGTTCTATTTGTCAGGAGTATTTTGTGTCATCAACTTTATTATCTCAAGCTGTATTTTTTCCACATGGACTAATTTAAAGAACTGTTAAAGTAGAAAGGGACCTTGAAATCTACTTTGTCCAACCCGAGTATTTTTTTAGATGAATCAAGTAGGATACAAAGAAGTTAACTGACTTCTGCAAGCCCCCACTACTGCTTGCAGAATTGAGACTAGAAAACAGACCTCCTGAGAGGGCCTGGTCCTCCATCCATTATTCCACTCATCTCTTAGTTCTCTGATGACTCTTCTGATATTTAAGGGCTGGGCTACATCTGCATATGAATTAGAATTGTTAGTTTCCCTTGTAGGTAGCTTTATTCTTTTGAGCAGTGGGTCATCTTATCTTAAACTAAACTCTTGAATAAAAACTAACTCCTAATATAATATTATGAGTCAGATTAACATGGTGACTTATCTATAGATAATGTTAATGACAGTGATTATCACTGACTCAATAAACCAGCTAACAGTATTTTTTGTATCACCTCCCATTTGCTCTATGGTTTGCAAATACAGCCACTTTTGTCAAAGAATACCCCTCCAGGGGACTTAAAATGGCATAATTCTATCAGGAATATTAGAATTAGGAGGAATCTGGGAGTTCAGTTAGGGAGAGCTGCTGTTCATTATTGGAAGTCCCTTCTCAACATTCCTGCTATATGGACATCCAGCCTCTGTTTTAACTTCTAGACAAGGCAAGTCGCGGAAAAAGCCTATGTCTCTTTTAAATAAGTTATAAATTATATGTTAAATTGTTTGTATTCCAACAAATACAATCCATGCTCAAAATTTTATCTTGACCAAAACATAGACTCTATTGGATGTAATGTGCAATAAGATTTCATGACTCCTCTGTTCTCATTACTCTTGCACTGATGTAACATATGGTATTTGGAGGTGAGTAATTCCTTCAATGCTATTTTTACTTTAACTATACAAACCCAGAAGAGCTCTGTACTGGGGCCACATCCATGTGGTTTTCTTTCTTTTTTTCTTTTCTTGTTTATTTCTAAAAGGTCACCAAACCTGTCATTTATTTAATGAAAAACACATTCTAGTGCTTTCTGTTTGCATGATATCATAGACATCTATCGGTCTGCCCTAAAATTCATTTTTTTTCCTGAGAAAACAATCCTCATATTTAAAACACCCCTGTTTCCACTCCAATTCAGTTATTATTGATTGATCAAAACTGACATAGTTATATTATACCATTTCCTTGGCTATGGTGATTGGTCTGGCAATGGACACATAAACCAAACTGGTTCAGTCAGAGTGCTCCTCTGGGAATTTGCAAATTCAACTCAATCCCCTCTGTCACATGGAAAAAACCAGTCTGAAATGGGAGAGAATCAAGTCAACATGTAAAAGAGTTGGAGATGAAAGATCAAGAGGCCCCTCATAGTATCGTGATCACTAGTTCCAGTCCTTGAGGTCTCTCGGGCTGCCCAAATCGCAGTTTACGTAACTAGAAAGGACCAGCACCAGGATTGAAACTCAAATCAGCTAGTTTCTAGTTTGGTAGTGTGGGTAATTGTTTTAATTTGGAAAATATGGTTATTTGGTTATTTTCATGTGAAAGAAATAAATGCCAGAGATGGAAACTAGATTCTTTTAATTAAAGTTTCTACCCTCCAAAAACATAATTCTCTTGAAGGGACTAAGGAACTACGAGACTTTAGATGAATCACTTGGATCTCTATGCTGCTTCAGTTTCTTGTTTGTAAACTGAGGGCACTACATTCCAGTGCAGAGTGTTCAAGACCCCAGGAGGGGAGTCATGGGCAGGTCTAGTCGGTGGAGCTGCATATCTCCGGCCAGCACACAGCCAAAGCCGGTGGAGGAAGGAGCTAGCCAGTGGGCAAATGGGAGCAGAAGACATGATTTCTATTAGCAGCATGACTGCTGTGCATGTGACATTCTCCGCCTTCATTTTCTGTTCAGCATTAAATCTTGTTTTAGGGGGGCTACACAGCTTCCCCACCCACATCTCACCTGAGTTCTGCCAACAGTATCTACAGCTGCATAAAAGAGGGTTTGGATACAAACAAGACACTTCTTTCCTATCAGCACGTGCCCTGAAACTAGGTGCTTTAGAATACCAAATGCAGAGCAGTGAGACCCCCAAATGGATAATGCATGTGTGTACACACATACACACACACTGCACTTTATAGACATTTGTGAGAGCAAAAACAACTCCCTTTCTTTACTCTAAGGTGATATCTCTTTCCACAGAGGCAGCTGTGTCCTGCTGGTTAAGGATGTGGGGCCTGGATGAGACTACCTAAATTGGAATCCTGATGCTGTCTCTTAATAGATAGGTGAACTTGGCAAGTCAATCTGTTTGTGCCTCAGTTTCCTCCTCTGTGAACTTGGGTCAGTGATACCTATCTCTTAGGGTTATTGTGAATTAAATGACATAATACAGCACTTAGTCCTTGTTAACAGAAGAAAGCCTTACTCATAAAGGTATTAAGTAAAGCATGGTGGATAGTTATGGATGGCAGGCTAAGGAGCTTAAATTCATTGTGTAGGCACTGTGGTGCTATTGTAGGTTTTTAAGTAGAGTGTAACGAGAAAAGAGCTGTACTTTAGGAAGATTAGTGTGGTATTAGTCTACAAAAGGGATTAGACTGAGACACATAAGTGAAAGGGCAGATATGCCAGTTGTGGGAAAACATGGGTGCGAACAGAAGAAATATATTTGACATACTGAGTTTGAGTTGCCAAGAAGATGTCCAAGGAGATTGTTAGGAGGCAGCTTCATATGGAGAAGCTGGAGTTATGGAGAGGGGCTAGGGCTCACGACATTTGGAGAATGTGTATAGATTTGATGGGTAAATCGTGGGACCAGATGAACTTGGTAAGGAAGAGTGGTCTTCTGACTCAGTCTTAGGCTGACTATTCCTGGGGCCAAACCGGGAAAACTGATTAAACATACAATTCTCATTATGTAAGAGAGAGTTTCAACAGATAGAGGAATCAATCCTGTGGATACCTTAATAAGGGAATTTGCAATGACTGTGGAATGGATTGCCCATTTGATTAATTTCACATAATGATGATATAGAAAATCAAATGCAGGTTGATCATACAAAGGGAAATGCAACTCAAAATAAGTGTTAGGATTCAAGAGTTGGACTTTTATGAGTGTTGTACATTCAGCTGTGGTGTCTAGAGATAAAGCTACTTCTAAATGAGTGTAGAAAGATAGGGGATGAGTGCATGCTACAACATGGAAGAACCTCAAAAATATGCTAAATGAAGAAAACTAGACTCAAAAGATCACATATTGATGCAAATGGGCACAAGGTTTCTTTATGGGACGATGGAAATGTTCGAAAAATTAGACTGTGGTGGTGGTTACACAACTCTGTAAACTTACTGAAAAATCATTAAATTGTTTTTTAAAAAAGACAGAGGGATAGGCACTCAAATGAATATGTGTACGTTTCTTTGCGTGTTTGTTTTAGCAGCTCCCAAAAGGGCAGAGTTTTTCCTCTACTATGGAATGTCCCAGGCATTAGCTCAGTGAAGAAGTGTTTATCAAGTACCAACTCAGAAAAAGAAAAGTCAAATGAAATATGGAATACAGAATAATTCACCAGGATGCCAGAGGGAAACACTCCCAGTGGTATTTTAGAATATATAATAGAATTGATTATGTGCCTTTTTTATTTGAAGTGTTAGAATTCCACTCGATATCTCATTAACTATTACATAAGCTTAGGGCCAAAAAGCTTTTTTGAAACATTGAACCAAGGAACTGGGTTCTTTGGATCTGTGGATTTCAACTAAATATCAGCAATTAGGTCTATAGATGTGTAGAAATTAAGTTGGATTTCAATTAATATACTAAACCTTCAAAGATCTGTGTTCTAGAAATTCTTTGAACTGACTCCAAAATATTATGAGATTATGGCCAAATAAATATTCATAATTAGTAATATATTTTTTTCTTTACTTCCCTACCCTGTCAAGAATAGGAAGATTCAATTTCTGATAAGCATCTCACTGTTGTTATTCATTCAGCAAATACTTGATGATGATACCCACCACGTGTCAGACTAGGTGCTGGAGATAGAGTGGTAGAGAAGACAGAGAAGATCTTTGCCATGCTGGAACCAGCAATCTAACAGGGAACCAGAAAATAAGAAATAGTGGTAAGTGCAATGGAGAACATCAGACCAAAGTGACAGGAAAAAGTGTCAGAGGTGGTGAGAGGGGTGAGTGTTTTAGCCAAGGTGATCCTTCGTTGAGAATTAGATGTTTGAGCTGTCCCCAACTCAAGAAACAGAGCTGCCATGTGAAGATCTAGATGGGAGGCTAGAGCATAAGACCCTCCTGAGTTAGAAATGTATTTATTCACTTTAATGCAATACTTGCAGTGACATCTTCTGAATGAACCGTTTCCGTAAAGTTCATTTGTAAAATCAGTTGTTTGGAATTCTGAATGTATTTCTTCCTAGGAAAATGTAGATTGAAAACGTGTCTAATCATAAAGGCCTTTCCAATTAACAGGTAAAATATGGCTGCAGCCAAAGAAGGCACGGCTGTTGGAGAAAACCTTTGTTTTGCTGAAAAAGATGGGGCTGCCTTTGCCATTCATAAATAGGAGTCTTCTGTTAGAAGACTTCTGCCAAGTTAGGGGCTGCCACAGCAGCAGTGGAGTTTCAGGGGATGAGAAAATGGTTGGCTCTACCTTTAGATTAGTATGAGTGTGTCAGGGTCTTCCTTACGCTTGGATTCTCAACATCCATTGGGGGCAGTTCTTAAACTGAAAGTGCGCTTGCCATGTAATCAGGATGCTAGGATGTATAATTGTTTTAAAGTTTCATGTTTTTTTTGTGTGGGATAAAAATATATTACGCTTCTCCCTATAATGTGGTGTGAAAATCACCACATTATAGAGACTCCTAATGGCTTGTGCATTTTATAGGAAAGATTATATGTCAAAGAAACATTTTCCAGAGAATGAGCAAAGTTGTACAGGGTCTTTTGGGTTACAGCGCACAGCACCACCATTCTCTGTGCTTTATGAGAATTAGACCCTTTACGTTTCTGTTGTTTATTATTTTACTAGCAATAGATAACCAGGGAATTTTATATTGCTTATTGGAATATTATTTCCTAGATCAGTTACTGTTTGTTAAATATGATTCAGAGGATCAATTTTTTATATTTAGAAATAAATTCAGTATAAGATAAAAAAATCTTTCTGTTTTCTGATGATCATCTGAATTGCTTTTCAGGAGATGCATCTAACCAACAAACTTTTAAAAATTATGCCTAATTTCAGTCCAGTGGGTTGCATTTTGTGAAAACAGGTGCTTCTGATTACTGCTGAGCTGGCCTTATGCTTTCCTGCTGCTGGCCATGGTACACGATTCATGAATTTGCAGGTGCGGAAAATAACATTTGATTTGTGAAGCCCCATTTTTGAGATGAAACTAGGCACATGTCAAATGTAACCAGTATGGATAGTGAAGCTAACACTGGCATCTTGCTGATTCTAAAAATTGGATGTAGGTTAACAAATCGTTGCAGTGTAGAGTTTTACAAATGATTACAGTTGTGGTTAACACGTGTAAACTGTGGTCAGTATATGGAAATATTAATTTCTGCAAGTATTTTGAAGACATGAATATCAACTCATACTTTGAAAATACTTTGCTCAGTGCATTTCACCCTGCCTAGAATTGTGATCACTTTTAGGGGAGCAGCTGTCAAAATTTAGGGTGAGAAATACAGGTACGCAGCAGTTGGTTATAAATTCCCACTTTATGGATTTACAGTGGCCTTTCATTACTGAAGTAGAGTTGGAAATTCCCAGCACCTGAGAACTGTTGTTTATGGCTGGTTTTATCTACTAGTACCAAGTTCTCATGATTTATAGGGACAAGTACCTCTTTCATTCTTAAAAATCCCAAAGCTTTTGGGTAATGGTGTTTTTAGGACAGTTTGGAAGATGGTCAGGCATAAAAGGAGCCTTAAAGCTAAGAACAACTATTGGGATCTTCCAGACCAGCCCTCTGATTTTACATATGACTGTTATCCTTAAAACATAGTAATTTGCTCAGTCAGTTTTTAAGGCTTAAGGAGAGAAAATATCTGACTCAGGATTACGTTCTCAGCTAAGAATAGAACTGATATTCTTTAACTGTCTGAACTTGGTGTCTTTTAAACCTTATCTTTCTCCAAACTCTTCTCATTGCTTCAAAGACTCATGGGAAGCTCCTCACCCCACCCCAATCCCAAGGGTTAGCTCTGGGGCACCTGTGCCCATGAATGATGCCTCACTTACTCCGTGGTTTTATGATTACCTGCGTGTAAGTCTCGCCTGTGAGTGCCACTTCCTTATCTTTACATTCCAGCACCTAGGACAGCGCCTGGCTCCTGGAACACTCTGGGCCATCAATTGACGTTTCTTGCTTGAAAATCTGTGGAGGAGACTGATTTCCATGAGCCACTCATAGAAACCTATCTCACAGTCACTCTTCACGTATCTGAAATGATGAGGAAGTTTAGAAAACAATACTCGTTGGCTGTAAGAATTTGAGTTTGCCCTATGCATCATTGTGACACTGCCCCCCTCCTACTGCTCCACTCGAGCAGCCTAAGAGAACACAGCTCTTACTACAGATTTTTAGAGAATCTAAATGGGAAAAAAAAGAAGGGGAAAGGAAATATATTTTATAATATTTTATAGACCTACCTTCTTTTCTTCAACATACATTTGTTACACAGTTCTCGACGCTTGGTCTTCTGAGATTAGTGCATGCTGGGCCCTGTGCTGAGCACTTTACATGCATCATCTCATGTAATTCTCACAACTCTGTGAGACAGATATGATCATCCTTATTTTCCATGAAACTGGGGCCAAACGAGCTTAATTAACTCTCCCCATGTCATACAATTATCTGACCTGTTAGGTCTTATTAGCGAATATTCATTAAGCACTTACTGTGTGCTGAGAGCTGTGCCAAGTGGTCACAGCTCCCCACTGCTGTGCTGTGTGCCTCCCTCCCCACGTTGCTGTTCAAGGATGCTGTCATGTTGGGAACCTTAACCCTCTTGACAGGTTGGTAAACTCGTGAGTCACCTTGGATATTATTCCATGTCTCCAGAGGTAGAAAAAGCAGCAAAAACAACTGTTGTTATGAATAACCATTTTTGTAATGAGACAAATTTTCATCTGAGATGAAACATCATCATTCAATGATGTTGAACTCAATTGTGCTTTGAACCAGGCAATTTGCCCTACTTTCTGGTGTAACTCTGTGTGTGTGTGTGTGCGTGTGTGTGTGTGTTCCCACTGAATCTGAAATTAGGAACTGCTTTATGTAATCCACAGCAGATTTGGATCAGAAGAAAACTTACTGTCACCAAGATGAGCAAACAGTCCGGTCTAGGACGGGACCTTGACTTAGCCTTGCTCATAACCCCTCAGCACCACAGGAACGAGAGCGGGAGGCACTGACACATCTGGCCATCTGAATATCTGAATTTGAATGCATGTTGTGTCTATGATACCTAAAACTCAAATTATTAAAAGTTAAACTGTAAAACCAATGCATCTATATGAACTAAAATGTGAATATGGGTATAAATCTGTCATAGAAACAAAGAGTTCTCTTAAGGGTTCAAAATAAATCCTAAAATTCATGAGAATTGGGAAATGATATAGGAATTAGTTTTCTTTATTTATATTCTCTATGACTAAGTCACACATGAATCATATCCCCCTAATAAAATAAATAACCACATATCAACTTTGCTCATGGGAAATATTTCTCAAGTAGAGTGAAATTATTTACTATAAGGTTTAAAGTTTAAGAGTGAATATTGTTCTGATTATTGACAGCAGTGGTCAGGGAGCTCTTGGTGTCAGGTTGTGTGATTTATATCATCCAGTTTGAGCTTCACTTTGTCAAAGTGTCTTATTTGGGGTTTTGTAATTATCTCAAACAATTAGCTGTTTATTCTTTTCATTTGGAAGGTATTTGTTTTTTCCTTTTTAAATTTTTTCCTTCTTAAAGTTGCAAGTCTCCCAAATAATCAGAAACTGCAGCACTTTATTAACTTAACAGGGGTCTCAGTTTGAAATGTAATAGCAAGCCTCAGAAATGCCCTGATATTACTTGGAATTATGTAATGTTAAGAGTGAAGTGTAAATTTTAGATTATATAGAAAAAAGGAATAGTGAAATGTATCATTTTAAAAATGCAGAATCAGTTCTCTTGCTTTGTTAAGACATTTGGCAACTTAATTTTATTAGGTTTCCTCTCTCTGTTTTTATATCCTTTTCTCCTCAGAAATCCCATAGAATCCCATTTTTCAACCTCTCCCTCACCACCAAACCTGAATGTTGAGCTCACCAGGCCTTCAGTCTCTACCTGTCCTCTCCACCTGTCAGAACATCGCTGACTTCTCATTCTTTCATTAGGCGTCCAGCTCTCTGCTACATCAGCAGGCCCCTCATTGTTTTGTCTCCCCTGGACTTCAGCCTCATGTGCCTGCCAGTGCTTGGCCTTAGTGCCACCAAACCATCTGTGGTCTTTACTCTTGCTCTCAGGCTACTGACTTTACTGGAAGAAAAGACTGTCCAACCGTGAAGGTTGGCTGTATTACAGATTTATGAGGCCCAGCCTCAGCTGGGCTTTCAACACTACTCATCAGTCTTCGTCTTTATCTCTAGTCACTCCCTTTCCCTTTCCCTGAGCAATTACTCCCAAACTGTACCTCTCGTCTGTAGTCCCAGCTCACTCCTCCCCTCTCTGAACACCCTCAACTGAAGACATGGACTACTTCTAAGTTCTCTTGACTCTGCTTCCCCACCTACCCCCATCTCTTAAATATCTTTTACAAAAGTTCCATAGATACAGCTTGTACTTTCCAATCCCCGAAGCACAGAGAAGGTGCTCAGATATTATCAGACTGATGATGGAACAATGCCTCATGGTCCTCTGGATTCCACACCTGCCACTTCACTGAAAGTGACGCAGCATGGATCGCGGGGACCACCAGAATGTAAATTTAGTGGCCTTTACAACTTCCTTAACTTTGTTGACCTTCTTGTCACATTTGGCAACAGGTCATCATTTTGATCTTTGAGTCTTTCCTTTCTTGGCTTCTATAACTCATCTTCTTCCAGGTCCTTCTTTCCTTCTCTGATCACCTTCTCCTTCTGCTCTCCTTTAACTCTTGAATTCTCCAGAGTTCAATCCTGGGTCTTTTGACTTCTTCCTTTGTAAACTCTTCCTAGGCAATGTCTGCCTCCCTCTTTGTGGTTTGGATGTCACAAATGAGATCCATATTGCCGTCTGTCATCTGGATGCTCCATCACCTCAGATTTCAACATTTCCTAAACTGAACACAGTACCTTATCTCCCGCTCCAAACATGCTTGGTCCACCTTCTTTCTCTCTTTTAAAGGCATTGTCCTCTAAAAATTTCATCAAAATAGGAAGCAGAATCTTTCCTCCCCCTTCCTTCTCTAAGTTTTCAATTATATTTTATCTACTTTGTCTACTTTTTACTTCATCTTTGTATTCCCTCTGCACCTAGGCTAGCCCGTAGTTAGACCTTAATAAATGTTTAATTTTACTTTATTTCACACCAAACTATAGACAACTAGAAGAGTGGATTCCAAGGGACATATCTATCTTCAACTTTGATGTATGTATTAATATTTAGGCCTACTGGAAAGATACTTGGCAGTTTATGATGCCTCAAGGCTAAAATGTTTCTGAGGTAAAGTATTCTATTAGTGTCATAGTATTTCAATTCATGATTTTGACCTTGTTCATTAAAAGCAAGGTGGGCAACTTGAGTCTCAAGGACCTGTGTAGCTGGAAATATTAGCTTGGAGTCTAGAATACAATAACCATTGATTGCTCAGTCCAAAGCAGTTTATTGTTGATATCTTTTCCCTAAAATGGAATCAATTATTCTTGCCTATGCATTTTTATTAATGGACTGGCCATTTGGACTAGAGTAATGAATTGAGGTACAGTGGCATATTGAAAATATGAAAAATAAAGTGTTTTTCAGTGACCTCACAATGTTGATCTAATAAATCACCAGGTATATCAGAGGAAGTTTCGTGAAGAAAGGCAATAGAAGTAGTGAGAACATTTAATTGATTCTAAATGGATATTGTTTACATTTAGCATCAAAGGAATTTGTCTCCTTTTTATAGGACAGAAACTTTTTTTGCTTACAAAAGTTATTAATTGACCAAAGTGATTAGAATTTTCATGTTCTATGTAATTTTCAGTCAATTTTTCTTTAAACAATTACAATAACTATTTTCTCACAGAGATTAAATTAAAATGAAAGCATGGGAGGTTTCAGTTCAGAGGACAGCTAATTCAGATTGCATGGTTTTGAAAAGAATGGTAAAGACCGAGCAACCTTTGGAGTGCAAATTTCAAATTTAGGGACATGGTTAAGTAGTTAATAGGAAAGAGACTTCACATGCAAGTAAATAGTAAATTAATTATGAATCATTTTTACTTATTTCTATAGTAAAGCCTATATATTATAATTTTGATAATAAGCATTGCAGTCATTATAGTTTTATTTTATTTTAGAATTTTACACTGTTTTTATATAGATTTTACTTTGTGGTTCTTCTAGCAATCTTATAAGTTGATAAATCAGCTGTTATTATTGTTATTCCCCATTTTATAGATGAGGGGGAAAAGAGCCCTGGAAAATTAAACGGCTTGTCCAGCATCACGTAATTAGTGAGTAGAGGCACTCTTCTTGTTCTTCCGTTTCCAACAGACATGGGCCATGGATCTGAGTGTATCTTTGACATATCAGAACAAGGGGCTTGTACACTGTTTGCTACGGAGCCGTCTGATCCCCCTGCCTGGGCTTTTCTCCTTTCCTGAATGGACTTTGAGCTCTTTGAAGCAGCTCTTTGAAGCACCTGGGACATAGCAGGTGCACAAATATGTCTGTTGCATAGCTTAGTCTACACCAGAATGGAAGTTCATGTCAGTCTCTTAAAGAATCTTACTGTTCGAATACAATGTTTTATCTACCTAATAGAATTATGCTGTGCACTTGAAAATATTGAAACTGAAATGTAAAGTCCTATAAATACAGTACTTTTTATAAATTGAGAGTTGTCATGGGAAACATAACAAAGAGGCAAAGAATGAGTATTTTATTGTGAATCTATTTGGGGTTAATTCCATTCTATTAGTTATCTATTGCTCCATGACAAATTATCCCAAAATGTAACAGCTTAAAACAATAAACATTTATTATATTATAGTTCCTGTGAGTCAGAAATCTTGGTGCAGCTTAGCTTGTCCTTGAGCTCACTATGTCTCAAAAGGCTGCGATTGAGGTATAGGTTGGGGCTGTAGTCATCTCAAGGCTGGACTGAGTGAGGACCCCCTTCCGGCTCACTTGTGTGGCTGTAGTCTCAGGTCTTTGCTGGCTGTTGGTTGGAGACATCAGTTTTTTCCACATGGACCTCTCCATTAAGGAGCTCCAACATGTCAGCTGGTTTCCCTCTGAGCAAGTGAGCCAAGAGAGAGTGAGAAAGGGCATACAAGTCTCTTTGTAACTTCTTCTTGGAACTGACAACCCATCACTGTGTTTTCTGTTCATTAGAAGAGGGTCATTGTGTCAGCCCATGCTCAAGAGGATGGGATTACACCAGACTATGAATCACTGGGGCTCTCTTAAGGCTGTGTACCACATTCATATTAAATGCTATTGTTTAAATACAGTAAATCAGAAGAAATAAAATTCCAACAGACTGACCTCTACCTTGTCCAGAATTTTAAGTAAAAAAGTTATAGAAACACAACTCAACCTGGCTTTAGCCAAGAAAAAAAAGTAATTTTGGAGTTTATTTAACAAAGATGTCATGGGCTTGTCCTGACTTTGGGTCCAGCAGGGTTCTGTTATGTTCTGTTCTCCCCCTAATACTCAGCTCTGCTTTCTAAATTGTTCCACGTGGATTCTATTGATCTCTCTTGTGCTTCATGCCCATCTCATGGCCAGGGGGAGTGGGACTCGGCAACTGACCAGTCCTGGGTCCTACCTACCTCTGGATCCTTGGGGAAAGTGACAGGAACAAAAATCTAAATTGTATGGACTGAAGGTGGGGGAAAGAAAAGAAAAATTGAGGTGCTGTTACCACAATAAGGGTATTGGCTAATGGGCAGGCCAGTCACTATTGCCCACTGAACCTGTCTGTCCCCCTTCTGCTGCCATCTGTTCTAAGTCCTGTGGTTTACTATGTTTGTGGTGGACCTAAAGGTACACAGATGACATATCTTGTTTTGGTGGCAGAAGTGAGAACTGCCCTCCTGAACAAAAGAGTTCATGCTAAATAATTGTTTAAAATCAATAACCAAAGGTAATGCATGGTTTTGCAGTGCAAGTGTGTCCTATGGAAGGAAAATGTTTCCTAAACCTGTTTGTGTAAGCTTTAGTTGTTAATAGAGCACATCCTTCGGACTGAACCCTGTTCATCTATCTGGAGTTTTAGCGTGAACACAAAGCTTTATTAGTGTGTTGACTTACAAAAAACACAGTTGTGTGTGCCTAGATCGTAACTGACTCAGCTGGGGCCATTTAGGGGCCAACTCCTAGGCATCCAAGGTCACTGGTGTGTAAAATTAAACCTAATAAGCTGCAGTCATAGGTTTATTGCAGCCCTTGTTGTTTTTGTCTGGGGGGGGGGGGGCGATTTCTCCATTACTTTCAGGTGTCTAAAAGATTAGACCTGAGAGGTCAGCTGTGGCTCTTTTTCAGAAAGAAAATAGAATCATTAGACTGCCACCGTGATTAAGTGAAGTTGTATGAGATCGATAGCCAAACCAAAGCTCATTTGTCAGACCTTGGTACAGCTTCCACCCTGTGGTTCCAATGTAAGTGGACCCTGCTCCCAGTGAGCGTGCTTCCTCGGCTGTCGGCTCCTCCCCTTCCTAGTCCTGTGAGGACCCTGGGAGTCAATATGTCCGGGGAGCCAGCCCAGCAAGGCTCTACCACTCTCCTTCCAGCAGCAGCACCTCGCAGGCTGGACGTTGGGTGGGGAGACTGTTCCAGCAACATTCATCCTGGAGTGCTCATCACTAGGCATTGTGTGAGGCATGGGGGATGCTGAGGAAAACAGAACGTGGTCCATGTCCATGCGGGATGAGAGATAAATGACATCTGCTTGGGTTGGGGGGAGAAGAAAGCAGCAGTTTAACTGGTCCTGGGTTGAATGGCCACGAAGGTGAACTTGCCTCCTGGCACCGTCCACAGCCCTGCTGCTGCCCGTCGGTTACCACGTGGCTCACATGCTGATGTTCCTTCCAGGCCTGCCCACAACAAAGCACGCATGGCCTCCATGAGTCTCAGGCATTTGGCCACTGCGCCAGTTCAAAATCCTCTGTCCTCTGTCATCCTTGAGGACTGATTTTTATTCTGCAAAGAAACATGGTCATCATATCCATCCTCCAGAATGGATCTGGTTTTCTGCCCCCACCACTACCCATTCACCCCCAAATTCCCAGTCTTCTTTACCCTCTCCTCAATGCTTCTCCCCTCAAAAAGTCATCCTCTCAATATCAAAGCTTATTATCATCGGCTAAGCCAAATTACCTTCTTTTTAAATCTCAGAAGGTGTGTGATTATCTGGTAACCCACATTATTATGAATAAGGTTTTTGTTTTCTTTTGCTGTTGTTTTTGTTTGTTTTTGCTTATTCGGCTCAATAAATCTTTAAATGGTGGGATTTCAGGCAAAGTAGGAGAGAGCGTTTTGGACTGCATTGCTTTTACTAAATTTTGCTTCTAAGCATATTCTCTTTAGACATGAGGACACCTTGAGAGGGGGAACTTGCCACCTCTCCTGTCGGAAATAGTTTCCTCCTCCACCTTCTTCCTTCTCCCAGGACTTAACTTTCTTCTCCTTTCCTTTTCTCACATCCGGCCTCTTCTTCTTTGGAGTTTGGGGCCTGTGTTGACTTAGTGGAATATTAAATAGCATAAGTCAATAGAGCTATGAAATTGGTTTAACGATCAGTCTTCGGATATGATCATAAAGAGAGCCAGCACGTGGAAGGTGGGGACCGCTCTGGGCCGCTCAGACTCGGTGGGGACTTCAGGGAGATGTGGGCAAACTGAAGCCCTGCTGGAGAAGGATGACCAGGTACCGATGACCGGGTGCATGAAAGGCACATACGGAATACTTGAAAGAACAGAAGGTGTTCACCTTGGTCAAGAGGAGACTTCACAGAAAAATAGCAGAGAGCAGGTTGGAGGTATAATAGTGCTACCATGTGCAACCCAAGAATTTGCTTTGTGGCCTTTAAGACTTCAGGGAGATGTGGGCAAACTGAAGCCCTGCTGGAGAAGGATGACCAGGTACCGATGACCAGGTGCATGAAAGGCACATACGGAATACTTGAAAGAACAGAAGGTGTTCACCTTGGTCAAGAAGAGACTTCACAGAAAAATAGCAGAGAGCAGGTTGGAGGTATAATAGTGCTACCATGTGCAACCCAAGAATTTGCTTTGTGGCCTTTAAGAACAAGGCTGAGACCAGTGAGGAGCTTTGAGGAAAGATTTTTTTTGTCTGAAAGCTTCTTTTCTGTGACCCCTGTTAGCAATGGGAGAGAAGGAGTGTGTGCATAGAGAAGCAAGATGGCGAATAGCTAATATGTTATGTGCTAACTCCAGTCAGTCAGTGGAAGCTGCCTGTAATAGTGCGGTCATTAGGAGCGTGGACTTGGAGTGAAATGAACCTGGCTTTGCATATCAGCTCGGCCCCTTCCAACTGTGTGACTTAACCTCTGATTCTCGGTGTCTACGTCTCTACAACGGGAATAATAGCATTGGCTATCTCGTTAGGGATACTGTGAGGCTAGGAAAGGAGGTAATGCACGTAAAGCAGTTAATACAGTGCCTTCCACATAAGCGATCAATGTTAGTACTGAGAGAGATTGTGAGGTGAGAGAAAAAAAGATTATGAGATCATACAGGGTAGGAAAGCAAACCCCGATCAATTAGTGATGTCTGCCATGGGAGTGAAAGAAAGTAGGCCGTATATTTATCATCCTTGAGGTATAGTTGAATGAAACGATCATCTATACTCAGTCCTTGTATTTAATTTTTTGTGTTACATAGTTATCTACTTACAACTTAAAAAAATAAATTAGAGGGAACATTAGCTTAAATTAGGGACCTTTTCCCATGCATATCTCCTTTCTTTCCCTCCATCTCTACTTGTATATCATATTTTAAAATTATAACAATTATATGGAAGGAAAATACAATTTTTGTTCTACTCCTCTATTAACCTTCCTAGTCTTGCAACATGAATGAATTGGTGAGTGAATTGGAAGGAAATACACTTTACAATGCATAATGAATGAGCTTGTGCTTCTTAGATGTCTTACTTTTACTACAGATTGGATATTTAGAAAGAACGTGAGGAAAATCAAATCCTAAAGCAAGCAATCCTTTGCCGGATCAAATATGCCTCATCTGAATATACTTTTCTTATATACTTTGTATTGAACTTAAAATAGTGTATGTTGAGCACTTGGGGGTATGAATAGTTACTTAGACTCCACTTGGAGGACCTTATCTTAAATATCCATGGATACTTAAGAAGGAAACTGTAAAATTGATCAGTTGGCCATGAATCTTTAATGGTGCCTATTGTATGTTGTCAAGAAGGTTGCCAAGGAAATAAAGATGTGTCATTAAAAGAGGTAATGTTGCAAGGTCATCTCTCTGGGTGTTGAATAACTCCTAGAACGCCAAGCACAGCTACTTCACATACAGATGGCTGCCAGGTGAAAAGTGCTCGCTCCTGTTGAGGATAGCCTTGGTCCAGTGGATGTATTTTCCTCAGATCTGAACAAGTGAGAACAACTGGATTATAACATAGAAATAAATTACTCAATTGTTTTTTTTCTGTGACATAATGATCAAGAAACAATACATCTATTTACTCATTTATCCTTGGGCTTAGAAACATGGCAATGTATTATTAATTCAAAGAAGCAGTATTGTCCCTTGGTTAAATCTCAGACTCTACAGTGAGAACTAACTGGAATCCTGGCTCCTCTATGTAATTGATTTTTAACCTTGTCAAATTATATGAACTTTTCTAAGCATCTCCAGTTTTCCCCTCTGTAAAATCGGGATAACTGTTATACCTGCTGTCTCTTGTGGAAATTAAATTAGATCAATAGAAATGCTCTTATCACAGAGTTTGCTGCAAGATAAGCTATAAGAGAACTATCATTATTAATAGGAAAAAGGTTTATGAGTCAAGCTTTATGGAACCAGCTTTAACACTAACTAGCTGTGTAATTTTGGGCAAATCCTATCAGTTCTCTGGACCTTAGTTTCGTTAACTATAAAGTGAAAGAAATTGATTGAAAGATCTTGAATATTACTTCCAACTCTAAAATACTGTCCTTGTTAGCAGAAGCATTTACAAATTCTAAAACAAAAAGCTTCCACCGTTCCTAAGAGGTAGTTGATTATTTCAGTTTCTACTTAAACATTCCTTCATGTGAGGAAAAGACCTTTTCCTCTTCCCACCTCTATTTCCCCAGGCATTTCATCGCCTGTAGTTGAAGGGAAAGGTGTTAAGGATAAAATTAACACCTTACCGTGCGAACACTAACTGCTCTTAATTGCTCTCTTTAAGATAGCTCTCTGTTAATGGGCTTGGAAATCCTGTCTCCCTCCAGACTCTTAATATTCAAACATAAATTCCTAATTTATCAAACATAAACCTCTCCATTTTTAAGTAAGCTTTTTATCGAAGTCTATCATTCATGTAGAAAAGTGCACAAATTATAAACATATAGCTTGCTGACTCTCTGAAGTGAATACACCATATAACCAGCACCCAGATCAAGAAACAGAACACTACCAGCCCCCCAAAGTCCCCCTCCTGCCTCCTTTCCAGTCCAGCCAAGTTATCTACTATCCTCATCTGTACCATCATGAATTACTTCTCCATGTTTTTGAAGTTCATGTAAATGAAATTATACGGCAAGTAGTCGTTTCCATTGAACATATACATTGGAGTGGAATTGCTGGGTGATCGTGTTTGCACATGTGCTGCTTCAGTAGGTACTGCCAAACACTTTTCGAAATGGCTGTACCAATTTATACATCCGCCCCCCCAACCCAAACAGGGGATGAGAACTCCTTTTCTAATTATCTCTCCATTTTAAAACCACATTTCCTAAAGCAGGCTGCTATTTTGAGTTGGGTTATAAGATTTCTTCCCAACACCTCCACCCTCTACTGCAGGTGGAAACACGCTCTGGTTTACCCCGGACAGACCCTGGATGTCCCAAGTGACACCTGGTGTCCTTGCAGAATTATTATTAGTGCTCCTTTCACTTTCACGTTGTCCTAGGTTAGGGGGGATGAAAATGTTCTGAAATTAGATTGTAGTGATGGTTGCAGAACCCTGTGACTATAATTTAAAAAGACATTAAATTGTATACTTTATATGGGCAAATTTTATAGTATGTGAATTATACCTCAATAAAGCTGTTTTGAAAAATTGTCCTAGTTTGGATGATAAATTATGTGATCATCTTACTTTATCCCATTTCTACCATTTGCAGATAAGTTTTTTAAAAGAGAGAGAAAGAAAAGGAAAAGAAACTGAATGAATCTGGCTGCTTTTTGAGGGAAAAAACCTCCCTGACATGGTTTTTGAAGCATTTTCTAGCAGGAGATGCCATCCAAGGCAAAGGGAAATCGATTATGCTGCACCAGTCCATTACGCTACCCTTCTGAAAGGGAAATCCTTCCACTGGCATTGCGCTTGCTTTGTAATTTACTGAAAATAAAGAAGACGTTTTAAATAAACATGCCTTATAAGCTTTGTCCTGAGATCAAAAATTTTAATTAAAACTATGGTATCTTTGTTGCTGTTGCTGGGTAGCAAAGCACCGTAGACCTCAGTGGTGAAAGTGACCACTTCATCGTGCTCTTGGATTTGGGGGTCAGGGATTCAGACAGAGCACAGCAGAGACAGCCTGTCTACTCCACGCTTTCTGGAACCTCAGCTCAGCTGTCAACCAGAATAGCTACACCTGGCCTTTCCTTGGGGGGCTAGTTGGGGCTTCCTCACAATATGGCAGCGGGGTTCCAAGACGGAGCATCCCCAGAAGGCAAAGTGGGAGGGCATGGTATTGTTATGATCTGGTCTCAAAAGTCACTTAGAGTCACTTTTGCCATTCTCTGTTGATAAAGTTAGTTACAAAATTCTGCCCAGATTCAAGGGGAGAGGCCATAGACCTCATCATGTGATGGGAGGGATGTCCAGGTCACAATGTAATAAGAACATGTATATCAGGAGAGATTGTAGGGTGCAGCTTTGGAAGATATGCCTCCCTTTTTACCTGGATCTTTGGTTTCATTCATTGCTATGCCTGTCCTGGTCAATTTTGATTCCACTCCTAGTGGCTTCTCCTCGGGGTGGGATCCTGTCCTGGAAGGGAGAACTGGATCACATTCCAAAGTTCACAGGGGCTAGACTGCTCCAGAGCATTGTGGGCCCCTTGACCTCACTGGCTTTTGGACTGGGAGGTTTCCGCCACTCTTTGGGGAATACCTGTTGTCTGTTTGGGGTTCTCCCGTTCTCAAATCCATCAGACACCTCTGCTGCTCTCTCTTTCTCCTGCACACATGCTGACATCGTGGCTCTTGGTGGTTTGTCCTCACCAGCGTGGAATTTGGGGTTGTCTTCCAGTTTTGTGTAAAGGTTGTCCCTAGCGTTTGGGCGTGGCTGTATAGCTACCCTGTTTTTATGTGGGGATTTGGGAAGATGCAAAATTATGCTGTCACTACCACTGTTTTAGCAGAATTCGCCCAGGGTGGTGGGTTTTTTTTAAACATTAAGTCCATCTTTTTGTTGTGTTTAAGGAAGATTGGCCCTGAGCTGACATCTGTTGCCAATCTTCCTCTTTTTTTCCTTTTTTCTCCCCAAAGCCCCAGGATGTAGTTATAGGTCCTTCTAGTTCTTCCATATGGGATGCCGCCTCAGAATGGCTTGATGAGTGGTGAGTAGGTCTGTGCCCAGGATCCGAACCAGTGAACCCTGGGCCGCCAAAGTGGAATGCGCGAACTTAACCGCTATGCCACTGGGCCAGCCCCCAGAGTCATGTTTTAAAAATGTGAATCAGATCATGCCTCTGCTGCTTACAACCCTCTGGTGACATTCTGTTGCAGCCAGAATGAAATGCAAATGTCTTACCCTGTGCACTCAGCACATCAGGACTTCACTCCTCCTTCTCTGCCCTCATCTGCCACTCCTCCATGCCTGTGCTCCTGACACACTAATCTTTCTGTTCCCTGACTAGTTGGCTCTAGGACCTTTGCGCTGGCCTGGCCTGTGCTTTCTGAATATAGTCACAGGGCTGACTGCTTCTTACCATACATATATCAGCTTAAATGTCATCTCCTCAAACAGATTTGACCTCCCAGTCATTCTCTGCCACATTGCTCTATTGATTTTCCTACAGCACTTCTCGTTACATGATATTATGTGTTTGCTTATTGTCCCCCCACAACAACCTCTGTAATCTAAGAAATCTTGTCTGATTAAACACTGTATTCCTAGTGCCCAGCACCTAGTAGGTGCTTAATAAGTGTTGGTAGGTGGGCGGGGGGGAGGGAGAGAAAGAAAGAAAGAAAAGAAAAGGGGAGGGAGGGAGACAGAAAGAATAGTACACAGTTAAACCAGGTTCCCCGATTATGCGATACTATCATTGTCTCTAAGATGCTTTGTCTGGTCGACCTCAATTTACTGAAGAGCCTTCCCATCTAATAGCCTTTGATACAGTAGACCTGTGACATTCATGAAGAATGTGCCCAAGAGGACTTCTTATTTCCACAAATTCACAAATATCATGATGTAAAACTTTCTCTATAAAATGCAGTAAAGTGTAACTGAAAAATTTAAGTGACTTAATGTTTCTTTGAATACAGAACTAAAATCTTTACTAAAACCATTAAAATAAATGCAGCCACTAAAATGAATACTACACTACATTACACAAGCCTTCTATTTTCCAGAGGTTCTTATTATTCCCTTGATGCCCTATGGGTTGGCAGATAGTAATGTCTGGCTTAATTTGAAAACCTGCCATATTGATAGGAAAGGCAAACTGTCCTTGGGCACCTGAAATCTGGTATCACTTTCTTTCCTTGAAATTAGGTGTTAACCAGGCGTTTTCTTGACGTAGAGCACCTCTTCTTTATTGAACAGGTGTTTTGGTTTCTCCCTCTTCTCCTTCTCCGTGAATTCTTTTGTTTCGGGAGACATGCTTCCAAAGCCATGTGGCCAGCTCGTGGGCTCTCCTCAGAGCCTCCCACTGGACAGAGCTTGTCCTCACACTCCTGAATCCACTCTTGCTGGAGGTGAGGTCGGTTTGGACTCTGCCCTCCCGTCTTGGATGGTACTGGCACATGCTCTGCACCTTTCCATTGGTTTTCATTTCCGTCTCCTGTCTCTACTGAAGTTTCCACTGTTGAGCAATTTGGCGCCTACTGGATACTATGAAACTATTTCCATATGGAAATAGGGCCCCAACCCTGCACTGAAAGTTCAGCCCTTTGTTCCTTCATTTATCTCCTGCTCGTGTTTTTCTGCATAAGATTCATATCTTTCTTTTTTCCTTTCCCAGAGGTAATGGAATCTGCACTAACGGACAGAAAAATGATGTTGCCCCCTGAGTGGTGGGAGGTCTCAGGGTTTCATACCAGCCTTAGGAACTATTTCCTCTAGAGAAGAAATTCCATTTTATGGTACACCTCTGTGTCCCCAGCACCTTGTATACATTTATCTCATTTAATTTCCAGCATAATCCCGCAAGATAGGTGATCATATCCCTATTTTACTGGCTCAGAGAAGTTAAGTGAAAGCAAAACTGGTTTTCATACCAGGTGTGTCTAACTGAAAGTCCCTTTACCATTCTTGTTCATATAAATGTGTGTGTGTGTGTGCGTGTAGATCCATCTATCAATCTAATTTGTTTCTGGAGAGAGAACAGCACTGTCCAGGAGAGGTATAGTATGAGCTGTAAATGCAAGTCACGTACATGATTTTGTATCTTATTGTAACCACATTTTTAAAAGTCAAAAGAAACAGGTGAAATTAACTTTAATAATATATTTTATCAAACCCAATCAATATATCCAAAATAGTGTCGTTTCAACGTGCGATCAATACAAAAATTGTTCATGAGCTATTTTACATTCTATTTTCTGTACCGTTCTTCAGAATTTGGTATTTTACACTTACAGTATGTTTCGATGTGGACTAGCCACATTTCAAGTGCTCATTAGCTGAGTGGTTGGTAGCAACTGTATAGTACAGAGCGGGGTGGAGGGGGGAGTAATCATGTACAACAGAGTCCACAGTGCCAAACAGACTCCTTGCACTTCTCATCATCAGTTCCTCATCTTTCTCCTCAAAGCAAACACAACTTCTCAGGTACTTTTCAGAGTTATTCTATACATCAGGTATATTTTCGTTATTTTTTTACACAAGTAGAGACACACTGTACATACTTTGGTATTTTAGTGCTTTTTTTTCACTTAACACTATATCTTGGAGGTCATTCCTTAGTCATATACGTGTGTGTGTGTGTGTGTGTGTGTGTGTGTGTGTGTGTTCAATTAAATTCAACAGTTATTTATCGACAACCTACCATGGGCCACATGTCCTGCCAGACACTCGGGTCATATCAGTGAACGTGTTGATGAACACCCCTGCCTTTGGAGTTCACATTTTAGAGGAGAGACAGAAGAAGTAAACTATGTAGTATGTTAGAGGATAATAAGTACTGTAAAAAAAAAAAAGAAAGAAAAGGAAAAGTGTGGGGGAGAGGAGTTTCCATTTCAAATAGGTGCTCAGGGCAGACATCACTAAGAAGGTGAGATTTGCTCAATGCCTTCAGGCCCGTGAGGGGGTTACCCAGGGTGAATCTGGGGGGGAAGGGTCTTCCAAGCAGGGGGAGGGCAGTGCCAACCCAAGGTGGGGGGGCGCCTGGCCCGTCTGAGGAGCAGTGAGAAGGCCAGTGTGGCTGGAGTGGAGTGAGAAGGGGGAGCATCTGGGGCATGAGGTCAGATAGGAGAGGGCATGGATCCTGTGGGCTCTGTAGGCCGCTGTCACCGCTGGGACTCTTGTTCAGAGTGTAGGAGGTCTGCCACGTCTCATTGGCAGCCACAAAGCCTTCCAGTGTGTGGATGTCTCATGATTCATTTACCAGTCTCCTATGGAGAGGGACACTTGGGTTGCTTCTGACCTGTTCTTTAATCTAAACAATGACATACTATATGTCCTTGAATCTACATGTTTTTGCTCATGTGTGTGAACTTTTGTGTAGAATAAATTCCTAGTAATGAAATAGCTAGATGTAGGGATGCTTATTTTTAATTTTCCTCCATATTGCCAAATTGCCCTCTAAAGAGGTGGTACGAATTGACACTCCCATCCACAGTGTATGAGAGTGCTTGTTCTCCCATTATCTCTGCAGCAAACAACAATTTTATTTTTGCCAATTCTGTAAGTAATGGTGTTCTCTTACTGGCATGATTTTGGGGTGCTGCCTCCTCCACTCTACATCGTATAGTAATGTGGGTTCTATTCCTGTCCTGCTCCTTCTCTCAGGGCTCCCAGACTACTTTGCACTTTACATCAGTTACAGCATATATTGCTTTGTGTTTTCATGATTTATCTCCTTGTGTCCCACTCTTGATTATCAGCTTCTCGAGAGCAGGGCTAACCTCTTATTTTTCATACCCTCCCCCAGTGGTTTGAACTTTGCTTAATGCACAATAAGCAGTTATTGTATCTTTGTTGATTAATGAGTGAATGACTTAATTTGAATTAACTTAATTTGAATTGACTTAATTTGAATTGTGCTATGTAATCTTATACTTGTGTTATCAATTTAATAATTAAAATGACAGCAATAACTGTCACTGAAACTCTTTGATTTATTGGATTACATGTTGTTGACTGCTAGCTGACAACAGTTATGTATTCTGTCTATAGTGTTCAGGAGAGAAGTAGTCAATTTGTTATCTTATTTCTAATCCCTAAAGTAAGCATTTCTTTAAATACATAAAAATCTGAGTAGGACTGAATTGGATACCTACGTAGCTGACAGTAAATACAGTTCACCCAGATTCCTGTAGCTTTGTCCGCTTCGATCTGGTTTGTTATCTTGAAACTGAGAAGCGATTTCTGGTCCGTAGCCGTAGGCATCTGGCTGCTGAGGTCATCAGGCCCATGGCTATGTCATCACTTAGTTTTGAGAATCTTGAAAATGTGATTTGAAGATGGATTTGGACAGAGGAGTGTGTGCTGGGTCAGAAGGTGAGCCGCATTTCCTGGGCTGGGTTTCCCTGTACACTTGGGTCCCTGGGGATAATCACAGATGTTCCATTTTGAAAATGTTACAGACTCTCCCTCCTCCACCCACATTAGCATATTAAGGGTTCTGAGAAGCCCTATGGTAAAGAAAATTTTTGCCCTGTTTCTCAAATTGCTTTGACCACAGAAAACTATTTTTTTCCTGGTAACACCTGTCAATATAGCACAGGATACCAGTTTTCCACAGAATAGCGTTGGAGAAAAACAAGGGCAATTGTTTTTCTCCGTTTTTCACTTTGTACGAATAGAAGTAATTATATAAATAATTATCATTAAATATATACATTTTAAGTTCCTATTATTGTATTCAATAAATGAAGAGTAGCTATCTAGTATGGGCTGGTTTGTAGCCGGTTGACCACCGAAATAGGGCCACAGATGATTGAACATTTTAATATAGTGATCTATTTTTTTCATAGATTATATCCTAGGACTAATTGGAAACATTAAAACTAACCTGAGAGTTTAGGAACAGGTTTAAGCCTGAAAATTGATATATGAAGAAAGTGATGATTTTTAAAAATAAACCTAGATATTAATTTCTCCTAACTGTGTACCATTTTCGGATGCCTGAAATGTTGTCAGAGGAATGCTTCTAAAACTTCTACCTGTATTGTCAAAGACGCCACCTGATGTCTGTTCCTGCTTGGATTTTAAATTTTAGCGATTTATTTAACGGGCACTGAGAACTTTAATCTGTGCATAGAAGTTCTTAAATGTCCCTCCCCTGCTTTTGTTACAGCTTGTGTTTTTCAGGCTCTCGAATGCACTCAACTTGCATCTTCCTCTGCTTCCCATTTCTCTTCCCTCCTGTGCTCCTTAAAAACATCCACTAGGCTGGCAATTAGGGGCTGAGCACAGATGCATCCTTTAATTTAATTTCACATTCCATCATTTGAAACATGACCGAGTGTGTGCCGCTTATGGCCTTCAGAGTGCTGGGAAATCAATATGTTAATTTACCTCCATCTTTTCAAATCATCTCTGAGAGAGCAAGCCCCTCCTGTGACCTGAGAGGCTCACCCTGGGGGCGGGTGGCTCTGTGTATGAGATGTTGCCCCACACACTGGCACTCTCATGCCCCACCCCGCTTTGTGGATGAGTTGTGTTCCAAAGTATATTTGTAATTCACTGTTTGGAACTTTTAACACGTTTTTTTCCTCCTACTGAAAAACATTATTCATGGTTACTGTGATTCCGGACCAGCCCCTAAAAACCCATTAACCCCTCGTATATCCAAATCATGCTACAAACAGTTAATTCATGGAGGCTGCAATGGTACAGTGCATTTCCAGATGAAGAGTAGTAACAGTCCCACTTATCCTACTGCAGTGATATTTCCCTTAAGGCAGCTTATGGTTGCATCCCCTGTTAGCATCCAGATCTTACTGGTGACTCAAATTCAGCTTGTGGTAAAATGAAACCACCAAGGTTTTTCCTACATCAGATGCTCTAAGGTTAGGGCTGCACCTCCTCACTTTCTCATACCTGTGCAGGTAGCATGTTTGATATTGACGAAAGTACATCCCTGGTACATTCCATCTCGTTTGGTTTTGTCTCCTTGTTCATGCACGTGGGGTGCTTTATTAATCTTCACTTAGTCATTATTCGACACGTTAGCTTTAACTCAGTCGTGTCTCTTTCATATCGGGTTAGTTTTATTTCTCTACCTTCATAGAAGACAGACAGCAGAGTGGGTCATGGCAGCCGCAAGACTTCAGTTTTCAGAGCAGTTTCACAAGAAAACATTCTCTCAGTTGAGCGTCCCTCAAACTTTGAGGACTGAGCAAATGATCTCCATTTCTGTGGATGGCCAAGAAGGGGCAACAAGGTTCTGAGTAAATGATGACTCTGAACCGTACTCTAAATACTTGGTTTTGTCCTTTTTCTACTACGTGGAAATATCTTACTGAAGTTATTCTTAAATATACTGTTCTCTATTTTTTTGAACCTTGATATTTTTTTACTCTTGAATCCAAGAACTACTAGATCAGTGATTAATCTCTGCAGTCATGGTAAACTTGAATGTCAGGTGAGTACAAAAAAGGAGCTTAGTACTTCTGTTTGTTTTTGATTTTTTCTTAACATTACAGCAACAAAAACATCCCCCCATCAAAAACAAAAACAATGACCAACAATGAGTTGGTCCCTTCCTTTGTTCTTTCCAAGACCAGACCTAACATAACCAACCTCAGCTTCCGAAGGTCCCGCTGACATGAGGGTAAATGAGGGCCTCAGTAACTATTAAAATGTCATTTCTAGGCTCTGCCTCCCATCACCCATTCCACTGGGTGTCCCCACCACTAACAGAATTGCAGGAATTTCTTCTCCTTTTAAATCTCCTCAACATACCGGCTCCCCAGCTCCTTTTGGAAGTCTTTTGTTCTCTTGGTCTAGGAAGATCTGGTTCCCAGCTGTCACGTGTTGGGGAGGGTCCCCTCCCTTGTGGCTTTATGGGTCTCCTCCCACTCCTAATGCTGAAGCTTGGTTGCCAGCCTGTTCTCAGGCCCCATTTGAGTCTCCAGTGGGCTTCAAGAGCCAACCCAAATGGGAAAAGCTCCTTCCTTCCCACTTGTCCTGTACTTTGTTACATGGACCTTAGAGAAGGCTGCTCTGTGCCATCTGAAGCCTAAGGGGCTTAAAGAGACTGTTTTTCCATCTCCAGTCCCCAGAGCTCTGGCACAAGCCTAGAGCATGGGCTAACACGCACTAATGACTCAGAATCAGACGCCCCTCTAACTTGACGCCATTATCCGTTTAGACCAAGCCTTCACATGGCAGCAGGCTTCTCTCTTAGGATGTTTTATTCCCTTGGTGTTTTCTCATTCCTCTGTTAAAGACGTACCCCATTAGCCCTGCAGACCGCCCAGCTGTGGCTAAAGCTCGGCGCTAACAGAATTTATGCTTTCACTCTTGAGCCCCATCGATAAAATGTCCTTTGTGTCATTTTCAGTAATATTCCAGAGGATTTGGCTTCTTCAGGGTTTTAGCTCCCCACACGGTCCTTTGGGATCACCCTTTGGTATTCTTTCATGATTATGTGCCAGTTTATCCATGTTGTATAATTTCTCGTTTAAGATCTGAAACCACCAAGGAGTCCCAGTTCAGCTGCTGTCTGCTGAGAGGCAGACTAGGGTAGGGTGGGACTCCAGCTCGGGACATCACAGGCCCAGGTCTACATTCAGGCTCTACATATGACTTTGGGCAACTCACTTAATGTCACTATGCCACAGTTCCCTCAACTATAAAATGGGGGTGATATGGTACCTATCTCATGGGGCTGTTAGAGCATCATGTGAGATAACCATGTAAAATATCTGCACAGGATCTAGAATGCATTAAGCTCTCAGTAAGGCTTGGCTATTTGGTTGTCATCATTGTTATTATCATCTTTATTATAGTTGTCCCCTTGCCATTCAGTCATTTTTATGTGTCATTTATATGTGTAGGTCCTTTTTTTTAATAAGTTGAAGACTCTTCTATTAATCATGGCCCTTGCAATGCACCTCCATGGACTTACCCTCCATTGTAGATCCCGGACGTGGCTGTACGTGGCCCATATCCTAAGGACTTAGGCTCTTTCCAGAGCTAGTGAATTAACTTTTCGTCTTTGCTTCAGACTTAAGGGAGTTACTTTTTTTCAAAACAAACAGAAGGAGACTCTGGCCTTGAGGTGGCCTTTGTTCATGCTAGCCCCTTCAAAAGCCAGACCACTTGTGTAACCCTTTAAGCAAATTTGAGTGAGTTTTAGACTTGAGCTGTTCTTTGGGGGCCCACTGGCCTGGGATTGGCTGAAAGCAGATTGTATCCAAAGGTCTTTAGACCAAAGTGAATCCCAAATTTAATTCAGCCTTACCATACACTCCACAGACCTGAGGCAGCAGGCAGTGAGTGGGCCTCAGCAGACCTGGGCCTGTGATGTCCCAGGCTGGAGCCCCAATCCTACCCTAGTCTGCCTCTCAGCAGACAGCAGGCAGGTCTACAGAGATGTAGTCTGTGGTCTGATTATTTGCTTGGACAGAAGTGGCTGCATCTGTGTGTGTTATATGTGTGCGTGCAAGATCTTGTATGCTTATGGCCCGATATATACATTTAAGTATAGTTGAAACTTAATGATGTGTTGTGTTACTGTATTACATTTGAGTATCAGGTTGGAAAAATGTAATAATGAGAATAAAATGTCATCATTAAAAAGGAATTTCCTTCAAATAAGCATTTTCTGAATTTAAGTGGGAGATTAGGACTCCAAAAGATGAAATGGTCTGTGGTGTTGAGT
The DNA here is from genome assembly GCA_031878705.1 of Tapirus indicus. Classification (NCBI taxonomy): domain Eukaryota; kingdom Metazoa; phylum Chordata; class Mammalia; order Perissodactyla; family Tapiridae; genus Tapirus; species Tapirus indicus. The sequence goes on along the minus strand of CM062918.1, from coordinate 151,094,350 downwards.
CTTCGGTAGGTCTCTGAATAATAAGCTGCAACACATCAGCCAACTGCTGAGTTTTTATTGTGGGTTTGACTGATAAAGTGAGTTGGGGCTGCTCTGCCGTGAGATGGGGAGTCTAGCTGGTTCTATTTATCAATATAAAGGGGAGAAAATCCATGAACATAGCAGAGTTAAGGCAGATCCCTGATCCATCCAGCCCACACTTTCAAGCTTCACTGCCCGCATCTTCCTCCCTTCCGTGCTTCTCTCTGGCCACCTGATGTCCCTCCTCCAGTGCCCTGCCTCAGCCTCCCCAGCTGGGTCAGCCTCAGAACTTTGCCTCCAGCCCGCTATTTGCCATTCTGTTTTGGTTAACTGTCTGCCCCAGAGTAGCAAGACCTGAATCTCTCTTCTTTTCTTTTTCTTGGCAAAAGTTGCTTTCACGGAATTAACAGGGGCCTGACCCAGCTATAAAAAATAAATTTCATAGCACTTCTGTTAATGAACTTCATACTGAATCAAACTCTCCATCCATGTACTCTTAAATTTTAGATGCCCTGAGCAATAACTTAGTCTGAATTTGAAGTTTGACAGCCCTAAAGGACTGCCTCCCCTGTTGTTATTTGGCTAGTCATTTGTTTATTCACTTAGCCCATTCTTTGCTCAGCACTTGCTGAGTGTCCACTATATCATAATAGAAACAAAAGATCACATTTGTTGAACACTTACTGTGTGCTGGACCCTGTGCTGAGGGTTCATTTCGGTAGTGCTTTAGTTCATTTCAGTAATCCCGTGAATTAGGCATTATTATTATCTCTGTTTCACAGGCAAGGAAATGGAGGCATAGGGCTTCAGTAATTTCCCCCCCAAGGCCACCAGCTGGTGAGTGGCACATTGGGGATACAACCCCATATTTGAATGGCTGCAACGCCCATCCTTCAGCTACGTTACCAGAGTAGTTTTAAGTTATAAACAACTAAACTATTCTATTATCCAGGTCCTTATTCCTCATTAACTAAACCTGAGTGTGTCAGCAAGGTGGGATGGGGAAGGAAACAGCCTCCTTTCCTAATCTCTGTCATTTCTTGTGAGCTCAGGAGTGGATGCAGAGATAGGGATGGATGTAGTCAGGAAGACATACAGAGATATTGAAAATAATCATTGGTTGTTACAGTGAACTTGCTTGAAAGGAAGATTTTTTCCTCCTACATTCTGAGGGTTTGCAGCAATAAGAAAGATAATGAAGAGTGTGTGCTGAGTACACTGGAGACTTTTCTCTACAACGGAGTCAATTTCTCAGACACGGTGTTCTGGAAATGGCACCTGTGTGCCACAGAATAATGTGCTGAAAAAGCTGCCCCTCAGGGAATTCACTCTTTCCCACTTCTCAGGTGGGGCCTGGTGGCCTTTTCATGCCCGAGTCGTTTTGGTTCTTAGGAGAGAACTGTTTCATATGCATGCGGGAAGAGGAGTAAAGAAGTGGTTGTCAGACTTCACTGAGCATAATCACAAGGGAGGGGCAGTAAAATGAATTCAGGGATTCTGATCTCGTACATCTGGAGCGGGGCCTGAGAATCTGCATTTTCAACAGACACACCAGGGATTCTGATGGCAGTGATCTGAGGACCACACTTACAGAAAGACTAACGTAAAAGAACATTTCTAGTCAGAGAATCATTCATGCAACTGAATACATTTAATTGAGGCAGTGATCCTCAACGTGTGGTCCCTGGACAGCGTCAGCACCACCTGGGAACTTGTTAGGAATGCCAGTTCAGACTTATGGTGGGCCCCAGCGCTCTGTGCTCCAGCGATCTGTGCTCTAAGAAGGGCTCCAGGGGACACTGAGGCTCACTCAGGAGCAGACCACTGGATTCATGGAAGCAAAGTGCTGTTGTAGAATCCCAAACCATTGGTTCTCAGATGCAACTGCACAGTGGAGTCACCTGGGGAGGTTTAGAAAGTGGGTCGCGTTCCCAGAGACTCTGGTGGAGTTGGTCTGGGATGTGGGCTGGGCATCAGGGTTTTCCCGAAGGTCCTGGAAAATGGCAGCAATACTGGGAGAAAAGTTTGAGAACCGCTGCCCCCTAGCTCTGGTTACCTGAGATTTTTCCTCACTCTGTAATGTGAAAACTCTTTAATGCCACATTGCTTTTGTCCCCAGTCACTAATAATGAAATGCCACTGTATCAAGAAAAGGATAAATGTTATCATGTATAAACAGTATCTAGCTGATGTGTTTGTTTTCCATAATATACCCTGACACTATAACCTGAGCGTAGAAAGATAAATAACTTTCCCGAAGCCATTGGGAAAATCAGAGGCTAGGCTGAAATGAGGACACAGTGTTCCTGCCTCACTCCCTGGGCCTGCTGGCCAGTCCATGGGGCCACACAACTCTCACATCACTGACTTCCTCAATTCCCTCAGGTGCATCATCCCCTGTGCTGGCAGACTCTCCTCTTTATTACCATGGAAGCAACTGGCAAGGTTGCAGGTCCCAAAAACAAGATCTGTAGCATCCCCAGCTGCATTTGGCTGTTTGTGAGCATGCATTTGTAGACAAATACTTCAGTGATTGGTGGTGATAAAAAATGTAATTTGAGGAAGTGGGTGCCTGCTAAACCAAGGTTATATAAAATATTCATTTCAGTGAAGTTCCTCAGAAAGTGCCAGCAATTCGCAAATGGCATTCCCTGACGGAAGACATCCTTACCCGCTTCCTCAGTGTGCCTCCTCTGAGCACGAGCGAGCGATATAATGTGCCACCCCGCCCCCACCTTCAATAAAATATATAGCAAATAGAGCATTTAATCAGTGTCACTGGATGTATAGTTCTATGACTCTAGCATTTCTCAGCGTGCTTCTTCAAGGACGTAGAAGTTATTACTCATTGCTGAAGGGCATTGATTCTACCTTTTACGAGCCTGCAGGATACAGACATTTGACAGGAGTCGTGTTGATTCTTAACCCTCTCTTCTTCCTGTTACGAGGTCTGTGGTTGTTTGAACAAGACGCACCACAAATGAGTCGTTGGACCTCAACATTGTTCCAAAGGGGAAAAACTCAGAGCTGTTATCTTGTTATAAGACATTACCTCATACAGCACCAAAACGTGTCCCATGTTATGTCTCTCGGGGATAACCCTGGGGACAGCAGACCGACATCCTGGTGAGGCTGCTCCGTCTCAGTTGACTCGTGTATAAATTATTTGCTTGTCTTCCGCTTCAGTGATTATGTAATTTTCTCTCGCGTTAGTTGCAGTCTTTCAGCCTACTGTGAGAAATCATGCCTGGTAGCCTATTAATCCCGTCAACGGTCAGTTATACTGATTTAAGCTATTTTTTAGCATAGAGACAGCCACTTGCTGGGAAGGCAAAAATGATGATGTATAGCTTCTTCTTCAGGTTCTACATTTAATTAGATGCATCAGAAAACTCTAGGGTCCTTAATCCTGTCCCAGACCTTTCAGGTGAAATAACTCTTTAAACAGCTAAGTATTTATTCATATAAATAATGAAAGTGGTTTTGTTTGTTTGTTTTTCCCTAAGCCCTTATCCTTAGATGCTTCTGAAAATTCCTCCCTTCTTCCACCTCCCCCTCCTCTCACTCCTCCTCTCCCAGAGGTGGTGTCTGGCTTCTTCTGATTGGAATGTTTCTGGAGATTTCCTCTTAATGTGAAGTACTTTTAATGTGAAAGCAATCTGGACTTTAAAGGTGCCTCTTTGTAGCAAAAAGAGTGTTTTAAACTGAACTTTTAAAGTAAGTCAGATTAAAGCATTTATATTCAAAAGCTGTACAATGGCTTTCTGAGATTTGAAGATGATTAGATGAAGCAGGATTAAAGAAATTAATCCAGATAATTATTCACCATTCTTTAAATCTCTGCTTTGTTTAATGAATGTTACCCAGAGACACAAAGACGTTTTAGTGCAGGATGAATATGCAAACACACTCAGGCAATTGCTTGCTAAATTATACATCACCTCATAGTTCATTTTGTCAAAGTATTCCCTATTTCATGGATCAAGAAACTGAGGCAAAAATGTGCTATGACCTGGCTTTGAGCCAGTGATTTCTAAGTTATGATTTTGTTTGGGGTTTCTTTACTCCTTCAAGAATATAAGAATTTTAAGACTCACTTAGCTTTGATTTTATACATGTACTTTTCATGATGTCATTCGATTAAAAATCAGCATTTCTTTTGATATGGGAAGTGTGCTTGCTGTAATTAGTGTATTGTACCTCTAATTAATTATAAAAATCTTTTTTGGGTTATTATTAAACTTCTGGATTTCAAGCATTATTTGTGTTTAAAGTAATGATTTTATTTTTGTCAAATTGGGGGCCAGCGTTAAAAAGATCTTACTCCCTAAGCACAGGCATGCTAAATTGAGTTTCAGTCTTTAGTATTTGAGCTGCTAGTCATCTTTTTGGTAATTACCAAAGCAATTAGGTCACCTGACCTACTGCTCAATTGTCAGGCTTGTCTTTCTCTAATTGTTGGTATCTGGTTCACCTTGAAGTCATTTCCATTTTATTTAAATGCCTTAAAACCAAACCGTTGAACTATAGAGTTCTGAGTCTTTTGTAACTTAAAGATGATCAGACCCAACCTATTTTTAACAGGTAGCAAATTCCAGTGGAAAAAGGGAAATCAGAGTGATTCCCGGATCCACTCATTTATTCTCTTATTCACTCACAGGGAATGCTTGCTTAATAGTGGATGGATTCTTTAGTAGGTATCACCCAAAACTTCAGTTCCTGGGAATATGCTTCCATGAACACTGAATTAGAGCAAGTTGGAACTCCATGACATAGAAATCACAATTGTATCATGAACAAGTTTATAATTTAATGAAAAGATTGACCAGTCTTGGCCTTGATTGTTGATCGTTAAGTCAAGGTCTTGTCAATATCTGGAGAACCTCCTGCCTGTTATTGCTTGTCCCTAAATGTAAGACTGCCCATGCAGAGCTGTTCCTTGTGTGTGTGAGTCCTCACAGGACAGCCATGTGGAAGGAATGGGTGACCAGGCAGGCCTGAAACAAAGTTCTGAGGTATGGAGATGACCAAGATGGTAGTGTCTGCCCTCAAGGAGCTCACAGTCTAGTGGGGGAGACAGACACGTGAACTCAAAGTTCAAGTCCAGTAGGGTCAATGCGTTAACAGAAGTGTGTGTGCTGTGTGCTTGGGGACTCAGAGGAGGGAATGACGGCTCTGCCCGGAGCGCCAGCCCCCTTCTCAATAGAGATGCCGTGTGCCGAGATCTGCAAAACCTGATGAGCTTTTATCCAAAGTCCGAGGGGAGCCCCAGGACTTGAGACTGGTCCTGGAAAGAAGCACTGGCCCTAAAATACCGTTGCCCCTTGCTGGCTGACGCACTGAATTCAAGACCTGCAGCTTCAACCCGTAATTCCTGTTAAAAATACACTTTTGATGGTGCCAATATCTCAGGTTGTCATCAGTCATTTACATCTCGGCGCGGGTGGGCTTCGGCTTTTCCTGAGCATGTTTTCATAGTTTAAGGAGAAAACCAGAGCCACGGCGCAGTGAGTCCTGCAGGAGGATGGAGAAAGGGGCTCAGAAAGATGGGTGGTTGTACCCCAGAACAGTCTTGGGGGTCTGAAAGTTCTGAGGATAACGATGCCTACACTCTCCTGTCCTAAGGATGTCCTAGCTCTGCGGTCATTTCCTCCTCCATTTCACCCTTCTCCCCCACTTCCTCCTGCCTCCCCCTCTTCTCCTCCTACCTCTTCCTTCACATCCAATGTATAATTCTTTCACTGAAATAGAGTGGAGGTAGTGAGTTTTTACACCGTTTATAAAAGAAAAAACCTGCTTTAGCTTCACTTATCAGGAGCTTCCCACTCAATACAAATTTTACATATTATCGGTTTCTAGTATGTTTTCACTAAGGCAATGTGAAGAAGGAATCCGAGCACATTCAACAGTGGAGAAGCCAGATGAAGCTACTGGGGAGTCTGAAGCAAGGAGGAGTATGACTACCAGGAATGAGGACCAGATCTCCCTTCATTCCCTTATATAGAATTCTGTAATATCACACTCTTGATTTTAGCTAAGATCTATTTTAAAAACTATGACATTTCTCCCGACTGTTTCACTTGCATAGAGTAACACTGCAAAGGAGGAAGTTCTTGGTTGACCAAAGAAGAGCCATTTCAAAGACTGTCGTGAGTATGCGTGAACATGAGAACTTTGACACCCAGAGCTCTCCATTGACAAGATAGGCTGGAGGTGTTCAGATGATGGTCGGAAATCCATTCGGAAAGGATGGTTCCTGCCGTGGGTTGAACATTGCCCTAAATGACTACAAGGTCTTTTTCAACTTTCAGTGTGTTTGAGTCTGTGAAGTATCATTATCCGATCAGATGAACAGGCTGTGAACGAGAGCCTGTCCCATCAGCTGGGAAGACCAACTGTGCTTTCAGTGAAGGGTGTATGTTTAGTAAGATAAGGAACTCCATCTTTCTAGTCATGTACTCTATTGAAGTTGCAAGAGGGTAACCTTCTTTATGAGAAAAAAATATGTATACTTCAATTTCCTTATGTATCAAATAAGAATTATAATACAGTATACTTCATAAGGTTTTGTAAGGATTAGATGAGTTACTTCATGTAAATTACCTAGATCAGTGTCTGGAACATAGGAAGCACTACGTAAGCATTAGCTGTTATTCGTAATATTGTTATGATTGTTCTATTTTGCGGTCTACTTGCTGTCCTCCTTCTCATAGGTGGGGGGGAACATGGCAGTGGCTCCATAAAACAGGCCAGAGATGGAGGGCTTTGCTCAAGTTCCAGTGACATCCTTTGTGACTCGTTATACTTTATCCCAACGGGGAAGAATGTAAAGAAAAGAGGAAAAAAACACAATCTCCTTCTCTACCCCTCATCTTTTTAAATAACTGTGAATGTTAATAGGCTTTAAGCATATATATAAACCTTCTAGAATTTATCCATGACTGGATGGAGCTTCAGTAATTATAACCCATTCATTTGCTCTCAAGTGTAGGTGGACTTCTTGAGATGAAATAAAGCACATCCCTGAAAAGTTGAGCTTAAATTAAATTTTGGTCAAGGATCCTAGTAAAAATAAAGAAATAACTATGAGCAAGATTGCTTTATCATTTATTATGTTTTCCTAAGGCATACGTTGAGGTTACGTAGGCTGATAGGAATATTATGATGCTGTAGCCAACCACATTAAGACTACTAATAGTGAAATGACTGTAGCCAAGAGCTGAGATAAAGGAATTCTAGCTCCTTTCATCTTTAATACTCAGACTAGATCTTGCATTCTTTTTATTGGTCAGCTGTTGGCCTCTAATTCTTTCCCATTTATTTTTCACTCTCTGCCCATTTTTCTGTGGCCAGAAACACAAATGGAACCTATTTTCCAAATGATTGTTCATATCCAGTTTTTATTTGAACAGCCAAATGGCCTCTCTGCATGGTCCACATCACTCCTGCCTGTCTTGTCCACAGCTGCACGGTCCTCTGGGCATGTCGACTGGTGTGGGGAGGCATGGTGTCCCACGGCTGTCCACGGTGGGCTGCGTTTGCCTTGTTAGGCAGCGTAAGGGCTTGCTGCATCACTTTGTAATTTGTGTCACTTGAATACCAGTGGGAAGACTTGTACGGAATTTTCAGAGAAAAATATAAAACAAACTCTTTGAAACTGTGAGAGCATAATGCATGCTTAGCAGATAGCATTGTCATTGGTGATTTGTATATAATTACTACTCACTTTTAGGTGGTACTTAAGCCCTTTGTCCAGGATGAGAAGATTCATTTGTATACATCATCATTATCTCCCCTGACATGTGCTTTTGTGACATTAATCCGGGTTTTATTTCCTGCAGCAGTAATGATGGGGTTGTCTTCTGTGGCTTTATTATGTTGTCATGTTTTTTCAGTGATCGTCCTCATAGTACAAAAGAAATATCTCATGTGGGGATAAACTCCGAAATAGCTGACATTTACCAGTCATGCTGGTGAGTTTTCTTCCACTTCCTTCTTCTCCCCCGTCAAGCTGAGTCCTGGGGAATTATTGACTGTGGGCAGACCCATGGTCGTTTGTAATTTCATGTCAGAACACATTCTCAGGTGGAGCTTCTTTCTAAAGACCAGAGAGCTTGCACACATGTAGGCTAGATGGGACATCAATTCAGGCCTGCAAATGACTAGCTGACTTGAGGGAAGCTTGGGGAAAAAAGAGTGATCCCCAGGTGGCTGGTTTGGAGAGACCACCAATAGTTGTAGTTACAGCCCTTGGCCTTGGCAGTTAAGGGTCGACTTCTAAATCTGGGGATGGAAGCACGCAGGGAGACAAATGCCCCACGGCTTGTTTTGAAGACAGCAAGGATTCGTTAGCAGCAGAGATCTAAAGATCCAATTTTAATGCTGCAATTTTTTTTTTAAAAATGTGTCTCGTATCACTTTTATTTGCATTTTGCAGTAACAGAGCAAATAATGTGGGCATGGCTTCTGTAAACAGAATATTCGACAATATGGTGATGGTGACTCTTCTCGGTACTTCAGCTCCATCGCCCCTGGTAACAGTCTCGTATACAAAACACATTAAACATGGGGAATGATGAAATGAAATCGACCAGTATTGTTTATTAATTTGTGAGATGTTTTAATAAACCCAATCCCCAGGGCAGAATCAATCTGTGTAACCACTGCACATTGTCTATGCTCCTATGAAGGCTTTTAACACATTACCTTACAGTTGTGTGTTTTCATGGCCTTCTCCTTCAAATAAATGTGAGTTCCTGGAGGGCAGGGACCCTGCCTCGTTTCTTGTAGATTCCCCAGCGTGAGCGCAGTGTCTAGCGCAGAGTGGTGCTAGGGGTGTTCAGGGAATTGAATTGGGCCAAATATTGCACCCATTATTGCACCTACTTGCTGAAAGATTTAAGCAGATATTTAGCTACAGATTTTCAGTTGTACAGCACCCATTGTGAAATAAAAATAAGGGGAAAATGGGAAGGGTATTAACCACAGGTAATAGGAAAATGAAGCTGGGAAAGGAGGCCTGCAGACAAGCTTCCAGCCCCAGCCCCTTGTCCTCACCATCAGCGACTCTGACCGAGGGCTTGGGGTTCGTCCTCACAGCCTCCTCTGACTGGGGGAAGTGAAACCGTTGACACAGTTGTGTAGCAGGAGGCTTCCTCCAGGCCAGGTACATTGCCTGCAGTCTAGAATCTCCTGTTGACAATTATACCTTGACATGTAATGTTAAGTGAAGCTCGTACCAAGTAAATAGAAATCGCCAGAAAGTTTCTTCAAGTTCACAAAACCATTATCTCAAAATGGAAGGTGACTATCATGGAAAGAGCAAAAACATGGAGACCCAGTTTTAATGTACTTTTAGTTTATAAGTGCTATATAAATAGTAACTCATTTATTTTCTTAATAAGCCTCTAGACTAGACAGTGTAATCATCCTTAATGTACAGATGAGGAAGCTGAGGCAGAGAGAGAGTCACCTGCTCAAGGTCACATCATAGCTGCTATGTGGTCGAGCCAGGACTCAACCTCAGGCAGGCTGGCTGCAGCATCTGTGCTCTTCCTGCTACACCGTGTGACCTCTCTCATCCAGTTGTTTAATGAAACACGAAGATTGAGAAATCTGGGGTTTGAATCTTCTATCTCTAGGATTCCTTCAAAACTCACTTATAAACACCAAAAGGGCTTGAGATTGATGTTTTAAAGCTTCTGTTTCCATTAAGAACATATTTAATGAGCCATGCTGTGTGCTGGACTCCAAAGGAAAAGCCAAGATAAATATGACATGCCTGTCCTTAAGAAGCTTCCATCGAGTAGGGAGACGGTAGATGGCAGCGTTAACTGAGTGTCACAGGAGAGGCCCAATCCCAATGTGGTGGGATCAAAGAGGAGAAGAGATTGCCTGTAGCCGAGGAGAGGAGATACGGCTTTGTGGAGCCTGGAACGTTGGAGAAGGATTCTGAAGGATTGATAAAAGCTTGGGTGTGAGGCTGTGGAGGCTCCATTTTAGTATAAAGGAAAGATAAAGAGAGATGCAGAAACAGACCGAGCGGAAAGTGTAAAGGAAGAGCGTGCACCCAGCTCTGGCTGGAGAACATGGCAGGTGTGGCCTTGGATGACTGACGAAACTGCATTTACTTAATTTGGAAGACAAAAGGGAGAGTCCATGGAAAGTTTTCAGTAGGGTAATGACTTGTGCTTTAGAAAAATTTATCGGTAGTGATGCTTGTGATGAAGGAAAGGCAGAATCTATCACAGTGGTGTCAACAGGACGGGATGAAGTGGGACAACTCGACGGGAAAGAACGGATGCAAGTAAATGACTGACTGCATTCAGAAAGTCCAAAGGCAAGAAGGAATGAGCCGTTCTGCCAAGCCAGTTGAAGTTATGGACTAACCTGAGGCAATTGAGGTTTTGTACCGGGCCATCTCACACTGGGTGGTAATTTGGGGGGTTCTAGGGAGCTCAAAGCTTACGCAGCATCTGGCATCCTGGCCGGAATCACGGTAACACACAAAGGTGCCCCAGAATACTTAGGGGAGCAAAAAAGGATACTTGCTAGTGGGATGAGGCACAAACGCTGTAACAAGTTCCAGCTCAAATTAGAGATGTACAAATTGTGATAGTGCATAATCTTTATTGTGTGTATATTTTTATCCCACATTAATTTCACAATATTCCTGTTTTCAGAAATACTTCTTACTTTCTATTTTTCTAAACTAACTGCATTTTGTAAGTATGTGTTATTTTTCACAGATTTCATAAATTTTCTGTTTTATTCCTATAATAAAATATATGGGAAAATTTTAATATTCTTCCTAGATTTGTTTTGGGAAAAATAATAGAGAGGATTTTATGCATCAAGGAGGCTTTTTCATTTCGTAGAATCATTTTCGGGATTTAACGACGACAAAAAGAGGCATGGAAAGCTTCAGCGAGGTCCCTGGCACATAGGAGGACTCAGATTGACCCCACTGTTTGAGACAGGCATCTCTGTAGCCACGTGGTTAGGGGCCAGGCTCTGAGGGCAGAATGTCTTCGCTTCAAACCCCCAGTTCTGCCACTTATTGGCCGTGTGGCCCAAGACAAGATCTCAGCTCACCTGATGAGCTCAGTTCTTCATCTGTCATGTGGTGATGACAAGGCTCACCTCACTGAAGATGGGAGTAAATGAGGTGACGGGTGGTGCCTGGTCCAAGGTGCCCAGTAATGGTTAACTCTGCACTACCATCACACTGCTACCACCTCCGCCATCCTACCGCACTAACACCCTACTGCCACGTTAGTGGGACTCTGTGGCTGGTTTAATATCTACGGTAAAAAATTAGGGTAAAAACCGGGTGCTTACCAAAAAAAGAGTACTTATGAAGTGAAACATTGTTATATGATACAGGTTCTAGACTAGTTCTGCTAAGTCAAGGATCTGTTTTCAAGAGACAGGTTTACTGCTCCAATGAGCTAACTCAGTTCTACAGAACACTGTTCTAGCCAGAATTTTCTAGAGACTCGCCTGAGGCAAGAATTTAAGTACTAATACCCGGAATGTACAAAGCCAGGTCAGTGAGGTGGAGAAAAACGGAAGGGAGTCACAGAAAGACAAGTGAGGGGAGACAGAAAGTAGAATGGTGGTTGTGGGGCTAGGGGAGGGGAAATGGGGAGTTGTTCAGTGGGTACAGGGTTTCAGTTTTACAAAACGAAAAAGTTATAGAGATCTGTTGCACAACAGTGTGAATATTCTTAACACTTCTGGACTGCACATGTACATATGGTTAAGATGGTAAATTTTATGTCATGTGTTTTTTACCACAATTTTAAAATGGGGGAGGAGGAGGGAGGCAAGGGAGGAGGTGAATATAAAGCAATGGGTTCCAGTGCTGGTTACCATATCACAAGGTCACCAAGGGACACAGCCGCTCTCTTGGCAGCTGTGTCCACTTGGCGTGTGGAACTTTTCTGGACATGCTGGAAGAAAGAACCATGGCTCCGAACAGGGCAGAGGAGGGAAGTGAGGGCAGTACCCGCCCAGCTCCCTCGCATCTCCCGTAGGTCAGACTTTGTCCCTGGGAGAGTAACTCCCCCACATTTCCAGGTTGCATTGGGCCTCTCCAGCTGTTGTGTGGGATGCCAGCTCCCACATCTGTAAGTAGCAGGAGAGGTGAGAAACTCCAGGTGGGTGACTGATGGGCCCAGCTGCCCAGTAGCAGCCGTAAGGGAACATTCAACGCTCCTAGGACGAGTGATGCTGGTGGTGAAAACTGAGCTGCATGGGTAGGCAGAAGCGTGGCCGAGGGAATCTGAAGATGGGCAATGGGATCCCTTTTCATCTTAATGAAATAATTGCTACTGCACTCTACCTCTTTCCTTTTTTCTTTTTTAATAACGTAAGAGCATGCCCGTTGGTGGGCCTCATATCAGAAGCCAATGTTCATTAGTGCTTGGCTGCGTCCAGAGCATGACTTCAAGATTCTTCCCCACATCCTTTGCCCTCTTTGCCTTTGGAAATAAATGAGTCCTAGTTACTTACCCTCGTTATTTATTTATCACATTACAATGAGAGACAGCAGTTTCAAGATATTTCAGATTTCTAAAAAATATGAAAGTCTTGATTTTTCACAGCCTTTTAAATATTCTAAGTATTAACAAACATCATGGTGGCAATTATGTTCTCAGTTTCTACTCTGGGCTTTTTTTCATAGAAAAATTCCCTGATAAAGATCACAAGTTCCCTTTTATTTTCTTTTGGCCCAACTTTCTTTTGTTTTACTGGGATCAACGCTATGTTTGGGAAGTCAGATCAGTCAGTATTTCCTAGGGAAAAAAAATTAAATGTAGTAACATTTAAAAATATTTCACATTTAGAAAATGTGAGAATTATACTGTTCTCCTCTTGATAAATGGTGGCATGGTTTTGTGTGTAGGTAAGTGGATTTTTGATCACAGCCCTCAGACCGAACCATATGACGGCTGACTGGATAAAAGCACGTCTGAATGAGGCAGGCAGACTCTGGGAGATGGGCTTCCCCAAACGCTGGCGTATAGGGTTACTTTGGGCATCTGGGCTTTTCCCTCTCCACTGCCCTGGGCTCTCTATGTCCCATTTCCTCTGTAAGAAGATGGGCCGCTCTCAGGCTGATGTTGGTTTGAGAGTGAAGAGAACTCCATGTTAGTCTTACATCTTCTGGAGTAATGATATGAGCCCTGAGTTTCACAGGGCAGGGGCTTAGGACGAATTGTGCTTCTAGATCCTATGGGCCCCCACCCTGAGTGGGCAGTATAATGACAGCGTCCACCCTTGCTGGAAGTCCTATGGGCCGTAGAAGCTGCATGAAGATGGAATATTTTGTCTCTTTCATTAATTAAACCAAGGATTTAATCCAATTGCATTCTGTGTGTACATGTGTGTGAGTGTGCACATCCCATCTATAATCCCCAAGAAATCCTGCAGTGTGATGATGCAGCCTGGGGAGAGAAGCAGGCACATAATACTTATCAACTCAGAAATATATGGGCTTTGTTTCAATTTTTGATATTATAAACTGTAAATCGAACCTTTGCATGTTTTCGGTTTTACATTAACATTTATTTTGCAGACCCCCTTTTAATTGTTTGTGGCTAGATTATTCTTGAGTGAATACCAGAGGTATCCTTCCAACAGTCTGTTTTCTTTGTCGAAAAGAAAAGTAAAACCCTTCTCAAAAACTGCAACAGATCACAATTATTTACCAGCAAGTTGTCACTTAAACCCTAAGGGGCTGTTAAGAGGGTAAGAGGAAATGCATTTGGGGTCGTTGGATTGGATGATTCGCATTGCTAAGCATCAAAAGGGGAGGAATAAATGAACCATGTTTATTCAAAGCACTGTTACTGTTTAGGCACGGCACTCAAGGATACGTTGAATACATTGCTGGATCCAGCAGTAGTATTTTCTCACCACCAAAAAAAAAAAAGTGTTTTCTTTTGTGTTCCAAATCAAATTCATGTATAAGCATTCTGGTAAATTAATACAGCTTTCTCAGATACCATCAATCATTCAAGAACTTTCAGTAAACATCCATTGAGTACCTACTATGGGCTAGGTGTCAAGGATTCCCAGTATCTGCCCTCAGGGGGCTCACAAGCTAGTGGAGGAATTAGACAGCAATAAATAATACATATACATAATAAATGCTCTGAACAATGAACAGGGTGATTAATTCTGCTTGAGGGGGTGGAAGAGACTTTGCAGAGGAGGAATCTTTGATCTATGACTAGAAGATAAGTAGGCATATTCATTGGGTAAACAATGCCAGCTGCCATAACAGTTCCACTCCTGGATCTCAGTGGCTGAACTCAGCAGTGGTGAAAGGTGGCTCTGCTTCACCGAATGATTTGGGGACCCTGGAACTTTCCCACCTGTTGTTTTGCCTTCTTCCAGATCCTTGGAATAAGGGGTCTGCAGATGGAAGTTCTTCTGGGCCAGACCAAGAAGTGGCCCCCCTCATTTCCATTCACATTCTGGTTTCTGGGACTCAGACATATGACCATGTCTACCTGCAAGGGAGATGGAAAATGTATTTTAGCTATCTGCCCAAACAGAAGAGGAAAACACAGATATTAGCAAATACTAGTAATCTTGCTACAGGGAGTTTTTGTGTGTGTGTGTGAGAAAGACTAACCCTGAGCTAACATCCATTGCCAATCCTTCTCTTTTTTGCTGAGGAAGACTGGCCCTGGACTACATCCGTGCCCATCTTCCTCTACTTTATATGGGATGCTGCCACAGCATGGCTTGACAAGCGGTGCATCTTCGAGCGCCCGGGATCCAAACCTGCGAACGCCGGGCCACCAAAGCGGAAACCGTGAACTTAATCGCTATGCCACCGGGCCAGCCCCAACAGGGAGATTTTGTTACATTGAGAAGTAAGGTTGGATGGCAGTGTGAAGAGCATGGGAAACACACAGTGATGGGAAAGTTCGGGAAGGAGGGAGCAGTCCATGTTGGCTCAAGTGTACGGCCTGGTGGGCAAGGAGGGATAGGTGAGAAATAATACTAGGAAAGTAGTTCATGGCCAGATTATCAAAGGTCATAACTACGTCACTGAGAAGCCTCCACTAGTCTTAGAGCTGTAGTCCTCCATTCTTGCTCTGACATTATAAGTAAATATTAATCAACTGATTTGCTGGGCTGAGATTTATTTTTGAAATAGATGTTATATTTATTCCTTCAGATCTGAGGCATTATATTTTGATAATGCAGTGTTTTTAAATGTAGGCTTTGTTTTTTCAATAAGATCACAATCTTCCTGGAGGTAAGGGCCACGTACAGGCTCCATATAGTTCCCATTTCTCTAGACCACTGAGGTACAAAAGCACTCGGTCAGTGTTTAATTAGTTGATAGTTTAATAATAGCTTCACACAAATGACTTTCATTTAAAGAGGTATAAGAAAGCAGTGTCACTAGTCCATGGTACTGTAACTGAATAATTCAGGAGTTCATACCGACTAGCAACTAACGGGCATCTGAATTCTATCATCAAATCAAATATGCTAATTGCCCATACATACAGGACTTTGAGTTGGACATAATAATGAGAACAAGTCCTTGTTCTCTAGGTATTTAAGATCTCAGATAAACAAAATAATGATTGTCCTTGGAAAACGTTGATGATGTTTTTGAGAGTACTCTATTGGTAGTTCTTTATAGTACTCTCAGTAAAGTAGCGTATTCAGAATGTGTTTGGTTTAATTTACCGTAAAACTCAATGTCACTTTGTTTCAAACTAGAAAACATTTCAAATAGACACGTGAATTTAGTCTCCCTAAACATGGTGGGTTAATGGATCTCCTGAGTGAAGAACTATGCAGGTATTTGATAAAATACTTGACACTCCACCCAGTTCACTCTGCTCATTCCAGCCACGGTCCTCATAGCCACAGTCTCAGTTGTCTCTTAAATGAAAGTTTCTAACCATAATAGAATGTTGTCAGACTTTGTTATGGATTATAATATGGATAGATGTTTCCTCTATCCAAGAAGCATTTCCATTAGTGACTTGGAAAATCAAGGCCTGCCAGTGAGGATGGGGACCGAGTGTCTCTGCGCCCGTTGCCATGGCGTCTGGATTTGTGACCTGCTCGCCTCGCTGATGGTTACTCATTCTAGCTCTGCGCTCTGCTTTTACTTGAAATTGCAGCAGGGTTATTTAGGTCCCTGTAGATTTCATTGCCCACTATGGGATCCTAAGGTAGATTTTAAGCTGGTGACACATGTCAGCACTTTCAGATTATATGTGAAACTTAAAAGTAAATTTGCCAAGTTTATAGGTGAGATAAATTTGGAACAAAATCTAAATCTATTCATTTTAACTAAACAGACTGTGAATTGTTTCTCATTGGGGTTAATGGAAGCACCACTCTGAATCTATATGCGTATTTAATTCAATACTCCTTCCCGGAGCATCTGCCTACGAGCCAGTCAAGAGGAGTCAGAAGTCCTCACCCCTTCCCTAGAGGCACTCACCCTGTGGAGGGAGAAGGCCTCACGGAGGAGGTGACTTTCCAGCCAGGTTAGAATTGAAATACAGTGAACCGAGCACTCAGCAATTGCTCCCAGGGCTCCACCTGCCCTTACAGAAGAAACGATCCTGAATATCCCTTTATCTTTAATTTCCGAAGCGTGTGGACGAGGTTGGGGGTTCAGGCAGGTCCAGAGTGCAGAGCACGGAAGAGAGGAGTTTCCCACTTGGGTTGATTGTTTCTCCCATCCATGCTTTGGTGCATCCACAACAGTCACTTCTCTCCTAGTTTCCCCTCACCTCACTCCACTGTGTGTTTCCGTTTTCCTCATCTTTGATTTTTCAGTTCTTTCTTCTCCATCATAGGTAGAGGTGATAGAGGTAAAACTGCTCCGTGATGGAATGCATAGCACTGTTGGGGACACCACTCCAGTGTCCCTGCTGTAAAGTCTAATAATAAGAACGCTGGAGCATTCCACAAGCTGCATCCATAATTCTTTCTCAGTTTCTCACTTAGATAGTATTTCCATCTTAACGTAAAACCTTTTTTTAATCAATGCTACTCTCCCAGAAGCAGACCACTCTAATAAATATCTGAAGATGAAAGAGAATAAAATTATAGCAATCTTAGCATATTTTAGCCTTTATTGGTTTAAATCAATCTTCCTATTACTTTAGGAGATGCATTATAGCTCATCGCCTATGCTGTTTTAATGATCACATGGAAAGAATTTATTTTAAATTCTCTTTGATATCTGTAGTTTGGTGACTTAACCCCTATTTCACAAAGTCTTTTGCTTTTTTTATGAAACTCTGTTGCTGTCAGTCTGTGTCATTTAAGATGGATTTTAGGATTGTATTCCCTCTACTATCTGTAGGTATCTACAGATAATGGAGGTATTTTGGCACTCTGATAAGAGTTAAAAGACTTATTTCAAGTGGTTATTCAAAACCAGCTATACATCCTTAGAATGGTACTGGGTTGACCCTGTTGACTCTGGAACAAGCTGGAGGAAGAGGGGCTGCCTCCTCTCCCAGTGGGTGAGGTTATATCTAAGCTCAGCTTCCTACAGGACCTGTGGCTTCCTTCCCTTGTTGGGAGGGCTGTAGCATTCAGATGCCTGGCATTCATATAAACACCTGACACCCTACATTATGGCTGCCTGGCATTGAGCACTGAGGAGGCTGCTTCCTGTGCTTGCCCTATAAAATGGCGGCACACCCAGAGTGGGATTCATTCTCTGGTACTCAGACCCAAACTATGGGGACAGCAGCACCCTGCCCCAGCATGTGGGATGATGAAAGGATCAAGGAGATCCTTGGCTTATATACATTTTCCTAATAAAACCTATTCTCTAATTCATGCCATGTGGTGTTGTAGAATTCTCCCCAAACCCTGGTGCTTGACAGATGGAATTCTCCTGATATGACAGTTCTGGGCAAAAGAAAGTAAGCTAATATAATTTCCACCCCATTAGGAGAGAACAAAAAGGCAAGAGCATACTCTGTGATGTACACTATCGATTTTGGAATGCATTGTCTCCGGTTTGTGGGGCCAACTTTGTGGTGGTGGTGGGATCCACATGGGATACCTCTACTGGTTCTTGATCGCCTGCCTGAGAAATGAGAGGCGTGTGAGAGAGGTAACCTGAGGAGGCGATCTGCTTTTATATTAGTTAAGATACTAACTAAGGTAGAAATTTATTTCTCTCTTATGTACCCATCTGGGCATAGCAGTCCATGGTGACAGGGACCCAGGATTCTTCTATCCTGCTTCTCTGTCATCCCCAGGACATTATCTTTATCCAGGATGTCTCACCACCACTATGTCTGCATTTCAGCCAACAAGAAGGGTGAAAGAGGTGGGGAGGGGCATCCAGAACACACACACATTGATCCTGCCCACATCTAGTTGCCGCAGGGAAGGCTGGGAAATGAAGTGAGCCCCACTTTCCTCAGGTGGCAAAAGAGCCAAATTACCTCCACAGGAAGCCTGACCTACTGTATATGAGTCAGTAAAATTTTACCAAAGAAAGTTTAGGAAGAGTCAGTAAAACACAGCAGAAAATATGCAAATGGCTTACAGAAAATTCATTTAGAGAACAAAAATAGCCTCATCAATTTTCCCATAGGTGAGCCATTGCCTAATATGTGCCTGAGAAAAAGTGAATTATCTGGGGTGAATGACAAGGTAAGGGTTATTGAGAACTGAGTTTGCTTCTTTCATAACTTCTGCTGACTAAACAATATGGAAAACTGGTGGATCAGTAAATGATGTCATTCATTCACCGTTTACTCTATGCCTAGTATGTGCCAGATATTGTGTGAGGAATTATGAAAATGAGGTTGAAGGAGACAGTTTTTGTTCTTGAGTAGCTCATATTCTAATGAGGGAGACAAATGTGTAATTAAAATACTGTAATGGATATACCCAGAAGAAATCAGGGCTTTTGTGAACAAAGAGGAGAATGGGGAGAATGGGTACTAGTGGGAACTAGCAGCCTCTGATAGAGTTGGTATAGTAATGAATTGACTCAACAAATGTTTATTAAAAGTCTGCTATGTGTTAGCCCTGCTGTAGGTGTTAGAGTTACAGTGGTGATCCATGTATCCATCTATCTGTCTGTCTGTCTGTCTATCTATCCATCCATCCATCCATCCATCCATCCATCCATCCATCCATCTATCCATCCATCTGTAATGTATGCATAGTGGAAAGTCTAGGGTTTATACATATAAAGTCTACAAGAGTGGTCACCTCTGGGGATGGATACGCTTCCGTTCAGTATAAATATTTTATAGAATGCAGGTCTTATCCATATAATTTTTAAAAATTACTTTAAAAATGGTATTAGCGAACAAATTGTAGCAAAGAATATCAAAAGACTCAGGAGCATCTGGATAGGAAAAACCACATGGGAAGTCCACACAGCCGAGACACAGCAGGACATTTGTGGGCTCAGGGCTGGTCACTGGACATTGTGAAGCAAAGAAATTTTAATTTTCTGCACAACAAAGATAGAACTGGACCTAAAGTCTCTCTAGATCCTCAGGCTGCTGGGCACACACAGTGTTCTCATCACAACCTTTGGTTGGTTACTGATGGAACTTTGGGAGACATGCCATCAATATCCAGGAGAAAAGGGAATGTGCTGCTGCCAGTTAAGTAGGGAGAGTTAAAAGGGAACCAGGCAAGAACAAACGCCATGGGAAATGTGTGAGATTTAGGGATTACTGTTACACTTATTTCACAGATGAGTTAACAACACAGAGAGTTAAGTAGGCCTTCTAAGATCATACCTTTAAAAATGGTGATGCCAAGATTTGCACCCAGGCAGCCTGGCTCTAGAGTCCTTATGTGAGTAATTGATGTTGGTGGCTTAGAACTGTGGAGAAGTTGTAAAATAAGAATGCAGGATCACTACATATATATATATATATATATATACACATTTATGTCTCTCTCCAAGAAGTAGATATATAATATACATATATTACATATTTACATAAAGATGTATTATCACTTCCTCTTTATAATTTTTGAACTTTTGTTGAATATGATCACAGTTTATTATATTCAAAATATTATTGAACCCATATTTCATTCTCTTCGGAATTAAACAAAAAATCAAACATTTATTGAGTGTCTCTGTGCGAGACTATCTACACTTTTCACCAAGTTCTTGAGACAACCCTAAAAAACAAAAGTAGGTATTGTTAAACCTATTTTTCACATTAAGAGATCAAGTCTCAGAAAGGTTAAGTAACTTGGCTCTTGCTGTGTATAAGCTTTTGCTCAAATCTAGACAGAATTATCCCTGTGTAGCTTTTCTTGTTTTATTTGCTACAACAAAAATTGCCCCGCAATTTTCCATTCTCTATTGTCCAAAAATAAAATTCCTTTTGAAACTATAGTTTCACATTTATCATAATTTAAATTTTGGACCCCTGTCAAGAGCATATACCTTGCCTGATTTTAGAAGCTCCTTCTGAAAGACATTCTTTTCATGTCCACAGTTGCCTCTTGGGTCCTGTAGCCAGTAATGCTGTGATTATTATTCAAGTTAGAAATGCCTTCATTTGATATCTCTCCCCCGTTTTTTTTCTGGTTTCAATTTTTAAATAGTTTATACAGCCAAACAGTCTGGATGTAACTTCTATTTACTCAGTTTTTTATCCCTTATATTCTTTCTAGAGATCATCTTAAAGTTTTTTACTATGAAGTATATAATTTGTTAATTTCCCTCTCAGTTTGCTTCTTTTCAACATCTACCTAAATACATTCTGTCAATTTTTCTCATCCTAAATCCAATTTACTGTTCTGTCATGGATGCTCTTTTGTTTATCATAATGTGTAATTTAATCTGAGCTGGTCTGCTTAGCTGTCATCACCATTATTTCCATAATTCAGAAGAATATGGTTTAATTTATTCTAACACTGTTTGGCCCATAAGTGGATTCTAATCCTTTATTGTTCTGCTCGTGGTGGCCTGCAGTAGACTGGGACAATACGTATCTGGAAGCCTTCCCAGCTCAAAAATAACTCTTTCCCATAGACTACCAATTAGAAATCCATTTGGATTAACAAATACCCTTAAAATGTTGATGGTTGCCGAGAATGTTAATTCGGTCAGCCTTTCACACTTTAGTGTGTGAGATACCACTTTAACGAGATAATCATATTCTTTTTCTCTTAGTACCTGTTAAGCTCAGTCACAGTGATGGAGGCACTTAGGTAATGCGGGTATTATGAGGCATTCTGGGGAAGCGTCTGACAGACCTGCAGGATTTCAACTGAGAGAACAAGAGGGCGCTGAGGACCAGAGGTGGAGAAGGGTGGGTCACTACCTAGTGCCTTAGCAGTAGCTCCCATGCGCTCTTTGTGGCATGGATGATTTCCCCAGTTCTATAACACAATGCTTCTCAAGCGCCAGTGTGCACGTGAGTCACCTGGGGATCTTAAAAACTACAGATTCTGATTCAGCAGATCTGATGTGCAGACCAAGATTCTGGATTTCTAACAGGCTTCTAGGTGATGCTGCTGCTGCTGCTCTGAGAGCCACATTTTGAGGAGCAGGGCTATAAAATACCCAATGTGTCCATGGAAAGTTACGGAAATAAGTGACTTTTTGGATGTTCTTTCATTTCTAAATTTTCTTTTAGCTCCTCTCACTGAGATTCATTTCTCTTCTAAGCTCTTCTCTCAGCAGCATTGTTTTATTTTTCAAGCAACAAGATTTCCGATGTTTCCTTCCCTTTTCTCTTTTTTTAATTCAATAGAGGTGACAGCCAGCAAATCCTGCCAGTGCACAATTTGTCTTTTCTTATGGCTGGCCTGTTCCTTCATACGATGTTTATTTTGTAAAATATTCTAAGGTCATACATTTAAGAACTAACTTCGAGTGAGTCAATTTACCCTTTTTAAATTTTAAGCTTTCAGTGTGCTCTCCAGCAGCCAAGGGACCACACATCTCTGACTGGGTGTGGTTGGGTGATGGAGCCTGGCATCTCACTGGCCCATCTTTGCCGCTGCTGAGCCTGCTGCCCACACTGTGATCACTGAACCTCTCTCCTCTCATGGCTTCTGGGATGCCTCTGTGTCCTGCTCCTAACTCGTCCTTTTCAGTGCACTTTATTATCTTTTCCTCCTTCCTTTGGTGTTTCTCACCTTTTCTTATACTTTGAAATGTCTCTCTACCTCTCTCTGCGTGCCGAGTCTTACTCCTTTTTAAGGTACGATTCAAAGGTTACTTCCACCTGCTCCATGAGTCAGTCCCTTCTCTCTGCTCTGGAAAGGGCTGTGAGTGATTCTACTGTTGCACTTACCAGCTATTACAATGTTTTATTTATGTGTTTGTCTTAGCACTAGAATGCGAGCCTCTCAACAACAAAAGCATTCTCTTGTTCATCTTTATTTCTGTAACTGCTAATGCAATATCTGGGACCTACTGGGCACAGAATAAATATTGAGTGAATGAATGCATGTATTAATCAGCCTGTTTTTCCTTATCATTTACTCTGTATGGTTCCTAATTTATCAGTTACTCCACATAACTTGCCTTTCCTCCACATAAGTTGCCTTTCCTCAGCTTTGATTTGTCTGCCGTCTTGGCCAAACCAGTGAGATCTTTCTCTTCTTCATATAAATTATCTGTAGGTCGTTTGTATGTTTTCTGCTGGGTTTTACTGACTGTTCCTGAATGCTGATTCTGTAAAACTGCAGTCCTTTTTACTGACAAGTTTATATATGTTGCAGGCAGACTTCTTATAGAGGTAATTTGGCAGCTTTGCCACCTGGGAACAATATACACTTTTGCTGTTCCTGACTGTCTATGGACCTCGTGTGATGGAGCAGTCCTTTCAGTTACAGCTGTCAGCCGAGGCATGAAATGCTTTGTCCCTGACATTCAAGTGGCCCCTGCAATGCAGTGCTTCCTACTTTTGCCTTTTATAGGACCAAAATGACTGTTAGAACTGGAAACCCAATTCATTAATCTCCTGCTGGTGATATATAGCCATACATTATTATGAATTTAGTAATTGTCAGCAGTACTAATAGAACTGTTTATAATATAATTGGGTAGGATTTCTGTATATGAAACTAAATTATGATGGATGAGTTACTCAAAGGATGGAGGAAACTAACCTTTAGATAGCATGAGAGCCTGGGTGGTACTGGGTTGTCTGTGCAGAATGAAATGCTGAGACTGAAACACCAGGGGCTGGGCGAGGTGCAAAGGCGGGAGATACCTAGGGTGGGGGCTGGGCCTCAGGAGGGGCCTGGGAATGAAGGGTCAACACTGAGGTCTGCAATGAGCTTAACAGTCCAGAGCAGACTGCTTCACAGTCAGGGCCTCTCCTTCAGACAAATCTTGGAGGTCGGAATGCACAGGAGGCCCCAAACCCGGCAAGACAGATGGGACAGCAGGAGCCCCCTGACCAGTCTGGGAACACCAGGAACTGGGCACTCAGCAACAAAATCTGTCTGGGAGAGGTGGGGTCCCATGCTTTGTTATTATCTCTCAGGCGCCAGTCCCCAAAAAGGGGTAGGCTGGGTATTACAGAAAGAATTAGATGATTGGAGAAGGCGTGATGAGGAAGGGGAAGGCGAGTCTTACAGGAATGAACCATTTTTTTCAGGAATAGAGGGCCATCTTGGTAAATGCATTGGTGAGGAATGAAGGGGAAAGAGGGATGTGAGGTAAGATTAGAGTTAAGCAATGTTGAATTTCTTTCATTGTTCATGTTTTTATGTATGTGTGTGTTCTCATGTTAGTTTACTATGCCGCTTCCGTCGGTAATCTTCCACTGCCGCCACCCGGAAGAACAGGAACGAGGTGCATCTCTAGGGAGCATGCGCATGGAATGGAGATAGTACTTCAGTTATGACACAGGACACTATGGAAAAGCACTGAGGATACCTGAGAAAGAAAGAACTATTGTCACAGGTAGCAAGGAAGTCTAGACAGCCACAGTGTCTGTACTTTCTACTGGAAGGTGAAGAGGCTGCTGGTAATGAGAATTTGCCTCCTTCCACTGGAGAAGAGGCCCTCCACTAAGATTTCAGTCTTTCCACACCCGTGACCCTTGTGGTAATCCCTTGGGAACTGATGGTTTTGCATAGGAGACAGATTAATTTGTTGGCCCACTAATCTTGCCACTATTAACTTTATCTGGGTTTATTATAGTGTGTTAACTTTCTTTCGCCTCCTTGTTATCCCATACTTTGGTGGGCTTGCATGATATCCTAGACACTCCAGCATAGGCTCCTTCTAGAGGTCAAGGTCGAGGTCAAGTGCCTGGTTACCAAAAAGTCTACATATATTGTGTATATCATTGACTCTACTTGCTCCATGGAGAGAGAGCATGGCCACTGTTCCGTACCGGCTCATGTATTGACTTCTCCCAGGTCCCTGGCTCCTGATCCATGGATCTGGTTGGATGAGTCACACCTTGGCTTCTGATAGGGTTCTTCTTCATGACCCCGCCTCTGATTGGGATTCATAATAAAGTTCCTTTTGGTTGCTCCACCCTCTCAGATCATAGCAGGAGTCCAGTTACTGCTCAGTCTTAACCCTCCCACTATTGGGGAGGTTGCCGCTAACCCAGTGCTTCTCAACATTTTTCTACCCCGACGTATTTGGGGATAGAAATATACCCACTAGTAGCCTGCAGCTATAGCCATTGCCTCGAATATTTTCAGCAAATGCTTTATGAGTACCTGCTATGTGCCAGCATGACACTAAAGCACTGGAGTGAATATTAGATGCAGCCCCTGCATTCTAGCTTCAGGCAGTTCACATTTTCATTCCTCTTTTTCACGACTACTGTCGTTGTTCCAGTGGGTTTTCGAGGGCTGCTTCTTTGCCTTGAGAAGAGACATCTCTTATTGGCCTATTTATTTGCAAAGTCTGATGGGGAAAGGCTACAGCACTGTGGTATATTGCAAAGGTTCTCCACCAACTAAGCATTACTATTCTGTTCACAGAAAGGTGCACTGCTCTTCTTTTACATGAAATTAATTAAGTTGACTATTTTACTTCCTACTTTTGTTGGTCATTTGATATTTTTAACTATCGAAATATAGATAATGAATTGTCTGACATTCTTTATTTTTTCTTGCCCTTTGCTTCTCTCAGCTTGCACGCGCCTATTATCATCTGGGAGAAAGCAGCCATTTCCTCAAATGTTGTTGCCTTCTGTTTCCCAGTCCATCTCTCACTTGAAGCAACTTGACAATGCAATGTTTTTGGTATGTTTCTGGGTAAAGTGTGTGTGGTATGAGACACCAGTCGTGACCACAGACCCATCTTATCCAAATAGTGCAGATCTCTTTGTCACCTCATCTCCAGCTCACCTTTTTTCAGGATGATCTTGGAAATGCTATGGTTGTTTTTTCTTGATTTTGTAATCATCTCCCTGTAATAATATCTTCTAATTCCGGAGGGGTTGGTGGTTGTGTCAGGACACCCTACTGGGCAGCGCTGCTCCTGTGGGCAACTTCATACCTGTTCCTTGATGATTTAAGCGAACCTTTCTGTCTGGGGTCCGTTTTTTACCTGGACTCTGTTCTCTCTGCATCCTCTCCACTCTCAGTTTTTCCTGAGGAAACTGTTTTATTAGTAGTAGTTAATTTGTAAGAAATATCCCAACTTCTCTGAAAGAGAAGATGAGTTGAGGAGGCTTCCAGTAAAAATGCAAATGGAATAGGACAGTTAATATCAGAAAGAAAGATCAGACCTCTCACAGAGGAAACCCTTTGTGGAGTTTTCAGTGGCAAACCTCTGAAAAACTGGCAACC
This sequence comes from Tapirus indicus, assembly GCA_031878705.1. NCBI lineage: Eukaryota > Metazoa > Chordata > Mammalia > Perissodactyla > Tapiridae > Tapirus > Tapirus indicus. The sequence continues at coordinate 151,068,541 of CM062918.1, read as the reverse complement.
CTTATAAATCAAAGTCAAGCTGTATGAAAATAAAATAATACAAGACAGGAAAATGACCTAGGTACTGTCTAAAGCAGAGGAGAAAAGGTGTGTAATTTTACCCTTCTATATTGTGATCTGTTGACAGAAAATTGTTTTCTCTAATATGAGTTGAATAAAGAATTAGTAGAGAGGATGGGAAACAAGGAAAGGGAAGAGTGCCAGGAAAGAAAAAGGTGAGGGAAGAGCTAGCTGTTCTCTGAAGATAGGAAGCCATGATGTTCTAGAAACTTGAAGAATATTCAGCTACACGGACAGTCTAGCTCTGGGCTGTCCAATACTGCAGCCACTAGCCACATGTGGCTCTAGAGTACTTGAAATGTGGTTGGTCCAAGTTGAGATGAGCTGTAAGTGAAGAAGGCATACCAGATTCCAAGTCTTAGCATATATATAATTATATGCTGTATAGCATATATATAATTTTATATTGATTACATGTTGAAATAAATTTTGGGTAAATTGGGTGAAATCAAATGTTATTAAAATTAATTTCAGTCTTTTATTTTTTACATATGAATACAGAAAATTTAAAATTACATATATGGTTCACATTATATTTCTATTGGGCAGTGCTGGTCTAGCCTCACCCCATGTTAGCGCAACTATCTTGTATCTTTGGCATTTTCACCATAGTTAACTTTCTTGTGTGACTAATTTTACTTTCTCCTCACATTTTTCCCTGTGAATTTGTTACTTTTTTTAGGTAGTTATTTTATTTGTTTTGGAAATTTTAATTTTAAAATAGGAGGTAGATATGAGTAAAAAGAATGAACAGCGTAATTGAAGAATTATTTTTATGGACTGGCTCTGGAGACAATCCTCTGAAATAAAGGATTTTTAAGTACTTCTTAAGTAAAAATCCTGTCAAATTTTCATTATTGATAGATACGCTACACAAAAAGCACCTAGGAGAATAAATTGATTCGGAATAATTCTTTTTTATTCCTATTAGTAGGAGATGTTGAATCTTTGGAAAAGAGAATTATGAACAGTTGTTAACGAGAGGGGAGCTGTTTTTCTGAGTATCGTTCTTCACCACCAAGCCCCTTTCTCATAGATTCGAGAGGGCTCGGTCAAATTGGACGTTTTTCTTTAGTTGCATTTCTAACGTTGAAGTTTATTTGCATACATTTAGAACATCCGTGTCCATATCCATGTCTTCAGTGCATCTGGCTATGCTGAGAGAAACTACAAACCCTTCCATCCAGGGCTGAGAATGAGGGCTTTGGTTGGTTCCTAATTCATCAGGTCCTAGCTCTGTGATCTCAGGCAAGTTCGTTAATCTCTCCAAGCCTAATTTTTCTCAAATGTATCATCGAGATAATTATAATAACTACTCATTGGATTGTTGTGAGAATTAAATGAGATAATTATCCAAAGCATTTATCACAGTGTCTGGCATATTAGGGCTCAATAAATATTAACTATCCTTATAGATATGACTTTAATTGTGAAAACATTTTCTTCACTTACATCCCCGTATTTTGGCCCTGTATTCTTCTAAGAGGATAAAGCAACAGAAGGCTAAGTGATTTTTCCAACATCTTTAATGAATTAAAAGCACTCTTGGCATTAGAACTCCAGTTTCAACCCTTCTATGCCCTGAACCAGGAGCCAGAAATTATTGCTGGCCACAGTTCAGATTCGGGGTGAGAAGCTGGGATGACTCCAGTCTAACTTCCCTTTGTTGCATCAGGAACCTTACAGCTATGCTGACACTGTCATTTGTATCACTTAGAGGCCTCATGGCCCTGACAGGGCTGGAATGGCCCCATTAAACTCAGTTGGCTAGAACCAACTGAGAGAAACATGAGCTGGGGTTAGATCTTTCCCGTTATAGGATGGAGGCGGGGAGAGACAGATAGAACACAAATCAGAGATTATGGCAACAAATAACTTATGTTCATCATTGGGGGTCCAACATACGTGGCATTGTAACAAGGATGTTGACCACCAGACCACACCCAGCCCTTGGGCTTCTTGACACTGGCAATATTTGAGGATCTACTCAGTTCACGTCTGGGGCGTCTGTTAGAAGAGCCTAGACAAAATGCCAGGCCCTCAGGACTGCAGAGGAGAGCTGGAAAGTGTAGGATCACAGTCCTAAGAATACCGGGCTTGCTACTGGGGTGGAGTATTCTGTATATGAGAATTCCTGTATGAGGAAGGTGGGGCCCAGTAACAGGTAGAGGCTAGTTCTGAGGACCAAGCCTCAACAAACTTGTAGCAAGATTAGCTTGATGCTGATTTTTCCTTAAAGAACAAAATTGATCCAATATTGTTCCTTAAATCTCTCTTGCCTAAGTTCCAGAACCTGACATGAGGCTGGGTCTACAGAGTGGAAAGGGGGTATTGAGAGGAGACTACTAAATGCGCCCCTACCCAGGAAGAGAACTAATACAGACAAGTAGTCGTCACGATAATCCCAGGCGTCAGTGACAAACGTGGGTATCCCGGAGACTGTGGAAACTCTCAGTAAAGCTTTAACTGGTATATGGGACTTGTAGCCCAAGATTCCTTTAGAAGATAAAGTCTCTTCTTCTGAGACATGTGGTACCCTAGCAGGTAGTAAGTTAGTACAGTCAGACTTCTGGCTCCATCATTCACTCTCTGTGCCTTTGTGCAAATTACGTGCTTTTCTAAGCCCCAGTCTACTCATCTGTGAAATGGAGATAAATTACAAGACCCGCTTCATAGGAGTTCTATGAGATTTAAATTTGATCATCAACCTAGAATACTTGGCATATTTCTAAGTACTCGGTAGATGTTAATAATAATTACTATTATCTACATCCTAATTTTCACCAACCCTGGTGGTCTAGTGGTTAAGACTCGGCGCTGTCACCTCTGTGGCCTGGGTTCGTTTCCTGGTCAGGGAACCACACCACCTGTGTTGTCATGTTCTGGTTGCTGTGTGCTCTGATGCTAAAAGCTATGCCACCAGGATTTCAAATACCAGCAGGGTCACCCTTGGTGCACAGGTTTCAGCAGAGCTTCCAGACTGAGCCAGACTAGGAAGAAGGACCTGGCCACCCACTTCTGAAAAAATGGGCCATGAACACCCTGTGAATAGCAGAGGAGCGTCACCTGATATAGCACCGGAAGATGAGAGGATGGAGCAAAAAGACAGGGAAGGGGTCCGTTCTGCTGTCCACAGGGGCGCTGGGAGTTGGAATCGACTGGACAGTACTAGCAACAACTTCTTAATCTTAGTTCTCCTGTTGGCAGGTGTTACGATAGACAACGTACTTCTTCAACATCGTGATCCTTTTAGTCCAGAAATTTATCGTGACCCAAGCCAATTATAGACCCAGTGTTTGTAGTCTCTGGAAAACACACTGACTTGCTAATCCTGTCAATCTATGAACAAATATCTAAGGCTCTCTTGGGCAAGGATCAAAGTTCCTGAGGAACTTCTGAACAAACAAAGGACAGAAGAACACTGAATAGGTAAAGGAGGAATTGGCAGGTGGGTGTCTAGCAGGAGTGGAGATGCAACGTGGGAAAGTCAGCTTCCAGCCAGAAACAGTTTGACACCTTTATGTTATTGCAATAGGGCAAACATCAAAGGCTCTTATTAGTCATCTGTATTCTCCGTAATTAATATCTCTTACATCCACTTCCATGCGTTCTCACTGCTGGCACCCTTTGTCTCCCCTAGATTACCACTGTGGTCTTCTGGCTGGTCTCCCTGTGTCCCCTCTTCTTCTTCTGATCCATCTTCTCCATGTCTGAGGAATGATCTTTCTCAAAACGTAAAATGAACCTTTCCTCTCCTTCCTGCTTAAAATCCTCCAATGGTTCCACATTGCTCTTCAAATTAAAAAGTCAAATCTTAAACTTACAAGACTCTTGTGTTGTGACCCCTGCCTATCTCACCAGCTCTTCTCCTGCTCTGTTCCTCTCAATCCATCTCTATGCTTCTTTCCAGTCCTCAAACATCTCTGCTTCTCTCTGCCTTGAGACCTGCCAGCCAAGGGGTCCTGGGCCCCAGAAATGGACCCTTCCCTTCTCCTGCCCTTTTTCCTAAGTGAAACTTTCTTGATTTCTTTGAGCTGGTCAGCTCCCTGTTAAATGCTCTCATGGCACTCTGCCCTTCTTTGTAGAGCAGCATCACAACTTTACTAAATAATCACCTGTTTAGTGTCTGTCTTCTCAACTAGAATTTAAACACCGTGAGGACATACAATCTGTCCGCCTTGTTCCTTGTGGTGTCGTGAATGCCTAACATGGCACCTGACACATGGTGGATGATGATTAAATATTTGTTAAAGGATGGACAAAAGAGTGAAGAAATAGGACCGAGACAGAGCAAAGAGATGTGGCAATATTGTTAGCGTTTAAAAATAATCTCAAAGGGGCTGGCCCTGTGGCATAACGGTTAAGTTCACGCACTCTGTTTTGGTGGCCCGGGGTTCAAAGGTTTGGACCGACGCACTGCTTATCAAGCCATGCTATGGTGGTGTCCCATGTAAAGTAGAGGAAGATGGGCACGGATGTTAGCCCAGGGCCGGTCTTCCTTAGCAAAAGGAGGAGGATTGGCAACAGCTGTTAGCTCAGGGCTGGTCTTCCTCACACACACACAAATCTCAAAGGGATACTAGGTTGAAGGGAGATAGAAGTTATGCTGGAAAGACTAGAGAGAGGGAGTAATGAGGTGATTTTATGAGGTGAGAGTGTGTAAAAGAGACAGACAGAGGGTACCCTGGGAATCACTAGAGGTGAGATAGAAGACGATTTGCAGAACCTAGAAAAAAATAGGCAGGCAGTCACAGCGAACTGCAACCTAAGCAGACAAGCACCTTGTACAGCTTGGGGTCGTGACTTAGTACCCTTCTGGTGCAAAAGGGAAGGAAACTGACTTGTTTAGCTCTGTGCTTTATTTAACTGACCGAGATGCACACAGGAACATGGTCAACTTTTCAAACGTTAGTATTCCCTGACGCCTTGCAGCTGTACCTGTAAATTCCTAATGAATAGTTGTCAGTCTGCAAAGCTCCGCGAATGTTAGGATGTTAGCGTTTTGACAACAATAAAAAGACTTGTAAAGTAACCAAATGCCAAAGCCAGCACTGATGTGTATTCAATTTGAAGACTTCTTTCCCAGAAAATGCCATAATGGATCTTGCCTAATTTCGATGCATCTTTACGACACCGATTCATCTACCTAGCAAACCTCTTTCCAAGTATCTCTTTAAATTTTTCATGTAGCTTTTTTTCCCAGGGAGTTTTAGCAGCAGATAAGTATCAATTCGAGTATTTAGAACATGTGTTCACCTTCTCTGTCCTTTTCCTGGGTGCCGCATCGCATGTCTGTCTCAAGATTCCTCTTCTTATTTAACGATGTCATATCCTAAGGGCCATCTTTGCTTACTGGTCAGCGGGGATGGAAGGGAGAGCCTGTAGTTACTATTTAATGCTGAGGCATATTCCCTGGAGGATGGGCTTATGCTGAAATTGGTAACAAACAGGATTACGAAAAGATTTGTCTCAGTAATCGCAGCGTTTGTATCTGGAAGTCCCACCACTTATGATCGATGACCTCTTCTTGCAGCCCTCCTTATTTGGCCTATTTTCTCAGACAACTTCTTGATGGTTTCTTTCCCCGACACCTTTCTTTCCTCTTCCTGCCACCTTTGTTCTCAGGTTTTCTTCTCTCTTGTCACTTCTATTCCTTTTTTTTCCTCCTGCTGCCACTTAAACTTTTTATCTTTGTACCAAGTTTGATCAGATTTTCCCTTTTGTCATAAAGGAGTTTTAGAATGACTCCAGGCAATATGGAGCAAGTCAGGAATTTATGTCTGGACTCTGGGCTTGTTATCCTGCCAGGCTCCCCTGTCACCACTGCCGCTGGCTTCCTGAGACTTTTTAGTATTGACTCCGCCGTCTCTTTAAGTGACTGTTCCAGTAACTTTGCTTTACTCCAGAATTCTTTCATCTTCCCAATCTTTTCTCTATGCCTTGAAAAATTCCTATTTCAACACCTTACACACATATTGCTTTTAATTTCTGTGCGAGTGTCTTCAAACCTGCTTTTCCTTCTTTCATAAAACCGCGAAAGTCTGTTATAGCAGAGCTTACTATTCAACAGATTTGTACACCATCCAAGGCCAGCATGCTCCTTTAAATAGGATTAAGGGGAACGCAGGAGGCCCCACCTCTCACTGCTCCGAGGACAAGTGGTTGAATATTTCTTTGCTCAAGTTTCCACATCTGTGAAATGGGAATAATGAAAGGACCCACCTCATGGGATTGTCATTAGTGTTACATGAGTTCATACATGTAAAAATGTTGTCGAAAGACCTGTCCACAGTTAATGCTCAATAAATTTTAGTTATTATATTAATTATTATTATTATAATTGAAACTTATCATAATATGCAGCCTTTGATATACTATCAGTCTTATAATGAGATATCACTCTTCTTAAGCCTCAATTCTTCTAGTGATACTTCTTTCTCATAATGAGTCTCCTCATATTGCCTTTTTGCTGTATTTTTATAATTCTTTCTCCACCATTCACAAAACTTCAGTGTTTATTCCCATGCATCTCTGGAGAGTTCCATTTCTGAGGTGATTTTCTTCTCCCACTGATCTGAATTGATCCCCTCTTTCAATCTCTCGCTTATTTTGTTCCTCACAAATCATTCCACGTAGATCTATGTTCCAAGAAAATTAATGCTTCTGCCTCATGACTCTGGTTTCCCTCTTTCAAGTACAGTTCAGAGAGGTGGTTTTAATTCTGAAGCGCTAATCATTTTGAGCTTTTGTTGCCATAGAAACCACAGTTGTCATCCTGAAGCATGACAGCAGCGATCACCCCCGACGGGTCACAGACCTGAATTTCAGACAATCACGGGCACAGTCATTTGAAGGTCTGTTCGTTTAGAATTTTCTCTTTCCCAGTTTCAAGGAAGTGCAGCTCAGGCTCCCTTCCGATTCATCAGAAGCAAGGAGAGGCGTGTAGAGGGAGAGCTGAAGGCCAGCTTTCAGGCCAAGGTATCAGTGCCACACGCATTTTCATTATTCTCTGGAAAATCAGGCTGTAAAAATGTAATTGCTGACACAACCTAATGATAGCGCTTGTGTGCTCCTGTAATTAAAATAGGAATTTTATTGCACCAGACCTCTGAGAGCCTGCAAACACGCCGTTCAGATCGCAGTGTTTACAGAGCAAGCAACTTTGCTTCCTGCTGCTTTGCTGTGCGGACCTCGCATCTGCTCGTGCCTCTCCTCTTAGAGCTTCTGTGGAAAACCTCCGCTGTCCTGGCCAACGGCAGTCAGCGTCCGTGTTTAGAAGGATGCCCTGGGGGGGTGGGCCATGGCCTTCAGCACTCTTAGCTCTGAGATGTCACAGAAGGAGCTACTCTTTCTCCTTTGAGCCCCCTAGAATACAATGTTTACGTCTTGTACAGTGAGGTTAAAATCCTACGAGACATCTTGGTTAAAATTTGAAGAGGGCCCTCTTCTTTCAGTGGGATGTCAGATCCATTTTATTCCTCATAGATTAGTTGTATACAGCTGCTAGTTATAAAGACCCAAAGATGGTGGCTTTAAAAAATCTGTTGATTCTTTTTCTCCGGTGATGAGAAACAGAGAGGTTAGTGGTCCACATGTGATGATGCCACCACCTCCAACGGGATCCAGGCATCTTCCATTTTTCCTGCTTGGACATCGTTATCATGGGCTTGTTTTCTGAGGGTGCCAAAGCAGCTGCCAGAGCTTCAGCCATCTCATCCAAGTCCCGCGGAGGAAGAAGGGTAAGGGGATAGGTTCATATCCCAGCTAAGTCAGCCTTTTTAAGGGAGTTTTCCCCCAGAAGTCCTGTCCAAAAACTTCCACTCACATCTTATTAGCCAGACCTTAGTCACATATAGTTAATCAGCTGAATATATTGCCATCTCTCCAAAAAGTCGGCGTTCTGTATTAAGGAAGAAGAGGATTACTCCTGGTTTGGTGATTAGCAGTCTGTGCCACAACTGGCAATGTGTGAAACAAACATCCAGCAGAGTCCCCTCTCTCCAGGTTGTGCTGTTTTTCCACAGTAAATACTTATTTATTCAGTATATAAATAATCAGAAAGCTGCATTTTTTTCCTGTTGATAGCAAAATTACTCTTCATCACAATAAAATTTAGCCCCAGCACAATCCTTAATGACTTTTCTGAATCATCAAATATTCCTTTTTTTAAGTATCACTTTCACATCACTTTAGTGTTTGAAATTATTCAATAGTGGGCCATTTGGATATGACACTTTGGGTACCAGCCAAAAAGAATGTTTAATTTTCATCCACATTACATTTCTCAACTCTGTGAATTAAAGCAAATTTCCGATAAACCTGAAATCCAGCACGTGTATGTTTAACAAGCTGAAAGACGGGTCCTTGGTCCATTTTGTGCACTGACACGAATAGGCCGTACCTCACTTGTTAGCCCACCATGTCCATTGGATGTGCTCTGACATGAAGAATTCTCTCAAGGATTCTTTTAAATTGTGATAAAATATACAGAATATAAAATTTGCCATTTTACCCATTTTTAAGTGTGCAGTTTGGTGGCATTAAGTATGTTCACATTGTTGTGCAACTCTCCAGTGTGTTTTATTAAAACCTAATTCTTTTCTCGTTGACCATAGTGTCTGGCATGAAGTAATGTTCCATCAATGTCTGCTCACGCAGATGAATTTCTAGGTAACGAGTAGTCATGTTCCCACCATGTGTACTTGGAATCCCAGTGATTAAATAAGGCGGATATTTTATAAATGGCCAGAAACAGGTCTAATTGGACAGTGTATTACTTAGTGAACTTCCTTATCCAAGATAGTGCACAAGTGACAATCTCTGAAACTAAATTTAAGGCATGTAAAAGTCCAACTGGCTAAGATCATTTTTGTGACATGAGTAATTTCAGGTCTCTTCTGAGTCCAATGTGTTACAATACTATCTTAATGATGGTCCAAAAATGGTTCTCATTTTAATCTTTTTTCATGACAGTTATAGCAAAGTCCTCTTTTCTTTTTGTATTCTATTTCATTCTGTTTTGCTTTTATCTGTAGAATCTATTCTTTTCTTCTTTGGCAATCCAGTGGTTCTCCTTAAAATAATGAAATCCACTAGCATAGAAAATATCTGATGAGATCTCCCTAAGAAAAAATATATATGTATAGAAGACCTCAGGGGCTCTTTAGGACTCCAGAGCTAGAAGAGTGGGCTTAGAGCCTCCCTTTGTTATTTAACCAACAGGGATAAAAATGACTTTAATTTTAACATTAATAATCAGGCTTTCCACATTTACTTAGTGTCTTTTCTTCCCAAGAGTAGAGAATAGTCTATTTTTACATTAAATTTCGATGACAGGTAGGGCAACCCAAGACATATACAGAAATAGAAATTATATACAAATTTTTTGAAATTGGAAATAAGAAGCCATGTTCTCTGCATACCAGCTCAATGCTGTGCTCTGACCTTTACCCCTTGCGCAGTGGGCGTGGGAAATCCTGCATGTGAGATAAGACTCTTCCTGGTGGCGGACCCTCCTGGCGTCTTATTCTGGGGTGGCATCCAGCTGGGGTCTGGGCTTGTTGTTATGAACAAGCATATTTTAGGTTAACAATTTGTGTATTCTTTGGGTAAGCTATTTTTGGAAAAGGGAGGTATAATTCACATTTATTTTTGAAATGAGAGCTTTTTTTGGACAGATAATTATAACTTGTAAAATCAGGAGATTGCTGTTGATCTTTAAGTTAGCAACAGAAATTATAAACACGATCATAAGCAATAAATAATGCATTTTCCAATCATTGTTCCTGCTTCTAGAATGTTTCAGTAAACTATATACATGTAGTTTGAATATTGCAACATTTAGAGTTATAGCTATTTATGAAATAATTTTCAGTATTCTAAAACCACAGCTAACCATTAGTGATAGATGATATTTCATAATAGAAATTCAGAGTGGTAGAATTGTATATGATGTTGGGAAGTATTTGTGATTTTTAAGTGTTATTGTAAAACAAAAACCATTAATGTGGTATATATGTATTGGAAAGTGGATTAAAAATAGAACTACTACTAAGTGTAATAATTTCACATTTCATTCAGCCGTTCTACAGCTGTCAAGTGGCTATTATATGTGATTCACTCTGCCGGCCACTAGTTTTGTGATGAATTAGAGACAGAATTTTCTGAATATTCATTTAAGTAGAAGATGATGATAAAACAAAGAAGAAGTATAAAAATAAGGGCAAATATGTAATTATCTAGTTATCTCCAACATGTGTACCATTTTCCTTAGGATGTGTGATGTAATAAAGCATGGTAAGCTAGTCTTATAGTCAGAGAGACTTAAATTTGTGTCGTGGTCTCACCTTCCATCACTGAGTAGCATGTGGCATGAGCTGATTACTTAACCATTTCAGATTTCTATTCCGTAAATTGGAAGACAGTCTTTCCTTCTCTCTCCTTCTAGGTTTATTTTTGAAAAAGGAATTAAATGGAATAAGTCATGTCAGGTGCATAGCATGGCGAGTGTTCGCTGGATGCTCACTGTTTATCTTATCATGACTCTTAGGCCATATACCACTTGTTGGAAAAACCCTGCATATCATATACATAAATAATTAACCACGTTCGAAATAAATATTCTGTATGCAGTAAAAGATTAATGTCAACATGGTTTATCTTCATTATTAACCCAAACCTTCTGGATAAAGTTAAATATCAGAAGACAAAAGATAATATGTGCCTCTTTTTCATCAAATTTAGACCATTAATGCTAGTGATCAAGATTAACATGTTTTGTCTGAAGAAAGCCTTTTTTTCAGCTTTACTGAGATATAATTGACATATAAAATTGTAAGATATTGAAATATCAAGGTGATTTGATATACATATATATTGTGAAAGGATTCCCCCATCTAGTTAATTAACACATCTATCATCTCACATTTTTTTTTTTTTTTTTTTGGTGAGAACGTTTAAGTTCTACTCTTAGCAAATTTCAGTTATACAATATAGTGTTATCAACTCTAGTCACCATGTTTTACATTAGATCCTTATGAAGAAAGCTTTCTTAATCCAGTTAACCCCCCAACCTTTTTTGATCTCACTGGCAAAATGTTTTGGATACTGTTAAAGATGACTGGAGTTTGGATTTTAATCAGCACCTAGGAAGGAAGGACGGGAAGAAGGGAGGAAAGCTTGTGGCTGTCACCTTAGCTTCGTGTGTGCTGGGATTCTGTGAGTTAACGTTGGTAGTGTTCTGTTTAGATCTCAGAGTGAAATGCTGTTGTTTTACTTCTGTAACTTTCTCGTCTCACTTGCCGTAGCTATTTGGGGCAGGCTGGGAAGGACTGCCTGTTCCTGGCCTGTATGCTGCACTCTCGACACAATAAACATAGCAGCAGAGGCTCTGGGCCCCTAAATCCGTTCCTCCTTCTTCTTTAGTACTGGAACCCCCAGTTTTTCACCTGGGCTCATCCCTTCAAGCTCCCTGTGACTCTAAGCTCTGGCTACTATGACATGAGCTGCGATGTAACACGGAACAATTGGGAAGTACCCTTCAAAGAAGGGGCACGATCTTCTTGATCTTTTCCTCTGTTCTGCTTCCTGAATATGGACGTGATGGCTGGAGACCAGGAAGCCGTCTTAGGGCTGAAGGGGGAAACTGTGTGCAGGGAGTTTGTAGAGCAGCGAGGTGGAAAGATCCTGCGCCTGTGGCCTTGTGATGAGCCATTCCAGCCCTGCGTTTATTGCCTCCGAACTCTTACATGAGAGAGAAGAAATCCTCCTGTGTTTAAGCCACTATTAATTTAGATTATCTGTCACTCGTAGCTAAACCTAATCCTAAAGTTAAAAGTAACATGAGAATTTATAGATTGTAGAATATGAAACTACATTAAAATCTGAATTATTCCTGCATTTCATTTTCGTAACACGTCGGCCCTCAAGGTGGATCTTTCGTCTTTGGCAGTGTGTCTGTTTTTCTCTTTCGAGTACCTACTCTCTTCTGTAAAATCTTAACACCTTTAAGTATTAATTAACCTTTCTGAATTTGAGGACCTAATTTAGGTCAAGAGTTAGCATCATCAGGGACAGCACTGTGACAAAAATTGAGATTTATTTGCATATTTCTATACCCATTTCATCTATGTCAGCTGCTACGTTCTATCTTATAGATCCTCATAAGACTACCACCCTCAGTTTCCATGCATTTCTGTCCTTTTTCCGCCTTCCTTCAAGAGCCTGTGTGTTTCAAGAAGGGAGAATTTGTAGAAGCAGTTTTGAAAATAAATGAAAGAAAAAGATTCTGCTTCTATGTTTTCCCCATTTGTATCCCTTACGTCTTTCTCCATTAACACAGCATAACAGACAACCCCAAAATCTCAGTGCTTACCACAACTCCATTCGTGTTTCTCACTCCTGGGTCTGTGGGATGGCTGGGGCAGCTTTGCTCCTGACGTGGACTCGGTTCAGATCTGCCCCACGTGTCTCTCATTCTGCAGCTGGCAGCTACCTGGTTCCTATTCTTCTAGCAGATGGGGGAAGAGTAAGAGGGCTGAGCCTCCTAAGGCCTCACCTCAGAACTGTCATTCTGTCACTTCTGCCAGATTCCCCTGGCCAAAGTCAGTGAGGCAGAGATATCTCCTCCACCTATTCTGCTGAGACGCATCGCAAAGTCACATGGCAAAGGATGCGGATCTGTAATCCTGTCACAGGAGAGTGACAGATTGGACGCAATGCTTCATTCTGCCATACCCCTGTGAGTGAATGTATGCCTTCTCTTGCTGCCACCATACACACATCTGTGCACACGTGCACATGCACACACAACCCACCCACGAGCACAGAAGCATCTAATTCTGACTTTAAGATCTCAATGGACTAAGGTCCAAAAAGGAGTATGTGTACTTTGAGAGGTTTGAGCTGTATGTTAGAGAATCCTTTATTTTTATAGCCTTTAGAAAGAGAGATTGTTACATTTTATAGTGTTACAGTATAGATAGATTGATCAGTTAAACGGAGCTACATACTAGATGTGTTTAATTCTAAATGCCAAGGCTACCAGCCGGTATCCTGAGGGCACATTGGGTCTCTTGAGGAAATTTGCTTTTGCTTCCGGTAAGTGGTGTCACTTCATTTTAGGATCCAGCTGGTTTTTCTTAATGGACAAATGAAGATAGTGGCTAACTTTACTGCCTCTAATTCTTCCAGCTCAGTGCTGCTTTGAGAACTATGCTAAAAATACTCTGCTCAACGGAGTGTAGTTCTCTGTATGATTGCAGTACACTTTGGGGCCTCTGTGGACATAAAATATTATAGCTCCATGACAGGCTGCTTCATTGGTTGTTAGAGGTCAGGCCAATTATAAATAGGTGCTTAAGCTTTTAAAAATTTATTGTTCATGCCCCCAGATCACAGTTTGAAAAACAGACACACTAATCATGATGATATGTTGGCTGCTACAGTTTTATACTAGTGGAGCTGAGGAAGGTGCTCTAATAATAGCTCATTATAGTTAGTTGGTTTCTAACAACTTTGGCATCTCTCCCTGAGGGAGGAGAAACATTTCCTGCTCGTGGCATATCCTTATGCTCCCCCACATTTTCTGGCTGTCATGTAGTTGGGTAGGGCCAGTTACTGGATCTAGACAATGAGCTGTGAGTAGACATTATTGTGATGTTGCTGGGTCAGTTCATTTACGAGCCAGCATGCCGCCCGCCAGCTCTTTTTCTTCTGCTGTGTTGACCTGGAAGCCCCAAGTGGAGATGGAAGTACCACAGGACGGAAGCAGCCTGGGTCATGGAGTTACCACGTGGAGTACAGCCACCCTGGATTCTCACTCAGCCTGCACTGGAATTGGCAACACAATAAATAAAGGTTTTGGGGAGTTATGTCCTACATTCTTTCAGGTGTGTAGGGCAGTCATTTCCATTTTACAGGTAAAGAAAGTAAGGTAATTGAAGTTCGTCAAGTCAAGACGTTTGCCAGCCCGTAGATGATAATCTCGCATATTCTACAGTTCAGTGGCTTCAAGTTACTCTAACTGCTGACTTGTGTCTGTGATAGCGTGATCTTTATTCAGTTGTAAATTTACCGGACCTACTGCCTTAGGAAATTATAAAGCGGTGGAGAAAATTAACTCATGGACCACAAATTAGCTTTTGTAGTAATTTTATTTTTCTCATGGAAAATATTGAGCACACAGGGTGCTGTGTGCTCCCCCATCATTGCCTCCACCATAGACAGTCAGACAGACAGACAGACACACACACACCTCTCTACCAATGGCTGGTGATTGATCGTGGCTGGGAGACGCGAGATGGTGTGGAATGAGAACAAGGAGATCTGGACCTGGTTTTGACAACGCCGTTTACTCACTCTGATATCTTAGGAACTCTCTTAATTTCTCTGAGCCTCCGTTTTCTTCTTCTTAAAAGAAGGGGTCTAATTAGATGAGTTTTTACCAAACGGTGGGTCACAACCCAGTAGTGAGTTATGAATCTGCAGAAAATCTCTGCCAGAATTTTCTTTTACTTAATATTTTTAGTTGTTTTAGTTTCAGGATCACAGCAAAATTGAGAGGAAAATACAGAGATTTCCTGTGTACCCCTTTCCCCCACACTTGCGTCATGTCCCCCATTATCAACGTCTCGCATCAAAGTGGTGCGTTTGTTAAAATTGATGAACCTCCATTGACACATCATTATCGCCCAAAATCCATAGTTTACATTAGGTTTCACTCTTGGTGTTGTACGTTCTATGGGCTTGGACGAATGTATAATGACATGTATCCATCATTAGTATCATACAGAGTATTTTCACTGCCCTAAAAATACTCTGTGCTCTGCCTATTCACCCTCCCCCAACTCCTGGCAACTGCTGATCTTTTTACCGTCTCCATAGTTTTGCTTTTTCAGAATGTCATATGGTTGGAATCATACAGTATGTAGCCTTTTCAGATTGGCTTCTTTCACTTAGCAATAGGCATTTAAGGTTCCTCCATGTCTTTTCGTGGTTTGATAGCTCATGTCTTTTTAGTGCTGATTAATATCCCACTGTCTGGATGTCCCACAGTTTATTTATCCATTCACCTACTGAAGGGCATCTTGGCTGCTTTGGCAAGTTTTGGCAATTATGAATTAAGCTGCTATAAACATCTGAGTGTAGGTTTTTGTGCAGACATAAGTTTTCAACTACTTTGGGTAAATACCAAGGAGTGGTGGATCCAGCTAGGTTGCTGGATCATATGGTAAGAGTATGTTTAATTTTGTAAGAAACCGCCCAACTCTCTTCCACAGTGACCCTACAGTTTTTCATTCCCACCAGCAATGAACGAGAGTTCTTTGTTGTTCCACATCCTTTCCAGCATTTGGTGTTGTCAGTGGCATTTTTAATATGATAAAAGTAAAATAAAAATTATTAAAGTGCTTTTTATGTAATAAGGGTAAGTGTTGTTACATGAAACTTTTGTTTCTTTTGTGTGTGTGTGTGCACACACAGATGAATATATGTACTGAGTTGCAATGTAAAATGTATTTTTAGTGTAGGTTATAGTCAGACTTTGAATATAGATGATCTCTTACATCTTTTCCAGCTCTAATATTCTATGATTCTGTGAATTTTCACACACACACAGAGACACACACACACACTCACATACACACATGATTTAGTGATTTAAAAGATATTCATAAGTATACTAAGTGAAAAACATCTCCTTTTGTAAAAGCAATACATATACATATATATTTTGCATGTGTATGAGTGTGTATATATATATATATATATATATATATATATAGTCTAAAATATGTATATATATAAAATAGAAAAAAACTGCAAAGATAATACCAAGATTAGCTCTGGATGTTTTAAAAATTTTTTTGTTAGTCTCTTTGCTTTTACATTATGTAATGTTTTATGTATTACTTCTATTTTTTTTAATGTACCATAAAAAGTTTCTCTTGTTCTGGAAGGAATCCCTCACTGGTGGGCTGTTCATTGGGTGACAAAGTGGAGAGAAATACGGTGGGCGGTGGGGAAGCGTCTGTTGCTGTCAAGGGCTCCACACGCCTGCTGTCACGCCCACGCGTCTGACACAGGGTCAGTCTTTAGCGCACTCTGCTTTGACAGTGTCCTTCCACTTCTGCAGACAAGGTTTCTCTGCACTCCCCAGATTTTTTTCTTGGAGCAGCAAATGATGATGTTGGAAACCCAGGGTGACAGTGGCTTTATTTATCTGCCTGTTACAAGTGGACATCGAAACACAAAGAATTTCTAAAGGAAGGGTTCCAGGGTACAGAACACCACATGGTCACCAGTCTAAGACAGTGAGGCTGCCTGTTAGCATTCTCTCTGGAGTGCGTTGTGGACATCAGATGGCCACAGCCCCCTGAGTGAAGCAAGAGATCAGTTTTTTCTCTTTTTGCTGAGGAAGACTGGCCCTGGGCTAACATCTGTGCCATCTTCTTCTACTTTATATGGGACGCCGCCACGGCATGGCTTGACAAGCGGTGCGTCGGCGGGCGCCCGGGATCCGAACCCGCGAACCCCGGGCTGCCAAGTGCGGACTAAACCGCTGCGCCACCAGGCGGCCCCGCAAGAGATCAGTTTTTAACATAAACAGAGCTGAAGGCTGGCTCACATTTTACTGAAATGTTCTGTGCTTAAATGACGGGTGTGGTGTTGGACAATTAAGAAACAAAGAGCTGGGCCGGCCCGGTGGCGCAGTGGTTTAGTCCGCGCTTGGCAGCCCGGGGTTCGCGAGTTTGGATCCCGGGCGCCCGCCGACGCACTGCCTGTCAGCCATGCCGTGGCGGCGTCCCATATAAAGTAGAGGAAGATGGGCACGATGTTAGCCCAGGGCCAGTCTTCCTCAGCAAAAAGGGGAGGATTAGCAACGGATATTAGCTCAGGGCTGGTCTTCCTCACCAAAAAAAAAAGAAACAAGGAGCTGTGATGAGTGAATGTCCCTTCGCCTCAGTTAACCTAAACCGGCAGCACACTGCGTGGTGCAGCTCAGTACCCCGGAGCCCCGCCGCCCAGGCTCTGGCTGAGAAGAGGTCCCACTGGTGGTCTGCTCCTATGGTTATCAGTGGCACCCCATCTGCCCCTTTTCTTCAGATATACCAGAAACTTCTCACTGTGGGAGAACCAAAACAAGCTTTTCAAAAAGCCATTTCCATCATACAACCATCTTCTCTCACTACTCGAGTGTGAGTCCCCAGAGTCTCCTAAAGTCCTGTGGACCAATTCAACTCCCAACCTCTGTTTCTGGACTGGGGAATGTCAAGGTGTTATGGCGTGAGGGTTTGATGCTCTCCTACCCTATCATTTCTACAAAGCACCATTTCTGAGGTTTATTTTGTTTCTATTTCCTAACCCATCTCTTCCCTACCATTCACTGCTTCATCTATAACCCATTGACCCAATGAAAGAAATGCACATTTCATTGAACCACGGTGTTTTATTCACCAGATGTGTGTTTGCAAAATGACGCCCAAAATGGGTAGCTGTGCTTGAATTATTTGTGCTGAAGCTGCCGCAGATCATTTCTGATTCTCTGTTTCTCCTGCTTTTTCTTGGTATGCAGCATCTCAGATTGTTTTGCACAGATACCCTGTGTGACTTTGTAGTGCCTCAGAAAACCCATGGTGAGGCCAGGTGCGTGTGTAGAACTTTTTGTTTGCCTGCTCAAGCCAAAGAGAAAGTGAGAAACTCTTTTTTGATGGAGAAGTCTCATATTTAGAAATTCAGTTGATTATGTTATTTCATGTATTTGTTTTCCGAAAGATATCGATTGAATGCTGCCCGAGGACCATGCCCTGAGCCCTTGGCTCCAGTGGCTTGATTTAGGGTGAGTGAAGCCTGAGGACAAATGGATCCTACAGATGTAGGGTTTTCTGTTTTGTTTTTCTTTATT
This sequence comes from Tapirus indicus, assembly GCA_031878705.1. Taxonomy (NCBI): domain Eukaryota; kingdom Metazoa; phylum Chordata; class Mammalia; order Perissodactyla; family Tapiridae; genus Tapirus; species Tapirus indicus. Next base: position 151,050,579 of record CM062918.1, on the reverse strand, counting down.
GATTTGATTAAAGTGCTTCAATACAAAGAAATATCAAAAATAGCTTTGGCAAAACAAAAATTATTATAGGAGACAGGCAAAAGTAATGGAAGTTCTACTGTGCTTGTCTTCAGGTGATGCACCTGGGGTTAGAACTCTAGCTCTTCCATTTAACTGCTTGACAGTGGTTGTATCGTTTGCCTTCTTCACCTGTAAAATGGGAAGTTTTGATCCTATATCACTATATATCATTAGCAAAGGACATAAAAGCTGAAAAGATTAATTAATTCTGTATTATCTTTATTTTGAATTTCCCTTTTTAGGAACTAGAAAGATTAGAGATTTATTCTAAAATCCACACATATAACTACTTATTTTGATAAAATAAGAGAACTCAGATCCTTACAATGCCTGAAAATTCATCCTAATCTGTTAATATGTGCTATTTTCTTATGTGAGAATAGGCAAAATAATTTTAACCTTCTGCATAGGTCCTACTGAGATTCATACCTAGATTATGATTTCAACTTTGCCCCTAACTTAGTGTGTGATGTTGGGCAAGGGACTCTATCTCCCTACGCCTGTGTCCTTTTGAGGAAATGAGCCAACTGAATTAGAGTAACCCGCAAGGTTCCTTCCTCTCTACATTTTGTTCATCTGTAAGTTGTCCCTTAGTCTGAACCTCCCAATCCTTTAGTTTTAACATCGCTGCCCTGGGAATTTCCAGAGCATTAATTTTTACAAAACTGCAGTGGCCTCTTTGAGACCAATGCCTCGTGGCGAAGTGTTCAGTGTGGTTTAACTTGTGTGAAACTCAGTTACTCAAGTTTGATGACGTTTCATTTGCGCAGCGTATATTCTTCCTACGCCGTTGGGCAGATGGTTAATTGGAAAAAGACGGACTATAAGACATTTTGAGTCTGCCCTTGAAATAATCGTGTTTACTTGGATTGAATTGTGGTAATGTCACTGGGCTTTGCAATGAGTTGCTATTAGTGAAATCATAGAATCATAGAAATATTAGTTGTTTCTTGGAAGACGTGTACTCCTAGCTCACTGGTCAACATCTAGCCTCTGTTTGGATACCTCTTAGGAGGGAGGGAGGAGCTACATCTTCCCAACAGAATCCATTCTTTTTTGGGTGGATCCAACTGCTGGAAAGTTCCTCTATGCATTGTGTAAAAATCTTCCCCCATGTAATTTACCCCTCCTCCTATTATTATTGTTGTTGTCGTCATTATTATTATTGCCTTCTAGGCAATGCAGAATAATACTCATCCTTCTTATATATTATGGCCTTCAAGTTGGGGATCAGTATTGTGACTGCCTTTCTTTTATCTTTAGCCCTCAAAATGTTTTGTATTGTTTTGCTTTATGCCTTTATGTGGTGACCATACACCCCATCCAGAACAGTCCCAATTTATGTCTGTTTTCCCAGCATAAATAGTAATGGCACCTTCTTTTACTCTAAAAAGTTTCCTAAGTAAATTATATAGAGAGTCCATGCCTCTGTAATAGTGTCTACTAACTTTATTCTGCAGATTTCTAGATCTCAAGATTGCTCTATGAGAAAAGAGAAAAAAATGTTTGGAAACATCTGTATGAATCATTCCCCTTCCTATAGATTCACAAATGACATTAGTGGGAGTTTCTGCAGGAAGGAAATCTCCTCTACTTTGTTTACCCCGCTGTTTCTCAAACTTATTTAGTCATGGAAATACCTATTGTTCCAAGAAATACAGTTTGGAATTTTCTCTTTTAGAAAAATAGCTTAGATGAATTTTAATTTTAATTTCAATTATTTTAAGATTTTCTTCCAAATTGTTAGAAAGATTTTTTTTCCCCTGAATATTAACCACACTGGTTCTTTGTTTTCTATCTGTAAAATGAGGGAATTAGAGTGGGCTCTGAGGCTCAACAAGCTGGAAAAAACCTTGGCAGCCATCTTAGAAGAACTTCCTTCATCTTATTTCTCCAGTGTTGGTAACTCAGATTCAGCAGGACACTAGGGGTGGCGGGAGTCCTTTGGCATTAATAAAGGACATCATTGCAGCCTGGGAGGACTGACCAGCCACCATGTGAATGGTAGTTGGAAGGGTCTACAGCTGGAAACTCATCCAGGGATTTGAAGAAAATTGAAGAGCAGTCACCAAAATATGATGTCAGAGGCAGATCTCCATGGAAACTGTGTTGTGATGATCCCGCAGCTCTGATTCTGACAGTGCCCGTATCTCTAGGAACACATCTCAGGAAACAGGGTGCCAGCCACCAGTTGTCCCTACAGAAGACAACTATGGATTTGTTCTTGTCTAGTCCAAGAATAGCTGTGTTAACCAAAACACAAAATTGGGAAAGAGACTTCCTCTAGAACACCAAATAAGATTTTAAATCATTATCTTTTAAAGTCTCCTAATTTAATTTTGTTGTCAACTGGGTACATTGGATTTAAGGACAATATCATTTATAATTAAAGAAAAGACCAACACAATTACTCTTCAATATGCATCACCATCATAAGGCATAGGCAGCCATAGAGAGTCAATTTTAAAATGATCTGCTGAAGATTACATTTTTAATTGTCTTTCAACTGCACTAACATAAATCACTCTGGCAATATATCTCTTGGATTTGCATAATGACAGAGCACAGGATTAGTCATCATTTTTAACTACTGAGTTTTCTGGCATGAGGCTTGTCATCACATCTGTGTGTGTGCCCTTTCCAAAGCCGTGGGGACACCACATGCATACATTTTCTGAACCAAAGAAATACACACCTTCCTGGGTCATATAGTGTTGTTTGGTTTTTTTTTATGGTGAGCAAAATTGTCAGCCCACTATAAATGACTGAACAGTATTTTGAAGTTCAAAAGGACCATTACACAAAGATGTCTTAAAGAGAGCATTTTCTGTAAAATTGGCACCTCGGCTTTTGCTTTAACGGTTGGCTTGTGCATGCTGCCCTCTGTCTACAAAATGCGAGAAAAGTACATTTCTGTCACAAGGTGTCTAGTAATAAGGACAAGCTGTTATAAACATGTATGTTCTGTAACTTACTGGACTTTTCTTTCTAGGGTAACAGAGACAGTTTCTGGTTTAAAAATAAGTTGTGTTTCTAAAGATCACTTGTGACTAAGGTTTTTGGAACTTAGAACGCATTCTATCGTAAAAACAGAGTTACATAAGTAGTAATCAGGTGTGCAGCAATTATATTAATCTCTCACCTGGGCTGTGTGTTTGGTTGTGAGGAGAGGAGAGGAGACAGTTAAAATAGCTGAATTAGGGGCCAGCCCTGGTGGCCTAGAGGTTAAGTTCAGAGCACTCCACTTTGGCAGCCCGGGTTCAGTTCCCTGGGCGCAAACCTACACCACTCATCAGTCAGTGGCCATGCTGCGGTGGTGGCTTACATTTAGAAAGAGGAAGATTGGCAGTGGATGTTAGCTCAGGGCGAATCTTTCTCACCAAAAAAAAAAAAAAGCTGAATTAGCATCCTCAGGGGCAAGCTCGAGTCTTGAGAGTTGAAACTGTGGAGTTGATGAGGCTGTCACTTTCTTCCACTCCTCCATGCCCTTCTGCAGCGTCGCTCCCCAATCAAGCTCCCGTGATTCCTGAGTCACGAAGAGTGGAGGAAGCGTGTTTAGCATCTCCAGAGTTCAGTTGTCTGTCTGGGGCCTGGATATCTATGTTCTGAACACACGCTTTCACTCTGAGGAGCACCTTCTTAAAGGATATAAACCTAAAACAGAGATTTTCAACCTAGCCAATTATTAGAGTCCCCCAGGGAGCTCTTATTAACAAGCCTATGTCCCAGGCTTCTGTCCGGGAGCCCCAGCTTCCCAGATCAGAGTTGGGCCTGGTCATCTGCATGTCCTCAGGAGTCTCTAATGAACAGCCAGGCCAGGGAACCAGTAATCAAAACATCTGACTCCCTTCCCTCCTATTCAAAAACCATGTTTCCTCAAATCAGTTAAACTCGAGTAAGGAAAGAATACACATTAAATGAATTCACATAAGCTGGGAATACAAATAATAAGTTTATTTGATCTTTTTATGCTTCTCAAAGTAGTTTCACTTCATCACATTTGAACTTTATCACAGAGAAAAAGGGGAGGTTATTGTAATTTTTTAGATAAGGAAACTGACCATATATATCGGCTACAGCAAATCCTCCTTAGCACAAAATGGGTGTAAATAAACCCCAAAAGCATCATCAGTGAGAGGAATTGTAGATGGTGAGGGCAAAGTTCATGCCAGGTGGGCAGCACTTCTTTTGGTCAAAGGGGCCCCAGAGGCTGGGCCTGAGGGAATGTTCTGCTCTGGGAAAACCCTCTTCAGTTATTCCAAAGAGTCAGTTTCTTCCCGTTGTAAACTTCTAGATCTAAAGTGTGTTCATCAAGGCCCCCACTGCAGAATCAGTGAGGACAAGAGAGGAAGGGAGGGACAACCGGAGGTGGGTGAGGGAGGCAGCAGTAGTTCGCAGATCTCATCTAAGCTGGTGGTAACTCTGCCTGTGTTCCCACTTATTACATGTTTCAATATTCTCGTGGTTTCTGGCACGGCTCTGCGCAGGACCATTCTCGGGCAGAGGCAGAGAAGACAGCTATTCATTTGTTCCACCCGTACTACTTGCTGTCTTCCTTCTGCCAGGCCCTCCTCTTGACACGAGGGTGACAGAGATGAAAAGAAGTGCTCCTGCCCACAGGTGTGCAACAGACACAAAAACAGACAAGCCGCAGTTAGAAGGTTCTGTGGTGGAATTACGCTTAAGCTCAGCTCTAATGGGTAAAGTAGGGTTCGTCAGTCCAGTAAGTGAGGAGAAGGTTCTAGGAACTGGGATAGCATGAGCACTGTCTAAGGAGGAGCGAGACCTTGTGACGAGTTCCAGAAGGTACAAATCGTATAGCGGGTCTTGTCTGAGGAGTTAGGGCCAAATATAAATTTGGCCTGGGAGGCAGATCATAAAAGACCCTGTGTACCTTGCAGAAGAGTTCAGATTTGTATGCCCTTGGCAGTAGAAATAATTGAAAGCTTTTCAGCTGGGAAGTTAGAAGGATCACTGGCCACAGCTGAGCAGGGAAGAGAAAAAGCAGACATGAAGCCCTACACCAGAGCAGCAGAACTGGGCAGAGGAAAGAGAGAGAGATGAGAGATGTTTATGGAGCACAATCTACGGGACCTTGAATTGACTGACGGGTAGATGGATGGATGCATTAATGATTGTATGAATGGGTAGATTGGATGGATGGTGAAGGAAGAATCTAGGCTGACTCCCCACTCTCTGGCTTGGGAAGATTGGGAACACCATTCACCAAGCGTATAAAAGGGGTAACACTTTTTTTTTTTTTTTTTTTTTGTGAGGAAGACCAGCCCTGAGCTAACATCCGTTGCCAGTCTTCCTCTTTTTGCTGAGGAAGACTGGCCCTGGGCTAACGTCCGTGCCCATCTTCCTCTACCTTATATGGGACGCCGCCACAGCATGGCTGACAAGCAGTGCATCGGCAGGCGCCCAGGATCCGAACCTGCGAACCCCGGGCTGCCAAGTGCGGACTAAACCGCTGCGCCACTGGGCCGGCCCCTAGAAGAGGTAACACTTTTGAAGAAGTCATGTTAACAAATGCTCATCAAATAAGACTTAAATGACACACAGTTTTCTTGTAGTATACTGGATAAGGTCATGTTCACTGCAAACTGTGCATGAAAAATGCAGTGATTATTTAATAATTATCTTTTGATAGTTTGAAACTATCAAAGGAGTAAACATTTTATGCTGATCTCTTTTTTGAAGAGGTTATTTAGTACAATTATAGACACAGTAAGATTATGTGATATATTTATTCTAGATAGATTCTGATACAAACTTTTGTAGTAACAGAATAAAAAATGAAAGATTTAGAGGACATATCTGGCAATCAAATTGACAATTAAGCCAGTTCATATTCTTTATTGATCTTCTGTGCTTATGCACTTCCCTTAGTTCTAATAGTCTCTTGCACTCATAGTATTTCAAAGAGTTGAACTATCATTTTCAGTGAAATATAGTGTGAATAGAAAATCTTCACTTCAAATATTTCACATCCTGAATACAACAAATCCTTAAGTTATGAATTAGATTCTAATTTTATTTTCTAAAAACGCCTTCGTTAGATGTAAATCAGATCAAACTGACCTGATGGGTAGATTTAGAAAGTGAAACAAAGACATTTCTTCACACTGGTTTAGAATACCAAGTCCTGAACTTAGAAATGAAAACTGAAGACATCTTGTAGGAAATTCTGAAATAATAATAAAATTCTGTGTCTTGCAAACCAATCCTGCAGATTGGGGAATTTGACTGTGTTGGGCCACTGAACTGGCAACAGTATGAATTTAAGTGAATTTTTTTACCCTTGCCTATTCCTGACTAAGGACATTCCCAACTTTATTTATCAGGGAGCTTCTTAAATTTTCCATTTGTAATTTAGTAAATGTTTCCTGACCATCCACTGCATGCAGGCTCTGTGCGAGGTACCTGGATGCAGAGGTAAACGGGCCTACTTTCTGTTCACAGAGCCCCTAGACCAAAAAGGGAAACAGATGTGGAAACCAATAAATCCCACAAGAGCGTGGGAAGTTTGTCATCAATAAAGATAGGTACAAGGTAAACAAAGAGTCAGAGAAAGAAGGAATTAGCTCAGTGGGGGGCGGGGGTGAGCAGCAAAGGTTCCTAGAGGAGGTAGCTTTGGAGTAGAACTAGGAAGGGGGCGTGTGATGGCAAGTGCAGGGTGTTTCAGACAAGCAGGGGAGGGGGAACCCAAGAATCCACATTTTGACAAGTACCCCAGGTGACTCTTAGGCAGCCTACAGTCTCGCTTAGTGCACCCATTCTTAAATTTTAAATTTCTTGAGTAGCTGTTTCACTTCTCACTGTATCCTCAGTACCTAGCACAGTACCTGGCACATGCTAGGCGATCAACAAATGTACATTGAGGACAGAACCACTTGCTAGATAATTCCCGCTCCACTTCTTAGGCACTTTCTGCTTTGGCTGTAAGTAGATGGGTTTCCTACTGCCCCACCCACTTTAAGAAAGTAGAAGTTGACCATCATAAAGACCAAAATTAGGGGAGGAAATTTTTGATGGAAGGGTATTAAGTTATTTCAGTGGAAGAAAAAGTAGGCTTCTGGTTTACTTTCTGTCTTTTCTGCCTCAAAAGCTTAAAATAAAGGTAAGAGAAATGGTCTGTGAAAGTACTTTGAACTTCTTGAACATGCAGTGTTCACTCATCATGCTTTGGCCACCATTTGTTTTGGACTTAATAATCTGCTGCTATAGTCCTAGGATAGAGAGTGCTCACTGAGGTGAAGAGAAAAGAGCCAAACCCAGTTCACTCCACAGTGATGTGTGCCAGGACTGCAGGATGGGTGCCACGCATTGGGTCAGGCACGTTCCATGTGTTGTCGTCTCACTTAATCCTGAGAACCTTATAAATATTTTATAGATGATAAAACTATGTTTAGGAGTTCAGTGATTCACCCCAGCTCACATAGTAGCAAGGGGTGAAACTGAATTTGAACTCAACGTCTCTGAAAACACGTTATTATTACCCACTGCATTTCTCCGTCACTGTAGTCTCTCCTATGCTTATGTTTGGCTTTATTTGTTTATGCCCAAATAATCAAGAAATATTTGAGCCATATATATAAGATGCACTCATATCTTCCCCCAAAATTCAAGTTCAAAATTCAAAGATATCCCAGAGGAAGCAGAGTACCTGTGTCATGTCAACATGCTCTCTGACTTCAGCAAGTCAATCAGCATCCCTGTATACAGCATCCTAATTTGTTTAATGCTGTAAATTATGGTTTTGCTGTTTTCCCAATTCTTATGGGTGGGGTCTTAAGAATATTAGTAGGTTTTATCCATGAATAATATCCATTTCCTTTGACCAAAAGTGCTGTATTTCTGCATGATAATTTTATTAATATGAACTATTTTTCTAATTGGTAAGTACCAAGGTTAACTTAAAATATAAAAGCATGAATTGTCAGAAATCAGACTGCTTGGGAACAGTAAATTTTGTTGCATGGTGAGCCAGACATATAGGATTGTATTAAATTTCGAGATTTGAAAGCACCCACATTTTAAAAAACTTATTACTTTTAAAAGCTTGTGCCTGGGGCTGGCCCCATGGCTGAATGGTTCAAGTTCTACACACTCCACTTCACCGGCTGGGGTTAGAGGGTTTGGATCCCAGGCACAGACCTACACCGCTCCTCAGGCCATGCTGTGACGGCGACTGAGAAGCAAAGTAGAGGAAGATGGGCACAGATGTTAGCTCAGGGTGAATCTTCCTCAGAAAAAAATTAATTTACTTAATAAAACCTTGTCCCTAACATAAAAGGAAAACTACAGTTCTTGGATAACTGATTCATTTGATTTTTCACTGATGTAGTAGTTTTACATGAATAATTATTTTAAAAAATTATCCTATTCCTAAAATCACAGATAAATTCTGTTCATACCAACTAATGGTCCAGATTTGAATATTTATTTTAAAAAATTATCCTATTCCTAAAATCACAGATAAATTCTGTTCATACCAACTAATGGCCCAGATTTGATTTACCCATTTAGGGTCTATGACTCAAGAGTGTTCTGTGCAGCTTGGCAAATAACTGTTTGGGTGTTCTCCAACTCAGTCTCTGAACTAATAATGTTATTAGTCATGCTTTCTCATGGATAACTCATTGTGGCAGACCCAAACAGGCCAATTCTGAGTGCCAAAGGGACATTATTGGTAGGTGGATTTTTAGTTTATCTACTGCTTGTGTATTCATGCCCTTGGATTTATAGTTATTCAGTTTATAAGACATATAAATTTACCAAGGTTTGGGTCAATGTGAACTCAATTATTCTATTAAGAAAAATCTCAATGTTGAATATAAATGTGTTATACCTAGCATATTTTAGGCTTTTTAATATCTAAGAGCACAGTGAATTTTGTTTTATTGATATATTTCAAAGCTTAGGCAAAATTTAATTTTCTTGATGTCAAAACATTTTGTTGACCTATGGTGAGATAAAATTTACTGTGCTCAGAAAACTTTCTTGATGATTTAATTGTGCTCATAAATTCTTAGAAATCTCTAGATTTTTTTTGTATAAACATTTAGAAAATATATTGCTCAGGCACAGGTATTTACTAATTGACATCTGAGATGCATCAATTTTGAATCCATTTTTAGGGAGTTTGCTTTTCATTTTTAAGTGGAAGGTTTTAGGAATACCCTTTATTAAAATCCTGTGTTCTCATTATTTTTCTGCTAAATATATTTTTAACCAAACATTTTGAAAATACTTTTCCTCAAAGCAGGAATCAGAACAAACTCCAGAGCAGATTATCCGTCTGAGTTCTAAATCGTTACCCAAAGCTATTTCTATATTCGTCTAGTAAATTATATCACTGTGTTTGAAGAATGAAGGAGAAGATATCCTCTATAAAATCACAACAGATTGCTTGAAGACAAATCTACCATATCTGAGCCAAACACACCGTATTATCTAGTATTTTCGGAAACTCTTGTGCTTTGTATTACTGTCATAAACTATGCGGAAGTGATCCAGAAAGGCAAAAACCTATGGAAGATTCTTCTATAAATTCATTTCAGAGATATTCAGACTCATTCGTGTATTGTATTCCTTCCCCTTCAGAAACCTCAGTCTGAATTGCAATTTTGTGGGTTTTTTTTTAAAAGAATTGCATGAATATTTTAAATGCAATTTAGTGTACTATGTTATTGATCATGTATTATTTAAGATTCTCTTTAATCATAAGGCAAAGTGGATGATGGGGGAGTGGGTTGAGTTTCTTTGTATTCAGGGTCATTAACTCAGGGGTTATAGCAACAGTAAATTCTCAAGGTAAGTGCATTGGTTTCTCTGCATTTTGTTTATGGATGTGAGAAAGTTCATATAAAGGCTTGGAAACAAAGCGATCAGGTTTGGAAATACCACACCCATGTACCACATTCATACATGTTTTAACAAATAGATATTAACTTCCTTCAAGAATGAGATGTGTTTGCAAAAGATGGAAGAACCATTATGGCTGACCTGCTTGTTTACAATGAAAAGGAAAACCATAGAGTATTTCTCAGTTGGAAATGTCTTAGACAGTGAAGCTCCACTTATTTTTTTGAGGCTATTTTTTTATTCTAAGAGTCCCCACAGCTAGTTTATAATCTCCCAAAGGGCAGAGTGTGTTTTGTTTATTTTATCAAACTCTTTCTCTTCTCTCTTAAGACATAATTCTACCCTCTTCTACTTTTAAAAACACTCTAGAGAGGGGGAACATGACTCCCCACTCATAAGTATGGTCTGCACATGGTGACTTCCTTCCAAAGGGCACAGTATGGAAATGGGAAAAAAGAGCGACTTTACAGCAGAGAAACCTGACATACACCACCTCAGCCAGGTGACATCAGCAGTGACAAGTCATGTTGCTAGGATGCATCCTTCATATGATGTGCTGAGAAGGGCACGTTACCTCTGTGCTGTTCCTCCCAATAATATATGACCCCAGTCTAATCATGAGAAAAACATCAGACAAACCCCAACTAAGGAGCATTCTACAAAATACCTGACCATACTCCTCAGAACTGTCAAGTTCATCAAAATCAAGGAAATTCTGAGGAACTGTCACAGCCAAGAGGAGCCTAAGGACACTGACAGCTAAATGCAGTGTGTTATCCCAGATAAGATCTGGGAACAGAAAAAGGACACTGGGTAAAAACTAAGGAAATCTGAATGAAACATAGACTTCTGTTAATAATAATGTATCAATATTCATTCATTAATTTGACAAATGTACCACCACACTCATGTAAGATGTTAAAAGGGGAAACTGGGTGTGGAGTATATTGAAACTTTTTGTATTATCATTTTTTTTATAAATCTAAAACTATTCTAAAATCAAAATTTTATATGAAAAACCTAGAAAGCTCTGTACCTGAATTACCTGCATTATAACCACTGTATACCCAGAGGGATCATATTTGTATAGAGTTTATTGGATTTTTCTTTCATTTTTAGAGAGCCAGTTCTAGTTCTAGCTGTTCAGAATTAGTACCCTGTATAATATGACCAGCATCGTCTTTAGATGGGGATGTTGTCACTTCTGAGCCCCGGGTTATCCAAATTTATGTTTCTAGACCAAGAGGTAAAATCTTTGGGCTCAACTCTACTTACAGTGTGGTCTCAGGCACTAGCCCTTCTGTTGTACTTAAACAAATGGGGTTATGTGCACGTTTTAAGGCAAGATTTTTTACTCAAATGCAAGTCTGGGTACCCATGATCTGCCATTCATTTGCATAGTCATTAACTCAGCATTTATTGGAGATCTGTTCTGTGCTAGCATTGGCCTGGATGCTGGGGATGATGGAAGGTGCCTGGCTTAAAGAGCTCACCCCACTAGTGGTAGGGACAAAGCAAACAGTTGTACAACCCTGTTGGAAGACAGGAAGGTAACTAGGAGGAGCCATGGCTGCCCTGGGAGGAGCCCCCACTGACAGCCGACTCACTCCTTCTCATTGCTTGTCGGCTCATTCATTCATTCAACAACTATGTATTGAATAACTACCACTTAACAGGCTGTGTTCTAGGCACTTATGGACAACACAGACTGATGCTCCTGCCTCTGTGAAGCTTACAGTCTCTGAAAATTAGAAAATGCCTCCTTATCTTGAGCTGAAATCTGAACCCCTATAGCTCCTATTAGAAAATGTTTATTTTTTCCCACATAAAATTCTCGTGCTTGAGGGTGGCTGTTGTGCCTCTCAACCCCCCACCCCCTCCAGTCACAGCACATACCATGTCCCACTTCCTTCCAATATTCTCAGTGTAGTTTAGACCCAAGTCCCTTTCCTAACTTTTCTTGGATGGCAGTGTCGTCGGAAGGGTGCTACGGTAAAAGTCAGGAAGTGCTGGGCTCCAGTCCTGGTTCTGCCGTGGAATAGCCGTGATTTTTACATCCGTCATGTGAGCTCAGTTTTCTCCTCTATATAATGAGAGTAACGGTTCTACTTTACTTTACACAATTATTGTAAAACTAGAGATATTTTATAAAATGACTGGCAAACGGCTGTGCAAATCGTAGGTGTTCCAAAAATAGCATCTTACCAAAATTTTTTTAAAACCAGCCAAATTTCCCTTTATTAAATATGCTGCTATTAAACTGTCTCTCTCCTGCAGGTGTGCTGTTGAATTTTTGGACCTGGGTGCTTACTGACATTTACCCCTTTTAGTTTAGATTTCTTATATATTCACAATCCCATATCAGAAATCCACAAGGCAGATGTGTTTTCAACTATCAGCCTCTAGAAGGTAATGCAGTGCCCCCTGTATTAGCTATTAGGTTGCAAAATATGCCCCCCGCCCGGCATATTAATACTTCTGCAGTGAAAAGTGTGGATAGTCACAGTCAATGGGACTGATAAAGACTCATAGTTAACCTCTTGTTAGCTCAGGTAGGTTTTGCCATCGAAAGAGTTCAACAACTTTCAGTTTTTGGTGCTTTTGGTTTGGGGACTATAAATAAGGGATTAACTTTCTTCAATCCATTGTGCCACCCTGTCAAGATCATTTTGAGTCCTGAGTCTGTTCCCCAGCAGCACAGGAGTGTTCCCCCCTCCTTCTGAGTCATCAGTAACTTTTATAAATGTACTGTAAAAACCTTACAGTCACTGATGAAAAACACAGTGAGGAGAAACGTGTTTCTTCTCGTGGATGTGACCGGACCCTGAGATATTTTGGTTTTCATTCATTTAAAAAAGTTATTCGCACTTAAATACGATTACCAAGTACTTGGATAAGCTCTAAAATCTGTTTCAAAATGCTTTGTTTTGAATATTTCCTTTTCTTTGCTGTATAGTAAACACCCTGGGAGCTTTTTTACTTTTCATTCTGGTCTCATTTATGATGGTATGTTTTCTTTTGTATTAATTCCCTTGTGGTTATGAGAATCATGTTGCATGTAATGTTATTAATTTATCAGATTTTACAAACTGTGTTTATCTTATGTGTCCAAATCTTGACATATTTATTTTCACAAAAAATGTCATTTTTAGCCAGTAGAGGGAGTCAACCACAACTAAGTTAGATTATGACAGATATTTGAAGAAGAGTATAGACTTTAATTGGTGGATTTTAAAATGCAAAAGCATATAATTTTTAAATATATACTCATAATCAAACTTAAATATAACTTGACTTCATGTATTTACATTGTGGACAGACCACAAGTTTGTTTGACTTTTCATTTCCATAAACACATTTGTCTGTATTCTTCTGTCCTTGTACCTGACATACTGTTTTAATTTTCTTTTAATACAAAGAGTAAAAAAGATAATGAATATTACAAGAACACATAAAACATGTTTATATTTGAAGCTGTGTAAAAATGAATTTCTCTTAGTACTCGAAAGAAGTGAAAATATTATAGCCATTAGGTATAATTGTATCCAATTGTAATCTTTGAATCTATGATTTATCATTATCAAAGGAACTTTTCAAATTGTTGTAAAATCTTAAGGTGAAAAGTATATTATCGTCAGTTTTCCTTAGAAACTGGTGGTGGCTCCTGCATAACCCTGAGTGGTAGCCCCGGGCTGCTGCAGGAGTGCCCACCTCCTGACCCCATCAGCAGCTGTGCAGCATTTTCTCACTGCCCCTCTGCTGCTCTCCCCTCTACTGTCCCTGGCTGCATCAGAGCCCTCCTCAGGGTTAGTTTTACTTTGCTGCATTGATGGGGAGGTACATGCAGCAGTTTCCTTAGCAAATCTGGTGCTCAGGCAGGTGTAGGGACACATCCCTGATTCAGTGCCCAAAATCTGTCCACCCCATAGGATCCACAAAGTGAACTCTCGTAGGTATGTGTCCCAGCACCGCCATCTCCATCTGGTACTCCTGCAGTGTGGTTGGGCCCATCCAACCAGAGGCTACTGTTCGACCTCACGTACTGTTTTAATTGTGGTTGCTATTGTTTGTTCACTTGTGAGAAGAAAAAGAAGGCTGAGAAGTTAATTCAGTGAGAGAATCACTGAGAGTTGGATTTGTTATTCTGTTTTTGAAATAATTTATTCGATCATCACTTGGAAGCACTGGGTTCACATTGACCTACCCGAGCCTGAGCTAAGGAAATGAGCGTTGCAAATTAAAATTTCCTAATAGAACTTAAAAGTAAACTAACAGAGCATGACTCTGGTGTTGTAAACCTTTAGCATCGTCTTGAATTAATAGTCTTAAAAAACACTCCTTTCACTACAAATACCTAAAATTTAAACAAACGAAAGTTTAGATGGGTTAGATTTTTACTTTCTTTCTTTGTTTAAAATTACCTTTAATTTGCCACATTTGATTCTGCAAGGCGCTGTGTTTAAATCTGTATATCAAGTATGGATGTAAAAGACCATCGTGAACACTGTCATTACATTCTTCCTTCTGGGTGCCTATGGTGTCTGTGTTGTATGTCCCAAGATACATCCTCGTGCTTCTGGAGCTTCGAGACTTTGTGGACCAGTTCACCTTAAATACTCGAAAGGAAATAACAGGGGATCCTGAAAATATGCCCGTTTAGACTATGAGCAGCAGTCTCAGAATAGGGGCTGTATACAAATGCTCGTTGCCTATATCTGTTTCTTTTTTCTTTTTTCCGTCTTCATTGAGGTATACTTGACAAATAAAATTGTAGGATATTTAAGTTGTACATCACGGTGATTTGATATATGTTTACACTGTGAAAGGATTCCCCCATCTGGTTAGTTAACAAGTCTCTCACCTCATATATTTACTCCCTCCTTTTTTTTGGTGAGAGCACTTAAGTTCTACTCTTAGCAAATTTCAGTTATACGATACAATATTATCAACTATAGTGACCATGTTATTTGTACCTTAGAGCCTCAGACCTTATTCATCATAGAACTAAAAGTTGGTACCCTTTTACCAACCTCCCCCTGTTTCCCTCACCCCCCAGCCCCTGGCAACCACTTTTCTACTCTGTTTCTATGAATTCAACTTTTTTTTTAGATTCCACAGATAAGTGACACCATGCAGTTTTTGTCTTTCTCTATGGGAATTATTTCACTTACCATAATGCCCTCCATAGTGTTCATCCATGTTGTCAGAAATGACGGGTTTTCCTTCTTTCTCATGGCTGAATAATATTCTGTAGCATATATATTTACCACATCTCTATCCATTCATCTGTTGATGGACAGTTAGGTTGTTTCCATATCTTGGCTATTGTGAAGAATGCTGCAATGAACAAGGGGGTGCAGATATCTCTTTGAGATTATGTTTTCATTTCCTTTGGATATATACCCAGAAGTGGGATTGCTGGATCATATGGTAATTCCATTTTTAATTTCTTAGGCAACTTCCATACTGTTTTCCATAGTGACTGCACCAGTTTACATTCCCAACAACAGTGCACAAGGGTTCCCTTTTCTCTACATCCTTGCCAGTATTTGTTCTCTCATCTTTTTGACGGTAGCCATCCTTAACAAGAGTGAGTTTTGATTTGCATTTCCCTGATGATTAATGGTGTTGAGCACCTTTTTTTTTTTTATGAGGAAGATTAGCCCTAAACTAACATCCGTTGCCAATCCTCCTCTTTTTGCTGAGGAAGATTGGGCTAACATCCGTGCCCATCTTCCCCTACTTTATGTGGGACGCCGCCACAGCATGGCTTGACAAGTGGTGCGTTGGTCCACGCCTGGGATCCGAACCTGCGAACCCTGGGCTGCCGAAGCAGAGCCTACAAACTTAACCGCTGCGCCACCGGGGAGGCCTTTGAGCACCTTTTTATGTATCTGTTAGCTATTTGTATGTCTTCTTTGGAAAAATGTCTATTTAGGTTCTTTGCTTGTCTTTTAATTGAATTAGTTGTTTTTTTGCTATTGAGTTGTATTAGTCCCTTGTACATTTTGGATTTTAACCCCTTATCGGATGTGTAGTTTGCAAATATTTCCCCCATTCCATAGGTTGCCTTTTCATTTTGTTGATGGTTTCCTTTGCTGTGCAGAAGCTTTTTAGTTTGATGTAGTCCCACTTGTTTATTTTTGCTTTTATTGCCTTTCTCTGTTTCTTTTTAAAATTTGTTAAACCTCTCCCAGGCAAGATGGACCCTCAATTAACATCCAGTATTACACATAATTAGAGTAGGGCTGTCTGATTTTTTTTAACCTAGCACAGTATACTATTTCAAAGTTTCTTTTCATGGCACTAGTAATTTTTTTAAAATTCTGTAGCATAACAATAATATATATGGTATTGAAACTGATGGAGGACTGTTTTAGCAAAAATGCATGGGTTTTCAATATACAGCATTACAGGGTATTGAAAGGAATTTTAGCAGTGGTTGAATTATGGGGAAGTTCACCAGGTTCCAACTTTGTAAAGCAAGAGTAAGCAGGAAGGAGGTGGAGGAGAGAGGACGCCACCATCTTGTTTCCCACTTTCACAAATATCTACCTCTTTTTAAAAGAAGTGGTACTTGAAGTGCTCGGAGAGGGTCATTAAAGACATCATCAGTGCTTCTAACTAGGCCAGCACTTATTTTCCACACTTTTTTTTAAAATCAGTGATTGGCTTAGCCAGTAAAAAATCACAAGGCCTCTCGCTGCCACTCAGAGAAGAAAGATTGTGTACTATTTTCAATCAGACTTTAGAGACTGAGCGTAAGCAGGTTTTTACCCGCATTGCTTATTTACATGGTATGTTTTAACCTGCCAAAATAAGTGTGTAAATCTGCAGTAGCAATAAATAATTCCTCAGATCTCACAATCTAAGGGCCACATCCAGAAGCTCTCAGAGCAGCAGCTCCTGCTCGGAAACCAGGGCACGAAGCCTCTCATGCTGGGAGTGTCCGAGAACATCGGGACTTTGGGGACAGAGTGAAGGTTGCGAGTGGACACATGTGAACAGCTTCATGCGTGGGGAACCAGCTTGCAAGTTGAAAGGTTTGCTCCATTTGTTTTCATTTTTCTTCTACTGAAAAATTAAAAACAAATCTGAAACAGATGTTTTTATTAGTTTTAAATCCTATATAGTATTTCACAGTTTATAAAGTACTGACTTTTAGTGCAGTAGGCGAACCATATGAAAGGATGCTGTGGTTATTGGCTTTTATTGTAGCTATTCTACATAGAAGAGTCACGTAAGCTCATCATGGAATCTTAGGGAAAAAAGTAAAAATGATTGCAGTCCTATTCCTCAGCAATCCTTCACTCACTCATACGTTCATTCAACAAGAACTTTGTGTTAAGGGCTCTATTAGGTGATGAGTATGTAACAGGGAAGAAGACCTTCATGGAGCTCACCATCTCGATGGGACGTCTGGACGGAGGAACGCAATTAATGTCAGCAGCATGAGCATAATGCAGTGCGCTATGTTCTGCAGGATGCTGTGGCACTTTGAGGCCGGGATAACGGTGGTTGGGGTTCAGGGACTGGCTGAGACTTGAAGGAAAAGGACGGCTTATCTAGAGGAATAATGGGAAAAAGTGTTATAGGCAAAGGGGCCAACAAATCCTTTATTTTTCAGTAGTAAAAAAAGAGAGACTGTGATGATATGCAAAAATCTTGGCTATATTTCTGAATATTTCTTCAGGATAGGTCCAGACAAGGCAATTACTGGGTCAAGGGATGGGAACATTTTTAGGCTTTTGATACAAACCATTGGAGACCTCTCTGGACAAGTGGCCCTCAGTTGACCTCTGACCTAGGATCACAGGCACATGCGTGCTCTGCAGAGTGCTTGTGAGCGTTGGAGAACTCTCAGTTTGATGGATGAAAATCACATCGCATTGTTCTGCCGTGCAGTTCTGCGATTATTCATGATGCTGAGGAGTTTTTCATATATTTATTGGTTATTTGCCCTTTACTGCACCATTTCTTCACATCTTTTGTCTGTTTTTCTCCTTGTATCTTAGTGACGTTTTAATTGATCCCTGTGTCTTCTTTATGGAATAATTTTAACGTTTTTCATATTTGTGTCAAATTCCGTACAGTTCTGATTTGCCTTTTAATTTTTTTGACACTAAGGTTTTTTCAGTATGAAAATTTGTTGATATTTTTCTTTATAATTTTTTCCATCGCTTTTATGCTTTGAATTTCTTCCCTATCCGCAGATCAAATATTCACCTAAATGTTTTTCTAGATATTTCATGTTCTTTGTTTACATGTCATGCTTATCAAACTGGAGTTTATTTTGACGTCTATGTGATGTCTCTAGATTGGCTTTCTTGGGGGAGTGAGCCAATGTCACCCTGTCTCTCTTCAGTCTTGGCGTTTCCTTCCTCTCTCATCTACTGTGTGCTTCTCCACACAGGGACCTGCTTTCCACCTGTTTCCTCCCACTGACACATGCGCTTCTCATACCTTTGTCACAGGGTTTTTGTTTTCATCATTTTAAGTGCACCACTCTGTGGCATTAAGTTCATCCACAGTGTTGTGCCACCATCACCACTGTCCCTTTCCAGCACTGTTTCATCATCCCAAACAGGAACTCTGTACCTGTTAAACAACTCCTCATTCCCTCTTCCCAAAATGGTTTTAATTATTTTAGATTTGTCATATATTTTAATGTCTGCTGGGCATGCTGTCACCAGCCATGGCTCTACTTTACAGTTGATACTCTTTTTTCCCCATTTTTAAAAAAATTTTCATTTTTATTGATGTTTTAATAGTTTATAACACTGTGGTGTTTTAGTTGTACATTATTGTTTGTCTGTCACCATGTGGATACATCCCTTCACACCTTGTGCCCACCTCCCACCCCCCTTCCCCTTGGTAACCACCAATCAGTTCTCTCTGTCCGTGTGTTTGTTTATATTCCACATATGAGTGAAATCAGGCGGTGTTTGTCCTTCTCTCTCTGGCTTATTTCACTTAACATAATACCCTCTAGGTCCATCCATGTTGTTGCAAATGGGACAAGTCTGTCTTTTCTTGTGGCTGAGTAGTATTCCATTGTATGTATATAGCACATCTTTAACCAATCATCAGTTGAGGGACACTTGGGTTGCTTCCACTTCTTGGCTATAGTGGATAATGCTGCAGTGAACATAGGGATGCATAAGCCTCTTGTGATGGTTGATTTCATGTCCATTGGGTAGATGCCCAAGAGTGGGATTGCTGGATCATAAGATATTTCTATTTTTAAGTTTTTGAGGAATCTCCATACTGTTTTTCATAGAGGCTGCACCAGTTTGCATTCCCACCAGCAGTGAATTAGTGTTCCCGTTTCTCCACAACCTCTCCAACATTTGTTGTTTTTTGTCTTGGTGATTAATTCTAACGGGTGTAAGGTGATATCTTAGTGTAGTTTTGATTTGCATTTCCCTGATGATTAGTGATGTTGAACATCTTTTCCTGTGTCTATTGGCCATCTGTATCTCTTCCTTGGAAAAATGTCTGTTCATATCCTCTGCCTATTTTTTGACTGGGTTGTTTGTTTTTTTTGTTGCTCATTTGTGTGAGTTCTTTATATATTATGGAGATTAATCCCTTGTTGGATAAACTATTTGTGAATATTTTCTCCCAGCTGGTGGGTTGTCTATTCATTTTGATCCTGGTTTCATTTGCCTTATAGAAGCTCTGTAGTCTGATGAAGTCCCACTTGTTTATTTTTTCTTTTGTTTCCCTTGTCTGAGTAAACATGGAATCTGAAAGGATCCCTTTATGACCAATGTCAATTAGTGTACTGCCTATATTTTCTTGCAGGAGTTTTATAGTTTCAGGTCTCACTTTCAGGTCCTTAATCCATTTTGAGTTGATTTTTGTGTATGGCGATAGAAGATGGTCTACTTTCATTCTTTTGCATGTAGCTGTCCAATCTTCCCAGCACCATTTATTGAACAGACTTCCCTTTCTCCATTGTATGTTCTTTGCTCCTTTGTCAAAGATTAGCTGTCCATAGGTGTGTAGTTTTATTTCTGAGATTTCAATTCTGTTCCATTGATCTCTGTGTCTGTTTTTGTACCAGTACCATGCAGTTTTGATTACTCTAGCTCTATAGTATATTTTGAAATCAGGGATTGTGATGCCTCCAGCTTTGTTCTTTTTTTTCAGGATTGCTTTAGCTATTTGGGGTCTTTTGTTGCCCCATACAAATTTCAGTATTTTTTGTTCTATTTCCGTGAAGAATGACATTGGGATTCTGATTGGGATTGCATTGAATCTGTAGATTGCTTTAAGTAGTAGGGACATTTTAACTAGGTTTACTCTTCCAATCCATGTGCATGGAATATTTTTCCATTTCTTTATGTCTTCATTGCTTTCTTTCAATAGTGTCTTATAGTTTTCATTGTATAGGTCTTTCACCTCCTTGGTTAAATTTATTCCCAGATATCTTATTCTTTTTGTTGCAGTTGTAAATGGGATTGTCTTTTTGAGTTCTCTTTCTGTTAGTTCATCATTAGTGTATAGAAATGCAACTGATTTTTGTAAGTTGATTTTATACCCTGCCACTTTACTGTAGTTGTTGATTATTTCTAGTAGTTTTCCAATGGATTTTTTGGGGGTTTTCTATGTATAAGATCATGTCGTCTGCAAATAGTGAGAGTTTTATTTCTTCATTGCCTATTTGGAGTCCTTTTATTCCTTTTTCTTGCCTACTTGCTCTGGCCAAAACTTCCAGTACTATGTTGAATAAGAGTGGTGAGAGTGGGCACCCTTGTCTTGTTCCTGTCCTCAAAGGAATGGCTTTCAGTTTTTCCCTGTTGAGTAGGATGTTAGCTGTAGGTTTGTCATATATGGCTCTTATGATGTTGAGGTACTTTCCTTCTATACCCATTTTGTTGAGAGTTTTTATCATAAATGGATGCTGGATCTTGTCGAATGCCTTCTCTGCATCGATTGAGATGATCACATTGTTTTTATTTTTCATTTTGTTAATGTGGTGTATCACGTTAATTGATTTGTGGATGTTGAACCATCCCTGTGTCCCTGGTATAAATCCCACTTGATCATGGTGTATGATCTTTTTGATGTATTGCTGTATTCGGTTTGCCAATATTTTGTTGAGGATTTTTGCATCTATGTTCATCAGCGACATTGGCCTGTAGTTTTCCGTCTTTGTGTTGTCCTTGTCTGGCTTTGGTATCAGGATGATGTTGGCCTCTTAGAATGTGTTAGGAGGTATTCCATCTTCCTCTATTTTTTGGAAGAGTTTGAGAAGGATAGGTGTTAAATCTTCTTTGAATCTTTGGTAAAATTCTCCAGGGAAGCCATCTGGTCCTTACTCTTAATTGTACACCTGTGTCGTGTTGTTTGCAATGCTTCCCCTAGTTTATCTCCTATCCTGTGAGTGGCTCCACCCTTCAGCGGTCACCCAAGCATGAAATCTGGGCATCATCCAAGGCCCTTCTTTCTTCCTCTCTCCTCACATCCAACAGTCCCTTGTCCTGTTGATCGTCTGTCATTAATGTTCCTGGGATATCTACTTTCTGCTCCACATGGGCCCTGCCCTTGCTTGGGTCCTCGTCACCTACCACAGGGGTCACTGCTTCAGCCTCCCAGCAGATCATCCTCCTCTCTCTTTCCCTCATCCCATCCATCCTCCATGCTGGTGCCGCATGATTGTCTTTTTAATACAAATATGCTCATGCCACTGCTTTGGCTTAAAATCTTTCTGAAGTTCATGACTTTCAGGATAAAGTTCAGATTCTTTGACTTGCTTTAGACATTCACTGCTGTTACTGACCACAAACACAGGTTCCTTTACCCACCACACGAGAGAGACCTAAATAACAACAGGAATGCCAGGCTTATGGGAAGGAAAGAGTTTTATCCAAAGGCAGCCAGACGAGGAGACGGGAGTTACTTAGAACTCAGATCCAGCTCTGCAAAGGAAAAAAGGTAGGGGTTTTCATTTGAGGTTTTAGGGGGGGGAGGGGGAGCTGTGGCTTTGCTGGCCGGGGCTTTCCCACCAGCCTGCCTTTGGCCTTGTGAGGCTGCTGGCAGGGAGGAGGATGGCGAGATAAGGGAATCACAGGTGGGTGTCCTTGGTTGTCTGCCTCCGTGATGGAGGGTGGATTCCGGCGCCAGGAAGCCGAGGAGTTGGGGTTTGGGAGCTTCAGCTTCTTGATATTCTGTGGATATCGGTTTCCCTGTAATAAAACTTACAAGGACCCGTGACTAGCCAAAATGTTAACACGAGGCCACCTGGGCCCTAACAATTTGTAACTTCTGTTTGCCTTGTGAAGTTCAGGGATACGAAAGTTTAAAAAAACCGATATTTACATATGAATTAATTTAGAGAAGCAGGGAAAGGGGATGGGTGCTTTTGGTTTTAATCCCATATATGCTGGGTTTAATGTAGGGGAACTGATATCAGGGCCGCATCACTACTGATCTTGCCCCTCAACTCCACTCTCCTCCCTGCATGCACACACACACACTCATACGCACACACACACACAGCCAGCGAGCTTAAGCTTTACTGCGTTGCATTCACACTCCAGGAAGGACAGCCTCTGTCAAGGTTCCACATCTCTGCCCCTGCCTGGAAACCTCGCCTGCCCTCTCTTTCTCTTCCTCCCTTCTCCATTCCCACTGCTCCTCCAGGCTGTTATGTCTCCTTCACTGAGCGTCAAGCACTCTACCCTGGAGGTCACAACACTGTGATGTAATTAGTTGTGTCTACTCCCCAAAGCTCCCGTGAAGATGAGACCTCCGTCTTTCTTTCACCAGCACAGGTTATGGGTCAATAAATATTTACGGAATCAGAGTGAGGGTGGAAGTGTGTGCTTCAGCTCACCTGCACTTCATCTCCTGGTGTTTCTTTAAAAGTGATTGAAGTTAACAAGAACTGCCTGAAATAATTTTTCACAAGGTTGCTGTGACTTTTCTTCCTTGAATTCTAACTACTGCTCTCTATTGATCACAGAGGAGACCCTTCCCCTTTCCTATCCACCTCTTGTTAAATAGAATGATTCATTAATTTAGGGTGAAAGAAACTTCCTTTTTCTACCACCCACTCTGTATTTAACATCTGAATAAGCCATTAATGTGCATTGCATTGTGTTTCTTTTTTGCTTTGTGATGGTGACTTTTAATTGAAGTTGTCTTTATTACACTGCCTCTTATGGCCACTTTGTTATAATTCATTTCCTAGTAATTGGATGTGTACCTTCTCTGAAATGTAATTTTCTTTGGGCTTGTAAAATGCACAGAGCAAGCCGTACACAGGAACCCTTTCATAGGACTTTTGCTGTCATTAAAAATAAGGATCAAAAATTACTACCCTGAGAGCAGAACTCGAGGTATTTAAACTGTGACTGGAAACTGTCAAAAGAACAAAAGAAGTGATTTTGACAGAAGAGATCCCAAATTAGGGGAGGAAAGCGTAATTCTAGAGCATAATTAAATGAAAACATCATTGAATCATAGTGAAAAGAAGCATTTGGTCTTCCCCTGACAGATTATCTGAGATTCGGTCCCTTGAAGAGTAAATTAAATGAGCTTGGTGGTCTCCTTTTAATGGAATATCGTGAATATGAGCCCAACATTTCAAATTTAGCCAGACAGAGTATATAGCCTAGTGTAAATAGGTAGAAATGGCAGAAATGATACCCTTGTTGTGGTGCAGCAGGAGGAATCTATCCTCCTTTTTTCCCCATCATTTACGACTCTGACTTCTCAAAGTGGAGCTGGAATTTGTATTGCATCACCAGCTCTATGATGCTTGAATGTCTTCAGCATTAGATTTTTGAGTGATCACATTCACTATAAAGCATCCATACTAATAATTTTTTCAACTGCTTGTACAGTTGGAATACTAAAAAGAGATTGGTGGCCAGTGAAGTAGATAGCTCTTGCACATGTAACCATGTAAAAGCTGTGAATGGGTTCTGTTAAAAGTTTGCATGAAATACCCATTTCAGCTAGCGTGCAGTTAATTCAAGGAGGTTTAATTAATCAGCACGTATTTATTGAACTTACTGTGTGTCTAACAGTCTGATGTATGTAACAGCCTTTGCCCTCAAGGAGACAAAGCTAATATGTATGAAACAACTTGAGGTTAATTGTGTGCTTAAGTCTGGGTCACTGCTCTGTGGCTAATGGGGGGAATCCAGAGGAGGAAGAGAGCAGTGAAGGCAGGAGGAGGAGACACCTTCTATGGGAGGGCTAAAGAGCATGGATCCGTTCATGCTTATGTGTGTCTTGCATATCTCCCCAGAAGTGTTCCATAAACTCATGACAGTAGTTGCTTCTGGAGAGAGGACCTGGGGAAGGACTGACTTTTTACTGTAGTCTCAATTTTATTGTTTGGATTTCTTTCCTATTCACAAAATGAAAAGTGTGTTGTTGTATGATTAAAGTGGGTACTTCAAGGAGCTACTCAGTGGAAAATCTTTAGAGTAAACAACGGCCAAGAGGCAGCTGTAGGGCGAGGCAGAGGCGACCTGGGAGACCACTTTGGTAGCGGGATGACATTAGGGAATAAGAGTAGAGGAGCAGGACTGTGTGAATGTGTAGAAAGGAGGAGAGTCTGTTTCGGTTACTTGCACAGGTTTCAGAGTCAGACTGCCTAGATGCAAATTCCTACTCCGTCATCCGCTCACTGGTCTTCTTAGACTTAACCTCTCTGAACTTCGGTTTCCTTTTCTGCCAAACAGGAGTTATTAATACCCACCTCGTGGGGATTAATCTGAGGGTCAACATGAAGGTTAAGCACGTAGCATGGTGCCTGGCACGTGGCAGGACCTTAGGCAGCCTGTGGAGGATTCAAACTGGGCTGTAAAAAGGGCAGCTTGGAGGCAGGAAGACTCAGACAGCAATAAAGCATCTCCTAAGGTCTGCCAGTCATACCTCCGAAATACTTCTCAACTCCGTCCTCTCTTCTTGGTTCAGGCCCCTGGAAGTACTTGAACGTCGTTCTAACTGACCTGCTATTCCCGCTCCGGTCATCCTCAGCCACAACCAGAGCCTTCTGTCTAGAACATGAATCTGTGTCACACCCTGATGAAAAGCCTTCCATGGCCCCTGTCACCTCTGATGAAGCCCACTCCCCTTAACATCCCACACAAGGCCTTCCATGCCCAGCCCTTTGCAGCCTGCCTCCCCAGCCTCAGGCCTTGCCCCTCCCAGCCTGAACTTGCAACTCCAGCAACTGCAAACTGTGTTGTCCCGGCACACGCCATGCAATTCCTCAGATCCATGCCTTCGCTGATGCTCTTCCCTCTGCCTGCAACGTCTTTCCCCCTTCCCTCTTCCTTCCTTTTCCTAACTCCTGCTTGTCCTCTGGAGTTTCTCTCTAGTTTCCCCTAAGCTCCACCACAGCCTGGGTTATGTCCTCGCTTCCCTTGCCACTTCCATACTCGGTGCGGATCTCTAATATTTGTTGGGCAGAAGGAGGGAAGCTTGTGCCCCCGTGCTGTGTGCCTGTCCCCTGACTTGCTCCTTCACGGGAGGTGGACTGACAGATCTGGTTAGTTTGGGGAGGAAATTGAGCTTGCTCTCCTCAGCCACTCCCTCTCGCCTGTCTTTGGGAGCCAGTGCCCCTTGACTCCTTCATGCCCTCCATTCTGCAGGCACAGGCCTCCTGCAGGGGACTGAGGTTGTTCGTACTGCTTGTGACATTGACAGCACAAGTCCGTTTGACTCAGGATGCGCTAGCCAGCCCTTTAGGCTCGCACACTAACCCACATTCCCCAATATCGGCTCTATTCGTTACCAAGGAGATGTGTTGCTTTCTACCCGCCTGACGCTGTTGCATGTCTCTTGCTTCTGACGTTGGATGGGGAAAAGGAAATGTTAGCTATTAAACTGCTCAAGGCCCACCAGTACTAACTTACTGCATTTTTGCATTTTAATCATCTGTATGTGTCTGTCTTGGGCACTAGACTTGCCTCCTTAAGACTAAGGACTTTTCTTATCTTTGTATACCCAGCACTCAATACTCCAGGTGCAAGATGGGGCTTAGTCAGCGAGTGCTTGCTTGTTGAATACATGTGGTCCCGTGTGAGGTGGGCCTGGGCTAGGCCTGTGGTGAGAATGGAGAGGACACAGCAGATGGCGCTAATGACAACGACAGCATTATTGCGCCTGCCACAGGGCTAGTACTTCACATCAATTGCCACTTGAGCCTCTCGACCACTCTATGAGGTGGACACTGCAGGTGTCCCCACTTGGAACATCTGAGTTTGCCCGTGGTCACATTGTAGCAATAGTTGTTCTGGGATTTCAACCGAGGCTCTAGAAAACTGTGCTTTAAAAGTCGAGGAAAGAAATGACCGGGGTTTAGCATAGTAACTTTTGTAGGATCTTGTATGGTGCTTCCACCTACTCTGCCTTGGACCTCCTGAGCAGCCGGATATGTTTGATAGACTCCCATTAAACCCCTGGAGGGGAGAGGGTGGAGGACCATCCTAGGGCCAACAAGGGAATGAGGGGTGGGTGCAGGATGATGATTAATCGTCTCCATTGAACAAATGAGGAAACAAAGACTCAGATGTTAAATGAATTCCCTCCCACTACAAATCTGGGTATTTTCCTTCTATGATTCTAGTGATGACAAAGTTCTGGAGGATGAAAGCAAGAGAAGAGAAAATGATTATGCCTAGATTTCTAGCCTAGGAGACTAGAAGGCTGGTGGCCAAACTGGCAGAAGGGAGATAATTGAAATGGAACTGTCTTGGGGAGAATTTACGTTCTGCTTTGCATAAGTGGAATTTGAGATGATCGTGGGATTTTCAAGTGTTGATGTTCTATGTGCCACTGAAAATATGGCACAGGTACAAGTACAGGCTTTACTATTCAATAAATATTTACGTTTAAGAAAATCAGACATCCTCATTTGTAAAAAATATGATGTTGTAGACAAGTAAAGTTTTCTTTCTAAATCACTTGCAATTAATTGCGATCTTAATTACCTTTGCTCACTCCTGGCTCTGTGTTTGATGTGTCGATTCCTTCCAGGTGCATAGTGACAGTATGGAGACTGAGCAGAAGGATTTTGACACAGATCTCATAAGCCTCTGTATCGGATGGCACGAGTCCCACTTAGCGATGTGTTTCATTCTTTTTCAAGAATTCATTTCATTCCTAATCTCTGCTTATTTTAAATAT
Source organism: Tapirus indicus (assembly GCA_031878705.1). Taxonomy (NCBI): domain Eukaryota; kingdom Metazoa; phylum Chordata; class Mammalia; order Perissodactyla; family Tapiridae; genus Tapirus; species Tapirus indicus. The sequence continues at coordinate 151,023,492 of CM062918.1, read as the reverse complement.
TGTGGAAACCATTGCTTTTGATATCCTTTTCTCTATTTAATTATATGCCTTGAAGTTTTTCTTCTAGTTTTAGGATCCAGATGAATCTAGATGTATGGTCCCGATCAATAATAATAAGATCAATAAGCTTTTATTCTTCTTCCACTTCCCTTTACTGAAGGGGTCTTGATTTGCATTTGCTGATTAGAGCGATTTGTCTGCAATGTTGACATGAGACTTGTAGTTTGAATGGGGTCAGGACTTCCTGCAAAGAGAATAACCCACTTAAAATACCTTCAAATCCATTGCTTTTTATTTTCCTTACACCTTCTCTCTTGGAATTCAATTCAAAATCAGGACTTTCAATGGACAGAGAAAGATGCATCGTTCATTGCTGCCCCCGCTCAGCTCAGCGCAGGCAGACAGCACACTTCCCAGCCCTTTGCCACACAACCCAAAGTAAGGTCTTAAATTTGTGATTGCCCCAAATTGAGCCCTGAGGGAGTCCAAGGCTGAGGACCAGGTGGATTTGTTTTGTTGGCAGTTTTCCCTATTGCCACATAACCTGTTCCCTGTTGTAGTTGAAGATATTTAAGGTATCATCAAAAATGGTTTGTTTAAAGGTGTGACAGCTGTGTTTTCACAAGAAGCTTATAACAATGCAATTCTGAATCCCTGTAGTAGCTCTCTCCAAGGGACTCCAGGAGCTTTGCACATATTAACATATTTGTCCTTCCCACCTCCCTCTGAAGTGAGGAGAAGGTCATCTTGATGCTTCTCGTGATCCAAGGAAAGTAAGATGTGGCGAAGGTGAAGTTTGGGGTGGGTCAGCACAGAGTGAGATTCAGTCTTCATCTTCTTCCCTTTAGATTTTACTTGCTTATTTCTTGACTGGTAGCATTCAAACAATCCCATCCTTCTAGTCATTAATATATCTGCTTATTGCTTCATTCGTTCACTATCAGATAATTATAGAGCACCTGTTGTACATCAGGCACTGGATCAAACTTGTCCTCACAGCAGGTGAAACCTTCATGATTGTACAGAAACTACTTTGGAGTTTACAGAATCCAGAGCCACCTCAAAGAGGCACACTTTCTAAACCACTGACGTAGAACAGTCATTCAACAAGTGCTTTTAGAGCATCTGCCGTGTTCTATTAGGTGCAGGCTGCCTGACATCCCTCCTAGATCTAAATTTCTATAACTATAATTATTTTTTAAATTCTTCTTCATATTAAGTATACTCTATTAAGTATACTTTTTCTTACTTTTATTCTTTTTGGCCTCTGACCTTTAGGACTATTGGGAATAAAGAACTTATAGAATTTCTTCTTTGTTACTCCATCCATAATAATGTTTAGATTAGTATTCTACTTAAGCATCTTACTCATCAGAAAAGAATATTTTTAAATGACAAGGAGCATGCAGAGTGAGAGTTTTCTGTAGATATAGCGAGCTGAATGGATTGACTTGTATCTCTGAATGTCCACTGGGTCGAGGGACCATTCTCAAGACAGGGAGGTACCCTAAATTTATAAAGAGCCCCCAGATGGGAAGTGTTGTGATGTGTTGTCCTCATAAGAAAAATGGGGTTTTGAGATAATAGTAACTTTATCATTAGCTTCACCAAAAATCATTGGCTAAATTGTAATTTGGTTTTCTCTTCACCACTTCACTTCACCCCTTCACTTGGTTCTTTCAGTTTCTTTCAAGCTTCATTCCCATCTGTCCATGCTGTATGCTGTTTCCTGTGCCAGGAATATTTGCTTCCTCCTCCACGGACAAACTCCTCCTTATCCTTCAAGATCCAGTTCCACTGCCATCTCCTCGGGGAAAATGACCCACAGTTTCCTCACTCCCTCACTATCCATTCATCTCTCTCATTTGTCCCCTCCTTTTGGCTTCTACAACATTCTCTTGATAGTACTAATGTAACATGTATCTCACTGAATTATTGTTACTTGTTTAAAGTAATCCCACAAATGTCAATTACACTGCAGAAAAGACATTCGTTAAATGGTGTTTCCATCCCATTCTGTCTCTTCAGTAACACCCAAGAAGCTCCCCAAAGACAAGGGTCATCTTGCTCATGTTGTCTCTCCAGCACCCTCCCCACTGCCTGAAACATTTGCTTTTAGACCTATAACAGGCCATCGTGGCAGTTTTGGATAGAATAACCTCCCACATGCCTAGCAAGGTCTTTCAGACTTGTGCCCGCAGATCAATCCCATTAGCGGTGGACATGGACTAGGGCCAAGAGGAGGAGTAGAGCCAGCCGCTGACGGGCAGCAGGATCGCGTCCCCGCGTCTGGCCCCAAGCCCATGCTGTGTATGCCAACCTCGGGCTAATCAGTCCGTTTTTAGAACAGGTGTTCTCTGTCCTGCGTACTGTTGCTGACAGCAGAGGGGAAGAGTTTGCCACCTGGTCAGAATTTGTGTAAACAGATGCTGTAAAGAGAAAGCTTAGATTGCATGCTTTGTCGGCAGTTTGGGAGTGCTTTGAGCAAAATGTCTTCCCTTCTAAGAGCCAGGCTCCTCATCACACGTGCCCTGCCCCCTTCTCCACGCCAAGGAGTCAGAGCCCACTGTAGAAACCACCATCTTTCTTACTGCTCGTTTGTCCTGTTGAAAGTCTCACGCAGCTCACTGCACTGGGAGCCTGACGGTCCTTATGGCATGGATGGGGACAGATGATCTGGAGGTGGGGATAAAAAGCCTTTCTCCCTTTTTTGAAAAAGAGTTGCCTTTCTTTTATGAAATTAAAATAACAACAACCAGTGAGACTTCAGTGCTCCCAACAGGGGTCAACTCTCAGATAAGATACAAAAGTAGAAGGTCCCTAGTAGTCATACCCTCAGCCTGGAGCTGGTTCTGCCCTTAGCTTCTGGGTATTTCCTGGTCATTGGGATGCCTAGTGTGGTCGTCCAGGAATTGGTCACCATTATCTACCTCTTGGGATATGGGAGCATCTCGTTAGTAGTGATTACTTATGATTGTATCCCTAGAAAACTGGGATGACAGTGTACTAGACAACTGTGGTCAACTGTGGTTAGAGGAGCTCATTACACCCCAGAAATAATAGTAGTTACTGTCACCACCAATATCAACAACAATGAATATTACTGTATGTCAAGCACTTTACATATGATTTAATATAATCCTTACACAAGGTATTTTTTATCATTTTCATTTACAGTAAAGGAAACTGATGCTAGTAGATGGTAATAATGACAACATATAATACATATTCGGCATGTACTCTGTGCTGCTGGCACTACGCCTTTCTGCCAAGATCTTAAAAAAATCATGATTGAAACCCTGGATTTTATGGCTATGAAACCAAAACTCCTTGGGAAAGTCTGGGTAGGGGATATGTGGAAACTCTCTGGTTCTATTTTTGTAGCTTTTCATTAAATCTAAAAGCAGTTCAAAATAAAAAGTTCTTTAAAAACTCAACAAAGCTCATAAGCACTGCTCTCTGCTCCCTTGTCTGGATACTGGCCTTCTGTCGTAATGGTCAGGGACGCTACAACTCAAATCACACTGGAAACTCCTGTGCAGCTGTGCACTGCCATGGATCCCGGGTCTGGGAGGTACCCTTCTCATCTCAGATGAGGTGAATGTATGTTCTTAGTATGGCTCTTTCCCCCAGCAGATGGCAGTAAAACATCTCAAGAAAGGGATTTCTTTTTCTAATGCTCACAGTGGTACGCGTTGGGCCAGCAGTGACCCTGGCATTGAGGAGATATGGAGGAAAGGGGATGGAGTCGAGGAGTATTCAGGAGGTAAAATGAGATGGCAAGCCCATGTGATATTTTTATTTTAAACATGTCAAATTTGACTGAAACCAAATCACCCACCAAATTTATTATCAGTTCAAGGCATTTAGTCTTCTAAGCAGAGTCCTTCCGTTTATGCCTCTGCATAACTTACTTTATTTTAATGATGTTCTCCCCCTTGCAGCAATATGAGACACAATAGTAATCTAAGGAAGAGTGAGGATTAATGGAATTTTCTTATCCGTGAATAAACCTTAAAGCTGGGAGTTTTTTCCTGAGTGGGCTTTAGGGGGTCCATAATCCCCCTGGAATTATCATATGTTGTGAGCATGTAAATTTGTGTGCATTGTACTGGGGGGAGTTTCCCTAACTTTCACCAGATTCTCACATCGGGTCAGGGCCATAAAAAACACCTTCTGTCTGAGGGCGTATCACCCAAGGAGGCCTATAATAGATCAGGAGGCTGGCGGGGGCAGCAAACACAAGTGCCTACAAGGGCCAGGTAGATGATATAGTGAACGAAGTAAACCTGGTTGGGACTGGGCCAGCTGTGTAATGTGCACCCCAAATATCAGAGGAGGCCGTCATTGCTCTGCCCCAGCTGGGAGTTGTCATGCAGGAGTGGGATGACTGCAGAAATTTCTGAAGTGTACAATTATTAACATTTCTAAACAGCTCAGGCAAAATGAATGTCCCCACAGTTCATGTGTGGCCCTGGAGCTGCCAGATTGACAACCTGAGCTAAGACATCAGCCTGTGACTGATAAGCTTGAGACCTGGCTCTCTGGGGGTGGAGAGACATCCCGGGGTGGGGAATACCAGGACCACTACTGAGTGTTGTCATCATAAAATATATATAATCATATGATGACATATAATAACAACATCCATGACAATAAAGGCTAACACTCCCGCACCTAATGTCTTCCCAGCACTATTCTAGTACTTCATTCACGATGACTCCTGTTACCATCTCCACAACCCTGTGAGGTAGGTTACCCGCCACAGACACTTATGTAGTATTTACTGGATGTCAGGTACTGTTCTGGGGGCTTCTAGGCACAAGTCTTAACTCATTTAATCTATGTAACAATCCTCTGAGTAGCTAGGGAAACTGAGGCACAGAGCTATGTAGTAACTTGCCCCGGCCCACACCCTAGATTCAAACCCGGGCAGCCTGTTCCAGGGCCCCACTCTTCACTGCTGTGCTGTTCTGACTGCCTTTGCGGGGCGCTGGGTACTGGCCACTCCCCCAGGACCTCTCGGCGGTGGTGCTTAGTCATCCCAGACAAACCCCCAACGTGGGCATGGCGATGGGCACTCTGACCGAGCGCCATCAGCCCCAGGTCTTCTGTGAAATCCATCTCATTTTCATGCATCACCAGACACGCTTTATTCAATCTTTGGGGGTTTTTTTTAATCTCCTCTGAAATGAGCAGATCATAAATCCTTTGCTAGATGAGATTTCCAAATAATGGTGATAGATGGCCTCTTCTTTGTCTCTCGACAAGTCGGACCCTGACTGTCATCACAGCAGTCGAGGGTTGTGTTAAAAGCAGACGGCTGTGCCGAGAGAGAAAAGACCGCTTAGTCCTCCACTCAGATTCCTGTCTCATCTGAACCTCCTCAAGAGAGGGAGGCCTCCTGAAGGTTTGCACAAAATAAACTCCTGAAATAAGTGAGAAATTACAGTTGTAATGACAGAGAATTGGCATTAATCTGCAGCAGCAATGTGGGGTCTGTGTCTGATGAAGGAGGATGGGATTACAACACAGGCGCGTGCAGTGCTTTGCGGAATGCACTTGTTTCCAATTCTGTCTATGGGTGCCAGTGCGGACGTCCAACCCTGCTGAGAGACTGATAATGGAAAACCGAGGGAGAGAGGGAGGGGAGGGACAGGGTGTGAATTTACCCCAATTCTGTCATATGCCATGAATTATATCAAATGGGTCTCTAATTTCCTACTTAGAAGATGCCCCGTATTGAAAAAAAGAAAAGTAGATTTCACTGTTACTTTACAGCTTTGCATTTCCGTCAGCTCACCAGTTTATGATGCTTCCTGTGAGCAGTGGGTCTTAGTGGTTGGTCCGCTTCCTTTAGCATATGCTTCTGCAAAATAGCTCATCCTCCTCTGAATCCCTTTTGATCAATGAAGCCCCCGGACCTCCCTCCCTAAACAAGCTCAGAGAGATGGTTTGTGGAAGACCTCTCTTCTGGGGACTAGTTTTAATGTCAGTCCTGAAAATAAAACATTAGATATGAAGCCAAAAGAAAAGTAGCTTTGGAATTTAAAAATGCCTGTAAAAAGAACTCTTTTATTGACCACTGGGACTCACAACTAAAAATATGGAAGAATGAGTGATCAGGGGCATTCTGGGAGCATGGGTGAATTCCAGGCTCGATACTATAGCCAACCATTAAAAACCATTCGGAGGACTATGCAACAGGAGAGGGGAAACCCTTGATGGATCTAACCACCTTTTGAAAAGTGTATGTATTTTTTTAATATCCTGTGAAACCTTAAACTTTTCCCTGTTTTATTTTTAATTAAATGTTTTGATTTTTTTTTTCTTGCTTTATGAAGGAAAAATCTGGTGTGTCCATTTGATACTTTTCCTTAGTGAGCCTAAACCTAAGTTACAGGATTTGCACAAACCTAACAGTTCTAATGGTTAGGGCCCTTGTCCTCAGCTAGGACCGCAGACATCAACGACTGAAGGCACATTGCTAAGAGAAACCCTTGCCGTGGGAAATGACTGCATCAGAATTGGTGTAGGAAGTCTGTGAATGAAGTAGCAGTTACCCTGGAATTGAGCATGTGGAGGATAGTTCCAAAGTTAGAAGGTGAGGCAAAAATCTCATAAAGTTAAAATTACCAGTCTTTGTATTTCTTGGGTTGAGCAGATAGAATAGCTGGCCAAAATATAGGGGCTGGGTCATATTCAAATAGAGAATCATCATTCAATGTGGTGAGATGCTTACCTGAGAAGAATCAGCCAAGAACTGAGAATGTGAATATGTGTATATATATAGAGAGAGAGGAGACCCAAAGTAGCTGAAATCGCGAAAGTTAAATGTGTGTAATTTGACTCCACTGTATTGCATTTTTGACACAGAGTATAGTGATGTGGTTTTCTTCTTACCATAAATCCAAATTTTGCAAGTTCTTCCAAGGCTTGCTCCTTGCATGAAGCCTGCCTAGAAGACCTGAATCCACAGTCATATCTTCTTCACTCTGAATGATTCCAGCACGTGTACCAGTGAGACCTATTCCATGATTTGTTCGTTTGGGTGTTTTCTCAACTAGAGCTTCGGCTCCTCAAGGCCGGTGCCCATGTCTTCCTTCTCGTTTGCATCTCTAACAGTATCCAGAACATGCTTATCTCAAGACAGTGTGTGTCATTGAATGAAATATTTTATGAGGCTCTGTACTAAACTTTTTTAGTTTGGGGCATGTATTTAAAGCTACCCCCTATCTCCTGCTTTAATTAGTATTTTTCACATAGACTAGATTCTGTATCTGAAAACTTCTTATTGACTTATAATTCACAGTTTACAGCTGAGAATTACATTGGGAAATCTTTTGACCTGAAAACAATGGTCTATAACAGATAAATGTTCCAGATTGTTAATGCTTCTTATAATTGGTGTTGATTAACTTTTTTTTAACAAAATCTCAGCCTTTTTGAGGAGCAGGGGGAAGGAAGGGAATGGCTTGGGAGATTTGCCTGGAGATAGATAGATAGATATACACACATATATGTATGTATGTATATATAATTTTATGTTTTATACATAGGTATATATAGGTTTTATAAATATTTTTATAAATTTTGTATAGATTTATATATAATAATTTATATAACAATTTTACAAGCCTGCGACGTTGGCGGGGCAAGTATAACCATTCAGATTATATAGGTGAGGAATCTGAGGGTTAGAGAGGCTGAGTGACGTCTCTGATGCTATGTAGCTAGAAATTGATGGTCACATCTCAGACTAAGGTCTTTGGAGTTTTCCTGTCCGTTCATCCGTTCATTCATGAAGCACCTTCAGTGTTCCAGGTACACGTTCACCGTTACAGATTCAAAGACAAACAAGACCCATCTCTTCTTTAGGGAGCTCACAGGCCAGTAGGAGGGATGAACAGGTCAACCCATCAGAATAGTCCCCAGCACCCCAGGCAAGGGTGGTAGAGAGAACAAAGGCATGGACTTCAGAGTAGACCGACGTGTGCTGGGTGCTCCTTATCCCTCTGCGTGACAGGAGCTTTACGAACAGGAGTAGTGAGACAGGGTTGGATGAGCAGGCTGGGACCACTTCATGAAGATCCTTGAAGGCAATGCTACAGAGGTTGAAAGGGTTTAAGGTAGGGATAATTGACCTTTTTTTTTTTTAAGCAAAAGTCAGAAAGATCAGAGGGGTATGAGGTGAGAATAGAGAAGATTCATGCAAAGTTAATGCTAAGACTAATGCAAAAATTAGGCAAGATGTGATGTGGTTGCAAAGCAGGGTGGTAGCCACTGGGACATGGAGGAGTTGGGGGACGGTTGGATATGAGGATTGAAGAAGTGAGGATGACACCCAGGTGTCTAGACTGGGGAAACTAGGTGGATGATGCATCATTTACCAGGATAGGAAATGTCAGGGGTGATGAGAAGCAGAATTTGTCCCACAACAAAATGTTGCATCCTAGTGAAAGTCCTTTTCATAATTGTTATAAAGTAGAGTGTGCTAGGCCTGTGCTGTTCAATACGGTAGCCACGTGTGGCTAGTAAGCACTTGAAATACGGCTGTTCCAAATTGAGATGTGTTGTAAGTATAAAATACACACCAGATTTCAAGGATTAAGTATGAAGAAAAAATGTAAAAATCCCACTGATAATTTTTATTTTGATCACATGATAAATGACAATATTTAGATATATTACATTAAATAAAATGTCATTAATGAATATTGTATTAATTTCATCTGTTTCTTTTTACTTTTTTTAATGTGGCTACTAGAAAAAAAGAAATTATATATGGTCTTGCTTCTGTAACCTGTATTGTATTTATACTGAATAGCACTGCCTTAGAAATCAGCAAATAATTGGTGTTTAAAAGGCTTAGGGCAGCACCACAGAATCCCTCCCATGTACCTCAGATGTGAAGCTGATTTCCCACTGTCCCTCAGGATGTTTCTTGTATTGAGGTCATGTTGATTTATAACTTTATATAAATTTCATGTGCACATCATTATATCTCAACTTCTGTATAGACTACATTGTGTTCACCACCAAAAGTCTAGTTGCCACCCATCACTGTAAAAATATTTTTAAGAGCTCTCTGTGGCCAAAGTGGTCTGGGCATATTTAGAATCTGCTGGCCCTTGAAGTACTTCTGCTGCATATTCTGAAGCCAGGGTGTTTCTCAAGCTTTCTAAGAAAACTCTCAAGAGACTGGATCATACATTCAAGAAGCCTGCTTGGGGAGGGGCAGGAGGCATGCGGAAGCCTCTGGGTGCACAGAGAGGACTCAACAGTGGGGAGGGAGGCCCCAGACTTGATGCTGCAAACTAGAGCTCTCTTACCAGGCACTCCCAGATGGTCCTGAAGCATCCTGACCCTCAGGTGACCTCACATGGGAAAGCCCAGCCTATTCCAGAATGTGTCATGCCAGACACATGCAGTGTCCTCCCCAGCTCTTGGTTAATGTAAGCTTCCTACAGTGTCGGTTTATTCACCTTCTCTGGTACAGGAAAGGGCCTAAGAGAGAAATGGCCTAGAGGGGGAAGGGCCTTCTGCAATTGAAAGCTGCTGCAGGACGCCCTCCCTGGGGCCTGAGGTGCCTACATTGGGGCTGCTCCCTGGGCTCACAAGTCTGAGAGCTGCACCTCTTCCGTGGTTAGGTGCCTCTTACATCCCAATTCCTATGGACTGTACACTTTGAAATAGGACATTCTTGTTCTCCCAGTCCTTTCCTCTTGTGCCCCCTTCATTCATTCATTCTTTCATTCAAGAAAAAACTTTGTTAAGAACCTACTGTTCTCCAGGTCCCAGGCCCTGAGCTCCCCAAAACAGAGACAGCCTGTGTCCTCTGGAAGCTCTCAGGACCCTGGAGAGTCGACCATACAAATTGACAGTCATTGCTCCAAGGCACGGTGGGCACATAGGAGCAGGCACTCCCTCAACCGCAAAGTGGGGTTAGTGAGAGTTCCTCCTGCACAGGCTTTTTGTGAGGATTCAGTGAGGTTATGGATGTCTAGGTGGAGACCACGCCCAGCACACAGGGAGCTCCACGTAAGTACCAGCCATGTTGCTGCTGCTGCTGATGATGACGAAGATGATGGAAAAGATGACAGCAGTCATCATGACCCATTGACCTAACAGGTTCCCTGAATTGTAGCCAGAACCCTGGTGCCTCTAACCTCCTCCCCACCTTTCCTTGACTTTGGCTCCCCCTTGGCTTTCCCCACACTCCCAGTTTCTTGGTGGCTCTCTACGTGTGTTCCTGTCACTGGATACTCAGTAAGTCCTTGCATTACTGTCAACACAGGCTTTGTCATAAGCCATATAAGAACTCTGGGGCCCCCTGCAAGTTAATCCTCTCTGTCTCACGATGGGAAGCTGACCCGAGGTCTTCTCCAGGCCACTGGCCTCAGTTTGGTCACCTGCTTGAGCCCTGCACTCCCATTTCTGATCCTTTGCTGCCCTCTAGTAGCTACACACCCCACTGTGCAGTCAGAACACAAGACCGACCCCACTCTTGCTGGGTTTGCAGTGGGCTCACGTAACTGATCTTAAGAAGATGCCTGATGAGAGAAAGAGACCAAATTTAGAATGACCTTCTACACCGACTTCTTTCCTCTTTGTCCTCATTTCTGCACTTCTTCCATCTTTCCCCCTTTAGGAATTATTAGAGGGTTGTTTCCTCTTAAAGAAACACCTTGACTTTTCTTTCCCCCTCAGAGTCAGTGATCAGTGATTGAAAGTGTTTACAAAACATCCCCAAGGAGCCCTTTAATGTTATTTTTATGGAAAAAAAGTGAAAAATAATGGGCAATATTGTTTTTAAGTGAGAGAGAAGGGCTCTTCTGGGGCATGGTAATGAGCTTAGGAAGACAAGATATGGTTAGTAGAAACCTTTGAGATTTGATAAAATGTGGATTTCCTCTGAGAGAAGCACAAAAGGCCGAGACCTTTCTCCTCCTTGATTTCTGAGTCTGTACTTCTTATATAACTGCATTACAAATAGGGTGGACCCCAGAGCCCCCTAACTTTTTTTTAGTACACACACACATACATATATAATACATATACCTGTGAATATTATTATTTTCATAAACCCTCATGCTCTTTATAGAGCACCTTAAGTTGACAAAGTGCTTTCCTATTCATTACCTCATTTGATCACCACAGCAGCCCTGTAAGATCGGTGAATTCAGTATTATAATAGAATGGCAGAACTGTAAGGAATTTTAGAGACACAACCTCCTTATTTTGCAGATCAAGAATCTGTATCTTAGAAAGAGTATTAGTCAAGACTTTTTTGATCCCAAGTGACAGAAACCCAACTCAAACTGGATTAACAAATGGGGAAAATATTGACACATACTACCATAAAGTCCAAGGTATTATGGCTTCAGGAATAGATGGATACAGGTATTCCACCAGCATCTCCAGGAATCTGTCAGTCTCCACCTCTTGACTCTGTTTTCCTCTGTCTTGGCATGGTTCAAAGACAGCTTCTCCCAAAGTGGTGATAAGATGGCAACTCCGGGCTTATAACCTACCATTGTTGGTGGAATGAAAGTATCTCCTTTTGCAGTAGTTCTAACAAAAATCCTAGGATTGCATCTCATCAGCCTGGCTTGTATGACTGCCTATTTCTGGACTAGTCCATGTGGCTAAGTGGATGGTCTGCTCCACTGGGTCAGAGCTGAAGTCCAGCCCTGGAGGGGCAGTTGGAGGGAGTGCCTGCCCCAGCCACACCACATGGACTGGGAGTGGGCCCTCAAAAGAATACCAAGGTGTTACTCTTCTTTAGAGGGGAGGGGCCTTGGTGCTGCCCAGGCCTAGGCAGTTTATAAGCATTTTATGTAAAGTGGTGCCACAGTTCGTTGGTTGGAATTCTGGACTGTGGGTATAGTGTTCTGAGTTGGAATTTCCCCCATGTCCCTTTCCAGCAAAGAGACTGTGTCTTTTTCACCTTTGTACTCGCAGGGCCCATGATGGAATTTGTCAGTTAATACATGTGTTTAATGACCCAAGATACACATAGCTTGAAGGTGTTTGTCCACTTCATTGTATCAGATATGATAATTATGTCAAGACTTACTCCTCCCTCGTTTTATTTAAATTCTTTAGATTTTAAGGTATCCTTAAAATATTATCAGTTCATTTTATGTGAATGAGTAAAGTGTCTTAGAACTGAGGAGCCTTTTGTTGTAGTTTGCTCTTGTTAAAGCATGCATTCTTGCTGTGGAAAGCTTAAGTCCTGTATCCACAAATGAAAGCTGTCAAAATAGCAGCTGAAAAGGCAACAAGATCAATTTAGAGTTTCATTGTTGTAGTACGAAGCCCTGTTGAAGATGGAATTACAAAGTTTTTTAGCCGTGTGTTACTGGATATAGAAACTTCTAGAAACAGACACATCCCATTACTTTAGAGATATGTTACATCCTTGCCAGGCTATGATGATGCTTGTTGGGCCACAATCTACCACCAGGATGAGTGTGTATTTGCTGCTGTCTCCATTCAGAGCCAAGCTAAAGAGAGAATCCTTTCTAATTTTAGCATCTTTTTCTTTGTAGCTCTTGCTGCTTCTGACCTCAGTGAAAAACTAGCTGGGTTGTGTGCTTCTTCATATTTGGAGAACATCAGGGTCCTTATGAATCATCTTGTCAGAAGCCGCAGGAATAAATCTGAGGTGTGCTCTGGAAGCGAGGGCACATGGCACGTCTCCCCTCCACAAACAGGCAGCTTTCAAGAAACATGTTGTTATTTGGAAGAATATACACTTAAAGTGGCAAAGCTTTTCTTTTTTTAAGTAATTTTTGACTTCGTCTTTTGTAGAACAGCTTTAGAAATGATATTACTTTTAAAACAAGTCCACTAGAAGGGACATCCTCCCAAATTTATTTATTCAACAAAAAATTTATTGAATACTGGCCATGTGCTCAGTACAGTTCTAGGCAATGAACAAAACAGACAAAAAATCCTGCCCTTATTAAAAAGAAAAAAAGCTCCAAGTGGGAAAAGGCAAACAATAAACAAATAATTAAAATAGTGTATTAGGTGGCACTTCGTGATCTGGAAACAAATAAAGCAACAGGTTGCAATAGGTTGAATGTGGAGGGGGTACCGGGAATAACCACCTCCCCCAGCCCTCTTTCAGAAATCTCATTTCTTCCCTTGATCTGGTGTCCGTCAAACACCGCCACTCCGTATGGGTGGGCGTTTGAATTCGCTGTCTTTCTTGCCCTCTCGGTAGCTCATAAACCCATGGATACATCCCATACGTACTCTTTTATTTAGCCCTGAAAAGAACAAAATTTGACTGGCACTACATTGAAGAGTAATGCTGCCCCCAAGGAACTCAGTTATTGATAAAAATAAAAACAAGTGTTGGCCACTGATTCTGGAATGAAGTAGAAGGTATTCCCATGGGGAGCCCAGGGCCCCAGTGCCTAGAACAAAACGATCAATAAGTGTTTGTGAGAGAAAACTCCTGGCCACACAGGGTTCTACCAGGATGCTGGGGTCAGAAGGGGAGTGTGTTAGGAGGGGTCTGAAAGGTGGCCTGGAAAGGAGTGGACTGCCCAGGAAGAAGGTGACAATGCCAGTGAGTTTGTGGAGGAGGAGCAGGCATCCCTTTGGGGATAAATGAGCCAGATCTGGTTCAAGTCCCGTTTGAGATGGTCATGAAGGGCGCTCACAGATCTGGGAATGAAGGATCAGGGAAGGTGGTTTGGGAATGAGAGAGTGAAATGGGGCTGAAGATGGAGATTTAGGAGTAAAGGCAGAGAGGTGATTGCTAGAGTCCTGGGAGTCATTCAAACGCTAAAGAAGGAGACCAAGGTGCTGCGACAGAATGTGGGAGAATGCCGTCATTTAGGAGCAGGAGGAAGAAGGGGCGTGAGAGCAGGGAAAAGTCGTGGGAGTTGAGGGAAAGATCACTTTGTGCCATTGCCATCATGGGGGATTTCAGGGAGAAGAGATCATTTTAGTTGTTAATCGCGACCTCTGTCTGGAGAGTCTGGCTCTGTAACCAAATGCCAGATTATACACTTGTATTCTCTACCAGATACATAGTGCCTAATGAAACCTTGCACTCTTCTCTGTTCTAGGCACGTTATACAAATAACACTGTTAATCATTAAGCCACTTTACAGGTGAAGAACAGGGAGGTTAAGAAACCTGCTCAAGGTCACACCGCCATGTAGTGGTGAAAGCAGGATTCACAGCCAGGCAATCTGATCCTAAAGCCTGGGCTTCAGGCCGCCACACCCTTTTCACTCCACGTGACCCCTCAGTAGACAGTGGATTTAACACAGGCGTCTACGGGGATGACCTCTGGCAGGTTTGCTCTTGTACTGCATTTCTCTCCTCTCCTGTTCTTTAACATTTCCCACCAGATGCTTTAGCCTGAGGCATTTCTAAGGTTCTTGCCTTCCTGGGAGCTTTTCTGGCCTTCTCGTGTTAAGTAGAGGCAGCCTTCTCCCCTCAGCCCTGGGACGGGCATCGGAGCTCCGATTAGATAAGCAAATCACACAGGGAGCACGCGTGAGCCCCCCCACCATGTCACAGCACACCAGAGGCTCAGAGCCACTAAGTGCTTTCTAATCACCCCAGATTTGCAAGAGCGTGTCCTAATGACACTTCCTACAGGGCATCATTACTTCTACAAAAATGTTTTCTCGTGAAATATTTGTAAAAAATGCCTAATAAATCCTGTCTTGGGCAATTACACCAAATCTCCACACCCTGAGAATGTCCGTCAGCAAATGAGGTCTTGTTTTTCCTGCTTCTCATGGTCCTTACAGCCACTGCTTGGCAGTGGAAGTGCTGTCTGCCGCCTGGCCTAATGTTTGGTCTCACGTGGACACACTCCGTGAATGAGGTGGCAGACAGTGGGCACAGAGATTAGGACATGTTTGAGGCTCCGAGTTGCTTTCAACATCTTTGAGAAGGAAACTGAAAATGACTAATTATAATAAGCTAAGGATGAGTCTTTGAGATTGTCCACAAGGAGCTGAAAAGGGGAATGGTCACATTTTAAGACCTCCATGAACACTGTGTTCTAAAATACCCTGAAGACGTGGGGTGGACCTGCCAGTTATTAACCGTGACGAAAACCATTAGTATATTCAATACTGGCCAATTCAGGATGTCCTGTGCTGTTTAAATAATTAAGCATTTTGGATCAACTGCATTCAAAGAAAAAGAAAGGTAATAGCTAAATAAATAACCAAATAAGCAGGATCTATCAAATGTGTTTTGTAACAGATTTACTAAATCAGTTGAAATGAAGAAGGTACAGATTACTTTAGTAATTTAATCAAATTGATTCTAATGATATAAAATAGTGGGATATTCATTTGTGGAGTTAACCCAATTATTTTGTCTTTTATTTTTTAAATGAATTTCCCAGGTGTGGGTATATGGCAGGAAAATTGTGGTTTATGATGAGTCTTTCTTATTAAGAATCGGAAGAATCTGCAAACAGCAGGGTTTATTTTGGGGGTGGAGATGTTGTATAGAAGAGGGAATTCCATGGGGGAAGATCGAGGTGATGAGAAAATGAACAGAAGGAGATAATTTATGTGTCTGTGCGTGGGTGGGGGGAGATGTTCCCACCTGCTGATGGTGCTGTAGAATGGTTCTGAAAATATATTGGAATCCTGGAGCCAGTCTGCAGGGTTTATTTCATCCACACTCCCCACACCCATCCTTTGATGAAATTAGTACCATACTGTCATTGGCAGTGATATTCAAAATGTTTAAAAACAAGCATGACTAAGACACCAGCCAGTCAGGATGGACAAGCTGCCCAGTCGAATGGACTCCTGTAGTAAACATTTGGTGCCTCATGGCCTGCTACCTGCAGGTACCTGTGTTAACTGCCTCCGTTTTCTGGATCCTTCTGGTCCCCGTGGTTCTGGACACATCAGCTGTGCTTCAGGGGACATGGGCACCAGCAGGGGTGGAGGGGAGGTGAAGGGATGGACTCTATGTTTGCCTGCTACCATCAGGGTCACTGCACTTAAGGTTCTCTGTTAATCGGACTACTTCCCTTGTAATCAGGATCACGTTTTCTACCAGTGGAAAAAGGAAACAGTAAAAAAAAAAGCAAAGAATAGAAGGAATATTCAGCCAGGGTGAGAAGCCTTGGATTCTTTCCTATTCTGTCCACTTACTAGCTGAGTGACTTGGATGACAGATGCTCTGAGAACCAGTTTCCTTATCTGTAACAAAAACCTGTAACCGAGTCGCCCCAATAATACATTATGTGTGAAAGTGCTTCATAATCCGTTAAATTACATATATATAAAAAAACATAGTATACTTGTATTATACCTTAGGAAAACTAATATTTTAAAGAAACCCTGAAATAGGAATTGTCATTTTAAGGGAATAATCAGCCCTGAATCCAGTAAGCCCATGTTTTCATGTATTGGGGGGTTTTTTTACCAGAGGAGTAAACTAAATGAACAAGCTCTCGTCTAGATCACTTTGGAGCTTAGTCAGATACATGTTTGGTACCATTTTGCCAGCTTTCTATCTCCATGGTCCCCACTTGGTGGCCCTCAATGAGGGTGTTGTTAAGTTTGAGTTGTCTTTACAGCTGAGCCACCGTGATTAATGTGGTTGTTTACAGGGTTCCAAAGACACATGCTTCTGTCAGCCTGTGGCTGAGAAGTGGAGGTCGCTCTGCCCCGTGGTGGCCTATGTCAGGAGACTGTAGTCCAATTCACCAGCTGCCTTGACCACCTGGGACCTTGGTCCTCAGGTCAGGAAATTTTGAGGTAGGAAAACCTGCACCCCTGGAAGGCGTTTTGCCAGCATTCGAGTCCAGGATCTGAGGCAGGCTGGAACTAGGTGAAGGGAGGATGGGTGGCTTCCGGCAAGAAGGCGGAGCTGAGAATGGCCTCCAGGGAAATCTCTGAGCACTAGCGAGGCCCAAAACAGAAGAGGGTGGGAACACAAGGCAGACTCCTTCCTTTCCTGGAAAAGAGTTCCCCCAGGGTGACTCTATTTCTGTAAGATTCCTGGACCTGAGCCTGCTGGCTCATGGGGTTCATAGGGATTCACAGCCACAAAATCCAAAGAGAAAAGAAAATCCCCCAATTTGAGCCCTCAAGAACCTTTCAAAGGGTTCCAGGATGGCTTTTTTCTCCTGCCAAAAAAAAAAAATAGGACATTTTAGTAGTTCTGAAGATCTTTCTTAGGAAAGATCTTTTCTTAGCTTTAAAAAAAAAATTTGAGCGTTCTAATAAAAAAGGAAATATTTGATCATTTTAGCCTTAAGGAAGAAGCAAATGAGATCTGAGTAGGCGTAATAGCAGGGGGGCAAGAGATTCCTGTATGATTTTTTAGTTTTATTTGAATAGACATTAATAAAATGGGCTGGAGTGTTGATGTTCCACAGGCAAGATTTTACTACTGCTGTTTGACAGCTGCATATTCTGAGTGCCTGGATTTAAAGAAAGATGTTCAATTGGCGTAGGATCTTTTAAAGAGCTAACTATAAATATTTACCTCACTTTAGGAAATAACCCAATTCTCTAGCATTAAGGTATATTTCTATTTAAAGCAAAAAATATCAAGGAGGCTAAAATATTACTAAGGATGACCTAATAGAGACGAAAATGAAATGGGTTGAAATTCAGAAACAGATCTATGCTAATTGGAACAGTTATAAAGACTGGATTCTGCAATACAATCCATTTAATATACTTTCCTATTGATTAGTGGTGGACAACTGATTTTAGACCATCCTTGGTAAGGGAATTTGGTTCTTCCCAAATACCTTTAAAGTAGATGCTTACCATATTCAGCTATTTTTCACACGGAAATTATTTTTCTATTGGACCCAAAATAGAATGCATGTGCATTTCAATATCAGTGGATTGAAATTGTTTGACTTCATATGGGATTTATGAATGAAGAGGAGAAAGCTCTGTCACTAAAATGTGGGAGTGGAAGTTATTTTAGAAACCAGCTGGAAAGGTTTTTTTTATAG
This sequence comes from Tapirus indicus, assembly GCA_031878705.1. NCBI lineage: Eukaryota > Metazoa > Chordata > Mammalia > Perissodactyla > Tapiridae > Tapirus > Tapirus indicus. The sequence goes on along the minus strand of CM062918.1, from coordinate 151,005,506 downwards.
CCTTAGAGTAGAGAATAAGGCTGCATGAATAATTCATATAGTCCTAGAAATATTAATCAAATAGTTTGGACAGTGATGTATCTTTTCATTTTGACTAATTGACTGATTTTTTTTTTTTTTTAAGTTCCTGGCCAACTGTGATTTTCTTTTTCTTGGTTTTCTGAATGTTTGTCTTCACTCCTGTGGGAGATTCTTCGCTTTTGATTAAAATTCCATACCAAATGTTAGTTTGTATTGACCGCGTGGTGAGCAGGCTGGTGCTGGCAGATGAAGAAGTGTACTCTGCCTTCTTGTCGTTTTGTGAATGGATTGTGAGGGGTTTGTTAATTTGCTCTTCACTCCACTGGAGCAGATACTCAAATGTCTGCTCTGTCGCAAGACTGTTTTATTTGCATGCTGAGAAGAATGGTTTGGGGGAGGGTTGTTTGGGAAATAGGATAATAAGGTACATTAAAAATAAAAATACTTGGTCTTGCTTTTTCCTGGTATCTTTAGAAACAGTCTTGACTGTGTTGCTTTCCAGCCAAGTCCTTTTTTGGAAAGGGTGATTAAGGGCTGGGACTCCCTCTGCCCGATGATCCGCCACAGCCTCTCCCTCAGCCCTTCTTGGGTTTCATCTCTAACCCTAGACTGCCTTCACCCTCACAGATCTGTCAGGTGCCAAATGGGTCCTTCTGACTCTGTCAGAGGGCTGCTTCCCTTCTGTAGGCAAAGAGATTATTCCCTACTGAATCCCAAAGAGAAAGTGCCTCCCTCCTTTGCCTTCCTTTTTTGTGGTTAAAGGAATGTAGTAAATGATACATACGTTTCTTCCTAAAGTAACTGTGCAAGCATTCCGCTTTCATTTCCAGTTACACGAGAGACATGAGGCCCCCTGACTCGATGCTGAGACAGGAAGGGGTGCGGGCGGCTGCACTGGCCGCAATACGGAGCCCTCTGCCTGAAACTGGCTCAGCGCTCAGTATTAGATTTAAGAATGGCTCCTCTCAGCGTGTCCCTGCTTTCTACAATTTGGTGCTTTGTTGCTATCGAAACAGCCTTACTTAAGCCATTGTGGTTGTGCAGGGGGAGGAGGCTGTGCGGGCAGGGGTGGTGGTAGTGGTGAACGACACAGCTTTGCCAGATGACATGTAGCGGACCTCTGCATCAGCCAGGAGGAATTAAGCCTTGTCACTCCCCGCTGGGACTACCTTTCTCCTGGTATGTGCGCAAGGAATTCAGATGCTGCTGCTGCAGCCACCAGAGCAGAGCCCTGAGTACACTTGGCCACAGAAAGCAGGGAGCAACAATGATAGCCGTCTCTTTTAAATGCCGTTGTCAAATTCTGAGGCGACTTACGAAAGGTACCGTGATTTCCTTGTTCTTCACTCAGCGAGTCTGTTGCAGGAGCCTATAAACACAGTTTCATGGTTTTTCCTTTCAAAGATGACTGCCTTTACAATTTATTGTGAGGCAACAAAGAACTCAGTGAAATGTGTACAGATACATGTGTACAGGTAGCCTCGGCTTGTTTCCCGGCCGTGCATCCTGCTTGTGTTCATGCTGAAAACATGAACCCAGCTTGTGTGATTTTTTTTTTTCCTTAGCGACTTCATTCATTGCTGAAAAGAACATGTGTTTGGGTCCAGGGCTGAAGTTATGCTGGGAAACCATCCTTTTGCATGCTGATTAACTGGTCAAGAGGAGTCAAGTGAGTGTTCCTGTCCTTTCCATGATACATGTCCTAAATGCAGCTGGCAGCTTCAGGACTCACACAGCTGGGGAAGCCACAGAATCGTTGTTTATTCTGTTAATTTCTGACATCCTGTGAGCTTTCTCCCAGGACAGCCTTAATTTTTTTTTCGTGTTGGAATTGCACGTTCAGAAGCGTAGGTAATTTGAAATGGTTTGGTCCTATGTGATATTTGAAGAACTTTTATTTGAAAGTAAAAATCATTGCACTCTATCTTGTCTTCAAGAATTATTGGCTTGAGACTGTCTTAGAACTCTAAAGTATTCATTTAATCTCTCTGTAATCTTTAAAATATGCTTTTCTTTGAAATCACTCTATCGGTATCATCTTGTTTACTTTATGTGCATTATATTGCAAAGTTAGTGAATGGTTGCCTAAAAATCCTGCCTTAGGTGTGTACAGCTATGTGAGTCCTCTTGCCTTATTTCCTTTAGATAGAATCTTCTTTAGAGAGAATTTATTATTAAAAAAAAAAAAAAACCTCACTTGGAGTTAAAGTGTGTAGCTGCAAATGCCTTTCTTTTTTAACCTGTAATGTAGAGTACTGTAAGTAATTAATGGGTGTAATTATGCTCTGGAAGCTCTGAACCTATAAATATGTTAATGGATGCTATTTCTATCAGTTTAGCTTGACATATCTGAGTTCTTTGATCACCAGCAGTGCAGCTAAAAATGCAATTAATATTTTATTTGGCAGAAGAATGAGCACAAAGCAAATAGTGAGAAATAGATCTTGAGTCAATAACAGGAAAGGAAATAAATACTGTAGCCCAACTTACTGAATGCATTTGCAAGCTGTTTGGATAGCAGAGCAAATCCTCTCAAAGGGACTTTGGGGGAAATAGAGGAAAGACTACCCACTTTACATTAGGTGGTTACCATGGGGTAGTAAATTCTGTTTTGACTTTATCCTCTGCAGTTGGTACAAATGTACAGTTTCTGTTTATGAATCACCATTAAAAGACTATCCTTTATGTGATGGTTTGGACTGAGACTTTTAAAGACTCGTATTCTAAGAAGTTCTTTTCTTAGCTGATTTTAGCATTTACTTAAATTGATGTTGAGAAATTGATGTTCCTTTTACATTATAGTCATGAAACAATCAATATTTTATATTCATGTGTATCGGAAATTCTTTTAAAAATCCTACACACTAGGATGAGAGTGAACCCAAGCAATTTTTAGTTCTTAACATTTTTAAACTTTTTCTAGTTTCCTGAGTCTTATGGAAGCATTGATCTCCTGCAGTGGAAGGAGATTTACGTGTTTTCTAAGATAGTTGCTAAAAATCTAGATCCATGAGGAAAGTATTGATACCTCCTTTTTTCAAAATCTTTATATCTGCTCTTTTCTATTTGATATTTAGCTGAAGACTGCCAATTGATGACTAAAATAAAATCTCTGTGTGGCATCAATTTGCCATAATTTGGCTCCTCTGTGTTTGGCTGGATGTTCAGATCCTGGGCAGGAGGGTGCCTGAGGAATGTGATGCCGCCCCTTGCCATCCCGCTATGGTCCTCGGAGTTCAAGTCCCACCAGTGCCACCTGTGGGTCTGAAGTGGATTCACTGAGTTCCAGCAGCCCACCCCTCCCCCGGTGCTATTTTTCTTAGGCTGTAATAATGAAACCAAGAAATATATGGGCCACTGACAGACCAAAACTATTAAGAGAGTTCTTTTACGTCAAATATTGAAATCCAGAGAAAAGATGCTATCTTCTGCTTCTGCTCTTCCTCTCTTCCAGGGTCTGTCTACTGGTTACCTAGCCTTGGCGCCAAAGCCAAAAATAACACTTTCTCAGCTCCCAGCCACATCTGACAAAGGAATTTCATGAGCGAGGAGAGCTAGCTTCTTGGCGCCCACCTGCACAGCTGCTTACCTCTGCGAGTCCTGCTGTTTCTGCCAGGGGCCAGCGCGCCTCAGGAGAAGCGAGGGTGTTCTCCAAGAAGGGAATATCTTTTCATGGCTTCTACAGGCTTTGTGCTTGTTCTCTTGCCTTGATGGTGTCATTGCTTTTTCCCTGAGCTTGGTTGGCCTCATATGCAAAGACTCATTTTCTGCAGTGATAACTGGTGTGCCCCTACTTCTTTCCCAGCTGCGCCTGTTTCAGTTCAGACATCTGAACTTCCATGCTCCTCTGGCAATGGCGTTTTCTCTCCACAAGCCTTGCTGTGTCCACCAAAGTCAACATCAGCCAATAAATATTTGCTCACGTTCCACGGGGAGCATGGCTCTGCTCACCTTCTCTTTTTGTCACCACTTGCTTTGTCTCCCTGTCTTCACTCTCCTGGCTCAAAACTCATGTCCAAAAATCTCTGCCTGTATTTTAGTATAGGTCTCAAAATTGTTCATTGCAGCTGGCCCAAGTGTCCTTTCATTTTCTTCTTGCCTTCTCTTCCTTTCTTCCCAAATGCACATATGGCCTAGAATTGACTATTCCTGCCTTTCCCATTAGCTTACTGCAGGCAGCCCTGTTGACCTGCGTCCCAGTGGGGTATCTGAGTGATACATCTGTGGCTGGCATGCAACTGCTCCCTGCTGTGCATGCTTTCTTTCTCTCTGCCACTCTTTCTCCTTCCTGATTTCTCCTCTCAACTTTGATACCCTTTCTTCTTTTCTGCTACCTGGGCATTCACGGGTACTCCTTTATCCACTGGCACTGAGCAGGATTAAAAGGCTTTGTTCTGATCACACCCACATTCTCTTCCTTTCAGTCCTTTCTCCTTACACTCCCCCAGTCATGGAATCATCGTGCTTGGAAGGGAAGGTCAGACATTAATCTAGGACTTGTCTCCTGGGAGAACTGAAACTCAACCATCTCAGACAGCCAGCAATCTTATTCTTAATTCTCTCCAAGAAGAACAGTCTCACAATGTCTGATAATCTTTCAGAGGATTAAAGTGACCTCTGAGTCCCTTTAAACTCTTTGACTCTCATCCGATGTTTAAAACTTTTTCTGTTCAGAAATTAATTTTCTGTGTGTGATCTCAATCAACTTCAATACATTTAATTTTTTTGTCTTAATGAAAGAGGAGGAATATTTCCTATCTCTTCTCTTCTGCAGCATTCTCCTAATCTGAGGAATTGTGTCTCCGTCATTGAGTTCAATGTCATTGTTCTGAGCATGATTGTCCCTCTTCTGATAGCCTCGGACTTTCAGGTCAGGTCCCTCTGCACTTTGCCGTCTGTCTGTGTCACTCTCCAGCGTTCTCCTCTCCTGCTCCTCACCCACTCCCTGATATGATTCAGAACTGATTGTCGTCTGGGTTGAGGATGCTCTCTCTCTGCTGGACCTCATTTCTCCCATCTCCCCATCCTCATTCCTTTGGCTAACCTGCGCTGGCCTCCTCTGTCAGGTCCTGCCATCGGAACAGTGTGTATCTCTCCATCTCATTACCTCTCCATCCCTTTTCAATTCTCACCTGAAAACATCTCCTTTCTCCTTTGCCTCCACTCCTAATTTCATCCCATCAAACCTAGTTTATTTCTTTATCATTCCAGCCTATAAACTTTTTAAAATACCATGCACTTAAAAGTTGTTTCACCAAATAAGATTGTCTTCTTTTGTTGAAGTTTGATCTATTGCTGGGGCACGGGATGTATTTTTCTCACAGAGAGACCCCACTTGAATAGGAGAGATCTGCAGCCAGATCTCAGGTGGGTGTTGCAGTTCTCCAGCTGCTGCTGATGGAGGTGGCTCTGACGGACTTCTTGCTGTACTCCTAGTCCAGTGCTCTGAGGGGTTTACATTGAACAGTGGCTTGGACCATGTTGCTCCTACTGGTCTGAAGCTTTTATTTTGTAAAACTGACTAGACATCGTAGTTGCAGGTTTATTTCTCCTCTGTCTTCTGGACGGGAATCGCATGCTCAAAATGCTCTACCTCCTTCCGGGCGGCACCCATTCTTCTGATGGAATATTTGACTATCCCGCATATAACCTCCTGTGAACAAGAAGGAGTCCAGACCCTTCTGATATGATTGTGGTTGATCAGGAAGAAAAAACTGGTTTGTTGCTGGGAAAGAAAGGCCAGTTCAGGATAGGCATTCTACTGTATTAACTTGTACACTTTGGGAAAATGAGGCCCCGTGTTCCATTTTTGCTGTCACCCTTTCTCACCTATGTGAGAACCACATACCCGTCCACCCAGAATATTAAAGAGAAATCAACCAAGGCAGTGCATCACCAGTCCCTCAGCATTCCACATGGTGTGGGGGACACAGAATTGACTTGGGAGTGAGGACACGTGTTCTCCTGTCCTGGCTCCTCTGTTCTCACCTGTGTGGCAGAAAAGAAAAAAACTGAACCTCCTCATTGAATCTCAGTTTCAGTTTCCTCATCTAGAAATTAAAAACCGTTTGTGGAAACTTTTGTATGGTTCTGTGCTCATGTGAGCTGGAAGAAAATAGTTTAATTTTCTACTGCAATTGATTTACTTGAATTTTTATCTTAGTAAGTTCACTTTTTTCTGGCAGAAAACATATTTTTGGTAATTTCCCACTGTTTGGGAGAGGGCAAAATGTAGTCTTCTGAAAATTTTTCTAGGAATGTAAGGGAGCGGTCAATGTTTACATCCTTCTTTCTCTTTTTCTCTCCTTCATGTAGTCTCTTGGCATTATTTTCCCATATTACATGAGAATTACATGTTAAACTAAAAATTAGTAATCCATGCTTTATTAAATCTACAGAAGAAAATATCTTTTTTGAACAATTTCTTTTGTAATTACTTTATTAAAGTATCAATACCCCATGTATCCAAGACAAAAGCCGAGCACCAGAGGTTTATTACATGTAGCTTCTGGAAGGATCTTCCTTCACCTTTCAAATGCAGAGAAACTTTGCCCTTGCCATTACATAAGCAGTAAAAACAAAATGGTCTCGTATTTCTCAGTAAATGGTGACCACCTAAATTCAGACTAAGCTTCTTGAGCTGTTAGAAAATGGGAAAAAGCTTCTTATTAATAATTCAAACTAGATTATTAAATAGCTGAACATACAAAGAAAAGCACAATGATTAAAATTTGTACAAAGGAAATTTTCTACCCGATTTTCAAAACAAAGATGAATTAGGAGAAAAGGAAAAATCTAATGTCACTAAAGACATGTTGCCAATATTATAATGGAAACCTGGGAGGTGGGGAGGGACAAGTCAATTTACAACTTATTCTATGTGCTTTTTAATAAGAGTTGAAGTTATACTGTATGTGCAATACATATTTTTGCCTTACATTTTCTTCTTGAAACTGTACCCATTTGTGCATGTTAGCACACACTTGTCGTAAGGAAACGTTACTCTCCGTAGTGTTCCATGGTGTGGATTACCAGAATTAACTGGACTCCCTCGTTTGTTTCCAAACTTTCATTCTACTGAGTGATGATGTCGAGTATCTTTAAAGAATTTTTTTGTGTTTTGAATTGTTGCCTTTGTGTATTTTCACTTTAACATCTCCTGACGCATATTTCCTGAGAATTGTGTGTAGGATACATATCGCACGCATTTTCTCAAAGGCTTTTTTAAGCTAACAAAGGTGGCAGAAAGAAAAACAATGAGAGAAGCAGCATTTGGATGTTGTAACATCCTAAAAGCAAAGCCAGGACGATCTTTCAAACAGAGGAGAGAAGCCTTCAGAAGGAAGAAACTGCCACTCGGTTTTGTAAGTGGGTGGCTGCTGATCTTTGAGGGAACAGTTTCCACAGAGTAGCAACGTCCACAGCCAGATTATAAGGGTCTTAGGCATCCCTAAAGGCCATGGTGCCGACACTCCACTAGGGCGGACAGTGAAGGCGAGGCTGTGCCGGGCATTATCCTCCCGGGGGAGGAGGTTGGAGCTGCAGAGAACAGGGAAGGGTATCGTGGGATAGGAAAGAGCTGAGGTTTCTTTTGTTTTTATTTAAAGGAAAGAGCAGCAGAGAGGTGAAACTTCCAGATGCAAACCAGAGGAGGATGATTGCTAGATCAAGGCAGGGTGAGAGGGCTGAGGACAGAATGCAGATGGACGCCAGCCTGGGCAAGCAAAAGGGACACTCATGTCATAGAGACAAAAAAGCATAGAGGAAAGATTTGGAGGTAGACATTAAGGAAGTTAACCTAACTTGACTTTCTTAGTAAATTAGAAGGAGATTCTAAAAACTCAGATTCTTATGAATTTGCTAATCCAGGGGTTTCTAAATTTGTCTCCGCACTGGAATCACCTGGGGAGCTTAAAAAAATAATGACACCTGCGTCAACCCCAGAGATTGTGGTTTAATTGACTGGGGGTACGACCTGTGCTTCAGAATTTTAAAAAAATTCCCCAGGTGATTCTGCTGTGCAGTCAAGTTTGAGAGCCACTGACCTAACCACGGAGGCAGCTTCACAGAGATGCCACACTGGGCCTTTGGAGTCAGACGTGTCTCAGCCAGAGACAAGCCTAGGAATTTTGTTCAGTTGCTGGGAGGGAGAAATTGAGTGGATTAGTCTTCCTGTGACCGTGAAGGCAGAGCCCATGAGAAAATGGAAATGGAGCCAGAAGAGAGAGTCACCAGCTCCCAGTGTCACCACGTGAGCCTCTGGTCAAGATTTACCTGAGGTGACTCTGAGCTCTACCGCAGACTTCTTCAGTTATGTTAGCCAATAAATTTCCCCAAACCTAAGCTCATCAAAACCAGGTTATCTGTTGGCTGCAATCAAAAGAAGCATGACATGGGTGGTAGCACATTTGCGTGTATATACATTTTGATGAGTTTTAAGATATAATTAAAAATGACAATTCACTCAACCGTTTGTGGACCCCTGAATCACTCACGTTCCATGGAATCCAGTACAGACGCAACCATCTTGACCCCCAGCTCAGTGTTGTTATGAGCACCACTGCTAATACAGGGATTGTTATGTTGGATGGATCATTTTGTTTAGTGGACTGTTGATCAAGTGCCCTCCATATCAGCGTAAATTAGAAGGAATATCCAGGTAGGGATGGAAAGGAATGTTTCAGGTCCATGTGATTTTCCTGTCCTTACTATTCCAGGAGCTAAGGGCCAACTGACGCCTCCCTTCCCCTCCCCTCTAAGCAGAGGTGACTGTTCAGAGACAGCACAGTTACAAAGCAGAGTGACAAAGTGGGCTGCTTTGGCTATAGGGCATGTATGTTTCTCCAGGCGGGCGTCACCAGCTCTTCTCCTCACTCCCTCTTCCCTTCTGTTACCTTTCTCCTTCCAGTTCTAAATGACGTAGACCTACTTTTGGTAAAGGATTCCACCCTCATTTGTATCCTGCAGGATGTCGGTCACCTCAGCCCAGTTTTTGGGGTAGTTGCATGCTGGAGCCAACTTGCACTGGCTTAAAAGAGCCAATGGTTAAATTTTCAAGAGTTTTGTGAGCTGGTTGTTAAACACCTCTATTATTAAATATTATATTATGTAAACTTGCAATTAAATAAATTATATTAAAAACAAAGATAAATACTCAAAATTCATCACTTCCTAATTATTACCTATTATTTTACTACATTTTGTTGCCTATACTCTTGAAGTCTAGTGTACCAGTATGGTGGAAATGCTATCCAGTGGTGTGCTGCTGCACATCTCTTACCAATTCCACATTCAGTGGCATCACATTGGTAGCTTGAAATTGGCTATGGTAGTATTCATACCATGGAAATTGGCAAATGGTATAAATCAGGGCTTCCCCCTAAGCTCCAGAAAGCCAGTTAAACATTTATCAACACACCACTGAATACGTATTCATATATATGTGCTCCTAAAATACATGTGTGTATTCACAAAACCTGCGTAGATGTCTTTCCTTATGCTTTAAGCGGCATGATAATTGTTTATCTATATACAACCATTAGGTATGACTTTCTTGAAGTTCGTATACGTACTTTACTTATCATTATATCACTAGCAAGTACACAGTATTTGGTGCAAAGAAAATGCCAGTAAATGTCCGTTGAATGGATAGTGTTCATTTCTAAGGATCTCCTGGATTAACCAATCTCGCATGTTTGCTTCGGACCTGGAATGTTTCAGATACCTCCTTCTCTTTCACCAGAGCTCTTGATTTTTGAAAATATTCTTTCAGGTTTTCATATCACATGAGGAAATAAGCCCCAGGGCTATTCCAAAGAGCCTTAGCTTCCTCTAACACCTGCTAATTTCCCAATTTCCCTTTTAACAAGAAGGGTGTTCCAGGCCGTCCTCCTTTCCCTCCTCCTCCCTAAGCTGCTCAGGGCATTCTGGGGGAAGATACTGGCAGGAGGCCAGGAACAGCACCCGGGAGCGGGAGGCTGAAGGATAAACTGTGGTTAAATTCTGCATGACAAAATTCCCAAGTAAATTCAGTCTGGGGAATATCTAGGACCCCACAGAGTTTCTGCTTGAATTGAGTCTTTCCCATTCTATAGAGCTAGGTGAGCTCATACAGATCAAAAATGAATTTCACTTATTGCCTTTGTTTTCTAAGAGGTTTGTTGGTAAATTTGGTTCATAAAGTATATAGATTCAGTTATAAAGTTTCAGAGTCAAGACAGTTTCCAAGAGGATTAATTCCTAATGATATTTTTATATAGATGATATTTCTTTGTTGGTTTCAATGTGTGTCTCCCAAAGGCTACAATCTGTGTGAAGATTAGGAACTCAAGGCACACTGACCAAACACTTTCCCCTCGGCTACATCCCAAAGCAGGGCGGTAGAAAGGACAGTTCTGAAAGTGGGAGGAATGGCTATCAAGAGACCAGAAACTTTTAGGAATGTCTGAAAGATGGAAAGTTGATATGCCAAAGCAGACATTGAAGTCCAGAGCAAATACAAGAAAAATGGAGGGAGGGGTCATTCTTCCCGACAGTAGAGCCACAGACAGGCTCCAAACACGTGTTGGTTTGGGAGAGCGGGAAGAAGGGGGTAGAAAATAAGATGATTTTTTTGAAGGATGGAGCAGCTGGGAAAGTCTACCCCCTCCCCATCAATCACCATCTATGATAGTATTGTTCCCTAATCTAAAACTGGAAAACCAATCTTTTAAGTAATTCGTGGGTCTGCAGTGATGACGACGCTCGGAGTAAAGCCCTGTCTGTTTTGGTGTGGAGTTAGTGACAGGTAGTGTAACATGCTTGCTGTGCTGTCTGTTCCCAGCCTGAGGCCTTCCTGTGAAGCCCACCAGTTTTCATGCCTGTCATTCTGAGGGAGGGTTGAATGAGCAAACATCTGCATAACTCACACTCACTACTTGTATTAAGCAACCTAGTTCTTGAGTAATAAATGTAAGCTGATAACCACTGACATTTGAGGACTAATGACTGACCTGAAGAAAGAAGAGGTGATTCAGGCACAAAAGATACATTTAAAAATAAATTCTTATTAGGAGCCTCAGAAACATTCAAGAAGGCATTGTGTACATAAAACAAGACCAGCTATAATGATAAGGGGGCAAAGAGAAATATACAGAATTCTTAGAATATAAAATATAAATACTAAAATAAATATTCACTTAAAAAAAAGTTGACAAAGTAAAGGAAGATATTTGAAAAAACTGGGCACATAGAAGACCGATTGGAAAGATACGACACTCACCTAGAAGGCATTGAGAGAACAGAGGGAAAAAAAAGGAAGAAATTATCATGGAAACGATTGATGTAAATTCCTGAAACTAAAGAATGTTTCCAGATTAAAAGGGTCCATTGAGCCCTAAGTAGGATGACTGAAGGAAGAACTTAAAAAACTCCCTTGAAATTCTAGGACATTATGAAAAAGAGAAGATTCTAAGAACTTCTCAAGAGAAATAAAAATAGCTTCCTATTCCTAACGGGGGCCGGCCTGGTGGCGTAGCACTTAAGTTCGCGGGCTCCACTTCCGCAGGGCAGACCGAGGCACCTCTTTTCAAACTGTGGTGTGGCAGGGTCCCATGTAAAGTGGAGGAAGATGGGCACGGATGTTAGCCCAGGGCCAGTCTTCCTCAGGGGGGATAAGAAAAATAGCTTCCTACAAAGGAATGACAGTCAACTTGGGATCAGACTTTTTATCAACACTGAATCCTAAAAAAACATTTTCGATGCTTTCAAAGTTCTGAGAAGGTATATTTTTAAAGCTGGAACCATCAATCAAGGGTGAGTATCAAATAAAGACACTTTTAGGCATGCAATGATGAAGTCAGTTTATATCCAACATACCTTTTAGAAACAACTACTTGAGAATCTACTTAAGCAAAATATATATGTGGAATCTAGGAAAGAGGAAAGTGTAAAAGTCGAGAAGCAGTTGATCCAAGTTAAGAGTGCACTGGAAGGATATCCCAGAAGGGCAGTTATGTAGTAAAGAGTAGTCAATCCAAATTAGAACATATCACAGAGTCAGAGGGCCTAAAGAATAACATCTTCCAAAGAACATGGATTTCTTATAACAATTAATGAGTAAATTGGATAAAATTAACAATGAAGTAGAGATGTAATTATTCTTTTGCCAGCAGAAAAAGAAGGGCAATTAGAAACTGAGAGTACAAAAGCTGGACAAAAAAGTAAAAATCTAAATATGAAGCAATGTAAAATGTGTCATGTTTTTGAACAATTGTTGGAGAATGAACTTGACCTCCTACTTGGAAAATTCTCCATTGAATAGCACAGATTTAGTACATAGAGTTACATCTCCTGCTTTAGGGATTCCATCACAGTATTTTATTTTGCAGTGAATAATATTTATATAATCATAATTTTATAATTGTTATTTATTGGATTTTTCATTTTTATAGTCTATCTGTACAAAGCACAAAACTAAATTATAATTAAAGAAGAGAATGTAAATGTTATAAACTTTTATAATATAAAGATAATTATATACCTGACAAAGCTTGGAGGTTTATGGAGGAAAGAAAAATGGAGGGAAGTATAGGGTTACTGATTTCCTCAACTTATGTAGAATATATCTTAAGGTACTATGTGATGTTGACATATTAAGAATAAAAGACTACAATTAAAAAGACTGACACTATCAAATGTTGGCCTAGATATGAAGAAATTGAAACTTTCATACACTTCTCACGGAAGCATGATTTGGTACCACCACTTTTGGAAAACTGTTTGGTAGTACCTACTGATGTGTAACATACACATATCATATGACCCAGCAATTCCACTCCTAGTTTCATACCCAACAAAAGTGCATAATATATGACTCAAAAGACTTGCACAAGAATGATCGTTGCAGCACTATTTACACCAGCACAAGACTGGAAACAACCCAGCTATCCCTTAACGGCAGATTGGTTAAGTATGTTATGGTATTTAATGGCATACTGTATGTAATTAAAAAGAAAGCACTCCTCATTTTGGCAATAAAATGGATGAATCTCACAAGCATAGTGTTGAGTGAAAGAAGCTAAACACAAAAAAGGATGTAATTCATTCATTAAAAAGTCAAAAACACTCAAAATCAATCTGTGAGGATAGAAATCAAGATGGTGGAAACAGGAAGGGGACCTTTCGAGAGGCTGGTCTCAGTCTGAGCTGATTCCATGCGTGTGTTTACTTGGTTAAAACTCATCTGGCTGTTCACTTTTGATTTGTGCAGCTTCTGTGTGTATGCTATATTTCAATAAAAGTTTATTTTTTAAAAACATCGTTTTAGGTACATTATTTACATTTCGTAAATATAACTAATGGAAGAACTAATGATAACTACTAAAATAGAGAGGAAGAGGAAAGAAAGAAAGGACCATGTAAGTGAAACAGGTTTCTATCTTTCACAGACAATATTGGCAAATACTGTTTAAAATTGATAAAGGAAGAAATGGTATCATTTATTCTGATATTTTCAGAAGTTTGGAAACTGAAACAGTAAAAAATGTTTCCTATTGAGGAATGGGAGTGAGGATGAGAAATAATAAGGAAGGAAACATTTACTTTTTATTTTTTACTCATCTGTACCATTTACATTAAAAAGAGAAAGATGGGGGGGCCAGCCCAGTGGTGTAGTGGTTAAGTTCGCACACTCCACCTAGGTGGTCCAGGGTTCGCGGGTTCGGATTCTGGGTGTGGACCTATGCACCGCTCATCAAGCCATGCTGTGGCGGCATCCCACATACAAAATAAAGGAAGATTGGCACAGATGTTAGCTCAGGGACAATCTTCCTCACAAAAAAAAAAAAGAGAGAGAGAAAGACAAAACAATTAAGAGTAATATTAACAATATTAATAATAGCTACCATTTATTTCATGCTTGCCATTACTAAGAGACTGAACTAGATATTCTATTAGCTTATCTCAATTAAATCTTCACACTTTATATTCTTCACCACATTTATTAGGGTGGAATTTATTAACCCAGTTATAATGATGTAAAACATCAAGATACCCAATGATAATACAAAAGACATAAAACATTATTTAGAAAGAAAAATGCTCAGCACCCCAGGATGCATTTGTTATTATGTCAAGGCACAATTGAGTCTGAGCTCCTTGGCAGTTCAGGGGGAAAAAATAAACTCTTATTATGTTTATAAATCTCATTGCCCATTAGAAACCTGGAGAGAGAATCAGTACCTGGCAACAAATTCTAGAGGGAAGGTACATTATCAGTGTTTATCTAACATATGCTATAATTATGTTATGGTAAAAAGATAGAAAAGTTATTTTAAAATTCTTTCTCTTCCTGACTCACTGTAAAAGCCAAAGGCATGGTATTATATCATAATGCAGGGAAGTAATTTCTTCAGGAAATGCAGGTAGTACAGTCTGGACATATTGATTTCTGGAGCATTTCCCAACCTCTGTTCTTCAGAAAACCAATTATTCTAGATGTTAATAGTTACTCCGTCGAAAATGGATTCAAGTTAAATTATCTTGGAAAATGCAGCAAACTGCAATCTCCTTTTTGTAGATTCAAAACCATATTAGCATATTAAAGAGCCTTAGAAGTCCAATAGGAAATGAAGCTAATTAATTTTGTTTAACCCGGTGTTTTCCCAATTTATCTGATGATGGGACCCTTCTCAAGGAACGCTAACACTGCAGAAAGCAGATTTGGGGAAAGGGTAGTTTATCTCAACACAGGTGGGAGCACCCCGGCATGGAAGCGGCCATCATTAGTAGATCTTTAGACAGTGGCTTCACAACTAGTTGTTTCACTCTTGGAAAGTACTGGAAGGTGAATTTTCTGAGAATCGCCTCAAGTGTCAGTATTCTCTCGTATTGTTTATAAAATTAGACCCATGTGATTTAGAGTTCAGAGGTGTAGCAAGTGAAGTTTGCGTCCTGTGACAAGAATTTAAGAGTCTGACGCATTCTTTCCTAGACATACTCTTCCCACTTTCCAGCAGGAATAAACCACAGGGGTGTCTGCAGGTAGATTTGACTCCCTCCCCGATGCCCCGCCCCTCCAAAGTGCAGAGCTGTCTGCATTTGGAATCTGTCGAATCATTTCAAGTCAATTCTGTGAAACCACTAAGTTCTGTGCCATGAAGCACGAAAGAGGTGATTTGACTTCATAACATTTCAAAGGCAGCTGTTACAAGCTGGCCGCCCAGACGATGAAAGAGGTAGATGACCCGCATACACCGTCTAGTTTTGAACGCAACGACTTCCTGAGAAGGCTGGCGAGTTAAGTTCTCTACGAAGTGTGCCCTCCCTCCAGAGCGCTGAATGCATGACCTTCTGGGAGGCGGTTCAGTTTTTCAGTTATATATTAGAGAATGTTTACCAAACATAAACATTTTATCATAAGTATATTGTACACTAAATTCTTTATAGCAATAATTAATCAATATACCCTGATGAGAAAACAATGGCACATGGTCATCTTCCAGTTTGGTAGAACCTGTGGGCATAATTCCAACAGAGCTCAAAACAGTATCAAATTATCTTGATAAAGGTTAACAAGAAGGGGGATGCCTCACCATTTAGAACTAGAATTTGGTCTGTGAAACAAGCACGCTTACCCACTCTGATTCTGACAGTAGTATGATGGCGCACCCTTTGCAAAAGCATTAATAGCTTGGGCTTTAATCCAGGAGTGTACTGCTTGACTCACAGATAGTTCCTGTTTATGGAATCAAAGGCGAAAAAGATCAGTGAACAGAACGGAAGGCTGACCTTGTCTCAGTGTGATAGGCACCAGTCCAGCAGTAATCAGCGATGCAAATCTGGCTCCTGAATGCAAGATAGTGGAGGCAGGGACCAGGCTGCTCATTTTGTTTTGCTTTTATGAAGAAAATGAGTCATAGCTTTGCACTTTGAATGAAATGTAAAGTGCTGTCCCACTTTGGAGGGAGAGCCACCAGGAAGGGATTATGCCAAAGGTGGTCATTACAGTAAGTGGCCCGACAGAAGAGGCACAGCCACACTGGACAGAATCTTCACAATTCTGGGAGGAAGAGGTCTATTTCCGAGATCTTTTTCAACATTTAGGTAAGTGATAGAGATTTTTAACAGAGGTTTTCACTTGTTTATTTGTTTTTTGTTTCGTGTTAGCCAAATACTAGGAAGAGGCAGGCCTGTAAACCATCAACTGTGGGGAAAGCATCATGAAATAATTCAGTCATCTAAAGAAACGTGTGTTCCTCCTCCTCCTGGAGACGTCATAACTCAGGTGACAGTGCACAGGAACCTCAGCTCTTGTCAGCCAAAAGTTGTTCGCAGAAATTTATTACAACCTTTCCCCCACCCCAAAGGAATATGTTACCCTGAAAAGACTTAAACAGCTGATGCACCATTTACTGTGCATATTTCGCCCCCATATTTAACTCTATTTAACTTATACAGACTTTTGGTGGGAAGGTGGAGTGGGGGGATGAGGGAGCCTGGAGAGGGAGAGGGAGAGGGAGAAATCGGGTTCTTGACTACAGCAGACAGTGAACTGAATTAACAAAGAGGCCGTCAAGATTAGTAGATATTAGTCAGCCACGGGTAGAAGGAAAACCTCTGCAGAAGGACATTTTGAGTGGAGGAAATCTGGGTCGTTCTCAGCCTGGTTCCTCATTTGAAACACAGAACACTGAAAATGTTTTGTGTGACTGTTTTCCTAAATCTTCCAAGGATGAAACACAATTAGTGTCATTCTACATGCACAGGAGTATGGATATCTTAGAATATTGGGGCTTCCTTCTCTCCCTGAACCCGGAGTGGGAAAGGCTGCAGTGTTACTTAAGGAAAGGAAAAGATTCTCGCTTTATCTAAATCTTACCTGGCCGAAATTTCACAGTTCAACTAATACACATGGTGAAATCTTAGAATAGTTACATTACGTGCTGAAGATTAATTTTAGGATGAATGAATCATTTTATTCCAAATTTCTTAAGGGCAGAGATGGAAAGAAAAATAGATTGGTAATTATATAAATAGGACACTGGCCATCGTAAAGGCTTGAGATGGTACTTTAGTAATGCTTAAAGGAAAACTAAATGAGGACTCAGAGAAATATTAGTTTGGGAAAAAGAAAGTGTATAACTTATCTCATCTTTTCCATCACTTCAGTGAAATTTTAGAGACAATACTGAGTGTAAAATATATGTTATATAGTGTCTGATGTTCAAATGCAGTTCGTCGGAGATTTTAATAAAGACTGATAAATTTTCTAGACAAGGCTGTCCCCAAGTCAAATGGGAAATAGCAGTACATATGGTTTCTTTTGGTTTCTTTCCCACCGACCCTGTTCTTCCAGGGTCTAACCCGGGTTTCATTTTCACAGGACCTTGCTCTCAGAGCTAGTGTTTTGGTTTGGTGGTTTTTTGGTTTTGGTTTTGTTTTTTTGGAAAGAAGTAGTCTCTGCTTTGAGAAGTTCACTCCTAGGGACTCTGCTTCACTGCTCCAGGGATTTCATTGGGAATTTTTGGGGAGCAAAATCCCAGGCCGCGTGATATTCAGCGCAGAAAGTTCAAATCAGCTACATAGGTTGCATCCTACTCGTAAGGACAATTCTGGTTTCAGATAACCATATAGAAGCCATTTTTTTGCCCCCAAATCTTACTCAATTTCTACAAGGTCATGGATCTTGCATCACAACTGGAAACTTGAGCGTATTTCTGTCTTTCTAGGAAAGCCGCCATATATCTGCATATTAAGCTTTTACTTTCCTAAAAATTATAACATCCATTCCAACTTCAGTTTTTGTGTGTTCAGAATATAGCTAGTGATTTATATAGAGAGATCAGATGATGTATGTATGTATAATCTGTAATATATATAGTTGTATATATGTAATACCTACATATATAATTTGTATATATATATGGATACACATATATGCACATGCAAACATGCACACACATATTTATTGGATGCTCTGCAAAAATAAATTCACTTTTCCATACCTAAACAGCCACTGCTGTAATGAGCATGGCCGTATCTTACTCCTCTCAGTACTCTCAGCAGCTAGCAAAATGCCTGGAACATATTAGGCAATCAATAAATATAAATATATAAATAAATAAAATTGGATTGATAGTAAAATTAATAACTTAGCCTCTGTTCACACATTTCCCCTCAAAACAGAAATATGTTAGTATGTGTTACCATATGAAATAGTGAGCTGAAAATGGCTTATGAGAAATATATATGAAAGTGCTTTGTAAAATTTTATATATATATTGGGTAGTGTTATGTTCCCATGAAATACAAACATTTGAAATGTTATAATCATACTATATGAGTATAGTTTTCGTAATAGATCCTGGATTAATAATAACCAATTGATACTAGGTCATTAGCTGAGAAATAGGTTTTTTTTTTCAAATATCAATAAAAGGATAATTCATGGATTTAATCATTTTTATTCCTTGCCTGAAACAGCATTAAATGTTTGGCTGTGAATAGGAACAAGTTGATAAATATTCTAATACTAAGATAGCGCCATTCATTTGAATATGTAGGCATATCATTATAATAGGTGGTATGTTAGGTTATGATATTGATTTCAATATTACATGTTTAGCTATTGTTTTAGGGTATGAATGTTAGAGATTATTTTAATGGTAGAATTAAGGTTTGAAGGCATATGAAGAAAATTCTAATGAGGACACGGTATTGATTCCTTAGCCTTGAAGATGGCCAACAGTTCACCAGAGAATGGTTGGGCTGAGGCTGCTGAATCTTAAGCTGTTTAGGCACCAACATGAGAATCATAGAAAACAATAGATCGTTTATAGTTTTTCTCTCTAGAGAAGCATGAGCATTGATTTATGTTGATGGCTATCTTTGTACAGCAAACAGAATTATTTTAATAGAAAAACAATCCTTTGTTTATTTTGTGTGTAGAACATATGTGTTAACTTGAGATGTATTTGGGGAGTTTGTGCTGTATAAGACCATTTTTCTGGTCTAAAAGCAAGGTGTAACTTCTTTTTCTTTTCCACTAGAGAGAGTTTACCAGAGAATTGCATGGCAACAATTCACCAAGAGTTAGCAGTTACTGAGCCTCTAGCAGGTGTATGGGTACAAAACTGGGTCCTTCAAGAAATATATCTTTTAAATGTCCATGTTTAGAGGATGTACTAGATGCACTGTAGGAATGAACAGCCATTTGAAAGGAAAAAGAATTGTTCTCTTAGATTGAATTCAGTGTACGTGTACGGTTTATGTTAAATTAGAATCTATACTGAGACTGGTGCATATGTTCTTTTCTCGTAGACTATAAAATGGAAATAATACATTAATATTCACATCCTCAAGGATTGTGTGATACTGTACTACGTGCGTGCGGAAATGTAGCTTTTAAATGTTTTGTTCTGAAGGAAATAAAGCAAAGTTATTTTCAAAAAGAATGTAGAATGACAGCTTCATCCATTCATTCCCAACTATTTATTGAGTACCTGCTAAGTGTGAGATGAAGCTCTGGGTGGTGGGGGTTTACACAGCAGTGAACACAACAAGTGTTGTCCCTGCATCTATGGAACTTAACTCCTAATGGTAGAGTCAGACAATAAACAAATATGCAAATAAATGCATATTCTCAGAGTTACATAGGAAGTTAAAGGAGGATGTGGGATTAGGGAGTGAGGGAGGTTGCTATCTGAGATGGGGTAGTCAAGGACGGCCTCTCTGATGAGATGACATTAGAGCCCAGACATGAAAACCGTGCGAGTATCTGGGGGAAGAATGTTCTATCCAGAGGGAACAGCAAGTGCAAAGGCCCTGGCGTAGGAATGAGCTTGGTGTGTATGGCTCACCGAGGGGACCATAGTGTTAGAGCAGAGTAACTCTGCAAAGAGTTCAGGAGCTGCTTTTTAAATGAGGGGTTTTAAGTTGATTGCTAATCATATCCATTTGCAGTCACACCCCTGTAATGCTCCATAAATGTGTGGATTACAAGAATACACATTTATTTAGTGCTGTACTTTACTTACGAAACATTTCTTCACGTTTACAAGGACTGTTCCTAGCTGCAAAGAGAGTCCTCATCCAGATCCACAGTCAGCATAGGCTGCATTAAGTTCTCAAAGTAATTTGCTAATTAATAGTAGCAATAATCTTGTGCTTTGTTTTCATTGTTCTTATTGATTTCTTCTGTCTCTACCTCTCTGGGGTTTTTTTGCATGAACATGTCAATCGAATAAACATTCTTCATCTCATATATCGTTTATTAACTATTAAAATAATTGTATACCACTAATTTCACTAATAAGTATGTTTTGAGCTGGAGAATTTGCCCTCCGTGAAGGAATTACCTCTTAGGGTGAGAGAAGACTGTGAACTATTCACTTACAGAATTTAAAATATCTTTTATATTTCTGTAAGAACCAAAATTAAAGTTAAATCTCCAAAACAAATGACTTTTTCAAACATTTAAGAGTAAACTTTAGGGGGCTGGCCCAGTGGCGCAGCGGTTTTGTTCTCGCTTTGGCAGCCCGGGTTTCGCGGGTTCGGATCCCGGGCAACGGCCGCCGCACTGCTTGTCAGCCACGCCGTGTCGGCGTCCCATATAAAGTAGAGGAAGATGGGCACGGATGTTAGCCCAGGGCCTGTCTTCCTCAGCAAAAGGAGGAGGATTGGCAACGGATGTTAGCTCAGGGCTAGTCTTCCTCACACACACACACACAAAAAGAGTAAACTTTAAAATCACCTAAAATAGAGTTTACATGTTAAACGCCTAAGGATACAGTCTTCCCTTTTGCAAAGAAATGTGTTCTCTCCGATTTTATGTGAGACATCTCTATTTTTTTCCTCTGTCTTAGAGGCTAGGATACAATGAACTATTTCCCTCCGTAAAAAAAACAGCAGTGCCAGCAATAATCCCTGGTTGCTGACAATCGGCCTTTGTGTCAGAAGGGCACCGGCCAGTGGTCGAGTCACGCTGGAGACATACGGCCCGTTTAAAGGTGGCTGCAGCTTCTCGCCTTGATTGTTGCAGGCAGAAGGACAAGCCGGGCATCGTCCGGTATTTCAATTTTGCAATAAAAGCCAGGTATCTAGTTTTTTCGTGAAAAATCTCCCAATTTTAAAATGTTGATTCTATTAAAAAAATACTGAGTTGGCTAACAAAATTCACTTATAGTTCAGATTTTGCCTGTGGTTGCTAGTTTCCAAGCTGTGCATTGCATATTCTACAGCAAAAAAAAAAAAAAAGTTGTTTATTCATTCATTCAACAAACATTTGTTGAATACCACATCATGAGTGGCACTATGGGACTTTCAAAGATAAATAATTCATTGCGCTCGAAGAACTGAGTCTGGTGGATGCCTCACGCTAGCCTGGAAAATAGATCTGTACTCATTGTTCAATTATTTCCTGTATGTTTATAGGCTTCAAATCAACACTTAGACTTCCAGTCTGTCAGCAGACCTTCAGTATATCTAATTTCCTTCAAATATGATGTATCAATAAACTTGGTCTACTTGTAGCAACATGAATACATGTGCAAAGCATAATAGTGAGGAACAAAGAAATTAAAAAGTTGCAAAAGATATGGAGAATGACTTTATGTGAATTTTTAAGGCACACAAAACAGCACTAAATATTATAGGAACATCCAAGTGTAGGAAAAGTGTAAAAGCCTCCAGAGCTGGAGGATAACAACGCTCACTTGAGGACAGTGGTTGCCTCTGGGGGAAGAGGGAGGAATGAGATGGAGACGTTGGTCTGTAGTTGCATCTGCAACACTTTATTTCTTTAAGAACATCTGATGCAATTTTGACAAAATGTAAACACTTTTTGAATCTTGGTGATGGGTACTTAGGCATCCCATGTTTTCTCCATCTTCCTGCCTACAGTATTTTCCATAGATAATAAAAGTAAAATAAGAATGTAAAAAATCAGCGTGACTAAATTAGATTTTTTCCCTTTATTTCTAAGGGAATGGCTTTTCTAATTTTCACCATTGCTTTAGTGGCGCTAGCCTCCCAGATTTAAATTATTTAAATTTTCCCTCTCGTTCTTCCCCAGCGGCTAACCCATTCTGTTACTTATGAAGTCGACCTTCAAAACATCTTTCCATTTGTATCGTATTGTTATGTATCATCATTTCAGCCTCACTCCCTGCAGGGACTCTGGCCCAGCCCACTGTTCCGTGCGGTCGTCCTACTGCATCCTACATCCCTGACTTCTGCATGTGAAGGGCTTTCGTCCCTGTTCTCGCAGCATCAGGTCACTACAGTCGATGTCCAGTACTGAGCCCAGTGCCACCAAACGCTACCCACTGCTGCATGTTTCAGTTCAAAGTTTGGTCCACAGATACTTTATCATAATTTTATGTGTGGCCATGCCCCCTTCATTGTGTTTTAAACTTTGATGGCTGTGCATTGGGCATGAACGAGAGGAATTCTGTGTGTACTCATGCCATGGTCCACTGAATTGCAATGATAGTTCAGACAGGCGGTTATCTTGGCTGGAGTGTATGGAAGATCTGTCAAATTCTTATAGCAAGTCGTTTCTTCTTTTAGGTCTAGTGTGGACCAACAACTTCTTGGGTTCAATATCCTCTCAGTGACATCAGTGCTGACATGCCAGACTGAGGCATGTAAGAAACTAAAGAAAAGGTAATACTGGGATGAAGCTTCTATTCTGTACTTCAGATTAATAAATGGAGGAATTGCTAATCCACAGATCTTAGGTTGTTCACTGATTTTGTTTCCAAAATTAGTACTCACTCTAGGTAATATTTTCAGGAGATAGGTGGGCTAGTACAAAATTGCTAAATGTTCTGTGAAAAGGTGAGCTGTTCGGCTTACAGGGGCACCTAAAGTTTATAAAGCGCCTGACTTCAGCTACTTGGTGTTTTTCCCCAAAATAGATATTTGGAAAGTAGGGTAGTAATTCGATTGATTACATATTAATACTTGCGGAAAAGAGATTTGTTTTAAATTCCCTTTTAAATTCAGAAACAGTGAAAATTATATGTGGAGACTGAGAAGCTATGATTTAGAAATCAGTGTCAAGGGATCCAAGCATTCAGCTCTTACCACCAGTGGCAAAACCATCACACAGTCACCAGCCACAACTTTTCTGGCACAAAATCATTGTGAGCACAAGAGAATTTATCCCAGAACAACCAAATTAGAACACTTTCATGTTGGACCTTTTTTAGATAGTCTTCTTTACTTCTGGAATCTTTCAAGTAAAGCAACTGTCATTCCTACTTTATAGATCAAACAAACTAGAGATGAAACGCTGTAGCCAGTTTCAAAATCCTCCTTTGCGCCTTTCCGCCATTTGCGAAGCGTCCGTGGCACTGAAGAAAGTCCCAGGTAGGAGTCTCTGGTGTGGAAATCTTTCATCAGATCTAAGAGGACGGGCCAGATTCCTCATTAGTCACGTCAGCCTTGGCCGCAGCGGGGCAGAGCACGTGGAGGGGGAAGTCGTGGATCATCAGCCTGCAGCGAGACCTCCCCGCACCCGCTGTGCAGAGACTCTGCCTGTCAGCTCTGCTCAGTGACACCAGCACTAACTGCCCACTACCAGCTGCCACCCTTCAAACTCCTGTTTTCTCTCTCCCACTGTATCAGAATCTCCATGACGGCAAACCGCTACCTCCGATAATTCCATGTTTCCTCTGTAGCCCTCTCGATAGGACTTGCATTTGGGAGTAGTGGAACAAGAATTTGTTTCACATCATGTGATTTTTCATTAAGAAAAATTTTCACATTTCCCAAAAGCTGGAATATTTCTCTTCCATTAAATTTAAATGCACTACCCAGAACCTCCTTTGCGTCCTGTACTTTAATTTTTCTCACAATGATTCCCAGATGCCACATCCTCTGCGGAGAACACTCTGCAATGTGGTGTGCATTATAGCAGGAAACGGATCTGGGCACCCCCGAGTGCTCCCTTCTGATTCTAATATTTGTTCCATAATAAAAAACAATGTATTTAGAAGTGATGGATGATATTATGTCCATGGAGATTTCCACCAAGCAAAGGAATTTTTTTCCTCAACACCCAATATTGTAAAATTCTACTTCGCATATAGCCATTATGCCAGGAAACGGTTACAGATGCGATCCTGATGTGCTTGTTTGCTGTTTCCCCAATTAGTTGTGGTGTATTAAAGTGAATAAAATCTTTTGGCAGCTATTTTTGCTGAAGCATTCTTATCTACATTAAAAGAACAATAATTGTGAGTATTCTGATTTGGAAATAAAGAGAAATTGAGAATGTTGGGGGAAAAATGCTAAATAACAGAGGGAGAAAAGCAGTCCCTAGAGCAGAACACAGAAGCTTAAGATTTAGGAAATAATTTAAATTTTGCTGATGCCTCTCCTCCAGCCTCCGGCTTTCCTGGGCTCTACAGAAGATTCTAGGATGTGAAATGAATCAAGGATCAATCCTGCTTTAGGATAATCCTTTCATCTATGGAATGTGAATGTAAGGAGATTAATGGATACAACGAATGAAATTCTAGGTTTCTTATTTTGGTGCTTAATATTCCAGAGCTGCTAGACCGCTGTTGACTAGGCAGGATAGAATCCCCTAAAACCACAAAGTATATGCATCCTGATGGGAAATGAATGTTCCAGCAGGAGGACGTAACACATGTCGGGAATATATACTAACACATACTAGGCAATGATAATAATAACCACTAACGGTGTTTGCTGAGCACTTTCCGTGTATATTAGGCATTCTTCTAAGTGTTTACCACAAACATCCCCCTTAATCCTGCAACAGGGCTATAAGTTAGGTATTATTACCATGACCATTTTAGAGATGAGGAAGTTAGAGGACAGGGAAGTTAAGTAGTTTGCCCAAAGTCATGCTGCTCGACTTGAACCGGAGAAGTGTGGTACCAGAGCCAGACTCCTGACCTCTGCTCTGTTACCTTTCTACGTGTACAATAAATATTTGTTGAATAAATGAGGGGTAGTGGTTTGAGGGAAGAGTTTAGTCCTCAAGTGTATTGGGGCTGCCAGTTGGGTTTGTAGAAGAACCTTACACAACATTGCAAGAATCTGTTAATCTAAAATATTACATCCCCAAAACTACAGAACACAAGGATAGCACCAGTAAGTGTTTGCTCATTGCAAACTATGTACCAAATCTCAGAGAGAGGCCCTTTGATCTGTAATGTCCTGTGTGTCGCAAACATTGGTTTCTTCTGTAATTCTGTCTTGATAATTAAGATCAGCCTGTGGTCTAAGTTCTGAATAGTTAATAATAGTGACCAGTATACATAAGCTATCCTTCAAAGAAGGCATTAGTTGCCGCCGTGTCTGGTAATTGAGATAATGTGTGAAGTATTTCCATTCGGCCCTGTCTACTGAGAAAACTTAAGTTGCGTCTCACTGAGTGCGTTCTACTAAAATTCAAATTCCAAAATAGCGTGTTCATAGCTGATCTTTGAGGGCCCAAAATTTCCTCAGCGTCAGACTGACAACTGATAAGATAATTGCTCTCTAGTAAAGTACGCTTTATTTGCCTACTAAATTTCTTGGACAAAGCCCATGAGATTAAAGAATATTTCTGTCCTGATGCTTCTTTTCTCCCTCAAGCATCCTGAGATATAGCTGGTGTAGATGGATTTTTATCCCATTGGCCAGATGACCCAACAGACTTCTAAAAGCGTTAGTCTATCAATGACTTAAGCTGGGGTGCAGCTCTCTGGTTGCTGCGCAGGTCAGGTGGGGTACTCTCACTTACCTGGGTCACCGCCATGGTGAGAGCCTGTGCTTGCTCACTCGGCTGTTGTTGGGGGAAGACAGGCAGAGTGGATGCTGGGATGTAGTGGAAAGAAGATGAGCTTTGAAGCTTTAAGTTTCAGATCTATCGCTCAAAAGATGTATTCCCTCAGAGCACTCTAAAAGCTTTCTGAGGCTCAGTTTTCCTTTTCTGTGAAATAGACATAATACCTAGCCCTAAAACTCACCACTTTGGTCCATACAGTATGGAATACAGTATTTCTAGCCTCTTCTCTCACTACCTGACACCCGAGAAAATTGGATATATTCCTCCATCTGTATAGGTATGTGGTTTTTCTATTTCAGTGTCTTTGATTATGTTGTT
Source organism: Tapirus indicus (assembly GCA_031878705.1). Lineage (NCBI taxonomy): Eukaryota > Metazoa > Chordata > Mammalia > Perissodactyla > Tapiridae > Tapirus > Tapirus indicus. The sequence goes on along the minus strand of CM062918.1, from coordinate 150,979,381 downwards.
CCTTCTTCCTGGCATATCCATTTACCTCATTTCCATGTGTCTGAAACCTACCTCTTTTTCAAGTCCCAGTTTAGATACTCTGAAATGAAACTTTCCACTTCCACCAAGCAGAAGTAATTCTCTCTTCTTTTTGTTCCAGGTACTCTGGAGGCACTCAAGGGCATTTGGCATGCCCTTCCTTGGGTTGCCCCCATTTATTGCTGCTTGTATGTGTCCTACTGGACTGCAAGCCCCTTGTGAGGGAAATCGTGTCTGTTCCATCGCTGGATCCCTATCCAGTGCTCAGTGTGACTCCTTACACATTGGCAGTCAATATTGTGTGTTTAATTGAATTGAATGAGAGAGGGAAACTGAACTTTGTAAATCTCTGGACCTGTCTCCCAGCCCAGGCTTGAGGGCCTCAGCTTCTTTGACTGAGTCTGATACAATCTAAGGTGATGAGGGATTCAGAGCTGATGTCTTTCTGTAGTTATCCAACTTGTAATCTGTATTCTTCAGGAATCGGTTGCTTCCTGGTAGACGGATGCACGCTCAGGATTTTATAGACTGATTTCATACATTTTTATGTATAGATTTTATACATTTTTTAAGATACTATCAAAGGGAATCAAGCCAGACCAACTTCAAACATGAAATTGCAGGGGAAATATGCAAACGTTCTGCATTTTATTTGATTTAGTTTAAGAAATGTATTGATTCTTTTTTTCTTTTCTTAGTTACTGCATATAGTCTTCTTCCTTTTTAAATTACAAGAGTGTTCATTCCTTTCTTTGCTGATCCCCTGTGAGTCTACATGGCAAAAAACCAAGAGAATGAATTTGTACGTTTCCATGTCTATGATAAAATGCAAGTCACAAAATGAACTTAAGTTTATCAATAGTGTTCTCTTATCAGGATCATCAACATATGTTATACATTGATTTTCCCTCTATATTGTTTTAGAAATATTTAATTATCAAGTTTCCATTACAATATTACTCATGTAACTAGGTGATAAAAAATGCCCTTAAATCTCCAGATAAAAAACTGAACTTTGAGCTGTGGATGCACACTGGACAGTCTGGTGCTAAAGATTTGCCATAAGTGAACCTAAAAAATATTACAACGTGGGTGATAATCTCACCAACTCTCTCCTCAATTTCCTGCTCTCAGTGCATTCAGCCCTTCTCTCATGGAATCCTGGGCTTGAATACATTATTCTATCTGCCTCTTTCGTTGCTTCTCAGCAGTTAGTAATAAACCCAAAGGACTCAGTCTTTCAGACCATTTTCATGACTGCAGGGATCACACTGGAATGCTTTAGAGTGAAAGGAACATTTTGGCTGAAACTCAATTTGACAAATATTTATCGAGCAACTGCCATGGGCTGGAAAACCAGGGATGCCCATCCATTACTTGTTTTGTTTGAGCTTAGGGAAGGAGGAAGACACACACCCGGCTATCATACAGGTCAAACCATGATAAACGTGAACGGGGAGAGAAGAGCACCTCAGGATGAGGAAAGGAAAAGCATTAACATTAGTGAGTACCCTATCCTCTAAGGGGTGATATTCAAAGCATTCAACAATCTCTGTGGCCAGGCGCTGACTAGACAGAATGGACGTTGGCCACAGCCTACAGCAGCTCCTGCAGAGCCAGACAGCACCCCTTTAGTTGCCAGATCACGGGAAGGTCTGAGGTAAAGTGGGTCAGGATCGGGGTAGAAGACACTGGTGGGGCTAGGGGATGAAGGAGAAGCACATGAAGGGCAACAGCTTTTACCAGCTGTTTTGAAAGTATTTTGATATTTTACCCCTGATATGGCCATCTTGGTGCAAAGCAGCAGAGGATCAAACACAGCCACCCCATGAGCTAAATATGATTAAGCAGAGTTTAAAATGAGGAAGTCACATATTAGGGAGGGGATCGAGGCACACAGCTAGTAGAAGAGAGAACTGAGCTTAACCTGCATCTCCCTCGTCCGTAATAGTGACTAATTCATACTGACAGATCCAGAGAGGGAGCAGGAGGAGGAAGATGATCATGATGTACAAAGAAAGCACCTTTGAGCTGGGCCTTTAAAGTCAAAGGTATTTTATCATCTCATCTCCAAGAATATGTGATGTTGGTTTGTTCCATCCCTAGGAAGGGTCTTATCATTCTTTCCTCGCTAACCTTCTCTCCCTTCCTTTCTTCCCATTATTTACCACTTTCTTCAGATAAAAGTTCTTAGTCTAGGGTTCAATTGCTGGGGGGCCTTGAATGACCTCCAGGGACCCCAGAACCCCTTGCATTTGTGCCTGCCAGTGTGCATTTTTTTTTTTTACATTTTTCCCATTTTTTTCTTAAGTTTTCAAGGACTAGTTGAGTGACAGCTACATTTGTAAATTACAATTTGATTTCATTTATTGTTTTAGTAACTAGAATATTTACATTTTCTTGGGAATTGTGTAAATACAGGGCTTTTGTCCTCAAAATTTTAGGAAGTTAATTCAAGGATATTGCATCCCAACGTGCATTTTTGTGGGAAGATGATCCATAGTGTTCTTCTGGTTCTCGAGGCCTCTGTATAACTCCATTACGTTAGAGGAAACTAAAAAATATTCCACAGATGGAAATTTTAAGTATTATGATGTCACATAATGTAACATTCTGAAAATACAACATGTCCACTTGAATTTCAAAGACCTGAAAAAGTGAGTACTCTCTCTTTGGCATTTATGTTTATATTATTATCAAATAAAGGCATTTCTTCTTGCACATACCAGTGAATACACTGAAGCATTTTAGAGAAACGAGAGACCACAGAACTTAGGCACCCCACACAGAACTTGGCAGACATGGCCACACATTAGCTATGGCCAACATTTAGAGACCACAGGTCATAGGTGCAGTTCCAGTGCATGGGGCAGTGGTCGGGGGGGCTAGTGCAGTGGTCAGGATCCGACCGTTGGAGTTCCACCTTGGCTGTTGCTTCCCTGCTCTGTAGCTTCAGACAAGTTACTTAATCTCCATGTGCCCCCATACCCTCATCTTGAACATGAGGGTACTAATAGTACCTATTTTTTACAGTTACCATGGAAAGTAAGTGGTCGATGGAAGGTGGGCTGCTGGACTCTTGCAGCAGGGCCCAGTGGCAGAGGATCAGAGGACTAAACATCCCGCTAAACCCTCCTCCTGTCAGCTCTCACCTCATCTTGCTCCTTGGCCTCTATTTGCCATCACCTTTGTGCCAGGGTCCCCTGTTGCTGTACTCTCATCTTCACCCATGGCTTCCTCTGTCCCATCGGTAGGGTGGCAGCAAGTAGAGGGAATAGACACTGATTCTGGAGGCTTGTCCTGTTTTAACGTAGCAAATATAAATATCCTGATTCCAGAACTACTCATTCGATGGAGTAAAACTCAAAACAAAGGAAAGCAGAACCTCTATTTTATGCTTTACCCAGCAAGGTTCATATTCTTAGCTTTCTAATATATTTCTAAAGTACAGTTAACACTTGTGGCCATGTCAGTGAAACTGTCAATCAACAAACATTGCTTGAGAGCTCAATATACATAAAACATAAAGGGAGATAAAAAGTAATTTCATTTGTCAAAAGTAAATATATAGGATGCAAAGATTAGCAATGATTCTGTATTATCACCCATTCCTATTTGACTGAAATCTTGTGTACCTTTTTCTGTGTTTAGAGTTTTTTAAAAGATGAATGGACATTGCAGCCCATCTTGAGAAAGCCATGGCTGAGTCAGTTAAGAAACATCACTCTACCACTTCTGAACCTTCTCTTCCAGCAACTTTAATCCCCAACAGCATCTCTTTTAATACTGATGGTTCCATCCAATATAAGGAAAAGCCATATTCCTCTGCCTCTGAAGCCCTAGACGCTTACATTGACGATTTTCATTTAAGCTGTGAGCTTCCCGATATTGATGATACAAAGGTTAACCTGGATCAGAGCCCTCTTGAGTTTCTTGCTAAACTAAACAGTGGTAAGCTTTCATTATTCTCTGAGTTCAGTTTTTAATTATCTGTAGAAAGCTGATGCTTTGAGAAGTTCTATGCTCTAAAAGATTTTTTCCTTGGAAAATAATTGTCTTACAATTCATGAATCTTTTCCTAAGATTGTTATATAGTTTTACGGTTCCAAAACTTTTTCAGCAGTGGATTCCTTTGAATCGAGAGTGAATTACAGAAAACACATCCCAGTCTTGATTTCAGAGTGGCAAGGTTGTGGCCTTGGGCGTTGTGACTGAAAGTGTGACGAAGTCACTTAAATCCTCCAACCTACTGTTCCCCTTTTATGAAATGAGGATAATAATAATTATGATGCCTCACAGGGTTATTGTGGGAACTAAAGGTATGTGGAAGCACTCTGTGAATTGTAGTGGCTGTGGAGTGCTCAGCTTCTGTCTGTAGCGCAGAGAATGCTATAGTAGAGGTGGACGACTTGAGCTCTGGCTCCCGTCCTGCTATGACAGCTGAGACAGAAGAGTCACTTACTCTACCTGGCCTTAGTGTCTTTGTCAATAAGATGAGGAGACTTCACCTTATGAGCGTCGTAGCTTTAAAATTCCATACTATGTAGATGGCAGAAAAATAAAATTGATCTACTCCAGTATTTCTCATTATAAAGGTGTCATTTGTAGAGGCTAAAAAAAATACTATCATGAAAGCAAAACGGCATGTGAATCTGAATTTATGGCTGATAGCCCATGAAGCTCTTGGGGAAGTAGACTCCTCTGCTAGTAACTTCTCTGATCTATATAATAGGAAGAATAATAATAATAGTAAAAGTGCCTGCTTCTCCACCAAACATGGTCTTTTTTAAGAGTATATGTTAGTGTGCACAAAAGGATGTTGGAAAACTATACATTACAAAAGTAAGACGGCATTTATTGTTGTTGATTTTAGATTATTATGAAAACATTTACCATATTATTGCATGCTATACTTAATATGCAAAGTTAGAGTATGTGAAACAGCTTCTTATTGTTTCATAAGTGAAAACACATAGAATGACAAGAGGATTCATGCAAATTTGACATAGTCCTATGCAAGAGAGATCCATGTCTGTTTGAGCTAAGTTATACTGGTTATAATATTAGACATGGTTTGATAACTGGGCAGGCATGATATGGGGATTGAGCACGAAAGTGTGGTTTAAGTGCCTGTGTTATCTATGCAATTGAAGTGCAAAATATATTGTAATTTATTCAGTAATACTGCTGGATTTCCTGACAAGGATTTTCATTCTTTTTTTGAGGTTCGGTGGTAGAGTTTTTCTGTGTCAATTCTTCTCCTTGAATCCAGAGAAGAGATGGTGTAGCTGGCACTTGTTAATGACTCGGAATATGATACAGGCACTTGCTCTTTCCCACGTCCTTTTGCGTTATTAACTCCACCATCAGTGTTATCTTGACACTTCTTTGTAAAGGGAAATAGAGTTTTTACTTTCCTTATGATTATGAAAGTTATATGTCATGGCAAGAAAATTTCAGAAAACACCTAAGAAGAAAACAGAAACCAACTGTAATCCCAACAGAGAAATCTACTGTTGATAGTACCATATCAATTTCCCCTTTTCACTGAGAATATATATGATAGAATTTACTGTCCACACTGTTCCATAACCTTGTTTATTCACTTACCAATATATTGTGAATATCTTTTCATGTCATTAAAACAGTTCTGTATCTTTACATAGTATTTCATTGTCTGTCAGGACATTTGAGTCGTCACTAATGTCTTTACTATTCCAAATGTTGCCATTGCCACTATTGTACATACATGTTTGAGTAGTTGTCCAGTTATTTCCTTAGGATAAGTTCCCAGGAATGGAGTTTCTGGATCAAACAGCATGCACGTTATTGAGCTGCTTCTGTCGTTTGTGTGCTGCGGGGACTGTGACAGCTCCCCACTGTCCTGAAAATAATGCTCAAACTCCCTAATATGGTCTCAAGGCCATTGGTGATCTGGCTCCTACTTAACAATCTAGCTTCAGTTTCTCATCTCTGCTGCCACCACACACACACACACACACACACACACACACACACACACACACACACACACACACACCCTTATCCCACTGCACTCCTTGCTCCAGTCATGCTGTACTGCCTCTCGTCCACAGGGTGCTCATGCTGCCTCTCGACCCTTCACATGCAGTTCCCTCCAACAGCCTCCCCTTCTTCTGGTTAACCTCTTTCTGGCCTCGGTTTAGATGTCACTTCCCCCCTCTCCCCATAAAGTCCAGTTTAGCTGCTCCTATTGTGTCTTCCCTTAGCACCTATAATGTCCCCTAGGATGGCACTTCACACTGTATTGTAAGAACCTGTTCACTGGCTCATCTTCCCCGCTGGACTGAGAAGGCCCTCCAAGCCTGTGTCTTGTTTACCGTGGTCATTCTCCTTGTGACTTGGCGCTGAGGATGCCCCGTCGATTCTTGTTGAAGAATGAAGCATTGCCGCCGTGGTCACATCGCGTGTTTCTGTGACTCCGTGATCTTCTTTTTTCATTCTAGGCTACCCTTTCTGTTGATGGTATGGCTGTTAGAGAAGCTATTGTCTCCCCCTGCATCTTTTTTTTATTGTTAATCTAATTTATGACATACTTACTCAGAATAAAGAGTGGTAATATCTGTTTCTCCTTCTCGTCAGATCAACATGAGCATGATCTGCACATTCCCCGGGGTGGTTAACACTGAGAACCTTATAAGATACATGCAAAGTGAGGGAGAGAGGTGACTCATAATATTAACACCTGTAATATTAATCTTTTCAGTTCCTTACTAAATTCTCAACTCATGATTTATTTGGGTCAGTCCCTAAAAGACCCACCCCCACCACTTCTTCACTCAATCTGACTCATTTAGGCTCATCCTGTAAGACTCACCTCAGATATTACACATGTAAGACTCGCCTCAGATGATACGTGTGAGACTCGCCTCAGGTGGCACACGTGTGAGACTCACCTCAGATGTTATACATGTGAGACTCACCTCAGATGTTACACATGTGAGACTCACCTCAGATGTTACACATGTGAGACTCACCTCAGATGTTACACATGTGAGACTCACCTCAGATGTTACACATGTGAGACTCACCTCAGGTGGTACACATGGACGACTTGCCTCAGGTGGTACACGTGTGCGACTCACCTCAGCACACGTGTGAGACTCGCCTCAGATGTTACATGCGTGAAACTCACCTCAGATGTTACACATGTAAGACTCACTTCAGATGCCACACAGTTTTCTCCAAGACCCCACCAGCTGTTTCTCCTGAGTGCTGGTAGCATCTATGCAGATCTTTCCGCTCACCATGTTTGACTGCATATGTCTGTTTCTGTGAGTTCTGTGAGGCATCAACACTGTCTCGGTTATTACTGTTTCCACAGAGCCTGGCATAGTTAAGTGAACTTAACTAAACTGACAGATAACTCAAAAGAATTACTACCTTGATGTGTCAGATAAAGCTATATTTGTCTAAGACAAGGCAAAAATGTGACTATATCTACCAGGTATACTTATACGTGGTCCACTCTAGAATTTCTTAGGTATTGCATGGAAATTTGGGGGATCCTCTAAAAAAAGTTATTAACACTCTTTGCATTGGATTTTTTCATTGTCTAATTCACTATAATGTTTTTCTGTTCTTGTTGTATAGGGAACTTTTTCCCCCCAATGGGGTTTACAAACTCTTTCCAGGCAATATTTTGTCTGTTTTTGCCTTGAAAGTCAACTGATTTTCCGTGTCTTGGAAAATGTGCTTTGAGAGAACTAGAAAGAAGATTCTCTTGAAAGACTATGGCAAAATGCTGTATGGCTTTTACTTCTAACAGTAATCCCTTGAATACTTGTCTTTTAGTTTTTATGTTCATATGTGGAAAAAATGATCCAACAATGCTATAACAGCCTATTTTTTGGATGAGAGAGTTGTTCTTTCACAATAATGAAAAATCATAACTATTGATTTGAAGGTGGACTGATCTAGAAACCAAAGTAGAGTTTCCATGGATGTAAGAAAGAAAACATTCTTATACTACTCCTCACAGCCACTTTGAGAGACGTCGTCTGAGATTTCTGTCCTATCTTGGGTATCTCTGGGGTATTTGTCATATAATCCATTTGTAGTTTTAAGGTGGAGAAATAAAGAATCCGTTTTAAAGTCATCTTGTTACTCTAAAGATGATAAATTTACTTTTCAATCTACGCTCGTCCGATGTTGAATCAACAAACTGAATCATGCATTTATTTAGTGCCAAATACGTGCTAAATAATATGCTTGGAATTAGGGGTAGAGTCAAGCACAGTCTCTGTTTGAATAACCATGATCCCTACCTTCAAGAACCTCATATTTTATTGGTAATTCAAATAAGCATAACACCAACAATTATACTACACTGTGGTAAGTGCTAAAATGGAAGTATGCATGATGTCTGGGAGCAAAAGAACATGCACCTAAGGCAGGTTGGATGATTGGAGAAGGTGTTTAGAGGAAATGACCCTTCAGCTGAATTTTGAAGGCCAAGTAGAAAATATCAGGTCAAGAAGAGAAGGAGGGAGAGCTTTCTAGAGAGAGGTGTGGGTGTGTGGTAGAAAGGCACTTCATGCATTCAGGAGGTTACTGGTAGTTCAGGATGGATAGAAAGAAGAAAGGTGTTGTTTAATTCTATTTCCTCAGAGTTTGTCTCAACTTCAATTGTAATTCTACTGGTGTAGCTGTGCTTGTACTAAGTTCATCCAGTTCTTCGTATGTGTCACGAGAAAATAGATTTTGCTCATTCTCGTGCGTGGCAATTTTTAATAGAAAAATGACAGTGAGTATGTTGGATGCAGATGTTTTCTACAGCTTTTATCTCTGAAATTTTAGACTTTCATACTAGAAAACACAAAAATTAAAAAATTAAATAAGAATTTGATCACAGTTCAAGCAGACATTTTATGCTGGATTATTTATCAGTCTTTTCTATGGTTCTTTCTAACTCCTGGAACAATGACTTAATCCCTTCAAAGCCTGCCTACTGAAAGAGTCATTCTCCACTTGCTACCCAGCCCCGATGGGCCCACCTCCACCTGATCTCCACTCCAACTACTGCGCTGTAATTGGTCCCTTGATGCTGATGTCCTCCCCACCGAGCTACCATATACATCACGCTGTTTCATGCTATAAGATTTCACTAATGCTATTCCCTCTTGCCTGAAATACCCTCACCCCCCAACACACACACACCTTCTTCATATATGTAGCCCGTGCTCACCCTTCAAAACCCAGCTCAAGCTCAGCCTCTGCCAGAAGGTCTTCCTAATCCTTTTCTGCCCAGATGCTTTGTCTCTGTGCTCCTGCACCCCCACGGCCCTGAGTATACTAGTGGGGGTGTCCTCTACTACTAGTATACTGTAACTCACAGTAATAAAATACTAACATTTATTAGTATGTGTAGGATACATACATATGTGTGTATATTTGCTACTAATAGTAACACCTAACATTTATTAAACTCCTATTATGTGTCAGACTATTAAATGCTTTATATACATTCTATCCTCTAGTCCTCACAACCACACTATGAGATAGAATCCCCATTTTACAAAGAAGGTAAGCAACAGAGAGGTTGTGTAAGATGCCCAAGGGCACAGAGCTGTAGGCGTTGCCTCTGGATTTGCACCCAGACACTCTTACTCCAAAGTCCCCTCTCGGGGCCAGCGCTCTACCGCATGCACTTTATGTGTGTTATAAATAAAACTATGGGAGATACGACAGAGAACCCCCCCCCCAAAAAAAGAGGAGAAAAAAAGAAATCCTAGGACTGATCACAGACGTGATGATCTGAGTTTTAAAGACTGATCTAAATTGACAGACTCGGTTCCATATTTTATTTCCTTGATTCATCATAGTAAGAACTAATTAATGAGCAGGAATATCGCCAGAAAGACAGGAAAAGCCCTCAAATTGGGGGAGGAAGCAAAGAGCCTGGCTGATTAGCTCTTGACTTGTTAATTATTTTTGCTGTCATTTAAAAAACTATTTTTAAGGCAGTCATAGAGAAAGCGTACAGTGGCCGACATCCTGGACTTTGAGTGAGAAGTACGAGGTTTGAATTCCAGCATTCTCGCTGCCCCATGCCATATCCCTAGGCAGCTTATTTCATCTTTCTCTCGTTTCATATATAAAATAGGAAAAGTAATACCTATCAAGGATGATATATTGAGGATTAAATAAAATGGTAAATGCGAATGTACCTAAAACAGTTACGTGTCACACTGCCAGTGCCCCCAGAATAATTTGTTTACCCTGGCGGAATGAAATGGAAACGATCGCACTTCTTAGTGGCTTCAACATTCTTTTCTTAAGTCTCTGCTCTCTCTCTAACACCTCAAACACTCCCACCTCCAGCCATGAGAAAAATGACTATATATTCTCCTATGGACAGCTACATCCTCGCCCTGGGGGGAACAGTGGCTCCCGTGGCTGCGTGTGTCAGCCTGCGACATGCATCTGAATGGCCCTCAGACTCGACATACACAATGTGGAGTCTGGGTTGGCAGCATACGAAAAACTTTTACTGTTCCCGGTGCATTTGGTAGCTGGCATGGATTTTGCAGCACTTCTGGGAAAACTGTGATTTATGTAGCCAACTCTTTTAGGCAGTTCAAGTATTTTATTATATCAGAATCTTGCTTGCTTAATTATATGTCCTGGTTTTGCCCTGAAACTTGAAGTTTTATCCTCTATTTATTTATGACCTTCCATTTCTCTCTTTCCTGAGTTATCCTATGATAGACACTTATGCTGGGAAATTGTGCAAGGAGCCTGAGCAAGACTAGAAGGCTGTGAGATCAGCAGAGGATTCCACAGTCTTAAAGGAAAATTGGTTCCCAGGGGGCTCAGTTTTTTAATGGATGAAATAAAAAGTTGAGATCTTTAAACTGAATACGGTTACTTTCTTTAACTCTTTATCATCTTTTGTAAATAAAAAAAGAAGCATAAGAACATAGCAAGGGAGAGAGATAAAATTATTATGAAAAAATTTTGGATCAAGATGAATGAAATATAGTTAAGCTATATGTTTACCCAAAGATTGTAGCTTTTCATTAATTTCATTTATTTGTTAATAAATATTCCATATATGTAAAATGAGAGCATGCAGAATGGATATGTGTGTTTTAAAGAATAATAATATGATATCCACATGCCCACGACCCAGCTTAAAATATGGAATGTTAGTGACCATGTGAGGCCCCTCCACCCCCAAGGACGTCACTGTTCTTTATCTCCCCTGATGTAATGCCAGCCTGTGTTTTTCTTTTATTATTCACCTACTTTTCTTTATAGTTTCTATTCTCCTCTCAGGGTAAGTTATGGTTGTTTCCAGATTTGGCTAATACAAAAGCTGTCCTAGTTAACTTCCTTGTAGTCATCTCATGTTACACACGTGCTGGAGTTTCTCTAGAATGCACACTGTGCAATGGAGTTACTGGGTTATGAGTGTGCACCTCCTCAGCTCTGCATCTCCAGGCCAGGCTGTCCCTATGGGGAGTCCTATTAGCAGCATATGACCTCCCATCACTACATTATTACTGTCTTAGTCTGCTTGGGCTGCCATAACAAAATACCGTAGACTGGCTGGCTTACACAGTGAAAATTTATCTTCTCACTGTTCTGGAGACTGGAAAGTCCAAGGTCAAGTTTCCAGCAGGGTTCAGTTTCTGGTGAGAGCTCTCTGGCTGGCTTGCAGACTGCCACCTTCTCGTTGTGTCCTTGATGGTGGAGAGAGAACAAGCCCTCTGGTGTCTCTTCCTATGGGATCGGGGCTCCACCCTTGTGACCTCATTTAACTTCAATCACCTCTTTGAAGGCCTTGTCTCCAACACAGTCCCATGGTGGGGTAGTGGTCAGGGTTTCAATATATGAATTGGGAATGGGGGAGGGATACAATTCAGTCCATAGCAATTATAAATACTTGCTATTGTCAGAAGTTTGGTTTTTTGATGTTTGGTTTTGGTTTTTTGTGTTTTTGTCAATCTAGTGGATATAAATTGACATCCCATTGTGGGTTTTTTCTTTTTTTATTGAGGTAAAACATATATAACATAAAATTTACCATTTTGGAAATTTCAGTGTACAGTTCAGTGACCTTAAATACATTCGTATTGTGCAATCATCACCACAATCCATTTCCAGAACTTTTTCATCTTCTTAAACTGAAGCTTTACACCCCTTAAACAATAACTCTGCATTCCCTCCTTCCCCAGCCACTGGCAACCACCATTCTCCTTTCTGTCTCTGCAAATTTGACTATTCAATGTACCTCGTATAAGTGAAATTATACAGTATTTGTCCTTTTGTGCCTGGCTTATTTCACATAGTATAATGCCTTCAAGGTTCATCCATATTGTAGCATATGTCAGAATTTCCTTCCTTTTAAAGGCTGAATAATATTCCATGGTAAGGATAGGCATACCTTGCTTTATTGAGCTTCACTTTATTGCAATTTGCAGATATTGCATTTTTTACAAGACCCTCCATCAGCAAAAAGTTTATGACTCACTGAAGGCTCATATGATGGTTAGCATTTTTTAGCAATAGAGTATTTTTTAATTAAGATATGTACATTGTTTTTTTACACATAATGCTATTGTACCCTTAATAGACTACAGTTTAGTGTAAACAAAGCTTTTGTGTGCACTGGGAAACCAGAAAATTCATGTGACTCACTTTATTGCGATGTTTGCTTTATTGTGGTTGGCTGGAACTGAGCCCACAATATCTCTGAGTGTGCCTGTCTTCCATTCGTAAACCAGACATGTTTTGTTTATCTACTCGTCTGTCGATGGACACTTGGCTTGCTTCACCTTTTGGCTGTTGTGAATACTGCTGCTATGAACATGGGTTTACAAATAAGTGTACAAAAATGGGTGTACCAGGGGCCGCCCAGTGGCGCAGCGGTTTTGTCCGCGCTTGGCAGCCCGGGGTTCGCGGGTTCGGATCCCGGGCGCCCGCAGACGCGCTGCCTGTCAGCCACGCCGTGGCAGTGTCCCATATAAAGGGGAGGAAGATGGGCACGGATGTTAGCCCAGGGCTGGTCTTCCTCAGCAAAAAGAGGAGGATTAGCAACGGATGTTAGCTCAGGGCTGGTCTTCCTCACAAAAAAAAAAAAAAAAAAAATGGGTGTACTGTTTGAGTCCCTGCTTACAATTCTTTTGAGTGTATATAATTAATTTTCATTTCCCTGATTACTAAAGAGGTTGAATATTGATCTTATTTTTATTGGCCATTATTAGCCATTTGTGTTTGCTCTTCTTTAAAATATACATTTGTCTTTTACTTTTTTTCCCTACCAAGTAACTTGTGTTTATTTTCCTTATTGATTTTTAGGAGTTATTTGTGTATTCTGTATACTATTGTTGCTTATGTGCATGGCAATTTTCCTCTCTTGATTGTGACTTGTGTTTTCAGTCTCTCCATGGTGGCCTTTTATTGAATAGAAGATCTTCATTTTAAGGGAGCAGAATTTATTTTTTTATGACTTCTTACCTTGTTTAAGAAGTCTTCTACCTTGAGGACATGGAGATATTTAATTTTTAAAAATTATAGTGAATGCACACATGAATATTTTAGGGACTAAAATGTAAACCGTGGGTGAATGTTTAAGGTTGAATTGGAAACTTCATTTGTCAAGTATTTTTTGAGTCTTTGCCCTCGTGGAGCTTATATTCTTTGAAGGAGAAAGACAGGCGTCAAATGAATATATAACATGATGCCAGCTTGTCATAAATACTGCAAGGAAGGACTAAAGGACATTCCTGTCGTTAGGGCCGTGTGAGCTGTGTGGAAAGCACACGAAAGTGTAATTGCAGCCCACAGACAGGGCTTCGTGACCCTCCTCTGTCACTGTTACTGCAAACTCGGTGAAAGTCATCTTATTTGTCAGCTAAATGTGTGGATTGAATCAGGTAACCTGTGTGACTCCTTTGACCTTGAAAAATGTTCTAGGATTCTGAGAATCTAAAAGATTTTTGCTTTATTAAAGGTCCTTGGGATAAACTGTTTAGAAGGAGGTAATATGATAAATTCAAATTTTCCTAAAGCTAAAAGAGCGTAGTTCACTTCCAATCCTGATTCTTAACTCTGTGTTCCGGGATGAATAATTTTTCATCATTTCCAATAAAATCAACGTTAGATTTCAGCTGAAGCCCTGTAAATGGAGGGCCATTTGTAAAGGAATTTCCCTCTAATTAAGGTGACTCTGCAGAGAAAGCCATTAAAGCAGGTCTTCCGTGATTGGCTGCAAAAAGGAAAGCACTAAAATGACTAAGTATTACTAGAGATTTCAAAATTTATATGTATCTTTGGAGCTAGTCTCATAAAAGGAAGGATTATTTAACAGTCTAAATTTTCAAAGATGGTTTTCATAGTGGGAAAAAAACGTAACACTGCTGACTTATCTCTGGACATTAAAATGTAAATTTCACCTTGGAGCGGGTGAAAATCTTTCCATGGATTGAATGCTAAATTAAGTGTGACAGGTGATTGTGATTAATCACAACATATTACCGGGAGAGGCAGAAAAGGAGCCTTCATTGCCTGGCGAAATACCACAACACGAAAGGAAAATGCTAAGATGGACCGTTTTTGAAGTAAAACATAAACCATTTCACAACTCTTTGAAGAACTGAACGAACGCATAGGAATTCATGTTTCCCATCCATCTGAGGGTTACCCTGGACTCTGACTCTCTTGAACTTGAGGGTTCAGAGTTCCCTCAAGATAACACTCTCCAGTGTGCTTAAGTATGTCATTTGACCGCCATTGGCCACAGTGTAAGACTTTACCAGTGGAGATGGATGAAGCCAGAGATTGCCCAGGCTGGGCCAGACGTCACGTAGTAGAGCGGGTAACAGCACAGTCTCTGGAACACAACTTCCTCGTTCAAATCCTAGTTCTGTCACTTATCGCTAAGAAAATTTGGGCAAGTTATTTAAATTCAGGTAATTGCTACTCTTTGGTAAAATGGGAATAGTGGTAACTTAATCCCTGTCTTTACTGATTAAAAGAAAAAGCTGTACTCACTGCCCCTCCCAGTACTTCATGTCATTTTCCCTGTTTAGCTTCTCCAGGAAAGGATACCTACCCCTAAGGTTGTACAAGAATTACATAAAATAAGACGTAAAATACTTAGCCAGCCCTTGGCACATAGTCAGTGTTAATACATGTTTGTTCAATTTTTGCTCTAGTTCTGTCACTTTAAAACACTCACCTTGTGACAATCCTCAGCTTAGATAGAAATTTCTGTATCAACCAGCTCACGTGGTAGGACCACCATGCTACAATTTGTCACCACTCTCATAATAATGACAAGGATAGCTTCATTTGTCCTTTTCCCTTTGTTACATAGAAAGTCAGGTGGCCACAGTGGATGGCATTGTATTGAGAGATAGAAAAAGCTTACCTCTTCTTAATGTTTACTAAATGGAGGAAAACAACAACAACAAAGACAGTGACACATTGTATGTGTCTTTAGTATTGCTGTTATAGTCAAAAAAGGTTGGGTGTAGATAATGTTTATTTTTATCATTAATAGTTTTCATGTTCTATTTGAATACCATCTTTAATATTCCTTTTATCAGAGCAGAAAGCAAAGTCAATGAACAAATACTTATTAAGCACCTCTAATGTGCTCGATACTGTATAGGGAATAAAAATAAATAAGGAATCATCCCAGCTCCATTGATTTTCTAATCAAGTCCATGCTGAAGGAAGTACTAGCTTTCCCAATTATCTTACTGTCATTACAGTAATAGGAAGCTTTACTTTCCTTATCTACTATTCCCAGTGTTATCCCAAAAAATGCAGTCAACATATATGGAAATTTGGTTTTGCAGGAATTTTTTTGGTCTTCTCTTCTCTACAGGACAATCCCAATAAAATCCTAAGAATAGACATTTCTCCTTCAATAGTGACTTTCATCTATCGGAGAACATCTTTTACTGCGTGAAAAGAGTGATGAGATGCAGAAGCAGATATTGCTCTGTGGTTCATAAGAGTAACAGAACCATTCTCAAAGTGTCTGCCCGCTGCCCACATGGACTTGGCAGTCTCGTGATGGTAGAACAGCTAAGTTGTCAATGAATGGCCTTAAAAGACCCAGGAAGGTATCCTCCATTTTATGATGCTTTCAACTAACTTCTCTAAACCTTACTTTTGTCACTTGTCAAGTGAGATCCTTTCTTTCACTCAAAAAATTTTATTTGCACAAATTGGGCTCTAAAGTCAAGGACAAGGATTCCGAATTTCTTACATCTTCTTCAGTACCCAACAAAAAGGGCCTTGCCTAGTGCTGTTGCTGAATACAAACAGGAAAAGAAAAGTTGCTCAAGGCCCCCAAGGCTTGACATGTATCTGACAGAGTAAGAACCAGAGACTCAAGGATTTTCTGGGAAAAAAAATATCTTTTAAGTCAAAATCAAGCTTGTATCATTTGGAACTATAATCTTGAGGCATTTTTTCATGCAAAATTTCAACAGGGAAATATAAAAGATGAATGGTTTAGCATGCTTCCAAATGAAGGCTCTGTGTATATTTAAATAATTCATTGCCTCCTGGAGAAGGTAAACATCTCTGGAGGAAAACAGGTCCAGTGTGCATTCGTAACATGCTTTTAAGGATGGTCTCTGCCTATAAACTAGTTACTTTTCATTTTTGTAAAGTAGAGTATTTTAGCACATGTTTTAGGTTCAGTTTAATAATTAGCCATCCTCTTCCCAATGTTTTTACGTTGTAGCTCTTCCAGAAATTGACTGTTATAAACAAATCACATTCATTCGAATGTTCTCTCGAGTTAAAGCTTTAAAGCAAATATTATGACTCAAGATTATAGTTAGAGACCTTAGAATTAGCAGCCACTGAAGACACGGCTTGTAGTTATTCGGTAGCAGAGAGGAAGTACAGGACCCTCTGTGATCATTTCCTTCAGGGATATTTGATGACGCCCCCTGACAGTTCTGTGACATGTGGGTCCTCACACACGTTAGGCTTCCTGCTATTTGTGTTGTCGAGGCTCGTCAGGTCTACATGCTGCAAAGTGTGAGGGATTGTTGCAGCCAGAGCTCTACATCTTGTAGGTCTTGTCAACTTCCCAAGAATTTCCTAATGTGCTAAAACTAATATTTTCATATGAAATGGAGCCTCCTCAATTAAACCAAAGTAACCATGCAACCAACAACTTTTGTTTCTAGAAAATGATAAATGAGGACAGAGAATTAAATTTTGCTTGCTAATCTACATACTTGCAATAAAGGAGAAATGACTTGAATACTTGTTCCGTTTCAGGGAGTACATTTAACATTTCTTTGAAGACGACGTTCAACAATTGATTGTTGAGCCTCCGCTGCTTGTGAGTCTCCGGAAATATAATGGTGCAAAGCAGACTTGGTCCCTGCCCTTTGGGAACTTACGGTTTAGTGGGGGAAATACATTAATCAAATAATGACAAAATAGGTCAATAGTTCTAAACTGTGATGATTTATATGAGAGTTTCTCAACCTCAGCTTACTGACATTTGGGCCAGATAATTGTTGGTTGTGGGGAGCTGTCCTGCGTATTGTAGGGTGTTTAGCAGCATCCTTTACTCTCTGCATGCCCACAGCAACCCCCCCTCCAGTCGTGACAATCAAAAATGTCTCCAGGCGTTGTCACCTGTCCTCGGGAAGCGGGAGCAAAATCAGCCCTGGTTGAGAAGCACTGATTTATATGAAGGAGAAATGCAAGGCGTTTTGAGAACATGTAAGCGGGAAACCGGCCCTAAACTGGCAAGGCTGTCTGAGAAGTGACATGGTGGCATTGGTGTTAGGATCTGATGTAGGGGTTAACTAGACTAGAGGAGTGGGGGAGGTGGAAAAGGACATGGAGAGAAGGAGGGGGAAACTGAGAAAAAGGACACGTTATGTTAGGTTTCTTTCTCAAGGCCAGTTCTCTCACTTGTTAGTCATCCTGGTGAATTCCTCAAGGGCGGGGCCTGCGCTCTGCTCCTGTCCCAGCCTCCTGCATTCACTGTAGGGCTGGGTATGTAGAAGCACTCATGGAATTTTCGTTGAAGGCATAATCCATATCCAACCTAACAGGCACCGAGATCAGCACTGGAGATAGAAGCATGCCCAGGCCCTGCTCTCTAGGATCCGTGAGCTCACAATCTATGGAGAACAGAGTGAAGGGAGTGAGTAATCCTCCTGGGGGCAGGAGAGAAAGGCTTCCCTGAAGAGGTGACGTTTGAAGAATAGTGAGGAACAGGCAGGTGCTGGCTGGACATGCGTGTCCCTCACTGCCCAGGTGGAGTTGGTGGCTTTCTCCTCAGCACCCGTTTTGTGGCTGGTCAGTGCTTCCATCCTTTGAGCTTCAAGGCACAGCTGGAGCTAAAAGCTCGAATGTTGGAATTGGCACCTCTCTTCCTCTGATAGATAGATAGATAGATAGATAACAGACTATTTATCTATCTATCTATAGAGAGAGAGGGAGACCAATGCTAATTCCAACATATATAGATATAGATGTAACTTATATATCTATATGTCTATATGTCTATATCTATCTAGTCCAGAGATCTCTCTCTGTAGTCTCTGTCTCTCCCTCTTTCTTCCCCTCCCCTTCCAGCCCACCTTCAGGCTCTCCCTCAGCCTGCCTCCCTCCCTCCCTCCCATCCTCATTCCCAGGTAGGCAGGCTTCTCCCATAGTGGTCTTACACTCTCTCAGCCCCACCTCTAGCAGAAGTAGATGTTCTTCCTTCCTAAGGGCTCCAGCCAAAGGCCCCAAGTGGAGTTGTGGTGTGTCTAACGGAATCACTCAGTGATCCCTGAGCCAGTCTCTGTGCCCAAGGGGATACAGTGCTCTGGTTGGCCAGGACTAGGTCTCAGACCCCCCTCCCCAAATCTGCAGTAGAATCAGCTCTACCAAGTGGCATGTGTTCAGAGTGGGGGAAAGATGTTTCCCCAGGTGAGTCCAGGTGCTGTTAGGGGAAAAGGGAGAAACGGCTGCTAATTAGACAAAAACATCACTCGTCCACTACAGTAACCCACCTGGTTCGTCCCTCCCTGACTACACTGTGAGCCCTGCTACAGTCAACTTTGATGCTTGTGAGACACGTGCTCGACACATGCAAGATATTCAGTAAATATTGTGGCTATTTGTTGAATTAATGAGTGAATAAGTGAACTGATATTTTCATTTTGTTTTACATTTAGGGATCTGATGATTAAAGAATAGTCAGGGAAACCAGTTAGGAGTCTGGTAGTCCGAAATAGAGATTTGGTAAACTTGGTCGTTGGGTTGAATTTCAGGGTTGTGATCTCCTTTCTAGTACAGAAACATAACATCCTCAGGTTAGACTCTCTGACTGATCTCTGCTACAAAGAAGTCATCTGATGGAGAGCGGATAGTAGCACAGTCTTCCTGAGCCGAGTGTCGAGCTGTCTTGAGTGATGAGGAAGAACACCTAAGTGATCTTCATCAAAGGAAAGGATACCGCTGTCCTAAGCTCTGTAGGACAGATAATGGCTCAGCAGCCAGTGGCAGGTTGAGCGAGAGCCTGATCTGTAAGCACCTGTGGTTAGAAAATGGGAAGGCACAGTGTGCAATGACATTTGGAGCTTAATGTCTGTGCAAATGAATTACTTGGACCAGGCAGGGACGGTCAGAGAGCACAAGAGCGTGAATCCTGGCAAAATAGCATCCGTGCCAAGTCTCTGTATATCGGCTCCGCGCCCTTTCTCTTGCCACCTGCAGAGCCACCTCCACAGAAAGAAGCAGGCCTCGCTCTCATCACGATTCTGTGCTCATTTCCAGAACTGTGAAACTTAAGAGTTGTGACGCCGACTGTATCTCTTTTTAATTGAGACACTAAGGCCTTCTGACCTTCCCCAGCTCGCCAGAGAGCGGACGGAATGTGAGACACTGGAGGAAAGAGAGGCCAAGAGAAATAAGGACAAGGCAGACTATTAGGGCAAACTGGAAGCAAATGTTTTCAGGATATGGGCTCTCCAGCTACTCCTAGCTTCTGCTGGCTTATATTCAAAACATTTAAGAAATTTATCCTCAATTTTCTCTATAGAAATAACTATTATGTGCACATATTCAGTATATATATATATACATGTATGTATATATGTATATCTGTATACATATATAGTCAGAACAGAATGTACATGCACCTTAGTTACAGATATATTAATTTGTAATTGATCTTTTGTTTGACTCATTTAGCATTTGGTTTTAAAGATAAATACACTTTTAATGTGCTTTTGAGACTGATGTGCTTGCTCTTGCTTCTGCCTGGAACGCCCTCCCCAGAGGAGGGGCTGACTCCCTGTCCTGCCTGACGGTGCCTCCTCCCTCCCACTCAGGAGCTCCCTGGATATGCGATTCTGAGTAGACATGAAGTAAATTTGTGTTGAATCAGATATGAAAGACACTTCCAGATATCTCTTATATACTCTTTATGCTATTTATATTTTTGGCAGACTTCTTATCTAAATAATCCTTGACTTCTCAAATTTGTGAGATTATCTGAAAATTATTCCTTTTTGGAGCTACGTTTAAAACTTATGTTTGCAAAATTTTTCCACCTCAGTGACATTTTCCATTAAACTCTAAGACTTAGAAAACTACTTATATTGTCTCAAATTTCAAGGTTAATTCCCTCATTTTGAATTTCTTAATTTTATGCACCTTGTCAGAGAGTAATTATATAAAAAAATCACTGATACCAACTATGGTTTTTCTTATTTAATAGTATAAATGACTATATTTCAATCTAAATTTGTAAATACTTTTACTTTATTGAGTCTCTTTGAAAATTAAAGTAACAATTTGTAACATTAGAAATACTCAGAAGAATGTTATGAGACCTACTGGTCATCACTTCATATGGGAAAGTACACATGTGAAAATCTGTCCATTTACAAGTAAGATGCATGAGCCAGATCAGGCCGTCAGGTCAGTTTGGGCAAAACGTAATGTAAGCCATCCGTCAGGAAAAGCTTTTAGAATATTTAAGACATGACTTGAGCTATACTGGTTAAGAAGAAAGGAAGCTAATATAATATATGTGACTTAAAGAACATGGCCACCCATCTGGTCATTTGAAGGCCTGTCTTCAGATGGCAGATTTGTAAGTATAGGGTCATGACAGATGTTAACATGTGTCCCCTCCTCCCTGAGACCTTTTTACCTTGTGTTTTAAACAAAGAATGACATTACATACTTACCACCTACACCAAACCTATTCCTCTGGAAAAGGAACTGAAATACATGATCTAAAAGTAAAATATAGTCTTGCCTTGGTTTTCATTTGCATTTGGCTTTTAAACATGGCAAAAACCAATCATGGGTTTTCACTTTGAGCTATTTCTAAATGTTATGTTGGAAATTAGCTGCAAATGTTACATTCTCTGGAACAAGTTAAATTGGAAATGTTGTCCATGCTCAATGACATATACCCACAAGCATTCTTGCTAAATGAAATATACCCACAAGCATTCTTAACTATGAATGAGAATCCTGGAAGAAAAATATCCCTTTCATGTAACTGTTAAAGATTTACTGCATTATATGAGAAATTTCACGTGGCAAAAACCAAATAATAACCACTGTCTTTCCTTAGAGATACATTAAAAAGGGCAGGAGGTATGAAAATGAATGTATGTGCATCAGCCTAGTGCTTGCTGCAGAGAATAATTTTGATTCTTTACTGCATGTCCTTAGCATAAAAGATTATTTTACATGCCTTACTTCTCTAATACATTCAGAGAGAATCAATAAATTATATTTATTATTCAGATGCCAGAGACATTTTGCAATCTATCCGAGGGTAAATTTCTAATATATCCATCTTGCTTTAAAATGTTACTTTACTTCTAATTTTTTCTCTCTTTAAGGGGATTAACTCACAACCATACCAACCTATTAGACACTGTGACTTGAAGTTGTAAATCATTTTGTTGTTTATTTTTGTACTTTTTGAAATGAGACATTTTGTTTGATTATTCAAACCAAAGTAATGGTACTGACCTCTCTGCAGCTGTTGTCTAGCCCTTTGAGAGGGCGTATATAAATATGGAAAAAGAGGAATCAATTGAAAAATTTGGTTTTTTACAAAAATTTTTTTAATATCCAAAATCAGAATTGTTTAACTTCCACGGTATTGGACAAACCTCTTTAAATGGAAAAGATACTGACTTCTTGAGGATAGAAGTGGTATTTACATCATCTAGCACAGGACCTAGCACCTTTAAAGTGCTGAATAAGTAATTGAACAAATGAAAGAATGAGGAGGGAAGGAAAGAGCTGTGCTTAAAGAGATATATTGCTGTATAATAATAATACTGTGGCTGAAGATTAGTTTTACTGGAGGCAGCCAAAAGATAACAAATTGAACAAGAAAAGTTCAAATGTCCTTTAAAGTGGTGAGCTTAGGCAGCGCCGGCTAAACTTGAGAAAAGAGTTGTCTCAGGTGCTCACTTGAATCCGCCGATGTAATTGAAAGCAAAGAGGACTCAGAAACCAAGTAAGATATTTCGCTGTTAACCCTGAAAACGAACGTGGTCCACTGATACTCGAACTGTTCCATGCTTCCGCGGCTGAGTCTCCAGAAGGAATGAGGAAGTGAGCTCAGGTCCGAGAGAGGAACTTAAAGGAGTTAAGGGATGAAGGATTTGTGAGGACCAGTTAGGAAAGTTCGGACTCTCAGGAGGTAAACTTAGAACATCGTAAATATCATGAACTTGACCGTTCTGGTAAATCTGAAATGGTCAAGTATGTATTGTTTCACATTTAGTTGGGACTCGTCACAACCGAGAGATGATATAGGCTGATCAACTCTAAATACTTAGGATATAGTGACAAGAATAAATTATAGACGTGGTCACTGTCCTCATGAAATTTATAATCTAGAGGGAGAGACAGCTAAATAAATATAATTCTGTATAGTAAATCCTGTGCTAGACAACATATGGGGTGCTCAAAGCTGGCACATCAACCCCCTGACCAGATGGATGCTGAGTGGAAATGGGGGCAGATCATGGGAGACTTCCTGGAAGAAGTGCTGACTGGTTTGAAACTTGAAGGATAAGTATAAATTGGGCAGGTAAGAGAGCATTCATAAAGTATTCCAGAGCACAGGGCATTCAAAATTACTAACGTTAGACAACAAGGGTGAGATGAAGCTAAAAAAATAGCCAGGGACCAGGTCGTGAAGGAAGACCCACGCCATAGAGTTTGAACCTTCAGGGCAATCAGAAGCCAGTATAAAGTCACGCATGCATCTTTTGCTCCTTAGCCTATCACTTTGTATTTGTTTGGGATTTATTTGGGGTCACATGAAAAAAATGGATGTCAAGTTGCACTAAAATTGTAAAGTGCTTTCTAAATAAGAATTGTTCCTGTTAGAGGTTTGTAGGAGGCAGTAATTTCAACCCCCAAATCAATTACTTTTACTCCTCCTTCAACTATCAAAACCATGTAATAGTAAACCAATATTTTTAAATCTCGTTCTTTTTTATCCCCTGTACATATAGAATTCTCTTCAGATGTTTACTTTTTCGCTGGAGAATAAAATTAGGCAGATAGTATCCCATCACCTGCTTTTTGTAACCCATTGCTTCATAATTACCCTCAAATCTTTTTTTCCTTCCTCTTTTGCTTTTCTTGTACAAGGCAGATAGAAATGAACAAGTTACTGTTTTGGCCATTTATAGTCTTCATTGATTTCACCGTCAGTGTACATTTATTCCTTTCCTTTCTCTTACCCGATACGTAGCAAATGCTAGAAGCTTTCTGCTCTGTTCTTTTTGAAGTGGAACTTGAGTACAAATACTGTGAGCTGCTGTTTTTGTTAAAGACTCCGCCCGGAATAAAGAGAAAATTCCCTACTGTGTACTGTCGATTCAGGGAGACCAAGGAAACCACACAAATGGCTCCCCCTGCTCGTGTCCCCTTTTTCCTACTCTACACTGGCCCATCCTGTCTTATGATCTATTAGCTAGTTTTCAATGCGTCATTTTAAAATTGTGAATTGTGAACATTATATGTCCATCTGAAAATACCTGTGTAAGTTTTTGGCTGCCTTTTGAAAGAGAAATAGAGCCCTTGTGCTGTAGTACCGCTGGTCCTGTGGCTCTTGCACTATTTCTCTGTATATTTCAGTTTATCTTATTGTGTCTTATATCTTAATACTGATACCTTGGGTTCTTTTTTAATTTTTAACTATCCAGGAAAGACCTCAAATAATTGCAACACCACCACCCTTGGAAGAAATGCCCTTTATTCTTCTGTCTGAGCATTTTAAATACCCTTGGTTCATATCTGCCCAACATTATTGTTTAGAGTAATAGGAGTTTTAACTTCCCAATATTAGAAACTGTAAAAAATAAAATAAACAGGTCCTTTATTTATCTTATTAAGATGATGTGATAGTTCCTGAACATCTCATTTTTGGTCTATAGATGATAGTGGGCCTTGTCTTTTTCCGAAGCCTCCATCTAATAAGCTTTAGTTCCTAATTGTTTTACAAGTCTAATGTTTAATCAACACTAATTCTCAAGAAACTTGATTCACTACGTGCATTGATGGATCTTTATGTGTTTCATTGTGCACATGCATTCGTGAAATGTCTTTCAATGTTTATCTTTTGATACTTATTAGACTTCCTTGGCAAAGAAGGAAAATTTTAAGTGTATTCAGTTATATATATGTAAAATGTTTTTGGAAAATTCAGAAATCGTGACATCCTAATCAATCATGCTTTATTTTCACTTTATTTTTTTGAATAGGTGGATTCAAACTAGGTAGATTCTGGTAAAATCAGACGGTTCAAAACACAAAACATATAAAAAGGCATATAGTGAAAAGATTCACTTTCTTCCATGTCCTCCAGCCAGCCAGTTCCCACCATTACGTACACAAAATGAAAATCACATTTATTCGTTTCTTAGAATTCCTCCAGATGGTCTTTATGCAAATACAAGCAAATATAAATTCATATTCATAACTTTCCTTTTTAAAATGAAATATAACATTCTGTGCACACTGTTTCATATGTTGCTGTTTTCAGAGAAAAATATATCCTGGAGATCTTTCCATATTGACACAAAAGGTGGTTCATCATTCTTATTTATAGCTGCATGATATTTTTTCTATGGGTCCACTCTAATCTATTTAACCAGTTCCTCATTTATAACATTTGAGTTGTTTCCAATATTTTGCTATTATGAAATTGCTAGAATGAGTATCCTGTTACATATATTATTTTATGCATTTGTAAGTATATCTGTAAGATAAATCACAGTAGTGGAAATCTGAGTCAAAGGGTATATACATTTAAAATGTTGATAAATACTGCCCAGTTGCCCTCTTTAAATGTTATACTCGTTCATATTCCCACCTACATTGTATGACCGCACCTGTTTCCCCACAGCCTCACCAAAGTGTATGTTATCCAATGTACAGGATATTGCTAATCTGAGAAGTGAAAAAAATGGTATTTCATGTGACTTTAATTTGCATTTCGTATGAATAAGTTTGAACATCTTTTCTTACTTTTGAGAGCCATTCATAATTCCTTTCCTGTGAATTTTCTGGTAATGTCACAGGCTCATTTTTGTACAGGGTTTTGGTTGTGGTTTCAAAATCAAATATGTAAATATCCCAGATTTGGGCAAATCTTAGAAACTGATCTCTAACCAAAACCTGTCTTTCTGTGGCCTGTCAGACTCTTGGAATATGCCCACTGTGGTTAGAAAGTGGGATGTCCAGGTCATCCCTGGGACTTCCCTTTCTTTGGGAAGTAATTCTAATTAATATTGGGAGATATAAAAAGAGAACGTGTTGAAGCATTCATGTTGCTGAATTAATTCATGCAGTGATTCGAGTACCCTGATATCATTAGCTTCGATTAAACATCATTCTTGTAAAAACAATTAAGAACTAAAGCTTATTAGATGGAGAATGTCACTAAAAAAGATGAATAGGGCCACCAACACACTAATTTACAAGCATCTCCTTTTCTTTGGCTCCGTGGGGGGAAAAGCCAGACCTGAGATGGGTTCTCTCTGGATAATTAAGGGCGAGTTATCTCCCAGCCCCAGCGTAGAGCTGATTTTCTGAAGTCGAAAGGGACCTCAGGCTGTACATCTCTCCACTTCCCCAGACAGACAGACAGACGGACAGAGACACACACACACACACACACACACAAACACACACTTCCACCTTTTGCTTATCAAATTGCTCCCTAACTCTTGAAGAAATGAGTTTGGTTTTCTTTTTCCCACAACTTACCTTTCAGGACCCAACAGACCTTTCAGAACATGCGTCTGCGACTCCAGTAATGCCTTTTGTGATTTATTCTAGTAAATAGGTATTTTGCTTGATTTTGTTTCTTGCCTGGAATGTGCATGTCACAATTTGGCCACGGCCAGAGCAGATTGTCCTCATTCACAATTAGGCCACCATATCTGTTCACCCAAACAGCTCCTCATTTTCCCCTGAGAATCAGAGGCAGTGCACTGAGAGAGACAAATATTGTCACCTCAATTGGTTTTACTTGTGTATTTGGTTGGTTTTCAAGTTCTGAGACCAGAAAGACTGTCCCTTCCTCGCTTGTTGTGTAATCGATTTCAGCTGCCTTTCCGTGACTGAGGCCTCCCCATCCCTGCCATCCTCTCCCCACACCACTCGCTTGCAATTGGAGTGAAGATAGAAAGCAAAGAAAATCAGGTACACAAGGCCTGTCATGGATGCTCAGAGGGCCACTCAGCCCAGGCCTCACCTTCATGAAGAACCGCACACTTAGACTTTTACCATTGCTTGCGTACACGTGTCCCAGAGATTGATGGAACCGTTCCAAGGAGTAGGGGTTCCTCTTACAGTCTTACAGTGTGTGTCCCCACAGTAGATCACAGCCTCTTGTGCATGAAGAATGAGCACTTTTTTAATTTATTTATATTTTTGCTGAGGAAGATTCACCCTGAGCTAACATCTATTTCCAAACTTCTTCTCTTTTATATGTGGGCTGCCATCACAGAATGGCTACTGACAGATGAGTGGTGTAAGTCCACAGCTGGGAACTGAACCTGGGCCACCAAAGCAGAGCATGCCGAACTTAACCACTAGGCCACCAGGGCTGCCCCAAGAATAAGCATTTTTTATAAATTCTGTATTATAAGGCAT
Source organism: Tapirus indicus (assembly GCA_031878705.1). Classification (NCBI taxonomy): domain Eukaryota; kingdom Metazoa; phylum Chordata; class Mammalia; order Perissodactyla; family Tapiridae; genus Tapirus; species Tapirus indicus. Next base: position 150,952,180 of record CM062918.1, on the reverse strand, counting down.
TCTTTGGGGGTTAATGTGTTAATTTGTTCAATGTAAATATTTAAAATATTCCGTAATTTTGGTAACCCCATTTCAATTTTTCTTTATCAAAAAGAAAATACCAATTGTCAGGGCTGGCCCAGTGGCGTAGCAGTTAAGTTCATGCACTCTGCTTCAGCAGCCTGGGGTTCACAGGTTTGGATCCCAGGCACAGACCGACGCACTGCTTGTCAAGCCATGCCATGGCAGTGTCCCATATAAAGTAGAGGAAGATGGGCACGGATGTTAGCCCAGGGCCAGTCTTCCTCAGCAAAAAAAGAGAAGGATTGGCCACAGATGTTAGCTCAGGGCTAATCTTCCTCACCAAAAAATAAATAAATAAATAAATAACCAATTGTCTCAAAAATTTAAAGTGGCCCAGGCCTCTCTCAACTTCCAGGAAATCACTGGGTACTGAAGAGGTCTGCCTTATATACCTCATTGTGTCTCTTAATTAAAGCCACCCAGATAATGAGATGCATCTATGCATGTTTTTGGAAGTGATGTTTTTGGACATTTATGAACAGAAATTGTGTCTGTTAAAACTTTCCTAGTTATATTTTTAAGAGACATGTGTCATTCAGTTGTCCCTGAAAAGGCCTTCTAAATTCTATGCAAGCATACTGTTACTTAAATGGTTGCCATTTATTATGAACACTAGCATTTTTTTTTTCTTTTCTTTTTGTGAGGAAGACCAGCCCTGAGCTAACATCCGTCGCCAATCCTCCTCTTTTTGCTGAGGAAGACTGGCCCTGGGCTAACATCTGTGCCCATCTTCCTCTACTTTATATGGGACGCTGCCACAGCATGGCTGACAAGCGGTGTGTCTGTCCATGCCCGGGATCCGAACCTGCGAACCCTGGGCCGCTGAAGCGGAGCAGGCGAACTTCACCGCTACGCCACCGGGCTGGCCCCAGAACACTAGCATTTTCATTGAAGATAAATCAAATTTTTGATTCAAAATTATATTTTTACTTGCCCTACATCCCAGATGTGTACTTTGGTGCTGAATTTGGATTTCTTTGTGTGGTCAGTGAGTTCTCTATGATCGCCTACGTGTAATATCAAATAAGGAGCAGCCAGCTGCATTGACGCTGCAGTGGGGACCTGGCCAGGCCCGACTCTACCTCTCTCTCTCGCTTTGTGAACTGTTAGTGGCTCACTGCCCCCTGGACATTGTGAAATAAGGAGGTTGCAGTATAATTTCTAAGGCCCTTCCAAGTCCTTGAACTCAACAACCAGGATCATGATTTCATTATTTTAAATTATTTTAAAGGACTTTAGTTGTTATGTTTGACTTATATGGTATGTCTATACATCATTACATATACATGTTGGTTGGGAATGCAGTCAAAACATTCATTCCACGAGTACCTCTTGAGTACCTACCATGTGCGAAGACACACAGACAGTATCTGCGAGGGCCCCGTTCTCAGGGAGCTCACGTTCTGGTGGGAGAGACAGACACTAGGCAAGTAAGTAAGCAGGCATTTTAGAGAGTTCTAGGTGTTGGAAAGAAAATGAACGTAAGTTAATGGGCAGAGAGTGACTTGGGAAGAGAGGGACAAATTGGGAAAGGATGCTCAAGAGTAAAGAGAGAACATTTTAGCAAGATCAGAATAATAAGAGGCTGGTCTTGCAAAGACCTGGGGGAGTAATGCTCTGGGTAGAAGGAATGGCAAGATGAACGCTCTGAGGTGGGAGTGGCCTGAGCCTGGTCCAGGAGCAGGAGGGAGGCCCGCGGGTCTGGAGGGCAGTGAGTGGAGAGGAGAAAGATACAGAGGGCCGAGGTGAGAAAGATGAGACAGGCCAGGTTACACCTGACACCACAGTTGGTATCTGGATATTACTCTAAGTAGGATGGGAAGCCCCTGGAGAACTTTAAGCCAAGGACTAATGTGATTGTTTTGGTTTTAAAAGATAATTCTGTGGTCGTGTCGGCAGTAGGTGGGCACATTTCAGGTCTGTTTCTGTAGTGCACACAGGTGATGGGGCTTAGACCAGTGTGGTGGCAACGCAGGTGGTGAGAAATCAGTGGAGTGGGGAAGTTTCTAAGGCCGAGCCAACAGAACCTGGTTACGGACTCAGGTAGACTGTAAGGGCAAGGGAGAATCCAAGATAACTCAGAGGTTTGGGGCCTGAGTAACTGGCTGAATGGGGACCAAGGAGGGAATCAATCATTCTGTTTTGGACATGTTAAGATTGAAATGCCTTTTTGATATTCAATCAGAGATGCCAGATGGACAGTGGAGCTCAGGGGCGGTCATGGCTGCAGATGTAAATAGTGGAGCTATTAGCATTTAAAAGCATAGAAATGGATGCCATAAGGAGAAGGGTGTGTAGATAAGGGGAGGAGGGGCATATCCCTATTTACAGGTTTGAGAGAGGGAGGGAGGCACCAGCAGAGGCTGAGAAGGTGTGGTTGGTGAGGTTGGTGGGAAACCAGGACCATCTGGTACATCTAAAGCCAAGAGGACAGAGATCGACTCCTGTAATGCTGCCAAAATGTCGAGAATGAAGATGTCAGTGAATATTTTAAAAATAACATTAGTGATGATGCATCTTAAGACATGATTTCTAGAGAAGCTTCTGACCAGAAGTGGGTGCTACCTATACTGCACTTTAAGTGTGTGCACTTTCTATCATTTTAAACTCCAGGATGCAGAAGCTTGTTTTTTTTTTTTTTTTTTTTTTTGCTTGCACAGAATAAACCTAAATCCAATGAAAAGGAGTTGCCCCCTAATAGTGATTCAGGAAAAGAGAACAAATCGGTGTGACCTGGGCAACCTTCCAGCAGATCTCTCTTCCTAGCTGGGAGGTGATTTATCATATCCAAAAGTACTTGCCGTTTGCCGTATTTCACTTTTTAAAATAAAATTTTATAGGAAGAAATTTAAAAGTTCTTTTTTTTCATAGTTGTTGCCAAACTGGATAATGACACCACCCTGTCCTCTCTCATCATGTATCATATAAAGCAAGGAGACTAGTGTGCATGCTCATTATTTAAAAGCTGTGGATGCCTTGTTATTTGATTGTTTCTCATTCTATTTAATTAAAATTCTGAACTGAATTGTAACATGTAGGAAACTTCCTATGTGTAGACAGAGTGTGCGTCTCCGAGTTGGGCTGTGTACAGAACGATTCATTGGAGCTACTTAATGGAACAAATACAAACCAGATTTGTGCAGTTAGTGATAATTACACATAAAGGATCAGATGAGCAAATCATCGCCCTCATTCCAACTTAAACCTTTGCAAGGAGCATTAGTTCTAGGGCCACCAGTGCCCTATAAAAGTGGCAACTTAATAAATGACATCCTCATACCATAAAAGAATTGGCATTCGCCCACCTGATGTGTCTGGTTTAGGGGACTAAGTTATGCCTCTGGGAGGATTTACCGTATAATATTTTAAGGATATGTTTTATACTTAATAGGTTTCATGTGTATTTTTGGGATGATTTAGCTATGCTTTTAAGGAACCATTTTTAGCCCTTTCAGAACTCATCTTTAATCAGCTCAATTATGTGTGAACAGCAGTGTTTTTGTTCTCAATTGTTTGGGTTCTGTCTTTGTCTCATAATAAAACTGAAACATATGAAAAAGAAAAGTTCTAGGCTTTTAAAATTTTCCATGTGCGTGGTTTTTATTTCTACCAAATATGATCTGTTAACATGTATCCAATGTCCAGGAGGTCCATACAATCATGCCAGGCCAAAGTGGCCTGGAGACCCGAGTATTATAGTGCCCGTGCTGTATACCACAGTCTTTACATGCCTTCTCCCAATTAATTCTCACACATTTGGGAAATAGACATATACCCATATGAGAGAAGAGAAAACCAAGACTCAAGGGATTCATGTAACTCGCCCAACGTAAATGGAGAACCAGGTTTCAAACATTTTATAAATATAAAGCCTGTGCACTTGCCACATTCCATGTTAACTCTCTACAAAGGAACCCCATTCCTATGTACGGATTGTTTGTAGTCATGTCAGCAGAGAAACATTAGACATTGCGTGGGTGTAATATAAGGAGAGTGCATGCATGCACTCTGTTGCTATAAACCTGAAGAAAAGCTCTAGAAGAAAAACAAAGAATTGTCTTCTCTCACCTATTTCCAGTTGGCTTATCTTTGCTGATAGGAGAAAAAACAAATGTGGTAAATGTATGCCTCCCTTATATTTGTAAAATTTGTAATAGGCTCCATGATCCACAGTCTCGATGAGAAGAGATCATTTAGTGGCTGTATCTCCATCCTTAAGTTTGACAGACATCACTCACAGAACAGCTCACCCTCAGATGATTCGGAGGGCTCAGAGAATGAGAGTTCAGCCTTTGCATTACACTTCATCTCAGTTACGCACAACTGTGCAATACAAGAAGGAAATTCTGGGGTCAAAAAGAAAAAGGATAAAGGAAATGGAAAAAAATGGCTTAATTATGCAAGTTGCTTGAGGCTTTCTGGTATTTCTCCACCAAATTTAACATCTTTTTTTCAATTCAGTTTGTAGATATTTAACAAAGGTGGCAAAGCTTTCTACTTGGTTTAACAAGGAATTTTTTTAAATAGATTTTTAGCTCATAATTGGAATTTTAAAAATATCCCTTGAAATCGCTTCCTAGAGGGAAGATGTTGACAGGAGTAGCACCAGCAGTGCTTACATATTTCAGTTTTATGATCTCTGTTTACATAAATGTGACGTTTTTCAGATAATGCACAAACGCTTTTACTTATTTCAAGCAATATATCCCTAATTGTCAAAGAAGCAAAATCTGAGTTTTATTGTACCCAGAATAGCCGTTATGTGTTGTTTACTCTTTCTATCACAGTAAATATTGGATGTTTTGTTAAGCTTGTCTTAAGCAAAATAGAAGCTGATAAAGGCTGCAGTCATCCGGTGAAGAAATGTGAAGGCAGGCTATGCTTAAAATCAGTACCCAAATTGTTCAATAGAGCTACACACACATGCATAACCTTTCTAAGCTACTTCTTTTTTTTTTTTTTTTTTTTTTTTTTTTTGTGAGGAAGACCAGCCCTGAGCTAACATCCGTTGCTAATCCTCCTCTTTTTGCTGAGGAAGACTGACCCTGGGCTAACATCCGTGCCCATCTTCCTCCACTTTATATGGGACGCCGCCACGGTACGGCTGACAGGCAGTGCGTCTGCGGGCGCCCGGGATCCGAACCAGCGAACCCCGGGCTGCCAAACGCGGACTAAACCGCTGCGCCACCGGGCCGGCCCCTCTAAGCTACTTCTTTATGCGGTGGCTGTGTAGACAGTACATGTCAAATGTAACCATGCTCACCTCTGCAATGTCTGCTATACTCTGCTTGAATTATTCACTTTGGACCACTGAGATGAACTGATTTCTCGCATAGCTCTTCTGTTCTTCTACAAGCTGTGGGCCTGCATTACGTATTTGTAGGCTGTCTCCAAGTGAAATTATAGTTTCTCTGAAAGCATCTTGTGATACAATGTGGCAATCCTAAATGAAGAATTCCAAAATCTATGAATTATATAAATTAAGGCACAAATTTGCATATAATTTCTAAAAGTTTCTAGAATATTACAGAAGCTCTGTACCGTCTTGGGTCTTGCCATTAGCTCTGAGCTCCTTGTCATTCTACTGCAGGGCTTAATAAGAAGTCGCTGAGATAAAGATGGCGGTTTCCAACGTCTGCCCTGTAGAATAGGAGAGAAGGGATGTCTTGGAGTTGAGGGGTCCTTTTAGATCTCCTGTTCATATGTGTTCTTATTCCTAGCAGTACTCATAAATAGATATATATGTATGGATGACTACATCTATGAAATATGTATGTGTGTATGTATGTATGTATATGTTTGTGTATGTGTATGCACATGTGTTTTGGGGTGTATATACCTTCCTGTTTTTCTTATATAGCATTGATATACATTGATCTTAGAAAATTTAACAATGTTCACATTGAAAAATACTGAGTGATTTGCCTGTCAAAATTGGATTTCATAAAAATCTCTGTTTCAAAATATTCTGTGGCTCAGAGTTAAGTGCTTAGGAGTACGCTTCTAAAGCTTTGACAATATGATTTTAAAATACCTTCAGGCAAATTACATGGCAGATGAGAACTAGTCAGAGGAAGTTTCAGTTATCATAAATGAACCTCCTCTAAGGTATTATTGCTAATAGAATCCAATATAGTTTTACGTGATTACTTTCACGATTGAAGTGTCCCAAAGCAGACCCAAAATTCAGCAATGAAACTGACAAACAGTGATGGAAAGAAATGTTTCTTTTATTCTAGATGTTTGTAAATGTCGGTAACTTGTTAATTGGAAAATTGGAAGAGTTCTACTCAGTATAATGGTATAAAATCAGTTCAAAATTAAACATTCACATTTTGTGGAGTTGAATTGCATTTTCCTTGTTTGTCCTAATTAACTATAAAAGCTGAATCTTTGTTCAGGCAAGATTTATGAGAAAAAGTAGCGAAGTTGATGAAGTAGACATAACCCAAGGAGAGTTAGACAGGCAAGTAATTCGTGAGGAAATTGTCTGTGTGCATAATTTGTCTCAGAAGCAAATGAAGATAATTTGATAATTTTTGGACTATTAAATCTAGATACCTGGGTTTTAATTTTTATTTTGCCACCGACAAATTCAGTCGTAATAGACCATTTAATATCAATGAATTTCTCCAACAAAAAACTCAGCAATTGGTAACTCATAGCTTTGAAAACAAGATGTGTTAGGTATCTGTATCTTTATTGTGATAGAAAGTGAAGGACCACTTTGGGCGACATTTAGATTGTTCAAGGTGGTCAGATCACAGGCTTCCCTCTCCACTAAGGGTAGTTTGCTGTGCAGACTCTCTTTATTGAGGCAGTGCGGCAATAGTGGGAAAGAGTGGTCTTTGGTGTCAGGCAGACCTGAGTTAGAAGCGTGTCTCTGCCACTTATTAGCTGTTTAGCCTTAGACAGATTTTTAACTTGCCTGAGATTGAGTTTCTCATCTGTAAAAATGGGGATAATGATATCTAGGACTATAAAAGTAAATTCCCACTCAAAGGAGTTCGTACGTGGAGAGAAGCAGGTTGAAGATTACAAGGTAGTATGGCAGTGCTAATGTGGAAACATATTTCTTGCTGAGGGATCTCTGCTGGCTCTGGTCTGTCACTCAACTTCCTCATCCACTAGATAAAGGGGTGGAACCACCACTTCTTGGACTCAGACCAGTCCTGGTGCTTTATTTACACTATTTTATTCAATCCTCACAGCAGTCCTATAAGGTAGGTACTATTTCCATTTTATAAAACGAGGAAACCGAAGCTCAGAGAAAATAAGTAACTTGTCCAAAATCACACAGCTAGTAAGTGGTAGAGCAGAATGAACTATGGAATTTGCCTTACAGTAAAATTCTACTGTATTAAAAATGGGTTTAGCGTTTTCTGTACAAAAATTATTTCTGCTCTAACACCCTTGTAAGGTTTTGTCTATATAATCACTGCCTCTCACTGTAAAGCCAGAGAGTAGCCAAAGTACAGCTTTAAACAACAAAAAGCACAGACTCCCTGGATTCTGACAGCCATGATAAATCCTGCTTTAATCATGCATTAAAAACACATGTCATCTGTTTGATAAGCAGTCATCCGCTATTGCTTGACCTAGCAAGAATTAATAAAGCAAAATACGTGGCAACTCAAGCCATATCTATGAAATACGCTATTCCCAAGGCATACAAGTGTGATTCTCACACACACTCCAGGGGCAAGAAGCTGCTGGTTCTAAAATGGTATGTAACGACACTGGTTCACACTCAGAAACTGGGCTTAAATCTGGGCATTTTCAAAACTAAAAGTCATTTAAAAAAGTGAGTTCAGAGGGAGGTCCTGAAAAGAGCCAAGGCCAGAGGAGATGACAATCTTGGAAAGAATGGCTCATGGGTGTTAATCGCCTCGGTTTCGGAAGCTCCCCGTGACATTCTGAAGTCTAGCAAAGAGCCTGCACCTGTCTGCCCAGTAACTCTGCTGCACAGACCCATTCTGGAATCTGAGAACTGAGACTGCAGCCCCCAGTCTGGAGCCTGGCTATTTGTAGAGATGGGCTGGGAGAGCCAGAGGGAGGGGAAAGACAGACTCAGGGGTCTCCTTTGCCAACCACACAAGTCATACTACCGTTTTCTTCATTGCGTCTCTAGGTGTCTCCTGGTCCAAGATTTACTTTCTCCCTCTAGCTGCATGACCACTAAGAAAGGTTTGAAATATTGTAAGCAGCAGGTTCTGAACATGTTGGCTGGAATACTAAAGGAGAAAGAGAGTGTCCCACTATTTATTCATTTTAAGATGATAAACCACTTGTAGGAACCAGTTCATAAATGCTCCATCAGTAGAGAAAGGTTGGCATAGAGTAGGAGTTAGAGAGATAAATTCAGCCAGATTTCATCTCCAAAAATGCTTGGAGCTTCTTGGCTAAAAGGCATTCTTTCAAGTGATTTGTTTATGTGCCAGAAAGAACCTTGAATCTTATATCATAAGTTAAACCCAGAATTGATGACAAAGAAGTGAGATCTGAAAACTGGGAGAGATGATATTTTCTTTTCTAAACTGAAATTCCAGGAGATCTTCAAATGCAGCCTCACGTCCCTATATCAGAGACATATCGTCACTCAGAACACACCCAGTAGTGAGTACTATGTAAGGAGTGCCTCTCTTTACATTCACACACACACAGTTCCAAAAAAGTATGAGAATCAGATTTTGATCAATAGTATATCATGGTGGTGAAGAGCAGACTCTATAAAGATGTGTAAGTTAAAACTTCGTTTCTGCACTCTGCTTCCTGGGTACATTTAGGCACATTATTTCATCTCCATAAGCCTCTGTACCCTCACATTTCAAGTGGTATAATTGTGCCTCTGCAATTGCATTCTTGTGAGTGTTGCTAATGGAAGTGAGGTGCTAAGCAGAATGCCGGGCGTGTGGTTCACCTGCACCACTCTAGGCTCCAATATAATAGTAGTTCCATCTAAAATTCACCACAGAATCTACTATTTAGGATGAGCAATGGCAAGTTCTTCCTTAAAACCAGGACTCCTTTTGTAAAATGAATTCATTTTTATTTTTATTTTTTTGCTATTTTAAATTTTGTTAAGTTGTTGTGAGAAGAAATAGGATTATACATGTAAAGGACTTAGGCTGGCATATAGCGAGTACTCAATAAGTATTAGCTATAACTGTCTATAGCATTGTTAGAGTTATTGACAGAAGTCTTCTGGTTGGTTCCAGTATGCTTGAACTACTTACTGAAGTGAGCACAAACTCCGAAGTAGAGTTCTGTAAGAAATTATTTAGATTACTTGTAGGGGAAACCAATAGCGTAGATGCATAATGAAAGAAGCGTCTAAAAATTGTATATGACTACAGTCAAACCCTAATTTTTCTTCACGTAACTTACATCCCTTACATACAACCAGGGGCTTCAACAGAGGCTTACTTTTCCTTCCATCTACTTTTCACTCTGATAACTCATGACTTAATCCATTTTCTCCATTACCACATAGTCTCATCTCTCTTTTCATTGTTTTGATTATTAATGAAGATAGACTCCTGGAAAAGGCTTTGGTTTTCCTTGGCATATTGGAAACATCCTTTGGAGCTTTGATTCTAAGGCCACTATACGCTTCAGACATGAAAGAGGGTTAGGAGTCATACACTGGGTTTAGGCACATATAGTAGTAACATGTGGTCCTTGTGCCTCAGTCAGATCAATGACCCTGGGAAAAAAGTCTGTGCTCCTAGTTCCAGAATGTTACTCAAGGTTATAAACATGTACTCCTTTTTCTTTTCTATTACTCCAGGATGCTAGTTATAGACATGGATTTTCCGGTCGTATATTGGAAACTAAGTCTGAATAGTGGTGGTAATACTTTTTTTTCAGTTTTCCTCTAGAAATTTGTTAGCAGTAGTGACGAGATGATCATTTATTTGTGTTAAGTGATTTGCCAGCAGTTGACATTGGTTTCAGTTTACACTACACTTGGTTAACAAAAAAAAAGAAAGAAAGAAAAGAAGAAGAAAAAGAAGGGAAAAGACTGAGCCACGGACCAGGTTTGAAAGTTGTAAGTTGTTATGCCTGAGTTATGAAATTTCATCATGTCTCTGATTGTCAGAGCAACAGGGGAGGGCTTTAAAGGCTATTTACTCCATAATCAAACCTGGACAGGAACGCCCCACCCCACAGATATACGTGAATCGTTCTTTCTCCTAATGACGCGCAGTGTTCATTCATGCACTGGCACAAGACTTAGACCTCTTAAAGCAAAGTCATCCTGATTGCATTCTGCTTCCTCTTATTTTTTCCGTCAATCTTGATCACACTCTAGCAAGTATCATACTGAAATTTTCTAAATATAGAAACCTTTGTAGTAATATCATGTAAAAGAAGAGTTCTTGGAGAGCCCTGATCTTACAAAAATCTCCATCGTTTTCTCTGCAGTTTACATTAGAAATGCAAAAAAACGTCCCAGACAAGAAGAAAAAACAAGTGATTTAAGTAATCAAGATATAATCATTTAAATTATCAAGTTTTGAAACTGTGACCATTGTTACTGAAATGTTAAAAAATCACTCTCAACCTTTACAAGGAAGACATTTTTAACATTTTATTCCATGAGTTATCTCAAGAAAATCTATGTACTATTTTAAATTTTTCCCCAAAATTTACTTTGTCTAAATTGCGATCAATATGTGTCACCTTCTTAATTTCATGTTATTCATTGGTCAGAAAAATTGGGGGAACCTTAATTTCTCCAAGTGTGTTGTTTATTTCTAGCAATCCTTACCATCCACCTCTACTTGCTGTTACATAAAATCATTGATTCTTATGACCCTCCAAGAATACTTGGATATGGTCTAGCCTGTTTATGCTCACATAAATGCATACTTTTTCCTGAAGAATCATGCATTTTAAAAATAAGAATTGACAAATGTGGTTTTAAATAGCCAATACTCACTACCCTGAAGTAATTCTTGCTTTTCATCAGATTATTATTCTAATGCTAAGAATTTGTTGAACTTATGCGTATTTTATAGTATCAAGATATCGAGAATGTCAGCTGGCATAATCTAATGGTTAAACCAAAGATTTAAAGCATATAGTTCTCCCTACATAAAGAAAATGCAGAAGCTGTACAGAACTTAAGATTTGAAAGTTTTAAATTGGGTTTGGGATCTGATATGGTAATGAAAATGAGCTTTATGGAATAGGGTCCTTCCCTCTAGAAATTTTGTTTCTTTGGTGATGAGGCCCATCTGTGACTGCTGTGATTCTTGCTCATCTGTCCCTGCTGGAAACAATATTAGGAAGAAGCATAGGAGTTATCATTTGTGATTCAGACACATGAGCAATAGGAAGGCCAGAGGCAGAACATGTGCAATTTCATGCTCGTTAATTTCAGAGAGGATTTACAAATTAACGTGGCTAGAGATATTACTCTTCCAAAAGGCTTGAAGGCATCACTGAGCAGCACGGTTACCACGAACCATTTCCACAAGGTTGACCAGATGCTTGGAGGCCACGGTGGTCCTGTTTATCCCCGTGTGGAGGGCATAGTCGGCTTCTGGGCTGGAGACCCGTGTGGTTCCAAGAGAGCTGTGCAGATGCAAGGAAGAGACTTTGTGTCTGAAGAGTTTAAGGAGATGGTGCCATGGGAAGTCCTTCCCACACGTCCCTACCCTGAGGCAGGGCATAACTTTTCATTCTCAGTTGTCCTTTATAGCTAAGGGGTAGTAACTCAGTTCTATTTCCTCTCTCCACCCTAAAGTGTAAATCAACTGATAGATTATTATTACAGTCAATCAATTGCTCCAGGTGGTCTGACCTTAGATGTATCCAGTTACCCCCATAATTCAGCCATTTTAGGACTGTTAAGGGATTTAACGTGGATCAAGAGAAGTTGGCATTCACTCAAAACCATAATATTGCAACAGTTTCATTTCCGTGTGAGGAAATCATGCCATAAGCAATTAAGTAATTATAGTATTTTAGGCCTGGCGACACTATTGCAGCCATTCTGCCAGCCTCTTTGTGGGCTCCCGCTGACACACTCAGGTGAGACATCAGGACAGATGTATCCTCACGACCTGTGGAGTTGCTGCCGGTCGTATCAATTGGAGCAGGGCTTTCCAGATTTCAGTGTGCGTGGGAATCACCTGGAGTTTTGTTAAATGTAGGCTCTGATTCCACAGGTCTGGGGTGGGACCTGAGGGTCTGCATTTCCGACGAGCTGCCAGGTGATGCTCATGCTGTCTCATTGTGGACCACATTTTGGGTAGCAGGGCGTTAGATAATGGAGCAGTGAGGGAGAAAAATGGTCTGATGAGACAGGCCTACAGCAATGTGAGCTATATGGTTGGCATTCTTTTTAGCTGTAATATTTAATCCCTGAAGTGGTTATGTGATTGTGATTAATGTAATTTTAGAGGACATTCTATCATTCTGAAGAAACCACTGTACACTTATTTTTAAAATGAAGTTGTGCACCATTCGGATGATTTTTGTGTATGTGTGTGTGAGGAAGATTCACCCTGAGCTAACATCCGTGCCCATCTTCCTCTACTTTATGTGGGATGCCGCCACAGCATGGCTTGATGAGCAGTGTATAGATCCACGCCTGGGATCCAAACCTGCAAACCCAGGCCGCCAAAGCAGAGCACACGAACTTAACCACTACACTACTGGGCCGGTCCCCCAGATGATTTTTTAATGTTCAAAAGCAAAAGACCTGGTCCTCTTTAAGAATATAAAACGCATCTGTGTCTGATTTATAGAACTATAAGGAAACCTGCAGGGTCCAGGATAGACATTAATGCCATGCAGATGCAAGACAAATAACAGAAGAGAGGAGGCACAGTATATGGTTGGAGGGAGGAAAATCATCTCCACACAGAAAAGGGTCTATAATGGAGCAACAGGCTGCCTCTGCCTGCTGCCATCAGGCTCGATCATTCTCACTCCCTTCTGGTTTAAATCTAGGCATGTGGACTGCTTTATCCCGTGAGGGGAGGAGATGAAATTAATTCATTCTCAGTGATCAGCGGTAAGCCCATATCCATGTCATAGCCTCAACATGCCAAAGCAGTGGAGCTGAAGACTGTGTGGGACCCAGACGCCTCTGACTCCAGGAAAGATTGAGAGGCACTTTTTGTTTGGCTCTAGAAAAACAAGGTAATTTTAGTCAGGGATTAAGAACTATTGAGGACTGAAGAAGATTCTTTCGCCGTATCTTTGAGTTTGCTTTAAATTATGCGGGGGGACTGTCCTTATAGTTGTGCATTATTTTAATAAGAAGAGAAAGACATCCGTAAGTTCTCCTATCAAAACCCTTTGACAGCTACCCTTCAGGAAATCTTGCTTAAATTTTAGCTGAAAATTAAATAGCCTGTTTCTCAATTTTTCTGATTGCAAAATTCTGGATAAATTCATTGCAGTGGAGCTCCCTGTCTCCCCCCGTGCCCCACCTCCACCAGTACCCTAAGCCCACGCTCATTTTCCCACTCAGCTAATGAAGCACATCTTCTAGTCTCAAACCTATGAAGTAGTAAGGATTCCGCAATCACCATCCACTTAAAGTTTTATTGTCTTGTATCCACTTGGATTCTTCATTTGCACATAGTAGGCACTAAAGTTTGTGCAATGTAATTGAATTCAAGGGACAGATTATTTCCTTAACAATGGATTTCATTTTGTTCATTGGTGAAAAAGACTTTTTTTCTGAATTCGTAATGACGTGCGTGAACGTGGTGGCAGGACCTGCCTGTCTCCCCACTGCTAGGAAATGGTCATAATGTTTAATTGCACAAAATGCCTTTTTTTTCTGGTCAAGAAGTTAAGGGCTCTGCTAGCTTAGCAGGTGTCTCACTCGCGCATAATTAGTTGCTAGGACTTGTTTAGCGTATAGGCTGATTAGTCTCAGCCAAAGGAAATTCAATTTTTTTTCTTCAAAAAAGCCCTGAACACCGCTCAAGATTCTTGAAACCATAGTCATATGCGGTTCCTCCAGAAGCTCCGACCCTGGGCATGGGAGAGCCAGGTGGAGAGACCAGAACCAGCCTGATGACACAGGCAGGCAGACACTCAAAGTTGTGAGAACACGAGGGGACCTGAGTCCTTTCCTCGAGATGTGATTCTCCCCGCTCCGACGCGGCTTTGGTTGTGGTGCAGAATGAAGCACTGCTCCTTAGGTGCCTGCTGTTTGCTTTCCAAGTGTGTGGATGCCACTTCACTTGGAATATGTAATCGAAATAAATGATCTGCGTTTGCCCCTCCTGTGTTTGGCACACGAGGAGACTGGTCAAATTGGCGGGAATGAGAAGGACAGATGCCCCCCCCCCCCCGCATTGTTCCACTTCTGTTTTAAGAATATTCTTGACTAAGCCTTTTCTGTGTCTGTGTCACAGTGTCGATTCTCTATCTAATGGAGGGCATTTTCGTAGCCCCCTGGGATGTCACTGTAAAGGGGACCCATGCTCTTCCTTGTTATAACCAATATGCAGCCCTTGTGACAGTGGGTGGCCATCATGTGTGACAGTGATTATCTAGCTGCTAAGATGTCATTAGAAAAGGCTGACAGTTCTGATGCCCGGAGCTGCCCGCAGTGTTTACTTGAGGCCTTCACGTCAATGAGCAGTAGCTGAGAGGCTGAATGTCTGCTTTGCCCCATAGTGACTTTCAATAAGGTTCCCCTGTTAGTGTGACCCACCTTCAAAGTCAAGGCTGGGAGTCTGGTATGAAAGTCAGAATTCTTTTGTTTAAAGGCATCATTTTAAAGGTTGTTCGAAACATACTTCTCTAGTCTAAATGAAAATTAAAGAAAATATATTTTAATATCAGTTTTATAGAGAGTCACAGATTTTTAACATACAATATGTCAATGCTTAATAGCTGTTGGGCCATGATGTGACTTTAAAAGAAATAGGCTATAAACCTGGAAAAAGAAAGTCAGAGGTCGGGGGAGCTCTTAACAAATGTTTGGCATTCTTCAGGTTGTTTAGTTACAATAAATGCCGTAGTTTGAAAGGTTGAATATAATCCAGTCGTCTATCAGCAAGTACATAATGAGTGCACGCTCTGTGGCCGACACTGTTCGGGGATACCTACTGATTGACTTTTTCCCTTGTGATCTGACCTATTTTTTAATTCATTTCTGTATCTGGATGGAACTTGAACGTCTAGTTGGTGTCTCCTTGATAAAACAAAGGGGGAGGATTCACATAGATCTTATCGTTCCGAGAAACTTTGGAGGCTCTTACTGAGGAACAGTGAATTGTATTGGCATTTATTTTAAGTTTTTGTCTTCAGAAAAGTAAACTTAAAAATATAAATTGGTCCTGAGGTACAATTTAAGTGTACTTCATTTTAGGCAAACAAATATGGGAGGCGGGGGGAGATTTATAGCCACACAAAAAGAACTGGCTGTGATTGCTCATTTCCGTAGACTTCTCCATAGGAATTAACTTACATCACTCAAGGTCTCTGCTGAAGTGGGATGTCCAGTCGTTACCTGTGTGATAGAGAAACCTGCACCTGACAACCCATCAACTCTCACTGTCCATCCAAGAGGAAATAACATAGACAGGAAAGAGCATGGGAATAAGAATAAAGGAAATTCAGTCTAGACTCATTCTAGATGTGTGTCCTTCCATAAATTCCCCTCTCTGGGCCTCAAGTCCTGACTATAAAATGAAAGAGTGGTCTAGATCATCCCTTATAATTATAAAATTCTAGTGATGTGTCTACAAATCTCCCTTAAGGGACACATGAGAAAACCATAGTAGAAGCCTCCATAGCTCTCCATGATTTTATGCTCAAGGATTAAAAATGTACCCAAGACATTCTTGTCCTTTCGTATCCTATTCTGGAGCCATCAGCCACTGATTCATTCAGTGTCTTCCCTCCATTTCTATTTCCAAAGTCTGAATCAAGAGTTGACTTTGAGTAAATCACATCAAGAGAGTTGATGTCCATTCTGTGATGGGTGGCTCTTTATAGAAGGCCCGTGATGCCTATTAGAGGTTTAAAATAAAGAGAGATTCTTAGGAAACGTTTCTTTAAAAACAAGTGTTAAATGGTGCCATGCTGCTCTGTTGCTATGCTCTCCTCTTCTCATGAAAAATGTTACCAAGATTCTGCCTCACTTCTATTAGGAATTATTGCTTTCACCCTGGTTGACTTTGGCAAACTATTCTTAGATGATATCAAATTTATTTCAGTCTGGTCTTTTGGCCAATACAACTTTTGGCTTCTAGATAATTGTTTACTTTCGCCTGTGCTCAGTAAGGACACCCTTAATACTGGGAGTGAGGGTGGGGGCTGGGGAATGGATATGTAGAGGCTGGCCAGGTGGCCATCTATAATTCAGTTTGAACCTTTTAAGGGTGTGCATAACTAGACTATTTCAGCTCTGCATCAAGGAAATTGTTTTCAAATATAAATGAGAAAACAATTTTACCAGGGTTGACTACTTCTGTAATGCAAACTGGGTAACTTTCTGAAGAAACGGCTTCTTAAAATAGAGTATCAAGTACAAAAAACCCCAGTCTCCTGGGTGAATCTCTTACTGCCCTTTAAGAAACCCCACGCTGGATTCAACCCGCCTTTCATTGGCTGGACTCTTGACAAATTGAAAACGGAAAGCTGTTGAGCTTCCAAGATGCTGTCCCCAGAACTGGTTGTTATGATCTATCTCTCCTGGTTCCGTGCTCTGTACTCATAAATACACACTTTCAAAGTTCTGGGTAATAAAAGGAAATCTATTTTTTGTTTGTTTGTTTGTTTGTTTGTTTGTTTTTTTGTGGGGAAGACCAGCCCTGAGCTAACATCTGTTGCCTATCTTCCCCTTTTTGCTGAGGAAGACTGGCCCTGGGCTAACATCCGTGCCCATCTTCCTCCACTTTTTATATGGGACGCCGCCACGGCATGACAGACAGGCGGTGCGTCGGCGGGCGCCCGGGATCCGAACCTGCGAACCCCGGGCTGCCAAGCGCGGACTAAACCGCTGCGCCACCGGGCGGCCCCAGGAAATCTATTTTTAAATGAGTTTTACGAAGAATCCAGATTTTAACATATAGTATGTTTGTTTTAATAGGTGCTATACAAAGCATGTTGCTTGGTTGTGAAATCAACACTAAGAAGAGCATTCAGGTGGGAATGAGGGATGAACGGAGACTTGTCGTGTGGAATGCTTACCTTTTGTTTTGTGGTTTGTGATTATACTCAGAGTTGCATTTTCAAAGAGAAGAGTCCGAGATCTAGGAGACTATTTCATAAGCAAAAATGATGCTGTTGATTGGATTGGCATCTGAATGTTGATCGTTTATCTTTATGGTTGAAAGAATATAAAGAATTGTGTGACAAATGGAATATAAACATGAAACAGCATGACTTCCATTTTTTAAGTTAATTGCAGCTTACAGCAGTGTTAATATTTCCTTTTTTCTCATTGCTTGTAAAGATCTTGTTAGTTTTATGAAGAAATCATGAACTATTTCAACCAGAAGTACATCCTAGAGAGGAGTCGAGTTCCTCAATTTTGGAACACCAACCACTTAGTTGGGAGAACTAATATTTTCAGATGACAAAGCTTTGTTGCTGAATTAAATCCTGGTTATATTTAATAGTTTTCCATGAACGATATGGTTCTTCTTAATCCTTTAATGATTTCCTATTACAACAACAACAAACCAAACTTATAGTGTGGCCTGAAGTAACATTTGGGTCATCTATCTTGACTAGATATGCTGGATAATTATGTTACATTATGTCTACTCAGGCCACATACATCCTGGTCTTGGAAATGTTTAAGGCTGTCACTCAGACATCTCTTCACTATATACAAATGCCCCATGCAAACTGGGAAGAATTCTTCCTTTCTATTTTAACCCTAATATTTGCCATCCTAGATTATTACTCCTATATTCCAAGCCAGATTAAGCTGTTCTCTAGATTTAAAAAAAAAAATCACTTTTACTTAGAATGTGATGGATCCTTCACCTCTGTGATCTCGTCACCTAGTGTTTTGCTCACTCAGCTTCTTTCCTAACTCGCAGATGTATGAGCTTTAGTTCTTCTGTCTTTTCAGTTGCTCTTTTATGGATCTGCAGGTTATTTCCATCTCTTTCTAAAAGAGGGCAAATCAGCTTGTTGCTATATACGTCTTCTTTTGCCAAACCATCATTCCTTCCATGTTCTCAACCTAACTTCTCTGGTCTTACTCTGAATGTCCCCGTCCCTCCATTTTGTGCTGGATGCCAGTTCACACTTCCAAGAAGAACCCACTAATTCTGTGTGTCTTTATTCCCCTGCAATACTAACGCTCTGTCATCTGCTTCTCTGAAATATAACATTTCTTTTCATTTCCTTTGTTCTTCTACCTGATTATTCTTAGTGCCCACTGAGCCATTTTATTCCTTCTTTGTCTTCCTGTTGCTGATATCCACTGATACTTATTTATCAGTGAATGTAAGTGACGAGCAAATAACTTGTAAACTGTATTTGCATTCTTCTTACCATTTTACGCCTTCATGTGCACTGTAGCTGATCCTGACAATCCTAAGAGGTGGATGAGAAAATATACCCTCTTTTATAGGAGAGGAAACTGATGCTTAGAGCATTTTAAATGACTTGACCCACAGCTAAACCAAGTGAAGAGCCAGGTCTCTCGACTCTCTCTCCTGTACCATACCTTATCACCTCTCTCTGGAAGAAGGATTGCAATCCACTGAAAAATCTTCACTGCGTTAGAAACTGGATGGAAATTAACCAAACCCTTCATTGTACCTTTGCAGATGAGAGTCCCTACACTAAATCCGCCAGCCAGACAAAGCCGCCTGATGGAGCGTTGGCTGTGAGGAGACAGAGCATCCCAGGTTAGACCAGACTGCTGGATTTTTCAGCTGTTTTACTTTTGAACCCTGTTATTTGGTGATCCTAAATAATTCCAACTCGGTAATAAAAATCAATGCTATTTCATAGGGTGTAGTCGACATTCTACACAACTTTTTCAAACAATATTCATGAAAGCTAGACTTTGGAAAAGCTTGACAACTTGTAAGAATTCATCTTGTGTGCAAATCCTTTGTAAAATAACTTGCATTTATATCAGCTCTCACTCATTTATTTACTCACCTCTGTGTTCAGGGGCTGACTTCCATAGCAGCATCTCCTTCTTTACTGATGCATACCCAGCGGAACAAAGGGGCTCAGGATTGCTGCAGCAGATCACATATATGCTGAATAACAAGTTCCTCCTTTCTTCTTATCTCTTTGAATATGGCTTTACTTCACTGGACAACTCTTACAAAATTCTGGGACTTTGTTTCCTTAGGAAGCTGTGATTAGGATTCTTGTCATACAATAAGTGATACCTGTTTTTTCAACAAAACATGTCAGATAAATACCTTAAAATGTCTCTACCCCAAAACTTCAATGTTTTGAAGCTTTGAATTTGAGAATGACACTAAAGTTCTAAAATTAAAGGAGAAAGGAAATTTAAAATATTATTCAAACTTTATCTGACCTAGGTAATTCTTGGAAAAGCCTCTTATGGGAGCAACTGTGCTTAAGAGAAGAGTTAAAAGTATTAATACATTTAAACATTTATCAAAAATAATGTCTTTATATATATTTTATACAGGTAAATTGAGTGCAGCTAAACCTTAGCTAAAGCATTTTAGAGTAGAGTAATTTTAGCAGTTCAGGAGAAACAAAGCAGTGTTTCCAACCTTAAATTGAATGGTTTGGCAAATCTGTCAGTGAAAGGGGGAATTTTCCATTTGAATAAGGAGCAAGATGAGTCCAGTTTCTGAGCAACCCTGTTCATGATTATTATTTATTTTTAAGAGAACTACATGTGGTTAATTTTATTCTTATTCTGAAGGCTTAGATTCATTATGAAATGCATGGCTTATAAAGAGACATATTGTGAATATATTATACATCCTTGTTTGCGTGCTTTGAAGATTCTAAAGTAATTTGAATTCTGTAATTAGATGGCATCACCCAGTGCCGAGATTTCTTCTATTCCATCCTTTAAAACATCATTCTTAGTGCTGGTCACGTTTAGAAAAACTATTGCAGCCAGCTATGGGCTGTGTTCTTTGCTTTCTCCTTGTCAGCAATAAGGAAGTACCCAGAGTCTGAAGTTCAAGAAGGCCGGTGATCCATCAGCCCCTCTTGGCGTCTCTGCGTTAGCTGGTACTCAGTTCTCCTCCGCTGGGAAGAGTGAAGAGACTTCCAGTGGCCTCACCACTTCCTGTGATCCTACATGACAGCGTTGACCATTATCATGTTTTCTTTTCATGCATTCTCTAGTGTTACGTACTAAGTTATAACACGTTTGAGGGCTAGACTTTTCCTTAAAGTCATTAACAATTTTTTTAAGTTATGTGTTAGGTACACAGAAGCTGTTAATCATAAACCTTAGTTCCTGACACACGGTGATTCTTCATTATCGACTTTCTCCTTTTGTTTCTCTTTATGTCAGTTTAAAAGTCACTGGAATCATTAACCTTTTTTGAAGGCTTCATGGGTTATTTCCCTGGAGTTTGAATGTGGACAAACACCTTTTTGTTTCTCTCATAAGGTGGTGGTCAGAAGGGTCAGGGGTCTTCAAAATCTTAGTTATTTGGAACAGTCCAAGAAAAAAGACTTCACCAGCCAGAGGGCTAAGAAACCAAAGTGAGGGGCCGGCCTGGTGGCATAGTGGTTAAGTTCGCACACTCCACTTTGGTGGCCTAGGGTTCTCAGGTTTGGATCCTGGGCGTGGACCTGCACACCGCTCATCAAGCCATGCTGTGGCAGCATCCCACATACAAAATAGAGGAAGACTGGCACAGATATTAGCTCAGGGACAATCTTCCTCACCGGAAAAAAAAAAGAAAGAAACCAAAGTGGTTAATAGCTGATTATTTCTTACTATTATCTTTTTTTTATTTTTTCCACTGAGAAAGATTTGCCTTGAGCTAATATCCATGCAAATCTTCCTCTATTTTTTTTTTGTATGTGGGCCACCACCACAGCATGGCCACTAACAGAGTGGTATAGGTCCACGCCTTGGAACCAAACCCGGGCCAACAAAGCAGAGTGTGGTGAACTTAACCACTAGGCCACCAGGGCTGGCCCCTCTTACTGTCATCTGAAGGTGAAAATTAAGGAACTTCTTAGAAACTGCTTCCTGACTGACTGCTGACCCTTGGAATTCTGAACCTTTACTTTACTGTCTTACCTAAAAGTACCTATTAATTCTTGTTCTGGAAAAAGGAAGGGAGTCTCCACTGATCTTTGGCCAAGAAGTCACTAAATCAAAGAGAGATTTAACCCATCATCCAGAAGTCTTGACCAGTCACCTACATGTCTACCTTTACCCCTGCTAAGTCATGAGAGGGAAACGCACAGAGGAAAAGGCTGCGAAAGTGCACACTCCTTGTTATTTGCTGGAATCTCAGCTGGAAAATCCCAAAATGCTCCCCTGATGAAGTAGGTTGGACCAAGTGGAGCTCTAAGAGCAAAATGCAAGTTTACAGCCTGGGCTCACCTCCCAATCTTACTTCCCTCCAAGGCATTGTTAGTACTTTGGTAGCAAGGAAAGATGTGTCTAGAGAAAAGTGCACCAAGGAATTGAAAGAAGGCCTAAGGAGAGCTTGGCTCATCTATGAGCCCCTGGATCTTCTCAGTGCAGAGGCACCTCTCGGGGCAAATGCAGCCCCAGGGCCATTGTGCTGCCCCCTCACTGGGGAGTAAGCAAACCCTAGGAAGCTGAGAGCTGAGAGGAAACGTGGCTTTCCCTCTACTCCCCCCAGACTCCACTCCCAGTGATCCCATGATGGTGATTGAATTTGACCATTCATATGAGCACGTTCTCCACTGGAAGGGGTGGGGTGTAGTGGAGGACGAGTGTAGGGTAGCAGAGGCATTTTAAGCTCCTGTATCCAAGTTTTATGAAAGCTTAGGCTGTTCATTGAAATTTATTCTACAGATATAGACCTGGTGCTTCCTGGAGTAAGCATTTATACACATACAGAGATAAGATTTCTTAACATGGGCTCCACTATCGCCATGGCATAATGAAGAGTAGCTTTTAATAATTCTGTCCCAAAGAGGTAACTTTGAATGTTAACAGAAATATAATTTTCCTTTCATTCATATCAAAATCCACTACCCCTGTCTAAACTCAAAATTACTACAGCAATTATTTTATAATCACAAGTCAAATATGTGTCTTTCATTAAATGCCGATTCTAACTGTAAATCCCTTCATCCCCCTACTTTTCTCTTCTCAAAAAAAGGGAATCGATTAAAATGTCTCTTAGGAGTAAAATTCATTTGCTTTGGACAAAGGGGAAATGCATTATTCATGTTATTTGGAAACTTGTCATTTGACCCATGTCTCTTATGCCATAAAATGTAAAAACAACAGAAAGAGATTTTTCAGTCTTTCATAAGGTTTTGTAAAATTGTTAATAATGATGACAGAAAAAAAATGACATGGTATCCCTATGACACTGAAGTTTAAATTTAGATTAATGATAACATTCTTTTAAAAAATACTAAGGAGGTATGTTTTCAATCTAATTTCTGCCCTTTTTTTTTTTTTGTCAAAGATAAGATGAATTCCAAGCACAAAGGTATTTTGTAAGAAAAGAATCTGTTGATCTGATTCTCCTGTATTTAACAGATTACTGGCGAAGTTTGACCACTTGAAGGGTTTGTCCCAAATATTAGAGGAAATGGTACAGACTCTGGGTGTGACAGATTTTGCAGTATTGTGGCTCTGCCCACTTAGAATGAGGCATTTCATCATGTCTGTCTAAAGTTAGTGAAGGGAAAATACGGGACACGACACTAGACCTCAAGGCCCAGAGTTAGCGTGTTGTTTATTTGTCTTGCCTCCTCTTTCCAGGTAGGATGGCTTTTTTGTTTATGCTAGTCTTGACAAAGAATTCTGACAATTCACAAATTCAGGAAGATGTCAAGCCCTCACATCTATTGCATTTCCAAACTTTGGTGCCCCAGGAAAATTATCTTAACTCTGTAGCCAGAACGAGGCCACAAAAGTTTGTGTGGGATTTTTTTTTTCCTCCTAGAATATAAGAAAAGACACTTTTCAATTTGGACATAATGGAATGAAGCTGATATCAGTCTTTCTTGCTTCTCACATTTGGGTATTTGCAGGGGGAGTAAAAAATATGGAGCTGAGAGTCTGAAAGGTCCATTAGCCCAAAATGTATACGCTCAAGCTGTGTAGAATACACCCAGGAAGGGTCAACACCTATTGAAAAGTCAAAGTCTGGAAAATAATACAGAGCGCTGGGTACCACAGAGAAGCCAGCCCCCTTAAATTAAGGGGGAAAGGACAGACATTTTGAAGATCCTGCCCTCTCTGTTCAGCATTTTCCTGTTTTGTTAGCCTACAATTTGACGCTTCATTGATCTGAATTTTCATTATTACAGCAGATACAGTGTGACATTTACACTAGCATTTTAGGGCTATCACACTGTCCAGGTGTGTGAAGGGTATTTACTCTGATTTTCGGGCCTGGTTCCGCTTCGTCTGTCTGGTTCCCCCATTGAGCCCCTCCAATGAATGGGCGAATCTCACAGACGAGAAGCCAAAGTCAGCTGAGTCAAGCAGGTGTGAAGTGTCATCCAAAACGTGTGCTGCACAGTGTGTACTTGTATCAAATCATCCCAGTGTTCACTTTACACCGCCTTACAGTGTTGTCAACTACACCTCAGTAAAGCTGGGCGAGAAAGAGGTAAAGGCCATTATATCTGCAACGTACTCTTACGGAAAAAAATAGGTGCCTCTGTGTGTGTGGATGAAGGATGTGATGGGGTGCTTATAGTGTTCCTGCAGCTCTCGTACAATTTCCAAAGTACTTCAGAATTAAGAGTTTTAAAAGGAAAAATGGTGCTGCAGATGCTGCCCAAAGATACTGAGTCAAACTCTGCCGTTAGGGAGGGTGTGACCCACGTGGGAAAGTCTGAGGATGAGCACCTCTGCTGCTCAGTCGGGCTGACCCTGCATCGTCAAGAGCCTCCCCCAGGGGCTGAGGAGTGCGCAAGGGCACTAGGGTCCAGGGCCCTGTCAGAGCCCCCACAGTCCGCAGGGGGACTGTCGTGTCCCGTATTTTCCCTTCACTAACTTTAGACAGACATGATGAAATGCCTCATTGTTTGAACCAAAACAATGATGTTAACACGTGTAAAAAGTACTAAATAGTTAAGAAATTAGCAAGACTATAGCACTTCTGTGGGAGACCTTTCTAAGATCATCAGGTCAAGATGCTCCACAGCACTGCAAATATGTCTGAGATTCTGCCCGCAGCCCCGTTTGCTTTTTCCATGGAACTTTTCACTATCTGAGGTTAACTGGTATATTTATTATTTTTTCTTTCTCATTCCCTCACTGAAATGTAAGCCACTCGAGGACGGGAACTTTACATGTCTTGTTACTGCTGTGTCTGAGTGCATTGAACAGCGCTTAGCAAACGAGAGGTATTCAGCCAGTCCTGTGGGGCGAGTGGGCAGGCGGAGACCCGCAGGCAGGTGGTTTTCTCTGTGAAGAGTCTGTTACCTTGTGACTAGTATACTTTCCTACAAAAAAGTGCAACACAGTCTCTATTTACCATGTTTTTTCTGACTCTTATGTTGTGTAGCAACTATTCACATTGGCCTTGAGGCTACACCAAATATGACATTTCTAAGGAAATTGTCTGCTGCCCAAGACTGATGAATGAAATACTAGAAGCTAGAGAATTTTAAATGTCTCCCCCGCCAGCCTCATCTGTTTCCATTTGAGCAGAAAACATCCGTGTAGTCCTATAACACCTGAAGAGAAAGTTTGAGCAAATTTAACGGTAAAATTGACAAGATGAGAATGATTCATTCAAGTGTTCTGCTATAGAAAAAGGCTAAAAAGTATGTAAAAATAGCTGGAGTCTATAAACAGAGTGATGCAAAGCAGAACTTATTACTTATTATGGCAGGTGCACATTCAGGATTTCCCCAGAGAACTGATCCACTCTGCTGTGGGGCTGGTTGTACGTCCTGAGCTCTCCTCCAGGAGCACTGGCAAAACGAGCGCCTGATTCGTGTGCTCAGTGCTGAGGTGCTCATTCGCGATTCAGAGAAACGGCCCACTGTGATGTTTGGACTTCTCTCATGCCTTAGTGCACGTGGCTGAAATATAGTAAAGTGGTATGTGTGCAGCAAATGATTTCTAAACAATCATTCTTCCAGCATGCAATTTGGGGAAAATTCTTTGTAGGGAATTAGTACTGTGCCTCTGTTTCCCAAGCCCCGCTGTGTTACAGGAGTAGTGGCATTTGGTCACTGTTGGGCTCCAGGTCCACATAGCCATCAAACGGAGCCTCCCAGTGTCTGAAGAGCATTTTATAAGGAGGATCATGGATACGTGCACAAGAACTACAAGGAGAAAGTCGTTCCTCGACCACTTTTGCACTGAAGAAAAATTAATTCTCCCACTCTCCGGGTTAGGGAGACCTTCAATCCAGAGTTTTTAAGTTAAATGACTTTAGAGAATGAGGCTGGATGGAAGTTGTATTGATTGGCATTGGGGAAAATGAAGAACATCCTACACAGTTTACTGTAGACTTGAGCATTTGGCCCTTTGATATTCCTTTCTTTTTTTTCAATTATTTTATTGAGGTCATAATGGTTTATAACTGTAATTTCAGGTGTACCTTATTATATATCAGTTTCTGTGCAGACTGCATCGTGCTCACCACCAATAGTCTAGTTTTTATCTGTCACCATACATATGTGCCTCTTTACCCCTTTCGCCCATACCCCCAACGCCCTTCCCCTCTGGTAACCACTAATCTATTCTCTTTGTCCATGTGTTTGTTTATCTTACACATATGAGTGAAATCATATGGTGTTTGTCTTTCTCTGTCTGGCTTATTTCACTTAACATAGTACCCTCAAGGTCCATCCGTGTTGCTGCAAATGGGGCAATTTTGTCTTTTTTTTATGGCTGAGTAGTATTCCATTGTATATATATGTATACCACGTCTTCTTTATCCAGTCATCAGTTGATGAGCACTTGGGTTTCTCCCATGTCCTGGCTATAGTGAATAACACTGCGATGAATATGGGATGCATAAGTCTCTTTTGTTGCAGCATTAATACTCCTTTCTTATCCATCGGGCTTATGTGACTTCACAACAGCTTCCCAAATCTCAGTCACTCACATGTTGTCTTCAGAATGTTTGTTATATATCTCTGTTCCACCTCTACTATAATTAATATGATTTTAAGTAAATTTAAATTGATTCACTTTTTCTCTTAGCTTTATTATCTGGGATTTGATGTGCTCATTATATTTTTCTAATACAGTCATGTGTCACTTAACTACAGAGATATGTTCAGAGAAATGCGTCCTTAAGCAGTTTAGTCATTGTTCCAACATCGTAGGGGAACAAAATTTGCCATCCCAAAATTTGTCTCTTTAACAAGAGTGTTATTTTAGGCTGACTATTTTTAAGAAAGCCAGTCCCGGTGGTCTAGTGGTTAAGATTCGCACTCTCACTGCCATGGCTCAGGTGCATGTCCCAGTCAGGGAACCACACCACCCATCTGTCAGTTGTCACACTGTAGTGGCTGCATGTTGCTGTGATGCTGAAAGCTCTGCCGCCTGGATTTCAAACACCATCAGGGTCGCTCATGGTGAACAGGTTTCAGCGGAGCTTCCAGACTAAGACAGACTAGGAAGAAGGGCCTGGCCACCCACTTCTGAAAAAATTGGCCATGAAACCCCTGTGAACAACAGCAGAGCATTGTCTGATAGAGCACAGGAAGGTGAGAGGATGGCACAGAAAGACTAGGCAGGGTTCAACTTTGCTGCCTACAGGGTCACTAGGAGTTGGAATTGACTTAACAGCACTAACAACAAAATTTTTGAGAAACAAGACTCAAAGTTTTTCTTGTTACCCACCCCCCTTAATTGCCTAAAAGAATTCGGATTAAAAAACCTGTCTCAGGAAGTGAGCTGTCACCTTAGCATCACATGAACTAGCGGGTAGAAAAGGAGGAACCTAGAAAAGCCTGTGTGTTGGGCCCCCATCTGTGTTCTTCTGTTTCTGTGTGGCCAAACAAACACTTGTTTTCCAAATGTTCACTCCTTTTCACCTACCTGTGAGTTGCCTTCCTTCCCTTTAAGTCCCTGACCCTCCCCACCCCCAACATCTTCTTTTGTCTTTAGCTGAGGATGGTGTTTAAGGTCAGGGCTTCTGCCATCTTGATGAGTTACTCACTTTTCCTGGGTTTCTCCCAGGAATAGATGTTATTAAACTGTTTGTTTTTCTCCTGTTAGTCTGTCTCATGTTAATTTAATTCTTAGACCAGCCAGAAGAACCTAGAAGGGTAGAGGGAAATTCCTCCCTCCCCTACAGTACTTACACAAACCTAGATGGTACAGCCTACTACACACCTAGGCTGTGTGGTACTGATCTTACGGGATCACTGTCATATATGCAGTTTGTTGTTAACCGAAATGTTATGCAGCACATGACTATGTAAATTTTAAAAATTTCTAACTCTGGAATTTTTTTAAAAAGGTTTACATGTCCCCTCCGATACATCCATCGGTGTTCACATACACCATGCTTTGGGAAACACTGGGTTGGAATGAGCTTCTTCTCAGAAGAAATGACTTTGAGAACCCTGATGCCATGTACTTTGTCAATATATTGATAAGTGGTTGTTGATTTGTAGTGCAGAAATGGGTCATTTGAATGGGAGTGAAAGGCATTTGGGACTTTTGCTATAAAATGAAAAGAAATACTAAAAGAGAAAGAGAAGGTTGGACAATATTAACCCAAAGCCTAGAATGCAATGATCACATGGTAACCTAATCTAGAGAAAGAGAGTGAGGGAGCTATAGATAATTATGAAAATACTAGTTGCCATTCATTTCATGCTGTGTTCCAAGTATTGGACTAACCGGTGTGATAAACATTGTTTTGTTTCTTCCTGACAGCACCTCCAGGAAGTAAGTTTTGTTCACTCCCCTCTAACAGATGAGTAAACTCAAGGACGGAGAGCCAATCTAACTTTCCCAAGGACAGGGCTAGAGAGTAGTGGAGCTTGGATACACCCTAGATCAAAATGATTTTGCCCAGAATCCTGGGCAGCGAGTGAAAGAAGAAGGTGGTGGAGAGAATCTTTAATGAGAATGAGTATGAAGACTT
The DNA here is from genome assembly GCA_031878705.1 of Tapirus indicus. Classification (NCBI taxonomy): domain Eukaryota; kingdom Metazoa; phylum Chordata; class Mammalia; order Perissodactyla; family Tapiridae; genus Tapirus; species Tapirus indicus. The sequence goes on along the minus strand of CM062918.1, from coordinate 150,923,915 downwards.
TGACCTCTAGAGGCCACTGAACCTCTGCTCAGAGGTTTCCAGAAAATGTAAGGTGAGCAGGAGCCTCTGAGTGTGGGTGGCCTCTGTCCAAGTTGCAGAATCCATCTCAGTCATCATTGACACCCTTGATTAGAGGCGGGTCAAAAAGTGAAGACAGGGGTCGTGGGGCCATCCCGTTATTTCTCTAAGTAACTGAGGGCTAGGAGAAACCAAGGAGGAAAACCAACAGTGCTTCAGGCTGAGCTATAATTTATTCTATACATTTGTGATCTTCAGGGCTTCCGATTCAAGGAAAAAAATTAAAATCGGCCAAGCAGGCTTTTAAATACTTGTTCTTAAACTGGTAACACCATAACTAAATGCTTTCTGTTTCCCTTTTAAAACCTGGGGATAATGCAATGCTTTAAAATAACGCTGAATAAATGAAATGAGTCCCTTTGTTCTGTGGCAGAGCGTTTAACCTTGCACAGAGATTTCTAAAGCCAGTTCATAGATATCTCCCATCATCAGAGTCAGTGAGTAAAGACCGACTCCAGGCATTGTGCTCAATATACACACACTTTAAATCCTTTTAAAATTAAACATTCCTACACAGTTCTAAAACCTATTACTGGCCTAGATGTTAAACTGATGTTGTAAAGCTTTCTGCTCTAAAATGTGGAGAGAAATACTTTATAGCACCTGGCTGGTCCCTTTCTTCTTCAGGAGCTGGATGGAGCCCCTGGTACTTTCCTACCGTCTGCATCGAATGTAAGCCGCTCACACCTAGGTCCCCTGCGTTTCACCCTTGCCTACCTCACTGCGTTGCTTTTTCTCTCCAGCCAATCCTTTACTTGATCCCTAAGTCCATTATAACTAAAATGACCTTCTCTCATTTTTTGATTCTGAGTTTGCCTCTAAACTGACCCTCATACAGTCATTCAACATTAATTATTCAACAACTTGTTGAGCACCTACTGTGTACCTAGTACTGTTCCAGATGCTAGGAATATCCTATAAGCCTCTGTCCTCCTGGAATTGGCATGTTAGTGGGGGAGGCAGACATTCAACAAACATCGACTGCCTCCTTTAAGGTGAGGCTGTGCTAAGTACAATAAGGTGAACGGAACTATAGCGTAAGGAGTAAAGAGCAGTGGGGGCAGAAAGACATGGGCTCTGTGTTTGAAAGGAAAGTCAAGGAGGCCTCTATGAGGCAGTAACAATTGAGTGAGCCTAAAGTGAGGGGTAAACCACGTAAAGGTCTGGAAGAAAAGGGTTCTAGGCCAAAAGAACAGCAAGTGCAAAGGCCCTGAGGTCAGAATAAGCATGGCTTGTTAAAGAAACTGAAAGAAGGTCAGCATGGCCAGAAATGGAGAAACAAGGCTGAGCGTGGTGAGAGATGAGGTTGGAGAGAGAGACAAAGGAGGTTCTGGAAAGCTTGTAGCCGAGTAAGAGTTGGGATTTTCTTCTGAGTATGGCAGGAGGCTGTTGCAGGGCATGAACAGTGGAGGTGCCGATGTCCTCTTTTTAAATCTCTCTAGCTTTCTTACAGAAAATAAACATTAATGAGACAAGAGTGGGAACAGGGAGGTCAGCTGGCATTGCAGTATTTCAGGCAAGAGATGATGGTGACTTGGATGAGGATGATGGAGGTAGAGTTAGTGAAAAATAGTCAGATTTTGAAGAAAGAGTCCAAAGAACCTGCTGACAGATGTGGAATGTGAGAGGAAAATGTGCTCTTAACTGGATAAATGGTGATGCCATTTCTGAGATAAGAGAGCCACTGAGGAAGAAAGGGTCAGTAGAAGGGGAGGAGGGAACTCAGAGGAGGGGACAGTGGAGATGTAAATTTGGGAGCTATCCATTTGTATTTACTCCCTTGGGGACAAGTGACAGCAACTAGGTAGTGCCGATAGACTGAGGTGGGGTCCAAGGGCACACCGACCTTCAGAGGTCAGCAGTGAAGGGAGTTTCAGCAGAAGACAAGAAAAGGCAGAGGCAGGAGGACAAGAATGCAGTGCCCTGGAATCCGAGTTAAGAACCACATGTCCCTAAGGAGGGGGAAACAAACTGGATCAAATTGTGAGGGTGAGATGAATAAGATGAGGACCGAGAATTGGCCGTAAGATTCTGTAAGAAGGGGGTTTTCACATTTTCAGTGAAATGGTGGGAGCAAAAGCCTGATTTGAGTGGGTTGAGGTGAGAATAGGACATAAGTAAACAGGGACAGAGAATGTAGACAACTCTTTCAAAGTTTAAAAAAAAAATCATCAAGAGGAGCAGAGAAATGGGACAGTAGCTGGGGGACATGTAGTCTGGGGGGATTCTCTCTAAAATATGGGAGCGGAAACTGTGTGTTTGCATGCGGATGTGGCTGATCTAGCGGAGTGGGAGAAATTGATGCAGGAGGGAGAGGGGATAAAAGCAAGAGCAAAGTCTTTGAAGAGGCTGGGGGGGGCATCCAGCATGCAGGGGTTCAGCAGGAGGGCAGGCAGACCGAGGCCAAGGACACAGAGGCAGGACGGTGGGAGATGTCCTGCTGAGAAGACACGTGAGTCCCCTTCTGATTGCTCTACCTTCTTAGTGACGTAGAGGTGAGGTCGTCACGGAGAGCAAGGGGAATGGGGATGCTGTAGGCTTGCAGAGGGCGAGGAGGGGTCGTTTCAAGGCTGGGGGAGTGGACTGCCTAGGGCAGTGTCCAGGGATTACCTGCAGCCCTGTGTATCCTAACGAGATAGAACCCTCTTCACTCTTACAAACCCCGCCTCATCAAATCAGAAAGCAATAAAATGAACGTTCCTTTCTAACGCTGGTCCTCCATGTGGTCCCCATGTCTCATATTCCATTTCCCCTGGGAGCTCTGCTGCACCTTCTCCCATCGTTCCTTTTTGTCAGTGCCCAGGATGTTATGTGTTCTTATTGAACTTTTTAGCAGGTTAGCTCAAATTGTTTCAAGTTACTCTGCAATTCTTTCCCTCAGTTCTAGACATGTTTCTAATTTAAGGTTACAGTCCTTTAAATTCCAGAAAATACTTTTTTGTTAAAAATTCCGCCGTAGTTTTGCCCAGCAGGGTCCACAACTGGGTGCAGTCCCCGTTTGCTGTGTTAAAGACTCTCTTTCCATCATCCACTTTTGAGTGATGCATCTCATCACTCTTATGCATCAAACCTCACAAAACAGTGAGATGCAATGATGGAGTACACTCGCTCCTACAGCTCCCGCTCTGATAGACACCTACACCTACCACACTCGCTTGCACGCACGCACGCACATCTTTCCTTCCGTTTTCCTCTTTCACTATAGGAAACCCCACATCTGACTTCTGCTTAATATTTTTAGAGACAAGGAACTTACTATCTTGCAAGGTAGCCCCCACCTTCTTAATAAATCTGCCTGTTAGGTGTTCTTTATGCTGATGGGCTGAAGTTTCCCACCTTCTACCTCTCTACCTATTGGCTCACCTAAAATTCTTCTGAACTGCCCCAAAGTAAGTCTTTCTGGTACTTTAATGCACCTGTTATCTCTTCCATGAGTCGTTGTTGTTTATCCAGGTAAAGCATGTTCCCTCCTTCAGCCTTGCCTCTGTGACATGTTTCCCACACCCTGGGGGTCTCTCTCCCCCAGGGAGAGATGCTCGTTAGCCTGTGGCAGCCAAAACTGAGCCCTTCCTCCCGCTGAAGAGAACAGAGTATAGGAAAACCCCTACCTTCCCTGATCTGGATGTTCTACTCGATCAATGCAGATTAAGGTTGTGTTTTTAAGTGAAATAATGATGTTTGTTCATATCGAACTGTAGTCAATAGGTCTTGTTCTCATGAGTCACTCTTAGAGGCCAGGTTTCCTCCCTTGAGGAGAGCACTCCATATAATCCTGGGCAACACTGTACCCCTTGTTCAGCTGTCTGCACATTTATTTCTATCATATCCAGCTAGTAGGATTTCAAAAGAGGAGAGGAGAAAGGGTATTAATGCCATTGGGTATCTATCATGTACCAGTCTGATTCATTCAAAAGAGATAGTTAATTATCCCAATTTTACAGAGGAAGAAATTAAGGCTCAACAAGGCTTAAGTAACTTGCCCAAGTTTCTCAACAACAAAGGGAGTATTTGAGTTTAGAATTACCTTAATCCAAAGCCCCTCATCTTTCAGCTGTGTACCCAGGTCTCAAATGAGTCAGCTCATCTTTGCAACATGCGGCAATAGTCTCTATTCCTGCTCGTCACGTATATTTACCACTCTTCTTAGCAGTGAATTAGCCACAAATTGATAAGCATCTCGAGAGTGTTAAGAACATTGAACGTGGCGGTACCAGGACAGAGCCCTGCAGCACCCTGCTGGACACCTCGATCTTCCCTTTGCCACTGATTTGCAGGCTTTGGATTCATCCTTATTGAGCCTCAGAGCCACAGACTTTCAGTTCCCGGCACTCTGTTCTGTCCACAGGTTATCGTGAGAGATCTTTCTCGAAGCCCACTGAAATACTCAAATGTGTATTTACATTACATTGTCTTTATATATAGTTTTGTTGCATGCCTTATTCTTCAGTGGTGTAATAATCCTTTCTAAGCTTTTGCCAGGACATGCCGTCAATCCCAGACATCTAGGATTTCCAGAGCCCCTCATTGTAGAAATTGAGATGCTCACTCGTTCCCAGCCTTTTGTCATATCTTTCATTTTTATCTTTGTTTTATTATCACATCTGTACACTCTTTTAATTCTCTAGATGGTCATTTATCTGACTCTAGAAACTCAAATATGTGTTGAACATCTTAGGAATTCTTTTAATATTACTTTACCCGCCTTTGGCATAGGTTTCCTCTTCCTTGAATCTTAAATTCTGTCCTTTCTACTTTAAGATTATTCTCCTTGGCAGCCACTAGAGATGCATCACTGGAATTGAGTAGGGGGGCATTGCACCACGCTATAAGTAACTTTATACCAGCTTCTACCAGCGGTACACTTCTTCCCCATGTTCTTCTTGTTCTGGCCTAGAGAACTTGGAAAAGTTCTTCTAGTTCTTGACACCTCCTGTTAGCTCTAGTTCTTGCATGACAAAGCTGTCCATAGTTAATAAAGCATATCCAAGAACTATCCTTTCTAGGAGGCCAGATGGAGGTGGCAATAATTATGGTGGCAGAAACTCCTCTTCTCTCCAGGCACAAGGAATAAAGGGAAGAAAATATTAGGAGTTTGCAAAAAATGAAATGGCAATTATTTAAAATGCTGATTATATCAAGTGCTATCAAGGATATAGGAAAATATAAGCATGTATTGTTGGTAGGAATATAAATTTTTTGGAAGACACCTTGGTAGCATCAATCAAAATGTTTGAAAATATATTCTATATTTTCCCAACATTTCTGGGAATATATCCTACAGTAGTCCTCACACTTGTGCACAAAGATGTCACCATACTTGCCTACTTGTAAGATGTGGTAATTTTTGAGAATCATCCCAGTCTGATAAAGAAATGCTTTGAAAAAAATGTAAGTAGCCCCCCAACAACTACTGTCACAATCACTCGCTGCCTCTGAGGTAGAGCATTATTGGCTTTGGAGAGTCTGGCTCTGGGATAGGAAGCAACCTCTCCCAACTCTGGGGCCTTGCTGTTGAGAAGTGGGACCTGACAGTCCCTTCGGTCAGCCATGAGTGGACAGGTGGGGTGAGGTTGACCATGAAAATGGTCGGGACTGGGAATAAAATGTGCTGACAAAATGGTATATTCAGAGATGTTCTTTGAAGAATTGCTCGTTAGTGAAATATTGGAAACAACCTAAAGTATCTATCAATTGAGGAATGGTCAAACAAATTAGGGTGCAGCCATTCTAAGAAAAATATCAAAACTGTTAAAAAGTATGAGGGGGAGATGAGAGGAGGATAGAGGGAAAGTGGGGAGGGTGCCCTCAGGCTTGCTCCATATACTTCTGTATCATTTGAATCTTATACTAAAATGTATTTGTGTAGTACCTGGGTATTTTTTTTAAATACCATAATGACAAGAAGGAATATTAGTGGATTGGACTACCTGGCAGAACCATATCTTGCTGGGCATACCAGTCCCAACCCTGCAGATGGAGAAAAAGAGGAGGAGGCATCTCTGCCAGCTGATGCCACACAGAGCCAGCAACCTTATCAATATTTATACATGTTTCAAGACGACCATCTGCAAGAGAGAACAAGAAAAACGTCAGGGTCTTGCCATTCATCTGAGTAGGAGAATATAGAAGATTTGAAACAAAAATGATCACTGGTTTCAAATATCGTAAGTCATATGCAAAAGGGGTCAGTGTGTTCTCCATGATCTCAGAGGCATAACCAGAACTCACATGTCAGAGGTCACCAACTCACCTCCTCCCACTGGCTGGGGGCAGCCAATAGACGGTAATCCTGCTTCATTCATTTAGTGTATCGGATTGGTGCGTACATTTGGATTTTTGACCCGTGCTGTAAGGGTAAGTTATAGGAAATCAGATTTGGAAGCAACTTAGGTAGAACTTTCTAAGAAGTACAGACAGGCAACTTACCTTACAGACTGGGAAGACAGGCTCTGGAGTTAACCTGCCTTGTTTGAATTCCAGCCCTGCTTCCTACTGCTATGTGGACTTCGGCTGGTTACTTAAGTTTCATGCTTCATGTGTTGGTTTTACCGTTGTACGAAATGAGAGCTTAATAAGGACTAAATGAATGAATGCATAGAAAGCATCTATATTAGTTGTCTGTTGCTGTGTAACAATATTACCACAAACTTAGCAACTTAAAAACACACACATTTATTACGTCACAGTTTCTGTGGGTCAGTAATCTAGGTATGGCTTATCTCCTCCTCTTTTTGGGGTCTCACAAAGCTGCAATCAAGGTGTCAGCCAGGGCTGCAGTCTCATCTGAGACTTTACTGGGGAAGGATCTGCTCCCAAACTCACTCAGGGTGTTGGCAGAATTCATTTCAGGGCGTCGGTTTCTTGCTGGCTGTCAGCCAGAGGCCGCATTCAGCCCTAGTATGTCTGCCTGCCTCCTCAAAGCCCACAAGGGCAGGGAAGTCTCCACAAGACGGGCACTACAGTCTCATATGCATAATCACATATGTGTAATCATACATCCAGGCACCTCTGCCACATTCTACTGGTTAGATGCAAGTCACAGGTCACACCCACATTCAAGAAGAGGGGACAATGCAAGGGTTCTTGGTCAGGGGTTGGGGATGATGGAGGACCACCCTAGAGTCTATCTGCCACGGGATACTGAGTCAGGCCTAGTACATACAAGGTGCTTAATAAATGTAGTTGTTATTCATTGAAACTGTCTGAAGAAGACATAGGTAGCTTTCTGAGGTTAGTTCTCACACTGGGGTATGCAGACAGGTATGGCTGGTGACTGTAGGCGTATAGTAGAGAAAACCAAGTGGAGGCAGGTCGTGGGCCAGATGAGCTTCAGCATCGTCTGTGACTTAATTCAGTCACCAGGCAAGGTCAGCGAACTGCCCTCCTCCTTCAGAGCCGCCTCCAGCGTCTTCCAGGGATCATTGCTGCTTTCCTTCTTGCATGCTATCTTTTCGTTATTACCTGACTTCACCTGTGGAAAACTGGGAACTAGAGCATCCTATATGATCTCCTCTGAGAGTTCTAAGAATGACTTTGGTCCTTCTTACAACAGCCAAGCTTTGGGAGTGGGGATGAGGAGGAAGGAAAGAAATACATTTTACCTTTACTGAGATTTGCAGGGGCTCAGGCCCTGTTTTCAGCTTCTGTGTTTCTCAGAACCCTCACCAGGTTTGTGTATCTAGACTGCACTCACTAAAGGCCATATAACATTACTGGCTGTCTGCTGGAAGAAGAAGAGATGATGGATTGGACTTCCAGGCTCTCACTAGATCTTGCTGCTGACAAACGAGGGTTTTTACCTGCCGATTCGTCCCCGGCTCAGTCACGTGCCTCCACTGTTTGTGTAGAAGGCTTGATAAATATAAACTTTCTGTTTAGTAGCCCGGCCTTGGAAGAGGACAGATAAGGCAGTTCCATTGTGGCAGCACAGAATCCAGAAATGTATTTTTTATGCCTGAGAAGTTATTGATTTAAGACATGCACAGCCTTGCGTGTTGATTTCATTAGTGCACATACCAACCCTATTTCGGCATTCAGCCTCTGAAAAGTGTGACCAAAGAACTGTATGTGACACACCTGCAAACACCCAAATACACCCCGAGTCGTGCACATACCAGCTCCCGGCCCTGTTGTCGGGGGAGGACAGATGGGAATCACTGAGGCACTCTACAGCCGTGCTAGTAACTAAATATTAGAAATACAATAACCACGAAGCATCCCTATTATTTCCTTAATTTAAGCAATTTCCCAGGAGAGTGTTGAGGTGTTAATTGCTTCTGCACTTCATTTGACAGGCATGTCCTTTTTCACCTGGGTAAGAGAAGCAATTACTACCGTGCTCTCCTGGGCTTGGTGAGATATTCTTTAATGGATTTTAAAGGCATTGGGAGGGCATTGTGCTTTTTAAAGGAAACTATCCTCTGCTCTGTTCATACTTCATAACATGGGTGGATATTTTATTGAGACCACATGATGAATCTGTTAAAGGAAAATATGTGATGGAAAAAAAGTTAGTAGTAATATTTTTTCAGGAAAAACATATGTATCTCTCTCTCCAGATTTCAGATATGAGAAAAATACGTTCCTTTATGTGTGAATATCACTGAGTTAAACAAAGATTTTTTTAAAAAGCAAAAAAGAGTAAGACTTTTCTTTAGATATTCAGCAGGGCATATTTCTCATGAATTTCAACACAAAGTTGTTATTTTCTGGAACTACTTTGGCCTTCCAAATGAGGGTTTGACAGGTCGCTAACTCAATACAAATCAGTAAATATTCTTTTACCCGTTGTGTGAAAGTGACTTTCGTAATCCTCTTGAACCACAATTTATTTTAATGTTTCATACTTGCATTCAAGAAGAAACAGAAAAATAGTCTTAGAGCTTTTTACTAGAATTTGGAACTTTTTTTTAATGTGTCACTTTGGCAACTTTTCAAGCCAAGACAACCCATGTTAGCCAAAGTGATGTAATGGAAAGAAGGTTGAATTTAGAGTTAGAGCACCTGGTTTTAAGTTCTAGCAGAGTGATTTGCCTGATATGGTGTCCTTCGGCAAGCCATCTAACCTTGAAAAGCTGCAGTGTTTTCATCTTTAAGATCCTGGATTTCTGTAAGAATCATGTAAGAAAATGTATGTGACTCTACTAGGCAACTCTTTAAGTGCTATACAGATGTAAATGGTATTATCAAAGGGAGATCTAGGCTTTGTGGTGCCTGAAGCTTATACAATTTGAGGGAAGGCAGCTCTTTAAGGAAAAGTGTACAAAAATGTCTTTTTCGAATTTTACAAAACCATGTGACCGTGTGAACACGTTGTTGGGACCCCTACTAAGGCTTTGGAAGAAGCCTGTGGCAGTGAAGGCCCTGGAAATTTGAGTCAATAGCTTCACCCGTGCATTATTATTACAGATTTACAGAATGCCAGAGCCGGGCATGGCCATAGCTGGCATCTGATGGGGGCTCACACTCGTTTTTTCACAGCAGAAACCTCTTCAGAAACAAAATCTTACATGGAGGAACAAAAGAGAAAACGGACAAGAGTAGCTGAAGTTACAACAAAAGATTTAGAACTATGCCTGCTTGGCCTCCACCTTCCTTGGGCACCTTAAGAACTTCAGTTGAAAGTGGAGCTTGGAGGACCATAGTATATCTCATTTATTTGAAGGCACCCCCCCATTTGAACAGCTGTGAAATTGGGGTGCATCTTACCGTTGTCCTTGAACCTGCAGTGTTGCGATGTCATCATTATTGCCTGTGCGTCCTCTTACTTGGTTGTGATTCCCAGTGATATGAATGGATAAATGCAACCCCTTAAAGTTTCAGGCAATAAACCATTTAAGGACCACTTGAGAAAGGAACAGGCAGTGTTGCCTAAAATGTTCTGTTGACACTTTCTGGTAAGATCAAGGAAACACAAGCATCAAAACTTAACAAAGGGGTCTCAGCAACTTGGAAGAAAGTCCAAGAGACAATAACAGAGCAGCTCTAAGAAATCTGCATCACCAGTGTTCTTAATGTCCAAAGGCCAATGTCACGTGGAAAATATGAACATCAGTGACACTGGTTCAAAACGTGAACGTGAAGAACTTGTAGAGTACCTTAACCAATTTATTTAACTTACATTTTCCTTTTCATGTATGCACTTTGAATTCTTTTATAGGTCTAAATTCAAAAAACTTAGTGATAAGAAAGTATTGTTCTGTAATTTAATTGGCAGCATTTCTTAGTGGTAAATAAAATAACAGTGTGCCTTAAAAGTGATGGCATCTTGAAGTCAAGGAAGTATGGTACTAGTTCTCTCATTTCACAGTTCAGAGTTTAATGCCCAGAGAGGGTTCAGTGATTATGCCCAAGGCCATATGGCTGTTTTTTATGGGACATAATGAACCAGATGCAAATATTTTTCAAGTATTTGTTCCCTAGTTAGCCCTGGACTAGAATCTTTACCTTTTGTTTCACTAATCATCGCCAATAATATTTGTTATGACTTTTTAATTGCTTATGATCTGTATTTCTTACTAGAATATAAATCCCTTGAGGGCAGGGACTATGTTTGTCTCGTTTCTTGCTAGATACCAAGGTGCCTAGCATTTAGCAAATGATCAAAAGATACTCAGTGAACGAATGGATGGAGGGAGGGAGGGAGGAAGGGATGGATGGATGGATGGAAGGATGGATGGATGGATGGATGGATGGATGGTTGGATGGAGGGATGGATGGAAGGAGGGAGGAAGAGATGGAGGGATGGATGGATGGATGGTTGGATGGAGGGATGGATGGAAGGGGGAAGAAGGGATGAATGGAAGGATGGAGGGAGGGATGGATGGATGGAAAGGTAAAACATTTCATACTCAGAGTGAGGCTACCAGACAGTTGGGTAAGGTGGTGTTGTATATGGCAATTGAGGTACTAATCCAAAGGCCTGAGCAAAGAGGAAATAGTGACGACTCTGGTGTGTCTGCTGGTTCCTTGATGCTCACCCTACTGGGGAGCCTTTCCCTTGGGACAAGAATATAGCTGTTTCAAGGGTCAGCCCGTGGCCTAGTGGTTAAGTTCAGCACGCTCCACTTCGGTGGCCTGGGTTCGGTTCCCAGGTGCAGACCTACACCACTCGGCAGTGGCCATGCTGTTGTGGTAACCCACCTACAAAATAGAGGAAGATTGGCATGGATGTTAGCTCAGGGCGAATCTTTCCCAAGCCAAAAAATGAGAAATATAGTTTCTTATGTGGAGCAGAAGAAAAGAGGTGGGCCAGGAGAGAAGGCCATCCTCCTTGTCAGGGTGGAGGAAGCCGAAAGCAGGACGTGAGAGCTGTCCTTGACGTGGTAGCACAGGCTCCTCCAGTTCTGACTTCCAGTGGGGTCTCAGTTGGGCTCTAAGAAATCTCACTCACTGCAGCAGGCTGCCCAGCTTCTCCACGGAGAGGCCACGAGGCTCCCTGATGTCTGACCCCTTCGTGTCTGCAGTGACTGCACTATTAGTTTTCCATCTGTTCCTATATTTGAAATAGATCAAGTCTCATAAAACGAGAGAAAGTCAAATAAATGCCCCTGACTTCTGTGACAAAATGAGAGGGACTGATTTACTGATACTCTGGTGGCTTAAGTCCGCCTGAGGCTGGCCTTACTTTTCAGCCTGTTTCTCGTCTACGCATTCTTGTGTTCACTGTTTAGCAGTTACGTTCTGATAAGTCTAAACATTTATGGCATTCAGTTAAATGAGGAGGCAATTTCATGTACCGAAAACAAATACTAAGTTCTGCTTCACAAACTGATTATCAAGCCTCAGTCTCCTAATCTATGAAATGGGAGTGTTATCCTCTTCACAGGGCTGTCCTGAAGGTGAAATTAGATGATGGATGTGGGAACATTTTGAAAAGTAATCATTGCTTTAAAAGGATGGATAATCTTAAAAGGTATCAGAGATTTCTTCATCTTAATTTCTCTATCCGGTCAGGTAGTCTAGCTCTGCTAGATTCATCAGTACTTAGGGGTGCATGGAAGGAGGAGGCCAAGCAAGTGTAGCTCTAAGTCCCGTTTTGCCCTGATTATTTAAGAAGTCTGATCTCTTGTTGAAGCTTATCCTTCCTCATTTCCCTTTCAAACAGAATGGGGCACCAAGCACTGTCCTGTCAGTTATCTTTGAAGGAGCAACAGGCCCTAAGCAGTGTTAGCCCCCTGTCTTGGGCAGCAGCTCAGCTACCTACCTCACTGATGACGGGCTGTCACTCGCTGCTGGTGCAGCCTCAGCGGATACCTGTCGGTCTCGGGGTCTTCCTTCACTTCCGGAGGGTTTCTTTCTTCTCACCCAGCCAGCTGGACAAGACATCTCTCTCATCCTTGTTCAGCTGCTCTCGCAACCAGACCGTCCGATCACCCTGATCCTAGCACAGCAGCCCTGGTGTTTCATATCTAAACAGTTATTCAACATAAGATACTGACCAAAAGGACATCCAAAAAGACACGCAAAAGTAAAAGAGTCCCCTCCAACGATATCTCATTTTGCTAAGCAATTTTTGACACCTCTATTTCCCCAACTATTCGATGGAATTGATAGTAATACTACAAGTAAATTTCCTGCTTTCACCTAAAGAAAGAACTTAAACCTCTGGATGCACTCCACAGCCTACAGCAGGCTTTCCCAGGACCACAAGTTGACTGTCATTCCTCAGGCTCCCGGGCCATGCTGTGGACCCACCACGCCTCATTGAAATGATTAGCTTAGACATCCGTCTCTTACTCATTTAGCATGTGAGCTGCAGAAAGGTAGACGCTGTGATTACTGGTCTTTGAAATGCCAGCCCCCAGCACAGAGTCTGGCCATCGCAGATGCTCAAAAATATTTTTGGACCAAAAGGGTCCACAAGTAGCTGTAATAATGTAGTGAACTTCTCTAGGAGAACATTGAAGATCGGGGTAGTTTCAAAGTTAGCCGTGCCAATTGCTTAAGTTTAACTTATAGAATCCAGTTTTCAATCATGTCAACAACTTTGAAAATGTGATTACAACCACCTACAAGGAAAAAGTCACAGATGAAGAGTTTTCCCAAAGGCAAACTGCCAGGGGCTCTTGAGGCAAGTGCAGTTACCAGAGCCCCTGCCCCGGGCCTTTTGCTGACCCTCACAGATTTTCGGATAAAAATGTCCACCGCTTGGGCCAACCTGCTCAGGAGGAGGGGAAGTTTCACCAGAGTCACTTCCCGTTTCTGATATGGCAAATATGGTTTCATTTCGATTATTAGATGACTGTGTAGGAACATGAGTGATAGGTGTGGGCATTATTTGCTATTCCATGACCCCTCCCTGACGTGCAAACAGAGCATAAAATGTCAGCCTAGCAGAGAGGATCTCTGATCTTCGCATTGCTCAAATCTGATCCCATTTAAGATCCTCAGGGTTTCTTAAGTAGAGACATGGCTGGAGTCCAGAGTGTCTGTGAATTCCCCTGAAATTGTATACAGAACGTTTCTGGGGAGAGGGCGCATGGCTTTCACCAGATTCTCAAAGGAGTCTGACTCAAACAGTTAAATACCACTCTAATTGTCTTGTCTTCTATTTAGAACAATCAAAATACAGTAGAAGGTTGGCAATCTGCAACCTGAACTTTTCCAGCATCCAAATAATCGTGATGATGGTAACATCATGCCCCAGCTTACACGGGTATTGAACACCGTGTGGCAAGTGCTAGAATCAGTTCCTTACAAGAATTTTATCACTGAACCTTGACAACACCCTCAGGGTAGATACTGTTATTATCCCTATTTTAGAGACAAGGAAGCCCCAGAAAAATTAAATAACTTGTTAATAAGTTATCACTATAACTTATTATAATAATGTTATATTATTATTTTTGTATAATTATAGCAATCACTGGGAAGCTTCATAGCAAATATGGACAATTAAATCATTGATTTTTGTAGAATTAGAAAACTGAAAGAATTCTAGCATTACCATATTTTAAAAGCAGTGATTTTTTTCTTGATGCTTTAGGAGACATACGATATTGGAATTAGTTACACCAAGAGTCCACATCTCTGTTCTATCTGTTTTCTTTCAGTCCTGATCTATACATCCCATACTTTCAGAGTTCTCAGATTTTATATTTGGTCCTGCATATTTGTAAATACTCTTTCTCTTGAAGTGCTCTAAGAAACATGCAGATATTAATCCAGCCCTCCCCATCACTGTGTGAGATAAATACCGATCATAATTTTGTTTCACATGAATATTTGTGGGAGGTAATATTTATGTGCTGTACATCCTTGCCACTAATCTAACTTATGCTCTGATGCCCAGGGGATGAGAGAAATTCAGGTACATCCCTCATGTCACCGTACAGAGGTGGAAAGTGCCAGAAGACCTTTCTCTGCTCATCTGGGTGGCAAGAGCTGAGACTGAAGTGCAGCCATTCATCACAGAAGCCCAGCTTTGATCCGGCAGCTTTGCTGAACCAAGGGATCTTAGGAGGACTTGAAATGAGTATTGGAAAAAGCATCTGTTTATTTCCTGAGGGGGATAAACTTTCTGGTGGCACCACTAAAAGTAATACACAGATAAAACTGTAGTGTGAGCAATAATATTCTCTCTAAAAGTAATACACAGATACAGCTATAGTATTCTGATCTAAGCCTCAATCCCCCTTACGAAGGCAATAGTAAAAAATAATCAACCAAGAAAGCTTAGGGAAATAACTCTGTCTGCCCCTGTTCAAATTCTGCTCCTTCATCATTTTGCTTCCACACCATCCAGCAATAATTCTGTTTGCCACATGCCAGAGCTCATCGCCCGGTCATGATTCCCTGTGTTAGGACTGATGTGCTCCTTCATTCAGCAGTTACCGGGGAGCACCTGCTCTGTGCCCGGCACTGTTCTAGGCACTGGAGAGACAGAAAGGAGCAAAACACCATCTCTACAAATAGCAGTTGAAAATTTCGACTTATTGTATAGCGTTTTCATCAATAGTATTTCTAATTTACTGTTTATGATATATATTTTTTTAATCTATGTAGTTAATGGAACTTCAAGAAGTAAAGAGCTTCACCAATGTCTGTTTTGCTGAACATGCCTATAGCGGTTGTTTGACAATGCGTGTTCTCTTTTTATGTCACAGCTGTGGAGTGAGGGTCTTACGGACCACTCGCTTTGTTTGGGGTGTGACAAAAACTATCGTTAAGACCGGGGTTTTTGCTGGTATTTAAATCTCATTTAGTTTCTCTCTCTATGGCGTTATATGGTGTGACTGCCACCTCTCTAATCAGTCACAACAACACAAACTTCCTCTCATTTTTCCATTCCCTTTCTTAGTGACAGATGTCAACGTCCCCAATCAAACGAGTTGGAAACCTTGAGGTCCTCTTGTCCCTCACAGTTCCTCGAGCCCCACACACTAATTTGTCTCTGAGGGCAGTTCTTCCTCAATATTACCTGGAGTCGAGCCATACACATAGCTACTGATGAATTTCAGTCTCTCGTGTGTTACCTGCCTGTCCCCGAAATCCACCCTGCCCTTATTGCCTGGGCATCTGTCTACACTCCAGTTCTTAGCTTCCCTTGCAGTTAGGTGTGGACATGGAACAAGTTCTTGCCTTTGGGAGGTGAACAGAAACAGGCCAGTGGTGGCTTTTAAGAGAGCTCTCTTTCCCCTTCCAGCAGGTGAATGCAGGCAGGAATAAAGTCCTAGGGCAGAAGTTTCCAAACTTTCTCAGTTCACAGAGCCCTTGTGTCTCAGTAATTTTTTCACAGCACCTCTAGGTCAAATGAAATAGTAATAGTTCCATTTATTAAGTAGTTAGATCCAAACAACAAAGTCCATATTGTATCCTAACCACTTAGCAGCCATTTGAAAAAAAATACTTATAAATTGAAACACTACAGGTACTTAGTAATGGTATGTGTGTGCTTGTTGGGCATTGCACAACCTCTCAAACCTTCAGATCAAATTAACATTGACAACCTCATTTCCTGTTCTGCATTGATTTTCAGGTGAAACTTCCGTTTTGTGACAGCAACCACCAAAAACCAGCTTTGGAAAGACAGGGCATCAACAAAAGCAGTGTAGTGTGATCTAATGTTGAACAAAACTACTTCCAGCTAGTAGGTGGTGGTGTGTCCAACAGATACCCTGTATGGCTGTATTTCCCTCAAAAATTTAAGTAGTCCTTGGGGTCCTGTGAGTTCACTGTGGAACCTTGAGGGACCTTAGTGCTCAGTTTGGAAACCGGAACCCTAGAGGGTGACCAAGTCACAAGATGGAAAAGAGCGTAGATCCCTGAATCTCTGTGTGGGGAGAGCTGGCTGCCGATCGGCAACACCCACCTCAGACTTGCGTATGAGCGGAATAAACTTCTCTTGTGGTTGAGCCATTATTCATTTAGGATTTGTTGACACAACCTCACCTAACTTAATTAATACATTAGATTACTGCAGTGGCCTTCCAATGGTTCTCTGTGACCCAAATCCGATGCCTTTCTCCCCAACACTTCGTGTCGTCACTGCCAAATCCACTGCTTCACACTACTCACAGGCGAACCTTTCCTAAAACACAAATCTAAGCACTTCCTGTGTTTGCTTCCCAGTCTGTTTTTCACCAATCTTTCCTCGGCCACCAAACCTGAAATCAGTGTATCCCAAAGTTGACTACATGTTAGAATCACCTGGAGAGCTTTAAAAAAAAATACCAATGCCCAGGAATCCACCTGCAAGGATTTTCATCTAATTTAAATGGACTAATTCCTTCAAGAGCTGAAACTACCACCATTCACCCAATATGAGATAGATAGTTTGAATAGCCCAGTGACTATTAAAGAAATTGAAACTGTAATATAAAAACTTGAACAAAAAGTAAAAAAGAAAAATCCAGTCCCAAATGGCTTCATTGGAAAATTACACCAAAAGTTTAAAAAGAATAAACACTAATTCTACACAATCTCTCCCAGAAAATAGAAGAGGAAGGGATGTATTTCCCAATTCATTTTATGAAGCTAGGATTATTACCTTGAGAACTACAAATTATATCCCTCATAATAGAGATGCAAAAAAAAAATCCTTAAAAAAATTAGCAAATAGAATTCAGTAATATATAAAAAATTATATACCATGAGCAAGTGGAGTTTATTTCAAGGATGCAGGATTGGTTCAATATTAGAAAATCAATCAATGTAATCCACTATCTTATCAGACTAAAGGAGAAAAATCACATGTCATATCAATCAATCAATGCAAAAAAATTTGACAAAATTCAAATTCATTCATGATAAAAACTCTCAGAAAAATGGGAATGGGAGGAACTTTCTCAACTTGATACAGAACACCTACAAAAACCCTAGAGCTAACATAATACTTAGTGATGAAACACTGAATGCTTTTCCCCTCAGACAGCAAACAGGGCAAGGATGTCCACTCTGACCACTCGTGTTCAGCATTGTGCTGGAAGTTCTACCCTCTGCTCTAGGCAAGAAAGGGAAATAAAAGGCATACAGGCTGGAAATGAAGAAATAAAACTGTCCCTTTTTGCAGATGACATGATTGTCTGCATAGAAAACCCTAAGGAATCTAAAAAAAAAAACCTCCTAGAACTGTTAAGTTCAGCAAGGCCACAAGTTACAAGCTAAATATATAAAACTCAATTGTATATCTACATACTAGCAATGAACACATGTACATTGAAATTAATAAAACAATACCATTTGCAGTTGTTCCCCCAAAATGAAATACTTAGGTGTAAAACCAACAAAACATGTACAGGACTTATGTGCTCAGAACTACAAAATGCTGATGAAAGAAATCAAAGAAGGTCTACACCGTTGGAGAGACTTCATGTTCCTGGATTGGAAGACTCAATATAGTAAAGATGGCTGTCCTTTCCAAATTCATATACAGGTTTAATGCAAATTTTGTCAAAATCCCATCACGTTTTTTGTAGCTATAGACAAGATTATTCTAAAATTTATATGGAAAGGCAAAGGAACTATAATAGCTGAAACAATTTTTAAGAAGAATAAAGTGGGAGGAATCAGTCTACCCAATATCAAGACTTATGATATAGTTATAGTAATAAAGACCTTTGGTATCTGTGGAGGGATAGACACATAGATCAATGGAACAAAATAGAGAACCCAAAAATAGACCCACACAAACATGCCCAACTAATTTTGATAAGGTGCAAAAGCAATTCAATGGAGGAAAGATAGCCTATTTAACAAATGGTACTGGTGCAATTAGACATCCATAGGCTCCCCCACCACCAAGAATATATATGAACCTTGGCTAAGTCTCGTACCTTATATAAAAACTAACTCAAAATGGATCACAGACTGAAATGTAAAACATAACATTATAGAACTTTATAAATTGTAGAAAAGACATAGGAGAAAATTGTCAGGATCTAGGACTCAGCAAACCGTTCTTAGACTTGACAACAGCATGATCCATAAAAGGAAAAACTGGTCAACTGGACTTCATCAAAATTAAAAACATTTGCTCTGGGGCCGGTTCCATGGCATAGTGGTTAAGTCTGGCACACTCCTCTTTGGCGGCCCAGGTCTGCAGGTTCTGACCCGGGTGTGGATCTATACCACTCGGCACGCCGTGCGGTGGTGGTGTCCCACATACAAAATAGAGGAAGACTGGCAACAGATAGCTCAGAGCAAATCTTCCTCACCAAAAAAGGCAAGAAACTTTTGCTCTGCAGAAGACGTTGTTAAGAAGATAAAAAGAAAATCTACAGACTGGGAGAAAATATTTGCAAACTTGCATATTCAGCAGAGGACTAGTATCTAGAATATGTCAGCAATTCACAAAACTCAGCAGTAAAGAAAGCAAATAATCTAATTAGAAAATGGGCAAAAGACATTTCCCCAAAGAAGATATGCAGATGGCAAATAAGTTCACGCAAAAAAATGTTCAACATTTTCCATTCGGGAAATGGCTCAAATTACCCAAAAATTCAAACTACAGTTAGATATGACACACTTATCAGAATGGCTAAAATCAAAAATAGTGGCAACATCCAGGACTGGCGAGGATGTCGAGAGACTGGAGAGCTCATACTCTGCTGGTGGGAATGTAAATGTGAATGGTACAGCTCCCTTGGAAACAATTTGCAGTTTATTAGAAGCTAAATATGCAACTACCGTATGACCCAGCAGTTGTACTCCTGGGAGTTTGTCCCAGAGCAGTGAATACTTAGGTTCACAAAAACCTGTACATGAATGGTTATAGCAGCATCGTTCACAACAGCCCCAAACTGGAAACAACCAACACGTCCTTCAGCAGGTAAATGGTTAAACAAACTGTGGTATGTCTACACCATGGACTACTACTCAGCAAGGAAAAGGAACAAACTATTGATACACACCACAACTTGGATGAATCGCCAGAAAATTATGCTGAGTGTAAAAAGTCAGCCATCAAGGTTTCACGCTATGATTCGATTATTTAACATTCTTAAAATGAGAAAGTTATAAACACAGAGAATTAGGTTAGGGGTTGCCAGGTTAGTTAGGGAAGAGGGTGAGGTAGGAGGGAAGTGGGTGTGGCTATAGTGGATAATATGAGGGATCCTTGTGGCAGTGTAATGTTCTGTATCTTGACTGTGTCAATGTCAATATCCTGCCTGTGATATATTGTATTATAGTTTTGCAAGACGTCACCTTAGGGGAAACAAGGTAGAGTACAAGGGATCTCTCGTTTCTTACAACTGCATGGGAATCTACAGTTATTCCACAATTAAATGTTTAATTAAAAAAAACAATTTCCATCAGTGGGTGTTCTGATTGACTTGGTGTGGGGTGGGCCCAGGCATTGGTGTTTTGAAAGCTCCCCAGGTGATTCTAACGTGCAGCCAGAATTGAGAAAGTGCAAATTGAGCTGATGGACTCGCCCTGTCCAGAACCTGTGTAATCACCCACCATTTGTTGTTCCTCTGCCTTTACCCTCCCCTGCCCCGCCATTGGCCGAGCTGAGGCTGTCTTCAGACTTAGCTCAGGGATAACTCCTCCGAGGAACCCTCCAGAGCACAACTTGCCCAGTCTGGTAGGGATCCTGCAGGCTGCACCGTGATAGCCCTTATCACTCTGCGGTAATCACTTGTTGTCTGTCTCCCCTCTGGCAGCAACTGTTGTTACCATCGTTCGCTTTGTAATCCCTGTTCATTTAGCCCCTGAATTTTAGGAACCTTCCAGAGATTAGAGGTAACTCCTCTTTTCTGGTCTAAGCCTAATAATACTTTTTAAATAAGCAATGAGGCAAGAATTTCCAGACACCTAGAGTTTCACAGAACAAAATGAAATTATTATGCCATACCTTGTTTTTCTATGTAAAACATAAATGGTCTCATACGGGTTCTGAATGCCCTGTGCCTATGATGCTTTTCTTTTCTTTCTTTCTTTTTTTTTTTTCTGTATAGCCAAGCAGATCCAGACCCTGACCACTGTTCAGGGGGCCATCACAGAGGCTTTGCCAGACTGCCCACCCCAGGCCTCTGCTTCCAGGGTGTCTGGTTCTTTTTATAATCTCTCTCGGGGGCAATAGGATTGGTAGTGTAACTCCGTCACCTCATTCAGGGAGGCTGCGTGGGCAGGCTCTCTCCATTCTTTCACAGCAACATTGAACAGCAAGCTGGCATCCTTTGGGAGCACAATTTTTCACAGACTCTTTGCAACGATGCATGTTTCATTTTTGCAATAATATAAAATATATCTTGTGCCAAAAAAATCCTATTGGCATTTTTATTGATATCCATAGATTAATTTAGAGAGAATTGACATATTTTTAATGTTGAGTTATGCTTTCCACTGGAATATTAGTTCCTAGACGGCAGGGATTTTCTCTGCTTTGTTCAGTTCTATGTTTTTAGGCCTAGAACAGTCCCTGGCATATAACAAGCGCTTGGTTTTTATTGAAGGGATGAATGGGATGCCTTTCCATTTGTTCTGATCTCATATCCGTCAGAAATGTTTTAAAGTTTTCTTCATATAGATCTTGTACATTTTTCGTTCGATTTTTTCTTAGGGATTTTACTTTTGGGCTGTTATAAATGGGGTTTTTTCTTCTATGATAACTTCTAACTGGTTGAGTGTTTATATAAAGGGTATGGTTTTCTGCATATTGATTTTGTAGCCATCTATGTTATTGAATTTTCTTATTTGTTTGCAAGAATTTTTCATAATTTCCTGGCTTTCACCCGGCATCATTGTTACTTTTCTTAAAATTTTCTGGAGTTCAGTAATTAAGAGGATCGAATTGCGAACCCAAAGAAAAGTAACAAACAACTAAATCCCATTCTGTCAGTGAGATTCTTGTTGGTTCTTTCGAGTGAGGATTAGTACAGATGTCAACCTGCAGTTTTTTTTCTAAGATAATCAAATAGGATGATTAAGGAAAACGTCAAATCCAGAAGCATCTTGTTCTTTGCCGGTTGGGCATCATCTGTTCCCTGTGCTGCCTGCTAATTTGGAGAGACTACAATCTTCGCCTGTGGTCCTCTTTGTTTGGGGAGGGCTATTTGCAATTTCAATCACAAAGAAAGAAATTGTCAGTGCACATTGACTTGCCCAGTTCCACTGTTCACTGCAGAGCTTCGTTCTGTAAGCCTTGGTATATGGATGAACTCATGCAAATGGATGCATCTGTCTCCATTTCTCTTTGCCATTAGATCATTATGCAGACATTAAACACCAAAAAAGACATAAAATGATTGATTAGCCTAGTGGAGAGTGCAGGTTAGCAGAAAACAAACTCCAGAAGCATATTCCTCCCTCTCCTGATTGCTTCTTTCTCCTACCGCCTTCGGAAACACCCATAAAAGATTTAGTCCATCCTTCAGGGACCCGAGATGCATATTGGCAGTTGACATTCTTGTGATTCAGCGCATTTTCTGCAACAATATCCTATCTTTACTCCTGAGTTTTGCCTAATTTAGATTCCTCCTTTGGTCTGTTCTGCTCAGCTAACCCTGATCAATAAATGCAGATAGATTAGACAGAAGACAAAATTGTGAAATAAATGTTGCATTTGGAACAGCAAGCCTTCAGTTTACACTGTTGCCAGGACTGTCTCCCCTGTGGCCCCCTTCCCCACCACCCACACTGCGGCATGGTGCTCTCTGACTCATTTGCCTCTGTGACTAGGCTGTAAGCATCTCTGACTTTTTCCATCTTTGAGTTTCATTGTCTGGCTGCTCATGGTAGGCACTCAATAAATGCTTGAATCAATAAATGCACAAATCACTCAATTAACTGGTGCATGAATGTTTTCTTTCGTTCATGTTATCAAAACTAGCTCTTGGGGAAGGATTTGAAATATTTTTAAACAAGAGGGTAATTGACTATTACCTCGTTAAAAGTAGCCCAGATAGATTTCTATTTTAACAGAGATCAAATTAAACTAAAGGAATTGAGCTTTTCTGGAATGTCAAGATTCAGCCAGAAGCGTGGGAAGGACCTGGGTTCCTTCTGGATAAAACTGTATTGTCCACATCCCGTAAGGCTGCACCTGTGTGCTGGTATCCCATTTTATGCAGGAAGCATGTTCTTGAGAATCTGAGGAGGAATGAAGTTCTATTAATTGAAACTTGTATCCTACTTGCCTGGTGTTACTATTGCATAGTTGTTTCTGTGTGTATTTCTGGTTGACCTTTACGATGAGCCCTTAAAAAACTATGCTTCCAACTCTTCAAGTAAAGATCTATAATCAAATGCTTAAATATACAGGATCAATCTACGTATTTAAAGAAAATGCAAAGAATTCTTTTGTTGGGCAACAATGTGGAGCACATTACCTCTCTGTAATCTGAATAATCATCATCTGTAATGCAATATTTGTTACTTTAATTATTAACCTTATTTTTTAAATAATTTTTACCTAGACTTCTGCCAAGAAAGACTTATGAGGTTGTTTCTTAAGTTGACCTCTTCAAATATTAGTTGGGCCTATGTATGTTTTGATGGGATATATAGGGGGTTGTTTTGTTCTGTTTTAAGGGGGCACAGGTGAAATCCACACAGTGGTGGACTTTTGTTATAAATGCTTCTGGTACATGGTGTAAAAAGCCCTGTGCTTTTAGGCACTTGACGAGAATTTTGACTTGAATTTCAGTGATTATTTGGTTTCTCATACAAAATGTAGTCAATGAAGCTGGCATCATTCACACTCATAGACTCTTCCTTGGCTTCTGCTGTAAAGGGCAGTAACAACTCATGTATTCAGTGTCGTGGAACTGCCGTGAAGAAGAAGGAATGCTGGGGTGCCCAGGGCACAGGACCAGGCAGTCTGGAAAGCCCTGCCTGGAATGACATTCTGTATGTCACTGAGGAAACCAGGGACCTGCCCTCACCTCCTGCTCCTTCCCCGGGTACTCTGTTCTCCTTACCAGACCAGAGGAGAGATTATTTTCTTCCCTACATGATTTGATTTTTTTCGTTGGCTAGTAGGATAGTATACCAGCAGCAACAATTCAAAAACCTTTATGATAAGCATTCATATAGGTTTTTGAAATGATAATTAACTTTGTTATGTGTAATTAAGGAAGGGGTGGATGTGTACAGATAACCTTTTTGGTTTTATGATTTTGAAAAAGTCTGTTTTTTGCTTTTTAATAGGAGTGTCTTTGATGTCCTAGAAGTTCATAACTCCTGAAATTCATAACCTGATTCAGGAGAAATTGGAAAACTGTCCAGTTTCTCCAGTTTTCCTACCCAGAAAGTGTATATGCTGAGAGGGGATAACATAGCAAAATTTTAAAACAATGTTTATCATAATTAGCCTCTAGATAGGTAAATGTTGACGACTCATTTTTATTTCTGAAAGGAAAGATATTCTTAAAGTTTTCTTACCTTCTCTTGTGCCTAAAATCAAAAGATTTGGGTTCCCTCTTAGTGTATAGACATTATCCCCACAAGAGCTGTGCAATTTTAAAATTTTCAAAGGCGAGAGTGAGGGATTGATGGCAGTTACCTGGGGATTCTGAGGACCAGCCCTGCCTTACCATATTGTGACACATTCTGTAAGAAATGATGTGAGTTGTTGCATGAAGCCATTGTACTTTGTTTTCTGAAAGACAAAAAAAAAGTAGAGTCAATAAGATTTTTCTTGAGCCCGTGGAAAGCTCTCTTCTCATGCATCACTTGGCTTCCTCCGCTGAAATGTGCCAGGAACTTAGAGTCGGCTGCTGCAGTATCTGCGTTTGTATTATTACTTAAAATTCTGTTCTAGCCGCTTATCTTACAACTCTCAGTTGTTCCCTTTGGAGTTTCAAGCAGGGAAACCAGAGAAAGTCACTTGAGAGTGGCAGAACACAAAGGGCACATATTATCATTTGTACATAAGCCGTGTCCGACTATTTACTGTGAACCTAGAGTGAACTACCCCAGAGGTGCCCATTTTAATAGTCTATAATGGAATATCTGCCTCAGCTTTATCTACGTGCACATCTTCATGAGATCCTCTGCAAACTGCAATGGAAAAGAGGCCACAGATCTTTTCTCGTAAGAGAAAAAGCAGGAAGAGTTTATAGGGAAGCGTCACTTCACACACACAAAACAACATCTTGTGCTTCTCCTCTCATGTAATATGGCCAATGCTTTTCTTTTCACAGAGGAATTCAAGGGCTCCACTGTGGTTGAGCTGATGAAGAAGGAAGGCACAACCCTCGGGCTGACGGTATCGGGCGGAATCGACAAGGATGGCAAGCCTCGAGTATCGAATCTGCGGCAAGGAGGAATTGCTGCCAGGTAACTGCCTCTCGGGGAGAAGTAGGAAAAGGCATGCAGGGTGTAATTAATTCAAATATTAAATCTCCATCAGAAAAGGTCACTAATAAATAAATGACAGCTGCCATCTGCCAGGCAGAAAGCACAGTGGGGCCTGTTTCAGAAGTAGGGCTTTTCTGGCCTGTGCCAAAGTCATGAGGGAGATCTCGTGTCATCTCAGGAACAGCCAGGCCCTCATAAAATTTTAATTTTAAAACGCCTGTATGGCTCTAGTCCCCAAAAGTGCCACTGCACAGCAGACAGGCTGCAGTGGGAGTGAGGCACTACAATGGTCTAAATGTAGAGCAGATGACCCATATAGGAGTGTGGGGGGAGCTGCCAGGCAGGGACGTGGCTAGCCTAGAAAGAGTGGGAGGCCCAACTCCATGTTTCTTAGGAACAGTTTTGCTTGTCCCACATCTCCTTCACTTTTCTACTTGTGAGATTTTCCTTCTCATCAAGACAAAGATATGGTTTCCAAAAAGACAGAAGGCTTAGATGAGGAGGTCTCATTTTGTCCTTGTTCCAATGAACTGCAGATTGCGCTGGCTATTGCCAAAGGCACCATGTCCTGTGCTGGGCAGGGGTGGGCTTGCTTTATGGACAGATTCTAAATTACCTAGGGAAGAGGTTTCATTGAAAGTGAGGTAATGTACCTTAAATCCTAGACACTGATATTCTTGTCCACATAATCACAAATTAAATTGTCGAGTTCTTGCCTTATAACGTGTCATCTGAAATAGTGATGACTTTTGATGATCAACCTGTTTCTACAATTTATAAACATAATCCAGTTGATTGCTCCATGATCCAAAGTGTTGTTTGTAAAACAGGCTGATATCAACATAAGCACTGTAATCTCCTTTCTTCAGGCTTTAAAGAGACTTCTTTCCATACCCGCAGCCTCCTTTATTTTATAACAGTGATGGGCTTTATATGTCTCCAGACCTTCTTCACATGTAGCCCTTGAAGCAAGTGTGAATGGGGGAAAATGCCATTTTCAGTTGTATCCATGCTGTAATTAAACTCTTGCTCTGCCAATTCTATTCAGGATTATCTACCACCTAATAGTCATTGTTTCAGGCGCTACCATTTTACAGGGAGTCACTCAAAATAATTAGATACGATCCCTGCCCTAAAGGGGCTTATAATCTATTAGGGGAGAGAAAGTATACAAACGTGAAAAGTTTGGGAGCAATAATAGCATTGCATAATAGTAAAGAGCAACAACATAAGAGTTGTAACAAAGCGTTGGGCAATTAAGTTGCCCAATGAGTGTCAGTAAACCTGAGTAAGTGACAGCGTGTGCTGTGGGCTGGAGTGGTTAGGAAGGCCCCCAAGAGAGGAATGACTGGAACTAGAGTTACATAGAATAAGTGAATTATGTCTTTCTGTTTAGGGAGGAAATATTATTGAAAGTCCTTATCAGTGACATGAATTTTAAGTCCTATCATTGGTCTTGCACAGTTTCGAAGTCGAGTTGGACTGAAAGCCCAAAAGTAGCTAAGGTTCTATGATGGTGGTGAAAAGAGACGGGAATGTTACTGAAACCCAGTAATTTCTTCTTCACCAGTATTTTTTATCAGTCCTGCTGTAAGCAATAAATAGCAAAATAAGCTGACGCTTTCCGTGGCCCTGGACAAACTTCCAGTGAAGATATTGAAGGCTGTGAAATGTCCAAAAGGCGGGCAGCAAAAATGAGAGGGAATGAGAAGAAAGAAAAAGTTCTGGTGTGTCTGGGATCGGATAGTATTCCCCCCAGAGAACCAACTCTTTTGGGGCAGAGCAACTAAAAAGATTTTTCTCTTTGTTTAGTTGTATGGTGCTCTTTAAAAATAAAAGAGGCAAAGGGTTAGGGAAAAATCGGAGACAGCAGCAGACCCAGCACAGACTTCGAAAGTATACCAGTCAGCATGACTAAAAGGGATCCATTGATCTCTCGTCCACCCTCGGCTCTGCTCCTGCTCTTAGGGACCAGCCATTCCTAGGAGGTGGGGACGTCTATTCTCCTGTTGGCTCCTGGGCTTGCAACTTATCCGCGAAGGGACACTGGAAAATACAGTCAGACTGGCCTGTGGAGAGGATGGGTCCACTGAAGCAACATCCTCTCTTTTGCAGAAGTGATCAGCTGGATGTGGGTGACTACATCAAAGCGGTGAATGGGATCAATCTGGCCAAATTCCGCCATGACGAGATCATCAGTTTGCTGAAGAATGTTGGGGAGAGAGTGGTTCTTGAAGTCGAGTATGAGCTGCCTCCCGTCTGTAAGTAATCACAACTCAGGGGCGGGACAACTGCATCACGTTTTTGCCTAAAACAATTGGCTTCTCGCTTTTTTTTCTCTTTTGCCATCATTGTCTCATTACAGGAATGGCAGAGCATCATTTTTTGATATTTAAAAATTATTTGAGTTGATAAACTTATAGCCTATCCAGAAAGCATTAAAACAACATAGCAGTGAAATCATATAGGACTCATGCTCCATTAAGGTGGTCTGTGAACATCATATTTACACTTGAGCTATTTTAATAAACAATCAACATATTTATACGTTCTGTGCCTTAAATACCCTCCAGGCTCTGTACTTAGTGACTAGGTGTAGAAAGAGCATGTTTAACGTGTTCTGTATTGATTCTTGTCTAGTTAAACATTAATTTCTGACGTGTGGAAAAGATTCAGAATATGTTATTATCAAGTGACAATAGGAATAATGAAAAGAGCAGCCAGCACATTTTGAGAGCTTACTAAACGTCTGGCATTATAAGGAACCTGACCTGCATCGACACACTTACATCCTCAGCACAAGGAGTCAGCGGAGCAGAGCCAAACTGTGGCGTCAGATAGCCAGGTTCAAATCCCAGATCCACCTCTTACTAGCTACATGCCTTTGAGAAAGTTGCTTAAGCCTTCTGTGTCTCAGTTTCTACATCTGGAAAATGGGAATAATGTTAGTTTCTATTCATGAATCTGCTGTGAGGATTAAGTGAGTTGGTGTTTGTAAAGCAGTTAGAACAGTGCCTGGCACTGTAAAAATTCTTGGTAAATAATAAAGACATGAATCAATCAACACTACAAGAGAGGCACAATTATCATTATTATTCTCATTTTACAGAGGCTTAAGTCAAGTATCTTGCCCAAATTAGTAGGCAGCATAGTCAGTCTCTGAACCCGGGCTCCTGACTCCAAAGTCCGTGTGCTTGTTCATTGTGAGGGAAGCCGTGTGCTGTGTTACTGCTGCCCTGCGCTCGAGCTGTGCTGTCCTCCCACCGCCCCTCCTGTTATTGAGCTGTTAACATGGACGCTACCCTGGGAAAGCCCTTTGCTCTTCTCTACTGGTGAGAACTCAGACTGGAGTCGATAGTAATTCCTTTGTTGAGCATTGACTTATTGAGTATTTACTGTGTTCTAGCCACGACTAGGTACGTCAGTGGATTTACATTCTAGCAGGGGAAGACAGATAACAACATAAAACCACAATAAATAAGTAAATTATATAATATGAATGCTGTGGGAAAAAGGAAGTAGAGCAAGGAGAGGGCTTGGGAGTGCTGGGATGGGGGTGGGCTTGCAACTGTAAATAGGGTGCTTAGGAACAGCTTCCTTGAGAAAGTGACACTAGTCAATGACTTGAAGGAGCTGAGGAAGTTGGCTGTATGGATTTCTGGGGGAATAGAATTCCAGAAAGAAGGAATGCCCAGTGCTAAGATCAAAAGGCAGGAATATATCTGGGATGGTTCTAGAAACATTAAGAAGAGGGGTGTGGCTAGAGCAGAGTCAGCATGAAGAGAAGTAGAGAGGTGGCCAGAAATGTGAAGGATGGGTCGTCCTTATAGACCATTGGAAGGACCGTAAGTTTTGCTCTGAATGATGCAGGAAGGCTTTGTATGGTTGGGGCAGAAGAGTGACATGACCTGATTTATCTTTTCAAAGGCTCCATCTGGCTGCTGTGTTGAGAACAGACTGAGGGGGCAGGGTAGAAGCTGGGAGACCCGTCGGGGGGCTATTGCAGTGATCCAGGGGAGAAACGGTGGTGGAGATGGAGAAAAGCAGTCACCTTCTCCGTCTGTTTTGAAGATGGAGCCAGCAGGGTTTCTGATGAATTCGATGTGAGTTGTGCAGAAACAGGAGTCAAAGACCACCCAGGCTGTGGAGCCTGAGCAACTGGAAGGATGGGGTTCCACTAATGTGGGTGGGTAAGAGATGATTCGTGAGGGGAAGACCGGAAGTTTATTGTTTGAGGAGCTATGGTTGAGGTGCCTATTTAACATGAAAAATGTTAAAAGCTGGAGAAATGGTTTGAAGTTTGGGAGAAAGATCTGGACTGGAAACATAAATTTAAGAGTAATGGGGATATAGATGGTGTTTGAAGCTTTGGGGCCAGATGACAGCACTCAAGGAGTCAGTGTACATAACCAATCACAAGTTCTTATTCTTAACGTAAAATCTAACACTGAAAATCTAATGGTGATTTTATAACAAAATCAGTTGAAGTCTGTGTTCAAAAACCTCGCTACAATGTTTTTCATTTTCAGCAAGAATAGGCAGTGAAATAGAGTGTTGAGAGCTTGCACTGTGTCACTAGTTAATTGTCAGTTTTGCCCCTTTCTAGCTTTGTGACCTCGGGCATGTTATTTAAGTTGTCAGGTCCTTAGGTTTCTCATCTGTAAAATGGCTATAATAGATGCAGGATTTCTGTAAGATTTCAAGGCTATAATCATGTAAAGAATTTAAATCATTATCGGGTACTCGATCAGCCATGGTACGTGTTAGCCGTTATTACAAGTATTATTATTATTACACTGAAAGCACTCTGTTTTCTTGACCTTTAAAAGAGTCAGTTTGTTTTGAAATCGCTCTCTCAGAGCATTGCCAAGGAGTGAAGAGAAGCCAAATATCTAGAGCTAATGCCCTTTGATTAAGCATTTTTATTCTACTGGGGATGTAAAAATCAATAAAACACAGCCTCTCCCTAAGAGGAACTCTTAGTATAGCTTTCAGGGGAAAGGCTAGGAGTGGAGATTTGCTGAGGTACGGTGAGCCAGAGCTGGGGTTTCTGGGAAGATTTGAAGGAGGTCATGCAGTTCCAGTAGGAAGAAGAACATTCCAGGCAGAGAATAGAACAAGAAGGTAAGACAATAACCCAGTGCACAGTACAGACAGACAAAGAGAAAAGTGGAGAGGGATGAGGCCAGAGAAGTAAACAGGAACAAAATGATGGAGGGCCTTGTGAGCCATATTGGTGGAGCTTGGATGGCATCAAGTGGGCGATAAGGAGACTTCAAGGCTTTTAAAGCCAAGGAACAGCAACATCAGATCTGAGTTTTTAGCCTTAACATTTTAAGAAGCCAAATGGAGAACAGACCAGAAGCTGTAAGCCCGAGGCTGTTACAATTTTCCAAAAGAGAGGTGAATATGGCATTAGTAGGTTGCAGAGGAGAGAGTGGATATCTGAAATATTCGGGGGTTAAAACCTGTCACGACTTGGTGATTACACCAGCTTTCCCTTCCTCAGACGGAAAAGCTGATGGAAAAAGGGCAAAATATTTTTAAACACAAAAGTGTTAATTTTGTGGTAGAAATCAGATAGAAAAGGTCTATTCTCCAAGGATTATCACTGTCTCTTTCTATTACGTTTGGATAAATTAATAAGATCTTTGAGTTCAGGGAGGTTGAAGGGATTAGTAAACCCGCCCTTCACTTAGCTCAGACGGGGAGAGCGGGAGCAAGCTGCCAGCAGCGAGGCCCTGGGCAGAGAGCTGACTGCTGAGAGAGCCCAGGCGGAGAGTGGTCACTCTCTCGAGAATCACAGCAATTTGAGGCTCCGCTAACCTGAGTCCAGAAAGATGTGGAGGGAGGGTGCGTGCGTGCGTGTGCGTGTGCGTGCGTGCGTGTGCGTGCGTGCGTGTGTGTGCGTGCGTGCGTGCGCGTGCGTGTGCGTGATCTGACAGAGGACAAATGGAACTTCGATCTTGGGCAAGCCACTTACCTTTTCCGAGATTCAGTTTCTTTATGAAAATGAAATAGTTGATCCGCCTGAACTCTAATGTTCTTTTTGACTTTAAAATTATGTGGAGCCGGCCCCGTGGCTTAGCGGTTAAGTTCGCGCACTCCACTTCGGCGGCCCAGGGTTCGCAGGTTCAGATCCTGGGCACGGACAGACGCACCACTTGTCAGGCACGCTGTGGCGGCGTCCCATGTAAAGGAGAGGAAGCTGGGCACGGGTGTTAGCCCAGGGCCAGTCTTCCTCACACATACAGACAAAAAAATTATGTGGTGTTTCGAGATTGTATTTAGAGAGAATATTACCAAACTGTGTCTTGGGTATTTATGTATTAAAAGTTAGTCTAGAGCAGTGCCTTCAAATTTTTGGTACATAACCCCCTAAAGAATTTTGAAATATTATATAATCCTCATCCAATTTTTAGTTAACACCTAAAATTCTTTATGATAAGCTCAAATCGTTGGAAAGGAGGTAATTTCTGGCGTGATGTTTATTTTATACGTTGTTAGATACTGTTTCCATTCAAACCTTGGAGCTCCAGATTTACCTCATTTACTTTATGGAAAATGTCTGCCACCGAATCTGATTGGCAAAGGCAGTCCTCACTGTTCAACCATCAGGTCAATCAGACTAGCTTTCTTGTCGGAAGGAATCTTTCTTTAGTTCAAATAAACGTGTTAAAGCAAGTCCCTGTGACAGCCTTCTTCCTCCTCAATTCTAGTTCTAAGAGAGGCAGGTGGTGGTGATGGTGATGATGATGAGGAGGGGGAGGAGGAGGTCTCCTCCACGTGCTTCATTCTGGGATTCAGTCTGAAGGAGCAGCAGCTACCCAAGGAAAGCTCTTCCTGTGGCAATGTCAGAGGGAAAACAGGACAAATCCAACCACACAAGCGCATTTCTAACCTCCGCTTTGCATCTCTTAACATCCCATTGGCCAAAGCAAGTCACAGGGCAAGCCCAACATAATGAGGTGGGAAAGTACACAACTCCTATTCTCCTGAGGTAGGAGTTGGGGAGGCAAGGAAGTAGTCATATATAATTTAGGAAAATCTAATCTACCGTAGCAAAATAATATGAATATGCATGTGTAGAAGTATATGCATATTCACATGGAAACAAGGGACAACAGTGCAACTAAATTACTAAGGAGTATTTTTACATTGCGAGATTGGTTTCTACCTAGCCATTCTGTGTACAGGATTTGGTTCTTTGGGGAAGTCCCTTAATTGGATCTTTATTTCCACATACACACATATGAGTAATGAGTAAAATTCACATGGCAATACAGGATGTCCTGCTGTTGAATATGAAAACCCAGTCACCAAGAGCCAGACATGCAAATAAAAATTGTAAAGTCCAAATCTATTTCATTAAATATATTAAGATGTAGCCAACATTCACATTTATCTTTGTAAATGATGAACAGCAACAGTGTAGATAATCTAAAGCTGTAGATAATCCCAAAAGTCTTTATATTGACTTTAGATTTGATTGTAAGATTTTGTGGTCAGCAAGATTTAGTTCAAGCTAGATTAAAATTACAGTGCTTTGCATTCCCAGAACAGACACCCAGCCAACAAGGACAGGTGGCCCAGAATTAGAATTTGGTTGTATCTCATTGAAAGTTGATTTAATGATTAAATGAAATAATATTTGTAAACCATTTTGCAGAATTCCTGGCACACAGTAGATGCTCATTAATTATTTCTCCCCATATCTTTTGCTTTCCTCCCTTACCAATAGAACAGAAAGATCGTGTTCTTAACCATGTTTTTCAAGTGGCTTGTTGGGTCATGGAAATAAGAAAACATTTGGTTTGAACTTCATTTTTTTTTTCATTTAATTAAAATTGTACCTCAACACTTTCAGCTATTTGTATGTACCGTTCCTAGTTGATTAGAATAAACCGAAATTCCCCTGATAGCAAGACTATGGCATTTAATTAAATCGGCAGTGTACCAAAACATTTGTTCAGCTGCTGATTTATGTTGTTTTCCAGCAGATCCAAGTTCTTACTGTACTTTATGTCCCAGCCGGATGTGTGTACTGTTGTGAATTTAACCGTGTACTTTTCATAATCATGTCCATTCCTTTGAGGATTCAGAATATCCAATAATTAAAAATAATTGTAATTAGGGGCTGGCCTGGTGGCATAGTGGTTAAGTTGGTGTGCTCTGTTTCGGTGGCCCAGGGTTCACAGGTTCGGATCCCAGGCACAGACCTATACACCACTCATCAAGCCATGCTGTGGTGGCGTCCCATATATAAAGTAGAGGAAGATGGGCACAGATGTTTAGTTCAAGGACCATCTTCCTCAAGCAAAAAGAGGAAGATTGGCAACAGATGTTAGCTCAGGGTCAATCTTCCTCACCAAATAAATAAATAATAATAATTGTAATTAATGCTTAATTAAAATTACTTATTTCTGCAAATGGCAAGAAATGTTCTTCTAAAAGGTGCCTTTAAATTCTGTCTATCTATTTCTTGTTGATAGTTTTATGTAATAAACTCTTCAGGATCTAGTAACAAAGTAAAAAATGTGTTATTAATAATGCACACAGCATTAGATAATTAGATATCATTGTACAAATTCAAGACAGGATCTAAGACCATCAGCTTCTGCAGTTTGCAGACTTTTCTATCTCCATGAATAAAAACATCCTTGTATCCATAATGATAAAATATTAATTTGTGGAAGTTTTGTGTTTCTTTAAATTCAGCAGTAGTGTCCTGTACAACCAGAATTACTCACCAGTTTCTCGAAAGCAGTCTTACAGAATATTTCAGTGACTATACTTTTATACAACTTATACCCTCATACAAAGTGTAATATAATTAGAGATTGCAACTTGGCAATGCAGTTTCATTTTGTGAAATGAGAGCAATAAGCAGGCAAACACAACATAAGCATAAGATGGTATTAATAAAATTAAGCAGTTCTTTATTTTATTAGTCAGTAGTAATATTTTGAGCATACTTAGAATTTCTTTTGCCCTCCAAGCTTCATTTGGGTTGCTGATGTCTTTGTTTAATTGCTATGCATTATGTCAGAAAATCCATTTGCATCAGCTTAATCTATTAATGGCAATCTGAGAGTAATACTTTTTCTTCCAGTGCTAGCTGCAAAAATAAATATAAACACATTAATTATTTCATAAGTTTTACAAAAATCATATTGTTTTTGCATTTAACAAAGGAAAAACAGTTCTATTTATCGTATGAAGATTGTCTCTCTTGTTATATAGAGTTTGAACAGTGTGAATATTACCCTCTATCTAGAAACTTGCTGCACAAGAGGAAAGGAAGCACCTATGACTTTGGTT
This sequence comes from Tapirus indicus, assembly GCA_031878705.1. Classification (NCBI taxonomy): domain Eukaryota; kingdom Metazoa; phylum Chordata; class Mammalia; order Perissodactyla; family Tapiridae; genus Tapirus; species Tapirus indicus. Next base: position 150,889,769 of record CM062918.1, on the reverse strand, counting down.
CCACTTGAACCTGTATGAGTCACTCATGCAGATGACTGTTTTATGGTATTTGTATGTCATTCCAATTATTTTTTCTAACATTTTCCTTGAAAGGAAATTATTACTTTTTTATTACTCAAGACAAGAATTATTTGCAACAGGGATCTTAGAACTTAGAAATGTTATTATGATTTAAGACATATTTCCCTCTCTCTTTCCTGCAATCAGCTGTTCAAGGATCGAGTGTTATTTTCCGGACGGTGGAGGTCACATTACATAAAGAAGGCAATACCTTTGGTTTTGTGATACGAGGTAGGTGGTGGTTAGAAAATATGAACCATCAGATATTCTTGGAGAATTTGTCAATGAAATGTTGGAGTGAACTAGAAAGTCATCCTCAGAAAACTGATATTTCCAGTGTCTAAAGTCATCTTATAATATTTGCACCCACTCATCTTTAAGGAAATAAAGCAATGAGTGAGAATCAAGGTAGAATCCAAATGACCTGGCTTTATTTTCAGTCTGTTAATTCAGAGCAAGAAGCCATTGCGTGTAAACCTTGTCAGTTCAGTCATCCTACTGACTTGCCACTTGTCAACATGCCTTTGCCTTTCCTTTTCTCTATCACTGAGTTAAAATGTTGATGAATATGGCTTGATTTGGTTAATGCACTGGGATTAAGAAACTTTGCTTGAATTCTTTTCTCTGGAAATACATTCTGTTATTTTAGCTTTCTAAAAATAAATTGAGGATAATCGAATCTCTTGGGCATCTATGTGCATCATCTCAACTCATCTTATGGGATGACATTAATAATAAAGATTTCAGGTGACTCCAACTTGTCTATAAAACCATTGATTCAGAGTTACAGTAACTCTGGCTTTTATTTTATTTCTCTTGTTAGCAATTTTGTATCTGAAAGACTACACATACATTAACAATTCGTAATTCCTAGCATCACAATGAGGTTCAATAGGGAACTAGATAAGCATCAGGAATTTTTTAACATTTCTTGATTTTTTTGTTTTTACCTATTACATTTTGAACTTCACTGGAATCAAAATTATTAAAATTAACTAAGCATCTTAAATATACATACATCAAGGACTAAAAGAGATGTGTTCACTTACATAGACTTGTCTTAAATGACTGAGCTTTAAGCATAAGGTTCCATTCTATGTCAATCATTTAGCAAATCAGTCAAATATTTATTAAGGACACGTCAACATGTCAGCATAGGGCCAAGTACTATGGAATCATGAGACAAGACCCCTATTTACAGGGAATTACAGTCCAGTGAATTTAAGACATAAGTTGGTAAAGTGCCCAAATGAGTGTTAGAGAAAATGGGCAAGTGGGATCTCATTGCGTAGTGTAGACCAGTAGTTTTTACACTTTTATGACCAAGTCCTATTTTTAGGTGGAGCACCAGACACCAAAATCTTTTACCTTAACCATTCCCAAATTTCTGTGTCAAAGAACTAGAGGACTATAATGAAAGGTCAGTGTACAAGTAATTTTAGCTCAGAGGGTGGTATATACAAATCTATTTTTGCAATACCAATATGAAGGAAAGGTGTGCTTGAATTCCATGCCTACAAACCTAATTATTGAAAAGCTGAGGTAAAAAATACTGCTGGTGCAAATATTCATCACTAGTTGCTGTATGGTTAATCAATAACAAATCAAATTGCTAATGAAAGAGCTAAACCAACAGTAATTTATCACTTAAGAGCTAAAAAGAATAGAAGCAATTGAAATCCACAACCACCTCAAGACAACTGATGATATATTGTTAACAAAATGTCCTTTCCACAATTTGCAGGAATTTCAAATATCTCTATGTGTGTGCATGCTTAGTAAGAGTTTCTTAATAGGAGCCTAGAATACTACCTGGTATGTCGTAGTCACTCAATAAATGAATGAATGGATAATTGAATGTTGCCTAGATTCGTGTGGACGTCAGACTTCTTTGTATTATACTGATTTTAAAAACCTTAGTAATAATGAACCAATTTTAGTTTATGAATACCACATTTTGTAGGCTTTAATAACTCTCTTGGTACCTTGGTTGAACATACAAGTTTGTGGAATTTTGCATAATTATTCAATGAAAATAAAGAACTTACATTTTTAGATCAGCCTGAGGCCCATCTGGAGCCCTTCTTTGCTCAAAAGGTGGCCACCACCCATCCCTTAAGAATCACTGGTTAGTTACAAAAAGAGTTGCAGAATGATAAAGTACTATGAGTAAATGTTGCCATGGCAATTAAGACATTACGGTGGCGTAGATGGGATCTGAGCTAAACTTAGATCAGTGGAGAATAGCCGGACATTGAGGAAGGAGGGGAAGATATTGAAGATGGAGCGTATTCATTTAGTACTGGAGACTTTCTTCCTTACCAATTAGAATGGGTTCTGGAACAATAAAACAGGCTTTAGCTGATGAATGAAATTATATTTCTACTGCTATATGTCACAGGTTCTAAAACCTTGACTCTCCAAACAATAGAACCTTGCACCCACAGAATGAAAAATGATGTTCTGGCCTAAATCTCAGAGAGTTAAATGTCAGTTAATTCGCTTGCCACCAAGCTCAAATGGCTTGGACTAATAGGAAAGGCACTCTGCCACTCAGTTGCTTTTCACTTTGGACAAGGAAACTATCTGGTCATTCTCAACAATAAAGCTGTAGGTAGGTCTACTCATTTACCACGTGAAGCCCCATATTCAGATTTGGTCTGCATTGTGGCCCTGGTGTTGATATTCTTGAAAAAGCATCCCAGGTGGGTGATGCTAATGTGCAGCAGGATTGAGATGCCACTGGTCTCTGAGTGGGCTCTGTTTTGCTTGGCAGCTCTAAACTTCTAGAACCTAAGGGAGTGACAGTCTAAACTTGGCTCATTGTTTCAAATAATGATAAAATGTCACATATTAAGAAATGTATAGCTATCTCTCTCGCATCTTAACATGCACTCATTGTTATATATTTAAATTTAGAGCTCCAAACCAAAGTTATAGAAAGTTTCTTGCTGTCTTCTGTCCCAATCCTCTTCTAAAAAAGGGAAAGCAAACCTCTCTTTTTATGATCACCTTGCAAAAGAGAAGTTACATAATGGTATTTATATAAATATGGGTAAGCATGTGCTGTGACTTATTGACTTGATTTTCATTTTAAGAATTTTTTCTGAGAAAGTTGTGAGTTTCCTATTTTAAGTAAGGAGGAAATTTAAAAGAAGCCATCAAACTGAATGAAAGAATAAAACGTTGAAATGGAGCATTTACTAATCAGCCAGACTGAACAAGTCACTCATAATAGAAGTGAGCAGAAAGGAAGCGTTTGCTTCCTCAAGAATAGTGAATCACTTTTCTTTCTTCTCTTAGGCTAGGTTCTTTACGGTGATCCCTCTGCCTGTGCCAAGTGGGGGAATGTCAGTCTGTTCTACCAGGCAAACGTTAAGGAAGGAATACTTGATAGAAATGTTCATACTTACCAGATACTGGGAAACTAGATACCACCCAGAGGGCAGCCAGGGTGGTGGTGTACGAGGAAATCAGGTCACATGAAGAGTAGTTAAGAAACCGGAAGTGTTCAGCCTTGAGAAGATGAGACTTAGCAGGTATAGAATCACTATTTTCAACTTTCAGAAAAACCTACTTGTAGAAGGGAGCTTAAAATTTTGTTTCACTGCTCTAGATAGTAGAACAAGGACCAGTGGATGAAAGTTGAAGGAAGATAGATATCAGCTAAATGTTAGGAAGAACCTTCGAACACACCCCTAGGTGTCCAGAGGTGGGGTGGGCTCCTCAAATCTCATAAGTAGGTCAATGGTGGTTCTCAAGTAGAGTCTGAGGGAGCACAGATTAGAGAGGTTGTACAAAGGGGTCCTGAATTAAAAAGAGAATTTATAATAAATTACCTTCCATCTCAGAGCTTCTATGTTTTTAAGAATCCTTAAGGAGAAGTTTTCCTTATACAAAATTAGAATTCCCATTTAAGCATTGCAGTTGGTTTGACACATTCGGCCACATTTGGCCAAAATTTTTTGAATGCCCAAATTTTAATGGAGGCCACTTCAGCCCCTTGAATTTTTTTGTCTTTCTTTTTGTAATACTTCAGCTTTGTCTTTTACTTTTTTTGCTTCCTTTATGTCAGGCTGTAGCCCCACTCACCTGTATTATAGCACGGGTTAATTGGCACCAGACATACCCACCTGCAGTTTGTTTTATAACTGGCAGCTCTTCTGATTGAGCTCGTACTTGTCATTAGTTGTTGCTCTTGTCACACCTGTTGAATATTTTATATGTCATCCCTGATGACAGTCAGGTGGAGACTGTCTTATTGAGAGGTGGAGAAATGATGACTTCAAAAATATATTCTATATAAAATCAATCAGATTTTTAAGGCTATTAGATGGCAGAAGGAAAATTCTACATGTTTTCTTCCACACATCAACAAAATGTACTTCAGTTTCTCAGCTGGCATTTTGTAAGTGAATTATTTTAATGAAAGAATTGTGCAAGCTGTATTTCTGTCGTTTCCTAGGGGGAGCGCACGATGACAGAAATAAATCTCGTCCGGTTGTGATAACATGTGTTCGTCCGGGAGGGCCTGCTGACAGGTAAACTCCATCTTTCTGTGTCATTATCCAAATAGATTAAATAAACGGGGACTTTGGCATAGAAGTTGATGAGTTACAAATTTCATAGTAAAAGGTAGATACTCAGTAAATATGTTAGAATGTGAAAACTGAAAGAGTTTAGGCTGCAGAACCAGAAGAAAGAAGGTTTGACTCCAGATTCTACCCTTAACTACCCAGTGTCTTTGGCAAGTGACTTAACAATTCTGAGCTCAGTTTCCTCCATTGTAAAATGTAGATAATAATACCCACCTTTCAGGGTTGTTCAATTTTATCAAGACTGGAGATATATGGGTCTATCATACTGGAGGCACTTGATAAAAGGCAGTTGACTCTTTTAAGGGAGGCCCTTGAAAGGCATCAGCCCCAATTGCTGATCTCCTAAGCTGGAAAGATAGGTGGTGGTGGTCTGATTCTTACTATTATCAACATCCTTATCACTGTTATGATTACCTTTTGGGATGATTATGTATGTCCGAATGGAAGTGACTTTTAGTAAAAAGGAAGGAATATTGTCATGTCTAGAGCTTTCTCTTCTTTGCTAATTTGAATACTTGAAGGGCAGTTCCTTCAGCTTTCCTATTATAAACATTGGGGGTCCCAGGGAAACTCCCAAATTAGAAATCTCAGGAGATCGTTATCTCTGTATTAATTTCCCAAAGCAAAAGTCAACTTCATAATGGTGGGGACCACAACTCCTGCCCTCAGATATCATTGAAGGGCAGGAGGAAAATGCGTTGTTCACTCCTGACTCTGCACTATGTTTCTGACCAGGATGAATTTTTAAAACCTTTTCTTAAACAACAGAAATAGTAGTAATAATAAATACTATTTCTTGAGCATTTTCCATGAGCTGGGAAATGTGCTAAGTGCTCTGCAGACTTTCTCTTATTTTATCCTCACAGCCACCCACTAAAGGAGGTATTTTTATCCACATTTATAGGTGACAAAACCAAGGCCAGTCTGGTTAAATGACTTGCCAGCTAGTGCACAGAACTAGGGTAGGAACTCAGGTTTATTTTCCTTCAAAGCTCATACTGTGAGCTCACTTTTTTAGAAAGATGTCTAATACAAAATCAGAGAATATGAAGACACTGGTTCTCACCTGTGCTACGATATATTTGCCTTTGCAGAGGACAATGCAAAGTCACAGTTTCCAGGGAAATTTTGCCTTTTTCCCTTCTCATGCTTCCCCTGTGAATTATTCTTCCTGAAGTAAATGAGAATATTTCCATTTCCTATGAACATTCACAGTTGGAGTTGACAGGAATGTCAGAAGCAGACTACTAGTTTGTGAGTGACATATTACCAAATTACTGTAGGATGAAAGGCAATCTAAGAATTTAAGATAAAAATTTACAGTCAAATTGCTTACAGAATTACCTAGGTGAAAGATACTTAAGATCATTTTTATTCTTTCCAAATCCTACACGTGTAATCCCCCCATTTGATTTTCTCATCTCTGCGACCATCCCTGAAACAAGAGGGTTATAATCTGGAAGCTTCCCTGGCTACACCTTAGCGGTGTCAGTAATGTCCTAAGGCATCTTCTCTCAACACCCTGAGTGTCTATGGTCACAGCAGGAAGAGTAGTCTTTGCCTGTCTCTTCCAGGGAACGTGAGACCAAATCAATTGAATGATTGCCAAATGGCATTATAAATCAGTAGGAAAATTTACAGACTAGGGAAATTTTTCACCAGCACTCCCTAACCCACTTGGGTTCACTGGTAATAAATTGAATGGAATCAGCAGGCTTCTCTACTCACCTGGCTTTGGGAAAAGAGGTAAATACTATTTCCTGGGCTCTAATAAGTCAATTTTGGACATTTAGGCAAAACCCTAGAAAAGAGAAAATGTGCCTTTATTACTTCTGCACCCCAAGAGTTAATTGTGGGTAACGTGGTTATTTGCTAATGTGTAGCTATTTCCTTATTACTGATTTTCATAGCAGCAATGTCTGTTCTGGTTACCTCTTTACTCTCTTACTGTCACACTTGATGAGTAAAAGGAAATGCAAATGAGATGGATGGCAGCACGCGTGTGAAAGAACCACTTTGGCTAAGTGACTATTACTACTAAACCCCATTATGCTAAATTAATAAAGACTGTTCCTTTATTCTTCCTTCAGAGAGGGCACCATCAAACCTGGAGATAGGTTGCTCAGTGTGGATGGAATTCGGCTTCTTGGAACCACGCATGCTGAAGCCATGAGTATTCTTAAACAGTGTGGACAAGAAGCAACGCTGCTGATAGAATATGATGTCTCAGTAATGGGTATGTCGGGTCCTGAGGTCGTGATCCCTAAGCTCTGGGACATGTCACTGTCCATCCCTGATACACCACTTTGGATTAAGAATGAATCGTTATGTCCTCCTGTGGCAACAGAATTTCTTCAATACTGTGTCATACTCTGTTTGGGTTCAGGAAGAGGTGAGTGGTACTTTCCAGCTATTTGGAGTCCTTGTGTCAATAGCTTCTATAATGAGGTCTCATTCTGTCAGTGTTGCACCAGCAATCAGCTCTTATATGTGGATTCCCCTTTGGCAGGAAAGTATTTTTCCCTCCAAGTCACAAAAATAATGTTATTAACTTGGCAGCTGAAGCTTTTTCTTTTGCTATGTGGAGACTGGGAACAGTAGGGGATTCCTTTCTTTCTTAGAACTTCACAATGTGAAGCCAGCTAATCAGAATTAACAGAAACTACCAATCATTTTATCATCAGACTTAAGGACAAAGAAAGGGAGAGGGACATATAGTGTCATTGATTAAAACGAGAAGTTGAGTGCAGTATTCTTTCTTTAAATAATGATTCCAGTAGAAAGTAACTGTTTCCACCCCCACAACTATAATAAAACTGGAAAGAGATTCTCATCTGGTTTATAAATGTTAAGAGAGAGCCAAAGTTTTGTATAATGTTGACTAAGGCAGAAAAATTATGAGAGAATTAATTGGAACCTGAAATTGAAACTAAATCATGTTGTAAGTACTTCTTACAATTATCAGACTCGATTATGTGTCTTGACTTCACCAGCAAGTTTTATGCTGGTGAAGTGTAGCAGAGAAAGAGAGACTTATCCTATTACTGCAGACTCCTTTATTTTCCACTCTGTATGATTCATGTAGAACAGTGTTGCTTGAAAGTCTTCTTAATCTGTCTCCTGGCCATGAAATGCCTTAGAGAGGTACGAGGTTTCATAAAAGGCTTACAGTACAAGATTTAAGGAGTCCTTAGCAGGATAAATAGTACAATATGCCCTTGATAGGGAAAGTTCAGGAATGAATGAATTTTCTCCATTCTACCTTTGTCTTGCCTTTCCTCCCTCCCTTGTCTCTTTCTCTTTTTCTTTTTTTATATGGTTTTTGAATTAGATTTTGAGTTAGATGACTTGGGTTCTGTTTGCAACTCTACTGGTTTCTAGCTATTAATTTGGACCATGTTACATATTTCCTTGTGCCTTAGTTACCTCTTGTGTCAAATGGGAACTGGTAATGCCTATTTTAAAGGCAGTTAAGGAAATAAAATAAAATTATACAAGTAAAATGTATTTTAAATTATGATACAATGTATTAACATTAAAAATTGAAACAGATGTTTGACATATTTAACTCATTCACTCAGTGTATAAATATTTATTGAGCTTGGTGGCAGGTGCCAGGAATACAGAACAATAGACCTGGCCTCTGCCCTTATGAAGCTCACAATTGATGGGCAGGACAGACGGTAAACAGAAATATTACCAAATAAACACTCATAAAGTGTGATCATTACCTATGGAAGGGTATGAATGGGGTTCTGTAAGAGGGAATAAGGGCAGGCACAGATGAGGTTTGGCAGGTGCCAATAGGGTAGTCAGTGAAGAGGTGATAGGTAGGCCAAAACCTGAAGGCTTAGAAAGAACCAGCTCCCAAACTGAAGACATCAATAGTCTGTAGGGCCTGAGCAGTCACCTCAGAGAGACAAGAGCTCCCACATGGAGATGGGCACCGCTTCAGAGGAGATTCCTCCATGTCTCATTAGTGCTAGAGTCAGGAGGGGATGGGTGACCCACCTGTCTGCCTTCTTCCCAGCTCACACTCATATGCTGATTGATGCCTGACAGTTTTCATACCCCAGAGTCCTCGGATATCTCCTTAATATAGAGGAAAGTGGGCCATCAGAAAGGAAACAGATTAAAAGTTCCTCTAAGTTGCTAGATATAAGACCAGTATACAAAGACCAGTTTCATTTCTCTATACTAGCCAAAAACAGTATGTTAAATTTTAAGATACCATTTATAATAACAATAAAATAATAAGGCTCCTATAAGGAATAAATATAACAAAAGTTGTATGAGTCCATTAGATAGAGATATATGCATATACTTACAAGAATACTTAAATAAATGAAGACTTATATCATGTTCTTAGATGGAAAGTCTTAATATCTAAAAGATGTCATTTCTCTCATATGCATTACAAATTAAATTCTATTCAAAATCTCAAAAGGATGGTGGGGAGGACCTTAATAAGCTGTTTCTAAAATGTGTATGGAGTAAGAAAGGTGGGAGGGAAAAAACAGCCAAAATATTTTTGAAACGATATGAAAGCAGAGAAACTTGTTCTACCCAATATCAAGGCTCATTCTAAAATCGTGCCATTACATCTACGTAATATTAGCTTGGGGAGATAAAGAGACCAGTGGAAGAGAATGGAATGCCTAGAAAGACTACTACAGATATGGCAACAGAAGTATAGACTTACATCACTGGGGAAATGTTGAACTAGTCAGAAAATGATGCTGGGTCATTTTTAGCCACATGGGAAAAAATTCAATTAAATTCCTACTTCATATCACACCCCAAAATAAATTTTGTATTTACGTAACCATTTCCCAATAGACTGCTATTATAAATAACTGGAATGAATATCCTTTTACCCAAATCTTTGTCTGTATTTCTGATTTCATTAAGTCAAAGAGTATATTTCTTCTTAAAATATTTGATGCATCATTCCAAATTGTCCTCCCGAAAAATTATACTATTTTATATTAACTACCAGCAATGTTTTAAGTGTATGTATCTCACTAGAGCTTGTCAACATTGAATATTATCATTTTTAATCAGTTTGTTTTGTTAATGAAAATTTCATTTATATTTTAATTTACTTCTTTTAAAAATTTCTAGCACAAGTGAATATTTTTTCATATGAACACTAGCATTTCATTGTCTACTGTCTGCTTATGTCCTTTATTCATTTTCTAGTGGAGGTGCTCTTAGGTTTTTCTTTTCTTAATTGGTTTGTATAAACTATTTAAATATTAAGGACATTAGTCCTTATCAGTTTGTTGCAAAAGCTTTCTCAGTGATTTATTTCCCCTTTTTGACATATTGAAGTTTTTGGGGGAGCTTTTTTGGATCTAATATTTTTCTTAGGATTTAAATATTAACTTTTTATAAACAGTTGCCTAATATTTCTGGATCATTTAATAAAGAATCTATCACATGCCCACTGATTTGTGATTTTTTTTTAATCATACATCAAGTTATTAAATATATAGTCATGCATCGCAATACAACGTTTTGGTCAGCGAGGGATTGCATATATGACAGTGGTCCCATAAGATTAGTCCAGTACAGCCTAGGTGTGTAGTGGCTACACCATCTAGGTTTGTGTAAGTGCTCTCCGTGATGTTCACACCACGACGGAATTGCCTAACGATGCATTTCTGGGAATGTGTCCCCATCGTTAAGCGCCACATGACTAGACTAGACTCTACCTCTGGGCTAGCTGTTCTAATCTCTGTATCTAGTTTCACAGCAGAATTCAGGCCAGGGCTTTTGAATTGAAGTCTTAGCATAAGATCTCTTATTACCATGGAAGGACACACATTTATTTTTTGAAAAATTACTTATCTATATACTACATTTGTCGTTATTATTCTAAGCCTTGTTAACTTTATATAGTGCATGTGCAGACTTTGATTTGGGTTTTTTATTTCTTTTTAATTCCTTTTTCTCTCTTTTCTTGTTTTCACCTCTCTGTGCTCAATTGCTTACTCTCCTGCTCTCAACCTTTTCTCTCCCACCCTGTTCCTCACTGTCTGTCTCCCTTCCTTTCTCCTTCCCTTTCCGGCCCCAGTTCTTTCTTCATGTTCTGCTCTCCATTTCTCATTGTCAATACCCGTTTCTGCTCTAATTGCCTCTCTTGGATTGTTTCCAGTATGCCCTGTAGTCATTCTCCTTTTTCTCTGTTTTGTCTTCCTTGCTCTTTCCATTCCATTCCTGTTTTCCTAATTTGGGTTAAGATAGGGCTAATTATAGATAAGGTCAAATAATTGAGAATGACAATTTGAAGAAAGGGAAGTAAAAATGGTGCCTTAGAAAATTAGAACATGGGACACTTTCAATTAGAATTTTTGTTCATCAAATACTAACTAGCCTTTCCTTTTATAGCAAAAAAACATGTTTACCTTTTTTTGTAAGGCTTTTTTTTTTCATCTCATGGAATTTTTCTTTCTCAAAAGGAGTAAAATGAGCTCTTTGTAAAACACAGCCTACTCGTTACTCCAGAGATCCAATTAACACTTCTTTCAAACTCTTTGGAAGTCAAATTCCCATTAAAATAGTTTACCATTCTTGTTTTTTAAAGTGAGAAAAAATTCTAACATTTGTAGAATTAATATTTGATAACCAAAAAATAAATTTTACAAAATTTCTTTATTTTAGCTGACTTCTGATGGGATTTTATTAATGGGAAAATATTCAGTAAAAGGATTTTAATGGGTATTTTTAAATGGGAAAATATTTAGTAAACTAGAATTTTGGTACCAAAGACACTGATAATTTATTTGCTGAATGTAAGAGTTAAACATTGGTTTTATATCTCCTAAGAATCTAGGTTAAGTACTGGTCTAGAGATTATCACTTCTCTTTATACGTAATAAATTCGTGAATCCTAATGGAAAATGTGTTGAGATAGGCATTAGATTATGTGGATTCCTATTTTGTACCTTTTACCAATCTCCCTTAATATTAGACTCAATGATTTCATTTCTTTGTATCATCTTTTCCTTCTATAAAGTAAGAATAATGATATTTACCATACTCAGCTCATTGGGATGTGAAAATCCTCAATAATTAAACACTTAAAAAGCTATTCATCTTTAAAGGAAAGCAGGAGATATTTAGAAGTACAAAGGAAATAAGTTTATGAAAGAATATATAAAACTCAGTTTATAGGCCTCCCTTCAGACACCTTTCTATCACTCTTAGATGAAGCTAAATAGATGCAAAAATTGCAATAGAAAACTAAAAGTCTTAAATTGGGAAAGTGAGGAACAGTAGCTCAGTAGTCTACAAGATGCCGTCAGGTACGAATGGCAGAAATCTAATTTAGACTAGCTTAAGGAGGGAGCTTATTAGCTTACAAAAGTGGGGAGTCCAAGGTGCATCTTGGCCTCAGACAAAAGTTCAATAATGTCATAGGCATTCTGTCTCTCAGGACTCCCTGCTTGGGAAAGATTCTCCTTAGGTCATGACAAGGTGGCCCCAGCAGCCACGAGTCTGCATCATCTTGAGAGTTCATTGTGCACAGTGAACCCCAGGCTCTTTTGCTCGCTCCTCCCCAATACCAGGCTCCTATTCTCAGGGACTTTGCAAGTTCTGTTCCCTCTACCTCAGAAGTGGTTCCCCAACCCTCGCACATGTATAAACTCACATTCTGTACCCAGCTGTTTTGTCACTTCCTCAGAGAAAACTCCCCTGGCACCCTGTCTAAACTAGGTCTCCCTATTTTACTTGCCCAGGGAGCCCTTATTTCTCCGTCAGAGTAATTATCACCATTATAGTGCTAATTTGTCTGTGACCTAATCTGCCCTCTCCACTAAACTTTAAGCACCATAAGGGCAGGGACAGGGACTTCATATTTGTTTTCACCACTATATGCACAGTATGTGCGAGAAGCACAAAAAGGTGCACATTAAATATTTGGTGAATGAATGAAATGCAGACAGCTTAAAAGCAGTGGGGTCCACTTGTCTCACTAAACTGAGAGTAAATATTTACTCTTCTCTGAAAAACTCCAAAGACAGTAGTAAAAGATGCAATAAAGGCTTAAGTTACCAATTTGTGTCCATACTCTGATATTCATATTCATTCTCTCCTCCCTTCCCCACCTTCTCTTCCCTTCAAGAAGCATTTCCTCCAGGTTGTAGATAAAATCCTCAGGGTGCCTGAATCCCAGACAGTTACATGGAAGGGTTTTCAGTAACGCACTGGCCCACAGATGATTTCTTGCCCAAATGTTCATTAGTGATTTTCAGTGAAGTAGGAACCCCCTAGCTCCAGAATCTAGAAGTAAATGTTAGTCTGGAGATCCAGACTTTAAGGGATTATACCAAGAAAGTAGACCAGTATACAAGCAACAAATCATTTCTGTCTAGTTCTCTGAAGATGGGGAAGTACTGGGACCAGAGTACACAGTGGCCTATATTACCCTGTGGTCCAGCCTTCCTAGAAGACCCTTGATTTAACAAAGTTGCAAATATGAGTCTTCATGATGGAAGTCCTAACTATGTGGCTCTTGAAAGGTGCCCTGCTGTGTTGTCTTAGCTGATCGGAAGCTTGGTGTTCTGTGGGTCATTTGAGTATCCCCAGCCTCTCTTTAATTACAGCTGTTGCTACTAATTGGCAAGGTAAATCTATTGTATCATCCATACTCATTGTCCAACTCCTGTCACATCCCATACGTTCCAAGAGGCCTCAGCCTTGCGGACACTGGTAAAAGGAAGATTCTCTTAGACACTCCTAGTGTGATTTCAGATACACATCATCTATTTGAACAAGCAGAGTTTGGAAACCTGACAATTTTGGCTCACTGGAGACTTTCATTCTGGCATGTTTAAGTTTGTGGCTCTCAAGAGGTTAAAAAACACTACTAAGCCACACACACTCTTTCAGAGAATAAGAAGGAGTGGTTATCATTAATTCACAAGAATTGGGTCAAGTACTCAAGTAACGTGTCAGCTGCTCTAGTGTAAAATCCCACTGGCCTTTTTACTTTATGCACTCTGATTCATCACTGAGGGTGCCTGCTTCTTAGGCTCCTTTGAAGTCTTGCTGCAGACTCTATCTGAGACGGCTTACACTGTGGAGACGTCCTTTGGGTGACTCGAACTTCTCAGAGGTGACTTCCTTAACTTGAACACGTCTGTTGAGTTCCTTAGAAGACAGTTTTGGGCTGAGTGGTGCATTCACTTTGCGGAATCTACTTTGCTTAAGCCTTGCTATCCAAACAGAATTATAGTGGAAGCTTGGCAGCCTTTCCAGCAGAATTCTCTCATTTGGGAGGGCATGTGGGAGGCCTAAGATAGGTTTAGTGTGGTCAGTCAAGCTGAAGATGTCATTTGGTGGGAATATTAAGTATCCCACCTGTGAAGAAATAAAATTTAATTTAATTTTCATAATTTATGTAGTTCAGAGGCTCCACATGTGGGCGTTCTTTGAGTACCTTGTCCATGATATGGAGTCATTAGGTATAGATTATAAAACTCCATCCATAGCAGTGTAAATAACCTGAAATTGCAGAGAGGAGTATTGAAATCATTTACAACACTTAAAGCTAAGTAAGTGGAACGACACATGAAAATCTGACTAATGACCTCTAGAACACTGTCCAGCTTCCCCATCCTGCCCTCCTTTTTCTGTTACAACTTTCTCCTGATGGCAACATCACTGCATCTTACATAGAGGCCAACAGTAACTTAGAGTTCTGGGGCCATATAAATAATAATTTAATTTTTTGACTTGAGTCTTTTCTCTAGCTTTCTCTGGCCAAATATGGAAAGTAAATTTTCACATCAACTAGGAAATTAATTAAGTAGCATAGATGACATCAGCATGTCCTGGGTTCAACCCAAGAAGTAGCAGAGAAGGAGAGCAATAACTATTTCTGTGGTTAATTTCTGCCAACGACTGTGCAAGGTACTTTACTCATTTCATTAACTCTAACTGTCATAGCGACCCTGTGAAATATACATTATTATCCTTATTTTTCATAGATGATGTAACTGTCTTGAAGAGGTTACATTAATCGCCCAAGTTCACACAGATCGTATTGTGTTAAACCTACAATTAAACCCAGATGGATCTCATGAATCTGACAATGTACCCACAGGAGATTGAGCGTAATTATTGCCAATATAGGAAACAATAAATGTTTTAAGTATGGATGAAAGAGGGTTTTTTTTGAGAGTTCAAAAGGAATTTTTATTAAAAATGATTGGATATTCTTGAACAGCAACTACTATTAAATGCTGGATCACTACCATTTACTTCACTTTATTTTTGATAACATTTGTTTTTTCTGAATAAAAATGTTAGAAAAATATAGACAAATGCATAAAGTAAAATATAAATTATCCTTCATTCATCCTGTAGACATAGCCCTATTACAAACCTTTGAGTTTTTTCCTGTGTGTGTCCAGGTATGAAGATTGGGATTATATATACAACAAGGTTTCATCATGTGGGTTTTTTTTTTTTCACCTAATAATATATTATGAACCTTTTCCCATGTCATTAGATATATTCACAACATCAAAATATTCTATCATATGAATGCACCATGTTTAATTTAACCAGTACTTATTGATAGACATTAGATTGTTCCTAAAGTCTTGCTCTTATATCTAAATAGTTCTGAGATGAACTTCTCTGTATACCAATAAGACAAATGTAATACATTTATTACAGATTGACTTCTAGAACTTGGATCAAAGGGTGTGAATGTGTTTCAGTTTTATGATACACAACAAACTGATCGCTAGAAATGTAACCACCAATTAACACTCCCGCCAGGACCTTGTGAGGGTACACCAATGCCATTTTCCTGCAGGAGGGAGGCCACTGCCAACCCACCCTCCCCTCGTTGGGTGTCTCCTTGAGCATACAGTAGCCCTGATTAAAAGCTCAACGTTTTACCTTCTCAGTGCACTTTCTAGGCCTTCTTGACCTTGAAACTGTAAGCACCCTCTGGAGGAAAGTTTTGAAAGCAGCAGAAAAAGTAATGGAATATATCTTGTATGTTCTAAACTTAAGATTCTGAAGTTGAAATGTTAAGACTCAGGCAGTTAATATTCTTTCAAAAATAAAAGTCTTACAAGGAGTCTTTAAAAATAAAAGTGAAATCTAATCATTTAAAATATAATTGTTTTAGACCTAAATGCATTATTGAGCCAAAAAGGAAAAAATCCTAGAACATCAAATATTTAACATTAAGCACCTAAGAGAGTTCTGAGTAAGAGGGAAGAAAGTGAGACACTGACTTAATTATCTACTAGTGTTTAATCATTCCGGCATTTTTATTGATTTAAATTATGGTAAAGCTACTCAGACTAAGGGAGTGAAGTATAATTTTCCAAGAATCATCCTACCTCATTTTTCTTTACTCTCTTAATATCTCAAGTATACCCAAAGATATCTTCACAGATTCCCGGGCATGGCTTCTGCAGCCCAGATTTCCATAATGAACCAGCAGTGTTAGAATCTAACTTGTCTCTGAAAGAGGAGAGGAACAGATAGCCCAGGAAAAGGAACACAGGTGCTCTCTCAAAGAAGGGTCCATGTTCACATCTCAACATAAATCAAGAGATCATGAGTGATACTACAGCACCATCAGCAAAATCACGGTTCCAGAATGAAGGGTTTAAAATGGAACAGTCTATTAGCTCTTGCCCTTTGGCAAAGGCTCTCACCTTCCTTAATTCTACAGACATGTGCAAAATGTACTTGGACTCCATAGATCTTCAAGTTCCCCACAGAACTGGTTGGCTCTTCTTTCTGCTGTGTGTACTGGTTTCGGAAGTTTTCTACTTTGGTCTTTTGAAGTATATCAGGAGTTGTTTCAATTTCTGTTGGTAGTAGTATATCTTCTAGTGGCATAAAGTGCTATTTATCACTTTCAAATGCCCTCCCTCTCTAAAACTGGTCAAGAAAGAAGTGCCCATAGAAGACATGTCTAACTGAATAGGTGAAAAGGTGATGTTCGAAACATGCTTCTGAAGATAGTAAGGCTCGCTGGAGACAGCATTCTCTGAAGTTGATAACACACCGCGTTAACTAAATCTCAGCCTCATTTACTTGCACCGCTATCCAATGCTGGAATCCCTTCAGGATCTTTCTTCCCAAGCTCTATTTGAACACCTCTAATAGGCAGCTTCCTGCCGGCCACGCCTACAGCCTAAAGCAGAGCCCTCCACCCTCCCTGCATGCTGGAGTCACCTGGAGACATTTAACATGCCCAGGCCCATCTCAGAGTGTCGTTGTGATGAAGAGAACGAGATGTTTTTGTAAACTATAACTCACTGTAAAAAAGTAAGTGTATCATCATTTACCCTATTCAATAATAATTTCTAAATAGTCACCCATCATTCCAACCAGTCTAAACTTTTTTAGATCCTGATTCTGACATCCAGCTTATTTTCTGTCCCTTCTAGCTGTATGTCAAGCTTTTCTAATTAGAAATTTCATTTATTTTATGACTAACAAATGAATATTTATTGAAGACGTTGGACTGGGTGCTCATTGCTGCTATCCAGTGGTCACGTTGGCCCAAGCTGAGGGTGCCCTTGCTGTCTTTGCTCTGTGATGCCCTGGCCAGACTTCCTTTGCTTATTCCTTGACAAGGCATTGGTGGTTTTAATACATAGTAGTCAAGTTGTTCTTCCTTTCTTTGTTTAGCCGTGTCTTTACACTGTACATTTGCCCAGTGTTGTTTTGATTTTTTTTTTAATATTGTGTTGACCTCCTATAAAAACCCAAGGTCAGTCAGGAATATAGATGCTTTAAATATTTCTAAGTATATTTTTGGCAACTTACCAGTAAACTGGCTTTTAGGATGTCTGTGTGGTTGGTATTCATTTGTCTTATTTTAGATCTGGTTGCTAGAGAACAAGGATACTTTCTTTTCAAAACTGTAAACATAAAGCAGAATCTAGCACAGGATGCCAGAGAGAGTCTGCATCTTGCTATTGAGCCATTAACTCGTCCTGACTGCCTGTTCCTTCCCAGTCTTGGGAGGTTAAGAATCCTGAGTGGTAAGAATTCTTTTTCACGCTGGCAGACACTTGCTCCTACTTAAGTAGTTTTTCTGCCTCAGCAGAACCTGATGGAGATCCATTCCATTGTCTGTGTGGATCACTTATCCAGCTCAGAAAAACCTGACAATAACTATTTTTAGACTAAGGAGGAATCAGACTTTCTGGAGAATGATGATATGGAATATGATGATTGTGCTCTGGCCATGTATATATGCCAGATCTTTTTAGGAGTCAGGGCAAAGGATTTTTCACTTTGTGGCAAATATTTCTACTTTCCCATTGGTATTGGTCACTTAAATGCCAGATTCATTTGGCTATTTACACTTTTTAAACCCAGTAGGACATAAACTTTGTGAGTTTCCTGAAAGCTTGCTCCTAGTAGACAGAATTATGCCCATTTGGTTTTTGTCTTCATATTAGTGCTGACAACAGAAACGAAAGCTTCCAGCGCTCCTGCAGTAAGGGACGTGGCGTTGTCTACAAAATATGCTCCAAATCACCATGTCTGAGCTCAGAAATTTCTTTAAGAAATTTTGTGACCTGGCTTTTCTCATCCTCTCTTTTAAAAGTTTAAAAACTCTTTATCATTTATCTAAATGGTACAAGATTTGAGCCCTAGAAATTTAAGTCAGAAAACTTATTAGTATTCTCCAAAATCTTTAAATATATATAAAAACTATGTCAATACATCAAATTTAAAACTGAAACCTACCATTTAAATCCTAACATGATTATTTCATATATTATTATTCCCTAAGCCAGGGGCCTAAACTCCTCCACTTATTTAGTTACTGGGTTCTAGTTTCCCCTGAATTAAATACACAGTAAAACATCACTCTACAAAGGGCCAAAAAGAGCCAAAGCAATGAAGATGTCAAGATCTATTAAAAAGCGAAAGTACTCAAGACAGTGTGGTACTGTCATAAGGGCAAACGGATTGACCAATGGAGCAGAATAAAGTGTCCAGAAACAGAACTGTACATATGTAGTCATCTAACTGATGACACAAGTGACACTGAAATTCAGTGAGGAAAGAATGGTCT
The DNA here is from genome assembly GCA_031878705.1 of Tapirus indicus. Classification (NCBI taxonomy): domain Eukaryota; kingdom Metazoa; phylum Chordata; class Mammalia; order Perissodactyla; family Tapiridae; genus Tapirus; species Tapirus indicus. Next base: position 150,871,031 of record CM062918.1, on the reverse strand, counting down.
TTTCAAAAAATGATGATGGGTCAATTATACCCATGGGGAGAAAATATATTGTGACCCCACCCCACACCATACATAGAAATCAATTCCAGATGGACTACTCATCTAAATGTGAAAATCAAGTAATAAAGTCATTGAAAAAGCATAGGAAAACATCATCGTGACTTCACAGTAAGGAAAGATTTCTTAAACAGAACACATAAAGTAGTAGAAAAAGAAAAAAGTGAATAACAGCTTCTCTTCATCTTGACACCATTAGGAGTGTGAAATGGGAAGCCACAGAAGGGGAAAATATATTTGCAAACCATATTCCAATAAAGGACTCATACCAGAATATGTTTTTTTTAATTCCCACAAATCAGTAAGCCAGACAACCTCATAGAAAGTTGAGGGAAAAGGCTTGAACAGATACTTTATAAAAGAAGATATCCAAATGGCCAAGAAGCCATGAAAACTTGCTCAACACCTTAGTCATCAGGAAAATGCAAATTGAAACCACAATGTGATACCACTACACACTCACCTGAAGGCTGCAGTGGAAAAGATTGATCACAGCAAGAGGTGACAAACTGTGGAGCAATAGGAACTCTCTTTCCTTGCTGGTGAGAAGGTAAATTCATAAACCCTTTTGGAAAACTCTTTAACAGTATCTACTTAAGCTGAACATATTCATACCCTATGGCTCAACAAATCCACTCCTAGTTATAACTCCCACAGAAATGCATCCCTGTGTTTGCCAAAGACATACCAGAGTGTTCAGAGCAGCAATATTTGTATTAGCCAAAAACTGAAAAATACCTAAATAGTGGAATGGGTAAATTATGGCATATTCATCCAGTGGAATGTTACATACCAATGAGAATGAATGATCTAAAAACTACCCTCAGGGTAGTTTAACCTAGTGGTTAAATTTGGCACACTCCAATTCGACCGCCTGAGTTTGGTTCCTGGGCACGGACCTACACCACTCGTCAGCCATGCCATGGTAGCCACTCACATACAAAAAGAGGAAGATTGGCATTGGCTGTTAGCTCAGGGTGAATCTCCCTCAGCAAAAAACATAAAAACAACATAAAACTACCCTCAAAAATATGAATGAATCTCACAAACATAATATTAGCAAAAGAAGCCAGATACAGAAGAATACAAACTGAGTCTATTTTTTATGAGGAAGATTGGCCCTGAGTTAACATCTGTGCTCATCTTCCTCTATTTTGTATGTGGGATGCCCCTACAGCATGGCTTGATGAGCGGTGTGTAGGTCCATGCCTGGGATCTGAACCCACGAACCCGGGCTGCTGAAGCGAAGCGTGTAGACTTAACCACTACGCCACACATCCCCCAAGTCTATTTTTAAAAAGTATGAGAGTAAGCAACACTAAGTTACGCTTTTAGAAGTGAAAAGAGTGGTTCCCCATGGGATGGGGGAGTGATTTAAAGGAGTATGTGGTGGGGGATTCTTTGATGCTGGTAATGTTCCATTTCTTGGTCTGGGTGTGGTTACACAGATGTATTCAGTTTATGAAAATTTGTCAGGCTGCAAACTTATGATTTATGCATTTCTCAGTATGTTCGTTATACTTCAATAAAAAGTTTAAAAGACACTATAACCCAATAAGCAGAGGACAAAAAAATCAGTCATGTAAAATGAGAGGGAGTGTTAAGATATTCCAAAGTTAATAAAATGACTAGGTGAGCCTGCTACAGAGAATGAAAGTCAGTCACTAGCAGGCTTTAGCCAAACTCAAGGTAACGTGGGACATATTATTGAGCTTCACTTGCTTTGGACTCTTCATATAAAACAGTAACTGTTCAAATTGTCTGCTTTAACTCCCCAGGAAAAGCTTACGATTTAGGATAAAGCTCATTTGAACATGAAAGGTACACTTCTCCTTATATCAGAATATTTCCCAGGGAGCGTATTTCAATAGACATAAATGAATTGGCAATTTTTTTAAGTTAAAAAAATTTTTATTAGAGTTTAGCTCATCTGAAAGGGGTTGAAATTATTAGTAGCGTTACTTAAATAGAATATCACTATGAAAAATACTTTTAACCAATGGGTAAGTGGACAGGCGCCTCAAAGGTACTTTTTACCTGAAGGAATGTCAGGCAGGCAAGGCCAACAGTGCAGTCTTTCCGCCACCCCAGGGAGGGTCTAATCCAGCCTGTGCTCTGATTGAAATGCAGGGCTCAGGGTGGGAAAACTGATTAACAAAATAAAGAATCCAGAGTGTTGGCCCTGCAAACAGTCATCAGCGTATCTTATGTAATTATGTAGCCCATAAATCAGCACCGTGTGCAAAGCTTCAGTCGTGGGGTAAATATCTTAGTGACTGAGATGCTTTCACCATGAATAATTTATACGTGTGTGCTCCATTTTTCTCAACCGTGCTTCACTTCAGCAGAATAAACTAATCTTCTGTCAGGGGATGGGCTCTTGGTTGTTTCTTCCTGGTTTTACTTCTGTTTATTTTTCTCATTTTGATACACTCCATTTTTGCCTCTTGCACTTTCTTAAATAGGAGTGCCCTATGCATCCACCCTGTCTGCCTGCTTTTACTTTTCCGATGCGTCTTATTAGACGTCTTGAAATAAAGCCAGACTTTTGGACTCCTACTGTTCATACTCTTCTTGTGTGAATGGAATCAGGAGGCAGCTAGGGAAACAGGCTTAATACTGCAAGGCAGGATGAGTTTCTTGATGTTGTTGTGGGGAAACATTTATTATGGAAAGCAATTGCCAGAAAAGGCTAATGGCCAATTAAACGTTAGCATTTGTAGATCCCCTTCTGTGATGCAGAAAGTAACTGCCACATGGGTGATGCTGGAAAGAGTACTTGCTAAAACAGTTCTGTTGTTTTCCTAGAGCCCATTAAAAGAAAGGCAACTGAGAGGCATTCCGATCAAATTCTGTCTCATCTGATAAGCTCACCCCAACCATCCCAGGTCACTGTGCCCAGCCTCCTCAGACCCCATAGGTCTCACTGTCACTGCCATTCCCTTGACACACACCATAGATAGTTGGTAATAATAATTGCCTTTCCGTAGACTCTAGTCCTGTGGACAGGGAGCTTCACCCACCTTCTGTGGGTCTTTTGCCACGCTTGAGTAACTCTCCTAGAAACCTGGAAGTCACGTCCTATTAGATAGCCCAATAGTTTTTTTATAAGCACTTTGACCCTACTATTAAAGATTTCATCCGGGGGAAAATTGCAACCGTTTCGTGTCCTATAGTTGAAAAAAAAGTAGCTAGAAATTTCATGAGGATCAACAGATTGAGTTTCCATACTGAAATCCAGGAGTGCTACCCTGCCCCCACCTTCTTGGCAAGGGATCCCAAGGGGTTACTAGAAGGGACGGATAATACATTTTCATCTTTGAGTCCCCAGTACCTTCTGATATTCCTGGCATAGAGTTCGCACTCAATAAATGCACTTTAAAATTCATGTTGTTGCAGGCATGATGCCTTAGCCTGCAGACTTAGAGAGCCCAGTTCTGTGGGAATGCAAGGTGGGCAATCTTCTATCCTAGCAAGAATCTAATTAGGCCTCTCCAGGCTCCTTAATCATGCCTCCTTAATCGTGCCTCTGCTTCCTCTGATGTCCAAAGCATATGGATCTGGTCTTAGTCATGTATACAAAATGCCAGCACACCAGGGTCTCATCACAGGGGACCTTCTTAAATTGTCTAATATCCAGCTTCTGTTGGAAACCTAAGTGAGGGAAAAGATTGATGTCTATGAAACATCCCCAGAGAGACATCCAGTCTGTCTACTGTAGGATCTGTCTTTAGATTAAGTTGACCACCACATTAGTTTGTTCCATTATAGGGACACCATCGTTGATTTGCTTTTTAACCTTATGCCTCAGCCTGGATCAAGGAACAGCCATTGGAAACCACCTCTGTGTCCCATTATAAAAGTGAGTTGAGGACATTACCCACTGTATCAGTTAGCACCATCTATGTATAAAAACCTCATGAGAGAGAGATCTTTTAGAGCTCCTGCTAGGAGAAACTTTATTTCCACCATAGGGACTAGTAGACTTCCTCCTTTCTGACAGTGATGACTGCATAGTTGACCATGTTTCCTTTATCGTCCTGGTTTCCAGGAAGTTCAAAGTCATATTTTTTTTAAGTGAAGCAAAATTCACAGAACATATAATTAACCACTTTAAAGTATACAATTCAGTAGCATTTGATACATTCACAGCAAACATGCCTCTGTCTAGTTCCAAAACTGAAGCAGTCACTCCCTATTCCTCCCTGCCCCCAACCCCTGGTAACTACTAATCTACTTTCTGTCCCTATGGATTTACCTATAACTCAGAGTCATTTTTGCAATTCGGTCAGAGCATCTCTGTTACCCTTGTGGGCGAGGCGTTTGTAGGCTCTTTTTCTTCTTGCTGACCGCTTCCTTATATTACATGTTTTGTTTAAAGCAAGCAGCCTCCAGACTTGTTGAAAGAATAGGAGTGGAGAGCTATACAGATAAGGACATCGTCGCTTTTACCTCCAGAGCCACTCGCCCCCCGCCTCTGTGCTCCTCTGTGCCATGACCTGCATGGCCTGCATTGTGGGCTCTCGTGCCCTCTGGCTCCACTTGGGTTTAGCTGATAGGGAATCATGGCAGGAGACCAGAGGGAGGCAGGACACCCAGGTAAGGTGTTATTCTCTGGCTTCCTCCCTGTGGATTCCGTGGGGCCGGCTGCAGCCTTTGACTGAGTGTCCCAGCTCCTGTTCGGAGCCCTCTCCACACAGTCCTTGCTGAATCCCAGTTTCACTAACAGTTCTACCCTTTGCCTCTTCAGACCTACTGGAGTATGGTGCCTGTTGCTTCTGGCCTGAGTTTTGCATTATCCCTTGTGGTTTCTCTAGAACCTGCCCACACCATTCTAAATCGTTCCCTTGTTAAACTCTCATCCAGTTATCCTAATTTGAGTATCTGTTAAACTCTCATCCAGTTATCCTAATTTGAGTATCATCTGTTTCTTGCTAGGACCTTGACTTAAATAAGTCTATTCTACTCCGTGGTTCTGTTCAGCTGTCAGTCAACATGATTTCCTGAGTCCTCTGCAGACAAGCCGGTCTGGCACATTCTCCTAGGGCCAAAGCACTCACAGCTCTTCATGGTTTTCAGGCGCAGGACCTTGGTGGCAATCCCTGAGGGATGCCAGTCTCTTTTAAGATCTCATAATCCTGGAGGTGGTTTATTCACCTGACCATTTCCAGCTGCAATAATACCCACTTACAGAGGGGAATGACCAGTGAGTTCAAATTCCATCTGGAAGGAGGTGGGTTTCCTTTCCACCAGTGGATTGTTTCCTAATTCTTTCACTATCAGATAAACTCAAACACTTCTCAGTCTTTTATTATGAGGCATTGGATGGAGTTCCTTATGCAGGCTTAGAATTTGGACAAAAGAGAAATAGCCCTCATCATCAACATCATCTGTGTATGTGCACACACTCTGTTGCAAGGACAGCCATTGAAGCGGTGTAAACATGGGGTTAACATGATCCCAACCACACTGGGAACTATTTCAGGCAAAGTAACATGACTTAAATTTCTGCATCATCAGTGTCATTAGCATAGCGCCTAAAATAAAGTAATAGGCGTTCATTCTTTCACTCATTCCGTCAACAAATATCATCGAGTGCCTACTGTGCGCATCGATGCTGTGGCGGAGAGTCACCGTCAAGAACAGGACACACACAATCCCTGCTGCGCGGAGCTTACATTCTAAATCAAATAACAATTAATTAAACAGCTAATTAAACAACTAATTGTTCACTTACGTTCATTAGAAGTGCCGTGAAAGAAAAGCATGGGGTTCTATTAAAGCACATAGCAGGCAGGTGCACATGGTTTGCAGGGCAGGGGAGGGGACATCTGAGCCTAGCAGTGCTGAAGACGTAGGTGAAGGAGAGTCCGGGGGAGAGGTAGAGCATTCCAGGTAGACAGAACGGTATATACAAGGGACCGGAGGCAGGTAGGCGCACAGCATTTTTTTTTATGGTGAGGAAGACCAGCCCTGAGCTAACATCCATTGCCGATTCTCCTCTTTTTTTGCTGAGTAAGACTGGCCCTGGGCTAACATCCGTGCCCATCTTCCTCTACTTTATATGGGACGCCGCCACGGCATGGCTTGACAAGCAGTGCGTCTGTCTGCACCCGGGATCCGAACCAGAGACCCCTGGGCACACAGCATTTTTGAAGAATTGAAAGAGGAGTGGGGGACTGGATCAGACAGAACAGGGGCAGAAGGGTGGAAAATGAAACTGATGAGGTAAGCAGGACCCGGACCAGGTAGATCCTTGTAGACTATGTGAAGAAATTTCACGCTGTTACAAGAACAGCTACTGGAAGCTTTTAAGTTTCAGGTTAACATAATGAGATGTGCACTTTTAAAAAATCAGTCTGGGGCCAGCCTGGTGGTGTACCAGTTAAGTTTGCGTGCTCTGCTTTGGCGGCCCAGGGTTTGCAGGTTCGGATCCCGGGCACGGACTGACGCACTGCTTATCAAGCCATGCTGTGGCAGGCATCCCATATAAAGTACAGGAAGACGAGCACAGATGTTAGCCCAGGGCCAGTCTTCCTCAGCAAAAAGAGGAGGATTGGCAACAAATGTTAGCTCAGGGTGAATCTTCCTCACACACACATAAAATAAACAGTCTGGATTGGGGAAGGTGGAAGCCATGGGAAGACAGGGGGACATAAGATGACAGTCACTTGGAATGAAACCATGATGGTGGAGATGGAAAGAAAGGATGAAATTGAGAGCTACTTACGAATCAGAATGGAAAGGAATCTGTGAGGCTGAGGGAGGAGATGGAGTTGGGGATGACTCCTGGGTTTCTGGTTTGCATGATGGAGTATAACGTGAACCATTCACGGGGAGAAGGAAACATGGAGAAGAACCAGTGGAGCAGGATAGACTCACTTTTTAGGTTTGGACATGTTGTGTTTGATGTGCTCAGGAGACATCCCAGAATTGTTCAAGGTGGCAGTGGGAGCTCAGGGAAGGATATGTGCTGGACACATAGACTGAAGAGTAATCATGGTAAATGAAACGGTGGGCTACTGAGGAGAGAGAAGAGAGGACTGAGCTCATATTCGGTAAACTGTTGTCAGCAATCTCTGATCATCTTTACATGAAATAAGCACCTTTCTTTCCTTGCCATTTTTTTTTTTTTCTGCATAAGTTAGGACCTCATCATGACACAGTCTTCCTAGAAAGTTAAAGTTGTGCCCTGGAAGCTTCTTAATGTGAAAGCTTCATATTATGTGATGTGTGTAGGAAGGTAGATCATCCTTCAAACTCAGTCTTGACAGGATGTTATTGTTGTCATTGAAATACTTAAGTCTGAGGTTTTTCATCCCATCTTGATAAACATCAGATGTCTAGAATCACTTTCATATCTAGCAGGTCACCTCTTCTACTCATTAGTAGGATATTGGAATTTAAATTCAGCTCTTGTGTATTTTTACACAAAAGGTTCATTAACCTTCCCTAATTTTCTGATTCCCTCAGGCTCTTACTTACCTGACATTGCTGTTTCTCTATAGATTCATGGATTGTCAGGGCTCGAGAGCTTTTATTGAAGTCCTCTAATTTTACAAAGAAGAAAATGAGGTCTAAGGGAGATGAGGGCTTGGGCCACGTGGTAAGTTGGTGGCAGAACTAGGACCACCCTGAGGCCTCCAGCCCTGAGCCCAGCTCAGCATCACACTGCCTCTTTCCTTGACCAGGACTTTACCTTTTCAAAGAAACTCATCAATTGCATATTAGCCTCCCCCAAATGGAAAGATTGGCCTTGTTCCTTCAAAGCCTTGGTGGGGAAAGTTCTACTTAAGAGAGACCATTCTAGTTTACACTCAGAGATGTCCCAGAGCAGCTGTGGGGACACTCTCTGCCTCTAAATTAATGATGACAGAAGATCAGGTACCCTTTTTCTGTCCTTGATGTCCCTGTTCCTGTCATTTCTTTCTAGAAGAAAACATTTACTATTCATTTTGCACTATAACTGGAATATTAGAACCATAAAAGAATATGATACTTTTTAAGACTTTGAGAAATATATAGACCAGGAAAAAAGAAGAGTAATGTGAGAGTTTATATTTAAACAACTTCCACATATGCTGATAAGCTCTTTAAAAACTCTGATATTTGATCATGATGTACTGCTTTTAAGAAAAATGAATTCCTAGCATGTCTACTGGGTAATAGTTGACTGTGGTATTATAAAATTTATGTCTGCAAATACCTAGTTATAAATAATTGCTTCCTAGAATAACAGTTCAAGAAAGAGGCATTGGAGGGACAGAGTCAGGTGAAAAGACCTCTCAGGATACAGATTCAGCTGGTAACAAAGACCCAACCTCTTAATACTAGCTTAAATGTGATAGAAGTTTGTTTTTTTGAGAGATTAAGCCATCTCTGGAGCTATGATTTCAGGAACCTAGGCTTCCTCTCTCTTGTGGCTCCATGCCATCGTCCGCATGGTCGAAAGGGCTCACCATCTTGGGCCCACATTGCAACAGCAAGAAGAGGGAATGAGGCAGAGGAGGGAACAACCCTTCTTTTTAAGACCACATCCAGAACAGGGCATGTCACACCTGAGCTCACTTCTCATTGGTTGGAACTTAGTCACATGGGTGTACCTCACTGCAAAGGAGGCTGGGAAATGTTGTCCTTAGCTGTGCAGTCCTTTGCTCAGCTAAAATTGAGAAAGCCTATTGCTGAAGAAAGAAGGAAAGATGGGATACCAAGGAACAACTCTCAGTTCCTGTCATGTGTAAGAGATTAAGTTATACGTAACAGAGAAATTACTTTCGTCTGTTAAGCCAAATAAATTTATCTTTAGACATGAGAAAATCATGAGGATGAATATATGTGATTATCGCCTCACAAATCTATCTATTAAAATCCATCAAGTCTGTGGGAAGTGATTAGTCCTTCTAAAATTAGTCCCTCTAAAGTTCTATAAAGATCATGTGAGAAAAGGCCCCACTAGGCTGGAGCTCATCTGAGGTTTGACCTGTGCAGGGAAAGGCATTGCTGGGGAGCATGCTCAAGGAGGAGGGGGCAGCGGACTTCTGCGGGTGGAGCTGGAGGCATCAGGTTATGTGCACTTGGCTTAGCAGCAGAACATTGACTCTTAGGGGTGAGAGGTGGGCAGAATCAACTGCCCTAGTGATGGAGGGACAACTAAGACAGAGGCCGCAGAATTCTTTCCAGGGGGTCCCAGTTGAGGCAGAGGAGGTACAAACCACTGTTGCATATAGTCACAAGGACCACTCCCTATCAACTCCCAGGTGAGAATAAGGCAGGACCCTGGGCAGCACCATGACCAAGGGAGGCACTGGAGAGAAACAGAGCAGGTGAGGGAGAAGAAAGAAGAAAAGCCAGGATGTTGTCAGTGGCCCTAGGTTGGGGGAATTAACACAGCGAGGTGAGCAAGACCAGAGAGGAGCAGCCACCATAGAGGTAGGTTCATGGGGGAATTATAGCCATAACACCCCAGAACCAAAAAGACCTCTGAGTAGACCAAGATGGTTGGCTTCTCCCAGCTCTTACTAGTGAGACTCTGCCCTGGAACTGACAGAAAGAGATACAGGCCCTAATGGTCTCTTAACATTTTTTAGGACTAAATTATTTCACTGTCACCAATCACTTAAGAAACATAGTATATGCAAGAATCCTTCGCACTGGAGTATGAATGTTGTTGGTGTGAATATTCTCATCTTTACCTTATTTAAGAAATTGTTTCTTGAACTGAAGACGGCTCTCTCCCATGAAACTTTCGGCTTCATGAGTCAGTGCATACTGCAGTGCAAACTGCCAAAGCATCAGCAATACGAGTACAGATTTCCTACTTCAGTATATCTGAGTGGTGCCTTGGTGATCAAGATGTACTTGTAGAAAGATAAGGTGGTATTGATGAAGTCTCAAACACCAGAGCAGTAGGAAACCAGAAAAATATTACAGAGCAATATACAGTCTTGAAAAATGAGATGACTCAAAGGCTTGAGGTCATAATATATCAATAATAATAATATCCTGCATGTGTAGCACTTTGTGAATTACAAAATGCTTTAACTATACACTAATTTCATTGTCATAAACACTGAGGAAAAGGTACCATTTTATAAGTAAGCAAGCAGACTTAGAAAGTTTTACTAACTTGTCTAAGGTACATGACCAAAATGTTGTGGAAAGCAGAATTAAATGCAGGTGTTTTAACTCCGTGTTCAGGGTTCTGTCCTGTATGATCCCTGCCTCTTCTGAGCTTTAAGCAATGTCATGAGTTTTCTCATTTGTTCATGCATTCATTCAACAACTATTTATTGCACACCTCCTGTGTGCCAATCATTATGCCAGGCACTGTGCCAAGTGATGTAGAGGCCATAAGGTTACACAAGATATTACCCCAACTGAAGTGAAGCTTAAAATTTAATTGAAGAGATAAAGCTGTGCACATGTTACCATAACACAGGTGGGATAGAGCAGCTGTCTTAAGAGATGCCCCAAGAAGTTACCACTGGCTGGGGGTGTTATGTGGAGGGAAGTCTGAGCTTCAGTGGTAAAATGAACAGACCAATATCAGACTGAACGTTCTCCATCTTTTATCTGTGCCTGTTTGCTTATTTTATTTTGTTTTGTTTTCTGAAATTCATTTTTCTGTAGATTCTGTGGCTACAGCATCCGGGCCGCTGCTAGTGGAAGTTGCCAAAACTCCTGGTGCCAGCCTTGGGGTTGCCCTCACTACCTCGATGTGCTGTAACAAACAGGTCATCGTCATAGACAAAATCAAATCTGCCAGTATCGCAGACAGGTGAGTGCTGGGGAAAGTGCCTGCTTTTCAAAACTGCGTGTGTGTTAACAATACACACACACACACACACACACACACACATTTATTACATACACATATACACACACATAAACACACAATAAAAAACAGCTCTCCTGCCAGTTTATACAAGTTTCATATAGGGAAACAAGTTACTGCTCTAGGGCTTACACATTCGCCCGCCCTATCAGCCACCCCATGATGTAACGTGGCCTCATCCAGAGGTTTGGTGTGGCCTTTAGAAATGGGAAAAAAAAGTCAAGCAACTGAGCAAGTTTTCCTGCTGTGTCCCAGAGTCATCGCCTGTTCCTGGTGTTGGGTAGTTAAGCAGATCTCCATGATGCTCCATGTAGAAAAGTCATGGGTTTTCCTGAACTGTTAACAATTAAATCCTGCCACCATAAAATCTTACTCCTTGTTTCTTAAATAAATAAAACGTAATTTTTTAAATCAGTGCAGTCTTTAAAGAAAGGTCCTATACTGTCATAGTATATTAATCTTAGGGTTTCACAATCTTCAAGGGTCCCTGAAAACATCATTCATTCCTATGGCACAATAAAAACAAAAGTCCTTTTTCCTGAATTCTTTTTCCTAATTAACATTTTAGACTTACAAGGTAAGAAGGGGGAAAAAAGACTACCCTGCCACCTAATAAATTATTTTACAGCTCCTGGTAAGGAACCCCCACTCCTGTAGCTGAAGCCCTCCAGGTGCTCCACGTGGATTATATCTTTCAATGGAAGGGATGGCTTGAGATGCTTTTGTCTTGAGAAGCAGGCTATTCTCACTGTGGCAATTTTTAGATATCCTTGGTTGCCCAGTCTGTGTGTTTCCAGCCCTCTTCTCTATAGGGCCTGGCCCAGCCCCGACTCTGATGCAGTGACCCACAGCATCCCTATGGTGGTCAGTCTGCAGCTGCACTGTCGTCCTGCCCTGCACTCAAGTCCTTCCACAGTGACCGCCGTTGACCCAGGGGCGATCTCCAGCTCCATGCTGCAGGCTGCTTTAATCTTCCCCCTCTGTTTTTTCCCATTCCGCAGGGGGGAACCAGTTCAAGGAGCTGTCCGCTTGACTGGTATGTTGGGATGCTGACTGCGGTTTGCTTTTCTCAGCTCACCTAGTAGCCAGTCTCTGGAGTTCAACCAGACGTAGAGCTGGCCCCTCCCACCCCCAGGTTTCCCCTTCTCACACCACCCAGGCCTCGTTTGATTACTCGTTTGACTCCTGCATAATTTCCATCATCCTCGAGAGCTTTCATACTAATCAGTGTTTAACTCTGGAATAACAAAAAACGAAAATAAGGAACTGGTGATCTGGGAGCTCACGTGGAGGAGCCTGAGAAAGCCTTTGCTGAATCTCCCTCCAAGTTATTCCCATTCACTTATAAAATAGTTGTAAATGACCCTACGCCCTGCTGTGAGTCCCAACTTGCCATTCTGCATATTTACCAACTCATATTTATAAATATAAAAACCTAGGAGGGAAAATCACAGAAAAAAGTCAAGGGGAAACATTTTCCTGTTCTTCCCTCCCCTCCCGCTCACTTCCCATCAACTTTCGGCGCCACTCTCCCAAAATAACTTTTTTTTATAAGAAGGACAAGAGAAAAATATTTCCTTGAATTTTTCTGTATTTTCTACAAGGTTTACATTCCTAGTCATACCCAAGGTACTTAACATTTGACGGATGGTGTTTCCTATAACACTCAGGCTTTTCCTTGTTTTAAATAAATGAAAACTGTGTGAAATTTTCACTTTGAAATCACACTCCAAAGAGGAAGCCTTCACAGTACCGAGTCTTTTCCTTCCCGTAGATGCGGGGCACTGCACGTGGGAGATCATATCCTGTCCATCGATGGAACCAGCATGGAGTACTGCACCCTTGCAGAAGCAACCCAGTTCCTGGCAAACACCACCGACCAGGTCAAGCTGGAGATTCTTCCCCATCATCAGACCCGCCTGGCCCTGAAGGGCCCTGACCACGGTGAGAGCGTCTGTCTGGATAAGTCTCTTTCTCTTCCTTTTGTGGTTACGGCTTCCTCTGCAGAGTCAGAAAGCAGAAAGATGCTGAGTTTAATTCTGCCGTTATCATTTCTCTCCAAAACAACAGGTTATCTTTGTTTATTCTTCTTCATTTTCCAAATCCCTTTCTCTAAGCCACATGTAATTTACTTGTAACCCCTAAAGGAAGGAGGAGAAAAGAAACTTTAAGAATGTTTCAGAGAATTTTCAGAATAGTACTATTTGATATTTAAAAAAAAAAAAGCCTTTGGTGCAAATTGAGTGTGGAGAGAAGGGAAATAATTTGACTTCCTGTTATTCATATTGAATTTGCACTCTACTTGAAGGACAGTGAAGGCAAAGAGTAAAACTTTAACTTTTTTTAAAATAGTCATAAAGTATGTATTAATAGCAGACCTCTCAAATATTTGGGGGAAAAAAATCCAGTTGTAGGAAGGGTTGACTTTCTCTGTGTTTTGTTTGTTTGTCAGAGTAGTTTTTCCTTAGGATGCAGAACAACTTTTCTGACCAAATATCTTTCCTGAGAGAGTCAGAATATTTGACCGCATTTATTCAGTAGCAAGTGTCAGCTGAGGGAATCTACATCTCCACTGTCTTGGAGTTCACAGATGTGTTTGCTGAGTATGTGCCTATGTCCCATTCACCTAGGCATCTTGAAACAAAACCTGGTGCAAGAAAAAGGACTTTGAGTCCAAAATCAAATGAAGAAAGACTCTCCAGGGGGTCTTTGTTCCAACCCCTCCTCCCTCCTTTTCCTTAAGCCCAACACCCTCCCCCTTTATCCCCCAGAATCAATTCCTTGAAGCAGTGCTGTCAGGGGCTCTGGAGGCGAAGAACCTTATGTACGTTTAGAGAAAGAGAACAATGTTCTCTGGAATCGAGATTTTGCTGATGAGGAGGTCATTTGTATTACGTGTCTCCCACCTTCTAAAACACACTGACTCTTCCACAGTTTAATGAAAAAAAAGAGGGACAAAGAATTCTCATACTGAGTGAGTCAGCTGGATGCACCCTTTTTTGATTAAATGGAGCTTAGACAGCCTTGGAGCTAATGAAAATCTCCAGTACAGCATTACCTTTATCAGATTTTAATTTTACACATTGGAGTAGAGCAGTGATGCAGCCTGGGCAGGTTATGAAAAGAAATTCTGCCTCATTTGAATAGAAACGATAAGGAGCTCCAGGAGGGAACAGTTCATGGGCGTGCACAGTGTTCCCACGGCCTCCCCCGCACGCGGGCTGAGGGGAGACCTCCACACCTGTAAGTTTCTTCTCAATTAATCTGAGGTCGTCCCTGGATCTGGAGCGCAGCGGGTAGAGGCATGCAGGCTGCGTCCTGCCTTCTCAGCGTGAGATTTTGCTTCGTCAATTCTGGGATCAGCGAATCAGAAACGTGTAACAGACCCTTTAAAAATGTCATTGTCTTTAGCAACCTCATTTTCCCCCTTTTATTTGCCCTGTATACAAATCATAAATAGTTCAAATAGTTTCCAACTCATGAAATATTAAATATTTTTACTTGCCAAGACAACTTGAGAACATGAATTTAAAAACTAAAATGTGTGGAGACCAAGAACAAACTTTTTTTTCTTTGCTGTGGAATACCTGATTGTCATTTGTGATTTTTCAGGGAGTGAGAGGCTGGTAATTTAGGTAATTCTAGCTTCCACTTCTGATGCTATCCTCCACTTTTGCTGAAAATTGTCCACCTTCTTCCTTATCTAGCATACAGACATATCCCTACGTTTTATATTAAAAAATCAGGCTTGCATGTCCAAGAGGAAGTAAATATTGGCTCCTGAACATCATTAAATCCCCTTCTAAGAAGGGAAAAAAAATAAAAAAAAAAAAATTTTATAGTGTTTGTAATTCTCAAACTTCTGTTTTTGTGTGTAATGGAGCTGTCTTACATAGTTTTACAGTTTTTCCACAAGAAAGTTCTGTTGTTTTTCCAAGATCTCTGATGCCTGAACAGCATGTCTGTCATCCCATGGGTGGGTGGAGATACACCTTTTCCCAAATTTTGCTTAGCAGGAAAGCATTCACCACAGTGTTTTCAGGGAAAGACAGAAATCAGCTAGGAATATGGGATTAACTGTGCCTTTTGCTGGTAAATAGCAGCATTAAAAAGCCAACAAGAGTGAGTTTTCAATGAGGTTAGAAATTGGTCTTTGAGAGGCATAATCTCGTAACTGAAGGAAACTGAGACTTTGGAAAAGAAAATGTGAGCAGAATCATGAGGTTTGATACATTCAGACCAGGGGGACTTCCATCTGTGAGCTCCGAGAGCGACCACTGGAGTAGCTGTTGCCAGCACCCTCAGACATCCTGGACAGGGCTGGAGGGTGCACTGAGAGAGGAGAACAAATGGAAGTACCCTCCATGTCAGATACCTCTTAGGATTTCATCACTTCAGCAGAGATGTCACCATGAGATGATGGGAAAAGAGTCATATTTTAACTTGCTGTTTATTTATCTGTAGCAAAGGGCTTAGGAATTCCCATAGGAAGAGGCAGGGCAAGGACTCTAGAGTCAGACTTCCAGAGCTTCAATTGTGGCTCCACCACTTGGGACCTTAAGCAAGTTATCCAACTTTCTATACCTCAGTTTCTTCATCTGTAAATGGGCGTTATAATAATACCTACCTCATAAGTATATTGTGAGCATTTTCTGAGCTAGTCCATGAAAAATACTTAGCACGGTGTCCGGTATATAGCAAGTACTCGGTAAAAGTTGGCTGTTATTATCAGGACCATTAGATGGGAGAATGTGTTATGAATGTACTTTGCAAAATGAAAGAATGTGCCAAAAATATCACATCTTATTTTTAAACTCCTGAAATACTTGCCTAATATATGAGCATCAAGTACATTACCATAAAACAGAATAGATTTGGAGTGTACGTTCAGAGTAGGCAGTAGCTGTCTTTTCTGGCTTACGTTGTTTGTTGAACACCTTGTGTATTCATTATCCATGACATGCAATTTTGTGCATTATCTCATATCATTTTTGTCTCTTAATTATTTCATGTGTATGAAGAATTAGTCCCCAATGATAATTCAAAGTCAAGGTAAAGGTAATGACCTACACTTCACCTGCCTGCAATAATTGGCACAGTGCTGGGCACCCACGTGGTCAAAAATATCTTCTTTATCGATTTATTAATTGGGTTGCAACACTCTTTATGACAAGGAAAATGCTGCTGCAGTGTGGACATGGACACTCTAGCCAATATTCCTATTCGTTCATGCATTCATTTATTCACTCATTCATTCATCAGTCATTATATACTAGGCACTGTTCTAGATGCTATGATACATCTAGTGAGCAAGACAGCAAAGTAGATTCCTATTCTCATGGAATTCAGTATAGAGAGACAAAAGTTAAGAATATATTAAATAAACTAAGCCATTTCAGACAGCAATAAGTGCTAGGAAGAATATAAAACAGTAATGGGATAGTGTGGGAGAGGGTAGCTACTTCAGCCGTGGAGATTGACAACTTCTCTGAGGAGGTGGCACTTGAGCTGAGACCTGAGTGGTAAGAAGGAGCCAACTGTGCAAACAACTGGGAGAAGAATGTCAGAGGCAGGAAGAGTAGCAAGTGCAACATCCTGAGGCAGGAAGGAGCCTGTCCTATTCTAAGAACAGAGATAAGACTAGTGTGGCTGAAACAGTCAACGATGGGGAGAGTGATAGGGAATGAAGTTGGAGAGATACAGAGGGGTCACTTTTGATCCTCTTTGTAATTGTAACCCATTGAAGTAGCTTAAATGGGAGTGCCATAATCTAAGTCACGTGTTTACAAGACCACCCTAACTGTGCTGTGGATGCCGGAAGGTAGGTGTGCAGGAGATGAATCAGGGAGCCACGTCTGAGCCACCTCGGTGGTCGAGGTGAAGGAGATCGTGGCTTGAAACTCGAATCGTGGTAAGGGAGATGGAACCCAAACCAGAAACGACAGTCGGGTGGAAGGAAGGGCCAGACAGTTCAGGGCCACAAAATTATGGTGGCTATGAAAGTGTCCTGCATATTTCTGAGATAATTCTCTAAACATGTGTCCAGTGTGTGAAATTTGTTGAGTGAGAGGTACATCTCTTTCCTTTAAAAGATACTTTATTTTTTGGCAAGCAGATGGAAAGTAGGCAGAATCAATACTGTCAATGATCGCCCATTAGCATCGCAACAGTAAAAGGAGGGATAAGTTCATATGCTAGTTTTAACTCTTTAAAACTGTTAAATGAAAAATTTCACATCAGACATAGTAACAAACATAATATTGCCCGTCAGGAGGCTGGGTAGAAAATCAAATCTAAACAATATTGCAGTTAGAATGGAAACACGATATACTTTTTTTCAAAATAAAGAGTATGCCAAAATTTTGAACTAAACTTTATTGAAATTTTATGGCATCTTAAGGAAACATAAGAACATGTGAAATAGTTTAAGAATTAACTATTTTTTTCAAATGTAAATACACTTTTTCAAGAATACAAAAAAAACCCCACAAAATATATTGAGACTTTTATCTTCTCTTTATTAGGATACAGATAAGATTCTGATATTGATAGATGATTAGGGTGGTTTATTGTTGAGAAAAATCAAGTCCAAGTGATGGATTGTAGTGTAATTAAAATGTCAGAGCAGTAAATTGTGATGTGTGATTGGTAAACCACTTGAATGATGAGCCGATGTGATTTGTTGTTTGTGCTTTTCTTTTTCTCAAAACAAGTGCTACTAACCGGCCAAGATTTGCAAATCTTTAATTAACAATCATGTGCCGTAGATCTTTATGGAGTTGACTTTTAAGGTAAAAAAAAAAAAATGTTTTAATTTCTGCTGTGAAGCACAGGGGAGATTAGAAATTGATTCAATAGTCATCTTAAAAGGAGGAAAAATGGGCTGGGGAAAGACATGCATTATTCTTGGGAAGATGAAGTTTCCATTCCTGATGTTAATCATCTGTTTTGCTGACCACTGAGAAAAGGGCAAAGCCAGTAGATTTCATTTTTTTTTTTTCCTTTTTTGCAATCAGCTTTCATTTTTGGTTACACTTTTTATTTGTGCAATTCAGTTACTTTTTCCTCTTTTTTGGTTCTTTGTTTGTTTGTTTTGTTTTTCTTATTTCTCATCATCACTTCATATGGGCAGTGAAAATTCAGAGGAGCGACAGGCAACTCACCTGGGATTCCTGGGCCAGCAACCACTGCAGCCTTCACACCTACCACCACTATAACTCGTCCCACCCCGACCACGGCAGAGTGCCGGCTCTGACGCTGCCAAGAGCACCTCCTCCAAACAGCCCTCGTAACGTTCCCGCCTTTCTCCTCCTCGCTTTTTATTTTAATTACGTTCTTCTTGCTTCTTCTTCATTTAATTCCTACCGTGTTTGGCTTCCTGGATGCTGTGTGCTTTTTTTGCAGTAGCAACTTATCATTTCTGACATCTCCTAAGTCTTTCTCTTTTCCATCAGAAAGCGTGTATCATTAGGAAAGGGTGTAAATGTTCCGAAAGCTTTATACGTGGTCAGGAAATAATTCAGAATATTATACAGAGTACAGTGTTCTCAAATCTTCTTTGTGTATGTGGAATCACCTGTGAAATTCATGTCAGAAAGTATTTATGAAAATGAGATTATGTATCTGATGCATCGTGGCGTTGTTTACGGAGAAACCTGTTTTAATGTTTGGATTTTTTTTGTCTAAAGCAAAATTCATAGAGCCTCTCTGTGTCCCATTGTGCAGAGATCATGCTGCCCCTCAGGCCTCTAAAGGCTCTTGTAACTCAGATTCTAAAGCAGTGTCTCCATGGCCTCTGAGACCTGGTCTCTGTCTGGTTGGGGTACTTACCAGCCATAGCTGTGCGTCATGTGTGTCTCTCTGGATTGTTACTGGTTGGCAAGTGTGGCAGGCCCACACCGCACCCGAGAATGCTCTGTGCCAAGTCTCCACTCTCTTACAGCAGCTTTGGTGTCTTCATCCTTCTCTCCTACCTCCATGAGTGCATACAGCCTGAGTTCCCTGAACATGGGGACTTTACCCCGAAGCCTCTACTCCACTAGCCCACGGGGAACCATGATGAGAAGGAGACTGAAAAAGAAAGACTTCAAAAGCTCACGTAAGTGAAATGTTAGCCAATAATGTGTTTGGCCTGGAGAAAGCGTGTGGGCCGGTTAGAGTCTTTGACGTACAGAAACCTATGGGGAGAGTGTTTGACGGCACCTGAATGATCAGGTCAGTGCTCAGTAGCTCACAGCTCTGTGCCAAGGACCAGTGAAATGATATCTGTTATCTGGGTGACAATGACAGCAGGGAATACAATTCAGACTGAACTGTTAGTTCACACTACCTTTACCTATGACTTTTTATTTGAAACTTGTTCTTGCTCTTTTGATCTAATAAAATAATCAAAGATGTGATTTTCCCTTTAAAACCTCTTCCTTATACTCTGGGTAGCTTTGGACATAAAACCTTTGTTTTTAGTTTCTTATTCACTCTAAAGCAATTTTTTGAAAACTATGTCCCTTTTTTGATAAATATAAGAATCTCATGCATTTGTTTAACATTATTATAAATTTCATATTAAATTATGTTTCATGACCCTGCCCCCCCAAAAAATCAATGATAAGTTTGAACATGCCTTTTCAAATTATATCTCATTCCCCAAGTTTCCAATGCTTTCCCCAGGAACCTACCTCATGGAGAGCCACTGCTCTAACATGTATTTCTGTTGCCCACTCCAGCTTTAGGAAGACTGGAAGTATGTTCATCTTTATAGCAAGCATCCTAAAGTCTAGGAATTTCAACTAGGATTCTTGGAAATATGATCTTCTGGGACAGTCAACATAGACTAGGAAGATGTGGTTGGCTACTTGCTTTTGGATAGCTGGTTGTACCTACAGAGAAAAAAAGGGCAATTGAAAGCCTTAACAGGGAAGAAACACAAATAACTCCTAAATTTTTCTTTTCTGTTGGGGAGGATCATAATTTCTCATCATAATCACATAAGTTTTGGAGGCAGAGAATACCTATCTTCCCAACCAGATCTAATCATAGTCTAGAGAAGTGTGAGTATTTCTTGTCCTATGTGTCCCTTTTGGTGATTGTGATTGTGATTCCTAGAAAGAAGCTCCAAGAAGATGGGGTCTCTTCCTGTGCTTACCATGAGAATGCAATAAGGAACACCCTTAAGTTACCCAAATAAAACCAAACCCAGATACTTCCAGGCTGCTAGTGAAAAGATAATGGTCTTGTAAGAAGGGGTGGTTGAACCTATTGGCTCTTCAGCTTATTTGCTAAAGATTCATCTTTGCAGGTGGATCTATCACCAGTCCCACCAGTGCCACCATCAGTGTAGGAAACTAGCCATCACCACACTGGGAAACGGTCTCTTCATGTTTCAGGAACCTGAAGATTTCCTTGCAAAGAAAACCACTGCAAAATATAGGGCCACCACTGTGGGGTATTCCTGATTTTGACTTGCATATCCTTTTAAATATAAGGAGATTCGTCATCTTTAGTATATGTACATGACAGTAAATTTGAATTTAGGAAAATAGAAGGAAGATTGAGTTTAGTCAAAATGAGAACAAGTTGCTTCTAGAGTCTCATATGTTTCTTAGCTGACACTAGAGTAAATTATTTACTCTTGGAAGAAACTAGTTGAAAGTAATATAGTGAACTGGTTACGAGCATAGACTAGAACCAGGCTGGCTGGGTTCTCATCCTGCATCATTACTTTCTAGCTGTAGGACCTTGTGCAGGTTTCTTAAGCTCTCTGTGACTTGGTTTTCTTAGCTACAAAATGAGGATAATTATAGTATTTACTTCATTGGGTAACTGTGAAGATTATATGAGAATATGTATATATTCTCGACACCAAAAGAGACATACAGGACAAGAAATACACTATAGACTATGATGAGTGTATATAATATATATCCTCATATGTTCTTCAGAATTATCCACTGATATAAAGACTATAGTTATATATGTGTGTGTGTGTGTGTGTGTGTGTGTGTATGCGCTAGAACAACACCTGTAAATAGTAAGCACTATTTAATTGTTAGCTATTTTGAATAGTTTAAGTGTTAGCCATTATTATGCCTGAATCTGAATTGTCATGTGTGAAAACCTGTTGAATTGCTCTCAGATTCAGGCATTTTTCAGTGGTTACACTTTGGCGTCATGCATAGGTCTCGAGTCCTCCACAGCACACCTGCAGCGTTTGTGGTGGACATCGTACGTGAGCTTTTCTACACGTAATGGCTTCATGTGCGTCGCTCCTTGCTGGCAGAAACAGGCTAACAGCCCTCAGCAGGGAAGAGCAATTAAAACAAATTCATTAATGTTTGTACTTCTGCTTCAATGGCTAAACATTTGTTTGCATAGGCAAGACTTGCTGTGTGCATTAAGGACATTAGTGACTACAAATGAATGGTAATATGTTTGACTATCTCAAGTTGATATTTACACACGTTGAATTTTGTAGGAGAGAACAAAGCTGAGGCCACACTGTCGCTGACGCCCACCACCAACTCATAAACTCTCTCTTGAGTCAGGACATTATCCTCCAACATGGTAGAAATATAGACAGAAACCTGGTTCAAGAAATTTCTAGCGGTTTGTGTTCGCTGTAGACATTAGCCACCGCAGCACCACTGACCGTACATCTACCAGGATGTTTATAAATGGGTCTCTGGAGATCACTTATTTTATATTTTAATCAAACAATAAGGTTCAAAAAAGCAATGAACTTTTATTCCCACTTCAAAAAGACCTAAAAAATTATACTATTCCGAAATGAGAAAAAAAATGAGGATGTAATTTCCCTTTTATTTTTTTTTTTGCTTAAACTTGGTGTGGTCCCATTAAATGTAAAGGTTTTCCCACATAACTGATAATGAAAGTTTTATTGCCACTCTCACTTTACCACGGTTTATTTCACTTTATTTATGTCTTTATTCTGTACCACCATTTGCTGCCCCCTTTCTCATACTTATGTTTCTTTAGCAACCAGGCCATTTGTATGGATGGTGAATCATGGCAAAGTCACAAATATAATAAAAAGTCTCTTTTCTGTATTGGTGATGAGTTGAGGCCAGAGCCTGCAAAACAGAAAAAAATTCTCACATATGTTTCTAGTACAAAGGAAGGACATGGCCAGAAGAGAGTGAAATCTTCTCACATAAATATTAAAGCATTCTGTATGATTGACCACAGGGAGAAATACAGGAAGTCTGTAACAACATGGTACAAGGATTCAAATAGGAAAGTACCATGTTTGTTTCACAGGGAGACTGAGTGCGCCCAGCACTGGCTTTGAGGAGTGTCACAAAGCCCTGGGAGGGTGCAGAGCCATATCACAGAGGGAACCCTCTCGTCACCTCTTCCAGAATCTTACTGACCTTTCCCCCACTGCCTGGACTGCCCCTTTTTCTGCTACGGAGGCTGAGGTCCCTTCCAGAACCCCATTATCCCCCTGTGATGGCGGTATGACCGAGCAGTGGATCTGCCTGGTTCCCCCTGCTTTCTGCTTCCTGCTCCTGTACACACAGCCAGGGTAGAGACCCTGCCTGTTCCCAGTCTGCCTGAGTTGCAGCAAAGAGTAGAAGTTAGAACACGTTCCCAGAATGGTCTTAGCCTCTTTTACCATCATCCTTGACTACTAGGGAGGGCAATGTTGAAAAAAGCTGAAAGGAAGAGAATGAAAAAACCTAACCACTTTTGCTCCTTCCACCGACCCCTGAAAACAGAATGGAAGACAAAGGCAGCCACTGGTAAGCTTCTATAAGTGACCATGCACGGAGCCCTCACAGGGGTTAGCTTAAGATCTGCCCCTGCCCCGTTCGGGGAAGGGAGCTGTTGGCCACCTCCACTGCACTCCTGGACTGGATCATGTGGTGCACAGTGTGTTGGCTCCACAGCAGGGGGACCCTAACGTGGAACACTTTAGTGAGACAGAGGTCTTCAATTACAGGATCAAATAATGACGAACAGTGTATTAATAAATCTTTGCACTCCTTTGCTCTCTGTACTTCTTAAATGCATTTTATATCTAAGGGTGAACCTCACAACCTTCTAAATTAAGAAAACACTTGGCAGAGCTTTAAACTTTAGGAGTTAATGAGCTATCTTTGGTTCCCCTCCCTTGCTTACACCAGGAAAGACAAGAATTGACAAAAAACATAGGGTCATTTCCCTCAAACCCAAAGGGTTGTGAACAAAACCCTCCAAATGTGGGGGCCAGCCTGCTGGTGTAGTGGTTAAGTTCACACATTCTGCCTCAGCAGCCTGAGGTTCATGGGTTCAGATCCCAGGCACGGACCTATGCTCCACTCATCAAGCCATGCTGTAGCAGCGTCCCAGATACAAAACAGAGGAAGATGGGCACAGATGTTAGCTTAGGGCTAATCTTCCTCAGCAAAACAAGAAAGATTGGCAATGAATGTTAGCTGAGGACCAGTCTTCCTAATACACACACACACACACAAAACCCTCCAAATATGAACGAGAACAGGACAGAGCAGGTGGGAATCCTGAACAGGACTGTGGCACACACCAGTTAGCAGTATTCTAGCACAGCATGTCAGCGACTTAGTCATATCCGCCTTCACCCGTGAGTAGAAGTGGGCACACCTCAGGCCTGAGCTGGTGCCCTGCAGGAGCATCTGCTCCTGGAGAGAGAATTCATCATACAGATTTCTAACTACAGGGTATAATTCATAAATCATCTTTTTCTCCTCCAAGTAATATTGGTTGTTTTCGCTTCTGACTCATCATCTTTAAATCTACAACTTATCTTTTTCATATCTGGTAATAATTTTCAAGACTTTAATATGTGTGAGTAATCAGTATATACAATTTTAAAGGAAGGTTTACTGTTTCAAAGAACAGATGCCAAAGTGTCAGAGGACTTTCAGAGTTAGTTGTAAAATCCTAGATTTAATATAATCCTATATTTATTAGATAAATTATAACTTTATATAATTATAAAACCAATGTTTAATACATTTTTAGTCCTAAATTAAATGTTCTAATGATTTCTATCACCTCAACTTGCCTCTAGATAGAGTTTATAAATTTAATGATACCCACAGTGAATTAGTTCTTATTTCTGTTTTCAAAACCTTCTAGAGAATTAAATTCCTCAACTACCTTCCCTAACTATTCCAAAAAATATAGCAAGTCTCTCCTTTGAGAAGGTCTTCGCTATTTCTAACCTCATCCCTCCTATTACTCTTAAATTGACCCATTTCTTCTTGATCTTTTGTAGTGGAGATGGTTATTAGCTGACTTAAAGGTTCAAGTTTATAACTCCAATTAAGTAGTCCAAACATCTACACCAAATTGAGATCTCAATGGAAAAAAATATTTATGTGAATCTGTAGAAAAATTCACAGAAAGTATTCTTGTTGAAGCCCAAAAGCTTCACCTAGAAGATGGAGTGGAAGTAATCTGCCAAGTAGGTGATGTTCTATTATATTCTCACCTTCTGTGAGTACTAATTGGAAAGACATGCAACCCGCCAGATCCTTACCGACAGGAAATGGCCTCTTCTCGTGGTTTTGTGCCACCAAGAATACCATGTGTGATCTGGAGAGCAACCAAAGTACAGTCAACATCAACAAAGGCACACGAGGAAATGTGGTCTGAACTAGTGTGTGATGCTTCACGTGTCAGACTTTGGGATCTTGGGCCACCCCCTGTAGAAAGCTTAGGGTTGGAGGGTACCTTCACCCCCACTGCAGGCCACTTTAATCTCACTGACATTGATCCTGCTGAGACAGAACGATGATGGTGCTTCTTCAGAAGAAGAACATTTTTCCTTACTCCTTCTCAACAAGTGACCCACCTCACCATCCTCCACCATGTCAGCTGCAGTGCTAGAATGTTCTACACCACAGAAAAATTTGGGTCCCAAAGAACAACTTCTGGTTCCTTAACTCAGCAAATAGACATGAAGTGTTGGTTCCAAAAAGGAAAAAGCAGATGATATCACAGAACTTGCTTTATTCCTTATTCACTTAGCATTCCCTGAATGTTCCAGGCCCTGGGATTTCAGAGATGAAAAGATCTGGTCCCAATCTTTAAAGAACTCAGGGTCGAGTGGAGAGACAGGCAGGCAAATAAAAACCTGATAAATGCTGAAATAGGACCATGTATTAGAAATGTGGAAAAGTAGAAAGTACCTGATTCTGCCTGGATAAGGCAGAGAAAGGGACAGTGAAAGCCCAGAGTGAGGACAAAAGAGGCAGAGGACACAGTGTACATGCAGATGCAGAGGTATGAAAGCAGAGCCAGAGCACATGGCAGGTGAAGAGAGCAAGAGGAACCGAGACTGGATGGGCAGGAGAATGTGCACTCATGAAGGGTCCTGTGTGCTCTGCTAGAATTGAAGATTTTGTTCTATAGGAAATAGGCCGCCACAGTTAGAATCTTTAGAAAGATTCTAAACTGGGGGATGGCCTTTACATACTAGAAGAGCCACTCGCAGCAATTTGGAGGCTGTTAGCATAAGACAGGAGGCAGGGACGCTGGTTGGAAGTCTATATAGTAATCTGTACTAGCAATGGTGAGGCTCTGCTCCAGGAGGTAGGTAAATTGGGGCTTCATCATGAAGAGAAAGTTAATCTGGCAATAATATAGCAATATATGTATAGCAATATATATGGTAATAATAAAGAAGCATTGGGCATGAGAGGACCCAGAAACGTGTATTCGAATAATTGAAATAAAAAGTAATGAAGCCTGAATGAAGGCATTGACAGTAAGAAAGGAAAAGAGGACTTATACAGAATATATTTCAGTGGTCATCCTGAAAGAATTTAGCCACTCATTGAATTTGAGACAATGGGGAGTTGAGAGTCCAAGGCTGCTTTGAGATTTCAAGACTGAAGGACTACAGCATGATGATCCCATTTGTAGAAATAGGAGGGGCAATGAGAAAGAGAAGACGATTAACTCAATTTTGAAAATGTTGAGTTTGAGGAGTCAATGAGACATCCTTGTGGATGGGATATCCATCAAGTCAGGAAATCCATCACTGGAGCCTGAGAGAAACCAGAGAGGTGGATTTGAGAAGATACACACAGAGGTCACGTTATAGATGCATTGGAAGTGAATGAGAGTCAAAAAAGGCTTAGGACACAGAACCAGGGGCAACTCTGTTTGGTGTGCAGAGGAGGCAAAGGAGCTGGTAGGGGCTGAAAAAGCAAGAAACTAAAAACCAGTCTTCATGGAAACCAAGAGAGGAGCAATTTGAGAAAGAGAGGGATGGCTCCCAAAGCCAGTTGCTGCAGAGCGGTGAGAGCGGAGGAGGCCTTTGGTTTTGGCAATCAGGAAGTCATCGGTGAGTAGTTTCAGGAAAGGGTGAAGGGAGAAGCCAAATTTGAAGCCATTTCAGAATCAGTACAAATCAGAGAGAGAGGGCAGAAAGCTGGGGGAGTGGGTGGGAAAGTTGGAAAAAGCAGCAAGAGAGACTTTTTATGGCACAAAATCACAGAGGGAGTGGAAAGGGATAGTATCAAAAACACTGAAAGGAGGGGTTAGCCTTGAGATGGAAGGAAGGATCCAGCCTCCTGAAGCAGGAAAAAAGGGGAGAGAGAGAGATGCTGATACAGAGAAATCGAGGTTGAGAAGAATGTTGTCTAAGGAACTCTTGTCAAGAGGTTGGATCCTTTCAGTCTTGTAGGAAATGAAGTAAAGAGTAAAGTTTGACCCTGCTAAGGGTGGAGATGTTTGAGATCGATCCTGTGAGGAATCAAATGAGGTGCCAAAACATTACACAACGAAAGATTCCAGGGCCCCATAGAGAATACTGTGAATTTGTCATGACTTTCTCTAGCCCCCTTCAGCAACTTAGCAACAGTGGAGGTGACTGGGCATTGCCGGAGTACAGAGCATTAGAAGGTAGAAATCGTATGAGGTTTAAGAGGCTCTGATACTGGGGTCTCCCATTCCTACCTCAACTGCAGTAGCTCTGTTTTTATCTGGAATATAAAGCCATCCCTGATATGCTTTCATTTGAAGGAGGAAAAAAATCTGTTGCTAAAAATGTTGTTTGGAAACCACTAGCCCAGGAGACAAGTGAGAAGAAATGGGACTAGATGTCATAAAGAGGAGAAAATTAGATTGCAGGGACTGGGACAGACGGCCGGTATGGGTCTGTGATCAACAAGGAGGATTCGGATACTGAGATCTTGGAGCTCTACTCATTTGGAAGGAAGACAGGGTCCAGCGTGGGGCTCTCTGGCAGAGGGCTGAAGTAGGGAGGAATTGCTAGTAACTAGCACTGAGAGAGCTGAAGAACCGTAGTCAGCACGTCAGATTGTTGCCATGGTGTCAGAGATGCTGAGGACAAGGAAAAGCTACACCTTAGAGGAGAGAGATGAAGAGCCAAGTCCTGAAGTCAGTGAGGAAATGGGGGGATTTCTGTAAACACAGAAAACTATGGGTTTAGAGATGAGACAAAACAGAAACAAGGACAGAATATGGAACTTTAAATAGGAGTGGTTTGAGGTAAGAAAAAAAAAAAAAAGCACTGCATATGATGAGCAAGGAGTGTTGTAAACCCTTCGCTCTTCTTGCCGCATGCAGGGAGAGTGAAAGAAAATGGTTCTGGCTGGAGAAGGTTTTGAGGTGCATGGTGTCATCAGGCTTCAATTAAAGTAAGGAGGCCAGAGACCCTTTTTGGAGGAAGTGATAGGGCAGCATAGGACCCTGCAGACAGAGCGCTTGCTCACAGAGAGCAGAGGCACACGGGTCCCGGAGGGAGCACTGAGAGAAGGGCATCCAGGAGGGGAGCAGCCCTTTCATGACCTGGGTGGGGGTGGGAACAAGACAGAGATGTGCACCTGGGGGCTAAGAAGAGAGTCAGAGGAATGGACAAAATAAGAGATGACACAGTAGGCAGTAGGCAGGGGACCCATGGAAAACAACAAGGGCTGAAGAGACCACATTCGGGAGGAGGAAGAGGGATGTAGAGTTTCAAGGACTCCATCCCACCGATCCGTACTAGATAAAGTTGATGACCAGCACGTCCTCACTGCTCCAGGAGCCAGACTTTGATTATTTCTTCAAAGCAGGAGGTTAGATTGTTTGTAAGAAGCTTAAAGCTTAGGCACAGTGGCTAAAGGGGAAAAAAACATTAGACCAGGTAGCCCAACCCCCTTTTTCCTAGATAGGAAAGAGATTAATGACTTACCCAACATCACTAAGCTGGTTGCTTAGTGGTGGAGCCGGGACCAGAACCCAGGTATCCTCACCCCAAGGCTGTCCTCCCCCTACAGCTCCCACAACTGTCCTGGTGTGGAGGGGCTGCACTGGTTTGTGACCAAAATGTAACAAATACTGGGAGATTCATTCATCTTGTTCAGCTCTGGCTAACCTTTTTGCTAGAAGACCAAATATTGCTTCCCACCATTGCCAATGAGCTTTGTTTCAGAGACACAGTCTATTTCAGAAATGCTGGTGTGTTTTCCTGGTGCTTGCTCCAATCTAAAGTCATTCTTCTCCGTGTGTGTGTTCCTCAGTGTCTCTAGCCTCCAGCACGGTGGGCCTGGCTGGGCAGGTTGTTCACACAGAAACCACAGAGGTTGTGCTGACAGCAGATCCTGTCACAGGATTTGGGATCCAACTGCAGGGCAGTGTGTTTGCCACAGAGACTCTCTCTTCCCCACCTCTGATTTCCTATGTCGAAGCTGACAGCCCGGCAGAGAGGTGAGACGCTTTCTTTCACAGCCTCTTTTCGCTCTGCATTTCTCATGCTGGCTATCTTTGAATAGCTAATAAATTATGGAACAGTGCTCAATGCAGGAAATGCAAGACATAATGAACTCTCTGTTCTGACAATAAAATTTTATGTTCTTGATCAGGTTTGAGAAGAGTAACGAGCATAGATCCCTTTATCTAGCAGATTTTTGTCCACTGGGGACTAGAGGCTATGTTAATTAAAAAGGAAAAAAAATTCATTAAAAAAAAACTCTGGAGTTCAAACTTTAATAATTTCTCTGCCATGGGGGAATGTACATTCATCATTACAATATATTGGTTCAGATCAGATTATAACAATACCATGGTGCTGAATTATTAATTACTTCCCTGGGATACTTCAAGATTCCCTTGCTCACGTTTGTAGCCATGAAATGCAAGAATTCAAGACATTGCAGTTGACCTAATATGATTCCCACAGCATTGAATAAATGAGACCAAATGGTTCTGCTATTTTGCAAGGATCAAACAAAGTAGACTTGGTAACTTCAACTTGATCATTATTTACTCTATCTACAACCTCTAACCTGTGGTTCCAAATTTAGATGTGGGGTGCTACAGATTGGAGACAGAGTGATGGCCATTAATGGAATTCCAACTGAAGACAGCACCTTTGAGGAAGCCAATCAACTCCTCCGAGACTCTTCAATCACAAGCAAGGTCACCCTGGAAATCGAGTTTGATGTTGCAGGTATAATCATGTAATTGCAAGTCAGCGCAGAGTCGGGGTGGACTGCACATGAATTATATGGATTACGTGGCAGGAGGGGAACTATGTTTTATATTCTGAACATGTTTTTGTTTAGGAGATTTGGGGTGTCATTTTGAATCAAGCATTGTTTTTGTATTATTCATTAAAACGTCACCACAAGAACAGTTGAAAATAAATGTGACAAAATGAGTAAGTGATAACCGCTATAAAGGTGATAAAAAAAATCATGTAGCCTTTATTCTTCCTGACTTTCCGTCATATGCTAGAGAAACCATATTCTTCAATCACACGGACAAGAAAAGCCTCTCTTTGACCCCTCTCACTGCAAGGAACATATGAAAGTTTGTTGGGGAACAATGAAAATTCATTAGGTGGATTTAATCAAGCCCAGTAGGTAAATATTTGGTATCTAGCGTTAAGGAGGAATTGCAGCCGACACTTGTGAAAATGACAAGGAAGAATATTCAAGACTAGTGTGAGAGAGATCAAGACTTGCAGTTGGGAAGAGAGAATGAACTCAACTCCAGAGACAGCAAGGGCAGCGGAAGTTCATAGCCAATGGACAAGGTGAGGGTGAGCGAGTCATTGGATGGAAAATTACTAAGAGGAACTTGATTACATATCGAGGATGGGGGATGAGAAATTTTATTATGTATTCAAGAGAGGAGGGATTCTCGATAAATTGATTTAGCAGAATTCTTGCTAAAGCAAGGCTCAGCGGGCCAAGCACTAGGCCAAGGCCAATCAGTAAAGATGTGCATCTGGACATAGAGATCCCATTATCCCAACAAATAATTCCTGAGTGTTTCGTACGGGCCAATTACTCTCCTATACAATGGAGATTCAACAGTAGACAGGAAAGAAAAAAGTCCCTGTCTTCATGAAGCTTATATTAGTACAGAAAGTTAATTTTTTTTTGAGGAAGATTAGCCCTTAGCTAACATCCACTGCCAATCCCCCCCCTTTTTTTTTCCTGAGGAAGATTGGCCCTGACCTAACATGTGTGCCCATCTTCCTCTACTTTATGTGGGACACCTGCCACAGCATGGCTTGGTAAGTGGTGCGTCGGTCCACGCCCAGGATCTGAACCTGCGAACCCCAGGCCGCTGCAGCAGAGCGTGCGAACTTAACCACTAGGCCACCAGGCAGGCCCCCAGAAAGTTAATTTTTAAATTAACAAATAAAATGTAGACAGTAATAAGTGCTCTGAGGAAAATAAAGCCAGAATGGGGGTTAGAGAATGAATGTGGGGGAGCTGTTGTCATAGGGTGACTCTCTAAGGAACTGAACTTGGAGCAGAGATTTGAAGGTTGGGAAGGAGCCAGCCATGGGAGAATCTGGGAGGAGAGCATTCCAGGCTGAGCAAGCAGCCAGTGTTAAAGACATGAGCCAGGATAATGGATGTGGTGGATTTGAGAAACAGCAAAAGGGCTTTTGCTGCAGTAAGTAAGGGAGTTGGGGGTGGGGATCAGATTTGAATTTGGAGATGGATGAGGGAGGTTGGAAGGGCCCACTAGTGCAGTGTCTTGGTACAGAATTTAAATTATATTCCGAGTGTGATAATGTCATGGAGCATTTTATGGAAAAAAACCAGATAGGAGGTGGTGGCAGTGGGACAGGTTAGGAATAATGGTGGCTTGTGCAAGGTGGTAGTGCTGGAGATGGAGACACATGTGAGATTTAGGACATGGCTTGAAGCAGGGCTAACAGAACCTGCTTGTGGATTGGATATGGAAGATGAGAGAGAGGGAAGATCATGGGTGACTCCTGAGGTAAAAGGGTCAGCAATTAAGTAAAAGTCTTTAAGTGAGAGGAAGACTTGAAGAGTGGAAATTTGGGGATAACAGAGTTCTATTTTAGACATGAGTGGCAAATCCACTGCCAATACTAGGAAAGAAGGACAAGCACATCCATTCCTTAATTCAGAAGACAACTATCGGGCACCGAGCACCGGTTACTGAGTGCTAGGCACCATGCTATGTTCAGATCATTGAAAGAGGAACTAGAGAGGATCAGTATCTTCAAGGAGGGCGGGGCCCCGTGGCGAAGTGGTTAAGTTCGTGCACTCCGCTTTGGCAGCCCAGGATTCACTGGTTCAGATCCTGAACGCGGACCTACTCACTGCTCATCGAGCCACACTGAGGCAGTGTCCCACATAGAAGAACTAGAAGGACCTACAGCTAGGATATACAACTATGTACTGAGGCTTTGGGGAGAAAAAAAAAAAAAGGAGGAAGATTGACAACAGATGTTAGCTCAGGGCCAATCTTCTTCTTCAAAAAAAAATATCTTCAAGGAGCTCAGGGCCAATTAGACAAGAGCAAGAACTGCTGAAAGATAAGAACAGACTTAAGGAATGTGTGTGGCCATTGGAATGCAAAGAGAAGTGCCCAGGAGGCTGCAGAGAAGATCTCCTGGAGCCTGGGATCAGGGGTCTGGGCTCGAGAGCAGGACTGAGGAGGGACCACTGTGTCGGTGATTGTTAAAGTCACTGGACTGAAGGAGAACCAGGGAGAGTGGCGAGAAGAAGGGGACCAAGGAGGGGACTCTGCCTGAGGAGTACCAAGATTTAAAGAGAAAGGATGCTAGCAAAGGAGATAACAAAGATGCTCTAGGAGAAGAGAACCAAAAAGGAGGCATTTTGGAAGGCAAAGCAGGAGTTTTAAG
Organism: Tapirus indicus; assembly: GCA_031878705.1. Classification (NCBI taxonomy): domain Eukaryota; kingdom Metazoa; phylum Chordata; class Mammalia; order Perissodactyla; family Tapiridae; genus Tapirus; species Tapirus indicus. Next base: position 150,839,010 of record CM062918.1, on the reverse strand, counting down.
GCAAAAGCCCTAGGCAATATCATAAAGGTGCCGTGGAGGATTCAAGTAACAGAAGGCAGGAAATGTCCACTAGATATGATAAGTAGGAAGAAACATTGCGAAGAAGTTGCAGGGAATCGGGGCGCAGAAGTCAGATTGCAGAGAACGGAGGAGCGAGGGAAGGGTGGAGAAGTGCAGACGAGCTATCCTTGCTGTCTGCCAAGGAACTGGGTTTTGGAAGAGGGTTTGGCAGGAAAAATGCAGTGAATGGATGAATGGGACTGGAGGCCACTGTGGGCTCCTCTTTTTAGAACTTCTGCAGCATTTAGTCACATACTCGGTGCTCTATTTTATATGGCCTTATCTTCTAATCAGTGGTTCTCAACCAAGGTCAGTTTTTCCCCAGGGGACATTTGGCAATGTCAAGAAATTTAACTGCAGATGAAAGGAGATGGGACAACAGATGGAGGGGGATTCAGAGTTCAGAGTCTTGTTATTTTGTTATGTCGTTTTGTTTTAATATTGAAGAAATTTGAGCATGTTTGGGACCTGAAATGAATGAAGGAGAGAAGAGATAATTGGTGGAATTGGGTCCCCAAAGGGATGAGAGTTATCTACCTATCTAGCGCATAGACAGATAACTAGTCTAAGACAGAAAGTAGAAGACTTCTTCCTATGAGTATAAAGAGAAGAATGTGAGAATATAAACACAGTTTCAGCTGTGTTTAGAAAGTTCACGTAAGAACTGTCGAGAAAGGGTGAAAGGGTCGGCATCTTGGGGAGTTGAAAAGAAGGATGAGAGTTTAGAATAGCTCATGGGGAGATGAGTGAGAAAACCAAGCAGACTCAGGTAAAGGGATTTGCAGGCTGAGCAAGGACCAGAGTCCAGAGGCTCTAAGTTTACAGCAGCATCCTGCATGCCAAGGAAGTTTTTGTCAGAAGACCTCAGGGCAGAGACAGTAGGTGATTAGATTGAGCCAGAGATTAAGATTTCCAGAAAAGTTTCAACAAAAGGAGAACTTAAGTCACAGAGATTCAGATTGTTGCAGGGAGAGCAAGTGAATAATTATGATAGCGTAAAAATTATCATGATAATATTTATCACATGCTTATTCCATGGCATGTCACTTTTCCGAGCACCATGCGTGCATTCGCTCACTTCATCCTCATCACAGCCACGGAGAAGGTGACTGTTATTCTGTCCCCAGAAGACTGAGGCACACGTAGTTAACGCTAGGGCTGGGATTTTAACCCAAGCAGTCTGGCTCCAAAGGCCACACTCTGACTGCTACACATAACTGCCTGTGTTTGAAAGAATCTAGGCTGGAGAGGGAGGAATCAGTAAAGAATCAGCCTCATAGATCAGGAGGAAACGGAGGACATAAGGAACTGGGAGCTTTCAGGAAGAAAAATGGGTATAGTGAGAAAGTTGATGTGAGAGCTAATGGTGGGAGATTGAGGTCCAAGTGGCAAGTTAAAGCTTAGGATTTCAGAGAAGGTCAAGCAAGGCTCAGGGCGATGAGTTGCTGAAGTGAAGTGGAGTGGAGGCGAATCTCATTCAACCAGAGGTCAGGGGATTGGGAGTGTGTGTGATGGAGGGACCATCCACACAGTGAAATCTCTCCAAAGGAGGGCAGGACTTGGGTGAGGAGGGGAGATTGAGCTAGCTGCTCCGGACATGCCCAGCACTGTCCCTTCAACTGATCTCTGCAGCAGCTCTTTCCTCTGCCTGGGCAGCTCGTCCCTGTGCTCCGGTGGTTTACTCTCTTCGTTCAGGTCTTTGCTCAAATGTCACTTGCTCAGAGAAGCCTTCTCTGACTGTTTGTCACTCTCTGTCCCCTTGCCCAGATTTATGGTTCTTCTTAGCCCTTCTCAAGCTCTGATGTTCGGTGGTATATATACATTTTTTCTTGTCTTCTCCAGTAGAAAAATCTGTGATGTCAGGGACTTCGTGACTTTTATCCACGAATGTACCCCTAGCACCCAAAATAGTGCTTGGAATACAGGGGCTATCAGCCAATGCTTCGTGCATGAATGAATGAATGAAGTGGAGTTGGCTCTCCTGAAAGACTGGGATCAGAACTTCAATTTGCATCAAGAACTGATTTCATACCCACTGTCTCTCTGGGGTTCTTGGTCTCTCAGTGCTGCTTGTGTCTGCACATCTGCTCCATTTGTCCCTGTACAAGTTTTCTCTGACTTTTAATTGTACATGATTGTCTCATCTTTGCGAAAGTGCCCAGCCAGTACCAGCCGGTTCCAATTTCTATTTCCCAAGAGAAAGAATCTATTGGCCCTTCTAGTCAGCTCTCGCCAAGCAGGAATCTGGTAGAAAGACCTTGTATGGATCAGTCAGATAGTAGTGAGAGTCTAGCTTTCAAAAAGAAGGCTGTTTAGCATCCCCAGAATGTGCTTACTACAATCACAGAACATTAGTGGTGAAAGGACTCATAGCCCAATACCTTCATTTATTTATAAATGGGGAAACTGAGGTTCAGATGGGGAAACTCAAGGTCATACAACAGAATGAATGGTAGATCCCAGGTCTATTGACTTGCACCTGTCTTCTCCATATCATATTACAGTGCCTCTTCAAAGAGATGTTAAGTTCTCAGCATGAAATAGCAGGATTTCTGAACCTCTGCCCTACTGACATTGTTTGTTGAGGGGAGGTGGCTATCCTGTGCCCTGTAGGATGTCAAGCAGCATTTACTCACTACATTCCAGTAGTGGAATGGCCAGCACAATCTGACCTTCTCCGTAAGCAGTATCTAAATATTTACTGGTGCTATAAATGCATTTTTATTTTGTGTGTCCTCATTATTTGTTCATTGTTTAATCCATACTTAGTGTATACATGTATTTTAATGTTTGGTAATTAAATACTTTAATATCTTAGGTGTAAGCTCAAAAAAAATAGAAACTCTGGGGGCCAGCCCGGAGGCATAGTGGTTAAGTTCACGTGCTCCACTTCGGCAGCGCAGGGTTCACGGGTTCAAATCCCGGGCACGGACCTACACACCACTCATCAAGCCATGCTGTGCTGGCATCCCACATACAAATTGGAGGAAGACTGGCACAGATGTTAGCTCAGGACCGATCTTCCTCACCAAAATAAATAAATAAAAACTATATCTACCAAACCCACTTTTTTCAGTACTAAACTTGCTTGAATAAGAGACAGGAAAAAGGGACCTGAGGTCATCTCACCTGCCCTCAGTTGTTCCAGAAAGCAACCCATTTCAAATGGATATAAAAATGATGTAGAATAGGGCCAGGAAAAATATGCTCCCATCCTAGCATTTCCTCCTCCCTTGCTCGTGGCAGATGTCACTAACTGATGCCAGTGTCTTGCTGAGCCCAGACACAGCATCAGAATACTCAGTAAAACACTCTGGTTAACCAACTGGCGTTAATCTAGTTAATCATTACCAATCAACTGGAATCTGTTGGAAACTATTGGAATCAGAAAAATCTTTTAGCCAATTGAGAACTTGGAACATTGGTAGGAATCTCTGGATGTGAGCTATTTCAAAACTGTCCTGTCCTTCTGGATCCACTCCTAATTGTCTGGATGTGAGCCATCCAATTCCAATATTCTTCCTCAGGAACATGTTACACCCAGATATTAATTCCCAAACTACTGGGTCTCGGAGATAAGCTATCTCTATTTTATAAATATTTTAAGTGACATAGAGAGTGATTAAAATCTCGACTTTGAGTACACTGTTGCCTAAATCTGTCTCTTTAAATGGGAACTATGGTACAAACAACATTGTAGTAACATTAATGGAATTTTTTTTTGAGCTGAAATTACTCATAACCCTATCATTCTAATAAATAAAAGTTAATTTTTTTATATTTCTTTATCAACATCTTTTACCATACATATCATTTTATAAAGTTACAATCATAACATAACATTTCCATACTGTGTTTTAAGTACCAATCTACAACATCGTGAACACTTGAAGTTTCTACTTTAACTCTGAAGTTATTTTGTTGGAAAAAATACAGCTTTATTCTGGAAGACGTCCCAGTGACAGTCCTCTCAGAGGACATTTGTCGTCGTGACTGGGGCCCCCAGTGCTTTTCTCTGAGTGGGGAATTAAAACAGCTACATTCACCCCCTTAGAATCCCTTAATCTTTTCGCCTCTCCCAGGGTGTTCAGGTTGATGAATTATGATGTGGTGGTGATGTACTGTGTCAACAATGAGTGCTTCAGGCAGAAAAGGCAGGACAATTGGAAAGAAGGAAGCCTTTGTTTACCCAAATGTGTTTTTAATTATAGTATTAACAAAGATAAAGCAAAACCAGGGAACTGCAAAATAGTCACCTGAGAGTTGAACAAAATAAACATTCTGTTCACTTATTCTAAACCTGTTGTTTCTCCAAATATTGGATCTTTTTCCTCTTTACTAGTATTTCTTTAAGAAACCCCAAATTAAACATGCCTTTGCTTTAACAACCAAATACTTGTATAGGGAAACAAATTACCAAATATCAAATAAATCGTGTTGGCATTTAAAGATTAAAATGAAGACACAGCTTGATCAGAGATTCATTTGTTGATATTTGTTCATCATTACGAATATTTCAAATCTTAGGTAGTCAAAAGTGATCCATGGCTGTTTTCCAGGAAGTGATAATGTCTCCTCCAGTGTCATTAACAATGTTAATCTTGGTCACGTTTCCCTGCATTAAAAATTTATAAAAGCAAAATGTTGCTCTAGTAACTATTGCACATCAGTGATTCCAGGCCCTTCTGATTCAACAACTTCACTTGTATAGCATCGTGGACAAGATGTTATATACGTACATGGATACGTGTACACGTACATACAAGCATACAATATGCCCCCCTCCCCTTTCACAGGAAACTTCTTCTTAAGAGAGATAACACTAACACAAACATACGTGAAATGAGTTCCATAAATAGCAAAGCTGTTTGTTCTAAAGCTTCTTATGCATTTACTTATGGACCACTTTTGTGCTTTATTCAAATAATCAACTAATTTATCCCTGCCACACCCGTGAACACTCGTGTGGGGGCGTTCTGCTTGGCTCCCATCCCATTTCCTCTACTGGATCAATGTTCATCAGACATCTTTCCATTGCAAGCAACAGAAATGCACTCAAGCTAGTTTAGACAGAGAAGAGGCATTGACTGGAAGCACATGGGTGTTTCCCAGCCCTTGAGGACAGGAAATGTGGGCAGCCCAGGAAGGGCTAGAAGCAGACATCAAGGACCATCACGGCCAAGCACAGGCTCTCTCCAAGACCTCAGGCTGTCTCCAAGACCTCAGGCTCTCTGCCCATGCACACTTGTTTCTTTCTCCCTCCTCTCTGCACACTGACTATTGGTGCGTATGGGCAAAACGCAGCCACTTCCAAATGCTCTCTCTGCCCCCAGTCTGCAGGCTAATTCCAAATTCTTAAACTGTCACTTTAAGGGTGGGAAGAGATGGCAATTTTTAAAATTGGAATAGGGAATGGAGAGGACTCAGGAAGGAGACGGAGGGAAGGCATGGATTTGAGAAATATTTTGGAAGTGAATATTTATGATCTTGCAGTACCTGAAATGAGGAGGTACTGCACACCTACGTGTGTTACTTACCTCATTTCTCTTTCTCTGCCCCAATGTATCGAAATTAGCCAGTCTTTTAAAAATGGGGAAATAATTTTATTTAGCTCAAGTCCTATTGGGAAATGAGAAGGGTACAAATTCAATTCAATAAATAAATGCGGGTCCTTCCTGGCTGGCCTGAGTGTCAGTTGAGGACAAGAGCGAAGCCAAAGCTAACAGCTCAGTCTGTGCCACTCAGTGGGCCACACCTGACAGGACAGGAGAGAGGAGAAGACAGGGAGGAAGTGGGAGAAGGCAACAGATTCCCTCACTCCCGGGGGAAGTGAGTAAAGAACCGAGGGGAAGGAGGAGGCCCCCAGAGGGAAGACTTGCCTCTCTCCCCAGTAAACCAGCCGAGACTGAGGGGCAGTTTTTGGTCCTTTTTCACAGGTGGTGTTCTAGAAGCCTGGAGGGCCTGGGGAAATGAAATTGGTATCCTGTTCTCCAGATTAACAGTCTAGGGCGAATCTCCTGAGCTGGAAGTTCAGATTCTGGTCTTGTAAAAGGTTTACTGCCTCATTTCCTCCTGGCAAAACACGAAAGGCCAGGAAGAGCAAGTTAAGGCTGAACAAGGAAGGGATTCCCCTAACTCTGTTTCCTCCATGATGCCAGCCCAACTTGCACCTCTGCTTGCAGAGACTAAAAACATGTTAAATATGTGATTAGCAAATGGCGCTAGGGGCCTGAGGGCCTAATGGTTAATTGTGTGCAGGCTGGGGAACTGGCCTTGAGCTCAGCCATCCTACAGTCCTCCCCTTAGGCTAATGTCTCCCTTGCTTCTTGCTACCCCTTCCACCCCTTTCCAAAACCTTCAAGAAAGGATTATAGTCATTAGCAACTTAGTGTGAATAGATGTTATCTCTTCAGAGAGTATTTCCGTTTTAACCTTATCTCTAATTGAAGATCTCCCAGACTGTCAAAGGAATTTTAAGAGTATATATGAGAATATGTAGCAGTTCCTTCCTTTCTCAAATACTAGTCAGGCCCTGGTAAGCTCAGCTTAGTTCTATCCAGGGTTGAGATTCAGCCAGTGCACTGTTGCTGCACTATTAGCTTACTCCTACACTGGTTCGCCAGTATCTGAGCCCACCTTCACCCTGTTCCAGTGTCCCCTGCCCCCCCTGCTCCTCTCTGGCACCTCCTGGAGCTCCCTGTGATCCAGAAACTAAAGGGTCATCCTTGGTGCAGTTGGGGCCTCCTGGGCCCCTGTGTTGCAACTCTGTGGTCAGCATCCTGTCTGATTGGGTGTGGCCAGTACCATTCTGGTTGTGAAATATTTTATAAATCATTCCTGCTTCTACCTCTTTAGTGTACTTTTCACTGTTTACATTATAAATTAAGGCACCTACCCCTCCCCCAATCAATACACCAAACTGAAATCTCTCCTGAAATCTATTCCCCCAGCTACCTTCAAACAACGGATAAAAAAACAGTTGCTGAATAATAAACTCTGGGAAAATATGGTTGGGGGGAAAAAGGAATATAACCAATTCTGTGGTTCTTAAACTTTAGTATGTCTAAGAATCACCTGGAGAATGTGTTTAAAGTGCAGATTTCTAGGCTTCCCCTTCAGAGATTCTGATTTCATAGATCTGGGATGATTCAGGAATCTGTATTTTTAACTTTCATCCCTGGGTGAATTTGATGGAGGTGTGGCCTGAATCACACTTAAGAAAGACTGAACTCAACTGTTGCTGTGAATTAGACACAGGTGTCTCTGGGTAGGACATCTGTTCTTCACCAGGAGCTTAGTCTATCGGGATTATACAGGTGTTCACCTTACTTCAGTTGCTACAGCTTTAACTACAGATGATTATGATACAAGTATTCCCGATGCATTTTCATCGATGGGTGCTCCATTCTTCCTGATCTATAAACACACTCTTTTTTGTTTTGAAATCACAGAGTCTGTCATCCCAAGTAGCGGAACATTTCACGTCAAGCTCCCCAAGAAGCACAATGTGGAACTTGGAATAACCATAAGTTGTAAGTAGAAGTGATTTCTTTTAAAGTGATTTCTTTTAAAATGGAATTTTAAAAAGACATTAGAAGATTATATTGTCAAATGGCTTACAGGTGTGGCAAATGTTTTAGGCGTCATTGTCAGGTTCCTATGTAATGATACAAAATCTGGACCAGTCACGCCTCCAGCACTTACTGGGTGTGTGATGGGGCAAGTTACTTAAATTCTCTCCAGTCTTATGTTTCTTCATCTGTAAAATGGAAATAAGGATATCTATAAAATACATGGTTATTTGAAGTATTAAATAAAATAACATGTTTATATACCTAGTATAGTCCCCGGCAAGTAATAAGTACTCAATAAATGTGTCTCACACCCCCCATGAATAATTAGATATATTAGGACATATAAATGCATATAGGTTCTCTACATTTTAGTATGTTGTGGATTATGTTTTCACAATAATCTAACAAAATTGTGTTTATTTACTTTTAAGACTATCTTCCCATCTATCCACTATGCATCTGCAATCCAGTTTGCAAGACTGAAATAATCTCTTATTTTAGTAACTTCCTGAATTCCTCCATGGTCCAAGGTGTCTGGGTAACGAAACCAAAAAGAAAAACAGAACATATAAATGTATTTAATTCCCTCCTTTCCTCAGACTCTAGATTTATAACTGCTTTGGTAAAACAGCTTTGAAAATTTCAGCTCCAGTGGAGTTTTATAGAATGGAAATTGAGGTTTTGTGTTTTTAATATCCATAAACTAAGTTCGTCCATAAATGCCCCAAGAAAATGAAGCAAATGATTAAAGCGTGAAGACCAAAGGAGACATAGAGGCAATGTGTGTGACCAGGGGGTGGTCCCTTCAAGAAAGAGTGATGAGGCTGCATAAAAGTGCCTCCCTACACTGCTGGAGAGCGTTTATGTCAGTGGTAAAGGCAGAAATAGTGAGTTCTCCACTGGGCAGAGGGAAATGGGGGCCGTTCCATTCAACTTTGACCATAAACATTAAACACTGAAAATGAAATTTTATTTATAACTAATGTATCACACATATCTAGTGCAACACTAAAAACAGTGGAACTACAACACAGAATAAATGTTAAGAACAAGAAGCTATGTGTATGAGAGAGGGCCTGTACCCCCCAAACCCCGGTGTGGCCACTGGGAGAAAAGCAGGCCTGATTTGTCCGATGTGCCTCTCTAGGGTCAGTAGAAAGAGGAAATGGGGTTTTGGAGACTCCAGACCTATTCTAGGTGCTACTCAAGTCACTTATGCCTTTAATTGGGTCACAGCCTCTCGGTTTCTTCATTATGTAGCAAAGTTGGTATGTGTTTACTGAAATTAAGGAAGAGCTCATCAGACCCTACTATTCTAAAAATATCTGGAGCTCAAGGTGGCTTTTGCAACCCCCCTGTAACTTTAAGGCTGCTCTCGTTTATTCTGTTTATTCCATTCCATTTTTATTCCATCAGAGTTGGCTGTGAGAGCGGTACCTCTTGGAGCTGTGTAGTGCATAACCTGCTGGCTGCACCCGAGGCCCTGCCCTCCACTCCATTCTTTCCTCCTCCTGCCTGCATTCAGCAAATACATTCTGAGAGCCGCCCTGCCTGGGCCCTGTGCTAAGTTCTGGGACACTCTCCCTGTCCTTGGAGATGCTTACGACTAACACATGTACTGAAGACACCCACCCACAGAAGCTTATGTTGCCACACGGTTATTTTACTTTCAAATTTCATGTAGGAAAATGGTCTTTTTTGTGTTTTTTTATACAATAGATTTATTCTTAAAAATTAATATACATAAAAATATAATTTAACACTAAAGGAGAGTATCCCTTTAACAACTCATCCTGTGAGATATCCCTTTTCGAAAGTCAATACTTCTATGTTCTATTTTCTTGAGGCGTAGCCATGTACACACAACTATAAAATATTTTATTCTCATAATCATTTAGATAATGCTTTATGATGGTGTTGCTTATGTACTAATTATTACTTCTAAAACTGATTTTAATACCAATAATGGGAACTACCCAAGAACCCCCACAAGCATGGCCGGATTTTGGCCAGCCGTAGGCTATAGCTCTTCATGGAGTGGGAAGTGTGACGCTATTCCTGGGTGGAGACTTGACACACAGGCTCATCAGATGGGCTGTCAGCCCTCCTGGAGTTACAGCTCGGTTTACACAGCCAATCGTCACCATCCTCAGTCTGTGTCTCCAGTTAAGAAAGCAGAATTTGCAAAAAGGGGAAAAAAAAGGCCAGAATCCATTTTCATTGTTATGAAATAGTCAACTCTGAGGCCGAGTGCAGTTCCTGGCACATACAGGTGCTGACTGAACCCCTGGCTTTGTTGGGTGAATGAATAAGGAGTCCATTAGTAGACAATCTTCTAACCGCGGCACACCCCGGGAGATGAGCCTCTGAGGGAGGCGATGGATACAGATGATTGTGCAAAGGCTATTGCATGAACTGACAAAGCATTAACTTGGAAGATGATTAAGAGCAAGGAATCAGAGCCTAGACTGCCCCTCTTCCCGACTCTCTTGACCTCTCTGTGCCCAGTTTCCTTGTCTATAAAATGGTGTACTTACTACCTTCTCTGCAGCATTGTTGAGAAGATTCGATGAGTTAGTATATGTAAGATGCCTAGAACACATTGGGAGCCCTAAAAAGGTTAGTTATGGTGATTGTTATTTATGTTACACTTAGAGCCTCGTGAAATATTTTAAGCAAAGCTCTACCGCACAAAATTTCATGCCAACTGTAATGATAGGAAATCCAGGAAGCCTCTTCTCAAACACACACAGGTACTATTAGAGCAACCGAGGCACTGCGGGGGTTGATGTTTCTCACTGTCTTTGTACAAAGTCCTCTTTCCGTCTTCTTCACCTTGTGAAAACTGTGATTGGTGAGAAACGGGGCTCCATCAGGAAGCACGCCACAGAGCCTTTCACACTTGGCTTTAGGCTCACTCTTCACACCTAACTGACTGAGAAGAATCCCTCTGATTTTGGATGCAGTGAGCAGTTTTAGACGAATGTTCTCAAGTTCCTGATGAGTCATAGCACATGAGCATCAGGCATTACTTTTATTGATGTTGTTGCTATAATGTGGAATGGTTTATTATAGCAAATAAAGTGGGACCACCCAGCAGAAGGACGCAGTTGGGACTGGAAGCAGCATCCTGGAGCTCTGACACCTCAGCCAATCAGAAGCCAGAGCCCATACCCTCCCCTGCAGCCCACCTGCCTCTCAAGTCAGAGAAGCCTGGTTGTCTCTGTCATGTGCAGTTGTCAGTAAAGTCCTTTTGATGTCAATGTTTCCTTTTGTGGTTTTATTACAGGAATTTGTATCTATTTTGTACCAGGCACAGCACTAAGCAATTTATATGTGTTTTCTCATTAATCGTCAAAGCAGCCCTGTAGCGTCTGTGCCCATTTTACAGAGGAAAGTAAGGCTCAGCTGGATAACCTGCCCGAAGACCCAGAGCTAATACTGGGCTAAAGGGGGACTCAAACCTATTCTGTCTGACTTATGTTGGCTTTGTTGTCAAACCACTGCTCATCCCTGTCGCCATCTGATTGATGAACCTTACCAGATCCTAGATCAGAAAAGCAAAAGACAGCACTTTGTGAATGGATTTAATTTGTTGGATTTCCATTTTAGTTGTGACTGAATTGTCTGCAGGAACAAAGACTTGCTTTATTTTTTTATATATAAAATCATAAAGCAGCCTTTATGACAAGCACAACAAATCTGTCATTTTCCCCCCAAGTCTCAAGCATATTTAGAAGAGAGTGGTTCATGTTTTTTGCCAACTTTGCAATAAAAACTCTGCTCACAGCTCACAGTCAAATCAAATGACTTTACTTGCCAGGTATTATATATATGGTTGCAATTAAAGTAAAATGGAATGATTTTATGTGTGTGTGTTTGTGTGTGTGTGTGTTTTCAGTGTGGTTTGAACACTTTATCAGGCACCGTGAGCAAAGTACCTTGACTAACAGAGTAAGCTCCATGAACAACTAGATTTTATAGAATATTCTTGGAATACTTTGCTGATTCATATTTAATTAGCTTCAAAATTCAGAAGATTTCACTTGTCTTCAAATACAGAAAAAGTTTTTTTAAACGAAGGGTAGAGATTGTCATTTTTCTACCTCTTCCAACAACTCTTTGAGAGGAAAGGAATTCACATTCACTGTATTAACCAGGTTCTCATAGCCAGGGATGACCAGTGATTTTAAAATTTCAGGGGTCAAAAGATGATAGCTTAAACACATGTGTTTAGGTCTGCTCCCACCCTATACTCCACTTTAATAAGATGTCAGTATAAGATTTTTCAAAAGGCAAAAACCCATAACAAGAAGAAGAAAAATAAAATAGACAACAACAACCAAATTTGGAAGTGGCAGGAGGAGGCAGAAAGATGAATTTAAAGAAGCAGAGGGGAAAGCTGACAATGAACCTGGTTTGCATCCTAAACTCCCAACAGGCCCAGGAATTGGTGCAATCAGGAAGTTCTGGAAATGAGAGTGATGGCGGGGCTCAAACAGGATTGGTTGAAAGTCTGTTACGAATGGATTAGTCCCTTAGATGCCTTCTCCCACTCAGCAGAGCCAAGCCCCTCTCGGCTCCCCTGGCAGAAGCCTAGTTTTATTCTCTGGAAAGCCTGAAAGGGAGGGTCTCTGGACTGGGAGAGCACAACTGAGTGTAACAGGACTGCCCTAAAAAGAGAGATTCAGTGAAAGTTGCTGAACACTGAGGTTGCTGGTCTTCTTCCCCAGGAAGCTCAGAGAAGCCAGGTAGCCAGGCTTAGTACCCTCCTAGCAGGAGAAAGGGACAGGGTCACCTGCCCCAAAGAAACAGCCTGGCCTGAACTCTACAGTGAAGCCCGTCATCCACAAGCCCCACTCACGCATCAAGCTTTTAAACAGCTTTTTAGGGCCACACTCTTCAATGTGAACAGACAGCTAAGAAAAAAACAGACACTTGGCTGTCTAAGAAAGGATCTAATATGCAAGACTTACCAAAAACAAAGAGAAACAGTGCATGGAGGAAGAAGAAAACTTTAAAAAGAAAGAACTGTCATTGACATCATTAGCAACATAAGATATTGTATCCATGGGAAGGAGGAAATGAATACTGTTTATTACTAAATAACAGAGGGGAACAGAGAGCTCTTGAAATGTTGGAATATGACAGAAAGGAAAAAAATGAATAAAAATATTAGAAAACAAAGTTGAGGAAAAATTCCAGAAATTAGAACAAAACAACAGATAAATGAGAAATCTAAATAGACAGGAATTATACAGGATGAGTCCAATGACACAACTTCCAAAGAATAGCCAGTCCAGAAAGAAAGAGGAGAGGAAAGCTTCAGGCTTCTCAACGGCAGCTCTGGAAGTTAGGAAGCAGTGGAAGAACGCCTTCAAAATCCTGAGGGATTTCCAGCCTAGAATTCTCCACCAAGCAAAGCTACCAATCAAATGTGAAGGTAGAAAAATACATTTCTAGCAATGCAAGGTCTCAAAAGCTCCCTTCCATGCAGTCTTCTTTGGGAAGCTTCTGGAGAATGTGCGCCACTGAACGAAAGTGAAGCCAGAAAGAGGGAGAGTTGGATTCAGGGTGCAAGGGCTCCTGGGGTGCCAGAGAGCAGCATTAAAAGATAGACTGAGGCAGAGTAAAAATTTTAAGAGTTTATTCGAGCAAAAATAGATTCAAGTCGGGCAGTGCCAAACAGGAAGTGGTTAGGAGTGCTCTGCCCTCAGGAGCTGGGATAAGACTGATGTAGAGAAAGTGTGGAAGCAAAGGGAAACTATTGGATTGGCTGCAGCTTCAACCCTAGGTGGCTGTTTGTGGTTGGTTGTCCTCAGCGTTTTGATTTGTAACCTTCCGGCATTTACAGGCTGAGAGTTTGGGTTGCTTCTGCAGGCCATCATGGCATTAGAGCCCCCTCAGTCTAATGGCCTCCTTGTTTAATTAATTTAACAGAAGCGAAGAGAACCTCTGGGTTCCCAGGGGCTGTGGGAAGGAAGTTGCCAAGACCCGTGTAGCAACTGTAGAAAACGAACAGTCCAGACAGGTTGTAAACCTCTGATAGAACTCCTGATAGGACGTGACATATTGAGAGGAGATTTACATAACCTGGGAAATCTGACGTGTTGAATTCGTGAAAAACACAAGAAAACTAAGCAAAGACATCGAGACAACAGGTAACTACAGGGAAAACATATCCTGCAGAAATGCTACATGACGTGTCTGCAGATACTGTTTATTTGGTCATACTAAAGTAGATACCAGATACTGATCTTACAAAAAATTAAGACAAAACTGTATTGGAAGAATGGGGGGGACAAGAACATGCGTGAATATGGTGGTGGTAGAGAGGGGAAGAGAACGAACTCCTCCTCTTTCATCACAGAAAGTAAATAAGTAACACTGAAAAATAATTAAGTAATAATAGTTGTATGTTATTTAGCAGTTTAGAAACAGCCAGAAGTTGCATCTGGGGAAGCAGGAAATGAAGGACCGTGCTTGTAGAACTTTTGACTCTTCAAATTGTATGCATGTATAATTTTGATATAAATAAAAGTAAACTTTAAAAAGTAATATAGTTAAGTAGTTTCCTTGTGAGGATCAAGAATGTATACCTATGGGCAGCATGAAAAATATCAATTATTGTAATGTTATACAAAGGGGTAATTGTGATTTGGGAAAAAATTGCCAGTGACATCATCTTGCTGGATTGCAAAAGAGCTATAAAAGATGTGACAATGACGAGTTTTGAAAAAGCTTGTAGATGACTCCAAAAATGCAGCTCTAGTAACAACAAAAACAACATTGGAGATACAAGTGAAGAGTTTGAATTAAAGTTATTTTATCAACTATGAGTGGGGAAAAGGCAGTATTTTAAATTTGGTATATATCACATTACACAGAATTTTGCATCATCGTTCTTCCTCTCTTGTCAGGCTTTCTGTTCTGTACGTTTGACCAGTTTCTATGGAGATTTCAAGCAGTTGTGACTGTTTTCTTTCTTTTTCAGACCTTAATCCCCTTTTGTTGCCCTTATTTTCTAAGCCACACTCTTGACCCATTTAGCGTCACCTCCCCCCAGGTGATGTGTTTGTATGGGCTTCCCAGATGGAACCACTTTGCAGAAGAGAGAAAACTGTTTCATACCTAATGACCTCATGAGATTTAACCAGCGCTGGTATCCTTTTTGTCCAACTTCATGGCCAGTGCCCAGAGCAGAGGTGCCTCGCTCATAGTTGGTGTTCAATAAATATGTGTTAAATGAGCAAGTCCGTGGAGCACTCCAATCACATTCAGAGCACTGACGGAGTGCTAGTGCATTCTCATTCAAAGGGTCCCAAACTCAGAAGCCCTTAGGGGTGAGGCAAGTCAGTAAATGAGATCTGTCCAATGAGGACAGTGGCAATGGGAGACTGAAGGCTCCATCTAAAGGGGGAGTGGGAAAGTGAGTCCAGTGTTGCTAGATCATCATCATCATAATCAACATGTATGTAGTGCATTCTGTGTGCTCTAATCCAATCACTTTACATGTAAAAACTCAATTCTTACAACAAAAACTCTATGAGGTAAGCACGATTATTATTCTTCATCACCGTTTTGCAAAGGAGGAAACTAAGGTCCCTGAAGACTATATGCTCAAGAGCACATGGCTAATAAGTGGCAGAGCCAGGATTTTGAACCTAAGCATTCTAGCTGCCAATTCTTGTCTCTTAATCACTATAGCATATTGCCTCTCCAATTTTTTAAAAGAAGCTATACTATATATATCTGTATGAAATCTACTAACTTTTAAATGTTGGCAACTAATTTATATAAAGCACTACAAGTCAAGCAAAGCACGCTTGGTTTGTGACTTCTTGAATAGTGGAGAATTAAAACATGGTGCTATGGTGGGCAAACCAGGACTGAGCCCCCAGGGCATGCACTGCCATATTTAATGTGCCTGATGGGCATGGTAGTGACAGAGTCAGAGCTCATACAGATTTGGACCCACTTCTGGGTTCAACTTCATCACTCCAGTGCACATCCACTGATGAACCTTTTAAGCCTCAGGTATGGACTTGGTTAAAGGAGAAAGAGAAGAATCCAGTAAATGTGTGAATGACCACCATACATGCCTGTAGACCATAAGCAGTTTTAAACCTCTCTGCAAAGCTAAGTGGGTTTATCCAAGAGGCACAGTGCTGTTTTTCTCTGTGGCAAAGATGACCGAGATGGGTTTGATCTATTCTGTTGCCTCCACTATTGTTTTATTTCAGACCATTTCAGTGGAACATGGATTTTTTTTAAAAAACCAAGGGAAACATTGAGTGCTCTGTGATGGTTACTACAGCTTGGCAAAATGTGTAAATTCATTGGCAGATGCTAGAAAAGTTGTATTTGCTGTTAATAATGAAGTTTTTATTTTTGTGCCCTATGCCCAGAACAATTTGCAGTTCTGAAACATGACATGAGTAAAAATGCTAGATGTTCATCTTTCTCTAGAGGAATTACATCAAATCATTGAGTGGAGGTTTGAATTATGAATTAATTGTAGTGAATGAAATGTTTTGCATTCTTTGCTAGAAGCTAAGGATAATGATGGAATGAAGTCCCATTAACATTTACTATGGACTAATTTAGGCAGTGGGTAAGGTATTGGTACGTGTGTTTGCTTTTCCCTTCAATGTGTGTTGAGATATTAAACCATCTGTTCTTGTGCATAAACATTTTCCTGGGATTCAGATGGGATTGTGGGATATGATATGGTTCTATGATTGTTATGGGGTGATCAGACTGTTTATAATAAAATCTTACTTTGGGGGCCTTTTAACGATCCTTAAAAGGAAATCACTCCAGGCTTTAGGTTGGCAAACATCTCTCAGAGGCAAATTGTTTTTTACAAATGTTGGTATGGTTAATTTTGATGATCGAACTACTAAATTAAATGTACACTTTCTAGGTCAAGATGATATTTTTGTACTTATATGGACTATAGTTTATTTTCAGGATTAATTCTAAGTAGACTCATTACTAATTGCTTTTCTTTCTCATCAAATGGAAATATTCCTAAGAAAAGTTATAAAGCTCAAAACTGACCACTGTGCAGGATAATAGTTTTATCTGTAAACACAATAAAAGTTACATGTATATGTTTAGAATATGAATATGTATAAAAATATAATTAAGTAGCACCAAATATTTACTACTGCCAATAAAATAAAATAGTCACATTTCAGAGCATTGTAGGTGTGAATTTGTTGAGCAAATTTTTAAGATTTATAGTTAATCTAGCAAAAGATTTCCTTCTGGAAAAAAAAAAACTTTAAATCAGTGATTGTCATCCAGTTTTGCCACCCAGTACACTAGAGTAATATGGCACGGTCCCATAAAGAGTGGTGTCTCCTCACTGGGAAGGAGCAAGGGTAGGGGTGGGAGAAGGGATCGCATGTGAGTACCACTAAGGGGAGCCCCCCACTGCTTTTAACACTTTCCTGTTGGAGTATCCACCCTCTACCTCCCTCTCCTGAGCGTCACAGATTGAAGTAGATTTAAACCTGGTGGGCAACACTCCAAGTGCACATTCAAAATGACTTTGCTTTAGTTTTTAAGTTTATAAATACTTTAATGCAAACATTTTTATATCAAGAAGATGTAATGTGCACATTTTCTAGTTTGTTGATCATCTTTGCTTTACGTGCAAGCTGTTCTTGCTTTAGCAGTTGTAAACAGTGGAAATGTGCAGTAGTGGGTGAATATATAAGATCTGACTATTCTATCTTCATTATTGCAGCACCATCCAGTAGAAAACCAGGAGACCCCCTTGTCATATCAGATATCAAGAAAGGCAGTGTGGCACACAGGTAAGGAAAATGGATTTTCCGGTTCATTCCAAGGCATTTCTTAATTAAAGCAGAAACGACCACTTCCACACCCTAGGCAGACCTTGCTAATGGATCATGGTATTCTCAGTATTTTCCAGGCGGCCACTACTGATTGATCATGTTTGACAACCCTAATGTCAATGGCTATATGAATCTCTCCCCTCGTGTCAATTTATCTCTGCACCCAGTACAGACAATAATTACCAGAAAATGTTTTTTAGGGTCTTTCATGAGTCCAGCATAGGCTCTCCTTCACTGATCATCTTCCCTCCTTCATTTTCCAGCTGAAAAACTGAAAGTGGCCCCAATTATGAGAGACACCCACCTGGAGGTAATAGTTTGTGGGGAAGCTTTGCTAGGTGCCAGAACATCCTCCCTGGGCAAGCCAGATCCTAGAGCTTTCCCAGTGTTCATGTCTCCTATTTGATCCATATACCATCAAAATCAGGGAGTCTCAAACTTTTGATTTCACAAATCAAAAATGTTTCTTAAATGATTGGGAATACTGATATAAGACTGTTAACTTTCTTTTTATTTTCCAGCTAAAGACTTTTTTAAAATCCCATCTATTATCACAGTCATTTTATTAAAAAAGTATTTTAACACTCTGAAGGGAGGAAGGACAGTGTATGAGTTTAGGTATATAGGTACAGGCTCGGATGCTGTGACAACAAGGCTCACAAATAGAATGGATCAAACAAGCCACCCTCACCAGCTTCCTCCCATCATTGCTGCAGTCTAGCCGTAGGGGGCAGGTGGGAGCGGTGCCAAAAGAGTTTTGCATCTTTAGGGGGTGACCCAGAAGAAGGAAGGGGGAATGGATGCTGGGAAGCAATTAGCAATCTCTGTGACAGACATAGCGCATAAAGGATAGTTCTTACCAAAACATAACCTTTCTTACAAATATGTGTGTGCGTACATACATGCACATACAAACATGTATACATTCTCATTATTTTTCTCATTTCATGATGGACCTTAAAAACTTTCAGCAGACCTGCGCAGTCCACAGCAGTATTAGACTCTCCGTGGCCACCTTCCATACAGGTGGCATCGGATCTACCTTTTCTCCCTCCTGCAGCCACAGTGATTTCCCGGTGCAGGTGGAGATGGCGGAGACGCCAAGACTCAGACCTCTGCTAAGTCCATCCCACCTTGACTTCCCTCACTCCCTCAACCCTCTCCTTGTGTCTGGACTGCCAGGGATCAAAAGTGGTGCAACAATGTGGAGAAGCATGAGGACACCTGGTCTCTGTAAACCCGGCCCGTTACCTCTCTTTCTAGGAACCTTAGAATTCTTGAGTGAAGCTTATATGTTGTCCCGGTCTGATGGAAGAAAGCATAAGAAAAAATGTTTTTAATACTCTGCAATTTAATGTCATGGCAGCCATCCAAAATAAGACTGGAAGGGGGGGGCGGAATTTGTCAATAAAATGAAATTTAAAAACAGTTGAAGAACCTCGTTTCCTCTAAAGACTACCATAATGCTATGTTATGCGTAATGCCTCTTAAATAAGTGCTCATCGTCAATCTTGTGCTACTATGCATTTACTGGCAGAACTGGAACCCTGGAACTTGGGGATAAGTTACTTGCAATAGACAACATCCGGCTGGACAACTGTTCCATGGAAGATGCAGTTCAGATCCTCCAGCAGTGCGAAGACCTGGTGAAGCTCAAAATCCGCAAAGATGAAGATAATTCAGGTATTGATAGCCTCCTTTGTTAAGACTGACTTCCCTAACTGCCCATCTGTCAGAAAGATGTTAGATCTTGATGTTTTACAGACAACAGCTGGCGATGACATTGCAGCAGTGTTTTACGTAGTTAAAAGGGTCTTTAAATTGTGCACTGAGAGTGTAGTATGAATTTTAAATAATTTTAAATAAAATTCATTTAAATGAATTTTAAATGATATTAAGATATTTTTATTATATAAACATTATTACAACTGTATTAAAGTAATTTTTAAAGTTGAAAAGTAAATCATCACCCAATACCACCCTAATCCAATGGAACTAGTTATTTGCTAATTGACATTTATATGACATAATTATAACTATAGTGCGTGTTACAGTTTCACTTAACTTTATAAACACGTTACCATTTCACAAATCTTTAATATCTATCATTTTAATTTACTGCCCATAATTTATTTACTGTTCTTCTCTCCTTACTTAGATTGCTTCCAATGGTTTCATTATTGCAGATGGTACAGTCACAGATATCTTTACATGTGGATATCTTTATTCAACTTCTTCTTCATTTGAATTATTTCCTTAGGAAATATTCCTAGAAGTAGGATTGCTGAGTCAGAATACAAGGAAATTTTATGATTCCTACTGAGTCTGTACCCAGTTGCTTTCTAAAAGTGCTGTATCCAGTTTTAGTGCTTCCAGTAATGTGTGGAAACAGTGGAGCAGTGCACCTCAGAGTCACCTGAAGAGCTCCACAGTTCCTGGGCACCGCCCCAGGTGGCACCTGAGATTCTGCATTTCTAACAAACCTGTTGCGATGCTGCTGTGGTCTGAGGACCACAACTTTAGCCTTGCAGTAGAAGCCCTTTTATCTGATTATGATAAGAACCTAGAACTAATGGGGAAAAGTCCATTAATTGAAAGAGTCGGCCAGTGTGGGGAATTATAGAAAGTGATATCTATCCATAACATAAACATTTAATTTAAAATGTTTCCAGTCTTATGGGTGAAGCCAACGTCTTTCCTATGTGTATCATTCTGCTGATTATAGTTAAAAGTCCTTGTACTTGTTTGTTTGCCTAAACCAGACCCAAATATACAGTTTATGACTTCTAGTTTTGACTTTCGTTTTAATACAGTGAGAATTTAGAGAATTTAAAGCAATTTGAATGCTTACTCCATCTAAACTGTGTCCCCAATGTTTTCACGTTTTTCCTATACGTAATTAACAGTAGATCTTTGCCTAATGACCTTCCTTATTGAATCTTTCCAAAGCATTTAATTTTGTTTTCATAGAACCACTATACTCATATATTTCATAGGTTATGTAGGATTCATTAAATTACATAGTCACAATAACAAGTAAAACTGGCATAAACGGGATTGGGAATAAACATAATTGACTCTAAATTTTTAAGCTTACAACTCAGTCAGTAGGAACAGAGGTACCAGAGAAAGAACCTGTTACTCTGGAGCATTCCAGTTTACAAAAAGGATGAAAAGCCACAATTAACTCAGTAAATTGGTTAAAGGGAGATTGGTTATGAGAGCTTCTACTGTATATAATTTCATCCCAACCAATAATGAATTATTGTCAGTGTTCTGGAATCTCCTGTAACCAAACTATCTGGATCTAGAGTTCATGGTCATGTCAGGCCATGTGTCTACGATTCCTATTCAAAGTCAAAACAAGTTGGTGGCTACATCCATCAGTATAGCTGGTAAGGATGATCATATCTAAATATATTCTATAAACCACGTTGAAAAATATGCACAGGTTTCTACTCATTATTTCCCGTGCGACTGATTTTCTGTACCAACATTTGCATTCCTCTCCTTACTAGCATGCTTCAATTGCACTTTCTTTTGGGAATTTATTTCAAAATAAGGATAAAGCCTTCAGCATCAGCCTGGGTTCTGTCCTAGTGAAGAGGCAAAGCCCTATGGAGAAACCCATTTTGCATGATTTGCCAAGCTAAATAGATCTCAGCTACCTTTCTTGCAGAGTGAAAAAGGCAAGGCAGAGATGAATATGTATGGTGCTCACAGCTGGCCACGTTCCCAGTTCCAAAGCCAGGCTGCGCAGTCATGTTGGGAGTTGTTTCAGAAACAACTACTGAGCACTTGAAGAGCCAGATCTCACTTTCAGATGCTTCTTTCCTTTGGCTCACCTTTGTCTCTTTACACCTTTCCCCTTACAATCCTTATGCCTAATATTATGGCAATTATCATGCTTATCAAGTATTTTTTTAATTTTTAAGAGGTCTTATTTTTACAGTCCAGAATCCTTCCGTTGAAAACCATACACCTACCCAAAATAAGATCATAAGTGTGAGAGACATATTTACCCAAACCAGATTTTCTCAAGTTGGTGTACTAAAATATATACTCATTCAGACATGTTTTTATAACAGAACACTATTCGAAAATTATCATCTGATCATCGATTTGGAAGAATTTAAGTGATCCTAGTATCCTCTTCCCCCAAGAAAGTACACATATAATTTGAGTAACTGAGTTCTTTTTTCTTCAGAGCAAAGCAAGGAGGAATAATTATTCAAAATGTAAAAGCTGGTTATATATTAGTTCAAGGAAGACTGTGTGGTCACATAGAGTACACACTTTAAAATCAGACCTGAGTTTAAAGTCCAGCTCCACCACATTTGAGCTGTGTGAGTCTGGGCAAGTTATTTAACCCGCTCCATTTTCAGCTCCATTTTCAGTAATGTGCATATCCTAATACCCACCTTGAGGAGCTGTTGTAACCTGGAGAGAGAGATCTACTGGCACAGTCGGTATTCAGTCAGTGGGGTCTACTTTTATTATAACATCCTGAGATGCCTTTCCCCACATTTGTTCTGATTGCTCATCAAGATATAAATGGGTGGAAATGAGCATTAATCGTTACAACAGTCACTGATTTTGGAAGTTTGATACTGTGCTGCATCTGAAATTCAGCTGGCAATTTGAATTGTTGCCATTCTTTGTCTCAATATTTTAGAATGGTAATATTCATTATATATTCTCCACTCCCTGAAATATTGCTCATACTGATATTGGACTTTCTGTACTCTGGGAATCTTCCAGTTCTTTCCTTAACTGTCTGTTCCTCTCCATCTTTGGTTCTCTCACCAGTTACAGAACGTTTGTAACCATACTTGATATAACTTGGTTTTCTAAGCTAGCAATACTGCAATCAGGTTTAACAGATGTTGCTTCAAAATGTAAGCATATTAATGCACCAGCTGCACTAATTTCACTGCTCTGTCTTATACCTTACGGAAGGAGATGGTAGAACTGCTCTTGAATGATGGTAAAGTCTTGTTTTTCATTTGGACATGCCATCAGCATTCATTTAGTGTCTATGAGGTGCTAGGTACTATGCTAGCAACCGCCAGTTCTTAGATTAAAAAGGACACAATCCTGCCCTTAAATTAATCACCAGTTTATAGGAGAAACAGAAGAAAATCAATACTTAACAATACGATTAATGTTCTACATGTAGGCATAAAATGTTAAGAGAATGTGGAGGCATCCTTTGGAGCTTGGGGAGGACAAGGAAATGCATCTAACAACTTTGGTCTGAAAGTGTTTGGGAGGTGGACTTACATTAGCCAGAGGAAAAGCATGAGACAACGGTCAGAGAGCATGGCACGTCCCAGAAGCAGATGGAGCTGAAGCATAAAGTATGTGTAGGACTCGGTAGGAGGTGAGCCAGAAAGGCATACTGGAGCCAGATCATTATGGTCCTTCTAAACCATGTTAAGAAATTTGAACTTTATCCTAGAAACCAATGGGGAGCCATTAGAAGACTTAGAGCAGAGAGTGAGGCCACAGTATTTGGTCAGTGACCACTGGTCATAGTCATTGACTGAAGTATTGAATGAGGTGTTCGAGAAACTCTGAATCTACTTCCTTTCTGGCCCAGGCTGGGGGAGGCAGTAGAGTGAAATGACCAAGAATACTAGACTGGCTTCACAGCTGACAAGCTGGGAAACTTGCAAAATTAACTTCTCTGAGCATCACTTTCCTCATCTATAAATGTCCATTTAATGCCTATGTCACATGGCTGTTTTAAGGATCAAGGGAGGTCGTATGTTTAAGCACTCAACTATAACGTCTGCCACCTGGTAAGGCCCAATGATGGCTAACTATCAACAGCCATTATTAGGATGTTTTTAAAATTAATTTTGGCTTTATTTTACAATGGCCAAATGTTTTGGAACACTTGGGATTGTCAGGATCCCCTCCCCTATAGTCAGTGACCACTCTGCCTTCGGGAGCTTTTGCATTTGTCACTGTTGATGACCACAGAACGTAAATCTAGAGGAGCCGAATGGTGCTCGCCTGGTCCCAGGCTCCAGGACAAGGCTGCTACCCAGTCCCCAGGCCCCCAAAGATGCAAATAACCCTTTTGAAATAAAATCTATTGTTTTGCCTTGATTGCATCTAGATCCAATATAAATGAAGAGGGGAGAGTTTGGAGGTCTGAGAAGGAGCCCTGAAGCAAAACAGTAGAGAATTTTGGGGGAGTTGTGGGAAGAAATAGATGGAAGCTTCCAAATCTGTCCCAAATAATTTCCAAGGGCCCGCTTTGTATTACTGCCTTTGAGCCGATCAAATATACACCTGCTGATGATTTCTCTCTTGATTTAGAGCAGCTCACTTCTAATATACAGCATGTTTTTAGAGACCATAAATTCAGTGTTTTACCTTCACGGGCTCTAATCTGTGTAGAAAAACATTTCCAGGCTGCAACTTGTTCCATCGGAAGCAAATTACCTTTACACATTTCCACATAGAGTCTTATGCAAATATAGCCTTACTACCGGTTAAATCTGCCCTTCAAAGATTTGGGCTTTCGTATTTTTTTTCAGTTCATCAGTGTTAAGCCGGCTAAGTAATCTGCAGCTGCTTCTTTCTCCTCAGCTAGATTGAAGTAGCAGAGATGCCCCATCACCAGCAACCAAGAATGATCCTGGCTGTGCTAGGAGCAGTGGCAGGGGTTGTTTCGGCAAGAGGCTGGCTGCAAGAACCTATGATAGATTTTTTTTAAGTACTTTTTTTTCATGCTTGATCTCTCAGAGTAATGGTTCTCAGACTTAAGTCAGCATCAGAATCGCCCAGAGTGCTTGTAAAACACAGATGACTGGACCCCTCCCCCAGAGTTTCTGATTCCTACAGGTCTAGGATGGAGCAGAGAATTTGTATTTCTAACAAGTTCTCACATGATGCTGAAGTTACTGGCCCCAGGACCACACTTTGAGAAGCACTGTCACAAAGCAACCTGGCTTGGAGACTTATAAATGATCCCTTACCTAGAAATTCAAATTCTGCTCTTCGACACTCAACAACTCCTTGGAACTCTGTTAGTACATGGTTTTGACGCAGCCAAGTAAGATGACTACACAACAATAAAGAAGCCATAGGGGTGTTGTTCTAAACAGTGTATTTTCTCAGGCCCGTTCAACTCCAAGAAATGTAGCCATAGTCTGAAATAGATTCCCTCACTTTTAGTTGGAGTGAACTTGGATTGACCTGTGCATTTATGTGTTCCAAAGGCTCTCTTCCCAATCCAAGCCTCCTATTTGGCCACAGAAGCAGCTGCCATTATGGATTCAAGCCAGATAGTGTTCATTTTGTTAAACAGGCGGCACTCAAGAAGCCCGAAAATAACACTGCAGATAAGTAATGCTGCAATTTTGCATCTGTTCCGTGGTCCCATTAATTTTCTTAACTAGGGCTGAGCAGAACAAACAAGTAGGCTGGCCCCCTTTCATATCTTTCACTAACAGTTGTAAACCTCCTGTTGTGATATAAAAGCTGCTTATAATATCATTAACATCTGTGTAGGCTCACTTTGAAACTTACTGGTGATCCTGTATTTTTCCTTCTCAGAAAGTTTCTGTTCTGGTTAAGTACTCCAGTTGCTCCTTTCTGAGCTGGAGCAGCCTCAAGGAAAGAGTCCCTTGGAGTGCTTCCACCTCCAAAACGGTCTGAGCACCAATGGCAGTTATCACCCTCCTCCCGAGCTGCAGGGCTTTACAGCTGCCAGTTGGGCGAAAGCCCGAGAAGGCAGATGGAATTGGAAGTGCAGCCTGAAGCCACGCAAACGCTCTTGGAACCGTGGCGGGAGGATGCTCTAGGTCTGCTGGTTCCCACGAGGCAGCCCAGGTCTTAGCCTCACACTTTGAATGAGCCAGGTGGGGTTTGCATCACCTTGGAGAAGGAAGCTAGACCTTGGAGTAGCAGGGAGGGTGATGCACAAGCTCTCCTAGAGACTCTCCCCTCGGAACCAGTGGCTGCATGCTCACATCCATTCATCCTTTCATTTGTTCAGGTGTTTGCCGAAGTCTCCGAAGTCTCCTCGGGTGCCAGAGATAGTTCTAGGCCCTGGGGGTAAGAAGATAACAGTCTTTTGTTTTCAAGGTGTTCCCATCTAACAGAGGAGACACGCAGAGAGAGAATTAAAACATAGAGTGAAAAGTGTATGCTAGAACATGCATTATCGATGGGGGCAAAAGTGGTTCTCGGGGAGCAAAGACTCTTAGATGTTACATTGCAATGGTGTGTGGCCCTCCACAGCCCAACCCTGCCCGGCTGAATCTTATTCCTTCGTATTTAATTTCTTTCGTAAGGGAGAATTTAAATTTCATTTAATTTTTCTCCTTGCGGGGTGTGGAGCAAGAGTTAAAATAAGAAGTTGGGAAACACTAGAAGCATACGCAAGAGCTGTGGGGTCTCAGGAAAGGCCTCCAGTCCCAGCTGAAGAGCCAGGAAGGCTTCTTGAAACACAAGGCATCTGAGCCAAGTTTTCAAGTAAGAGTAGAAACTCTCCAGGGGAAGAAGATGTTTGTGCACAGGGAATGCAAGGTTCAAGCTGTTAGAAAAGTGCTTTTCAAGGAACTGTAGGTGGTTGAATGAGGAGAGAAGTTAGGAGGTTGGGTTGGGATGGGATGGGAAAGGACCGTGTGAGCCCCTGGAGACATGGAGGGTGCAGCTCACCTCCTGCACAGGGGGCTGATTTTATTCTTCAGGAGTCAGGGAACCAGTGAGAAGCTTCAGGTAGGAGAGTAACAGATTCAGATTTGTGCTTTAGAAATATCCTGGGAAAAAAGAGAAGGAACCATATGTTGGCGGCCCTGGTGAAACTAGCTGTGGGGCAGAGGGACAAAGGCTGGATCCTATGCAGGAAAACCATTTAGGAAGAAATGTTGCTAGGAAAACTGGACAGAGCCAAGGTGGTTCCTCCTCTGGGGCAAGTGGCAGTGGGATGCTCCGGGAACCTTGCCTGGTGGGCAGATGGGCCATTAGGGTCTCGATGAGACAGTGTACGGGCAGCCACCACCACCATCATCTATGAAAGTAACGAAGCCAGACTAATTAAATATCTGTTTACTCGAGGCATCCACATGGGGTTTTCTAAGGGAATTAATATCTTTTTCTTTTAAAAAATTTTATTATGAAAATGTCAAATATATTTAAAAAATAGAGAAAAATGGTGTGATGAACCATCATACATCACCTAGCATCAACAATTATTAACTTATGATCGATCTTGCTTCATCTATATTCCCCCCTTATTTCCCCACCCTTCCCACACACTGAATTCTTTTGAAGAAATTCCAGACATTATATCATTCCATCTTGTAAATATTATTAGTGTATCCCTAAACAACACTCTTTAAAAGACTTCTAAAATACATAACTAAATATCATCACATTTAAAATATGAGCAATAATTCTTAATATCATCAAATATTCACTCAATGTTCCCATTTCCCTGATTTTCATATACACGTATAGATAAATGGATAGATGATAGATAGAGAGATAGATAATTTAAAAACAGTTGGTTTGAATTAGGATCCAAAAAAGATCTACTCATCACTTTTGGTTGTAATATCACTTAAATCTCTCCTTTCTGGCTTTTATTTCTGACAATTTGTTGAAGAAATCAGAAACAGCTTCCATTTCCATCACAATCTAAATACAGCATCACTTCTTCCTGCTTCCATCCCAATGTGGTCACAGGAACGTGTCCTTCTTCATTAAGATGCCACCATCTTCTTAATTTGCATCTCCATCACCATTTGTCCCCATGTAAAGTGGCCTTTAACTGACTGTCCTAAACCTGTTTACTCCATCTTTGGTGTTACTTTGTCATCTTTGTGATACAAGGTGCAGAATTGTCCAAAACTAACACAGGGCACTCCCTCTGGGTTGCCTGAAGAATAAGCTAACTAGAACCAGGTTCTCCCCCTTCTCCCAGTGAGTAAGACTGCACCCAAGCTCAGCTTCCCATGGACCGGTGGTTGTTTTCATCTCCATTAAAGACCCAACTGTAACTTCCCCCAGGTTCCTGGGTTCCAGGTGCTGGGCAGCTGTTATTTCCCACAACTCCCATAAAGAGCTGACGCCAAGTCCAGGATGCTTGGTGTCCATTGACAAGGTCACACTCATGCTTGCCGTGGGGAGAACAATAAAGGATCAAGGTCTCTTCACTGGCGTACACACTCGCACTGAATGGCCAGCAGAGTGCCCAGCAGTAACTAATATTTAACTATGCCAGGGTTTACCAACCAAATGGCTCACCTCTACTTTAATCCAAAATATAGTTGGTGGTTTAGGCTGCAAAGCACATGTAAGATACCCAATAATACCCTATTCATTTATGTCAGAGCCAGTTCTGAAGGGTGATGATATATCATAGTGTAGGAAAATTTAGACTTTTGACCTCTGCCTCCATTTTTGACTAGCCTGCTTCCTGGTGCCTCTCTCAGTAGCTCCTCAGCAGACCATCACCAGCCTGTTGGCCACGATTTGAGTAGAAACCTGGAAGAAGTCTGTGAACCATCACACAGAGCTATTGAAGGCTTGATGTGGGGCTGCCAATGTAAATTTGAGTCTGATATTTTAGATTAGATTTTAGATTAGATATGTATACCCTAAGATGTTGATTTAACATGGCAGTGTGTGGTAGATGGTCTTTAATTCTTTATGTATGGAGCATCTTAGGAGTACAGCACTGAGGAAGTGGAGGTGATGTGTACATTCCAGGACTCTGAGTCTGTGGCCAGATGTGAAGTAAGCACAGGTGGGAGAGGACACGTCACTTCCTACATTACTCTGTAGACCTTTATTTTATGTTCCTTGAAATTCTTCACGGCACACATGGATAATTGAATTGTTAATTCAAGCTTTTCTTTTCTGCCTTATTTTAGGGTTTCATATCATAAATGAACAGCTGCTGCTCATTGCAGAAATGTGACTATTAATGCCTCGCTATGAGACAGTCTGACTATAAAAGCTGGCTATTTTGTTAAAGTAGCCACTACACCATTTCATTGTATCCTTAGGTACAGAAATGAAACAGCTCCTTAACCATTCACAGATCCGGCCCCAGGAATAAAACAAGAAATGCTCAAAAGCTTTAAGCATGTGATAAGCAAATAAACCCTTTGAATTCTGAGACTTCACATTTGTAACCTTGACAGAGTCAAACGCCCACCCGTGTTGAAGGTGTCCCATGACGTCTTTCAGGCCAGTGCTTTAGGCAGACCACATTAACAAATGTTTTCCTTCGTACTAATGTTAAACAGTGAAAACTAGTTCATGACAGTGTGGCAGCCTGGTATGTGTGGCTTTCCGAAACATACCATGGCTCCTCATCTCAAGAGCAGAGGAGAGAGAATCACTCGAACCTGTGCTTTCATGTCCGCAAATTCATCAACAGGATTCACATTTTAAGACACAGTCAGTGGAATGATAGGTAGGGGATCCTAGATTTCCAAGCCGATCTCTCTAAGCCCCCACTTAACCATGTACATGGTAACGTTTGTTCCAACCCTGAGTAAAATCAACTTGTTTATATTGAAAGTTCGCTTGCTTGTAAAGCCTGAAAAAAAGAGTTATGTGGCCCGATCTCTTTGTCACTGCATGACTCTGTCCTCCCATATTGCCTCCTCAGCCGTGTGTTCATTCCACAGATATTTATGGCACACTTACCAAATGCTGGGCAAGCTTGTGCGAGGCGTGGACGCGGTCTGGAGGGGCTGCAGGGCCAGCTGGGTGGATCACTCACAGGGTTAAAACAAGTAATTGGGCAGCAAACCACTCCCCTGACACTGCTGGTGACTACGTCCCTGTATTAGATTGTAGTATCCCACTGAGGGATTGCTACTTGCCCAAATAATTATTTTCTGTTCCAAAATGCTTTGATGATGATGTTGTGAATTTCTTATTTTATGTATGAATATATGTGTCTTATTACTGTGCTTTTTCCAAAGAAATCAATTATGACTCCTTGCCATTTATTGCAGATGAGCAAGAAAGTTCCGGAGCAATTATTTACACCGTGGAGCTTAAGCGCTATGGGGGGCCCCTTGGCATCACGATTTCAGGAACTGAAGAGCCGTTTGATCCTATAATCATTTCCAGCCTCACTAAAGGGGGATTAGCTGAAAGGTAAAATTTGAAGGAATGATACAATTACCTGTGTCTGAGATGGATTTCCTTCCTCACAGCCACATAAAAGCGTGCTCCACTCTCCCGCTTGCTTATCTGTTGAGTTTTTCAAGTCTGCACAAAGGATTAGTTTTAGAGCTTGAGAACTCTCAGGCAGAGCTCTGGCTTGACTGAGGGGCATCTTACTGGCAGTAAAAGGTGTCATGGGTTTAGCATTGATATTAGTCTCCAGAAATGTATGAACTGACCACAATCGACTGGTAGTAGATTTATAATGTGTCCGCTTTGAGAGGAGGAGACTAAAGTTCAGGGAGGTTAAAAGGCTTGTCCAATTCAATTCAGCAAATATTTACTGAGCCCCTGTGACATGACAGGTACTAGGCTTAGCAGCCGTATTTTCGGGAGAGGATGACACAGGCTTTGTCTTCATAGATTTCAGGAAACAAAGTATAGTGATCCATCTTAATAATATCTTGTAACTTGGAATGCCCATTTGTTCCTTTGGCAGTCATGCACACACACTCCTCCTCTCCCCATTAAACTGCATTTCCGTCTGAGACATCTTGTGGGGCGTATTCCAAACACCATAACCAGATCTTTCCTCCGGTAACCTAGCTCAAGAATGCACACCCGCCGTTCATGCTGACACTTGAAGACAAAAGTTTGCAAAATAGAGATGTAGCATTGCAGGATTTGGGAGCTGCAAGGTACCTTAGAAATCAGCTCACCCAGGACCTTCATCTGTCAGATAAGGGCACTGAGGCAACTCAAAAAGGGCTGCTCTGTTGGAATTTCATGTTCTGATATTAACAGAGACACCTATGATATAGTGTCCTTCAGGTGTCCTCCTGTCCTGGGTTTCTCTACTGAGGAGACAAGAAATGATTAATATTGATCTGGTTCAGCAACCTACTGGTCAAGTGTTCTCTGGCTTACAACATGGATCTTTCATAAACTGGAGATTCTTTATGAAAGAATGAAGTGATTTTTTTTTTCAGGGAAAAAATTCCATGAGAGCAGATGCATTGGTGGACTGTTAAGCGGTCTCTCATAACCTGTGTGACCCTGTGTCACCTCTTGCCCCGGTGGCTGCTGCCCAGCACAGCTGCCCATTGCCCCGGAAGCAAGCTGTGGTCACAGCCCTCAGTCACAGCAGCCCTGTGAGTTGGGCTAATTCCTTCACTGTCTGCATTTTAAGCAAGCCCATGCAACAGGAGGCTGGCACATGGAGTTCCCACGCTGCAGCCTTCAGCCAGTGGAGAGATGCCATCCCTGAGCCTGACTGCTAGCAATCTACTCCCTCCCCACCCAGGGCTTCCAAACGAAGACAGATAACGACGAACGTCAGAATTAGAAACTCCAGTCTGTTAGTTCAGGATTGGGTGAGGACGGGAAGAGAAGGGGAAAGGCCAAAGGTTTAGTAGTTTATTGATCAATAAATTAATTTACTTTTTCCATGTTTCAAGCAGCATGCTAGGCCCTTTACATAGGTTTTCCTATTTAATCCTCAGGGCTTCCCCGTGGGATGGTGTCCCATTGTAGTGATGAGGAACTGACACCCAGAGAGGTTAAGACAAGGTGCCCAGGTCTTGCAGTGGGTGTGTGGTGGAGCTGGATTCACACACAGAGCAGTAGTTGATTCCTGAAGTTGGCCTTTTTCAGTCCTTCGAATCAGCAGCAGAGGGCCCTGACACACTGGGGTCTGGAGTCTGTCCCCCTCTCTCTGAGCCCCACTTCCCGTGAGCTGGGGTGATGATTATGTTCAACATTTTCAATCTGTAGAAAGCAGGGATGCTCCATGCTAAACATTGCTACATTTATTGTTCAACATTGTTCATTTCCTTGGGATTTTTTTTTAATTGAGGTAAAATTGTGTTTCTAACATTGTGTAAGTTTCAGGTGTACAACATTATAATTCGATCCTCAGGATTTTTGAGAGAGTTACCAAATGACTCAGCTTTCTTGGAATTGAGAAAGCACACAAGTCCATTTTAAATACTAATTAAAACAATTTTTCTAATTTT
The DNA here is from genome assembly GCA_031878705.1 of Tapirus indicus. Classification (NCBI taxonomy): domain Eukaryota; kingdom Metazoa; phylum Chordata; class Mammalia; order Perissodactyla; family Tapiridae; genus Tapirus; species Tapirus indicus. Next base: position 150,807,342 of record CM062918.1, on the reverse strand, counting down.
ATTTGGAACTAAAAAGTAATTCACAACAGATGCAATTATCTGGTAACATTGCCCAGGAGAAAGCTAGAAGTGGCTCCTAGAGACCCTTGCCAAGTCTTTATTATGATGAATATATAAAGGATGTCAGGGACTTTATATTCAGTAGTGTGCAGGGATTCTTTCTAGCTTTCCTCTTGCCCTTTGGTGTTTCAGAACTGGCGCGATCCACACAGGAGACCGAATCCTAGCCATCAACAGCAGCAGCTTGAAAGGGAAGCCTCTGAGTGAAGCCATCCATTTGTTACAGATGGCAGGAGAGACGGTCACCTTGAAAATTAAGAAACAGACAGATGGTGAGTGGGTCGAGAGCCACGATTAAGGATTTCCGGTGCGTTTCTTTTCCTGTGTGTGTATTTCTCGGGAAATGACTCTCCAGCCAGCGAGTTTTTTGATATCTTTTTATTTAAATTTACTTTCCTACTTAAAGTCCTTTCCTGTCTTTAAAGCTCAGTCAGCATCAAGTCCCAAGAAATTCCCCATTGCCAGCCACTTGAGTGACCTGGGAGGTGTGGAGGAGGACCCGTCTCCAGCACAGAAGCCAGGCAAGCTCAGCGACGTGTACTCCTCCACCGTGCCCAGTGTCGACAGTGCTGTGGACTCCTGGGATGGCTCTGGAATCGATGCCAGCTATGGGAATCAAGGTATGTCCCAGCCTTGGGGAACAGAGGACTTGTCGTTGAAGTCTGTGTTTCTCAAAGACCCACCCTCTGCTCCGTGAAAAGAATATCTTTATTTTACTTGTGTCTGCGTCAGTGCAACCACCTTGAATATGATGTCCTTGCATTTCCTCCTCCTTAACGCTGATAAGCCATGATCACTTATCAAACAGTAGCAGGCCCCCATTAGGTCTACTCATGTCCAAGTGTTCAATCCAGAGCTTGGGTTCATAGATTAATCTGAGGCAAACCATGCAGTAAAATGGTTCCCTGAAGACAGGCCCCATTGTCCTACTTTTTTAGCAAGCTGCCCACAAGGATGGAGGGGGGAGTGCTGGGGATGTGCATAAGAGATTAGCCAGTGAATTGTGACCCCATTTATTCCTGCCTCCTCCTGACTTTTAATAGAAACTCGTACAAGTTTCCCCAAATACTCACTATTAGAGAGTTGTAATCACGATATATATAGTAGGTTCTTCACACACATCTACTTCATGTGAAGAAGTATAATGTACATTAAAAATTAAATGTCACTAACAGCAAAGAAACCACAAAAAGTGTTAGACTGAATACACAGTATAAACTAAAAGCTTTTAAAAATGTTTTCTTCCCAAGGATACATAGCAAAAGAGAAGTGTGTCAAAAATTCTTTGTATTTCTCCTTATCTGAGCCTTCCCTTTTCTCTAATGCCTTGCATAAATTCCAGCCTCTGAATCCCTTTTCTGCTGTGGATTTAAGTCAGTCAGAGAATAAAATACATAAATGAACAGTTTGGAGAACACATGTTTTGGTGTGAGGTCACTTTGAAACTCGGTTCACTACTTTTTAGGAGAGTCTGTATCCATCTGCTCCCTTCTTGGTTCTCCTGGTTTCTTCTCTCAGCTTTTGCCTTTGCCTCTGTCGCTGTCTGTGAAATCCCATGGAGGGTGGAAGAAAGTGAAAAGAAATGCTATTTCTAGATTGTCGAGTTGTTAAATATGATATTGGAATTTGGTAGAGAAAATATTTTAACACCCAAAATAGTATTGGGACTTTCACTTACCTGACAGTTTTTCCAAGTCATAATACCTGGTGACAAGTTAGCTATGCCACCAGATAACAGATAATCTCATTGCCTGAGAGTTAATGGGCCACCACAGGACACTTTGGATAAAGGGCAGAAGTCGAATTCTATCAGAGTAGACTCTGAGGCTTATTTATTCATGTGCTTGATGGTTTATTGTCTATTAACCTGGAGACTTTCTTTACACTGCTTTTTGTGATGATGCTATTGATTTTAATGAATTCTGTGCCCTAAGGTGATGTGTAAGAACTTAGCTGCTCTGTCCCTTCATGCTATAGGATCAGGGCCATGATTAGTATACTAAATATAGGGTCTTTCCCTCACTAGTGAAAAACGAAGAACCATTTATTATTTGTGAAGCATTTTGAAAATTTTAAATCCTAGACAGGGCATAGTAGTCATAATAATATTAAATTTGGCATTTATACTTTAGAAATCTCTAGGAGGCTGAAGAGATATGAGAGATAAGTAGAGGAAATGGCAATTAGGACAGAACTGAAGTCCTCCAAGGTGATGAAAAAGTAGTAACAATACCTTGTAAATCTGCACAACACTTGAGAGTTTTCAAAGCACTTTCACGTAACTAATCTCAAGTGGGTAGAGGGTGATCTCAGCCAACATGGAGGTGGAAAGGCCAGCTGATCACAGGATCTCGGTGTTAGGAGAGAATTTAGAAGTCAGTAGTCTGACATCCAGTGCGGCCCTGATGCCGTGCCCAGCCTCGCCGCACGCCGTCACACTGCATGGGCTGGACACCCGTGGTGACAGGTTGCTCCCTCACTGCTGAGACAGCTCTCCCGTCTCCACATACGCAGCTCTGACACCTCGGAAGTTCTCACTTGTGTTGAGCTGAAATCTGTCTGCCTGCAGCTTCTGCTTATTAGTCCTAGTTCTACCCTCAAGGTCATTCAGAACTAGACAATTGCCTCTTCCACTTGACAGCCCTTCAGATGCTCAAAGACGCTATCATGTCTCTTGTGAGCCTTTCCTTCTCCAAACAAAATAGCCCCAGTCCTTTAACTGTTCCTCACATACCTTACTTTTGAGTATCTTTGTCATCCTGGGGGCCTCTCTTCTGAATACATTCAAGTTTAACTCTATACTTATTAAAGTGTCACACTCAGAAAAGAAAGTCATGCAACAGTCTGAAAGCCCAGAGCAATTCAAGCCTGTCAGCTTCATCGTTGAAGGTTATAGAACCTATCGGTGCAGCCTCCCTCGACATAAGAATGTTGGTGGTCACATCCTATCTGTCCCCCATTTTGAGTTTATTGTTTACCAAGATCTCAGAGTCTGGGGTTTTTTTTTTTCCTTTACTTGTGATATTGGGTTAAACCAGAGCTCTCCAGATTGTGCTTGTGAAGTTGACTTTTAAAAGCAAGACATGGAACCATGCTTTTTTTCGCTATTAAATATCACGTTGTGAGATGTAGATGATCTCTCCATCATGTCCCTCCAGCCTCTCAGCAGACTCTTTACCATATCCCAGGAAGACCTTGCACATTCTCACTGTACCTTTAAGTCTACAATAGCTGTCCCATTCCCAAGAGGATGTTGCACTTCATGATGCACATCTTCCTCCTTGGGCCAGGAATCGATGTCTCTGCAGCCACATTCCTTAGTGTTCTGCTGCTTCTCCAAAATGTCAAGCTTGCCTCATTCATTCATTCAACAAATATGTAGTGACTGGTACGATATAAGACCAGCATGCGATGTATATACAGTGATGGACCAAAGAGCTATGGTTCGTGTTCTTGTGGAGAAGGTTATCCAATTGAAGGGCCAGACAATTAACGAGTACCAACATTGTGAAGTATGACTTAGTTAATGAAAAGGGGAAAAGGATGGAGTAGTCAAAGCTGGTGAAGAAAGAAGGAATGTGTTTAAAGAAGTCTCACAATGGGATGACTCTCAATTCTCTTGTGTAGCTCTAGGATGCAAACTTTTCTCTGGTGTGCTTCTTCCAGTCCCCACTCACTTGACCCTGATATTCATGCCCTTCTGCCTTATCAAAATCTTATGCTTTGGCCCCCTTGTATCTTATTCATTCCTCCTTCTAACTCTGAGAAAACCTTATGATTGCTTTCCTTGGATTTGGCAAAGGTCAATCAATACAAGAGGAGATTGACAAATTGGTAGGAACTGAACTCTGTCATTCTCATGGACAATGTAGCTCTTTTGGTGTCTGTAATTCTTGACTCTCAACTCAGGTAGCTATGTTTCTGTCTTCTCCCATCATAATCTTAGATATTTCTTTCTTTTTCAAATTTATTGAGATATAATGGACAAATAAAATTGTATATATTTAAAGTGTAGAATGTGATGATTTGATATACATATATATTGTGAAATGATTACCACCATCAAGTTGATTAACACATCCATCACCTCACATAGTTACCATTTTTTATGTGTGTGGTGAGAATGCTTACGATCTACTTTCTTAGCAAATTTCAAGTATACAATATAGTATTATTAACTATAGTCACCATGCTGTACATTAGATCCCCAGAACTTACTCATCTTATAAATGAAAGTCTGTACCCTTAGACCAACATCTTTCCATTTCTCCCCCCTTCCCAGTCCTTGGCAACTACATTCTACTCTCTGTTTCTATAAGTTTGGCCTTTTTTTTTTTTTTCTTTTCAGGTTCCACATATAAGTGACCTGATACAGTATTTGTCTTTCTCTGTCTGACTTATTTCACTTAGCATAATGTCTTCCAGGTTTATCCATGTTGTTGCAAATGGCAGGATTTTCTTCTTTTTTTATGGCTGAATGATTTTGCATGTTATATATATATATATATACATATATATATATATATATATGTATATATATATATATACACACACACACAGTCGTGTCCATAGTGATGTTTTGGTCAACAACAGATCACATATATGATGGTAGTCCCATAAGATTAGTACCATATAGCTTAGGTGTACCATCTAGGTTTGTGTAAGTACACTCTGTGATGTTTGCACAACAATGAAATTGCCTAATGATGCATTTCTCAGAATGTGTCCCCGTTGTTAAGTGACCCATGACTGTATACCACATTTCTTTATCCATTCATCCATCAGCAGACACTTAGGTTGTTTTCATATCTTGACTATTGTGAATAATGCTGCAGTGAACATGGGAGTAAAGACATCTCTTCGAGATACTGATTTTATTTCTTTTGGATATATATCCAGAAGTGAGATTACTGGATCCTTTTTGAGGTCATTTTTTTTTTTTCCTGAGGAAGATTCACCCTGAGCTATCTTCCTCTGTTTTGTGTGTGAGCCGCCACCACAGCATGACCACTGACGAGTGGTGTTAGGTCTGCACCCAGGAACCAACTGAACCTGGGCCGCCGCCGAAGCAGAGTGTACCAAATTTAACCACTAGGCCACTGGGGCTGGCCCAGGTCATTTTGATCATTTGTATTCTTTCAGAAAAAAATCCATTTCATCCAGGTTTTCAAATGTATTTGCATACAATTAAGTAATCTCTTGTTTGATTCTTTTTATTTTCTTGGTTTCTATAATTATATCCCCAATATTGTTTCGTATCTGGTGTATTTGTGTTTCTATTCTTTCTTCCCATGATTATATTGATAATAGTGTATTTTTAGTTAGTATTTTTTCCCAAAGAACTGATTCTTGCATTTATTTATTAGTTCCACTCTGGTTTTATAAAATAAACCTTTGCTTTTGATTAACTTTCTTCTGTTCTAGTTAGATTTTGTTCTGTTTATGACTTGAACTGGATGCATAATTCATTTATTTCCATGCTTCCTTGTAGTTTTCATAAAGATGATGATGACTGATAAAAGACACCAACACGTACAGTCAGAGAGTCCCACTTTCCTGTAATGTAGTTAAGGAACACGACATAGTATCTACAGAGAGTGGCTCAGGGCAGGAGGCTCAGCGGTATTCTCCCCACTGGGGGGCTTTTATTTTTCTCTTCCATTCCTTTTCTGATCTCTACAAGCCCATGTTTCATCTCCTTCTATTGTCTTGCCTTGCCCAATTTTCCTTGAGCTCTTGTACCTCTGCTTTAATCTCCTGTTTTATAGAGATGATGGTTTCAGTGTGTGTTTTTAAAATTTTGTGATGATGTATTTGGTCATATTTATCATTTGCTCCACGGCAGCCTTTTACTTATAAGTGTCCTTCCTCTGCTATTGCTTTGTTTTTCTGTTTCTTCTTTTTTTTAATTTGATATTACCTTGATATACATCTTATGCTGGTTCCTTTTAAATTATTACTCATCTTTGAATGAGATGATTTCTTCCTGAATTCAGGTTTGCAAGAGGTTCTGAGACAGAAGAGCCCAAGCTGTGGTCCAGGCTAGCAAAACTTGCCCCAAGTTCACAGTACCTGTGATGAGTTTATTCTTCCTCAGCCAGCAGAGATCAACACCTGCAGGCTGCCAGCAATGCAGAATTCCAGTCTGTTGGCCTGGTTAATATCTCCTCACTGAGAGATTGCTCCCTGCAGTCTGTGACCCATCTGTAGGTGTTGTCTTTCAGCCCAGCTCCCTGGCTTTACCCTGGTGCCAAACTGGGTCCAGGAAACTTCCTGCCCCCAGACTATGCAATCCATTCCTATGTTCCAAACAAAGCATTGATGCTCTGCCTCACACCACAGCCTCTGCTTTGGAGGACTGGGCCTTCTCCAAAATCTCTGGCCATGGGTGTCTCCTCTTGGCTTCTTGCTGCCATCCCCACCCCCCATTTGACTTTCACAGAGTTTGGTAACTTTCCTTATATTTTATGGTTTGAGATTCTAGTTTTGCCAAAGATGGAGTTTATATCCTGTTACTTGTCATCCCTTTTTGTTTTGAGGTGATTTCTAGAGAAGGTAGAACTATGTTAGCTCTACCATTTTGAAACCACAGTCTCCTCTAAACATTTTGACTATTTCTTGGCAAGAACAATTACAAATAGTTACACAAATGTATGATTTGATTTTTTCATTCCTAACAAAATTGGGTCTTTAGGAAACAAATTTGGCAGGGAATTATCTGGCTCACTTTCCTATACTAAAATTGGCTTCCAAAAATGAAAGTAATGGTGGGAACTACAGTCCCAAAATTGTAGAATTGAAGATTGAATTCCAAAACCATTCTCTGATTTCGAACTTTATGAATATGAACCAACATTGTTTAGTTCACTTTTCTAAGTTGATACTGAGTGTCAATTAAGAGCTACAAATGGAAGATATTAACCTGCACAATATTGTGGTACTGAAAACCATAAAGTACAATATTGGAGTATCAGAATTTTACAAATATTTGAGGTGTAGTTATGCTAAAAATAAACATTATTATACCAAGATTCCATCCACTTTCAGAGCACCTACATTTGTGAAGACCTATTTTCCATTATGCAAATGAATAAAACAAAACATTATTCTTTTATTTTTTAAATTTTTTTATTGTGGTAACATTGGTTTATAACACTGTATAAATTTCAGGTGTACATCATTATACTTCTATTTCTGCATAGATTACATCATGTTCACCACCCAAAGACTAATTACAATCCGTCACCACACACATGAGCCTAATCATCCCTTTTGCCCTCCTCCCTCCCCCCTTCCCCTCTGGTAACCACCAATCCAGTCTCTGTCTCTATGTGTTTGTTTGTTGTTGTTTTTATCTTCTACATATGAGGGAGATCATATGGTTTTTGACTTTCTCCCTCTGACTTATTTCACTCAGCATAATACCCTCAGTGTCCCTCCATGTTGTCACAAATGGCTGGATTTCATCATTTGTTATGGCTGAGTAGTATTCCATTGTGTATATACACCACATCTTCTTTATTCATTCGTCCCCTGATGGGCATTTAGGTTAATTCCAAGTCTTGGCTATTGTGAACAAGGCTGCAGTGAACACAGGGGTGCATGTATCTTTACGCATTTGTGTTTTCATGTTCTTTTGATAAATACCCAGCAGTGGAATAGCTGGATCACATGGTAGTTCTATTCTTAATTTTTTGAGGAATCTCCATACTGTTTACCATAGTGGCTGCACCACTTGGCACTCCCACCAGCAGTGTATGAGATCCCTTCTCTCCACATCCTCTCCAACACCTGTTGTTTCCTGTCTTGTTAATTATAGCCATTCTGACGGGACTGAGGTGATATCTCATTGTAGTTTTGATTTGCATTTCCCTGATAGTTAATGATGTTGGACATCTTTTCATGTGCCTATTGGCCATCTGTGTATCTTCTTTGGAGAAATGTCTGTTCAGGTCTTTTGCCCACTTTTTAATTGGGTTGTTAGTTTTTTTGTTGTTGAGATTAAACATTATTCTTAGTAAAGGGAATCCAGACTGAATTTTTACCTTGTATTAGTCTGCTTGGGCTGCTAAAACAAAACACCATAGACTGGGTGGCTTAAACAACAGAAATTCATTTTCTCTCACGTTCAGGAGGCTGGAAGTCCAAGATGAAGGTATTGGCAGGTTTGGTTTCTCCTGAGCCCTCTCTCCTTGGTTTGCAGAAAGTTGTCTTCTCTGTGTCATCACGTGGTCTTTCCTCTGTGTGCACACATCCCTGGTTTTGCTTGTGTGTGTCCAAATTTCCTCTTCTTATAAGAACACCAATCAGATTGGACTATGACCCCACCCTTATGACTGCATTTAACCTAATTACCTCTTTAAAGGCCCTATCTCCAAATACAGTCACATAGTGGGTTAGGGCATATGAATTTTGGGTTGACACAATTTAGTCCATAACATTATGATACAAAGTATAAGACCAGATATTGAAACCTAGATAGAGAGAGAGAAGGAAGGAAGGAAGGAGGGAAGGGAGGAAGGAAAGAAGGAAAAAGGGGGGGAGGAAGGAAAAAAGAAAAAGAGTTTCCAGTTCTAAATAAAAAGAGTAACTACTTAGCAAATACATTTTTTACAACTACTTGTATTTCTCACTTTGTTTCTTTTATCAATTTTGAATTTAGAATCTGGTTTCCAGTCTCATACCTGTGTTTAATTTCATGTGCTTACACCATCATTCGGCAAAAACAAAGCCTGTGTTCCTGGCAGTTGGTCTTTCTTACACCTGGGCTGACTCATTTATTCCGTTCTTTCTGTGGCTCTTAGGTTTGGCTCCTGACATGAAGGAGTATTCCTCAGGGCCTGTTAACTTCTTCTCAACTATGGCAACCAGCTTGCCTTCGGCTGAACCTGACTTCCCTCAGACAGTCCCGGTTTCAGCCATGCCGTCATCCACCTGCGTCAGCTGGGGATTGAATTCACCTACATATAAAAGAAAATCCAAATGACAGCATTGAAACAAGACAGAGGTCATTTTCTCCCATGTAGCAAAGAGCCTGGAGGAGTCAGGGAGCCCCAGGTGCCATCTTCCTGCTTCTGCCAGCTTCTCATCTGTGTCTCTCCAGTGCCCCTGCCCCTGTGTAACCCTTCATCAGGCCTGAAATACTGACTTCCTCACTCCGCCACATTCCTATCAGCCATCTTTAGAAACTGAATCTAACATTCTGCTCTCTGTCAGAAAAGCTCTCCTGATGGTTCTCTCTTGTTGCAGGATAAGGTCAAAGGTCCCTAGTTTACAACACGGAGTTCTCTGGAATCTAGGCTCCAACTACCTTGTCAGTCTCATCTCCTGACACCTCCTTGTAGCACCTTTTTCTCCACACACCCTGCCCTCTCACTGTTCTCTAAGCAAGCACTGGAGTTTAGTACCTCGGTAGCACTAGGTGTTTGAAATGTTCACCCGCCCCTTCCTTATCAGTTCTAAATCAGTTGAGAAAGAGAAATTGCAGTCAGCTGTGGATTAAAATATCAACTTTGTTTGTTTTTTTTTTTTTCTAGAAAAGCTGTATTGGACGTACAGCCCAAATCCAGATTGTTATTTCTCCACCCCCAACCCAAGTCTAGACGTTGGAACTTAAATGAGGGGAAGTCAGATGTACAAAGCAAACCCTAACTCAGCATGTCAGCTGAACAGAACCAAAAGCCCTACTATTACAGTGTCTTAAATCTCAAAGTAGGCATTTCAGAGCTGGTGTAAAAGTCGACAATGTCATCAGGGACCCATGCTTAGCACTGGGCTTCCATCCTTGGGTTTACCACATGGTCCAAGATAGTTACCGGGGCTCCGGCTATTTCATCTACATTCTAGGCAGCAGGAAAGAGGGTTGTAAGGAGCCTTCTAAGAAGTTCCATTTACATATCATTGGCCAGAACTTTTTACATAGTTAACAGTTAACTTCAAGAAAGGCTAGGAAATATAGTCCTATCCTGAGCAATAATATGCCCACCCCCAAAACTGGTATTCCTGTACTGAGGATGAAGAGAAGAATGGATGTTTTCACAGGCAACTAGTCATCTGCCACAGTTAGCTAACTGCACAGTCTTGGCCTCCCTGCCCACTTTGAGCTCGGAGAGCCCCAAGAGTGGGGTCCGGGTGTGCTTACCTCACAGTGCAGCAGCAGTGGGAGAGAATGAATCCAAAGAAAGCCAAAAAGGGGCTGAACGTACATGCCAGTCGTTCTTTTCCAAAACTTGACAATTAGCTAAATCTCTGTTCCTTCTATGGGGGGAAAGTACAGGTGGTAAGAGGGAGCAGGATACTCCTGGAATGCTGCTCCTTCTTGGGAGCGAAGCTGACACCCACTGACGGAACGTGAGGACAGGGAGCAGGGTTCGCGTGATGCCCCTGCCCCAGCTCTCCCGCTAGGCGTACACTCTTACCCAAGCCTACCAGTGAATGCCAGCTTACCCTCTGACTCCAAGCTTAAATGTCACTTTTCCTTTGGCCCCTTTTGTGACCCGCATTCCAACCCCCAACAGGCCTCTGTTCTTCTGGTCAGTGTGTTCAGACTAAAGGACGACGCTGCTCACGTGCTATCAGAACTGTCCCTTCCTATGCCTGTTTCTCCTCCCCTCTCTCCCGTACACACACTAAAGTGTGCGGTTTTTGAGGACAGGCAGGAACCTGGTTTTGTCTCTGCATTTCAGCTCCTCCCATGGTACCTGACACTTGGGAGGCGCTCAAATGCTTCCTGGGTTAGTCCTGCCGAGGCTGTCCTTTCATCCCCTCCCTGTGGTATCATGAGGAGACCGAGACCGTGAGAAGTCGAACAGCTTAGTAAACAAAGTGACGGACATCTGTGTTCATTAAAAGCTCATCGTGTCCTAGGCGCCTTCGTAAGTAGTTGTATTACTCTCCTCGATTCCCGTGTCAGCCTGGTGAGGCGCATCGCTGTCCCTCGTCCACACTGGGTGAGTTGGCTGAGGCCGCACAGCGGGCAGCTGGCAACGCTGGGGTTTGGACTCGCTTCAGTCCCTGGGCCAGCATGGCGTGGGCCAGACCCAGGTCTCCTGAGTCTGTGCCCAACCCCAAGACGTTTGAATCCGACCCCCTTTCCACGCCCTGCTCTGCTGTAAGGCAACGGCCACGGAACAGTGCTTGCTCAGCCGGGCGTCCTTGTCACCGCAGACCCGCCTTTCACGGCGGCAGTGTCCTCGTGAAGATGCTGCTCCGGGCCGTCCTCACACCCTTGCCCGGGCCACCAAAAGCTACTGAGAAGCGACAGTCGGAGGAAACTCAGTGTCATCCGCCGGCTCTAAAACGTGTTGGAACTTCCCCGGGAAACTGAACGGCCGTAGGCAATGCTCGTCAGAAGAGGCCCCGGAGGGCGCCACCATTCAGCGTTTGGCTCTTGGCCAGTTTAAAGCCAGTTAAGGGACGTGAGGAACAGGCTTCCCTAACTGTCACAGAAAGGGAGACTTCCCGCGTCTGGGGGCTGGTTGGTTTGGCTCGGAGGGGAGGTGCACAGCCTGTCAGCGGGGCCGGGAGACACGCAGCGCTACCGCCCGCTCCCCCCAAGAGGAGGCGCCTGTTGTCCCTCCAGTCGACACTTTTGAGGAAAACCGCACATTCATCACACAAGACCTCTTCCCCAATGGCCAGCCACACGTCTGCAGTTGTGGAGAAAGAACACGCGATGTTGTGGCGTAAACGTTTCCTCTGTGCCGCGACGGCTAGTCCGCGGAATCCTCAACAGCAGGTTCCCAGACTGGTCCCCTCGTGCGGCTGTGGGCCTCGCCCTGTGTTCTTGAGACCAAATCCTTTGATCAGAGCGGGGTCCCGTGGACTTCCTGCTTCCCTGGGCTCTACCTAATAGGGTGGCCTTATGGGATCTAACGGGTGACGGGACAGTGAGTGAGGAAGACGAAGCAGGGATGCCATGGCCACAGTCATCCTACGTGATCCGGTCATTTGTTTGTATGGGAAAATCAGGCCTAGGCCTGTTGCTGTATTAAGTGTTTTTAAACACAGTAAGAAATACATATTATATTACAACCCAGTACACACGTGTAAACACATACACACCACACAGACACACACACGTGCACAATGGGTCACAACCTGCAGTGGTGGCTGAAGCCGTGTATGGTGCTTACAGCACAAGCTGTTGAGTCAGACCTGCCAACAAGCCCCTGCTCTCCCATCTGAACCCCCGAAAAGAATTTTGAAAAACTGCATACCCCATCACACATCTAAAGTTATCTAAAGTTTTTTCTCATCAAATTTAAATATTTGCAAAGACTATAATTTCCAGTTTGTTGTAAATATGCTCTAAATATATTTTTGTCAAAATATGGAGCCGCAGATTTAGCTCAAATTCATGGAAAATATCCATTATATAACCTAATTGCCAAAGCCATTCCTCACTGTCCCACCCATCGAGCTAATCAGACTTAACTCCCTGTCAGAAAGGGAGTCAGTCTTCATTTTGTAATTCACATCAACGTACAGCGCCCCTCCCCACCCTGACAACCGTCCCACTTCTGATTCTAGTTCTGAGATGGATGTGGGAGGAAAAAGCCTTGCCGCCGGTCTGTGCCTGGTGGAAATAAAGCGCTGCTCCCCGGAGACCTCCCCTTAGAAGTGAGGCTTTCCCAAATTGTCCCTTGATTTGGCGCCTGGGAGTTTTTATGTTCCAGGGCCACGGTCCTTTAAAAGTTTGAGACGGATGAGAAGTGTGTCTTTCATTTCTGTAAATTGGCGGGAAGACAATTATGGAAGGGAAGTGAGAAGGGAGAACTGGCAGATCTCAGACCCCTGGTACTTTCTCCACGAGGCCGGTTTGGGGAAGACGTGCGTATGGAACTTGAGGATCTGAAAGCTGATTCTCCTAAAATTATGATTGGACTCCCCCCAGGAAAGTTTGCCATTACCCCTAGGTACTTGAACCACTGTCCTAAGCCCTTTGTATCCCTATCTGTAAAATGCAAATAATAATAGCATCTTCAAAGACACTTATGAAGAATAAATGAGGCGATACAAATACAGCACTCGATGAAGTTCTGGGTGCATAGTAAGTACCCACGTGTTCGCTGTTATTGCTGTTGCTGTTGCTATTGGACCCCTCTGCTTGCTAACAGTGTCATTTCTCGCTGGATTAAGTAGTCCTCAGGCCCATCCCTAACGTTTGTGGGCTCCAGCCTGCATTTCCAAGCCCTGTCCACATCCCTGCGACCAGCTGCCCCTTGGCCACTCCTTGGCCCAGGAATCCATATCTGGTGACAAAATTCATTCTCAGAAGGACAGACTTGGGTAAAAAGCCCTCAAACACCCTGGACACAGGGCTTTCTGGGCAGGAGATTTAGGGTTCTCACTTTGTGGAACTTGCTCTAGAAGGGGTTGGACACAGGTCTGGTGGGCACATCCCCCCAGCCCAGCAGACCCTTTGCCCAGATGGAGGAGGCAGGAGCCACGTAAAGTGCATGCCCTGCGCCGTGGCCCTGCAGCTCGGGTCTAAAGGCCACCTCAGGGGAGATGCTCGAGTCGGTCGGGAGGATATCTGTGAATGCGTTTTGCATGTGAGACTTAAGTGTTATCTTGAAGGCCTTTATGATCCCAAATTCGGTTAAAGGTAGCCCCCTTGAACAAATTAATGGAAACCACAGAAAAAGGCAAGTTCCTAAACAGACGTCTCCTGCGGTATTCTCGGAAACAGAATATAACCCCTTGTTTTTTGTTTCAGGCACTGGGTTTCCGGCCTCAGGGTACAACTTCAACACCTACGACTGGAGGAGTTCGAAACAGAGAGGCAGCTTGTCCCCGGTCGCGAAGCCGCAGAGCCAGACTTACCCAGACGTGGGGCTGAGCGGTGAAGACTGGGACCGGTCCACGGTCAGCGGGTAAGGCTTTCATCAGCTGCGGCCCCGTCCCTACTGCCTCGTGGACACTGGGGCCAGATCTGAGCCTCACGCCGTCCAGTGGCACATATTGCTACCACTGCTTTCCCGAGGCTGCGTAATCGTCCATGCTGGCCTTGTGGCAGGGCTCCAAGGTTGTGCCTGTCCAGCGGGAGCCGGCACGACCACACAACAGGGCGGGCGCTAAGTTTCCCCGGTGAAAACAACAGCAGCACGTGGGGGAAAATCTACTTGTCTAAACCTCATCCTCACCCCATGAGTAGTTCTCTCTCCTTTCATATAAAGGTAGTTTCACATTAACTTACATTAAAAAAGAAAATGCATCTAGGACCCCATATTTTTGACTAGGAGGTGTATTTTAGCATTTTGTTCCTTACCAAAATTAAGGAAATTCATAAAAAGTGATAGCACTTAACTGGTCTATACTGATGTTATAATAAGCGGGGAAAACACATTTTTCTCTCTTAGAGAAAACTTTGATTTCTCTTTGCCTGTAGATAGAGTGGCTGAAGTATATCCCCACCAGCGCCATGCTGAAGCAGCTCCTTGCGCAGTAGCCATGAGTACTCGGAAATTCAGTTAGGAAGACCACGGTCCTTCTTTCACTCTTGGAGACCCTGCATTTCCTAAAGCATCCTTACGTTGGGGCTGGCCTTCCTTGGAGGCCACAGTTGGAAGAAAGCCAGATCCAAAAAAGAATCTCCATTCTTTGTGTGAAATGAAGGAGAGAGATTCTGGATACAGAAAAAAAAAAACCAATTGTGTCTGGCAAGTTCTTAACCCAGATTGTGCTTTTTTGACAACAGTTTTACGGGGGCTCCAGACAGCACGGAGGCCGAGCAAGAGGAGAACTTCTGGTCACAAGCTCTGGAGGACTTAGAGACCTGTGGACAGTCAGGAATTCTAAGAGAACTCGAGGTAGCCCCCATTCTGCTATTTTATTGTTTCTACATTCATTTTTTTTTTGGTCCTTTTGAGTTTGCATTTATCACAGCAGTTCATTTAAAGGCTTTACCCCCTTTCCACAGGAGAAAGCTGACAGGCGTGTGTCTTTGAGAAACATGAGTCTCTTGGTAGCTACCCTTTCTGTTTATACTTTTGCTTGTGAAGCTGCCTCCCTGCCCCTTTGCCTTCGGACAGCAGTTTGATTTGATACAATGCAGCTGGAAGTACTTATGTCCCCATCTCCCCCCACCCCGAGCTTACTGACTTGTGACTTCTGCCATCGCCCCCTGCTAACCCTGACTGTACCCGTTTGCCACCGAACCGCTAAGGAGCCAGCTAAGTCTCCCAGCAGTGGCGCATCTCATTCTCTTAGTTGCTTTAGAAAGGTTTCTTTGGCATGTTTTCGTTTGTAGCTGGTTTAGAAATTAATTTGATCGTGAAGAGGAACATAAGAGGAAATTTTATGTCATTTTGTTTTGCCCTTCAAGTAGATGACAGTGCATGCAGCTGGTGAAAAAGGCCAGTCTGTGTGATCAGCAGCCAAAATATTACGCAGTACTTTGCTGTTAATTGCACATCCTGATGCCGGATTAACTTAGTGTGAAGGCAAGTGGTGGCGAGATGGAGGGCAATAGCTGACCTCCTGGTGAGTTCTTTAATCAAAGCCACGAATTTGCTGATGGTATTCACACTTTGGTCTGGGAAGTCCTAGCCTATTTCCTTTTATGTTCTTTTAAATTTTCTGAGCTGTAAAAAATAAAGTGGCCAAAGTCTCATTTTTATGTTGATGTCATATAAGGTCCCCAGGTCACCATAAGGAATGTGAATGACAACGGGGTGGAACTTGCAATTCTAAAATGAACACCCATCTTTATATTATTTTGCTTCTCGATTGCATGTGTGGATATTTTATGTGATTCTAATGTTTGTGAATCTGCAAAGAAAATTATAAAGGAAAATATTAGTTTGAATTTGTAAACGTCATAGTTTAGCTGGCATGAATTTCAGCTTCAGAGCACAGTTAAAGGACCTGGAGATGGATAAGCCTATGAAACTTAAATAAATTAAGATTTAGCAATTGATTCCTTTTTATGCAACTTTCAAAAAGAGTAGAATGCTTAAGTATCAGCTGGCTTATTTAAACTTTTACCACTTCCTGTATGTGGAATGATCAGCAAAAGGGGCCCAAAATGAATCATGAGCTCAGTTCGCAATTCTTGAACATACTCCTGCTTTTGACAGTGTGTGTCGGCTCATAAGCTTTTTCCATTTGCATTTTGATACTTCTCATTTGAAGAAGCAGCTATTCTTCTAATAGCTTCTTTTACATTAGGTAAAACGAAGATGATATAAAAAGCAATACAATGAGATTGTATTTTTACCCAGAAATTGAGTTATCTAAAGATAACAGCATCCACCAGCATACAAGTTACATTGCAACAGCCTATAAATTTTCTCCAGCATAGTTCCAGGCAGGTGTGGCCTTGAAATTATGAATCCAGAAAGGAAGTGGGCTGAATTTATAAGCCAAAGAGAAATTAAAGTCCCCAACTAGGAGGAATGACTGGCTAATCCATTAATTAGAGTCTTATTTACACTTTTATCACAAAGAATATTCATTTATTAGTTTAAATGAACTCTGGTCCCTTGCAAATGCTACTGTGCAAAAAGTATTATTGGAGCTAGGTTGTTGCATGTGAAATTTACATCCAGTATTAAAAGTTAAAGAGTACTATAACCTAAATAAATGGAGAAGATTAGCTAAGATGAAAATGATTACTTGGCACGTGTTAACGCTCAATGAGCAGTAAGTTTTTTTAGCATTAGAGAGAGGACAGATGAAAACTCTACTCACTTTGCAGTGTTGCCTCCTCATCAATATTATCGTGCCCTTGGCTCATTTACCACCTGTGACCTTGGGTAGGTTAGCCTCTTCGTGCCTCAGTTTCCTCACCTGTGAATTAGGCGGAATAACAGTGCCTATTTCATAAAGTTGTTGTGAGGCTTAAATGGGTGAATACATTCAAAGGACTCAGCAAATTACACTCCTGTTACTTTTAGCATCAGTATCGATGTAAGCCACTAGATCATGTTGTAGCTAATAACACAGCATATGGACTTTGTTTTCTGTTCCTGTGACTTCAGGCAGATTCACCACCTGTGCTGGTTTACCTTTACATAACCATCATATCGAGGAGTACAGAGCTGGCTACAGGCATATTTTCAGAATTTTAGCATCCTCTAACCATGAGAAATGAACATCCCCAACATGATATTGGGTATTCCACTTCTGAGACTCAGTCATATTTTGGATCTAATCTTGCCATTCCTTGTGTATTGCGCAGGGAACATATTTGAAACTGAACACACTTTCCCAGTTCACAGGTAAAATCCAATCCAAGTCTCACAGCTTTAGAGCAAAGGGTTGAATCCAGTATCATAATAAATGATTATTCTTTAACCTGTCTGAGGATCTTACACAAAGGCTATTTCTAAGAAACACTGACCTACGCCAGGTATGTGGAGGCCCAGCTGGTCTGCAAGCTTCTGGGCAGGCCACTTGGCTGAGAGAAAGACAACAGAACCAGTTGTAGGCAGGCGGGACTGCGTAGAAGCCCTGCCTCTGTGTCAATAACCCCATTTCAGCCAATTGCTCCCTCCAGTTGGGACTGGAGGCAGCATTGCACATAGAGGCAGCCTGGTCCCCGGCGAGAAGTTCTTAGCTGATTTCTGTAGGATCCAGTGAAGGTTGCCGCAGGAACCCATCTATTAGAGCCACTCAGTGGAAAGTTAGAGCCTAAAATGGAGTTTGCAGTAAGCAAATGTTAAAGCTTTTCAATTTGCCTCAAAACTGCCAGGGGTGGTATTTGATTAAATAAACTCAGTGTCTTAAATACTTAAATTGGATTTGAGAAGCCCATTATAAATGTCACTGGCAGAGTGTTTTCCAGACATTCACAGTTCGATCGGTGCGTCCACTCCCCAGCCTTTGCTTGTGCCCTGAAGAGATGGTATCTTGACTGGGCAGAAGTTGAAATGTGCTTAATGTTGAGCGACGAAACCCTTTCCATCATCCATGGCCTAATTGTTTCCGAAAATTGTCAATGCCACAGGCAACAATCATGTCGGGGAGCACGGTGAGTTTGAATCATGAGGCCCCAACACCCCGCAGTCAACTGGGGCGACAGGCCAGCTTCCAGGAACGCAGCAGCTCGCGGCCACACTATAGCCAAACCACTCGGAGCAACACCCTGCCCTCAGATGTGGGCAGGAAGTCAGTACCCCTGAGAAAAATGAAACAGGAAATAAAGGAGATCATGTCCCCAACTCCTGTGGAGCTGCACAAGGTCAGGACACTTTCTTCTCTTTCCTTAGGGTCCCATTTTGTGGCCATTTGACACGGCATGGGTGTCCTGATGTAGTCATGATAATGACATTCTCCTGTGGGCTCAGCCAAGGAGAGAAGCCAGAGCTTAAAGGCAGATCATCGTCAGAGACTTTGTTCTCAAAACATGATCTTTGGGAGGTTATCCTGTAAAACGGGGAAAATTGGCTTTCAAGCCATGAATTTATCAAAAATGTATTGATGGATAAAATCCTCTTGCAAAAGTTTGAGACTCCAGCGTCACGTGAAGTTTCGACGAATTGGTCTGTTATTCCAACTTCATTGGAAGGGGAGAAGGGTTTTCTAAATGTCATACACTCGGCTTCACTGCAAAGGGGTTTCAGGTTTAATGTGGGAAGGCTTAATCCTTAATTACAGACTTATCAGCAGGGGGCTATGTTACTCAGGGGACAAGAAGTTCTGTTCGAGACATAATTTAGATGTCTTGGGTGAGGACAGGGTAAGGCCTGGCTATGTTCCGTCTCTGCTACATTAGTTGCCTCCCTTTACTTCATAGAAGGAAACCCACGATTGTACACAGAGCTGACTTGGAGTTGCTGGCAGAGTTTAAACAAGGTGTATGTAAGTGACAGTGTTTGTGGAACCCAGGGCCAAGGAGAACAGTGGTAGGGAGGTGTCTCTGGTTTTCTTTGCTAGAACTATGCTTTATGTTTTTGTTAATACCTAAGTAACAATTTCACTCCACTTTTCTTAAGAACCAAGACCCTCTCTGTAGTTAATAATCTATTAGGTAAAGATTAGTTATTTGTCTTACCCAGAAGAGCAAATGTCAGATCGAGAGGAGGTAACAGACCAGCTACTCCCTTTTTCCTCTCAAGACTTCAATTTCCTTGACCACCTATTAAAACCAGCTATCTATTTTGCAGCTGACAGAGGATATGGTGAAAGAAAGAATAGTATGGGAAGTTGAGTTCTGAACTTTATGTTCTAATCCTAGCCTCATTCTTTTACAACTCATTCACTCGTTCATTTAATACATACACTGTGCATTCATTCATTTAAATATTGCATGTGCATCCCCAGAGAGCACACAGTCTAAGGAGGAGACAGTCTGGGAAACAGTGGGAAGAGAGTGGGATAAGTACCATGAGAGAGGCAAGACTAGGCTGCCTTGGGGGATGGAAGTTGGACCCTAACCCACTTTAGAGCAGACAGGAAAGAATTCCTAGAAGTGGGTGTTGACTCTGCAGGAAGGTGGAGAATGGGAGCATATTCCAAGCACAGAAGGAAGCATGTGCAAAGGGATGTCAAAGTTGTGGTATATTGAGGGAATGCAAATATTCCAACATGACCAAAGCCTTGAATTGGAGCCTTGTGCACTAGGAGGAATTACAGACTTACAGAAAAGCAAAGAAGTTTCTGACATTTTGGGTGGGGACCCAAGTGTAGCCCCATGCCACAGGTCAGCTTGTTTATCAGTTACCTGAATTGATGTGTCTATTTGGTAAACACCTGTCACATATCCTAATATGCTAATTGACAAACACCAGTAGGAGGCTGTGAGGACTCTCATGGTGAATAAATTGCAGAAGCTGCATAGTCAGTGCTAATTCTGCTGTACCAAGGAGAGGGCTGACCCCTCCTGATTCCTGTGGTGTCCAGGACCCTGCTGTCCCCTCTTCTGTAAATTCTTCTGCCCAGGCAGAGAAGAGTGTGCTTGATAACCCACCCTCCTTCCACCCCAAAGGGAAAGGATGCCAACATGGATTGAGTGCTTCCTCTGTGCTATATTCTTTATATTTTCAGCCGTCACAATAGCCCTTCTTAGCTTAGGTATTTATTATCCCCATCTACAGGATAGGGAAATAGCAAGTATAAAATAGAGTCATTTTTCCTTCTAGAGTGAAGCAGGCTCCTCAAAGGAAGATTATTGATAGCCCAGCATACAAAAGACCTGTCTCCCCATTGCTCCTGCACTGAGCGCATTTAGCAAAGATAATGGCAGCGAATTGGATGTGCAAGTTGTTATAGCTGAGGTTTAAGAAAAGGGACTGTGCTGAAAATAGGTCTTGTTAAAAAAAAATTTTTTTAAAGGCATCATCCACTTACCAGCATAATGAGTGACAGTGGATAGACTGGTTGGAACATTTGTGTGACAGTGGGTGAATTTGGAGGTCACAAGACCACAGACATGGATGGGCCTTGTACATGGGATGCTGCTTTCTTCCTTCAATTTAGTCATTTCCCCTCGATGGTGGCTCTAAGTGCATCTCCCATGGAGCTTCACTTTTCTTGGATCCCCAAAAAAATAAAACTCCAAAAAAGTAGGCGGTGTCCTGGGCATTATAAGGCAACTCAAATGATCTAGTTAAGTGAAGCTGTAGCAGAGGAGCCTGCGGCTGGCAATGTGGAATCTCGGAGTGGTGATGCGCACTCCTCGGGTACCTTTGCCCTTTTTAAGTGAATTCCTTGACTCTGGTAGGCCGTCCGCATGTTTGTTGGTAAACACACTCTCCAGTTTTGAAGTGCTTGAGAGAAGAGATGGTCATGAGAAAAGTCACTTTGCTTGGAGCAAAGACTGGTCATTGTGCTTGTGTCTTGCACACGGTTGCCTTTGGAACACTGGAAGATTACCTGACGCCATGAAACAGTACACCGACTCGTTGGTGGGGTTGTTATCCTCCCATTGGCATACTAAACCTTTGTAAAAATTAGGGAAAGGCACTTTCCTGGGTGGTGGTGTGGAGAGGGGGCCAGAGAATTAGAAAAACATCCCTTTTTCAAGTTAAAGATAACCCCAAGCCAGAGGGCACAGCTTGGCAAGTGGAATGAGGGCTGGTTTTCAGTCCCTGGAGCCCTGTCTATTTTCACTGGAAGCTGGATCAAGAGGATGTGAATGAAGGGCGAGTATCCATCCCCATTCCTGGGGAGAAAACACAAAGAGCAAAGCAGCTCCATCTCCCGATGATGGGTCACTGACATCATCCTCATCCAGAAAGAATGAAGTGCAGGTTTCTCTTCCAGTCTCTTGGGTTCCAAATTCCTCTCATTGTTTGCCCCTCATTTTCCACCCCACCCTCCTGTCACTGCTTCCCTTCCTTCAGGCCTGCACAAACCCCGAGCTCAGGTCAGAGTCTAAATGGTTTCTGTTCTTTTCATGTCATCTGCTGTGTCTGAGGCACTGCCGGGTCCTGCTGGGTCTTCTTCGAGTTGTCCCAATTCATTCCTGAACCCAAAGAGCTGTTGTCCTTCCTGACGCTTGAGAACAGACGTGGAAACGCAGACTCGCTTCCTTTTTTGTCCTTGCAGATGAGGCGGAAGTGGGGCTGGAGGGATGATTTGGTGTGTAGTTGGGGGTGGTGGGATCAGCAAGGGGGTCACAGGGAAGTGAGACTCATGCCCCCTTAGGCCACTCCCTCTCAGACTTTCTTGGCTGAGTCTCATAGTTGGAAATATGCCGACCTCACGATTCAGTACACATGCACGCCCACACTGATGTATGAATGAACCCAAAAATTGTACGCTAACATTTCCTATTTTTTGTTTGTTTCTTTTCAAATGTGATCTCATTAAGCTGGCTTTGAGACTTACTAATGGGTCTCAGCCAAAAGCTTGTGGACTACAGCCTTCGACAGTAGTTTGGTGTGTGAACCTCTCTAATGGCCTTTACTGTGATCACTCGGGGTGCTTGTTAAAATGCAGGTTCCTAACCCCACCCAGACATACCTGGTCGGCATTTTCCGGCCAAGAATCTACTTTTTAGCAGCCTCTTCGGTGGATTCTTTTGCGCCCTAAAGATGAGAATCACTCCTTAGGTTTTGCTAGCGGGAGGTGATTATTCTGTTGCAGTGAAATCACTGCAACATTGGACAGGAGACCACGTCTTGGGCCCTGGAGCTTCGGAGTTTTCTCTCTCACATGAATTCTGGTTTGTAGTCTGGCTGAACACAGATTCTTTCTCTTTACAGATAAGGAGTCTGGGATCTTAGCTACAGTTCATTGATAACCCTCTTTCCCTTCTGCAGCTTAAATATCCTTTGGTGTTCACTTAATCTATTTCTGAGTTGAATTCTAGCTTCACTTATTTGCACATTTTTTTTTTTTTTTTTTTTTTGTGAGGAAGACCAGCCCTGAGCTAACATCCGTTGCTAATCCTCCTCTTTTTGCTGAGGAAGACTGGCCCTGGGCTAACATCCGTGCCCATCTTCCTCCACTTTATATGGGACGCCGCCACAGCGTGGCTGACAAGCAGTGCGTCAGCGGGCGCCTGGGATCCGACCCGGCGAACCCCGGGCTGTCAAGCACGGACGAAACCGCTACGCCACCGGGCGGCCCTTATTTGCACATTTTAAGGCAAAAAAAATTTTTCAGTAGAGTAGAAAGTTCCCCACATTCAGAGCATTTGGACTTTTTAAAAATCATATCGACATTTCCTTTTGCTCCATCATTCATGTTTTTCAATAAAATCATATTCCTTAATTTTATGCAACTATTTTTATTCATTTTTTATTTTTTGCTGAAGAAGATTGGCCCTAAGTTAACAGCTGTACCCATCTTCCTCTACTTTATATGTGGGATGCGTGCCATAGCATGGCTTGATAAGTGGTGTGTAGGTCTGTGCCCAGTGTCCAAACTTGCAAACCCCGGGCTGCTGAAGCAGAGTGCGCAAACTTAACCACTACGCCACCAGGCCGGCCCCTTTTATTTATCTCTTTACGGAAATGTTTTAAGAATAATTTTCCAGCATCGACTTTTTATTCACGGCTGCTGGTGGCCTGACCCTTGAACATTGGAGTCACTCACAAGGAACCCTTTTATTTCTTGGAGCTGCATTTGCTACCATCCACTTTTCCCCCAGCCAAGTTCACTTTGCATTTTCAATGTTTTTGAGTGTTCTGAGAGAAGACCTTTGTCTTCTTGATAGAGGTGATTTACTCCTTGGAAGGAGTGTCACTTTTGGTGTTGGATGCCAGCTTCTTTTGCAATATTCTCCCTGAGTCAAGAACAGGCTCGGCCCCAGGAGGAAATATGAAATGAAATATGTCTCTTCTTCAGACACATGCCACTCTCTTCATCAGATACGTGGAGCTGGTACTCAAGATCGAATGAGTCCTCATGCGGGCCTACACCTTCTCCAAAGAGCTAGTGTCTTTCTGTGGAAGTCGCTAGAAGCTGAAAACAGCACACTGAATATATGAACATATGCTTCTGCCTGCCACTCTTTGCTAGATCCCACTTCCCTTTCTTCTGGCAAGGAGTGATAAATTAGAGAGGACACAGGCCGGCCAAGGTTTCTCGCAGTCTGACAGTCACTTCTCTGAATCTCGGTTTGCTCACCTGGCAAAGAAGGGGGCAGGATCAGCTGCTGTCGAGAGAGGAGACGTCACAACTGGCATTTTCCCTGGTGCAGTCACCATCGTTCAGAATCTTGCCTCTGCCGTCCAGTGTCAGAAACCCAGAAAATGAGATCTCCTCAGGATCCCAGACTTAAAGAAGATTCAGCCAACTGCCTGAGAGCCTCCAGAGACGGAGAAAACCAGAATGAGATTCTGTTTCCAGAGAGCAAAGGGCGTGTGTCTCATGTCACCCCATCAGGCTGCTGAGCGGTTTCTCTCCGGGTAAAACCAGGGCAGCTAATGAGCAGAGCGTCGCTGGGGGAACATGGACTGTAGAATGAGGGTGGAGTTTAGGTTGTATGTTGTAGGTTAGTAACGGCATCTGGCCCTGATAGTCCTCAAAATGGAGCATTTCCGTCAACTTCCCTTGTCTATGATTCTGTGAAAACAACTTTTCAGAATGTAAAAAAACAAAATTCTTATACAAATGATTGGCTCACGTCAAAAACATTTTTGTTTGTTTAATGCATTAATGAGGAATGACAGCAGGATGACAAAGCTTGTTCAAAGTGGGAGAAAGAAACTTTATATATATTTCTCAGTCTGTGGGAGAACAAAGAATGTTGGAATAAGATTTCCAAATTAGAATTAAAGCTGCTCAGCGACTTCTGGGGAAATAGAAGCAAAGCCTTTGAGGTTGTCTTTTCTAACCGACAGAAATCATTCGCATCTCTACCCACAGAACTCAATTTGCATCTTATCACTTTTCTGCAAGTTGCCATCCCCTTTTGCAGAGTCTGAGCTCTGAGCAATAAAAACGGTGAGTCAGACAGAGCTGCGGTCCCCTGAACTCAGATGACCCTTCAGCAGGCTCATCAGACCGTGGTCCGGTGTGCCTTAATCTCAGTTTTTGATCATTCATCTCATCCCCTCTGTCGTGGCTCCCCCCACCCCTCTTCAGAAATGTCAACAACTTCCCGTCAGTTTGGCTGTGGCCTGGGGGTCGTTCGTCTCTTCCTGAGGTCTTCGTGCATCTGCTGTGATCACATAAGTGTATTTATAGGTTGTAAGGTATTACCGTGTCTATCAGACGTTCCCTTCCAAACGGTGTATCTCTCTGAGGGCCACTGTTTCCCTGGTGTCCAGGTCCCGGGAGAGTAGCCTGCTGGACCTCTTCCTCCCCTGCCCTCCTGCCCTGTGGCTCGTCTGGCAGGGCCGTGGTGAGGATCACGTGGATAACGGTCTTGCCCAGGGCCTGTCTCTTCCTTTCCTCTAGATGGGGGACAGAGCCCTTTCCTTGTCCGAGGATATCCGTCAGACCACAGCAGTCCCCGCCATGAGGAAAGAGAATCAAGTCTGTTAGTGGTCAGCGCAGTGGGAGTGTGGTCAGGGGTAACTTGTCATCCTTCCTGAATGACACAGGCCAGAATTCCCACAGGCCTGGGGGGTGGGTGGAGGGCATGCCTCCCACCCAGAGATGCAGCTGGCCCCTGACGCAAGGAGGCTCACTGTGCTATTGTGATTTCTGATTAGAAATATATATTTGGTCCAGTTTCTGGCACAGAGCTCCTAAAACCCTTGGAATTTCCTAAGTGTTGAGAGCGATAAAGGTGTCTTTTGTTATGTTAATGAGATGGCTTTTGGCCCAAACCTAAGGATGAGAGAGGGGAGAGGGTTTGGAGGTTGAATCAATCACCATTGGCCAATGATTTAATCCCTCATGCCTATGTAAGGAAGCCTCCGTAAAAACACAAAAGGAGGGAGTTTGGAGAACTTCCGGGTTGGTGAACACGTGAGATGCGGGGAGAGTGGTGAGCTCAGAGAGAGCTTGGAAGCTCCGGGCCCTTTCCCCATACCTTGTACTGTGCATCTCTTCCATCTGGCTGTTCCTGAGTTATAACCTTTTATGATAAACCGGTGATCTAGTAAGTAAGACGTTTCTCTGAGTTCTGTGAGCCACTCTAGCAAATTAATCGAACCCCAGGAGGGGGTCATTGGAACCTCCAATTTATAGCTGGTCAGTCAGAAGCACAACCTGGACTTGCAAGTGGGGGGGGGGCAGTCTTGTAGGACTGAACCCTTCACCTGTGGGATCTGACACTATCTCCAGGTAGATAGTGTCAGAATTGAGTTGAATTGTAGGACACCCAACTGGTGTCAGAGAATTGCTTGGTGGTGTGGGGAAACACCCATCCCCCCCACACTCACACAAACATGTTAGAATTGTAATCTGGACATTTCCACCCACAAAGGCCTAAGGGGATGGGGGTCCATCAGTTGCGCAGGGAATCAGGAAGGGTCGAGAGCTGGAGGAGAGCCAGGCCAGAGCAGACGTGGAGGCTAGAGAGCAGAGGCAGGAGTAGGGGGGCAGGTGCAGCGAGGAACCAGCGGGCAGTCCTCAGCAAAGACGCAGAAGAGAGACTCTGCCACGGCTGACTGTATTGGTGGTGGCTGGGGCAAGTGGAAAGGGACAGAGCTGACAATAGCTAGGGGTCCATCAGTTACCCATGGCTTTGTTTGGTCTCCTGGAGAACTTGGAGAATGCTCTAGCTCTCTCTTCTTTGATAAGATGTGAAATGATAGACGTGAAGGCGGTCTGAGACAAATTGGGAAAGCAGAGCATAAATCCGGCATAGATCTTAAAACCCGAGATGTCCCCTTGTTTGGGACTCAGTTCTCCAAGGGCCAAGTCAGCCCCTGACTTGCTCTTACTTGGAGCGAAAGTCCCAGCTACTGATGCTCTGATGGTGGAGCCAGGTTTCTCAAGCCCTTGGTGCCGCACGCAACAGGAGCCGCAGGAGGGAGTGTGTGAAGCCGCTATCCCTTTCTCTCCTCTGCCAAGGAGACCAGCTGCCTTTCCTGACCCAGTTGTGTCAAAACCCATGACTTTGAGGGGCATAAACCAAGATCGCCCCCTCTTGGGCTGGAAGGATGCAGTTGGGAAGGCCACACTTTATGTTTTTCTTCCAGCCCCGCAGCTAGCGTAGGAATGTCCTCAAACCAACATTCCTTGAATTGTCAGGTTTAAAGGAACTGGGCGACCCCAGTGGTGTCTGTAAGAATAAACCCAAGTGCCTGGTGATTTGGGGGAAAACCAGTACCATCTCTGAGAAGTGGGCGTTGGTTTGGTCCTTAAGGCCAGCGGGCAGGGGGCTGAGCCGTAGGGAGGCTGCCAGGGCTCAGGAACTGCTCTAGGAATGGCTATCACTTGCAGTGACTTGCTCAAGAGAGTAGACAGGATTGCCCTTCATATCCAAGTAGGGAGAGCTGACTCTGCTGCTAAAGCTTTTCACGAGTGTCAGACCTGAAAACACGAGCATCAGACGTCTGATTTTTGCCTCGAGGGCATCGTTCAGACATGAGGATAGACTTGCTCGGGAATGTGAAACAAGGCTCAGCTCGAATTGTGGGGAATCCCTCCGCCTCCTGTTACAGCTTCTGTTCTTGGCGGGTTGGAAGCAATTGCAGCACGTGCCGACAAAGAGTTAAAATTGAACTGAGCTTTGTAGAGCTGTACCATTGCCCAGAGTGTCATGTTCCCAGAGCCTCCTTGGCCCTTTTAGAACAGAAAAATCTAGCATTGTGTCCACAGTCCAGGTTCCCTGGAGGCATCCTTTCTTCAGCACAGAATAGAGATCCCACAAGAGAAATCTTGACTCACGCAAGCTAGGGTGGACCATGAAGAGCTCCAGCAGCAGTGAGCGAGAGTTTAGACGGGTGTTCACGGGAAGCCGTGGAAGGGCTCTCCGAGAAGAAATACAGCAGACATGATAAATTATTCATCTTTAGTTGGTTGGGCAGTTGGAAATGGATAAAGGCTGCCTGACCAGCTAGGAGATTATATGTCCAGGAAAAAAATCATAATTTGCTGGAAGGAACACAGCAAATGAGGTCAGATATTCTGGTACTGAATCCTGGAGCTTATACCTTCTAACTGGACAAGTCCATCCATCAACTTCTTCAAGAGTCAGTATCCTCATTAATAGGAAGGAATGATTGTGCTGCCCAGATTTGTTGGGACCAAAAGCAGTCACATGTAGGAGAGTGCCTAGATAAGGGATGCGTCCGTGAAAAACAATGTGACTTACACCTCAGAATCCTTAGAATTATTTTTGGACAGGAAATAAATCAGAAGTAACCAGTACCAATCTCCAGCCAGACAGGGGGGCAGCAGCTACGTGGTGCCATTTATTGTTGCTGCTTTGAGGGCAGCCAACTGTGCTCCCCATTTTTGTGAATTATTGATTCCTGGACTCTTATCTTTTGTGTCATTTTAAAATAATTTCATTTTTATTTGCTATTTCCAGGAGAACCATAGAGCTGGCTATTAAAATTCAGTCTCCTCTAACCTTAGGAAATCTTTCTAGAGAAACAGATTACTTTCAAATTTAAACCATTCATTAGCCTCTCATCCCGAAGAGTTTGCCATAGAAATACATCGAGTCTAAGGCCCAGGAGAGGGAAGCCTCTTGAGCAACAACTGTGACTGTAAAGTCAGTAAGCTAATCAGCTAACCGGCTCTGGCTGACTTCCACCCCTGAGGTTTGGGTGGCTGTATTACCACGGGCTGTTGTCGGCATTATGTGGTGCCACTCAGCCTTCTGCCCCTCCTGGGTTCTGGCTGGAGCAGACATCCAAGAATCATAGGCCAATCGAGCAGAGAAGAACTTCACTAATAAATTTAATTTCCCTGTCCGTGTGATCTGCTCCGCGGACGTGGTAGGGACGATAACACCCTGTTTGCTTGTGAATCCACTCACTCGTCCCGCAAGAAGTCCAGCCTCTCCCGCCGGAGGACCCTCCGCCCGCCTTGCCATCCGAGAATGGCCGTCCCTGGCTCCAAGCTCAGAGTGGCTCTCGCCTCTCACGGCCACACGGTGTCGCCATTGGAGCTTTGTCCCGCCCAGCCCCATGGGCCAGCCGCGCTGCAGCCCGGCTACTCCCAGCACAGCCCTGGGGCGGGGGAGAGGGGCCTGGCTTGAACCCAGAGTTAAATCCCTCTTAGTTCACACTCGCCCCGCATCGCGGCCGGTTCTGACTGGCTTCCGAACTCAGCCACGTGGTGTGTCAGAACCGGTCGTTTCCCTTATTCGACAAAATACGAACCCCACTATGTGGCAGGCACCCTGTGGAGGGCTGGGGTATGTAAGTGAACAAAACAAAGCTTCTTGCCCCCGTCAGGGAGCCGGGGGAGCATCTCCCATGTGGTCCCTCCTCTGAGGCCTTTACCTGAGCCGGGTCACCAGCACAGCCTGCTCCTCCCCTCCTGATGAGTGCTCATTTGGGGGTGCTCTCTCATTCACGAAGTCTGACCTGCTTCTCCCCACGCATCAGCAAGGTGCTGCCTGACGACGGGGGCTGGGTTCACTGCGCCCCACACACGCGTGCGCACGTGCACACACGCACACCCAACCCCTTCAATAGTGAAGTAGGGCTCGCCACTCGGTGCTTGTATGACCGAGTTCCCTGTGGAAATCCAGTCATTTCACACGTCAAAACCTTATACACACGACACTACCTCCGTCCCGTCCCGCAGGATGTGAGGAGGATTGCATCAGATGTCTTCACGGGCGTAAACTCACCAGGGCCACATCTGCTACTGCTGCGTCTTTTTTCCACTGCTGTATCCTCAGTTCTTAAAACAGTGCCTGGCACATAGTAGGGTCCATTGTGCGTGTGCACGCATACACGTGCACTCACATACATCTGCAGAGCGTCATCTCATCAAACATTAGTCCCCTGCTTCTTTCCCGGAACACGTCACAGCCCTCTGGGGTGTGGAGCAGCACACGGAGCAGGGTGCACACGAGATCGCTGGGATCTGTAGATGCGGGTTCACTTGGTCTGGGGCGGGGTCTGAGAGTGAATTTTAACACACTCCTGAGCGATGCCGATGCTTCGGATTAGGACCTTGCTTTAAGTTGCAAACACATGTTTTTCTTCTTTAAGCAAAGTTGCAACAAGATTCTGGCCCCCCTCCTTCTAGTGTAATTGTGAGAAAGAGGCCGGAGGGGTGGAATGTTGATAATGTTGATGTGCCTTATTTCATAGGATCTAAGATGCCATCGATTATAAAACAAAGCCTGATTTCAGAGATTTTAAAATAGGGGGAAAAAGTGCATCTTAGAACCTATGAAATAAGACATTTTGAGCATCACTAGAGCATAGTGGCTAAGTGCTTGGTGTCTGGAGTCAGACAGGTGGCCCCACCATTTGTTCCCTTTGTGACCTCGGGCGAGTTACTCAACCTCTATAAAATCCAATTCCTCACCTCTACAATGGCAGTAATCCCCAGGGCTGCCTGGTGAATAGTATTGACCACAGCTTGATATTTTAAATCTCTGTCTGGTGAAATAAAAATTCACAAACTGGCCACTTTTGTATTTCCTTCAATATTCCGTACAGCCTGAAGTAAAATAACTGGCTATAAAAAAATAAACCCACGGTACAAGTTTTAATCTCCACATTCTGTCCTGTAATGCTCTGAATTTTTGACTATCTTACAAGAATGTATTCATGTACTACCTTTATAGAAATACAATAAAATAAATTAGAGTGAAAAATAAGCCCACACCATTGCTTGAAGTGTGCGTCGGTTTTGCGAAGGGCATCTGGCAAACCTTAGTGAACAACATGCCTGGCGGCGTCAGCACAGTGGGTGCTCGATGAATGATACGTATTAATGTGTTTGCCTCTGGAATGTAGGCTTTTCTCTCTCTCCTTCCCTGCTGTTTCCTAGCATCCAGAACTGTGCTTCAAACGTGGTAGGGACTCAGTACACATTTGATGAATGAATGAATGATTTGAGGAATGAATGAACCTCAGACTGACTCTTGCAGGAGGCCGGGTGGAGGAGTGAGGACTGGGGGAGGCTTTAGCTGGTATAGCTGGCCTTTGGGGCAGAGAACCAGGGCAGCCCGCAGCTGAGAGAGGTGGATGCCTTGAGTTGCTAAACCAACCCCTGGACAAGCTCTGAGAGCAAGGTGTCTGCTTCAGGAGCACTTTCAGGTCCCTCTGTACCCAGCACGGCACCAGGCGGCGTGGGCAGGAGGGAAAGGCCTTAGCCAAGTCCTGAGAACCATCAGGCTCCAGGCTGCCCCTGGCTGCTCCCAGCACCAGGGGTTGCTCCAGGAAAACAGAGACAACTTGCCCTGAGGACATTTTACCCTTTAAGCGCAGTTGTGAGAACTGCGATTAAAAAAAAAAAAAGACCAGGACTCTCCAGCATTTGTCCTTCTTCTTTTTCAGTTCTGGTGGGACTTTCCAAATTCCAAGGACGTTCTTGGAGAAGGGAAAATGCTACAGGGTTGGGGGGAGCTGCCTAACGTATTACAAATCCATTAAGTTATTGAATTCGTTTGAAAAGTTTGTCAAGAAGATTCACAAGCAAAAGTCTCCAACCCACTGAATGTCCCCTTCACATATTCTCCCTTTCCAGGTGACCTTGTACAAGGGCTCTGACATGGAGGACTTTGGGTTCAGTGTAGCCGATGGCTTGCTGGAGAAAGGAGTATATGTCAAAAATATTCGCCCAGCTGGGCCAGGAGATCTTGGTGGCTTAAAGCCCTATGACAGGCTCTTACAGGTAAGACCTCAGTGGAATTTGAGTTAATTTAACTCTTCAAAGGCTTATTTGACCAATTCCCACCCATCCTCCCTTGCCTCAAAACTAGATTAGGGACCCCTACTGTATAGGGTAGAAGCTTTTTCCTTTGGTAGAATTTACCAGTTACTGAAATTGCCTGTTTCCCTGTATATATCCCCCAGCAGATGATCAACTTTTAGAGAACGGGGCTCACGCCTTACTCTTCCATTCCCATTCTACAGTGCTGGATATCTCAGTATCTCACACAACATCTGAAACCAAAAAGCTGAACCTTGTTTCCTTCATGGAGTGCTGTGTGGTCAGGGAGCGTTTCATGGAGCAACGCAAATTTCTGATCTCATGTACAGTTTTTAGGAAGCACATTTTGCAGGAAAAGGAGAGGGTTGACGTCAGTCTTGAAAGCGTGTTCAACTGGAGTGAGTCTGTCACCAAATAGCTGACTCAGAGCATGAGGCCGCGCTAACTGCTTGGCCTCCGGAGGTGTGTTCACTGAAGCTGGTTGTCATTGGTCAATTAGAGAGTTTTGAAACCAGTTCTGGTGATCGTTTTTACCGTGGCAATAGAGCAATTAGGCTTGTTCTAGGAGTAGGAGACACTTCTATTTTCCATAGATACGTTTTTGCTGAATGAATAACTATGGACAAGTTAGCCTCTGAGAGTGCCTTCCTAATTTATAAATTGGAGCTATAACTACGTTCATGGAAGTTGAGGCTATACAAGTAGACTGGATTCAGATTGTGAAGGACCTTGAATGTCATGATAAAGCTCTTGGACTTTATTCTGGAGGTACATTAATTTCCTAAGCAGAATAATGACATAATTTGTGATTTAGAAAGACAATACAATATTATCATGGGTGAACTGGGGGAGGTGGGGAAGGAGCAGATCACAGGAAAGGAGACCAGGTAGGTGTGGGGAAGACACCCATGTCAGACCTGAGGCTCCAATATCTTCAGCGCATCCTGGGGAAGCTGTCCGGGAGGCAGTGGGCAGTTTGGATCTGTTGCTCAGGAGACATATTAGAGCCAGAGCTAAAGATTTCAGATACTGAAGGCTTGGGTTTGGATAAAGTTGCCTATGGTGGGCGTATAGTAAGAGAGAGAAGAGAATCAAGGATAGAATTCTAAGGAAAACAAAATTTAAAGGACAGGAAGAAATAAAGGCAGGAAAGGATTGAAAGAAGAGTTTTAAGGATGAGTAGGTGTCAAAAGCAGCCAATGCTAAAGGCCAAAGGGGATGAGAACTTGAGACACTGTTCATGTATGGGACAATGGGGTCATTTGTCCAATGTGGGGTCAGGTGCCAGCCTGAAAAGATGGAGGAGAGAATGAAAGTCAGGGATGGAAGCAGCATGTAGATGATTTAAAATTTTTGTGTGTGTGAGGAATCAGGAGAAATGAAAGAAGACAAGCACACGTCTAAGCTGAGGAGAGGATGGGCTCACCTAAGAGGGGGAGTTCAGCATCGTGGTCAAGAGCACAGGCTCTGGAATCAGCCAGACTGCCTGGGATCATGTCCTAGCTCAACCGCTTACCAACCGCTGACCTAAGGCAAATCTCGTAGCCACCTGTGCCTCACTGTCCTCCTCTGTAAATTAGGAGTAACATTCAGCACCTGGGGCCTGTGCCATGCGTGAGGCAATCTGCTCGGCCTGGGGTGTTGGGACGTGTCCTCGTTCCCTGCTCTCAAAGGCGTTACCATTTAGGAGCAGAGAATGAGTAAGCCAACACCATGTTACAGTGTGGGCAGAGCAGGGGCAGACCTCTTTGTACAGGGTGCGTGTTTAAGCACCTTCAAGATGACTTGTCACACCTGATGTGTCACTCCGGGTTTTGGGAATCAGCTTCTGACTATCACAATAGTTCCCAGTGGCTCCTCTCGACCTTTCAGGTTAATCACGTCCGAACGAGAGACTTCGACTGCTGCCTAGTGGTGCCCCTCATTGCGGAATCGGGTAATAAGCTGGACCTGGTCATCAGTAGAAACCCGCTGGCTTCTCAGAAACCTGGAGAACAGACTCTGCCGGGAGCAGAATGGAGTGACCAGAACAGTGCTTTTTTCCAGCAGCCTAGCCATGGCGGTAACTTGGAGAAGCGAGAACCCATGAATACATTATAGCGACGCTTTCTATAAAAGGACAAGACGATATCTACATGGTGCTAAACAATCCCTCAGATTTCTGTGACGTTGGAAGCACAGAGAATCACACGGCATTAACTGCAAGCACAGGGGTCTTTTAAGTCTCTCACGGCTCATGTTCACTTCCCTTTCCACGCTGAAGGTTTCTTTTTTGGTGACCACTACGGTATATGGCAGGCAGTTCCCTGCCAGGCCCAACGGTAGCGAAAACAAAAAATAGGTAGGCTGCCCCTCCCCACAATTAACATCAGAGGAAATTTTTTACAAGTTCATCTTCCTATCCCTTTTTAAAAAGAGAAGTGTCTGTCTGAAAATATTCTCTACGATCATTTCCTTAATTCAGTTTGCAGTTGGTTTCTTACTATGAAGTCATTCATGTAAGAACTTGACCAACAAGGCTTTTCATGAAGCTGGCTCTACTTCGGGAACTAGAGTTTGGTAAGCTGCTAGGGCTGCTGTGTGGGAGGGGTTCAGGTATAGAATTAAGTTATCTTAAGACGTTTCAGCGATGATGCACGTAGGAGACCATAATAGGTGGTGGTAAATGTTTGCCCAAGTATAGGAATGATTTTAACTACGATGTATGCTATTCCCTATGCAACAGATATCAAACAGGATATGTCTTGTGACCTGTTTTTTTTTTTTTTTTAAGGACACATTTTTAATAGTTGAAAATCTCTAATAATGAATTAGAGTGTTTAGTTAACACTGAGAATTAGTTATCTTGTTTTTAAAATTCAAGACTAAGAATTTAAGAGAGAATGAAGAGTCTATTCAAATGAGATTTAGCTTCATGTTAGGCAAATCAAACTCATATTGCTCGACATGTTTCGAAAACTGGTTATATTGAGGGTGTACAGCACATGTACTTGAAAATGACACTGGAGTATCTTTTGTTCTGAGCCACGCCACTTACCGAAATTGTAAATACATTCTTCACCAAATGCATTGCCAATTGTTATTACCATCCCTCAAAGCAATAAATTGTGACAGTTGCTTTTAAAGTTTGTTAGCAACTGTTTCCATTTGTTCAGATATTTTGAATAGTTACACTAATAACTGTTATTTGGTGAATATAAAAAAAAAATAGATCTGTATATTGATTGTAGAATCTCCATACGGAAATGATTATTTTCCAAACATTTTCATTTTGGTCACTAATTCAAACAACCGCTTAGGTAAAGCATTTGAACACTGTGTCCTTTGTTTAAGGAAAAAGTTCACCTTTCTTTTTGTGCAAAGAAATATATTATTTCAAGCATATTTCAGAACCGCCAGGGCAAGAAAGTGTAAAGCAGAACCATGTTAAGAAAAAAAAAAATCATGAGTCACTTAAATATGTATTTTTATTTGTAACAAACAAGTATTAAGCTGTAAAGTATTTTTGTACAAATTTAATACTTTAATAGCATGATATTTATCGTCTATGTATGGTTTTGGGGAATTCAAAATTGTTGCAAATTATTTGTATGAAAAAAAAAAACCCTCTACCAAATGGAATAAACAGTGATTTTAAAAAGCCAAAAAAAAAAAGTCATGCTTTTTTTTTTTTTTTTTTTTTTTTGGTGCTTTGAATATGTTTTAGTGCTCCAGATGGAGTCCGACACAATGCTTATGGTTACCTAATTTTCTAAAGGGGAAGGTTTTTCCCATAAACTTGAAAAGTAGCATGGAAGGGCGGGAAGAGCAGGGGTTCTGAAATCAGATCTGGGTTTGAAGTCCAGCTCTGGGACTCACTGGTGGTGTGAATTCACTCACTGTGGGTCGGTTCCCCACCTGCCTGCATCCAGGACTGCTGTGAGGACGGGGTGCGACACACGCGTGAAAAAGCGCTGAAACAGCCCGCAGACAGAACACCCCAACACTAATGGGACGTTTATTCTGGGCGACAAGGATAGCTCTGAACGCGAGGATCACACGTCTGCCCTCAGAGAACATTACACAGTCTATGAAATACACTTACATAAACTATTAAATGTGCAAATTTTAATGACGCTATCTTAAAGAAAACTACACCTACACTCCCAGCATGTTCATTTTTGCAGCGTGCCCTGCAGGCCCTGTAAATTCACAGGAACAAGGCAACGATGTGCATTCTGGCCACCATTTTAACAGTATACTACAGGCTCTAGCCAGGGCAGTAAGACAAGAAAATGAAATAAAAGGCATTCAGATTGGAAAGGAAGAAGTAAAACTATCTCTATTTGCAGATGATATAATCTCATATATATAGAAAACCCTAAGGAATCCACTAAAAATCTATTAAAACTAATAAATGACCTTAGCAAGTTTGCAAGATAAGATCAATAGACAAAAGTCAGTTGTGTTTCTATACAGTAGCAATGAATAAGCCAAAAATAAACAAGTCCATTGTCAGTAGAATCAAAAATAAAATACTTAGGAATACATTTAATAAAAGAAGGAAAAAAACTTATACTCTGAAGCTACAAAACACTGTTGAAAGAAATGAGAGAAGACACAAACAGAAAGACATCCCTTGTTCATGGATCAGAAGACTTAATAGTATTAAGGTGGCAATACTCCCCAGATCTATACATTCAACACAATCCCCCTCAAAATCCTAGCTGGCTGCATTGTAGAAATTGACAAGCTGATTCTAAAATTCCTATGAAAATGCAAGAGACCCAGAATAGCCAAAAAACCTAGAAAGAGAACAAATTGGAGGATCACGTTCCTTGATTTCCAAACTTATTACAAAAAGCTAATGAAGACAGCGTGGTGCTGGCGTAAGGATAGATGTATGGGTAAATGGAATAGAATCGAGAATCCAGAAATAAACCCTCACATTTACAATCAATTTTTGACAAGGGTGCCAAGACAATTCAATGGGGAAAGAATTCTTCAAGAAACAGAGCTGGAACAAATGGATATCCACATGCAAAAGAATGAAGTTGGACCATTACCTCATCATACACAAAAATTAACTCAAAATGAACCAAAGAGCTAAATGTAAGACCTAGAACTATTCAACTCTTAGAACAAAAAATAGGAGTCAATCTTCATGACTTTGGACAGGCAATGGTTTCTTAGATATAACACTAAAAGCACATACTAGACACGATCAGAATTAAAAACTTGTGCTTCAAAGGACACCATCAAGAATGTGAAAATTAAATCCACAGAATGGGGAAAATTTTTGCAAATAATGTTTCTACTGAGGGACATATGTAGAATATATAAAAAACTCATTTCTTGATAATGAAAAATAACTCAGTTTAAAAATGAGCAAAAGATCCAAAGAGGACATACAAATAGCCATCAAGCACATGAAAAGATGATCAAAATCATTAGCCATAAGAGAAATGCAAATCAAAACCACAATGAAATATCACTTTACACCCACTAGGATGGCTATAATCAAAAATCAGATAACAGCAAGCGTTGGAGGGAATATGGGGAAACTGGATCCCTCATACCCTGCTGGTGTAAATATGAAATGGTGTGGCTGCTTTGGAAAAGAGTCTGGCAGCTCCTCAAAAGGTTAAATGTAAGTGTTACCATGTGACCCAGCAATTCCACGCCTAGGTTTATACCTAAAAGAAAGGAAAACATATGTCCACACGAAAACTTGTACACAGATGCTCATAGCAGCATTAGTTATGATAGCCAAAAAGTGGAAACAACCCAAATGTCCATCAACTGATGAATGGATACACTCAATGTGCTATATCCATACAATGGAATATTATTTGTTACGAAATAAAAGAGATGAAAGCCTTTCGCCTCACTGCACCACGGAAAGCAAGATGGGGTCACCGGCAGCTCTATGGGAGCCATTTGCGAAAATTCAGCCAGGGTTCCTGATCTTGCCACGTCAGCTCAAACCAGCACGGCCTGATCTGGAAACATGGCCTCAATCTATGCCTCCAGTTTTTCCATCAGTACATGAAGGATATGGGCTTCAGGTTGGACTGAGTGATCTTCCTTGAATGGATTATCCAAGACATCTATCCGATGAAAGAAACAATGCTAGCTCTTTGTACATAAAATTTTTAAAAATCTCTTTTTAAAAAAAAGAGATGAGTGGGGCCGGCCCACTGGTGTAGTGGTTAAGTTCGTGCACTCCACTTTGGAGGTCGGGGGTCGCAGGTTCAGATCCCGGCACGGACATACACACCTCTTATCAAGCCATGCCATGGCAGACGTCCCATATAAAGTAGAGGAAGATGGGCACGATGTTAGTCCAGGGCCAATCTTCCTCAGCAAAAAGAGGAGGATTGGCAACGGATGTTAGCTCAGGGCTGGTCTTCCTCACCAAAAAAAAAAAAGAGAGAGAGATGAAACAGTGATACATGCTACAACATGAATGAAGTCTGAAAACATGATGCTGAGTCAAAGAAGTCAGTAACAAAGGACCACATATTGCATGATTCCACTTATATGAAATATCTGGAATAGGCAAATCAATAGAGAGAAAATAGATTAGCAGTTGCCTAGGGCTGGAGGGGATGAGGGGATTAGAGCTAAAAGGTACGGGGTCTCTGTGGGGGTGATAGAAATGTTCTAAAATCTATTGTGGTGTTGGTTGTACAATTCTGTGACTATACCAAAAGCCACTCAGTTGTACCCTTTAAATGGCTGAGTTTTATGTGAATTATATCTCAGTAAGGCTATTTGTAAAACACTGGGATAATAGGTAAATTTTTCCTCAACTTTTTCTTTTACCATTTAATAATAAGTAAAACTCTAAAAAAAAAATCAAATCACTATGAGAAAAAAATTTTCTAAAGTGGAATATCTTCAAAACCATGTGCTCCCAAAAGAAATGATAATTATGTGACATGATAGAGTTGTTAGCTAATGCTACAGTGGTAATCATATTGCAATACAGAAGTGCATCAAATCAATGCATTGTACACCTTAAACTTACACAATGTTATATGTCACTTATAGCTCAAATTAAGAAAACAAAAAGTGCTTGCAACTGAGAAGGAATTTCCAAGAAAAAGTCCCAGGTGAGGTGGGTCCAGGCAGCAGTGACGGAGCGAGCAGCAGCCTTGTGAGATGACAGCTTTGCAGAAGACACAACGTCCTGGAATGTGTGTCAGTCATGAGAGATGCAATCACAGCCTACCTCTACCATTGCTTCCACTGGCAAAGATCACCCACAATGATCACGGACGTTAATAAGGCATTATCCTAAAAATGAAACTCTCTCTAAAGTACAGAGTTTTTTTAAAAAAACTTATAACATCTTTTCCCCTCATTTATGTCCAATGCTACCAGTTCTCATGATGACAGATGTTCCAATCATTAGTTTTCTTTGATCAAATGAATTTAAAACATCTGCTAACACAAACACCTTAAAATAAAGCTCCAGTTATAGACATTCTCTTTTATCATGATACTTGAAGCTATGGTGTTCATTTTGTGTTGAATGGAAAAAAAATAGACAATTATTCTGAGCGGTCTGAAATAAAATTAAGTTTCTGGAGTAATTTTGGGTTTGAAAAGTTGCCGGGGGGTTAAACTATTCAGTTTCAAAGTCTGAAGTCTGGAAGACACTTGTGGCGAGGATTCTTCCACCTGTTAGAACAACAATAAAAATAAAATTAATTTTGTAAAAACGGAGTCAGTCCGCCCTGTGTACTAAAATGACTGCTTCTGCAGAAGGCATGATACATTTTCCCCACCCCTGGAAGGCTTGAGCAGACCAATCAGCTGCCAGCTCCACGTGGGATCATGCCTGCTTTTGCTCACTGGGGGAGCCCCAGCACCCAGCGCTGGACTGGCACGTAGAAGTGACTATTTGCTGAATGAGTACATATATCTAATTTCTAATGGTGTAGACAGGGCCCACTATGTAATCTGGCAGCCCAGTACAAAATTAGAATGTAGGCTGCTTGTTCAAAAATTAAGAATTTCAAGATGGCAACCACAGAACATTAAAACAAGTGTGGGGTCCTTCTAAGCACAAAGCCCTGGATGACTGGCTTATTTTCTCCTGTATTTAGTGCCCATGACCCACTGGTAGAATGTCATGTCTGTGAAGCTACAGACTTGTCTATTTTCCTCCCTCCAACATTTGGATCAGTGACTAACAGAGGAGCTAAGTTTTTTCTCAAATGCTGAAAGAGGGAAGGCAGAGAGGAAGACGTATCCATGCCAAGTTGCACAAAAAAGCCAAAAGGAAGAGATGAGATAAGTTTGGCTCATTTTAGTGAAGGAGGAGCCTAACTTGACTAAAGTGGAAAAGAAGAGTGGGAAACGAAATGATGCTGGGAAAGCTGGAATCAAACTGTGAAAGGTCTCAAATGGCAAGCTAGAGAGTCTAGAATTTGTGTTGTAGGCACCAGGGAGCCACTGATGGCTTCTGAACAAAGGAATGCGCTGAGCACTTCAGGGGGCTTAACTTGGTAACAATGTGTAGGGTGCATTAGGAGAATGGGAACAAGAGAGGGGCAGGCAGCCAGGTCAGCAATCATCCACCAAGATGAGAGAAGGATCTAAAACAGCCCAGACTAAATGGGGTGGAAGAAATCCCTGGGAGACAATTTGCAATCAACCTAGCAACTCACTGGAGGTAGAGGGTGAAAGCGAGGTGAGTCTAGGGTGACTCCAAGATTTTAAGCTTGTGTAACAGGGAGGAAGGGATTTGAAATGGAGAAACTAGAAAAGAGAGTAAAATGTTGGGTTGTGGGTCCAGAAAGTCCGTCCCTAGGAACAAAGACACCAGCTGGGAGCTGGTTCACTGCCTCCTCTTCAGTGTTATGAGCAGTGGGTGAAACACCAGGCCATTTACACGGCCCGTCTGGCTCCACCGGGAGCCATCAGCACAAGAGTGGGAACTATCACTTATCCGTGCTTTCCCAGCGCCTGGAATGTAGCAGAGAGCTGAACACTATTTGTTTGAAGAAATCAGCGGGGCAAAGGTGACAGCTGAAGCAGAGAAGGGGATCAGGTCTCAAAGGAAAAGAGAACTGAGCCTCGGGGAGATGGCGCCAGTCAGAGGATGGGGAGAAGAAAAGGAGTGAAGAAACGAAGGGGAGGTGAGACACAGAGATAGGAAGCGTCCGACACGGTAACCCCGAAACCAAGCGAGGGGAGCACGGAAACAGCAGTGGCAGGTAAAATGACTCAATGTCGGGCAAACAAGTCCCCCCAAACGAGACACAGCAGTTCCCCCCGGCACACCGCCTCCCACCGACTGGCGGGGTCACCCGAGCACCGGCCTGAAGCAGAGTGAGAAAGATCAACTGGGGTGAACCGGGCACAGGAGAGAGGAAATGTGCGAGGCGAGAGAACACTTGTTTCTAAGTCCTACAGCACAGTGTCACGCTAACGAAACACAGTCATTCATAAGCACGCTGAAGCTAGCAACGTGTAAACAGACCCGAGCACACGAGAACATCACTCCCACCCGAAGTTTGCTTGGACTTTCCGTGTCGTTCACGGCACAGGTTCTTTTGGACCCTCTCGATTTTGAGGGGTCTTCAGCTGTCTCCACTTCATCAGGTGAAGATAATTTCCATCTTCCAGGAAAGGAGAACGCCCTGTCATCAGCCGCAGAGGCCTCGCTTCTGGGGACGTCGTTTGTCACCGTGTCAGCTGTGGGTGATGCTGACGGCGGTGTGCTGGGTGCTCTGCTGGGTCCCCCGCTCTCTCCGGAGCTCTTTGATGGGGTTGCAAAGCCTGCTGGAGATGCACAGGTCATGGAGAGGTCGTTTTGCAAAAAATGTTTTAAACGAGTTCTTCTGGGGAAATGTGTTCTCCTAACTGCGCTCCGCAGCTGAGACTCTTCTGCGATGACGTAGACCCTGCAGCGGCCCCTCGTCACTGCGGTGTAAACGTGCTGCCAGTTCTGGCGACCCGCCTTCCCGACCACGTAGACGACTGTCTTCTCCTCAGACCCCTGAGAGGGAACAGTGTGTTAGGGAGAGGGAACACTGTGTAATAAGCCCCTGTCCTCAGACAGTCTACAAAGGTAGGAAAGACACAAGTCCTTCAAGTGCTCTCCAGCACCTTCCACCCGACTAGCACAGTCACGTAAATCCATCTGTGGCTCCATTTTATTCATTATCCAAGAACTCACATTGTCCAGTTACGCTGCTAAGTTCAGGTCTCACAGAACCACACCTGGCTTGTAGAAACCCAGCAAGAAACTTTAAAGATGGCACGCAGTGCTAAATCTCCCTTAATAGAGGAATTTAAAATAACTGGATGGGCTTTATGGGTAAATGCGTTATCCCACTGTTACTTATATAACAAAAAATGGACACCTTAAAGATCCAATAACAGGAGAATAAATGTTTATTTATATCTATTTTTATTTATTTATAGTATAAATGTATCTATTTATACTATTTTGCAAACATCAAAGATGCTTTAAAATATAACAAAATTTTAAAAATTGGATACATATAAAGAATGATCACAACTATGTAACACAAAATAAAATTACCCTGACCCAAAAAAGCACATACAAAATGAACATAAATATGTAACAAAGCAAAATAAATCACACGAAAAAAGGGAAGGAAATTTTATCAAAATTTTAACTAGTCTGTCTCCAAATGGAGGGCCTGTGGATGATTTTTTCCTTCTACTTTTCTGTATCTTCCCATTGTTGAGCCACTTATTACTTTTATCAAGATAAATAAAAGAGAATAATGAATCTTTGTTTTTTAAGTTTAGCAAACCAAGAACTGTAAAGGCAAGAAAAATGCCCAATGTCACCAGGTAACCATGAGAGAACAATTTCAAGCTCTGTGGCTATTCTTAGTCCCTGTGTTTTCAGCACCAACATCAACTAAGAGGTGGTTATAACATTATCCCCAACGCTCCCACGTTCGCCCTGCCAAAAAAGGAACTGTGGGAGACAAATGATGAGCAGGGGGGGCATTTACAGATCCCCCATAAAAAACCTCTCACACGGCTAGCACTTCCATCTCCCTGGACACAGAGTCGGAACCAGCTCCTCAGATTATAAATTTGATAAATACCTCCCTCCAATGCTACCGAGTCTCAGAAACTGACTTAAATGATACTTGATTATACAAATGCTAATTACATTTTGCAGATATATAGCACCATTTCTCATCTTGGCCTTTATATTGTGTATTCCTAAAGAGATAAATGTCTACCTAAACTTAGCTAACCGAGTTCTTAACCATCAGTTAAGTAACACTGAGGACAACTGAATAGCCTCATAATCAGCCTCCCTGCACCCCACACCTGCTACAGTCCACTGTCCTCACGGCAGCCACGGTGATATTTGTAAAATGCAAATCCAATCACATCAGACTCTGTTTAAAACCCATTAATGGCTCCCAGGCTCTCAAAATAAAGTCCTAACTCCTTAATATGGTTCGTATGGCCCTTCAAGAGCCAGCTTTGCCCTGCTCGTCTCCCTCCTCCTTTCCCCTTTCCTTCCCAGGAGCCATGCTCCATCCGGCACAAGCAATCTCTCTGTGGTGCTGTCAGTGCTCCCCAGTCTGTGGCCTCCGTCTGGCCCCTTCTGGATTAGCTGCCCCATCCATGGACTTCCCAGCACCCTGTACATCCTCCATCACAGAATTTTAACCAGACTGGAATGTAACTGTCTGCCTTCCTAGTGTACTCCTCACTGGACTGTAAGCTCTGTGAAGGCAGGGCTACATCTGTCTTGCTCACTGCTCTTTATCCAGTGTCTCATTGAGTGAATGAGGATAAAAATTAAAATGTCATGCCAAAGGTGTGCTCAGCAGTGGAACATGGACACCTAACTTCACCTAAATAACCTGCTACAAATCACTCGTCCATTTCTTTAAATCTTCCTTGAATCATTAAAACTGTCAAACTTCTTAAGGAGGCAAATCTCATATATTTACTTTTAATTATGTATACTTCTATTATCTAAATTTGTTCTAAAACTCAACAGCTGTACGAATAGACACAACTCATTAATACCCTTCATGATTTTATAGACTTAGAATCTGAAAGTCTACATGGACCTTAAAGTAAGGGTCAAAAAACTTTTTCTGTAAAGGCTCAAAGAATACATATTTCAGTCTTTGCAGGCCAGATGGTCTTTATGGCAACTACTCAACTCCTCCTTTGTGGTACAAAAGCAGTCATAGCCAATATGTAAATGAATGTATGGCTGTGTTCCAATAAAACTTTATTTACAAAAACAGGTGGTGAGCCACATTTAGCTACCATATTGGATAATGCAGTCCTTGAAGGCACTATGAGGTGACCTGGCCCCCTATCCCTCTACCCTCCTCACCCCACATTACTTTCCTGACCTCATCTCCTGTCACTCTCCCATATGGTCTCCTTGCTGTTCCTATTCTTCAAATATGCCAGAAAGGCTCCCACCTTAGAACACTGGGCTTGGCTATTCCCTCCACCTAGAATTTCCTTCTCCCAGATACCCAAGTGGTTAAATTCTTCACCTCCTTCAAGTCTTTGCTCAAATGCCACCTGCTCAGTGAGGCCTACGCTGACCATCTATTTAAAATTACAACCACACCCTACCCCTTTTCCAGGGCTTTTACCACCTTCTAACATAATATATAGTTTACTTATTCTTTTACACCTGTGTCCGTCTCTGTCCTCTTCCCCACCAAATGTAATCTTTATGATGATGTGAAGGTATCTTTGCTTCGTGGACTGACCTATACCAAGGACCAAGAACAGAGTCTGACTCAGTAAATATTTGTTGAACTAGACTAAACTTGGGAGAAACAAACTATGCTGATACAAGATAACAATCGTGAATGTTCTCAGAGGTCAGAGACATTATTTCAACCATGAAATAAGAGCCAGATTCAATAAAAGGAACATTCCAAGACATCTACTCCAACCTCAACCCAGTAATAATAAAGACCCCTTCACTCTTCATTTGTCCAGAAATGCAACAGTAAGACTGGATTATGATTTGAGGAAATCTCTTGGAAGGAAGAGCAAAATGACGACAAGATGGAAAATCGTAGAGAAATAGGAGAGATTGATAAATTTAAATAACCAGGTCTGGAGGTCCAATATAATAGAGGTTCTAGGAAGATAAAACAGAGAAAACTAAAGACATTATTAAAATCTTACAGAAATTATTCAAGAAAATTTCCCAAAATTGAAGGATATGAGTTTCCAGGAATACAGAGATCCCATCATAAAGATCCACGGGAGAAACTTCTCCAGGATCTCACAGCCAGGAATATGCACTTCTTAACAAACGTTTGTTTGTTTTTTTCAATCTAACACAGTCAACTGACTGCTTCTCTTTGCTTTGGGAACTTCGGCCACAAAAGAACTTAAAGCCAAATCTGCAGTCTGCATGAGCAAGCAAGCAGTGTGTGTGCACACAGGCATTCTAACCCACTCCTAGCAGGAATCCTTTTAAC
Organism: Tapirus indicus; assembly: GCA_031878705.1. NCBI lineage: Eukaryota > Metazoa > Chordata > Mammalia > Perissodactyla > Tapiridae > Tapirus > Tapirus indicus. The sequence continues at coordinate 150,762,670 of CM062918.1, read as the reverse complement.
TTCTCTACCTTTATTTTCCGCTTAACATCGTTTCTTTATCTTTTTTACAAAATTATGCTGACTTGTAGGCAGTTTTTGTATACCATTTCAAAATCTTTTTGAAACTGAGATGGGGTAATAAAATACCATCAACTTAAAAAAAAAAAAACCCATGCTAATTAATGTTGCCTACCAGTAGAGGATACAGGCTAACATAAATTTTTCTGCATAAAAATGTAGGTTGATGGAGCTTCGTCATTAAAGCAACATACCAACATCAGAGTGGGGACCTCAAAACAACGAGATAATTAATAGAACCACTAATAACTTATGAAATTTCAAGAGTATTCAAATAAAGCTTAAAGGCAAGTTGCATTAAATGCAATATGGTGTCCAGGATTAGTTCCTGGAACAGAAAAAGGACGTAAGTGGAAAAACTGGTGAAATCCGAATAAAGCATGTCGTTTATTTAACAGTATTGTACCAGTAGTAATTTTTTAGTTTTGACAAATACACCATAGTTATATAAGATGTTAACATTAGGCAAAGCTGGGTGAAGCGTATAGGGGACTATCCTTCCAACTCTTCCTTAAGTCTAAAACTATTCCCAAATAAAAAGTAGTTGCCTCACAAGGATGGAGTGGGGAGACATTTGTCAAAACCCATCCAAGTTCATGGGCCGGCCCAGTGGTGTACTGGCGAACTTCGTGTGCTCTGCTTTGGTGGCCCAGGGTTTGAGGGTTCGGATCCCCAGCACAGACCTCTGCAGCACAGACCTACACACCGCTCATCAAGCCATGCTGTGGCAGTGTCCCATATACAAAACAGAGGAAGACTGGCACAGTTGTTAGCTCAGGGCTAATCTTCCTCAGCAAAAAAAAAAGTTTTTAAAAATAAATCAAAATTTAGACAAAAAAAGATCCACAATGAACAGACTATCTAAAGCTTAAATAAGCAAAAGATCAGTGAAAGTGTCATACCAGGCAACACTGGAGACTGAAGCAGGAGGAAGATTCAGTCTCACTGTCCCAACCCTTCTATCCTAGTGGGAGGGGAAGGCCCGAAGGATGAGGTTCTAACTATAATGTCTTGGTTCCAGAATAGAGTCTGAGGCAAAAAGAGCAGAAGGGTAATGTCTGTATAGTATTTTCTGTACTTTTGTGCATTTTGTTTCCTAGTTAAAAAAATAAAAGCAACAAAAATTAAGAAGAAAATAATGCAAGATATTCTATGGCGTGGCAAGCTATTTAAAATCGCTTGATACACGTGCATTCTCACCTGAAAAGTGTGAATAGTTCTCGCCCATGCATGTTTTATGTGACAAAGTTGCATTAGTTTCCGAAAATCCACAGTTACTTCCAAGCCAGCCATATTATCAATGGTCACATATCTTCTCTTTCCAAAGGTTACATCAGTTATATCCTGTCACCAAAACAAACAACTGTTCTGTATGTTTTCAAATATGCGTTCTGTAAAGACATTCCATCTTGGTGTCAAACATAAAATGCAAGCACCTTATAAGTAAAATAGCATGTATATTCATTACAATTGTTAAGAATTTCAAAAGGCTTAAAATCTAGCTTAAGCACAAACTGAATAGATACACACCCAAATATTTCAACAAACACAAATGGAAGGTTTTGGCCCTTGAAACGTAACCTTAAGTTGACTCTCTGGAGAACAGTCTGTATTGTCTTTCTTACTTGGAAGTCTACCTATACTCTTTGCATAAAGTTTACTTTTCCTCATAGCTTTTAAAGAATAAGCATATAAGGTTAAGAGGGTATTTATACAATGAGAACAAATTCAAGGTGACCATTTCTATAGTTTCTATAAGCAGCAACCAAGGAAAGGCTGCTTTGTAAAATACAAGTGTGTCACTTGTGTCTTGGTTTTTGTTACTTAAGCACTTCAAACTTATTAAAAATATGTTTCTTCACAAAGTCTTCCAGAAAATATGAGAGAAGCACTTCCCAAGTCATTTTATGAAGCCAGTATTACTGACACCAAAACAAAGAAGACATTACTAGAAAACTACAAACCAGTATTCCTCATAAACACAGATGCAAAAATCCTTAACAAAAAATAATGGAAGAAGAATGTCAACTCTGATATGATTAGATTCTGAATCAATCCTAGGGCAATAAAAAAAAAACTATCTCTAATAGGTAAAAAGGTACTATTTTTCTGTTATCACTTACATTTGTTATGAAAAATATTTCTCCATTGCAGAGTCGAATACCACTTTCAAAGTCATGCTTATTTTCAGCAAAACCAGGAGAAGTACCATTAACGTCTGCACCGCTGACCTCCAGTTCATTATTTTGCTGACTGCTGGGGGTGTGAGGGAGTAGGTCTGAGAGATACGCATTCCTGGTACAACAGATTTTATCACCAACTCCAAATTCAAGTCTCTTCTGATGGTCTCTGGGTTAGAAAATAACACATCGACAAAGTCTGGAAACGCTCAATTTCATCTTTTTTTAAGCATTAACTCCCAACTCAGATCCGACCCAATTCTCAAAATAATTTCCACACTCTCTTTACTTCACTTTGTTCTCCAAAGGTCCACAGGAAATCAGGCCCCCACTGTTGTGGTCCAATTACCCACACTCTGCGCCGCCCCCAAACTCAGTGACGTTTCCTAGCCCGATGTTTTCAAGGTAGAAATCTTGGCATAAATGCTGATGTCTCTCTTCCCCCCCATATTCTAAAAGTTACCCAAAATCTTACTGATTCTACCCTTTACATTCTCCAGTCTCTCCTATCACTACCCTATCTCAGGTCTGACAGCACTTATCCATATTTCTCTTATGATAATTATGACATGATATCAGAACAATAGCAGCAAATTTAATAAATGCTGGTGATATTCGAGTTACTTAAATAATTGCCTGAGGTATATTATTTCATCTCATCCTTATACAGCCAGAGGGAAATTCTGTGTAAGTATCCTCTTTTACATACATGGAAAGGTGTGTTACCTGCCCAAGTGCACAGTTACCGGGACCCAGACTGGGTGGCTCCAATCTTGTGCTTTTTAACCCTTTGTTCAGCTACCTAACTCAGTTTTTTGTGTGTCTTCCCTCAACAGACAGGGAGCTCCTCCTGGAACTTCTACATCTCTGGGTTCTCTGCACTTAATAAGTAGAAGGTGCAGATAAATGCAAGAGAAGTGAGTCATTTTTCCTATGTGTAAATGGAGTGGCTTTTCTCCACTCATATTTCTCTGATAGATGTTCACTAAGGTGCTCTCTGCAGGGCTCCTGTTACTAAGCCTCTTGGACACACTACACACATATTGTAATTTGAAAAATTCTGAATTCCCCACACTCATCTTGCAGAAGCTGGAGGCTGCCAACCTGGGAATCACAAGGAAAATTTTGTTCCTTATTTTTCTTATTCCACTGATTACCAAAAAGTCAATTCCTAAGGATATATATTATATTTAATTGAAGAGATCATTTTACTTCGCTAATGAAAAAAAGATTTTTAAATATGTGGCTATGGTGATAAATGTCAAAATAGACAAAAGAGAGAATCAAGGAGGGGTTATCCTCCAAGCCCCATCCTTTAGTGCTCACTTGACGAGGCGGCCCGTGTAGTACTTGCAACAGCAGGCGTTGATGACGTCACAGTCTTGCCTGAAACAGGAAAATGGAAGGGTCACCTTAATGATATCTGCTTTGCGCTTATTTGTTATCAACAATTACGATACCCTGGATTCTATAAAGTTTCCAGGACTTTCTCCAGGAAAAACTATTTTGTCATTTTTATCTTAATATAAACCTTTGTACCATTCACATTTCCTGGGAGATTCCAAATATAATATTTGGAAGAAAGAGCCCTGTTTAGAAATTTCCCTCTGCCACGTCTAACAAAGAAATACCCCAAAATAAGACAGTAAATTAACAGCGATGAACTACAAGAGTTTCCCCTTCAAACAGGATCTATATCAATAAAGCGAAAGATTTAAAAGCTAGATTAAAATATTGTAAATGCTTTACCTTCTAAAGGCAATAAATTGCGATTTTTTTGCATCTTGTAGGTCATTTTCTTTGAGTAAAGTTCTAACCGCAGAATATAAATCTGATAATTCAAGAGAAAAAAGTTAACACAGAAAAGCACCAAATTACAACACTGTTTCCATGGAGAAACTAATTCAGAATTCCCGCTAAGGGGTCTGGGAAAACATCTCACCAAACAGAATACAAGTTCACCATGGGAACATCAACCTCATTCGCTCCATCAGCCACAGCAACAGAAAAGAGAACGGAGACAAGGGTTCCAGACACCCTCTCCTCAACAGAGAAGTCACCACCTGCCAGGACAGCTCCTAATCTGTCATATAGTCACTGCATATTTACTGACGGTTTGTGAATGCTGAATTTAAAACATGAGCAAGAGGACAAAACATGTAACAGAACTGCTAACCTAGGGCTTCTCTCTGTTTTAAGTTCTGGTGGTACTAGTAGTATTGAGTTATAATTTGAGAATCTATATGCTTTGCATATGATATTTCATTTAATTTAATCTTCACAACACTCAATGAGGCAGGTATTATTATATCCAGGGCTGGTATTTAGCTGACCCACACCAGTATAAAATACTGAGATACTTCTATAAGGCTGGAAAATAGCTACTCCCCAAATACCACAATGCCCCACCCCCACCCCCACCTGTCTTCCTTCCCCCAGAACCCCCAGACCTCCCCATGATTCAGCAACTAAAAGGTTAAGCCTGGCACAGCAGGGGCATCCACTCCAAGAGTGACCGCACCCTACCAGCTATTGAGTAGTCACTATCACACTGCTTACATCCTTGTTGTGAATGGGAAACAGAGGCTCCTGGAAGTGAAAGCAAATTTCCTGGAGTAAAGTGGCCGGCCTCCCTCTTTCAGAGCCCAGATCATTGACAATGACATCCACCTGTAACTTGTCCTTCCTCAGAGCAGTGAGAAGCAGCCTTCCTCTAATCCCTCTCAGCAATATTATAAAACAGCGAACATTTCTCATGAGAGAAAGAAGATATAAGAATTTGAGTAAGAACATTCCAGGCTTTTGTGCCTTTCCCTCATAGCAATGAATTGCAGGGGAATGAAAAAGTCAGGACTTGTGACACCCTGCTCTAGGAAGACGGAATCAGCTGCTCACCGAGCCCTTCAGTTTCCAGATGAAGAGAGGATTATCACTAAAAAGTGGCCCATACTCAGCTGACCCCAGCCTGGCCAGCCCGAGCAGGAATTTCCAAAGGCCTCACAGAATACTGTTTTCCTTTACATGTCCAGGATCGTGCTTGCTTTTTTCATTCTCCCTACATCTCGCAGATAAATACGTGCACTGCATTTCATTGATTCTGAGAGGTACATTTTTCTCACATTTTAACATCTCTAAAATTCTAGCCCAGCCATGAAGCCTGTCTTAGGTCTTTGTACTTTGCAATAGTGGGAATAATTTATTCAATAACTAACTTAATTATTAATGAAAAAGTACTATATGCCTCCCTAAGGAACATTTATTTCATTCTCTTAAAGAAGAGATAATCTTCCAGCCAAAGTTTGTAATTAAGATAGAAAAACAGCATCAGCTGAGCTCTGCTGCCATTCTGAAACAGACAACTTTCTCTTTTAAGTATGTTCTTATTAATGTAAAGAATGGGGGCCAGAAATAAAAATAACCATATTTTAGGTAGATCTAAATGGAGTGGCAAAGAGGGCAAGTTACTTAACCACCAAAGTCTCATTTTCTCCATCTATACTAGTACCTACTATTAGCTAAGCTGTTGTGAGAATAAATATTATCTATTAATTATTCACAATATATTTAATAAAAAATCACAAAACAATATGCATCTTATATTCCAAATTATATAAAACTAAAATGATATGTTTCCGTACAGCTATATTAAGGTTTAAAAGGTTAAACACCAAGCTCTCACTATATAAGTGACCTTTATGGGGTTGTCTTGGGAGAAGAGGAAAGAGGAAGATTACAGGGAAATATTAATTTTTACTTCAAACAATTGTGAATCATTTGACTTTTTTTAATGAATATAAATTATTTCTATAATCCAAAAACCCAAAAAGGCATTTATAGAATACTGTGTATTATATAATCCCATTTAAAAAGAAAAAAGATTATTGCAACATATGAATAACACTAACCCAAGGGAACTGAGATTGTGACACAGACAAAGGAGGAAAGGCCTACAGATAAAGTTGTTGTCACTTGATTTCACTACAGAGTGAAAGCAGCCTTTAAGGATAAAGGATATGCCTTTAAGAATTGTGGCAACGACAACAAACCCTCAATAATAATCATTTAAATCTTCACAAATTCAATGTTGAGCAAACTATTACACCATTAAAAAAAGATGGCTAAGTAAGTTTATAATATAATAAAGACCAAAGGGTTTAATCTATGTAAATAAACTCATTTGCAATAGATAATTCAGTATCTATAATTCACAAAAAACTAACATTTATACTCGAGTGCCTCAAAACTGGTGGACGCCCTCAACCCTCACAACAGCTCCACAGGCCCCGTCACTTTGATTCCCATCTTAGAAACGGTTAAGTGATGGGACACAGTCATACATAAGGAGAAGATTCCCTATCTTATGCTCTCACTCAACTCTGTCATGTTGTCAACCATCTCTAGAAGCAGTGCTTGTCCATTTTATAAGAAACAGAACTCTGAGGAGACCAACATGGCAACAGTTTGACATCCATGACGTTTGTTTCACAAATGCACTCAATCACGAATGTATTTACTTTTCCAACTGCTGTAAACGAAAACCTTCAATGGTTAAGACATGCTTTCTCCTGAATGAACTTGGCTTACTGGGGCTTTACTCTGTTTTAAACTAATCATCCACATCCATTTATTCACTCAACAAATATTTACTGAGCCCTTAGTGTGCATGTGTCAAGAGCTTACTTCTTTAAATAATTCTAGGGTAATCTGCTTTTGATGATTAATAAATTAGTTCATTTTACTAGCAGCATTTATCTTCACTGTCAAATAAATTATAATGTCATTTAATAACTATATTAAAAAAATGAAATACTTAGCCCTACAGAACACAGTTTATACTTACGAGATCGATGCTCATTTTTTGATAACTGAGAACTGGCACCCTCTTCTGGGAGCCTGACAAAAATAAATGTTTTATCTTGTGCTGAGACAGAGAATATTGTGTCGTCAGAGATATTCAGCTCTGCATCAAATTTCGGAAACTGGCGTCTCGAGATTCTTAAATAAAGATAAAATATACCAAGAACATTAGTATCCAAAAATGTGTCTTCATGAATGATCAGAGATAATGTCATTACAATAATTAATATCTGCTAATAGACAATAAATAGGGTGAAAAGGTTACCCATAGATACATTATTAACAGTAAATGACTTTTAAAATAGAATTAGCAAAACCATAATGTTATATTTATATCAATCAGTCCCTTACCCCTAGCAAAATAAATTAGGAAAAATTGTCAGGGAATTTACTAAGCATCATTCTGAGACCTTGACCTGCTCTTCTCTAGACCACAAAAGAACCACACAAGGTAGTAGCCTCATTTCACAGGTGAGCAACATGAAGCTTCATCAACTGTGGTGGGTGCCCCAAGCGCAGAGGTAGAAGGCAGGGGAGCTAGGAGGAAATCCAGGCCCATTTGGCTCCACATTCTTTTCAATTTAAGTTAACTTGGACTCTTTGAGGCCTTTTCCATACATTTATATCATACTGTTTCTTTTCTCCTTTTTTCTGCGTATATCATGTATACGGCCTCATTTTTCCAGTGGAACCAAGTATCCACATTTTCTCTCTGCTTCTATTCCCTCCTCATCCTTCTTTTGTTCTTACATTTCCCAAGACGAGCAAATCATATCAGAAAACAGAGTAAAGAGCAGGTGCCTGTTACAATAGAGTCTTTTGTTGGTTATTTGGAAGAAGAATACTCCCTGAAAAGACCCAAAAGCAGCCTGGTTATCAAGGATAGTGGTACCCTCGATGCTTCCTGCCTCCCGGCACAGGCCTTGGGGCTCTTATTTGAGAGGCTGGTCACAGTGGTCAGGCCCTTTGTCCAGCTTTGCTGTGTGTGTCTCCCCACTCTGGGCCTTGGAGAATGGCAATCGCAGCATGTCTGCTGTGTCAACACCAGCTGGAGCCCAGTTATCCAGACAGCCGAGGGTGGAAGGCCCCATTTGCCAGCTGCCCAGGTGCCTGGGGTCCAGCCCCTCCCTGGGCGGTTGGGGTGGGTGGGCCAGTGGGCAGCTCCCCACCTATGACTCACCCATTCACCCACAGGGCTGCCTGGCCTGGGCTGGGCAGGTGTTCGGAACCAGCAAGGGCAGCCCCAGACAGGGAGCAGGACTTAGGAAGGACCAGTGCAATATCCCCTTGGCACAGCTCAGGGGGACTTCCTGGCAGAGGCAGCCTTCCAGCCTTTGAAGGCTAAGTTTGGGGCTTATTCAACCCTTCCCAACAGGGTTGAAAAGGAGGAAGAAGGCTGTCCCTGCTGGAAATATCCCAGATCCAATGTTTTGGATTCTGAGAATCACCGTGGACTTCCTGTTTTGCTTCTGTCACTGGGATCCTTCTCTCACCAAATATTTGGTGATGATGATTTAGAAGAAATGATGAAAGGAGCACAGCTCAGCCCAAATGATATCAAAAGGATTACTAAAGGAATTTCTAAGTTTATCTAACTTTATCTAAGTTTCAGATAAAGCTGAGTTCTAAGAAATCTAATGTGTTTTAGATTCTTTCAAGATTTGCAGGCTTTCAAATGACCAATCAGCTACCAACATCCCAAAAATGAGGTGGCCTTTAGGTAGCAGCAGAAGGGTTATAGGAAATGAATATTATACATCCAACTCCATTATTTTTCTTAATGTCTTAAATCAGACCTACAGCATCTACCCTATTCCCATCAATTCTTCCTCTACTCCTGCTGTCCTAGCCAGGGCAGACAGGGCCATAGAGAAAGTAGGTTTTGAGTGTTCTAGTTTCTGCTGACATCCAACCAAAGAAATGTTCAAGCAACAAAAATAACATCCTGTAAAAGAGAATCAAAAACAATGATAAATTTTGGCCCAATGAATAAAAGAGTGTTGGTATTCTAAGGTCCCATTCCATCTATTACAGAGGATCATTCTAAAGTCTCCTGCAAAGACTAAGGGACGAGGATTCTTTTCTACTTTAAGGAGAGTAATATGCCATGGGTGCCACCCGGATTCACCAAGCAGTGAATACCATATTTACTTTTTTTGCTTTGAGCTCCTGTTACAAAAACTAGGGGAAACTTTGTCCCCAATTCTCCCCTGAACTCTAATAAAATCATTTCCAAGCCTCTGTTCCCCCTGGGCTTATTCTAGTGTCTAAGCTTGAAGCTTAATTCACATATATACTTTTCAAATCAGGAAAACACATTCATTCTTTAATTTCAATAATAATTTATGCTGAATCAGTAATGAAAAATATTAACTTTGCTTTTCTAACTGTGGGGCAAAAGGTATATATATACCTGAAGGACAGAATAGGTTTGCTAAAATAGCAGAGTAAATGTACTGCACTGAATCACCCTAATTCTAAAGTTAATATGTATTTTTTTACCTTTTATTTCTAATATAACAGAGAGAAAATGCAGAATTTTAGTCATATTGTACCTTGTAGCATTGTCCACAATGAGCTCAGATTCTGCCCTATGGTTTGTCTTTAGTTCAATGGCACAATTTCTTGGCTTAAGAGTCTCAAAAAGATCTGTCAGCAAGTTGCCAGGTTCAATGCTGGGTAACTGCCTAATATCACCTAAAAGGAAAAAAAAAAAAAACCATAGACACAGGAGGTTTTAGGTAACTGGGGTCCTGAAATTTAGAAATTATTTTTATTTCTCCCTACTGCTACACGGTATAATTACAAAGACTTACTCTTTAGGAAGAAAAGCCCAAAAAAATCTTTGTCTAAAATTACTTAAGAACATTGTCTTTAAAAATATTTAACAAAAAAATTCAAATTAAACAATATAAGATATAAAAAATAGGATATCACAATAAGGTAAAATCTGAATTGAACTTCTGTCATACCTATAACCACAGGCAAACTGTGTAAGGGCAAGTGTTTTAGCCAATACGTAAAAAAACAACAGGGTTAGATATCTAGTATTAAGTCACTTAACCTTGCTCAATATCTTACTAAACATGGAAGAATCTATGGCCTCAAATAAATAAATATAGAAAATAAATAATGCATTTGATAATAGATAAATTCCAGTAATGTAATGATAATGTTCTGCTTTTTATTTTAAACAAACCAACCAACCCTAGAGATAAGGAAAACCATTTTCTGGGTGGAAACTGGGAGACCACTTAAGCCATTAATAAAATCAACGGCTTATAAAATATCCTCAAATACCTAAAGAAAATTATTTATATACAATTTGATGCTCACATCACAATCCTATTTTTCTCCATTAGATCACAGAGTCTACAGAGCACCATCACCCAATAGAATCTAACTGAAGCTCATCAGAACTGGAAAGGACTCAAGAGGCGGGTGAGTCCTAATTTGAGTTGTTAGCTTAAAATCATAAAATGACTTTTAAGTGGCCTATAATTCAGACTTCTTACTATTTCCAAATGATCTACATCCTGATTTTCCCTGAGTCTGTGACATTTTTACTATTTTAATAGTCACCATTTAGGTGATTAGCAGTAACCCCCTCTAACTCTATTTCATTCACATCCTAGCCTGCTAATATTCTGGCCAAAGCAAAGAGTTGCCTAAGCTGCCACAGAGAGTGAGCAGACTGAACTCAGGGCAGGGTTAGCAGGGGCTCTGAGGAAGGCTTCCCACCTTTAGTACATGGATATGAAAACAGTGAAATGGAATAAACAACCTACAAACCACAATGCTGCGAACCAGGCAATTCGAAGTCCAACGATATTTCAACTTACCAAGGATAATAAGCTTAGAAAGTCTGGAGTGCTCACACAATAATTTTAAAACCGATTTGAAGATTCTTACAGATACCAAACTCCCCTCATCCACAACCAGAACTTTAACTGAAGAAAATTTCCATGGCATGTCCGTGGCCGCCATTTTTGTCTTCCATGAATAGAAACTGTAATTGACCTACAAGCAAAGTATGGCATTTCTAAATTCAAGTTATAAAATTTACAAAAGAAATACATTTAACATGTTATTTTAAAACAAAACTCTTAAATAGTAGGGGGTGGGGAGGGTACAGGTGGAGTAACATAGAGAAAAGGCTAAAAAAATCGAGAACACAGAAATTATAGGGATGAATACACAGAAAACATAGAACAAATACATTAAAAACAAAAAAAGATCAGATAGTTCAAAAATTGCTTCCTTGTGAGTACTTAGTGTGTTTAACTTAACCAGCTTCATGCACAGCACTATTCCACTGCAAAAATCTCAACGCTCCTCTTAGTGCTCTTGAGCAGGGAAAACTTCCCATTCTTTTCTATTCCCAAATAAACCTCTTAGCCTTCTGAGATAACCCACTCACTGAAGGCCTTATTCTCCCCACTATAATACTCCATTCTGGAAATAAAGTGCTGTCTTCCCAACCGAACTATGAAAATACTACATTTTCTTCTAGAATTCTAAACTCCCTTACTTCCCCAACATTTAAAAAGCCACCACCAACAAGAACAACAAACAACTAAAAAAACTATTTATTACAGAAATAATAATACTTACTATTTAAAAAATATAGATGAGGGGAAAAAGTTTGTAAAATTACAACCAGAGCATGTTAAATATTTTGGTGTATGTCATTCCAGAAACGTTTCTATGCTGTAAGTGTGCATATCTATGTATATACAGATTTTTTTAAATGGTATCATTTATTTAATTTTTCTACTAAAACTAGACTCAACATGTTTATTAAGTAAAAGCCTTCATATTTCCCATCCAAATGGCTCAATTCCCTTCAACAAAACCTCCCATTCTCTCAGTGGCCTTGTCTCACAATAGAACATTTGGAATCCCCACTAATTGTTTCCTTTCTTTTATTGCACATATTCAACTAGTTACTTTAGAAATGCCTGACTGACACTTTCCACTGTATTTCTAGTGCCAGCAACTCAATATAGGCCCCATCTATGAGCATCTAGATCACTCCGATAGCCTTATAGCCAGATTCCCCACACCCCAATAATCCAAGATGGGACTGCCAGATAATATATAAGACACCCAGCTAAATCTGAGTTTCAGAGAAACAATAAAGAACTTTTTAGTATAAGTATGTTCAATGCAACATTTGGTACATACTCAGCAGATCTGCTAAATCTGGGAACCCTAGCAAAAGGGTGATCAATAAGTGGAGTAAGTGCCACTTCAGCGCGCTCCTCGGTGCCTTACACTCTCTCCTGAGCCTAAACGTGGCTTCAGAAATGTTTTCCCAGCATCCCAAGCAGATAGTAAGATGCCACCAATTGATCAGAGTTGGAGCATAAGATGAAATTTAACAATGATCCCTCTCTGGCCTCTCCTCTTCTAATTCAATCCTTCAGACTAATCAGACATGAAGGCATATTGGGAAAAAATCATGACCTGATCAGGAGACTCCTCCACCAGTGAGCTCCACTGAACCTCTCCAGGTCTACATCCATTCACGAGACAAATCAAGGTAATGGGCAAAGTAATGTCTGAGGTAATAGCACAGCTCTATGATTCTATGTAATCTTCCTTAAAACTGTTTTCTTCATTTCACTCTCTTGCTTAAGAACTTAAACGGCTCCCTAGGAAATCAAGTCCAAGCTTCTTTAAGTTTGCAAGGTCTATAATAAATGAGGAAATTATAGCACCATGAAAAGAGCAACAAGCTAGGAGGTCAGATATCTGAGTTCAAGGGCTAGTTCTGCACCTACTTAAGATCTTGGGCAGGTCATTTAACACCCCCAAATTTCAACTGGTTCTCTGTAAAATGAAAATAACATTATCTACCCGCTTCACTGGTTTACCAAGGATTTAATGAGATGTCAAATACTTTACAAACTTTAAAGCTCAAATTCCCAGTCTAAACCAAGTTTAGTTTCCATTATTTTGCAATACACAGCCTTCATTCCAATCAATGCCATCACCTCAAAACCCTCTCTACCCACTATGATCACTCTCCTCAATGCCTCTGGAGAGGCCTTTCCCCTAAATATAATGCCCTTCTCCTCACCGGAGCCTCCCTGTCCTTCAGAGTCCAATTCAATTATTATTTCCTTCAGAAATCTTCCAGTGACTAAGGTCCTTGATCTACAGAACGGCAGGTCAGGGCAAGATGAACCTCCCTAACTCTTCATAAGTTTAAAACTTCATGACTCTTAACTACAGCCAAAACTCTTTCAAGTATATTAATTCACTTGAAGTTTTTTTTAATGTGACTATTTGCAAGCACTGGTGTAAGGGAAGGAGATAAAGAACTAAACCAGGTGATCAAAGTCCTACTTTCATTCTACAAAACATAAACCTTTCTCTTCCAACTCCAATGCTTCTCAAAATACGGTCTGTGGACCATGACATGTTTATAACCAGTCCCAACGAGAAACAGAGCTTTGCCAGAAACCAAACTAACTACATTACTGAGCATACACTGTAGTTCAGCTGACTTTTTTTTTCATAATAAGACTTTCTCAATGAAGGCAGCCGTGCACTTATGTACTTTCTGACACTTACTCCTCTCTCACTGCAAAACCAGTAAGGGTTTACAGACTCACTGTTTTGAGCGACACTGATCTAAATGATCAGCTGGTGGCCAGCCCGGTGGCGTAACGGTTAAGTTCACGTGCTCCGCTTCAGCGGCCTGGGGTTCACAGGTTTGGATCCAGGGTGCGGACCTATGCACCGCTATCAGGCCATGTTGTGGCGGCGTCCCACATATAAAGTAGAGGAAGACAGGCACGGATGTTAGCCCAGGGCCAGTCTTTCTCAGCAAAAAGAGGAGGATTGGCAATGGATGTTAGCTCAGGGCTGGTCTTCCTCACAAAAAACCAACAAACAAAATAAATGACCAGCTGCTACACGGCAGGGATCCAGAAGACATTCAATAAGTACCTACTGACTGTTGTCAGGAAGAGATGAACAATAAACTCATAAAATGAAGTTTGTCTTTAAGGCAAGTGTTTTATCTAGAAAAAAATGTAAAAGGTTTTACCTGACAGAGTGTATAAGCGTTAAAACCAGTTCTCTGTCTCAGCAAGCCAGCTGCTTTCCCTGTGGGTGCTGTAAGGAGAACGTCTATAGCCTTGTCTGCCTTCGGTAGACTCTGCTCCGTAAAGGGAGGCCATTCTTTGGGGACATCCTGGTCTTGTTCAAAATCTTCACATGCTTTTTTCACTTCCCTTTCTTCCAACAGCTCTATGTGCTTAAAAAGGTGGCTGACAATTGTGGTCTTCCCACAGCCGCCTTTCCCACTGATGAGGGTCACAGCATTGGAGCAAATCATTTCCAAAGCGGCCACCTGATCCGGATCCAGCTGAACTTCACTTACTTCTGCATTAACTTCGTTTTCACCATTATCCCAAATATGGCTGTCCTGTGTGTCCAGAACATCCATAAAATCTTCTGACCTCGTTGCATCGGGTTTACTTTCATTCACCATATCATCACCTCCGGAATTCCCAGGCTCTGTGTTGTGAATGGACGCGAGTACCTTTTTGACATCAACGTGTAAACGCCATGGAGGCCTGGTCATCAGGTCACATATGGAAGAGGCGATGCCTCTCTCAGCCTGGTAAAGGTCGTAAAGAAAGACACAGGCTTTCTTGTATGTCACCACACCAATATCCTTCAGAAACTTCAGAGATTGCCAAGCACCATCCACACACATACGGCCTGACAACAGAGAAGTTAACTCAGCTTCTTTAACGTACGTGTGCCCGTCCTCTCTACATATCCGCTTCAGTTCAGAATATATTATTAATGCATTCTTCTCCAAATCAGTCATCAACCGGAGAAGAGACTTGCACTGACAAAATGCCGCCCAACTTGCTTCACATCGCAAAAGCTTCAATTCTCTGTAGGTTATCTTTAAGAAGACAAAGTTCAACTTGCTTTATAAAGATTATAAATGTTGATGAGTGTTATCAGAATTACAGTAAAAACTATGTTATTTGTCAATAATTTTTTAAGTCCCAGAAGACCTGTATTTCAACTAAATTTGGAGAAAAAGCTATGTACCTAATACATCACTAATTTTTTAAACTGATTACAGATCTCTAAAATTTTTTAATTAAAATTACATTTTCTCACAACAATACACACAGTTTTAAAAGTCAAATAACACTAAGAGGCTCATCACTAAAATCAGAATCCCCTGCCATTCACTTCCCATGACTTCTAAAGGCAATACCTTCAACACTTGTAGTTATTTCCTCCAGAATTTATCTCCACATTTCTAAGTATTGTTTATACTATTCCTTGACTTTTTTTTAAATTTTAGATATTTAGTATTAACTCCCTACTATGGAAAGTCTTTCTCTATGGAAAATCTCTTTTATACCATCACCTCCACATGTTTCTCCTCCTCCCATCTTTGAAAAAAGTTAGAGTATACATTTTCTTAACTGATTTTGGTTAAACTGATGTAAGTAGGATTCACAGCTGAGTGACATGATGTACTACAGTTACACTAACTTCTGCGCTGCACTTGTGTTTCGTGAGGTTAAACGACTGCCTCGTTTCCTTGGCTGATCCAGTTTTCTATGTGCCTATCCACACTTCGGCCCAAACTCTACGGAAGAGGAACAGAACTCCTTCACCATGACCCACTCAGCAGGTCATCCACCAGCTCCATTTTTTTTTCCATAAAGACACCCCTCCTGGAGCCCTCCATACATTTTAAGGGCTGAATTGTGTCCCCCCAAAATTCCTATGTTGAAATCCTAACCACCAGTACCCCAAAATGTGACCATATTTGGAGACAGTGTCTTTAAAGAGGTAATTAAGTTAAAATGAGGTCATTAGGGTGGGGCCTAATCCAACATGACTGGGGTCCTTCTAAGAAAAGCAGATTAGGACACCGAAGGAGACCTCGCAGGGACACAGGGAGAAGACCATCTTTAAGCTAAGGAGGGAGGCCTCCCTCAGAAGAAACCAACCCTGCTGACACCCTGATTTTGGACTTGTAGCCTCCAGAACTGTAAGAAGATAAATTTCTGTGGTTTAAGCCCCCCAGTCTATGGCTACAATTTGTTACAGCAGCCCAAGCAAACTAACACAATACCTCAAGAAAAGTCTTTATTCTGGATGATGGTTTACATGCTGAACAGAGGGACGTCAAGCCTCCTTTTCCCACTGGAGTTCCAGAATGCCCACTGCTCTGCCTTTCTTCTCTACTGAATAAATATACATAATAATCTAATGTTCTGGAATCTTATTTCTGAAAGCATACTGAAATCACAGTCATTTTATGTAGGGAACAAAGTCATTATGCCAGTGTTTCTCAAACTGGGAAGAAAGGGGGGGGTCTGTAAACATTGTCGGGGATCCAAGAATTATCTCAGAATTTTTAAATTGCATCTTCATTTGGAAAACCACCTATAACCAAGTACTGCCAAGATCCAAGTGCTACACCTGGTTTCAAACACCGCTGGACCTGCATTGTGTCACTTTACTATTCCTGTTCTCTAATAATAACAGAAGTGGATTCGTTTGTAAGTGATATTATTGTGCCAAATAAAAAAAATCAAATGACATCATGATGTTCCACATGAATAAAGAAAGTTTGCAAATGTTCGACAGGAAAGTGGGGCACTGAGTTGCAGAGCAGAATTGATTTGCAAACCCATAAGAACTCGTGTCTTCTATGAAGTCTGTATTCAAGCTGCAAATGGTCATTTAGATACCAAAAAAATTTGTCATATTAAATTAAATTATACAAGTAAATCATTGAGAATTTGAATGTCATTTATTTTGTTATTTTGTTTTCCTTTATAAATCTATTGCATAAGAGCTATAGACGTAAGAAGTTTATATTTAGTTGTAACACTCAAAATTAAATCAACATTGAGGTCCATACAAATTTTTTTCCTTTGAAAGAGATGCAAAAGTTGTCAAGCCTGAGAAATTCTGCCTTATATAAGATCACTAAATGCTAAGCAAATGTCTTACTTACTTTATTAAATCCAAGTTTCCATGGATGTATATTTAAAATCTCTTCTATCTTTGCCAACACCTCTTGAGAACCTGAGTTTACAAGCTGTTTAAAGTGTCGAGGCAGAAGAACCGGAAGGAATTCCATTATTTTTGGAAACTGCAGAGCTGTCATTACATTTATAAATGGAACTACAGGACATCAGAAAAGAACAAATCAAAACATACAAATGAACTCACAGAACAACTGATTTGATGAACTTTCTCATTTAGCACAACTAGTTCAAGAAATCCAAATCAAAGACAGATTAATAAATTTACTTAACCAGCAAGAAAAATGATCATATGGTAACAATTTCTTTTGTACCGAGATGGTTTTCATTGTGTTTAACACCAAAATTTATGTTCTTTAAATGCTTAGATAACTACTTCTTAGCCTTTTGTTTCCTTTTGCTTGCAAATAATCAGAATAAAATTTTTGACCCAATGATATAAAGACAAATTCAAAGCTAAGCATAAAAAATAAATCATTTCCATATTAGCCTTTACAATCATTTTTCTGACTGTAATCATGATTCTTTTGTCATTCAAGTCATTCAATGATGTACTGCTAAATTTATGTGAGATAACCGAGAAATGAAATATTTCATATATGTGAATATCCAGATAACAAACTATCCTAAAAATTTATTTTAAACCATTTTGGACTGAAATCTTTCCAAAATGGATTACTCATATTCTTGCCTTTCTCCTCTACTTTCTTAAAACAGAATAACTGACGACTGAACTTTTTCTTAATGACTCAAGGCAATCCTACGGACACAAAAGTCAGAGAGAGAGACAATCACAGTTTTAGAGCTGGAAAGGAACTGAAAGGAGCTTAAAGATCATCTAACTCAATCTCTTCATGTCAAAGACAAGGAATCTGGAATGTCAATGACATACTCCAAAAGCAATATAAACACATTTTCATCAAACCAATTTAAAAGAAGAATATCACGTCAAGACACTATAGTGGTAATATTTTAAATACACTAGTCATTAAGTATCTCAATTACACTAAAACTTGATGATAAAAGAGTGCACACTTACTTGCATTTTCCAGACAAACGCCCCTTTCGTTCTCTGGTAATGACTGTGTAGACTGTTTTTTACCATTCCTTCCAGTTTCCTTGGAGAAACTTCTATATATTTCCCCAAGATTTTCAAAGTTGAGGTCTTCATAGCTTGATACTTCATTTACCCATGCTAAAAATTTAGTTCTATTATCACTGGAGACATCACATTCTTTAAGAAAGAGGGAACAGATATGTATTTGATTTGGTGGGGACATATCAGATTGTAAAAAGTAAGATGGAAATCCTTGAGCTTGATAGTGCCGTGATCCCACACGGTTTACTTGTACCTTCACTCGCCACCAAGGACCCGTTATTGGAAAACGTCCAAACACTTCACATTGCTCTTGAGTGTTTTCATCCAAAATTACAACTTAAAAAAAAAAAGTTAATTTTGGATATTTTACAACTTCTTTCCCAATGTTTTATCAAATCCACCCTTCCCTTTAATCTTGCCACAGCTCCCTGTACAGACGTCTATTAGGTTGTCGATATTCCACTTACCTGTTTGTCTGTCTCCTTCTACTACACTGTGCCAGCCCTGGTGGTCTAGTGGTTAAGACTTGGGGCTCTCACTGCCATGGCCTGGGTTCCTGTCCAGTGAGGGAACCACACCACCTGTTTGTCAGTTGTCACACTGTGACAGCTGCACATTGCTGTGACACTGAAAGCTATGCCACCAGGATTTCAATACTGACCTTCATGCAGTTTCTAAGAACTGCCATGGTCCCTCCCACCACAGGGCCTTTGCAAAAGTTGTACCATCTGCCTTCAGTGTTCTCTTCCTTACTGTTTATCTCATTTAGTACAGACTTCAGCTTAACTGTCACTTCTTCAGGAAAGCCTTCCCTGAATCTCATGACTATAATGTCCCATGGCACTACTTACTATTCCTTCTAAGCACTAAGTACTATTATAGTTACTTCTGTGATTATTTAAAGAACGTCCTATTCACTATCGGGTAAGTGCCACTAAAACAGCAACGTCACCATCTTATCTCTCCAGGGTATTCCAGCAACAAACACCTTGCTTGCAACATGGTAGCCAGTCACTAATACTTTTAGGATAAATGACTAAATCCTCCACAAACACTTGAAAATTAATAAAATTTAACATTCAGCTCCTCATTTGCACGAGCTGCATTTCAAGTTCTCAACAGCCACATGTGGCTGGTGGCTATTGTAAGGGACAGTGCAAATATAGAACAAGGACACCATCACAGAAAACTCCACTGGACAGCACTGGTCTGAACATTAAAATATTCTTAAATATCAGTCACAACGTACCCATAACAGGTATAATTTACAGCACAGGAAACCACGCAAGGTAAACACGGATCAGAGGTTATTAACACAAGTTAATGAACCAACAATGACTTGAGGCGTTTCGTGTGTGTGTGTGTGTGGTGTTTTCTAAGTAGCTGAAAAATACCCACATATCTGACTCCAGGCAGGGCAAAGAGTTACAAGCCCTGATGCTGAGTGTGAATACAGGCTCGACATCCACCGTCTCCTCGACTATAAAACGACTTCAAAGAGTTGTGAACGTGAATGAGATGATACATGCAGAGCAGAAGGTTAACGCACAGTATTAGCTCAAGTCCCTGCTATTATAATTATTACTATCATTTTATCCTAAGTAGGACGAACAGCGAGGCCACCCCAAAGGCAGTCTATCAGCAGCGAGACCGCCTCCCATAGGACAAACCAGGATGGGAAGGTTCACTGCGCCCGCGATCCCATCCCCGGGCCCCATTCCCGGCCCCATCCCCAGACCCGACCCGGGACAGGTGCTCGCTCACCGTGCAGGCGCCCCGGGAGGCCGCCGGCCCTGACGCCCCCGCTGCACAGCTCCTCGGCGTCCACGAACCCCGGGTCTTCCTCGTCCTCCGCATCCTCCCTCAGACAGTCGTCGTCCTCCTCCGCCAGGTCCTTGTGTGGGAGCAGAGGTCCCTGCAGTTCGCGCAAGGGCTGACTCGACCAGGCCATGACTCGGTTCTCCAAACAAAACCCAAACAGGGAAAGCGCGGGCCGGGCGCTCGACCACCAGCCAATCCGCGCCGCGCGAAAGACCCCCCCAGCTTCCGGGAACGCCCCGCCGCGGCCCGCGCGCGTGGAAGCCCGGGAGGCCGCCAGGCTCCGGGGGAGGGCGGGGCGGTGGGCGGGGCGAGGCTGCACGGGGCGGGGCGAGGCTGCACGGGGCGGGGCGAAGCGCTGGACGGGGTCGGGCGGGGAGGGGCGCTGGAGGGGGCGGGGCGACGAGGGGCGGGGCCGGGGCGATTGATGGGCGGAGCGGTGGGCGGGGCGATGCGACACGGGGCGGGGCCGGTGGGGAGGGGGGCGGAGCGGGGCGGGGCCTGCGGGGGAGGGGACGGGACGGGGGGACGAGGGGCCGGGGCGAGGCGGCACGGGGCGGGGCGAAGCACTGGACGGGGCCGGGCGGTGGAGGGGGCGGGGAGGTGGGCGGGGCGAGGCGGCACGGGGTGGGGCGAAGCGCTGGGCCGGGAGGTGGGCGGGGCCGGGCGGAGGCGCGGGCGCTCTCCCGGCTGCGCCCCGCGGCCTGCCTGGAGGATCCGAGAGGGGCCCGGACGAAACCAGCGGCTGGGCAGTGGCAGGTGTGGCACCTGCAGAACCGCGAGCCCACGGCGCCTCCAGCGGAGAGGGAAACGCGGGGAGAGACCAAGTCTAGTGAGCCTGGAGAGCAAACCCTCGCCAACACCCCCAAAAAGGAAACCCGGATGCCCTGCAGGACGGTCAGCCACCGCCCAAAGCACAGGACAGCGAATCTCCAATCGCGAGCCCGTCTAGTCGCGACTGCCTTGGGCCTCCGTCTCCTGCAGGACTTGAATTTATGTCATCAAAGGCCCTTACTCAACTCACAGCTCTCCAGGCCCCACCCCAGACCAATGTGTCGGGATCCAGGGCTGGGACCCAGGACTCGGTTTTTTTAACGCACGTCCCAGGTTGTCCATTTAGATGCGCAGCCAGTTTTGTAACCACTGGATTAGATGACATTCAATGTCTCTTTATCTTTTCCTCTGTGAGTACATCCCGGGATCCCAGACTTCTTTAAGCTGGGCTGCTGCCGACTCTCAGTGGGGAAAAGCATGTCCTTCCAGCCCAGGGGAGGGGGGAAGGGACGTAGAAGAGACAGGAAAGTGGTTTAAAAAGTTATTCTGGAGCTGTGATCCTCATGCTTGATGGGGATACTATTCGAAAGTCATGGTGCTCTTTAAGGAACACCATAAAATATTTACTACATTACTATTTTGATACTATTTACTATGTAATTACTCTGTTAAAAATAAACCTAAAGTAACTAAGCACACTGCTAAATCCAAAAGGATCTTATGCTAGATTCTAATATGGATAGCAGCCAGCACCAAAGATTTGAGAAAAATTTATGGGTGAAGATAATAAATTTGACTTTTTTTCCATTTGGGTACAAATGTCCACTTTTGTTGTTTTTAGAAGAAAAACTCTCTGTTGCAGCTGACAAAACACCAGCGTTTCCAAGGATCATCTGTATGAGGTTGAATTCCCCACTTAACCCTCCATGGCTACTATTTCCACCACAACGTTGAATCTGCTATGACAAAGCTCACAGTCTGGGCTCTTTGTTGCTAAATCCAGTGGATACCTTTTAGCCTCTGTCTTACCGCACCTCTCAGCAGTATTTGACAACTGTAACTATTTTCTTCTTGTATCACTCTGCTCCCTGGGCTTGTATGACTTGTCTTCCCAGGTTTTCCTGCTACCCCTCTGGCCACTTATAGTTTCCTTGGGCTCCTCTACTGGCCTCTTAAAGAAGGTATTCTCAGAGTTCCATCCTAAGCACCCTCTTACTCTATGATCCTTCCTTCACTCATCTTTCACCTACGTGCTAGTGACTCTTAATCTGATCTCCAGAGCTGTGCACTATTAGATGCCACTACTGGATGCCCCTTGGCTACTTCAGACTAAACGCATCCAAACTAAAAGTTATCCTGCCCAAATCCGGGTCACTTACGTGTGTGTACGTGTGTGTATGTAGGATATCCTTGTTACCAACGTGATGATTTGGGCACAAGCCTCCAGACGTGAAGCTTCTGTTAATAACTCAGTTGCACTCTACTGGGTAGTGTAGGTGAGGATTCAGGATGGTGAGAACCTTGCGTCTTTATCTGTTGTCTTCTCATTTTTAAAAAATGTCAGTAGTTCTAGGTTCCTGGATACCATTTTCAGAATACACAGTAAGCAACGGTACTCAAACCTGGCTGTGCATCAGAATCATTGGGATGTTTCTAAAATGAGATTCCTTGATGTACCCCGAAGTTACACTTCCACAAACACAAAACAACATGGACAGAAAGTTATTTACTGTGTAACTTTTGTAATAGCAAGTGATTGGAAACAGCAGACCTGGTCATCAGTAAGAGACTTATTGAATAAACTATGGTACATCCACACAATGGAGTTTTCTTCAGTAATTCTTTAAGAATTAAAGAAAAATTAAATTTCTTTTTTAAAAAAGAATGTGGAAGATCTCTATGAACTGATAAAGAATGGTTTCCAAGATATTATGTTAAATAAGGAAAAGAAGACATGAAACAATGCATAAGATTTTATGTGTGTGTGCTTATTTTTGCAAAAAAAAAAAAAAAGGAAAGGTAACACAGAAATTAATGAAACAGGATAGAGGAGACCGGGATGGAACAAGATCTCTAAATTTAACTTTTTGTAATGGTTTGACTTCTGAACCATGTAAATGTTTCATATATTCAAAAAGAAACAAAAAGCAAAAGGCAAAATTGAATACAAACAGAAACAAATGAATCTATCAAATGTATAACATAACCTCTCAGGGAAAATAACTTCTTCAAGTTACTTTTGAATACTTTGAATGAATATTTTCAGTTACTCTGGCTATACACTCTTAGTAGGTTATACTCTGAGGACAAAAGATCTCCAAAGTAATCTTAAACTTCACTCACTATGGGTAATGTTAGTTGTAATATTGGTACTGTAATTTTGAAATTATGTTATGTATCGTAGGATAAAGCAAATAAGTAAATGTATTCATGTTTATCAAAGGAAGGTTTTTATGTACGTGAAAAGAAATATAAACATAAAAGCAGTGAAGGAAAACTCCTACAATATTAAACTTGAATGGGAAATATCAATACGAGCCTGTGATTTCTTAGGAAATATATTTCCTAGCTCTGTCTACTGAAAGGGCCTAATAGCAATGACACCCCAGAAGCTCTGATCATATCTACCACCCTAATCTTGGTTTTGGAATACCATTTCTTATTAAAAGAAATGGCGGCTTCTTGAGAAATGGCTGATTCCATCCCTGGGACAGGGAAAGCAGAAGGTGGGCCTGGGATTTCTTATTCCAGAAGGCAAGGAAGCACTTGAAAACTAATGGCATTATGATAAAAGGATTCAGGAGCCAACTTAAAGGCCTTCCCACTAGCCAGATTTAGGGAGATTTGAGTATCAAAAAAGAATGACCGCACTTGACTGTAACACACTGAGTAAATAAAAATTGATGTGTCCACTGTGATATTCACTAAAAAATTTTCTTAAAGGAAGAAAGAAAAAAAAGGAAAAGAAGAATAGAATGTCAGTTAAGAAATTTAAGAAGAAATTCTAAAAATATAAAACACCACTTTGCAACCCCCAGTGTAATAACTGATTCAAGCAAGGATCACCAAAGGACACTGAAACCATTAAGTGAGAAGTCATTGGGAAAACGATAGTCTCATAGCTATAATAGATGACAAATTGCAAAGAGGAAAATGTCCCTTTAAAATGGAGATACTTGTCAGTCACCCCTTATTCGAGTTATCAAACTTAGTGTCCTTAATAATGGGACAAACTGATGTTCTGTGTCTCCTGCTGTGTTACAATATGATGTACATAAGATCAGTATGAACTATTCCTACCAAAAATAGTTAACCTGATTTTAATCAAGGCTCCAGACCAGCGTTGTCCAATGGAAACATAATGTGAATCACACATGTAATTTAAGAGTTTCTAGTAGCCATACTAAAAAAAGGAAGAGGTCATATGAATTTTAGTGATACATTTTATTTAATCCAATATATCCAAAATATTATTATTTCAACAAGGCAATCAATATAAAAGTTATTAGTGAAATATTTTCACTCTTTTCTCATCCTAAGTCTCTGAAATCTGGTGTGTATTTTATCTTTACAGCATGCCTTCATTTGAGCTAGCCACGTTTCAAGTGCCCAATAGCTGCAGGTGGCTGGTGACTGCCATATTGGGAAGCACTGTTCTAGACCTAATTTCCAATCTGCTCAAAATCCAAGGAACTGAGGAATAAGCTAAATAATACCATGAGAAAACAGAAAGATCTAGAACAGAGGTCAGAAATTTTTTTTTGTAAAGGGCTAGGTAGTAAATATTTTGGGCTTTGCAGGCCTAGTTCCTACTCCTCTTCCACCTTTTCCTCCTCCTCCTCCTCTTCCTTCTTCACCTCCTCTTTTTCCTTTTTATTCTTTCTGTTCTTTTTTATAATCCTTCAAAAAATGTAAAAAACTATTCTTAGCTCTAGGGTTATATAAAAACAAGCCAGAATTTGCCCACACCTAATCTAGCATGTGGGTCATTTGAGAAGATAACTGACTTGGATTTTCCAAAAAGTCAATGTCATGGGAAAAGGGGCAGGAAAGAACAAGGAGGTCCAGGATTGACAGAGGCCAGTAGCTGAAGTCAAGAGTATGACGGGTGAGTATGCGCTGAGGCTGGAGGGAGAGGCGGGCGGACCCAGAACTCAGTGATTCCGGAGGCCCCAGTAGGGTCACTGAGAAGCCATTAAAGGTTTTAAACAGAGGCTTGACCATTTTTTTCTGAAAACTTGATTATTTATCTCCCATAAACCAAGCTCTCATTTCAATGTCCCCTTGAAATTTATTCTAGGAAATGCTTTTTAAATAAATTAATTAATCTGAATCATGAAGCTAAGAATTTCAGTATCTTGTTCATATTGCTTCTCACATAGGAAGTGTTTTTCCTATGTGATGTAGAACGTGTTTTCTGGTTATTTGAAATACATTTGTTTTAGTGTGCCTGGATGGTATCAAAGCAGGTGACACACTGTGAAGTTATCATTAGCAAAACTTAAACATTTTATTGGGAGAGTGGGGAGGGAATAAGATTTAGTGACCTGTTTAATTAATGTGATGAGGTAAAGTGTGCAATTAAGGTGTAGTCCTGATAACGATAGTTTCACAGTTATGTGAAAGCACTTCAAATTAATTTATCCTGATGAATGTTTAAGTTAGCATTTTGTCTGTTTTATTTGTTAAAGTGGGATCCAAAAGGGGATGGCCGAATTAAGACAAGAAATGAGTTAAATAATAGGATTACTAAAGAGATTGGTAATTATATACGGAGCAGAAATTATTCAAAAAATGTGTTAGCTTTCATTCAGTCGACAGATATGCATACATGTGGCAGGTAGTACTATGGTCCACTGGTAGATGGTTCCCCTCTCCTTCTAGGCACACAATAGGACTGTACTTCCCCACTTACCTGAAGTCAGTCATGGCCACCTGACTTGATTTGGCCAATGAAATAAAAGCAACATGTCACTTCAGGGTGGAAGCACTTAATTTTGGGTGTTCAACTCTCCACCCCGATTGCTCCTTGCCTTGGTGAATGTGGGACCACGAGGTGCAACAATGAGCCATCATATGATGGACAACTGCCCAGGAGAGTTACCTGGACCTGCAGGAGGCTTTGAGTAAATGAGAGGAAATTCTTTGTTGCATTAATCCACTAAGATTGTGGAGTTGTTTCTCATGTCAACAGAACCTATCCTATCCTTCCTGACACAATACTGATCATGGAGTAGACGGTTGTGTTTCGTGGGTACAGTGAGAGACATAAGGAAACAATAATGGCCCTTGCCAAAAGTTTCCATAATTTAATTAAAGTATGGAGATTGGGAGTTAATGGGACAAGGGACCAGAAAAGTGCACTAGGGGCCTGATTCAGAGGAGTTTTGAATGCCAAAACACTGTGATAGCATTGTGCAGTACCAAAATGGAGTAAAGGAGGCATAAAGCCCAGCTCACAAAGAGCTGGCATCTAACTCCCTAATCCTCTAGCCAGGAATCCAGACTCCCAGTTGGTAAGTGGTGATACAAAAAGGGACAAAAAGACTCAGGATAAAAGGCTTTTTGGAGTGTGCAGTTGACTCATGTTATGTTGTTTAATACATTGTTTTTATATTACAAAAATAAGGATGTATTACATAGAATGAAAAATTGACATAAATTTTGAAGGTAAAAGATCAAACTTGAAGGTAATTTCACCTTTGGGAGGACAGGTTGAGCAATACCTCAAGACCCCAGGAGGCATTTATGCCTCTTCTTTGCCATAGGTGCTTCAGTGGAAATCTTGATGTAATTAACTGACATTGATGCTAAACCCTTGTCTCTGAATGTTACAAAGTAATGGCCCCAGTTACCTGACTGCAATTCAGTTTAGTTTGCATCATTACATAAATTTTTACTCAAGCTAAAATATTTGTAGGAGTGAATCCATGCCCTCATATTTCTGTTTCAGTATTTTTTTGTCAAAAGAGAGTATGTTGATAAAAAATTGTTGCCTTCTTAAATATATTTTCTAGAACCTCTTTTCCTAACAAAGATGCCATGATCGAGGTAAGCACATCAATTCTGTTACCACAGAAAGATGGTGCTGGGGGTGGATCCCTAGTTGGCCATATTGGTCTTTATTTGTCAGGCGCTTGATAAAAATTATTGATCTCATAAAATAAGTGAAAAAAAGCAGCAAAAGTTTGGAAGGTATTAGTAAGATGAGGCAAATGATTACAACTTGTGTATGCAGTCAATACATATTTCAGTACAGTTACTTTCCTGGGTCCTGGAGAAGAACGGTAGACACAAGAAACCAAGTCCTTGTACATTCTAGCGTGAGGAGAGAGTCAAAGAGCAAGTAAATATAAATGTCAATGAAGATGAGTACAAGGAGCAAAAATAAAATAGATTAAGGGGATAGAGAATGACTGGAGTAGAGATTGGTTATTCAGCTATGGTGATCAATGGAAACAGAGGCAGAGGTATTATTAAATTGACAAAAATGATAAGATAGTGTGTTATGTTGGCTGTGGGATGAATTATTGAACAGAAGGAATGCACATCAAGGAACCAGTGAAAAGTGTTATGTTTATGCAATATTGTCATGATCAGCTTTAGATGAAGAGGATTGACTTCGTGGACTAGAGCTATAGATGAGCATGCTGCAAGGTCGGCCTTGTTGCCAAAGTCAAACTGCCTTCAGATTAGCAGGAATGTTTTCCTGGCTTTATTTTAAATGGCTGGAAAATTCCCTCCATTCGTGAAAAGATTCCATGTACAACATCTACTTCTGGCCAAGGACAAAGAAAATCACCAGCTTCTGATGCATTGGAGAAAGGTAAGATATAAAGAACTAGGTTAGAATGATAAGGAGCAAAAAGGGAAGGAATGGCTGAAGGAGACACAAGAAGTAGAATACAGAAAGAGAATTACACCGAGGATAGAGGAAGCAGGTGCAGGGCAGTAGAGAAAAGAATCTGAAAATTCTCTTAAAAAAAGCGATAATGCTATAATAACACCTCATTTTACCAAACGGTAGATTTCATTAAGACCTACAAAATCTCTGAAATTCCATTTTTGGTGGAAGAAAACAGAATTTGGAGAGTGCAAAGAGAATGCTTTCACACTCAGAAAATAGAACATTTGTGTATTTTTCACTTCTTCTTGCAAATATAAACAATAATAATGGCTAATTTTTGAGGTTTGTGCTGTGCCAGTCCTGGAGTACTTTCTGTGTATTCCCTCATTTACTCTTCACAACAGCCCTCTGCAGTAGGCACCATTAAAATGTCCATTTTACTTATGAGGAAACTGAGAGTGAGAGAGAAAATGACCTGCTTAAGGTTGGAAGTGGCTGAGCCAGGATTTGAACCCAGGACGTCTGGCTCCACGGCCCATGCTCTTTGCTGCTTCATGTTCAGGCACAGCTCTGAGTTCTCGGTAACTGTGCACACCCAGGACACACTGGGGCAGGGGATGTGTGTGAAGAAAATTCCTCCTTGATTTGTTGCCTCTCGTTTGTTTGAGATTTGTAAAATATACACACACTTCTTTGGGACCTTAGAGTACATTTAAAACAATTATAAAGATACCCACAACGTGGTGTCATCAATAAGTGATAAATAACTCAAACTGCATGGAGGTTACTTATTTTTCACACAGCTGCTGGATCAATATGTAATAACTCTATACTCAGGGGTCTAAGATGAACAGCACATGTGGGAGACATGAATGCTCTTTACCTCTTTCCTGGCCAGCTCTGTTCTGGAAAGAGTATTGTTGGCTGACATCTTCCCTATAATATTTGACCATGACTTCATATTTTGAGAAAAACTATTTCTTCATAGTTCCCACACTGCTTTTCAAAAAGTTCCACCTATTATCTCTTTGCTAAATCATATCATTGCCAAATGATGGGGATCAGCACAGGCTTTGAGGCATTTCTGTAGTGGGGGAATTCACCTAAAAAGATGACACTCAATTTCAGTACATCTGATTAATCCCTAAGTTGGGTCTATTCTTCTTCTTCCCCTAAAATATCTCTTTGATTGCCCCTTCATTACTGTGTAATGCTCAGGGCCATCCCCAGGTGTATGGGGCCCCTGTACAAATATTTTTTGCAGGGCCTCTGTCTACATAAACAATTTAAGCCACCCTAAACAGCATGCCAGTGTCATTCTGGCAGCCCAATCTCACACAATCATTTTAAAAAAATACTGTATTGCCCAGTGGGTGTGATTGGCTTATCAGGTCACCCTCCCAGAAGCAGGACCTGGCTACAGAGCCCCAGGATGACTGCATGGGCATCAGTCATGGAGTAACTTAGAACATCTGGTCAACCCCACTCTTTGGACAGCAGGTGGGAGAGCATCCGGAAAGAGAGAAGCTAGGCCTGAGCCCACATGGGACCCCAGTTCTTGCTTGGAGTGCCCCATCCAGATGGATGCCAATTCAATCTCAGCTGATCCCAAGTACCAGAGAAGGTCTAAGAAGATTTGAGGAAGTCACTTCAAAGAGTGAGACCCCCCCGATGCCTGGGGCCCTTATTAGGAGCTCTGATTGCCCAAGTCTAAGAGTCACACCAACACCTTATTCTGTCCCTTTTCACCTAGCTTGTGACAGTGCCCTCCTAATTGGCCTCAAAACCTCCACTTTCTCTCCTTTCGTGTCCACTTGTCCTCATAGTACATATTATTAAGATTTTACTGTCTTACTTTGCACCATGTTTCTTCTTATTGATTCTATCAGATATGAATGCCTCAGCTGTATCCTCATTTAGATTCTAGGTCCAATCCTCTCTCCTCAGGAACGTCACTCCAGGAATTGTCCTCTCTCCTGTATCATTCATTTTTCTCTCTCAATTGAATTATTTCCATCAGAAACATGCTACCTTAAAAATCCTTTCTTTGTCCTCATATCCCCCACCAGCCACCATCCCATTTCTTTGCTTTCCTGCAGCAAAACCACTTGGGAGGGGAGGGTTGTCTGTGCTTATTTATCCTGTCTTCCTCTCCTCCAGTGCTGACCTGGGCTTCAGTTCAGGTCGTGCTCTGCAAAAAGCCATTTGGCAGAGGGGGCATGGCAGAGGCTGGAAGCTGGTCCATTCTTTGCTTGCCAAGCAGAATGCTTGACACAGAACTTTGTCATCTTTGAGGACGCAACAACATTTTGAAATTGATCTACCCAGAGGCACCACCGTTTCCAGTTGGCCAGCCTGAAGCAGGTTCCTTTTCCGAATTTGCACAAAGGTCCTCTATGTGCTGATGGCCCTGTTCCCCTGGTCTTGGTTAGCCCCCTTCAGTCAGACTTCTGCCCTCATCAGTCCCCTGACATTCCTCTGGTCCAAGGTCACCAATGACCTCCACGTGGCTAAATCCAATGGTTAGTGCATTCATTTCCTATGGCTCCCAAAACAAATTACCACAAACTTAGTGTTAAAAAAGACACAAATTTATTACCACACAGTTCTGGAGGTCGGAAGTTCAAAATGGGTCGGCAGGACTGATTCCCTTCTGGAGGTTCTAGGGGACAATTTGTTCCTTGCCACTAATCTCTCCAAACTCTGCTTCATCATCACGTCTCCTTCTCTGCCTCTGACTCTGAACCTCTTGCCTCCCTCTTACAAGGACACTTCGGATTACATTGGGCCAATTTGGACAATCCAGAATAATCTCCCCATCTCAAGATCCTTCACGTAGTCACCTCTACAAAGTCCCTCTTGCCATGTAAAGTAACATATTCACAGTCCTGGGGATTAGAATTGAACGTCTTTGGGGGGGACATTACTCAGGCTACCACAGTTAGTTCTCAGTTGTCCTCTTACTTGACTTATCAGCAGTGTTTGACACATTTGATGTCACCATCTGCCTTGTTACATTTTGTCCCTTGGTTTCTGGGACGCCACAATCTCTTGGTTGTCTTCCTTTCTTGTGGCTGCTGCTTCTGAGTCATCTCCCTTGCTGGCCTCCCCTTCCCCCTGACCACTTGGTCTCCTCTTCTCTGTCTAGACTCCCTTCATTCAGTCTCATGTCTTTAAATATCATCTATATGCTGTGATTCTTAAATTTGTATTACTCTCTGTACCTCTCTTTGGAACTACAAACTTGTATTTCCAACTGCCTGCTCAACACCTCCATCTAGATCTCTATAGACATTTAAAACTTAACATGGTCAAATACGAATTCCTGACTTTTCTTCCTCCTCAGGTCTGTGCCACCTACAGTCTTCCCCATCTCAGTTGACGGCAACTTCATCCTTTTGGTGGCTCTAGCCAAACTCTTTGGGTTCATCCCCAACTCCTCTCTGTCTCCTGTATCTCAGATCCAATCCGCCTGTAAATCCCATTGACTCTACCTTCAGAATACAGTAGTCTCCCCTTATCCATGGTTTCACTTTCCATGGTTTCAGTTACCCACCGTCAACCACGGTCTGAAAATGTTAAATGGAAAATTCCAGAAATAAATAATCATAAGTTTTAAATTGTGTGCCATTCTGAATAGTGTGATGAAATCTCAAGCAGTCTGGCTCTGTCCTGCCCAGGACCTGAATCATCCCTTTGTCCAGCGGATCCATGCTGTATACGCTACCCGCCCATGAGCTACTCAGTAGCCATCTCAGTCATCAGATCGACTGCCATGGTATCACAGTGTTTGTGTTCAAGGAATCCTTATTTTACTTAATATAAGCCCCAAAGTGCAAGAGTCGTGAGGCTGGCAATTCAGATATGCTAAAGAGAAGCCATCAAATGCTTCCTTTAAGTGAAAAGGTGAAAGTTCTAGACTTAATAAGGAAAGAAAAATATCATATGCTGAGGTTGCTAAGATCTATGGTAACTTTTATTATGGTATATTGTTACGATCTATGGTAACTTTTATTACACTATATTGTTATACTTGTTCTATTTTATTGTTAGTTATTGTTGTTAATCTCTTACTGTGCCTAATTTATAAATTAAACTTTATTATAGGTATGCACGTATAGGAAAAAACATAGTATTTTTGGGTTCGGTACTATCCGTGGGTTCAGGCATCCATCAGTGTTCTTGGAATGTATCCCTGTGAATAAGGCGGGATGACTGCACCCAGATTCAGCCACTTCCCGCCATCTCCACTGCTCTCACCCTAGTCTCGTCTCCATGCTAGCTTGTTGCAATAGCCTCCTAACTGGTCCCCTGCTTCCCTATAGCCTTTTCTCAACATAGCAGCCATAGTGATCCTCTTAAAACAGTCTTAGTATCTTACTCCTTTGCTCAAAACCCTGCAGCAGCGCCACATCACACTCGTGGTGAAAGCGGAAGCTGGTGAGTTCCTACACGCTCTGCTTCTTGTCACGTACTGACATTCTCTCCTCCTGCTAGCCCTGCTGCTCATTCTGCATTAGCTACACTGGCCCCTTCTTTGCTCTTTGAACCCGTCAGACATGCTTCTGCCTTAGAGCCCTTGCACTGTCAGTTTCCTCGGTCTGGAATAGTCTTGCCCAGGGGTCGGTGTGGCTACCTCCCTCACTGCCTTTGACTCTTTGCTCAAATATCCTCTTCTCAATGGGATTTTCCTGTCCACTCTGCCAAAGGCCCTTGGTGTCAAATTACTAGAACCTTTTGAAAGTAATTGCATAGGGTCTATTAAAATATGTTTGCACCTCCTTTAATAAAGCAAT
This sequence comes from Tapirus indicus, assembly GCA_031878705.1. Taxonomy (NCBI): domain Eukaryota; kingdom Metazoa; phylum Chordata; class Mammalia; order Perissodactyla; family Tapiridae; genus Tapirus; species Tapirus indicus. Next base: position 150,730,190 of record CM062918.1, on the reverse strand, counting down.
TCAATTTTGGAGAATCTCCCTCATAGAAATAGAAAGCAGAGAAGCACCACTGTGGAAGTATAAATTTATAAGGATATTTATTGCATCATTTTTCAAGGCCAAAAAGCAACTGGAAATAATCTGATTGTTCATCAATAGAAAAATGGTTGAGTTGATGATGATAACTCGTATTAAAGAATGCTATGGAGCCAGCCCTGATGGCCCAGTGGCTACAGTTCGGCATGCTCTTCTTCAGCAGCCCGGGTTCAGTTCCCGGCTGTGAACCTACACCAGTAGTCTGTCAGTAGCCATGCTGTGGTGGCGGCTCACATACAAGGGCTTACAACTAGAATATACAACTATGGACTGGGGCTTTGAGGAGGAAAAAAAAGAGAGAGAGGAAGACTGGCAGCAGATGTTAGCTCAGGGCAAATCTTCCCCAGCAAAAAAAAAAAAACAGAAAAAGAACATTATGCAGCTATCGAATGAAGTTAGACACATAACTTCTAAGGATGGCGATGCTGCATAATTAAGTGAAAGCAGCACATTGCAGAGTAATGTGTAAAGCATTATTACTTTTTGAAAAACAAAAACCCACATAACTGTTTTAAGACCATGAGAAAAGTGTAGCTGGATACACACTAAGTTGTTAATATCAGCTACCTAAAAGATATGGAAATAGAGCAGAAAAATAATTCACTTTTTTTGAAATACTTTTGTGTTGTTTCATTCAGTAAAATATGCATATACTAATTCTGTAATTACAGTTATTATTTTTTAAACTACCAACTTAATAACAACTTGCTTCCTATGGCCTCATCAGCCCATTTCATTCATTGCAGCATTTGCTGATCTCCCGCGTGTGTCAGGCACTGCGCCAGACCCAGAGCTACAGGATGGATAGAACACAGTGGGGGCGGAGGGAGACAGGTGTACTTATTTTACATCCAATACATATTCAGATTTTTAAAAAATTGAACGATTTGCCCCATTTAAAAATCAGAAGATTTCACATTAAACTTTTAGGCTTCTCTTAAATTTAGAATATCTAGCAATCCTGGCCTGCCTTCCCTCAGGGCAAGACTCTGCTTAAACTCAGTACTTTGTGCACCTTTAAATGAGGCCTGCTGTCTCCGGTTGGTCATGGTCTTCACTGTCCCTGTTAGTGGCATGTGTCCTATGTCACTGGTGTACCTCCGGTAGGCACTGACTGTCTGATCCCCGACCTCAGCTAAGACAGGGCAGATGCAGAGGAGGTGATGAACAAAAGAGATGTTAAGGGGACAGACTTGAGAGGGCTTGGTGACCACTTAGCAAGAGGCGAGGGACAAGGATACTTGGATGGGTAATGATGTCACTGTCTAAGATGTGGAACGCAGGAAGAGAACCCAGTTTGCAGGGGAATTATGGAAAAGGCAAAGTTTCAGTTTTGGACAGTTTGAAGTGTCTGTAGAACATCTGGAAACAGATATCTAGATAGCAGTTGAATATATGGATCCTAGAGAAATGGTCAGAACTAAAGATAAAGATTTGGGAGTCAAAGAGGTCCTTTTTATGGTCATTCAAACAATGATAGTTGATGAGATAGTTCAGGGAGGGTGAGAGAGAGTGAACTCTCAGGAACATTTCTTTTAGAGCAGAATAGAGGGAGGCTCTAGCAAAGGAGGCAGAGAAGGAGCATCCAGGAGAGGAGGAGACACCCCAGAGGGGAAGTAGAAGCCAAGCAACTAAGAGTTTCCCAGGAGAAAATGGTTGCTAGACAAACATCACAGAGTGTCCTACCTTGTCCTTCAGAACCTGATCTTAGACATATACAGGAGACCTGGGTCCACATCCCAGCCCTGTCATAGGCTTGGTGGAAAGCATCATGCAAGACTTTAACTTCTGGGCCGCAGGAACCACATCTGTAAGTAGGACGTTGGGCCAGGTGATTGACCCCTCAGGTCTTTGAAGTACGAACATACCAGGAGTCTCAGAAGACTCCTCCTCCAGTCAGTTAGCACTACTGCCTATTCTTCGTGAAGAGGTGCAGCTGTACGTGTGTATGTGTGTTTCACACACTTCTGTATACTGACTGATAACCGAGGCTAGATTTTGTCTGTTCTGCCTACATCGAAAGAGGAAGCAACAACTGCTCTCTAAGAAAAGAACTTAAAGGAGACTACTGACAACTTCCCCCATTTCACAGATCAACTGTAACATACTCATGAATTTTCTTCCTCTGAGGTTAATTCCAAAAGTAAATTCATAAAATTACAAGAAAAATGATTTAGGAAGGGACAGGTTGTTCTCTGGCAATCTGGATCAATCACTTCCTAGAGGGACGATCTCCCCCCAGTTTCTAATGTTTTATTTTATTAACTAGATTACGAGTTTCTTAATGGGGAAGCCTTTCTCCTACATAGCAGGCCCTCAAGAAATGCGTATGGAAGTGAACGTGTGTCTCGAATCATGCAATGTTCGTGTTTATCCATTGGATTAAGAATAGATGTCTCCACTGAACTAGAACAAGGTTACTTTTAAGAAGTGGAATTTCAGGTGGTCTCTAAAAAGAAAATGAGCCTTAGGGAGGAGGAAATGTCATAGGAAAAATATGTGGAAAGTGGCAGATTCTGGAACAAGAGAATTGGGTTGTTACACAAGTTGAAAGACCACAAGATCAAGGCGGGAGGGTGGCTACGAGCTATGACTGTCACGGTGCGTGGAGGTAAACAGTGATGCATCTCTGCTGACACACTGAGATGTTGCACATGCTCTTTCAACTGTTACCGTCTGTTGCATTGCTCACATGGGCGACCGCATCTCGTGCAGGAAGGGATAGAGGATCTGTCACCCCAATCACTCCAGGTTCCATTACAGTCTTCTCCTCCAGGGCAGCCTTTATATTGGCCCACCCTCAGTTAGTCAATCCCCTGTGTTATGAGCACCCACGGCTGATTTTTATAAGCTCACCATACTCCTTCCCCATCAAATTCCTTCCAACAGCTTCTTGGTAAGGACCAAGACTGCTTCTTTTTTTTTTTTTTTGAGGAAGATTGGCCCTGAGCTAACATCTGTTGCCAATCTTCCTTTTTTTTCTTCTTTCTTTTTTCTCCCCAAAGCCCCCAGTACATAGTCGTATATTCTAGTTGTAGGTCCTTCTAGTTCTTCCATGTGGGATGCCACCACAGCATGACTTGATGAGCGGTGAGTAGGTCCGGGCCCAGGTTCTGAACCATCGAACCCCGGGCTGCCGAAGCAGAACTTGCAAACTTAACCACTGCACCACCGGGCCAGCCCCCCAAGACCACTTCCTGAGCATCAGGTTCATGTGTGATGGCACTTGGAGTTGCCAGGTAAAATACAGGACACCCAGTTAATTTGAATGTCAGATAAACAACAAATAATTTTTAATATAAGTATGTCCCAGAGTGTCCTGTATTTTTATTTGCAAAATCTAACAACCCTGCACTTCGTAATCCATGACATTTCTGTTTTTGATTTTTCTGACTTTGATTTGGTTGCAACATTTCAACCATCCCCTCCAGAGCCAGTGCTTTTGCACCTCTGCTGCCCGCTATGGCCACAGTTGGTCACTGGGAAAGGTCTGACAGCTTGGGTCTGTAAGAACGTTGAGGGAGTGTGAATGGAGCTGTCCATTCAGCCAACACTCACGGAGCATAACGTCACTATGTTCCAGGCACTGTGCTGAGCCAGCTAACAATTCCGTGCCCTCAAGGACCTCCCAGGCTGGAAGACAAGAGACATTTGTACAGAAAGGATACTGGATTGGAAGTCAGAGTTCTCAGAGAAAAATATTCTGGCCTAAAATCTATCACTGACAAGCTATGCAACTTTGAAGTCACTTAGACTTCTGGGACGTTTGTTTCCTCATCAAAATAGAGTATAAACAGCAGAAAGGAAAAAATTACTATTTGAAAAGTGCAGCAGAGTTCATCTTGGAGAGATAACAGCCTTTGGGAAACTTCACTATGCAGAGCCTCGCAAGGATGAGAAAAATTAAACATAAGTAAATAAAAGTGTTGTAGATAAAAATGGAAAAAGGCATTGTCCTTGGAGGACTGATTTGGGGAAGGGGCTGGGGACAGAGGGTTGAGGTCTTCTTAAAGAATGGAGAATTGAGGAGTGAGGTGAAGAGATTTATGGTAAATGGAGCACTTTAGCACCATGGCAGCTGGCCGGACCACAGAGGCTAGGGGAGGACCAGTGGGAGTGAAAGTGTCTCAATTTGCTTAGTAACTTAGTTAGTTACTAAGCAAACTAAGTTTATCTGAGTCTAAAGTTTCTTAGTTTGCTTAGTAATCCTGCTCTATTTCCTTCCAGCCTTTTATAAAGCTAGTTACAGACAACAGTGCTGGGCTCGTAGGGTCTTAGGAATAAAAGGCTGGGGCTTTGTAGCCAAATTAGAGTGAGGGGTTCAGAGAGAGCTGGCACCAAGGAAGGGGAGGCAAGGAGGTGAAGGACCGGGGGGAGTAGGGGAAGAGAGGAGCACTGGTAGTTACAGACAACAAGAGGCCATGTGAACATCCTCCCAGGAACACCAGTCATCGTTGGGTGGTGACTGTATTCCCTGCAGTCACACAGCATATGGGCCCGAGATATTTTATTTGTATGGGAGGACCACAGAAAGTTGGAGAATTTTGTGACTCTTGAGGCTCCTGTAAAATGAGGTTTTGCTAATCTGTGAGATCCTATGCAGCTCCAACAGTCTATGGTTCTAATATGTGTTCCAATAGAAAGAGAAGTGACACGCTAAACAAGCACAGAGAAATGGGTGATACATGTCAACTGCTGGGATCCTGGAGGGACTTCGTGACATGTGTGTTACAGCCGGCCATCCTCCACAGGTTCGTTGAAGGGTACTCTCCTCTACCTGATTGCTCAAGCTGGAGCCTAGAGGCATCCTCAGCTCCTGCCTCTCTCCTCCCACCTGCCCCTGCAATGCCTCATGAAGTTCCCTAAATTCTACCTCCTAAAAAATATGCCTACTCTGTCCACTTCTCTCCATCTCCTCTGGACCAACCCAGTCCAGGCTGCCAGTGTCTCTTCCTGAACAGCCTCCTAAAAGGCTTGCTGACTCCTTGTGCTTCTCTGATCCGTTCTCCACAATGCAGTCCAAGTCATCCTAAAAATGATTCCCATCAATAGTTTCTCATTGCCTGTGGCGTAAAACATGATTAAAAGGTTCTTTCTGAGCCGGCTTGTGCCTGACTCCTGGGTTTGTCTTCCCACCACTGCCCTCTTTCCCATCAGTCTAAGCTCCACCACACTGAACTTTATGCAGTTCATCCATGTGTTGGTTTCTCTCTTCAGATCTTTGTACAAGTGCAACTTCCTCAAAGGAGACTTCCCGGACTCCCTCCTAGAGGAAAAGTTCTCATTCTGTGTAGACACTTCTCCTAGTGATAATAAGGATAATGATAGAAATTACAGTGCCCACTGCCAGCTGGGCCCTGGTGTGAGCTCTTCACGTGTGACAGCATATAAACTCTCCTGTTCCTCACTTTCCCTATCAAAGAACTCACAACATTTCATTTAATTTGCTTTCTTAATTATCTAATCCCCTCGTTATAATGTGGATTCCAAGAAGCACGGACTCTCTGTCTTTACTCTTGTAGCCCCAGCACTTAGCACAATGACTATAATTTAAGCTAAGCCTTAAACATAGATTAGACTTTACTATGTAAAAACAGCAAAAGCTCTTTCTAGATAAAGTCAGAGTTGGAAATGGGCAGGATGTGATTAGAGAAAGGAGAATAACTGCTGTGGCTGAAACAGAGGGTACATAGGAGATATAGGTGAGAAACTTACGTAGGAGGTAGATCATGGAGGACCACTCCTAGGGGGGCTTGATCAACAGAAATTCTCAATTTTAATGCACCCAAATGTATCAATTTATATTGATGAAAAGGCACCATCAAAAGAGTGAAAGGCAAGCCACAGAGTCAGAAAGATTTTTACAGCACATAAAACCATCACAAGACATAAAAATATATATAATGTATACATAGCACTTCCACTATATGATGCATGCAGCACTTCCACAACTGGGTATTCACATACAAAGAATTAAGTTGGACCCCTATCTTGAAATATATACAAAAATTAACTCAAAATGGATCATAGACCTAAAAGTAAGAGCTGTAAAAATACTCTCAGAAGAAAAACTAGGAGTAAATCTTCATGACGTTGCATTAACCACTGGTTTCTTAGATATGACATAAAAGACACAAGTAACAAAAGAAAAAAAGAGAAATTGGACTCTGTTAGAATTAAAAACTTTTGTGCTTCATTGCGTGTCATCAAGAGAGTGTAAAGACAACACAGAATGGAAAATAATTTTTGCAAATTATATATCAGATAAGGGACTCATATCCAGAATATATAAAAAAAACTTTACAACTCAAAAATAAAAGACAAATAACCCAATTTAAAAGTGGACAAAGGATTTGAATAGATATTTCTCCAAAGAAGACATAAAAATGGCCAATTAGCACATAAAAAGATGTGATTAGTCCTTAGGGAAATGTAAATCAAAACTATAATGAGATACTACTTCATACCTACTAGCTTGCCCACAAAAACCAAAACAAAAGAGAAAATAACAAGTGTTGGCAAGGATGAGGAGAAATTGAACACTTATACATTGCTGGTGGGCTTATAAACAGGTGCAACCACTTTGGAAAACAGCCTGACAGTTCCACTCCTGGGTAGATACCCAAGAGAATTGAAAACATATCTGCACAAAAACCTGTACATGAATGTTCATAGCAGCGTTATCCATAATAGCCCAAAGGTGAAAACAACTCAAACAACCATCAGCTGATGAATGGATGAATAAAATGTGGTATAGCCATACAATTGAATATTATTCAATAACATAAAAAATGAAGTAGTGATACATGCTACAACACGGATGAATTTTGAAAACATGATGAGTGAAAGAAGTCAGTCACAAAAGACCACATATTATTCCATTTATATGAAATGCTCCAAATAGACAAATCTATAGGGATAGAAAGTAGGTTAGTGGTTGCATAGGGCTGGAGAGTGGATGTGGTTTAGGAGAAAGTGGGGCAGTGACTGCTAACGGGTTTGGGGTTTATTTTAGAGGTGATAAAATATTCTAAAATTGGTTGAAAATATTCTAAAATTGGTGATGTGATGGTTGCACAGATCTATGAATATACTAAGAAACCATTGAATTGTGCACTTTAAATGGGTGAATTGTCTGGTATGTGAATTGTATCTCAATGAAGCTACTAAAAAATTGAGCCTTCCCCCCCCACCAAAAAAGATGGAAGTGATTGCAATAGAGTCTTGTCATGTTTTCCTTTGGGATAAGGTTGGAGACTCTGATTAAGAAAGGGTTTGTGGGGGCTGCTCAGGTTTTAACAATATCCTATTTTTTTGGTGTGGATGGTAGTTACATGTTTGTTTTTGTGATAATTTGTTAAGCTGTACATTCATGCTCTATGCAGCTTTCTGTATGTGTGCTCTATTTCACAATAAAAAAAGTCTTAAAAAGTGTACTAGGCAAATATCAATTTACAAAAATGGAAAGGATGGGATTATAGTGTGAGTTTGTCATTGCACGCCTGCCAGTTACCAGCAGTGTGCACTAGATATGGTAGCTAACTTCTTTTAGCCTCAGTTTCTTCGCCTGTGAAATAGGAATCCTAACGTGCCTCTATCATAGGACTGAATCTTTATTTGCTAGAAATGACCTCCCCATTTGCTCAGAACATTATGGGACTTTCCATATGATCTGAACACCAAAGAATGACCTAAGAAAATGCCCATTTCCTGACCACTAGGTGATCCTCCTTCCATGCCCAGTGTGGCACAAAAGTCCTAGGAGCATGAGAGAATGGAAGAGAACCAGGTCCAGGAGAGTTAGGACACTGAGGACAGGACAAGACCCTCTCTGGTGGGGACAGGAGTAGAGACTTCTCAGCTGAGTCCAAAGAGAGTCAAGATTGGGGCTGGCCTTCAAACACCAAAGGGCATGTACATCTGAAACAATGGGAGAAAGGTATGTCCCTATATCTCTGAGCCGTAGGGATCAATCTCTGTTAATATCCAAATAAAATAATTCAACTCTCCATCTCACATAATTGCAGAAATTCCAGTACCTGTATGATGTTTATCAGAGTACAGGGACAAGGGGGAAGCTCATCTTCTTTAGTGCCTCGTCACCTCTTACTGTGCTCCCTTCTCCATCCCCAAGCTGTCTCGTTTCTTCCCTTGTCTGTGGCTGCCCTCTCTCTCTGTGACTGTGCCCTTAGCTTAGGCACAGCTCCCCCTCTTTCCCAAAGCACTGAAAACACACGCCTGCTCCATCTGGTGGCACACAAGGCTTTATTAAAGACTTGGGGATCAGGGGTCAATGCACACAAAACAAGAAATCATTTAAATTAAACATCAGGCATCACCATCATTAAAATACCTTGGCTGCCCTCAAGACAGGATGGTACATTAGTAGCCACTTACCGGCTGTGTCTCCTTGGGTGAGTCACTTAACCCATCCGTCAGTTTTAGTTTCCTCATCTTGATACCGGCTCAAGACAAGGTTGACATAAGGGAAGCCATATTGTAGAAAAGAAACCATATTGTAACTTTGAGTGACCTCTGATTAACTAGCCCAGACATGCTCTGTGGGTTTTGTGGCCCCTCCCAGCTGCTATAAGTTGATAAGCTTGTTAGTTTGAGTTCCTTAGGAATGTGATGACCCCCCAGCAGAGAGTCTATGCTGATAGCCATCATCAAGGACAACTAAAAGATCAGGGTCTAGGGCGTTGCTCTCATCTCTGCATATCAAGTAAAAGAAAAAACTGCCAAGAACTAAGACCAGATGGATGCCCCACCCTGAGATCAGATGCCTCCTCCCCAGAGGTCAGATGGATGCCCCACCCTGAGATCAGATGCCTCCCCCACCCAGAGACCAGCCACAATATAACTGGCTTGTAGTCTTTGTTCTGTAAGATGGTTCTTTGGACGTGAGTCAGCCATCTTCCTTCTTGCTGGCAAGCTGTAATAAATGCCCTTTCTTATCCACCATCTTGCCTCTTGACAATTGGCTTTTGTCTTGCGGCGAGCAGATCATGCCCTTAGCGCAGTAACAATCTGTAAAATTGGGACAATAAGAGTAAATTTGCCTCCTAGGGTTCCTGTGAGGACTGAATCAGCAACATATTTGAGCACCTAGAATACCTCCTGGCATCATAAATGACACCAGTAGTCACAGTAGTAGGAGAAGGAGGAGAAGAAGAAAGAAGAGATGTTGAGAAGAAGGACAGGGAGGAGGAAGAAGAGGAGAAGGGGGGAGGAGGAGAGGAAGTAGTACTATATTATATCTCCTGCTTGGTGACATATTCCAGAGGTCCATTTCCTTCCCACTGCATCCCTTCTCCCATCTATTCTCTTCCTTGAATTTAGAATTCCAAATCACAAGTTGCAATGGAAAACAGCCAACATTTCTGTTTCTTTATTATGTAGAGCACTTTACCTTCCTTTTCCTCAGTCCTGCCCATTGGGTATAATCCGGGACCTTCTCTGATTTTATTTCCAAAAGTTTCCTAAACAAAGAACCCTCAACTTGAGAGTTAGGAGCTCTGTCTTCAAGAACTGACAGAAACTCTGAAGATGGGGTTTTCTCCAAGCTGGGCTCAAAGTCAAAGGACTTCTGCTCCTCACCCACCACATGTCTCTCTGAGAAGAAAGGCCAGCAGGCACTTACTCTCCCTCTTTCCAGAACAACCCATCAGCGCTGCAGTTTAAAAAAATTATATATTCACCCATCGGCACATTCATACCTGCATTTATTTATTCAACAAATAATTTATTGAGTGCTTCTTTTGCACCAGACACTCTGCTGGGTAATGGGGAGCAGAGACATACTGGAGCTTCCAGATGAGTCTGGAGTCAATAATTAATCACCACTGTTGAATTAACTAAACAAGGAGGCCGTTAGACAGGGGGCTCTGATGCCGCAGCGGCCTACACAAGTAAACCAAAGTCTCAGCCTGTAAATGCCTCAGGGTTACGAAATCGAAACCCTAAGGACAGCCCATCACCAACAGACAGCCAGGCTTTAAGCTACAGCCAATCGACCATTTCCTTTCCTTGCTTCCGCCTTTTCTGTATAAAAGGATCTCCCCAGCTCCTAACCACTTCTGGCGTGGTGCTGCCTGATTCCAACTCAAACTCTTCAAATTGTTAACATGCCTCAGTTTATCTTTTAACACCAGAAAAGTGATGCAAAATTGCGGTAGTGAAAAGTGCTGCAAAGGAGAATTATTTGGAACTAAAAGGGAACTCAAAATAGAGGTTTGCCCTGATCGGAGCGGTGAGTGAAGTTTTTCCCCGAGGAGAGGGTGGAGCGGCCCCCTGTGACCGTCCTGCGGAGGAAGTGGGGCGCACCCCGCGAGGGCACGGAGGGCCCAGGCGGAGGGCTGACACCGCGCTTCCCGCTCCGTGAGGAAGCACGTGCTCTCGGGACTGAGAGCAGAGCCGGTGAGAGCGCTCGTGCAGGCCGGGTTACTCCAAGAAGTCTTTCCAGAATCGGCTCGGGGTGGGCAAAAAGCCAAGCTGAAGAAGCAAGGCTTCCCCCCAGTCCAATGAATGCTGAGGGTTTTCCAAAGTGGTGCGACCATCCCGGATACCAAAACCCCCGGGCAGTGAGCGCACACACACTGTTTACTCAGCGTAGAAACAGCCTCCCTGACGCTCTGGAGAAATGACCCGCATCCATGTGCGTCATTCTAAGGGGAGGCTTCTGTATGGGATGGAGACATTGCATGGACTTCCGCAGGGTGACTGGACATGCTCCTCGCAGCTCATTCCATCAAGCAAACATCTTTTAATTTCTCCCGCGGGCTCCCACAGCACTTGGCCTGTCGATACACTTACCGCGGGGTATTGAATCCCTTGGTGATGTCTCTGTGTTTCCTAGAAGGCTGACAGCGAGCAGTGTTGCACCATTAGCTGTGCTGTTACACATTCGGTGTTGCTAAGAACAACATTTTCCGTTGAAAACAGAGTCTCGATACCATGGCTGCTTTGGAGGCCAGTCAAGAATATTGTGTAGGGGGGAGTAACCCAAATATTAAAGCATCATGTGTATGATAAGTGTATTTGTACTGCATTCAGTGGCTACTAATTGTTAGTAAAATCAGCTTCTCCCCCTTCATCTCCCCTGATTAAAATCTCTATGGTATTAGGCAGACCAAGATGATCAGTAAGTATACATCATTAGTTTGCAATTGAGGTTAAATGAAAATAAGTGTGGTAAAGAAATAAAGGTTTAGAAGAGCAGGTCTTTGGGATGATGTACAAACATATTTGAAATGAACTAATTAAATATTAACCTTATCTGAGGATGTTAACCTAAAAATACGGAAGAAACTTTCATATAAATTCAATGATCTGCATTCTTAATTTGCAAAGTTAAATGCCATGTTCAATTTTGTTTTTTACACAAACATGAATATTGACATTATCCATAACACCAGAAAGAGCTGGCAATCATACAGCGCTTCGAGGCTTGTGCGACATGGCAGAATTTCAGTTTCCATTAAGTAAACAACAAATGACTTTAAAAATTAAACGCAGAGCTGAATTTTTCATAAAGAACTGATTTACTAAGTGCCTGCACTGTTTCTTCCTAGAACGTACAGAAAGTGACCCCTAGTGGGATTCTGATGGAGCGTTTCTGCAGTGTTTTTCATTTATCTATTGGATCGCTGTCTAGATGCTCAAGGTCTGCTGTGTTCATTGTGCTCGGCTCTGGGGACAAAGACCTGACTGGAACGTGAAGTTCAGTGTGGCTGAGAGGCAAATAGCAATGGAAAAGACCGAGCAGAGCTGCGGGAGAGATAGTCCGAAGCGGTGTATTTGGCAAGGGGCTGGGGGAGAGACGGTTGGGCGGCTACACAGAGGAGGGTAGAAGTGGAGACAGGCTATCCAAACAGAGACACTGGAGCAGCATGGTACCTTCTGGAAACTGTCAGTGGTTTCCTTTGTGAGGCAGAGCGCTTACAGAAGAGAATGGACAAGGTAGAAAAGTAGGCAAGGACCTTTATCCTATTGGATAGTGTCCCCCAAACTGTTCCTTGGATATTAACAGAGATGTACAAATACTGCACAAGACCACACTGAGAATGTTGGGATGGACGAGGCCTCACGTAAGGAGATTGCTTAAAAAGGGCGTCTTCAAGTTTTCAGACCTCAGAAAGACCAGGTCAGGTAGAATAGAGGATGATTGAAATCGGGAAGTAAAGATACTTCCTAGACATGAGAGGACGTAGAGACCACGCCGCAGGCCCAGATGTTGTGAATATGGACAGAGAGAGGTGCCAGAGGGCCAGAAAAAGGTTCTAGACTTAACACGGCCAGCTCTGGGAGGCAGCCTGCACAGGGGAGACCCTACAAATCCTCACAGGGCCTGGGTAGCAGTCACCTCTGAATGGCATCACCATTAGCAGCAGGATCACTGCCATTTACTGAGTCATTTATATGTGCCAGGAACTGTGCTTTTTCTGCGTTATTTTAATCCCCACAATAAGCCCATAAGGTGTATATTTATCATTAGTCTCATGTACAGATGAGAAAACAGACTTGCAGAGGTTAATTGGTCTGCCCAAGTCCATCAGCTGGCAAGCGAGTGGCTGCTCAATGCTGAATCCACCGTGCTGCTCTGGTCCAGCGGGCCTGGAACCCAGTGCTGTGGAGGCATCAGAAAGCAGAGGGTGGTTAACGCCAGGAGAGCAAAGGAATTCACAGAGGGAGGCGGTGAGTGTGAGGAGCAGAGAGGGGCAGAGGAGCAGGTCCAGAGGATGCAACGTCTGAGGGACAGTAGAGGAGGAGGAGATGAAGAAGACAGAGAGGGAGCCAGAGGGAGGGGTCAAAAGGGTAGAAATATAACCAAGAGAGAGCCATATCCTGGAAGGCGGAGAGAGAACGCGCGGACGAGAGCCTCTCTAGAAGGAAGTAGAATTCGACCGTGTCAGATGCTGCAGAGAAATCAAGTGTGGAAATTGTTGATCACCAGGGTTGGCAGTTAGGAGGCCCCTGATTGTCTCAGAGAGAGAAATGTTAGTGGAAACGAGGGCGAGCCCTTCCTTGAAGGAGTTGAGGAACAAACGGGAAGAGAAAGCAGGGAGCGAGGCTGAGCGAGAAGGGAGTGGAATCTGCGTTATGAAGGAGCCTGGCTGAGGGGAACAGGAGGTCAGATAGGATGCGATTAAAGAAGGGGGTTTCCCCCTAAATACTGAAAAAGACGTAATCAGGTTTCTACATTAAGCAGAAGCAGACATGGAAAATAAGAGGTTGAAGGCAAAGTAGAAAGGATAAGTGGCTCAGAGCCAGCGGACAGAAGGGGAAAGGAGGCTTGACAAGAAGCCTTCTGACAACTGCTGTTGGGTACAATGGTGACAGATGACCTGAGACCAGCAGAAAGACAGCGAAGCAGCAGAGAGGGGCCGGCTGAAGTGCAGACCGAGGTGTGTGGTGGCACAGGTCAGCACAGCGGTGCGGTTGACTGCCCGGGGTTTGGGCGCAGGAGCAGAGAAGGCAGGTCACAGGAACTAGAGAGCAACTAGACCAGTGCTTGCAGATCAGTTACTTTGCATTTTTCTGCCAGACCTGAAAAGAAACTGAGGGTGCTGCCAAGATTTTAAAAAAGAGAAGGGCAGCCTGGGGACGAGGGGGACGGTGTGGTGTAGACTGACAGAAAAGGGAGAAATTGAGAGTCCGGAGATCTTGGTGTGGGATACGAGGTGAGAGCCGGAGGGACAGGAAGGTGTGGTCCAAGGGAAAACACGAGCCGTTCAGTGAGAACGTGAATGTGCCAGGCACCGTGCAAAGCACATCCTAGACACTAGTTTATTCAACCTTACAGCTGACCTATCCAGTTGCTATTACTCTCCTCGTTTTATAGCTGGAGAAACTGAGGCTCACAGACAGCAGCTGACTTGTGCAGTGTCACACAGCGGGCGAATCTGCCCCACGGCTTGTGGGACAACCATGAGGCCGAGGCTGAGAGACGGAGCAGGCGGGTAATGAAAGGACGGGGGCGGCACACAGGAGGGAACTATTCTCCTCGACTGGACTGGAGGGTGGGTGATGTCGAGAGCTGGATGTAGATGCTCTGACACGTGAGTGATGGGTTACAGCACCATGGTGGCTGGGGGCGGGGATGAAGATACCAGCCAAGGGAGGAAATTGTATGTACAGAGGAAGAGTGCTGAGGATGGAGGGTGAAATAGCCAGATTGTGTGACACTGGTGACGTTTCTGTACAGGGCAGGGCTGGCTATGTAATTTGTAAGGCCCAGTGAAAATGAAAACGTGGGGGCCTTCGTTCAAACATAGTACTGTTCAAGATACTAAAATGTTAAAAAACTTTCTGTTTTTCTGCATTCTCTCTCTTGACTTGTCATGGTGCTTTTATTTGCTGTTTCATGCCGTGGTCCCTTGGACGTGGGGATACCGGCAGAGTAAATGCAGACCCTCACAGCGGCCCAGTGGGGGCTCTGTCCTCTGACTCAGTGCAAGGCCCACCGACTTCCAAGTTCTACCTCCCCTGATACATCGCACCCCAGCTGGAAGGAAATAGACCGGTCTCCCCCTCCCACACCCCACCACCCCAACCCAGAGGAGAAGGCATAACGCCCGCACCAGGACGTACTGGGTGCCTGGAGCAGGGAGAGTGAGAAGCTCACCCCTGCCACGTGCCCACCAAACAGACACACTGCCAGCCTGAAACAGGGATGGTGCTGCCATGCCCTACCTGAAGATGCCATGGGGGATGTTCACCCAACCTCGGCCCTACCTGCCCCTGCATCCAGTTCCCTGCCTGGGGCAGAGGGCAACAGTGGGACACAGTGGACTTGCTCTGCTGACAGGACCCAGTCACTGCCTCAGGGAGGGACAGGAAGGGGCAGACTGGGTGGGACCCAAGGTGCTGGGGGCAGGGGAATAGGGGAGCAGGAGGCCAAGAACCCCACCAGGGAAGGTGGGGAGGCAGTGGGAAGTGGGACCCAACATGAGCCGAGGCTCCAACCTCCTTGAGCATGCTCCACTGTCCATCAGACTTCACTTACGGAACATGAATTAAAAGGTTAAATTGTTATATTAGTTTGCTAGGGCTGCTGTAACAAAGTACTACAGGTGTGGTGGCTTAAACAATTCAGCCCATATCCATTTTTAAGAGTTTCAAGATGGCAGCTGCAGAGCATTAAACCCCAAGCCTGGGGCACTGCTGTGCACGGGGCCCTGTGTGACCGCACTGGACACATGCCCGTGAAGCCAGCCCTGGGCTGGGAGTTCAGTGGTGTAGGAGCAGCAGTGTAGAGCGAGGAGGATTGGATCTCCTCCTCCCAGACCTAGAGGGGCCAGGTTTGTGGAAGAATGAGCACCCTTCACTGGACAGAATTGTAAAGGAAGCAAAGCAATATTCTTGATGAGGGCCAGGGTTTGTTAAGATAATAGGAAAAGTGAAAATTTCTTTGAGCAGGTTGAGAATGAAGAGAAGTTTCTTTGAAAGCAAAGGGACATTCCACCAGATGGAGCAGAAAGGTCTGGGAGGGAGGTCAGCAGTGAGCAAATAAACCCCAGAGGGAAGAGAAGTGTGTGAGGAAGAGAATATGAGAAAGAATACACACCCGAGGACTTTACATTTCATTCCTTTTAATTATGCTGGTTTTAAATTCCCTGAATTTAGAAATTAAATTAAAATTCAATTGAATTAGAATTAAATATTAACATTCCTTGATCTAACTTCTGCTGCACTTCACATACAAACATGGTATTATTGATTGACCAGTGCAAGGATATTTCATGCTGATCTGCCCTTGTTCTCTCGTGGTCTCTGTTCCAACCATGCAACATCTGCAGAGATGGACTAGGAAGAGGTACATTCTGCAGCTTTAGTAAACGGCCTCCTCTCCCGCACTGGAAACAAAATCGTAACTGTTACCACATCACCATAGTGCTCTAACAAATTAAGCTTAGTCCCTTGAATATTTGCTTGGGGGTGATTATTCTCATTATCTTATAATAGTCATTCCCAGAGAACAACAAAAAAGCCTTGTCTGCATTTATATGGATAGAAATACAGGCGATTAATAAGTTTAAAGAGCTACCGCAGTGTAATATCAGTTTAGGAAATTAATAACATGTGAAGTAGAAAGATAAAAGCAGCTTTACACAGACAGCTACATAATGAAAATACTGATATATTGTTGCATATGGTTTTAATTTTCTACTCAAATCCCATCAAATAAGATTACAATAATTAATTTTTAACTATTCTAATATTGGCAATCATTTTAAAAATTAAAGTAAAACATGTTCATTGCAGAAAATTTAGATAAACGAAAAGGAAGGGGGATGCCGTTATGATCCTAACACCCACTTTTTTTGAGATATTTTTATTTTCTTATAGTCTTTTTTCTACAGCTATGTACCCATACACTTTTCTTTTTGCAAGAAGCAGGATCCTATTTTACATAGTGTTGATTAATCTGCCTTTTACCACTTAACAATGTAGGACGAACATTCTCGTATAGCATTATGTTAATGACTACATTTAGTTATAATTTATTTAACACATTTCCTGTTGTTGGACATTTCAGTTCTTTTCAGCTAGTTACTATTGTAGATAATATAGCAACGAATATCTTTCTAGCTATAATTGTTGCACCTCTGTGCTTATTTTCATAGGATAGATTCATAGAAGTGTCAATAACGCGTCAAAGTGTGTGCTTGTCTTTAAGCCTTTTGAAAGAAATATTTTTTAATCAGGTAAAAAAGGCTAAGAACTAGCCTGTTTGAATAATTATCAGGGATTTCCACGTAGAAAAATAGAATAGAGAGCAGAGCAGATTGGAGCAATAAGACCAGGGTTCCATTTCTGCCTCTTCCACTGACAAGTTCTGAGACCTGGAGGAGCCTGTCAACCCTTTTAGGTCTTGTCATTAAACAGGGTTGACAATGAGGTGGACATACAGTTGCCCTTGGAGTTAAATTGGTTAAATCCACACACAACAAATATGAACAGGAACAAACCAGGAGAGCGTCCATGCATATATAAATGGGAAGAACGGGAACTCAAATATAATATAACTTAGTCACCAGACATTTAGTGAAATTTCTTTAAGTCCTGTTTGGGCAGAGAGAGATGCTGGTTGACCACAGCTGCACAGGAAATGGAGTATTAGCTGACAAGTTGAAGGTGATCCCCCAGGCTCTGCCCAGAGAGCGGCAGTCTTGGCTAAGCAACCTCAAACATCACGCTTTCCTTGGAGAGAATATTCCTCTAGTGCATGAGATGGTCTCAAGCTTCCTTCGTTGAAAAGTACTTAAGATCAACTAATTCCCCTGTGCCATATCGTATTGCTTCATATAGAACTTGCTACAGGGAGACAATGCACTAATAGATTGACTTGAGAATTTCAGTTCTCATGTTATATTTTTCATTATAAAGCAGAAAATTTTTATGCTGACTTTTTTAACCTCCATGAACATGGTCAGTGCAGATCTGCCACTGAGAGTAAGTCCATTCCAAAGAGACTGAGGAATTCTGGTCCTGAGACGGCAAGGCTAAGATGGATCCCAAAAAACTCACCAAGATCAGTGTGACCTTGATGGAAGCCAGTCCTACTGGATGGGGCCTGCTTTCTTTAAACTCCAGCAGGCAAAGAACAGAGTATTTTGTTATGTTTTTCATTTATTCAGTGGATATCGATGAGTATCTAACTTCATATCCTGGAGGAGGTCACAGTCTTAACACTGAAAAGAGACCTATAAATAATATGGTAATTATTACAAATAATAAGCAAAATGCAAAAGTGGACAGAGGAGGGGTGATTAATCACTCAGGGAAGTTTGGGAAGGATTCATGGCCAAAGTGACATTTATGCTACATCATGAATGGTGTATAAGGATGCACCTGGCTGAAGGTGGGGATGGGGAGAGGAGGGCAGTCCAGATAACTGGAACGGCATGTGCTAAGGCATGGAGATGAGAAGGGACATGGTGTGCTTTAGGAATTATTACATCTTTAGTGGACTAGAACAAAAGATACAAGTCTATGAAAGGAAGCAGGAAGGAAGTAGTGATGGGAAATAAATGATGGAAAGATAGTTTGGGACCAGTTTGTGAAGGTCCTTTTACACTATTTAATGGAGTATGGACCATATCTTATACTCAAGATACAGAAATATGTGTTGGAAAATGAGATGAAATCAGAGTTGGCTGAATTTATTCCTAAAGATTTTTTATGAATTTTATTTTAATGAGGTCATAATAGTTTATAACATTGTGAAATTTCAGTTGTACATTATTATTTTTCCGTCACTGTATATATGTGCCCTTTAACCCCTTATGCCGACCTGCCGGCCCCATTCCCCTCTGGTAACCACTAATCTGTTCTCTTTGTTCATGTGTTTATCTTCCACACATGAGTGAAATCATACGGTGTTTGTCTTTCTCTGTCTGGTTTATTTTGCTTAACATAATACCCTCAAGGTCCATCCATGTTGTTGCAAATGGGACGATTTTTCCTTTTTTACTGCTGAGCAACATTCCATTGTATATATATACCACGTCTTCTTTATCTGTTTATCACTCAGTGGGCACTTGGGTTGCTTCCACGTCTTGGCTATTGTAAATAATGCTGCAATGAACATAGGGGTGCGTAATTCTCTTTGAATTGTTGATTTCAAGTTCTTTGAATAAATACCCAGCAGTGGGATAGCTGGGTTGTATGATATTTCAATTTTTAATTTTCTGTGAAATCTCCATACTGTTTTCCATAGCAGCTGTACCAGTTTGCATTCTCACCGGCAGTGTATGAGGGTTCCCTTTTCTCCACATCCTCTCCAACATTTGTTATTTTTTGTCTTGGTGATTACAGCCATTCTAACGAGTGTAAGGTGATGTCTTAGTGTAGTTTTGATTTGCATTTCCCTGATAATTATTGATGTTGAACATCTTTTCATGTGCCTATTGGCCATCTGAATATCTTCTTTGGAAAAATGTCTGTTCACATCCTCTGCCCATTTTTTGATCAGATTGTTTGCCTTTTCGTTGTTGAGATGTGTGAGTTCTTTATATATTTTGGAGATTAACCACTTGTCAGATACATGATTTGCAAATATTTTCTCCCAGTTGATGGGTTGTCTTTTCGTTTTATTCCTGGTTTCCTTTGCCTTGCACAAGCTCTTTAGTCTGATGAAGTCCCACTTGCTTATTTTTTCTTTTGTTTCCCTTGCCCTGGTAGACATGGTGTTTGAAAAGATCCTTCTAAGACCGATGTCAAAGAGTGTACTGCCTATATTTTCTTCTAGGAGTTTTATGGTTTCACATCTTACCTTCAAGTTTTTAATCCATTTTGAGTTAATTTTTGTGTATGGTGAAAGATGATGGTCTACTTTCATTCTTTTGCATGTGGCTGTCCAGTTTTCCCAGCACCATTTATTGAAGAGACTTTCCTTTCTCCATTGTATGCTCTTAGCTCCTTTGTTGAAGATTAGTTGTCCATAGGTGTGTGGTTTTATTACTGGGCTTTCAATTCTGTTCCATTGATATGTGTGTCTGTTTTTGTGCCAGTATCATGCTGTTTTGATTACTATAGCTTTGTAGTATATTTTGAAATCAGGGATTGTGATGCCTCCAGCTTTGTTCTTTTTTCTCAGGATTGCTTTAGCTATTTGGAGTCTTTTGTTGCCCCATATGAATTTTAGGATTCTTTGTTCTATTTCCATGAAGAATGTCATTGAGATTCTGATTGGGATTGCATTGAATCTGTAGATTGCTTTAGGTAGTATAGTCATTTTAACTATGTTTATTATTTCAATCCATGTGCATGGAATATCTTTCCATTTCTTTATGTCATCATTGATTTCTTTTAATAATGTCTTATAGTTTTCATTGTATAGGTCTTTCACCTCCTTGGTTAAATTTATCCCTAGATACTTTATTCTATTTATTGTGGTTGTAAGTGGGGTTGTATTCTTGAGTTCTCTTTCTGTTAGTTCATTACTAGAATATAGAAATGCAACTGATTTTTTAAGTTGATTTTGTACCCTGCAATGTTGCTGTAGTTGTTGATTATTTCTAATAGTTTTCTGATGGATTCTTTAGGGTTTTATATATATAAAATCATGTCATCTACAACAGTGAGAGTTTCACTTCTTCCTTGCCTCTTTGGAGTCCTTTTATTCCTTTTTCTTGCCTAATTGCTCTGGCCAAAACCTCCAGTACTATGTTGAATAAGAGTGGTGAGAGTGGGCACCCTTGTCTTGTTCCGGTTCTTAGAATGGCTTTCAGTTTCTCCCTGTTGAGTATGATGTTGACTGTGGGTTTGTCATATATGGCCTTTATTATGTTGAGGTACTTTCCTTCTATACCCATTTTATTGACAGTTTCTATCATAAATGGATGTTGGATCTTGCCAAATGCCTTCTCTGCATCTATTGAGATGATCATGTGCTTTTTATTCCTCATTTTGTTAATGTGGTGTATCACACTGATTGATTTGCAGATGTTGAACCATCCCTGCATCCCTGGTATAAGTCCCACTTGATCATAGTGTATGATCCTTTTGATGTATTGCTGTATTCGGTTTACCAATATTTTGTTGAGGATTTTTGCATCTATGTTCATCAGCAATATTGGCCTGTAATTTTCCTTCTTTGTATTGTCTTTGTCTAGCTTTGGGATCAGGGTGATGTTGGCCTCATAAAATGTGTTAGGAAGTGTTCTGTCTTCTTCAATTTTTTGGAATAGTTTGAGAAGGATAGGTATTAAATCTTTTTTGGATGTTTGGTAGAATTCTCTAGAGAAGCCATCTAGTCCTGGACTTTTACTTTGGGGGAGGTTTCTGATTACTGTTTCAATCTCTTTACTTGTGATTGTTCTATTCAGCTTCTCTATTTCCTCTTGATTCAGTTTTGGGAGGTTGTATGAATCTAAGAATTTATCCATTTCTTCTAGATTGTCCAATTTGTTGGCATATAGTTTTTCCACAGTATTCTCTTATAATCCTTTGTATTTCTGTGGTATGCATTGCAATTTCTCCTCTTTCATTTCTAATTTTATTTATTTGAGCCTTCTCTCTTTTTTTCTTAGTGAGTCTGGCTAAGGGTTTGTTAATTTTTTTAATCTTCTCAAAGAAACAGCTTTCAGTTTCATTGATCCTTTCTACTGTTTTCTTGGTTTCTATTTCATTTATTTCTGCTGTGATTTTTATTATTTCCCTCCTTCTTCTGACTTTTGGGCTTTGTTTGTTCCTCTTTTTATAGTTCTGTTGGGTGTAGTTTAAGATTGCTTATTTGAGATTTTTCTTGTTTGCTAAGGTGAGCCTGTATTACTATGAATTTCCCTCTTAGGACTGCTTTTGCTGCATCCCATACTAGTTGGTATGGTGCATTTTCATTTTCATTTCTCCAAATATTTTTTGATTTCTTCTTTAATTTCTTCAATGATCAATTGGTTGCTCAGTAGCATGTTGTTTAGTCTCCACATATTTGTCACTTTCCCAGCTTTTTTCTTGTATTTGATTTCTAGTTTCATAGCACTGTGGTCAGAAAAGATGCTTGATATGATTTCAATCTTCTTAAATTTATTGAGGCTTGCCTTGTTTCTCAACATATGGTCTATCTTTGAGAATATTCCATGTGAACTTGAGAAGAATGTGTGTTCTGCTGTGTTTGGATGGAGTGTTCTATATATCTATTAAGTCCATCTGGTCTAGTTTTTTGTTTAGTTCCACTATTTCCTTGTTGACTTTCTGTCTGGATGATCTATTTATTGATCTAAGTGGGGTGTTAAAGTCCCCTACTATTATTGTGTTGCTGGTAATATCTTCTTTTAGGTCTGTTAATAGTTGCTTTATGTACTTTGGTGCTCCTGTGTTAGGTACATATATATTTATAAGTGTTATGTCCTCTTGGTGGAGTGTCCCTTTTATCACTATATGCTGCCCTTCTTTGTCTCTCATTGCCTTTTTTATCTTGAAGTCTGCTTTGTCTGACATAAGTATGGCAACACCTGCTTTTTTTTGTTTGCCATTAGCTTGGAGTATCATCTTCCCTCCTTTCGCTCTGAGCCTGTGTTTGTCTTTAGAGCTGAGATGTGTTTCCTGGAGACAGCATATTTTTGCATCTTGTTTTTTAATCAATCCAGCCACTCTGTGTCTTTTGATTGGAGAATTCAATCTATTTACATTTAGAGTGATTATTGATATATGAGGGCTTAATACTGCCATTTTATCACTTGTTTTCCTGTCTTTCCCTTATTTCTTGTATTCAGTGTAACAGAATACACTGTTATTCTGTATTTCCCTTATTTCTCATCCCATGTGTTTTGGACTGCCAGTTCAGTTTGGTGGTTCTCTATGATGGTTTTCCCAGTTTTCTCTTTATTTATCATTTGTGTTTCTGTTCTGATTTTTTGTTTAGTGGTTACTGTGAGGTTTGTGTGAAAGATCTCATAGACGAGATAGTCCATTTTCTGACAGCCTCTTATTTCCTTAGTCTAAGCAGGTTCCATCCCTTTCCTCTTCCCTGTCTAAGTTATTTTTGTCACAACTTATTCCATTTTGCACTGTGAGTTTGTGGTTAAAATGCAGGGATTATAGTTATTTTTGATGTTTTCCTTCTCTTTATCTTTGATGTTATAATTAAGTGCTTGCTAACCTGTTCTGACAGAGAGCTGCAATTTTCTGATTTTGTCTGCATATTTATCTCCTTGCTTAAGGCTTTGTAAACCCTTTCTTTTTTTTTCAGGTATGAGGGCCTTCTTGATCATTTCTTGTAGGGGGCATCTTGTGGTGATGAACTCCTTCAGCTTTTGTTTATCTGGGAAAGTTTTTGTTTCTCCATCATATCTGAAGGATATTTTCACTGGTTAGAGTATTCTTGGCTGAAAGTTTTTGTCTTTCAGGATTGTGGATATGTCATTCCAGTCTCTCCTAGCCTGTAAGGTTTCTGCTGAGAAATCCACTGAAAGCCTGATAGGGGTTCCATTATAAGTTATTTTCTTCTGCCTCGTTGCCCTTAATGTTTTTTCTTTGTCATTGACTTTTGCCAGTTTTACTAATATATGCCTTAGAGAAGGTCTTTTTACATTGATGTAATTAGGAGTTCTATTAGCTTCTTTTACTTGTAATTCCAGCTCCTTCCCCAGGTTTGGGAAGTTCTCATCTATTATTTATTTGAACAAATTCTCTGCTCCTTTCTCCATCTGGAATACCTATAATCCTTATGCTGCATTTCCTAATTGAATTGGATATTTTTCAGAGAATTTCTTTATTTCTTTTTAGTCTTAGTTCTCTCTCCCTCTCCATCTGAAGCATTTATATATTTCTGTCCTTTAAATTGTTCATTCTGCCCTCCATAATATCAGCTCTGATATTTAAGGACTTGAGATTTTTCTTTATCTCATTGTGTTTTTCATCTCCAGTATTTCTGACTGGTTTTTATTTATAGTTTTGATCTCTTTTGTGAAGAATTCCCTCTCTTCATTAATTTTATTCACGATTTTATTGAACTGTCCTTCTGAGTTTTCTTGTAACTCATTGCGTTTTTTTTTTTTTATATATAGCTAATTCATGTATTTGAAAAATGTTTATTAAGCACCGCTCATGTTTCAGGAAATTTTCTAAGTGCTGAGGATCCAGTGGTGAACAAGTCAAAGCCCTTGGCCTCATGGACTTTATATTCTAGGGAAGAAGACTGATGATAAACAAATAAATGTATAATGAAATGTCATGCATTGACACATGAACTGAGGGAAACTGATACATTGTAAAAGGTGATAGAGAGTAACAGCAGAGGGAGAAATTCTGAGGAGAGAGAGTGCCAGGTAGGAGAACAGCAAATGCGAAAGTCCTGAGCTGGGAACAGCTTGGCATGCAAGAAGACTAGTGTGGCTGGGCCTGATTATTGAAGGGGAGATTGATAAGAGATGAGAGTGTAGGAAATGGACAGTTAGCCAGGGGCTCCCTCAAAAGGTGGACAAACAGGTCAAAACAAACAAGATGGCATTGAACCACGATGTACGTTAAGTCATTTAAAAACAGTTGGATGGTGTTATAACAATAAAAATACAATAAACTCTGGGTTTTATTTCATAAAAATCAGTTACACAAGGAAAGGATGAAGTAGATAGGTGTTATCAGCAGTTTATGTGAAAAATACCTCAAGGCCTTGGTAGATCTACAAGCTCGGTATGAGCTAAAATGAAATGATGACTTTGAGACACACACACACACACCCCATGCACACGTGCATATGTGCATGTATGCACTCACACTTAGAACAACTTTAGACTGAATTAACAGAAACATACCCAAATTAAATAACAGAATAAACCAATACTCTTTACCTACTGTATTTAAAGTATTACATTTGATTTGGAATGATAAATTCTAAGAGAGCTATTGATGATTTAAATTTTTTTCCCATTGACCAGGATGCTGAGAAAGATAAAATAAAAATAGCTACTCAGGGGCCGGCCTGGTGGCGCAGCGGTTTCGTCCGCGCTTGGCAACCCGGGGTTCACTGGTCGGATCCCGGGCGCCCGCCGACGCACTGCCTGTCAGCCATGCCGTGGCGGCGTCCCATATAAAGTGGAGGAAGATGGACACGATGTTAGCTCAGGGCCAGTCTTCCTCAGCAAAATAGAGGAGGATTAGCAACGGATATTAGCTCAGGGCTGGTCTTCCTCACCAGAAAAAAAAAAAAAAAAAAAGCTACTCATATTTTTTTGACTTCCCAACTCTTCAATTCTGACCTCTGCTAATTTAAAGGTCTTCGATCTCAAGTGAGAAATGATCCCACGTGGACACAGCAATGGTTTCACTGGACTGGAAGGTGAGAGACTGCCATTTGGGGCTCTACATGCCACTGAACCAAGAAGAGAGAAGTCAGTCACCATACTGGCTCTGGGTATTGATTGCAGTTCTCCAGGGGCAATCAGATTGGTGAGCACATTGAGGGCAGGTTTAAGTTTGGAATCCATGGCATTCTGTGTGCCATCAGTTCCATATGCAGTAGTGAAAGCCAATGTGCATGCTAATCAAGGCAGGACCCCCCAAGACTCACACCATCAGGCAGGGAAACCTGGACAAGCAGTGTGCTGGCTGAGGATGAAGGGACATGGAAGGAGAGGGAAAGAAGCACCTAATAAATACAAATTGTAGCCTTGTGACAAATTACAGAAACAAAGACCACAGCAGCTGTGCTATTTCCTTTGTTCTGTATTTATTTGCATATATTAACCAATTATTTATTATTTTTCCCTCTCTTTTTGCCTATATTATATAAGAAATGTTGGTGATGATTACCTTTGTTAGAAAATTCGGGTGGAAGAAAAATTAAGATCACCTGGAGATGGAAATGATGACTGATGGGACCTTGTGTTGCCTCTTTTGGGAGAGTGACAGCATCTTCAATTATTTAAGGGATATATGCATGATATTGTTACTGGAAGTTTAAACATAGGGCAGAGGGTGAGAATAAATGCTGAAAAGCCAAAGGGTAGGATTCGTCTGTTGGCTCTTAGCTCCATTCTTGCCCCTCTATGCTCTCCTCTGTAGTTCAGAGAAAACTGTATTTCCTAGACGTCCTTGACAGCTAACTTCTTGTTACGGAATATGGGAGAAATGGAGAAACTTTTTCTTTCTCTTCTTATTGGGCCCCTGGCAGCGACTGCAGCAGCAGCACAGGTGGCCGTCCAGTCCCTGTTCCTGCTTTCCTCCGTGGCAGCCCCATTCCAGAAGCATCAGCAGCAAGTGCTCACAGCTTTAGCAGGACGGTAGTCATGGCTCTTAGTTATATATTTTCCCTTTTTTCTCCTTCATCCAGAAGAGTGAGAATGGCTTCCTGAAGTTAATAGTCTCTGGATTATTTCACATTTTCCTGTTTTTGCTGTTCTAGCTTTTCCAACCCTTTGATAACCATTTCCCAATGTTAAATTCCGTCTGACTGAAATACCTACCAGAGGTTCTATTTCTCCATAAGGACAATCACTGATACAAATGAACCCATAGCCCACACCATGCAAAGGAAAACATGGAGTAGATGGGAGAGGAAGAGGATGGTCAATGATAGGCCAGGACAAAATGGAAAGATCAGATAATGGGATGCCTTTATAAAGTCAAGGACAACATACTATGATTTCTGACGTGTAGCTCTTTCACGTGAGAATAGGGTCCAGCGCGTGGCCTTGGGAATAGTGGCTGAAGTGAAGTGGAAGTATAGTTTCACTGTAATTGATGGAATCTTTTAACTGTGATGCTGTGATGCTACTTGGTTCACTCCAATGACTACTGAAATCAGGAACGATGATGCCAGGATATGAGATGGGGAGAAAGATGAAGTCATGTCAGACTATGTCTTCTAAAATATGGTGATAATTGTATTATTAGGGAAATGCATTGTAATGGCCAAGACAGGATACTAGTAATCATATGAATTATTTCTCCCTCTTCCAACTGCTAGACAAATGCATAATGAAATTGTCAGAGATCGCTCTGCCTCCTGTCTCAAGCAGTAGTCTTAGAACTGCTGGCAGTAAGTTGACATAAACATGCGTATTTGGCTTTGTAAGCATACTGGAACATAAGCAAACATTTTCCTCCACGTATATAAAATAAAGACATTAAAAGGTCATAGATTAATATCTGCCCTTGGCTGAAATCATTGAAGTTCTTTAAAAAAATTCTGTGTTACAAACATAAAAGAAAAAAATACCGGAAGATCCAGTGTTTAATGGTCGGGCAAGTGCACTCTAATTAGCCTGGACACTCTCAGAGTGACGTGAAATTACCATTAGTGAGTAACGGGATTAAAAAGATTAAGAAGACTAGCAGAAGTTATTTATCCCTCCCTCTAATGTGCTGTTCAGAACGATTCCATTTTACACTGTATTTGTGTATTGGATGCCTTCTCTTTTGCTGAAATCTTTGCAGGGATGGTGTAGTCGGCATTACCTGGCATTTCCACTCCGGGAAACGCAAAAGTAGCACCAACACATTACTTTGGTATCAAAAGAACAAAATTTGTGGCTGTGTTGTGCTTCTTAAGAAGCCAGCACTGATTTATCTTTTGGCAGAATTTGCCTAGGAAGTGTTTTTATATTTACACACTCTGAAACTTCGTTATGCCCACAACACAGTCCCTCCAGATAGAAGTCATTAGAATTGGCATTTTACCCTGGAGGATACTTTACCATTTCCCCTTATAATTACTGCATTATTGTGGATCCCATTAGCCTTGTCACATAGGCTCCATCTCCACCTGCCGAGAAAAGTCACACTTTCTCTGCACTGTTGCAAGCTTGATTTCCAATGATAACTATAGAGCAGAGTCTACTAAATGCAGCAAGTTAAAATTTTATGTAGGCTAAAAAGGGATAGTGGGGCACAAGTCTGGGGAATGGATACTTTATGGTGAAAATTTATCTCCCCAAAGAGCTTTTAATTTAAGTATAGGTTACTCCTTAAAGTACCAATTTGTAAGTATAGATCTTAAGGGTAACTTTTAAAGATTCTACCAAAACCAAGTAAACTTTAATTACAAGTATTTTCAGTTGTGCACTGTGATCTGTTCTCCATTCTTCTGTATTTCAGCTTGTCTGGTTTTTGCCTCTTGGATTGCTTTTTTATAAGCCCTCTCAAAACCTGTTACTCAGGGGATACAGACAAATCCACGTGGGAGCTTCAGTCACTAAGGTTGGAAGACAGGAATAATAAAGCACAATGGCACAGCATTGTCACTAGTTGCCAGTTGTCACCAAGGGCACAATTAAGCACAGAGCCAGGCAAATGTACAAATATAGAGAACATTGTTTTCCAAAATAAAAATAGATTTATTATTTTTTGATAATAAAAATGATAATGCTCATTATAAAAATTTCAAATACATAAAAGTCTAAATAAAGATCACACAAACACCACAGCCCAGAAAAAACCATCATTAACTCTCTAGCAAAGATCTATGAAACATTTTATTGTTTAAAAATATCCAATGTTATTAAACATGCCATTCTGTAGTCTGCTTCTTCATTCAATAATATTTCAGGGACAAATTCCCATAGAAATAAACACAGATCCAAATAGTCTTTAACGACAGTTGCATACAAGTCAACTGTATACATGAGCGATAATTTATTTAACTCATCTTCTACTGAAGGAAATTTAGGTTGTTTCCAAGATATATTTTTTGTGTGTGTGAGGAAGACCAGCCCCGAGCTAACATCTGTTGCCAATCCTCCTCTTTTTGCTGAGGAAGACTGGCCCTGGGCTAACATCGTGCCCATCTTCCTCCACTTTATACGGGACGCCGCCACGGCATGGCTGACAGGCAGTGCGTCGGCGGGCGCCCGGGATCCGAACCTGCGAACCCCGGGCTGCCAAAGCGCAAACTAAACCACTGAGCCACCAGGCCAGCCCGTTTCCAATATTTTAACATCATAGAGCACATTTTTGCCCTCATGTTTACATACTCGTGCAATTTTTATTCATTAGGATAAATTCCTAAACAAATTGCTGAGTAAAAGTGTATCATCATTTAAATTTTTGATATATATTGCCAAATTTGATACATATTGCCTTCTAGAAAGGTTGTACCAATTTCCACTCCTGCCAACAGTGAACAAAAATGCTCATTTGCCCACGTTCTTGTCAGTTGCTTTAATCTTGGCCAATCTGGGAGGACAAAATTAATAATAATATTAAAATAATAAACACATATTAGCTGTTTTCACTTTCAAATAGGAGATACTTTTAATTCTTGTGACCTTTTTTCAGCGCAGATATTTCCTGGGCTTGAGTAAAGAGTTTTGGTTTGTATCCCCATTCCATCATCGGTGTGACCCTGGATAAGAGTCAACTTCTTTGAGCCTCATTTTCCTTGATCTTAGAGTAACAGAACCCAGCTCAATAGGCATATAAAGCTTAAGTGATGCGTGAAAGCATCTAGCACACTACTAGACACATCAATATTAACTGAGTCTGAATCTCCTGCAAGTAAACTCTTCCTACCTTCTTACCCTCCATCCCAATTATTGGTCTATAAGAAAATTTTAAAATTAAGGAGCCAATAAAAAACTTTGGAAATATTCTCTTGCTATTTCTAGAGATGACCACAAAGCAGATGACATCAGTAAGAAGGCTCTAAAGTGAAGGTCTGGGAAGCAATGTAGATCTTTGGAATAGAAATGACTCCCAAGAACATACTTGCAAGTTGAGTCGAATGGACCATCAAATATATATATAGATAATTTGGGACAGAAAAATGGAAATAAAATACTGCTAACATCAGTTTATTCCCTGTCAAAATGCTGGTCTATCATTGCTTAGACACGGTTTGGGAATATTTTCCACCATGAAGCAAGTTTATAAGCAATGTACACAATATCTAATTCCTCTTTTCAAAGACAGCTCAGATATTAGTATTTGAAATTAATAACTTTTATCCAAGAATGGTGAGAGGAAACCATTTAAGGGAATGATTGCTGATAGTCTGGATATTAGAAAGACAAACCTTGGGTGCAATCTAGACGGCAGTCTTGGTACACCAGACACCAGTGATTTTGAAGACGTTGTGAAGGACTATTTGATTCATTCATTTTACAAATATTTACTGGGTCACCTTATGTGCCAGGTACTGTGCCGGCTGTTAGGGACAGAAAGATGAGCAGGAGATAGCCCCTGCCCTCAGGGAGGTTTCCCTTTTGTGGAGGAGAAGAGAGGCGTCAACTGGCAATTCCAGTATGGGGCGATAGTGAGGGAGCCCTGTGTAGATCCTGCAGAAGCAGCTGAAGGTGCTGAAGGTGCCACCCGCCACCCAATGAATGCCCTGAAGGAGTCACAGGTCAACGGAAGAAAAGGCTCTGTCATGACTGCCACAAACTGTGACACTGACTGCTTCGGGCACACTCCTAGCAAAGCGCTGGGTACGTGGAGATATCAGCTACTCAGCAGGACAACGACAAAAGCCCTCTGAACTTCGACAGGGGAGCTGGCAGAGAAGGTGGGGTCTACGTCCAGAGGACACTCTGAGATGGCTCCGTGGGGGGCGCTCACGGAGAGCTGCCAGTGTTAGAACTGAGATAAAGCTCTCCCACGGAGTTTCCCATCCACCACTCATTCCTTTATTCGCTCAAGTTCCACGAGGGCAGGGATCTTGGTTGGGTTTGATCTCCGCAGCATCCCCAGCTCCTCGAACAGTGCCTGATACAAAGGAGGCCAGAGGTAAATACTTATCTGGTGAATGAACGGATGGACGAATGGATTCACTTAACTCACATCAAACTACCGCAGAGGTGGGTGCCCACAGCAGAGGAGCAGGGTAATGAAAAAGGCAGAAGACATGGCGAGGCTTCTGTGCCCACTGAAAATTTCTGGAATCAATAAACTTTTCACATCCGTTCCTTTTCGTAGGAGCTTGAATCTGCAGCGGCTTCTTTGTATAATGTAGAGTACAGGGAAGAGCATGGGCTTTGAAGTCAGACAGACGTGGGTTCAGATCCCAGCTCCTCCAGATCTGGGAGGACCTTAGGCAAGTTACATACCCTCCCTGAGTCGGTTTGCTCATCTCTCAAACAGGAATTATACTTTCCAGGAGGCTGTGAGGGTTAAACAGGAAGAAACATGCACAGCTCTGGACCCAATTACCTTCGCCCTCACCCCATCCTTCTAGCCCCGGAGACAGGGTTGTGCAAAGCCTTGGAAGAGCTGGGGGTCCCCAATTCCCTGGGTATCCATCCTGGAGAGCTTCTTGGGCACTCTTTTCTATCTCTCTTAATCCCTTCTCTCTTTCCAGGAGGCTTCTCCAAGACAGCTTCCTTACCCTCTCAAACATGCACGGTCATCTCCCCCTCCCTATCCCTCTTTCCACCCTCACTTTTGGTTCCAATGGTTTGTGGCTCAAATAACAGATGGCACGGTACCGTTCACTTGGGCAGATAGATGCCTTTCCTTCCTCCCTAAAATGCTTGCGCCTTACTTGGTACCCGAGTAGCCAACACAGTGCCTTGCTTCTGGCAGATGCTCAATAAATGCAACTCGTGATAACCCTCACTTCCTATACTCATGGAACCTCAGGTCATTAAAGTTGTATTATACAGGCTGATGTAGTACCAACCATGAAACTTCACTAGTACGCAGTGAGTCACACACCATTATGACGATTCTCAAGAAGTCAATACAACTGATTATGTCAGAAATCCCATATCTATTTTCAAAAACAACAAAATATTTTCTCCACATTTTGGGGAATTATAAAATGAGAAAAAACCCTAACAAGTGAACAGGTTCTGCCTGGCAGATTGCCCGCGGGGGTTACAAGGACAAAGATGAGTGAGAGTCTTTACTGATTCACGTTTGCTGGTCGGAGGGAACACTGGGAGGCTCGTTCTTGGTTTCTTCATGTATCTTAGTCTCCACATCACGGAGCCAAGGAGTAATCCTCCTATTGCCCATAGCAGGACGCAAGATTTAATTCCTATCAATTAACATTTATGAACGCACCCACTAGAAGGCAACCCTAGTCAGGAGGACTGGGTCACTCAATAGAAAATTCTGGTAATTTCCAGCCACAGTGGCATCTGTTTACCATATCATTAATCAGGTTATTGCCAGCTAATCTGACTTGGTCTTTAAGATGTCCACAACAGTAACACCCTAGCAAGGTGATCTAGTCAAAAAAATCATTGATTAACAATATTTCTAGAGTTCCTACTATGCTAAGCAAAATCCTAAGTAATAGGGTAAATATAAAAGAATTAAAAGAAATGATTCTCTCTCAAAAATCATACAAAGTAGATGGGAAGGTAGAATCTACTGATGTATAACAACCTGAGGACCCTTTAAGGCAGTGGTTCTCAAAGGGTGGCCTGCACATCAGCAGCAGCAGCACCCGAGAACTTGTTAAAAAGCCAAATTTCTAACCCGAGACTTACTGCCTCAGAAACTGGGTGGGGCCCAGCAACGTGTTTTTAACAAGCCTTCCACACCATTCCGACGCACATTGAAGTCTGAGAAACACTGCTTTAAGTCAACTAAGCAAGTTCAAATCAACACAATGCCAAGAAATGACACCTGTGCTGAGGAATGGCATGGCCTAGTGTTATTCAGAGCTTCCTCGATGACTTCTCGTTGACGGTGCGGAGCGTCCAGATCCAAAGTTTAACACAGAGCGAATTCTTGGTTGTCTTGATTACCGTTTTGAATTATTAGTGGCAACTGGCACACGATTCCAGGCTCATTTCTCCAACACAGCCAAAATACCTTCAGACAGCAACTCTAAGCTAAGCTAAATCAGCCTCAGAATGGTTTACAATATATAAAGGCAAACTACTGCTTCTTTTCACAACATGTATGATCCAGAGTTGCCGACTAGGACAGGTCACAAGAATTAAAAGCACATGAAGTCTAACCCAACTCTAGTCTTAGCGCATGGTCAGTGTGGGAGCACTGTGAACACCTACGTCATGATCTGATGGGGAAGACAGCCTCAGGCGTCCCGGTCCCCTGCAGAACACTCGTAAGCATGGCCTCTCCCAAATGTTTACCTGGGGCCTTTATTTGGCCTGTCAATCAGACTAAGGCTTATTGTGTTTTGAATCTCACTTTCTGCCACGAGATCCTTTTTCCCAGAACTGTAGCTCCATGTTTCTGACCTTGGTCTGTTAACTGGACCCTGATTCCTGACAACTTCCCTCTTAATTGTTCCTGAATCTGAACTCCAATCTGACTATAATTAACCCAACCGTACTGACTCACCAAAAAACAAACAAACAAACAAAAAGGCATGAGCCTATTCCTTTGATGCACAGAAAGTTAGGGATCTACCCTTTCTTTATAAAAGTCCTGGAGAGGGAGAGTCCATAAATCCTCTGCAAATGGTTTTCGTGCAGGGTTTCTATCCATCATCATAAAGACAGTCATTATCCCCACTTCGTTCATTTATTCAGCAATGTTTACTTTGGCCAAATTTTTGATTATATGGGTTCATAGAGATAATTTAATCCAATTTAATTTATAAGGAAACACCTGCTCTGTATAGGACAACACGCTAGGCCCTGAAGAGATGCCCCTACACACTAGGGGAATGTGACAGACAGAAAAATAGCCCCCAAAGATGTCCACATCCTAATTCCAGAAACCCGTGGATATATTACTTTACAGGAGAAAAGGGACATTCAGATGTGATTAAATTAAGGATTTGGGGATACAGAGATTTTGCTGGATTATCTGAGTGGGCCCATCCGATCGTAAGGATTCTTGTAAGAGAGAGGCAGGAGGGCCAAAGTAAGAGAAAGAGGTGATGAAGAAGAGGTCAGAGAGAGAGAGAGATCTAGATTCAAGATGCCATGTTGCTGGCTTTGAGGATGGAAGAAGAGGCCATGAGCCAAAGAATGCAGATAGCTTCTGGAAGGTAGAAAAGGCAAGTGAATGAATTCTCCCCTAGAGTCTCCAGAAGGAATGCCAAGGACCTCTGATCTCCAGAGCTGTAAAATAATTACCTACATTGTTTTAACCCACTAAGTTTGTGACAGTTTGTTACAGCAACAATAGGAAACTAACACAGGAAGTTTACAATCTAGTAAGAGATACAAGATGACACAGACAACTTTGACGTAAATTAAGAAAGTGACAAATATGAAACAGAAAGCTGACTGAGGCCCTTATGGGCAGCCATATTCTTAGGAACAAAAATTACTTGATTAAAATCTCATACATTCTACTTGGGATATAATAGGTCTCTAAGTTTGTAAAAAAAAAAAAAAATGGTAATAATGGTCAACAACTATATTGTATGTAATAAACTATCCTAAGAGTTGAAATACAGATCTTGGGCAGGAATCCCCTCTACACAGAACAGTCAGAGCCATGGAGAACTGGCTCATTTTCAGAGAGGCAGGCTTGATAGGGATGAAGAGAAATATACCAGGGGTCGATCGAAATAAACAAAAAGGCAATGCTTTAAAAAGACATCTATTAACATTTACAAACTAGACATTTCCTAAGCCCTGGCAAGCAAGCTAAACCAAACAATGGAATCCAAGTGAACCAAAGGTGGTAGCCGACTGGAGGCTGAGGACTCACACTGATGCTGATGGAGAAGACACTAGAATCCGGTCCCTTTTGGGTAGGTTTTGATTGTTTTGTTTGTCTGAGGCCAGAGCCCATGATCTTAAGTAATTTCGAATGGCTCTAATTCAGCCCAGGTTTGATCATAAGGCAATTATCCTGATAAATGTTTAAGCCACCCTGTTTTTCGAGTTGGAAAGGAAGGAACAGAACTGTCCAGATTGTTGACCTGCATTAACCAAATTCACCACCCATCATCCTCCTGGCATTGTCATGAAGACAATGTCTTCCCCAGATGACACCCACACTCAGGTGCCTCAGCAATATGCGCTTTCTTCTTTATCTTCTGGTGAAATTGACTCCTTTTCGTACTCTTCACATTCGTTCCAGGAAAATTCGGAGGAACAGCTAGTCTCCACTGGCCTGCTCCTGTAAGAATGGCCTGGAGCTTCTGTAGAAGGGTCCACATTCATAGCACAGGCCCCCGAGTCCTGGGATGGGGCTGCGTGCTTGGGAGACGAACTTTCTTCACAAGAAGAACGGGGCATGTTGCAAGCGTCCTCATTCCTCCTCCTCCCTGTCTTTCTCTCAAAGCCCAGAAACGTCACCTCAGACTGGCTGCATTCAAAGGGAACTTTCTGAGTCATTCTATCTTGCCTCCAACCTTCATCATGAGGCAGTGAAGGGTTATTCTGGTTTTCATCATTTTCCACTGGAATACTTGGTACGTTGTCCAAGAACACAGGGGAAGGACACCTGAAGGACTTCAGTGAGGTGGGAGGATCTTCAGCAAAATACAAGCTGGCTGGAGTGCTTTCCAGAACAGTTAGGACCTGATGAACCAAGAAGCCAACAAACATTGAGTCAAGCTTGAATAACCTCTCCTTCTACCTTCCTTCTGTCTACCTATTAAGGAATATTCTCTTACATTCACAAAATAAGTACAACCATAGAATTCTGAATGAGAAGGGATTAAAGATTAGCTAAACCCCTTCATTCTAATGAGTAAATGAAGTGACTTGAAGCAATGAAACTGCACTGAATTAAATATTAAGAGACCTGACTTCAGGCATAAATTTGCCACCAACTACTTTGTGACCTTGGGCGAGTCTCATTGTTTTTTACTTTAACCTTGATATGTGGAGCATTGGAAGGGGTCAGGGGGCGGTGGACCCTATCCGTGTTCTCAGATAACAGAATTACCTAAGGGAGCTTTATTAAAATACAGATCCCTTAGCCCCAACCTAAAGATTGTCCTTCAAAAAATAGGGAGATGGGGGCCCAGGAATCTGTATTTTAAAAGCTTCCCAGTGGATTTGAATGTGCAGCCCAAATTGAGAACTGTTGACCTGATATCAAACAATATATAACACACCTTCACACACACACACATAATTTAAAAAAATACATATAGAGAGCTTTACAAAATGCTTTCACACACATCACCTAATTTAATCTGCACAAACATTGTTATTCTCATTTTACAGATAATAAAGCTGAGGCTCAGAAAAAGGAATCACTACCAGCAGCCACTAAGGAGCAGACCTGTAGCTTGACCTCAGATCTCCTGGCTCCCAATTCCATGCTCCTTCCACTCTGTATCTCATAGCTCCTCTTGGGCCCAAGGTTCCAGGCCACACAGCTCTTCCTGGTGGTGTCAGGCCCAGAACACAGCTCTCGACTCCCAGGCCAGTGCTCTGCATATTCTGATTATGTCAACTCCTTGTTTAAAACCTTTCATGGCTCTATGATAGACTCAGGATAAAATCCAAACTCCTAGAATGGAATTCATGTCCCTCTATCCCCTGGAACCTTCTATCATTTTAACCACTCCAGCTTTTCCCTCACCCCCTCCCACATCCATAATGCTGAACTGCCTGCAGTCTTAGCACCCAGGAATCCATCACCTGTGATCCTTTACAGGTGCAGATTCTCTGCCTAGAACGTCCTTCCATCCTTACTGCTGCCTAAAGCCAATCTGTTCTTCAGATCATAGCTTAGCCATCACCTCCATCAAGAAGCTTCCCTGACTTCCACAGGCTGGTATGTGTTCTGACTCTACGCTCTCATACGGGCCTGGACTCCCATCTGTCATTATGCTTAACTTTCTGTACTGAAATTCCATGTTTACTGATCTGACCCTCCTTCTGGACTGTGAGCTGAGGGCAGTCACTATATCTTGATCACTTGTATCCCCAGCACCCAGTACAAAGTCTGGCACATCCAAAGTGGCACTAAATAAATATTTGTTGGACAAATAAACAAATGAATGGATGATTAAATCCATGGATAGATGAGTACATAAAGAAATCAATAAGGGAAACACATACTGCATTTTTAATGGGCCAGATCTCTTAATGAAGGTTGAATAAAATATTCTCTCCAAACTACTCATTATGTCTTTTCACTAAATTTTTTGCGGTGCCCTGGTTCCACCCAATAATGACCTCTACCAGAGAACCAAATGATGGGACTTGTTGACTTGGAAAAGCTATCTATTAGGTTAGATTTCTCTGTTGGGGGCTGGATTTGTCTCACTGATAAAAGATTCACTTAGACACACAGTTTATCCAATTTAGATTTTCCAGGCACTCAGTTTCAATAAAGTGTACACACTTCATCCATCGACGGTCTTAACTTTGCCCGCGTTGCAGCACACCGGCCCGCCAAAGAGAATAGCTTGGCGGAGAAATTCCGAGGACAAGGACACACTTTCTTATCTAGAAATGAGAGACATGAATCGAGGCCTCTCTTCTCCATCAGTTCCATAAGGAGATCCCTCTAGGAAGAGAAGACGACAACTTTATCATTTAGAACTCTATCAGAAAAATGACCAAGAGATAGGTGCAGAGATGAAGACAGTTCTTACCAGCTGGATATGCTTTGGGTCATCTAACACCACTTTACAACCTGTCAGAACTTCCATTATTACCTGCAAAGAATATATAGGAAGTCAGCTACATTTGTTAAATACATACACAGAATTAGTTGCAACTGTTAACCTTGACAATGAATATAGTTCATTCTAATTAATGGCTTTATATTTTATTACTTGACTGATTGCATAATTTTAATGTATAAGACAACAACTAACAGGAAATCAATAGGTCTAAAAGTTAATGCCCTTAAAAAAAATTCTTAGAATTGAGAGCATTCTTGGCAATAAACATTCCCCCTTTGTTAACCGTGTTGGCACTCACAATCCCAAAGCTGTAGACGTCTGTTTTGACGGAGAGTTTGCCCTGCCTGATGCACTCCTCGGGCAGGTACCACAGGTGTCTCCTGCTGCAGCTGGTCATGCTGATGGTGCAGGGTTGATGTTCTAGGTGGGGTCGGAAGTGCGCTGTGGCAAAATCAGTTAGTTTCGGTTGAAACTGATCATCCAAAAGTATGTTTGCACTAAAATTGTGATCAAGGACAAACAAGACGAAAAGATCATAAAGGCATTCCAGAGAAAAACAACCTTCCTACCCAGCTAATTTCAAACACTGACAAAATAAAGCCATATGCAGTTTTCCATGAACTAGAGGACATTTTCCCATTTTTCGTCAAGTATAAATCCAAGTGTGGTATAAAACCTAAAACAAAAACCTGACCTAGGAACAGTTATACACAGAGTTGGTGGATAAAGCTGATGGTTTGTCAACAGGACAAACTAAAGTTAACCAAGCAGCTTCCTTGTGCTCTCCTTACATGTGATGAAAACAGTAGCTGAACTTTAATCAGCTAAGAATCACGTGTCTGTTATGTGCACAGAGCAGTGTGTGGAATGCTCGGCTTGTCAGCAGAGGGCCACTAACCTGCGGTGACCTGAGGAATCTTTGGGAGCTCCTGCCTTAAGGATACCCTACTGTATTGTTCCAACCCTACGGCTTTTTTGTCCTTGAGTCTTATGTAAAATACAAATGTCTGCAGAGGCAAAGACCAAGCGCTTGGAGTCAGTGTTAGCTGTTTGTCACATAAAAACCTTAGCGATCACTGAACACTGTGGCTAAGAGGAAGCAGCCTCTGACTTTCACCTTTGAAGGGCTGTCCCAGCAGGGACGGGAAAGGATGAGCCCACGCATTTCACGTGGTGCACACCTGCGGGGAGTCCCAGCTCCGCCTTTTCCTGGCTCTGGGACCGCTGGCGGGTTACTTCACCCCATAAGCCTTAATGTCATCTTTCCTCACATGTGAAATGAGGAAAACGACAGAACTCACAGACCTGACATGGGGAATACAAACAGCCTCCTGCCTGACTTATGGTAAGGCTCAATAGATGGTCAGTAAGATGAAAACAAGTAATGAATCACGAGAGAGCAGACGGATATTGATAAAAGAGGTGGGCGGGCCAAGAGAAAGGCACTATTTCTCAATTTTGCTTAGGGCTTTTTGGAGCGTGCTTTTTGTTCCCTAAAAACAAAGCTTCTAATCCTAGGCCTGCCCATCCCAGATTCCAAGTGGTATAGTTGTAGTACTATACATCGTTATTGAAAGTATTAATAGCTACAGGATAAGAACAAGCAATTTTTAATCCTGAACAAATACTGGATCTTACAAAAGCTCCAGAAGTCTTTGCTATCCCTGGACAAGCAGGCCAACAGGCAGACCCTAGTTCCGCAGGTCTGAATCGCAGGTGTTACAACAATTCAGTGGTCAGAGTCCTAGTTCTATTTGGAGGATTTGAAGGTAAGGTCTCAAGAATTCTGGTCCAGACTTTGTCTAGAACTGTGCTGATGACAGACGAAATGAAGAGACTCCCCAAGGCCCTTTAAGGACAGAGAAGGACACGTTCTAAATTCCGTTCACTCTCTCCTCTAAGGCTGGCAGGAAAATTGCAAGATCCACAGACCCCCTTCTGCATGAGTCCCTGGGCCCTCACCTGCTGTGTGACCCCTGCATTCATGAGGAGAAAGTCAGAGAGGGACTGGCCTTCCAGACTTGTGTCAGTAACCACAGCCCTCATGTTACTCCTTGCCTCGTCTTTTCTCCCCAGATGTTTCAGACCTGGCAGCTTCTAAGGCCAGCCTAGGCCTCGCACATCTATGTCACTCCTCATCCATGCCTCGGTTTCCTCATTTGGAGAGCAGGGTTGACCATCCTGACATACCCCTGAAGATGAGGAATACATTAGAGCCACAGCCGACCTTCTCTGCAGCTCTAGATAAGAACGGACAATCAGTTCATAACTACTTCTTCCACGGGCATACACTTCACTTGTTTCGATCAAGGCTGGGGTTCTGGAGCTGCCCCGATCCCTTCAGAGTGCTGGTATCTGGTGCAGGAGGTTGCCAGGTGGCCCAGGAGGTGAGGTGGGCAGACAGGTTCATTAACTCTCACTCCCGGGACCCAAGCTTCTGCCCCTCCAGCTGCTGCTGCACTGAGAGCCTAATTCTCTTCTGCACACACCGCCACCCCCTCCCCTTTTATTTCAGAAAAATTCAGAATGCCAGAGTTTCAATGTCAAATATCCAGCCCTCTCACTCCTCCCCCCAGCTCTAAAAAGGAATAAAATCATAAGTTAAAATGCCAGAACCATGAGAATGCAAAAGCTGAATTTGTGACACACTTAGAATCCCTGAAGAATAGGTCTTTTCTAAATATAAAAGGAAAAAAAAAAGCAACAACAACAAAACCCATAATCTAACCCATTTATCTGACGCTCAGAACAACTGTGGGAAGCTTTCAGCAACCGGTGACTCACGCTTCCGTGTCAGGCAGAGGTGTGCTGGTGACCACAACGCATTACACAACAAACCACAGAGGACTCTGGGCCAGGCAGAGGCTGGCAGGAAGAACGTGAAATAGTTCTAGGGCACGGCATTTACACTTTGAATAATGGTATCTGGTCAAAAGACACGTTGTTTACCAGCAGACTTTAGGGTGTAACATAAATTTTGAGTCTAGTGATTTACTCTGTTCTAAATACAGGTTAATGGAGCTGAGGAAGAATGTTCTGTTTTAGGAAAGTGGGAATTGCAAAAGGCCCTTTAACAATAAATTTCACAGTAATTCTTTCCCCTGCTTTGACCTTAAATTGTATGTTCAATCATAAAGTGCCTTCAGCTACCATGCAGGTCAACTGAACACGTTTATCCCGGGGGGGTAAAACAGACTAACAAAATAAAGACAAAAAAAACCACCTAAAATCATATAACAATATAATGTTACAAAAGGCCAGCTTGCTAGCTCTTGTGGCTACCAAAGAAACAGAAGAGAAACATCCCATGGCCCACACCTTCACTGTGGTGTTTCTACAAGCTATTTCTTCTACTCTTTCCCACAAGGCTACTTACTGTAACAGAAAGGCCATCCCCTCTCTAGATAATTCTTCCAGCAGAAGGATCGGTGGTGGTACACTAAGCAGACGGGGAAAATCCTACACAAGGTGGTGAACTGGTGCTCTGACTCTGGGGATGTTACTTAATCTCTCTTGCTAGGGTCTCTAGGACAACTCTTTTTGGGGACCTGAACTCCCAAACAAAAGCTGCAAGAATTGCTTTCTTTGTTCACTAGGTTGTCTCCTAATTTAGTTGAAGCTCTTGGGCCTTAAATATAAAGCAAGACGATACACCTAGATTATAAGGCAGGATTTGAATTTCAGTGCAAATTCCACGTTTTACATGGAAGTGCATGATTGGTTTTTAAAGACATATTTTTAAAGGATTTTAGGGGGAATTATGAGCGCCCAGTAGTCCAGCCCCTGAGTGCCTGGCAACTCTCAGGGAAAGTCCAGACTCCACTCAAGTGGCCCCAGAGATAATCCAGCTGGCCTCTCTGTGACAGCCTGAGGCAACAGGACATCTTGCTGTCTGTGCCACTGCTGGTACAACACTATGACACCCCTCACCAGATATCTTGCCTCCCCTCACCAGATGAGCAAGACCTGTTTCTCCAGGAACCCGCAGGTTACTGGAAAATGGCGCAACCCTCTCCCCTACTTCAGCGTGTAGTGCGTCCAGCCTGAAGTGAGTGATGCTGAAACTGTTCGCCCCTCGTGGATTGTGGAGCTTTCTCTTTCTTTCCCACTGAACCCAGGCAGGACTGAGAGACACCATTAGAGCTTGTTTTTGCTTAATTGGTGCCTTCTGAGTCCAGACTCTGCGTACAGGCCCAGTCAATACGGGGCATTCCCGCTTTAAATGTGAAACTGTGTCTCTAACCAAACTATCTCAGCTTCCCTAAGCCTCAGGTTCCATGCACGTGATGCTGACCTCACAGAGTTCTTACCAGGATTAAACAAGAAAACGCAAGCAGGGTACCTGATATATAGGGAGGGCCTCGAAATGTGCTATAAAGGACATAGTCTGGCCATTGTCCATCCTACACCCACCACCTTACCTTAAAGTCCCAAGGAACCTGGTTGGGTACTCCAGAAGTTCAAGGACCCCAATGTAAAGTAACAAAAGGTACAGAGGGCCGCAGGATGACCCTGGAGATCTGAGGACCCTTGGGTTAATAACTTCCAAGGCATCTGTTAAGTTTCCAAATAGTTCTGGAAGAACCTAAGTAACATTTCCAGACATTTTAAGACCATGAGAGAAAAAGATATACATTATTTGGCATGTATGTATCCATACGTATAAATAAATGAGTGCTGGGGTTTAGTGACATTGGCAGTAAATAGAATTAATAGAGTAAATTTTAAATTATGTAATATTTATTTGTTTTGGCATCCCTTAGGAAAAATGAACATATCTGGATATTTTAGAAGAAGAGAGACACTAGGAGGAACATAGGAAACTCTGAGGAAAAAGAATTGTTAATACCTAAAATGTTGCTGAAAAACACAAATAAGTTTTTTGGGGGAGGGGAAAGAGAGAGAGGAGACTGGTTAATTAAACAAAGAGTCGGTCAAACAAACAGACTTTGCATTCCCTGCGGGCTTTGCCATCCCTGCAAAACACTGAGCTGCAGTCCCGCCCGCCCCACACATCAGGTCTTGGGGGTAAAGACAGGAGGAGCTTGGGTCCTCAGGCAAGGGTGTCACTATTGTGGGAAGGGGCCAATCTGCAGCTTCCTACCCTCCTTACCAACCACTCAGTCTTTTTAGTCCCTCACAAAGGAATTCTCCATGCACTTACTATGACCACACATCTCTAATCAATTTTTATTTTTCAAAAATTCATTTTTAAGCAAATGGCTTCTTCCTTCCTTTCTTTCCTAGCCCACCTCCCTTGTACGAAAGATTGTTTCACTTGGCAGGAGACAAACGACAATACCGATGAGAGAACCTGATCTTATGGGAAACAGAAATGTTCACCAAGATTATCTCCTCGCTTCAGAAACATTAACAGGAATGAATGTCTGGGATGAAAAATGCCGAAGATAAAATGCATTTCAATTTAAAATCGTTCATAAATGTGAAAGCAATTAAGCTCGCCAAGGGATAGGATGGAAATAACAAGAAGGTTTACTGCTTTCAGATGCTCTTATGTGATCCTGTAATTCAAAAACATCTCCGTTTCCCAAATAAAAATATGAGGGTCTTTTGCCAAGAACAGAGACCTCAACTCTTCAAGATTCTTTTCTTTAAATCCTTTTCCTCCTCAAATTCTACCATCTGGAAATGAATTTTGTTTTTATAACATTCTCTTTGAAGAGTTCAAATTACTAAGACATTTTTGGTTAACTAAACCACCAGACTTCTAGAAAATACCTTTGAGATGTGGGCTTGGCTTCCTCCTTGGGTGTTCCACAGCTGTGTCCTTGACAATCTCTCCCTAGAAGATTACTTACTCTCCCTGCTTGAACAAGGCGAAGATTCCGAATGCAGATCTCCAGGCCAATCTCCCCCTCAGAGTCCACCACCTACTGCCATTTTCACTAGGAGTCCAATGTCAACATTTCCAAATTTGCACATACAATTATGTTCTCTTCTCCTGCCCAATTTCCCTGCCTCTGCCTGTGAAACCAACACGGTCCCAGGAATCCTGGCTAGGAACCCTCACTTCCAAATAAGAGCATGACTGGTGGCCCCACACAAACATGGAACCCCACCTCCCTTCACATCTACAGACATGTGACAGAGGCAGATTACTAACCTCTGTTACATCTCGGCTTTCTCTTCTGTCAAGCTGAGATAAGACCAATGATACCTAAACTCAGTGCTGTTGGGAGCATTAATTAGTGGGTTTATGTGTCAAGTCTAAAGTCCTCTGGCTTTCACTGAGCTCCCTAATCCATCTGCAGCCCAGCAGCTACCCTGAACGTGTTAGCACTTAACCAGTGCAGTCAGGGTAGACTGCCTGTACTGCTGTTCCCCTCACCTGCAAAGTACTCCCTCTCCCTTATTTTCATCCAAATCCTCTATGCAGCGTAAGATTCACCTCCTAGTGATATTTTCACTCGACTGCTCTGAACTCCGGTGGTCCTCCTTTCTCCAAGTTCCTGCTGTACAGCCAGCACTTACCATTTGGCACTTAGAGACCAGCTTATGTGGTTTATGTAAGCATAATGTTGAGTTTATAGAACATGCTAGGCAAACAGCTGTTGATATAATCAGTTTTTAAA
This sequence comes from Tapirus indicus, assembly GCA_031878705.1. Lineage (NCBI taxonomy): Eukaryota > Metazoa > Chordata > Mammalia > Perissodactyla > Tapiridae > Tapirus > Tapirus indicus. The sequence goes on along the minus strand of CM062918.1, from coordinate 150,686,609 downwards.
TTAAGAGAATGTGAAACAATAAGTAGCCTCGGCATGTGGCAAATATGGGGCCCAACTATCGCCAAAACATCCTCCCATATTCTTGGCAGACATCACTAATTGAGTTCAGAACGCACCCACCCCAGATTCCCTCTCAACACCGCATGTGGGAAGTCATTACCAATCAATCAAAGATGGCATGCGAGAGGAAACTCATTTGTCAGTGACACCATTCTTTTTCGGAAGAGGTAACTAAGGCCACGTGATTGAAATGACTTGTTCTATGCAAAATAGCTTGTTAGTGGCAGAGCCAGGACTAGAGCCTCACCCACCTTTTTCCGTTGGTTGCTCTTTTGATTTACTGCAGTTAACTGAAAGAAATGTCTTTTTATTCAGCTACTCATAAAAGATTAAGAAACTGTTGATTACAAAGCAGAAATGAAATGAACTTTTATCTCTTCTTTTCTTTAACTGTAGGTAGATAATCCCAGTGGCAAAATAATGGCTGATGGGTGAGTCACAGAAGACAGGTCTAGCTCAACATAAAGGAAGTTCTGATAACTAGAGCTGCACCCCCATGGAGCTGTAACCAGCTGTGTGCAAGGGTCCAAGGACAGGAGGGTGAGACACTTAGCGGGGGTGGGAGAGGCCAGTCTCCTTAACGAAGGAGTAATCATAGCTCACTGCCAAGCCCTGGGCTGCGCTCCGCACAGATGATCTCACTTCATCTCACAACCAGGAGGACGCGCAGTAGTAGTAGTAGTCTGCCCACTTCCAGATAAGGAGACTCAGCCTCGTGGAACTTAAGTACTTTACTGAAGGTTGCAGAGTAGAAAGTAGTAGATTAGGGATCTGTACTGAGATCTGCGAGACCCTCAACCAGTGACAAGAGACAGGGACTGCAATGAGGTCACTGGGGTGGTTGTTGAAAAAGGGCATGGACAGAGAAAAGCCTAGGGAGAGAGTTACTGGAAAACAGGCATTTCAGGACTCTGCCTAACCTGCCCCCTGGAAGTGCCTCCCTACACATACCTGAGCTCATCCTCTCCCCAGAGCTGAGCAGGGTAAAGCTTGGCCAGGATTCAGGAGAATATGGGGTCACCTGATTCTCCAGTCCCCATCCCTAGATTTGTGAGTACAGAGCCCAGTACAAATCTAGCAGGTGTAAGATCACAGAAGGTGGAAGCTCCAACGTGAGATCATCCTGGTCGACTCTGAATGAACAGGTGAGAAAACTGTGGCCTGAGAGGGCCAGGCAGGAGCTGGGCGGACACCGTCTCATTTTGCTCAGACAAAAGGTGTTGCTCACACTTTGGGCCCCAGGCTGCTGAATAATGACCTTACAATCTTCATTTCTTAAAGTATTTTAAAAACCACAGAAGTTAAGTTCTACGAAGGTGTATGATTATCAAACTTCTTTGTAGCTAGAATTAATTACAGAGAATGAATGAACTGAAATGTTAGGACATCACTTAGTAACTAGAGTCTCCCTCTTGGAACTTCTGATTACTCAGTTTGAGGTAGAAAGGTCCGATGCCAAGTTACTTTTTTCTAATAAATTTTGTTTTTATTATAAGAGTACAACATAATCCTTAAATAAAAATTTTAAAGACATAAAGTAGAAACAAAAAGCCATAGTCTCTTCATCTAAATAAAGCCTTATTTATATTTTGGTATGATTTACTTTTATCCTTTTCTTTTTAATTCATGAATTTGTAGTTCTACAAAGTTATAATTGTGTACTGTATACTCCTCAATTTGGCTTTTGTTCACTTAATCTCACTTAATGCACACTGTTCCATGTTATTTCAGACTATGAGAAACATTATTTAATAATGTCAAGTGATCTATGATAAACTCTTCTGTGATTCATCAATCTGAGGCCCAAATGCAGGAAAGAAAATAAAGGCAACAACATCTTCCATTTCTTACTCCAACAAAAACAGAGCCTTACAGAAAAGATCACTGTTGAACACATTTTGAGGTGTCCTTTTTTTTTTTTTTGCTGAGGAAGAGTGCTCCTGAGCTAACATCTGTTGCCAATCTTCCTCTATTTTGTATGTGGGACACCGCCACAGCATGGCTACTGACGAGTACTGTAGGTTTGCACCCAGGAACCGAATCCAGGCCGCTGAAATGGAGCATGCTGAACTTAACCACTAGGCCACAGGGCTGGCCCCAAGGTATCCTTTTTTGGGCCAGTTATCAGGGCTGTGCAATAAAATGACATCTCTCCTAGAAGCTGTTTTCCTTATAAAGGATTAGAAAATTAATGTGACAAAGGCAGAAAAAGGGATTTCAGACCTTCCTAAAAGCACTAGGCTGTCCATAGAGGGACCAAGAATCAGGGAGGCCCAAGTTTAGAGTGAAGTGAGAGATTCATTTAAAAGAGATTTGGGAGGGTAATCTAGGTCAGCCAATTCATGTTTGGCCAAGACTGCCAGGGACTGAATGTCACTGCCATCTGACAGATGTTCAGTGCCCTGAATGAAATGAGTTGGTCCCTTTCCAGTTTCTAGAGCAGCTGTGCATATCACCAAAGGAGAGGGAGAAAACATACTACTGGAGCTGGCACTCATCAACACCTTAGCTGTGGGCTCAGCAGAAAGGCCGAGAGTTCAGTGGCTGTGGAAGGGGCTCATCTGCTCTAGAACAGACAGGGACACACTAATGAGCCCTTGTGAAACACAATCAAATAAATGCCCATGGCCCCAGAACTCCACCCCCTGACACATGCCTGGGTGGGCATAGTCTGTGCATGGTTATGTTTGAACCTTGAACCCTTTGGAAAACCCAGAAAGGCAACAATCGTAGGCAGCCCCTTCACCAACTAAAAAATAAAATATGTTGCTAGCTGCATTTCCAGTTTATATCCTGCCTCTTCTATGAAATTCTCTGCCTCTGATCAGATCTCTTTTGGTACTCTGTATCTATATTACCCATTGGGCAGTCTGTCCAGCAGTGTTATTTAAATGATTTTATAGTTTGGCACATCCAGACAAGTACCTGAGATACTGGCCTGGAAGAAATGGCCTCCTTTTAAATTGGGAGACCACCTAAGAGACTCTAGAATCTTTCTGTTCCCACCTATACCCCAGACAAGCCTCAGAGGCCCTCACGAGAGCCCAGCTTATCAAACCTAGGTCCTTGGCCTGGTTAGAATTCAAGGCTCCATCCCCACCTACCCATCACATTCCTTGCTCCTCTCCTCTTATCTTTCTTATTCTCCAAACTCATCCTTTCCTCTCCCATAAACCCATTTGTCTTGCTTTCATTACATACTTGGAAGTTCTTTACTCTGCCCTTGAACAAATTATTGCCTCAATCAAGAGTATTCTCGTCCCTTTTCTCAACCCATCCACTGCCATCACCCATCTCCTCAGAGACTCAGCTTGGAACTACCTCATTAGAAGAAGGCTTCTCAGACCAACCTCACATGGGGCATATGTAGTGCTGCACTATTTATCTTCTGTGTTTGCATTCTCTCTGATTACCAAGTTGAACCTTCAAGGACAAGACTAAGGTTGTCAATGTCTTCCCACTGTGGTCTAATACAATGCTCTGCACACAACAGATCTCCGATAAATATTTGTGAACTAAAATGAACGTGATTTTCAAAATGTTCAATAAACATGTTAACATAGAAGTGATTTTTATTAAAATAGAGCTTAGTTTGTAGGTCCACTTTTCAATCACAATGAATTGATGATGGAGGTAAGTGTTATGGACTGAATGTTTGTGTCCTCCCAAAATTCATATGTTGACTCCTAACCCCCAATGTGATGGTGTGAGGAGGTGGGGCCTTTGGGAGGTGATTAGCTCATGAGGGTGGAGCCCTCATGAATGGGATTAGTGCTTTTATAAAAGAGCCCCCAGAGAGCTCCCTCGCCTCTTCCATCATGTGAGGACACAGAGAAAAGATGGCTGTCTGTGAACGACAAAGTGGGCTCTCACCAGACACAGAATTGGCCAGGGCCATGATCTTGGGCCTCTCAGCCTCCAGAACTGTGAGAAACAAATGTGTGTTGTTTATAAGCCACTCAGTTTATAGTTGTTTTTGTACAGCAGCCTGAACGGGCTAAGAAAAAAGACTGCTAGACCATCACATCTCTTAGCCTCTGCCACTCCGGCCACTGCTTGACCAATTGTAACAGGAGCTTCCAACAGAGGAGGGAGTACTCCTTGCCAGGTGCCATCTATACGCTCTGTCATTTAACCCTACGAGATAGACGCTATTCTTTTATTAGCATTTGGCAAAGGGAAAAGCTGAGGCTTAGAGAAGTTAAGCGGTTTGCTCAGAATCACATTTTAAGTGGAAAGTCAGCTTCTTAAATCAGATCTCTCTGATTTAAACAATAGTGGACACTGAACTAAGAGGAAAGGATGGAAAGAAGGCAGGAGGAAAGTACATGAAAAAGAAGAATCATTTGGTCCCATCTGGCAGAGCAGGGTGCAGTCAGATCTCCCTCCATCACCGTGGCGGCTGCCGCGGTGCAGCCCGGATCCCACCTGCAGGGTCCAGGGGGATGCTCCTCCCTGTGGCAGGGAGGGATAGCTGCTGATGGCTCACAGTGAAGCCCCAAGCTGGGACCTGCCCTTGGGAGAAGGGCGCTGCCTCACCCAGGTACCAGCCCTACCCAGGGTGGGTCGGGCGCAGGGGTGCAAACACCCAAGGCCTCTATTGCAGCATCCCAGCGCGGCTTCTCCAGCTGCCTGTTCTGCCTTCCTCCTTCCCTCCCTTCCTTTTGTTGTTCCTGAGAGCACTCTGAAAAATCTCATGCCTCTCAGCCTATTTCCTGGGAACCTGCCTGAAGACACTACCCGATAGTGAGAAAGCCCTACTCAGGGCCCCAGCCTGCGCTCTAACCTAAAACCAGAAGAGATGCGGGAAGGGCACAGGTGCATCTCCTCCCCCAGGGGGAGCCGTGGAAAACCTGGTGGTGCAGGCAGAGCTGGGTCTGTACCCTCCACCCTGACGTTCCTTCTGCCCCAGCTGGTGGCCTTCCCTGTCCCCCTCTCCCACCAAGCACGAGAACCTCGACACTCTCTCCCTTCTCACCCCTCTTTCCTATCAAGTTCTGCTTCCAGGAAAGGATTTAATAAACTGAGTCACACCACGGGAAAATTAATAAAATTAATGTACTAATGCTTACTTAATGTGTTAATAACTAATCCTTAGCTTATTGAAAATAAGCTCATGCTCACTTTTAGTTTAAACCAAAGGAGGAATATGTACAGCAAAATTCCAGGTACTGATTTATTTACCCGGTGAGAACACATTTGAGCACCTCCTGTGCTGAGCCGGTTGTGAGCTGTGTGGAAGAGGGAATGTTTAGGTTGGGGTGGTCCCCTCAGCCCTTTGGAACTGACTCCAATGGTTCATTCCACCGACCCCCGAGACCTTCACTGTCCATCTCTGTCCCAGGTCCATGAGGTGCACCAATTTGTTGCTGATTCTATGGGGCCACTGGCAGTGGTGAATTAGCACACTGCAACAGGAGCAGACAGCTGTGGGTCGTTCCGCCCACTCCCCCAGGACTAAGTAAAAATCTAGTCTTTTTATGTGGGGTTCACTTCACAGAAAAACGAAGAAGTAAGTAATCAGTCCCTCTTCTGCTCAACTTAAAAGCACACTAAAAGCTTTTTTCAAGATCCTAGGAGATGGTTCAGAAGAGGCTACTTCAGTCTTCCCTGCTACTCAGCAAAGGTGTATTTACCTGCTTTTGGACAGGTTCAAGATGAAGGGCACAGAGGAAAAATTCACCAGGGGGGTTTGCTACAGGGTATGTACTCTGTCTAAATGATTCTCTACGTCTACTGAAGAAGAAGAAAGATGGAAGATGTTGCTTCTGATTTTCTCAAGTCTCAAAAACGAATGCTGGAGCTGCTGCTCAGCTTGCACAGAAGAATATATAAAGCTCTGAGGCAGCGGGCTCAGTGGAATCAGCAAGACACGAGGCTCAAGGACAAAGAATTTTAATTGCCATTTACTGCTGTTATCTTGCAAGAAATCCCTGTGTAAGTCACTTAACCTTTCCTTAAACCTCAGTTGAAAAGAAAAATGTGAGATGAATATAGACTCATTTCATAGTTTGGGATCGGGTATAATTAATAAAATACACAAAACTGTCTGTCCCACATTGTTCATTAATAATTCCCAAAGATAATATAAAATCTCCCTTTGGCAACATAAATGGAGCTTTTTAAATTTGGTAGACACGTTTTCATTAATAAAAAGGTAAGATTTTAAATACTTAGATGAGAGTTCTTAACACGCACATACATACCAGGAAAACTACAGACAGAAAATAGTATGAAGTATGACTCATTTGTGAAGAAGAAAAGGGCTTTCAGGTGTAACCTAAAGCTCTGGGCTAATTTACCTGGATATGCTGCCACAGATGACTGAGCATGGTTCGATGTTGTGCAAGTACTGGATGGCTTTGCATGTTCCTATTAAGATGCTGATTCGAATGTGCCAAGAGAGTGGGGCCGTGTTACCCTAAAAAGACACAGTAGTTGGTTTGGTTGCACTTTCTGAGTAAAAACCATAGAAGTATGCCAGAATAGAAGCAGACGGTGAGGGGCTGGGGGTGAATCAATGTTTTGGTTTGCCATAACCTATTTTTTTTTTCTTTTTTTGGTGAGGAAGACCAGCCCTGAGCTAACATCCATTGCTAATCCTCCTCTTTTTGCTGAGGAAGACTGGCCCTGGGCTAACATCCGTGCCCATCTTCCTCCACTTTATATGGGACGCCGCCACGGTGTGGCTGACAGGCAGTGCGTCGGCGGGCGCCAGGGATCCGAACCAGCGAACCCCGGGCTGCCAAGCGCGGACTAAACCGCTGCGCTACCTGCCATAACCTATTTTTAACTCACGATAGTTTTCTTCTACTACTGATGACCCTTCTAGGCCTCTTGATAGCCAATGGAAATACCCAATAATTTTAATATTAGCTTAATCGAAATACAGCTAGTAATGTTAACTATGTTTAAAGGTTCATTAAATAAGATTTTAAAGTTATTTGTGGCATAATAGTTCAGATAATTGAGAATAATCTGTTTTTACTCTCATCTTAACCGAAACTTAAACTATTTGCAATCAATTTTTAAACTTATCTTCCAAAAACATCTTGTGAGAACTCATGGCATTTATTCAAGCTCCTTGTCTGTATCACCTTTATATCTATCCTTTGTATTGAATGGTACTTTGTGTAAAGTTATGCAAAAAATTATAAATTTTTAATAAAAAATTATAAATTATAAAAATTATCTGAGAAATAAGGCCAGGTGATGCAAACTCATTTGAAAAATAGAATCAATATGGAGTAAGGAGCCAGCAAATCTTTTGGCCACCATGTTGCACAACACACAATAACTCAGATATTTATGCAGACTTCTCAGAGTAACAAATTAGTTCATGGGGAAGTCCTCTGCTTTCTTGGGAAACCCATTGTTGGCTACCTCTCATGTGAACACACACTGGCCTCTGGCTCTCTCAGAAGGTTTCAGTAGCTCCCCTGGGGCTTCAGAGGGTCAGAGTATCAGGCAGAGTAATAGATAGGACTTACTACACACTGTAGTCTGTCAAAAAGGGATCCGTTTCTCATATATGGGTAAACCAGGCAGAACTTCTCACCCTCTGTAAAATATGCAGCCAACTCCAGAATGTTTGGATGATGAAACCTTGAAACAAAAGATTTTAAAATCCATCAAATTGTTTATTCAAATAGGAAATGAACAACACTCTGGTTGGGGGTGGTAAGGTAGGATGGGGAACAGGTCTAAAGCAGAATATAAATTTGACCTAGGGAGAAGTAATTTCACTGGACACACGACACAGATTTGCTTTCCAAATTGGTCTAAAGCGTTCTGACAAATACTAGCCACTCTTGGATTGATTATGGTCATGCAAATATAAATAAAATATCCAAATACAAGTCAGAAAATTTAAGAAAGTAAGTGTTCTTAAGATTTGGGGTGTTGGGAACTTTACAAGTAGACAACAATATTCGATATTAACTTATTTTTATCAACTTGAAACACAACGTAATTTATTTATTAAATAAATAAAGATAATGCAACAGAAATGACCCATTTCACTGCTTTAGGTATACATGTGTAAGTAAAGTCACCAGAATAGAGTACACAAGACTGTTTTCATTCATCCATTTACTGAGCACGACTATGTCAGGTACTATATGAGGCACCAGTCACACAGCTAAGAGACCTCCATTATCTTTATAAAGCTTGTACGGTTGTGTAAAATCCATGTGACTGGTAAAGTTTGATGTTGACAAACACATCACTGATTTTAAATCACAGAATTCTATGTCAGTGTAGTATACATTTTTCAAGCTCCTTTCCTTAAAAACTCTGTTTCTTGAATGCATGCGTCATCACTGTGAAAACCACTGGAACCCATGTAAAGACTATGCAACATAAGACAGGTGAAATTCACACATACTGTGAACTCAGTTCAATTCAACAGTTATTTATTGAACACCTACTATGTCCTAGGCATGCTTGGAGATATTAAAAATAAATAAAGCTTTTTCTTTTTAAAGTTTCTATTTATAAAGGCCTATTATTTGTTTCTTCAGTAGCAAACTTTCCTATAAAACACACCACACACATACTCATGTATCTATGGCTCCCATATATATATGTATATACGCCCTCTGTCTCGTTTTATTCCTCCTTCCTCAAGGAAGTATGTGTGTGTGTGTGCACACAAGATCCCGACGCCTGTTATGATTCAGATCATATCCATATGATGAAAAGCAATGGACTGAAAAGGAATTGAGCTGGTGTATTTGGCTGCTTAAAGAGCTAATATCTTCCACTAGCCGGTTGGATTCTCCTGCAACTTAAAATAATTCAAAGAGAGAGAAATCTTTTGGAAAGCAGTAGATAGCAGACCTCATATAGACACAGCCATGACCTGGGGCTCTGCTCTCCTGCTCACAGAGCAGAATAACCATTTGCTTATTTTAAAATATTACCAGTCAAGCAGAAAATGAGTCTATGGACCCATCTCACCCATCCTTTTGCTACAAATTTTTAAGTCAGTGGGATTTTAGATTATATAGATCTGAAGGACAGCAGATGTGATACCTTTTAAAATCAACTCAACAAGTACTTCTGAATGCCTACTACAGATAAAGCAGGATGCAAGGCACCATGATGAGGGACAGCAGACAGGTTTGAAAGACAGACAAACCTGGGTTTGAATCTCTGGTCTTCTTTTTATCAGCTGTGTGAACTTGGGCAAGTTACTTAATCTCTATGCTCTGAATTGCACCCCCCCCCCAAATTCATGTGTTGAAGCCCTATCCCCACTGTGATGGCATTTGGAGATGAGGACTTTGGGAAATAATTAGGATTAGATGAGGTCATGAGGGTGGGGCTCTCAGGATGGGATTGGTGTGTTATAAGAAGAAACACCAGAAGCTCACTCCCTCTCTCCATCACGTGAAGACACAACCAGAAGGTGGTCATCTGCGAGACAGGAAGAGAGCCCTCACCGGGAACCAAATCTGCCTGGATCTTTGACTTCTCAGCCTTCAGAACTGTGAGAAAATAAATTCCTCTTGTTTAAGCCACCCAGTTTATGGAAGTAGATAAAACACTTATTTCCTGAGCTTCTTATGAAAATTAATTGAAAGGTGGAACCTTTAACCGAGTGCCAGGTCCTCAAAAATTATTAGCTCCCTACCCTTCCCTTGAGGAAGGAGGAAAAAAGGGGATCAGAAGCCACTGTCTAAGGGGTTTACAATTCTGTTTAAGGCACAGGGATTAAGCAGTTTCCTTAATATTAAATTTAAAAACCTCATCCTCAGGCCTCAGTTTAAATGTTACTTTTTCCAAGAAGCCTACTCTGCCCCCCAAGTTACCATTTCCTCCTCCTTCAGGCTCTGTATTTCCTCATCTTATTACTTAGTTTACTGAACTTGCCTATTTACTTATGTATTTCTCTCCTATTCCCACTCGAGATATGTTCTGCAAGGAGAAGGATGCATCTGATTTACTCATTAGTAAATGTCTGAGAAGAGGGAGACTGAAGATGATTTAGGAAATAAGTTGGATCTTGTAAAAAAGGTAGGATCTGCCTCAGTTTCCTCAACTGCAAAAAGGGGATAACTGCAGTACTTACTTCATAGGATTGTTGTGAGGATTAAAGAATTACTGCATGTGAAGTACTTGAGGTAGGGCCTAAAAATGAATAAACATTAGCAATATAAATAATAACGATGGTACACCAGGAAGACCATCATAGAGGCGTTAACCCTTTCTAAATTAATATATAAATACCTCACAAGGATAAATCCAAATGGATCAGATATATAAATGTACAAAATGAAACCATAAAAGCACTTGGGAAAAAAATGGCAGAATTATTTTATAACCTCTCAGCGGGATGGCCTTTTAAACTATAATATAAAATCCAGAATCCATAAAAGAAAATATAGATAAACTTCAACTACATGAAAACCATTTCCACATGGCAAAAACTAGAATAAGCAAAGACAAATGACAATCTGGTAAAAATTTATTTGTATCTTGTAACATAAAAATAGGGCTAATTTTCTCTAATATATAAAATGTTCCTATAAACCATTAAGAAAAATACCAACGGCCTAATAAAAAAATAGACAAAGGATATTATCAGATATTTCATGGAAAAGGAAATATATCTCTTAATATGTGAGAAGATTCATTCATAATAGAAAAAGAAATGTAAACTATCCTGAGAAACCATTTCCACTCAGTAGATTGGCAAAAATTAAACGTTAAGAGTAAACGCTATGTGGACAAGAATATGGGGAACCAGGCAGTCTCCTATATGACTGGTGTAGTGTAAACTGGTACTATAGCTTCGATTGGAGGACAGTCTATTAATATGTAATACACATAACCATTTGACCCTACAATTTTATTTATGGGAATTTATCTTAGATATACTCAAACGGGTAGGAAATAACGTACATATAAGGTTTTCTTATTGCAGTATTATTTTTTAATAATAAGAAGGTAGAAAAAAATCTAAAAATCCATCAATAGAATGTTTGATTAAATCACAATACAGCACACAATGGAATACTAAAATAAGAAAGTGAACAATGTATTTACACTACCTCTTGTGTGAGAAGAAGAAAATAGGAAAACAAAATACATACATGCTTATGCATAAAATATCTCTGGAAAGATATACAAGACACTGATGACTCTGTTGCCTTTGGGGAAATCAGCTGGGTGGCTGCGTGACAATAGTGGACGAAAATCTTTTCGTAGTTTACCCTTTCGCACTTTTGGAATTTTGAAATGTTTGATCTTCACCAAAAACACCTAAGCTTATTTTTTATCTTATTTTATTTTTTTGGTGGGAGCCAAAAAGCAAATAAATAAAGCTTAAATATAAAAACCCTGTACTATTACAATCTTGGTATAGTTTTTTTGTTGACTAAATGATATATATTAAATTTTTATGATTTTCTGTCCTGGGTATAAAACGAGAAGGATTTAGTATAATGCCTCCCCCATCCCCCACTTCACATACTGGTTTAGAAAACATCTGAAAAGAACATTTTCTCTTCATAAAGGGTGATGAGTGAACTCTATAGGGTGAGGGGCCCTCCATGAGGCAGGCTGCACAGCTGCAGATATGAATATATATGAAAATGAAGTCATTCTAGCTTGTCTCCAAGGACTCCCAGGCGCATGAACGAATTCCCAGAAAATAATATGCACATCAAAAGCTCTTGATTCCTTTGTCTAAAACTCTCTTCCTGAAGAGGGTTATACTGATGAAACAGTTTCTTGAGTGGAATGTCTCTAAGGAAGGGGGAAACAGTAAAATATATACAATTCTAATGTTCTAAGAATTACTTTACATTCAGCCATGTTAGTCACACATGATTTAACCCACTTCCTTATGACAGTTTCTTGTTAAAATATGTTCAAGTGAATTATGTAAATGGTCTACTTTAGAATGTATTCTAAGGAATATACCAAGGCAGATGTCAAAAATTTACCAATGTTCTAACATCCAAGACAGAGTTATTACATGCCAACCATGCCAAGCTCTGTGCTGTAGAATTAAAGACGAAAACCAGGCACAAAGGGAAAAATTTAAGACAAAATATACTCACAGTAGTAAAACTTCAAGCTCAGATAAAAAACTCTTCCATTGTTTCTTACATTGCATTTTTTTCTCCTAAATATCACACAGAAACAAAAGAAAAAAATTAAGGAAAGGACCTCTACTTCTGGGAGTCTTAACTCAGGGTCTCTAGTCTCCCTGAAATTAGATGAACTTTTTGGTGTAAATGCAAATGAACATTTTTCTGGGGAGAGGATCCTTAGCTTTAATCAGATTTTTAAATATCCATTAACCCCCAAACAATCAGAACCACTGCTCTTAAGCTATGCTTTCAGGGATCATTTCTATAGTTCATTACTAGAACCACTGCTCTTGAATTGAAAGTTTTCATGCAATGTACCATGTTGCCATATTTTATATTCAAACTCTTTCACCATATTTTGCACGTTTACATAAATTCAAAACTATTATATGTATTCAAAGAAAATCCCATGACAGTTAGAAACTCCCCACTTGGTCTCACAAAGAATCCAGTTTGTAATAGCTGTGTTCTGGTTAGAAGTGATTTCATTAACTTGACATTTATGACTTGGGTCATTTGGATACGTTGGTTCGAGTTTACCTTTGTATTTATTTTGAAAAGATGGGCTTACTGAGCAAATGAAAAATATAACTCCTTACTTCAAAGAAGCTTCAGAAGCTAGCCCAGTGCCTGACACACGAATATTTATTGAATAAATTAATGAATTCCATAACATTGTACTGAGCACCCACTCTGTATCTGGCAGTGTTCTCAATGCCTTCATACACCTTAGGCCATTGCACGCCTCTGAATCTCAGGTTCCCAACTTTCACCACGAAAGAGGTAAATTAAGTGTGCTCCTAGGTCCCCTTGGCTGTAAGGTGCTATTATTTGCAAATTGCTGGACAGGGCAGAGTCTTTAGAGTTCTCTGTCCTCAGAAAGAAAGGGAAAGAAATCCAACAAGAATTCTGGAAGCTATTTTCCAAGTTAATCCAGGAAGCCAGAAACAATAAACTAGGCTAATGAATCATTTTCAAGGATCACTTTCTGAGAATTTATATTTAAAAAAATCATTGCCCTGGGAGCCAAGTGGATTGGGTTTCAGGCCCATCTCTAATGTTAACTTGCTATTTGTGACTTTTTGTCACTTAACCTCCCTGGGGTCAGTTTTCTTAATCTGAAGAATGAAGGGTTAGCTTTTGTGTTCATGCTAGCCTAGCACCCTTGCTGCTCAAAGTGTGCTCTGTGCTTCACTGGAGCTGGTGGAGAAGGCTGCATCTCAGGTCCCTGCCCAAATGTGCTGAATCAGAATCCGCATTGTAAGATCTCCAGGTGATTTGGATGCACCAGTCTAACACATCCAGGACATTCCCTCTGAGAAAGGTTATTGAAGTGAATAACCCAATGTTACAAAACTGCATTTCTTGGAAGAAATGCTCTGTGGCTAAGGCTTCATTAAATCATCTCATCTTTCCTGAGAAGTGTGTGTGTGTGTGTGTGTGTGTGTGTGTGTGTGTGTGTGAGGACTTTGTACAGTCTCAACATCTTTAGTAACTGTTACCTCCTGTCTTTTGACTAATAGTGATTAGCAACCAAATTCACGAAAAGGACAATGTGCTTCACTCAATTCATCCAACAATCATTTATTGAGCAACAACAATGGGCCAGGCCCTGTAATAAGGCTCTGGGATACAAAGATAAATAAGAGCTCTTTAAAGAAAAACCATCTCGTCCATTGGGAGAGGCGGATGGAGAAATCAATATGTACTATGAGATAATGTTATGATGCTCTGGCTACACTTAAGAGTGTCACCAAAAACATACTGGAGGGGTTGGAAGCAATCAAGGAAATGATCATTGTCTTTGGGACAGGAAGGGAAGGAGATCTAGAGGCAAAGACATCCCGTTTTGAAGCCAGACTCCTGAAAAGAAAACTCCCAGAAGAGAGTGTGAGCTGCAGAGAGAAGAGGAAAGTGGATGGATGGAACCTTTGGGGAGGTGGCCCTGGGCTCAACCTTGAGAGAATGTACAGATGGAGCCAGGAGCGCACTGGCCCTAAGAAACAGGCTTCAGTGAGGCCTCCTCTAGAGAACCACACTCTTACTGTTGAATGGTTTTACCAGCAGATTGTTTCATGTCTTTGTTAGACCTTTCACCTTTTCAGGAATCTTGAGAAGTCTGTATAGAATTAGTGGGGCAAAATGCAATTTGGGGAAATGGAGAAATCAAGTTAATAATTAAAAAAAAAATCCCTGTAATCTAAGGTACAAAATAGGAATCACCTCAGATCCCTCTTTCTCCACTGTTTTCCCAGCCCTATCTAACAGATCACCAGATTTGGTCCATTTCAGGTCATCTCTTAGTCATACCTTTTTCTCGCCACCCTCACTGCCCCTGCCCTGGCTTACTGCAGTTGTAATCAACACTGGCTACACATTTGAACCCCCCGGGGAGCTTTTTAAAAATACTGACGCCTGCCACTCCACCACTACTCTGACCTAATCAGATGCTAACAGGCCCATTTTTCGGAAGCTCCTTGGTGATTCTAATATTAGAGTTGAGGACGTTGGTTTAAGCCCTATCCATTTCTTAGTTTACACATCTGAAATATCCCACTACCAGCTCTTTCTACCTCCAGTATCGTTCTTGCCATCTTTTCTCCAATACCCCTGCATCTTCCAGCCCATCATCTAACCTGTAATCAAAGTTATATTTCAAAAACACAAAGCTAGTCCTTTTACTCTCCTACTTAGAAACCATCTGTAGACTTAATCTATCTTTCCAGTATCATCTTTTGCCACTACATTCCCACCCCCTACACTAAACTCTACTCCACCGAATGATCTGTTATTCATGAGTAAGACACATGCTTTCATGCATGCACCTCTAGGCCTTTGCACCTGCTATTTCTTCCAGCAATTCTCCCCTCCCTCGCTGCCTGCCAAAATTCTACTCATCCTTCAAAATCCAGCTGAGAGGTCACTTCCTTTCATTCACGTTTCCAGTTGTTTATTGCAGAAATGTTTATTGAGGGTTACTCTGTGCCAGGCACCCTTCTGGGTGCTGGACACGCCCCTCCTCTGGCTACCTTTTACGTACTCCTGTGACCTTTTGGACAAAGTTCTGCTAAAGCTCTTCTCACACTGCAGTTTAATCTTTCTTTAGCTGCCCGTTCCCCTGTGACACGGTGAGCTCCTGGAGGACGGAGCTGTGCCTTATTCATCTTTGCACACTCAGCACCCGGCCCCCAGAAGGAGTTTAGTGTATGTTTACTGATTACTGACTAATGATGAAGGACACAATGAGCAGCTCTTCTGGGTGTATATGTGCGTCCCTATCTCTTCCTGACTCCCGCATTTGGTCCATACCCTTTCCGCTTTGCTGGCTGCAGTCACTCAGTTGTCTCCTAACCTCCGACTCTGATCTGCTCCTACTTTCCCATCTTCCTGAACTGTGATATAGAGAATGTATACAGTAGCACCGAATGCCAATCTGTGGCTTCGCCTGTGAAGCTGCCTGGGGAGGGCACTGCCCATCCTAAAAAACCATAAAAACTGGAGCAGACCAGCACAATCTGACCATCTTAAGCAAAGTCCCGAAGGTCCTACAAGGCTTTTCAGAAAAGTCTTTCCCATGCAATACATCTGGGGACAGGGGGGATTTAACTTCCACATTCCTGCAAGATATGCATTCATTTCTCAGTCATTTCTCCAGTCACCTGAGGTCATATATCTTATTTCCATTTATGAAATTTTATTTTCAAATACACTTCCTTTCAAGGTTGATGAAAAATGACACATTCAAATATGAAATATGAGCAAATAAATGGAATTGATATCCTGTGATAGTAATTCTTTCCATACCTGTTTAAATAATTTAATGGCATATGTTCGGTTTTGGATCTCCACTCTGTATACCTCAAAAATCTCCCCTTCTCCAATTAGGAAGTCTTTGTGGAAATTTCTGGTTCTTTCTATGATGTTTTGAAAGCTGATAGAAGATTTAAACAACATTCCTTAGGAAGGAAAGTAGGGAGAAGATAAGTCACTTTTTCTCTTTTTAAGAATCAATGCTATCATTATAAAGAATCAGGACTTCCATATTAGAAACACATCAGAGCCCAGGGGAAAGTCAGGAGAGCAGGCCCAGGAACCCAGACTGAAGCCCGCCACGTGCTCTGTGCGCATTTACTTGGGTTTGGCTGCCACCACTCCACAGAGCAAATGGCTTCTTAGATATCTGAACAATAGCACTCTGATTCTACCACCTTTCCAAAGAGAGCAGCAGAAGAGCTTAGTTAGGGAAACTTGTCCAAGAGTCTGTCTCCTGCTCATTAGATCAACAGATTGCTGTTGACCCACTATGAACCTAAAAAAACTACAGAACTGGAAATCTTGATATGACTAAACAATATTCTCCAAGCATGACCGATAGAAACATTTTTCATGAGCCAAATCCTCTAAATGCCTAACTTACTTCCTCAGAGTAAATTAAGAAGATGCTTCAGCTTTTTAAAAATTCATCTAAAGCAGAGATTGGGAGAAAACATTTAGAAGGTAATCATATACAAATTCAAAGGGAAAAGCTTGGCTAAATCCCTCAGAGCCCAATTTTGGCTCTATTTCCACAGTCCATGTTTGAGTTAGACCTTATTGCTAAATCTCAAAGGATCAAAACCTTGTCTAACTTTTCTAGTTCTCTTTTGAACCAAAGAAGCATCAGATCTAGTGGTGAAGATTAGGCAAGGCAGCCTTAACTAGCCATTAAAGCTTATCAGAATGATTACCAGGTAGAACTAAATTATTCTCCCTGCTGATAAAGTGGAAAAGTTGATATGGAAAATAACTGGATTAGTGACCCTCAGCACTGCTCTACAAACATCTCTCAAGATCGCTGCAAGTGCTATAAAAATTTCTAAAACTGGGGCCGGCCTGGTGGTGCAGTGGTTAAGTTTGTGCACCCTGCTTCGGCGGCCCGGGGTTTGCAGGTTCAGATCCCAGGCGTGGACCTACGCACTGCTTGTCAAGCCGAGCTGTGGCGGCGTCACATATAAAGTAGAGGAAGGTGGGCATGGATGTTAGCCCAGGGCCAGTCTTCCTCAGCAAAAAGAGGAGGATTGGCACAGATGTTAGTGCAGGGCTAATCTTCCTCACACACACACAAAAATTTCTAAAACTATATAAAATCCAGTGTAATTTTTAAAGTGTTTTCCCATGACACATAACAATAGAAAATTTCACTAACAGAAAGTAAGAAATTCCCTTAAGTGTAGAGACCACAACTATGTTTCTCATTGGCCAATGGATTTTTAACATAACAATAATATATCATCCATCAGAACTATGTGTCAGTCAAAATTGTGACTATTTCGATATCCATGAAAATTTTATCATGAATCTGAGAAATAACGAATAGTTAATATGTTGAGTGAATATTTCTCCCACTAAATTCACTTAAAGGAAAGCATGATTTAAAGAAAAGTTGGGTTTTTTTTTTTTACCTTTTTCATTATGTTTAGGAATAAGAACATTATCCACTGTGACACTGGCTGTTTCCTAAGAGAAGAAATACATATTAAAGTAATTCCATTTCATAAGTCCAGAAAGAACAGAACCTCAACAGAAATCCAAAGCTCCCCCTGGGACTATACAGTGCAGTAGAGTGGAATCTAATTTAGGAGAAAGCTAGTAGAAACTAAAGTTATTTTATTTCATTCAATTGTATTCATTGCCATATATATTTAAGGCTTCTATACCAACTGAAAAAACTCAAGAATCAATGTCATAGTCAGTTATAGTCAATTTTAAATGATTTCTATTGCTATAAAAATGATCACTGCTAATTTACTCTAATAAAAACTAAGAGCAACATGCAAAACACCAACTAGAACAGGAAAATTAAAAGCTGAGTTAAGACAAAGGCATAACACAATACTCTTTTTTTTTTTATTTTTTTTATTGATGTCTTAGTTTATAACACTGTGGGGTTTTAGTTGTACATTTTTGTCCGTCACCTTGTGTATGTAACCCTTCACCCCTTGTGCCCCCCCCACCCCCCTTCCCCTTGGTAACCACCAATCAGTTCTCTCTGTCCGTGTCATAACACAATACTCTTAATAGTTCTAAGTCTCATCTCTGACAGAGCACTGAGAGGAGAAAGTTCTTAACTCTTCAAACATTCATGAATCTCTAATTTCCTGATTCCCCAACTAAACAAAGAATAATGGAAGAACTAAGGCTTTTCTAGTTTTAAAAAAGTACCTGCCTATCCAGCATTTTTCTATCTGATAATTTCATTCCTTATGCTCAATTGTATATGCAACAGAGTTCCAGGGTCATTATCTACGCATGCACACTCTACCTTGGGTAACATGTTTGGAAATCCACCTCCTGGGTGACTCTGCTCTGAAGGATTCAAGGCTGCTCCTGAAAGAGAAATAAGGGGAGCTGTATACAAGAAAAATTCTATGTTCCTAATAAACATGATTTTTTTCTTTCTTAGATTGTAAAAATAAATACCTTGACAGTAATGTTTATTTCTAAAGCTCAGTGTCATTCCATTGAATGGTTACAAATTTACGAACGTGAATAGCTCCCAATGATCAAATATTATACAAACATACTTTTGTTCACTTAAAACATGAATTCCTACTTTAAATTATTGTTAGACATCATTACAAATATCAAAGTATGAAGTAGAAAGTTGAAAGGAAAAAGCAACACTGTTATCAGCTTTTTGCACACATACTGAAAATTTTTACAATTATGAGATTATATCTCCCTGGGCTAGTTTATTTTTTATCCCATCTTGTGCTGTAAGGTATTAGAGGTGTGTGTGTGTGTGTGTGTGTGTGTGTGTGTGTGTGTGTGTGTATGGGTGTGTGTGTTATCAACCACAAACACCCACCACTCCTCCCCAATTGTAGGCTATAACTTGTGTCTGTTATAGTTCTGTGTGAACTGAGGTAGTCTATGTAGCTTCCTAAAAGATTAAAACCCTGCAATATTTTGCTGTCACTTCTGACATTTTTTTTTTTTTTTTTGGTGGGGAAGACCAGCCCTGAGCTAACATCTGTTGCCAATCCTCCCCTTTTTGCTGAGGAAGACTGGCCCTGGGCTAACATCTGCGCCCATCTTCCTCTACTTTATATGGGACGCCACCACGGCATGGCTAACAGACAGCGCGTCTGCGGGCGCCCGGGATCTGAACTCGCGAACCCCGGGCTGCCAAGCGCGGACTAAACCGCTGCGCCACCGGGCGGCCCCCTCACTTCTGACATTTTGATTCATACTTTAGAAAAATTTTATTTCATCTTTTAGTTTTTCTTAGATTGCATTCTAGTGTTTCTTAAATTATTTTGCTTAGAAGACTGGCAACAAAACATAATCAATTAATAACAAATCTCCCTGAACAACCTCCTAAACAAATTAGACCTAACAGACATCTATAGAACATTCCATCCAAAAACAGAAGAATATATACATACTTTGCAAATGCACATTGAACATTCTCCAGAGTAGACCACATGTTAGGCAATGAAATGAGCCTCAATAAATTTGGAAGGATTGAAATCATACAAAGCATATTCTCTGACCACAATGGAATTAAAGTAGAAATCAGTAATAGAAGGAAATTTGAGAAATTCACAAAAACATGGAAATTAAACAACACACTGACATATACCTAGTGAGTCAGAGAAGAAATCACAAGGGAAATTAGAAAATATTTTGAGATGAATGAAAATGAAAACACAACATATCAAAACTTATGGGATGCAGCAAAAGCAGTGCTTAAGGGAAATTTGTAGCTGTAAACGTCACCTTAAAAAAAGAACTATCTCAAATCAATAACCTAAACTTTTGCCTTAAGGAAATTGAAAAAGAAGAGTAAAGTAAATGGAAGGAAGCAGAAGGAAGGAAAGAATTAAAATTAGAGTGGAAATAAATGAGATAGAAAAGAGAAAAACAAAAGAGAAAAATCAATGAAACCAAAGTGGGTTCTTTGAAAAGATTACAAAATTAACAATCTTTTAGTTAGACTGACTAAGAAAGAAAGAGAGGAGACACAAATTACTAAAACCAAAAACAAAAGAGGAGACATAACTCCCAACCTTATAGAAATAAAAAGAATTATTAGGGAATACTATGAACAATTGTATGTAAAAAATTAGACAACTTAGGTGATATGGACAGATTCCTAGAAAGACACAAACTACTGAACCTAACTGAAAAAGCAATAAACAATCTGAATGGACCTATAACAGGGTAAGAGATTGCATTAATATTTTAAGACTTCTCATAAAGAAAAGTCCAGGTCTGGATGGCTTCACAGGTGAATTCTTGGTGGTGGTGGTGGTGCCATCAAGTGGATTCCAACTCCTAGTGACCCTGTGGACAGTGGAGTGGAACCGTGCCTGGTCTTTTTGCACCATCCTCTCACCTTCTGGCACTATATCAGACAATCCTCCTCCTCTATTCACAGGGTTTTCATGTCCCATTTTTTCAGAAGTGGGTGGCCAGGTCTCTTTTCCTAGTCTGTCTAGTTTGGAAGCTCTACTGAAACCTGTCCATCATGGGTGACTCTGCTGGTATTTGAAATCTCAGTGGCATAGCTTTCAGAGACACAGCAACATGCAGCCACCACAGTATGACAATGACAGATGGGTGACGTGGTTCCCTGACTGGGAAATGAACCCAGGCCACAGTGGGGAGAGTGCTGAATCTTAACCACTAGACCACCAGGACTGGCTAGGTGAATTCTACCAAGCATTTAATGAAGATTCAACACCAGTTCTTCACAAATTCTTCCAAGATAGAAGAGGAGGTAATAACTCCCAAATCATTCTATGAGGCCAATATTATCCTAACACCAATGCCAGACAAAACATCACAAGAGAACTACAGACCAGTATCCCTTACGAAATAGATGCAAATATCCTCAACAAAATATTAGCAAACCAAATCTAGAAACATATAAGAATTATATACCATGACCAAGTGGGGATTCATCCCAAGAATCCAATATTAGCTTAACACCTGAAAATCAATCAATGTAATACACCATACTAATAGAATAAAGAACAAAATCCATAAAATACAATAACCTATAATGATAAAAACCCTAGGAATAGAAGAGAATTTCCTCAATTTGATAAAAGGCATCTGTGAAAAGCCCACAGATAACATCATCCACAACTGTGAAAGACTGAATGTTTTCCCCTTTAGATCAGGAACAAGAAAAGAATGTCTGGTCTTGCTACTTTCATTCAACATTAGACTACATGTTCTAGCCAGGGCAATTAGGCAAGAAAAAGAAATAACAAATACTCTAAATAAAGTATTACCGTGTAGAACAAAATTAGAAGTTTGGGGCTGTAAGGACACTAAAAGTCATTGTCCTTTTGTTGCTCATAAAAAGAGAGAGAAGACTTCATTGTATAAAATGGAAGATTCAAAATGGCTCTCCTAAGAGGCCAGCAGAAAGCTGTGGATTTCATGTCAAAACTAGAAAACAATCGCTGATTGTTGAAATATAAATGCAAAATGTGATATGTAAGAACATGCATGCCAGAAATATAATGACAGCAAGTGAAGATTCTAGCTTCTTGAACAACTTGGTTATGTCCTGAGATCTGAGGGAATGTTTTATGGATGTGAAGAAACCACCTAGTGGCAGCTACCTGAATTGCAGGAATAGTGACTGGGAGGAAATACAAGGCCTTTCTCAATAGGACTCATAAGAAAATCCAAATCTACAAAGTGATCTCTGGAGGCTGGCAAATGAAAGGTAAAAAATTCCTCTAAAATGAAAACCATCCCACCAAACTGGACAATTTTAAGGAAGGGTAGACAAAAATGGGTATTTGGATGGATAATGGATTATTTGGGTCACTGATAACCCTGTCCATGGTAGCAACAGAGAAAGAAAGACTAAATCTTTTTACGCATTTTCAGTTAGGAGCTCCAATTCCTAACTCAGTGAGTAGCTACCATAGGAGACACCTACCTGTTCAGCAGCTACACTTAATGTTCCCAATAAATCGTCACATTGCTTTTCGTAAGCAATACAATTAACGTTTTTAAAATTATAATTCAAAGCATCCACTCAATAAATTGCAATTAAGTAATGCTATTTTCCTCAGCAAAGGACTCAGAACAAGGTGCTACCCCCCTCTTCATCTCAGATTTAACTAACTCCTGTTACGAGGGCAGTAAATAATTGTCTTTCCACCAATCAGCTAATCTCACATTTTAAAAAGTGAAATCAGCTTTCCATGTGCAACGGACCAGGAGTCAACCAAGAATGTGAAATTTTTGTCTACTCAGAGTCCACATCATTCTCTGCTGCCTAAATAGACAACATAAAGAGTGGAAAGATACCCTAAAATCTATTCCAGAACACTGAAGCACAAGACATACCTGTGTGTCCTATCAAATTGGTGTGAGTTTATATTGTGTGAGTGGTTTCAGTAGCTGGAAAAGGCTAGATAATGAAAAGGCATTGCGTCCCAGTTCCCAGGGACTCACTGCATTTTACTTGATCAGTCGGCTTCATAGTGAAGCATTCTGCTGTATGCAACTAAGGGAAGAGATAGTATGCAAAAGACAAAAGGGATTAGCCAAGTTATACAGATAATATCATAATGGAAGCCTATTGGGAACTGTCTAATATCCCATTAACATGAAAAATGTACAAAACTAAAGTCAACCTGAAGCTTTAGTTTTCTGGTACAAATCTCTCAGGATTTCTTCTTTGTGTTTGCAAACCTTCTTTGGGTGATAAGGTAGAAGCTCGGGTGCACTAAAAATATTATCAAAGAGCATGTGCGCAAATATACAAAACTAACAATATGTCTGTATGAAAGAGTCAAAGGATAAGGACGCTGATTCAAAAGAGTTTCCAACCTAAGAGCCCTGAGTCTATAACATAAGACCCAAGATGACTCAAGATCATTCTTGTTGAAGTGAATAAATCTAAGGTGGAATAAATAGAACAGGTGACATTAGGAGATTATTTTATTGATAGAGAATGAATGGAGAAAACTTCCTGAGCTTTACTCATCCGGTTACCCTAAATGTTAAGGCACGACAGAGCATCAGCAACAGACAAGACAAACAGAGGGAAGAATGAGGCCACTGTGGAATGGACAGTAAATGAGTAAGGCAGAGTCAGAGGCCATGGCGTAAAAACAGCAGTGAAGATAGAAGAAAAATCCCAGGATTATTCTGGAGGTATCATTTGCACTGAAATACAGAGGGAAAACCCAACTATATTTTAACTCCTAATCATATGATAAAACAAATTATAGCCTTATCTATATTTTACTTATATTGTGATTCTGATTATGTTTGTGATTCACAGAATTTTCAGAGTTTTGGACAGAGAGCTGATTCTCTTAGCTAAGAATGAAACATTTTAAAAAGTGTAGTTTTTAAGTAAACATTTTTTGGAAAAACCCAAAACCATAAAGTGGTAGAAAGAAATAGGTCGTATAAGTTTGGCAATAAGGAAAGAAAGTATCACACGAGAAAAGTGAAACTGCAAGCCTCCTTTCAAATAAAAGCTACAGGAAGTCTTGGATAAAATGCAATATTTACATTTACAAATTATAATTCCTATAAAATGGACTGAGAGCCATATCATAAGAATCAGTGTTTACCATGGTTTGCAATTAAATGGATAGCTCGATGATGCCCCATCTCCTGGAGAATCTGTAAAAGGTCACCGACGGTCTTGTTTTTCTGTGCCCAGGACCAAAGTAATTCTCTTGTTCCACTTTTACCTTGGTCTACGTATTTTTCAATGTGACGAACATCCAGCCAGCTGCTTGAAAGTCGCTCCGCTGTGGAAATTGTAATAGTAAGCACCAAGGAATAGTTTATTTTAATTGGCATACTTGGTTTTGTGTACCTTATATGTTGTATTTCATTTTATTTATGATTTTTTATTTTGAACTAATTTCAGCATATACTCCTCACCCAGCTTCCCCTAATGTTAACATCTTACCTAACTGTAGTACAATGATCAGACCCAGCGATAACTCACCTGCAGACCTTATTCTAATTTCACCAGTTTTTCCACTAATGTCTTTTTTCTATTCTAAGATCCTATCCAGTTTCCCACATTGCAATTAGCTGTTACTTCTCCTTAATCTCCTCCAATCTGATGTTCCTCAATCCTTCAGGACAGTGAAATGCTATTGTGTCCTTCTCAGTGCATAATATGAAGAGGTTCATGATGCCGATGTCTTATCACTGGTCATATTAATCTTGATGGTTTGGTTAAGGTGGGTGCCTGCAGGTTTCTTCACGGTGAAATTATCTTCCCCTTTTTAATTAAAACTACATTGAGGGAGATACTTTGAGACTATGGAAATATCCTGCTTCTCAGATTTTGCCTACAAATATTTGCATCTATCAGTGGATCCTGTTTATCATAACTATTACTGTGGCGTTTGCTTAATGGCGACTTTCCATTTTCCCTTTTTCCTTCTATGTTCATTAACTGTAATTCTTCTGTAAGAAAGTGCTTCTATTCTCCCTCACTTATTTAATTAATTTATTTATATCAGGGTGGACTCTTGGATATTTATTTTATTCTATAGGTTAAAATCCAATACTGTCATTATTTTGTTGCTAAAATTGTTCCAGCTTTGTCCATTCAGGTTGGCTTCTGCTTCTGCATTCTTTTAACAAGCTCTATCATTTTGAGGACACTTCCTTATTTTCTGGCTATACAAGACGTTCCAGGCTCATTTTATATTTCCCCTGCCCCAGCCCTGGAATTAATAACTTTCCCAAGGAGTCCTGGTTCCTTTTATTGGACAATGGTGTCTAGAAGGCAAGATCTAGATACTAGATGTGCTCTGATGCTGGGGTTCCATTGCTTCTAGGCCCTTCAAGCAGACGGATCTGGAAAATATATGTATGTGCATTAACTCACGTATCTATATTCCTCTGTCTGTACAAATATGAAAAACCATGATTTTATGCTGATACTTCTGATTCCAAGTCAACACCGGATGATATATTTTAGTCCTTCCTCATTTATAACTTCATTCATGGACAGTGAGAAACTTTGCTCTCATTATCTACAATATATTTACTTGTTTGTTCTATTCTACTATGTACATAAAGTACTTTCAGAATTGCTAACCCATACCCCTGGGAGAAGCACATTAACCAACCAAATTACAGCATTTACATACAATTCGTTTTGTCCTCAGCCTGAGAATATTAGGTCAGATCCTGTTGTCCGAAGTTACATAGATTAGTTCTTTTTCCCTCACTCCGTTCGGTGTGATTACTCATTTGTAATGCAGTAGGGTCATTTGTTGAAGTTTCTATGGAATGCTGTTTTAAACTTTTGTTCTATACTGTTTTGCTGCTGAACATTTTGAGTAACTAAAAGCAAATATCTGGTTAGGATCAGAGAAATGTTCCACTGGGACCCTAGGCTTTTAATTCTTTGCAAACAGTGTAAATGACTTATTTAGGGTCTGTTTAAATATCTTAAAGCTGTACTAAAAGTATATGAATTTTTATGGCACCCTGAGTTGACAGGATTCTTCAGGTAAAAAATTATACTGCCTCTTCGTACAACTTCCAAACTTTAAAGTGTATTTTAAGGCAAAAAAGGGAGAAAGAAAGCAAATGACAGATTGAAAGGTGGCTTTCTTTTCCCTGGGACAATTTTTGTGTTTTATTAGCCCAGTCATCTTAAGCACAAAAATTAGCGATGTGTTTTGAGGCCAGTGATGGTGATGGCAGCATCCCCTCATACCGTTACCCTCCAGAGAGTCTAAAAAACTTAGGAAGCCAGATACAGGTCTATTGGTAAAATCCACCTGTAACCTGAGAGGGGTTGAGGGGACCCCCAACACATCACCATTACTGGTTATGGGCATCAGCCTCCTCTCCCTCTGCAACACACAAATTTGGAAGCTACCCTCCACTAGTAACCAGGGTAACCTCATTGAAGGACTAAACCTATCCACCAATGAGATTCTCCAAAGGCTGATGTCCTTTTTAAAAATGAACAGGTGCTCAGGTCTGAGAAAAGCAATAAGCCCTATGGAACTATCTTCTGTTCAGTCTGTTTCAGACTCCAAAGCTTTTTAAAATTTCTTATGGGGCTACTACACCAGTTCCCGTACTTGAATCAAGACATCAGAAAGGTAAAAGTCTTCTGCTTTAATGTAGCATCCCCTTCCCCCACATTTTCAGTCCTACAAGGATTTGCTGGACTCTTCAATTTCCTTCAGTTTCCTTCCTGCTGAGACTGTAAGTAAATCCTGAAAGTTCAAAGAGATCACAATATGAAACCATTACTGCCCCTCTTTCTGTGAACCAAAAATTGACTTGGTAGATATTACTAGTGCCCATCAACATTTCCAGTCCTCTACTCCATCAGAGATGATTAGATTTTCCTGTCTGTCTCTTCCTGCCAGAAACATTGAAGAGCCAGGGTGCAATTCACTAGGCTCCCATCCCTGCCACAGCAATGGTAGAAGCACATGTTGATATGGGGGTACCTCAAGATTGAAGCAGCCTGAAATGCTGGGCCACCAAATGGAGGTCAGCTGTCCTGGACTCTCAGTGCTCCTCCCATGAGCAAAAAGTAAACTTCTGTTATGTTAACCACTGAGATTTTGGTGATGTTTGTTACTGCAGCATAACTTAGTCTATCCTGACTAATACACACAAGTTTTATCCTGAATTTTCTGTTATTTCAGTCACATCTTAGACCAGAAGAGAGGGAAGGGAAGTACATCAAACAGGAGAAGATAAAGTTGAGACATTCAATTTGAACGCATGCCTAGACTTTGGGGGAAAAAAACTGCTACAATAAAATGTCGGACACCATTGAGTTAGAATGTCTCTGTCTTCCCCCCATATTTTAAGTTTGGCAAGAACATATTCATTCTTCATCTCTTTGAAGAGATGATGTCTCATGAAGAGGCAAGGAGTATCCAAATGCCAACATATGTTTTAGTTAGCTTATCACTAAAAAAATAGAAGGGACCTTCAAAGCAAAAATATTTGGCAAGACATGGTAACTCTATTTTAATGTATTTCTTTTTGATAATGTAGTCTGCCTATTTGGTTGAGGCACATTTTTCATAAACACTTTATTTAACTATTTCTAGAAACTCTTGGGGGAAATACTGCAAATCAGTGTAGTTCAAACATTTGCTGAGTACTTACTGCATACCAGAAGTACAGTAACTGCATGCACCAAGCATGAGTGAAGCATGAATAGGGGTTCCTAACTAAAGATGGGGACATCAAGGAAAGCTTCCTAGAGGAGTGGTTTCTGGAGCCTGAGCCAAGTTTAAAACTATGAGTATTTCTAAAGGAGGCCAATTCTTAAGGAATTATTGGATAGGATATGCTACCCGGGGAGAAAAAAGTCATTGGAGTTTCAGTTTGAAAACAAGACAAATGAAGTCTGAGCCTCATAAACTATACTGTCTTCTAAGGAGAAAAGTCACCAGTCAAGATAGAGCATCTCTTGGTCCCCCCAGGTAGATGTAGGAACATGAGGGTTTAGTGATGGCTCTGCCATCAACCTATGGTGCAACTCCAGGCAAGTCACAGCCTCACCGAGCAATCTCAGACTTCTCATCAGTAAATGTCCTTTGAAGTAGTCCCCTCAAAACATGCTAAACTTGCTTGCCCTTTCCTGATTTTCTGAGCACTGATTTTAAAACACTTCTCAGTCTCCAAATGAACATTCCAATAGGGGAACAATGCTAAATATCAAATTTCAACCAAGGGAAAGTTTAGGTTTCTGCTTTTTATATTAGTAAATTAATTGGCTAATATTTGTAGACTATTAGGCGTAACGTACCATATAAGTCAACAATTAATATGTATACAACAAGCTTCTTGTTTTCTTTTCTTTTTTAAAAATAAAACAGTTCCCTCTACATTTTGAATCTTCGGCATAAGTCATACGCACCTGACAGGGGTGAAGAAAGATGATGCCCTGTGGGCCACCACAGTCAGAGAAGGAGCATGCGAGTGGTGGGATAGCAGCTGGCTTTGCAACAGGGGTGAATTGGGGCCAGGTTCAAACAGGCTGAGGGAAGAGGGAAGAACCTGTCTGCTGGGGAATTGTTCTAGAAATGGAGAAAAGGGCCTGAAGGGGCACAGAGGAGACCAGTGTGCTTAGAGCAGAGGGTTCCTGCTTAGAAGTGAGCGTGCTCCAGGAAGCCCCCACGCTACATTTGTAGAAAAGTGCTTAGCGAGTCGGTGTTCAACACACATTTGCTGAATGACACACAGAGGCCCTGAGTGTGAGCACAAGAACTTATGCTTCATCCTGAAAGTAGGTGGGACCAATCTAAGATTTCCAGGAAGGTGCTGCAAAGACGAAAGCTTTCCTTTTTTGGAAGATCCATCTGGGGGCAACAGTAGCGGGAGTCCCATATATGATGTTTGCACATAAAAAGGTATAAACATTTCACAGCTCACAATTCTCACAGAAGGAGAGGAACAGTTTGTAACTATTAAGGAAACCTGGAGGCAACTTTTCAAGTCTCAAGGGATGTCAGATTTCCCACATAATTCCATTCCCTGTTTTCCTTTTTCTTTTTTTAATTTCTGAATTTCCGTTCTAAAAGGGCAACAGGCCATGATTCTGTGCTCTCCCATCCTGTGACTTGGCTGAGAAACTGCTAATGTAAGATGGTCTCCCTTTAAGCACATTTCTGAGATTTAGCTGGAGGGTGAATGAACAGATGCCAGATGAGCTGGGGTTTCTGGTTCCCTAAGACTGACCAGGGCTCAGTTAAAATGGATACTGCATGCACGGGTTGCTTCCAGGACTAGAAATGAAATGTTTTCTCTTTTCTAACTGGTGATTCACAGTGCAACCTTAATAGCTTTTCTCCAATGATGATGCATCCTGAATAGAAACAGCACCAAAGAGTATTGTTTGCATTTATAAAATGTACAATTCATTAGATCAAAGTCTAGAAAACAATAGCTTCAATTTGATGCGACAGGAATGCAAACTCTTCTCATGTTAATTATATTCTTCAATATTCATAGTTTTCTCTAATCCTTCCTACGTGTTTCCTTCCAGAACATAGAACTTTGTTTATTCACAGTACTAAACAAATAAAGAGTAAACTTCTCAGTGACTGTGTGGTTAAAGTTAAGAGAACTCTAAATGAAAAGATAAATTAAGAAAAATATGCTGCAGTTAAACATTGTTTGAAACCATTTTTATGGAAGGCAAATCTTTTGTTGAAAGGAATCTTGGCATAATATAAGCGAGAAAGTTGACCTGAAAAGTCCAGAGTTTAGTTTATCTAGAGACAGCGACTGCTGAGTGATAACTGATGCTCAAAGTCCTTGCAGCTCCGTTTGGAGAGGGCAGGACTGTCAGGATAGTGCTAACCGCGGGGGAATTCGGTGGCAGAAATCACTCTCCATATGAAAATATGTCTCTGAAGGGGTTTTTTAGAATAACGCAACACACCCCTATTTAGAATCTTTGTATCTGCATGTAGCTGTGTGCCAAAACCCCTAGGAAATTAAGACGGCATTCTCTCAAAGTTTGTTTTGAGATAGCATAATGGGAAAAGGAAACGATGCCTCTCTTCTTTCTTCCTACAAAGCACACAAAGAAATTAGGCAATTTTAAAAAGAACCTTCAAGATTGAAGATATTTTTAATTCCAAAAAAAGTAAAACAAAACTCAAAAGTGTAGGTTAGCTCAACTCCTCTTACCAGACTGTAGCATTAACACCCACTACATAATGAATTTTATAAGATAGAATATCAGGTACCCCTCTGTCTGTCCTGCTCTCAATCCCATACCCAGGTCAGGACCGAACATTAACTACCTCTCAGAGAGAATTTAAGAACAGCTCACCCTCAGCACCAGAGTTCTAGTCTGGAACTCAGAAGCTGTGTAATTCCATTCCCAGCTAAAGATCAGGACTGTTTCCCCGTACCTTCTTCCCTTGTTAAACTTCTTTATAGCATCTCTATAAGTCTGCTGCCTAGATTGCATTAGAAAATCCTTACAAGCACGGACCATGACATTGTATCTCGTACAATGCTTTGTCTAAGATTCTGCCCAATAAGGTTTTAGACATTTAATAGACAACTGTTCATTCATTAATTCGTTCAATCCACAGATATTTTCCAAATGCCTACTCTGTGCCAGGAACAATTATGGATGCTAGAGGAGTAAGCAGGAAGCAAGGCAAAAAGAAATCCCTGCCCTCAGGAAGCTTATTTCTAGATGGACAATAAACAAACAAAAAATATATATATAAGATATAATAAAATCTGTATATATTCTATATTATGTATATAAAATCTGTAAAGTCATATATCTATAAAGTAATATATAATAAAGTTATTAAGGTCTGTGAGGGATGATAAGTGATATAGAGAAAAATAAAGCAGGAAAGGGGCATGAAGGTGGAGGGTGTCAATTTTAAAAGCGTGGTCAGGGTAGGTAATAATGCATCAAAAACATGAAGGAGGTGAGGAAGTAAGCCTCAGGGTTACCTGCAGGAAAAATGTTCTTTGCATGTCCAAGGAGGCGAATGTAGCTGGAGATGAGCAAACAATAAGAAGGAAGTGAGAAAAGTGATGTAGGACTTTGGTGTTTACTGTGAGATGGGCAGCCACTGGGGGGATTGGAATAGGATAATGATATATATATAATAGACTTCACATGTTTAGCAGGGTTGCTGGCTGCTGTGTTGGAAAGAGACTCAAGCAGGGCAAGGGCTGTGGCAGGAAGCCCAGTGAGGAGACTGCTGAAATGATCCAGGAGGGATCTGTTGGTGGTGTGGACCAGGGTGGCTGTGGTGGCAGTGATAACAGGCGGTCAGATTATTTGATAGATCCTGAAGTCAGAGTCAACAGCATTTGCTGAGAGACAGGAAGTGGTTAGTGAGAGAAAGTGAGAAGTCACAGAACACTAATATTTTTAGCCTGAACAAATGAAGGATAGGGTTGCCATTAACTGATATGGGGAAAAATTGGGGGGGAAGGGAGCATGTTTGGACTGTTAAATTGGAAATGTGTGTCAAGTAGACAAGTAGATAGATGGAGCTCATGTTCAAGATAGAGATCCAGGCTAGAAATTGGGAGCTATTAGCATACAGATGGAATTTACAAGAGGGTGGGTATAGGAGATAAACAGAAGAGAAGAGGCCCATGAACTAATCCCAGGGGCACCCTAAGAGACCAGAGTGATAAAGAGGAACCTGCAAGAAGAGAAGAAAATAGAGAGTGTAAAGCTCTGCGCCGGCCTGGTGGCATAAAGCGGTTAAGTTCGCTCTCCGCTTCAGAGACCTGGTCGGAGACCTGGAGTTTCGCAGGTTCGGATCCGGGTGCGGACAGATGCACCACTTGTCAGCCACGCTGTGGCGGCGTCCCGTATAAAGTGGAGGAAAATGGGCACGGATGTTAGCCCAGGGCCAGTCTTCCTCAACAAAAAGAGGAGGATTGGCGACGGATGTTAGCTCAGGGCTGGTCTTCCTCACACACACACGCACACAAAAAGAGAGTGTAATGCTATGGAAGTAAAGAAAGTGCTTCAAGGAGAAAGGAGTGATCAACTGCGTCAAATAAGATAAAGACTGAGAACTGAGCATTGGATTTAGCCACAGTGACATTGGACGAGAGGAGTTTGAATGGAGCAGTAGGGGTGAAATCCTGATTGGAGCAGGGTCAAGGGAGAGTGGAGGAACTGGAGTATATATAGCCTTTTTGAGGAATTTTACCTTCAGGCAGAACAGAGAAATGGGCTGGATCTCAGAAGTGAGATGCAGACGGAACATTGTAAGATGGGAGAAACAAGATGGTGGTCCAAGAACACAGGTTCCACTCCACCTTCAGGGAGGCAAAGCATAACTCTGTATTCCTTAAGTGTGAGCTGCACACAGTCACTTCCTTCCAAAGCATATAATATGGAAAGGGGCGGGGGGGGGGGAAGAGTAATTTTACAGTGTAGAAACCTGGCAGATACTAACTGAGCCACGGTTAACATCAACAATGATAAGTCATGTAGATAGTGTGTACCCCGATACGATGAAATGAAAATGGCACTTCACCTCTGTGGTCTCCAAGGAACTCAAATGCGGTTTCAGAAGCATTTAACTACTTAAGAGATGCAATCACCAACCACCCTGAACCAGAGCAAGCCTCACCACAAAAAAGAGGCCTATGATCTTTGCCTCATTTTTAGTGCTAAGATCTCCTCTCCGGGGGGAGCTTAGGCCTCATTACCGTAACCCGCAGTGTATGTGGAAGCATGTTTTCCAACTAAGCCCACGCAAGCCAATACCTGCCTCTCTCTTTTGGATATTCATTCCCCCTCCGAAATAAAGGTCCCTGCTTCCCTTTGCTCAGGGACAGCCATTGACTTTCGAAATGATCCCGTGTGGCTTCCCATTTGCTGCAAATAAATTCTACTTTGTGTGACAACCACTTCTGGTTGAGAGTCTGACTGTAACTCACCAGGAGACGAACCCACTTTTGGTCCGGTAACACTCCCCCAAATCCATAACCTCAGTCTAACCGTGAGAAAAACATCAGACAAATCTCAATCGAGGGACAGTCTACAAAATAGTAGACCAGGACTCCTCAAAACTGTCAAGGCCATCGAAAACTAGCGAAGTCTGAGAAACTATCACAGCCAAGA
Organism: Tapirus indicus; assembly: GCA_031878705.1. Taxonomy (NCBI): domain Eukaryota; kingdom Metazoa; phylum Chordata; class Mammalia; order Perissodactyla; family Tapiridae; genus Tapirus; species Tapirus indicus. The sequence continues at coordinate 150,653,825 of CM062918.1, read as the reverse complement.
GAGCTGAAGGACACATGATGACTAAATGTAATGTGGTGTCCCGGATGGGATCGTGGAAGAGAAAAGGGATGTTAGGTAAAAATGAAGGAAATTTGAATGTAGTATGGCCTTTATTTAGTAATAATGTATCAACATTGTCACAAATGTACCATACTAATGCAAGATGTCAATAACAGGGGAAACTGGGTGCTGAGTATATAGGAAATACATAGAGTATATGGGAACTCTTTGTACTGCCTTCTAGATTTTTCTGTAAATTTAAAACTGTTCTAAATAATAAAGTCTATTTAAACATTTTTTAAAAAAAGAACATAGGCTCTGGAGTCTGACCATCTGGTTAGAATCCTAATCTGCGATTTACTAGACTGTGACTTGAGGTAAGTTACTTAAATTCCCTGAGAGTCAGTTTCCCTAACTATAAAATGGAAACAGGAAGAGTACCTACATTATAGAATTTTTGTGATAAATAAATGAGATAATCCATGAAATTGTTTAGCACAGAGTGTCTGGCAAACAGTAAGCACACAATAGATGGCAGCTATTATGATTATTACTATTATTTAAAATCTTTATTGAATATTCAAATACATATTTAACGTGATTTTACATTTAATTTCTTTTAAAGTGATTAATAATAATTTGTACAATAATTTTCTTTCCTTTTTTGAGAGAAAGAAAATTGAATACAGTAGTCCTCCCTTATCTGTGTTTTCACTTTCCATAGTTTCAGTTACCTGTGGTCAACTGTGGTCCAAAAATATTAAGTGGAAAATTCCAAAAATAAACAATTCGTAAGTTTTAAATTGAGAGCCATTCTGAGAAAGGTGATAAAATCTTGCACCATCCCACTCCCAGGCCTCCTGGGACACGAATCATCCCTTTGTCCAGTGGATCCACGTTGTAGATACCACCTGCCCATTAGTTACTTAGTAGCCATCTTGGTCATCAGATTGACTGTCACGGTATCAAACACTTGTGTTCAAGTCACCCTTGTTTTACTTAATAACGGCCCCAAAGTGCAAGAGTCCTGATGCTGGCAATTCAGATATGCCAGAGAGAAGCCATCAAGTGCTCCCTTTAAGTGAAAAGGTGAAAGTTCTAGACTTAATAAAGAAAAAATATCATATGCTGTAGTTGCTAAGATCTATGGTAACTTTTATTACAGTATATTGTTATAATTGCCATATTTTAGTATTAGTTGTTGTTAATCTCTTCTTGTGCCTAATTTATAAATTAAACTTTATCATAGGTACGTATGTACAGGAAAAAACATAGTATATATAGGGTTTGGTACTATCCATGGTTTCAGGCACCCACTGGGGGTCTTGGAACATATCCCCCATGGATAAGGGGGGACTACTGTACAACCCATTACATAGTATCTGTAAAAAGGGTTTCTTTCTCAATGTATTGTGTTAGATTTTACAGTGTGAACTGCTCTAATTTAAATACTGCTCTTTGGTAATAAAATGAGTTGTCACCAGAGGTTCTGTATACAAGTTATCATATCTGGAAGGTAGTATAAGATAAATAACATTTTCCAATTTGGGTTCCTACTTTCATTATAAAGCCATAAAATCATAAACATCAACCAGAGAATATATTACCTTGTGATTACACTATTTTAAAGAACACCACTTGATAAAAGTGGTTTGAAGATGAATATGTAGAATGTGTTCACAAAGAATTGAGTAGTGAAAGAGTGTAGTAAAATAACTGTTATATTAAGACGCTATTAAAGAAGAGAATTTGGCCTAAGCAATGGCTTCCACACCAGGCTATGCATCAGACTCATCCATAGGCCTTAGCCAAAAACCAGGAAGATGCTGGACCCTCAACGCAGCCGTACTGAATCAACAGCTCCACGGGTGGGGTCTGGGCATTTGTAGCTGTAAAAGATTGCACAGGTGATTCCAGTTTGTGAACGACTGGTCCACCTTATCATGTATATACTGATCATATCATATAGGCTGCCACATGGTCTACCTTTGTCGGAGCTGTCTTTGAAAGACAGCCTGATATTCACCATCATCAAGGATTGTGATCAGCTCGAGACAGTCTTACCTATTACTACCAGTTGTTTTTTATATGAAATAAATTTTGGACCCTCTGTATCTTCAGGCTCTCTGCTGTCCTGAGCACAACAGAGACTGTCGCCTTGAGTCAGTCCCCCCACACTCTCCCCTCTCCTGCTAAGGTCAAGTTTTCCCTCCCTGCACCTCTTCTCCTCTTTGTCCTTTCACTGGGCCAACAAGGAAACTCAGCATCTTTAACACAGGCAGTTGCCCTCAACTACCCTGAGTAGGCACAACCCCCTGCACAATGAAGTAAAGCTGGAGAATCACGGAGTAGACATGTTAGATTCTCCCCTATGAGAGAACAAATTCTCCCCTATGAGAGAACAGGTACAAAGAACAATGGCCAGACTACATATAAAAATAGACCTCTGACCCACACTATGCAGCAACCAGCCCAGGAAGCCAATCTCCTATCTACAGTAACTAGTCTGGGAAGTCAAATTAGTATCTATAGCAAATAGTCCAGGAAGCCAAACAATAACACCTGTAGTAAAAGGCCCCAAATAGCCAGGAATTGATTAGTAACTGACAGCTTCCCTAATTTTTGCCCCTGCTTCCAATTTAGAGCTGACTGGAAAAAGCCAAACAAGCACCCGGAAACAATCACATAGAACATCCCACTTCTGGTTAGCCCATCCACAGCTTCCCCATGCCAACACCTCCAATCAGGGCAGACCCGAAGCTTTCTCTTCTGTCCACTATAAAGCTTTCCCACTTCTCTGCCCGCCTCTGCATCTGTGTCAAATGCAAGTGATGGTGGCTGACTCCCTGGCTTTGAATAAATAGCCTTTGCTTGTTCTCATTTGCATGGTCTTCATTTATTTCCACAACTAGGAAAATGGGGCTACGTGTTTGAAATGGTTCACTGAATTGTTCTTTCATGGCAGAAATGGCTGTACTTTAGGGAGACTGTGAGATGTAGTGGTATGACCTTCAGGAAGTCATGGTCAGGAAGTGTAGAGTAGCTGTGGGTAAGGGCACAGGCCCTGGTTGCAGACTGCCAAGGTTCAAGCCTGGCCCTCCCACTTCCCAGCTGTATCCATTTGGGCAAGTTACTCAACTAATTTGTGCCACAGTTTCTTCACCTGTTAAAACACTGGTGACAATAATAGCACCTGCCTCATAGGGTGACTGGAAGGGTTATACGAGACAACCTGTGTAAAGCATGACTATCCGGATTTCAATGCTGAGAGAGAGAGAGACAGGAGATCCAGCAACAATAGGGGCTGGACTTCCTGAAAAGCAGCAGTGACCTGGGATTGAGTACTAACTTTTCATATGTTCTTCCATTTTCAGTCTCCACCAGCCTGCCTCACTCCTTTATGATTCACTACCTGTGTACTGGACTTAAGACATTTTTCTCTCACTAACTTAGTAACTAGGAAACCAACAGGCGCAAAAACTGCCCATTCCACCATCCATTTCAAAAAGATCTAGTGTGGGAGGGATCTTATGCCTCAAATACATACTAGAAATCTCTACGCTTTCCAGAAATCAAAAGGCCAAGTAAACTTTCCTGAGATTTTTATTTAAGGGCCATCATTTAAAATTACAGAGCTTATAATATATAAGCAATTTTTATATAACTAGAAGCCCAATGCCACATTCCAGAAAGTGTGACCATATTGCTCAACAACAAATAAAACTTTTTTCCTCAAAGGTTTTCTGCTATTCTTGTTAAGAAAAATAGCTGTTTCAGAGAATTAAGGCTAAGTTGTTTTGACATAATTGTGTTCATTTTCAACATTAAATGTGGCATCATGGAAACTCAAGTCCAATCCCAAACACCCGTACTTGACAAAGATTTTCGTCTAAATTATTTCTCATGATCACATTCAACACTTCCAACAAGCCGTTCCTCCACGTTCCAATGACTGTATAAGGTGGAGTTTGAAGCCAACTTTCTAGATTAAAATAAGAAGCCATTCTCTAGCATGAACCTTCATTCCACCACATTGGGTAAAAAAGCAAGATATATTTAGTCAAGAAAACGGAGCCACGTTAATTACAAATAGCTGTTTTACTTTAGCATTTCACCTGAAATTTAATTAAGGTGGGCACTTGGGAGTGCACTGAAAACACCAAAGGATAAATATCTTAAAGTTATAAAAAAATGTTGTAATATGAAAATCAGATTCTGGGGTAATTTCGCAATGACAAGACATCACATATGCGTTCTTATAGAAACTATTCTGAACCAAGCAAGGCAGTAGTTAGTTGATAAACATTAGACGGTTTCACGCGGGTCTCTGGCCCAAGGCTCCGCTCACTTCACCTTGCAGCCTCACCCAGAGTCTCTCTGAAAGACAAGCGGGAGCGCTTGGGTGGGTCTCAGAGAGGAGCTGTGTCCCTCCCAGGACGAGCCAGGCGCAGCTCTCCCGCCGGAACCTCCGCGCCCCCCCGCCCCGGGCCGCGCCGACAGGGCGCACAGAACCCCGGTCCAGGACCAGCGGAGCGGCCCCCAGGGCGGCGCGGGCGCGCGGAGCCCACAGGCCAGGACCCGGCGGCGCGGGCGCACCGAGCGTGCGCGGAGCCCACAGGCCAGGACCCGGCGGCGCGGGCGCACCGAGCGTGCGCGGAGCCCCCTGCCCGGGGCGCACTCACCGAGGCCGCGCCAGCCGAGCGCGCCGTCGCAGCTGTCCAGGACCGCGCACAGCTCGCCCAGCAGCGTGGGCGGCAGGTCGAAGAGCAGCGTGTGCGCCGAGAGCTGCCCGCGGGCCCCGCAGTCCCTGGCCGCCGCCGCCCAGGCCATGGCTCGGCCGCCGGAGAGCAGGGGCGGCAGAGGAGGGAGGCGAAGCCAGGCGGCTCCGCGCCCGCGAGGGGCGGTTACACAACCGCGGAAATCCTGCTTCCACGACGGCGGCCGGGGCGGCCGAAGGGCCCGGGCCTCGGAGGCGGGCCCGCGTGACGCAGGGCGCGCGCCCCGGGCTGCCCGCGGCCGCCGGCCCGGGCGCTCCCCGCCTTCTCCCGGGCGCCCGGTTCTGAGCAGGCCTCTCGTTGCTCCGGGTGTGGACGTGCCTGAGGAGTCCGAGCAGAGGGAGAGCCGGAGAAAGACCCGGAGGGCCGAAGCGTGGAGAGTCTACCACCCTGCCTGTCCTGGCGCGGGCCATCTCCTGGCCGGATGAACAGATCTGTCATCACCTCTTTGTAAAGTTGATTTCGTGTTTTCCTGTCAGAACAGCGATACACGTCCATTGAGGAACACTTGGAAAACCCAGAACAGTTGAAAGAAAATCGCTCAGCAGAAGACAAACACTAAATGTTTGGCACATTTTCTTCCCGACTCGAGTTTAAACAGATAAATGTGCACCTATGAAGTGGTTATTGGAAAAGATGGACAGAGACAACCACAGAAAAACGCAAGAGAGAACCAGGTAGAATGAAATTGTGGTCCTTTTTTTCAAGAGGCGCCCCTTCTCCATGCTGCTGTTTGGGTTTACTACCTTCTCTTCTCCCTGGGCTTTCCTGTTGAAACCATGTTCGACCATGTTTTCCTTCCTCAGAGTGTTTCACGGAATCTTCCTTTTTGCTTTCAACATCGAGTTGAAGTAAAATGGACTATTGTTTTGAAACGTCCTACCGTTTATGTTCTAATGTCCCACCGCCGGCAAGATACCAATGCTACTGACAAAAAGAGGAGAGGCTTCGAAAGTGGTGAGAAAAATCCCGACCTTAATGGATGAAGAGTGGGCCATGGCCGTCAACTGAAAAATATCCACACTTACTTGGAACCATTCAGATTTGTACTCTTTGGGAATGGCGCCTCCTAGAGATCAATAGTGATGCTACACTACCATTTAGTACCCCTACCTGGATTTCCAAGTCGTTCTCGGCTGAAGTATGCCGCAAAACACACTTGAAAATTGGTAAAGCCAGTACTGTTTGGGCAAGAGTTTCTATACCCCTCTGTTCAAATGGCTGAGATGTTAATGTCAATCTGTACAGGCTGAAGAAGCCCTATACCTTTCAAAAGGACTACCTGAATAAGCTGAGCAACAGAGGCAAGATATGATTAAGTAGTTGGTAGCTATTGAATTGCTGGAAGAGGGGAGGCAAACTCAAATATGCAGAGGAGCCAGGAAATCACTGTGGATGAGTGAAGCAGTCAGCAAGGCCTGCTTTGCCAGATCCGATTCACAGAGAACCAAGAATTTTATGTGAAAGCCAATTTTGTTTTTGGGGGGGGGCTTTTTTCCCAGTTATTTTATTGAGGTATTGATTTATAACATTGTGTAATTTCAGGTGTGTATTAATATATATCAGTTTCTGTATAGGCTGCATCATGCTCATCACCAGTAGTCTAATTTTTACCTGTCATCATACATATGAAGGTGGATTTTGTGAAATCTATATAGATTATGTGAAGTCTCTTGTATTTTCAACTTTGGCAGTTGCTATCAGACTGTGTTCTCTCCCTATTACCTAAAACTGCCTTTGAGTTTTGGATTTTATATCATCAGGTTATATCGCCCACTACTCTTTGCTGTTGCTGTCATCCTCTGCTCTCCCCCACCTCAATTTCTCCTCATTTTTAGAACTCATTTGTGGAACTCTTGGCAAATCTACTAACCTGGTTAAATCCAACTTTCCAATGTTTGAGTCTGCATCCATGCACCTGAGTGTAGCTTGGGGGGGGGTGGCAAAAACCCTGTTAATTGGACTCAATTTAAAATCAAAGCCATGACTCAAGTGGGTCCTTTATCTGCCAGCCAGTCACACTGTGCACGTTTAGTCCATTTACTCTTTTGGTCTCCTTGACAACTGTTTTATGCCATCTCTTTCTCCTCAACTCCCATCACCTTCCCCCCATCCTCATGCTCAGCCGATGATCTTGAGAGTATTTATTGAGAATACTGATGCATCAGGAAAAAACTTCTACAGAATCTTACTACCACGTCAACCTAGCTCCCAGCATCTGTACCAGCATTCACTCCCCGATCTTTTCCATAGGTGAATTATCCAGGCTCCTATGCAAGTCTAATCCCTTCACTTGTGCATTAGATCCTGTCTCCTGTCCCCTACTCAAAGACATCAAGGGCAGCTGTTCTTTGTCTTTGCTACATCGTCAATTTCTGACTCTTTACTGGATCAATTCCAGCAGCATACAAATATATTTCTTCCACCCTAAAACAAACAACAAAACTTTGATGCCACTTCCCCCTTCCATCAATCACCCCATTTCTTTGCTTTTTGTAGTAAAGAGTTGAATATTCTCACTGTTTCCAGTTTTTCTCCTCTCATCTTCTCTTAAACCCACTCTAATTAGAGCCACCCCTCCGACCTTCCTCCACTGAAACTGCTCTCTTCAGGGTCACCTATGTCCACACCATTGCTGAATGTAATAGTCAATTTTCAGTCCTCGTCTTACTTTACCTATCAGTAGTTTTTGACACAGGTAATCACCCCCTCCTTCTTGGACACTTTCTCCATTTGTCTTTCACATTCTTTTATGTTTCTGCTTCCTTCACTCGTCACTCTTCAGCTTCCTTTGCTGTCCTTTTTCTTCTCTGTTAATTCTTAATGTTGGAGTACCCCAGGGTTCAGTCTGTAGTTTTGTCTAAACCCACTCCCTTGGTGACCTCAACCAGTTTCGAGGCTTTAAATACCATCTATCTACCGAGGACTGTCAAATTTAAATGCTTAGCCCAGACCTCTCTCTTGAACTGCAGACTCATGTCCAAATTTGAAATCTTGATCCTGCCTCCTGAACCTGCTCTTCCCACATTCTTCCCTGTCTAGGTTGCTCCATCCTTCCAGTTGCTTGAACCAAAAACTATGGAGTCACCCTTGACTCATCTACTTTTTCACAACCCATGCTCAATCTGTTAGCAAATCCTGTAGATTCTATTCAAAGAATATCTAGAATCTGACACTTTTCTTCACCTCTGCACCTGCCATCCCAGTTTGCGCCATCATCATATCTTGTCTGGGTTACTATAGTTGTCTCCTAACTGAAAGTAGCCCCTACCATTGCTTCCTACAGGCTTTCCTCAACACCGCCACCAGATTGATCCTTTCAAATCAAATCTGATTACATCTCTCCTCTGTTCAGAAGCCAACGATGGCTTCTAATTTCAGTCAGAACAAAAGTCAAACTCTTTAAAAGACCTGCATTCTCTCTCCCCCTCCCTCTCTGCCCTGTTACCCTCTGATCTTGTTTCCTTGTTCGTTCTGCTTGGCTGCACTGTCTCATTACTGATCCTTGAACGCACCAGGCAGAATCCCACATTAGAGCATTTGCACCTGCTATTTCTTTGCCTGGTGTGCTCCTCCCACATGGCGAAAGTCTACCTTGACCTCCATATTTAAAATTGCAATGGACCATGCACTCAGATCCAGGCCGGCATGTGACTGAAATTGGCAATAATATATGGCTTCAGGGGACCAAATCTCACTCAGATCTCTCTCTAGATCTGAATAGGAACATGCAGCAGCTCTGGCCATGTCTGGAACTATTTTGCAACCACATGGAGATCAATATTAGAATAAAGTGAGCCCTGAGGATGGTTTAGTGAGAAAAAAAACCCCATCCTTGATAAAGTCATTAAGCAGCTCATTTGTTCTATGCTTGGAGAATGTTCTGCTTGTGGATTTATAAGTATATGACATAAATTCCCTTATTAAGTCAATTTTTAAGCTGGGAGTCTTGTTATTTGCAGCCAAATGCATCCTAACCAATACACTGGACAGACAGTTGGTAATTCTCCCTAATTTGTTGAGGGCCTGTAAAACAGATGGGAAGGAAACTGATCTCTGTCCAAAACTGGAGTTCAGATGTATACAGCTCTGTGGAATGTGAGACGGGTGTGGAAACTGGATTGTAGAGAGAGGCAAGTGGGCCCCTGAGAGAAGTAAGTGTTAATAGAGAAGGACTCTGGCGGCATGAAGTTCTGGATGCACGTGAGACAGCACTGGAATCCATGGAGACCCAGATCCTGCACCGCACCCCACCCACTACTAGCCATACCTGCATTCTGGAAAAGAGAGAGCTGTCGCTGAACCTCAAAACAGACCTATCTCTTTACCATGGAATGCTCTCCAACCCCACGTCCCCACCCCCAAATTTCGGATACTAGAGGAAGAAAGTGTTTCCTTCCCAGCTGGAGGGAAGGCAGTAATGAACTGCAAAGATTAACAAATGGAGACACTGAGGAAACCCTGAAGGCCATGGTGACAATGGCACCGACACATGGTATTATCAGTGTCCAAGCCCCAGCTAATCACAGGCATCAAAGCCTAAGAGACCTGAAAACAGGTGAGTCAGATAACAGCTTGTAACATATATGAGATGACTATCTTGGTGGCAGCTATTTATCCAGCATCTGTAAGGATGAATGTTGAAAGGACACCCAGCTTGTGGGATGTAGGAGATTTTCTGGTTTTGGAAATAATTTTCAAAACTAAGATCACTAATGTATCCCATCTTTGAGCCTCACCCCATCCCCGAGCCTTAGAGGGTCCTAGGTGCCCTGGGATTAAAGGGACAGGGTAAAGATTGGTAATGGAGTGAGAACATTGGTTGTGCACAGTACTTGGTAATTTTAAAAAGTGAAAGTTGGATGGTTTCTTAGGCTTACATCAAAATGACCTCATGAAAATAACATGCAATAATTATCCCCCCAGTTCTCTCTGTGCGTGTATTTTTAAAGAACATTACGCTTGCATTGTCTGGTAGCTCAAACTTTTCTTTTACCAAAACATTTTTCTAAAAATCTATTATTTCATAACATATGTACTAAAATTTTAACAATTATCCTTTTAGGGTTGATGGAAACCTCACCAAAGGTTATTGGTGATTTTATTTTCTTACTTGTGTTTCCCAAACTTTCTAAAGAGAACATGTATTGTCTCTATGATAAGAAAACCCTCAACTGTAGAAAATAATTTCTTTCAACACTGTCATGGTTGATCCCATTTGACTATTTTCTTTTTTTGGTGAGGAAGATTGACCATGAGCTAACATCTGTGCCCATATTCTTCTAGTTTGTATGTGGGACGCCACCACAGCATGGCTTGATGAGCAGTGCATAAGTCCGCCAAAGGATCCGAACCTGTGAACCCCAGGCTGCCAAAGCAGAGCACACAAACTTAACAACTATGCCACCGAGCCAGCCCCTGTTTTCTTTTTTAATCATTTTCCATGGCACCTTTCACCTCAGAGTGTGTTGCTATTATAACTCTGCCTAGTCACCATTGACTTTCAAAGGTCTGATTTTTATAACTGAATAGTTTTCAGCAAAGGGTTTTTCATAATAAAGTCAATATTAGCTAAATTAAAGTAAATTAGCTAAATAGTCAATGTTAGCTAAAGTCAATATTAGCTAAATTTTGAAACAAATATTTATTTACCCCTAGAAGAACCCTAAACATTTGAAAAAACCCGAGATTATGATAAAATTTTTTCTCTTGCAGTAAAATATTTATTCAGATTATTTGCAATTTGAGACTGGAAAAGGGCCTAGAGATCCTATTCCTGCATTTGCAGATGGCAAAACTGCTGCTGGCTTGGAGAACTCTGGATGCAATGGTTGTTGGAAAAATATTTACACAAAAAAATCTCATTGAAGATTCCCAAAATTCCCTTGTCAAGTTATAAGCACAAATCTTATGTGTTTTCCCTCTCAAGGATTTGGCTCTCTTTTCCTTGCTATTGAGTAAAACCCCCAAATAAATCCTGTATTCGTCTGTTTGGGCTGCCATAAAATTCCACAGACTGCATGGGTTACATAATGGAAATGTATTTTCTCACGGCTCTGGAGGCTCCAAGTCCAAGGTCAAGGTGTCCACAAGGTTCAGTTTCTGGTGAGGGCTCTGAGTGAGAGGAGAGAGGGCACTTCATATAAGGACCCTAATCCTATCTGATAAGGGCCCCACCCTTATGACCTCATTTAACCTTAATTACTTCCTTAGAAGCCCCTTCTCCAAATACAGCCACACTGGGGGCTAGGGCTTCAACATATGAAGTTGAGGGTGGGGAGACACACACATTCAGTCCATAACAAACCCTTTGCACATAAGTTCAAGAAATGATGTCACATTATCAGGTTTCAGAGTACACATCCTAAGGACACTTGGTAATGTTATCCACATCTTCTGGCCTTTCGTAGGGGTCATAGTTCCTCTTGTTCTTGTACTGAATGTATTTCATTGTTCTGAACTCCTGAAAGGAAAATAAAAGCTTAGATTTAATCTGGTGCCTTGATAATGAAGGCAATAACAAGTTTGTATATGAAAATATCCAGCATATTTGGGTCTAAAAATATTAGTAATTTTTCAGATCAAATGGCCTTTCCTAGGGGCTTATTCTGACAATTCCATAGCATTAGTCCCTCATCACACCATCTTTCTTGAATTTTTGCCTTTTTTGTCCTCTATGATGATACTCAATATTTTCTTCCTACATTCATTGTTTCTTCTGTTTTCTTAATTGATTCTTCCTCTGGCCTGTGCTATGCACCCACAGGCTGAATTCTTTTATCTTTTAATTCCAGGTCTTGGAGATTTCATATAATCTCATTCTTTATCTATTATCTCTGTGTGGACCACTCTCATATTTGTGTCCTCAGCTCTAACTTGCCCTACAGATTCTCTTGTCAACTCCTTGTCTTCAGTATTTATTGAATAACTTCATTTAGATTTCTTGCTTTCATTTCAAATCAGCATGCCCCAAACTGATCATTTCCTAGAAAATCAGCTTCCTTGCTTCTGGTCACACTGGCCGAGGGGACTCCTGGAATTTTGAATGACTGACTGATGTATTCAGAAGGCTTTACTGAGCACCTGCTGTATCAGACATTGTGCTAGGTGCCTATGTCTGATAAGTCAACAAATCTTGTTCTTCTATAATGTCTCTCATATGTGAGTCGTTTCCAATTTGTCTGTACTGGTTACATCATGTTTGGATTTTTTCAGTATCTCCTGCCTGGTGAACTCCTGTTTATCCTTTAAGACCCAATTGAAAAGTCACCACCTCTATGTTGTGGGTTGACCCCCAAAATATATGTTTAAATCCTAGCCCCTGGTACTTTTCAATGTGACCTTAATTGGAAATAAAGTCTTTGCAGATGCAGTCAAGTTAAGGGGAGGCCATACTGGATTAGGGTGGGCCTCCCAGCACACTGGTGTGTTCACCAACCAGGAAGCTCCCGGAGCCTCATTGTTTCAGGTTTTATCCGGGGTTTCATTATGTAAGCATGACTGATTAAATCATTAGTCAGTTGATTGAACTCAGTCTCTAGGAGGGTGTGGCTCTAATTATGTCCTTGGTCTTTCTGGCATGGCCAGCCCCTTCCCTGTCACTATCTCAGGGCCCACTATAAGTCACCTCATGAATTAGCATAAATTCACATATGGAGGAAAGCGGCTCATTATGAATAACAAAAATCACTTTTATCATTCCAGAAATTCCAAGGCTTTTTTTTTTTCTTTTAATGTAAGGAAGACCAGCCCTGAGCTAACATCTGTCGCCAATCCTCCTCTTTTTGCTGAGGAAGACTGGCCCTGGGCAAACATCCATGCCCATCTTCCTCTACTTTATATGGGACGCTGCCACGGCATGGCTGACAAGTGGTCATCTGTCTGTGCCCGGGATCCAAGCCTGCAAACCCTGGGCCGCCGAAGCGGAGTGCGTGAACTTAACCGCTATGCCACTGGGCTGGCCCCTCCAAGGCTTTTTAAAGCTCTGTGTCAGGAACTGGGGACAAAGACTGAATATATTTTTTATTATACCACACATATGTTATCACATGAGGACTCCTTGAAGTAGGTATCAGTGCAATCTGCATTTTAGAGACAAGGAAACAGGCTTAACCTCAAATATGCTGCCTCTCCCAATCCATTGTATTTCCAAATTAATCTACATTAAACAGTTTTCATCACATTACTTCCTCAGAACATCTTCAGTGGCTCTCCATTACATAAAAAGTCCTCCCATTCAAGGCTCTCTAACATCTATTTCTTGGGGGTTGTGTTCATTCCTACCCCTGGCCATTCTCCTCCCCTGCTTTTCCTCCCTCCTTCTAATATTCTCTCCATTCCCGCATAGCTTTCAGATCCCACCTATCCTTTTAAGTTCAGTGAGGGAGAGATAGCAGAGCATCCAATACCACAGAGCTAAGTGCTTTACAGATGTCATCTCATTTACTACTCCAACAACCCTGCAGGTTAGGTATTCTAATTCTTAGTTTAATTCTAATTCTTAGGTGTTCTAATTATCTCCTAGGCCTGGAGATATTAGTTTAGGTGCTTGAAAGTTACTGAGTGATTGAGCTAGGATTTGTACTCAAATTTTTTTAGCTCTAAAAACCCATGCTCTTTTTCTGTAATCCATGAGATTTACAGACCTCCACTGTTCTGGCCCCCAAAGCTGAGTTGTAGATAAAACTCTATAAATGAAGAATCTTAAAAAGATAGTAGTAGCTTAAGTCTCCACTGCCTTCAATGTTGATGCAGGCTATTATCTAAAAGACAAAAAGAAAATTGTATGTTTTCTAGTCAATCCAGAAATAACAGAATTGTTATAGTCTGAGAATAATCTAGAAGAGATTTTAGGCTGCAGTTGGTAGAACAAACATATTAGATGAAAAGGAGGGGAGAAAGATGAAGAGAAGAGGAAAGATGCAAACAGGTCTTTAAAACCACTAAAATTCCTTGTAGATTAGTGACTTTATTTACAAAGCACTTTCCTTCAAATTGCAGCTTTAAAGAAATAGAGGATACTGAGTTATTGGATTCCATATTTGTAAGTAAATGCTTTATTGTCATAACTCTCTTATCTAAACTGAGAGGGAGGAAATAATACTTTTTTCACTTTTTAAAAGACAATTAAAAATTTTAAGTCTAATACACAGAACAGAACATAAACCCTAAGTATAAACAGCTTGCTGCATTATCACAAACTGAACATATGTAATCAGCCAGGAAATAGAACATTATCAGAATCCCAGAAGTCCTTCTTAGTGCCTCCTCCCAATTATTATCCCTTCCTTCTCCCCAAAGATAAATAATTTCCCTATGTCTAAGTCCAGAGATAGATTTTGCTTGCTTTTCAACTTTACATGGAATTGTATAGCATATATTCTTTGTATCTGGTTTCTTTTGCTCAGCCTTACGTTTGTGAGGTTCGTCCATACTGTGCATAGTAGTAATTTGTTCATTTTCACTGTAGAAAGTGATACCGGCTCAACACAAGGTTGACATAAGAGAAGCCATACTGTAGAAAAGAAACCTATTGTAACTTTGAATGACCTCTGACTAACTAACTCAGCGGGATTTGCACCCCTGGGAGATCTAACTGCTCTGTAGATTTTACGACTCCTGCTTGTGCATGTGCCTCCCAGCTGCGATAAGATGATAACTTTGTTCTTCTGAGTTCTTTAGGAATGTGATGACACTTGAACAGACATCATCAAGGACAACTGAAAAATCTGGCATGGCGACTCCCAGTCTGTAGTACCAGAGGGTCAACATTCCTAACCCCCTCCCCTGTAACCCACCAGCCTATATAACTGCTGTAAGATTCTGTGCCCCCTTACGATGGTTCTTTTGGACACAAGTCAGCCATCTTCCCTTTTGCTAGCAAACTGTAATAAACTCTTTCTTTTTTCCACCACCTTGCCTCTTGATGATTGGCTTTTGTCTTGCGGCGAGCAGATCGTGCCATTTGTTCAGTAACAAAAGTAAGCAATTATATGAATATACCACAGATTTTTTTTTTTTGCTGAGGAAGATTCACCCTGAGCTAATATCCGCTGCCAATCCTCCTCTTTTTTGTGTATGTGAGCTGCCAGCACAGCATGGCCACTAACAGACGAGTGATGTAGGTCTTTGCCTGGGAACTGAACCTGGGCCTCCAAAGTGGAGCATGGTGAACTTAACCACTAGGCCACCAGGACTGGCACTACACCATAATTTATTTACCCATTTTTCCAATAGTGGACATTTGGGTTGTTTCTAATTTGTAGCTATTATGATTAATGCTTTGAGTATTCTTGGATGTCTTTTATAAACATGTGCCTGCATTTCTGTTGGGTATATAGTCTACCTAGGAGTGGAATTGCTGAGTCATAGAACTTGTGTATGTTCAGCTTCGATAGATTCTGCTAAACAACTTTCCAAAGGGGTTGCTCCATTTATGCTTCAGCTAGCAGAGCCAGTTACATAATATGTGGGGCTCAGTGCAAAATAAAAATGTGGGGCCCTTTGTTCAAAAAACAGGAAAAAGTCCCAGTAAAAGTACTAAGATATAAAGCTTTTTCATTTCTTTTGCAGTCTGTTGACTTGCCATGATTTTTTTACTTGCTATTAATGTCATTTAAAGTAAAGAAAAAATATCATTTAAAATAATTAGAACAAATTTTACTGTTGATCTTTATATTGTGCAATGCCAGTTTTAAATGCAAACTCATATGTGGAATCACCCAAATTATGCAATTTGTATTTCATAGCTTGTACATGCATATGTATTTCATTCTTACTACAACTGTGGAAAAGCTGCACAAAACTAACTCAAATATTTTTATTTCATTTCTTGGTATGTACACATTCTACCAACATTCCACCTTCAGCTTATTGATAAGGATGGACTGAAAGGAAAAGAAACTATGGTTGCCCTATCTTTCCCTTACCTTCTGTATCTTTGTTTTTAGTGTAAGTGGTTGGCTAATACTGGGAAGTATGCAAGTTAAAAAAAGGATATGATAGGATTCCTTGGTAATTCATGTTTCTGAGAACATCATTGCCTTTTTTCTGCATTCAGGGTAACTTCTGATTGGTAAGGAAAGGTTGGCCTCTTGGGGCTATCTGCACCCTACCTCCTCCTCCCTTTACTAAGTTGTAGATGTAACACCCTTATCTTGTACTGGTTTTGAGTCTAGCCTAAGTCCCATACATTGTAGGTCCAAAAGAATTCTTTGCTCACAGGGCACCCTGAATGCTAAATGTAATTGGTTGGCAAGGAAAAGTGGACACTCATATATTGTACCTCTTCTGCTCATGCTCCATTGTGCTTTCACTTATAAAACACAGGTTTAAAGGCAAAATTGTTAAGAATTTCAAAATGGTGACAACTGAGCATTAAACTAAGTGCAAGGTCCTTCTGAGATCAGGGCCCTTTCACAACTGCCTTGGCAGGGCAGTCGCACAGGTTGCATGCCTATGATGCCCGTTCTGGTTTAAGAGTTCCAGTTAATCTACACACAACCTTTTCAGGATGTGGTATTGTCAGCCTCTTAATTTGAGCCATTTGGTGGGTGTGGAGAGATATCTCCCTGTGGCATTTATTTGCATTTCTCTTATTCATGAGGGTTAGGATCTTTTTATGTGTGTGATGCCTGTTTGAGTCGTTTGCCCGTTTTTCTTTGGCGGCCTGTCTTTTTTTTTCTTGATTTGTAATAATTGTTTTTATATTCTGGAAAGGAGCATTATGTAATTACATGTGTAGCAAATATCTTCCTTCATTCTATGACTTGCTTTTCACTCTCTTATAGTGTATTTTGATGACTAGAAGTTCCTGATTATAATATTGTTTAATTTGTTAATCTTTTCCTTTGAGGTTAACGGCTGGTTTTATGTGGTTTCAGAAGTCTTTGCTTTCCTTCAAATCATAAAGATATTCTTCTATATCATCTTCTTGAAGTTTTATTGTTTTTTCTTTCACATTTAGATCCACAATCCACCTGGAAATTATTTTTTGTAACTGGTAAGAGGTAAGGGATCAAACTTCACTAATGCTTTTTTTGGTTAATAAAAAGATGAGTTCCCAATTCAACTCCAGTTTGTCCTATATAATAAATCCTATTATTATGGCTGTATATTAAAATGGATAATATGCTTATAAAATGTAAAAATCATAAAAGGCAAGGTTTTTTCGCTTGTATTTAGGAAGTGAGGTTAGTTCTTTTGATAAAAGCTGCCAATAACATCAAGTTTAAGGATTTAGCTTCAGAAGAGACAGTTCCACAGCTATTCTGAGTTCCACATAGTAAGTCTTTTGAGTGTTATGGTTAAAGTGGGGACTGGGCAAATGTGGATGGATCAAAGTAAACATCAAAAAATTCCAAGGGGCCAGCCCCATGGCATAGTGGTTAAGTTTGGCGTGCCCTGCTTCGGCAGCCTGGGTTCATGGGTTTGGTTCCTGGGCACAGACCTACACTACTCATCAGCCATGCTGTGGCCACGACCCACATACAAAATAGGGGAAGACTGGCACAGATTTTAGCTCAGGGAGAATCTTCCTCAGAAAGAAAAACTAAATTCCAAGGGACCCTGGGATGATATTACTCTGGGTATATCTACACCTCATCTTTGTATTGGAATGACAGCAATACCATGAATATTCACTCTGATCCATCATATTTGCCACCATCATTTCTTTTAGATTAATATAATATCCCCTCTTCCTTGCCTTTGATCATGACACTCTCCAATGTATTGTACATTTGGCATACAGTGGTCTGGCCTTTGTTTATCTACCTATCCTCATGCTTTGACAGCTGTACCCTACTCCAACTGAGCTTTGCCTCCTTCTCTATCCCCCCTTGGCAGATGTTGGTCCCTTGAGAACCTACTTACATCACTCTACTCTTCTCTGGTTGACTTCTACTTGTTCTCCAGGATTAAGCATGATCTCATTCAGAAAGCCCTGTTTATAGAAAGAACTCAATGTATAGATCATGATTATTATCAAAAATAATATAATTAAAAATGTCTCCCTAGTGTGATTATTGAAGGAGTATATGAATGAAATGGGTATTTGTTGAATGGTTGGATGAATGGACTCTGAGTCTATCACTTTTAGCAACTCTCCAGGTGTGAAAGATGACATGAGTGGAGCCATAACAAAACACAGCTGGAGCAGCCATTTCAGAGGAATTGTCTTGCACGTCTTGTTTTCTTTATTTTCCAAACTGGACCAAGCCGCCAACATTCCAAGAAGATAAGGACAACAATATCCTGTCTGTAAGAACTGATGGAACTGGACTTTGCTGATGACCAGATTGCTAGCCAATCAACGATGTACAAGTCTAGCCTTTTGCCTGATGACCAAATCTCAAGCCAATCTATGAAGTACAAACCTAGCCTGACCTCATCCGGCACCAATGAACTCTTCCTTAATACAACTCGCCTCATCCTCCCTTTTCCCCATAAAAACCCTAAGCCCTCTCCTGTAATGGGGACACTGTTTGGGTTTCTACCTGAATCTGTGCTCTCCAACTGCAATTCTTTGATCTCAAATAAACACTTTGCCCCTTAAACTGGTTTCTGTTTTTGTAGGTTGACAGAGGATTTAAAAAGCTTGCTGAGGAAAATCCGAGAAAAGTTTTATTTTAGATGACACAGCGAATGTAATTCCTTCCCTCCCCCATCCTAACCTGAAGCCGGCTCCTTTTCCTCAGCCTAACCGGATTTTCCAGGCGAGATCATCGATTAGCTAGGCCTTCGCTCCGCGAGGCCGCTCGACTAGTTCGGGCTGGGTCGCTGCGTCCCGGAAGTGGGCAGAAGGCCGTGGTCGTCGCCGTCGTCTCCTTCGGGCCGCGGGTGGCTGGGAGGTCGGCTGCGGACATGGCGCACCCCGACGCCCGCTACCCCTGCTCCTCCATCGAGGACGACTTCAACTATGGCAGCTGCGTGGCTTCGGCCAGCGTGCACATCCGCATGGGTAGGTGGCCGCTCCCCGGCGCCCTTCGCCCCTCGCGGCCTTGCTGCGCAGTCGGCCCGCGGAGGCGCATTTCCGGGTTCCGGCCGGCTCGGAGGGAGGCCGGGGCCGGGCGCCCGGGGTTCCGGGGGAGAGCCCTCCGGGGACTTGGGTCCCGCCGCTGGGCGCGCGGAGCCCCAGCTGCGGCGTCGTGCTGTCACCTTGTCTTCGGTGTAGACGGGGACGGCTGAGAACCTCGGCAGCCTCCGCTTGGCATCTTCAAATTAATGGAAATTAAGGGTTACGTTCTGGGCGAAAATCAGTTTATTGTGTGATCACTGTGACGTGCCCCGAATGTCACTTACCCGCTGGGATGGGTTGGGTTTAGGGGTGTGAGCGCGTTTCCAGTTTCTGTTGCTTGTGGGTCTCCTTGTCAGATCCGTGAGAGCAGAACCAGGGACTCTGCTGCAGATGGACACTTTCTAAGTCGATCAAAATGCCACATTAGTATTAAGTTATTATGCAGTACCCAGTGGGCAGAGATTATTTTGAATTTAAAATGCTCAGCTTCCTGGGAGTGGAATTCATTGCCTGCTCTAGTTCATTCAGTTGATCCCAGAAGCTGCCCCAGGTTTTCTTCCTACCCAGGCGGCTGGAAATTGTTCTGGAAAAGGAACTGTGAAGCTCTGATAAAACTAACAATCTTGACCCCGAGCATCTGTATTCCTGGGATTGGATTTTGGAATTATTTTGGCAACTGACCTCAGTTTTCTTAATTAAAAAAAAATTTTAATGGTGGTAAAATACACATAACGTGAAAAATTGAGCATCTTAACCATTTTTGAGTGTACAGGTCAGTAGTGTTAAGTGTATTCACGTTGTTGTACAACCAATCTCCAGAAGTTTTTGTCTTGCAAAACTGAAACTGTATGGCCATGGAATGACTCGTCATTTTTCCCCTCCCTGCAGCCCCTGGCAGTTACTGTTCTACCTTCTGTTTTATGAATTTGGCCATTCTAGATACCTCATATAAGTGGAATCATACAGTATTTGTCTTTTTTTGTGACTGGCTTATTTAAATCAGCACGTTGTTTTCAGGGTGCATCCATATTGTAGCATGTGTCAGAAGTTCCTTCATCTTTAGGGCTGGGTAAAGTTCCATAGTATGTATAAAGCACATCTTGTTTATCCATTCATCTGTTGGTGCACACGGGTTGCTTCCACCTCACTCTGAATAATGCTGCTATAAACATAGGTGTACAAATATCTCTTCGGGACTCCACTTTCAGCTCTTTTGACTATATACCCAAGAGTGGAATTGTTGAATCATATGTGTTTTAATGAAAAACCTCATTTTTCCCCTCCTGAGTAGGGAAAAAGCAGTTATTCCTCCTGTATTACTCACACAGAACACTTAACTCCTGACACTATGGTCACCAAAAGTGGGGGGGGGGGTTCCCCACACCAAGCAATTCTCTGCAGTACCAGCTGAATGTCCTACAATTTAACTGAATTCTGACACTGTCTACTAGGAGATCATGTCAGATCCCACAAGTTAAGGGCTCAGTCCCACGAGACTGCTCCACTCTACTTCAGATGCCAAATGCAAGTAGTAGGGACTTGGCTACAAACTGGAGGTTCCCAAGACCCCCTCCTTGGGTTTGATTAATGTGCTAGAGCAGCTCACAGAACTCAGAGAAACACTCACTTGTGTTTACCAGTTTATTAAAGGACACAGATGAACAGCCAGAGGAAGAGATACATGGGGCAAGGTCTGGGAGGGTCCTGAGCACAGGAGCTTCCGTCCCTGTGGAGTTGGGGTGTGTCACCCTCCCAGTATTTGGATACGTTCACCAACCCGAAAGCTCCCCAAACCCCATACTGTTGGGATTTTATGGAGGCTTCCTCAGGTAGGCATGATGAATTATTAACTCCATTTTCAGTCCTTCCTTCTCCAGAGAATGGGGGGCGGGGCTGGAAATTCCAAGCTTCTAATCATGGCTTTTTCTTTCCTGTGACCAGCCCTCCTCAGAACCATCTTGGAGGCCACCAGAGTCACCTCATTAGGACAAAAGACACTGCTATCACCTAGGAAATTACAAGGGTTTCAGGAGCTCTGTGCCAGGAACCGGGGGCAGAGACCAATATATATTTTCTATTATCTCACAATGTGGTAATTGTATTTTTAATTTTTTGAGGGCCCACCATACTGTTTTACATAGTGACTGCACTACTTTATATTCTCACCAACACTGCAGAAGAGTTCTAGTTTCTCCACATCATCACCAATACTTGTTTTTTTGAGAGTAGCCATACAAATGAGCGTGAGGTAATACCTTATTGTGGTTTTGATTTGTATTTCCCTAATAATTAGTGATGTTGAGCATCTTTTCATATACTTATGTGCCATTTGTATATCTTCTTTGAAGAAATGTTATTCAAGTCCTTTGCCCATTTTTTTAAATGGACTTTATTTTTGATGCAGTGTTAGGTTCACAGCAAATTGAGTGGAAAGTACAGAGAGTTCCCATATACCCCTGCTCCTACACACACATAGCCTCCCCCACTATCAGCATCCTGCACTGGAGTGGTACATTTAAAATCCGTGAACCTAAACTGACTCATCTTTATCACCCAAAGTTCATGGTTTATATTAGGGTTCACTCTTGGTGTCATACATTCTATGGGTTTTGACAAATGTTTAAAGAGATCCACCGTTATAGTACCATACAGAGTAGTTTCACTGCATTAAAAAATCCTCTGTGCTCTTCCTGTTCATCCCTTCCTTCCACCAACCCCTGGCAACCACTGATCTTTTTGCCGACTTCATAGTTTTGCGTTTTCCGGAATGCCATATAGTTGGAATCATACAATATGTAGCCTTTTCAGATTGACTTCTTTCACTTAGTAATATGCATTTAAGATTCCTCTGTAGCTTTTCATGGCTTGATAGCGTATTTCTTTTGTAGCACTGAATAATATTCCATTGTCTGGACGTCCCACAGTTTATCCATTCACCTACTTAAGGACATCTTGGTTGCTTCCAAGTTTTGGCAGTTGTGGATAAAGTTGCTATATAAACATCCATGTGCAGGTTTTTGTGTGGGCATGTTTTCAACTTATTTGGATAGATACGAAGGAGCACAATTGCTGGATTGAGTATGTTTAGTTTTGTAAGAAACTGCCAAACTGTCATCCAAAGTGCTGCACCATTTTGCATTCCGCCAGCAGTGAATGAGAGCTCCTCCTGCTCCACATTGTTGTCAGCGTTTGGTGGTGTCAGTGTGTTGCATTTTGGTCTGTAGTACTCTCTCACTGTTTTCATTGCAAACCGCTAATGACATATGATATTGAGCATCTTTTCATATGTTATTTGCTATCTATAAATCTTCTCTGGTGAGGTGTCTGTTCAGGTCTTTTGTTCACATTTTAATTGGGTTGTTCATTTTCTAATTGTTGAGTTTTAAGAGTTCTTTGTGTATTTTGGATAACAGTCCTTTTATCAGATGTGTCTTTGCAAATATTTTCTCCTAGTCTGTGGCTTGTCTTCTCATTTTCTTGACTTTGCCCATTTTTTAATTGAGTTATTTTTGTTGTTGTTGTTGAGTTGTAGAAATTCTTTGTATATTTTAGATATTAACCTCTTCTTGTATGTATGAATTACAAATTTTCTCCCATTCTGTAGGTTGCCTTTTTACTCTGTTGATTATGTCCTTTGATGCACAGAGTTTTAAATTTTGATGCGATACAATTTATCTATTTTTACTTTTGTTGCCTGTATTTTTTCTTTTAACTCTTTTATTTTTATTTATTTACTTATTGAATTTTTTAAGGAAGATTGACCCTGAGCTAACATCTGTTGCCAATCTTCCTCTTTTTATTTTTTCTCAGTACAGAGGTGTATATCCTAGTTGTAGGTCCTCCTAGTTGTTCTATGTGGGATGCCGCCTCAGCATGGCTTGATGAGCAGTGAGTAGGTCTGCACCCAGGATCCGAACCAGTGAACCCTGGTCTGCCAAAGTGGAACCTGCGAACTGAATTGCTACACCACCAGGCTGGCCCCTGTCGCCTGTACTTTTAGTGTCGTATTCAAGAAATCATTGCCAAATCTAGTGTCATGAAGTTTTTTCCCTGTGTTTTCTTCTAAAGGTTTTACAGTTTTTAGGTTTTACACAATAGGCCTTTGATTCATTTTGAGTTAATTTTTGTATATGATGTGAGGTAAGGGTCTAGCTTCATTCTTTGCGTGTGGATATCCAGTTTTCCCAGCACTGTTTGTTGAAGCGACAGTCCTATCCCCATGGAATGATCTTGGCACCCCTGTTGAAATCATTTGACCATATATGTGAGGGTTTATTTCTGGGCCTCTATTCTATTCCATTGTTCTGTATGTCTGTCTTTATGTCAGTACCACACTATTTTGATAACTCTAGCTTTGTAATAAGTTTTGAAATCAGGAAGTGTGAGACCTCAAACTTTGTCATTCTTTTTCAATATTATTTTGGCTATTTAGGGTCCCTTGAGATTCCATATGAATTTTAGGGTACATTTCTCTATTTCTGCAAAAATGCCATTGGGATTTTGATAGAAACTGCATTAAATCTGTAGATCACCTTGTGTAGTATAGACATCTTAACAGTACTAAGCCTTTCAGTCTGTGGACACTGGATGTCATTTACTTGTGTCTTCTTTCGTCTGTCTCAGCAATATTTTGTAGTTTTCAGTGTACAAGTCTTTTGCCTTCTTGGTTAGATTTACTCCTAAGTATTTCATTCTTTTTGACACTATTGTCAATGGAATTTTTTTTTTTAATTTCCTTTTCCTTTTCAGCTTGCTCATTGTTAATGTATAAAAGTACAACTGATTTTTGCATGTTGATTTTGTATCTTGCAACTTTGTTGAACTCATTTATTAATTCTAACAGTTTGTGGACTCTTTAGGGTTTTCTATATATAAGATCACATCGTGTGTGAACAGAGATAATTTTACTTCTTTCTTTCCAATTTGGATGCCTTTTATTTCTTTTTCTTGCCCAATTGCTCTGCCTAGGACTTCTATGTTGAATAGAAGTAGCAAAATCAGGCAGCCTTGTCTTGTTCCTGATCTTAGAGGAAAAGCTTTCGGTTTTTCACTGTTGAGTATGATGTTAGCTTGGGCTTGTCATATATGGCTTTTATTATATTGAGGTATTCAAGATACTTATTACTAACTTATTGAGTGTTTTTATCATGAACAGTTGTTGAATTTTGGCAAATGCTTTTTCTGCATCAGTTGAGATAATCATGTGTTCCTCCCCCATCATTCTGTTAATATGGTGTATTATACTGATTGATTTTTGTATGTTGAACCATCCTTGTAGTGCAGGAATAAATTCCACTTGGTCATTAATTCTTTTAATCTGCTGTTGAATTCTGCTTGCTAGTATTTTGTTGAGGATTTTTGCATCAATATTCATCAAGGATATTAGTCTGTAGTTTTCTTTTCTTGTAGTGTGTTTGGCTTTGGTATTGGGGTAATGCTGGCTCATAGAATGAATTTGGAAGTATTCCCTCCTCTTCAGTTTTTTGTAAGAGTTTGAGGAGGATTGGTGTTAAAACTCAGCTTTTTATTATATGTTTTTTAAACCAATAAGGCATTCTCAGATTCCATCCATCTATAAAAGGGACAGTGACAATGTGATACATTAGAGTAGTTAAGAACTGGTACTGCAAGTACTGGGAGTGGATTAGAACTGCTGGCTATCTCATAGGTATCAGATGGAGAATGAGGTTCTCTGCTGATCCCAGAAGTGATGAAGAAAGAGAATGAGTCACTTCAGGGAAGAACAGGGATAGAAAATGGCAGCCATTGCAGGAAATTCAGTTTCTGTGGAGGTAGTATTGGGTGTGTGAATAGAAGGCATTCATTAGAGAGATCTTGTTGAGTCAAAGTACTGCCAATAAGGAAACATTTTAATCATTAATACATATTTAATAAATAAATTAAAAAAAAATTTTAAAGCAGTCCCTTTTTACTGCATGTAAAAGTAGTGAGGAAATAAAACTTTTGGAAGTCACAGTTGCTGTCCTTAAGGCATTAGTTAGGTTGGCCAGTAGCCAAACTAATCTGTGATAGCAATTTAGTTAAATTCTAAAGTGCCAAGTCGGGAGGGAGTTTAGGGAAGGAAGTGAGAGTATGTGAACTGGAATAATCTAGGAAAGCTTCAGTGAGGAAGTGGAATCCCAGTGGAGGGCTAGGTTTGGAAATAGGAATGCTAAAGAAATTTTGTAATAACAATATTATCATTTTCCCTGGAATTTCAGTCTCTAACATAATATACACATATGTTTTACAGAAAACTAAGTTTCAAAACACTTGTCTAAAATAACATAGTTTTTTACAGTGAGACTTGGGGACTAGAAACCAGGTTTCATAATCCCTAGATGAATTCTCTTTCTACCTGTCTGCATATGTAGACTGTTTTTAAAGAAAGAATTAGTGTTATACTTGATTTGCTTCTGTCTGTCTCACATCACTATAACAATGCTGATTGAAATACTAGAAAGTCAATAAACATTTATTCACTCATGAATATTTAAATTATGCAGGAGCATTTTACTTAGGAGCCCTGTTAATTGGGCTGGTAATTAAGCTGTCAACATCTGTAGTAAAAAGTAGTTCTCATCTGTATGTCCTTTACTAATTAAAGGGTAAAACAAAAATGCCCCAATTTTTTTTTAAAGCAAATTAAGCTGACTAACCTAATTAATACCTTAAGAAAGAGCAACCGTGACTTCTAAAACTTTTATTTCCTCACTGCCTTTACATGCAGTAAAAAGGGGTTGCTTTGAGAAAGTGATGTGTACATTTTTTGGAAAATACTTTTGGAATATTGTACAGCTAAAATATCAAGGCTCATTGATGGAAATCCACAAATCATAAAGCTATGGAAAAATTATGTGAGAATGAATTTCTGAGTACAGTCTCTACCTTGAGCACTTTTACAGTGCTAATTAAGCTAGTATATAACTAATTGTAATATATGTGTAATATATAATAGTCTGTTAAACTAATCTATTTTAGCAATAGTTATATGTATATTTTTGAAACACTAAGACATAATATTTTGTAGACTCAGAAGCACATTATAATCTATGGGATTTATTATACATACTTTCCTGCAACTTTGTATTTTCATTTAATATATTTTATATTTAAAAATAGCAGTACATATAGCTTTAACACATTCTTTTTAACTATAGTGGTCTTCCATAGAATGTATGTACCATAATTTATTTAATCATCCCCTCTTGATGGATATTTAGGTTGTTACTTTTTTCTTTTTTTCCTTCAAATAGTGCTTTAGGGAACATCTTTCCATATCTTTGTGAATTTCTCCAAGGATTGTCTAGGATAAATTTTCAGAAGTCAAATTATGGGGTCAAAAGAGTATGTGTGTTTTAAATTTGATTGATGTCATCAGCTACCCTCCAAAGAGATTGCACACGCTGACTCTTTAGCAAACAATGTATGAGGGTGCCTCTTCTGCACCCTCACCAACCCTGAGTATCACCAAACTTTTTAGCATTTGGCATTTGGTAGATCGGGGGTTGGCAAAGATTTTCTACAAAGAGCCAACAGTAAATACTTTCAGCTTTGTGAGACCATAAGGTCTCTGTTGCAACTACTCAACTCTGCCATTATTGTGCAAAAGTAGTTGTAGAGGATACACAAATGAGAGAGTGTGGCTGTGCCCAATGAAGTTTTACTTGCAAAATGGATGGTGGGCTGGATTTGACCCACGGGCCATAGTTTGCTGACTCTTGTGGTAAGTAAATAATGTTACCTTGTTTTAATTTGCCTTTCTTTCTTTAGCTGTGTGAGTGAAGGTGAGCATTTTCTTTCATTTACAAAACTTTATTGGGCTCTGTACTGATATTAGGGATATAGCAGTGACCAGACAGTATTTCAGTCCTTAATAGTTGTTATTTGGTTGAGGGAGTGAGGGAGACAGACCGTAAAGAGGTAAACAAATAAATAGACTACTAGCTGTGATAAGTTCTCTGAAGAAGAGAAACAGTGGTGGAGTAGAGATTAGGGTTTAGAGTGGCAGCTATTTTTTTCTTTTTTTTTTGGTGAGAAAGATTGGCCCTGAGCTAACGTCTGTTGCCAATCCTCTTTTTGCTTGAGTTAAGATTATCCCTGAGCTAAAATCGGTGCTAGTCTTCCTCTATTATCTATATGGTATGTCGCCACAGCATGGCTTGATGAGCGGTGTGTAGGTCCGTGCCCAGGATCTGAACCTGCAAACCCCGAGCTGCTGAAGTGGAGTGCACAAACTTAACCACTATGCCATTTCGCTGGTCCTAGATTGGCAGCTATTTTAGTTAAGGAATGGTCAGGGAAAGAACTCTTAAAGGAGATGGCAGCTGTCTTGTATGAGAAAGAGCTAGTGAGGTGTGTTAATTATCTATTGCTTTATAAAAAATTACCTGCCCAATTTAGTAGCTTAAAACAACAAAGTTATTTTCTAACACCATTTCTGAGAGTCAGGAATCTGGGAGAGGGTTAGCTAAGTGGTTCTGGCTCAAGATGTCTCATGAGATTCCACTAAGATGTGGACTGGGGCAGTAATCAGCTGAAGGCTTGACTGGGCTGGAAGATCTGTTTCCTGGAAATCTCACTCATGGATATTGACAGAAGACCTCAGTTCTTTGCCATATGACCCTCTGCATAGGCTGCCTAAGTGTCCCTATGGCATGACAGCTGGCTTCCCCCAGAGGAAGTGATCCAAGAGAGCAATGAGGAAGCCTCAGTATCTTTTATGGCCTATGGTGATCACACACACCATCACATCTCCCTTATTTCTGTTCATTAGAAACAAGTCACCAAGTTCAGGTCACACTCAAGGGCAGGGGATTTAGGTTCCAGCTTTTGAAGGTAAGTGTCAGATAATTTATAGGCATGTTTTTAAAACCACCACAGTATTCCCTCTGGCCATGAATTATTTTTCTTTCTTCCACATGCAAACTAAGACCCTCCAAAAGTCTCATCCCATTATAGCACCAGCTCAGAGTCCAGAATCTTTTCATCTAAATCAAATCCTGATGTGGATGAGGCTCCTTGGGTGGAGTTCCTTAAGTACAGCTCCTCTGAGTACATTTTCTCTTGCAGACTCTGGAAGTAAAGAGACAAGTTATCTGTACCCACACACCCAACATCCAAATATAGGACAGGATAATTTGGTGGTATTTTTGCCAATAAAATTCTTCAGAAAACTTTGTGGGTCTCTTATGATTCTTAATGAGGATCACTCCATTACCTAAAAGCTACACCCTCCAGTTTCATAAGATTTTCTTCACTTTCCTTTTAGCCCTGACCCACAGTCTCCTCAAAGGCATCATTCTACAGACAGTTTCTTTAAGGCTTTTTGAGCTTTCACCTCTAAACCCTGCCAGCTTCTACTCACTGCCTGATTCCAAAGCCTCTTGCATATTTTAGGGTTTTGGTATGGCAGCACCCCCTTCCATGTACCAAAATCTGTGTTAGTTCTCTACTGTATTAACAAATTACCACAAAACTTAGTGGTTTGAATAACGTTTATTATCAGTCTGTAAGAGTCAGATACCTGAGTATTCTAGTTCAGGGTTTGTCATAGGTTGCAGTCAGGATGTTGGCTGGGGCTGCAGTCATCTGAAGGCCTGACTGGTGCTGAAGAATATGCCTCCAGGAAGGCTCACTCCCGTAACTATTAGCAGAAGGCCTCAGTTTCTCTCTGGCTGTTGGCGAGAGACCCCACTTTCCCACCACATGGGTCTCTCCACAGGGCTACTGGAGTTTCCTCACAACATGGGTAGCTGAGCATTCATTCTCAGTGAGGACAGTATTGCCTCCAAGAGAGTGAAAATTGGTTCTTGAGGTGGAGGGCAAAAAAATCTCAGATATTCCAATGGTTTGCAGCCTTCCAAAGAGCTGTGGGTAACCAGATGTACAGTATATTTGGCATTAAAATTTTATTGAGAGGCTATTAGGAAAAAAATGTCCAGAAGGCTTTCCTTAGGTGGGCAGTAATGAAAAAAAGGTTGAGGAACACTGCCCTAGAGTGAGTGATCTAAGAAAGAGCAAGTAGGTATCCATATTGCTGTTTTTTTTATTGAGTTATAATTGACAGGTATTGCCTTTTATGACTCAGTCTTAGAAATACCAAATACTGCCACTTCTGTCTCATTTTCTTGTTAGAAGTGAGTCACTTAAATGGAGTGTCAAGCATTGTGGACATATTTTAAACCACCATTCCATGTAAAGAAAGTTAAAGGCTTTGCAGGCAGAGGAAGCAGCAAGGGCAAAGGCCCAGAAGTAGGAAGGATTTGGCATGTTTGGGGAAGCGACAGGTAGCTAGTGTGGGTGAAACATAGTAAGGAAAAGGAACAGTGGTGTGAGAGGAGGTTGGAAGGGTTCTGTGTCATGTAGGGCCTTGTGTAGGCCCCATAAAAGCTTTTTTTTTTTTTTTTTGTGAGGAAGATCAGCCCTGAGCTAACATCCATTGCTAATCTTCCTCTTTTTGCTGAGGAAGACTGGCCCTGGGCTAACATCCGTGCCCATCTTCCTCTACTTTATGTGGGACGCCGCCACAGCATGGCTGACAAGCAGTGTGTTGGTGGGTACCTGGGATCCGAACCCGCGAACCCCAGGCTGCCGAGCGCGAACTAAACCACTGCACCACTGGGCCGGCCCCAAAGCTTTTAAATTTTATTCTAAGTATAAGAGAAACCATTAAAAGAATTTAAGCAGGAAGTCACAGGGTATGGTTTACTTTACAGAAAGATCACTTTGACAGCTGTGTGGAGAATGGATTGGGACTGTAAGTGGGACAAAAGTGAGAGCAGGGAGACCAATAGAAAGCTGCTCCGGTAGTGCAGGTGAGAGACTGGAGACTTTGACTGGGCAGGTAACAGAGGAGACCAAAAGGTGGACGTGTTCTGCTTTGCAAGTGGAAGCTGCAGTAGTTGCTAACGGATCGGGAAGAGGGAAGGGAATCGATGTTTCCTACATTTTTGGCTTGGAGGGTGTTGGTGCTGATTACTGATGAGAAGACTGGGAGAAGGACAGATTTGGGTAGAAATGAAGAGTTCCTGTTGTGGCCATGTTAAGTTTGAGTAGAAAGGGAAGAAGTAGAAATGGAAAGGATTAGAAGGTAGAAATCAGATTCTGAAAAAATTTGGAAGATATTGCTGTTTGGCTAGTGTTCTTTTTGTGTTGGATCTCTTATTTTTCCCTGTGAATATATACTTTGCCACTTTTTATATTAGTTATTCAAATGGGTGTCAAATGTTGCTTTTTCTTGGGATTTGATTTAGGCTTTTTTAAAGAATATAGAAAAGTTGTGATCTAGAATATCTTCATAAGGATTATTTTATGATGAATTTATTGGCTTAGCACAGATTTCTTTAAAGTTTTTTGTATTATAGAAGTAACAAATGTTTAGTGGTGATATATAAAAAACACAGATTAGCAAATAACTGAACATGAATATCATCCTCGGTCATACTGCCAAGAGAAAATCATTATTAACATCTTGGTGTATGTCTGTCTGTTCTTCCAGTCCTTTATTACGTATGCACTTGGGCACACACACACATATACAAATAAACATTGAACACACTTTTTTGAACTGTAGAACAGTTCCATAAAATGATAAGGATTAACATTAACTTTCACTGTTTAATTGAGAATATGTATTATATGGAGTGGGGTTGAGGTACGTGAGGTATATAATAGGGTATCAAAAGTAAAGAATGTGCTTTTTTTTTTTTGCAGTCCAGAATATCCCTTGGGGGAATGTGGTTTGACCCTTGGTTTAGTAATTAAATTTGCAGAAATTTAGCCCAAGGAACATTGTCCATGTCAGTAATATATTCTTTTCTCTGCTTTTGTGAAAAAAGTGAAAATGACCCCAAAGCATGCAGACATCAGGGCCTTTTTAAGAAAGTAAGTTGTAGATCTGTTGTGGAGATTAGCACTATTTATCTCCTTTTTGGATGCCTAGGCCAAAATACAACTGATACTCACTGAACTGTGAGTCATTGGTTAAATTATATGTTCAGTAAAACCTGTTGAAGACATTAGGAAAAATGCACTGTATATTTTGGAAAGGGTGCCAGAGGGAAACATTGATTAAGATTTAATTTGGGGGCATTTTAAGGATTAAATCTTTAGTATTTACAAAAATTCCCTTATTTTTATAAAATATTTTCTTACTTGATATTTAGCTGACATGCCATCAAAGTACTTCATCCTTCCTGGGGAAGCCAAATCTTTAGTAGGAATTTTTTTCAGAAGGAACATTTATCATATGAACATTGTCATGAGAGGCAAGAGACAATCTCACATCTTCTTTTGTTGGGTAAAAGTCATTCAACAATGTCTTTATTGCCTGTGTAAGCACAGTGCTCTACCTAAGTTATGTGGCTCCATTACTGGTTCAGGTTAATACCTTTTCTCTTCCCTGACTGTCAAAATTCACCTTTCATTAATTCAATGTAAATTTACTCAAAAATAAAATTCAATGAGTATTTATTCTTTGCCATCCACTGGACTGGGTGCTGGGGTGTGAAAATGAGACATGCTCCCTGTTATTAGGGGGCTTTTCAGTCTTTATAGTCGAATAGGAGTGAAGGACAAGCAGACTTAGCAATTATAAAATAAAATGATCTGAAGTATGTTTAGAGTCCCTTGGGAATATGAGGATGAACATTTAATTCAGATGGGGGAACTGAGAAAGGCTGAATCTTGAAAGACTGTTAGCAGTTAGCTAAGGGAGAGAGGGAAGAAGCATGTTGTCAGTGTGTGTATGTAGAGGAGGTGGGAACTGTTGTTAATGTCTTATTTCTGAAGCTGGTGGTGAGCTGAGTGTTCACTGTATTATTTATGTCATCTGTTTATCAGAAGATTTTAATAAGTATTTTTTAATCATTAGGCCTTGGAATTGATACATTGATGTTGATAAAATATTCTGCAAGTGAGAATTTCTTACTGTATAGAAACTAGAGGCAGAGGTACTAGAAGTGAAAAATAAAATAGGTGAGAGAAGATAAGTTTATATATTATTTGCCTTTCAAGGATGTTTCATTTTGGGGAATCACTTGTACTGCTTAGAAATTAAGATTTCTTTCTTTCTTTTTTTGGTGAGGAAGATTAGCCCTGAGCTAACATCAGTTGCCAGTCCTCTTCTTTTTGCTGAGAAAGATTGGCCCTGGGCTAACATCCGTGCTCATCTTCCTCCACTTTATATGTGGGAAGCCTGCCACAGCATGGGTTGATAAGTGGCACGTAGATCTGCACCCAGGATCCGAACCTGCAGACTCCAGGCCGCTGAAGCAGAGCATGCGAACTTAACCACTGTGCCACCGGGCCAGCCCCAAGATTTCTTTTTTAAATTTATGTCTAACTACAAGCTTTCTGTTCTTGTCTTTCAGTTTCAAGGTAGAGTCGTTCTTTAAAAATGTTCCATTTTTAATCTTTTGCTTTGTTGTTTGCTACTGTGTACAAATATGTATTTAATACTTTGATTTTATTTTGATCAAAACATTTACATTCTGCCCCATTAACTTAATTTTTTTAGACTCTTACTTCTTGGAGGATAGTTATCACTTACAATTTTTGATTCCTTTGGAAGTGTTTTCTTTTTCTTTAGTTTTAGTTACAGATTACATTATTTGGATTAAGAATTAAAATGTAGAAAGAATACATATAAAAATTTAATGTTTCTAAGAAGAAATTTGATCTTGCTGTTCTATGATAAATACTTAAGAAAATAGTCATGTGTAATTGTTTTCTCTTTCAGCCTTTCTAAGAAAAGTCTACAGCATCCTTTCTGTGCAAGTTCTCTTAACTACAGTGACATCTGCACTTTTTTTGTACTTTGAGTCTATACGGACATTTGTACACGAAAGGTAGGGGTAATGACATGATTTGGAATCATTTTCGGCCACTGTATATGATCAAAAGGGCATATTATACACAAAGTTCATTTTTTTGTATTAACTTTTGAGGTTAGAATATAAAAAAGTTTCATTATTAGCTTTTGTAAGTAAGATTTGTTTTGTTTTGGTAAGGAAAATGTTCTACAACATGGTATTTACCTCTGAACTTTTTAGCTTACAGTTTCTTAGGGTTAAATCCTCATCTTCTAGAATAGCATTGAGAATTTTTACTTTATACAGTTTTTTTAAGTCTTTTTTTTTTTCTTTTTGCTTTTATTAGAATTATGCCCTGTCCCCAAAGCCTAAGACAGTGCATGAAAAATAAAGGTGCTTAATAAATGTGTTTAATTTTTCTTAGTGTTGGCTCATAAGTAGGATGATTTCACTGAGAAGTTTTCAGAGGAGCTCCATATAATTCATCCCTTATTTGTTTAAGATCTGACCTCCAAAATAATTATTTCCATGGCTAATAGTAATATAGATTCTTTATATTAAAGGAAAGGAAAAATACTTTCTTAGAAGTAGACAACTTCTGTCCTCCCTCCCCCTACAAAAGGAGAGTCTTGACTCTGTTGGTTTACTATTTGGGTTGATGTCCTTAAATTCAGCTACATGGTAAATACGCTAAAAAAGTAGTTAGGTATAAAATTTGTTTATTATTTAATAGCTTTCCTTTACTGCATTTTAGTTAAAAAAACAGAATGCTAGTTGCAAAAATTACTCAAATATGATAGAAGTTCATGAAGTAAAAAGAAAAAGGCTTTCCCCTTCACTGGGGGCTCTTTTCTTTTTCTGCTGCTCCTCCCCATCTCACACTCCTTAATTTTCAAATGGAAAAATAATTTCTTTTGACAGTTTGGTGTGAATCCTTCCAGATTTTTTTCCTATACTTTCACAAACACATAAAATAGACAAATTTTATTAAATTGGATAATACTACTTATTCTATTTTTTAACTTGAAAATGCTTTTAATTTTATGTCTTTCAGTCCTGCCTTAGTTTTGGTGTTTGCCCTTGGATCTTTTGGTATGATTTTGGCATTGACTTTAAACAGACATAAGTATCCTCTTAACCTGTACCTGCTTTTTGGATTTGTGAGTACTTTGACAATATCTGTTCCCTTAACATTTATTCCTGAGTTTTAAATTTATTTATTTAATTGAATGCATATATGTATATAACCGTAGCAGAACAAAATTGAGTTTTTAAAAAACTCTGATATTTTAGGAAATTACTTGTAATTTTTTAGTCTTTTAGAATTTTTAACCTTTGTCAAAGTTTTTTCTGTCAGTATTATGATGTAGTGGAAAAAATAGTGAATTGGAATCACATGATCTAGCTTTGCCAGTATCTGCCATACTGTACCTAAGTTTTCTCATATGTAAAATGAATATATTAAAGTAGATTATCCCTGTGATGCTGTTGACCCGTAATATTCTGTGATTTTCTTGGGAAGAAACTATATTGTGGCCTTAATTTCATAGACCTGAAGTTGACATCTTTATGATTATCTCAGTGTTATTTTATCCTGTCACTCTCTTCTTTGAAAGGACCATTTTGCTCAGTTGATATGCTGCACTAACTTGTGTCAAAAGCATAGTTGGGAGAACTGAACTTTAAGTCATGTTTGTTGAGATATTTGTGAAAATTAAAACCCAACTACTACCTATAAAAACTCAATCTTAGAACATGACCAGAATGAGTTGGTAAGGCTCAAGTTATATATTTTAAAAATTATTTTTCCTGTTCTCATATCTAATATGACTTTGGGTTCTGACCTAAATATTTACTTCAAAACATTGCAAACTAATATTAAAAATATTTATAGTTAAACAAGAGTGAACATGCCATTTATCAGATTAAAATGCTTTCAACTAAAGAGAGTTTGTGAATTCTGATAGCAGTTTATGTTAATAAGGTGAAAGAAAAGCTCATGACTTTGGAGTTTTAGGAAAGGTTATTCATTTAAATCTTAGGCTCTTTTGTTTGCCAGGGATCAATACCCTAATGCAAATTATCTCAAGTAGCAGGGAGTTTATTTTAAGGTTATAAGAGCTTGGAAACCCACCAACCCAAATCCACCTGGCTTCAAGAAGAAAAGGAACTAGAGGAAGTTTCTAGAAATAATGCTCTTGTAGGAAATTGAACAGCAAGAGTTTCTGGTCTCCTCTCCCTTCTTCCATTACATCTCTTCTTTACCTTACATCTGTCCTTAACGCGGGTTTTTCCTTTCCTGTCTTTAGTTTTTATATGTTCATTGTGGGCCCTCATATGGTTCATTAACCTCTTAGCTTTAGCTCCTCCTGCCATTGCTTCATTCTCTGAGTTCAGATTCCTAAGTGAGAAAGAATCTGATTGGCACAGGTCACATGTTAGCCAGTATATGGGTTGGCAGCCCTTGGGTTAGATGCCAACCCCTGCCCCAGTCAGCTGTGTCCTAGGAAAAAAGGAGGAGTTAAAAAAAGGAACAGTGTCATGTAGAGTTCCTGTTCAACTCTACATACAACCAGCCTCCTTTCAAAGACTATGCCTAATTTCTACGTGGGAAAAGGGTATGGACCAACTTTTGTCCAGCAGGAAAAGGACCTACTAGAAAAGCGTCAGGCAAATGCTTATGGGCAAGATGGTCACTTACTGCTACAACTGTTGAGCAAGCCCATGGCTAAAATGATTTAACAAATAAGGAAGCATGTAAAATACATTTCAGATTACTCAGAGACCTCTGATACTAGGTTATTTTGTCCTGCTCCCCACAAATAAGAAAGGAGATGGAGCTTACCTTGCCGTAGGAGGCGTGTTTGTGTGTGTGTGTGTGTGTGAATACACACATTTAAAAAGGGGCGTTATTTTGGGATGATGGTATGTTTTCCTAATCTTATCTTTTCTCCTGTTTATACTGTCTTGTTTCCTTCAGATACTTGAGTATGGGGTAGGATTTCTTACCTAAAATCATGTCACAAATATCAAGAATGTAGCATAATCATATTGCCCAGAAAAAATACTTCTATCATCTTTTGCTCCCACTTCCCTGACGCTACCAACAACATTGTAACAGAATGTGGCAGTGGTTTCGTTGCCTCTACATCTCTGTACAATTGCTAATACCGTTTTTGCTCTGGTCTGATGATTTGTTAATTTCAGGTTGGGGAGGGTTAGGGAGTGTGATTATACGGCCACTGCGGTTACTTTCGGCTTTGCCTTTATGGTATGGTCTGTCAGATGGTTGATAAAATCTGGCTAGAGTAAGCATATAAAACAAAATAAAGATATGTAATTAAGGGGAAAGAGCTGGAGGGTAAAGCTCAATATCCTTAAATCTTTTATTTAGTATGATTTCAGCGACTTGTGATGTGTCATTGTTGATGACAAAATAACAATGGCTTAAACAAAATAGTTTACTTCTCCTTCATGTAAAAATCTAAATGACTGTGGGCTCAGGCACCTGCTTGGGTTCAGGCATTCCTAAAGTGTTGTATGGTATAACACAGCTCACTCCTATGTCCACATTTCTATCCAGTTATTTTTAAAAAATAAGAAGAGAAAGAGGAGAGCAAGCCTCTTTGCTTTTAGAAGTCGTAGACTTCTCTACTCACATTCTGTTGGCTAGAATAGAGTCCTATGACTAGATCGAGCTGGAAGAGAGACTGAAAAATGTAATGTTTAATCTGTTTAGTGTTTAATCTGTCCAGGTAAGAATTGTGTTACTAGAGAAGAGAGAATGAATATTAGGAGACAGTTTCAAGAATTTGCCACACCAAAGTACTACCTAAACATTTTATTCTTCCTATGTTTGTGTGAGGTATTGGGATTTTTATAAACGTGCACATGATTTGCAATTTCATTTTTATTTACATTACAGAGAATGAGAAAAATAGAATTTTCTGTGTTATTTCTATAATCTTTCTGTTACAGATATGAAAAATCTAGTGAGTTTAAGGAGTGATGGGATCACAAGTAGAAGCTAAATGTTCTCAATACATTGAGGTCTTGTTTTCATTGTGGTAGGCTTATTATCTGTCCCATATGCTTCACATGGCTGCTCTGAAGCTAAAATGAGATCGTGCACGTGAAATCACATTGAACTCCTAGAAATTAGAACATGTTCGTGACATAGGATACGTTTTATATGCATTTGTGTGATTTCAGTTTCTTTTTCATAGACTCTGTTGGAAGCCCTGACTGTGGCCTTTGTCGGTAAGCCATTATCGTGCTTCTCTCTGTTACAGTGACTTTCTAATGTGGAAAAATCTTTTGGGTAAAAAGGTGTTGGGGACTAAAGCTTAGCATCATGGAATGTCATATTTCAAAAATATGGCATAGGATGAAGAACTAAAATACAAGCAAAAATTAAGTGTTTATATTTTATATATTTCAACTGAGCTTAGAGGAAGTGGAAAAGAATTAGGAAAACAGTAAGACTGGAGAACAGTATTAGTTTGCGTTTGTCCATTTATAAAAATAAGACAACCATAGCTAATCTTTTTCCTAATTTAAAGGGATCTTAGAGGAACCAGAAACACGTTTTGAGCCATATACTTTCATCACACGGGCTCAGCCTCTCAAAGTACCTGCACTGAACTGTGCTTTATTATTATATCCTCATAGTTTATCAAATGGCACCTCAAGAAACAGTGGTAATTTCTGTTTGTATTTGGTGTTAAGTGTGTGTTTGAAAGGAAGTGTCTGTTATAATTACTTGATTACCCTATGTAATGCCTCAAGTAAAACATTTCATGATTTATTAACAATAAAAATTCTGATTGTCTCAAAATGTTTAACCTGGTGTGCCAAAAAGCTCGGAATTAACTATTACTCTCAATAACAGTAAATTGTTAATCCTTATGGTTAATGTATTTATCTCTTCCTATTTTGTCATTACTGTTTTTAACATTTCCTTGCCAGTTTTATTGAATCTATATGTTGTTTGTAATCCACCTCTTCCTTTTATAAAGGAATCAGAATATAAGTAAATAATAACTACTAAAATAAATAGGATTGAAATTTCTCAACATAGAAAGGAAGTATTATTAATATTTACTTATTATTAGTGTTGTTATCTATTAATGTTACTTTTTATAGATGTTATTATCAAGTCCATCTCTGCCCTCGCTGGCTCCCACCACTTATAAGGGACTTAGGAGAGAGATTTATTTCAGTGTTATTGGAATTGGGGGTGGAAATACATAGATGGGATAATCTGAGAACATCATTTTCTTCATTCATTAATTATGATATCTTTCCATCTAATCTTATACTGAAATTACTGACAAGAAGCAAGTATTTTCATGTTTTATCTTTTCTGTGTTCACCTTCCTAATCTTGTAATGGCATAAATAGAGAAGTTCTAATAATGTAGCATTTAGGAATAGAAAGAACTTGGATAATTCATCCTAAAAAAGTAAAAATTACTTAAATGGTTTTGGGTTCAAAGCACTTAACTTCCTTTAAAGAGGTTATAATTTAGCATTCTGTTAAAATGTTAAGCAGTTGTATTACCGTAGCCATACAGTAGTCAATCCAGATGGTTGTTCTAAAATTACAGAAGGGAATCTGGTATATATTCAGTAAACCCCCAATAATGTACTCCAAAATAATGTAGATTTGGGTATGAAGCAATTAGTGGTTGGTTTCTGTTTTCTGCAGGGTCAGTGAATGGCAGGCAACCCCAGACAGCCCCAATATTTTTCTTGCCCAGTTTTTTTGATTTGGGCTGATGAACTGGGTGTGCAGTTAGCCAGGCGATTGCTAGAACTGCTGCTACTGTCTAGGAATTCCTGGCCAGCCACAGGACCCAGAATCATCCCTGTTCATATTTCAGTTAAAATGGACAATCACCACAGATGGTGATAGACTGCAGCTGGGACAGGGATGGGTGAGAATCATTCCCCTATATCCCAAAACTCCTAACTGGCTAGCTGTATCCTCTCTCTCCAGCATTTCTTTAACTTCATAATAATGTGACCTCCCTATTTTGTATGAATGAATATTTTGGACCCTGTTTATTGCATTATGGGTGTGGTTTTACTGTACCAGTATTCAAGGCTGAATAACGAATCTTTTCATAATTGTTTTTATTGGCAAGTAGTACAGGTGAAAATAAAGTGTTTCTGTTAAATGCCAGAAAAAAGCTCTTTTATAATGAGTATGTTTATATGCATTTTTAATCACTGTTTTGTAATTTTACAGTTACTGTCTATGATGTACGTATTGTTCTGCAAGCTTTTCTACTGACTGCTGCAGTATTTCTTGGTTTGACTGTATATACTCTACAATCTAAGAGAGATTTCAGCAAATTTGGAGCAGGGTGAGTTATATATTCATGGCTATGATAGATAGATTTCTTTAATATTATAGGTGGTTTTGAGAGGAGTGCTATACTGTTAGCTCTGGATACTGCCTTTTAAAATGGAGGGTAATGAGCGGTCATCTCTGAGTATTAGGGCCAGGACCTACTCTCCCAGAACATACAAGGAGATGGAAAGTGGCTTTGAGTCATTTGCCTCCCCTCTGTATTGAAACGGAAGCGAATGCCTTTCTAGAGTGGCTAGGCCTATATGCTTTGTGAACGGTATGGAATTTACCTAAATTATTTAGGTCTTTGTCTTAACATAAATGTTACCAAGATCATCCACATCTTTGTGGCAAAAACAAGATAATTGACCTGGGTATTGGAGATGTCTGCATGAACTTTAAAACCTTTTTGATCCATCTAAGTTAACCTGTATCTTTTCTCAAACTAATAAATATATGGAATGATCCTTTTTGTATTCGGATGATGGTGCTGTGTTGCCCTCACCTATTAAGAATGTATACACTTTTCTGAGCTCACAGTGGCTTCCTCTTGGCACATAATCACCCAACCATTTGCTGTTCTTTTTCCTGTTACAACACTAAAAATTTACAAAAGTCTATGCTTGCAAAACTTTCTACCTCCCCCTTTTTTTCCTGGTAATCCAGATTACCAGAAATCTCTATTGGGATAACATATAGTTGGTCAGCCAACACTGACGATTGTGCAAGATGCTTAAATAGTTGTATTAGAATGGAGATTGATTTAGGGAGAGGCAGCATTGTTTCTCATTTCCTTTTTCGTGTGTGCATGTGGGGGATGTTCCATACATATTTGTATGGTATATATGATGAAAGATTTGCTCTCTGCTTCTTTCCATCCCAATCTCCAGCTGTGCCCCTCCCTCC
Source organism: Tapirus indicus (assembly GCA_031878705.1). NCBI lineage: Eukaryota > Metazoa > Chordata > Mammalia > Perissodactyla > Tapiridae > Tapirus > Tapirus indicus. The sequence goes on along the minus strand of CM062918.1, from coordinate 150,613,956 downwards.
CATCCATTCTAGCATAGTCTCTAGAACTCCTGTTCTGGTAAACAGTCTCCCCTATATTTCAGCCTCTCCACGGTATATTTTTTCTTCCTTATCTCAGCTGAAACTTGTTTCCTCCCTGAGAACCCTGTTCTCTAGCTGCTTATTCTCCCACTGTGTGCAGTTTGCGGGGGAGGGGGCTACTGTTGAAAACTGCTTCAACACTGTAGTGCTACTTTCATCATTCCTTCAGCATGGTGTAAATTCACTGCTTTAAGGCTTATGCTGTCTGCCTGTGCACTTCCTACCCTTCCTCATCACTGTCACTGATTCCCTTTTTGGTCAAGCCTCCCTCGTTCTTTGAAGACTTTAGCGTTGGACACGTTAGGTCTGTCCATCACCTTAGCTTCTCAGTACCTCTGGACCTCTTCTACTTCAGCAACTTGCACCTCCCTGCCATGGCCACGTTGTGGACCTTGTCATCACTAGGGGTTGTTCATTTGCTGAAATCTTAAATGCCCATATCCCACTTTCTTTCTTTAACCTTATATCCTTCTAGCTCTCTCTTTTCTTTACTTCCCTGACACCTATCTACTATGCCTGTCTTTCACCTACTGCTACTGCTGTAATAAACTGTCCTTCATCTCAGACCTAGGAGTCTCATGTCTTCTACTAGTACCCATGAAACTGTGCCAGGCTAACTTATTAGCTTGCAGGTAGGGTAAAATCTCAGATGCTTAATAGTTCTTAATACCACCTTCCCCATACTCCTTGGTGAAGACTCTTTGGAGTTTCCCTAGGGTGTAAGTGTGAAAAAGCAATTCCTGAATCTCTTTCAATCCTGAAGAATCTATACTGTGAGGTGGCACGATACTTCATACTAACTTAGGTATGCCAGATGTATCCGGAGAAATTTTGTGGCCATTCCAGCAAAAGAACTGAGAGCTGGAATCTCGCCATACCTTCAAGTCACCAAACTGGATTATAATTCTGTGTATATTTAATTCCTAATTTAATTCTGTTGTTGTTAAAGAACATATTTTCATTTATTGAGATTCATTTTATGGTATCTTGGTAAATGCTCTTTGTGTACTAGAAGGGAATCTAAATCTATATTTTGCTGCTTTGGATAAGTGTTTGATAAACACTCATCATCAGTTAGGTCAAGTTGGTTGGTAGTGTTGTTCAAGTTTTCTGTATGCTTACTAATTTTCTGCCTACTTTTTCTATCAATTAATGTGAAAGTGGTGTTGAAGTCTCCAACTACAAGTATGGATTGGTCTGTTTCTCCTATTAGTTCTATAAGTTTTGCTTCATGTTAGATGCATGAACATTTAGGATTGTTATGTCCTCTTGATGACCCCTTTATCATTATGAAGGGGTTATCTCTGGTAATCATCCTGCCCTAAACTCTATTTTGTTAGTATAGCCACCCTGGCTTTCTTTTGATTGTGTAGCATAGTATATCTTTTTCTGTCCTTATATATATATTTTTTTTTTACCATTTTTTTTATTGATGTCTTAATAGTTTATAACACTGTGGGGTTTTAGTTGTACATTTTTGTTTGTCCGTCACCTTGTGGATGTAACCCTTTCCCCCTTGTGCCCCACCCCCACCCCCCTTCCCCTTGGTAACCACCAATCAGTTCTCTCTGTCCATGTATTCACTTATATTCCATATATGAGTGAGTTCATGCAGTGTCTGTCCTTCTCTCTCTGGCTTATTTCACTTAACATAATACCCTCTAGGTCCTTCCATGTTGTTGCAAATGGGACAATTGTGTCTTTTCTTATGGCTGAGTAGTATTCCATTGTATGCATATACCACATCTTCTTTAACCAATCATCAGTCTAGGGACACTTGGGTTGCTTCCACTTCTTGGCTATAGTGAATAATGCTGCAATGAACATAGGGGTGCATACGCCCCTTGTGATGGTTGATTTCATGTCCATTGGGTAGATGCCCAAGAGTGGGATTGCTGGATCATACGGTATTTATATTTTTAATTTTTTGAGGACTCTCCATACTGTTCTCCATAGAGGCTGCACCAGTTTGCATTCCCACCAGCAGTGAATGAGGGTCCCCATTTCTCCACAACCTCTCCAGCATTTGTTGTTATTTGTCTTTGTGATTATAGCCATTCTAACCGGTGTAAGGTGATATCTTAGTGTAGTTTTGATTTGCATTTCCCTGATGATTAGTGATGTTGAACATCTTTTCATGTGTCTATTGGCCATCTGTATCTCTTCCTTGGAAAAATGTCTGTTCATATCCTCTGCCCATTTTTTGATCGGGTTGTTTGTTTTTTTGTTGCTCAGTTGTATGAGATCTTTATATATTACTGAGATTAATCCCTTGTCGGACAAACGATTTGCAAATATTTTCTCCCAGCTGGTGGGTTGTTTATTCATTTTGATCCTGGTTTCATTTGCCTTGTAGAAGCTCTTTAGTCTGATGAGGTCCCACTTGTTTATTTTTTCTTTTGTTTCCCTTGTCTGGGTAGACATGGAATCTGAAAGGATCTCTTTATGTCCAATCTCAATTAGTGTACTGCCTATATTTTCTTCCAGGAGTTTTATAGTTTCAGGTCTCACTTTCAGGTCTTTGATCCATTTTGAATTGATTTTTGTATATGGCGATAGGAGATGGTCTACTTTCATTCTTTTGCATGTTGCTGTCCAATTTTCCCAGCACCATTTATTGAAGAGACTTCCCTCTCTCCATTGTATGTTCTTTGCTCCTTTGTCGAAGATTAGCTGTCCATAGGTGTGTGGTTTTATTTCCGGGCTTTCAATTCTGTTCCATTGATCTGTGTGTCTATTCTTGTACCAGTACCATGCTGTTTTGATTACTGTAGCTTTATAGTATATTTTGAAATCAGGGATTGTGATGCCTCCAGCTTTGTTCTTTTTTTTCAGAATTGCTTTAGCTATTTGGGCTCTTTTGTTGCCCCATACGAATTTCAGTAGTTTTTGTTCTATTACCATGAAGAATGACATTGGGATTCTGATTGGGATTGCATTGAATCTGTAGATTGCTTTAGGTAGAATGGACATTTTAACTATATTTATTCTTCCAATCCATGTGCATGGAATATTTTTCCATTTCTTTATGTCCTCCTCGATTTCTTTCAATAGTGTCTTATAGTTTTCATTGTATAGGTCTTTTACCTCCTTGGTTAAATTTATTCCCAGATATTTTATTCTCTTTGTTGCAATTGTAAATGGGATTGTCTTTTTGAGTTCTCTTTCTGTTGTTTCATCGTTAGTGTATAGAAATGCAATTGATTTTTGTAAGTTGATTTTATACCCTGCCACTTTACTGTAGTTGTTGATTGTTTCTAGTAGTTTTCCGATGGAATTTTTGGGGTTTTCTATGTATAGGATCATGTCGTCTGCAAATAGTGAGAGTTTCACTTCTTCATTGCCTATTTGGAGTCCTTTTATTCCTTTTTCTTGCCTAATTGCTCTGGCCAGAACTTCCAGTACTATGTTGAATAAGAGCGGTGAGAGTGGGCACCCTTGTCTTGTTCCTGTCCTCAAAGGAATGGCTTTCAATTTTTCCCCGTTGAGTAGGATGTTTGCTGTAGGTTTGTCATATATGGCCGTTATTATGTTGAGGTACTTTCCTTCTATACCCATTTTGTTGAGAGTTTTTATCATAAATGGATGCTGGATCTTGTCGAATGCCTTCTCTGCATCGATTGAGATGATCATGTGGTTTTTATTCTTCATTTTGTTAATGTGGTGTATCACGTTGATTGATTTGCGGATGTTGAACCATCCCTGTGTCCCTGGTATAAATCCCACTTGATCGTGGTGTATGATCTTTTTGATGTATTGCTGTATCCGGTTTGCCAATATTTTGTTGAGGATTTTTGCATCTATGTTCATCAGTGATATTGGCCTGTAGTTTTCCTTCTTTGTATTGTCCTTGTCTGGCTTTGGTATCAGGATGATGTCGGCCTCATAGAATGTGTTGGGAAGTATTCCATCTTCCTCTATTTTTTGGAATAGTTTGACAAGGATAGGTACTAAATCTTCTTTGAACGTTTGATAAAATTCTCCAGGGAAGCCATCTGGTCCTGGGCTTTTATTTTTTGGGAGGTTTTTGATTACTGTTTCAATCTCTTTACTTGTGATTGGTCTGTTCAGATTCTCTATTTCTTCTTGATTCAGTTTTGGGAGGTTGTACGTTTCCAAGAATTTGTCCATTTCCTTTAGGTTGTCCAATTTGTTGGCGTAAAGTTTTTCATAGTATTCCCTAATAATCCCTTGTATTTCTGTGGTGTCTGTTGTAATTTCTCCTCTTTCATTTCTAATTTTATTTATTTGAGTCTTCTCCCTTTTTTTCTTAGTGAGTCTGGCTAAGGGTTTGTCAATTTTATTTATCTTCTCAAAGAACCAGCTCTTTGTTTCATTGATCCTTTCTACTGTTTTTTTGGTTTCAATTTCATTTATTTCTGCTCTGATTTTTATTATTTCCCTCCTTCTGCTGATTCTGGGCTTTGTCTGTTCTTCTTTTTCCAACTCTGTTAGGTGCAATTTAAGGTTATTTATTTGGGATTTTTCTTGTTTGTTGAGGTGAGCTTGTATTGCTATGAATTTCCCTCTCAGGACTGCTTTTGCTGCATCCCATATGAGTTGGTATGGTGTATTTTCCTTTTCATTTGTCTCCAGATAGCTTTTGATTTCTCCTTTAATTTCATCAACGACCCATTGGTTGTTCAGTAGCATGTTGTTTAGTCTCCACATCTTTGTCCCTTTCCTAGTTTTTTCCTTGCAGTTGATTTCTTGTTTCACAGCATTGTGATCAGAAAAGATGCTTGTAATGATTTCAGTCTTCTTAAATTTATAGAGGTTTGCCTTGTTTCCTAATATATGGTCTATCCTTGAGAATGTTCCATGTGCACTTGAGAAGAATGTGTACTCTGCTTTTTTTGGGTGGAGTGCTCTGTATATATCTATTAAGTCCATTGCGTCTAGTTTTTCGTTTAAGTCCATTATTTCCTTATTGACTTTTTGTCTGGATGATCTATCTATTGATGTAAGGGGGGTGTTAAGATCCCCTACTATTATTGTGTTATTGTTAATATCTCCTTTAAGGTTTTTTAGCAGTTGTTTTATGTACTTTGGTGCTCCTGTGTTGGGTGCATAGATATTTATAAGTGTTATGTCTTCTTGGTGAAGTGTCCCTTTTATCATTATATATTGCCCTTCTTTGTCTCTCATTACCTTTTTTATCTTGAAGTCTACTTTGTCTGATATAAGTATGGTTACTCCTGCTTTCTTTTGTTTGCCATTAGCTTGGATTATTGTTTTCCATCCTTTTATTTTGAGTCTGTGTTTGTCTTTAGAGCTGAGATGTGTTTCCTGGAGGCAGCAGATTGTTGGATCTTGGTTTTTAATCCATCCTGCCACTCTGTGTCTTTTGATTGGAGAATTCAATCCATTTACATTTAGAGTGATTATTGATATATGAGGGTTTAATGTTGCTATTTTATTGTTCATCTTCTGGTTCTTTTGCATTTCCTTCGTTTCTTGTCCCTTGTGTTTCGGACTGCAAATTCAATTTGGTATTTCTGCATGCTCATTCTCTTGGTTTTCTCTTTCTTTGTCATGTGTGGTTCTCTTCTGGTTATTTGTTTAGTGGTTACCATGAGGTTTATATAAGCGATCTCCTGGATAAGATAGTACATTTTCAGATGCCTCCTTTTTCCTGAGGCTGGGTCGATTCAATCCCTTACCTCTTCCCCTCCTTATTTGTTATCTCTTTATTCCAGATTGTGTCATGAATGTGTGTTTCCAGTGATGAGCTTGAATTAATTTTTGATGTTATCCAACTGTAGTTTGTTCTGGTTTAGTCTCCTTGCTTTTCTCCTTGCTGAAATCTTTGTATCCCCTTTCTCATTTGTTTTTTTTCAGGCCTAAGGGCCTTCTTGAGCATTTCTTGTAGTGGGGGTCTTGTGGTGATGAACTCTCTTAGCTTTTGTTTATCAGGGAGAGTTATTATTTCTCCATCGTATTTGAAGGATGTTTTTGCTGGATAAAGTATTCTCAGCTGAAGGTTTTTGTCTTTCATGATTTTGAATATATCATTCCAGTCTCTCCTAGCCTGTAGAGTTTCTGTCGAGAAATCAGCTGAGAGCCTGATGGGGTTTCCTTTGTATGTTATTTTGTTTTTTTGTTTAGCTGCCTTCAATATTATTTCCTTGTCACAGGTATTCTTCAAGTTTGCTACTATGTGGCGAGATGATTTTTTATTCCTGTTTATGTATTTAGGTGATCTATTGATTTCATTAACTGTTATTTCCCTCTCGTTCCCTAGGTTGGGGAAGTTCTCAGCTATTATTTCTTTGAACAAACTCTCTGCTCCTTTTTCTCTTTCTTCTCCTTCTGGAATACCTGTTATCCTTATGTTGCTTTTCCTCATTGAGTCTGATATTTCTCGAAGAATTTCTTCATTTCTTTTTAGTCTTAGTTCTCTCTCCCCCTCTATCTGGAGTGTTTCTGCGTGGCTATGCTCAATAATGCTAATTTGTTCCTCCATATTGTCAGTTCTGCTCTTTAAAGACTCCATTTTTTCCATTATCTCGTTGATTTTGTTTTTCACCTCCAATAATTCTGATTGGCTTTTCTTTATGGTTTCAATCTCTTTTGTGACAAAATCCCTGAATTCGTTGATTTGTTTCTGTGTGTTCTCTTGTATTTCTTTGAGTTTGTTTATGATAGCTATTTTGAATTCTCTCTCATTCGGGTTATCCAATTCTGTGCCTTCAGGGTTGGTTTCTGGGTGTTTCTCATTTTCCTTTTGGTCTGTAGCCCTGACAAATTGTCGCAAGGATCCCACGGGGACGGCCTTATTTTTTCCCCTCATGATAAAGTTGGTCCTGCAGTTTCCCCCTGCTGCCACTGGATGGAGATCGTGAGCGGTTTGCTCTGAGGCGGCTGCAGCCTCCGGAGGGATTATGCTGAAACGCCAGGTGTGTGGGGGGAGGGGTCCTCTCTTTCTCCTGCTTGACCCGGGGGTTTCTTTTCTGGCTCTCTTAGGGTGTTTGCTACACCCCCTAAACAGTCCGTCGTCGCTTCCCAGTGGGGATCTCACGACAGTCTGTGAGAACACCTGGATGACGATAGTTTTCCCCCCGCTGTGGGCTGCCCCTCCCCCCTCTGTCTGCAAACCGCGCTGTCTTTGCTGATCGATTGGGGAGGGGGAGTACAACTTCTTACCTCTCCTCCCGTCCTTTTGGGCTTCCTGTGCCTCCACTGTCCGATGTATGGCAGCAGGGGTTTCTTTGAAGTCCTTTGTAGTGTTTGATTGAGCTCTGTTGGAATGTGAATGATGTTTTCGTTGTGTCGTAGGGGGCAGAGATTCAAAGAGGGAATCTCACTCCGCCATGATGCTGACATCACTGTCGTATTTTTAGATTATTTGTGCCTTTATAGTTAAAATGGTTTTCTTGTAGGCAGGGTATGTTTGGATCTTGCTTTCTTATTCAATCTGACCATCCTTGCTATTAATTGGTATGTTTAGACCATTTGCATTTAATGTGATTATTGATATGGTTGGGTTTAAGCCTACTATCTTGCCATTTGTTTTCTTTCTGTTTGTCCTATCTGTTCTTTGTTCCTTTTTTCCTCTATCCTTCCCTCTTTTGGATTATTTGATTCCATTTATCTCCTTTATTGGTTACTAGCTATAGCTCTTTTAAATAGAAGTTGCTCTAGGTTTTACAGTATCCATCTTTAAATCATCGTAGTCTACCTTCAAATAGGATACATTTCATGTATAGTATACTTATATCTCCTCTCCCCTACCTTTGTGCTATTGTTGTTGTAACTTTTAGTTCCACATATGTTACAAACCTCATAATACATTGTTATTATTTTTGCTCTAAACATTAAATTATCTTTTGAAGAGATTTGAAAAACAGATGAAGTCTTTTCTGTTCACTCACACATTTACCATTTCTGTTTTTCTCCATTTCTTTGTGTGGATCCATCTAATATTTTTCTTCTGCTGAGGAATTTCCTTTTGACATTTCTTATAGTGCTGGTCTGTTGGTCTCAGCATTTGTGTATCTGAAGAATATCTTTATTTTACCTTTATTTTTGAAAATATTTTGGTGGGTATAGGATTCTGTTTGGGGTTTTTTTTCCCTTGCTTTCAGTGCTTTAAAGATGTCACTTTACTATTTTCTGGCTTGTGTGGTTTTCTGACAAGAAGTGTTTCTTATTTTTGTTCCTCTGTATATAGTATGTCTTTTATCCCTTTAACATTTTCTCAGTAATTTTCAGTAATTTGATTAACATTTTCAGTAATTTGACTAGGATATTCCTTAGTGTGGTTTTTTTCATGTTTCTTCTGCTTCCTGGATCTGTCAGTTTAAAGTTTTCATCAAATTTGGAACATTTTCGGACATAATTTCTTCAAATATTTTAATGTTCCCCCTTCTTCCTGTTGAGACTCTAAGTACATATATGTTAGTCTTCTTGATGTTGTCCCATAGTTCACTGATTCTCTTTTTTCTTTTTGTTTTCTGTTTTCAGTCTTTCTGTCTGTGATTCATTTTGGTTAGTTTCTGTTGCTTTTCAAGTTCAGTAATCTTTTCTTCTTCAGTGTCTGGTTTGCTGTTAATCCCAACCAGAGGATTTTTCATCTATGGAAACTTAGTTCAATTTTTCTCTTTTAAAATATATATCTTCCATTTCTCTCCTCATAATGATGCTTTCCTCTACCTCCTTAAATATATGGAATATTTTTTTAATGTCATTGTTTACTAATTCTATCATTGTGTCATTTCTGATTTTGTTTCTATTGATTGATTTTTCTCCTTGTTATCAGTCGTATTTCCTTGGTTCTTTTGCATGTCTTTATACGTTTTGATTGAATGTTCAGTACTGCAGTTTTTGGTTTTCCCTTTAAATATCTTTGGCTTTGTTCTTCAGGAAGCAGTTAAGTTCCTTGGAAACAGACTGAACCTTTTGAGGCTTGTTTTTAAATTCTGTTAAGTGGGTCCAGAACAGCTTTCAGTTTAGGGCCAATTTGGCCCCACTGTTGAGACAGTAACTTTCTGAGGACTACTCCAAGCCTTATGTCTTAGGTCTTTCCTCTCTGACTGGTGTGAAGTGAATTGTGTGAGCTCTGTGTGAATGCGAACCTGGCCCTTTGTGAGCTCTGAGGGTTGTTCAGCCTGCTCCTCTTTGGTGGTTCTTTCCCCAACCTTTGTCACTTCCTTACATGTATGCATTGATCGGTACTTGGCTAGACTTGAGGGGAACCACCAGAGCTAGCCAGCTGTCTGTATAGCTCTCTCCTCTCTGGAAATCTGCCCTGCAAATTCTAGCCACCCTGGCCTCTCTGACCTCTGAATTCTTGTCTCCTCAACTCAAGGAGACCACAAGACTCCATATGGGTTCCTGTCCTGACACTGTGCTCTAGAAACTCTCTAGCTAGGTCAGTTGTAGAGCTCACCTCGTTTGTTTCTCTTCTCTCAGGAATCACTGTCCTGTGCTGCTTGCTGTCCAGTGTCTGAAAACTGTTGTTTCATATATTTTGTCTGGTTTTTATTTAAGGAGGGAAGGTAAATTTGGCCCTTGTACTTCCTTGTTGCCTGAAGCAGATGTGATTCAGGTTCCCAAGTCTCATATTTGATAACAAAGGACTGACTTCTTAAGATGTCTTTTGTCATATAATTATACTTTATATATATTTATACTATGTATAGTATAATTATCCTGTATATAAAATATATAGTATACTATATATAAAGTATATAGTATACTTTATATATAGAGGTATGAATGATAACTCATAAAATTATAGCAGTGATAAATTTATGTGCATAAAATCAAGTTCTGTAATACATCAGAATAAAATAGAGAGTACATGGGAAACTTTAATGGATATGCATATTCACAGAATAACTTGCTATTGTTATTTGGTTTAAAAATGCAATTACAGTTCATATATTTATGTATGTATTTTCTACAAGTTTTATAGGCATCTGAATTAAAATACTTGTAATGATATTTCTGCTTAAATCCATATTTTCTTTGTGTTCCAATTGAAAAGTTTAAAAATGATACTCTTAACTAGTTTTGTACACCATAAAAACAAATCTTGAATAGCTAGCCACTCTTTCAATTTCTGGATATTCCATAGTATTCATTGTATGTTTATGAATTCTTATATTTCAGTTATTCTTTGGCAAATAGCAGGGTGGATTTATTTCTTCAGAAAATGTTGAATGGGTTTACAAAGTTTTTTGGTAAGGAACAATATTGTAAATTATTAATATTTTGTTTTTATAGACTGTTTACTGTTTTGTGGATTTTGTGCCTGTCAGGATTCTTGAAGGTAAGTTATTTTAAAGTAGTAACTTGAAATTTAATTCTGGCCATATCAATATAAATAATCTAAAAAAGCTGTAAGAGGTACTCTTATGATAGGACACTTAGTTATAATTATCTGGAACATTTGTATATAGAATGATTATAAAATTATCTTTTAAAAAATCAAAGACTTATGTTAATCAGTATTATTAATTGAAAGAAACATGAATGAACAAATTAGTTAAATTACACAGAAAGAGGCCCTCACCTGTAATTGCTAATCTCCAAGTGGCACATGTAATTCTGAAAATGAAATATATTTTTAAATAATTTATATTTGGAATGCTACTGTTCAAAGTCAGGTGGGTAATTTAATAGAAAGGAGGCTATCCATTGATTCATCCATTCATTCTTTCATCTGACAACAGCGAGCATGCTGCTTTTTTCTGCTTTTAACATTTGTATTCAAAGTTGGACAGCATTATTAAATATGTGTGTAGCATATGTAACTTAAGAGCAAGTAACTTAAGTATTCTTAATACTGTTCTGAACTATAAACTCATTACTTTAATCTCTTGCCTATAGTTGTTTTTTTATAGTGAGACCATGGAGTTGGTCTTGGCTGCTGTAGGGGCCCTTCTTTTCTGCGGATTCATCGTCTATGACACACACTCCCTGATGCATCGGCTGTCACCTGAAGAGTATGTATTAGCTGCCATCAGCCTGTACTTGGATATCATCAATCTATTCCTGCACCTGTTGCGGTTTTTGGAAGCAGTTAATAAAAAGTGATTGAAAGCAGTATGTAAAAACTGATTAAAGTTTGAGATATAATTAACTCTTAAATACTTTAATGACTTCTGAGCTCTTACTGTAGTATAGTATATGGTAATATATGTATTACTATTATATAATACTAATTATAATATAATTATATGTAATATATAATACAATACTATGTTAAATATATAATATAATTACTGGATTATATAATTGTAATATAAATCTTACTGTTCTTTATGATATCTCATTTCTAAATGATTTAGAATCTCAAGTAAGAGATATCATAATTCTATTTTTCAATCCTAAATTTTCCATATATAGATTATTCATTTGCAATTCGAAAATAATTTCATGAGAGGATTAGAATATCAATTTATCTTTGTCTAGTGATCTTATCTAAGTTTTTCCTTAATTAAGTGATATTAGATTTGATTTTGATTTTAAAGTACTTGTGTCCTTACCATTATAAAGTATCAATCTCCTTTTACTAGGAGACTTTAATCTTATTTAGAAACGAAAAGTATAAAAGATAAATTCCACAGAGAATTATTCAGTATTATACTAAAATGTTAATGACATTTCATTATAAAATGATGTATTAAAAATTAAAAGTCTAGGGGCTGGCCCTGTGGTGTAGTGGTTAAGTTCATGTGCTTTACTTCAGTGGCCCTGGGTTCGTGGGTTCAGATCCTGGGTGCAGACCTGAGCACTGCTCATCAAGCCACACTGTGGCAGTGTCCCACATACAAAATGGAGGAGGATGGGCACAGATGTTAGCTCAGGGCCAATCTTCCTCACCGAAAAAAAAAAATTTAAAGCCTGAAAGTCATATTTTTGACATAAAATTTGACATTATTAGTTTTTTAAGTACAGGTTTCATTTTAAAATTATAGCAGTGTATCACTGGCCAGGGAAACTTTGGCAAATTCCCTCACTGTATTAGTTTGCTAGGATGCCATAACAAAGTACCACAAACTGGGTGGGTTAAACAGAAATTTATTTTCTCATAGTCCTGGAGGTTAGAATTCTGAGATCAAGGTGTCAAGGGTTGGTTTCTTCTGAGGTCTCTCTCTTAGCTGTTAGACGGTCATCTTCTCCCAGTGTCTTCACATGGTCTTCTCTCTGGACTTGTCTGTGTCCAGATTTCCTCTTCTTATAAGGATACCAATCATACTGGATTAGCACCCACCCTAATGACCTCATTTTACCTTAATTGCCTCTTTAAAGACCCTGTCTCCAAATGCAGTCACATTCAGAGGCACGAGGGGTTAGAACTTTGCAGTGGTCTGAATGTTTGTGTCCCTCCAAAATTCATATGTTGAAACCTAATGCCCAGTGTGATGGTGTGAGGAGGTAGGATGTTGGGGATGGCTTAGGTCATGAGGATGGAGCTCTCATGAATAGGATTGGTGCTCTTATAAAAGAGACCACAGAGATCCCTCTCCCTTTCTGCCACGTAAGGTGACAGCAAAAAGTCCAGTCCAGGAACCAGGAAGAGGGCCTTTAACTAGACAGTGAATCTGCCAGCACCTTGATCTTAGACTTCCCAGCCTCCAGAACTGTGAGAAATAAATTTCTGGTGTTTATAAACTACCCAGTCTATAGTATTTCACTGTATGAATTTTGGGGGATACAGCTCAGCCCGTAACACTCACTAAGCATCATTTCCCAGCTATTAAGTTTAAACAAATTAGTAGTATATTTTAGTACTGAATTTACATTTAGTAGTGAATTTTAGATGTAAATTTGACTCCATCATTATCAATTATTTGTTGGATACCCAATTGCATGATGCTGTACAAGTTCAGCATAGCATAGTGGGTAAGAGCATTTAAATTGGAATCCTTGCAATGCAGCCTATTGGTTATGTGACTTTTGGCAGTTTGCTTATGCTTCCTTCTTTAGGTCTTTTGCCTCATCTTATAATGGGAATAATAATACCTACTTCTTGGGCTGTTATAAGGATTAAATAAGATGGATATATCATATAAACTTTTAGTTAATGTCAGCTGCTATTATTAATAATATTACTATTGTCAGTCTAAAGACAGAATGTACTAAATTGGAACTAAAGATATTAAAAAAGCAAAAGCAGATTTGACGTTTGAAAAATGTAGGGGCTGGCCCGGTGGTGTAGCAGTTTAGTTTGCGCGTTCCACTTCCGTGGCCTGGGGTTCACCAGTTTGGATCCTGGGCGCGGACCTACTCACTGCTCATCAAGCCATGCTGAGGCAGCGTCCCATGTAGAAGAGCTGCAACTCTACAGCTATGATACACAACTATGTACTGGGGCTTTGGGGAGAAAAAAGAAAAAGAGGAAGATTGGCAACAGATGTTAGCGCAGGGCCAATCTTCCTCAAAAAAATAAATAAATCAAATAAAAAATGTAAAACAGTGCCATTCTTTTCAGAAAATTATTTTTTGGTTTGGGATGTATGGTTTTTTAAAATAAAAATAACCTATAACATGTAATTAATTTATCTTCTAAAATGACAAATTTTCAAAAAATTGTTTCAATTTCCATTATGACAAGTATTGTCATTTCTAAAAGTATAAAGAGATCACAAGACCAAGAAGTTTGAAAAACACTGATGTAGAGTATTATATTGTATAAATAAACCATAGTTATCCATCCATTCTTCTGTCAATGAATCTTATATGGTTCCTCCTTTTCTACTATCACAATCAGTGCTACTGTGTGTCCCTGTGTGTGCCAGTGTGCACAGATAGGAGAGTTTGCTGAGATAGGGAGTATACCTAGAAGCAGAATTGCTGGATAAAAGGGCACATGCAACTTCAGTCTTTTACATCAAGTGAAGGTGACGATACGCAGACTCCAGAAATATTAAAAAAGTGGAAATAGCAGGACTTGGACAAAGTGACAGGCAACTCCACGTGCAAGGTACAAATTACGGCCAGAGAGGCAGGAGGAAAACGAGGAAAGAGCAGTGTCTGACAACTGTTTTTATAGAATGGAACTTGGGGAGAGAGGTGCAGGGGGTCCTGTCTGCCTGCCTCCATGTCTCTGCAGGCCTCACATCTGGCTTCAGTCCACTTGATGCACTTCTGGGCAATGGTGGTGCCGGCAGCCAGCTGCAGGCCTTTTCGGAGCAGCTGGGAACTTAGGTTCTTTTTGCTTGTTCATCTTTGTAGTGCTTTGTCTTGAAGTCGCCATCATCTAGGGCCTGGGCAACATGGGGTCACCATCTGAATCCCAGAAGTCTTCGTAGTCCTTACTAAGTGATGATTCAGATCAGGGTTCCGTGGGAGAGGCCTGGCTGCAGAGGCCCCACCAGCTGGTGCCGTAATGTAGCATGCCTTTGAGATGGGGAACCAGTTCACTTCCTGTCAGGTAATCAGTGCTACCCACTGTGTCTTCAGTCCCATAGGCTCCTTCCAGCTCAGTGAGGGAGCCGATGCAATGTCCAGTTTGACCCTTAAGGCTTGTCCCTCCATTAGGGGTTCAGGTTTCCTAGAGACAGTAGTTTATTTTTCATCATCTTTGTGTACCCAGCACAGTGCCTACCACAGAGTACATACTCAGATGTATGAGTGAGGGAATGAAGTAAGGATTTTTAAATATACCAAGGCTATTTATTCTGTTAGAACTGCTTTTATACAAACTGGTGAGGAACATAAGTTAAAAGGGTTTTTTTTTTCAATAATGCAGTCTTTGATTCAGCTTTTTAAAGCATTAGTAATGCAGAATTATGGCATATGTTGAACGCCACAACATTTTCATAATAGGTTTTTTTCTCTTTTCTGGTGCCAAGTGTCTATTCAAAAGTCTTGGCCCAGTATGCTAAGCAAGATGCAGTCAGTTTGGACTATCTGAAAGTGAGCTTTCTCTAATTTAAAATGCAATGTGAACATGTATTTTGGGGAGAGGCAGCTAAGATCTAACATATGATTAACTTGTAAAAGAGAAATTTACTTGCTCTATAAGAACTTTATTTAAAGCATGTTTCTCAAGCATGCTTCTTTTTTATATACCACATTTATAAGCTTTTTACAGCCTCTGTTTAAAAAAACTTGCTGTATTCTGAGTTTAGTAATTTCCATATGATGCAGGGTTTCTTCAATGACACAAATTAAAAAATAAAGGTACCCACAAATTGTCTCAGAAAGAACTCTCCTTCACTAGCAACCAGACAGGAAGTTACTAGGCCATCATTAAAGACAATTCATTTCCTGGTCTGGGGTATACGTTGTATATCTCTGGCAAATACTGCTTACAAATAGTACTGTGCACATTTGAAATTATTGTGTGAAAATGGTAAGAGCTACCGTTTGTTGAGGTCTTATCACCTACCTAGGATCAGGTAGGTTGTGTCGGCTTCATTCGATGGCTAAGGAAACCCAGGCTCTGAGATAGTAATTACTCATATCACTCACAAGGAAGTGGTGGAACCAAGAATACGACACAGACCTGTCTGGTTCCAAAGCCTATGCTATCAGGAGCACATGTGAAATAAGGGTGGTGTTTGTGACCAATATGACCATCACCTAAGACAACTGTCCTAGACTTAGCGTTGTGTCGGGTATGCATTGTGATTAGCCAGGCAAACATTGGTTGATCTGAATTAGTCTGATCATTTGACCCAAGTTCAAACTTCTCTTTGGGATGGCAAAGGGGTTCTTGTTTTTGGTAACAACTTTGAGGTAAAACTTGACATATAATAAATGGCACAAATTGAAAGTGTACAATTTGATATGTTCTGACGTATATGCACATCCTTGAAACCACCCCCGAAATGGGAAAATTCGGGCTGCAAATCAAGATGGTCTCAGTTCGGCTTCCAGGAGGCGTGATCCGGGATGATGCGGTCCCGGGAAATCCGTGAGTGCCGTGAACGGTGAGGCGGCCGTCATATCTCGGGGGTCCGCGCTCCCCACCGGACAGGCAGGGGCACCTGGCCAGCATCACTCCCGGGTTGGGGGTCTCGGGGCTACCCCGCCCACGCCCGGGACACGGCCCCGCTGGCGCCCGAGCCGCCCCCGCCGGATTCCCCTCCGCATGCTCCGACTCCGCCTTCGGAACCCACCCGGGAGGGGCCCCACCGCGGGGTCCGCGCTCGCCCCGGGGGCAGGAAGTGCGCGTGCGCGGGGCTCCGGAGGACCCGCCTCTCCTCCGGGGGCTCCCGGCGTGCAGCGCGCCCGCCCGGGGCGGGGCAGTAGAGGGCCGCCCGGAAGGCGGAAGTGCGTGGCTTCCGGTCGGCGTGCCCCGCGCGCGTCGCTGAGCTGCTGGACTTTCTCGGGTGAGTCCTGTGCTTTCGGGCGCGGTGGGTGTGGGGCGCCGGCCTCCCCCGACGGCGAGGGGCCCCTGTGGGCTGTGCGAGTGGAGGCTGCTCGGTGGCCAGTGCCGCGGGGTAAGCTCGGCCCTCGAGGCCGTGAGGGTTGTGTGGCCGGGGGCACGGAGTGAGTGTGACTGCTGGTCATCCATCCCACAGAGGCTCCTGCGGCCTTTCCTGGGTGCAGAGCGCTGTGCTTTGGGGATCCACGGGGAGCACGACCTGCTCAGCCCCTGCCTCGGTGGAGCCCCCGGCCCAGGGGACGACAGAATAGTCTCAGTAATTTCAGACGGTAGCACGTGTTGGAAAAGAAAGGAGAGGATGACGTGATAGACAGTAGAGAGGGGGGAGCGTGCGGGGGTCAGAGACGCCCTTTCCGAGGTCCTGAGTGATGGAGCAAGCCTCGCAGAGTCAGTTCCCAGACACAGGAACGGCAGGTGGAAAGGTACTAAGTGGACACAGTTTGAACTTTTTTCAGAATCATGTCTTAATGATTTAACTGCTTTATTGGTGTATAATTAACACAAACTGTACTGGTTTAAACTGTGTAATGTGAGTTTTGATAAATGTATACAGACAAATCTATGAGCACAGTCAAGATGATGTTATGAGTCACTCCCAAAAGTTTCCCTCTAAACTCTATAGTCCCTGTAATCTTTTCATTCCCACCCCTCGTCACATTCCCGCACTGTCCCCAGGTTGTCATTGATTAGACTTGTTTCAGATGCAGTTGGTGCTTTGGGATGGGGTGGAGCATGGAGCATGAGACTAGAGTTGAAGGAGGCGGGGGCCAGGTCACAAATAACCTTGTAGGTCTTGAATATGTGAGGTAAGATGTCATTAAAGAATTCCAGGAAAGGCAACGGTGTGCTCTAAGTTTTTAAAAGCTCACACTAACCACCTTGTGGAGGGTTTAGGGCTGAGCCTAAGAGATGGAGGGAAAGCAAGAATGGAAATAAACAAGTTTAAAATAGCTGGATTAACTTGAGGGGGTGGATAGAGGAGGATTGGGCTGGGGTGTCCTATGGGTTTGGGGGAAATCAAGATTCAATTAAAAGAGATATTTATAAAACACCTTTTAATTTGTAAGTTGTTGGATAAATGTAAGGTGATGATGCTCTTTGCATTTTGAGCGAAATTACATTTCTGCATTTTGTATGGAATCTCCAGGAGCTTTCAGAATTAGCTTGACCTACAGTTTGCCGGTGACCACAGGAAGCTTGATTCGGTGTTCTTAATTGTTACTGAAGGGCTGCACGTGCGTGTTGATCCTCACGGAATTTGCACATTATGCCGTCATAAATCCTGAAGAGTTTTACCTTCCATTTGTTCGTGTTTTGTAGAGACCTTCTCACCCAGTTTTCCAAGGATTTGCCTTTTCTTTTTGGTAGTAAATACTTGCTTTTGAATATGTATTTTTGTTAACTTTCCAGGTAAAATATGGCTAAAAGCTTACGGAGTAAGTGGAAAAGGAAGATGCGTGCTGAAAAGAGAAAAAAGAATGCCCCAAAGGAGCTCAGCCGACTTAAAAGTATTCTTAAAGTAGATAGTGATGTTTTAATGAAAGACGTTCAAGAGATAGCAACTGTGGTGGTACCCGAACAATGTCAAGAGAAAACCCCAGGTGTGGTGAACGATGAAAAAGGTGAGTTTATGTGCTTCATTTTTTAAAAAAAAATAATTCTCTCTTTTTCCCTTTTTGACTCTCTCCACTCGTTACCACACGTGCTTCCTCACAAACCTCCTGCTGAGCCCACATCATTCTCTGAAGGCTTATAGTGCTGCTGCAGAGTCTATGCTGAACTTTTTGAAAGCCAGTTCATATGAATAGACATGTTTTGGATTATTCAGAGTGGGCCTTTGGTGCGTATACAATAGCCTGCATGTCTCAGAAGTAGACATACAGGAGTCGACAAACCTAGACACACCTCCATTGGGAGGGTACACAGTTCAGTCAGGGACTAGGCAGGATGGAAGGAGGTCTTTCTTTGTTTTACCCTTTGCAAGATCTAGTTCCCATTCTAAGAGTCCTATGCCCTTATATTATTATCCTGAAAAATCACAGTTTCCCTGTATTTGATTTGGACAGATTCTAGGTACTTCTGTGTCTTAAATCGTAGTCTAAAATTGAAAGCTGTATGTAATACTAGTTTCAGCATGGGGAAAAAACTCACTGGTTTTCACATTCTAATACACCTCTTGGCAGCAGACTGAATGAAGCACTCACAATACCCAGGCTCTTAAAATAGAAGTATATTTATGTGGTGTCCAGTGGTCGGGGAGGAGAGCAGCATTCCTCAACCATCCAATCCTGGAAATTTCCTTTCCCATTCTTCAAAACAATTGTGTCTTATTTTCTCTTCCCATTCTGCTCCTCTCGCATCCTCCATGAATAAAACACAAAACACTTTTTGCTTTAACTTCTTTGAAAGAATAAGGGCAATCCACGGGAATACCCTCATCTTCTCATTATCCAAGTCTATAAGAACTTGAATGTACAGTCAGCCCTCGGTAACCACAGGTTCCCCATCCTTGGGTTCAACCAACCGCAGATAGAAAGATGGTTGGGTCTGTACTGAACATGTGCAGACCTTTCTTCTCTTGTCATTATTCCCTAAACAATACAGTCTACAACTATTTACATAGCATTTACGTTGTATTAGGTATTATCAGTAATCTAGAGATGATTTAAAGTATACGGGAGGATGTGCATAGGTTATGTGCAAATACTACCCCATTTTATGTAAGACACTTTAGCATCCTCAGATTTTGGTATCTGAGGGGGTCCTGGAACCAGTCCCCCAGATGCTGAGGGAGGACTGTATAGTCTGTTCCCTCTTTCATTAATGCTCTGTCGAAGGCCAGTTTCTCCACTCGTGTTCTCCATTCTCAAGGGCTGTATTCATGCATCCCTCTTATCACTCTTCTCCACTGGGTCATTCACAGCAGCATAAATGTGTTCCAAGATGTCCCCTCAAAAAGAAAGGAAGAAAAATCCCTCCCTTGATCTCATGTTTCCCTCGATCTGCTTTATTTCAGCTGTCCTCCTTGAAGCTGCTTAACCCTTGTTTACTCACATGCATACCACCCCTGCCCCCATTCACTCTTCTTGCCGTTGAGGTAAAACTCACGTGAAATTAACCACTTTAAAGTGTACAGTTCAGTAGCATTTAGTACATTCATGATGTTGTCCAGCCATCACCTCTATTTCCAAAACCTTTTCATCACCCTAAAAGGAAACCATGTACCCATTAAGGGTTCTCTCCCTCTTCCCGTCTTCCCAGCATCTGGCCATCACTAATGTGCTTTCTATCTTGATGGATTTACCTATTCTAGATATTTCATATAAATGGAATCTTAACAGTATGTGACCTTTTGTGTCTGAAATTTTTCACTGAGCATCATGTTTTTGAGGTTCATCCACGTTACAGCATGCATCAGTACTTCTTTCCTTTTTAAAGCTGAATAATAGCCCATTTTATGTATGTACTATTTTGTTTATCCATTTTGCTTCCATCTTGTGGTTATTGTGAATAGTGCTGCTGTGAACATTTGTGTACAAGTTTTTGTTTGAATACCTGTTTTCAGTGTTTTGGGGTATATACTTATGAGTGAAATTGCTGGGTCATATGATAATTCTATGTTGACTGTTTTCTGTATCAGTTACCATTTTACATTCCAACCAACAATGTACTAGGGTTCCAATTTTTTCACATCCTCTCCAGTATTTGTTGTTTTCCATTTTTTGGATTATTGCTCCATCCTAGTGGGTGTGAAGTATCTCATTATGGTTTTGACTGGCATTTCCCCAGTGGCTAAGGATGTCGAGCATGTTTTCATATGCTTGTTGGCCATTCATATGTCGTCTTTGGAGAAAGATCTGTTCAAGTCCTTTGCCCGTTTTTTAATTGGATTGTTTATCTTTCTGTTTTTGAGCTGTAGGAGTTGTTTATATATTCTGGATACTGGAGGCCCATTTACTCCTGAGTCTCTTGGATTTATCCTCTTAATTTTCTTTTCTCTCTGTTTTCTAGTTCTTTTGTTATACTTGCTGATTTTCTCAACTTTATCATGTAGTTCTTGTGTTGTTTAGTTTTGCTGCCCTATTTTTTTTTTAAAGAACTTTTTTTTGAGGAAGATTGGCCCTAAGCTAACATCCGTTGCCAATCTTCTTCCTTTTTTCCTTTTTATTTTCCTACCCAAAACCCCAGTAGATAGTTGTATGTCATAGTTGTACATCCTTCTAGTTGCTCTGTGTGGGACCCTGCCTCAGCATGGCTTGATGAGCTGCACGTAGGTCCACGCCTGGGATCCAAACCAGTGAACCCCAGGCCGCCAAAGCAGAGCGCGTGAACTTAACTGCTACACCACCGGGCCGGCCCCCTTTGCTGCCATATTTTTAATTTCCAAAAGTTTCTTTTTTCTTTACTGTTCCTCTTTTATAGCCTGAGGTTCTTAATGGATATATATCTTCTCTGATCTCCCTGAGGGTATTCATTACAATTTGTTTTAGACATTTTAATCTACTTTATGCATTGTCTTCTTTCCTCTTGGGTTCTCCTCCTCCCTTCCATTCCTTTATTTTTGTCTCTTTCCTTTTAGAGGCTTTTCTCCAATGTCTGGTGATCAATGGTGGTGGTTTATATTTAAAAGTGAGGCACTAAAAGGGTGATTGGAATCTGGTGGGGGAGGGGACATGGTGTGGGGAAGGGCTGATCAACTGCTAGACTTATAGAGTGACTGGATTGGCCCTAGGGGGTTTTGTTGTGGGAGAGCTCAGATCTTTTCTCTTCTCTCATCATCCTCAGAGAGGACTTCTCTCATCTCCTGCCTGGGGGAATGTCTGGCTGCCCTCATTTTTGTAGTATTTCAGGAGCTAAGTGGGGATGGAACTGACGATGGGGGAGTCCCCCCATTTAGTCATCTGTCTGTTTTCAGTGTGGTTCCTCATCTCTGCCCTCAAGTTCATGTTTCTCCTTTTTCTACTCCTTCAAGTACCCACCCAGGTTCTTCAGTCACAAACCTAGTAGTTATCCTTGATCCCTCTTTCCTTTATCCCCACGTTGGAGCCATTAGCACATCTTCTTGAGTATCTCCAAAATATGTCAATTAGCGATCCATTTTCCTCCTGCTCTAATGCTTTCACTTTAAATGACCCCCGTCTCTTGCCTGAACCACAAGAGTAGCCTTTTCACTTCTCTCTCCAGCTTTTGCTCCCTCCTGATTCATTTTTGACCTATCAACCAGTGTGATCTTTTTAGAATATAAATCAGATTATGTCATTCCCATGCTTAAAATACCTCATTGTCTTTTCATTTGCTTACCAGAGTCTACCAGGTGCTACTTAATCTAGTTCCAGCACCTCTTAAAAAAGCGGCTTACCACGGGCTGAAGTTTGCTTTGTTATTCTCCCTCAACAGAACATTGTAAACTCCACGAGAGCGAGAAGCTTATTTGGACCACTATATCCCCAGAACCTAGAACAGCACCTAAAATAATCATTCAGCAATTGGTTATTGAATGGCTGATATATACCCGGCACTGTTCTAGGTACAGGCATACCTTGGAGATAGTGCGGGTTTGGTTCTAGACCATTGCTGTAAAGTGAATATCGAAATAAAGCGAGTCCCATGGATTTTCTGGTTTCCCAGTGCATATAAAAGTTATGTTTAGGGGCTGGCCCCATGACCTAGTGGTTGAGTTCAGTGCGCTCCGCTTTGGCAGCCCGTGTTCATGGGTTCAGACCCGGGCACAGACCTACACCACTCATCAGCCATGCTGTGGTGGTGACCTGTATATAAAATAAGAGGAAGATGGGCACAGATGTTAGCTCGGTGAATCTTCCTCAACAACAACAACAAAAAAGTTATATTTACACTATACTGTAGTCTATTAAGTGTGAATAGCATTATGTGTAAAAAAAAAAAAAGTACATACCTTACTTAAAAAATACTTTATTGCTAAAAAATGCTAACCATCGTCAGCCTTCAGCGAGTTGTAATCCTTTGCTGATGGAGGGTCTTATCTAAAAAATGCAATAAAGTGAAGCACAATAAGGTGAGGTATGCCTGTACTATGGAAACAATGATGAATATCAGAGAAATGGCCTCCATCCTAATGGGATTTGCATTGTATTTGGAGGAGACAGAAAGTAAACCAGATAAATGATTAATATAATGTCAGGTGGTAGAGATCATGGAAGACCTTGTTTACCCTGGTAAATTCCCAAGGAGGGACATTCTGGGCGCATCCTGCATAGTAGGTAAGGTTGGTGATGGATGTACCCCGATGTGGTTGCCCTGAGCTTCCTGCCAAGTCTCCTGTAGTAGAGCTGGATCTCTGGGTATTACCTGGATAGAAAAGTGTGGCAGCCCCAGGATATATCCAGGTCTTGCTTTTCTGTCGTGTGCCCATCTCTGTCATCACAAGCCTGCTGCTCGCTCCTCCTCCTCTTCCAAGTTCCCTGCATTAGAAGTGGCCATCATTCCTTACCAGCTCATTTACTTCTAAGGCCTGTCCTTTAGAAGTGTGGGAGCACTTCTCACTGGCTCAATTATTTGGTATACCTCAAGAAAGGACTTAATTTAAGAAGTGTTCTTATAACTCACGTGTGCACAGAACCGTACACTTGTCCCTGATGCGGTAACTCAAAGCCATACATCCTAAGTGTTTCCTGTTTAACCTTTCTTGTTCCACAGAAGGACCATCGTGACAACCTTCTTTGGAAAGTTTCTCGGTGACTAAAGATGATGTCTCTAGTTCCTCACACATGGCTTTTCGTGGTTGTAGGAGCACGTTGGCAGCGTGTGTGATTCTGCTGAATGTGCTGGAAGGGGTTTTCAGAGTGTTAGTCAAAGAGCAGTCCACGAATGAGGGATTGTGTTTCTCTTGTGGTTTCAAACCACTTTCAGTTCTGATGCTCTCGTTGCGTTAATATGCTTTTTCACGTGGTTGTGTTTTCATTTGTGAGTATTAATGGTGTTTTTGTTTTTTATTCAGATGACATGAAAATGGAGACTGATATTAAGAGAAACAAAAAGAGTCTCCTAGACCAGCATGGACAGTACCCCATATGGATGAACCAGCGGCAGAGGAAACGGCTGAAGGCAAAGCGAGAGAAAGGGAGGGGGAAAAGGAAAGCAAAGGCCGCCAAGGGGCTGGCCTGGTAGACTTTTAAGAACTTGGAAAATGCTCCATGGAGCAGATCTTTGATTAGAATGTGTAGGTTGATTTCAGCTTTCACCTAATGAAAACCTTGTTTCCATATTTTAACTTGGCCTGTTCTTCATTTCGGACCCAACACGATGCCTCAGATTTGTTTCGGGAGCTTGAATAAAATATTTTCTGTGATGAATGAAAGCTATCCTGATAATTTAATTGGATACTGTCCATTATGGAGGGATTATCAGACATCAAAATTCTGGCAGGTATGGACATGGTTGTAATTGTTTGTTCTTAGTAAAGATAAATGATATTATTCTGACAAATTTGAGCTAACCCATATTTAAAGAATACTGTTATTTTAAAATGTAATGTTAGTGGATCTTATAAGCAATACTCGTTTGGAGTTTTGATTTTGTATAATTTAGAATAAAAGATATTTTGTGTGTAGATCTTGAAGATCTTTTCTTTCATAAATCCTTAAAGTTTTCCAGTAGTAGAGAAGACCAATTCTTCAGTTAAATTTTTTTAAAAATCTTAAATTTTTGATAGAATATTAGCATGTACAAATCAGGGTGCTCCATCTTTTTAGGAGATTAGAACATCCTGGGAACTAGTTTAATGTTCTTCAGTTTTTGTATTATGTGGCCTAACATAATGCAGTATTTCCCAGAGTATGTTCCTCAGAATCAGTTTTTCCAGGTGCATGGTGAAAACAATACATTTAGTGATCACTTCAATTTGGGAAATGTACATACTTGATTCACAAAAAGTATTAGCTTGGCATTAGTATGGTCTTATAGAGATCAAGCAATAAAGAAACCTGTTTGACTTTTTGAAACTAGTGTTCTGAGGGAACAGAATATACTGTTGGAAATGCTCATATAATGAAATGATTTGCGTCAAATGCTACAGTTTACTAATTTCACTCTAAGTTTACTTTTAGTTAAGCAGTCTAAACTTAGCCTTCCCTCTGAAAACTCATTATAACCATATCAGCTATCATTATGTGGTCACTGGAGCAGCAAATGCTTATTGAGGGCCTGCTCTGTGACAGGGACTCTCCAGGTGCTAGGGATGCAGGGAACAAGACAGGTGGCTGTCCCCATGGACATCTGCTCAGAGGAGGCTGTGACTTCGGAGGAGAACCAAGTCAAAGTGAGAGCTGGGAGAATCAGGTCATGAATTTTGTGCCAGGCACACGGCTAGGCTGGGGCACAATATAGAGATAAATAGGACATGACCCAAACCTTAGAAGATTTGAATCTATAAAATTTAATGCCAGTAAAATATTAAAATTATTTTATCTAATAAGCTTTCCTCAATTTACTCAGTAGTTAGTTTACTGAGGAGTTAGTGGATTTTTAAATATTTGGAATAAATTTTCCCAAAAGAAGCTAATAGAAGATGTGAGTTGGAAAATAAATGTCATTCATGGCCTTGTGGTATAGTTATAAACAACAGCTAGAGTTTGTGAGGAAAAAATAAATACATAAATGTTTATTCATAAAATAAAAAGTTGCTATCTGATTAAGCCACTAACAGTATCAGCCTAAAACCACGAGCTAAGTTGTTTACCTTTTTTTTCCATCATAAGAATTGTCTTCATTGGTAATGTTACACACTTGGTGCTTATTTAAATTTTCGTAGCAGTGGCAGGTACTTTTAAACTGGATTTTAAATTGAAGTGAGAGGCCAGTGATGGATATGTTCACATTTTCCGTGGGGAATAACCTCCAGTTGGACTCGGATGGTAGTAGCTTTGAACCTTCATCCAGGGCCTCAGTGATGTTCAGTGTTCACTTGTTTGTCCAGTCAGGATTTAACTTAAAAGTTAACAACATCAAAAATCAAAACAGCACTATCAAAAAGCTTATTTGGGAAACATGTTCTTGAGTGCCCTATGGCCCCTGGAAAGGGGGCTATTAACGAGAAATTGTCTTGCACTGGGTTGTGCTTGGGTCCACTAAGGCACTGAGTTGCTCAACTGCATGCCAGCAAGATTCTTCCCACCTCAGATTTTGGCAGGAAACTTAGACTGGCATTCTGTGATATTGTGATTAATAAGAAATATATATATTTGGTCATTCAGATGACCAAAATATATTTCTCATATATATTTGGTCTTTGTCCACGGTTCCTGACTCACAGCTCCCCAAACTCTTGGAATTTCTTTAGTGTTGAGAGTGATAAAGATGTCCTTTGTTATGTTAATGAGGCGGCTTTTGGAATGCACCTAAGGATGGGGGCTGGTTGCCCACGAAGCCAACCATGTGATTAGAGGACTGGAACTTTGAGTCCCATCTCCTGATTTCTGGGGAGCGGAGTGGGGGCTGGAGGTTGAGTCAATTGCCAGTGACTTAGTAAATCATGACTATGTAATGAAGCCTCAGTAAAAACCCCAAAAGACAGCTCGTCAGCCCTTTTTTGGAGAGCTTCCACATTGGGGCACCGAAACTTTTCCATGTGCCACTGTGCCAGGCCCCAGCCTCCACGAGGACAGAAGCTCCTTTGCTCGGGGACTTCGCCTTTGTATCTCTTCATCTGGCTGTCGATTCGTATCCTTTAATATCCTTTGTAGTAAATCGATAATCTAGTAAGTAAATGGGTTTTCTTGGCTTCTGTGAGCCATTCTATGAAATTAATGGAACCCGAGGAGGGGGTTGTGGGAACCTCTGATTTACAGCCAGGTGGTCAGAACTACAGGTGACAACCTGGGCTTGTGGCTAGAGTCTGTAATGGAGAGGAGTCTGTGAGACTAGCCCTTTACCTGTGGAATCTGAGTCTATCCACAGGTAGATAGTGTCAGAAGTGAGTTGAATTCTCAGACACGCTGCTGACGTTCAGAACCACTGGTGTGGGGGAGCCACACACACCCGCACGCACGTACTCGCGTGCGTTGGAATCCAGTCCAGGAACCCTTTGCACATTCCAAAGTGAGTACAGGGGTCTGGTCACTTCTCTGTTGCTTTATTCCTAAAGATTATAAATTGAGAAGTATAGCATAGTCCTGTAATCTTTTAAATAATTAGCTTATTTAAAAAAGTTGGTCCTCGCGGTCGGCCCAGTGGCGCAGCAGTTTAGTCTGCGCTTGGCAGCCCGGGGTTCACGGGGTTCAGATCCCGGGTGCCCGCTGACGCACTGCTTGTCAGCCATGCCGTGGCGGAGTCCCATATAAAGTGGAGGAAGATGGGCATGGATGTTAGCCCAGGGCCAGTCTTCCTCAGCAAAAAGAGGAGGATTAGCAACGGATGTTAGCTCAGGGCCGGTCTTCCTCGCACACACACAAAAAATCGGTCCTCTTTATTTGACACTGATGTTTTCCAGAGAGTTGATGTAAAACCACCAGATGGCGCTCAAGCTAAGAACCAAGTCGTTTTTGGAATTAGATGGAGTGGGATAAATCACATTAGGAACTGAATGTAACACTTTATTTTTGTTTTTTAACAAATTAAATTTAAAATTAAAATATTTAAGAACAATCAAAATTGCTTTCATTTATTGGTTTCTTTGTATGTCAGGCCTTGGTCTAAATTATTTAATCCTAAACTCTTCAATCGAAGTATTAACTCATTCAATCCACCCAGCAATCCAATGAATTTGGTACTAATATTATCTCTTTTTATACATGGGGAAACTGAGGCACCCAGGCCATATAGCAAAAACTGGGAGAGCTGGAATTCAAATTCAGGCAGTCTGGCTCCAGAGCCTATACCCTTACAATGCGTCTCATTCTGTCTCTCAAGGGTGTGCAAACTCTTGCTAAGAGAGAAAGGTAATTTTAGGATAAAATACCTATATTTGGGTCAAACAGTGATGCAGGCTCAGGTTCAGATAAAGAGCTGGTTTCAGGAGGGAAATGATTTATAGACCCCTTCTCAAATCTCTGGGCCTAAACCAGACCGGAGTTCCCAGGTGGGACCCCCGGGGATGGGCCGAGCCAATCCTAAGGTGTGGCCCAGCATCAGCGGTGCCCAAGGCGGGCACCAGAGAGGACGCGGGGACCGCAGCTGAAGCTCTAGGGTGGGGTCAAGTCGCAGTTTTGACATCTTTTTTTCTAACGCCATGTTCACGTAGATACACTTGTCCCCACTAGTTCACATGCTGCCTAGAATAAACGTGCAGCAGAATATATTTACTTATTAGGAAATTTGGGTATTTTCAAAATTTGGACCTATATTTTCTAGGTTATGATTTTAGGAGTTGGAGAAAAAAGAACTGACTGTAAATGACTTGATGTAAATATGTGAAAGGGACTGTTGGTGACAGTGACCATTGGTGTGTAGTTTAATGAAGCGCTAGCCACAAAATAAAATAAATGGGAGGACTCTAAAAGACCTCAAGGAATCCTCCAGTTGATAACTACTACAGTTGAGATGCAGATGTTGGGCTGTTGGCTAAGCTCACTAGCTAAGTGACTAACTCCTGAAGCCACCTGGCAGAGTGATTCAAATTCATGCTCGGCACAAAATATAATTCTTTTTCCTTGTGTTTGCCGGCATATAAAAACACCATTGCAACAGACACCGACCAAATTTACAAGGAAGTGTTGTGGGGAGTCCGGAAATGTTAAACCCTCAGGCCAGGTCAAAGGCCAGTCTGCTGTTCCAGGGCCCTATCGGGCAGCCAGGGGCCAGGTTCATTTGCTTACAAAAACCCCTAAATTTTATGGAGTTGAATGCCAAGGGTCATTGCACCTATTTTAGAGCAGGAGAAAAAGATAATGTGATATCAAATAAGACTCATTTGGTAGAATAATAGTGATAAAAACCAACATTCAGAGAACGCTTACAGTGTTAAATGCTTTACCTATATAATTTCATTTAATCCTTAAAACTACACTGTGGGATCAATACTCTTATTATCCCTATTTTCAGATGAGGAAACAGCTTTGAAGAGGTAAGTAAACTTGCCCAAAGTCATGCAACGGCTAAGAGGTGAGCAAAGCCATCCCAGAGTGTAGCCTGAATGCCTCTGGTGGGAAGCCTCCGAGAGAGACTTCGATTCAGTCTAAGGAAGACCTCTCTAACCAAGATGCTGGGAGATGGAACAGGCAGCCTTGGGAGAACTACCGGTCAGGCGAAGGCGGGACGGCCGCTTAGTTGGCATGTAGCAGAATGGATTCAAATACTGCATGGGAATTTGGGTCAAAAGCTGCCCAAGTCCTTTCTGGTTAAGAAATGCCTTGCAGGAAGTTGTCACATCTGATGTGTGTGGTGCTAATTTTGCCCTTATATAGTGTCATGGCACCACATGATTGCAGACTTAAGTATCTTTTTGATGGAAATAACAAAATCTGAAATCTCCTTAAATTTGTTAATGTTGTGAGGTCTGGTATTCATTCCACTAAGTTCCACTTTAAAGTATGGAAAAACGTTATAAACATCTGCTTTAAACAATGAACCGGGTAAAGTCCTTTGCATTTTAATTTAAAGAATGGCATATTTTTATAATGCATTAGGTTTATAATATGCAGAATGTATTTAATTTCCTAAAGTGATGACTTTTCTTGGCATTATGCTATCTTATGAAACACTTTCTCACTCTCACATTGAGTCTTTATAGTTTTCAATATCAGCAAAACCTTTAAATAGTCTTAGTTGGATGTTGTGTATCATTGTACAGTAACTGCAAGTACATATGGTATTTCTGATCCGTATAATAAAGTACATTTGTCATGTATCTTGTGATCTGCATACCTTTCAGCTGTTACTTCATAAATCTGTTCCATCAGAGAACTGCTTTGTACAGCCATGGTTGAAGCTGCTTTTAATAAACTAATATTTTGTGTCTTTTATATGTAATCAACAAGGAGTATTATAGACTTGTGCCTCTGTGGAGAAACATTCTGCTAAACTTCTTTTCTCTTGACAATAAAAGGAAAAAAGGGCTTGGGAAAAGCACAGATGTTCAAGAACATATGTTGTTTGCTCCTAAAAGTCAGCCGAAGATCTTTTGTATTGCTTCAGGGTTTTTTTGTTTTTTTTTTTTAATGCTTTAGAGAAGAGACAGTTTGAGATAGGTGATGGGGGGAAGACAGAGTCACAAGTTTCAGTGAGACATCAACATTGGGTGCTATTGGTCAAAATTCTAAAATGACTCTGGGACAGCT
This sequence comes from Tapirus indicus, assembly GCA_031878705.1. Taxonomy (NCBI): domain Eukaryota; kingdom Metazoa; phylum Chordata; class Mammalia; order Perissodactyla; family Tapiridae; genus Tapirus; species Tapirus indicus. The sequence goes on along the minus strand of CM062918.1, from coordinate 150,584,298 downwards.
TTGCTTACCTTTTAATAGTTACATGACTTTGGGCAAGTTCATTTTCCTCTTCAAATAAATTCTAATTTGCCTGTACAAAGAGGTGATATTCTCGAGCAGAGCTGTAGGCAGTTGACCAAAGATTGGTCATTCCCATGAGTCCCTATTCAGGCATAAGCATTCTGCTCTAGTTTTAGCATTTGTTCCCTCCCAAACTTCAAATTAACAGTGTCTTTGCAGAAGCACAGGTATTTAATAATTCAGGTAACACCTTGAAGAATTGTATAGAGGCTTATGTCTTTCCCCAGCTGTAGAAATTTGCTCAGTGAGTCAGCTCTCCACGGACTAGGCAATTGTTTATTGGTAACTGTACAGTCATGCCTCGCTTAACAACTGGGATACGCTCTGAGAGATGTATTGTTAGGTGATTTCGTCATTGTGCGATTTCATCACTGTGTGAACATCACAGAGTGTAATTACACAAACCTAGATGGTATAGCCTACTACACATCTAGGCTCTATGGTACTAATCTTATGGGGCCACTGTCAAATATGCAGTTCATCGTTGACTGAACTGTTATGCGGTGCACGACTGTACAGGAAAAGATTCTTGGAAAGTGCTTAAGAAAAGGAAGCTATATGCCTTAGGTGAAGTTGGTATCCGTGTCCTTTATAAGCCTATGAATCTTTAAGAAGAGATGCCATAAAGAGAATGGGAACCAGCTGTTCCAAATCTCCACTGACGAAACGGGTTTTAACTGTAGCAGAAGGGATTTGGGTTAAATGTAAAGAAGAACTTCCTGAATGTGAGGGTTATTTAAAGCCAGGTAGGGATTGAAAAGAGGCTGCTGAATTGTCTCTCTTGAAAGAGAGAGAGTGCTGGAGAAAGAAATGGAAGGGGGCGCAGAGTGGGAGATCCCCACTTAAGATGGTTTAAATGTAATTCTGCCCAATGGTTGTGAGCCCTTTATTCTCTTCTCACGCTCACGTCTCAGGTTATGAGGCTTAAAAGGTCAGACCTGAAGAGTATACATTAGTCATTAGAACTACAGTGCCAGAGGACCCCTGGGTCTGGAGGTCCTTTTGATGTGACTGTTAATTGAAAAGAAATGCTAAGGTGTGACCAGTGGATGAGGAAATGGACCCATGGTTAATTTTCCACCCTTGTCGTTAAAGAGCAGTGTACACACTGAGCTCACAGTGGCAGGGAGGAGTGGACAGGCAAAGGGTTGGTGGGCTGAGACCACTTGGGCTTGAGATGGGTTGGAGGGCTGGGGACCAAGATGGCTGCTGTGTCACTGCTGGACCCGTGCCAGCTGAATATTTTCACCAGGAAATCTCCAGCAAGACCAGATGGTTGCAGATCAAACTTGGCACTTTGAATTCCAGAGAGCAGAGACTGTGAGGGAGGAAAGATGGACCCTTATTTTTCCTCCTGATGTCACCACCCTGCCCTGTCCTCATTCTCTTTTGCACCTCCCTTTTCTTTAGTCTTTCTTTTTCGGTCTGTTTTTCTGGTGTATTACTTTTTTATTTTTGCTGAGAAAGATTCGCCCTGAGCTAACATCTGTGCCAATCCTCTTCCATTTTGTATGTGAGTTGCTGCCACAGCATGGCCACTGACGAGTGGTGTAGGTCTGCACCCGGGAACCGAACCCAGGCTGCTGAAGCAAAGCATGCTGAACTCCACCACTATGCCACAGGGCCGGCCTCATCATACTACTTTTTTTATAATTTATTTTTTTTAAATAAAAACTTAAAGCTGTGGGTCAAACATTTTTTATTTACTTCTTATGGAAAAAAAATCCCACCAAGTTTAGTTATAAGTGCTTTTTGTTTATAAATGACTGCAGGCATTTTTCTTTGCAGCCCAGTGACAATAGTAGAAATAAATTTCCTGCTTCCGTGCTGTTTCTTTTCATCACTTCGTCTTTCTCTTCCTCTGTATTTCCCTCTTTTTTTTCTATTTCTACACTGGCTGCTGCTTCTGTGTGGACATGAATTTCCTCCTTGGGCTCCAATCACTACCCATCTTGCATTCTCCCTCTCCCTCCCCACTTGGCTCTTCCCCTTTGATCTCAGTCTCTCCACTCATTATGTTTTCCTTCCTCTTCCTTTTCACCCTTCTCTCCTAACCATAACTGGATGCATGAATGGAAAATATGCTTCACAACAGGGCCAGGCAGATGGACTTGTCTGCTTTTGTAAACAAAGTTTTATTGGAACATAGGCGTGACCACTCATTCATGTATTGTCTCTGGCTGGTTTGTGCTATGAAGGCAGAGTTGAATAGTTACAAATAAGACCCTCCTCTGGCCTGCAAAGCCTAAAATGTTGACTATCTGGCCTTTTAAGAAAAAGTTTGCTGAATCCTGCTTTAAAATATTTTCTGTATGTATTAAATGAAGGCTTTTGTTGTTTATTTGGAAATTCAGGTGAGTCGGGTCTGTTTTATGTCTCCCATCCCTCCTTAATGAAATTAAGTCCTATTTTATATTTGCAAGTTCCCCTCAAATGTCTTACTTGAAGGCAGTGGTATCCAAAAGAAAAAAGACAATTAAGCTCACCCTCACTGACTATCAGAGCAAGATGGGTAACACCAAAGAGTTGTTTGTGGTGTACGGTGTGTTTCGATGTGTTCTCCACCTTCCACCTCTCACTGGGCTGTTTTTAATCTTCGGACAAAAAAAAGATGATTCCATTGTAAAGCTTTTCAAAAATCTCATAGCTAACTTTTCTAAGTCTACAAACCATTTCTGGAAGTGTTAGATGCTGGAGAAAGGACTTGTTCTGAGTTAACATGGCACCTAGGACATTGACACACGTAGCAGTGTTCCAATTTAGTTGGCTTTGGTGGGTGGTCTGGTTGAAAATGTTTCACACAAATACACTTAGAGGTTGGGTTCATTAACGTGAAATTAATATGGACTAAAATGGTCATAGGATTTAAGGCTGAAAAATGTTTTAGAGATCACCTGTTTTAAGCCTGTGCTTTTCAACAGATGAGGAGACTGAGGTCCCAATTTCCCGAAGATACTAGGAGTTCATAACAGAGTCCAGGAGCCCAGGTCTCCTCACTCTCAGACCGATCTTTTTCTGAAGCATAACACGGTGACAACTAGCCACACAAACATACCATTCTGAATAATGTCAAGACTAATTCTATTCCTTTCCTTTCTATAAAAGGGACTGATAAACTAATCTGCGGTGTGTGATTAGTGGTTCATTTCTGCTGTGGGTAATAACCTGACCTTCCCCACTGGTGGCTGTGCCCTGCCTCACAGGTGGTATAATATCTTCAGTCAAAACAAACCAAACCAACAACAAGCCTGCCCTCTTCCCCTGTGCCACCCACAAAAGGCTGGATTGTTTTCTTCGTCTCCACTCTCTTCTAAGTCACCCTGTGTAGTTGTCAATTTCTCTTTTTAAAATTTTTATTATTTTTCTCATAAAAGTGACATGTATATTGTAGAAAATTAGAAAATCCAGGAAAATCTGAATGAAATACAATCATTTGTAATCCAACCACAAAGAGAATATGTACATGTGTGTATATTTTCATAATTGTCTTAACACTAATTTTATGTTCTGCTTTCTTAACTTTATATCATGAAGATTTTTTCCATGACACTGAAAATTCTTTAAAAGTGTTTTTTAAAAAGTACCCTCATATTCTGTCTTGTGGGTAAACTATAAATTTTCTTGTTTGCCTATTTTTGGACATTTAAAGTTTTTCTGAAATATGTTTTTTGCCATTAAAATATTTCCCTGTAATAGTCATGGCTTTACCAATCCTTATCTGATTATATTATATTGTAGAAGAGTTCTAGAGGAGAACGAACTTTCCTTAAAAAGACTCCGGATCCAGAAAGCCATGCAGCTTTCCGGAAAGGCTGAGTAATCCTTCCCGGAGTGAGTGACGGCCTGCCTGTCTGGGGCACACTTGAAGGGCTATAAATTAAGCCTTTAAAACAGTCTTTTCAATATGTCAGTTTCCAGCTGGGAAACTTCCCATGGCTGCAAGATCAAATCTAAGCTTCTTCGTGTACACTCTTCCCACTGATCTCCCCACCACTGCAGTCTGCATCAGCCCCCATCTGTCTGCCTTGAGGCATCAAGGAAACAGCCCCTGACTGGACCAAGTGTCAGGAAACTAGGATTCCAATCCCAGCCCTGCCACTTAGTGGTATGTGACCTTGGGCAAGTAACTTAATTTCTTTGAGCCTGCTTCCTCAGCTTTAAAATGGAAATAATAAAACAGACCTTGATTTGTGGGGCTCCCGTGAGATAATATATGTAAGAAATGTTTTTAATCTGTGCAGCACTGTGTAAACGTCAGGGGCTGTAATGGTATTGAGACGCCTCTTGGGGTAGTGTGGTAGTTATTAGTGCCGTCCACCAGATATTTCTGATTCCTTTTGGCTCATGGTAGAATTTCACTTCCCCACCCCCTTCATTAGGATGTGACCACATGACTGGCTTTGGCCAATGCGAGATGAGTGGAAGTGACATGTGTACCTATGAGCAAAATCTTTTAAGAGCTAGGCCTCATCAGCCACTCTCTCATTCTCTCTCTCCCATGAGGAAGGGCAGCGGTTGCTCCGTGAGAAGGAATAGCAGTGCGGAGCAGAATCCCCAGCCAACCAGTGACAATTATCTCACAGCCTGAAATACGATGTCTCTTCACCTTTCTGCTTGAGAAAGGTTTGAGGATTGCTGGTCTGCCCTTTCTTATGCCTTGAGGGCGGGGACTCTAGACCGGGGCAGATGGCCCACTGGCTCTTGCACGGGTCTGCCTGCGAGACTTAACCTCTCTGTGCTTGTTTCTGCGTCTGTCACAGGGGGACAGTGGTAGTTCCTACCTCACGGGCGGTTGTGAGGATTCGATAAGAACACACGGAAAACAGTGCCAGCGCCCACCTGGCACCTGTCAGCTCCCTGTAAACGGCGGTTCTGTGGTCACACGTCTCCTTATCTCCCTCCTTCACTCCCCAGGTCCCTTCTGCCTCCGGTTTCTGGGAAGACACCCTTAGAAGCCCCAGAATCAGTATTTGCTGTAGGTCTAACTTCGCACCGACATCTGATATCGGGGGAGAAGTTGGTACCCTCGCCCCGAACATCCTTTGATGCACAGCGTCTGCTTTGTTTTTTGATGGAATCATCACCGTCAGGTGGGTCAGGCCCTCTATGTTCTCGCAATAATCCCTGCTCCCGTTTGATACACGGTCACCTGTCGACCTGCAGGAAGTCTGCCCTCCACAGCAGCTCTGGCTCGCGGGTCTCATTCTCCCACGTACGCTGGGTCTGTCGTTGCCGGGCCTCTCGGCTTCCACTGACTTTTCTTCTAAGAATATCTTCTCTTTTTTTTGTATTTTTTTATTATGGTAAAATGTACATAATATAAAATTTACCATTTTAACCTTTTTTTTTTTGGCGAGGAAGATTGGCCCTGAGCTAACGTTTGTTGCCACTCTTCCTCTTTTTGCTTGAGGTAGATTAGTCCTGAGCTAACATCTGTGCCAGCTTTCCTCTATTTTGTATGTGGGTCGCTGCCACAGCATGGCTTGACGAGCGGTGTGTAAGTCTGCGCCCGGGACCTGACCTATGAACCCTGGACCGCTGAAGTGGAGCTCGCAAACTTAATCACTACGCCACCAGGCCGGCCCCCATTTTAACCATTTTTAAGTGTACAATTCAGTGGCATTAAGTACATTCACAATGCTGTGCAACCATTGCCACTATCCGTTTCCAGAATGGAAACTCTGTACCCATGAAACAATAACTCCCTACACCCCATTCCCCTCAGCCCCCGGTAACCCTTATTCTATCTTCTGTCTATGAACTTGCTTATTCTAAGTATACCTAATACAAGTGGAATTATACAATATCTGTCCTTCAGCGTCTGGCTTCTTTCACTTAGCATAATGTTCTCACGGTTCATTCATGTTGGGGCATGTGTCAGAATTTCATTCATTTTAATGGCTGAATAATATTCTGCTGTATGGATATACCACACTGTGTTCATCATCTATCGCTGATGGACACTTGGGCTGTTCTGAGGGGAATATCTGGAGGCCCACGTGCCAGCTCACCCAAGTTCTCCACTCTCAGACAACCTTTCCTCTTGAAACTCCTTTGTCTGTACCCTTTGTCTGCCTCAAAGTCGTGTACTGAATGACGAAAATATTGGGAAAGGGGTTTGGGGAGGAGCAGAGGGAGAGTTCACAGACTGTATAAATGCGGTAGTGATAGATTTTTATTTCTTTTTTAAAAAAATGCATGATTATTAAAAATACTCTTGGTTAACTATTATAATCAAAATATGTTTCACATTTTTTGGTAGCTGATTTCACGCATTTTCCAATACTTTTCACTGCTACAAATAGCTTTTTTTCATGTAGAAAGTTGATGGTGAGAGATATACGGAGCCACTCAGTGCTGTGCTTATGCTGACTTGTGATATCTATTATTTTGTTTGGTGATTTAACTTCTGAATTTTGGGGGGCTGCATGGCTCGTGTCTCCGGCATAGTATTTTAAGTTTCTTCAAGGAGGAGACCATGCTGTGATTTGGTATATCCAGATAGAGAACATTCGTTTCTTAAAGGGCTTGATACATACTTGGCACTCCCTAAAACGTTTTCTTTTGCTTTCTGTTTCTTCCAGCAACATCCAACAAAATATCAGGCAGCTGGTAGGCACGCTGTAGTTTACTATTTAACAAATTGGTCAGTCTATTGATTCCAGCTTTCCAAAGTGGCTGCTTTCTTTTTTCTTTTAATTTGACCCTAGAATATTTGACATATTCATCTTCCCTTGTAATCACTGATGTTCTAATTAGGATGCAGTCAATACGGATCTTGCGCTAAACAAAGTTATCAGTTTATATCAGCCATGCAGATAGAAAAAAATTTCAGGGGCAGAGGACGGAGGTTTTTCTTGCTAAATTTTCTCTTTTCTCTGTTTGCCTGTGCTCGTTTGTATCCCTGGTTTATGCAGTAAAATATGTTAGTGCTTTTTATAGTATCTTGAGTCCCTGAGATTTACCAAAGACAAATGTGATCTTAATACTATACTGTATTTCGTTTCACAGGTTTGTTTCATAACCTCAATAGTTATTTCTATTTGCAATTCTGTTTCCTTTCTAAATGTGTTAATAAAATGCTTGCATTAAGATTGGCTTGACTCCAGAATCTGATATGGTCATTCTTCAAGTAAGTGATAAAACTCGTGACAATATAGCACTTGGAGATCTCTGGATGCATCCTAACTATACAAGTGGGGAAACTCTTAGTTTCTTATAGAGTTAAATTAAGGTCAGACCTGGTTTCCGACACGAAGTTCAGATGTATTGGCAGATCCCCATGCTTGCATTTATTATACTGTAATTTGGGGCTTAAAGAGTTATATCCAGTCCATCCCCAACATCTGGATAGTGTTTATGACGATCACATTTGATCCTAATGTAATTTTGTTGGGGAATTCACTAGAATTCCTCTGTTGGCTACATTACAACTGAACATGAGATCTGCTAAAATATTACCAAAAACCAGTGAATATCCATAGAGAATACAAAAATAGATAGATTTCATCCCCCATCCCACCCCCTGCCACTAAGGCATCATGTTCTTCTATCTGGGCTTCCTTGTCTCCATTGATAAAAATGGGGGTGGTGCTTTAACAGCAGCCAACATTTGTCAAGGGTTTTGAACCTTGAAAAGCAGAGCAGGCACAAAAATCTTTCAAGGATGATTATTGCACATGTGCAACCACAATAGCAGTGCCATAGACTCAGCAGATATGGATGACATAAGCTTGATGGAGATTTTCTGTTTCATTTTCATTTTGATTTAGATGCTATTCTTTAGGGTTAGGAAAACACCACTTGGAAAGGAGAGCCAAAGGATTGGTTTTAACCACCCTCCCCCATTAATGGAAGCCCCAGATGAATCAAGTTGAACCTTTTAAGGGCTGTATAGAGAGCCTTTAATTATGTGAGGGGGACAAGAGGGAGGGCACGTGGGAAGTTTGGCAACGCAGTTTCAGGACCTCCCAGCGCTGCCAGAGGGAAGATTATTAGTGTATTTCATGTAATTTGTGCATAGCCTTGTACCCTTCCCATGAAATGATTTTAACATTCAAAAAGAGACAGATGGGAAGAGAGAAAGACAAATAGGGAAGGACAGAGACTATAACAGTATTTAGAGAGGGAAAATTATTTCATTAAATCTAAGCAGCACATGCTTTTCTGATGTGTAGCATATGCAAGTCTATGCAAATTATTTAATAGCAGTGCACTCAGAGTCATTTCCATTTCCTCCCTCGCTTGTGACGGGAATATTCCTTTTAATCAGATTAGATGACATCCTCTGCAAACTTTTGGGGGTTTCAACTTAATTTACCATGCTAAGTAGTTAGGGTAATTTGAAATAAAGCAATCAGTGGATTGAAAAGAATGAAGCCAAACCTCATTTCTGTCTTTGAGATGAGGAGCTGGCCGGTTGTGTGAGCCCCCCAGGACTGCTTCCCTCCCTGCTCCCCAGCCCCCCAGACCTCAGCAGAGTTTCCAATGGCCAGTTGCCGTGTTTTGACGGCACCTAGTCAGATCTGTTTCCCATCCGCGGAGCTTGCATGCGAGGCTGCATTCCATTCGACCTCCCCTGACTGTCACAATTTATGGTGCTGCCTCAAGCAATGATGGAAAGATGAATTCACGCTCCTTACAAACTTTTTCACCTGGGGAGGTCACAGGCCCCAGAAGGGGTCTTTGACAAGATCTAGAGGGGGCCTGCAGATATTCTATTTTGGAATAGAATATTCTGAACATTTGGGGAAGGGAGCAACATTCAGTCCATTGCCACCAACGGGCAAGGAAAGCCTTTCAGGGAAGAATCCATGCGGGACACACGCCTGACGGCGATGGCTCCTGATCAGAGGTGCCTGTGTTGCAGGGGTAGTGCCAGCCTTCGACAGAGCTGGGAAGCTTGTTCTGAGGCGTTGCTCACAGTTGTGTGGGCTTTGTGTTCAGAATTCCGGGAGGCGCGATTGTCTTGTAGTCGCGGGGTGATCGGTACCATTGACTCTCCAGCAGATGGCAGTAAAGGGTCTCGGGGGGGAGAGAGTTACTTTCAAAATCGCATCAAGTTGCAGTTTGAACCAGACTGGAGCCTGGTTGGCCTCCGGGTTCACAGTCCTCTGCTTTATGGGTGGTGGTGTTGGGGGAAGGGAAGGATTTTAATTGCTTAAACTAATTCCCTGCAAAGTGTTAGCAGATGAGGTTTAAATATCATCTATACTAAGGCTGCTAGGGATTTACAGCCACCAAGATATAAAAGAGAAAAATTTAATGGTGAAATTTCATGTACCAAGACAAGTAGGAAAAATTTCTTTCCCTCTTTTTTCTTCACACCCACCTTTTCCCCCAAGACAGTGCCGCAATCAGGATCTTGGTGTGGAGGTACGAGACCAGCTCCCTGTGGCACAGCGAGGTGCTTCTTATCAAAGGTGTGTTCGCAACCTTGGGAAGTGACAGAGATGGAAAAGAACAAGGTGTAATCAATTAACTTTTTAAACATTAATAAGAACATCATCTAACCAAAGAAGGCCCTTTCCTACCCGCAGGGAGGACGTGGGCCTACGGTTTCTGAGTGCCTGTTGGGTTTTTCCATTCATTGTTTTCGTTAATCCCGAGGCAATCCTTTAAGGTAGAGATTTCCTCCATTTCACAGAGAAGAGGAGGGATGGTCAGGGAAGTTAAGGAACCCACAGAAAGTACCCCACTTGGCATGTGGACCCAAATCTTAACCTGCCTGACCCCAAAGCCCAACCTGTCAGGAGAGGGCTCTACCACGTGACTACTAAAAATTGGAATGAGACTTCTTTCTTATTATTTTGCTTTTTTGTTGAATAGGTGAAACACACGCATGATAAATTCAAACACACGGTCACAAATAGGTTTCTCTCCTTCGGTAAAGTTTTCTGTGTATCCTGTCAGAAATATTTTGTGCTTTCATGAACCTATACATGTCTACTCTTTTTCCTGTTACATAAATGGTAGCACACTGCACAAAGTGTTGAGTCTGTCTTTTTTTACTTAATAATGTGTCTTGGAAGTGAGTTAAATAATTCTTTTTAACAGCTGCAGAGTTGAGAATACTTTCCATTGTATGTATGTACTACAATTTTATTTAGCTGAAATCGATTATTTAACTGATATATTTATTTAACTGAGATTGATGAACCTAACAGAGATTATGTTGTCAAAAGACTATATTCCTATCAGTGTAGCCAACCTTTAAAACCTACTTGATGAATAAATGTCTCAAAACTGGAATAAGCACATGGCCTCCCAGAGGGACTTAATAGCGCGTACGTTTTTGAAGAAAGTTGTTTTGTGTTTTAGAAATATATTATCACTCCTAACATGTGTGCCCACACACATATACACACACCCCTTGAGCTAGAATTAAAGGTTACAGAAGAGGGATACCAGCATCTGAAGATGTTCACGAAGAGCTGGCTGTGCTGATGGGATCCTGCTGCCACTTTCACAGGAGTTGAACACGGAAACGTGGTCTGTGGTCTGTCTAAATCTAAACTCTCTTTCTTTGGAGTAGGATGAGGTGGATCAGTAAGAAGAAAAGCAGGAATAGTTCAGCCTTCCAGGAGAGAAAGGGAAGGAAATAATAACAAAAGAAGAAATTCTAAAATCTCTGAAGATAAAAGGGGAAATTCTTTTCTAATCCAATCAACTTCCATCTCTTTGGATAGAATTCTTTCGGGGCTGATGTGACTGCTGGTCTGCTTTTTATGTTGACATCTTATTAAGGTGAATTACAACTTTAAAAGTGCTTGAGAGTTCCCTCAAAAGATGGAATTTATATCCTATTAATTTTGTATGCTCCCCAGAAGTTACAGGGGGGTTGTTTAAAAAAAGAAAAAAAAAGAGAGATAGATAACCCAGCAGTTATTTTCCCACTATCCACCTACATTTCAGGTCAGGCCCTGTCCAGGAATTTCCAGGATATCAGTGGAACATCTGTGATGATGAGACTTTCAAATATTCCACACAGTTTCATTTTTCCTCTATCTTAGGTTTTCCATTCAAATGGCAAATCTACGAAGTATCCGTTAAGTATTAATATGTATCCAATATTTCCAGTACGATACTTTTATTTCCACATTTGTGCTGTTAATGGCGTTTTGCCCTATTTCCAGATCCCCTCCCAATCCATTGCAAGCAACCGTTTGATCTGGAAGTCCAGGTATCTGGGGGCTGGTTTCCTGGCACTAACTGTCTCCGTGGCTCCTCTGCACAGCAGGCCACACTCACACCACATCCCACTCCATCTCCGTACACATCACCTTCTCCCTCATCTAAAGGCTGCAACACAAGCCTCTGGAAAGGTGGAGACCTCTTGCATTTGCTGGTTGCAAAGGACCTCAGAAGTAACGATACTAAAGCATGGGGCAGACAGTGACCTCCACTTGACTTAAATCAGGGGCCAGCCTGGTGGCATAGTGGTTAAGTTCATACTCTCCATTTCAGTGGCCTGGGGTTCGTGGGTTTGGATCCTGGGCACAGACCTATGTACCACATACAAAATGTAGAGGAAGATTGGCACGGATGTTAGCTCAGGGACAGTCTTCCTCACACACACACAACAGAACAAAACAAAAAAACCCCAAAAGACTTAAAGCAGAAACTGCCAGAATGGAGGAGACACATGTGATGCAGTGAACAAATGGAGTGAGTTGGGTTATGCAGAATCCTGAAGTTTTAAATTTGGAAGAAACCTTAGAGGTCATCTAGTCTAGTGGCTCCTGAGCCTGGCCATGAGCATCAACTGAGAAATATTAAAATACACACACACACACTGGCAGGAGTGAATTTACACCACATCGTGCAGGTACAAGAAATGTTGCATCGTTTATCTAAATCAAATGAAGGCAGTTCTGACCAAGGTCGGGGACTCCCCTTCTCCTTGGGTTGTGTAAGTGTTGCTGGGGACTTTTGTGTGGTTATACTAGTCAGCTCTTGCTGCAACAATGCGGGATCACAAGCTCAGTGGCTTACAAGGATACATTTATTTCTCAGGCTTACATGTCTGAGTTAGATGGGGCAGATCTGCTCAGGCTATAGGTTGGGTTCAGGTGTGCCCCATGAGTCTTTCGTTCTCCTTCAACCAGCAGCTACCCAGAACATGTTCTTCTCATGGAAAGTGCCAGGAACGCAGAGAGAAGACCAACCATGGAAGTCCACTTCCCACTCATGAAAGAAGTCACGTGCCCCAGCCCCGGGGAGGTGGGGAAGTATTCCCATCCACAGTGGGAGGGCGCTACAGAATCACGCGGCAAATGGGATGGATGTATAGTCCTATTACCGACGAGCGAGGAACTGCACCAATAACCCCCATCTTCAGCTGGCTTCCAAGACGTCTCACTTACGATTTTCTGTCTGCCTCACTGAACACTCCTTCGAAGTCTCTTTTGTGGGTCCTTCTCCTCTCCCTAAGCATTCGACGTTGGAGAGTCCCGGGGCTCATGCCTTTGCGTTCCTCTGTATGTGCTTGTATTCCCTTGCTCATCATGTTGTAGACCCATGGCTATAAATACCGAGGACACCCACGTTTCCATCTCCAGCCAGTTCCAGGCTCCAGATACGTATATCCTCCTGGGTGCCCAACAGACATCTCACACTCAGGATGTCCCTTCCAAAACTGCTCTACCTACACCCTTCTCTCTTTCAGCGATTGGAAAATCCATCTTCTCATCATTTAGGCCAACAGCCTCAGAGTCATCTTTGAGTCTTCTCTTTCTCTCACATCTTAATCTGATCTCTAGGCAAATCCAATGGGTTCTAACTTCAAAATAGAACCAGAATCTTACCATTTCTCACCACTCTTTGTCTGAGCCATGGGTATCTCTCACCTGGACTGCAAGATAGCCTCTTAACAGGTCTCCCCGCTTCTACTTTTGCCACCTACCATCTATTCAGAGTAATCCTTTTGAAATGTAACTGACGTCAAGTTACTCTTCTGCTCAAAATCCCATTTCACCCAAACTAAAAGCCCAAGTACTTGCAATGCCCTACAGCACCGTACATTATCATCCTCCATCTTTACTTCTCTGATAATCTCTCCTACCGTTTCTTCCTCACTTACTCTACTCCAGCCATACTGGCCTCCTTCTTGTTCCTTGAACATACCAGACATACTCTTGCCTTTGTGACTTGGCTTTCTCTTTCTTAAACCCTCTTCCTGCAGAGATCTGCTTGTCTCAGACAGCTCCCTCACCTCTATCTAGTAGTTGGTCGAATGTTGCCTCCCCAGTGGGACAAACTCTGGCCAATCTGTTTAATGCTGAACCTGATGCCTCTCCCCAGTCCTGAGCCAGTACTCCTTCCTGATTCCCCTTCAACGGCTCTGCTTCTTATTTTCCCATAACACTTACCACCTTCTAACAGTATATCATTTACTAATTTATTATGCTTACTGTTTATAGTAGGACAATTTGTCTGACGGATGGAGGTAAGATATCTTGAGGAAGGGACATCTTTTTTGTATTCACATGAGGGTTCCATATTTGCTAGCAGTAGCCTTCATTTGGTGCCAATTCACAAATTACTTATAGAATCCACTTCTTTTTCTCATTAACCCATGACAGTAAAAGTAGGACTATGTGGTTTCTAAGCAATTGTAAACACCATTGTAAATGTGGGCTCTGAAATTTCAAAAAGCAATTGCAGCTATGGACACTGAAGTCACTCAATTAAGTCATGCTGATGAGATTATATTAATTTTTATTTTAATTTAAATGAAAACACAAAAATTGCTCCAGAAAACTCTCTGGGCTTCCTAGAATACATCTATGGACCCTGATTTTGGAAACTCTGCTCTGTGGAATGATAATTCCTAAGCAGATTATAAGGCCACTTAAACTATAGCCCTGAGCTTGAAGCTTCTGGGATGTTCTACCACTGTTCCTGGTTCACCCTGTGAAATAAGCATAAGTCATGCTATTCCCTCCAAACCCTTTCTCTTCCAGTAGATCCAGTTCAAAGTACTAGATAAGCAGGTTGAAAACAAAAAGGAAACTGGTATTTATGGATCACCTAATAAATGCTGAGTGTTTTTGTATGCACTATCTCATTTATAGCCCCAACAAAACTACCGAATTATTTCCCCACTTTTACAGAACAAAAAGCAAAGTCAGGGAAGTTCAGTGACTTGCCCAAGGTCACATAGAAAGTTGTCGAATTTTTAAAGAAATATTTGTTATTTGGCAAATTTCAAACTTAAAGAAAAGTTGCAAGAATGACACAGAGAAATCTATGTCCTTCACCCAGAGACCTCATTTAAATGTTGCCGATTCTTCCAGTATTATTCTTTATGGCAAAGAATCTAATCCAAGGACACCTGCTGCACCCAATTGTGTTTCCAGTCTCTATTCTGGAACGGTCCTTAGTCTTTCCATTTTTGAAGATTATACACCTGCCATTTTGTAGAATGTCCCTCAATTTGTGTTTTTCTGATGCTTTCTCATGATTAGACCCCATTATGCATTTTTGACTAAAATCATGGATGCTTTGTTCTTTTCATTGGATCTTATCGAGAGGCATGTTGAGTCTGTTTGATCTGTTACTAGTTGTGTTAACTTTTACCTCTTGATTAAGATTGTGGCATCTGCCTTGTCTCTCTACCGTAAAGTTATTTTTCCCCTTGTTATTAATAAATATTTGGTGGGGAGATTCTTTGAGAGTATATATAATCTCATTCCACTTTCACCCGCTAGTTTGGCCATCCACTGGTATTTCTTGCAAGAGTTAATTATTACTACAGTAGTTGTCACTATGGTGGTTTTCTAATTCCATCATTCTTTCTGTATTTATTGGCTGGCTTTCTACTTTAAGGAAGAGTTTTTTCTTCTCTTCATTCATTCATTCAATCACTCATATCAGTATGGACTCGTGAATTCCTACTTACCAAATGGATTATAATCCATTATTGTCATTATTTATTTTGATGCTCAAATTGTCCCAGATTTGAACAGTGGGAGCCCCTTCAAAATGTCTTTGAATCCATGTCTTCTAGATCTGGAGTTTCTTTCATTATACCATTTACATTATGTTAAATAGAGATTAAGGGAAAAATAAATGCAAAATTAGAAAAGCAGTAAAGTAGGGTTAGTGTATGGCATAGGTTAAATACTCAGGCTTTGAAATCACAAAAATCTTGGTTAAAATCCTGGCTCTGTTTTAGTAGAATGATATCGGGCACAATGTCTGCCTTGCTATGCCCTCACTTACTTCTTTGTAAACTGGAGGTGATAAGATTCATGTACTAGGTCGAAAGAACTGCAAAAGATATGTGTTGTGTTGAAGAGATGTGACACAGTGCCTGGCACACAATTAGTCTGCAATACATGGTAGCTAGGATAAATAATTACAAGCCACACTCTTCTCACCTTTAAAATGGGGACAAAAATGTATCTCACAGAATTGTTAAAAAGATTAGATGAAGTAGCATATGCAAAACCATCTAGCACATGTAAGTATTAAAAAATGTAACTATTCTTATTAATATTATTATTCCCTGAGCTTCCATTTCCTCATCTTTAAAAGGGCGACACTATCCCTGCCACAGATTTGTTGTGAAGATTAAATGAAACTACACATGTAGAACTCCCAGCCCCGTGCCTGGTACTTAGAATGTACACCATACATAGGAAGCATTGTTATTGCAAAGCAGATTTAAGAACATCTGGAGAAGTTTTACAGGGAGAAAATACCACTTCACCTGAGGAAAATCATGTATGCTCTTTGTGTGTGTGTGTGTGTGTGTGTGTGTGTGTGGCGGGGGGAGGCCAGCGACCACTGCTTAGCACTCTCCAAGTCTGGGTCTCTTTCCCCGGATCCCGCTCACTCCTCTGGACTAAAGGAGATGCACCCTTCGGTGTGATTGGTTTGGGGAAGCGCAATGACTTAAAGATGCACTCACACGCCCTAGTCTCATTTTTATCCACTTGCCTCTAACAGGGTTTCTCGTCAGCCTCCCTGCTGATTGACTGCACTTCCTGTAATAAAAGAGCCCTCAGAAGTGACATGAAAGACATGGAGGTGGTCACCGAGCGATCAGCACCTCCGCTGAAATGGATATAAGGCCATGTCAATAGTAAAAGCAACAGATCAGCATTAATGTTTATAAGTTAATAAATCCTGCCTAGTTTAACTCTTCTGTTTTCATTTCATACCAAATAGCATTCAGTAGGTCTGCAGCCCAGCAAGTCAAATGCCAAATAAAGTCTATCGTTTGTCACTAAGACTGGTGACATTCGACACTTCGGCCTCAACACTCGGTAGGGAGTGCTTGCAAAACCTCGCCGGGCAGTTGTTGCAGAGAGAGGTGTAAGCGGCTGGATGCCAGCCTGGGACTGTCCCTTCTCATTCATTCATAATAAATGCCGCAGGCACTGCACGGTCCAGGATTTTACAAAAATGAAATTCAGTCCGTTCAATACTTGGAACACAGCTGGGTGGCGCTGACGCTCAAATAATCCAAGAAGGAGTCCAAAAACCACACACCACACGGATGATTTCATTTAATTCTCACAACAATAGTGGGCAGCAAAGACTAGTATTATCTCAGTGTATGAGTAGGAAACTGAGGTCAAGAAAATGCCCTTCCAAGGCCCTGGGCAGCGGCTCCGGGAGAGTCACAGGGAGGCAGCCAGACCCCAGGGTCCAAGCTGCATCCTCCTGTAGACACCGGAGGCATCAGTTTTGTTATTACTGCTCTTTTATTTCCGACACTTCTATTGGATTGAGCCCTGGGAATCACTGGGCTGAGCAATGACCTCCGACGACGCTGGATCACACCGTTCCCTCCCACGGCCGCACGCGTCCCGCTCCTCAGGCCCCCTCTTTTCTGTATCTCTTTTCTCTGGATAGTCTCTTCTCACTTTCTTTTCCTCGCCTTTCTCTTTCTTTCATGGAGTTCAACACGCCTTACTTTTCCCTTGCTGCACTGTTTAGAGTCAAGTAGATCCTCGGAAAATAACAGAAGGATTGATCAAAAAAGAGGAATGAACACTTGGGATAGTTTGGGGTTTGGGCACTGAGAATATGTCGTCTCAGTTTCTCTGTGCTGTCCAGATAATCTCCTCATCGTCATTGCAAATACGATTGCGGTTCTAATTCCACAGAAGCAATTTTTCTTGGGTGTGCAGTGTTTTGGGTACCCTTCTAGAATAATCTGAGCTCCTTCCTACAATAAAGTAGCACTTAAAAATGGGTAGTTTTATTTAGAAAAATTGAAACAAGAGAATGATCCTTGAAAGGCCCAGACCCAAACCCGTACCTCTGTAAATGCATCAAGTCAAGGCTTCACACGTCGCATCGACCGGGCTGGGCCCTGAATGCACAGTCAGTGATGCCAGTTTATCTTGTGTTCTTTCTCTGTGCTTCACAAATCCATTTTGTACCCCTTCATTCTTAGTTAAATTATTGAAGACTTATGCTTTTCTAAAAGGCTTCTTATGTAGCCCAGATATCTTAAGCAGAAAAACTACAATTTAGTTTTGGGTAACGCATCCTCCACTTACCGACTGACACACGGGCATCAGCTGGGTTTTAGCAGTACCTTTAGGGTGGCCCCATCTTTCAGGAAACAACCATTTTTCTTTTTTCTACCCTTTCTGTGCCAACTGAAGTGAGACTGGCCTTTTAAAATAGAACAATGTTTAGGTACAACCTTTATTTTTAAAATCACTCGTGCTTATAGAACCTGCTGTTTAAAATCCTTGTCATCTGGCACTTTATTCTGTGGGCTCTTGTAAACACTTAGATCCTTTCAAGGGATCCATTCTTGTTTCTCAGGAGGAGAGGCAGATTGCTAAAATCATCAATGTGCTTCCAATGTTGTTGCATAAGTCATCCCAGTCTTTGTAAGGACACGCAAATAGACCTGTGTTTGATATGAAGGGGTGAAGGAATTGTCTTTGATTCCTAACTTCTACCCAATTTTTCACACAGTCTTTTTCAGACACATCAGATAACCATACTATTTTGTGTGTGTGTGAGGAAGACTAGCCCCGAGCTAACATCTGTCGCCCATCCTCCTCTTTTTGCTGAGAAAGACCGGCCCTGGGCTCACATCCGTGCCCATCTTCCTCTACTTTATATGGGACATGGCCAGGGCATGGCTGACAAGTGGTGCGTCTGTCTGCACCCGGGATCCGAACCCGCGAACCCGGCACCGCCGAAGCAGCGCGCGCAAACTTAACCGCTGCGCCAGAGGGCTGGCCCCAACCATGCTATTTTAAAGGCCCTAAATTGACATTTGGTTCAGGACGGGCCCTACCCTCCTCTCAGAATTTTGGATTCTAGCCTCAAAATATACATCAGGCTTGGAATTTAATTTAATTCTTGGAAAATAATTTCTTCATAGATTTTTTTTTTATAAAGAAGAGATTTCAGAAGTCTGATTAGGTGGTCTCCACACAGAGACCTACAGGACGCTTCCCGATTTGTGCAGGACCCTTGCGTAACAGGACCACGGGTGCTCAGTCCCACCTGACCAACAGCCGGGACGGCTCTGCAGCCCTCCCGCCGTTGCTGACGTGGGCTTCCATTCGCAAGCGTCCAGGCCCGTGGGAGCTCCAGACTCGGAGCAGCTCCACAGGGGCCGGGCAGGATGACAAACAGGCTCATTAGTGATGTGTGCAACATCCACAAAGGCCTCTTGCACCTGAGACACGGAAAACGTTAAAGAGGAGAACAAGCTTGGCTTCTGCAAGACAAATGAAAGTAGAAAGGTGAAAGTAAAAAGAGCACGCACTCCGTGGGGAGAAGAGGAAGGAAGAAGATACTGGAATTGCTCTCCAGGAGTGGACCTCAAGAGAGACCTCTCTCAGAGAGTCGCAGGTGAGGGTGAGCCATCTCCTGCCGCCTGCAGTAACCTTGTGACTTCAAGGAGGGGAACACGGTCTGTCAGCTACTGCCTTCGCAGACAGATGATCATTTTAGCACCAGCACCCCACTCCTCCCCTCTTTTCTCATCAGCTTCACTCTCTCCGGGAACATTCTGTGCTCCTGTGATGGTGTTTCCATGGAGACACAGTTGGCCAGGACTGTTCCTTTCCTCGTTCTGATGCTCAGACAGAGCAAGGCATCTCGCTGCACTTAGAGGCCCTCCTGGTGCAGAAGGTAGGCTTTGCATTATGAAAAACACTGCCCTTCAAAAAGGAGACACCTTATAATTCCAATGACACTCAACAATTTGGATGTCCTTTTGTGGCAAAGGAAATCAGTACCGCTGGCATTATCTTAAAGTCGGCCACAAGTGGGACTGTGCATATACAGCAACATGGAGTCTCCTTTGTACTGAAAACACAGCTTTGTACATCCAGGTCTCTAGGTTGAGTCATTTAACAGACTGCCAGTAGATGGCACCATGGGCATCCACTATCAGACCCAACGTTGAGAATATTTATCTTCTCAAAGCTCTTCTCAAAATATTAAGCAAAACTTTGACTGAAACGCAACCGTATTTGGACAAGCACGTTTATTTTACTTTAGTGCTTTGTTATTAGAAACCTACATATGTGTGTGTATATATTTTACTATCAAACCCTAAAGTTATGGAAAGTATCCTGGATGGTTAGGATGGACTGTAAACTTTTACAGTATTATTTGCAGGCAGATTTTTCAATTTCTTATTTAAGCTAACTTTTTCTTAATATGAGCTTTAGTGGTTATGTGTCATGCCATTGCTCAATGAAACTCGGGAGAATATTTTTCATGATTTAAATACCCCTGTAAAAGAAACTCATTCATATAAGAAGACACAAAAATGCAGTTTAATGCATTGTGTGTGTGTTTTAAAGAACAATGTAAATAAATGATTTTATTCCAATGAGCCCATCTATGTGGAGACGGGCACACACACATGGCTCTTGATCAAGATGAACAAATACGTGGATTTGGTTTACTATAGGAACGCCACCCCCATCTCTGACTCCACCCCACCCCCAAACCTGAAGATTTCAGAGTAGGAAATGACTCTCAGGATTCAGCTGTAGGTATAGCATTTGGAAGAGAAGCTGTCCCTTAACTAAACAAGCCATTGCCTTGGGTGGAAGACTGAACAAAACCTTCAGCTATCTCTTTGCGGGTATTCTCCTTGCTGGGTAAGCAGACAAGACGTGTGGAGTACAAACAAAAATGATAGGGCAGATTGGAGTGTCAAAGACTGAAGTTGAACGCCAGAACTGTATTTGGAATGGAAGCAAAGGCAGGGGCCAATTATCAGATGGATATTAATGAGAGACACCAAATTCCAGAGGCACACGTAAAAGGGGAGACCGTGGGAACATGCACGACTCAACACAAAAGGTGCACACACAGGGTTGCTGGAACTTGTGAGCAGGGGGACAAGATTAGCTTCCTAAGATGAATACTGTTTGCTTGTAATTTTGTTCCACTTGAATATGCAAGATCTACCTTCAAGGGTGCCTCTTCGCCCTTCTCGATGGCACTCCTTTTGTGTGTGTGTTTACAGTATCTCACAGACTTACCAATCTCTTTTTGATCACAAATATTGACTTCAATCATTAATTCAGAGTTTACTCAATTTCTAGCTTTGACATAAAGTTATATCTTGCAGAAAAATAGAATAGTTCTTTGCGGTAACCTGGTTATCGCAGGGGAGGAGGAGTCTGGGGGGCGTCCAGAGAGGGTGAGCCGCTCTTGGGTTTCTTGGGGAGTTTCAATCATTTGGGGTGCAAGTTGGTTTGGGGAAATTCCTCAGGAGATTGAGTGGGAGAGGAGGGCAGACAGGAAGCACAGGAGGAGAGAGATCCTGGTCACGGGCATCCACGCCCAAGGCCTGATGTTGTAATGCTGGAGGTCTCGCGTGTCACCAGGAATGCTAATCTGTCGGGGATAAGGCTTGTGCATGTGGCGCTGGAAGCAGATTCAGAGGTGGTTGGCTCTAGGAGTGTCTGGACCGTCCTCCCCTGAGGGAGGCACATTTTTATGAGCTCACTGGCCATGGTGCACAAGGATGAAAATAGTAAAAGGGAAGCCAAGAACAAAGCCATGTTGACTTCAGCTGAATGCGAAACATGAGGAGAAAGAAATATTAGAGTTTACCAAATGGAAACAGAAACTAGTCTGTGGGAAAAGCAGTTTTATTTTCAGTCTTCCAAGTAGATATTTCAAATGGCAAGCCATAAAAAGTAATATGAAGACTATTGAGGGATTGCCTGAAACATGTGAAAAGGGACCAGGCCATTGTTCCAGCAAACAGTTAATCATGAGAGCAATATTGCTTTAGTGTCCACAGGAATGTTTAAGACTTTTAAAGGGAGAAGGCACAGAGAGAAAATATACCTAATTGCTTCTAAATGGTAAAAACAAGCAAAGTCTGACTCTTTCCACTTCACAAGGGAGCTAGGGATGTTGGAAAGTCTGTGACTTTATTCAGTTCATTCAACAAAGAAGTATTCTTGTGTAGTTCTACCTTTGGTATCAGATCTGGTTTTGTGTTGTTGTTCCAAGGCATACTCACTGTGTGATTCTCAGCAAGTTGCTTAACTTCTCTGAACCTTGGTTTGACAATCATATCTACCTCAAAGATTAAATGAAAGCATGTTAATAATGAATGTAGAAATACTATCATTAATAATAATGAATATTTATTGAATGTCTACTATATTTTAAATACAGCTCATCAATTTAAAAATTTTTTCGTGGTTATTTATGCCCTGGACGCTGGTTCAGAACTTTGTGTCATGCTGGAGAAGATATTTTCTCCAAAGACTGAGGAAGCCAACATGCAAGAGCTAATTTGCAAGGTCTTCCGAAGACAGAGCTTATTCTCCTCTTAGCAAAAACACAGGAAAGGAAAGGATTATTACTATCATTTTGAAGAGAAATGAAGAGATATATTGTTGATATATTGATTTCTCTTGTGTGTTTTCATTGTGATTCTTTCTAAATTTCCTTCTGGACCCACTTCTATATTCTGAAATAGAGTGCCTTATAGACACAAGTAGTTAGTGGGGACTGTGGCCCAACATCGCATAATAGAACTGGTCCTTAAGACAACTGTGTAATTGAGGAGTTCTGTATTTGCCACCCCTGCCTCAAATCGCAGATCAATGGTCTGGACTTGGCTATTCTACTCCACAGAAATAATTCATTCTTTAAAAGAGGCAGATTGAGAGAGAAAGAGAGTGAGAGGAATCCAAACTAAACTAAGGTGAAGCGCTGCTACTCAGCAGAGTGCGTTCCATATGTGCACATGGGCTGCTCTTCTGTCGTGGGGCCTTGGCTGTGCACCGGTTCTCAGTAATAGCTGGAGGAATTAAATGAATTCTCTTGGCTGCAAGAATTATTGCTGCAGAAATTTGTTAACCTAGAGGAAGGGTAGTACCATAGTCTGTCCTGCATCTGATACAGATAGCTCCTTATGTTTGTCTAATATCTTGATTTTATATATATTTACTATTGTAGTCTGAATTTGTAGAATTTCTATTTGGTTCTTTTTCAAATCTCTGTCACTTTTTATTGTTTCTCGTTCCCCAGTGAAATTTTCAGGCTTGGCTTTTATTTCTGTATAAAATATAAGCATAATGGTTTTGTAGTCTTCATCTGATAATTTCAATATCTCAAATGTTTATGGGTCTGTTATTTCTTCCAGTTGTCATATGAAATGTCTTGCTCTCTTGTGTGCCTGATTATTTTTGTCTGTGTGATGGACACCACTTTTAGGACTACAGGCCTACCTTGTCTTATTGCACTTTGCTTTGTTGCACTTCACAGATATTGTGTGTTTTTTACAAATTAAAAGTTTGTGGCAACCCTGCATTGAGCAAGTCTATTGGTGCCATTTTTCCAACAGTATTTGCTCACTTTGTGTCTCATTTTGGTAATTCTTACAATATTTCAAACTTTTTCATTATTATATTTGTTATGCTGCATCCCTTTCAGAGGTTCTAGAGGAGAATCTTCTTTTAATTGAGGATATGTACTTTGTTTTTTTAGAGATAATGCTATTGCACACTTACTAGACTACAGTATAGTGTAAGCACAGTTTTATATGCACTGGGAAACCAAAAAAATTGCGTGACTCCTTTTATCACAGTATTCACTTTATTGCGCTGGTCTGGAACAAAACCCGCAACATCTCCGAGGTATGCTTGTACTTTGAGGCTTAAAATCTATTGTCCTCTAGACATTATTTTGCTTCAGCTAGAAGCCTGGGAACATGACCAATCTGGGGACATCTTAATCTTCTTTCAAGGCTCAAAGTTTCCTGAACAACCCAGGTGATCTGAACTGTAAATCCTTGAGAAGACTGGACCACTCCCAGTTCATCCTTACCCTGATCTGAAAGTAAGAGAAAGCTTATCAGAGACTTTGCCTTTGGCTGGCCTGAGATTTTCATCCTTTCCATCCTCTGAAGCCCACTCAAAGCACGGCCTAGTTCAAAACCATTTCTTATACACCAGCAAATGTCCTCAGGCAAGGCAGCTTCGCATCCTGGGCTTACCTCTGAGGTCTTATCTTCTCCCGGACTTTGGCCCCGTAATTCTTCACTATTGTGTTAGCTCTTTGAGGTTTTTAAAATCGTTCTGCTCTTTTAGTTCTCTTCAGTGAGAAGATTGGTCTAATGACAGTTCTGCCCTGTTTGGAGGATTGCTAATGCTCTGGTCTGTCAATAATGGAATTCTGAAAATGATATGAATATGAGCTCAATTCAGAAAAGGAAAACTAACTACCAATGAAGAGTCATATGAGTGTCACTGCAGAAGGGGGCGTGAAGCCAGATTCTTCTCCTTCGTGTAGCTTCTCAACACTGTGGAATTTTGGGGGCCTTTTTCAAATAGAATTTGGATGCACCCTTTAAAAACATCCAAAAGCATATTAATTTTGCTGTGTAATAACCAACCAAAATACATCTGTGGCTTTCAGTGATAAACCTGTGACTGTGCATGGGTCTTCGTGTTGTCTTGGGCGCAGGTGGACTTCAGGTCTGCTCTTCATGTCTTATTCTAGCCCCCAAGATGGAGGAACAGCCGTTAACTTGGGCATGTTCTCTTCCCATGGCAGAAGTCAGAAGCTCCCAGAGGGGTGAGTGGAAACAAACGATGACTTCTAAGACCTCACCTAGGAGATGGTGTCCTCTCACTCCAGCCCTCATTCCACTGACCAAAGTAAATCGTATATCCAAGTCTGACATTGGTGAGATGTGAAAGGAATCTGAAAAATATTCTAATCTACCATAAGTAGGTGTTCCAATTAACTGCCGGATGCTATGAGGTAGTGGTGATTATGAATTAGCAACTATTTGGTACAGATTTGGTAATATGAATCCATGCTTTCAAGTACTAAAATTCAACAAACTTGTTTCTATAAGTTTTCTTAAAGACCTACATACTGATGGTAATTGGGCATTTCCACATCTACTCCTACTTGCTAACAAATATCTCAACATGACTAGATTATCATTAATAAACATTTAAAAAGCATTCCATATCCTAATAGACACAGCAAATAGTAAACATGATCTTAATAATGTTGAAAAATTCCTAAAATGTAATTTCATTCTTTCAATTCAGTTTTTATTTCTGCTATTATATACTTTAATATACAAGATCTCTATTTTATTCTCTGAGCATTCTTTCTTCTTTTTTTTGAAAAGTAGATTCCTATTCTTGTGTCATAAAGGCTTTATCTTTCTTAGGATATCAAAGACAATTTTTGACTTTTTTTTCTACTCCATAGTCATTTCCTTTACATTGTTTTCTTCTCTTTGTTTGATTGGACCTCTGTCTTTTCCATCAGAGGATTTCTTCAAATGCCTGGTGACCCTAATTGTCTGCTCATATTTAATACTTGAACTTTAAAAAGCTGATTGGAGGGGCTAGCCCTGTAGTGCAGTGGTAAGTTCATGTGCTCCACTTTGGCGGCCCGGGGTTTAAGGGTTTGGATCCTGGGCATGGACCTATACACCACCCATCAAGCCATGCTGTGGTGGTGCCCCACATATGAAAAATAGAGGAAGATGGGCATAAATGTTAGCTCAGGGCCAATCTTCCTCAAGTAAAAAGAGGATTGGCAACAGATGTTAGCTAAGGGCAAGTCTTCCTCATGAAAAAAAAAAATAAACGATTGGAACTTTGTGCATTTGGGAGGGGCTTGGAGTATATGGATGTTAGTTGGCTGGGCCATTTGGTTGAGAATTTTCTTCTTAGGCTAATCACATGACCTAGAGAAGACTCTTCCAGCCTCCTGCCTGGATATCAGGGTTCTGGAAGCTCAATGGGAAAAGAAGGCTAGGTGGTTTAAACATAAAGAATGTCACTGCTCACTTAATCCTTATGTTTTCAGCATGATACCTTTACCCTCAACTGAGCCTGGTGTCCCCCAGTCTAGAAACCCCCCATCTTACTCTCTATAGAAATTGCCCCTCATGTCTTCCGCTGGGTGGAAGAAGGGCAGTTGACCAACTGCATGGAGTGGGATAGAGGGGTCTAGTGAGGAGTTAATTACTTCTCAAACAGACTTCCAACAGATCCTTCTGTTTCTAGCTCCATCTTCACCCCTACTACCAGACACCTTATACCACTAATATCTGAGCCTTTTGTGGGTCCCCAGTGTAATTCAGGTAGCTTGTCAGCATTCTTAGTTGTTGGCTTAAGATTTAGCTCTTAAGTCTGCTAAATGCATTTCCACTTGTCCATCAGCTTTCTAGCTCCCAAAATGCTGTTATTGTTGTTTCTCCTTCTCTTTATCCTTGTGAGTATATGATTTTAAAATTTTCTTTATTGTTGTTTTCATTGTGTTTTGGGAGAATGCAGAGGCTATTGCCATCTTTAACCAGAAGCCTACTTTGCTTTTCTAGATGAAATTTGTTCAGCTTCCACTCCTAACCTGTTTGACTGACCATGAATTTGTTCTCAGTTGTTTAGGAGGCTTCTTTTGTCATGCCATCTTATCAGACAGGAATCCTGGTCTGAAGTAGTAACAGAAAGTGGGAACAGGGAGCAGTCTGGGAGCACTCCATCTTTACTGTAACTCCCTATGCTGCCTCGTGCAGATGTCTCGTGGTAGTCTCTGCCCTCCGTCTGTTCAGCTGTGATTCTCTGGCCAGGCTTAGAGATGTTTCTCCCAGTAATCCCACCTGACTGCAGACTCAGCATCTCATAGCTATCCCTCTGTCAGTAGTGCGACCTCAGCCACTTTGTCCTGCATCTGTTCCCCAGTCTCAGAGAAACTCAAAGTCCCTGAAGATCTCAACTCCATCACTTTCACCTCAGGGGCTTCCCAGGTTAATCTTCAGTGTGAGTAAATGGCAGAAACTACTACTTATTCCCCATCCTGAGTAAAGGCTGCTGGTAGTAGTGTTGGGGAGTCAGCATTATGAAGCCAACTGAGTAGCTTAGAAACTCAATGTAGATTTCTCTTTCTGGGATGGTGATGGGCAAAGAAGATGCTAATGCTATCTATTACTTTATTTTTTTAAAGTAATTCACACTGTAATACTGTTCTTGGGAGCTCTCTACCTCCCTCTTCCTATGGCCTTCTCTTCTCTCACTTCCTTCTCATTATACTGGGTTTTTAATTTACTGATTTCTTGCCTCTGTCCTACCTGGGCCCCAAAACACTGACTCCATGTGAAGAAAGTCCCCTTGAAGTTGGGGCCATCTATCGTCCTGTGTGGTTGTAATCCACTTGTATCACTGGGTCAGGAATGGATGAGAAAATCTATCATTCTGTCACCATGTATTAATGAGCCTTCCGTCTCTCACTGCACCACATCATCTTCCTCTCCATCACTCTGGTACCTAATCACTTGCTGGCCTTCACTGCAGCTATGGGGGTAGGAGGGTAGAATTAAGCCTCTATGTTGATGGAAAGTAGAGCGAATATATTGTTGGAGTCCCTTTTGAGGGGATCTACTTTATATACACCCATCCTCTATTGCCTGTTTCATAGTCCTCCAATCTTATAAACTGTGCAATCTCTCATTCATAGGTAGAAAGACATGGCTGATGGCAGTGTGGGTATTGGTATGTTAACCTTCAATGCAGTTAAATATATATGTTTATTTACATTGGTAATTCTGAATTGAATGAGATAAATCACTTGAGAGATTTGTTCAAACCATCTCTTTTACAATTCTAGAATAACCCCCAAGGGATATGGTCCCCCAGTGGAAAAACTCTGCTATAAAATGTCGCTGTTATTGATGAGGTATGTTATAGGTCTCAGGTCTTTTAGGTTAGAAAAATCTTGAGAACTGTTGCTTCTAAGTGACTCACTTATTGAGGTTTGAGAGGATAGTGTCCTTTTAGTTCAGAAAAACTTGGTTTTAAAATACACGGGAAAAGTTCCATTTATTTAAGTGATCAGAAAACTTCCGATTAAAATGGCCTTGTGGTACCTTTCTAAATTGGTAAATTGTAAAATTTACAAATATGTTTTACAAATGTAATAAAACTGGGTAGATTTCTGTGCAGATTAGTAAAATTTTCTAGGAAACAATGTGACACTATATGATCAAGAATCATAGGACAATACCCCCAACATTGACTATAATTTTGGAGGTATTTAGCATGTGTGAGAATTACATGAATTATTCCATAGGATCCTCCCGACAACCCTAAGACAATACGTACCTTCATCCTCATTTTACAGGTAGGAAACAAATTCAGAAAGGCTGGGTGACACTTCTCAGGTCACATACTGACAGCGCTGGGATTTGAACTCAGGGATATCGGATTTCAAATCCCATGTTTTTAACCCTCTTTGTATACTTTTACTTTTTGTCCCAGTAATCGTACTCTAGGAAATGTAACCTAAGGAAGCAATTCTTTGGAAAAAAGCTACATAGACACAGATGTTTACAGCAGTGGATTGTATAATAGCAAATATTTGGAAACCACCTACATTTCTCACAATAGGAGAATGGTTGGGGGAACCACGAGACCTTTGTTCAATGGAACATTGTGCAATCACTGAACCAGATCATTAGGCTGTTTTTGTAAAAATACGGAAAGATGTTTGCAATTATATAACTTTTAAAAGATTGAATGTGAGATGTTGTTTACCACCAAGATTTCAACCACGAAAATGTATGTATGCATAAAAACAAGGACCTAAAGTTACAAAAAAAGAAAATAGTTTTCAGGCATGGGATTATGTGTACTTTTCCCCCTGAAATTAAAACAGATTCTTATTATTGAATTGGACACAAAAAAAACAGTTTTAGCTTTTCTGCCTCAAATAGCAGCAATTCATAAAAATAGCAGTGAAGCAAAATAAAATCTTGGTAACAATTATTGCACAGATATACTTCTTTGGGAAATATTAAGAACTGCAGGATTTCACAAGATTGGTAATTATCTGTTCATATGTGTATCTTCTTCACAAGACTTCTGCCTTCCGGAGTAAGGAGAATCCTATCTTTACAGTGGACGTATGTTTTTGTTTCAGCCACTCAGCATCCAGTCTCGTTTTTCCTGACCACAGCACCCTAATTTCCTATCTCCATTCTTACTCCAAGCAGATGGTGAGGAGCTGATTCCAATTCCGGCTTCAGGGATAGGCAAGTAGCCCAGGCTTGACCAATCAGAACATTGCATTACTTGGTCATAGTGAATGCTGTCGGTGAGGACACAGAACCCATTTCAGAATTTTTGCCAAAGCAGCGTTAAGAGAAACTCTCCCTTTCCACAGAGACTGTAGAGAAGACGGGCTGTCTGCCTGGCTGTTTTGCCATCATGGGGGCAGAGAATGGAGACAGCACTGAGGAAAATAGGGTCAAAGATAGAGAGCACAAATCCTAATGACACTGTCAGAATTCCTGGACTCATCTGTGCCTGATGTTAGAATACTCTTCACTTTTATGAGACAATTAAACATCTTTTCTTTTTTTCAAGCCAAATTGAGTGAGTTTCTATCTTTTGTATCTAAGAGATTTATAGAATGTTATTTATCTCATTTCTTTTTAGGGAAAAAGGAAGCATAGGAGGACGAGGAAGACAGGGAAGGGTGAAGCAGAGGTTTGGGGTTAGGATGTGATCACAAGGTTGGAAATGTATGTTGGGGCCAGGCTGTAGAGTGGTTTGAAGGTCAAGCTGTGGCGGGCATATCTAGCATCAAAGAGCCAAAGTGATGCTTCTAAGGCTTAGCCTTTCAATCAGGTCCTTGTAAACTAACCCACGGAAAACCAGTGACCTGGGGCTGTTCTTAGCATAGCTGTCAACCTAAGAGAGCTCTCTTGGAACCAAAGTTTACTAGTTTGCTAATAGTTTTGGTTCCCTTTGAACTTGCTGTATATTTGAATCAAATGGTTAATCAAGTGACCACTAATATGATGCATTGAAAGTCATCTTTATAAAAATCCTGTAGCTTAACAGGCCTTGTGCAGACCATACAAGAACTGCAGCCCATTTCAACCCAACCTCATCAAAAGCAAAGCAGGGGCATCCATGCTGCAAAGGCAGGAGTGGAAGAGAGCTCCTCAGGGCAGGGATAAAGTCTCCTTTCAGTGGGTAAGTCATTCTCTCTTGTAAGGGAAAATCTTTTCTTGTAAAGAAATTTGATATAAATTTTTTGTTATAAAATTGTATTTCAAATATGCCTGTGGCCACTAGTGAAAGGATTTTTATGCTAACTCTTACTTTAAAAGGGAAAATCTGGGGTACATTCTGTTGTACCATTTACTCAAGACATTTAGAGAAATACAGTTTCTTTTTTTTTTTTAAGGAAAAAACTTTAGTTTAATCTTTTAGTCTTTTTTGGATGGGATGACTGGGTCCTACTGGCAATGTAGATGCTTATATAACAATAGCTTGAATATCTTAGAACAGATTGTAAAGCCTTCAACATTTTAATTTAAACCCTAGATTTATTAAATATTTGCCTCACCTCATATATAAAAGGTATTTTTCTCCCTCTGCCCCAATCCCCCGAATCAATTTCATAAAGGACATAATTTTTAGAGCTTCTGATTCACTTCATTCTTCCCCTCTCAGCGATATGGAGCAGTGGTGTGGCGTAGAACCTGGGTTTGAGAGGAGTCAGAGCTCAGGTTTAGGGTCCACAAAACAGCTGCCGTGTGATCTGGAGGAATTTCCGACCCCTGATTTTCCCCATCTGTGAAATGGGGCCGGTGCCACTCACCTCAGGGCCTGGATGGTTACACGAACCATCACTCATGGAGCACTTGCACAAATGAGCGCTGGATGGATTTGAATCTTAACTAATGTTGTTATCATACAAGATAAAAGGTCGAATTTTTCTGTAGATTCTTCCATCTACCGCAAGGACTCTGAAAAAGGAGGAGAGTTTTTTGAGGCTCGGAAGTTTTCTGGACGTCTCAGTTCTGACTAGGAGATAGGACATCCACCTTCAAGAGAGAACTGGGTGCACGTCCTAAAGATATTGCTTTAGAGAAATTGGATGTAAATTAAATTTTTTGTTGTAAAATTGTATTTCCAATATGCCTGTGGCCACTAGCTGAAGGACTTTTATGCTAACTCCTATTGTAAAGAGCAAAGTGAGGGACTGTCTGCGGTCAAATCCATATCTTCACCATCCCCTCCTTGGTCTCCTCCACATCCCATTTCCCAGAATCCCCTTCTCCATTTAGTTCTGGACTTGAGTCTGCCAGTGTGAGGCCCAAGGGTGAGATCCGGAAGGAGAAGAGAAGGAGCGGCCGTTGCTCTCCAGAGGTGGTTTCAGGCAGGCGTGCGGGCGGAGAACACATGAATGGCTCCCAGCCGCTACTGGGCGAGCTCTTGCTCGTCGCCTGCTCCCAGACTCTAAGTGGTTGATGTAGCTGGTGGTGGCTTTTTGGAAATCATTTGCTTTTGTGCAGGCTGAGATGATCAGGAAGGCTTCCGGAAGAGCTCTTGAGAACCACCACACAGTGCTGCACCCTGAGGTCACGGGTGATGGCCTCCTGACCTTTGTTCCTCAGCCCTGCCAACAGCTGTGTAGGCCTCTACTTCCATCTAGAAGAGCCTCCCTGCTTGGAATACAGAGTGGCGTCTGTTTCCCTGATCAAACCCTGACTGAAATGGGCAACGTGCTATCTTGAACACTAAACTTGGAGTCAAAAGACCTTATATATTATGGTCACTCCGTATCAGCCCTTATCATCAGACCATATCACCTAAATCATTCTTTTTAAAGCACCTTTTGATTTTCCATTTTGTGGATGTATCATAATTCATTTAACCAATCCCCTGTTGAAAGACATTCAGGACAGTTTCTCGTTTCTAGTTTTTCTCTGTTATAACACCAAGGAGCATCCTTGCCCCTGTACCTTGCACACTATGTGAGCATAACTATAGGATACAGTCCTGGAAGTGAAATTACTATGTCCCAAAATACTTGTAGCAGTGCCAACAACAGGGTATGATTTTTACTTTTGTCCTCTAGAAACCATCTGTGTGCTTGGATAAATTAATTAAATAATCTGAATTTCACTTTCTTTGTCAGAAACTCTCTGACTTTTTCTTGGAAAGATGTTATTTATATCCAAGGCAGTAATAATAGCAGAGGACAAGTGTTGAAACCCGTGTTCTTTCTAGAGGACCACACTAGAAACATGATGAAAATATTTTCCTTATTTTATATTTTAAAAACATAAATCGTTTAAGGGCAGTTGATTGGGCTTTCAATAAAATAAATCAGAAAGGATGCCGTTACCATATGCTAGCTGGGAAACAAAGAGGCCACGAGGCGAGACCTCCTTGTTTCATGACTCCTTCTCCCCGTGATGCCAGGACCCTGGGGGAGGATCGTGTTTGTGTTTGTGGCCGGATATATATTTGTGTGGGAAGCAAGAAATGCTTGAAGGTTATTATCCAGTTCAGAAGTTTTGTGTTCTTCCTCTCAACTAGTATCAACACATGCAGCTTCCATAACGAAATTTGTCCTTTTTTTTCATTTTTATGAATGAAATGTCATTTTGAGTGAAACGTTGTTGTGTGTTCATTTCAAAGTGTCTTTGGAAATGGCCATATACGTGACGGAAGAGCCTTGATCTAGTAGGGGAAGGTGGGATTGAATGGATTCCCCTCTGTCCACCTTTCCCTCATCCCTGGATCTGATTTGTGGATCACTTTGTTTGGGGAATGGTTTGGTGGTACTGAGATGGGAAGAGATGAGAAGAATTAAAAGAAATGGCTACTTGAAGAAATGGTTCACCTGGTTGAAGGTCTGAGCCATTCCTAAAATGGAATTACAAATGAAATTTTAACACATAAACCCAGGATCAATGGGAAATCAACCCAGAAAAAAAATGTAACTGAAAGAAAAAAAAAAATGTAACTGAAAAAAAAACAAACAAAGCCAAATACTGGGCTTGGAGGCAGGTATATCTCACCTCATGTCTCACAAGTTGGGTGACTTTAGGCAAATAGATGTCCTCATATTTACAACAGGTGATAATGGAATCCTCACAGGGATGCTAAGACACTGAGATGAGCTAAGCAGAACAGTGGCAATAGATAAATCCCAACCCCTTCTCCTTTCCTTGTCACTGAATACTTTTGCGTGTTCGAGGACCCAGGAAAGGAGTGGATTTTTATGTACCGGTCCCTTTTGCATTAGTGTTTGTAGTTAGTAGAGCAACAAAACAGAGATTCAATGAACCAACACTTAGGACTCTGGAAGTTGTCTTGTATCTAATCTGTCCCTAAAAATTTATTTCTTATAATGAGGCTTAAGAAAATTTTTCTTTCCATTTTAATGTTTCTCACATGTAAAGTGAAGGTGTTGGCGTGAGGGGACCTCCAGGCCTGCAGTGACTCCCAGCTGCTCAGGTCCAAGTGCTGGTGCAAGATGGATTACTACTTTGGTTGTCTTTCTTACTGGTCTTGAACCCTCTTCGAATGACTCATTCTATGTCATCGGCCCTCTCTTCTCTGGATAAAACATTTAGTCAGATTGTATCTTTGGACTGTCTATAATCTCCTGAAAACACGTTCCTAGAATTTGGAGAGAGTGATTTGCTGAATCCTTGAGACAAGTCACAATTTATGCCAGAAAACAAGAAAAGCTTGATTTCATTCAGTTTAAAAAAACCTTATTCATTTTTCACCTCGGTGTTGGAAGTGAAATATAAAGACTGTGAGGCTGGTAAAGTCTTGGAATTTTTTTTTTTGGTGAGGAAGACCAGCCCTGAGCTAACATCCGTTGCTAATCTTCCTCTTTTTTTGCTGAGGAAGACTGGCCCTGGGCTAACATCTGTGCCCATCTTCCTCCACTTTATATGGGACACCGCCATGGCATGGCTCATAAGCGGTGAGTCAGTGGGCGCCCGGGATCCGAACCCGCGAGCCCCAGGCTGCCAAGCGCAGACTAAACCGCTGCGCCACCGGGCTAGCCCCTTGGAGTTTATTTTTAAGGCAAAATACACTGTGTTCTCCTCCAAGTGCAGTAAAGAGCTAAGTCCTTACCCGCCCCATGTACAGATGGCCCTGTTTGCAAAGGAAAAGTCCCTGGGCCCAAGAAAAGCACGAAATGGAGGGACTGGATCTCCACCAGGCACTGATTTCTTCCTCCTTCTCTATTCTTAGGCTATAGCTGTCTCTGAAGGGCTTGCTACCCATGTTCTTTCCTCACCAAATTCCCTGAAGAAATGGTCCTGAGGAATGACTCATAGCTAGGTATTCCACGGAGGATAGAGAAATCTTGGAGCCAGGCCCGGCAACTAAAGAAAGAATCCACTTCCCCCACCTCTATTTGGTTACAGTCCCTCAGCTATTAATCTGAGCTTCTGCTATGGGTTATAGGGACAGAGAGATAAAGGGCTGGGAAATTCACCAAGACTTGGGAGGCTTGAGGCTCGTAATCCTTCACTTATCCCCTGGGTGTACCACACAGTTAGCCACTCACAGTGGTCAGGATGGTGACCAGCATGGGGTCTCCTACAACGGGGGAAAGGGATAGATTAGAAGGCCGAACGTTGGAGTCGGCTAGAGAACATGACAACTTGGTG
Organism: Tapirus indicus; assembly: GCA_031878705.1. NCBI lineage: Eukaryota > Metazoa > Chordata > Mammalia > Perissodactyla > Tapiridae > Tapirus > Tapirus indicus. The sequence continues at coordinate 150,550,295 of CM062918.1, read as the reverse complement.
AAATTTATTCAGTAGGTGCTTACTTTGACTCAAGCATGGATTATTTTATTGAGTTCTCACAACAGCCCTTGAAGTAGGTTGCCACCCCCACTTTACAGAACAGGAAACTGAGGCTTAGAGGTTAAGTTACTTACTTAGGATGACATAGCTAGTAAGTGAGGAGTCTGGGTTTGATCACCATCCCTGTACATCATCACAACACAAATGTTTCCCATTCTTCCCCTCTGAACACTCCCACAGAGACACATGCATCTCCATCTCCACAGCCCTAGCACCTCCCCTGGTGCTGGGTAGCTGTCCATGTGTCTACCACTCCTTCTTATTTCTACTTCAGCTGATCAAGTGGCCAAGTTCACCAGCAGCCTCATTAGATTCCATCCTGGAAAGTCAATTTCCTGTTGCACTTGCTATCCACCTGTACTCCCTGCTTCCCTAATAAGCAAATCCCTGCCCAGATCAACCCTAACTGTGCCTTCTCCGTGCACTAACAGGATGCAGTGCACTGGGAAGGAAAACCACTAGCCGGTGTTCATTGTTTGCATTTTGTTTTGGTTTTGGTGTGTACAATATCTTTAGGGTAACTTCAGACAGTCACTCACTCCTGCTCAACATTTTAAAATCCATCTCTTACTGATTCTGTTTTTATCATATGCTTGATGGCAGCTTTTCTAAATCTCCTAGAACCCTATGTTTATATTCATTCCCATTCCTACTTCCCTCTGAATTGTTGCATCTTCAATTTTCTACTGAAATCTATCCTTGAAGTTCACTAGTGACCTTCTAATCATCAAGTCTTATGACATTTTTTCATGTCTGGCCTCCATGCAGCAGATGGCCTGGCTGACCACCTCTCCTTATTGAGAATTCTTCTTTTCCGCATCCTCTGTACCATGGTACCTCCCCCATGTGGCTGGAGGCCATAGATATAGCACTGTGTCCTTTTTCCTGGGGACCAGTATTGCATTTCCCATGGCATGCTAGGAATCTTCACCTGGATTCAACACAAGTTCCTGAACTTAACATGCAAAAACCTAAATTAATCATTTTCCCATGGAAACCAGGTCCATCTCCTGATTCCTCCATTTCTGTTAAAAAAAAAAATCTAGTTTCCAACCTAGAGATCTCCTTTCATATCCCCATGGCCAACTTGTTGAAGTTCTGTGAAATCAGTCTTCTCTACTTCCTTTGATCCTCCGCTCCCTCACCTCTTGGGCACCCTGGCCTGCTCCTTGGTTAGACCTGTAATTGCCTTGACCCAGACTCCAGCTTTCAGCCCTCTAATCCACCTAACCTAGGCCTGTCATATCAACATCCTAAAGCATAGGTCTCATCTTAACATTTCCCTCATTGAAAACAAAGATAAAATCTTCAATAACTGATGTTATTTACTGAGTTAAGCATTAATTTCTCAGGGTCTTCCAAATGTATATTTCCAGCGAGACTTTCCTTTCATTTCCTGCTCCTTCTCTAACTTATATCCTCTACTCAAGAAACATCTTTACATAGTTCCAAGAAATCTCTACGTTTTTCCACTTCCAGGCCCCCTGAAACGTTGGCCTATTAAAATGGCATTCTTTCTTCAAGGGCCACCTCAAATACTACTTCTTCATGAAAATCGTTCCTGAACCTTCCAATTTGATGGGTTTTTAGGAAAATTTATTTTATTTATTTATTTTTAAAGTAATTTGTGCCATACAGTGGGAGGTCACCTTCATGGTAGGTTTGTCTTATTCATCTTTGTATACCCAGCACACACGTCACAGTCTCTTAATAAACAGCTGTTGTGAAAAGCTGAGCTGAATGCAATTTGCTTACCACTACTGCAGGTATGAAGCATAATGCATGATTCCTCCTCTGATAAAGCTTAGAGACACACTAATGAGAAAATAACTCGGAATTAATGAGATCTCCACTGAGAGCCTGTGATAAGGCCACCTTAGTGCTACAGACAGTGAGTACTGAGTGAGTTTGGTGTAAGATGAGTTCTTGGTGGAACAAATTTCATCTAGTGATGGACTTGAATTTAATCTTGATGAATGGGTAAGAGTTGAATTAATGCCTGGGTAAGAGTTGAATTAATGCCCAGGCATGGTGGGATAAGATATTCTAGGCTGAGGCTGGGAGGAAGGCTTTTCTCTGCCTCTTTGCAACTTCAACCCACTGGTCCTGGTTCTGTTCTGTGGGGCTACAAGTATGCTTGCTCTTCAAATTTCAGTTCTTCCCCTTCCTTCCTTCCTTCCTTCCTTCCTTCCCTCCTTCCCTTATTCCTTTCTTCCTCACTCCCTCCTTTCTTTCTTTCTTATCTTCCCTTCCTTTTATTCTTGCTTCTTTCTTTTCTTTTTGGTCAAATATCCCCATTTTGCTTAAGCATGTCCCTCATATGACATCATTTCTAGACCCTTCATCATTCTGGTGGCCTTTGAAGATGTGCTGTACTTAGGTGAGGCACCTCTTTTGAACACATCTCTAGAATTGAACACACTACCTCAGATAAGATATGTCCAGGTCGGGGGGCAGTGGGACTCTAACTCTACCTCTCTTGTCCTGAATTTGTACTCCTATTAAGGTGTCTAATAGCACAGTGACCACCATCTCTTACAGAAAAATGAACACGTGAACATTCCTGCCCCTTCGAGTACTATGAGCACTTTAACCTGAGGTTCTCCACATGTTTTTAAGAGCACTAATTAAGTGTCACCACACCTTGGTGAGGACCAGGGAATCACTTCTTCCAGACTGGAATTACAGGCTGTGCCTGCATGGAATGCCAACCACCATGCCCAGCAATGTGGTGAGATGGAGGGCTGAGACTAGCGTCTTCAACTGAAACTGCAGGGGGAATTTTAGGGAGGCAGAATGTAATTACTTTAGTTGGACTCGGGCCAGGATTCCGGAGTTAACACAACTGCTCTTAGAAAGTCTGCCATAAGATCTCTGGTGACCACAAATGGTTGGGTCTGTGGTTTTAGGTTTCATCCAAAAGGTAAACAGCTCAGTGCAGCACAGTGCCCCCAACACCACGCGAGGCATCGATTCACACGGACCCAGAGAGGAGAGGCCACCTACTGAATGATAAACACCATTTCCTGAAGTACCTACTTGTTCCTGGGAGGTCTCTCATCCTTCCACCAGAGCAGCCCAGCCCTTACTTAGCTAGTAAGAACTGACAGGCTCACAGCACAAAGTGGTATGGCTGCCAGACTAAATTATGTGCTTGTCATTTTTCCCTGGGTTGTCCAAGATTCCAGCAACAAAACAGTAGGGAACTCCCCATACACATTTTTGCTCAAAACACATTCGTTTCTCCTTTCTGTAAAGTTCCTGGATCCCACAGTCCAAGTTAAACACAACTGGAATTTCCCTATAAGTCAAAAACAATATTAATTCTGAGCCCACATATTTTTCTTCTTGTAGGGTATGTACACATTTAAACACAGCACATGTTGCAGACAATCTGCAAATGGTAAAAAGCTCTGGAGGAAAAAAACAAAAAGGGAGAAATGCAAGAGAACATATTTTTAACAAGAGAGCAGAGGAGATTTGGTGGGGTGTCCGACCCGGCAGTGAGAATTTTCCTCTGTGGTCTGTTGAAAGAAGAGCAGAGGCTGGCATTGTGCCGGGGGCCGACGGTTGGAGGTTTCTTACCACACAAATCTTCAATGAGGGTTCCTTCTCGGTGGGAAGCAAAGAGATTCTTGTGGAATATGAGCGTGGCACACAGCTGAACTCATGTGTCCCTGACTCGGGCTGTACAGGAGACACTGAAGTCCCTGTTGGTCTGAATTCTCAAGATTACCATAGTCATCTTTTTCAAATTAAAATGGCAATGTAAAGTTTTGTAAATGTTAGTTCTTCTAATTGACGGTGGCTTGTATAATTAAAATAAAGTCACTAATATTTTCTCTTGTTTTCTTTTTTATCACTGAAAGTTCATTTTTCACGAACTCAGACAAGGTCTTCATTTTTATGAAGACCCATGCTGACCCCTAAAAATCTGATTTTTTTTTTCAGTTAATGTTTGTGCCCATCTGGTTTGAATTTAGCATTCTTATGAGTCATTTCACTGTGATAGGAACACTCTGCTATAGAAAACTTCTGTTAATATTTTAACATTTTAAATCAAACACTGCATAGGGCATTACCTAAGACCCCTTGCAATTATGGAAAACCATGCCTGTATTTGCTAGTGGTTCCTGCCTTCGCGTTTATTTTCTTTAAATTGAACATAGTACCTGGTAAATAAGTTCATACCCCATCTGTGTGTTCAAATACTTTACCGTCTTGGGCCAATGTGTCCTTTCGCAGCTTAAGAGCCTTTGGAGGCCCTGTGTGCTGAGGAAGGATGAATAGTTCTACAGGAAGTCGGAAGGTCTTGACTTCTCATGGCTGACACTTTACCCATTTAAAGGAGCTCGATTTATTTTCCGATCAACATTGACTTTATAACTTACATTTTTACTACCCAAATTTCCTGATTTTGAAGCTTGAACTCATTTTCCTTTTACTGCTGGGCAACATTTCTCAAGGTAGTCTTTAAGGAGAAACGAAGGAGGAAAAAAATGCCAGGAATCTCTTTAAGAAAATACAGCAGTGTCTCCTCTACCTTCTTAAGCAAATGGACGGCTCCCAGGGAGACTAGGTTTGGTTGTGTATTTAGTCCGCAAATTGAATCTGCACATGGGGTGGACATAATTTAACTTAAAAAAATAAAAAGGATTTTGAAGTATTATTTGTCTATATTAAAAGTGAAGTAAGCAGGCCAAGCCATTTTGTCCTTTATTTGTTATATTTAAAATATTTCATCTTAATTTTGGAAGAAAAAAAATACCAGGGGTTTCGATCAAGAGCTTCTGTAAGGAGCAGGCCATTTTTAAGGTACGTATGAGTCCCACACTTCAACGGGAATACAAATGAGCTCCCGCTCTGAATGAATAATAGGGTTCCACTCCCCTGTTCCCCCATTAAAGTTTCTTGAGTTTATTTCTTAATCTGCAGGAATAAAGCTTAACAAAACAAAGCGCCTTACCTGGGCTCTGAGCACCAATTCCTTAAGATAACTTTATTCTAATTCTCATTACATTTTCATTCACTGATGGCGCTTGGAGAGGTTTAAATCAAAATAGGAAAAATAATAACCGTTGACTCACAGAAGTGGGGCCTCGTTTCTAAGTCTTTGTTCAGGCAAAACATGTGTTGGAGGCTATGAAAGCTTTGCAAAATCCAAATCTGGGGATTTTAGCAGCCACATGCCATGGCTGCAGATCCCAGGCTCTGGGCAGGACGGATACGTTTGTACTTCCCATTAGCCATATTGTTGTGACTGAATAAAAAATGTAGTCTTTTTCACACAATTTAATTAGAAGTGCCAGATGTGGTGTTGTATGACTGATGTCAAAATACGACACTTTTATGTAAACACTTTAACTTAATCAATCAAGTAAATAGCTTTCACTATTTTAAAGCATTGCAAATCTGCTTGGTGCAAGTACATTATTTTTGTGTTATGCTAAATAGATCATGGCCAGCTGCAGCATTATTAAGAGATTAGGGGAATAAAGTTAGATTTTACTATATTATTTTTCAAGGGTCGGCCTTTACAATTTCCTCCTCTGGGAAAGACGCAAAGAAGACTGGGTTAGAAAATCCCCTAATTTTGTGGTGCCAAAGAAAGTTCTCCTCAAAAAAACTCTTTCTCCACCCCCATTAAATATTATTATTAAATGTATCTTTGCATTCCCCACTGCTTCCGGGGAAAACAGTTTTTTCTGGTTCCCTGCGTGGTGAGCAGCGCATTGCTGAGAGGTGTCCCTTCACCAGCAAACGAAGCGTCCTCGAAGTTCGATACTCCTGGGAGTACCTGGGAACTGAGCCCTCAGCAGCCAGGCCATTAGTGTCCCTACACCATTCCGTATCCTGCCTAGTTTGAATTCTTTCTCAAGTTCAGATTGCCCTGTATCACTAGGGTCAATTTAACTTTATCAGTAAAAGTTGGGCTGCTCACAGAGATGTCCCTCTTTGAAGAGGAAAAGCTTAGGGGAAAGAAAAACTAAGTGATGCGCGAAGCTCGAGGGCTCAGCTGTGAAATGAGCTGTAGCACACGCTCTGAGGGCTGTGTGACTCCTGTGTAAGGCTCACAGGGAGGGTGGCTGAGATGGCACTTAGTGGAAAACACTTCATTTTAAGAAGATACAAAAGAGGAATGGATTTTAGGTTTTGTCAGGGCAATGGTGGCCCAGCAGGATGACCCAATGCGCGTTTCTACTAAACCCCTTTCTCACCCAGCCCTGCTTCCCCCTGCTCCTCATTTCCTTTCCTCGCCGGGGACGTTTGTGACAAAAAGAAGACTCATTTTGCAGAGTGGTTGAGAGAAGCACTGTGCAAATGTGGGAGCTGACAGTCATCTGGCGAACGTTCTAGAATATTCTGCAGTCCCTAAACCTGGCGAACGTCTGGAACAGTTCCTCCAGATTGCACCATTCACAAAAACACGGGCTCCCTGCCGTTGGGCAGCGTCGCAGCTGGGTTCTCTCTCTTGTGGAAACTGAGTGGGGCACAAAATGAATATGAGGCATTACCCTGGGGGCGCTGACTTCCTGCGTGGAGAACTCCTGACAGAGAGGAACCCTGTGGAAGAAGAGAGAATTTGGCCTATAGCTTCTATATATTTGTCCTTTCAGGTAACATTTATTTTGCTCAAGTCAAAACTTTGGTTAGAACAAGAAGATTCCTTTAAAACTCAAAACAGAACTAAGGGTCAGCTTCAACAGTGCCTCGTCTGTTCAGAACTCACCTATAAAGGCGGGTCGTAAACCGGGAGGGATTCTGTGTAGAGACGGGCGCTCCCCACCCCGCCTCTTGAGGAAGGTTTGAGCTGGTTGAAAAGCCCACGTGTGCTGAGAGGCACTTGCCCCGTTTCCAGGCCAGACTGGGACTGCTTCGGTCGGAAGGTCTCTAGGGATTCAAAATCAGGAAAATGCTGAGTAACCTGGGACTGAGCTTTGTATTAATTTGCAAACAAACATTTAGTAACTGTTAGCCCTCCGCTGTGCTACCCATTCTTCGAGGGTATGTTCAAGCACCTGAAGGCTCTGGTCAGACTTCTTGGGTCCCGGGACAATGGAGGCCCTCCGGCTGCCCCTCCCTCCCCCCCGTCCCTCCGCCCATGTTTCCTGTGCTTTATCAAGGGCTACTTACTTTACTGACCCGACTTAGGTTGCAGACGTTACCTGGAGAAAACAATAAGTGGGGAAACCGAATGAACTTGCAAAGAAGAGGTGTGGGCTTTGTCCTCCAAATGGATTGATTTTCTGGACCACACACCGTGAATGCAATCAGCCGGTGGGTTTGCTTTTTATGCCACTTAAGCTGGGTGACTGGGTTGTTGTGTGCTTTGAAAAGCTGCAGGAGTCAGGGTGGCACTCAGATATTTTTGCTGTGTGACTCCCAAAGTGCAAGAAGTCCAGAAGGGATTTATTTTCCTTGTTCTCCCCTTTTCCCTCTTCTTATTCTTTTTTTTTTTTCTTTCCTTTTTAAGGCATCTCTGTTTACTTTGGCAGAGGCATAAGTCTAAGTTAAAGGTGGGTGGAGGCATTCAGGGAAGGAAGTGTGTGGGGGAAGAAAATGGAAATGCGGTGGGGCCGGCTGCTGCCCTGTTTTGCTTTGCTGGAAGACCCGAATAAGCATCAGATGAATGTTTTGGAAGAGACTCTTCTGTAGGGTTCTCTCTCCCTCTCTCTCTGTCATGCTGACTCTGTGTGGTGGGAGATGGGGTAGGCAGAACCTGAGAGAGGTAATAGGATCTTGGTAGTCTCATGAACGCTTCAGAGGTTGCTCCTAGAGCAAATACTTCCAAAGAATTTCCTACACCATGGCCAATGGTGCGATGGTTTAGGGTTTGAATACTTTCTGTGGTCTGTTCGCAGTACCCGATTTTCTAGTGCTCAGCTTGTATGGCAGTTTCTAGAAGATGCTGCTCTATTGCCAGCCGATGGAGTGCTAATTATTTAATAATTAAACTAATATACGTACTGCATACAGCTCCTTCCTGCCTCAGTTTTTATACTGTTGTCACATGTTGTTCCTTCTGCTTGGAACATTATTACCTACCATTCGCCCCCCCACAGCAAACTTCCATTCATTTTCCATATTTTTTATTCAGGATCAGCTCAAACATCATGTCAGTGAAGTCTTCCTTGACTACCCCCGGGCTGGGCAAGGACCACCGCTGCATCCCTCACGTGTGGTGTATCTCTCCCCGGTAGCGTGTATCTTGATTGTAATTCACTAACTATTTGGGCAATTACTTGTTTACCAGTAGGCCTCCCTGCAGGACTGTAAGATCTTGAGAGTGAGACTGTGTCTGGGTCACCCCAGTGTCCCCAGAGCCTGACGTACAGTAGATGCTCCGTGAGTATCTGTGGAACGAATGAATGGACAAATGAGTGCTTGCATTATTACTGGGTGGCTGCTGCTGGAGGACGGAGGCAGTTGCTACCATTTACTGGAGACCTATGAACTGTGAGCTCCACACAAAACGGCAATAATGGTAATGGTTATTTAAAATAGTTAAAAGCCAGTTTAAGCATATTCATGGGAAATTCAATTTAAAAAGATAATGAGGAGGGTGTGTGATGATCACTATATTTCTCTGCATCTGCAATAATGCTTCTTCCCAATTGTGTTTACTAACCCTCGTAATTTTTGATGTTCCTCACCTTTTTTGGTGTCTTTCCCTTCAATTCTAGTAATGTGTGCGTACCAAATGAATGTGTATGTTGGGAAACTAGACTCCTACTTTGAAATGCATTCCCTTCACTTATTCATTCAAATACATACTGAGTTTTGATTATGTAAGTCACAATTGCCAATGGGTGACAAAGTGCTTAACCTCTGAGTGCCTCAGGTTCCCTAAATGTACAGTCAGGTTCTTGGGATTCAATGAGATAATACAGTGAAGCTTCTAGCACAGTGCCTGGCATGCAGTAAGCTTTCAACCACATTAGTGATTGCCATTATTTTTGTATGTCAGGAATGGTGTTAAACTCCGGCCATCCAAAGATTAACAAGAGGTGATCCTCGCTCTCAAGAGTTCATGGCTTGTGAATGACGGGCACAGAAATGCTGGAGAGGATCCTTCCCTTTCTACAACTAGTCAGGTTGATACAATGACCACGGAGGGGAGTTCCTCCGCGATGGCTCGCAGGTTTTCCAGTGTTTTGGCAGAGCTGCAGTCGGTTTGCAGCGCACCCCTCCCAGCTGCATTGTTTTACCTCCTCTGTGGGCAAGTGCCGCATGGAGTCCTCTGCTCCATACCCGGGGCGTTCGAGTGGCAGAGCAGAGGGTGTGCTGGCCATTTGCTGTCGTGCTCAGATTATATTGAGCTTGAGTGATGCTGGATACATGGTTGAAAGTTTAGATAAAATTGTGCACAATCCGTGAAGCATGTGAATTATATTCCTGTGACATCTAAGAAATTCTTGGCAGAGGGAGAAGTGTTGAGTGAAAGGTAATAATCCACTGTTACCTTCCCCTTCATTTGACTGCTGTAATAGCTGTTGGAGAGGCCTTTGAGAAATCGGTTGAATTAGGCGCGTCATTGTGCTTCCCGTTTGTTGGATAGCCTCCTTATTCTTCTGTGATTAAAAAATACTTTTGACACAGACATGCAATTGATGTTCGGTCCCCAAGAGATGCACTTCTTAACACAATGGGTTCTAAGTGAAATTGAGAACAAGTTCTAGCCATTACTTTTATAGGTGAAAATGTTTCACAAGTGACTGCTGTTTCTTTAAAAACGCTATCTCGACCTTGTGGGAGATTGGCTTTTGTTTATGAGAAAGGTTGGGTGATAATATAGAAGTCTCCAGTCATATTTCTTGGAGACTTTCACCCGGGTGTGAGAGAAAAGAAACCTCAGAAACCGCATAGCACAGAACTGCGAATGCATCTGCATGTAATTTCTAATTTTTCTAAAACAATGTTCACAATACTATTTGGCAATTGTTCTTTCTTCTTTCTTGATTTCTCTCTCATTTGTATCTTCACACTGACTGTATTGATGAATACAGTTAACACTTACAGACAATTTACTCCGTACCAGCCACCACTCAGAGAACTCGATGTGGATTACTTTATTGACACCTTACAACGACCTTACGATAGAGTAGTAGTATTACCCTCATCTACAGGCGGGGAAACAGAGGCAGAAAGAGCTAAGGTCGCAAGCTAGTAAGTAGGGGAGCTGGCATTTGACCCCACGCAGTTTGGCTCCAGAGGGATGCCAGCCCTTAACTATCGTGCTCCATTGCCATGCAAACCCTTGTCTCCACAAAGGGAACCGCAGAGGGGCCTATGGAGCTCGGATCCAAGCATTTTGGAGAACCTTGCAAGGCAACCACTGGCCCCTGGGTCTCAATGTTGGGGAACAACCTGCTCATGTGCCCTTCACTAGGGGCCACTTACTGCTTTGCTGCCTAAAGTAATAAACCTTCAAGATCAATTCAATCTTTATTAAAAAGGTTGTTAACAGGATAAAATAATAAGACAGCTTTCTTTTTAGTGATGGTTCTGTTGAAGAAAACTATCCTTAGTTGTATTTAAAACATATAATCTCTTTTTAGGCTTATAAATATGGACCCTGTAAATTAAACCAGACAGATGTTTGCCTCTTTCTCCTTTTTCTGACTGGCATTATTTTAAAGTATTATATGTCTTAAATTTTGTTTTCCATATTCAATATTGCCTCTCAGAGGAAACATAAGAATAAAAGTGATTTCTATGATGAATCCACGCAGGCTGAGCCCAGAAGTAGCCAATTCTGTCATTTGTCTTTTCATGTTTACCTGCTTTCTCAAATTTGTTTGTTTTAATGCATGCAATTTCTTCCACTCCTGTTTGGTCCGGTAGGATGATGTTAGACACGGACTGACTTTACTGACTTCAACATCTGTTTTCAGAAACCTTAGAATTTCTCACCTTTAGTTGGAAGCTGCTAAGTTCTACCCCAAGAATGAAGTACACTTGGAGCAGTCAGGGTGAAGAGTTTACCATGCCTTCTGAAACGTTCTTACCTTTTATGCCTTCCTGAACAGAGCTCTGGGGAGAGAGCAATGTGGTCTCGGCTATTAAAGATAGTGGGCCAGGAACACCTGGTCACAATAAATATAGGCTCCTTCTTTCAGCCTTCTATGTGGTCTTAAAATGAATCTACAAATTTTAAAATTTGTCATTTCCAGGATTATGATAATCCTAGGTAATGAGACATTTTCACAAGTCCCACATTGTAAATCTGAGGCTTGCTTATTTAAAAGGTCATATCCAAAGGAGATTGAATTTGTTAATTGTACAGTTTCCTGGATTCATTTCATACCAACACCAGATAGACTTAAAAATCAAGAATAGTTACAAGATATCTAATTAGAAAATCATTAAAGCAAACGAATTCATTGAATGTTATTTTAAGAAATTGTCTGCCACACTGAAAGCAGTTAGGCAAATTTCTGTAGTGTAGAAATAAATTTGGGCAGGGCCTAAATATCTGTGGGCTTCAGCGAGTCTAAAATCTTCTTTCCAAATAATAACATTTATTCGTATGTTTCTAATTATAAAACTTATTCATGCTTATTTTAGAAAACTTGAGGGGAAAAAGAAGAAAACAAAACCGTCTTCAATCTTACTCATGCCTGAAATCTTGACATCCAAGAAAAAAGCAATTGTGCATTCTGTTGAGGGTACTTTTTCAAGTGACTACATTTTGAACTTAACATGCACTTGAATTTAAAACACAAATAAGAATATCTGATAATGGCACCAAGTACAATGGCTCCACACCCTATTTTCAAATGGTAGGACACCCCAACATAAGATACATTTTCCTTATTCTTTTTCTGAGTTACTTTTTCAAATTATGGAAAATTTAATTATGGAAAATTTGAAGAATATAAAAAGAAATCACTCTTAATTGTCCCTACTTCTCCTCAAGACAAGCACTGACATTGTTATATTTTCATCTGGTCCCAAAGCTCTTCTTTCTCACGTCAGCAGGTGCTTTCTTAGAAATGGATTAGCTCAGGTCCTCTTGGAAAGGCGGCAAATTTGACAGGGTCAGGCCACAGGTCAGGGTGGGGCCGACTAGGACTGTGTAAGGGGAGAGTTTCCAACAACCGTGCTCTCTGGGCAGGAGTTTGTGGGTGGGGTGTCTAGGAAGGCAAATGAAGATGATCTATTCCATAAATGCAGATTCAAATGCTCTGGGGGCCGGAGGAGTGACTATTCGCAGCTCAGATTTGCTACCGGTGCTTCTTTGGTGGAGAGAAGGGCGCCTTGTCCTTATTTCAACTTGGGCTCCACCACCGTGTGATTTTCATCACCCTAGCAACTGGTGAAGATAACCAACCCAGCCTCATTGAATCAAGCACATAGTAGGTCCCATATAGACGCTTATTGAGAGCAAGGAGACAACTAAACTTGTCATCTAGACTGCGATCTCACTTAAGAATGTCAAGTTGTTTTCATGAAAGACCTGTAATTGAACTTAGTTAATGGATATATCTTTTAGGTGAAAGTGGACATAATTTAATATGCACTCAATGAGGTGATGATGATGATGACAATGGAAAAGGAGAAAAATGTGAAGGCCAGGAGAATTACGCATTCAACAAAGCATTATGCTTATCTCTGTGAATATATACAAATACATGTCTCTAAGCGTATATGTGCAAATGAAATTTTTTACAAAAATGTCTTGGGCTGTAGTGCTAATGGGTCTATTTTTAGAAAAAAAGGAGAGGAACTGAAAATGCCAAAAAATAGAGAATGTCAAATGCCAAGAAATATGCTCAAGGAATGGAAAACCACAATGAGAAAGATGTTACATTTACACATTAGCGGGAATCTTATTTTTGCTTTCATGAATTTTAAAGTTGCTCTGATTTGACTCAACCAATTTCATTAGCATCTCATTTCTGCTTAGGACTTTTAATGATATGCAAATGATCCATCTGAAATGAATGCCAGCAACCCACATATTTGAAGAATTTTATTTTTATTACTTGGAAAATTCCTTTAATATTTGGAAAGTGTCAGCTGTGGATACTGTCTACTCAGCATAGAAAATAAAATCAGTGAACAGTCCTCTGCTTCAACAGATGCTCTTTATAATCTCTGAGGTCCTGAGACCTCTGAGGTCGGTGTTTATGAAAGGGTGGCCCAGAGGCCACCTATGTCAGAATCACCTGAACACTGATTAACATGCAGATTCCTGGGCCTCACCCCAGATCTCCTGAAAGAGAATATTTAGGTATGGGGCCCCAGGTATCCAGGTAACATTTATGCACACCAGAGTTTGAAAACCTGGTGCAGGGTAAATGTTAGGCGGTGTTTGTTTAAAGATTTAGGTAAGTCCAGAAGGGAAGGAATGGAGGACATGGTTCTTTCACCAATAGGGTCATCCACTCTTTAGTCTTGAATTCGGTCCTAACAGGCTGAGATAGATAACAAAATCCACATGAGGAGGGTGAACTGACATCCAACAGAGGAGAAAACTCTTCCCCAATGGATGAACCAGTTTTTCGGGCATCGTAATAATGATAATAATGATAAATGTCATCTTTTGATGGCTTCTTTGTGTTCAGCACTTTCCACATGAAGCTGTAGGGGATCTCATTTGATCCTCTCAATAACTCAGTGAGATTGGCACATCTCTATTTTATTGATGGGGCCCCTAAGGCCCAGAGAGATTAAATAACTTGGACCGGGTATTCCTTCTAATAAGTGGTAGAGATGGTGTCTCTGATTCCAGAACCCAGGATCTTAGTCCCCAAACCACAGTGCTTTCGTGACTTTTATAAACCCCAGCCTTGACGGCACCTCCCAGGGAAAGAGCCGTAACTAAAGTGTTTTCCCCTCTTCTATGCCTTCCTTGGATCCAGCTGGGGCAGTTGGTGTCACACATCCCGTGTTGGGACCCAGTAGCTCTCTTAAAACCACAAGCAGAGAGAACTCAGCCCTGGCTACTGTCATTCTCTATTGCTTTCCAGCTTCAAGGATTCGCTCTTCTTTGAAATCATAACACAGAGCAAGATCTAAGTGCCCACTGTGGATGAAGATACATTGCTAAGGTAAAAAAAAATCTGTAAGGGTGCCAAGAATGTTCTGTTTCTTGACCTAGGTACTTGTTACATGGATAAATCCAGTTTGTGAAAATGTAGCAAACTGAACACTCATGAAATGAATACTTTTCTATGTGTATATTACGCATAGTTAAAAAAATAAAATAACGCTGTAGTCTTATACTGAATTATGTACCTTAGCTGCTGAAACTCACCTACTCTCTGCCGTCTTCCGCTGGTCCCTGCTCCTCCTTTCATTTCCAGATCAACAAACAGTTTTCTGGTGAGAAAATGGCAAGGTAATTGTGCCGACAACTGCATGTGGAATTATTTGTTAGACCAAAGACGCAGAGTAGGAGTTAACCCTGGTGAGGGAAATGGCCTGTTTCCTTGTCGAATCCTTTTCATCTCCTGGTTTCAGTAATCTTAAAAGTTTAGCACATTTTTCTATTATGTTAACACATTGTGTACTGAACAGGCAGACCCAAAGCATCCTGAACGTGCTTTAAAATTTTTGCCTAAGTAACCTTGCAAGACTCCCACATTCTTTAGTTCTGCCTGTATTGAGAATCAGCAGTTACTTTTAAGTTTTAATAAGTTTCACATGTTTTGTAGTGAAACTGTTTGGTTAATTCCAACCTTTAATTAGTAGCCTCTGGATTGGTGTATACCAGACACCGGGATGTTATTAGTGTGAACTGAAAGCTGTGTGTGTTGCTCCATAACAGATCAAAACAAACCTTGTGTGCTCTGACAGCATTAAACCCCACTGAGACCTGACCAGGATATGGTGTTCAGTTGTAAAAGAAAATTGTAATTCACAAGTCCTTGCCAGATGTCCTACCCCAAGACCTCAACTTCATTACGTCTACCCAGAGTAGGTGGTTACATGAGATTCAGCCAAAGGGACTTGGTTTGGTTTCTTTAATCATTTAAAAATTAGATTTATTCAAAATTCTTAAAGCGGGCATATTGGTGCCTCTTGGTTTTTTGTTGAGCTTTTTAATTTTTAAAAAACATTTGGGATGTGTGTTTCTTTGGGATGTAAATAATACTTTCCAATTTAGGAGGCTGCTTCGAAATCTTCACATATAACGGAAGTTCTATCTGTTGACAATGTTAAATCAGGAAGGAAATTTTCATCTACGAAATGTAAAAAGGTACAAGCATAACATAACTTGAAATGAGTCCACTTGACTGAAAACACAGATTTAGGAGCTGGTGTCTGTTTTAAGGAGTAAACAAATGAGTTCTAAGATTTTTCTTATCTCAAACCCATACATACTGTGCATGTCACCAAGTGCAAAATCACAAAAACTTTAGTAGGTTAGCCAAGAAAAAAGAACCAGTGTATTTTTAAAAACTGGTTTGGTTGGCAGTGGCCTCTGAAGTGTTCAAAGGTATTAGATAAAGTTCAAACTCTAATGCACATGTGTGTTATACATGACTGCCATGGTTATGCCGGGACAGAGACCCTCCACCCATCTTGGAACGTAACACAGGACTCTGAACTCCTGGACTTCTAGGCAATTTCCACACTCTTTCCCTGATCATTGTGCTATATGACTTTAGCAAAATACACATTTTGTAACTTACATTTCTCATATCCTTTTTCAAACTGTTAGATTTGTGAATGTTTTCTTTGGTTATTCAATTGGTCTTATTCTAATACTTATTTCAATATAACTTCAATATAATTTTACAGTAATATATAATGCAGATGGTAGGGCATAGTAGTAGCTTATGCCTTACAAGCAAATCATATTTCATCTGGCTATAACTATAAAAAGTTATTCTTGAGGGAATGTTGCAGCAAGATTTTTTTTTCAGTGAGATTTTACTGTAGTAAAGGTCACTGTTAAATTCCAATGATTTAAAATGTAAATTATTGTCTTATTTTTTTTCCCTATAAAGGAGTATCTACAGAAAGCAACTCCAAGATCTTCTGGTTATATACATAATTTGACACTAAGTTCCCTGTTGACTAATTTGAAAGATACCGTTATGTTTCTTTGCTTTTAGAAGCCCCTGATTGCCCATCACTGACGAAAGAGCAACATTTTAAAATGTGGTAGAAGGAAGTTCTTTTAAAGGAACTCCCCTCTCTCTTTTCACACATCTTGAACTTGTGAGGAACCAAATAATCACATTTTTGAGAAAGAGTGTTTTCTTTCATCAACACCAGGAGCAAAAGATTTTTCTTTTTTTTTTCAGCTGGCTTTTAGGATCTGCAGTGCTAATTTGTGTGTGTGAACTAAGCAATAAAACCACACAGACAAACCTGAACTAGGCTCTGAGGTTGGAGAATAAATTTGAACCTTCTTTGGAATTTTTCCTTCTGACTTGTTTTCCTCTCCACATACAAACCGCAGAAGCGGAATCTGTTGCTCTTCATGCTGTGTATAAATTGTTGTTGGCACCGACTTTTTGAATGATATTATCTTCTAAACATCCTTCAGAGGGCTAAAATTTCACTCTTTCCTCTCCATTTTAAATGTAAAAATTTCAATTTCAAGAACTAACAAGATCCAAAGGTCTCTTGATTCATTATCTTTTTAGAGTTTTCATTAAGAATTCATTTTGGAAAAATTTCCCCTTTTCCAGATTAAAATAGGTAGATAATGAGTTACCTTTCTTCTTTTTTTTTTTGCCTATAGTGAAAAAAGATTTAAAATCATCATCTATAATTTTAAAAAATCTCCAGTCTTTGAAAGGTTATTAAACAGACAAACTAAGAAAAATATACCTTATAATCAGTAAAATCTTAACATTTCGTGAGGACTGATAAATATTTGATTCTTTTGGCCTTTATTATTAGGTTTGTTAACAGTTTTAATTGCTACTAAGTTAAAAAAATAAAAATGGACATGTTTTAATTCTAATTATCATTTTATCAGCACAAAGAGATATAGTAATACCTGCTTATTTGTTGAGCATATGTGCATGTATGTTTGTGTAGAGCAAACTTTCCATCACTTCGTTTTCTAACTATTTGAAGTAAAAATGGAGTAGTCATAGTAGCAGAGGATTTGTTTCCAGAAGACCCGGCTTCCAGTCTTCATTCTGCCTCATACTAGTCATGTGACTTTAGGTACTCAGCTCTAAAGAAGAGGAATTAATAACACCTACCTCAAATGTTTTTAGAGACTACAAGTTCTAAAATACATAAAAACATTTTGTAAACTGTCTATGGTGATGTGTTTCCATATTACCAACCAGGGATAAGTATCTGCTGTCAGAAGCTCTACTATTAGCAAGTATGTTACCTGAGAGAGTGGGGAGATGGCGGTTAAGAGACAAGTCTTTGGAATTAGACATTTTTGAGTTCAAAAGCTGGAGCTGTGTGTTATTCGCTCTATTAAACTTGGACAATTTTTTTTTTCTCTCTGACTGTCTGATTCCTCACCTGTAAAAAAGGGGAAAATAAACTTACCTCCAGGGGCTACCAAGAGGATTAAATGAGATAATATATACACTGAGCTCTTAGCATAGTGTCAGATACTTAGGAACTGCTTGATACGTAGTCATAAAATATTATTATGAGTTTGTCTTTGTCGATGGTAATCACTGTAATTTCTCCGCGGGTAATTATAATCATTACTTATTTTTAAAATGACTTGTCAGGCATTTATATCTGACAGTGGCTATACAAATGAAGCAATTCAGTGAAGATTTGCTGAGTAAATGCACTAACCTTCACCAATATGGAATTCAACCTTTTAAAGATATTTTCATAGGACAATTATCAATCAAAGCACATCTACATAAGCTTCCAACGATTATTTCACTGCAAAACTTCAAAGATACTTATAGCTGTTCTTTGTTCAAGGACTTTAGCTTAAGACAGATCTTTAGCCACAGCGTAATTTTCCTTATACAGTACTTTCCCTTGCAGATTACGCCAAAACCGCATGCTTGCTATAGGGACTTCTCTTAGTACTCGAGAAGTTCAGCTGAAGAATGGCCGTCCAACAATTTTGGAGACTAGTTAAAAATGTTTTTCACTGAAAAACAATGTAGAAGAACATTCTGGCAGTGATGTTAATTTTCCATAAAATAAAACAAATATCTTGATTTTCTGTGGAATAGATCAAACTAAAAAAGGCCACAGAATATTCCCAAATCTTATTGTACTCCTCTATTTTAACTTTCATCACCATAAGAAGTAACAGTAGCTGAAAGAGTGGAATCGCCCAACCAATTGTGTGTATAAATGTTAACAAACAGTGAAATGGCCAAATGGTAAACGACAGAGCGAGGAGATATTGGAGGCATGGCTAATACATAAAGTAAGCCACCAGGCCCTGGAATTTTGACCATAAATTATTGTTCGAGGCAGCTCTTTCGTGAGACTGACAGAGACGACACCACTGACGGCTGATCTTCTCACTGGCAGACTCAAGGCATTTTTCCACATGCTTGAGAAGTTAGAAGCAGACACTACCATTATTTGACAGAGGAAAAAGGGGAGACAAGGGAGAGGTTAGGGGTGTCTCAGGGACTGCGGATTGGGGAGGAGAAGAAGATGTCAGCAGATTTCCTTAGCCGAAGCGGTCTGGTGTCTGACTCAGCTCCCTGTGCAAAGCCCCCTACAGACACTGGCCCACTTCTCAACCTTCTCGGGAGGTTGTCTCTTGATCAGTAGACCCCCAGGAGACTCCCAAATCGTGCCATTTTGCCTTTGCGCATACTTCTGCTTTTGCCTGGAAAAGTCCTCATCCTCCTCTTGGGGACCTTCTGTTCTTTCAGAACTGCTCAAACATCGCTTCCTCCATCAAGTCTTCCTTTACTCGGCACGACCCCCTGCACCCACGTGGTGGTATGGCTGGTCTCCGGGCACCGGCCGTATATTGTAGGCACGTCAGCCGGCATTCACGTACTGTATCGCAATCACCTGCCTATGTGTGTCTTCCCCTGTCCTCTTGAGGAGAGCTCATGTTTGATTCTTTTTTATATGCTCAACAACAGCATAGCACCTGGCAGAGAGGAGGTTCCAATTTAACCTAAAATGATGAAATATAAGTGTAAATTAAGCAGTCCTTTTCTCATTTTAATTATGTAATTGCTTTATAAGGAAGCTTAAGTATAGTGACCTTTTAGGAAATTCTAAACTTGAGTATTGTTGAGAGATTAAAAATTAATTTTCAAATGTAAAGAACTAATTATAGTGGCATTCTTAGGTTTTTCTCAAACTTTTTTTTCAGGATTTAAAAAATTAAAGAAATATAGGGTTCAGCAAAATTAAAAATAACATATATTTAAACTCCAGGTTTTACCGAGCTTAGTATAAGTGTGTTTTGCTTCCTTGCACAAATTTTAAATTCCTTAGGGGAAGAGAGAATATTTTTATTTCTATTTCCCAACAAGTAGATGCAGTGCTTGATATGTAGTCAGTGTTTAGTAAATGCCTAATTATCACACACACACACACACGCACCCTTCACCACCACAAACAAACACCCACATCTTGAAAACCAACGGGAAGCCTGGTCCTATTTTTGGTTTAAGACACACTAAGAAGACAGCAGCTTTTAATTGAATGCTGTCGAATATCTAGTTAATTCATGAATAAGAGAACAAGTGTCATAGTCTGTGAATGATTTAGGGTCCTCCCAAGTTCCTGGCAGCCTAGTGACTACAATTAGAGAAACACAACCTCAAGGGTATTGTCCCAATATGGAGCTTACATTTGTTTTTATTTTGTATTTTAGAAATCCTAGAGCTGCTACCGTACCCAAAAGCTGTCATGATGTGAATGCGCCCCTGGTTGCAGGAACGATTTCAACTGTGAGGATTTCTCCAGACAACCTGTTTTCTCTATTTGTGTGAGGAAGAGAGAGAGCAAGTACAAGAATTTCTCTCTCGCAGTTCTGACTTCCTCTGAGGCCCCAGAGAAGCCATTTGAACACTCCTCCTTAGTTCCTTCAGCTGTAAAATGGAACTAATAATGCATTTCGCAAGGTGACTGTGAGGATTAAGTAGTGGGTGTTTCAAGGTGGTAGACTCCCACTACGAAATAGTTCTAGAATGTGAAATTCTGTCAGACCTATTTTTTTTTTTTTCCTGGCTGAGCATTCATGTTTTCTATTAGATTGGGTTTTCAGATTCCCTAAATTCATTCAAATACCCAATTCAAGTGACATGCAAGCAAGGTGGTTTATTTCTATGTTTATAATTCCACTTTGTGACAAAGACGTTTCTAGAAAACAATAGCACTCAGCATGAAGGTAAACAACGTGAATTCCTATCCCGGCTTTACTGCAACTGTGGGCAAACTGCTCCTGTTTCCTTTCAGGTCCTTAAGCAAAGCGTCTGTGCCCGACTTACAGGACTGTGAGAAGCAAAGAGGTAACATATGGCGAAATGCTTTAAGCTCTGCAGTAAAGATGCCAGAGGATATTGTTCTACAGCCGTGAAAACTGAGTCTCAGAGAGGCAAACAGGCTCATCTTAAAATCATGCGACAAGCAAGCATCTGGGACAACGCTCGATGCCCTGGATTGCAGCCCGTTTTTTGGCCTGTCACCTCCTAAGGACACTGGGACCTGCAGAGGTGGCTTTTTCTCCCAGAGAAGCCTCTCTTCCCATGTTGATGATGGCCGGCTTTCCTTCACCTGTCGAGCAAGCTCTTGCCTCGTTCTAAAAGTGAAGCACATCTTTTGCCCCGTTGTCTGTCTTTGCCTGCAGGATAGGAGAGGACGCTGGTAGAGCTTGGTGTCGAGGAAAAGAGCCCGGTTAGGGTGTCCAGCTGAGGACTTATTATTGGTTGCAGAGAACACTGTTATATGGCTTGTAGAAATGAAATAAAATCTTGAGAGGAGGCCAGAAAGTAAAAAAAAAATGCTGTTAAATCACGAGTCCTGTATGATGTGGAATAAGTAACGGGAAAATATAGGGTGTAAATTGAGTTGTAATTCCGACCAAGTCAGTGCAGTCAGTTGTGATGGCCAATCATGAGATGCATAAAGGCTGAAGGAGCCCAAATGTTGCAGACTCTGGCTGCCACCCAAACCCCCTTGCAGCTGAAATAAAAGAGTCCTGTATTCTTGCGGAGACAAAGCCTTAAAGACAAAACAGCGGACCCTCTTGACTAAAAACGTTTGCAAGGGATATACTGCTGGTAACCTTAAACCCACTCTGCAGAGCCTGGGCAGGCTGGGGAAGCAAACAGGTTTTGTAGAATGTTGGGTTTTGTAAAATGCCCAACATGTTCTTGGCACCCATTGGCCTCATGATTATTCCTGTGAGTCTTAGTGATGCAGCACAAGAGTATATGGACACAGGCTCCACGGGTGGCGAGGAAAAGAAACAGGCGTGATTCCTTCCAGTCCTCCCTGCCAGTTCCACCTCTTTGGATCTGGGCTGAAAGAGGAAGGAAAGAAAAGCAAAAAATAATAGCTGGCATTTTTGATTGCTTATTATACTCCAGGCCTTGTGCAAAGTATATATATGCTATCTCATTTAATGAACACAATAAATCTTTGAGGTTTAAAATCTATATTTTTTTAAGACGAGAAAAGAAGGGCTTAGACAGGTGAAAAGTAGTGTACAATCATCCCCTCGGTATCTGCCGGGGATTGGTTCCAGGATCCCTGCAGACGCCAAAATCCATGGATGCTCAAGTCCCCTATATAAAATGGGGTAGTATTTGCATATAACCCACACACATCCTCCCGTATACTTTTAAGTTGTCTCTAGATTACTTTTAATACCTAATATAATGTAAGTGCTATGTAAATAGTTGTTATACTGTATTGTTTAGGGAATAATGACAAAAAAAGTCTGTACATGCGCAACCATCGCAGGCTTTTCGATCCGCGGTTGGTTGAATCTGCAGATGTGGAACCCGCGGATATGGAGAGCAGACTGTAGTCGTTAAGAGCCTGTGCTCTGGAGCCAGACTGTCTGGATCTGAATCCCAGGTCCTCCACTTCTGAGCTGCCTGACATTGGGGAAGTGACTTAACTGCTGTCTCATCTATAAAGTGGTGTGAAAATAGTACCTCCTACCATTGTGATGATTAACTAAATTAACAGACGCAAAGCATTGAGAAGAGTTCCCGCACTTAGTGGGTACTCGATAAATGTTACTTATTTGTATGGCTGCCCAAGGTTAGAAGCACAACTATAAACAATGTGGTGGCAAAGCCGAGCCTAGAATGCAGGTCTCTCTGAAGCCTGAAGTGACTCTTCCCTTAACCATCTGTCTCCCTTGCCAACATAAGAGAGGAGGAGAGGATGTGGCCAGGAGAGGCAGAAGCAACGTTCTGGAGCAGTTCCTAGCTGCTTTGCAATGGGAAAGCACCAGGACGAGAATTGCTTCCCACCCCACCCCCGGCCAGCCTCACCACCACCAACTGTATTTATTTTATTTTTGTGATTTCCAATTGCTACCACTGACAGTCAAAAATGAGAGCAACAAACTAGCTCATATTTACTTTTGTGCTGTCTCATTAACGTTGTCGGCTAGTAGTACGTCCCCCTGTCCCCCTACTGATGCTTGCCTGTCCTTTGCATCCAGTGCTTCTTGCAAACGAGAGAAAAAAGAGGTTTTCCTGGTGTTCCTTATGAACTTAGGACAAATAGCTTCAGGGGGAATAGTCATCAGTTTTATTCCGTGTTTTAAAGGCCCGGGCGTTTGGATGTTGAAAGGGCACTGTCTAATGTGATTTCCTTGACATAACCCTTTGGACTTGGCTTCGGTTTTGATGAAACGCACAGGAAAGCTCTCATCATCGACTTGGATGCATCCTGCTCCCCTCGCGGCCCTGAGGTGCTGTCTGCACAGGGAAGGGAGGGTGAACTGGGTCCCCTCTGCTTGCAGCTGCCAGCTGTGCTCTAGTGGCAGCGAAGTCAAGGCTCTCTGCAGGTCTTAGATCTCAAATAGGATTTGGAGGTCCCGTGTCCATAACAGAGTGAGTCGTACCGCTCATGCTACCAGTTTAGAGGAATAAAGTAGTTATTAAGTTCTTTAATTTTAATTTTTGTAAACTTAAAACCAAAAGAAAATGTTCCCATGACTATATTCAGAGGGTTTTCAAGTTTTAATCTGGGATCCTTGAATCGCTTTCGTCCTGCTGGCAGGCTTCTCTGATTCTCCAGTCGGAGCTGAGAACCAGCCCACTGGTAGCCCGGCTGTTAAAATGGCACAGGCAGGCAGGGACCTGCTCAACAGTCATTGGCACATCTCTCTGGGGCCTGCGGCATCACAGCGTTCCACTGTAGGTGGATGCCTCCGACTCCATGGGCTAGAGACCTGGCAAAAACCTCCCACCTGCTGGGTGGGAAAGCAGGACTTAAAGGTTTGAGCTGCTGAAGGGACTGATGCCTCAATGGAGGCCAGGAACGTGGCCCTTGCCAGTGGACCCCCGGGAACACTAAGAGAAGCCGTGGCACAGTCTCTGAGCGTGTTCACACCATTACTCACCTGCCCCCCAGGTAGCGAATGTTCACTAGAACACCCAGTGTTCACTTCAGAAGGAACCAGCCCGCCTCCAGCTGCCACAGGGAAACCTCGCGGGAAGTATTTCAGCAGCTCTAGCTCAGGTGCAGGCTCTCCTCCGTTCTTGGATGGGTCTGTTCATCAGCAAATTCAGCGTGTGCTATCCGACATCCAGAATCATTCAGTCCAAAGTCCTGCCCAATGGGGAAATCCCTTCAACAACACTGACGCTGAAGATGCCCCAGGACGGAGCACTCATGACTTTCAGGGCGTGATCGAATAAGTAATCTTTACACTGGGTCAAAAGCTTCTTAAATGAAAAACGACTGAAACGTCAGGTCGATCAGCTGTTGTTCTGGGCTAATATCTGCTTTGCATCAAGCTTCCCCGTCTGCTGTTTGTTAGTCCTCCGCCTTGGAGGCGGGCATGTGTGTGGAGTGATAGTGAGCTTGACCAAAGAGTGCTGTTTGTTTGAGGAAAGTTGGAATGAATACCTAAATGAAACAGTAGGGTCCTCGATGCATTTTTGTGATGCATACTGTTTTCACTGCCAGTCTTGCTGGGGGGAAAGATCTATGACTGGAGGCTACAGGAAAGCAACTTCTTCCCCTGTCTTTTTCTTGTAGACATGTGAAAAGTCGCTTCGCAAGCTGATGGAAAAATGCCTGTTGTTACCTGGAGAAGTTCCCCAAAGCCTGTTACCTGCTGGATAACCTAGACTCCTCTCAGGGAAAACTGCTCTCTAGAAAACATTTTGCTTCATATCAGAGACTGCTTCCCGAGACACTTGTGCCCATCGGTGTCTCACCTCCCTAGATCTTTTAAGTACTCATCTCTGAGTTAGATGCCCCTGATTCCCAGACTGAAGGAGAATGTTTTGAAACTGTTTTTCTTATCACTGGGTGATACATCAGGTAGCCTGTTTAGCCGTGAAAACAATGCTCCTAGTCAGTTCCTCTTTGTTCCAGGTTTTTCACTTTAACGTGGTCTGCATAGTAAAATCCTTGCCAGCCAAGGGAGAGCCAGATTTGTGGCACGGCCCATAACACACGTACGTTACTGAGACCACACACAGATCAAAAAGATAAAGGCACGCATTGCTTTTGAGCAATGACCCGTGTGCCAAAAATGAGGTTTCCCTACAATGGACCAGAAGAATGTAGGAGTTTGGTCTCAGGGCATCAAGGGTTTCCTTTCTGCTCTGGTCTACCTTTGAAAAGGATGCTAGGACAACATTTTTTAACCCTTTTGATTGTCCTGGTTTGACTGTTTACAACTGAACAAGCAGCAAAGAGCGTTTGCCTCGCACCAGCATCCTTGCAGGGAGAGGAGCAGCGCAGGGCAGGGCTCAGAACCTGGGCTCCGGGGCCAGGCTGCCTGGCCTCGTTTTTGGACGACCGACTGTGCAACTTCTGGCCTCAGGTCCTGCCACACAGGGATACGCACCGTGGTCACCTCCTGAGACTGTTGTGGGAATCAACCGAGACAGCCCAAGTGGAGTGCTCAGCACGGTACCGAGGCCCCAGGAAGGTTTCCGTGTTTGCTATGAGCACAGTAAAATCTTGCCCAAATGCCATCAATGTGCTCCAAAAGTGAAATTGTAGGGGCCAGCCCTGTGGCATAGCGGTTAAGTTCACATGCTCCCCTTCCGCAGCCTGGGGTTCGCAGGTTTGGATCCCAGGCGCAGACAGCCACACCGCTTATCAAGCCATGCTGTGGCAGATGTCCCACATAATAGTAGAGGAAGATGGGCACAGATGTTAGCCCAGGGCCAGTCTTCCTCAGCAAAAAGAGGAGGATTGGCAACGGATGTTAGCTCAGGGCTACTCTTCCTCACCCACACACACACAAAGGTGAAATTGTATAAAATATGGAGTCAACTTATTCCAACATTAATAAACAGTATGTTTTCAATCCATCTATACTGTTGCAGAAAGCACAAAGAAGACTAGATAGTGCAACTAACCATTTATGGAATTAAAAAGCTCCACGAAGAGGTCACCTCTTGGAGCCATCCTTTTCCAGAAAATTAAAGCTTTACCCATCCTCCCACCTCCCAGTCCCTTTTAGGGTTGGCGTGTGGTGCAGTATAATCACAGTGTGCCCAAATTGGTGTGATGGGGGAGGAGAAACATTACTGAAGGCGTTACTTCTTATTATCAAGGTGGATGTCTCAAACCTGCTTTTAACCTGAGAGGTAGCTCTTGACCCTGGATGCATATTAGAATCACCCAAGGAGCTTTAAAGACATACTGATGCCTGGGCCCAGGGTAGAAGCGCAAAATATAGTCATCCAGACTTGGGTTCAGATCCTGTCTCCATCATTTTTAGCTATATGACCTCTGACAAGCTATTAACCTCTCTTTTTTTTTTTTTTTTTTTTTGTGGGGAAGACCAGCCCTGAGCTAACATCTGTTGCCAATCCTCCCCTTTTTGCTGAGGAAGACTGGCCCTGGGCTAACATCGTGCCCATCTTCCTCCACTTTATATGGGACGCCGCCACGGCGTGGCTGACAGGCAGTGCGTCGGCGGGCGCCCGAGATGCGAACTCGCGAACCCCGGGCTGCCAAGCGTGGACTAAACCGCTGCACCACCGGGCGGCCCCCTAACCTCTCTTTTTTCTACTCTGTAGGATGGGGTTGTTGTAAGGATTAAAGATAATATATTTAAAACTCTGAGTGTAAATCTTGGTGGGTAGTAGGTGATCAATAAATACCATTCATTAATAACCTATTTTCTCCAAAGGTCCCAGCCTAAAGGGTCCTCTGCCTCCACTGAGCTCAGTTATAGAAATTTTCCCTTGAAATATAGTCTTGGATAAGAACTGGTGAAGCCCTCTTATTTTACAAATGAGAAAACTAAAGCACAAAAATTGCTCAAGGTCACACAGCTGATAATAAGCTAGAACTCCAACCCAGGACTCCTAACTCTTTGTCCATTGTTTTCCTTCCTCTTCCACAGTTCTCAATCACATGATCTCTGAGGCCCCAAATTCTGACCATAGACTTCACTCCAGCCTCACATTTGGTCGGTCCCTTCTTGCCCTTGGCTTTACGGTGCAGCAACACCGAACTGTCATTTCCTGATGCTTGTGATAGCTTTTTCTTATCTATTTGCCCTGGCTTATGTGATCATTCCTGCCTGCAATGCTCTCCTTGTCTTCATTTTCTACCAGCTATGCTAACTCCTGCTTTTGCCCATGAATGATTAACTACGACAGCAATTGCCATCCCACTGTAAACAATTAGAAAGCAGACAAAATGTCAGATACTGGGCCACACTTTATCCCTATGAGCAGAAAAGCAAATGAGATGAGCCCTGATTGCCACAGTTTACTGCTTGGAGCCAGTTTCCAGGCCACTTCCCAGGATGGGAGAACCAAAACAGAGCCCCAGGAGTCTCACTGAGTTGAGGAGACGGAGATCAACATCTAGGAAGACCACTGAGAGTAGAATTCACAAGGCGTATTACCAGCGAGGAGGGTGGTAAACTGACAGGGAGCTCCAGAGATCTGCAGAGCTCACCCAAGTGTTTGGCTGAATATTATTGTCTGCACATGCGTGTGAAGAAACTGCTAAGACCAGGGAAAGAACTGCCAGAATGCACCGAACTGAACAGTACCTGGAGCTCACACGGAACTGAGAAGAGCTTGTGTTCCCACCGGCCTGAGTGCATAGGGCAGTGGGTGGAGATCTCGGAAAAGTCGTGCCTTAGTAGTGGGGTCACATTGGTCCTAGAATAAAAGCTGCTATGGACCCACTATAAAATGCTTAAAAGGAAGCCTCTCCTGGATCAAACTGATACGCCACAAAATCTAGTGTTCTTTAAAGGAAGATAATAAAATCCAGCACCCAACAAAATAAAATTCACAATATGTGAAATTCAAGAAGTGATTACTAGACATGCCAAGAAGTGTGATAATATGATTCATAAAAAGAGAAAAATTAATCAATAGCAACAGATTGAGAAATGACAGAGATAATGGAATTAGTAGACAAGGACCTTAACGATAATATTACAAAGCTTATTCTTATGCTTAAAGATGCAAAAGAAAACATAAACATGATGAAAGGAGAATGAAAGATTAAATAAAGCCCCAAATGTAACTTGTAGAGATGAAAATATATGAAATAAAAAATAGATTGGTTAGGATTACCAGCATATTATATGACGCAGAAGAAAAGATCACCATACCTGAAGACATAGCAACAGAAATTATCCAAAATGAAGCATAAGTAAAAAAAAAAAAAAGACTGAAAACAAAACCAAAAACAAACACACAAACAGAGCCTCAATGAACTCTGAGACTGGATTAAGCCGCGCAGCATATGCGTGGTTGGAGTCCTGGAAATGTGTCAGGGAAACCAAAACACTGTTTGACGAAGTAATGGCTGAAAATTATCCAAATTTTATGACAAATATAAACCCACAGATCCAAGAAGCTCAACAAACTGGAAACAGAAGTGACATAAAGAAAATCACACCAAGTCACATCATAATTGAATTTCTGAAACCAATGTCAAAGACAAAAATCTAAATAGCAGCCAGAGGAGAAAGATACGTCATGTACAGAGGAACAGCGTAAGAATAAGGCAGACTTCTCGTCATAAACCATGCGGGCCTAAAGACAATAGAATGTTAGTATTATTGTTTTTTGGTGAGGAAGATCAGCCCTGAGCTAACATCTGTTGCCTATCCTCCTCTTTTTGCTGAGGAAGACTGGCCCTGGGCTAACATCCATGCCCATCTTCTTCTACTTTATATGTGGGACGCTGCCACAGCATGGCTTGATAAGTGGTACAGAGGTCTGTGCCTGGGATCCAAACCTGCGAATTCCCAGGCCACCGAAGTGGAGTGTGCAAACTTAACCACTATGCCACTGGGCCGGCCCCCTAGAATGTTATTTTTAAGCACTGAAAGAAAAACTACCAACCTGGAATTCTACACCCAGTGAAGATATTTTTCAAAAATAAAGGCAAAATAAAAACCTTTTTGGTCAATAAAAGGTAAAAGACATTCGCTGCAAGAAATGTTAAAAAGAAAGTTCTTTCAACAGAAGGAAAATGATACCAGATGGGAATTTGGATCTAGAGAAAGAGATAAAGAGCAATCCAAATGGTAAACGTGGGTAAATACATAAAACATGGGGTTTTTTCCCCTCATTTTTCATCTCTTTTACACCTATCCATTGTTCCAGGGAGAAATTCTATACTTCTTTACCATTTCTCCTTAGGTCAAACTCAACACCCTGCGTAGACCAGATTGATAAGGTAAATGAGTGAAGCCTGTGCATGATTCTAGGCAATAAGGGGGACAGGGTGAGCTGGAGAAGGTAGGTCTCATCTAAAAGGCACATCCATTACTCAGCTTCAGCTGATTGTTGCTGGGAGGAAATTGGGCACAACTTTTCCTTTGTTTTAATGTAGTCAACGATTTAAACTCAACCCAAATTAAAAAGCCTTATATATATTATCGCCGTGGGCTATATTTGGCCTTTGGGCCAGCAGCATACAACTACTAATTTAGGGATTCTTCACTTGCGTTCTCATAATACTCAGTGGGTATCTCTTTATACTTACCAAAATGTATTACAATTTTTTTTTTGATATATGTCTTCTCAAATAGAGTACTATTCATGGGAAAGAACTATGTTTTATTTGTTTTTACATTCCAAGTGATCAGCACATAGCCTGGCATATGAAGGACTCAATAAATGCTTATTCAATTAGAGGTCATTTTAATGTATTATTTTCACAAATGAGCTCATATTATCTGCATCTCAGAGAACTGGGAAAGGTTTAGGAGTTAAGCACATGACTAAAATTTTGGTGGAGTGCTCTGAAATGCATCAGAATAATTAGGTTTACTTTCTGTTATTCAGTTGACGCGTCTGTGCTCTCCCTGTGGTGGAAATGTTCTGTGAGAGTCACAAGTATGAGGATTAAAGCCAGTGGTATTTTGGTAGCTGCAGTCTTACTTCAATGCCTTTATTTTTGGAATAAAAAAAAGAAACCACAAAGCTTGTCCCTCATCTTCTCCAGGAAATACCTCTCCTAATGTAATTTCACAGAGATGCATTTGTTACTGGGCTGGTTTCTAGCTAAGCATGAATGGAGTATAGGTGGGATCTCTCATTTTATTCCTTTCCAGGTTTGCTTTTTGGCCCACCTTCTCCACCTACCCACCTCACCTCCTACACACACACATTTCACCTCATCCTTCCCACCTTGGTCTCACCATTAACAAACCAAGTTGACAATGGGCATCATTTTTTGGAAGTTACCCCAATACTCAAAGCAGTAAAAATAAAATATTGACCGTAGTCAATGCACTGAGTCCTTCTCTGCCAGATAGATGACATCATGTCATTCCATGCTCACAATCATCCAGTGTGATAGTACTTCATCCCATTTTGCAGATAAGAAGACTGAAGCTGTGAAGGTTTCACAGCTCATTTATCCTGAAATTGGATTTTGTGCTCTTACTTTCTATACCTTTACTCCTCGAAGCATCATCACCTTAATGTTTGTTAGAAAGGAAGTGTCTCAGGTCCCCCTCCAGACCTACTGAGTCAGAACCTGCATTTGAGCATGATCCCAGGTGATTTGTAAGTTTGAGAAACACTGGTCTACACGCTACCACTTCCTGTTGGGTGCACACTTCCTGGGAATTACGTACTTTCTGTAGCTGGAAGCCTCAACACACTTCCCAACTTCCCCATCAGGAGTGATTTAAGCAGTCAGATTTTTGCCCTTAGAATTCCATTGTGTTGACATGAATACTCACCCCAAGTTCTCTCCCTTCCTCCCCTCCATCGTCATGTTTCAGTTTCCACTTTTGGACGCAGCTCAGAGATGTGAACAAGGAGGACCGGGAAGTTTGCAGAGAAGTGAATGAGCCACAGGGCTTGCTTTTGGCACTGGCTCCCTAAACAATGTATGCCCCCAACTTCTGATGGCCTCTGGAGGGCCACCTGACTAATCATTTCTCTCAGTGACTGTGTCTGTCCCTGTGTAGGTCAGAGGGAAGTGCTATGGAGGGGAGGGCAGAGGAACCTCCGCAGGAAACACTCTTCGAGCAAGAATCTTGGCAGAACAGGAGGCACAGAAGTGGTTAAGGGTACAGAGGTACATGGATGTTGGTAACTTTATTAAAGCTTGTTTTTACATTGATGCCACTCACGAGCAAAAGTCTAACCACTACAAACACGTTTTATTGGGTCCAAAAGACTGTGGAATTGATTTATTGTAAAAGTGGGCTCTCAAAATACTGCATGAGGTCAAAGTTGCTGGACGGTCCATGAAAAACAATTTTTCCAGTTAAAGTATCTCATGCACATTTTCTTTGATATGGCACTGGTGACAAAGGATGCTTTTTATGATTCTTCTAAGGACCATTATGATGTTAACAAATAAATAATTTATTTCCTTCTTTTCAAGAGCTAGGGCATCTCCAAGCTTTTTGTTTGCCAGTTCTGTCTTTGGAAACCTTTTGTCTTCCTCACCACCCGTCTGTAGGGGTCTGAGTTAAGCAGAATGGGCTGCTGTGGAGTGATGGGAGGAATTCTTTCTCCATAGATGTGGTTGGGGCAGAATTCTGGCACAGAGGCCAAGTTTTCTGCCGATACAGTAGAGCCTGAAACTGTAGCATACTCATTAATGTTGTTGTAACTTTGTTTTCCACATTAAATGAACAGAAACAGTTCATCGAAATAATGTTTTGTAGAGGCAGCATGGCATAGCCAATCAGAGTCCTATCTCTGGGCACTCATTCACTGGGTGGCAAAGGGACATTTTTCACAGGGTTCTTAGGGTTCTTGCATTCACAAGATTAGAAAAATATGGGAATATCCTTCTCATAGAATCGAAGTGTTCAAAGGGGGCGCTGTAAAAACATTTAATATATTTTCTTCTTCAAAGAGAGGCAGACATCCAAATTTTTACAGAGCTGAGAGGCAGTGAGGTGTAATGAAAAGAACAAGACTGTAGGCTGAGGCAGATCTTGGGAGGAATCTTAGTTCTATTATTTATTAACATGACTTTGAGGGAATTGTTCAATCTCTCTGATTCTTTTTTTTTTTTTTTTTTTTTTGGTGAGGAAGACCAGCCCTGAGCTAACATCTGTTGCTAATCCTCCTCTTTTTGCTGAGGAAGACTGGCCCTGGGCTAACATCGTGCCTATCTTCCTCTACTTTATATGGGACGCCGCCACGGCATGGCTGACAGGCAGTGCGTCCGCGGGCGCCCGGGATCCGAACCCGCGAACCCCGGGCTGCCAAGTGCGGACGAAACCGCTGCGCCACCGAGCCGGCCCCCAATCTCTCTGATTCTTAATTTTCTCATATTCAAAAATGAGGAAATAGGCACTTCTGTACTTTTGATCCTTAAAACATGGCTGCAAGTTGATTGTAAGATAGTGAAACAATGGATTTAATGGGTGATGGATCCTGTTTCCATGTAAGTTTTGCCTTTAGACAAAATATCTGAAATATTTAAATCCTAGCATCTCACCCACATTCTTTGATTTTATTTTTCTTTGCAGTAGAACATGTAGTCAGCCTGTGTAAGTGAGAATCTGGTTGAGGTTAAAGAGTTATCAACATGTCTAGTAACTTTCCTCTTTTTCTGGATTGTATTAAGCTTGTGATAATCCTATTACTAGTATCTATACCTTTATTTTTCCATTTTCCATCATTTTAATAGAAAATAATGAAAAATTGCAATAAAATATTCAAATAACTGCACAAATATTGAACTTTGCTTGGACTGCTGTATCCACAGAAGTTATTTTTTGGGGTAGTTACTATTAGCTGTTACTACAAAGAACCTCCAAACCTCCATGGTTAGTTTATTTTTTTGCTTCCATGGAGTCCAATGGGGCTGATCTTGCTTGGGCAGCTCTCCTCCAAGATGGGACTCAGGGGTCCTGGCATCTTCCCTGGGTGGCTCTGCCATCCATTAGTTTTCCTTGGGAGGCCTCTGCTGGATCTGCTATATTCAGCCAGCTGACAAGCAAAGGGAAAGAACGAGGAGAATCTCACGGGTCTTTTTAAGGGCCAGGCATGTAAGCAAGTATACCACATCTGCTCATATTCCATTGGCCATAAATTGTCACAAGATCCCATCTAGGTGCAAGAGGACTGAGAGATGTCATTTTCCTGTTTGCCCACGAGAGAAACAAATGGTTTGGTGAACCCATCACACTGTCTCTACCTGACAGCATTGCTGCCCAAACTGAATTGTAGCTGGCAGGCAGCCACCAGGGTTTTTTCATCAACTGATGCACAAAAGGGTAGTTTTGGTGTATAGTAAGCAGTTTACGGCTGTCCACACGTGATATATGAAAGTTGTGGACTATCTGTACATCTATCTCTCAGAGTTACATCTACTTCCAAGCTGTTGCAGAGTCGGTGAGATATTCGTATAACAATGATGAGCACAGAGTTAGCATTGACCAGCAGTTCTCGGAGTGTGGCAACCACAGCAGCTTCATTGGCATCATCTTGGAACTTGTCAGACATACAAAGTCTTGGGTTTCACTCCAGACTTACTGAATCTGAAACTCTGGGGCTGGAGCTGACAATCTGTGTTTTAATCAGTCCTTCCGGGTGATACTGATGCATTGAAGTCTGAGAACTACCAGCACAGACATTGGTTTTCTTTCAAGGAAGGGGAATATTCTTTCCAAAGAAAATAGATTCTTCCACAGTCTCCTTTGGTGAACTTTTCTTGTGATGAATGAATTCCAGACAGTCTGACATTTCTTATATGTTGCCAAACTTGATTTTTCTACAGTTTAATCATATTCATTTTGAATTGTCCTTATAGAAATAGTAAAGCAGCTGATCATCACTCTTCCTATACTTCTCCATCAATGTCAAGACCATTTGGCCGTCTGTAAGTCTTTTCTTATTTTGACTCACTTAAAACTTTTGTGATATCTCTACCAGTGTTCACACATGACTCAAAGTATATTAACTGATATTTTCTTGCTGCTTTGGGGGTTTGAAAAATGGAGCATTATAATAATTTCATACCTAAGAAAGTTTCCATTGACTTTTAGTTCCCATTCAAAAATAGATGTTTATTTCTCCAATGCTCTTTGTCACGTAAGAACGTGTATTACGTGAGAATACCTCAGGAAAATGAATTTCTTTACAAAATTCAGAATGTTAATCTATCCCAGGGAGCTACTGTTATCTGAAAATTATCAACCATACCATCACAACCAATATCTTCTATCAAGAACATATGAGTGATACTTGCTATTATGATCATCATTTATATCAGAACATTTTAAAAAGAAATAAGTCCTGATGAGTTCAGTAACTTGAAAGGTATTTGACTTGAGTGAAAAAATAACTAAGTCATACAATAAACCACAATTATTTAACCAGCTAGAAGATTAGTAGCTTTTCTTCTGACCGACGGTGGGATGGTCTTCCCTCTCTGCGTCTGGTGGAGAGAAGAGGAAGAGATAATGATTTCATGGATGCATTTATAGAAGGCACTTAAACAAACAAAAAAGAAAAGAAATATAACCACAGAAAGAAGATGGCCTGGCACACTGGCTTGGGTGCAGACCTGCTGGGAATACCTTGCCAAGGTCTTCACCTTACTTCTTTCTTTATTTGCATCTCAGAGGCTTTCTGCATCTCAAAAGCAGGACTTTGCAAAACCTACCCGTCTTCTGGGAGTGAACTGGAATTTGTCTTGGGCCGTCCTTCCTCACAGGGCCGTTGTATCGAAAGCCTCATGAAAGAGGCTATGAGAGCCATCTCATAAGTGGACTCTCAAGACTAGAACAGGGACCATGTTCTCCCAGGTCTGATTTGAATTTGGGACGGCTGACTTGCCCAATTTCAGGAATGTGGTGACCCAGAGGGATGGGGGCCACACTTCCCCGCTTCCTTACTAATCCATTTATCAGTTTCCTGTCCAACTCTCTTCCTTTGCTGAGTAGGTTTCTGGGTACTTTCATTTATTAATGTTAAAAATGCCCTTTCACATGAATTACTCATTTACACATTCAGATTAAGATTTTCATTTGCCAGTTTTATCACAGCTGGCATAGTTAACAATTTCAAGTTTTTAAACTATATTGTGACAACATTTAAACTTGTTATGCTTTTGCCTGTGTATGTAATTAAGACAGTGTGTTTGCTATCAGTTTATTCTTAAAAAGCAAAGTAAAAGCAGATGAGGTGTATTTATAGACTCATCAGCCAATGAATGGATGAAAGAGAAAAAGAAATTAATGGGGAAATGTCAGCCAGAATGGAGGAGGGACCCACTGCGAAGTTCATTTCCAGACCAACTATTTAGAATTTATTCCAAAGACAGCTGTCTCTTGATTTACAGTGGGGGAAAAATGACATTGTAAGACTATCAGGCCTCAAGTTAAGAAGCAGGCAAAGAGTAACATACTTCAAATAAACTTCTGCAGTTGGGGTGGGGGCCCAGGCACAATACTTACAGTCAGAGCTCCACCTGGAGTCATGCCCTCCTACAAAGATGGGGGCTTAGGAAAATCTGGGAAAGAAGGAAAATCTCTAGGAAACACAGGAGGTTTGGAACTTTGTCCTGGCCACTTGAAAGCTGTTTTGATTTGGAGCCAAAGACCCCATGGCAGGGGGGAAGCAGAGAAAAGGGCAGAAGACAAAATTGGAGTGTAAAACTCCAACCCAGGGAATTCAGTTTTCAGAACAGACAAAGAAGAAAAATGAATTGCAAAGCTTAAGGGATATAAATTCATTTCTCTGTGTTTTCTCGTGAGCTTGGGCAGTACATTTCCTTGATGGTGGAATGAAACACAAAACTTGTCAGAGATTCTTGGGCATGTGTCTAACATTAGCTAACATTAGCCACAGGTGAGGCAGAACAAATCAGCATTGTCTTGGGTGCATATCGGGGCAGCATGGTGGGAGGAGACATGGTTGTTTTGGGGTCCTATTGTTAACCGTCCATATTTCAGAGTCCAGGAGAGATGACTTGGGCTGGATGAAGGTCCTCTGGTCTACAACCTTTCAGCTGGGGGGAGGGGTGCAGCAGGGGGACAGGGCTTCACCAATCCTCTTCCCAGAAGAGCCTAAAGGAATGTCACTAATGACTTAGAAGAAATTTCTTTGGATTTTCATGGGTGAACAACCAAGAAGAGTTCTTCAAAAATTCAGATCAAAAGTCCCTTTTCTAGACAATTAGTATTAGTAAAAGATGACAATTCAGAAAACAAAGTCCCCCGGATTCATGAAGGAACACTTCTGTTGTTTGTTGTGAATGCTTTTCTCTAGGTACGAATGCACCCTCATCTCCCATGCAGAGTTTTATTTCTCTGTACCTCCTGACACTCTTTTTCTCCCTCTCTCACCCCAGTGAATTGTGTTGGTGTATTTTATTGATGTGTATGAATGCGGGCTCTTGGTTTCACTCTTTAAAGAGACAGAAGAAGATGATGCTGTCTCTGCATAGAAAAGAAAGAAGGGAGGGAGGGAGGAAGAAGGGGGTAAGGAAGGGGAAAAGGAAGGAAGGAAGAAAGGCAGGGAGAAAACGGATCAAGGCATAACAAATCCAGTTGTTTCAATCATCTAATCAACCCATTCCGATTTCTGAGCAATCTCCTCAGCTGTGGCACATCTGGAGAGACTGAAGAAAGGAGTTCACAGAGCTTCGAGCTTGTTCTGTTGTATAGATAAGGCCTATGTGTATCTACGCATCTATAGCTATATCTATATTTGTGTCTATCTGTGTCTGTTTGACGCTCTACATTTAATTCACAAGACAGTTACCTCACTAACCAGATCCCTTTGTAGTTCAGACCAATGCTTCTCCAACTCCCTGTGGCAAAGGTCTCATTTTCAAATTTCCAGTCACTTATGACTGATATGTTTGTAAAATATAACAAAAATAAATTATATGAAAAATTAAATTAAAAAACACCCCCAAAGCATGCAAAATGCAAGCCTCTAATATTTAATATTAGATTTAACAGGCAAAAAATTCACTGTCAAATTGCTGTAAAAGTTTCTACATGCCACTCTCGGTTTCTGTGCTGAACTTATTGCAGGCGGTGGCAGCCAGCTTGGGGGCCGCCCTGTCCGGGGAACTCCCTTTGGGCGCACCGGTTAGGTGGTCTCTCTGCGGAGGAGCAAAAGGGAGAGGATAGTAGTTTCGATCGGTTCAGTTCAGAGCCATTAACGCCCTATTGAAATAGAGACAGTGAGACCAATTCTGGTATTTTTCAAATGATTTGGTTTCATTATATAATTATGTATTCTTTTCTTTTGAAAGAAAATATCTAATTGCCTGGGCACTGTTGATTTATAAAAATCACTGAAGTGTTTGCTTAAGTAAAATAAACTATATACGTGGAGTATCTCTGTTTGTACTCAGACACTGAAAGAATGAATCTATTTTAACACTGAAATAGTTTTAAGAATGAAACAGTTTCTAAAATGTAAATAAGGATATGGTATTCTGAAATACATATACAGCGGACTGACATGATATACACATTCATGTATGCCATGTTATTTTTTTCAATTGATCTTTCTTCTTTACCCAAATATAATGAATTAATGTGGACCATTGCCTAATCCAGTGTTGACTGGAGTTACTACTCCAGTAGTAACTCACATATTGGGTGGAAATGGCCAGGAATATTGTGGAGAGCTGAAAAGATTCTAAACTGAATTGTATGTTTTCCTCTTAAACTATAAGACATTTACTAATTCCCACTGATCCCAAGTTGCCCTAACGAACTTTCCACACGTAGGTTAATAGAATTTATGTCCATAAAAACAGTGAGTTAAAGAAATGGAAGCTTGAGTCACAAAGACATTCTCTGCTATAAATTTATTATTTGTGAGAAAGAATTTCTTCTTTAACAAAAAATGCAGAGCAGAACTATTGCTTATCATCCCCACATGGAAGAAGTGGTGAAAGGGCTGTGGCGCTGTGGAAATCATATTTATTGTTATCATATGTTTTTCTCAGTCGCGGCCATCAGAGGACCTTTTGGGGAGGGTATCATTTACAATACCCTATTGTTTGACATCCAACTTTATGATTCCCTTTCAATAGTGGTTTATTACCATCACATCTTTTTTTTTTCCTTTGTAGATTTAACTTTAGATAAATGTTGCACTCTAGTAACGAGATTTTTAGAATTACTCAGTAATCGAACCATGTGAATTCAGTGCTCTATAAGCCTGAGATCTTAAGAAATTATTGAGGAAGTAAATTTTGGGTGGTGAGCATGAATAGAGTTCACATGAATATGTAATTTAAAAACGGAGCTAAAATCCACTGAGTGGCAACAAGCAGACATGAATTGGCTTTGTTGTGGCCAGCGAGAGTGGGGCTCTCTTGAGGCTGAATTAGAGGCGGGTACGGAATGTCAGAGCTGGGGGGGTCTTTGTGGTCCAGGTGCACACAGGCTTGGGGTGTGACTTTTGACCTCGCACTTTGGATGCCTCAGGCTGCCGAAACCTCTTAAAATTTACCCTGTTTAAGTTGTTTGCCTCCCATATGGGACCCTTCCAGTGTGCCTGGACTGCAGGAACCATCCAGTTTTGTCAAAACACAAACATAAATCTGACGGGTTCTGTGTTTTGAGAGGAGGCTTCCTGGAGAAGACCATCATTCTCTCTGTCCCTCAGCTGGATTCATTTGTGACCCCAGGGTGTGATTCACCACCTTTTGGCACCTTCTGGGTCTCTGTCTCGAGTTCCTGCGCCCACCCTGCACTTCCTAATACACAGCCCCCAGCTGATTGCTCTCAGGGGCCAAATATGGTCCATATTTCCACATGGGGACGTTGGCTGCTTCGGTTTTAGGAACTGTCAGAAACAGCCACTAACCAAGAGAAAGAGAGCAAGGACCAGTCCTGAGTATTGGTCGACGACGTTGGTTTTGGTGGCTTCGTTTTCCTTTTGCCTCCCGGAAAATACAGACCTGTGGAGTGAACACTGTGAGTGATGCTCCAGCATGGGCTGAGCCTGGAAGGATGACTGTGAATTCTGTGGCCTTGTCTTCTCTCTACAGACTCAATATTAGTGTGTTTTAAGAGCCTTGGGATCAGGTTATGTACTTTGACTCCGGTCTGTTCTTCAAATGGAAAAACAAGGGGAGAATAGGGCCCATTATTCATCTTCAGAACTTCTTAAAAGGTGTTCAGTACCATCGTCTTGGGACCATTTCGAAGAAGATGGGGAACCTTGTTTTCCAAGGCCAGCAGGGCTGGTTGCTATGAGCAGGCCTGTGTCAGCACACCAGACCCTGCTCTGCCTGACCTGTGAAGGTTCCAGATGATGAAAAACTTTTCTACAATCAGACAATGGTAGTTGAGGAGAGGGGCTCCCTAGATTAAGGAGATGACGGTTGTGGTAACAATGACCAATCAGTTCAAAAAGTATTTATCGAAACTCTACTTTTTGACAGGCATTCTGCCAGATGCTGGGCAGTAGTACCTCTTCATTGCATTCTGAACTCTTTAAAGTATTTTTTGTTATTTTATTTTATTAGCATTTATGCTACTTATTTTATTAGTATTTATAAGTTGGTATCTGGGGAACTTGGTCAAAGAACTCAATAGAACTTCCCCAGTGGGCAAAATCTTATCTAATCCTTACTACCTCTGTCTCTCTCTCTCTGTTTTTCCCCTTTATACACACACCCTCATTCTAAATATTTATTGAGGTTGCAGTGGGAGAAACAGTAATATGGCTATACCATTACTTGAGTGAATTTTAGATTATTATTTGCAAGGCCTCTCCCATTCATGTCCAGATAAGCAGAAATATTTTGATCTAGACTTTATTGCAAGAATGTTTCAAGGTGAAGAATACAGGTTTTTCCTTTTGGAAGAAGTAATAAGTAACACATTGTGTTTTATTGCTGAGGTGTGTAAGATATAGAATTATAGAAATCCAAAGAAGGAAATATCTTTAAGGGAAGATATTCCATGGATATTCTCCATGGAAACCTACCAAGCTATGAACTTGGAGAGTGCCAAGTGGCTTCTAGTAAAGCCACACCATTGGAAAGGTTTATCACCTCACAGTGTGAGCCCATGGAATGCTATAATTCTGTGGTAACTGCAGTCAACAATTCCTAGGTTTTCTGGACAACTACACAAATGTTTTCTCTGAGTGTGATATTTAATATATTCTATCTTAATTCTGAAGGTTTTGCTCATGTCTCCACATCTGAAACAATTCAACGCTATCTTTATTTGAAGTCTTTCCTGGTTGGAAAGCTGGCTTTTGGTAACGTATCATATACAGTGGTTTCTGTGATGTGGTTTGCTGACCACAGCAAGATGAATGAAGATCACAGTCACATTAAGTTGAGGACTATGGTCAGACTTAAACCGTCATCCTTAAGGTGTATGGCTGTTGATTTATCAAAGTTTTCATTTTTGAGAATGAAATCTTCTCAAGGTTGCCATACACTCTGTGGATATATGTCAAATGAAGTATAATGTTATGTTTTCTCATAACTTCATAAATAAGAATGTATTGCTTTGAAGATGGGATAAAATGACAAGCTCTATTTGGCCTCTCTATATCAAAAAGGTCATGAAGAGATGAATGGTTGTTGGCAGCTGGTCAGATTTCTTTGATGTTTACTATTTTTCTCCACTAGAATTGTGCATGTGTCACTTCCTGAACATTTATGTACATAAATTGTGGTGCCTTTATTACATCACTTCCAACCTATCTGGATAAAAGCACAGTAGGATTTTTTTCCCTGTGTGCAATTTCCATTTTGGTGGCATTTCTATTTCCTAATAAATTCCATGCAAAGTATCTACCCAAAGCCTGTTTTTATGCGTTTCAGCTTTCTGTGTTCAGCACACTTTGTTTGGGAGATGTCCTGCTAGGAAGTTACTCAGATTTATGAATATTTGGAGAGCTATTTGCAGAAATAGGGGTCTGGAGATTCATATAATCCCATTGTGTATGGTATCCCTTTTCTTTCTTTTAATGCTATATTTCAATTTTTGGTCATTTGGACATGATATTTGATAACCTATCGACTTAATTCGATTATTTACTTATTGTTTCAACTTTTATCTCTTTCTAAACTATTATCTGAAGGATGTAAAAAAATTCCGAAATGAACTCTGACCCAGCTATAGAAGGTGGCTCCTTTATTCGTACAGTTTTCCTGTCTTCAAAGACAGGCCAACTTTCTAACTTCCCCACATCACTGGCACGAAATGTAAAGTGTCCAAATGCCTTCATTGGGTCTCAGCCCACACTCACCTTTTTCTATGACTTCTTTTCTTCATTTTTCTGTATTCTAGATGCAGAAGTTGGCTTTTTCTGCTACTGAAAACCAACGTCTAAAAGACAAGTGTTTATATGTTTTAATACTAGCACACCACTGAATAAATGTTTCCTGGGCAGATAAAAATTCAAACAAATACGAATCAATAAAATCAGTTTATTGATTTTGCTTAAACAACAAACAAAACAGGAAACATTAAAATATAAACTGCAGTTTCTCAAAGTAAAAAATATAAAATTGTTATATTCATCATATTGAGGATTTGGTGATATAATTCTATTGGATTTACTGAGAAACCACTCTACCCCCTGCAAAGACATACATCACCCTATGACTCAATTTTCCAGCTCAATGGGTTAGAGCCCCAGTTTCGTGGGAATCTACAGAGAAGCACCAGAGCCTGATTTTTTCTGCTCCATAGTTTTGACTGCCAGCCCCATGTGCTTTTTACTTACCTGGACTGGGGTTGACCAAAACAGGCTTTGGGTATATAGTTTGCATGGAATTTATTAAGAAGTAGAAATGCTACCAAAACGGAAATTGCACACAGGGAAAAAAAATTCTACCGTGCTTTTATCCGGATAGGTTGGAAGTGATGTAATAAAGGCACTGTAATTTATGAATTCAGCATATTCAAAGGCTAGCAGTGGGTGGCATTTGGGGATGGGCATGGAGAGAATACAAGCCCCTAAACCAAAAGAGAGACAATTATCTGAAAACTGACCATGATGTATGCAACAAAGTTAATTCCGACATTAACTTTCTACTCTATGAAAAATCACTTGAGAGATCACCTCACACCTGTTAGAATGGCTATTATCGAAAAGACAAGAGAGAACAAGTGTTAAGGACGTGGAGAAAAGGGAACACTTGTGCACTGCTGGTGGGAATGTAAATGGGTGCAGCCACTATGGAAAACAGTGTGGATGAATTAATGGATAAAGAAAAAATATATATATATAAATATACAATGGGATATTATTCAGCCATAAAAAAGAAAGAAATCTTGCCATTTGCGACAACATGGATGGACCTTGAGGGTATTATGCTTAGTAAAATAAGTCAGACAGAAAAAGACAAATACTTTGTGGACACTGAAAAAGAACGAAAACTAAACTTGTAGAAACAGAGAACAGATTGGTGGTTGCCAGAGGCAGGGATGGTGTGGGGGGTGGGTGAAATGGGTGAAGGGGGTCAAAAGGTACACACTTCCAGTGATAAGATACATAAATCCTGGGGATATGGGTACAGCATGGTGACTATAGTTAACAATACTGTATTTTATATTTGAAAGTTGCTAAGAGAGTAAATCTTAAAAGTTCTCATCACACACACACAAATTTATAACTGTGTGTGGAGATGGCTGTTAACTAGACTTATCATGGTAATCCTTCTGCATCATACATCGAATCACTATGTTGT
The DNA here is from genome assembly GCA_031878705.1 of Tapirus indicus. Lineage (NCBI taxonomy): Eukaryota > Metazoa > Chordata > Mammalia > Perissodactyla > Tapiridae > Tapirus > Tapirus indicus. Next base: position 150,508,034 of record CM062918.1, on the reverse strand, counting down.
ACACCTGAAACGAATGCAATGTTACATGTCAATTATGTCTCAATTTAAAAAAAAGGAAGATCACTTACATGAGACAATAACAACATAGGCCAACAGACAAAGGAAATCTTCCCCACACCTGAGGATTAGTCACGGGATGATGATTTGCTGATAGAATTTATTTTACACAAAGCTGCTTCTCAGTATTCTTGTTGCTATTGTTTAACTCAGTAATCTCTACTGAGTTAAAAAATAGTTCCCTCAATAAAGTTGGGTAAAAAAGAAGAGCAATAAAATAAAAAATTAAAATCTCAAAAAAAAATTGTTCACCTAAAAAGCGAAGTTTTAGAACGAAGTTTTGGTGGACGTACTTAGCGTGTCTCACACAGCTTGTGAAATATTATTACTACATACTGTGGTAACGTTTTTCCATCCTACTTCGTAAGAAATTCTGAGTTTTCTTAGTCCCAAAGATGAAAATATGGTATCTTTACTATGTGACTGATTTGAACACTGTGCCCAGAGTCAAGCAGAATAAGGAAAGTTTATTAACTGAAAGGAATCATAGGATACCTTTTACAGTTCTGCACCACAAAATGATGTTTTGGTCAAGGACGGATGGCAGATATGATGGTGGTCCCATAAGATTAGTACCATACAGCCTAGGTGTGTAGTGGGTTGTACTGTCTAGGTTTGTATAAGTACACTCTATGTTGTTCACACAAGGATGAAATTGCCCGAGGATGCATTTCTCAGAATATCTCCCAGTCGTTAAGTGATGCGCAACTGTGATGGGCTATATAGAAGAGTTTTAGATTTTCTGCTACGTCAGAATTCATTCAGTTAATTCCACAAATATTTACTGAGCGTCACTACAAACCAGGCAACATTCTTGGCACTGTCAGCACATAAGACCTTGCTCTGCTTGACATGTGAAGTTTTCAGGCGAGAAACTTTTCCCTAATCAGACTACAGTAGTTGAGGAATCACTGAATTATGGAGGTGATGGTTATAGTAACATGACTGTTTGGTTCAACAAGTAATTACTGAAAATCCGCTTTGTAACAGGCCCTCTGCCAGGTGCTGGGCGAGGTACATCTTCATTACATTTTGAACTCTTTATTTTTTAATTTATTAGCATTTATAAGTCTACACCTAGGGAACTCGGTCAAAGAACTCAATAGAACTTCCCCTGTAGGCAAAATCTTGATCTGACTGGTGGTCTACTCTCTCTCTTCTTCTTTGCATATACACACTCCCCATTCTACCCGCTTTTGGCAGAATACAAAACAGCCAACCTTCCCTGCCCTCATGGAGCTTATGTCACAGTGGGAAGAGACAGACAGTGCACCAAAATCAACATGTCAATTGTCTATTATGTTGGCAGGTGATGAGTGTGTGAAGAATCGTATGGCAGGGAAATGCCATGAGCCCCGGGGGAGGGGACGGGTTGTAATGTTACACAGAGGCGGTCAGAGGGTCTCAGCACGAAGGGACTTTTCAGCAAAGCCCTGAAGGAGAAGCAGGAGACAGCCACTTGGATATCTGGGGAGGAGCGTTTCAGCACAAGGAACAAGGAGGACTCCACCTGGCTGGACCAAATTGGGGAAGGGAGCACAGCAGGAGAGGAGTCAGAGGGGAGGGTGAGGGGGCAAATGGGGGATGCCCATGTGGTGGTCTGCTCGGGCTGCTGTAACACTATGCCAGAGACTGGGAGGCTTAAACAACAGAAATGGGTTTCCTCACAGTTCTGGAGACTGGAAGTTCAAGATCAAGGTGCTGTTGGGTTTGGTTTCTGGTGAGAGCTGTCTTCCTGGTTTGCAGAAGATGGCCTTCTTGCTGTGACTTCACACAGCCTTTCCTCAGTGTGCGCTCGGGGGGAGAGAGGAAGAGAGAGAGATCTGGGGTCTCCTCCTCTTCTACAAGGACACCAGTCCTACCGCATTAGGGCCCCACCCTTATGACCTCATTCAATCTTAATTGTTACCCTAAAAGCCCTATCTCCAAATGCAGTCACATTGGGGGTTAGGGCTACAATATATGAATTTGGGGGGGGACACGCTTCAGTTTACAACCATCCACAATCACAGACAGTTGTAAGTCAGAGTGGGGTGCGCAGTGCAGAGACGTGAGCAGACTTTCTCTTTGAAAGAATCCCCTTGGTTGCTGAGAAGCTGAAAGACCGCTTAGGAGGCTGCTTCAACGAAATGGCGGGAGATGGTGACGGTGGCGAAGCACAGATCCTCTGGGCAGGTGAATGTGAGAAGGGTCTGGGTGTGACATTTATTGTGCCACTGAGTTCTTCTGGGAACCTCTCACTCCTTTGCGCACCAACCTCTCTGACTCAAGACACTGCTGGGTCTTAATCTGTTGTGAAATGTGTAGGGAATTTCACATTAATAAAAATTAACATTAATAATAGTCAAAACATCAAAGCTGACTAACGAAACTTTAAAATTCAGAATAAAATATTTTGCTTTATCTTTAGTAGGCTGAAACTTTCACTCGCCTGCAATGAAATAAGTTATCTTGGGGAGAAGAGAACAACAGGGTAAAGAAAGCATCACTGGGGAAGTCTGTCAGAGTGTGTTTGGTTGAAAAATCTGCTTTCCTTCCGTCTTCACATGGCTGGCTTTTTCTTGGCATTCGGGGCTCAGTTCAACCATCTTCTCCTCGAAGAGACCTTCCTAGACTCCTCAATCTAAGGTATTTCCTGCTGTCACCTTCCAGCCTCTCACACTGCTTGATTTTCCATGTGATACTCTCAGACTCTGACAGTTTCCTTGTTCCTTGTTTGCTGTTCGCTGGCCGCCTGCCCCTCCTGGAATCTGCGCTCTAGGAGAACAAGGTCTTTGCCTTGCTCACCACTGGGTCCCCAGCATCTAGAACAGGGCCTGGTGCGTAGGAAGCACTCAATGAATACGTGTCAGATGAATGAGAGGATAAAAGGAGAAACAAGGAGACCGGTCATGCAGCTCCCGAGACTGACACACCGTGGAAGGGGAAAGAGCTCCCTTCTGTGTAGTGCAACGCCGAAGGCTGACAGGGGACCACACAGTAGACAAAGGGCTGGGCAGGTTTGGGGGCTGGAAGGTTTGTAGTTTTGATGGTTTATGTACAGAACTGGGAGTCGAGGGACCGGGGGCTCACATCTGCGCTGTCTCCACCTCCCCGAGTGACTCCGGCACAAATCATTCACTTCTGCGAGCACTCGGCGCTCCATCTGCGTGGCGTTACCGGCTAGTTTAAACATTTAGAAACCTTCATTGGCAAATGTGACTCTATTTATGCTGCTTCTTTTAGAAGATTGAGTGCGTTGTGGAAGCCAGCCCTGTTTTTCCCTTTGGTTTCTGAACTGCACCTCCCGGGCAGGCAAGGTGATTAATTGCCTGGATTCTTCTTCTGCTCCCTTTCCCAGCCTCTCCCAAATAGTGTCCTCATTCAGTGAAGCTGTCTGACTTTGATGGGAAGGGCAAGGCCTTGACCAGTGTCAGACGTGCCTCCAGTTGTCATTCCCTGAATTCATTCCTCCTTACTTGGCCACCCCCACTGGATGACTCCACCAGCTTTCCCATGCGGATGCATCAGCCTGGCTCAGTACCAGGGGGAGGCGTATTGCTTTTACAGGTCTCCCACTTGATAGAGTGCGGAAATTAAGTCTTGTGCCCAGACCCAAGAGGCTGTCCACGCATCTCCCACGTAGTCTTCCCTGCCAGCCAGACACACTCTGCGAGGAGGAGGCCTTGGCCCTGTGAACAGCCATTGGGTGACTTCCTTCTTGACCTCACTGCATTGTCATCTCCTAAGAATCAAGCTTCCCTCTAGGTCTGGCTTCTGCTCTCCGGCCCTACCTAACTCTGAAGCAGGAGAGATGTTGAGCATGACAGTAAGGGGCATAAGCTTTGGACTCAGCCAGACTTGGGTTAAAATTGCAACTACACTACTAACTCTGTGAGCTTGGACAAGTTACTCAACCCCTCTGAGCCTCAATTTCCTCATCTGTAAAATGAAGATGAGGAGGGGTGGTAAGAATTAAATGCTATGACGTGGGCCAGGAGTTCAGCGTAGAGCCTGTGTGCAAGCCTGGTAGTCAGTGCCATCAATTCCTCGTGCCGTCTTTACCAAGCCTAGTGAGCCCACCTGATAATGTTATGGTCACTGTTTTGCTTAGCTCCAAGGCATGTTACTGAGAGTTTAAAATTTTTGGTTAAAATAGTGAATCTCCACCTTTCTGAGACCTCTAATTTGTACAGTTAGATAATCAAATTGTTTTCACCCTCAGTATTATCTGCTCCTCAGCTTGTCTTTGATGGCTAGTGTTGCTGGTGCTCAGAGGTGTCTCATTCCGTCCTTTAAATAACGACCCTGAAAAAGAAAGCATTCTAACACCACGTCTACACAGACAAAATCAAGCAGAGTTCATGTATTTCCCAGACCCAATCTCGACGATTCCAACTGGATTATAGCATGTTAATATTTTTATAGACCACTTAACTTTTCTTCAGATGTTTGATATTTGCAATGTCTTTTAAAAATGACTTTATTCTGGGGCGGGCCTGGTGGCGTAGTGGTTAAGTTCGCACGCTCTGCTTCAGCAGCCTGGGGTCTGCAGGTTCAGATCCCGGGTGTGGACCGAAGCACCGCTTGTCAAGCCATGCTTTGGTGGCGTCCCATATAAAGTAGAGGAAGATGGGCACGGACGTTAGCTCAGGGCTAATCTTCCTCACAAAAAAAAAAAAAAAAAGATTTTATTCTGAAAGTGACCTGATCTAATCTTTTCCATGCAATGAATGCTGTACTGGCTTCCCATACAGCCCAGACTGATGAAATATTTGCTTAGTCCCGTGGATGGAATTTGTTTCATCTAAAAAAAGGAAATATCTCAATAGGGGCATTTAGTGTACATTTTCCAACTTACCAAGTGGTGCGGCAGGTTTTCCTGAGTGGCACGTAACGTTACTTTCTGGTTTTAAGTTCTAACTTATCCTGTAGGTCAGAGCAGCAGCAAGAATCTATTGGTGTTAAGAAGTCAGCCTCAGCACTAAAAGAAAGAAAGAAAGAAGGAGAACAATGGAAGCATTGTAAGAAATATTTATAAGTCAAATGTTACAGAGAAAAACCCCAAACCAAAACCTATTCAAAAAATGTTGGAGGAAATGGTATATCTTTTTATGTGCTTAAGAAAACAGTTAAAAAGAACTTCACAGCATTGGGTCTATTAAGTACATTTATCCCAGTGATTTCCCAGATATTTCCAAGTTCCATTTAAAACAGAAGTCTCCTATCAAGCAATCCTTTGAAATTATTTACTCTTTTATGGTTGTAAAGTATGGAAATATAATACTTTTAATGGAAACCCTAATAAATGGCACATGCTACAAAGTGTCTACTGATGGGCTTTATAGGTTGGGATTCTTACGTCACACGAACTTGCCGGTCTACACTTCTGATCCCAGTAAATGCCCCAGTGATGTGGAAGAGGATAGCTAGCAGGGCAAGACCCTGCAACAATGACATGGGCCATTCATGGTCACAGAAAGGTGGGGCAACCAGGTCCATCTAATGGGAAGCAAATCACCCTAGCAGGCAGAAACAGAATTTTTTGGGTTAAGACTGTTTTGCTTGAGGGATTGTGACTTGGTGGGTACCATAACTTGAAAAAGTTTTTCTTATATTCAATATAAAGGAATGTTTTGTAAAAACCTGGTTGTGAATCCTTGGAATAAAATAGTATGCAATATTTTTAGCACATATTTAATTGGCAACAGAAAAACTAAAACCACTTGACTTATAATGTTAAAATGGTATTCTGGTTAAAATCAACTCCCAATCAAGAAAATTTAATGCGCTTCACCAAATGCATATTTTCATACAAAATAAATATATTTTAAAGTTATATATCCTTAATTTTATGCTGAAATAGTACTAGCAGTTCACAGATGGATTTCCCCCCCGGCAAATTATTTTTCATTGAAATGTTTTCAAAGCATTCTCACTCGGATACGCTTCGATTTAAAAATTCAGGCATTCTACATTAAATAGTGACTGATTTATTGACATTTGATGGATTCATACTCACATTCCATGGTTTAAAAATCTTGTTAAAATGTTGTTAATAATCTGTGGGTATATATTTCAAATAACTGTCATTAAATTCAGAATAACTGTCATGAAATAGAGAGAATTAAATTTAATAGAGTAGTTACTATATATTTAAATACCAATGGATGATTAGAAGCAGATTTATTGAGGGTTTAATCATGGCTGGATAGATTCATGCCTTTCCAGCAAATATATTCATTTTATTTCTTCAGTTTAATTGTTCTATTTTAATGTAAATGGTTAGCAGGCATTTAAATTGGTGGCATATCAAAAGCTAAAGCATCGATTAATTAGTACTCAAAATATACAGAATGCATTATACTGCTCGAGACAATTTAAGACCGTACATTAATCCTTCGTGAACCTGGAAAAGTCCACCCTTTGCAGAAGGACTCAGAGAAGCCCAGAGACGAATGGCTGTTCGGAACAGAGGGTAGGAAATTCACCTGATTTTGTTCGTATTTGCCACTTGGTAGAGCAGTTGTCTGACCTCTTTTAAAATGTATTTGATACTATGGGTAAAATATCAAAGGCTGATACTTTTAACAGCGTTGTTCAGAAATGTCAGTTGATACACTCAGACGATCATGTTTTAGTTTTGTTTTATTTTGAAAGAACAAGACGTATCTCCCAAACTATCTGGAGAGGTTGGTTTCTTTTCGCCAGGCTTCGGCCCACCCTATCCTGAGTTTGAAGCGTTTTGTTAAATCTCTTTGATCTTCTGTTTGACTTCTGCTTCATGGAAAAATGCTCATAAACCTTCAGAGAAAGGCTTTCTTTACTTTCAGCTTTATTCAAGAATTATAAACAGTGGACAGATCTATAGCAAAAGGATTTTAAGAGCACTTAGGACCCACATGCTAATTTATTTGCTCACCACCAAAAAGAGGCTTGTTTGGCAAAAAGAAGTTTAAAAAGTTCAACTTTGCTTAGTGAAAAAGAACTCCACTTTTAAGTGGCTAAAAGTATTGCATTTCGTTGTTTTGTGTTTTTTTCCTGAAATATTAAGATCTCTAGAGCAACAATCTTTTTAAAGATGTTATGCACAAGGATTGGCATGACGTTTGAAACGGCTTCGAGTCCTGTTACTCTTGACATGCTGGCAAACACTTCACAGATGTGCTTTCTCTGCAGCCACGTCGAGAGAGAATACAAGCTCCGTGACTGCAGACAAGTCCCCACACATCTTCATGCTGGGGTGAGAGTCGGCTGGAGGGCGAGAGCACCCATTCTCTCTCATCCCTCACTACTCCAGCCTTATTGTAGCTTCTCCACACATTATGGGATCTACCCATTGAGCTCTACATGCTTAGACATTTGATAACAATTGTGGCTTCAGATAAAACAAACAAACAAAATTAGAAATCTTTGCCATTGGGCGTTTCGCAATTCTGAAAATATCTTTCAGTATAGAAAGTGAAAAAGGATTACAGATTGCCTATGCTATTGCTTTTTTAAAATGGAGTCTTCTAAAGCTCTATCGGAGTTACGAACGGATGTCTCCTGGGCTGAAACGGTGCTGTTGAGGGATTTTATTTGGAAAATCACTTAATTTTGTGTAAAAATTCAGATTTCAGTGTCTTTTGAAAAATCTGACCGCGTTGGCATTTTCTCCAGCAACATCAACTGGAAATAGGAGTGGCTGCACATTTTGTAGAGACAGTTTAATTTTTTCTAATTTTCCCCATGCTTTAACCATAATACAGGGCTTCTTGACTCATTTACCCGTGGCCCTCAGTTGGCATTTGGGTCTGTGACTCCTGTAGCATACGATTACTCTGAAACACCAACAGTGTTACTGGTGTATTTGTATGAGGTCTGCAAAATTCAAGTTCTGTTCTCAATAGATATCCATTCTGCTGAACTGGACCTTTTTCTTTAGCAGGACATTAGGTTGATACAGAAATTGTTTGGGAAATCTGCACATTCTCCCAATAGGTCTAATTCAGTGGCCTTAATCGTTACTGGCAGAGCGTCAATGGGGTGAGGAGTTCTACTCTGGGCTTGGTGCTCCCGAGAAGTGTCTCCTGCCATGTGGGTGGCATGTAATATACAAATCCCCAGTAAAATGCCAGTTCTAGGAGCACAGAGATTGTTTTCTTTGTTGTTGAATTCTTTGTGCCTAGAAGAGTTTGTCACATAGTAGGTGCTCAGGAATACTTCTTGAATGAACTAGAAGGATTATTTATGGAATATCTAAGTTTCAATTTAAATAGGAAATATTTTAAAAATGACCATTATTATTATTACTGTTTACTAAATGCCTTCTATGTATCAGGTACTTTACATAAGTCATTTCCTTTATTTCTCACAGCAATTCCATGGGGTAGACTTTGTTGACCCCGTGTTATACATGGGGACATTGAGACTCAAGAGATTTTTAATTGTCTAAAGTCATATGCCTAGAAACAGCAATGATTTTTACTCGTCTATTTGACTCCAAAATATATGTTCTTTCTCCTACTCCATGTTTCCTTTTAAACATAAAACTGTATTTTGGAACATTAAGCAAGAGTGATGATGAACAGGCTCTGTTCACAAGACACCGAAACATCTGACAAATTGCTGACATTACCAATTCAATCAACTGGCTTGGCTTTTTATTCCACAAAATCAGCTGTTTGGCTGAGTTTGCTGATCAGTTCTGGACCTTGCAGGGGCACAGGGTGGATGCACTGAGCATGCGAGACTTAATCTGTGAACCTGGATCAGAAAGAGCATAAGACACCCCAGGTGGAACCCCAGGTGGACAGCCTCAGGCTCTCTCCTCTCACCTAACAACTGGCCTCCGACCCCATCCTTTTTCAGCCAGAGAATCTAAAGGGTTGAATTTTCTCTGGGCATCTCTTTTGACCTCTGATGTGTCCCGCTGTGGTTTGAAAGCCTGGTCAAACTCCCAAAGCTTTTGGCCTTCCTTGCTTCTTGTTGACTGTGTCTGCTTTGTCTCAAGTCTTCGTCTTTGTTTGTCTAGCTCTGGCCTGGTAATCTTACTCCAATTTCTGATTTTTCCCCTAGACTGGCAGTTCTGGGTTGTGTATTTTTGACCTTGAACAGTAGCCAGACCCAGTTAAGCCAACCACAGGAGTGCAGCACACAAGACTCAAGGCCCTTGACTTACAGTTGGATGATCTGAGCTGGTCTATTTAGCATGAGGCTGCGGAAGGTTAACTTCTCTGTCTCGTGATTACATCTTCCTCCAAGGTAGTACAGTAATAACATTTTTAAACTAAATTTCAGTTAAGTTATATCTAAAAATAATTATGTAGGTATAAAACAAATCTTCACATACAAAAATTAAATAATTATGAAACCCAGAATGCAGAATCAGAACTGAAGCAAATAAAGAAAACAATGGCCATTAAGGTGAAATAATTGAACAACTTCTGGAACTGGGATCCATATTTTTTAAGGTAACACTTTTGTCTGTATGCCTCCCCATAATTTTTTTCATTAAAAAAATTAGTGTAGTTTAGATACAGTAAAATATACCCTTTTTATTATAAAGTTCTATGAGTTATGTCAAGTGGCTACAGTTGTATAACTTCCACCATATAAAAAATATAGAAAAGTTCCATCACACTAAAAGTTTTTCTGTGTCTCTTTATAGTCAAATTCTCCCCTCGACCTCAGTCCCTGGCAATCAGTGACAACCAGTATAAAATATTTTGGTTCCCTAACCATTTGCAGATACCATCTGCCCCTCTTCATGCTGCCCTGTGGGAATTGGGGTTAGAGTTACCAGTGCAAGAAAACAAGAAAAAGCTGATATTCTGGTGACTGCTCTTGCCGTAAGTAATAAAATCCTTTTCTCTGATCCAGGAATCCTTTGCCCTCCTGCCAGCATCCATAAAACTGGGACAGGCTAACTTGTTGATTTGCAAGTAGGGCAAAATTTCAGACCATGTATATGGTTCTTGACCAGTTTATTTCTTCTTTTCCTATCCATATGCATCTTATTTCTTTTCCTTGTCTTATTGCATTGGCTAAGACTTCTAGTATGATGTTGAATAGGAGTGGTAGGAGGGGACATTCTGGCCTTGTTTCTAATCTTAGGGACAAAAACATCCAGTTTCTCACCAGTAAGTATGACATAAGTGCTAAGTTTTCGGTAGAAGCCCTGTGTCAGGTGTGGATGTTCCCTTTTATTCCTAGTTTGCTCAGGTTTTTTTTGAGGATTTTTTAAATCTTTTTTTCAAGAGGGATATTAGTATGTACTTTTCTTATAACATCTCTGTCTGGTTTTGGTCTCAGAGTAATGCTAACCTCATCAAATGAGTTGGGAATTTTTCCCATCTCTTTTATATTCTGGAAGAATTTGTACAAAGTTGTTATTGTTTCTTTCTTAGCCATGTGGTAGAACTTGCAGTGACGTCATCTGGGCCTGGAATTTTCTGTTTTGGAAGGTTTTAAGTTAGAAATTCAACCTCTTTAAAAGATATAGGACTAGTCAGGTTATCTATTTCTTCTTGAGGAAACTTCTTGAGGGAGCTTAAGGTCCCTGTCTGATAGTTCCAGTATGTCATATTTGAATGTGATTCTGTTGCTTTGTCTCTTAATAGTGTACTATTTTTACTTGCTGCTTTGTGTGTCTTGCAATTTTTGGTTGAAAGCTGGACATCCTATGTAGAACAGTATAGACTGAGGTAAACAATATTTATGCCTGATAATGGGCATGCCTCTTATTTTTGCTGGGCCTTTAGTGTGTGGGATTGTCAACCTAGACAGTAGGGCTGGGTTCAGGTAATTTTCTTGCTATGGTTACCTTTGTGGTACCACAGACTTAAACTACTAGCATTCCCTTGTGTTTAGGGTGGGGAGTGGTTTGCCAGAACGTTTTTCTCAATGTCTGCTTTACTCTCAGATTTAGGTCTTCCCTTTATGCATGTGTCTCAGAAAGGTCTCTCTCCATACTTTTGAAGACTGCTGTTACTTGTTTCTTGAGTTTGCTAGCCTGCTGTTGGGGAGTGGAATGGAGTGTTACCTGTTGTTCTCCTTCAGTCCCAGTCTTAGGTAGGTGCTCCATCCCTGGGTCTTAGAAGTGGGGCCTTCTCAGTGATCTTTCTACTCATCCAGCAGTAGGACGTCTCTAATGGTCTGAACCTCGGACATATTCCTGCCCTTTCCCAGAGGGTTTTGCTGTTCTTTTTCCCAGCTGCAACGTGTCTTCTCCTCTACCTTGAGGGTGACAGGCTTTAATGCCCTTCCTGCCGTGGGATAAAACTTTTATTCCATAGGAGATATAGGAGAGGAGGATATGGACAGAGCTTCATGCCTTCACCTCAGTGGCTGCTCTTCCTTTCCCCAGGTCTGCCCACAAGGATGCTTCTCCAGACTCTCATCCTGTCTCCAGTTTTCTCCTGCACACTCAGTGAGGTCTATGGAGAAGAGCCTGCAAGTGAGTCCCTCTCATGTCTCTGGCTCTCAGTAGTTCCATACTCTTACTCTAAACTCCATACCCTATACTCTCACACTTGATCTTTAAGAGTTTGTTAAAAATTTTAGCCAGATTTTGCTTACCAGTTCATATAGCATCTGGTGTTTACTGCAGCTAAGCAAGTGCTCTCCTTGGAGGCATCTGTCTTTGTTTGCATTTCTTAAGTTAATTGCTGCCCTGTGACCACAATTTTGTGATAGATTCAAGAAAAGTTGCAATTTTGTAAATTATCTGGCTTTTATTTTGGGTTGTAAGTGTGAGACGATGTTCTTTCCTGTTTCCTACATCTCACAGTGAAGCCAGAAACCGTATTTATTGACTTATAAGAAAATTCATTTCTAGGTGTTCAAACCGTCTATAGGCAAATCGTATTTTATGGGACAAATGTCAGTTAGGTCATTTGGAACTTCAAGTAACAGAAAACCCAACCCAAAATATTTAACCCAGAATTTACTTATTATCTCATTTGAAGAGAAAGAGAAAGGTGGAGCAAGGTTTAATTAAATCAGGTCAACAATTTTATTAGGTTTCTAGGTTCTTTTTCTTTTCCCTTTTGCTATTCTCAGGGTATTGGTGAGTCCTCTGAGGGTAACTTCCTCTGATGTCCCAAGATGGCTACCAAAGTTCTGGACATCACATCACAGACGGAAAAAAAAAACCAAACCACACATAAAAATATAATAAAATATGGCCTCTTTGTATCATTGTTTTTTAAGAGAAAGAAAAATATCTCAAGAAACTTTCCATCACACTTCCTACATGACTTATTTAACAGGATTGGATCACATGTCTACTGCTCAATTAGTTGCTAGAATAGGAGTGGCACTACTATATCTAATTTCACATCAAGGTTCACCTCTGGTCTGGGAAGGGAACAAATTCCTCTGAAGCACACGGCCACCTGATAGCTGAAGAAAATCAGGATTCTATTATTCTCAAAGAAGGATGTGGGGACTGACTTCAGTAAGTGACTAATGGTATCTGATAGAGTCCACAAAGCATGAAGAGCCCAGGCTTGGAGTCAGGTGCATCTAGGTTCAAATCCTGGCCCTTTGAACTGTGGAAAGTACAAAGAGGATAATATTCTGTAAATAAGAACATTTGATGTTTACCTCTCTCCCTCATTAAATCATATTCCTTGGCATTCATTTCAATATTATAGCCCAGGAAGGGTACATGGAGAATGCCACCTCAGGAAGACAGAGGAGATGACTTTGGGTATGGTAGATGCTCAGAATATGGTAGCTGTTGTTATCCCAGAAATGAATTGTTATAATACATTTAGCTAATGGCTGTTTCTAATTACAGGCCCTTTATTACAGCTGCACTTTCCGCTTCGAGGGAGTGTTTTCTAGCTCAAATGCAGAGTGACAGGCCTTTAGCTGACCATTCTAATGTGAGAGACAGGCTCACGTGGCAGAAATGGCAATTTAAGGTTCTGCCACTAAGGAAGAGGGTCCTATATTCCTCTCTGATCCAGGCGAGCCATAGCTATGGAGTGTGGATGGCCAAAGAGGTACAACGGAAGTCAGAGAGCTCTTCAGGGAAGGTGTGCATCTCTTCATCCACAGCTGTGGGACTCTGCAGTGAATAAGAAAAGTAATAGCACCTGATAGGTAATGAATAGTTTAGATAAATCTAGAAAGACTCCTATTTATTTTTTACTATAATGTAAGAATAAGACACCATTCAGGTTAACACATAATGCATTTAAAATGGGACCAAAAAACGAATGTCTTCTTTTGCACATCACTCAGCAAAGAAGCTGTTTTGCTTTATTTTTTCTAAAATTTATGCTTAGTCTTATTAATCTCTCAGCATATTTGTTTCCCCAAGGCCCTAGATCATGTTACTTCCTTCTTAATCCTGGAATAGTCTTTCTAAATTTAAAGTGTTATAGCCTTTCTGTAAAATAGGATGGACCCCCACCCATAATTTAGTTCAGATGTAGAGACAGATCAAGAGGGTAAGAAAAGGTTTACCACTCACCTCATCTGGGGAGAGCAGGGCAGGAACAACAGTCATGTCTGAAAATGCTCTGAGAGAGCGAGGAAAGGACACTGGCGTGGGTTTTTACGGTGTTTAGGGGCAGGCTGAGAGCTCCTGTGCATGAGTGGAGACTTGTGTGGTTTGAATCTCCCACCAGAGTCAAAGGAGGGAACACCCAGACTTTCTTATCGGCTTGCCCAGATGTGGGGCAAAGGGGAAGAGAGAGATGAGGCTTAAAAGCTGTCAGAGGTCAGGCATCAAAAAGAGGAGTCAGAATTGTTATTACAGTGAGATATCTAGAAGTGAGCGTCCACGGGAAGTCCTACTGAATATGATATTCCAGCTATTTGGACCTTCTGTGAGCCAGGTGGGAGAGTTGCTGGAAGCGGGATGAAGGGATGGAGAAGGGGGAATGGATAATCTTGAAAAATCTTTTATTAGTATTAAGTGCTTATTCTGGTTCTCAGTAAAATTCAAACTTATTACTTTTGCCTGCCGCCCCTTCTTGACCAGGCTCCTGCCTGCCTGCCTGCCTTCTCTGCCTCCTGGTCATTCACCAAGCCTCTGCCCCATTGGACTTTTATTTTTCAAAGTGCTTTACAATTATGAAACATTTTATACATACAAAAAAAGTCTCGAGCTTTTTACAAACTATTTAAAAAATATGTTCACACATCACAATTCAGATTTTAAATATACAGTCAATTCTCATTATTCAGAGTAGTTATGTTCTATAAAGTCCCCAGGAACTGAGTTAGTGAATACCCAACCATTGCTCCTGGGAGAAATACAGGGTTAGGTTCCTGCGAGCCTCTGGTCACAACATTTTCAACAAGGGATCAACACATAATCTTGTTCTATGGGTGTTTCTGTTTAAGGACATCTTATTTAATATATGTTGTTGGTTCATTAACATTGAACTCACAGCAACGGCAGTGTAACTCCTGCTTGAATGGAGCTTGTCTAATGCCTGTCCTTTCTCCACAAGCACATCACTGGACAGCAGTGGACAGAAACACTGGACAGCACTTCAGTACTGCGCCTGGGGGCCGTATCAAACAGCAAAATCACCAACAAAAAGCACAAAAAAATGCAAAAAACCTGGCACTAAATAGACCATGAAAAGGGCACTAGTTTACAGCATGAGAGCTGAAACAAGAGGGCAGAGTGTCACCCCGTTCAGCCTCAGCTGGGGACGCGTGCATCGGGCAACTCAAATTCTTTGCCTCTCTATGCTTGCCCACAAATGACCACGAAAGTGCTGTGATATTGATTTTGGGATTACAAATAAATTTTAGCAAGTAGGCAAATTTGCAAATATGGAATCTACAAATAATGAGAATTGACTGTGTGTGTCTAATATATTAAACATACTAACATTTTGCCTTTATTAAAGAAAAAATACAGACTAAGGTACTAAAGAGTGTTGAGAGTAAAAGTTTTGCTACCTAACAGGAAACCCAATCCAGTAGCGTTTAGACTCTGGGGGATGAGGTTCAGAGGAAGAGAAGTGGGGTAGATCTTTTAAAGCCAAAAGACCACTGTATTAATTGTCAGGGATCTCCAGAGAAGAAGAACCAACAGAATATGTTTATGTATATATATGTGTGTGTGTGTGTGTGTGTACATATATATGAGAGCTATATATAGAGAGAGTTTATTATGAAGAATTGGCTCACATGATTATGGAGGCTGGCAAGTCCCAAGATCTGCAGGGTGAGTCGTCAAGCTGGAGACACAGGAGAGCTGATGGGGTAGTTCCAGTGGATATACCTTCCAGCTAGCGACCCAGAAAGACCTCATGTTTCAGTTTGAGTTCCAAGTTAGGAAAAAGCTGATGTGCAAGTTTGAAGGTGCTCAGGCAGAAGGAATTCTCACTGACATAGGGGAGAGTCAGTCTTTTTATTCTATTCAGGCCTTCAACTGATTGGATGATGCCCACCCACATTAAGGAGAGCAATCTGGTTTACTCAAAGTTCACAGATTTAAATGTTAATATTGTTCAAATAGAAACACCCAGAATAACATTTGACCACATATCCAGGCACCCCATGGCCCAGTCAAATTGACACATAAAATTAACTATCATAACCAGATACTGTTTGTGTCCCTTATGAGGAAAGGCAAATCTCTGAGTGTGGTTCATGGGCTGGCGACAGGTAAGCACTGCCTTGGCTAGAGGTGACCAGATATTAGGGAGGATGCCACCTCAGGGCTATGGTGGCCAGCTGCTGTGCATGTGATATATCAAGATTAGGGTTTGCAACCAAGCCTGCACTGGTCAGGAGGCTAGCTGTCCAGGACAAGGTCATCATATTTGCCTTCAACTCATTTCTTTAGAAATAAAATGTTGTAGAGTTGAACATTTCCATTCCCCTTCCTCCCCATGCCAAAGTACCTCCTAACCATATTTTTATATGCTCACTACATATGCATATACCCACAAATAACATATGTTTACATAATAAAATTTATCTCTTTAAATCTATTATATCTATTCTTTTGCAACTTCTTAAAAAACTTAATATTGTGTTTATGAGATTTGTCCATGGCGTATATGTAAATATGGTTTATTTTAGAAATTGCTTAAAAACATTCCTATTAAAAACACTAAATTTTTTTTCATCCAATAGTTCTACTATTACAAAATGCTACCGTGAATATTCTTATACATTATCCCTTAGGTGTGTGTGCAAAGACCTCCAGAATCCAGGAAGGGAAGTACTGTGTATGAGCATTTTCACTTTTACCAGATACTGCCAAATTGTTTTCCAAGATGGTTGGACAAATTTATATTGACACCATCAGTGAATACTCATTCTTTGTTGCTTCATATCCTCATTAACACAAGTGAGTGTTAGACTTCTGAATTTCTGCCAAGTTACTTGGTGAAAGTGTCATCTCTCTTTTAATTTGTGTTTTCCCAATTACCAGGAAAGTTGAAAATCTTTCTATGTGGTTATTGGCCATTTGGTTTCCTTTTGTTGTAAATTGCCTATTCATATCCTTTGCCCATTTTTCTGTTTGATAGTCTTTGTCTTATTTATTTATAGATTTTTTTAAATGTACCTTCTGTATACTAATATTTTCTTGATTATATCTTCTACATTTTCTCCAAAAGTGTGTCTTCACATTTCGTTTAGAGGGCCTTTGTTGTACAGAAAATTTTAATTGCTTTAATAAGTTAAATTTTGTGTTTTATTTAAGAAGTTCTTCTCTACTTCAAGTTCATAAAGGTAATCCTATCTGTTGATACTCTCCCCATTGTCTTCTCATAATTTTAAAGTTTTGCATTTCACAGTTAGACTTTTAGTTAACCAGGAATTCATTTTTATGGGTAGGGTATATAGAGATTTTGTTTTGTTTTTACCGTAAGGACAGTCAATTTTCTCAGCCTCATTTAATAGATAACCCATTCTTTCCCCACCGTCTATTACGCCACTTTCAGGGGTCCCTGGCACCAGAAGTACGTACACTGAGTTCTCTATAAGAGCACGTCTGTTTTGGAACTTTCTATCTGTTCCATTAGTCCATCTATTTATGCTCAAGCTAATATCCCAGTGTTTTAAATACCAACACTTTATAACAAATCCTGATTTTGGTGAGGGCAAGGTGTCTCCCTCCTTATTCTTATTTTTCAAAATTATCTTGATTACTCTTGCTCCTCTGTTCCTCCATATGAATTTTAGGATTAGCCTGTCAAATTCAGTCAAAAACCCTGTTAAAACTTGGATTAGAATGACAACGAATTTATAGATTAATTTGGGAAAAATTATCACTCTTACAGGATTGAGTCTCTCCACCTATTAACATTCTCTACCTCTCCATTATTTGTTTTATGTCCTTTAATACATTTTAATATTTTCTATTAAGCTATTGTGCATCTTTTGTTAAATTTATTATCTGCCTTATATCTTTTTGCTGCCATTGTGAATGGCATCTTTTCTTTAATTATGTGTTCTAAATGGTTGTTTATTAGGTACAGTGAGGTACTATTTTTATCTATTGCTTCTCTCTCCAGCAACTTTGATGAACTGTTATTAATTTTATTATACCAGTGTGGATTGTTTGCAATTTTATGTGACAATAACATTGGCTAATATTGACCACTGTTCCACGTTTCCAGTTCTTCTCTCTCTCTCTCTTTTTCCTGTTTCTAGCTCTCTGTCCTGAACAGCAGCAGTAATAGTGAGCATCCTTGCCTGCTCCCTGACTTTAAAGGTAATGCTTCCCATTTAGCAGGATGTTTGTTTTAGGTTGTTCGTAGGTATCTACATCCAGTTAATAAAATTTATTTTTATTCCAAATTTACTACATGTTTCTTCTTTTATCCTTCCTTCTCTTCTTCTCTCTCTCTCTTTTTTTTTTTTTTGGTTCTTTCTCTTTCTCTCTTCCTCTCCTCTCTTCTCTCTCTTCCTGACTTTCTTTCATAAAAAAATTAATGAATTAATGTTGTTTACCAAAACGTTGTGCATCTACATGCATATCTATGCTTAGCATGTAATTTTTCCCACACTATAACGCTCTTGTGGAGTTTTAACGTCAAGGTTTTGCTAGCTTCATAAAAGGAATTGGGGGCTTCTCTCTTTTTCACATCTTTAGAACTGTTGTATAAAATACGACTTATATGTTCTTTGAAGTTTGGTGATATCTGATCCAATACCTTTAATATATATTTAATATTAATGACTATTAAATTAATAATATATCAATATACATAATATAATTTAATTATTAAATTAATATATATGAATAGTTATACATTAATACATAAATTAATATTTAATGTCTCTCACTTACCACACAGTTGAGCAGCAGCTATATTGCAGCTACTCCAGTAATTGCTCTAGTTTTCCCCTTGGGAACCTCTTGAACTTGTCTTCCTTTTCTGGGAATTTAAAAACTCCCAGGTGATCTCAATGTGTGGAGAAATACAGGTCTAGCCTCTGACTGGTGCTCAGAAGAACTCTCTCCTTGGCTTCTCCTAACTCCCCAATGCTCCCTGCATGATCTGGAAATCACCTTACTGTGGGGGGAGGACTTTATTTCAAGCACTGAGAGCAATGGTGCTCTATGTGAAAACAAGCTTTTGCACCTTTCTAGTTGAATCCTGCCCATTTACAGTGGTCTCCTAATAAACCTCATCCATAGGTAGAATTCAAGGGACGTTAGCTTTGGTTTTAATAGAGCACTGCCAAGCAACATCATGAGCCATTAATCCATGCCAAAATAAGAAATAAGAAAGTAGAGAAGATGTCAAGTGCCCCGTCACCTACCATTTGAAGGCTCCTAGCCGGTGTTTTAGACTTCCATAAGTCTTTTCACGTAAGAGTCCTTCCCATTCCTCTGTGGGATCTGGAACTAACCATGACGTCTCTGATCTGCTTAGGTGTTCTTTCTTCCAGTAGGGGACCTGAGAACTCCTTTTACCTTCTACATAGGAAACCACCATGGACAGCACAAGCTCAAAATCCCTACTTTGGGTTCTCTCTCCATCAATTGGGGAGTAAAAGGCTTAATCAGGCCACTGAAAAGGAAGGTCACTTGGTCCTTTGTTTTCATTTCTAAGCTTTATTTTTCCTTCACTTTCACCTTTATTCCCTGAAATCAGTATTGTCTAGAAATTCTTCCTACCACAGTTATGCTGCTTTCCCAGAAACTCTGGAGCTGGCAGGCAAGAGACATCCCAGCCCACACCCAGGCCCCTGCATGCCACCATCCTTACTCACTGCTCCTGTGGATTTTTCCAAGACAGAGAAGATTCAAAACACACTCTTTGAGGCAAAATGGCCCCAGGAGGAGATTCATGCTAACATAACAGAGTCTGACAAGGAGTACAGCTCATTCTGACCCCTCACCCAGATCAGGATGCATATTTGAGAAGAATTGCCAAGTATTAAATAAAAAAAGCACACGACTTCATTCTTGTGGTTTCTGTACCCCTATTTCAGACAGGCTTGGACAAATTCTGCTAATTCTATTGCTAAGTGATGGCTCTGAAGGCATTTCCAGCAACTCGAAGGAGAAAGGAGACAGGGAGGGAGGGGAAGAAGGAGGGTGGGTAAGATAAACCTGGTGGGCTCTGGTGGGGCCACCCAAACTGCTGTGGGAAGCTGTTGCCCTCTCCTTACAAAGCTATTGAGACTTTGCTCCTATTGAGGTAGAGGCTGACAGGGGTGAGGGGGCACACGGTGAGGAAGAAGGAAGGTGTAGCCCCTTCTGCAAGGTGAGGTCAGCTCAGTCTGCAATCCTGTGTGGAACAGCTGTTGTGTTTGTAGGTGAGCAATGCCCACCTGTTGGCTGAACTGGGGGACAGTACTCTGGCCTTGCTGGTTGTCCAGGTACCAGGATTGACTGAAGCAGGCCCAAGATTGTAAGTGTTTGGGGGTCAAAGTAAAGTCTGGGGCTGGAAACATGAATGGGTCTAAAACATTAAGCCAAAGCAGCTCATAGGGAGTAACACCAACAGTTGGAAGAAGAGTGAGCGACTGTGCCCAGAACAGGTTTAGGAGGCAAGGCCTGGAAAAATCCCTCAGAGAATGCCTTTGCAGGAGACCTCTCAATGACCCCACAGTGCCAGGAGAGCTGTCCGGGGCCCAGCCCTGATCAGAGAAGTGCATCGCAAGATTTCAGTCTCAAAGAATGGACACACTGGAAGAGCAGACAGCCACACAAACAGATAAATGTGCATGATGTCACAGCTGCAGTCATGGATGTAGTCTCCAAGATGCCAAGGTAAAAGAGAGAAGAGCCTCACCAGGTGTGTTGTGGAGGCAGTGTCATGGAAAGTTTTGCAGAGAAGGCCATGATAGGCAGGGTTTAGAGTAATGCTGGCAGATAAGGATGTGGGAAAGGCCAAGAGAATGGCATGCACAAAGACACGGAGGTGTGGAACAACGTGGTGTGTAGGGAGCCATAGGAGTGACATCATTCTGGAGGGGAGGAGGAGAGGGTGAGGGTGAGGGTCAAGGCCCGAAAGGAGGACGCAAGGGCTGGCATGATAATGAGGGCCTCGAATTCCATGCTGAGGAGTTGGGTCTGTTTAGTTTTTCATCAAGGGGTGTGGAGCCAAGGATATGTTATCACCAAGACTGTGTGACTTCATCCATTTTGAGTTTTTGAAAGATCAGTTCCTGGAGGGAGCGGCTGCAGCACAGAAGAGTCATCTGGGCGACAAAGGGGAGAGGACCTGGCCAGTCTGAAAGCCACTGCAGTGGTTCAGGTCAAGGCTAATAAGGCTGGCACCAGAGCAGTGGCGGTGGTGCTGGGGCGTGGCGTGGGAACAGATCCAAGATGTAGTTAAGTCTTGACACTGAGTTAGGTATAAGAAGTGAGGCAGAGATCAGAGTCAAAAGTGGCCAGCTCAAATGCCAGTCACCTGTCTGCTGTCGTCTCTCACATCCCTAACTTTCCCCTGCACTTGACTTTTTCCTGTAATATGTGTGGGCCACAAAGTCCTCTTCATCTGCAATCCCCCACTAACTTCTCCAAATTCACTTCCTACCACCCTCCCCCTTGCTCATCGTGCTTTGGCCACACTCGTCACATCAAACACTCCAGGCGCATGCCCAGCTCAGGACCCTGGCCCTCGCCTGTTCCGTCTGCCTGTCACGCTCTTTGCCTGGAGACCCTCGTGGCTGGCACTCTTGTGTCTTTCAGGTCTCTGACTAAATATCAGTTTATCAGAGAAGGCTCCCCTAACCACTCTGTCTGCAACAGAAACTACTTCCTCCCATGTTACTTTAAAACAATATCCTTAACTCTGCTTGATTTTTCTACAAAGTACGTAGCCACCCCCTCTTTCCAGAAAAGTTCTGACTCTTCTGTGGTAACCGATAATCCCAAATGTTAGTGGCTAAACAGTAGGTATGTCTTGCTCAGGCAGCATGTCCACTGCAGGCCAGCAGGGGCTCCACTTGTGGAACTTCCTCAGGGTCAACCACTTCCCGTGGCGTCTCCACAGTCACTGCAGCAGTGGTGAGGGAACCTGGTGGTTTGTGCACTGGCTCTTAAAGCTTCTGCCCGCGAGTGACACGTGTAACTTCTGCTCCCACGTCATTGGCCATAACAAGTCACATGACCACACCTAACTTCAAAAGGGGAAGGAAGAGCGAGGTCACTGTGTGCCCAGTGGGCAGACAGACAGCAATATTCAGCGAACAGTACAGAGTTGGTACCATAATATCTGACCCATGATTTCTTTGTTGTCAATCTCCCTTCTCCAGAATATGAGCTGCGAGACAGCAATGTCTTTCCTTGATTCCTTGTGCTTTCCCCGACGTTTAGAACATGCTTGGCATGTGGGAAGCACTTCATAAATATTTGTTGCATGGCTGGACACGTCTAACTCTTCCTTTAGAGTGCAACCCCTTGAGGGCACACTTGATGCTCATTTATCTTTGTATCTCTTTTGGCTTCTGGACAGTGTCTTGGACCTACTAAACACTCATTAAACATTTTCACAATTAAAAACAACCTATGGCTTAAGACCATGCCTTCCTGTTTTTCAGAATTCAAAACCAAGATGTTTTTCAGCTAAGAAACTACTGGAAACAGAACAGGATAATGAAGGGAGGGAGAGAGAGAGAGAGGAACAGGGTAGAAGCCTTTTGACTGTGGTGCGCTAGCCCCTGTGTTAGGCAGTTCCGGAAGTCCTGAAGACCATGGGGGTCAATTGGGTCCAGATTTCTTAAAATAAATGTTATCTGTTACCTGCCTTTTAATCTAATCCACTTTTTCTTCCGAAGCCTCCAGCACAAAGTTTAATACTTTTCTCTCTGATTTTGGCTAGAAAATTTTAAAAACTTAGAAAATTATATGGCTCCACAAGTATAGATCTAATTAGCAGACAGTGACTTTTTTTTTTACTACTGTTCTCTTTATCAGTTGGTTTTGAGTTTATTAGTCGAAGACTTCTTCACAGTGGGAAACTGCAGTTGTGGCCTTCCAGGGACCAGACTTCGTGGGAAAGCGGACGACACACAGCATCATCCGGGCGCCGAGGTTGTGTCTGAGAGAGAACGGCATGTGTGATGCAGACAGCTGACTCAGGTTGTGACCTGTTGGCTCCTGGGTGTTTGGTGCGACCCCTCTGAGCCGTGGAATGAGTAGATGAATGAACATCCATTCTTGTTCAGAAGCTGAGCATTCATGTTGACACATCTGTCCTAGCTTTCTAATTTATGAATAAAACATTGTAAATATACCCACAAAGAAACATGTCTGGACCGAGACAGAAAGCTCTCTGAGGCCTTTTCAGCAATGAAAACTATGAACATTCCTTCCTACCTTTGCCTGCCCCAGAAAAAGCTGGATACAGGCATCACAGTAAGTCCCGTGGTTGCAGAAAAGCTGGGTTTTGTTTGTTTGTAGTCGCCTAAAAGAGGAAAAGAGCAGTATGTTTGTGATACGGTCAAGGAATAGTGCTGATGGAAACACATAACCTAGGAGTGAGCCCCAGAGGAGACCCTGGTGAAGAGAACAGATCTGTATGTCGGCCCTGAGGACCTCATCATCTGCGTACCTGGGGGGCAGTGTGGCGCGCAGTGTCTGCTTGTGTGTGTGTGCGCTCAAGGGACACCTTCCAGGTCTCTCTAGATCCAGGCAGACCGAGGTTTGAACTTCTGATCTGTAGGTTATTAGTGGTATCAGGGCAGGTTAATTCATTTTGCTTCAGTATCTCCATCTTTGTCATAGGATTGGTGTGAGAATGAAGAGATCATAGAGATCATTCATACAGAGCACTGAGCAGTGATCAGCACATACTAAGTGACTGACAAATGGCAGCTACCATTATTGGTAATAATAATTTGTTATTATTTTAATGTTTATTAATATTTTATTGTTTGCAAGGCTTCAACTTTCTCACAGCATTTCTAATAATGAGCTAATGGGTTCCCAGCATCCCTCAGACTGGAGACCTTGGGAAATAGTTCACAAATGTGATTCCTGCAATGTAGCCTTAAGAATAAATTCAAATATTCCAGCAGTAATTTTTTCACTTCAATTCATGGGGTGTTTACTTGGTTTCAGATCCTGGGCTGGTGGAATTGCGGAGATACTTGTACGAGGATCCCTCACTCAAGGTGCTCCCTAAGACGTGCACAGTGACGGTTACCTAACACCTTCCCCGTGGACTCCCTCCACATAAACTCTTGGAGAGCAGAAATGGTGTCTGGTTTGCAGCTGTAGCTTCAGCCTGCAGCCTAGTGCCTGGTACATAGTAAGTGCTCCAAAAGATATTTCTGAATGAATAAAAGCAGTAAATGAGGAGTGCCAACCAGAGCTATGTAGATCGGTTCCAGACGTCTTTCTCCAAGTCTTCTCTCTAGCTCCATGTCCAACCAGTCCCGTATCCTCACACAAGTTTGTGCCCAACCATGTCAAGCTTACTGTGCTTCACAGCACAGCATCACTCAGCTCTGCATATGCTGTTCCTGCTCTCTGAATGCCCTTTCTCTTTTTCCTGATGAGCTCCTAAATAGCCTTGATGATCCGTTGAAGCACCACTTCCTCAGTGGAACATTCCCTGACCTTCTAGAGTTCATCACACTCTCTTCTTGGTGCTTTCTTGGCATTTTGAACAAGACTGCCCTAACATTGACAGGGCCCAGGCAAGAGCATGAATGGAGACCCATATACCACATGTCCAGATGTTTAAGAAGTTATAAATCAAGCTAATCAATGGTTGAATGAAATATGTTCTATCCTCCTGCCTTGTCAAATATACCATCATAATAACAATAAAAAATATGAGAAAATATTGTTTTTATAAGACTGAAAGTTGGCAAAATATTGAAGATGACTGAATTTAATTTAACAATCATTACTAGACATTCTTTAATTTATAGGCTGGAAATATTTGGATGAGTAACACAAAAAGATATACATAATTCACACATTATTACATTGTGTACATTTTTATATAGTTATTCCATAATATAGATTTTTCTTGACTTTAGCAAAATCATTTATTATGTTATAATAAAGACTTTCATTTAATTTGTGTTATATTGGCAGTTATGGTCTAAAGGATTAAACAGTAAAATATAGTTGTATTCAATAGATACAAAATTGAGTATATCTCATCCGTGTGTATATTAGAGTAAAATGTAAAATCAAAAAATTAAAAATATTTTTGTGTTTTCAAGAAAGTTATTTCTTCTAAATATTTAAAATTAAAAGGCAAAATAAATATGGTAATTAATGCATATCAAAATTTAAAATCGAAATTATTAAAATAAAACTGGTCCATCTCCAGTTTGGTCACACAGATGGTCACACCAGTGTGTTGGTGTTGGGGACCCGTGGTGGGCTGACCGTGGATGAGGAAATGCAACTGATCACTCTACAGAGCTACAGTTCAGGGCTTGCCTCTGGTGCTCTGTGCCTTCATCTCCTAATTTTCATGTATTTAAATTTAATTTTTTTTAAAGTTAACCAAATCTTAAAATATTTTTATAAAAGTAAAACTATTTGCAAATCTAGTGTTTGATGTTCATCTAATTACCGATATAAATAATCAGTATTCTATCTCATGCATTAGTTAGATCTAGGTCTACACGTATAAATTTAAGAGTAATGTGAATTTTTTAAATGTTGCAAATTGTTTTCTTTGGAAGTCACATGCAACAGTTTTGAATAATGAGCTAATTGGTGAGTATGTCCCAGGCCACAAATTGGGACATCAAGAGAAGCAAGAAAATTGATGTTCAGTACTGCTGGAAATGACGCTATGTATGCACGAGGGAAATGTGACAAGTTTGTCTTTCTCTCTTACCTAAGCACTTCCACTGCTCAAGTCTTCTTCTCACTCAGCAGGGTTGCATCTCCAGCATGGGCAATGGCACAACTTATACACCTTCAGGACAGTTATACGCTTATTGTTTGAGGATATGGGGCAAGAGAAGTGTTTCCCTGGGGGCCTGAAGGATGTTAGCCTTGAGAGCGATATTTAGGATTACCAGAAATGTGCAGGCATTCAGTGCCAGATCCTGAGCAATGGAGTTCATGAGCTCTTTAACAAAACATGTGTGTGTTGTGATGTGCTGCCACTATTCTTTACATGTTGTTACCCAGATGGAACGCTTGCTTCCTCGAGCATGAAATCTTGAAATCATCCTAGGCTCCTTTCTTTCTCTCACGTCATATAGCAAATCCATCTCGTAATCCTATTGGTATTAACTTCAAAGATAATTCTTGAATCTGACCACATACACAACTTCCACCACCACCATTTTAGCCCAAGCCACTGCTACCCTTCATCTCTTGCTGGTGCATTGTGCCTCTTAACTTACCTGTTTCCTGTCTCCCTCCCCTGATGCCTCCTAAAGTCTATAAAAGCAAGCAGTCATTCTCTTAAAATATAAGTAACATCATGTCAATCCTGTGCTCAAATTACTTCAATACATTCCTGTCACATTGAGGACAAAATCTATAGTCTTTGCCATGGCCTACCACGCTGTCCCTGGTTTGCCTCCTGACTATTGCTCCTTCTCCATCTCTTAGCATTTACTCCATGCTTGCTGCACTCCAGCCACATGGGCGTTCTGCTGTCTATCACATACTCCCAGCACTCGTCACCCTCAGAGGCTTTGCACCTGTCATTTCCCCACATCTGGAACACTCTACGCCAGAGAGTCAAAGACTAGCTCCCTTACCTCATTCCCTGCTGACCCTTTCTAGAATGAAACCTTGTCCTCCTCTATTGCTTTACTTAGCTATATTTTTATTTAGGAGACTTATCAATACCTGATACAATATTACATATCTGTTTTTTAATGCTATGTGTCTGTCATCCAGATGTGTCATCTCAGACTTGGTCTACGCAGGTGAAGGGCCTGACTTACCGTCCTGGTTCTGGACATTTGGACATTTTACCCAGGTTTGGCCATTCCTGGCCACAGCAATTGGTTTGGGATTAGACAAGTGAAGCAAGTAAGCATTTTTCTGGTACTTTCACTGGAACATGTTGGAAATAGAAGCTCTGACTGTGTTGGGGTTGCTAAATTGGATTCCACCAATCCATGGAGGAGACTGCCTGAAAATAAAGACAACACAGAGGAAAATCACATGACAAGAAGGAAAGGGAGATTCTTGGAACACAGTTTGAGCACTTAGATATTCAGGTCAGTGATCCAAAGAATTCATTTTTTCATTTATGCCAATTTGATTTTCAGGAACCAAAAGATTCTGACGAATATTTTTACCCTACATGACTTCCATATTAGCCTCAACATTCCCATGCGTGGATGTGTGGGGAAATCAGATCTTACTGAAGCTTTGGTGCATCTAAAGAGAAATACCAAAGGGAGGGTCATAGTAAAAATATGATATAATATATTAACATTATTATGTTAATAATATAACATAACAATTATACAAGATGAGAAAATAATAAATAATCTAAAACTGTACACTAAATATGACATCTCCCATAGTCTGAGGGAAACCCATCCAAGAAGTGGAACAATTCACAGGGTGTTTCCTCGTGGATGTTCCACAGCCAGCCTCACACCCCGTCCCCAGATCTGTGCCTCTAAAACAGTTCCTCTTCTTTCTAAATTCCCATGGGAGAAACTCCGCCCACCTTTTGGGAAATCCTACATGGGTGAGAGTGGAGTGAGGGAGGGTGGCGGGGGGAGGGGGCTCTAGCAGGCTGATCCGAGGTGGCCTCTGGCATTCCAGGTGCCCCAGAGTAGCCCCAGGTGGACATGCCCATTTCAGACCCAGACTACTGCTTAGCTCTCCCTGCGAGGGCGAGTTGCAGACACGCTGCAACTGTTTTCCCTTGTCCAGCAATTCACTGTTGGGTCAGACCCATGCAAGCACCAACGATCCTCCAAGACAGTGTCATCTAAGCCTGTAAGAAAGAAATGTTTTCCTGAACGCCCCCTGGGGTCTTGCAAAGTAGTGTTACTTCTCTTCCTCAGTCCTACCCCTAACTCTTACCTTCAAGGATACTGTCTCAGGCATGATGGAAATATGAGAAGGTCTTGGCAGTGTGCCATGACATATAGTTGCTGATTAAAATGTAGCCCAGGGATCCTCCTTCTCCTCAGTGACCTGATCTAGGAAGTGAGATGGGGAGTTATCTACAGAGGCAACAGCTTCATTCTTTTGGTTACAATATCTTTCTCCCCTACTGGGTGGAGGGCTCTTTGAAAAATCGTGTTTCTCAAGCAGGTAGATAGTCAATAAATAGGTGTTGAATTAACAAATGAAGACTGCCCTGGTTGTATCTATGGATTCATCACTCGTGAGTTTGGTAATGGGCTTCGTTTATATACATTACTAAACAGAAATAGATTTGGAGTCTTTATTTGGGGACAACCTCTTGGTTTTCCAGAAGTTGCAGATTATGATAAAAATATCTGAGAAGGAAAATAAATTAGTTCCTAAGCATCCGCTAAAATGGAATTGGTTCCCATATTGGCCAGAAGAGGGCAGGGTCCCTGTGGGAATGTGGCATAGGATAGATGTGCTTGGATATTGCAGAAAGGTTTCAGAGCATATGGTACTGCCTAGGGAAGGTAGGAGTAAGTGGTAAAGATAGTCTAATGGGGGAGTGAGGAAGAAATAATCTCCGGAAAGGACAGGACAGGAGATTTTTAAAAATTCTGTTCACTGTATCCGAATTCATCATTCATTTTTAAATTTATTCCCTCATCAAACATCACTGGGTACTCGCTACGTGTCGGGCACCGTGCCTGGGACTACCAATCCGGACATGGATGTGGTAGACGTGGTCTCTGCCCCAGAGAGCTCACAGACTAGTAAGGTTACAGAAATTAAATATATGTATAATTACAGATTTTGGTAAGAACTATGGAGAAAACAGGATATTATGAGAACTCCTTTAAGTCAGGGGAGAGCTCTCTGCTGAGGAGAGACGTGAAGGATGAAGACTCACGTGGGGAGTCGGGAGAAGCATGTTCCAGGCAGAAGGAATAGTTTGTACGAAGGCCCTGAGGTCTGAAGGAAGTTGAAATTGTTCAAAGAATTAAAGGGTCAATATGGTTGCACAGTTTTCCACAAACAGTGAGAGGGGCAGAGGCACGACACAGGTTTGAAGAGATGGGGGAGGATCATGCAGGGCCTTTTAAGCCATGCTCAAGGGTTTGGATTTTCTCGGACAAGGGATAGAAAGCCACTAAAGTGTTTTAAGCAGAAGAATGACGTCATCTCATTCACGCTTTTAAAGATCCCTCTGGCTGCCTCTGGAGGATGTTGGAGGGACACAGGATGGGGGCAGAGATATTAGGAAGCTGTTACAGCAGTTCAGGGAAGAGATGATGATAGTTTGGACCAGGGTGGTGACAAAAGAAGGAGAGAATTGGATAAAATAGAGATGTATTGAAGATAGACTTGACAAGACTTGCTAATCAGAGGTTAAGGAAAGGTGTTCTTTGAGTAGTGTCTATCATTGGGGAGCATTTGGGGAATTTTGGTAAAGGCAGGCTGGGATGTGAGGATGGGGATGGGGAATAGAAAATCAAGAGTTCAGTGTTGGATCCATGAAGCTGGAGAGCCTTGGGAGATATCCAAATGGAGATATTCTGGAATGGAGCTCTGAAAGGAGGGTTAAGTGAGAGACACAAATCTGTGAATCAGCCCTATGTTCACATAGCATCTAAAGCCATAAATGTGGGTGATGTTACAGAGTCAGGCAGAAGACAGAGGAATAAGAGGTCCCAGGACTGTATCTTGGGAAACTATTAACAAAGGCCGGGATCACAAACATTTAATGTTCAGGCTTTGTGGATTGATGGGAAGAAAGACCTTTCAGAAACTTACCCAGCTAGTGGGCATCTTGTCTCTCTTCCTGTAAGGTACTGTCATGTATCAGTATCCTAATGCTGCTATAACAAATCACCACAAACTCAGTGGTTTAAAACAACACAAATTTATTCTCTCGAGTTTTTGGAGGTCAGAAGTCCAAAATAGGTCTCAGTGGGCTAAAATCAAGGCATCGGCAAGGCTGCGTGCCTTCTGGAGGCAGAGGGGGAGACTCTGTTTCCTTGCATTCTCTCTACAGGCTGCCCATGTTCCTTGGCTTGTGACCAGCTTCCATCTGCAAAGCCAGCAGATGATGGGTTGAGTCTTCTCATGTTGCATCACTCTGACCCTGACTCTCCTGTCTCTCTTTCATTTTTAAAGACTCCCTATGATTACCTTGGGCTCACCTGGATAATCGAGGATACTCTCCCCATCTCAAGGTCTGCTGAGTAGCAACCTTAATTCCATCAGCAACATTAATTCACACCTGCCATGAAGCATAACATTTGCAGGTTCAGTAGATTAGGGTGTGGACATCTTTGGGCGTCATGACTCTGTCTATCCCATCTTATGAGTACTTCCTTATTCCTCTTGCGAAAATGTAAAAGATGCACAATCCTCCTCAAGTCCTGGAAGGAAGTCCCCTCTGACAGTCCAGATAGGCGGCACTTGACAAAGGTAGCAAGATTTACTTAGGTGTCTGTTTGTGGGTGCATACCTATATTTGAGCAATACACCCAACTGGATAAGGAGGAAAAACAACTAGCAAAATTATTGATTAATGCCCTGTTTACACTTCCTTTGTCGACTAGAATAGCTGCTTGTTTGACCAGGGATCCTGAGGTTGTTATCATCACTAATGTCTCTGTCTTGGTCCATTTGGACTGCTATAACA
This sequence comes from Tapirus indicus, assembly GCA_031878705.1. Classification (NCBI taxonomy): domain Eukaryota; kingdom Metazoa; phylum Chordata; class Mammalia; order Perissodactyla; family Tapiridae; genus Tapirus; species Tapirus indicus. The sequence goes on along the minus strand of CM062918.1, from coordinate 150,477,858 downwards.
GAACACCATAGACTGGGTGCCTTATAAACGACAGAAATTTATTTCTCACAATTATGGAGGTTGGGAATTCCAAGATCAAGGCACCAGCAGATTCAGTGTCTTCATTGATGGCTTCTTCATTGATGGCTACCTCACATTGTGACCAGAAACCAGGCAAGGAAAGGGTTACTCAAAATCTGATCCATAGCTAAACATAGTCTGTCAAATGTTTTCCAGACAAGGAGAAACTAAACATGCTGTTTTTCAGAAGTTGGTCCTCGTTTTGCAGATGTTGCCATCCTAGGGTGAAACTTACAGATTGCAGCGGGACCCCTGCAAAGTGCTCCAGCTCGAAGTGTGCAAAAGTTCCCACGGACCTGTTAGGTGATGGCATGTTGCATTGAGCCTGTTATGTAGTGATATCTTGACCTTGTTTTGTAATGGCATGTGACATTGACCTCCTAATGTAATGGTGACTTGACCTCGTTATGTAATGGCCTGCCCATGCTCCCTGATTAGGCCCAGTTGTTACACAGCTGTAATGTATCCTCTGCACTCTGGAGTACAAAGTCTCCACCGGCACTAAGTGGGGGTGGGGTGGGGGTGGGGTACTGCTTTGGGAGCCATCCTCAGTGTTCTCCATTGCTTGTGCAAGCAATAAACCTTTTTCTTCACCCATTTCAGCCTCGGTTGTGCTTTTCGGCTCCACACTCACCAAGGGACGAGCCCACTGAGTTTGGTTACAACATGGCAGAAGAGACAGGGAGCTCTTTGAGATCTCTTTTATAAGGGCACTAGTCCATTTATGAGGGCTCCACCTTCATGACCTAATCACCCCAAAGGCTCCACCTCCAAATACCATCAAAATGGGGGGATGTGTCAAAATATGAATTTGGGGGACATAAACATTCAGTCTATAGCAGCCTCTGAGCAAAACATAATATCACTTAACACCTATTAGAATGGCCAAAAAACCAAAAAATAAAACAAAACAAAAAAACCAAAACCCCCCTGACAATACCAGGTGCTTACAGGAATTAGAGCAACTAGAACTCTTGCACACTGATGGTGGGAATGCAAACGGCGCAGCCCAGGAAAACAGTCTGACAGTTCCTCCAAAGGGTAAACATAGAACAATCCTACTTCCTGCTGTTTACCCAAGAGAAATGAAAACTTATGTTCACACAAAAGTCTGTATGCTAATGTTTACAGTGGCTTTATTAGTAATCATCAAAAACTGAAGCAACCAAATACCCCTTAACTGGGGAATGGATAAACAAATGGTGGTACATTCATACAATGCAATACTACTCAGGAATAAAAACAGAATGGACCACTGATAAATGGATGAATCTCTAATGCACTATGTTAAGAGAAGGAAGCCAAACTCAAAAGGTTACATACTTTATGCCATTTTGTGATATTCTGAAAAAGACAAAATTATACGGAGAGAAAATAGATCGGCAGTTGCCAAGGACTGGAGGTGGGGGAAGGAGTTGACTGCAAAGTAGCACCAGGGCATTTGTGGATGATGAAGCTAGCTGTTCTGTATCCTGATTGTTGCGATGGTTACGTGACTGTAGGTGTTTGTCAAAACTCACAAAATTACACTTGAAAGAGTAAATTTTTACTCTATGTAAATTACATATTAATTAAAACAACAAGAATGTGCACAAATTCTGTGGATCTTTTTGTTCCAAGAAACATCCTAGGTCTGTATTTTTATAGAGTATTAATTCTTCTACTGACTGAAGAGATAGTTAAGTGAACCTGTGTCCCACTTAAGCTAATAAAATAAAGGTCCTTTACAAGAGATCTCTAAGCAGCATCCCTGTTGAAAGACCTCATAGGAAGAACAATGAACCAGGACATCAAGAGTTCCAACACCAGGTAGTTGCTAACTAGTTTTGTGATTTTAGACAAAGCACTTAAGCTAGGGTTAAGATAGGGTTAGCTGCCCTATCTGTAAAATGGGAATAAACCTACCTCATGGAGTATTATGAATTGCAAAAGCCAAATGAAAAGTGCACATTAAAGTGCTTGTCAAAATTACCAGTTGTCTTCCACCACAAGGTATTATTATCCTTTAATTCTAATAACTGACTGTGTAATGATTGCTAGCTCTGTGGGGCAGTGAGGTAGGCACTGTGCAGGCAGTGACTTGTAACCATCACAACCACCGTTTGTGGCTGTACCAGTGTTACAGCAACTCTAATTCACAGAGAAAGGAAGTGAAGTTTTCAGAGGCCGCAGAGGTGTGCCAAAGTCACCCAGCTCACATGGGGTAAGGTGCAGACAGGATTCAGTGCTGACCCTAAGCGCACGGGCTTATTCATCCCTGCATCTTACTTCTCTCAGAGCTGTTTCCTGTTTAGAGGCAAAATGTCCAGTTTGGACTATGATATATACATACAGAGAATCATATTGCGGATACATGTAGGTATTACATATACACAATATACGTGAGAAAGTCAACTATCTACTAACCCACTGATGTTTTTGATCAATACAGATGTAATAAAGACAGAGGGCAGAGTGAATGAAATCAGCATTTTTATTACTTGGCTGAAAAAATTTTACTCGGAGCAAATAGATGTTTGTTTATTTACCCAGTAATGTGCCCCCTCCTTCCAATTTTTTTATCGTGGTAAAATACACCCAATAATGTTGTGTATAAGAAAAGATGAGATCTTACTTTGGTATCTAACTTACTTGGGGAGACTTAATGCACTTTCTTGAAGTAAATGCTCTTTCATTTCAATACTCTTTTAAAGACATATTTGAGGCTGTAAATTATATCTAAGAACCATGTTGGCTGTGCCCACTATGTTCTGATGTGTAGAACTTTTATGGTTGTTCGGGTCTAAAGATTGTGTAATTTCCATCATTTCCTCTTTAACTCATGAGTTGTTTGGAGATGCACTTAATCAAAATGTGGTGCTCCTCCTTTCTAAACTGTTGTTGATGTCTAATTTAGCGATAATGTGGTTAAAAATGTAATCTCTATGACAGCAAAGTTTTGAAAAATTTTGAGTTGTCCTTTGTGACCTGTTATGTGGTCATCTTTGATACTTTTTTTTATATGTGCTTGAATAGAATGTGCGTTTTCAATTTGGGGAGCACAGAGTTTCATACAACTGTAATTAGTGTATTGAATCCATCATGCATGGCCAGCAACAAAAATGCAATTTTAAATTTATTCCTCTGTTCCTGGAAGTAAATTCTGGAAAATGTGATGTCTTTTGTATGGACTCTTACCTAATAGGCAGTCCTGTTCTCACTTTGGTCCCAAATCACCATCTCTGGTCAGTGTCCTGAGGGAGATATTAATCAGTGTTTCCATTGACATCCAAGTGAGATTGCGCCTCCGTCTTAGCTAAGGTCTGTAGTTGGTTGTGGCCTGTCTCGGTGGGGATAGCTGGCTTCTGGGTCCTAGTCTCTTCTCTCTCCCCTCATCAGCATCTCCTTAACCTGCTGCTCCTTCTGTGCTTCCTATCTTCACGAACCACATCAGCACCCACCTAGGTCAGAACCAAGGTCAGAACCAAGAATTATCTTGGACTCCTCTTCCCACTTCCACCTCCATTTCTAACAAACACCAATACTCGTCCACTCTACTTCCCAAATCTCTCTCAAATTGGTCCACTTCTCGCACTCTTCGCTGACACTGCCTCTGTTTGGGCCACCTCTATCTCTTGCTCACTTCGTTGCACATTTATCTCATGTTCATGCTCACTTCATTGCAATCGCTGCAAACCGATCCTCGTGTCCGTTTTACCGCCACTAACTTCGTTCTGCTGTAGCCAGTGATTTTTCTAACATATAAATCTGATTACATCGTTTTCTGCTCAACTCATTCAGTGGTTCTCTATAGATCATAGAATACACTTCAAACTTCTTAACTTTGTTTATGTGGCCTTTCAGGATCTGGCTCCTTTTTTTGAGGAAGACCAGCCCTGACCTAATATCTGTTGCCAGTCCTCCTCTTTTTGCTGAGGAAGACTGGCCCTGGGCTAACATCTGTGCCCATCTTCCTCTACTTTATATGGGATGCCACCACAGCATGGCTTGACAAGCGGTGCATCGGTCTGCGCCCAGGATCCGAACCTGCACACCCTGGGCCACCTAAGCAGAGCGTGAACTTAACTGCTACGCCACCGGGCCGGCCCCCAGGATCTGGCTCCTTTTTAAAAAAATTTCTCTCCAGCGTCTTCTGTGATCATTTCTCTCTTCCTAAAACAAATCTACACTCTAGCCATTCTTTCAGGTCCTAATATACGTTATGCCCTTTCACCTGGAAACATAACGTATAGGACTCACACACGCAGATATACATACACAAGTACATGTACATGCACACATATATACATATTTATACAGTTGTATGTACATACATATATACATACAGACATGCCTCATTTAATTGGGCTTCACTTTATTGCACTTTTGCAAATATTGCATTTTTTACAAATTGAAGGTTTGTGGTAACTCTGTGTTGAGCAAGTCTATCTGAGCTGGAGGTTCATGTAATGATTAGCACTTTTTAGCAATAAAGCATTTTTTAGTTAAGGTACATACATTGTTTTTTACACATATGCTATTGCACACTTAATAGATTACAGTATAGTGTAGACATATCTTTTATACACACTGGGAAACCAAAAAATTCATGTGACTCGCTTTATTGCAACATTTGCTTTACTGCGGTGGTCTGGAACTGAACCTGCACTATCTCCAAGGTATGCCTGTACATATATACAAATATAATATATATTTGGGATAACTACATGGAAAAATGTACATAAATGTATATATATGATGGAAATTTTAATAATCAATAAATGCTTTTAAAAATTGTACATGGATATCCAATTATAGATGGCAGATTAACCAATATCTGAATTTCCTCTTCTTCCCTAGACCCCATTAGAATCACAGCAAAGGCATTTAAAAGATGTAGATCCATGAAGACAAAAAGAATGGGATTGGAATCAATAGCACATAAAAGATTTCCACATATTTCTGGAATACAGATTTAGCAAATTTAGCAGAGCAGAGGAAGCTGCCTTGTCAACTGCACGCAGAGGGAGATAGAGACAAAAGAGATCAGATTTGCCCAGAGGAATCCTAAAAACACTAAGGCTTCTGGAATGCCAGGTGGAGTAGTGGATGAGATTTAGGTTGAGGGCTGAGAACAGGAGGATTATGTGGGTCGACTGCCATCCTTTTTTGGGGGGCATAAAATGTCAGCAGCCTGGCTTCTGTCCTGAGCCTAGAGGTCTAAGGAGAATTCTGGGACTCAAGAGTCTCAGAAAAAAGACCGCCACATACCTGTTGTATGAAGAGTTAAAAGTTAAAATCAAGAAAATCTCCCAGAGAGTGGAACAAAAAGGTAAAGACAGAAAAAAATATGAAAGAGAATCCAAGCAGCATAAGGATTAAAACAGCAGGACCCGCATCTGACTAATGGGGTATCCAAAGAGATAGAGAAAACAAAGTTATAGAAATGATCCAAGAAACAATCTAAGGAAATCTCCCAAGGTTAGAGTCTGTGCAGATAATCGGTTCTCAGCGAGGCACTCCCTGGACGACCTGACTAAAGTGTAGCCCCTCCACCCAGCACTCTGCCCCACCTTCGGACTTAATTTTCCTCCTCTGAACTTGTAACCACCTGACATACTGTGTATTTTACTTGTCAGTTTAACCATCTCTCTTCCCTACTAGAATGCAAGCTCCCTCAAGGCAAGGAATTTTGTCAGTTTTGTTCACGGTGGCATCCTCAGGCCTGGCTAGTGCTTCACACAGTAGGTCTTCACTGATTATTTGTTGAGTGAATGAATAAGTGAATGATGCAAGAGATCGAAATCCTCATCTGCCATGGAAAGGTTGAGTTGAAAATGCCTCCAATTGGTTCATCAATAAAAAGATATATAAGCCTATAATTCGAAATAAGAGGCAACTACCTGAAGGAAGAACTGAAAGAATTAAAGGCACTGAGCAGCATCCGAGGATGGGACGGGAGAGCAGGCGCAGGAGGAGGCGAGTCACTGTTGTTTCTCATTATAAATTTTTGCAAATGATTTGCTTTTTTCACCATGTGCCTGTACTCTTTATAAAAAACAGAGTGTACATATCTTAGAAAACATTTTGTCTTTATTTACTGTAAATATGTCATATCAACAATAATAATAGCTAACATTTATTGAGCACGTACGACATGACAGGCATCGTGCTCAGCTTTCTATGGATTATAGAAGAATGTATTTCATATCTGTTGTCATTCCACATGGATTGAAAACATCTGAATTAAACCTAAAAATAGAAAAAACCCACACACTCAATCCCAAAATATAAATATTTAGTAACATAAACTCAATTGACTAAGTTCTGCTTATCAATCCTCATAACAAAGATATAAATTTGATATGCCTCCTCACGTTCTCAAAATGCAAGAGAAAAGGATCATACAAAAATTTTTTAAATAAAGTTTTTATTTGCTAGGAAATCCTTGTAGAACTGCAGAAGCGCTTGTCAACAAGATTTGTCTCCACAAGAACCGTAGAACCTGAAGAGAAAACAGTGCATAAGCTCCTCTGGAAGCCACCGGCAGTGCCGTCCGCCTGCTTTCCCGCCACACTTCCTTCCAGTCCACATTTCTCTTCCAGTCTGTTCATCTGAATTGTAAGTGGCCTTTGTTTCGGGAAATTTATGAGATTTTCATGACATGAAATGGCTTCTGACAGAGTCGTTTTTTGGCCTCAGCTCCAATCTGCTTCCTCCTGTCTGTGCCGGGATTTTCTGCTGCGACGTCACCTTCCAGTTGTTCAGGAACACACAGGGCCAGTCACCACCACAAATCATTCTTCAGTCATTCCAGAGGCGAGAGTTGTTTAGAAAAACCCTTTGAGCACAATTCTTTCGTTGGGATGCTTTGGTGTTTAGACTTGCTATGGATCCATTGGGAGCACCCTCTCCTTCCCTTTTCCCTTTTGCTTGGCTACACTGTTCCCCATCTCTCAGGCTTCAGCTCAGATGGGGCTTCCCTGCAGAAGCCTTTCTCCACAACGACACCACCTAAATGGGGATCTGGCACCTCCCTCAGCTCCTGGGGCCTCCCTCTGACATTTCACTCCACAGACTGTATTGTTGCTGCCATTTATTTTCCATCTCCTGTGCTGGACCTTATGTTCTGTGGGCTCAGAGATGAACTATTTGTCTTGCTAACTCCAGTACATGGCATAGTGCCCTGGGACCTAGTAGGTGCTCAACAAGCATCTGTTGGATGAATGGATGTATACATGCATGGATGAATGAATGGAAGCAACTGTCACTGTACACAGTTCCACTGTAGTTTGCACACCTTGAGTATGTGTGAAAAATAACAACCAAAACAACAGCACAATTGTGCTTAACAATTACTGAGCCAAAGTCTAATGAGTTAAAAAATATTGGACTCAATCCAGAAGTTAAGGGAAAAGGAGATAAAGAGAAGGCTGTGCATATTTCCTGTGCTCCGTAGGAAATGAATATTTCCTAAGCTCTTTTCCTCTAGCAATTTCCTCAGTAAATTGAGAATGCACCACATAATTTTATAGCACCATGCAATAAGAAAGTAAAATGCTTTCAGAACGGATTGTGCCACATGCTATAACCTATCCTCTTATTTATGGCTGACAAACAGGTGAGGAAAGTTGTCATATTTTCCTATTTCTTCAAAGCCTTTGAATAGTAGTTAACAAAGACCACATTGAAAACTTGACTCGCCTTATCACCCATGAGATCAGGTTCTGAATTATGTAAAGAGAAATGGTTTCACTATGGCCCCCTCCCCTGCCTGCCCCCACCCCCTCGGCTGGAGCATGAGATGCCCTAGCAGCATCCTAGTGACTTCATGCTCTTTCTATTGCTCTTCATTGGACCAGATATGAAAAAGTTGAAAGAGAAATTTAAAAGTGGTTTTAAAATTTTAATCTAAGGCTAGTTAAAAGATGATTGTTTAAGGAGGTGCAGTCATTCTGTGATTACTGGGAAATTGGGCATGATTTCATTTCTTAGTTCAAGTTACGCAACAGGCTAAGGAATAACAAATCGAAGAGACTAAACTTCCTTGGAAGTACCTTATGGACATACAAATGAATAGAAAGAAGAAACAGAATTATTCTAGTTTGATGGCTTATGTGTTTTATATGTGATGCCAGCTTTTCAGTACATGTAACTCGGAGGGAAAATGGATAAATCAGGACACTAATAATAACAGTTGTGGAAGAATTTTCATTAACTTGTATAAGATTAGACTCTGGCTCAATGTCTATTGTCATATGGCAGTTGTTTCTTTTGTAAGAAAAGTACTTCTTTTAAACAGAATGTTTCTTAGATTTGAATGGTGTTCCGGAGACATATTTAGTTAAAAGTTGAGGGGCCGGCCTGCTGGCATAGTAGTTAAGTTCGTGTGCTCCGCTTTGGTGGCTCGGGGTTAGTGGGTTTGGACTACCGGGTGCAGGCCTACACACAGCTCGTCAATCCATGCTGTGGCAGCATCCCACATGCAAGGTAGAGGAAGACTGGCACAGCTGTTAGCTCAGGGACCATCTTCCTCAAGCCAAAAAGAGGAAGATTGGTAACAGATGTTAGCTCAATACCATTCTTCCTCACCAAAAAAAAAAAAAAAAAAAAAGTTGAAAGAGTTTTGGTCACAAATCTATATCACGTTATTCATTATGACCAGAATAATAGCCACATTATCTTTCATTTATCCATGTGTGATAATACGTGACATTTCATTTACTTACTTTACTGGCTCTACTTTGTGGACTGGCCTCTGGCTAGAATTATAATTATTTATGCTTAATTATGAATGATTGTATTCTTAAATATCTTAAATTTAAGAAAAGACATACCTCCCACATTTATTTAGCTTAAGGTAATATATATATATACATATACGGAGATTTCATATCTATAGCTATATAACCACATCTATAGCTGTAGTAACTGAAATAGACAAGCTATCTCGTGAAACTTCACTGTTGGCTATGGGATTGCTATTTTGCTCTTTGTTAGTTTCAAACTCCAGCAGGTTCTATTATCAATCCCGGAAGTTCCCTGTTTCTCTAACCTGGAAATACAATAGGAGCTGTGCACACGTGAGATAGGAGAGAGCCAGAAAGGGTCCCCCATCCAGTAGTAGTTCCTTTATAGGCTCTTATTCCGAGTTTCCATCACTTGGAACTGATTCCTTTGTGTTTAGGCTTTGAGGACATCTTAGTATCAAAGAATACTAGAATTTTAAACCTAGAAGGAATATGAAACATCCTCAGTCTGTAAATAAGGAAACTGAAACTCAGAGCTTTGTCCAATGTGTCACCCTCTGAGAGCTGTAGAACCAAAACTGGAATAAAGGTCTTCTGAAGGTCAGTTCTGCCGTCATTCACCACGTTCTTTCATTTATTCATTCTTTAATTTATGGCATAGTCAGGACTCTTCTGGGTGAAAGCGAGAAAAACCCAACTCTGACACACTTCAAGAAGAGAAGGAACTTTATTAGCCTTCAGGCACAGCAGGCTCCAGTGGCTCAAATAATGTCTTTGACACTTGCTCTGTCTCTAAATCTTGTCTCCCCTTTCCTCTGTGCTGGCTTCATCCTCAGGCATGCCCATCCCGTGCTGTGACAACACGCCTTCCTCAGAAGTTACAGGCACACATCCTACTGGTTTCAATTCTACCAGAGAAAGTAAGGCTCACTTTCCTAGTTAGTCCCATGAAAGTGCTGACATTAAGTCTCACAGATTTGCCTTGGGTTATGTGCCTGTGCTCGAACCAACCAGAAAGTTGAAATATATCACCTGGCCTGGCTTCAGTCACATATCCTCCCCTGCCACCAGGGAGTGGATGTCAGCCCCAGCTGAATCTCATGGGCTGAGAGTGAGGGAGAGGAATTTCCTTAAAAAAATAAATTAATTAAAAATGGAATGCTGTTACCAGAGGAAGGTAAAATAGATGCTAAGTAGTTTAAAGCAATGACTGTCTGTTTCAAGTGCTTACTATATCTGAGATGCTGTGCTAGGGGTCTGTGTAGCACCTGTTGTTAATTCGTTTGTTTATCAGATGGTTTTTCAAAATGAACATGCCGGCAGAAAGTTGAACCTACAGAAATGGGGTAGAGGAGAGATTATGTTGGATGTGTTGAAGGCGTGATGGGGAGGTAACAGGGAGAGGTTTGGGGTGCAGAGCAGAGCCCTGAGTAGGGGAGGGAAAGTGAGGCCTGAGTGAAGGTCAGTGGAGTCCCAGAGGACAGGAGAAATCTGGGAAAAGGCCATGTGAGAGGCTGCCAGAAAGAATCTATCTGCTCAGCCCAGTGGAGATGGGCATGGCTCATTCATTCATTCAGGGGCTTTTGGAGGGGCCACTGTGGCCAGTGACTGTGCACAAAGTTAGCAAGACAGATCTTCCCTCGAGATCCACCGGGGGTACATTTCACAAAGATTAATGACGAGTGTGGGAGCTGCTACCAGGGAGCAGTCCAGAGTGTTCCAGGGGAATGTACACTGGAGGACTTGACTGTGTGGAGGTGAGGCTGGGCAGTGAGAAAGGCAGAGAAGGTACCCTGGAGACGGGAACATTTAAGCTGAGACTCGAAGAATGAGGAAGAAGTTTGTTACGGTGGAAGAGGGGCCAGGAGAAGGGAAAGAATTCCAAGCAGAGGGTCCCAGGGCCTGTGAGAAAGCACTCAGGCTTGTAGAAAAGAGAAGGGTGCATTCCAAGCCTAGGAAGGCCAGTGAGGTGGGAGGGCACAAAGCGGGGAAGGCTGGTGGGGGCTTGGGCCGGCAAAGGAAGCAGGAGCCAGACCTTGCCACACTTTCAGGCCACGGGGGAGAGTTTGAGTTTTATCTGAGATCATTCAGTTTGTGATCAGATCTGCGTTTTTAGACAGATTGCACTTGCTGTGGGTAGAGAAAGAATTGAAGAGGGTAGGATACACAGAGCACACAAGAGGGGATAGTGGCTTGGATTGTAGTAGTGGCGATGGAGGGGCAGAGAAAGCAGCCACACTCAAGAGGTAGTTGAATTTCCTAGCTTTGTAAAGATGACTTCTGCAGTAGTTGGACAGACATTACAGTATACCTGCAGATTTGTGAAAGTTTCACATTTTCATTAGCTGGTTGAATTGTAGGTTTTATTTTCCATGACAGTATTAAATTGGATGGGGATTAGGCAGAACATAATTGTTTTATGGCTAAATGTATCCCATTGTAATAAATAATGACCATATATCAGCTTGCCAAGTGCCTGATTTAAGAGTACAAGGCCACAGGGAACTTTGTTGAGCCTACAGATTTGGTGCCTACACTAAAGATAAAGGAACAGGACTTTAAACTCTGGTGGCCCTACAGAACGTTCTGGGTCCTACAGCCAGCTTGCTTGCTGCAGTTTAGATAATCCCTTAAATCTGTTAGAATTCGTATTCTCCTGACGTATATTCTTGGATTGATAAATGGGCCAAGTAGCCAGGTTCAGATGCTCTGCCATGCGATAGAAGAATTCCAGTTGATGGAGATGAAGACTCCGGGACTGAGTGTGCTGTCATTACAGTGGTCTCCTGGAAAACCAGCTTTGCAAAATCAAATTCGAGCCGGGGAAGCTGGAATTGAACATATCGGGAGAATGTGCCCACAGGAAGGTTTACACTGAGCAGCGATTGCATAGGATACTCCACGGATGTGCGTCAGTCTAGAGGAGAGTGTGTGGAACTGGAGTTGGGGGACCTGAGACTACACTATGGCTCTGCCATTTACTAGCTCAGCCTCCCCAAGCCAGTCACTTATGCTCTCTGAGCCTTGGTTAACCCATCTGTAAAGTAAATTAATAATAATAATAATATCTGCTATGTCACCCAGCATGGTGCTTAAGATGAAAAGAAATGAAATTTGTGAAAGTGTTTTCCAAGCAAAAAGTGAGGATATACAAAGCGTTGTCATTATTTGTTCCAGTCAAGATAAGCTAAATTATGCTGTTGTGAAAAACAGCAACTGCTCAGTGCCTTAAAACAGGGTTTCCTTCTTGCCCCTGAGAAGTCCACGGCCAGATCGGCAGCTCTCGGAGTTAGTCTTCTATCTGTGTTGATGACACAGTGTGTGACGTTAGGGAGCCTTGCTCACACTGACCCCGCCTCACTCTCCCGCGACTCAGGGAGCCCTGTCGACTGTGCGGTCCCAACAGACAGCTGTTGTTTCTCCCTATCTCCCTCTGGGTCCATTTTCCCTTCTGGAAGTGCACTTGGTTTTTCATTTGGGGACATCACCCATTTCATGTTTCACTCGGGGCTGGCCCTCCTCTCCTCCTGCCGTTACAGAAGTCGCCTCTCTTGGACTGGCTCTGGGGACAGGTATGTGACCCACATCTGGCCAATGAGTGCTTTCTTTCCCCTGGCCAGAATGATTGGTAAAAGAGTGATCGGCGTGTGATCTGAGCTGGCCCAAAAATATTGCTGGAAATACTGAAAAAGACCCCCCAAACTATCGTTCTGCAGAGGTTGCTAGGCCAAGAGGATGTGGGCCTGGGACTTCCAGTAGCTACCTTGCCACCCTTAGAGGAGAATCTCTCTGACAACGAGCTCAAGAAAGAGAAAAGCTGAAGACTATGTTGTACAAAGTCAAACTCCCGGCCACATTCTTTGGGTCCTAGATCAAAGCATGCCCAAAGAGCCATGATTCAAACCTCCTGGTTTTGTCAGCCGGGACAGTTTCTTTTTGGCTTAAGCCATTTTGGACTGGCTTTATGTCCCCCATGGTTGAAGGAGCCCTGGCTAATACAGCCACTCATCTCCAATGCAGGAGCTGCCAGCTTGGTCAACGGTATGGCAGAGCAGGTATGTAGCCCCTTATCCCATCCCAGTTCTGATCGGTCGTTGGGGAAAATCAAAAACAGGAGAAGTCTGTCCCCTTGTTTACTCCACTCTCCTTTCCTCCTCTAGTATTCCACTAAGCAGTCAGTTACTCCTGGTCCGACAAGGCTAGTGACCTTAGATTACCATAGGGAAATCCTTGGGGACATAGAATCCAGTGGAAGAGGACTGAGCAGAAGAGGACGATTAGGTGGCCTAAAGGATGCTAATGAGAAGATGAGGTGCAGGGCCTGGCTGCGTTAGCTCCATTAGGCAGGGTTACAGCTGGAAGCCGGAATCTGAAGGAGTAACAGGAATTGGGTGCTGGCTGGGAGGAGGAAGACCACCAAGAAGCCCCTTACTCCAACACTGTGGGACTTTCAACCAAAGCCAAAGTCAGGGGCCTGGAGCAAACAGAGCTGAGGGCTGGACTGAATGATGGAAAGGGAAGGTCCCCACAAGCCAATGAAGCTTCGAGGCAACAGGGACCCCTAATACTGTCACTGTAATGGAGGTGATTTGCATTTTGCTAATTTTTCAAGGGTGACTCCCTTTAGCAACCGGATCCACTGAGATCAAACATGCAAACTACAATGGGAACAAGGAGTCTGTACACGTATTAATGATTTTCATGGATGGAAAGTACAACCAACATGGGATTTGAAAACCCTGACACCTTTTTGACCATGATTTGTGGGTATCCCTGCCAAAGATCAAAAAATGATAGACACTAGAGGAAAAGAAGTTAGCTTTAAGCCCACCTAGCAGCTAGAGGTGGGATAACAGAAATAGTAGCTACACTCTATAGCCACTTCTATATGCCTAGTAGTTCTAAGAATTCCCCAAGTATTGACTTATTTCATCCTCACAACGATGCTTTTAGATAGATGCTATTATTATTTCTATTTAAAAATGAAAAAATTGATCCCAGAATGGTTATGTGACTTGCCCAATGTACCCCAACTAGTTAGTGGCAGAGCCCGGATTCAAACCCAGATGATCTAGTTCTAGAGTCCACATCTTTTGCATCACATGGTGCAATGGGATGTCTTGTCCAGTGTCCCTAGACGTCAGTCATCACCACTTCTGAAAGGAGACTGAACTACCTGAATTTCAATATTAACTGAAATTAACTGCATCTCTTGGAATGTCGCTCCTTGAACGGCAACTCTCTTCCGTAGATTCCTCTAAAACATGGCTGACGTGCCCAGCAGAACAGCAAACACCAGCCAGTGACATGGCTTGGGAGGACACTGGAGCTTCTGAGATCTCGAATACTTGGGGAAAAGTGATGGCTATGCGTTGTGGGGCTCCTCTTTCCTCCCACCTCTCCAGGTTTTCAGGAGCAGCAGACTACAAGGGCTAGATCTACGTCTACTATTTTCCTCCCACAGCAAGTTTCTTCTAAGGAGGGTACCCCACCATCTAGGTTCTGGCAATGAAGCGTTTTCAAATGTGGTCATTACATGTTTCCAAGAACATGTTTAATCTAGGACTAGGGCAGCCACAAGACAGGTGAAATCTAAGACTGAGAAAATAGGTAACCAGATGAGAGGAGAAGGAGAGATGGAACTAACGGGCCCACAGGGGGTTAGCCTCAGGGTTGGTTGAAGTACAAGGGAAAGATTAGGACCCTGAGGAGGCTGACAGGAGCAAGGCAAAGGGCCTAGCCCTGGACAAATGGGGTGGAGGCAGGTTGTCAAGGTTACGGGTCAGGCTCAAGGGCCGAAGACAAGAACCCAACTATTGTAAACTGGATGTAAAGTGGGGTACTGCTCACCGACACGAGGCATTTTCCTATTGGCTATCCTGGGAACTTGGTATGAGAGTAGGACAGAGGCACTGCTGGCTTAGCATAGTGGAGTTCTGAATACAGAGTGGGGGATAGGGGAGCAGAGAGCCAGGCAGAGGGTCATATCCACAGACATTTCCCACCTGCTTCAGGAAGAGAGCAGAGGCCAAGGTTTACAGGTGCCTGACCTCACACGATGGCTGTAGACCTCGGTTGTTCCCTTTTGACTCTCTGGTTGTTATCTATCTGCACTATATATTTCAAAAGTAATTTTGATTCTTTTTAATTTCTCTTCTCCTTTTAGGCCAGATTTCCTAGATCTGAAGAATTGCTCAAGGATGACCTACCTAACTCTAGGAATTACTCTTGTTCAATAAAAAGTCATCTTATGTAAATAAAACTGATAAGAAGCACATCCATTCTGCCCGCTTCTCCACTCTTGGGCTTCTTGTCATTTCACTTTTCTCGTTTCATTCACTAATCTATAGTCTGAGTTTTCCTCTCATATTCCAGCACTCTATCAGACAAGGCTCCAGGGCTATTCCTAGGGTTTTCATGGCCAATATTTTTCTGAAATGGGTGGCAGGTCCTTCTTCCTAGTCTGTCTAGTCTGGAAGCTCCACTGAAACCTATCCACCAGGGGTGACCCTGCTGGTATTTGAAATCCATAGCTTTCAGCATCACAGCTGCCACAGTGTGACAACCAACAGATGGCTGGTGTGGTTCCCTGACTGGGAAATGAACCCAGGCCACACTGGTGAGAGCGCTGAATCTCAACCACTAGACCACCATGGCTGGCTATTCATTTTTTAGTTCTGTTTTTTTACTGCCTATACTCCTAAACCACTTACCACTCCTGAGTCACTGAAGAGTTGAGTGCCCCTAGCCCAGTTGAACCCTCCTCGATAGAAATGCCACATTGGCTGAGACTCACTGGCCATGCAACCCCAGGATCCCTCTCTGATGGTAATGCCACAGCCCGTTTGTGAGAGGGTCTGCAAATTGTCCACAGTGTCGGCAGAGAGTTCAGGACGCCTCCCACCACTTCCAGGGTAACCCAACAAGTTTTGTTTACACAGCTCTCCCTTGGGTCCAGCTCCCTCTCATGAGGTATGTTTTCAGGCAGGGATGGAGTCTCGTTTATTTTTATTGTCCCAAACAATATCCAGAACATACAAATTTGAGGCTCCACTGATATTTGAAAGCATTGGCTGATTTTTTTGGAACAACCTCCATGAACTTAGGTTTAAACTTAAAAGATTCCTTCACATAATAACTTTCATAAGTGTACTACTTATTGTGTGAAAGCAATACTTTAACTTTTCTAAAAAAAAAAAGCCAATTCAGAGATCATTTAGTGAGCATCAGCTCCAAAATATGATAAAAATGTTACCCTATTCATCCACTTATCCTATTCTGGACACAATACGTCCTTTCTTTTTCAAGCCAAAGATTCCATCTTCATTTTTCATTTTCAAGAGGTAATTTCTTCTTATGTGCTTTTCTATATCAATATAAATGAAGAGACTAGATATGGGTTATATTAAATACATGCGGCCTTTCTATTATTGGGCTGAACTAATCATCCACCCCAGCAGGAAATGGCTTCCCGCCTCTGAATTCTTGCACCTTGTTGCCTAAACAATTTACTTGGTTCTTTTCACATGCTGCTGCATTTCTGCACCTGCATAATTTTCTCCAAGAAGATACTCTTTAGAAGGGCCTTTTGGTCTGGGGCTTAGCATGAAGCAAGAACTCACAAAATATAGGTTGTGAAAATAAATGAATGAAGGAATGAATTTGACAATAAATTTCCTGACAGGAGATGTCTTCATATGGACAAGTCCCTCCTAATAAGTTAAATGAAAAAAGAGTTTTAGTGACAACGGTGGCAGCACAAACCAGAGGATTTAGCTTTTTAAAAATCCTGGATTTATTCATAATCAGCAATTGAGGTGGAAAGATGATCTTGAACTTGGTGGAATAATTTTGACTCTGCTTATGGTCTTTATAGAATAAAAAGACTCCTATTGAGTAGAAACTTTGTAGCTTTCATTTCTTATTCTTTTTTTGTGTGTGTGTGAGGAAGACCAGCCCTGAGCTAACATCCGTTGCTAATCCTCCTCTTTTTGCTGAGAAAGACTGGCCCTGGGCTAACATCGTGCCCATCTTCCTCTACTTTATATGGGACGCCGCCACGGCATGGCTGACAGGCAGTGCGTCGGCGGGCGCCCGGGATCCGAACCTGCGAACTAAACCGCTGTGCCACTGGACCGGCCCCTCATTTCTTATGCTTTTCATCAAGCTTTTGGATCTCTCTCCAAATGTTACTTCAAAGATAATTGATATATCAGTTATTTCCCTTACAAACTTTGTAGATGCTGGCCTTACGTAGAAATTCTCTAGACTTAAACTGTAGTCTATTCTTCCTTTACATTTCTTCTAAGATCATCTTTGTAGAATTAAATGTTAGCCTACAAAAGGTAAATTTAGGGCAGGTGACTTAAGAAATATGAGACTTTAAAACTTTATGTGAGTGTGTGTAGAGGTGTGGACGCACGAGATGCAGGGGGTACCACCAAATGACTGTGAATATCTCTCTCCGTGACCTGTTTCGACCAAACTTTATTACTTATTTAATGGAGTTATGACAAAGAGTAGGAATCAAAACACATGGGGATCACAGAGGCTGTTATGTTTATTGTGCAGAACAGACAGTGATAATCCACTAGAGAAATATTTTCAACAAGCAAGCGATTCAAAGTACAATCATAGACAGCAATTCTACATGAAGAACAAAGCATAAAGTGAGAAGACACTCAAAGGAACGGGGAGAAAGTCAACTGCAGTTAAACGTCTTGATACTTTTCTCCTGCAAACGCCTATCTTGCAGAAATGGTAGAAAAGTTAAATGTCCAGTCTTACTTAGCTGTGACCAACAACAGCACAGAACAGTCCTATAAAATTTATCTCCCACAAAAATAAACTATATATATATAAATTTTATGATGTTCTTACTGTTCCATTGGCCACGAGCTTTTTTTTTTCAGTATGAAAAATGAGGTATACTGGGGCTTAAGAGGTAGCAGTGTGTTTTGATTGTACAACGTATAGGAAATAAAAGAGTAACTTCATCAGAGGTGGAAATCGCTCGGTGCTCCGAGTTTGGCCAACATGAGCAACTGCTTCAGTTTTACGCGCTGGCCAGTGAGGTTTCAAAAAGGCCCAACCACAGATATGGAATGGGACTTTTATTTTTATGAGCCACGGTTATTCGCTTATTTAATGCACAGTTAACAGTAATGTTGAGTTTTAATTCTCTCCCTAGCTCCTTTGGTGATTCACAACAGTGAGCGATCTGCCAGTGTCAGGAAAGTACGTGGCCTTTGAGACAACCTCCCTGAAGCGGCGGGAAGAGAGATGGTTTTGAGTTTCGTTTGGCTTCCGTATTCTAAAAGCCATACTGACACAAGCCGTCACGAGAAACTACCTCCGGGCCCAGTTGATAATACCATGTTAAAAAGTCAGCACACTCACTAGGAGAGACAGGAATAAAAACTCTACATAAGAAGCGCTTAAAATAAATCTGGCTGAGACATATTACAAAAATCACATTTGTGTAAAATACATGAAAATATTTGTCAAGCATTTTCTCATATTCGACTAATCTTAAAAACACATATTTTTGATTGCATCATGCAAAAGCTGAGCTTGTTGC
The DNA here is from genome assembly GCA_031878705.1 of Tapirus indicus. Lineage (NCBI taxonomy): Eukaryota > Metazoa > Chordata > Mammalia > Perissodactyla > Tapiridae > Tapirus > Tapirus indicus. The sequence goes on along the minus strand of CM062918.1, from coordinate 150,459,489 downwards.
ATCTCACCTACAAAGCTTCAAGTTTCTTTGAAGGTTGGCTTTATTTCGTTTACTTATTTGCAAAAGTATGTAAAAAAGTGTTCCTTTCTATCAAACGTCTTATACAAAAATAGTTGTGAGCAAGGACAGCTGCGGTTTGAACTATTTCAAACATTGACACAAGTGAAGGCTGCGAGTAATAAGTTCATTCCTTTTGAAGTCTGGAGGTAGGTCTTTGCAAGTCAATTAGTCCATTTCCTTAAACAATTCATTTGAGGTACAAACTTGGAGGGTAATATTTAAACAGTACAGTCAAATTTTGTGTGACGTGTAGTGTGACTGAGGAAAATCATCCTTAAGAACCTAGGAGCGACTTGGTTAAAAAAATATTCAAGTTAATGTAGAAATCTAGCGGAGAAGCTGAAAAAAGTATTTGTAAAATTTTAATTAAAAAAACACACATAGAAAAACACATAGCCATGCTGAAACACAGTAAGGAGGCTGTTAATCTTTAACTGTAATGAAGTGTACAAAAAAATCACAGATGATCAGCATCACCTACCCATTCGGTTTTTTCTTGCATTGCTTGTGGATAGCAGCATGTAATAAGTAATAAACTGTAATTAATGTAACATTCAGAGGTAGTATTGAGTAGTGGGGATATATTGCATCTCTGGCTAAAAGTGCAGTTTGAGTGAAGAGACGGTGAACTGAAGTCAAAGTAGCACCACAGTCAACCATCCTATGTCAAAACGTATTACTTGAAGTAACACATAGGCTTAATTTGAGGTAAGTGGTATTTAGGTCTTTCACAGAAACTGACACACGATGACAAAGAGAGAGAGAGACTGCTTTTTGTGTTTTTTAAACGGTAGTATAACTCTAGCAAAAGAAATTTAGATCTCGCTCCTCCCACCTCATAATTCAGGTGAGTCCATCATGCATTATTCTGTTGTACCTTTTCATTAAATTACAAAGAGGATAATTTGACTTGTTCCTTAAATGCTTCGCGGCTGACAAGTGTGATTTGTTGCGAAGTAGCATCTGGCTCTGTAGGAAGTAGATTCTACCCGGTTGAGTGTTTTCCTGAAAATGAGCGGTATGAGTAAATTTATGACTCCTGCGGACACGTGCGTGCCATATCCAGAAACACAGGAGTTGGCAATCTTTGCTTACTTCCCTTTTTGAACAATGAACATAACCTTTTCTGGTTTGTTAGCTGAATGAAAGGATACATCAGCGTTTCGTCTCATTTAGAAATAAAAAGTTAAAAAATCATCAAGTAAGTGTCTACGAGATTATACGAAAAAGAGAGAGAAGTCGTATCTAGTCCTATCTTTGGTGTTCTAAACAGAAGCTTCACTACTCGAGCGGGTCGGGTGGCGGATGAGGTGTCCACAGCGGTACCCACTGTGCCTTTCCTACGTGAATGCCCAGTGTCACGAGTGTGACACGTGTCCTGTTTGTATGCAGTGCAGTGATTGACTAAACCTGGTTCAGAGTTTCTCTCACCCACCCACTCTTGCTTATCAGATCAACAAACTATTAGTAGGTTAAGAAAAAGAAAACAGTAATTAAAAGTTGCATTGTTAAACTGTGTCCCCTGTGCTTACAGCAGTTTTTCACTAAACCTGGGACTGTGAAGGGATTACAAAGAAGGTGATTAATATAGTCCTTTTTAAGGTTATGTGACTTCTCCCCCCACCCCCGCCCCGCCCCCGCCCCGCCCCCGCCCCCCAGATGAAAGTGGAAAGACCATGCCGATAGAGGGGAAGTGGTCACTGCAGTGTCTTCTCCCTTCAAAAGATCCAACTGCTGCTGAGGTAGAAATTGAACATGGGCGCCCCCTAATCCTCTTCCGCAGACTCTTGTGAGGATGTCTCTTCAGTCTCCTCCTGGAACACACAAAGGACACCACGGTTACACTGTGTGCTCCACACAGTTCCCACCAACAGTTCAGATGTGACCTGTTTCCACAGCACATTATGCTGGCTTCAAAAGAGGATGCCGAGGATGGGCAAGCCCCTCGTTCCCAGGGCTTCTTAAACCCTAGCTGAGGAATCAAGGTGGAGTATTTCCCAGTCATTAGCCGCTGTTGACTTAAGGCTTGACATCACTGCGGCCGGTCAGCAAATTCAATTGTTTGCAGTCCAGAGAATGTCAGGCCGGTGTAAGCTCACTCACCAATTAGAGAATAAAAGAAATGGGGAAATTTTTCCCGACAGCGTGCCAGTCATTAGGTTTAAAAACCAGTGTACAAGTAAGAAAAATAAAGTTAAGGGGATCCTTTCTTAAGGCATAAAGAAACCTGTCCTCTATACTGGTAATAATAGCTGATTCTTTTATGGTGTTGACCAGATGCTTTTAGGGAGTGTCTGTTATTATTCTCATTTTACAGATGAGAAAGTCAAGGCACAGCAAGTAACGTGCCCGAAGTTACGGGGAGGCAGGGCCAGAATTTGGGCCGAGTCAGATGGTCGCCAGCACTGTGTGACCGAGACCCAGCGGCCACCCTGCAGAGGAAGCATAAGCACAGAAGCGAGGCCGAGAAAGGGCTTCGAGAGCTGACGACTAACTTCCTTTCCAAATCGATTTCCTCCTCCTTGTACTTATTAAAGCACACTTTGAGACAGTGCCCCAAGTTTGGCATAAGTGCTCAATCTCAATACTAAATCCACATCAACCAACATTTAATGGTGGGCTGGTCAAGCAGAGAAAATCTAATATATATGTTTCTGCAAGACCTCCTCTTCACATAAATCTAACTCCTCCTTCTCTTTTCCTTTTTCTGATTCCTTATGGCTCTGGAATTCATTGGAGTTTCTGCAAGGCGGCCCGAAGCGCACAGCGCTCTCTCCTTTTGCTTATTTAACAAATGTGTGGTACCTTTCAGGACACGGGTGGTAAAGCGGAGACAATAAACATTTCTGATAAAAGTGTCGTTAGGGAGAGGATGATTTTTATCAAATGCTGCACACTGCCTCCTAAGACGGCATGTGAAAAAGATCTGGGAGAAGAGGTAAACATTTACTCCTGCAGCAAACCGAGCCCCTTTAAGAATGGCCAGCTTAAGACAGCTTCTAACAGTCTTCATAGTTTAATAGATTTGATTTTCCACATGGCTTCATTTTGTCTGGGTGGCTAACTGACACAATTTATACCTCTCTTCCTTTCCCAGGTCACTACAGTACACCATTCAGTAAAGCATGCCTTAGAGCTTGTCTGCATTATATGACCAAACTCCCATTCATTAGTGTTTGAAACACTTCAGCTGTGAAGGCGCTCCTAAATGCTCCCATGTGTGACGCGTTTGTGTAAAAGCAGCAAACGGGAGGGAGAAAGCCCCCGCGAGCAGGCACTCACTCACACGAATGCACACACAGGCTCATGCTCACTCACGCTGTCCCGGCTTTAATCACAGGCGGCTGCTTCCTGCTAAACCCTCTGCAGAAGGTTTCAAACATGCTCCTCCCCCCCCCAAGACTGAGAGAGCTGTAAATCCTGGGAATAAACACACATACAAATGAATGGACTACAGCTCAAGAAATAGAACCACAGCAGCATCAAGTCACGAGATTTCACACCGGTTTTGTTTAGTCTGCTTCGGGTTATGTGGGAAATGTGGAACGGATGAAGCTACCTCCCCTCTGCTCCCGACCCCCAAACTGCGGGCTCCACGTATTTCAGCAGCAGGTTTATACCCCTTGGTAGCAACAGGCCACGACCCGAGATTCTCTGTGGAGTCCTGGCTACAGAGGAGGACGTAGCATGATCAAAGCCACGGACGGACGAGCGAGAGACAAGCCAAGGTTCAGCCGCCCTCTGACCTTGTCTTTTCACTTAATATTTAAATTCCAGAAAGTCACTAAGCTGTTCGGCAGATACACTCTTCACCCGCCCCCAAATGACTCACTGCTGATGGTGACATGAGGTGTGGACTCAGGTTGGTCCTCTGAAACAGAACACAGCATAAAAGCCAGCAGGTACATTTTATTCCTCCTTCTTGTGGTTAACAAATTCACAGAACTCAGTCGGGATGGAAAAGCTCCGGGAGCTAGCTGTGATTCTTCCATTTCGAACTGCTCGATTTTTCTATACTATCTGGAAACCAAAGGACTTCCAAGGAAGGAAATAGAATTTTCAGGCCATGAACTTACAAAGACCTTGCAGTAGATGGAATGCGATCAGCTTTTCAAAACATTCCCAGAAACTGCTTGATTTGAGCTCTTGAAGCTCCTGATATGTAAGTGGTTTATTCAAATCCCTTAGACATAACTCAGCTGAAAATGATGGTCCCTCATATTGTTTCCTTTACTTAACAGTTCTTAACACAACACGGATAGTTGGTTTATTAATGTATCTTTCCACCGACCTTGAAATTCTTCTACTCGTAGCTGTCAGTTAGGACTGGGACACAACTAGGATGTCAGAGCCTCACTCCCTTAAGCTTTTGGAGGTAATGTGGCTCTCACTTTTCGATGGTTTTCTCGAATGTCTAGTTAGCAAAGAGTTCTTTCTTGGCATCTCTCTGACTGGCCACCCTCCAAAGGACGGCATGGCTGCCAAGCAGACGACGTTGGCGAGGCCTGTGGCACTTCTCACCTCTGCCAACCTCAGCTCTCACCTTTCCAGTGACTTGGCCTTTTGCTACACGTGCAGTTGCTGTGACAAAAGTGTGCATGTCATTAAGAGAAGAAAAATCCTCCCTGTCAGGAATGGAGCTGAAGCTGGAAAACCCACCCTCAGCTTCCCTAAGCGTCCCGGCTGGCCAGACTTCACACGGGGCCTTTCTGTGGTGCAAAGAGTGCACAGAAACCGGTGATGGGGGGAATAAGCCACTGACTTGGACATCCCCAAGGAATCTATTTCCATAGCAGAGAAGTTGGTGGGACCCCTGAGAGTCAACCCTCCTCAGTAACTTAGACACTGCCACTTACTGTGGACGGTAGCTTGCACCTTGAGATATTTAAACTGCTTCATGTTTGCAACATATGGCCAAAGGACCTTCGAGCTTGTGTGGCCCTCACGAGCAGTTTTGAGGCAGTAAGACTGATATACTGTAGCCAAGAGTTACACACGTCTCATCAGGGGCTAGTGGGCTAGGTGGGAAGGCCAAACGGCAGCAGTCTGGTCAAGGAGGCCTAGTGTCGGAATGGGGCTTCAGGAATGTAGGATAAAAGGCCGTTTCAAAGTGAAAGTGCACAGTGACATTTTTATGAGCACCAGCCACTAAGGCCTCTAAACACTGAGCAGCGTCCAGTCATTCACGTGGTTCCTGTACAAAGACAACTGGGGCCGCACCATGGCGGGGCAGAACCGGCAAGATTTTTTGGCAGAAAACTGACGAGAGGGAAGGAAAGTGGGCAGAGTTGGAGAACCGTATTTTTATTACGACTATTGGAAAATTGCACTCATTTTGCTTTAGTTTTTCTTTTGTTCATGAAAAAAGGAATTTAATAAATGTAACTCTTTCATTGCTTTGGTTAAGCTTGGAAAAAACCCCAGTAAAACCTAGAAATACCGTTTGCACATATCTCCATTCTTTGAATTTGGTTCAACACAATGCATGTGGCAGACACCTTTGGGTAGATGTCTGCTAACTGGTTAAAAAGGAGGAAGAAGACAGCACAATATCCATCCTTATCCCCTAATGCTTGATGGGATTTTCAGATGTCTTCCGCGTCTCCTCAGAGCTCTCCCCACACAGACAAGAGTGGGGAGAGTTCAGTATTTAATGCAAAAGCTGCAGCTCTGGGTTTAATTTTCAGATGCAGACTAAACAGCAGGTCTGCAGTGGAAGGGAGGCCAGTGAATTCCAAATGGAATTGGGAAGTGGAAACACCCTCCCTGAGAACTTGAGGAGTTGTGCCACCATGATGGCTTTCTGTGTGTGCAGTAAGGAGGGACAAATCACAGAGGTCCACGTCAGCTTTCCTAAGTCCTGATTTCTTCACCTTGATTGCAAAGGATTCTGCAACTCTTCTATTATAAAATGCTGCAGGCTAAGAATACATTTGTAATTTAAGCTATCTTGCCAATAAACCTACAAATACCTGGTCATCTAGAAAGGGTAGTTATGGTTTAATAACATATTCTGTTTGTCATCCTAGTATGTTCAACTCCTTAAATTAAGGACTCAGAATGACACATTTAAGAGTTTTTTTATGTCCACGAGAATCTCGAGCCAGTCCTGTCAGAACAGAAATAATGGGCTCTCCTCCTCATCAGCAGTGACCAGAAACCAATTTTTCAAGTTCCATCTGCAGCTAAGTGACCCGCAAGACCACAACGCTGAGTTTTTCTATTTCTCTGTCAGATATTTTAATTTGAAATGGGTTGGGGCTGTTTAACTTAATGGAAATGATTATTTCCTCCAACTAGGAAAACTTTATATCAGATTTTTTAAAAAGCATGTTTAATGGAACATATATAAACCATATAATCTGGCAAGTGCCAGGGATTCTGGTGGAAATACCAGGAGAGAAATATGTTTTTTTTCAAAAGGAGATTTAAGAGGTTGGGATATTTATGGCATTTGTACCCCCTCTTTTCTTTAGTTTAGCTTTATGTATATAAAAATATACAAGCATCAGGACTACCTTGCATGAGTTACCATCTACTTAATAAAGACGGTTTTAAAGTCTTATTGGGGGATGTTTAAAGCAAAGAAGGTGGATCCTAGATGTCACTGTCCACAGGCACCACCCTGGCATTAACGGGTTGTGTGACTTGTGCCCTATTCCTACTGTGTCAGACCGGCAATAATACCCATCGACCTGCCCAGCAGGGTGTGATAAAAAATGTGATCACCAAATGGGAAAACTTTGAAAAAAAGAGTAAAAATCCTGTAAGACTATAGTGTGGAACTGTGCTTGTTAATTACAGTTACTCATTCTGTGTTTATTTCCTTACCTGTGAGTCAATGATAGAGTGTAGAGAAAGAAAAAAACTATTATTAAACAGTGCCTCCAAAAGAAAACAAAATAAGACATCTCATATTCCTAAGATGCACTCCTGTTTCCTTGTTCCTGCCCTCGATCAGAGTTCATCGATGAAAAGACTGCGAACACAGGTAACGTGCATCCCTGGGATACTACGAATTTCTTTGCTGGGATGAAGGGCTATTTAAAGATATCTTCAGAAGGGCGTCACATTTTCAGGTAGGGAGATCATTTTATGGATAAGGTAATGGCAAGTGTCAGGATCTTTCTAAGTCACAATTTCTCAGGATCACGAGTTTGATCAATTTTCCACGCCAGGTCTAATGCTTATTGAAGCATCCTCATGCTTAGAAAATAGCTAAAGAAGTAGCAAAAGGATTCTTGCATGAAGGAAACATTCAGAAGAAGGAAATTTATTTCAACATTTCCAAAACTGTTGAGGAATATTATTATTTTTATGCAAAGTAGTTTTTAACAATGGTTAGGTTAAAGGCTGCTTACTGATAATATCCCAGATGTATTTATTGATGACATAGACTATGAGAAACTTTTTCTCTTTGTTTTCTATGTGTATAGAATTTTGCATAGCTGTTGTATTTGTTGCCAAGGAACAGAACATTTCCGGATTTTAATTGCTATTGCACCAAATGTTTTTCATTTTCCTGAGATAGGACTTTTGAATAAGATGAAAATACCAATAATAATAGTAAGTCAACAAATAATTATTCAGTAGACATGTCCAGCAAACATTTCCTGAATGTATCGGAAGTATCTTGGACAAAACAACGTATTTCTATTCAAACACTGAGGATTTTCTTAGAAATACCAGGTTTTAAAGCCGGTACTATGTATTCATATTAATTTGGGTCAGCAGCTTTAGATAACAATAAGAAAGTTTACATATTGAATAAATACTTGGTTTTTATCCAATTCACATCAAAATGCAGAGGAAAAGCATTCTGCAATCTGCATAGGAAAAGCAGGCAGGCACTGCCATTTTATTTTTAGCCAAATCCACAGACTTTACCACAGTTAAAAACAATCATTCTTTTAGAAAACTCCTATAGGAAATCTGTTAAGTCTAGAAACACTAAATTTTGCGTTTTGCAGTTTTACATATTGCCCCATATTGAGTGATGTTCTTTCACTTCTGTTAGAAGTTTAGGTCATCCCTACAAGACATTCCCTGCCAAGAAACAGCTGACTTCACCCTGCCAATACTCCTTTATTACAACTGTTAGCTAAGCTAATTACTTCATATGTTTATAGTTAATAATCATTCTGATATGCTTCCTCTGCCTACCCCTGTGCCGTTATATCCTTGAGCTGCTTTATCGTAAGGGTTAAACATTGATTTCTCCTTTGCTCTCTCCTTTTCCCTTGACCTTTGCAATGTCAGAGGTCAGGGGTTAAATCAAAAAGTATTTCCTATACCACAAAACAGTGCCACTCAGGGCGGGCTTTGATATCATTCTTCATGTTTTGCCAGTTGGTCCCAAACATTTACTGGCCCACAAAATGTTTTACCAGCTTGAAAGAGCATAAAATCAATTGATTGATCAATCAGTCCTCTTTATGACTTGGGCAGCACAAATCACTGTGCTCCCTGAGGAAAGAAGAGTGAGGAGAAGAGTGACTATTTGCAGGTCTGATTTATTATGAACTAGTTACTGCACTAGCCAAGGTATCATGTAAAAGATGAGTGTTAGAGCGAGAACGCCGTCCGCTCCTCCTCCTTCCTTCTTCGTATGTCTAGACCAAAAGCCCCCAGTAAAAATACCTTCTTTGAGAACAAGATGCTGACTGCAATTCATCAACTTGCTTGTCCCAAAATGAAATCTCTCATTTTGCTCCAAACAATGTTTAGGTTGTCTGAAATATAAACATCCTTAAAACTGCCCTTGAAGTCTCTGTAAAAACATTCAACATTTTTTTTTAAGAAGGGAAAATCCCATGATAACCAAGGCATACTGAGACTTCTTGCCCTGGTATACACCACCCACAGAAGATGTTCCTCCCAGGTAAAAACCCTATTTTGAAACAGAAAGCTTTGTTTCCAGCCTTTTAGAAACTGAAGACTTTCCAACTGTCTCATTGGGAAATTGAAAAGGAGCAGGTTTGTACCTGTCTTAATTGCTCGAGATGTAGCTTGCCAGGGCTGGATGACAATGAGGAAATTGGGTGTAAAGGAAGGAGAACTGTTAAGAGTTTTAAAATCTGTTTTCCCTTCAGGTAGGGCTCAGGTAAGGAAAAAATGTCTGAATTATATATAAGGAGTCACTTCTCATCACCACCTTCAAAGGGGGAAATCAAGAAACAGTAAGATATCTGATAAACCAGCAAGACTTTGTTAGTGGCCTGAGATGGAGTGAGATTCATTCTTATCAAAATAACAACTTGAGAAACAAAGCCTTTTCTATCAATAATAATAACTCGATGCATTTATGACGTATCTTTTATATAAACAACGACGACAACAACAAAACCTACCACTATTTCCTAATAAGTTAAGAATGTAATCCATATGGCTGAGAGTTCAACTGCTTCAAATTGCTAAAAAACTAGGAAATTAGCTAATTTCTATTTATTGCTTATTGTATCAGTTTAAGTGAAAATATGGTAGAGTTCCCTCATAACTTTGTTATCACTGGTTTTGGAATTAAAAAAAGTTAATGTGAATATTCCAGATTTTTCCCTTTAGATTTTTATGAGACTATTAATTTTCCCATCAGGAGTATGGGACACACTTGAGGGTTGCGGCAGATGGCACCTGGTGGACTTTCCAAACACCTCCCTGCAGTAGGGTTTCCCTTACATTTTTATTCCTCTCTAGACACATGTATTTATATACATAAACACAAATCTAGATTTTGAGATTTATTGTAATTCTGAATTTGTCTCTTCAGAATGAATTCTGCTGCTTCACATCCCAGCTTCAAGAAGTGCTATTCTGGAAGGTCTGAGAAGGTTTCAGAATTTGACGGCATCAGGATACTTTACAATAGTCTTTGTGATCCCATATACATGTTACACACATACAAGGAAAGTGATTCTGACTGCTTTAGTCCTAATGATAGGATGTTGCAATTACTATAAAATTTCCCCCTTAGTTAAAAAAAAAATCCTTATTTTAAAAACATTCAGTGAAAACACTTGAGGTCAAGAAAGATAGTAGTTATGAACTAATTAGAATTCTAGAATTTTTGCGAATATAAATCTCTGGAAATGAAAAACCTAGCATCCAAAAATAAGTTGGAACATAATAATGCTCCCTGGAATTTATATAATTATGAACCTCTCAAAATGTTCTTGGGAGTAAGGGAAGAGGCGTTGTTATGAGCCCACTTCATAGATGGATAAATAGGGCACAGAGAGATGAATTCGCCCAGCAATGGGGCTAGAAAGCAAAATCTAGGTGTCTTTACACAGTGCTGTGCCCTCTTCTTTAGATGTAAAATATTTCATTGTGCTAAAATCTTCACCACCTCAAAACAAGATCTGAATGTAACCCCTCAAGTACTGTTGATGAAGAAAGGATATGAGCCTGAGCTAATCCAGACTGCCACATGGAAAAGCCATGTGGGAGGGTATTTTGAAAGAAGCAGATGGGAAAGGAAGAGATTCTTTTGAACACAGTGTAAAATTTACATTATCCATGAACTTCCATGTAGTCCCCATGTTTATATAAGTCATCGCTGTGTCCTCAGAAAATATAGATTAGGAAGCCCAATGAGTTCATGTTCTTTTCTCTAATGCTTAATCTGAAGTCTCCTTTCAAGGGCGAACCTGGAGTAGGGACTGTAAAACAACCAGACGGATCAGTGAAGACCAACCCAATCAATCTGTAGCTTCTTTGATATTCCCGATCCTCTTGGGAAAGAATTTATGATTTCACTACATCATTTCTTGGTGTATTACTGCCCAAGTTTTAATCAGTTTCAGCTACACTGATAGTCTCCACCTATGATTTATTTGTTTCTGCCTCTGTACTTTTGAATATGTCATTCGTCTCATCTATAACATCTTCCTTTCTTTCCCCTAATTTATGTCTTCATTTTCCCTTCTGCAACTAAACAACAACAAAATAAAAACTCTCCCAGGAATCATTCCCTTAAGTAACACATGGCATTCCACTCATTCATATCCATGTCCATCCATATCCCCTATCCCCTGTGTGCCTCATACACACTGACAGTCTGCAGTCATTTGCTCAACAAGTATTCAAACCTCTCTTTACGTGTGTTCACCGAGCATCTGCATCCCTGGCTGCATATTAGAATCACTTGGGGAGATCATAAAAAATACTGATGCTTGGGTCTCCAGACCAAATGATCAGAACCACTGAAGAGTGGGGCCAGTGGTGCGTAGGTAAATGTTTAACAACTTGTTCTCTGGAAAAAAAGTCCTGATTTGTAGTATTTGTCAGTTTCTGTGGTGTAGATACTCCCACCATTGTGGATTTCAAGCTACCTACCTGACATCACTGAACATAGAATTCGAAGAGATGCTCACAATTGGCTCATGAGGACTGACTCCAGCACACACCACTGGGTGGGGTTCAGGCGTATATATGATACCTATATCTATGTATTGATGTATGTATCTATCTATCTGGCATATATATGGTGACATATAAATAAATACATGACATACACATGGTGAGATATATATATATGTAATAACCATATAAATATACATGGTGAGATGTATATAATTAATTACATATATGTAATCTCTCAGTGATTCTAATATGCAGCCCAGGTTAAGAACCTCTGAGCTAGATTACACATTTCTCAGATGCAGTGACTGCGTCTTTGTTCACCTCATCCTCCCTACAGCACCAAGAACAGAGACTGAAGCAGTGCCGTTAACAGACCACATAAGGTTATCACTCTATCGTTCACAGCCTAGGATGCGGCAGGGAGCACTGTAGTATCCTTTGACCCAAATGCACTGAATTATAAATTCACTTTCTCTTGATTTTCTAACTGATGAAGGATGAGAGGCTAAATATATTTGGGATCTCCTACTTAAAATGTCAAGTTTTTATTTATATTTCATTTTGTTTAATATGCTCACCAACACTCAAACACTGGCCCCCTAACACTCTTGGCCTTTGTGTATGGGAACAGCCATGAAAATGATTTTTTTCGTGGTAACTCTGCTTTTATTCTACTTCAAGCACACGTGTAATTATTCAGATACGTTTTCCCTGTATGCTTACATGTGTTTGGAAGCTTCCATTCTCCTTCAAGCAGCAGTCATAAAGAGTAGTAGGCACAAAAGATTGCCCAGATGGTCTTTCCCAGGCAAGGCAACATTGTCCCAAGAGAAAAGGGGACAAGAGACATTTTTAGAGACCTCTAGGGAAAAGATGCCATGGGTATTTTAAATTATATGAAAGAGACCTACAAAGAACTTGGTAACCCAGGACCCTACTTAATAACTCACTTCAGCAGGTTCTACACAATACAGCTAACCTCCCGGCACCTCTTTAAACCCAGAGGGGAGGACAGCGGGACATTCTTATACTTTAACAACAGCTTACATACTTGGCAATCATGATTAATGTATTCTTCAGTTGTCTTTTCTTCAAGATATATTTCCTCAATAACTATGATTCTTGTGTTTCTACCTATAGATTACAGTTAGGACAAGGAATTCCAGGTATATGGGACAAGGGAAGGAAAGCCGGTTTCTAATTTTGATGTTGCCAAAGACTTCAGAGACTCTGATTCAGACATTGAAGCAAGACCCGAGAGTTCAGCAACCTACAAAATTAGTATAACTTAATTTCCCAGCCTCCTTGGGAGTGTTTTGGGATCATCAAATGTTATGAAATAATTCAATGAACAGATATGTTTCATGAATCATGAAATATTTTGCAGCTAATAAGTCCCATATCAAGTCGACGGAATACAGATACTCTGGTGGAAAAGACAAAATCTGATGTTTAAGAGGTGGCAAAATAGATGATGAAATTCAACACATGTTTTATATATGAGGCACTGAAATAAATGTTTTATTTTGTATAGGATTTACACTTCAGACCTTACTTTTCTGGGGTTTTTAATCACACAATCTCAGACCATGTGTTCCCGACTTTGTATGACGGATACAAGAGATTTTCAAGAAATCTTGCAGTGTTGATGCAATTGAAACCAGAAAAATACTAATTAAAGGTTTAATTGGGGGACTTTTTTTTCCACTTTACCTTTTATATTAATTGGGAGAAAAAAATCGTAATGATCATCTCTTACCTGAGCAGGCTTCTTCTGAACGACTTGTTGTGGCTAAGGAAGAAAAAAAACCTGTTATATTTTAAAAGAAAACATACATAATGAAAAAAATTAATTACATATTTTAAACATAGACATTTGTCTGCAACATAAAGAAGAAAATTTCAAGGTTCAAATGGTTTTTCTAAGGTTAAATGTGTTTATACACGATCTCTATATGTTAAGGATATACAATGCAGGTTATCTCAGTTAAAACAATTCCCAATTAAAGTCTGGCATACATACCAGCTACATCAAAATAAACTTGCCATTCAATTCACTTTGTTTTTAGTCTGCATATCACAAACTTAAAGAGTGAAAGGTCCTAATTTGTTAATAATACTTTTTTAATAACATCTTTACTGAGATATAATTCAAAGTTTTTTAGTATATTCAGAAGGTTGCACAATCATCACCACAATCTAATTTTAGAACATTTTCATCTCTAAAAGAAACCCCATATCCCCAATTAGCAGCCACCCCCCCATTCCCTCCTGCTTCCCTAGCCACACTCCCATCCCTAACTGACCACCAGTCTACTTTCTGTCTCCATGAATTTGCCTATTCTGGACATTGCATGTAAATGAAATCATGAAACATATGGTCTTTTGTGTCAGACTTCTTTCATTTAGCATAACGTTTTCTAGGATCACCCATGTTGTAGCATGCATCAGTAGTTCATTTCTTTTTATTGCCAAATAATACTCCATTACATGGATATACTACATTTTTTTTATCCATCCTTCAGTTGATGAACATTTGGGTTGTTTCCACCTTTTGGCTATCATGAATAACGCTGCTAGGAACATTCATGTATAAGTTTTAGTGTGGACATGTTTTCATTTCTCTCGGGTCTACAGCTTGGAGTGGAATTTCTGGGTCATACAGGTAACTATATGCTAAACTTTTTTGAGGAGCTGCCAGTTTTCCAAAGCAGCTGCACCATTTTACAATCCCACCAGCAATGTACGAGGGCTCTAATTTCTTCACAGACATGCCAACACTCGTTATTTGGCATCCTACTGGGTGTGAAGTTGAATGTCATCCTTGTGGTTCTGATTTGAATTTCCCTAATGACTAATGATGTTGAGCATCTTTTCATGTGTTTGTCGGCCATTTGTATATCTTCTTTAGAAAAATGTCTATTCAAGTCTTTTGCCCATTTTTAAATTTGTCTTTTCATTATTGAGTTGTAAGAGTTCTTTATATATTCTGGATACAAGTCCCTTATCAGAATATGATTTGCAAATATTTTCTCCAATTTGGTTTGTTCATTCTCTCGATGGTATCATTTGCAGAATATTTTGTTGTATCTATATCCATATATATTTAATTGTGTATGTAGAGCAAACTCTCTTCTTTTAAGTGAAACATCTAAGGGAACTTTTTTCTCCCCAGACTAAATTAATTTTCCAATAATTACAGTATTTGAAAGATATTTAAGTTTTTCTTTGGTCTCGTGAAAGGTGGATTTGAAGCCCAAGCTTTTTGATGGATTCCTTTCATACTCACTCTCATGTCTGAATATAAGCCTTGCTTATTCTATCTACACATCACTAGATTTGCAAATACAACTGAGCCACTTTGATGTGGATGGTGGCATGCTTTCACTCTATAAAAGAAAGAAATAAAATTGCTACAGTTCTCCCAAATAACAGAAGTTAGGGCAAAGTTACCATATCATGGAGGGGTAGAACTCCTATTCATTGTCCTTCCTCTCAGAATTTCTGGGGTGGTGTGATGTCTTAACACTGATGTATTAGACATGTTATATAAAAATCATCAGAGCTTTTTGTAAAAAAAAAAACAAGATAAAAATAAATGGCAAAATACTTTTGTTCACTGAAAAAAGTTCTCCTTGACTTTAAATCACAGTAGACATGACATCATAAAAGCCCGGGTTTTGAGATGATGTTTTCTCCAGGTGGAATAGAACCAGGGATGATTAGGACTTCTTGACTCTTAGGATTCAAAAGTGTGTGCTAAGAGAGTATTCATTTCAAAAGAGTCATTTGTAAGAACAGACCACTTTTATTCCTTCTCTTTTTTTCCTGCCGATTACACCTGTACACATATTTATTCCCAAACCGTTTCAAATCCCCACACATTCTTGCAGGCTGACTGGTTCCTACTGCTCAGAAGCTCCCCTCCCTTTTTGGCCGAGGATGCTGCATTCATGTGACTCCTGCACACTGTGGGGCTCAATGAGATCCTCTGAGAGGGCTGCCAGCTCACCCAATTTTCCATGAATTAGGTCCTGACACTTCAATGAGGGGAAAGACAATGTCTGAAACCCTGCCAGCCCTGGCTCCCGGCCTAGTCCGTGTCACAGAACTTCTACCAGCTGCCCTTCCACACAGCACTTCATACTTTTCAGACCATCGAACAAACAGACCCTTGAACACTCTCAGTGCCGGCTGGGGTTATGGCCGCCAGGACGTTTTCCCAGCCGCTGGCACCCAGTGGCTCCAGACTGTGCCGAGAAAGTTTTTGTTGTTGTTATTTTGTTTTGTTTTTATTTTTATGAATGGCTTTGGGAGAAAATGCAGACGGAAGCATAATACTACTGCCATTCATAAAAAAGGAAAGGAAACACTGCTCTCTGGAAATATTTTGGGAAAAACCAAACAAACTGCAAGTCTTCTATCTTCCTTGAGGCATCTCCTAGCTTAGAACGAAGTATTGATACCTAGAAACCAGTTGCCCCTTTGGATTCTTGTCATTAAAAATCTGGATGACCACTTTATTTTTATAAGAAAATCCAAATAACATCTACTGTGCATATTAATCTTTCGTGTGGCTAGCATTATATTTTCCTGCACCTTAATAAATGATTAATATTTTGCACATGTATTTCCCACGTAGAAGCTAAAATCCTTCCTATTTTTAACACTTGCCCTTTTGTGATGGGAAGGACGCAGGCCTTATTATTTCCATTTGCTCACGGGGAAACTAAGGCAGAGGGAATTTAAATAACTTCCCTGAGATCATTTTCGGAACCTAAAACAACTGAGTCTTCTAATGCTCTTAATCCCCTGTATAATGCTCCAAGGAAAACTGTTCTCATCCTGAAAAAAAAAAAAAAAAAAAAAAGAACTCAAATCTGGATCCAACCCAGGAGGAGAAGCTATACTTCATGGCCTTGATTTCCCCCTCCAGATTCACCTTCTTTGGGATCTCTCAGGATTCCCCACCACCGCCACAGCAGGGCCCAGCTCTGATTCTGCTCAGCTGCTGATGAAAATTGACTCCCAGGGGACAACAATGAGGCCCACAGTGTCCAGCTGTCCCCCTCCCCCTGGAGATTCTTCCTACAGTATCCACCGTGGAGGGTCTGAATAAGTGCCTTTTAAAGGTATGGATTTCATAACAACTGTTCTATCGAACAGATGGCAAAGCCCTCCAAATTGCTTATTTAGACAATTCTGATGATTCCATTTCTAAATAGTCTGTGCCCTGGTGAGTTTATACAGTTTAGCACACTTTGTTGACTTGGCATGCAAACCTCTCAGAGCACTGAGATTCTGAGTTCCCTACCGCATGAGATTGTTACACCTTTCGGATAGCTTGCGATGAAAATCTCTCATTCCTCTGTTGCATTTAAACTTCTAAAATACAATGGGTGAAAGAGAGCTTCCTCTCAGAACAAAACACCACCACCGACAACCAAGGACTTTGAAGAAATGCTTTGGATTAATACAATGTTAAAATAAAACCGTGAGCAGAACTAAAAGACGCCATCAATTGACTGTACCACGTAAAGGTCACGAAGGGCCCCTCTCTAACCATACGGACTTCAGTGTGTGGTTCTCTGTAGTTTACTCCTTATATTGGACAAGCTTAGCAAATTGAAAGTACAATATTTAAGCAAATAAATATTATTGTTAAAAGTCTGTAAATAGCTTAGAATACTGCATCTAAGAAAGCACAAAGAATACGAAAAAGGAAAGAACATAATTTTGGATTTCTGAGATCATACTGCAAACCATTATTTTTCCAAATGAAAGGGAAAAAGTTATTGAATTTTTAATGTTCACAGAATATTTTGGTTTTTAAGATTTTGTAGGGGGGCACTTGTGTAAGAAAGGGTCTGCCACTCCATCTATTTGAGAATAATTAAGGCCTTCCCCAGCCCTCCTGGGAATCCAACCCATGGTTCCGGGCAGTCTTGGTATTTTAAAGCTGATCATTAGACAGCTAAGCCACCCCTTCTAGCAGCATTGAAAGAAAATCCTTCCTAGCAAAGGGCCTAGACATGACTAGTTCATGTTAGTACTAATCTAAACATTAAATGAAAAGAGTCTAAAAATGAGGTCCAACGTATAGAACAGTAAGGATGATCATTATGCAAAGGGTTGCAAATTGACCTTTGAAAGAAAACAGCCCTTCATTTGGATCTCTGTGCAGATGGGTCTTTAGGTTTTATGTGAGCAGCAGAATTTTAATCTATTTACATCCTTTGTTTTTTTGGCCAGCCAGTAGTAGGTGGTTTTGCCCACTTTATTTTAAAATCATAAGACCATTGTTCAATCAAGAGGTACTTCTGTTCTCTAGCACAATTTTTTCTTCATGTAGATTGTTTTTCATACTCATAGCTGTATAGGGTAAGAGAGAGCCCCTAGCTATTTACTAAAGTAGAATTAAAAAACCCCAACTAAGAGTTACATTTTAGGGGCTTTTCACGTCTCACAAAATAACATCTCACAGGATAAGCTCAGTTATTTGAAATTTCAAATTAAATATGGTGGCACACTAAAAATATTTGCTAAAAGGATATTTGTTTTTAAACCTCCAAAAGAGTCCTTTATGCCTAACTCAGCTCATTGAAATAGTGGGGCTTATGATTGTGCTTGTATCTACACAAGTACAACCAGCTTCATCTTCTGGCTGAACTGACTGGTGAAGGTATCCCCACCATTTGGAGAAAATTTCAATGAATAAATCAGCCCATTGCTCATCTACCTCGACTGCTTTCTGAACCAAACTGATTAGTTATTTATAGTAAAAAAGTATCAAACAAATTGAATAAGTAGACACTGCTAGGATTCTAGACAAGTAATTGTCCAATCTCTACGTAAACACTCCAAACAGCCATGAGCCATGAAGGGCAACGGCAGCTTCACAACGTGTGGTGTACATTCTGACAGGAGTTCTTTTTGACTTTGTGGTTTGAACAATATCCTTTTAGACGCTTTGTCTTAATTAGTTTAAAGGCTCAAAAGATGACCTTTCTCTCCATATATTACCATTCACCAAGATTCACTTTCATTTATGTGCTGAGAAATATGCTTTTCACTCTCTGAAATTTCACAGTGCTGTTCTGAGTATATTTTCTTTGAATACGTGACATTAACCCAACTGGAGGGAGACTGCCATCATCAAGAATGAAAATTCTTTCCTGCCCTTCATGAAATGATGTAATCAACATACTTGTTCATGGTGCTCAGGCTTTACAGTTTTAAACCTTCAATATTCCAGAATGTCAAGATTTATGTTGGGTCCCTTTAAAAAATGAACTTCATGCTCTATAGGTTTTGAACCATTTTTTGAAAAAGCTTAAGAACTTCTCCCTCATCTTTTACAAATCAGATCTTATGTGGAATCCTACAATAGGAAGCAGACAAAATGGTACTTTTGATTGGAGTGCCGATGCCTCCTTTATAGGGCCTCCAACCCACTCCCTGCCCTCCCAGGATGCCCCTGAGGCCCCTCAGTGGAACACCAAGAGTTCGAGGGAAGGTCAAGTAAAGGTCTCTGATCTCTAGATGCAAATCCTCCATCAGACCTGTAACACCAGTATAGGTGGAGGCAGAGCATCTTCACAGCATTCACTCAGTGCGACTTAGACTGCTAGGTTGAACCACATGAACGTGAACTTCTGTCAGTCAAAACCAGTCAAATAGTATCAATTTCAAATGGTTTAACCTAATAGAATCGAGGTAAGGTGATCCTTCTTGCTAATTCTGCTATATAACTTTTCTGATATGTCATTAGGCTACGTTAGCCAACAGATTGTTGTACTTTCTGTGCACCTAGATCCCACACTCAATTCCCCTGCTTACTACTCTCCACTCTGGGTCCTGACCCTTCCACTTATTTGCCAAAGGCTGCCAGACTCTGTGGTGAAAGGAGGGATTTGCCTATACCAGGTGTGATGTTCCAGTTTGCTCATTTATTCTGCAGCCTTTCTTCCAGAGCACATGGCTGTCTTTGTGACCATCTAGCTAACTTCTCAGACCCACTCCAAGCACTTCTGAACTCTACCTCTTCACTGAAACTGGATGGCTGGAATAATCTGCATACAACAATTCTCAGTGGATATTCAGGGAAGCTTTAGACTGAAAACTGTTACTTTTAATTCAACTAAAAAATGAATGGTCAACTCTCAGTTACTGACACCCATAGAGGGGAGCTGAGTTCAGGGTATTCTCTGACACTGAGTGATCAAAAGGAATGATTTTGGTAATTAGACATGAAGACGTGCCTGAAGTTTGAAGAATCTAGTTCAGATCAAATGTTGGTGCAACAATGTGAAGATGAGACTCAGCTGTAGCTACACAAAGTCCATTCTCTACTGCACATATCACTCTTAATGGGTTGGAAGTCTTCCTTGGTTAATGACTTCCTCAGCTGAGAATGACCCTGCCCCCCAGTGGTGGGGGGCCTAGGTAAAGAGGAGAAACCATCTACCACGAGTAGCTAGTGACAATTTTCCTCCAGCCTGGGCTGGGTCATAACTTCCAATTCTTGTGCCTCCTGTATGCACTTAGAGATGACTGTGCGACGTGTGTATACATGTAGCCCCGGATGGTTACAATTTGACAGTAACATCTGGCCCTTGTAGTGCAAAGGAGATTTTGTAGTTCTCTGTACAAAGTCTCCAAAGAAGTGATAAATCTATGGGGATTTTTGGCAAAATCTCTGCAATTTCTGCATGGTACTGAGGGGGAAAAGGAGGTGTTCATTATTTTCTACTCTACTTGGCTTTACTCTTAGACTTTAATGCAGAAGACAAAAGTAAGCATCACTTCAAAAGTATTTATTGGATTATTATAGCAAAGTGCCCTCACTGCGGCTGGCCCCGTTTCATCTGTTCAAGGATGAGAATAGTCGCAATCTGCTCTAGTTAGTGTTTATTAACATCAGCCTGCATGTGTATGGCAACAAGCCACAGCAGTTCTCATAACAGATTTGGGGGCCAATACTTTGGAGTCTTTGCCTTCCTTCTGGTGCCTTTCAGACCCCTTCAGAATGGATGAGAAAGATCAACAGGGAACCCTTTCAAAATCTCAGTGTTCTGATTAGTTTCAAAAGCCAACCTTCTATAATCTGACCTGATGAAGTCATTCATTGGCTCATCGAATTCTAATTGATATTTGATAAACTATATGTCACACGGGGACTGGGTACAAAACGAATAAGAAATGTTTCCTGGTCTCAAGTAACCGAGAGTCTAAAAAAGGGGGAGACAAAACGAGGAAATAGATATTAGAGTACAATGTGCTATTTTAGATTAATTTTTTTCTATGTCCCATGTAATTTCTCATGTTCGGTGTAATCTTAAGTGTAGAGAGATATGATCATCAAATATGGAGAAGAATAATTGTAGGAAAGAAGAGATGACTATTTTCCCTCTTACAGGGAAAATGAGAAAGTAGAGATAAGTTCACTGAAGAAAAAATAATACAAGAAGAAATCTGAAGACTTGATGTGGAGGAAAAGTATCCTTTCTTTCCTCCCTCTTTGTTGTCACTTTGGAAAGTTAAAGAATATAATTAAGCTTTAAAAAAATCAGAAAACAAGACAAAAAAGATGCAGCTATCGGGGTAGTGTTGTCAAAACCATGGTTAGTTTCAGAGTGATCCTTTGGTGTGCTCCCAAGTTACAGCATTTAATAGGCATTTTTATTTCACGGAAGATGGCTGCGCTTGGGGGATATAAAGCATTCTGAAGTGAACAGTCACATGCAGGTGGGGTAAAGGAATATGTGGTCTCAGGAGTCGACTTTTCATCTCCATTTTTATGATTCTCCAAGATTTGGGGGGGGGGATTCACCCTTAGGCAAAGAAGCTGAGTGAAAATTGTGAGACTGATGTTACTTCATAGAAAAAGAGTTAATCTGTTTCAGCCCTATCTCCTTATCCTACAAGTATTTCAACAGATACACTACGTATTGTTTAAAGGCCCAAGTTATTCACTTATTGTCTTTACATATTTCTTTTTCTCTGTATATCACCATTCACAAAGCTAGTTCCCTTTGCATATGCACACATGGGTAACAGCACCAAAGTAAAATGAATAAATATTGGAAACACCATGCTGCTGGGTTTCAACAAATGAAATACATATGCATAGAGGCTGTGGACTAAGTTCCAACTTTAGCTAATGTCAACTTAGCCAGATAGAAAGACTGATGTTCAATAAGAGATGAAAGTAGACATCAATGAGATCATGAAAATGAAATTATATGCTATTGGAGATGAGCAATAATTAATACTTCAAATATGTTGGTGACATACTTGAAAGTCCATTTAAGACATAACATTTTCTTAACATTAGACTGATATTCAGATAGTGTTATATTAAACTGGATTTGGACTTGAACTAGATACACACAATTTTTCACATAACATGTAAATCTTTTCTTGTATGCTTGTCCATATGCTTACGGTAGAAATAATGTGATTTTTAAAGTCCTTCTGATTACTTTTATTTTGACAAAAGAGATTTAGAATCAATAGTTAGAAAATTTCCTTAGTTCTAAGAACATCTGTCCAGGTCTTAGACTAAAACACTTAAAAATGGTTTCACAAAATGATTTGAGTATCCAGTATTTTCCAGCAGCTATAATAGTTACACATGGAAACTGAATTTAAAAAGCTGAATCATGATTTTAGGCATTTCCTTTCCTTAAGAAAAGAGTCAGTAAATTTATTTGTAATCTCTTATGTTCTCAAGGACTACAAAGGGATAGTTTATGGGTTGAGAGCTCTATGATACTTAACTGAGTCATATCTCTCCTAGAACCCTAATTTAGTAGTATTTTCTTGGCACTGGTTTAGGGCTGACTTTAGCAATTGAGTTGTTTTCCTTGGAGGAAGTTTAATACTCAATCCGAGAAATGTTAACCATTCCCGAACACTAGCTTATGTCCTTTAACTTTTTAAACAGTTGTAGAAGTGAGTTCTCTCTCTTCCACATTCTCACACTTCCTGAGCGCACCCAACACCCTAGTCTTTCCAGAGAATACCTTCTTCCTGGACCTTCCCTCAAGGTTTCCTTGGGATTAATGTCCCTTACTGCAGAATCTGTAAATTAAAATGTCTCCATTCCTTCTTCAGAAAACCAAACATTTCATTTGGCTTGTCTCCAAAATCTCTATTTCAAACTCAAGTGGAGCTTCCGGCAACCCCTGCACTACCCAACACAGCTCAATGGCTCTCAGATGGATGATTCTGGGATCCGTATACTGTCATCTTAAAAACTCTTTATCTTTGTTTGGACTATTCCAGAAATGTCTCTCTGAACTCTGCTTCATGATTTGTTGAATCAAACATTCTTTAATTACAATTCAGGATAAGATGCTATGACTCTTCATTTCACATTTATATTGATCATATATATAATAATAGGGCAATTTACAGTTTACAAAGTGACTTAATGTGTAGTGTCTAATCTATCTCACAACAGCCATCTGAAGGAAGTTCTGCTGTTCAGAGTTACTCATGAAGAAGCGGAATCCTAAAGATGGTCAATGACTTGCAAAAGATTACAAGGCCAGAATATAACGAAGCTACAACTTCAACCCAGGTTGTGCAGCTTTACGATTTTGCTCTTTCCACTATACCACGCTGCTCCAGCAATTAGCTTATTTTGTGCTTATTTTCTTATGAAAAATCATTGCTATATGCAACCATCTTCTCTCCTTCATAAAACAGCATCTGTTTAAAAAAAATCCAGCTTTCTAGGACTATGATTTTACTAAGAAGAAAAATGATCAAATAAGAAGAAAAACTGCATTTTAATTAACAATTTTAAAGATCTTAGTTCAAAAGAATGTTTCTAATATAATTAAAGGACAAATCAGTATTAGAAAACTATTTTCAAAATAACAACTTTGCTCTGAAAAAAGTTTTCTCATCCAAAATTTCAAGATATCTTAGAAATATAAATAGCATCTTGTTTCTCACTAGATTTCTATAAAAGTAGAAATCTCATCCTGCAATTTTCATCTTTATATATATATATATATATATATATATATATAGTATATACATATACTTTCCTTCATTCTTTTATTTCTTCTATTCTCTTTGAAAAGTCTATGGGAAAAAAATTCAGGCAAGACTGTGAAGGCTAAAATTTCTGTGATAAATGCTAATGAATTATTTTCTTTCCCCTCTTGTTTACCACTTGCTTTAATATGTGATCATGTTAAAAATGTTAGCTATAAATTCCTTGGTTTCTACAACATAGGAAATATATGGACACAGTTCCTGTATCTATGGTGTTTATAATCTCATGTATTATATATTTTTGTCTGTTAGCAAAATGTGAGGAAGAAGAAAAATGCCTGCTTCCCATACAGACATGTGCAGGTCTTTCCCATTCCAGGCTCTTTGTCTACATCACCAGACATCTCCCTTTCTCATTCCCCGTGGCTCTCTACTCAAGGAATCTTGTGTGTCTCTTGCCTTTAATCTCTCATTCTGTAAGGTCTCTGCATTCACTGGCTGGTGCTTTTGTACATGTGTTCATTTCTTTGGAATGTGACCACCCATGACACTTATTTTTTACCCATGATATATATAAATACACATTGCCATACAGAGGGAGTCGTTTAAAACACTCCATTTGAAGCCTGCATATATATGTGTAATATTTATATATATTTACATTAAGGCACAGTTACTACTCAAAGCTATTAACGCTGACCACTTCATGCTCCAACCTCAGAGAAGCTGTGTTCACAAACCCTGAGCAAAGTGCGCCATCAACGGAAAATTCCCAGGGAGATTCTTTACAAACAGGGAAATTGCCCACCCACCTGACTCAGCCACGAACACACTTCCTGTCTTCTGCATGGAGTAAATATTCAAAAAAGGTTCTCGACTGATTTCTAAACCCTTTCATTGCCTGGTTGAAGTCCTCCTCCTCTTCTAGTTCCCTTTCTCAGGTGGTAGTGACACCCCTTCATAGCTCTCATAAAAGGGTGCTGGTTAGAAACACAGATTCCTGACTTCACTCCTAGGTTCAGGAGGGATCCAGTAACCCGCTTTAAAAATAAGCAACTGGTCCTATGGGTGGCACCCTGAGAAACACGGCCATGGGAATACAATGCTAACACAACTACAATTCTTCCTCCAACAAGGCTGTAGTTGGCATGAGACAGCTACTTTTTCAGAGATCCAAAAGTGGGGAGAGGAAAATGGGTATCTTTTTAAACATGAGAAGGCATATTAAATATGACTTTATCTCCCAATATTTCCTAGATTGGTGTATGTGGGGAAGGGTAATGGAAATTCAACCAATTTATAAAAATGTAGATAATGAATTCTGATGAATCTCAAGTGTCCCACCAAAGAAAATTCCTCTTGTATGCTTTTGGGTACAATAGGGAACCCCAACTCAATCTGACTTAATAAGCATATTATTTATCCGATGTAACAAAAAGCCTGGAGATGACTCGCCTCCAGAATTGGTTAATTCAGTAGGTTAAATCTTGGGGCTTCAGATTCTATCTTTCTGCTCTGCCATCTTAGATTTGTTCTCAGTTTCTCTCCCTCAGAGTCACAAAATGGGTACGGCCGTTCCAGGTGGCACTTCCGGGAATGGTCAATGCCCAGCAGGAGAGGTGGTCTCTTCCTATGGTCCTAACAAGCAGATTGCCCTGTGAGGGGAATGGGTCCACATGACTGGTTCTGACAAATCAGATTTACCCTGGGCTAGAGAAAGGGTCCCTTTCTGTGAACAAAGAGAGATGGGGAAGGGATATAGGATAGCAACCAGTATGGCTTTGAGCATACTTTGAGCTGTCTTTGAGAGCTGGTAAGAAGTGCCCCCTGGACTCTGAAGTCAGATGCACAAGGTTTTCCTTTGCATGGTTGGTCCTGTGCTAGTCTTTGTCAAGCTGTTTCAGAGGAAGCAGAAGGAGAGCAGGCCTCTTTGTAGCACGTACGTGTTTCAGTTTTACCGTGATTATGGAGATGGTGTCGGTGGTTTTTGCTTTCTCGGTCTGTTTGGAATTTTCCTCTGGTAAATCCAGATTTGAGTTCATTTTGTTGTGGACCGAAGTGTGTAGCTGTTCCTGACAGCTAGTTAATGAGTGTGCCATGCTGCCTAAAAACCAGCTGTAACTCATTGGTCATGTCCAAAAGGAATTCCAGAGATGGGTGGTAAATAACTAACATAAGCTTCTGCCCACATTCTGGAAGTCGACTAAATGTCTACTGACTTTCAGCGGGAGTCAGTCAGAGTTCTGCTTGGCTGAACTGAGGAAGAGCGGAACCTCAGGGTGTGCTTGGGGCCTTTGGCTGCCCGGTAATAACTACTCTCTTTGTTTTATGCGGCTCTTCCAACTCCCTGTCACTCCAGCAGGGGAGTGTCCCTACTCTGTGAACGAGTTGTCTATTAAAATGAGATGCTTGTCTCTGTAGATGCAGTGGGATTCAAGTCTTGGCTCTAGATAATACACGTTTTGGTATGTCTGGGCTTATTGCCAGATACGTGTAGGTATCTCTGATCTTAGGAGGGACTGTTGGTGGTAAGCCTTTTTTTTTTTTTAAATAAAGGAAGGATGTTCGTAAGGTGCTATCTGTGATTGTAGTTGCTGTTTCCAGGATATGGAAGCTGATTTGGAGCATACAAAGGCAGTTCTTTGGCCTTGAGGAAATTCTCCCCCAAGGAACTCAATTTATTTTGTAAGGATTTGGAGGTGACATCTTGGTACCCCCAGAGTGCCACTGCCTTCACATACATGGAAAGGAAGTCTAAGAGAGTGGTGAAGAATAGGGCTTTGGAGCCAGAAAGGCCTCTGAAATCAGGTCTCGGCCAGTCATGCACAAGCTGTGTGACTCGGTAGTGGTTTAAACCCCAATGCCTAATTTGCAGAATGTGGATACCCCATCGGGTTGCTGGGGTGATTAAAAATGATTAATGTCTCTAAACACACGGTGCAATTGCTGGCTGTAAGAACTTAATAAACATTACTTAATAGCACTAGGGAGGGTGGTGGTGGTGGTGTAGTATTAATAGTAGTAGTAGTAATAGAAGTAGTAATAGTAGTAGTAGTAGTAGAAGTAGTAGTAGTAATAGCAGCAGCAGCATTCCACATTGTTTATGATTTGCATTGTTCAATATCAAAGAACTGAGTGCCACTCTGGTGAATGATTACAGACTCCCTGCATTATAAATTTAAAACCCACACTCAGTGATGTCCGGACATGTCACTTAAGCCCTGTCATTTTGGTGGCCTTCAGTATTCCAGTGTTGCGTGCATAGGAATATGATGGCAATCAGAACAGGATTTTTCTGTGCTTTGTTCACCTAACTTGCACAGGACAATGGCAATTTCCTTTGTATTGTGTGATGCAGAGTTCATAGGCATACATTTTACAAAGATGTTATCTAGCCCGATTTCCTTCATTCAGCTCTAGTCCGGCTATTTAAAGAGCGTGATATGTGTCCTCCCTCCACATTCTCGTAAGGCCAAAAAAAAAAAGAATGGAACAAGAGATTTACAGAGAGCAAAGAACACACACATTCATAATATTAACAAGGAACCATTACTTAACGGTAAAAGTAAAATAGCTTCATAATCGTGGCTCGCAAGCTACATCTGATGCACAGATCCCATTTGCTGAATGGATCCGGCCACGTGAACATTCAAGCTATATGTGTTGGGCATGTATGAGAATTCCCTGTAGCTTTTTTTCATAATATTCCTGTAATATGACGCTGCATCAAGAATGCAGTGCCCAGAGCACTTAACTGCAACCCTGCGCGACTCTACAGCTTCAAGTGCTGCTCTTGTTCTCCAAACTTCAGAACACTCTGTGCTGCTGGGAGAAAGAACCAGGCTCTCAAATGCACTATTGTCAGGGATTTCTTTTGAAAGGAACCTATATTTTATTAAATTTAATTAATGACTACCAATTAGATTGCAGGATTAAAAAAAACACAAAATACAACTATTTTCTTCAAAAAATACCTCTCTCCAAAATAACTTTAAGCAAGTTATAAAATTAAAATTTCAATAAAAGCAAGTTCAATTCTCCTTCTTCAAAGTTATGTGTTGCTTGCACACTACCTCTAGAGTAGTTTAAGAGTCAACAGATACACTTTTCTTTAAGATAACAGCAGTAAGTATTCACATTATGATGTCTGCATATGTGTTACACAGACAGAAAAAAAACCACCCAAATTCAAACAGATGCCCTTAGGATGTAAAGAGCAGGTATAATACACTGCAATTATGCAGATATTTCTGTCAAAGAGATTTCATTTATTCAACAAATTTTTGAGCAGCTACTTTGTGCTAAGACGACTAACAGACTCTTCCCATACAACTTGAAGCAGCCATCTAATAGATGACATCTGACTATAAGTTTACTGCTTAGCAACACTTCTAATGGTTCTAATAATTGATAATATTCCCTGTATAAATATAATCTTAAAATCAAGCTAATTTTCCAACCTATAGTTTGACATCTATAGAATGCAGAGCTAATGTGAAACTTGGATATTTGAACAACCTAATTTTCCTGATGTTTCCCCCAAAAGACTCAACCACTACAGGATCTTCAGGATGCTACCCTATACCCGCTCCGTAAGTTCTCCTCTGCTGGGAGGTAATAAGCCACTACTTCTAGCTCTGGGACAGGGGTAGGTAGAAGACCCAGAGAAAGAAGACAGTTTGGTTGCTATTCAGTTCAGAAGCCGCCTTTCCATCACTGCTGGAACCTGTAACTTGCTCTTCTACTTTCTCTGCTCTGACCACTGGCCAGAGGAATCACGCCTTTCTCCCCTGCTCTCAAATCTCTCCAAGTCCTGCAGGTTAATATCTGCTTGGCTGCCAGACATGCGGCCAGAGTCTCTTAAAGCCTTGATGGATGTTCATCACTCATGCAAGGTCTTCAGGGAGAAGACGAGGAAACCAAGAAACAACAGCATGAAGAATGCTGCTCTCCGAGTTGAGTGTTTACACTGCCCGTTCCTCAACCTATTTGCAGATGACTCTCAACCTGTGAACTTCCTTCATACAAAAGACGGTCAGCATCAGAGCAAAAGCTCCTCGGTCTTGCTCATCATTAAGAGATTGCATTGGTGGGTGCTCCCGTGGTCTTTACAGAGAAAACGGAGGCACAGTGAACCCTGACTTGGCAGAAACATAGAGGCGAGTCTCTCATGAAGGCAAACTTTGCGTCTTCCAGCTACAGCCACAACACATTAGGTAGGAAAATCATGGGTGTGTAAGTGCACAAGTGAGCTAGGGCTTAAAGGAACCATTCCAT
This sequence comes from Tapirus indicus, assembly GCA_031878705.1. Classification (NCBI taxonomy): domain Eukaryota; kingdom Metazoa; phylum Chordata; class Mammalia; order Perissodactyla; family Tapiridae; genus Tapirus; species Tapirus indicus. The sequence goes on along the minus strand of CM062918.1, from coordinate 150,430,779 downwards.
TATGAATTCCAATATTCTTCTAATGAGAAGCATATAAACGTGCTAATATTACTCAAGAATATGATCATTGCTACACAACTGGAAAAAGTGAGCACAGGAGAATGAGGCTGGATCCATGCAATCCTGACTTATCTACCTGGTATTTTATCAATGCTTAGAAAGTGCCACTGCCGAACATTTGTATGAATTCTCGATTATTCGAAGTGTGTGGAATGATATCTCACAATGTACCCATCTAAATGTGAACTAGAGCACTTAGACCATATCCTCTTTAGGAGGTTCTTTTTAAAAAGATGTGAGAATTCTGTTATCTCTAAGGGCTATAGCGCAGAGAACACACAAGCAAGTGTAAACACTTTCTGAGGAATTTAGACAGTTGACAGACTTCTGCATCTTTCAAAAGAGAGACAGTGCTGTTGCAAACTGAGGCAGAAAGGAGGTAAGATATGGATGATACAGGAATTTACAAAAGATTTCTGTGGCTGCTTCTGAGAACTCATTTCTGTGCTACTCTATTCTCAGAGCAGTTTTATGATGCTGAGCAAGTAGGTCTATGCTGGCATTGCTGTCCACATCAGATTCTGATGTTAGTGAATCATGTCCCCATGGGTATAAGTGGATTAAGGATTGGTTAACGCTTCTTAGAGACAGTAGGTAAAAATTTAGTGATTAGAAAATATCCTCGATTTTGCTTATTGCTTAAGGAGTTACAAGCATATTAAAAAGGATAAAGGCATTTTTGATGGATGGTTCTCACCATCTTTTATATTTATTCTTTCAGTGAACAATCATTTCAGAATGACAGACTTATCTATAAAAGGCTACTTGGGGAAGCAGTATATAGTTTTGTGATCTTTTTATCCCTTGGCATTAATTACCTCTGATTTACTGGAGGGATCATCCAATATATGAAATGTCATTAAAAAGTGGATTTCATGAGAAATTCAATAGATTTTGAAGACTTTATAGAGATTGTTCAGGTAGAAAAAAACGAAAGGGGAACTCTGCAGAGTTACACTTAAAGACAAATATTAAAGAAAGTTAAAAAAGAACCTTCTAGCCTGGTGGTGTGTCCTGTCAGGTGTATGTAATCTTCTGATAAAGGTGACAATAATAAAAATAACAAGTTTCATGGAGCTCTGCAAAGGTCTTTCCTATCCATCACCATGTTTGTGAGGACAGACGGCAGACTGGTGCTCCCAAGCTTACCCGAGCAGCTACTGATGGATGAAGCAGACACTCAGACCTCTGCTTGCCTAATCCAAAGGCCACACTTTCTCTCCATGTTATACTGAATAGGAATGTAATGATGACAAAGTACTTGTACAAATGCAATTCATGCCCCAAAATATCCTAGCCCAAATTCTCAAAGTGGTGAGGAATGGTCCTCTGTCACAGCCAAAGAACAAACCGAGAGCAGGTGGAACAGAGGCATGGTGAACAACCAGCAAGTTGGTGTCTGCGACGCGCGCCAAGGATGCCAAAATCAGGGACGTTTTGAATGGCAGTGGCCAGCCAAAGGTCATTGACTATAGTTGTTAACAATAATTTTTTCAGAAAGCGAGGAAACCCTTTGTGGGGACAGTTGCTTTAGGCTTTGACTTGAACATGCATTTTGCAGACAGTAGTCTTGTCACAATGCCCAGAGAGTCCTGCAGCTGCACAGGTTTCTTCCAATTTCATGAGCAAGGGGTCAGTGATCAAAAAGGCACTCTCATGTTTGGAGTACCTTTCAGGGAGGGACAGGGCACCACTGGCATGGTGGTGAACACATTCACCCCTATATTCCACATTATTTATGACCATGTAGCTCTACCTATAGTCCCAGCCAGCACTGTGCCTGGTCCTACACCCAAAACAAGGCTTGTTGAATTGAATCAACCCTTATAACGACTCATTGAGCTTGTTCATTCATTTCCTCAACAAACATTCATTGAGTGCCTTCTATGTGCCAAGGACCAGGATGGGTACACGGTTCCTCATATGATAAGCACACAAGAAATGAGAAAGGAAGAAAGGATGAAAGAACATGATCTTTGCCACTTGACAATCTAGTGATGCTTATGCTGATGACCAAACGTCACCAAGAAACACATAAAATTACACTTAGTGCATTTATAAATGTAGCCAGAGACACATATACCATATACATTAGCAACCTTTTCATATACAACATTATCATTATATTTAACTATTTAAAGTTAAAATGTAAAAATGGTAATATTCGACCATCTGGAAAATTAATATTTTCCAAGAGTCCAGATTAGCTGAACTTTTACAGTATCTGGTTTTGACCCCAGCTCTCACTTCCCCTTTCTTCTGGGAAGAAGAGGTGCAATGACAATGAATGTGAACCTTAAGTGAAATATAAGCATCCTGCTTTATACTTCTTAGGATGAAAATGTCGATTTCTTGCACTTGAAAATCTGGTCTTGAAGCCAACTTTGTGCTACAAAACAATGAAAGAATAAAGATAACTTTAAAATAGCCAAGTTCAAAGAGTTTAACTATTCAAGTTTAAACTACTCAAACAACCTCAGTTTCTTGGAGTGGTAAATATTTTAGTCCTCCATTGGTTGTGGTGATCTGGCCCCTGGCAACTAATAGGTCCACACACTCAGAATTTTTAAAGAATAAACAACAGAGATGCCTAATCAGCAATTTGTATACTAAAAATACTGTGTATATTTGGACATATAGAGCTTCAGATATATAGTCATGCACTGCATAATGATGCTTTGGTCAATGATGGACCACATACATGATGGTGCTCCCGTAGGATTAGTACTATATAGCCTAGGTATGTAGTAGGCTGTACCATCTAGGTTTGTGTAAATACTGTATGGGAGGAAGAAGTTTTCCTCTACCCTTCTAGGTTCTTCTGGCTGGTCTAAGAACTAAATTGACATGAGACAGAGTAACAGGAGAAAAACAAAAATTTAATAATGTGTAGACATGGGAGAAATCCAGGAAAAGTGAGTAACTGGCCAAATGGCTGAAGCCCTCACCTTAAATACCATCCTCAGCTAAAGACAAAAGAAGATGTTGGGGGTGGGGAAAGTTGGGAACTTCAAAAGGAAGGAAGGCAATTCACAGGTAAGTGAAAAGAAGCAAATGTTTGGAAAACAAGAGTTTTGTTTGACCGCACAGAAACAAAAGAACACAGAGGGGAGCCCAACAAACAGGCTTTTCTAGGTTCTTCCCTGGCTACCACCTAGTTCACATGATGCTAAGGTGATAGCTAGCTTCCTGAGAAAGATTTTTTAAATCCGAATTCTTTTAGGCAGTTAAGGTAGAGGTAACAAGAAAAACTTCCTGAGTCTTTTGTTTCTTAAAAGTAATCAACCCAAATGATCGTCACGTTAAAGAGATACATTGTGAGGTGGAAAATTGTGTTCCCCTTTAGTTCATTCTATGATGTTCGCACAACAATGGAGTCACCTAATGATGCATTTCTCAGAAAGTATCCCTGTCGTTAAGCGACAGATGACTGCATATCAATACACACAAACACACACACACACATCTATAAACTTTGTTAGCTGCTGGGTTCCATTCTTGTTGCCCTTGATAAACAGAGGAGTTATAATCAGACAAAGAATGTCTATAGTAGTGAGAATCTCTTCAGTCTTTCAACATTGGATCACTTTACATGGTTGTGAGATGATGGTTTTGGGATGGAGTAAAAAAGGAAATTCCAAAATGTGAATGGTATTTAAACCTCTTAAATTTTTTCTTCAAAGAAAGAGAAAAAGAATAAAATTATGTTTTCCTTATTCAACAAGATGGCACACAGCAGGGCTGTTGGGCAGAAAAGTAACTAAAAAGGATATAAAGACCCAGTGACTTGAGTCCCTTTCATGAAATATGTGAGTTAAAAAAATCCAATAACCATAAAACAACTTTTCTTTGATGCTGAACAAAAAAACAAGCTTGAAATTTAGTGCTGCAGAGCAAATGAATGAAAAATACAGATGTTTCTACCTTCAGCTCAACTCAGATTTGCCATCTGAACAGTCTCATGCTTAACTCTTTGTACGACTGATGAAATGTATCAAAGCATTAGTTAACAGCAAAGGTTTAAAGAAAAACTTAAAAGTACGCATTTTTCTTGCTCTCTTAATGAATTAGGAAATTCAGCTGTGCCATATCCCTTTTCTTGTCCTTCATGAATTACAAACTTTAACACATAAAAGCGAAATACGTTGTCTTTTCCTGGTGTAGTATTCCAATCTAATTTTTTTCAAATTAAGTAAGATATTGATTGTTTTATTTAAAATGTAAGACCTTGATGCTATTTTAATTTTCCAAAGTCAGCTCATAATACCAATTTCCCCAAAGGTCAAAAACAATATATTAAGGAAATACCACCTGCTACTTAGAGCTTCCACAGGAAATTTGCATTTCCACTTTGTAATGTATTATTTGAGGGAGGAAATGACAACCTACTTCATTATCCCAAAGCACAGTCTCCAATAGCTGCAAAGCAGCAGACAAAAAGAAAGAAGGCCAGTGTCCATTTTCCTACTGACACTTTATGGAAATTAAAAATTCAGTAGGAGAAGGCGAGAAGCATGTGTTGAAAGATGCCAGGCTCCCCCACACTCTCTCTTCTGTTTCCATTAAAGCCAGGCTTGCTTGCCAGCTCACTTGAGTGAGGCTTGTTCCACAGAGGGGCCGGTATGGACCCTGGGCACATTTTTCAATCTCTTGTAAACAGTCCCTGAAGGATTAAGGTGCTGGTCATGGCTGTGCCCTTTAACCGGCCTCCATGAGTGAGAGAGAGCACGTGGAGACCACCTTTCCAAAGTTCAACAGACCTTCCTACAGTGTTATTTACAAACCAAACAAGGTGGAAGATAGATGACTTCCTACTGTCCAGCTCACAGGAAAGAGGCATTTGCTCAGGTATAGTATATACATTAGGAAACAAAGGAGTTGCTGAAAGCATCTCCTCTTATAAGGATTCATCTATACTGGAGTTTACAATATATTTTACTCTGAAAACAGTCCTTGTTGATTCAGCTTTTCTTGAGTGTATCATCTCTCTCCTGTTCCCCCTCATCCTTTTCCATGTCTCATGGTTTCCCTCCATCCACAGTTCTGATTACTAATCCTTCTCATCTACCCCATACTTAATGTGTACAGTAGTTAAAGCAACCTATATCTTGACACATTAGAAGAATTCATCCAATTGATCAGTGATTTTATCTGGTTAAGGGCAAAAAACTAGTTGAATCAATTGTTTTTCCCACTCAGCTAACTGACTATTCTCTTTAAAGTACAGAGATATTTTCAGTTGAATTTAGTTTAAAATTGAGTAGAAATGGCTATTCATTGAAGTACTTAAAGAACTGATGTTAGATTTATGCTGTTATCTACCTGTGTAAATTAGCTACTTAAATATGCATCTCTTCAAGAAAGATCAACTTGATAAGTTTCTTTCAAAATGTTTTAACATAGTTGAATTAATACAGGTCTTTAAGATTGGCAATAGCTTTCTTTCGTCTTCAGAGATGAAAATTATTTAAATTTTGTGGTCATGATGCACAATAGCTAGCAAAACAAAACATTGCTTAAAAAAAATCACGTGCGGCGGCCAGCCTGGTGGCATACGGTTAAGTTCATGCGTTCCACTTTGGCGGACTGGGGTTTGCTGGTTCAGATCCTGGGCGCGGATTTACCACTCATCAAGCCATGCTGAGGCGGCATCCCACATAGAAGAACTAGGACCTACAACTAGGATATACAACTATCTACTGGGGCTTTGGGGAGAAAAAAGAAAAAGAGGAAGATTGGCAACAGATGTTAGCGCAGGGCTAATCTTCCTCAAAAAAAAAAATCAAATGCGTTAAAGATGCAACACTGAAATCAAAAATGGAAAACATGAGGCAGTTTTGCTACTGAGAGAAATAGTTCAAGAAACTGTCCAGAGAACACCCAGTATTTATCTAGGAAGCAGCTTTGAGAGCAGAGAAATGTACAATTTGTCTACACAATATCCAAATACCTACATAAAAAGTTGACCAATTCCCTGAATATTTTGGTTCAGATTCTAAAAGTTTGCTGTGCACAGACCACATTAAAAATGGGGAAAAGATTAGAAAATGGAAATGCCAAAGTAAACGAAAAAGAGTTGGATTATTTAGTTTGAAGAAGGTGAGCATGCTGGTGATTTAAGAGTTGTCTGGAACACATATATGACAGAGACCAACAACAAGCCTTTATCTTCCAAGAAGGCAAATCAGGAAACATTTGTATCGACTTAGTGAAGGCATGTGGATAGCCGAAAGCATAATAAACTACACGTCAAGATTCTGGCTTCTAACCCGTTTTCTGCTTCCAACTGTCTATGAGATCTTGGGCAAGTCTCTTGAACTCTCTAGGTTTCCATTTCTCCATCTCAAACAGAGATCACCATCCAATTTTACAATTCTATAAAACACAAAGAACTGTGTGTCCTTGTCTTCTTCAAAACGGAAATAATTCCCAATTTTGTCTATAACCTGGCCACTTAAAAGTGAAGGATTGTCTTTTCCAGTGTGGTTTATATATTTGGCAGAGAAACTGAACGCCTAACAGAGGTAGAATAAGAAATCAAAAGGCACACTGTGTGGTAAAGTAGCAATTCATCTTTTCAGAAAGTTGTGATCCTTTCCTAGAGCCTGGCGTGACCACGGAGTAGAGCTCAGAGAATTAAATTTCAGAAAACATTCTTGGTTTTCTTTCCATGAAGGGAATGAATTCGATTCCTACAAGGATAGCAATTAATAGGCACCTGTGAGCATCCCGTTCTGAGGAGAAAGGGGCCATTTTGTGAAAAGAATGCAGGGCTGGAACTCAGGCTGGTTTGAAAATGGTGTAAATGGTCGTATGTTTAGAGTGACAAAACTCCCATGTGTTGAAAGAAGGCCATAAAACACTGCATCTCCTCCTCCCTCTACAGAAAAGGAACACCAGGCCTTCGCCTAGGAGTCTGCAGGGACATACCCTCCCTGGTTACACTTCAGCAGCAGGAAGACCCTGCTTATTCCATAGTTAACAATGGTCAGCAGGGCCATGCAGAGGATTAAATGCAAGAACACTTTCTTTTTTTCTTTCCTTCAATGAACACAGGGCTGCTTCTGGAATTAGAGGTTGCATTTTTCTCGCCACATACCTCCCTCAGAGCCGAGTGTGTGTTGGGACACAGCTGAAGGAGCGTCTAGCTGAATGTTTCATGTGACAATGGGGGCGTTTCAGAGCTTCCTGCTGCTGGCGGCGATCCTGCTAACCTTTCCTTTGAGATCTTTGCAGTTAACAAGACTGTAAACCAGCATCCGAGCTGATTGAATGCAGGTTTAAAGGGCAGAAGAAAATGGTGGTTGTTTAATGACTGAAGGACTTTTTTTTATTGCTAGACATTGTTGTTTTATTTTAATGTTTAAATCAATGTACATGCAGGATGCGAACTGCATTCTGGTTGAAACAGGACTTCACCACACTGCTGTGCTTGGCGGGAAGATTGCTACGGTTACTTTAAAAACTCACATTTGTAAACTAGCCTTGAAAGCCTCTGCCCCACCCCCCTCCAGCCTCCCACGAATTAATTCTATAGAGACAAAGTTAAACACATAATTTGTAAAACCATGGAGAAGTAAACTTCTTGTTCCACGGTAACCAGAGTAGTTGCCAAATGCAGATAAATCTTCACCCGGAGTAGGAAGCCCCACACTGTTTTGAAAACAATTCCTAGACTTTGCCACTGTTGAAACTGACTGAATGCTCAGACCACAGACACCAAATTGCTCTCACCTATTGCTTTTAGGGGCGGAGTTAACACTTAAAAAAAAAAATCTGTGGCTTCCCTAATAAATACAGTGATTTAGTGGAGATTTTGATTGTCTTGGGTTGGTGTCCCTGAGAACAAAAGGTTTAATTTATTTTGCTCCAAGCAGGTGTGTAATGAGAATAGAGGCTGTGTTGATAAGAGATCCCTGGGAGTTGGTAATATATTATCCTCTGTAATTTCTTCCCAAAATAGACTTAATGGAAAGAGGATGCATAATATACCCCCTTCTCAAAGGCAGCATTCCCCAATACAACAGACGCAGTCATTCTAAAAACGGCCTCGTGGCTCTTCAGTCAATAGCTCTATTTTCTCCCCTTTCACAACTTCCTTCCTTCTACTATGTAAGAACGTATGTGTGGACACACACACATTCACATCTCAGCACACACAACTGAAAAAGCCCCCAAGATCTGCATCCTCCCACTTGCTGAAAATGTAGTCATTATTTGACGCAATTTAACCTGAGTACTTTATAATGCTTTCATTTAATTTCACTTTTACTCCAAACCTGATGGTGAAGAACCATTAATTAGCCTCAGGTTAAATTCAGTTCAGGGAGCAATTACTAAGTCCCCTACCATGAAGACCTGTTTTAGACACCGAGACAAATAAGAGACGATGTTCATGAAATATGATGAGCTGCAAGCAGAACACTTCCCTAAAGATAAAGACGGCTGTGGGAACAGAATCAGAACTCGGGCATCTAATTATCAATCCTAATCACACACGAATTTGCAAGTCAGATTACCTTCCAGGGTCTCAAAAATGAAATTTCTTCGCTATACCGACAATGTTTTCCTTAGCTATATGTCACAAGCTAGAAGAACATTTCCTCCTGCCCTGGGCCGCCCAAATCCTTATTAGAATAGAAGCAGTCCAAAAGTTGAGTTGGGTGTCAATCTTTTCAAATTTGGAAGACGTTTTCCCTTGAGTGAAAAAAGGTATAAATGGTGGGTAGATTCTCAGGCTGGGTGACAAAAGCTTGTAACCGAAAATGTAGCACATTTATAACAGAAATTACAGAAAAAAATACTTTCAAGTTATTCATAATTAATTAATAGAGTTAAACAAAGGTTTATAAGAAATATTTTTGAAATTCATCTGGGAATTTGACATTTGAGGAATACCAGGGTTTAATAAAAGACAGTGGATGGAAACTTTTAAGGAGGGTCTGAATGGGAGCTTCTGGGCATTTTCAAGGGCTGGAGATTAATGGCATTCTTTCTTTATTCTATTAAATTTTACCTCAAAACATATGGTTTCTCTCTTCTCTGATATGTGTACTGCCAGGGCCACTCTAGCAATATGACAAAATGGTGGCAGAGGCATGGAAGAAAATGGGGAGACGTGCTGAAGGAACTGGAAAGAGTTGGAAGAGAGAAGGAAAGGGAGAGTAAATTGGATACTTGCATGTATGAAACTATACATGAGAACATTATCTTGAGGAGATAGAAAGGCAGGAAAATCTCTGAGCCACACAGCACTCTATTCTCGTCCACAGCAACGTACCCTCTGCCAAAGACCTCTTAGTTACTGCTATCCAGAATAACTTCTGAGGGTGTGTGTGTGCGCGCGCACGCGCTGCGGGTGCTGGGCCAGCACAGAGGGCAACTGTGATTCGTAACCCCAGGGCATTTACAAAATTTGAGTGCCTGCCCCTATATCTGATTTATAGCCCAGAAATTAACATATTAAAGAAGCTGGAGACCATTCTCAGACCCGGCAAAAAGAACAATGGGATTAGAAGCAGGTCAGATGAAGATAAAATAATTTTATACTTTAATTTGAAGTTGGTTCATTTGAAAACTAGCTTCAATAATATGAAGGAGAGTAGGAGGAGGGTAAAGCTTCCACTGCCCTGAATGAACCAAGACAAAAGAGACCTTATTACTGCAAGAGGAACTCGAGTTAGTATTAAGTAGTATACTTCCCAAGGCAGGCTGGGGTTGGGGAAAGCCTTCTTAGGGGTGTAAACGTTTGTCATGTCTCATCAGACAAACTCTAGAGCTCCCATTTGAAGCCATAAAATGGCACTAATACTGGTGTCCTAGCACTGTTCTGGCGTCTCACTGGTACAGGAATCTACAGGAGCTTAGGTTACTCACCAAGCAAGTCATGCAGTTGTCTGCTCTTCAGCATCATAATATATTTTGTGTGACTGGGGCAGCACTAGAGCTGGCACGGGGAGCCCCACTGCAGCGGCTCATTCCCTGAAAGCCCGGGAACTGACAGCGACCGTGTGTAACACAGGGAAGCCTGTCATGGGTGGCAAGTGTTCCTTCGTCAAAGAACCCTTCCACTTCCCCTTCCTCCCCCACACACAGTCTTCAGAACATCAATTTATATAAATGACAGAAACGGAGCTGCTCTGGTTTGGGAGTGAATCTTGTCCTCTTATTCCCCAAGAAGCTTCTTAAAAGTAGGGCCACAAGATTTTTTGCTTCTCTTTTATTTATCTGTGCCCAAATTTGCCAATTAAATCAGCCAGAGGAGCAAGCTACCCTTCTTTGGGGCACACCAATTGGTGACACCAAAGAAATGGTCAGACCTTTCCCAAGGCCACGTGGGTAGAAGTAGGAGAACTGGACCTAAAAATACACGTTTTAAACACAACTTTTACATTTTCCTTTTCTCTATGCATTTTCTCTATAATTTCCTATTATATTTTAGTAGACCCTTGATGTTTTTGAGGACTTGGCAAACCCCCAAATTCGCAGTTGATAAATGTGGGAATCCAGGAAATATTTTGCTCAGGTTTGGAGATTTCCCCTGAAACGGTATGATTATCTAGAGGCGAGTGTTTCCCGTGCATATCCTCACACCACAAGTCAACTCCCTCTCCAACTCTCACCAAGGATTCATCTCTCACTTGATGGCTATTTTCACAAAGAAACCAAAAAAATTGTTTAGTCTCTTAAAGAGAGTTACTATGTAAACTCAAATTGGGAGACAAGCAGGTGGCACAGGACGTGACCGTTGGCAACGTGTGGGCTCACTTCATCCACAAACTGAATGATTTCTTCGCAAACATCAGCTTCCAGGAGCCAGAATTCAAGTTTCTGCCTGAGAAAAATGACAAACCGCTAAATGTCATGGACCTCAGTGTCCCTCTTTGGTCACTGAAATCTCAGGATGCCTGAGACCCTTTGTTTTCTTTTTATGCAACCTTGAATCCTTTATGGGTTGAGGTAAAATAGGATAATATTAAATAAGGCCAGAAATAAGCAGACAGCAGATCTGAACACCAGCTGGTGAAATGTTTTCCTTACGTTTTGTCATTTATATACATATTCTACCACCTATTTGATTCTGTGGCATGTCTTTCAGTGGTGTTGATGGATTCATAGACATTTAAATTCTCATCAATTTAATGGCAAGTAATAGAATGTGGCACACCTTTCCACATTGTCCTCTTTCTTTCCAGAGTTGGGAAAAGAGCATATTTCTATAAGTGTTTAAGGATATACTGCATTAGCTTTTTAAATAATGTTTAGTTTCTATTTCTTAAATTCTATTTCATCTAATCTGCACTGGAAACACCTGCCCTTATTAACTAAAGCATCTCCTAGGTTGCCAACTTAATTACTCTTGCTTCTAAAGCTTGGAATTAACTGACTATAGGTACCTGCCTTCTGTAACCATGCTGAAGGCTCCTCCACAGTTACCCATTTTTATAAAAATCAGAGAGAAGCAGAAATAGAAAAGTGGATCAGCATATATTTGGTTTCCCATTAGGACCACTACCATCCTTTTATTAGATATCTTGCCTAATTCATTTTAGCTTTCTTGTGAGCAAGAGCTCAGGGTTACAGCTGTATTTTCATTAGTGATACTGTCTCATGTACCATTTAACAAGCACAGCAAAGCGCCTAACGTATACATCGGTGTGAATAAGGTAGACTGGCGGAGTCTTCTCAGCGCGCCAGTCAATACTTTCGCAGCGCTGTCTGTCTTCCAGGTTTGGGTTTCAGCAAGACTATGCTGCATAACGTTCCCAAAGAGATGTGGCCATAAAATCTGTGAGGTCTGATGAACGTTCTTCCCGGATGTTCACCCATTTTCTATGGGAAAGTTCTATCAGGTGAAACAAGAGTGTCTAGATCCCCCTTTTCTTTCTCATCCTGCTCAGAGCTGTACCAGAGTGGTACCCCCTCCCTCCTGCAGAAACATTTTTTTACATCTAGAGGCAATTTGAAAGTTATGGCCAACGCACTGGTCTCTCTTGCTCTACAGTATCACTGACATCACTAAAAATAGGAATTACTGCTAGGATATGGATGAAAACAACCCTTACATATTTAATAAAATAAGTAACACTGTTGCCTTTTCCAGCTGTCTCTTCATTGCCCTTACAGGAGCATTTACGGTAGAACACTGGAATGTTACACACGGATGCCATTCACAAGACTATCTGCAGTGTCCAGCCTCCTGCTGTCAACACTTTCCTCTTGATCTCCACCAAAAGGTGAATTTTATTTCTTTTCTTAAAAGTTTGAGAAAAAGTGTTCAGATATTTTTAAATTAAGAAGGTGAAAATTACATTTTTGATGCTTTCAAAGCCATTTTTCTTATTCAAATCATTACTGCATAGAAACCAGTTGCCAAGAGAAAAGTTGAAGTTTTCCAGGCATTCAGGATTCTTTAAAGGAGATCTTGGAGACTAACTATGGAGGCATTTCCCAGGTTCAAAATTAATTACCTGCCTCCACCAAATTTTCTCACCAGCCCTGCTAATGTTTCCCATGTGGACATCCCACCTTACTAGAGAAGCTTGACCTCTCTTTATAAGTCGTTCTCCCACCAACTGAAGTGGACATCTGATTTCCCTCCAGAACAGCAGTGCCTTTAATTCATCTGCAAATACTTACAGGTATTCTTATGAAAATGGAACAAAAACAGAGTGAGAGAAGAGAGAGAAGCATATTTCAAATCTTTTACGCCCACTTCTTCATTTTGCTAAGATTAGGAAGGATGTGTGTATAGCTGGCTCTGACGGACATTTCACAAAGCAACGCATCCAGCCACTCTTTTAGAGGCAGCAGTTTGCATAAATTATTTAGAAAATCCAAGTTAAAAAGCCTCCTCTGAGTGGAGAAGGGATGTTTTAGTTTGATTTATCAAAACTGGATGTTTTCCCTGACTAAATTTCTGGATAATTATACACTTTTAGAAATTACTGAAAACTTGCCTCCCTTTCTTTCAATCTGTCATTAAGTGTAGAGTAAACACTGTGGAACTGTATTAGGTACTAATACAGCAGAAGTAGCTCTCGTCTTTGCCAAGAAGTTTAAAGTTCCATCAAGAGACAAGATGAATGAGAAACAGCTAGAGATACAAACAAATTAAAGGCCAAACCTATAAATTCAGATTGTTTCCCTCGCTGACTTCACAGTCCAGGAGACCCCTGGCCTTCCTCACTCCCCACTCCCATCTTCCCCTCTCCTCCCGGCTATGTCTTCTCCTTTCTCTGCTCAACTCCTTTTCTCCATTCTGCCTGTTGAACGTGTTAGGCCCATGAGCGACATGTATAGGCACTGTAGGTTCTACGCTATTATCCCCCTTTCATGGAAAAAAATCACGATTGCCTCTATCGGCTTACTTGAATGATTCACTCACTCGTTCATTCATGACACAAATGCTCTCTTACAAAGCACCGTGCGAGACAACGTGGAGGGAACGAGGGGATCAGATCCAGATTCTGCTCCAGTTTTGTCTCTCTCTCTGCAATCTCAGCTTTTGTCTGACCTTTTATGAGAGCCATCAAACACCGTGGCAACTGACTGAACTTCCTAGTGGCTTCCCAGCTCTAGGGACCCGGGCGCCTCCCACACTGTGATGGGATTCCCGACGTCCTTGTGGCCTCAGTGACAGAGGACTTAGGCCATGGGAGTTCTCAAACGTCTCCCCCTGCTTTTTCTTTCTTCTTTGACTCCTCCATCATTCCTCTGTCGCATTATCACTTAGTGTCCCCAGGGCTCAGCCCGGGGCTCCTGCTCTTCTCCATCTTTCCCCGCTCCCTTAGTGCACCCACAAGGATTCAATTAGCACCTGGACTCCAATCTCCAGTCCTGACCTTTCACCCTCTCTTCAGTCCCATGTTTCTCAGTCTACAAAATATACAGACTAGACATTTCACTGCCCTCTAAAACAAACATGTCAAAACCAGATTTTATTATCTTTCCCCTCAAAGCTGCCTCTGCTGGCTACCTCCCCATAAGCAGCAGAAGTGCCAGTGCCCGGTCCCCAGGTGTACCTCCCACCAGTCTCCTCTGTCCATTCACTGTCCTCGTTGCCTACCTACACCCTTCCTTCAAGTCTTCCACTAAGCCCTAGTCACTCCTGTTCTGTTATTTCCTCAGACCCAACCTTTCCGCACTATTTCCCCAGCCAAAGAACTATTCCAGATATTATTAACCATCTCAAAATACTATATATATGTATATTAATACACGCAAAGAAGTAACACAAGGAAAACTTTCTTGGGGTATCCAGCACATCCTAACACCGATCAGAAGTGGTTCCTGTCCTGTGTGTTTTAGTGATTTATAGAGCATAAAAGAAATGCTTCAAGGAGCTATATGGATATTTATTAGATTTTTCTATTTACTTAACTCAAGAGCTGTTTTATTGTTATGTTCCCAGGGAGGCACTGGCCTAACAGGCACGTTAGAAATAGATGAAGAAAAATGGAGACCAGGCAAATCGGAGAACGGCATTCTGAGCACACCCATCACCAGACTGATCTGCCAGCCAGTGCATTATGCTGTCAGGAAATTTTGCCTCTGGTTTATCTTCAAGTTTCATAATTTTATCCCTATTTAGACTTTTTTTTTTGCATTAAAGTATTCTTCTACCTCCTTGAGACGAATTGAAGAATAACTGTCAGTTACTGGACATGAGAACAAACTGGTTGGTGTAACTTCACTGACCAGCAGAGCTGACTGGGCTAAGCTTTGGAAAATTTCATTGTTCACTGCACCTCCTTATTGTTCTATGTGGGATTTGTCCAAAGTTGTGAGCTTCGTATGAAAGGATCTTCTTCTCTGTTAAGGACGAGAGCATCCTTCTCCTCTTAGAAAGCTGAACTCTCCGATGTTGTGAAAGTTGGTGTGTGGATTTTCTATATCTCTTGGCAACCCCTCTCCCTTTCTCCCCCTTTACCTCGGTTTAGGCCATTGAGATGCTCATTAAAATCATCTCCAGAGAAGAGTTGAGAAGAGGGGAAACAACACTGAAATTAATTAACTACATAGATTTTGCTAATTTGCTTTTAATAAGAATCTGTTAATACGTATCTGAAATTTTTAGGAAAATTATTTGGCTTAATCCCTAACTCCCCAAAGTTTAAACATAAAGAGTAACTCCACAAAAAAATGTAAGTCAAGGCAGGTATTCAAAAGTGGTTGTAAAGAAACAGCTAGAACCAGTAGAAGGAATTGGAGCCAATCTGAAGCAGGGAATGAAATGTTATTACAAACTGTGTAGGGGATGACAGATACCAGAAGAGGACAAGGCTGATGGGAAAGGAAGGTTGAGACTGTGTGACACCAAAGAGACAAAGGGAGCAAGTACTTTCAGAGCATCTGTTTTATGAAATTAGACCACAACAGAGCCAACACTGTGGTTTCTACAGAAAGGTTAATCCCGCACAAGGGTGTCTGAAGTTCACCTGCCCTCTATGCCCCAAGCTCTCCTCCCAAGGATAGAGCTGCACCTGCCGAGAGCAGCTGCCTTTTTCTAACTTGCACAAGGGTGCTATGTGAGGCAGCAGTGAAACTGCATCTGGAGTTTATCTAGCCCTGAGGTGGAAACCTAGGAATGAGTAACCTGGCATTTTGAAATGATCTGAAGGACGTCCAACATGTCCTGTATTGGAGACAGCCACAGATAAGCCACATCGAGGTAACCTGGGTAATTTCTCAAGATAAAAATGAAGTCAAGAGCCATCCCAAACTCCTCCAATTCCAATTAAATGACTCCTTTTGATATTGTTTCCTCTGGATGTTCTCTTCTCAGAGCTGGTTATTGGAAGAAGCGCGTCCCTGTGGACCTAGCATCAAAGGGCACATGGAAATGGCATGAATACCTCAGAAGAGATCTAGTGATGGAACAGTATATGGGGGATAAAAAGCATGCTTTGGGGGGAAAGGTAAGCAGAATTATTTAAAATTCTTAGCACTGTGTTCAAACCTAGACTCCATAACTAGGAGGAAATAGGACCCTGATGTAGAGGAGGGTCACAAAGAGAGGGAGAGGTGAGGGGAACCAACATTTCTTAGAGCACCGATCATACACCATGCATCATTGGTTCTGACAAGGACCCCCTAACCCCACCTGACAGATGAGGAAACTGCAGTTCAGGGAAGTTTGGTGCTCTGATTGGGGTCAAACAGCTAGAGAGTTCCAAGGCTCACATTCAATCCCAGGTCTAACCACAAAGCCCATATTCTTTCAATTACACCATGCTGCGTATTAAAAGGCTGAAAATATGCCTGATGAGAAAAAGTTAAAGGAAGTTCTATAACTCATGCTTGACAAAAAAGACTGAAAAGTGATACAATGTTTTTGAAGTACTGTCTAGGAAAGACAAACCTAAAGGATGGTAACCAGCTGTTTTGAAACTTGTTCTGAAGAAAGAAGAATAGGAAATGGGCTTCAACTGCAACATGAAGGAAAGCTTCCTCACCAGAAGGGTTGCGTGTATTGGAGGTGGTGGCGGAGGAACATTGTGGAATCTTCTTCCTGTGCAGAAGTCAGGATGAAAAGTGGAGTTTGTTTAGAATGGAGGAAACCACTGAAGGAGCTGCCCAGAGAGAAGGAAGAAAAGGAAAACTGCCATAAAATGGTGGGATACAAAATGGCAGAAGGAATGGAGGAACAGAAGAAATGTTGGATGGAGAGATAAATAGAAAACAAGAGAATAATGATGATAAACAATTAGTGAAGACACTTTTGTTTTAATAATGTCTAGTGTAACTATCTTTGTGGAGCAAAGTCCTGTAGAATCTCCTTCTCCGAAGGTATTTTCAAGCAATGTTTAAGATAGATTTTTATCTGAATGAAGAATTTAAGTGTGGTCCTACCTCATAGCCCGAATACATCAGTAGGGGCTTTTGTAATCCTCAAAGCAGCTTATGTTTAACTTTATATTCATATAGATTTAATAGTGGTTGGTCTCATTTAAAAAATATATAACGCCCCATCTAATTCTCATATTCCCCTCTATATTGGGCATTATCATCCTATGATAATTTACATTTTAAACTTATGAAAACTGCGGCCCAGAGAGGCTAAGGGACTTACCCAGTTAATAACAGACAGAGCTAAGACCTGATATTAAGTCTTTGAATGGATCTCAAATCCAAGATTCTTTCCAGAATCTTAACCTGCATTTTCAAACATATTCTCAGGGTTGGCTATCTGTCAACCATACCACCTCAGGTTGCTCCCTTAACTTAGATGTGAATCACTTGTAAACTCTAAAGATTGCTTGCAAAAGTAGCAGAAGAATTGCTAAAGACCACTAACAATTCAGGGTAATGGAACAATAAGAAAGACCTAAGTATCTAGGACACCCATGTCCCTCTACAGACACGTTGATGAGACCAGTTTCATAATGGTTGTGGACAGTGAGCAGCAGTGTCTAAAAGCTTTTGTTCTTTACATTGCTGAAGCCCACTATGAAGACTGCACCCACAGAAAATTCTTTCCTTCATTTGTTTATTCATTCATTTATTCAGATTTGAAACAGATGAGGTCACAATTTTTTGTCTATTTTTGCAGCACTGAAAAGTTTTATTAAAGTGTTATATCCTATGGAGAAATGAAAGCCAGAATATAAAAAACATATCAGGTTCACTTTAATATTTTAAAAAGTTTTAATTGTTTAGCTTACCAAAATAATGGGCAGAAATTTAAAGAAATGTTTCACCATTTATCATTTACCTTAAGAATCATTTGGGGAAATGTGGTAAGGATTGCAACAATTGGGTGTTTTGGGATTGTAAAGAGAACAAACAGAAAAAGTAATGGGAAGAAATATAGTCATAGATAATACATTTGAAGGAAACTACAGTATCTAAGTCAGGGAGCACCAGTCTGAAGCCCTGATTTAGACACTGGAGACTCCATATAATGTATCATCTCTAAGGGTGGATATGTGGGAGAGCAGAATTTAGTACAGAGATGCCACCATAATAGCCTCAGTCCTGTTTGGCCGTGCTTGTAAAATAATTTCAAGCATGAAACTGTTGATAAATGTGTAGCTCCATGTGGTGAATCCCAAATCTTGGAAATTCAACAATACTGAACCTTCATGATGGTATGTCATTGTTTCTACACAGATGCCCTGATCTTTAAGGGAGAGGGGAGGGAGTGCAAGGGATCCCATCATCAAAAGTATGACGAAGAAGATGGAGATGGGTCTCAAATGAAATTGATATGATGGGAATTCAAATGACCAAGTGCTCATTAGGAGGTGTCGCTTTCAGGACAATCCTTGTTAGTGGAATTGACCATGCTAAGGGAATAGGAGAAAAAGACAGTTTGGAGCATATGACCCAACCCTGCTTCCTGCATCCTAATCTTGCTGTCATCGCACAGCTTTCCTTGGAGACCTGCCAAGCAATGTGCCAGTAGAGAAGCTGCTCTGTTGAGCAGAGGATGTGGATGCTAACTACCCTGTCACCTGCTTCCGGGAAAGGTTGAAAGCATATTAAAGTTTTTAGAAGCCTGATCCTCCCAACACCCAGCCCCATTATTAAGCTATCCTTTTATCTAAAACTAACTTTAAAGTCAAGTGACAGAGATAGCATGTCTGCTATTCCAACCTTTGAATATCTGTTTTTCTAACAACAAAACCAGCTCTTTCCCAGACCCAACACTTGAGCACAGTGGCATCTTCTAAACTTGCTTGTGCCTTCAACTTGCTAATATAAGTTGTCAAAGTATTCCAAGTGATTTGTTTTGAAATAAAGAGTTGAGTTTCTATTAGACGTGTGTCAGTTTTGAGGACTAGAAAATGTCCGCCATACTTCTGAAGCCTTATTTCCTAATGCTGGTCCTCATGAAGACCTTGATTGTTGCTGCAGAGTCTGTGGGGCCTTCAATACTTAAAGGAATAAACTTAAGTGGGGGTGGGGTCGAGGGAAGGCTAAAAATCAGCTCTCCCAACTACCGACATTCCGCGGCTACTAACTGCTACTCTTGGTCTATACTGTTCAAAAGCTTAAGAGTTGAATTTGGGCCTTTGAATTCAGTCAACTCTTGGAACAAAGGGTACCTAGCCTTTTTAAAGGAAAAGGGAAGCATGTAAGAAACCAAAAGAAATCCACAGAGGTGTGCATTTCAGTTTAAGTTGGACAGTGTTCCAAGAACTAATAAGGAGCTATTTAAAAAGGAAAAAAGGAGGAAAGTGTAAAAAGTGTCCCCGGATTCAGTACCCAAAGTTCCTATCTGAAGCTATCCATGGAAAATCAGAGACCACAGAGGATGGACAGACAGAAACGCATCCAGGAGCAAAGTCTTATGTAGAATTATCAACTATATGTGTTTATATTCACGGCTAAAGCTTTATAACACTTATGCAATAATCTGTAAGACTGGGACAATGGTATCTGTCTTACAGGAGTGAGGATTGAGTAAGATGTCAAGATTTTTAAGCTAGAGATGAAAGATTTAACACAGTTCTGCAGTAAGTGGTAACTACTGTTCAGGATTGTAATATTTGTCTTCCAGAGAATATTTGGACTTTTGGACAAAAAAGAAAAAGATTCAGAGACAGTGTCTGTTCCTGGTGATGGGGACCTGTCTTATGAGGACGGTAAGACAATGGCTGAATTAAAAGATTGAGCCAAGGCCCCTTCCTCCCACCGGGAGCAGAGAAAGGAGTATTTTTTCAGCAGCGGTGTCCCATGGGTAAGTGCTAATGACCAGGCTGTGGCCTGAGCATGACTGAGTGTAGGAATCATCGGAGCACAAAGAGGAGAGGTGGATAGGAGCCCACTTTTATTGCTTTGGTCTTATCCCCTCTAGTCCCCTTCCCTCCCTCTCTGTCTTCTCTCCATCTCTCTCCTTCCTTCGTCTCTACCTCTTTTCCATATATCCTCTTTTGTACTATGAACTTGTATCTACCTCTTTTTTCACCCTAGTGAAAGTGTTTCTTCTACACATTCAACACCCAAGATGATACACATGCAGCAATCTCAGATCTGAGGACCACGCGGGCCAAACAGATTGACCACAGGGCATCGGGATGTCAGTCGGCAGAACTGAGTCACCAAGGTGTGAATGCACGTGGAAGGCTGGAGCTCTCCATCTGAAGAGCTGGGTTGGCATGTGTTTCTGCCACACACTAAAAGTCTAATATTTTGGTTCTAAGGGTATAAAATTATGTTCAGTGGATTTGGTATACGAGGTTTATTCCTGCCCATGGATGTTCTACTCCTACAATCATGTCTATATAGGCAAAACAGAGGCATGACATCAGGTTTGAAGCATGATGATTTGGTTAAATTAGTTCAAAGTCTCCTATTTTCTTCATAATTCTTTTGTTTTTTGGGGGGAGGTCTGTTTCTACATAGACATTCAGATAATGGCATTTCTTTTTCACATCACTATAGTTAGGTACAGCCTTAATACCACTAGCTTTACATATTTTTCATTCTCAAATTAGCTTGAGAGAATAACAGGATTTTTGAACTTGTCTTCCATATATACGTAAAATTCAAAATATGCCTGTAAAAAGATTAAACAGAAATTAGGGATGCTAAATATCCCACATTAGAGGAACAAACCTGAGTTTAAAAAAAAAGCCATCCATAGTTTAAATTTCCTGCCTGCAGGGCATGCTACACCTTACATCCTCTTAAATTCCACAGGTAATATAATTTATATTAAATGGACAGGTCCCAGCAGAAATTTGTACTGGCGCCAGGCAAAACAATTACTTTGATGTGCTCTTTTGAAAGTATTGCGGCTCCCAGGTACAGGGTTTACACGCAGACAAACAGTAGAAAGTTTAGATGTACTTTCTGCTATTAAAATTATTAAACTGCTAACATGTAATTACTGAGTATCATATACATACAAAACTAATCTATCTATTTGTGTTTTTTTAACCAACAGTTAAAAAGTAAGAAAAATTAAAGTCAGACAGTCTGATAGTTTGCTAAGCTACAGCTTCCTAGAAAAGAAAGCAAAACAAATCTCTGCCAGCGGATGTGTTCAAAACTAAATCTTTTTAAGGTGATGGCAGGATGTAAGTTGTAAAGGCAATTACGGCGGAATTCAGGTGAGGCCAAAGTGCATCAAGATTCCAGCTCTGTAACAAAAAGTCTTTGGCTGGGTTTCGACCACGTTGCAGGAAGTCCTCAGCCTACACAGGAGCTGGGTTCCAAAGCCTGTTTGTAAATTGACTGTCTGGAAAGCAGAATAAACTTTCTTATTGAAATTGTGACGGTTAAAACCAGGAGCATTTATTAAGTTCCCATTAGGCGTCAGGTAAGTTGCCAAAGATGAAAGTCCCTTCAAGGCAGAGACAGATGTAACTGAACAGTCACAGCCTGGGCTGTAAGAGAGATGCTGTGGATGAGTGGGGAGAGGAACATCCGATCTGCCTCTCAGCAACGACTGGGGCCAGAGTTACCTCACAGTGAGAATGCAAAGGGGGAAAGAATAAAAAGAAAGACAAAAGGAATAAATAAGAAGGGATGGCGAGAAGGAAGCGACGGAGAAGACACGTGAACAAGACTCTGCTGAGATGGGAGAAGTGTGAAGACATTGGAAAGTACGAGTAAGAAACTGTAGAGAACAGGAGAACAGACAGACCGAAGAACAGAATGACTGTGTATGTGTGAGGGATCGCGAGCTGGGGAACGGCCCATGGCTCATGCCTACACTTCCCTGAGCCTGTTCCTGAGGGGGGAGACGAAGCCTAGGACCTACAGAGGCTGTATTTGTATGCAATGGATGTTTCAAAGTCAAGCACGGGTAATCCAGAGCCTTTTATACCATACCATAACTCACCATAAATATAAGGTAAGGTCCCACAAATTCATACCAGATCTTAGGCAAATTCGTGGTCCACTTGATTGTCTAATTTGTCCTTTTTCCTCCACAAGTATTTAGTTTCCTCTAAATGCTTAATTGGCAGATTCTATAGATATTGTTATGGTCTGAATGTGGCTCCCCTAAATTTATACCCTGGAAATCCTAACCCCCAGAGTGATGGTATTAGGAGGTGGGGCCTTTGAGAGGTGATTAGGTCACGGATGGCATTAGTGCCTTTATGAAAGAGGCCCCAGAGAGCTTGGGTGGCCCCTTCTACCATGTGAAGACACCAACAAGAAGTCTGCAGCCTGGGAGAGGACCCTCACTTGACCATGCTGGCACCCTGATCTCAGACTTCCAGCCTCTGGAATTGTGAGAAATAAATTTCTGTTGTTTATAAGCTACCTAGTCTGTGGTATTGTGTTATAGCAGCACTAAGATAGATATGGGGTCAATTTTATTTAAAGGAGTAAAAAATTGAGTAATTTGGTGTAATGAGGCAGTCAAGCTACATTTGTAAAGACTGGAGAGCAGTGGTAGAAGCTGAAATGTCCTGCCAAAATGGAACTTATGTCACAGTAGTAGTTGATACCACCCAGAAGCAGTAGAAGGACTGGAAATTATGTTGGAAACCCAATTACATCATTACTATCCAGTGCAGCTGCTTAATCCCACGTCTACCACATCCCAGAACCACTCGGCCACAACAGGATTGTTACCTAGAAACATCCTTACTGGAAAAATTAAGCACTTGTCCAATAATTTCCTGTTAATGACCAATTTCCCTAAATGTTGGCTTGTGTGCCTCCTAAGTGGCCACTCCATCTTCTGTTCCCTATTCCCAAATTGCTGTCATTAATGAAGAACTCCCCAAAGACTAGGCCTTCCAGGTGCTTCCAAAGAGGGGCATAGACTCCTCTTTTAATTTCTCCATCATTTTTCCCTCATGCTTGTTAATCGTTGAGTGATCTCCTAACTTCGGACAAATGCTGTGAGGCCCAGAACTCTCTGCACAGGACTCCACCAGAGCACTTACCTCTTTTTATTGAAGTTGACAGTTCACGTGCCTGGCTTCCACTCATCTTCACCTACAGGGACGGCCCCTTCCCCTTGGGAACAAGGTGTTAACCTTGCATAGATCCTGGCACATTGTAGAGGATCCGTAATGGTGAACGGAACCCAATTTAATAGGGTCTTGATCTTTAATCTTTGTAGCAATTATGACACTATATTTGATGTTGAACCTCTGGAATTACTACTAAGACTCTAACAGTCAGCTCCTAAGCTTGTAAAACCTTATAAGCTTGGTTTCCTGCTCTCAAAGAACTTACAATCTAAACAAAGAATAATAAAACTCAAAATCCTTCCTTTATAGGACTTAATGTTCAGCATAATTTATTTTTAACCTCTTTCATTTTGATCCTTTTCTCTAATGCCCTTTTCTCCTCCACCCCTCTAGCCAGTACCACCAACTCTAACCAGCATCAAACAAAAGTTTCCCAAGAGGCCTTTTGTGAGCTGAACCAACCCACAGTCCAAATTCCAAGCACTGATGGTGCGGAAGACTATAGAGTGGCTTCCTTGCTCAAGGATGGGAAACAAAACCACACATCACTGAGACTTCTGCTTAGCTTCTCCCTTCTGAAGCCACAGAACCCACCAATAAACAAAGATGTATATAAACACTTATTAATGAATGTTGCTGGGCTACTGCAGACCCACTTCTGTAGGAATCAACCTTCAAGGGCTCAAGTAAAATGACAACAAATCTGTATGCCTATAAGATGCTATCACCAGAGGCACTGACCTCCTGGGTGACTCTGCACAGTCCCCCTCACCTCTCTCACAAGACTTCCAAAGGAACTCCCACTCTGGCCATTGTTACATGTGCCCTCATGGTAACTTCCCGACATGAGTTTAGCTGCAGGCTGATGTCTAAAAGTTCAGGCACTATAAAAACTGGTTTATTGGATGCAAAAGAGAATTAGGACTTCAAAGACTCTTACTCTGTCAAATTAAATTAACATATGGAACAGCAACTAAGCTATGATTGGTATTCACAGCATCAGCTCTTTGGTAAGGCCCCGGCTGGTTGTGAACACAGCTTGCTCACTGTTTTAAGCGAGCTGTTGCTGGTCTATTCTGGTTACTTAGAAGAATATTTAATGATGTGGGAAATGCTCACAATAAACAGTGAAGTGTCAAAAGCTGAATACAAGTATAATCCAAGTTTTTTAAGTAAAATAGGCACTACATTACATTTAGTGTTAAAAAAATTCTTTACTTCATATATAAAAGAATTATACCAAAATATTAATGCTGACCTCCTCTGGATAGAAGGATTAAAGGAACAACTTTATTTCTTGTACTTTTATGAATTATTCAAAATTTCTAAAGAGAAGGTATTCCTTTAATAATCAGAAAAAAGAATTTGTGTTTTTAAAGAAAATACATGTTTAAAGAAAAATATTCCTTATGTAAGTAGAAACATGCAAAAAATAGTGTGCATAAACAGAGGGAAGCATTTACATGTAGCTTATTGCACTGTGTCCCTCTTCTCAGGACAAGTGTGGCCGAGTGCTCATATGCCTGTGTGACAGAGGCAGTGTCCACGCACAGGACAGGTTTTGGCATCAAGTTATTTTATTTACCTTTTTGTTTATTTTTCTTTCTATCTTTCACCTAGAAAGCTGTAACAATGAACAAATAAAGTAACAGAATAGTGGTAAGATTTTTTTCTTTTTTCCTGGAAGAGAAATCGGTTTCAAAATATAGTGGAATGCTATTGAAGAAGCTTGATTAAGATTTAAACAAAATTAGGTAGGCCAAAGCATGAGAAATAGACAATATTCAATCATTTCTGTCTTACAAAAACAGCAATTTCATTTGGTTTAACTGAATACATCCATATCACTAATTATATACAATAAATACCTATTTTAGTATTTATCCTTATTCCCCTGTCATATATATATATATATGCATTTAAGTGTACAGCCACTTTGTTACAACCTACTCCCAAAATAATCAAAAAGCCAAACCTCTAAGAGAAAAAAAGTTAGGACATGTATTCCAAAGTCTGATAGAAATGATTTTCTATTCATCTGCAAGTTTTTGATATTTTTAAATGCTGTTTCACTCCACAATTCACCTAATCAAAAGCTGACTTGGCTATAGAGTTATATATATACAAGATGCTTAAGAGTTTTAAAATATATAGTCAAATTAGTAGGGAATTTAACCCCCAAAATATCAAAATAATCGTTTGAATCAATTAACGGACCACATCACTCAGAATCATTAGACCAACCAATTGGGCCTATCTGAACCATTCTGTGTGCATGTTGCTTTATCCATTTATAAAATAGCAATACTTTACCTGTAAGCTTGCAACAAGAAATTGGTTAAAGAACAGTTGCTAAGGAATTGGGGGGAGGGGGGTGGCTTGCATGTTATCTTGACTCTGGATGCTTTTCACTGTGAAAGATAGGATCTGCGACAATGATATGTTGAAAGAGAGTACCTGATAATTGTACAGTGATTGATATTCAAAGTAATTTTAAAACGAATTGCTCTGCGACTTGCAATTGTTAGATGAGTTTGTAATTGAGAAGCAGACACAGTGACTGCCATGCTTTGATCACTCAGCAGGCGGCTTGAGCCAAAAGACAGCATTGGGTGGAAGCAGTAAATCCAGATTCTAGTCCTAGCCTCTCAGCCCAGGAGTTCTATGACCTTGGACAAATCTCCCAAACCTCCCTAGCACAGGGTCCTCTGGAAAACGAAGCCAGTGATTTATCTGTCGGGTTAAGTGGTGCTTTGCAAATTACTCTACAAATTCAAGATATTATAATTACTATTCATGACAATCACTATGTGATGTGCTTGGTTTTGTTATTTACTATTACTGGCAAATATAACTCCACCTCCCCCAAATAAAACATTTCCTCTTTATTTCCCCTAGGAAATCAAGCTGCTCTAGGCAGTTATCACGAATGTAAATTTGTCCATGTTGAGTTTTGTTTCATTCTAGCAACAAAAATGAACGTTATCTGTTATCTGCTAATTATCTACAGAAGCCCATATCTCCCCAGTCAAGAAGCCAGTAGACCTGACATAACTATGGGTTCAGATATTCTTTGATTCAATCCATATTCATTTTCAAGACGAAGGAACACTGCCCTTGGAACAAAAACAGTCTCTCTAGGCCACGAATGCAGTGTTTGACAGGGCTGTCAGAAACATTTTGCTAACATCTGACCTAAATAAATATTCACTGTGACACTTCGAACCTTTTCTATTCGATCCTTTTTACAATGGCTCCTGTTAACCAGGGACCCTTGCTCTGCCCCAGCCACCCCATAACGTCTCTGGCTGCCTGGTCTCCAATCTTTTCAGTTTTCCCCAGAAGGTATTCCCCACTCAGATCACATTACTGTGCACTCGGCATTTCTCCAAAGTTTCCTAATAGACTGCAATTTATGTTGCCTCAAACTGATGACTTAAAATAAACCAATTAATTTAAAAAAACCCTGTTTCCCTCCATTTTCTAGTGTACATTGACCATTTAAATATTTAACTTTACAGCATGATTTTTCAGGCGCTGCTTTACTGAAGTGTCCCAAGTTTCTGTCCTTCACCTGCAAAGCCACTAATTCCAAATCCCGTGTTTTGTGGAAAATATATAAATAAATAAGTCCTAGGTCGAATCACAATGAAATATAAAGCCACTAAAGGGAGATGGTATTTCCAGGGACACCTCATGTCCTGGTGCTTGTGTTTTGTTTTTTAAATATAGATATATCCTTGGACCAATATTTATAAATAACATATTCTCTCTTCCTTCTTTTATGTCACACTTCAGCTTGCTTTATTTTCTTTCTAATCACACTACCTGGTTTGTATGACCATCTTACTCTACATAACTGAGATATGAAATTTTGAATTAACAGTGGTACGTAGCACGTTACCATTTTGTATGGACAAGAGGAGAGTGAGGAAGTTGGAATTATGTTAGGCCACACTTCATTAAATCCTGTGGCTTGAGCGGTAAACAATATGGTTGTGTCAGAGATGACCGGCAAGATCAGAATATGGTTCTCTACTTTCCTCTGAATGTAAAAGATACCAGAACACTCTGTTGTCTGTTCCATCCCCTCATTTCTGGGCAGCTGTTTTCTCATCCTGTGCTATCTACTCCCGAAAATGGACTGGTCCTCCAGAAGTCACTTGGTTTTGTCCTCACACTTGTTGAAAGCATTTCCCCAGGCTCAGTGTGGGTTCAGGAACGATATACAAAAGAATATAATTTTTGTTTGCTTTGTTTTATTTTCTAGGAGCTCTTTGGGTAAAAATCTTTTCAGTATTTTTTAATCAGAAAGACCTGAACTCAAATCCCACCTCCATCATTTATTACCAGTATGATCTTTAATTTTGTGTAAAATGTCCCATTTTTGTGTAAATGGAGATATTAGAACCTAGCTCACAGAGTTCTTTAAAAGGTTAGTCTTGAGGAATGTGCCTGGTACAGAATAAAGGACATAACAGATGTTGATATTGTTGGTAGAATGCTACCATTCTATGGAAACAAATTCAGATCATCATCGGCCTTCACAAATTCATATCAATTCTTCTTAAGAAAATGAGATTGGCTCTTTAGTTTTACCAATTATTTGGAATGGAAGAAACATCTTCAAAGTGAGATGATCCATATTGTGCACAGACATTTGAACTTAACCTGGAGAACAGGGATCAAGTCTTACCAGTCTCTGGGTGGAGCCATGAATGAAGTTGGGCACATAGCTGGTTCTCAAAAAATAAACTGAGATTTTTTTTAAAAGTAAGTTAATAAACACCATCAATTTTTGCTATACTCGAAGCACAATTCTATGGGCCTAACACAAAAAACTTAGTTTTCTGACATACTTCATAAATGTCAGAGATAAGCACTTCATTAGATTTTCAAAGACAAAGTAGGTTAGTTTTGATGACTTTTCTTTCTTAGGTTTGTGTGTGTTTGTGTGTGTGTGTGTGTGTGTGTGTGTGAGACTCTCCATTCTGTTTGAAAGTTCTGCTGGTGTCCTTGGAATAACAAAGGCCTAAAAATAGGGCTCAACAGAAATTTGTGAAGAATTTATGGATTCAGGTTCTAAGGTTTCCATCGTCTGCTATTATCCTAGTAAATTATTAACACTGGGCTCTCTGGGAGAAAAAATGTGTGCATATACATACTTACATAAGTTTATTACAAATTTTGTGATATACAAACTGTACAGCAAACAATCTCAAATAATAATAAAATATACAATATTCTTATTGTAAATTCCAAACACCTGTAACTTCAGTTTGACTTGCTATTTCTTGCAAAGTTCACTATCAGTTTTTATAATTCTATCACCAAGTATAATGTCACAAAGTCAGACTACAAATCAATGCTCAATTACTATTCAGTTCAGCAAAGAAATAGCCATGTCATTAACAGTGAGTGCAGTGCCTACTGAACACAGGTTGATATGTTTGTTTACATTAATAAGTAAGACCAAAGTGAAACAATGAAGGCAGAACTTCACTCATTCATTGATAATGGGAATGACTTCTGCACTGAATTGGATAATCGTTTTTTTTGCTGAGGAAGACTGGCCCTGAGCTAACATCTGTGCCCATCTTCCTCTAGTTTGTATATGGGATGCCGCCAGAGCACGGCTTGATGAACAGTGCATATGCCTGCACCCGGGATTCGAATCCACGAACCTTGGGCTACCGAAGCGAAGCATGCGAACTTAACTATGCCACTGGGCCAACACAGGGTTAATAGTTTTTGAATACTTGAAGAATATTTCCTCATATTTTTTTGTACATTCACAATGTTTTTTTTGTGCTAGTCACGATGTAAAGGCTACAGACACAACAGTCAAGTTTAACCTGCATTATTAAAATGTCCTCAATGACCTTCTTAAGTCTGGACAATCAGCAAAATGATACATCAAGCCCTATTTGTAGCATTTGCTCACTTCTGTGGCATACACGCTCCACCAATGTAGCTTGTCATCAGTGAACATAGAGGTGGAAAGAGATGCACAGTGGTACACACTATTTTCTCTATATAGATACACTAAACATAAATAACTCAAGAGCATAAATAATAGTAACATCTAGTAAAATAATTTGGAAATGATGAGCTTGGTGTATTACCTTTTTTTTATGAGGAGCTGACATCTGTTGCCAACCTTCCTCTTTTTACTTGAGGAAGATTCGCCCTGAGCTAACATCTGTGCCCATCTTCCTCTGTTTGATATGTGGGTCGCCTCCACATCATGGCCGCCGACCAGTAGTCCATGCCTGGGAATGGAACCTGGGCCACAGAAGCGGAGCACACCGAACTTAACCACTAGGCCATGGGGCTGGTCCATTACCTTTGTTTTTGAGATAATTTATTTAAATAAGTATATACTTTAATTTTAATACCTGCACACCATAAAATCTCCCTTCATAACTCTGGCTAGTTTGGGTCTATCTAGCTTTGTCTGTAAACAGGGGAAATTTAGTGAATCTTCAGAAATGACTAGAGATTTTACTATAAAAATTGGGCTAATTTTATTCTTAGTGGTCTTCTCGAGAACAGGGAACCATAAAATTGTTCCTGTGGTCTCCATCCCCTGCTCCATGCATTTATTACCGTTCACAGAGTTGGTCAGTCTCCTTTGAAATAGTTGGTCCTCGAGCAGCAGCTAATGTGGGTACTAAGAGGAAAAGTTGATGCCACTCTTCTGGTTCCTATTTGAATTGCGCACGAGATTCCAGACTGATAAGCTCTGATCTTTGACACTCTGTGCTCTGGACCAGGAACAGGTTCTACCTAGGTTAATAACACCCTGGAAAGGAATCTTGGGGAGAAGAGCTTGACCACACCCTGGGGTGAGAACAAAAATTAGTCCTCAGAACATTAGCGTGGGAAACGCTAAGCCATTTGGTAACTTGATATCTACCACGTTCGTGTAACAAAGTCTCATCATCTACACATTTAGAATGCAGTGAGGCCCTGCTAGAGAATGTCGAGACTGATAATTACTGTCCTTTCCCTCTAATTGAGAGGTAGCAATGACTGAAATAATCCACGGGGACCTCAATTCAAACTAATTGTTTCCACTGTCAACAGAGTAAACATGACCTAATTTGCTACTAGTAATTAGAAAAATAATCCAAAATAATGAAGTAATTATCCTATAAGTCAGGGTTTTGGAAACACAAACTATTCAGATCACAAAAAGTTTTCCCTCTTCATTGGATTTTATTATTTATTTATTTATTATTTTATTAAATTCCCCCAAACAGCTGCCTCGATGTCTGACTTTGTGAGAAGTAGAAAAACCTGAGTGTCAGGAAGGTGGTTACTGAGGTGGCAAAAGTGTTGACTGGTCAAGTGTGATAGTTCATGATGGAACTAGAAATGTCAGCTTTCCTAAGATGCAGTGGGATATTTGTAAATCCAATGAAAACTATCCAGAGATGAAAAGTCTTCAATTCCCATCATAAAAATAACACAATCTGGAAAATAATCACTTTCTTCCTCAGAATATAAAATCCTAAAGGGTACAAACCAAGGTAAAATGTCTAGCATGTAGAGAATGGTCTAGAATGAACTAAGCTTTTCCTCAATAAGCATCTAAAAACTTGGCCAGAAAGTATCCACTGAATTTCCTATGCCAGAATTCTTCTCATCCAGAGATAAACTTGATTCAAACCCTCATCTCCCTCTGCTCAAACCTTCCGCAATACAGAAAATATCTCGCGATTATCACATCATAGGGCAGATTTTCCAAAGTGTACATGTCCTGTGGTGATAAGGAAGAAGGCCAATGAAGTAACAGAGTGAATTTTGAAGCAGGGGAAAGTAGGGTCTGAAGGGATTATGGGGAGGAAAAGTTAAATGTAGGTACTCTAGAGAATAAATAAACATTGAAAAGGACTTGTTCCCCAACGTGTCATAAACTACAAGCTATGAAATAGAAGGATATTTGGAAACATTTGGATATTTGACTAAACCTTTAAGTTTTCATCTGCTTGGAAGCATGAGTTATAATCAGACAAGGGGCAAAACAGGACGAACACAGCTGTTGCAGTTTGCCAGACATAGATGGAATCTGGCTCCATTACCCTCCCTCTAACGCTGTAACCTCCCTGAGCCCCAGTTTCCTCATCTGTAAAATGGGAATAATCATAACACGATTTTGCAGGGTTGCCAGGAGGATTAAGGATAATGAGTCAAGTGCTTGACATAGTTGGTGCACAAAACACAGTTGCTATCGCTGGGATCATAATAGATAAATACGAAATTTCAGCCTTTAAAGGATGTCGAATATATTCAATAACCATATGAATGAAATACCAGAATATTAAATAATACAGATATTTAAAAACTCATGAAGCTTTCTTAATGGAAAAAAAAAAACGATGCCTAGTTAGCACCCTTTCGGGCCTGGCGTCCCAGGCTCTGCAGGAAACACCAGCCACGGCAGGTTTCCGTTGAGACTGGGAGGCTCCAGGCTGCGAGAGTTGCAAAAGGGATTGCAAAGATCAGAACGCTGGTTCATGATTTACGATAGATTACACTGAACTGATTACAAGAAAGAGCGTTAATCGAAACACAAAACCTGAAAGAAAATGAATAAAATACTGCTCTGCCAAACAGAATGGTTTTTTACCTGGTTGTGCTAGCTGTCAAACTCTTTCCCTGCTTGACCTGGAGCACCCGTATGTTGAAAACTGACCAAGGTCGGGGTCTTGGGGGGCTATGAAACAGCATCACCACATCTTTGCTGCGAAACAGCATGGTATCAGGTTTGTTACCTGATGGGATCTGAGGTTCATACTGAAGCATCCACACTTAACCAGGTTACATCAGAACTAAAGTGAAGAATATCAACAGCTTGTGCAAACGTGAAACCGCTGTGCTCTCCTTTCCCATGGATGAATCATTTAACTTTCCTATTTCTCCAGGAGAAAAGATAAGCACTGCTCCTTACCCACCACTGCTCACCCTAACATCCCTTTTGAATTTTAAAACTCTGTTCTGTACTCTTCCTTGCTTTGTGCTCTCGCTGACCAATCCATTTTTGTTCTTTTTCCTGGGCCCCCCTATCAAGATGGAACATAAGAAAATGCATCAGAAATAAGCAGAACGCCTCTACTAGGATGCCTAAAACTCTACTTATTCCCAAGTTACATCACAAAGATTTCCATTTAAAATAAGATTTTTTTCCTCTTAATTTTTCTTGGAAACTTTATAAAATGATATAGATAATACGATTGCCTGTCTCTAGTTCGTGATGTCAATTTCTTTTCATCAACAACTAGTGTGATGTCACCCAAGATTATTCTGACCCTACTTCTCACTCCTTTCCAGGGGTCGGGTTTCCACGAACCACTTCGACATTCTTCTTAGAGGTGGTCAGTGAACCACAGTGACTGAGGCTGCCCTGTGAAGTCTGGTGCTGACAACACAGCTAAGGATGCACCAGGCAGAGCAGCGCGGGAAGTGAGAATCTCATGGGAAGTGTTGGCTCCCACACTCACTCATCACAACGACCAGATATTTGGGGTAATTAAATGCCAGCATGTAAGAACGATCTCTAAAGCAGATTCTTCATGCAGTGCTCCTCCAATGTTTAACCAATTAGGAAAACACAGACCTCCCTGCAGGCTGCGGAGCAGAACTACTATAGATCCATTTATAGAATCATCTTCTGTCCAACAAAGGCCTGCGATTGGCCTTTGACTTACGAGCAGCAGCAAAGGTCAGGAGATCTGCTTCTAGAAATGGCCCTGCTTCACACACACTGAAATGTACATTCATAAAAAGAAAGGAGAGGCAACGACTAAGAGGAAGAAGGAAAAAGACTAAGAGAAGAAAGAGAGAAAGGAGAAAGAGAGAAAGCACCACACCTCTGACAACAGCAGCTTTGTGACCCCTCTGGTAATGTTACCCAGTTTTGTTTATCATGAAAAGATCCCATTAATGCCTCAGTCCCATCAAACAGCAGACCGAGTCCATGAATGGCACCTATCAGAGCCCAGGGTAAATCCAATGATTAGAGGGAATTCGCCAAAGGGCCTTTGTAGCTGAGAAAAATGCCTACTCCAGAGTGGAATGCAGAAAATTCCTGGGAGCACAGGCCCTCCTTTGTTGGCAGTCTGGCAGTATTCTGGAGCAAATAAAGGGACACAAATGGGATCTTAGATGCAATGAACATTTGAAGAAAATGTTTTTCAAAGACCTCCTTGAAACCTTCCTTTAAAAAACCCCCCAAACTATTACTCTGATAAAGACGAACTACAGAACTTCTACCCAAACCCCCGTTTTATAGTATTGCATAACCTTGGAGATTCTCAACAGGAAGCTAGTTTTAGTCAGATCCCCTTTGTCCCGCTGAGTTTCCTGGTTAAACAGTAAACCAAAGTTAAAACTTTACAGATAAGAAAACACACACGTGCACACACATTCACTCACTCACCTCAAATTTACTGACAGAACAAACTGAGATTTATCATAACATAAAAGCATCAGCAAGGAAATGAGATAGCACAGAATACTGAGTTGAATGTATTAACCAAACTCAGGCCAGAACAAAGCAACAAGAATATGCTGAGCTATCACCATTATCAAAACATGCATACAACCAACCAGAAGGAAAATCTGCTGGGCAGACTGAACAGGACGAAGAAGGGAAAGGAAGGTGTGAGGACCCCAGACATCAGTGAGCTCTGCTTTCATTTATTCTGTGCACAAGAGCAATGTCTATTTCCCGGAACCCTCACTAAAGTGTGGCACAAACACCATGACTTAACTATTTTACCATTCAGCAGCCTGGGTCTAGCAGAGCATGCAAGAGGAATGCTGGGACCACTAGACTTATTTTAGGATGTTTTCCTGGAGAAAACAGAATCTTTCAGTTTTATTGGGTGAGGAGAAGCTGAGACAATAGAAAGTGAATCAGAACCCTAAGGTACAGTGGCGTTGTAAACCTTAAACCTTAGGTAGTTGTCAGGAAGGCGTTTGGTACATCTGAATTTCTCATTTCTCTAAAAAGGTTTTCCCCCCTCTTCCTAAGGCCCAAACAATTTTAATGACTTTTCTGCACAATGTGCCCCTAAGTGTAATACCTTGCCTCATAAATCTTGTTATAGACTTATTTTATGTTCCATTTTAATGTTTGCTGGGTGGAGGGAGGAGCAAAGGAATAATCATGTAATTCTAGTTGAAGGTTTTCCTCCCCTTTCTCTTGGGCTGAAATCTAATAAAATATTATTTATTTGCATCTTTGGAGAGCTATTCACTAACATTTTTCAAAACTGTAGTAAAGTGGTTGCAAAGGTGGTGTCTTTATTGCTTTGCAAATGTTGTTCATTTTATTATTGTTTTGAATGCCATTTTATGTATCCATGTACCAGTGGATTTACATTATGAAGCTGTATTAGGATGCTATTTGGGGTATACACAACAAATCCAAATCTTTGGATTGTGCTTCTCATACTCACTTCTGTTTGCCCATGCAACCATATAAAACATTTTCCCCAGACTTCCCTTCCAAATAATTGAGCATACATAATTGTGGGGTTATTGCATCACTGTTTATGACCAACTTTGCCCTTTCTAAGAGTTATTCCAGTAAGTCTCTACCTTGGGGTGTACTCCCATAAAGTTTATACATCTGTGCTCTGAAAGGGAGAGGTCAATTTTACTTTTGCATCATTAAATATACAGTTTTGCAAACACTAATGAATGCAATACTTTCTCAACATACAGGATGGCTTGAAAAACAATTGGCATAACTTTCCTGATGCATTTTGCAAATTTCCTCCCATGTCTGGACTGAAAAAGCTTTATTATTAGAGTTCTTATGAATAAAATGTTGGTTTTGCCAATGTAAAAGAAAATCTATTGGAAAGAAATGTCCAGAGCAGAAATAAATTTAAGCACAAGACAAAGTAAGTGCTCTCAGCGACCCCGATTCAGGATTCCCTATAAATGGAGTGTACCTCTCCACCACTGTAGAGTTCTCTGAAATCTTGCCAAATGCATAAATCCTGGAAACATCTTCTAAAAGATAAGAATGAGCTTGGAAAATAGATCATCAAAGAAATATGCAATGCCTATAAAATAAACCACACACATACACACACAATTTTCATTTACCAGATCCTCTTTCACAAATCTAGCAGATGGTAGAGTTTTAAAACTGAGTTTTTCAAACTGCAATCTGATTTTCTATTTAAACCAGAATCCTTAGCATGTTAAAAAATATATGCAGTGGATATAATACAAACACCAGAGGCCCATAACCCTGCTCATGTTAAGTGGGCCAGTGGAAGAGAAGAATTAATAAGAGCTGTGAATTCAAAAACATAACACTACTTGTTAGGTATATAATTTTTTACTCCTCTATATCATTTCTTTATAGTGCTCCAATCTAAAGAAAAAGAAAATGAAAAAGTACCATCACAAACACTCTACTTCAGCTAGTGACATTTTGGGGGGCTCTGAGCAAAAACACACACAATGATAAGGAACAGCTATCCTGGGCAGACTGGACTCTAAACAGAGTCGGAAAGTCAGACATCAGTCTTGCTTTTTCTCCTCTTGGAAAACTCAGACCATTCTAATATTTTCCCCTTTTGATCCCTATTCCCCAAAACTGGACCAATTAAACTTTTTGTCACTTCGTTGCTTAATTCTTGGAACTACACCTCAGTTAGCTCTTTGTCAGCAGAGACTCTCAGGCCAGCTGTAAACCACGAAGGTGGAGGTCAAACAGAAGAGGGTTCTCACCAGCCATTGTTCTGGAACCCTACACTGTTCACTAGGGATAAACACCTCGAAGAAGGAGCTAGTCGCAAAAACAAGTTTTGTTCTGCATCCACTTACAAATACTAATATATAAAACCTCTAAGTAGACTCAATGCTACCCCCTTGTCTGTCCCCACATTTTAAGCTTGTGTTCTCTGGAAGAAAAAGAAATCATGTTAAAGATATAAAAACTATAACCAAAGAGGTTATTTGTTCTTTTCAAATGGATCTGTTCAGCCTGTATTCATACGACGCTGAATTCTGGAGTGCCCTGTCACGACGGATCTCGTGAGGCTAAGTGCCTCGGATCTCAGCTGTGACCACACCGATGTGAAGAGACGGTAGATGTTGCAGTGAACAAACGGGTCTTGCCTCGGCCCCTAAAGGTCCTCCTGTGCTAACAGCAATTAGGGAGCCGAACTGTAATTTCACCCCTCCTTCACGCAGGACCTTGTCTCCCCTCCTACAGGAAATGGGGGCCGAGTTAGCGGGGCATGACTCTAATAGGAATCTGTGACTATGGAGCAGTGTAGCCATCAGTATAAATCTGTCATAGACACACTCGCAGAGGAAGAGGGACTTCCATACACTGCAGCCTTTACACTTTTTGATGCGGATACAGATTTATGGCACGCGGGAACCAGAGAGCCTTTGAGCCAAAGGGGCCCTGTGAATCAAGGCCATTTTGTAGGTTTCCGCCGCTCAAAAGAGCTACACATTTATAATTGTGCTTGAAGTCAGCCCCCTTCCAGCCCCAGGAGGCAGCACCATTTGGTTGAAATAAAACTGAGGACTTTTCCCAACAGCTGGTCAGCTCGAGTTTTAAGTTTTACCAAGAGGATCAATGGATGGAGGATGGCTGAGAGGATCAAAAAGCATTATGCCAGACCTTCAGAGCCCCTTCCCCGACGACACCGTTCCCGTGTATCGGAGTCATTCAGAGCTGATGACTCCACTTTGAAGAGTCCCCATGCATTGTTCACCCAATACAGATGACTCTTTCACCAAGATCCTTAAAAACAATCCAACTGAGACCTTGAGGAAATGTCTAAAAAAGTTTCAGACAAAAAGAGAAAAAAGGAGTCAGCTAGAAGTAAATTAAAAGGCGGGCCAGAGTTGGCATTAATTAATTAAAAACACAATTTCAAAGTATCTCTAATAGAAGACTTCCTCCACGCAGCCAATATCTGATTCAGGGAGTGGCTCAGCAATCAAATCACACTTGGGACGACTCTCGTGGTGCTGGCAGGCCAAGTTCAATATTTTCCCTATGAGGCATGCCTGTACTATAAAAAGAATGTGATGTTTGAAAATGAGTGTCTCTGCTCTCTGTGTGCTGGCATTAAAAGCCTTTCCTAGCCCTCCTGCTACATTTCGAGAGTACAGTATGAATCACAATCATGTGGCGAGCACCTCCTTGCCAAATTCTTTCATGCTGCTACCACGGTGCGTTCCCTCTCAGGCTTCTGCCAGCAGCCTCTGTCCCCCGGCCAAGACCATCAGTGTGAGCGCCGGTGGAGAGGCAGAGCACGCCGCTCCATTCACCAACGAGGAGACAAGGAGGCACATTATTGTAAAAACCGCAATCGCTGAATTGCCTGAGTGGGCAGCAGGGGACAGAAGTCAGCTGAGAAATGAAGCAAAGAGCCTGGAGAGAAGGGACGAGACACACAAAAGGGAGTGACACTTTTAGAGTGTAGCCCCTGAGCCAGGCATGGGGTTGGGCTCTTTAAATTCAGGCTCTCATGTAATACTCCTGAGAAATGACCACTGACGTTCCGGTGAGGAAGCCGAGACCCGCAGGTATGAGAGAAGCGGCTTTGCTGCGTTACATAGCAATGGGCGGTCCAGCTTAGGCTGGAACCCAACCTTGTGTCCCCGTCTTCCTTCTCTCTACTCTGCACCTCTGATTCCACAGCTCAGACTTGGGGAAGCCAGAAACTGCTCTTCCGCCGTCTTGATCTTCTTAATATTTAAGCCACTCTCATAACTGCCATGCACATAATGCCACTCTCGACAATACATGTTGATGACAATATTTGTCAGCCAGATTCACATCCGTAGGACCCATCTTTCACCATCATGACCACAGAACCCACCGCAAGCCTAACAGTCATCCCCAAATGCTGCTCCAGGTCACAAAGGGAACTGGGAGAGTGTGTGGAGGAAAATATTATTCTAGTTCGACATCATGAATCACTACTGATGGAACAACTCAGAGTTTATCCCCTACTTACATCTGCATTTCCTTTGTGTTCATTTATTGCCGTGATTAACTACAGATTAATCGACTTGCCAGTTTTCTGGCCAAGTCTCGAGGAAGCCTAGCATTGTCTGGCCCCTAAGAGGCAGAAATGGATCATGAAACCAGAAAGCTCCCTGGAGTTACAATGCTTGTTTATCCCAGTCTTCTAAATGGTCTGTCAGGTATAAGGGGTTGGAATCAAAACCAGTATTGGAGGGGCTGAGTTTCCATGCTTCACATTAAGAAGACAACTTGTTCCAATGGCTGGGAGGAGGAAGAGACGGAAGAGAAGGTAAAGGAAGGACAGGAAGGTTCAATTCACATGCAAGAGTGTGCAGAAGATGAAGTAAAGTGGTCCTCTCAGTCTCAGCCTAATCCAAGAAAGACTTAGCCCTTCATGGAGTTCTGGTCTACCTGAAAGCAGGGTAGGGGTGGGGGTGGCGGGCATGGATTTTCATGGCACATGTACCCAGCTTGAGTCAGTGGTGTAATATGGCTGCCAAAAAAAAAAAAAGATTTACATCTTAGGCAGCATTATAGAAGTATATATTTAAAATAATACTAGGTGGTGGTCTCACTCTTTCTTTGCACTGAGCAAATCACAAGAATCTATTTATTAACAAAAGATTGAATAGGATTCAAAAAGGATTCAAAACCAAGATCTATTACTTTATTCAGCCCATCATTCATTTAACAAGCAAAAATTGTACACTTATTACATCTCAGGCACTGTGCTAAGGGTTGGACATATAAGATACATAACACATGGCCTCTGCCCTGTTGGAGTTGAATATAGTGAAATAATATGATGTTTTAAGTGCTATACTTAAATGGTGTCTTGTACTTGGTAACTACTAACTTTGTGGTATAATAATTTTCAAGATTTGGGCAACTCTCACCTTGCTTAGTGTTTTTGCTGATAAAATTAGCCCAGAGGAATTTGCAAGATTCTTTGCTACTTAACTACTCTGTGAGTTGGTGATGTTGCTGAAGGATCCATATTTGTAGCAATTATGGAAGAAATAAAAGTGGGTAAGCATTTGTGGGAAGACAGTCGGGATATTCTTTAGCGAAGAAGGTAGAAGACGTTTTCAGAGTGAAGTGCCATATAAGTGGAACTAGGGTGTAGAAAGAAATAGGTAGTTAAATACGACAGCTTTGAGGCCAACCTGCCCTGCCTGGCTCTATCACTTACTTATTAGCTGTTGAATTCCCCAGAAGATTATTTTACCAGTCAGGGCCATGGTTTCTTTATCAGTAAAATCGGGATGATAATAGTACTACCCATTGAATTATTGTGAGAAAGACATGAGATAACCCTCACAACAGCCCTGATGTGTACTTTCCCATGACATAAGCCATTTTCAAACTAAGATTTGTCAACAACTACCCACCTACCTCTTTAAAGTCTTACTCCAATTCATTCACTATTCTGCAAAGCTAGACTATTCTGTCCTACACCTTGTTGGCCTCGTGTACTGGGTTTTCAGTTAGCATTCTCTCTAGAGCATTCACTTGTTTCTATCTGTGTATACACAGTTATTTACTATACATTTACTATAACAGGTTGTCTGGACATCTACAGTGCATCTGAGCACCCTTGGTTTGTTGGGAAAGAGAAGAAACAAATGCCAGATAACACTGGCAGTTTGTAGTGCACTGAGGATTGTCTGATTTGTAGGAAAAAACCCTTTTTCTTTCCTGGAACTTGAGGAAAGAAAAAAGGTGATACCGTGTTAATTACAACAATAAGTCTTATCAAAATCCAAATGAAAGAAGTCTTAAATATCTAGGTGGACACTGGAGCTGATGTAATGAGAATAATAAAAAAGTTTAGGAGATGAAAATGGACACAATTAATATTTATATTAAGAAATGTTTAATACTTTGGATATTTTGGTGTAGTCCGGAGTAGGGTGACAGTAAAATTCACTCTAATAGTAAAAAAACAAAATAAAACAAGATATCAACCGTGTAGTCCTTCTTGCAAGTATAAGCTGAACAAGAGTGCATCTCTAAAAGGGGGTGATGTTCCCTGGGCCCGAGTCATCTTTGTTGTAAGCGTCACATGAGATACTCTGACCAAAATGCCTAGCACACTGTAGGCACCCTATACGTGCTGGTGAAGGAATCAATGAGTCAAAGGCATACACAAAGTTACATTCAAAGGTTTTTTTTTAAAGAAAATATCTGTGCCTCCCTTACTTACAAACTACATCCTATGTCCCTAAACCGCTACAGAAAAGGGCATTAATAACCTTAGAAAAACCAACTGCTTCATATAGTCTTTGTGACGGTGTGTGTGTGTGTGTGTGTGTGTGTGTGTGTGTGTAAATGAGAGAGATCAAGAGGAAACTCTAAAACCTAATGGGTGACCCAAAAGACACATAATGCCTGGGGGTAACGCAAGGAAGGCATGATGGCACAACTAGAATAATATACTCAAAAGCTGTTTTTTTTTTTTTTAAATAGCTTGTTTATGGCAGGCTATACTGATTATAGATATCTTACCATCGAGGTCCTAGTGATCAAATTCCAAGGAATCTTTACTGTTTAATTGTTTTAATTATAAAAGTAAAGATCTGACCATTGTTCT
Organism: Tapirus indicus; assembly: GCA_031878705.1. Lineage (NCBI taxonomy): Eukaryota > Metazoa > Chordata > Mammalia > Perissodactyla > Tapiridae > Tapirus > Tapirus indicus. The sequence goes on along the minus strand of CM062918.1, from coordinate 150,390,215 downwards.
CTAAGATTTTTAGAATTTCAGATTCTACGTATAAAATACTTTTCTTAATATTCTTCCATACAGTGATTCATTGGAATGACAACTTTAAAAAGCATAGTCAAGATAAGATTTTCATTGCTTTCATCGAACTGGCTTTAGAGCAAGTCATCAAACTTCCGTCTTTGAAATTCCCCACTAAAATAACATTGATTGCACAGGGGGCCATTTGTGTAATGAGCTCTTTATAGAAAAGGCATCACTTAAATTGCCAAATAAATAGAGTGAGGTAATTGGCTTTCTACGATCCTGGGCCATGAGGAACATGCATTACTTTCTAAATGAGCTCAAAGTCATTAAAAATCCCAAGCATTTCATAATCCAACCTATAGTTCAAGGGAGTCTGGCTTACTTATTAAGGCGCGCTGGAGGAAGGCAATGAATAACACAGGAAATGAGGAATTCAATGGACTGTGCCTTCAACTAGCAAGAGTGTGTTCGAGATAAGGCAGAGTGAAAGTGACCACTGCCAGTTGGCTCTTAGCTGGCAAATTGAGAAGCTTTGTCTGGAAATTTCTCTTGAATTCAACGGCATGCCCTGGTTGGATTTCCGCCTTTTCCCCCAAATACCTCTGTGTTCTCTTTAGTCAATGTCCTTCTCAGTAATTCCCTGCAAGAATGATGGATCAAGAGAAGCTGCTCCCCAGGAGAAGGAAACGGGGACCAAGGGTGCTAGAGTCTTGTGAAATGTCAGCTTGGAAGCAGTTTGAGAACAGTCCAGGTTAAATTCCACCCAGCATCCTAACCTCTTAAAACTGTGTACTCTTTCTAGTCAATGAACATTTTTAAAGAATGGAAACAAGAAAGCAACAAAGATATATATGTAAGCCAAGTTTAAAAAGTCTAATCTTTTAACATAGTAATTTGTTTTTTTAAAGACATTTTCATAGCATAGATATTTGATATCATCAGATCAAATTTTAAAACAATTTTGAAAATGTGACTCAAATTATAGTCATTAGTTATAAACATCTTTTCACATCATTGTTGTGATTATTATTATTTGAACCAAGAAATATGGGCGAGGCAGCCTGCCTTGAAACTATTTTTTAGAAAGGAGATTGGTTTGAGATATTTAGAGTGTACTGTAAGGTGCATGAATGATCCTGTTGCCTCAAAGCAAGCGATTTTCCTGCATGCTATTTATTCCCAGGGATTGCACACATTCCAGATGACATCACCAGGGCGCTAGTGCACAAGAAAATAAGCAAATGAGACACACATTGGCTCATGTGGCAAATCACCGGGTCTGCCAAATGGAAAAGAACAAAAACGGGGAGGGAAAACATTTTGTTTTCAATCTGCAAGGATATTAATAAAACTCAAACCCAGCATTCTGCGGCTACATTTCCCAGGAAGAAGGGTCTCTTCCGGCCAAAAGAACACAACAACAAAGTTTTGTATTTGAGAAATATGTATCTCGTGATGTCATTTTAAAACCCACTATTCACCATGACTAGAGCTGCAAACATATTTCTCTGAGACTCCGACACCAAGAAAAAAATGGAGGACAAATTCTACCTGAAATAATCTGCAGTTCACGGTAATTCAATTCAATTAGTGTAAGTGGACCCATTATCTGTCACAGCTTAAAACCAAAAGCTTCTCTAGATAAAATTCTAAGGAAACAATAAACAGTGAGTCATCGCTTACTGTCGTGCTAAAGAGAGGATAAAGTAGAAGAATATGGAAATTTCTTAGAAGACTTTCTATGCTAACGTAACTATAGACACCAGGGAGAAACGAAGAAGGCAAACTTTATAATGCTGAATATCAATTAAAAATAGAATCAGTTAAAAGGCTTATCATGATATAAAACTTACTGGACACAGTTCTAAGAAAATTCCATGATTAATAATATTCATTATCACTTATACAGCACTGACTAGTGTCAGGCACGATTTGAAGCACTTTACATAATTAACTCATTGAATGCCCTCAACAACCCATTATAATAACATGATGATCCCACTACAATTTCCATTCTGTGGCTGAGCCAAATAAGGCCCAGAGAGATTTAGAGACTTGTCCAAGGTCACACAGGTATTAATAGTAATAATATTTATATTAATTAATAAAATATTAATTACTATACTAAATTTTTTTAAAAATAAAATAAATTAATAAAATATTAATTAATATTATTAGCACAAAATTGAGATGAGGCTCACTAACAAAATTTCGAAGACTAATAAATGTTGAGAATTTAGAAGCATAATTATATTAGGATGTAAAATATTTGACAGATTCACTTAGTAAAGTAATAATGCTGACCTATTCAGACTGCTTACCTTGAGGATACAAATTATATGCATAAATGCACAACCTTCCTTAGAAATAGATAAAGGCCAGCACAAATAAAGTTCAAATTTTGCCTTCGACAGCAAAAGGAGATACACTTATGCATTAATATTGACCAGTCATTATCAACTGAGCAGCCCCAATTTGGTAAGAATGTTAATTTTTCCCAAGGGCCACTGGGCATGCATAGATATCAAAACATCACCTGAGATTATTTTTCCCAGTTTTTAATCCCTCCTTGAAACCTCTGATTTAAATGATAATACATACAAAAAAGACAACCGATTCATTAATTTATTTTTTTATTTTTTGGTGAGGAAGACCAGCCCTGAGCTAACATCCATCGCCAATCCTCCTCTTTTTGCTGAGGAAGACTGGCCCTGGGCTAACACCCGTGCCCATCTTCCTCCACTTTATATGGGACGCTGCCACGGCGTGGCTGACAGGCAGTGCATCAGCGGGAGCCCAGGATCCGAACCCGCGAACCCCGGGCTGCCAAGCGCGGACGAAACCGCTGCGCTACAGGACGGTCCCTGGTTCATTAATTTTAATCAGGTAGAATTTATTTGGAAAGCAAGCTTTCTTATAATCAACTGTGCCTCTTCCTGGAAACATTTATAATTTTTAAAGAGGTAGCCTTGGCCATAATGCAGTCCAGCCTCTGATTTACAGGAGAGAAAACAGTGACTCACGGGGAGTAAATTCAGGTTGGGATGAACATTAAGAGGGAGCAGGACACAGCCCAGCGGCTGACAGCATAGTAACACTTATTAGCTGAGTGACCTTGGGCAAGTTATTTAACGTCTCTAAGCCTTACTTTCCTGGAAAAAGTGGGAAATATTTCATGGGGTTGTTGTGGAAATTGAGAGAGCAAATACAGAGTACTTTGCACAATACCTGGCACCCAGTAAGGGATCAATAAACTGCCATTGTTGTGTCATTCTCTTTAGTAAGTGATTCAGAACCAGTTCTTGTCAGAACCAGATGTAAAGCACTTTTGGACTAAGTGTTATTATAAGCTGGTCTCTTATCCCTTCCATGTACCTGGGCCTAAGAGGGAAAAATCATGCATCGCTAGTGTTTTCCCCAAACGTGGTGTTATCCACCACCTCCTTTCTTCTTTTATCCCTAAAACAACCCTTCAGCCTTTTAGGAAGTATTTTCCATCAGAACATAACTCTGAAGTTGCACATTTTAAACTCGGGATCAGGAAGGCTCGGAATGAACCTTCACAAAGGGGGTCGGCACAGATTCAGGAAGTCTGAAAGGCACATTCCACGGCTCACGTGACCTGCTTCCTCTCATCCAACTTGGGCTCTTCCTGGAAGGGGGAGGACAGTCAGCCATTTGATTAAACATGCCAATAACATCAAAACTGCACAAATCATATCATCAACCTGATCTTAATTCAACTGTGCTTACCCCTGCTTGTGAAAAGCATTCCTGTTTTAAAAAACGTTTCGCTAACAGATCAGGTATTTATGAATGACGCCCTATCTTGCCTGCTTCGCTTGCATCTCCAGTCCTCGTTCAAATAAGACGAGCCAACACTGACTGAGGGCTTCCTGCGCGCCAGGCACTGTGCCCAGAGCTTTGTTTACACTTTCGCCTTTCATTCTCACCACCACCCTTCGAGGGAGGGCGGTATTATTCTCTCCCCCATTTTACAGACAAGATCACTGAGGCCGGGGAGAGTAAGCAAGTTGTCCAGGGTGCCATCACTAGCAGCAGAGCCACTAAAATCAGACAGCAGTGTGGACGGGTGCTCAGGGGACCTGGCTCCGCCACTGCCCAGATATGTCACATCCTCTCTCTGGGCCTCAGTTTCCCGTCTTTGAGAGGCCACAGCGCGCCTCGCAGCTCCCTTCCAGCCTGCCCTTCCGTGGCCTGCCGCTGCCGCGGCTGCTGTGGGCGGGCTTCTTTGTTTGCACTCTCAGCTGCTCTGGCCCCCTCCCGGGCTCTGCCCTGTTTTGTTTCTGCTGCTGGACCCACTACAGACGCGCTCCTGGCAGCGCAGCCCGGAGCGCAGCCGAGGCTTCCTCTTTCGCTCGGTTCCTGGCCGCTTCAGTATGAACAGAGAAGGTGAGCGGGGCCAACTGGCAGAAGCCACAGAAATAGCAGCGCATGATTCTCACATGAGCGGCGGAGAGGTCGGCACGCAGGACCCCGCCGTCTGCCGAGCTCTTTCATTGACGGAGGTTGCTTTTGGCACGCACAGGCTCCAGGGGTTTCCATGCTCACTTCCCTCCGGTCAGAGCAGACAGCTCTGGTGATGGACGGCTCAGAGGGAAGGCTCCGCAGTCCCATGCCAGCAGCTGACCGTCCAGGGACAGGAGATGGAGACATTGGACTGCAAAAGCCACCTGGGAACCCCGCAGTCTGCAGCACGGAACCTCCCCGGGACCCGCTCGGGGCTCAGGCCACCTCTGAGCACGTGGGAAAAGGTGTGCGGTTCCAGGATGTGTAAGCGACCCAGCCGCCCAGCAGAGGCGGGAGAGGCGGTTCCCCGCTTAGCCGGCGTCCTCCACCAGCCGGCTGCTCCTCATTAGCAGCTGCCGGGAGGGCGGGCATGTGCGCCGCGCGGTCTGCGGGGCGCCAGAGAGCAGGGAGCCGGGCTCTCCCCTTCAGCGGTGTCTCCTCTGCCTGCCTCTCGCCCTCTCCCTCTCTGGTCTAGGACGACACTCAGGCCAGGGCGCTTTCGGTCATAACTGGATCTTTCCACTACTTAGTGGCCCACAGGAGGATTTGCTGGAGTGGTGTTTTGTTTTGTTTCGTTTCGCTACTATTAAGCAAGATTGCTTCATAATCCCTTAAATGTTTTTTAGCCAAGTTTTATTTACATATCCTGGCCAGCGAGCACGTGACTGCACCCAGGGTGTCACGGAGGGAAGGCAGATGCAATATCCGAGAATACCCTGATGCTGTTCCATTGAGGAGACGCAAACAGCCGAGCTCTCAGGAGGACGACTGTCTCTTGGGCCAACACGACACGAAAGTCTGAGATGCTGGGGACCCTCAGAGACAAGAAGAGCGAGCTGCTGAGGTAGGGGCACCCGTGCAAGTAGCTGCTTCCGTCTCCTTCTCTTTCTTCACTCTCTCCACTGCGGGGCCAAGCGTTAGGACAGCCAGATGCCCACAGCGTCTAACACGTGTGAGTGGTGGTCAACTGCCACTTCCCTGTTCCACAGCGATACACTTAAAATGTGTGCCTCCCTACAATCGACACACCAGCCAGAAAACAAGCTGTGTTGGCATCGACAGAAAGGAAAGGGAAGCATTTCCCTAAAGGCATTCTTGCAGTCAATATTTATTGAGTGGTTTGATGTGATAGACTCATCCTAGGCATGTCTAGGAGCTTTTCATATCTTTCCCCCCAGGATAAGGATAATTAGAGCCAGTTATGATTATTCCCATTTCTCAGAAATATATGTACAGATCTACCAGAAAGTTAGGTGATCCTGACTCAACAGTGAACTTTAAAAAAAGTAAAAGAAACCTAAAACTCAAGACCTAGATTCCTGAAATAAGGATCTGCTCACCAATGAGAAATCCTCAAACATCAGAATAAGCGTTGACCAGGAGATATCAATGAGGTCTTGACTATATACAGTCTGATTCCCAGGCAAAATGCACTACAACACGAGTAGAGACCTCCATTTCTAGCTCTTATCCCTCCACACTGCCCAGCTATGCAACTTGAAGCAAGTCAGGTATCTTCTCTGAGTAAACATTTTATTATCTTCAGTATGAAGGGGCTGTGTTAGGGATTTCTAATTTCCCATCTAGTTCTAAAAGGAAATATTTGTTTAATGAAAGAATCTATGATCATTATCAATGGCAGTTTTTATTTTAATCTTTAAATACAAAGGACAATACGTACTGCAGAGTGCAAAAATATCTCAATGCCATAACCCCTAAGAGAACTATAGTTTTCCTTGCTCTTCTTAGGATAATAATAGCATGCCATCAGGCTTTGTGAGTGAGGCTATGCGGTGATACAGGATGGGGGAATAGAGGTTTTATTTATTTGCTTTGAACCGAAATGCTTTGAAAGTGCTAGGATTTTCCCCATGGAGAATGCTTTTGCCTCTAACATTATCCCAGTGATGGAGAGTTAGTGTCAAAGGTTTGTGAATGGATTTCAGAATGTGCAAGTGGCACCTCCCATCGTTAGCTGTCTACATTTTTTTATAACCACTTGCATACTTTTGGTCAACCACTGTAAAATAAACAGTCCTTCCCAAATGTTTTTGTTTTCTTTGACAGCACAGCAATAATTCACTTGGAATGCTGCAGCATAGAATAGCACTTTAATGCTGTTGTAAGGCTAGTTTTTTATGATTTCTATTCATCAAGTTGTTTTTAAGTTAAAAGATGCCAGACTGGAAAGAACATAAAACACTTTAAAGATGTGTTATGCTCATATTTTCTCTCTCGATCTCTTCAAAATATATACGTATAATATATGCATAACCACACACGTACATGTGCATAAATATATGTGGCTATGCATACTCAATATGTATATTAAAACAATACTCACCTAAAGTCTTGGCCGTTTTTGTTTCTGTATTTGTACTTTTGTTTCATACTTGAGAAGTAGAACATCTAAATTAAGGTATAGTTTTGTGTATATGCAAATGAAGATGTAAATTAATATTTATTCCTGCCCAGAAAAGTTTTAGAGAAATGTCCTAACACACTTACGACTTACTTGGTAAATGCTCTCGATCCCCTTTCTCCAGTCATGCACATACTGAAGAAAAAGTTCAAAAAAATATATAAAGTTTGGTCAAGAGAGCTTTATTTTCTTTCCTTTGGGGGGCGGGGTATTATTATCTCAGGTGTATATAATAGAATAAAATATATATCTATGTGTCAAAAATGGAAGGGTGAGGGGCCGCCTGGTGGCGCAGCGGTCTAGTCCGCGCTTGGCAGCCCGGGGTTCGCGGGTTCGGATCCCGGGCGCCCGCCGACGCACTGCCTGTCAGCCATGCCGTGGTGGCGTCCCATATAAAGTGGAGGAAGATGGGCACGATGTTAGCCCAGGGCCAGTCTTCCTCAGCAAAAAGGGGAGGATTGGCGACGGATGTTAGCTCAGGGCTGGTCTTCCCCACAAAAAAAAAAAAAAAAAAATGGAAGGGTGAAAGTTGTCTTGAGAAACTGCACAGTCTCTGTGCATCACTGCACAGGATATCTTTATATAGGACAACACTGGAAGTGAGAAATTGGAGTTTGGGCAGTGCTCCATTTTCATCTTAACCCTCCTGCTCTCCAAGAGACCCGTCTCTTAGTCTGCACAACGTGACTCTTCCACTGTGATCTCTGACAGGCATGAAGAGGTCCTGTGTTGAGCTGAATTTCAGAGGCCGGGAGTGTATCAGCTGAGCCACCTCACCTGCATTCCTTGCCAGTGACTGGAGCCCTAGATGCCTGGCCTAGCTTTGGGCTTCTCCAGCAGAGAGCAGTGAAACACTGTCAGTAAACTTAATTCTGGAAACCAGAGTAGCTTCCAAGCTAAGAAAAAGGCAAAGGCAGAACCGGCAGGTTCCTCAGAGTTGCAAAGAAATTGGGGAAAGTGGGCTTGTGATTTTAACAACGGGATATGCCTTAGAAGTCTGATGCCGATGTTGACAACTTGCATATATTCAGACATTTAAATGTTAGTCAAAATAGCACTTCACAGCAAGATAGAAGGCACGCACAAAAAAGCGTATGCTTTCCAAAACTAGTTTCTTATTTCAATCATGCAATTACTGTATTATTATACATTTATTAGGTCACTTTCATTTGCATTCAGCAATATCACAACGCCAACACTTGAATCCCATTCTCTGGCCACCTACCTTGGCAGTTCTTCAAGCATCCCTTGTTTGCAGCATAGTAACTGCTTGGTAAACCTCGTGCAAGCGGTGGTTGATACATACGCATGCTACAGGAAACGTGGTTGCAGAGAGCCATTTTAAGAAGCTTGAAAACGGCTTTCTATGGCGCCAGTTCAAAATGAGGTTCATAGTGAGGATGTGTGAATGGCGCTTCCAGGTAAAGTGATTTATGACATTACACGTGAACTTGTTAACAGTATAACACAAAAATGCATAAACTCCCCAGACACCGAGCCCTTGGCTGGGGTGTGGATGGGTTCTTCTCCTTCCAGTCAACAAAACTGATGATAGAGAATATCAGTGAACGGAATATGTTTGTGCTCAGCTGCTCTCAAAGAAAACACGTATTTTCATAAAGTATGAGCATTAACAATCCCATGACGTGGTATATATGATCTGACCTGTTACTTTTCATGGATGAAAAGGAGTTTAATCAATCCATTATTTTTTTGTGAAGCAAAGGTAGAGATATTCTGAAGAGACCTAAAAAGCAACAGGCGGATCATTCACTTGCTCTGCTGAAGCGGGAGATAATACTCTCCGTATACATCACGCAAACTTTTAACTAGTGGCTGGATGAGCTCCCATGCTGAAGCTTTTTGCTTCCTTCAAGTGCTGGGCTGGGATGCCAGCCTCTGTGTGCAGGCTGCCAAGACACGGAGTGAAGCATGGGCTACACATCAAAGAGGAGAGGTCAGCATGGCACCACGCCTGAAAAGCACGCCGGACAGGGATGAACCGAGAAGACAGCGGCTCACATCAAAAGTCGCAGCCGGTTTTACATTCCCTCAGTGACCAGGGTCACTTTACCTTCCACTGGAATCTCTTCTTGGCCATTCTATCTCCCACTTCTTGAAGGAAAACTCCCTCCTTCTTTACTCCTCCCCAAGCCCTCTCCACAGTCCCATCCCAGCAAAAAGAAACACCTCGCCACCAGAAAACGACTTCCATGGGGCCCATAAAGCTGCAGCCCACACCTCTTAATGGCAGGACGTCCCTGGGACTCAAGAATGTGGCAGATTCAAAGGCTGCATTGCTTGGGAAAGCGCAGCCCGCCGCTCCACCTCAACATTCCACCCCTCGTCCTTTCCCAAGGTCTCAGGGAGAAAGCCATTCTGTTTTTTTCTTGTTTTTGTTCTTATCAGTTCAAACAAGAACAATGAATTCCTCAAGTCTGCAAGAATGTGACAAGGTGTCAACAAAGCCAACCAGGAAGGTGATGTATGGCCCGTGGGCCGCAGCTCCCATAAATCACTTCACAAACCAGAGTGGCAAAGAATGAGCCCTGCGACCCAGAGCCCAGAGTGCCAGCTCCCTGCACCCTCAAACATGTGCACCCCCATACCCACCCTCCTCCAGCTCCCTCGCTGGAGCGCACCTGTCACCCTTTCTCCAACAAACTGGCCAGCTCAAGGGTTAAGTTCCTCTCCTTCTGCGGCAAATGCTTCTCAGACATGGTGGAGCACCATAAAATTTAATGTGCTTTAGGGATGTGTGTTGACATGGCTTTGTTGAAGGCTGTCTGGAAAGTTCTACTCGAAACCTTAATTTCAAAGGCTTATAAATGGCAAAAGTATTTGTTCTTAGGTCAAAATTTGATTTAGAAAGTTTGGGCTTAAGGAGTGAAATGATTTTATGGCTTTCAAAAATTGGATGCCAGAAATTGTTTTGCCTGCTTTATAAACGATATAAAGAGAAATTGAGAATTACCAATTTAGAATCCCTTTCTGGGTTCCTGAGATGTGGCTTTCTTGAAAGAAAAATTGGATATATAGTTGTGTACAGACTAAAATTAGGAGAAGAAAGGGACTATTTAACATTGCCTTATGCAAAGTAACTTATTGGCAAATATAGAATTACCAAGTAAGATATTTTCTGTCACTGTTTTAATATCTCGAACTGATTTATACTTTACACCATGATTTGGGAGTGGGTATACAATGTAAACTCCTGAAAATATTTAAATACAAATGACTAATTTTGCAGAAACTTAGAATCCATTCTATGGAAAACATAATACAGAACTTCTACTTTTTAAAAAAGTGTCTTAAATACATATTTAACAGATCAGAACAGCTAAGTAAATCATTCATAAACATGTATTCATATGATAGACTGATCTGTAGCTGCTACATTCTTATATAATACGTTTAAGGGAAAAGGAAAGAACTTTCAAAGAAACAGTTTTATTGACAACTAGAAGCAACAACAAAAGAGTAAACTCCCCGATGTCTGTGCTAATGGAGACTAGGGTCAGCCTGGTTGAATGTAGTTCTATGTCTTCCATCCAACCACTTTTTTAAAATCAAAGATTCTAAAAATAGCTGGAACAGCAGAGATGAGCTCACTCTCCACTGACTAACTTTGCTCACTCTCTAATGATAGTAAAAATACTTCAAAGAATAAGCAAATTAAAAAAAGAAAGTAACATCCACCAAATTGGTAGTTCAAACTCATAAAAGTTGACTTATGGTTGATGTAAACCTTGGTATTAAAAAAACCCCTAAATATGCGAAAATTTGAATAAAGGATTCTTTGCAGTACACTATGATCTTTGAAATAATAAACTAAGGTTGTGATAAATGACCAGTTCTTCCAGTGCATGTAGATAGGTCAACTTTGAATAATATCGTTTACTCATTCAAGAACACAACTATTCAATTAAATGAAGTACATCTGGTATTACTACCAATAAGACGACCAAAGAACGTATGTACTGAGCCACTGCCAGGGTATCTTCTAAGATGAGAATGGAGGAGGAAAAAGTCAATTTGGGATTACTTTGGAAGAATTACCTGTTGCAATAACTCTATTTAAATATAAACATTTCTTTTTATTTTTACACATGTGTGATTTTGAAAAAAACAAAACAAAACAAAACTCACTATAGCCACAGTATTGGGCTACACAGTAAAAGAGTATTACTGGGGGGAAAAAACCCTTTCTGGTTGAATGACAAGAGAAGAGAAGATAGAATAAGTACATGTAGATCTGTGAGATTCCAGTTTTCTTGCACTGGAAAACTTGTAGAAAGAGCTACACCTGCTTCAAAATGTGACTATTTTCCTGAGATGGAGCTCCAGACTGGAAAAGGCAAAGAAGAGGACATCAGGGATGATCATTTAAAATCTTCTAATATTTTAAGCCTAACTGTGAAAAGATTAACTTTCAGATGTAGACACAGAAGAACAGATGAGTCAGTATCATGGTCATCAATTCTTTTGTTAAAAAAAAAAAGATATCTTGCTAAGCCTTAAGGAGGTTCCATGGGTAAATCTGGGCAGCCGGGGGCATGTGATAAATCAGCCAAGGGACAAATGTACACAGGTCACCTGTCCTCTGCTCCCACAAAGCTGGCAAGGCACCTGGAACCACCCTATGCCTCCTTCTGAAGAAGACCTTAAAGCAACTTCTGGAAGGAACCACCTCTTCAGATGGTTTCCTTCCTATCGGAAACCTAGGCTTTGTCCTCTGAAAGCAATTTGTTCCCACTGAAAAGAAGATGGTTAAAATTTCCTAAGTATTTGCCTCATGTCATTAAAGACTGTTATCTACATTTTCACCCAATATGTCTCAGTAAGACTGACAGAGTCTTCTAAGTAGCAGACTTTACATAGCTTTAAATTATATACATTTTAATCTATTTATTACTTATATATTTTATATATCTTTATTATTTATATTATATACTTATTAATTTTCATTTTAAATTAGCACAATAAAAGTAAGTTTTAACTTCATAGGTAATAAGTGAGATCTCCGAAAGTATTAAGGATAAATTCTTACTCTTATTCACAACTAGTAGTGTCAGTAAACACAAACCAAGACCCATCTCTTGTTTAATGCACACAGTGAAGAAAGAACCATTGAAAAATTACTACAAATTTGCCTCTGTTCCATTGTCACTTCATTCATTCAGCAAATACTTATTAAACACTCAGTGTGCGGAGAGCTATAGCAGAGTATAGGTGGATCTCACTTATTATTTGCCATTAATTGGCATACTTCAAACTGCCTTATATTGTTACTCATCTTTTTATGTATGTGATTTTTGAATTCTGTAAGTCGAGGACCATATGTTAAAATGGGTATTCTGCTCAGTCCTCTGTCTTTATTATTAGACTTAACAATGATAATTTTCTGAGGATGAATATCATAAAATATAACTCAGAGCAATGTGATAATGGTGACATTTATATATATATATATGTGTATATATATATATATACATTGCATAATACACATATATAAATACTTTATATGACTAATAAGACACTAACTTTCTAACAAGCTCTCAATATTAATATGGGAATTAAACTTTATCTCTAGTATATGTGACTCACTAATAATGACATTGGGAGTCTCTCCTTTATTCTTCCACTCTGTTCTATTAAAATAAACACTATTCTTCCCACACCTGTCTTCTTTTTTAAAATTTATTTTATTTTATTTATTTATTTTTGTGAGGAAGACCAGCCCTGAGCTAATATCCGTTGCCCATCCTCTTCTTTTCTCTGAGGAAGACTGGCCCTGGGCCTAACATCTGTGCCCATCTTCCTCTACTTTATATGGGACACCACCACAGCATGGCTGACAAGCAGTGTGCCCGGGATTCGAACACACGAACCCTGCCTGGGATTCGAACACATGAACCCTGGGCTGCCAAAGCACAAACTTAACTGCTACGCCACCGGGTGGCTTCCCACACCTAGCTTCTTGAGTGACTATAAATAGCCACATAACTTAGTCTAGATTCAATACAAATAAAATTCAAGAGAAGGCAATAAACTACCCCTGGTAGTTACCCCACTGGGTTTTCACAGCCCCGTTCGTTTCTCACACACCTGGTAACAGAATCAGGAGGACTCACGGGGGAGGTCCAGACCTACAGCTTGGACACGTTCATTCCTTGAACACTTTTTATAAGACAGACACTGTGCTATGCACTGAAAATGCAAAGATGAAGAAGATAGAGTCTGCTGTGTGAAAACTGCGTAAACAAACAATTCCAGTACACTTTCTCAAGGCGTTTGCAAACTGCCATGATGGCAAAGAGGAGGGGGTAACTAATTTCTTCGGGAGGGGGAGCACCATATTTAGACTAGGGCTTGGGAGAGGTATTGAGATTTGTCCAGACTTTGCTAGATGGAGCTAAAGGTAAAGAATATGACAATCAGAGCAGAGGTACGAAATAACCAATGTAGGTTCCAGAAAAACCAGTCTTTCTGTACTAATGAAGTGAAGCCTACAACTGGTGGATGATCAGAGGCAAGACTAGAAACTAGACCTAATGCTATAATCAACATAAGAAATTTGGACTTTATCCCTTGAGTGAATGGTAGTCATTGAAGTGATGAGGTTTCTGTCTTGAAGATAGCACATGCAGTAATATTGGGGGTGGGCTGGAGAGACGGGATTAGAGATAGCAGGGGACCTAGCAGAAGACCAGGGCAAGTAATTCAGGCGAGGGATGATCAGCGCCTGTGCAGAGGAAGTAGTAGTGGGAATGGAGGAAAAGAAAACTCAAACACGTAGGGAGCATGAAATGACAGGACTTTGTGACCGTTGAAAACGGAGAAAGAAGGGAATTCAGGATGACCGGGTGAATGACGGCACTCTCAAGTAAGCTAAGAGCACAGTTACTGAAATGTAGATAATAACTGGAACATACATGTCACTGAGCTTACTCAGAATGGACACATGGGATGACATCTGGAGGGCCTCAGTTATAACCCTGGAGATAAGCAACGTGTAAAGGGCAGGTAGAAAGAGAAGAGTCTACCAGATACAAAGAGCTTTCAGATGAGAGAAGAAAACATCAGGACAAGATTTTGTTCTGGGATCCAAGGAGGCAGAGTTTGAAACAGGGAAGAGTGGTCAAAGAGTCAGATATTTCTGAATAGACATCAAGATAAGGACTGAGACGTGTCCCTCGGATTTGGCAGTTAAGAGGTTATCAGTGACCTTATTTAGAGTACTTTCCATGGGACAAAGGGGGTGGAAGCCAGATCACATATGGCTCAGGAGTGAATGTAAGACGTGAAGAGGTGAGACTATTTTTCTCCTTGCATCCTGTTGCCTCTCTGCCGTTTCAGAATGGCTTCAGCCTACAAGACAGGTTGTCCCACCTCCTTTGATTTTGTCCAAAGAGCCCTCAATTCAAGAAAGCTAGGATGCTGTGAAAGCACAAAGCTGCAGTGCACCGAAGGCAACTGGCAGTCACTGTGAGATGAACACACCAAATAGGGATGTTAAATCTGTTGCTCGTAATCAAAGGTTATTCCACTATTCCTGAGCCTTTCTGAGGAAAACTATCTGGATGAGACATGAACAGAAACCAACCTGGAAGAGATTTTTAAGAGATCCTAAAAAGCCCATTTGGCATTGTTCTGTGGAGCTGACAGCCTGAGTGTGACCTAAAAATGGAGTGTGACTAGAAAAGGAATGCGGCTCTCTAACCTAAAGGAAAACCACACTTTCAGCATCCCCGTAGTAAAGGCATATGGTAATGGATAAAACATATTCTACCTCATTATTCTTTAGCTTTGAGAATCTAGATATAGAACATTCAAGATTCTCAAGAGAAGGAAAAAATATCTGGAGGCACAGATAAAGGTTTCTTGCTTCTATTAATGAACTTGAATTCATTTTCCATTTGCACACTGAAGGAAGAAACCCGTATAAATGGATGAAGAGGTCCAGAAAGACACACTTGAGCAGGGGTCGGCAACCTTTCTCTGTAAAGGGCCAGATACTAAATATTTTAGGGTTTGCGGGCCAGGTGGTGTCTGTGGCAACTTCTCAGCTCTGCCACCGCAGTGCGAAGCAGCCAGAGACAAGACATGCACAGATAAGAGTGGCTGTGTCCCAGTAAAACTTCATGTATGGATACTGAAATTTGCATTTCACATAATTTTCATGTCACAAAATATTCTATTGATTTCTTTTTCCAACCATTTAAAAATGTGTAAACCATTCTTAGATTGCAGGTCATACAAAAACAGGCAATGGCCTGGATTTGGCCTGAGGTCCACAGTTTGCTCACTCGTACGGTAGAAGAAACTCATCCAGTTTACCCTCTTCCATCAGCCCAGGTTTAGTGAATTAGAATTCCTGGGTGTGGAACTCACTGATCCAAAGAGACCATGAATTTATACATTTGTCAATTTACAGAGACCTGGTTCTTCAGAAGGTTCAAAGTCCTTCTCACTGTGACCCTGGCACTAAGAGGGAAAGTTACAGTTAACCTAAGGGCTGTCCATTCAATTCTTCATTCATTCACTGAGCATTCATTGAGGAACAATGGTTTCTCCAGTGCTGGAGGAGATATTGAAGAAAGCAAAAATGGGGTCCATATCCTTAAAAGTCTACATCTATTGGAGACAATAGACTCGGCATTGAAATAAGGGTACAACAACTTCAATGCAAGTTCATAAAACTAAAGGGAGAGTTCTCACACTGCTAATATTTAGACCAGATTGCTGTAAGGAGGCAAATCTTTTCACTTTCAAGTTAATCAAAGCATGTGATGATTACCAGCTCCAGGCATTCGGAAACGATAAAAAATCATCTTATAAAATGCTAATTACCGGGGCCGCCCGGTGGTGTAGCGGTTTCGTCCGCACTTGGCAGCCCAGGGTTCGCAGGTTCGGATCCCGGGCGCCCGTGGATGCGCTGCCTGTCAGCCATGCCGTGGCGGCGTCCCATATAAAGTGGAGGAAGATGGGCACGGATGTTAGCCCAGGGCCAGTCTTCCTCAGCAAAAAGGGGAGGATTAGCAACGGATGTTAGCTCAGGGCTGGTCTTCCTCACAAAAAAAAAAAAAAAGCTAATTACCTATATTATGAATACCTATTTTTAAAACTGGTGCTTTAAAGAAGAAAATTATTGTAGCAAATAATTCTAATGTGTTGGTCATGGGACTCCTGGCTAGTGATGTAGGCTTCTGACTAAGCCTACATTTTTTCTAAATCGCGTCAGATCTGATCAGTCATTCTCTTACTCAGAAATCTTTAGCAGCTTCCCATTTGCTATGACACCCAACCTCCTTAGGCATGCTCGGCATGGCCCTCGTGACCTGTTATCACTTACTGTTCAGGCTCATTGTCCTCTTACCCATGCTAAGGCCCTGATTTACACTACCCAGCCCAAACTAGCTGCTCTCACTGGAACACACCCTGCACTTCCCTGCCTCCATTGATTTGTTCCTACTTTTCACACAGCATAGAAGGCTCTCTCTAGGAACGTCCTCTTCCAGTTGTCCTATTAAAATCCTATTCATTAGGGCTCAGCTGAAGTGCCATTCATCTTCTTCCTAAAGCCTTCCTTACTTTACGTCGTTAGAATAAAGGCCTCATAGATCTTTGTTTATGATTTACATTTTGGTAAAAATTTATAAAATATCTATTTTATAAGGCTCTTATAAGAATAAAATAATAAAGCAAGACATGTTTATAATCCAGTTAGCATAACTTAGCATAATTATGACACACAACTGTAGTTCAAAATAAAGAGAAGTTTCATATGTATGCATATCTACCCTTGGACTGTAAGATCTCAATGCTAAGAACCATATTTTATTTACATAACACCCAAACATTATATTAAACGCTCAATAAATGTTTACTAAATATAATTGGAATATTGAGCACTACATTTTTGCAAAGCATGACCAATGCTTTTAATCCTAATGCTAAGTGTGAGAAGGACTGAAAAACTGTAAGATTTCCATAATCTTTCTAACTGAGTTGGTCACGTGGTGCAGAAAAATCATGGGTTTTAGAGTATGACAGACCTGGGTTCCAGACTCAGTTTTATTACTCGCTAACTGTGCATCTGTGCAGGTTACTTAAATTTTCTGAGACTCGGTCTCTTCATTTATAAAATTATGTCGATCAAGTGCTTCGAAGGTTTATTCTGAGTTCTCTGAAACAATGCCTGATATGTGGTAGGCATTAATAAGTACTGATTATGAATATTAAGCAGGACTGTGTTTAGATGCCCCATTTATATTACCTACATTGAGAATGATGCCCTAAATGGTATATAGCAGAATGAAATGTGAACTGCATTTCTTGACCATTCTTTATACATAAACAGACAAGCAATCTCTAGCCCATTTTGTGGGGAAGAGCCGGTGCAATGGAGGGTGGTTTACTGTGACCCTTGAGAATTTCCCTGCTGACGGCAGCCTCTTCAACTTCTCCCTGAGGACCTCAGCAGACAGCCAGAGGGGAGTGTGGACCACGATGTCAGATTAGACTTGAAGATCTGTCAACCTATCAGGTGAAACTTTAAGAGCTATAATTCCCACCTGCTGTGTAGGGTCCCCGAAATACAACCATTGTATTTCATTTCCTAGTCACTGCTTTCATCTTTCTGAGTTGCTCTGTGATCTACCATATTTCTTGTCCAGTCTTGCTTTGATTTATGTATGTACATGATAGTGGTTGTGGCGATATGCTATTTCAAATGACATATATCCAAACTAAATTGGCCCAGGGAGCCCTACACAAAAATGAATCAACTGTTTTGCAAAGGTTTCTGCCTCTTTGGTCACGGAAGTGTAGCAGCTTACTAATGCCAATCTTTAAAATATATGGTACAGAAAATCAATGGTAATCTATGAGACTCGCTTGTACATGATGTGTTGATGGTTTGGGGCAGCATTTGCATTTTTAATATGACAGTGTCTATAATTTGGGTTTTGGCACAAATTCTTAATTTACTTTTCAGTTTCAAAATGTGAGATTCCATTATTATATCAAGAATAACCAACAAAAACTACTAATCACCTCATTGATAACTTATTAAAATTGATGCTATCATTTCTGTAGACCCTAATGAGGATTTAGGTAAGAGTTAAGTGAGAAGAAGCAAGGCTGATACTACCTAGGCTTTTCTGCCATATCACCATTCTGTAAACCATCATTTAAGATATACTGAACTGAAACGCAGAGATACTAAATTGTTTGGGGAAGCTTAGACACAGTTTTCTAGTCTTCAACAGAATAAGTCGACAGAAATAAATAAATGAAAATGTAGAGAAAAAAAGATACACTGAATTGGGCAAGAACCATGGAGAAAATAGCAAAGAAACTGTTGCTTCAATTTTTCTCCATATTCAAGGTAAACGGTGCTTTGGGCCCAAATGAGGTGACTCATTGCCTCAGTTCTCCCTTTCCTGTTTCACGTTCAGCCACAGCCAAGACTGGAAAGTAACCCGACTCCTCCCTGATGGTGGTGGACGGCTTCCAGGATGATATTTAGTTTTCACTCTCCATGTGCTCTGTAAAACCACCTACCGCTCAGAGAAGCTCTTTGACATGTTCTAAACTCTAAGAACAAATGAAAATGGCATTTTGGAAAAAAAAAAATGAAGCCAGAACAAAGAAGTCAGAAACATGATACCACAAGATCAAGCACTTATCTGCACTGCAAGTGAAAAAAGCTTCAGACTCAAAGAATTTAGCAATTTAACCACTAGTTTTCTCCTGAGACTTTACTGTCACAAGAGATCCTTACATTTCCAGTGGCATTCAACAGGTTCTCCCCTTTCAGTGAGGCCAGCTGCAGAAGGTTAGGGGATATTTGTTCCTTCTCAGACACAGAAATTCTTTTGTGAGCAATGTTGGAGGGAGAAAGAGCTCAAAAGGGAGTGGACATTGGAAGACAAAAGAGACAGGTCTACAGGTGCCTGTGACATCTGTTTGCATTTTGTGCTGTGGCCGGTGGCAGAGTGGAGGGCCGATCTTTCATCCATTTAGCAACATGGCGCCCAAGTCCAGTCATAAATACAGAGCAACAAGGGACTGCAGGGAATGTATAGGAAGGACAAGCCACATCCTTGCCCTCCAAGTGCTTCCAGTCTTGTTCAAGTGACAAGCTGTATGTATATTAATTCAAATATTTCCTCACTTCCTTCAAAACTCCACCCAAAATTCTTCTCCTGCAGGCAGCCTTACAGTCCTGACTAATCGCTCACGCCTCAGCTATGTGTTCCCCACAAGACTCACATCCTCCACTTTTGCACAACTGGAACTTGGCAGAAGTGTTCTTCAGTTGATTCCTGTGTGCTCAGTCCAACTGATTTGTCAGGATCATGAGGACAGGGTTGTGGTCTTCTTTTTCCTTTGTGTCCTTTCACAGTAATTAGTTCTGTAGCTTAAACATAATAAACACTCGCTAAGGGAGGACTGGCCAGCCAATTCCGACTCCTCCTGCTCAGATACCATTCCAAGTGTGCTGGTTCCTGGCTCTCCCCATAACAGAATAAGTTCCTGGAGGTTCCCCTTCCTGAGAAGGTCTCCAGATTTTCATGTTGCCTTTGTATCCAAAAGCAAAGATGTTCTCAACAGAGCAAAAAGTGAGAAAGAATTCAGTGCCTCAGTGGGCTAGACTTCTGCTTATCCTAAAAACAGGACAAGTGGCTGCTTCTACACAGTTTGTGCGATTAACCACACTCAGGAGCACCCGTTAACAACAATGGCAGGTCCTTAATTCATAGTGTCAATATTTTTTGTTATTATATGAGCTACTAGTTTAACCCACAACTAAGGAGTCTCACGCACCTCTTTCCTCACAAATTCTGTTTTCTCCTCTGCTATGTCCTTCTGCGGTGTTTAGAAACCAGAAAACCAGAAGTGATTTCTCCTTCCCCATCCCTACACTCATTCTCTGACTCTCTCTCTCTGTCTCTGTTGCTGTCCTCTCTCTCATTTCTGTAGGGGAAGCAGCAGCAGAAACAATTTGACTTAGATGGGTTAAGAGGGCATAATGTCATGCAGTGCTGATAAATGTTGACTACATCTCAGCTAAGTGCCAGTGATTTCTTCTCGAAGTTAGCACTACTAAAAAGAAGAAGGCCTATTTTCATTAAAGAGTGCTTTGATTGCTTTCTTAATTCTGTGCTGAAGAATGAAAGGTGGGCTGAGGTGGGAGAGGTGATAGAGTTGGCCCTCTGTATCCGTGGGTTCCACACCCTCGGACTCAACCAACCACGGATGGAAAGGCCTATGATGGCTGCGTCTGTACTGAGCATGTACAGACTTGTTTTCTTGTCATTATTCCCTACACGGTGTGCACCAGTTTACAGTACAGCATACAACTGTTTACATAGCATTTACATTGTATTAGGTATTATAAGTAACCTAGAAATGAATTAAAGTGTAGGCGAGCATGTGCGTACGTCATATGCAAGCACTACCCCATTTTATATAAGGGACTTGAGCATACACGGATTTTGGTATCTGCGGGGGTCCTGGAACAAATCCCCCCAGCGGATACTGAGGGAGGACTGTATTTATTTCACTATGAAGCTTACAGTCACACGGGTATCAAAAGAAGAATAGATAAAATGAATCTTCTCACCTTTTACCTGCCTCTTATGATACCTGCAACATATCCTTGAGTGTTCTGTCTCATCACATTTTTCATAACCCAGGGGATAAGAAAAATAAAGTTGAACCATCAGTTAGCCCCTCCTAACTCCCTCCTCTCATCTGCTGTTAATACTGGTCAACAGATCTACCAGCGGCAAGGCTGGCTCCTTCTTGTCATGCGGGGCTCTAAGTTCACACAGTACCTCCTCCATAACGCCCACTCAGACCGTCTGATCCAAAGCAGCTCCCCCACTCCAACAGGCTCCATCACGTTAACCCGGTTCACTTTTATTCATAACTCTTATCACTGTTGGAAATTATCATCTTTATTTCTGAGTAACTAGACCATTGCTCATAATTCCTCTCTAGAATGTTGGATCCAGGAGAGCAGGGGCCGTGAACTGCTCACCAATGTATCTCCAATATCTAGCACAGTGCCTAGCATTAGCATGGACACGATAAATGCTAGCTGAATGAGCAAATAGAGGTCTCCTTAGGGGAAATTCTCAGTTTCCATTCTTTCTCCTATGTTTGTGAACTGTTTTCCTCTCCAAAATACAGGAGACACAAAGGAATTATATATTTGGTGTGACACCCTAGAGTTCACAAATTTTGATTCTCTGTCATGTTAGCCAGTAACTATAGCTTGAATATTAGTGAAAAACAGATGGGGACACAGATGCTTAGGACGAGTGTCTTCCCATCTTGACAATGGAGAAATGGAAAAATGTCACTCTAGTGCATTCTATATTGTATTCCATTCAAATGTGAAAACTTTAGAAAGTCTGAGGGCTAACATAGGTTTAAATTTAATACAATAATTATTTTAAAACAACAGCTAAAATATTTTCAGTGCATATACGTTTAATTATTATAGAATGCTTTCATTTCTACCTGTAATGTATAGTTTAAAAACTTCACCTTCATGAAATCAAACTAAAATAATCTGCAAAAGAGTTGAAGTGAATAAAATGGATCACAATATTTCTAATCACAGCTAAATAAGCTAAGAAATATAGGCCACTGACAATTTTATGATGGTGTTCAAGCGGCCATTGCACACGCAAACTAAAGGAAAATCTTTTATGTACGTTAAATGTAAAAACTATAGGATCATTCGTAGTATGTCCTAGAAGAAAAGAGGATATATGAACATTACAATATTAATGCTAATGTCGTTAATTTAAACTATTTTTCTAGTATGTCAAATATTTCCCTGTGTTAACAAAAACATGAACATTAATATGAATTTAGCAATCGCTGCCAAATTTGAGGTGAATGTGACGTTTGCCACCTACGAAATAGCCAACAATGGAGTCAGTAACATAATAGAAGATTTCAAAGAGGTGCAAGAAAATGCTATTATCTTCCTAATAATCATAATTCTGTTTCTTGCTATGTAATTTTGTCTTTAAAATACTACTCAATTAAATCAACAGGTGAGTCAAAAATTATCATCTTGGCTATGACGTAGCATTCTTCAAATCTCTTAAAATCCCTTGCTTAAGTTTGCATTTCTGAAAAGCACTTACCCACCTCTCAGGGGTGTTATATGAATTAGGAATCCTGGAGCCCACAGAGTCTAAGCATGGCCAGCAGGTTGGAAGCTAATAAGCACAATGGAAATGGGCCTACTTAGTTACTATGGATACCTCAGATATAAAGGATTCCTGTTTGTGGTACTCATCAGCAACCACTAGCACAAAATCCCACATGCTGCCTGGACCTAAATATGGTCATAAATGTTTACTGCGCATACATAATATTCATGGAACTGTTCTAAGACTGCAGAGCCAGCGCGGGAAACAATATGTTTCTTTCCTTCGGTGAATTTGCGTATCCCGTTTTCCATCTGGAGAAGTTAAAGTTTTGTTCTGCAATTGGCTTTACAGAATACAGCATTTTTGTTGGATTACTAAAACTGCTTAGCCAAGATTGGGCGCAAGTGCAAATCCTGTGCCGAGCCAGCTTACTTAGAAACACTGCACCCTTCGAAAGGTTTGGAAACGTCATATTGTCTGCAGGGTGCAGGTCACAACTACTGTAGCCTGAAGCAGGTCAGAAAGACCGGGCTGGGCACAGAGCCTGGCACTCCCGACCCTTACAGTCCTATTTATGGGAAAACATTTCAGACCTTTTCTTGTGAATGAATTCCAAATTACCACTCAGTTTCTCATCACTGGATCCATGCAAAGGATATCGTCTTGATTTTGGTTTTTGTTTTTTTTTTTGTCTTTGAAATCTAATGATCCTTGAAGCCAAGGCTGTCACTTTAAACACACGAGGGAAATTTCACTCTTCTTTACAGATGTTCACGCCATCCCTTGAAAGGAAGGTGCAGTCAATTGCTGGGACCAGGACTTGCTCTTGTGCCCTATTTTGCTAAACTGTTTCTGTAACTCAACAGAAATGCTCCATTCGGTAAAGCTAATTGTGCAACAAAACTTTAACTTTTCCGGATGCGAAACGGTTTGTCACTGGATATGAGTTAACGATCTGGCTCCCAAAAGGATTCTCCTTGGTTTCCTTCTCCTGCTCTCCTTGAGTGCAGAGAGCATCATCAGGAGTGAGGAGGTCATGGCTGTCCATGGTATGCCTTAATGGTGAGCTCAGTCCAGTGAGCTCACGGAGAAGTAACAACTGGGCCAATTACCATGAGCTGAGTGTGGGTGAGGAGGGGGCAAGGGAACTATCCAGAGGTTCTGTGTACAGTGGGACAACTACAGGAGGATGCAGTAGCGACCACTGGTCCACAAACCATTGCCGGCAGCTGACAACCTATTTTGTCTCCTTTGTGTGCAGTGGTCCCCATATTCTCTTTCTTCTCCACTTTCTGCATCCCTTTTCTTTTTCCACATTCTCTTGAGATCTTTACCCACAGCCATGGCTTCAACTACCACCACCAATGACCCTCATATCTTTATCTGCAGCTCAGCTCCCCTCTCCCAAACCTCATACATACATAACTTCACATACATAAGAATGTGAGTGTTTCATCTCTGCTTGGAACTCGAAACTCATTCTCCTGCCTCCTGGGTTTTTTCTCTTAGTTGGAGGCACGGTCATCCTCCAAGTGACCCATGCTTCTAGTCCTTGACATTTGCACTTTTTAAATGTTTCGAGTGCGAGAGATTTCCAATAACTGGCTTCCATTTTGCACAACCAAGCAGATTAATTGTTCTAAGACAGTATTTGAAATACACTTTCAGAAATATTTAAGTAATAATTTTAATACTTAAAATATTTAAGCCTGTTGGTAGTCATGGTGGAGGTAGTAATTGTGGGAAGCAGGGAGAGAAGCAGGTAGAGACAGAGCCATTTTCTGTTGTTTGAGGTTTTGTGTGTGTGTGTGTGTGTGTGTGTGTGCGTGCGCGCGCGTGTCTTGGTAAGTTGTAAGATTCTGAGAAAAACTAAACAAATCGAATACTTACTCTTTTGTTATCACCCTTTAGATTTAGATTTAGATTAGAAAACTAATTTATCTTCTGAACTCAGTGTTCCATAGTGACCCACATACATAGAAAGACGATTAAAAAATATGAAATACACTCACATACAAGTTTTGCCATATGGAACTCTGTTTTGTCCATCCCAATCAGAGGGTTGTTTCTTTAAGTGATCTTTTTTAAAATCAATCATAGACACACTGTTTTCTGTTTTTCATTTGGAGGAAAATTCCCCCAAATAGACACAGCTCTTTCCCACGGTGCAGAAGAGCATGGCACCATGTTGTCAGTACCATGCTCGGCAGCTTCATCTTAGACTGTGTCCCCAAACTAACCCTAGCAAGATTTTCTACAGTGTTATCTGTGAAGGTATTTTTCCAATATCTGCTTCCAAGTCCACTTTCTACGTATAATCTCGTTGAACACAGTAGCCATGCTAATGTCACTTATATTTATGTCTCTAAGTATTGGATCCAAGAGATTAGCAGCAGCATAACTCCTCGGGGTACAGTAATTAATGACATAATACTGTGGAAATACTTTTTCAAAAAAATCTTCCAATTACACAGTTTTAAGAAATCATCTTGTGGGAATAAGTAGCCTAGCCGTATACCTTTTTTTCTTCATTCAACAAATGTGTATTAAGCAACTACTGGAGTGTAACACTCCAGTATTACCAGTATTACCATTACTAAGTATGCCAATGTCCTACATTTTGAAGAAAATGCAAAACACACGGTACCTCTTCTCAAGGAGTTTACAAAACTGGTAAAGAAAGATAAGAAATGTTCAAAAATTATCAGCACAAGAGAAAATGGATAATGCTATCTCTAAACAAGGCATTCATAAAGTGTTCACGTTCCAGGCGTGAGACAGCCCCCTTCCGACGAGGGGGGCCAGGAGCTACTTCACACAGAGTGGTGTCTAAACTGGACTTTGAAGATGAAAGAAGATTTCAAGCTGTTGAAGGTGGGAGAAAAAAATTCCAGGTAAAAGCGAAGGTAAGAAATTGTCCTGTTTGCGGGATACGAAGTTTACTCGCTTGGCTACATGTGTCTGAGGAAAATGGTCAACATAGAGCTAAATAGTCCTACTTATGTGACCTGAAAAATCTGTAATTTATTCAGTCACTAATGAGGAGCCATTGGCACTTTCTGAACCGAGGAATAACCTGATAGAGAAATGACCTGAAAGAATAATCTGGAAGTGGCCTAAGAACACAAATGTGACAAGACTAGGGGAGGTACAAGGTGTGTGTGTGGAAAGTTTAGGCAGACTGTAGGTAAGGGGATCATAGAATGCACCTTCCTCACATAGGACACTTTGGGAAGTGAAAGGGGGTGCTATTGGTAGTTACATCGGAACAACAGGTATAAACTGGGAATGTCCTGAAAAAGCGATGACATATGATCGTCTTAATTATGGGGCACTAGTGTAGCATTTGCAGAGAGAATACTTTTATACTATATAAACTACTTCATTTAAAAATAGTTTGAGGGACCCACCCAGTGGTGTAGCGGTTCAAGTTCATGCCCTCTGCTTTGGTGGCCTGGGGTTCACTGGTTCAGACCCTGGGTGCGGACACATGCACTGCTTATCAAGCCATGCTGAGGCGGCGTCCCACATAGAGCAACTAGAAGGATGCACAACTGTGACATCCAACTATCTACCGGGGCTTTGGGGAGCAAAAAAAAAGCAAATAAATAAATTAATTAAATAAATACAAATAGTTTAAAAGTTAACCCTTTTAGAAATAAAATCACATACATTTTGCAATACCTCCCATCTCAAAGCCATAAACTCAGGAAAATCCACATATGGCTTACTCAGGGCAATTGCTGAACCATGAATTGTCTGCTCACTGTCACACAGAAAACCCTGATTCTTTCTAGGTCCAAACACAGTGGCTTGCATATAACAGCTCTTTGATTTTTGTCATATTGAATTAGGCAAGAGACCAAAGGCAGAATATGGCAAAATTTGAGTTGAAAACCATGAAGGTCTCCTCCAGGGGCAAGTGACAAAGGAATCAATACAAAGTACTACAAGGTAAAAAGGACAGATATGGAGGGAAGGCAGAGACATATTGATCCAACGGTGACTGTGCTGTCCAATACAGTAGCCACTAGCCATATGTAGCTATTTAAGTTCAAATTAATTAAAAGGAAATAAAATGAAATATTCAGTTCTTTGAACACACTAGCCACATTTCAAGTGTTCAAGCAGCCACATGTGCTAGTGGCTACCATATTGGATGGCACAAATATAGACATTTCCATCATTGCAGAAAGTTCTATAAGGCAGTGCTGCTCCAGAAGAACTGGGAGAATCCTAGCATGTTCAGCAAAAGTGAGAGAAAGCAGAAGGGTAGTTCTGCGAGTCCAAGCAGCATCTAAGCTTTTGATGGATGTCAAAAGCCAAGGACAGGGAAAGGAGAAGCAGGCTGGGGACACCCAAAGACCCCTGACAAAGCAGGCTCAAGAAAGTCTGATTGCAAATGAGTTTACCAATGTGAACAACTACTTGGAGGTTGTAAGTGAATTTGGTGAAGAAGGAAAGTGGAATAAGAACTTGAGGGCCAAACAGGGCAAGACCTCTTAGCTTGATTCATATTTCTTTTAGTGCAGATCTGTGTCCCGTAATTTTTCAAATCCCCCATCAAGCCTGGCCTATATCTGAAGCTTGACGTGGAGTGACTAACTGGTGATGTAGATAAAAATGGTCCATGGGCATCATGCCTGGGTGATTGCTGTCCACATTTCTCCACAAGGTCAAGGATGGCAATATTCCAGGATTGTCAAGATTTTCCCTTTCATGACTTTTAAGAATGTTTCTAGATTATCTTTATTAACCATTTAGATAAAAATAATGCAACAGGCCAGTTGGTTAAGATTGGAAGCAGAAATACAACAAGGGCTAGCTTTTTAAAAGAATCAGAAAGGAGCAGGATGGGCAACATTTTGATGCTTTGGCTTCATTTTTAGGATTTGTGTGTGTGTGTTTTGTGTTAAAGGGTTCCCCATTATTGCAATATTTTATAGGCATAAAACCCCTGGAATGTTGAATAACTTATCTGTGCATTGCGCTCTTGTGGATTCAATATGTAAAATAAGGCTGCCTGTTATACAAATGACAGAGAAAAATCAAAGAAGCACAGCAAAATTATCCAGGGTTTAAAAAAAATTCTTGTGGTGTTTTATTCTAACAGAAAACGTATCACCACAAAAAAGGGAAATAAACTCTTTTTTCCCTTCAGACCATACGTGAAAGCTGAATATTATTTGAAGTTGATAACGGAAACTGATGTTTCCAAGTATGTCACCGAATATAACATTTTTAAGACTTGAACCAATGTAGGAATCACTGAATCAAATTTTCTTTCTTTCTCTTTTAAGTGGGAAAGGTAGAGAATTGTAAAATCAGTCATAAAACATATGGAATACTGAGGGATGATTCAAGCAATCTGACTTACTATTGTATGTATACACACTCATTTACTCGAATTAGTACTTACCATTGGAAACTGCATCAACCCATAAAAATAATTCATATGCCTATTATGTTTTTCCATTTTAAGCTTGTAATAGCAATAACGACTTCAGCAAAAGACATTTCCTTGCAATTAATGGCTGGCTGGGAGGCAGAGCCAAGGGCCACTGGTTCCTCCCAGCTGGTCATTAATCCTCAGGAAATGCCTGCACCTCCATCATTATTGCTAAAGCACCATTATAGAAAATTCTCACAGTTCCAATATATGGAAATTTGAGGCTATTTTGCAAGCCCGTGGTATTCATGTTAGTTAATAGGCCACCAGTGAGCACAGAGGACGTAATTATCAAAACGACAGAAGGGAAAATACGGTTCTCCTAGGTCTGTAAGATTATAGGAAATGGGGACCAGCCTTTTGGGAAGAAGTATATTTGAAGCTAGAAGACATTAACTTAAAGGGAGATTTGGAATGACATATATAAAAGTTAATAAAAGACACGGTATCCATTCCCATTACTTAGCTTAAAAAATATTTTTTTAAAAAAAGGTTAAGATTATATGGACATTTGCTCCCAAATTGATCAAATAATATTAAAGAGAATGAGGTCAGGAAGATGGTTTATGAACGCAAATTATTAGTAAAGTTTGGGGGAATGCACACAGTTGAGAGTGCTGAGTGAGAGTAGGATTTCTTTCTTTTAAAGTTTTCCTTAAAAATTGTATATGCGCCATTAAATATTATATAGCAAACATTTTGTTTTAGACTTTATTACCACACAAAAAAATTTTTAAGTTCAGTTTTTTGATCTCAGCTAGAGGCTTAGCACACACGAATAAGCATCTAATAACGAAGATCAAAATGATAAACAAACACAGTGTTGGTGTTCTGCCACATAGTTTCCCATTCTCTAAAAAAACTGACTGGCTTTCAGGCTAAAATGAAAATGAAAATTAGGTGTTTTCAGGTCTATTCATTCCCTCCTTTAAATAAATGGGGCCCAACAAATGGTTTCAAAGCAAGGAATTAATCCAAAAATCACACCCAAGACAGTCTATAAATCTTTTCAATGTGTTATTGCAACAAACTACAAATGTTGGATATGATGCTTTAACACTTAATGAAATTCACTACAGCTTCTCTTTGTGTGTTACAAATACCTGCCTGGTTCTAAATGTGGTTTTGAAGCTAAAGAGAGCTGTTATGGGTTGAATCGTGTTCCCCCAAAAGATGTTAAAGTCCTAACCCCTGTGCATCTGTGAATGTGACCTTATTTGGAAAAAGGGTCTTTGCAGATGTAATCATGTTAAGATGAGGTCATTAGGGTGGGCCCTAATCCAATATGAGTGGTGTCCTTTTAAGAGAAGAAGAGACACACAGGCAGAATACTATCTGACGGCGGAGGGAGACTGGAGTGATCCATCCACAAGCCAAGGAGCAGCCAGGATTACCGCCACACCAGAAGCCAAGGAAAAGGCATGGAACAGATTCTCCCTGAGAGTGTTCAGAGAGCACGGCCCTGCCAACACCTTGATTTCGGACTTTTGGTTTCCAGAACTGTTAGAAAATAAATTTCTGTCATATTAATGCACCCAAGTTCATGGTACTTTGTTACAGCAGCCCCAGGAAACTGATTCAGGACCTGAAGGAAGAGGTTTGTCAGAAGAACCGTCAACATTACAAATGGAAAACCAAGGAAAGCCTGGTGGGGTGACAGGAAGCTGCTCCCTATACTGGAAAAGCAATGGACTAGAAGTCAGGAAACCTGGTCCTTGTCCTAGCTAATGAAATTGTGTGACCTTGAGCTGGACATTTAATTGCACTCAGCTTTCATTTTGTCACCTGCAGAATATGAGAGAATTCAACTACATAATCTCTAAACTAAGTCTAGGGTTATTGTAGAGCAGATCAAGCATCAAATAGACCAACATTGTCATACTTACAAAAATTACTATTCTGGCATTGCGTAGACAGGTCTCAGGGACAGACCGCAGGACACAGGAAGCAGAACTGCAGGCTTCCATCTGCCACGTCCATGGCCACATCAGCAGTCTGACCACATTTATTTGGACTAAGTAAGGCCCAAAGAAGTTTGCTATGGCAGTAACAGCAGCCTATCTTGATATTTTTATAATTTTTTCCTTTAATATATATTTTTTCTGCTCTTCCAAGATTTTCAACATGTCTCCAGTTGATTTAACAGCTTTTGTTTAAATAAGATAGTTGTTATCACCAAAAATAAAGAATGTCACTTACAAATCATGAATTTTTAAAGTGCCAATAAGGAAAAATATTAGTCCAAAAAGGAGAAGAAGCTCTTTATAATTAAGCCACAGCATAATTGAGATTTAGGATCCAATAGGACAGTGGCAACAAATATACTCAACTTATTCTCTAAAAGGATCCCATAGTGATCAAATTTACAGCTCTTTGCTCATTGGTTATTATGCCCAAACATCAGCAGCAGCAGCAATTTTGGTCATCTAATCAAACACTGCAATTCCAGGAGTGACTGACAGAACGCAACAGACCTCTGTCATTCTCAGATTTTACCATTCCCAGTTTGAGCTATTTGCACATCCAGTTTTTCTCAGACTGGAGTACAGGATTGAGATGCTTAGCTGGTGAGGCATCTTGGCCATCTGCCACGTGTTTGCACCTCAGCACAGCTTTGCTGTGTGTGTGCGTGTGTGTGTGAGAGAGAGACAGATAGGTGCAATTTTTTTTCAGTTGGGGGACCTAATGCATTGTGACATTCTTAAATGTGGATATTCCCAAAGGTGTCACGATAACAGATTCTACTAAGTTCATTCTAGAGACTGGGTCAGATAGCCAAAGTACAATTAACAGGACATTTCTCCAAGGAATATCTGTCCTCGTAGACATTTAAAATCTGTGCAAAACAAATTTCTAGGGGGCAAAACGTATTTATCCA
This sequence comes from Tapirus indicus, assembly GCA_031878705.1. NCBI lineage: Eukaryota > Metazoa > Chordata > Mammalia > Perissodactyla > Tapiridae > Tapirus > Tapirus indicus. Next base: position 150,359,745 of record CM062918.1, on the reverse strand, counting down.
CAACCTCAGGACTCTGGAGACACGTTTCAATATATCCCAGGGGGGCAGACAGGTAGTCAGGTCAGCCTGTTGTACGTGGCCTCAGGAAAAGCAGGTGTGTTACACTCCTAGGCCAGCTCTTGGCTTCCTGGCCTCTGAAATTGGCAGAACTCTTAACACAGTACAAAAGCGTAAGTTACTCCAGGCCAGTAGTTAGCTGCGTGCCAAGCCCACCTATGATTTTGCCTGGGCCAGCCAGCCCTTTCTAATGAGGGAATGTAACTGCAGAGCCACACACAGGAACCACAGGCCAGATTTCCACTCTCCACCTTCCTACAGCCACGCACAGTTCTCGTGCCTTTAGCAGAGAAGATACATCTCAGCGTCTGTCTGCACGGGATGCGCCGAAAACTCTCAAGCAGCTTACAATCTTAAAAGAGAACACCTCTGGTGGTGGACACGTGAACCCACACAGGTGGTAGAATCATACAGAACCAAATACACACACACACGAATGAGTACACAGAAAACTGGGCGATCTGAATAGGAATGAGGGGGTTGTATTTGTGCAGTATCCTGGTTGAATTGCCACCATGGAGGGGAAATTGGGCAAAGTATACAAGGAATTTTTCTGTATAATTTCTTATAACTGTATGTGAATCTGCAATTATCTGAATTATAAAGAAGATAAGGATATATTTGCTGGAATTTGGGGTACAGGAGAAAGAAAGGGAGTCTAATTTTTCTCTCTATCAGAAAAACGGCAAGAAGAAGACTTTTTATTTTAAAAAATATAAGTGTACAAGGGTTCCTTTCTAGTTTGATGCTTTTCCTGTCTAGGAATTTGGAGACGATGTGGAGGGCCTTCCTTCTAACCTTTTTTGGGGGGGAAGGGAGAGGTCAATAAAATCCTAACAATGTTGGTAGAACACAAAGCATCTCAAGATATGCACCCCCATCAGCTATTTTTTCATACTGAATACTTACAAATGTCACAATATTACACAAAGTTTGTCAATTTTGCATTACGTTAACACTCATTAATCCTGTAAGAGATCTTATTATGATTCACGAGCATGGGAAGCCGCGCTGTAAACCCAGTGCAATCATCTTTCCTGGATTAACTGGAGTCTGGAACTGCATTCCCACACATCTGCCTCAGCTTTCACTACGGATTTTAATTGAGGAACCTAATGCTATGGTGGTATTCTCAAATTCGGATATTCCAATCTGAGATCCAGAGAGAGACAGGAAAAGCAACTAAATTTATTGAGCGCTCACTATGCGCCAAGCACTGTGTATTGAGTTGCCTAGACCAGGAAGGGTGGGACCCATGTGTGGTGAGGGGACAGGCTCATGCCCCAGACATGACATCACACTGCCACTCTGCCCACTCAGAATCACTGACTTAGGAGGCCAAAAACGATTACATGATCCAACTGCTAAGGTCACAGACAGCCATGCAGGAAAGGGCTGCAGGAGAGCAGCATCCACAAATCCCAGATGGACAGCTGGATCACTGGAGCTGGTTTTATTAGAACACAGAAACACGTAAGGTAATCAACAGAGAGATTTAACCAAATTCCACTCTCTACTACCCAAACTTAAGTACTTTCAACCCCATAATTAAACATGAAACCAAACTGAATTGAGGTAACAGAATAAAAATAATACAATACAAATATGGAGAAAAGGTTCTTGCTTCTACAAACTCTAACTGTATATTCAACAGATTTAAAAAGTAAATGGGGCCGCCCGGTGGCGCAGCGGTTTAGTCCGCGCTTGGCAGCCCGGGGTTCGCGAGTTCGGATCCCGGGCGCCCGCCGACGCACTGCCTGTCAGCCATTCCGTGGCGGCGTCCCATATAAAGTAGAGGAAGATGGGCACGGATGTTAGCCCAGGGCCAGTCTTCCTCAGCAAAAAGGGGAGGATTGGCAACAGATGTTAGCTCAGGGCTTGTCTTCCCCACACAAAAAAAAAAAAAAAAAAAGTAAAACCAACAGCACATGTAAATATTCATTTAAACATAACTGTGTCCGCTCTACATTCTCTTTTCCCCAATTTTAGCACTTTCAGACATCTTCTTAGTTCAGCTCTCACAGGTGGGACGCTCGACTTTCCCATTGGTCTCCTCCAGCACCACATTCTCAGTTCCCCATGTATTAGTCTGCTGGCCCAACCTTCCCTCAGATTGTATCTCTGCAGACCTGGCCATTGACCTCTACTGCCTGGGGTCACTGCAACCTCCCAGGTCATTTCCACTCTAAGCAATCCCCAATGTCCCAAAGTTTCCTTCTCATTCAGATATGTTTTGACCACACCATTCTTCTGTTTGAAACTTGGCAGTGACTCTCCTAGGAGACACAAGCCTGCAATCTTCTCCTTTAATGTCCATCACAGGAGAGATCTCTTCTGTTCATCCACCTCTCCTGGGTCACTTCACCCCTTTATTCCCACTTTGATCACTAGGCCCTCTCTTAACCTCACCCAACCCTGCTTGTTGACTCTCTCTCTCTGCACAAACTCAACACCTTTAATGTTGGAACTGTTTTAATATGTGCCTGTCATACATCTGAAAGTTGTCTGTTTCAGCCTTCCAACCATAAGATCAGATGAAAATGGAAAGGGGAAAAAGAGTAAATGCCTCATAACTGCTAGGTAGGACAAGGGTGACACTGAAGATGGTGACCTAAGTTTTTGAAGTTATATAAATAACAAGACCGATCTATTCACCCAATTATAAAGTATTAAATTTTAATTGCTGATTATATTTACTGCTATCACCTTATGATTGCATAGTGCTTTGTGATTTTTAAGTTATTTTCTTATGTTATCCTCACTACAACCCAGAGGAAGCCACGAAGGATATGATAATTATTACCCCCATCCTGCATATGATCGAACAAGCTCAAGGATGTCAAGTGACTTATCCAAGGTCATACTGCTAGAAACTCATTAAGTCAGAAAGCAAGTCAGATAGGCCTTTCATTGCAAACCTAGTGTTCCATCTACCATACGATCTAAAGTCTCATTTAGAACCATGATTAGTGGGTTAGAAAAACACGACAGAGAGATCTGGGAATGTTACTGTGGAAAAGGAAAAGCTGACAATAAATTCTCACAGGTTTTAACAATAACAATACAAAGTGCCACATTTTGAGCATTTACTAGAAACTGGATATTTTAGCTAAAACTGCGAAGGACGGATTATCAGCCTCATTTTATAAAAGAAGGAATTTAGGCTCAGAGAGGTAACAATGGCCAAAGGCTAGTAAGTGATAAGGCCCAGACTCACACCCAGATCTGTTACACCCAAAGTGTGTACACTTTACACTACTCCAGTGAGGAAGATTTATTTTGAAGAGGGACGTGCCAGATGTTCTCCATCCCCATTAAGAACACGACAGGGGGAAATGGACTGAGTACCGTATAAGGAGAAATTTAGGTTGACTGCATTAGGACCCTCCTATCACAGGGAGGGTGATTAAACTTGCACACCATTACCAAGGGGACTCATGAAATCTCCTTTCTGGAAGGCTTTTTCACATATATAAGGAGATTTTTCTACCAAAGATAGTTTCAAGACTATAAATATTTTCCTGGACTCAAAAAAAATTTATGAAAAGATAAAACCACAAAATAAGACACCTAAATTTTCACACAAATTTAAAAAGTTGTATTTGCCCTATGGATATAAAATGCTAGCTTCTCAAATGGGGGTCTAAATTTTTATTGTAACATATTTACTTAAAAGAATAGCAAATAGTAATGCTGAATACATACCACATTATAATAATCCCAGGCAGAAAACTCTTTTTTTAGCAAAAAAAATGTCAGTCACAAGGGAAATCTTCATACTGTGACCATGTATGGCCAAGCCCTCTCACACTATACAATCTACGTATATTGAGCATCCTATTAATCCCATAATGTACATAAGCCTACTTGCTTTATCACAGCAGGAAACTATGTGGTACAAGTGAGTGTGGCATGAATTAGTTCCTTGTGAATATTCACTGAGGAACCCCTAAGAGGTTTCAAGAAGACAAGTAAGATGACAGAGGTTCTGTTCCTATAGGTGCCAACTACTGAAAAGGGTCCCCACTGTCTCCACAGAGAATAGTGATTTAACAACAAAGTAGATTAAAACTACGTACAAGACAAAGTCACCATTTTATTGTTTATAAAATGATGGATTTTAAATGGTTTTGTGTAGCTCATCAATTGTCTAAATGGGACACAAAGCAACCCACAAGATCCTAAACCTGGCTGATTCATTACCAAGTTTTAATGTCCACAAAAAAGTAGGCTACCACTGGAAGAAGGGCATTAGTAAATAAAAACACAGGACCCACCACTGCCTTGGTTTGATAGCCTGGAAACTAGCACTCTACAAATGGCTAAAACGCACAGAACGTCATCAAACTCTACACCATCGCTACGAAAGGAATTATAAGGAGGAGAATTAGGGCTGGGAATGAGTTCATTTTCATCCAATAGATATAGAAAATATATGGTCCAAAGATAAGAAAAGGGAATGAAGGATGCAAAATCAAACTTTACTCCTAAAAGAGAAATGTAAAATGTATTAAGAGCACAGGAGAATGACAACGTTATGGACAGCATTATCGTACACTGTCCTTTAAACTCATAGGGTGCATTCCCAGTGTCAGGAACAGCACTCCTCGTTGAATGTCAGTCTCCCAAAAGAATGGAGACCATAGAGATGGACATGTTCATCAATTCCAACCCCACCCCAGACCTATCAACTGAGAGTAGGCCCAGGCCTGCAAATGCTTCATCAATTTCCATTAGGGAATTTAAAGAACATTAACGTTGGGCCATCTGAGAAAATAATGGCAGGAAAGAAAATGTAGGGACTGAGATTCTGTAATAAGGAAATTATACTCCGGGATCAGCTTCTGACACAAACTGGGTGATAGATGTCTTCTCTGACAGCAGAATCATTCTGAACAGGGAATGATAAAGACCGCAAAACAAACGTACTTTATAGAGCACATCAGCCATAATGGTATGATTCCCTGCTCCCGCGCAGGGTAATTCTCTCACCTCCCTGGGCTGTGGTGCTTCCTGTAATCGGGTGCTCCCTCAAGACTGAAAATATTTGGATTGTCTGGAAACTTGGCAGACCTGCACTTCCTTTATTGGTAATGTTAATGCTTAAACCCCTAAGTTATGTGACATTGCTACCTATGCTATTCCTGTAGTGACGTGAACCTAGTATATCAGGTTTTCCCTGGTGAATTTCTAGCTGTACACCCTGCTGCTTTATGTGTCACTTTAAGTGCTTCAAATGCCCCTCGAAAGAAGTCAAAGAAATAGATTATTAACTGATTTTCCTCCTTTCTTTATTTTCACGTTAGTACTAAAAACTAGGAGTCAAGGAAATGGGAGACAGGCAATTAAAGAGTTTTTGTAGGAAAAAATCAGGAACTACCTTAGAAAATTATTTTGTGCCAACAAAGCTCTCTTCTGTTTTTCTGATGATCCAAAGCTGTGACAAAAATTCTTTTAAGGTACAGCACTAGAGTCTATTTTGGAAAGCAGAATGCTATTTCCAGGAGTGAGGGAATGGAAACATTAATATAGGGCAAGGCATTCAACGTCTGTATTGGGCCTGGGTGATAGTGGCTCACAGCTTACTTCTTAAGTGGAAAGGCATAGGCTGGAATTTGAAATTATTACAAACACTGCTTTGATGCCCACAGGCTGTGCTTTTAACCCTTGTGTAGCCTCCTTGAAAATACAAATCATCAGATTAAAAAAAAAAAAAAAAAGCCAAAGAATGCAATTCAAATCCACATTCACTACTGGGTTGAAACAAAAATTCAAAGACCATGCTTTACACTAAAGAAATACTGTCATTCTATTCACCAAACATTTATTAAGTCCTGCTATGGGCCTGGACCTGTACTAACGTCAACAACTATGATCTATTGAGTGCTTGTGACACGTTGAATAAAGTTTTTTGATGGCTTCTCATTTAACTCTTACAAAATAATCCTATGAAATGAGAACATTCTTAGCCTTTGTTTTACACACAGGGAGAGCGTAGCTGGTGACAATGGGCAACTTGCCTTGATAAGCTGACAACTAAACCCAGGCAGTCTGAGCTCTTAATCACTTTGCTGAATTCCCTCCTAGATCCTAGGTGCTGAGGGTCAAAAGATAAATATGATATGCTTTCTACCCTCAAAGAGCTCATTTTTAAATACAAAGGGTAGCACTGTTCAGAAATATTAAAGTATATAATTAGTTGCTTTAACACCTAGTGATTTTAAAGTTATCTGATAAATATTAATTATATTCAGCATGAACAAAGAGAAAAAATAAGATCAACATATGTTGAGGTGGTGGCTCAAGAGAATTATCCTGGTCTTTCTGATTCCCTTTCCCCTCCTCTTTTTGGAGCCTGTATCTGATGATTTAATACCTATCTTTTTAAGCCTATCTTAACTAGATAAAATTTGACTCCCTATTTTGATAAGTCAAGTATGTATATATTTGATATTAGCCTGATATTTGCTGTAGCAATAATGAGAGAACGGAACCCTAGACCCACTAGTACAAGTAATTCATAAATTATATATATAGCTAAATTCAAATAATGATATAGAGTATTATTAGGATTTGGAAAGCAACATAACCACTTCTGTGGAAGGACTGTTAAATTCTAAAGAGCTGAAAATATTTGAAAACTGGAATTTAATTTAGCCTCTCAACATCCAAAGCACAGAGGAGTAATCTAACAGGTTGGTATCATGTTCGCTTTTCAGCTCCCCAGAATGTAAGCTCCCCAAAGGCAGCCTCCACCTATGTTGTTGGCCTCCAGATCCCCAGGACCTAGCACAGCACTCTACCTGTAATGCTGCTAGAAGACTTTAGCAAAATGTTCAGACAAATGGAAAGTCACAGAATCAAAGGGTCTCGCAAGTGGAGCCCTAGATTTTCTATGGTCCAGCCCAGTCAGAGAGAAGCCAACACGAGTGAACAAAAGAGTGTTTCAGCAGTGTCTCCTCTCTCCGCGTCGTCTACCTCACATGCTACGCCTTCTGCACAATACTACGTTCAAAGGGACGCGCCAAGTGCATTGAAACCACAGCACAAAGTGATGACATGGGTTCCCTTGGTTACACAGCCAGGGTTAGCTACATGATCTTTTAACACCCAAACAGGACTCTTTCAGTATCAGAAGGGAACCTCCTTTTGCCTGAATTTAAAGAACTATCATTCCACAACCTCAGTCTAATGTAGGGGTAGACGGTGCAATTCTTCCAGATTTGAACAGGAGCAAAGACTTGCTAAGCCAAGCCTGATCTGCAACCACTCATCAATACTGAGGAAATATAATAAAGTCTTGCTTCCTACAGCATCCTGAAAAAGACATCTTATCTTACTTCTAAAATCACATTTATCATAAGAATAAATAATGAACGAAAAACAAATTTCAGGGTCATGGCTGCATTGAATCACCCCAAGGATAGAGTTTGGGGGTAGCCTGGGGCTATCAAATCAACAGATCATCTGAAAGCCTTGTGTCTGCCATTACTCCCAGCCTCCTTACCACCAAGCCTTTTACCAGGGTTGACCCCTTGTTCCTGGCCCTGCCCCTCATCTGGGGAGGCAACTAATGAGCAGTGAAATGGCCAAAGGGGGTGGAGGTGAGGAAGGAAAACAAAACAAAGAAGAAGACAGGAGGCTGGATCATCTACAAACTCAATAATCTGTTCCTGGATAATAGAGTTGGCAGTAGCAATAAAGGTTTTGTGTTTCACAAGCCCAAATGCTTGACAGTCATGAGTTTCGGATAGAAGGTTCCTGTCAGGTGCTTAAACAGAGGAAAAAGCATGGCTTAATTAGGTGACCTGCCCAAAGGTACCCAGCCCACCAAAACGCAGAGGTCCTTATTTCAGTCCAAGGTAGAGATGGCAGGTTTGACTAAATCCCATTGGCTTGAAATTTTGCCAAAAATGATTAAATATTTGTGTCAAATATTGAAGAGCTTTGAATCAAGAATTCTTTGATTAAAAAGAAATCTTAAAATAAAAACAGACTCCACTCTTCCACACAGAACTAAAATGTTCTCTTAAAATATGGAGTAACAGTTTTATCTAGTAGAAAAATACGTGGTATATTAATTTTATTTATATACCACGTGAGGGTTGCCAATATTTTAGAAATATTTACTGCCACCCACATTCAGATTTAGGTAAGCATAGGTAAATATGTGTATGGTAGTACGGATAAAGTCCTAAATACATTTACTGTCATATAAAATGGTCATTGAATTCTATATAGCTGTCATTTACTTAGATGGAATTGAGATAACTGTCTTGGCCAGGACTTTATTGATCTGATTATTTTATGTAGAGACACAGGCTATTATTTGCCACTTAACCAGAAGTGGGAGAAAAACATGTTCTTCCTTGATTATAGTTTAATAAGGCCACATGGCTATTGTGGAACTGTGGCACTTGAACAGTGGACCCCAAAGTCGATGTCTGTACAGTCCTGAATGGTCAGGATCTGGTAGATGCTGACTATGCCAAACTGAACTGGATGACCAAGTAGGGCGAGTTATCTGTCTCTTTTTTAAAGACTTCATTTAACAGAATAATTAAGAACAGCATTTCAATATTCAAACAAACAAACAAAAAGGGTTAATCTTGAATCAAATTATGATCAAATCCAATTCTTGCCTTCTGAGTGTGATTTATTTATGAGTGTTTTCATATTTAATCTTGCAACTGTAAATAATCATTTTAGTGAATTTTGCAGTAAGCTATCAAAAAACAAAATAAACTTGTTGCTTTTCCCCACAGAGTTCTGATAGGGTTTGCCAAGTACTCCATTTTTATCACAAAATATTGCAAAGGAGATAGTTTCAGAAAATACTGCTTACCAATTTTGAACATATTAGATGCATCAGAAAATTTATATTTTAATTACTGAGGATATATCAAAAACCCATGTGCTTTAGTGGGAGCATCTCCCGTTTGTCAAACAAGTTTCTAAGGGAAAATGGTTTCGCCTTCACACACTCCATTAGCAGATAGTTTTTGATGTTATATCAAAGTCATTTCTTTCCCTCTGACTGCAGTAAAACATTACAATTATCTGCAATATGCATTATTGGATATTCCTTTCTAAACACTGAAGTTATATTTCAGTTTAAATAAAGCAAGTGTTAAATTACAAATGGCTAAAAGTTAAAAAAAAGTAGCATCTGGAGGGAGACAGTAATGGAAATGAAAACCTAACATTTTAACTTCAGCATGAGATTTCCAGGTTCCTCGATACATTAATGCGTGGGCTCTTTAGAAGAAATCCAAAGAGTTTCAATCCGTCTCGTTGTAACAGATTTTCTTCTGATTTAGTCTCCCTACTTGATCTTCAAATCATCACTTAAGTTTCTAGATTTCTACAAACTTGGAAAAACAAAAAGCCCTTGTTGCCTATCTAGAATTCTCACATGGTTGACTAGCAAGTGAAATTACATCACTTTCCTGTGTATCACAAGCTCTTTAATAAAAGAAAGACAACTGCCCCCCCAAAAGAGATGGAATGGAAATGCATATTTTTAAATCGACGTACTGCACACACCCCATTACCAAATAAAGAGGATGAGCAACCCAAGAAAACAGCTGGGGTTTGTAAGTAACTTTCTAGTGACCAAGTGCAGTTAAGCTTCAGCATCTGGTCCTTGGGTCAATTTCTAGGTCAATCTCAGTATCTCCAGAATGATTTTTTTCCTCTAAAAGCCATTAATTCATATTGGGGAGTATTTCCCTGCTGTTGTTAATTTCCTTTCTCATAAAAATATTCTGAAAACAAAACACCTAAAAACATCCCTTGTTCCCACTGATTCAGTCTTCATTATTTGGTCCTTGCTTCTGTTCCTCCAGAAGCACGAGTTGCTTCACTAAGCAACATCTGGATGGAGCACTTCATATGCGAGCTTAACATCTTTGTCATTTCATTGTATTTTTGAGCCTTAGTTCCACTCTCTAAAACTTTTCCCAAATATTTTCCCATCACTAAATCAGTTATGTGATGCGCTCCTTTCCCAGGCAAAAACTGAAAAGTGCAAACATTAAATGCCCAGTTTCAATTGGCAGAAGGACTGACTAATGGAATTCTATACAGGTTCTGAGAAACTAGAACATCTCTGCACGTACACATCGAAACAGCAAACAGCGAAATACTACTTTTCAAATTGATGAACAACACATGACACCAAACCTCTACAATTAGAAGAAAGGCTTATAAGCTGCCATGTAAAATTTTCCTCTTAACTGCAAATAGATTAAAAATGTACTTTAGTATTATTTACAAGCAATTCTTAAACTTGATGGTATTCAGCATAGAAACATTGAGGTCATAATGACACCATCAAGGGTACTTGGTTATTTGGACCCATAACTGCCACTCCCACTGTAACTATGAGTAATTAGGGTTTAGAAATCTATGGAGATATTTAGGTGATATCTACATGAAAGTGTACAGTGGAACTCATCATAATTTCTAACATTTACTGAGCACTTTCTTCACACCATGCCCTTTACTAAGCCTTTGTATACATTATCTTATTTAAACCTCACACCAACTCTATGAGAAATGTTCTGCTCTTACCACCTTTTTAAAGATGCGGAAACTGGACCTTTAAAAGGTCATGTAATTTGCTCAAGATCCCACAGTTAGTCAAGTGATGGGCCATCTGAATCCAGATACTGAGCTCCCAACTATAAGATCAGAAGAAAAATTAGGGCCTACTTCTCTCTCCTCCCTCCATACCAAGAAAGCACAATGTGAAAGTCCAGACTAGCTCATCAAAATAATAGATGTGAAATCTAATTCAAACTCAGAAAAAAAAAGGCAAAGGAGAATATAGTAAACAATAGAAGTGGTCTTAACCCAAATCTAGCTAATGTCTCACTGGATTAGCCAACACTCCATCCCCTGCAAGAGCAAGACAGGCACAAATTCTCTCCTACATCTACATACTTTTGGTTAATCAACTTTTGAGTAACCTACTAACTACCAATCCCAATCACATCAGGTGAGGGGGTTATACTGCAGATATTTTTTTTCCAGGCCTGTTACACGACACTATAAGATTTAAAAGACATCTTTTTAAAAGCAAAAGAACTTTAAAGCAAAACAAAACAGCACAGAAGAATAAAAGGGAAGCAATTTGGCTTTTAGGCCATGTACATAGTAAATCCAGTCAGTTCAAAAATATATCTCTAATACAAGGAAATCAGTCAATGACACTGCTGGAAAGAATTGAACTTACTATAAAGTACAAGCCCATTTCCTATGGAAAATGCAGTAATCTATTTCTTTAGTACAAGCTTTCCAGTAAAGAATGCCATTGAACTGAATGCTTGGCTGTGACTGGCTGCATACTCTACCCAACAGAATATATCCCAGCAAAGAGGGAGCACACTGTCTAGAAAAAATATACAACTTCCTTTTATTTCCGCTTCTAAGTAGAACAACTCTTCTTTGGAGACCAAATCAGGGACTTGTAACAATTCACTACACAATATTTTCCATTCTCACAGCCAGTAAAAATTAGAAACCATGAGAGTCAATGAGGACGGTCCAATTATTCCCAGAAAGGCAAGAGTTTCTGTGGTGGATGCCTCACATGGGCTTCTTATCCAGCATGAAGATCAGATGCTGGAACCCAGATCTCCCCCAAATGAGCAAGAATCCATTGAGACAAAACATAGATCCTTTAATTACTCCATATTTTATTCCAGCTTGGCCGAAACATTGGCTGTGTGAGGATGAGTGGTAGGAAATAATGCCATATAGGTGGGTGTAAACTGTGGGGACCTCAAAGCGCTAGGCAGGTTGTAATTAATTCAGTAGCCAGCTGTGGAACCAAAGCAAGTTTCTGAGAAGAAGACACGACCATCACCTGCGGAGGTTAACTCGTGAACATTATAGGATAGTCCAAAGGCAGAAGAGATGAAAGGTTGAAAGATCAGTTAATAGGCAAGATATGGAAGCACCCTAAGTGTCTCTCTACAGATGAATGCATAAAGGAAATGTTATATATATACAGTGGAATATTATTCAGCCATGAGAAAGAAGGAAATCCCTTTACCACAACATGGATGGACCTTGAAGGCATTATGCTAAGTGAGATAAGTCAGACAGAGAAAGAAAAATATTGTATGATCTCACTTATACTTGGAATCTAAAAAAAGCTAAACTTAGAGAAACCGACAGTAGAATGGTGGTTGCCAGGGGCTAGGGGGGTGGGAGAAATGAAGATATGTTGGTTAAAGGGTACGAACTTCCTGTTTTCAGTTCTGGGGATCTGGCATGGTGGCTATAGTTAATAATACTGTATTATATACTTGAATGTTTCTAAGAGAGTAGATCTTAAATGTTCTCACCACAAAAAAAGAAATGATAATTATGTGAGGTGATAGAGGTGATAACTAACACCACCGCGGTAGTCATTTTGCAATATATAAGTGTCAAACCAACAGGTTGTATTCCTTAAACTTAGGCAACGTTATATGTCAATTATATCTCAATAAAGCTGGGGAAGAAAAGAGGCCACACCTGATGGAAGCTGTCGAGCTGGTCAACTTTTACTGTACCTGCTTACAATTTACTTCAGTTTTAGGAAGGAAGAGGCAGCCTGAACAAGTAGTGAGTTCTCTAACATTAAAGATAATCAAGCATAGTCTAGATGATCACCACCTGTGGGTAGGTTTGGAGAGAATTCATTTATTGACCAGAAGGTTTAATGAAATGCTCTTACTTTAAGGTTACACCGTAACACTGAGTCGTTTTTTAATCTAAAGGCCATCCCCATTTCCATGTGCTAGGAAATCTAATCCCAACACATGTTGAACAGAGGAAAAAAAATACAAGACGAATAAATTAAATGAAAGGCAATACCAAAGTATAAATAGAAAGTGACGCAGAACTCGAGAGGAGAAAGGAATGGCAGACTAACAGGAAAATATAATCCAGCATAGCAGCAAGTAAAGTTTTAATAAAGAGGAAGCATGAAGAATAAACCAGGGAAGAGAGAAAAGGAAAGCCAAGACCCCATCATAGATGATGCTGGTATGGAGGATGCCTTCATCTTCCTTAAGAAATGGTTTTATTCCTTTTTAAGGCTTTTCTCCTCTGTCAGTGGGAAAGGGAGACCAGAAGAACCTAGGCCTTGTAGTAGCAGAGGGCACATGGATTCAAGTGGTCAAATTAGCGAAGCTCTTCAGAGATCACTGAGTCTCTGGCCTCAGGAAGATGTAGGATCTGTGTGCCCATGGGATCACCCACATTTGCGTGGGAGCCACTGTCGCTAATGTCGGTATGTAAGAATGACTTCTAAGGGAAGCAAGAAAAACTGGAAATTAAAACCTGGTTTCCTAACAAAGCCAATGTGAAAAAGAAAACACAAACCATCTAGAAAATGGGATCTGTCCAAAGCAAAGCCATAGAGGAAACAACCGAAAAAAAGAAAATGTTGAAAAGTTATCTCATACACATTTCATCTGAATTTTATCACCATTTGTAATCAACGTCCAAGGTTTCATAATACCCTTTAACCTTATTTACTCAACCCACCGAACAAGTCATCTCATTGTTACCCCGTTGGAAGGAAGAGTGGAGACTCTTTTCATGTTGATAAGAGGCAGAAAAAGGAGTCACTCCGGGAAAGAAAAGCGTCCTGAGTAAACTCCTGGAGCCTAATGGTGAGGAACCGTGACAATCTGTCGCTTGCCTTACCCTTTCAAAGATTCCTCAAACAGAAGCTGGAAATTCAGGTAATCGATAAAATAAAAGTAATTTTCATTTAAAAACAGGAATTTCTCATTATAAAAAAGAACAGAACAAAAAAGAACATTACACCTTATTACTCACCCATTTCCTAGGTCTGCCTCTTGGCCGTTTTTCTCCAGTGGCTTCTGCTTTCTGCAAAATGAAAAAGGAAGTCACATCGTTTCCTACCTGACATTATGTCTAAGTGCTGCACTCGGGGACACATTTCAAGTAAGAATACTCTGGTGTCCAGATGAGGTATTGAGATTGTTCCAACAATCCTTTCTCCTTTAGGGTTCATCTCCTCCATGTCTGAGGAGATTCCTCTGCCCCATTTTTAGCTGCGTGATGTAAACAGGTATCTATGCAACTCACCCCAAAAGACTCCCTCCGAAATGCATAAAAATGCTTTTAAAGAGCTATTTTGCTTTCCTGTCTATAATTTCAAAAAATATCCTGACATATCCATAATTACATAAATTAGTATTTTAGAAAATGTTTCTTAAATGACGATTTTCTTTCCATGTTGCAACTAAACTTACAAAAATTAATATTGGTATATTGCTTTACAATTTATAAAGCACTTCTACCTACATTGCTAGTCAGAAGCAAGTCTAAATGTGAGAAAGAATACATAAGGATTCTAATTTAAAAAAACCAAACACTTGCATACTTCTACATAGTTAGTTTCTTATTCCTTGACAAAAACAATCACAGGTCAATCAGTTCACCTAAAGCAAAGAGAAGAAAAGCTGGCAGAAATCACCAATGTTTGTCTCTGAAATGGAAACGCGGGATGCTAAAAATAATAATCAGTAAAAATGTACATTGTTCATAATTCCACACACGACACAGAACTGACGAATATATTGCTCATTACCTTGAAAGTTTGTTTCATGGCTTTACTTCACAGATTTTTCTGGTATCACACTTGTTTTTTCCCTTTTGAACCCAAAGTAATAACTGGATCTATAAAGTAATCACCCTCTTTCAATCCCCAAATACACAAACACACACACATCACATACACCTATAAAAACCTATGTTTGTACTTTTCAGGATGAAGAAAACTTAGTACATACTATTCAGTATATGAGAATCATCTCAAGGCTACATAAACACAAAAATATAGGTAACCTGAACCAAGATAACTTGTTTTGCATTTTACTTTTGTTACCTGCCTCAGCAACCAGTAGGTACTTGGTACAATACTAACATTTCCTGTAGTAACTGTCTATACTGCCAAATGAGACTCTGCTCTTTCTTTCTCCAATCTGCCTGGTGAAAATAGATGGAGATAGATGACAGATGATAGGTAGGTAGGTAGGTAGGTAGGTAGGTAGATAACAGACAAAATGAGCCATAATGTTTCTCATCAGATATCTCCCCAACCCAGCATTACTATTCAACATGCCCCATGAATTAACCCAAACTCTGTATGATTGTAATGTTAGTTCACATGTACTGAGCATTTAAAACACCCCAGGCACTGGGTTAAGTCATTTGCATGTGTTATTTTAATCTATAGCCTTATAAGGTAGATATTATTACTTCTCTTATTTTGCAGAGGAGCAACTAAGCCTTAGAGAGGTAAGGTAAATACCTCAAGGTCACACACAAAGTTGGTAAATGGCAGATCTGGAATTTGAACCCAGTTCTGTTGGACTCTAAAGACAGGGCTCCTCCCCTCCTAACAATGCTACTTCCCCTTACTATACACTCATTTGCTACCATCAGGAGATATTTTAGTTCACTCCAACTGTGGCTGATTCCGCTAATTTCCCAGAACAGAAGGAAACCTGGTAGCCTTCAGGAGAACTATCCAACTGTCAGATTTGGGCCCTCTGAATCATTGTTTACTTTTTTGAATGGCTCCACAAAGGAATCCTTTATTGTCAGGGGCTACTGGCACCGTCTTACCTTCAGTCATAAGGGTATGAATTAAACTGAGTGAAGGCCAGCAGAGCGAATCACCCTCTTTCCCAGGGTTGTCTCAGGGAGAGAGGAACACAGACTCTACTTCGGAAAGCTTGGATTTAAATCCCTGCGCCGCCATTTTAGCTTTATGACTTTAGGCAGGTCCCTGAGAACACTGATTTGGTTCCGAGTGTGAAATGGAGATGATGCCTCCTGTGAGGAGTGCAGTGGCCACCATAAACAAGGTGCTCGATAAGTGTTCTTTCACTCCTAAGAACATGGAACTCTTGAAGGGAAAGTTTTCCTTCAAGTCAGTCCAATCTCATAGAAGTTTCAGTCAATGCAAATATTCCATTACACCCATCTGTCACCTTTAGAATGAAGCTTTTAAGAAACCCTTTGGCCAGTACATAGTGAGTTATATGAATACAAAATTCCCTAATACAGAAGCAGTGTCTGATTTAATCTTTGGAAGCAACTGGAAGATTGCATAGTGTACCCAGTAGTAAGTTACACAAACATGGAAGACAGAAATCCTTCTTAATGGGCATGGGGATGTTAGGTGGGGTTGAGAGGGGGCGGCTATCGACTGTAAAGGCTAACAGTGCTGCACAGGCTCTCTCGGCATGGTTGTTGTGTTTCAGGGGCCACGATGTGATCCAGGTGTATCGCAAATCTGCGAAGAGAGGGTTGTTTTCTAAAAGAGTTTCTCTGCATTTCAAAGTCAGAGAAAGCAAACCTCTCAAAGACACAGAAAGCCTGCAAATAGGAGGACTTTTAAATAAGCCTCTCATTTACAAAAAGCCTATTCAAAAATAAAATTCACACCATTAACTAAAGGGCAAAATATCATGATTATCACTCGGACTTGTTAAAAGCAAACTTGCTCCTTGGCCTTCAGGCCAGTGTTACATGTAAACTGAAACCCTCTTCGGAGACTACGTCTAGAAGAAACACATTAGCTGCGCTGTGTGGCGTCGATCTGGGAGGTTTCCATTGTTCTTTAAAACCCACATTATTTAATCATTCTGATCAAACTTCACAAAGGCTGCAAAACAAGTTAGGATTTTAGTTTGTAAACCAGCACAGATCCAGGATTTTTACATATTGGAAAACACTGGTTTTAACTTTTTCCTGTGTTTAATGCTCTTCAGGATATTATTTTTCAATAGAAGACAAACAAAACACTCAGGGGCTTGTTTTGTTTTTAATATGTCAACATATGCAATACTGTGGAAGTGTATATTTGGTTTTCTTTTGCCAGACTAGAATTCAGTTCAATACTACAAACCCATATATAACTGAGACATAACTTGTTCTAAGTATTCACTGCTTATCTGGGGGGAAGGGAAAGAGGGTGGGATTTCTGCATTTGTAGGAACGGAAATTTCAGACTATAACCAGCACTATTCTACTAATATTTGCAACTATCATACCATATCTTGTTAAAAGTGTATTTCTTCCTTGCTTGTCTTCATTCATATTTTTAACTTTTTTTAAGTTTAGATTCAGAACTGTATATTTAATTTGATAATGTGTTTAGAAGCAAGATCAGGAGGGTTGAGAGGAATGTTAAATGGGAAATGTAATTATGTCTTCCTCTAAGAAGTTCTGGTACTCCAGGCTCTTAAATGTACTCCACACTAAAAAAATTAATTAAGAAAGGAAATTCATCTAGCAAATATAATTCTTGAACTTGGAAACAGTTCTTAGCACGAGTGCCTGGTACACAAGATGTGCTCACTCCATATTGTTGAACGAAGGAAGGAAGGAAAGAAAGAAACCCTGGTGTTTATATTATGTATGTGTCTTACTTCCCTCCTGCCATCAGAACTCTACAGCGTGATAAAAGCTTAGAAAGCGTTTCATCTAGCCCCTTTATTTAACAAATAAGAAAACTTCTGGATGTGTTCTCATCTCCAAAGGCAGAGCCCTTTGGTTTATTTGGGGGCCAGAAGTCTGCAGGTATCAGTTGCAGTAGGTACACATTTCCAATCCCTTCATAAGCTTGTAGGGAGCTGCCCTCCAAAGGTTTCTCAAAACCTAACTTCCAACCTGCATTTCAGGTTACTGGAGATAACACAATCTACCTCGTAGCAAATATTTTACAAAATATTTGACAGCACATAGTAGTAGAAAGTTCATAAGCTTTACAAGTAGATTTGAATTCAAACTCAGGTGCCACCATTAGCTGACCATCAGACATGCCACAGTTTACATCTCCAACTCACTGTTTTCTCCTTTGTGAAATGAAGACCATAATGCCTACATCAGAGAATAAAAGAGCTCATTTATATGTAAAGTGCCTGATAAAAGCTAGAGCATTTAGTAGGTACTCTAGTGTAATTTCTTCTCTCTCTCCATATTTTAAAATGGTCCCCTTAAAAAGAATGTCTTCCAATTCTGTAAGTGTCCACAGCGATTTTCTGAGCATTGTCTTACCTAAGTAGGGAAGTTACTTCCCCTGTTTCACAAATGGGAGGTTAAGCGATCTGCCTACATTCATAAGGAGTAGAACTGAGACCCAGCGTGATTTCAAAGCAATAAAGAGTCTGGTCCTCTGGGAGAGATTCCCATATAAAATAAAACAGCCACTGGCAAATTAAAAAAGAAAAAACTTCTAGGGTGAAAATCAAATGAGTAGTTAAAAGTAAAACTTCTCCAAGTTTCCTATAAAGATATGGATAAGAGCTGAGCCAGGGAACCAAGAAAATGATCCAGTTCTGACTTCAGGGTCCAATTTAGATAGCTATTAATTTTTTGCGATTCTAAATACTCTCATCATATTCTATATGTACTGTGATAATGCATGAAAGCCAGACTCCCCCTGCCCAAATCAATCAGGGCATCTACACACAAAAAGAGCTAGGAAAATATTTGGGTATAGTAGTGCCTTACTTTGTTTCCATGGATCTTTATATACATATTTTTAAGACTGGACCTAAGAGTGTATGGAACCGACTATCCACAGTCTAGAAAGTCACATTTATTTCTTTCAGTTGCTCTTTTAAAAATATAAACAGTGTAAATCAATGTGAACTGGCATCAAAGTCAACTGGACTAATCAGACTAGGCATTGAGGAAATTCTCATTTTACCTTTTTGATAATCCAGTTCTGTGGGTTTCCAAGTTAAGTGCAACGTTTTTGGCCTTGAAAAGATGTTACAAGTTTGCCATCACAACATATTTTCCAACAGGAAATATAAGTAAATTCTATCATCCATGTAGTTCATGCTCATTTTACCCAAGGAAGCTCTTATTGACAACTCCCATGTCATTGTTTTCAATGCCTGTCTTTACCCATACGAACACTAAATTAAAACCAAGGCCAAATGAGAGGAAAAGTTATCATTTTCAAAGTTTAAGATTTTCCTCCTTTAAACCTTCCCTCTACCTCTTTTGTAATCAGAAAAATCAATAGCAATGATACCAGAGTTCATACAGGTTACCCTCTGAGCAAGCTGCCCCTTACATCATCCTGGAGAAAAGAGAATGACTGCACTGCTCCTCACTAAACCAACTGGAAGATGCCACTCACAATTGTTCAGTGTATGAAAGCAATATAGAACAAAGCCATAGACTGAAACAGAGTTGGTTCTCCATTCACCTTTTTGTCCTTGGTTCTCCATTCACCTTTTTCTCTTGGTTGGCAGAACAAAGATTCATAACTAAAAATTTCAGAATCTAGGATAGTGAGATTCAATGTTCCACACTTATTCCAATGATGTGGTTCCACAGTGAGCACTGGAAGCAGCAGAAACTCAACTAACAAGACAAGATAGGTCTGAATGATTGGACTGACATAAAACGCTCTTCGGCATCCATCTATTCCCAGGAAAGAACTGAAATGCAACAGAATACCAATCTGGTATGTTCTATCTTCTAAGCAAAATGATCTGTTGAGACTTTGAAAGAAAAATGAGCCTGGGTTGTAGGTCAGCCAAAATAACGAGGAGCTTTTGATAAAGAGTTCAGAAGAATGATAGCCTCCAGAGAATTAGAACTATGGGTCCCTTAAAATAAAGTTACTTCATAAAGTAATTCAAATGCATGTGAATCTCCCATATTTGGATCATAATCTGTGATGACTCAAAGGCATTGCCAAATAGAATTTACTGATGCATTAAGGCTTGGTCCTCCTTGGCAAAGTGAAGTAAAACAAATGAGCCAATTGTTTAGGTAAGTCAGCCTAAAATACCAATATAATGGAGACAACAGTGGGCTTTACTTAATTCCACCTGCCTGAATTCATTTGTATACTCAGATAGGGCCCTGAATCCCAGTGGAAATTACCTGCCTATGAAAACACAGAGGAATCAAATAAAATCACAGCAGTAACGTACAAACCGAAGGCTGTAATTGTGACAACCTCCAACACCATCTTTCCCTGACATTTATCATGATGCCTTTGGTTACTCTCTTCAACCAGGGTTACTGTACTCGGAAAAAAAATGTCCTCACTCAGCATCTATGTTCTAACATTTATCTGAAATGATAAGTAAAACCCACGTTCTCTCATCCTAAAATATCTGTGATTGGCATCAGCAATCATTTATGAAAAATCAACCACATTCCTAGGAACGTGACTAGATGGCGCACAAATCTACATTTATAGTGTCCAGTTAATATCGAGCCCTCTTCGTCCAAGCAGATGGAAGATATAAATTAATGTTCATCCTGAACACATTATATGAAGGACAAGTACTTTACCTAGATGATGTTTTCATTCTACACTTTGCTCTCTAGGTCTGGTTATTACACCGAAAGGAAGTTCAAGCAAATCTATGACATTATGAAGTAGGGCTATCTCACACCTGAGATCTTTTTTATTTGCAATTTCCTTCTATTAAAATTTAATTCAATCACACACAAAAAACTTTTTTCCTAAAAGTACCTGAGTGAGAATTGGCTTGAGACTTACAGATGAATTTGACGTGTGACCTTAAACACTGGAGATTAGTGACAACCCCTCCAGTATTCTCTCATGATTAAAAAGCCACAAAAAAATCCTGAACTAAACATAAAGGAGGTTATATCTTTCTTCTCTCCCAACATGGCAAATGTGAAAATAAAAAAGTATTTCCATCCAGCACAAACATGAGAGGAAAACAAAGCAAAACATAAAGGAAATTAAGAGACAACTGGTCACAGGTATATCTCAAACTAAAACACAAACAGAAGGGTCAAAACACACACACACACACGCACACACACACACACAGACACAGAGAGAGACACACACACACACAGAGACACACAAAGAGACATACACACACACAGACACACAGAGACACACACAGACACATACACAGACACACACAAAGAGACATACACACAGACTCACACTCTCATACTCACACAGATAAATTATTTATTCAGGAAAACATGAACTTCGGATTTCTTTTATTAAGATAACAATATAAAACTCGTTCAGGGACAAATTTTGAGCACTCAGATTGGAGTTCTTAGGAATAGCTAGAATTCTACACAATGGTCATCCATGAGAATTTGTTATAAAGGGATATGAGCAGATTGAAGAATAATTATCTTCTCTTCCAAACGTTCCCAGCATAACAACTTGTGTTTTTATAAATGTTTGTTTTGAATATTACACAAATCAATTTTATATTGAACATGGCCTGAAATTACAGTGATTGCTAATTTAGTAGTCGTCCACTCAGTCCTGCAACATTCCGCATGCATTGTCAAGTTTCACACTGCTCATTTTCCAACAAGCAATATTGTTTTCAAATGCCCCAAGGCCAGTTACCGAATCCAAACACAAATTTTGTAAGTAAAGAAACTCCAGGCAGCAAGAAATTTTAAACACACTTCATCAGGATCCCAGTGCACACTGCATCTCCTCTAGCTTTAGAGTTCTGTTCTCTTATATACTCACCAGCTTTTGTTATATATTTGTCACTTCGATGGGTCTCAGTTTGCAGGAGAATACTCAATTTATTAATCATAGAAAACTTCTCATATCTGCTCTGGTCAGTCTAGCAGGCCATGTTTATCTTACGTGTTCTGAACAATGTAACTTTCTCTTAAAAAGATTGCTTTTCAAAATCCTAACATATTTTTGTTAGAAAACAATATATGTTTGATAAACAAAGACATGTTTGATAATTATGTTTATATAGGGTAGTGGCAAACTCTATAAATACTGATTTGAGAGTGAAAATACCTTAAGTTTACACATGCCATGAACAATTCATCAATGTCATTCATTATTTTGCAAAGTATTATCTTCTCCAAATGAAGCGTAATTTATAAAACTGAAGAAATATAACAGTCGTGTTATAGGCAAATATATTTATTCACTTTTATTAGAAGGGAGACTTTAATAACAGATTTGTGTGAAATCATTTTGTCTGGAAGAATGAAAGATTCAGGGAAGGATTTCTTTGGGAAAAAGAAAACCTACTTCTGTTGTGGAAACTGTAATATGTATGCACACACATAAAGAATTACCAGGAAGATGAGGAGCCTAGTAGGGTCATTTGTGAATACCTATCACTGAAGTAACTAAAAATAAATCAAACCTTACTCGGGAAGAGATCAACGTTTTTGTTATTTTGCTTTAGATGGCAAACTAGGCACAAGTCTCAGCTTCCCTTTTGTCAGACAGTGGTAGATTTTCAAAATGAAGAGAGGTGAGGGAAGCATCTCTTTACTCATTCAAAAAAAAAAAGTAATACAGTGAAATCTGAAAGATAATTTATTTTCTTTTTTTGTATTAAATTTTAAATAATTTTTTTATGATGAGATTTAAAGATTTCTTCCTGGGAGATGTTATAGTGATGCATTTTCCAGAGCAATTACATCATAGTTTAAATGTTAGCAACCTACCAACAGATTCCTTTGCCATCTCATTGGAGTACATTAAGTCAGGTAAATCCCACACTTAGGTAACATAAAAAAACTCCTTTGTTAAATTAGCCCTTTTTAGTTAATTTAATAAACCAGGTAAAATGTAACAAATAGAAAGTATTCATATTAGGAATGTTGGATTATATATTGTCAGTGTTCAATGACAAGGTAATTTAGAGTTACTTCAAAGTTTATTGATTAAATGTGACTCACAATTAAATCTTCCCTCTTGAGAAGCAGTTATATTTAAATATACCAGAAATCTGCTCCTTCAACTCTGTTCAAGACTGTTACAACAGACAAGAACTCCCTAAATAACTTTATATGTATCACTGGTTGCTATGGCAGTTTACAACACTGAAAACTATCACATGTAACATGGTTAGTGCTCACATCAGAGAAAACCACACACAACATTAATCCCCAAAAGATGAGAATATATAGTCCTTTTTAATAAATACTGTACATGGTGTACTCAAGTTTACTGAAAAGATATTTTAACATTTACTTTTGAATTTTGAACCTTTGTTTTTAACTAATATACAAACCTACAAATAAAATACATAAACTTTTTTTCTGATTTAGTTATAAAGCTAAAAGAAGTGAATTTTATATTCACTTCCACTTCTTCATACAGGTATTGACTCTGAGGTATTTCTTCTTTGCTAGCTCAAATACAACCAACATGAAGTTAAACCGCAATTTAAAATTTACAAATAAAAATACTGGAAGTTACACTTGACTGGGTTTTATTCTGCCCCCAAATACACAATAAATGAGTCAAATACTTGTTTTAAAAACTTCTCACTGTCCTATATAGAAAATTTCTATATCACCTGACAGAAAGACTTTTTGAGAAGTTATGATATATTACATTGCAGGCTTATTGTAAACAAACAGCATAATTTATCATCACATTTAAAGCTGCAAAATTCATGGAATTTGTTTCCAGTCTCCCTTAATTGGATTTACTTCTAATTATCATCTATTTGGCAAAATACTTAACTTTAAGAGGAAGATTTGGTTTTGCAGCAGTCATGCAAATAAGCACAAAATAAATTAATCTTTATTATCTTTGAAGGAAATTTTGCAAAAGCTTCACCACCAGGCAAAAATCTATAGTTTGGATTTGTTTTTAACTATTTCGCAACTGGGGCAAATCTTAATTGTGTCCTTCTCCACGCCCCCTCCCACCCTCCCACTCCCGTTTTAAGTTTCACATTATTCCGTGATTGTCTGTTTGCTTAAAAGCAACACTGTAAGCATCTTCATAAACATTTTTGCTAAACATCTGCTTAGAACTCTTACTAATATTAAGGGCAAGAAATGAGTCTTGGGTTGCCCAGTTGGGTCAGACCCTTAGGCGCGGATCTAGAACGGGGAAATTACAGGGAGGATCCTGTGGTCGCTGAGAAAGTTGGGAGGGCTTGACTTCAGAAATCTCACCTTTTGAGCTGCTTTGGAAGGACTCTTGTTTTTGCTGCCTTTGGGTCTTCCCCTGGGTCTCTTAGGAGAGGGCTCACCGGTTGGCTCCTAATTGTGGGGGGGAAAAAAAACGCTGTTGTGGCAAGAACGTCTGAAAGAAATTGACCCTGACTCTATAGCTATATTTTCTGCATGTGCTGCTCAACAGAACCGTCGGAACACATTCAGTTCAGGCGCAAATGGAGGATGATGGTACAGAGTTTACAGAAAGGGGAAACAACTATACTTTTAATCCAAGGGTTCAGAGAGGAAATTCTATTTTGCGTATGAAAACTAGATTATATTTCAACCCTAAAAAGGTAACAAAGGCCGACAAGGTTGCATGTTCTAGAAAGAAAGTTATACATTTTTAAGGCATAAAATTTGCATGGTTCTGCATTTGGCAACTCATAGAAATAATAAGCATTTTACACAAATACTACTATCCATTGTACTAGCATTTCAAACAACAGAAATATGAAGCTAAAATCATAAACATTTCAACAATATTCCATATTGAAAAGATAGTTTTTAATCATCTCTATGTACCTGCATTGTAGGTCAGTTATGACTCAGTCAACACATTGAGTGAAATATTGGAGCAATTATCCATGTTCTTCAACTCAAAATAACTCCATTCCCCCTAAAGTTCCCAAATAATTATGGTAAATCTGTTGTGGGAGGTTTTGCTTGAATTATCTAGATAATTGCTTCAATTCTCCACTTCCTTTTGGAAATGCAGGCATGGTCTCCGGTTTAAATTTAAATATCTTTTGATAAAAATAAAGTTTTTCTCCAAAACTTTCTTTTGAGAATACTCACGGAGGGGGATTGGAGGAAACAAAAAGGGGGAAAAAAGTGAGAAGGATTGGAAATGTCTGGGAAGGAGAAATTGAAACTATCCATAGGTTTAGCAAAACTTGAAATGGCTTCTATGCCAAGTAGTAAATACTCAAGTGGTTAAGAGAATGCGATGATTAATATTCCAGATCCTAAATATTTATCCAGTGAATCATCAATTTACATTTCATTCAGATTCGGTGATTAAATGAGGCTAATTAACTTAAAACGCGTGAAAGTCCTCAATGAGAATTCGCATCCTATTGAGAGAATCTGGGGAAGTTTCCCCGCAAGCTTCTGTGGAACCACGAGCGCCAGTGGGCACATCCGGAGCAAACACATCGGAGATACATTTTTCTTTCTTTGTGAACTCTGCCTTAACTCAAAGGTAAAACCTCCAATCACCCCCCAGACCCCACTGCAGTTTCTTTTGGATGATTTTTTGAAGGTGGGGGGCAATTAGTTTAATTAGAGAGAGCCGGGTGGCGGGTGGGAAACAGGGCGGGGGGAAGGGCAGGGACTTCCTGGGAGGTGTAAAACAGGATCCGAACGCGGTATAAAGTGTCGCTGGGGCAGAGCGGGAAAACGCAGGGGCCTCTAGATTGGCTTGTTTCCTTTGATGATTTCAAAAAGGTACAACCCTCTCCGTTTTTCTAAAACGCACTGGCAAGCAAACATTGTTCGATTTCCCCACCTTGCTCCCGGGCGGCTTTTGGACTCTAGGATTATTTTCTAATCGGCCTATTTGCCATGAAGGAAGCGCTTTAAGGCTAAGGAACGAAGAGGTTTTAAAGCCCGCGGAAGCGGAGTTTAAATGTTCTCAATAGACACGTCCCGCTCCAGCCCTGCCCGCCGAGGCTTGGAAATCGCAGCGAACAAAACCCCCGCCCTGGGCGCTGCGCGCAGCTCTGCGAGCGCCGGCTGCACGCTTAATTGGTTGCATCCGCAGACAAAACCCTCCACTCCGCGGGGTCCCGGGCGCCCCTCGATCGTCCCCTCCCAACCCCCAGCCACTCGCCCTGGAGAAGCACAGTGAATGTCTGCAGTTCCGAGGCGCGGGATCCTGGGGCAAAAAGAGGACGGGGCGGCTGGTGAGGAAGTGACTGTAGCTACCATGCACCCTCTCGGACACTACTTTCCCCCGCGCCCTTGGCCAAACGAGTTAATCCCGTCCCGTGGGGGACCCAGGCTCTCCTGCAGCCCCTTCCCCGGGACACCTCGGCGGCGGCGTCCCGCAGACTGGCCGCCGCGCCGCATTTAAAGAGCCCTAAGAGGACCGGGCCGGCCCACGAGTTCTTTGTCGGGAGGGCGCGAGTCTCGGGCCACCGAGAACTTGGGGAGGGAGCCAAGGGGGCGGCTGCGGCGCGCCAGTCCGCGGCCCGCGAGCAGCCCTGGTAGGCGGGAAAAAGAGCCTCCGGCCCCCAGGACTCAGCCCCTCCAACCCTGACCCGCCCGAGCACCCCTGCCCCCGGCACCTCCTTCCCCCGGGGCAGCTGCAAAAGCAGCTCGGAAAGCGCCGGGCCGCCTGCAGTCACCGGGAAACCGCGCGCCACTGCGGGCCGTGCACAATAGCGAAAGTCCGAGGACGCGCTGCGCCCGACCCCACCTCCCGCCTCCACCCCGCCGCACGCCGCGGCTCCCCACCTCCCGCCTGCAGCGGCGCGGGCGCCCCGGGGCTCCGCCGCGCACTCGCGCCGGGGACGCCGCGGCCCCCCCACTCCGGCCGGCGGGCGGGCGGGCGGCGCGCGGCGGCCGCGGAGACTGGGCTCCCGCGCTCGGGTGGCCGCGCGTGGCGGGGCCTGCGCGGAGGTGGGCGGCTGCCCCCACCCCGCCCGCGTACTGACTTGCTGCTGCTTCCTGGGTCGGCCGCGTCCTCTCTTCTGAGGCGCCGGGGCGGCAGGTTGTCCCTGGGCTGAAGTGGACGGCTGCCCGGCGCCCTCACCGCGTGCGCTCATCCTGCCTCCCGCCGCCGCCGCCGCTGCTACCGCTGCCGCCGCCGCCGCTACCGCCGCTGCAGCCGCTTGGTCTCGGCCGCCCGGAATCCGCCCGGCACCTCTCGGGAGACGGGGTGATAGGGCTGGAGAACGAGGCAGGGGGAGCGAGAGCGGGCGTGCTGCGAGGGCTGCTGCTGCTTAGGCTGCCGCCGCTGCCACCATCAACACCGGACGTCCAGCGGCTGCCAAAAGAGAGCAGAGGGAGGAGGAGGAGGAGAGAAGGAGGCGCTGCTGGTGGCGGCGGCGGCGGTGGGTGGGTGCCGGAGGTGGAGGTGGCGGTGGAGGTGGAGGTAGCGAGAGCAGCAGGAAAGCGAAGGCGAAGAAAAAGAGGGTCGGACGCTGGAGAGGCTCCCCTCTCGGTTTGGGATCAGGAGTTGCGGTCACCGGGAGCACTTCGGAAGAGGCTTGGAAAGGGAAGAGACTTGGAGTGAATTGTGTCCCTTGAAATGTTAGGCGGGGAAAGAATTCCTCCTCCTCTTCCCCCCCTCTCCGCGCTCGCAGAGCAAGAAAGAGAAAGAGAGAGAGAAAGCAAATAGCGCCTTGGGCCGTCGGGAAGCAAAGGCAGGATGGGGAGAGTCGGCCGGGAACGGGTCGGGCACTGAGCGCGGGCGAGGGACGGAGCAGTGGGTGGCACCGCGCCTCCTCGGGTGGCGGGAGCGGGCGGCAGCGGCACCGGAGAGCCGGAGGGGGACGGGCTGCTCGCTCCTACGTCCTGCACCAAGCGCGCGCTGCCGGGGCTGGAAGTTTTCTGAGTTCCTGCCCCAGGATTCAAGTGGGATGAGTGTGTGTGTGTGTGTGTGTGCGTGCGTTTGTGCTTGGGGAGGGGGCGGCGGGGGGGAGTGCCCACCTCTAATCGTGGGCGGATAAAGGGGAGGGGGCTGCGCAGGAGGAAAAGTATGAGGAGGAGGGAGGCCAGGCGGACCGCCGAGCCAAGGCGCCTGGCCGCGGGCCAGAGGCAGCGTTCGAAATACAACTGCCGCGGCGGCGGCGGCGCCCGGGTGCCACCCGGAGCCCGGCTCACGTGCTCCCGCCCGGCGGCGGGGTTAAAGGGACAGGCCGGGGATCCCGGCCCGGCTCGCCGCCGGCCTCGCCCCGCCCGCCGCCCGAGGTCGCCCCTGGGCGGTTGTCCTAGGAAGGCGCGGGAATGTGACTGTCCCAGAGCCGCATTTCGGGGCTTGGCCTTTACCTGCACCTCCACGATGCGGAGCCAGCACTCTGCAGGAAGTGTCTAGCTGCACGCGCGGTGGAGTTCTAGCTCCCTGTGAGTGGGAAGGGACGGAAGAGGAGTAGGAGCCAGGCCCCGGCAGCCCTGCTCTGCCTCGGAATGCCCTCATCACAGACCGCACGACCCGGCGCGCGCACACACACGCAGACTTGCGCGCGGACACACACGCACACACGTGCACGCAGGTACACGTGCACACTCGCACAGGCACATGCATGCATAAACACACGCATAAACCAACTCACGCGCACTTTAACGCACATTCGCAGACACAGGCACACATGCAAACAATGCACACACGCACACGGAGCGCGCCAGCCTCTTCACTGGGCTTTTTTTTCCTGGAAAGACTAGAGGCGACGCGAAGTCTCCCCCCGGCTGGCGCTACGCACCCGCGTTCCAACGCTTGCAGGGCAAAGGGATTGCCCCACGCGGGGACCTGGGTAGCTTCCTAACACCACAATTGCGCCAACTGCCCAACTCGCCCTCCAATTTACCTCGATTTAACCTTCTCGCTAGGAACTCCCTTTCTGCCAAGTCCTAATTTTATAGCTTGAGCTGTTTCTGAGTTATGTGAACACCATTATGACCACAGGCCGTTTTAAAAAGGTGGAGTACATTTTAAAATGTACCTCTTTTCATCCTTGAATAACAAAAAAACTCTGAAAAAATTAGGTTCAGATTTTCACACATCACACCCAAAATTATTTTGGACTAATTCCAGGATAAAAGCTTTCACTCGACGAAGAATTTTTTTTCCCCCCGAAAATACAGACCACCGTGGAATAAAAACGCCTACTTTACAGCCCTAAGCAGCCGTGCTGGTGGAGGAGGCGCGCGTAAATGTCTGCTCCGGCGCGGCGGCGCTGATTGGTCCGCGTTGCCATTTTAAATCCATTGCCAGCTGCTTTTTGCCGAGCTGGGACACTTTGCTGCACGTTGAGTGCCCTGCAGAAACCCAGGGTTTCTGCCGGGTCTGGGAACGCTTAGCCGTGGTGGAGAGGGAGAGCTCCCATCCCTCCGGATGGAGCCCAGCAGCTGACTGGGGAGGGAGGGGTCTAACAGGAACCAAAGGTTTTCTGCCAGGGCTTGGCTGAAAGATGGTATCTTCATCAAAGGGATTGAAGTTTCCCGTACTAAAGTTTGCCGTGACATTTCCTAACTGCCAAGTGTGCACATTTTTTAATGTGATCACAGTCGCACCGTGGTGTGCACGTTTCACATACACATACAAAACGGGCTTCTGGGTTTGTTTTTTGTTTGCTTGCCTTCTGCAAGGAGTAGAGATAATTCTGAGGATGAATGTAGAAGTCACCTAGGATTTCAGCCAGCCAGTTTTACAGGACTGGATACATAGTATCCTGATTTTTTTTTTCATGTGCACAGAGGCCGGCAAGGAGGGAATTCCAAAATTTTATTTTTGCATTAATCATTGACTCTAAGAAAAGCACAGAAAAATTAGGGGTGGGAGAATGTCTTGCCACTTGTTTTCAGGCCCCTGTCACTTTGCTATCAGACTATTTGACCCCTTTTGAATTTAGAACAAGAAGGATGTGAAACAAATATTGCATCGAGTTTTGTCTAAATCAGTTTTATATATTTTCATTTCTGGAACTATATTTAGTTTTTTTCAGGTTTCTGTATGTTTTCTGTAGACAAGACATTAAAATCTACCTTCATCTTTGAAATTACTTGAAACTTTTAAAAAGGGTGTCATCTATTCTTTTTTTAAGTTCAATGGTTATATTTTAAAGAATGGACTTTTTTTACATTTACATTTGAGGGGTTTTTTTCCCTAAGTTGCTCAATTTTTAACTTTCTCTTCTTTATCTCACCATATTTTACCCATCCATTCAAGACCAAACTTTTATTTCTAATTTGAAAACTTTCTAGGTGGTTTCTGTACACATGAAACTATTTCTTTTCTTCTTCTGCACCTACTTTCAAACTGAACAATTAGCACCTTGGTTTCATATGTGAACAAGGTTTCTAATTATCTGTGATATTTGATGTAGTGTTTGGATCAGGTCAGCTCATTAATGGGTGATAAAATTAACTCAGTGGACCCATAACATCATTTTAAAAAGATAAATAGAATACAGTAGGTAATATCACATGTAAAAGTTCTGTTTTAGTTATATAGCACACGTGTGTAAAAATTGTATTCAGATGCGCTTTTTTCACCTTTTAATATTTTGGAAATTGGGTTGTATCTTAGAGTTCAGTGCCTTAGCACTGTGTTATCACATACTACACAGTATCTTCTCTATTTTAGCGGTATATATAACAGTGATGTGTTTAATAATCGACGGCACCATAGACCAATGAACTACATGTCTGTAAGGTCTATTTCTGCTGGGTCGCAGTGTAACCTGTTTCAATGCAGCTGACGTAGACAGTTATGAGACCCGGGTTCCTTTCCCCCTCCACAAAACCAGCTCTGCAGTGCTTGGTGGGTCATTTCTCCTCTGTGTCTCAGCATCCTCATTTCTAAAAAGAAAGATCATCATGATCTCTGAGCTTTCTTCCAGTCCTGTAATATCTTGTTCTCTAGTGGTTCCTATTTATATGTAAATTGTATGTAGATTCCACGGAGATAGGTAGAATTTCTAACACCTCTTTTTCTCACCAGTTGTGTGTAGGTGGTGTTCAGTTCATAATAGACTTTTGGTACTTACAAATTTATTGCTATGACAAAGGTACGCTTAATAAGTTACTATTTTACAAACGTACCACAGGATAAGAAAAGCATTACACATATTAAAATAGCTTCAAAATTCTTTTGACTAAAGGAAGATGCCTCTGTGATGAAGAAATTGCGGTTCTCACGTTGCACTTTATCACATTAGATTTATACTTTAATATATTCATAAATTAATTTAAGGATTTTCTCAGAATATAACCAATTGAATTAATCAAGGATGTATTTCGTATGTAATTAAACAGAAATTTATTATAACCAGATATTTTGAAAGTGAATCTATATAGGGTCACAAAAAAATTTACAACTAATATTTATTGAACAGAATGCATAGCATATATATATGTATACACACACATATATATGTATTGTATATAGAAGTTCACTATAGTACAAGGTAAACACATATTTCTGAAAAATATTTCCAGTGTTTTAACATGAACTCATTTGCACTGCTCAAACTCAGTTTTAGATATTGTGTCTTTTAAAATATGCTTAGTATTTAATGAAATGTAGGAGAGAGAATCTCTAGGGGTTTCCCTATAGTATCACCAAGGAAGAATATGTGCTGCCAAGTTAACATTGTGGTGGTGGAGGGGGTATCGTGGACAGGACAGAGAACACCAAACAAAATGAATTCATCTACTCATTCATTCAACAAACATATATTGAGTTGGTTTTGCAGTAATCTCACCAATTATTCTCTCAGGACTCAGGAATGTAATTCATCCAGAACTGGAGAGAATCTCTTTTGAAACAGCTATATGTTCTCATTTAAAATCTATGTACCTATTATGCTAAGCCTTTGATTTACTCTTACAAATATTTATTCTCCTTTATCTAATCCATAGTTCATTCAACAAATATTTTTTGAGTACCTAATATGTGCTAGGATTCACAGAATATTCTTTTGACAAAAGTCATGAAAGCAGAAGTAAACAGTTGCATTTCCATCTCTCATCTATGACATGGTACTGTCAGCCCCTAGAAACACTATTACACAGCTGTGGATAGCGGGAGGAGCATGGGCCTTTAAATCAGATTTGGGATGGGAGGTGTGGTAGGCAGAATGCTAAAATGGCCCCTAAGATTTCCTGCCCCGCGGTGTACTTGCCTTGCATAATCCCTGAGACTGTAATGTGGTGGATTTTACTCCCATGATTAGGTTATCTTAGATGGTACAGTTGACCTTAAGATAAGGAACCTTACCCAGGTGAGCCTGACCTCACCATATGTGCACTTTTAAACCAAAGAGTTTTCTCTAGCTGTTTTAGGGAAGGATGTTAGAGATTTAGAGCTGAAGAAGGATTTGACTTGCCATTGTTGGTTCGAGGATGGAGAGGATGCACGGCAAGGAATATGTGCAGCTTCTAGGAACTGAGGGCAGCCCCAGGCTAACAGCCAGCAAAGAAACAGTGACCTCCTTTGTAGAACCACAAGGAACTGAATTCTGCCAACAAGAAGAGCTTGGAAGTGGAATCTTCCGCAGAGCTTCCAGACAAAAACTGAGCCATGCCAACACATTAATTTCAGCCTTGTGATACCTCCAGCAGAGAGCCCAGCCAGGTCATACCTGATTCCTGACTTACAAAACTATCAGCTAATAATGGGTATTTTAATGGTATTTCAAGTCATTATGTTTGTGGTAATTTGTTATGCAGCAATAGAAAACTGATACAAGAGGGATCTGGTCAGATAAACTTCCCATCTTTTGTCCATCCCATAGACTGCTTCCAAAACACAATTACTCACACAGTTTGTCTGGAGATGTCCCAAGTGGTTGCACCACTCCTACAAGCCACCCGCTGTGTCTCTATGGGCTTGTAGTGAAGCAATGGCCAACATGGAAACAAGACATCTTGCATTGCTTTCCATTCTTTCCTCTTTCCCTGTCTCCCCATCTCTCCACTCTCTCTCCCTCTCAACCTCGGCACCTTGGAATTCCTGAAGTCACCACACTGGAGATACCTGGGGAGAGGTCACACATTCACATAATTCCAGATCCTCCCAACCTCTATCTCTAAGCCACCCCAAGCTGATCAGAAGTAGATCAGAAAGGAGAGACCCCTACTGAGCCCTGCCGCAATTGCAGATTTATGAGTAAAATACATGTTGTTTCTGTTCTTAAGCCACTAAAGTTTTGGGTGGTTTGTTACATAACCATAGAAACTGGCCCATCTTTTTTCCCCTAAAACTAGTTTCTCTTTCTTTTTTTCTCATCCCAATTAATAACCTCAAATGGGTGATTTGCTTGTCTAGAAATCACTCTATCCTCCTTCTCTTTCCACATCAAATGATCTCCAAGTCCCTCCAGTTCTGCCTTCTAAATATTTCTCGAATCTATCGACTCTCCACCTTCCCTGCCTCTGTCTCTAATGGAGAGTTAGAGCTTTCCCCACTTCTCGTTTGGAAGACTCCAATGTCTTTCTCCCTGGTCTCCTAGCCTTCAGTCTTACATCTTAAAAATCCATTCTCTACAATGCTTCTAGAAGAATCTGTTTCTTTTTTTGATCAGTTATTTTTATTATCCTTTTTTCATATCACAAATGTAGTAGAAAATGCAGATGACAGAAAAGCAAAGAAAAAAGCCCCTCAGTTATCCCATCACTCATAGATAACCCTGTAACATTTTAATCCTTCTAGACTTTAAATGAACTAATATAAGTTCATGCTGCACATTCTGTTTCATAACCTGTTTTTTATGTAAACAATATATCATGAACTTTTTTTATGTCAATGAATGTTCTTCTACAACACCACTTCTAATGGCTCCGCTGTATTCTACAGTATTTATATATAATATATACCACCACATAACATTTCCATCAATGACAGACTGCATATAAGACAGTGGTCCCATAAGATTAGTACCATATAGCCTAGGTGTGCAGTAGGCTATACCATCTAGGTTCGTGTAAGTGCTGTAGGGGAGGAAGAAATTTTCCTCTACCCTTCTTGGTTCTTCTGGCTGGTCTCAGAATTAAATCAACATGAGATAGATTAACAGGAGAAAAAATCCCAAAAGTTTAATAACATGTGTACATGGGAGAAATCCAGGAAAACCGAGTGACTCTCCAAAATGGCTGAAGCCCTCACCTTAAATACCATCCCCAGCTGAAGACAAAAGATGATGTTGCAGGTGTGGAAGGTCAGAGACTTCAAAGGGAAGAAAGATAATGCACAGGTAGGTGACAAAGAGTAAACATTTGGAAAACAAGTGTTTGTTTGGCCACACAGAAACAGAAGAATACAGAGGGGAGCCCAGCAAACAGGCTTTTCTAGGTTCTTCCTCATCTACCACCTAGTTCACATGATGCTAAGGTGATAGCTCGCTTCCTGAGTCAGGTGTATTTATCTGAATTCTTTTAGGCAGTTAAGGGAGAGGTAACAAGAAAAACTTTCTGAGTCTTCTGTTTCTTAAAAATAATCAGCCTAAAACAATCCTCATGTTAAAGAGACACATTGTGAGGTGGCAAATCTTGTTCCCCTTCAGTACATTCTACGATGTTCACACAATGACGAAATCGCCTAATGATGCATTTCTCAGAACGCATCCCCATCGTTAAGTGATCCATGATTATGTATATATGTGTGAAATAGAACACCTGGAATTAAGTAAGCACTTGATAAAAAATTTTGTGACATCCTTATGAAAAGGTGAAGAAATGCGGCTTAGATGTTACTCATTCCTTTGTGCTGACATCAACTTCAAACATGGTCTTTTCTATCAGCATCCTGGCATATTTTTCAAATTTTCAGATATCCTAAAGGTAGAAGGGCTAGCTAACTCTGTTGATGCCCACATTAAGACTCAAAAAGATCTCAACAAGACATAATACAATTTAAGAAAATGAGTATGAAGTATGTAATTAGCTTCAAAAGAGGGGAAAAATCAGCCATACCAGTATAGGGTGGAAAAAGTGACTTAAAAACAATTCGTAGGGTTATGTATAAGACTAAGAAGCAGGTATTGCTAGGTTTCCACCTAATATCCATTCTGCCCTTATAATTTAGTAAAAGAACACCACAGTGTTGAGTATCGCAATATGCCCAACCGTAAAACTACCTTTCGCAGCCTACCTTCTAGATTGGGCTACTCAATGAAATAGATAAGAAGTCTGGGAAGTCCTGGAAAAGCTCTTTAAAGGGGACTGACTCACCTGAAAGTCTTCTCCATTTGGATGTCTAGTTGTTC
Organism: Tapirus indicus; assembly: GCA_031878705.1. Lineage (NCBI taxonomy): Eukaryota > Metazoa > Chordata > Mammalia > Perissodactyla > Tapiridae > Tapirus > Tapirus indicus. The sequence goes on along the minus strand of CM062918.1, from coordinate 150,324,739 downwards.
CAGAACCGTTTACTGAAAAGACTGTCTTTGCCGCATTGTATTTTCTTTGCTCCTTTGTCTAAGATCAGCTGACTCTATTTGTGGGTCTATTTCTGTACTCTCTATTCTGTTCCACTGATCTATTGGTCTATTCTTTTGGGAATACCACACTGTCTTGATTACTGTAGCTTTATAGTAAGTCATGAAGTCTGGTAGTGTCAGTCCTCCAACTTTGTTCTTCTCCTTCAATATTGAGTTGGCTGTTCTGGCTCTTTTACCGCTCCATATAAACTTTAGAATCAGCTTGTTGATATCCACAAAATAATTTGCTGGGATTTTAATAGGGATTATGTTGAATCTATAGATCAAGTTAGGAAGAACTGATGTCTTGACTATATTGAGTCTTCCTATTCATGAACATGGAGTATCTCTCCACTTATTTAGTTCTTCTTTGATTTCTTTAGATATTGTACATATTTTGTTCAATTTATACCTAAGCATTTCATTGTTAGGTGCACTAATGTGAATGGTAAAGTGGTTTTAATTTCAAATTCCACTTGTTTGTTGTTGGTGTATAGGAAAGCAGTTGACTTTTGTATTATTAACCTTGTATCTGCAACCTTGCTAGAGTCACTTATTGGCTCCAGGAGGTTTGGGGTCAATTGTTTTTTTTGGATTTTCTACATAGATAATCATGTTGTCTGCAAACAAAGACAGTTTTATTTTTTCCTTCCCAATCTGTATCTTTTTCTTTTCTTTTCTTGTCTTATTGCATTAGCAACTCATCAATTACAGTTCAGGTTTCCTTACTCCAGTACTGGTTCTACAGTGGTTTCTGCTCTGGGAGATTGGGATCCTCTGCATTCACCTGTCTCCAATTTTCGAGGCAGTGATTTGCCTGTGATCTCTCTTACGCATCTAAGAAGAATTGTTTTTTCAGTTTGTTCTGCTTTTTACTTGCTAGGACAGAGTAGCAACATATAGCTCCTTACATGTCAGCCTGGAAGCCAGAAGTCCCTGTAACTGGCTTTTAAATACCCAGAATAGAGAAGGTAATAATATCACTATATTTTGCCCTTGTCAGTGTACATTAGGAAAATTATTTTCAGTTCTAGCCATCATGTTTTAAGAAGGGTTTTGATAAATAATATATCACCCAAGTGGATTTTCCAAACTTGTCCTTTGAAGACCATTTGAAGTAAATGGGGTTTTTAGCCTGAAGAGAGATTTGTGGCAACATGATCACCATCTTAAAGTACTGTCATTTTGAGGAAGTAAATTTAGATATGTTCTTTACTGCTTCAAGCAGAAGAATGATGGGTAGTCAGGTTTCAGAAAAATATAAGATAAAACTTTCTAAACTTAAGGTTGTTTGAAAACATACTGTATAATCTTATTGCATAGTAAGTGAATTCCCAGTTAGTGGAGATGTTTAGGCAGAGACTTAGTGACTAAACAGAGGGACGTTGTGGCGATGTTTGGAATGGGAGGTAAGATTAGAGAAGTTGTTTTAACTCTCTTTGAAGACCGGAACACATCCTTCAGATGAATACCCTCTGCAGGTGTCTCAGTCTATCCCCACTCCTGGAAAGAATCTCTAGAACTTCCCAGAACAGAGCTTAAAATGACTGGATTGGAAGATAACTCTAGAACTCCAATTCTAACTCACAATGTTAGATAAACTTAGTTACAGATGAATATTTGACCATACATGATTTTTTTCCTTGATTCCCAAGAAAAAATATTGGGAGAAAACCAGATTTATCACCTGAAAACTTTTAAATAAAAATAAAGTCCCGTATCATAGGTGAATAATTATTGCATATTTTGAATGTAACAAATACATTATCACCAAATGGAAATTTTAGTCTATGCCATCATTTTCATAATTTTTTGTAAAGTGTACATTGTAATAAATTAGTAACTGACATCTATTATAATAGTAATAAGAAGCAGTGATAAGTGTAATAAATAGTAATAAAAACAAATGATAGAATACCCATTTGGTACCAAGTCTTTGTTTCAGGTGCTTTTGGAGAGGGAGGCAAAGTTCAGGGAGGAACATAAAGGAGAGAGAGGAAAACAAAAATAAATCAGACCTGGCTGTGGGTTCAGTCTTCAAAGAATTTACAAACTGGCCAGAGTTACATGTACATAAGTCACTATAATTTAAAGCAGAAAAAGATAATCACTCTCAAGTATGTGCTGAGTGCATTCAAGGGAAGAAGAGATTTCCATGGTGTGGGGATAAGGGAGGCTACTCCGGAGGAGTGATGTCTGAGAAGGCCTTGAAGGACAGCTCGACACAGTGGTGGGACGAAAGGGATTTCAAGCAAAGGGAGGATTAAGAGAAAAGTTGCTGAAATGCAAACTGGAAATGCATATACAGGAGAGTTTTTACTGCATTCGTCAGGTGCCAGCTGGAAACAATTCACTGCAGATGGTCCTTGTGAAGGCACTTAATTGCAAGGTCCACGTTTAAAGATTGGGCAGAGTGATAGGAACAGACAAGGGAGGTTGAGGCACCCAGACACTAGCAATACTGGGAAGCCATTACCAGCCTAGGGCTGGAGGGGTGAGTAGAGGAAGTAGAGTTAAAGACCCTAGTGAGATTAGGAGACCTGAAGGAGGGGCTGTCTGGTAGGAGTTGAGGTCAGGGAGGCATGTGGCCACTGCCAGAGAAGAGGCGACAAGGCAGGGAGTGGGCCGGGAGAAATGCCCTGCCCCCTTTCTCCTCCTGCTCTGTTTTCTTGGGCCACTGCATCCCATGGCCAAACTTAACAAGACGCCAACAAGCAAGGGTTCCCAGGTGACTTTGGCAAGTATTTTCACTGGCCTCCAGGTAAGACAGAGAACGGGACTGAGAAGGACAGAGAATAGATCTTGGGTGGGTGGATGGTTGAGGGAACAAAGAATAACCATGAGATGACGGATTAGAAATTAGAGATTTTGGAACATCTTAATTGCCACATTAAAAAGTTTCTAAATTATTTGATAGTTGATGTAGAGACACTGATGCTTTAACAAGAAAGTGATGTAACAAAAATTCCAGAAGTGGGCAGTCCAGGCGGAGCAGAACTCCGTGATGCTATGCTTCTTCCTTTCTGCACCCCAGTTCTTAGCATGTGGCTTTCTTCTGTATGGTCACCTCATAGTTAAAATATTGCCACTCCACCTCTAGTCCCACATGCATGTCCAAGACAACAACAAGGAGAAAATGACAAAGAAACCAAACTTTTCCAGAAATCCACAGCAGATTTTCACCACAGGGTCAGTCTTGACTGCACAGGAAGGAGGCTGGGAAAAAGCACATTCTTACTATGAATAAAATCAGTTGTTTATGGGGTTTTTTTGGTGGAGGAGGAAAAGAAAAAGAAATATTTGGTGGAAGCTAGCAGCATTTGATATAAAAGAGAAGAAACCTTGATGGGAGAAGGGCTCTCTAATTCTTAATTATTTGAGCTTCTAGTAACTCCAAATCTGGGTTGTCCAGATGGAGAAGGCGGGAGGAGGAGTTAGTTGGAGAATAAAGAGGGTTTCTGAGATTTGAGACATACTGTATTTTGAATGACAGCAACACATGATGGCTAGGCTATGTTAGAAAACAGGAAAGGGGATAGAACTAGAGACAGAGAATTGAGAGGTAAAGTAGGTTAGATTATTGTTCCCAATTCTTTACTTCCATGCTTAATAAAAGTATACACTCATGCCCTTTGCTACTGCAAGCCAAGTTTACCTACTAGCTCCACTGAAGTTGGGTTTGGCAACATGAACTTTTTGGACAATGGTTTGAGAGCAGAAGTGACATGTGCCACAGAGTTTTTCTGCTTGATCCTTGAGATTCTAAGCTCCCTTATGAGAAGAATACTCCCTGGTCCTAAGATAAAGACTCACGAAATAGATCAGAACTAATGCCCAGCCAAGCCCAGTGTAGCCACAGCCAGCAAACCCACGAGGGAGAAGTAGGTGTTCATGGTTGAAGCCGCTGAAGTTGGAGGTTGTTTCTATTATGCAGTGCTGTTTTAACTGAAGTCAATTAATATAGGTGGTCATTTTCAAAGACACAAGAGCATATGGAAAGTACTTCACACCCCCCCCAGGATGACTATGATCAAAATGACAGATAAAACTAGTTCGAGCAAGAACATGGAGAAATTGGAACATTCGTACATTGCTGGTGGGAACATAAAATGGTACAGCCTCTTTGGAAAACAGTCTGGCAGTTCCTCAAAATGTTAAAGTTAGAATTACTGTATGACCCAGCAATTCCATTCCTAGATATGTTACCAAGAGAAATGAAAATATAGGTCCACAAAAAAACTTACACATGAGTGTGGATAGCAGCATTTTTCACAATAGCCAAAAAGTGGAAACGCCACCAGGGTCCATCAGCTGATGAACGGATAGACAAAACATGGTGTGTTCATACGATGGAATATTACTCAACAATAAAAAGGGATGACATACTGACATGCTCCCACATGAACGACCCTTGAAAACATGTTAATTGAAAGAAGCCAGACCCAAAAGTTTAGATATGGTATAATTCCGTTTATATGAAACATCCAGAATAGGTAAATCTATAGAGATACAAAATAGATTTGTGGTTTGCAGAGGATGGGGGGAGGGATGAGGAATGACTGCTAATGGGTAAGTGATTTCTCCTTGGGGTGATGAAAATGTTCTAAAATTGATGGTGGTGATGGCTTCACAACTCTGTGAATACACTAAAAACCAGTGAATTGGGTACTGTAAGTGGATGAATTGTATGGTATGGTTTAACACAAAGAATAAAGGATAAAGCCACAAGCCTGCCAATAAGACGCCGACTGTGAGCTGGGGGCAATACCAGTCACACTCTTCCACCTGATCTGACTGTGACAAATGGCAACAGCTAGCTGGGGTTCTCGGATGCAATCTTTGTTAGACAAAAGGAGATTTTCTGTGTTTGGCACTTACTGGCCTATGTAGGAAAAAAGGAGATATTCGTGGCTTCATTAGCACCATGATCTAACCCAGTGGTTTTCAAACTCTGTAAAAAAATATTTCCTTTAAGAATGTACACAAGCATATTTGAATAAAATCTAATTGTAGAACATTCAAACAACTCAGAAATGTATGAAGTAAAACATGAAAGTCCTTCTTTACCAGCCTACCAACTCCACACATTCTCCTCCCCAGAGGTATCTGCTGGAACAGTTGATGACTAGCCTTCCAGTCTTTTATTCCAAGCACTTGCATAAATATATAGGCAAATATACAGGCTTTTTTTACATAGATTAGACCATACTATGCATATTGTACTGAAACTTGCTTTTAAAAAACTTGACATGTTCTGAAGCTCTTCCCATGCATTTTTATCAGGCGTATAGTATTCTCATAGCATGGTTTTACCATGGCTTACCTATTCCCCTATTGAAGAATATCTAGATTATTCCCAATTACTGCTATTGCAAAGCAATGATACAGGAGTTCTTGATGTATACATTTTTTGAGCACATGTGCAAGTATTTCTGCAGGATAGTTTCTAAAAGTTACATTTCTGAGTTGAAGAAAATGCACCTCTTAAATCTAAAGTCACTTATTATTATTTTTAATTAGCATGAACATTTTCTCAAATAAACCTTTACATGGAGCTCCGGTATTTAGAAAGTGAGGAGAGGAAATGCATTGATCTGGGGCAGGGAAGTTGAGCTCTGAAGCCTTAACCCCCAGCCTCACGCTCCACCTCTGCCTTGCACTGCCCCAAGGCACCTTCACAGGGTCCTGGGGTTCCACAGAGTACAGATTGGAAACCATGGCTTTAATCAACTGAGTTGACATGTTATATTTCAGAACGTAAGAATGGATTTCAAACACAGTTTATATAACAAATTAATTCCAAATCAAAGCGTTTTAGCTACCTATACAAGTAGTGTAATGTTTTACCTCAACCAATTGGACCATTGTCAATCAGGGTGACTTTTGAAAGCAGTGGTGGCTCCAGAGTTTCTATAGAGGAGGGTCTTAGGGGGAAGGAAGCTGATTGCAAGAAGGGGCTGGGTTCTGCAGCTGCATTCACCTAGTAAGCTGCTTGCCTATGGTGGCTTTGGGGAGCTGAGCATGATTGTGGGGGTTAGAATAAAGCACCCCCTTCAAGCTACCACTTGGCTTGACCATGTCATAAATGTTTCACAAATCAAAAGTAGATGTCAGGAAGACAGAATAATTCAGATGCTAGATTTTATACATCTTTATTACCTATGGCTCTGTGTCAAATCCCAGGTTTAGAAATACAAACTTTTAGAATGCTTATATTACCATCAGCTCAAGGAGTACATCTGGATAGCAGTAAGTCTTTTGTACTCCAACACAAAACATGAGGTGATATTACCTAATTCTAGTGAAATCTTTAAAAAATGAAGTTCCAGAGCATAAAATACTTCCAAAGCAACTCCTTCCAAAGACACCAACATCATTTAGCTTGAAAATCATCTTGAAGATATACAACGTACAGTTCCCAATTCCATTTTGTAGGGAAAAAAATAAGTAAAGCCAGTTAAAGCTGCATAGTTGAGGCACTAGTTATCTGAAGCTAAAGTCTGGCCAATATTTAAGACACTAAAACCCCAAACATTTAAAGACATCTCATTTGCACTTCTTGTCACCACTATTCATTCCTTCCTTGAGAGCAGGGGCTGTGTCTTCTATCTCCAAAGATACAAGTCCCTTGGGCCTTGCATACGGTTCAATAAATGTTTCATAAATGGATGAAAAAATGAATGGTAGCCACCAAATCTGAAAGGAGAGGATCCATAATTTAATTAAAACATTCTGGCCTCCTAAAAGTAGTTCTTAATAAAGGGATAGATCTTTTAAAAAGCAAACCAGTTCTTTAATATTAAAAAAAATATACCTCCCTTATAAAATTTTCCAATACTACAGAAAGATATAAAATGAGAAGAATCTCCCATCCACTCCCTGAACTCTAGCTCAAATTCCACTCTCCAGAGGTAATTTCTGTTAATGATATCTTGTTAATTCTAAGTGTTTTTATGCATTTGTGAGTCTATGTGTAATGAACACGTCTTATTCTTTTTGGCCACACAAGATCAGCATCCTCTCCCTGTGTTTTGAGAATTCCCACTTAATGGGGCGCATCCCGCCTCTCACAGCGAAGCTAAAAGTGCCAGATATTCCTGTTTCTGGCCTCTCCTGCAGCAGAGCTGTAAGCACACATCCTAGGCTCCATCACTCAGCCCCCTAGACTTTAGAGGGTAGAGACTCGAAGAGCAGGTATCGCAGGAGTCCATGCTGGTGAGGACAGGGGCAGTGGCACAGTCAGCCATTGGAAGCAGCAGTGAGTTAGTGGTGCTGGCAGGACACCAGCATCATCCAGGATTTCCCAGGGCAGCTGCATGGGGTGGTCCTGAGAGTTGTTACTGGCTGTGTAGCTCAAAGCTCGTTCTCCCAAAGGAGTACATTGTGTTCGTGCTTTGCCAGATCTCACTGGATCCCTCTTTACTGTTTTGTGTGCTTCTCCTCCCCAGCATCTCAAGGTGCTTTCACTTCCCCAAACCAGCACTTAACATCTTTTTCTCAAGGGCTGTGCTGTGACTCCTGGAGCTAGGTTTTGCCAGAATGCTTGGAGAGCCGGAAGCCATGGGAATTTGCCTTCCAGGGGCAGGCCCTAACCAGTGACTTAGAGGGGCAGAGGAGGAAAGCCCAGCCCCCAGCCTTGGGTTGGGACAACACTGAGACACAACTGCTGCTGGCGTCTCTCTGCGGCATCAGCTGAAATGACCCTGGAAACTCTGCTTAAGACTGCACCCGGCAGGGCCTGCTCCCCTTGGCCCTGCTTCCTCCCGTCCCTTGCTGGTTTCTCCTGACATCATTAGTAAGTCACCAGCTCACAAATCCTCCAGAGTCCACTTCCCAGCAATCTGACCTAAGACAGCCAATTTCCTGGAGATTCGGAACCAGTCAAAACCCTTTTTTAAAAATCCCCCTTTCTGCCTAAATTAGCCTAGGTTGGTTTCCCTTGCTTGCAATTCAGTATAAATACAAGCACATGTATATATACACATGTGAAAATATAGATATACTTTTAAGAAAAATTGAATCATAAAAAGATTTTAGATTCTGAATCTTTGCTTTTTTATATAGCCACTTAATTTACTTCTATGTCCATTTTCACCATCTTTAGAGTTTACCATTATAAAGATTTCCTTCTTGCCACCTTTCGAATGGTTCCTTGAATTTCTCATCAGTCTAGTTTGGGTGGAATTGGGCCCCCTCAGCTTCAGGGGTAATATATAATTGGCTTACAACAATCAGCAAACCCACATTCCTCAGAACTAGGATTGGTTCATGGGATGATCACAAGACCAAATCTACAAATCAGGGCAACACATTCTGGGACTTTTGTTTGAGCTGTATTTTCCCTCCCCCCAGATCGAACAGGAAATATGTCCCCAGCTCATAGCTGTAGGCAGCCATTTGGGGACCAGGAGGGAGCAGCCTGCTACAGCCTGTGGTCAATATAGTGGTGGTAGAACAAAGACATGGAGAAAGGGACATTGGATGAAGTGTTTGGTCCCTGGATAAAGCCTTGCCTGAAGGACTGTTCACTTGTATGACTCAACATATTTCCTCTTTTGCTTGAGACAGTTTAGGTCAGGCTTTCTGTGACTTTCACCCTGTAGGTTTGTCATGAGGGTAAATGACTAACTATATGTAAGATGCTTAGAATTGTGCCTGTGCATGGTGTCCACAAGATTAGGGTAACAGAGGTGGTAGGTATAGCACATCATACATGACACAAAAACTTTCAATTTATCTTCTTTGTCTCTGGTGTTCATGGCAGCTTTTATTCCATTCTCCATTTCTGTGTGATTCTAACCACTCCTGGGTACCCCCACTACTTCCTCACCCCACTTTCTTCCCATTTTCCTGTCCTCTCCCCATCATTTCATCTTTCTCACCCTCTCTCCCTTCTCAAAGCTTGAAGTGGCATGGGGATGCAGAGTTTAGGTCAGGGAGAGAAACTCTGGAAGGTGATGATAATGCTTTCATGTCTTTTTAAACTAGATCTCTTTTTGTCTCACAGTAATTTATCTCTGTTCTTTCTTGGTACTTAGAGTCGTGAAACTCCTTTGTGTTAATAAACAAATAATAATCAAGAGCCAAAATCATGTCTGGCCACACTACATGTGAAAGGACACAGCTGCGCCCTTGCTTCTTGAATATACATCCAGTAGAAAGGCAGATTCTGGATGCTCTTCCTTTTGATCCAGTCATTGACCAAGGGTTCTATACTATTTTACACTTTTTTCGGTATTTTCTTTTCAGATAAATCTTTCCATCAAATATTTATAATGCTTAAGTATTCCTCTTGGGTTCAGATGAGCAATCATGTAGGACAAGGAAAAAATTCCATCGAGGTGTTTGGACGGCTTCACAGGACGGGCGACTGAATTCCTACTGGCTTGCATCAGAACGTCACGATAGAATTTCTTTTGTGGTGCAGTCTTACTTAGCCTTAAAATGTACACTTCTCCAAACTCTCATTATCAGGAGAGACAGCATAAAATTACATCAATATTGATATGATAAAATACCATTTTATGAATATAATACAGTCTCAGTTACTAATCTGACTTCCCTTGGAATATAAACACAGACATTTTAAGTGGGAACGTTCCAGTTTAAGCTTTAATGCAGAGTAAAGATATAGAATGATTCAGAGGACAGTATTTTTCTCATGAAGCACTAACAACATACGATTTAAGTTTATTTTCCCCCATTTATGTCTTCCCAAATCATTATTTAAATGATTTACTGTTCATCTTCTGACTTTAATCTCCTCACCATTTCTGTGCTCTTATACGCAGTTAACAAGTAACTGTAGAGTGCCTACTATGTGCAAAGCACTGTGCTAGGTGATGGTAAGGGGCAGAGAAGGGGACAAAAGCGAGTAAGTCCTTGCTCCTAAAGAGCCTTCAGTTGATTAGGAGTAAGACCCAACATACAAATAAGCCTAAAAACTAATGTAAAGATATGAGATATGGGGCAGGGAGAGAGAAGCAGCAGCACAGGTCAAACAAGGAATGGTTCATCAAAGAGAGAAGCAGGACAGCATGGTGCATAGTGTGACTTGAATTATTCCATCTCGAAGGGTGTGTGAAAGAGAGCAGTGAGAGTAAAGGCGGAGACCTTGGAGGTCCATGGGCCAGACCATGGAGGGTCTTGAAGGCCAGTCTAAGCATTTCATGGATGACGAAAGGTGAAGGTTATTTGTAGGGACTCAAAGGATCTAATCTGGGTTTTAGGGATTTTGTCTGTCACAATTATGCAGAGTGGAATGCAAATGGTTACAAACTAGACACACTGTAATTGATGATCTTGTGTCAAATGTTTGATTTTCCTTAGATATATACAGTTTTCACCAACATTGGTGCACCACTAAATGACATTTTTGCTGACCTAAAAATTGGGGCTGAGGGAGAATGAAGAGATGAAGCCTGAAGCCCAAGTCAACAGCTGAAAATCTATTCATTCTGTGGAACCCAGGGATTCTGAAAGATTGGCTGAAAATGCTTAAGATGGCTCTACAAGGAATAGAGTTTTCACCACTCGTGGGACATGGTGGATGGAGGTGGCAGATTGGGTCCACCATTCTTCTAATCCCACCAATCCCATTTTAATCCCATTAATCAACCATCGAGTTGCACCATATGTTTGTAAATAGTGCTTTTGTTATGACCCTAATTGAGGGAGATTTAGTGCTGTAACTGGCCTCTTTCTGACTCACTATTGTCTAAGATCTTGCATTCTTTCAAAAGTTAAAACAGAAAACTAGAGTAAATTACACATATCTGCTGCCTAAAGGATTTATATTTCCCTTTTGTTTGTTCTTAAATAACATCATTCTACTCATCTGCTGACTGTTCAATTGCAGGACATAGTGGCATAAAGCCAGATATCCTGTCCTGTGGTTTCCCCTCCCCCACTCATGAGATTAAGAGGGAAAGGGGTGGGGGTGTGAAGGGAGAAGAGGAAAAAGGCAGAGGAAGTTCTTCTGTTTTACTAAAGACTTCATCCAAAAAAAAAAGAAAAATATGTTCATGTAAATACCACTACAAAGAAAATTTCTTATTAGCCAGAAGCTTTCAGTGTTGTAGCTGGCCCTGGTTCACTTATTCTATACAATGAGAAATATAACTGCACGTTGACACGCTTTGTGATGGCACTAAATCCCAGCCTAATGTGCTGATGGAAGGGGCCCACCTGCCTCGTTACCCAGGGCTGAGTCTGAGTGAAAGTGTGTGATGATTTGCTGCTGCTTTTAAGAGGCTGGGCTGCTGGCCCCCCTCCCCATTGCTGTCCTTGGGCTCCTCTGTCCTGCATTGGCCAACTGTGCCTATTCGTTCTGTAGTCAACTAAGAAGATAGGCAAGGCTTGATTTAACAGCACATTCAAAGCGATTTGATTTTAATACTTAATGTGGTGTCTTCCACATGCCATGCATGAATATGCTCTTCCTTCCTCTCTTCTTCCCTCGCTCTGTTTTCCTTCTCTTTCCTCATCACCCTGTGTTTCCTTCCCTCCCTCCCTCCTCCTCTTTCCTCCCTTCCATCCTTCTTCCTTTCTCTTCCTCCTTCTTTCCTTTCATCCTTTACTCTTCTTTTCAAGGGGCAGTAAGTCATCTCATATTATGCAAGTTAAGAGAAATTAAAAGAGGAATTGTATTATGTTAGGAAACAATGTGCTGCCTTCAGGAAATGGTAGATGTTGTCCTCTGACTTACACTGTCACAGAAAACATGGGTTTGTCTTAAATCAGGTTTGTAACTGTAGGTAGTTGGTGTTAGCATTCCTGGTCAAGGAAATTTGTACTTTGAAGACACAGGAGAAATCATGCTGTTTATCTATGACACTGGTATTTGCAAGCAAACCATAGGCTTCTATCTGGGCTACGTGTTTCCACCAACTGATATCAACAAATGGTTATGTGGGTACTTATCTTCAAAACGAAAGCAGCTGGTGGTGAAGCGTCAGTTGTTCTGCCTTCTGTGGCCGTGACTGGAACATATTCTGACAGCATCTAGGACAAAAGAACTGAACCAAGAGCCACATAGGAGACTTACACTGTGTGTTAGTTTCCTGGGGCTGCTGTAACGAATTACCACAAACTGGGGGGCTTAACACAACAGAAATTTGTTATCTCACAGTTCTGGAGGCCAGAAGTCTGAAATCAAGAAGTCAAGAAGTTGACATGGTTGGTTTCTTCTGGAGACTCTGAGAGAATCTGTTCTACGCCTCTCCCCTAGTTCTGGTGGCCCGTTGGCAGTCCTTGGCGATTCTTGGCTTGTAGATTCATCAGTTCAGTCTTTGCCTCCAGCTTCCTACAGTTTTCTCCTTTGGGTATCCGTATCTCAAATCTCCCTCTCCTTTCTCTTATAAAGACAGCAGTCATTGGGCCCTCCCTGAATCCAGGATGATCTCATCGTGAGATCATTAATTATATGGGCAATGACCCTATTTCCAGATCAAGTCACTTTTAAAGGTACTACGGGTTGGGACGTGGACATATCTTTTTAGGGGATGTAATTCAACCCATTCCACACTGCTACCTTAAAACAAAAATATCAAAGATTAAAATCTATAAGGCTACAAACCAAATCAACATTTAAGCTAGTGAGAAAGGAACTTTGAGCTCCAGGATTAACCTGAGACTTGTCACTAACAAGAGAAAACATATTCCTTTTGCCTACAATCTTTTTGTCTAGAATGATTTCCATTAAGTTTTGTAAAGGGTGCTCTCTTTAAACACTGGTGTCATGTTGACAATCATTTCAGAAACCCAGTAGAGGAAAACAATGCTACAAGGTTGCTTCCAAATGTTTTACTAAAAAAATTAAAAATGACTGCAAGGAGAAAAACCATGTGGATGGCTTCATTGAAGATTGTCTTGGGGTTAAGAACCACACTCTGTTAGCCGAGGCTTGATCTCTCAGGAGACACAGTTCAGAGGAAAGTCAAGAGTAGTGTTGATTAAATTAATTTAGCAGTTTTAATACACAAAAGTCAAATGTTCAGTTTGAAAAAAAGAAACCTGTCAACTTCATTGTTTTAACTTAAACTAAAATCAAACAGTAGGTTTCATTTAATCATCAGAAAGCCTTTGATAGACCATAACTTTTTCATGCTTCTAATACTATCATCATGCTATACCCCTGCCTCCGAGTGGGGAAGATGATAAGCCAGTGGCTCTCATAGATTAGTCTTTTCTGTAAGCAGACCGGCCAGTACACTTTTATGATTGCAAACAACTCCATCTTTGTGGACTTCTCTGTTTTGTTAACATTTGTATACACCCACTCGATGGAATGCATTTGATACTTTCAAGTGAAAATCCACATCTACTTCCCTATGTATTTTTGACATCTCAACTATTGACTTTGTATGCAGAGAAGTCCTTTGAAAAGCAAATACTTAAGGAAGATGATTCAGTGCGTACCTCTGGTCATCAGTCTGAACGATGCAGACTTTGGGTAACAACCTCAAGTCCCTGGGGCAAGTAGTATTAACAGAACCTTAACTTGTAATTTAATTCTTAGAGTCCATATTCAAATATGTCTACAACAGTGCATGCCACTAAAGTGATTTTCACACCATCTGCCATTTGGGATGACCCATGTCTCTGGGCCACTCCGACAGTATAGATCATCAAGAGCTGACATTACCTTTGCACCCATCTCTAGGGACATTTCAACCTGCAACCATTAGCCAGAAAATGGTTAAAACTGATGCTGTAATGTTAATTCTCATGTAAAGGTGACTTTTAAGATGAGGCAGCGCTCAGATTTTTGGACTGGAAAACCGGCAGCAATTTGTCAAGAACATATAAATAGTAGTTTGGTATTATGTTGACATGACTTCAACAAGAAAAACTTGTCAATTGTAACTACTGGCTGTGCAGACATTTGGAGTTACATATATGCACTATCAGAAACACAGAATGAGACCCTCTTATACAGCCATGGGACTCTAGAGTGTGTTTATGGATCTAGGCACTAACACCTGTGAAAATACATATGAAATATAAATCTTAATTGAAATATGCTCATCATGCTTAATTGAAACATGTCCCAGGAAAGCAGAAGAGGTTTTGTCTGTGTAAAAAATTGCAGAATGGGGCCCAAAGGTAATACGATATTCTTCTATTAGTGGGGTTTTTTACTTAATAAAACTGTAAGACAAATATCTCATGTGCTTGGCTCATTAACAATACTTATTTTTTATCAGAATCAATATTCTTCCATATTTTCTTTGGAAATAGCAATATTGATGTTTATATGAAATGCAAACAAATGATGCAGTGTTTCACATTTTTCAGTTTTTCACTGTAATATATTTATTGTCTAAAATTTTACGTTAGCCCAACTAAAGAAAAGTGCTTCCACAGTTCATTTCAAGATGATGTATTGCTCCATTATAGCAAGTATAGTACAACTTGAGCTTAGGACTGGAAGCTTAAGCAATCTTCATATGTGCTTCATTATGTCTTAACAAGGCTCTTTTGGTAGGTCTTGGACCACTGATAAGTTATTAAGAGACTTAATCTCCACACCAGCAGCAAAACTTTTTAAATACATAGATGTAGATATAGACATAGATATGTTTCAATGCACTATTATAACATCTTTGAAAGGAACATCCCTGGCAGGAAAGAGAAAATTATAAAAATGTAATTGTAAGAAATTAAATGAACTTTACAAGAAAAAGGAAAGTTGATTTTGACTTTTTATGTTTTAGTGGTTTGGTGAATGATAGATCTCATTCAGCGTAAACACGTATCTCTAACCTCCACCTGTTTACTTTGCCACTAAAACATATTAAATATGTTTTTGTATATAATTATCTGTATAATGTTTCATAAATATTAATTTTTAAAAAGTAAGCCCATTTGAAAACTCTAAATCAATCAACTTCTTTGAAATGTTTGATGGAAAAAGCTAAGCATGAACATAGAATTATGAGTAGTTGGATTGAAACAGACAACATTGGTCTGTAATACGCCCTTAAATTTTATTGGCTTCTTGGTGTATGCCAAGTATACATGCATAAGCTCATTAATCCTCATGAAAATCCTTTGAAATACACATCTTGCAGATTCCAAACAAACGAACAAACACTGAAACTCAGAGAAGTCAGATTACCCAAGATCACATCTTCAATAAATAGTGGAATCTGCTGTCCTAACCACAGCCATCAAAGGTGATTCTCACTGTGTATTTCCTAAGGAAATCACTTGCATTCTTAAATATTATATACCCTATTTTTATATTTAATTGAACAAAATAACTTTCTCTCTTGTTTAAACAGGAAAATGTAGGGAAAAAATGAGAATTTTAGGTTGTTAAAATATTTGAGCAATGTACACTAAAGCCAAGGACTAAATAGCAAGGATGACATTACACATATTTTCTGAGGAATAAGGTCTTTCTGGGAGGTCATAAATATTTAAGCATAAACATACCATAGAGTGGCAACCAGGAAAATTCTTGATTCCATGTGGAATTTTCTCAACCTTTAGACTGCTAATGACACAATCTGAATTTACTCATTAATTGCCAAATATCCACTTTGCTTTGGAACGTGCAGATCTTTAAGCTAGATCTTAACTTTCAAGATGTTTAACCTCCAGGACCTCAAAAAGACCTTGTGAAAGTAATGCATACAAGGAGATAGTCCACAATCATCGATTTTTATGTTCTTGCTTAATCCAATTCAAGTATCTCAGTCTTTGCCAGGTTCTCTCCTATTCCTTCTCAGTTTTTGTAATTGCTGTAACTTTACTATTTTATTTTCTTCATTAATCACATGTGTGGCTGAAATGGTTAGTTTTACCTCAAATATCCATTCTTTCCTTCTTCCTCCAAAAGAGAAGTCTTGCATCTTAGCTGGACACATGGCTTCCAGAACAAAGGCTATGTTTCTTAGCTTCCCCTGCAGCCAGGTAAGATCATGTGAGTTCAGTCCCATAGGACGTAAATGAAAGCAAGGAGTCAATGCATACCCCGCCTTGGTGTTTTCTTCCTGTAGACTGGCATGGAGACAGAATGTCAGAAGCTTTGGCAGCCATCTTTGAACATGAAATCATCTGGGAACTGATGCTTCACACAGCAAGATAACCCCCTGAAAGGAGGTGGTCCCTGCCACTGGGGAATGCCATTCCAACTGAGATCAATTGCCTTCAGACTTTTTAAACACAAGAGAAATGTTTCCAGCTTGTTTAATCCACTCTTTTTTTTTTTTTTTTTTTGGTAACTTGCAGCCAAACCAATTTATCTAGAACAACATACAATTTACTATTGCATTTCATCTTTATTGCTTATGAAGTGGCACAACAATGACTAGCACAGCATAGTTTTGGAGTTCTGGTAGTGGGCATCAACACACAGCTCGGGTGATCGGAACATTGCTGAGTTTTCATTGCTTATGTATTTGCTGGCTGGTTTATCTTTCTTATATTTTCATGGTACAAAGTGATTTTACTTTGTTCTGAATAATATCTGACAATGTCCAGTTCAACAGATTTTGCAGATGGAAAGCTCTTTGAAATAGTTAAATATGTGTATGCTTACCATCCAAAGTTTTCTGAAACTGATACTTGTGTGAACAACTGGGAACTAATTCACATGCAAAGGTCTAGTGTTCTTTAGTCTCAGGTTAGGTGGGTGGGGTGGAGATGTTTACTTGGTCAATCTTAAGGCCAAAGAAGATCTTGGCATTTGAGATCCTAGGCAGCTGCTGAGTTCACCTTAAGGGAGAGCTCTCTCAATAGAGGCAAATCACTGAAGGCATGGAGGCGGACACTAAAGGAACAGCTTTGCCAGCTCTGTCACAGGCTTTCATGGCGTCTGAACAGAGCAGCCTGTGGTGCTTTATCTTGACTCCATGACTGGTTCTATAGATAAACCACTGTGATTCAAACTTCAGTCCAACGTTGAGTCGAGTTCAAACCAACTGTACCTCCATAAAACCAGTCCGGCTTTTACTCTAGATTTGAATAGAGCAAATAATTTATTGAACTCTGTAAAATTCTAGATAAATTTGTTTCTAATTTCTCATGTGATATAGCAAAAAGAATAATTGAGTGTTACCTAATTTTACATGAAACTTGAAGTACTTAAGAGTTTGAGTTTTGAGGTATTTATACTTAAAAGCCTTTGAAAAGACTGGTTGAATAACTATTTCCTTCTTGGATGGAGAAACAAATTTTCCTTTAACTTAAAAAAAAAAATCACATTTGGGAGGCCGCCACCAGGGACAGTTTCACTTGGAAAGAGACTTTTTGAGAAAGTTCCAAGTGACTGAGAAAAGAGAAGTATAATGGAATTTGCTCCACAACTTGTGTTCTGACAGAGGGCCATTCATCCTATGGAATTCTTTTAAAATCACTGACCTGAACAATACGCTTCTGAGAATGTTTTCCCGCGTAGCTTATAAAGATATTATTATGTCTCTATGATATAATCACTAGAAAATGCTCCCTCTGGGGCATTTGTTGTTTCTCTAATTATCGTGGTTGATTGTGGAACTGATATACCTGATGTTCTTAAAGGTATAACAGGAAAGTAGATGCAACCTTTTAGGCAAACTGCACCTTCTGTCTTCATACCGGTGGCTGTTGTTATATACAACAACTCTATCAGTTAAAGGACATCCTATAAACAGATTTATTTATTTATTTGTTTATTTATTGGTGAGGAAGATTGGCCCTGAGCTAACATCGGTGCCCATCTTCCTCTATTTTGTACGTGGAACGCCACCACAGCATGGCCTGATGAGCAGTGTATAGGCCTGCGAACCCCAGGCTGCCGAAATGCAGTGCACGAACTTAAGCACTACGCCACTGGGCTGGCCCCTAAACAGATTTTTTTGTTTTACAGGGACAAAAATTATTATAACAAGGTTAAAACAATCATTCCTATAGTTTTTTGTGATTTTGATGTCAAGACAAATCTATTTTCATCTAATAGCTCTGGTACGAGTTACTTCTCTGAGCCTCAGTTGCCTTCCTGTAACCAGAGCTAGAAATACCTCTCATCTCGTTGGGCTGTTTTGGGGATAAAGGCAGATGATATAAGTAAAGAGTCTAACACAGTGCTTAATCCTTGCTATCTATTATTAGTATTTTCTTAGAATCTGTACAATTCTAAAGCCCAGAGTCATAAATAATAGAAATACCTATAATATTATACTGATTTTCATTGTGCAACTAAACATAAGTAACTCAATAAAGTTAACCAACTATGAAGAAATTCTACTCTTTAATTGTCATTTAGGTCTTCTCAATTATTCAAATATTTGGGAAGGTCAGAGATTAGGTTAATGTAAAACAGCCATGAAACTAAAAATTCTTTACAATTGGCTTTGGAATGTGTTTGGTTCTACATTTAAAAATTGGTGCGTCTGGTGGCCTAGATATTCACTTCAGAGAAAAGATGAAGCCGTATTGAGGGGACACGGTTCAGATGCAGAGAAAGATGCCCCATCTCCCTGTGCAGCCTCCCCATCTGGCTCATCTCTTAACACAGTGGTAGAATATGTCTGCTTTCCCTTAACTGATGAAAAGTCTGTGCTCTCTCAAAACTTCCTTAAAGTAGGGAGGTGGCTAAGTATTTGAGCTTCAAAGGGCTTCTCTTCATGCAAACTAAGTAGAGGAAATTGAAATGTCTAAAAAGCTATAATTAAGCAGACGCCATACTAACTGCATTGAACTTGAAAGCAAGGTTATTATGGATAACCAAAAATTCTGATAAACCACCCCAGGACAATACTGATTAATCTCAGTGTGCTTTGAATATTTATGAGGCCTAGATCTGAATGTGCCTTTAAAACAAATCTGCACCACTGATTTTATCATTTACTTAGAGATATTAATTTATTATTAAATGAGCATCCAAAGAGCTGACACAGTAATCACTCTAAGCTGGAAAGATTTTTTTGAGAAAGAATCACTCCTAGGAAATTCTCAAAATATTTTCTTTTAGGTAATATATTTAATACTTGATTTGAATCTGATGGAAAATAATTTAAATAAGACACATTAAAATGCACTTCCATGATAAAACTTACAATGTATTTGTAAAGCCATACATGAATCTATGGCTAATGAAAGTGAAATAAGCTATTCTCACAAGGAGAAGGTGGCATTTCAGCAAAGCAAAGACGTTAAATCTGATCTTTAGAAAACCTAAAGATAATAGTGTTACAATGTTGGATTTTTTTAAAAGAAACAATTATAGAACAGTTTTAAAAGAAAAAAATGTTTATTTCTAAGAGATTTAAGATAGAGCTTCAGAGAAACTTGATAATGTGTAATTGTACAGTGACTTTTAACGTTCTGACAAGAGTGTGGGCTGCAGCGTTAAAGAGTATTATGTGGATGAGTGTCCTGGGTCAAACATCGGACTATATAAAGTTAAACATGTTTCATTCTGCCCTAGTTATCTATTACTACATAACAAATTTCCCCCAACTTTAGCAGCTTCACTGGGCGATTCTGACTCAACATCTCATAGGTTGCAGTCAAGATGCTGTCTGGGGCTGCAGTCATCTGAAGGCTTGACAGGGGTTGGAGGTCTGTTTCCAAGAAGGCCTGCACGTGTGCTGTTGGCAGCAGGCATTAGTTCTTTGCCATGTGGACTTGGCTTCTCTTTGATACATAGCAACTGGCTTCTCCCCGAGTGAGTGATCCAAGAGAGAGCAAGGAGGAGACTGCAACACCTTTTATGACCTAGTCTTAAGACTAGGAAGTCACACGCTGCCACTTCTGCCATAATCTGTTCATTGGAATCCAGTCACTATGTTCAGCCTGTATGCAACAGGATGGGAAATAAACACCAGTCCTTGAAGGGAGAAGTACCAAAGGATTTGTGACTAAATATTAAAACCCCTACACGTCTCTTTGGAACTTCTCAGAGCCTTTAATACTTGAATGTGAACCTGATAGTGTACGTACCATTCTCCACGCTTATTGGACCACTGAACTCCTTTTTGTGGATTATTTTGCAGAACTGGTGTTCCATTGGAGACACTTTGGGAAACACTGGTGTAACACTGCCATCACGGGAAAAATATGTGTATTTCTTCAAGGTTACAATGTATAGCATTGTTAGCTTTCAGTGATGGCAGTTGATCGTTATCCTTGCACTAGATAACAGATTTCTAGGCCTTAGATAGATAGTTCACTTTAGTCAATGAGTGTTTATTGCTACATTTTGTGTGCTAGGCACTGTGCTATTTAAGGACAAATAAGAAATGATCCTTGCCCCTGATGAGCCAACAGACGAGGCACAATATAGAATGGTTACGGTGAGGTAATAGCAAAGACCTAGAGCACAAATCATGTGCCTTGCACAGTTCTAAGTGATCCGCGCATAGTCGCTCATGTAACCCCACAACAACCTGAGGGAGAGCCCTCCTTTGCAGATGAGGACACTGAGCCAAGGAGAGGTTAGATAGCTTACTCAAGGTCACACAGCTACTAAACGCCAGACCTAGGATTCCAATCAAGGGGCAGTCTAGCTCCCAAGGTTAGCTCTTGGCATTATGAACATGGCCTGCTAAGTACTAAACGACCAGATACTTGCAGGAAAGAAAAGAAGATGGCAAATAGCTCTGGTCTAGGGGACTAGAAGAAAGTGTCACCATGGAGGTGACCTTTGAACCAGGTCTTAAAGGGAGTTAGCCAGATGGAGAAAGGAGAAAGACAACTTCAGCTTCAAGACCCGGTGTCCCCAAAGGCACAGCTCCGACCCCGATTGTGGGTTTAAAAAATGCTGGTGTGAACAGAGAGCACCACAAATGACAGAGGGTTCTGGGAGGTGAAGCTGAAGAGCTAATGGCAATTACCTGGGATGTAACATTTAGAACTACAGTGTTATTTAGCCCACATCTGCAAATGTTTAATATTAATATTCAATATTCACCTTTGCAAAGAGTGATTCACCGAGCCAGGAATATCTGTCTAAGAGAGCCTTGAATACAGGGTGTGGTGGACACTGCGATGCACCACCCAGAACCCCTTTCAGGGATGAAGGACTTACCCTCCCAGCTGCTGGGAGTGCTGCCAGCAGAGCGCCCTCGGTGGTCAGCCCCTGTGGGGACCAAAGCGGCTGAAGAGAGCTGCCTCGCCCAAGGTCATGACCCTCTCCCGGGCTGCCTGCATTCAGTGACTGATCAGTGTTGGGATGTAAAGGCTGGCCTCTCACTCCAACTCAGGAAGCAGAGAAGGGTCATCCGAGCTTCAAAGATCCCTGTAGCATCGACTGCAGACTTGGTTGAGACTGCATCACAACTTGACTTCTCCCTCTGCCCAATCCTGTTCTCATCTCTCCTCTACTGCAGGAAGTGATCCCAAGAGGCTCCATAATGAAACTCTTGAACTCTAACCTCCATCTCAGAGTCTGCCTCCTGGGGAACCCAACCAGTGCCAATTAGCACCGGGCATGGTTGAGAAAGCAGATGTTGGGATGGAATTTTAGAGCTCTTGGCTGGCAATTCGACTTCCATCTGGGGCAGGTGGTGCCCAGGTAACTTCTGTCCAAGGTAGCAGTGCAATTGTTAACACCTTTGCCAGTGGTGAACTGGGATGGAACACCAATGACCAGTGGAACGGAAATCACTAACTCGTGTGGTAAAGCAGGTGCGGTATAGTGCTAGAATTGGTTGGCTATACCTAAGCTCAGCTGACACTCTGAAAAAAACAATTACGATCCAAGAGTGACTGACATTGAACAGCCTCCTTCAGGATAAAGGGTCTCTCATCTCCTGGAGAGAGGGCAGAGAAAGCTGAGGACCAGACTAGGACTCAATCATAGTAGCAGAGCTCCAAAGAAGGCTGAGCTCCCAAACAAGGCAGATCTGTTATGCAAGTTCAGGGCTGTGGATGGAGGGGACGGGGGGGGGTGTGACCTGGCACATGGACAGGACGTCTGGATTGATGTGCATGAGATTCATAAATTCCCAGATTCCCCTGAACCCACTGAGCCTGCACAAGGGGCCACTCTTCACATTTAAGGGCTAGCACTTCCCCTTGCTTTCTAAGAGGCCAATAGCTAGGATTCAGCCACAGTATAATCCAGCTGAGGATATATTGAGCCTGAAAAGGGAGGAAAGGGACTAGACCCCCAAAGAGCTGGTGAATGGGCAGGAGCAGATGAAGGTGTATTCTGCAAGTGCTTGGTGAAGAGTGGTGGAACATAAGGTTGGATAAGGCAGAGTTTATCCAGGATATAGTACTTGACACCCTGGCAGGGCCCCTGGGAGGTAGTGCAAACACGCTACTAAGATGCCTCCCTAGAATAAGCAATGGAGCACACTTAGTGAGGTAAACATGCCAGAATTGCCATGATAGACAGTGGGAGAAGGTTTAAAAGCTCGGGGAAATGGGCATGCTGCAGTGGGTAAGGTGGAAAACCACCAGAGGCCCTTGTTCTGCAGAAACAAGGGAGGAACATCATTTGCAAAGTAACAGGGGTATGCTGGTAAGAGGGGCACTCACATCCTTAAGACATTCACTGGGGGCTGTCCCCTGTAGGCCAGGGCTGACGGTGGGATCAATAGGACTCCCAGGTGAACACAGTTATCATAATGAGAGGCAAAATCATAAAAGCAGACAGAGGGGTCTGTGCTCAGACTATTATGGACACTGTTGGTGGAATTCAGTGTCCCTAAAGGCAAAATAGTTGGGTGCCAGGGAGGGTACTACTCAATCCATAAAATCAAAAGAGATCAAGAATGGATGATCAGGAAGCTGAGGCCAGTCACCCCAATAAAAATTTCTGAACTTGAGCCAGTTTTTGAACCTGAAGCCCTGTGGCTGAAGAAGAGGCTATGTCCCCAGGAAGAAGTACTCTGCAATACCACAAGTGAATGCAGAAATGATTCCCCCTGTCCTTCCCTAGAGAAACTTACAGCCATTTACTAGGGAAAAGGGACAATGATACTCAGAGACCCAAAGCATCGCCTTGGCTCCCTATTAGCATGTAGTCACATGGGGTCCAGACAATAAATGGAATCCTGGCCCATGTCTGGCTCCCAGTGAGTCCACTGGGACTGCAGACCCACCCAGTGGTCATTTCCCTGGTCCCCAAAGGTGTCACTGAAATAGATATTCTTGGTAACTGGCTGACCCCTGCACTGGCCTCTGAGTCTGGGGGATCAGAGCTATCCAAGAGGTCGGGAAAGGCCAAATGAAAGTCTCTGAATCTGCCTTTTCCCCCCTAGGAAAATAGTAAATCTAAAACAATATCGCATCCCAGGGAAAGGAGAGAAATCAGAGAGGGAAAGAACGTTTGGACTCGGTATATTTCCTACTGAGATCAATAGGCTTCCAGCTAGTTCATTTTAGGAACTGGATGCCAGGTCTACTTCCTCTCTAAGGCCTCCAAACTGAGAAAAACAAACTTCTAGAGATGATGTCATGATAGCCATTATAACCTAATTCTATCATAACTAAATGATTTGGAAAATCATAAAAACTTTAAAATGGGATTTTGCCTATATATGCTATCTGTACAGGTACTCTTAAAAAAACACAGTCAATTAAAGAGTTCTAAAATTGTTTGCTGGAAAACAAAGCTTTTCACTTAAAGAAAACTATTTTCAGGGACTGGCCCGGTGGCGTAGTTGTTGGGTTTGTGTGCCACACTTCAGCGGCCCAGGGTTCAGATCCTAGGTGAGGACCTACACACCGCTCATCAAGCCATGCTGAGGCAGCGTCCCACGTACAAAAGATAGAGGAAGATTGGCACAGATTGGCTCAGGGCCAATCTTCCTCACCAAAAAAAAACCCACCCAAACTATTTTCATGGTCTGTGTGTAGATCTTACAATGGTCCTATTAATTTTTTTGATCTGCAATGACCTCAGTTCCCAAAATATGAAATCTAAGGCTGACTGTACAGTAAAATACGTACATTCAACCTTTGTCCCACCCTTTCTCCTCTTCACCTCTTCGACTTTTCCTTTTCTCAGCCTAGCTTGCCTCCAGTAATTTTATGTGAATGTTTTAAATACTGTTTCAGAGAATCCAGAAATATGAGGCCATGTTATAGTGTTTAGCATATAATGTTACCCTTTTCAAAGAGAATTTCCTGTTTGTTGTTGTCATTATTTAAAAACACAGTTTAAAATGGGCAAAATTTAGGGAAAAGATGACCTAATGAAACTTTTCAGTCACCACTAGAGGAAGATATTTGATGTTTCAGTGGAGTGGCCTTTGTAGATCTTCCCTAAAAGGGTGGAGTTGGTTCCTTAGAGTTTTGCTTTACACAACAAGATGGCAATGGCACATTGAGAAGACTCTCAGAAATTACAGATTGTACCTTTCTCATATCCCTATGTATTTCCCACAACGAACACAGTATTTGGCCAGAGGTGATGACAGGCACAGGGCTCTGGCAGCTGATAAATAGGCCTGATTTCTGAAGTATTTTCATAAATGCTCATGAGTTCTCCATATTCGTCTCGTCAGGGTAGACAGGGCCCTGTCTGACCTATTCTCCATTCCAGGTGCCCCACAAAGGGTTAAGGATATCATTAAGAGGAATCGAGGACAGTTATTTAGAATTATTTACACGTCAACTCTTTCTGCTCTTGAAACACAAAAACAGAAAGCCATGAAATTGACCTTTGACCCTTTCTGGGGTTAACGTGGTGCTATATTTGGGTCAATATGTGTGAAGCACTTAGTTCCAGAGCTAGTAAGCACCATAAAAGAATCTGAACAATACTGAGTTATTATTATTATCTAAGAAATATTTGCATCAGGTAACACAGATCATAGAGCACCCATGTTCTATTTGGTTAACAGTGTTTTTGACTTTTGAAATTAGTTGGTAACATTTAAAACCTCAGGGTGCTACAAATCTTGGATGTTGTGGCTGCTGGATCCACTCTGTCAAGTAGCAGGGTCGCCAGCGCTGACTACAGCACAGTCTCCAGTCGCTGCACTCCTCCTCTCTCCCTGTTGTCCCTGACACTGAAGCAGAGTGTCCATAGCTACTTACTGTAGCATTTGTGCTGTAGTCTTTCCTCATAACTGCCTGCTTTTCTTTTTCTTCTACTTTTCTTTTTTTTTCAATGTTCCTAGTCCCCGTGGGCATTTCAGTTTACATGCCCATCAAAGAGTGCAATATTTGCAAATTGAAAGGGACCTCACAGTGTTGTTCTAGCACTTTCCTCCTTCCTGGTTTTGCTTCTGTCACTGCACGATTGTTACCATTGACCTGCTTCCTTCTTTCGACAACGTGGTCTGAGTGAAAGCTTTAGCCTGGTAACACCCCTCTCCTGGGAAGACAGTGTGTGGCCTCTGTGCCCAGTCACCTCACAGAATTTTCTGGGTTTAGTCATTGTTGCAAATATAATTTCTACTAGTGAGTGGAACAGACACATAGCTGTTTCATAGAACATTTCACACTTGCTCCCAGCCCATCCCCCCAAAACCCCCCACTCTACAGTTATATCTACATTCATGAAATTGGGTAGGTAAAAGTTGAAATTCCTTTTAGCAAGAATTCTATGGCTGTGTATTCTGTACAGTTCCGAACAAAAAGTAACTTAGGCAATTCAGAAGGAATCAGTTGTTTAGTGTTCTGTAATTGAAAATAATTATGTATTTTTATTTTCACTTTTTAACTCTTAACACACTCTTTACTGTGTTAGTGTTCAGACAGCCTATGGAAAATTATATTCATTCTGACTTTTCTAAGTCGGCTTATCTTTTCTTACCATCTTTTTGGGACTAAGATTTACCAGTTAGAATTGAGGATAACAAGCTTGGTACCCAATTCTTTGTGGAGAACTTCAATATTTAATCCCAAAAGTTACTCTAGGTTTTTTATTGTCCTTCATCCTCAAAAAGGCCCCATACTGACGAATGTGACTTCACTTCGTCATTCTTTTAAGTAGTGATTGGTTAGGGTATGGAAGATCTTAAGGTATTCAGAAATTCTTCAAAGAAACGCAGTTGTAATTGGTTGACTGATTTCACAGCAACAGGTTATAAGGAGAAACCACACTGCCAGCTTTGTGCTTCCACTCTCTTCAAATCTGATTTCTGGATCCCTCCTTCACCTCCTCCAGATGAAATACTATCTAGCTTTTTCCACCGCTCTTGGATAATAAAAAAATAGTCCCTTCGTTTTGGCATTTAAAGTGATCCTGTCTAGGGGCCAGCCCAGTGGCCTAGTGGTTAAGTTCACGCACTCCAGTTAGGTGGCCCAGGGTTCGCAGGCCTGGATCCCAGGCTCGGACCAATGCACCGCTCATCAAGACATGCTGTGGTGGCGTCCCATATAAAGTAGAGCAAGATGGGCATGGATGTTAGCCCAGGGCCAATCTTCCTCAGCAAAAAAAAAAGAGGAGGATTGGCGAGGATGTTAGCTCAGGTCTTATCTTCCTCACAAAAATAAATTTAAAAAGAATAATAAAGTGATCCAATCTATAATCACATGACTATAGTCCAGTCCACTGTAATCATCTTAACCCAACGTACAGCTTTCCATGTAGACTTTAGTTGGCATGGGTGTCACTGTTTTTACCCCCCTTCCTCACTTACCTTTTCCCCTCTCCTTCTCACTAGCTGCTGTTTCTGACCCTTGTAGGGTTGGATCAAGAGATAGAGAAAATGAAAGGAAGAGTGGCCACATGGTGTTGGTGGCCTTGGGAAGGCAGATGCTCAAAGTGGACTCTTCTCTCAGGCAAGGCTATTGCTGGCTCCTGAGCGATTCTTGGCCAGGGACCTCCAACTGCCACCACATTGACGTAGTCAGCTGTCTGATTAACACTGTTGCCTGGGAGGGCTTTTGGGGACCTACTCCTCTGTTATGGTCACATTGTACCTCCAGATAGGTGCTTAGCTTATTGGGTAGGATCCCTTCTAAGTCAATCTCAGGCTGGCTCCCTTTTACATGGTCCACATCTGAGCTCCAGGAAACACTCACCTTTTCCCACCATCAGTGGAACTGAAGATTGTCCCATTGCAACCCTCCTTACTCTGCGACCAGGCACAGTGGCGTGGCCACAGCCACAGCCTTTACACTTACTGTTCTTAGTGGGTGTCAGACACCAGTCCTTGTGTTTCCAGACTCCAGGAGTGCTTACAAGTTCTCTGAGATGTCCCCTTGAAGCCCCTGTTATTTGTGTTGAAGTACAATCTAACAATTTTTTCCAAAGAAATTCTCTCCCCACTCTTCTAGCTCAACTAGAAGGTGATGCTGGCAGAGCCAACTTGGGGTCACCCCCCTTTGCAAGTCCCACATGGGTGGTCTGGCACCTCATATTTTATATATATATATATATATATATATATATATATAATTTTGTGTGTGTAAGGAAGACCAGCTCTAAGCTAACATCCCTTGACAATCCTTCTCTTTTTTGCTGAGGAAGACTGGCCCTGGGGCTAATATTGGTGCCCATCCTCCTCTACATTATATGGGACGCCGCCACAGCGTGACTTGGCAAGCGGTGCATCTGTCCACGCCCGGGATCCGAACCTGCGAACCCCGGGCCACCGAGGCAGAGCTCGCTAACTTAACCACTACCCCACCGGGCCAGCCCCAGGCACCTCATATATTTTTTTTTGTGTGTGTGAGGAAGACCAGCCCTGAGCTAACATCCGCTGCTAATCTTCCTCTTTTTGCTGAGGAAAACTGGCCCTGGGCTAACATCCATGCCCATCGTCCTCTACTTTATATGGGACGCCGCCACCGCGTGGCTGACAAGCAGTGCGTCCACGGGCGCCCGGGATCCGAACTCGTGAACCTTGGGTTGCCAAGCACAAACTAAACCGCTGCGCCACCGGGCCGGCCCCCCAGGCACCTCATATTTTAATATGGGATACTTGGAACCAATTGCCTTATTCTTGGACTTCGGTGCCTCCACTCAAACTGAGGCAGAATGACTCCAGTTTTATCATCCAGTTACATGGTCAGTCCTCTTCACTCAGGCTCAGTGGTATGCTGGAGCTGCTTGTTAACCATGGCCATTATTAAAATTTACTTTCATTATTAAAATGTACAATTAAACAAATTGTAGATATATAAAAGTAACAAATACTCAAAGATAATCACTTCCTAGTTATTTTACTTCATTTTACTATTATCTCTGCTCTTGACACTATTTGCCTATTGTATCTATGTGGTAAGAATGTTACAGGATGGAGGTGCCACAGCACATTTCTTCCTTACTCTGCATTCAGTGACCTCACTTCCGGTAGTGTGAAATCAGCGATGGTGTGAATATTTACACCAAGGAAATTGGCAAATGTAACAAATCAGCCCCACCCCCATCTTCTTGCTAAATATTTACCAATACACCACTGCTGAGGATACACTCTTCAAAGATGTTAAGAACTAGCAAGACAGCAGGTGCAGTCCAAGTTAAGGCAGTTCACTTCAATACAAAAGGATTATTTTGTAAGTAATAACACTTCCCAGAATCAATAGATCCAGCATGTTCAAACCAAGTATGTCTCTCTCTCAAACGTTTGCATTTCTTGGGAGATCAAATTGGTTCCTCTTCACAGGTATCCACCCTTAATACATTTTCAAGTAAAAGTCTGAGATTAGAGAAAGAAGCTCCTGCAGCTGCACATTCCTTGGCAGCCCACATCATAAATGCTTTTGCAAAAATGCCTCACCCAATTTTTTAAACTGTTCTGGGCTACATTTAATAGATGATGAAAATAATGACTTTTAAATATGCCACTGCACAATTAGGCCACTAAAGCAACTGAGATACTTTGGGAAGCTTGAGCTTATGAAATAAGACAAAGACACCTGCAGGAAAAAAGCAAAATATTTACAGGAAAAAGGTAGAATTTGGGGGTCAAAATTTGCATCTACACAGTCAAATTGAATAAATGTGAATGACACTGTAAAGGAAGCAACCTCTCATTTCTCATTCAATAGTATACATTTGAGCATTAAATAATCTTTCCATTTTGTTTTGCTTGAGCAGACTCAGGGAAGAGCTAATGACACCACTGTGTCTCAGAAGTGGAGAGAGGGTAAGGAACGCTCATTCTCTAAACGTGGAGTCTTTTTCACAAATTTTGGAAGGAATATGTTGACATGATGGTTGTTGAAAATATAAGAGAGACTTTAAAGAAACTAATGTGAAAGCAAAGCTGTGAGACACAGAAAAAGAGAGTTGCTGGATGGAGGAGCTTCCTTTATGAGATCGACTGCCCTCCCGCCTGACACTGGCCTGGGCTCCACACATCAATATTCAAGCCTGGAAATACCTTTCACATCTGCCCTATGAGGAATATTTCCCAGCATGCACCAGTGTGACCATATTGCTTATGACCAGCATCCTTTCTGGTTGGTTGCCCCCTGCACCAGGCTGGTTGTTGAACATTTTGAATATCCTTTGGATAGCACTTTATATCCCACAAAGAACATTCATGTCCACCTTTTCAGGTAAGCATCACAGCCAGTCTGTCAAGGAGGAAAGTCAAATATTATTTGCTCCTCTTTAAAAATGAATTGACCCAGTTCTCTGTGTCCAGAGGAGCCTAGTAGAAAAAGGATGTATTAGTTTTCTTTCACTGTGTGACAAATTCTCACAAACTTAGCAGCTTAAAACAACCTCCACTTGTTATCTCAGAGTGTCTATAGCTCAGAAGTCCTGACCCGGCAGGTCTGGATTCTCTGCTCACGACCTCACAAGGTTGAAGTCAAGATATTGGCCATGTTGTGGTTCTCATCTGGAACGCAGGACCCTCTTCCAAGCTCATTCAGATTGCTGGCAGAACTCAGTCACTTGAGCTTACGGCACTGAGGTCCCTGTGTCTTGGTTGGTGTTGGCCAGGGGTCACTCTCAGCTCCTAGAGACTGCCTTGCTGGGTGGCCCTCTCCCAACATGACAGCCTCCTTCTTCAAAGCCAGCAGGAGAGTCTCCCTGATTCTGCCGCGACGCAGTCTTAGACACCATAATGTAATCACAGGGATGACTCTCCCGTCACATCCACAGGTGCCACCCACACTCAGGAGGAGAGGACCAGAGTGTGGACATCAGAGGAGCAGGCATCTCGGGGGCCATCTTGGAATGCTGCCTACCACAGAGCCTCCAACACACCAAGACAACATCGACTCTCAGTTCTGCACGTACCAGCTTTGTGACTTAACCTCTCTGAGCCTCATGTTCCCCCAAATTAGAGCAATACCAGTCAGAGCTGTTGTGAGGTAGAAAAGTGCTAACATCTGGACAGTGTTTGACACGTGAAACTCATTCAGTAGATGCTTTCTCGAGCTCTTGTCACTGCATGCCAATGCATGCACCATCGCAGGCAGCTGCCCCAGGTGAGCTCAGCATTTCTTCTGTTACAATAGTTACAGAGCAGCATGTTGCAAACTATGATATTCCTCCTGGTGCACTGACAATGGAACACGGAAAGTAGAAAAAGAAGACTAGCTCATTTTACTTATCCCTCCTTCAGGAGGATCTCCCATATCAGATGCTTCTCCTGTTATCTCATTAGCCCTAAAAACCCTGCACGGTGGGCGTCATATCACCGTTTCACAGGCAAGGAAACTGAGGCCCAGAAAGGTTGCCTGTGTGCCTGAATGCACACAATGAGTAAGTGGCAGAGCTCATGACCGGGAGCTCAGCCTGTAACACGGTATCCCACCAAAGAGCCACTGAGAAACCAAGACACGACACGTGTGTGTGTGTGTGTGTGTGTGTGTGTGTGTGTGTGTGTGTGTGTGATTCATCAGGAAGGAATGCGAGGAATTTCCCCTCCTCTCAGGGAGGAGGCTGGGCCCCTCTACCCTCAACAGAGAGTGCACAGATTTTAAAATGTCGCAAGGGGCTATCAATTCCTATTGTCAGAGAAAAGGAGCCGAAAGCATATTTTGTGAATAAGGACTCAAGAGAGAGGGACTGGAATTAGGGATTCAATCTGTTTCTCCCACTATTTAGTGCTATTTTTAAAGTTCAAAATAATCCTTTCATTGTTGTTGTTGCAACGTCATTATTTCTATATCTTTAAACACCTTGAAATATGAAACAAGACACAATTATTTAACTCATTAAGAAAACACAAAAACCTGCGACACAAATCTTCCCACTCGGAGGATTACATGCCCAAATAAAATTTCTAATTGAAAAAAAGATAAACTCACTTGGAAAGATTACTCCAAAGCCCTTAAAAAGGAGAAGAAACTTGATAATCGACAAGGCAAAGTTTATGCTGCAAAAATAATTCTTACTTCCATTTAAAGATGTTCTGGAAAAAGGGACACAAACATAACAGTATTGAGAAGGATGCAGGTAACACTTCAGTGGCAGAACCATTTATCCTTGAGAAAATGAAAGAAGGAGGAGATGAACTAGAAATGTTTTCTTTGGGGAAAAAACTACGTCTCTCTAGCAATAAAAAAATCTCTGTAAAAAGAAAAAACAAAGATTGTTCAAAAAGATCTCAAAGTTATGGAATAAGAGATGGAAATCTTTGAAGCTGAAGGCATCAGAGAAAAATGTTGGGGGATAGATTATTTCCATCTCTTCCTCATTTCACCGACTGGTATAAAGTCAGAGAAGGGCTTCTCAGCAGCTGGCTCGCTTAAATTTCATTTATAGATGATTTAGCTCTGAATAATAATGAATATGTTGGATCTAAAAAGATTTTTATAGGTTGAAATGAGTACTTTCTAGTAAGATAAAGTTTAGAGTCCTTTACTTAGGTACAAATATCTAACTCTATCAGTACGAGACAGGACGGACACGTGAGTTCACAGGACTATGGGATATGCAATAGGCATATGCAGTAGGCAGAGACTGTTCTGCCTATCTATTTCTATTTTCCTTTCTTTGTTAATAATAAAATTTGGATTTTATTTGGAGCAGCAATGTGCCTAGCTTAGACTATATTTTCCAGTGTCCCATAAAGAAAGTTTTGGGCAATGAGGTATAAATGGAATTCTTTCCAAATAAATCTTAAGATAGCTATTTAAAGGGTATTGAGTCATGTAGGAGGGATGTCTCTTGTCCTTCCCCTTCCTCCTGCCTGGAACATAGATGTAATGACTGGAGCTCTAGCAGCCACATTGTGTCATTGATGATGGACATGAGTAAGGGTAGCAGAGAAGGAAAGCAAGGGAGCACTGGGTCCCTGATGACCTCATGGAGCCTCTATATTAGCTCTGAACTGTGTGACCTCAGGCCTTCCTTTATGTGAGAGACTAAACCCTTGATTAGTTATCTCTCTGGTTGAGTGTCTGTTACTAGCAGAGAAACTCAATTCCTGATGCTGGTCAGCAATACAATGTGATTATGAAAATGATCCAAATGATCTAAGACTGCATTAATAACTATGTTGTACCTGGGTAAGTGTACACAAAACAGGACAGTGAAAACAGAACAACAGCTACAAAAACTGACGGCTGCCAGCATTTCCTTCTACCACAGGCCCCCAAAAGAGGCAAAAGTTATTTTCCTTAAGGCCCCTGAGGAGATCTGATGCTGGACTGATCCAGAGTTGAGGAAATCAAAAGACGTGCTTGGAGAGTAAAGGCAGAAATGGCTGGCCCTGAGGCGGGGGAGGCTCTGCAGACCTGGGAAGAGAATGGACAGGACTTTGCAGCACCCTGGGCAGGGAACAGCCTCAGGAAGACACAGCTGCATAGTGCACCGGGGAAAGCTGGGCACCAGGCATCAGAGCTTTCATTCCAGTTTCAGCAAAGACTCTACTGCCCGAGCCGCCTGTCCTCACGTGGACCGTGACAGACCTAGATGGTGAAACTCTCATGGGGGACTAGACGGCCTGGAGATAAGACGCACATTCTCCAGTTTCCAGGACCCACCTAACCCCTTCTCAACCTCAGTCCTACTTCCTGGGAGCCTGTGGAGGCAATAATGAATAAGGGATACTGAATTTCTCATCGCAATGGTGAGGCAAGGCCCAGGATTGGGTTTAATTCGATTTATAAAGTAAAAGTACTTTCTTGCATTCGTGTGGGATGAAATAAAATTAATATTTTTACAGTGTGTTATCTTAAAAAAAGAAAAAAAGGCAATGATGGTTCTGCTTGGCTTTGGCCACAGCACTCTCTCCATCACAGCGGAGCTCGCTGA
Source organism: Tapirus indicus (assembly GCA_031878705.1). Classification (NCBI taxonomy): domain Eukaryota; kingdom Metazoa; phylum Chordata; class Mammalia; order Perissodactyla; family Tapiridae; genus Tapirus; species Tapirus indicus. Next base: position 150,291,618 of record CM062918.1, on the reverse strand, counting down.
CCTCCGCCAGGCCACGGGCCGGCGCCTATGACCGGTTAATTCATCAGAACATTTCCTGGACTATAAGCTCAGTGAGGGCAGGAACAGTATCCCCTCCCCGCCCCGGCACACCCACACTTCCCGCAGTGCCCAGCCCCCAGCAGGTGCTGGGTAAATGTTTGCTATGAGGATGAAGAGACAAAGCAAAACCAGACAGTGGAGTGAGAGGCCTGAGCAGGGCCAGGGGAGCGAGCTTTGAGGACAGTCCCTCCCCAGTAGCAAACAGAGTTTCATTGCTTTTTAAGTTCAATCCTTTTTCTTGTTTGGTAAAGTCAAGCAAAATCTACTTTAAAAAGCGAAAGCTGGCAAGAATGGCCATTATCGCATGAGAGAAGAATGTATGGGACGGTAATGATTCTAGGGAGGGGACAGGGGAACTCTCCATTTGCTTTCCCCAACGTGTGCGCACATATGTGGAAGTATCAGAGGAGAAATACACCAGGAAATACGGTAGAAGACCCCCAGCACTCCCCCTTTCAGATATGGAGACGTTTACCATATTTCTCTTAGCCCCTTCAGCCACATTTCAGGCCACGCCATCTTGATCCTATTCAGAAAATTTGAACTTTGCGAGTAAAACTATATCAGATGTTTTGCTCACAATTTTCTTCATATTCCTTTTATCCCCAAAGCTAACTCAGGTGTGCCCTGCTTTAAGAAAGTCAAATACAGTATACTAAAACCCAAACCTGACAACATACAAATTAGGGGATGGGAATTTACGTTACAAAAAGATTATGAATGTATCTTCTCAGGAGAATGACAAACATTGTGAAACAAAAGCTGCTTCATTAGAATAAAATTAAAACATCTGAAGTTATGATGCAAACCGATGGGAAAATACCATTTTAAGGACACAAATTCACTTGGACAGCCTTGTGGCTAGGGCATTCATTGCTAACAGAAGTGATTAGCTGTCTCTGGAGTCTGGCAATAAACAAAAATCTACAACAAACAGAACTATTGTACAAAGAGAGTTCTCCGTACGTTATATTGGGGAAATTATTATTTTAAATAAAATGGACTTATTGAAAATAATCACAGTAATGACACTGTGTTTTCCATAATGCTTTTTATATAGGAGCCCTTCGAATCAGATATTTTGTCCTAGATCATTTGTTCATTCATCATTTAGTAAGGATTACTTAAAGCCCACTGCCCCCAGCCCTGGGCTAGCTGCTGGTCATTCAAAGAGTAAGTCATGGAGGTTCCTACAAGTCGTGCATTCCCAGACTGGCAATCGTAATAGTTTGTGGTGCGTGTAAAAAAGTGTTGCCAGTCTGGAAATGAGCTTTCCAAAGAGGGGCCGTGGCTTAGGCTTCCTCTTGTTCTTTGAGACTACACTGAACTGATGCATGGTCCTCTCCACCACTCCCTGCCAGGTGACACCAGGGTCAGCAGATGGGCTTGGAAAAGCACTCACAGTCCCCAAGGCTTTTCATCGTGTTCGACAGCAGTCATGTTGACTGTTCACTTTGGGAGGTTTTTTGCCTTTGGAGTGTGTTTGGCTTCAGTAGAAGATCTAGAAAGGAATAAAGAGAAGTAGCTATTTCTTTTTTACTTAGGATGCATGATTTCTACAGACGGGAGAGGATAGACTTATCCAAAACCTGAATGGACCTAAAGACTTAAAATGGCCACCATAAAACTCTCTGAGAGAAACTTTCCTTACACTGAATTAGAGATAGAAAATGCAAACCAATATTTTTTGATTACCTCCTATGTGTTGGGTGTTGTCCCAAGAAAACTTACAAAAAGTGTTCTGCAAGGTAGCTGTGATAGGAATCACGCTCGCTTCTCGCAGATGAAGAAACGGAATCTTAGGTGAAGCCAAGTGTATGAGGTCTCGCACGGAGAAAACGGCAGAGCCAGATTGGGGATTCGGGTGCTTCCCCAAAGCTGAAAGTAGACTTTCTATTTCCAAAACTATATAAAAAGACTGTTTTCTTCTCCACAGTTCTGGAAATTAGAGCTGGCCGGAGGGACTCCACGTGGCTTTTCACATGTGCCTAATCCAGGGAGTATTTCTCTAGAGTAAGATCTTCCGACTGAGACCCAACTGATGCAAAGTGTATGCAGATGAGTAGGTACAGCTGGAAGAAGAGATTCAACCTTCGTCCGTGGAAGAGGGGAAAGAGAGTTGAAGCATCTGCCACTCTAACAAGACGCCACTCTGGGGTGAGCTTCCTGCAGGGGCAGGAGCTGGACACGTGGGAATGCTGTCTGGTGATGCAAGAGGGTGACGGGGAGGCCAACCCTGACCTGGATGGAGTGCGAGAGGGCGGGAGTGAGCTGGGCAGGGGCTTTGGACAGGAGAAAGGGCATCTTGGTCTGATGATTTTGGAAAGAGAATCTGGGCATGCATTGACCAGCCCTTCCTCTTCAGCTTGTTTTGGGGAGCTACTTGTCTGTAAGAAGATGGCATATTGCTTTACGTTACAAGTTTTACAGGGGCAGGTCCTCTCTTTTTCATGTTACATGAAGGTCCTCTTTTTGTTCATGTTACAAGTTTTAAGGGGGCAGGAGAGGAGTTTTGGTTGCCAAATGCCAACCGTGACTTGTAAACCTGTCTCATTCTGGAAGCCAACTTGCTGATGGAGGACGCATTCACCAACATCAGCTTTATCAGCAAAAGTATATCTTGTATTCCTATCTGCTTGACTTCTTTTTCCTTATTTCTCATTTGGTCCAAAATTTAAGTGAGAGAAAGGAGGTGTACTGTTAATTAGGTCCCCTCAAACTTCAACGGGGTGAATAGGAGGAGGAAGCAGGGGCAGGGAGATATCTCAGCTCAGGTACCACAGGCAGGAAGAATTTGGACCCACAAAACTGAGCTGTGATGCTGGCAGAGACATTTCAGTAGGAGGAGCAGAGAGCTATGCAGACTGCATTGTCTGAAACTTTTCCCTTTTACAGAGATTGATTCTGCACAAAGGACCTCCCCTCTGCCAGGCAGTCAGCAGTCAGCCTCAGTCTAGGCAAAAAGGAGAGGGGGTTTCAGATTAGTCCAGTTCTGCTCCAAGCCTAAGGAGCTATGTTCTTTTATTTTTAAAATTCATTTTATTCTGCTACCAGAAGGCCAAGTAAAAGAAGATATGTCAGTTTGTTTCTCTTCTAGGTTTTAAGCTGGAGGACCAGAACCCATCTGGCTCACACAGGAGCCAGTTCACCAGGGAAGGGCATTACAGAGGATTTGGGATCCCAGCACCCACTACTGCTCAAGTATTTGCAGCTGTCTCTGTGTACAGAACCAGGTGACACAGGGAGAGTGGCTGGTCCAGGAATTCAGGATCTGGTTCTCTCTTCTTTGAGTAAGTGGATGAGGGAAGAAAAAAGAATTCCTGCCTCAGGTTTAGACTAACTGAATGTTTTCTTCACAACCATCTTGGATAATCGTTAAGTATACATATGCATGTACATACACATGTTACTTTTTCTAATTATATAAATAGAATATACTCATTGTATAAAAAATGATGAGTTGAAAGAAGAAAATAAAATTTTTTAAAAACTCTCAAAGTATCTGTTAGGATCACATTTGACTGCAACAACAAGAAGTCCAAAAGAAGTGGTATGAGGACGGTACAGAGGCTGCACCATGCCTTCAGGGTCCAGGCTCGTTCTGTCTTTCATTTCACTGTACTTACCATGAAAACCTTTGCCTCGTATCCAGTGCCTCATGGTTGCAAGATGGCTGCTGTGGCTCTAGGCCCCATATCCTTTTGAGGTGAGGAAAAGGGGCAGCAGGAAAGGTCAGTGCCTATATCAGAAAAGTGAAAGCTTCTTAGAAATCCCCATTTTAGTTCTCACTGGCCAGCACTTTTCACATGGCCTCCTAACTACAAAGGAGTTCAGGAAAGTGAAGGTTTTTGGCTGGGCCATGGCTCCCTCAGATGAAATCAGGATTTTGTTGGTAAGGAAGAGGAGGAAAGAGCTACTGGGAAGGAAAGTTAGTGCTTCCTCCAGCTCTGGCTTAGCCCATGTTCTGCCTCCCTTTCCTTTCCTGCATCTCCCATCATCCACAGCCCAGTCCATTCTCTTAGTAACCCCTGTGCTGTTCTGTCACCCAGGTTGGAGCACCAAGGCATCCTCCAGTTTTACCTCTGGCTGGCAAAGTGAGAATCTTCATCCTTTCTAGTTATGCATCCAGTTGAGACTATTACACTTTTTTCAAAGCATGTGTATAAACTCCCCATACCATTTCATAACCTGTTCTTTTCTCTTAATGCTATATTGTCAATTGCTTGGCAGCAGATGCAATTAATTTCATCTTAGCTGCACAGATCCTTGATTCATTCTACAAACACCTGCCAAGCAGTATTGAAGATGCTGAGGGTAGACAGTGAACAAAACACACGGTCTTTGCCCTCATGGAGCTGATATTCCAGTGAGAGAAGACAAGGAAGAAATAAATGAGTAAATGCACAATATAGCAGATAGTGATGAGCATTAAGGAGAAAAGAAAAGCAGGTGAGGGAGACGGGGAATGTCAGGAGGGATCCTGTGTTTATATGCAGTTGTAAGGGAAGGTTATATTGATAAGCAGAGGCCTGAAACAAGAAAGGGAGAGAGCTGTGTGCATTTCTTGAAACTTTCTAGGCAGGGGAACAGCCCGTGCAAAGGCCCTGACATGGGAGCATGTGTGGCGTGTGTGAGGAATGGTACGAGGGCCGTTGGAACTGGATCAGGGTTAGCAAGAAGAGGCTATTCAGAGACGAGGAAAGGAGGCAGCCTTAGAAGTTCTGATCTAGGCAGAAGAGAGAATTTTCATGATTATTTGTTTGTTATTGCCCTTGAGTAGATTCCGACTCCTAGTGACCCTGTGTCCAGCAGAGCAGAACCCTAACTGGTCGTTTGGCTCCATCCTCTCACCTTCCGGAGCTACGTCAAACAATGCTCTGCTGCTAATCATAGCGTTTTCATGGCCAATTTTTTCAGAAGTGGGTGGCCAGGTCCTTCTTCCTAGTGTGTCTTAGTCTGGAAGTTCCACTGAAACCTGTCCACATGGGTGACCCTGATGGTATTTGAAATCCCGGTGACAGAGCTTCAGCATCACAGCAACATACAGCCGCCACAGTGTGACAGCCGACAGATGGGTGACGTGGTTCCCTGACCAGGACACAAACTCGGGCCTTGGCGGTGAGAGCGCCGGATCTTAACCACTAGACCACCAGGGCTGGTTCTACTTTTATTAGCTGGCATGGTATTTAATCACTTTGTTACACATTCAAGTTTTTCCCATTTTTCATATTTATAACTAACTTTTTTTAAAGGTTCTGGGCCACTGACAAAAATTCATTGATGCCTACATTAAAATAATAATCAACTAATTTTTGTTTTTGAGAGTTTTAAGCACAGTTCATCTTCTTCTAAAATAATGAACAAGGAGGGAAAGACAGTATGGAAATTCCACTTCATTTACAAACAAAAAAGAAATAAAAATAAGCTTATTATCTTAATGTGGTGGATATGGGAAAATAGCAAAGAAGAGAGGGAGAAAGGGAAACAGGAAAAAGAAACTAGAGAAACACGAGGGGAAAAGGAGTACATTTTCCTGACATAGAAGGGGAGCTGCTCATTCTATCTCTTGCTCTGGAATAAACTACCCTGAGTTGGTGATGTGAAACAACAACCATTTTATTAAGCTGATGGTTCTGTGGGTCAGGAGCTTTGGGCTTCCACACAACACGGTGGTCTAAGAGTAGTTCAACTTGTTACATGGAGGCTTGCTTTCAAGATGCCAGGGTGGAAATTGTCAGCCCTCTTAAAGGCTAGACCTGGAACTGCCATAGCATTACTTCTAGCATACTGTGTGGGTCAGAGCAGTTACAGGCCAGCCCAGATCCATGGGGAGGGGAAATAGATCCACCTCTCAATGGGAGGAGTGTCAAAGAATTTGAAGCCATTTGTAATTTACCACAATATCAAAGAAGAAATAGCCAGGATCCTAGCTTTTGTCCTCGTGAGGCCTGTGGCTGTGGTTGCACAGCCGGATGACAAATAGGGACAGAATTGGGGTCATTCTGGCTTACAGTCCTGAGCCGTCTCCTTAGAACCATCAGCTACATCTCACATGTGGTTTATCCTTGTCCAGATCTTGAAAAGTCACCCTTAGCAGATAATAAATTACAAATTTCCACTATAATTTTTAGAAAAATACCATTCTGCACATCTTTTTTTTTTGCTTTTTGCCTTTTCTTAGTGATATGCTACCTTTTTTTCCCTTTCAGTGGTAGAGTAAGCTCATATGTGTGGCCTTGTAAATGGTAACTTGTCCAAGGCAACAATTTATGCCAGGAGAGTCTGAGAGAATGTTGATTGTATTTATTTTACTACCTGTATACTTCCTGAAAGGAGGGCGGTTTGATAAAATATTGTTGTGAAGCTGCCCTGTTTGGGGTACTTATTTGCAAGGCTGCATTAGCTAATTCCCTCCAGACTTCAGGATTCATGTCATCTGGACCCATTGATTTGTATATGTTCAGATTTTTCAAGTATTCCTTTACCTGCGTTGACAGAGCATATATTTGACAGAGTAATATTAAAAAATATAAGATGGCAAGCAGATGGTCAGAGTCTCGAGTGGAAAGAGATCTTACGAAAATGGTGTGTGAATGCAGACCATGCTTTTGTTTATGGGAATGTCCTTTTAAATATTTGGTTTGATCACCAACAGAGGTCTTGAAAGAGCCCAATGCCTACAGAAATATGTCAGCCGATATTCTCTACCTGAAGTAATGGCTCCCTTAAAAAAAGAAAAAAAGGTTAAAGAACTTTTCTATACTCCTTGCTGCCAGATGTCTGTGTTGCTACCTAAATCACAGAGGTGAAAAAATCTTCTCCTGATCTCCTGTGCCTGACACAGCTCCCTTTTCAGTGAAGAAGGACTGAATTCAATGCGGTGAAAACAAGAGGAGGCAAAAGAAAAAAGAAATGGAAAGATGAAGACTCACACCCAGAGGAATTTCTAAGGATCTCAAGTTGAGGGCCTTTGTGTTGAGACAACACCGGTTGGTGAGAAATCTGGGCTCTGCACTGATACCTGGAACAAGAAACCCAACCGTTTTGTATTTAAAGAACAGAAAGCTCTATTTAAAACCCCAGACACCTTGCACAAGTTGCAAAGGGAGACTTGCTAGAGCAATACTGGAGTTTTTCCTACAGACTTTTCTTCCATGGATGCCAGAGTTTCTATTAACAGAAAAGAATGTGGATCAATATTTTGGCAGTGACCTTTGGTACCTTTCATTATTCAGATAGTCAATTCTAGTACCCTCTTGCCATCCATCTCTGGCTGTCACCACTGAAAGCATTAGTGGAATGGAGTTTGTCCAATGTCATTGGAATGTCAGACCTCATGTCCTGTCTTGCAGTCCTTGGAGCCCCATTTCAATTGCTAAGGTACACGGGCAGGGTGAGGTCAACAAAGTGAGCCTGGGAAGTGCTCATATCTATTACCTACTACTTGCTGCTGAATATTTTAGGAAGGTTGAATATTTGGGGAGGGGGACCTTTAAGCTTTATCCACATAGCCTTCTTTGTCTCATGCTAGGATACGAACCCACGTACATAAGCATCCACGGAACTCTAATGGCCCGCTGCCATTTTATTTCCTCAGGCACATTTTCTGCAGCCATAAGTGTTTTTACTCATTCTTCTCCGTATACTCTTCTTCTCTCTCCCTTCCTGTTACAGGCAGTCAAGTTCTCCTCTCTTTTACCCTCCTAGTCCATACCTCTACTAGGAGTTTACGGCAAAGCCATTTTAGTGATTAAAATGAAGCCTTATTTTTAATGCTATCACACTGAAATTGTTCAATAACTAAAAAGATTCTTCACAGTCTCCAAAAAGACACTTTAAGAGATTTTTTTCATTTACATGGTGTGCAACAATTTATCATTATAAAGCTATATGGCTGGAAAATATGGCAGAAGCTTCATCTACCTGCTTCTAGATGAGACCGTTTTTGGCACTCCACACAGTGGATCTCTCCTGGGAAAGGGAAGATGGTTTTGTAAGGAGTAGACCAGGGTGTAGAAAATCAGCCAAATAGTAAGTTATTGACTACCAAGTCACCAAAGAACCAATTTGCCAACAGACCAATTTTTCAATATTATGGATTCACCAAGAGCTTGTTGCTTTACAGTTATTAGCACAATTGCTTGAAAAAATTTCAAGCTTAAAACCACTGGGCATCTTCATACTCTTATCAATGCATGAACTCACAATCACTTGCACACAAAGACCTCCCCATCCATGTATAAAAACATTCCCAGTGAATTGCTTATACTTCAACTCCTTCTCTCCTTGTCAAGAAAGAATATTTGTAAATTATGAGAAGTAGGAAAAGCGGTAAACTGCACTGAAAATATATTGGAAGATCAAAACTCACCATACCATTTTTAAAAATCGTTTAGATTGGTGACAGGCCTGATACCAGAATTTTTAAAAACCCAAGACATTGCCTCTCTCCAAAGTAAGCTGTGTATTGAGCAGGCTGACTAAAACACAAATTCCTGTTACTTTGGTACTTGTTAAAAAAAATTATGAATCATTAAGTGGGAAAATTGGTCATTGGGCCAATTGATTAATTGATAAATTGTTATTATGTGAAATAAACTTTAATAGATTCATCTAGAATCTTTACATAAGTTCTGTTTTAAACAATTCTAGAACTTATAAATTTTCTTGCCTATAATTCTAAGTTTAGGCAATTTTTCGAGTGAGTGGAGGATTCTCAGTAAACATACTGACGAGCTCATTAAAACAGTGAAGTCATTCATCGATAAATACTTTTTTTCTTTTTTTGAGGAAGATTAGCCCTTAGCTAACATTGGCTGCCAATCCCCTTCTTTTTTTGCTGAGGAAGATTGGCCCTGAGCTAACATCTGTGCCCATCTTCCTCTACTTTATGTGGGACATCTGTCACAGCATGGCTCGATGAGCAGGTCCGCGCCCAGGATCTGAACCCACGAACCCTGGGCCGCTGCAGTGGACCACACCAACTTAACCACTATGCCACCACCGGGCGGGCCCCTACAAATACTTTTTAAGTAGCTAACATAAAATATTTTATTGGACACTTATAGGTGAAGAAAAGAGATGAAATACTAAAAAAAATATATAAGTGATAAAAAAATCTGCTCTTTACAGACTCAGAAGACAAAATATTCCTGTATTGGCTGAATTGAGAACAACTACAAAATATCCTGTCAAGGAGTTCACAATGGTAGTGCACAAGTGTGATGTGCAGACAGCTCTGACCTCCTGTGGGTTCACGCTCATAATCCATTCCCAATGTCCACATGTGAAAGTAAATCTTTTCTCCTCTGGCATGATGTCTTTTTTCCATCCAAGATAAGACCTCTTCCCAATTTTCAAATCATGAGATATTTTTCTCCCCATGCAAATCGTTCTAAACCCTACAGGTATTTTTACACCTTCTATTGTTTTACTAACATATTCTATTTTGATTTTAAATTCAATAAGAAAAAAATTGAATTCAGTCTTTATATTTCCTAGCATAGACACTTTAAAATATACCAAGTTAATATTTTAAAAGTATTTGTACATGATGATTTTCAGCAATCCATCAGGGATTGGATGTCTGTAAACATCTACTTTTGACATCCTTCTTGTATTCAGAGAAAGTTTGGCCCAAGTTAAAAGACCAGGTGACTAACTAGCGAGCCAAATGAAGATCCACAGAGAATACAGGAGGGTTAAAAAAACTATAATGTCAGAAGATGGATTTTCTAATTAAAATGCAGCCAAAGTTCCCAGGGATGCAAAAAAGGGAGCTAGCTGGTGTTAGGTCCCAAGGATTTAGGCCTCTGACATTGTACATAATTTTTCAGACATACATCTTAATTACTTGCAAATACCTTAAAAATGACCAAAAATATTATATCAGGTCCTGAGGCATGGGAACAGAGCCCAAGGGCAGAAACTGCATTTCCTGTATTGTTTCATGTGGCAGCGCGCACAAGGTTGATGGTCAATAAATAAATTAATAAAACTTTCACATAATCATGAGCTTCCATGACGGGAGGGAGTTTTCATTGAAGACACAAATAATATTTTACAAACACCAACAAGCAAAATGGTACAATTATGTGGATCGATTTCTCTCAAATACGTTTTTATGTCAATAGAATCAGACATGGCTCACTTCCATATATCCAGCCTCAACTGTCTTTAGAGACTATTCAAAATTTAACTAATGGACTGGATACACAGTTTTCTATATTTGAGCATCAGCATAGTAAGAATTAACAAAACAGAAACGCCTGTTTTTGACATAGCCATTGTACTCCAAGTCCACATCTGCTATCTTGGTCCTACCTCATATATTTATGAGAAAAAATCTATATGTATATAAGGCTGAATTTTTAAATCCTTGAAGGGCAGGGTTGGAAGAGCCTTTAAAGATGTTCTAGTCCAGCCATCCAAGTCCAAATTCCTCCACATTCTAGTCTAGACACAGAGATTCATTGCTGGACTGCAACATCCACACATTTTGTTCTGCCTGAAGCAGGGGTTGGCAAATTGTTTCCATAAAGGGCCAGAAAGTAAATATTTTAGGTTTTGTGGGCCACGTAGTCTCTGTTGCAACTACTTCCCTCTGCCTTTGTAGTTCAAAAACAGCCACAGTCAATGAGTAAAGGAGTGAGCGTGGCTATGTTCCATTAAAACTCTATTTACAAAAACAGGCAATGGGTCAGATTTGGTCAACCCCTGGTCTAAATAATTTGCTATGAAGCATGGAGATGGATGAAAAAAAAGCCTAAATAATGTGAATAAAATACTCACGATGAACACTAACAAAGCTATCCCTGGCTTCTCAGTCCAGGGGACCCAAGATTTTAAAATAAAGTGGTCTTCTTACTAAATACTCCTGTGGGGCCCTATCAAGTAAAGATCCCTCCCCCTCTCCCCCCTCCACTCTTGCCAACCCAAAGTTGAGGTAAAATAGAGCAGCTAACAGACATTCATGCAATCATCTTCACATATCCTGGATATTAAGGGTAACATTATTTTAAAAGGAAATTGTGAAACAAAATGTCATAACTTTGTCCTGAGAGGGTGGTACCCAACCACATGCAGACCAAAGGGGCGATCCAGGACAGAGGATCAGGAGGTGAAGACAGCTCCGCTCCAAATGGAAGGTCACCTGGTGAGGCTGACAGTGAATGTGAGGGGCAGCACGGCCTGGTAAAGAGCACGTGGGCCCTGGAGTCAGAAGCATCTGCACTTGAATTGTTTCTGCAAATTAGTAATTCTGAAACACTGGACATATTTCTTACTGTCTTGAGCTTCCAGGGCCTCATCTGTAAAATGGGGATGATAATATTTCCTTTTCAGGATAGTTATAAGGGTTACATTCGTAAGGTCTGTGAAGTTCCGCGCAGCCCCTGGCACACAAGAAGCACCGACATTCTAAACTAAGAAAATCGGGAATGCTCTGTTAGAAGATTTTGCCGACTGATCACCGTTTAGAAAAATCTACAACCTGTGGGACAAAAGCCTAATTTTTAAGGAAATGTTTTGCTTCCCTGTTTCCAGGGGAAAATGTGAATTGCTTCCACCTTGCTAAGTAACAGTTAGGATCAAGAACTTATAGAAAGGCATTGAACTTAGCACAGACGCTAGCTACCTGTTTCTCCCCGTTTTATTTTCCCTATCACTCTCTGGCTATTCAGTCAAGTTTGGATCAGGTTTAGTCACTTCGGTTTCTCCTCAGGTGTGACTCAAGGACTCAAGAAACAGAGATTCCAGAATACAGCCCAGTTGTATGCTAACCTGGTCCTCAAACAATTAGCAAGGAGAGAAATTTCCAACTTGTTTCCCTTCGAAGGCAGCCCTGAGACCACCCAGGAACCTGTGGTGCTTGAGAAAGTAGAGGCAAGTTTCTATAGGAATGCAAGCTGTATAGAACATGGAACACCTGTGCTCTGTGGTCCTCACAGCCCCAATTAGCTTCTGGAAAGAATTCAGGGCAGAAATTCTTAACGGGATGCCCCAGAAAGTGCCTCAATTCTGAGCACTGAAATAAATTTCTTCAGCTCTGCTGAAGAAACATATTCACTCATAACTATTTAGTTACTTAAGTGAGTGCCATAAAAGAATGCTTGACATTCAGAAAAGAAACTCGACTTATTTATAATGAGAGCTTATAGTATTGGTGCAGGAAACTGACTTGGGGCTTAATATGAGAAAAGACTTTCAAAGTCCAGAACCATTCAAACAAGGAATGGGTTGTCCTGTGGGGTAGCAAATCTCTGGTTAGAAGTGATGATCTATTAGAGGCATTGTGGAAAGTATTCCTATAATGAAAGAAAGGAAGATTTTACTAAATTATTTTATTTTTACACCTTTATTTAACAAGTATTTTTGAGCACCTAATACAAACTATCACTTTTTAAGTTCTGGCTCACTGATAAAGGTTAAGAATATAAAGATAAATATGAGGACATTTTGCCATGGAAGGACTTAAAGACTGGAGGGGAAGATAGGCAAGTAGCCAATGATTACAAGAGAGCACAGGTGCTATGATAGAGAAATGTACAAAGGAGGGGCACCTAACTTAGCAAGTAATGGTAAGGGACAAGTTTCTGGAGCAGGGACACTGAGTCTCAAAGTGTTAATTAATATAAGTTAGTCAGATGCAGGAAGGAGGTAAGAAGCCATTTCAGGGGGAAGGAACAGCATAAACAAAGGCACAAGGTCATACAAATACAATAGTGCTTTAGCCAGTCTAGAAGATTGTCATTAGAGGTGGGTCCCAGGGCTCTGTCATCAACCCTATCCCATTCATTGTTGTAACAAATCTTGTATATGAAAGGTCCCTAATCAAATTTGTGAATAATGTGAGGCTGAGATAATACACAATACATTTGAATACCAAAATTAAGACCCCAAAGAGGACACAATAGGGATTCAATAAATAATTGTTGAAACAGTAACTCTTGACGTTGCAGTTCTATGGGTGAAGAAACACAGTATTTGGGAGACCTGGGCAAATAAATATGGGCAAATAAAAGCCCACATAAAGAAAGAGGTAAATAAGCTAACATCTGTTGATTTCAGTGATGAGTTTGTGGGTGTTTGCTATTTTATTTTCTGTGTGTTTAAATATTTCATAATTTTAAAAAACACTTAGGATTTGGGTAGCTATAATTCAACAATGGGACATGGTTGCCAAAAACTCAAACGCAATTTTTGGCTGGAGTAACAGAAGTCAGTATTCGGAACGATAAGTGTGTCTGTCTCCTCTATTCTGTGCTGACCTGACGACACATGGACAGTCTGATCAGTTCTGGGATTTACACTTAAGGACACACGTTCAGATCTGTTCCGAGGAGAAATACAAGAGAGTGAGGGGCTCGAAACCAAATTCTATGAGACGCATTTGAAGGACTTATTATGTTTCCTGTGGAGCAGTCTCAAGAGCTCTGCTTCAAAGGCTTTCATGGAAGAGATATTTGATTTGCCTGAGGTAGCCTTAGAAGGCAGGCCTACAGTGATGTCATGTCATATATGTGTTTAGTGGACAAAAATTCAATTATTCAAGCTCTGCAAAAATAATCCTATTTTTATAGGAACAATACAATCTAAATAGTGTGGCTGGCTCCTCTGGCTATTCCACTTAATGAACTTCCATGTGTCCCCAAATGAGCAGGAGACGGGACGTATGAATCTCCCATCTCAGGACCATTTTGCCTCTCAGAGCATAAGCATCTCCCCAGTTGGAGTGTGACTTTAGCCTTGAAAGATACATGTTTTTTCTCTCCATATATCTCCTATATGCCAGCCAACTACTTTCTCTGGTTTTCAACCAAAGAAACAGTGATCAATTCCAATACTGGAGGGAATGCTGGCTGAGAAATCATAGGCTGATGACTACTGTGGTTCTGTCCTGAGGAAATTTCAAGACCAAGTTTGGCCATATGCAATTGTTGCCTCGTGTTGACTTTAGAAACAAACCTCCTGCAGAAGATGCAACTTCACAATAGAACCAAAGGATAAAAGTTACAGGAAGATGATTTTCACTTAACCTAAGGAGGAATTCTTTAATAGCTAACTTCTCTAGGAAGTTAAGACAGCTGTCCTTGGAGTTGAAGATGTTTAAACAGCAACTAGATGATAACTTTTCAAGTACATTGCAGATGGGACTCAGGGATTCAACAAAGGGGGGTGAATTAGACCAAGTCTAATTGGCCTCATATAATCTCGAGATTCTGAAATTCTGTGATGTAAAGACCAGATTTATCCCAAGTCTGTGACTTAGCTCATGTCACCTTCTGCTAGCTCGTCCATCCTTCTTTTTTCCTCTTTTTATGATCTTTTGAAACCAACTGTCTCTGTCCAGCATTCCTCAATTCACCTCTGCTCTAGTACAGTGGATGGTGACTCACAGGTGCCCAGGAATGGTAACCATTGCTGTGTTATTAATGATAACTGCATTTGCTCTCACATTTCTTTTTCTTAGTCCATGGTACTCATTTTGCATGGAACTTTCACTTCTACCTGGGGCTAAACCTTAGGAACTCAAGATCCTGGCTTAGATGGTTTGTTATATGTCAATGTTTATATGTGTGATAGTTATAGGACCAACAGCAAACTCCCGGCAGCAGGGCAAAGTTCAGGGTTGGAGTTATCTATTGGTGCATAAGGAAATACCTCAAACGTAGTGGCTTCAAACGACAATCTGGTTTATTCACTCACACACCTGCTATTTGGGCAGGACTCAGCAAGGACAGCTCCATGAAGCATCAGCTGGGTGGCTCAAATGCTGGGGCTGACTCCTGGGGCTGGACTCGTCTGAAGGCTCACTCACACACGTGACCAGTAAATGATACCAGCTAACAGGTGGGACCACAGCTAGGTTGTCAGCCGGAACACTTACATATGTCCTCTCTCTGTGGCTGCTTGGCTTCTTCACAGAATGGTGGCAGGGTTCCAAGAGCAAGTGTCTCAAGAGAACTAGGTAGAAACTGGATCCCCTTTTATGGCCTAGCCTTAGAAGTCACACAGTGTCACTTCTGCCATAGTCACAGGCTCTCTCAGATTTGAGAGGAGTGGACACAAACTGTACTTCTCTGTCGGAGGAGTGTCAACTTCAGGTTGTAAGAAGCGTATGTGTGACAGGAGATCTTACTGCAGCCATCTTGGAAAGTACAACCTGCCGTGAAATGGATGATTCATCTGAAAGCAAGAAGACTCAAAACCTGCTCAGTTTGATTTTTTGAATCCTCTAGTATATTAGAAAAAATTGCATATCCTTCATCTCTTTCACTCTGACATTACTCTTGAATGTATGTTTTTAAAAATCTATGAGTTCTTTTGAGATGACGTGGCTACTTTATTAAATAGATGCAAGGAAGACCTAATAGGTTGCTTGAATTTAAGGTAAAGCTATTTGTGGACATCAATTTGATGAATAGCTCACTGTGACTGCATTAAATGACAACATCGATGTCAACACTAGTCTTGCAAAAGACCTGTTCTCTCCCATGTGTGGAGATAGTTGGGGACATGCTGATGCTTTGTACTCATCCTCAGTGGAACACTCAGGCCACAATCTCTTGTGTCAGCACAGGGGGCTCGAGAAAGGAAGATTCTGACTAGTCTGTTCCCGCATCTCCTGGTCGCCTAAAACTCCCTTTCTTAGCCTTCTACCGTCGGGACCAGAATTTCTAGTCACTGCATCACTTTCACTTCCGCACCCTAAACTATCCAGCCAACGAAACAAAAAAACCAAACCAAACTAAGAACTTATGGTCTAATTAAAGCATCTAAACATTGTTTGGAATCCTATCACAGTTTTGGACAATGACGGGCTCACTGCAATGTGCACATATGTGTATGTATGAATGTGAATGGATGATGGTTCCAAACTTTGCAAGGATTTTCCAAAGACTAAATATTTTTTTATTTTACATTTAGAGGCTTTTAGATAGATGAATGGCTTCCTCTGGTTCACCGGGTTAAGAGAAAGGAAAGGAGGGAGTGAGGGAGAGAGAAAGAACAGGAGGGGAGAACAAGGGGACATGGAGGGGCACTGCCCTCGCTATTTTGACTGTGAATTCTCCCACTGTGGACATATTGTTACTGTTCATTTCTGATGTTTCTCTGAATAAAAGTCATGAATGTGGTGAATGTCGTGACATGAATGTAATCCTGCAGCATCATAAATGTCAACAAAACTAACACATAATATGTTCATACAACTATTTCTCTGAAAGCTCTCCTGAATTCTTAACAACTACAGAGACCAACAGTAACTGTTTTTTTGTAAGCAAGTAGCACATAACTCTGACTGCTTCTTCAAACATAGTGGAGAAATAAACCCAATAAAACCATAACAGTTGGACCAGTATCTCTAAAATAAAAGTTATGCTAGTAGGCTATTCTATAACTGTTTCTCTCTTTCCCCTCCTTTCCTCAAGAGGACAAAACACTTCTTGATGTCCCTGTCTCCCTAAGCCCTTTTTTTCAGCCACCACTACCAAATGGTTTGCTCCTCTGAGTTCCTGTGATGGCAGATCTAGGCGGTGAGTTCATTGGGATTGACAGTGGGGTGGGAAGGCCAGCTCCTCTCCTCTATCCCTGAGTTCAGTAAACCCACTGGTTGAATCATCCAGGTTGAGAGTTATTGATTT
This sequence comes from Tapirus indicus, assembly GCA_031878705.1. NCBI lineage: Eukaryota > Metazoa > Chordata > Mammalia > Perissodactyla > Tapiridae > Tapirus > Tapirus indicus. The sequence goes on along the minus strand of CM062918.1, from coordinate 150,274,915 downwards.
AAAATTCCCTAATAATGCAAAGTAAATCATTCCAAATTTCTAAGAGGGCCTGTACTCCCTTCCAGGGTTCGAAGGTTCAAGGGAGGCTTGTGTATGATAAGAGAGTGTTAAGTTTCTTCTCAGAAATGTTTGGGAAGTTAGATTCTTTTTCAGGCTCAGACTGAGGTTCAGGAATATGCACAAATTTAGTATAAAAAAAGAGGGAGTTTCCCCTCAGGATAGGGTCATGGCTCAAAATCCCAGTGGTCAGTTGGAGTCAGACCAAACACACACCTTGGGAAATGGGGACATTAATGTGTCTGGCTTGCGGGTGTGAGACGATTCTTTGGAGGCCAAGGGACAATGAGGTAACCAGAAACGAAAAGGAATGAAGGGGGATTTGTGAACAGAGGGAGAATCAATAAAATGAGTAAGAATTATGGGTTTCTGCCTACTGAGAATAAACAAGGGGTTTCTGGTGAGATGGATTCAGGCACAGAAGAACCTGAAAGATCAGGTGACATACAGGGCCAGATAGGGAAGGCTGTACTTACTTTCGTTATAATGTAAGGATTTATTTTATAAGGTGCTAGGTCTGATACTGGAGAGTTGATGGAATTCTCAACAAGACATTCCACTGTGGGCTGCAACTGTCTGGGGAGATTTGCTATCAGTACCAGCAAGTACCCCCCCAAATAAATATAACCCAGGGTGGTCTCCGGGCACCCGCCCCCTTCTCCTTCCTGAGAGTTGGGGGCTTCTGATAGCTGGCAGGCCTCCCAGCTAAGAGTCATGTGTCCCTGCCACCCTGGCAAATTTACAAGTGAGCTGTGGCAAATTTACAAGAGTGCTGCAGAGCCGAGAAACACTGGCCTAGTGGGATGGCTGAAAGTTCTCCTGTTTCTTCACTAGAGAGCATGTCCGTTCTCTTGAGTGTTCCCCTATTTTTCAGTTCTGCTCAGACTCTCAAAACAGCCTCTCTTACCCTCACCCTGGTCAAAACTGGTCAGTTTTAGCAAAAACTCATTTTTCAAAATAAAATTGTGGTACAAATTCAGAAAACGAGCTTCTTCGACAGTTGTTTCTCATTAAAATTCTTACCTTAAGGATTCAAAACATGATTTCACAGTGCAGCCCCCCCACCAAAGGATTGCAGAGTCTCAAAATCCATTAAAGGCTCAGATGCCTGACATCATTTTACATAAAGACAAATACTCTGTGTTTTCCACAAGCACTGAAAGTGAGAAGTCTGCCTCTGTAAGAAGGTGGAGATTAGGCTCTTCCATGAAGAAAGCGCTGCCCACGCATCAGGGGAGAAGAGGGCCACTGGTCTCTGGGAATCTGGCTGCTAAGTAGATTCAAGCAACTACAAAAAGGGGTGGAGAATGCAGAAATAAATGAAACTTTCCATATCTAAATCACAGGGACCGTGACACCACTCCCACAGAGAGGCAATTTAGATGTCAAGGGAGCATCGTGTTTTGCAGCAACGAAAGTTCCACGCCTACCAGCTTTCCAGGAGAAGCGTGATATTACATCTCAGATGCTAGGTGGACTGCTAAAGGTTGTTTTGTTTCTCAGCAACCATGCCGCCATACATCCCTCTCACTCATGTTGGGTTCTCCTGTAGTGATTACTGAAAGAGTGATGACAGAATTCCTGGGACAGCACTGCTGAGAAAGGCTTCTGTATGAACATGGCAGAGAATGTAAGATTGCCCGGTCTCCTGAGCGATAAGAGAGAGAATGGGAAACAGTGAGTCGGGAAACAGCTATAGTGCCGAGACCAGCCTGGCTCATCCCAGTGGTGCTCTCCATATGATCTCAATGGCATCATTTAGGATTTTGGGGCCAACCAATCCCAGGAGATGCCCCAGGAATAGAGGAGAACTCGTGTTTGCTGAGGCATCAACAATCCTGAGTCCTGTGACCAGATTTCAGAAAATTTCAGTCTATAATCCAAGAGGAGAATATGTTTAACTCTTGATAATTTGGAATTTTTCTGGTAGTGTGTTTCACCAGAATCTTGATAGATAGTTTCTTTTCTTTTCTTTTAGCTTCATGTGGATACTTTTTGTTAAAATTTTTTAATCTATGTAGCTTCAGGGCTAACAAAAGCAGTAACTCCTACCAAGGTCATTTTATCTATTGCAAGAGTGTGCTTGTCAATCACTTCCTCTCTTCTGTACTGATAAAAATTTCACATACCTCACATAGTTCTGGTGGAGGAGGCTGGAGAGACATTGGTAACGGATTTCCCCTCGACTGCACTGCACGGAGTGAGGTGTGTTTATTTGCACAGTGCACCTTGTCTATCTACAAAGTCTTGTGGAAATTGATGATTCCATTTTGGTTTTGACTATATACCATTTATTTCTTTTGTCTCCAAAGATTTCCACAAATAAGCTGAAATCATGATCCAGTATAAAACTAACCACTTACCTAGGGCTTAGAAATAGGATCAGTCCTCAAAACTCTGGAATGACTTAAATGCCCATTCAGCTAATAAGATGAGAGGGAAGTCAGTTAAACCTTTAGACTCAAGATTTATACTCCCTCCAGACTCCATGAAGTCCCAGGACCTCACATTTTAATTTCTTTCATCTTAAGTCAACTGTGGTGATTCCAGAAAGTACCACAAATTCTGATATCTCCCAACCGAGAATTCCTAAGTAGAATGACATGTACTTGAAAAATAGATAAAATCACTTATAGCTAGTTGGGTATCAGTTGGCTGGATGTATGGCAGCTCCAAAGTACAAGGGAATTCTTCTATAACATCGTGGTAACCTGAGAAGTAAGCCCTCTCCCCTGGTTCAAATTCTCTTTTGGATGGTGAATGTCATAAGCTAGAGTTCCTTGCTAAAAACACTCATTAACAACCTTAAGGACATCTGCTTTGGAGACAGCACTATCAACAACACAGAACTTGAAGATGAGTAGATCCTGCCATTGTGGGGGGAACAAAGTCCTTTGAATGCTCACATGCAGCCTCAGTTAGAAAACATTCCTTCATGAGGGATATTTGTCTCCCACAAAAGAGCATGAAGTGAAAATGGCCAGTTTCCTCTGTCTGTATTGATCACGGTTCCATGGGGGGAAAAAAAGCAACTTTCTATAGTAATTGGTCAATTTTCATTTTAAAGTCTTCATTTGCAAAGGCCATAAGAGTTTATTTTCTTGCTTAGAGGTGACTTGGCAAGTAATAAATCTAGGTTTATATAGTTTTTCAAGTGATGATTAAAAATTGCATGACTTGACTCGAGTCAGGTCTAAGGTCTCCCATCTTTAAAGATTTTCTTTTCTGGGATCAATGTCTTCTTCTCCTCCAACGAGATGCTGTTGCTTTGCATGTGTCATTCACACCACCTGAAGGCAACTGTGTGGGGACTTACAGCTGACAAGATCACCTCGGATGTAGCTTCCGTTTTCGTAGGTTGACTTTTTACAGTCTTTATATTCCAGCTGACTTAAATGTATTTTAGCCCTTGTTTGGAACAACTACTTTTGCTTCAGCTAATACCACCAATCCCTCTAAGGGTAAGTCAACAAATATTTATTGAGAACCCAATTTAATAATAATAATGGCAAACATCACTGAACATTTCCTATAATCCAGGCACTGTTCTGGGAGCTTTAGACGTACTTTTGCACTCAATCCTTAGTACATCCCTATGATAGAAATAGTTTTAACATCCGTTTACAAGTGAAGAAATAGAAAAACTCAAGAGGTTAAGTAACTTGCCTCAGCAGCTGGCTGGTAGGTGCCAAAGAGAGGATTCGAACCCAGGCAGTCTGACTTCAGAGCCTTAACATTTAATCCGTATCCTCTCCTACCTGCAGCCCCACTATGATTCTTTTCTTCCTCTTTCTCATTTGTTTCCTCCTCCCTCGATATTATAAGAGAAATGTAAACGTGGGGCGTCATGGGAAACTGTTTGCTCTCCTCGTGAAAGGACAGTCGTGCTGGCATTGTCCCTTCCTTCTTCCCTGCATTGGGCGTGAGTGTGCCAGGAGCAGTGGCAGCTCTGTGACACCGAGGAAAAGTCAGAGACGAGCAGAGATGCCACAGACGCTGTCCCAGCAGCTGTTTCCCTGAGCCTTCTTCTAACTGGGAGAAAAATATTTGTTTAAGCCACTGCTCATCAGGTGGTGTTTGTTGTTTTATTGTTTCTGTTTCTCGGAGGTGAAGCATTCCAAACTGATAGGTGTCGGGAATTTCTCCTTCGTCACACTGAGGAACACGACTGATCCGCAGCAGACGTGAAGGGGTCGGTGGGAGAGAACACCACTCAGTGCAAGAAGTGCCTGTTCCCGACAGCCTGCGGTGGAATGTCTGTGTCCCCCAGTTCACACGTTGAAACCTAACACCCAGTGCGACCGTGTTAGGAGGTGGGCCTTCGGGGGTGATAGGGTCACGAGGGGGAGCCCTCATGAATGGGATTAGTGTCCTCATCAAAGTGGCCCCCGCGGCTCCCCGGCTTCCTCCGTGAGGACACGCAGAGGCGGCTCTGTGAGGAGGCGCCGTGGCCGCACACCCGGCCCCGGCCCCTTCGTCCGGGCCGCTCCCGCCGGCGCCGGCGGAGACGAGTGTGTCGTCCACGGGCCAGTCGTCCGCGGTGTCTTGTCATAGCGGCCCGGACCGACTCAGACGGGGGATTTTGCTGTGCAAGTGAAGCTGCTGTGGTTTAGGTCTGAGGACGCTCCGTCCTTCATCCGCTCGCGCCGCGATCCGAGCCCCGCCGTTCGGCTCGCACGAGCGCGGGCGGCGGCGCCGGCGCGGAGGCGCGGGGCTCCGGGGCGAGGCCCGAGCGGCGCGGAGGCCGCGGTGAAGGGCTCCGACCGGCGGGTGTGCCGCGGCCCGCGGCTCGGTGCAGAGGTGTCCCGGCGCCCGCGGGCGGCCGAGCCTCCCGAACCGTCCGCGCGGCGGCCGGGGGTGGGGGAGGAGCCCGGCTGGGCCCCGGCGTCCACGGGCGTCCCCCGCCCGGCTGTGCGCGCCGCTCGGGACCCGCGGGGACGGACGGCGGCTGTGGGGCGGCTCGGCCTCGGCCGGGTTGGCCTGAGGGGGCGCCGGGCTCCGGAGCCGCGCCGGCCCTCTGCCCTGTGAGCCGGCCACGCAGGGGACAGAGGAGCACGAGGGACGCGCCTCAGGGCCCTGTGCCCGCCAGGGCCCACGTGGGTGCGGGCAGGCTAAGTGTGGACTGCAGATGAGTGTGTCCTGTGTGAGAGAGGGAGGGGGGTGTGTGGGTGAGAGGACTAAGTGTGCCAGAGGGGGGGAGTGTGAGTGGAGGTGTGTGTGAGAGGAGGCTGGGTGAGTGTGAGAGGAGGCTGGGGTGAGTGTGAGAGGAGGCTGGGTGAGTGTGTGTGAGGAGGCTGGGGGAGTGTGTGAGAGGAGGCTGGGGTGAGTGTGAGAGGAGGCAGGGGGAGTGTGTGTGAGAGGAGGCTGGGGGAGTGTGTGAGAGGAGGCTGGGTGAGTGTGTGAGAGGAGGCTGGGGTGAGTGTGAGAGGAGGCTGGGGGAGTGTGTGAGAGGAGGCTGGGGTGAGTGTGAGAGGAGGCAGGGGGAGTGTGTGAGAGGAGGCTGGGGTGAGTGTGAGAGGAGGCTGGGTGAGTGTGAGAGGAGGCTGGGGGAGTGTGTGTGAGGAGGCTGGGGGAGTGTGTGAGAGGAGGCTGGGGTGAGTGTGAGAGGAGGCAGGGGGAGTGTGTGAGAGGAGGCAGGGGGAGTGTGTGAGAGGAGGCAGGGGGAGTGTGTGAGAGGAGGCTGGAGGAGTGTGTGAGAGGAGGCTGGGGTGAGTGTGAGAGGAGGCAGGGGGAGTGTGAGAGGAGGCTGGGTGAGTGTGTGTGAGGAGGCTGGGGGTGAGTGTGAGAGGAGGCTGGGTGAGTGTGAGAGGAGGCAGGGGGAGTGTGTGAGAGGAGGCAGGGGGAGTGTGTGAGAGGAGGCTGGGGGAGTGTGTGAGAGGAGGCTGGGGAGTGTGAGAGGAGGCTGGGGAGTGTGAGAGGAGGCTGGGGGAGTGTGTGAGAGGAGGCTGGGGAGTGTGTGAGAGGAGGCTGGGTGAGTGTGTGTGAGGAGGCTAGGGGAGTGTGAGAGGAGGCTGGTGAGTGTGAGAGGAGGCAGGGGGAGTGTGTGAGAGGAGGCAGGGGGAGTGTGTGAGAGGAGGCTGGGTGAGTGTGTGTGAGGAGGCTAGGGGAGTGTGAGGAGGCTGGGGTGAGTGTGAGGAGGCTGGGGTGAGTGTGAGAGGAGGCTAGGGGAGTGTGAGGAGGCTGGGGTGAGTGTGAGAGGCGGCTAGGGGAGTGTGAGGAGGCTGGGGTGAGTGTGAGAGGAGGCAGGGGGAGTGTGTGAGAGGAGGCAGGGGGAATGTGTGAGAGGAGGCTGGGGGAGTGTGTGAGAGGAGGCTGGGGGAGTGTGAGTAGGCTGGGGGAGTGTGTGAGAGGACGCAGGGGGAGTGTGTGTGAGAGGAGGCTGGGTGAGTGTGAGTAGGCTGGGGGAGTGTGTGAGAGGACGCAGGGTGAGTGTGTGTGAGAGGAGGCAGGGGGAGTGTGCGGGAGGAGGCCGGAGCGTGCCCGCGCCCGCGCTAGCAGCGGGATGAGCGGTCTGTGAAGGGGACGCTGGTGCGCGGGGAGGGCGGGCTGGCGGGGCCCCGGCGCCTCCGCGCCCCGGGTGCGGAGAGGTCGGGCCGGGGCCGCGCGGACGCCGGCCGGGTGCGGGGTCGGGATGCCGGTCTGTGGGCGGGGCCGGAGCCGGCGGGAGGCCGCGCAGGAGGCGGAGCACTGTGCCCCCAGCCCGGGCCGGCGCAGCCGCGGCCCCGGGCAGGCCCGTGGAAGGAGAGCCGGGGCAGTGTAACCGAGGGGCGCAGCGAGAGCTGTCCACGGCCACTGGCGTCCGCTCCTCCTCACAACAAAACCCGGCGCAGGCCACGGGACCCGCAAGAAGGGAGCGGCAGTGGCCCCCGGGCTCTCGAGCAGTTATGTTGAGGAAGTCTGGGCCCCGCCCCCGCCCCGCCCCTCGCCCGGCCCCGCCCCTCCAGACGGCGCGGCGTCGCCCGCCAGCCAATGGGAAGCCCGCAGCCTCCCGCCCGCCTGTGCACCTCGGCAGGAAGCGTCGGCGCGCCGGGGCCGCGGACGAAATCCACTCGGTTCTCCCCGCCGCAGCCGGGCCGGGGGACCGAGAGGAGCCCGGCCGGGTTCTGGCCCTGCCCTCGGGCCAGGCGGAAGCTGGGCTGTGGCCCCGGGGCCCGGGAGGTTTGCCGCTTGCCTGTCTTCCTCCAGCCTTGCGGACACGCGTGACGGGGCGCCCAGCGTGGGGCTCGTTAACCGGAGAGCAGGCAGCCTTCTCCCCCAACCCGGATTATTTCCAGGGGGGTCATCGCGCACATCTACAGGGCACGTCTGTTCAAAGAGACCTGTTAAAGTATTTGTTGACCTAGGAGTGAGAGTTCCATCAGAGAGAGAGAGAGTGTGTGTGTGTGTGTTGGACTGGGTACCCCACGCGGCAAAATGCGCACCCTGGGAGGATAGAAGGGGTCTTAAAGAACAGCCGGTTTAAACCCCCTCCTCCCCTAGTCTATGTTTGAGTGTTTTCCATCTTCCAGGTAGAACCTTGGGCGGCAAGGTACCTTGGAATTCCTAAGATTTCGTGGTTAGGAACAACTTTGAAATGGAGGAAATATTTCATAGGAAAATTCTGAGCAGGAAAAACCAAAGATCGAACAATTGAAAGGAGGGAGATAGCGAAATAGTAGAGGACGCTTACAAAAATATCATCCGTATTCTTCAAGCTCAGTAGGCATTTCTAGAGACCCCTGCTCTCTGCTGGTGAGTCAGAGCTCAAATCCCTGTCCCTAGGGAGCTGCAGGTAAGGGTGTTCGGTTTGTAGGGTTATAGTGACAGAGCCCAATAAGATGCCACTGGCTATGAGGTTTGTTTTTCTTTAAATTCCAAATCTGACCTGAAGATGGTTCAAATTTCCTCTTCCCTCTCAGCCATCTACCTCTTAATTCTGAGAAGTGAGAACACTGACCACACAACAGAAATTGCTTTTCTCCTTTTGATTGGGAGCAGTATGTACTTGTCACTCTTATTTTACAGGGAATATAAAGCTGATTTCCTTTCTCTGCTCCTGAAGGCAGTTGCTCATCTTGGTGTTTGTTTCAGAACATCTTTACTTAATGAAAAATGATTGATTGGCAGCAGCACGCATACCTTAACAAAGTGGTCAAATGCATTGTACTGTTGCAAACGGCCATTAAAATTAAAAAGGAAACACATTAACAATATTTATGAAGTGATAATTCTTGAATATTTAAAATTAAACTGCATGCTCATTTCTTTAATTGGTCAGAAGCCTTCCACCTTTGTTTTTTCAGATTTTCTTTTTCCATTTGACAAATTTAGAGACAGATCACATGGGGGAGGAGAGAATAGTTACTTTCTTATATTCAACAGACAACTGGATTAATAACAAATATCCCTCTAGCTTGTATGGGACATGTGACTTGAAATAAAAATATACCAATGCAAAGCAGAAGAAAGTTGAAAGGGTGTACAGGAAAATTCTACGGTGGTGTCATCATATATCCTTTACCCTAACTAGCTGTCTCAAGAATTCGTATTGTTAATTAAATACACCCAATCTTGGTTGCCATCCCTTCCTCTTTTTCTCAGCCCTAGGGCTGAAATTTCCCAGGGTTTTCTCTTCTCTCTCTTTCTTCTGTCCCAAGGTGATCTCATACATTCCTATGGATTTTAATTTCATCTATATGTTGATGGTTCCAAATTTCTATACCCAGAGCAGATATCTCCCCTGAGCTCAGTCCTATACTGTTATCTGCTTGGCAGCTTCTCCAGCATTTCAAACTCAACAGATCCAAAACTGAACTCCTGATCTCACATCTTCAAAATGTTTCTCTCCAGTCTTCTCATCAAAATAAGTAATTCCACTAAGCACCTAGCTGATAAAGGCAGAAACCTAGCAGTTATTTTTTTTCTCTGTCATCTTTATTCCCCACACCCAATCCATCACCAAATCCTAATCATTCTACCTCCAAAATATATCTAAACACCTCCCAATTCTATCTTCTCTGTCGTACCCTAGTCCAAGCCGTATCTTTCACCAGGATTGCTGCAACAGCCTTGTTCACTGGTTTCTCCTTGCTTCTATTGCCTCCCTCTCATCTCTCTTTCCCTGCCTCCCCCAGCCTCTCCCCCTTGCCCAGCAAATACACAAGATGATTTTTTTTAAACCATGACTTGGATCCTGTCACTGCCATTCTTAAAAAATGCTCAAACTTTTTTATGCCTTGGTTACCAGACCTGTATGACCCAGTCTCTGTTCACTTCTCCAGATTCACTTTGGGCACCTTGCCCTTGATCTTCTTGGCTTTCTCTTCAGGTATTGGCACAGGCTCTTCCCCGTACTCCATGTGGATGGTTTCATCTTATCCTCTAGGTTTCAGCAACCTCAGAGAGCCTGTTTCCTAAGACGTTCTATACTCTTGTAGCACTGTGTTTGTTCCCTTTGTATCATGTTTCAAGTTGAAATTGTATGTTAGTTTGTTGCTTATTTGCTTTTTGTCTGTCCACCTGTAAGCTTCATGTGGACAAGGACTACGTTTTATATACCCAAAATCTAGCATAATAGATTGGCTCTCAATAAATATTAGTTGAATGAATGAATGACCAAACTCTAAAGACGAATATCTCAGTGAAGTGCTAAAGTCCTATATCGCTGGGCCACATCTCCCTTCTAAGCTAGATATACCTGCAAAGGTCTACAAGGTACTCTACCGGAATTTCCATCGGCACACCGCACTCAGCAGGTCCCAGACAGACTTCACTGTGTGCTGCCCACCCTGTGTTCCCTCTTCCCATCAATGACACCTCTGTGCATTTGCCCAATCCAGAAATCTGGCAATCACACAAGATTCCTTCCCTTTCCTCACCCCACATCCAGCTGGCCATCGAGCCCCGTAAAAATGGCAAGTTGCATCTCTTCCTCTCCTTCCCACTTCCTCTCCAGTTGGTCAGGGCCTCCCAGTTTATCACCCGGTTTACTGGGCTTCTGCAACTCCCTCTGGGCAAATTGATTTTCTTGCCGCTCCTCGATGTGTTGCATTTGCTCAGTTGTTTTCCAAACCCTGTGAATCTGTACTCTATGATCCCAAAGTAATACCAACACTCTGGGCTCTTGCTAGAGAGAATAATCTTAATTTTAAATTATTTGGCTCTTATCAAGATCCCAGCTGAGAGAAGTGACATATGGGGAAGACTTCCCTGTGGATATGTTGTTTAGTGTTCCAGGTGAACCCCCCCAAAGCTGAATTAGCTAAGTCTGCAAAGACCTTCATTCAGGTCTTGGTTTTTATGGGAGGTTATTACAAGAGACAGGGCTGTGATATCCCCTTTTCTTTTCTATAAAAGTACTGTTAGGTCACTGCCTGTTACATCCTTCAGTGCCCTTTATGATGCTCCACATAGTAAATTTCTTTTATAATTTAAATTTATTTGAAAACGCATTCTTTGCATTTTTCAACAACAAGATCGATGTCACTTAGGGTTTTTCTCTTTTTACCTTGGCTGCTAAGAATCTCAAAGCCAAATCTGAAGCTTGATTTTGGTAATCATGTTAACTCTTAGGGTTGCCTTATTTCAAGTTTCCATTTTTTTCTTTTCTGGTTTTCTATTTTGATTTTACCAGTTTATTTGAAATGGGGTGTTTCGGTCATAGACCACCCAGGTTCTTTTTGGAAAGAAGCAATAAATAAATCGTACTTAGCTCATAACCTTTAACTCTCTTTGATTGTGTCAACTCAGCTCAGCCTCAATTTACAGGCATTGACCCCAAAAATGAGTGTTTAAAAAACTTAAAAAGGAAGAAAGTGATGACTTAAAGCTGACAGAAGGAAACATACCAGAGGTTCTAGAAGAGGCAGTACACTAAATCCATATCAAGTATCCTCCTGTAAGAAAATGACCTTTAGTGAATTCCTTCACTTAAATGGAGCCCAAGACAGAGCTGAAGTTTGGCCAGACTCAGCTTAATAAAGGACAGTCCTTCCACTGGTAGTGAGCCCCCTCCCCGAATCCCCGAGGACTTCATGTAGATCCTGTCCTGAGACATTTACATTTCCTACCCCTTGCTATCTTTTAAGCTTTCTTCCTCTCTCCTCTCACTAGACAGGATGAGCTGGGGGGTAGAAGTCCTGCATTTATTCACATTCTATCCCGTTCCCAATTCTTTCTTACCCTTCCCACCTCTTGAACAAGATGAGGTTTGTTCAAATATTCATTGATGGAAAATAACTCACTCACTCACTCAATGATGTTCTTTCAAAGGTTCCTTTGCTTGTGTTATTTACTCTTGGGAATCTGACACACAGGTTTGTCCCTTTCTCTGTAGTGTCAAACCTTGGATATCTGCCCAGACAGGATGCCAAGATCTAAGGAGCACAGGACATTCCTCGCATTGCTTTGTTCTCCAACTATGATCAGCCATAAAGATTCTAATAAGTAAATGGGTGTGAGTCTCAGTAGGTACTTCCTATTCCTTTCCAAAATTATCTTGATCATTAATTTCACTTTCCAAAAGCACTATTCTCATTTGTCTAGAATGATGGGAATTGACAGATTTTGGAATACATTCCTGGAAGAAACTGGGTTTAAGTACCAGTTTGTATGAGTATGCCGTTTATGATTTTCCTCCCAAGGATGACTGAAAAAAAATGCTAAATAGAAATCTGTTACAAATAGATTTTTGTAACAGAATGGAAGTTACATTCTGAAGTAAAAAAAAAAAAATCTAGTGGCTGAATCCTTGCCATTGGGGCCGGGGGATGAATTTATAAAGGACAGTCTGACAACCTAACCTGTAAGCACATACACAGAACACTAAGTTTGTAGTGGGTGGAGGCCGCAGTTCATCAATATTCCTTAGGTGTCCTGAATGACCCACTGCTTGGCTTTTGTGCTTAAAATCGCTTTTGTGTTTCTCCCCGCCCCCGCCCACCGCGCCAGGGCCGGGCTGAGACAGGGGAGGGCGCGCTCGCGGCCCCCGGGACTAGCGGGGCTGGGGTCCGGCCCCCCGCGCTCGCTGCCGCTGAGATCGGGACGCGCCGCCCGAGCGGCCCTTCGCCCCGCAGCCTCGGGCACGGCCGGCCTCCGGGTGCCTTTGGCCCGCGGGCCGGCCCGGGGCCCCGCTGCCGGGGCGCGAGAATTGCGCACGGGAGAACCACCGTTTCCATCCCGAGGGCAGCGCAGGGAGCGCCCCCCAGGCAGCAGGGGGACCGGGGCGGAGGACAGGGGCGCCTGCCCCCCGAGGACGCCTCCCGGGAGCCCACCTGGGGTGTCCCCGAGATGGCGTCGCCCGGCTCTGCGGCGCGCACGTGCGCGCACCGGGGCGGAGCGGAGGGGGTTTAAATTTCGCCTCCGCGCCCGCGGCCCGGTCCCCGCCCGAGAGCGCCGCGCCCCGCAGCTCCGCCGCGCAGGGGGTCGACTTGCACCGATTAGACGCAGATGTAGGGCTGGCAACAGCATTTAAAATTATTATTATTATTTTCTTTTTTTAAAAAGTGTTTTGAAGAGGGAGGGGCCGAAGTGGAAGTGGAGGGTAGGAGAAGTGTTAAAATCTCTACCGAACCGCGAGAAATCTAACTTGTTACGAGTTTGTGACAATTTATTGGCTTTTCCCAAATGTCCTCAGATTAGCCTGACAGCTCCTGCCCTAAAAACACCGAGTCAAAGCCCCCGACCCGGGAGCAGTTAACGGTGTCACTGAATCCGATCTCAGACCGATTACCGAGTTAATTCACATAATAAGCAAATCACAGAGTTGACAGATTATTATATGAACACGGACAAATTGTTACATAAAATATTTTGATACTGATTGTTTTATTAGTAATGTTAAGCCTCTTCATGGCTGTTTCTGTTTCTCGGGACTGACATGTTCAACAATGCTCGCTGCTGAATAAATAAACCAGAATGGTGTGAACTAATTGTCTCCGTCATTTAACTGTACAGTTTCATTAACGTTATTAACACGATTATTGATAATTCCACCGGATATTTACACGGGCAAGATTTTTCAGTAGCAAATGTTACAGAGAAAAATATGCTAACTTAGAGTGGACTTGAATAACACCCAGGTTTGAAAACGAATCCTTTTTATGTTTAAAGAAATGTTAAGGGTTGTTGTATCCTTAGACTATTAGAGAATTTAAACTGCACATGCCCCAGCTATTAAAAGCAATTTCAATAATTATTAATGATTTAACTTTAAAAAGTGCAAGTGATATAATAATCATGAGTCAAAATTTAGAAAAAATGTTTCACCTCACAAAGAAAAAGGAAATGTAATTTATTTTTCATTTTATCAAAGAGCTCTATGCAGTTTATTTAGTGCTGTATAATTATTATTTCTAGTTTTAATAGAGCCATGTGCATATAAGATCAAAATGATTAATAGGTATTTTGCTGATAAAAAGAAACAGAGAAACTCAATCCTTTACATTTCAAATAAAGCTTCATTGACAAGGAAAATTTTAACTAATAAAAAGTCTTTAATAACTTAAGTGGGGTGTTCTATATCAAAGAAGTAGGCGAAAAGTTAAATTTTAAATTCAGCTGGCATTGTCACTGTCTCTCAGAAACCAGAATCTCACCTATCAGATGAGCTGGACTTGAGGTAGAGGTGATGAATTGGAAAAGAGGAAGGAAGAAACTAAAGAAATTTTAGTTTATGAAGAACAACATGAATTCGTCAATAAGTCGTATACATATTTTTCCTGTAAAGAATAAAGTACAATTGTAAAACTTGTTACAATTTCCTGCAACACAGAGGAAATGTTCAAGTAACACCATCTATACTGTCCTATTGTTCTCTTTCTGGGCGCCATGTTAACTGAAAATATGTTTCCTAGTAGAAGTAAGAAAATTCAGAGACATCACTGAAAGTGTGTTGTTTCTTGGGAGGGCAACTTTACATGTGTAGTGTTAACAGCCTTGAAGATACCTTGGCATGAGGTAGTTAACATTAGATCAAAAGTCAAATTTGCCTGTATGTTTTAAAGATCAATGTGAGAATTTCAAGTATTTCAGAGGAGAGCACCACCGGGATTAGAAATTTAAGTTACATCGATTGAAAATATTAAAGAAGTTAAGTTTATGACCCGGGTAAGGGAAGATTCAAGATTACTAATAGTCGTATTCTGTTATTTAAATGTTATCCTTGGCACCCTGGAGTTGGGACATGCTGAAAGATTTAGTAAGAAAATATGAAACTTCAGTGGCAATGGGAGAAATGGGCATTAGCATCTGAAGACTCCTGATCATAAGGTTATCGAATAGTAACAAGTCACTCATCAATGCATTCCCACAAGACTATACCTCAACTACCTGCTTAATGTTTAGAATTTTCCAGACTAGATGGAGAAGAAAGCTAGACTTGAGGTTCTTCTGGTTGTTCACCCTGAATTTTTACATGGAAAGAAAACATGTGCAAGTGGATTCCATTAAGACATTGTTTTTGGTTATAGATTCTTCTTTTATCATTTTTTCTATATTCCTACAATTTATTTGAGTTTTTATAACAACAGTCGTCTACTAGCTCTCTGAACCTCATTTTCTTCTACTGTTGTAATAATTCTTTCTTCATAAGTGGTCTTGATCAAATATGATAATGAAAGTAAATTCATGTTTAAAAAGGGTAATTGTTATTAAAGGAAACTCCCTACAAATTTATATTTTGGATGATGACTTTCCTTTTTTTTAGTAAATAAATATTTTTTAATAATGATGAAAAAGCAATGAGGGCACATAGTCAGAATTGTCTGCGCAAACTATAGCATTTAGGAATCAGCAGTCTGAGATCTAATTCACCGCTTCAAATTTAAAAGATCCTTTCTTATTGACTCTGCCTTTATTAGATGTAGTTGAAATGAAGCCACACTCCCATTTCTCTGTATATTTTTCTATAGCCACGTGCATCCTTGAATATATTGTGTTATGTATATGTGTCTCACTAGACTGAATCTGTAACCTTCCCAGGTCTAATGTTTCCTTAAACATATTTTCTTCCACCATGGCTATGATTATAACAAATTATGTAGAAATAGAATCTTAGGACTAGAAGGTATCTCTAGTTTCCCATTCTATTTCCAATAAGTTATCCACTTAAACACTCTGAGATGATTATTAAAAATTCCCCCTATGATTTCTAACATACCTTCATCTTTCCTGGGTGTGGAGACAGTAAAGAGAGTCAATGCACTGACTTTACAATACCTCTAAGTCCTGTCTCTAGGCTACTGTCCCATCACCAACTCATGTGATCCCACATATGAGACAGGTTTTTTTTTATAAGCATTTTCGAGTTGCAGGATTCTTCTGCAGAAATCCAAACAGGTTTTGTTATCTGAGTTCCTCTAGCAACCTAGTTATTAGAACTCAATTAAAAATGAAAGTCCAGTAGGAGTGGCTCAGGTACCCAGTGGTTCTTTTTGTTCCTCTTGAGATGTAATTGACATACAATATTATATTAGTTTCACGTGTACAACAGGATTTGATATTTGTATGTATTGTAAAGAGATCACCCCAAAAGTCTAGTTAACATCCATCACCACACAGTTGCATAATTTTTCATTGTGATGAGAACTTTTAAGATCTACACTGTTAGCAACTTTCGAATATGCAACACAGTATTATTAACTATAGTTGCCATGCTGTACATTACATCCCCATTACTTGTTTATTTTATAGCTGAAAGTTTGTACCTTTTGACCCCCTTCACCCATTTGGCCCACCCCCTACACCCCGCCTCTGGCAAACACCAATCTGTATCTACAAGCTTTGTTGTTTTCAGATTCCACAGATAAGAGAGATCACACGATATTTGTCTTTCTCATTTCACTTAGCATAATCCCTCAAGGTCCATCCATGTTGTGGCAAATGGCAGGATTTCCTCAGTTTTTATGGCTAAATAATATTCTGTGGTATATTTTTCCACATGTTCTTTATCCACTGTGTTGATGGACACTTAGATTGTTTCCATGTCTTGGTTGTTGTCAACAATGCTACAACAAGCATGGGAGTGCATATATCTTTTTGAATTAGTGTATTCATTTTCTTCAAATAAATACTCAGAATTGGAATTGCTGGATCATATGGTAGTTATATTTTTAATTTTTAAAGGGACTTCCACAGTGTTTTCCATAGTGGCTGCACCAATTTACGTCCTCACCAGCAGAGCACGTTTTCTGTTTTTCTCCATATTCTCGCCAACACTAGTTTTTCTTGTCTTTTGGATAACATCCATTCCAACAGGTTTAAGGTGATATCTCATTGTAGTTTTGATTTGCATCTCCCTGATGATCAACAGTGTTGAGCATCTTTTCATGTACCTGTTGGCCATCTGTATGTCTTCTTTGAAAAAATGTCTGTTCAGATCCTCTGCCCATTTTTTAATTGAATTTTTCTTTTTTTGCTATTGAGATGTATGAGTTCTTTATGTATTTTGGATATTAATCCCTTATCAGATACATGATTTGCAAATATTTTCTCCAATTCAGTAGGTTGCCTTTTCATTTTGTTCATGATTTCTTTTGCTATCTTTCTATATTTTTTATTGCCATATTTGGTTGCCTTGTTCCACAGTGGCTAAAAGAATAAGAGCATACTTGCCTTTTCTTGTGAGTTTTTTTAGTTGTAATTACTTTTTTTTTCTTTTGAGAAGTTAAATGAATACACTAGTGGAGACCTACCTCTACTTAGCATGCCTTAAGGCACTAATTCACTGTTAGAGGTGAACATGAGAATTCCCAATGGTGGGTCTCAGCGATCCACCCCAGACTCAGCCAGTGAGTCATAAACTCCAAGGGTGGAATCCGGAGATTCTGGTTTTGAAAAGCTTCCCAGAACAAGATGCATACCCCCAAATCTGAGAACCCCTGCTCCAAGAGTCAGATATATTGTCTTCCTTCTATAGCCAGATATGCCAGCTGTGTGTGTATATTTAGACCACTGGATGATTCTAGCTTATGACTGCCATCTTCACTCTCCAGTCTTCAGGGAGATTGCAGACAGTTGGTCTCCTTTGTCACTTGTACGTTTCCCGGGCTCACACTCCTCCGAACTCGAAAGGGCTGATGGATTATTGAGTCTCCTAGAGATCTCAGAGCCTAAACTTCAGGATGAACTTGGAATTTTTCATCTATCTTTTTTGAGAGTGAGAGATGTGCTATTAATAATTATGCTCTCATAACAGGTGTCAATTGCATCTGCCCTGAGCAAACAGGGATCTATAGTCAGCCTATCAAACTTAGACCAGGGTTTCTAGAATGACCCTGGAAGCAGCAGAAAGATCTCAAAAAAACTTCCTTAACCAAGGGATATATTCAATCCCTTTGGGCCCCCGGACCCCGATGCTTAGCTGAAAAAGAGGCCTAAGGATGCTTTGGGGGATCCAGAGCGGCCTGCGATCCCAGCCTTGCTAGTCCTAGGAAGAGGAGAAACGTCTTCCCTGAAGACGCCCTTTCAGCATTCTGTTAACCCCTCAGATTTCAGACAACCAAGAAATGTCATGAGGTCAACCGTCTCCTCGAGGCTCCTGAGCTTTTCAGCCCACGGCTGACCTTGAGGGCAGCCGGAGTCAGTCACATTCCTCCTCTCTCGATGGTGAACTGCAGCTTCTGTCTCCACGTGCCGCCCAGCTCCTCGTTTCCCAGCCTTCCCCTGAAAAGCTCAAACGTCTCACGGGCCTCATGTGATTAACCTTCCCAGATTCTTCCTCTTTTTCTATGCCTTTGTAGTATGGAATTGCCTTAATCTTTCGTTTCCATTCCTTCCTATCTGTTGACGTTTTCATCTCCTTACTTTCCTCTTTTCCGTGTTATTCTTGCTATCTGAATGCCATGACAGGAAGCCTGGCTAGAGGAAGGCCAAAATTAACATATGAGGGCCAGACTGAAAGACTAAGAGACAAGAAGGAGAAGGTTGAAAACTTTAGAGTTCAAAAGGTCTTCTGGGAAGAGGTGTAATCCACAGTCTGGGATAAAAAAGCAGAGGAAGAACACAGGAATCTCAGTGTTACTTTTGAAAAGTAAGGATTTGAGGCACGTGTGTGTGTGTGTGTGTGTGTGTGTGTGTGACCACAGACTTTCCTAAATTCTGAGAGCAGCCAAGAGATTGTGAATAAGCAACATGCATCCAAGTGCGCATTTTTGATCATTCCGTGTCAGCAGCAGAGACAAGAGTAAAATACAGAACCTGTGAGAACAGTGCCTTGTGATTTTATTTAAGGACTAGATAACTAGAGGGAGAATGCTCAATGGTCCCTCACGTTTAATCTGTATGAAGTTTGTCGCTGAAGCTGTTTCATTATAACTCTCTCAACCTTTTCATATGTATATATTTTCAATTCCCTGCTGCACTTCACTATGTCTTATAAAGTGAGGACATTATTGCTTCTTTCTTTCTTAAACCGTGAATTTCCTCTCCATTTCTACAGATGAGAAAACTGAACCGCCTTTATTTGTAATCCATTTCTGAACTCTCACAAAAGCATGAACCCCTGTACATTATCACAACACTAAACTCCTTGCAAATTACTTCCCCCTTTTGACTGAAAAAATAAATGAAAGGAGTCTTAGAAAAATAAGGTTAGCGTTTCTAGAAGAGTGGCATGAACATTTCATATAATAAAACTTGAAGGCAGGAAAGGTCACGCCACTGTGAACATCGCTGCATGCACAAAACATTCGCCATTTTTATCAAGCTTTTCCATAAATTTGGCTTAGTTGGGGGCAAATTCTTGCCCTTTTCTAGGTGAAAGGGAATGATCAAGTTAAAACCATAAAAAATTCCATAGTTTCAGCTTTCGTTTTTAGGATTATTGGAGTCTGAAATAATGAGTTCCAAAATCAAGGGTGCAAATTCTTGGAAAACCAAAACCAAACTGAAAATAATGGAAACAAAGAAGAGGTTCATTGCACGTTACAGCAAGTCAGATCTCCAGTTTTGCAATTTCACTCCCCTGGAACTTTAAGATTTTACATAATTATATATCCAGTAAAAGTAAAATCAGTCATTTGAGAAAGAATTGTTTAATATTAAGAAATGTATAATAGGACAGTTGACTGTCGTACTGAACTAAGTGTGAATGATCAAAGATTGATCATATCTTTTATTAAATTCATTACATTTTTAGAACTCTATATCTATGAAAGGTTTTCTGGGAAAGAGGATGACATAGTAAAATGTTTTATAAAAACAAACACACACAACTCTGACCTTTGGAATTACCACGGAAAAGAAATCCAGGATATTGACATAAACTGAGAAATATAACTGGGAATTTAATAATGTTTTATTTCTTTGCTTATCAGCTCCACTTAAATTAACAATGAATGAAATACATTCTGCCCTTTCCTTCAATTAACTTTCTATTCATTCACAAATACAGTGGGCCTTGCTCTGGAATGAGAACTTTCATTCTTTAAAAAGCCTGCCTGACCTGTGAAAGTTTTCAACTAATCAAAGAAACAAAACAAAATGTGAAATGAGCTCCCAGGAATTAAGGCTATTCCCTTAGGATGAACATGGTCACTCATCACACGCTGTGCCACAAATCCTTGTGATACTCCAAGAAGCGAAGATTCCCAAATCTAATTTCCCTCTTAATCGACAGTTAACAAATCCCATAAAAAAGTTAACTGGTCACCATACGAGAGGGAGGGAGACAGGGAGGGAGGGGGAGAGAGAGAAGAGAAAAGCATCAGATTTGGAAGCAAATAGATGGCTCTGCTCTGCGTCCCTATCTATTTCTTCTGTTTATAAGGAAGAACAGTTGTTAATGAAGATCAGACCAAGTTAGAAACCAAAATCTCTGTTTGTAGGGTCAAACAACTCATGGACCTTTAAATATTTAAAAAACAAAACAAGTTGCACAATCAATGTTATGCTTTAAATAATCTACCTAAATAATCTGAGTAGTTTCAGATTTCATTCCTTGAAGTAAAATGAAATCCAGAAACATAAGTTTTCATCAGACAATTTGATATGTTTGTAACATATATATACACTAACAAACAATAAGCACATATACAGAGGTCTGATTTTCAATGTTGTAAGATTATACGCACCTGAATCATTAAATTAGAGGAAGTGCTGCAGGTCTGTTTTAATAGAACATGAAATAAAATGTTTATATACTTCAAGTGGTTGGGATTACTAGTGTAGAAATTGGTAAATAAAAGCTTCAATCTCCTCGAATGGCACTACGTCATCATTTAAAGGCTCTACATGTTTCCCTTGGAGAGTCAGTAGAACGGACGACAAGCCCGTCTAGGAACTGTGGGCGTCCCAGGATAACAAAGACAGAGCAGCCTGAGTGGGAGTCATGCTTGGCTGTTTTAACCACGCTATTTATCACAATAATGAAACTCTGTCCAAAGCAGTGGTCAGGACGATGCAATACGTGCAAAGCATGGTTCCCACCAGCACCTGAAGACCTCAAGACTTTGGCCACCTCACAGCCAGGCTTGACATTTGTCCTGCTTCGTTATTAATGCCTCTGCACTCTGAACCATGTTTACAATATTGCAGTGCTCCCTTGGTATAGATGTAGTGTCAGGACACTTGCAATTTGAGGCAGTAATTTTTAACTCATGTAGTTGACATCTTTGCTCAGTTTAGGTTTGTGGGTTGGGCCAGAGGACCTTTCTTCCAGATGACTGAACATGCCTGTTGCTAACCACACTTGTATTTTAATCACTGAGTTCAAATACAGCTAGCAGAGTGCAGAGTAGGGCTTGAGGCCCAGCACCAGATGTGCCTCCTTACTCCATAATTCCTGCCGCAGTCCTTCTCCTTCGTCCCTCAGTATCCACCTTCACCCAGGTGTAGTTACCTGTCTCAGAGGTGTGACTGTGAGGATGCTAAGGTGTCTTTTCATCTTCCTCCTTTACTTTGTGCCCATAACTTCCACCTTTTTACCAAGGACTGACATGGGACAACTTCCTACAGTGAAAGAGGGTTCAACATGCAAATAGCTTTCAGTGAGTTAGCAGTTAACTTTAATTCATACTATAGTGTAAATGACCTGCACAGAATCCTTTCAGTGCCTGAAAAAGAGAACCAGCATAATGTTAATAGGTAGCATTTGTGCAGGCATTGTAACAACCACTTCACAAGTACTTCGTGTACGACACCATCCCCATTAAACTGCACTGTCCCCACTTTACAGCTGAGCAGCAGGAAGTTCAGGGGAGGCTGAGTAAATCATCTAAGGTTACTATGGGACAGAGCCAGGTGTCACCCACATCCATCGGATACCAAAGTCTGTTTTAAGCATTCCACTATGCTACCTGAGGGAATATAGTGGTTTTGCCTACTCCTTTGTTCTCAGTATCATCATAGACTGACCCACAAATGTAATGCCATCATACTGACCCTTTATTTCACCATCTTTTACTGTTTCCTTAAAAGCCACCACCCCCTCCTCATCATCTGTTCTCTCTGTGAGAACCACCTATAAGCTCCATTTAGTACCTCTTTACCCTGGACTTTATTCTAGAAGGTTGATTTCTTCCCTTTGGTTCAGGGTTCTTACCTAGGATCTAACAAAGGACTTCTGAGGAAAGGGCAGTGGGGTAAGGCAAACACCTTGAAATTGTAAATTTTCATACATATAAATAGAAGTTCATTTTTCAGGAAAAGGAGACATTGGGGTTTTCATCAGGGTCTCAAGGTGTCTGTGACCACAAAATATTAAAACCATGGCTTGATTCAATTTCCAGGGCATAGAGGTGAGAGAGGATGAATTTGCCTAGAAAGTGGATGCTTGGTGAAATCAGAATGGTACAAGCACAATTTACTTTGAACTTCACAGATCTGCCTGAATTTTTCTGTATGATCTGTTGTAAAAGCTGTTCCCACCACCCACTGATTAGTTCTGCACGTCTTGTATGTGATCCACAGCACGTCGGGTACGATGTGACGTGGGCGCAGGTATGTGAGGTATGGTGACTGTGGAGCACACAGTAGGCATTCTTGGTGCACGCCATTCCCGGCTGATTCCTCAGGGGAAGAGTTCTTGATCTCAGATTTGACTGCTGGAGCTACAGTGCCTCTGAGCTTCCAATCTGCTCTATAAGAAGTTGAGGAAAGTGGGAAAGATGGTGACAATAGTGTAGAGGGCATCTGGTAGCAACAAACAATCTCCACAGGTGCCCGAAGATTATTGAGTAGCCTCACGTTCCTCTGTGTGGTTCACTTGGTCATATGACACAAAATCCCGTACTGCCATCGACAAGACCAAACTATTCTGATCATCAATAAAGCGTTAGAAGAATTGAACATAAGTGAGATTTAATGCAATTGAAGTGGTATTTAGTGGTGAGTGGATAAATAGGAAATATTTAAGAGGAAAAAGGTACTTTTCAAAAGAAAAAACACTCAAATGCAAGGAAAAGAAAGACTGATGGCTAATGAAGAAAATTCTAGTTCTAATTACTATTTGGGTATTAATAGTTTGAAAACTTGTAACCACCTGGTGCCTATATTTTCTCATTGACAGAGAACACAATGAAATGTTTAAGGAAAATAATTTCTTTCTGTAAAAGAATGATTGTTGATCTGAGAGTAGGGAGATGGAGAGAGGAATGGACAAGACATGGCGCCATAGTTCTTTCTACTGGAGTAAAAGGACAGGTCCGAGGTGGTTTAACTCATGTAACTAAAGTTTCCAGAAGCTGTGCTGAGAATGTTAAGGGGCATTGTGAAACCTTGCCAGGGAGGCCGAGGGAGGTAGCTGGGCTGGATCAAGGTAGATGGTCCCAAGCAGAAGAAGGAGAGTCAACCCAGGAGGGACCAGGATGAGCCATAAAAGTCCTAGAAAAGGAAAGACAAAAAGGAGACCAGGAGACCGTGTTTGGGGCATCTTTTGTGGCCACCTGGGAGGCAGGCAACACAGAGAAGGAAAGCAGACTCAGAGATGGGTCTTGATCACTAGGTGGAAAGACTCTCCAGGACTAAGTTAAATGAGGACATTCAACGAGTGGGAGAGACTAAATGGTACTTTTAAACCCTGGCTGAGGCAACACGACGACATGAAGCTCTAATGTTAGCCCTTAGTTATATATGGTTTATATTACCAAATTCTCTGGACACACAAAAGTCATACGAACTCATTATAAAGTAGGTTTTACAGTGTGCACAAAACTATACAGAAGTATATAAACTCTGGATACAAACTATAATATAAAAGTCTACATGACTCCTTTCCAATCCCATTACTTTTCCCAGAGGAACCAGTGTTAATAGTCCTAAATGCCCCCCCCCACACAAGCACTGTCTGTTTTCATATATACGTGTGTATTCTGTGATTTACTGAACAGTATATCACAGTCTTCTTGCCGTCTTAATTCATGTAGATCTGCCTCATCCTATTAATGGTTGGATATTATTTTGAAGTATAAATATTGTAATTTAACAATGTCCCCTCCCCCATTCCATCTTTACTCATTCGTTCATTGGATTCTGAACATCCACTATCAGTATGGCCCCAGGTCAAACACATGGTTAGTATAAAGATGTAAAATGCATACTTTTTATGCTCAAGGCTTAAAATCAAGTGGAGGAGAGAAGATCTAGCTGTATTAATATAGTTGTAGAATATAAGACAGTTTAAAGCCACCTTAAATCCTTTCCGCTCGGAAGCAGAGTGTTAGTCGGAAGGGAGTAAATAAACAAATCAACAACCAGTTTGCAGCCCCGGATGAAAGCTGCACACGGAGCATAAACAGAGAGGCACAGGAGTTCAGAGAGGAGAGGTGGTTTCCACAGGGCTTTCCCGCTCTCATCCCCTCCAGGCAGCACCACCAGACCAGTCTTCCTGCAGCTGCTCTGCTCATCACACTGCTCTTTGAAACCCCGCCCTGACCCTCCATGGCCTGGCCTCTCTTCCCATCTGCCCCAGAAATTACTCCATCAATGTCACTGTCCCATTCAAATGGGACATTCAAATGGGTTGTGAGGGGGTGAAGGTGCCCCCAAGGTGTTGTTACAAGACCTGGGTGTGAAACCTGCTTCTGTCCTTTTTAGCTGGGTGACCTTGGGTAATCCATGCAACTCCTCCAGATTTAGCTGCTTCATTTGTTAACTGTCTATATTGCCCATCTCATGGGTTTGGTATAAAAATTACATGAGATAATATGGGAAAGGTGCTTTGTACTGTAAAGTGTTTTGTGAATACAAGATATACATGCATATATGATATATACATTTATAACTCGAAGGTCATGTGTTTATAAATATGGCCAGTGCTTCCTGTATGATATGCCTGTAAGGAAACTTCTATGTTTGTTTTTGACTCTGAAGGGCTGCTGGATTTTGGGAGGAAATGGAGGAATGGAATGAGGCATGTAAAGTTGGAAGATCCACAGTGTGTTTGGGGAACAGCAAACCATCCAATTGTCTCAAGTGTGAGGTTTACCCAGAGGAGGAGCAGAAGCTCCCCTGGAAAGAGTGGGGTCAGCTCTCGTGGAGGTCCCAGCGGCTGGGCGGGAGATCTGCACTCGGTTCAGGGGCAGCAGGGGCCAAGGGAGGTTTGAGCAGAGGACTGGTGTGGTCAGAGGTGGCTGAATTCCCAATGTTCTGAGAAATGGATTGACAGGAGGGTGGTAAGAGATTTAAGAGAATTTCTGGAATCCTCTTTAAGGCTGTGGCTAGGCCAGGTGACAAAAGGTAAGTTGCTGAGCCAGCATTCTGGCAGAGGAAACGGAGAGGAAAGAGGTAAGTTAGTGAGATTGTTGTGAAATCACTGGCTGGAATCTTCTTGGTTGCTGACTGAGCTCTGGGGAGGAGGAAGAAAGACAGATGACGGAGGTGTTAAGTTTGATAGTGACTTGGGTTGGGGGAAGGAGGCCATGGAGGACCAGAGAAAACGGGGTTGAAGGGAAGTGCATTTATTTGCTGGGATGTGGTGGCAATGGAAGAAAAAATAGAAATGTGGCCCCAGTGATAACTGAACTAGCCAGGGAGGCAGCAGCCTAGGGGTTGGGAAGTGCCCCCAGCTTCTCACAAACCTCACTGATTCAGGAGCTGGACTGAAGCATACGTTTGCATCCTCTGCAAACACAAAGTGTATCCAGAAAATTAATAGTGAAAACTAGACTTGGGGAGAATCCTAAATCTTAAAGGAACAGTTTTCAAGAACCCACTTATTAGAAACAATTGACTTGCTGATTATAATTTATTCTCAACTGTCTCTTCTATTCATGAAAGAGTTTCCTTCAAAGGATTTGGCTTAGAAACTTTATTAGCCATGTTTCAATGACCGTATATCCTTAAAAGGAATCCAGATGCATATCTTTACAAATAGGCTTCAATTCAGACGTTTTACCAGTTCACACTCACTTTGATTTCTAATATGTTTGAATAAATAAGGCTCTGCTGTGAAGCTAATCTGTTTCCAGAGGATTTGAGAAACAACTCGGAAACCAATCGTAAAGTGCTATTCTCTGGAAAAACCCAATACTCGCAGCCAGATGTTTCCCAATGTGCTATAACTGACAAAAATGCTTCATTTGCATTTTTCACCAAAGGAAACGGGAATTTCTCCCCATTGTCAAAACTAACAGAAATTTCTCTATTTTGGGTGGGTTTGCTCCATTTCATGTAATGATCTACTGTTACCTATACTGAAAACAGCAACAAAATATAATTCACCACAAAAATAAAGAGTCATTTAAGTGTAAATGAGAACTTGTGATGGAAATAGATTCTCACACTGGGACAATAACTAGCACGGGGAAAATCAATGTTATAAATCCCAGACTTTAAAAATATATAACTTTACATTGTAATATATAATATATTGTAATATATAACTTTCTATATTATAAATTTATATTGTCTTGTTTATTACAAATATCTACACAGTTCAAGAAAAGTATTTTAAAGGACTGACTAGAATTTTTGTGACTTTTATCACTGAAATTAAATAATGAACCTTCTTGAAATATTACCAACATAATGAGAAACAATAGTTTAAGATACTAATACATTATACAGTTGGGGGTGGTTATTAGATTCAAAAGCAGCAAACACGTCTGTGGAGGGTGGTAAAGCAAACAGTTTGGAAACAATCCTTCAACAATTTGTAATGGAGTGTCAAGAAACTGATAATCTTTTTGACCAGTTCATTTCTAGCAGCCACAGAGACTAATATCTAATGTCTTTCTTTTTCTTAAGAAAAAGACAAAAAGCGTTCTCTCTGTATAAGCCTAGCGAGGTCTCTGAGGATATGGAAACACTGGAATGAGTGTGTGGCAAGCCAGTAAGAGCCATAGAGGTCTCTATCTTAGTCCATATGGTCTGAAGTGAGTCTAATGGCATTTCAGACTGTGGCCGAGATAGCCGAGGACCATGCAAAGCTCCTGAAAGAAAACTCCAGACTTCTCAATCAAAACCTCAAATTCAGGCCAAGTTTGCTGAGGTTCACGACATTGAGTGAACCTACCTCAGGTCCTAACTAGATAGGGGCAAATTTCAGTGAACCTTAGATGAATTATGGTTTCAGGTGGAAATCAAGCAAAACTCAGTTTCAGCTGTGTTTCGGTGTAAAGTTAACTGAGGGCGAGAATTCACATAAGCCAGGAATGTGTGCCCCCTCCCAGCTTCTCGGGCACCTCACGCAAACCAAAAACACGAGACCTCCAGCCACTTAAGTTAATGAAGTTTTGTAACCAGCATGCTTCTGCCTTACAGGCAAGTATAAACTACAGCCACGTTACTTGATGAAATGGAGGCTTCAGGATTCCTGAAACAAAGGATGAAGGCACCAACGTTCTGAACAAGTTTCGTATGTATCTGACGTGGTGCCTCATCCTATCCTGAAATAATACTTTGTGCTGGCAGCTTTGAACAAAAACTAACTATGGTGGGTAGGCATTCTTCATAATCCTCTGGCTGGCAGGGTACTTGGTCTCCCATCTTATGGATAGAGAAATTAAGACGGCCGAAATTCTGGGTTACTGATTTGAAGGCCCACAACTGCACACCTGCACAGGTTATTTGTGGTTATTTGAACAAGGGCAGGGCTAGAGATCAGCTTTTATCATTTAAGAGTTACTATACAATAAGCTGTAGGAAAAATGCTTAAATGTGAGGGAAGTTCTAAGTATTCCAGAAATACAGACAAATAGGGGATAATTTTATTAAATTCTTTCCTATCTACTTGTAATTTTCTGAAGGGTCTTTTTTTATGATTAATCAGAAAAATGGAAAGCTAGGCTGAAAACTACCACCAACAGTAAGATAATATGAAATATGAAAATACTGTTTGGTGTTTAAAGCAGATAGGTTCTTGGAACCTAAGGATGAAGAGTATGTTTCCTACCTGTCTATCTAGATGAAAAAAACATCTTCAGAGGTTTTGGACTCGAAATTTTGTTAAATGCAAAACTGAATATTTTGGCTGCATTTTTAAGTTTTCAACTCTAACTAATGAGATATGTGCAAAGTCCTTTTTTTATAACATTTTTTTTTTCTCCCTCCCCAAAGCACCAGTACATAGTTGTATATTCTAGTTGTAAGTCCTTCTAGTTCTTCTATGTGAGCGGCCACCACAGCGTGGCTACTGACAGGCGAGTGGTGTGGTTCCACACCCGGGAACCGAACCCGGAGGGCACCAAACTTCAACTGCTAGGCCATCAGGGCTGGCTCGCAAAGTCTTAATACAGAGTCACGTGGAGGTGAACAAATAACCAGTGGCTGCAATTAACACCCCTTTCGACATCTGTTTGGACTACTTTTGTGCATTTTCCATGTTTTTTTAGCCAAAAACTTAATGAATTCACAGAACAACTTATCTATAGGTTATTTAAAGAAAGATTTAAAGATACATTCAGTACATGAGGAGCCTTACTTTTGTCTTGTTTTCATTCCTCACACGGAGCCTATCGAGTTTGTCTTTTTGCTTCCCGCCTTGGGTCAGATTCTCAGTCTTGAACATGGAAGTTGTACACAACGAAATTAAACAACAGTTGACCAAGATAAGACGTCACATACTTCTGGACCAAAATTCATTCTAATCTGTGGAGCAGACCAGAGTGATATCGTTTTAATATAATGCAGTTTATTCCTAAAAACTAAGGATCTTTTTTGCACAAAACAGACTGAAGCCAATTCCACAAATATAATGTGTGCTTGAAAGTCATGAAAATATCCAGAGTTCAAACACTTTATTTCCTTGGAGATAACGTTCCACTTTCTAGTCTCTTTCTCCTTCCTCCTCTTCTCATGCACTTCCCTACTCTGTCCTGCACAAAT
This sequence comes from Tapirus indicus, assembly GCA_031878705.1. Taxonomy (NCBI): domain Eukaryota; kingdom Metazoa; phylum Chordata; class Mammalia; order Perissodactyla; family Tapiridae; genus Tapirus; species Tapirus indicus. The sequence continues at coordinate 150,246,619 of CM062918.1, read as the reverse complement.
CCATCCAACTTGGGGAGTGTTTTGTTTTTGTTTTTTTTAACCATAAAACACTTTGCCATACTGCCATTTATTGACTTTTGGTTTCCATTCCACACTCCTGTATGAATAATCAACTAAACAATGGCTCCAATGTAACCTCAGTGAAATCAACACACAAACTGGCCTTACTTCAATTCAAATGTGGAGGCGGGTTCCCATAAGTCTATTTTCAGGTAAGTGGCTCAGATTCCCTCATTGGGTTAGTAGAAGACTCCTAATACTGTCTGATGTGTTCAAACTTTCGAGTGGGGAGAAAAACAAAGAAACTTGATTCTTCTTAAGGTGGATCTATTTCTGTAAAAATTAGTCATTATACATTGGAAATGTTCGAAATAAAATGAAAACTGGATGCTGATTTAAACCTAGGCTCATTACACGAAGCAGCTCCTGAAGACCTGAAACAGCTCAGCGGTCCCCTTAGAGAGACTGAGGTCAGACTGCAAACACTGTCTGGGTCCTTTGCCGGACACCGAGAGGACACTATTCGAGGCCACCAAAACTCAGACTTGGAGTAAATAATGATCAGAGGACAACTCCCCAACCCTAGTCCCTAACTCCATACCCATACCCCCACTGTCCCTTGTATGCAGTGGAAATTAAATACAAACTTTATATCATCAATTCTAGGGTAGACTCCTCCCCCGCCCACTCTACTTACTTACTTACACTTTAACATCTTTGAAATCTTACAGTTCATGACATCCTGTAATCCTTGTTAGTCAGGCGAAAATTCTAGCATAATTGTGTTTGCTTTTGCTCTCATAATCTTGAATTTCGTTGACATTCTGGAAGTGTGACTGGATAATTGCAAATCTTCAATATTTTACTCAATGAACTATTAAAAGATAATTTGAGGAGGAAATATGAATTCTGGCTGTTATCTGAAAAGCTTCTTTTGATCTGGTGATATCAAGCAATTACCAGCATTTGCAAAAACGGGTGGCTGACTTGGAAGAAAATCCCAGAGATAATAGTGGAGCACCCTTGTGCTGCAAAAACAACATTTTTGATAGCACAGAGAACAATATTGTGTGTGGAGAACAATTCTGAGTCAAAAAAATGAGTAAGAGTAATTAACTCTGAATGAAATAGCTTGAGGAATACCTTAATCGAGTTATTTTGCTTATATTTTCCCTTTATGTGTGCTAGACAGCAATATATGATAAAGAAAAATCTAACTAAGCTAAGCTCAAATGAACTCTTTCAATAAGAACAAAATAGAAATTCTAAGTTAAAAGAAAAGCTTTGTGTCATTTTATTGGCAGTACTTTTCTTTCTTAATTATACCTGAAATGTTGGTTAGTCTTATATGTAATCAGGGTTATCTTGGATTTGATGAAATACAGACACAGTTCTATTCTTTGTGGTGGGAAAGGAAAAGAGAGGGAGTGCGCAGGAAAGGAGAGATTTCTCTGTGACTTTCTTACGAGGTCTTTTCTGTTGCTTCCCGCTGTTTAGAAGTCCACAGTGAAACTAGCCAATGGTTACAACTAAAGATAGCAGAATAGCATATGACATGGTAACAATGATTAAAACAAGTGTGCCAAATACCTTCAAAGTAAGAAAATATAATTAGGAGGCAAACAAGTGTTACTTTATGCCCTTCAGTTGACCGTCAGCACTTGGTGTTCCTGCAACGTGTTTCTTGGCAATTTGCAACTATGAGCTGATGGACCTTTGATCTTGGGAGGTTAGTGGTTTGTTTTTACTTCCACTTTCCATTTTTACAAAAACTGAAGCCAACCAGTGCCTCTTTTAAGGACTGAGTCAAGCCGTTGACTGTTGAGAAATAGCTGTAGTCCTCTCCTTCTGCCACTAGACAGTGTCCTCTCTCTACGTTCAATGCACTGACAATGCTGCACTTCCTTAACTCTGAGAAACTGGCTACCCATTAGAAGAGGTAGCCCTATAAATAACTGTAAACACTGAATGTATGTGGGCTAGCCGGTATTTACTACGGATCCTATCTGGGACGCACTCACTGTCTTAAGTGCTCGTCTCCTCTGGATTTGCTCCAAGAGTAAGGGAGAGAAGATTCCCAGGAGAAACATTTCATTCTCATGGCTCAGTATCTTTTCTTGGGAAACAAATGATCTAAATTGCAGATGAATCCATCAGCTCTTCAAACTCACACTGCAGGAATTCAAACGCTAACTCTCTTTTGTTTTCTGGAAGGTTGGAAAAACAGAAAGAGATATGGAGCGACTTATAGATATTTTTTAAGCAAACAACTGACACGTATTTATAAATAGATGTAGTGAGGTGTAATGGAAAGAACATGGCTTTGATGTCGGATCTGGGTTAGCACCAAAACTGTCTGATCTTGGGCAGATTACCAAACTCTCTGAGCCCCAGTTTCCTAATCTGTAGCATAGGAAGAGTACAGGAGATAAATTATTCACTAGCTTGCACTAGAAGCTCAGTAGATATTCATTTTTGTGGAAGAGTGTGACTATTGGTATCATTAATCTTACTAATTACCTCTCCTTAGAATATGTGATATTATAAATAATGCTGCAATGAACATTTCTGTGCATAAATCTTTGTCTAATTTTCCAAATTTTTATCTTAAAATATGTTCCTATCAGTGAAATCATGAGATCAAGGGTATAAACATTTCTTAAAACAGATTTTAATATATAACAGCCTTTCCAGAAAAGTTCTTTCACTGAGTAAGCGAATGTTTTTCTCACCTGTAGCTTATGGGCGTTATGTCTAATTTGTCATGTTTAATAGTTAGTATATTTTATCTTATTTTTGCTTTAGTTAGCCTTTTTTGATTACATGTGAAATTGAACTTTCTATTTGTTAGCCATTTGTATTAATCACACTTTTTCAGAAAGATTGATTTGTGATGTTTCATTTCTCATATATTAAGTTTTTATACCTACTAAAGTCTGACCTGAATCAACTGTCTTCCACCGATATGTCTTTCCAATCTTGTACCTTGTTTTAATTATCATAGCTTTACTCTAGCTTGAATATGTTTTGAAAAGCCTTAAAATCACTGAGTTCAAAAGTAGCCAGGCACCCTGGGATGCTGGGGGAAAAGCAGCAAGAGACAAAAGAATGAGTGAGACCTGGACAGAGAGAAAATGTTGGGAAGCCTCAACAAACTTCCCAATGGCTTGCATAAGCCTAGAAACAAGATTTGGAAAGCCCCTTAAATCCATTACGGATCACAAGAGCGATAAAAAGGTGAATAGGGAGACGGATAGCTTTTTCTCTACGCCCTGATCAGCCTCGATGACCAGATGTCAGGTGACGAGTGGGCCCCATTGTGTATGCGTGCAGTTTACCAAAGAGACTTTTGAGTCACCTCCAGATCTGATCACGTCACTTTTTTGTTTAGAACCTTTCCGTCACCTACCATTACTTGAAGAGGGAAAACTAAACACAGCTTACAAGGCACGGAATGATCTAGTCTCTGCTGGTCAGTCAGCCCCATCTCCCTCCAAGCCCTCCCCGTTTCTGGGATGGCAGGAGAGGATCTGGATTTCCCTAGATGTCATACCCGCTCCTGCTCAGTGCCACTGAAGCTCCCGCTGCAGCAGTATCCCCCTTCCTTCCATTCTCCTGATTTTTTCATCTGACAAATCCTCATCGTCCTTTAAGTTTCAGTTCAAGCAGACTCTCCTTAGTCGAGTCCTCTCAGCCTCTCTCAGGTGTTCTCTTTTGTGCTTTCTACGTTCTTCCATCATGGCATCTACTTTATTTCAAGTGTGCGTGCTCCTTGGGGGCAACAGCCATGGTGTTGCATCTTTGAATCCCTGGTATCTAGCAGGGTTCCCGGCACAGAATGAGCAATTAATAAAAAGTTCTCAAATAAATAATGAGACAAGAATTGGATCTTGAGTGCAATGTAACAGCCACTTTTTTCCTTCCTGAGGAATACTCCAGAGTTAACAAGCAAACACAACTACACAAAAAATTGTTCAATACAGTCTTTTGAAATTTTTAGTTTGTTTTCTACTATTGCTGGAAGGGCATACTTGAAGATTTTTCTCCATCCGTCTTATTGAGGGATGCGGAATGACCATAAAGCTCTTTTTGTAGTGAGGAAGCATGTGGCTGGGATGAATGGGGCTAATCCAAGGAAGACCAGCGATACCTCTGAGAAAGCACTGCGATCCTCCAAAGAAGGGAGCCCTACAAATCCACCCGCTCACTCATCAAACGCGCCAGGAGCACAAAAACTCTCAGCACCTTCTAACCACAAAACTAAATTATAAACTTCCAGCTGCCAAGCATCACTTCAGATAATGCTCTTATTTCTGGCTTTTTGGAAGCTTTTACACACGTCTCAATTTTGGTGCTAAAAATAAGGCACATCTTCAGTCTATAGCTGAACAAAAACCCCCACTGGCCTCAAAGTCCAGCGCTTCTGGGGACAATCCCTGGGAAGTGGGCTAGACAGGAAGCAGAGCTACCTCTGACTTCCACAAGTTGTAATAGCCTTCCAGATTGTGTCTGTGGTCAATGACTGGCCAGAACTGGCCAGCCTCCAACAGGCTTGTTTAGACTACTTGATGAGTTGACACAAGCGCGACTCTTTCCAGTGCTATTAGTGTCTGAACATTAACAAGCAACAGTGTTCAGTGAGACTATTAAAGAGAAAAGGCATTTTAATCTTTGTTTTGGAAGTGAGCCCTCCAAACAAACCCGTAGTGAGGGAACCCTTGTGAGCGAGTGGCTGGATGGCAGCAGCAGTCAGCAGGGGACGGGCTGAGTCATCGAAGCCATCCTCTGCTCAGGGTCAGAACAGCTGGACGGGGAAGAAGGGACGGGACACCCCCAGCCCACCACCCTTAGAGGAAGAAAATGCTAAACACACCATGTGAGGAATTTTCAGCACTCTGTCGGCAATACTATATGTTTAAATTCCAAGCAAATGGTTCACAAAGGAGTCCCTTACCTTTGCTAACTGCAAAATAAACAAACCTCCAGGAGAGAGGGTTTCTCACCTTACAAGGGGACTCTTGCAATTTAGAGACTGCTAGGATAGTATTTAGCATTATGGTTCTGGGAACTGGTGTGGTTCCCAGGTGTGTCACCCTGTCAACGACAATCTCAACTAAAAGTGTAGAGATGGCGGCAAGAATGTGACCCAGGAGGCCATATCTGTCTCCAAGAGTGGGCATTCCAAGCCAAAACAAAGGCAAGGGATTCACAGGCAAAGAAGAAATGTGTGACCATCTTTCTTTATTCTTGTCCTTTTGTTAAGAAACTTATAAGCAGAGAATTATAAAACTTGGAGTTTGAAGGGAACTTAGAGGAATTCTGGTCTAAGATCAGTCCGTTTTGCATATTATTAACCTGGAGAGTTCAGGTAATGATGGCCCCAATCATAATTTTCATCATACAGTAATAAGCATTTAATTTTCCTCCCTAGAGATTCATAAAACTGGAAAGAAAAGTTGAATCTCCCAGCATCTGTGAGTATGAATCAAGAACTGTTGGTAAGATCTGTGGCATTCATACTGAATTTACATATATATGCATTGGTATTTATTTTTAATCACTCTCATGCAGAGTTTGCAAACAGCAAGAAATTATTGACTGTTCCACGAAATCTGTTTTCTTCCAACTATTCAGTTATTCCATCATCAATTTGATTCATATAGCAAGGGCTGAAATGAGAAACAAAGAGTTTTATCTACAGACTATCATCCATATTTAATAAAAGTGTTTTAAAATGGGAGTGGGTGAGAAACAGATAAAACCACCATATAATATTCAAGTTGAAGAGGAGGCGAAATCAGACCCACCTATCCTTTCATCCTCCCCTTCCATCAGTGAAGAAAATATAAACACTGGATTGTGAAAGCCCACTCACATAGTAATTTTATTGAAATTCCTGATCCTGGAGAACAGAAAGAGGAAGAAATGGTTGCATCTCAATTACAACTGCAAGCCTGTCGCCAACATTTCTATTTGCCGACGTTAGGAACGATGGGAGAGATCCTGGCTGCCTGTTTTCCTATTTTCAACATGAGGAAGTATACATGCTGGTGGTCATCTAAGGTTGTTGTGGAAAGCAATCACAGTCGCCTTTTGCTTCATTTATCTGTTTCTTTCATGCATAATATTTTAGAAAGTTGGTGGTCTCAATTATTAGTGTAATTGCCTCTGTCTTATTCCATATTTGGAAGTAGAGCTTTAAACCACTAGCCTTCTATTCAAGTCATATGTTTATCACTGTAGTAGACTGAACAATGGTCACCCAAAATACTCAGGTCCTGATTCCTGGAGACTGTGAAACTTACCTTGTGTGATAAAAGGGACTTTGCAGATCCAAGTAAATTAAGGTTCCTGAGATGGGGAGGTTATCCTGGATTATCCTGGTGGGCTCCAAATGCAGTCACAAGTATGCTTATAAGGAGATTTGACCATAGAAACAGAAGAGAAAGACAATGTGAGCACTGAAACAAGAGGCTACCCTGTCGGCGTTGAAGATGGAGGAAGGGGTCACAAGCGAAGGGAAGCAAAGAGTGCAATTCTAGAAGCTGGAAAAAGCAAGGAAACAGGTTCCTCCTTAGAGCTTCCAGGGGGCGTGCAGCCCTGCTGGCACCTTGGTTTTGACTCAGTAAAACCATTTTGGACTTCTGGCCTCCAGAACTGTAGGAGAATAAATTTCTGTTGTTTTACGTCACCAAGTTTGTGGTAATTTGTTACAGCGGCCACAGGAAACTCATACAATCACCTTTCCTTTAATTGGCTTTGTAAATCAGTTACGAAATTGACATCCTGTTTTTTTTTTTTTTTTTAGAAATATGGCTGATATATACTGATATATATGGGAAACCTGGGCTGCATAAAAAGTTGTGTCATAATGCAGTACCTTAAATCGAGGCACTCTGTCCCTTTGAAATCTGTTGTATTTGGAAAGACACTTTTGCTCGACTATTTTTTGGCTTGCAATTTGTAGCTCGTATAACACAAATCAAATAGTACATATTTCTAAAGTTAGTTTATTTTTACATAATTTTTATTTAACCCTTCATTTTTATTTTGTTGTTGTTGTTAGTGCCACGAAGTGGATCCCAACTCCTAACGATCCCATGAACAGCAGAGCGAAACCCTGCCTGGTCTTTTTGCGCCATGCGCTCACCTCCCAGTGGTATATCAGACAAAGCTCCGCTGATATTCATAGGGTTTTCGTGGCCAGTTTTTCTGTAAGTGGGTGGCCAGGTTCTTCTTCCTAGTCTGTCTTAGTCCGGAAGCTCTGTTGAAATCTGTCCACCGTGGGCGACCCTGATGGTATTTGAAATCCCTGTGGCATAGCTTTCAGCGTCACAGCAACACGCAGCCACCACAGTGTGACAATCAACAGACGAGTGGTGTGGGTCCTTGACCGGGACACGAACCCTGGCCGTGGCAGTGAGAGTGCCGGATCTTAATGCTGGACCACCAGGGCTGGCTCTTCATTTTTATTACCCAATATTTAAAATTTTCCAGTTTGAGCTCATTGCTTTTTTTAAAACAAGTTGTTCTTTCCAAAATAGAGCTTTTTTTTTTCTCCCTTCTGAGAAATTAAATGAAGCAATGGTGGCAGTCTATGTTGAAATGTTTGTCCTTTAAACTATTTTTAAAAATCTCCAGGATGGTCACATTCTAAACATCTGAAATCACATAGGACCATTTAGGGTGTCACTGGTAGGAAAGTGATTCTGGGCGGAGAATTGTAGAAAGATGATGCTGACGATCTGCACATTTCATTGCCAAGCCTGTTGTGGAGTATAGACCGTCTCCCTCTTGGCACACTAACATTTAGCTATGAGACGTTTATGAAAATACTTCCTCCCCTTGACCATCCCTATCCACCTCCCAAACTGTGAAACACCGAAGCAAACGTTGGAGGTGAAAGAGCGTATCCTACCCACCCACAATCGTAGAGAACAGGAATCTGATGTTCCAAACGGGCAACATTTGTTGTCTGCCCTTAGTAGCAGGAGAGAGACCCAAATCTATGTCTCCTGACTCTCATTCCAGCACTTTCCCTAGGTGCTAATGGGTACTTTTCCCCTTCCTAACCTTTGACAGAATTTAGTTAACTTCAGAGAGGTACTTGACTGTAAGTAACTTTTAGAAGCACAGCCTTTTAAAAAAGAAACTTAGAGATAATCTAAGACGTCTCCCAATTTTCAGATAAGAATACGGAGCCAGAAGAATTGCTCAACTTCACACAGGTAATCAATGGTAGAAGTAGGCATGGGTCAAGGTCTTCTGTTTTCGTACATGTGATAACGTCTCAGGTTCATTTCTTTGACCCATTCCACTTCCTTCCTATCATCTGAGTCAACCCCAAATGCCTATAATTGAGCCTCTTATTCTACAATTTTTCTGCTGGGCTCTCCTGGCCTCTTGTCAGGAAAATCTGATCCCCCTGACCTCCATCCTCTCCAGAGTAAGACAGTCAGAGGAGTAGAGGGTTCATTATTCTAGAAGTATCATCTCTCTGATTAGAAATAAGACCTGAGGGGCCGGCCCAGTGGCGCAGCGGTTTAGTTCGCGCTTGGCAGCCCGGGGTTCGCGAGTTCCGATCCCGGGCGCCCGCCGACGCACTGCTTGTCAGCCACGCCGTGGTGGCATCCCATATAAAGTAGAGGAAGATGGGCACGGATGTTAGCCCAGGGCCAGTCTTCCTCAGCAAAAAGAGGAGGATTGGCGACGGATGTTAGCTCAGGCTGGTCTTCCTCACAGAAAAAAAAAAAAAAAAAGAAAGAAGACCTGTGTATATTGGCGGGTTCTCCACCAGGGATTCAGGGGTGGAGATAAAATTTTCTTACCATTCATGGCAACTATTACATAAATGCTTGTTCAGAACTCTTAAAATCAAGTTCCCAAGAGCTCTCCAACTGTCTGCGGGCCCTCTGCACATAGTGACTTGGAAAGACCATCACATTAACCTCATTCTCTAGTGACTACCTCCTCGGAATTACAGTAGGCTCTCTGTACCTGCGGGTTCCGCATCTGTGAATTTAATATGTACAGATATTTTTTTCTCATCATTATTCCCTAAACAATACAGTACAACTATTTACATATCATTTACGTTGTATTAGGTATTATAAGTAATCTATACATAATTAATATTTACAGGAAGGTGTGCATAGGTTATATGCAAATACTACCTCATTTTATATAATGGACTTGAGCATCTGCTAATTTCGTTATTCAAGGGTTCCTGGAACCTGCGGATACCGAGGGACGACTATATTTCCCTGTGGAGCCCACTCATCAAGACTGAATACCATTCCAGGTCCTGAAGCACACTTTCACTCCCTGTCAGATTTTATCTTATATGATCTCATTAATTCATCCAACACATATTAATTAGTACCAGACAACGTGCTACATAACAGGGAGATAGTGTTACATGAGGACATGGGTCCTTGTCCTCACAGGGTTTATTTTCTTAACTTCTTATCTTGAATCAAATTTAAATTCCTCATCACCAATCTTTAGCAAATCTCCAGTGTTACAAATTTCTCTTTCCTTTCTATCCAAGGACAAACTAGCTTCTAAATAAATTGGTAAAAGAAGCCATGTTCTCTACGTATGAAGAATGGCCGAATTTATGGAGCTTGGAATCTCATACCTAGAGAGCACTCTCCCTTTTCCTTCCTTATTGAATTCACAGTTATTCTCTTGCCCTCTCCACCCCACAGCCCTCTGGCTACTAATTCATCCCTACAGTTACCTCCTGAATAGTCCTTCAGCTGAGTGTACTTCAGAGCCCCAGGAGTCAGCTCTTGGGACTGTAAGTGAACGTGTGGGTCCCCTCCTGGTCCTTCCAATTTGATTAGGAGTTTATGAGGACAATCTCACAAGTTTATGTGAGATTTCAAGGCAAGGGAGACAGGAAATGAGAGAACTGCATACTTTTTCTCATATGCTTTGCTGCAGAACACTATGTCATCAGCCGATGGTAACAATAAACAGTTATCGAACACCTACTTTGTAGTAGACACTGTGCTCAGCACCTGGGTTAAGGAGATGAAGATTGCTTGTCTTCAAGGAGCTCACAGACCATGACTTTAATCAGTACCTGCAGGATAGTACTGTTTCCTCTTAATTACCATAACTCAGTGGATGAGTTAGAAGATCACAGGATTGTGTGAAACTGTAGGCAACTGTCTCTTTATGCTTGTAGATTACAATCAGGCCCACATTGGCAAGGGCCAGATGTTATCAGCCAGTTACTAAACCCGTTGTTATATCATTTGTTGTTTCTTGTCTTGGTGAAAAGTGCTGCTCAGAACCAGCCACCACCTGCACTTTTCTGCTATGTTCATTATGTAGCGGTTGTATAAATGAACATGAAATGGCGGGGGAAGTATGGGTTTTAGGAGTTGGAGTATCTATGTTGCAATCCCAGCTCTCCTACTTGCTAGCTGTGTGACTTTGTACACATTTCTTCATTTCTCACTATCTTCATCTGTTAAACTGGAGATAATATCTCTTCAAAGCACTTTTTAAAAAAGGATCAAATGAGATAACACATAAGGAATATATTGAACAAAACCTGGGCACTGTTGCCCTAGCTGGAGAGACAGGACATAGTAGTGCCGTGTTGGAACTGGGTCACAGCCATGGATTGAGGTTCTATAGAAAGGGCTGATATTCAGCTGATGGGCACTGGTTCTGCTAGACTTGTGGTTTATACTTGGGGTCTGTTTTGATTGCTGGGTGCTCACACTAGGCTGGCTGTAAAATATTCTGAATTCCTCTCACTTTGCAGGAAGCTCTTTCTAGGATAAAGCTACTTGTTACTGTGCTGGCTCTAGAGCAGTTGAAACAACCCTATAGAATCCAATGCTCCCTCTTTATAACAACCCCTTTTATCATTCTAATTAAAATTCATAAATGATATAACCTACCTACCTACAATACAACATCTGACTATTATATAAAGGAGAACTAAGGGAAAGTAATTTATGAGAAAAACCATACATGTCTCAATATGTAAATGCATGGGCATCAATATACTAGAAGGCATAATATAGTGGTTAGTGGTTATATGCTTGCACTTATTTATAATAAGTAAGGCTGGTACTAAGAAGGTCAGAAGGCATTCTGCACAAGAAATATGGAAAAATTAAGTAGGAAAAGTACAAGTGGATTCTAGAATAAAAACTAGTGTTAGGATAAGAAATAATAGGCTATATATGTTTACGTGTCATAATAAAAAGAGAGAACCAATTGTGATTTAAGTAGGGGAAATGTCAAGAAGAAATACAGAGTCAAAGTGTAGAAGATGAAGTCTAATATTCTCACAAATGAGCTGGGCTCTGTTTAAAAGTATAATGTCAAAATAATTTCCAATTTATGACATGGATTAGGATAATGACAAATATCAAAGAAAATTCTATCTCCTGTCTCGCCAGACATGTATTCAGTCTCTAGTATTTTAAAAGTTCTTGGGGGCTGCATTTTTTGATAGACAATGAGGGATAGAAGGCAGGTTGGGAAAAGAAACTATAGTTTGAGAGGTTGTGGAGAAGTTGTTTAGTACACCTCTGGGGACGGTATCAGAGTAAGACTGAAAAACAGCAATAATTCCCCAAATTAACAAACACTCTCAAAATGTACTTTTCACAACACAGATTTCTTATTATTTTTGCCTCCAAATTTTTTAATAAGAAGGATTATAAACTAGGCATTTTTAGTGACCCTCAATCCAATGTCTGTGTTTTATATGTCTCTGCTAATATAATAATTGAGCATCAAATTCATTAAAAGACATCTCAGATCTCTTTTATTATGATTTTTGGCGACATCTACGGATGCCGACTGAAACAGGCTTGTTGTATGGGCTGTTGAAGACCACAGGCAGCGTGGTAATTGGTAACATGATTTCTCAAAATGGCACACAACTCTTACGAACGTCCTAAACCAAACAAAGCACATTCTTACTTTGATTTACATGGTCTGTTGCTTTCCTGGAAATTCAGTGTAGGTTAAAACTTGTTCAAAATTACTTTGTCTTTATATATAAAGTAGCATTAGGTTTCAGGCTCAGATCACTATAAACAAATTTCCCATTTATGTGACTATTTGCTGGGACATTTAAGAGCTGTACAGAACTCAGCTTCTTCCTTGGGCAGGCTGTCCCCTGCACTGTAGGACATCTAGCATGCTTGCTCCATCGAATGCCAGGAGTATCCGCCCATCATTGTGAAAACAGAAAATACCCCCACAAATTTCCAACATGCCCTCTAGGGCGAGGTACCACCTCTGCTGAGAATCAATGATCCAGATCTATGAACTTGGAAGTGTTAGCATGGCCGGTAACCTCTAGCCTCTGAACACATACTTTCTCCGTTGTTTCTGTGTCGCATTATACAGGCAATCCTATGTGATGTTTCCAATTTTAATGACAAAAGAACCACGGAAAAACTAAAATATTTCTTAAGGTAACACTTGGCTAGGAGTCCAATTTAGTGAGACCCTGTTATTCTATCTGCATAAGACGTACGTTGTGATCTAGTGAAAGAGATACTTCACAAGTTATCTTTCAGAATGTGGATATTATTAGAGAGGGTTGAGGGCCATAGACCTCTTATGTCCAGGATTTCCCTTTTTGTTCTCTTCATCAGCTAGGACAATGGCTGGAGTGTAACTGCTCCGCTGTTCATTTCTGCTGGGTAAATGTCAAATGAGGTGTGCTGGCACACATGTTGCAATGCAGAGTAGAGGAAAGAGGGTATAGTCAGAGCTCAGCACCACACTCACCCATAAGGAAGGATGGCCATTTGTGGAAACTGATGTCTGAGGGGCACACCAGGCTCAGTCATAATCCCGGAGGCTGTTAGGTGGGTGTGTGAGGTGGGTGGGAAGAGAGAGGAGTCAGGAAGCACAGTTCAAGATGAGGTTCTAAAGGCTGCAGGGAGCAAAGTAACCAGCAGTGTTGGGGAAACATGTAGGCAAGTAGGAAAGCTGTTCTACTTGTTCATGGCTCATAGCCAGGCTGAGACCCAGGGGCGAGACTACTGGTCCTTCTGAGAGGACCTTCAAGAATAGAGCACAGTGTGGTGGCTCTGGCACCAGATTGGAGTTTAGGACTGTGTCCCCGGTCTCAAGGAGATATGAGGAAGTAAGCAGGGCAACAGGCTGGAAATTTCAGAACGGAGTCAAAGGAAGCATCCCAGTGTGATGGCCCGAATGGGAGTGTGCGGGCTAGGGATAGAGTGAGTGGTGCTGGGGGACAATATGGACAACCAGGGGTCACGGTCTTGAGTTTCAGATACGACTGACAGCAAATGGGAGTTTAGGAGTAACGTAGTGGGGCCCCATGAGTGGGAGGATGGCGTGTTGAGCTCCAATGAATGAGAACCTGAGGCTATTAAAGTAGCTCTTGGGTTGATCTGGAAAGTAGGGTCAGGCTGGTCTCAGCCTTGAAGGTCTGGATAAGGCAGAAGGAAGGGAAACGAGCTGGGTGGGTGGTAGAAGTGAGGCGAGGTAGGCAGCATCATTTTTTAAGTATAAAGTTGAATTAGGTGATGTGTGTTGACCTATAATGTACCATGAGGTGCTTGAATTATGGTGAGTTTTTACTGTATAAGTAAATCACAGGAACTTACAAAGAAAGACTTAATTCTTAGTGCCCCAACCAGAGGGCAAGCAGACCAAAATTTCCAGGTTTATTTTCAGTAACTAAAATGTTGGGGAAAGGTCTAAAGTATTCCAGATGGAATGTAACTTGAAGTGGGAAGCAGGAAGGAGGCAGAAGTGTGCGCCATTTCTCACCTTGACTTTACATCTGTTATTACTTTCTTATTTCCCTGAAATACTAGGCTTGCCTCCACAAAAAACAATCCCTTCTTCATACACACCAGCTCCTCCCGCCTCCCCTCCCATAACAAAAAGAAGGCAGTAGTATAAATGTGAGGCTCTTTTGTTTCTAAACCTAGAAATCGGGTTGATTTTATTTGAGCATCCGTTATCTTAAATTTCAATATTGTCTTTTCCTCAACAAAGTAATGAGTGCTTGTGTAGAAACAAATATCACTTCGCTGCTTACTGAGAGGCGTGTGACAACAGGACGTTTCACTACAGACGGAAATCTCCGCATGACATTTTTCATGTTATTGAAATCTCAAAATTTTTTAGCCACATGGGCATGTATTATGGATTCTCGGTCCACATGACTCCTGAGCAGGATCCAGTGGGAACCGCAAATTGTTCATAAAATCAGGCAGAAGTAGTTATTACAACCTAACATTTTGTGTAGATTGAAACAAAGAATTAAAGAGAATTGTTTAAAAAAATAAATAGTAAACGAAGTAGATGAAATTTAAGCCCAGATACCTGTCTCAAGATCTAGTAAGCTGTGCTTGTTCAAGAAGAATATCGTAACACCTTTGTTGGTCCATTTGTGGGTTAGCTTTAAAAGGAGTAAATTTAAATTCTGGGTGTTTACAAAGCAAAGATGAGATTTTTCACAGTCATCCTTCATGGTGATCAAATAGCTGTGGACAAGGATCCATGACAAGAGGCTGTGAACCTAATAAAAGAGCTGCACAGGGCCAGATCAGTGCTCCTGGAGGATAACTAGCGAAACGTGGTTGCCATGCTGTCAGTATCAGTTCTGGCTGTTTCAGAAGCCCTTTTTTCACATAAGTTTAAAGTTAGGTTAACCTACAGGAGCAAGAAAGCCTTCCACACTTAATAAGAACCATGATTGGAAAGACAGGAAAAAGATCGTAAGCAGGTTGGATGAATTAAGCCTATCATTGCTATTTTGCAAATAGACTGCATTCTCTTCCCCTTACCTAGATCACCAGCACCGCACCCTCTGCTGATCTAAACACCATGCCTCGAGGCCCAGGGAAAGCCATTCATCATCCCAGCCCGAAGCCCCCTACAGTCCTGAGAGTCTCAACTGCGTAATTCAACTTGCATTTCTTTGCGTTTTGGTTTTTGTGTTTTGGTTTTTTTTTTTTTACTGCTTGCTATTGTTTCCAGTGTTAATCTTGCCTCCTCCACGGAGCAAATATTCCCTTAAGGCAAGTTTCACATGGTAAGCATCTTTTGCCTTCAAATGCTACAGAAATGAGTTACTATTTTTGGCAAACTGAGTTTATGATTTACAAAGCACTTTCTCTTTCTCGTATATTCTCCTCTAATCCTCATGACAATTCAGTAAGGGTGATACTGTCATTATCCTAATCTTGTAGATGAGAAAAGAGGCTCACAGAGGTCACATGACTTACCTGGGATCACCTCCAGGGGATAGAAGCCTGGAGTCCAGCGCTCTGGATTTAAATCCTTGGCAATTTCCACTCTACAGTTGGCCTCTTCCTAGCAGGTTGGTTTCTCAACAGACCTAGAATTATCTTGTAGACTAACTTTGTTATATTGGGGGGGGGCATGTTTATGATTGTTGTGGTTCACAGGATGGAATTTAGTCTGTGATAATTTAAACATTTTAAAGGTTTGTTTTTGTAAGAACGTTAACTGCATCGATATTGTGGGAAGAGATCGTTGTGTACTCCATTTACAAAATTGCCTGGAGCCATGTAGGTTTATACATATATGTAGGTATGTTCTATCTACATGTTTATCTGCACATATATGTATACACACATATATAATGCTGGGTGGAATAAAATTGTAATCTCCTTTGACTTGCTCACATTTGAGAGAGAAAACTATTTAACCCAGTTTATTTTTCTCTCTCTTGTTTTTAAGGTATTGCAATGTGGTTCTTAATGTTTGTTACTTTGTCAACTAGATGAACCAAAAAAGAAAATTTTAGTACTCTGGGAGACTATTAAACAGAAATACCAAAGAAGAATATAGCGTTGGCTGACACTATTCTGAGGGATGTTAACATTGTCCATTCACTCTCTTTCATAACAACATTTTCTAGTGAAATATTTCAGTCATACATAAAAGTATAAAAATTATAAAACCATCACCCAATTACAGAGAAAGAAACAGTACAAGCAGAGTTGAAGATCCCTGTGTACTCTTCCACATCAGCACCCCCTTTCTTCCTATCAAATTATTTCCAGAGTTTATACTTTTGAGTCCATATATATGTTTTTCTAAACAATATTTAGTATTGTTTTATGTATCTTAATTTTTATATGAGAGTTATCATACTTTTTGTATTTCTTTGAAACTTGCTTTTTTCTATGGATGCTAAGTTTTTGAGATTTGTCTGTATTGATACATGTAGTTCTAGTTTATTAATTCCCACTGTTGTGGAATATTCCTTTGGATGACCATCCAAAATTTATGTATCTGCTCTAAGTGTCTGTTGGTGAGCATTTAGGACACTTCCAGTCTTCCACAATGATAAACAGTGCTGCTCTGGGCAGTCCTACATGCGTCTACTGTGCACATGGGCTGGGACTTCTCCAGACCCTCTATCCAGAAGTAGAACTAATGGTCATTAGGCATTATTATTCAACCAAGATAACAGTTTCCATAGTTTTATATCCTCACTAACACTTGGTATTGTCAAACTTAAAAATTTTTTCCAAAGTGATGGGTATGAAATGGTATCTCCATGTGGTTAAAATTTGCATTTTTCTAATTACTAATAAGGTTGAGTATCTTTTCAGATATTGTTGACCATCCCATTTTATCTTCTCTGAATAATCTGTTTATACCCTTTGCTCATTTTTCTGTTAGGTTGCTTGCATTTTTCTTATTGGTTTGGGGAGTTCTCCATGTATTCTGGGTCTTAGTTCTTTGTCAGTTATATGCATTGCTAATATCTTTTCCCAATCTGTGCTATCTTTTTATTTTAATGATATTTAATCACATAAGTTTTAAATTTTAATATAGTCACTCTTATTAATCTTTATTTTTTATGCTTTGAGTTTATATCTTAAGATACTCTTCTAAAATGAGGTCACACGGATACTCTATATTTTTTTCTTAAACGTTTTAGTGTGGGTTTTTTTCATGTTTAGTTTTTTATTTCACCTTAAATTTCTTTTACAAGCATGGTGTGAGACAGGGATTCAATTTATTTTTCAGTTTGGAAACCAGTTGTCCCAGCACTAGTTACTGAATAATCCATCACTTTCACTGATCATCAGTGCCATTTCTGCACTCATCAAATTTCCATGTAGGCATGTTTTTGTTTCTGGACTCCTTATTTTGTCCCATTAGTTTATTTATCTATCTCTGAACTAATAACTTTATATCTCCTTAATATTTTAGGGAAAGTTCCCTAATCTTCAAAATCACCGTGACTCTCCTTGGCTCTTTGTTTTTATTGGTAAAATTTAGGACCAGTTTCTTAAGTTTCACAAAACATCCTTTTAGATGTTGATTATACTCACACCAAATTTATAGATATACTATACCCCTATTAGAGAAAATTCAAAAATAGAAAGAACAAAATTCTTACAATCTTAGGACCCTAACACAATCACTCATGTAGACAAACATATGCATGTGTGTGCCTATTGTCTATTTCCCACTAGAGAGTAACCTCCCTGGAAATAGGGACTTTGCACATCTTGTTCATTGCTACAATGCTGATGCCTGGAAAAATGCCTAGTAAATAGTAGATACTCAATTGGTATTTGGAGAATAAATGAATGAATAAATGTAGGTGCATATTCTTATCATCTTTTTTTCATAACTGCATTTTGAAGTAGTTTGAAAACCATTAACAGAGAGGCTAGATTTTTTTCTTCCATGTAGATTTGTGAAGAATAAGACATTATTCTAAGGAGACATTTGCCATAATGTGTTACACAGACATTAGATCAGCAGGATGCTGTGGGAAAAGAGAGGTGGGCAACCGTGTTTGAGAAATGCCTCATGCGGTACTTGTCCCTTAGCCACGTATATTAGCATATTAAAGGTTCTGAGAGCTTCTGCAGTACTCAAACTGGTTCCATTTTTTCCAAAAATTATGCACCCCCCCCTTTTAAAAGTACTAACTCCTTTTTTAAAACCAAACACAAAGGCTATTCTAAAGAACAATTCTACTATATCTGGGAAAGTATAGAACTGGAAAATATTAGAAAATGTACAATTATTTAAATATCTTCTCCCCTGCAGTTGAACAATTACTGGGGTGATGCTGTATGGCATAGAAAAGATTAATCCATAAAACTGACACATCCCTTGGGAAGTCTTCATCTTTAATAACTTCTTTTTCCCCCTAGTATTAAATAAGATGGAAATGATTAGTTGCTGCAAATTTCCAAATTTCTACTGGTTCACAGAAGTAAAATTTAGCCAGAGAAACACATTTACAAATATCACTTTCACTGATTTTACTCCTGAAAGGAAATAAACCTGTCTTGTATTTGTGTCGATGCTAGCACACTGGTACAGGCATGGCAGTCGAGCTACCTCTGTGCTCTGGTTCTTTTTCCTTACTCAACTATTCTTTGGTTCCCAGAGGAAGAAAATTATTTAAATAATTGAATATTATATACTGTGACAGCCATATTTTCCAGATTTTAGTGACAGGTGGTATTTCCTGTCCCAGACTTAACACTAAATTTATAAAATTTCTTTGCTGTAACCATCCTGCAATTGATTTTACATAGAATAACCATAGTTTACTAGGACATTCTTGAAAGTCAATGTGGACACTGCCATTACACCAGGACAGTAGACATAAACCAGGACTGTCCCAGGCAAATCAGGCAAATGGTCATCCTAATTATATAAGACTCATTTCAAATGACTCTTTTAGTGTAAGACAACCGATCATAACTATCTTACTTCTGAGGGCTTTAAAGCATATATTTTTATTGTAATTGATGCAGTCATTAAAAAAATTACCCATCATAAAACGAAGAGTGTGAGGGGGTTGTAAGTGGTCAATATCAGTATTACCAGTCATCAGAAAATGTAGGATCTCTTTTTATAAAGCACCATAACTCTGTGGTTTAAAAGAACCTTAGGACCCTGAATATAGACAAAGCCAAGTGTGTCTGTTTTTGTTTGGAACTCTTTTTAAATAAAATTTACATCTTACAGCCTCTAAAAAAATGCTGTGCATATGTCAGCTACCCTAGAAGTGGCAGCACTGACATCAGTAGCCCACCTTCCATTTTTGCTTGAGTGCGGGGTGGGATGGGGGTGGCCCTCTCTAAGGGGAAACTTAAGGAAACTGCAAAGCAGTGGGAACATTTTTACATTTTTCCAAATAATAAAGTAAGATTGTATGCTATTTAGGATTAATAATTTATCTTTAGGGGAGCTCTTTTTGACATCTCTTTACAAGATAGTAACAAAAATGATTCCCCCAAATGTGTATTATGAGTTGATGCTGAAGATGTTTGATCCAGTTGGTTTGCAGAGATGTAACCTGCCTGGGAGCACTTAAGCTGAAGCCTTCTGTATACATAATACAATTATAAGCATAGCCAGATACAGTTGCAGATACATATGTTATATGTATGTAGTTATCTATTCTACTCGTGAGGAGTCCCCAGGAGGACAGTTCGCCTTTTTCAGAAATAAGTTAATCAGGTTTGGGGCCTTAGTAGCAAAACAATTATGCCACATACGCAGCTGTGTTGATAGGTAGATAGATAGATAGGTAGGTGTAGGTATGGATATACCCAGAGCGTGTACCATCTCCAGATGTAAATATAGGTATAGATGATGCAAATATAGATATATATAAACATAGGCATAGACACAAAATATAAATTATATAGCTAATTCTTCCCTGTTTTAACAAATGCATTTAGGGCGCCTTAATAACTGCAAATCATTACTTTCATCTTGGTTTACTTTTCCAAAATATATTTTGGCTCTTATATAAATGAAACCCAAGGAATGGTTAGGATTCACATTAAGATTACAGATTTCTTCCTTCAAATGCTAATTTGAGTTATGTGTTTAGAGAATAACCGGTTTGGAATACTTCTCAAAGGCTTGTACCCTGTTGGCTCCCCAGCCTGGAGTGTTCTTTCTGTAGATCTCCAAGGTGCATTCCCTAACTTCCTGCAGATGTCTGTATTAATTTCATCTACTCAGAGACCCCTTCGTGAACACTATGGCCAAGAGAGCAAGACACGGCCCCTCCCCCCCACCGCCGTGTGTGTGTGTGTGTGTGTGTGTGTGTGTGTGTGTGTGTGTGTGTGTGTGTGTGTGTGTCTCTAATACTCCATTTTATCCCCTTACATTTGTCATTCTTGATCTTTCTTTTTTTTTCCCTCTCTCTTCTCTCTCTTTCTTTCTCTTTCCTTCCTCCTTTCCTTTCCTTCTGTTTTCATTTATTTGTTTATTTTCTGGCTGTCTCTGTCTCTAAAGGGCTAGAACCTCATTTACTTGTCATTGTATTTTCAGTGCCTGTGATATTGCCTGGCACAGAGTAAGTGTTCAAAATATCTTCATTGCATGAGTAAACGAACAAATGAATTAAAGTCCATCCAATTTAACTCATCAGACAACGCTCCATGAGTTTGGTGACCCTCCACAGTGAAAAAGAAACCTGTATTTTGAACTCCCAACTGTGCTCCAGGCACTGTGCTGGGAATGGCTAGGAATATCATTTGACAGAGCCACGTGTGAAGTGGAACTGTTGTCATGTTTCTTTAACTGAATTTAATTTCTATCTTGGGCCCTTATTCTGTTGGGCGGTGGAAACTTTGCCTTCATCTATATGGGATTCTATGTCCTTTATTGGCGGTTGTGTCTACATTGCCAGGGCTGACACATGGGAGTGGGGAGGCAGGGCTCGGGTGTCAGCTCTCCATGCTGGCATCTGGTGAAGAAGCATCCTTATTCCTGTCTAGTCCTTGTCATGGTCCACACAAGTCCTTTCAAGTGTGGCTCTCTCTACTAATTCCTGCAGGCTGGGATAAGACAAGGGAAACTGTGCTTCCTCGACTGTTTCAGGTACGTGAGACCATTTTGCTGCATCTGAGAAGAGAAGGTAGCTGCAGATGGCACTTAGAGGAACATTTAGGAAGCAAGCAGAGGAAAAGGTGCTGTCTAGATCCTTAGAAGTGGCCAAGAGGTAAGATGACAGAATGGCATCATGAGGATCAAAGAAAGAGAGTGTTTTGTAAAAGAGAGAGGGGTCAACAGTGTCAAACACCAGGAGAAACCAGTTGGAATGGTGGAAAAGAGGCCCTAGGATCATGCCTATGAGATGCCCAAACAATGATGATTTTTTTTAATAAAGGGAGTAAAAAGAAAGGTTAGCTAATATATGGTAAAACATAGACAAAACATTTATTTGGACTTTTTTCTTATCAAAAAGTTTTGCAGTTTTTCTGTAGAAACCCAATGAATGAATGCTGGTCAAGGCTGCCTTTTTTGCTTTCCAATTTTAAGACTGCGTACCGTAGCAATGGTCACTAGCTTTTTCTCCTCACCCTCAACTTAACTAACTTGGCACACTTCAAAAATATTTAGCATTTCGTCCTTAGATTTGTGCTGCTTCTTAAGTGGCAATGACCTTTTGTTATGGTCAGTTGCTCATTTTCTTTCTGCCCACCCCCCAAAGGAAAAGGTTTTGTAGAGGCGTTACACAGAACAGCTGCTTGGAACATGCATGAGCCAGTTTACATTAGGCTGTTTTTTCTTGAGAAAGTCATAGTTTAAACAAATGGTTGTGTCTATTTTAATCATTTTTGCCCTCTTTTGAAGTGTTTTTTCAAACATAAGTTTTTTTTTAGAATAGAGTTTTGCATTATAAATTAGTCTGCTCTGTCATGTCCCTTTTAAACACAGCTGTTACTACAATGTAAACAGAGTTTTAAAAATGTAGATAAACAGTTACAAGAGGAAGAGTTTCAAGTGTTTTTAACACATGGTCAGTTTTTGCTTACTTGAAATCTGTGGTTTGAAAGTTGAATTCAAAATACACTTTTGATTTCACAGATGTCAGCCTATTCAATACAGCTGTTCACGGATACCCTAAAAGGCATTTTAATTTCACAGTCAGCACAATTTTGACAATATCATAATTTTGAAGTCATATCGGTAGTAAACCTAAGATGAACATGGACATTCTATAACGGTACACCACACGATACCCTTTTGAGGCACAAATGTGGAATGGAAAATTATCTAGTGGGCCCAAGCTAAAATATGAAAAGATCTTGTATGGCCAACCCAACAATGTGAAATAGATAGCAAATTTTAGTATCTTGAAAGGAGTTATAGTTTTAATCTCGGAAAGAGAAACAACAGAGGGCTAATTCTTCAGTGGAATAATTTTATACCCATATTCTAAGAGTTTGTGCCTAAGGCTTATACCTTAAAATGTGACGTTAGGCATTGTTTGAACATAAAGCTATTGACTGATCTAAGTTTATTGTTTTAACAAAATTCAAACAAATCGACTGAACTGTAGCATGAGTGCCATGTTTCCTGAGCACCAAACTAGGTCTTCTAGGCACACAAGAAACACAAGTATTTGGAACTGAGAGAGTATTGGAACTAGAACATTTCAAGGATATTTTGGCGGAAAGCAGACAATATATTTTAAATCAAAACTTCCATGAGATATCTGGAAATCTACTGTCAAAATATTCTAATGGATGTTTAAGGATATCACTGTTTAAATTACTATCCAGAACTCCCCAGTCATTGTTTATCTGTAATAACACGAATTCTATTACTTGAGTAAGAAATTTGGGGCCATGTAGTTTTAGATGATTATTTGGAAAATGTTCTCCCAGGCAATGTCACGTGAAGTAAAAATGAAAGTAAAATTAAGTTCTATCTAAAATGCAGTCTAGTTAGAAAATGCTGTTCATTTAAATGTCCAAGGAAAACATACACAATTTCTACTCTTATTGTTCCCAAACCACCATGTCTGAGTTACGGTTCTTAGGGAGGAAGCCATGTTACTAAACCTAATTACTCTGTGTTTGGCTTGGAAAAATAGTTACCTGATTATTTAGCTGTATCACACAACCCAACATGACCTCATTTTCAATAAAAACATATGATTTGATTCAAAGCCTTCTGCAGTGCTCCATAATTAGACACTTTATCCATCAGGCTGCAAGGAAACCTTGGTAAGGAGTAAAAGAAGAATTTTCATGTGTTAAGTTATACAGCAGAGGGAGTGCCATGAATATAATACAAACATACTGATATTGCCAAAGAAAAGTCAATTAAAAATTATATGCACTCTAAGAGTTACAAGGCTCAAAACGTGTTGTGTAGTTCAGGTCACATAGCCCTTGAGTACAGGTATTCATGAAAATTAGGCTTCAGTTATTAGAGTTTTCATCTCTAAGAGCTTCTAAGACTTTTCCTGAGTGAATTTTGAAAATGATCTAAAAAGTACAAACAACATTTTTTTTCATCAGAATGTTCAGAATATGTTTGTATGTGTGAACACACATATTGTATACTTATAAGTAATGCCATTTGGGGAATCTTCAATTTTCTTCTAAAATTGGATCACATATCTGATCCTTGGATGTTTTTACCTCCAATGGACATAAATCTTGTTTCAAGTTAAACTGAATTGACTTCCTTAAATAAAAGAGAATCTAGATTTCTTCCAAAACGTCACCTCTTATTTTTATTCACTGTGATGACTGCCCTTTACACCTCCCTAAGTCATAAAGCGAAGGTTAAGACCAAGATGATTTGCTTCCGTTGCTGCCAAACCTTTTCCCTTTACTTCTCTTTCTTGTTCAGCCTCACATTGTACAATTGATGTGGAGAATCTTGCCAAATACAAGTAACAGTAACTATAGGCTTCAGTGATTACACTTCCAAAAGAGCTTTGAACAGAGCTTGAAAATTTAAGATCAAGGAAAACTGTTAATATCTTCATAGGCTCTCATCTACTTATTTACATTTTTAAAAACAAGTTCCCCTGGGTTTTATTTTGCCTATTCTTTCAGCCCATTGATATAATTAGTATAAAACATGTAGTCAAATGTTATTTAAAAACATAATACAAAAGGACCCACCCAACATAAAAGCCATTTATTTACTAATTAAGAAAAAAGAACTAGCGAGATGCTTGAAAAATTTGGGCAAGGCGTTAAATTGCTGCTGAAAATGTAGAATCTCCTGGGTGGATAGTTACTATTCTACTGGAAAAGCTATCTTACTGGTGGACTTTCCTGTTTCTTTTAAACATTCTTCATGTGACACTGGAAGGGCTCTCCTGAGGTCAGGCACTGAGATGTAAAGTGGTGAGATGATTAAAGTGGGAATATTATGAAACTTTCTCTCTTCACTATTTTAGCAAAACACAGCCTTATGTCGATATGATCATTTCTACCAGATACTAAGGGTATTTATGGGAAGGATGAAAAGAAAATGATTTCATTTACTCTCTTAATTACATTTCTTTTTTTAGTTCTCTATTATTCATTTCCTTTATTCCAACAAAAAAGTGGGTACTGTACAAAGCGGAGAGGCATGGTTTATAAGTACTGTGCTAACAATTGCCATTTTCGTAAAGAAAGCCCGTGAAGACTCAAGGAAGGGGCATCTCTAGGGAATGCAATCGGGGAAATATCTTTCACCTTCTCACTTCCCTGAATTCCTAACCAGATTTCTCTTGCCCCGATCCCTGCTCTAAATGCTCCATGATCCTCCCCTTTCACTTATTCCACTGGCTTTGCCCAAGATCACCTCACGATCTTCCCAGTCTTTCTTCTAACTCCTTTTCGCTTCTCAACCAATGCATTTCTTGGCGATTGATCAGATAGCCCTATCATCTTGAGAGGAAATGTTGGATTTCCACCAGGGGCTTTGTGTCACTGAACAAATTCCATGACAGTGGTGACATTCCTGGTCAAAGGATGAAATAATTTACACTCAGACCAAATAAAACACAAACATCCCTTGGATAAAACCTCAGCTCAGAAAATTTTCTTGCCCCAGACACCACACCATTTCCATTGGGCAGCCAAATATTTAAAATTAAATATATTTTTTTATAAAAATTTTTTTAAACTATCAGTTATGGTTTTAAATGACAGGAAAAAAATCTGATTCAATCTTAAGTGATAAGAGAAATTTATTGGTTCAGGTCATTGAAAAGCCTAGGAGTAGGTCTGGCTTCAATGTGACTTGATTTAGTGGCTTAAGTGATATCATTGGGATCTTGGAGTCTGAGGTTTCCCTTCCCTCTGTTAGCTTCCAGCTCCAGAGATGCATATTCACTGATACAAGTTGAGAGGAAAACTCAATGCTGGTGATTTCCACCGAAGTCCCAGAATTCATTTTTATTGGATCAACTTGAGGTGCACATTTGTGAGCCAATAACGGTAGCTATGGAGAAGCAGTTCCATTGATTGACCAGGATCACAAGTTCCAATCCTGGAGGTGGGAAGAGAGACCATCCAGTCATGTGGTCTGAGAGTAGGCGAAAGATGCTTCCCCAGAGCAAGTCGCAGTACTGTTTCCAAGAAAGGGAGATGGATGCTGGGCAGCATTGCCTTCTCAACTCCAGGTGGAGACACAAAGTATCCCAACCTCATCTAAGGTGGGCTTCCGTTTGGCTCCAGGACAATGAGGTCATGTTCAAGGAACATAAAATTCAGGTCTATACTCCGACTGCACACTATAATGTCTAATACGATAGTAGGTGTATCTTAAATATTTAAGCAATATTTGTGTTCCACATCAGTTCCTTCTCTTGAATTGCCCATTTCTGCAAGTAAAACCACCATTCTCCCAATGTTCCAGGCCCAAATGATCCAGGGCCTGGACTAGGGTGAGGAGAGTAAGGGGAGGCACTTGCCTTAAATTTAAAGAGATGTCCAAAAACTCAGTGTAGCAGGCTAAAAACTAGCGCCTGCCCCCCCCCCCCCGCTGCCCCCGCCCCTGGCCAAGCTCTTAAAATTCCTGGAACCTGTGAATGCTACCTTATCTGGCAAAGACTTTGCGGATCTGATTAAGGTAAGGCTCATGAGGTGGGGATAGTATCTGGGATCATCTGGATGGGTCCTGAATGAAATCACAAATGTCCTTACAAGAGAGAGGCAGAGGGAGACTCTACACAAGAGAAGAAGAGAAGGCAGTGTGACTACACAGAAGAGATGCAAGTGAAGCACCACAAACCAAGGAAAGCTGGCAGCCACCAGAAGCTGGAAGAGGCAAGGAACGGATTCTCCCCTAGAGCTTCCGGAGGCGGTAGGGGCCTGTGTGCACCTTGATTTCAAACTTCTGGCCTCCAGGACCGTGAGAAAATCCATTTCTGTTGTTTTAAGCCGCTAAGTTTGCAGTAATTTGTTACAGCATCCACAGAAAACTAATATATTCAGTAATCAAGATAAATATTGTAATGCAATATTTATTTCTAAAAATCAAAACTAATGCAAAAAAATCCATGATAAGCAAAAATATCAAAACTTTAAATAAAGACAGTCTATCTCAGAATAATTTTTACTTCTTTTGCTCCCTACTCCCCACAGCCGATCATTTGATTGCTCCTGTGGTCTGTGCCACTATAATTTCTCTCAGCTCTCTCTTTTACTTATCTTTCCACTGGGGCCACTTTTCCAGTTCAAATGCTCATGATTTCAACAAACAATAATCTGCTTTGCCTGCCTCTGCTTTCTCCTCCCTTCCAATCCATCCTTATTACAGATGGGCTTTCCCTAAAACACACATTGGGTCATGTTCCTCTATGGTTCAAAAGTCTTTAATGACTTCTCAAGGCCCTTGGAAATCTGGCTACCAGCTTCCAGCCTCATCTAACACTCTCCTGTTCACACAGCCTCAGTCGTCCAAATACAGCCTGCTTTTTTCTAGCCAGGTATCTCTGCTCATGCATCTTCCGTATCTTTCTCAGAGGTTTGTGCTCTATAGACAGGCCGTGGTGTAAGCCTTAAAATTAAGCTCCAATATTATGTGCTGTCTTGACATTTGGTAAAATCAGAAGGGCCTGAAATGGCCCAACTGCAAATTTCCCTTCCCGCCCTGCTCCTGTGGAGGAGATCCCCGAGCCAAACAACGCTCCTTGTCAGGGGATCATGTGTGGCTCCTGATTTTCCCTGAGTAGCAGTTTTCAAATCCCTACCAGCCTGTAGAATTATTCAGACAAGCCACTCACATCCTCCCATGGAACAGGGGGTACCCCACCCTCTTGATATTACAAAGCCTGCCTCCCACAGCCCCAGATTGTTTACTCTCTTCCCAAATGTAACCCCTGTGCCCCTGCATGGCGTGAGTGTTCTCCTCCCCAGGCTGAGTGTCTGTGACTCATAAACTGCCGTCTGTGTCTGTCTCATCTGTCCAAGGTTGATGCTGTGTATTCAGCTGTCCCCATGACCCTAGGGCAGGAATCTCTCCCTCACCAATGGGGTGAAGAGGAGGTGATTAAAATGGAGATTCATATCCAGGTCCCAATATACCACTTACTATCTTTGTAACTTCAGGAAAATAAAAAGGACAGGGGAATCATTTTAAAATTTAACAAATGATGAGCACTACCACCTCATTTTTAAATCTTTTTGGTGAGGAAGATTGTCCCTGAGCTAGCATCCATTAGCTCAAACTTCCTCTCCTTTGTATGCAGGACGCCACCACACCATGGCTTGATCAGCGGTGCATAGGTCTGCGCCCAGGATCTAAACCCGCGAACCCTGGGCTGCTGAAGCGGAGCGCAAACTTAACCACTACGCCACCTGGCTGGCCCCTACCACCTCACTTTTATGTTAAAAAAAAAAGGCTACAAAGGACCTGCTTCAAAGTTCAAAGCCCTGGGACTCTATGAGGGTGACAGTATCATGTAATGGTCAAAAGTTCAGGCTCTGGAGCCAATTTGGCTGTGTTCAAACTGTGGCTCTAGTTCACACACCAGCTGTGTGAGCTTGGGCAGCTTTCTTAGTCTTCCTAGGCTTTGGTTTCCTCCAGAATTGGGACAACGATAATATCTACTTGTAGTGTTGTTGTATTGTCCATATAAATGAGATAACCCATGTAAAAGCACTTACACAGCCTCTAGCACATAAGTGCTCCGTAAATATTAGCTTTTACTAGTATTCACACTGGAGCACGAGCCAGGGCAGTAGACATATTTGGCTCTGTTACTGAGATCATGTTTAACTTCAGACAATGAAGCCTCAAGAGGCTCCTGGAGTCCTTGATCCCACCGTTTCAGGCCTGCCATTTTACACATGTTTTCGTTGGAATAAAGGTGATTTTTCTAAGAATTCTATCACAGACTGCAGGGTTTGGGTTGCCCAGCATAGAGTGCCACCCCGGCTGTTGAGACTGCCCTTTCCATACTTTTTGGTGATACTGGAAGAGACCATCCTCAGGGTCATCCTAAGGACTACTTTGGTGACCATTCCAGCCCCTATATCAGGGCTTCCCATTTAACACCTTGCAACTGTACTGGGGCAAGGGTTGGGTGGGTGGGTGGGGAGGGGTGGAGGGACGGGTTACATTTACACAATATGTGTCTTCCTCCCACATGAGTTTCTCCCATCGAGGGAGCAGAGTGGAGACATCTTTACATATCAGTCAGATTTTTTTGTGTTGTATTTTGCCAAAGTGCCAGACACACTGGGTAAGTGAGATTATACTCCATGTTATGTGGAGTCATTTCAAATTAAACAGCTTTAACTCTGAGTTTTCAGATGGCGGCCCAGAATGCTCTCTGGTTATACACGTTTCTGCTTCCTTTCGGTCTCTGGTGTAGTTGCATAAATCTTGATTTTTCAGTTAATCTTTCTACAGGATTCCATTACTGTCCCCAGCAGCACTGGGGTTTACAACAGCCTGGGAGTTATTCTCATCTTATAGCCTAGGGTGAATAAAACTTCTCAAAAGACAAGTAGAAAGATGGCTGATGTCTTCCATTCATGACGGAGGAGGGTAGATCGCCTGAGAGCTTCGGTCTCTGGATTCAGTTTCAGGTCCTGGTATGGCTGGTGATGTGTTTAGTGAAGGAAGGAGAAGGCACTTCCGTTCTGTTGAACTTTTATTTCCACTTTGGAAAACCCACCATGGCACTTCTGCTGCCATCCTCTCTTTCCCTTTCCTGCAAAAAAGATGAAATAAAATCCTAAAGAAGAAGACGCGGATGGTGGCTGACCCAGGAATTGTATTGGTAGCTGTTAGTTATTGTGGGAATAGGAAGGGACAGAAAGGAAAAAAAAGTGGAGTCAGAAATAAGGAAAATATAATGGGGGCAATTGTTCCGTTCCTCTTTCTCTTCAGTGTAACCGTAATTCTGGCTAGGGATTAGTGTGTATTTGGTGAGTTAATGCTTATATTTATTGCAGGCTCTTTAACTTAGCTGTAGAGCATCATTAACAAGCAGAAAGTGTGGACAATGCACATACCTTCTCAACAGCTGAGAGTATATTTCTCAGACCTACTTCATTTGAAGAGAAAGACAGAGAGAACAGAATTCCACACTCATAGCAACCGGACCCCTGGGCAAGCAGGGACAAACACCACACAGTGTGCAGTGAGTGAGAGGCACAGTGCTCGGCAGCGTTTGCCCCACGGAAGGCCCTACTGTCTGCCTCCTGGGCCTTTGTTCAAGAATCCTCACACGGGAAAATTCACGTAACCTGCCAGAAAGAGAGCCATCGCCAAATAACTTCAGGAAACAGAATACCAACCTGGGGACTGGACCTGTCATGAGGCCAATGCTCTGGCGTCAAGCACGGCTCCTGCCAGCTGGGTGTGATGACGTCCCGTGGATGTCTGTTGCTTTTGTCTGCCCAGCATCCACCTCCTCTTCTTCTGGTAAAAGCACCTCCATTTCCAGTAGGGAAATCACCCAGCCACCAATCCATGCAGTATTGGCAGGACCAATAGTTGATTAGCCAAGGAATGAGGACAAGACCAGGGCTTTCCTCTGTCCCCCTGGGAGGGTGACTATAGAGTGGAGTGACACGTGAAGGAAAGGATCAGAGTTAATTCGTCCCAACTTTGGTGCCTGACAGACTGTCCATTAACACCTGTTGCCCAAATAGCCAAAGCCACACTAGTTTTGTGCTTTCCAAAGCCTGGGGTAGCATATTTCCCCTCAATTGTGGGAACAACTTCAAACTCTTCTAATAATTCCTTTATTGCTTACATTAGCCAGTTTCCTTAGCTTGTAACTGAAGAAACTGAGGGAGTCGTCATAGGACAAAAGGAGGAGTGATGGACGGGGACACGTAGATCCCAGACTCGGCTCTGTCCTAAAATAGTCTACAAATTCAGAGGGGTCCCTTAACCCTTCTCAGCCTCAATCTCTTCATCGGTAGATTAAATAATTGGGTTAGATGATTTTAAGGTCCATTTATCTATAATGTTCTGGAATTCTAGGTTATTAAAAAAATATTTGTCTTCATAGAGTCGTATTCATTTGGAAACATAATTTATTGAGCCAGTATTGTACTTGTCGTTGGGGATACAGAAGTGAACTTGAGATATGAAGGTTATATTCTAGTGCAGATAAACTTAAAATAAGTAAGCAAATAAAATAATTATAGACCGTGAGAAGTCCTTTGTAAACAACAAACAAATTGATGAGACAGAGAATCAGTGGGGAAGGCCAGTTTAGACAATATGGCCAGGGAGGCCTCTCTGAAAAGGTGAGTTGGAGAGAAACTTGAGGGTAAGAATGGGTCAGCTCTGTGAAGAGGAGGGGTAAGCGCATTCATGGCAGAGAGAACAACAAATACTCAAGCCTGGAGTTAGAAGAGGAGCTTGGTTCCTGGAATGCAGTGAGGACAGGGAGCATGGTATGAGAGAGACTATGGTGGGAGGGAGAGCAAGACCAGGCAGGACCTTGTGGGCCAAGGAAGAGAATTTGGATTTTATTCTAAAAGATCCAATGTATACGGTTAGGGAAATGCTCTGGGTGCTCCGTGGGGCTTAGAATCCTATGGGAGAGGGGTAAGAGTAGTTAGGAAGTTATTGCAGTTGTCTAAGTGAGAGAGGATCATGGCTTAGATGGAAAAGGTGTCAGTGAAGACAGAGAGAAATGGGTGGATTTGACATAATTTTGGAAGTAGCACCCAGAGAACTTGGTGTTATGGGATTGAGGAAAGAAGAAGACTCTAAGATGACCCTTAAATATTTGGTTTGACCATCTGGGCAGAGATAGTACACTTTAGCAAAATAGAGGAGCCAAGGGAGCAAGAAGTATGGTGTACATAGTGGAGGGAGGGGGTAATCAGAGATTCACTTCGCACATATAAGAGTTTGATGTCCTTATTAGATATCCAAGTGGAGTGGAGCTGTCACAGAGGAAGGTGACTCCAAATATCTGGAGCTCAAAGGAGGGCTCATGGTTGGAGATAAATATTTGAAAATCAGCAACATAAAGATGGTTTTCAAAGCCACAAGCATAGATGCAATTCCTTAGGGAAGGAGTATAAATAGGGAAGACAGCTGAAGACCAAAACCTGAGGATCTCCAACATTAGAGGTCAAGTGACAAATGAGAATCTAGCTAAGGAGACTGAGAAGAAGTGACCTGTGAGGGAGAAAAAAACCTAAGAGAGTGTGGTGTGATCGAAGCTGAGGGTAGAGAACGTTGGACGAAGGAAGGAGTGATCAACTGTGTTCAGTGCTTCTGAAGGTTCTAGGAGTGTGGATTTAGCAATGTGGAGGCCACTGGTGACTGTGACCAGAGCGATTTCCGGAGAGTGATGGGAACAGAAGCTAGACTGGAATGCACTGAAGATTGAATAAATGAGAGGTGACTAAAGTGCTGACAGCATGTTTAGGAGTCTTTTGAGAAATTTTGCTCTTAAAGGAAACAGAAATAGGGCAATGGTTGAATAGTTGAATGGAGGGTGGTTAAAGGATGATGCAAATAGAGCCCTACGGAAACAATTCAGAAGAGAGAAAGAGATTGGTGACGCACAGAAGCTGAAATAGCTGGCAAGGAAAGCTCTGGGAGAAGGGGAGAGGGGAGGATATCTGAACACAAATGAAGAGACCTCTTTTCTTTTTTAGGCTTAGAGAAGATTCTTCTATTATAAAAGGAGGGAATGTGCTTAAAGGGGCAGAGAAATGTGTAAATATCTAGGTGAGCCACTGGGATGCTAGGGGGCTCCTGTTCTCAGTCAAGTGTAAGACACCCATGCCTGAGCCAGAGAGATTTGAGGCAACAGGGGAAAGCATTAAATTTTAACTCAAAGAGCAAGAAAGCAAGTTACAGTGTGAATAAGCTTGAACTACTGGGAAGAGAGTTTGTCATTTGAGGTCATGATTTTAAAACAGGTCCTGTTGGTAGGATCTTATCTAGTAACATGGCAACATGGGTTCATGCACAGAGATGGAGGAGAGTTGGGTTTAAGTAAGGTTGTCTTCTTGTTTTTCCTTGCTTTCCTTTCTTTTAACCAGAAGAGTATGATGAAGGAGAGAGAAAGAAGGGAGTGTTTGCAATGACACACAGTGGAATCTAAATTGAGTAAAAAAGGGAAGTGAAGATGTGAAGTGTCATGAATTGTGCAGCAGCTGTAAGATAAATGAAAGAGGGGGGATCACTGCAGGAGAAACCTGTTGCACTGGAGACATCAGAGGAAGTGAGCTGGAAGGGTTAGAGGTAGGATTCTGGGAACAGGTTTTTTAAAATCAAGATTTTGGAGGGGGCCTATTCTCATCTCACACCCTGTGCTGCTTGATTTTTAGTCAAATCCACCTGGTGATTTGTATGTAAGTATACACACTGGATTCATCAGAAACCTGTAATTTAGCTTTCTTTGGGCAAAGAAACTGCTCTATGCTCATTGTTGAGATTCTAGATATAAATGTAGAACTACAGACAGTCAAAGAAATGTAGGTTTCACCTACAAGGATTTTCCGGCCATTTCTTTTTTTTATTTATTTATTTTTTTGTGGGGAAGACCAGCCCTGAGCTAACATCTGTTGCCAATCCTCCCCTTTTTGCTGAGGAAGACTGGCCCTGGGCTAACATTCCTGCCCATCTTCCTCCCCGGCCATTTCTTAAACCTCACTTTAGACAATCTCCTCCCACCACCCATAAATCCTGAGGACTATCAAGTTTCTTATTGGAAGCAGATGGGATGTTTTCAGGAGTTGCTACTTCCATGTCAATGACTTCAAATTTAAGTGCTTGGGCATCTGTGGAATCCTAAAATGGATGAATGGGCTAATGAATGGAAAGTAATTAAATACCATATATAAAATAGCAACTACCCAAATTCAGAGGGATCATTTAGCCATTTTTAATTCCTCTAATCTTGCTTATCTAAATAAAAATCATAGCTAGATATCCTCTATTTTAAGTTGTTTGATCTTTAACATTTACTGTTTTAGAAATATTTGATTTTATTAAATTATCTAGAAGTATTTTATCATATTTCTTAATTCTTTCCTACTTTATGACTTCACGCAAGTCCATGATGAGAATTTGTTATTGCTGAATTTAACACTCAAATTAATAAGAGATATGCCTTCAGTTAAAAGGATGGCATCAATGTACCCACATGTCTTCGGTTAGTAATTGCTACATATAAGATCTATTCTGCATGGAATAAAAGAAAAAAAGCATAGATGACCTGAAAATCAAATCCCTGGGAAAGGTAAGAATAGCAAGAGTCTGTTCCAGTACTGGGGTTTAAACAACTGTTAATCTCCAGTTTCACTGAAGTGAATTTCAGTGGCTCTACACTTCTGTGGTTGATACTGTCCAGCAATCTTGTTATTGTCACTCTAGAAAATGCTCTTAATATCAGTTGCCTTCCTAAATTAACTATGTCCCCACTTTCTATTCCAGAAAATAGAAAAAAGAAACAAAGAGACCCATAAAAACAGTGGACAAGTTAAATATACATTTGCTTTTGACCTTAATGTTGACCAGTGAAAACTCTAGTTATTTTCTTGTATCTAAAGGGGAAGGGGAGGCTTCTCTGATTCATAGTGTCTTTAATTTAGCAACACTGCTATCTTGTACTATAGATCAGTGTACCATCAGTATTGTCATTGTCATAAATAATGACAAAATCTTCTGAAATTGCTGAAATCTATGCCTATCATTTCACTTTGATCTTTTTTCCTTTAAGACATGAATGACAGCAACTACTTTATGCACCATCGTTCAAAAGAAAAATAAACAACTTCCAGGAGCTTATAATGGAATGACCCACCATGTGGGCAGGATTTATAAGCTAACATGGAAATTCTCCATGAGCATCCAGAAAGACTCATATTCCCATTCATTGGTGTGTATCCAGTCTCATGATTTCGGAATTAGTTTAAATTTTCCTACATCTAAAGTTGCAATGGACAATTTTCATGCTGGTTGGGATGCCGTCACCTTCTCCTTCTCTCATAGTTGCCTTTACTTTTAACTATAAGGACTAATTGATTGAATCTGTTGAGAGATGGGTGACTGAGCTTTTTGAGTAGAGCAGGAATGTGTGTGGTGGTTTGGAAATCAAGAAGGTGGAGATTAATGTACAACTGAATAAAATTTACTGAGCACCTATTTTGGGCCAGGCACTGTTCTAAACACCAGTGATGCACAGAAGGCAAACTCTTCTTGCATTCTTATAGCTCATCATCTGCTGGAGACTTTCTCAAGACTTGGGAGAATTAAGAAGGTGGAGGAAGGAAGAAAGATTAGTATCTAATGAAAAAAATGATTTTTGATGCTACTTCTCTTATCCTTTGACTAAAGGAATTGCAAAAGTTACCACACTGGTAGATCAACAGCAAAACCACACTTTTCAAGTACTAATTGCTCTATACAGGATGCAGTTGTCTTGAACCAAGTCTTTAGACTACTAGAAACAGTTATCACCCTGGAAGACTAACAGGTCCGGCTTTGTTGACAAACCGTTAGAACTATTACCAGGTGTTTAGTGCTGTCTTTGAGTCGAGCAGTTCACAACCTAGCAGACTCAGGAAAGTGTTAATAGCTCCCTTCCCACGCTTGGTTGGCATGCCAGATTGGGAGGTGAAAGACTCTTAGCCTTTCCATTCATATTAATTCAATTCAGTAATGTTCAATTCATTTAAAATAAATTAAGACATGACTTTGCTTTAGGTGTTTGGAAACTACTTCATCCCTAGTCTATCAACTAAATCTAGGTCTGGCTGACTTGCTACTGGGTTTTTCCACATGGCCATCTCATAGGCACCTAAAACTCAACATGTTCAAAGCTTGTTCCCAAACACGCTCCTCGTTCCGTGTTGTTGCCTATCTCCGGGAGTACAGCACTGTCATCTCAGATAGCCAAACCTGAAAAATGGGCATTTTCCTCTCCTTCAACCCCTCATCCATCCACCAATCAGTAGATATGTACCGAGGAGGTACTATTTCAGCCATGGGATGCAGCAGTGCATAAAACAGACAAAATTCCCTGCCCTCAAGGAGCTTACATTCTAGTTGGGTGCAGACAATAAATACAAGAAGTAATGTAAGAAAGTGGTGAGACTGATGGAGAAAATAAAGTATAATAAGGTCGATGGGGAGTGTTGACTTTGAAAAATGTGTAAATACCTGGTCAGATGACTTTGAGAAAAGATTCAAAGATGGTGAGGAACAAAACTGAGTGAGTATCTGGGGGAGGAGCATTACATGGAGGGCATGGGGGTGCCAGTGACTCTGTAGCAGGAGCCCGCACAGTGTCTGAGGAAGAGTCTAGAGGCTAATGGTAGGAGCTGTGGGCATAGGAGAGGGACTGCAGATGAGATCAGGCAGGGCCTCCTAGGCCACCGTAAGAACTTTGGTACTGACTCTGCGTGAAGTGGGAAGTCACCAGTGAGGTCTGAGTAGAGGAGTAGAACAGGATCTGATATGGGTTTTAAATGAATCATTCTGCGGCAGTTGATTACAGTACACTGAATTACAAAGAATCTATGAATCCATTGTGAAAGTCAAAAGAAGAAAGAGGAGAAGGAGGAAAAGGAAGAGGAGAAGGAAGAGCACAAGCAGGTGGCAGGAGAAGAGGAGGAAAAAGGGAAAAATAAGGAAGGCAATTTTTTACTAAAGTGTCTGCTAAAAACCAGAAGGAGTGGGAATATTTTAAAATCACTATTTTGCAATATCCAGTGTAATAATCTAGGAAAGGTTATTAATAGATGCTAAAACCATTAGGTAAAAGGTTGTGGATAAGATATTTGGAAGGTGCGAAAAACTCACCCCACAATTTCTTACTAATTACAAAGAGGAAGATTTACCTTCATGATGGAGAACTCGGGCAGGTCACCATACTAACCAAGTGAACAACCTGATATTATGTGCCTCTTGATGTGATGCAGTATGAAGGGAATGTGTGGGACATTCTACACGAAAAAGTGAAAGTCATTAAAAAAAAAATACCTGGGGGATTATTCTAGATTAAGAGAGACTGAAAAAATATAACAAGCAAATGAATGCAAGAACATTGATTGGATCCTGGGTCAGAAAAAATAAAAAGCTGTAAAAGACATTTCATGTTATACTATTCTTCCAACTTTTCTCTGTGGTTGAAAAGTTTCAAATAAAAAGTTAACAGGGTAGAGTTCAATCATCCCGTCCGCTATGTAGAGACTAGACTGCAGGGGGCAAGTTGGGAAGCTATGGGAAGTGGTCAGATTCTTTGCACATTTTGAAATTAAAGCCAAAGGGATGTGCTGATGGACTGAATCAGAAGTATATAGAAAAAGAGGAGTCACCCATACATCAAAGTTTTGGACCTGAGCAACTGGAAGTGGAGTTGCTATTAACAAAAATGGAGAAGACTGCAAGTAAAAGAGGTTTCAGGGAGGTCTCACGTTCAAATTGGAGCATGTTAAGTTTAATATCTTGACTAGACATCCAATGGAGATATTACATAGGCCTTTGAATATTCAAGTGTAGAGCTCAGAGAAGTGTGAACTGGAGATATAAATTTGGGTATCATCATGGATTGGTTGCGATTGCCAAGGGAGTGAGTAAATCCAGAAAAAAGAAGAGGACCAAGGATCGTGCCTTTGGATTGGGACGGGGGCTGGGCTCCAATATTAAGAGTCTGATCACCAGGACTCTAAACCAGACCCGAGAGTCAACCACCAGGTCCCACCAACTCTATTTCCTTCGCCTGCTCTCCACTCCCACTAATCTTGCTTCCATTCAGGCTCTGCACCATCTTCCCCTTGGATTATCATGATAGGCTCCTAACTGGTCTGCCTGCCTCTATCTTACTTTGCCTTCATCTAATCTCTCCTTAACACTTCTGCAAATTGTCTCTGCATTTAACCCCTCCACGGAAACCTTTCAGGGCTCCTCCTGGAGGAGCAAAAAGTCATAAGGCTCTTTAAGATCTAGCCTTTGGCTTCCTTCTCCAATCTCATCCCTTACACTTTCCCTAGCAGTGCCCATAATCTGTGCTTCAGCCATACTGAACTGATTTTCTAACAGCCGTCTTCTCTCCTGACTTCTTGCCTTTGTACATGCCTTTTCTTAGGTCTATCACTTACTCGTTTTGTGTGCTTGGTGAACACCGCTCTCATAACACTCTCCACATTTAATTGTATGTTTTCCCCACCACACTCTGGACTTCTTGAGTGCAGGGCCCCACCTTAATTCATCTCTGCCAATCTTAATAAGTGGGGCACACTTATTTATCCAATAAATATTTGTTGCATAAATGAATAAATAAAGATTCACTATCAGGAATGCTGAAGTTGAGGTTGGTGCCATGTCCTTAATCTGGAAAAAACACAAGTGTTTATTGTATACCTACTACTATGGTCTGAATGTTTTGTTTTCTCCAAACTCATACGTTGAAATCTAATCCCTGCTGTGATGGTGTTAGGAGGCAGGGCCTTTGGGAGTTGATTAGGTCTTGAGGGTGGAGCCCTCATGAATGGGATTAATGCCTTAGAAAAGAGACCCCAGAGAGCTCCCTTACCCCTTCTGCCATGATGAAGATGTCTGTCACCAGACACCCAATCTGCCAGCGCCTTGATCTTGGACTTCCCAGCCTCCAGAAGTGTGAGAAATAAATTTCTGTTGTTTATAAGCCACCCAGTCTATGGTGTTTTGTTATAGTAGCCTGAATGGACTAAGACACTTACTTTACTTAGACCAAAAACGGGGCATTGTAAGTCTTTTAAAATAAGAAGTACAAACCAGTCTAGACCAGTTTGATTAAAATCCTGCTAAAGGCTGGAAAGAGATGACCTCGGAAAAGTCCATCTCAAAGCACTGATTACACATTTCTGGTGTTTCTCCCTCCATATTAAAACTCTGAGCAGCTGGGTGCCACATTACTGAATTTTAAAAGCTATGAGCTGGTGATCCATAGCAAAAGAGTCTATGAGTCAGGTGATGATCCGTTCATCAGTCATAGGAAACACCAGGCACCGAAAATTTAGTACAAAACCCCAAACCCACAAAAACTAGCCACAGTTTCCTATCACAGGGGATGTGACTCATATCTCAGCAGGGGTACACATACCTTATTACAGTCACAAAAGAAAATGTTTCTCAAACAAACTTTTCCCCCCCAACATCATTTGCACAGAGCAGTAATTTGGTGAAAATCTTTTGAAACTTACAAAGTAATTTATTTCTTTGTGGTTGACCCATATTGCTATGCTTGGTTCTTACCACAATGACTCTTAATTTAGGGAACAAAATGATGGGCAATTAATCCTTTAACTATATTCAGCTGAATCCAGAGTTAAATTGAGGATGGATGGAAAGAAAAGGCCCTTGGCTGACCTAACCTCTGGACCTCCCAGAAAGTGCTCCCACACTCTAGGGACGCTCCCACCAACACCCATGAAGAGCTCCTAAACTGGCCCATCTCGGTCCCGAGTGGATTCTTACGAATGCACCGCTTTTCTGGGTTGTGGATAAGGGAGAGGTGCATAAGAGGGAGGTGTTGCTGGGAAAAAGAGAGATCGCAAAATGCATGTTTAGTAGTGATTGGAATATAGTTCTTATAGCAAAGAACTTTTTCTTAAATGCATCTTTAAAGTTGCAGTGCAGATTGGCTGATTTTGTTCATAAATAAAGAATAAAAGGAATGAGTGAGTGGGTAGCATGGAGACCTCACTTACAGGTCCACTCAATTATTCAGCATTAATTCGTTACGTGTCTATTATGTGCCAGGGATTTAATAACAAAAGGACTAAAACATGAGCCACGTCTTAGAGAGATCCAGGGTATACTGAATGAGATAAGCATGTAAACAAAAAATTATAGCAACACGATAGAATATTCACAAAAGATGCCTAAGGAAACATAAAGGGCAGAAGTATCTAATGCTGCCTGGAGGTCAGGAGAGACCAATCTGGAGGCAATGTTTGTAAGTTGAGTCTTGCAAGAGGAGTCTTGAGTTCTCCTAGAATATAGAACAGAGAAGGAAATTCCACGCAGAGGGAACAATATATGCAAAAACTGAGAGGTAACAGCATTGCTTGAGTTCCATGTAACAAACTGAGGGGTCACAGCGTATGTTTGATTCTCACTGCTTTGACCCTGAGGATGTTTTGAGGCTGAGGCTACGAAAATAAATGTTTAAATGGGAATGGGAACAACAGTAATTCATTTTTGTCAACAAGGCATTTTTGGCAGTAATTTCCTTTAAATCTTGATTAATTCCTTGATCAGTTAAACCATTTCCAATTATTGTTTTCCATTTTAAATTTTAATTAAATTTTTATAGAGATCAATTCTTTCTTCTCTGGGCAAATATTTACAAAATTTGATTCATCCATCAGCTTTTTGATCCTAATGATTCTATGGATTCCAATTTTTGCTAGTGGAGAGAGAGAGAAGAGAAGAGAAGAAAAAAGAGAGAGAGAGAATGTATGTGTGTGTGTGTGTGTGTGTA
Organism: Tapirus indicus; assembly: GCA_031878705.1. Lineage (NCBI taxonomy): Eukaryota > Metazoa > Chordata > Mammalia > Perissodactyla > Tapiridae > Tapirus > Tapirus indicus. Next base: position 150,206,913 of record CM062918.1, on the reverse strand, counting down.
TGTGTGCATGTGGCAATTACTTCAACAAATGCAATATCCCTAGGACAAATTTCGTTAAGTCTACATTTTACTGAGTATCATCTTACTTGTCAACTTTTATTTGTGTTGATTATTTCTCTTAATAATATTCATTAGAAATTGCATGAAAGACTGATGTCCATTTCTTATTTAATCAACCAGAAAACCTGAGAGAATTTCCTTGAAACAGTCTGGAACTGCTCTATTATTGTATTGGTCTTCTAATTTTTTGATAAACCTAGGTTCACTAACAGTCTGTGCTACTTTAGGTCCAAACAACAAATGGTAAATGTTGAAGACAAAATGTCCCGCTTCAGATAGAGCCCATCTAGGACATGTCATATCGCTGCTTCTTTTACCTCCCAGATTAATCCAAGGACCAGCTATGGCATGCCAGACTGCCTTTTGGGAATGTTATCATCCTCAAGAACATAATCACTCTATTAAACAGTGTATACTGATGGCGAAAGGATTCTTCAAGTCCATATAAGTCACGATTCAGTCTTAAATTAGGCATTCCATTCTTCCATGGTTCTCGGGATTCCATTTGTAAGCTCCAGGTACCATTTAAATCAGAACCCCCTGTGTTAAACCTATTTGTGTCAAGTTCAACCATTCCTTATCATCTGCTCTGTTCAGGCGTTTTAGTTCATTTATTTCCTGGAACTCAACCTTTACAGCTGTACTATCATTTTTATAGAATTAATGCTCTTCAGAAGTTATACAGAATTTATCATTTTTAAAAATTAAGACCTTCTTTTTTACTTTCGTCATTTCAAGGATAATCACCTTCACATATGACTTAATCTTCATAGACAAGATCTCCTAAATTTAGCACCTGATTAGTTATTAGATCATTAAGAAAGACTTTCAGTGAAGGGAAGTATCCTTCTCTGATGTGAATTAGTAGCTCCTAAAATGATGGTTCAATATGTCAAGATTTCACAGATATACTATTTACACTTGTCTTCACTAGAGAATCAGATCTAATGTTTGAAGTCCAATTAATTACATTTTCATTTAGAATTCTTGATCAAAGGACATTCTCATGCCTCCATATTGGTGTCTTTTTTTGTTTTGTTTTTTTGGTGAGGAAGACCAGCCCTGAGCTAACATCTGTTGCCAATCCTCCCCTTTTTGCTGAGGAAGACTGGCCCTGGGCTAACATCGTGCCCATCTTCCTCTACTTTACATGGGACGCCGCCACGGCATGGCTGACAAGCGGTGCATCGGCGGGCGCCCGGGATCCGAACCAGCGAACCCCGGGCTGCCAAGCGCGGACTAAACCGCTGCGCCACCGGGCGGCCCCCTCCATATTGGTGTCATAGGAGGAAGGAAACACCGTGAGAATTCATTAGCATTTTTTATCTTTATTGCATTTAAAGATAAATTTCAGGCATCTCTTGCTCTCTTAAATATTGCTGCTTTCCTCCACACCCCATATAAGATACCAAATGTCTTGAGACTGGTGGCCTCTGATGAAGAAAGGGCTCAGGGCTTACAGTTAATTAGTCCGATAAAAAATACTTCGTATAACTTCCTTTTCCTAATAGTCTCCATTTAAACAAAAAATTTTAAACTTTCATCTTCAAAGTATTGTTAGGCTTTATCTAAATGGTCTCAAAATCCTTAGGAAGAAAAAGTGAGAAAAGAAACAAGTTGATAATTCTCCAAATAACACAGCATGGCTATATCTACATTCTTTTTAAGGCAATTCCTAACTAAAGAGCTAGAGGATATCTTGGTATCTGTATATTAATTAGAAATTTAAACAACCAGATCCTTTAAAATATTCTATCTTACAGTTTGTACTGGCACCAGGATTTTCAATGTCACGTGCTCTCCTTTTGCTGAGGGGAGATTCTCCCTGGTCATTCTCCTGGGAGCACAGATGGGAGAGTTTCTGCAATGGTGATCTTGGCGTTATATAGACATGTGCATACATTATATAGACATGAACACACAATACAATTGTGTGTGTGTGTGTATTGGGAGAGGAAGTGTGGGGAGGTGGTGAGGAATAGAGAGGATAGTTCTTATAGCCTTTCCTTTGCGTTGTGACTGGCCCGGCGAGTAACTTGGCTGTCTACAATTCATCTTTTATCTGCAAGGCCCTGTAGGCAATGACAGAATATGTGCAGTTCATGTGCACGTGAGTTGGGAAGGAGCAGCATGCAATCACCACTGACAACGTTAGAATTTACACTCTGTTAAGTTACTGCAGCGTACAATGTGAGACAGCACTTTGACCGTAGCTCAATTTCACTGATTGCTGTAAATATTCAATGAGTACATGGCTGTAGAGAAACAGAGAACACTTCAATCTAAAATCAGTTTAGTCAAGTTGTCTGTACAGGCACAGGCTCCCCACATTTACCAGCAGCAACTGCTGATCAAAGATATTTTTCAAAAGGGAAAATGAGGAAGCTCTGCTTATTTCATGCTCAAGCAAAGGCCATTTTTTAAAAAAATAAACTTCTGCTTTTAGAATAATTTTAGATTTATAGAAAAATTGCAGAGGTGGTACAGAGAGTTCCCATGCACTCCATGCCTGGTTTCCCCTTTTGCTAACATCTTACATCAGTGTGGTACATTCATCCTAATAATTAACCAATATTGGTGCATTATCACTAACTATTCAGATTTCCTTAGTTTTCACCTAATGTCCTTACTCTGCCAGGATATCATCCAGGACACTACATCACATGTAGCTGTCACGTCTCCTTAGGCTCCTCTTGGCTGTGACAGTCTCTCAGACTTTCCTTATTTTTGATGAACTTGACAGTTTTGAGGAGAACTGGTCATGGATTTTACAGAACATCTTCAGTTGGATTTGTCTGATGTTTTCCTCACGATTAGCCTGCAGTTATGGGCGTTGGGGAGGAAGACCACAGAGGCAGAGTGCCCTTTCCACTGTACTTCCTCAAAGGGAGGTCCTATGGACATGGACCTTATGATGACTAATGTTCACCTGGACCCCTGGCTACGGGAGTGATTGTCAGGTTTCTCCACGGGAAGGTCACTCTTTCCCCCCCTTTCCCATACTGTACACCTGGGGAGGAATTCACTATGTGCAGCCCACACTTCACGAGAAGGGAGCTACGCTTCACAAAGGCCAGTTTTTACGTGGGCAGATTATAGAAGAAGTCACTACTTCCAAGCTTGTTCTCCACAAGTGGCACCTTGTAAATTCTGTCAGTTGGTTATGCTATAGCTATTCACTCCCCATCTCTTGCTAATAGAGCCCTGATTTGGTTCAGTTATTAAGTGGCCATGGGCAGAGACTGTCACCTGTTACCCTTTCCTCCTAGGCATGTGGCTAAACTACATCTCCCAGGCTTCCCTATTTCTGACCAATAGAATGTGGACAAAGGGGATGTGTGCCCACAGAAACCGCCCCTGCAGCCCAGCTTCTCCCCAAGGTTGTTCTCCAGGTAAGCAAATAGCGATACCATATTTTAACAATTCTAATATGTATATTAAAAAAATTCAACTTCTCTGACATCAGTGGAACCTTATATGTGTTGAAATGTAGTAGCTTAAGCCAAAGCGGCAGTTTCATTTTCCTCACCAGTGATGGGTTCTTGCCAATGTGATGGTAGGGGAAGCTTCTGGGGTCCCTGAGAGATGTTTTCTCAGTCTTAAAAAGGAGCACAAAAGAGGGATTTTTTTTCCCTTTCTGGCTTAAGGACTTATGTGAGTTGCTGTTGCTATCTTGTGACCACAAGGAAATGAACCTGGGGACCGAAGTTGACATGTTGAAAATGGCAAAGTGGAAATATGGAAAGAATTTGGGTATTAAATGATGCTGTTGATCTTGGACTCATCCACGATGGAATCAGTATTTCTCTGAACTTCCTGACATATGAACAATAAGTCTCTTAATTTTAAATCATTTGAGTTATCTGCAACCAAAATCATCCTAAAAGATATAGTGAGTAAAGAAAGCAATGAGACAAAGCACCTTCAGAAAGTCTGTCAAGTGGCATTGTGGAAAAGGTACTGGAACAGGAGTCAGGGGAGGTAGGTTTAGTCTGCACAGCTGCCAACAGGCTATATGATATGGATTGAGTGACCATCTCTCTGGGCTATGGTTTTCTTATTTCTAAAATAAAGGATGTCCAAGGCCCTACCAGTTCTAAAACACTTATTTCTTGAATGGATCTAGATCAAGCTCTTCTGTTACATTAAAGTAAGGGAAAGCTCAAAGACTTAAATACCAGGCCTAAGTTGTCTTCCATAGATAGTGCCAAAACCTCATCTCTGATTTCTTGACTACCAGTCCAGCCTGCTTTTTTACTTACACCCCTCCGAGAAGGCATTTGTTAGAACACATGTGATTCACACAAAGGCGTGAGTTATTTAAAGATTGTACTAGTCAGGGTCCTTTGGTGGTAAGAGACAGAAACTCAACTCAAACGAACCCAAGCCAAAAGGGAATTTATTGGTTTACATAATTGGGAAGTCCTGGAATTAATTTGGCTTCACACATGGCTGGTTCTGAGAGTCAAACAATGCTTTCAGGTAGCTCTCTCCCTCTTTGTTCTGGGGACCAGTTTCATTCTGAGTCAAGATCTCTCCACAGAGGGAAAGATGGACACTCACGGCTTGCAGGCTTACACTGTTCTCACGGGTCACCATCTTAGAGGAATCACCTCCCTTGTAGGGGTCCTATGTTGTTTGCTTAACAAACTTTTGGAAGAAGAATCACAGCTGTCCTAATCCATATGATGGGAATGGGCTCAACTCCCCCTCCCACCTAGGGAGGGTGGGATGCATCATCCAGTTGACAGGTCAGACTGTTCCATCTCCCTGGCCACGTTGGTTGATTTAGGGAGGGGCCGTTTCAGGGACTTTCACAGGGAAGATAGTGATTCGACATGAAATGACCTATCAATTACTTTGAAAAGGGACTGGTAGTAGTAAAAATAAGAATTTACCTCCCTCTAGATGAATAATATAAGTCAATCCACTAGAAGGTACTTGTGAGATAGGCTTTGGTGTCTCCGCTTTGATAATTTTGAAAGCTATCAGAATAATTTTCCATTTGATTGAGGTTTTTTTCTCTACCTCAATGCTCAAGCACAGCTAGTGACCATAATGATTCTGGATAGTTCCTGAGGTGGTCTAAAGGTGAGGCTCTCAAACTCGAGTCCACATCAGAATCACTGGGGGCCACAGAAACACAGACTGCTGGGCCCCTCCTCCAGGGTTTCTGAGTCAGGAGGTCTGGGGTGGAGCCTGAGACTCTGCATTTCTTACAAGTTCCCAGGGACCTTGCTGCTGGTCGAGGGACCACACTCTGAGAACCACTGCCTAGAACATTCATTGGGGTTCTTACATGTGCATCATTTAGACATACACATCATCACTACAGAAGACGAACCTTGTATTATTATGTACTGTTATATTCATCATTACAAAGGAAGAATACTCTTATTTCTTATTCTAGGCACAGAATAAAAGTTAGAGTAAACTAGGTGTCATTTCGGAACTGGGGTTTTGAGAGAGGCTTTCGATCTGAGCTTATCAAAGGATTGACCTGCAAGTCATTCCATGTGCACAGGAACCATCTGGGCATCTTATTAAAATAGAGAGATTCTTGGTCAGGGTTGCTGGGTGGGGGCCTGGGATTTTGTATTTCTGGCAAGCTGCTGGTAGCAAAGCTAGCTCACATCAACAAGGCTAGCCTGTACAAATTCTGGGGAAACAAAGGGTTTTCTGCATCTCCAGTCCCAGCCTTTAAACGTACGATGCCCGTGGGTGGGAAGATGGCTTTCTCCGAGAAGATTGATGGGTAGTTGGAAGTGGCCTCCACTTTCTTTCCCTGTCCTCTCCTTGAAGGCTGCCCTCAAGATGCACATTTTAGCCTTTCTTCTCGGCAGTTTAGTTCAGATGCCCCAACTTTTGGTTTAGGTAGAACCTCACTGTGACACTTTTATAATTTAGGTTGAAATTTTTTGTTTTGTTTTGTGAGGAAGACCAGCCCTGAGCTAACATCTGTTCCAATCCTCCCCTTTTTGCTGAGGAAGACTGGCCCTGGGCTAACATCCGTGCCCATCTTCCTCTACTTTATATGGGACGCCGCCACGGCGTGACTGACAAGCAGTGCGTCAGCGGGCGCCCGGGATCCGAACCTGTGAACCCCGGGCTGCCAAGCGCGGAGTAAACCGCTGCGCCACCGGGTGGCCCCTAGGTTGAAATTTTAACCTTGCCAACCAACACTTTGTGATTAAAGGACCTAGATTCAAGTTCTCTGGTGACTGCCTTTTACACATGTCCAAATGGCCTTATTTTTTAATTGGCTTGTTATGCTGTACATAAAGCCCATTTGCCCTACAGTGGCCATGCCTACTACAGCTCCTGCTGCTGCTTCTTTCTGCTCCATTCTCACTCTCGTTCTTATCATTTTACTCTTGTGGTCCAAGAACGTCTGTTTTGGATTACTGTCTCCAAAGGATAAAGTAGCTGGATTTCTTAAGCAGTAGTGTTTACACAATTTGGGAGTGAACTTGAATTTTCAATCAAATCCTTACTTCCTTGCTCAATGACCCACTGTAGCTCCCTAGTGCTGCCACATCAAGGCTGTATTCCTCTGCCTGCATTTAAAAGCAATAATTTCTAGTGGCCTGACATCTAGCATGCTATGGGTCTTTATAAGTGTCTTTTCTAATAGATAAGGACCTATGTTATCAGACTAGTGATAATGTAGCCAGTGGCCAGCCTGGCTCAGTGTTCTTCTTGAGCTAAAAGCTGCATAACATAAGAGAAGGGCTCAGTGGGAGTTCTCTATCCCAGAACCATAGCTGGCCTCCCTTTCCCCCAAAATCCTTGATTGTTCTGTATTAATAAGAAACAGGCCAAATTCTTTAATCAGTTTCCTTGAGTGAAATTGTTCCGCTTGAGCCTAAAAAGGATGCATCTCTTAACTTAGAATAAATGAGTGGGAGTTGCACAAAGGCAAATGAAACTCTAGTGCATCCATTCTTATGACTGTTGACATCTATGGACATTCAGTTCAGTGCTGAATTCAATTTAATGTTGAATCACTTCCGGAAATCCGAAGCGTTCTCATTACACATGGGTGAGTGTGTTTCCTCAAGGAGGTACAGACTTTGGCATCTCCTAGATGAGTGTGACTCACCACTGTGTCTGGCTGCTATACAAGTACGTATTGTTTTGTTGAATAAGAGGGTAAAAAGCCACATAAAACATTGCAGGCTACAAATGGCCGGGGAATAATTTGACTTGCCTTGATGCAACTTAATTTACACATTGGACTTCTAGAAAAGAAACCAACAACTCTTCCATAAATACAGCCTAGTCTGGGCACAAGAACCATGAATGGTTTTGATTATTATTTTTTTTAGTTGAATTCCCCTTGCCACTTTTTTCAATTATAATATTTTTAAGATAAAATAAAACTACTTGAATGCTGGGAGAAAATTAAATAGAATGAAAACAGGGTAAGAGGGGCTTGCAGTAGGCAAAATAGAAGAGGAAGACAAAGAACATAGATTATTCTCAGATTTCTAAAACATTGCCATTTATTCTCAACTCTACTGAATAAAATATACTTTCTTCTTTGCAGGGCTGAAAATTTTTTGTTTCTAAAACTTCTGATTTGCAGCCATATATAAGGTTTGACATATTGTCTCCAGAAAGAAAATATAAAGAACTTGTTTTTCAAGCTCAGATCACATCCAGAGGCTATTGCTTTAAATAGGAGGATCATGCTGGTTTTACAAATTATGCTTGTTCTATACAATGCCAACATCTCTGGAATTTTCTATACCTGAGGCTATTTGGATAAACACTATGTACAGAGATCCTAATCGAGCATTTGTAATAGGGAAGGAAAAAAATTAGACTACAACTAGAATATCATCAGGATATTTCCCAACATGACGTGTGCATTTGTCCTGAAATATTCAGCTATGTGATGCTAGAATGTCTTCTAGGGGGAATCTGAGTTATTTGGAACACTTACAAGTGGATAATGGACATGGATATACATAGCCCTGGTCTGAATTTGTTTCTATACAGAAACAGAATTAAGGAAAAGCAAGAGACAGCCACAAAAATATGTTCTGGAGCTGTTCCTGATTGCCCATCCCCTGGGGCCACGGACAGCCTTGATGTCACATAGGGTTCAGCTGTACAGCGGAGTTGTAGTTACAAATTTCTGTCCTTTTCTTTATTTCTCATACATTCTAAACTTTGTTTTTGGTATTTCAGTGCACTTTTTAAATTCTATACATCAATTAATTGTAACCTCTAGCTCCCTTTCTGGAAGATAATTTAACAGCACACTGGAATTTTGCTGTGGTTTCATATAGTGCTAAGTTTTCTGAGACATCCTTTGGGTTGTAGATTATTCCAGCTCTCGTTGTCCCATCAGGTCAGCGTTCCTGCACCATGCTGAGGGTAGAGCAATCTTTGGTGAGCACCAGGCCTTGGATCCACTCCCCCTGGGGCACCTCATGGCCATTTTCCCTCATCTCCTGCCAAGTCCTCCAGGTGGTGCCAGGAGAGAGTGGAAACCCATTTTCCTCCCTCCCCACTAGGTCTAAAAATGTCTTCCTAGTCTGGCTGAAATCTCTCCCTCTTCATACTCTCTCCTCTTGCATGTGCTGAGGCTTTTAGAAATAAAACCTGGGAAGTTCTGTCTCAGACATCCCACAGGCAGGGAAGCCCAGCCTGGAGTCTTCTACCTGCTTGAACGCAGGAACAGAAAACGGAAAATATCTCAAAATATTATCCTGACACAAATATTTTCTTGTTTTGGGTTCTTCAGTTCCTGGATCTGGACCATAATGTCTGATTTTCACAACACAACTTGGATATGAACGACTTGTGGGAGTTGAAATCCAGCTTGCCATAACATTGGTTAAGAAAGACGGATCTCATGCGCATGGACTTACAGTTAAAGGTTGGGGCTTGAAGCCTGCCCCTTACTACTCCCTAGCATGAAGGGAACTTTCCTAACATTTTCCCTCCTCGTTCCTTTTTTTCCCATCTCTACTACTACTTAGTTTTGGCCTCTATTGTCCTTCAGTTGGACCATCATAATAATCTCCTAACTGATCCTTCTGTCTCCAGTGGTACCCTCTCCAGGTTATCATCTATCTTAATGATATAAACAAATATGGTCATCTAAGGTCCTGGATCAAAACCATTCAATGGCTCCCCATTGACCAGAGGGCAAAGTTCAAACTTCATAGCAATGGTTCCAGACTCTTCCTGATCAGCTTCCTCATGCTACTCAGTGGCAGACACTCCCAATTGTCTTCCAAATTTCACTTTCTCTTCTGTTCTATATTAATATCACCACAAATTTTTAACTGAGTACATTAGCCACCACAACAGAATCTATAGAAGTCTTTAGCAGTAGTTGTGGCCATGTGACTAGTTCTGACCAATGAGTTGTAAGCAGAAGTGCCCTGTGGCAGCTTCTAAGAATCTCCCTTAAAAGAGAGCTGGCTTATGCCTTTGTTCCTTTTCTCTTTTCCTTTCTTCCCTCCTGCCACTCAGAATGTGGATGTGGTGCCTGAATCTGGAGTAGCCATTTTGGACCACAGACAGACCTTAGAAATGGAGGCCGTGAGCAGTGAAACAAGATCGAATGACTCTGAGTTCCTAAAGACCTCATTTCGCTGACCCACCGTGCCAACCCCAAACCTCCTTATGCCTCGCCGGTAGCATATTCCTAAAGAAACTCCTCTCCAGTCTCATTTTCCCTCCTTCTGTTCCCACAACCGTGCTGAGCTGTTTGCTATTCTCGAATTCATCATACAATTCCTTGCTGCTCCTCAGCTTTATGGTTTATCTTTCTGGCAAATTTCTTCCTGTTAAGACCCACTTCAAGGGTCCCCTCCTTTGAGAAGACTACTCATTCACAGCCAGGCAAATATGGTAATTCTTTCCTTTTTGCTATCACTGTATCTAGTACATCTGCCTAATAGAGCACTCACCTGCCACTATCAATGTGTGTTTTACACCCCAGACAGTGATCTCCTTCGGGTCATGACTGTGGGTTTTTTTTTTTTCATTTTTTCATATCCAGTGCTTAGCACACAATTGGATCCAAAAGTATAATTATTGAATGAATGAACAATTACATAAAATTCTCTGAGTCTCCATTTCCTCTTCTGTAAAATGACGACAATAATAACAATTCCCATCCTGTAGATTCTTTTGAGAATTACATGAGATGAGAAATGAGAAAGTTCTTTTTAAACTATAACACATTATCAAGAAAACTAAGATATTGTGGTTTATCCAAATTTCTATTACCTGGTCAATCACTCTGCACAAATATAATTTCTAAAGAATCCAGAGCTATTGATCTACTTCAAATCTATAGGAAATGGCAACAAAGGATGAATTGGAATGAGGGCACATTTCTGATCTCAGCAACATAAAAATTAATAATATAACCAAGGGTTCTTAAGGTCGATTTAATTTCTATTGCTAGATAGTTAAGTAAATTTGAGTCCAGCTATCCTACAAACCCTTAGATCTAGGTAACCTCTTTAGCTGCTGGACAAAGTTCAGTGCAAAATAGCTATACTTAAGTTAAAGCAAAAATAATTCGTGTCAAACAGCCTCCACTTGCTGAAACCACCTCTAGATCATAGAATAGGCGTGAGAGCCAAGAACTCAGGACGTTGACCATTTCTCCACGTCAGCTGCTTTAAGAGAACACGGGATGATCCGAGCTGGAGCCGGACCAGAGGCAGGATGTACTCTTGTTCCTGCCAATATAAACCTGAGCAGCCAGGGAACTCTGGACATCCACTGGAGAAAGTGAACCCTATGGGGCGATGGGCTTGCTCAGCCCGTGCTCACTTCCCTCTTGGGACTTGTATTCTGAGCTCCGCATCATCATAAAGTCGTTCACCAGAGCCACTGTGTGATTCTGATTCTGCTACGGTTCTTCAACCATCTGCTGACCCTAGATCTTTGCTTTGGTTCTTTAAGACTTCCCAGCACCAAGCTCTCTGGGATGTCTGGAGTCTAAAAGTCCCTTTTCCCAGCAATCAATTTGCTCCCACCACTCCCTTGGAATCCAGTCTTGTTTTGCCTATATTTTCCGGTCTGTGGGGGTGGAGGGGGGGGTGAGGAGGGGTAGGTTTAATGTCACCTCTTATATTATGAATCAGTGACATAGGCTTTTAAAGCCAAAAGTATTCGTAAGATGTCCTTTTAAAATATGGAAGATTTAACTACCTTCACTCTTCCATTTAAACTGATTTCAGAAGGAAACGGAGGGTTCAAAGGGAAGTTCGGGCTCTTCTCCTCTGTATATTTGCAAATGCACAAAGCTGGGTCTGTTATGTCCTGTCTGAAAGGCTATCTATTTGTACAGCTTTATGCATCTCTTCACAGAACACCCATGAAGTCACAGCTCATATTTCTGCTTTAAATATTCGATCTTTTGGCTTTAAATGCCCATAAGGGTTATTTGTCAAAGCAGATCTTAAACCTCACCCCACAGCTCTGCAGCAGATCTTGAAAGTAATGCTGTAGGGGTGGGAAGGAAAGGGTGGGGGAGATGGGAAAAGTCAGCCACTCAGCAAGCATTTATTGAGTGCCAAGTATGTGCAGAGCAGATGGCATCTAGTAAGAGGTATGTGAGGGGATAACAAAGAAATGGCATACGTGTTCTTGCCCTCAAGATGAAGGAGACAGAAACATAAGCACTGTTTCTAGTTCAATCCTAGATCCACACATTTTAACCTTGTTTTCTGAAGAGCAGGAACCAGCAAGCTGGGGCATGTATGAACATCTTAGCAGCAGCTGTGTGTGTGCATGGGCACATGCGTAAGCATGTGTGGGAGAGAGTGAGAGAGGAGAAAGGGTGTGTGGGTACAGGGTTGGGATTGGGGTGAACAAAGAGCCATGCCTTGTGTGGAAGGTCCTTTCTTGATGTGTTTTCTCAATCATCTTCTGATCCAAGATGTCTTCTTTTTGTTTTCCGAGGCCCCAGCAGCAAGCTCCTATGTTCTTTTTACAGCAATGCATTTGTTCCCACCATCTTCCTCATCCTTGGGATCCGGGCTCTTTGTTTTTCCAGACTCCTGTTTGTTTTGGTCTTACGTGAAGAAAACTTTCCTTGCCTCTCCTGATCATTCGTTTCTAGCCCGTCTCTTCAGTTCTGAACTGTGTTGCAGCCAGACACTTGGAAGAACACCTGCTGTGCATGGGCTGCATGGACCCAGGAAGGCTGTCTCTGTGTGCTCAAGCAGATGTGTTCTCCCTTGGCCTGCCCTCGCGCTGTGAGTGGAAATCTGGATACACCGCAAGGTCCTGCCGAGCCATTAGGGAGGCATGCAGAGTAGTGAAGAGTTGGGCAGACTTGTATCTGAATCCCACTTCCACTGTTAACTACCTTGTAAAACTTTATCAAACCACATTGAGCCTCAGTTTCTCCATCTGTCAAATGGAAATTCTCTCACAGTGTTATTATGATAGTTAAATGAGTTAATGCATATAAAGTGCTTAGCACAGAGTAAGCAACTCAATAAAATTTTAGCTGGTATAATAATATTAATATAGTTTTCATTAATACTCATGCATTTGCCTTGAGACTTTTCTTGAGGCCTAAGATGCATTCGTTCTGTCCTACAAAGTATATGACTAAGAGAAAAACAGGAAATGTGACTTACTCCATCCATTAAACAAGCTTTTTTTAAGTGCTGACTGCATTGCCAAGCACTGTATTAGATCCCTCCCTCCTGCCTCGCTTCCTTCATCCTTCCACAAACATTTACTGTGTGTCTATGAGGTGCCAGGCATTGCGTTAGATCTTAGGAAAATAGCAATGAGATAGACATATGTGTCCTTCCATCACAGAGCTGATGATCCTGGGGGAAAGAAATATATTACTCAAGTACACCCAAGTGGAGAACCGGCGATAAGTTCTAGATGCTACAATACTGCTCGTGGGATATGAAGATCTCCTCAGATCTGCAGGGTCAGCAAGACCACCATGTTATGAGTTTCCATTTATGAAGCTTCCTTCTGCAGTTAATAGCTTCAGTGCCTTTACAAAGAGGACAAAGGGATGGGGAACTCGTATTTATTGATTATCAGTTATCTGTGAGTGCTAAATGTAATCTCATTTAATTCTCACAAGAACCCTATAAAATAGGTCTTATTTCTATCTCTTTTTCCATATTATGAAATTGAGGCTCAGAGAGCTTAAGGAATTTATCCAAATTTGCACGTAAGGCTCATATTCAAAGCCAATGCTACCTGATTCCCAGTGGTATTCTCAGTTTGGGCATGAATGATATAACCACTCATAGAAAGTCACAAGAAAGAGTTTATTTCCACCTGTGCATAGTATATTTTAATTTATATAACCACTGCAAGCCTGAATAGTCACACAATAATCACAGTTTCACTTATAAAAATCCAGTTATAGTGCTTGTATCACAAATTGCATACAATTTATTCTGGGCTCTACGACTCCCTTCACTTTTTTGCCCTAAATCTATATTTCTTTGAAATTCTTTCCATATACCATAGTTTAAATTAATGAGCAATAAAGGCCGTTCAAGATGCCACAAACAGGAAAATGATAATATATGTATCACTCTCTCTAAGATTATAATTTTGCTTCCCTGTACTCATTAGAAGCCCTCTTTTCAGCACAGCAAACTTACAACATTTGCCTTCATTCAAAGTGCCTAAAATTAAACCAATCATCTTCCTTTAGGACTGGAGTAATCTTCCCTCTTTCCTATTGCTTTCCATGGAGCCATCTCTTTTCCCAGGCACCTGGGGTCCAATCCCTCTAGCCATCTTTGACTCCTCCCACCTCCTCGCTCTCCCATATCCAGACAAGCATCGTTTATCACGAGAAGAGCTTCTATATCAAATGACACTATGCATTCACTCTCTCATTTGACCCAGTCTTCATAGCAGCCCCGTAAGTAATTGTTATCAATTCCATTTTACCAATGAGGAAACTGAGCTTCAGGAAGTCAGAAGCTGATCATCAGTGAAGTGAAGATTTGAACCCAGGTCTTTATGGACCACAAAGTACCATCCATTCTTCCCTCATCATCTCCTGTTCATCTCTTCCCTTTCCTTGCTCACGAACTCACTTTGAATCAGACTTGCATTTTTTATGCTCAAATGAGTGCTACAATTTCCTGACCATTTTCTTTCTGCAACTTCAATCCAAATTCTATGCCCCACACCAGATATATCTTCCCAACCATTCACCATTTTCCATTGTCTAATGCAGTAGTTCTGATGCTACTAAAAATCAAATAATAATGGTGTTTCAGTCATTTACAGAAAAAGGAAATGTTTATTTCTTGAAGTAATGTTCTATTTTAAATATCTCTCCCTTAAGTTTTTTTCTTAAACTTTCATCCTGATTGTCAGCTGATCTGAGTACATATAGTTATTTCATGTTGCCTGCAAATACTATGGTTTCTAGTGTCTCTTTCTTGTGTCAATTTGAGATTCACAGTCCTAGGTAGTAAATGCGAAAATGATGCTCAAGACCCTTTAAACTCTGTTCCCAGGTCACTTCTACACTCTCCAACCCGACACGCAGTGGGTTGAAGTTTGTAGCCTGCTGCAGGCATGCAGAGTACTCAGTCAACATCGCACTGCCCATCAGTCTCCTCGTCGCTCACAGAATGCACTCTGCTCTGGCACATTCCTGTGTTTTGCCCATGCAGGACCCCTTGCTCCCAGCTTCTTCCTTTCCTCTCCTTTTTATTATGTTCTAAAAGATAGCAGTTAATATTTAGTGAATGCTTCTGATGCTCCAGACATCCCAAGGGCATTGCATGTATTAACTCATTTAAGCTTCCCAGTACCTTACCAGTGGGTGTTAGCAAGAGCTCTTTCTGGGCCTCAGTTTCTTAGTTTGTATAATAAAGATTAAAATAATACTTATCTAATAGGATTGTTGTGTATGTTAAGTGAGTTAATACATGAAGTGTCTAGGACGTGGGAAGCACTTAATAAATATTAGCAATTATTATCATTATGCCACCTTCTTATTGTGGAAATTTAAATCTCATGTTTATTAACGACTAACCAGTAGCCAGTAAAGCCGAGGTGTGAACTCAGCCATGTCTCCAGAGTCTGAGCTCTCAAACACTGGGCTCCACTACCTTCTTTACTCTTTTTCCTACTTACTCGAATATCCCACCCCCTCTAGGAAGACTTGGTCACTCATTCATGTTCCCAATATCTCCTTTGAATACATCATGATATGCAGCATAGTGGTACCCTCATATAAGACCTTAAATACGGGAAATAATTTCCACCTTTGTTTCAGCTGTATTAACAATTAGGGAGGGACAGACCTATGCAAATGACATCATTTTTCCACTTCCTACTTGTGCTCCGGGCCCCCAAGACCTCCCCTGGGTTCAGTGATTTGCTGGGAGGGCTCACATTACTCAGCGTATAGTCATAGTTATAGCTAAGATTTATTACAGCAAAAGGATGCAGAGCACAGTCAGCAAAGGGAAAAGGTGTGTGTGGCAAAATCCGGAGGAAACCAGGCACAAGCTTCCCAGAGTCCTCTCCCAGTGGAGTCACACAGGATACACTTAGTTGAAGTCCAGCAACGAGTTGTGACAGCACACGTGAAGTGTCGTCTCCCGGGGAAGCTCAGTAGAGAATCGGTACCCGGGGTTTTCAGTGGGGGCCAGCCATGTGGGCACTCTCTGCCCAGCACGTAATAAATTCCAGACTGGAAATTTCTTTCTTCACTCTTTCTGGGAATAATGAAAGCAGCTGCTGCACATGAACCACGGTGCTTGGACAAACAGTCTAGGCACAGTGGTCAGTCTTATCAGATCTGGGAATGGTGGGAACTCTCCTGTGATCCTTATTTTCATATGTCAGCTTGGAGGGTGTTTTGGGATGAGCTTAACATTTAAATCAGTAAATTTTGAGTAAGCAGATTACTCTCCATAACGTGGGTGGGCCTCATCCAATCAGCCAAAGACGAGACTGGAACAAAAAGACTGGCCTCCCCAGCAAGAGGGAATTCTCAGGCTGACTGCCTCTGGGCTTCGAATCAGCTCTCCTAGGTCTCCAGCCTGCCAGACACACTGCAGATTTTAGACTGGCCAGCCTCTATAATCACGAGTCAATTCATTATAATAAATGTCTTTATACATATATTTGTGCATGCAAACATCCTTTTGGTTCTTTTTCTCTGGAGAACTCTGACTAACACACCTCCCCAAATCCAAGTTCCCAATGCCAGTCAAAGGTCAACCTTGCCAGCAGGTCTTCCTAAGGAGAGCAGTCTCCAGTCTTCTGTGTTAACTCTTTTCTGCACAGGGCTAACTGTTATAGCAGCGGAAGCCACCAGGCGGTAACACCATGGAGCAGCAGAGCCCATGAATAATGAGAAACTATGAGGTGGAGAGAAAGCGAATAGAGAGAAGTTGGCTGGTAGTGGCAGAGAAGGGGAAGCAGCAGACAGGGGGTCCTGGAGTTGTGGCTTCGCTGTGAGAGTGGAGAATCTCCATAGGAAACAGGAGATGTCTGTGGCTGGGGAGCAGAATGAGAAGGTAACAAGATGCTCCTTTCTTCCACAAGACCTGACAACATAATTGTGGTTTGTGGTGGATTAAAGATGGCCAGAAATTCTTTGCCACTCCTAACATGAAGATGTAGAATCTGTTTCCCCTCTCCTTGAGTCTGGGCTGGCCTGTGATTTGCTGTAACCAATAGAACACTGCAGAATTGACATTGTGGCTGTTCTAGGCATCAGCCTTAAGAAGGCCTGGCAGCTTCTGCTTTTGTGCTCTTGGGAGCCATGAGTCACCACATCATGAAGTCCGACCACTCTGCTGGAGAAACCACTTGGAGAGAAAGAGAGAGAGAGAGATGCTGGGCCAGCTGCCAGCTGCGCTAGCTCTCCCAGCTGAGGTCTGTGCATGTGAGTGATGCGTGAGAGCAGCTGAGACTCCAAGGGACAGCACCTGCATGAGTGACCCCAGGAAAGAGCAGTGGAAGAATTGCCCTGCTGAGCCCCAATCATATTATAGAATCATGAGCAAATAATAAAACGTTGTCACCTTAAACCACTAACTTTTAGGATGGTGGATTTCATAGCAAGAGACGACTGGTAAAGTGGCTGAAACGGTCTGAGAGCAGGCGCTTCATTGCGATGGTGGGGCACCAGAGTAGAAAGCTAGAGATGTCTGTGGCTGGGGCAGCAGGATGACGCCTTGAGACTACACACAGGGTACTCTTTTCCAGTTTCCACTGTTTCACAACACGGACATGTGTCACTTCACAGAGGAAACAATCTGTACCCTTCTGAATTAAGCTTTACCCTTAGAATCTTTTCCAGACCTTCCCAACCCTCAAACCGAAGCTTGTGAACAGTTGATTGGGATCCCATGCGCAGTGAGTCATGTCTGTCTTCTGAATGCCTGCTGCCTTAGTGGAGACCTTAGATCATCCAAGTCCAGGCCCTGGAGCTCATCTCTTCCTTTGGGGAGCCAAAACACAATGTACAACCGCATCTCCGCAAAGATTCTCAACATGTGCCTGAGTATGTACGTGCAGGATGCCAAATCAGTGAGTCCGGAAATGTAATCGTTACCCCCAAAACTGGTCAGACTGATTTTATTGACAGACTTGATGGGTCATTTAGTCGTAGCAGAAACTGGACCTATGACTGCTTGTGGCAAATATTTTCATCTCTCTTTTATAGATGAGGAGACCAAGAGGGAGAGATGAGAGAGAAAGAGAGATCCCATCAATTACCAGAGCCACTCAACAAGCCAAAATTGAAAGCAGGGACATGATCCAGGGCTCCCGAATGTCTCTTCAGGGCTTACTCCACTATTGGCAGCGTTCATTTTCATTGATAGGTTTGTATATTTCTCTGCTGGAGAGGACATAGGTACAGCCCAGCATTTTTTTTTATTACCTTATACAAAATATATTTCTTTTCAGTGGTATCACCGTATCACCCTGGACACTTGATTAGTTTCTTATGGGCAGTCTCAGACATCTCCTGGGAAAAAAAAAGTTCTGGTAAGAAATAAGTTCCCAAAGGACCATGTGTTGAGAAAGAACATCTAAGCCCAGCCAGTGAGAGGAGCGTGGGGAGGCTCTCCTGCTGATAATCTCGGGAGAAAGAATTGCCTGACTTAGAAATATGACATTTTTCTAGGCCACCTCATTTTATCTGATAAAAAATGACCACTTTCCAATACGTTCATATTAAAGAAAATAAATGAAAACATAGCTAGGAGGTAACCTAGAATGGTAAATCAGAGTGAGTAAAATCTACGTGTGCATATCCAGTCAGTAGACACTCTGTTTTATTTATAGCATATGGAGAATTCATTGATTCACCCATGCATCCATCCATTCAACAAATGTTGATTGAACACCTACCACGTGCAAAGCCTTATGGAGACACATTAGGTAGAAACCGTACTTCCTGCTCTCCGGAGACCGCTTTTACAGTCTCATAAAGGAGATAAGACAAGATGTGAACACAAAGAACTATGATCAAGGTAATAAATGAGTAAGTACCACAGGAGAGAAAAATAAGGTGAGATGAAAGTTCAGAAGAGGGAGACATCACTTCTGGCCAAAAGAAATAGAGAGTAGAATGATTTCTTCAAAGTATAATCTATCACCCCCCGACTCCCGGTTTAAAAGCCTCACACGGTTATTAGCTATATGACCTTGGGCAAATCATAAATTTTCTGTGTCTTAGTTTGCTTATCTTTTAAAAGGAAGGGTTGGACTGAATGATCTTGAAGGTCCTTTCTGCTCTAAAGTACTGGGATACATAATTTTTCATGAGAGGACCCAGCTAAATACGTGACAATCTATTCTTTATACAACCAAAGTAACTCTTTAAACCTAAATAAGATCATATTACCCACGGGTTAAAACCCTTTCATGGCTGCATTTCAAAGAAAAACCAAACTCCTTTTGATGGCGCACAAGGTCCTGCAGTGTCTGGCCCTGCTCTCCCTCTAACCCCATCTCCCAGACCTCCTCCTCTCACCCCTGCTCTCCCATCACAGGAACCCCTTTTCCATTCCCAATGCTCCAGTCAGGACCTTCACACATGCTATTTCTTCTGCTGAAAATGTCTTTCCTCTTCTCTTAAAAAAGTATGTGTTATGTGTATATGTGTGTGTGTAATTTTTATGAAAGGAATAAATGGGCACAATTTAAAAGAGTCAAATGAAACTATAGAATTATAACCCAAACCCTGAAGGCTGGGAAGCTGGGAGGAGTAGAAAGCGTGTCCTAATATTTAGACTTGTGCTTAATCCCTGGTTTCCATCCACCTCTCCCCCACTTTCTCTGGGTCTGGCCTCCTGGCTATGGAGCCACTCAGATTTTCCATGGAATAAAAATCCTCTGGAATCCTGGCAGGCTGAGGAAAGGACAGTTGCCTGGATGGGTGGGATGGAGGAGAGAATCTGGGGGTCTAAGTGTGCTTTATGCTGACTTTCAAACCATTCTCCTGATTTCCTTCCCACACCTCCACCCCTGCCTGCCACACCTCAAGTGCCTTCCATTCCTGGGACTCTCCTGGAGAGCTCAGAGCTGGGACTGGCTCCTTTCACATCAGCATCCTGTCTGCAAGCACATGGTATTCAGCATTCATAGTTTTGCTAAGTCTTCCGTCTACTTTTTATCTTCCAAAAATGTGTTCATTCTTTGCAACCACAGTGATCTCTCTCTTTACCCATTCTCTTTTGCTTCTGAGTTTCTTTCTCATTAATTCTTTTGATATTTAATTTTAATAGGCTTTGTGGAAGGGGTGAGGATGAAAGGATGTCTTATCTTTTCCATGTTTAACTGGAGTGACTCTTTCTTTATCTCATTTTTAGACTTTTCATCCTTTAGATATCAGGTCCAAAGTCAGAGGTGGACTTCCCTGACCACATGTCCAAGTAGATCCTCCTGGGCTTATCTATCAGAGCGCTATTTGCTCCCTTCATAACATTTAATACAATTTGAAGCATTTCCTGATTTGTTGACTTCCTAATTTTAAATGCATATGTTTATTGCTTTGTTTAAAGTCTGTTTGCTCTTACTAGAAAGCAAGCTCAGGGAAGGCGGGACCTTGTCTATCTTCCTCAACCAATTCATGCTGAGTGCTTGGCACCGTGTCTCCCCAGAGCAGAAGCTCAAGAATTCTTATTGATAAATGTTGACGAACATGAGGATCAAATCTCAGACTCCACTGACAGAGCACCACCAAGGCAATAGCAGCCTAGGAACTAGAAAAAAGACAAAGATGTAGCAAATTGCATAAAAGCATGGACTCTGGAGCTGGACTCTCTGTTTTCAAATCCTAGAACGATCACTCACATAGCTGTGTAAACTTGTGGACAAATTGCATAAAAATGGAGAAAACAACAGCACTCCTACCTCCTGAGACTGTTGTAAAGAGTAAAATGAGTCAAGGTTTGGACGGTGGCTAGCACATAGTCAGTGCTACATTAGTGTTGGCTGTTATGTATCAAGAATACTTGGCTTCGGAAGGAAGGCCTTGGCTGGGTGAGGATCGAAGTTTTGCTTTGAGAATTTAAGGCTAAACTTCCATAAAATATAAACAATTTGGCATTGCATGTCTGGAAGGTTTAGAATCCAATTTTGAATTCTGGGTTCTACTTAGGTTTTCGTTGTGCTCCCACTCATGTCCAAAAATTTATTAGGCAGGGCCCCCTGGGGTAGCCCCATAAAGAAGACTCTTCCCTGGGGACAAGGTATGGCAGGAAGGAAGGGGTGATGGATTGCAGGAAGGAGGCAACTTGATAGGCTTAAAATAATAGAAGGTTTGGAAGGAGTGGGGTGTGAGGATCAAGAAAGGGGGTCTGGGTCCCAGACAGGCTTTGGCTGAAATGCCAGCTCTACCACAACTAGCTCATGACCTTGAGCAATTTACTAGACCTCTCGGTGCCTCGGTTTCCTCAGCTGTCGCAAAGATAATAGTAGATGATGTACTTGGAAAACTTAGGACAGTACCTGATGCAGAGGAAGATGCTCTAGTATTTAAATTATTATCATTATTAAGATTAGTCAGGAGACCGGGGTTCTAATCCCACCTGTGAATCTGACTGGCAATGTGGCCTTAGAGGAGTCACTTTCCTTTTCTACGTCCAAGAGGCTCATCTATGAAACCAAGCCATTCTTCATATTTCTTTGCAGCTTGTGAGTCAGAATTCCGCCAGTGGCTATCTCTGGACACCTCCTATCACCACCTCCTACTCACACATACACACACACAAACTCCTGGAAGCCTAGGCCTTTTCCAACTTTTTCCAGGACAGTATTTCCAAATTTTGGTCTGCTGCTGTACAAAATTGACCTACACTGCATGTGAAGGGTCAGTGAAAGCCAGACTCTGTGACAGACCTCCTGATCCCCACCTCCTGGTATTCACACCCTTGTGTGGTCCCCTCCCACAGAGTAGAGCTGACTGGTGTAACCAATAGGAGTTTTCAGAAATGTCAGAGAGTCACTTCTGAGACGAGGTGGGAGACACAGGGAGGCTTTCCCCTTACTTCTGGACCCCCCACTCTGGAGGAAGCCAGCTGCCATGTCATGAGGACCCTCGAGCAGCCCTACAGAGAGGTCCACGTGGTGAAGAACTGAGACCTTCTGCCAACAACCGGCACTAACTTGCCAGGCATGAGAGTGACACGATCCTTCAGCCTCAATTAAACCTTCAGGTGACTAGTTCCGGCCAACACCTTGACGGCAACATCATGGGAGAAGGTGAGCCAGAGCCGCCCTGCTGAGTGCCCCCCAGCCCCTCACCCTCAGAAGCTGTGTGTCATGATTCATGTTTATTGTTGGTTCAGGCCTCCAAGTTTGGGACTAATTTGTTAGGTGGCAATCGATAACTAACACAGGGCTCCCTGGGAAGATGCTGGGGACAGTTGGGTCAGTTTACAAGTGCAGACCCTCTAGCTAACCTCAGCACTGGCTGACACCCTGGGAACCTTCTCCAAATCTCACTCATTACCTTCCCCTTCAGGTAGCAGGCTATTTCCCGGATTGTAACACTTTGGATTATAGTTCCTTTTGTTATTCTGAGGGTCTTTTGCATATCAAGGCATTATTCCAAGGTTTCTTGAATGCCCAGGCCTATGCCAGGGTTTGACAAGTTTCAAAGTCCTGCAGTTGCACAATTATGTTTCAAGGCCCTGAGAGGGGCCCATGCAGTGTGTCCACAGTGTCCTATGGACGATAATGTTTGTAGAAGAACAATAGTTAATGACAATGGTTAACACCACTGTCTCTTTCTACTTCAGCTTCCACTCTGTCATCCTGCCCTTCACGTTCAGTGACGTTAGAGTGGCCACGGGCATTTTTGGCATCCAGTTAAGGGAAAGTTGAGTTTAATTTAGATTTAGTGGGATATATTTTTGTGGGTCACAGGCACTTCTGTGTGGAGTTAAGCAATTTATGGCCTTCTCAGTGCTGGAATGGCTTCCAGCAATATTCCTGGAAGTATTGCTGTGCTGACACAAAGGGGCTTGACCAGAAGTTATATCATGCTAAGAATAGACCCTGTACCATGTTATAGAGGCACCAGAAGCATGTGAGTTGTGGAGGGGAAACAAGGTTCGAAATATCCAGAGCCAGAAGCTAATCTGTGAAAAGTTCTTCCAGTCTTGAGATGTGTAAGACAGCAAGCCAAAGATCAAGAAAGTTGACACCCAGTTAAAAATACCAAAAATTTAAAAATTTTATCATTCCACAGAATAAAGACAATTATTTTCCTGTTTTCTCTATAGAGAACAATATTAGTCATTTTCATATAAAGAAGTGAACAACCAAAACAAAAATGCAGCCAAAAAATAGAAATTAGGAAAACAAGTATAGAAGTGTGTCAATCAGTCCAACTATTATATTTTTCTGGATTTTGTGAAGTCTGAGGTATTTGCCAGCTTTTTAAAATTTGTAATGCAGCGTGATTTCTCTTTCTAAGTCAATATTCGCTTTCAAACCTGATTTTGTTTTCACAGCTTTGTGGTCTTCTTAAAGAGAGTCCTCAAGGTTCTGTTTTCTTCAGGCTCCCGAAACCCGGCTCTGCATCTGCTCCCTCCCCCTTTGCTCCAGATTCCTGCAGAAAGCTCCTTCCTTCCCTTTTTTTATTTTTAATATTTATTTATTTATTTTGGTGAGGAAGGCTGACCCTGAGTTAACATCTGTGCCCATCTTCCTCTATTTTGTATGTGTGACACTGACACAGCATGGCTTGATGAGTGGTGTGTAGGTCCGTGCCTGGGATCTGAACCTGCGAACCCCAGGCCGCTGAAGAGAAACATGCAAACTTAACCACTATGCCACCAGGCCGGCCCCTCCCCTTCGCCTTTGATCTGAGCTGCCCACCACCCTCTGCTCGTTTGTTGTCAATGCTCTCCGTGCAGACCCTTCATTCATGCTCGTAACACCATCAACAAGCATTGAAGTCTCCCTCCTTGAAGTCCAGTCTCCTACTGAAGCCCTCATGTTCCTTTTCTTTGACAGAAGCCCATGGCAGTCTCAAAGACCCCCCTGACAAGGAATGTTCTTACAAGTCTCTGTTATTTCTACCTTCCTCATGGCCACCGTCACCCTGTCAGCTCCAGGAGGGCGGGAAGCACATCTGAATCACTCACCTGTGCTTAGCACAAGTGCAGGCACAGCAAATAAGAAGAAATGTTGAAGAAATAAATGGGCACATAAATTACATATCTATTGGCATAAAAATTAGTCTTCATTTGTGTGATCAATCTCCACTTACAGTTCAAAATCTCCTTGCTCCAACTAGGCAAATTGCCCTGAAATCCATGAGCTTTGGGGGGAATCAATCTCTTTTCACCATAGGGACATGCTCTTTGCTTTTCCATTGTTGAGCTTCATCCTGAAGTTTTCTTCTTCTTCCCTTTTCTACCCTTTTCCCCTAGCCTCTCACACATGCACACATATGTACACACACACACACACACACACATACACACATGCTTATACTTATATGCACAGGAGGAATTGACGGTGGATTACCTGATGTTAATAAGTTATTTTATTTAACACTTAAATTTGTTGCCCAAGTTGCTGCAAAATCTGGCAACGGCGAGAAAAGAGGAAATCCTGTAGTCAGGAATCAGCAATGCCCTTGTGAAGGTAGGAGGGGACCCGCTCCCGCTGACAGTTTTGCAGATGAGAGACACTGATCTTAAAATGGGCCTCAGGAGACAAAATGCATGTTGAGGAATGAATCTGCTGGTTTCTCAGAGGTTAACAGGAAGGATGCCTTATTTTCCCAGCAATAACACACTTCCTTCATTGAGATAAGTGACCTCTAGTTTTATTTCCTTGCAAACTAGATTATAACCCTCTAAAATGAAACACCTCGCCCTATGATATTTTCATGGAATGGAGTGGACAGCTGTTGTATTTGCCTGTCCAGTATCCGTTACCTGTGATTCTGATAACAGTCCACTGGGTTTATGGTGGAAGGGCCACTCCATGCCTGGATCCAGGTGTACGCCCAGAACTCAACCTGTGTAAGACATTCTTATCCCAAAAATCAAAATCTGAATAAAGTGTCAAAAATGAAAATTGTTGCAATTTTTTAATCTCAACCCCCTTGGCTTGAAGAAAGTGCCCATTTATTCCCAACTCCAGATCCTCACAGCTGTTCCTATACCAAGGCCTGTTTTTTGGGGTTTATTTCACTTCCCATCTATGAGCTACTCCTTAACCTTTCAATTATTTTCTTTCTTTTCTTTTTCTTACATGTTCCGGTGTAGGTTTCTGTAGCCTGCAATCAAAGAACAGATAGATGAAGTGGATCTGAGATGTCAAGAAGGCCAAAATCTGGGGCCAGACCTAGTTTTCATTGTACAGCAGGAAAAGCTTGTTTCCCAGGGTGCCCATTTCTTGTCCATGTTCACCCTGCTGTGAAGCCACGAATTCCCTTCCCCACACCACTGCCTCCACAACACTCAGTGCCATGGTCCCCTCTCCAGTGTCTTCCTGGCAACACCTGGTCTCTGAAAAGGCACTGATATCAGCCATCACTTTTTCAGTCAATACTCTTCAAGCTCCTGCTCTGGGTCAGATGCTGTTTCAGGTGCTCGGGATGTATCAGCAAGATCCCTGCTGCAGTGGGGCTTTCATTCTAGTGGTGGAAAGCAGACAATAATCAAGTAAACAAATTAAAAATATAATTGGGCAGAGTGATAAGTATTATGAAGGGTGACATGACAGAGAATGACTGTGGTCTGGGAGGACTTCCCTGTAGAGCAGACATTTGAAATGGGGATGATTTGTGAGAACCAGCCACATCAAAATATGGGGCGGGGGGCGGGGGGTGGGGGGTGAAACAGCAAGTGCAAAGACCTTGAGGCAGGGGCGAGCACGCTGTGTTGTGGTGGTACCTGTGAGCAAGAGAGGTACGAGAGGTCAGAGATGTGTGCATGGGCCAGATCACATTGGGTTTTGTAGACTATAGTAAGAAGTTTGTTATTTTATCCTCATTGCCATGTAAAGCATTAGAGGGGGATGACATGATTTGATTTATGTTTTTAAAAGATAACTGACTGCAGTGTGAATAACCTATTGTAGAGGAGAGAAACCAGCTGGGAGGCCATACAGTAGTTGTTGCAAGAGATAATGGGGCTTGAGTAAGAGTGGAGATGGAGACAAGTGGGAGGATAAGAGGCATATTTTGGACGTGGAGCTAAAGGTGCTGGAAAAAAACGGTGCCATTTGCTGAGATGAGGACAACTGAGGAGGTGGAGGTTGATGGGGGAGTGGAAATCAAGAGTTCTGTTGCAGTCATGTGAGTTTGAGATTGTCCATCAGATGTCCAAGTGGAACGGCCTGGAGTTCAGTGGAGGAGTTAGGGCTGACAGACAGTTGGGAGTCATTAGGATATGGATAGTATTTAAGGCCATGGGACTGGATGAAATATCCAAGGAAAAATATAATGACAGAAGAGAAGAGAAGGGTTTGGTCAGCATTCAAACCCCAGGGCAGTTGACTATTCCAACATTGAGCCATCATAAACATTTAATTAATAAACTTTTCAAGATTCTTATTCAAGATCTTAATCCAGATCTTTGAACTTGATGAGTTTAAATCTAACACAATGTTTTAAAGCATTTATTATTATTATTATTTTTAATGGCAGGATATTCCTTGAAAGAGATCTGATGGCTAAATCTAAATCTAAAATTGGAAATGTTCTGGTTGCTGCTGTGTGGGGGTGGGGGCTAGCCCAAAGTCCCACACTCTTAGTGTTCCCTCAGGTACCCCCTCCCCAACACTCACACTCAGAATGGTTTCTGAGGAGCTACAGTAGAGCTCTGTGGCTGCAAGGGGACCAGTGAACAATCCCTCAGCTCTTTCAAGTCTCTGGTCGAGTGTCACCTCTTCAATAAGAGACTATAGAAAAATTGCAGACTGCCCCCACCCCACCCTTAGCCCTCCTAATACCTGTAGCCTGCTCTTTGTCTAAAGCACTTATCAAATACTAACATCTTAATGCGCTTTACTTATTATTTTTATTTTATTTTGAATTGTTTGTCTCACCTTGCTAGAACATAAGCCCCATAAGGGCAACATTTTTTCTGTATATTGATGTTTCCTACACACTTATAAGTAGTGCCTGGCACATGGTAGCACTCAATAAATATTCCTTGAGTGAATGAATGAACTAACGTTACAAAAGAAGCAGTTCTTTAGTGGACACAGTATTTTTTTATCCCTCAAATATTTCTTGAATATCTAGCTAATCTACTCTATGCCAGATAACACAGGAAAAGTAAAGACATTTAGAAAATTAAATTTTAAATAAGGCTTTATCTTATCCTAGGTATCTTGGAGAACTCAGTAGTGTAATTTCTGATTCTAAAGAAAAGTAAGCCGGCCCTGGTGGTCTAGTGGTTAAGATCCAGGGCTCTCACCACCAAGGCCCAGGTTCATTCCCTGGTCAGGGACCCCACCACCCATCTGTCCTTGTCAGACTGCTGCAGCTGCGTGTTGCTGGGATGCTGAAAGCTATGCCACCGGGATTTCAAATACCAGCAGGGTCACTCGTGGTGGACAGGTTTCAGTGGAGCTTCCAGACTAAGACAGACTAGGAAGAAGGACCTGACCACCCACTTCCGAAAAAACTCCACGACAACCCTGTGAATAACAGCATTGTCTGGTAGAGCGCTGGAATGTGAGAGGATGGGTGCAGGAAGACTAGGCTGCTAGAGATCGGAATCCAAAGGACGGCGCTAAAACAACAGGGGAGAGTAGTATTTCCTTTCTCTTTTAACTGGCACAGTGGTAGATGGGAATAGTGGGCTCGGTTTTTCGCTCCCACCCTAGAAAGGCATTCTAACTTCACCCCTCCGTGTAACTTCGAAGTCCTCTTAGCGGAGCAGGCAGGGCATTCGTCTCCGACGTGAGCTTTGCCCTGTGACTTGCTTTGCCCCATGGAAAGTGAGCGGATGTGTTTTGAGCAAGTCCCAGTCGGCCACTGGTCCCAGAAAGAGAGACGGGGAGAGTACACCTGAACTCAGCCCGAAGCTGAAACCGAGCCTCCTGCCACCCCACAGACCTGTGAGCAAAAGGTTAACGTTTGTTGCTATAAGCCACAAATTTGGGGGTTGTCGTACCTAGAATTAGCTCATTAAAAATCTGAATAATATAGCCACAAATAAACATAATGAACTCAATAATAGTGGCTCTCCTTGCTGGAATTTAAAGTGAAAAGAAAATTCCACCTTCCATTAAAATCAGAATTAGAAGGCATTTCATGGTTTTTTTTAAAACTTCCTTGAAGGCAAGCACACTAAAAAGCTAAAACTGTAGTATATTTCCTAAGGGAAACATGATTTACGGAGCAGTTCTTACAAAGGCAAAATGATCTTGCAGTGAAAGAGCAGAGAGGTGAGTTCTACCCAGACTATGCGCCCCCCACCCTCCCTCCACAATGTGGAAAGTCTAGTCATCCCCGGATGTTCCTGCATCCAGAAAATGAGGACAGTGAAGCGGACAGGTGCTAAGGTAGCTTTCTGCTTTAGCATCAGATGAACCATTCTTACGTGGAAGCAGAAGACAAGTTATTGTGTAGCAATAGAAATGAAGTACTCTACTGATGAGTGGAAACAATTAAGAATTTTTTAAAGAATAAAAAATACTCCATCCAACTGAATTATTCTATTATAAATACAATGTAAGAAGCAAATGGAAAGAAAAAGGACAGCCCCAAACTGAACTACAGCAAAAGTATAAAAGTCTGGTAGGTAAGACAGGTTATTCTACAGAAGGGCTTGTGGACATTTTTCTTTGATAAGAAAATAAGTGGAGAAGCAGAATATCATTTTTGTTTATAAGAATAAACTTTTAAAAAGTAACAAGCGACAAGAAAGCAAACGGTTGAATGTTGTCTAACTTCAGTGTAGCAAATGCACGGGTTGAGTCCGGGTGCTCCCTGCAGTATCCTGTTCACTGTCCTTAGAACTGCTTTGTAGAACTGATGCACCGGCCTTGCCAAGCTTCACTCCAGGTTATGGCCAACATTCTGGGGGCAGAGGCAGAGCTGTAGAAACGGTTGCCCTCTGAAAGGCAAACTTTATGGGGGAAATTCCTTTTTAGTTTTCTTTTTTTTTTCAACTCCTCTTCAAGAAAGATGGTCTCAGTAAAATGTCGTGTCTTTTCCTGATCACTTTGTGCAGTCTGCCTTTACCCAGCAATCTGCTTTGTTCTGTCAGGGAGCCCTGTCATCTCTCAGGGCAGGGAGAATCATCAATGGCATCTCACTTCAACAAATTAGCCAGAGTGTGTACACTGCAAGCCCTGGGGGCTGAGCTTTCTTGCATCTCAAGAAATTCCCAGGATTTTTCCAAGTGGGAAGGTTTTAATTCAACCCATTTTACTCCTTTAGCTTAGCATACGTTATTCTATGTGATTCTACTGAAGGCTTTAAGCCGAACTCTTGGAAATATTCACGCACACACACACACTCAACCATTGATGCAAATACAGAAGGCAGTATGGTGCAGGGGAAAGAAACTGGTCTGACAGAAGACCTAGAGATGTGCATTCTAGTTCTAGCTCAGGGAAGCCAATCATTAATTGTGCGACTTTAGGCCAATCACTTCTCCCCAATATTCTCTTTCCTCCACTATAAAATGAAGAAGGAAGGAGTTGGGCTAGATTTGTCCTAATAACTCCTCCGGCTCTAACATTCTATAACTGTAGATGTCCAATTGGTGGCTAGATTAGGGTGACCTTTCTTAAGACAAGGTGGTAGGAAACCAGCATGAATCAGGTCAATGATCAGCTTTCTCCTCAAGCAGAAGATATCACACAATGCGGGCAGACTGAAAAGACAGCTCTGAGAGACCCCCAGACCTTTGCCTCCATTCCCACACGATGTCACTAGCACATTACAGCACAGCGCTGGCACAAGGCCGTTTCTCCCAAGGCCAGCGCTGTATTTAATGTACTGGTTCTCATGCAGAACTGAAGTATGTGGCCTCGGCATTTGAAGACCTCATATTATAGGTCCAAGCCTAAGGGAACAACATAGAAAAACATCCCAGTCAGGGGTGACCCAAATAACTTCCCGAGGTTCCTTGTAGGCCCATGAGTCAGTGTGTAGGAAGAATGAGCTTATTAATCAAAAAAATGCTGACCTGCCCAATGTCTAATTATACCTGTCACTTTTGTAGCCCACACCCCAGCCTGACATGGTTTCTCCCTCTGAAGTCACAGACTGGTTTTCAGTTGATCTGCATATTTTCTGTGTGACACGTCTCTTCCAAGTGACAGTTCATAATTGTCCAGAGAAACAGGAGAACCTCTCTGTAGAACACCCTCGCCACCAAGACCACACAGACCCTGTCTCTCCTCCTCTCCCCCCAAGTCTCCTGTTAAATTCCCAGCCAGGTCTCAAGGCCAAGGTCAAATCCTTCCTCCTCCAAGAAGCCTTTCCTGATCCCTCCATTCCTTGTGCTCCCCAGGCACTCTGTAACTTTGTTATTTTAGCACTTACTTACCTGAGTCTGTTTTATATTAAAGTTATTTTATGCGTATGTCTTTCCTATGACATTTTGAGCTTCTAGAGGGCAGAAATATGTCTGATTTTTCTATTGTCTGCAGCATCCAGTAAAATGCTTTGCACATAGTAGGCACTCAAAATTTTGCCCTGAAGTGTAAAAGGTAGAAAATGAGTGAAGCAGGAAGCAAGTCTTATCCATTCTTTTGTTTTTAATAGCAAATGCTCTTTATGTCGTGAATTCTTAAAATTGTTGGATCACTTATAAATACATTAAATGCAAAAATACTAAGGTAGAAAACCAATTAGCTTTGTAATTTGTTCGTTTTGCACATTAAAATAAATTCAGTCTATTTAATCAATGTCAAGAATGAAATTTGCCAGTAATATTCATTTAGAAGTAAATGCTCCTTTCATTCACCCAATGGATTTATTTATAACGAGTCTCTACACGCTTTAATTTGGAAGGAATGCATGCTTTTAATGAAACACTCAGAGTATTTAATTAATCATTTACAACAAGCCATAAAAGACATGAAAAACCATCTTTCCATTTAAATGACTATTTCCTAGTGTAACAAACTTTTCCACTTCTACTCAAGACACGCCACAGTAATTTCTGTTACAGTATTTTACACTTGTCAATTTCACCATCTCCTCATTCTTTTTCTCCTTTTTTTCTTTTTTTGTGCTCAATCAGTTAAACCAAATCAAAGGCTGCTGAAGTGGTCTTGGTCTATCTCAGCCTCTCTCTGCTCCTCCCTCCACTTCACGCAATGTCATAACATCCTTCACATACACTTCTTAAAATTCTCAAAAGTATTCTCTTAAGTTTGAGCCTTATAAACTTGTAGAAAACTGCAATATCTTGCCTAATTGCCATTTTCCACATCTCTTTTCTATACTGGGTTCTGTGCAGTTCACTAAAATCCAAGTCTCTTTGGATAACCTGTGTTTCTTGGGCAAAATTATGCAAGAAAATGTACTCGTTGTCTATGAGAATTACTCTTTGTCCCTCCCCACAACGGTGCTATTATAAGAGTCAGTTTGATAGAACCTAATGCTTAATCTGCTGGTATAGAAAAGTTCCATTGGAGGAGGGTTCCATTTTGTTTTAAACAAAAGACAGAGAAATATATTTCAAATTTCTGACAATGAACATTCATTCAACAAATAGTTGTTCACTGTTTGTTGAGCATCTATGGTGAGATATACTGTTCTAAAAGAGTTTATAGTCTTGCTGGGGAGAGAGATTGTCATCAAATTTTTCCATACAGTGCAGTCAATGCTATAATAAAGTACATGCTAGAGCTGCCCACAGGGAAATAGAGATGAAAATTAGAATAATCTATGGGATGTGAGCAAGGAACTGTGCAAGGTTCTATGGAGAATAAATACAAAGATAAATCAGACCTTAAAGAACTGAGAGTACAATAGGAGAGTTAGGGCTCGCACTTACATAGCAATGATACGGTATGGAACCTATTAAGTATCAGAAGAAAGATACAGTCATGCTACAGAGAGGCTGCTTTCAGATGGAGAGATGAGAGCAGTCTTCAAGGAGGAAGAGACCTTTGAGGTTAGCCTTGAAAGGCGAGTAAGGTGTAGATGCATAAGGATGGGGAGGGAAAGGGAGAAAACAGGCATTGAGTCTTGACGAGAGGAGGACAGCGCATGACATCATCTGTTCTTTACCTGTCTGAGCAGACACGAGATACTGGAATGTTGCCTTCTGCTCTTTAAAATGTCACTGTGCTACCAGGTATGCATGCCTAACCAGGTCTCTCCCCTTTGACCTCCTCACCTGCTCCTGTTTGTAAGAGATCTCTTCCACTGGAGAGAGCTTCATTGTAGTCCTCCTTAAACAGCCAGGGAGTTGATGGGCAATGGCACCAACGGAGTGATTTGCTCATTTTCTCCCATAAACCTTCATCTCACATTGTTTATCATAATTAAACAGCAAATGCACCAGGGAGGAACCCTGTTTTACAAAAGAATCCCTATGTTCTTGGCCTTCGCTCTTAAAAAAAAAGAAACCCATAGCACAATAGTGCAGAGCATGGAGTTCAGCTGCCATGCCAATTATGGTAGCCACTAGCCAGCCACATGTGGCTACTTATATTTAAATTAATTAAAATTAAATAAAATTAAAAATTCTGTTCCTCAGTCACACAAGCCATACTTCAAGTGCTCAGTAGCCACAAGGATACATAGAATGCAGATGTAGAACACTTCTGACATCAGAAAAAGTTCTATAGCCTTACTACTTGGTGACCTTGGGTAAATTACTCTATGCCTCAGTTTCCTCATCTGTAAATGGGATAGTAAATATTGCGCATGCCAAAGGATTCCTACGAGGATTAAATCAGTTAATATTTGCAAAGAGCTTAGAACAAGGCATTGCACATGGTAAGCCCTATATAAGTGTATGTTAAACAAACAAAAGCACACTTAAATTTACATATCTGAGATATGGCAGCCCAGTCCAAATAATATCCGATGTGAATAAAAGGGGGTGGAGTGGGGAATCCATTCGTATTGTTTCCCACCAGCTGAGGTTCTCGTCCCACCTCTTCCCTTGGCCTCAACTCCTGTTTATTTTGCTCAGCTGGAAAGACCACCAAGCAGGAGCTCTTCTCTATTGCACAGTGAGTGCTTGATAAATATTTATACTAGAAATAATAATGATGTATATGGAAAAGAATCGCTCCATCATCGTGGAATTGTAGCCACTGCCAAAAAGTAGATGACTTCAAGCAACTCGGCTGTGCTCCATGGCAGATTAGGAGAGGAAGTGAAAAACTCAACTTGTTTGGGGATTTATGATGAGAAATAGTTCTGGTAACCAAAGTCTCCTGGATCCAGCCCAGACTGGTAATCCCACTTGGATATATATTTGGGTGTTTTATCGTAAATACAAAAAAAAAAAAAAAAAGTCTCCTTGCCTGAGATACTCAAAGTGTGTGTGGTTGAATGGAATTCTTCCTCACTCCCCACACCATGGGCATGATACACCAATTATGAAGAGAGAAGCTGATGTCACTAGGGTAGGGACCCCACACTATAGACCCCAATTTCTCCTTGCCTGGGAAATTTTTGTACCCGTGCAGAATATAACATGTGCCAATGATAGACATAACCCTCATCATCAAACAAGAATTTGCCTTCTCTCATGCCACCCCTGTGCTGAGCTTGTCCTCTATGCCACCTCTTACTACCCAAATTCTCTTCATCCTTCTAGGCTCTTATAAAATATCCTTCCTTCTAGGAGGACTTCTCTGATCACCCCAGCTGGGCATACTCAAGTCCTTTTCTGAAATCTTTGTGTCATTAACAAATTGCCGTCATATATAATGTCTGTGTGCTTACATGTTCATTTCCCCTATTGATCTAATGTCTTTGCATCCTCTGCATCTAGCACTGTGTTTTAAACATAACAACTGTTGCTTGATGTCTCAGACTGCTAGCTGCCTACTCCAGTATCCTTTCTTCCCTTTTTTCTGTAGAAACAGAGCCCTGATTTTTAGCCAGGTCTCTCTCTCTAATTTTTAAAATTTAACATAAATTAAATAGCTAAAATTTGCCAGACTCCTTGACAAGCAGGTGTGGCCATTTGTTTAAGTGCTTGACCAATGGGTAGAAGCAGAAGTATAATATGGAACTTCCAGTAAGTCTCTAGGCAAGGGAGGAGGCATGCCATTATTTTTCCCTTCTTCACTCCCTGCTTCTTAGAATGCAGATGTAATGGCTGGAGCTCTGGCAACCATATCAGACCATGGGATAGTAGGCAAATACTGAAATGAGAGGCTCAGCAAAGTCAGAAGGCTTCGTCTACAAACTCTATGGTGTCTCCATTCCAGCCCAGGACTGCCAGCTTCTACACTTATTTCACATGAGAGAGAAATATTTTTCTACCTTTTGTAAGCCACCATTTTGTTGTTGTTTTTCCTGTCACATATAGCTGAACCTAATCCTAAAGCATGTATTCAACAATTATTTTTATTACTTTGTATATGATTATTGTGTGATTATACTTACTTTCTGCTTTATAATAATTTATTTAGATTTTTCAGTTGATTTATTTTTAATTAGTAGACTTTATTTTTTAGGAAAATTTTAGGTTCACAGCAAAGTTGAGCAGAAAGTGCAAAGTTCCCACATAACTCTCCCCCTCCCCCACATACATACCTGGCTTCCCCACCATCAACATCCCACACTCTGTTTTGTTACAATCGATGAAGCAACATTGACACATCATTATCAACCAAAATCCATAGTTTACATTATTGATTACTCTTTGGTTGTACACTGGTTACATTCTACAGATTTTGACAAACGTATCATGACACTTATCTACCCTTATAGTATCATGCAGAATAGTTATGCTTCCTGAAAATCCCCTGTGATCCACCTATCAATCTCTCCTTCCCTCCCTGCAACACCCTGGCAAGGACTGATCTCTTTACTGTCTTCATAATGTTGCCTTTTCCAGAATATCATCTAGGTGGGATCATACCATATGTAGCCTTTTCATATTGACTTCTTTCACTTAGTAATATGCCTTTAAGATTCCTCCATGTCTTTTCATGGCTTGATAGCTCATTTCTTTTTAGCACTGAATAATATTCCATTGTCTGGATATACCACAGTTTATTATCCATTCACCTACTGAAGAACATCTTGGTTGTTTCCAAGTTTTGGCAGTTATAAATAAAGCTGCTATAAACATCCATATGCAGGTTTTGTGTGGACATAAGTTTTCAACTCCTTCGGGTCAATATCAAGGAGCACAATTGCTGGAGGGTATGGTAAGAGTCCGTTTAGTTTTGTAAGAAACTGCCAAACTGTCTTTCAAAGTGGCTGTACCATTTTGCATATCCACCGGCAATGAATGTGAGTTCCTGGTATCTCATTGTCTTTTTAATTTGCAATTCCCTAATGCAAATTTCCGTTTATTTTATTCTATTTATTTTATTTCCTCTTACACATTTCAGGTGTGAATGCTAAATTTTTGTCCTCCAGAAAAACTGAATTTCCTATGCATTACTTTCAGTACTGAAATTCGAACACCTTGGTTACTAATCAGCGCTGATTCTGTGCTTTGAGCTTAGGGGGTGTTACTGTTAATCAAAAATCTAATAGAGGTAAAAGAAGAAAGTGTGTCTCTTCAAATTAACTGAATTACAAAATATGGCACACATCATAGTTCCCTGCCTATGTATAATAAAAATCAAACTCTTCAAGAAGAGAAATCAGCATAGGAATTTCTGAAATAAACAAATTTTAAAAATGGATATATTCCCTAGAGCAGAATTTCTCCCAGGCCTTTGAGTTGTACCATTTTCAGTAACAGTCGTTTCGGATTTTCAGTTTAGGATCTGCAGAGTGGAAGACAGGCCAGTGTGGGAAGTCACTTCCTTACCAGGACTAGAGGACGTGAAGTTCGGGCAGCGACCGTGGTGGGGATGGGGGAGGGTCGGATTCCTTTGGAGATTAACTGAATTTCTGCTTATTCAACAGAGCATGTCCTGAATTCCACATGCACATTTCTGGCCCTGCTCTGAGTCCATCAGCCAGCTTTCTTTTTATTGCTTTGCCATATTGAAGAAGTAAATCACATCAGAATCGACAACATAGAAAAGTAAAAGAAGTTCTCTGAAGTCCAAGAAACAAAGACAAGGTAAGATCACGGGAAACGAGGAAGAGAGGCAAAGAAACGTGGTGGGAACTACGGAGCAACGTCCCCCTTTTCTTTCTAGTGTTGAATTGTGACATTGATGATTGCTGCCTCCTCAGTCGTGAGGAAAGTGTGGCCTTAGGCTCTGCCGACTCAGCCGACGGATTCTCAGGCCGCGGTCGAGCAAGTCCTCGTCTTCTGCTTTTTCCAGGTGGAACATGCCAAGTCCCATCTATGAATATCAGAGATTCGAGATAACCGGAGGCCACAGGCCGCATGTTTCTTCAGGGTTCTGTGCTCGGTTGGAACACATGGCCACCTTGTCACCAGATGTATTTAATTAGAAGGCTTTGGGCTGACATGGAGGTGTCTGAAGGTGGCTTCAACGGGAAATCAGGAGGTACGCGGTCCCAGGGTTGTAAGAGTGGCTCAACAATAACATTGCAACCTCAAGCTGCTTCTGTCCTTCCGTCTTGTTGATCCTACAATGGTGCCTTTGATCCTCACGCCTGTCATCTCACGCTCACAATTCCAAGCATCGCCTTCTTTCACAGCTACATGAAAGAGAAGAAGAAGGGGCAGCCGGAAAAAACAAAAAGAACTCTCCTCCCATATCTCTCTCCTTTTTTCAAAAACAAAAGTATTTCCTGGAATCCCCCAAGTCAGAAATGGCTGGAACTGAGTCACGTAGCCAACCGAGGTGCAAGATAAGGCTGGAAAACTGGGTGCCTCTCTGGAATGTCAAGTTTTTATCATGGGAAGTGGCTCTGCTAAGGAAGATGGGGTAGGAGAGTGGAGTTATATAGACAACAGTGTCTGCCATTGCCATAAGTTCAGAAAGACTGCTAGGGTTTCTTCAGAAAGATACTTAGGGGTCTTACTGGGATACAGGACTGTCACATGACCACATAATTCAGACTTGAGAAAAAAGTCAACTAAAGTCCTACAATAAAAAACGCCCACCATCCCTAATCTGATTGATTCTGTACTCTAATCTTAAGAGAGAA
The DNA here is from genome assembly GCA_031878705.1 of Tapirus indicus. Classification (NCBI taxonomy): domain Eukaryota; kingdom Metazoa; phylum Chordata; class Mammalia; order Perissodactyla; family Tapiridae; genus Tapirus; species Tapirus indicus. Next base: position 150,170,168 of record CM062918.1, on the reverse strand, counting down.
AATCATAACACTGAGGGACTGACCAGTTACGAGTTGAAAGACTATCCTTTTGTACCATGATGCTGGTTTTGCTATTCCTCTTGTTGTTTGTCTCCTGTAGCTCTGTTTCTTAATTTTTCTGGTCCCAGATGGGATTCACTCTATAAAACTTAGCTCTCATTGATTCCCTGAAACCCAAATGTTTTTCACCAAGCCACTGGAGTTGAATATTTTTACAAAATTTCCCATAGAGACTTGGAGGGTGAGAACCCACCCAGCCAAATAAAATCTGCTGTCTCCTCTTTCAGGACCTCTGATCAGCATCACCCCAGAATATTGCAGCTCAAAAATATTTTATTTTTCTGTTTAAAGAGTATTTTGAAATAGCTAGTACTTTGAGATTGGGTTCATCCTTGCTCAAGAGTGTCAACTAATTAAAATGATCTTACCTCACCTTGCGGAAACTCTCCAGTTCTTTTTATTTGCTTGAAAAATGTGTTGGTTGGGAATTTGAAATTCTTCCCAGGCTAGGAATGCAAATATTCTTGGCTCTCATAAAATGATCTTCCCTTAATAAAAGAACAGAGAGATCACCCACAAAACAAAATACTTAGGCTGAGTTCAACTTGAAGAATTGAAAATATTTGTGTTATCTTGGTTTTCAATAGGAGTTGCCCTGTGGGATCAAATAGCTATTTGTCAGGGCTAATATCCCCACCTCCTGTTTAGCCAGAATCAGATGTACCAGAGAAAAGGAAAAGGAAAATAAAGAGGGAAAGTCAAGCTTATTGCACCTGGCCCATTGTGTAATATCCCACGCTGGACTGCGGAGGTGGGAATTCCTTCTTGCCCCTCCCTCCACATGTGATCAATTTACATCCTGGAACATGAGACTTCATTTCCTTGTATCTTTTTTGTTCTAGCTCACATAGCTTTAAATGCTAGTCACGCTCATAAAATTATCTAATCCTTCCTCAAATCCTACTCTCCCCTGCCTCGGCAGCCCCATGTGGTGGTAAATGCCACAGGTTGACTAAGCTGGTTGGGTTGAATACAAGTTGGTGGATTTACATCTCTTTTTCTTCTGTTTATTGATATTTTCTATCTTCCAGTTGCAATGAATGTGCCCTGTTCTTATTTGGAATAAGCTAAAAAATAAATCCAATCTTTGTGTGTGTGTGTGAGGAAGATTGGCCCTGAGCTAACATCTGTACCCATCTTCCTCTATTTTGTATGTGGCACGTCACCACAGCATGGCCCGATGTACGGTGTGTAAGTCCGCACCCAGGATCCGAACCAGCGAACTCCAGGCTGCTGAAGTGGAGTGCCCGAACTTAACCACTACACCACTGGGCCGGCCCCAGTAAATGCAATTTTTAAAGTCCCCTGGAATTCTCCTTCAACCTTGGTTAAATGGGCTTATTTGAGAATTGTGTTGTCTCCAACACTAGCTGAAAAATATACTCTAAGAGGAAGTGAACGAGCTAAACTAAAGTGGAAGCAGAGTGCAGTGGAGAACTGAGGAAGTCACCTAGAACAGACTTTCTCAGAGTATGTTTCAGCATACTAAACTCCTGATGATTGCTCCACTAAGAGTTCTGAGGTCAGATGTAAGGGACATGCTGTATACAATGTCCATATGAGCCTCCAACCCATGAGTTAAAGGCTCTGAGTGCTTGGCAGTAAACAGAAAGCTCTTGGTCACGTTGGTTTAATCCTTGGCAAGAATTACCTGACTTAGGAAGTCAAACTCATTTGCCCTGGGAACTCTTATTTCTTGGGACGTGTATTGACTTCATGTAGAACCAACATTTGAGAAATACAGTACTGCCTAAACAATTCAGGTAAAACATCTTTTGTATAAATAATTTAATCCTTAGTCACTGCTCTGAATTCTTGTAGTATTTATGCCTAGAGGCGAAGAGTCAGTATGCAAGAGAGGAAAGAATATGATATTTGGAGTCAGAAGGTCTTGGTTCTAGCTTAGGTCAAAGGATGAAGTTCAGTTTCTTAAATAGAGACACAACAACAGATATATTACTACTCATCAAGACTTCTAAGAGCAGTGAAGCAAAGGGTCTTGGGGAAAAGTGAAGCATTAGACAAATGTTCTTTACTACGTTCTACTATTTGTTTGACACAGAACATGTTATCTTGAATTCTTTAGTATTTATATAATTTTCTGTTATTAGTTGAGGTAGGTTTATTGCAGGAACAAATAATCCACAACCCTCAATGCCTTTATATAATACAAGTCTTGTCTTTCTCACTGGCACTGTTCATTTCAGATGTTTCTGTTGAGGTCATTCTCTTGGGTGGTTCTTCTCTAAACAGAAATTCAGAGACCTGGGTCCTTTCCATCTTGTGGCTCTATCATACTGTGGTTTCAAGGTCACCCTGGTACTATCCAGCCAGCAGACAGCGGAAGTACATGGAGGAACACACAAAATGACTTGGGGCATGGAAGTGGTATACACCACTTCTCCTTCATTCTGTTGGTCAGAACTAGTCATGTGACCCCTCCTCAGTGCAAGGGGCCTTGGAGATGTGGTATTTCTGTGTCCTGGAAGGAAATGAAATACTTGCATAAATACATAGCATTGTCTCAGGCACAAGGTCTGATTCCCAACTGGTCTATAAGCACCTCCACTCCTAACATTTGAGCCCCAGCTCCCAATAAATGTTAATGCCAATAATGAAGAAATTTAAGCAAGTTTGTTTTTCTCCCTGAGTCATTTACAATGACCTCAATCAGTTAGTCTTTGGGACAAAGAGCTTCCAAGTCACTGTGCACAATTACAGAGAAAGCACAGGGAAAACACTCTCATGGAAACGCATTCCGATGAGGGAGAGAGAACCCGCATAAATATATCTAAACACCGACTACAAACTCTGCCAAATACTCAGAACCAACTGCAGCTGTGCAGAGGAAACATAAATCTGCCGAGAGTGAGAAAGGCAGTAGAGGGAGGGGATGAGCTGGATATCTGAATTAATTGGATCCAGGAGTAGCTCATTGGAGAAGACTAAACTTCATACAGTACTTTTCCATAGCATATAACTTTCCCAATTATAAAAGATAGAAAATTTAGAAAACACAGAAAAGTACATTAAAAAAAAATCACCCATAATCCCAATACCTATCCACATTCCATATACATTATCTCTGTGGAGATGACTGTAATTTACTTTTTGGTAAAGGTCCTTCCAACCTTTATTCTAAGCATACATTTTCCCCCAAAATATCATACCCCACAGGTTTTGTGGTTCATTTTTTAAAAGCTCACCAATACAGTCTGAATAGTCCCAATGTTGAGAACATCACTGTTAACTGGCTGCGTATTCAACTACGGTCAGGCATAAATTGTTTCTAATTTTTCGTTCTTATAAAAAAGTTGTGTTGAACATCTCTTTGTATCCATCTTTGTACACATCTCTAATTTTCTTGCACTACAAAAGAATTGCAATAATGGGGACTAACATTTGTTGAAGTTTATGGTGTGTTTACCCTGAATTAATTTCCTTATATGCATATCTCATTTAATCCTCAGAACAACTGCTATGCCAGTGCTACTAGTATCGTGAGGAAACAGCGATTTAGAAAGGTTAAAGAGCTTGCCCCACGTGGCACGACCAGTACATGGCAGAATTAGGATTTGAATTTGGACTGGCTGACTTCAGAGCCTGAGTCCCATCCACTGTGAGAATGCTCTGTCCCAGGAGTCCACTTAAATTCTCACTAGTAGATTAACCTCCATGGAAAGTTGACAGAGTAATGGATATGGCCTGAGAAGAGGCACGTATAATCAGGAGGAATGGTTTATGTGATGGCTTAGAGAAGACAGAGGGTAAAGTTTTATGAGGGATAATAATTTTGCCAGGTTGAAGTAAAAAAATATGAGCTAGTATGTCCAGGGAGGTAAATTAGTTTCAAAGGAGGGTCTCCAAGCCAAAGTTCAGGGGTGTTTAAAAATTATTTAAAGAGACAATGGGAGTGTCTCTCATACAAAGGGGATACAGTCATACAAAGGGGAATGATGTCAAAACAATACTTGATAAAGACGTACTTTGTTTCGTTCTTTGATTTAGGAAACTGGCTTTCAGCTTGTGGAATGAGATAAGACCCACGTTTCAGAGGTCCTCTTGGAGACCTTTTGTCATAATTTTCTTCTTGTCGGACATGTTCTCTGTGAGAATGCAACTTTCTCCGCAGTAGCCGTAGAATCTGAAGGGAGCCTGAAAGGCGAGACCTTGGCAGCCTCTTCCATTTCCATTCTCCACGCACAGCCACTTCTCTGAGAGCATTCCAGATCCCAGATGGAGTCAGGGCAGGAGTGACTGCTCACGGGAGATGAGAATGTTGACCGGAGAAACGTCAGGGCGGAGTAGAGCGTGACGGCTGTGAGCACAAACTGTGTCCTCAGACCACCCGGGTTCAAATCTTGGCCCACCACTTAACAGCCATTTGACTTTGGGCAAATTACTTATCTTCTCTGTGTCTCAGTTTCTTCAACTGTAAAATGAGGTAATAATACCTACTTCCTAGGATCATTGTGAAGATTAAATGAGTGAAAACAAGTAATAAATGTTAGCTATTATTTCCTCAGCAAGGTATAGCCTGATCCCTTGATAAGTTTTGCAGTTGTTATACATTGTGGGTCTCAATAGACGTGTATAGATTCGAGCAGGGAGTCCCATGCTTCCTAAATCAGGTAATTCTTGCCCGTGAGGAACAAACACCTGTTTATTGAATAGCCTAGACATCAGTGCGTATGATCACAGACAGACTCCCCCTAACACTTTCCTTTTCTTGTCCAAACTTTCTAGACCATGACACAGAGGCCCAAAGCCGGGACTACCACTTTCTGAATGACACAGAGAACTCTCAGCAATGTCCCTCCCCCTGCCCCTTGCTACTTCCTACCTCCCTCCTTTCTTGCTGTTCACCGCTTAGGCACTGTGTGCACACGCAAGAGCACGCACTCTTTTCCTTCTTTCTTGTTTCTTGTCCTGTAACCTCCGTCGTGGTAGAAGTTGAATGGGGGCCAGGGGCCTTTCTCTTTCTGTTTCCCCCTTTGGTCGTAAGTGACCAAAGACAACTAGAGACCTGGTGTCATCTACTTTTAGAGTTGTGAAAGCACCCCAAAGTCTTCTACAGAAATTACTCAAAAGTCTCTATCTACTATCTCAAAAATCTATAGTTAAAACTAGTTTTCTTACATGTTAGCATTTAAAATATGTATCAATCCATCAACTACTTTTGTGCCAATTAATTAAGAATATTAAACTTAAAATGAAAATTTAAAAATCCACAATAGTCTGCGACACTGTGGGTCAACCAGCACTTACAGGATAGTCTGGGAACGCACCCCTGTGGGCGACATTGCTTCTATGGGAAAATGTTCTCTGAATTCCAGACAACCCATTTACCCACTAACTTTTGGGATATGACCCTTCCGTAAGCTGAGACTGACTAAAAATACCAAATATTTTTATGTATTTTTTATCAATGCATTAAAAACACATTCTTTGATTTTATCTTAGTAGATTGAAGCAAATTCTAGACTCTTCCATAAGAGTTGCTTTCCTGACCTCCAAAGCACCGTTAAAAGAGAGCTTGTGGATTTTCTGCAAAGAAAGGGCCTGGCTATTTTAATTAGGTTAATGTGCGTAAGATCAATTATTTTGAGACAGTAGACAAACAAAATCATTCATATCGTTGGCAGGTTTGCACGAATGATTTCACGAGGGCCAACCACTTTCAGGTTACATAGGACAGATGCACGCAGTCTATGTGAGAACGTTCAGAAAATATTTTTGGCTCTTTTTTCCGAAGGCTCACACTACGTGTGGAATTAACTGGAATCTGCTTCTTTAATTATTTCTTTATTACGCCTTTATTACTCCCACAATGATGATGGGTTCCTACTCACAGGGTGATGTGATGTTTATACGCTATTGTTTCCTTTCTTTTTTACCTTTTTTTTTTGGTGAGGAGGATTGGCCCTGAGCTAACATCCATGCCCATCTTCCTTCATTTTTGTATGTGGGATGCTACCACAGCATGGCTTCACCAGTGGTGTGTAGGTCCGTGCCCGGGATCTGGACCTGTGAACCCTGGGCCGCCAAAGCCGAGCACGTGAACTTAGCCACTACCCCACCCAGCCGGCCCCATCTTTTTGACCATTTTTTAAAGGCTATGATATTTCTCTTTGGCCATCGGAAGTGGGGTTCCCTGTGAGGTTTTGCACAGGAGAATAAGTTGACGAAATACGTTTATGATGAACAGTCTGTTTGAAACTCATTTTAACTGAGACAGAAACCGCAACCAGGGAGCAGACGGGGCCCAGAACCGGTCAGCAGACCAGCGCTTCAGCCCTGACTCCCGGACTGAGAGGCTTTGAGCAAGTCGTTCCCCTCGGTGACTCACTGTCATTTGCACAAGGAGGGGTTTGGCATCTGTGACTGGGAGTTCCTTCCCAGGCTAATGTTTCGTTTCCTCGGTAGGTAATAATGTAAGGATTTGTGGGATGCATTCTTCCAACATCTTGTCTTTCCACTCACATCACTTCAGCAGGGAGCAGAGAGAGACTGCCAATATCTCAATAACGTTTTCCCAGTCCACATCACCTTTAAAACGTATTTTAACAAATAGCAAGTTAGGTGTCTGTGAATAACAATCAATATTCTCTGAAATTGGACTTCTTTCTCTCTTTTATTTCTCTCCCTTCTTCCTTTCCTTCCTTCCCTCCCTCCCTCCTTCCTTCCTTCCGTCCTTCACTCCTTCCTCTTTGCCTTTAAGAGGCGGACACGAGGGCCTTGGCTGGGGACCAGCTCTGCAGGTCAGGATTTAACAAAGGGAAATCCCCCATGTGCTGGAACCTTGCAACTCCAGAAATGGGCCGTTTATGAAAGCTGAAGTACCGCTGGGGTGAGCCAAGAAGCCACTTGTGATTCCAGCCAATTGTCCCCAGTCCAGACCATTCAGAGGGAAGGGCTCAGCTGGTCTCTTGCCTCCAGCTGTCCAAATCCAGGAGGGGCCGTGCCTGCCGAGGAAAGCCGCAAGGAGTGGAGAAACGACTGCTGAGGAGGTCACGCTTTCTCTTTTGTGTTGGCAAAACTGCCCTTATCTTGACCTTTAATATTCTTTCCCTGGATTTTGAAGGTCTGACTATTTGAAGATTGCTTCCATACATTTAGTTTCCCCCACTTCAATGCTTGTTAACTTTTAAAACTCACAATAAATGGGAGAGAGGGAGGGTGGGGTGGGGAATGGGGTGGTGTGGGAGGATTGAGAGAGTGAGATGGGGGAGGAGATGGGAGATAAGATCAGAGAAGTGGGAAGGGGAAAGGTGGCCATAAAGGAATGAATAAATAAATGACCAAATGAAAGAACAAGCATAAAACAGTGGGCAAATAAGCAAACAAAAGGAAATATTTGTTAAGTGCCTCCAACTTGCAAGGCGGTGTTGTGTTAGGCACCAGGCATGCAGCAGAGAACATGTGATGCAACTGTGGTGAAGAAATACAAGGGACCTTGACCTAAGCCAAGAGGTGAGGAGGGTGGTGCTCAACAAAAGTTGGGTATTTTTACACTATTTGCCAAAGAAAAATCTAGAAGTAAATTATATTGCAATATAGTGTATGTTTTTCCCAGATGAAACCCAAGCACACATCCTGCCTGCCCCACCTACACCCCCACACGGGAAGCTCCCTCCCTGGTCTCCGATCAGCCTGGGTGTTCTGTGGTTCTTACTCAATCCTGAGCTCCACCACCACCTCCTTCCCCGCCTCCCGGGCTCGCTGCAGGGCGCCACCTAGAGCTTGACAGACGCAGTCTCAGCCACAGAGCACAGTGATGTTTAAAAACCTTGGATATTTGCTATTTTTTTAAAAAATTAAATGATTAAATAATCAATTTTAAAAAACAAATAAAAGAACGAGTGAATGAGCAAAGCAGCAGGCAAACACACAAACAAGACAAAAACTTTCATTCACTGTCCTTGGCATCCAGACTGAATTAAAAAGACTTCCAAGTTTTCTAAGAAGAATGGCTTTCTCTAGGCGCTTTCCAAGATTTGTTTTGCAAAGCTGCCAGGGAGAATTATAGACAATGAATTGGAAGTAACAAGTCTCTTGATGACATCCAAAGTGTTTTAAATCCAAACCTCAGAGCTAGAAGTTTCCAAGAAGATGCCTACAGTTAAATCAAATTTGTCTTGTTCTCACTACTAACTACCTGATAATTTATTGAACAGTCTGTATTACAGAAATACCTATGGCATGAAGACAGAACCAACTGCTGTGATTTATGGGGTGGGCTAATATTACAGCCATTAAGGAAGTGAAAAAAATGCACGAGGTTGGTCATTTTTAAACTACCTTAAGGCAAGATATTCACTCCTGTGTTACCACATTCCAATTATCCTGATAAGAACAGCCAAACACATTTCAAAAATGTTGTCACATATATAAAGATAAAGATGGAAGTTTTATCTTTCCGCCTTGCACTAGACGTATCCTTTCTCTTTGAAAAACTTGCCCCAAAGAAAAAAAATTCAAATACGGAAAAGTCACATTCATCCCTCCATTCACTCGTTTCTTTTAAACATTTACTGAGTCCCTACAGGGGTGACGCAGAGATGAAGGAAGATTCTGCCCTAGGGCGCTTATTGTCTAGTTGGAGTAGGTTGATGGCAGATGCCAAGAAACTAGATTTGACTACTAGAGTGGGCTATTTCTAAACACTGTCCAGAAAGCAGGAGAAGCACAGGGTGTGGGGAGCACTGCTGAGGACTCCTGACCAGTTTGGAGAGGACAGGGAAGGCTCCCCCTCAGTTGGGGTGCTATGTCTTTCATGCAAACACCAACACATTTGCAAACACAGAAAGGTGAAAGCATCACTTTCACCGAACACTTTTCCATCTGAGACATAGAGTCAGAAGAGAAAAACATCACGAAAAGGAATATTATTGGAACTCAAGTTCCGGGAATGTGAAGAGCACCCTGACCTTTTCTCTGCTCTGTCCACTCCTGTAGCTCTGTCACTCTCCGTAACGTCTACTACACAACAGGTATTCAGTAAAAATTTGTTGAAAGCTGGATGAATGCGTAACAGAAACTCTGTTATACGTAATAAAAAACATCAGTAAATGTATATTCCAGTCATCCACAGTTTAGTGCAAGTTGGTTTAGTGACATGCTTTCTTAAAAGCCTGTATTGGCTTTCTATTTCCTACTTCACCAAATTTCAATGCTCCTACCTATTTTTAATTTGCCCACCTCAACTTAGTTCCTTCCTGTGTCTCCAAATTTGTTTCCTCCTGCTCTTCCTTTGCCGTTCAGTTTGGTTTGTTTACAGTGCCACCAACACCGTGTGCCTTCCCACTTGCAACCATTCTCTGTTTGGGTTTTCCTCATCTGGATTCACTCTTCTGTCCTCTTCCCCTCCAACCCACTCCTCCCCCAGACCTACGGACATTCTCACCACTCTTCAAGAACCATTCGAATTCACTGTGCTTTCCCTGACTCATCCAATCTCTCTCTTCCTTTCTTCCTGTCTCTCTCTGTCTCCCTCTCTCTCTATTTCAAACTCATATAAACTCCACAGTCTATGTCACATTAATGAAGCTTAACCATATAACCCCGCTCACATCTTTCACTTTTATGGGTGTTAACCTTCTCTTCTCAACTGGACTCTAAACTCCTGATGGTTATGGTTCATGCCTTATTCTTCATCCTTACAAAATACCCACTTAGCTGGCATAGAGACTCTGAACAAGGCGGTGATGGAAGATAAGAATGCAAGGAAAACTGGGTCCAAATCAAGGAAAACCTTGACTGCTGGGTTAAAGATTGACTTTAGCCTTTTGGCAGAAGTAAGAGTATGTTCCACCAGGTCAGTCAGAGCAAAGGCAAGCTTTCTGAAAAGCATCCTCTTCTCCATAGATACTTCACCATTATTAGCCAGGGGGTTACCAATCATTCATTATAAAGAAAATTCATGGAGAAAGAAGAATTTAGGAAATCCTTTCCCTGGTTTTCAGCATTTTGATTCCCATGTTCCACAGAGCTTTCTGAAAAACTCATTTCTGTGTTAGGTGAGTGGTTAACTCAATAACCTGCACTTAATTCCTCCTGCTTCTGTTAGTGGGGAAGATTGAGTCGGGGGTCTCTGTGAGATGTCAGAGGAGCTGTGTTCCACCCAAGGTTTGGACAAGGCTGAAATGGCTGATGATATGACTCTTGACTGAATTGGGCAGAGCAGCTATCCAGAGGTATCTGGAAAAATGATAAAAGAATAAAAAATAAAATTAAGTATTACACTTGTAGAATCTTTTATTTAATAAACTCTTCTCCCGAGAGGCAAAAATTTCATTAAGAACTTAATTAAAAAGAAATTTTAGAAACTTCAAAAATCAATGCTCTTGGTAAAACTCCTCTTCTACATGGAGCAATGCAATAAACCAGGAGTTGCATCTTTGGACTCGGAGAACTTAACAGAGCAAAAACTAAAGGAACGTTTTTAGCAATTATCTGGTTTTTGCATTCAAACATTTAGGCTGAAAGAGCAGTGTTTTATTCTTCCTCTGAAATGTCAGATTTCTTTGCCTGGACTAGCTTACTAACTATGTCAGGAAGTAGTTGATCCACATTATTCATGGATTCTGCAATTATAAATTTGCCTACTCACTATAATTTATTTGTACCCCTAAAATCAATACTCATAGCACTTCTGCAGTCATTCACCCACGTGGACAGGAGAGCGACAAATTTGAGTTGCCCAGTGCACACATTCCCAGCTGAGGATGACAAGGAGGGTGCTCTGCACTTTAGTCTCCACTCCCATACAACAAAAAATTGTCCTTTTTGCGGTCTATTTAGTGTCACGTTTTTGCATTTTTGTGCTTTTTGTTGGCAATTTTACTTTTTAAGATGCCCCCCAAGTGCAATGCTGTCTAGTGTTTCTAAGTGCAAGAAGGCTGTGAAGTGCCTTATACAGAAAATGTGTGTGTTAGGTCAGCTTTGTTCAGGCACAAGTTACAGTGCTGTTGGCCATGAGTTCAATGGTAATGAATCAGTAGCCCATGTTAAATAAGGCATCTTCAAACAGAAACACATACAAAACAAGGTTATATATTGAGTGATTGACAGAAACGTTGATCAGAGACTTGTGGGAGCCTAATCCTACATTTCCTGTAGGAACGATGATTCAGCGTTGGCCAATTCAGTGTTTGTGGTGACTTTATAGCACATAACTGCTGCGGATAACAAGAATTAACTGTGTATGGATTAAAAAGCTCCATAATTCTTGATTCCCCATGATCAAGACTAAACATTTGACAAACTATTAGTCCACACAAAATGTAATGTCGTGTCTAAGCCTCTGCTTTGATGTCAGATGTATTTGGAGTTGGAACTCAGATCGTCTAACTCCTTAACTAGTGACTTTACACAAATCACTTTACCTTTCTCAGACTGCATTTCAAGGCTGTTAAGAGAACTGAATGGAATGATGTGCATAGAGCCTAGCACAGTTAGCATATGGGAAGCTCTCGATATGGTGTTACTCAGTTGTTCCACTTGATATCTCAAGCAGGACAATCTCCATTTTAATGGCTCGTGACATTATAAGGATGAAAATGATTTTCTGTTGACGATATTCTTCACTCTGCACAGGAGCTCACAGAGTTCTACTTACATAGAATTGCACATGAAGAGCCAGGCAGAAAACTGGAAAACCAACTTACAAATTATCTGCTTATAGTTTTGACCTATTCCCAGGCAATTTTCTATCAAAAATATGGCCCTGAAGTTGCCACATGCCAGGCACTGTCCTACATTCAGCTCATTTGAGTATAGATAGCAACAAAACGGTCCTGCTGTCAACACCTGGTCACAAGCAGAGCCCTGAAAATTGTTCAGTCTGTCCTTCAGTTCAGATTTCAACACGATACACCAATCCATACAGAGTTCACAGGGCTGGGGACTTAGGAGTGACTCCGCCAGACTGTCCAGCTTGTCCCCGTGTCCTCTTCTCAAGGGGTGAGTGTTAGCCTTGGGCTCCAGGGAAACACTACTGGCCATGCCTTTGAAGACTAGAAATCACTCCTTTCTGAGACCTTGTGTGTCAGATGGCCTCTGGCATGGCTGTGGGCAGTCTTGCCCAGACTAGTCCAAATCCACAGCTGGGTGGGGAGCAGAAATGGATTTCAGATTCTGCTGGTGAAGGGGAAGAGGGGCAGAAATCCTTATAGTGTTGACCTCAAAGGGAAGCATCTAAAAATTAATCATACCTTTTTCACTGAGAAAATTACCCTCAGTTAGCATTTCTGCTTTACCTCCTTATTCTAAAAGAATGATGACTCCTTCCCAGCCTTGAGTTATATTTCCAACGTGCCTCTTCTCTCATCTTACCTCCAGAGTGGGTAGTTGCCAGGAAAGGAAAAGAATGTTGCCATATCTTCATTTTTAAAAACTTTGCTTTCTTCTCCCTTACTTTGTACGGTGAAGTCTCATCTCTTATTTGAAGGGAAAAAAGAGAGATTAAGTAGATCCTGAAAATAAGGAGAAATAGCACTTACAGTCCCAGAATCTCTACTGATTGAACAGTACTGGGGATATTAATCATGAGGGCTTATTTTCCAAAGAACATCAGAGCACATCTGGAAATTAAATAAAAATAATAGGAGGGTTCAAATCAACTGACGTTTTCCAGAGAATTCCTCAAGACAATTAATAAGATGCTGCCCGCAGAGGCACACAGAAACTTTGATTCTGTTCTGCCTAAACAAGCCTTAAGAAAATAAGTATCAAAATTCACCTCAAATAGTTTGGTTTTTATTAACTGCCCTCTCTTGAGGGGCTCCACATACAGAACTAGAATCTGCCTTCTTTGTATTTGTTTCATTTGATTTGTTTTTGTCCAAACTGAATGGATGAGTGGCTATTTCTAAGTGGTCTTTTTGACACTACATAATTCTGACAGCCCAAGTCACTCGGAGCCCTAAGGAAAGAGGCTACGTGCTGCGGGAGGCAAGGATGTGGAGACCGCATGTCTCCTGAGAAATGCTCTGATTGGGTGACTCTCACCAAAGAGCCAAGGTCAAAATTAACTCTGGAGTAGGCTCTCCCACGACAAAAGGGAGGCATTCATTTGGAGAAGATCTTCTTTGTTAGCAAGATGATTGTTAGACAGTGCAAGGGAAGAGAAAGGAAGTGACTTCAACCCTTTCCTTATCTGTGAAAAACGATGATTACTCCTTGTGGTTTGGTACAGCCAGCTTGCCAGGAATCGCAGAGATGAGCCAAATGGAGACAAGGGCAGAGAAAGAGCCAAGTCCGGTCTTTGCAGCCCCCAACCTTACCTTCCCCTTCTCTTGCTGTCTCTCTCCATCCTCCTGCCTCCAGGCACCCAGGAACCTCTAGCAAGTCACCAAATGCTCTAGGTCCCCCAATTCTCTTTGAGTGATCTAACTTGGGTGTGATGAGTTGAATTTTGTTCCTCAAAATTCATATGATGAAGTCCCAACACCCAACACCTCAGAATGTGACCTTATTTTAGAGATAAGGTCTTCACAGAGGTAATCAAGTTAAAATGGGGTCATTAGCCTGGGACCTAATCCAATATGACTGTGTCCTTATAAAAAGGGGAAATTTGGAGACAGACATGGGCACCGTGAGAACATCCTGTGAGCAGGAAGATGCCCATGGACAAGCCAAGGAGAGAGGCTTGGAACAGGTCTTTCCTCACAGCCCTCAGAAGGAACAACCCTGCTGGCACCTTGATTTAGACGCCCAGCCCGCAGAACTGCGAGACACTAAGTTTCTGTTGTTTAAACCACTCAGTCTGTGGTACTTTGTTACAGCAGCCCTAGCAGACTAATATACTAAGCTACACAGTCCTGTCTGCTGTTCATTTGGTTCTCAAAGTGTGAACCTGAAGGAGCCTTGCAATTCTTGTCAGGGTCTCTAAGATTTATATAGTCATTTTGTTCTTAATTTAAAGCCAAATAAATATGCAGTGTGAATAATGTGTGTGGACTGCTCAGTGATTGTCCTTGGCATTCCTGTCTAGATTTAACTCTCACCACTTTCTCTCTCTCCTCACTCTGTTCTAGCTGCACTGATCCATTCATTTCCTGGAGGGAAACCCGTCCTCTCACCTCAGAACCTTTGCACATGCTGTCTTCTCTTCCTTAAAAGTCCCCACATATGCCAAGTGTTGGACAACTGCCACCAAGACTTGAGTCCTGGCTGCTTGCCACACCTTTGGGGAGGTCCTCCCTGAAGTCTGCCAAAGTTGAGTCAGATGCCCTCCCTCTGTGACCCCACAGCACCACGTGCTCACTTCTCTTCTATCAGTAGACAGATTCTTTGGAGATTGCCTGTTTATTTGGTCACCTCGCCCACCAGACCAGGGGAGGGGCCCCTTCAGGTTCAATCTCACATTCGCAGCACCAGGCTCAGTGGGTATCACAAAATTCATTTTCACGCATTACAGTAACGCATCAAAGCATTTGCTTTTGTGAATTTTCTTAATCAGTAGATACAAACTGCTACATCGTGAGACCTCACTCTTTTTACATTAAGAAGTGGTTCTCATCCTCGGAGGTTTGGAAACCACTGCTCTAATCCAGAGGTCCCACAAGGCAGCCTGAGGCCTGATCCAGCCAGCAGATGGGAAGATTTGGCCAGCCCAGGGCTCCAGATGTGTTTGGAGGGGGGTGTGCTCCGCAGGCACCACAGGCTCCCACCGTCAGGCCCTCACCTCCTTCCTCATGAGTGTCACCTGTGTGGACCCCGAGGCGTTGGTTCCTTGAAACCATTCCCCCAGATTCCTCACCAAAATGTACTTTCCTATAGTCCCCTCCACAAACTTGTTCATCGAATTCAAAACAAATATTTAATATGTTGTCTCTTTCACAGAAAACCTGTATTTTATCCAGAACCTGTGGGGGGGGGTTATTTCGGGTGTATGTGGGAAGGCGATTTTTTTCCTGTAATCTCACAAAACACTCAAAGGAAGGTAAGCGATTACTCCCCCAGAGTTTCACCCAGTCTTGTAGAAAGTATACAAGGCCTGAAAACAAATGAATTTTGATCGACCTTCATTTTTCTTTCTGGACCCTGAAAGAGACTTCACAAGCAAAGGAATAGTCAAATCAGGGGAAAGTGTGGAGGCGGATGAGGTGGAAAGAGTCGCATCACCCCAGTCAGAACTGTCAATCTCCAGGCAACAGAATATTCAATCCCTGAATTTGAGGTATAAAACGTTGTTTTATGAGTTCTGTCACTTACCTCTTTAAACAGCTTCAGAAAAGAGAAAAGATAGTTTCATCCCAGACTATATCCACATTGCCCTGGGTTCATGCTAGGATAGGGTTCAAATCAAATAGAGTTGCTATGTGCGTTTATTTTGGAGACTCTCAAAAAAAAAGAACGAACTGTGCTCTGTAGCCCAGGCGGACACCCAGGATGGGATAATGCAGTGCTCTTCCAAGCGGAGGAGAAGGCCCCACAAAAAGACTCTGTCTGCTTGCAGCCCTGTTCTCTCTAGAGTTCCCAACCCCCACACCGACCACCTTCCATATAGACTTCCCAGAGGGACAGCTCTGGTACCCCGGAAACCCCAGTTCCTATGCCCAATGCAACATCCCTTCTGATCCCCTTATGATCCTGTGTGCTAGGCTGACATGTTTCTGTTCATAGTTACCCTTTCTTTCCTCCCCCTTTGCCAGTTTTGAGTCCAATATGCCAATTGTCCTATACTTCCATGACTTCAGACCTTAAACATTTTAACCAACAGTGGAGAATTCTGTAGAGCACTTTCTGAAAACCTCAGACTATAATCTCCTCCCTTCCCCCAACCAGCTCACTGGGGCAGCGATTTCCTCAAAGAATTCCAACAAATTAGTTAGGCACGACTCCCCTTCCTGAAATGATGTTAGCTGTCTTTAATCAAGCTAGCCTTCCCAACTGTTCCCGATTTGGTACCGTAAAGTAGTTACAGAGTCCCTCCCCCTAAACTGAAGCTAAACTGGCTGGCTTATCTCCTTATTCCCAGCAAACCCACAGATATTGATAGTATTTCAGGGGTGGGGTGTGGGTGATGAAGAGGGGAAGGATTCATTAAATTTTCTAACTTGTCCTACCTACTCTTTTCATAGACAGAGACTATTTTTTTAAGCCCAAAGATAAATGTTTAAAATCCGAATCCCAGAGAGAGGCATTTCAGAATCAGTCTCGGAGCTTTAAAAGTGTTAGTACTTCCTCTACACATTTGAACAAATGTTTAAAGTAAGACCATAATTATTTGATGCCAATGGCATGAATTTTCTACACTAATCATGGCTGGTATTTACTCGGTGTTTGCAGTGCCAAATCTCAACTTCTGAAGTCAAGAGGTTAAATTATAAATACCCACTATTAGATAGCTGTAAAATATTTGCCTGAAGGCTTTGATAGTTTAAAACTTTCCATTGTAGTACATATATACAGATATGTATATTCTTGTAGAGATGTATATTTTAAGATACATATGTATCTCCACAACACCTCATGTGTGGTCATGATATCCATCATGTAAACTTCTGCATTTTCCAAACCCTGGGATACAATTTCAAACCAGATATAAACTGACTTTATACTGCACATATGCACCACACTGGGCCTACCACACAGATGGCATCATTATTTCCACACAGTCTGATTCACAGTCCAAACCCAGGAGAGGGTCTCAAGGAAAAGACATTTCAGGACCAGGTTTCCAACTTGAAACTCTCCATGGGAATTTCCAGAATAACTCTGATACTTCAAGGGGAAAAAAGTGAAGAAGGACTGAAAACCAGAACCAAAAGCAAACAAAAGGAGAAGCATTAAAAAGTTATGTGATGAAGTGGGATGCTATAAAGTTTTTATTATGACTTGTTTGGAAAGAGCTTGCTTAACAAATGCAGTCATCCTCTATTCAAATGCAGAGCCATAAAATTTTTATAGTCCACTATCACATGCCATAACGTGTACGGAATGGTTAAGCCCAATCTGATTTTGGAAAAGAACGTTTTGTTTGCTCTTCTAGGAAAGTTTGCCCTTTGAAAGAGAGAAAAAAGTCAAGGAAGAAACTTCTACAGAGTATGGGAATGAGGAATGGTCTGGAAATCATATCAACTGAGGAATGGGTGCAGAAAACGGAGCTATCTCTTTACCTGGGAAAGAGAAAACTAGTGGGGAAATGAGAACTGTCTGCACATATTTTAAGGGCAATTTTGTAGAAGGGTTGTTAATTTTAGAGTTATGATGTGAAGTTATAAAGGACAGAACTAGATTCAGTTAGTAAATGTTGGGGTGAAGGGATGGGTGTAGATGTGACTCAACCAAGTATCTTCTGACATGATAGCTTCTCAGGAAGGAATGACGCCTTAGGAATTATTGAGTTGTCTGGGTCCAGATCAAGCAGAGGCTCAGTTGGCACAGATATGGGTGTCACACGTGTAGGAGACTCTTGCAGCGGGTGGACTCCGGGCCAGTTGACCCGTATGGTTCCTCCCATATCTAGGTGTTTATGATTCTAAGATTTGCTTAAAATTCCAAATTGGCGATTGGAGACGTTTCATATCCCCTGTAAATCTGGGCATGCATCTGAATGGGATTTTCATTAGAAAAAATTAAAAAGTATAAATTTGGTCTCATTGTTTAGTGCTCCCTGTGAAAAAGGGAGTTTCTTTTTTAAACTAGAAAATGTCAGAAATGAAGTCTTTTTTTTTTTAATCTCAAGTTTGGAGCACAGAGTTTTTCTATTGTTTATTGATAGCCCTTTTGTTAAATGTTTTCAAGCTGGGAATCACAATATGTTGAAAGGTTGTGTGGAAATTCCAAAAGGTTTAAAGAAATCAGAGCTGTCAAATTCTGAAAGGAAATTTGATGTAAAGAACATTGGTAGATTCTTTTTCTTCCACATTATCACCCCTGATTCCCTTTTTTCCCTCCCAAATCACACATCTGCCAAAGGTCCCTATTCCTTTTCACCCCCCCTCCTTCATTTTCACCTCTTGTGTCCTCCTAGGTTCTGTTCTTGCCTCCCATAGCTGGTTTCCCTACGGAGATAACACAAAGGAAAGCTATTCCTATAGCACTCTCCTGAATAGGAAAGACCAAAGTCTCTCTGAAGGGATAAGGGATAAGAAAGTTGGAGAAACGCTGAGCTTGTCTCATTATTCACTCCTTGTTTATCCTCAAACTTGCCAAAAATTGCCCAGGAGCAGACTTCCTGCTCCATCATTTAAAATGATTTTCTCTTTCTTCTACTTTCTTGCCAAACTTGCTTCATGATACAAGAGACTCTGAGACAGAAGAGGGCAAGGTCACAAGCCCAGGATGAATTTTATCCTTAATAAGTACCTTTCATTCCTCAGAATCCCCAAAGGCCTCACAATCTATATTTCATGCCCTTCTACCTCACCGCAGAAAGTTGGACTCTACGCTGTGAAGGGAATGCATGATAAAAGCAGAGGGAAACTGCTCCAGTCTGATCATCACTTCCATTACGCATTAGCTTTTCTACGACAGTCTATATTGGTCAATGTTACATTACTCAGTCTAGACAGGAGGGAAAGGGGGCTTCCTGCAAATGATATTTCCACACGTTTTCCTCTTTTTATTTACCTTCCTTCTTGGGTTCCCTCTTTGCCTACTAAATTTTCCCTCTCACACAGTATTCTTCTTATTTAATTCCGTAAGAATCCGTTTCAGATTGGTGGTTGCCAGAGGCAGGGGGTAGGGAGTGGGTGAAATGGATGAAGGGAGTCAAAATGTACAGACTTCCAGTTATAAAACAGATAAGTCATGCACATGTAATGTACAGACAGCATGGTGACTATAGTTAATAGTACTGTATTGCATATTGGAAGTTGCTAAGAAAGTAGACCTTAAAAATTCTTAACACAAGGAAAAAAATTTTGTAACTATGGTGCGGATGTTAACTAGACTTACTGTGGTGACCATTTTGCAATATACACAAATATTGAATCATTATGTTGTACACCTAAAGCTAATATAATGGCATATGTCAATTAAACCTGGAAAAAAAAAAGAATGCATTTCAGGAAGAAGACCTATGAGGGGAGCCTGTACCTCACAAAGGACAGAGCAAGAGGCACAGAGTGAAGTTTTCAAGTTTTTCATTAAACAGAAACATGTTATGAAATAAACTATTAAATACGAATAGCACATAATCCCACCTTAAAGGAAAAGATATCTCATTCATTAAGCAGAAGAAAGAGGAACGTATTAATGATCCCAGTCTACCACAATCCGTGAAAACATTGAAATAGCTGGTACATGATGTGTGTTTAGCAGGTATCACCTGTTTACACTTAATATCTCATTTATTTCCCACAACAACCCTATGAGGGGATGCTATATTATTTTCATCACGAAAGAGAAAAATGAAGCTTAGAGATATTAAGCAAGACTTGTGCCAGTTCATGCCAATTCTTTAAGGAATTTGAACCCATGCTTTTCTGACTCCAGAATCTGTTCTCTGATCCACCATTTTTCCTCCTGCCTCAGGTATTTATTCAAGGATGGACACGAAGATAGGGACCATTTCCATTCCGAGTGGATCCTTCTCCTGCTTCTATCTCTGTTTAGGGTTCATGAGTCCTTCTCTAAGTGTCACTCTGGAGGAGAACCCCCACACTCTTGGAGTTCTCCGTTGTTGGGTGACTCCCGGCCAGTGGAATCTTCATTCCGGTTTCACTCCTTTTCCACTGCTTTCTCCGATTCATCCTCCTTTAAAGAGTCTATGCTTGAACTTAGGGGTGGGGGTGTTGGGCAGAGTGCAGTGCAAGCATTCGCTTCTCACTGAAAGGGCAGCTGTCCACTGAGTTCACACAGTAACTCGAGTAGGTGTGTTACTTAATACGCCACGAGAAAATGCCCACCCTGAGCGTCTGAAATTGTGGATTTAATAGGCCTCCTGCTGCTGCTCGGCTGCCTTCCAAGGGCCTGCTGAATTGCTTCCTCTGCAAGCAGGACCTTCTGCCAGAGACTCTGGGGGACTGTGGCTGTTGATCTGTGGTGAGAGGTGACAGGTGGCCGCTCTGCAATCTTGGGATGTTAAAATTGATATTAAAATATTTTTTCCAAAGGGTGAATAGAGACTAGGCAAAGAAAGAAAGGGTGTTTGGGACTGTGCCTCATGTTTCTGTGCCTCTCGAGGAGGTGTGCTGGCTCCCAACCAGCTTTCCACACTCAGAGACCTAAATCCTCTAAAGACTCATTCTGGGAAGACCTTGGCACGAGGACACAGTGGCTGTGCCTGAGCTGGGCCTTCACAGAGGTTTGTTTAACAGGGACCCCTCACCCAATGGT
Organism: Tapirus indicus; assembly: GCA_031878705.1. Classification (NCBI taxonomy): domain Eukaryota; kingdom Metazoa; phylum Chordata; class Mammalia; order Perissodactyla; family Tapiridae; genus Tapirus; species Tapirus indicus. Next base: position 150,149,816 of record CM062918.1, on the reverse strand, counting down.
GCCTCTTCACCAGCATCCAGGAGGTGGCTCCATGAGGAGCGTAACCGCTACTTTTACGGAGGCTGTTCCCCTTCATTTTCTTTTCTCAGGAATAGCAGGGAACTACCACAAATAGTCTAAGACATGACTTAGTTCAGGAGGCAATAGGCCTTCTTATTTTCGACCCAAGGCATAGCACAAACTTCATCGAATAACTAGGAGCTTTTTATAGCTCACCAAATGAATTTGTCATCGTCATGGAACAGTGGAAGGCAGCAAGTTCCTCAGTGCATGAGAAGCGTTGCTTCGTGAACTTTAAGAACCCAAGCAGCCTTTGGATGAATCCATCTCCTCCTAGAGACAGTAGACGGGTCATTTTCAGACACATTGGAGAAAAGTGAGAGACGTTTTGATAGTCCAATTAAGACATAGATTATATGTTTTATGTCAGTGGCTGTGCTTTCATTCTTTATTCAGGTTTCTGTTATTTAATCCTTCCTGGAAATAGCTGCTCCTTAGGCCTGAGCTGTGTTGCTTTCTTACTGTTGTGATGTAGCAGGGTATTCCTGGCAGACTGTGCAACTGTTCCTGAGACCAGGAATTCATTGCATAGACTCCCTTTCTCAAAGGCTTTCTTAGAGGAAGAAGCCGGGTCACCCCTCTGTCTTTGGAGTTGGCGTGTGTTGGCACTGCCCTGTCACGGTGGACATTTGTCTTTCTTTCTGGTTATCTGACAAGTATCTGAACTCCTTACCCGTATTTGGAGACTCCCCACCTTAGGATTCTTGGTGGAAGGCCATGTTATTAACTAGCAGAGAAGCTGAAAATGCTACATATTCATTGTTTTCCAAATTTCCTTACAACTAGGGCCCAAGCATGTGATCCAGGCTCCCGCAATCAGATGTATCCATTGCAGACTTAGAGTCTGGAATTCATGGTTCAAGGAGCTTGGATGGCGAGGAAGACTCTGGCCACGGTGGCAGCTGCTGGGCGATCAAGGCCCTGGGCCAGCGTGGGTGGCAATGCCAGAGGCAGCATCCAGTGCTCAGAGCTAGCAGGCTCAGATGCGTCAGCTGCGGAGTCTAGGGGTCATAGGCAGCTGTGCTGTCCTCTCCAGAGCAGTTCCACAGTTTGATTCTGGGCATTGCTCCTGGCCGTAGAGCTCAGAACTTGTGCTCCAAGTTACCCAGCAAGTCCATGAGCCACTCAAAAGGCTTTTAATAAATTCTTTTCCTAGCATGGCTTCTGCCTGCTGCTTACGATGAAAACTCCTGACTTAAAACAATCCTGACTTAAACAAAGAAATTTAGAATAGAGAAAAATTCCAATTTCTTAAAATAACAGAAAATCATCTTAAAGTATAAAACTGTACACTGGTATAGTTCAGAGCCTACTGAACTCTATCAGGGGCGTGTTATGAATAAAAACACACATATTTACATATTAATGCAAAGGTATCTGTATAGAAACATAGGCATGTATGTGTGTGTGCATATTCAAGTCACGCAATTCAATATGTCACACTTAGAACTGGAAGCCAATGGCCTCCAATGCCAACCTTTCAATTCCCTTCTCTATTTATTGGACCACCCTCCTGCTCCCTAGTCAATTGCTTTCTGTTCACTCCCTGTCTTTATTGAAAGCATGTATTTTATTTTTATCAGGCAGAACAGCGTTCTCCTTTCCCAACCAATTTCAGCTGCGTTAATCACCGACACGAAATGAACTAAGACCAACGTGGGATACTCGGCCAACACCAGCCGCAGGGTGGCATTCATTGTGAAGCAGAAACGTGGAGCATTAAGTGAAATGTGAAGTTGTTAAAGGGGGAGTGTGTACTGCGTACCCTCAGGGACATGCGCTATACTTGTTAAGGAAGTCTGAGACTCTGAAATCCTGGTTCACAAAGCACAGACACTTTTTTGCAACAAGAAGTCCAATAATGAAGAGGAAACCGAAGCAAACTTCCTTGGAATCTCCACTTAACCAGTGCTTTCCAAAGCTCTTAGCCAAAGCATAGGGATGTTTTCAAAGTTTGTTCCCCTCTGTGGACAACATCATTTAATCCTCACCATGAGTGTGGAGGGCTAAACCAAAGCAGGGTCTACTGTCTCTGTTTTACAGATGAAACCAAGGCCAGGGTCACCCAGTGAGTTAACTACTGAGCCAGGACTGGAATCCTGAGCTTCTGGCTCCTAGTTCATTGCTCTTCCCCAACTAACCTGCCATTTCTTAATGTTTCAGGGTTGGTTTCCTTGTTTCCTACTTTCGGATGGAGATACACATATGCACACATACACATGCATGTGTGTGTATATATATCTCTATCTATCTGTATGTTTGTATATACATATATTTATATTATGTATTTTTATATATTTGTTAAAATATTGAAATATACAAGATATGTAAAATACCATATAATGAAATGACTTCCAGTCAAGGGAAAAGATCAGGAAATTGCCTACATGTTCTTCCAAAGATAGTCAGTGACTAGCCTTCGGGTGAGCCAACCACGAGCCAGGGGCTCATCTTTGACATGTCCTGCTTCCCTCCATAATGACTGTCCTTGCCCCTCTTCCACAAGGTAACTCCTACCCATCCTCCATTGTTCGGTGTCAACATCGCTTCTCCTGGGAGCCTCCTCTGCTCCACCAGTCTAGGTCAAGCTCCTTTTATTGTACGTGTTCCTAATGTATTTCTTTCTCACTTTGTCATTCATTATGTATGAGTTAGTGTGACTCCTTGTTTAGTGCCTGTTTGTGTACCATTATATCCCAAGAACCTAACCTGGTGCCTGGCACAGAGTGGATGCTCAATCACCTCTACAGAAGGGTGGCATGAGAGCACAGGGAGAGGCATTCATGGATAGCAGGTGGCTTCTCATTTGGTACACTGCAGCAATGAAGAATACCTGTGTTTGGGGCCGGCCTGGTGGCATAGCGGTTAAGTTCGCAGGTTCTACTTTGGGGGGCCTGGGGCTCACTGGTTCAGATCCTGGGCGTGGACCTACACACCACTCATCAAGCCATGCTGAGGCAGCATCCCACATAGAAGAGCTACAACTCTGCAACTATGTCAGACCACTATGTACTGGGGCTTTGGGGAGAAAAAAAGAAAAAGAGGAAGATTGGCAACAGATGTTGGCGCAGGGCCAATCTTCCTCAAAAAAAAAAGAAAGAAAGAAAGAAAGGGAGAGTGGAAAAATGTTAAAAAGAAAGAATACCTGTGTTTGAATCCTGGCTCTGCAACTTCCCAGCTGTGTGACTAAACAAGTTGCTTGGACTCTCTGTCCTTGAATGGCCTCATCAAGACAATGTTGATAGTACAATTCCTATCTCACAGAGCTGTTTGAGAATTAATTGAGTTTATATATGTAAAGTACTCAAGACACTGCCTGTTACATAATAAATGCTTGATAAATATTACCAGTGATTATTTTTTATAATTAGGTGAACAGAATGAGGTTGATAGGTTCAATGGGTGGGAAATTGAAGAAGATCCAATAGGAAGACTTACATATTCTGGGCAAGTTCAAAGATGAGAATGAGAGGAAGTTTGTGTGTCAGAGATTAAAGGGTAGTGGTACAAACTAAGCTGCTGCACAGAAATCCTGCACACATCAGCCCCATCGTGGAGACTGCCTCTTACCATGCTCCCAGGGCTTCTGGGTGGGCTTGCAAAGCCAGCTTGCCTCCCCACAGGTTGAGCAATCAGAGTCGTTTTGCTAATTCTACTTCGGGAGTAGAAAGGTCAAAAGCCTAATGCATCGAGTACCTCGAGTCCTAACCTAGTCAGCAATACCAAGGCCTGAGAGTTTAATGTGAATTTGGAATGCATCGGATACACAGTCAGAAAATAACTTTTGCATTCAGGAAGAATCTGGCCCCTTTGCAGTAGTTCTTAGTTTCTTGAAGTTCTGAGATTTTATTGTATCCTTAGGGTGATCGACTCCGTTTCCTTAATGTGTGCGACTGCAGACATCCGCCCGTTGGGGCAGACGAGCTAACCTGTCACTGGGTGATGGATGTTTTCCTATTGCTCTGCTGAAGAGCATTAAGTTAAGCCTTCACTTCAGCTCCAGAGATAGTTGAGACAACAGACGGCCTTTTTTGCTATTCTGGGGAATTGCTGCAATGGGAGGTTCGGAAGAGTGGCTTCCATTTGTTGATGGCTTAAAATAGACTAGGCAAATAAAGAACTATTATTGTTATGTATGCCAGGGAGTACAGTGGCTGATGAGGGTGGAGGTGAAGGATAGGCGGGAAAACATGGTCCAGTTGCCTTCCTGACCTTGCAGGATGCAGTAAATTCAGGCTACAGGGTAGATGAGGGGAGCCAGAGTAGTTCTGAAGAAGTCAAGTTTTATCAATAATATTTGCAGATGTTGAATATCTTTTCTGGGACAAAAATGTCATCTTAATCAAACAGGCACAATGAGAAGACAGACAACGAAAATCCACTTTCAAGAATTACTGGTATCCTGCAATGAATGTTAATTCTATTCGTTAAAAAATACTGGTGGTAAAACTCTGGAACCTGTGCATTTTTTTTAAGTGACAGCTTGGAGGCATATGGACAAGGTCGATATCATTTATCCTGTTTTCTGGGATTTCTATGACCAAGGAAGGCCTTCAGACTATCTTGAAGCAAACAAAATTATGGTCCCTTCAGTATATGTGTACTTTGCTTCTGACCACCTATGGGACTCCAGCATTCACCACATAAGAAGTATTCTGCTTCACATAAAGCTAGGCTATTTGATGAACTCATGGGATAATTAGCAGTGTACTGACTAACTGAAAATAGTCACTGTTGAGAGCTGTAAACCCCACAAAAATAATCAAAAGTCCATCTGGAAGCTTGCTATTTATATTGCATGTTAAAAACCTTGCTGCTATCTTGACGCTGCAGTTTAGGAGCTTCTCAGATGATATGTTGCAGGTTGGCGTCAAGCAAAATGCACCTGCTGATTGAATGGGACTTGATATTTGTAATGGTCTCAGAAAAGACAGTGAAACTACATTGTTACATGTGCTAAAAATTAGAGAGAGAGCTTCTAGCATAAATGCTCTCTGTCACATGCAGGTACACCATTTTCTAATTCCAAGGGCAAGAAATGCAGCCTCTACAATATCTGCAGATCATCCAAGCACACCACCCCTACTTAGGTGGCAGAGGATTATTCCACAATCTGCTCACAGACCAAGGATGCAAAGTGTAAATGGTTTCAGCAGATGCTTTGAATCTTGAAGGCATATGCTGTTCATACTTCTTGAAAAGAAATCTTCAAAACTGCTGTGGTAGTTCAAATCATCTGGCATTTGGGAACCTCGGTTACTTTTTTCATATGAAAGTAAAACCAAGAGTTGAGTCATAAAAAGACAGTCCGGTGCAAGGTGGTCAGCAGTTTATGCAACAGAACTTTAATTCACTTAACATGAATGTGAGGTGAGGCTAGTGATCTGTGGATGCTAAGGAGGAATGCAGCTCCATGCGCTGTATCTCAGTAATTGGCAACATGACACTTCATGGTACTTTCCCACAGAGAATTTAGCCTTCAAGGTACAGCACCCCAACAGCAGTGATGCTGCTGGAAGGATGCGGTGAATGTGTTCTTTGACTTTATGCCTAGAATCACATGGGCACCCTGATAAGCCCTGGGAATACACAAAACCTCATGGAGTCAGAGCCCCCAAATTATTCCTATTAAAACAGCCTGGATGAAGGGAATTGCAATATATCCCCCCACCTAATCTCCAAAGAACTTGAATTTCATCAGGGGAAACCATGGTCATTTCATTTAGATTTAGTTCTTGCATTCATCCATTCACCTGAAATCTAGAGATGCACCCTTTGCTGTAATGGGAGAAATGGAAAGATTTGAATATCTAATTGAACGAGGCATATCAGTTAAGGTTTCTTTGGTTGCAATCAATAGAAAGAGATTCTGGTTAACCTGAGCAGAGAAAGGAATTTAATGAAAAGATATTGGGAAGCTCAATGAGTTGAAGAAAAATTTAAACCAAGACTCAGAAACGACATGAACCAGGGCAGCTTCAGGGACCTAAACAGCAGGATCGAATGAAGCATATGGCAGGACACGGTTAATAGATGGATTTTATTGTCCAACACTTTAACACTTACTTGTAAATCTGAAAAGGGAGATAGATGTTCCCTGAACATTGCAGACCAAATTATAGAAGTGTTGTTGCTTATTGTTTTTTGTTTTCTAGAAGTTGTGGTATGAGATCGCCTTGATTCAGTCCTTCAGGCTAATACTTCATTAACGATGGCTGTGAACTGAGGGCACATAGAGAGCATTTTTCCCATTAACATTCTCGTAGACCAAACACGAAAACAAGGTCTTGCTCTCAATCTCTGTTAAAACGTGAAATCAAGGCTAGAGCCTTTTAAAAAAAATCTACAATCAGAGCTATTTCTTTGCAGCTTGGAGCTCCCTTCTGAGATGTCTCCCTGCCTCCTTCACAGCCTGCTTCCACGTGATAGAGCCTCTGGGAGCAATCTTTAGCTCTCCTTGATCCCTGGAAGTTCAAATTTATTGTGTCTTCAAGAGAGCCCAATATATAATAATCCTCTTCCCCACTAAATTGTGGATTTACTGAAAAATAAAAATAGTCAGCAAATGGAGGCCAACAGCACCTCCTGATTTAATGATAAAATTGATCTAGGAGATTGTGACTTGAATCTATGGGGGGTGAGTTCTTCTTAATACTGAACACCAGAGTCACAGACTGACTTAGCCAGTCCCAGTTTCGGGCAGCATTTAATCACATCAGGCTTCTGCATTATTTGGGGGAGGCTGACTGCCTCTGTAAAAAAATAACCTCAAGAAGAAACAGAGGAGAATTCATGCTGCCTAAAGGCAGCTTGTTTGAAAGAGGAAGATAGGAGGAAAGGGACCTGTTTCTCCTTCCAAGCTTGTTAATCAGATAAGTCCCTGCCCTTCTCCTGGAGAGGAGTTATTGAGAGGGTGGGGAACGAACCCCAGGTGGAGATTAAATGTTGTCCCCTCCAACAAGACCCTGGAGCACAAAGTCTAGAGAGAAACAGAATTCCTCTCCTGCCTGCTAGAGCCTGACTTCAGAGTTTTAGTTTTCTTCTTGAGAACACGCTTATGATGATAACCATGAGGAATGTTTACCTTTATCAAGACTGTTTCCCTATAATGGTGTGTCCTTAATGTACAACTTTTGTCCTAGAGATATATAACCTAGAGTAAGAACGGTGCTTTGTTTTGTTGTTTTTATCATTTTTCCTGTTGCAAGGGTAGCCAATAGACTTATTCATACTTCACTTATGTTTCGACCTGTTTATAAACTGCCTGCCTCCCTCCAATTCCCAAACAATCAACATCATTATCTACTTATAAAGGGCTCTTTAATACTTTTTAAATATTCTATTTTATTGCTTTTTTAAAAGTTTACTGAGATATTATTTACAGAATTAACTGCACCAATTTAAAGTGTACAGTTAGATCAGTTTTGACAAATGTACACAACCATGAAACCGTCACCACATTCATGATAGGGAACATCAATTGAAGGATGCAAAATGAATATTCCTCATGCCTCTTTGTAATCCCTCCCTTCTCTCCCTCCCTTCCCAGCCCTCCCAGGAAATCACTGACCTGCTCTCTATTACTATAGATGTGTTTATATCATACTCCTTTATGTCTAGCTTCTTTCACTTTGTGTAATTATTTTGCGATTCATCTATGTTGCTGTGTATATCAATAGTTCATTCCTTTACACTGCTGGTTAGTATTCCACAGAATGGATATGCCACACTTTGTTAATCTGTTTACCTGTTGATGGACCCCTGGCTGTCACAAATAAAGTTGTTATGATCAGGCAAGTGCAGGTCCTTGTATGGACGTTTGCTCTCTTTTCTCTTGAGTAAATACCCAGGAGTGGAATGGCTGGATCACATGGTAGGTCTATGTTTAACTTTTTAAGAAACTGCCACGCAATTTTCCAAAGTGGTTATAACATTTTACCCTCTCACCAACAATGTATGAGTGTTCCAGTTCCTCCAAATCTTTGTCAAAACTTGATATGTTCAGACTTTTACACTTTTGCCACTGTAATTGGTGTGTAATGCTATCTCATTGTGGTTTTGATTTGCATTTCCTAATGGAAAGTGCCTATTTGCCACCCTATACCATTTTTGGTGAAGCATTTGTTCCAATCTTTTGCCCACTTTTAAGCTGAGTTTTTAATTGGTTTGTTTGTTTTCTTATTACTGTTTTGAGAGTTTTTAAAATATATTCTGGATACGTGTCCTTATGAGATAAATACTTTACAAAGAATTCCTCCCAGTCTGTGGTTTGTGCTTTCATTCTCGTAACAACGTCTTTCAAAGAGTCAAGCTTTTAATGATTCATACTCCCAATTTTTTCTTTTGTAGATCACGTATTTGATGTTGAATCTAAAATATCTTTGCCTATGTTTTATATTTGTATACTTTCAGGTTTACATTTAAGTCTATAATCTATTTTGAGTTAATTCTTTTATATGGTTCTAGGTATGGATCCAAGTTGTTTTTTGTGTGTGTCTGTGAGGAAGATTAGCCCTGAGCCAACATCCGTTGCCAATCTTCCTCTTTTTGCTGAGGAAGATTTTCTGGAAGAGTTTGTGTATTACTTATTACTCATTCCCTAAATATTTAGTAGAATTCACTAGTGATGTCATCTAAACCTGGAATTTTCTTTATGGGAAGGTTTTTAACAATAAACTCGATTTTTTAATAGTTCCAGTGCTAAGCAGGCTATATATTTCTTCTTTTGTGAACTTTGGTAGTTTGTGTCTTTCAAGGAGTTTATCCATTTCATCTATGTTGCTGAAGTTGCTGATGTAGAGTTGTTGAAAATATTCCCATATTATCCAGATCTATAGTATGCTCCCATTTCTGGCTTCCCAGCCTTCATGGTATTGTTTTCATTCATTTTACTTATACATATGTCACAAACTTCATAGCACATTGCTATAATTTTTGTTTAAATAATCAAATATTTTTAAAAGAAATTTAAATAATAATAAAATAAATCTTGTATATATTTTCCATGGTTGCCATTTATGGTTCTCCTCATTCTTTTGAGTAGATCCATATTTTCATCTGGTAACATTTTCCTTCTGCTTAAAGGATTTAACATTTCTTGTAGTGAGGTGCTGCTGGGGATGAATTCTTTCAGCTTTTATATGATTGGAAAAGCCTTTATTTCACCAGGTATAGACTTCTAGGTTGATAGTTATTTTCCCTTCAGTATTTTAAAGATGTTGCTCCCTATCTTTTTGCTTGCATAGATTCAGATGAGGAATTTGCTATCTTCCTTATTTTTGTTCCTTTGTATGTAACGTGGCTTTTCTCTTGCTGCTTTTAGGATTCTCTATCACTGCTTTTGAGAAATTTGATTATCACATGTATTGGTGTGGTTTTCTCTGTTTCTTGTGCTTGGAGTTCATTGGGATTCTTGGATCTGTGGGTTTATAGATGTTATCAAATTTGGAAATTTCCAGTTATTTCTTCAAATATTTTTTTCTCTCCAACCCACTTGTTTTGGGGACTGATTACACACACACTAGGCCATTAAAAGTTGTCTCACAGCTACTGAAGCTCTTATCATTTTTTAAAAGTACTTTTTTCTCTTGTGTTTCAACTTGGATTGCTTCTATTGCTATATTTTCAAGTTCACTAATTTTTTCTTCTGTAATGTCTAATCTGCTATTAATTCTATCAGTGTATTTTTTGTCTCAGACATTGTAGTTTTTAGCTCTAGTTGTTTGATGTTTTTGTATTTGTTTTTCATATCTTCTATATCTCTATTTTTGGGTTTCCAGAATACAGTTATAATAACCCTTTCAATGTCTGTGTCTGCTAATTCTGACATCTGTGTCAGTTCTGGGTAGGTGTCAATTGATTGATTATTCTCCTCATTATGGGGGGTCACATTTTTCTGCTTCTTAGAATGCCTGATATTCTTTTACTGGATGCCAGGCATTGTGAATTTTACCTTGTTGGGTCCTGAATATTTTTGCATACCTATAAATATTTTTGAGCTTTGTTGTGGGATGTAGTTAAGTTTCTTGGAAACATTTTGGTCCTTTTTGGGTCTTGCTTTGTAAGATTCGTTAGCCTGGACCAGAGCAGCATTTAATCTTGGTAATGTATTCCTTAGTACTGAGGTAAGACCTTTCTAACAACTCTAGCCAATGCTCCATGAATTATGAGGTTTTCCAGTCTGGCTGGTGGGAACAGACTCTATTCCTGGCCCTCTGTGAGTGCTGAATACTTTTTCTCTAATGGTTTCTTCAGCCTTGGGCAGTTTTCTCCTGCTGATCAGTGCTCTGCTGAATCCTCAAAGGGAACCCTCTGCAGACTCCAGAGTTCTCTATGCGGCTCTGCTCTGTTCTAGGTACTCCATCTTGCAAACTCAAGCTGCCTTGGCAGTTGTTTGAGGCATGAAGGTAAATCTGATCCCTATTATCCCATCTGGGCCACGAGTGGAAATCAATAACTTACTTTTAAATTATTTCAAAACTGCAGAAAATTTTCAAGACATGTACAAAGAACTCCCACATTCTTTTAACCTGGATTTCCCAATTATTAGTATTTTACCACATTTTCTCTGTCTCCATCTCTCTCTCTCTCTCTATATATATATATCCATTATCATTTTATCATTATTCTTTTTTAAACCATGTAAGCAGTAATTGCAGACCTGATGATTCATCACTCTCAATTTCTCCAATGTCTATTTCTCCAGAACAAAGATACTGTTCTACATAACCACAGTACAACCAAATTAAGAAAACAACATCAATGCAACACTACCATCCAGTTCGCAGAACACTCTCAAGTTTTCCCAACTGTCCCAGAAACGTCTCTCTATTTTCTGGTCCAGTAGTCAACCCAAGATCATGCTTTGCATTTAGTTGTCATGGATTTTCAATCTCTTTCAATCTGGAAGAATTTCTCAGTCTTTCCATCTTTTCATTCTGTAGATATCACTCTACCTGAGTTTGTCTGATGACTTCTCATGTCCAGAATCAGGCCATATTTTCTTTGCAGGAATGCTATGATGTCATGTTCTTCTTAGGCTACTACATCAAGAGACACAACCAGTGAGGTTCTTATTCACTGGGTCAAATGGATGTCTACCAGGTTTCCCCACCATAAAGTCACCATTTTCCCTCTTGGAACTGATAAGCATTTTTTTGAAGATATTTTGAGACCGCACCTATATTCAGCTCTGAATTAAACCTCTACCTGCCAGCCTTCACATCCATGGCTCAAGCTGAATCCCATAGAAGCTGATTTTAACACATAATTCATTTCATTTTCCAAAGGTATCAGCTATCCTGATGGAAGATCAGCTGTTCCAGTACTAATAGTGCTAATTTCTACTGTTCTAGTGCTAATATCTACTGTTCCAGTAGATATTAGTGCTAACTGAAGACTAATATCAAAAGGAAAACCTGTGGGGCCGCCTGGTGGCGCAGCGGTTTAGTCCGCGCTTGGCAGCCCGGGGTTCGTGAGTTCAGATCCCGGGCGCCCGCTGACGCACTGCCTGTCAGCCATGCCGTGGCGGCGTCCCATATAAAGTGGAGGAAGATGGGCACAGATGTTAGCCCAGGGCCAGTCTTCCTCAGCAAAAAGGGGAGGATTGGCAACGGATGTTAGCTCAGGGCTGGTCTTCCCCACAAAAAAAAAAAAAAAGGAAAACCTGTATTTAGAGAAGAAGTTCTATTCATTTAACGATCCATCCACCCAACGGTCCATCCATATACCATCCATTTGTTCATTCAACAAATACTGATGGTACTTTTACATGTGCCAGGCAGTGGAGATACAAAGAAGCACAAGACACAGTGCTTATATCTAATAAGCTCCTGGTTTTAGTAGGGGAAAACAATGTCAACAAACAATTACAATTCAATGTATTATAATACAGGTAGGTATAAATATATGGAGGGCCAAAGGAACAAACAACTTATTAACATATAAGAGAAAGTTTCCTAGAGAGAGAACGTTGGTGCTGGGTCCTTTAAGGTGAGTAGGAGCTTGGGAGATAGTTGATGAGAGTGGGAATAAGGAGAATGTTCCAGTTAGAAGAAACAGCATGTGATAACATAGGGTATAAAAGCATAAAGAACAGAGGACGTAGTAGTTCTTTGTCTGGAGAAGGCGGAGGGCAGCAAGGAAAAAAGTGGGACTGCTGGTGGGGGGGGAGGAAGAGACTGGAAAAATCGAGGTGGGGCCAGGTTGCTGTGGGGCCAAATTGCTTTGATTATGCTAAGGAGTCTGGCTTTTATCCACCAAGATTCCCACTAAAAGTAAAAATCCCTGGGCCCCATTCCAAAGCTGCTACAGTAGTCCCCCCTTATCCATGGTGAATACGTTCCAAGACCCCCAGTGGATGCCTGAAACCATGGATAGTACTGAACCCCACATATGCTATGTTTTTTCCTATAAATACAGACCTCTGATAAAGTTTAACTTATAAATTAGAGATTCACAATAACTAATAATAAAATAGGACAATTATAACAATAGAGTGTAATAAAAGTTACTGTAGATCTTAGCAACCTCAGCATATGAATTTTTTTCTTATTAAGTCCAGAACTTTCACCTTCTCACTTAAAAGGAAGCACTTTTCTGCTTCTCTTTGGCGTATCCGCATTGCCAGCATCACTACTCTTGCGTTTCGGGGCCATTACTAAGTAAAATAAGGGTAACTCGAACATAAGCATCTCAATACCGCAATAGTCATCTGATGACCTAGATGGCTACTTGGTGACTAACCCGCAGGTGGCGGATACAGCGTGAATCTGCTGGACAAAAGGATGATTCACGTCCCAGGCAGGATGGAGTGGGGACAGCACGAGATTTCATCACACTACTCAGAAAGGTGCACCATTTAAAACTTAGGAATTGTTTATTTCTGGGGTTTTCCATTTAATATTTTCTGACCCCGGGTAACTGAAGTTGTGGAAAGAGAAACTGTGGATAAGAGACTACTATAAATTAGAATCTCTGAGGAGGATCTGGGAATATGTATTTTAACAAACACCTCAAGTTTGGGAATCACTGCTGTAAGTCAAAGGATGCTACCGAATGCTTTAAAACAGAGTGATATCATCAGGTTTGTTATTCAGAAAGGCCACTAAGGGGCTCTTGGAGGATGACTTCAAAAGGGGAGCAGGAGGGCACAGACGTCTGTGGCAGCATCATAGCGCTCAGCCAGGCATTTGCAGCACAGATTGCCAAGCTTATCTTTTCTGGAGCTGATCTCAGCTGAATTGAAGGAACTTGTGGAGAGGACTTGATCCAAACTGCCAGCATTGTCTCCTGTCTCTGAATTGGTCAAGCTGAAGGATGATCCAGACACTAAGATGCTCCAAAGTGGACCGTTAGATTACACTAGCCAACAAGACTTGCCAAGTGTCTCAGTGTTGAACATGCTTATTACTCCATATCCAACGGCAGGAGCTGTGGTGGATATGGTTGAATGGCACTCAACATCTGTTCCACCTTCTTCTAGTGTAGTGGCTTTCAAACTCTTTTAAAACTCAACTCACAGTAAGAAAAACATCTTACATTGCAATCCAGTATACACATATGTGTGTGTTACACAAAACAGTACTTACGCTTACTGAATTGATGCCCTCTGAAATATCTATTCTGTTCTATTTCATTCTTTTCGGTGCTTTCATGATTAACTAATGATGGGTCCTGATCCCAGAGTGACAACCATTGCTGTGATGTGCTTTCCAATATAACAGAGGCTGGAAAACTAAAGACTACATTTCCACACACACATCAGCTAAAGTTCCATACGTTTTTAGGCTCTGCAAACCAAATGCTTTCATATTGCTTTTGTTATTTCTGCTGGCAAGCACGTCATGGACGTGTTTGGTCTTTCTCAGCAATGCCAGCAGAGGTTTAGTCCCTGGCATAGGTACCTCTCACAGGTGTCAGGAGGAAGGGCACGGGATGCCCGTTTTTGGTGGTGAAGTTCGTATCAGGTGCGGAATGGTTCTGGTGTCTGTAGCCTTTGTGGCTTCGTAAGCATGATCCTTTCTTAATCAGGACAGTCTCCAGCTGCAGTGGCTTCAAGATCAAGGCAGTGACAACGTAGTGCTGGACCCCGAGGAGTCCGGATCCTAGAGTGATAGGAGCAGCTTGGGTGCCCAGTACTGGGGTGTGACTGGGGAGAGGGGAGGAAGGTTTCTAGAAGCTCACCCTAGAGACTGTTTTGTCTGCCCCTCCAATGATTCTACATGCTGTTTAGAAACCTGCAATAAATCTCTACCTGCCTAACTCAGCTAGAAGGGATTCCATTCTCTGCAACGGCACCCTGGACACACAGTGATCAGTCCTGCTGAAGCACTAATGAAGTACTCAGTCATGGGGCTCAGGACTTGCCTAAGCTTCACCCACCAAACCTTATCTGCGTCCAGCCACAAGAAAGAATGAAGGGCAATTCTATCTAATGGTGAGAGTCAATCTTAGAAACATGAGGTTGAACAAAAATAACAAAATGCACAAATATGTGGTTCTGTTTATATAAAGTTTAGAACACGAGAAATTAAATTATATTGCTTATAAACCCATACTTAGGGGATAGATCTATAAAGAAAAGAGGTGTTTAGCATAAAAGTCAGGATAGTGGGCTGTAATCAATAAGGGTCATGGGAGAATTCTAAGGTGCTGGCTATGTTCTATTTTTGACCTAAATGGTGACTTTACAGGTGTTTGATTTATGCACTTTTCTGTATGTGCATTATATTTTATATTCTCTCACACACACAAAGGATGAAAAACTGCAATAATAAACAAAAATTTTAATTGGGATTCACACAACTTCAGGATTAAAAGATAATTTATGATCATCCAGTCCATCTACTCATCTGATGCTTAAATCTCCCTACAGCCTTGTCTGTCCTCTGCTTGGCCCCTTCTGAAGAGCAGGAGTTGTGTAGATATCACTCGCGAGAGCAGGAACGCAACCAGGCAAACAGCAGGCGAGCCCCCAGCTTGACCGTCACTTAACTGGTTGTGTACCCTCTTCCCTCAATTCCCTACTGCCAGGTCACTGCAGACCACATTTAAAGAACTCAAAAGGATCAGCAAATCTAACATGGAAACTTAGCACCTTTAGGACATAACTTCCCTCTCCCTGACTGTTGGGTAACATAACTTCTTTTATTCAGCAGGGGGTATCCATTTGCTATTGGTTGTTATTGCTTACAAGAGATGGGCAAGATAGCAATTATCAACACCATAGCTGAGAGAGAGATACACACGGGTTACCTTGAAGTATGAGTTGCTTTCTTTTTCAAATGGGCTGCAAAGTTTGGAAAGAGCATAAGAAAAGCAGAAGTGAGGGGTGAGGGAGAAAGAAAACCCCACTCTGTGTATAGTCTCGTTTTGTATTTTCAGACTCTACAGGACAACCTGGTGTGGAGTAGGTGCGAGACAAGTGGCCTGGATCAAAATGATCATCCAATGGAAGAAAAGACACAATATAAAGGTTTCCATTTCTCCAGTGTTCAAAGAGAGATACGGTTTATTTTGGGGGGACTAACGATGTCAGGATTAAATGTTAATGCCTGAAATATTTTCAAGCAAAAGTTGCTGTGTCAGCTTCAAATAATACTCTTGTTTTACAAGTTCAACTTTTTGTTTTTAAAGAAATTTAGCCTCTGCAGGAGAACTTTTCCAAAAATTTTTCACTTTTTCCTGATGCCTCATAATACTTAAAAGATTTTTCAACCAATTAGAGACTCCCAAATGAATGGGCATGATACATAAAGATAATATGCCTTTTGTCTGTCCAGTAAATATTTGCTGAATGAATCACAAAGAACAAATGGAAAACTTTATAAAAGAGTAAACAACCATTTGGAATTAAGTGGTTCTTCGTGATATATACAAAAGTTACACATTTTCATGAGAATGATTTCTGAGAATTACAGGTAATGATTCTATTGTAACGAAAGACAAAACTAAATAAGTAGAGCTGCCTCTCTACTCCATGCAGGCAAAAGAAAGTTGAAAAAGCAAAGCAATTATCTGGATAATTCAGACCAAAAAAACCAGCTATTGAAGGGAAGGAGGCCCTTTTTTCCTGGCCCACTAGAGTGGAATTTGGCATTAAAGAGGCTTGTCTTGGCTCCCGTCCAGTCGGGTTTAGTTACTGAATTCCTTAAAGGACATTGTTCAAACATGGTCTCCCATGTAACTGGGTTCTAAGGCATGAGCTGCAAGAACCTTGACATCACCATGTGACTCCAGGGTATTATTCCATTGGATCAAATTATCCAGGAAATCGCTCTCATTCCAGTTCACCTTTCTGGGTGAGACAAAAGCAAAGTGTACTGCCCAAGACTTGCTACACAATAACTCCATGTGAATACCCGAAAGCTTTGCCTGCAGACTGTGTTAATAAACATGATCCCGATTCCTGGATTGTAGCGAGAGAAGCAAATGGGCCAAAGGTGACAGTTATTTGGTAATTCCTCACTCACCACCTCTGCCTTCCACATTCTCGTTTCCTCTGCATGCACATTTGATTACTGAAATAATTGTACTGATTTAATGAATGGTAGAAATCACAACACTTGAGTTGCCCACCATCTTCCATGACTCTCATTTGCTGCCTGAACACGTTTACCAACTGGAGAAAACACAGGATGTCTTGCAGAGAGTGGCCATGTCACAGAAACAGCAACTGTGGCCCTTCACGTGCTTTCCTGGGGCTTGTGCGGCTTTGCTGGCCATGCCTGAGCCAGGTGTCTGTAAAATGACTGGGAGCTGGGCATTCTGCCCATGTGCACACCTGGCAGATCGAATCCCTCTATCCTTGGGAACTCGGATGCATGCTGAGTTCCCATTTTCTCTGACTGCAAAACAGACAAGGACCAGCTGGTTAGTGCTGACGTGGCTCATACTACTGGCGGGAACGCTACTCAAGTGTTCTGCATTTACTCATTGTTTATCAATGGGGAGATATTCCTCCAGAGGAAAGCATGTCCTTTGTCTTCTGACGGAAAGTTCATTCCTCCAATGGGGAATGACCTAGGAAGGAAAACTTGATAACTCATTTCCCCTGTGTAAGTCCCATGTGCAAGTTTTCATTTTAGAAGTGTGAGTTCAAATATAAGAATGAATTGTGGCCCTTGAAAGACCAGACACTTAACTTTTTTCTGGAGCAATGTGATTTTTAATAGCTGAGTATGCCATCTCCCACTGAGCAGGTTGCTTTTATCACCAATTTGAAATATATTTTATTGTTATAAGTACTATTAATTATTTGATTATAACTTCACAATGGAAATAACTTTTAACATCAAACGCCTCAAGGCATCAAATAATGCAATGCTGTGTCTAGTGTGTTCTTGTGGACAAAGCACTTTCCTAGAGGGACGCATGGACCTGCCATGAGCCTGGGGACTCTGGGAGACAGAAAAGTGGAAAAATCAGACCCTTAGCTGATAAAGTGGTAGAGAAGGATCTTCCAAAGCCTGTTCCGTCCTCCTTTCACTGTTCCACAGGTTTTCCAACATTTTGTGGGTTAACACAGAAAAAAATACAAAAAGGAAATTTTCTACACCTTTACCTGAAATTTACACCTCCCCAGCTCTTCTCTTCCCTTCCTTTTTTTTCTTTCCCTCCTCTTCTCTCCTTCTCTTTTCTTGTTCTTTTCGGTCTTGTTAGATCGAATATCTTTGAATTATTCATGTTACTCCGAAGAACATTGTATTCATATTCATCCAATGAAACTTATCTTTGCTTAAGTTTTCCAACCATGAAACTAATAGAGCATAATGAAAATGTAACCGATACTTAGCCATTGTCCTGGCAATAGATCTCATTACAATTATATGTAAGAGATATTAAAAAATAACTGTAAAACAGGAGGCATATTTGTGCTTTTCTGAAGATGAATAGACATATTTATAGGTGGAGAGACATTCCAGGAGATAAGCTAAAATTAATCATATTGCTGAAGTTTTTGAAGAGGTTAGAGTCCAAATTAAATATAGAAGGGCAAACCGGTTTCTTCCTCTTGCGTATTTTAATGAAGACTAGAGAGGCTGGAGAAATATTTATATTCTTTTATTCATATTTTCAGGATTGCCTCATGTCTCGATTTTTTTTCAAATCTCTCATTTAAGTGAGCGTACTTCAAAGTGAATATGGGTATTCTCAACTCCTCATATCTTTATTAAAAAAAGAAAAGGAAGAATTAATGGGACTTGGAAATTTACAAACAACAGATGTACTAAAAGTGTGATTACTGCCATGAGTAAGACATATGGGGGAGTTCCACCACTTTATGTAGCTTGGGTTGAGGGCTGATTGTATCGTAGAGAAACTGGAGCCCCAGAGCAGCAGGAAGACCATCTCTAGGAAATGACTGCTGATTTCCCTTGGACTGCAAGAGATAAGGAGCTGTTTCTCTCTAAACATAGCTATCTAACTGCTTTGTGGTTAACAAGAGACCCTGCGGAGAACTGTGGGTAATTCATTTAAGGATGACTATTGAAATGTACTGTGTGGGGAGGGAGGAACTTGCACTCCCAATACTTGCTGTGTTGCTCTGATGGGATTCCAGGGTAGAGGGCTACCAGCTCCTCCAGTCCCCTGCTAAAGGGACCGACACGCAGAAGTGAGCTGAACTCCAGAATCCAAGGTCAGAGAGAGCCTCCCAACAGCGCTGCTTGTGCTGAAGTGAGAGTTCTTCTCTTCTGGCCCCAGATTTTTTTTTTCTCTCTGCAGAGCTACATAGTTGAGTCATGACGCCTAGAGTGAGAAAATAACGTCTTCAGACAGTGGCTGAGATAAGGAAACGAGGCAAGCTGAGTCCCAGGCACAGTGGTGTGCATGTTGATATCACTGACTTATGAACCATTTCCTTTTAATCCAGTTTCAAAAGATGACTTCCTCCATATGCAATTAATTCCACATATAACTACAAGGAACTGCATATTTTAGAACAGTTGTGTCATCAGTATGAATGCTTAAACAATCTCTGTGGTCTCTTTCCCACAAACTGATTTAACATGTATATAAAGAGGCTTTTGGAATGAGCTCTGTACATTTGCTTCTCAAACTTCAGCGTCTGTTTTCAGTAAATATTGAAGATGAAACTTCCCTCATTCATGCCTGGAGCACTGGCCAATTGCAACTGAGGAATGCAGCTCTTGGGCTTCTCATGAATAAAATTCTCCAGTTGTGAACCGTCTTTCTCAGGCCGTGTCAACAGGACCACAACAGAATGGGTGTGGGATAAAGGATTCGTGGCAGTTGATTGAGCTAGCCACAGATTATCCTAATTAATACCAAAACAGCGGGAGCCACACAGACCTGGGTTCAAATCCTGGCTCCATCACTTAGCGATGCGGTGACCATGTGTCCTTTGCCCACAGAGGTCTCAGGTCACTCTTATTGCCATAGTACAATTATTAATAGTATCCCTTTCAAAAGTGTCCCAGTTTGAGCTAGAATGTATATGGTCACCCCACTAATAGTGACACCAGTTTAGGTCTCTGTACCCTGGCTTTTTATGGGAGCAGCAGTATGTGTTGGGATGTTGCTCCTAAAGACCTATTTCATATGCCAAAATCATCAAAACTGATCATGAAAATAACTTACAGTTAATTAAAACACAACTATACCTGTGGCATAACCATGTATTGAAACACTAAGGTGTGATTTTTCTCCCCGTGTATTTTTTACCTCTCCTTTTTTCATCTCAAGTAGGAACCAGTCCCTTTTGTGCTTCCTTCCCTCAGGGATTTTTGCAGGATGGAAGGCAGAAGCCCCTGAAGTCTGTGGCTCTTCCTGTTTTTTTCATAAATGCCTAAGACCATTGAAGAAATAATGTTAAGTGCCCCAGTCTCTAAGGAAGAGGGATGAAGCACTGGAGGGCAGAGAGTTGGAGAGAGAGGTTCCTCTGGCTGAAGGGGTAGAGGAGAAAGTCTGCAGACCCTGCTGCGAAAGTGAGCAGAGGAGGTGGTGACTAACCCCATAGGCGGGATCAGCCAGTCAATTTGCGGGACCCAGTGCAAAATGAAACTGTGGGGCCCCTTGTTCAAACTTCAAGATGGTAGCAGCAGAGCATTAAATTCCTGGTTCAGCAGACAAATTCCGGGTTATTCTGAGTGTGGGGCCCTGTGAAACTAGACAGGTCGCAAGGCCATGCAGCTAGCCCTGCCCAGAGGAGGTCGCTCTTTGGTGTCCTAGAGGGAGGCACCCTCCGTTAATTCCCCTAACCCCAAATGGCACCACCAAAATCCAGACATCATTGTGGGCCTCACAGTGCAGATGCCAGTGGTACCTTGGAAGAGTGGAGATTAGAAGCCCTTCCCCAACTGTCCTCATTCCAAGTAAACCTTCAGGGTTCTGGTGTGCCTCTGAGAAGGAGAGGGGACCCCAAGAAGGACGAGATGGAAGTTCTTGCCATCTTAGGGGAAAGATGGAGGCTGAGGGTCAGAAAACTAAGTTGATTTAAAGAAATAAAGAGATTGATATGTTTTGCACACTTCAGTTTGTGGACTAAAATTTATTCCACACATGCTTTTATAAATATTTAAGTATATAAAACCAAATGTTTAATATAAGATCCACACTGTAAATATTCCTTTGAGAGTATTTTTCTGCATGGACTGGAATGGCTGAGCTTCTTAAAATATAAGTCCATGAAGTGGAGGGGAAGATGCCTGCTTTCTTGGTAAATCTCCCTGAAATACCCACAGGCTTTCTCTGCTGCTACAAGGACCTTTGATCTGCATTAAAATTCAGACTGTTTGTCTCAAACATTTTCCTTATCCATTTCATGTGCAAAAGTGCTCTGAGAGTCACTGAATGGTAGGTTCTATGGGATGAGAAGTTTCCATGGTTTGGGTTAACTGCTTGTATATTTGAACATCTTATTTATGACTGTAAATGTTTCAAAACAAAGTTATGGTTCTCTATAATAGTGTGTGATATCTGAGCAAGTTACTTGACCTGTTACAGTATCCTTATCTGTAAGATGGGGAGCATCCTCACCTTTTGGGGTGTTGTCAGAACTCAATAAGATTTCATACACAGCACCCAGCACAGATGAAACACTAAACTGTTGCTGGGTCCTGGACACGACTCTGCCAATGTTAATCATACATTGGTGACCCACTTTCTAGTTCATGGTTACCTCAAGCTTTTTTTGGTTGTAAATAAGAGAACCTCCAACCACCATGAAGCTCTCGGAATTTTTTTGTTTTAACATTAAGATAATTGACTTGTTCCCAAAAGGACAAGTTAGCGCCAATCTCCTCAGATGCCCATGGACCACGGAACAGATTATTTCATGCTGCTGCCAGCCACTCCTGTCCTTGGACAGATATTGAATTATTGAGGATTGGAATCAAGAAGGACAGAGAGATCACAGTCTTCCGTGGTGATTTAGGGATTCTTGGAGGCACCCGAGGGGCCTCTGGATGCATGTGGCCCCAGACACCTCCTCCCCACTTTGCCAGAGGAAACTCCAATTGTGTCTGTTTTACATATTGTCCATGTTAAAACCGTGTTTAACAAAAGGGAGCACCTAGAAAACAAAGTAAAAAGAACATTTGAAAATCACTGATCTGGTCCGACCTCTGCATTTTAGAGTTGATGAAATTTAGAACTAGAAGATAGTGTGTTAACCAACATCACACAGCTAGTGACAGAGCCAGGAGTAAACCGAGGTCAGCTCCCATCTGGGCAGTCCTCCTGCCCGCAGGCTGCCTCTGGGAGAAAGATGCAGCTAAAATCACAGATGGTGCAGGGTCAAGATTTATACCTTACAAATCAGATGTACAAAAACAGTAGCTTATTTGTTGTCTGTAACTGATTTAATCTTGCTCTGAAGCTCTCTTTCCTACAGACGGCAGAAATAAACTTAAACTTGCTAAGTAACAGCCTCTTCCAGAGTGAAAAAAAAGGTGAGGGGGGCTTAATTCACTCAATTCGATGTTGAAATGTCCTATGGGAGCCAATTCTCTACCTTCTTAGGGTCTCTCCTCCTCCTTTCTTCCCAAGATGGCGTCTGGGGTGGAGAAGTTTGTGGATCCTCAAGGAGCAGGAGGATGGATGTGTGACTCGCAGGTTGTCTTTCTCTGCAGGCTCCTGCTGTTCTCCAGCTGAGGTGTGACTCCTCAGTCTCTGGGCATCAGCCTCCATCCTCCATACATGTGCTATGTGTCTGTAGCTGCTGTAATTTGCGGTTGGCTCTCTCAGCATGAGCCCTCTATGGTGATAACTCCTAGGGAGCTAGGCCTCTCTCCCTGGGAAAATTCTAACCAGGGAACCAGTGCCATGGGAAGGCCATCTTCAGAATAGAACCGACCCACTTCAGGGAAGCACCTCTCTCTCGGGTACCTAAACAATTGAATGTTAACTGGAATTGTGTATACATTTTTCCCTTTTTCTTAAAGTAAAAAATTAAAAGCAGACACATAATTATTTTAAAAAGTAGATCTTCTTGTTAAAGACAGCCGAGTAAAAACACTCCTGCCATTCCTCTTCCTAAAAATCCAATGAAAACAATAAATGAAACAAAAATAGAAGGAAAAGTCTCCCCATCATGAATGAAACAAGGAAACAGCTACAATCCCAAACCACAAACTATGAAGTCTACCTGCCAAATATTGTGGGCATGGATAGAGAGGAGGGAGGCCCTTAATGCTGACAAATGCCTCCTTGGATCTCGACCAGGATCTATATTTTCTAAAATTAAGTGAGGCAGCCCTAACAAGTCAAGCCAACAGTACTTTTTTAGAGAGGGGAGCTTGAAGGTCGTGAGTGAGACATGGGGGAAACGGGGACTGTCTTTAAGAGAGACTGGGTTTTGGATGCTATAGATTTGTCACTTCTTCGTACTTTTCTAAGTGTTTTGAAATTTGTATGAGTACTTTTTGCCCAAACAAAAGCCATTCTAATAGTAAGTAAAAGCTAAAAACAAAACAAAAAACCCAAAGCAACTGGTCTTATAACTGTGTGTAGAAGGGTTAAAGGAAAACTAACGCTATTCCTCTACACAGGTGACCATTCTCCATCTTGAATGGCCACTTCTATCCTATCTACACACCCACTCTAATCCTTTCTAGACCCATCCTGCCTCCCAGTTCATCAAGCACATGTTAAAAAAAAAAGAGTGCCAACAGATGAGAAAGAGGATAACACGATGATTCTTACTGGTATCTGGAGCCCCCTCAAGATCTCAGAAATCGCTAAGATATCTGAGTAATATTTTGGGTCCGGAACATATTCCTTCTCATTCTAGGGTCTTTCTTCTGAAGGATATTCTATTTTAAATAGTAAGGGCTTCTAATGATACTGATCTTAAAAAACTATTATTTACTGAAAGCCCAACACACTCATTACACAGTGGTGGAGAAGAAACAGGATAACCAAGATTTTTGAAACTTCCAGTTTGAAAAATAGAAGACTGGGAAACACTTGGCAGGCACTAAACAGTAGCAAATAGCAAACCCTGCTGCATGGGGTGGCAGTGACTCCCAGCCCCGACACTTGGTTGGTGATCCTAGAAGCTGCCCTCTGGGATGGTCTCCTTGTTGGTCATCTCCTATGAGTTCATGCTTCGTAGGTAATAAAGAACTTACCTTTCTTAGGGGATCCATAGCTTCCATAGACCTCTTCATACTGGTGTGGATCTAGAGTGCTGGGATTTGTTTTAAGGATAAAATCATAGGTGGTTGCCAGGCAGGCTTGAGGTGTCTTTGACAATGTGGTTTCCTAAAAACCTTAGCTGGCTTCTCTTCTGTTTGCTTCCTGTCAATTGCATTGCGTGTTGACACAGCCAAAGATCCTGTGTGGACAGTCTTTGAACCTGAAGATTCCCACCCTTTACTTCAGACACTAGTGATCTGTCCTTCCCTAGTTCTTCTTCGATGTCCTCTTCTTTGAGACTATTTGAAATCATAGCTCCTTATGGTGAGACATCTCCTGAACCAGAAATTTCCCAATGGGCCGGACCAAGGCATCTTGCAGAGAACTGTTAATTAATGGGAGAAAGACACAGGGCCTTTCTAGATAAGGCTACTCCTTTGAACTCATTGTTTCTAACTGCTTCTTTTGGGATAAAGAAGCAGTTGGCTTTGTCAGCCTTTCAAAGCTCCATGTCATGGGGCTTCTCTCCATCTTAGGTTGAGGCCACAGTCAGAGAGTACCTCCCTCAGTGCTGGCTAACCTTGTACTTGGTGCATAACAAAAGACACCTTGCCTCTGCCCAGCTGCACCCCACACCTCCCGAGTCCAATTCCACACTTTAGATTTTGATAGATTTTAGATTTACCCTACTTTCACAGACCAAATTTTTTTATTGTTTCTTTTCTTTTTCTTTTTTTTTTTTTAGTTGCAAAGTACAGAATCTATTCAGGCTGGTTTAAGCAGAATTTATTAAGAGTTATTAGTAGCTCTGACTCCTTGGGAGGTCTGAACAAAAAGGAGCTCAAGGCTAGTCTCCTAGGAATGCCACCCAGAACCTCACACAGAGGTGACCTGAGAAGAGCGCTCTGCCACCACCACTCTTTGTCCCCACCTTCACCTGCAAAATGGGTACGCAGTGCTCAAAACCCAATCTGTTTGCTCATGTTGCTGACTCCCAAAGCAGAGTCTCATGTGGGTGTGTTGGATTGGTGGATCTTAGGTCACATGCCTGCTTTCCCGGGGAAGTAAGACTCACAATGTGGGAAACTATGAAAATGTAGAGCAGGGGGTTAATAGAATGATAGGTATCTCCTAACAAGGATTTTTTTTTTTTTTAATGAACAATTTTCTCATGGGAGCCCCAGAAAGATTTAGGCCTTAGAGACACTAAGTACCATAGAAAGTGAGGGTGAAAACACCATTTGGTTGAAGGTCTGTGGAAGGTGGACCTCCAGGTTCCCTCATCCACCCCATGCAGCCAGGCATTTCCACCCTTACCGTCCTCTCACCTCTCCCCTTAGAGACTAGAAGTTTACTGTCTGTTGAAGTTCAGGCTCTGGGAAACCAGGCCTAGAGGAGGACAGGGCCAAGGTGCTGGCCTGAAAAACAAGGAGATTTAGTTAAATTCTACTTGGTAAGGATGGAAATAACCTACTTTCTAAACCCCCAGCGATGCTTTCAGCTCTCTCTCTCACTATATTCCAGCAGCAGGCATGCTAGGAAACTCCATTCGGATTCCAGGCGTCTTTGTTGTGGGCTGGGGAAGGGGCAGGGAGTGGGTCGTGACCATCATCTGCTCTCACTCTCAGAACACATCGGGGTGGTGGGCTCATTCTCTCCTCCCCAGAATCTATTGATTTCCTGTCCCGCATCCTGTGAGGCTCCCAACAGCGTCCTGGACAAGTCGAGGAAAATGGTGACCCTTATCCGTTTTCAGTTCAAGACATGAGTGAAACGGTGTCTGAGTTATGTTTAGTTTCGTTTCCACCACAGGTGAGCTGGACAGCATAGAAACACAGAACCAGATTATCAGGCACACTATCTAATAGCTAAAACAATCGCACTTTTATTCCTAACTACGGTTTAGAATTCTGCGGTGAAGATGGCTTTCCCAGGCTCCGAGCGTCCGCAAGCCCGACGCCACGCGCCACCTGCTGGAGGTCAGCTGCACGGCTCCGGGGGAAGTCCAGGGCCCGCGGGAACAAAGGGACCCTCCCCGGCTCCGGAGGGGGAGGCGCCAACAGGCTCTGCTGCCTCTAGACCTGAAGTCCAGACCAGGGCCTGAAGAGGAAGGAGGAAAGCGAGGACTATCCTATTCTGGCACGTCTCTCACAATTGTCATCATTCACTTAAAGTTCGTAACCACAGACATTCCTACTTATTTTCTCAGGTGTTGTGAGTTTTGACGTGGGAAGAAAATATCACTTTTAGGAACATAAATTAGACTATTACAGAGTGCCCTGATTTTTACACCAACCCTCCTCTCAGACAGCATGGCATCTTCTTAAGGAATCACGTCCCAGATTCTATACAAGCCTAAGTGACACGAGATTGCGTCCCACCTGATGATTTTCCTTGGGTTCCAATCTTTATTCACTGCTGGGGATTTTTCAATGGCTGCCAGGTAGCAGATAAGAGCAACCTACACCTTTTTCATGGAAAATGTCACGAAATAGTTTTAATTAATAGATGCCAATTCTACTTTTCCCCTGTTCCTTGTATTAAATTGCCTTCCAAGTCAGTTTGAGCAAAACAGGTCTGGCACATTCTCTGTGGGGCCAGGCGCCTAGAAAGACCTTGTATGGCAGCAAAGGGTTTAATCTCAGGGTTTACTCTCAACCTTTTATAAACCAAAAAACAAACAAACAAACAAAAGTTTTCCTCACAGGGCACACATTCACACTTAATCCAATAAGCCAGTAAAATGAGTGGCAGAAAAAGAACACAGACATCCTTGCAGATTAAAAGTATACTTAATTAAGTCTGACCACTGTTTGCAAGTTGTGGCACCAAATATACTATAGATGCCAAAAAAAAAAAAAAAGGAAAAGGAAAAAGGTGAAAATAATGTTTTCATAGAGCCTATGGCCAAGCTGTATGCAAAGGCTTAGAGTTCCAGAAGCCAAGCCCATTAGCCAAGAAGTGGAGAAAATTTCTGAGTCTTGTTCCTTCAAGTCACTTTGACGACACACATGCACTGGCTGGTGTCAAACTAAAAAACCCAGTGGATTCTTTCCCTTGCGTCTTGAACAAGGAACACAACGGGCTATCAACTGATGAAGAATTGGTTTGGTATCCACCCTGACTGTTCTCTGCAAGGACAAGCAGGTCTAGAAAACACCACAAGGAGTGTTGTAGGGGCTGGAGGGTGAGTGGAGGACAGACAGTGGTGTATGGGTATTTTCCAGTCTTCCACAGGCCATTGATGGAACCTTCAACTGGGCAGCATCTTTGTTCAACCCTCAATATACGGCTATTCTAATGGCAAAGGCAGAGATTCCAAATTCCTGGGTCAGTTTTTACATTTAGGTCTCTGGGTACAGAGAGAAATTTTGGCAGGCAGGGGTGGAGAGGTGTTGAGGACTGGCCTGGATGTCCTGAAAGCTGAGTTCTAGACCCAGTGTCGCCAGCAATGAGCTGAGACCTTTTCACAACTTGATTGACCTTCCCAAGCTTCCGTTTTCTCATCTTCCAATTCCTATTCTTAACTCCCTTCTCACCTCCCTGCCCACCCCTTCCCCTTCCCAGCCTGGGAAGGGGGTGGAGAGCAGCAGAAGCTTCTATGAGCTCCGTCCTCAAGGCTCTAGAGTAGAGTCAGTCCTCGCCGCACGCTCAAGTCCCACGGAGCAATTTTTAATTACACGTGCCTGGCGCTCTGCATTGCTAAGGTCTGGCCAGCCAGTAATTTGTCCCCTCCTTTCTCACTGTTTTCCTTTCTCCCTCCCTTGTTTTCTTTCCTGTCCCTCTCTGTCTACATCAGCAACCTCGTTTTCCTGGTATCTAACCAATCCTCCCAATCCTGTTTCACTTTATTGGTCTAAGATGCTATGTTCCCATGACTGTGTTGTTTCTTTTAAAAGATATGTTTTAAAAATATTGTGTGTTTGGGTAGCCGAACTTACTGCAAAAATTTTGGAAAATATAGAAAAGCACATAATAGTGATGATGATGATGATAGCTATGGTTTATTGAGCACTTGCTCTTTGCCAGGCAACGTTGAAAGCGTTACTCGTGTATGCATTCATTTAACACCCAAGAGCCCCATGCGACAGGTACTATTATTATCTCCATTTTGCAGGTAGAGAAGCTGAGGCACCGAGAAGTTAAGTAACATAAACAAGAAGGCTAAAAATTCCCCATCACGTCATGCTGAAAATAACTGTAACCAACATGGAATCCTTATTTCTGAATGAATGGAAGGCCCCTTGCCTCACGCATGCATCACTTCATTCAGAAACCATCTTCCCACAACTCTGTGCTGCCCTGGGGCCAGTTGTGGATTGAAGAACCTTCTCTAGTAACTGTATTTGAAGTGTGGCCTTTTGTCATCAAATGCAGAGGGAACTTCTGGCCAGTGGAAGGAGAAGTAGGCTGAAATCCACTGCCATTCTAATCCCTACTCTCAGATCCGGCCATATGAGAAAAAAAAATCCAAACGAGAACTCAAGGTCCCGCCGAAAGCCAGCTTTGGAAGGGAGGGTATTAAAAATAACAGCCAAAAAGCAGCCTCTACTTCTGCCCTGAGAACAGTCATTTCAATGATTGACATATGTCCTAGAAGAACAAGTGTCATCTTACTAATGGGCTCTCATTAGCGATGGCAGCAACTATAAAACCATATACGCTCTGCGTGTTGAATGACATGGGAAAGTGCTCATGATGTATTAGAGGAGAAAAGAAAGCCACAAAACATAATGTGTGGGTGTGGTGTGATGGCAAACATTGTTCAAAAAAATAAAGTGCCATATGCATTGAAAAAGTACCAGAAAAATTAAAAGAAAAAAAAAAACAACTCAGTGATTCTGCCTCAAGAAAGAGTACAGGGGATTTTTCTTTTTTTTTTTCCTTTTCTTTTCATGCCCCAAATTTCCACAAAGAACATACATTACTGGTATGCTCATAAAAAGTCATTAATGTTATCTTAAAAAAAAAGCTGTACAAGTTGATTAGCAGCAGAGGGTCAACAGATTATATTATAGGTGAAATTCGGAGTTCCTGATGTTTTTTTTTTTTTTTTTTTTTTTAGTGAGGAAGACTGGCCCTGAGCTAACACTTGTTGCCAATCTTGCTCTTTTGGCTTGAGGAAGAGTGGCCCTGAGCTAACATCTGTGTCCAATCTTCCTCTATTTTGTTTGTGGGACGCCGCCACAGCATGGCTTGATGAGTGGTATAGGCCCGCACCCAGGATCTGAACTCACGAACCCTGACCTGGCCAAAGCAGAGCACATGAACTTAACCACTATGCCATGGGGCCAACCCCTGGTTATTTTTATAAAGAGAAGAAAACTAATATTTACTGGCTAAGTACTTTCTCCTACATTACCTTATGCAAGCTTATGAGGCTTTGTAGGGTCAGTATTTTTTTGCTGCAGGGACATTGTCACGTGTCCGAGGTCACTCAGCTGACATCCAATTCCGGCTGACTCCCAAACTCAGATTCTATTCACCAGGCCAATGGTGTTCCACCATTTCATTTTCTAACATGAGCATAATAATCTACTTTCATCTCTGGCTCTTTGAAGCAATGATGGAGAGCAAGGATGGAAAGGGAGGCAAGGGGTACGTCTTGGAACCAGCTGAAGGCTCCTGGTGATCCAGATCTGCTCTTCCCCTGTCCCTTTGTCCCCAAGGGTGTGGTATTACCAGGAGGCCCACTGAGTCAACAGCATGATTTTCAGGGGAGTGAGAAGGCCCAACACACCAGCAAAATACCTATCCAGAGACATCTTTTGGCTTAAGGTTCTTTGTGCCTTTGCCTAAAATGCAAATGTCTCTGAGCATAAAAATGCATTAAACCACTGCTGGGTATAAATAAGTTTTCCAACTTCTCTCCCAGGTGGACAAAGAGGATGACTATGAACATCCAGAGAAAGACAGATACATGGAAGGCAAGAAGGGCATTGAAAAGCCACTGGGATCTACATGCCCTTCTTCATGGCCCTGCCAATGGCTGGCCTTGATTATAATATTTAGGTTTCTATGTTTATATCCTGTCAGGGAAAAGCAGAATATCACATTCTATCAAGTCACTTGAAAAGAACCACTGATTTACAACTCCAAGGCCCTAACAAAGTGTTTGATTTAAAGGAGTATATCTATGTAACTGGAATAAACACACCACACTCCAGAAAGTCTGCAGATAGCTTCTCTCTGAGTAAACGGCAAAGAAGAACTACGACTTGTTTATATTCTTTCCTTCCCTAAGGGTTATCAGGGCCTTTTTCATCACCTTGAAGGGAAAACAAATGATCAAAAGATGGATGACCCCTCGTCCCTTCCATATCTCCTTCTTGGTATGTCAGAAGCCTTCCCAGCAAGGCAGGGCAGGCTAATTATTTTCTTCTAATCAATCAGCTGTTTTAATGATGTGTGACACCCCTGATCTATCAGTACCATTAAGATAACGTCTGCTCTGTGGGCCACAGCTAGTTTGCAGATGGTTCACTAGCAGTGTAGACCCTCCAAAAATCCAAACTTGTGTTCATCTGGGCATGTACTCCAGGGCCTCAGGAGGGGAGATCAGACATGAAGTCCATATCTCGGTGGGGAGGATCTGAGGAATTAGTGACATGCAAGGCTGCCCCGAAGGCCCACGACAGAACCTGAAATTTCTACTTGTTCCTTTGAGATTTTTGGTCTTGGGAAGTCACTGTTAAAATTAAGAAAAAAACAAAAAATTATCCCAGAACATAGCTAGGTGTTACCATCTAGTTCCACAGTACCTCAGAAATCTTTGTCAGAACAGCTGCCTTTCGCAGAGTGCAAAGACACAAAAAGAAAGATCTGGAATACGGTCCAGCTGTCCCAGCTCTGCCACTGGGGGCAGGGATGAAGTAGATGGGAGAACATGAGGGTCCTCGGGAAAGGGTGGAAGAGGCAGTGTTAAGAGAAGTTGGGACAAGCTGACAGGAACGTGGACCTAAGTCGATGAACAGAAACTCAATTCTGCGCCTCAGGTTGCTAAAGCCTGCCGCTCAGCCCCCGTGCACTGCGCAGGAGGCGGCTCCTGGCTTTCGAGGGCCGCGGTCCTGGTGGCCCCGGGACGGGAGTGGAAAGAAGGAGCCGGCGCTGCGGGCCCCGCTCTCCTCACTGTCTCTGCGGCTTCGGCCCCCCAGCAGCCTCCAGAAGTCAGATGGGAACGCGCTGGTCTCAGTCCCACCAGCTGACAGTGGCCCCGACCAGATGTTTCTCCGGAAGCCTTCGCACCCCTCCCATTAGGCAGTAATGGCACCAGGGCTGCAGGGGCGGGGGCCGCGCGCTGGGCCACAGCTGGCAAGCAGCTTTTGTTCTGGATGACTTCAGCCTGAAAATCCGCCTTAAGAATGTTCTGCTCTCAGAGGAAGGGAAAACCCCACGGAGGCCTGGACACAGGCTGCTTTCACCTCGGACGGCGGCGGGAGGGAGGCGGCGTGCCATCCTCCCTGCTCACAGACAGCTCTTTGTTGGGCAGGAGGAGCGGCTTTCAGACACCACGCTGACCCCGCCACTTGACAGAAGCCCCCGGGAGTGGCCAGCTGTCCCTGCACCCTGTCTCTCTGCGGCGTGTGTGGAGGCGCGGAGGCCGTCCCCAAACGTGCGCTGTGAATGTGGTGACCAGACACCACGCCGGCGCTGGCGGCGCTGCCTGGCCTCGGGGCGTTCACGACGGGCAGCGGGGACAGAAGCATAGTTACAGGAAGGTGTCAGACACGCTGAGAGAGGTCTGTGTGGGTAGTGTGGAGACACAAGAGAGAGAAGGCCTCACAGAAGTGTGCTGGGTCTTGAAGCAGAAGGAGGAGGAGTTTGGAGATGGGCCAAAGGGAAAAGCGGTCCAGACAGAAGGGACAGCGTGTCTGAGGCAGGGAGGTGTGGGAAGTCGTGGCCCATACAGTTGCCGGTGCTCTCTGTAAGAACTAAGGGGAAGAAATTCAAACTTTTATTTATTCCTTTGATAAATATTTGCTGGACACCATCTTACATTTCAAGCACTAGGGTATGGTGATTAAACATAAATTTGGCCTTCCTGGGGCTTCCAGTTTAGTGACGGAGACAGAAAATAAGCAAATAAATAAGTACATAAATTACAAATGAGGGCAGCTGCTTTGAAGGAAGTAATCAGAGTACTATAATAGAGAAAAAGAAAACTAGGGAGGGTTTGCCTTATACAGAATGCCAGGGAGGCCTTTTGGAGTTGAGGGGGATAATCAACCCAGGGAAGAGCCTTTCAGGTTGAGGAAACAGCCTATGCAAAGGTCCTGAGGCAGAAAGAGGCTTGGAAAATTTGGGAAATCAATAAAGGCCAGTGTGGATGGAGGGTAGGGAGAGAGGGGAAGGGTATGAGACACCTTTGATGAGATCTTAAGGGCCAGATCATTCAGGCTCTTGTAGGTCAAAGCAAAGGGTTTGGGGTCTTTTCTAAGTGTAAGGAGAAGACACACAATAGTTTTTTGTTGTTGTTGTTGTTGTTGTTGTTTGTGGGGAAGACCAGCCCTGAGCTAACATCTGTTGCCAATCCTCCTCTTTTTGCTGAGGAAGACTGGCCCTGGGCTAACATCTGTGCCCATCTTCCTTCACTTTATATGGGACGCCACCACGGCATGGCTGACAGGCAGTGCGTCGGCGGGCGCCCGGGATCCGAACTTGCGAACCCGGGGCTGCCAAGCGCAAACTAAACCACTGCGCCACCAGGCGGCCCCGACACACAATAGTTTTAAAGAGGAGAGAGACATAAGCTGAATTTAGCTGGAAAAAAAACACTGACTTTTGTATGAAGAATGTATTGGAGGAAGTCAAGAGTAAAAATTAGGAGATCCATAAGGAGGCCTTTGCCCATAGCCCAGTAAGAGCTGATGGTGGCTGTCAATGGTGGTGGCAGTGGATATGGGAGAAATGGATGGACTTATGATATTGATCGGTCATTCTGGCTCTCTTTCCTGTCTCACAATGCTTTCTCTTTTTTGGAAGTCATAATATAAGCGTCTCTGAGAATAATACACCACTTGCCTTTATTCTTCCACTGTAACAAGTACTTGATACATGTCCTTGGTCTAGAAAAGAAGGAGGAGCCAGAGAGAGCTGACGTGTAGACTCCAGCCCAGAGCCCTCATCACAAGAGACTCTTGGAGCTTCTCTGGCCTTCCTTGTCCATTTCTCTCTGTTGAACCCTGTCTAAGGTGCCCACCTCAGGCTGATTTTAGAGAACTGGGCACGGAGAAGAGAAGTTGAGGACAATTTCCTTCCTCCTAAACACAAAGTATTCATTAAAAGCCATTCCCTCTGCAGTCTTTCCTTGGGTCTGGGGAGAAGACGCTCCCTGGACCAGCCTGCTCCAGGTGTCTCTGCAGGTGGCACTCTCGGCACATTTCTAGGCTGTGTTACATTGTCTTGTCTCCATCCTTGACCTTGAGGTCTGTCAGATTATTCATCTGTCGCTGCTCCAGAAGTCCAAGAGCATGCATGCAGAAGAGGATCAAAGCTACTCGGTTTTGGGCCAGCCCCAGGGGCCTAAGGGTTAACTTTAGTGCTCTCTGCTTCAGTGGCCCAGGTTTGGTTGCCGGGCGTGGACCTACACCACTCATCTATCAGTGGCCATGCTATGGCAGTGGCTCACATACAAAATAGAGGAAGACTGGCAACTGATGTTAACTCAGGGTGAATCTTCCTCCACACAATCTCCACTTTTGAGAAATATGAATATTTTTTGTCATATTCTCTTTTACCAAACTTCATCAATCCTTCTCTGTGCTTTGCAGTGACTGGAAGACAATTGTGCCAATGTGTGTGTGTGTGTATCTCCAATATATATAAAACATCAGAATTTATAAAGCACTTTCCCATACATTTTCTCCTTTAGTACTCACCACAACCCCATTTTACAGATGAAAAAATGAGGCTCAGAGAGGTAATATCTCTTGGTTATGGTCATACAACTTATAGACGGTGCCTGCATTGTTCCTCACTATATCTCCTGAGCCTCCTTAAGTGCCTGACACATACTAGATACTTGATAAGTATTTGCTGAATTAATTAATAAATGAGGTTAAAATTTTAAATTCTAACCTCTCTATCCACCATGTATTAATCCCCTCTGGTAAAAGTGGGTCTATCTACAGAAATCAGAACAAATGAAACGCTTACTCAACTCAGTCTTGTATCTTAGAAACCCTTTGGTGTCACATACATCAAAGTCATGCCCTGTTTTAGTGACTCTGCCCATTGGACTTACTGTGGACAGAGTGAGGCCACGCAGAGAGGAATTCTCAGACTAAGGGTTTTGCACTCTGCTTTGGCTCCATGGTCCTATGTGGTGCTACGCACCCCTCCCCCAACCCCAGCCCCCAAAATGTGCATATGTTCACAACACACGTTTTGCACACCATTTTATGGAGTGCACAGTCAAATTCCCTACCCAAGTTCAAGATCGTCTTTGGGATTTTTTGCCGAAATAGATGTTTAATGTATAGTCAGTGCCTCTGATAAATTATATGCCTCCACAATGGACATAGCTGCTGGGCCTCCAGGAGTAAGAAAGAAAGGGAGGAGAGACAGAACTCACAAAAAGTGGACCTCTTTGTTGCACCTAGAGGGGAAAGCAAGTCAGCTCACCAGGATTTCTAATTGATCTGGAAAGCTAAAGGAGAGCAGAGGTTGGTGAAATCATTGTTTCAGTCCCTCCCACTCCAGAAATGTCAGAGCAGCCTGCTGGTTAGTTGACTAGTTTTTCATCTATTTCTGAGGAATGAGAGAAGGGTGATTGTACATTGAAATCCTTGCTGACCCGGGGCTAGGAGCTGCGTAGTCTGACACATTCCCTCAAGTCTTGGTTATTCATGTAAATACCATCTACTTAATGATTGATTTATCCTCAGAGAATTTTGAATCCCAGGCCATCTTTTTGCTCCTTTCCCCCACTAATATTCTTAGTAAATACAAATAGAGTGGTTTTATAAACACTCTTTTAATAAACCCTAGAAATTGAGCCAAGACTAGCATCCACAATCCCACTTTCGGGAACAGGCCCCCTTCCCTCAGATCATTATTCCTTGTGAAAATACCACATTCAGTTAAACAGACTTGCTGGTGTGGTCAAATAAAATGGTGAAACGCAAAATAAAAAACCTTTTGTATGGAGGAATGAATGAAGTAAAATAATTCTCCTGCCAGCTCAAATACATCTAAACATCTCTGGAGTTCCATGACCTTCAAAATAAAGATGAATTTGTGAAGATTAGCAGTGACAGCCATGGGAAGTAGAGAAGGATAGCAGAGCCCAGCCAAGCTTTTAATGAGGAAAAAAGAATTCAACCATTGAGAAGTCAGGGGCCCCAGACCCTGTATAGAGCAACTGAATATAACATAAGCTTCCCATATCCTGCTTGCTACCACTGTGGCTCCCTTTAGAAAGGCCAAATTTCTCCAATAGAATGAAAATCTTATGCTATTCATATATAATATATATTTTTAAAGTTTAAAAGAAAATATTTAAAATAAATATATACATATGTAACAAAACAAAATATATTTAACAAATTACTATACAATAAAAATGTGTTAATATATACCTATATGTATATGATGTATTAATACTTAGACAAGCTTGAAAGAAGCAAGAAATAATGATAGTAAACACATATTTATTGCTTGCGACGTGCCAGGCAGCATTCTCAGTATTTCACATATATTAGCTCATTTGATCCTCACAACAACTCCATGAGGATACAATTATTATCCCCATTTTACAGTTGAGGATACTCAGACACAGAGAGGGCAAGTAGCTTGCCCAAAATTATACAGCTAGTAAGTGGCAGAGCTGGAATTTTAATTCCAAGTTGTCAGAATCTAGAATCTATGCTTTTAATCACTACTCTAAAAGAGAGCCCAAGGTAGAAGTCAATGATCAAATTCCCTATGGACATGTTGGAGCTGCAATACACCAGATGGCTGGGGTATTATCAGCTGAGCAGGACAGGTGTTGAAACCACATACCCCATATGTGTGGTAAAGCTGAACCCAAATCTTGCCTAAAGCCAGACACTGGGACAATACTTTCTTGAAGCAGCAGTAGGATGACTCTGTCTACCAGGTTATGGATGTGGAACTGAAGAGGAGAAAAGTCACTTGCAAGACAGAAACCCCGTCCAGGAGTGGGTTCCAAACTCACACCATCTATGTGACATAGGAATGAGAAATTAACATAAAAACTGATCCACAAGCAAACTTGGACCTCCCCAGAGATGCCTCCCATGGAAAACAACTCTCCCTGAAGATGAGTTTAGATGCACACAAGGAAACAAACTCCCATGAAAGACAGTGAGCAAATGCACAAGAATAGAGATAACTGAGCAATCCGAAGGAGGTTTTTAATTAGCATTTTTTAAAATATTCAAGAGAAAAAGAAAGAAATGGACAAAAAGGAATATTTTGGAAAAATAATGGGAGAATTTTTAAAAAGAGGCAAATATAGATCCTAGTTATAAAAAATATAGTCATTAAAAATGTTTTTAAAGCCTTAATATATATGTAAAACAGCAAAGTAGAGCTGAGGAGAAAATTAGTAAATTAGAGATAAATGTGAGGAAATCACTCAGAACACGGTTTAAAGAGACAAAGAGATGGAGCACATTAAAGAGAAGATGAAAGATATGGAGATAGAATGAGAAGTCCCACATGTGGGAGAGAGGTATTATTTGAAGAGACAATGGTAAAAATGTTTTCAGACTTAAATAAAATTATGAACCCTCACTTTGAAAAAGAACATGGAATCCAAATATGATAGTTAAATACAAATCCATAACTAAACACATATTACTGAAACTGCATTACATAAAAATAAAGGCTACCAGAGAGAAAAGACATGTTACCTTAAAAGAATGATAATCAGATTAACAGCTGACTTCTCATCACCAATAATGGATTCCAGAAGACAATGGAATAATACCTTTGAAGTGCTGATCGGACACAACTGTTATTTTAGCTTTTTAAAACCTTTTAAGGTATCACTCTTAAATGACAGCAAAATCAAGACACTTTCAGACTCCCTAAAACTAAAAAAAGCTCACTCGTAAGACTTTTATGGAAAGAATTACCAGAATCCATTGGAAAAAAACTATGTACTATAAGAAGCAGCTCCCTGGGCAAGTGTCCTGGGATTACAATGAGAAAAGTCTCTTTATTCTCCCTGGCTTATAATGTTTTTTTCAGGTGATTGGTTTGAGGGGGTAATTTAGTAGATCCTGATAATTGGAAACAAATTATTCTGAAGTGACAATTTAAATTGTGTATTGGCAGGAATTGAATATTTAGGCATAACGAGTTTAATTGAGTATCAGGAAGTGACTTTTACGACGATGTCATAACTGTCAGTATCCCATAGGCAATAGCAGGGATGTTTAAATGTTTGAAGGGAATGAACAGTACTCCTTGTGAGAAAGTGGTTTTTAAAAATATGTACAAGTTATTAGCTCCTTCTGCAGCCTGGGTGAGAAGCAAAGGTCAGCCTGAAAATCCCACGAAAATATAGCTTGGCCGTGACCAAAATGGGATGTCACTTACCAGATCCTTGAGTTGAGGTCCCATGATCTATTGCTGAAGAAAATTTATCAGTGGGGCCCAATTCTCCAAACTCAGCAATAGTGCCCTACATATAAAGAGCCAAAGTCTGTGGAAATGCAAATTTACCTTTTTCCTAACACCTGGTATACCCAATTTGGGGGATTAAAAAACAATGTGTGTAGTGTGCTATGTTCAAGCCCTTCCCCTTTGTCGGAAGTCGTTGGGGTACGGGAACAGTTAGAATTTAGGAATTGTGAGTTTCACCTTTAGAGTTCAGCATAGCCAAGAATGCGTTAGAGGAGAATTATCCCTAAGGTCTTCCCACTGACAGCAACCCGAAAAGAGCAAGATCCTGTCACCTCAGTCAGAGTGTATTGCTCCTACTCCTCTGAGCCTCTTCCTTCCATTAGGTTGTGAACACCTCGAGAGCAGTGGCTTGGTCTTACCAACCAGGGAATCTCCAGGTCCAGCCTTGCACCTCGCACATAGTGGGTACCCAATATATTTTTGGTTTTGAATAGAGAGTGAATAAATGAGGTCCCCGAGGTCAAGGTGCTTAATACATCTCAGAAAAACATTTCCTCCCCTTTTAAATGGTGTTCTGCCCCATGTAACCTGGGCTAGTTCAGCACTTGTTCACATAGAACTGTACTTTCCAATATGATAGCCACAGGTAGCTATTTACATCTAAATTAATTAAAATTAAGTAAAATTTCAGTTCCTCAGTCACACTAGCCACAATTTAAGTGCTCAATAACCGCATATGGCTAATGGCTAATGTCTTGGACAGTACAGCTACAGAACACCCATCATTCTAGAAAGTTCTATTGGATGGGGCTAGTACAGACCCCAGCTGAGACCCCTGGAGCTCTATACCTGTCTCTGGCTTTATCAATTATTAACTGTGTGACTGGGCAAATCACTCAAGTTCACATGTGCATGCTATTCCCTCTGCTAAAGGACTCTTCCCTCATGTGGTAGTCTAGCTATTTCTCATCTGCAAGGTCTCAGCTCACTTAACATCCCCAGCTAGATCAAGGCCTCTCATAGTACCTTGTGCAATTCCTTGTCAAGGTTGACATTGTATGTATTTTTATGTGATTACTCTATTAATATCTGTCTCTCTTAGCAAACTGCCAGCTCCAGGAGGACAGGAACTGTCTGGTTTTGGTCAGCATTGTGCCCCCAGTGCCTAGCAAAGTGAGTGATATATAGTGCGCATGCAGTATTTATTGAACAAATCAATGAATGCACCATCAGTTTCAACATCTTTGCCACAGCCATTGCAAGGGGTTGGTGCTCAGCTGGACTGACACTCAGCTGACATGCGTGGGTAAGGCCATGTCTGTTGTGAAAGCCAGCATCCCTTTGATCGTTAATGATGTTCATTCTGCTTCATTGTTGCCCGTGCTAAATATTTTCAACATCACCCCTGGTGACTTGGGAGCATAATTAAGACTTTCAAGATGAATAGACTGACCTTGCCAACTGAACACTCACAAAATAGAAGAGCAACACAACATTTCATTTAGGCTTTCAGAGAGGCACAATTAACCTTCGTGTATAGGGGCCACTCTCCAAACGCTCCATCAAGTCAAAAATCTGACACTGAAACCTTGGACGGTTTTCTGGATGCTAACTGTCCTCTAGGAAACCCCAAACCTCCAGGGTTTAACATCCAGCCCAACTCTCAGGATTGTATATGGGAAATGAGAAAATAAACATGTCAATGCTCCAAGACTCTAGCCACATTTCTCCCAAGTGCCCCAGAGGTTTGCAACTGTCCGAGCTATCCCGAGCATTACCCCAGGCCTCTTGTTTCAGTGGAAACTTGAGGACGTGGGGGTAGTTCTAGCTCAGAGCCCTGAAGTGGTTCAGATCCGCACACGCGACAACCACTGAGTACAGGCAGACCAAAACAGCAACAGAAAGGGCCGCCCGCTCGGGCTCCTGAGAGCCTGCATGTCTGAGTTCATGCGGCTCTCGCTCAGAAACGGAAGTGGAAAACCAAATAAAGTCAACTCCATGGAGGTCCTGGAGCAGCCACACGAATACCAGAGTGAGGCATCATGACTCATGTCCTTACAACAGATGCCTAAGAAAGTAATAAGGATTTGGCACTTAGTATAAAGCATTGGCAAGACAGCTCGAAGTTTTCTGCCTGTTGTAAAGTGTAGCCTGGGACATTTTCTCTCCTTGAGCAATATGCATCAGCAACGTTATCTATAGTAGCAAAGGAGTTACTCATAAAGCTTTATTAAGTGATGTCAAGACTTTTTTTTTTTTTTTTAATGTTCTTTTCTGTTCTGGGAGAAGCTTTAGGAAAGATACGAAGTTGTTTTTCCCAATGTGTCTATACCAGCCCAATATCAGAAGATGAAACACATACCTAGAGGATTAGCAATCCAGAAATCACCTTTCCCAAAGTGACTCGCTTGAGGAAAGAAGTGCTGAAAAGTTAAACAAGTATCCTCTTGATTTAATACTGTTCATATTTACAGAACAGACTCTGCGAAGGACAGAGACAAGTCAAGGCAAAGAGCTTTCCTATGGAGCAAACATTTAGGGAATAATGAAAAGAAAAAAAAAAAAAAAGACCAGATGGTTCTGTAGGGCCTCATGAGTGTGGGAAGGAGTGTGATGCCTCTCCAGAAAAGGGGCTTTTCACTTAGAAAAATAAAATAAATAAGCTCGCATCTCCATGGCGGTGCAGCCATTCTGGACAACTTTAAGATGGACAAATCCTTGCAGGCAAATCAGTTGTGGGATGATCTGCGTTGCTCATTAAGCCAGGCAGAATAGAGAGGGAGGGCACAGGACATTCACCCTGTGCAGAAAATGAACACCTCCCTGGTAGACAGCCCGACGGTGTGGATTCTTGGTTGGGCGAGACGGGTTGGAGGCACCTTGAGAAGAATTAGTCGTCTCTGCTCTCCTCTCAAGGTGAGAGGTGCCCAGACAGCATCTCCAGCAGTTTTCCAGATCTACACTCCCAAGCAACATGAGTCAAAGGGGGAGATTAGGGGCAAGTGGGACACGTTTGCAGGGTGCCGTCTGCCCAGGGCAGTGGAAGCCTGC
This sequence comes from Tapirus indicus, assembly GCA_031878705.1. NCBI lineage: Eukaryota > Metazoa > Chordata > Mammalia > Perissodactyla > Tapiridae > Tapirus > Tapirus indicus. Next base: position 150,109,508 of record CM062918.1, on the reverse strand, counting down.
TGCCATCTCTGCCCAGGCCCCCCACAGCCTCCTCATGGTCTCTCTTGCTTCCAGGCCTTTGCACATGTGGTTCTTTCTGCTTGGGACCCTCCCCACCCCTCACCCTTCATCAACCTTGCCTGGCTAACTCCTGCTTATCCTTGTAGGCCATTCTTTCTGCCAAGAAGCCCTCCCTGACTTGGCAAGTTAGGTTAGCTGCTGTTCCTCTGGCTCCTCCGACTAGGGGACCAACCATCCCAGTTTACCTGGGACTGAGGGGCCTCCTGGGATGTGGGACTTTTAAAATCAGGACAGTCCCAGGCAAATCAGCACAGCCACCCCGTCTCCCGTGCCCCCTGTGCTCACCCTCCCCGGACTCGGGTTCTTCTACTGTATCTGCCCCTTTACTTGCAGCACCGACGCTGTCAGCTCCCTGAGGGCACGGGGCCATTCATCTCTGTAATCCCGCTGCGTACCTAGCACAGGTCTGGCACACGGCAAATAAGCAAAAACCATAACTGGAATAGGTCCTTAGCGCTGAAAGAATGAATGAAGGGATGAATGAAAAATCAACATTCTTTTCCCTGTGGGTCTCTTGTTCCTGTTTCCTGCAGCCTCCCCAGTCCTTCCTTGGATTCTGGTATGCACCCTGAGACTTGTCCTGGAAGTCCCCTGCCAGCCCCCAGAACAGCCAACACGTGCCTGGCAGGGGCTCCTGCGTACAAACTAGTGCACCCTCCTTGGCCACTCCGTCACCAATTCCCTGCAGTTACTGGTGTAAAGACGCTAAGCCCGAGGAAACGTTTTTGTTATTGTTGATTTCTTCGGTTACCATGAATTGAGAGCATATGTGTCAAGCACTGTATTAGGCCTTTTCATTCATTTTCAGATGTAACACTCAAAATATCCCTACCAGGTATTACTGCCACCATTTTCCAGATGAGGGACCTGTGGCTCAGAGAGGTTAAGTAATTTGCCCAAGGTCCCACGGTTGGTTACAGGGGACCCAGTTCTAGAACTCAAGTCAAAAGCTGGGCTTCAAAGCCTAGCTTTTAATCACGACTGTATATGGAGGCTTTCTGCGGGGTTGGAGGGAGGCAAGCTAGGGAGGGCTTTGCTGTCAAATTTGCAGCACAGTAAACTGAGGCAATGGGCACACCGGGCTGTTTCGCCCTTTGCCCATCACCCGTCCTGAGGCTGGCTCCTCTGGGTCAAGGAGGCATGGTTCAGAAGCTGAGTCCCCAAATTTCAGGGCAGACTGGCCCAGTGGTTTTATGAGAGCTGAGTGAATTGCTGATAAAACAGGAAGGCTCTCCAATCCTTCTCTTATTTGATAAATGAGAAGTCAAGATCCAGAGAGGGTAGTACTCTTGTCCAATGTAACACAGTCAGACAGTGGCAACACCAGGCCTGGAACCCCACTCTCCTGATGTCCTGTCCACGTTCACACCCCACTTTCTTCCCCCATTCTATGACTATTAAAAACACACAGGGCCCTCTTTACCACATTCCTTAGGTTTTAAAGCTGCTGCTCCAGCTGTCATCCCTCCTCAGCTTAATACTTTTTTCTTTCTTTTTAACATTTGAGGAAGAAAGTGTTATGGTTAACAGCATTTGAATTCCACAATGTCACTGTAACACGTAATAAATGCTTTTTATTATTTATTACCAAAATGCTTAGGGGCCATGGAAGACCAAAGGCTATTCTATTCTTTCTCATGAGCTCTAACAAGTTTATTCCAATCATTGGTCGGGGGTAGGGAGGGACACAGCTAGACTTGGTGATTCAGTCTTTTGAATGCCACAGGCCGGGTCTCCATGATTATGCTAGAATTGTATGTGACTGGAAGATTTGTTTCAGCTCAATCTTTGCAGCCCTGAGAATGGCAGGTTCTTAGAACCACCTATCCAGCTACCCAGGACCAGCTGAATGAGCTAAGGGGGAAACTGGACCCAGCATCTGGGTCACCCCAGAGTCCATGGGAATCAGAAAATTCTGTCCCAGGATAAGGGCTGCAGAAAGTATTGCGCATTCAAAGCCAGTCGGGCAAAAAGTTTGCTGCTGTTTAAAACTGTGGCTAAAAAGACCAGAGACTACAAGCCCTCCACACACCACCCCCACCGCCCTCTGTACCTGCAACCCAGGAATTTTGCTTGCACTACAAAGGCATCTTCCAGGAGGACCTATGAACTTAAAACAAACGCTGTCTAATTTGCCATTCATTAGGGGTGTATCTGGATTGATTTACTGCGCCCTTCTGACCCCAGGCCTTTGGAACAGCATTCCTTCACGATTAAACAGGGAAAGGATTCAGGCGGGACTTTCAGGGATAAGCCGAGAAGGCTACGATACTGCAAATTGCTCCGTATCAGGTAACCCAAAGGAAACGCTGGACCAGCTCAGCGCTGAATGCACGTGAGCCAGACAAGAGTTTGCAAGTTTTTTGACCCAGGCTGCCCCAGCCTTTCCTAAGGGATGTGGCCGGCACAGACCACTATTATCCAGATTACGGGCTTTTGAGTACTTCCACATTCAGGATATTCTGAGAATGCCTAACCACATAGAATTGATCACAGAAATTGCAATCCCTTTTGATCCCGAGGAAGTCAGCTCTTCCTGGTAAGTACCAGCAGCGGCAAGAAAAAAAAAAAAAAAAGGGAGAGACAGAGAGAAAGAAAAAGAAGAGGGGGTGGGTAGTGCACCGGAGAGAATAAATCTCTCCTGGCAGCTCGATAGGGCGGCAGCGATCAGAAAATGAGAAAAACCTTGTAAAGCGCTGGGGGTACAGAGGCCGCAGCATTGCCCTTAGCGATGGGATCAACAGCCTGTCCTGTGGGTGGCACAGGCGTAATTACAGCAATTAAGAGGAAAGACTACAGTCCTTTTTTGCCCTTAATGTGTAAACAAACAATTCAGGGACTTGTAAGCCAGAGAGAAATGGTACAGAGTTTAATTTTATCTACTACTGTGGCTCTCCTTGCTTTAATTGGCTTCCAGGAAAATTTCAAGGGCCGAGGCCTCTGTGGTTGTGGTTTTTGTTAAATGCACATAGTTACCTGGAGCTGGCGTAGGGGAGGGAGAGCACCCCAGTGGCCAGGGAGTCCCCGGGCTCCCAGTCCAGACTGCTTGAGGCAGAAGGGACAGGGTTTCGGGCTGAGAGCCCCCCACCCCCACCCCGGGCCCAGGCACTTTGTCTGCGACCCTGAAAACTGAGTCCCCCCTGGAGCGGCCACAATTTGATCTGACCTCTCTACTTCCTGCCTTCCTCCCACCCCAAAGCGGCATGCGTTGGGGTGTCTAGCAAGCATCCTAATTCTGTTTTGTTTTCCCACGGAAGCCCAATGGCCACAGAAGAAATAAAGAGGAGTCTGGGGCAGTACATTGGGCTGAGAAGTTGCTCTTTTTTGGTGGTTTAGGGCCCACTAGGAAGCCCTCAGATCCGGCCTCCTCACCCAGGGGCTGACATACTACCATCTGTGACTGGCTGGCTTCCCTTAGGGTTGCTGAGGATTTATTAATACAGCTACATAAATGAATCCCCGGGCCATTCACCATGGAACTCAGCGACATGGAATTGCTGCTGTGAAAAGCAGCCTGATTGCAAATCAAGGCCCGAAAATTCTCTAGAGGACGACTTCCTACCTCTCCCTAAAGAATTTGGTGCATGCTTCGTAGTCAAGCTGTAAATCAGACTATCCTAAACATAGCCTCAGAACATAGTGACAATTCTCCCAGCTATTTTCTCATGATGCAATAGTGGGCGGGCAGACAGAAATGTTGTTGATAGGGATTCATTTCTTCGGTTTAAGAGGGCCTTACATTGCTCTTTCAAATGCAAATGCTTTTGCTCCCATATTTTGGTGTGCATGCAAAATGAGAGGATCTATTCTCAGGCTGATAGGAGAAATGTTCCTGGCTGGAGTTGGGAGACCTGAGCCCTCCCACCAGCTTTGTGGCTATTTGGCTAGAGAAGCAAGAAGCTGCCTTCCTAGTAGGCTCTCTCACTATCTCATACGCCTAGGCCAGAGCTCTCCTGCTGCTCCAGGCTGCCTTCCATACTAAAGCCCTACAGGAAGCTCTCGCCACACCCTCGCAAAGGCCACCTGATCTGAAAGGAGCTAGAGCCATCCAGGAGACAGCTACATAAATGAGGCTGGCAGACAGCTTTCTAGATTGAGTTGAGGGCCAAGTCAGCACAACCCACCAGAAGGTTCAGGAGGGTGGGCATTTGTGGAAGCCTCTGTCTACACACAGGGACCATTCATCAATGCTACTGGAAATCTGGGCCTGGGCCAGCAGCTCAGGGGAAGGAGGAACCAGAGGCTCAGCAGGCTCTAGGAGTCACTTGTCACAAGAGAATTATGTCTATCTGGAGGTTTTTCCGTCCATCCATTCACGGACGCCCAGGCGGCACTGTGGCCGACCAGCTTGGTCTGGCCCACTTCTCAGCTGTCGCTATTCACCAGCGTTGACTCCGTATGGTGCTGGATGGGGTAGGGGGAGTTGGAGAGCACGGCTTCCACATGCTCCCAACTGCCCCATTCCTAAGCCTCCACCACTGTTCTTTCTATCTTTCCTGGCTGGCATTACCCTCAAACTCTTCTGCTATTCAAGCCTTCTTGGCTTCATAATCTTTGCCTCGTTTGCTCTGCATCATTCAACTGAGAAGTCTTAACATCTCTGGATGCTCAGTGTCCTTTCTCCATGCAAGCTGCCCAGCTCTGTGACCTTAGAGAGGTCCTTAACTTCTCTCCACATTTGTAATTGGTGCTAATTTACACCATGAGGGTGCTAACAACCCTTGTCGCGTTATTGAGAGTTGAACTCAGGGTATTACGTGAAATAATGTATATAAAATGACAAACAAGTAAACAATACATGGTAGCTACTAGAATTAATAGTAATACATACTCTTCTATACCTTTTTGTTTGTTTCCTCTGAAGATAACCCATTTGTCGGAAGATGCTGAAATTATGCTTGTGCCATCCTTTTCCTTAAAAGTTATTTAGCAGATCTGCCTTGATTTCTGTCAGGCACTACCTCCAGGAATTACAGTCTGAGCCATTCCTTCAAGTTTCCAGCTGACTGACAAAATCCAACAAAGAAGACGCAGCTGGCAGAGGGGAGCATATTTCGAAAAATTCTCCACCAAGTGTTATGAAGAAAAAGAGGTGGAAATAACAGAAGAAAAGCAGCAGAAAACTGCAGATGAGGCTTAGAAATACGTGAGGGCCAAAGGGACCTTGAGTGGACATCAAATTAGGAGGTTAGGGATCTTCGAAACCATCCTCACCGCTGTTCGGAGGTCTGGTGCAGAGCTGAGTCTGCTGACCTCTGGAGCACACGATAAGTTTTTGGCTTTAAGTCGACCTGTACTTCATCAAGCGGAGGAATACTTAATACAAAGTGAAGGGACAAAGCTATTTAGTGTCAGGCTTTTGCCAGATCCTTCCACTTTTGAAGCACAGGTTTGAGCCAGGGCCAGAAAGAAAGAATAGCTGTTGGGTGGAGATCGTTCGGTGGGGGAGTAGGGGCTTGGGGTGCAATTTTTAGTTCTACCACGAATTCATTGTGGGATAGTGAAACTCTCAGGGTCTCTATTTCTGATGGCAAAGCTAGAGATAAAAATCTTTAGCACCCATTAAAAGCATGCTCATTCCAAATGGTTCATGATGATTTTTCTGGGAAAATCATGTATAATTGAAATAACATGAGAGAATCAATGGGAAAATGCATAAGTACACAAGATTCTCCACATCCCCAACACTATATAATGTCATATCACATCACAGAGAAGAAAATAGAAAGAATAATGTGTCTCTAGGGAGTTTAACAACATCTCAAGCCTATTTGTCCCATGAAAGCAAATGTTTATATTGTATAACCAAAGTGCCATATTAGGAAATTGCTTTTCTGCAAGGTTTTCTCAACTGGGTAATGGGCAAATGGACCCAAAATGATAAGAAAAAAATGATTTCCGTGGTTCTTCAAAGCTTTCTTATGACTCTCACTTCCCATCTCCTTAATGTGGAGACAGGGTAGGGTGTCTGAATAATGTTGCCCTTTATGGGAGAACAGGCAGGAAGGGCCGTGGGACTCGAGCAACATCTGCGGCATGTCTGGGCATCACAGGTTCCAAACCTCTGGAGGAAAGATCAGGCCACTGGCTGGGGGAAACGCAGGGGAAGAAGCCTGTTGACACTGGCCTAAACAAGTTGTCTGGCAGTGAATGGACCACTCTCCTGGGTCCCTGCTCACGGAGAAGCTCTATTCAGGCCAGTGAGTTCAGTCAGGTCAGGCAAATCTATTGCTACTTTGAGTTCATTCATTCATTCAGAAAACCCAACTCCATCTGAGCAGGCGCTGTGCTGGGGGGGGTGGGGCCAGAGACTCCTTGCTCTGAAGGTGCTCACTGCCTGTGGCTTTCCTTCTGGCTGCTTAGGTCCTACCAACCCTTCAGGGCACCTGACTTACCGGGTCCTAGTCGTGGGAGGGAAACATTTTCAGCACCAGCAAAGGGAGACACATCATCAGGAGGAACTCTAAGGAGCATGGCATTTTTGCCCAAGACTGAGCTGATTCCCCGTTTGCAGAAGCAGCACTGAACTGAGGTCAGAAGCACAGTATTTTCTCACGGAAAAGAGAACGTGTGAGTCAGAAGACCAGAAATGTTAGGGGCGGTCAAGCCATAATGGCGCACAGCTTCTGGTCGCAGGGAATCAACCTGGGAGCTTCCAGCACAGTGCTGAGCGTGAGGCCTCCCAGGAAAACACTGATGGAGCTTTCCCCACATGAGGTGTTCCACGAGCAGCCCAGCCACTATTGCTGATTGGCAACTCACCCCAAAACTTAGTGGCTTAGAAATTGTCTTATTAATATCTTCCAAGGTTCCGGGCTCAGCTAGATGGTCTCCATGCAGGCCTTCTCATGCAAGTTGCAGTTTGCTGGCTGTCAGGGCTGGAGTCATCTCCAAGACTTTCTCACTTGAGTCTGGGATTGATGCTGACTGTACGTGGAAGCTCAGCTGTGGGTGGAAGCTGAGCACCTACACGTGGCCTCTCCATCTGGCCTGGGCTTGCACACAGCATGGTGGCTGGGTTCCGAGACAGAGCGTCACACGAGGACTAGGTGGAAGTTGTATCACCTTTTATGACCTAGCCTCAGGAGTCACACAGAGTTACTCCTACTGCCCACCATGGGTCGGCGAGATTCAAGAGGAGGCTACACAGACCTCCTTGATGGGCACAATCAAAAAATATGTAGATATTTTAAAACCACCACAGGAAATCATTAAGCTGTCATGGACTGACTATGACCAAATGAGGAATTTTTGTGTAATTGGTAAAACAAAACCAAAACACATGCCTGGAACAGCAGTTGCAGATTTGAATGGGTTATATCCCTTGCCACAAATTCTATCAGGTTGGGGCAATGAGATGAGCACTGGACTTGGAATCAGAATATTTTCATTTCCACTCTACTATTTACATTTACTATTAGTTGAACTTGGGCAAGTTACTTAACAGCTACAAACCTCAATTTCTTCATCTCTGTGAAAACAATAATAATAGTGTCTACCTTTTGGGGTCATGAATCTTGACAAGAAAGCAATGAGATAAAGAAATGCAAAAAGACCTCAAAAAGTATAATCACTCATTAATATGAGGTATTGTAAATATTGTAGGAATTTTATTTTACCCTTCCTATGCCTCGGTTTTCTTATCTGTAATAGTGAGATGCTGGAATAGATTCGTTTCTCAAACTTGGTGACACAAGGACAAATTTTAAGGAGAAAAAAATTCTCATAGACTCTTGAAAATACATCTGTGGGCCCTCAAGTCTCCATAGACCCCAGTTTGACACACATTGGCTTAAGGACCTAAGTCTTGCTCCATGAAATCTCTTTCAATTGTAAATCATTAGCGTGAACAAGAGGACATTTTTTTTCTTTTTAACTAGTAAAATATGTTTTAGATTATAATCAAAATGAAAACCACAAAATTAAAAGACGATTCCTGGAGGTCTCTCTGACCCTGGAGAATACATCTGTGGACGTGGACCAGAGGATCTTTAAGGTGCTGTCCGTTCCTCTGCGTGAGTCTGTGGTTTCGTGGGGTGGTTCACGGAGTCAGCTCCTCTGCTGAGTTGTAAGCTCCTGGAGAGAAGGGGTGTGTCTCAGACCTCTTTGAATCTTTCAAGGCATTTTGCATATAGGATCTACTCAGTGATTTTTGATTGAATGGAAGTAAAAATGGACAATGTAGTGAAAACAGTAAACAGGACCATAAGTTCACGTTTGAATCCCGTCGTTCGGCCAAGCCAGTGCTTTAATGTTGAGCCTCTTACTCTACCCCTTCAGTGAAGGATGCCAGCAGCCTTGGCGGTGACGGGCCTGACTCCTGATTGGCTGTTTCAGGATCTAATTAGCTCATTGCCTGATAGGTCCTTGCTTCTAATCAAACAGACAATGATGGAAAGTGGTTTAAACAAAACTGATTGGAGGGAGAATTCAAAACATAAAACCCTGCCCTGGGCCTTCAGGTCCTGCATGATCTGGGCTCTCTCTGTCCCTTGAGGCCCATGTGAGCCACTTTCCCTCACCCCTGCTGTTCCCTCTTTCTGGAACACTGTTCCCCCCACTCTGCCTGGATATCTCCTCTCCATCCTCCGGGTCTCTGTTTCAGGTCCCTTCCTAGGCACTCACCTGAGCCCCTCCATCTAAGTCAAGCACCCTGTTATGCTCCCTCTTAGCCTCTGCATCTTCCATTCACAGCACCTATGCATGTGAGTTTTTGAGTTTTTTCATTTTCTGTCTTCCCCACTAGACTGTAATCTCACAAGGGCAGGAACAATGTCTATTTTGCACACGATTGTCTCCCTAACACCTCGTACAACATCTGGCCTAAAGCAGACATCTAAATGAACATTTGGTGACACATAAGTGAAATGAGCTAACAGGGATTATTATTTTAAAGCATCTCATGTGTGTTCAGCACTGGGTTAGCCACAAGCCATTGGTAAGTTTTTCAGCCTATTGAAGGAAAAATATCCTCCCCTAAAACTAGGATTGCTCTTTTAAAACCAGCAGCCCAGCCCCTGGTGCCTGTCAAACATGGCTGCATAAGCCAGATTGACTAAAACCAGATCTACTCCAGGGCACTGTTTCACACCGTTTCCAATAGGATATGAATCAGACAAGATACCATCAACCAAGCATTCAGTCAGGAAATAGGACCCTGGTAAACCTTTCAGGGCGACCCGTCTTACACTGCCGGGATCCAGCCCAACTGACAGCATCTATTACAATGCTGAGGAATGGAACACACTTAAACCCCACAAAATGTGCTTTGGAGCCAGGCGGCGGGCAGCCACGGGAAGTGTGCTAAGTGTGGAAATTCCCTTCAAGCTTTTCAAGCAGCTCAAAGCCATGAGCTAAGGAGGGACTTCAAAACTCCAAAGAGAAATTCTACTTTCCTTTTCCCCAACCCCGGTCTTTCCATTCCAAACACAGTCCTGCTGGTTTGAGCCACTTCATGAATGTGGGATTGTTAGGGTCGGTCCAGAGACTCGCCATTATTTTTCTTAGGTTAAAAAAAAAAAAACCCACACACAATTTGGCATACATGTTCTCTTTCATTTGCCCTGAAGAAATCAATATCCCAGTCTGGGGTTACCAGTCGTGGTTCACATACGCCCTGAGGCAGAGCTGCTTTATTTTATAGCTGCCGACATTCTTCTCTGGAGCTCAAAACCCTCTCTGGTCCAGACTCAGAGATGGGCTCATTAGGTGGCCAAGGCTTTGACAAGGCCCTTCCTTACTGGCAGTTACAAGAATTTACCATAGGAGCCAACCTCCCACCTCTACTCAGGGTTGCCTGTGCACCCGGAAGCCATTTCTAAGTAGGCAGAATGCTATCTATTTGTTTTATAAATTCAAGGAAATTGAATTTTAATTTGTTACTGGCTCCACCACTAGTTACAGGCTCGGGGGAAGTTACTTTCCCTTAAAGCCTCAATTTCTGTATCTATGAAATGGAAATAATAATTGTACCCACTTCGTAGAGTTCTTATAGGATTAAAAAAGAAAATGCATGTGAGGTCCTTAGCACACTGCTAAAATGGTCAGATTAAGATGACCACAAATTTTTTTGCTATCCGTTTCATTGCAAGGTGGGGTCCAAGTCCTCTCTCGTTGGATATGGGGCGGTTTTAATCACTTGCTTGATGAATAGAATGTGGTGGAATTGACTTTCTGAGACTTCTAGATTGTAAGAAACCTTCCAGCATCTGTCTAGTCTCTTGGAAGGCTTATTCTGGGGGAAGCCAGTTGCCATATAAGAAGTCCGACTACCCCGAGACTGCCACACTGTGAAGAAGCCCAGGCTCGCCATATGAAGAGGCACATGGAGAAAGAAAGATGCCTGGCCAGCCCCAGCATTCCCTGCTATTCCAGCCCAGGCGCCAGTCACTTGAGTAAAACGTTCATCTCAGATCCAGAAGATATCACCTGGAGAAGAACCAAGGAACCCAGACACATGTCCCCAAGCAAGCCAATCAGCTATCTCCAGCCACTCCAGCCATCCCACTGAGGCCCCGTCAAGGTGGAGCAGAGACAAGAGCTGTGAAGCTGCCCTGCGGTGCCCGGCCCGAATTCTGACTCACAAGATTGGGCTGTTTCACTCCCTAACTTTTGGTGTGGTTTGTGATGCAACGATAGGAAATCAGAACATGTAGCAAAACCTCCAATAAATGGTGATTATTACTTAATAAAAACTATTATCAGCATTTGAGGAAGAATGTCACGATTGCTCCCTACATTCTGAGCTTCCCTAACTGCGGGGCTCATGCTTCTTGTAGGCACGTGGTGCTAGAAGAATTACAAAGTGATGGAAGTGAGAGGACACCGCAGACAGACAGTCCCCAGTGCCTTGCACCGTGCTTGGCATGTCACAGATGCTCAACAAATGTTTCCTTCACAAATGGATGACAGGCATTGTGCATCTTTTGGGAACATCCATTTTACTCCAAGATTATTTTTTATATCTAATAGATTTTATTCTGGAATAGAATACAAAAGTCTTTAAAAGTTTTAAGATAAAACATGAGACTTCCAAAAAAATCATACCTCAGTTTGGCCGTTCAGGTTCTGAAGCCACTGCTATGGTTATGAGCTCCCTCTCCTCGGCCACGTGGTGGAACATTAATTTATTCATTTAACAAATACCGGAGTGCCTATATTGTGCTAGGCACCATCGGAGGTGCTGGAGACAGAGTAGAGGGAACAAACTAGAAACACCTGTCTCTTGGAGCGCACATTCTAGTTGGGGGAGACAGTGAACAGCGGAAAGTCAAGTGTGTGCTCTTCAGTGCTGTGGAGGAAAACAGAGCAAGGTGAGGGGATTAGAAATGCTAAGAAGGGGTAAGACTAGCTCTTGCCGAGAGGATGGAGGGCAAAAACCTCACAGACGAGGTGTCACTCGAGCGGAGACTCAGGCCGTGCAGGAGCAAGTCACGTGGCTGCTCAGAGGAGAGGACGCTAGGCAGCGGGAAGAGACCGCGAAAGGGCTTGTTCAGGGAACGATCCGGAGAGCCACGTGCCCAGAGTGGTGAGTGTCTCAGGGAGAGGTGGCTGGGGACCGGGGGCAGACCTGGGGCACCTTACAGACCATTGTGAAGACTTGGCTTTTATTCTGAGAGAAGTGGGGAACCACTAGAGGGTTCTGGGCAGAGAAATGATGTGATCTGATTTCTCCTTTGAAAGGAATCCCTCTGGCTGCTGGGTGGAGAATAAGCTGGTGGGAGGTACATAAGAACAGAAGCAAGGAGACCAGTTGGGATGCTCTTGAGGAGGGAGAGATGATGGTGACTTGGTGGATAAGTTGGGGAGCAAAGCTCTGGACAGTATGAGCCCCCACTCTGACTCAGGTGTGGTGGAACCAAGGGGGAATCTCTTTTCTCTGAAGCATTCACCTCCTTGAACTCTTAAAGATGGAGAAAAAGACCACTTTAGACACTGCTGATCCCTTAGGTGGGCTGAGCAGAACCACGTAACACGTTCATACATCTCCCATTTCTCACATCTTTGAAGTAGATACTGGTGTGATTGACTTTTTTTAACAGCCAGTCAAGCCCTGTTCAATATGACAGTGAGGACAGTCACTTTCAAAATCACTCTCAGAAGCTACACTACTTCCAGTTATGTTGTTATTGCTGAAAACATGTTGGACATGCGTACTCTTTTGAAATTGCCTTCAGGACTGATATATGAGCCTCAAAAGAAAGCCAGCCTCATTGCTGTATAAATGACACTTTCTTTTTTTTTTACTGAAAACAGAATTCCTCAGCTTCGTCACTCATCTCCCTTCTGAGACTTAGCTCCTTTGGGCTTTTTGGTGTTTCCATCTCTTGCAAAAGCTTTCTTCCTCTTCTCTGTTCCCCATTCCAGCACACCTATCTATTTTTTTAAGTTTTGAAAAATTGAGCTAATTGTCTCTCTAATACCTACTTTGGTACCTGGCATTTAAAAAAAGCATCTAAATGATTGCTTGGTGAATGAATAAAGGAAACAGCAAACAGAGGTTTTTTTTTAAAGCATTTCATGTGTGTGCAGCACTGTGATAGTTTTTAAAAACTGATTTGAATTATCTGGACAAATTCTGGGATAAGTGGCTGGCTAGAAGGTGAGGAGAGAAGACAGTGGTAGAAGTGGTACAGATGGATGAAAGGGTAGAGGATTTGAACTCTCTGTCCTCTCAGGACAGAATTTGGGGAATCACCACCCAAATGTCCAAGGTTCTGTCAAAATATAGTCTCACCTAGTGCCACAAACAAATGATTTGACTTCCCCCGCTGGTTGGGTTTTAGCTGTGGAGTGATAAGAAAGAAAGAAGAGGAAAATTGTCATTTCTGGCTGGTAGTCTCAATCACCATCTCAATGGACAGGCTATCTCAGGGGCTCAGCCTCAGTGCCTAGAGAGCTACTTACCAAAGTGACTGAATGTGGGTGGGCTGCTTGGAGGAACACCAATGGTGGCAGCAGCAGTGAGTCAGCAATGCTGGCACGGGGCTGGTATAATAGGGCATGGGATATTCTGCTTCTCTGTTGCTGTATAACAAACTACCCAAAACTTACTGGCTTAAAACAACAATATATTATTTCTCGTGGTTTTGTGGGCCTACTAGGCTTATCTGGGTAGTTCTCACTTGGAGTTTCTCATGCTGGAGTTATTTGAAGGCTCAATGCACTGGACATCCAAGATGGCTCACTCACGTGGCCACAGTTGATGCAGGCTGTTGGCTGGAAGCTCGGCTGGAAGCTGTCAACTGGAGTACCTACTTGTGGCCTCTCCACATGGCTTACCCTTTTTAACCTAGTGGCTGCATTCCTTGGAGCAAGTAATTCAAGATGCAGGAAATAGAAGCTGTCAGTCTTCTTAAAGGCTAGGCATAGAATTGGTACAATGTCACTTTTGCTATTTTCTATTGGTAAAAGCAATCACAAGTCAGCCCAGGTTTTAGTAGATGAAGGAAAGTCTTCACTTCTTTATGGGGGAGTAGGAAGAGCATAGAAGGAGAGAAGGAATTGGTGGCAGCCATCTTCAAAGACAAGCTACCACATGGAGTATCTCCAGAAAGTATCTTCCAGATTCAGTGGGAGCAACTGGGCTCTCATTGAATGGACTGCAATTGATTGCCAGAAAATTGAAGAGTTAAGGAGAAAAATAGATAAATTAAATAAGACTTTAAAAAAAAAAAAACAACCCTCATCTCCACTCCCCCCCCTCTCTCCACCCAACGTTGCTCCCCACTCCCCACACAGACACCTGGAGGCAGAATGAGGTGGTTCAGAATTCCAGCAAACCAGCCGGTGGGGCTAAGTTGTGGAGTAATGGGCTTATGTCATTGTCTTATCATTAAACTATTCCCCCAGGCTGGTATGGCCTGGAAAATTACCTTTACAAATAAGTAAAAAATCAGACTCAAAGGACTAAGATTTACCCATCATCAAGGCAATTCAAAAGAATATGCTGTAGGTTTAAAGACAATTTCCAGAAAGGAATGCATTCTCAGAATGTTTTTAGTAATGGCAAAATCATTGGAATAAGCGGTTGACCTCCTCCCTGGGGGACCGTGCTCATTAAGATGTATGTGTTCAGGACTGTTAAAATTCCAACTCATTACCTAATAGTTGCACCTTATGCACTTGGATACCTCTGAAAATGCTTCCAGCCCTTCCATTTCAGTCAAAACAACCATCTGACAGTCTCCTATACCTTTGAGAGACTTTAAGAGAATGTCTCTGTAGCAAAGTTTAAAATGAAAAGCAAAAAACTCAAGGAAGTACTATCAAGAGTCCTCTCTATTCATTTTCTTTGAATTAATCTAAGATGCACGAGGAATGAATTCTTCCAGCTTTGGGGTCAGTGCTCAAGTCTTCATTCATTCTTTTCTCTCATTAATTTCTACATTCTGCCAGGGAAAAAGATAATCCAACCTCAAAAACAATTCCAGAGCCCAAGCCAACAGTGTCTTGGAGGCAACGTCAACCAACGTTCATTAATTGCTAACACTTGTCCTTTAGGATCTAACTCATCCCTTCCACTGGAAGCTTCCTCCAATCCTTCCTTCCATGTAGTAGAGTCAACTCATTCCCACCACCATGTTCCCTTCACTCCTCCATTACAGCATTGGACTCTTCCTCTCCCCTGTATTTTATTTAACTCTTTGTTTTTCCTCTTTCTCTCTTATTAAATTTTGAGCAGCTTGATATCAGGAGCAACAAGGCATTTATCTTTGAGCATCCAGTATCTAGCACAATCCCTGACATCTGCAGGAGCACTCGGTCAATATTTGCTGAATAAATAAATGTGATGGGTGGTTCTACAATCAATTTACCAAGGAAATGCACTGAGAACAGGGTCAGTTTAATTATAACTAGAATAAAAGAGGCTTGACCTTAAGGAGGTTTTCCTCAAGAATGAGAAGATAAGATTTGTATGCAAATAATTATAATCCTAGGCAGGATAGAACATGATACAGAGAAAGCATGCTGGCTTATGAGATTTGGGTTCCAGACTCAGCTCAGGGTCTAAGGAGCAGTAGAACCATTTGTTTGTCCATTCAATTATTTATTGACTGCCTTCTATAAACCATATATATCCATCTCGTCCCTCGCTTAAGAACTTTAATTTGTTCCTGAAAACCCTGCCATGAAATGAAAAACTATTAAACCCAAACATATTTCCACTAATATGCAAGGGAAAAAATATGATGTGTATCACTTCTGTCTAAGACACCAAACAATTTTCACAGACATAAAAGTATACAATTGAACAATAAAAAGATTTATAAGTAATAAACTTTGTAAGGAAATAAATGCAATGTAAGGTAAGGATTATCTTGTATTTGGTGTGATGGAATCATTTTTTCAATGGTGCATTCTTTCTGTTTCATTTTAATCACCAATTTTTCTAAGTTTGGTGGGCTCATGATTTTCTTACACTTAACCTGTACTTATAAACAAAGTTTTAGCACAGAAAAACATTTTAGGGGGCACAATTTTAAAGCATTTAAATACAAGAGCACTTCAAAGCACATGGAAATAGGGCATGCTCATAATAGACTGAGAGTTGCAGGTGTACTATATCCCTCTTGTTTGACTTAAGTATGGAAAGTAAAATGTCTAGGACCATACAAACATAGCACATAACTCAAATGTGTCCATATGATATTCCTCAACTAGGTACTGTTGGGTTGAATAAGTTGGTGAGGTTTTTTGCCCAAAATTGTAATGTTGAAAATCACTTCTTATGGTATATTTTTTGTATTCTTGGGTGGGGGGGGGGAGGCATTATAAGAACATCAACAATGCAGCAGTTGTATTGCATTATCTAGTGCTGCATAACAAATTACCTCAAAATGGAGTGGCTTAAAACTACATATAACATTTAAAAATAAATATCTCACACAGTTACTGTGGGTCAGGAATTGAGCAGCATTTTAGCTGGATAGTTCTAGCTTGGGGTCTCTCAAGAAGTTGCAGTCAAGACATTGGCTGGGGCTGCAGTCATCTGAAGGTTTGAATGGGGCTGGAAGGTTCCAGTGGGGATGGAAGATCCACTTCCAAGATGTCACGTTCACATGCCTGCCAAGTTGATGCTGGCTGTTGGCAGGAGGCCTCAATTCCTTGCCACATGGGCTTCTTCATAGGGCAGCTTGAGTGTCCTTACAATATGGCAGCTGGCTTTCCCCAGAATGAGTTATCCATGAAAACAAGGCAGAAGTCACAATGTCTTTTCTGACCTGGTCTCAGAACTTTATGCTTCATCATTCTTGAAATATCCTATTGGTCACGTAGGTCATTCTTATTCAGTGTGGGAACAGACTACGCAAGATGTGAATACTAGAAGTAAAATCATTGTGGGCTATTTTGGAGGATGGATACAACAGATGGTATAATTTTTCAAGAGCCATTATGGTAAAAGTTTACCTGAACAGAGAAGTTTCCTGCTTTTATGGAGCTCATGTTCCGGATGGGAGGAGACAAAACACAAATAAATAAATAAATTGGGAATTTCATCCAGAGTTGAATGCTGTGAAAAAAATAAAGCAAGCTGAGATGAGGTGAGGGGAGCAAGGGTCCTGCTTCCTAGCGGACAGTCAGGGAAGGCCTCTCTGAGAAGGTGACGTGTGGATTGAGATGTGAATGAAGAGAAGGGGACAGCCATGCAAAGACCTGGGAGAGAGTGTCCCAGACAGGAGGAAGAAAAGCAAAGACCCTGAGGTGGAAGCGTGTACGATATCATCGAGGAATGGACAGAAGGAGCAAGGTAAGCAAGGAGGAAAGGAGTAGGAGATGACGTTAGAGACACAGCCAGGGCTAGAACATGGAGCCCTGTAGGACGGAGCAAAGAATTTGAATTTTATTCTAAGTGTGATGAGAAGCCATTGGAAGGTGTTCAGCAAGTAAATGACATGCTCTAACTTACAGTTTCGATAAACCACTTGATCAGGGAGATCCTTTAAGAGTCAAGTGCAACAATCCTGGCAAAATCTTAGTTTACACTAGGATAGTATGGGGTGATGGGAGGTTGGTGAAATCAGGATATTTTGGAAGCAGAAACGTTTTATAAATTGGATGAGCATGAGGAAGAAGAGTCAATGATAAATCCATAGTTTTCAGTTTGACACACAGAGAATTGTGCTGCCATTCACAAAATGAGCAAGTCTGGTGGATTAACAGGTTTTGAGGGGGAAGATCAAGAATTCTCTTTCAGACATGTTAATTTGAGGTGCCCGTAGGCTATCCAAGTGGAGAAGTCATGTGAGATGTTGGACAGATCTGCATGGAGCACAGAGGACACAATATAAACCTGGGATGCATCTTCACGTACACAAGTTAAGATAAATCTTGACTATGTGATTTCAGAAGAGGGAGAATACATAGCTCACTGGGCATGTTATGGAGGATTCATAGAGGAAATGGTGGCATTTGGACTGCTCTTTCAAAGGGAATTCCACCAGTGGGGATATTGGAGGAAAGTTTAAAGGACAGAGGTACAGTTTGAAGGAAGGCAAGATTAGTCAGGAGACGGCTGCACTAATGCATTTGAGAGATGATGACAGTGAGGCAACAGCAGGAATGGCAAGGAAAGAGCATCTTCCATACACCTTGTCTAGGTAGTCAAAAATACCCTGGTAGTTGACTGGACCAGAAGGAAGAGGGAGGAGTCAAGGGAGATTGAAACTTTGACCCCCCAGTGAAGGAGAACAGCGCTGTGTAAAGAGCTGCTTTGGGGTTTTGTCTGTTTGTGGAGGAGATGGGAAAAGAGATGGGGGAAGAGAATGAGCTAAAATGCCAGCAAGATACCCAAATGGAAATGCCCATTTCTGTTGCTCTAGATAGAGGATTGGAAACACAAACTAGGGCTTTTGCTATGTAAAGATATCCCTGAAAGTAAGAGGAAAAGACAAGGTTAAGAGAAGGGAGAGAAGAAAAAGAAGAGGGCTTCCCCAGGCTAGTGCTGGTGGGCAGGAGCAG
This sequence comes from Tapirus indicus, assembly GCA_031878705.1. Taxonomy (NCBI): domain Eukaryota; kingdom Metazoa; phylum Chordata; class Mammalia; order Perissodactyla; family Tapiridae; genus Tapirus; species Tapirus indicus. The sequence goes on along the minus strand of CM062918.1, from coordinate 150,091,487 downwards.
TCACTCAGATCCACAGATCCTGATGAGCAGAGACTGAACCTCTGGGCTCTGCATTCCCTGAGCCTCCCTCTCCTACTGCCTCGTAGGAGCTCAATGAATAAATAAATCCCCTGAGGGGTGACTATCTCTTCCGCAGCTGCAGCTGTCACCCGAGACGCCTCCCCTCAGCTGTGGCTTCTCCTGTTGGCCCTCCTAAGGCCGGGCAGCTCCTTTCCCCTCCTGTAGACTGCAGGCTGCCCTTTGCCCTCCTTTGAGGCTGCTCCCTCTCCCAGCTGGTGTGGATTCTCTGAGCTGCTTCCCTCAGCATGGGTGGGAGCGGAGATATAGCTGTATAATTTAGACCCTAACTCTCTCCTGTCTTTCATCATTTGCTGTTGGTTCTACTCCTAAAAGCAATGGGCATATGGGAGTGGAGGGTGCTCTCCAAGTTAAGTCCAAAGAGAGAGGCCTAACGTCATGTGAGGGGCACTGGGCAACTTGGTCCCACCTCCAGGACATTTTAAGAGGCACAGGCAATAAGTGTGTATGTTTGGGTGGGGAGATTTATCCTTAGTAACCCCATATATTTCTATTGTTTACATAAAAATGAAAAAGAAAATGCTTTAGCACAAAACTACCCCTCAGGATGTCAAAAAACCCCAGGCTGAATAAGGAACTTTCATGAACTGTTTTTCTTTAGGGAGATGGTTTGGGCATTAAGACATTGCAGCCTCGGGCACCTTTCAGCTCCCACAGACCTGACTCGCTATAATGTAGTATCTGTCACAGTCTGATTTGATTTGCCCCCAGGAAAGTGACTGAATCGTCACATCACACCCTGCAAGTTAAAATTGTTCATGTTTCTTGGTTCTGACCCGGAGCCAATGAAGCCTTCCTTTCCAGCAATGTCAAGACGTGAGTCTGAGGTATCACTCAGCCCTTTCTCACGAATTCCCGTTTCAGGCTTCTCAGGGGGCAAACGCAGGCTTCACATGAATTGCTGTTTAGGTTCTAGTCCCGAAGTGTGTCCTTCTCCTCGCCTCATTTTTCTTCCTTTTGGACGCAGTGCGACTGATCCAACTTGATCGTGATCAGACAGCCCATCTCTATTTTCACTCCTGCAAAATAACTTGTCCTGCTCTCCAAAGCGTCTGTGCATTAAAAGCAAAGGGCAAAAGTGGGTCTTTCCCATTTTTTGCCTTGAGGCTCTGGGACCTGTGTTCTCGGGTCAGTTCTTCCTCATCTGCATGCCCAAGCGCTCACTGTGGTAAGCCTGCTTTCTGCTTTTCCTCAGGCCTCACTTCCCCTGTTCTCTTTCCCGTGGTCAAAGATTAATCTCCAGTTCTCTGGGAAAGAAAAACACCACCTTTCCGCGCTCACCACTCTCTGTTTAGGTTGGGAGCAGAATGGGGCCAGATCCTATTCCCAAGGAAGGGGAGAAGGAGGAGTTTCATGTTAATCTGCTCAGGCTGCCATACAAAGGACCACAGCCCAGGGAGCTTAAAGGACAGAAGTTTATTGTCTCACCACTCTGGAGGCTAGATGTCCAAGATCGAGGTGTGGGCAGGGTCGATTCCTCCTGAGGGCCGTGAAGGATCTGTCCTAGGCCTCTCTCCTTGGTTTGGAGACGGTCATCTTCTCCCTGGGTCTCTTCACATGGTCTTCCCTCTCTCTGAGTCCCTATATCCAAATTTCCTCTTCTTATAAGGGACACCAGTCATATTAGACTAGGGCCCACCCTAATGACCTCACCTTACCATGGTTACCTCGGTGAAGGCCCTAACCCCAAACATAGTCATTCTGAGGTACTAGGGGTTAGGACTTCAATATATGAATTGGGGGGACACAATTCAGCCCATAACAGATCCCCATCCAACAATGGAGGTTGGTCTGGGATCAGGCTGAGCCCTGAGTGAGCACCGGCACCCCCTCTGTGGTGTGCAGCTCGCTGCTGCCCCAGGGCGGCCTCTCAGACTGACTCACCCGTCTGACAGTGGCCTTCCAAGGCGGACAAGCTCATGACATTTGTGCTTCTTTCAACTCGGCAAGATGGAATATGTCTCAAATCCAGGGATAATTACTGCTACAGCAATTAAAAAGGAGGGGAAAGCCCATCAAAGGACATGACGTTCATCTCTCACGGGCTCTGTTCCTCCTTTTGATTAATTCCTTGTGTCACACTGCAGATAGGAGGTGAGGGTGGTGTGCGTGTCTTTTGCCTGAGTTAAACATCCTTCTTTAGCAAGGCCTTCGGCATCCCACCTCCCCTCCCTGCACCCAACAGAGTAAAGCACATCCTCATCTGGATTCTTACATTCCTTTATCTGACTATTAACCATATCACTATGATTATTTGTGTGCATGTCTGTCAGTGCACACCAACTTGTCAGCCCAACAATGAGAGTATCTTAGTCCATTCAGGCTGCTATAGCAAAAACTCCATAGATGGGGGTTTATAAACAGCAGAGATGTATTCCTCGCCATTCTGAGGCTGGGAAGTCCAAGATCAAGGTGTCAGCAGATTCAGTGTCTGGTGAGGACCTGCTTCCTGGTTCGTAGATGGCCGTCTTCTCACTGTGTCCTCATCTGGGAGAAGGAGCAAGGGAGCTGTCTGGAGTCCTTTCTATAAAGGCACAAATCCCAGTCAAGAGGGCTCCACCCTCAAGACCTAATCACCTTCCAAGGGTCCCACCTTCAAATGCCGTGGCACTGGGGGTTAGGTTTCAACATAGGAATGGCAGGGGTGAGGGGACACAAACATTCAGTCTACAGCAGAGAAGAACCATCTCTGTGTCTCCAGCATCCAGCACTCATGGCATATTTATTCAATGCTTTTATGCAAGGTTAAGAGACCAAGTAAAGGAGTGAAGGACTGTCCATACGTGAGAGAAGTTGCTGGTGCTAGTACAGTGCAGTAATGACAGAGGGCCTGATTAGCACATGTGTTAGTTCAGGCCCCCCAAGAAGCAGACACCAAAACAAGGATGAAGACACATACAGATTATGGTTGCTATTGGAGGAGGTGCCTGTGGGAGAAAACAGGTGGCGGGGGTGGGGGGGGTGGATGCTGAAAAGGCAGGAAGAGCCCACATTGGGTCTGACCCCTGTGAAGGAGATGGGGTAGGAGAGTCTCAGGCAGCAGCACAGGTCCCAGAAAGGCTGAGCCAGGCCCAACTCCTGGGGAGCCCGTGAGCTAAAGCTGCTGTCAGAGGAGCCCCAGGTCTCTCAAGAACGAGCCTGCGTGGGCATCCCTGCCGAGCTCCGTCAGTGGCTGGGAGCAGCCCGCGGGAAGCGTGGCCTTGGGGCGGCATGGTGCGAACGTGGACCTAGAGCACAGCAGCTGGGGCCAGCTATGATACGTACTTTTTATTTTCTGTATATTATGATGTCTTGACATCTTTAAAAACCTTTTCTGGCTGGGGAGAGACTGCTCCTCCGGGGGCTAGCCAGTTCTGAGAGGAGGCAAAGGATGCAGCCACCTTTGATACTCAAACTAATCAATGCAAAGCCGCATATCCTCCTCTGCCCTCATCACCCCAGGGCTGGCACCAGGCAACTAGAGATCACGCTGTGCCCAGAGCACGCCAGAATCTCAAACTAGCCGGCCCTAAACTGTTACCTCTGCCCCACCTTGCTTTTCCTGCAGAAACCCCAAAAAAGGCCGTGGTCTAGATTTTCCCCTCCATCCTGTCTTCTGTCACTTGTCCAGGACCTGCTCTTCCCTGTGACCTTGTGTGGCATGCCGTGACCCCTCTCTAGGTCCTGTGAGCATAGTAAACGTTTTCTTGGACACAAGGGGTCCTATGTCCCCTCTTGTGGCTGCACCTGACTGACGATTACATGAAAGAACCCGGAACAGCCCATCAGTCAGTCACTCTTGCTGCGGCAGCAGGTCTGAGTGGCACTGTTTCGTGGCAGCCACATAAAGAAGAAGAAGAATAGTTCGCGTGTCCACCGTCGTTACGTGTTTTCTTAGCTTGATCTCCCAACCACTCACAACAATACTACGAGGTCACCTCAGTTAGCAGATGAGGAAACGGAGGCATTACAGTTTACATCTTCCCTCCAGCGCTCTCTCCACCGAGCTGGCCAGAACCCAGTTGGCACCCCTGAATCACTCAACTCTCCGATGCCAGGAACAAAGAGAGGCCCCCAAATGCCTTACTGACAGCCTCAGTGTGCCCCACAGCAGCAGCCCAGCCCCTCTGCCCGGCTCCTGGCGCCCACAGCCCTTCAGTGGCTCAGCCTCGGCCCGAGGTGAGGGAACACTCTTTTGTGTCGGGGGCACATCTGGGCTTCCTTGGGGCTGTGCCTTTCGAGGTCCCCCGACAGGGAGAGTGTACGCTGGGCCTGTGCTAACAGGATTTAGCTTTATGTGACAGGAAGACTAATATGGGCCCTGAGCCATGTGCTGCTGGCGACCGAGTGTGGATTCTCTTTGTTAAGCTCCGGGGTCTGGAAGGAAGCAGCTATGCTCTTGTTTAATTCCATATGAGCAGCTTTTTTATTTTTACAAATAGTTCTCTTGCTGTTAGGGAGTGAGTGAGCGACATAAATCATCATCATGTCTTTGGCAGCCAGGATTTCTTGGGCATGGTCCTCATTAAAGTCTTTAGTTGCAGGGTTCCTGGAGACCTTCCTTTGATACCTAAAAACATCAAACTGGAAAAGCCATGGTGAGGAGGAGGAGGAGGAGGACAGGAGTGGGGGAGGAAGGAGCGGAAGCTCAGGAAGACGCCAGAATTGCTGCTGGGAAACAGCAAAGCAAAACTAGGATGATTATTATTCACAGCTCGAAAATAAATGCTGGAGCGCGAGCAGCAGACGCGGTACCAGTTCCCTGCTGCACAGCATCCAGTATGTCCGCATGGAGAGGAGAGAAAGCTACGCGGGCGGGCAGGGTGGCTTCTCCGGGTGATTCACGAAAGAGGAAAAGTCCCTGAGCCCTTTCCTCCCCAGACCTCAGCCCGGCAGGCTGTGGCAATCAATGAACTAACCTTTTCCTAGGGCCTCATCTCCCCGCTGGGCGGGAATCCAATCCCGGGCAAAGGTCACTGGGAACGCCATCATGCTGTTGGCAGTGGCTGTTCATTCACAAAATGAGCTCCTTTGTGATAAAAGCGAGGGAGAGCAGCCCGGGGTTTGCGCATTCCAAGCTGGTGGAGGAGAGCTGCCAACACGCTCGGTCAGTGGGAACCCGGCAGCACACGCATCTCGGTTTACACGATTGATGTGGCCCTGCAGAACCTTGTACATCGAATTCCTATAAATCGTCGCATTTCAAATGCACCCGGGGGAGCTGGCCATTTAAAGGACCCTGTAGTGAATCTTTTGGAGAAGTGAAAAATCACTGCTGAATTGATCTCTTTTGCCATGAGGTCACAAATATTTACTGAGTGCTTATCATATGCCAGGCAAAGTGAGCATTTCTTAAAATGGGGTGTCCCTGAACTGAGAAGAATCCTTTGGGAGGGTGGCTTTTGTCTTTGGTGAAACCAGGACGAGCTGTATACAGAAGCAGGGAGAGAGACTCCAGCTGGAGCCATATCCTGTCACTGCCACGGGACATCCCCCAGTTGGCCTTCCTCTGAGTAACCAGGCACCATTTCTCATTCAGGAGGACAGAGTACTCAGTGTCTCTGTAAGGCCTGAAGCAGGAGGCTCTGGCCAGAGGCTCAGGGAAAAGAGCAGGGCCCCCGATCAGAGAATAAAACCGGGAGTCCGGTTTCCAAATCAATATCCAGCCGTGGTGGCAATCACCTCTCTCTATGGTTGTTTCCACAAAACTCAGTGTTAGGCTCATTCATTCCAGGCTCTTGTATATGGCTTGGTGTTACACAGATGTGTGTTATCACTTGAGTCAAATCACGTCTCCAAGACATGTATGTAAGTTCTACCCTCTAACATCTGGGAAATTTATTGTACTTGAAAACAGACCCTAAAATAATTGAGGCTGTAAAAAAAAAAAAAAGAACATTTGCACAGATGTAGATTTAGCCTGGAGGGCAAGAGCAGAGACTCGGGGGTCAGACAGCCTGCACGGTGCCTCAGTTCTTCCATGTTGTTTATGACCGTGGGCGAGTTGTTGATCAGCTTTGTTTGGTTTGCTTCTCTGTAAACTGGGGATAAATAATAGAATCTACCTCCTAGGATATTTGTAAAGATTAAATTGAAAGTGGTTTTATATCTAAAGGCTTAGAAGTATACCCAGTTTATAGTACATGCTCAATAAAGTTAGTAATTATGATGTCGGAGTTCATTTAGAAAACAAAACCCTAGACATGTATTGCATGGATTAATAAGTTCAACTGTCTAGTAATAGCTGGTTGTCAATTGGCTGAAGCATCAGAAAGAAGGGACAATACACGCACAAAAGTCTTACCCCTGGTGGAAGCACACTGTCTGCCTCCAAAAGGAAAGGGACTCTTAGCCAGCCAGGTGTCACCTTTGCAGCTCTTTCTCAGAGAAGCATCCTTGGCATTTAGAATGTGGAAAGGATCTTGTAAAGAGATCACTGGGTCCAAACTCTTAATTTATAATAAGTAAAACAAAAAACTCAGATGAAGTAAGAGACTTAGCCAGGATATACATCTGCTTGGTTTAAAAGTAAATTTTAAAAAGAGAAAAATTTGAATGTCTGACCTTCCAATTCAGGTTGCATGCTTCCCAGTAAGAAAGGGATTTTCTGCACGGAATGAAATACGACGTGCTTCATCAAACAGAGAAGATGGTTATCACCTTTCTTTTGATAAGTGGCAAGTGGGGAGGGGAATAGCAAAATACCTGGTCCAAAAAGAAAGAAAAGCAGGTAGGTAACAGGTTCAGTGACAGAGTTCTTGTTTTTAGGGGTAAAAGTTTGTTCGAAAGTTGGCAGGAGACCCGTGAGGGTAACCGTGTCCTCCTCTGACAAAGGCTGTAGAGAGCGCAATGAGAAGTGCGGGGGTGTCGCTGACACAGTGTGGCATTTCCCACGCCTGGCGGAAAGGTGTCGCTGCACAAACGTAAATGACACTCGTGGCACCCCCACACTCAGTGGGCGATCAGAGCACGGTCAAGCAATCCCCCGTGGCCATGCCTGCAGCAGCCGCCAGTTCTGCTCACGTGAACCTGTACAGAGCTGGGATTGTTACTTCTCAACCCGAGCCTCTTACCATGAGCACAGAAGATTTAGTGGCAATAAATCCACGTTGGCCAAGCGATTGCGGATTTACCACGAGCAGAAAGAATTCTTTTTACCTATAGCAGCTCTCCAGGCTGCACATGCTCCCCAGATGCCATCTCCTTAAATGTTCTTTATTAAAACGGAATGTACTGAGATAATGTCTCTTGGAAACCTCTCCGGCAAAGCACAGATCCCGGGGAATTCCCGGAGACCTGCTCTTGCATCTGGGGAGAATCCAGGCTGCCTTGAGGAATCTCCCTTTCTCTCAGGTCTTCTAAAACGTGTCTTCCCCAGCTCTGAAGCAGAGACTTAACTCATTCATAACTAATGACGAGTCATGAGGTCTCCAGAACCCCATCTCTGTCATCTCTGTCCTGGGGCTTCCCAGCATTTCTCCCACCGCATGCCCCCATATTAAGGTCTTCCCCATCCGACGGCCTGTGAGATCCACTGGAAAAGTGTCCCAGCTACATTTAACCGTGTTTGAAAGTTAAAACCACAGTATTCAAGATACACGCTGACTTGAACAATAAACAACAAGCTGTCTCAAGTGAAAATAGAAAAAAATAAGGCTTGGATAACCTGATCCCAGAGTGAGATGAAATCAGAGCACAAATGACAGCATCAAGAATCAGGCATCAAAAAGACAGCGCAATTCAAAAGTGTAAATTTCCAAAAGCAGTTGGAAATGCCACAGGAGGCAAGCAAGACGGCAGAGCCTCCTCCCATGGGGCTGCTCGGAGGCCATCAGTGCAACCGCCGAGACAGAGAACTGGTAAGCTGTGCTGCTCTCGCTCCCTCTGCAAAATGGCCCAGGTGGGGAAGCTTGAAAAGGGGCAGCAGGTGGAGGGGCACGGCCCCGCATCAGAAGGACACGCTGTGTCACGGAGAGAGTCTGGCAGTGAAATGAGGCTGGGAAATTCCCAGGGTGGATATGCAAAGAATGAAAATCATAGGCCAAGTGCACGGGATGTCAGTCCTGACCTCAGCGCTGGCGGGAAGCGGGAGGGCAAACTGGCCGAGGTGCCAGAAGGACCCCACCCTCCTGCAGAAGCACAGACACCCACGGACTGAATTTGAGGCTCTAAAGTCACAGAAAACCAGACAGAGACCTGCGCTGGAAGGCACATGGCAGTTCTCTGGGCTCTTTGCCTCGTCTTCTCCCTGCCCTCGGGAAAGGCAATGAGCCCACTGGCCAGGGGACAAGAGACTCAGGGCCTCTTTGGAGAAGAGAGGCCCAGCTGAGAAAAACAAATGGTGAGGCTCTCAGATCCCAAGAAGATCCTTTCATGTCAAGTGGGATGGACTCAATGCAAGGAAGAAATGAAAATGAGGTCTTCTGGAAACATCACTGGACGGCAACCTTTTGAAAAATAAAGGTGGTGTCCTCACTTTTGTACTCCCCTGCTGTGCCTGGCTTGCAGTTCACACCCTGTGAGGAGCTGCTGAATCGAATGCAGGACACTGTGCATTGAGGTCAGCCACCTAAGGTGGGACTCTGCCTGTGCACTCACTAGCTGGTGGCCTTGGGCAAGCTTGTTCGTATCTCTGAGCCTCAACTTTCTCGTCTTCAAAGTGACAACAGTGTCCACTGCACAGAGCTGTGACGAGGATGATAGAGAGACTTTTATTTAGAGTGCTGGCACATTGCCCGACACACAGAAAACTCAACAAAAGCTAGCGTCATCCTCTTTATCTTCCTTCCTGTCATCCTTTCCTAGTTCTCCCTCAAGTCTGCCATGGACACATTTCTAGGCAGTAGCTGATCTTTCTGTCCACCAAGGCAGGCAGGCAGTGTCATCCACCTGTCCCTGCTGTAATAACAGCAGTAATCATCAAATACCCTCCATCTCCCCCACTGAGCTCTAGAAGGAACTTCCTCTGCTCCCAGATCGCTAATGTCTGAAATGTCCTTCCCTTCTCCCTGCCCTCGCCTTGCCTTCTCTCTTGCCCTGCTGCATTCTGCATGGCAGCCTGGGAGCCCTGCCCCTTCAGCCTACACCCACTAGGGGGCAGGACTAGCTACGAAGGGGAAGGGAAGAGAGGAAAAGCCCTGGGAAGGGTAATCCCAACACCAGCCCATGTCCCTCTGCCACCTGCATGGCAGACCCTCCCCCACATCAGCTTCTCGCCTCACCCTTCATGCCCACACGCCCATCCACTCCTGGGAGGAAAGGCCCAGAAGGCAATCAAATCTGAGTTTTCCCCTAACCAGCCCTACATGCAACTTTAGTCCTTAACGTCTCCAGAACCCCAGTGTTATTCCTCAAGTAGCTTTTCTCCTTCCTCAGGGGGTCTAAGTGAAAAAGAGAAGTCAGTAGGTTGAAGAGGAAGGCTTCTTATGCCTCGTCTGTTTCCTGTTTGTGTTGGAGGTACAAATCCTACAAAACCTCAACAGTGAACAGAGTCTCTCTCCTCCCTGAGGAGAGGCAGCAAGTGTGAGGCTGGCCTCTCTGTCTCCTCACCTCAGCGTGTGGGGAGGCCACGTCAAGGGCACCTGTCTAAAGCAACAGGTAGGGGCACTGCTCCGGGCGGCTCATTCCTTGTGATCCTGAGGAGAAAGGAGAGCAGAAGACAAGCCTGAGCAAGGCATTCACTTCAGCAGAATTCTCCTCACCCCTCCCCACCCACCATTGCCCCTGCCCCATTGGGGTTGCCACCCAAAGCCCTTAGATTCACTACTTGTGGCTTCTGAGCTGACAGAGTCCCCAGATTCACAGTCCAGTTTGGTGCATCATGAAAGGAGAGAGAGGAGGCTGCCCATCTCATGGCCTGAGCCGAGGGTGGGAGGCCCTGGGGCGAAAAATACATTCCCATTGCCCAGGTTGAACCCAGGAACATATCTGCCAAAAAGATATTGGGAGTCATGGTAACTGGGCTCGAGAGCCAGGATCCCAAGAGTCTGGAAACCCAAGCACGCTTGAAACAGCATGAACTCCCGAAAACAAAGAAAACCCAGAAATCCGTGAGATCTCATGCTTTCTAGTCTGCTGATTCTAGTAACTTAATCACAAGGAGAAGAGGACCAATCCACAGAGTTTCAGGAAAACAAAGACTGAGGGAGGAACGCCGTGTGTAAAAGAAGCTGGCACAGCCACAATTACACTTCTCAGAATCTGTCCTAAGTAAAGAAACAGAAATGCACAAAGATTGATATCAAAGAAGATCAAGAGAGCATTATTTGTAGGAGAGGAAACCTGGAAACAGCCTAAAAGTTTATCAATAAGGGCATGATCACATGAGTCTTTTTTTTAAAGATGGTTTTCACTTTTTTTTTTTTTTTTGCTTTTTTCTCCCCAAAGCCCCAGTAGATAGTTGTATGTCATAGTTGTGCGTGCTTCTAGTTGCTGTATGTGGGACGCCGCCTCAGCATGGCTTGATGAGCGGTGCGTAGGTCTGCGCCCAGGACCCGAACCTGCAAACCTGGGGCCACTGAAGCAGAGCGTGAGAACTTAACCACTACACCACCTGGCCGGCCCCGCAAGTGAGTCTTGATATACCACACGGTGGGGTATTATTCAGTCAGTACATGGAAAACGGTTTAACAGCATGAAGAAATGCTCAGTGTGTTGGTAAAGCATACAAAGCTACATAATGAGCGCAAGCCTCACAATGTACATATGCACACATAAAGAGAAGACTGGAAAGGCACACAGAAAGATACTAACAGTGATTATCTCTAGGGCAGGGGATTGGGCTTTTTTTTCACCTTTATATCCTTCTGCATTTAAAAAATTTCCTATGATTAGCACATTCATTTTTTCCAATTATAAATGCACTTTAATTTTTAATTAAATAATTAGAAAGTAAAGATTTTTAAAAAGAGAAAGAAAAGTCCCCTTATTGATGACCAAACCGGGCTCGATTGCTTTCTTCCCTCAACCTTTAACCTGCCCAGAAAATAGGGGCAAGTCATTTAACTCCCTCTGTAAAAATAAACAGCATCAACTTCACGCTTTTGTGGGGCTTTTTGTACTTTAACTATTTCTAAGGTTTGTATTTGAATGCTGCTGCCACGAGGAAAACCCCTGATTTCCTCCACAGAGGGAGGGTTAGCACCCAGGTCATTTCTAAACGTCCTTCATCCCATTTATTCCTTAATGGGAAACCCCAGTGACAAGCTGCCGAGCTCATTGCTGTGGCATCTCTGTCCTTCTCTGTGTGTTGCCCCCAGAGAAGATCAAAGACAGGCAGGCCCTCAGCGCAGGAGACGTGGAGGGGTCCCAGGAGATGTCTACACAGGGTCTCCTGAGTTGCTCAAACTTGAATTCGTCAAGGTCCAGGGTCCAGACGTCAGCTTGTGAGCCTCAGAAACTCTGAAAATGGATCGGTCTCCACAGAAGGCAGGTGAAGCTGGAGACAGGCAGAGGTGGGACAGGGGGATAGACAGGGCTTAGAAGGCTGTGGTCATTTTCAGATGACCTCTACTTATCCCTCCTCCCACCTTGACCTTCGTCCTCTCCCCAAACCCCTATCAAACAACCCCACCACCACCACATACACACCCCAGCCCAAGTGGCTGCAATTTTTGCTGTCTTGTCATAAGTTACCTAAAAGTCTTTCTGTTGCTCCTGGGAAATGCCAGGCTTAGGGACATTTCTCTGCCAAAGGGACCCTCAACATCAAAACTGTACTTGGACAGCTGAGATAACACGAATGCTACTGTTCACCTGCACTTGTGTGATTTCCAGGGCAGGTGCTGAGAGCACAGGAGCACCCTCGAGAAAGTCCCCGCAGGCATCAGGATGCTGAGTCCATAAGCAGCAGGCTCTTCAGGAAGCACACAATTCCAGAACCCTGAGGGATCACAGCAGTGAATAGCAATAGCAGACACTCTTCATGTTTCTTTTTTTCAACCTGAAAGGAACAGAAATTTTTTGTAATCCCTCTTCTCCTCTCTCTGCCTTGGGCTTTCTTAGCCTCCCTCACCTCCCTCCCTCTATGTGATGCCAGTAAAGTACAGAAGCCCCAGTTAAACCTGAGTTTCAGATAAATTATGAGTAGTGTTTCAGTATAAGTATGTCTCACATATTGCATGGGACACACTTATACTAAAAAAATTATTCATTGTTTATCTGAAATTTAAGTTTAACTGGGTATCTTGTATTTTTATTTGCTAAATCTGGCAACTCTACCTCCCAGGCCATAGCCTAATTTTGAGAAGTCACAGGAATAAAAGACTCTTCAGGAAACCCACCATTTGCCTGAGACACAAAAGAAGGGGAAGAGAAAACATCCCTTTGCTGGTGAGGAGTCCCTGTGATTTGGGGTTTTAAACTTTAGACTTCAGGAGGAGGGAGAAATAAGTTCTAATAAGGCCCTTCTAACAGCTGATCATGTTTAAATTAGCATTAATATTATTTAATTTAGAAAAAGAGCTAGAACTGTTGTTTACAATAACCTTAAAGTAGTTGTGGTCCAGCGGACACATTTTGGGCTGCTTTGAATTAATTCCTCTTTTATTAGGAGCAGAAGTCCTTAGGGCTGAGTCCCGGTTTAGAGTTTAAAGACAACCGCTTCTTGCTCACCTGTGGTCCTGAGCTCTGACCACGGGGCAGCTGTATTCCTGCCTCGGAACTAACATCCGCCTCACACCACCGATAGGTTTTCTCGGAAAATAGGTAAATTTGTTTCAGAGAAACACTGTTGTTGTTTTTTGTAATAATGACACTTTTATCCCCTCACATATGTAAGGACAAAACAAATCTTTCAGTTGCTCCACACCAAATACTCTTGAGTTCTTTGTAAGACTTCGTTGTGCTAAAAAGACTGAACAGTGTCACCTAAACCATCCTTCTGCTTCCGGATAAGACGGTATTCAAGTCATACCAGCAGAAGTCAATTTTCTCTAAACCTTGCTTAAATTGAAAAATCCAATTGTACTCAAGGTTGTGGAAGCCACCAGAAAGTATTTTAGGGTTACTGGGGTAGGTGAATGGGTTCAAATGCAGGCTTTGCCATGTACCAGCTGTGCGGCCTTGGGTGATCCAGTTACCCACTCTGTGCTTCAGTTTCCTCTGCAGTAAAATAAGGGTCTGGTGAGGATGAAATGAGTTAACATAGGTAAAGTTCTTAGAACAGTGCCCGGCATGAAGACGAAATCCACAAGGGTTAGTGATGATTAATATTTTACACTACTGAGGGAAGTGTAAATAATCTCGATATTTCCAGAAAACAATATGGCAACATGCATCAAGAACCTTAAAGCTGTTCTTACCATTTGACACAATGATTCCAATTTCTAGAAGTCCACCCTAGGAAAATAATTGGAGATGCAGGCACACACACAGACACAAAGAAACGCATCACAGCGTGATTTATCACAGACAGATACCGGTAGCAGCCGAACACCAGGTCCAACACCAGGGAACTTGTTAAATAAACAGAAGTATATCAATTTGATAGACTATTTGCACAGTCACTAAATATCATGTTTTTAAAGAATACTTATTTAATGTCATGGGAAATGATTATGATTAACTAGAAAAAGGAAAAAGCATAATAAAACATAATTTTCTTTTATTACATAACCTACAATGACAGACCGTGGTTACAGCTGCAAGGCAGGGACTACTGGCCATGTGTTTGTCTTTTTAGACAGTTAGATTAATGGTCAGTGGAAGAATCCTTGAAAAATGACATATTCAGTCTAAGGGAGCAGACAGGAGAAGCACAGATGACTACACGGATCATCCTAACCAGCTCATGAGTCCAAGAGAGGTTACAAGTAAAAGGTGTAGAGAGATGGCATAACATGCTCAAAGTGACCCTGAGTCTCTGGCCCGGCTCATGGGAAAACATGCTGCAATCAATTAGTGATGTCTGCCACGGACTCAGGAGGGTGGGCTGGCAGCACGTGCAAGATAGATTTGCCATCTTTGACACTAGTGATCAGGGTGGCCAAGGGATGGTGGTAAGGAATGGTGGATTTATCCAAGAAAAATTTCAAGGAAGTTTCCAGATTCTTAATGAAATTGGCCTAGAAACGTTAACTTGTAAATATATAACGTGTCACACCAAAACATGGGCGGCAGCCAGCAAAGGAAGAAAAACGGGAGAGCCAAGTAGGTTAGACTGGAGATAGAAAGTGGAGCACTAGACCACATAATTCACTCCATTTGTGGGAGGCCGTGAAAAGCCAGGGCCTGGGGGGATCTTGGTCGGGACCAAGGAGGGTGCTGGCACCAGGAGTCAAAACAAGGATTACCAAGCATTTATCAAGCATTGGGAGCATTTAATCCTCCCAACTCCCTCATATGGTAGGAACTCTGGTTCCTATTTTACCAGCGAGGAAACTGAAGCTCAAGGATTTTAGGATCACACAGCTAGAAACTGCAGAGCTCTCTTTAATCGTAGGTTTGTCAGATGCCAAAGACTGGAGGTTTATCCAAGCCCCCAGCCCACTTCTCTCTGACGATCAGGGGACACCTGCTACCCATGGATTACGGGAGGATGTTGCCAAGGAAGAAACCAGAAATCCAAAGATTCCCAGCTTGACTCTTTCTCTAATGTGCTCCCACACTGTGTTTCCTTATCAGCCTTATCTGATTTGGCTGAATCAATTAATAACCAATAATTTTCCAATAGCCAAACACTGAGCTAAACAGTCGTCTCCCTGGATCTTCACAACCGTCCTAGGTGGTAGGTGCTATCATTGTGTCCATTTTGCAGGTGAGGAAAATGAGGCTTACAAGAGTCTTTTGGAAAATGCTGAGGGTGCAAGGATGGTAAAGAACACCCTGTTTTGTCCTCCGGAGCGGGGGAGGTGAAGTGTGTACTGAGAATGTCAGAGGGAGAGAGCCCTCGTGCCCACAGGCGCTAAGCAAGCCCAGGATAGACCTGAGACCTGGCCCAGTTCCAGGCTTTTCTCAGCATGGACACAGCAGCAGGGTCACCAGAGGCCGAATCCAATTGGGTCAACATAGACTTCTGGAAAGCAAGTGCTCTTGCTTTTGCGCAGTGTCAGCCGGGGTTTCGTATGCCTCGAGCACTAAAAAGTTCTGCAGAGAGGCCAAGTGCAGAAATCTGTGCCTGAGATTTTCTACTTTTACAAGAAGAATGACCGTGCGGGGCACTCAGCCAAGGTCAACCTGGAATTGGAAGGCTGAGCCCAGGCTCGGAGGAGCCAGAGCCAAGGTGGAAAGCTCCAGGCGCTGGGAGGGCAGGGACAGGGCGGCCAGAGTAAAAGGCCAAGTGTGGGAATGTTATTGAAAAGAACGTGCTGGGGAGAGCCCAGCCCTCACACCTCGGGGATTTGGGAACTGGCCATCTGCAATCGAGAGCCCTGCCAGATGAGTTCAGCCATTTCCACTTCATAAAGTTCTTGGTACAAAAATGAATGGCAAACCCAGTCGTGAATGTGATTTCTGAAAGGAGATTATTGAAAAGATGGTTCTGCTTTTTCAAATTTCTATTCTGGTGATCAGGAGGAGGGAAGTAGGGAGAAAAATTCCTGGACACTTGCAAACATCCCCGTTGCATTCCAGAAACCACTATGCCCTAACGGCAGGACAGGGGGCACCATATCTTCTAAGATTTCTCAGGAGAAGGAGAGGGCTGAAGAACTGAGCCCAAATGAACCCAAAGTCTGGATCTAGTTGCCAGAAGAGAGTGGAAGAATGACAGGGATAGTAAAGGGGTCGAGTCACACGTTTGTGTCCTCTACACTGACCCCAAAGTGACATGACCCCAGATTGCCCTCTGGGTGACAGCACTTCAAGGCGTACATTAGCCAGGCAGCTCGAGAAAGAGACACACTGATGACATATCTAACTTGCTGTCACTATCCTCCTGACATCACATATGTCACTGTGGTTTTCTGGATGACTCTCTACTCTGAGTACCCGAATCTATTTCCCCCGATGAGTCAGTTCAAACGTTTTCTTGGCACTGGTTTCATTTCTTACTTCCTGTCAGCTTCACGTCTTAGATCTTTGCTGGTGTTTTTAGTGTCCCCAAACTCCCAAATGTACAGGAGCTTCTTCTAGACTACAGTCTTCCGGCCTTTCTCCTGATCACTCAAAATGATATCAAACCTCAACAAATTGTCTGGCGTTGCCGCTTCTGGATATCTACAGCCCAGCTTTCCCCCTCTTGATCTTTTCCTCTGTGTTCGGGGATAGGATAAAGTGAAGTCATCACAATTGCTCTTTCAAGCTCAAGGAATCTGATAAATGAAGTTGTGTGGGGTCCTGGCAGGCAACATGCTCGAGCACAGTACAGTGACCATCTGTGGACCAGTCTCTTTACCCCTTTATTACAGGCACAGATTCAAGTTCAAATTGCTTTGTTAAACTTTTTTGTGTGTGTGTCTCCCTTTCTACATTTCAGCTTTATACAATTATTCCCAAATTTTCCAAGCTGACAGTGAGGGAGAGTAATTTGAAAGGACTGCTCAACTTAAGTCTTTTGAAGATTTGCACCATAGCTGCATTTTTCTAATTTCCTGGCATCTACTCTGTTCTCCTGGACTTTTCAAAAACAATTGTAAGAGGATGAATAAATATCATAACTGATTCCACCAATAGTCTCGGACCATCCTTTGGACTTTCTGTTTTTAGACATTTTAGATTTTAAAATTCATTTAGCATCTATCGTTTCCAAAAGAAGGACATGGCGCATGTTCTCAAAGATCTCATGATCTAGTGAAGGACAAGCAACAGGTATAGATTCATATGTTGTGTCTAAATATAGAGGATAATGTCTGGAGGAAAGAAGAAAGTTAGTAAATTAATTAATAATCCTTAATGTTGATATTACGGAATTGATTTCGCCCATTTTATCAGCTTGGGAAACAAAATAAAGACATACACTTAAAATTCTTTCAAATAGAATGTCCTGTCTTGCTATCTAGAGAGCAACTTTTTTTTCCTCTCTGATATCCTTTCTCCTCTTGTGATAAATACAAGAACTGAGGGTCCATTCTGATCCTCATTGCTCCAGTGCTCTCTGGTTTATCAGCAGAGGAGATTTTGGCTCTTGAACTGCTGAGGGCAGCTCACTGCCTCATGGCCTCCCCGGCCGCCTGCAGAGTTTGCTGCAGTGAGTCCTAAGACGTGCATCGTCATCCCTGGTGGCACTGGAGCTGGGGGATGCTCCTTTGAAGTGGCAGTTCTGCCACCACCCCCCAAAAGCTTTGGGGGCTCAAGTGCTGCTTTTATAAGCCAAAACCTTTTTCCTTCTGCCAGGGAAAGCCAGAACTGCTCCTTATTTTGACTCAAATTGCACTGAATTAAGAGGTTAATTTGGGGAGAACTGACATCTTTTCAATATTGAGTCTTCCCATTGAAGAACATAAGGCTAATTTATTCAGGGTTTCTAGCGTGTCCTTTAGTAGAGTATTATAATTTTCTTCACGTAGGTCTTACCCATTTATTGTTACATTTGTTCCTACGTACTTCACAGTTTTTGTTGCTTCTGTGAATGGGGTCTTTCTTTCCTTTACATTTGCTGATTGCGCACCACTATATACCACATCTCTTATGTCTGACTACCTTGCTGGACTATTTTGTTAGTTCTAATGGTTTTTCACTTGAGCTTCTCGGATTTTCTAGACAGTGTTCTCTTTATTTTCAATCTTGATACGTTTCTTGTTCTTATCTTATTGCGATGGCTAGGACCTTCACCACTGTGTTGCACACTAGCAGTGGTAGCTGTTTCATTGTCATACTTCTGCATTTAGGGGTCTGCTTTAGTATTTCACCAGTAAAGATAGTGTTTGTTGTAGTTTTATGGTAGATACTCTTTATGGACTTAAAAAAAGAGAGATTTTTATATGCCAAGTTTGTTAAGATTTCTTACCAGGAAAGATGTTGAATTTTATCAGATGCAAAATCTTATGAAGCACGAGGTTTTCTTAACAATTGTTAATAATTCAGAATAAAGCTTATCTTACCACAGCTTTTATGCTTTTACAACCTTTCCAAATTGAACAATATCATAGCAAAATATCTATAAATAAATGTCCTTCTTGGGATGAGTGGGCTTTTTTTTACCATGATGGGACCCCATTTTTAGAGTTGTTAACAGGGCACGATGTATAATGTGAATCATTGTTCTAAATGAAGTCCATGGTAACAGAATAATACTTTTGAAATGATTAAAATTGTGGGTACTAAAACCCAAATCGTAGGTGTCATTTCATGCTCTGAAGAGAAGAAAATCTCAAATTCTACTTTTATAGATCTAATCAATTTCCTCATTCTGAGTCTTAAAATACTTCCTCCTTTCATAATATATCTTGTCTCCCTCAAACTCCTAACTCCCCAGTCCCAGTCTCAAAAAAGGACCAGCTAGAAAGAAAAAGTAGTTCCCCTTCATACCTAGGAATCATACTTCACTTAAAACAAACAATTGGTAAAAATCCAGACCCAACAGGGATGGAACACTCCACAGCTTTGCCTTTCATGTGGAGAAGAGGGAAATAGGCTGTTATAGAATGAGAACCAATCTTAGCCAATGTCTGGAAATGTCAAAGCGATTCACATGAAATACTAAGCTCATGTGAAATCAGTGCTCTAGTGGCGTGACTCCTGAATGCTCTCTGTACCATACTGCACCCCAGGAGGAAGAAAACAGTCCTGGGTGTTCCACAATGGTGCCCTCTTCGCAGCTGACCTCACGTGCTTTCCAAAGTCCCTAATTCTGCCGCTTTCAGCATCCCTGTCTCTGTGGATTTATGATGTGTTGCCAATATTATTACTTTGCCTGCTTCCACCCCTTCCACCCCAAATATTTTAGGCATTGTAAGTAACACATTTCCACATAAGGGCGCTGAAAAGTCAAGAAGCAGAACATCTCAGCAAGAGGCGCTACAGGAGGCTCCCCCTTGCCTTCTAAGCTGGCGCCCAGGAGGCTCTGACACTATTGAGAAAGATGGAATAGAGGGAAGAAGGGCATCCCGAGGGAGGAAAAGGATCTTAAGGGAGGAGATTGGCCCCCATTTCCCAAAATGGTGAGAGCTGGGCCAGCTCTGGGAGCAAGGGAACTCTTCCAACTTTGCAGAGGCACACTTGATTCCATTAGCAAGAACTAAATGCCCATACCTCTGGGCCTGTAGGACACTTGGTAGCGTGGAAAAGTTTTATTCATGCATACCATCAGCATGAGAACCTGTACACCAGAGAACCAACCAGCCCCTCTAGTCCACTATCACTTTTGTGAGAAGTGAAACGTTGACTGATTATGACACGGCTTTTCATGACAAATTTCTCTGACTCTTCTGGAATAGAACGGCTATTGTCATTCTTGTGTCTCTCTGACTATATCAGCATGGGGCTCTTTTGTACCCTCTTCATATTAAATAAGTACTTGTTGACTGACTGATTATTCCTCCTTTGCTGATAATGCAAAGCAAGAGTAGGTCAAATAATGGCTGCTGGGATAATACTCTGCTCTCACCTGTCAGATAATATCAGCCAGAAACCATCCTAATCCCTGCATCAGGTTGCAGCCCTTGTAGTGGATATTATGGTGCTCCACCCAGACTACCATCCACCCCCTTTAGGACCAAGGCTCTCAGTCCCCCAGCTGACAGGAGTGTCGGATACTGACGGTTCGCGGCAGAGTCTCTCTCCAGGACTTGCCCTTGGCTAAAGGAAGCTGCCTCACCCAAGGTTACAATGCCTCTTTGAAGCCAGCCCACATCCAATGCCTGGTCAAGGGGGTGGGTACAAAGGTCTGGCTCCCTTGCCTCCATGGAGACAAGTATGAGGGGCCAGCCCAGCTCCAGGGCTCCCCATGGGATCCCCTAAGGTCTCTGGTGCAAGATACCTTGCTATTCAACTTCTCCCTTTGCCCCATTCTGCTTCTCTTGCTCCCTCACAGGTGTTGGCCCTACAAACATTTCCCAGTGTTCACCTACAGACAAATCTCCATCTCAGAATCTGTGTCCCACGGGACTAAACAGAAGCCCCTTCCTCCCCATGTTGTTTGGTTTCTAATATGTCTGCTTATTACTTCTTCAAATAAACAGATATCTCTATCTATACGTACATGTATACATTGTGTGTGTTCATATTATAGGCGCATATAGATCCTTTTCACATTTAGTCTTTTTCCAGTCCAGTCAGGGCCTATTTCCAATGACAGAAGTCTGATCTGAGACAACTTAAGCAAAAGGGGTTGTACTGGCTCACAGAATGGGAAGGTTCAAGAAGTAGTCCAGCTCTAGCAACAGCTTGATCTGGGGTTCAAACGACATCACCAGGACCTATTCTATTTCACTCTGTCTCTTAGCTGTGTCACTGCCATGTCAGCTTCATTGTGAACAAGCCCGTACCAGTGAGCTATCACCACAAGGGTGCTGACAAACCAGCAACCACAAAACATCAGAGGCATCCAACAATGAGCATCCCTTCTCACACATCTGCCAGTCAGCTGGTGTCAACTGGGCTTACTCATCACCTTTGGGGGTCGGTTGAGTTAGGTTCTGGGTGGCTCTGCTTCACATGGGGGTCCAGCTAAGCTTGGTTCCTCAATGCAGGCTGGGGATTTGTCTTGAAGTTGGGCTGAGGGGGCAGCAGCTACGCTGGGAGATTCTCCTCACAGCCACAGCAGAAGCACAGAGAGCGAGCCCTACTGCACCGGCACATTTCAAGCCTCTGCTTGTGTTACATCTTCTAACATCTCGTAGGCCAGAGTGAGTCACAGGGCCAAACCCAAATTTAAGGGTTGCCCACTGTAAGGCAAGTCACATGGCCAAGCCTGACATCAGTGCAGTGAGGTACACTCCTCTCATGGAAGTGGGTGGGGGGACTGTACACGTCTGAACTATAATCAAACCTAGAACAGTCCTTCCCCCATCACAGTCCCAACGTAGATACAACCTCTTCCGTATTTACTTATTCCCAATTTCAAGTCCCAGGAGAAGCATGCCTGCCTCTAGTCCCAGCAAAGGTCTCATTGCTTCTCACTGGCAGGTGCATCCTCACCCGCCTCTGCACCAGGTACTGTGACACACAGGATCCCCCACATCGACTAGAGCTGGGAGGTGGATCATCTTGTTCAAACTGTAGGGGTGAATTCTACAGATGGAAACCAGGACACAGTCACAAGAATGACAGTCAAAGGATCCCGGGCTGCAAGAAACCACATATGTCCCCTGGAGGGACCTCACTGCCCCTGCCCCCCACCTCTCCCTTCTCCTGCTCTTGCTTTTAATGCTGGGGCTGTTTCTCATGGGCTTGTACCCATTATGCTTCCTGTTCCTCTCTCGGGTTCTGCACACGAGAGTCTTGCTTTGGCCTCTGGAGTGCTGGGCTCAGTCTCCCTCATGCTTGCCCCCCAAGGCTGCCCTCTATAAATGCTCTCAAAATTGCCCTTTCTCCTAGGCTTCCTTCCCCGAGGATCAGTCTCAGGACATCTATTTCTCTATGGGTGCCCACCCTGGCTGCTGGCCCCTGGGATCAAAGTCCTCGCTGGCATCCCCCGTCTCTTCCCTGGGTCATGTTGACATTCCCTGCCCTCCTGTCCTGGCCAGGGGCTGCAACCTGCCAGGCCACACACTGACCAGCCTGACAGCCAAGTGGCTGGACCTGACGGATCTCATGCGGCTGCCCTGGGGCCTCCCTCAGGTTTGTTCTACAGGAGAGAGATTTATTTCCCTGAAGTTTTAGGGCAGGAAAAGACTTGCTTCCTGGAGGCCTGCCAAGGAGGAGGCAATCCACCCAGGAAACAAACAAGACCTTTTTCTCTCTTGTCTTTCCTGCTTCCCCAGGTCAAAGCTCCCTGCTCCCCCAGAGTGAAAGGAGAGCTGTCAGGATCAAAGCCCCCTACATTTGTGATGAACTGCTGCTGGCTGGACCCACACAGGAAGGACTGTCAGCTCTTTAACTCCTTCTTACCCACTCTGTGCTGACTGCATTCATAAGACTTCTGGAGTCACGTTTCAGTAAATGAAACATCTTTTTATGAGCAGAGAGCCATGCCAACTGGAAACTTTGAAAGAATGATTAAGGACTCAAAAGGCAACAAAATCTGCCTTGGAGGATTTCTTGATCTCCTCAATTGCTTCCTAATAGATGATCTAGCATATTTGCCCCAGGAGAGTGAAAAGACTAAGAACGTGGGCTCTGGACGCAGCCTGGCTGTATTATTCTCTCTCCACCTTTCTCTAGCTGGGAGACCTCAAATAAGCTATTTAGCCTTTCAGCACCTCAGTTTCCTCATCTGTAAAATGGAGATAAGAATAGCGATCTCACGGTATTGTTGGAAGGAATAAATAAGATAATGCATATGATACACTTAACCCAGCATCTGGCCTATAACACAAGCATCAATAACTTTCATTGTGGTTATCATTATTACTATTTCTATTATTCCAAAGGAGGAGAGGGGGCAGCATCCAGGCTTGCTGAAAGCCAAGTGCCTTGAAAATTATGAGATGTACTCTGCATAATCAAAAATCACACAGCCTCAGAGTCTCTGGGCCTTCACATTCTGTTAAATAAGTGTGTGACAGAATCTTTGTCACACCTCCCAAGACAACAAAATGTGATCATTTTCCAAAGAAAAATGAATTACAGCCTAAGATTACTGATCAATTGTACGGGCAGAACTGGGAGGAAGATTACATCATGGGCCAGCCCCAGACCTTTTCCCCAAAATATCTTCTAAGGGCCCTGGCTTCTTGATACAACAGTGAACAAAAGGGGTTTGCAAACTAATGGGAGAAACAAAGATATATGTTGCTAACTACATGTCTGTGGTAAGTGCTCAAAATATAAACAAAACAGTCTGGAAGAATTTTGCAACTCTGCACTTGCTTAACTCCACATTTCCTTACGGACTCTTTAAAGTCTTCATTCTGGAACCCATCTTAGTTTATTTGTAACTCATGGCAGAGTTAAGTTGTCAGGAAAGCATCCAGTGCTTTTGAGATTCTAGATTGTTTCATCAAATTATAAAAAAGAACTGGGACTACCAAAGGTTGGGACTTTGGTAGTTTGGCCCTGGTAATTTCTAAGACATTTCACTTTTTGTCAAATAAATTTTATTAATTTACTTAAATGGGTTTACAGCCGTGAACACTTTCCAATACCCACCACCATCACCCAACCCGGATCTGTTGTAAACCGTAACACTGCAAAGGAGGATGGCCACAATGCCTGAGGAAACCACAGTGAAAAATGTGTCACTTGTGGCTTATTTTCCTAGAGTCATATTAAGGAGAAACAGGATAGTTTCAAGAAATAAACTGTTAAATTTATAGAGTGAAAAAAAAATCCTAGTTTTAATCATAGTCTAGACTGCCTGTCTTGGCAACCATCTCACCCAACACAGAGTAATTTGTGGAAACATGGGGTCAGTAAGAGCAACAAATGAGGGGTAGCTTGTCCTAGTGTGACGTGGGAAACCCACTTCCTCTCCACTTAATGAACAAGCCAAGTAGATAGAAAACTAATGAAGGGCAAAATACTGAGACAAGACTCTTACCTAAAAATCCAGTAGTAATGTCAATAATAGTACTTCCAGATTCTTTATCCCCGTGACATTTATATGAAAGGGTGAACTTCCCTAATTACTGGATTTAAAAGGCTGTAGCTGGAATTAACCTTCTTCATTGATTGTGAGGAACCACTGGACAAATGTACTGTAAGACCTTCCAATTCTCTTCTGTGCAAATGAGTTTGAAAATGTTAGAGAATAAAAGGAGTTGATCTATTTGAAGAATTCTGGCAGAAAATCAGACTCAAAAAATTTTTAACACTTCAGGTTTGAGCAAAATAGGCATTGATGAAGAGGAAGGAGGGCGTTGAGAACGGTGAGTGACATGGTAGTCCAGTTACCAAGGGAAGTCTTTCCTCATTAAAATGAAGGAGGAAGGGAAGGAGGGGGAAATAGAGAACAAGAAGAAGAAAAAGAGGAGGAGGAGGAGGAAGAGGAGGCAAGGAATAAGAAGAAAACAGGGCTTCAAATAGACAAAGTCACAAAGCACCTTATTTTAATCCATTTTTTTCATCTCGCTGATTTAAAAGAGGAAAGGATGGGCTGAAAGGCATTGTGACGTTTTTCCCATTGCTACTAAAGCCACCTCCTACAAATTAGGGACCTGTGATTTACAGAGAGAGAGGAGCACTCACTTACGATCCAAGGAAAATTGAACCAACGTGGATTTAATGCTGCCAGACAGCCAATCAACATGGCAGTGGCAAGAGAGGAGACATCTGGTAAGACCCAAAGCACTTCACGGACTTCGGAGACCACGAGGGAAGGAAAGCTGCGGTCAGAGCCACCTCTCACTTTCGCAGGGCCCAAAGCAAGAGCACACACAGAGGCACTAATCCCTTACGTATAAATATTTCAAAGTTTTAAGTCAAGCTCACAAGCTCTTAAATAAAATATTTTTTTCTATTTAACAAATTTATTTCTATTTGACAAATATTCCTTCGCAACAACAAAATTAAACAATAGATGTAAATATACGGTTTTTATATGACTGAAAGTCAGTAAAATAGCAAGACTAAATTTCATTATTATTGCTCAGGTCTGGGTATTCTGTTGATGGCCAGTGATGTTTAGATGAATAATAAAATAAAAACCTACATAATGCATAACTTATTATTATGTATTCATTTCATAAAATTAATGTCCTTGCCTTCATTTAAGTAAAATTTGTGTTCATTGACAGTAATTATACAAAGGATTAAAATACAAGTCAAATTATATTCAATATGTATAAAATTTACATATATCTTATCAAAATGTAAATTAAATGTAAAAAATAAAATGATTATTTTTATTTATGAATTCAAAAGTTATTTTCCACCTAAAATATTGAAAATTATCTCTCAAAATTAAAAAGCAAAATACAAATTATATATGAATAATATGAAAGTTTTAAATCACACATTTAAATAAAGCTGAATTTTTATTTAACTTTTTGAAAATCTTAATTAAATCTTACTAACATTTTTCTAAAACATGAAACTATTTCTGATTCTAGCTAATCCAAAATCCGTTAATTGGCAACATAAATTGGTATTTTGCTTCATGCATTTCAAATCTAGATATATGTGTGTGTGTGTGGATAGATAGATAGATAGATAGATGGATGGATAGATAGATTCAACAGTAATATGAGTTGTTTAATGTCATAAAATATTCCCCAGCCACCATATGCAACTGTTGTGAATACACACTAATTCTTGAGCACCTCTGGAACCACTTTTTAGAACACAAAATGAAGCAGGTAAATGGACCCTCAGGACTACGAAAATAATTTTTTTTTAAATGCAAAATCTATCACATTCATGCAGACAAAGAAAGATTTGACAAGTTAGTAAAAACTGTGTTTTCTCCTTCCTGGGTGCTTCTGCTGCCCCAGTCCTTCCCACACTCAGACTGAGTACCTGCCTCAATCCCACCAGTAGAAGGAGTCACAGACCTCCAGATGTTCAGAACTGTTACCCTTTGTCTACCACCAAGGGTGAAAAATAAGGAGAATCGGTTCCCTGGGTCCTAAACATCTTCAGTCATGAGAACAGGCTTAGTTTGGGGTGATGGGTTGTATTGTGCAAGCAAGCACTCATGGCCAGATTCCAAGAAATCAAAGTGCATAGTTATTTGTGATGGGGTGGGGTGGTACTTCCAAAGCTCAAAGCAGACCAGCTCACCTGGGTATAAGAAATGTTCCAGTTGTGGCTCATCCTCAAGGCAAAATAAAACAAATTTGGGTTACTTTGTAAATTTGTAATCTACGCACCATGAATCAATGCATCATGCTCTGTCTATTCTTTCGTAGTTCTTTAAACTTTGCTCTTACTTGTGTATTTTTCCCTACATATTTTTTACAGTTACTAGTTAATAGTTAATACATGAATTGATGGCCGCCTAGCATGGGACCTTAGGCTGGTCATTTTCCTTCTGTTTTCTCATCTGTTAACTGAGGCAGACAGACATATAATTTCTGCCTTAATATGATGTAGTTCTCAAGTTGCTATCTTCTCGCTTAAGGAGAAATAGACTTTAGTGTAGGAGAAAGAGCAAAAGCCGTGGAGTCAATGAGACCTGGTTAGCTCTGTGATTTGCGGCAAGCTACTTAATCTCTCTGGACCTCAGTTTCTTCATCTGTAAAATGGAGACAATTCTGACTGCCTTATAGAATAGTGTTCAGGATTAAATGAATTGATGCATATTAAGCCCCCAGCAGAGTGCCTTATGTGCCAGAAATGTATATTACATAAAGCTAAACTCATATTTGGAAGAGAAAGCAAGAGGGAACATTGTGTGTGCGCTCATATTATTGGAAAAAATTAGGATGTATGGCATAGGATCTGGGGTGGGGAGGATGGGGAGTGGGTTAGAACTCATGGGACCAGAAAAGAAATGGCTGATTTCTGAATTGCTTTTGTTAATTGGAGAAAATTAACCTCTCTCGATTTTAAAAAATGGGGCGAGGAGCATCTATGTTTGAGAGTAAACTTTTTGTTGAAATGTAACACACACACAGAAAAGTTAACGATTCGCAAGTTTCCAGTTGGAAACATTTTCACAGAGTGTGCACACCCATGCCTCCAGCATCTCATCAGGAAGTAGAACATTATTAGCACCCACACCAGCTCCCCTGTGACCCACCCTCTCCCTAACCACCGCCACAGCCCCAGCCAAAAGGAACCGCTTGTCTGATTTCTAGCTCAAAGATTCCTTGGCCTCATTTTGAACTTTACATATGTGAAATTGTGTAGCATGAGCTCTTTTGTGTCTGGCTTGTGTTTCTGAATATTTTGTTTGTGAGGTTCTTCCCTGTTGCCGTGTGTTTGTGGTTTGCTCGTTCTCGGTGCTGTCTCATATTTCAGTGTGTGAATGTGCCTCCGTCCTTCTCCTCCTTCCACTCTTGCTGCTAGGAACATTCCAGTGCATGTCTTTTGGTGAGCATTTGCGCTGGGAGTGTACCTAACAGTGCAATAGCTGGGTCCTGGGGTGTGCATCTGTTCAGCTATTGTAGCTACTGCTGAACAATTTCCCAGAGTGGCTCTACCAATTTACATGCCCACCAGCAGCATAGGAAAGTTCCACTATCTTATTTTAAGATCCTGACTGATTTCTCAGAACCCTATACCTTGGCTTCTTGTGGTGGTAGGTTTTGGTGAAGAATTATACAGGACTTCTCTTCCAGCTCTCCACTTTGGCTCACAATGCGATGTGATGACGCATAAAGCCCTCACTACAAACCTCCCCACACCCTCTGGTGCACTGTCCCCATGGGGTGTATTTGGTGGGTCCCTCTCCATGTTCCTAAAATCGAAAGTTCTTTTTGAAGACCGGTTCAAGCTGACTGTCCGAACTGACAATTATGATTAAAACACATGTTTTTATACATACACAGAGAGGAAATGACCTTGCACAAAGGAAATAGTTAAGAAACATTTGTTTAATAAAGACATCTAAAGGACAATTTCACACTGACAATCTACTTTACCAACGGAGAGTGAGTTTTTTGCCCAAAGTCTCCTCGTCTCCCCTCCCTCAGCCACAATTTCTCTGTTAATATAAAGTGCTGCAGGCTTTGCCATTACTGTAGCCCCCATTGGGCTCAGGCATGACCCCAATCTGCTCCTTGTTGCTATGTAGGAAATGCTGAAACAAACTAGCTATCCCTCCCCCATCAGATTCTAGCTCCTGGAGAACTGGTGACGCCAAAGCGCAAAGCTGACACTGTCTAATTGTCTCTGAGCAGGCAAGTCTGAACGGCCCCATTTGAATCTCTCACTTTCCTGTGGCAATGGGAAAAGCAGGCCGTTTGCACATGACGGATAGAGTGCAAGACTTGCTGTAAATGTTGTTTATATTGCCTGGGGTAGATCAAATGACTTGAAGGATTAACATATCAGAATAAAAAGACTCAGATGCATGAGGAAAAGCCAGAAAACCCCACTTTTCTCAACACTGAGTCATTTTTCGACAGATTCAACTTGGCAAAAAAATTATGTTGGGATATAGTCCCTGCTCTGTTATAGGAGACTTTGGAAGCAGCATGTAAAAAGGCAACTGTTGCATGAAACCATTAGACCCCAGATCCAATTCTCTTCCTCTGTCCACTCTTTCAGGGATCTCCAAGCAAGAGAGCCCTTGTAGACAGAACCTGAGCTCACAGGTGCAAATTTCTCCTGGTCCCTTTCCTTTCTTCTTACATCCTCAAGGAAGTAGACATCCAGGGCTGGTACGAAGTCCTGCTAATATCAGCAGCACATGCAGTGATGAGCTTGTTACTGAGCCACTTACACAGTCCTGCCATTCACAAGTCTACAGGTAACTACTGGGGGAATGGGAGGCCCGACCGAGTGGATCGCTTCTGGAGAGCCATCCTTCCTTGATGCACCAGGATTGTCTGCCATCCCAGCAGTCAGTCCCAGGCCTAGTGTTTATGTTCACTTTCCCATGTCTGTGTCATATTACAAGTAGCACTGAATTCCTACTGCTGCCTTTTGGGGTGGGGGTTATAATATTTTTCCAGCACTGTTTATTTTAAATTTCGAGTTATTGTTGTTATTTCTTCTTGGTGGTTAAAAGTCCAGTTGGAAAGGTTTTCCACAAGACTGAGAATTCTTGAGAAACCCAAACAATATTCAGCATTCACGATTACCTGGACGGACATATTTTATGAAAATTGCATTGCTTTTGAACACTGTCCTATGAATGAGCTTGAATGTTGGGATTCTGTTAGATTGGATTTCAGAACATATTTAACATATTTCCATCTGGCAACCTTGGGAAGTCTCCTCAATAACAGTGATTATGAAAGAATTGTTATTTGGTATGAAAACATTTGTTCAGGATGGACAAGTCTTCCTGAAAAATGTTGTACATCTTTATGGCTGACATTTTTGTTGTTTTGAATTAGGTGGGTTTTTTTTCTTCCACCACCAGTTTGAAATATTTCACTATAAAACTCTTCCTATCCTACCTCAAACAAAACCAGCAATTTTCCCTCTGAATTATAAGAATTAGAATTAAGTCATATCCATGAAAATACTTTTATTAGTGGGAAGCCCAAGCTTCCCAGGCTTGTATGAATATAGTGATGCTTGTATAGTTTCTCATTTCTTAGGCTGGTGATCCAAGGAGCTGACACTGTGTACAATCCTTAAAATTTAATTTTTTAATGGTGGACTTCACGTATAAAGGAAATTAAGATTGTTTTCTTTCAAGTCGCCCCAAAATTTCTTGCATAATTTGTGAGAGTTATAGCACATACGAATATCCAAATAAAACAACACTAAGGATCCGATCTTTTGTGCATAGGGGAAAAGCATTGACGTGAAGAGGCAAAGTCAAATTTAAGGATGAGACAAGGATAAATGACGTGAAGTCCTGGAGAAAGAGATAGGAAATTACAGAAGGCATCAAGATCCCTTCAGGGCAAACGTGGAAGCCTTTCCTCACAGTTCTCTTTAGAGATAAGAAAACCAAAGCTCGAGAAGACCATAATTCTAGAATAATTCCATGAAGGACAGATGTTTGTTCTGGCTTCTCTTCTGAAGGCTCTGTCCCCATTGGTCAGTGAGAGGTGTCCAGTGTTGATCACCAATCCAAAAGTCTGAAATCTCACCTATGAAACCCAAAATATCTCCTCTTATTTGACCAACTATTCACCTCTCACCGGAAAGGACCCCAAAGTTGAACAGCCTACTCTTTGGGAATATGACCTACATGGAGGCTACAATAATTCTTTCAAGCTATGTCAGCAATCAGTTTTGAGGGGCTTTTAAGTTTTGAAGGGTCGTGATGATGCCAGAGTACAGCACTTTCTACCTCCTTCTCCTCTCAAAAATTACTCTAAAAGAAAGGGAACAAGAAACAGAAAAACACAAACTCCATCTTTGACAAAACTAGAAGACATATTCAACCACAAACTGCAATACATAAAGAGTAAAAGTAGATGGGGAAAGTATAAATGATATAGCAGAGTGGAGGAAGGTCAAACCTTAGGGTCCTCAGAACTGATTAACATTGTCCTGAAAGAAAAGACACACTATTTGGAAGCTCCAAGTACTCCGATGGGATTATTCCTACTCGAAGAGGGGTATGAGGCAAGGGAGGAATTGGTTAAAAGGCTCAATAGAAGGAGACTTCTGCTCCTAGTAGTATGGCAGATTTGATACAATAAAGTTTCCTCCTGCCAAAATGCAATTAGAGCCTGGATAAACTACAACAAAGATCGTTCTAATGCAATTGGGGATTACTAAAAAGCAAAATAAATCTCCAGTTTCCTTCCCTACACCCTCATCTGAGGGGGGAAAATAAGAGCTAACTGAAACCTGAGCACGGAACCACAATAGTAAGTAAACTCCAGTAAGTAAATTCCTGAGGTGGTTGCTCTGCTGTCATGGGAGCAAAAGTGTCAACACCCACATTGGGGTTGGGAGACTAATCACAGCTCCACGTAAAGATGAGAGAGATGAATGTGAAGCTCTCAATTAACCCAGGACTGTGAAAGTACACACATGGCTCCAGCCCAGCACATGCAAATTCCCTCTGGAGGAAAGCATCCTAGAATTCCCAAAGATTAAGTTCTACAAAATATGAGTGCATAATCCAAAATTACCAAATATAAAAGGAAAGAGGCCACTTAAAAGTGAGAGTGAGCTGAAACAGCAAATTCAGATTTAGAGCCTAAGAACCTCAGATTTTAGAATCATTGGATAGAGATTATAAAATAACCAAGCATACAAAATTTAAAAGACTGCATTTTTTTAAAATGCAAGTCAAGAATAAGGACTACCCAATATTGCTAACTATGTTTGAACAATGAACAAAAGAACTCTTAGAAGTGAAATATGTAATCATTGATATTTTAAACTAAATGAATGAGTTAACCAACAGATTAGACTCAACTAAGGAAAGAATTAGTGAACTGGAAGATAGATCTAAAGAAATTACCCAGAATGCAGCATAAAGAGGCAAGGAATCAGAAAACATGCGAAGGTAATTAAGAAACATGGAGGGTAGAATCAGAAGGACTTATATATGTATAATTGGAATTTGAAAAAAAGAATAGAGAAAATGGAGAGAAGCAATATTTGAAGAGTTAAAGGCTTAGAATTTTCCAGGACTGATGGAAAAGATGAATCTACAAATACAAAAAACATATTGTATACTAAGCAGGATTTTTTTTAATGTAGTGGAATTATAGAATTCTAAGGAAAAAGAGAATATTAAAAGCACCCACAGAGAAGAGCAAGGCCACCTACAAGAGAATAAGAATTAGGACAGCTAGAAAAGAGTGGGTGATATGTTCAAAGTGCTGAGGGAAAATAAGTGTCAAATTAGAATTGTGTACCAAGAGAAACAACTTTTAAGAATGAGAGTAATAAAAATTTTTTCAGATAAACAAAAAAGAGAAACAGGATTTACCTTCAAAAGACATTGACCAAAGAAACTTCTAAGGGATGAACTTCAGGAATAAGAAAAACAGCCTCAGAAGAAAGGTTGGAGAAACAAGAGAGAACTGTGAGCAGAGAAATTAGTAAACTTGTAGGCAAGCCGTCATTATCTCTATGTATAGTCTGCATAAATAATAACATTTATTTTGTGAGATGCATGAAGTGACAGAACTAAAAGTATGTAACAAGAATATCTACGTTGGAAGGTAGATGATCAATGTCAAAGTAGACTACTTTAGTAGACTAAAGTTGTTGAGTTATTCAGATATTGAAAAACTTAGATGTTGGAAATTTAAATATGCAAGCAGACAAAAAAATTACGAAGATATAGAAGAACGGAATGATACAATTAATAACAATCATGTAACAAAATAAACAATTAGAGTATACATGTTTTTTTCAAGCACACAGGGAACACTTTAAAAAATTAGCCACATTCTAGGCTATAAAGCACATCTCAGCAAATTTTAAAGAATAACCATCACACAGGCTTTGTTTTCTGACCACAACAAAGTGAAAATAAAAATCAATAATAAAAAAATAAATGAGAAATCACAATCCTAAATAATCCATAGATCAAAGAAGCAATCAAAAATGTAAAAAAAATTTTAAATATAAGTGAATGATAATGAACTTATTACATATAAAAACAAAAATTTCTAGGATACAAACAAAATATTATTTTGAGGGAAAGTTATGGTATTAAATGCTTATAGTAGAAAAGAAGAAAAGGAAATTAATAAGTTAAGCATCCAGTTTAAGAAGTTAGAAAAAGAACATACCCAAATAAAGTAGAATGAAAGATATAATATAAAACAAGAACAGGAATGTGATAAATGCTACAATACAGCAGGTCGCCAAAACCAAAACTTGGTTGTTTCAAAAAGTAAAATAAAGTAGACAAATTTTTGGTTATTTTAGTCAAGAAAAAAAGAAGGCAGGATTAAAATGTAATAGGAATGAAAAGGGGCCCTTAAACACAGACATGGCAGACATTGAAGAGTTAGTGAATATTACGAACAACTTGATGTCAATAAATTTTAAAACATAGTCAAAATGAACAAATTCTTAGAAAAATTAAGCCTAATAGAAATGAAATCAAGAAGAAGTAGAAAGTCTGAAGACTGTTATAACCACTGAAGAAATAAAATCGTACTTAAAATAATCCCACAAAGAAAACATTGGGCCCAAATGTTATTACAGGTGAGCTCTACCAAACTATCAAAGAACAAATCATTCCAATCTAATATGAACTCTTCTGGAGAATTGAAAGGGGAAACACCCTCACTAACTAATTGTGTAAGATCAGTAGACTGCAATGCCCAAACCAGCTAAGGACAGAATGAAGGGGAAAACTTATAGGTCTTCTCACTCATGAGCCCAGATGCCAAAATCACAGCCGGGATACCGAGGAACCAATTCTATCAATTTCCATCATGGAAGAAAAGATTGATAAGTTTGACTACATTAAAATTAAGAATTACTGTTCATCAGACACAAACTATAAAAGTCACCAAAAGGAAAGTGAAAAGATGAGCAACAAGCTCATCCTCTATGAACTATCAACTCACACCACTACTAACAACGACATGTTCTCAGTATTGATTTGTGTCTTGAGTTATTGGCAGTTGATAATATGAGACCATTTCAGTGAGTCTAACATTTGGATACCCAGTGCCAAGAACAGGAAAACAACATCTGCAATTTTTTTCAGTGATGTTTAGCATCACATAATACTCAATATGCTACTTTATCAACTTTCAATAAATGTGATTATTCATGTTTAGTAAACTACGAAAGACCGCATACCAGTTGTTTTTCCCGCCCTGATGAAAGTATCTGAAGTAACATGAAAAGAAGACAGTGATGTACTGAAATGCATTTACAGAAAGTAAACGCTCTTGGAAGATGCAGAGAAAACATGCTGAGGACAAAGAAATGAGCGTTGGAACAAATTACATAGTGCAGAGGTTTACTCTACAGTTGCATTCAAGTATGTTTCTATCATGTCTCAGCTTATGGTATTTGCTGGATTTTGCTTCAATAATGAAGAACTCCTTGTTTGTGGGCCAATAAAGGAAAGATGGAAATAACCGATTTAATAAACATAATGTTTTATGGGAAACTGTAAGTCAGGCCACTAATGAGGTAGCTGCTTTGACTAGAGTGTTGGAGAAAGGAATGGATTCCACGAGAGGGTTTCAGAAAGAGCACTGCCCGTGAAAGTCATCCCCTTCACTATTTATGCACAGACAAGCACCCTCACCGGGGACTGAAGCCAGAAGTACAACAGTATGCCCTTGGTGTGGTTAATTTTATAAAAACAAGACAACGAAATATGGTCAACCTTTATAATACTTTGCAGGGAGATAGATAATCACTATGAAATATTTTAAACTTGCTGGCTATTTCATGAACGTGTTCTCAATCTTAAAGATGAGGTTTTTTTTTTTAAGTTTCAAATTTTCCACCATTTTCTGTGATGACAAGCATCTGTTAGTAGTGTACTATCTAACAATTAACTTTGAAAAATACGCTCAATCCATTCCTTTCAGGTAAAAGTGACATCTCAACAATGAACGACTGCTTTTTAAAAGAAATTCAGGTTCTGGAGGGTGCATTGTGAAAATGGATATTTGGAACTCTTTCAATTTTTATGTGATTTTTATTGCCAAAAAAGATGTACGTGTCTTACCTTAAAGAGTCTTTCACATCTGAATGCTTAAGAAACTTAGGCTCAGAATTTTAAAATCTGTTTTCAACCCTGTTCAATGGATTTTGACATTTGCTAAGTATTTTTTTAAATACCTGAATAATTTGCAATAATACCTTATTGACATCTGGGAATACGAAGATCCACTAACCAAAATTCCACAGAAACCTTTGTACACCGGTGGTTGGGGTTAAAAAATGCGTATCACGATCCATAAGTGAGCCCCTCGTGCACCTCTGCATTCGGGATGTCGTTGTGGAATGTAGTTTTCAGTTATGTCAACCACTTAAGCAAGTATTAAAAATAAATTGAACTTAGATCCAAACCTTCAAACATTGTTTCATGAACTGTTAAACCCAGATTTGTAAAAATAATGACATATTCAAATCACACTGCTCACTAAAAATATTAAAATCTTAATGTTTTAGTAAAGGTAAAAGTATTTTTGGTACCATAAAAAATAACATTAAAATTATTTTTAAACTGTGTTTTAAAATTTTTTCTTATCTTTTAAAATTTTTCATTTTTACATTTATTTTAGACTACAAATTCTATATTACTATAGTGCTAGATGTACATAATTCAAAAGTAAATGTACATACTAGGTGTGCAGGCTCAAGAAGTTTTATTTATAGAGCTACAGGATCAAAAAATCTCCATTTAAGGGCAGGAGATTTAGAGTCAAATGGCCCTGTCTTTGCCCTGACACTTTCTAGATATATAATCATGGTGATGTTATTTAACCCCCTCATGCCTCATTTTCCTCATGTAAAGTAAAGATATTATTTACCTCAGGGGTCAGAAACCAAACACCTACAGGACATAGGTACACTTACAAAAAGTCATGTGCCAGGGCCGGCCCAGTGATATAGTGGTTAAGTTTGCACGCTCTGCTTCGGCAGCCCAGGGTTTGTGGGTTCAGATCCCAGGCACAGACCTATGCACCACTCATCAAGCCATGCTGTGGTGGCGTCCCACATATAAAATGGAGGAAGATGGGCACAGATGTTAGTTCCGTGACACTCTTCCTCAAGCAAAAGATTGGCTCAGGGCCAATCTTCCCCCCCCCCCAAAAAAAGTCATATACCTCCATAGACTATATATATATTTTTGTGTGTGTGTGTGGGGAAGACCAGCCCTGAGCTAACATCTGTTGCCAATCCTCCTCTTTTTGCTGAGGAAGATTGGCCCTGGGCTAACATCCGTGCCCATCTTCCTCCACTTTATATGGGACGCCACCACGGCATGGCTGACACGCAGTGCATCGGCGGGTGCCCGGGATCCGAGCTCATGAACCCCGGGGTGCCAAGCGCGGACTAAACCGCTGCACCACCAGGCGGCCCCCTCCATAGACTATATTTTATTTTTCCCATTTTGGAAGAGACAGGGATAAAAAAAATTGTCGTTATAAGAAACACTTACACACTATACATACAAAGATAAGTGGGAGCCCACTGGACATGGTGAGGCTTGTGACAAACTGGAAATGTCATCCTCACCTCAAGGACTCAGCTGTTACTCAGCTCTCTGATAGCTACCCAGAATTTCCAGATTTTCCCTCTATTCAAAAGAATCTGGAAATTTGGATTTTTATGTCAGATCTCCTGATTTTTAAATATTGATGAAAAGATGCTTTTAACAAGGTGCAGGCAAAGAAAACACACCTTCAGCCTGTAGTCTGTGACTTCTATCCTACCCAAAAGATTCAATGAGATAATGAATTTTAACCCTGAGTTTAGCTTCTAATAAATGCTGGGGGTAGGCAGTAATTCAGATCTATCAGATTAAGCTTCGAGAACAATCATGAAGGGGAAAGAGGTTTGGGGATATGGGCATTGCCCAGAGGACAGATCTAGGCAGGATGTTGGAAGAAAAGACGAGGCAAGGCAAAGAAAATGAGAGGGGAGAGGAGAGGAAATGACTCTCACCATCTGTTTTGCTTAGAGCTGCTTCTAACTACCTTCTGTTCTGTGCATTGGAACTACTAAGATGATTTATTCAAAGTGTCTGTCCTCAAGACAAGCTCCAAATCTGGTGAGGGAGACAATTATTCAATGCGATGAACTCTGGAATCAAAGCATAGACGGTGATAACGGGAATACCTTTGTGCTAGGGGAGGAAAGGAAATTGGGAATGCACTTCATAAAAGAGATGCTACGTCTGGGTTTGAAGGATTACCCAAGTCTACCACTCAGAAAAGGCAGAATGGACATTTCAGGCAGGAAGTATGTGCCACATAATCATGGCAAGAAGTCTAGTGGTTGGGGGTAGAGTGGAGGACAGGAGGTGAGAGATGAGGCTGGAACGGGCAGGTTGTATCCAGATTGTGAAGGGCCTTTGTAGGGCCTGCTATAGTGTCTTTTCACCACATCCCAGAGTGGATGCAGCCAGATGACCAGATTTATAGTACTTTGAAAAGATCACTGGGTGCACTGTGGAGTCTGGAAGGAAGGGAGGGAGGCTGGAGACAGGAAGCCAGTTTGGCAACTGTTACAGTGGTCCAGATGGGCTAAGGATGGCGTGCCCGTGAGCAGAGGGAGTAGGACAGAGGTGGAAGCAGATATGAAAGACTTTGCCAAAGGTGCTCTCTCCTTAGATATGCTGGACATAGAGGAGGCTGAAATGACCACTGGGACCTCTTTCTAAGATCCTCTTCCTCCTCCTCCTTTTGGTTCTCTCTCAGATATAGATATAGAGATAGAGATAGAGATAGAGATATAAATATACATACATTTCTCTGTCTCTCTCTCTCTCTCTCTCTATATATATATACTTTTTTTTTTTTTTACTGAGGATAAATGTTTTGAAAAGGAGAGGGGAGGCAAATGAAATAGCATCTTATCATGAGACAACCTGAGAAAACCACTACTATCAAAATATCCAGAAGTATATGTGAAAAAGTTACAGCCCTGTAACACAAGTCCCTGACTAACTGTCTCATTCCCTCTTGTTTCTCTGGATGATCTGGTTTTATTCTCTTCTATAGGAAATGCTACGTAGTCTTCAAAGCTCAGCTTAAGGTCCATTTCTGAATGAAGCCTTCCTTGACTGCCACCCTCTCTGCTACATCCCTTTCCTATAGTACAATTCATTCTTCTCCCCTGCTGAATTCCCATATTTCGTTCACACTTCTGTGTAACCCTATGCAACATTCCAGTATTGTGTGTAATTAGCTGTGTGTCTGTTTTTCCAGCTAACTGCATGCACCAAGTCTTACTCAGTTTGGGGTGTCTTACTCAGCCTAACACAATGGGTACCCTGGTAAGTGCTAGATAAGTGTATGTGGAATGGATGACTCTTGTACAAGGGGGAGAATCAGGTAACAGTAGAAATAGCAATTGTTTTTTTTTTTTTGCCAGGAAGATTAGCCCTGAGCTAACATCTGTGCCCATCTTCCTCTATTGTGTCTATGGGATCCCACCACAGCATGGCTTGATGAGCGGTGCGTAGGTCTGCACCCGGGATCCAAACCTGCAAACCACGGGCTGCTGAAGCAGAGCATGTGAATTTAACCACTACACCACCAGGCTGGGCCCAAAATAGCAATTTTTTTGATGCTATCACTTGGTAAGGTAAAGTTTGTGACAGTACCTAGTGGGGAAAAGACTTGGCATTTGTAAAATTTTGACATGACCTGCAATACATATTAGAATTCTAGGATTTGGTACTGAGAAAAAAAAAACAGTGGCGATTTGAGGAGATCTCTAAGTTTTTCCCTAAGGGCCTAAATAGAAGTCTTGGGTGTAAAGAACCATGAACCCCACTGGCCATGTGTGGGGAAAAGGCCCCTCCTATGTAATTGGATAGAAAAAAAGAAAATTTCTCTTAGACAGGCACAGAATTTTGGCTGAAGTTCAGCCACATACCTATTCTAAGCTGAATTTGGGTATAGCCCTAATAATTACAGTTACTCTTTAGGAAAAGAGCCCAAGAGGTTTACCTGGAGATTTTTTCCAGATGGAAGCAGGTATGTGAGAAGCGCAGTAATGAAGATGTAAACCGGATGAGGCCATTCGTGCCCCATAGTCTTCTCTCCGATTGCTCGAATATAGGAGATGTTCCCCAGCAATCATAAGGCTGATGCAACACAGCCATCTAACAAACACCAGATGCCTGACTAGCCTTACGAGCTGCAGTGTTAAAGAGAAGGGGAGTGAAACACCAAGTTTGAATGCCTCTG
The DNA here is from genome assembly GCA_031878705.1 of Tapirus indicus. Lineage (NCBI taxonomy): Eukaryota > Metazoa > Chordata > Mammalia > Perissodactyla > Tapiridae > Tapirus > Tapirus indicus. Next base: position 150,053,070 of record CM062918.1, on the reverse strand, counting down.
CAGTTATCAATCTGTCGTGAATCGTAATCAAACAGAAACAAACCTCTTTATTCCGTCAGTTTCCTGGGATAGGTCCATCATATGCCCTGCAGACCTGCTCTGGGTGTGGTTAGAGCCCTCGGGAACCTGTCCCCCTCCTTCCGTCTCCGATTGCACAGTCTCACTGACTTAGTGACATCGGTACCGACACCCCATCTCCATCCCCGGGGCTCTACATCTTTCTAGATGAGGAGAGATTAACCGGGTCAGCTATGCCAGAAATGGAATATTCTGATCAAATTCATCTTTAATATCACCTCTATTCTTTCTTTTTTTCCATATGGATCCAGAATGTGGCTTTTTTTCCTGTGGTAGTTAGAAATTATTAGGAGTATTAAAGTTAGCCCTAGGGGGGAAAAAATGAAACTCTCCACTACTAAAGCATAGAAAAATCAAGGTGTACAATGCTTAATTAGCCCTCTCTGAAATAAAGCAGTCACACTGCAGAATATGCTCTGGAAGGGCAAATTGTAATTAATTTGAAATAAATAAGAAATGATACGAACACATTTTTCTGCCTGTGTTAAACCTATCTGCAACTGAATAGCATCCAAATAGCCATTGTCTACACTGGAGGCAGTTCAGTGTCAAGGAGGAAGCACAGCCTTCGAAGCCTCTGAACAAACTGGATTTCCATTTGGCCAGGTACTAGCTATGTAACTAGTCCTAACTGTGCTGAGCTTTAGCTTCACCATCTGTAAAATGGGGATAAGACTACCTACCTCACATTAGAGATGACGGACCAAGTGTCTGACTGATAGAGACAACTTAACACACAAGATCACTCAAGTAAGAAGAAGTCCATGTGAGACTGAAGGCCCTGGGAATAAAGCTTCAGGTCACTGCACCATCACTCCTATGACTCTCTCCTGTGCTAATACCTACAACCTCTCTTTGCTTTCTAGTTATTTCCACACCTTTCTACACCCTCACCCTGTCAGTACAGTGCTGGAGTAAGCACCTAATTATTACTAGTTGACTTGGGCTGCTTATTCCTGAAAATCTATCTGGTTCCTGCCCAGCCCAGGTGATGACATGGACCAGGCTGTGTTTGCTAGGAGTGGTGGTGGACACTGCCGGGAGAGGAAACGCAAACTTCAAAATAAGGAGGAGGTTCCTTGGCATCCACAAGCTGACAAATTAGTGTGGTTCCATAACCAACCTGAAAATTGGGAAAATGTCATGTGGGCCTGGGGCTCTGACTTGGTTCCCAAATCTCGGGTATCTATGGCCTTATCCTATGAGGGTTCTATAACAGCCCCTTACTCGCATGACAGACTTCCAGGTGTTTGGGGTGACAGCTGCCTGGTTTAGAACCTATAGTCATCTTTTGGCCAATTCCTTTCCAGGTTGGTCCAGGACAAGGCTGGCCTCTGGGAGCAAGTGGATGGGAAGGCTTCTTCCCAGAATGTTCTTCTATGGCATGTGGCACTTTTTCAGGTCCCAAGTCAAAATGGTGACATTTCTGTCAGTTATATAGGGCACAGTAAACTTTGGTTAGAAGTCAGTATGCGGCGCTTGTAAGCTTATCCCCAAAGACAATTTTTAATTCAACCCTTTTTGTAAGCCAGCGTCTTCCAAAAGTCATTTCTTTGTTAAGATTTGGGTAATGACAGCAATTTTCTGACAAAAAAAGAGTCACGATTTGGGTACGTAGCACCTTTGCAAAAATCTCTTGATGGCTTTAAAAAAAAAAAAAACCATGATGATGATGATGAAGGTACAGGTACAAGGAAATGGAAGAGACGGAAAAGGTCATATGTAAATTTATGCACCAAGGTCTGTTCTCTAGTTCTTGGGATTGCTGAGCTGAATCCCAACACGGACATGCTGCAGCTCTCAAGAGGCCTGGTGAGCACCACTGGGCACTCCAGGTTCAACCCAGAACTGCAAACAGGAGTTCAGGTGGTGCTGGTTGATGAAGACAGTCTAGTCCTCCAGAACAAGACAAATGGGCAGCAAGGGGCAAGAACGGCTGGAAGGCGTGAAGCTTCAGGAAAACTGTTTGATCAATCTCGATAGAAGGACAACCAGTGATGACAAAACAAGCCATTTTTGAGAGTCATAGAGAAATGCTTTTAAAAGTAATAATAACTGAAGTTTTATCACTAAAAGCTCCCAGGCAGTGGTTCTCAAACTTGAACAAGCAACAGAATCACACGGAGGGCTTGCTAAAACACAAATTGCTAAGCACCTCGCCCTCCTCCCCCCCGAAATTCTATTGCAGTGAGTCTGGGAGAGTGCCTGAAAAATCTCTATTTGTCCCCAGGTGATGCTGATGCTGCAGTCCAGGACCACACTTTGAGGAGCACTGTTCCAAGGTACGCTACATGAAATTGCTGGCCTGTGAATTTTAGGATCCCAGGAATATGACTTAAAGAATTGGCTGAAAAATGAAAGTTCTTATCACCTCACTTCTCCCCAAAATAAACAACAACACAAACCAAAAAGTGAAAATAAAAAAATGTCAACAACAAATAATACTACACCAAAACTCTTCTGTATAGATGACTTCTAAAGGTGAATTCATCTGTGAGCAGCGGGGACTCCTAACCTACTTCCCTGGAGACCAATCCTGGACAACAGTGTAAGTTTCCTGTCAAACTCTGTAACAGAAGCCTAGGCATCAGCATGGTATCATTCCTGCATTTTTATCCATGGAGTTATCATAAGGTCCTATATTTTAAGCACAAAAACATACATAAGCTGTTGAAGATTTTGCCGAGGTGAGGTGAAGGTTGAGTAATTCTGCAAATGTTTCCCTTTCCTCCAATCTTTTGGAACCCTGAAGGCCTTTCCTGGGGCCCGGGGTATGGAGAGTGAGACTCTACTGTCAGAGTCCCAGCTTGCAAAGGCCCCAGCAGATAAGAGGCCCTCCACAGCAACCACAGACGTGTCAGCTGGGGAAGGAGGAGAACAGAGGCCCTCCATACCAACCATAGACGCGTCAGCTGGGGAAGGAGGTGAAGAGAGCAGTCCACAGCAAACTCCGATGGACGATCCACGTATCTGAGCTAAAAATAAGAGGCGTCTTCAGGAATCAGAGAGGAAAACATTTTTATAAAGAAATTTTATTGCATAATTTCTGTATACAATAAACATAGGAAAAGGGTTTTTTAATGAAAATTTCATGTCATTTTTCAAAAGTTTTTAATTGTTTGGAGAAAAATTATTACAAAGCTATCTAAGGCAAAAATAATATTTGACCTTCAGAACAAATGATAGTCCCTTTCAACATATTCTGTATTTAAAGCAAGGCATTTTCAATTCAATTAACATGGAGAGGCTTTTAAATTGCTATGTCATTTGCATTAAGAATTTAAATGCATCTAAGAAGTGAAAAGTTTAAACACATAGAAATGTTCTCTAATACAATGCATACTGCTGGTTTCTTCAGATCCGTTCTCACAACTGTATGGACGGACTTTTTACACACCAGCAGAAACTTGCATCTCCTAACGGTACAGTAAGGCTGGAGTGGAGAGGGAAAGGCCCATGCATTTCCTACGTTCAATGGCATAACTCCCACAGATCACATACACCTCGCCATATTGACTCAGTTCATTGCACTCCATATCCTGCAAAAATAAATCTAGTGCTCGACAGCTGACATTATTGCTCACTGACGTTCTAGGAATATATTTCTTTAACATAAGACAGAAATATAATGAAATTTGATACCACTTAAACTCAAAAGCAACCTGGAATTAAACCACATGCATACTCCCACTGTCTTTTTTTTGGTGGATGTTGCATTTTTCTTAAAGTTGATGCTGGAAAACATGGTAGAAGAAAAACTGGCTTGAAACAAAGACTGGGGATTAGAAAGGGGGTTTTTTGGGGGAAATGATAAGCCTTACAACAAAAATGAAGGAACAGTGAGAACCCAGCACCTCTGGGGAGAGGGAAGAAATGCGTCATTTACTTTCCTGTCTGCCGCAACACTGTGGCTTGTGTCCAATGGACCCCGGGGCAGGCCACCATGTGCAGCTGGAGCCATGTGACAAGTGCCGGGTGTGCCCCCAAGGATGGACTGCACATTGCGACAGGAAGTCCTGGGAGACCCACTTCTTTAGCCAATCCCACATGGGATCCTTGGGTTGCTGGGAAATGTTGGGGCTCCTCTCTGAGGTCGGGAAAGGCTTCTAGGATGGTCTGGGAGCGTAGGCTCCAATGGTCTTAAATTTTACTTCTCATTTCTAGAGATGAGTGGAACCTGCGAGTTTCAGAGTGACCCAGGGCAGAGGTGAAACATTCTGGGAGCTGAGGGAGGAAGAACATAATTCGTCTGGAATCGCAAAGTATAGCATATGTGACAATGAAGAGCCACCAGGATGTCAGGACCTCACCAGGAAGTGTTTGTAGAGACATAGAAGAATGTGGCCACGACCACACTGACATTTTGATTTGTCACAACTTTTCATTTTAATTTCTCATGATTTCTTTAAAATTGTTAAATGTCCTTCTGTCTTATTTTTGTCTTGGTGCTTATAAGAAAAGATGCCAGTTTTCATAAGCTTTCAAAGATTAACAGAAACAATATTTTTAAAAAACTACATTTCAGGGTTAGCATTCAAGCTACAAACACAAGACATCAGTCGTGAGCTTCACCTTCACACCTGGCTATGGCAACATCAACCGAAATCACCACTGGTCAGACCTGTGAAAACCAGATTGTGCACGACGACATCCATTCCACCAGCCTAAATGTTACACAGCGGCCGTGCAGAGCTTCTCAGAGTAAAACCAGCCACACTGCTACAAAGAAAAATTTCTGGCTCCTGGCCCAACTGTTTCCATACCAATCAGCTAAGTCAACCTCCTCTGCTTCTTTCCATTTCAAATGCCTGGGCTTCGGCCTTTGAGGCAATTAGAACCAGATCAGTTTAATTTAACAACACTGATCTTTATTGTATAGCTATGTAGTAATTTTGCCCTGAGAGTGTCACTTGTTTTACAAATATTGTAAGTCCCAGTCTATACATGAAGAATAGGCATGGAGAGGCTAAATGGCGTGTCCCTTGTCACACAGCAGATAGTGTCAGGGGTGGGACTTGAGCTCCTGCCTATTTCTATTTTAACCCCCAACATCTTTCCAGAGGTCACCTGAACTTGTGCACGAGGCCCCCTACTTGTGGCTCTGTCTGTTATTTGCAGTATCTCGTCAGCTCTTCCGCCCGGCACTGGTATTTTAGTACCCAGGACTTCCTCCTCGGTCTTCTCTGCTCTCTCTCATTTCTGCTGCCTTGATGAAGTGTGCTGTCCCCGATATTTTCTTTTAGACTGGACTTCACCACCATGCCCTTCCAGCTGCAGCTAGTATTAGGTGTGGCGGGACGGACGTATAAAAGGCAATGGCAGGTGTTCTTCTTTGTGAACTTCGGGCAAAATGGGGCTCTAGATTTTACAGTTGTCTTACATTCCACTGTTTTCAATGGAAAATAAAATAAAATAAAGGCCTAACCGTGAGGTAATGTTTACTTCTCTGCCATAACACTCAGTGCGCCCCCTCAGGTCTGGCAACAATTTAACATACGGAAAGACTTTAGACCTTCACACCCTTTTAGTGAGAATAAACGACCTTAGCTCAAACTTTCCACCAGGCTGAGAAGTCTCCTAAGACATCACCCCGTCCTTATCTCAGGTAGATCTGCACCTCCGGCCAGGTGGCTCACAGGTCTGCGGGCCCGGCACTTCTGAGCTCTGGTCTCTGCACCACCTAGGAGATCTTGATTGTCAAGTGTGAAGACCAAGCACCTTCTGCCTCTTAAGCAAGGAGAAAAAAATCTTAAAAGAAGCTATGTGCTCAAAGAAAAATAATGCCAAATGGTATCTAAGTGGCTTGTGAAGAAGTTTCACAAAACTATCTCTGTTCGCTAAAGTTATAAACGGTTCCGGATCTAGTCAATAGCAAAATACATTGATGGCCAGGGCCTCTGTTTAAGCAAAAGAAGAAAAATATCCATAGCACAAAACTGCCCTTATATTTTTTGAAAAAATATATCTAGGATAGACAATTCTGATTTTGTAAGAAGCTGTGCGTTAAGTACACTTGTTCCCTCGCTTCCCTTCCTCTACAGCTCCATTCTGTCCTCCTGGGCCGGGCTGCCCGCCCCACTGCCACCACCAGCGCCGCTGCCGTCTGCAGGTGTGAAGGACAGGGACGCAGAGTTGATGCAGTATCTTTTGCCGGTTGGACGAGGTCCGTCATCAAAAATGTGCCCAAGGTGAGCGCCGCACTGGAAGAGAAGAGTGAGATGTAAGGGAAGAGCGCGCACAAAGCCGGCTTTGAGAGGAACTCACATTCAGCCGTTTAAATGGATGACCAGCCTGGAGGGAAATGACGGGAACCATCGTGGAGGATTTCTAATCCGCCTGTCAGTAGCTGCAAAGATGGTTTCTGGCAGGCTTTGCACCACATGCTGAGAATAAAAAACGCTAGAATTGTGCGTATCAGAAATCATTTAGGAGCCACTGTATTTTTGATCGGTGAAGTCTCTCAACCAGTTGAAAAATGGCTGCAGTAATTTTATGAATTGAGTTGACCCTTGACCTCCCCTTGTAAGAAACATGGCAGCATAAACTCTCTCCCCTCGGCATTACTTCTGGCTTTGGATGGGTGGGTTTCAGATATGCAAAAGTCCACTGTAAAAGGTACTGTTTAACTGGCTGTGACGGAGGTGATGTTTGCTTTCATGGGCAGTAAAACTTAACATCAGACAAGCGCTGGATGTTCTTGGAACTCAGCAAAGCCATGGCAAGGCTCAACAGATTTATGTCACGGTCACCAGGACTGCAAGTGTGCTGAATGGAAACCTCGCTGGGCCACACGGTTGTATTTTTCTGGCTTCCGACAGGTGGCGTGCCATGCCGGCTTCTTTACCCGCGTGAACTAGATCACATGGAGAAGGAACAAGCTGTTTAGCTCAAACCCACTCTACTGACGATCCAAAAAGCAGGGGAAGGAGAAGAGGCCCAGAATCCAGACAGAGGCAGAAGGAGGGATGGCTGGTTATGATGGTGTTGAAGTGAAATACAGCCAGAGAAAGTGTCTCCAAAAAAGGCTGGCTCACTGAATCAGCCCCTCACTAACGGCTATGATGAGGGGTACCACTCCAGGAGACGACAGCCTCTGTCACACTTACCATCTCCTGCCCTTTCTCAGCAGGGACAGGCGTGAAGGATATGGAGCCATCAGTGCACCACATTCAAATAGGCTGCGAGAGCACAACATTCCTCACGTAACAAAGAAACCAAAGCCTGGGGCAAACGACTTCTATTCATTCATTTAGCAAATGTCTATGGAGCTCCTGCTACACGCCAGGCAGTGTCCCAGACCCTGGAGTCACGGGCCACAGCCCCCAGCCTCAGGGAGCTCACATTCTAGCAGGAGAGGCAGGCAGTACACGGGAAAGAAGGGAACTGGAAAGAATGGCAGGTGGAAACGTATATGAAGAAGAAAAAAAGAGGAAGTGATCCTGAGTGTCAGGGCTGTGGGCTAACACTGCTGGTGGTCCAGTGGCTTTTCCAGCATGACTTTGGAATAAGAACCTGAAACAAGTGAAGTGGATATCTAGGGGAGAGCATTTCAAGCAGATGGAAGAGTCAAGATTTAGGAAAGAACACGAGAGAAGAGGCATATAGATGATTTATTAATTCTTCTCATTGTGCTTGTTTGGTGTAGAAAATACTTATAAATTGCAGGGAAAGAAAGTAGGAATTGACAAAGGGATGGGGCTAAGATACCAAATGGAGATGATGAGAGAGAAGTGAGGGACTGTGCTCATTACAATGGAAAGAACTAGAATCTCACTTTCCCCATTGAAAGTGCTGAACTCAATGAAAGTGCTAAACTAGAGAACTAGAGGGTTCTCTAGTTATTAATAAATAGCACAAATAGCAACTTTGACTATGTGGCACTTCCATGTTAAAAGTGCATTCTTACTTTACTGCCAGCATACCATGTCAGCTTATTAAGGAACTAAAAATGAACCCTGAACTGATTTGATCTGTTGCCTGGAAAATATGAAACAGGCCTGAAAAACAAATCTTGCATTATTTTACAACATTCTACGCAGGTTTAGGTAATATCAAGGCTGACAGCTCAGATTGCTTTTTCTTTCTACAAACATTTGAGGCCAAATTTTCAGGCATCAGCATCTAAGATGCATCAGTAAAATTACATATGCTTACCCAGTGGACACAGGACACACCGCTTTCTGCCTGCCCACAGGAACCAGTGCTCTCGGGGACTAGTGTGTGCGTGCAAATGTTCTCATGTGCAGCTCTGGCACTTTGCTCACCGGGCATCTGCGAGGTGGCATTTTCACACAAAAGCCTCAGATAGGCTTTGTTTTAATGAGAGAATACAGCTATCTGGGCAAAATAAATGGCACTGGCTTTTAAAATCATCTCTTGGGCATATTTAGAAAACAGTTCTCTCTCTCTTACTCCAAAGTAAAGCATGGTAAGGATATACTTGAAGTCATTTAGGAGTATTTATATGGTCTTCATTTCCCAAATCGTTCTTTCAAAATCCAAATTAGAGTAATTTAATCTGTTGAACTGAGTCAGTTATCAGACTGCAGTTTCATTTGCGATATCTGGAACTAGTCTTTTGGCTAAACAGAAGGGAAAACACAGATTCTGGATGTCCCTAATCCAGGCAAAAGAAAAAGGAAGGGAGGCAAGGAAGAGAAATCATAGTTTAGGAAAAGGCAACAAAAGTCATTTGCAAACAACTATGTGGGTTGGGAATGGGGTGGGGAAATCCTCAGAAAAGCTGCGAGTCCCCTAAAAATGATAGTGACAGCTTCATCGTGCTTGCCACAGGTGTTCTGGAAGCTTCACGCCTGGCTCAGATCACTGAGGGAGGAGCAACACTTCAAAACACAGCAAGGCTTTCATTTAAACCTGTGCGGCCACATGCATGCCCGCCCCACTGCCCGCAAAGCTGCAGCCACTTGTCTGACGGAAGCCAACCCCACACAGCGCCATTTCTGCTCCCTCCCAGGGACACCAGGGCTCCCATGAAAGACTATCGCCCGGTTTCTTTCAAAAGTGCATGAGCCCTGAAGGCTCCTCCCTGTGGGCAATGCACATGGAGCCCATTCTTTCCAGCTCCTACCCCTGGCCGGGGGCTGGGATGATGAATGGAAGTTGTCAGTGATGCATTGTTTCTTTAGCCGCCTGCGAGCTCTGCACTCCCCACCCCCACCCCCGCCCCAGCCAACTGGCAATGTGTTGGGATCTCTCCGCACACCTGGTTGTAACTGAAACAAACTGGTTGCCCAATGAAGAACTCTCTGAGACCTGCTGTTAATGATTTATTTCAGCGCCGACTCTTTGGTGCGCATTTGGAAAGCTGTTTTAAAATGGTTATGTGTTTCTTCATTTTACAGGTAAAATACAAACTATAGCTAAATATTCCAGCTCTCATCCTGAAAAAGCCTGAGATAATGGTTCAAAAGAAAATTTTAAAATGACCACAAGAATCCTTCATCACTTAAGCCCCCCACTCAGAAAAGCTGGCTCCTAAAGAATCTGCAGAGAAAGAAGGGAAAGACACCCCCCCCCAAAAAAAAGTGATTGAGCATCAAATTTAACATAATTCCTTAAAATCTGCCTGCAATTCTCTGTCGTGTGCATAAGACACAAATAGTGCATTCAACGCTTTTACATAGTTGTGCACTGATGTATTTCCAACTGTCCTAGAGGGTTTTCTCCCGGCTATTCCTAGGACGTTTGGGGCTTTATTATTGTCATTTTCTCTTAAGTGTTTGATCTACAAGATGAAGCAGTTTCAAAGCAGGGCCTTTACACTTGGGCACATGGGGCAGGATGGGAAGGAGGAAAGAGTTTTAAGAAGAAAAGCAATTTACTTTGCCAGTAGTATCCTGTGTTCTCCCACCGTTATTGAAGACACTTGTGCATAAGTAGGGCTCTTTTCCTCTCTGCCTGTGATATTAATCTTTTGCCAAGGAAATGATTGTGAAGTCACCAGTTTAGCATTATGATTTTACTGAAAGATCAAGAAAAAGAGAGATGGGCTGTGAGTCTGAAACCCTATTGTAACACATGGGTATCTTTAATCATCAGCAATATATGAGTTGTCATCTGCAAAAGATTAATAAGGTTTGGGGTTTTACCAAAAACTGCTTAACTTTTGAAAAATACCCTGTATTGGTGGATATTTACCTTTCTGTTGATTTGGCTGACTTAGAACAAATTAACAATGATCTAAAACAAACTTAAGGGACTCTTGTCACAGATTCAAGCAGGAATAGCAGCAGGCATAGACTCCAACTTGGGTAAACTCAGGGGTCTGATGGTTTCCATAAAGATTATTACAAAAAGTTAAGTGATTTATTGGTCTCCCATTTGCTGCAGATGTAGAATTTTGATCTAAAGAAGGAAGAATTCGGGGCCGCCCGGTGGCGCAGTGGTTTAGTCCGCGCTTGGCAGCCCAGGGTTCGCGAGTTCGGATCCCGGGCGCCCGCCGACGCACTGTCTGTCAGCCACGCCGTGGCGGCGTCCCATATAGAGTGGAGGAAGATGGGCACGGATGTTAGCCCAGGGCCAGTCTTCCTCAGCAAAAAGGGGAGGATTGGCAACAGATGTTAGCTCAGGGCTGGTCTTCCCCACAAACAAACAAACAAACAAACAAAAATAAATAAAAATCTTAAAAAAAAAAAAAAAAAGAAGGAAGAATTCCCCAAGTATTTCCAGAAGGGACCTACTTCACTGAACTACAGCTTAAACCATGCAAATCTTACCTCTTTGCACTGAATTTAAACTCCTGACAAAGTGTTGCTTAACAGGCTGGGGTTGCAGGATTAGGGAGAAGCTGAAAAACAACTATTCATAGTGGTCAGCGAAACTGGATTGGAGCAATGTATTTTATCACTAGCTGAAAAACGTAAATTAAACAAAATTAAGGAAAATTCTTTATAACTGAAAATTGTTAGGAAATGGCTATAGCCAGGGGAAGATACACATGCCCACCAAAGTGAGCAAATTTAAGATAAAGATTTTCTTTGGAAGAGAGAACTGGAATATAATTCCTCAATTCAGTAGGTAGAATAGTAAAAGAAAAGAAATATGTTTGCTACAAAACTCAGAATGTCAGAATGTAACAGGGTAACCTATTTCCTCCAGAAGCAGGAATCCTAATGAAGGCAGGGGAGGATCCCTACCTCCTCGCTTGTTTTCTGTGCTGTCAACTTAAAGATCAGGCAGTGTGCTAGGCTTCCTACACAGCAATTCTTTTAGAAGGACCTGACTGCAATATTTCTCTGAAAAGAGATGATGGTACTGAGTCAGTCTTAACTTTTCCAATAAATTTTACTAAAATATTATTACCTAAGAAGTCACTGGACACATGGAAAAACTACAGTGTAGTGTAAAGAGATGGTAGGTTATGGCTCCCCAAATGTTTACAATTCCTACTCAAATGTGAGGCCTAATTCACTGCATGGTGTGATCCATATCACAATTTAAAATAAATAAATAAAAAGAAGAAGAATCCTAAGTACTAAAGCAAAAATTAGGGACCAATAGACCAAAAAAAATCACCATGTTGCCAGGCAAGCAGGTGAGTCTACTGGTTTTGTCCATGGAGCTCAGTTTATACGTAGAAGCTGGCAGTAAAAGGGTCTTCATGTTGAGACACCCGATCGCTACTGCAACAAGAGAAGTACTCCACATAACATGCCCAACTGATTGGGCCCATAAGATACTAAAAGCATCTAACAGATTCTTCATAACAAAAATCACATTGATGCAATTCAGTCCAGAGAAAAGACATGCCACGTGAACTCAAAATACAACAAGAATTTTAGAAAGAGGAGAAGCAAATCAGAGAAGTTTCCCATACCGTCACGATCAAAATGGAAAAAAAAAAGACAGGAGAAATTGCAAGTAGGGGAAGAGACTACATACACTGAAAGACTAGAAAGTGAAAGAAGATAAACTGATAATGAAAAAGTGCTAAGAATGAGGAACTAGGAAGTAAAATACAAGTGGTTACTCTAGTATGGAAATCATTAAATTTTTCTTCAAGTCAAGATAAAAAGGATGAATGAGAAAACGGAGAAGAGAAAACTAAAGAAAAATGTAAAACAAAAAGAAAATAAACGTGTGTGTGAAACACACAAATTAAAAGACAAAGAAATTGAAATGAAAGACACACAGCGCACTTCAATTTAGTGAACTCTTACCACACTTGTGTGGCAGACATCCCCCACTCTGTCCACACGGGGAAGAATCCGGCAAATGTATCATTCTTTAGGGCTGGAACCCAATTATTTTCTACTTGGAACTTACTTCGCAAAGCATGTATTTTTACACATGCCTTAATGGAACAAATTTCCGTCCCTCTTCTCTTTAAGACTTTTATTTAAGAAAGAGTCAAACGCTTTCTAAATATGAGAAGGAAAGGTGGTGGAAAAAGAAATCGAAGACAAATAGGTCAGTGTTACTTCTTCACCCAGAGGTTAGGAAAGGATCCAGAGAACAGGAACAGTCAGCTAGGCCTTTAACCAAAGGGCCCAGAGCTATGCCCAGGTTAGCTCGATATCTCTTACTAATGTTGCCTAATTTTGGCTCAGTTTGTGGTTTTATTTCTCTTTGGTCACTGTAGGACACCTTCATAATGGTCTTTTCTTGACCACTACTGATGTTATCTCTGTGACTGCCATAGAGAAAGAAGGAAGTTTAGTCCAACTGTGAATTTTAAGAATTAGAGACGAAGACATCAGACAGTAGGGCCTTAAGGAAAGTTATTATTTTATGTCTCACTTTTCCTGTGCCTTTTTAATCTGGTTTTCATAAGACTCAATGTTTGAAAGTGGGTTCTGAGTGAAAAGGAGAATAGCAGTCATATAACAGCTTTTAAGGCAGCTTAAAAAAAAAGAAAGAGGGGCCCGCCCGGTGGCATAATGGTTAAGTTCATGCGCTCCGCTTCAGCGGCCCGGGGTTCGCAGGTTCAGATCCCGGGCGCAGACCTAGGCACCGCTCATCAAGCCATGCTGTAGCGGCATCCCACATACAAAACAGAGGAAGACTGGCACGCATGTTAGCCAAGGGCCAATCTTCCTCAGCAAAAAAGAGGAGGATTGGCAACAGATGTTAGCTCAGGGGTAGTCTTCTTCACACACACACAAAAACCAACTGTTAGCCTTAAAAGAGGTTTACTAAGTGCTATGTACCAAGTTACAAATTACTACCATCCTACCCAGCTACTTTTTTGTCAAATATTTCAGACTCCTAGGTAGATAGTCACAATTTGTTTTTGTGGCAGTTATAAAAATATCAATTAAAACTCAATTGAATTCTGAACTAAATTAAACTAACTGCTGGGAAATCATGGATTTGTTTCTTCTAACTTCAACGTGACTCTTTATGGTCTGTCTATCTACCTATCTATCCCTCCATCCATCCACCTATCTCTCCATCCCTCCATCTATCCATCCATCCATTCATTTATCTCTCCATCCCTCCATCTATCCCTCCATCCATCCATCTATCTCTCCATCCCTCCATCTATCCCTCCATCCATCCATCTATCTCTCCCTCCCTCCATCTATCCCTCCATCCATCCATCTATCTCTCCATCCCTCCATCTATCCCTCCATCCATCCATCTATCTCTCCATCCCTCCATCTATCCCTCCATCCATCCATCTATCCCTCCATCCCTCCATCTATCCCTCCATCCATCCATCTATCCCTCCATCCATCCATCTATCCCTCCATCCATCCATCTATCTCTCCATCCCTCCATCTATCCATCCATCCATTCATTTATCTATCCATCTGAGCTCCATAAAGAGCTCCGGAGCTAAACGCCCAAATTCAAGTCTCAGTTCTGCCACTTAAATCTACGTAAATTTACACAAGTGTAATTGCCCTCCTTACGCCTGTTTCCTCAACTGTAAAACGAGAGGGAGTAACAGTGTCCATCTCATAAGGTCATTGTGAGCATTAACCAGGGAGCTTTTAAAAATGCTAATGTTCAGGCCTCACCCAGACCAATGAAATCAGAATCTCTGGGGATGAGACCCAGGATTGGAAAGCGCCACTATCTTGCTCAGAGATTCATATCTAAGAAATAAGAGTGAAGTGAAAATGTGACCTAGATAAAATATGAAGTCTGCTTTTCAAGGGAGAGAGTGGTCCTCGTACTTTAAAGACAGTAAACTTGCCAGCCTTATTAAAAAAAAATGCAAACAGAAATTCATCAGATGGTTAGGTTCAAACCAATCTCCCTCCCTACTTGGTAGTAAATATGTCACCTACTCCTGAGAACTCTCGTGCCTGATGAAGGGGGTTAAAGGGCAGGTAAAGAATGCTGAGGGAGGCCCACGTGGCCATCACTTCCCTATTACAGCTGCCTGATTGTACCCCCTTTACCTCTGACATGTGCAACAGACCTCCCCCAGCCAAACACTCTGGTATCAATGAATTTCAATGCCACAATACTCAGACTTTCATTTCACTATCTACAGCAGATGAGAACAGGACCTCCTACTCTAGAACAGAAGACGCAGTTCCTATTCTGTGTACAGGAAGGCTCTGGCCATGTCTCTGGGTTTGAGCACAAAGTACCCACAACTTCAAGTCTCTTGACTGGGATGACAGGTGAACAATTTTTACCTCCTCCTCAACACACGCTCATTTTCTCCCTTAGAGCCAGCACTAAGTTGGTTAGAGAAGGGTGGAAGGAACTAAACAGAACATCCTTGGAAATGAGTATAGGTCTACAGAGTGGGAGAAGTAGAGACGGAATTACCTTATCACATATTCCCACTCTGCCCTCATGCAGCTACCACTGAACTTCCTCTTCCGATGGCCATTCTCCAACCTCCCTCTTCACACGCACCCAAGGAAAGCTGTTTCTGGGGTCTTTGTTGACCGTGTTTGGATCATTACCATTAAAGGTATTATGACTGAACAATGGGTACACAGAACTGCACGGAGAGTGGAATTATCTGAACATCAGATTATGTAAGGCCACGAGTGAAATCTTCACATGCCTTAAGAATAGCCCATTCCCCCCTGTACTAAGTCAACGGATGATTTTTCCTACCAATGATTTTGTTAAATAGTGTTGAAGCCAATAACTGACATTTAATTGGACTTGCTAACCATCTGAAGACTGAGATGTCATTAGGACTGTATGGAGACTTTGTTGTGCTTGTCTCTCCGTTTTGTGACCAGTCATGTGGCCTTGGCTGCTATATTTAGCACAACCAGGAGTCTTGAAAGTGTTTGCAAGGCAGAGTAAGTAGCATGTTGGGTTTTCCGGGGGGGTTAACTGACCTGGGAGCAGCTTGTTTCCACCCGGTGCATCCCGTAGGAAAAGTCGTCTGTGAACGTGATTGCGTCCGAACTGACCACGTCGTGGAATGAAGGCCAACCTGGGGCAGAGCGGGCACAAGAACCAAAACAGAGAGGAGCCTTGGGTTAGAATGCAATCTTAAAGAAATACTACGCAAAGAATGGAAATCCTTAGTATGCGAATCATGCTTAACTTTTTCAACCTGAAAAGAAAAACAAGGTCAAAAGCTGAAGGATAATATTTTGCAAGAGTGCAAGTATTTTTTAAGAGTAAGCTTTTCCTCACACTCAGATTACTGTTGCATTGGGATTTTATGTTTCATGAGATATTCTCAGACCATCCAGTAGTTTTCTAGAGCATGCCTGAACTTACAAAGCTCTCGCTCACCACTTTCTCTTCTCTCTTCTCTTCAGCATCCCTGGGCACGGCCCTGGAGCACCGTTGAGTCTTACAGCGTGACGTTTTCCAAAACACAATCCAACTGGTCTGGCTGTTAACTTTTCAGCTATTCCAAGCCTCCTGAAGAAGCGTGCTTTTTCAGTACTTAGTTTGAATGGTTAAAATATTTAAAAATATGGATGTCCGGTTGTTTCCATCTTAATCTAATTTTTCGGGATGGGGGTATCTTTGAAGCATAGCTTCTGTCTATTTTATGGGCAAGTGGCTCACTCACTTCATAGGAGAAAGTCATAGAGCACCATTCCTCAGGCAATCCTAGGTGGCACCTTCTCTCAAACAGCATCTTGTTCCAATTTTCATTTATTCTAATGATTTTTAAAATATGCACACAGCTTTAAGAAACTCAACAGTTAGTGGACCCTAAGATTGTACAAACGTTTACGAGTGTACCGTCGGGTTTTATGGTCAGTGCTTATGGGCATGCTTTTTACATGTTTCTAGAAAATGTGTCTGGAGTAGCTGAGCTGATGCCTGCATCCCTGAAATAATGAAAAAGGTGCGATGTTGCTGAATTGCTGTTGCAATTTTTTCTTTTTCAGGAGCCGAATTTATTCCTGCAGAAAGGAGGAAGCCCTTTAAAAACCGGGTGCTTTGTGTTAACACACCTATTGAAAGAAAACAGCATGCAAACTTCGACAATATGATTTCCAGTTTCAAACAAAACAAATTAGCTCAGGCCAAGTCTTTATGAGAAACTCCCCCAAACTCCCCATCCCCCACTGTGCAGGCGACAGTATGGCTTTCAGAGTCAGTGCGATATTTAACACCCGGAGTTTAGACACTTTCCAATTCCGTGATTTGAGTTCAAGATTGCTGCGAACCACCAGGAAAACCTTAACGCTGTGGATATAACATTCCACAAAAATTAATCACACTAAGACATTCCTGTGTTCTTCAGAAAACTCATTTATCCCTGTTTTCTAAATTCTAAAGAGAATCTGAATATATTCTAGGCTGTAGCACTTGCTTTATAATGCTTACTTGACACATTTAGGTGTTCTTCTTTGTTCAGTGACAGAAGTACCAGTTGCTGGTAAAGAGAGGTTTAATGGTGATGTTTGAGAACATTGAAAAATAAAGTCATTTATCTAAGAAAAGAAAGAGAACATTCCAGTTTTTTTCAATATCCCATAGCATAACTCATTTGATTGCAGTTTATGGCAACTAGTATTATGAGGGGACATATTTGATTCAGTAGTAAACAGGTAAACTGTTAGCAGTGGTTTTTTTTAAAATTTACCATAAAGCTACCCCCTGCACACATACATTTTCCTATTTCTAGAATTCAAAATAGATACAGAAATATATATATATCTCCTGATGCTACCTCTGCCTCTTGTGTATACTTGTTCTACTTATCACACCGGATTTGTGGTTTATCAGCTTTCGTGCCTTCCTCCCTGACTAGGTGGTGAGCACTTTGCAGGCAGTTGGAACTCACTGGCTGAATATTCTCACTGCCCACCATGGTGTACAGCACAGAGGCACAGCTCAAATGTTTACTAAATTTATTTTCAATTAGCCTTAAACAAGCTAGTGAGATGAATAACTGTGGTGCATCACAGAGTCCCACAGGTGACAGAAAGAATATAATCATAGTCCTTTTTTTACAAACTAAATTAAGAAATATCAATGCTAATTTCTTGCTGGGGTATCCAACTTGGCTCAATCACTGTAATTAAGCCTCGCTATGGAAGTGAGGAGCCTTATTATTTATTTAGGATGGTAAAAACACGAAGATCCTCTAGGTCACTCACTTTCCAGGGTTTTGGGAGGAGGCAGAGTGAGGGGACCAGAAGAGTGAGTTACCAGCCAATGTTCCACAGGCAGTAAGTGGCAGAGCCCAAACTAGAATCCGGGGGTTGTGACTGCCATCTCCCTCTCTCCTCTCATGTTCCACTTTCTTCCTTGGTAAAAGGCTGAGAGGTCGTTCATTTAAACACCCAAGCAGGAAGGAGGCTGCATGTTTTAAGAAATCTGTTTCCTGCCATGTCTGGATTCGTTATGGTTACACCGTTGCACGGGGGGGCCTCCAACTGGAAGCCGATAATGAACGCATCCTAACAATACTGATGCTGTCTCCGTCTAAAGACCCACTGCTCAAAGGGAAAGTCCAAGAGTAATGATGTAAATGATGTAACCTAGTTTGGAACATAGACAACTTGTTACTCATTTATCTAAAATTACCACAAAGACTTAGAAGCTCACCTTGAGGCAATAATACTGAGAAAACTGTCAATTCTATTTGCAGTTTCTTAATTCTAATTCTTTCCTAATAACTGAATCACTGCCTACTAAAGATTTTAGGGAAGGGAGGAAATTGCTTTCGAATAAGCTATTAAACTATACAGCTATACATATTGTCTCCATGAATTAAATATTTATAGAATTTTCCGGAAGACTATATTCAGGAGTTGAGCAGGGTGAGGTGGAGGGACACAAAGTAGAAGTTCTCAAAAGATTTCTGAGAAAACTGTTGACACTTGAATAGTTTACTTCTTGTTTACCATGGTGTTATTTAAACATTGGAAGAAACATCAAAAAAAAAAAGATATTTCAAAACCCCCAAATTCAGTGTCCCTTTGCACTGTAGAAGAAATGCAGTTTCCAAGATGGACTATTAGATATGTCACCCAAATCTTAATCCGTGGAGACTGACGAGGGCAGCCATGTTGAAGACTATAACCCCACATGATGGAACACATTTCAAAGGAGAATCATGCCAACTTCACCAAGACGGCTAACAAAGGAGAATGCTGCGTTCTTCTGTTAGGTGTCTCAGAAAAAGCAAAGC
Source organism: Tapirus indicus (assembly GCA_031878705.1). Taxonomy (NCBI): domain Eukaryota; kingdom Metazoa; phylum Chordata; class Mammalia; order Perissodactyla; family Tapiridae; genus Tapirus; species Tapirus indicus. Next base: position 150,034,439 of record CM062918.1, on the reverse strand, counting down.
TCTATATAAAGAGAATCCATCAGAAAGGTAAGTCCTATTGACAATTGAACTAAGAAGGACCTTCACCCAAGAATAAATTGTCTTATGGCAGAGAAGGCACAGCGATGACAGCACTCTGAAAGCAGAATTCCCTCATCATGTGAAAGTATTTAAAGGAGGAACTCTTCACTGCTGTAAAAATCCTCAAAGGAAACCCTGCCCCCACTCCTAATAATAAGGAAAGTGCTTCAAAGGGTGATAGGCAAAGACTGAAGCAATCTGGGTCTTGTTGAGAAAATTATCTTGAGCAAAGGGGGGGCTGTTTATGTCAGTTTTGACATTAAAGAAAGATCATCCATCCTCCTTTCTCTAGGATTTCCCTTTTGGTCTTCTCATCTAACAAAACATTATTTGTTTTGGATGCATTCCATGCACTTTTTAAAAAGAAAGTCATATGAAAACCTGTATAAACAGAGTTGGCTCACCCCACCCCCAATACATCCCTTTGTTTCTATTTGATGAGATTGATTTGGGCGTATTATCATTTTATTTCCAAGAATATAAACTTTATTAGTCTATTTTTACCAAGAATATCTTATATTCAATAAATAGGTTCTCCCCTTAAAGAATTCTCATCTCCAGATAGCAAATAAATACAGGTACTGCAACTAAAGCAGATAAGTTGGAATAGGGCAGCTCCGCTTCCACTTTATCCAACCATCAGACCAGATGACTCTGCAGACATAACTTAATACTGCTGCTGTAATGTGAAGCAAATCCAGGGTATGTTCATGTATATCTCAAATATAAGAGCAAGTGACCCAGCTTGCTACCATCCAACTAGAATGAATTTTTTTATATTGCAGTAAAAAGAATTATTCCTTCTCACTCATAATGTAATTGAATAAAGCTGCTCTGAGTCTACTTGAACCCATAACTGAATAGTGACACAGCTCTCCACAAGTAATGTTCTGTTGACAAATTTTAAATGTTTCACTCCAACTGCCTTCTGAGAAAAACTTTCTCAGCCCTCTATTCCAACTTTTTCCTCCATCCTTTCAAAACTCTTTGAAACAAGTTGTTAAAACTAGCAGCAGATTATAAACAAGTTGAAGCCAATTCCATCTGTAGCCTGTCTAGAAAATGTGGCCCTCATTCCCCTATTCTTAATTTAACGATGATTGCTACACAGCTTCTACTTCCCCTACATCCTCCCCCAACCTCCAAATAAAAATTAGAAACTTTGGTTGTTAGCTACATGACCCATCGGTAGAACATAGCAGAAACTACTCATGACCAAGAATTCACTGAATTGAAATGTAATTACAAATATTTTATCATCTTCAAATGCAAAATAAGTTTGAACACAATAAATCTCAGTTGGGCTTGTGTGATGGTTTAATAATGATGATATATACTTTAGCATGGTTTTGGTGAGACAAGCTGGAGGATTTGCAGATCTATATTTTTGTGTGAGTACCAGTTCTCACAGCTCTATAATTCTAGGACCATATTTCAAAATTTGTAACTTTTAGTTTCTTTGTAGCCAGAATCTGTTAACCTCACTGACCACAATTTACCTTATTAGCTACTTTCAGCCAAATAATAAAACTCTCTATGAAGACCCCCTGCTAACAAGAATTGTTTGAAGCTTAGAGCTCTGATTCTTGCCCAATTATTCACTTAATTGACACTACAAGTATAACTTGCATCTCATTTTAAAAAAGATGATTCTCTAGTCCCCCTCAAAGACCCAAAAGTTTAAGTAGTAATCAATCAAATATATGCATGTAGTAGAAAATCAAATAGTACAAGATGACTCAGTGAAACATTCCCTTTCAATTCTCCCCACCCCTGCAGACAACTATGTTTAACAGGGTTTTGGTTTAATTCTAAAAAATATGCTTATGCTAATATTCCTTGATTCCTTCATTTTAAATCTGTGCTGTCCAATATGGTAGCTACCACCCACACATCATAATTTAAATTTAAATTAATTAAAATTAAATAAAATTAAAATTTCAGTTCCTCAGTCACACTAGTCACATTTCAAGTTCTCAAGTCACATGTAGTTAATGGCTACTACATTAGACAACACAGGTATAGATATAGAATATTTCCACCATCACTTCCACAGATATAGAACATCTCCACCATTGGACAGTGCTGTTTTCAACATGATAAATTGATTCCCTCTTGTGAAAAGATAAAGATTTAGCACTCATACTTACACTAATCCTCCCTCTCCCAATTTTTGATGGTTATATTTTTAATTCTTTTAAAACCTTGTTTGGTAACGTCTGCCTCTTGAACTAGAGCGTAAGTTCAATCAGAGCAGGAAGTTTGTTTTGTTCACCACTGTACCGCCAATCCCCTTGAAGAGTGCCTGCAACATCAGAGATGTTGCAAAAAACAGATGAACGAACAAATGAATGCACGACCCTCCTATAGCTTACCATGGTCTGACTCTCCACCCTGTAGGACAGCCTTAACATCCTGATCCTCCCTCCACCTCCTCTTTCCCCCCATTCCAAAGCCCAACTGTAATTAAGTCTTCCAGATTTTTCTACAGATTGATTCTAAGAGTTGAAAACTAATAAACTATACACACGTTGCATTATTATGGCTATATACGTGTAGCTTGCCACAGAGCTACAGAGTCCTGGGATTGTAGTCCCTTCTCTAAGGGTCCAGTTGTCATAATCTCAAGCTGCCTAAAGTCAAATAGATTTTGCTTTTTTGACACTGCATCACATGTTAAAAGTCATGTCACATTTTCTTTTATTTTTTGTTTGGACCATAACTTTATTATACAATTGTACAAAGTTTTTCTGTAATTTGACATTTTAATTTTTGAATTTTTAATTACAAATATTTCAAACATATGTAAAAGTATACATAATAATATAATAAGCATCCATGATTTAACAGATATTAACTACCAGATTTAACAGATAAGCTTTTTTCTATATTTGTTTCAGATTTTTCTCTTTTTCTAACAAAATGACACAATTATAACCAGATCTGCCTCCAACCTTCACCCCTACTCCTACACCTTCTGGGGCCCCAAAAATAATTGTTTATGTACCATCCCCACACTTGTTTTGATTCATTTTCTATATATGTCTATAGCCATAAACAATATATAATGTTTTAAATGCTTAAAATTTATATAAATGGCATTGCATCGTAGGTATCTTTTGGCAACTTATTTTTTCACATTATTCCTGGTCTCCAGTTGCTTTTTTTAAATAGCATCACCTTCTTATTTTATAAATGAAATATCATTTCAGATATCTCTGAGGTATGAATTAGAGGGTTGTTTTTAGTTTTTCCGTCATTCTCTAAACTATCCTTGCTTCCTCTGGTACAGTTTCTTCTTGGTTTTTGTCTTTCATGCTCTTGGATTTCCTTACGTTATCTCTGTGGTCCTCGGTCGACTGTTTCTATTTCAGAAAGCAGGTCTGCGTCAGTCACCCCAGGCAGCTGGGATAGGTTTCCTCTGCTTTCTGGTAGAGAATGGGTTTGTTTCCCTGTTACCAGGTCTTAACTCGGAACAGCAAGCTGCCTGGGAGCTCTGTGAATATCCTCACCATCTGCTGATGGTACAGGGCTTGTCCTGGGGTTCCCTGAACACCTGAGCAGAGGGCATTTACTCTGGAGCATCCACACCTCAGCAGCAGCCCCAGTGCTCCCAGACGGGCTGTGTGATATCTCAAGAGACCACTCTTCCAGTTTCATTTGTTTTCCTATGAGTAACTCATGCTCTGTCATTCTAAATAAGAAAGTGAGGAGGATGCAGAACTGGTCTAGCTGTTCTTTAGACTTTCCATTCAACACCTTGTGGTCAGGCCCCAATTTTGCTCCTGAGAATTCTGTGCTCTGAGACTCTCTGTGGTTCTGCTGGACATCTCTGCAACAACTCCCATACAGATTTTGGGCTGCAGCTTTCTTTCATCAGTAGTAACTGTTAATGCATTTCCACCCTTTTCTTTTTGTGTGGAAAAATTGGTTAAAATTTCTTGTCTGTTCAGATCCCCTCCCCCACTCCACTTCTCTTAGCAATGGGTTTCTTCTCCTTCTTTTACTCCTTCCTCCTCTCCCTCCTCCTCTTTCTTCTTCTTTTCTACTCTCACTTTAAAGGGGTCTCTTGGGAGGGAGGAGAAACAAATACGTATGTTCAGTCTATCATCTTGAACAAGAAGCTGACATTTCTTTTTAATAAACTGCAAGTTTTAGTCTCTTGATGTAATATTTTATGGGAAGAAGCAAAAGATTTTAGGCATCATAATTTTTCTACTAACCACAATTATATTATGTTTTATCTTACTGATAAAAATATCAAAATCAATGTAAGGTTTAGCAGCTTTAACTGGCTCAGATTTGACTCCGGCTAAAAAGCAATTCTAAGTCACTGTAAGGGATGAACACTTACTTTTTGACACCTGCAATGCCCTCTGAGTCAGAATTGAGGCAGGTCAGGATGGTCTCCTCCCAGATTGGTCCAGCGGAAAGAAATTTCTTAGACCACTTTTCAACTTTATATTTGATTGTTTGATACGGTTTGAGAATTTATTGTATTTCTGCCCTCCTGTCACTGCAAATATGAGGACAAGTGCCACCCTATACACTGACGACACGATTTCATTACTGCAAACAAGCAAAAAGTCTCAAGGGGCAAAGAATTCTGGTCAAGAAAATGGTTTAACAGTAATTACGACAAACAAGAAAATCATTGGTTTTGGCAAATATTCTCCCACACTCCATTCAGCTTTATAAAGCATAACCTCAAATAAAAATGATGCTGAAAATACTTATCTGGAGAAACAGGGACTTTAGAATATATACATCTATGAATTAGCATAGATCTATAGACTAAAAATTCATGAAGAAATGCTAATAAAATTTAAATGCAATGTACTATTTAAGCATTAATTCTATTTTGGTTAGTAGTTACCTTGCTTTTTCATCTTGTGGTCAAGTCACCCAGTAGTTCTAAGTTAGAGTGGCACTGCTGCCAGGAACATTTTGGGTGGCATGATGAGTGGAGGCCACTGCAAAGCTTTTAAGCTTAGTAGTAACACGAGCGGATTTGTGTTTCAGGAAGATGGCTCTGGAAGCAAGCTGGAGGGTGAGGAATAAGAGGGAGGATGAAAACAGGTATATTGGATGGAAGACTATATACAGGAACAGAAGTGATGAAGCTCTAAATGAAGACATTTGCAATGGGATTGGTGAGCAGGGGAGAGATCATAGAGAGATTAAGAGAGCAGGATTCACTGATTTTGGTGACAGTGGTACCTATGGAGTAGTGAAGGAGAAGGGCAAGGTCAAATTATCACTAGGTTTCCAGTTTGTATGACTAACTGGATCATGCTGGTCATACATTTTTTTCAAGGAAAATAACATAATCAGTTTAGTGTGGAACTATCTAGGCGACAGAGAGATATGTGGGCTCAGAAGTAAGACCAAGGCTAAAGATACAGACGTGAAAGTCATGAGAGCACAGAAGACAGTAAAGCGATGGATGAGGATATGCAGGAGGTGAACATAAGGGGAGTGGAGAACCAGACAGGTGTATAACAGGTGAGCAGAGGAATAAGACTCTGTAAAGGAAAATAAAAGAGCATTTCAAGAAACAGGAGGAGGACAAGGGAATGAGGACAGAGTCGGACAATGGAGAAAATGGTTTAAGGTTGGAGGGCAGACAGCAGTGACATCATCGACAGAAAGGGCAAGTCAGATAAGATCTGAGAGGAGACTGCTCAGTTCAGATGCCAGGAGGTCTGGGGGCTTTGGAAAGAGTCAGCTCATTGCCATGACGACAGAAGCCGACCTCTGTCAGGCCGCAAAGCATACGTGAAGTGGAGCGAGAGAACCAAGACTGTTCTTCGCCAAGCCGGGCAGGGAAGGAAGGTAAACTAGGCTGACGGCTAGCGGGAGAGCATGCTGATGTTTGTGCTAAAATATGTGGATTCTGGGTGTCCCTCTCTCTCATCCCACCTTTCTCCGTTTTCAAAAGTGTTTAAAATGTTACAATAGTACTTATCTAATGGAATTTTTTTAATAAAATGAGTGATATGAAAATATTTCGACATGCTAAAAAATCTGAAGCATTATTCGAATGCTCCCTAGGATACGGAACAGAAGCCATGTTTGAAGACAGACTAAATAAGATTCCATCTCTAGAATCTTGATCATGTTTGGTTTACTTTTAGGTCGTCTGTTGCTGTTCCAGATAGCTTTGGTCTCCCACACTGAGACCACGCGAGTCATGCTTTAACTGATCATGGGAATCTGTTCTGCTTTTTGACACAAAGTTGGTGCTCAATAAAAAGGCTGAATCAATGAATCCAGAGCTTTAACTTGAGGTCAGCTTCCCCGTCACACATGTTCACAGCCCAGGATGTTCTCTTCCAAGCAGCCACCAGGGTGCAAACACTTACATGGGGAATTTCCGATGAACGTCTTCTGCTCCATTCACCAAGCCCCATGACACCATGATCACTTTGTTTACTTCTATGTCCTCAACAGCTCGCTCATGGAAATATGTGTTGAATGAGTTAATTAATAAAGAAAATACCGTAACATATTTCATTATTTAACAACAGAACTGGACGTAAGTAAAAGATAATCACTTAGTTTGGATATGCCTATCACTAGGCCAATCAGAGAAATTTTAAAAAGGCAAAGAATTTCTATTCTTTTGCTTGAGGCAATTTTTTACAAATATCAAATTTAATATAAAATGTTTATTTTTCCTGCCTATCAAAAACAGTGCATTTCTCCAAGCTGATTATTAATAATTCATATGTAGAAACCACACAGACTTATCACCCATAATCATTTCAAGCACTTGAATCTATTAAAGGACAATATGACTAAAGACTGTCGAGAACACCGAGGTGTCCTTTGGGCAGTGTCAACATCTGGTCTCTATTCTCTTTGGAGATTAACAATGTGGCTGTGCCGCAGCAGGCTTTACTAATTCCTTTGAGCCCTGCACAGCGTTTTTAAATGGTTCCAAACACACGAGATCTCTAATTGGTATGGATTTCACCCACAGTTTTCTAGCAATCTGAAAATATCTCCACAACTCCTAAGCAGGAATTGACAGGGGCAAGCTTCCCTATTTCCCTTTGTGGAGGCAGCTATTAACAATTTTTTTTTCACGTTCAATAAAATTACTGAACTCAAACCATTTCAACCAAAAAACTGGGGAGGGGGACTTTATTTTCCCTGGCCTGAGCACTGTTTCTTGCTACTTTAAATCACAGCTAATGTTTTAAAAAATATATCTTACACATAAGTCAGTTGTAGACCTTCAGCATCAAAGGATCTGAGCAACATCACATGTAACGGCCTGACCTTTTGCCATAATTTCTAAGTGCCATTAAAAAATGTCTCTCAAACTGGTTTTAAATTTAGTGTTGACCTAATAACCTTGATCCAAAAACATTCAACTTTAGTTGATTATTTTATTTTGCTTCCAAAAGCTCTTCAGTCCAGTGAGGCATCCATTAGGAAGCTTCACAAGGAGTTTAGAGTTTGCTTAGAATTTATTAGCTACATCAGACAGGAAGATGGTGATTTGGGTTGCTTGCTGAGTGAAGATTATTTACTGTGCTTAACTGACCTTAAGAGTACCAGGAGGAATAGAGGATGGGGAAATTCAAAGAAACACAGATTCTATTCTCGGCGACATGCAACCTAGACTAAAAGGGAAATAATGTTCCATTCAACTGCAGTCCTGAATTAGGTCTATTCACTACATAGTATCATTTGGGACTGTCAGACAAACCGTTAACTTACACTCTTTGTTGGGTACCTATCAAAAATTATTCCTCTCTTAAACATATGTGTCTGATAAGAAATGTAAGATTACTTCTTCTAAGAGGGAGTTAAGTCTCAAACTTCTTTTACTTATCTAAATTTTCTCCTGATATTTTTCTCTAACTGAATCTCTCTAAAATCTGAATAGGCTTTAGATCTTCATTCTATTATATACTTCTAAGTACTACAATCTGAAATAAAATATTTCCTTGTTTCCATAAATCTTCTATGATCCTTCACTGGTCTACATCACCCTTTTATGATGCGTCAAAACTTAGTTCACCTACTACGATTTAAATTTCCGACAAACCATCTTGAAAAAATATTGTGAAACAGAACAGATTGCTCTGAAAGCTATTAAATACAAATATTTTAGAGCAAAATAATTGCTTAGAGTTGTTTACATGACAAAAGATGTTTTGCCTTTGTAGCAGACACATGGCAAACCTGAAGCAATTTATCAAATGCTGTACATTCTCTAATATATTTTAAAAATTAATAAATTACATCAAAAAGGCAAGAAGCAAACAAAACCAACCAAGGCATACTCTGATAACTATCCCTTATTTTTTAAATCCTTTAGAAAAATCTTTTGCCAACATCCAACCCCCATTACTCTGCTCATCTTTTTCATATATTTAATCACTTTCTAATATACTATAACCTACTGTTTACTATGCTTTTTGTTTCTTGTCTGCATTCTCCCAACTACAGTGTAAACTCCATGTGGGCAGAGATAATTGTTGTTTTCCTGATGCATTCCAAGAAGGGTGCCTGGCATTTAATAAATTTCAGTTGAATGAATTTTCTATATACATTCTTGTTACTTTGGAAATCCGGGATTAAAAAACAATCCTTGCTTTGGTTTTAAAATTCACAGACACAAAAGTCTTTGTTATAGAATTACTTGTAGAATCTCCAGGTCACTTACTAATATTTATTAAAGATTTTGGCACCTGGCTGACAGTCCTCTCCCCACCCCATACTCCTACCTACATTCTAAGGACCTCCATGAAGGTCCCTAACATCCCTCATATCACCAGCTCTTTGAGTACCTCAGAGAGCTGAAACTAAACTAGCCCATGGAGCCAAGGTCCTGCATTGAGCAAGACCCATGCGGACAAGTGGCCTTTGCAGTTTGCAAGTTTCAATGGCTTTGATTCTAACCACTGACAAGCTTAATGCATGAAAAATTAGATGTCACCACATGAAGAAAGTTGAACTTCAGATGGATAAATTTGGCTCAAGTGGTACGGTGCTACAGACTTGGTACTGGATCACCATGACAAAAAAACAGATGAGTAAAGTTTCATAAAAGTCCAAGCACATCCATAGCATATCCCACGGCCTATAGGTTGACATATCATTCTGTCAGTGGTGGAGTAATATTTAAATACTACCCCACTAAATGGTAAATGATTAACAGGGACAAGACTCCACTACTTAGAACTGAGTAGGCACTAAAATATTTGTTGAAGAAGTAAAGCAAATTGGGGCGGAAGAAAGTATTAACAAAAACTGTGAAAGTGGTATCACAATAAATCAATGTACATATTTCAGACATTTTTGACAAAGGTCACCTCTCAAATACTCGTTGTTCCTTACGTCACCAGACCAGAGTATAGCATTCCATGGATTACCATCTCTTGGTAGTTTATCATGGGCACCTATGTAATTTCTCTGATCTTTTCTAGTTTAGGCAGCACCAAATTGGGGAAGGCGTGCTCAGCATCCATAAACATAAAGAACTCTAGCACTACTGCAGCAGTATATAGTCTTTTAATATTTGGCCCCTTTTTAGTGTCAAAAAAAAAATTTACAAAAGTCGCAACCATGTATTATTAAATAACAGCCAAAATCATAGTCTGAAAGGCTAGGTAAAATTTAACTTTTAATTACATTTCCCATTTCAGAAAACTCCTTTAGGGGAAATTTCACCAAGGTCTGGTGCCATATAAGAGATTTTAAAAAATCATCTACTTTGACTTAAGGTGTAATTCAAAAGCCAGGATAATAGTTTTTTGATCTTTAACAGTTTTTATTTTTATGCATTTTTATTTGTAACATCTCCCTCACACAAATAATTTTTACTTCTCAATCTCAATTTTTTGCTCAGTTTCAGGTGCTGCCCTTGGTTTCTGGCCTCCAAAATATCTTAATGTTATTACGTTTTTATGCCTGTTGCTTTTAAAAAAATGTCCTACATGCATTTATTAACCACATATAAATGCATAAATGTGAATATATTATATATATACATTATGTGCAACATTTTTCCCCCTTATTTTCTTGGCCCCTTTCGTCATCCCACAGGAAACCTCTGTTAACAACCTAAGAAAGGTTCTCCCACATTAGTGTCCATGTTCTGATAGCCTTACCACGTCATAAGTATCTAGACACACAAACGTAAGTGTTCTAGTAGCTGCAGAATGTTCCACTGTGCAGCCATCCCCCAAGTGACAGGAATGGCTGTTTCTAATTGTTCTTCCTCTATGAAACATACTATTGTAACATCCTTGCACATATGCTCCTACATCTGGTAGAATTTTTCTTCCTATGGGATGGATTCTTAGGAATAGGATTGCTAGGTCAAAGGGTGAATGTATTTTTGTGTTATATTCTATTGTGATATTGTGATATTTCTATACGGCTTTCTAAAGCAAATATAGTTGAATGGCCTTTTCTCCATACCACCATCAACAATAAGTGTTGTGGCTTTTAAAAATTTCCAGTAAATTATTGCCTGTAGCTCACTTAAGCAAAATTGGTATTTCATTAACTCCCTTTAAGACAGACAGCTCTTAATGTTTGCTGGCCATTGGCTTTTCTGGGACTTACATCTTCATATTCTTTGCCCTTTTTTCTGTTGGGTTATTTGTTGTTGCTGTTTTTCTTCACGATTGGTAGTAGTTCTTTGTATGTTGCAGATATTAATTACTGGCCTTTGCAATAATTATTCTTCTATATCTGTTGTTTCTGTATTGACTTTATGATTTTTTTTAGTCAAATATGTCTATTCCTTTTTTTTACTCTTTCTGGGCTCCTGGCCTTGGTTAAGAAGAGATCCTTGCCTCTGGACTATACACATGGTATCCTATATTTCGGTCAGGATTTTTGTTTTGTTTTGCACTTAGACCTCACTTCATCTGGAATTTCTTTCAGTATATGGGATAACATTTCAATTTATTTTCTTCCAAATGGAAGAGCAATTGGGCCATCAACAATTTTTAAATTGTCCATTCTTGACTGAGTTGAAACATCACATTTAATTGATATCTATTTATAGATTCTCTAGTCTCTGATCTACTTGTCCATTTCTATGCCAATGTAATTTCATTATGGCGGCTTCATAGCAGGAATGGCAAGTATCTACTTACCGGTTTTCTTTTTCATAAGTATTTCTGCTTGGGCTTTTGTTTCCTTAAGCGTTCATTTATAAGTTAATCTATTTTTTCCTATCTTTCAAAGAACCAACTTAAATTCATTTATTCTTTCTACAATTTCTATTTCATTAATTTCAGCTTTTATCTTTATTCCATGTTCCTATAATTTTTATTGTTTTTATAAGTTTCCTTTATTTTCATCTTTTTTTCCTTTAATAATGAAGGTATTCAAGGTTACAAATTTTCCTCTAAGTATAATGTTCACTGTATCCCATAGAGTTAGATATTTCTAATTTCATTGGGTTATTATAAAAATATGGCCTGTAAAAATCTCTGCTCTCTAAAATTTATTGCTGTTTTCTTTGTGGCTAAGTAAATGATCTATTTTTTAATGTTCCATGAAAATACAAAATTATATTTTTTATTTGAGGGATATTTTTATTTGAAAGATATTTTGTATATTTACTAAATCAAGCTTATTAATTGTATTATTTGGTTATTCTATCTCCTTACTTAGTTTTTACTACTCATATGTCTCAATCTGAAAGAGACATAGTGAAGTTATCCACTATAACTCTGCATTATTAAAATAAGTTTTCTTTCATTTCTAAGATTCTGATTCACATATTTAGTGATTATATTATCTTATACCTACAGGTTTATGATTGTTCTACACTCTTCATGAATAATGCCATGTTATTACCACATAATTTGCCTCTTTATCCTTTTGTGTTTTTTAGCTTAAATTCTAATTTATCTGATAGTAATATGGCCATTTCTCCTTTCCTTTTTGTTTGCTTTGGCCTAGAATCTTTTTGACCATCACTTTATTTTTAAGCTTTCTTTATATTTAACAACTGACATACCCATCTTCCTTCCATCTTACTTTGCATTTTGTATTCATTTTCTGTGATGTTTTTCCCCTTGTTTCTGCTGTTTGGATCAAATTCACATTCATTCCATTTTTCCCTTTATTAAGCCACTTTCCCTTTTTCTGTGCTCACAAACAGAATACTCTAGTATATACAATATACTATATATACTATATACAAGATACAATTTCCTCCACAAAGGCCCATTGTTTTCCATATCATGATGCTATATCCTCCCCTTCCTGCTCCCCCTTCCTCCCACCCACATGAGATAAAGCCTTTGAAAATTCTCATTTTCCTCCTCTCTGCCTTCCTCTCCACTTCTTGATGTTATCTGGCCATCTTCCAGCTTCAAGGGTTGCAAATGAGAAATCTAATGCTAATCTGACACTTTTATCGTAAGTTTGGAAGCTTATAAAATTTTCTCTTTATCCCTGAAGTGCAGGAGTGTCATCGAGCTAGGCTTTAGGTGCTCATGCTTTCTCGCCAAGCCTATGCGGACTTTAGTGAGCCTGCTGAATCCACAGGTGACGGGGTTCAGGCTATGCTACCCCAAAATATGTCACCTTGACATACTGAATATTTAAGCTGAAGGCATTTGAGAAACAGCATGTGCAGGAAGGACTTTCTGACCTTCCCCTGAAGCAGGTCATAAAACCCTCACGTGAGAGGTGCCCTCCCCATACACGGAAGAAAGGAACATCCTTGTCTCCAAGACCTGGAAGGAATGAAAGGAACTGGAATGAACAAGCCTTGCTGTTTCCCCCAGTTTATTACACTTAGCTCATATCCTTTTTGTCCTATCACATCTTTCCATGACTCTCCACTCTCCATCAAACCGAGCATGAAGACACTCAGATCTAAATGCTTCTTCAGGTCTTCATCTCCTTAGGAAGGCGCCCACGTCACCTAAAACAAATAAATTCGCTTGCTTTTCTCTTGTTAATCTGTCTTTTGTTACAGGAGCCCCAGCTGAGAACTTAGAAGGATAGAGGAAAAAGATATTTTTCTTCCCCTCACAGACCTGAGTCTTTTCAGATTAGAAAAAAAATTTTTTTTCTAAAACATGTATTATTTACACGTTAAGCCTCCTGGAGCTATCTCCCAAGTCTCTTAATTTTTCCTTCATGATACCGACCCCTTTGTGTTTTCACTTTGTGACTTCTGATATTTCTTCCAATCTGGATCCTAGCAGTGGCCTCCCTCAATTCATTTACTGAATTGTTAAGTTGGGAAATCATATTTTTCAAATCTCCAAAACACTTTTTAGGGGGCTAGACCTGAATTCCTTCAGTTGTATCAGACAAGATATTTCAGCTGCAAGAAAGAGATGACACAAATAAAAGTGGTTTAAAAAATAAGGGAATTATTAACCCACATAACAAGAAGTCTATATTTAGGTCACATACGTGGTAGAACTACCTCATAAAGGCCAGTATGTCTGCCTTTCTGCCTTCCTCACAATGTCAGTGATGCCTCCCCTCATGGGCACACAATGGCTGCAGCAATTCCAGACACCACAGACAGATATCATAACATCTAGTGAAAAAGGGAGCATTTCAACTAGTGTGTCTCTTTTTATGAGTGAGGAAAACTTTTACTAGAAACTCCCAGCAGATTTCCCCTGAGATGTAACTGAGCAGGAATGGAACATTGGTCCAAGCTAAATATGAATCACTGCCAAGGGGATGGAATTTTATCATTAGCTTAGATCAATCATTATTCACCTAAGCAGCAAGTCACTCTGCCCTGAACCAAAAAAAAGGATGAATATGACTATATAGATAGATCAGACAACAAGTGTCATCATGGCCATCTTTTGTTTTGTTTAGTTGTTACCTGTCTCATCTAGAAGTTCTATTTCATCAGATATGTGTCTATTTGTTCTGACTGATCCCTTCTCTGGGTAGTGGACTCCCTTAGAAGTGTTGTTATTTTTCTTTGTTGGCTCACTTGGGCTCAGGACTTGTTAACAAAGTAATCCAAAAGCTGGTGATCCTGCAGAAACTGGAAGTACCGACACAGACGAGCTGCTGGATCTTGCTGAGGGAATAAGAGGATAAGAATAAGAGAAAGGCTCCCTGTATCCAAGATTCCTCTGAGGGACAGAGACTCAGATCAGAAGTTGAGCTTCAGGTACACCTACGAAGGGCTATGTCAATCTTACTCCTGGTGTCCACGAATCTCTTTAAGTCAAACTCCTGCAATGATCTGCCACGTTCACAATCTCACCATCATGCTCTATGCTTTCTGGTTCCCCAGTCCACAAGGGCAAAAGCTTTACCCAAGTTGTCTCTGCCAAGATTCTCATCACCATTTAGTTCAGGAGATTCAGAGACCCTGGAATGGAGAGTATAAAGGTAGTAAGCCATATTCAGGACCATCTTCAATGAACATTATTGCTATTATTTGTCAGATGCCGTGCTAAGTGATTTACATTTTTTGTCTTATATATACCTCACAGCAACCCTATATATTCCCATTTTACAGGTGGAGAGACTGAGGTTTAGAGACTATTGTGTATCTTTCACAAGGTCACTTTACTGTGCACTATTAGGTGGTGAAGTTGGCACGTGAATCCAAGATTGTCTCCAAAGTCCTTGCTCTTAAGTACTACACCAAACCATCTCTATGGAAGCCCAGAGAGTTGTCAAGTTGAGACAGTCTATGACAGAATATAACTAGTGATGAAAAGAAATAAAATAGTAAGAAGCTACAAACATTTCCTGAAAGCCAGAAAGTTTACTTTCCACCAGATGATTAATGGTTTCTGTAAATTTTCTTTCCAATAAACAATATTATATGTATGAAATCCCGAGCTGCATGTCCCAGGCCTGATGCACTGAAAAAGAACCTTTGGAAATGATGTAACATCCAAACCAGGAGTTGTTAAATTTTTTTTATTCCGTAGGCCTTTTGGAAGCCTGGTGAAGCCTACGAACCCCCTCACGGTAATGTTTTTAAATGCAGGAGAGGAAATATACAGGATTACAAAGAACAAACAATCTTTAAATAGTGTTACCAAAATACTGAAAACAATCCAAATTTGTGATATAGCAATAAATGTGCTTCTTTATTAACACATTAAATAACAAGCTCTAACGGTGGCTCTCATAATTGCCATAATTTTGAAGAAGTTATAAGTGTTATTTTGAGATTATCTGTGACAACTATAACATGATATGAAAATATCTATGATTTCTATTGGTGATAAAGTCATAAATACAACAGTGGGCTATCTATACTCATAACAGAAAGAAATTGTGGTTAGTGAAATAAATATAATTGTTTTTCCCATCCAAACTTATGGGCCCTCTGTTAAGAAGCCCTGATCTACAGACAATGGACATTATCTTCAAACTTCTCAATCTTCCCTGGCTTTACTGTCACGAGTTTTCCTAGAATAGAATCATTTTTGACTATTCAACTTTTCTAAGTAAGATGTAATAAGTGGAAAAAGCATGGAATTTGGAGTTTAATTTACACAGCCACACAGAGCTAGGTTCAAATTCTCACTCTGCAATTTACTATCTGTGAAATCTCTGACAAGTAACACAGCCTCAATGAGCCTCAGTCTGTTCTGTAAGTTGAAACAAAAACATCTACTTCCTGAAATTATTGGGGATTATTGAAAAATAGATGAAATATTTGGACCCTCTCCAGAAAAACAGTAATCCAAATACATATACCAAAACTTCAGGGGTTCACAGACTTTGGGTTACTCACCCCTCTCTTATCTTTTACTGCCATCTTGATAAATTCCTTTCTTATCAGAAATGAATGTCAAGACCTTTACCTTTCAGAGGAGGAGGAATGTTGCCTGGAAGTCCGTCAACACTTCGCAAGAAACTTTCACAAAATACTATCAAAATCTTTCAAAGTGCTTTGGAGGAAACGTGACAACTTGAACCTGGGTCATCAGCACAGTGTAACATTATACTGGTGTGAATAAACAGGTGTACGGATTTTAAGAAACTTGATATACCATTCTTTATTGAAAATCAATATTGCTCAGGCTACAACTATGATGAACTATTATGACCAAATCTGAATTTAAGATCTAGAGAGATATGTGGAAAAGATGGAAAAGATTCAGAAGACAATCACAAATACAATAAAAGAGTTAAAAAAAAAATGGCCTATACAAATGGTTAAATAAACTAGCAACTAAGATTATGTAGACTGGCAAAGAGAAAGCTAAAGATTAAACTCGAAATAGTCTTGAAATATACAAAAACTTTTAAAAGTTGATTTGGTCTGGGCTAAAAGACAGAGAAGCAACAACAACAAAACATTTTAAACAGGAAAGTGTAATGAGTCAGAAAGTTCTTTATCTCATCTTATAAAACAAAAGTAACTGGATTCAAATTACAAATCAGAGACTTTACTTACACATATTTTCCTGCTTCTGATGATGGCATCATCATTGTTTTAGTTACTAATATTCAAAACTCATCTGTTGTGCTGTCATATCCACTTAGTCATTAAGTACTATGGAGCCTACCTGCAATTTCCATCCCTTCTTCTCCATTCCTCAGCCACCATCAAAATTTGGAGCCTCACTATTTTCTATCCAGATAACATCTAACTGGCCTCCCAGAAACAAGGCTCTCCCTGTCCAAATCACCTCCCAGCTATACCATTTATTAGCTATGAAACTTCTAGCAGGACACTTAGGATTTGATTTCCAAATCTGTTATTTCACAAGGTTGTTATGAGGATCAAATGATATACATGAGTGCTTTTAAAATAGCTAATCACCACACAAATGCAAGAGATTTACATTATAGTAGTTTCCAGAGAGGGAAAAACAAAAACTTCAATAGCCCCCTATTTGCTCTCTCAGTTATGGAAGAAAGATGGAGTATGCTGTATCTTCATGGTTGTGTCAATATGCCCAGGTTCATTCCCACATTCTTTCTTCATTCATGCTCCTTCACTTGACTGGAATTTGGCCATCTCCAAATCCCAACCATTCATCAATACCTTGTTCAAGTCCCATAGGTTCCCTGAAGCTTTCTGTAACCATTCTCCACTATTTCTGATTGACTGTGACACCTACCAACTCTATTATACAATCTAGGACTGGCTTAGTGACACTTTAAATTACTGTCTGCTGTTTTATTATGTTAGGCTTATCTTCCCAACTAGATAGTAAGCTATCTGCACACTAGGCTACAGAAAGTGTTCTAAAGGATATACCAGAACAGAGTCAGAAGAGCAGATCCAAGCCAAACCCTAGAGGAGACACCAGAGTCAGGATAGAAAGATCACAATAAGAATGCCAATTCCAAAGAGGCAAGACTGAGGTCGGGGAAAGAGCCAAGAGCTTCATGTCAGACGTTGATGTGGATGTATAGGTCCAGCTCACAGGTGTAAGTATGAGGTAAACAATAAGAATCCATTTACCGAATTTTCAAGAAAGGAGAAAGAGTGGACCCCACACACTGTAAATAAGTAGCCTTTAAACCAAAGAAGATCCCACATAAGAGTGCTGCTAGGGTAACTGGAGCATACTTAGAAAAGGAAGCACCTCGAAGAGCAAAGATTCCCCACTACTGAAGATTTTCAAAAGAATACGGCAAAGTCTTTGACAGGAATCTGGGGAAATGATCGAGTTTCTCCCTGCAGATAAGAGGCCCAGAAAGCCTGAGAAGCTGCACCCAGCAAGGCACCAGGGAGCACGAGTGGACTGAGGGTTTGCTGTTGGGCTGCGTGGACGGATCCGAGAGGGAATCTTGGAGAAAAAAATCAAAAGCCAGACTCTGGGAAAGGGAGCGGCATCGATGCAGACTCGAAGATTTCCCTTCGCAGAAATCAAATGAAGTATGTTTTTGAAAAAGCAAAGAATATATTTTCAGTCCTGAAAACTAGGAAAACTATCAGCATCATACACGCACCTTTGAGAAGTGCTGTCAGTGAAGCAGAAGACCGGTAGTTAAATCCAGAAGCGCCCTCAAACACCCCAGTGCCGCGCCCGGGTCTGCGGGCCCCGGTGTGCGCGGGGGAGGCGCGCAGCCAGGCTGTCCTGCGGCACGTGACGGGTAAAGAGAAGGCTGACAGCCGAACTACTGAAATCTGACATTGAAAAGTTCTGGTGAGGGTGAGTGGGACTCGCAGAACAGTTTGGAGGTGTTAATTGTTCTCGCTGACAAAGGCAGGGCTGAATGGAGAGAGTGAGTAAAGGGAATCACTCTCCCCAAACATGAACAACAATGGACCACATTACATCTGTACTCCAGGCCTGGGGGGCCTTTGTATCAAAGCACCCCAAGGGTCCACTCGGAAGTGGGAGAACAGTTTAAAACTCAAAGGTGCCCCAGAGTCAGAAAATGCCGAATGCAGCGGCTTCTCAAATGGATGCAAAAGAGCAAACGCAAACTTCAGGCCTGCGGTCAAGACCCAGCACGGCTCCTGGCCCAGTTCTCCCGCAACCCAGGCTCCTCGCGCTCAGCTCCCGCGAGGATGCAGGCTGCACACGAGCCCAGGTGAAAAGGGAGGGGGCTCAGGAGAAAACACCTACCGCTATTTTTGGACGAAAAAACTTTAGAACTGCCTTTCACAAGTGCGTAAGCTAAAGAAGAAAGGAAACAGGCTCAGTGAAGGAAGTCTAAGTTCTCAAAGGACAAATAGTGGGGTTTTTTCTGGAAGTTTTAGTCCAGAAAACAGAGAAAGAAGTTAAACCACAAACACGTCACAACTCTCAAGGAAATTAAAGAGAAAATGAACTCTATCAGAGATTTTAAAAGGCGATACATAGACAACAGAATGAAATGAAAAGTAATTGGCAGAGTCAAGAAAAAAATAAGAAAATATCTCTATTATTTCAGAAATAAGAAATGCATTAGAAATATCAACGATCAGAATCAACACTGAAGAAAACTGAATCTCTGATAAGAAGAAATAGCTCAAGAAAACTGAATATGGAAGAAAATAGACAAATGAAAGCAACCAGATATATACACATATGATGTATTTGGAAAGCAGACCACAAAAGATGGAGTCCTTGAAACAGAAAGCAAAGTGAATAAAAGACAAAAAACATTTTCCAAGTCAAAAGAGAAGGAATATTTCCTAAAACGAAGAACTAAATCTATAGATCATCAGGGTTCAATGTGTTTCAGGAAAAACTAATACAGACCATCAAAACAGAATTATTATACTGAGGGAATTACTTAACATTCAAGGTACAAACTCCTGTGAGCATCCAGGCAGAAAAATCAGTTGCCCACAAGAAAAAAAAAATGATGTAATGGTAGCTCCATTTGCTTATTTCATTCAAGGGTCATTCAAGAAGTTCTATTTTTTAAAAGCTGTTGGGATTTTTGCTTCTACTTTATTATTAATTTCTACTTTCCTGTGTCTTATTCAGAGAGAGTGATTTGTAGTTTTGTTTGGACTAACTTATTCTGGTTTTATCAGTGGGTTATGCTATAAGGCTTATACTTTCTTAACTCTTCTTTGGATATTTGAAAAGAGGTTGGTTGCATTCTCTGTAGGGTCTACTATGTCAACCTTGTGAATTATGTAGTCAGATCCCCATGTCTTTATTTTTGCCAATTGATCCGTCAAACCCTCAGAGAGAAATGTTCAAGTCTCTCATTACTCTTGTTTCAAGTTCTGCTATCTCTAGCAATTTGTACATGTCTATTTTGAAGCCACGTTATTGGCATATAAAGTTTCAAGATCATTACATCTTCATCGTGGATTGCAACTTTAGCCAATTTTTTTTAAATCTCTTTGTTTAATTTTTTTTGCCTTTAATTTCATTTTGATAGTAAAATGGGACTCCTACTTTCATTTAGTTGGCTATATCTTTGCCATCCATCTATTTTTAACTTTTCTGTGTCATTTTGCTTTGAGTATCCCTTTTAGATAGAGTACCCCTTTTAAAAAGTTGGATTCTTCAAACCAAACTTGAGGATATCTCTTAAAGGGAAAGTTTATCCCATCTAAATGTATATAAAAACAAATATACTTCATCTCAACTTCTGTCATCTTATTTTCTGATTTTATATGCCATTGTGATTTCCCTTTTCCCCAAGATATGTGTTTCCTTTGACGTTTTCTCTAGCGGATTGGTGGACATACGTAGTATTTTTAGTTTTAGAATGGATTATCTTCCATTTTTCAAGTACATGTAAAATTCACTTGTATTAATTACATGCAATGAAACAGTGTATATTGAAAACCTTGTCTGTAAGATGAGGAAATCAGCACACATTTACTTACTCTCACACCTTTTTTTCCTAATTCCACTTTTTTCATTGGCACAATCTGGGATTTTTGACCCAAATTATTATTTGTGAAACTATTTTTACTTGATGTATCTATCCTTTCAAACATCATTTTGACTTTGCATCTTGTGGTGATTCTATATTTGAGACAATGATTTAAAGTTAATTCTATGTTTACTGTTTCACGCTCACTAATAGTCCTAATATATTATATATACTATATATTATATATATTGGTTCATTTCTCAGCTGTTTGGAATACTTCATTAAGTAATTTTTTCAAGAGAATAACGTAAAAAATATGCTTCCTAAATCATTGCACATCTGAGAATATCTTCCTGTTTCTTTCATAAAGGAATAACAGTTGACTGGATATAGAATTTAAGAATCAAAATCTTCTTTTTCTCACAACTCTAAAGCCAAATTATTTCATTGTCTTCTGGTGAAAAAGGCTGAGATGATGTCTGAGACATGACTGATTTTTGCTCCTTAAGAGATTTTTTTTTTCTGTTTAGATACTTAAAATATATTTTTGTGAGTTTTGCTTTTTGAAATTAAAAAATTTCACCAGAAAATGTCTCGATGCTGGTATTTTTTCACTAATTCTACCAGGGACATAGTACATGTGGTCTTAAAAACTTGAAATTCCTATTTTTCTTAATGTATCTCTTATTGTTATTTTCTTTACTGTTTTGTTTTTTCCATTTTCTTCCTGAGGGACACCAATTAGCCACTTAGCTGGATGGCTGTCTTTTATATTCTACATCTATCATTTTATTGCTGACAATCTTCCAACCATCTTCTTTTCCTTTTCCTCTGCATTATAGGATAGTTTGTCAAGTGGCTTTCCAGATTACTAATTATATATTTAGCAGGTTCAATTTGGTTCTTTATTGCTTCTAATGAAGTTTTCAGTTTGGCTCTACGATTGTTAGTTTCTTTGTAGGATTTTCTGGATTCTGCCAGGTCTGTTGTTTCTTAGTCTGTGATCACATTTCATCTTTCATCTCTTTTATAGAGTTTTTTTTATCTTTTATTGAGAGTGCAAATTTTTTTTTCAATAAAAACATTTTTTAACATGTATGCTTTCCCCCAGAGTTTCATTTTCATTTGCTTACATTGCAGAATATTTTGTAGGTTCCATGCCTTACTAATTTTCTCCTCCCCACATCAATCAGAAGAAGTGTACTTCGCCTGCTATTGGCCCCAAATTAATATGAGCACATTCCCCTTCAATCCCTTCACTGTCCTTCTGTGTACTGTTAGAAGTCTCCCCTTACATGGAGAGCTGGAGATTTGACTAATTTATCTTTCTATTACCAGTGCAGTGATCCAGTACCCTGAGGGAAATAGGAGGGAGCAGGTGTTACAGGTTGTCCTCCCCGGGGACCTTGTCTCTGTATACCTTTCACTGTGTTTGGCAAATCTTTTATGCCAAGGACCATTTTCTCCACACGTAATTTACTCTTTGGCCTGGCCTTTTTCCCAAGCATATGGTGGGAGTATGTCTGGTGTCCATCTGGTTGCTAGCTACTGTCTGGCCCAGCAAGGACAGGTCCCAATTCTTACCTATGCTGTGTAATGGTAACTGCCTTTAGACCTCTCTGCTCAATTGCTTCTGAATATCATTGTTCCACAGTGGGAAGACGATTTCCAAGATGGAAAGTTCCCCACCTGTCCCAAGGACTAACCCGGCCTCTAACTCTCAACTCTCCAACTTCAGAAACATTATTTGGGTTCTAACAGGATCACCCTAACTTACAACTATACCGCTTACTCCTGAGGGAGAATGACAAATCTTCCCTTAGGATCATCCGTTAAACACATCCTAATCTGCCCTCCCTGGTAAGAATTCCCAGAGTTTAAAAACTTCTTTTGCAGTCCTCTGGTTATTTTCATTGGGATTTGGGGGAGTAGGGGAGGAACAGATGTCTTTTCATCTTGCCATTGTACCTCAAAGCCCAACTTCCTCCTCTTCAATCTCGAGTTATGATAACTTGAAAGAATTCTTACATAGGACCTTTAAAAATAACTACTATTAAAGAAAAGTGATGGTGAGTAACATTAGATAATATATATTTTTATATGGTGATACTGTGATTTATAATAAGAAATACATATTTGGTCTTGGTCCCTGTTCCCAACAAGATCTCCAATGAAAGCATGCAAACCTACCTGGCCTCTCCCTGGGAGATGTTTCCATACATTGTAATGATGAACTAGATAGTTATTAATGACTAAATGCGATTCTAGGAATGTGTCAGTACCTTTTGACTTCTATGAATGTTTTGCCATAAGGGATCCATGTTCAAAGACCAGGGGTAGACTGTGATATTATGATTTGTAATAAGAAATATATTTTTGGTCTTCGTCCTGTTCCTGGCACAGACTCCTAAAACCCTTGGAGTTTCCTAAGTGATTAGAGCAACAAAGCTGTCTTATTCACAACAAGCCCCTTTCAATCACTCCCAAGTTTATGTCAGTGAGGTGACTTTTGGAAAGCCCCTAGGTAACCTAAGGATGGGGACTCGTTGCCAGGGCAACCATGTGACTAGAGAGTTGGAACTTTCAGCCCCACCCTCCAAACCTCCCCACGAAGGGAAAGGGGCTGGAGACTGAGTTTAAGCTCCATAAAAACCCAAAACGATGGGTTCAGAGAGCTTCCCAGTTGGTGAGCACATGAACGTGCTGGGAGAGGGGTGCTCCCAGAGAGGGCAGGAGAGTCCCACACCACCAACCCCCATAACTGCTCTGCGCACCTCTCTCATCTGGCTGTTCCTGAGTTACGTTCCTTTACAACAAACTGGTCATCCAGTAAGTAAAGCAAGGGCGGTGGGTAGATAGTGTTAGAATTGAGTTAAATTCTAAGACACCCAGCTGGCGTTGCAGAATTGCTTGATGTGTGGAAAACCCAGACGTCTGGTATCAGAAGTGAAGTAGTATTGTAAAAAAGTATTAATAGTAGAGGAGTGTGCTTTTTCTTTATATTTATATATTTACATATATGTATTTTTTAAATTATTGTGGTAAAGTATCCATAACATAAAATTTACCATTTTAATCATTTTTAGGTGTACAGTTCAGTGGCATTAAGTACATTCACATAGTTATACAACCATCACCACTATCCATCTCCAGAACTTTTTCATCTTCCCAAAGTGAAGCTCTGTACCCATTAAACACTAATTCACCACTCCCTGGGAACCACCATTCTACTTTCTGTCTCTATGACTCTCAGTCTTTATGAATTTGACTATTCTAGGTATCTCCTATAAGTGGAATAATATAATATTTGTCCTTTTGTATCTGGCTTATCTCATTTAGCATAATGTTTTCAAGATTCATCCATGTTGTGGCATGTATCAGAACTTCATTCCTTTTTAAGACCGAATAATATTCCATTTTAGGTGTACACATTTTGTTTATCCATTCATCTTTCAGTGGACATTAGAGTTGTTTCCACCTTTTGGCTACTGTGAATAATGCTGCTATAAACACTGGTGTACAAATATCTGTTTGAGTCCCTGCTTTCAATTCTTTTCAGTATCTACCTGGAAACAGAATTGCTATGTTTAATTTTTTGAGGAACTACAGTACAGTTTTCTACACTGGCTGCACCATTTTACATTCTCACCAGTAATGTACAATTTCTAATTTCTCTACACCCTCTCCAACACTTATTTTCTGTTTTTTTTAAATAATAGCCATCCTAATGGGCTCAGAATATATTTTTAATGAATCATCCTCATATTTGCAAATCCCCTTATCTCAAGAGAGGGTAAGGGGAGCAACGGATGTCTGGACAAACGCCTTTGACACTGTATGAAAATACTCACATTGGCAATCGGACATCTGGCCGTAACACCATTAGCAACATGCTCACAGCAATTAAGCCAACAGGCTCCAACCACTGCAACATTTATGGATACAGATCTGCCTCTAACTGTTAAGAAAAACAACTGTGAAAGAAGGGCCACATATGGGGCTGGGCGAAGAGGTTGGGGAGAGGTTACAATGCCAGGCATCTTTGTTCCTGTCTTCACCTACTGAGGTGTGTCAGTTCATTTACCTGAGTCAGGATCGGAAGAGGTAAAGGAGAACACAGATGAAGAAGGGAATTACTGTTTTAAATGTCAGCTTGTGCTAACACAGATATCTCTAAACCCCCATCTCAGCTCTCTTATTTTATTGTGGAACCATCAAGCTTTTAAAATTTTTTTTATTTTGGAATCCATTCATCTTTCCTTACCACAAAACTGTCCTGTGCCAGAATCTGGTTCTTTTCTCATGGGTCTAACATTTCAGCTTGTTATAAACAGCATATGGATATAGATTATGCAATGATAATGTGTGCTACATTCCAAGGACTTATATTTTCTGTATATATGTTAGTAGCAAGTGATTATTGCATTGATTTTTCTCTACTCTAAAAATAAATAATACACTAATCAACCTAGTAGAACACTAACCTGGTATATATATTCTTTTATAGTTTATAAATAGAATCCCTTCTTTTATTGATTTAAAATTTGTAAAAAGTCTTGTGCTGAAAAATGAGAAAGTAGCCATTAAACAAATATTATATAAATACCTAGCTTTTTGGATAAAATTCTAAATTAGTCCTTAAAGACCCCAAACATAGTGAAGTCTAGTGAAAGATTTCCTAGTAATCGACTCCTGAATAATTTAGTTGTTAGTTTCAATGTTCTATTAGCCTTACATTTTTCGTTTGTCCCATGCTAGATGAATCTTGCCAAATAGCATATCCAGACTTAGACTCCCGTCTCCTCTGGGCCTGCTCAGCTGCCATTTATTATCAGAACACCGTTAGGCATTATCTTCTAAAACACACAAAGACATGCACATCAGGTGAAGCTCTTCGCATAAGTGAAGTGTATATTAACAACAATCACTAAGAATTTCTGAAACTCACATGTCAGAAAGTATCATCTTCACTTCCCTGAACCTTTCAAACGGGAACACACAAGGGTTCTGCCTTTCCACTATAACCTGACATTCACCTTCTTCAAAAAGAGCTAAAAAAAAAGAGGAGGAAAAAGGATATCCAAAGGCATTTCTCATCAATGGCTGAATGGTCCAATATATTTGTAACTCTATCTCCCTTTCCTTTACACCAAGTGAGCAATGAAAACCTGATGGGACAGGAGAGCAGCACACGAGCATCGCATCCCTGGGGTGTATTCACAGAGACAAAAACAGGCCTAAGTGGGCACAGAAAGATGAAGGCTGGGAACCACAGAAGCAGCGAGTAAAAACACCTCCACCGTGAGAGGAAGAGGTTAAAAAGTTTAAGGAAATTTCTGAATAAACTTACTAGGACTAAGGCAGTGAAAGGGATTAATTTTTCAATTTTCTTGAAAAACAGGAGTCAATCTGTGACCTGGCTCCCCAGGTATTACATACAAACCTCGAGAACACAGTCATTTAGCAAATAACTGCTTCAAGGAGTCCAGCTAAAACTACAAAGACATGAAATTCCAGGCAGACACAGGGAATTCTTTGGGGAATAAAAGAATTTTATGACTCATAAGTTAAAATCTCCTGAATACTCACTAAAGTAATCTAATGAGGTATTGTCACCAGGAAAGGAGTTTGATGAATTTATGTGTTGTGCAGGAAAATTTTAAGCAAAACAGGAAATTGAACAAACTTGAACCTATGTTCATTTGTAACTTTTCCTTTCAGGGTAAAACTAACTTCAATGACTCCAGAATTTCTTAAAAGGTGTCACATTTTGTAGAATGCTGCATTTTTACTATTGGGGTTTTAAGCAAAATTTCATATCTATATTAAAAAAAACAGATCAAGTCAGCCAGGACTAGGCCTGGGATTCAAATGTGGGTCATTTTGAAGGTTCTTAGTCTTCAAATTTAATACAATTTGAAAGAAGTTATAAGAGTTGAAGGTGAAGGCTTGAGCCAGATGCCAGCATAAAGAGAAAGGAGGAGGTCGAGTTTTTCCTGGGGAGATCAACAATAACAAACTGAGAGACCGCACTGTCTTCTTGACTTCTGACAACGCTTAAGCACAGAAGAAAATCAACACCAAGAAGGCTCTCCTTACCTTAAAACACTTTCTATTTTTTTGAAACTTAATTCTAATTCAAAATTTTGCCTGTTCTATATGAAATTCCCTTCTGGTAACAGGTTGTAAAAATAAAGCAAGCCATGAAAGCCCTCTGTTTAATCTTTCCCAGGGACAAACACAGTATAATGTACAGTGTGTGATTCGGAGTTAGATTGCAAATTACTTTTATTTAATTTAGTCTAGTGCTCAGCTTCACCTCTGAAATATCAGTCTGCATCCTTCTATTTTGGTTTGATTCTATAGTCCACTTAAAACAGTAAATGTTTACATTAAAAGGACAAGAGAATGTGTGATGTATTTTAACTGTCAAAAGTGCTGTGAACAGCAGCGGCTGGAAGAAGAATGTGTAGTCCACTTCACTGTTATCCTGAAGCCTTTTAGATTCTCCAAATCAGCAGTTACATTCTTCAGTGCTCGTATGAAAAAAAAAACAAAAACAGTTCAATTGCCATCTTGGAAAAATACAGTAAAATTTCTAGAGTTCACCTGGGGTCTTTGCACTGGACTCTATACTAACTTTCTGCTGGTCCAGGGAGTAAACTGGTCACAGGACATGGAGCTTTTTTTAATTTTTAGGTCACTGGTTCAAATGAAGACAAAAGCCAGGAGCAAATGAACGAGTTCCATCCTGGGTATTACTTACGAACAGTGCTTAGTCCAGTTCGTCTGCACCCATCGTTCACTTCATCCTGAGTTCACGATAATATGGCTCCTGTCAAAGGCCTGCTCAGAAGACCAAACACTGAAAACAAGTTGATTCCCTTAATGTTTCCAGATCTGGTGAAATTCCACCAATAAAATGGAAGGAGAAATGTATAACCCTCTTACTCTTAATGCAGTGATTTCAGGCCCAGTGGGAACACAGCTGGGGGAAGAGGAGCCTAAGGCTGAGTGGGAGGATGAGGAGAACCAACACACGCATAACTAGACTTCAGGTCTGACACAGTCAAGTCAAGACGTATTTGAAGGTGGACAAAAGCAGACCTGGTCCGATCCTGCCTGCCTCTCCAGACACATCTCCAACCGCTCTCCCTACTGCACTCCAACCACAATGGCCTGCCTTCAGCTCCTCCGACATATCAAGTTCATTGCTGTATCAGGGTCCATTACACTTGCTTTCTCCTCTGCTTAGAACACTCCCCCAAACATTCTCATGTTTTGTTGGATTCTCATACTTCACCTCAGCTCAACCTTCACTCCCCAGAGAGGCTTTCCCTGAAGGCCCCGTCTAAATTAGTGCCTCCCACACCCACCACGACACTTCCCTATCATCCAATCCTTTCTGTCTCCTCCATGGCGCCATCAGATGCCATCATGTTTATCCGTTTACTTGTTTAGTGCCAGACATGTATACATACTAGAATGTAAACTCCTTAAGAGCAGGATCCCTGCCTGTCTGTCTACCGCTGTTTCTACTGTTCCCAAAGCAGTAAATATTTAGTGAATCGATGTGTTTAACATTCTATTAGAGGCTGAGGGTAAAACAACATAAAAAGATACGGTCTCACCCTCAAAAACCTTATAAAGAGAATGGAGACTGGCAAGTAATCATAATACAGTAAGATAATTATTTGACAGGGGCACATAAGTCTAGTAGAAAGAGCCACCATGTCTATTTTATTTAAAAAAAAAAAAAAAAGGTCTATTCCAAAGGAACAGATTGTGTGTGCAAAGGCTCAGAAACAGCCATAACAGCACAATTCTGTTCTGGGGGAATTAGTTCAGGTTTTACAAAATATAAACTTCTGGGGGGGGGTGGGGAGAAGGGGAATTAAACTTGGACAGAGAGGGTTCCAGGTCATGAAAGCCCTTCCCTGCCATGCGAGGAGAGAGAGATTCCATCCTATAGCCAATGGGAAGCCATTGAAAAACTCTGAGCAGAGTGGGGACATGATCAGGTTCAAATTTTAGAAAAATAACTGTGATAACAGGTTTAGGTGATTTAGAAAATCCAATTATGGGCAGGTGGCAGAGGGCAAGCCAACAGCGTTTCACAGTAAACAGGAATCATATAGAGGAGGAGGGACTCACGGCAGGAAAAGCTCAGACCGACTTTGCTGGACAGCCGTCTTGTCTCTGGATGGCCACCCCGATACACTGTGGCATTCGCCCTGGGCCAGCCCTGACAGGAGGTTCTGGACACTAGCGTCTATTTTAAGGGGTGTTATCTACAGGGACTGAGCTGTCACTAGATAGGGAGCTTTCCTTTCCCCTGTAGGTATTTAACGGGCCTGGACATTCTCTCTCCTGAATCCAGGCAGGATTTAGAGGTAGAAAGCTGCCACTAAGCAAGGAATTCTGTTTCATGGGTGTATGGACACTTCTCATCCTTCGGACCCAAGTGCTCCAGCTCCAGTGTGACCTGCATGACTTATTCAGGTGACTGCGAGACATCATGCAGGCAGGGTCCAACAGGATAGGCAAGAAGACTGGAAGTCCTACCAGGCCAAGCACAGGAAACTGGAGAAGCACAGCAGGTGGTAGCAGCTCCAGGCATGTGAGTTTGCAAAAACATAATGGCTGAAAGCCCCAGGCACCTGTCCCTGAATTTCTGGGTTTTCCAAGCAGACTGGAGATGAAATGAGAAAAGGACATCACCTCCCACTAGGACGAGAACCCTGAGGATTCACGACCTAGACAGAACTGCTCTTGAAAGCCCTGATGTAACCTAGGGCATCTTTGCATGTAATGGGCTTCTCTCCTAAGCACCGAGAGTGGTACTTGTTACTACCATCCTTGAGAAAACGGTTACATCATTTTCTGTGCCTCCAGCTCAGAGAGGAACGCAAGGTGAGAAAGCCAGCGGCGGGTCACCATGTCCTCTCTTGCCTCAAGACTTTCAATCTTCCTCATTCCATTGCTGGGACTGTTCTCACCCAAGCCAGGTCTGCCCGTGCCTAGCTCTCTCTACTCATCCTCTGGGTTTCAATTTAACGCCAGAGGCCTTCCATGACCTCTTCTACTGAGTGAGTACGCCCTGAACTTGGATGGAGAGAGGTCCAGGTCATGAAAGCCCTTTCATGCCATGCAAAGGGAGAGGGATTTCATCCTGTAGTCAAGGAGAAGCCACAGAAAACTCTGGGTAGAGGAGTGACACGGTCAGATTTGCTAGTTCTAAAAACGTCATACCTCCTCTTTGTAATCTTATTTTAAAAAGTCATTCAGTTAGGGCAGGACCTGAGTCTATGCTGCACCATATGTACTCAGTGCCCAGCTCAGTAGAACATGTGTTGAATTGGTGTTTAAAGAATGAATGAATGAATGAATGAATGAAGCATGATCTGATATTTGAAGAAATGTGCCTTGATTGGAAGGAAGGAAAGAGGGCATTTTAGCAATTTAAGGAGGCACTGTTGATATATGGGAAACTATCAAGTGCTACTTACCAGAAATGGAACATCTCACAAGGAGTGGGGCAAGAAAATCAGTACCATCCAGGGGTACCATGAGCAATGCAACTAGAGCTAGCTGTACTTTTAGTAAGTTGTTTAATGAATAGGCACAGCCATTGAAACATCATTTTCAGTCCTAACTATGAAGCCCATTCAGTTAATTATGATTAGAATTATCGGGCTACTCAGAAACATTTGACCACAGCACACAATTTCAAAGCCCACAACAGGCAGAATGAAGGGCACAGGGGAAGGCAAAATAAAGCAACCACTTATTCTTCTGCAGGGGCTTCAAGACGGGAACATACATAAACTGCAGGTACTGGAGTGGCTGTTTTTGAACATTTTCAGTGAGAGCAACCCTGCTACTGATTTTTTCAGTAGCTTTCGTGGTATGTCAAAAACCTGCTGCCTAGTATGATGGCTCTTGTTTAAAGGAAATCTGCCAAATTACTGGATAGGAATAACTGGAAAGGGCTTAGCCACACAAAAACACACAACAAACAAAAAAACCCTGTGATATAAAAATAAGGTTAAATATAAAAAGGGGTTGGAATTGAGTGAAAATATGACCATAGTAATGGAATCATGAACACAGCCTTGACTTCTTGACTAGGTTCTCCCTCATGAGACCCTGGGTAAGCCAGGTGCTGCCTTTCTAAGCTCATACTATTTGTAAAATCAGAGCGTTGGACTACATGACCTTTAACAGATGCTAACATTCTGTTCCTATAAAATCAAATCATGACAAATCACATCCTCTGTTTTATATATATGTATATTTATATTTATTATGTATTACATATTTAGTATATACTAAATATAAATCTATAAATAGTCTAGCTTACGATGACTGCACCAATAGATTATGGAGTAGCAGTACAACAATGATTCTTTCATCAATAACCATATTTTTTTTACCTTTCGAAAAGGCATG
Source organism: Tapirus indicus (assembly GCA_031878705.1). NCBI lineage: Eukaryota > Metazoa > Chordata > Mammalia > Perissodactyla > Tapiridae > Tapirus > Tapirus indicus. Next base: position 150,003,698 of record CM062918.1, on the reverse strand, counting down.
TATGATTGAATATCTGAAAACTAAAAACAGCTTATAAAGGGAATTTTGTGAGAACTTAAGCATTTGCCAGTCTAATGATCAAAAAGATATGGTGATCATTACAAATTTTTCAAAGGTAAAAGAGCAGAAAGTTTGCATTCATTTGTACCTGTGGGGTTTTAGGAAGGAGATCCGAGTATAATGGGGAGCACATGTACAGAGGCTGCACCGGTGACCATTGAGAGGACATATTTTATTCAACCACAGAATAGACAGATACATAAAACTTGTAAAAAAGAAACAACACAAGTAAGACTTCCCCATGGAAAGCTCACATTCTCATTTCTCCAAGCTTTGGGGAAAGAAAAATGTCGCTAATCAAAAAAGAATTAAAGTCTCCCCAGCATATTCAGAGCTAGGAACACCTTTTGTTCACTCGATACATCTTTTACTTGTACAACTGCCACGATTATGTAAGTAGGAAAAGCAGACCTAATGAAGTATACACTGTATCTGAAAACAGTCCTCTATTTGCTGAGCTTTATTTATTTGAAAAGTACACTTAATTGAAAACCTACACAATGAGTACCCAACAAATTCCCAAGTTGTTGAAACAAAGTAAGAATGAGATTGGATATCAAATATGCTACCCCATTAAGGGGAGGAGCGGTCCACTGGCAGTAGTTCTGATAAATAGGGTCCAAATGCCACAGTGTAAAAAGGTCTCCAGTAAGTTTCACCTGAAGGAAAGGTTAATGTGAAGAAGCCAGACAGGGCAGCAAATGTAACTCATACACTCACTCATTCCACGTCATTCGTTTAGCTCTGCTTAGCTCATCTGTTAAAAAGAACACAAACAGTAACAACCAGAAATGATTGTTCACTAAATTATGACAGGTAGTATGCCAAGCCCATTAAGTCACTTAGTCTCTCAACAATCCCATGAAGTTGGCACTATTGTTTTATATCAGTTTTAGCAGGAGCTAAGAGAGATAAAGCAACTTCCCAAGATTACACAATGAGCAGTGGCTGAGCTGGAATTTGAACCAGAGTCCATGGTCTTAACCATCTGCCTAATGAAATCCCAATAACTGTTGATCTGGTGCCAAGCAAAAAACAGCACAAATAAAGCTAATAAATATCAATGGGGTAAATTATTTGCAACATATATGATACCTAGTATCCTTAATATATAAAGAGAACTTATAAAGCAATAAAATATATAAATACCCCAATAGAAAAATCGGCAAATGACACAAACTGGCAATACACAAAAGAAAAAAGTAAATAAATATGCAACAACTATATTTAGAAATTTAAGCCCATTAATAATTAAAGAATACAAATTAAAACATTAACGAGATACTAGGTTTCTAATATGGCATACATTATCAGGTATTATACAGGATAAAAATATTCAGTATTGAAGAAAGAGCATGGAGAAATGGAAACACCCATAAAATCCATGTGGTTTCTGGAAAGCATTTGGCAATAACTAGCAAAAGCCTTTAAAGTGCTCATAACAAGACATGGAAACGCTCAGAAAGGACGCTGCCCCTCTTGTGGTTCTAAACATTCTGTTCTTCAACAATTAGAAAATAAAGCTGGAGGTAGGAGATAACTTACTGTCTAAGAAAGAGCTGTGATAAACAAAACTTGTAAAAGTTATTTTAATGCTAAATCTACATAACTGTTGATAATATGGTTTGAAGTATAATGTAACATATAAAAGGAATTTTATAAATGGATGAGGCATTTTGTAAGAAAAAAATTATTAGTAATCTAAAACCATAATTCCCAGTGATATCAATGAATCTGTAAAGGTGGAAGAGAGGAAAAAGGAAAAATTATATATATATATGTATAATTATCTGTACCTATATATATGCACACATATATATACAAAATATATGTATACAAAAATTATATATATAATTGTCTGTACACACATATATATATGTCGGCACCCATTAGCAGTCACTCCCTAGTTCTAATTTCTGTCCCTTTAGATTTGTCTATTCTGAACATTTCACATCAATGGAGTCATGTAACATGTCCTTTTTTATTACTGACTTTTTTCACATAGATAATGTTTCCAGGGTTCATCATGTTGTAGCATGCATCAGCACTTCATTTGTTTTTATGGCTGAGTAATATTCCATTAAATGGATATACCACATTTTATTTATCCACTCATTAGCTGATGGACATTTGGATTATTTCCATCTTTTGGCTATTATGAACAATGCTGTTATGAATATTTGTGCACAAGTTTTTATGTGGACATACGTTTTCAATTCTCTTGGTTATATCCTAGGAGTGGTATATGTCAGCACGGTCATATGCAAACTCCATGTTTAACATTTCAAGAACTGCCAAACTGTTTTCCAAACAGGCTGTACCATTTCACATTCCCTCCAGCAATGCATCAGGGTTTCAATTTTTCTATATCCGTGCCAACATTTGTTATTGTCTGTTTTTTTTTATTATAACCATCCTATTGGGTAAGAAGTGGTTTTCACTTGCATTTTCCAAATGGCCAATGTTTTGCAATTTTTCGAAAGTGCATATTAGCCATTTGTATATCTTCCTTGGAGAAATGTCCATTCAGATCCTTTGCCCATATTTTTTCTTCTGGTCAATAAATGAGGTTTATTTTTCTAAACTCATGAAAATCAAGCTAAGTTTATACAGTTCTTCACGTGTTGTTTAAATCTAAATTATTTTTAAAAACAGAATTATATGCAAGTGAAGAGCTAAGAGAAATTCTTTTTGAAATACATTTTCCATGTTATCCTTTTCTGAAAAAAAATGATAATGACTTAACAAACCAAAAAGTTCAGTAACACCTTAAATGAGTACTAACAAGCAATTCTTGAGCTATCACTATTTACAGCAGCAGACACAAATCTATTTTTTGACTAACAAATTACATTTATTTAAAGTGTATAGCATGGTGATTTGACATACATATACTTTGTGAAATGATTATCACAATCAGCTTAATTAACACATCCATCATTTCACATAGTACCTTTTTTCTGTGTGGCGAGAACACTTAAGGTCTACTCTTTTAGCAAATTTCAAGTACAAACACAGGATTATTAACTATAGTCACCATGTTGTACATTAGATCCCCAGAGCTTAGTCATCTTATAACTGAAGGTTTGTACCCTTTGACTAGCATCTCCCCATCTCCCTCACCCCCCAGCCTCTGGTAACCACTATTCTACTTTCTGTTTCTATGTGTTCAAATTTTTTTTTAGATCCCACATATAAGTGAGATCATACAGTATTTGTTTTTCTCTGTCTGGCTAATTTCACTTAGGATAATGTCCTTTAGGTTCATCCATGTTGTAAATGGCAGGATTTCCTTCTTTCTTATGTATGAATAATATTCCATTATATGCATGTATATAGATAGATAGATAGACAGATATAGATATAGATAGACCACATCTTCTTTATCCATTCACCTGTCAACAGACATTTAGGTTGTTTCTGCATCCTGGCTATTGTGAATAATGCTGCAATAAACACAGGAATGCAGATATCTCATTTCCTCAGATACATATCCAGAAGTGGGATTGCTGGACCACATGGTAGTTCTACTTTTAATTTTTTGAGGAACCTCCATACTGTTTTCCATAGTGGCTGCATTAATTTATATTCCCACCAGTAGTGCTCCAGCATTCCCTTTTCTCCACATCCTCATCAACACTTGTTCTCTCTTGTATTTTTGATAATAGCCATTCTAACAGATATGAGTTAATATCTCCCTGTGGTTTTGATTTGCATTTCCCTGATGATTAGTGATGTTGAACATCTTTCCTTGTACCTGTTGGCTATTTGTATGCCTTCTTTGGAAAAATGTCTATTTGGGTCCTTTGCCCATTTATTAATTAGATTGTTTTTTGGCTATTGAGTTGTACAAGTTCTTTATATATTTTGGATATTAACCCCTTATCAAACATATGGTTTGCAAACATTTTTTCCCATTCTGTAGGTAGCTTTTTTGATTTTGCTGAGTGTTTCTTTTGCTGTGCAGAAGTTTTTTAGTTTGATGTAGTCCCACTTGTTTATTTTTGCTTTTGTTGGTTGTACTTTTGGGATCATAGCCAAAGGATCATTGCCAAGACGCACATCAAGGAGCTTTTTCCCTATGTTTTCTTCTATTAGTTTTACAGTTTCAGGTCTTACATTTAAGTCTTTAATCTATTTCGAGTTATTTTTGTGAGTGGTGTAAGACAGAGGTCCAATTTGATTACTTTGCATGTGACTATCCAGTTTTCCAAACATCATTTATTGACAAGACTATCCTTTCCACATTGTGTGTTCTTGGCACCCTTGTCAAATATTAGTTGACCATACATGTGTGAGTTTTTATCCAGGTCCTCGTTCTTTTCCATTAGTCTATTTATCTGTTTTTATGCCAGAACCACACTGTTTTAATTACTATGGCTTTGTAATATAGTTTGAGATCAGGAAGTGTGATACCTCAGCTTTGTTCTTCTTTCTTGGGATTGCTTTGGCTCTTTGGATTCTTTTCTGGTTTCATACGAATTTTAGGAATGTTGTCTCTATTTATGTGGAAAAATGTCATTGGAATTTTGGTAGAGATTGCACTGAATTGGTAGATCACTTTGGGTAGTATGGACATTTGAATAATATTAATTCTTCTAATCCATGAACACAGGTTATCTTACCATTCATTTGTGTTTTCCTCAATTTCTTTTACCAATGTCTTATAGTTTTCAGTGTATAGATCTTTCACCTCCTTCATTAAATTTATTCCTAAGTATTTCATTACTTTTGATGCTATTGAAAATGGAATTGTTTTCTTTACTTCTTTTTCAGAGTTTATTGCTAGTGTATAAAAATGCAACTGATTTCTGTATGTTGATTTTGTATCCTGCAACTTGACTGAATTTGTTTATTAGTTCCAACAGCTTTTTAGTGGAGTCTTTAGAGTTTTCTATATATAAGATCATGTCTTCTGCAAACAAATCAGTTTTACTTATTCCTTTCCAATTTGGATACCTTTTATTTCTTTTTCTCACCTAATTGCTCTGGCTATAACTTGCAGCTCTATGTTGAATAAGAATGGTGAGAGTGGGCACCTTTGTCTTGTTCCTCGTCTTAGTGGGAAAGCTTTCAACCTTTCACCGTTAAGCATGATGTTAGCTATGGTTTTGTCATATATGGCCTTCCTTATGTTGAGGTACGTTCTTTCTATACCCAATTTATGTAGAGCTTTTATTATGAAAGGATGTTGAATTTTGTCAAATGCTTCTTCTGCATGTATTGAGATGATCATATAATTTTTATCCTTCATTCTGTTAATGTGGTGTACTACATTTATTGATTTGCTTATGTTGAAACATCCTTGCATCACAGGGATAAATGCAAATTGATCATGGTATATGATCTGTTTAATATGCTGTTGAATTCAGTTTGCTAGTATTTTGTTGAGAATTTTTGCCTCTATATATTCATCTAGGATATTGGCCTGTAGTTTTCTTTTCTTGTGGTGTCCTTATCTGGCTTTGGTATCAGGGTAATGCTGGCCTTGTAAAATGAGTTTGAGAGTATTCTCTTTAATTTTGGGGAAGAGTTTGAGAAGGATAGGTAGATGTTTGGCAGAAATGTTTGGCAGAATTTGTCAGCGAAATCATCTGGTCCTGGGCTTTTCTTTGTTGAGGGTTTTTGATTACTGTCTTAACCTCTTTACTTGTATTGCTCTGTTCAAATTTTCTATTTTTTCATGATTCAGTCTTGGTAGGTTGTAAATTTCTAGGAATTTGCCCATTTATTCTAGGTTATCCAATTTGTTGGTACATAATTGTTCATAGTAGTCTCTTATTATCCTTTGTATTTCTGTGGTGTCAATTGTAATGTCTCCTCTTTTGTTTCTGATTTTATTTGTCTTCTCTTTTTTTCTTATTCTAGTTAAACATTTGTCAATTTTGTTTATCTTTCTGAAACACCAGCTCTTAGTTTTGTTGATCCTTTCTACTGTTTTTCTAAGAAATCCACTTTACATATAAAGACACAGATTAAAAATAAAAGAATGGAAAAAAATATACCATGCTAACACTAATCAAAAGAAAGCTGGAATAGCTACATTAATTTCAGCCATATTAACTGCAGACTTCAGTGCAAGAAAAATTATCAGGGATAAAGAGGGCATTACATAATGATAAAGCAGTCAATTCTCCAAGAAGACACAGCAATCCTTAATGTGTATGCTCCTAACAACAGAGCGTCAAAATACATGAAGCAAAAACTGACAGAACTGCAAGGAGAAAAAGATAAATAAACTATTGTAGCTAGAAACTTCAACACTCCTCTATCAGTAATTGACAAGTTCAGCAGGCAGAAAATCAATAAGGATATAGTTGAACTGAACAGCACCATCAATCAACTCGATCTAGTTGACATTTATGGAATACTTTATCCAATACAGCAGAATGTACATTCTTCTCAAGCTTTGATGGAACATTTATCAAGATCTGGGCCATAGAACACACCTTAACAAATTTAAAAGAAAACAAATCATACAAAGTACGCCTTCAGACCACAATGGAATTAAACTAGAAACCAATACCAGAAAAGAGAGTTGGAAAACCCCAAAACACTTGGAGATTAAACAGTATACCATTAAATAACTCAAGAAAGTCTCGAGAGAAATTTAAAAATATTTTTAACTAAATGAGAGTGAAAATTCAACTTATCAAAATGTGTGGGATGCAGCAAAAGCAGTGCTTAGAGTGAAATTTATAGTGTTGAATGCATGTATTAGAAAAGAAGAAAGAACTAAAGTCAATAATCTAAGCTTCCATTTTAGGGATTTAAGATTAGATCAGAGAAGGAAGGGCAAATTAAATCTAGTGTAAGCAGAAGAAGAGAAATAATAAAAATTAGAGCAAAAACCAATGAAGTTGAAGATAGGAAATCAATAGAGAAAATCAATAAAACCAAAAGCTGGTTCTTTGAAAAGATCAATACAATTTATAAACTTCTAGCCAGGTTAAGAAAAAAGAGAGAATAACGAATAACTAAGAAAAAGAGAGAGAATAACAAATTACTAATATTGGAAATGAAAGAGAGGCCATAACTACTGATCCCATGGAGACTAATAAGATAACAGAGGAATATTATGAACAACTCTATGCCCACAAATTTAATAACCTAGATGAAATAGACCAGTTACTTGAAAGTCACAATCTAACAAAACTCACACAAGTAGAAATAGATAATCTGAACAGGCCTACACCTATTAAAGAAATTGAATCAATAATTAATAACTTTCCCAAACAGAAAGCACCAGGCCCAGATGGGTTCATTGGTGAATTCTACCTAACATTTAAGGAAGAAATGATACCTATGCTCTACAATCTCTTTCAGAACTGCAATTGATTTTGCATATTGATCTTGTACTCTGCAACCCTGATGAATTTGTTTTATTAGTTCTAATAGATTTTTACTGGATTCCTTAGGATATTTTTACTTACTTCTTTCCAATCTGGATGCTCTCCCTCCCTCTCTTCTTTCTTTCTTTTCTCCCTCTCTTCTTTCTTTTCTCCTTTGTTTCTTTTCTTTCCTTCCTTCTTTCCCTTTCCTTCCTTCCTTCCCTCCTTTCTTCCTTTCTCTTTCTTTCCTTCCTTCCTTCTTCCTTTCCTCCCTTCTCTCTCTCTCTCTTTCACCTAATTGCCCTGGCTAGAACCTCCAGTACAATGTTGAATACAAAAGGTGAAAGTGAACACCCTTGTCTTGGGGAAAGCATTCAATCTTTTCACCGTTAAATATGTCGTTAGCTTTGGGGTTTTCATAGATGCCCTTTATCAGGTTGAGGAAGGTTCCTTCTATTCCTACTCTGTTGAGTGTATTCATCATGAAAGATTGTTGGATTTTTGTCAAATGCTTTTTCTATGTCTACTGGGACATCCATGTGGCTTTTGTCCTTTATTCTATTGATGTAGTATATTATATTAACTGCTTTTTAAATGTTAAACCAACCTTGAATTCCTGGGATAAATCCCACTTGGTTATGTTTTATATGTTGCTGTATTTGGTTTGCTAGGATTTTACTGAGGATTTTGTATACATATTTATAAGCTATTGGCCTGTAGTTTTGTTTTATTGTGATATTTGACTCGTTTTGCTATCAAAGTAATACTGGCTTTGTAGAATGAGTTGGGAAGTGTTCCCTCCTCTTCAATTTTTTGAAAGAGTTTGTGAAGAATTGATATTAATTCTTTTTTAAATATTTCATAGAATTCACCAGTGAAGCCATCTTGGCCTGGGCTTGTCTTTGAGGGCAGTTTTTTGATTACTAACTTAATCTCTTATTTATTCAGATTTTCTATTTCTTCTTGAGTCAGTTTCAATAGTTTGTGTCTTCTAGGAGTTTGTCCATTTCATCTAAACTATCTAATTTGTTGGCATTCTCTTGAATATTTTAAAATGAATATATTAGTTTTATTTTTCATTAAAATAGTAATACACAAATACATTCTTAATTTTCAAAATTCAAGCATGTAGAGGTATTTAATGCATAAATATACATATTCAAACATATAAGCATTCAATTGATATGTATGCAAACATACATGTTTTACACAAATGGTATCATATTCCACATATGCTTCTGTAAACTAAAGGCTTTTCCACTAGTCTACACAATCCTACTTAATCAGAGTATGGAATAATTTATTTTATTTATTTATAAATACTTAGTATTAAAATGTATTTTAAAACTACAAAAAGATATCATAGATAAATATTTAGTGGCATGCAAAATGTTCATGCTATCTCTCTGTTCAGTGAAAAAAAATAGGTTACAAAGCAGTATAATCATGAGAAACTCATTTTTATTTTAAAAAATTAAAGGAAGACATTGGAAGTATACACATCTATACACATATCAACAATAAGATTGAGTAATAGGTTTATCGGAGATTCTTCCTTTCTTTGTGATTTTCATATTTTAAAATATCTGTATGTATATGTATATATGTTTGTGTGTATGTATTTCCTATATAAGTAAGTAAATGCTGCATACATATATACAAAACAAGAACAGCAAACAGAAACCATAAAACAAGATGATAGGTACTTTCAAGAGTGTCTCCCTTACAGAAAAGTGGAAGGTTTAAATTCTTCAATTTAAAAATAAAGATTCTCATATTAGGTAAAAAATAAAAAGCAAAATTCAGTTATATTATGTTTATAAGAGGCACACATAAGTTAAAATGACAAAAGAAGGTTAAATATAAAGAAATAGCAAAGATACACAAGGCAATACAATACAAGGAAAGCATGGATGACACTGTCACTATCGGACCAAAAAACAATCCAACTCCAAAAACATAAACAAGGATAAAAATGGATATTTTTAATAAAAAAGTAATAATTCTCAAAAATATAACACTTAAGTTTTATGCACTATAAAGCAGTGAACTATATAAAACAAAAACTATTAGAAACACAAGGAAATTTGGTGAGATTCAATTATTGTGGGAGCTGTTAATGCACATCTTTCAAAACAAATAAAAAAGGTCAACAAAAAGTAGGGAAGAAGAAAATGAGATGAATAATATAATCAGTGAGCCTTTCTGAGTAAAAGAACTGTTTTTATGCATTTACAAACTATGATTAGAGGCAGAGCATGAGAGAGTTTGCAGTGGAAGGGGAACAGCTCACTGATGGAATCTGGGGTTCCGGCACTGAAGAGTTCAAATGTCAGCCAAATTTAGGGGCCCTCAGCTGCTGGGCTGAGTCAGGGGCAACATTCTGGGTTGAGAAAGTGCGTCTGACTTGAGAGGGTCACAGTTCTTGACAGGTTCCTGACAACAAGGACTGAACAAGGGGCCAAAGGAGAAGACATGAGCTGGGGTGCCAAAAAGGGTTTCTTCGGAATCATACAATCAGTTGTCTGAATTGAGACAAGGTCACAAAGAGACTAGCCACAAATGCGACCTAAAGCTAAACTATAAAACGTGGGATTAGAGCTAATTAAACCCATTCACTCCCCATTCATTGATTCATTCTTTCATTCAAGCAAATATTCATTGAGTTCCTAGTCAAGCGCTAGGCTGGATGCAGAGGTATAATGGCACATAAAACAGACAGCCACTGTTTTGACTCCGTGTAACCAACATCCAGCGCTAACCAGCAATTCCCCCCTCCAGATCCACAGTAGAATCGCTGGGTAAGCTTTTACAACAACGCCAATGGCCAGATCCCAGTGCAGAGATTTTGAGTTAATTGGTCTAGGATGGGCCCAGGCACCCATATTTTTAAAAAGTTCCTCAGGTTAACTCATATATGTGGTCAGGATTGAGAAAAATTGCTCTAAATGAAATGGGACCTAGTAACCAGAGCTAGGGTTGGGCTTAAAGTGAGTGTAAGCAACTCCAGGTGCAAGTAACGGGACTACTGTAGTTGGAAAATCGGGCAGCTCTTGAGAGCTTCATCACTCAAGAAACTCTTTCGAAGTCTTCAATTATCCTCTTCTCCCCTCTACTGTAGATTCCTGGGATACCCTCCCATTTTCTTTTAGCACCTGGTTCAAATTTTCTCTCTCCAATCCAGCTTGTCCTGATCCCATGTAACTTCCACAGCCATGCTGATGACTCTTGCAGCACGCTGGCTTCCTGCTTCCTCAGCCTCCACACCTGCAGAAACATTCACTCTCCTTCTTCTGTTCTTACTGACCAGCTTAGGCAAACCTTGTACCTAATCATCTATGAAAACTGCTTGAAACTCCTGTAGGAGCTTAGAGCTGAGGGAATCCTTTTTTCCCCTAAACTTAGCACAAAACAGGGGAAGGGGAGGTTGATTCTTGGCATCCCGACCTGAAATTCCGAGTAAATTTTTCACAGAAACTGTTACGTACTCCCAAGGACATTATAGGTTAAACGTGTTTGGTGAACTGGCCTTGAAATCTAACTTTTCTATTATGCTGCTTCTTTAGTAAAATGCATTCCACATTCAAAACAACCAACCTACAAATGAACTGTTGACAAACAACCTATTCATCTCTCTGAGAACGTTCTGTGTATCATATTCTTGCCAGTGTTTGACGTGACAGTATCACTTGTATGAAGATGAATTACGAGCAAAGGACAGAGCCAGGGGACCCCCCAAGAAGTTTTAGTCTACAGATATAAAGTCACAAAAGTCTCCAGCTGGAAGCATATATCCTGGACGTTTCTATTTAACCAACAGCTGCTTCTAGCCTCTGAAGAGTGATATACCACCCATCACTAATCACTTCTTCTCATTTTCTGGAGAAGGACCCAATCCATCCTTACTTTCAACTAAATGATGTTTTCACTGTCAGTCTTAATATTCAGTGAAATTACTATGGGACAACTACCCAACATTCATGTGCACCTACCACCTATGAGCTTGAGATGATCTGGTTCTTTGTTTTCGATTGGTTCTCTTTCTTCTCCTTTAATCCTTCCACACATCTCTCAGTGGTGAGTTCCTCTCCTCCCTCCTCTAACATTCTGTACAGGTCAACATGTGCCTATCATGTTCAAACACTTGAAGGGAAAATCATGTTCCTCCTCCTTTTCATAATATGAGCAAATGTTTCATGAAAGTAAACTAAGGAATAACTGGAACGCATTGAAAACTTATGGTGGTATAAACACCTTTTTACAAAAATCTCTGTTCTTTGGCCAGAGGCAGAGACGGAGTGGGGATGGGGAGTGTTTTATATGTATATATACGTATATATATGTGTGTTTGTGTATATATATATATATATATATATATATATGTATGCGTGTATATATATAGATCTTTCCTTTTCTCTGATTATAACTGCAATACATGTTCTTCTAAATTAAACTAGAATTTTACAGGAAAATGTAAGGAAGATAATAAAATCACCTGTAATACCACTCTGCAGTAATACCATTAACATTTTGATGTACTTACTTGTGGACTTTTTTCTATGTAGAGAGAGTGTGGTGGACACTCTCTATTATTGGACACTTAGGCTGTTTCCTTTTTGGGGGGGGAAGGGGTACAATATAAAAAAATACAGTATAAAAAAATTTAAAAGGCTTCATGAACATTCTTTCACATTAATCTCTGAATATTTTCTTTATAAAGTCTGCCAAAGTGGAATTATTGGATTAGGCAATTACCAAATTGCTCTTCAGGAAGATGACATCAGTTTATATTCCCACTAGTAATATTTGAGAGTAAATATCACCCCATACTCTTGAAGCTCTGATTTTTTTGTTAAACATTTTTGTAATTGACATCATTTGCATTTCTACGATTAATAGTGAGGCTGGACTTTTGCAAATCCATATTGGCCTTTAATAGTTCTTCTGTTCTCCTTTGTCCTTTTTTATTAGGGTACTCCTCTAAATAAGAGAAAGAACAGTGTAGTGTACTGAAAACCTTGATTCCAATGCAAAAAAGAGACAGAGTGTCAGAAGAGAACAATATTGAAGGAGTTATGCTTTGTTTTGTTTGTTTTTTTTTTTAGGACAAGATGATTTGAGCTCATCTTCAGGCTGTGGGGAAGAAGCAAGCAGAATCAATGAGCTTCAGAATTCACAAATTAAGAGTAAATAAGTGATGCAATAACATTGTATAGGAGCAGATTTGATGGGATTATTAGAAGAAAGAGCATCTCTCCTTTCAGTCATGAAGGAAAGGAGGTGGTGTGGGCAGAGAAGTTTGTAGTTACAGGAGGGAAGAGCTGAAAGAACTCAAGCTTCATAGCCTCAAATTTCCTCATGAAATAGGAGGCAAGATTATTGCTGAGAGAGAAAAGGGTGGTAGAAAAGGAGATTTGAGAAAAGTGATAAAGATGTAAAGGACTGCGGAATACTGCCAAGACGTGATCTGGAATTGAAGACCATAAATATCTAGTGGCAACTATCCCATAATTATACTCTTTCCTTCGGCAGGGCCATGCAGCCTGGGTAAAGGAGCTCAACTGAAAGCAGATGGTTGGGGACTTTCTGGGGAATTCAAGATAATGAAAACAAGTCCGGAACCCAGAGGGCACTGGCAAAAATGACAAAATGGTCACCATAGAGTCTAGGACGGATGAAGAAGAAAGTAAAACAATGAGGGGTGTAATAGACTGGGAAGAAAAGGAAAGGGCCAGGACCTGGAGGTTGAAGAAACCCTGCTGTTGGCTGGACTGTCCACAGGATCACTGCGATCACCCATGAAGATGGCAAGAATTAGAGTGGAAGACTGAAATCCTCCATAAATGAAGGGCAGCACCAGGGAACTGACAGATCATGACAAAAGGCAATAAGTAGTCGAATAAGATGGTAAACCTCAAAAGAGGAGTTCTCACATGAAAAAGGAAAACTGAGGCTCTGAAAGAGCTGACAGAGAGTTATTACTCACACTGCCTCTAGTGCGGAGAAAAACTGCCACTGCAGGACAGACCTCGGGAAAGAGACAAATCTCAAAGCAAGGAAATGAAGGAAACATTCTGTGAAGAGATTTGAGGATGAAAAAGAATGTATTTACAATGGAATGAGCCCTCCAAAGAACACAGTAAAAACGGCTGCAGGGCTAGCAAGAAAGAAGCATGACTAATAAACTACAGAGGAACACGGGCTAAGAAAGGAGCACCAGAGGACAGTTAAGCACAGTTCGAGGGGGAGGCTTCTGTAATGCACATTTGACTGGAGACTCGACATAATGCCTGTCAGTCTTCCCATAACAAGAAAAACATTCAAATACATGGCCTCAGATGGGTCGTTAACGCACTATTTACTAGGAGAAGAAATCAACCCTTAAGAGCACATGAATTGGTACTAGGACAGAAGAATAGAGGGCTGGATGATCAGTGCCAGGGCTCCCATTTTTTTTTATAACTTTGTTTGGGATTTTTTGGGGGAGGAGGATTGGCCCTCAGCTAACATCTGTTGCCAATCTTCCTCTTTTTTGCTTGAGAAAGATGGTCCCTGAGCTAACATACGTGCCAATCTTCATCTACTTTGTATATGGGATGCCGCCACAGCGTGGCTTGATGAGCGGTGTGTAGGTCTGCTCCTGGGATCTGGACCCACAAACCCTGGGCTGCCAAAGTGGAGGGTGCATACTTAATCACTATGCCACTGGGTGGGCACTGTTTTATTTTTTGCTCACAATATTCAAACAAAAAGGCTTTTCTTTTCTTTTATAAAAGTACCTGTATAAAAGTTTGCTCAATTCAATTGAATTATGCAGGTGTATTTAGATACATTAATCATTAATTTCTCAAAATTCATTTTATTTCAGAATCCATTTGTGATAACACTGAAACATGGGGCCATTTCATAGCATGGTGCCATCTGGGCAGCACACAAGGAAGCTGGTGGAAGAGACAGTGGGAGCTGATCTCTGCTCAGCTCCCTCACTCCCAGGTCGGTGGACTTGCCTAGAACAGAAAAGTCATTCAGCCCCAGTTTTGGGGGAAGGGGGGCTTTTTTGCATGTGTGTGAAGAAGATTAGCCCTGAGTTAACACCTGTTGCCAGTCCTCCTCTTTATTCTGAAAAAGATTGGCCCTGGGCTTAACATCCGTGCCCACCTTCCTCTACTTTATATGGGACGCCGCCACAGCATGGCTTGATAAGCAGTGCTTAGGTCCATGTCTGGGATCCGAACCTGCAAACCCCAGGCCCCCAAAGTGGAGCATGCGAACTTAACCATTATGCCACCGGGCCAGCCCCAGGAAAGGGGACTTTTCCTAATTCACTGGCCCAAGGACGGCACCATTTTCAAATGGACACAAAGGCATTGTGTAAAACAGCAGAGGCCTTTCCTAAGTATACAAATAATCCAGGGGAATGTATTGTCAAAGTCTTAAAGAATTAATTTCTTAATTATGTGAACTAATGTTTTCTGAATTTTTTTTGACAAGAGTAAGCACAGTTCAAGGTTCTGCTCTCCTTTGCTAATATTTTCCCCAAGAATTAAAAAATCACATTATCAGTCTACTTCCTTAGTCTGAGTCACTAAAATTATTGATTCCATTTACTACTCAGTCACACTCAAAAATACTTCCATCATATTTTTATAATGTTGGGTGTGAAGAACAATTTTCTTAACATAATCTCAAAGTAAATATCATAAAAGAAAAGACTGACACACGCTACTCAAAGAAATTTTTAAATTTCTGTAGAGAAAAAAAAATCTTAAAGTTAAACATCAAGCAATCAATTCGGAAAAATATTTAACATGTTACCATTATTTTTTATCAGCAGCAGCACCACTAATGTGTACCAAGCACTTTCCTAAGTGCTTTAACTATATATTATATTTAGTCCTCACAATGTTGAGGTAGGCATTATAAGTGTTCTTGTTTTACAAATGAAGAAGCTAGACTCAGAGAGATTACATTATTTATCCCAAAAGATACAGTGCTTAAAAGATAGAGCCAGGAGTCAAATGAAGGTCTGACTCAAACCCTGCTCTTACTCCTAGCCTCACCTCCCCCCCAAAAAATGTTAACAAGCAACTCACAAAAGAAGAATTATAAATGATCGATAATATATAAGAGGAAAAATGTTCAACCTCTCTAGTCATTGAAAATGTGAATTAAAACAATGAGATCCTACTTTTCACCTATCAGATTGGTAAAGAAAATAACAGTATAGTAATACTCATAGCTGGTCAGTATGTCCAGAAAAAAAAAAATACTATATACAGCTGGTGAGAGTATAAATTGGCACAATCTTTCTGGAAGGCTATTTCACAATAAAACTCAAAAGTCTCAAAAATGTGCAGACTCATTACCCTTTATTTTCATTTATTTTATTTTTATTTATTCGCATTGCCAAATTTTCCCCTTATTTTTCTTTGTTTATTGCCCTACATTCTCAAACTATATTCTTTGTTGTGTCTAACGAACTCCCTGAATGCTTTTAAGTGAGATACTGATATTGTGCTGTAATCCTGTCATCCATTAGCTCTACAATAGCCTTACACAAATAAACCCAAAAGTTGAAATAATGAGATAAGACTGAGAAATATCAGAAAATATAGTCTATATTAAATGCACATATATCTGCCTAACAGATAATTCTATTCCTTCACTTACAACAAAACTGACATGAAAGGTCTTTGCCACATTAATCTTTGTGAACTTGGAAAATAAAGTGAGATCCTCTCATTTTTGAATGGTTCTAATGTTGTTAATTTAGCTAAGTATCCAAATATGGATAATGATATTTTAAAAGTGGTGCAGGGGCTGGCCCTGTGGTGTAGTGGTTAAGTTCAACGTGCTCCACTTCAGTGGCCCAGGTTCACAGGTTCAGTTCCCAGGCACAGACCTACACCACTCATCAGCAGCCATGCTGTGGCGGTGACCCACATACAAAATAGAGGAATATTGGCACAGATGTTAGCTCAGAGCTGATCTTCCTCAAGGGGAAGACTGGCAACAGATGTTAGCTCGGGGCAAATCTTCCTTAACAACAACGACAAAAAAAGTGCTGCAACTTGAACTCTGATTTGATCAGAGATAATAATGTATCTTTAAAATTTACTTGTCATGTATTTAATGTAAAAATACTCTTAAAGCAAAACTCAAGAATTATAAAGGCCAAATTCAAGATATAACATGAAAAAAATGCATATTTAATACATTTAACCAGTATCATATTTAATATGCTCCTCTTTAATACTGGGTATTGGTTGCATAGAAAGAATGCTCACAAAGTATTTGTTGAAGTGCATATTTTTTACTGTATGGCACCTAACAAATTCCTTTTTTTCTCCTCCAAGAGGAAATTCTTAGCAAATGAATTATAAAGTAAATTCAAATCATACCTATAAAAAAGTTTAGCATTTAAAAGAAAAATATAAAGTCCACCTTAGTGGAAGCATATGCAAAGATCTTAGAACAATATAAATTCTCTTCACCAACTTCCACGATTGAAAAATAAATGCTTAATGGTGTGTCTTGAATCCTTGAATCCTTTTTAATACTAGAAGTAGTGTGAATAGATAATCTCTACATAGAGTAACTCAGTTTGCTATCTAGAACCTCTTCCGAAGGAATGAGTACTACAGCACAGAAGTACTACAGCAACATGACAAATAGATCTAAGCAAGACCAGGACACAAGGAACAGTGATGAGTAAATAAACACGTCAAACTGAATAGTTGCATCTAAACAGTAGTTAACAATGTGACTGTAAGGCTTAATAGAATTCTTAAGAAATGATTTTTAAGAAAGTAGAGGCATACTGAGAAGTATTATAGAAATTCTGGATTGGAGGCAACATAAGGGCGTATGGGCCAGAGACAAATTAAGAGTATTCAAGTTCTTATATTGGGAGAAGCATAAGGAGGTTATAGATTTTCCCAACATTAACAGAAAAATACAAGGTCAAATATGTCTCTTAAAATTAAATAGTAGACAGGGCTGGCCCGGCAGCGTAGCGGTTTAGTTCGTGCTTCGGCAGCCCGGGGTTCGCAGGCCCGGATCCCGGTCGCCCGCGGACACACTGCTTGTCAGCCAGGCCGTGGCGGCGTCCCATATAAAGTAGAGGAAGATGGGCACGGGTGTTAGCCCAGGGCCAGTCTTCCTCAGCAAAGAGAGGAGGATTGGCAATGGATGTTAGCTCAGGGCTGGTCTGCCTCACACACACAAAAAAAATTAAATGGCAGACAAACAGAATAGTATGTTTAACTTATAACTAGAAGTTTTTTTAAAAAGGTGAAAATTTAAGCAATCAAACCAAAGGAGAGAAACGGATCACAAGGACAAGCATAATAAAGAGAAAACAAGATGCCAGGAACAATACCAAATATATCAGTTTTCATACGAAATGTAAGTAAGCAAATACAAGCAATTAAAGATTAACTCATTTGGCATTAGCTTAGTAAACATTTATTCAGTCATCACTTGTGACCTAACTGTGCTTAGTGCTGGGGATAAATGTAACAGAGAAATGAAACAGGGCCTCTGCCCCTCAAGAGTCCATAGTATAGGAAGGTAAATAAAGTTATTTTATTCCATTTTGTGGGGTTTCAAAGTTAGAAACAATTAAAATAAGGTAACATATTCCTTTTCCTATATGGAATTATAAATTCATATATACAGCTTTCTAGAAAACTGTGCTATAAGATATTTGATTAAAGATTAGCTTCGGATTTCCGTCAGAAATCAATGCAAGTTTTCATAAAAATGCTATGCCAGTGCGGATGGAAATTAAGAAGCACTGAAATTAAGAAGCACTGTAGGGGTGGAGGGTAGGGTGATTCCTTGAAGTAGACACAATCAGAAAAATTTATCCAGTTTTTAAAGGGGTTTAATACCAGTTCCTATAATTTGCAACATATTTTTGCTTTGGTCTCATCCACCCTCCTCCTTCTCCCACCAAACAGAACTTGCATCACGAGGCTTTCAAAGACAGAGTGATGTGTTTGTTTAAGATGAATGGTATCTTTAGACATAACAGACTTTCTTCCATTTGCCATTTTATGTAGTATTTACACATAACCTCAGTGACAGAGAAAAACGAGGGATTAAAAAGACTTCCTCTAGGTAAATATGACAGAGACTGAATACACATCATTATCTTTGGATAAAAAAAGACAGAACAACTAGAATCAATGGGCAAAACTCCGGTAATAGTTATACTTGCCACCTATTTATACACATAGAAAACATTTATAGTTAAACGTTCTAAAATGGCCTATTTCCAAGTGATGGAGATCTGCCTAGTTGTAAAGATAAACTAAAAAACTACACATTGACTAAAGTGCTAATTGAAAACAATAATCTTAGCTCTTTTATGCTGAACCTAATTAATACTAACACTTTAATTAATGTATTTAAGAATAGCACGAAAGCTACATTTTAGTCAAAATTTGTTTTTAATTTATGTTGTTTTGGCTAAAAAGTAGGCACAATTTGATAAAGTAAAACATAACTTCAAGTGGATTATGAATGATATATTTTTCCTGTAATATTTTACTAGTTATAAATTTTAGAGCAGAAACTTAAGATAGCACTCACTAAAAACAGAATGTGAAAATATTTTAATCTTCTTCAGTCATTAATCATGTCATTTTTACCAGATTGCCCTGCTAAATCATGTGAAACAGATTAAAACGTTTTCTAAACCATAGCTTTCCTGTTTCTGATCATCCTATATAAAATCATCCTATTGACTCTTAGTGAGAAAAGCAGATAACAGATATAGACACTTTCATCTTTTTGTTACATAGACTCATGACTTGTGTAGTGACACATCATATAAACCAAAATTCATATAAATTGGAAAAATATCTTTTTGAAAATCATGCTGAAAGAGAAAGATTAGTAAATCTAGCAGTAAGAAAAATAAAGTAGAAAAGTAAGTTCCTACTAATCATTTTATACAAGACACAGTGTCTTTTAGATCTCTAATGGACAAATGGGAAGTATTTTGAAAGAATTTAAAAGATTACTTTCTTATAAACTGGTTACAAGATAGAGATGAGAACTGATCTAATTACTTTCCAAACTGGGCAATTTCTAAAAGGCAATTTAAAAAAATAATTGCCAGGACATGATCTACTGTGGATTTCTACAAAACAGATTAAAGTATTTTGAAAACCTTAGAAGATTATTTTCTTAAAAACTGGTTACAAAAAAGAGATTAGAATTAACTGCATGTAAGAATATAGTTAAGCAGTCTTGAAACACTTCCCCAAAATCTATAGAGCCATGTCTGTCAAGTAATAAAGTTGGTTATTATTGAGCTACGTATCTTCAAATTTAAAATAATCCTACTAACAATGCATCTTTGTTCATTTATATAATTTCTTACTTTAGGAAAAAAATATTTGTTTATCATTACTGTATTGTCACTCATATCACCAAGAAGTTTACAAATACTAAAATATTGTGAACAGTCACTGGCTGTTGACTCCACTGTTAAATCAACTGGATAATTAAACTGACACTGGTATCTGTGATTATCTTTCCCCTGGGTATGTGTAGGCACCAAACACAAAATAATCAGAAGCCTCCCTCGGCCTTGTTAACTACAAAATAAACAGAGGCAGAAGAGAGAAGCGACTGTCTTTCACACTTATCACAATCATGTAAGAATACCCTAATGGTAGTATATTTTTATGCAGAGAGTTAGTTCTGTTAGATACTAAATTATTCTAAAATAATTTACAAATATCTTGCCCAGGGCAATGTGCAAAGCTTTACCTGAGTGTGTAATCAACAAACATTTGTGGAATTGAACACAGTTACATTAAACTTCCAAACTATTGAAAAGATATTAATTTTGACATTAAAATTTCCCTTTTTATTCACTCATCCATTCATAAAAATTTATATCATTTTAACAAAACATCACAATGTGTAGTGCTATGAAGTTGCTTCCATATCTGACATAACTATATTTGCCAGTTTATAAAATTCTTAGGTTACATAAAATGCATACTAGCTTTACACAGAAAACTTTCGGAAAGAAAACTACTTCATCACGAATGAATTTAACAATTTTAAAACTGGATTTTGGGGGGAAATTTTTTATTCTTTTATATATTAACCTGTATACTGGAGACTAGGCAATTTTAAGTTCTAGATATGCAGTATCCTTCTGCAATGTTGAAAAAAATGAAATCACATAGCTAGAAAAATAAATATATTAGTAGATTGTTCAGAGTTAAAAAACCAACAAATTTCCTAATAAATAAATCAGCAAAAGTCACATATCTAGACAACATTTTAAGGAATACTGATTACTGAAAAGCAGGTCATGATAAAAAATAAACAGCAAATTTCAATATAGTATAATTTAAAAGGCAAATATATAGATAAAAATTAATATAAAGAAAGCCACAAAATACAATAAATTTGAATAAATTCCTACAAAGATGACTCTGATATATTACACTTGAATGAGTTTCAATGCCACTTTCATTCATACAGTAAAAGTATATTTTACTGACTATTAGTATACAACAACACAGGGGAAAAACTGAATTAATTTTCATAGAATATTACAGCACAGAAACAAATTTAAATTTAAAATATTCAAATAATAGCCCAAACCCTATTTTTGATTGGCTGGGGAACCCGAAGCTTATTGTTTTTGGTAGGAACACTACTGATGGGCTACAAACCTTGAATCTTTGCATTCTTGTTTTCTGCTGCAATGCTCTACCACAAAATATTTTCATTGTTGAAAATTTCATTGTTGAATTTTCTCATCTTTTACATCTCTCACCTTCTACATAATGGCCTTCCATCCATAATGTGAATGATTCGGATGCAAGGTAATTTATAGATACGTTTTGAAGAAAAATATTATTTTTATAAGTGGTAAATATTCTGTATTTTGGAAATGATGAAATACATATCTTTGCAAAATTTAACATCACTCCACTCATCATTCATTCACGCATCACTTTTTCAACAAACATTTCCACATGCTATTGTGTGAAAATATAACGTTTACTAAATGTCTTTAATATATATCAATTAAATATATCTTTAATTTCAACAAAAAAAGTACAACTATAATAGAAGATTACTAATTTGCAACATCTGAATACTGTATAGGCCACCTGGCCACTTAAGTTCTTAATTAAGGGACAGTATTTGAATCTCCAAAACATATATATTGAAAACTCACTAAAAGACTAGGGGTCATTAAGCAAATATTTATTTTAAATTTTTCATTTTTGATTCCTATCCAAGGAAATTAATGAAAAAATCAAAGGAACCTCTTGTAAAATGTTCTTTCCTACAGCATAATTCTATAATACAAAAGACAGGATCAAAAAATTATTGAGACATAAAAGGAAGTAAAAAGTCATTGCCATTCTAAACTATTTTCAATAGAATATTTTGACATAATATGCAACTGATAGCTTATTAATTGATAATTAATTAATAATTAATTAATAGCTTGCTTACAAAATTTGTACTTGTTCCTTAAATAAATATTTTCATACTGGAGCAAAATGTTAAAAATCTTAAGCCTGCAACAAAGTAATGTGTTTATGCAAAATTTTCTACACTTTGTAGTTGAATATATCTTATTTCTGCTCAGAAATGAGTGAGATATGTCAATTAACATAAATGGACAAATAATCTGTGTACTGTCCCCAAAGGTGACAATGACCACCAATTCGTTCCATTTGATGGATATCTACCAATATAAGGTGAACACTTTCACTTTCTATCGAAACTACAGTGAATGGTATTAATTGTATCATATTAATTTTGAACTATATTAAAAAGAAGGCACTGGTCCAAAACAAAACAATTATCAATTCTCCAGAGCCAATTAATTCTTCATCTTTCATTTCCTTACAACAAATCCCACATGAATATCTTTTTCAGCAGGTGATTTAATGCTGGGAGGATAATCTGTGTTTAGAAATTAAAATTCTACATCACCTGCAAAATCCATTTCTCAACAGACTACTGAATCTACTTTCTGGGGGAGAAAATTTCTACAACCAGGTGTGGCTGTGTGGACAAGCAGGTCATGTGTATGAGTAAAAACTGTCATATGTTTAAGTAAAAGAGTGTATGAGTAAAAATTCATAAATTTTTTTTATCACATCAACTCATATTCTAGGTTTTATTTATTGCATAATGGTTAAGACTGTGGGCTCTGGAATCAGGCTATTTAGGATCAAATCCCAGTTCTGTCACTAATTACATGACTTTAGGCAGAATATCCAACCTTTCTGTGCCTTAGTCTACTCATTTATAAAATGGGAATAATAACGTATGGTTCATACAGATTAAATGAGTTAGTAAATATAAAGCATGCAATACAGTGCCTGTTACATAGTAAGCATAAAGTCAGTGTTAGCAATTGTTACTTTTATGATTATTATCTACAGAGTTAGGTCCAAATTCTTTAACCCGTGGTCTCTAATAAATTCCCAACTACACCACTACTCCCCAACAAAAATTCTCCAGCTCTGGCAAGTTGGTTTACTTACTGTTCCCCAGCTATATTTTACACCCTTGCCTCTGTGCCCGACGTTAAGTGGCTCTCTATTTAAATTGATCTCCCTCTTTATATCTATCCAAATTTTACCCTGGAAGATCCAAGTTTTACCTCCAGCAAGGAACCTCCCTAATCAATCATTGTAGCCTAAAGTAATTCCCCTTCGAAATTCCACCGAGCCTCCACTAGTGGAACGACTTGTATTGTCCTGCACTTACAGACACCTCCGTGTGTTTGCGTATCTCATCTTCTCAGTGTGATTCTACACTCCACGAGCACAGGAACTGTGTCATACTCATAACCCCTCCACCAAGTCTTAAACAGAGTAAGTGTTCTACACGCACCTGCAATGTGACTGACTGACCGTGCAGAGTCAAAGTAAAAATGTCTACATCCTGGCTCAGTACATTAACAACGGTATTCTGGGCCTGAGAATGTCAGAAATAGAGACTGCTCAGTACACACAACTGTATGAATGGTAGCCAGCTGTGCACCAAAATATGCATCCCAACTATACTACTCAGTAATAACTCCTGGTATTTACAAAGAACGTGAATAAATCTCAAAAACATTATATGGGGCAAAAGATACCACACACAAAAGAGTGCATTCTGTATGATACTATTTTATATGAAGTTCGAGAACAGACTAATCAATGGTGATTGAAGTCAGAATAGTGGTTGCTTCTGGGGAGTGGGGATTGAATGAAGGAAAATATGAGGGAACATTCTAGGGTAATGGAAATGTTCTATATCTTGATCTATATATTGACCTTGTTCTATATCTTAATTTTAGTATGCTGAAGTAGTATGTTAAACCATTAAAATTTTAATATGTACTTCAATAACTGAGAAATATTTAAATTGTAAATTTCAAGTTCTAAAGTTGCAACACATGGTCTCCTGCTCCAAGAACTTAGAAATGAAGTCTCGAGCAGTGGAATTGTAGTATGTTTTGTAGGCCCAGTGAATGATCTATTTTGGCAAACTGATAAAGTGAGTTCTTATGTGATTTTGAGTCATATAGCTTGACTACTTACAGAGAAAGAAGACACTGATCACGCAGACTAAGTATTCTGAGCCATGAGAAAATCACATTTCTCATCGTAAACAAATACATGGGCATTCTAGCCTTATCCATCAATCTTCTGGGTTTGTCAATATGAGTCCATCCCTGAAAGATACTGAAACATCTAGGTGTCTGAGCCTGAAAGTTTAAGACCAGATATGAGAACAGAGAAAATTCACCACGGCAATTAATGCTATCTTTGGAAGCCTCTTGGGAAACTGCCAGCAACCTTTTCAATGGCCTACGAACGGCCTCACCACAATCATACATAAATCTGTACTACACTTATATTTTCAAGGTGTGTTTATAATCATATTATCATGTTTAATTTGAGAAAAAATAAATTTTATAATATATAGTGTATAACAGTTGCTAAATATAGTAATTATAGAGAAATAAAATGCTAATAATAGAAAAATTAAAATAAAAACAAAAATTGCTCACTAAATTAACATTCTCATGATCTAATAAAAAGAACACAGTCTTTGCACCTGGAGATCTGAAGTCCAATCCCAGATTGGCCATTTACTAGCTGTGTGATCTTAAGAAAGTCACTTAACCTTTCTGTATCTCAATTCCTTCACTGGTAAAAATATCCCTGTGTATCTTACTAAGATTTTTGTGAGTCTCAAACTTGGTAAATTTATTAAAGTAATTTTTAAATGGTAAAGCATTATACAAATATTTTCATCATCATATATCCA
Organism: Tapirus indicus; assembly: GCA_031878705.1. Lineage (NCBI taxonomy): Eukaryota > Metazoa > Chordata > Mammalia > Perissodactyla > Tapiridae > Tapirus > Tapirus indicus. The sequence goes on along the minus strand of CM062918.1, from coordinate 149,978,979 downwards.
TTAATATCACATCTGAAGTTAGGTGACCAAGTAATGAGATTTTAAGAAGGAACTGGATCCACTTTAACAATCACTCTAACTCTACAAATATGTTTACTAAATAACTGATCTAAGAACATGATGTTCTAATGTGGTAGAATTCAACTATTGGCTCCTATTCTCCTCCCCTTCCTATCCCCCTTACCATGAGCAGTTCCCACTAGAGGGGAGAGAGAATACTTACATCTGCACGCCCAGTGAGAGAGTCCTTTCCCACTCATTTACTTTGAGCTTGGTCGTATGACTTGCTTGGCCAATGGGATGCTAGCAGACCTGATGCAAACAGAGGCTTGAAATGTGCTCACATACTTGGGCTTGCCCTCTTCTCCTTTATCATCAATGACAAGATTCGTGGAGCAGACCTGGACCCAACCTGTGACCAGCCTATGTCAGCCAACTCCTGACCAACCCATAGACATGTGAGCACAAATAAAGGATTGTTATTTCAAGTTACTACTTTCTGAGGTGTCTTGTGCTCTGTAACATTGTGACAATCACTAACTGATAGGCTCAATAATTATATAGAACATAGTATACTATATTTGTATGATCCTTAATTTAAAAGATCATCTTCAGGTTTAGATAATGTAATCCCTAGCCATTCATTTTTATCACTTATCCAGCAATAATCAATGAGTACCAACTATCTGCCAGGGAGTATTCTAGGCACTGGGCCAGTCAGGCATGTAACACAGCTGCCATAATAAACAATGGCAAAATCTCAGTGGCTTATTACAATAATAGTTTATTTCCCTTTATGTAAAGGCCAGTGAAGATGTTCGTGGATGCAGGGCTCTCCTGAGTGGATCTCTTCCAAGTATGACTCACGGATCCAGACTCCCCCCACATTGTGATGCCATCATGTTCAACATGTACCTCTGACACAGCCTCAGAAGAGGAAGAGAGATGTGGGAAGGCGGATTGGATACGTAATCCCCTTCACCCAGAAACGACACACACTTCCCTGGGAGAATTAGTCATATATCCCCACACAGATGCAAAGGGGCTGGAAGTTCTAATCTCTGGTCAAGTAGCCACTTCCCAGCAACAACTCTACACTAGGAAAGGGGAGAATAAATCTTTGGTAGTTAGTTAAGCATTTCTATCACAACTGGAGAACATTATTGGTGAATAAGTCATGGTTCTTGCCTTCAAGAAATTCACAGACTTGGAGAGAAAGAAGAAATCCACACAAATAATTAAGCAGATGAGAAATGCTATAATAAATGTAAGTACAAGATCCAATGTTTGTACAGAGAAGGGATGATTAACTGCTGGGAAGGTGTTAAAGAAGACTATATTTAATTGAGGGGGAAATGCATGAGCTGAGCCTTAAGGGATAAATAGAATCTTGCCAGACAGATGGAGGAGTAGAAGAGGATGCTACGTGGAGAAAACAAAGGTTTGCATCATACAATGGCTCAGAGCCTCTTTCCTTACAGAGAAACGGGGTGGTATTGGGGGCAAGAGAGAAGGGGAAAGCACTGGTATTTGCAGGTGGTAAAACAACTTCTTGCCTCACATATGAATTTGGAATAATGTAAGTTTCCTACTTAGAGCAGCCTTCATTTCCATGAGCAGTGCTTTGGTATAACATTCTCTACAAGAAGACAAGTGCAACGCATGACCCACACGAGATGGCCAGAGCCAGAAAACATAGAGCATGTGGTGCTGACAACACAGGGGTGGTGATACCTAAAGAGGGAGGATTCAGGTAAAAAAACATCAGATGACAGACTCTCTCCTCTCCAAGTCCTTGTCAGATAAAATAGAGATCACATAAATAATAATATAAATCATGAATCAGGTTAATCTAATAAATATGTGTCAAATCCATTACATTGCAGAGAATATAGTTTTCAAATCACCCACAGAAGAGTTACAAAAGTTAAACACATAGTAGGCCAAAAAGTAAAACTTTAATAAGTACTGAATAATAGACAGACTGAAAAGTAGTGAGGCCACATTCTTTGACCACCAAGCAATGAAACTGAAAATTAGTAACTGAAGAGTAGAAAGTTTGGAAACTTAAAAACACTTTCCTAAGTAAGCATGTGTCCAAAAGAAAATCAAAGCTGCAGCTATTTAAAATACAATATAAGAAAATCTCTGGGATTCAGCTAAAGCTTTAATGAAGGAAATTCATAGTTTCAATGCTGTAATTCTAAATAAGGAAAGAGAATACAAAATTTACGTATGTGACATAGTAGGACACGTGAAATCCAAGAAAACCAATGGAAAATTATTAGAAGTAAGGAGAGACTTCATTTAGATCTTCCTGATCCAACAGCTCTGCCCCGGCCACTGTGCCTGGCGGCCTCCTGGTCTTTAACTTCGTTTATAAAAGGAGATGAAGGGCTATGTCTCCTACTGGCTTCTACACAATCCAGTAAGATTGCTATAGAGGAGGTTGCCTGATTTTTTCAAGCCAACCTTGAATAGGATCCAGTAAAAGAACAAATAAAAATAAATAAAAGTGAAGAAGACAACAGTATTCGCAAACATTTGTCACTGTTCTAGGTTAACCTCTTTTAATCATAATCAAACGTGAAATGCCACTCCTTATTAAAAGCTATAGAAGAACTACACACTAACCATTAGCATTATTAGGCTGTTCTCTTAAAAGCCAAAGCGGAAAACAAAGCGATATAGTTTGAACAAAGTAAAGAAAATTGAATTTGTCAAAACCTAAAATATGTTAGCTTATGTTTAAATATCAAGAGTTCTTTAACTCACTATCTGGATCTAAATTTAACCTTGTTAGCCTTTCTCAGCTAAATATGCAAAGAAATCCAAGTGAATTTGTATAATGGACCCACTCTCTGTAAGATTCCATGAGAAAAGGAATTGTATCCACACTGTTCCCAGCTATGAGCTCAGCATGCGGCATCTAATACGCCTAATAAATATATGTTGAATGAATGAAGAGATGAAGCCAATATTTTTCTTATTTCTATCAATGAATGATGCCCAAAGGCAGATTTCAATACTCTCATAGAGATTTAATTTCCTGGTTCTGCATTGTTATGAGACCTTCAAAAATAAGAAATAACAAAATGACAAAATTTACTTGTAGCAGCTGAAAAGTATTGTCAACATATTCTCACATTTATAAGATCTGAGAATGTTTTCCTTATTAATATTTCTTGAGAACGGCTTACTGTGTTAGGCAGATTGTCTCATTTGCTAATAAGCTTTCCAAACTCTGGTTCCTCTATATTCAAATTCCTCATTTCCCTTCAACTTAGTGACCACCATTAACAGCCCACTCTATTTTTCACTGCCCTTATGTTTTTGCCTCAAGCTTTAACTGATTGTATTCTTTGATTTCCTTACCCTGCTGTAGATTCCTTTTTAACTACAGATCTTAAAAGCGACACTAGCTGCTTTTTTGTTCCTTGGGTTTTTTTTTTTTTCTTCAGGATAATTATATTCTGTTGTGCCTTTTATTATCGTGTCTTTTAGGATCTCCTAACCTTGTACACTCTTGGGCTTTATTTAATAGTGAGCTCCCTCCTCCACTCTCCACACTAAACCATGCTCATTAGGTTTCTTAATCCTCCATAATTTGCTTTCATGAAATCTTATACCTTTGAGTTGCTGTCTTCTATGAGCCCGTTTCCTTAGAATCGCTATTCCAAGCAGCTCAGAATCAACAAGCACTAAACATAAGCTTATTCACTTTCTCAGCCAACATGACTCTATAGAAAAAAAAAAAAACTCTTTGTTTTGAATGTTTATGGACCATGAAACTATACCATTTAACTTGGTGCTTCATTTTCTCACCCAAACACTGCTGAGAAGGTTAGGACCACAGAACTAGACTCTGGGCAGTCCTTAACATACAGTTATTAACTCCTCAACATACAGTTATTAACTCCTCAACATACAGTTATTAACTCCTCAACATACAGTTATTAACTCCTCAACATACAGTTATTAACTTAGAGGCTTCAGGTTCTTCCTGGTCAAAAACTATCCTATTTTAACAGAACAGAAATAACAATATCCTGACGTTATGTGGTGACTAGTAAATTCCAACTATATCTTTGCCTTATACCCAAAGAGAAGAGAAAAACATCTTTTTTCAGTTACTCTGCAAGAGCTCTGCTGTTCCAAATGGATCATTTTTAAGACATGTGCACGTCCTTGAAATCTGATGACTACACAGACAACTCTGGTCTTTTCAGCAGCTCATCCTCTTCTTTCTTTTCCATTCTACTTGTCACTAGCATCTTTGCTGGTGGGTATGTCCAGAAGGGCCAAGAGAGCATATACTTTGTTTTTCGTTTTTAACTTCCTAGGGACTTTGGTTAAATTAAAAAAAAAAAAAAAAGACAACCAAAAACCAACTTGGGAGTGAAGGGAAAGAGTTAATGAAGTTTCCAAAGGTGCCTAGCTTATTCAAGCAAAGTTTACACTTCAACCCTGTGCATGTTAACTTGTGATCCTGCCCATCCAGATGATAGAAAGCAAAGCCAGTAAGTTCCTTATTTAATTGGTTTGCATCCACACGCCGCCCTCCAGGGCTCTGTTTACACAGCCTATCATGCAATATGCTCCACAGTTCTCTGCCTCTTTCAAAAGCATGTTTCTCCTGAGATTTGATATATGGCTTTCATGTTTAATCACTACATTAAACTCAATGCTCTGCTTCCTCCAGCATCAACCAACTTCCCTTCTTGGGAGGTGGGGAGAAGAGCACAGTTTCTTGCTCCTTCTGAACATAAAAGGAAGTCTGTTTTACTCTATTAATAAAATCGCCAACTACACACGATCGTAGGCAAGCAACATGACTACATCAACCGGGAAACGGTGTTAAAATAGAAACCTTTAAACTCCTTTAGAAAGAAGGTAGGCTGATTGTTCTCAGTTGGCAAAGCCAAAAACGTTAGGTGATTGAGTTATAAACCAACAGAAAGGGAGTTTAACCAGTACATAACTCAGTACATAGAGGATACAGTGAGACGGCAGCTAAGGTTTTAATCAAATTAACCTTGAGGACAGAACATTCCTGGGGTTCTCAGATGAGAATTAACTCAGTGCCTCTGCCTTCTGGTTGAAGGTTTTCTTAACCTTCACCACAAAGAGAACTTTCAACATCTCTTTAACTGAACGTGGACATGGTAATGCCACGATCCTTTTCATAAAAATCTGTAGGTGACCCAAATTTCTGAGACAGATGAAAACCTCAAAAAATTAACTTGCCTCTTTCAATAAGTCAAGACAATCTATAATTTTCAGGTTTTAAAAATCACATGAAATTATGTATTTTCCTTTAAAATATTTCAAGTGAAAAAAGAAAAGTGAAACAAATATGTTAAATTATGAACAATAGTAAAATCTTGGTGATGGATATGTGGGCAGTCATGATACTGTACTCTCTACTTCTACATAGAGTTGAAATTTTTCATTATAAAGGTTTTTTTTGAAACTTCAAAAAAACACAGAGAAGTTGTTTGTGGATTTGCTTTTGTAGAAAAAAGAACTGATACAATTTTGATAAGAAAAAATTTAGATCACTTTCTAGGTGGATCATTTTGGTATACATATATTCAACAACTGAACTTTTTTACCATGTGCTGACAATGAAAACTCTCTTTCCTTCCTCCTGAATCTCACTCTATAGCCTGAAATTCATTTACACAAACTGCAAATGTGGAAGAAGTTCTGCATAAGTTGGGATCTTTACTTGGAAAAAAAAAAATATATATATATATATACACACACACACATATATAAAATTTTACTTTGAAATCCTTTCCTTTATGGCTAGTCATTGACCACAGTATTTATTTTTTAAGCGTTTTTTTCCCTTAGTAAGATTGGCATCTTGCTTCATTTGAAAATCTTACTTTGTCAGGAACACTGTTACAGCTGTATACAACACTACACAGAGCTAGTTTACTTTCTGTATTTGATGAACAATAGAGAATCTGAACCTATTAAAGTCATACGTTTAATTGTTCCAATATGCTACCTTATTTCCAACCAAAATTTGCATGATATAGAATGCCAAAGAATACATTTCTAGCTTCTTTTGTCATGATTCTCTCATTTGACAGTAAGCTAAAAGAGCTTATAAGAAAAAATAATTACCTGTTTCTTAATTTGAAACCATCTGAATTCTTTCCACAACATATTTAAATTCAAAGTTAAAGGAATAAACTTCTAATCAGTATTCCCTGTAAGAGTTTTGAGAGGACAGAACTCCGTAGTTTTCAAAGAGAGGCAGATGTCCATGACTGACATTAAAGAAAAATTAGGGCTTGGAATAAATAAGAATCACGGACAAAATCTTTGGTCACAAGAGTGAAAGATGTATGCCAGTAAAGATGTTTTAACTATTTTCACGATAAATACTAACCTGCACTACCGGAATTTAGCAGCACACTTTAATTTGGATTTGAAAATTTAACATAAATTTTCTGACTTTGACAATAGCTGCCTAAAATTTCAGTTTTGTACACTATTTCCAGGTTTTACCTTCAAAATGAACCTAGTAGACTTTTTCATTTTAAAAAGCTATATTCCAGATCTGTAGCCTAAAACCAGTTTCTGGTTTGATGTTTTGGCAATTAAATCAGATTATAACAAAGTGTGTTCTTATTAAATATTTGGCAACTGGCAATGATAAAAAGACATACAATTTTTAATGTAAAAATTCATTCTCCCTCAATTTTATTCATTTTTTATTATACTTAAAGATCTTAACTATTAAAAAAGGACAAAGACTTTTCACCCTATTTTGAGTCACCTCCTATCAATCAATAAAAAAGTCAAATGGCTGATACAATACCACCATGCCTTCAGTCTCCACATAGTCAATACTGTAAGCCAGAATGTTCATCTTATACTAGTACTGTCACATGTGATTCAGAAGCCCAAGAACACAAAGAATGGAAAGATTTCTGGAATCGCAGTTCTCAAATTAGGTGACATTGTTAACTCAAACTTACAAACTTCATATTTAAAGAGTCTCACCAAGTTAGAGAAATTCATAAATCTGTACAATAAAAGAAAGACGAAGCTTTGCAGAAGAAAAGCATGTAGACTCTTTAATACCACTATAAAAAAGAATACATAGTCCTTTGTTCCTTTGTGAACATCATAAATGAAAATATTTTTTTTAAGTTAAAGTGTAATGGAATTCAAACCAGAGTAAGAATGTTACTTTTAAATTTAATAAGTGATACATATTTCTGCAAATTATTTTCTCCTGGAATTGAAAATTAATATTTATTGATCTATTACAGTTTACTAAAGGGCATAATTCATTTGTACCAAACATGAGGCAAATTTTCGTGCTTTACTTGTAAACACCATCAGAAACTCTGAAGCATATAAATCTCAGCAAGTGACATAAAGACACAGTCAAACCTAAGGATTATATGGCTACATTCATGCTTAATGCATCTAATGAGGCCGATATGCCACTGTTTGTGAGAATGTAAATTTTGTCTTGACAGATACAAAATAATGGCTTAAGGTGACCTTGATTTTCCATTACCCCCCACCCTGACAAAACCAATTTTAAAAAAATTAATAAGTTATAGACAAATTTCTACTTCTGTTGGCTAAAACTCTTTATACTCTGCTGGATTAAATGTACCTATTACCCACATTTGATGAGTAGTCACTTGCAGAGAATCTTCAAATTACTCAGGATGCTTTGTCCACTGAGAGAATAATATTCTATTTTGAGCAATAATATTCAATTTTGCACAACCCCCACCTCTGCTTTTGAAATGAAACTCTGCAGATATGGAGCATCTAATGCTTATTGCAGAACTATTAAGAATCCCAAAGTGAACACCTCAAGTTATGAGTCCAAGCAGCCAAGAGCCCTGCTTTGAGGTGGGGTTCGTGTTTTGAAAAGAGGCTGCCTAGTCTGTTTAAAATCAAAATGGTTCTTGATCTGATGAATTACTCCTCAGAGAATAATGTAAATAAAATATACTCAGAATAACATTATTAATGTAAACATACCTGAACCGGAGTCAAATTTGGTTTCTGACCTGCAAAGGGAAAGAAATTTTTTACAATATAAAAGTTGCTTGTTAAAGAATAACCGCAATTTTATGGGGGGGGGAGATGCAATAGTTATAGATTTCAGTACATTGGTCCATAAGTAAAATAGTCTATTAAAATGTAAATACACATTTATCTTAACCATTTCAAATGCATGCATTACCCTAGGTCCCCTAAACATGCACGTACCCATTGAGATAGCACAGTATGGAAAAGACATTAACTTTTTAGCTTGTTTTTCAGAGAAAGAGTATAAATTTCGTAAAAAAGCACCTAATCTCTACAGACTAGCTTGTTTCAGTAATATAATAAAGCAATAAAAAACTCAAATATAAAATTATCCTCTTTACTTATTATTAAAGATTTTCAATTATTCAACACCAAGTAATTTTTCACTAAGTTCTTCACAGAGTAAATGAACCTAGTAACCCCATACATTTAATAAGAAGGAGAAAAAAAATCTCAGCCCTTGTGGGAACATTATGTTTCAGATATAGGTTAATACTGGTTGTAAATTCAGAAGCCTTTGAAGCTCTCAGTTCGGCTGTGGGAAAACTTCTGTTGGGTAATTACTCTCAAGATGCTGCTGATGTGCTGTCAAGCAGAATTAACCCTGTGACCAGGCCTAGCTACACAAGCTTCTATAAGACAGCATTGTCTATATCTAGCTCTCAAACCAATTAGTGGGCGTGCTCCAGTCGGATTTATATCACACATTAACGATCAATAGTGTATATGCTCACAGCTGCCACAGCGAGATACAAGAAACGACCAGCAGGAGTCCTGTTAAAGGATGTTACATTGACGGAGAAGATTTTTTTTTCCTGAGGACATGTAGTTAACTAAGTGGGAAAGATTTCTTTGAAATCATGCCAGGGTACCAAAGCACTTTTGGAAGTGGTGGCTTTTTTAACCCAAATTAGCTTCGAGAGAAGTCATCAAAGGGGGGAGGGGAAAGGATACGCAAGAAGCAGCTTCCTCTGTTATAAAAATTCATCTTCTCAAATATTCCCAAATAAAGTTTCACCTGATGCTTAAACAAAGTCAATAATTGTAAAAACAAAAGTGATTATTACAGCCATGCTTATCATCACCACCACGGTAACCCAGGTCCACATCTTTCCCAAGCCCTGGCCTCACCCAGTCTTCATCTCCATCCTTCTCTTGGGTGTCCCTGACTCCTCTTTCAAGGTGCAAACCCATGGTCACTTTTTGTCCTCTCTCCTGTTCTGGAAAGCCTTGCCTTGTGCCCTCTTCTTAGTTTCCAGCATCCCTGACCATCACTCTGAAGGACGCTCACCCCACACGGTCCTGCTGGTGTCCCTGCACGCCGTCCCCACTAGACTGTGACTCATGAAACTGTGAGGAGCCGCGCCTACAGAGTGCCTGGCGTCTGTACTCAACTGTCTGTTGAGGGGAACTTCTGCCTCCACACTCATCCTCATCTCCTTCTTCCCTGTATGAGAGGTGTTCTTCCTTCTGTCTAAGGTTCCCTCCACTTGTGTCCTAAAACGCATTCTCTCGTCCCCCCTGAAACCAGGCTGGATCAATTACTCCTCCTCTCTGCTGTATCTGGGTCCCCACAGATTCCTCCTCCCTTCTGCAGAGAAGTGCTCCAGAATTCAAGAAAAGCCCTCCTTCAAATCTGTGCCCTGCCCTTGTTATCCTCTTTCTTCCTGGCTTTACAAACAAGTTTCTTGAACAGATTGATTATATCCTATATTGTATGTCTTCCTTTCCTGGCCTCCCAACATGTTCTCTCTCTGAACCACTAGGATCTGTCCCTGCTAAGGTTCATCAGTGGAGTCCTAATGCTAAATCCCAAAGCCCTGTGACAGTCCCTCCATCACTAAACCTCTCTCCAACTAACAATACCACCACCTGAATGTCACCCTGCAACCTCAAATGCCACTTGTGCTAAGCTGAGCTCATTTTCTTTTACTTTAAATATAATTCTCTTGCTCAATTCCCTATCGTTTAAGTTGGAAATCATGATGTTATTTTAGTTTTCTTCTGCACCTCCAATATCTGATCAGTCACCAGAACCCATTCAACCTACGACCTTCCCCTCCTCTCCATCCTCACTCTTACCATCTTTGGGCCTATCTTTGGCTCAATAATCTTATAACCAGTAGCCCCCTCTCCCTTCCAATCCATCATCTAATCAGCTGCCAGATGTTTCCAAAACACTAATCCAATCACATTACCACCACCCCAACAACTAGAGCTGAGTTGTCCAAACTTAGGTCACAAGCTGACCCATTAGTGGATTATCAAATTAATTTAGTGGATTACAACCAGTATTTTTTAAAAACTGAAATGTAACAGAAAAGAAAACAGAATGTACTTCACATGCTGACAGTATGTGCAGTTTTGTGCAACTTTTAGGTATATGTACCTGCATTTATATTTGTGTGTGTGTGTGCATGAGTGTTCACACATGTGTGTACTGGGCAGTACTACCCTTACAAGTGAGCACAAAGCCTCTGCTCCAGCCTTCCTCTGGCTGCGCCCTCCTCTCCACCAGGTAAGGGGTCCCCTCTTCTATCTAAAACTCCAAATACCAGGGTCCCCAGCATTCTCTACCAAAACAGCCTATGCGGGCTCTTTCTTCAGGTCAGGTTGTGTTGCCCCCCAAGGGGAGGCCAAAGGCTGTTATTTAAAGGAGGAAGCTTGGACCTGAGGGCAGAAGGAAGGGGACAAACAGGGTAGTGCAAGATGCTTTCCCTACTCTCCCCATTCCTCCTCAGAATCCTTAATTCCAACCCTCCTGGGAGAGTGGAAAGCCAGAAACACCTAGGGACCAGAGGTTGCCCCTTGGACCAGATTGGTGTGGCTCGATGGCCTTGGAACTCAGTGCCTGGCTAGTGGGGATAGGGAAGGGACAATGGGCAGGAGCACAGGGCCTCTGGCAGGAGGGAAAGAGCCCCTCCCCAGTAAAGAAGAAAAGAGAGGAGTTATTTCTCTGAAGGATTCCATGGCCACTGGAGAGAAGGCTGAGGGAGCCCCCTCCCTCTCTCCTCCCACTTGGCCGAGTTGCTGTCCCTGCATCTCCCCAGGGTGAATAATAGTTTTTTGGTGGAAGACAAAATTAATTTTAAATTTGTACTATTCTCAGTTATTTGGTATCAATGGTTTTACACACAGTTTTCATTCTTTTGGTTTAAGGTATATTTGTCAAGGTAGGTTGGTATATCCTTTCTAACAGTTTATTGTCTTGATTTACAACTTTTAAATAATTAGCTATATTGTCTCCCTTGCTCAGGCCCTGAAAATGATAGGGCCAGGCTTGGTATATTAAGTCATCTTGTAAAAAGATATGTCTTAACTATGGGTCAGAGACAAAAAAGTTTGAAAGCTACTAACCTAGCGACGTCTAGTCCACACTCCTCCACATGGTGAGTGAGGGGCCAACCACGATCGGCTCTGCAGCTCCATCTCTAACCCACGCTGTATCCTTCCCTCTCACCAAATCAAACTATTGCCATATAATTTCACAGCCTGCATCCAGTACCCTCAGCCTAGAATCCCTTCCTACAGCTCAACGCTGACAAACGTTTGCTCAACTATCAAGAGTTACCTCAGTCCCCTTAGCACCCTGCCTGCCCCCTCACCTCCCAGAGCTCCTTGCTCCCCCTCGGTTACTGCCCCATGTGAGGCCGGTATGCAATCCTACACTGTGTGGCCCTGACACTACGCCCAGCAAGGTGAAGCTGGCTCTCAGCCTTCTTTATATTCCCAACACTTAAGACAGCAACTGGAATTGAAGAGTTATTAAAATCTTGTAGTAAGATTGCCTCTTTTGAGATACAAAAAATCATATCCGAAAATTTTTTATTTCTCAGACCATCTTATCTTCTCCAGGGACAGCTGGTCAATATGTAAAATAGACACATAGACTGCAGAGAAAACATCTTCACAAACTAATGAATGACCTTAGGTATCAGTTAAAAAAAAAGAATATTTTCAGAATTCTCAGACACAGTAACAAAACTTCAAAAAACACAACTACTCTATTAATAACTAAAACTTAATAACAGAAGTTAATACTTTCAGTTTGGGAGTAGGGAAATTGGTCCTATAGTATAAATTAATTTGGATTTCTATCAGATTTTATATACACATGTATACACACAGGGACACAAAGTCCTCCTCCATCATACTATGGACGAAGACCATCTCTACTCATAAATCCTCTTTAAGAAAGTAAGTAAAATACAGATGGGAACCAACAAATGGCAAGTGTGGAAAAGGAATTCACACGTAGCAGATTATCCAAGAAAGGCAAAGAGGGATGTCCATTCACTCACTCCAAATTCACTTCTCAGGTGCTTATATTCAGCAGTTCTACTGTGCTAGGCGGTAGGGATACAGAAATGCATCAAGTAAGGTTATATGGGTGCAAGATGCACAGATATAATTGTGTCTCCACGGACACCCATTTTACCTCTTGATCAAATACTTATGTCTAAGCTGAAAGCTGTTCAGCCAGTTCCTCTGTCAATCACCAAAAGATGGTGAACACAGCAGACTGCTACTGTCTTCCAATGTCCATTTTCTCTTTCTCTATTTTAGAAATAGAATCTCTGAGTTTTAGATGGGCCCATGGCTGCCTACGTAAGACAATATCTCCACAATATTTCCCACCTCTTTTGTAGCTTGTTGTGACCATGTGACTATGTTCTTGCCAAAAGGATGCAAGCAGAAGTGATGTGTATAACATCTGAATTATGCCCTTAAAGAGAATGACTGCACCCCTCCTCCCCTTCTTCCTCTCTTCTTCCCACTGGCTGGAATGTAGATGTGACTCCAGGAGCTGAAGCAGTCATTCTTAGATCTTGAGAGAGAAGCTGATATTAGTGCAAGAGCCTTTGGCCACCCCTTGGGCTGAAGGTGCACACACAGGTGGCACCATGTCAACCCCAACCATTACCATGTTGAAGCCACTGCTATTCCAGGGTCTTGTCAGAGCAGTCGTAACAATTCTGCCACGTTAATAAAGGCTTAAACGAAAACCTCCAAATTTTTAAATCTAAAAAGTTTTCATGAATTTAAAAACTATAAGAGGGAGATGGTAGGAGAATTTAAGTATCATTATTGCTTTTTAAATAATTAAAAGATATAATATATACATTCTTTTGATAACAGAGTTGCAGATTTTCAAAGGAAGACAGTTTTAGTCATTAGTTAGAGTTCTACAGTCCTGGGCAAATTTATAAAATGGCAAATTTATGAAACTACTACAAATCTATAACACTACCAGTGTCCACGAAAGTACTGTGTATTTAAGTCAAAAGCTTTTTTTATCATTTTTTAAAATTTTATTCTCTCTAATGAGGAACCCACAAAGTATTGCTTAATGTTCCACTGTATTAAAAGTTCAAACATAGGAACCATGTAAGTATGAACTACAGGTTAATGAAAGGTTTCAGACAACACAGAGAAGAGTGTGGGTGCTGTTCTTATGGTTTTTAACTGATGTCAGCTACAGATTCTAGCTGCAGAAAATGATTAGGAGGAAGCAGTAGGATTGACAGACTGGTTTTTGCCTATAAGTGCATTACATATGGCAACTCTATACCAAGGATTTTCTAGGACAATCTAAGCCAAATAACCTGTCCTGTTGTCCCCGTAAAGCATGGAAATTTTTCAGAAATTCCAATATTTCAGGATCCTACTTATAAGTCTAAGAATTTCCTCTTCCCCCCACAAGTATCTCAAAGGCCTTCATCAGACAGAGGCTAGTAACAATGGCAGTGAATACTGACGCACCTTCTTCAGTTACATAAACATAACATCTTCTTGTGCTCAGAAGGCTCCCTCCTCCTCCCCTCACCCACTGGAGTATCCCTTAACCCCTCTGCCTACCAAACTTCTAAAACTTTCTCCACATTTTGCTGAATTATTAATTCTCTGGAGAGGAGCGGCCAGCCTAGATCAAATCCCTTTACTGTATCCTTTGATAGCACCAGTCACCCCTTCTTTACACTCATTCAAGTTGTAATTCTGCTCTGTTCATGTGGTTATTTGATCATACTAAGAGTTCAATAATTGTGGCAGACACTATTTATAGCCTATCTAACAGCCAGTTTCCCTTTTCCCTGATAACAGAATTCCAGTTTTTGAAAGTGGTAAAACCCCAGGAATAAATCATCACTAGGCCAAGCCAATTGGGGTGACCCTATTCTGCTTTGTCAGTGACTGGTTCCAGCATAGGCACGTACCCAGTTCTGAGCAGTGAGAGGTACAGGGAGGTCTGCTGAGGATACTTCCTGGAAAGGTTTTTCTCCACGAAAAGGACAGGGGTGATTTAGGGAGAAGGCCCTTTTTCTCCTCTCCCCCTGTTTCCTGCCCTGTGAGTTATTATGACAGGACGGGACACTGAGAACTTCTGCAGCAATCTGGTAGCCACGAGGGAAAGGCCAAGAGAATCACAGACATGCCAGCCCAGAACTCATATCGCTCCAGTCACAGGACAGCCTTTCTCTAGAGTCCTTGCTGAGCTAGTTCGTCAACTCTGGCATTGTTAGGCCACTTTTACTTGGATATCTCTGTTACTTTTAACCCAACATATTCTGACACTGTTACCACAGCAGTACTAGATTACACACTATCTACTATGGTGTTTAAAACTTAGGCCTCTATATTATATTTTGATGATAATGATGCTGTAAATACAAGAGACAGAAAAATACACAAAAAGAAAAAAATATGAATTTAAATGTTTAAAGACATATTGGCTACAACTAAAAACAGAAAAAGATACAAATAAAAGGTGCCCATTAACTGCATGCTTAATCTTTTTTTAAACTTAAAAATATAAACCAGAAATTTAGAAATCAAGATAATCATGAGCAAAAGAGCAGCAGAGTCTCTCTTACATTGCTTGAAGATGCCTTACATGAGCCATTAATGAGAACCTTCAGATTCCGTTTCCACGAGGCACCTACAATTGTTCCTCTTGGTTTATTGACAGACTTCCACTGGGCACCGCGATGCACTGCAGATAACATGCCTGTGTAAATTTCTGCTCCGCGCAGGCACACTTCTGTGTCCACTGGTACTGCTGTTTTGTTTGTTTGTTTCCTTTTAACCAGGCCCTGGTACTTTCACTGGGATCACCGTCCCCCTGAGATGCTGGCGACCTTATGCAGCAGAGTGGTGTAGTCTATTGAATAGTGAGGTAACAATCACGGAAAAGGCAGCCAATGGAGACAGACAGACCCGAGCCCAGTCCCAAGCTGTCCACTTTCTACTCTATGAGACTTTAGAAAAGGTAATGACCATTCTGACTCTCAGTGTCACTCTCCATAGAATGGGATTTATGTTTACCTTTTAAAATGTTTGTGTAGATTAAACTAAATGATACCATAAAGTGCCTAGGGCAGGCCCTGGCACATATTAGAAGTAGAGTAAAAGATAGGTTTTATCAAAGCAAAGACACTGAATAAAGTTTACCTATGGCTACAAGCACAACCAGCAATATTTTAGCTATGTACAAAAAAAATACTATATTATAAAAAGAAAGAATGTATTACTCTGGTTGAAGTCTTACTTGGGGTGCAATTTTAATATGAGGGTCCAAATGATGTACAAAAAATAAGAGAGAATAGCATAAAAAGAACTGAAGAAACTGGAAATAGTTAAGAGGGAAGGCTAAGGAAAATAATACCAATGACCTGATTATACGATACAGAAAAGGAATCTTATTTGTCCTTGAAACACAAATAAAACATTCTGTAATTAAAATAGTTGCACAGTGCACTCGAGAGCCCACTGGAACAAGAACCAGGAGACCTAGACTCCAGGTCAGGAGCCAGGACGAGTCATGTAACTCGTGAGCCCCATTTTCCTCATTAGTAAAATGAGGCATTTGAAATAAATCAATGTTGCTCCACACAAACTATGCCACGGAGAGGTAAGCTCTCCCAATTTTTTCTGCAGTTCCCAAGAATGAGGAAAAGGAGAAGGGGAGCGGAGAGAACAGAGGAGAAGCACATGTGAGGTGACGAAAATTTGCATCTATAGAACTCGAACCTGCAGATGGATAAGACTGAAGAAAACAGATAATTCTGAAGGCCATCTTTGGTTCCCAGCTTCTACAGATTCTCTAGGCCATACTGATAACTGCCTTCTTTGAATTCCAACATCATTTCCTGCCTGTATGATTTATAGTGCTTAATCACGTTTCCTTTAAAATAATTTGTTTCTTGTGTATAAATATATCTCTAGAGAGAATAAAGCTTTTAGAGTAAAGATCCTTTAGCCATTGAGAATAAACTCAAAACGCTAAAGAAAACAGTGCTAAGGAGAATAGAGTCTACTTCATGTCATGAGCTAAAGTGTGTCCTTCCAAAATTCATATGCTGAAGTTCTAACCCCTAATACCTAAGAATCTGACTGTATTCGGAAATAGGGTTTTTAAAGAGGTAATTAAGTTTAAATGAAGTCATTCAAGTGGGCCCTAATCCAATATGACTGGTGTCCTTATGAGAAAAGGAAACTAGGACACAGAGGGAAGACCATGTGAAGACAGAGTAAAGACAGCCATCCACAAGAAACCAACCCTTCTGACATCTTGATCTCAGACTTCCAACCTCCAGAACTGTGGGACACTAAATTTCTGTTGTTTAAGCCCCCAGTCTGTGGTCCTTTGTTATGGCAGCCCTAGCAGACTAATATACTTCATTTCTTCTTCAGTCAGATATTCAGCAACCCCAAACCTCCAATAAAAGCCAAAAATCTAGAAGCTAGCCAGAAACAAAAATGTCTACAGCTCTTACACACTTTAGCTCATTTTACGTACAAAATATATTTGATTTCTCTATTCTTCCTCACTATTTTTAACCATATTCTGCCAAAGTGCTTTACCTGCATTTTGACCATTGGACAGCTGCTTCTGCAAATTACATAATAGAGACCACCGGTAGGCATACCATAAGATTCTGATCAATGGGTTCTTTGTCTCTTCATATCACTGTGGGAGAATGTTTTCAATGGTTCTGCCTGGTCCTTTCACACTGGTGTGTACATACTTGTCATGTGCTCTCTGGAAGATGAGGCAGACTTGGAAGGTAGTAAAATTTACTGCCCTACATCAGTTTTACACACAATATTTGTTTTCTTATTTTCCCTGGAAATTTTCATTTCTACTTTAGGTTGTAATCAGAAATAGAACAACATAAGTTGTGGCTGGCAGGTTAGTGCTAGACACAATAACTGGCAGATCCTAAAATTTTAGGGACACAACAACAACAAAAAAAATCAAACAAGAGCAATCCAGAGTTGACTAGTTTAGAACTCTATAGGAATTCTTTAAACAGACAAGCAGAGCCCCATCTAACTCGTTAGAGCCTAACTGTACCATTGTTTGACAACACAGTTTAATAACTAATATTGACAATGATAGCTACAAGTCATGAAAGTAATCATTTAATTATGCTATTTAGTAAGACATGGAAGTATATTATTTAAACAGGATTATATTTTAAAAATCATTAGTTAATAATTTTATGGTTAAAAATAGACGTTTTGGTTGTCTGGAGAAGATGTTTATCCAAAGCCCCTCATTTTCTAGATATCACTGTACATAAACAGAA
This sequence comes from Tapirus indicus, assembly GCA_031878705.1. Classification (NCBI taxonomy): domain Eukaryota; kingdom Metazoa; phylum Chordata; class Mammalia; order Perissodactyla; family Tapiridae; genus Tapirus; species Tapirus indicus. The sequence continues at coordinate 149,961,310 of CM062918.1, read as the reverse complement.
GACACAACACAAAATTAGAAAGAGAAAAACATAAATCAAGAATAAAGAGACCATGGAGAAAAGATCTGATTTGCAGTCTTAAATCTACTCCCTTTTTCTACAAAGCTCTGAAAAAGTCATTTAGATCTTAAAAAGTCAGTTGTTTTTTATTTGTAAATTAAGGATAATAACATCTGCTACTCCATACAGTTTTTTTGAGAACAAAATGGATAATGGTTGAAGCCAGGAAAATGTTATAGGAATGAATTTTCCTTGAGAATTTTAGGATTACACAATTCAATAATAAAATTGAATACAGAAACTCATTTTCATGAGAATCTTAAATTCATTCATTATTTCACTTAAAAATTTAGCATTTCTAGTTGGAGATTTTAAACCCCAGCCTAAGGCAAACTTTCAAGGGAAAAATGGATGAGAAAGTCATTGATTCTTTTTTCCGTTCATCCATTAAACATACGTATTGAGCACTGGCACATACCATACTCTTCTAGGCTCTGGGATACAGCAGCGACTAAGACAGACCAGGTTCCTGCTCTCATGGAGCTCACATTCCGGTAAAGACAGTCAGATAGCAAACAACTACATTAATTAGATTATTTCCGATAGAGGCTGAAGTAGAGTGCCTTCTGTAATAAAATCTAGAGAGTAATGGGATAGAGAGTTCCTGGGGTTGGGCTGAAGGAGCTATTTTAAATAAAGGGGTCAGGGATGTGCTTTATGAAGAGGGGACCCTTCAACTGACACCAAAAGAATGAGAAGGAACCCACATGCAATGTAGGTGCAAAATGGAATCTTTGGTAGAAATTCCAAAGGAAAGGGAAAATGCAAAAACCCAAACTTGGCATGAAGAAGGAGAGTAGAAGGGGGAGAGAAAGGGGGAGGAAGAGAAGAAGAAGGGGTGAATAAAGGCCAAAGTACCTAGAAAGAAGTGAATGAAAGACAGAATGGTAAGAGATGAAATCAGAGAAGTAGACAAGGGCCAGATCACAGCTTGAGAAGCCATTGCAAGAAGCTGTGATTTTTGAAGATACAGTGATAAATCATTAGACGTTTTAAAGAACAAATTATAATCTAACAAATTATTTAAATCTTCACCCTTCTATGTGAAGAATGAACTACAACGAGACAACAGCCAAAGCAGAGAGCCCACCAAGCACCCAGATCTTGGTTTTTAATACCGTCTATAGTAAAAGGAACCAGGGCCCCTTGGAGAAATGGCTGATTCTAGGACTGGGGCAGGAAATACACAAGCCTGGAGCATCATGTAGTAAGTAAGAAAGGGCTCAAAAACATACAAAAAACCCCTCCACTGATGGGGATATGTCAAAGGGACACAGGAGCCAACTGAAAGGGCTCCCAATAGCCAAAGCTGGAAAAATATGAGCAACAAAATAAAGTAGTATTGGCCTATAACCCAAAGTATAAAATAAATACCCATGTGTCCATATTGAAATAAATAAATGAGAGAAAAGACATAAATCTCCCTTGCAGAAGAATTACAAATAACTTAGGTAGATACTCTGCCCTCAAGATGGGGAGCATGACTCCCCACTGCTCAAGTGTGGGCTGTGCACAGTGACTTTCTTCCAAAGAGCACAGTAGGAAGGGGGAAAAAAGAGTAACTTTACAGTGGGGAAGCCTAACAAACCTACCTCAACCATGTGACCAAGGTCAATATTAAAAGTGATGTCACGTTGATTGTATGTGCCCTTGATATGATGTGATGAAAATGGCACTTTATCTCTGTGATCTTCCCCTCCAAAACCCATAACCTCAGTGTAATCCTGAGAAAAACATCAGATAACTCCAAGCAAAGGGGCATCCTACAAAATACCTCACCAATACTCCTCAAAACTGTCAAGGTCATCAAAAATAAGGAAAGTCTGAGAAACTGTCACAATCAAGAGATGCCCAAGGCGACATGAGGACTAAATGTGATATGGTACCTTGGACGGGATCACGGAACAGACAAAGGACATTAGGGAAAAACTAAGGAAGTTTGAACCAAGTATGGACTTCAGTTAATTAAAATATATCAATATTAGTTCATAAATTGTAACGAATACACTATACAAGTGTAAAATAATAATAGGGGAAATGGAGTAAGGGAGTAGACGGGAACTCTGTATAATCTACTCAATTTTTCTGAAAATAAAAGTGTTCAAAACATTTTTAAAAAGCCAAAGCAGTAGTTCAGGTGAAAGACATTCAAGATGATGGTGAAGCACTGGATATGGTGAGAAGTCACATTCAGAACATATTTTAAAAGTGTGCAGTGCAAAATGTTAGTAGATTAGACACGGAGGGTGAGGGATGGAGAATAATCAAGGATGACTCGTGGGTTTTTGCTCAAGTAACTGGGTAGATAACGAACAGTACCTTTATTTAGTATACGGGGGGGAAAAGGACAGAAGAGTAGGTTTTGTTGCTTCTGAGTCATTTTGCCACCTCTACTTATCGCTAATTCCTAATTTATTCTTGTGAGCTGGTGGGATCAATAAGACATTTTCAAGCTGTATGGTCCCACACGGGATCTCAGGTTGGTATAATTTTCTTTTTTTTTTTAATCATAAAGATACTAAAAGCCTACTTCATAATAGAAAAGTATGTAACTGCCTCGAAAAGAGATGGCATAAAATGTTTCTTGATCTAATTTGGGGACAAAAATTAGTACTAAATCATTGGTTTCCTAGGCCCAAATCAATGATTCTGGAAGATGTATGATTATCTGAATTACATCAAGCTCTTAAAAAGCACAGATTAAAGAGTTTGGAAATTTGTGCTTTTAAATTCTCCAGATGATCCTGAGAACCACTGACCTGGTTGGCATTCCTTTAAGTAAAGAAAATTCCTATTTAAAATAACGAAGCTTCCTGCCTTTCTGATTATTTCAATTTGTTTATATTAGTAATTTCCAAAGTAACTTTTTGCCTAATGAGGAAGTAAAAAATTTCCTGTTACATTGTATAAATTTCCACACTCACAAGCTGTCACGCATCACCATTATAAAATTATCTTTGTGGGAAACACCGAACTAAGCACCAAACCAGTGAAAAATCTGTTGGAAAAGACCCAGTCCCCGGGCAAAAAAGGATATATTGGCCACTTTCTTGAAGAACTTCTTAAAAATATTTGATTTTACAGCTATTGTTTCTGGCTACATGAATCAAACGATAAAATCTTAGATTCCATGAACTACTCAGATTGGCTAGCAAATCACCTAAAAAGATTCATCACTAAAAAGATGTGTCTTGTGTGGTCAGTAAATTTACACTCCATTAAACCCCCAAGCAAAAATAATATGAAAGACAGGGATTCAATATCAAGAAGCCTCCTCTCAAATCTGGAAACCATGAAAAGAAATCCATTAGAAGATCTGAACTTTCATTAAGTCCTAGTCAGTCAAGAGCATTTATGGAGTGCTCACTATGTGCAAAGCACTCTATCTGAAGGAAGAGGTCTTGTTTAAAGTAGCCATAATTCAGCCCATAAAGCCCTTTATAGTTTAAGATCAACAGTTTGAACCTCAACCAGGAGTAAATGGGGAGCTGGTTCACACTGAGGGCTGCAGGTGTAACTTGGTCAGTGCTGCTCAGTTTCTTAAGTTGAATGGGCCTTTGCAGTTTGGGTAAATTCCACCTCCTGGGTGGTCTGCCAGAGCAATCTCAAAGAGGGTACACCACAGACGTACTGGAGTTAATTTATACTTCTGTAGACTATGAGTCATGCAACTGCCATTAACACTATATACTTAAGTGAGTACATAGAAGTAAAACGTGCAAATCTCCAGCAGCATAAAGCCAGCTTTCCTTAGAGCAGAAAAACTGCAACTAGAATGACCATGGAAAAACAAATCAAGACACACATGAAAAAGTGCAGTTTATTCCAAGTACAATGCAAGATAAAAAAGATAATATATAAATAGCAGAAGGAATCATGGCTTACAGCCAGCTAATCCACGATCATGTGATGTAGGAATGATAAACCAAATACGGTTATCTGGTTTGACTTGAATTGACTCTCCTCTCCTTGTCTACTTGCTGGTGGTGGGGCGATGCAGCAAAATGCTCAGATAGCAGAATCAACAGCAACACTGACAAGAGTGGCCATGTGTTGAATTCCTACTCTGTGACAAGCATATTTACACACAAGCAAAGAATCCAGCTAATCCAAAGAGCTGAATACTAAAAACTCATCTCATAGATGGACAATCATTAATCTAAAATAATTTCTTTTACCTATCTCCCAGAAGGAGAAAAGTTAATCTTCTTTTCTAAAGTTTATGCCACCTGTTCTTTAAATCTCTTTCCCTCATTTCTAATATTTTAAATATATTCCACTTTACATCTTTCTTCAATTTATTAAAAAAAATTTCCCTTGAGTTTGCTTTCCCTCCAGGTATAAGGAGTTAGCCTCCTACCTATACTGATGTAGCTATGATGACCGTGTTTTCTGGGATTATTCCAATTTCAAATATTTTACCACATTATCTCCATTTCAGCTTGCGCCTTGAAAACAAGAGATTGTATCCTAAAATCTTTACAATCTTGCTTCCACTACTACTTGTACTGAAACTTCTCTAACATTGCCAAACCCAATGACTCGTTCTGGTTCTTCTGAGTCTCTGCAGCATTTCATAGCCTAGGTCACCCCTTCCATGATATCTATACATCTAACTTTACACAAAACTTAAATATCTCCCTTGTCTACTTTAGGATTTCCCAATGTGCGTTATCAGTGACATTAGCCTCACAGTATGTTCCTCAATTAAGAAAAGATTCTGTGGTCAAAAATTTTTGAAAATGCTACATTTAACATTCTACTGCTGGAGCTCTACAATGAACATTAGTGAATCGTGTGCTCCTTGATTTTTATGATAAAGCAACCATTTGACTTATTTTAACTCAGTGTTTCCCAACAAGCAATCCACAGAACTCTCTTTTTTTTCGTGGAACACATATTAACATGTCATGGAACCAGTATCGTGTGGGATTTGTATTCTGATGAAACAAATATTCAGTAGAACACGAGGTGGGAAATACTGATGCACCTGAAATATACCAGGCTTCCAAAACTGAATTCATCATCTTTCCTCCTAAGCCAGGTTTTAAACATCAAATTAATCTTCAGTAACAGCTTTTTCATCAGTCTCACATTCAGAGTTGATAAATCTTTTCAGCTCTTACTGTTGTCTGTAGTGTCTGTTCCCTCCCCTACGTGGCTATTGACATCACCCTAAGGCAAACCTTCCTCAAGCCTTCTCTAGACTCATGGTGACCAAGCATAAGAATTAGGGGAGAGGTTTGAAAACAAAACAGATTCTGGGCTCCGCTACAATCTTGCTAACCAGAATGTTGGGAGGAAAGACTTGGAACTTGTGATTCTAATGGACAGCCAGATTTGCAAACTGCTAAAGCAGATCATGAACACTCCATGACTTTTCTCCTCCCCTGAGCTAAGCCTTTTCAGTTCACTTCCATCACCTCTTCAAGTGACATGGTTCTCAGTCTCCTAAGCACCAGGTGCTCTTCTCTGAATGTGGTCCATTTGGTCCAACAATCTTCTGAAGTGAGGGTCTTATACTGAACCACAGAGCACTCTGGATACAGGCTGGCCAATCTGTGAGAGAGTAGGACTACGAATTGTCTCTTGTCTCCTGGGGTTCTCTAGATCTGCCACCATGCTGGACCAGCAAAATCACTCTCCTCCTATGCCACCCTGCAGCAAATTACCACTGGCTCTCATCAACACCAATAACCACTAGGATGTGCATCACCCAGCAAACAGACAAAACTTCCCAGAATTTTAAAGCATTACTTACCAAACTGACTTTTGGTCTCTGTTCTAAAAAAGAGGCATGCCTCCCCGTCTCTAACGAACTTTGTTCTGAGAGCTGCAATTTATGCCAATCCTTACAATGTTTTAGTATCAATACTTTACGCTTACAGAGTGTTTTTTCCACTTACAAAACATTTCAACATTATTTACTTCATCCTCTCAAAAGTTCTTGTGACACAGGTATTATCCTCATTTTACAAATGAGGAAATTAAGGCTCATCAAGGTTAAGTAGCTTATTCAAAGTCACACACCGTAAGTGGGGAAAGTTGTGACTTTAACCACACATGTCTTGCACCTTAATCATAGCTTTCTCCACTTCAAAATCCAAGTATAGTCACTTGGCCATCATCAGAAAATTAGCACCAGTTAACATCAGAGTGTGATAGCTACCAGATGGTGAATTAGTCAGCAAAAAGAATAATCAACCAGAATACAGAGAGGCATTACCACACATCACAGGGACTGAGGAGCGGTGCCTTTGAAGACAGACAGACCTGAATTTGTGTTCTAGCTCCATCTCTCACTGCCAGTGTTACCTTGAGTAAATTTCATATCCTTTGTGAACTTGAATTTTCTATCTAAGTTATGAAGAATAAAAGAGATAATTTTCCTTAAAGTGCTTAGTATAATGCCTGCTGCATGGTAAGGCCTCAATCAATGGTTTTTTTTTTTAATCCCTAACTCAAACATGATAAACAGTTTATCAAAATGTCTTTTGGGCGGCCCGCCTGGCGGTGTAGTGGCTGAGTTTGCACGCTCCGCTTCAGCAGCCCAGGGTTCACAGGTTTGGATCCCGAGTGCAGACCTAGGCACCACTTATCAAGCCATGCTGTGGCGGCGTCCCATATAAAGTAGAGGAAGATGGGCATGGATGTTAGCCCAGGGCCAGTCTTCTTCAGCAAAAAGAGGAGGATTAGCAACAGATGTTAGCTCAAGGCTAATCCTCCTCACCAAAAATATATATATTTATATGTCTTTTTGGAAATAAATACAAGTCTTCTGACCTTGGTGTCTCGTCCTTCATCAATTACCTCCAGGTATCTGAGAATAGGACCATGTAAGGAATATAGGAAGATAGAAGATACTCATGATGAGGGAGAAAATATGAAACGACGCTTGAAGTGAAGGCCAGGAGAAGGTAGGTAAATAGAAGGTTTGAGCTAAGTCTCAGCTCCCAGTGGCTGCCTTTCCTGGCTTATCATCTTTTATCCCAAGAGGGGAAAAAAGAAGGAACAACTTAGAAGAGAAGGCAGTGGATAAGTAAACCCTTGGGATGTGACTAGATTATTAAATGGACAGGATAGATTTGGGGTCTCAAAAATAAATTTGGAATTACATTCCATTTCATTTTTTCAAATTATCACTGGGAAAAGATAAATTTTGGGGTAGAAAGATGATGTTTTTAAAGTAAGTTTTTAAAATAAACTGTTCAGTGTTTGTAACACATTGAGTAAAGGTAATAATAAAACAATACTAGATATTTTTCTTATTACCCAAAAATACATGTTCATCTTAAAAAAAATAAAAATGATAAGTGAAAAAAAAAATCACCAACAATCCAACCACCCAGAGATAACTACCATTAACATTTGGTACATAATCTCCTAAACTGTTTTCTATTCACATATTTACAGATATGTGTATTTTACAAATATGGGGTCATAAGTAATTACTGTTTCGTAAACTTTTTTTTTTTTTTTGAGGAAGATTGGCCCTGCGCTAACATCTGTTGCCAATCTTTCTCTTTTTTTTTTCTTTTTCTCCCCAAAGCCCCAGTACATAGTTGTGTATCATAGTTGTGGAGTTGTAGCTCTTCTGTACGGCACACCACCTCAGCATGACTTGATGAGCAGCGAGTAGGTCCCAGCCCAGGATCCGAACTGGCGAACCCCAGGCTGCCAAAGCGCAACGCGCGAACTTAACCGCTACACCACCGGGCCGCCTTGTCTTGTAAACTTTTAAATTTGTTTTCTTTGCAGATCATTAATTATTCTTTTGCAATATTATTTGAAATGCCATATATATTTTCACTAGATAGTTCATTTAGCTAGACCCTATTTTGGATATTTATTTCTTGCTATCATAAAAAGAGTGATTAAAAACATTCTTGTAGCTTTACCTTTATGCATAAACATGATTTTTTAGCATAAATTCCCAGAAGTGTATTTGCTAAATCAATAGCATGCAGAATTCTAAGACTTTTGACATAACATTAAATTCTTGTCCAGAAAGTTACTACCAATTCATACTCTACCAGCAGTTTTAAAGTGCTGATTTCCCAGACCTTGACCAACACTGCATTTGAGGATACTGGAAATGTTCACTAATTTGCTAGGTAAAAGAGTTTTCCCCCTTTCACTTCATTTTTTTATTACTAAGAGGTGGAAGATTTTCCCCTATGCTTACTGAGTATCTATATTTCTTATTTTGAAAAGTATCTGATTATATCTTCTGCCCATTTTTCCAACATTTGTCTTTCTCAATTGATTTGAATATTAATCTTGTCTGTCATGTGGGTTGCATATATTTTTCCCAGTTTGTTCGTTTGCCAGTTTTTCAAATAGTGTTTTTGATCTATAGAAATGTAAAATATTTAGGTCGTCCAACCTAATGTATTTTTTTCTTTTTGATTTCTGCTTTGGGAATCTTGTTTAGAAAGGCTTACCTCACCCCAATGTTATAGAAATTTCCCACTTATATTTTCCCCTAGGACTTGTATGGTCTTATTGTTAATACTTTAAATTTTTATTTAACATAGATTTTATCGGGTATTTAAAATTTTATTTAATCTAGATTTTATCAGTAAGATACTGAGGGTGGGATCTAAATTTATCTTTTTTAATATTTAACTGGTTGCTCCAACACTATTTAGAGTATTTCATTGGTTCAGTTGGGTATTTTTTATTTTTAACACGTTAACATCTCTGAAACCTGAATGTGTCTATGATCAATAATCAACATTTCACAATTTATTCAGCAGGTTTTTTTCCTAGTGTTACTTGAAGTAATAATAAATCCTTCAGTCAAGTGCTTCTTAGATTTGATGAAAAACAGTTTTTACTTCTATTCCTATTTCATTATGAATTTTTTAAAATAAAGAATGCACCTTGAATTTTTATAAAATCTCTTCTGGGCATCTATTTTTTTCCTAAGATGTCTCAGTATTGAACTATTCGTACATTCCTGAAATAAACCCTACCTTGTCATGGCATGTTACATACTCAACACATCGCTACATTCCTTTTCAAATATTTTATTTAAGATCCTTACATCTATTTTCATAGATCAGATTGGTCTATCACTTGTCTTTGTTGTAACATCTTCATCGGGTCTTGGTTTTAGAGGTATTTTACATTTGTCCAAGAACTTGATAAGCTTTCATATATTGTCTATAATTGACACAGTTTATAATAGCATAAGAATAATGTTTTTTCTTTTTTCTATGTAAGTCTAAGCTGGTTTGTGATAACTCTCAATTTGTTCTAGGGTTACTGGTCAATTCAAGTATTATAACTCTTCTTTAGTCAAACTTGTATTTTATTTTATTTTTAGAAAATTACACTGAGATTTTTAATTTACTCAAGAGAGTTATACATAGTATTCTCTTACATTAAAATAATTTTCTCCATATCTTTCATTTTATTCCATTCTCATTCCTAGTGTTTTGAACCTATAGTCTTTTCTTCCTCTCTTTCTTTTTTGATTAGTCTTGACAGAAATGGTCAATTTTATTGGTCTTGCCAAAGATCAACCTCTTGGATTTACTTAGCAATTCTACTTTTTTTATTTTTCAAGTTAATTTATCTGAGTGCTTTTCAGATTTTCTCCTTGCCTTTGACTTTTCACCAGATTTGCTGTGATGTGCCTAAATGTGGTTTTCTTTGTATTCATCCTGTTTCAGATTTGTAGCACTTTTTGAATATATGACTTGAGTTTTTTTCTCAGTTTGGTAAAATTCTTGGCTATTATCTCCTCAGATATTGCTTCTTTCCCATTATCTTTTTCTTCCTTTTTTCTGGCTCTAATATGTTATATCTGAAACTGTATCTTGCATTATCTTTTCAATAACTTTTCATTTTTTTAGCTCTCTTGGTTTCAGTCTGGGTATTTTCTCCTGACCTGTGTTTTCTGTTCACTAATCCTGCCCTCTTCTTCCACTATGCTGTTAAATTTATCTCTTGGGTTTATATTTCAGTTATTGCATTTTTCAGCCCAAGAACTATGTTGTTCTTCACGATAGATTCAGTTCTCTGGTGAAATTCTCCATCTTGTCATGTATTTTCTTGAATCACAATTATTTTAAAGTCTGCGTCTGACGACTTAAATATCTGGATATCTGGGCCATCTATAGATCTGTTTCTTTTGTCAATTTATTTCCCCTGGTCCTTTCTTCAGTATGCCTGGTAAATTTTGATGAATGCCAGACATTGTGTATGAAAAAATTGGACTCTGGATGATGTAATCTTCGTCTACAGAGGGCTCAGCTATCCTCTGATAGGCAGCTAGAGTGGGGAGGAGGAGGGGAAGATTACCTTAATCTAATCAGGGGCTGAACTAACTTGAGGCTGGGTCGCAGTTTTTGATAAATTTGGTCTACCATTGGTTTTCCCCCATTACACTGATGAGCCGAAGCTCAAGACAGCCTACTGTAAAGATCTTAGGAACTTTAGGAGTCAGTGGCTAAACATAGGCATTATTAAAAATAAATTACACAAACTTACAACTGAATAAACTATATTAAAAACAAAGGCAATAAATACTCACAACTCACCGCTTCTCATTTTTCTTTTTTACTAAATTTAACTGTTGTCCACGTCATTTACATCTGTTGTATCTGCATTCTAGAAACACTATATAACGGTGTTACTACACATCTCTTCTCAACTCCACACTCAGTGATGTCACATTTATAGCTTGAAATAGACCATGGTGGAAGTATTTGCACCACGGAAATCAGCAAACTCTACGAATCAGAGCTTGATTTATTGTTTTGTTGATTGTCTAGATCAGTTGTTCTCAATTGGAGGTGGTTTTGACCCCCAGGGGGTATTTGATAATATCTGGAAATATTTTTATTTGTTACAACTGGGGGTGGGGAAAGGGGAGGGGAGGGACAGGTGCTACTGGCATCTAGTGGGTAGAGGTTAGGATGCTACTAAACATCCTACAACGTACAGGACAGCCCCCTACAACAAAGAATTATCCAGCCCCAATGTCAGTGCTGACGCTGAGAACTCCCGGTCTGCTGGTATCTCCGCTCCTGGACATCTGGAATCTTTACCTCTCTTCCCAGGGCTGGAATTGGAAAATGCCTGAAGGGAAAAGGTGGGCATTTTATCCCAGTTTATTTTATTGTTTTTCTTGTTATTTTTCTAGCATTTTGAGTTGACTACTTAGTTCAGTTAATTTTAATCTTTCTTATACTTAATAATAAAAAAACGTTTGACTATGAACTTTTCTTTTGATACAGCTTTGGGTAGCTGACCCTATTTTTTGTCACTTTTTTGCTTTTTTCAATGTTTCCTTGTAAAAGGTCCCAGCCACAGACATTTTCATCTCTCCCCTAGTTGGGATAGGTGCACCTTAGCAGCTGCAAGCACTGCTATTGTTGAACCAAGCATCCAGTGAAAGTAAGGTCCATTAGTGGTCTACAGAAAACGCTCTGGAAAGTGTGGTAGGGACAACCATTACGGGAGTCCATAACCAAGCGTCTATTTATACTTCCACCATTCTAGCACCAACTTGAATCATTTAATTCTGCTGTTATTCTTGACTTACCAGAATTAAACCATTTATTTAACAAATAGTTAAGTACCAAGAATATGAACAGCCCTATGCCCCTGTACTGGGAGGAGATGGCGGTTACAAAAAGTCTAAATCAAGACCTTTTCTCTCAAGAAGTTTATAGATTTGTTAGGGAAAGACTTGCAAATACCCAATGTATTAAAAATCTCAGTTACTCATCTAAGTCACATTATTGGGGGAATTTGGAATCCAGACTAAAATTTTTTTTAAGCATTCAACACAAACTGAAAATACTTTGGATGAGATGGATCACTGAGTCAAACAATATATTATAAAACATGGTAATGTGGAATCAGAAGCAAACTACACTGACTTAATTTTGAGAACTTTAGATTGGCAGGCTGTTGATACTTTACCATGTAAATGTATTTACAGATGCACAGATTTTACAAACCTTACTTTATACTTATATCTTTATATCTCTTATAGCATGTTTATGCAGTTATTTCATTTGATACAGTAGTGCCACGAGTTAGAAAGAGTTGATGTTATTCTCACCATTTTACAGGTAAAAAATGAGATGGAATGTTGCTTATGTAATTTGCTTATGATTTGCAGCAAGTCCATGCTGGAACTTCACAACACTGTGTCCACTCGGTGCTCTGGATGGTTTCCGCACTTTTCCTTGATAATGGTACGTGATGGGTCGCTTAGCCATGATTAAGACACACTGAAGGGGCCGGTCCGGTGGTATAGTGGTTTAAGTTTCCATGTTCAGCTTGGGCAGACCAGGGTTCGCCAGTTCAAAACCTGGGATCCTGAGTACAGACCTACTCACCACTCATCAAGCCATGCTGAGGAAGCATCCCATATAGAAGAGCTACAACTCTACAACTATGATATACAACTATGTACTGGGGCTTTGGGGAGAGCACAGGGCCAATCTTCCTCAAAAAAAAAAAAGACACATTGAAGACATGTCTCTGAATGAAAATTTATGCAATTCTCAATGAATCAGCAACCACGTTTTGAAAAAAGAATTATGCATTTACAAGAAAAGCACCATGCTGTATTGCCTCAGAGGTACTTGCTAAAACTTGTTCATTATTTTTTTATAAACTGCCTTTAAGTAACTTCAAAGTCTGTGAACGGGAATAATAAATATTCATTAATTTTCTGATTCATGTTTACACAAACAAGATAAATTTACATGAATTACAGTTAAATCTTTTGCTATTACGTTTTCCAGTTTAACTATCCATTCTAACTCACTAAGAAGAATCGAGGCTATTTCTGTCCACATTTGGAAAATTAACTAAAGAATTAGGATTTTGAGTTAGGTAATACAAGGCAAGATTGTTCTTCCCCCACTTTTCTTCCCCCGAAACACACACACACACTCATACTCACACTTTCAGCTCTCCAGGGATTTTATGTGTAGGTGTGTTTCAAATTTTCTATGTGTGTGTATATAATTTTTAAATATAAAAATGCAGTTATAATTATCTTTGCATATTGTTAAACTTTGAATCAGGCCTTGCTACAGTTTTCCGGTTTCTCAAAATGCAGTTGTTCTTTCCTTTATTTTATGCTACGCTTTTATGCTATTTATGCTTTTCTTTTCTTTTTTTCCCTGGTGGTTTGAGTCAGGCATTAACAATGTTTTTTGCTCCCTATCTTGGGCAGTAGCTCCAGGAAGTACCTTTTTTCAACCTAGCTGTGATCTTGCCCTGAGCTTTCAGATGAAATGAAGATAGAAAAGTAACTGCCTCTGTTACAGATACTTTTCCTATAAATCATTGTATGTGGGGATAAGACAGGAAGGGTCAATGGGATGAGAGAAGTCAATTTTATATTCTCTTAAAAATAATATATGAGTTATTTAGATATAAAAAAGTTTAAGCCACTACTCAGAAATCTAGTTCATTTCAGAGTAGTTTCATTATAATGGAAAGCTTATTTTGTTAAAGGATTTAGAATGAGGTGAAGGGCAATTCAAATATTTTAAATTCAAGTTAAATGCATTTTGTTAAGAAACATTTGCTGGAATTATGAGCAATTTCCAGCTAGAGTTCCATAAAAAGAAAGCTTGAAGTTAAGTTCATGTTACTCTCCCTAGTAGAATTCCATGGTGACTGGAATGGTTTATGAGTAAATATCATATGGATAGTATTTAAAAGGGTTGAGAAAACAGGATTTGAATAGAGAGTAAGAATGGGAAACTCCTTCTCTCCCCCCCTCCCACCCCTCTGTTTTTATGTCTTCCTCCAACATACACACACACACACACACACACACACACACGTCATTGTATCAGAAGGGGAAAAGTGTATGTTGAAAGTCTCCTTTAGTGGTAAATGGAGTGGCTTACATGGAATAGCATAGTTGAGTAAATTGTGTGTGGCACTGAACTGGAATTTCTTCAGTGAAAGGGCTTATGTTCTTAAAGAGCTGAAAAACGGCTTAAATTTTCTAGTATCCTAGAATAAAATTGCACAGGAGGCTCGTGTGAAATGTAGCATGTGTGAACAGTTTTGCAGCACAGTTCCATTTGAAATGTAGTGACACAGCTGGAGCAGTGACTCATCACGCTAATATCTACTGTTAACAGACAGACTCTCTCTAATAAAGCCTGCACTTTCTCACATTATAAGGAGTTTCTTAGGCTGTTGTGATAGTATAATATGTTCCCAAAACTTGGTCAGGCCACTTGAATTTAACATTTGTTGAATACCTGCCATATACTAGGCATTTTTCTGCATTTAGTTCTTACACCTGTTTGGTTTTATTTTCCCCATTTTATAGGTGATGAATCTGAGGTCACACATCTGGGCTAATATTCAACTGGTTCCACCAGTTGCTTTTAGCCCGTGCCTGTTCTGATTGTTTGATGAAAATAAAGATACAAAGAAATCTCAAGATAGAAGGAAAGACATTTAAGATAGCTCATGTCAGTTGGCCTCAATCTTCTCAAAAATGTAGGGAGAGAATGCAAAAAAAGTGGTGAAAATTTGGAATACAGCTACTTGAGAAAATGTAATGAGAAGTCAATAACTGAGAATAAAATGACCTTGCAGTTTCAATAACTAGAATCCTGCCCATGTATCCAGCTGTTGCCCTACCTCGAAGATGTGGAAGGGCCTGAGGGATTCCTGAACAATGGCTACATCTTCCTGTCAGGATTCCAAGGGACTTCCCGAAAGATCACAACCAACCTGAAGCTGAGTCCTTCCAGATGACCTGCCATGATGGATCGATTTACTTTGGGTTCAGCCTTGCCTAGATTGGAATGGTCTTCAATTTTCAACTTAAGTACTATGACAAGTACATATTTTTCAAGGAATTGAGATGAGTGGTGTGTGTGTGTGTTCCATCTGTTACAACTACACTGATCAAAATAACCAGACTAGAGTGATCAAAACAAAACACTAAACTTTATTTTCCTATCATTCTTTTTTTTCTTTTTGTTTTTTGTGAGGAAGACCAGCCCTGAGCTAACATCCGTTGCCAATCCTCCTCTTTTTTCTGAGGAAGACTGGCCCTGGGCTAACATCCGTGCCCATCTTCCTCTGCTTTACATGGGACACCACCACAGCGTGGCTGACAAGCAAGTGCGCTCAGCCAGTGCCCCTGGGACCTGAACCTGCGAAGCCCAGGCTGCCAGAGCGTGAACTAAACCACTGCGCCACCAGGCCAGCCCCTCCTATGATTCTTTAACTTGCTTCTTTTCTAAAAGTTGGAGTGTTACTATTCTAAATCCATTTGTATATTGGCTGTGTGATCTTCACAAGGTACTTATCCTCTCTGTTTCTTCATCTGTAAAATGTGTTGTTGTGAAGATTAAAAGAGTTGATATACATAAAGCACTCAGAACCACGCCTGGCATATGATTAAATGCCATATAAATGTTAGCTCTTTTTATTATTATTATCACTAGTGAACCTGTATAAAATGAGCTATTAATTCAAGGCAAGGCCTTGTAAGTAAATGTATACAGAATAAAAACTATCCTATGCGGTTCTCCAAAGTCTTAAAATTATCAGGAGCTGATGACACACGGATAATGTTGAGGTTGATCAGCTAACAAGAAAAAACGTTCCCATTAAGGCTGTTACACCCCTATTTCCTTCTCTTTACCCCCAGAAATCTATCTCGTGCACTGTTATGACTGACTTCCCATTCACCATGCTATTGTCTTCCTCAAAATTTCTCCACAATCCATCCAACGAAGTTTAGACCTGCATCTGATCAAAGAAATATCTGGTGACTATCACATGCCAGGGGCTAGGGATATAAAGACGACTGAGGCATGGCCTTGTCACTGTGGACTGCACTTCCTGGTGGGCAGACAGGCACATAGACAGACAATTACACAGCAAAGCAGAAAGTGCAGTGACAGAAGTGCCTACGAGGTGCTATGGGAGCAGAGATGGAGACACCAACATTCACCCCGAAGGCTCAGATAAGGCTTCTTGGAGGAAGACATACCAAGGCTTAAAGAATTTCAAGGAGGAATTTAAATGTCTTCTCTAGTATTCAAGGGCTTCCTTAACTGGTCCCCGTTAACTGTCAACCATACCACCCTTTCCTCCCAACATAACTCACCTTCCCACTCCTACTGGACCAGTCTCCTATTTCCTTGACAAATCAACTTGTGATCCTATCTCTAAACCCTCTTCTCAGATGGCTTTCTCTACCAGGCATCTTCTACTAGGGAAAAACTAAACCCTTCTCTCTGCCTAGTAAAGTGTGGTCTCATCTTCTCCACGAAAAATGGCCCTACTTGGATGCAGTCACATCCCTTCCTAATACATATGAAAGCATTTCAAACAGGCACATTCAGATAGATACTAACATTATTTTTCCATAATTTGTAATTGTTTATTGTGTTTTTCTTATCACTCCAACAAAACTATAAGTACCTTAAGAAAAAGTCAGTTCATAAATTAATTCTATTTGTTTCACAACACCTGGCAAAGTGTCAGCCAAAGCAAAATAAAAGTGGTCAAAAGTACTTTCTGAATTAAATTATTTCACCAATGCCTTCTCTAGTTTACCTGATGTGCAATAAATTCATTTTATGAAATTTCAGAAGTTCAAATAACCAGAGGAGAGAACATTCTTGCTTCTGTCAGTTAATTTACTAACTGAAAGTCAGTAGTATTTTATGAGAAATAAGCTAGCTTAGTAGAAATTGTGAATGTGAAGAAAATGTGAACCATGGAATAAATTACATACTTGGTTTATAAGCAGCCTGTGAATAAGGTTCTTGTACTTGGTAAGCGTAAGAAAGCAGTATATTGTTGAGAGGGAATGTATTTAGGGTAGAGGACAAGTTTGAAAATGAAATGAGAATAATTGAATGGCCTTTTTCGTAAGGAAGTATTATACATATCAGTCAAGTAAATGAAGAGGATTGATTATACACATCTGTGAATGCACACACACACGTGCACTATGAGCAGTTGGGAAAACAACCTTTTCATACTGCTAATAATTAGGCATTTTCCAATTCAGCACTTCTTTATTTCTTTTGATTTCTTATCTGTTTACTTTCCACTGTTATTTCTCATGTTGTTCCTCTATGTAGTCTTTTCTGCCTAATTTTCTTCCCTCATTCCCTGTTCTCTAACAAAGACTCTACACACTTTCTCTCTCACACAAACACACAACCCTCAACTGTTTCCTAGACTTTGTGTTCAAAGCATGAAACCAGCTCTCTCAAGAGGGCATCTGAGGGAGATACCGTTAATTCACTAAACTAGTGAGTGGTTTTCAAACTTTTGCTCATGAACCCCTAAAAGAATTTTGAAAAACAAATATATACACCCTGTGCCAGTTATCAATTTATTGCCTCTCACCTCTAAATCCGTTTTCCTTGCCTGCTCTGATAAAATGATGCTGGACCTAAACAGTTTTTTCTTTGTCAGCTAACATGATATTAAACGTTGTCAGTAGAGGGCACAGGAGAAAGACTGCAGGAGAAAAGGGTTTTCCTTCCTGGTTTCAGTACGCTTGCTCAACAGGCTCCTGCAGAGCTGGCGGCTTCTCTACCATCAGGCTTTCACAGCACATGTAGCTTCTCCGCTCCAGGCCCATGCAACGTTGGGCAGCTTCCCCGGAGCCAAGCTGCTGCAGTATGAACAGCTTCTCCAGCACCCGGCTCCTTCGGTGTGCACAGCTTCTCTGACACCAGCTCCTTCAGTGTGCACAGCTTCTCCGGCACCCGGCTCCTTCGGTGTGCACAGCTTCTCCGGCACCCGGCTCCTTCGGTGTGCACAGCTTCTCCGGCACCCGGCTCCTTCGGTGTGCACAGCTTCTCCAGCATCCGGCCTTTGTAGTGTACACTGCTTCTCCAGCTCCAGCTCCTGCAGCACAGCAGCTTCTCTCATGCTAGGTGCTGCCTTCAGTGCACAGGAATCAGCAGCACCTGGCGGCCAGCAGCCACCGCCGCCCCCGTACTCCGCTCAGGTAGCTTTGTGGTGGAGCGCCTCCAGTGAGACATCTCCCTGTAAACAGCTTTCCCCAGCACCCCAGAGGGTAGATTTTTCAGAAAGTTGCACCACATGGCACCAGTGACTTCTCTGCCATTTAGGGAGCTACAGCCATGCCCTCTCCAACACTGTCTAGATCTTGGCCCCTGGGAGAGCAGGGTGGGGGGTTGGGGATGAGGGGGGGCTGCAGCGGAAGCTTTTCCTTGGCCTCTATCCCAGACCTAAGGGTCATGATTGCTTCTGGTATTTGCTATTTCTGTATTCTTCAGAATCTCTATTTACTTCTTACTAGCCAATCCCTCATTACCACAATCCTCTGTTATAGGTAATAATTCTTTACATTAAGCTTTCCTGTTCAAATTACTGTGTGGTTTCTGTATCCAGATTGGGTGCTGACTGATACATACTTCCTCATATATTTCAAAGTAACAGCTAAAATTTCTTATCAAGAATTTAAATAACTGAAAAAGATAAATTTTCTGGTGTTCTAGATATAGATTACATGCTTAAAATATATTTATATAAAATATATTTTTGTCAAAACCTTACAGGTTATATATTTAGATCATTTAATGAACAGAGATATCCACCATAAAACCTAATTTGCAAAGGCAGTCCTCTGTGTCATACCTATCAACCAAATCAGACATAGTCTCTCTACAAAAAAAGATCTTTTTTAATTTGAATAAATACGTTGATACACGTTTCCATGCTAACCATCTCACTTTAAGTAGACTGGTAGAAAATGGATAGGCAGACAACAGATGAAGAAATAGATAAGCAGACAGCAGGCAGGCAGACTGAGGCTTGCCAAGATGAAATAGTACTTCAATATTTTTTTATCAGTTCAATATTTTTCAGTATTTTCTTTTTGGCCTTGCTCTCATGGGTCTCTCCTTCAGAAATAATGTATTCCTGAACTATCGTTTTGCTTGACGCCTTAGAGATTTTTCCCTGGGGCAATAAGTCACAGTCAGATTTGGGAGAGGTGAAGAGTGGCATCTTTAGTGAAGTGGGAGAAGGGCGATGACGACGGAGGAGACAGGAAGGAAGTGGCACACCACAGGCTCTCTCAGGCACACGAGCTTCAGAAAAGTGGACACATAGAAATTGAGGACCAGAAAATTGATTCCCTCAAAACTGTCCATGCCTTGTGGCCCCTGGAAAGTCTTTGTGGACACCCAGCGTACAAGTTCTCCAGGACGAAGACAGCAGCACCAGACCAACGAGCTACCGCATTCTACAAGGAAGGCTAAAACAGAGATACGTTTCCCCCTAAACTTGACAAGAAGCCAGGTAAGGAGAAGCATACAATTAAAAAAGAAAAAGTAGAATAAAGATATTAAACCATATTCCTTAAAAACTTAGAAAATAAACCTTTCCTTACAAGAATGCTAAAGGAGACAGAGGCCGAGTCACAACACACGTGCAACTCCCTGACCCCACCAGCACCTATGTTTGGATAAGGGTCTTGCTTTTAGTATTTGTGACTCAAAATCTCACATGGGTTAAACCCTTCATTTACACTGGTTCTGTTTCTTATTTAAAACAGTAAGTTTTCCTTAGATCCACTACTTTACTGAATCATATGATAGCAAAAGAGGTGGAGAATCTTAAAAAGCAAAGGGGATGTGGTCAATTTTTACCATTTGAGATATTAACAAGTTTAACATGGCTCAGCAACTACCTTAAGTGTTATATCATCTATTATGACAAAAGCTAAAGGTGTTGAAATATAGGGATGTGTGTTTTCTGGGAGGAAGTGGGTGACAATTTGAAGGGTTGGTTTTTTAACATAAAGAATAAATATATAAGAATTCAGAACAGATTCTCAACCAACACTAATGTGCAATAAAGTTGATGCAAGTTAAAGAAAGGTTTTAAACTTTAAAAAATTTTTTTCAAGGAAACTACCTCTTCTTGTTATTTCTGGAAAATCTGTAAATTGCTAGTGTTTTGAAAGGGAAACATTTATAGAGAGATATCAAGTATGTATTACATGCTACATGTATCTGATTCTTGTTTGATCATTTCCCCTAAGAAATTTGTAATCCTGTTTTAAATAAATTATATTTACTTTCAATTAAGGTTTCTATCTTTTTATTCCCCCAAATCAGCATCCCCATGGGAAGTATAGGACTTCTAGGATTTTCTCCTAGATAAATAAATTTTTGGTGAAGATTTCCCTTTCTTGAATAAGATCCATAATCTCCAGACTACATGGTCTGAATTAACTATTTTGGTGAAAGAGTATATGCACAGCCTGTTTTGTAGTAAACTACTGGGATCTTTAAAAATAAAGATTTTGAATCAATGCAAAAACTGTTAAACTGATATTACATAATTTGCTTACATATGTAAAAATGTTATAATTCCCATGTAACCTTCAACACAGGTATTGCCCTTCATTGCAGAAGTACAAATAATCAACTTGGTGGATATTATTCAATCTGAAGGATGCACATGAAGAACTTTCATTACGGCCCAATAAATAAATTTAGCGCCATCACTTGATGATAGAAAAATCAATAAATACATAAACATTTCTATGCTCACCAAAATCTCTCTCACAGCTCTGCTAAGCCTCACGGTTACTGCAATGAACGAGTTAATGTTGGGTATTTTAAAGATCCAAATACTGCAAAATCAACCAGTCTACCAAACTGGTCATTTATCATAAAAGTCAATAATTACTTTTGTTTTGCGGAATTAGAAATAATTTGGTGGGGGGACAGAAATAACAGAAATAAGAAAATTCGGTAATGAAAAGATTCTAATGTGAACAAGCAATAACTAGTTTGTTGCCACCTGTGATGTGTCCATATCCGTAGCTTTTTAACATACTTACTTGAACAATGGAGTTCCACAAACAACACATTTATAGATTCCAGGATCTTTGTGATGTGTATATTCTCCTTCGAAGGCACTGATAAGACAATAAACAGAACATAAAAAACATTAAACAAAGTTAGTATTATTTCTTATAGAACGTATTTGCTTAAAATATATTTCTCTAATAAATCTTTCAAGGGCTTTTTGTCCTAAAATGAGAACAGACCAAACATATGGAAATCTGAACATTACTAATATATTTCAAATCTATATAATAAAATGTGCATAGAACTACTCCAAACTAGTGCAGGTTAAATTAAAAAATCAAGCCATCTAGTTATGTAATGCTCAGAAAAAAAATTTCCGACAAAAAAAAAGCCTGTAGTTCAGATTCTCAGAGAAAAACATTATTACATAAGATTTCTGCTACTCTACGATGTCCACGAGCGTATACCAGAAAATGCAGAAGGGTCCAAGACTTCAAGAGGAAGGAATCTTATTTTTTGGTTTGAAAAGGAATATTGCAGCTTTAAGGGAATATTTTTCTAAGTTAAGCATCTTAAAGGCTAGGAGGTCATTCAGCTAATACAAATCAGCTGTGCGGGTCCAACAAAAAGTCTGTGTGCTCCGCAGCCTGTTTTTATTATCCTTTCGCCCTCTTTATGAGGTCCAATTTTTTTATAAACAGAATTTTTAAGAATGACCTAATCTCTAGTTGTTTGTGTGCATTAAATCATTTTGCTAGTCATGTACACAACAGGACGGTTAGAAGTCCTCCTGGGCGGAGAACGAGGTCCACCGCTAGCTCATTGTCCGAGACTCAACACTTGGTACATTCAGCAAACAGTGTACCTTGTGACAGGAAGACAGTGTTGCCTGTTAACAAGGACCCATGTGTGGTAAAGAGCTCTTTCAGTTCGTGAATGAAAACAAGAAGTTACATCATTAATAAATTTGGATCAGAGGTAAGTTACAGTCCTATGCCAAGCTCCATGGTATAAATTAGACAACAAAATGGCTGGACCTTGGCAAGGTACCTTTGAGCTGGAATCAGCTGAGAGAGACTTTATTCACTAAAAACAGTCTTGGAAGTGAACAAACTCTTTTTTCAGGACTTAGGGCCAACTTCCAAGGACCAAAGCCATGTGAGGGCAGTTATTGAAAATTTTTGACATTCCAACCACAAATGAGCCAATAAATACTTTCTCCACATGTGCTTCAAACAGAAATTGGAGTGGGGTAGAAAGGAACTAAATTATGCTACCTTCTTTTTGCAGCCAGAACGTCTGTACTTACAATGGCCACCTTCAGCATCTCAGCATCCTGGCACAGTGCCATGTCCCTCATGGTTTTGCTTACTGTGATGTCTTCCCAAAAAATGTACCTAAATCGCTATTACTTCCACACATTTTGTAGTAAACTAAAAACAGGCCCTTAATAAAAGCCTTGTGACTTTACATAAGAGTGTTCATTAAATGGGAGAAAGAATAAATAAAACTTAGTCTTAACCTAAACAATACCATTTTCAACCTTTTCAAAGATACTAATTTGTAGACTTTAGCAAGCAAGTGTAGAATTCTGTAACTTAAATGGCAAGAAAGAGGATTCAAAGGGGGGACAAAGAAAACTCGCTCCTGCTTAATGACTTTCTTAGAGCTCACCTTTCCGTCCCTTTCTCCTGAGTGACATGGTACTGCAGGGGTGTCAGCCGCTTCCTCAGCTCCTGCTGGGAAAAGACCACCTTACAGCTCTTTTTATCCCTACATGACCCTGGAAAGAGAGAGGATATGGGAGAAGGAGGCTTTTTAGCTTGAATCCTAAATAATTGCTTTGGCTGGCCGCCACCGCACAGCCTCTGTAGCCACTTGTCAGTGACCAGACCAGTCCCTAACGCACCAAGCTTCCCTGAACTGCGGCTGATTATTTCTCTCAGATTAAAAAGAATGTTTCTCAAGATTCAGGTGATTCCGCTGGAGCACTGACCATGTGCTACAGCCGGGGCTGCTGGCCTGCGACCGTAAACACCCGTGGAACATTCACGAGATGGTAGTACATCCCGTGTGTCTTCCAATACCTTGAAATTCTTTTTTTCAAACAAATTCAAAAAGCATAACTCTATTTACAAGCATTTACACTGTATTTATAAGATGATGGGCATATTAGGTCAAATAATAACTCTCCATTCAATAATTTTGCAACTGTGTAGAATAGCCGAAAACTTCCTCATTCAATTTCCATTCTGCGTGCACCACCCAGAATTTTTTGTGGACCCCTAAAGACGTATTCTTCCACGACTAGGAACTGTTCTTCCCTGATTCTGTCAGACACTTCACTAGGTTCTGTAGGGTCCTTAAAAACAAATGTCTCTTTAAGGACTGTATCTTGCCACATTAAACAGGCAGCAAGAATCTTGTAATAGACTCCAGGAGAGGACACTCACACTGATGCAGATTCAGGGCATTCCAAAGACAAGGCGAGAAGCATTAGGGAAGGGGAAAGGCAAAGAGGAAAAGTGAATGTGGTCTTACTGTCGCTAGTGCTGGCGAGTGGATTCCGACTCCTAGCGACCCTGCTACAGTAGAGCGGAACCTGCCTGGTCTTCCTGCGCGTTCTCACCTCCGGCGCTCCATCAGACAACGCTCTCCTGCTACGCACAGGGCTTTCATGCCCGGTTTTTTTGGCAGTGGGTGACCAGGTCCTTCTTCCTAGTCTGTCCCAGTCTGGAAGCTCCGCTGAAACCTGTCCACCATGGGCGACCCTGATGGTGTTTGGAATACCGGTGGCCTAGCTTTCAGCATCACAGCAACACGCAGCCACCAGAGTACAACGACAGATGGGTGGTGTGGTTCCCTGACAGGGACACGAACCCTCGTCGCGTTGGTGAGAACGCTGGATCTTAACCACTAGACCACCAGGGCTGGATGTGATTTTACATAGAGACCTACATTTTCTTTTTGCAAAGTATACCTAGGAAGACTTCACTGATTAAGTGTACTTGAATGGTGAAATAATTTTAATGTGATTCTAATAACAGTGGCAGCTTTTATTTCAACCCATACAGACGGCAGTAAAATGTTCAGACGACACCTGTTTATATGTAGCATTTTATTTTACCTGCACAAATGACTGAAAAGAAACATAACTCTGGGACAGAGCAGCCCCTACTCACTGCAGCGAAATTGCTCTTCTTTACCATCCATCATAGTGGGAGAGAGGCTTGCAGATGGCCCGACGTGCAAAGATTTCTTACCATCTTGGTAATTACTGAAAGCAAGCTCGCGTAGTTTCCTGAATATTAAACTCAATTTCTTTTGAAATATAAAGAAATGTGATTTAGGAGTAGAAATGCTTTCTACTTCTTTTACTTTTAAGGTACCTAATGTCATAGTCTGTGAGACCCCCCAAAATTAAACTAGGAGAAAATTAACTAACCAGTTACCCTGACTGTGGCACTGAAGAAGGATCTCAGCTTCCAGAATCAGGGCCACCAAGAGAGAGTGGTTGATTCTCTACAAGAAAATATGGAGGCAGGAAAAGAGCAAACCAGAGCCAAACGGAAAGGCGCACCTTGGAGTGGGCCTGTGGGTTGTCACCCAGCACCTCTTGTGATCTTCCACAGGGCACGCTGGCCTTGCTCTGGCCTGGAGAGAGAGCTACGGGGAACAGCTGGCACATCACGAAGGGCACGTTGGTCTCTCATCTCACTGGACCCCATGTTACACTAGGCTTTCTCCAAATACCGACTACTTACACTTTTCATATTTTCCCAGGGGTACATAGAAATGTTTCCCTGAGAAACCCTTTGTCCTGTCAGAACAAGCCTCTCCACAGCTGAATGCAGACCTGCTTTTTCTCAATCAGTTGACTGCAAAGGCGAGTTTCTTCTCAACTCACTACAGACTTCTTAAAAGGTATCTTTTTGTTTTTATTTCTTTGTTTGTTGAAGGGTTGCATCTTTGTTGATTTTGTCCAAAAAAATTCATTAATTGAACATTTAACATGACAAAATATCTTGGTTGAAATTATTCTGTCCAATGGCATGGATAATTAAAATCTGGACAATCAGAATTAAAGAATTCTGTCCAAAATATTTTTGTTAATGTATGTTCATTCATACAAAAAGACCAATTGTGTTCCCAAAGTTGAGAGAACTAAGCTACCCATCTGTATGTCATTTAGGACAAGAGAAGCAACTGCAGGTTTAAATTACATGGTATTGGATTGCAATTTCCTAACATTGGACGCTTTTCTGCTTTTTTACCTTGAGTCATTTACTAAGGAGTGTTCATAAAAAGTAGCTTAAAGCACAGATGCTTGCAAATCGT
Source organism: Tapirus indicus (assembly GCA_031878705.1). Lineage (NCBI taxonomy): Eukaryota > Metazoa > Chordata > Mammalia > Perissodactyla > Tapiridae > Tapirus > Tapirus indicus. The sequence goes on along the minus strand of CM062918.1, from coordinate 149,936,075 downwards.
TTAGGAAAAGATGTTTCTCTCTTTTTCAGTCTCCCTCTCTCAAAAATCTCTCTTTTCAGAAGAGAAAGAATAAAACTGTTGGTCAGTATTGACGAACCATGTCAAGTATTTGTACAAGGAGAAAAGGTAAAATTGAAAACATCTGATTGAAGTAAATAATACAAACATAAAAGCTTTCCTGGTGAATGAAGGGTATTGAAGAGACTTTATTTCATAGATTAGAAATTACTTTTGATCTAAACATTCTTAAGAACAGATTGTTTTCCACCATGAACCATCTCATTAACTGTGCTACAGAGACCTCGCTTTAATGGCGGGCTCTGAAAGGGTGCTGCTGTCCCCCTTTGGTAGTGCCCGTCCTATTGGGGAGGGGGATCAAGATTTCATTCCAGCTTTCTTTGTTTGTCTTTCAAGAAGCACTAAAGCAGTATTCACACAAATTTTGTAGGAATGTGCCCTATGTCATAGCCTACAAATTATTTGGTTTTGGTGCACTTAAAGGTCATCTTCCAAATTAGCAAAATTTTCCTACATCCTGGCTTTTCAACCTTAAATATAAATATTGTTTCCTAACTGTAAGTGAGGTTTGTTCCTTAAGAAATGCTAGTGCTTATTTAAAGTTGTCAAACTTTGTACATTTTTATTCCTTGGTCATACTATGTTTTCAAAATAATTAGGCTTTTAAAGTGTACCTAACAGCAAGAGGAAGTCCATGCAGACTAGAAACAACTATTGTGATTTTTAAACAACTCAATGAGAAGTTAGATTTTAATAAATTTCTTGCCACATAGTTTAATAGTAATATACTTCCTGGACAATTGAAAGCTATACTATTACATTCGCTCTTCTGGCATCGTAAGCAAAAACTGGCATAAACAAATATAGAAAAGCTTCCCTTTTGTCTCTGATTTCCCTTCTCCCTATCAGACTCACTTTTCTAGTCATATGGTGCCACTGTTAATTTTGAAGAAATCATTTCATTTTGAAATTCTAGAATAATTCATTGGATGGTTTCCCTTTACTATCTTCACTTAGGTATTGTAATTTTCTTATTACACAGGGTAATTTAACATTAGTCTTATATGACATCTGTTCAATGACCTCTAAATTGGCTTAGAAGTATGTTAGGGAAAGATTTTTCCCCTTATTTAAATGTTTAATAGAGCACTTTGAAGGCACCAGTGAGTGTGTGTGTGTGTGTGCACGCGCGCGCACGCAACACAAAGCATGGATGGGGGGTAACACTGCCATTAGGTACCTAATCATTAACACCACTCCCCACAGAGTCACAGATCAGATCCATCTCGAACCCAATCAAAGGGTGTTTACTAATTGAAATATGCCCAAAGTCTCTTTATATTGAGGCTTGCTCCGCGTTGTTGCCTCAAAGCCAGTACTGTCTTGAAGCTGCAGTGGGCAGCTCTTGCTCTAAGCAGAAATAAACTGACAGCAAGAGTCCACGTTCTGGCTCGGCCTGCTTCCCAGTCACGTGATCATGTGCTGCCTCCCTCACAGGTCTGCTACAAGGATCACAGCCGCTATCACTCAGCAAACACTGTCCGAATAAGTGCAATATCACATTATCATTCTGATTACAGTAAATTCTGAAAACTGTATTTTAAAAGGTAGCAGGTCAGGTATTTTGGTGTACTGCAGTATTTTATGAGTAATTATTTTTCTATAATAATTCCTCAGAAGAGTATTTTCCTCACCAGTTATCTTTTAAAATGATTAAAATAGGAATTGGAGGAAGAAAACTAAAATTTGAGTGCCCACTGTGTGCCAGATACATTTCTAGGCCCTTTTACCTACCCACATGGAATTCTCTCAATAATTCTAGGAGGTAGATGTCGTGCCCATTTCACAGACAATAGAAACTGAGGCTGAGAGAGGTTATAACATAACTTACGAAGGACAAACAGCAAATAGATACATCAACTCAATCCCCAGGTTGTCTGATTGCAAAGCCCATGGTCATTATATTTTCTGTGAGGAAAAATCATGCTACGACTTTCTTTTTAAATTATGCAATAACTTGCAGCTTAAAAGCTACCACTAACAACTTAAGATAATAAGGGAGAAAAGTAATAATCACCACAGCACATCCAGAAAAACAAATACACGTCTATTAGCCAATGTCTGTTTCCCTGTGTCCATTCCTTCAGCAGAGGGTCAGTGACACGGTTCAGACGGGATTCTCACCAAGTCTATAAAACGTTGAAAGGCTTTTTAACATCCTGCTAAGAAGTAAATCAGATATATTACCTAAATCTAAGAGCACTTTTAAGTCATAAATCTTATATTTCAGTGTGAAAATTCAAAACAAAAAAAACCCTAAAGATTCCATAACTTTAATTTTGGTTCTAGGATCAGAAAAGATAAAACTATTAAATATTTCCTCAAGACAAATAAGAAATGATAAAACTATCTTGTTTTGCTTTGCATGTACTAGGTTAGAACAGTAAAATTCATGTTGAAATATCTTGCTACTATATTTAAAAATGGCATACTTTTATTTTCACTATAAATTTCAATTTTCAGTTGGTTATGAGTCTGTCATATTGGAAAGCTGAATAAGTTTTTATTCCAGATATAGTAGTGTCAGGAATTTCTAAATAAGCGGGCATTTATAAAAGCCAAATCTAGTCCATTTGTAAAACAAAATGTAAACTATATGCCATGAACCATTTTTTCGTGTTTGTTTTCCATTTCAGTAATTCAACAAAGGCTTTAAGAAAAAATGCAAAGCACAAGGAAGAAAAGCTCCATCCTTGTAGAAGCATACCCAATCCTTCTGATTTTTTTCTCAAAGTAGACCTATACTACAGGAAACATTCCTGAGAGGAACATACAATCTGAGATGTCACGACATCTTGGCATCAGTATCCTGGTGTCCAGGAAAACTGGGGTTGCAGGGCTTACTTTAAGGACCTAACATCTTTTCTTACTGTATTTTCAAGTCGTCAAACATATTGAGTGTCCACAGAGTGCCAGGCACTGTGCTGAGTAAAATACACGCATTCATTCAGTCAGTAATGACTCATTGAGCACCCACTCTATGACGGCATTACTCTGAATGCACAGGACATACCAGTGAACAAAATAAAGATCCTCCTTTCATGGAGCTCCCAGGAAAGCAGCAGGGGTAGGGGAGGACAGACGAAACACAATGAAAATAACTAAGCAAATGACACAGCCTCTTAGAAGGTAGTAAGTAAGGAAAAAAGCAAAACTGAGTAGAGCCAAGAGGACTGAGAGGGCTAGAGGTAAGGGCTGTGACCATAGAGACAATGGTCATGGCAGGCCTCACTGAGAAGGTGCCGTCTAAGCAAAGGCTTGAAGGAAGAGAGGAAGTGGGCTGTGCTGACACCCGAACACACGGAGGAAACCAGGGCAAGAGGTGAACACGCTAGGAAGTTCATCCTCCAGTGGTAGAGACAGGCAATGCAAATGCAGGTGCTAAAACCTGAATATGAATGGGGTAGGTAAGCAACAATTCACACACAAAGAACATGCTTTTAAACCGGGAAATTTACAATTACATGTCTTGGTACAGACATCGTCGGGCATTACTTTTTTTACTTCCAAGAGAAATCTTCGTGAATAAGACTCACTTAGCAAAGTGCTCTTCTCAAAACAGCTCTCAGAGAATACCTGTGTGTCTGCACTTGGAACACGGGATCAGAGTGCAGGCTCCGCTAACGCGCTCTGTGTGCCGAATGTCGTCCCTCTCAGACTACAGGCCAGCAATCCCCACCTGGAGGCCCGTGTCAGAGGACTTGTTTTGTAGATGTTTGGGGGGATATACTTTCGATGGGCCTACAGAGCAAAATCCTTTGGCCAAACAATGCGTTGACCCTCCTGAAACACTGCAGAACTCTCCCCTTTAGAGTGATCTTGCAGGTGATGGCAGGGAACATCCACAGCCAGAGGAAGGATAAACTTAGTACCTCAACTTAGTTTCCATTTTTTAAAAACATTCTTAATTTTTACGTTTAGATTCAATTTAATTTCATCTGTCCTCCAAGTCCTAATAAAACACAAAGAAAATAAAATTCCAGTTCTTAAGAGTCAGAAAGCAGACAATGGTTTCTTTTTAAGGTAAAGACTTTTTTCTTTTTTTATATGTAAGAAAAGTCATATCTTTATTGGTCATAGTAATAATCACATTTCATGCCTTCTTGCTGTTTTTCTATTCCTTCACACAAGACAGTTCTCCAGATCAGTTTCAGTTATATCCTGTCGATGCATGCACAGAGTTCTAATTAACATCAATGGACATTATAAGCATGCCAAAGCAACATACCATTTTAAACTTCTTGAATTAAATAAGACCATATGTTTTACTGGTACATAGCTGAATGACAAAAATTGGTCTTCTGGTTTCCATATTGAAGGTTTGAATAGATAAACTGAGAAAATATTTTCAAGCAAGTTTTCCTTCCAAGTCTACATACTCTATAAATTCACCCCAACCCTGGTCATCCTTTCATCTACATACCCTTAGAACTAGTGTATTTACTCTGCAAGGTACTATTTACATGGACTAACATACTATTTTGCAATTATTCTCAAATGTCTTCAGTTGTTTCTGCTTTATTTTCCCAATTTATAAATTCTTTGAAGATATAAACTGTTGAGCCTAATATTAATTCATACTTTCTACAACTATTCACTAAACATTTACAGTCAATCAAGAACTGTGATGAGCAATAGAAAATTAAAAATGAATAAGTCAAGGTTCCTGCCCTAGGAGAACACATATTCTAGCAGAAAAGGTAAGAAAATCAATCAATACAATGTGCAGTCTTAGTAAAAGTATATACAAAGTTTTGTGTAAAGAGAGCTAACAAAGAAAACATTAACATTCTTAAACTTTGCCCACCTAGATTGAGTAGGTCCACTTCTAACTGGGATATGGAAAACACAGAGAATTTGTAGAAACAGCATCTACAGGGTCAGAGGGCCAGAGAAGATTCAAATAGGGAAGCGAACTCCATCTAGACAAGTGGAGAGATGTTATGGGATGAAATGTGCATAACATCAAGGTCGTAAGCATCCTCTCCTGATGAAAGGAATGCAAAGAGTCTCTCATGTAAGTGGTATCAGCTAACTTAACAAAGCAAAAACAGCCAGGGTAAAACATGGATTCAGATTTGGAAGAGCAGAAATTGGGGAGCTGAGAAATAAGCCAGTTTTACGATTAAGGGGGAAACGTTCAAACGTTTTTCTCACTGTAAGTCAATGGAAGTAAACGTATTTCCCACATCTAAAGCTTATTAGTATGATTTAAAATCCTAGCCTTTAATAGTAAGTTCTCATTTGTGAGGCTGTGTGATCCTCTCGAGAGGGGACACCCACTGCATTCATCCTGAAGCAACATTCACTTGAAGTGACTCTGTCAGAGAGAAACCATTTTACATTTCTATCTTTTATTTGTGTGCCACAAATTTTTAATTGTTGAATTCATGTGTAGTAATTTTATCAGCATTCTTTAAGTATCAAAAAGAACTAAAGAGTACCTTATCAACTCTTCAAAATGTAATGCAAATACCAAGAGCAATGATTTTTCTATTCATGTAGACCATAAAGCCTAGAGTTTAGGGAAATATTTAAAACATGTCTTGATCCAAAAAGCATTTTCTTGCTTACTAGGCATACGAGTAAAAAGAGAATTTTTAAAGGCACTGCCAGCATCACATGACAATAGTGGAAGAGAAAGTCACTGAACTTCAAGTCTATGTGATTGCATGTGAAACGTCTGACAAAGTTGGAGTTCCCTGTTTTTAATTTTTTTTCCAGTATGGGTCTTCACTAGAACATCATAGCCCATACGGGAAAAAAAAAAAATTAAAAACAGACAGGCTCATTTCCATTCAGCATTTCACATGCAATCAAAAAGACTTGCAAAAAATAGCTCTCTCTCCCATCCTCCCTCACCCTCTTGGGAGCACAGACTGCAAGGGAGATGAGAGGTAACCACCCACAAAAAGGAAGGAAAGAAGCCCTCTCTCAGATTATCATGCAGACTTTTATTTAAATATAACGTTAAGTATATTTCATTAGGAAGAAAATAAAATTTTTATTGTCCAAGAGCTCCGCATTATAAATTTCTAAAATTACATTATCACCCAAATCAAATTTAAAATCTAAATTAATTAAGCACGATGGGCAGAAAACAAGTCTGCAATTGCCACTCAGTGGACAGCTAAATCTGAGTCTACACATTCCAGAAAAATCCGAGAGATTCTGGAGAAAAGAAAATAGTCGAAAATTTTACATTTTTGTGTATCACCCAGATAACTAAAGACAAAGTGTATGACTCCTCCTGAATTATTCAACATCTCCTTGAGGGACAATGCATACATATATTTTGGTCATCTTTGCATCCCCAGCCCCCAGCAAGGGTCCTGGACAAAAATAAAGCACTAAATAAGCATATGTTGTATTTAAATATTCATTCAACTCTCCATTTTAATTACTGCTATTTAAATTTTTTTCCTAAAAGATGTTTTCTAAATGATGCCTTTGGCTATGTTTCTTAGAGTGTAGTTTAAAAACTGTAACAATAATATTTTCTTAATAAATTGATGAAATTAAAAAAAAGAATGATGATGGATTACATTTTTTCCCTTTATAACTACTCCGAATCCTTTATTACCTCTCTAGAGTTCCACATTCAAATCTTTTATTATGACTAATATTTCATTAAATCTCTGCATTTAAGACTATGAGATTACCTAACCCAGCATTCTCCAAAATGGACTCTGTAAAACACTGGCTCTGAAAAAGTGCTCACAGGCTGTTCCTCTTGGGAGGTGAGAAGAAGTTTCCACAGTCAAACCAGATTAGGAAAATCTAGGTGACATGGGTTTCTTCATGAAGACCTTCTCTGAGACTTTCTTATGCTGATGTGCATTATTAAATATGTGGTATTTTGACACTATTATTTTATGCTCCACTAGAAAAGTAAAAGACTTGCCAATCAAACTATGACACAATGCTTTCTTATCACAGTGATTTTCAGGCTGCATCCCGATTGGAAGATGATAAAATGTAAAAAGAGTGCATCTTAGAATTTATACAATACGGCAGCTGCAGAGTTTCTCAATTTGATGATGGGATCAGTTTTACAGGGTATTAGTAGAACTAGTGTTCTTCAGATTATAATTTGGGAAATGATGAACTTCTAGTCCAAAGCCCTCATGAGGAAACCAAGGTCCAAAGAAGTGACTTGCCAAGGTCACACATCTGGTTAATGACAGCCAGGTTTTCTTTGTAGCTTTCTTCCTTTAATAAATTTATTCACTCCATTTCTCTCTCAAACCCATGCTTTAACGCGCTCATTTTTACTAACCCCTGTGCCCACAGTCTATTCCCACCCCCATGCTGCCATCCCCCATCCCTACCACCTCCTGCTAATTCATCTATGCATTCCTTCAACATCCTTCAGAAGAACTGTCACTGCTTCAAATCCTGTTCCAAGAAGGCAGTCTGCCATTCTGGGCAGAAAGCAGCACAATGCTTCTCACTTCTACTCTCTCCCTCCATAGCAAAGCAAAGGAGGAAGTGGTTATATAGAATCATAAAACCATCAAGTATACAACTTCCTTCATCTTACAGATAGCAAGACTTGGACCCAGAGTGGCCATCTTTCTCACCAGAACGTACATTTCTTAAAAACAGAGATCACACGACTTTCAATGTGGCATTATTTTGATACATAAGATGATGCTACTTATTCACATCCATTCATTCATTCAACAAATATTTATTGAACATCTACTATGTTACAGACACAAGTCTAGTTGCTGAGATGTAGTGGTAAACTAAACAGACAAAAATCTCTGCCTTTCCGGAGTTTACTTTGCAGGAACCAAGGATTTTCCTGTATTAAAAATAGATTTTGACTGATCAAACCCATCACCTTTCCCAGACTTATTTGATGCCCCATCTCCTCCTTTTTTTATTTTTTCAGTTTATTCTGCCTTACAGCCGGGGATTAAAGTTGCACAGAATAAATCTCTGGAAATGTCAGAAAACGTTAATACCTGAGGGTTATATCTAATTGTGAAAAATTTGGCAAGAATATTATATCATTCTCAGTTTATAGATGAAGAATAGGTATAAAAAGTACAAAACAGATTCTTGGAACCATAAAGGAAACTGGCGGTAGAAACAAATGAGTAAGTACAGATGAAGCTTCCAATCGGCTTCTTTATCAATACAAATAATATGACAGCAAGCTCTGAAACTTGTGATGTTATCTAAAATTTTCACAAGAAATATTAAAATATTAATCAAAATGAAATGTAACATCAACAACTGTATCTTTCTGTGAGCCAACATGTATTTCTGCAACAAAAGAAAATCTTAAACACTATAGCTACAGAATTTTGGATTTTCTTTGCTTGCTTAAAATTCAAATAATCTAATGATTTAAATTAGCATTCCATTCTTCATTTGCATTTATATGGCTGAATATGTTAAATATATCTAGTGTTGAAGGAAATGCTTGTCATAGTAGTTATTGAGTAAATTTGAATTCTATAAATGTATAGCTCTTACACATCACCTAAATAACTGATATCTTTGTCATTTCATGGTATATTTTTTATAAAATGCGTTTTAAGTGACTAATACAGGTGCAGATATACAAAATGTAAAAAAAGAGAAAAAATTAAGGAATTGAAATAAATGAGGATTTAAAATTTCCATATAAATGGTTGATTTTAAATGCAAAGGCACAAAAAGTAATTAGAGATAATTTGCCATTGCATCTCAATAAAATCTATTTAAAGCATTTTAAATTAAAACATATCTAGAAAAAGCAGCCATGAGAAATTCAATCTCTAAATAAAATGTTTAGGATGAAGCTATAAACTAGAAAAGAACTAAAGTACTAATGAAAATTCATCCAGTGTCTAGCCTCAACATTAATGAGCCTTTGTGAACTGTCATTCATTCTTCATTCCTTCATTAAACACGTTTTTTGAGAGCAAAAGGCGGCTTGGGCTCATTTTAATAAATCCTTCTGTAATCTGTTAGCTAACATTACTGTGAACGTGTTTAGATAAATAAACATCTAATAACGCCATCTATATGATTCCCCAAAAGTCATATTGTCTAGATAATCTAACCCTGTAGAATTATCATTTGTTTTTAGAACTCATAACATGTTTTATATTCTTTACACTGTTAATTACCTAGCGAATTTCTCAAACAAAACTAAAATTTGTTTTATTATTTGTTCATGCCCATTAATCTCTGTTGCTCCTATATCTTTCTATGTATTTTACAATTATTAAAGTATAATATGAAGAATTTATTCCATATTTAACAAAAAATTTAACAATATTCACATTTAACAAACCATATGCCCAACACCTTATTCATACAGATATATTCTATGATAATTTAGCCTTGTGCACAAATAATTTTTAAAACTCATGTGGTAATTAGATGCTGTACAGCAACTTTTCAACATTAACTAAAACTTTATTATATCATAGATCTACTAAAACATTTTGTTTTAGAGAAAAACATAGCTAGCTGCATCAGAGTACTCATTAATCAGCATTTTAAATATAATTTTACTTAGTTTCCAAAAATATTTTAATTCATGCAAAAAACAATTCATGCTTAACAGTCAACACGTTAACCTAATAACATTTTCAAGATTCTATAAAAATTCAAAACACAGCAAAACAAAATGTGAAATTTTCTTTAATTCTTGGGTGGTCTGCTGAAGAAAATTTAGCTGCATATAAAACTATAAATTACTGTTAAATCAGCTATTTGGATATAAGATAAGTTAATTTATGAAAACTTGTTTTAGTTTATAGAAAGTCTACACATGAAAGACAATTTCGATGAGATGTCCAAGCATAAGGGAGTTGAAATCCTATTGAAAATGGAAAAAGGTTTTGCACTCTACAAATATTGTTTGAACATAATATAAGCAGAAAAATTTTTGGTTTGTAAATCCATATGTTCTTAACTAGATATTCTTTATACACTTTTGTTTAAGTTTTCACAACGCACCTATGTGCTAATGATATCAGCACGCTCATGCTGTGAAAGAATGTAAACCTAGTGCCATCTACTGGAAAAAGTGGATACCACTCAATTAATTAATTGCAAATTTTTCTGTGAACTATAAGTTGAAATTTGTGTCTATTTTTTAAAAACTATTTGTTTCTTTTTAAAAAAAAATCTTGCCCAAAGCATTTTTAATATAATCAAAGAAGTTGGGTAAGATGAACATGTAAGAATGGTGAAAATGGAGAATAGAGGGCATTAATCTAAACAGGTGGGAGAGAATTCCATTGTTGATATCAATACAGAAATCAGAAATACTGCGTTCTGATCAGAGTTTTTATATTGTTTTCATGTGTATCTTTTAGAACACAGGTTCTGAATCTGTGGCCAAAGAGCCCTCCTTTAAGAGTTTCAGAATACCTAACAAAAAAACTTGAAATTATATGAAAAATTGTTTGTAGATACACATATGTATTTGCTGGGGGAGGAGAGACATAATTTTTATCAAAGAACCATGGAAATGGTTCATCTTTTCATGACCCAAAAAGGTAAAAAAAAAAAAGTAACATAGAAAGTCAATCTATTCAGTAGGTGAACAGCACACTGACTATTTCAATTAATTTTTTAAGGGTAAATACAACATTGGAAGCTATTAATGAACTATTGCCAGCTCAAGCTTAAATAGTACTTCTTATTTGTAGATGTTGCTTTAGTGCATATCTGCAGTATTTCATCTTTACAAAGGGAGACTTTTTTTGTGTGTGTGTGAGGAAGACCAGCCCTGAGCTAACATCCGTTGCCAATCCTCCTCTTTTTGCTGAGGAAGACTGGCCCTGGGCTAACATCGTGCCCATCTTCCTCTACTTTATATGGGACGCCGCCACGGCATGGCTGACAAGCAGTGCATGGGCGGGCGCCCGGGATCCGAACTCATGAAGCCCGGGCCGCCAAAGCACAAACTAAACCGCTGCGCCACCGGGCCGGCCCCTGGAGAATTTAAAGCATAACAATATTAATTCGCTTCAAAGAAAAGTGATCAAAAGAGCCAAAATTCCTAATTCTCATGGCAAGTATAATATGCACTTATTCCCTTCCATGGTTTATCTCCCACCAAAACTCAAATTGTTTAAGAGAAAAAGTAAAAGCAAGCTGGATAATACACCTTGAATCTGTTACCATTTTTTTATGTTTGGCTACACTGTGACTTATACCTAAGATATCTACTATATCTATTAATGCAGTAAAGTGAGAAAAGAGAAGAGAAACTGTTTTCCACAATATATTCAAAATGCAACTGAACTATGAACTTTACTTTTAATCTTCCCATATAAAAGAATCTCCAATAAATTTGCACTCCATTATAGCTATCATTTCACCTACATGTAAACTTTCAAATGTTTATTCATCCATTTAATAAATACTTAAGTGCCAGGTACGGTGCTAAGCCCCAGAGCCACAAGCCTCTGATGCGTAGAGAGTTCTCCTTACACAGATGATATTCTATGACTTGCAAACACCATTTGCAAAATATCTCTTTTTAATACTTCTAGTTTCTACATTAGAGTATTTTGAGAATATCTTTACAAACTGCATAAGAGCCATGTGGCTCTTCAGTGCTTGGAGACTGTTAAATATGCCACTAAAGTCAAGTAAGAGTAACAGTCACATAGTGTGTGTATGATGTCAGAGAAAAGTACAATTTATCACTGTAATTAGTACTATTTAGACAAACACTCTCACTTGGCTGAAAGCTACCACGATATCTAGCCTAAGTTACAGTTAGACTTAATTTTTATCAAGCACTGAAACGATGTATAAAATTGTGCTTCCTAATCCCCCCTCAGATAATGCTTCAGTCTTGATTTAGAGGTAAAGAATTCTAGTGTCCAAACATGGAAAATATTTCTGTCCTCCCACCACAACCAGCAGAGTTTTCTGTAACTTCCCAGCCATTAATTAGTACTGACTTTTAAGATTTTATTAAGTCCCAGCCAAAAGTAAGAACAAATGACAGTTAATAAAATCCTAGGGTTTCAACCGAACAGATTATCTAATTTGAATTCCTCGTTTTAAAGATAAAGAGACGGAGATCTGGAGAGGTTTAGTGATGCGCTCAAGGTCACACAGTTAATGACAGAGCTGTGGTTAGGTTTTCTGATTCCAATTCCAGTGCTCTTTTTAATACATAAACTGTTGTAGGAAATTAAGAAGAAATTCTGAGAGAGAAAAAAATTACCTTTAATTGCAAACATGAGTGAACCATAACTCAGATGCACTTAATAAGCTCTAAATTAAAATTATGCTTTCTTAAAAATAAGAAGTAAAGGAAGTCAAAGCTGAAAAACGATAGATCACTCTTCTGGGACATGGCCCTCATACAGGTCAATCCAGTTATAATCAACTTTAAGGGCCTGTTCCAATTATTTTTTACTTCTGGAATTATTTCGTATTAAATAATACCTGAAATTAGTAGGGTACTGGCTAGAGAGCAAAAATCTTTTTGATTTACAGAGATTTTTGTTGTAATGGGTTTTGACCAGGGAACAGTAAATTAAAGCACGACTTCAAACTTTCACCTTGATTTCCTGTTATCTCCAATTTTGGCCTCTTCCCTCTCTACTTGTACAAAGGACTTATTAAAGGACTTGAATTCCCAGTTCAATTTCACTTTTATTTTTCAAAATTTAAATAGTTTGTTTCCTTGTTGTTGAACTTAACAATTTCTTCAACATTTCTATATTTCTAAGAGTAAAATTCTGTTAGAGAAATGGATGATAAAGATTTTGCTAATATTTAAGTTGTAAAATATGTAAATGCAGGAAGACTGACTTTCATAACACTTTAAAAATTAAGTGGTGCTTGAATGGCTAAAGAATTATGGAACACTATTCTAGCCGATTCATTTATCAAATTAAAATGGGTTTGCAAACCAATAAGACAAGAGACTTTCTCTGGGCTTCCACCAGTACTGGATAGTAAGAATAAAAGAAATACGTTGTATATTTATAGGACTTGAATTCTAGTTCAGCAGGATGTATAAATAAAATAAAGAGATCAAAGCAACAGATTGAGATGGTGATTTCTCAAACATAAAGTGCATTTGTGGTTCCTAGTAAAGTAGAAACAGTTAAATGAAAGATGGAACATATTTAAACGTTTTTGAAAGTCTACTGTACTAGAAAAATACAAAATATATACATATCTACTTTGATACAGATATTTATAGTGAACTTAGTGAACATTTATATACGTCGGCCACTGTTCTGAGCACTTTTCACATCCGAATCTATTTCCTTCGCACAGCAACCCTTTCAGGTGAGTACTATTATTATCCTATATTACAACAAGGAAGCCCAGGCACACGGCTAGTTAAGTGGCAAAGCCAGATTTCAAACCCAGTCAAACTCCAAACTTGTGTGCTTGGGCGCTGTACTATCATGGTTACTTCTTAAGCATTATTAGCTTTGTTGAATTTTTCTTTGAATCATTTTGATATCAAAATTTAAAGACAGATATCTCAATTAAACAATTTCAGTATGAAACCCTTTAATTCCACGACTGTCGTATCTTGAGAAATACCCTGTTAACTAATAAGCCATTTCTGTTACTACTTAGCCTCTTAAGTGTACAGCAAACTCATGTTACAAGAACTAGGCTGGTGCTCTCACACACTGGGGTTTTCTTCAGTGGAAAACACGGTTGTGTACAAACTAACTTCCATACTCCGATCGTTATACGTAGTGTAGAGTCATGAAAATGTTCCACACGGCACAGGGACCACATTGGTGGATGTTCTCCCTCAAGCTCATATACAACTCAACGGATCAACTTGCCGGTTCTACAAACTGAATTTCTCTCTAACCACTCCTTTCCAAACCTACTGTAATGACCATCGTTAGGGCTCTCGGCACTTCCTGAGTCCCTCCAGCCTCAAACTCATCCAATCTACTCTAGGCTGGCAGTTCAGGGACAGAGCTGGTGGGGGAGGCAAAGGGGCTGAGAAGAGTGATTGGGGCCCTCATGCATTAAGCTTCATTAGCCTCTCATGTCACCACAAATAGACATAAAATCTTATTTTTAATAGATATTTACTATTCAAATACAGCTTCAAGACAAATGCCCTATCCTCTCTTCTAATCCAGTTGCCACCCCAGCCTTCTCATAGAAACATCTGGAACTAGCACTGACCTTCCACCATACTAAATCAATAATCCCTATAAAATACATATCAAGTCATATTATTCCCCCTTCATCCCTTCCCTAAGATTTAAATTCCTTAAAACATCACAGAAGATGCTTCATGATTTGGCTACCTTCCTTCCTCACCTCTTCTACTTGCCCCACCCACCTGAGCTAGCCATACTAAATAACCTGCCTTTCTCTGAACACATCTTGCTCCTTCAGGCCTTCATGTTTTGCCCATGCTACTCCACACATTAGAAACGCCCTTCCTCCTGTTTGGACACCCGGCTACCTGTTGCTCATAGATTGAGATTCATGTCAAACACTACATCCTTCATGAAGCCCTCCTTGAATTTCAGAGAACTACCTTTCCTTCCAATATTCTTCCCTAAAGCAAAGAGCTAGGACCGTCCTCCTCTGGATTCCCCTGGCATCCCAGGTATAAATACCATTAGTCTAGTCTTATCACCATGTGGTTCAATGGTCCTCCCACAGCTCCACTGCCACCTTGTACTAGTTAAATTAGTAAGTCAATTCCATCTTGTTTATCATTGTATCCTCACTGCTGCACACAATGCCTGGCACTCAGAGTTAATATTCATTGAATGTTTAGTAAGTTGGAATTAAATTCTCTATACACTGTAGTAATAGAGATATGTACCTTGATAGAAGATATAAATAATATTGACCATAATGTTCAAAGACAATATCTGACCATTGTGACTTTCATAATAAAAGTAAAATATTAAACTTATAAACACATAATGAAATTTTGGACTTTCATGTCTCACTTGTTTAAATGCTTAAAATCACATTTTAAAAAGTGTGATTGTGGGGCTGGCCCAGTGGCGCAGCGGTTTAGTCAGCACTTGGCAGCCTGGGGTTCGCCGGTTCGGATCCCGGGCACCTGCCGGCGCACTGCTTGTCAGCCATGCTGTGCATACGGCATCCCATATAAAGTAGAGGAAGACGGGCACGGATGTTAGCCCAGGGCCGGTCTTCCTCAGCAAAAAGAGGAGGATTAGCAACGGATGTTAGCTCAGGGCTGGTCTTCCTCACAAAAATAAATAAATAAAAAGTGTGATCGTTCTAATTCAAGAACCAGTTGTCACATGCTATATTAGTTCTGTTTATTTGGGCATTGTTAAGTAGAACATGTTTTTTTTTTTTAACTACAATAAATGAGTAACTTTATTATACTAAAGTTGTTCATTTTAATTTTTTCTTTCCTAAAGGAATGGCCACATATGGAATGAAAACCATTTTCATTATCCTTTAACAAGATGAATGTCCTATTTTGTGTGACTTGGGGCAGTTTTTTATCAAGACTGCCAGCCTCTTATGAACATTATGATTTTCAGATGTGTAGTGTGCATTCAAGAACAAGAAGATATCATGAAATATTAGTGACAATTATGTACTGAGCAGGGAAACTGGACAATGTTTCCAAGCGTTGTAAGGGCTGTGGAAATGAATGTTACTCAGAGTAGAGTGGTGATTTATAACCAATTTCCGTCTTCAAATTAGGGCCCCAGTAAAAGAAAACGAAATTTAGCAAAGCATCATGGTGTATCATTTCCTGCAGCAGAACCACCCGCCCGCACCAGGGCCCCCACTAGTGCAGTACAAGCAGCAGCAACCTGAGGGAAGCCCACAGGCTCGCAGGGCTACGGGCTGGCTTTTTGTCACCAGATGCAGCAGGTTGAATGCAGACATCACTGTGGTTATCTTCACCAACAAAACGAGAGGCAAAGAACAGGGGCAAGAGCTGAGTAGGAGAAAAAAGAAAACAAAAATTAAAATATCACAAATGTTAATAAACACATTCATTGCACAATTCATGGTTACGATTTTATCTGGAACTGAAAACACACACACACACACAGTGCTAATAAATTTCAAATGCCTATTTTTCAGAGGGTGAGCTTCCTTTCAATCCAGGCTTCTTTCTCTCTCATGAATAAAATACACACCATGTAATAGCATAACCTGGGAATACATTCTGCAAGAGGTTCAGAAAAGAGACAGTTTAAAACAGTTGAAAGGAATTAGCGTTTACTGAGTTCGGACCATGTGACAGGAACTGTCTGGGGCCTAATATACACACTGTATCATTTAATTCTTACAATAAACCGAGGAGGTAAGTTTTATCCCCCAATATATATGTGAGGAAACCAAAGCTCAAAGATCCAAGGGCACAAAGCAAATAACCAGTGGAAAAAGGATTAGAAAACCCTGTTAGATCTGACTGCAAAGCCATGCTCTTGCCTTACACGGCGCTGCCTTCTTCCAGGAATTATTTGCAAGTCTCCCTCCCTGGAGAAGACGGTAAAATATTGTAAGATTAAGAGATTTCTTTTGTTAGAGTTTCTTTCTTGTTTTTAATAGAGAGCCAAATAACCTAGGCACAGTTCGGAGATGTCCCTTCAGAGCAGTGTTCAGTTTGAAAGAAGCATAGTGAATATGAATTTTTCATTTGATTTTATGATTTATAATTTCTAGGTCAATCCTGTGAATAATATTCACAACCTAGCCTTAAAAAGGGTAAAAATATTTTTTAAAGCTTTTGAAAACAAATCACGTGGAAGAGTCTCAAAATCGTGTGTGTTAAACATTAGAGGAAAGTTCAGTTAGTATTTTCTTGAAAGTTTTGTACAATCTTTCAACTGGTAAAGATTAACTTCAAATGAAGATGGAAAATACTAGATGAATATTACCTTCTAGTATTTTATTTAAAATTAGCATTATAAATGACCTTAACCACCAAATGTCCAAAAATGGATGTAAAATTAACGTCTTGTTCATTTCCTGACCCTCACCCCCCCCAAAATAAGTCTGTTCCTGGTCTCTTCTGACCTCCTTGAAGAACAAACACGCAATAAACAGTAATATATTTTACCAAATCACTCTGGAGTATATCTGACAGAAATCTGCTTGTATTAACATGCCTGAACTCTGACTTCTCCAATCTAAACTCACTACAAAACTAAAACATTTTTGTGTTACTAACTGGAGACAAAAGGGAGGAAGCGGGAAGGTAAGTATCACAATGCACAGCCTGAAAGAACCATTAAACATAAATAAACATGTCATTTTTCACGAGCGACTGCAGAGCAGCGAAAAGAGAGCATTCCTTTGGAGCAGACTACTGACTAATAAAAGATCAAAGGTCTCTACCTCACAACACTATAAATAAAAATGTATTTTCTTCCTCGTGACCTTCTCTGCGAGGAATAAAGTGTGCGCGGCAAATGTAATTACTTAGCAAAGCTGCAGCCTCCTCGTGCTCCCGCAGCGGACCGTAAAACGTCTTCCTAGCCTGTTTCATCAACTGCGGTACCAGGCGGCCCGCGCGCCTACCGATGGCCGGGCCATCTGGCTTGTGTCAAAGCCGGCGCACAGGAAGAAAGGGAGTGATGTCACTCTGCAGGTCAGGCAAAGAACAAAGATGCATTCTACAATTAAAAGCTGAGGGCCTCAAATACCGGGGGGCCCTCCGGCATGATAGGACTGCGTGATTTAACCTTCCCACTCTGGCGTGTTTACTTCTACCCAAATAGCCAGGGCTCCATCTAGTGGCAAATTAGTTTTGCCCAGTTTTCTTGAAAAGCAAACCCAGAGAGTACGACATTAGCACCAATAAAGTAGGGTAACTGAAGTGATCCATAACTTTTAGAGCAGTCTTGTCTTTTTACGCTAAAGAAGGCAAAACACATTCAGTCGCAATGTTCTCCATTTTCGAATCCTACACAGCATGCATTTCATAGGTTAGGATCTGGTAGAACCTTAGTTATTTTAGTGCTTTAACCCTAATTATAGTAGAAAAAGCAGCTAATTTTGCAAAATGCATGCAAAGTGACATTACTTCACACTACTCTGAAAATACGTAGCTGACATATAAAGTGAGAAACAGTTCTAAAGAACGGGAGATGCCTCCGGATGCCTTGGTGAAATCAAACTCATAGTCTCATACTTCCACAGAACAAAAGAATCATAGTTAATATGGCTCGACATGTGACACCAAGAGCAAATCTTCTCTAGGACAGAAAAAGAAATATTTTCATGCTGAAATGATTTAACAAAATTAATTTCTAACTAATGTTTTCACTTAATTTATGTTTACAGTAAACAAAATAAAACACTTTGACAAACCGATCTAAAATACAGAATGCACTTTCATGAAAGAGGGGCTATCACCATGGCTGTGTGTGAGCTGTGGGGTCAGATGGCCTCGGTTGGAGTCTTGGCCCTCCCCCTAACTAGTTGCATTATCTTGGCTAAGTCACTTAACCTCTCAGTTACCTCAACTCTAAAATAAGTTAACTGGTAAAAAGCATTTGGCACAACTCCTGGCACACAGTCTATGCTCAGCAAATGTTGGCTACTATTATTTAAATGTACAAATAATGGCTATATTTTAAAATTACATGAGTTAGAAATTTCTAACGGTCCATTTAGATGTAATCCTACTTACAGTTAACAGGCCATTCTGCAAAGACACAATCCTATACCAGAAAACTTACTACTCTCTGATGGATTTCCACAGTGAATTATCCTAACAAAACAGTAGGACAAAGATATCCTAAGAAGAGTTGTTGACGACACCCTCAGCATGTAGCAGGCACTACTGTAAGCACTTCATGTTTATCAGCTTCTCAGATACATATTATCATTTCCCCATTTTTAGACGTAGAGATCGAGACATAGGAGGTTAAGTGGTTTGCCTAAAATCTTACAGCTAGTATGGTGCAGGGCCCTTAAGCAATGGACTGAATGAGTTCACAGATTTGAAGCCAGGCCGTCTAGTCCAGGGCCAGTGCTCTCCGTCACACAACTGGCAGTGAAAAGCCTGAGCTTGGACCAACCCACCCGAGGTGCTCTGCCCCTATGTTTCCCCACTAGATAATGTGGCTGATAATAAACACTTAATAAGGATTCGATTAATTCAAGAAGATTATTTGCAGGTTCTCTCCCTCGACAGTGAGTGAAAACAGTAGGGAGTTAGGGAAGTAACAAGTCTGAGACATACTCGGATTTCTAGATTTGATCTTTCTGTCCCACCAGGTGCAACTTCCCTTTCTCTTTCACCTTCAAAATTTTTCTTTAAACTCCTTGGACACCCTTAGGACATATCCTAAAGACTCACAGAACCGCCTCCACTTGAGCCTACCAAAGCTTCAGTATGTTGATGATACGGTAACGTTCCCCATCCAGCTGCAGACTAACTCGTCAGCCTTTCCTCTTGCCATACCTCTGCATCCCACCCCACCCCCCTCTCCTGCCATATCAATGTACTGATTTCCCCCAAAGAGGTCCACTGTTTCCTACTTCCACCCCTATGTCTTTCTTCATTCCATATCTTGACTCTCCTTGTCACCAATGCCAACTCCTACCACTCCTAACCTCTCCTATCCCCGTCCCCACTGAAGCGCCAAGCAGGAGATCACAGCCCCTGTAACAATTTTCAGGGCACTGACTCACTTACATGTCCGTCTCACTCTTCTAGATTATAAACCTCTTAAACACAGGGACGTGTCTTTTTCATCTTTGTATCCCAGTACCTGGCACCTACCAGCCATTCATGTGTTGAGTGAAAGAATAACCGTGTAAGCTGATCCTATGGAACTGATCCGTTCAGGATAGTCATTTCCCACCCTACTTTCTCTGCCATCTCAACTGCTAATGGTGCCCAAAGGGAACAATTTGAATTAAAATCAGTTGGTTCCTTCATAGGAATTAGCAGTTCCTATGAAGAGGTGGGAAGTTGAAAATGCCATCTGACTTGAGATCCAAAGATAAATCAAATGCCCTATTTTGGTCAAAAATTTTTACTTCTCCATCTTTTTTTCCCCCCAGAACTCTGACATCCAAAAATTTGACTAAAGATAGTTAGTTTTTTGGTTGGGTTTATTTTTATTTCCTTTTACTTTTTTCCTAGCAGTTGAAAGATAAACTGCCACAGAGAGACAGTATAAACAGGGAATCCAGAGAACTCACAAAATTGATAATTAGCTCCAGAATAAATGAGCGGATTGTGCTGGTAGATTTAAGGTGTCAAGCCTAAAGGTCAAATCCCTTTCCAATAAATGGCAGAAGAACGTTTACATTAGTGGTTTTCCAAGCTAGCAAAATGTCCCCCCAAAACTGAGGTGAACTTTGAATTGTGAAATTTGAATTTTGTCAAGTAAGGATGAAATAAAAACAGAAAGCCCCAAATCCTAATCTCACCATAATATCAGAAAAGAAAGAGTATGTTAACACCAAGAACTAGGAAAACAACCTCAAGATAAAGAACATTCTTTTGAATAGACTATATTTAGTTTTGTGGGAAAAAAATATTCATTGTTGCTGTTTTTCTCATTTCATTAGGAAAAGCAGCAGCTTCATCATGGGCCACCATTTGGGGACCACTAATCTAAACGTCTACCACAAAGTTGCACAAAACCATTGTTGTTCTTAACAGCACAGTGCCTGGCCTCCAGTTTATGCTCAACTAATGTTCGTTGAATGAATTGATCAATCATTTACTTCTTGAAATCAATAGGCCATTAGCTAGAATTGAGCATCCCTTTTGTTAAGCAGAGATCTTCCTGTATTTGTTATAAGAAACAACAGAACCCTGGCTATTCAGAACACTCAGTCAACTTTCCAAACCATTTAGAGAGAACAATTTTAAGATAAGGAATTTAAAAAGTTACTCAGTTCACCTATATAAATTCCTACTACATGGAAAACAATGTACCAGGAGCTGATGAATACGCAAAGATATAAGATGTAGTCTGTGCTGTCAAAAAACATATTAGCGGGGCCAGCCTGGTGGCGTAGCGGTTAAGTTCTCACGCTCCCCTTTGGCAGCCCAGGGCTCCCAGGTTCGGATCCCAGGCACAGACCTATGCACCACTTATCAAGCCATGCTGTGGTGGCGTCCCATATAAAGCAGAGGAAGATGGGCACAGCTGTTAGCCCAAGGCCAGTCTTCCTAAGCAAAAAGAGGAGGATTGGCAACAGATGTTAGCTCATGGCTAATCTTCCTCACCAAAAAAAGAAAAAACAACCCTATTAGCCTAGATGGAAACCTAAGGTACATGCTAAGTGCCTTAACAGAGGCAGAAATAAAGTACATGGAATTTCAGGGGGAGAAATATTGTGTCCAGCTTTGGGGGAGGGAGTGGCAGGGAGATGGGGGTGTTAAGTACCAAAGAAAAGCTGCATGAAGAAGATTTTTTTTTTTTTAATATCTCTACGGTTAGCCATTTTTCAACTTTCTGATCTCAGGATCCCTTCACACTCCTAAAAATTATCAATGACCCCCAAAAGCTTTTTGTTTATGTGGTTACACCAATCAATATTTACTATATTAGAAATTAAAACGCAGTAATTTTAAAAATATTTCCTTACTCCATTGAAAATAACAATAAAAAATAATGTTTTACAAAAATGACATTTTCAATGAAAAATAACTATATTTTCCAAAATAGACCTATATATATGTATTCATATAAAATGGGAAGTTTTACATTTTTGCAAATCACTTTTAATATCTGGCTTAACAAAAAACACCTGGATTCTCATCTCTGCTTCTGCATTTAATCTGTTGTGATATATTGTTTTGATTGAAGCATATATATGAATAAAATCTTGCCTCACTCAGATAAGTAGTTGGAAAAGGGAAGAGTATTTTTTTTTTTGCTGAGGAAGATTTTCCCTGAGCTAACATTTGTCACCAATCTTGCTCTACTTTGCATGTGGGACACTGCCACAGCATGGCTGATGAGTAGTGTAGGTCTGCACCCGGGATCCCAACCCGCGAACCCAGGATGCTGAAGCAGAGCACGCCAAATTTCGCCACCACGCCACAGGGCCCACCCCAAGGGAGGAGTATTTTTAATAACTTTTTCAGATAATTGCAGATATTCTTCTTTGATATTACACCAAAACTCAACAAATGATAGTCTGAAACTACTATCAAGGAACTTTTCATACTATTACATTAAAACTCATTGGTCTATCTTGTATTTTGAATGGATCTTTAACTTTGCACAATTTGTAACATCATGTACTGTTCATTTGGAAAATAGTGGTTCACTGGGTTATGCAGGTCTTTCATAGGTTGACACATTTCATTACCAATATAAAAATCATATTTATTAATATCACACTGATTTCATCAGAAAAGTCTTTAAATATTGAGAAGTTGTCAAACACACAGCGGCAGATACAAGTTTTCCAAAATTTTGTTTTTTAACTTGAAAGCTCAAATTTTTATCATTGTCATCAAATCCTGTCAGTTGTTTTCCTTAAAGTGACAGAATCACCTTGTCCATTTTTGAGAAAATGCCTGCCAAATATGCAAGGCTAAATAACCATAGTTTTTCTGGTGGTCATTCCGTCAAGTAAAACATTTCAAACCATTGCACAAGTGCTTTTCCTGGAGATGACCATTGCACTTCGGTATGCAGAAGCACTTTATAAAAGTGTATTTCCCATTTCTTCAAGATTTAATAAAATTAATGTAAATTTTACTACTTCATCAAGGACATTCTTAAGTGAAAATGGCTTTTTTCCCATGCACATGCTAGTGAAGAACAGAATGACTACTACTAAGTTTAGTGCCACTACCTTGATTCATACTAAAACACTAGCAATTTTACCCACTTTTCCTTTTGCAACAATCAGTGCAAACGTCAACACAGTGAAAAAGGAAAACAATGTCTTAGTGTTAGCATGAAAATAGTTTTGACTTTGTGAATCCCTTGAAAGAGTCTCAGAGACTCTAGGGGTCCACAGCCCAAAGTTTAAGAACTGCTAGTCTGGCACACTGCTTGGCACACAGTAAGCACAGTAAATGTTTAACAAATATTTGTTGAATAAAAGAACACCGAACAGAGAAATACATTTATAATTTATCCCATAATGTTTAGGAAACAACAAATGGTTGGAAAATAGTATCAGTAGTCTTTAGACTTCTTACTACTTCTAGAGATAATTGGTGCATTTCCTATTTCATTTAGTCTGTGGACAAATGCAAGATTTTGAACTATTTTATCAAAGTGAAGAGGATAGTTATGACAGATTTCTGAAAGTAACAACCAAAATGATACAACTAAATTTTCTTAGTACCACTCTTTAAAATTCACAAAAGCATACGTCCTGCTAAGGGATAAGAAAATAAATTCTGAATTAGAGCTATCTCCAGAAAAGGAAAATTAATTTGTTGATAAATTCACTCAACTTACTGAACCCACATCATAAACAGGATACTATGAATTCTCGTGATGCCTACCAATAAAAACAAGGAATTAGATCTTTTGGAAATGCTTGAGAATAACAGAATTCTATCATTAAGTAAGTTTAGATCTAGAAAAAATCTTGGAGAACACCTCATACATCAGTTTTGAACATGAAGTCATCACCTACCACAGGCAAAAATATTCGTTGTGAGGTGTTTCACAAGTAATTTGTTAAAAATTGTCTTTAGACGCCTAAGTTTGAGAGTACGGTTTTTAAGAAAACAACTAGGATGTATTCAGTTCTCTCTCTAATAACGTCACCTTCATTTACTTGTTTCCTGACAGTTTTCTTGAACGGGAGAGGAAAGAGCAGAGTTAAACCGGCAGCACCAGGAATGTGCCGCCTAGACCAGCCGTTCCTCAGTCTATAATCATCATCTGTGTATGACAATGTGAGCATGTTGCTCATGAAACATCATCCATCACGTGTGTCTTAGTGGGAAAAGAGTAGGAGAAACAACGAACTGACCCAAACCTCTTATTTGGTAAATAGGAAAACAGAGATAAAGAGACTTCCCACAAGTCAGACATCCACTTGGAGAAAATATGAGGCTAAAAACTCTCTTGCCTACATGTTGTAGCACCTACATTGTCTTTATTATTCAGTTCACAGAAAAGTAAGAAAAGGACATAAAGAATTGTACCTAATACTGACAATGCAAGGGTTACACTGCATCCACTAAGAAGGTACACCAATGGTACAATTAAAATAGAATTATGGATAAAAGTCCATCTTCTGATGCTAATTATAACTCTATTAAATGCTCCTTTTTTTTTAAGATTCCTGTTTTCTGAAGTATCTAGTCAAATACAGGGATTTATTCATTCTCATATTAATAACGTCTATCATCAATATAAAACATAAATCTTTTTCTTCTAAAATGTACATTGATTGCTGTGGAAATTAATACACAAATCTCATTAAAATGGAGTCGGAAGGCCAGAAGGAGGAGCTCTCACATCCCACCTAAATAGTAGAGCCCAACCAGAAAAAGACTTCCTCTTCTTGCCAGCAAAAGCTCAGCCAATGAGAGCATGTCACCACTCAGCTGATGAAAACCCACTACATTTCAAACTCCATGTCCCCTCCAATGGACTCTGTTTACGAGAGCCCTCCCAACCACCTCCTCCCCTCTATAAAAGAGTTTCTCCTCCCTTGCTGCTGGGGACTTGCACGTGACTCGCCATGGTCAAAGACTCTGAACTGCAATTCTTTGCTGACCCCAAATATCCCAAATAAATTTTTTTTTTTTTTTTTTTTTTTGCTGAGGAAGATTCACCATGAGCTAACATCTGTGGCCAGTCTTCCTCTGTTTTGTATGTGGGTCGCCGCCACAGCATGGCTGATGAGTGCTGTAGGTCCATGCTGGGAACTGAACCCTGGCTGAGTGAAGCAGAGTGTGCTAAACTTTACGACTGCACCACTGGGCTGGCCCCCGAATAAACTCATTTTTGCTGGAGAAATAACTGGCTGTCTAACTGTTTAAGGTCAACATTTCACAGTTCACAGCTTTTACATTACATACGTGTATCATCTAAAAAGCTCTTCTTAATGTTTAAAAAGTGCCAACAAGAAAGCAAAATCCACATAAATTATTTCTAACTATCATAAAAAATGCCTTCAGAATTTTTCAGTTTCTTTGACTGTTTCATTTTGTTGTGTTTATACAGTACAGCTTGGTTTTGCTTTTCTGGTACTTGAGCTCCAAGTCAAACTTCGTCACTGCCTAGTTAGGTTTCATTCAGAAGTTTTACTCTGAGCTTTGAAAGTCTCATCTGTAAAAACGGAGTTTATAATAGCTCCCTCACAAGACTGCTGCTAGAGGGGCACCAGGCACACAGACACCCCTAAACTACTAAAATAGTACTACTGTTCCTTCCTGAAGTAACACTCCCTACTGATTATTGGTTAAGACCCGCTCCCCCATGGAACTCACAGAACTGAAGCTCAAGGCCTCTTAGTCTCATTTTATGTGGCTATTTTCCTTACTGGCAACATTGTTCACTTGACTTTTCTAAGATGCCATACAGTATCGTTTTCTTCCTCCCTTTCAGAAAATCGCTTCTCTATCTCTTGTGATATTTCCTTCTGGTTTCCAAAGTGTGATTATGCTTCCGAGCTACCCCTTCAGCACTCTCTGTATCTCTCATCATTTAATCTCCTTCTTGCAGGTCTCACCTATTCTTACAACTTAACCACCCTTTCTTGACAGATAACTATAAAGATCTAGCTCCAACTGAACCAAGCTCTAATGCTGTGTCTTCTAACACCTACTGCATAATAATAATATCAACGTGCATTTGCACAGTATGTTCTAATTACAAGGTACTTCCATATACATTGTGACACAGTCTTACATAGCTTATGAGAAAGAATATTTAGTCTCACTTTATATTGTCATTCAAATATTTTGCACGTGTACATCTTACTATGATAATATTATTGTGAATGATAATCATTTTTGAGCACATGCACTAGGTAACTACGTATGTGTGTATGTAATATCATTTAATCCTCACATCGACCCTGAGGCAGGCATTTCTATGTGTGGTAGTCCTCTGTGCTATTTGCCCAACATTTCTGGCTCTCCATTTTCCAGGCACTTGGTAGGAATGCACTTCCTGACCCCCCGTGGTTGAGTGAGACCATGTCACTAGTTCTGGACAATAAGTTGTGAACAGAAATGATAATGTGTGTCACTTCTAAACCAGAGCACTTAATTGTTAGTGTGAGACTCTCCAGAACTTTCTTTCCCTCTCCAACAATGACCAGCAATGTTCTATCATTAGACGGTGGCTGCTCCACTAACCATGATCCCGGAGCAAGGAGACACGGAGCAGAGTTCCCATCCAACAGACAATGAACACGCAATGCAAGCAAGAAAGAAACCTTCAGGGGTTTTTGTTTTTTGTTCGTTTTTGTTTTTGTTTTTGTGGGGAAGACCAGCCCTGAGCTAACATCCGTCGCCAATCCTCCCCTTTTTGCTGAGGAAGACTGGCCCTGGGCTAACATCGTGCCCATCTTCCTCTACTTTATATGGGACGCCGCCACGGCGTGGCTGACAGGCAGTGCGTCGGCGGGCGCCCGGGATCCGAACTCGCGAACCCCGGGCTGCCAAGCGCGGACTAAACCGCTGCGCCACCGGGCAGGCCCCCAGGGTTTTAAGCCATTGGGATTTGGGGATTATGTGTTCCAGGAAAAACTATGGTGCAGAGAATAACTCAGTTGAGGTCAAATGGTCAGTAAAGGATGGAACCAGAATTTGAACTAAAGTCTATTTTAATCTCTTCCACTACATTAAAAATTCCTCCAGGGCAGGGACTCTTGTGCCCCAGATTGCTGTCCTTGTTTGGGAAGGTAACAGGGTCTGAAAGGATAAGAGGTCCAGTGCCAAAGACAACGAGACCACCTTCAAAAGCCCAGTCTCTCTCTCATTAGCCATCCCTTCTATTCCTAAATATCCCAGAGAGACCCTCCCCATAGTCAGAAGATATGGCTCTCCTCTCATATTCAGACACCAAAGGCTAGGAGGGAGCCAGTTCTCCCTAGATCACCCGTAGCTAACAAACCAGTCCTTCAAGAACTAAAGGTTTCACACAGCTGCAAAACTGACTGAGTAGCTTTGGTCACAAGAAAATGACCGACTATGAAGACCTCATTTCCTGAAGTGACTGAAAGCTCCCCAGACCAACCACCTTCATTTATTGACCCAACAAGTCAGTGCCCAGATGCAGACCTGAGAAATACAGAGCCCTGATTTTAAGCACTCTATAAATACAAGAAAACACAATCCACTTGCCATGACGCTAGAAAAATGTATATCCTTTCCAGGGGCCCAGAGATCACGACCCTGGACCTGCGGAGAAAGACCGCAGTAATAGCTCTCTCTATTGTTTACTGGAAGTAAATAATACGGATCACAATACAAGCTTTTAGAGACAGCCTATAGACAAAGATTTGGCTATGGTTTCAGAACAGAATGTAAACATTAGTAACTTCACTTTTTAAAACAAAAAGAAAACGTATATAGCTAACAAAACGTAAAGAAGGCCAGAAAGAAAGGCAGAGGAGAGGGTAACAGTATCAGGATGTTCCTCTTATAAAGCGGGGTCAGGAGACACGAACAAGACTGGGAAATGCCACCCGACCCTTGGGATCCATTCTTCCGTCTTCGTGTCAGTAACAGAACCTCTGAACCGTCAGCTGAACACACAGCTACATTTCTCAGCCTCCCCTGCTGTGTTGTGAACAAGATACTGAGTTTCGGCCAATGGAATATGAGCCAATATGACATCTGATCTTTCGGGTCACCTCCTGGAAAGACAAAGTCACTTGTCCAGACTTCCTCTCCCCCGGAAGATGGCGACCACACTGAGATGGAAGCTACTGGGTGCGGACGGCCGATGTCACAGGTCAGGAAGCAAAGCTATTCAGCAGCCTAACCTGGGGCCACCACAGGAGAGAAAAACAGACTTCTGCTTCCAGAAGTTTCTGTCTGTGGACTCTCTTTGTCACCACAGCTTGGCATGTAGCCTATCAAAAGCTGATAGGCAAATACATTATTTAATGTTACAAAAGTGAACAAAGGGGAATTACAAAATCAACAGAACAGTAAACAATGGTAGACAGAATGGAGAAGAGAGAGCAGATGAATCCCTGTTTTTCATAACTGGATAGTATCTGAAGTTGAGGAATCAAGAAGGAGTGCTAAACGATATTGACTAACACCAGGGAAGTATCAGAAGAAGGACTGAAAACATTCCTTCAGAGGGGTGAGGCAGAGACGGAGGGGTGGAGTTAGAGGCTGTGGCTTTTCATCTCAAGTTCCCCTGTACCAAGAACCATGTGTAGGTTTTTGATTAAAAAATAAAGCTTATATGTGCAAAAAAGACGCAGTGCCTCAACAGACCATTTCATCTAAAGAAACACTTGCTAATGCAGGCTGACTAAATCCAATGCCTGGGCTATCGACTACAGTATCGATACCTATCACTAAAAGACTTTTTTTTTTGATGAGGAAGATTAGCCCTGAGCTAATATCTGCTGCCAATCTCCCTCTTTTTGCTGAGGAAGACTGGCTCTGGGCCGACATCTGTGCCCATCCTCCTCTACTTTATGTGGGATGCCTGCCACAGCATGGCCTGAAAAGAGGTGCGTCGGTCCATGCCTGGGATCGGGTCCACACCTGGGATCCAAACCCGCGGTCCCTGGGCTGCCAATGTGGAGTGTGTGGACTTAACCACAATGCCACCGGGCTGGCCCCTAAAAGACTATTTTTAATGAATTGAATATAAGCCCTAAAAATATGTATCCTTAAATCATGTTTCAAATATTTTAAGTTAGAACCCTGCCACCATTCCAGGAATAGAAAGTTTTAGCACTGGAAACTGCAAATAAATATTTGCTCTTGTATCAGAATTTTAGCATCCCTCCCCTCCAAGCTTACTTTCTGTTGCAGAAAGTAAGGAAATTATGAAACAAAATTCTCATGATGGTGTGCGCTGTGGCTTGTATTAGACACAGCAGGTAAAGGAGAAGTTTTATGAAAATGGACTCCATCTGGTGCACTGAAAGGTAAACCTTAACGGCCTCTATCAACTACCTTTTGACACCATGTTGGACTTGGGAGGGAGGAGAAGCCCTGAATGAGATCATAAAGTGAAAGAAAGAAAATATTGTGCAACATGTTCTTTCTACTTTGTCCTATAGTGGTTTCCTTCATTAATTTTAGGTGATTAGATCATGTTTTTAAAAGAATTTGGGTATTCGACATGCACCTCTATTTATCATATCCAAAACTCAATTTGTTTCTTTCTTCGCCAACTTTTCATTCTTTCTGTATTCCCGATCCTGTAAAAAGTGCTCCCATCCACTCAGCCACTAATCCTCAAACCTGGGAGTCAGCTTCTGTCATTTTCTAGTTTAACCATTCATATCCAATCAACACAAAGTGCTGTCAATTTTCTTTCCAAGATACCGCTGAGATACATCCTTTTCTTTTCACCCCTCATGTGGAATATAGTATGGCCTCTTACTGGTCTCCCTGCCCCTCCGACTCCCCTCACACCCACCCTCCATCCACACTGCTGCAAAAGCACTGTGTGCTGGCTCTGACCCTGCCATAACCCCGTTTCACGTCTTCCGTGACGGGGAAAATTCAGCCAACCTATCCTGGCATTTGAGCCCCATCAGGTTCGCTTCTTTTTCTCCTTGTATATAACTTCAGTCCCCAGCGCTCCCTGGGACACTCCACGCCCCATGAACTCCCTTGTCCTTTACTTCATCTCTAGTACCTCACAAAGTGCCTAACCCTTAGGAGGCATTCAACAAGTATGTGTTGAATAAATAAATATTCTCTTCTGACCACAGCCAACTATTTATCCTTTCCCACACACCTTTTCTACCCTCACCATACCACCCATATCCTCCACATTACATAAGAATGAACTCTTTGTTTTTAACCTTCAAGACCCAGTTTAGACATCTTCTCTTCTGGGAAACTTCCCCCCACAGCTGTTCCCCTCGCCCTTCTCCCCATCCCTTCCATGAGAAAATGAATCAATTCTTCCTCTATACTACTTTCCGCTTCGGTACCTCTATTCTTATATCTATTACTGCGTGTGCGAATTTTAGGTTTATACATATGCCTCTCCCAACTCCTTGAGAGTAGTCAGTGGTATTCACCTCGGTAAATAAAAGCCCAATAAATGTTTTCATAAAACTGAACTCAAATGTCACTTCCTCTGTTCCCCCGTCTCTGTACATAATGTCCTAGTTTACATGGGACTAGGGTCCTCTACTGCATCCAGGCACCACGGCATACAGGAAAGAGTCAGAGCTGGGTTCACATTCTGACTCCATCACTTCACCAGCTGATAAATCTTGAGCAAATTAGTTACTTTCTCTGATCCTTACCTGCATAATGCATATCATAATAGTTACTTCATTAAGTTTTGGAAGGATTAAGTGAGATAATGTTTTTGGAAGTCACTAGTAGACTGCTCAGTGAATTTTACTTTCCTTACTGAGAAAGAAAAGCAAGAGGAGGTCTGCAATATTATGTAAAGATAGAGAACGAGAGTGTACGTATGTGTGCGTGTGTGCGTGCGTGTGTGCTGGAGGGTTTAATTAGTTTGGGACAGGGTAAGAATGAGGTGACTATCTAACAGACAACTCAGCTAAGATTCATATTAATTTTTCTATTTCAGCAATTATGTTTTAGTGACTGTTAAAAAATCATTATCTTTGACAAAAAAGAAGAATTTCAAGTTCTGCAATCAACTGTTTCAGTCAATCATATAGAATGATCTAAATCTAGCACATGCATGAGGCAAATGTACTAATAAAACAGGAATTTGAAAAAGTAAACTTTTGGTCAACTCTAATCTGAACATCTCAATAGGAGTTATGAAATATTGTTGCAATTCAACTAAAACTGCTAATGTCACTCACTCTCATTCAAAGATAAAACTGTTCTAGGACTTATCAGTAATTTTGCATCATGACCCTGAGAATTATCTACAGCATTAGAGGTACTGAATTTCCAGTAGTAACCTGTGACTGATGCTAAGCTGTCATCTGAATGCCAGTAAGTTCCATTGTTCCTAGGTTCTTCTTCATATAGAATGCTAGCAACTTTTTATATTCCATAATTACACTATTATTTGCATTCAGGTTATTCTACACGCATTTTCCAGCCTCCTAATTATACTTTTTTGGATTCCTCTTACCAATTAAACATTGTTTTACAAGGGAGGGCTAACATGTTATATAACAGTCTGTAATTCCCTCAGATAACAGGAGAGCTCAGGAAACGTGCACGCACACATTCTTCCGTACCAAAAAAAAAAAAGACTCGAGGACAGACTCTAGTCAAATGACACATGAATCAAAATATCCTCAAGAATGATGAAGTTAAAGTATAAAAGGTAGTATGGTGGTAATCACTGAATGCAGTAGATGTTATCATGTAATTAAATGAAAAACATAAAAATAAACCTTAAAAGAGAAAACTCATAATATAAAAACAACAGTTCAACAATAATCACGTGGATCTCCAGGCCCCACTTTAGTTAACACAGGCAGAGCAGAAAAAAATAAAAGAATCCAAAATTACTCCTGCAGAGAAGAGTCGAATGCTACTGCATCTTGTTTTTCTAAATTTAATGATTAGTTCAGGCTTAACAATGTTTTTTAAGCACTTTGTCAAAGTCACAGAACCTAAAATATGACATCAACTTTTCAAATCCCTATGAAAGATAAAACACAGAAACCATATGGCAAAAGACTGAAAACCACGGGGAAAAGATCATAAAAGGAGGATAAAACAACAGGACAAGGAGTTTCATCAAATACGTCCACGATAACATAAAATATAAATGATCTAAATGCACCTACTAAAAAAATGACTCTCACATAGAGTTACAAAACAAAGAAATGGCACAGAGGGATCCAAAAAAAAAAGCAGCAGAGAGAAAAAGAAATTGCACACACACGTGCATGCACACACATGTGCAGAGACACACACACAAAGGTGGTAATACAAGTGAACACCTTTTAAAAGGAAACTCACTCATGTTCTCCCTCAGTCGGATTCCCACCAGCTCCCACTGACATGGTGAACAGAATGTAGAGGAAAATTGACACCAGCCCTGGAAACTGAAATAGGAGAAAAAGCCAACACCCAACTCCTCTCAAGTGCAAACACTGTTCCTGCAAGTTAGTGAGAGAGAATCCCACAGATTCCCACTGGGATTCTAAACAGAAGGAGCCAAGGCCAGAGAGCAGGCAGGTCACAGACAGAGAGCTCGACAACCAGCACAAGGCGGATCTGGTCCGGCAGGGAACTCCGGCAAGCGCTCCCACACTGGAGCCACGCTAAGCAGGTCCTGCGGCGATGCTCAGGCCCAGCAATCCAAGGATCTGGGAAACGCTGCCCCAGCTGACTTTTGAAAAAGACAGGCAAATCTGGGACATGCTAGGGCCACCACCCTGGAAATACTGGATGTCACTCCACTCAGAGAAAAGAAACTTCCGCCCGAAGGCACCACTTCCTCGCTATCCCCACCTCCAGTTCTCATGCTGCTTCCATCCTCTCCCCCGGAAGCCACTGGAGTCTCAAAGTTAAACCACAGTAAACCTAAACTTCTCTCTTCTCCCCTTCTATCACCCTGAAAGATTAAGAAAAACACACACCAACTCAGCTAGTAGGCCTCTCATTCCCCAAACTGGGCAAGCATCCCTTCCTCTCCTTAACAAACAGATGTCAGGGACAAAGCAAGACATAAGTGGCCACGGTCCCTGCCACCAGGAAGCTCACCTATTGCTGAGAGAGAAATATGTCATTAACAAGTACGTGGGGAGGCACGAGGAAGCCTTCCTAGAGGGAGTAACATTCAGACTAAGAGTAAAGGATAAGACCGGGTTGCCCAGATTAAGACCGAAGAAATAAGTGCTCCAGACAGAGAAAAAGGTGAGCAGAGGCCTCGAGATAAGAGTGAGTGTGGCCCACTGAAGGTTACGGAAGGAGAGCAGTGTGGCTGAAGGTGTGAGGGGTCGGGAAGATCAGGAGGCTGACGGGCAGGCAGAAGCAAGTCTTGGAAGCTATTATAAGAATTTGGAACTTCATCCTAAAAAGAAAGGGAAATAACCGAAGGAGAATAACATGACCAGTTTTGCAAATTAAAAAGATTTCCATGACTGAAAGGTGGAAATGGACAGGGCAGCATAAAACTGGAGGTAGTGAGACTAATTAGGAAGCTATTGCAGAAATCTAGGCAAAAGGCTGATATAGGGCATGGGACAGGAAAAAAGATTAGGACTCCAATTTTGGCTCAAGCAACTGGACAAATGGTAATACCATTTACTAAAGCTAGGGAACAGGACGGAGGCTTAAGCTTGGGCAAAAAAAGCTCAGTTTTTGACATGTTGAAAGTTTCTAAGATATAGACATCCAAGTGGAGATTATACAGAAGCAAGAGGGTATACAGGACTGTGGCTTAGGAAACAGAACGGGGCTCACAGGTAGATCTGGGGGAGTTAATTTCACACAGACGGAACTGAAGCTGTGGAGTAAATAAGACTGCCTAAGAAAATGTCAGAACCCTGGGGAACTTCAACATTTAGAGGTGAGCTGCAGGAGAAAGAACTAGCAAAGAAGACCAAGAAGGAGCACTGGCCAGAGAAGGGAGAGGTCAAGGAAAGTGCTGTCCCAGGATGACGATGATGATGATGATGTTCCCAGCTAACATCTACTGTGAACTGACTCTGGAAGGCACTGTGCTCAATAACTCACATATATTATCTCATTTAATGACCACAACCGCCTATGTGGTAGGAACGATACTGTTCCCGTTCTACAAGTGAAGAAACTGAGGCACAGATGATTTAACTGATTTGCCTAAGATCACATACCTAATAATAACAGAGTTAGAAACCAAGAGAAAGACTATTTTGAGGAGTGAGTGGTCAATGTATCAAATGCCCTGAAGTCAGGAAGACAGGGACAAAACTGGGTTTAATGACATGGACACCATTAGTGGCTTCAATCAAAGCAGTTTCACTGCAACAGTATAAATGGTTCTTCTCATTTCTCAGACCCTATATTCAATCCATCAGCAAGGTCTTAGTTCTACCACCACCACCCTGGTCCAAACCATAATCAACTCTTATCTGAACCACTTGCCTGGGCCTAAATGGTTTACCTACTTCCACATTTGGCCCCTACAATCCATCCTCCACACAGCAGCCAGAGTGGTTCTTTTCTTTCTTTTCTTTTTTTTTTTTTTTTTTTTTTTGGCTAAGGAAGATTAGCCCCGAGCTAACATCTGTGCCAGTGTTCCTCTACTTGATATGTGGGTCACTGCCACAGCATGGCTGATGAGTGGTGTAGGTCCACACCCAGGACCCGGGCCGCTGAAGCACAGCACGCCAAACTTAACCACTAAGCCACAGAGCCGGCCTCCAGAGTGGTTATTTTAAAATGCCAGTCAGATCTTGTCACTGCCTGCCCAAAACCCCCTAACGGCTTCCATCCCACAGAACAATATCTGAACTCCTCCTGGTCTAACCGCCCATGGGACCTGGCCCTCATCTTTGCCCGTGACTCCAACCATTATCCATCCCGCCCCACCACAGCATGGTGCTCTGTCTACAACAGGCCGTGCTGGTTCCAAGCTGAGAGTGCAGGCCTGAGCCCCGGTTCACGCCACATCCCCAGAGACTGCATGAGTCAGCACCTGACACGCAACGCAGCTCAACACCTGCTTTTGGATGGATGGCAGACAGAGAGAGCAAAGACATAAACAGCTTGTAAAACAACCTGGTCAAACAACCTGGTCACAGAGGACGGAAGGCCGAGGACGCTTCTTGTTTGCTTTTGAAGATGAAAGAAATCTGGGGATGTTTTACTAAGGGATATTAGGACATTATCCAAGAGCTTGGGAAAACTTGAAGACATCATAAAGCCACAGAATGTAAGGGAAAAAGTTAATCAATTAGCTACTTTAGGAAAAAATCAAAGCTATACAGGAAAGTTATGGTACAAAGGGATTTCATCTCTCTATGCCAAAGTTTCTTGCTCTGTAATTTGAGGGGTTTGGATAAAATCAGTAGTTTCCAACCACTACCAAGAGCTTCCTTTTACTTAATTATTTTCCCTCATGGCTTCCTTGGTTATTTCACACTGAAAGGAAGTTCTGATTAGCAATTATACATGTCTGATTAATAAAATAATTATACTTAAATGCAACTTATTTGGGAAATCTGAGGCTCATGAAGATTGAATGATTTATTTAAGGTCACACAAATATTTTTTTAAAAAGGATGTCATTGTCTAAATATGAAGAAACTGGTCCAAATTACCACAGGAAATCAATGGAATCGATTCCAAGTCACAGACCTAAAGTAAAAAAATGAAAGATTCTAGAAGGGTAATGAAGAAGGCATATTTTTCCTTCTAATTAAAAAAAAAGCAATAATAAATCCCAGAGAATAGAAAAAACAAAAAACCTGTATAAGAAAATCATGGTCCAACCATGAATCATATTAAACTGTGGCATGACTTTGACAATTGGGGTTGTACAAGAAAACCAATTTGAACACCACACCAGGCTCATTCCTTTTTGAATGTCACACAAACATTTTAACACCTCAAAAAGTTAAATGGGAAAAATATGTAATTAAAAGAAAAGACTACATAGGAGTCAGAATAGTGTAATGACTCTGAGCATGGACTCTGGAGCCTGATTGCCTAGATTCAAATCATAGTCATACAAATTACTGAATGCCTCTGTGCCTCAGGCACTAATCTTAACATATGAGTTATCATGATAATATTGTGCCTCCTTGAAAAAATTGCCATGAGCACTAAATTACTGAATATATGTAAATAGCAAATACTTAGACTAGTGCCTGGCACATCGTAACATCTGTTATACGTGACATCTATTATTATGATCACTATGATTATTATTATTATTTAATATATGGATGACGAAGCTTAAAAGCAATGGGAGAAAATACAAAAGTTTGACTCCATAGGGAAACACAAGAATCCTAATGGATAAATGTGCAAGCAGCAGAGATAAATAATTAAAAGGTAGAAAAACAGATGGATAATAAAAGAAATGCTAATCTTTAAAAAATGAGTTACATACACCAATATGTATAACACAAACATAATGTCGCAGGGGAAAAAAGACAAGTCATGGAAGATGCACAACAGATGATACCATTTATATAGAGTTCCAAAACACACAAAACTAAACAACAAAATATGCGGGTAAAAGTATAAAGAAAGCAAGAGTTTACCAGTTACCATTTGTGTTCAGTGATAATCACAAAATGCATGACTGGGGGTACCTCCAAGCAGGGGACGATGTGAAGAGGGACGAGTGAAGGTCACACAGGCAGCTTCCACGTTCCATTTCTGAAACTGAGTGGGGGGGGCTCTAGATTTTTAAAAATGATTCTTAATGCTTTATATAGATGTTATTTATTCTTTTTTGTGTGTATGAAATATTTTATCATGAAAAAGGGCAAAAACTTACTAATATATTTTAAAGGCAAGAAAAGATAATTTCTTAATGTATCAAATTAGCAGGGTTTTTTTCTTTAAAGTTCAATGGAGATTTTCGTCTTTAATGATAAGACCAAATTAACTAGCTTGAGTTAAATATACTTCTAAGAGGGTCAAAGGCAAATTCTACTGGCAGCATACCTTGATGAAAGAGGACTCTACCCTCTATGACAGGTCATCAAGTCTAAATCAGCAATTCTTAGCTGTACACTTAGAACAACTGACATAATAACTAGTGCATAAAGCCATTGCTTCCGATGGATATGTAATATGATGCTTCCACTACTCTGTAACCTAGCCTCTAAATAAATACTAAATCTTTAACAGGGTTATGTAACTTTGCTTATGGATCAAATTACTGGGCACACTAGGCTACAAAGTTCAAACATAAGATCTCAGTCACGGAATAACATTTATATTTAGTTCTACAAAATAGACAGCGTGAACCACATGTAACAAGGGAAGACATAATTTTGTAAAATTTATTAATCACGCTATTTCCATTATAAATTATGAAAGCTACCTGGAGACTTTTAGACAACTAATAGATTACAGAATCTTAAAGCAAAAGCAACATCAGGTATTATCCAGTCCAGCTCACTCATTTTGCAGATGTGAAAACTGAGGCACGGGGAGCTTAAAGGCCCTAGGCAAGACCAGGACGAGGAAATCCCTGTCTCCAACTCGCTACCCAGTGCTCTTCCCATCGCACTACACTGACTCCCTCGCAAGATGAACATCTACAGGAGGAGGCAAATATGCTAATGAACCTGCTCTGCACGCAGGGAAACACCCTCTGCCTTCAACCGCCCTCCTCCAGGCGCCCTGAGGCAGTCTGATGGGAGGCACAGTCACACTCCAGGAAATCGGGAGCAAGGACTGCAGGACACGCACCTTTCCTTTTTCACTCTCAATTACCGTGAGACCAGAGCGCCAAGACTCCTTGTGGCCCCTCGCCCGCTGTCCTATCTGACCTCCTGGACTGTGTCCTAGGAGATCCGGCCCTACCTTTCCTAGTCACACACCAGGGATCATCTAAGACAAAACAAGTACCACCTACAACAGTCACGACAGATCTCTCCCAGCCCCAACTAGGCCCAGATTCTCGGTAACCAAACTCAATAACCACAGGAGAAATGAAAGGACAAACATAAAATTCAGGGCTCTCTGATTTACAAGAGGGCCGTTCTGATTGTTTTGAAAGTCTCTAACACATAGCACAGGCTTATTTTCAACACTGCCTTAAGTGTAACACATGTACTGGGGGTTTTTTTGCCTTTAAATAAAATAACTGACCCAGGAAACCATAAAGACTGCGTAATTTGTAATAACAGAAGACAGTTATGTCACAGTCATAACAGAGACTGCTTTAGGTATGCACTTGTATGCAAATCATTTGCTAAATTTCATCTTAAAAACAGCACTGTAGCCCTAGGAATGATGCTCATATATCTGAAAATATGATTTTTAAAAGCATTCATATAGTAATCCCTGAGACTATTTAGTAGCCCAGGCTCAGCATAAAGCACATTGCCTGGCACAGACAGCAGCTGCTGTGGTAAGAGGATGTTGAGAAGTTTTCCTGTCATTCCAAAACTTCAGCTATGACTCAAATTTTCAAACAAAAGCCTCCCCCACATTTTAAAGGGAGACGACAAAGAGCTGCTGAAAGTTGAGACCAGAACCTCCCTGAGAGAACCCACAAGGCAAGAAATCAAGTGTTGTCTATAGACTATAAGTCATAATTTCCACATCTGTGCACTTTCCAACATATGAGAATGCTTTTATATTTTAAAAAACTCATTTCAAATTTTCAGAGTGGTTTTTTGCTATGACATATTTTCTCAGTCAACAGCTACTAAAAGCACAACTATGAGCATATGGGAGGGTCCCCTTTTCTAATTGAGTTAGAAATTACTCTTAATACTGTGTCCTGAACATAAATAGGTCACTCTAGACAAATGTTATGAACAATGTACTATTTTTAGAAACTTAGAATCAGGATACACCATTGGTCAGGAAGCTAGGCCCCAAGAACACATTTCCGACAGTAGTGATCTTTCTCTACTTCACCTGTCATTGTGTCCAGGTTTCACAAACCTCTACAGTCTGTGCGAATAAAGCCCCTCAACAAAGTAAATTCCCTCTTTGCAGGTGACACTTGGCAAGATCAGAGAGGCAAGATATTCTGTAAGAAAGAGGGACAGGGGTCGGCCTGGAGGCGTAGCGGTTAAGTTCACACATCAGGCTTTGGTGGCCCGGGGTTTGCCGGTTTGGATCCTGGGCGCAGACCTACTCACCGCTCATCAAGCCATGCTGAAGTGGCGTCCCATACAGAAGAGCTACAGCTCTACAACTGTGATACACAACTATGTACTGGGGCTTTGGGGAGAAAAAAGAAAAAAGAGGAGGATTGGCAACAGATGTTAGCGCAGGGCCAATCTTCCTCAAAAAAAAAAAGGGACAGGGCCGGCCCGGTGGCGCAGCGGTTTAGTCCGCGCTTGGCAGCCCGGGGTTCGCTGGTTTGGATCCCGGGCGCCCGCCGACGCACCACTTGTCAGCCATGCCGTGGCGGCATCCCATATAAAGTGGAGGA
Organism: Tapirus indicus; assembly: GCA_031878705.1. NCBI lineage: Eukaryota > Metazoa > Chordata > Mammalia > Perissodactyla > Tapiridae > Tapirus > Tapirus indicus. Next base: position 149,896,887 of record CM062918.1, on the reverse strand, counting down.
AGATGGGCACGGATGTTAGCCCAGGGCCAGTCTTCCTCAGCAAAAAGAGGAGGATTAGCAACGGATGTTAGCTCAGGGCTGGTCTTCCTCACCAAAAAAAAAAAAAAAAAAGAATACATAAACAAAAAAAAAGGGACAGATGTGACTGATTATGAATTTTTTATTCTAGATTAGGAAATTGTCAACAATTATTTTATGGATCAGAACCTAACCATGGAAATAAAAAGTGCCCATAAAGGACAAAAAGAAAGCCAAAGAGTACTCCATCTGGGGAGAACTGTATTTGCTTCACATTCCTGGGGAAAGTAAAGGGAGGAACAGGGAGAGACAGGGCACTGTGTGTTCAAGGCCAGCTGAACAAGGTGCAGGAAGCCCAGAATTCAGAGGAAAGCAAGGCTTGACGATGATGAAGACATTTAAGGAGTTAGTCCTTTATCTTAAGGAAGATAAGACGCCTCTGAAGGAGGTTAAGCAATGGTGCAGCAGGAGGGTCATCTGGCTGCAGGATCCTTTGCTCAACGTTCCCAGACACTATTCACGGACTGAGTCAACGAGATGTCCCCTAAACTTTCCAGGGAAGCTCGCGGACGGAACGCCATGCACTGGTTGGGCATGTCTCAAAGCCAGAGCAAACCCTGTCTCCTTCATGATGCTTCCCCGGGCCCTCCCTCTTACTCTGGTCAACAGATGTGTTCTCCTCCCCTCTATCTGTAGCCTTCCTTACTCGTACGTGTTTTATCTCCAGCCCCGATCCCTCCAAGTTATAGTCCTGCATTTCTGACTCAACTCACATCTCCACAGGAATGTTCTACCAGCACCTCAAATGCAACAGACCTAAAACAAAACTTATTTTTTTACTCCCACCCACAAACCTGCTGAGTTTACATTCTCTCTCAGTGAACCAGGCTCAACATCTTATCATCTTTTATCCATCCCTCTCTTGCCCCATCTCCATTAGTTGCCCCATCTCCAAGTAGTTGTTTATTTCTGTCCAGTCTACCTCAGCAACATTTCTCCAGTCTCACTGCCACTACCTAGATCAGGTCTTCATTCCCTAAGAAAAACCCTTATAACCCTTCATTGATCCAATAGTTTCTTTCCCAATTTAATACATCCTCTGAATTATTAGATAATATATCCTATAATTCAACTCTGATTATGACATTTTGAGGACCCAAAAATCTTCAATCTCATAGCTTACTAACCCAGGCCAAATTTCCTGGTCTAGCATTAAAAGCCTTCCATGTTCTATGCCAAACCTAATTGTCCATCTTTACACTTGATCTTCCCACTATCCCCTTCATTTAGGCTCCAACTGTTTTTCTACACCTGCCCTGTCTATCTAATCTGGTAAAGACTGGGTGCTCAACAAAAGCTGATTCCACATGAGTGGGCTGTACTCCCCTTCCACGTGCCATATCAGTTTACAGGAAAACATCCTATCATTCTATATATTCGATCCTCACACAGGAAATCAGAATATTCATGGGAAAGCCGGTAAAATCTAGAAAACAGACAAGGACTGAGAAGGAAGAGCGGTGTAACTGAGCTCCAATGTCAAAAGAAGAAGGTGGTGACAAGCAGGATGCCCAAAGAGCTTCAGAGCATTTGGAAAAGTTGGAAACACTGTATCTGGGACAGTGGATGCTAACGCCTATCAGAATTCTTCTAGATGATTCATTGGTCTAACGGAACTTAGAATCTAGTGAAGACGATGAATATATATGGTCTTTACAATGCGAGATGGCAAAATCGTGCTCCAATCAAGGTACAAAATGTCTTAGAAGCACAGGGAAATGACAAATTCTAAGAGACGAAGAAAGCTTCACATAATACCATGCGACGGAGGCCATCAAGACCTCAACAGGTTATGAGAGAAAAGTATTCTAGGCAGCAGAAATGGTCCAAAGGGAGGGTAGGATTCAAAATACTAGACATGTGTGAGAAATAGGAAAATAACTCTTGGTCCCTAAACTATCACTATTTTGAATGTCTCTATCACTTACATAGTTTTAATGAATGTCCCCGTGAGAGCTATTTGAGCTCAGCGTTTTAATTCAGTGAATTCCTGAAAATACGCAGAAGATTATCTGCAGGACAGATCAGTCGTTATTAAACAGAGCTTTCACAACTCAGTTGGATCCAGGGCTGCATTATAATTCCTGAATGTGGTGCTACACTGAGTTTACGGCCCACGGGCTTCCTCTTCAGCCTTCCTGCAGCAGTAGGAATGGGCCGCTCTCACAGCGTGGGACCCCACGGAAGGTGTCGCAGCCCTTCATGCACACATTGCAGTCAAGAGAAAATTACACACTGTAAGGAGTAACGACCCCATAATATAAAATGTAAAAATGCAAAATCAAACCATGTAAATGTCTGCACCCCATACTACAAAGAACTCCAGAATTTGAAGAGACCTTGGGAAAATCTAGATCAACCAGGTGACCCCAACTTTGTCTATCAGGTTCTTTCAGGAATTTAGGACCAAGGCTCAATGATCTAGTCTCTCCCTGGGCTTGGAACCGAGGGACGTGTAAATATTCAGGAGCTGCTGAGCAGCCACATTCAATCCTGAACACAGGAAAGCAGAAAAAAATGGTCAGCAAAGAGAGAACAATGAAGCAAAGAAAGGCAAAAACTAGAGTCATGGAAAGTTCCAGGTTTTCCAGTCCCTGGTCCCTAATAAGGTCTGTCTGCATTTGGCTTCCATCAAATTCCTTTCTCTTTCTTTTTCCTAAAATTAGTTCAAGTCCATTTCTGTCACTTGCAACAGAAGCTCAAGTGAGGCAATGACCAAAATCCTCCATAAAGTCAATTGATTTATTACTGGTCTATCTTTTCTATGCTTTCTTTTGTCTTTATTTGTATTTTCTTAAAAGCCATAAACATGACTTTGGTATGCTCTAGAGATACATACGTGAACAGGGATTCAGGAGGGTGCTGAGCATTTTAAAAGGAAAACCCATCATGCCCAGGAAGGAGAAAATACAGGCATATTCAAGGTAAAGCCTTGAGATAGTTGTACAACAATCAGAGATGCGAACACACAACTGTCAAATTAAATAGCTATCTGATGACCCTCCTATCCAAAGGCAATTTAATTCTGAATAAACCAGATGGGTAGGTCCAGTCGGAGGTGTGATCAAAAGGTGATAACCCAATATAGGGCATTTCATCTGGAACGCCACCAAATAACCAGCCCCAGGCCTCCCAACCACAGAAAGGTTTGGGTGCTCTCCAGTGGTACCCCTAACCCAGACCCAAATTCCAAAACTGAATACCAATCCATCTCAGGGCCAGGGCTTAACTGTCTCCAAAGAGCAGTGAGGCATTTACTCTATGACATTACCAGGATTTTCTGCTATTAGATGAGGGGAAGAAAGTAACAGAAGCTTAATATCATGGAACTCTGTCCAGGTGTGGGCGTCTGCGTGCACGTGCAAGACACTCCTGAGGCAGATCCAGGCCCCAAAGCTGGGTCCACACCCATCAGATCCGACTACAAGGAGACCAGTAGAACACGTATAGCGAGTCAGAGTTGACAGTGAGAAGTCTGAAGCAATGTAGTGGGTGGCTCTGCAGGGTTACATAAACTACCACAGTATTATAATATCCAGAGTTAGAAGAGACACTGAGACTATGTCCAACTTCACCGTTTTGTAGAGAAGGAAGCTAAACATCTGAACCAAATTCATCAACCAAACCCCTAACTATAATAAGTAACACAGGTGAGACAAATCAAAGGGACTGTCACCAGATTATGATAGAATCAAAAAAGCATTATTTCCTAAAGTTGCTCTTTAATGGTTGAAAATTTATTTTTAATTAAAAAAGGATACATACATTAGAAAAATCTTTGAAAACTTGGGATATTTTTTGGATATTCTTGGTACTTGAGTTTAACAAAAGAGTAAATATTTCTGACCTAATGGGTTAATATTTTAGTTAAGACATTAGAACAAGCACCTTTAAAAGCCAAAACACCATGTGTTGACTCAAAACCTAAACGATGTTGTATACTTGCAACCTTGGCAGACAGGCAGCTCAGGCACTGTGACCAAGTTCTAAATGACACAGAGCTACTTATTTTAATAAAAAAAAATTCCCGACATTCACATAGGGCCCCAATAAAAGGCACCAGAAATTAGACTTATGTGTCAGTTGGGACAAAAATTAAAAGAATATATGTTTAAATGGTCCAAATATAAACTTGGTGTTCAAAATTGCTGGCAAACGGCCACGGTACTGTGGATTTCGTTCTTCAAGGGCTGCTTTGCCACAAGTATTAGGTAAGTCAACACATCACTGAGGAAAAAAAAGAAAACATACATATATTCCCTGGCAGTACAATCCTCTCTTTATCGTGCAGCACAGTATTTTTTAGATCATTGATAAAATGTTAAGTTAGAACCTGTTGTGTTTCCCAAGAAGTGCCATTAAAGTTACTCTTAAAATATGAATCCATAAAAAGTAGGTCTTTAAAAAAAAACAATATTAATCAGAAACAAACATGAAACTGATATCATTACTTAATGTTTATAAACTGCACATTTAATTAAGTTAAATATTTTTTGAAATCTCCCAGTAATCTGAATTGACAACTTTAATAAGTTACATGAATCCTTAAGATTTTTTTATAGACAAAACTTCTTTTAAAATCTATTTTGCCTCCAATGCTGCAAAGGGAAATAAGAAGAGAGAGACTGAATACAATCTATACTTAATAGAGTCAGCTTTCAGCTAATTTATAAGTCCTAGTTGTCAGCCATATCTTGACAGTTTCATCTATTGGTGGCAAATACAAAAGCAAACTAAAATTTCCTAAGAAATCTCAACTGTGAGGAATTGTAACTTCCGCTTTTCCATTCCAGATAAAATTAAGAACTGCGAAGCTTTGATGACTCGTTACTCGTCGCAAATATAAAAGGTCATGCCATTTCACATTTACCTTCAATTCTACATCTGTAGTTTCAAATAGGTACTTTTTATAACCTTACGTAAAAAATTCCTCACTGATATCTTCCACATGATTTAAAGAAAACTATGTTGCAAATCATCCTGTTAAGACTTTCACTGGTGGCTTACGGTGCTAAACCAAATAAGGCAGGAATGGCACCTTTCCTTCAGGCAGTCTGACTTAAAATAGTCCAGGGTAAAACTTAAAAAACAGACGGATGCTTTTTTCCGCTTAAAAACAACACGAAACTGGTACCTGGCACACTCGGGGTTCTGCGCGGTCTGGGCCTATTAGACGCCAGCCGGGCCGCGGGCGCCTGACCCGGGGCGGCGGCGGCGGGTGGCCGTGCGCTCCGCGTGCGCCTCCTCCGGGTGCGCCTCCGGGTGCGCCCCGCGCGCCGCTCCTCCTCGCCGCCCGCCGCGCGCGTCCCCGGCGCTGTCCCCGCGCCCCCAGCCCTCCGGGACGCGCGGCGGGCGCGGGCCTGGCGGGCGATTCCCACGGGCCGGGCCCGTTATCCGAGCGGCCTCTCGGCGGGGCCGACCTGCGCGGGGCGGGGGCTCGGGGTGGCCCCGCCGCGGGCCCCGCGCCCTCCCGCGCCGGCGGCGTCCCCTGCCCGCCCCGCCAGGCCCGCGCCTCGGGGCCCGCGCCGGCGGTGCCTCCCTGGGCTCAGGTTCCTCCGGGGCGGGATAAGGTGTCAGCCAGGCGGCCAGACGCTCCCGTCGGCGGGGGCGACGCCAGCCCGCCCCTGCCGCCCGCCCCCACGCCCTGCGCGCCCCACCTCGGCTCCGGGAAGCGGTGTCCCCGCAGGAGGCTGGAGGGGGCGCAGCCGGCGCTCGGGGGGGTCGGGGTCACCCTCGACCTGGCAGGTCGGGGCGGGAGGGGGAGGCGAGGCGGGCGGGCGCGCAAACTTACCCGGGTGCGCGGTTCCCCGCGCCGCGGCCAGGCAGAGGCAGAGGCAGAGGCCGAGGCCGAGGCCGAGGCGGGGCGGGAGGGGGCGCGGGAGGCTCCGCCGCGGGCTCATGGAGGACCGGGACCGCCGCCGCTGTCCGAGCCGCCTCCTCCCTCCCTCCCGGCTCGGGCGACGGACGGGGCGGCGGGAGGCATGACGGGAAATTCCTGGGCACGGGCAGCCGAGTCCAAATATGAGCAAAGGCGCCGAGCGAGGGAGGACCGCGGAGCGCCCGCCGCGCACGGGGCGGCTGCCCGGGCCTCGGAGCCGCCAACTCCCTCCTCCTGCGCATCCTCCTCCGCATCCTCCCCGGATCCTCCTCCATAGCCGCCCCGGGGCCGCCGGCCGCCGCGCGGGGCATCTCTCTCCAACGGTGGGGCCCCCGAGCAGAGCCCAGCATCCCACCCACGGGTCCCACCTGAGACCCCTGAGGGGGCAGGAAAGAGAGAAGCCCCCACGAGGAGACCGGACGGCCAGCCAGGGACCCGTGGGAAGGCGTCTAAGGGGTTGGAGGAGACTCTTGAGCTGCCCCCGATCAGCTGAGAGCTTTGGTAGCGAGGGGTAAAAAGATCTGGCAAATACTCCTCTGAGTGTGGGAGGGCGAGGCCGTAGTGGCGCTGCCAGTTACGCGCGCGCTCGGGTGAGCCGTCCTGTACAGCATGAACAGGCATTATCATACATAAAACCACCCCCCTGCATTCCAGGTGAGTGGGCCCTCTACACCACCCAGGTGTGTGTGGGTGTTCTTAGCCAAAATTACAAACAGGCTCTTCCCAAACCTGTATTTGAACACCATATATGGACCTGAGGCAGGCTGAGTGACAATAGTTTTTCACCCGAGCGAAATGCTGATGTTTAGGCTGGTCATTCTTTCCACCTCTAGCCTCTCCTCATCTCCCTTACACTATTCTTATGTTTATTGTAGCTTGTCCAAAGGGCAATGTTGAAGTTTATCCAAAAGGTGCTGCCTCTGACCACCAAAATGTCAGTCCCTGATGTCTAATTACAGGCCTAAGCTGGAGTTCCCTGACTGTTCTTTGGCACTGATAACAACTCCAGTAATCAGGTCCAAATGATCCTTAGCTTTTCAAGACAACATAATTATGTCTTAATTATTGCAATATATTTCTTTACTCACACTAATGGGACAGGCCCTGGAGACGGAGGATGTTATGTAATTACTTATGAACATTTTAAGATGCTACAAAAATGATTTATTGATGCAAAATACTTTAGAGGTAAATGTCAAACAGATTTAGAGCATGGATTATTCTAACATGAACTAAAGTATGGTAATTTGTACATCACAGTATTTGTTTGAAAATGCTATATTTGAAAATGAGAAGCTTTATGTCAAAACAAATTCAGTTCTGGCAAAGTATTAAGGCCCGCATGCCCCAAACCAGTCCATTTGCAAGTGGCTCTCCTTAAATCATCTGGTACTGAGCAACACCACAGCCCGTGGTTTACTCCTGGCAAATGGGCAGATTTCACCCTTCATGTACCAGCAGTGGTAATGGGACTAAGGGCAGACGACCTAAGTCAACTAATGGTGAATAAACTAATACAGTACATAAAGGATTCAAAAGACATGTAGCATTATTATTCAGCTTAGGTACCTAGAAGCTGGGTGGGTGGAAGAGAATACTCAGGAAACTCTTCCGTCCCATTCCTGTCTGTTGTGTGTTTCAGCGTGTATTACATAAACATCTGTTTTCCTTACTTCCCCCACAACTGGTAGCATAGTTCTTTGCCCGTAGTCTAAATATTTGTTTAAAAACAAGAGTAAAATGAGCACAGTCATTTGTAGACTGACATATAGAAACTCCCTAAGTGTAGAGAAAAGCTTGTTTCAAAGAATTGTAATAAAGATAGCTATATTTAACATATTTCAGTAGACCTTAAGTACAAAAACATAAAAGTATAACGAATGCAATATCATTGCGACCTAGTTCGTGTTACTATAAGGGGAGCGTTAGTTCACTGTATCGGCTCTGCTGACTGGATAGCAACACCAGCAGCTGTTCTAATGGCTTGAATATGTCAAAGAGGGGAGAACAGAACTCAAGCTGCTGAATTCCCAGTAAGTGCCAGGCACGGTGCTAGATGTTCTACCCGTGGTATTTCATCTAATCCTTACCGATCCCTCTGAGTTTATTCATTCTTATCCCTCTTTTACAGCTGAGGAGACTGAGACACAGATAGTAAATTAGGCTACCAGGAAGGAGTGAAGTAGGATGGGAATTCCAACCTCCACATACACTCTTGTTACCATGCTAATCTGTCCCATTTTCTCTACATTAAAAAAGAAAAGGGGCCTTCAAAAACTGTATTCATTGGGCTCTTGTGGTTTTAAGTAACCGTGTGCACTCGGGTTACCTCAAGTAACAGAGGTGAAGAATAGCTGTGGAAATAGGACCAGAGACTTGACCGGCTTGTCAGGTCCTCCTCTGTGGGGCCCGAGCCTGAGAAGTACCAGGAACAGGAGAGGGACTACCCTCTGACCACATTCCTCCGAGTCTTGTAGTCTAACCACGGATATTTAAATCATATATTTCACAAGGTTTTCTTTTTTATTGTAATCTTAGTAACAATCATCTGGACACATTACTTTAAACATTGTTTTTGTTCTTCAGACAAAGGACCCAGAGAGGTCACTGCTTCCCTGCTTCCCATATACCATCCCTCCCCCAACCCAGCGTTGTGCCAGTAAACGTTTAACAGCCACACCTGGAGAAGGGAGACTTGAATTGTAGCAAAAACCAATTTATGTGGTGTCCGTGCTCCCGCCACCCCGAGTCTCTGAAGGCAGAGCTGGGAGAGATGCACACCAGCCGGTCTGGGGCCGTGCGAGCCAGCCCAGCACACCACTGCCCCAGCTCCTCGTCAGGCGTCTTCAGAACGCGGCAATAGTCCAGGTTGTACAACCACAGCCCTCTCCACTTCTGCCCCACCACCAGCTGCCAGTTCTCTCTCTATAGCTCACAATCAAATGCCCCAGAGGGGAGAATGAGTCTATTACTATTGTCCCTCCTGGGGAAAGTGCCTGTCTGAGGCTGTGTCATAAGCCACTGAGCAGCCTATAGACTCGCTCCTCTGAGCCGGGTGTCCTCTCCTACTCCTTCAGCTGTGGCTGGGATGAATGGCTCACCTGCTACACCACAGGGTCACCTCCGCTACCTTCTTAGGGGCTTGTGGTCGGAGTCTGGAAGCACGACAGACATTCAAGCTGTGACCTCTCCCACATACTATTCTCTGTTCTTTACTAAAGTCCTCTAAGCCACTACACAAAGGTTTGAGACAGCCCCCACTCCACATGCCAAGGAACATCTTGGGTGGATGCCAACAGCTGCAAAGAGGAGAATGGGCACATTAGGACGAGATCCTACTCAAAAGCCCCCAGTCAGGGTGAGAAACCTTGTTAGTACTTAGATTCGCAAACATTCATCGAGTGTTGTTCTAAACCAATAATGATCAATTGGAGAGTAAGGAATTTCCTCTTAGAAGGATGTCACAGACGCTCCAGAGGAAAGATTTTCAAACTACACTCAATCCAAACTCCTGAAATTCTGCTTTCCCCTCCTGGGAATAAAATGCTGTCACTCTCACCACTGCTGATTATGCTGATGGAGGCATGCCCCGTGCCCCAGTGTGCTGTGAGGAATAGAGATGAAAACTATTCTCGACAACATGAGGGACACAGAGTCAATGCCAATGGGCTAAGCAGACACCTGACATTTTCTCTCAGATTCTGAAAAAGGATTTCCACTTCCATGATACCCTTCCAACCCCCAGTCACCAAAGGCACTAAAATGACGAGGACTCTCTATCAGGAGATGAGGTGGGACCCCCCCCCCCAAACAACGGCGGAAGACTGAATTAAAGTGAGCATTTTCCTTCTTTTCATGCACCTCAAATGGCATTCTTTTATATTACACAGTTGAAGTCATCCCTTTTGCTGACAGATTCTGGAGAGATTTGAAGTATGTATTCCCACAGTTGATGGGCTGCCTGATTGGCTGTGGATCTGCCTCGACAAGTAATAAATATTTACAACAAGATTTTCAATATTGTAGAGAGTTAAATAATCGTCTCTGGACCAGCAGAGCTGCTTGGCTTTTGGCAAGATTGTGTCCCATAAAGCGGTGTAGGCAAAATCAACTAGATACACAGAAGAGAGAGGGAAGCGGGAAGCAAGAGAATGAACTTTTGAAGTGCTGCAGGAAGATTCTGGTGGGAGGATTTTTTTCTTTCTTTCTTTCTTTTTTTTTTTTTTTTTTGCTGAGGAAGATTCGCCCTGAGCTAACGTCTCTGCCAGTCTCCCTCTACTTTGTATGTGGGATGCCACCACAACATGGCTTGATGAGCGGAACCCGCGAACCCCAGGCCACCAAAGCAGAGTGCACCGATCTTAACCACGAAAGCAGCGGGCCAGCCTGAGGGAGGCTTGATTCTACTCCATCACTCAGGCTCTGTTCCTAAGTGCTTCTTGTGGCAAAGCATCTGACACCCTGGTGTGTGTGTCCAGTGTTTAAAGGTATGTATTTTACACACACTTTGTCCCCAACTGCAAACCAGCTCCTTCATGTGTCTTTCGTCCAAAGTGGCCACAATCTGATCCGGTGCTAGAGGAGGAGACCCTGGCTGTGTCTGGCTTCCTGGAAGTGGTATGTTGCTTTCCAAAATGGTGGCTCCTCACAGGATTTTCCGCAGTAGCTTTACCTCTGCCTAATTTTCACCCTGCAAAGCTGCCGCTACAGCCACATCTCACAGTAAGAGAGCGCGCCACTCACTGGTCAGGACTGGGGCTTTGGCATCAGATCTAGATTCAAGCATGGCCTCCACCATGAAAGCTTGTGGGACAATGGGCAAGTTACTCAACCGCCCTAAGCCCTGATATTCTTTCTTCTCTGTAAAATGGAAAAATAAAGGTACCACTCACAATGCTTAGCATTTAGCCCCATGCTAGCAAATGTAAATCCTTAATAAGTATCAGTATAGTACTAATGTTATTAACTTTATCATTTCTTACCAACTTTCAGTCCCCACATAGTCACTCTTAACCTTTAAGCCTTATCCGATATGATTTCCTCTGCCTGAAATGACTCAGAGTTTCTTGTCACAGCTTAGAGGCCCACATTTGTATTCATAATCACCTCTTAAGGAAGTTCGTTCAGATTTAGTAACCCTTTCAAAATATATCTTCTTCAAATTTACTTTCTGTATTTATACCCAAGATTACTAATAGTAACTATGTTTTCAAATATGTTTTTAAGTTTTACTTTCCTCAAAGTAATCATATTAGAAGGCTTTACACATATATGAATGATTATTCAAATTATTTTGTGAAAACCACTTTTAGAATTGTCATCCAACTATATGATGAATTTTAAAAATATCTTCAACAAAGGAAAATCATCTTTGCATTCATTCATTCATTCAACAAATATTTACTGAATGCTTACTATGTGCTGGATAGACAGTAAACAAGATAAACCAGTAAAATATTTAGTATGTTTGAGTGATAACTGCTAATAAGAGAAATAAGGCAGGGAAGGTTGCTAAAAGTTTTGGGGAAGTAACGTTCAAGACATGAAAGAAAGAAGGAAGCCAGCCAGTATGTGAGGGAGGAGGGACAGCAAGCAAAAAGGCCACGCCCAAGGCAGAGGCAAGCTCACCTGTAGGAGGATCATCCCACCCTGTAGGAGGACCATCCTGGGGGTGAGGATTGGGGGAAGAGGATGAAAAGGGGCCATGAGGGGAGCATTAGAAGATGTGGCCCGAGAAGCAATCATATAGGGTCTTATGGGTCATGATAAGGACTTTGGCTTTTATTGTGAGTGAGATGGGAAGCTATGATAGAGTTTTAAGCAGAAGAGCGACATGGTCTTACATTTTAACGGCATCACTTGGGCTGTTCTGTTCAGGAGTGCAGAGACGGAGGAGAGAGCAGTGCGGAGCCTCTTGAAGTAATCCAGGTGAGAGGGAATGGTGATCTGGAACAGGGAGGAGGCAGTGGAGCTGGTGAAAAGTGATCAAATTGCAGATATATTTGGAAGGAGGGGCCCACAAGATTTGCTGACAGACCAAATGTAGGACGGGAAAGAAAGAAAAGTTAAGAATGTCTCTATACATTTTTTTTTTTTTTTTGGCCTGAGCATTACAGAATTGCCATTTCCTGAGACAAGGGTGACTTAAGAGTTGGTGGTGGGTGGTATATTAGCAGCTTTGGACATGTTAAGTTGGAAGTTAAGTTTCATTGTGACCACACTGAAAAGCCATTTCGATAGGTCAAATGGCCAAAGACCCAATCCTTGTGGTGTGTAAAGGACAACTAAGTGACAAGGTCCACCAGACAGAGGAGAATAGGGCATCTCATCAGAGATGGAGAGGAACCTCTGTGAGGCTTAAATATATACAAAGCAGTTTTAGTTTTAGAACTGTTGTTTAAAGGATTATGGAAACGTTGATTTTATACTTTTTGAAGCTGTGGGCATAAAAGTGGAGAGAGAAATAAACTTGCAGTTGGCAGATTTCTATTGAAACTCTGGCTATGCCACGTAACGGTTGTGTGTGACTTTACAATTCTCATCTCTGGGATTTAGTTACCTTATCTTTGAAATGTAAGTATGAATGCCTGCCCTGCCTACTCTGCAGGATGTTGGTGGGTCAACAACGAGGGGACTTGCAAAGAAACTACTGATGTCTAAAGCAGAAGTCATGATGGAGGCAAGGGGCATTTTTCGAAATTCTCTCACTTTTGTTTCCTTGTATAAGCCACAGTTTGTATCTTGAAGTTTATCTTGAAGGCACCTCCTTGAGATTCTGATTAAAAAAAAAAGCTTCTCCAAGGAAAATGCATATACACCACATATACACACAATATTTGGTATACAATTGCACACTGATTGAAAATCACTTGGAAAGCAATAGGAGTCACCGTAATTTCTTGGGTGGAAGAGAAACTTAATGAATTTAACATCTAAAAAAAATTTAGTGTGTAGCAAGCTATGGGGTAGATCAGAAGAGAGTAGTGTTGGGAAGGCCACCCAGATAAGGCCCGGGGTAACCAGCCTGCCTCGTCTCAGATGGTACCAGTGAGACCAGAGATGAACAAGGAGATGCGGTAGGAATAGAGTTGCCAGATAAAACGCAGGATGACCAGATAAATTTGAATTCTAGATAAACACCAAATAATTTTTTAATGTATCCTAAATATTGCATGGGGCATACTTACACTAAAACATTATTCATGATTTCTCTGAAATTCCAGTTGAACTGGGCATCCTATATTTTTATTTGCTAAATCTGGCAACCCTAGAGAGAAACTGGTGAACTTATTCCTACCCTCATCCCTGTGTTTCTCTGAGGCAGGTTCTGAAACAAACGAAAAATGTGTGCAAGGTGACCACTGTGAAATGGAAAGTCACTAAGAGCCAGTCCAGCTCCTTTGTGGATCCTGAAGAAACCAATAAAGATGTCGAGTAGTTCTTTACAGACCTATTTATTTTCCAGCCAGGGCATAAGCCTTACTAATATTGGGGCTATATTCTAGTCTCAATCTCCAAGTTTTGCAGTATCCAGTACAACCTACATGAATGTATGTGTGAGTGTGTATGCTGAATGGATGGATTAATCAGCAAAGGAACCACCGGCTCATGGTTGCCCCAGAGAGAATATTGAATAAGAAACATGAACTGGAGGACCTACCTACCGTCTGTTCGTCCATCATCCCTACCTACACACATGTGTGAGAGTCTGGGCAGGGAATTTTTTCCCCTCTGCAGCCCAAGCCTGTGGCCTTACTTGATTGGACAGTGTATGGTATGGGTGGAAAGGAAGAAAGGCTCAGACAATGAGGTCCCTTTTACTGGAGGAGTAGGGGCAGTTGAAAGAGTCAAAGAAGGCAATCATTGGAGGTGGTGATACAAACCTGAAGGCAGGACGGGCAGGAGCATTCGAAAAGGACTTTCTCTGTCTAAAAGCTTAAGTTCCTTAAGGTCCTATCATCCCTTGGGTGATGTAAGTGAAAGTCCAAAATAGAGCTGCAGACCTTTAACCCTTCTCTCTCCTACTCTGTAATTCTGTTCTGAAATGACCTCACCAGGCTCTGGTGTCTCATTTTGTGGAGGCTGAAAGGTCAAGATAGCAAGGAGAAAGGGGTCTGGTTTCAACTCACTCCTCTTGTAGATAGAGGGGCAGACTAGGATTCACAACTGATGATCAACAGTACCCAAGAACAGCCCGCAGTGAAGCTGGGGCCATGAGAGGCCCACAGCCCACACCCTTGGGGAGCATTTTGCAGGAGACAGGTGGAGGAGAAAGTAAGGCCAACCTTTGGGATTGGCCTGTGGCTTAGCGAAGGCTGCCCCTGAGCAAAAGTGAGCATGGCAGATCTGGGGGTAGTAGAGATACGGAGCAAGACTTGGCGGCACTTGGGTACTGACTGAATTCTCAATGGTAATAGAGAACTTTGAAAAGGAGCCAAGATTCTTCTTTTGCAACTCCCCATAGTGTAATGAAAGCTTAATAAATGCTGCTGACAACCCTTTAAACTGGGGGTGGGGTGAAGGGGGTGCAGCTGAAGGGGGAAGGAGGGAGATGGCTAAGGAAGAATTTATATATTTTCAACTGTTATAGTGAAAACAAATAGACCAGTTAAAACTATCAGCCACTTATCTTTCCACAGTGGCATAAAAAGAAATAAAAACCAAAAAGCTAGTTCCTTCTAAAAACCATTACATTCTGCTCCCAGCGGTGACAGTTACAGCTAGAATTACAAGTAAAATTGGCTCTCATTAATGAAAATATATAACTATACCACAACCAAAGCTCTAAAAACTCAAGATATTTAGTGGAAGGAAATCCTAAAGAGACATTTATTATAGTGCTTAAACTAAAAGCAAAGCATTAAAACAATAAAAGCATTATCCAAATGATGCTCAGCTAATTTCATGTTACTTTACATCAATAAGAAAAACTACATTGGAAATCTATACATTAAGTAAGCAGTGACGTTATAAATATGAATGAAACAGTTCTGAACTATTTCTAACTTTGCCTCTAAAATTCTTTTGGTGTGACAGCAAAACATACCATTTTCTGTTCTTGTACTCTCTGGGAAGTAGCACACCCATTTCAGTCTTAGTCACTTTTTTTCTGGATCAACATTCACGGGAGGAATTATTTTAGTGCTGCCCTGATAATTCTTCCTAGGTTGATCTCTCAGATCCAGAAGCCATTTAGCAAAGGGTCTCAGACTTAACTACAGTCAGAATTACCTGGAGAGCTTCTTACTACCCTGGGATCTTTCCCAGATACGGTGATCCAGCAGGTCTGGTGAAGGATGCAGGAACCTGCATTTCTAACAAGTACCCCAGATGATTCTAAGACAGGTGGCCCACAGATCATGCTTTGAGAAACTCTAGTTTAGAGTAACCACAGTAATTTTTCATGTCTACTTTCTAATTGAGGAGAAGTTTCAACTTCTCTTTTCTATAATGCCCAGAACAGGGGTGGAAAGGATTATAGAAAAATACATGAGAGCATATATGACATAGCTTTCATGGCCTTTACAAAATATACAGGCTTACTCAGAATCCAAATAATCAGGAAACTCAAATAACTAGAATTTTCAGTTTACCCTCTAACAAGTGAGGTTCATTATGAATTGAGGCTCTGCAAGATTCTGAGTTGCTTCCTGAGTCATCGATGATTAAATTAAACTCCTTCTAGTTTTAGTGCTGTGAATATTTTATTTATTCTTAGAAAATTGGTTATTTTTGAATCAGGTTATAACTCTTAGATAACTCAAATATTAAATTTATCAAGATATATCTTTAAAAATTACTCCAGGTAAATAGGAATTTTCTGTACTAATCTAATACTAGAAAATGATACACATTATGATATACTTTATTATAATACATATTTTTTCTGAATATAATTAAAATAGCGTTCTTCTCTAAACATTTCAATTACATGGGGCAATATTTATTCCACCAATTTCCACATATGATAAGGTTGTTTTATAACTAAGTGTTTTAAGTATATTTAGCTGTCCTTGGGAAAAACAAGAAAAGCAATTTTGATTTTTCCATGTTATTAAAGCATAGTAGAAAATGAAAATAGTAATTTTATATATAATAGGCTGTTTTATTTAGATATGATACATTATAATTTTTGAAAATGTGGTTTTATTTAAATGTGATATATTGAAGTATGGTTTATTTAAGTGTGAAACAATGTATAATTCATAATGATAAATAACAGAATGAATGGCCAATCAACAAGGCTCATGGCTCTTTGACTGCAAGAACAGGATTCAACAACCCACACAACTGCTCATAGAAACGGTCTCTCTTGCTCATTGTCTGCTTTTAGCTCATTTCTGTTGCTCCTGTGATCTTCCAGGAATGTACACCATACAACAGAGCCTCATTATTACCAGGTATATATCAAATAAAATTAATTTCTAAGATGCCTACAGTTAAAAGATTATACCAGCCTATTTAGAGTCACGTCAAGGAACATTTTTAATAACACTGGACTGATTGTAGAAAATCATTTTCAAGATTTAATGTCTTCCATTGGTGAAGCACAACTGGTCCACTCCAGTCAGGCTGACACCACTCTAAGATGGACACTACCCTAGTTCCAATGATGGTAATTCCTGAACACTGTCATGGTTGGGATCTGACCTCAATGTCATTCACATTGAGAAAAGTAAATTTACATTTACATTTACATAGATTTTCTGCCTTTTAGAAACAGAAGCACTGAGCATAAAAAGGAAGAATTTTGGACACAATAGTTGGGAAAAACTAACAATAAAATGACTAATTTAGGAGAGATGAAAGACTAACAAGGTATACTGTTTCAAAGTCAAATGAAAAAGGGAGAATACATTAGTTTCCAAAGAAAAAAAGTAGTTAATAATGAAGAACAACAACCAGTTTTAGAAATAAAGGAAGATGTCAAAACTTCTGGGCCTTCAAAACTGCACCCAATACAGATATACCAGAGAATTCACCAGTGATGTGATATTTACTTTAGATTCTTGGTATCTTTTATCAGATTTAGGAAGTTCCTTTCTACTCCTAGTTTGCTAGGAATTACTTTTTTACAAAAGGATCTATGGATGTTGAATTTTATCACATGGTTTTACTGCATCTATTTGAGTTGATCATATTTATTTATTTTGTTAATGTGACAAAGTATATTGATTTTCTAATGTCAAACCAATCCTGCATTCCCGGAATAAATCCAACTTGGTCATGATGCGTAATTCCTGCTTACATGTTGCAGGATTTGGTTTGCTCATCATTTTGGTTGGTTTGGGATTTTTGTATCTTTGTTCAGTGAGATTGGCCTATAAATTTTCCCCTTGTTTGGTTTCTGCATCAAGGTTATAGTATTCAGGAGTGCACCCCCTTTTTCTATTTTCTGGGATAGGGAATATGTCATTTGAAAAAGGAAGCATTGGGGGCCAGCCTGGTGGCGTAGTGGTTTAGTTCGCCAGCTCCGCTTCTGGCGGCCTGGGGTTTGCAGGTTTGGATCCCAGGCGCGGACCCACGCACTGCTTGTCAAGCCGTGCAGCGGTGGTGTCCCATATAAAGCAGAGGAAGATGGGCACAGATGTTAGCCCAGGGCCAGTCTTCCTCCCCAAAATAAATAAATTAATTAAATAAAAGCAAAAGCCTTTAAAAAATAGAATAAAAAAGTAAAAATAAAAAAGGAAGCACTGAAGAGATTATGGATTTTCAAAGGTCTCTCTTACGCGTGAGCACTGGTAAGGGCGACTACAATGAAGAACAGCGAAGGGACGTTAAAAGTGTCACATTATCAGGTAGTTGGTCTCACAGACCCCTGATTTAGAAATGGTAACAGGGATATTATATGACAGGCATTTTACATTATTTCATTTAATTCTCTCAACTGCACAACTACCACTGTTTTAAAAATGAGGAAACTTGAGTCTTAGACTACTTAAATACTTGCCTCAGGTCACACGACCAGTATGTGGTGGTGAAATTGAGCATGGGCCTCACTCCAGAGATTGTGCTCTCAAGCACTCCTCTCATTTTTCCCCTCTCAGCGCAGGGAGCCAGTGTTCTGGAAGACCCTTCAGACACCTGCTAACAGTAACAACACACAGGTCTGCAGCCAAAATAAACACAGCTCTTTTCCAAAGTGCTGAAATTATAAAAAGTCTAAAATGTCTGAGCTTCATTACCAAAGGTTGGTAGTGATTCAAAATATACTAGTAGAGAAGATCAAATTAAGAAAATGGAGTAAAGACAATTATGGAAATCCTAATTAAACATTTAAATATATGTAATAAATGTAATTTATTGTATATAATCCAACAGATTGAGCTTCAGTGCTAATCTGAGAGTATTTCCTCCAATCATATGTATATTATATACTCCTTTCGCTGTAGACACACAATTTTTCACTTTTAACTACTCTGATACGGAAATTCATTTTAGAATCAACGGTGTCTTTAAAAAATCACCATCAAAGAAAATTGCTGCCTCCCTGCTTTAAGTCCCATTTCTGCCAGTGGATTGATGTTTGCCTCTGTCTGGGGGGAACTACCAACTGTGAACATTTAAATTCTCTTTGCTTGGAGCTTTTGGACCATGCTGGTGGCAGGAATTTAAACCACAATCTGAAGGAGGACCAGCTGGTTTCTCTGCCGCCCCCTTGCAGAGATAAGTCTAGTTCTCACTCACCCTGACTCTGAGGTTTAACTTCATGCCAGGTCTTTGATCAGCATCCACAACTTGGGTGTGAGTTTTGTGGTGGTGGCTGTCTTCCTTAGTGCCACAGAAAATGGTGTCTCTTCCAACAGTATCTTAGATGAAATATAGGATATTTGAAATAATGTACATGCAATTTTTGAAGCAGCACATAGACAATATTTTCCACATCTTAAATATTTTTCAAAGACATTACTTTAATGATTACCATGATTCCATATGATAATCTATAATCCATTATTTTACTCTAATTTTTGTAGATTTCAGTTGTTTCTAATTTTTATCACAGTATAAAACTGTAATGAACATCATTTTCATACATCCTCCTGTCATCTCTGATAATGTCTTCAGAATATATTCCTAAAAATTAAAACATAAGGTAATGAAGATTAAAACATTTACGTATTGTCAAATTGACCTATAGAAATGCTCATCACTTTACACAAACTACCAGCATTTATGTAAGAGGACTATTTTCCCTAAATTTAAGTAAAATCTGTCAAATTTCATATGTAAAAAAATTTTCTCAGTTGTTGACTAATTTGCACTTCTCTCTGTGGCTAAATGTTTCATGTATTTGTTGGCCATTTGAAGCTCTTCATTTGTAGATTATTTCTCGATGTCATTTGACTATTTTTCTATTGTGATGTTAGTTTTTTTATGTTAGAATAATTTTTACTTGCAGAATATTATTGCAAAGCGTAAACGCCAATATCTTTCCATTTCCTTGTCTTTTAATCTTAGAATTTTTGCATGTCCTGATTTTTAATTTAATATAACCAAGCATGTAGCATTTTTCTTTATGCTTGCTTTCTTTGTTTCTGTGCTTAACCCTACATCAAATATTTTCCTTTTAGTTATTTTATGATTATTTCTCAACTCTTTGTTCCTCCTGGAATTTACCTGGGTATCCATTCTCCACTACAATCTACTTTCTCTTCCCTAAACAAAATGACTCTATGTTTGCATAATGATATTATTCATGTTCTCATTGTTTCCAGCTAATTGCTTAGAACAATGCTCCCCAACCTTTTTAAAAATCCTGGCCTTGAAAGAAAAGGATAGTCACGGCACAGTGCGCTGGTTAAATGAAGGAGGCTACTTAGCAGCCTGCCAGAGGTCACTAGGCCCTGGACTCTTCACTCCAGGTCCTGTTACCACTCTAAAGCCTCCTATCTTGGTACGTCTGGAACCCATTTGTGCCGCACCAGTTGGGAAGTTCTGTCCCAGAATAGCTCTGATACCTATCATGTTCCTCTGACAGGACCCCTTCTCCACTGACATGACATGTGACCAGGGTTCTATAAATCAGATGCTGACAGTGATGTAGAGAAGCCCAACTGTGACTGTTAAATACAAAGAGAGCCCTGAACAAAATAAGCATCTGGAAACCATCCTCCTGCCCTTTGGTCTGGAGCTTGCCATGGTAAGGAAAGGAGACTGACTTCAAGAAGACAACTGAACGTGTGTTGCGTTATTGGGACCTATGAAATCTTTGCGATAGACACCCTCTCTCAGTCAAGTGAGTATAAGGAAATCGAGTAACTCCCAGAGCGTGGAAATATAGAGGCATTAAAATCGTCTAAGTTATTACAAGCCAAAGGGTCTGTGCCTCTCTAAGGAGACAGTTGCAAGAGCCTTAGGCCCTCACACAAGCTACATTAGGGCTCTAACTTTTTCTCTTAATTTTTTTTAACCTTTATTGAATGACCCACTTTTCCCACTAGCTTTTAAAGCCAACTTTATCATATACTGAATTCTTATATACCAGTGTCCTCATAATTCAAGTATTCATTAACCATATAACTTGTTATGATGTTAAA
This sequence comes from Tapirus indicus, assembly GCA_031878705.1. Classification (NCBI taxonomy): domain Eukaryota; kingdom Metazoa; phylum Chordata; class Mammalia; order Perissodactyla; family Tapiridae; genus Tapirus; species Tapirus indicus. Next base: position 149,876,394 of record CM062918.1, on the reverse strand, counting down.
TCGTAACATAAAATACTCATAAAAATCACTCTTTAAAAAGTCAGTGCCTCCTCAAATGCTCTTCACAGAACCATCTGTGTTAATGTTTGTGTTTGCTAGTGTCTTGCAGATTGTCATTCAAAAATACAATGAAAATCCACTACAAGTGAACTAGCAAATCTCGTAAAATATGTAGGATTTTATGAATTTGATAAAGATGATGGAGAACTATTCAAATCACAAGCATAGCCATAGAATCTGTCAGTCCAGTTAGCAAAGGAAAATTGCCAAGCACAAAAGGACAATGACACAAGAAGTGCATAAAGTAATGATTTGGCTAGAGAGACACCCTTACAAAATGGATGAAGTCCAGGATATTTTTGTAAAATGATTCGATTATGGAGCAGAAATCAAACATGAAGTGAAAAATATCATTTCATGTTTCAAATAATCTTGTCAAGAAATAAATGCCAAAATATTATTTCTAGGAGTTAAAATATAAGTTAACTTTGTTATATGGAAAATAAATTTATTTTTGTAATTTTAGCAAAAAACTTCAAGTTAAAGTTCTAGTGAAACTATTTATTATGAAAATTTGGTCCCTGAATCAAATGAATTTAAGTGAACTTCTGGTATCATTTATGCTCAGATAAGTATCTGTTTCAAGGCATTTATTGTTTGCCTATATATTTGTGTAACAGTGTTAACACAGATTTAATTAGCTTTAATATCTGAGAGGGCCAGTCTCTCCTTATTAATCATATTTTAATTTTAAAAATAGTTACTATCTTTCTTGTTTATCCTCACAGCTGATATCCTACAAATCCATTTAAAAATCCCTAGAAATTAATTTAAATCTATTGGAACTTTTATCGGAATTGCATTAAACCTCTTTACTAATTTAGGAAGAATTAAGTAGTCAATTTGCTATATTCAGTCATTCTATCAAAGAAAAATGATATATGTTGCCATTTATTTGTTTTCTTTGATCTCTTTTAGGAGAGTTTTCCTCACATAGGTCTTACGTGTTTCTTGTTGAATTTAATCTCAGGTGATATCAGAGTACCTACCTATCAAATCACCATCTAAAACAGAATATCCCTATTGAACACTCAGGCAGCAATCACAAGAGTGGGGCTGCCTTTCTTTAAAGAGCACAAATGATTTTTGAAGATGGGGGCAATAAAGATAGTGTAAAAGAACTTATTTCCAGCAATATGTTGGAACAAAACATCCTGAGTAAACCTTCCATTATAAAACATCTTTTATACTGGATTAAACATGAAAGACATCTTTTTAAGTAAATTATTGATCTGGCAATAAAGTAAAGGGAATCCTTAGAGGCCAAAAACAAAACAAAAGCAGAAAATCAAAGATATAATCAAGTGTGGGAGCCAGTAGTGGCCCAAAGAGCATCTGCTGATCCCTGGTGACCTAGAGTTTTTAACAGCAGAATACATATTCTTCTCAAATTCACATGGAACATTCCTCAGGATAGAGCATATGCTAGGCCATAAAACAAGCTTCAAAAAGTTTAAAATGATTGAAATCAAATAAAGTATGTTAACCAACCACAAAAAATGACATTAGAAACCAATAACAGAAAGAAATATGGGAAATTCACAAATACGTGGAAATGAAACAACAAACTTCTAAATAACCAACAGGTTAAAAAAGAAACCACAAGGGAAATTAGAATACTTTGAGATGAATGTAAATGAAGACACAATGTACCAAAACTTATGGGATGCAACTAAAGCATGGCTTAGAAGGAAATTTATAGCTGTAAATACCCATATTAAAAAAAAGAAAGACCTCAAATCAATAACCTAAACTTCCACCCAAAGACACTGGAACAAGAAGAGCAAAATAAACCCAAAGCAAGCAGAAGTAAGGAAATAATAGATTAGCGTGGAAACTATTGACCTGGGGAAGAGAAAAACAGACAACATCAACAACTAACCAAAAGGCAATTCTTTGAAAATATCAACAAAATTGGCAAACTTGTAGCTAGACTGACCAAGAAAAAAAGAGAGAAGACTCAAATTATTAAAATCACTAATGAAAGAGGGGACATTACTACTGACATTACAGAAAAAAGGAGGATTATAAGGGAATACTATATACCAACAAATTAGATAACAGATGGAATGTAAAAATTCCTAGAGAGACACAAACTACTGAAACTGACTCAAGAAGAAATGGGAAATCTGAATAGACCCATAAGAAGTGAAAAGACTGACTTAGTAATCAAAAAACTACCCACAAGGCCCAGGCTTGATGACGTCAATGGTGAATTCTACCAAACATTAAAAAAAATAATTAATACTAGTTCTTCAGTAATTCTTCCAAAAAATAGGAAGGACCACTTCCTAGCTCATTCTGAAACCAGTATTACCTTGATGCCAAAACCAGACAAAGACCTCACAAAAATAGAAAGCTACAGACCAAATATCTCTTATGAATAGAGATGCAAAAATCCTCAACAAAATACTAGCAGACCAAATTCAGCAATGTATAAAGAGGATTATACACCATGATCGTGACCTGAGACTCACCTTAGGAATGCAAGGTTGGTTTAGGATTTGAAAATCAATCCCCATTATCAATAGAATAAAGGACAAAAACCCTACGATCGTCTCAATAGACACACAAAAAGCATTTGACAAAATCCAACACCCCTTCATGATAAAAACAATCAGCAAACTAGAAATAGAAAGGAACTTCCTCAACCTGATAAAGGGAAATAAGAAAATACTTTGAGATTAATGAAAATGAAGTCACAACATGCCCACAGCTAACATCATCCTTGATGGTGAAAGACTGAATGCTTTCCCTCCGAGGTTAGGAACACGACAGGGACATCTGCTCTCACCACTTCTGTTCAACATTGTAGGAAAGGTTCTAGCCAGGGCATTTAGGAAAAAAAAAAAAAAAAAAAGCTCGGGGGGTGCATCTAAGTAAAACTATCCCTATATGCATAGGGCATGATCTTACATATGGGAAATTCTAAGGAATTCACTAAAACCTACTAGAACTAATAAACAGTTCAACAAGGTGGCAGAACCCAAGACCAATATACAAAAATCAGTTGTATTCTATACACTTGCAATGAACAATCTGAAAATGAAATTTTAAAAATTCCATTTATAATAGCACCAAAAAGAATAAAATATCTAGGAATACATTTAACAAAAGAAGCATAAAACTTATACTCTGAAAGCTATAAAACATTGTTGAAAGATATTAAAAAAGATGTTAAATAAAATGGAAAGACATCCCATTTTCATGTATTGGAGCACTTAATATTACTAAGATGGCAATACTCCCCATGTTGCATATTGATGTACAAATTCAACACAATCCCCATCAAAATTCCTGCTGCCTTCTTTGCAGTAACTGAAGCTGATCCTAAAATTCATAGGAAATTCAAGGGATCCAGAATAGCTAAAACAGTCTTGAAAAAGAAAAAGAAAGTGGAAAGATTCACACTTCCTGATGCAAAACTTGCTACAAAGCTATAGTAATCAACATTGTGTGGTACTGGCATAAGGATAGATAAATAAACGGACTAGAACTGAGAAATAAACCCTCACACTTTTTCCTGTCAACTGATTTTCAGCAAGGGTGACAAGATAATTCAATGGGGGAAAGAATAGTCTTTTCACCATATAGCGCTGGGACAGCCCAAATGGATATCCACATATAAAACAATGAAATTGAACCCTTACCTCACATAATATGTAAAAATTAACTCAAAATGGATCAACAACCTACATGTAACAGCAAAAATAATAAAATTCTTAGAAAACAGGAGTAAATCATCATGACCTTGGATTAGGCAATGGTTTCTTAGACACCAACACCACAAACAACAAAAAATAAATTGGATTTCATCAAATGCAAAGATCTAGGCCCAGGGACAGGGTATTCCAGGCAGAGAAAACAAGCATGAGGGCCCTGAGGCGGGGAGTGTACCCGGAAATAGAAAGTACACCAGAGTGGGTGGAGAGCATTAAGTGGAAGCGCCCTGCTAGGAGAGCTAGTTGAAGACATGGGCACAGGCCAGTTCACAGGGGGCCTTGGGAGCTGTGACAAGAAATTTGGACATTATTCTAAATGCAGTGGGAATCATTGGAGGATTTTATTTTAGGGAGTGACACGTTCTGATACGTTTTTGAAGACAACTTTGATTCCTGCGAGGAAAATAAATCGTACCTGGGCAGGGAACAAGACCAGCTTAAGAGGTTTTTGCAGCGATCCAGGCAAGATGTAATGACAGTGTCAACAGAATGGATAGATTGGAGATATACATAGGCAGACAGATAGATATGAAAGAGCTGAAAGGACTTATGAATTGAATGTAGGAAATGAGGAAAAGAGAAAGAATAACTTCTAGGTTTCCGGTGTAAGCAACTGACACGTGGTGTAATTTACTGAGAAAGACGAGGGGAAGAATGGTTTTGGAGGCAAGGAGACAGAAATCAGTTTTATTTTGGTATGTAAAATTTGAAAAACCTTTAGTCATCCAAAAGGAGCTATCAAGCAGCAAGCTGAATATACAAGTGTGGACCTAGGGGAGGAGTCGAGACAGGAGATAGAAATGTGGAGTCATCCATTAGGCGGTGTAAGATCCCCTGGAAAGAATGTGTAGATGGTGAAGAGCAGAGGAGCTGAAACTAAGGCCAGGGCACTCCAACACTAGGAGACTGAGCAAAGGGGGAGAAGCTGGCAGAGAAGCTGGAAAAAGAGCAGTCAGTCACGTAGGAGGGAAAACGAGATTGTGGTGTGTTAAAGGGTAGCTCTAATGTGTTACCTGCATGCAAATTTAGTCACATGAGGTAGTCAGTCAAAAAGTTATCAAAGAAAAAAGCACCCCCCCCCCCCCCCGCCGCCCGCAGCAAAAAAAACCCCAAACTGTGAAAGAGGTGAGAAGAGGGAGTGAACAAACTGCGAGCAGCTTAGGAACAGTAAGTCTTGTTTGGTAAACTGATTAGCTGGCAACTGGCAAAAAGTTAGGCTGCGCAAACTGTCCTTGAGCAGGCTGACTTCATCATCAAAGAAAACAGTTTCCGTTTATGGATTTGCCAGAGCCTTGCGAGTTTAGCCGTGGAGTACATGTGACAGGCTTTCTCTGTGTATTTTTCTGAGTCTGCCACCTTAGGACAGGTGTCGACCATTTGCTCATCAGAATTTCTCAAGTGTCACAGAAAAAGAGTGAAAAAAAAAACCATTTCAAGAATATGGAAGTCAAAAATCATAATCAGGAGATGCAAATTAATCTCACAAAGGGCACCTTTATACCAGTGGTTCTCAACCACGAGTGTGACCAGGATCACGTGGAGGGTACTAAAACAGACTACTAGGCTCCAACTCTAGAGTTCCTGATTCAGTAAGCCTGGGGTGGGACCCGATAATTTGCTTGGACTAATAAATTCCCAGGTGATGCTGATGCTGCTGATTTGAGAATAATACTTTTTGAGTGTCACCGACCTAGAGAAACTTGAATACGTGCAGCAGGAAAGATGTGGAAGGACTGTTCATAGTTACCTTGTTTATAATAGTAAAAAACTGAAAACAATCTTAATGTCCATAGACAGTAGAATGGATAAGTTGTAGTATATTTTATAATAGAATACTATACACCCAAGACAAGGATGATGGCTACATGCATCTATACAGATGAATTTCAAAGACAAGGTTGAGCAAAAAAAGTCACTGAAGTATACATATAATTTGATTCTATTCGTAGAAAGGCCAAAAGCAGGAACTAAACAATATAGTGTTTGGAGATACATACCTATGTGGTAAAACTATAAAGGAAAATAAAGAATTCTTAACACAATTCAGGATAGTGGCTCTCTGGGAGTTGAAAACGAGAGAAGCATCTGGTGAAGACACACAGAGGTGTTTCAAAGTTAAATGTTCTATCTGTTAAGTGATGGTGCACTTTAAAATGTAAGTAAAATATATACTTTATATATATTCTTACGTGTGAATCATTTCATAATAAAAAATTTTACGTGAAAAAGGAGATAATGATCAGCTACGTCAGATGGTGCTGAGTTCAAGAAAGATGAGGACGTAGAAATGACTCCTGAATTTGGCAAGAGGAAGTTTTTCAATGATCTCTCGAAGAGCAATTTGAGAGGAGTGAGGACAGAAGCCAAACTAGAGCTGATTGAGAACCCGATAATACAAGACAGAAACTGCTAAAACCATAAGAGAAGTGCAAATGAAGTATTTCAGGAATGCACATGGAAGGAATTACTTCCAGCCACAGGTAATCAACACTTCCTGGAGGAGACGTTTGTACACAATTTTAGAAGTTGGGTGAGATTTGGGTATGCTGAAACAGGAAATGAAGGATGTTTCAGGCAAAAAGAACGATATGAATAAGGCTGATAAAGGCAGAATGAAGCAAAAGTGAGGCATGCATGGCAAAGGCAGGCAAAGCTGTTTAGCTGGAGCACAGCGGCTGGGCGAGGTCTGGGATTCAGGGTACGAGGGTAGCCACTGGCTACACATGCCTATTGAGCACTTAAAATGTGGGTAGTAGAACTGAAGAACTGAAGTTTTAATTGGATTTAATTTGAATTAATGTAAATTTAAATATTGATACCTGATTCTGTTATAGGAAAACTTAAGTATGTTTGGAAGAACTTGGATATGTGAATCTATTTTTCCAACTGTAGATTTTATGAAATCTAAATATAGATCAACTATTCTCAGTGAACATGTAGCATCTGAATTGAGACGGGCCATAAATAAGGTGACCAACTGTACAAGTTTGAGCTTGCTGAGTCACATAGGGTCATAGCTGTGAGTGTAATATATATTCTAGATTTCAAAGCATCTAAAATAGCTAATTAATAAAATTTTGATTACATGTTGAGATAATATCTTGGATATATAAGCTTAAATAAAATGCATTAATTTCACCTGTTTTATACTTTTTTTATGAGGAAGGTTGGCCCTGAGCTAACGTCTGTTGCTGATCTTCCTCTTTTTACTTGAGGAAGATTGTCACTGAGCTAACTTCTGTGCCCATCTTCCTCTGTTTTGTACGTGGGACGCCACCAAGGCATGGCTTGACAAGCTGTGGTGTGTAGGTGCATGGCCAGGACCAAACCTGCAAACCCCAGGCCACCAAAGCGGAGCACACGAACCGAACTACTACGCCACCGGGCCAGCCCCATGTTTTACTTTTTTAAATGTGGCCATCAGAAAATTTTAAATTACATATGGCTATTATATTTCTATTGGACAGCACTGGTCTAGATAGAGGTAGGCCTTGAACACCAACTTGACTTTGGCTATTATTCAGTAGGAAATAAAGAGCCACTGAAATCTCAAAATATCCACGTTAGTAACTTTTTTTTTGGTAAAAGGAAGTATTGCAGCATTTGAAAATATAAAAACAAGACTGCCCATTAAAAATTAAATTTTTAAACTAACTCAACAAATCAAAGCAGAAATGAAGTCACCCAGAAAAAAAAAATGGTTTCCAGGCCTGTAAGACTTGACTAGTTTATAAAGGCTGTATAATACACAGCTTCAAACAAGTTTCTAGTATTGGGTGTATGGCAAACCATTTATAAACGATCCTATTTAAAGCTAACTTTTGTATCTATTCCTTCTTTTGACAGTCACAGGTTTCTAGATGTACCCAAGATCTCATTTTTCTACAAACCAGGAAAATTCCAAATCAATATCAGAGAATCATAGACAATGCTAGAACATTATGTAAGTTAATTCTGTTTTTTGGAGAAGAGATTCTCAAAGACAATCCCCTCTTGCCCCTCCCTCCAACAACGTCCTACAGTAGAAAAAGTGAGGAGGATTATTTTGCTTAACTTCCATAACTCTGTGAAATCTTATCTAGCACCCTGCCTGGCCTCTTGCTCCCCGCTCCAGTAATCCGTACTTTAGGGAATGTCACACCATTTAATAGTTGTCCAAGCCAGAAACGTGATAGTCATACTAAATTTCCACTTTAACTCCACCCTATTCAAAGACCTTTCACTCAACCCTATTCAAAGACTTTTTCAAATTCCACCTCTTAACTCGTTTCAAATTTTCCTTAATACCCCACCCTACCCCCAATCGCCACCCAAGGGCCACACAACTAAATATGGCAGAATTGGGATTAAACTAAATTTCTGTCTCTATATGGGCTCTCCATAAGTCATTTAATTCACCATTGTGATTTTAACTCCCAAACTGTATCTCTCTCAAAATACCTGAGTTGGGAATCCAATCTCCTGCTAGAAACATCCACCTGAATATTCCATAGGCATCCCAATCTTAAAATATCCAAAAAATTCAATTTATCATCTTTCTCATCCAATTTGTTACTTATCACTTGTTCTCCAAAAGCTGGGATTAAGTTCCCATACTAGAAAATTGGACATCAATTTCTCTCACCATCCAATTAATCAAGTCCCTCCCATTTTCTTATTCTTCAAATCCTTTCTCCATTTTTCATCCCAACTCATCCTCACCTGAACTCCCTTTAACAACCAACATCAAAACTTCATAATGTGACCTGCAAAGCTTTCCCTGACCTGATCATTGCCTACATTCCCATCTCTAGTTATTGTCTTGTACTCAGTAATTCAACCATAAGAAACTGCTTGTAGTTTACATATGCAGTAAGTTGTTTCTCACCAATCTGTCTTTTTCCACATGCTCTCTACGCCTAGAAAGCCTTCATTCCAATTTCAGGAATATGTGCAGGTTTCCAATGTCCACCCATGGAAGAAAAAGTAAATCTAAGCACATAGGTTCTACTGGTTTTAAAGTCTAAGAATCAACAAATGAGTCCATCCTGCTGCCTCTAACAGAGATTCTTAGGTGAAGAAACAGACCATCAGGATGCATTTGTGGTCATCAAGTTTCTCCAATGAGGCTTAAAGGCAGTAGGTAGTCATGTTTACTGGACCAAGAGAATGAGCATCCTGGACATTCAGTTTCTCTAAACTACCACTTCTGGTTTCTAATTATTTTCAGTTCTTAAGTACCTGTTCTTGAGCATCCTTTCCAAAAGGGAGGCCGCCAAACTTCTGCTTGGTTTAGCATCCTCTGTTGTGTCATCTGGAAGAAGTGACTTGCTAAGTCTAGGGAAAAATGGTAAAGAAGCTATGTAGAGGACCTACAGTAACATGATGTTACTAGGAGCAGAGAGTGAGAACTGCAAGGTCAATCTTATTAAAGGAAATGTTCTGGGCACACGATACATCAAAATCTCATCACTTGGAAATCACAACTTGTCATTCAATCAGTGAATACCATACAAGGAAAATGAAAAGAAGTCCAATATAAGGCTCCAATATTTACAAAGTATTCAGGAATCTACAGACCAGTATGAAAATGGATTTTGTAATAACTCAGGTTCCATACGTTAATTTTTATCAGCTCATCACAAGAACAGAAGCTCCCCTGAGAGCTCAGGGGAAAGAGACTTACCATTGTTTCTATACTAATGCAGGAGTGTTAATAAATGTTACATGAATTAAAATATGGCTCAGAGGTTACCTTATCTGCCCTGATGTCTTCTCCATCTATTAAGATGCGTAAGGTGCCTCTCTGTACTCCCAGAACCTCCTCTGTTTTCTCTCACTATATTTCCCACATTACCTTTTAACTTACCTGACCTATGTTCTTCCTCTAGACTGTGACCACCTTGAGGACTGGGCCACGCGTCTTTTTCATCTTTGCATCCCTGACACATAATAGTGCCTGACATGTGTTAGCAGTCAATGAAAGTCTACCAACTGACTGACTAATCAAGTCTTTTTACTTGATTAAACCACCAAAAAAAATCTAAACTAATGCTACTCAAAGTAGTTAGCCCATAAACTACCTGTTTATGATGAGATAAGGAGTTTGAGTCAGAAAGTAGAAAAGAATGGCTTCCTTTCTTGAGAAAGCCTTGCTCTATAAAAAAATGTCTAGTTAGACTAAACAGTGCTTCAGTAATGCAGCTGATTTACATTCTTGCCCCACTTTGATCCAAACACTTGTGAGTTAGACGAAGACATTTTCATAAAGAAAAGATGCTGAGAAATGGGTAGTTAAAATTAACTTTAGGATCTTCATTCATCTTTATAAGCAGACATATATTTACAGAACCCTCCAAAAAATTTAAAATAAAGGCACATATTTTCACTGGTAAAAAAAAAAAAAATAAAGACACAGGGCACTTAAAGAGTTTTTTAAAAGCCAAGACACATTAAAAAAAAAACTAATAAAATTTTAATTAGAATTTTTCCTTTCTTTTAACAGGACAAGTAACAGATTACATCAAACTTCAGAACTTCTCAAATATCTAGTTATTATACACATTCCCATCTGTCTTGCAGGGAGGGATCTTGGTCGGCTTAGCAGTTTCAGGTAAAATAAGCTGCATAATAGTATATATTACAATAATAAATGTACAATGTTTACATGAAATATGTTTTAGAAGCAAGAAAAAGATGCATCTGCATCAAAAGGCGACCTTTTAAAATGCCACAACTATTTTTTACATTCACTCTTGCAATAGGTCACAAGATGGGGTCACTAAGCTCAGATAAATCACTATGATGCACATAAAATACAGAAAGATTGGTTATTTTATATATTATATATATTTATATTTTCACACTTTAGCATCTGAGACATAAACTGAGAATTTAAAATTTATTCTCTTCAGATAACAAATCATTTTTTATTCTTCATAAACATGGTGCCCACAAAAGCACATAGGTAAGGCACAATAGGGTTTTCTGTTACAGAACAGTGTGCATCATGTTTACTTAACCAGAAAACGTGCATTATCTGTGCAAGTTCATGCTGCAAACCCAACACATATACAATAAAAAACAAAAAGGAAACTGAGCTTTAAACAAAATCAAAATTGGTACAATTCCAGCTGTTTCACTTGTTCATTTGGACTGACAATGACATATCAACAGGTTATTTAAAAAAAGCCAATGTTACATTATAAGTAAACTTTGCTTGGCAACTATTTTAATCTGAAATCATAAACAGTAATAAAGTAACTTTGCTGAAACAAAGTCAATACCGAGGCACAAAGCAAGCAACGGTCACTCGGTCACTCGTGCATTTACTATATTGCAAACTGTCATGACCCAAAATTGCAAATGTAATATTTCAAATACACATTTTGCTGCAACAATGTGCCCTGCTTTAAACTTGACATAGAACAGGGGAACTAACATTTCATTAAATTATAAATAGATTGGGAAAATGAATTGTTCCCCACCGTACTATGTCATAGCCCTAGTATTTATAATAAATACAGCTTTTCACAAAATACTTTTCCAATATCTGCCAATTGCTTCTTTATTGCTCACGTAAATTTGAATCCATTACAACTGGTATCGGAACTTTCACACAAAATCATACTCAGACATTTTTATATAAAACCTATAAAAGATATTTTAAACTTGTATCTAATACTTCCAGGTGTTTGGCTGTTTGATCTATGTGATAGTACAGCCATATGTATATATGTGTGTGTATATATATATACATATACACATACATATATATATAATACACACATATATACACATACATATATATATACACATTCGATTATGAATAAAATAGGAAGCTTATTTTACTGCTTTAATGCAGACATCCTCACAAGACTACTTTCGCCACCACCAGCATTTATACATATATACAAAAGCCAGTTTAAGTACATGTACATCCACTTATATGTAACCACTAAACAAAATTAATTTTTTCCAATTCCAGCTGTAGCAAATGAATCTCTTACAAGCAATAGAAACCTAAGGTTAAATTGGGAAATTAACAGTTTTACCACATTAGCATGTAAGGAACTATGCAGGTGACTGTATACAAAAATTCACAACATTAGTTCACAGGAAATTATGGAAATACAGGAAGCCTCTTCACCATGCTTTTGTGTGGTTATCCAAACACTTCTTGGTGCAAAACTACAACCATCACATCTGAAAATGCTTAATAAAGTCAATGTTCCTCATGCAAAACTTTAAATGCATTGGCTTAACTGAGCTCCAAAAACTGAATGAAACAATTATTCTATCTACTCAGCATTGCTGCCTCACTGCTAAGTCCCTTTGGAACCTTAAGATCTCTGGAACGTTCAGACAGAGCTTTATTCAATAAAAATATTACATACAAAAAGCATTTAAAAAGGAAGACAGGAAGCCAAACAGGAATTTTCCTATTGTAAATAACAGTCCTAGGAGTAGAAGAGAGTCTCTTCAGGAACCAACTTGAGAATTGGCTAGGCCAGTCCGAAGACGGAGATGAGACATAGAGTTCATATGTTTATTTGATGGCTTCAAGGGAGTGTTGCAAGTAAGAGCTTGGGGAAAGCGATGGTGATATCTATCTAGCCGTAAATATTTTACTGTAACCAATTTCCCTGTTGTAAGATAAAAATAATATTTTAGATTGGTAAAATGTGCTTAATATTTATAGAAAACAAACTGTGGTAAAAGACGTATGAACACAAAATACAAATAAAGTAATCTAAAATTATTACTCTAAAAATGCTAACCTAAAATTCTTTAATTTAAAATCTAGTATAGTTTAACAGTAAGCCATAATTTATCTTTTCAAAATGTTTGTAATACTCAAATTTCTTACCATCAAACCAAGAGCCATGCAATGCCTTAAAAGCTTTTCCAGCATATTCTGGAGACAGACATTTGACATATACACAACCCTGTGATATTAAAAAAAAGAAAGAAAAGAAAAGAAATAGTTTTTAGTTTAATAGCAAAAAAATCCAAAATGTAGCATTCAATAGTAAAAGTTACTTTACCTCACGTGAATTTTTGTCCACTGCAATGTGAACAATGCCATCATTATCACTGCATTTTTCTAAAATTGCTTCTTGAATTGCCAAATGCCACTGATCCCCTATTTCCCTAAAAATTAATGAAAACAAAAATCAAAAGCCATATTCCTACTCAGTAAGAAGTCTTCATTGTCTCCTACAACATATATATCCTACTAGAATGGGGACAGTTTAAAAACACATATTGTTAAAACTAGCAGTAAATAAATGCTTGTTACTAGCAGTAGATAGATTAAAAAATATTAGGATTCAGAAGTCTCAGCCCTTCCTTCACTTTTCAGTGTAAGAACACACAGAGCTGAGGCAATGAAGAATTAGCCCACCACAGCAGAACCAATGTGCTCTCTTTTTTTGGTGAGGAAAATTGGCCCTGAGCTAACACCTGTGCCAATCCTCCTCTATTTTGTATGTGGGATGCCTCCACAGCATGGCTAATGAGTAGAATAGGTCCGCACCTGGGATCCGAACCTACAAACCTGGGCTGCCCAAGAGGAGTGCACGGAACTTTAACCGCTTGGCCAAAGGGCCAGCCCCATGTTATTTTACTTTTAATGACATCTTCCTTCCTAAACTTAAGGAAAACTCTTAGTAGACAGTGTAGTCTGAGCTTCTCTTTTCGAAAATAAAGGAAAAGTGATACAGGACAAACATTTTGCACAAATAGTCAACTTACTAGTATGAGAGTTTTAAGATTTCCTGCTGCAGTAATGCACATTTGTCTTTACTTGTGAGATACAGATGGTGGGGCAGAGGGGAAGGCGGCTACATTTTACATGGTAAATCTTCATCTTGGGTAATAAAATACTGCACTGGCATGGATTTCCTAATCCCCATGAGGAAAGACTCCCAATAGAGGGACCACTATGTCTATCTCTACAAAACAGATCAAGGGGTGGTTGTATATATTGACAGTGTTTCCCTACATTTCCAATTCTGCTGTCACCTATTTGGAATCTCATCATATCAACTATTTCATGAAATAAATGAGTTATTAGATGGGAATTATGGGTATTTTATATGTAATACAATTTCCACTGTCAGGATTTTGTTAAGATAAACAGAATTTGACCTGTCATTTCATTGGACTGGTAAGCAGTGGCCTTTAGGAAGCAAATTCTAAAGATTATTACAGCTTACAAGTAAAATATTTTGGATTCTAAGATAACAACTTTTGACTGTGCTTTTGCCCAGATGCATATGCTGCTGTAATTATAGACAAAAAAGTTTCTCAAATATAAATGGACATAAAAGTTTCGCAAATATTACATAAACAAGTAGACAGGATTGTAGAAGGGAAGGTGTGTACATTTTGTAGAGAATTTTTTACAGAGATTGGAAATTTAACAATAGATATTTTTATCTACATTGTCTACTCAGGCAAAGAATGTTGGCAGACATGACTTATACCTTTAATAAAGGGTATGTCTGTCATCATTTGTGTCATTAATTTGATTCAAGAATTTACCTGCTCTGGGGATTCACAGTGAATACAATGACTCATAAAAGTTTACAAATCATTATACACCTATGTCTTTTGGCCAAACCCTTGCTTGGAATTTAACGAAACAGAAGAAAAAGAAAAACATAACATTTCTGTAGTTAGAGATTCAGAAGTAAAAGACATTTTTCAATTATAGACAGAGCATTATAAGAATATCATGCATTTTCAGCCAAACATTCCGAATAAAAATTATGAGTACCTCTGATCATAATACTTACATAACTGGATCAAACATATTTCGAATCTTTAGACACGGTGTCAAACTATTTGGAGGTGAATTTCTTCTATCTAAATGAAATGCTACAAAAACAAATTAGTTTTACTATTTGCCATTGTTTCATTTTGTTGAAAGGTATTCAGTCATTCAGTTCATTCCAAAAATACTCACTGCATTCTTTTACTATGAGCCAGACCTCTGGTTAAGGGGAATAAGACAGACACAGTCATTGCTCTCACAGAGTTTACAGTTACATGGAGACAGATGAAAAACAGTGTCACCCAAGAAATCATAACTGTGGTAAATCCTAAGAAAGATGAATACAGAAAGCTGTCAAAATAACTTAAGCTAGTCTGAGAGTACCAGATAACACTTCACTGAGGAAGTAAGATTTATGCTGGGACCTAAAGAATAAATAAAAATAGGCAGAATGAAGAGAGATGTAGAGGACATGCAAAGGTGATAACTTGCACACAGCCTCTGAGGCAAGAAAGAGCTTGGTACATTCAAATGACTAAAGGACAGCCCTATGGGTAGAGTGGGGAGAACAGAAAGATAAACCTGAAGAGGGAGATGTCAGATAATTCAGGACCATGTAGGCCACATTAAAGTATTAAGACATTACCATAACAGCAATAGAAAGCCACTCAAGTGTTTGAAGGATAGGAATGATATGATGATATTTGTCTTTTAAATTAAAAATATTTTAAAGAGACAGTTATGTGGAGAATCAATTAGGTGGAAGCAAAAGTGAATGCAAGGAGACCAGTCAGAAGGTTACTACGGTTGTCTAAGAGGGAGATAATAGCAATGTGGATAAGACAGGCTAACAACATAGATGGAAATAAGTGGATAGACCAGGACATATTATGGAATAGATTTGACTTGACTTGTTTAAAGGCTGCACATGATGGGGTAAGGGAGAGATTAAGGATGACTCCCAGGTTTACTGCAGAACCAAATGAGAAGGGGTATCATCACCCAGACAGGAACACTGGAGGACAGGTCAGTTTGGGGAGAGAAGATATTGAGTTTGTGCACAGGTTGAATTTGTGGTGCCCATCTCCTAGTAGAGAAGAAGTAAAGATAGGAGGAAGGCTGAAGAACTGGAGAAAGTAGATGCTTTGAAGAACTAGAGATCCTGTGGAGTTCAAAAAGAAAAAAAAGAATATATCTATAGCAGGAAAATTGAAAGGATGAGTTTATGGCTAAAGACCAGAGTGTATCAATTAAAGATTTCAGAAGTATCTAGTGATAAGAAACGTCTGGGGTGTGAATGTCCAAACAGTGCCTGATATGGGGTGGAAGAATGGTCATTGGACATGAAAATTGTTGCCAAACCCCAGATCAAGAAGTGGTGTGAACCTCTAGAACCTTCCAGACTTTTCTAGGAGTGTATAGGTTCTGTTCGATGATCTTTTAGTTGTAGGTAATCCGACCTCCTTGAAATTCCAATAGTGGCCTGGGCCAGCAAGGTGAACCAGGGAAAATATAAGCATTCATACCACACATCCTAACCTCGATCCAAGTTTCCACAAAATAACAGATCTGGGAGAAACCATTCCTGCCCAATTCTAGTCAGAAAGTAGTCCCAAAGAGCAAACTGATTTTTAAGATATATGCTCTATCTCCCTAACTGAACTGTAATCACCTCCTGGGCCAAGGCAAGATACAGTAGTTACTAAATTTCTGAATTCAGTAGTTACTGAGTATCATTTCAAATACCTCAGGAACTACCTTTGGATCCTTTAAATGAATGCTGTTTATTCCAAACACTACATATGTCAGAAGCACAAATAATTCTCTGGCTCTTCAGCAGGGACTGTTTGATTTTAAACTGGTGCTTTACAATGAAAACTATAAGACACTATTGAAAGAAATTGAGGCAGACATAAAGAAATGGAAAAATATTCATGCACATGGATTGGAAGAATAAATATAGTTAAAATGTCCATTCTACCTAAAGCAATCTACAGATTCAATGCAATCCCAATCAGAATCCCAATGTCATTCTTCACAGTAATAGAACAAAAACTACTGAAATTCGTATGGGGCAACAAAAGAGCCCGAATAGCTAAAGCAATTCTGAAAAAAAAGAACAAAGCTGGAGGCATCACAATCCCTGATTTCAAAATATACTGTAAAGCTATAGTAATCAAAACAGCATGGTACTGGTACAAGAATAGACACACAGATCAATGGAACAGAATTGAAAGCCCAGAAATAAAACCACACACCTATGGACAGCTAATCTTCGACAAAGGAGCAAAGAACATACAATGGAGAGAGGGAAGTCTGTTCAATAAATGGTGCTGGGAAAATTGGACAGCAACATGCAAAAGAATGAAAGTAGACCATCTCCTATCGCCATATACAAAAACCAATTCAAAATGGATCAAAGACCTGAAAGTGAGACCTGAAACTATAAAACTCCTGGAAGAAAATATAGGCAGTACACTAATTGAGATTGGACATAAAGGGATCCTTTCAGATTCCATGTCTACCCGGACAAGGGAAACAAAAGAAAAAATAAACAAGTGGGACCTCATCAGACTAAAGAGCTTCTACAAGGCAAATGAAACCAGGATCAAATGAATAAACAACCCACCAGCTGGGAGAAAATATTTGCAAATCGTTTGTCCGACAAGGGATTAATCTCAGTAATATACAAAGATCTCATACAACTGAGCAACAAAAAAACAAACAACCCGATCAAAAAATGGGCAGAGGATATGAACAGACATTTTTCCAAGGAAGAGATACAGATGGCCAATAGACACATGAAAAGATGTTCAACATCACTAATCATCAGGGAAATGCAAATCAAAACTACACTGAGATATCACCTTACACCGGTTAGAATGGCTATAATCACAAAGACAAATAACAAATGCTGGAGAGGTTGTGGAGAAACGGGGACCCTCATTCACTGCTGGTGGGAATGCAAACTGGTGCAGCCTCTATGGAAAACAGTATGGAGAGTCCTCAAAAAATTAAAAATAGAAATACCGTATGATCCAGCAATCCCACTCTTGGGCATCTACCCAATGGACATGAAATCAACCATCACAAGAGGAGTATGCACCCCTATGTTCATTGCAGCATTATTCACTATAGCCAAGAAGTGGAAGCAACCCAAGTGTCCCTCGACTGATGATTGGTTAAAGAAGATGTGGTATATACATACAATGGAATACTACTCAGCCATAAGAAAAGACACAATTGTCCCATTTGCAACAACTTGGATGGACCTGGAGGGTATTATGTTAAGTGAAATAAGCCAGAGAGAGAAGGACAGACACTGCATGAACTCACTCATATATGGAATATAAGTGAACACACGGACAGAGAGAACTGATTGGTGGTTACCAAGGGGAAGGGGGGTGGGGGGTGGGCACAAGGGGTGAAGGGTTACATCCACAAGGTGACGGACAAACAAACATGTACAACTAAAACCCCACAGTGTTATAAACTATTAAGACATCAATAAAAAAAAAAACCTTTAGAGATACTGTTATATACACACACACACACGTATATATACATAAAATCATCCAATTTATATTTAACTATCTTTTAGAAACTGAACTAAAAATTCAATAAAGGCAATTATTTAACAATTACTTGGGGAAAATGCTATTAAATGACAATAGCTTTAGTGGTAGTGAATTCAAAAGACTACTATAATTACCAACCCTTCAGCCATGTACCTTTTTAGTTAAACCACTGCATTTATAAGGGGAGAAACATTAAGCTTGTTAATAAGTTAAACTACCTTTTTACACAACAACTACCAAAACCCCCACTATACACCCATATTTATATAGCACTTTGTGTTCAGATATATTTAAATGGAAGCAGAACTTTTCGTATTAATGTTTTAAAAAGCTAGGTCAGAGTCATTCAGTGATATTTAGATAGACTATACATTTAATGGCATAAAAATGTAAGTAATATTAAAACTAAATTCTCTCTATATTAGAGCTATATGTTCTTAAATGAGGCAGAGGATTCCAACAACTTATTATTAGCCTCCTAAACAACTCTTATTATAATGAAATTCTTAAAAGAATTCAAATCTCTATTGCTAGGAACCTATAGACTTCTGTTTTATCATCACAACCATCCAAAAATTAACTTGGTATACTTCAAGCAAATAGCTACTAGGTTCTACCTCAGGATTTTCTGGCCTTCAGGTTAGAATTACCTCAGCCATTACATTTTTTTCTATTTGCCAAATAAGTAATAGGTACCTTTACTCTCAATTCCGTTCCAGGATCAGGAACCCTTCATCACTTACTGTTCATCAAAGACTATCAAGTAAAGGGAGATTAAATTTACAATTCTTTTTTTTTTTTTTTTATGAGGACAATTCACCCTGAGCTAACATCTGTGCCACTCTTCCTCTATTTTGTATGTGGGTCGCCGCCACAGAACAGCTGATGAGCGGTGTAGATCTGCGCTCAGGATCCAAACCCACAAACCTGGGCTGCCAAAGCAGAGCGTGCCGAACTTAACCACTACACCACAGGGTTGTTCCCTAAATTTACAATTCTTTACATAGCCAATTTAGAAATATTCAAATTAAGATAGCTCAGTACTTGGCATACAGTTTGTGAATATTTAATACACTGAAACCTGAGGAAACATACAAAAAGTAGGTCACTTTAAAATATGACATCAATCCATGTTGAGTTATGCTACCACTATCACCAACCTAAAGCTATATTTTATCACACTTGCACAGTCTGTTCCTATCTAAAGAAAATGATAAAGTGAAAATAATAATCTGAGGTTTAAAATCCTAGAGTTTATAGTGTCCAATTTAACACAGTTAAAGCAATCATACCACTACTAATTTGTAAGAACAACACAGATTATCTAGGTCAAGAAATTGTCTTTAGATTCATCTTGAAAATCCTACAAATAAGACAACTCTAATGATAAAACATTCACAGGGATAACATAACGGGCTTTTCTAGAACTTTGAGCAGACACACGAGGTTGACTGCGAGCCCCATGAAGAAATGAGGCTGAGACTTCACACCCGTATAGTCAGGCACTAAGGTACTCAGATCTGATTGGCTTTGAAATCTGTTTTCAGTTTCATAGGGCCCTTTTGCACGCACCCTTTAAAGCAAATAGTTTATTGTTCAGTGTCATCTCTGGCAACATGAAAGCTTCATTTTTATGCCATGATTACAGAAGCCTATTATTCAAGCTCTTTGAAAGCAAAAATTAACTAGAGAAAAAAGGGAGTGATTGGACTTTATTTTATTGTAATTTCAAAACAATTTACTTACCTTTCCCATAAATGCTATGCTTAGCAAAGACTGATAAATATGCTTTTATCCAACAAGAAGATTAAAAGAAACTCAACTCCCTACTAGTCCTAAAATGCAAATTAAACTAACCATGAGATTTCATTTTGCAACTAACCATTAGGATACAAAAAAAATTCAAATGAAGTAACAATTATCACTAGTAGAGGTTTGGGTACATAACGACAACCAATCACCAAACCCTCCTATATCCTTCTATATACATGTTTTTGGAACTGTTCAAGCATTAAGAAAAATATAGAAAGATACCTACAAAAGCTACTTGGGGGGGCCGCCCGGTGGCGCAGCGGTTTAGTCCGCGCTTGGCAGCCCGGGGTTCGCAAGTTCGGATCCCGGGCGCCTGCCGACGCACTGCCTGTCAGCCATGCCGTGGCGGCGTCCCATATAACGTGGAGGAAGATGGGCACGATGTTAGCCCAGGGCCGGTCCTCCTCGGCAAAAAGGGGAGGATTGGCGACGGATGTTAGCTCAGGGCTGGTCTTCCCCACAGGAAAAAAAAAAAAAAAAAAAGCTACTTGGCACTGGGGATACACAGGTGGAGGGATCTTAGAAAGAGGCAGGCCAAGCAAAAATTGGAAACAGTTAAAAAGTTATGATTCCACTTACATATATAAAACAAATTATATATGTCTTATGGTAACCGCAGGCCCTCCAGGACAGTTCAACTGACCCCATCTCTTATTAACAGAGTGATTAAGAATTGTCTTTCAGGGGGCCGCCCGGTGGCGTAGCGGTTTTGTCTGCGCTTGGCAGCCCGGGGTTCGCCGGTTCGGATCCCGGGTGCCCGCCGACACACTGCTTGTCAGCCATGCTGTGGCGGCGTCCTGTATAAAGTGGAGGAAGATGGGCACGGATGTTAGCCCAGGGCCAGTCTTCCTCAGCAAAAAGAGGAGGAATAGCAACGGATGTTAGCCCAGGGCTGGTCTTCCTCACAAAAAAAAAAAAAAAAAAAAGAATTGTCTTTCAGAAAAACTGCAAAGTCGCATAGTCAGAGCAAACGTAAAAGAAGAAATCATGACCTGAAATGACCTTGGAACTAAAGATCCCCAGGGAACCCAAGGACCAGGACATGACCGGAACTTGAAAGACAGACTCTTATCAGAAGTGAGGGGTCCCTCCTTCAGGAAGATCCAGTGTTAAAATTCCTTCCCACCCACCTCATTGAAAATGTTTAGAAACCCATCATAAATGTTCAGAACCCTGTCATAAATGTTTAAAACCTTACCATAAATGCTTGCAGCCCACCAATCAAAACCTGTCCCACCAGTTTATACTGGTGCCAGCCTATACTCCATAACTTCTTAAATTTCACCCCCAATCCTGAATTGGGGAGACAGATCTGAGGGCACATGCCCCTTGTCTCCCTGCAGATCGATCTCACAGAATAAAATCTGATTTCTCCCCACAGAGGCTGGTGCCATAATCAATTGGCTTGTTTATGCGTATTGGGCAGAGAACCCTAATTTTGTGCGGTAACATTATTTGCATTAAAAAATTAGGGGAAAAGAATGCAGAGTTAGATCTATAATACTAAGTTGCTTTGTTAAGTGAAAAAGAAAAAATCAAAGTAATGTGCATAGTATTCTACTACAGTAAAGACAAACCATTTATGTTTATATTAGAAAGGAGAAAAGTGGACGGACATGTAAGAAGCTAACACTGCTTCCTTCTATGAGATGAAACTGGAAAGGAGCTTTGCCTTCATACATCTTTCAATTGTACTATTTTGCTTTAAATACGTAAGACTTTTGTAGTTGAAAAAAGTTAGAAAATATTATGTTTATATATTTGTTGTTTAAAAATACATACCTTGACCTTGCCATACTTTAGAAGGTATTACTAATATTTTGTCACAGGATGCAGAAGGCTGGATCCACCGCCAAACTAGAAAATCTGCACCGCCTATTCTTCGTGTTTCCGTGCGGACTCTAGACTCATTAGCAGCAAGGAAGTCAACAGCTCTATCCCACACTTTCTTCATTTTTTTCCTAACAGGTGAACAAAATGACAAATTTACCATCATCTTGGCTTGTTGTCTTTTTCAAATATTAGTAATTGAAGGTAGTGGCTATTGTTAACTCTGGCTATTCTTATCACTGCTTACAGAGTTTGTTTGAAAAAGATTTAGATGCCTGAACCTCACCTCAGATGTACTGAATTTCCATCTCCAGAGGTGGAGCTTAACCATCAGCTTTCTCCCCACAAAAAGCTCCACTGGTGATTCTGACGTGTTACTAGGGTTAAGAATGCTGCTTCAGGATACAGCATGATCTTTTGCTTTCAAAAAGTTATTATTCAGTTCTTTAATTTAAAAAGCTTTGTTAATAACAAAGTAAAGTATTTTAAAACATTATTAGTAAAACATTACTGGCTATCGTCTCTGTTTCTTTATCAAGATGAAATTAAAGGAAATAAGGTAGAGATTGACAACAAAGAATCAAAAATGTATAGGAATGAGAATGATTTAGAAATCCAGTTTGTCTATTATGCTAGTCACAATCAGGAGGAGAATAGAATTTAGACAGGAGAGTTTAAAGTATAAAAATAAAGCCTGTACAGTAAAACAGGTCCCACTGAGAAGGGTCACAACTCTCAATATAATTTCCACCACTGCAGAAGACACCAACATTCGATTTACTTCAACTCATAATGCTTTGAACATACCTGTCATGAGGCTGTATTAAGGAATCTCGCACATGTGGAATAGGCATGTAAGGTTGTAAATCTTTATTTTCCTGGCAAGCTTCATTATGACTTCGTAAAACATCTGAAAATAAATCAAACTTACAAATGAATCAATCACTGGACATCATGTTGTAGTCCATCACACAAGGACTATTCTAGAAATAGTGTAGATTTTTATAAATACCGTACCTATAATCTTTACCACCATATCATACATCTGCCTTGTTTCCTCTTCCTCTTTTGTCCAGCGATATTTCATGTAGCGCAGAACGATACAAACCATCACTACGCCTGTAATATTTATATATTTTGTGTTTTAAAAATTATGGTCAATGGCATTAATAACATTCATTGCAACCTGAAGTTATTGGGCCAGTTGTTAAATCTAGTATTAACAAAATAAAGCAAAAAAAAAAAAAAAGAACACTTGTGACAGTTTCTAAAGTGATTATTTTAACTGCCATAATGGGATACTGGATTGAGCCTTCAAGACAGTGGGCTGAACTAGCTACATAATTAAAACTACATAGAAAAACTTAATATTAAACATTTTCCAGAGTTTTACTTCCTCTCTCGAGAAAAACCATTTCTTCTATTACACTGACAACTAAACATTTGAATTATATTATTTTTTTAAAACAGAATAACATAACTATGCTTCACAAACTTTTTCCTTGGTAGCAGTAAACTACTAGAAAAGTGAGTCTCATGAGACTGTAAACATACTACAGTTTAAGTAAATTCAATTATTTTTAAAGGACTTGGACAGAAAAAAGAAAAAATGAGTATCTCCTAAATTCCTATTATCAATCAAAAGAGTCACATAAAATCTAGGAATCTGAATGAAAATTTTAATTTAGGTAAATTATATCTTTAAAATTAAAAATAATTTTAATGAAGTTAATTTATAATATTTTATTTAAAAAACAAGCTTCATTTTTATATTTTCCTGTTCTACTTTCTAAAGTAGTTTTTATCTATGCACTAACTTGCTTTTTCTGTGACATTCTTATGACAAAGTTTTATTCCCACTTCCCCTTAAAGCAGTTTTCTAAGCCCTTAGATTGATGCTGACAGTATAAAAAGTCTCAGTATTATTATATCTTAGTGAAGACTTATAAATGTGATTTATAATAATAGCAACTATCACTGAAGTAAATTCTCAAGTCCGGCATTTGGTAAAACACAGACACAAAACTTGTAGACTACAGTGTATCTTCCTTTCCATCCCAACAACTTACCTAAGCACAACAACAATAACCTGTGGGTAACAGTAATAAAAGCACGTCGAAAACGACACCAGAAAGACATCTGTGGTCTTGTGGATTGTAAAAACTGCACGTCAGTTATATTTCTCAATTCTTCCTCAGGGCCATAACCAACACACCTATTTAAAAATAGTTAAGGGAGAGTTTAGAGTCAAAATCACTTCTTACACTACAAAATAATCAAAATGGAAATCAAATCCTTACCTTATTCCAACATCTTTTCCATTTTCTAAAATCCACTTCAATGAGGTGTTAAATACATCTTCATATTCAGAACCTAAATCCTAATAAGAAAAATAGAAAAAATAATTATTCTTAATAATTCACATTCACTTGACTCCATGTGTAAGCTGTTTGATAAACATACCTTATCTTTATATATAGCACTTCAAACTACCTAACAAAAATGTATTATTCATTATAGAAAAATAAAAGGAGAAAAAAGAAAAAATGTCACCATTTCCCCATCACACTGAGATAACCAGTGTTAATATTTTGCTATGTCTACTTGTCGGTTTTTTTTACATTTACAGATTTGGGGTTTACACACACACATACACACACACACACACACACACAATTTGCTTCTTAAGTATCATCATGATAAGAGTGAATGAGCCACTTTTTTTTTATGGAACACTATTTTTAGATGAACTAATGACAAATTATTCAGACTATTCACAGACATTTTCTCAAGAAGTAAATCAAGTAAAACAATTGACTACGTAACCGATGATAAAATTCAAGCTTTCAAATGAAAAGCAGAATTTTGAAAAACTTGCATCCATTACTATAGCTTGACAGTTTCACAATACTTGAAAACCTTTGCAATGAGACTGGTATGATATTAATGAATGTAACTTCTCAGTAGGGCATAATAAAATGTGTCAACATTTGGAAGATCTGCATAACCAGTAAACCAATATTTTCCAAATGAATAATGCAAGAGTTATAAAATCTTGCATGGGTGAAAGATCCATTCTAAGTGAAAAATAGACGAAAGGACTTTAAAGATAGAACATGAAAAATTCACTGATATGGTTTCAAATTCCACATGGCAACTAATCTTTAAGAAACTACCACTTATAGAGTTTTGGTGTAGTATCAAAGAAGAATATCTACAATTATCTGAAAAGGGTATTAAAATACCCTGTTTTGACTACATATTTGTGTGAGGCTAGATTTTCCTGATGTACTTCAATCCATACAACATCACAACAGATTGAATGCAGAGCAGACATGAGAATCCAGTTGTGTTTTATTACACTGGACATTAAAGAGATTTGCGAAAATGTAAAACAATGCTACTTCTCACTAACTGTTTTTATTTTGGAAAATATAGTTATTTTTCATAAAAATATATCATTTATGTTAAGATGTAATAAGTTCATGACTCATTTTAAATAAATAGGTAGATTTAAAATTTTTTTGTTTTAATTTCTAATATGGTAAATATAGATCTAACTATAAATAAATAAATATATACATATATTTATATACATCACACAAACAAAAGTCACTTAGGGTTCTCAGTAATTTTAGGAGTGCAAAAAGGTGAAACCAAAAAGTCTAAGAACTGCTGTGCATAGGTGGATTATGTATTTTTTAAATCAAAATATTAAAATAAACGTGGCATCATATTAAATATACTGTTTCTCCATTTGCTTTTTTCACAGAATGAGGTATTGTGACTGTCAATGTCAGTACACATGGAACGACCCCAATTTTTTCCAGCAAAATAGTATTCTATTGTATGGCTCTTTTATACTTTAATCAACTCCTTATTAATGAACATTTAGAGCATTTCCAATTATTTAACATACAATATGTAATAAACATCCTTGAAAATTCTTTCAGTCCACAAATATTAAGGGCCTACTATGCGCCAGGTAGTGTTCTAGGACCTAGAGATGTAGCACTAAACAAAACAATCAACATTCCCTATGCTCATGGAGCTTATATTCTATTCAAAGTACATCTTTATGTACTTTTTGAAGTGCAAAGAATTAATTTCTAAAAGTAGAAATAAGAAGTCATTTTTAAAAATCCCTTTTAAAAACCAAAAAGAATTTTATAAGTAATAGCCACTGCATTTTATTAACAGATTCTTCAACAGCATTGCGAATTACAAGGTTTTCATTTGATCAGTACCATTTACTTCCTAATATGAAACTGGCCAGTTATTTTAATATATCAAATTTGAAAATGTAATGAAAAGTTTTATGAAGCAGAACTAATCTTGCTAGGCATCATTACTTATGCATAGGTACTACCAGGATTTTTCAGAAAGTGAAGATAACTATAGGCTATCTGTTATTTAAAAAAAAAAGTGTGATAGTTTCTGCATTATTTATAAATATCAAAAAGTCTGTAGCCAATGTAAGCATTTAATAATTGAGAAATGGTTTATATATGAGATAATTTTAATGTTATATTATGAATTCAGAAATGATCATGATAAGAGCTAAACAGCTATATGCTCAAAAAAGTAGAACTACAACACTCAGTATATATATAACTATAAAAGATATGTACTCATATGAGTAAGAACTGGAAAAGAATGAAGGAAAAAGTGATTTTTGTTTAAGTTTTAATATTGCTTAAAAATATTATGCAATAAAATTATACAAAAATAACTTCAGGCAATTACTGTTTTAATCGTCATAAATACACTACTAGAAATGACTGTGTATAAAAATTAAACAGAATTCATATTCACTTGCTCTAAAATTAGAGAAGAAAAAAGCTCTGATGAAGGAGCATCGAAAGAACACACTTCTGGTTACACTGCACGAATCCAGATTAGATAAAGCACAAGCTATACAGAGCTCTGAAAATCCACAAAGCAAGATTAATAGGGGTTATCCATGGAGCTGGAGACATTGCACTGTTTCCTCTATGTAACGTATAGGTTTTTAAAAAGGATTTTGTACTTATTTATTTTCTTTCAAGACTTTATCATCCTTCAAAGATGCAGACATATAGCACCCTTCAAAGACACATTTTAAAAATAAAATGAAATATACGTTTTATTTACCTGTATTTATATATATATGCTCTTCAGCTTGCATTACAACATAATATGCAGAATATTATGACATTTTTGTATTACTACATAAAACTTTGAAAGCTAGACTATAAATGTTAAGTTTCAAATAAAAATTTGTTTTTACAAACAAAAAAAACAAATAAATTTCCAAATTTACTAGTTGTATATTTTAAATATGAAAATTTTAGGAGGCTTATAAAGAGCATTATCGCCCTCATTAATGATCCTTAAAAATGTGCATAATGGTTCAAATTAACAAGGACACCTACTCTAATAAGCCAAGTACATGGAGAAACAAAGAGCTTAAAACTTCTAGTTATAAAATAAGGGTAAGAAAAGGGTATCTTGTTATTTTCCCATTTTCTGTTTTCCTTTCCCATATTAACATCAATTAACACCACTCAGATATCCACTCACTATCGGGAATACAATAGAACCATAGAATGTTCCTTTAGGAATACACATCTTCCAAAAATAATTGATAATTTATTTAAAACTTCATTAGAGATTTAATACGATGTTGAAGTCTTAAATAGGCCATTACTTCCACAAATATTCTACACAGTACACAGAGTTCTACAGTATTATAAAATGGAATTTTTGTAGAAGTAAAAGTTGACTTTTTTCTGGCTTATGCTAATTAAACAGCTCAAGCTAACATTGTAGCATTCATAGCAGCTACCTGATTTTAAAAGGCTAAAGTGTTTTATCATTCACTTTTTGCAGCCACCTAGAAAGTTGTAAGTAAGCTGGGGGTAGGCCAACTTTTTCTATGTAGGGCCAGAGAGTAAATTTTTTTTTTTGATGAGGAAGATTGGCCCTGAGCTAACATCTGTTGCTAATCTTCCTCTTTTTGCTTGAGGAAGATTGTCCCTAAGCTAACATATATGCCAATCTTCCGCATCATAAAATGCTCATTTTCTAAGAACTGATGACAAAAATCAGGCAGAAACTATGTTCTTAATTTTAAAACAGGTCTATTATTATTATTACTTATTATTATTTATTTACAGGCAATAGCTCAGTCAACGTACTGCTGACTGCTTCATATAAATCTTTCTAAATTCAAAGCATGTTTTCCCATATCTTTAACAAATCCATCTTAACACATTATATGCATACATACACCCATGATTCCCAATTCCCAATTTACCTTATTTTCAAAATAACTGGCTAAAATTGTGTATTTTAAAACCCATGTTGGATGCTTTGAACTTGGATTACAGTTTCAAAGTACAAAAATAATACTGTTTCATGTAAAAGACTCAGCTCATTAAATAAAACAACAAAACATTAGTAAGGAGGGGAAAAGACACTGATAAGGGAGAAGTCAAGCAAATATTAAAAACCTATGGGGGATAGTTCACAAAATGGATAATTTACATGGTAATGATAGCTATGTGGCTTTCCAGTTACAGAATATTCTGGTTAACTGTGAGACGATGTATGCTACACATCAGATGCCACCTTTTAAATTAATTAAAATATGACACACAGATATCAATACAATAGTTGAATATGATTTAACTCCTGCTGATTCAGTGGGAACTTGATCTTTCACCTCCAGGAATATTGGAAAGAACACTGTCCTTACAATCAAGCAGGCCTAGGATCAGATCACGACTCCATTACTGACTAGCTGTATGTATAACCTTAAGTGGGGATAAGAGAAAATATGTCATTTATGCAGATGCATCTACTTTGATCACTTCAGATCCTAACCCTTTTTCAGGGTTAGTCCCTTGCTCACTCAATAGATGAAGCTAGGGGTTATGAACCTAGTCCTTCCATCTAAGAGGCAGAACAGCATAGTCAGAAGAGCAAGTACTTGACTCTATTCCCATTTACATCACTTACTTGCTAGATGACCTAGTCATTAAACCCCTATGAGCTTCAGTTTCATTGTAATGTGGGTCTGATACCACCTACCTTGCTGGATCACTGTGCAATTAGAGGTAACATATAGAAAATACTAAGACAAATTGTACTTGATAAATTATAACTATTATGAAACTTCGCCCTCATTCCATTTCTCAGAACACTTATTTTTTCACAAAGACACAATTTTATTAACAATGATTAGCATTCCAAGCTAGGCCATAAGTCTATCCAGCCCCAGAATTTGGCAGATTTATAGATATCTTCCTTTTATTTTCTTCACAAATCTTAAACATATTCATTGTGTTAAAGATTAAACAGGTTTTGAAAGTGACCTAGGAAATGAACTGCCATTCATTATATCATTCTATTGGAGAGTTATCGTACAAAGCTCCCACCATTTAACTTAAAAACCAATCTATGTCTTTTCATGAACATATATAATACTATGTATTCCCTAAATGTTCCACCAGAGGGACCTCTTAACTTTTCACAAATCAAAACCAGCTTTCAGTCTCAAAAATGATGAATGAAACACTCAAGAAAAACATTAGGGGACTTATAAAAACAGTGTTTAAATTATTTAAATTAATTGCTACATTTAAATTTCCTTTGAATGAGAAAGGGGGAGAAATAAAATAAGAATGAAGTATAAAGAATCAAATTCAAGAAAATAAAAAAAAATTTTACTGAGGCTTGTTTATTCACTCATTTTACTCCTTCAAACTAATACTACACTTAAAATGCACTAGAAGTTGGGGAAAACTTAGCTTACATGCACACCCTTAGGAGTTCTACACATTTTTTGGCTCATTGAGTTCTGAAGGCAAAAACTTCATTGTGTCACTGGTGAAACCAGAGCATAAACACACGAAATGCACAATAACAGATCTCTCTCCACAAGCAGAAAGTCTACAACATACACATTATCATCATTGTTTGATACCAGCTTTGTAGTGAGGTACTTCCATATTTAGGCTAGAACTTGGGTAAAATAAAATAAAATAGCCAATTCTAGCTAGGTTTTGCTAAAATTGTCATTCCAAATGAGAAGGTAATTTGGTAACATGTATCCAAGGCATTAACAAAAGGTCATGCTCTTTGAACAAGTAATTTCCTTCCTAGGACTATTTCCTAAGGAAATGATCAGAAAATCAAATACTATATGCAAAGATTAGAGTGTCTTCATAATACTGAAAAACCACAAATCAATACAATCACGGAAAGAAACACTACCCAGTGATAAAAAGAAATGGTTTTCAAAAACCTGAACAATGACATGGGAAAATGCTCATAATAGCTTTAAGGAAAAAAATATAAATATTTATAATATGAAATATTTATAGTGATATTAATTTCGGGGAAAAAATACAGGAAAAGACTAGCGAAAAATTGACCAAAATGAGTGGTTAACCTTAGGTGGTGAATTTGAAATGCTTTTTTTCCTCTTCTTTTCCATATGAGTTAATGTTAAACTGAAAAAATAAGCACTATTAAAAATAGTACTTAAAAGCTTTTATCTAGACCTTAAAACTTTATTTTTTGGGAAAAATTCCTGTTTAATGTTTTGTTTTTTTTTCAGTAGCAGTCCAAACTGCATCTTTGGTGGTGACAAGCCATAGCAGACTTCACAGCATTTGAAAACCTGAGAATGGGATTCTAAAAAGAAAAGGTTAACAAACACAAACATACAAATCCAAATGTATAAGAAGGATATTAACGTTTCTACTGTTACACGCTAATTCTACAGTGTACATTCTAATGTTACACTGTAACATTTCACTTAACTAACATGGAATTCCATATCTTTTGTAAAAATATACCTTAAATTAAACTCTACTGAATTAAAAAAAGGTAAAACAATCAGAAACATAAAATAATTTCAGGGAAAAGATATGAAAATCTCTTTTAAGACTGGAGTTCATTAACATCATTTTTTTTTTCTTTTTTCACTCAATACAGGCAGTTCCCAACTCAACTCACGCCTGGGTGCTTCCAGTAACTCCTTTGCTGCCAGTCTTTAGTGGAATTAATCTCTTCATCCTACTGCTGCTTGGCTTAGACTCTGACTTGTCCCAACCCTGGTTCTGTGTCCCTTCTTTTTACCTTATCCTACTGCTGATCCACAGCTGCAATCAAACGGTTGGGGGAGGGGAAAGGGAGGAGGTTAAGCATCCTTCCACACCAATCCCTGCCTCTTCCTCAGCTCCAGCTTCACTACTGATCAAGCTCTATCATGTCCCCAAGCCCTAGTCCATCCCTTTAGTCCTTCAAATATAGTATTCAGTAGATTTTAAGGGTTTCAGGGTTCTTCTGAAATGTAAATTAATCCTGCTCCAGGAATTTATGATCAACCATAACACATATCTGTGGCATAACCTCTCTAAGAGATTTAACTAGGAAAAAAAAAAAGAGAAAGCAGGAAGGAAGCACTGATTGGGTCAGTTTTTCCTACTGCTAGAAGTAAAAACACTCTCAAATATCTCATAAGGAACCACTTGCTTGTTTTGGATTCCCACATGCTACACCCTCTTCCTGGAATATTTTATTCCATGTCCCCTTCAGCCTCCTCTATTCAACCCCTTCTTTGCCCTCACCCTGCAATCCATCTAGCAATTCTTCCAACTCTTAAGACAGAGCCCCATAATCATAACCCCTCCTTATTTAAGATCTTTTTGGATCCTGCTTCTTTAGCTATCCAATCTACTAGCAACTACACTATCCAGAAACTTGTCTGTCATCAGTGTTCTCATCTAGGTCAAAAACGAAAATGAAGAGAACTAGGTTGAGAGACGAATCCTGTGGCATATTATTAGAATCCTCTCTCCAAAGTCACACTGATTTAATTAGTTAAATAACACAGAAAAAGAAATAAAATTTATTAGGAAGCTACTATAATCATTAGGCACTGAGCTAGGTACTTTATATACCCACATAAGTCTCCCAACAACTCTGAAAGGTATTAACAACAGTCCCGCTTTCACACTGAGAAATAAGTAAAGAAAAGTGAAGAGACGTTACCACAGCTTCTATGTGGCAGTGCTAGAAAATCTAAATTCACATCTAATTTCCATCACATTATACTGTCTTAACATCTCTTGGGTATCTACATATACGTGATGAATTAAATTAAAAACTGAGTCCACATTTCTCTTTTTTGACAAACATATCCTGGGAGAGAGATTGTCACCAAAACCTTGCCGAAAGCCTTAGAACATACTATACTCTAAATTAAAAAAAAAAGAAGGGGGAGTGACAGCACCAAGATGACAGAATAGGAAGCCCCAGCATCTCCTCCCCCATGGAGACACAAATTCAGCAATACACAGACCAATTCCTCTGTAGGAAATCCAGAAACCAGTTAAGAGGCTCCTGCACCTCAAGCAAGTAGGAACAAGCCTCATGGAAGCCAGCAGGGAACTGCGCAGCACTCACACCCCAGAGCCCCTTCCCCGGCACAGCGTGGTGCAATGCAGTGAAAATTCCCAACTCCTGGCGTCTCCCTGAGGAGGGAAAGAGAAGACTGCAACATACGTCTAATGTTCAGACTTTTCGGGAGGCTCCCAGAAGGCTTGGTTTCTGTCTTGCCTGAATCTAAGCACTGACAGGTAAGGGCACCAGGTAGGGAACAAAGGCAAGCATCTACACAAGCACACACTCACTCACCATCGCCCCTCCACCCAACTCAGGGCAGAATGAGGGGGAGAAAACCCTCAACTCTCGGCTTCTCCCTGAGGAGGGAGAGAGTTGGAGCATGTGTCCAACGTTCCAGGTTCTCAGGGAGCAGCTCGAGGGGCTGGTTTCTGTACCATCTGTCTCGGAGCACTGATGGGACGACGCAGTCCAGATGCCTGGGGGTTGCTGAGAAGAAAAAAGAGCTGGACAGCATGCTGCTGCTCCAGGGGATACGCAGTACAGCAAAGAGACACCAGAGGGAGCAAGAGATTACAAGTTCCCGAAAAAGAAACCTACAAAACCTCTCTAGTTGGGAATTTCCCCCTACAAGCCCAGAGAAGATGCATCCAAAAAAAAGGTTTGAGAGGACCCCAGAATATTCATCTGAGCTCACTGGTGAAGGTTTTCCCCTGCATGAAGGTGGTCCATAAAGACTGGAAAATGTGGTTGTGTTTTCAAATGAGCAGATCCCAACATAAAATAAGGCACACAACGGGAACAAGGAAATATGGACCAACTAAAGGAACAAAAGAAATTTCCAGAAACTGACCCTAAAGAAACTCAGATATATGAATTATCTGACAAAAAACTCAAAATAACTTTATGAGTCATAAAGATGCTCAAAAGCTCAGGAAAACAATGCATGAATAAAATGAGAATATCAATAAAGAGATAGAAAACATTAAAAAGAACCAAACAAAATTTCGAGCTGAAGAATGCAATAACTGAATTGAAAAATTCACTAGATGGGCTCAATGGCAGACTTAATCAAGCAGAAGAAAGAATCAAGGAACTCAAAGGCAAGTCACATGAAATTATCCAGTCAGAGTAACAAAAAGAAAAAAAAATGAGGACCAAAGAACCAAGAAGAGTGAAGGAAGTGCAAGGGACTTATGTGACATCATCAACCAGACCAATATATATATGCATTATGAAGTCCCAGAAGGAGAGAGAAAGGGGCAGAAAGCTTGTTTGAAGAAACAATGACAGAAAACTTCCCACATCTGGGGGAAAAAAATGGAGAGATTCAAGAAGCCCACTAGCTTCTTATGGGATACAGCAAAAGCAGTACTAAGAGGGAAGTTTATAGTGGTAAATGCCTACATTAAAAAAGAAGAAAGATCTCAAGTAAACAACCTAACTTTACACCTCAAGGAACTAGAAACAGAAGAACAAACTAAGCCGAAAGTTAGCAGAAGGAAATAATAAAGATTAGAGCAGAAATAAAAGGGAGAATAGAAAAAAAATCAAAGAAACAAAGAGTTGGTTTTTTTTCAAAGATCAGCAAACTTAACAAACCTTTAGCTAAGAAAAAGAGAAGATTCAAATCAATAAAACCAGAAATGAAAGAGGAGATATTACAACTGATGTCACAGAAATACAAAGGATCGTAAAAGACTACCACGAACCATTATTTGCCAATAAATTGGATAACGCCCCCCCAAAAAGGATAAATTCCTAGAAACATATAACCTGCCAAGACTGAATCACCAAGACTGAAATAGAAAATCTGAAGAGACCTATAACTAGTAAGGAGATTGAATCAGTAACCAAAAACCTCCCAACTAAAAAAAAGTCCAGGACTCAATGGCTTCACTGGGGAATTCCACCAAATACTTGAAGAATTAACACTAATCCTTCTCAAATTCTTCCAGAAATCTGAAGAAGAGGGAACAGTTCTGTGCTCATTTTATGAGGCCAGCATTACTGTGATACCAAAGCCAAACAAAAACACTACAAGAAATACAGACCAATATCCCTGATGAATATAGATGCAAAAAATCCTCAACAAAGACTAGCAAACCAAATTCAACAGCACATTAAAAGGATCACAAACCATGACCAAATGGGATTTATTCCTGGACTTCAAGGAAGGTCCAACATACAAAAATCAATCAATGTGATATATCACATTAACAGAACAAAGGATAAACACCACGTGATCACCTCGATCGATGCAGAAAAAGCATTTGACCAAATTCAACACCTTTTCATGATTAAAAACACTCAACAAACTAGGAACAGAAGCAAATTATATCAATGTAATAACGATCATATATGAAAAACTCACAGCTAATATAACATTCAACAGTGAAAAACTGAAAGTCTTTCCTTGGAGATCAGGAACAAGCCAAGGACGTCCACTGCTGCCATTTCTATTCAATTCATAATACTGGAAGTCCTAGCTAGAGCAATTAGGTAAACAAAGGAAGTAAAGGCATCCAAATTGGAAAGGAAGAAGTAACATTACTTCTGTTTACTTCTGTTTATAGAAGACTCTACAGATTCCACAAAAAAACATTAGAACTAACAAGTAAGTTCAGCAAAGTTACAGGATTAAAAAAAAAAAAACACATAAAAAATTAATTGCATTTCTATACACCAAAAATGAACAATCAAAAAAGGAAATTAAGAAAATCCCATTTACAATAGCATTAAAAAGAATAAAATACTTAGGAAGAAACTTTAGTAAAGAGGTGAAAGACTTACACACTTAAAACTACAATACATTGCTAAAAGAAATTCAAGACACAAATAAATGGAAAGGCATCCCATGTTCATGGATTGGAAGACTTGATATTGTTTAAATGTCCATACTCCCCAAAGCAATCTACAGATTCAATACGATCCCCATCAAAATCCCAATGGCATTTTGGGATAGAAATATCCCAATAGAAATAGAAAAATCAACTCTAAAATTCACATGGAACCTTTGGACTCCAAACAGCCAAAAAACTCTTTTAAGCAAGAAGAACAGAGCTGGAGGCCTCACATTTCCTGACTTCAAAACATATCACAAAGGCACAGTAATTAAAACAGTATGGTACTAGCATAAAGACAGACACAGAGAGCAACAGAAGAAAACAGAGAAATAAACTCACATAGATACAGTCAACTGATCTTCGACAAGGGTGCTAAGAACACACAACGGGAAAAGGATAGTCTGTTCAACAGTGTTGAGAAAACTGGATTTTCACATGCAAATGAATGAAATTGGACCTTTGTCTTACACTATACACAAAAATCAACTCAAAATGGATTAAAAACTTAAACATAAGACCTGAAACTATAAAACTCCTAGAAGAAAATACAGGGGAAAAGCTTCATGACATTGGTCTTGAAAATGATTTTCTGGATATGACACATAAAGCACAGGCAACAAAAGCAAAAACAGACAAGAGGGACTACACCAAACTAAAGAGCTTCTGCACAGCAAAGGAAACAATCAACAGAGTGAAAAAGCAACCTAAAGAATGGGAGAAAATATTTGCAAACCACATATCTGATAAGGGCTAATATCCAAAATAAATAAGGAACTCCTACAACTCAATAACAACAACAAAAAAATCAAATAACCTGATTAAAAAAATGGGCAAAGAACTTGAATAAATATTTCTCGAAAAAGACACACAAACGTCCAATAGGTACATGAAAAGATGCTCAAGATCACTAATCATCAGGGAAATGCAAATCAAAACCACAGTGAGATATCACATCACCTGTTAGAATGGCTATTATCAAAAAACAAAACAAAAAAGCGTTTTTGAGGCTGTGGAGAAAAGGGAACCCTTGTAAACTGTTGTTGGGAATGTAAAATGGTGCAGCTGCTATGGAAACCAGTAGGGAGATTCCTCAAAAAATTAAAAACAGAACTATCATATGATTCAGCAATCCCACTTCTGGGTATTTATCCAAAAGAATTGAAAACAGGATCTAAGAGATATTTGCACTCTCACATTCACTGCAATATTATTCACAATAGCCAAGAAGTGGAAATAATCTAAATGTCCATCAACAGATCAATGGATAAAGAAAATGTGATACATACACATGCCCACACAATGGAATATTAGCCTTAAAAAAGAAGGAAATCCTGTTGTATGTTACAACATGGATGAATCTTGAGGACATTATACTAAGTGAAATTAGCCAGTCACAGAAGGACAAGTACTGTATGATTCCATTTCTAAGAGGTACCTACTGTAGTCATACTCATAAAAGCAGAAAGTGGAATGGCGGTGGCCAGGGACTGGGAGGAGGGGGAAGAGGGGAGTTGCTGTGCAATGGGTACAGAAATTCAGTCATGCAAGGTGAAAAAGTTCTAGAGATCTGCCGTACAACGATGCCCATATAGTTAACAATATTGTACTGTACACTTAAAAAATTTGTTAATAGGGTAGACCTCATGTTATGTGTTTTTTACCACAATAAAAAGAAAGGAAAATGAAGTTTGTATTGATGTGACTTGTTCTCGATGAACCCATGTCAGCTCCTGGGGATCATTATTTCCATTTGCAAGTATTCACATCTTATGGAATTGTCTTTATGGAAATGGACTGACATCAAGCTCCCCGTGGTTTTCAAAATTCACTTTCTTCTTTTTGGAAATCAGAATGACACTTGTCCATCTTAACCTTCTATTACCTTTCCTTTCATCTAGAATTTCCTAAAGATTACTTATGGTGGTTTAGAAAATTCATCCGCAAGTTCTCTTAGTACCCTGAGATGCAATTAACCCAGGGCAGAAGATTTGAAATAAATGACAATGGTTAGAATGCTTACTGGCTTTCTTACATGCTACTTACCTATCTCAATTTCCCTCTCACCAATGTTTGGACCCTTTCCAAATCAATGTGCATTCTCTCACAGAGAATGTTTCAAAACAAACTTTTGTAATTTCACTTTCTCTATCTTGCTCACATTACACCAAACAGCAAACCCAAGCTTTTAACAGTACAATTAAAGTAATCAAATGCATGGTACTTTTGATATAAGTTGTAATGATTTATATAAACTTTAAGAATATAGCTATTAAAACTTAAATTTCACTGCTTACTTTTAAATATGCAGCTGCCTCTTGGACAGAAAGTGTTCTCTGACTAGAACTGCCACATTCATGATCTCCTGGAAAGATTAGCATATTATTAATTTTGAATCAGTACTACATTAAACAGAAGAAAACAAATATGATTAATCAAAATACTTTACACAATTATACTTATAATCAGTAAAGAAAGAAGAGCAATATTATTTATATTTTCTAGAAAACAATTCCAGTAAGTAATATAAACAAACAATTATCTTTAGATAAACCACAACCTTTAAATGCATTTCACTCCAAGTAGGAACATGTCTTCCTCTTATATTCCCAACCAAGTTGTTAGCCAGGGTGGGAACATGTCACACCAATGCCTATGCATAGCTCTTGGCACACAGAAGGCCCTCCACAGACGTATTATTATTGAAGGGGGAAAATTCATTGTGCTAACTTAAACACCTATTACTAAAGCTAATAATTCAAGCGTTCAAATAAGTTTGAATCAAAATGTGCATTTTCAGAGTATAACTAAACCTATATTTAGCAAGGGGTGCACATGCTTTAAAAATTATTGTAACACTGATCAACATGGAAATTAGATAGCAGCTTCCAGCTATAATCTGGTTTCTACAAAGGGATGTACTACAGACAAAAGTTTGGAAAACTACATTCTCCTTTTCTTGTAGCTATTTATAAGAAAAGAATCCAAAGCCTTTTCTTTCAGGCTATCAGTGGTTATTAGAGATCAATTATGCTTATACTAAACTTCAATTGTCAGTTTGTTCTACTCTGTTTCTTTCAAGTAGTTTTTAAAAAAATCTTAACATAAAAGTACAAGTTAAAGTAAAATTCTTGACAAATTTGTCTATCATGAAAGCAATCACGTTCCTACTTATCAATTTTGTTCAAGTAGCCAGATTTTAATGGTCATAGCTGTAAAAAGAGAAGAAATACCTATTAGACGAAGTCTTCAAACTTTGTAACGCATCCTCAGTCAGATTCCACAGACCTACAGCAGAGGTCGGCAAACTACAGCCCATAGACCAAATCTGGCCTTCCGCTGGTTTTTATAAATGAAGTTTTATTGGAACACAGCCACACTCATTCATTTATGTATTATCTATGGCTACTTTCATGCCCTAACAGCAGAACTGAGTAGTTGCGACACAGGCGGTCTAGCCTACAAAGCCTAAAAAATTTACTATCAGGCCCCTTCACAGAAAAAAGTTTGCCAAGCCCTGCTCTAGAGGAAGGAATTTATATCTTTAAAAGCACCCCAGATTATGCTGATCTAGCACACTTCATAAAACAATGCTATAGAGACAGCTGTAGAAGCTTGTGGTAGCAACATCAGGAATTCCCAGCTAGAGTATATACTTAACCTATTTCTGGGTGCTACAGCATACCAAATAAATGTTATTAGCTTGCAGTGTATGAATGTGACAGTGTGTCAGCCAATGCAAAGAAGGCTTTTAGTGATATACACAGAATTATGAGCCTAAAAAAACCTGACCATAATTAAGGACCTAAACAAAAAAAATCTAAGATTGGTGAGAGGATGGGGAACTGTCAGGATCCTTACCGCCTCCATTCAACCAGAGAAGTTCCACATTTACCTACTAGACTTCTACCAATGATCTAGTTTCTATAAAGGATCTGCCACATATAAAAGTTTGGAAAACTACATTTTTTTCTTTTCTTGTAACTGTTTATAAGAAGAGAATCCAAAGTCTTTTCTTTCAGACTATATGTGAAATAAGAATATCTAAAAAAAGTTAAAAGGTAATAAAACATGAGCTGCTACTACAGCTTATATATGCTAAACGTGATACCAATTCACCTATAGTATTCTAATTGCAGATATGTTGATACCTGAGAGCTCTCAAAGACTTACTAAGAGCAGAATACGAATAAAATGCAATGAATCAGGAGAATAAATTATAGAATATATTTGCTTTATCCAAGGAAATGACAACTATACAACAACCAAAGGAAAATCTGCACTTTTATATTTAATCTAGGATTTTAGCTAACACATTGCTTACTCAATTCAATTGATGTTTAAGCTTCCAGAATTTTTTGTTACTATTAATGCAATAAAGAAATCTGACTGACTTTAGAATTATATTATATAATACAACATACGTATATAGTTCATCTAATACATATGGCAGGCAAGAAAAAGGCCTTGACTAAATATATATATAAAAATAAAAATCCATATAGGTAATAAAAACTTCTGAAGAGAAAATATTCCACAAACATAACAGTGGACTTGGGAAAAACTGTTTCTACTAATATAGCATGCTACATATGCAAACTAATTTTAAAACATTTTTAGAGACTATGAACGTTAAAACAATTACCTGCAAGCTGTGCCAAACGATCATGAAGCTTGTACAAAGTGTTCATCATAAGATTTTTTTTACTTTCCTAAAATTGAAAGAAATTATTATAAAATATTCAATTCCAAGAAAAAAACACACACCAAATAATAACGTTATTCAAAATGAATTTAAAATCATAGAAGCTACATAATCTGAAAAATTCATATTTAAACAATGGCTACCATATTTTAAAGAAAGCTTAATCTAAGAATCTAAATTAGCACTCTAAATATTTTACTTTCTTGAGGATGATCAGGAAATTGGTACTAAAGTTAGCGCTAAAAAAGGTGTCAGACACAACAAAATCCCCTAGCCACCAAAGCAATGCTCCTAATTCCCCATTACACAATGCACGCTCATGTGTATTGTTCTTAGGAGACTGTTTTCTTCAAGGCTGCCGTTCATTTTTTGTCTTAATCTGACTCAACCACATAGTAATTAGGGAATAAGTATTGACCCTGTGATTTTCCCTCAACCTTTCCTATGCTCCCAAAGTGGCCCTGTATAAATTTATGAACCATTAAAGTGAAACAAACATTTAATGAATATCTACCAAGAGTTAAGAACTGTTCTCAGCCAATCGAGAGACCCAGTGAACAAAATGGTTCCTGTTCTCAAGGGCAAAAAACATATTGTGTTATATTACAGTTGTAAACAAAGTATAATGTAAATACAGAAGAGGGAGGGAGATCCATTTATGGAAGAGAGAATATTTGAGTTGGGTTTCACAGGAAGACTAGAACTGAGCATTCCAGGCAGAAGGAACAGCATAAGCAAAGGTATGAAGGCATAAAAGCACTGGTTATATTTCCTATATAACGAGCAGCCTACTGTGACTCAGCAAACTACTGGAAAAGTAGTTTGGGATCAACTGCTAGAGAGCCCTAAATACCTAGACAAAGAGTTTGACCTCATTCTGAAAGTTTAGGAGGAGGAAAGTAAAACAGACTTGTGCATCAGGAATATTACTCTGACCATATGAAAGGAGACGAGAGAGGAGACTACCGCAACGTCTAAGCACCCTGCCAAGTAGTCTAAAGCAGTGAGACCCCCAATTGAAGAGCAATTAAATTAAGAGGGACCAACAGAAGCGATGGGGGAGGGGAGGTAAGGAGAGAGGGTAATTATAGCTTATCATACTATTTGAAATAAACTCATGACTCATGAGGGGGCTGTGTCTTTATTATTTCCTTTCTTCCTGAAGTGTCTAACAAAACAGGATTACTGGATGAATCTGACCAGGAGCAAATTCAGACAGGATATAAAAAGCTGGGAAAGTAACATTTATACGCCCAATGACATGTAATCTCACCCATTTATATTTGCATGCTGTATGTTCAGGGACGGAAGACACAAGTTTGCACACTATGGGTGGCATGCTTTTGTCAATGCAGCTTTAATCAGTGACACTAGGAAGAAGAAAATTCATCTAAGGCTCCTCAATGCTCCAGCAGAGTCCCCGGTTTGAAGCAAGATGGTTGATACAGATAAATGACATTCTTTCAGCTGATTACTTGCCTTTCCACCCTTTTGCTTCTTTCCTCCCAACTCTGCCTCAACCAGATTCTGAATCCAGTCCTTACCTACACAAGCTTAAAAATCCAAACTGCAAAAACCAGACTTCAAAAAGTAACTGCAGGGGCTGAAATCCAGGATTCTGAAAGCTATGCACTCGTGATATATTAAACCACAAAATTGTTTTCAATACATATGTTCAATATAATAGGATGAGGAGTTCCAATGACAGTGTAGCTTGCAGACTTGATATATAAAACCAAGGTAAATCTGATTAAGTTCTGGTATTAAAGAAGCTGAGAGTTTTGAAGTTTGTTTCCTCCTTTATCTGGAAAAGAGATTTCCTTTTTGTTTTATACGTCCTGATCATGCCCATCCCCACTCCCCTTTCAAAAACTGCCCCCTCCTCTTTCAAATCCAAAAATTTGACACCTGTCCTCTGTGATTACATGTTTAATGAACATCAGAGGCCTGGGAATAAACTTCATCTTTTGATTCACAGATATTAACACTAGACTAGATAAGCAGAAGAAATAACAAGACCTAATTAGATGTACCTGGATCTCATACTGAATGAGATAACATACACAACGTCACATACTCAATGGCAATTTATTCAAAATGATCATCTATACATTGCAAGGGTTTCAAGTGCCATCCGTATGATCAACTAAATTATGATCTAAATAGATTTTATGGAATATGTTCATGTGAACAAATCAATTTTGAGAAAGAAATAGAAAGGCTTTGGTTCAATTATCTTCAGCACCACTGTGCTAAACTAGAAGTAAATCTGAAAAGCATGTAAATCAAATTTTGAAGTTACTTTCCTATAGAAACATACTGGTTTATAGTTTTATTATAGACTTCTTCCAGTCTGACTGCTTTTCAGATTGTCTCCTAACATTCAGCTTGAAATGTGTCTAACTACTGGCTTCCCTAATCACCCTAAAAACAAGTTAAAGATCTTCATAAACCCATATTTAAAGTTAGCCTTCAAATAACCTTTCATTAAACAAAAATAATTTTATAATTTGAAATATCTATCTTCTAATTGTCTGTTTTAGTAAAGCCAGATTTTCTTTTAGTAACACATATATCATTTTCTGAAGCAAAGTTCTCATTCTTGGGGGAAAAAATCAAACTGTAGGTGACTCTAACAAATTTCTCATACATTGTCACCTTTAAATATTTCCCTCTTCTATCCTCAGCCAATTTTCTCCTCAAGGACGTTTTCAATTGTTTGCATTAAGTCTCCGATTAAATGATAATAATGGACTTTAAATACTTGGCATGATGCTTGGCACAGAATAGCACTTAACAGAAGTGAATTGCTATTATCTTCATTACAATTATTTCTATTATTTAGAGGTTCAGAACTTCAGTTTCCCCCATGGGAAAAATTATACAGAAGAAAATAAAGTCTTGTATTTCCAATGTTCAGTGAGTATATTATACAAATTTAAATTATAATGCCAGTAGCAGTGTTATATTTAATACTGTAACCGATAGTGTAACTTTTTTTAAAACAAACATCACCTCAATAGGGTATTACTAAAAATAATCATTACAAAGTCCCACTCTAACAATCTAAAGTAATATTCTGTGGATCTGATTACACATTATTACACATCCTTCAGCACAGTAAATAGTGTTTTCTATATAGGTCTATATTACTGTCAATTCCCATAATAAAAAAATTAACTAATTGTGTATTATAAGCTCAAATAT
Organism: Tapirus indicus; assembly: GCA_031878705.1. Classification (NCBI taxonomy): domain Eukaryota; kingdom Metazoa; phylum Chordata; class Mammalia; order Perissodactyla; family Tapiridae; genus Tapirus; species Tapirus indicus. The sequence goes on along the minus strand of CM062918.1, from coordinate 149,833,483 downwards.
CTTAATCTTTGAAATGCCTATAATGATGGTAAGTGAAAAATATTTTCATGTGAGTAAAATTTAGGTTAAAATTAATATTACAGATCCTTTAAAAAGAAAAGGAATCGTAAATAGGTAGCCTAAATGCTATATTTCTTTCTAAATCCTTTGCCTCCCTGGTAGTTGAATAGGCATGCCAATGAGCAAAAGCTCCAAAGAGAGACAAGACAAGGGCCAAGAGGACAAAAAATGCTAGGGTCTCCAACAACTTAAGGAAACAGGCATATTTTTAAGGGTAAGACCAGATCCCCAGACAGCAGGCCGCTGCCATTTCACTTGGCAGTTGGTGTTTACCTTAAAGTGATAAACTGGTCAGCTCTCAGGAGAAAAATCTGTGTCAGATTTTATTATACTATAATTAAGGAATACTCAAAATAAGAAAATTTATTGCTTCAGCCTAAAAGAACCTTTAAAATTACTATTTTTTAGTTGACAGTTATCCTAATACTTTTATCACATAAAACAGGAGACAAAATATCATTATTATGATCTTTTACTTACTTGTATTTTTCCAAATGTTTCATCAAAGGGGTTTTTTACTATCAAGAAAAGAAAAAAAGAGAACTATTAGCATCATTGAAGAATGAGAATTAGAGGCTCCCTAACAAGCCCTCTGAAGTGACAGCATGTACTTTGCTAAAACGGAGTGTAAACATGTAAACAAACTGATGATAATAAAGGTCGGAAGTAATTTTTCAGACTTACTATACTTACCATTCTCACTTTGAATTTGTGGTTTTCTCTGTAATAATTGAGAGTAGGTGCCCTAGTGTCAGAATGGCTGGGGTCAAGTCCCAGCTCCATCACCTACTAGCAACGTAACCTTGAACTAACATCTCTTAGCCACTCTAAGTTGTGGTTTCCTCTTCTATACAGGAAGGCTGTAACAAAGATACCTACCTTATACAGTTGAGAGGATTAAATGAGATAAACCACATAAGATGCTTGGCATCGTATCAAACACTTAACACATGTTACCTACTATTGTTACTATTAATGACCGCATCATTTGTTTCCACCTTAACTTGGTTTCTCTTCAAAATATAAACTAAAAGCAGTTACCACTTGAAGAAATCCATAAGATGCTTTAAAACTGAATAATTCACTTATAATTCTGACTTCTAATGATTAAAAAAAAACCTTCCTAATCCTTGCTAACATCTGGAAAAGTGGCAAGAAACAAATATACAGATCAAAGTAGCTAACAATTAAGTCTCAGCATTAAACAACTTTGTACTTCCGATAAATAATATATTATAAGGAAAAGATTTACCACTTTCCATCCAACATCCCTACACTCAGCCCCCCAAAAGATACAAACAAGTTTATGGCTGAATATGTAGCATCTCTCAAGGTTATTTTTTAGAATCTCCTCCTTACCATCTATTTTAAAATTACATGCAAAAATATTCAAAGCTTTCAGATAGGTGGATCTCTATAATCCAGGTCACAACCAATACTGACTGAGCCTACAAAGCAGTTCACACTGACCAGGTTTCCTTTCTGAGGTGCTTTTCTATTTTTATTTGAGAAAACAGGAAGTCCCATAGGAACCAGGAACTGCCTGATTCTAAGAAAGTTCATGTGTGAGACCAGTTTAACAAGGTACAATAAAAAAGCAAGGGAAAAAATGTACCCTGCTCTCATCTAAAGGATTATGCGAATGGATTTTTAGACATTTTTCTTTGCAGCAACGGGGTTTTAATGCTGGGAAAGAAAAATTTTGAAAAATATAAGATCAAAAGTACTCAATAGGGGAAGAGGAAAAAGAAATAATGTGGCTTAAAGATTAAATAAAATATTAATCAGAACACACTTGGACCAAAAAGTTGCTTTTTAATAACATTTATTTTTATTAATGTAAAATTTGAACAACTTAAGTTATATTTAGTTCAATATACTACTAAAAATGCATTGTCAATCTACTTAAAATAAATTAGTCAAACAATATTTTATTTACTCCTTAAAGAATTCTAAAAAATATTAAAACATGCAATTCTAAAAAACAGGTTTTAATGTCTACAAAGAAAAGCCATGATAGCATTACTTTTTGACTGTACACAAATTTTTTTGTCGAGATTATTAAATGGAAAACTAGCTCTTCAAGTATCTCTCCAAAGTATGACTGTAGATGGTAGAAATTCCCCACCAGACTGCGCTACTGTGAGGGTCCACGTGTCATTCATATTTGTATGCTGGACCCGAGCATAGTCCCACGTGCAGCGAGAGCTTGAGAAGTGCTGGCTGTGCTGTCTGGACTACATCCACCCTTCTGTATGTACTCTGTGTGTTAACACTGAAGCCAGAGTTCAGGTCTGCAGGCGGCTGGGGAAGGGGATGTTCGTGCACAACTGGGGAGGGAGAGCGACAGGATAACAAGGAGAAAGTCAAGGAGCTCTTGAAGAGTAATTCTTTTGAAAAACGCTGCTCTGCACTTTGTATCTTTCTAGATTTCTGCCTCTTGTCTAATGGGCTAAGACACCCAAGAGTATAACATTCTACAAAGCCAACAGTATACTTTCCATCCTACACACCTTCTGTTAAAGAAATTTCCCCCAATTTCCTATGACAACTGTCATCTATTAAATTAACAGACAGACCAATTAAATTAACAAGTTAAAACGTAGCCTTGAGGTTAAGTTTTAGAAAGGACACTCCATCTAAGAGCAATTTTAACAAACCAAAAGCCCTCAAATTTCTAAAAGAAGCATCTTTATACATCTAACTTTTCTTCCCCCAAATCATTTCAGTATTTCTAACACCACATCAGTATCTTTTACCTCATCCAAATTACCTTCAATCTTTAACGGAAACAACACATATTGTTAACCCCAGTGAAAATATTCCTCCCTCCCCTGCCAACTAGGCAATTGTAGAGAAAAAACCACATTCCAAAAGCATCCCACAGCAAAGAACTGCCACCTCATTCATCAGTCCCTTTTCTAGGGAAGAACCTTAGAGTAAATTAGAGTTCTTATTCTTTATCCTAAAGCAATGATAATGTCAAGCTGGTATTTCAAACTTTACCCTTCTATCACCTAAAAGGCAGAATCTTGAAGCCATTTTAGACCTACTACTGTCCTCCTCTATACCCCATACCCCCAATAGCTTCTCATCACTGCTCTTTCTCAAATTCTTCTGGTTTGGCCACTTCTTCAATTTTCTTGTTTAGATTCTTTCAAACCTCAAACATACCAAACTTTCTTTGTAAACATCCTTAATATTTTCACTCCTCTTTAAACTATCCTAATGATTGTAAAAGTCAAATTCCTTAAAAAAACAAATTAATTATACTACTAGACCCCTCAAAATCATCCAATGATTTCCCATCACATTTTGCTTCAAGGAACGAATTCTAATCTTGTGATAATTTCCTAGTTACTTATGAACACATTGTTGACTCTTCCTCTCCAAATCTTTCTCTCTCTCACATCAATTTCAAAAATGTTACTAGTTTTACTGATCCTTGTCAAATGTAAACTTATTTTCATTCTAAGCTGAAATCAAATTTATCAACCATCATGAATTCACAGATAAAAAGGAAAAAAATGAAGTATATCAACTTATAAATGTATTCACAAAGTATATGTTTAATGTTGACCAAATAAATTGATGGTCTCCTCAGAAGGGCTCCATTTTGGTCACTCAATAGCAGTAGAGGGAAGAAAAGTCTGTAGTGACCTAAGTCCTTTTATAATTCACAAAGAAAGATAAAATTTATTCATTTAACAACTATTTATTGAGTACTTTGTGCTAGGCACCAGAAATGTGGCAGTGAATAAAATAAGAAATATCCCTGCCCTCAAGGAGCTTATGTTCTAGAGAGGTTAGAAGAAACAATGAACAAATACATTTTAAAAATATATAGTACGGGGGGCCGCCCGGTGGCGCAGAGGTTTAGTCCGCGCTTGGCAGCCCGGGGTTCGCGGGTTCGGATCCTGGGCGCCCGCCGACGCACTGCTTGTCAAGCCATGCTGTGGCGGCGTCCCACATAAAGTAGAGGAAGATGGGCACGATGTTAGCCCAGGGCCAGTCTTCCTCAGCAAAAAGAGGAGGATTAGTAACAGATGTTAGCTCAGGGCTGGTCTTCCTCACAAAAAAAAATATATATATAGTACGTCAAATGGTTCTAAATGCTTTGAAGGTAAAACAGCAGGAATGGTGCTTGACATGTGAGGGAGGGAAGCCAATACTAAATAAGATGGTCAGAGAAGGCTATGCTAAGAGGACTGCATTGTATAAAAACCTAAGAGCAGAGGGAACAAGCCATGTGGATACTGGAAGGAAGAGGTTTACGGATAGAAAGAACAAGAAGTGTACAGGCTGTGAAGGGGTAGCATGCCTATCATATTGCTCCTGGAAATGGAGTAGAGTGGATGAGAGTGCAAATAGCAAAAATGAAGTCAAACCAGTAAGATCATTTAAGGGGGTCAGTAGGTACAAACAATGTAGGAGCTTGAAAACTTTTATATATTACTCTTGAGTGAGAAACCTCAGAGAATTGGAAGCATGTTATCTGGTTTATGTTTTAGAAGAAAGGCACACGTATTAAGGTGTGGGTCACTCTCTTGATTAAGTTTAAGACTCCTAAGCATTTAGAAAATGATCTGGGGGCTGGCCCAGTGGCATAGTAGTTAAGTTCGTGCACTCTGCTTCAGCAGCCTGGGGTTCGCAGGTTCAGATCCTGGGCGTGGACCTACACACTGCTCATCAAGCCATGCTGTGGTGGCATCCCACATACAACATAGCGGAAGATTGTCAACAGATGTTAGCTCAGGGCCAATCTTTCTCACACACACACACACAAAATCTGTTATTCACGACCCAGGAAAACCAGGGAAATAGTACATTCAGGGTGCTTTCCTTCTGCTTTCTCTGGATCAGCACAGGCAACTTCAGTCAGCCTCAAGATTTTTCTGTTCTGAATACCTGAAACTACTATCAATCATCAGTGTACAAAAATATTCTGCCAGGAGGAAGTGAATAAACATTTTTCTAAAAAAGACATACAAATGGCCAACAGGTACCTGAACCGGTGCTCAACATCACTAATTATCAGGGAAACGCAAATCAAAATCACAGTGAGACATCACCTCACGCTTGTTAGAATGGCTATCCTCAAAAAGACGAGATAAGTGTTGGTGAGAGTGTGGAGAAAAGGGAACACTTGTGTACTGTTGGTGGGAATGTAAATTGGTGCGGTCACCATGGAAAACAGCGTAGAGATTCCTCAAAAAATTAAAAATAGAACTACTATATGGTCCAGCAACCCCACTTCTGGGTATATATCCAAAGGAATGAAAACAGGATCTCAAAGAGATATCTGCACCACCATGTTCACTGCAGCATTATTTACAATAGCCAAGATATAGAAACAACTGAACAGTCCATCAACAGATGAATGGATAAAGAAGGTGCAGTATATATATACAATGTAATATTATACAGCCATGAGAAAGAAGGAAATCCTGCCATTTGCAACAATATGGATAGACCTTAAAGGCATTATGCCAAGTGAAATAAGTCAGACAAGGATAAATACTATATGATATCACTTATATGTGGAATCTAAAAGAAAAGCTAAACTTTATAGAAACAGAGAGTAAAATGGTGGTTGTCAGGGGCTGGGGGAAATGGGGAGATACTGGTCAAAGGGTAAAAACTTCCAATTAGAAAATTAACAAGTTCTGGGGATCTAATGTACAGTATGGTGATTATAGCTAATAATAGTGTATTACACAAGTTGCTAAGAGACTAGATCTTAAATGTTCTTACCACAAAAAAGAAATGGTGATTATGTGACAGGATGGAGGTGTTAGCTAATGTTATGGTAGTAATCGTTTTGCAATTTATAAATGTATCAAATCAACATGTTGTATACCTTAAACTTACACAATGTGATATGTTAATTATATCTCAATAAAGCCGAAAAAAAAATTCTGCCAGGAAGGCCCTGAGCCTTTGATTTTTCTGGTCTTCTTCAAGTTTGAATGCTTTTCCTTCTGCTTCATTCTGTCGTCAAGGTCCAGTTTGCAGCTCTGCTACAGTCAGAGGATGCCTAGCCACTGCAGCTCATCGTGACCTTCCTCTTCTCAGAACCCCTATGTATTTACTCTCAGTATCTTCATTACTTTATATCATAGTTTATTTGTAGTTTGTTTCCTTCACCAACGAGACTGCAAAATCTCTACCTATCTCAATGTCTTGCAGATACTGGGTGATACATACTGAACAAACAGAAGCTTGAAGGCATACTGCAGTCTCCTAGAACAGTTTCACCAATGCCAGAGGGGTACTATAATCCTGATCACTCTACAACCTTCTCCTTTGAATGAAAAGGAAATTATATTTATTGAGTTCTTGGTATGTTCCAGGAATACTGATGCCATGTACTCAGGTGGTAGCTCATTTCATCCTTATACCACTATTTTAGAGCAGGTATTACCCTTATTTTTATGGAAACTGATGCATGATGAGGTTGGGTTGCTTCCTTGAGGTAAATGCAGTTTAAAAAGGTGGGATTCAAACCTATGTCTGACTCCAAAGCCTACATTCCTTTCATTATAGAAAAAACTACAGAAAATACTTGTTCTATTTGATTCAAGAAAAGCATTCTTCTCTAGAACTTTCAGATTTGTAATCATTAAACTTATCATCTCCTTATGATGTAATGCATGAAAAATGCCCAAAATGGGGATAAGGAGGAAAAGACACTGCTGTTGGAGAATATACTGTTGTCTCTTAGTTGAGGAAAACGCTTCAAAACCAAGTTCTCTAATTGTAGTCCAGGAAAAGACTTTCCATGATATATCAAAATATAAAGTGTCCCAGGACCACCATGGGCAGCATTAATCACTCCCCTTCTCTCTGCTGCCACGGCACTTTGTTCCTAAGACTGCTATAAAACTTACCACAAGGCATCAGTTTAAAAAAAAAATCATAATTTTCTGATTTAGTACAATACCATATCTAAACAACATTTTGGCTTCATCTTCCAACATAAGACATTCACAAACATATATCAAGTGCCTACTATGTGCTGGGCATTATGCTAGTTGCAGGAAATTAAAACATACAAGCCCTGTCCTCAAGAAGGTCAGTCTAGAGGGCAGTAACTTTGCAGACATGCACTTTCAAAGGCAGTCTCATAATTCTAAAACTCTATGACCTTAAGGCTAGGTTTTAGTCTTTGGAAACTTCAAGTCATCTAGGCAAATTCAGTTGCCTAAATGACCAATTATCTCTCTGAGTTGTACCTTTTGTAAACAGACATTCAAATTCTCAAATCCCATCTTTTAGCATTAATGGTTTAAACAGAGCATAATTATATGTGAAGAAGTCAGGGGTGGGGGGCAAATGTTTCCAACAGCTGCAGAACACTGCACCTGTGTGGCAAACACTTCTGCATTTCACCATTAGCCAGACGGATCTAAAAATGGACAGGGTAAACAAGACAGTACATTCTTTTGCAACACAGCATGTTGCCCATTTGTTCTCTGAAAGTTCTCCAATTGTTTCATGGCTCTATTAAATATACAGTCATTCTAAAACACAGAACAGTTCACTTTAAGTATACTTAATAAATTACTGTGAATATTGAGATTAAATCAGCAATAAAAATGGACAAAGTTTTATGGACAAAAACTGTCTACTATAAAACCTGCCCAAGGTAAACTCTTGTACCACCCTTTTTCTACTTATAAATCACCTTTCCATTTTAATCCCACCTACCTATCTGGATTTACAGAGATACAGACCTAGATGGGGGTAATGAGGGAAAGAGAAGGGAAGGAGAGCAAAATCTCAAAAGCTTCTCCACTTCTCATATCCTATAGGGCTCCCACCTTTTCACTTGCCCTGGTTTAAGAGAGGTGACAATCCCAAGAGCCTTAACTGTGGGTATCAAAGTACTAAGAACATAATGAAAACTAAAATAATGTGTCCAAGGAAATAAAAGGTTAAAACCCATAATTAAATTGGCAATAGCCTTATTATTTAGTTGGTTCTTATTCTTTATTCTCTATATGACAAAGAACACTACAGTCTGTTTCAACTGTGTGGTCACATTTGCTCACCATAAAAATGAAGATTCCCTGGGGGGGAAATGATAACAGACTGTAATTGAAATTTTTGTCTTTATTCAAGCACTAATTTCACATTATAATTGTACTCCAAGTTTGGGATCTCTGTAACAAAAGCCGAAAGAAAGACTTCTAACCATAGATTGTTCAACAAGTATTTATGGAGCATAGTCTATACACTGCATTCTGAGAACATGCTGCGTAAGGAGCAGTGGAGATAAATGAGTAGCTATGATACATAACAATCAATACCACCTTAGAGTTTAGTATAGAGTGCTTTAAGAATTCAGGAAGGGGCAAATAATTTCTGCCCAAAATAAATTTGAGCCTTAAAAATAAATCAAGAGTAACAAAATGGAATGAACTACTGGAAAATGCAACATCGACAAATCTCGAAAACAACATGCTGAGTAAAAAAAGCCTCACAAGAGTATTGTATGAATCCACTTATATGAAGTTTTAGAACAGGCAAAACTACATGATGGTGAAAACATGAGGACAGTGCTGGAGTACTAACTGGGCAGGAGGAAACTGGGAGGTGAAGGTAATGTTCTGTGTCTGCAGGGATTTAAGTCACACAGCTGGACACGTTTGTCAAAACTCACCTGATGGCACACTAAAGATTTGTGCATCTGATTATGCAAATTTTACCCAAAAAAAAAGAAACCTCACTCTAGTTAATAATATGCACAAAGTATGTAAGGGTGCAGTATCCTGTCTTCAACTGACTTTGAAATACATTTTTTAAAAAGACAGAAATGATGAATGGATAGAGTGACAGATAAGACATATAAAAAAGCAAATACTGAAAATGTTAACTGCAGAAACGAGGTATGGGTATATGAGTGTTCAGAGCATAGTTCTTTCAATTTTCTGTTTGAAATTTTTCATACTAAAATTCTAGGAGAGGAAAAATATAAAAAAAACAACAAAAAATATTTGCTGATGGTGCTAAAATCCTATCAGAGAACTGGTAACAGATCACTTTGATACCTAGACACATTAGGTAAAAACCTAATTATTATTATTCTTTTATGCTGAGGAAGATTAGGCCTGAGCTAACATCCATGCCAACCTTCCTCTACTTTATATGTGGGACACCACCACAGCATGGCTGGTAAGTGGAGTAGGTCTCCTCCCAGGACCTGAACCTGTGAACCTGGGCTGCCAAAGCGGAGCATGCGGAACTTGAATCACTCAGACACAGGGCTGGGCCCATAAAACCCTAATTTTAAAAGCTGCAGCTTACTGTACAAGAAAAAACATGTTTTTCCTTCTAATTCCATCTAGATTCTTGACAAACTGAAAATTGAAAAAGAAAAGTTCCTCTTCTTTTGCAAAACACTAGAAGAGTTATTGTAATGTAAAGGTGTTTTGTTTCAGAAAGACCTGCTTAATATAGTCTTATATTTTAAAATTCATATAATTTACATTTACAAATAAGATTTTGTGTGTGTGTGTGTGTGAGGAAGACTATCCCTGAGCTAACATCTGTTGCCAATCCTCCCCTTTTTGCTGAGGAAGACTGGCCCTGGGCTAACATCCGTGCCCATCTTCCTCTACTTTATACGTGACGCCGCCACGGCATGGCTGACAAGCAGTGCGTCGGCGGGTGCCTGGGATCCAAACCCGTGAACCCCAGGCTGCCAAAGCGCGAACTAAACTGCTGTGCCACCGGGCGGCCCCTACAAATAAGATTTTAAGTTATCTTTTTCACTAAAATTATGTCAGAAACTTGGCATATAGGAAAACAACCAAAATATAGGAGCTTGTATCTAGTAATTTTCAAAAAGTAAATGTTTCACAAACATTCAAAATTATTTTCCAACATGCTTAACCTATTGATTTGGAGGTAATTCACCTACCAATGATTTTCCAAGACTGGCTTCATTTACCTAAAATAAAATTATTACTAAATTGGGAAGGTAGATCACTAGCAATTCAAGAAAATATCAAAATATTACACATTTAAAAGACTTTAATGATAGTCTATTTCCTCCAAAAGCGAACTCTGATATCTTAACAGAGCATCCATAACTCAAAGAATATTTGATAGAATTGATTACTGAATCTGACTAGTAACTAAAATTGAAGTTGCCATTCAAAAAATGTTTAACCCAAGAGAAGACTTTTAGACTTTAAGAAAATATCAACAGCTTACTTGAAGATAAAATATAAAGTTAATAATGAATCTCTCCCCATCCTAACACATACCCCTAAGTCTTAGTGGCTCAAAACTCCAGAGGGAAACGATTAGGCTGCTGCCTCCATCTAATTTTGTCAGCTCAAGACACTCCTGTAGTTTACCCAGTGTTGCGAGTAAAGGCAGTATAAGAACACCTTTAAAGACAAAACAATATGTCTACTTAAATTATGGGAGCTTTATCTTACTACATTGCTCATGGTCCAAAAGTTTGAGTGATCTGCTTCTTCATTATTTTCACAGATCTCTTCTTGAAAACTATTTTTGCACATATGCCAGTTAAAGAATTATGCTACTGCATGGTGACAAGTGAATGGAAAAATAAAAGCAAGTCGACCCACAAAGGTTAGATACAAATCTATAAATAATACCAGGCATCTGTGCAACAGAAAACTTGGCACCCAAAGGAATTTATGCTAATGCAATACTGTAATTTATTAAACATGATGACAGCTCACTATATTAAGAGATTTTAAACATTAACTGTTACACACTAGAGACTGGCTATAACATTTCCTCAAGGTTTACACTGCCAAGAATATAAGTAAAACTGTGTTATAACAAGGTCTGTTCTGAAAGAAGATTGCGAAATGAGAATTTGGAGATCCAAAAGGGATCTGTGATACACTGTAGGACATATCTCCAGTGCAATGCAATAAAGCAGCATGCATTTCCCACACAGATAAATACAAGAGATCTACTTAGTAACATTCTCTATTACAATGCATGTGTTAAACATTTTAAATGACTATAGATAATAAATACCACCACCAGTTTAGTTTTGTGTAGCACAGACAATATGCAAATAAGAAAACTGGAAAGAGAAAAGCTGCAGAGCAATGAAAAGGTGAATAGAACTAAAAAAACAAAAACTAAATGATAGTAGTTCTCTTTCCATTCATTAAATGGGGATAAGGAACACAGCTCTGATAAAAGGGAAAAAGGCATTATAAGTATAGACAAAGCACAGAGATTGAAGTAGGACCAAAACAAACATATAAATTCAATTTGGAGCTAAAAAGGAAATCACTGTCATTGACTTTATGAGCAACATGCTTAAAAGTTATATCCTGACTTTTAGCTCTGGAAGAAACTAGACAGAAATGAAGTCATTTGGGAAACAGAGGAATTTAAGTATGTCATCATTAGGTCAAAAACAAAACCACTGGATAAAACAAAATATAAGCAGTTACAACTTGCTGTAAACTAGGCTAAATAAGACCTTTTTTGTTGGTTATAATATATGGAACCTTAAGAGTAAAACCCATGCTTTCACATGAACACAATGGACAGAAAGTACAACATACATTGGGATCATAGCAGCTTTTCACCTAATGTCTACTTCTAACTTCTACAACTTCTACTTGTAGCAGAGCGAGAGAATACTAATAAATATGCGTGAATGAATGCTAAAAAAATCATTCTATTGGCTGTTATGGTCAATAAGCATGTGCCCTAGACAAACCTTGAGACGTGGACAGGACAATGCTATTCCCTCAGCTGCTTTCAGTTTCCATGTGGCTCTCACTGTGAATACTCCAAACATTGAGTATGATTTTAATGTTTAAAGATGTACTATGGTCCTTAATGCTTCATCAGGTATTAAAACTGTCTATTCTTACACTGGAGGAAAAAAAAGTCCCCTTTTTGAGAGACCATATGGCATCCTCTAAATCTAGGGGGCTTTTCAATGGCATTTTTCACCATGCTTAATTTGTGCTTTATGCTCTGACTTCAAAAACCTAACTTCGTAGAACTACTATATACTACAGTTGGAAATTTCAACCTGTCAATAACACAACAGTTTTCTGAACCAAGTAAATTAAACTGATGCTTTATTAATACCCATTTAGTAAACATTCAAGGGATCTTAAAACTCCCAAATCATGACTATTTCCTCACATACCATCTCTTATTTGTTAAATTCTGTTCAAAAAGTATTTCTGAGCAATCAAAAACCAGGTGCTAAAGAGTACAAAGATGAAAACTCATAGCACCTTCCCAAAGGCAGCCGATAGTGCAGCAATTCTCACTACTTTGGAGAGTCAGAAACCCTTTTGAGGAATCAATAAAATCTCTGGACCCTCTCCCCAGAAAAATGCACACACATTCAAAAACCTGCATATAATTTCAAAGAGTTACTACTGTTCATTTGCAGTCCATTTATGGCCTCTTTAAGATTCATGGACCACTGGGGTTAGGAACTCCTGGTCTAGTAGAATATACGACTTTTTTTAAAGGAGGAGGTGGGAATAGTTCCAAAGGAAATTCAAAAACAAATACACAAGATGAGGAGCCGGCCCGGTGGTGTAGCAGTTAAGTTTGCGCTTTCCGCTTCAGTGGCCAGGGTTCCCTGGTTCGGATCCTGGGTGCAGACCTACTCATTGCTCATCAAGCCATGCTGAGGAGGCGTCCCACATAGAAGAGCTAGAAAGACCTACACCGAGCATATACAACTACATACTGGGGCTTTGGGGAGAAAAAAGAAAGAGGAAGATTGGCAACAGACGTTAGCTCAGGGCCAGTCTTCCTCAAAAAAAAAAAAAACACACAAGATGATAACAAAACCATGCAGACAGTATAGTACAGGGACAAAGATCCCACATCAGGAGTCAGATTATCTGTATTTAAATCTTGTTTCTGCTACTTACTGACTTTGGACAAGTTTCCTAATCTCCCTAAGCCTCAGTTTCCTCATCTAAAGGGAATGATAATAATACCTGGCTCTTAGGATTGTTTTAAGAATTAAATGAAATGATGAATGTAAAATTTAGCATACTACCGAGACAGAGGCACATGCACAAGTAGAGACCTAGATTCCCTTGAGTTGAACTGATTCCCAAAGTCTCTACAGTCCCAGTCCACATACATCCTGAGAGTAAACCCTCAGTTTCTTAAGACTGTCTTGACCAAAAGAGCTCAACTGAAATATCATCTTCTCTCAAACACCATTGCCCAAAGTAGCTAGTGACTTCTAAAACGTCCTTAAACTCTAAGATGATCTTATGTGGCAAAAATGATTCTATGTTTATCTGCTTTTCTTCATTCAGTGTGACTTCCCTTCCCCCAGAAGCAGGATTTATTAACAGAAATAGACCGAAAGAGAAGCACGGCAACAACCCTGTAATGAATTGGTGGAAAAAGGTCCTGTAAATTAAAGCACAGATAACTGTAGTTATTTACATTCATATGTCTGCTCTAGTTAGCAGACTGATTTGCCAGAATTTTGATTTAGTATTTTAAGCTGTTTATTCCTTGCTTTTTTCAAAGTGTACACCCTACTACAGGCTATTTAATCTTGCTTTTTAAACATCAAAATCCATACACCACGTGTATGGATTTTTATTTATTTAACTCCAGTACTTGTATGTTTCTTCAGCACTAGCAGTTACTGATGAACCTCAGTATCTTTATTCCACATTATCATCCCTATAGAATTTATTAACCAAAAGAGAATCTTAAAGAAAATAGAAAGTGTTTGCTTAAAAAAATAAAATAAAATAAGCAATCTAAACCAATAGAATGTTATACTCCTGTCTGTAAAAATGCATTGGGACTAATATTCTGCCTACAGCAAAATCCAGGCAACGACACTAAACCACCCTAGTTTCTCTCATTTTCTAACATAAATATTATAGAATCTTTCAAAAGGTATTAAATAGTTTCAAAGTAATTGGGTGATATTTTTATCCTTTCTTTCTTGAACGACTTGGTATTAATATAACTGTTTTATATTAATTTCAACCTAGTACAATTTAAAAAATTTAAATTAAATAAAAATTTTTCTTTCAGTAGTGCTTACTTCTGGAGGTGTGTCACTTAGATGAATGAAAAGTATCTCTTCACACTGAAAGGCAGTGGGATAAAATGAAAATAAAATCTCTGAAGCAAGAAATACTAGCTCCAACATTTATGACTTGTGATCTTAGGCAAGTTACCTCTCTGGTACTCTAGTAAGCTAATGTAAAACGGGATGTTTTGTGACTATGTGTAGCAATACTTAGTAACAAATCTTAGCTTTTTCTTCTTTTCCTAATCCTAGCACGAAATAAAAAAATAGCACTCAGTTTACAAAATAATACAATATACCAGTACTCCATTCCTTATTTGTCTCTGTCATGGAGCTACTGGAAAGAAATGACAGAGTTCTTAGAAAATCTGTGAGTTAGGAAGAGACAAGGCAAGACCCCCAAGGCAAGGCTCTCTGCCAAAAATCTTTCATAATGTCTGAATTTTTCACTAACTGCCAAAAATTTCACTAATCAGAGAGAGAATCGGGGTTAATAAAAATCTTGTATTTGAAGTACAATCACCTCTGAGAAGATTAAAGGGCTTTTACCACTTGGTAGGTTGGTCAGTCAGTCATTTAAACATTACAACCGATTCCCCAACATTCACTGTGAATGTCTTAAAAACAAATTCTAAAATATAACCAGTATATATAATTTCCTGATAGCATGCTTTAAGCAATGGTTCTCCACTTCTTACGTAAAAGGACCTCTTCATTTATATCAAGATGTTCAGATCACCACCATAGTATTTTCAGTATAACAAAATTCTACCACGAAAAATTTTTTGTATCCTATTCATAGCAGTACTGATATACAGTTTAAAAATAATAGCACAATATGAGAGGGGCAAATCATTTGTTAGGTCCTCAGACAATAAATACTTTGTAATGGGTGTAGCTCCCAAAATGTTTTCAGCCCCTAAGTTGAGAAGTAGTGACATAAATTCTAACTAGAAAATGCAGGCAACCCAACTACAACACACAGATGAAGGATGATTTAGAGAGGGTGGGCTAAGCTCTGATACCATATCAGTTCAATCCTCACTAAAAATAATCACATTATCAAATTTTATCCTAAATTAAATCAAATACTTTTATTATCAGAATTCTACAATATTGTGAATTAAACCCATTCAAATGGCTTTCCCTAACATTTAGCTAAAAGGAGCTGAACTGAGGGAATAAAAGGAGTTGGGATTTGGTCAAGGGGAGGGCATGTGAAGGAAGAATGCAGTACAGTACAATAGTTAGAGGATGAGCTTTCAAGAAACATTGCTAGGATTCAACCAACAACATAACTCTGGAACTCCCCTCTGTGACCTCTAACCTTGGACAAAGTGATTAAACCTAATCCTCCATTACGAACACCTCATTTGTAAAATTATGTAAAAAATGCTTAAGAAGATTAAATGTTTACACTTGCCAAGCACCCAATAAATGGACCTGCTATTTATTATAGCTCATTATGCTAAGTGAAATCAATCAGATAGAGAAAGACAAGTACTGTATGATCTCACTTGTATGTGGAATTAAAAAAAAAAAAAGAACTCATAGATACAGAGAACAGAATGGCAGCTGCCAGAAGTGGGGTCGGGGTGTGTGAAATGGGTGATGGTGGTAAAAAGTACAAATTTCCAGTTATAAGATGAATGAGTCCTGGGGATGTAAGGTACAGCATCATGACTCTAGTTAACAACATTGTATTGTATATTTGAAAATTGCTAAGAGAGTAGGTCTCAAAAATTCTCATCACAAGAAAAACAAATTGTAACTATGTGTGGTGATGGATGTTAACTAAATTTATTGTGGTAAATCATTTCACAATATATCCATATATCAAATCATTATGTTGTACAGCTAAAACTAACACAATGTTATATGTCAATTATATCTCAATTTTAAAAAAGAAAAAAACTTGAAGTACTGACCACTTAAATGTTTGGCCAACATTATAGAACAGCAGGAAGCTTAGGCCAGTATAAGAACAGGAACTAAGAGATGGAAAAGTAGGAGAAAATATAAAACGCCAAAAATAAACTTGCTTCCTCCTCATCCAACTCCCACAAAACATGATCCACACTCTGAGGACCCAAAACTTAAACCAATACTATATGAGTGCTAAAATAAGACGCGGTTTTTAAATAGACTTCTATGGGCTAGTCTGGAATCTTAAACTTAAAAACAACGTACAGTCACGTGCCGCATAACGACGTTTTGGTCAGCAACGGACCACATATATGACAGTGGTCCCATAAGATTAGTACCAAGTAGCCTAGGTGTGTAATAGGCTATACCATCTAGGACTGTGTAAGTACTGTAGGGGAGGGAGAACTATTCCTCCACCCATCTGGGTTCTTCTGGGTGGTCTAAGAATTAAATTGACATGAGAGAGATTAACAAGAGAAAAACAAAAGTTAAATAACATGTGTACATGGGAGAAACAGGAAAACCAAGTAACTCACCAAAATGGCAAAAGCCCTCACCTTAAACACTATCCTCAGCTAAAGACAAAAGATGATGTTGGGGGTGAGGAAAGTCAGGGACTTCAAAGGGAAGGAAGATAATGCACAGGTAGGTGAAAAGGAGCAAATGTTTGGGAAATAAGTGTTTGTTTGGCCACAAAGAAGAATACAGAGGGGAGCCCAGCAAACAGGCTTTTCTAGGTTCCTCCTCATCTACCACCTAGTCCACGTGATGCTAAGGTGATAGCTCGCTTCCTGAGTCAGGTGTATTTATCTGAGTTCTTTTAGGCAGTTAAGGGAGAGGTAACAAGAAAAACTTTCTGAGTCTTCTGTTTCTTAAAAACAATTCTCATGTTAAAGAGACACATTGTGAGGTGGCAAATCTTGTTCCCCTTCAGCACATTCTACGATGTTCGCACAATGACGAAATCACCTAACGATGCATTTCTCAGAATGCATCCCATTGTTAAGCGATGCATGACTGTAGTTAAACGTGTTCCAAGTAACAATAACTATTTTACACATGATCTGGAAGACAATCCATTAGAAAATTAAGGACTGCCCATTTTGCCTTTTGGAAGAAAACAGCTTGTCTTTGTGAGCAAACATGCTCTAGAAATCTAAATGTAATTCAAAGAAATTACTCAACTTCATTAGGAGATGTTGCTAAGTATAAATCCACCATAAAATAACACCTTGTAAAAGAATTGAGATAATTTTTATTGAGGCTGAGATACTGAATTGAGATCATTCAAATATCATGATGAATAAAAGCATCCCCAAATCTTTCTTAAAGTGAGGTACTGAAACTCTTAAAATCTTTTTATCCCAACGAAAGTTTTATTAGTCATTCTGTTGTCATTTTTCTCAACAGGAGCTGACTTTTCCCTTATCTCCTGGGACAGTCATGTGCCAGAATCAAAAGGCCATCTCTCCCTCCTACATGTCTAGTTGAAGAGTTGTACAAAGCAGTTTACAATAGGAAATGGTGAAAAGACTATTAAGGAATACTCCCAATCAGAAACATGAGTGAGAATTTAGGGGATACCAGTTCCACTTTAAGCTAAGAAGCCCTTTATACCTTAAAATAAGGAGTAATTAAATCGTAAGTCACTGCAGTAAATCAAAAATACCTGAGCAGTGGCAGAGCTAAACCTCACTTACCTGCCTGCCCAAGTGGCTATGCTTTGAAACAGCGCAAAACAGTGAACAGGACAAGGATTGTTAGGGTCAGACTTAGCTTTAAATCCTTGCTCTGCTACAGATTATCACATCTCTTTCACCTTAAATTAACATCTCTATACCACAGTGTATCTGTAAAATGAGAATAAAACCTACATATAGAGTTATTATAAAGATTAATTGAAACTATCATAGAGAACACAATGCATGGCACACTGTAAGATTCAAACACCAGTAGCTGTTAGATCTCATTAAACCAACATAAAACTCCATAACTCAGGGCTGTCTAGACCTGCGCTGTCCAATACAGCAGACACTAACCACATGTGGCTCCTGACCACTTCAAACATGGCTAGTCTGAACTGAGATAATGCTGTGAGTATAAAATACACCCGGATTTTGAAGACTTAGTACAAAAAAAAGAATGTAAAATATCTCAATAATTTTTATACTGATTATATGCTGAAATGATAATATTCTAGATACAGTCATGCATCACTTAACGACAGGGATGTGTTCTAAGAAATGCGTTGTAAGACATTTTGTCATTGTGTGAACATCACAGAGTGCACTTACACAAACCTAGATGGTATAGCCTACGACATACCTCGGCTGTATGGTACTAATCTTCTGGGACCAACCTCGTATATTCGGTCTGTCGCTGACCGAAACATTATGTGGCAAAGGACTGTGTACTAGACTAAATAAAATTTATTATCAAACTTCATTTCACCTGTTTCTTTTTACATTTTAATGTGGCTACTGGAAAATTGAAATTACATATGTGGCTTGTATTATATTTCTATTAGACAGCTCTAGTCTAAACAAATCACATCTTTGATGGTTTCAAATGCAAAAATGGGACAAAAATTTCATTATGTGCTTCATGTGAATTATCTAGGACACTGAACATCCTAATGCATTTTAAATTCCTTATAATTTGAGCAGCATGATTTTAATATCCTGTTTATCAAATTCATTTTATTTTATATCCCCCGATCTCTTGATTATCCCCATTCAATCTACCGCCTATTCGCAGAGACACACCTCATCTTCCCACTTCAGCAATAATAGTACTCATGGTATCTTACAAACTAGCCTAAGAACACCATGTGACAGGCCATCCTTCTCTTCCGGCTGCATGCACTGTCTGTTCTTCAAATAATGTTAACAGAAGCTTACTCTAAGATCCACCCACATTCCTAAGAAATGCTTTTCTGTCTCAAATTCACTACTATATTTTGAACTAAAGCAATGTATCCCACCTCTGACTTTCCTATCAGCAAATCTACCTTCTAGTGGTCAACAAGGCTAAAATCTAGTTTTAAATTGTGCTTCAAAACCTATTAAATTAACGTAAGTGCAAAAATAAAAACATTATTTTTCAGTGCCTAGCGATAAGGCACTAATTAGGTAATGTAAAAAAGATGACTTCTTTTATCTGCTCAGACAGCTTGAGAGAAGGGCTTAAAAATACTGATAAGGACTATAAATTTAACCAACTCTTCTCTTACTTACCAATATTACTGACAGGACATGTCATAGTGCTCAACACGTGTTGCTTAAATTACACTACTATAGCTGGGAAATTCTAGCTTACAGCATTAAAAATACACAGCTATATACCAGTTCGAATTTCTCCAAATCATTTTCAAAGACATTATCACCTTAGTTCCCTATAAAAGTCATTGTCTGGAAGTAAAGCTGATTTTACTATCCCCTTTTCAACAAATGCAAAAACCAAGGACCAGAGGTTAGGAGTGACTTACCTGCCCAAATAAAGTTAGCAGGTGAGAAAAGAGGCATAAGAAAATCTACTGCTGCCCAGTGGTTAAGACTGTGAACCCTGAAGTCAGATCATGGGTTCAAATGCTGGCTGTAAAACTCAGTAGCTGTGGGATCTTGGACAGGTCACTTGTAACCTTATTCCCTCTATACTTCAGTTTTCTCATGGAGGTAACAGTAGTAGTTTCCCTCATGAAAATTAAAATAAAGTGCTCACATACAGAAAGTTCTCAATAAATGCTTTTATCACTTAAGGCTTTAGAATCTGAAAGAAGAGATATTTGGAGATGTCATTTTAAAAAGAAAAGACTTTTTATCATAAGCATATTTCTAGAACATCTTGAACCATAAGCACTTCAGACTGATAACATTTTCATTTTTGGCAAACTCATTCTTCATGTCTCTTCCTTTTTTTGCTTTTTAAATTTCTAAAAACCTTCAAGAAATGAAACTATTTCTTCGGTGTCTAGTACACATTGTAGTAAACTTTACCATAGGGCATACTCAAATTGCAGAAACTAATTTTTAAAGTTATGTTTTCCTAGTCACAATATACAAATATGAAACAGTGTTGCATGGTAACCAAATTTCAATTCTGGAGGCTAGCTAGTGCATAAATACTTAGGAAAAAGAAAAGAAGGTCACCACAGTGTGGCAGGAGGGGAAGCAGTGGGGGGGGGGAGTGTCACACCTATAATTCTAGAAAGCATATCCTTGGCACTTAAGGTGCTCAAGAAATAGTTTATGAGTGAGTGAGAGAATGGAGGAATGAATAGGAGAAACTTAATAAATGTTTCAAGTGAACTAAATCAAACCAGAAAGCATTTGAAATACCATGGAAGGTACCCTTATAAACCTAGGAAGTCATTAAAAAGACTGATCAAGTTTCTAAGCCATAGCCCAGGGACTAAAAGAAACATATTCTAAGATTTCCCCCCTCCTAATTAATTTCAATGGCCTCTCTACATGTAAGTTTAAAAAATTATACCTAGGTTAATTCCTACAGAGCAAAAGCTTCCTTTACAAGTATAAAGTGCCTTCAGGAATTAGCTACAATCAGCAAATTCCTTTTGTACATATATACACATATAAGGAGTCTCTAACTGCAAAACAAAATTAATGTTCTGCTATGTGTTAAAACACCCACTACCCTTAAAGGATTTTTTTTCTTCATGTCACATTCAGGGCAGGAAAGCAATTGTTGGTGCATACTTATCACTCAATTAGTTCAGGACAGCTGAACTAAACTCTCGCATAGTTTTGCACCCAAGCCTTGTTTCTAAATGTTAGCTTGCCATTTGATATCAACATAGCCATAATGATGAATTCAGAAGTAATCTTGCGAAAACATTTTAGGCAAAAAGCTGTAGGCATAGAGCAATAAATCTGCTACCCACATCAAATAAGTGGTATGATTTTAAACTCTATACCTCTGGAAATAAAGAAAAAAAATTAAGACATCATAAAAGTAATACATGATGGCTTCCACATGATAGATCTGTTATCCTACTTTCAGACATTATTACCTATTAGTATAAATTTTCATAATCTTTTTAAAAAGCTAATTTCCTTAGAAATATATTTTCAAAGGAATGATGTCAAACATGTAAAATTTAACTATAAACTATTAGATAAACAAATAAATATTAAAACTTAAACACTTCCTTCCTGGTCAACTCTTGTTTAAAAATTATTTTTGACAGTATTGTTAATAAAGAATAATAATTAGATCTATTTTTTTTTAAACTATCACTTGTGCAATTCAGGTTAAAACATGCAGTACTAAAACAGCAAAATCCAAAGGTTACTACTCAAATATACTGCTATTGGTTCACTTTAAAATCTGTTAAAAATAAATTCTAAGTATAAATGTCAAAATCTAAAGTTATGAGACAATAACTGTTACAACCATTTCCACAATTAGTATTGGGCTGGGTTCCCAAATTAAATGGTAGCAATATTTAGTGTATATTAAATTGTACAGGATTAGAATAAAGATATACCATTAACAATATAATTTTCATAAGGTAGTACTACATGTTTACCATATATTTTGGAGGAGATTCTAATAGTTTAAGGTAAACTTCATTTTTAAACTACTTATAAACTAGATTAAATATCTCTTTGTACTGAAGTTATAAAAAATATCTCTTTGCAATGAGTTTCCTTTTATTTATATAAAATATTTTTCAGGTGGGTAAGGTTAATATAGAATAATTAATGAGCAAGGAGAATTTAGTTTACAAACTTCACAACTCTACTGAGGAATTTCAAGAAAATATCTAATTTTTTAAAGCATTCTTGAAATTGTAGAATGCTTCATTCCTATTAAAACAAATATAAGTACAGGAAAATATACACAAAGTTTATAGGTCTTTACATCTTGAAAATGAACAATGGAAAACATAAGTTTTAAAGCGGTAATGCAAATTAGAGGACCATTTTCCCCACCAGTTTTGAGACTTTGAAAATCTTTTAAAAATTAGAAAAAGTATCATGTTTTATAGTTTTACATATTACATACCTTGAAAATCTTTTAAAAATTAGAAAGAGTATCATTATGTTTTATAGTTTTACATATTACATATTTTAGTTTGTATTATATTATTGCTCCCCCATATAAACGAATTAATCTAAAACCTAAGTAAGAATAAATAGTTCCACAAGATTCCTAATTGTTAAGTGAGTACAAATTTGTACTTTCTCATCCTAAAGTTGTTGTTTCATAGATTATTTCTGGCACTTCTAGGATCTGATGCATTAATCTGCTTCACCCATCCATATCTTGCGTAATTTTCTGGGTAATAATAATAGTGAAGAACATCTACAGAGTCCTATGTGCTTACACGCGATAAAGGTTATCTAGCAGAGTGGTGAAGAGCCGCTATCCAAGTCCAAATATGACCTCTGCACTTACTAGCAACATGACCCTGGGCAAGTTATTGAACTGATCCTTGTCTCCGTTTCTTTATCTGCAAAATGGGATAACACCTGCCTCATGAAGATTAAATGACATTTATAACCGTTCAGCTCAGGGCCTAGCATATCGTGCTACATAGGGTTAGCTGCTATTCCATTACTATGTGTCACATACTGAGCCAAGAACTGTACATGCACTATTTCATTTAATCCTCACTTACCTCTATTTTACAGATAAGGATATTGAGGTTTACAGTGCTTCAGCAACTTGCCTTTAACAAAAAAGCTACACGTGAAAGGGCCAATATCCAAACCTAGGCCTGTCTCCTTAACCCAAGCCCCGATATCCTCGCCAAGGTCTCCTCAAACTAGGCTCCGTGGATATACGCATGGGAAATTCACAAGTTTTCACTCTGATGATTTTTATTTTAAATTATTCTAGAGACAATTTTCAAATGAAAGACATTTTCACAAAGTAGATGTTAATTTCTTAAATCATCAAACTGGGATATGCAAACTCCAGGTGTTCAAGGAATACTCCTAGAGGTCCAGAAAAATTTTTTTTTCTAACAAAGTAGTCAAGTTCGAAAAAGTTCAAATGTTAACACTCAGCTTTCATTCTTCAAGAATGAGGGCAGCTATTTTTCAAAATCCTTATGCCTATTTCATTATAGATAGCTTTTGGACCTTTTGGTTAGGCTAATTACTTGAAAAAGTAAAACTTTTATTTTTTAAAGAAACTATGGTACCCTATGTAACGCTTGGCTCATCTTCAAAAAGAAAACACATTAAAAGAAACAAATATTAAAAAGTTATCTATTCCTTTAGTAAACAGCACTAGTACCCACACTGAGCACCAGTCTCTCATCTTTAATCCTATTATCTAACGACAATAGCCTATATTTCTACTTGAACGACTCAAAAAATAAGCCCCACATAAACTCATTTTCCCTATACTACCTTTCCCCAAACAAGATCCCTTTCAACATCTCTAATTCCTGTCAATGGTATCACTATTCTCTCAGTTATCCAGGCTCACAACCACAGAATAATCTTTGACTTACTTCTCCTTTATTCTCTGTATCCAGTCACCAAGCATTATATTTCTTTCTCAAATGGATTCTCAATCCCAGACCCTACTCTATCCCCACAGTTACCAACCTCCTTCAGGTTTTCACCACTCCATGTCTGTTTCTAGTGCTTATCACCCCACTCCTTCTCTCCAATCCTGTCACGCCATCACCTGCACCACCACCTGTTTATCCTTCTTGGAAGATCAATTTGATCATGCCAGTCCTCTACTTTAAAACTTCCATGGATTCCCATTGCTCAACCCACAGAATAAAGTCCAAATTTGGAATTGGGGCTTTGATCATTTGAGACTGATCCAGCTCACAGTGAATTTTCCCCTTTTATAAAAGTGTGGCAGTTAACGCATATCTTGTATTTTTCTTAACCATTTCCAGTGACTATTTTTAGAGGAGCGAAGGCTTCTGCAGGAATGAGATTTCTTTTGTATCCTTCCGTACTGAGTATTAAGTTAGGTACTGAGGAGGTAACCAATTACTGAGTTAGATGATGAGTTAATCAGTGCGTGTAGACTGGGTACCTGATATGTGATCACTTGTTCAAATATGTACTGAGTAACGAATTTGTGCCAAGGATACTAATGTGACTTCCATCTGCTAAGTGATTTCCACATGCCAGGCAACAACACTAAATACATATATTATCTCACATAACACTTAAAGCCACCCTGAGGCAAGTATTATCGTCTTCATTTTTAATATGAGGCAACTGAATATCAATAAAGTCACAGAGCAGGGATAAGAGAGAGAAATGAGATTCAAACTCAGAACCGACTGAAAAGCCTGTGCCTTTTACCAGTGTATCCAATTCCTCCTATAGAAACATTACCTCAAGGAGCTGTAATCTGTCTGACACAGTGGACATACACAATTATAATACACTGTAATAAATGCTATGAAGGATGCATAAGATCTTATTTGAGAAGAGAATGATGGGCCAAACTCTAGGGTAAAGAGGACTGGGGGTCAGAGATGATATCCAGAGGTGACACTTTTAAGAATGAACAGCAGTTAATAGAGAGAAAGAAACAAGCTTCCCAAAGAGGGGAATAATAGGTGCAAAGGGATAAAGGCACAAAATTTCATGATGTATTCAGTGAACACCAAGTAGTATTCCAGAAAGTTCCAATTTTCCAGAAAGTAAAGTGTGATAAGAGGGACTGGTAGGAAATGAAGCTAGAAAAAGAAGGTATAGTCAGATCATGAACATTTAGCCAAGGAGTTTAGATTTTATCCAATAAGGGAAAGCTATTGAGTAATTTTAAGCAAGAGAGTGAATTACTGCATTTGTGTTTTAGAAATATTGCTGTGGCACTGAAAAATCGACTGGAAGAGCTACAGCCTACAAGCAGGGACACCTGTTAGAAGGCTACTGAACAGTTCAGACAAGAGACGTAGAACAGTGGTGATGGAGAGAATAGTCTGGTTCAAAAGATATGCAGGAGGTAGAACTACAGGATTTGGTGACCAACCAGACTGAGGTTTGAGGTTTGGTAAGAAGATAAAGGCGAGGAAGCAATGCAGGTAAATTCAAGGTTTCTATCTTGAGCTCTGGGTGGATGAAAGTACCATCAACTAAAACAAGGAACAGAGCGGGAGAAACAAGGTGAAAGTAAGGAAAGCTGATGAGTATAGACAGTGTTGGTACTTCTGAAAAGTTGAAAAATAGAAAAAATTGTCTAATAAATAGGTATGTCTAAAACTCAGGAGAGAAAATCTAAGGTGAAAAGATAAGATTGGGTGGTATTAGCCAGGAGAGTGAATGAAACTGCCTAGAGAAACTGTACAAAAAGATAGAGCCAAAGACACAAGTTCCAGAGACCAACATTTACAACACAGACAGGAGTAAATGAAAACCAGGAGAGAGTGGTGACACAGAAGTTTGGAAAGGAGAGAATTTCATGGAGAAGGGAGCTGTCGACATACTGAATGTATCAAAGAGGCAAAGGTTAAGAACTTTAAAGCCTCTCTTGCTTGGATTTGGCAATTGAGAAACTGGTGACGTGAAGCAGAGACGCTACAGAGGAATGGATGGTAAGGCAGCTCAACTAGACAGGGGTTGAGTGGATGGCAGAGGAGGAAAGAGATACTAATCTTGGCTGAGAAAAGAGTAACAGCTCGAGAATAGAGGGTTGAAGAACAACATTTTTAGGATGACAGAGATTTTAGCATTTTTATAGGATGAGAAAGGGACCAGTGGAGAGTGAGGTTTTTGAATTATGCCTCTGTAGTGAAAAACTTAGCATACGCAACGTTACCCGTCATATAACGTTAAGTGAAAATACAAGTTGCAGAATATGTATAGTATAATGTTACTTAAAATAAAATCTGACTCCTTTCTATGGCCCTCAAGGCCCCTGCCTACTTCTGACTTCATCATAGGACATTCTCCGCCTCATCACTATGCCCCAGTCACACTGGCCATTCTATTCTGATGCTTCAACATGCCGAGCTTGTTCTTGCCTCCGGGGTTTTGCACTTGCTGTTACTCCCGCCTAGAGTGCTCTTCTCCCTGACTGTCAATGGCGAGTTCCTTCAAGTCATTCAGATCTCAATTCAAACATCGCCTCCTTAGAGAGGCCTGCCCACCTTTATGTAATATTGCATACCCCTCTACCCCAGCCCCTCAAAGTTACTACCATTACCTTGTATCAGCAACTATCACTATCTGAAATTCTTATTTGTTTACTTGTCCATCTTCCCTTGAGTATGTAAGCTCCATGAGAAGAGAGATCTCATCTGCCTTGTTCACCACATATCCCTGCTGCTTAAAACAGTGCTTGGCACACAGTAGGCACTCTATCGTTGAATGAAAATGTGTACACACACACGTGTATATAGGAATGCAGTATTTAGAAAAGCACTGAAAAACATTAAGAAAGTTCTAAAGGAGTTATTATTAGAACTTATTATACCAGGGGTGAGTGAGACTAGGAGGAGAAGTTGACAATACCCATTCATTTTTTATTTCATAGATCTCTATTCAAATTCTCTACAAAAATCAGGTCTTTTGTAATTGAAAAACAATTTTTAAATAATGATGATATGAACCTAAGATAGTCAATCTATTCTGCCTCTCTATTTTCTTTTGGTGGGTTGTCATGATCTAACCTGACTGCAGGCTGATCCTTGAGTTGTTTTGGTAGGGCAGGTCAAAGTTAGAATCTTCAACTTGACAGATGGAAAGAACTCAGAGATCATCTAACCAATTCCCTAGTTTCACAGATGAGAAAGCAGAGACTCATAGTAACTTAATAAAATTAGGATACTGATGAAAATTTTTCAAAGACCAAATGATTAAGAACTATTTAAAAGGTAAATCGATTACATGTTATACATAATTTAAATGACAAATAAAAGCTTACTAAAGTTTACTCTCGTATACAACCTACAAACTTCTGGTGAAATTATTACTCAAAGTAAAACTATTTCCTTAAGCACACTATTTGACCAATGAACCCTAGGGTTAAGCATCAGTTAACCATTATCATACGACAAAGGATCTGGAATACAGAAACACAGGGAGTGAAAATGATTCACCGTTAGGTGGGCAGACTAAGAGAACGAGCAGGCACTTGTTTCCACCAGGGTATACAACAGGTCAAGCCTAGACTACATTTAAGGACACATGACACTGATTCAAATTTCTGTGTCCATCTCTACAATGTGTATTTAATGGAATTTAATAAAAATTAAATGTTGAATAGGTAAGAAATACATTACTCAATATCATTTACAGAAACAACTCAACTATTTCTCTTTACATATATACTGTAGTTTACCAGGAATACAACAAATTTTATCTAAACTTTTGAATAATACCACTTTATGTTTGTTTAACCAATTATCTCATCTGATCCCCACAACAACCCCACAGACAGCAGAAATTATTATTCCCATTTAATATATGAGAAAGAGGGTCAAAGGTTAAGGAACTTGACTAAGGTCATTTTCACAAGTCCTAGACCCAGATCCTCTACCTCTAAGCCACTGTTATTTCCATCACCCAGGCTACCTCACATCTACCATTTATTAAAATGCAAAACACTTTATCATTTCCTTCCTTCCACACTGGTGGAGGTGAGGCGGGTACCCAAATCCTAGCAGTCCTATCCCTTTCTATTCCATTTGAAATTTTAGAACCTAAGAAAACAGTCATTCATCTTCACAGTGAGAAGAAAGATGTGACAGTCACCTTAATTGAGAATTGTGCTCATCAGTAATCCTGTATGAAATTCTATGAACTATTCAATTATTTTCTTAATCCTAATAAAATATAAGTACTCTCTTATTTAGAAAGCTCTCTACAAACAACACCTAAAGCAGTGTTAAGAATATGGGCTCCATAGTTGAAAAAAATCAAAATCAAACCTTAGACCCCATCATTCACTAGCTGTTCAACTGTAGGTACACTTCTTAAATTCCTTGAGTCTCAGTCCTCATCTGTGAAATGAGGATAACACCATCTGCCTCTGTTAGCTGCTGGAAGACTCACTGAGATAATATATGTAAAGCACTTAGCTCTTAAAAGAGGGCCAGGTCAGAGAGTTGGTGTGTGAGAGAAACAAATAGAGGCAGATAGGTACTGCTGATAGGTAACGTCATTTAATTTATGTGAACTTTACCAGTTTAACTTCTAGTGTGACCTTATTTCTTTTTTCTCCCAAATATCTGGAGCAGAACACAATATACCACTCTTGTTCCCAGGGTACCAATTAAAGTGAGTGCTGCATTTCAGTCCTCTTTAACCCCTCTAATTAAGCAATATAGTAATAATCTATTATTTGACTGTCTCAGAATTGGTTATATCCAAATCAAAGCTTATGCTATTTTGACTCCTACTTTTTAGCTAAGTCTGCTAACTGCATCATTCATTATTTTGAAAAAAAAACAACTAATAATAATAGTCAGCCAATTTTATAAATACAAATGACACTGAATTCACGTTGGGTGAAAAGGGTAGGAAGTTTCAGCGACAGTGGGGAGAGGGAGCTAACATTGAGAAGTTATGCGTTCAGCAGTGCATCATGCACTAAATTTACTTTCTCTCTTGAATCTTCACAGGCCATGCCGGTCAGTATCAGCATCATTTCACAGAGGAGGAAAGGGAAGCTCAAACTCTGGCTGGCTCTCATGCCCCTGCTGCAGTGCTCCAACCACTCTAACCAACAGCAAGGCTCTTGCTCAGCTGAAGGCCTTTCCTCTTACAATCTCTGCCCAGACTGCTCTCCTGTCTGCCTCCAAGGCTGTCTCCTTCCCCTGCTTCAGGTCTCATCTCAAATAGTACCCACTCTCAGCATCTCTCAAGTGTGCACACCCATCACTCCATCCTTGCTTCCTTCACAGAACACAAAATGATCTGTGTTCATCTTCCTCTGGTGCTGAGGAAGGAGACTTGGAGCTGTCACTGCTGTACCCTGAATGCTCAGCACAGGTAACACTGGCTTAATGAATGACCGAACACACCTGCCTACAGTCGTTTGCCAAGTAAATGGCAGGGGCTGGAAACCAATCCAGATAAATCTGACTGCAAACTCCTGCACTGCCCAACCACTGCTTTTTGCACTGGTGGAAGGGGAGGTGCTCTGGGCTGGGAAATCAATTTAGAAGCGTGCCTTCCTACCGTCTATATTCATTCACTTTTAAGAAATTACAAACTACCTACACGTACACTTAATACTACAAAATGCTTAACCGGAATTTCAAAAAATCTTACATTTCCTTTTAAAATCACAAGTCAATTTGGAAAAAAAACTGCATTTATGATGCCCCTTAATCAACATATTTCGAAACTGTTAACTGGCATCTGCACATATAGTTACTTAAGGCTAAGAAAATTCAAGTCAAACACACAAATGCATTTTACTAACAGGCTTGTAACATTTTGTTCTTTTACAAGATGTTTTGAATTTCCCAATACATCATACAGAAAAACTTTAAAAATCAGCCATGGGATTGTCATTCTGACAATAGTAATAATGTTCTTTCCTAAGGAAAGATGACCCAAATACACTCCATCTGTTGCGTTTCACTATTTTCACACGTCCTTGCAGACAGAAGTCACCGCATGTAAAACGCCAAGTGCCCTTAAAGCAGACCCCTCCCACCACTCCCTTTGTTACCTTACCCCGGGGTTAATACTTACTGCTGAGTCCTCCATCCTCGGACACTCCTGTCCCTCTCATCCCTAGGTAAGTCAGTCCCAGTATTAGGAAGAACAAGCAGGCAGCAGTTAAGAGAAACATGGACAAGTAGTGGGCACTGAAGCCCCCCGTCGGGGACACCTCCTCCCGTTTAAACTGCTGGAGAAGTTCCTCCTCGGGTTCGGAAAGCTTCGGCTTGCTGTAGGTGTTTTTCAGGTAGGTGTGATTGGAGCCCGTGTGATTGGAGTGATTGATCCTGAGTGAACTCGGGGCGGCCGCCGCCGCACTGGGAGGGAGGCTGTTGGAAAAAATCCTGGGGGAGTCCACGCCGAAGGCCCCCCCGCCGATATGATTATTGGTCTTGAGCAGGGAGCCCGTGGGGGAATCCAAGGTGGAGTCCACGTCCGCCAGCGGCGGGGGCAGGAGAGGGGCCAGCTTCTTGGCGTTGACACGGAATCGAGGAATGGGGCTGGCGTCCAGCGGGTCACACCCTCCTCCCTGCTCCGCCGCCGCCTCCTCGAGGCTCCGGCCCCTGTCTAGACCGCCGGCGGCCGCCGCCCTGTCATTCATCGCGATTCCTGCCCCTCCCGGAGCGGAGGTCTCCGCGCGGCCGCCGGCGGGTCTGGCAGGCGGCGCGGACACAGGCTTGCCATGGCTCCGTCGGGGCCGGGGCCGGGGCAGGGAGTCGTCCTTCAGCACCTGCCTGGCGGAGGCCACGTCGTCGTCGTCCTCCTCCTCCGAGTCCGAGTAGTTCTCCCGGCAGCTGTAGGGGAGCAGCCGGCTGCCGTTCACGGCGCGGCTCGCCCACGGCGGCTGCTCGGCCTCGGGGTCCCGGTCCCCGCCGTCCTCGCCCTCCCCGCCCTCGCCCTCCGCGGCCCCGTCCCGCCCCGCCGGGGTCTCGGGCGCCGCCGGCCTCCGCGCCCCCCACCACGAGTGGGGCTTCCTCCGCTCGGCCGGGCCGCTGTTGGTCCCCTCGCCGGCGGCCGGCGACGCCGCCGGCGGCCGGAGCGCGCGGGGCTGGAGCGGAGCCCGGTCTCTCCGGCCGCCGCCGCCGGCCTGGTCCCGGGGACTGGCCTCGGCGTCCGACTCGTCCGAGCTGAAGCCCAGCAGCACTTTGGGGGCGGCCGCGGCGGCCCCGGGCCCTCCCACGGGGCTCTCGGGGCCCGAGGCCGCGGCCCGGCACAGGCCGCCCGCAGTCCGCAGGTAGGAGAGGTCGCCCGACCCCGGCCGGACCGCCAGCCCCGCCGCCGCCCCCGCCGGTCCTGCGGCGGCGCCCGCGGCGGCGGCCGTGTTATTGTTATTGCTGTTCCGCGTCTTGCTGCCGCGGCCCCCGGGCCGGTGCTGCTGCTGCTCCTCGTCGCGAAGCTTCTTCAGCTTCTTGAGGTAGACCGGGCGCGTGCTCTCCGTCACGGGGCCCGGAGACAGGCCGTAACGGCGGAGCTGAGAGAAAAGCTCCTCATCCGAGAGCTGCTGAGGCGCTGAAGCCGCCGCCGCCGCCATTTTCTCTCCAGGGTGTTTTACAAGCTCCGCGCTCCCGGAAGTGACGCGCCGCCCTAGACCCTGAACTAGACCGGCTGCGTCGCCCTCCCGGCGCCCGGCGCCTCGGCCAATGGGAGGCCGGGAGGAGCTCACCTGAGCGGGAAAGGGCCACCTGAGCGGCGCGCGGCGCCCGCGGCCGGAGACTGTCTGCGCGCTCACCTGCGCGGCCGGCGCGGTCCCTCCGTCCCGTGTGGCCCTGCGAGCCCTGCGCTGCGCCGCGCCTTTCCCCCTAGCTGTCCCTGGGTAACCACACCTTGACCTCTGCTTCCCGGGCTCCGGCCACCGGGCGGGAATAACTGAAAGGACATCTGCCCTGAAGTTCGTAGCTCTCGTTTTCCTTCCATCCAGACCCCCGCTGCCGAGGGAGCCCGCAGACTAAGAGGAACCCCGAGGGCCAGACTGGATGGGCGATTTCCCTGCCTGACTCCTGGTTCTCTTTTCACTTCATCTTTCCGCTCGACTTGCAAAAAAAAAAAACAAAGTGAGTTTCTCTCGCGGCTGTTTTTGAGAAGCCTCTCCTCCTCCATTCCAAGGAAAAGGTACTGAGTAGCTAGATCAGTCCCAACAGTTTTCTTCAAGAGGAATGGCTAGTCATTCCTTACTTGGTTGTAAGATATTATCATTTTTCCCCCTTTTAAAATCTGATGACCTCGATAGGTCGTCATTTTTGTAATGTAAAAGTCTTCTCATTTGCTTCTTTCTATGAAAAAAAGACAACACACCATCCTACTTATTTCCTTCTTAGCACCTTTCAAACCTATAGTTATTTATTTAATTATTGATTATTTTTATGTATTTTTAAAATTATAGTATTTAATTATTTATTGTCGTCTTCCTGTGAGCTGTAAGCTCCATGAGCAGAGGAGCCTTACTTCTGTTATTCGCAGCTTCACTCCTACAGTGCCGGATACTGGAAGTTCAATAAACAGTTGTTGAACTAATGAATGAATTGCAGAGCTAAGGTAGCATGAAGTGAATATTTTGACATGGGAATAGTGGCAGAGGAGGAGGAGAATCCTTCACACAAAGTCAAAAAACCTGAGATGATTGAGACCTGGATGTCCAACCCCCTCCTTTACAGACTAGGAAATGAATCCCAGAGAGGTGAAACTTGCCCAGTTGGTAAAGATCGCTTCCCTTTTCCTCAGACCCTGGCAGAGCTGACACTTCTTGAGTACTTAAACCCCAGCAGCTACACGGCGGCACCTAGTGTGATGTCTGGCACATTATAATAATTTTTTGTTGAATGGATTGCATTATACACATCTGAACCAAAACAAATGTTAGTCAAAAGCATAGATACCAGCTTTTCAACATCCTAAATCCAACAGCAGAGTAATACTCGGTAACATGAATTTTTGATTTCTCATATCAAAAGCTTGCCATCTCAAAAAAACTTTTATGTGGAGGGTCACTCCCTTGTCCTTATCAGGAGACTTGAAAATTTACAGATGTTCCTGAATCTATGACTGTTAAGCACTTATAAGACTGTTCGACCCAGTACATTTTAGCCCCTATGATGGTAATGACCCAGAATTTATTACCATAATTTTCTAGGTGGGGAATCAAATGATTACAAACTTACTGGACCTGTGTCTCAGTATAGCAGAGTGGTTAAGCTGTGAGCTTTGGAGTTAAACAATACCGGATGTGGACCCAGCCCTGTCTGTTACATTTACTCTTAGTTCAACATTTGTTCCACACCCTACAGGCTCTTCAGGTAGGAATCATAGAAGTCTATTGGTTCGGCCTCTGATTTTCATGAACCTTTAAATATCTTCCTATAGGGATTGTCAGACCAGTTATATTTCTGTGTGTGACTTTGGGCAAGTTATTTGCTCTGTTTCTTATAAACAAAAGAGGGATGATAACTCTTCCTCAACAGGCTATTTTAAGGATTAAATGAGAATATGTCTGCCTAATGCTTAGCACCATGGCTGGCACACAATGTGCACTCAATCAGTGTAGGTCAATAGCGTAGAGCCAAGCATTGTGTGTGTGTGTGTGTTTGGTAGCATGGCTCCTGAGAACTCCATGTAACAGCAGTTAAAGAGAATACCACCGCACAGACAGAAATAGAAGTGATGGAACTTTGCCCAAGACATTAAATAACCACATTTAAGCCATTCATGAAGATGAAGGGCTTGGCCACCTTAGTCCTTGGTCGTCTCAGCCCTTGGGGGCAGCAAGGTTTGGAATGACCTAGGAACTAAAGTTCTCGAGTCTCCAAGTCATGTGACTTAGGGCAAATCTTAGGCTCTCAAAACCTCAATTTATTCTTTTCTAAAATGTTGATAATATTGTCTACTCTCCTTGCCACACAATTAATATTCAGTAAGTATTTGTTGAGAATGATGAATGAATGCTGTATGTGAAAATGCTGTTCAAATCTGTTGTTTACATGTTAGGTATTATAGCCAGATTTAATAACAATGAAAACTACAATTGAAAAAAATTTACACTTTACAAAGAGCTTTCATATAAATGGGTTGTCTACAAGAAACCTTTCCTCCTTGAAGATACTGAGGGTGTGATTTATTGCATGGAACTATATGGGGTCATAATGACCCTTGTGTGGGTGTTTGAGGAGACCCAGCACTTTCTCGGGAGAACTGTCACTGCCTCAGCTCTGTTACTATTCGCTTCCAACATTCTCCTCATTACCAATGGATCTTACTCCTGCTTCCAGATGGGCTAACTTTAAAGCACAAGGCTTTAAACTGGCAAATTGCACCCACAAGCTTGTCAGGGAGTGCAGTCTCAAACTCACTCCTGCTCTATAGCTTCCAAACATTTGACTAAGGGAAACGCTTATGATGGGTTGCAGAAAGATAGGCAGTTCATCTCTTCCTCTAGCTGTTTTTAATTTCATCTCTGCCGTAAGCCTGCTCGTCAAAGGCCAGCGTAGCTTGGGCCACGTTCCTAACCCCGTACTTCTCCTGGTTCCCAGTACAGTACCTTTCACCATGTTGCCCTTCATAGTGATGACATCGGCTCATATTGAAGGACCTTCTAAGGAATGATATGAAACCCAACATTGTGTTCAAATAAAAATTTTGCTGAGGGTTCATTTCCTTAAAGAATGTCCTTTCTGGTCTCACTATTAGAAATAGTTGTTCTTTTCCAGACAACTCATTTGTTTTGGTTTTGGTTTGGTTTTGCTTTGTTTTATTTTTTATTGAGATGAAATTCCCATAACATAAAATTAACCACTTAGAAGTGTACAATTAGCGACTTTTAGTATATTTACAATGTTGTGCACATCACCTCTTTCTGGTTACAAAACATTTTCATCACTCCCAAAGGAGACTCTGTACCCAGTAAGTAGACATTCCCTATTTCTCCCTCTCTCCAGCCCCTGGAAACCACTAATCTACTTTCTGTCTCAATGAATTTAACTATTCTGGATATTTCATATAAATGGAATCAGACAGTCTGTGACCTTTTGTGTCTGACTCCTTTCACTTAGCATAATGTTTTGGAGGTTCATCCATGATATAGAATGTATTAGTATTTCATTCCTTTTTATGGATGAATAACATTTCATTTTATAGTTATACCACATTTTATTTATCAGTTCATCCATTGATAGACATTTTGGTTGTTTCCACCTTTTGGTTGTTGTGATTAATGCTGCTGTGAACATTGGTATACAAGTACCTGTTTTGAATACCTGTTTTCAGTTATTTGGGATGTGTACCTAGGAATTTCAGATTATATGGTAATTCTGTGTTTAACTTTTTGAGGAGTCACAAAACTACTAATTTGTTTTTAACCTTATGGATGGACACTGTTGGTTTGGTGACGTGCCATGTTTCCCTCTTTGAGGAGACAGCTAGGAAGTTCAGACTCAGATTTGTGGCCCAGCCATAGCAAGTGTTTAGCTCCATAGCATATATTTTATAAATTAATCCCATTGCTGATTCCATCTAAATTTCCTAACTTTATATTCATGTGCCTCATTCTTAAAAATAATTTTAATTTTATTTTATCTTCCTAATATACATCTTTTTAACTGCCTTTTAATTATTTGGGGAATACCATATAATTCCTCTGACAATCCAAGAGGTGGGTTTTACTAGTTTTGGTCTTTTACAGACAAAGAAACCAAGGCTAGAAGAGTTACTTGATTCAAGTCACGAAAACAGTCAGGTGGAAAACTGCAACCCATGACCGCAGAGTCCAAATTCCATGTTCTTTCCACTACAGGCTGCTACCTCTTTACTACTTTTCTTAAATCATATAGGAATATGTGTAAAAATAAACTTTTTATTTGCACATAAAATTTTTATAAACACATAAAAGTTCCCTCTTTTCTCACCCACCCTAAAGAGGAAGGAGTCTGTGATGGGGTGAGGGAGAGGACAAAAGTTTTTACAGTTATCCTATTTCTTAGTTTCGTTGCTGCATGCAGCAACTGGAAAGAAAACTCAGAAATATAAAACTGATTATATCACTTAACTTTTTAGCACATCAAAGAAATAACACAATATTATAATGGTGTTATTGCTAAACTTCTCTTAAAGTGCCTCAAGGATGTGTTCACTAGTTTTGATCTACAAAGTTCCCGATGTTTGTTTTTCTTTTTAATTGCTCAGTTTTTTTCAACACTAACACTACTTCTAAGAAAGGAGCCAGAATAAACATCTGAAAATACAACATGGTCTTGAGAAATGTTGGACAAAATTCTTACCCTATGTTACTATGAGGATTAGCCAAGAAAGTTTCATAGCAAGAGCATCTGTTTTATCTTTTTGTATATAACTCAAACAGGTGAGGAATGGTTATACAATTTAAGTAAACAACATACGTACGATTGATAATTACATTCTACTCTGTGCAAGAAGATAAGTTGCTAAATCGTATGTGAGAAGTTATGGAGGGCATTTCACGTTAATACTTGATGGACAAGGGTCTCAAAGTTAGGAGATTTGAGTTCTGTTTCCAGTTCTGCAGTTAATTAATTGTAGTAATAATTTACATTTTTATATTGCATTGTAGTCTACAAAATCTTCTCATCTCATTTGATCTTTACACTAATCCTAATAGGCAAGCGTTATTGTCCTGCTTCCACAGATGAGAAAACTACGACTCGAGAAGTTTCTATCATTTCTGCTTTATGAGAGCTAGTAAGGACAGAGATCCAAAAATCACTCCTAGGTTGTCTGACCCTAAGTTCACTGTTCTTTCTAGCCTACCACGATGCCTCACATGAGTAGACTGTACTGCAGAGAATGAGTCATTTAACCTTTTTTCTTTTAGTTTCTTCATCTCTAAAATGAGGAAGTAAGGATACTTGACTGCTAAGATGCCTTAGCGGACCAAAACTTTCTGAAAGCACTTTCTTACAGTACTCATTATTGTACTTTTAATTCTAGTTATTTATATACTTGCCTTATTTCTCCCTCTGTGTTCTTTGAGATAATGGTCTGTGTCTGACTGAAATTTGCATCCCTCCCAGCTCCTAGCCTATTGTTGAGTGTGTTGAATGAATAGTAAAGTGATACCACGTGTCGTGAAATAGTAGTAGGAAGACTCTGAGGTGACCCACAAAGAACTACATTAGGGAGAGGACTCCTGTAATATTATCTAGAAATAGAAAAGAAATGGGAGTCTACAAATTCATCATAAAGCTTAAGGAATATACCTGCAAAGAAGCTCATGGCCCAGGCTCCTCTGGAGATTTGGTTTCCTTGAGCAGCAAAAGGCATTTTAATACCAATGTTTTCCTGTCCCACATCACATGAGCAATGGTGTAAACAAAGAGATCTGAACACTTCAGTTTATGGTGACCCATTCTTTTTAACGCAATCCTTTCTTTAAATGTTGTTTTATTTGTTATAAGAGAACTATGTAGAGAATCATCAGGTTTGTGTTTTATAATACTTTCAAATTTTGGTTTAATGTATCCTTTCATGTTCCCTATCTATTCTTCCCAGAAGCTTGAGCATGGACAGAGGGGATAGCAGAGGAGAGGGCCACTGTTAGTTTTGGTTGATGGGATAGAAAGCTTCCTGTCCCATCACTCATGATTGAGACTTGCTCCTGACCTCTGCTGCTTGCCTCTAAATGAGAACATTTCCTGCCCATCCACTCAAGAGGAATGTTTCTGAATGGAGTGTGTTCTTTTATTGTTCATTTGGCCTCTGAAGAACAGGTCTACAATGAGTAGCAGTGCTCACTGGGTTCCCCTCCCTGCTACAGGGCCTGAAACTTCTCTCCACACAAAGCTGGGGCAACCTTAGGCTCACCTCATTTGTTCCTCTTTTCTCAGGGGTCACTGTCCTTCATGGCCTGATTTCCAATGTCTTGAAACTGTTGTTTCAGTTATTTTCAGTTATTTCAGGCTAAAGGATAGATCTAAACCCTGTTATTCCATTTTGACAAGAAGAAGAAATCCCAGGACAGGCAGGTTTAATATGCTAATCTCTCTACATTTTTTACATGTTTGAAATTTTCCAAAATAAAAAGTTTTTTTTACAAAAACTGAAGACCTGATGCTTGTTAGTACAGAATGTTTTTGAAGGAAACAGTGTTGTTAATTGGAATTTTATTTAGTTGTATTATCTGTAAGATATAAAGATTCTCTCCTTTGACCCCCCCCCAAGAATTTTTCAGTAAAGTCTACATAACTAATTTTTTTGTTTTAACATACATAAAGTTAGAGAAATATCATGAACATCTGTGCCCATACTACCCCCTCAGACATCCACTATTTTGTTATCTGAATTTGGTATTTACCATTCTCACACATCATCCCATTCCTCTCTCTGTGTGTCTCTCTCTTTCCACTTATATATCACACAATATATATAAAACATGTTTAAGTTATTTTAGAATTTTATATATATAATTATATATGTATGTGTGTATATATATTCTTCTGCAACTTACATTTTTTTCTTTTTTTGGTGAGGAGGATTGGCTCTGTGCTAACATCTGTTGCCAATCTTCATCTTTTTGCTTGAGAAAGACTGTCACTGAGCTAATATCTATGCTAATCTTCCTCTATTTTGTATGTGGGATGCCGCCATGGCATGGCTTGATGAGTAGTGTGCAGGTCTGCACCCAGGATCCAAACCCAGGATCCCCAGGCCACCGAAGCAGAGCATGCAAACTTAACCACTACTCCACCTGGCCAGACCCTGCAACTTACATTTTTGCTCAACATTTTGTTTGTAAGATTCAGACATAAGTAACTCTAGTTCAATCATTTTCACTGTATCAAATCAATGATTAGCTGCTCATGTATATTTTGTCCAGTGTCTGATTAAGACTACAGGGTTTGTTCATTCATTGTTCAATAAATATTGAATGAGTGCTTATTGTGGGCCAAACATTGTTCTAGGTGATGGGGATACTATAATAAACAAAATAGACATCGTAGATCTTACCTTTTAGCTTAAGAAGATAGACATTAAACAAAAAACATGTCATACGTCAGTTAGTGATAGGTGCTAAGAAGAAAAACAAGCAAGGTAAAATGGGAGAGTAAAGGTGACAGGTGGATGATGCTATTTTATACGGGTGGTTAGGAAGACCTTTCTGATAAAGTGACGTTTGAGCAGGCATCTGAAGGGAATGGTGAGGGCCAAAACCCAGAGAGGGAATGTGCAAGATGGGATCATTCCTGGAACAGGAAGGAGGCCAGTATAGCTAGTGTAGGGAGGGGAATAGGGCGTAAGCCATGGGGGATGAAGTCAGATCAGTGGTGGAGCAAGAGTGCAAATTCTGTAGGGCCTTTGGGGCCACAATAAAGACTTTGGATTTCACCCTGAGTGAGATGAGAAGCCATTGTAGGTTTTTGAGGAATGGAGCAACATGACCTACTTACTTTTAAGACCTGTTGTGTTGAGAATAGACTTTAGGAGGGGAAGGGGGGAAGGAAAGAGACAGGTTAGGAGGCTACTGCAAAAATCCAGGTGAAAAAGATAATGGTTTGGAACAGAGTGGTATTGGGAGAAAGTGAGAAGCATTTGGATTCTGAATATATTTTAAATGTAGAGCTAAGCAGGATTTGCTTACAAATTAAATGTTGGATGTGAGAGAAAGAGGTCAAGAATGACTCCAAGATTTTGGGGCTGAGTATCCAGAAGAAAGAAGTTGCTGTTTACTGAGATGTAGCAGCCTGGGGATACAGTAAGTTTTGGGGGGAATCGAGAGATTCATTTGGATGTTATGTCTGGGACTTCCAAGTAAAGAATTCTGGTAAGCAGAGGTATGCACAAGTCTTTAGTTCACGGGGGAAATTCTGGGATGAAGTTATAAATGTAAGTGCCAGCAGCAGATAGATGAAATTTAATGCCATGGAAATTAGCAGGATAGAAAAGAGACAAAATATGAGAACTGAGCCCTGAAGTACTCCAACATTTAGGGGAAGAGAAGATAACAAGAACCTTAAAGAAGACTGAAAACAAGCTGGTGGTGAGATAGAAGAAACTGGGAGAGTGATGTCTTGGAAGCAGCTAAGCCGAATTTCAGAAGATTCTCTGTATATATTCTCCTGTGGATAATGGACTCTTCCCACGAAGGCCTAAGCTTGATGATTCCCCAAAAGTTAAGAAATTCAAATATATGCTTGTAAATTAAAAAGTAATTTTTTAAAGCTGCATTACAAGTAGTGGGATTATGATGTTAATTTTATTTTAATTGTTTTTAATGTTTAATCATGTTTTCAACAAAAATAAGTTTCATAGAAAGTATTTGAAATAATGTCTCAACCTGTCATTCTCTTCTATGCTCATATTAACTCAGGTTCTCTTCTTAGCATTTTGATATTGTTACATAAAAGTCCAAGTGGTGAATTTTTTCTAAAGGAAAGAAAATAACTGATTGCTAATGTCTGCAGCTTTTCAAGTTCATATAAAAAGATTAACTGTTTTTATTTAAACAAGATGCATTATTGCTATTAAAGTCTTTAGTACCCACAGGTTTGGGGTGGGGTCTGAACTACAAAATTCATATTCAGTAAATGTAAAATTCTTTCTAGTTTAGCTCAAGTGGTTCTTTAACTACTTAACTAAACCTTGTTGGTTTCAGTTTGGTGTTTTAGGACTCCTTTGAAAGCCTTTAGATCTTACAGGCACTGCACCTCTGCTCCTATTGGAAATGAAGCATGAGTATCTTCATCATTACAAACGCCACCAGACATGTACCTTGATGAAGACAAATGCGCAACTGAGATTTGTGTTATTCTTGAGTGTGGGCCAGCATGACACATTTCTAAAAGTGCAAAGCTGAGAGGGATCTTAGAAAGTATGTAGGCAAGTCCTATTGTTTTTTAGGTTAAGAAAGTAAGGCCTATCCGGTTATATTATTTGTTCAAAATGTTTCATAGTTAGTGAGAAAATTAAGGTTAGAATCCAGCTACCCTAACTTCCAGATCAGTTTTCTTTGCTGTGGAGCTATATTTTAAAGGAAAAAATTAGCAGGATAAGAGAAGCTTGTCTGATTGTAACTTGATTTAGAGTCGCTGGCCTTTTTTCTCATTTCATATCAATACTCCTTTGGCACTTCTCTGATCTCACTGAACTTTAAAATAACCCTATTGAATAGCAGATGCAAGTTGTCATCATTCTCATTTTATATAGGTGATGAAATTGAGGCATAGAGTTTCATTTACTTCTCCAAGAACATAAAGCTAGTAGATGGGACAGTACCCAGGTCTTCTGAATTCTATTTAATTTTTCTTTCTACAATTAGTCATATCAGGAGAAATAGTTAAATGATCTAGCATAATAATCTCAGTGAAAAAAATCACTTTTGTGTTGCACAGTTGGAAGACAAAGGGGGACAAGCTGATGATGGGAAATGTAATGGCTGAAAAAATAGTAACAACTCACAGTGTTCCCATAGTAGCAAAACTGAGCAATTAGAGGCATTGATGCAAATTTCTTTGAACAAAAAGAATAAAATTCTATGAAAGAAGATAATTTTTGGTCAGTCCTTACATAGTTTCAAAATACCAACTGCACAAGTGCAAGGATGAGTAGATCTGAATTGACATCAGTTTCTGGGTGAAGACGTGGGAATTTCTGTTCACTGCAAACAGAATAGGATCCAATGTTGTGACAAGGCTGCCAAAAAAGCTAATGCAGTCCTAAGCCACAGTGACAGAAGGATATATGGAGTAAACTTTGCTGGTTATACCAAAGTTGGATTGCTATGTTCACATCTTGGTGCCACATTTTAAGGACACTAAAAACCTAAAGTTCATATAAAAGGAGGATGACCAGAATGAAAGTCTGAAGGAATTTCCTCAGAGGAACATTTGAGGAACTAGGATATTACTTTGAAAGTAAAGAGAATTAAGAGTTCTTTAAATTTATTCATTCACTCAACAAAAATTTATTGAGTGCTGACTATATGTCAGAATAGGTAGGGCCTTCAAGGTGACTGCAAAGACTTTGGCCAGTGCCTGAGTGAGTTGGGGAGCCATGTGGAGGATTTTAGGTAGAGGAGTGACTATGTCTCACGTGTGTTTGAGGCATCACTCTGGGAGTTATGTTGAGAATAGGCTGTTGGAGGTGAGGTAAGGGTGGCAGCATGGAGACAAATCAGGTTATTGCAACAATCCAGGCAAGAGCTGATATTTCTTGGACCAGGGTGGTATCAGCAGAGGATAGAGAAGTGATTAGATTTGAGATATATTTTAAACTTGGGATATATTTCATATAAGTGAAAAAATTTTTGAAAAATAGGTTAAACTGGAGGAGTGATGTCAGCATCATGGCAGAGTGAGCTTTCCTCCTTAGACTCTCCTCCCCTAAGATACAACAAAAAGGGCATTCAAATACCAACAGAGGACAGTCACAGAATGCAAAAGATGTCTGAGACCCACGCAGCCTTACATCTGAAGGTGGAGGTGCTGGGACCCCTGGAGGAAGTGGGAGGAGGTAAGGAGAACTCCTCTCCTTCCCCAATGACAGCAACCCTGGGACCAGGATCGTGTGGCTGACGGGGGCGGGGGGGGTGGCCCTCTGCAGGAAAACTGTCACGCTCCAAGTTCTCTCACAGCTTGGGGGAAATCCCCATATGGAGGGGACGGAACTGTTGTGGGGGTGTCTTCATCAAGCTAGCACTCCAGGAGAGCAGATAATGAGAGAAGAATGAGAAGCCCCTGGGATCGGGCAGGTGAAAGAAAGAGCCCCTCCACTCTGGGACCACTTGGCTCTGAGAAACAAGGGGGAGGGGCGGTCCTACATGGGAAAATCCTCACTCTCCAAGTTCTCTCACAACCTTTGGGAGATTCCCACATGGAGGGGACTGAACTGTTGTGGGGGTGCGTTCATCAAACTAGCACCCCAGGAGAACAGATAGTGAGGGAAGAGTGAGAAGCCCCCAGGATGAGGTAGGCAAAAGAAAGGGCCCCTCCACCCGCCCATAGCACCAACACAGCCAGTCGGCCAGAGCACCCTTGTATCATGGAGGGCTCAAAACACACAGCTCTGGACCCCTACCTGATGGCAGTGGGTGGAAGCTGCAACCAGATATTTTCAGAATGAAGAAAAATAAGCCCACACCCTCAAGCAGTATGCAAAAATATATTAAATCTGCAGAACAGAAGGAAAATGACAAGCACGCAGAAATCAATCCTGAAGGCACAGAAATTTATAACCTAAGTGATAGAGAATTCAAAATAACTACCATTAAAAAGCTCAATGAACTACAAGAAAATGCAGGTAGACATTCCAATGAAATTAGGAACTTGTTCACAAAAGAGATTGACACTATAAAGAAAAACCAATCAGAAATGTTGGAGATGAAAAACACAATGGAGGAGATAAAGAAAAATCTGGAATCTTTAAAGAACAGAGCTGACAATATGGAGGAAAGAATTAGAAATGTTTAGAATAGGAAAGCAGAAATGCTCCAGATGGAGGAGGAGAGAGAACCAAGACTAAAAAGAAATGAAGAAATTCTCCGAGAAATATCTGACTCAATTAGGAAATGCAATGTAAGGATTATAGGTATTCCAGAGGGAGAAGAGAGGGAAAAAGGAGGAGAGAGTTTGTTCAAAGACAATAGCTGAGAACTTCCCAAACCTGAGTAAGGAGCTGGAAATACAAGTGAATGAAATCAATAGATCTCCTAAATATATCAACATGAAAAGACCATTCTCAAG
Organism: Tapirus indicus; assembly: GCA_031878705.1. Classification (NCBI taxonomy): domain Eukaryota; kingdom Metazoa; phylum Chordata; class Mammalia; order Perissodactyla; family Tapiridae; genus Tapirus; species Tapirus indicus. The sequence continues at coordinate 149,790,128 of CM062918.1, read as the reverse complement.
GCATATAGTATTAAAGCTGGCAAAAGTCAATGATGATAGAGAAAAAATATTAAAGGCAGCAAGACGAAAAAAAAATAACATACAAAGGTATTCCCATCAGGCTCTCAGCCAATTTCTTGGCAGAAACTTTACAAGCTAGGAGAGAGTGGAATGATATATTCAAAACTCTGAAAGACAAAAACTTTCAGCCAAGAATACTCTATCCAGGGAAAATATCCTTCAGATATGATGGAGAAATAATAACTATCCCAGATAAACAAACACTAAGGGAGTTGGTTCATTGCCACAAGACCTCCACTACAGGAAATGCTCAAGGCCCTCATGCCTGCAAAAAAAAAAAAAAAAGAAATGAGATACAAAGCTTTGAGCAAGGAGAAAAATAGGTAGACAAAATCAGAAAAATTGCAGCTCTCTATCAAAGTAGGTTAGCAAACACTTAATTATCACACCAAAGATTAAGGGAAGGAAAACACCAAAAATAAATATAACCTTATCACTTTAAACACAAACTCAGAACACAAGATGGAATAAGTTGTGACAATAATAACTTAGAAGGGGAAGAGGAGAGAGATGGAATCCACTTAGTCTAAGGGAATAAGAGGTCATCAGAAAATGGACTATCTCATCTACGAGATTTTTTTATACAAACCTCATGGGAACCACTAAACAAATAATCAGAACAGAGACACATATGATAAATAAAGAGAAAACTAAGAAAACCATCATCCAGAACTAACAAACTGAATTAGTAGTCTGAAACACACAGGAATGCAAAACAAAGAAACAAAAGAAATGTAAAAGGACCAGAAAATGAGCAATAAAATAGCAGCATTAAGCCCTCATATATCAATAATCACTCTAAATGTAAATGGACTGAATTCTCCAATCAAAAGACACAGAGTGGCAGGATGAATTAGAAAACCAGATCCAACAATATACTGCCTCCAGGAAACACAGCTCTAAAGACAAACACAGGCTCAGAATGAAAGGTTTGAAGGCAATACTCCAAGCTAATGGCAAACAAAAGAAAGCAGGTGTTGCCATATCAGACAAAGTAGACTTCAAGATAAAACAGGTAATGAGAGACAAAGAGGGGCAATATATAATGATAAAAGGGACACTCTACCAGGAAGACATATCACTTATATATGCACCCAACACAGGAGCACCAAAGTACATAAGGCAACTATTAACAAACCTAAAAGGAGATATTGACAATGACACAATAATAGTAGGGGATCTTAACACCCCAGTTACATCAATGGATAGATCATCCAGACAAAGTCAGTAAGGAAATAGTGGACTTAAAAGAAAAACTAGATGAGATGGACTTAATAGATATATACAGAGCACTCCATCCAAACACAGCAGATCACACATTCTTCTCAAGCACGCATGGAACATTTGCAAGGATAGACCATATGTTGGGAAACAAGGCAAGCCTCTATAAATTTAAGAAGATTGAGATCATAACAAGCATCCTTTCCAACCATAATGCTATGAAACTAGAAATCAACTACAAGAAAAAAACTGGGAAAGTGACAAAGGTGTTGAGACTAAACATGTTACTGAACAACCAATGGATCATTGAAGAAATTAAAGGAGAAATCAAAAGATACCTGGAGACAAATGAAAAGGAAAATACACCATACCAATTCATATGGGTTGCAGCAAAAGTGGTCCTAAGAGGGTAACTTGTAGCAATACAGGCCCACCTTAACAAACAAGAAAAATCCCAAATAAGCAACCTCAAACTACAACTAACAGAATTAGAAAAAGAAGAACAAACAAAGCCCAAAGTCAGCAGAAGGAGGGAAATGATAAAAATTAGAGCAGAAATAAAGGAAATTGAAACCAAAAAAAAAATGGTAGAAAGGATCAATGAAACAAAGAGCTGGTTCTCTGAGAAGATAAACAAAATTGACAAACTGTTAGCCAGACTCACTAAGAAAAAAAGAAGGCTCAAATAAATAAAATTAGAAATGAAAGAGGAGAAATTATAATGGATGCCACAGAAATATGAAGGATTATAAGAGAATACTATGAAAAACTATATGCCAACAAATTGGACAATCTAGAAGAAATGGATAAATTCTTAGACTCATACAACCTCCCAAAACTGAATCAAGAAGAAATAGAGAATCTGAATAGACCAATCACAAGTAAAGAGATTGAAACAGTAATCAAAAACCTCCCAAAAAATAAACGTGCAGGACCAGATGGCTTCTCTGGAGAATTTTACCAAACATTGAAAGAAGATTTAATACCTATCCTTCTCAAACTATTCCAAAAAATACAGGAAGATGGAACACTTCCTAACACATTCAATGAGGCCAATGTCACCCTGATATACCAAAGCCAGACAAGGACAATACAAAGAAGGAAAACTACAGGCCAATATCACTGATGAACATGGAAGCAAAAATCCTCAACAAAATATTGGCAAATCAAATACAGCAATACATTAAAAAGATCATACACCATGATCCCAATTGGGATTTATACCAGGAACACAGGGGCGGTTCAATATCCACAAATCAATCAATGTGATACACCACCTTAACAGAACGAGGAATAAAAAACCACATGATCATCTCAACTGATGCAGAGAAGGCATTTGACAAGATCCAACATCCATTTATGATAAAAACTCTCAACAAAATGGGTATAGAAGGAAAGTACCTCAACATAATAAAGGCCATATATGACAAACCCACAGCCAACCTCATACTCAACAGGGAAAAACTGAAAGCCATTCCTCCAAGAACAGGAACAAGACAAGGGTGCCCACTCTCACCACTCTTATTCAACATGGTACTGGAGGTTTTGGCCAGAGCAATTAGGCAAGAAAAAGGAATAAAATGAATCCAAATAGACAACGAAGAATTGAAACTCTCACTGTTTGCAGACGACATGGTTCTATATAGAGAAAATCCTAAAGAATCCATTGGAAAACTATTAGAAATAATCAACAGCTACAGCAAAGTTGCAGGATACAAAATCAACTTACAAAAATCAGTTATATTTCTATATTCTAATAATGAACTAACGGAAAGAGAACTCAGGAAGACAATCCCATTTACATCGCAACAAAAAGAATAAAATATCCTGGAATAAATTTAATCAAGGAGGTGAAAGACCTATACAATGAAAACTATAAGACTTTATTGAAAGAAATTGATGATGACATAAAGAAATGGAAAGATATCCCATGTGCATGGATTGGAAGAATAAACATAGTTAAAATGTCCATACTACCTAAAGCAATCTACAGATTCAATGCAATCCTAATCAGAATCCCAACGACATTCTTCATGGAAATAGAACAAAGAATACTAAAATTCTTATAGGTCAACAAAAGACCCTGAACAGCTAAAGCAATCCTGAGACAAAAGAACAAAGCTGGAAGCATCACAATCCCTGACTTCAAAAGATTCTACAAAGCTATAGTAATCAAAACAGCATGGTACTGGCACAAAAACAGACACACAGATCAATGGAACAGAATTGAAAGCCCAGAAATAAAACCACACATGTACAGACAGCTAATCTTTGACAAAGGAGCTAAGAACATACAATGGAGAAAGGAAAGTCTCTTCAATAGATGGTGCTGGGAAAGCTGAACAGCCACATGCAAAAGAATGAAAGTAGACTATTTTCTTTCCCCATGCACAAAAATTAACTCAGAATGGATCGACGACTTGAAGGTAAGGCCTGAAACTATAAAACTCCTGGAAGAAAACATAGGCAGTACACCCTTTGACACTGGCCATAAAGGGATCTTTTTGAATTCCATGTCTACTCAGACAAGGGAAACAAAAGAAAAAATAAACACATGGGACTTCATCAGACTAACGAGCTTCTGCAAGGCAAAGGAAACCAGGATCAAAATGAAGAGACAACCCACCAGCTGGGAGAAAATATTTGCAAATCATATCTGACAAGGGGCTAATCTTCATCATATGTAAAGAATCCACACAACTGAACATCAAAAAAACAAACAATCTGATCAAAAAATGGGCAGAGAATGTGAACAGACATTTTTCCAAGAATGGGCAATAGGCCCATGAAAAGGCGGTCAACAACACTAACATCAGGGAAATGCAAGTTAAAACTACACTAAGATATAACCTTACACCCGTTAGAATGGCTATAATCACCAAGACAAAAAATAACATGTTGGAGAGGTTGTGGAGAAACAGGAACCCTAATTCACTTGTGGTGGGAATGCACATGGGTGCAGCCTCTATGGAAAACAATAAGGAGATTCCTCAAAAAGTTAAAAATAGAAATACTTTATGACCCAGCTATCCCACTATTGGGTATTTATCCAAAAAACCTGAAATCAACAATCCAAAGAAGCTTATGCACCCCTATGTTCATTGCAGCATTATTCACTACAGCCAAGAAGTGGAAGCAACCCAAGTGTCCCTCAACTGATGATTGGATAAAGAAGATGTGGTATAAATATACAATGGAATACTCCTCAGCCATAAAAAAGACAAACTCGTCCTGTTTGCAACAACATGGATGGACCTGGAGGGTATTATGTTAAGTGAAATAAGCCACCAAGAGAAAGACAAACACCATATGACTTCACTCATATGTGGAAGATAAACTAACACACAGACAGAGAGAACAGTTTGGTTGTTACCAGGGGGAAGAGGGTTGGGGGTAGGCACAAGGGGTGATGGTATGCATTTATATGGTGACTGACAAACAATAGTGTACAACTAAAACTTCACAACGTTATAAACTATTATGACATGAATAAAAAAAACTAAGTATAAAGTAAAAAAAAAAAAAAAAGTTTAAATTCAATTTAAATCTCTGTGTCTTCAGAGGATAGCACCAGGACCCATGGATGGTATTGAGAGGGCAGATAGGAACAGGAGGAAGGAATTTGCCAGTTGGCAGAGAGGAGGTGGGTGGGGGTGGGCAGAGCTGGAACATGTGTCTCTCCCTCCAGTGTCATAACGTTTGTGACTCTGTCACAGAGGGAGAAAAAATTCACCACTGTCAGAAATATTATAGCATTTCAAAAAGTTCATGAAATTAGCAATATAAATTGTAAGGTGTAAAACTGCTATTATATTTGTTCTATAGCAGTGTAAAGACAACACATTTTTTACAAAGGAGAAAAGAGACTATGACCTAACACTTTCTTGAGGAGTCACTTAGAATTATTACTTACAAGTTATTTGTATGACCACCACCACCTCACATTCCCATTCATCCTATAATCATTTTTCACACTCTACAATTGTGAAATATAAAACAAGAAGTAACTAATAGGTAAATGAACAGCAAGGCTAAAAATGGACAAATATTTCTACCTCAAATGTTCTGATGGGAAAATAATTGAAATTGGACACATAGGACATGAAAATCCTACCTATGCCATTTGGGGAAGAAGAATTGGAATGTGGGCTGAAAGCAAGTCTAACATAAAAGCAAAGGAGAGTTCTAGATATTAAAAGTATCACAATAATGGGCTGATTTTTTTGACACCTTATGAGTATTCTTCGTAATTGAGAGAAGTAGTTTGGTATTGTATTATAATCATGAGTTTATGATTCAATCAGTAATTGTAAATTAAGGCTCGTCACTGTTATACATTTGTATGTAAAAGAATTATATTGTTCATGTAAAAGATAGTTGATTGGTTCTTTATTTATCAAGTGTCTTCTATGTGTCAGGCAATGTGTCAAGGAATTCAATCCTGAACAAAATAACCACTGTCCCCTGTCCTCAAGTAATGTATAGTCTGGCTCAGTGGTTCTCAAATGTTAATGTACTTGAAAATCACCTAGAGAATTTGTTAAAATGCAAATGGCCAGCTCCTTCCACTCCTGCCCCTGCAGAAATGCTGATTCAGTAGATCTAGAGTGAATCCCCAGAATCTATCTCCTTTTTAAACATGCTTCCCAGGAAATTCTAATGCAGGTGGCCCATGGACAAAACTTTGAGGAGAGAAGAGACGATGGGTCTCTATCAGCCTCTCAGGGACAATAACTGGTGACTAGAATCAGGATGACTGCTCACAAACAAGCAGGTAACCTTTGGTGAGAAAGAAGATTCTTAGTAGGAAATCTTGGATGATTCTTAGAAGAAGATAACTGCCAAATCCCAGCCTACAATGTTTCAGAATGTCTGGCCTTGTGGGGATCATTGACCATCAAGAGCATACTGGACCAATCAGTCAGTTTGCCACATACTCCCGACTGCACTGTCCACCTTGACATGTCACACCCACTGCCTCCAGAGGGATACACAATCAGCCTGTCCCTCCCTCTTCCCTGGCTGATTTGACTAAGGGTGAATACCTCACCAAAGCCAGCCAATCTACTGGCAGGTCAGAGAACATGTTTTTCTCTTTTGATAATCTGAATAAGAGACATCAAGTTTTAGTCACTTTATTGTAGGTTAGGCTAAGAGGTCATGAGCAGTCTATATAGATGGTTAAACAGGACCCAGCAAGAATAGAGACCAGAATATACATGTAGCATGTGACAATGAAATCACAAGACAGACACAAATATGAAGGAGAACACTTGACCATGAGAGAGAGAAAGAATAACAATTCCTGACTTCCCATTTCCCAGCTCCATTTCCCTCGGACCCAGCTCTAACTCCTGTCCTTAGTGCCTTGAGGCTTCTTTTTCTTTCAACAAAACTCTCATTTTTTTTTTTTTTTTTTTTTTTTTGTGGGGAAGACCAGCCCTGAGCTAACATCCGTCACCAATCTTCCCCTTTTTGCTGAGGAAGACTGGCCCTGGGCTAACATCGTGCCCATCTTCCTCCACTTTATATGGGACGCCGCCACGGCATGGCTGACAGGCAGTGCGTCGGCGGGCGCCCGGGATCCGAACCGGCGAACCCCGGGCTGCCAAGCGCGGACTAAACCGCTGCGCCACCGGGCCGGCCCCAAAACTCTCATTTTTTGAGTCAGCTGGAGTGGGTTCTGTCCATTTCAACCAAATTGTCCCTAACTAAGATAAGCAGAGACTAGACACTTCAGGGGAAAAAAAGCTACCCACTCGTTCATATTTGGACTGTTGGTTAGAGATTTGAATTGCAAGCAACAGAAACAAACTCTAAGATAATTAAGCCATTGAAAGCCTATTGGGGGCACTTAGAATTGAGACTAGAGGACCAGATTCTGAAATGAACGATAACCAAAATAACACAAATTCTTTTGGAAGCAGAAAGTACAGCCAGCGTCTCTTAACTGCAATGTGTATTTGGCACACTACTCTGTGCGGAATGACCTCAAACTACCCCTTTTATTCATGCCACATTCTCTCAAGATTAAAAAACTGAAGAGAAGTTTATGACTAGCCAAACCTGGGAAACATACCCATGCCAGGTTTTATGAGAGCAAGGAAAGGATTTGCTTTTTGTTTCTAGAGTGGGAGGCAGGCACACAGGTCTTCTCCTCTGAAAACCATACACCATGGAAGAGATGCAATTTCCTAAAAGGAAATTGAGGCCTTTTGTCCGTGGGAATAAATACCAGAAATACTTTGAAACAGAGATAAGTAACAAGAGACCACATGCTTACCCTCAGACAGAAAAAATTACAGACGGATGATTTGATATTCCACATAAAAGATAATGTTCTGATGATCCGAGAAACTGAATAGCCAGGTTTGTGAAATAATGAGCTCCCTGTCACTCGAACTGTCAAGCAAGAGTTAGATAACCATTAGTCAGCAACACTGAGGGGATTTCTAAATTGGGTGACAAATGGGCTCGATGACTACTTACCATTCTTAATAATATGTGAAGAAAAACACATTTAACTGCCTTGGGGTAATGAGCACCAAATATCTACTAAACGCTTTATGAAGTAGCTTTGCCTTTTATTTGCCTTGAAATTTTTCTTTTAAGCTTTAAACTGCTCTGCTTATTTCCCTGTTCTTGCATCTCTCTGATTGTCATTGCTGAGATAACTTCACCTTGAACTAAAGGTACAATCTTGTCCTGCACTTTGGGATCAAACTTGTTCCTAGGCACAGGGAACAGAAGGAGACACAAGAACCCCAGGACAGTGGTTGACCAACTTAACACACAGGCTGCATTGCAGCACGGCCTGTCCTGAAGTTGGTGTTCCAGTTCCCTGATGCCCTGATATCTAGGGTAGTGTGTTGTTTTCTTGTGATAGAGACTGTGTCTGGCACACCTGTCTCTCCAAGGACTTAATTTCTTATCCTTGAGCTGCCTGTTTATCTCTGCTTCTGCTGAGCACTGGCTGCTTAAGCCCTTATCGAATGTCTCTCTTGACCATGTATATCAGGTAGGGTTCAGTGCTGGAAAGAGATGACATCTGAAGTATTTTAAGCAGAAAGGGACTTAATACAGAGAATTAGAGCATTACAAAATCACTAGAATGGCTGGAAGACTGGGTTATAAGCTGAGATCCAGGAATGAGTCCCTCAACACCATGAAACTGACTTCCCAGGGGACTTACCTCCTCTGCCACAAGCAGGAAGGTAGGGAATCAGGAGTCTGCCACTAGAACCATTAAAGTTAAAAACTACCAAAAGCCATCTGTAGATTCAATGCAATCCCTATCAAGATCTCAATGGCATTTTTTATTGGAGTAGAAAAAACACTCCTAAGATTTATATGGAACCACAAAAGACTTTGAATAGCCAAAAAAAAAAAAAAAAAAAAATCCTGAGAAAGAAGAACAAAGCAGGAGGCATCACACTTCCTGATTTGAAGCTATACTATAAAGCTATAGTCATCAAAACAGTAGGGTACTGGCATAAAAACAGACAAATAGAACAATGGAACAGAATCGAGGGCCCAGAAATAAACCCAAACATATACACTCGACTAATATTTGACAAGGGAGCCAGGAATATTCAATGGAGAAAAGGCAGTCTCTTCAACAAATGGTACTGGTATAATTGGATATTCACATGTAAAAGAATGAAACTGGACCCATATCTACACCACTCACTAAAATGAACTCAAAATGGATTAAAGACTTAAATGTAAGACCTAAAACCATAAAACTCCTAGAAGAAAACATAGTAACAAAGCTTTTTTTTTTTTTTTTTTGTGAGGAAGACCAGCCCTGAGCTAATACCCATGCCCATCTTCCTGTACTTTATATGGGACGCTGCCACAGCATGGCTGACAAGCAGTGCGTCGGCAGGCACCCGGGATCCGAACCAGCGAACCCCGGGCTGCCAAGTGCGACCTAAACCGCTGCGCCACTGGGCCAGCCCCAACAAAGCTTTTTGACATGAGTCTTGGTAATAATTTTTTGGATGTGACACCTAAAATACAAGCAACAAAACAAAAAAATAAATAAATGGGACTCTATCAAACTAAAAAGCTTCTGCACAGCAAAATAAACCATTAATAAAGTGAAAAAGATAACCCACTGAATGGGAAAAAATATTGCAAACCATATATCTGATAAGGGGTTAAAATCCAAACTATATAAAGAACTCATACAACTCGATAGCAAAAACCCAAATAACCCAATTAAAAAATTGGCAAAGGACCTGAATAGACATTTCTCCAAAGACGATATAGGAAAGGCTGACAAGTACATGAAAAGATGCTCAACATCACTTGTCACTAGGGAAATGCAAATTAAAACCACAATGAGATATCACCTCATGTCTATTAGAATGGCCATCATCAAAAAGATAAGCAATAACAAATGCTGGTGTGGATGTGGAGAAAAGGCAACCCTTGTGCACTGTTGGTGGGACTGTAAATTAGTACAGCCACTGTGGAAAACAGTATGGAAGATCCTCAAAAGATTAAAAATAGAACTACCGTATGATCCAGCAATTCCGCTTCTGAGAATATATCAAAAAGAAACGAAAATACTAACTTGAAAAGATATCTGCACCCATGTTCACAGCATCATTATTTACAATAACCAAGACTTGGAAACAACCTAAGTGTCCATCGATGGATGAATGGATACAGAAGTTGTGGTATATACACATAATGGAACATTATTCAGCCATAAAAAGTAAGGAAATCCTACCATTTGTGACAACAGGAGTGGATCTTGAAGGCATTATGCTAAGTGAAATAACTCAGACAGAGAAAGGCAAATACTGTATGATCTGACTTGTATGTGGAATCTTAAAAACCAACTACTCAAAACTCGTAGAAAAAGAGATCAGACTTGTGTTTGCCAGAGGCAGAAGGTGCAGGGAGGAGGAGTTGGAGGAAGGTGGTCAAAAGGCACAAACTTCTAGTTGTTAAAGAAACAAGTCCTGGGGATGTAATGTACAACATGACAATAGCTCACACTATTATGTTGTTAGGAAAGTTGTTAAGAGAATAAGTCCTAAGAGTTCTCATCACAAAGAGAAAATTTCTTTTCTTCGTTCTTTTCTTTCTATTGTATCTATATGAAAAGATGGATGTGAGCTGAACCTATTGTAGTATTCATTTCACAGTATATGTAAATCAAACCAGAATGCTGTACTCCTTAAACTTTCACAGTGATATATGTCAATTATTTCTCAATAAAACTGGGAAAAGAGATAAAAAACAAACAAAACACTGTAACTGCAATCCAGAGGTCAGGAAGCTGATGCTACTGCCACTGCAACTGCTTCTTGATAGCCGTGAAAGTGGAGACTGGACACTGCCCTACACCCCACAGTTCCTTGACTGTGTTGGTCATCTGTCAACAGCCAAAGGCAGCGGTAAGAGGGCCTCTACTTTAGCTCCACCTTCTCAAACATCTGTAGCTGCTTCTAATTGGTGGAATTGAATCAAACATAGAGCTCTGGTGGTGATGCCGTCTGGGAAGTTTAGTATTTAGCTTTCCATCTACTTCAGTACAGAAAGTTACGCTAGAAACAAGTGGGAATAAATGCTGAGGGCCATGTCCAACATATCCTGCCCACGTTGTACTGGAAGTCCTAGCCAGTATATTAAAGCAAGAGAAAGAAATAAAAGGCCTATAGTCAGGAAGAAGTAAAACTATTCTTGTTCACAGATGACATGATTTTGTACAAGGAAAATCATCAAGAACCTACAAAAAAAACTACTGGAGGTGTTAAGTATGTATATCAATGTTCAGGATATAAGGTCAATGGTAAGCTTTCAATTGTTTTCTCCATATGAGCAATGAACAATTGGAAATTAAAATTTTTTAAATACTATTTATAATAGCATTAGAAAACATGAAATACTCAGGGATGAATTTTATAAAATATATGTCAGATCTGTGCACTGAAAACTACAAAATATCTCAGAGAGAATTGAAAGAAGACCTAATTAAATGGAGAGTTATAGCATGTCCACAAATGGGAAGACTTAATATTGAGATGTACATCCTATCAAAGTTGACCTTCAAATTCAGTGCAAGCTCAATCAAAATCCCAAGAGGTTTTTAAAAATAGGCATTAATAATCTGGTTTTAAAATTTATACAGAAATGTAAATGACCTAGCATAGCCAAAATAATGTTGAACCCCCCCCCCACAAAGTTGGATGTCCTACACTACCTGATTTCAAGACATATTCTAAAGTTACAGTTATCAATACAGTCTAGTGTTAGTGTAAGAATAGAGATGTAGATCAGTGGAACAGAACAGTGTTCCAGAAATAGACCCACACATACATGGTCAATTGATTCTCTGGAAAAGTGTCGAGCTAATTCAACAGGGGAAAGAATAGTCTTTTCAACAAATGATGACAGAACAGCTAGATATCCATGGGGGGAAATGAATTTCAATCCTTCCTCACACCAAATATAAAAATGAACTCAAATGGATTATAAACCCAAACATAAAATTTAAAATATAATACTTCTAGAAGAAAACATAGGAAAATATCTTCATGACTTTGACATATACAAGAATTTCTTAGGGCACTACATAGTTTTTAAGATTCAAAGGGCTTTGAAGTCAGGTCAACTCTAGTTCTGCCACTGATAATATTTAAGCCCATAATATAATTATTTTATTACTCTAAATCCAAGTAGTTTTGTCAGTAAGGTTTTTTGTAAGGATTAATGAAATGTTATATATGAGGTACTTAGCACACTGCTTATTGCATAGTATACACCCATGAAATGATAGCTATTAATGTAAACAAAAGTGGCTGTCACATTTGTGGACTTTTATAAGATTTGCCTAGATTCTAGCCCAAATCCGCGATTTTCAAGTATCCCAGGTGAATAACAGACATGTAGCAAATTGAAGCTGAGGCTTGTATTTTCTTAAGCTGGAGTTCCTAAAGTTCTGGTCATTTTTTTTAGAAAGAGATAAATTGGATGCCATTAAAACTGAAACCTGCTCTTCAAAAACCACCTTTAATAAAATGCAAAGGCAAGCCACAGACTGGGAGAAAATATTCATAATACATGTATTTGAAAGATATACATGTATAAAGAACTTGTATCTCAAACTCATATAATTCAATAAGAAGAAGACAACCCAATTAAAAAATGGGCAAAGTATTTGAACAGATACTTCTCAAAAGAAGATATAAAATGGCCAATAAACACATGACAGATATGCAACATCACTAGTTATTAGAGTAATGCAAATCAAAACATGATGAAATACCACTACATAACTACTAGAATGGCTAAAACTTAAAAGGGTGACCATACCAAGTGTTGACAAAGGTATGGAGCAGCCAGTACTTTCACACATTGCTGGTGGGAATAGAAAATGGTACGCCCACTTTGAATAACAATTTAACAGTTTCTTATGAGGTTAAACATACACTTACCATATAATCTAGCAATTTCATTTCTAGGTATTTGCCCAGGAGAAATGAAACACACATCCACACAGAGACTTAGATATGAATGTTAACAACAACTCTATTCATAATAGGCTAAAACTGGAAACAGAATCTATTAACAGATGCATAAACAAATTTTAGTGGAACTACTAAAATTGGAACTATGTCTCAACTCCTCAGTAATAATAAGGAATGAACGACTTATACTCGTCAATCTGGAGACATTTCAAAACTTTTTTTTTTAGTTAAAAATCTATCACAATAAGAATACACACTATATGATTCCATTTATTTGAAATTTTAAAACAGAAAAATTAATCCACAGTAGCAGAAAGCAGAATAATGTTGTCTTTGGTAGCAGGCGAAGAGAGAACAACAGCAAAGGGGCATGAGAGCATTTGCGGGGTGGGAGGTTGAAGATTTTTTCTGTTTTGATCAGGGTGGTAGTTACATGGGTATACTTTTGTCAAAACTGACCTAATAATACACTTAAATGGGTGTGTTTTATTATATATAAATTATGTATCAATAAAGTTAATTTAAACTGTAAAAGCCCAAACTATATTGCATATGTACCTCTGATCATAAAATGAATTCCCCATTTACACTCCCCATCAGGAGCATATAACCATATCTCTTTTTTTTCCTAGACTGATAACAACACTGGTGATGATAAGTCCTTTTAAATTTTGTTCCGTTTGCTATGCAAAAAGAGGTACCTAATTGATTTACATTGCCCAGATATTAGTGACTTGTCTGAAATGCTAACTTTTAAATAGGCAAACAAAGGAAGAGAAACCAATATATAAGACTGAGAAGGGAAATAAGAGAGGTAAGAATAAAACCTGTTTTCACAGGTCTAAATGGATTAACCTTTCCAGCTCCTCTAGGATCTCTCTCTCTCTCTCTTTGTTCATAGTATTACTGTCTCTCTCCTCCACCTGAGTCAAACTTTAGGAGCTATTTTGGGTTTCTCCTTACTCTGAGCATCATAATCATTTACAGGTCAATTGCTAAGTCCTTTGTAATAGTTCTTGCATCAGCATCATTTCCCTCCTCTCCATTACTTCTGCCACTTTAGTTCATTTGACCTCTTCCTACTCTATTATAAGTGGACCAGCTAAGTCCTTACCTCTAGGTTCTCCTTCCCATCCAACTTACTCTCTGCTGTGTGGTTAATTTTCTTGAAGCACATCTCTATGATGGTACTCACAGAATCAAAAACGAACAACAAGAAAAACAATAAAAAAATTTCAGTGGGCTGCTTACTGTATAAAATCCCAATACCAGCATCAAGCTATTCCAGAACTGGGCTGCAATCTGCATTCCTAGACTTACGATCCAATATTTTCTTACATTTACTCAGGCTGTACAGTGTAGTGTTTGAAAGCTGTTATTATCATCTCTGTATTAACAAAAGCAACATGGAGAGCAAAATATTTCTAAACAAGCTGTAAGCAGAGGACAACCTCTGCACTTCATCAAATGTTCAGCAACACCTCTGTTCATATGCCACAGCTGTTTCTGTGGTCTGGTTTTCTTGCGAAGTACATATTTCCTTCGGGTCTACCACCATAACAATGGTGTGTGCCTTCTCTTATGTTATTCAGAGACATATTTAGCTAGTCGATTCTCCAAGCAAGGATTCATAAATAGAAAATAGCCTTTTGTACTTGAACAAGTCTTTATTTTACATAGTCGATTTAAGAAACCTTGGTCATGCTTTCAGAATAATTTTTTCTTTATCTTAAATTATACAATCTTTATTAAATTCAGCAAATATTTATTGTGTACCACCTCTGTGAAATATGCTGCACCTAATAAGGGCCTACAGAAAATTAAAAGATGAGTAGGGCAAAGCTCTTTAAACATCTTACAATCTGGTAAAAGATCAAGATAATAAATCCTGAAAATCTTTAATTTAAAGCAAAAATATTTCCATCACTACTAGAGGCAAACAAAATGCTATAGTGGCTTAAAGAAAGGACAAGTCATATCTGGTGTGTAAATCGAGGCTTTTTCACAAGGGTGGGCTTTGAGAAAGTCTTGGAAAGACAGGTAGGATTTTGACAGACAGAGATATTTCAAGAAAGCTTTCTAGGCAGAAGGAATATCAAGAATAACCAAAGAGTTCAGAAAGTGTTTGAGGTTTTCAAGGAAGAACCAGTGTGCCAGGTTGACTGATGCATAGCATCCATAAGGGCAGTAGTTGGCAACGTAGGTTAGACCTGCGTCGGTAGAAAGCCTGGAGTGGCCAGCTGAGAGGTTTAGACTTATGTTCAAAGCAGGGAGCCTGTTAGGTAGTATATAACAAATGTATGATATAACAAATGTATGAGGAGGATTAACCTGTAAGTGTAGCAGAAGGAAGAAGAAATTGAAAAATGAGGAAAACTAGGAGTCTAACTCAGTACTAAATGAAAAGTAATTCATTGGGATGAGGGAGTCATAAAAAGGAGGGTAAATAGAAGCAGTATTTTAAAGAGATTTTACAGGGCTTAGCAACATATTAAAGTCAAAGGCGAAGGAAGAAGGCTAACATTGACTGTGTAGCTACATACTACAGGCACTGGGCTCAATTATCTTACTGAGGGTTGTGGGCAAGATAAGAGAAACAGCAAAGACGTCTGCAAGCTTTCCAGATTAGGGAACAGGAAGAATGCTTGTTCTATTAACAGAAATTGGGGAATTAGGAGATAGTTTAAATTTGCATGTGTTGAACTTGATGTTCTGGTGGGACGTTTAGGTGGTGATCTATAATAGAAATTGAAAATAAAATAAAGGAGCCCAGGAGCAGTGTCCAGATAGGTGACATAGGATTGGAAATCATCCAGGTAGTAGTGATGGTGAAAGTTGTAGATAGAATCACCAAAGAGAGCTTGCAGAAAGAGAAGGGTTCTGTGCAGAATGACAAAATAGTATTGATCATCATCATTGCAAACACTACTAAATGACTAATATGTGCCAAGCATCACACCAAACACTTCCTATGTGTTAGTTCATTTAATTGTCACAGTAAAGGTATCCGTGAAAGTTATCATTATGATTAATTAATTATCAATACCCAATGTAAAAAATTAATTTTCTAGAAGTAGAATCCCAGATGATTTCAAGATGTCAAGTAGTGAGGAGGCGTCCATAGAAGGGATAAAGAAAGAGCACCAAAGTTTGATGCCTTCTTCAGAGAACGCTGATTCACTCCAGCTGTTTATTAGTAAAATAGAAATTTAAAGTGTATTTAAAAGTTTTGAAGGGATATAGTATGCCTTCTAGTTACTGGAAGGAAAAAATGGAACATAGAAAACAAGTGACTATAATTTGTTATGTTATAGCATATAACAGTTATGAACCTTCATAATCTAACAACATAGCTTCAAAATACATATTTTCAAACTGTTAGAGAGATACAAATCCACAATCATAGTGAAAGCTATTAACAAACCCTCTTATAAATGGACATATCATGTAAACAAAAATAAACAAGAATTTAAATAACAATTTAAAAGTGTCTACATATATATAATATATATATATATATATATACACTCAAACACACACATATGAGTATATGATGAGTATTCTTTTCAAATGACTGTGGAATATTATCAGATAAGTGGATTTTGGATCAGAGAACAAAGATGATTTCAATGAAATCCAAACAACAGAACTTACAAAGTCACACTTTCTCATCATGTTGTAATAAAAATAGAGTGACAATGAAAGGATAGGCAAACATTTCTTTAAATAACTCTTGATTAAAGAGAAAATTAAAACTGAAATTGCAGACAATACTCCCCCAACTTGGCCTATAGATTCAACTTAATCACTATCAAAATCTCAGCATGGTTTTTTGCAAAAATTGATAAATTGCTATTAAAATTCACATGGAAATGCAAGGGACCCACAGTAGCCAAAACAATGTGAAAAAGCATAACAAAGCTGCAGACTCACATTTCCCAATTTCAAAACTTACTACAAAGCTACGGTAATCAAGATGGTGTGGTGCTGGCATAAGGATCGTTATCTAGATCATTGGAATAGAATTAGGAGCCCAGAAATAAACCCAAACATCTATGACCAATTGATTTTTAACAAGAGCATCAAAACCATTTAATGGGGGAAGAATAATCTCTTCAACAAGTGGTGCTGGGACAACTGAATATCCACAGAGAAAAGAATGAAGTTGGATCCCTACGTCACAACATATGCAAGAAATTAACTAAAAATGGATCCAAGACTTAAATGTAAGTGCTAAACTAATGTAAAATGATAGTCACTTTGGAAAACAGTTTGATAGTACTTCAAAAGTGAAACATAGGATACCAGTGCAATAAACCAAAACCCTAACATTTCTTCATAGAACTTGACAAGCTAATTCTAAATATCCCCTTAATTGTTGATAAAGTGTAGGTTGGAGGAAGCAGCTTATATGTGTGGCAGCCGGAGACACACAACTAGACATACTTACCCACCCATCAGAGGCACATCTGGATAACTGAGGCCCCTCACAGTGGAGCTCATGCTGTAAAACACCTGTGGCATAGCGAAGCCGACCAAAAGGTGCGTTTCCTGTAAAGAAACACCTCCCACGAGGAAAAAAGGGACAACTGACCTATGTTTGCCCGTTTCCTACCCTAAATTCACTAAGTAGAGAAGTCATTCTGTCTTCCCTGGGGAAGTTTGAGACAGGAGCTGTGCAAAGAGACCGAGAGTGTTTAGTAAAAATCTTTCTCATGAAAATCAGAGTGTGGAAGACACATCTTCCAACTAACAACTAGATCGAGGGATGTAAAGATGTAGGATATACACTGCCAAATTACTGTCTAACAGGATTTGACCAAATAATTTGTAGTACTGCCAAAAAGGTGCGAGTGGCCAGTTTGCATACCTTTGACAGGTGTGCCAGCCACTGCTAGTTGCCTGTGAAATTTCCCTCCCCCTGTTTTCTTGTCACAGATTAGGATTTTGGGGTGGCAATGTGCCCTGTCTATAAATTTTCAGCCTCCCTTGCAACCGGGGATGGCTATGTCATACACTTCTTACCGAAGAGATGAAAAACAGAAGTCAGCCAGTGATTCCTAGAAAGTTTTGCTTTCTTAATTTAAATGTCATTCCTTCTTATTCCCACCTGGAACACAGACGTGATGTCTGAAGCTGAAGCATCCATCTTGTAATCAGAATGAGAGCCACATGCCAAGAATGATGAAACAGAAATATAAAAGTTCCTTGAGGACATTCTTGAGCAACTACATCAGCCCCGCTATGCCTTTTCTATGGATCATGCTGTTTATCAACACAACAGGACAACACTTTTTCTGTTTATGATTTCAGCTTTGAATTATATTTGCCTCATATATCTATCTGGTTTGTATTTGCAAATTACTTTACTCTACTCTTTTATTTCAGATGTCTTTCTTTTAAATAACTGGATTTTATTTTCCATTCCAATCTAAGTCTTTTCCTTTTTACTAAGAGAATTAAGCTCATTTACATTTACAGTCATAATTCTTGCATTTATGTATTTGGTTGCAAGATGTCAAAATGCTTCTTGAATTAGCTTAGGCAAAATGGAAATTCACTGACTCTTGCAACCAGAAAGGACAAGAGCACAGCTAGAGACCCAATGAGCCAGACTTGGTACAAGATTCTCCTGCTCTGCCTGCCTTCTTTGCTTCTTCTGACTACTTTTGTCCACACACACCACTCCACACATCTTCCCAGCTTTTTCTCCAAAGTGAAAAAAAAAACCCTTTCATGCAGGTCCTGTTGAACAAACCCTGGAGGAGGAGTATGATGGTCACAGTTCGCACCATCTGACTATGTGCCTATGTGCTGGATCAGTTTACAGGGCTGGGTGGGGAGTGGGTGGGATGATGAGGTTCCAGGATTGACCCAGTTTAAGTCAGATATTCTCTCCCAGATAATCTAGACCTGGTAAGTAAAGTCACATTGTTAAAGTAAAACAATCCATTTGGAGTCTGTGGTTAGAGCGGGGATGGGAGCATGGGGTGCTTTTCTCAGAAAAAATGCAGGGATACTGGGCAGAAAAAGAGGTAAATGACCATTTTAATTGTTACAGAAATAAAATGTCTTATTTTATACTTCCTGGGTTTTAATCCCTTTCCTCATTTTAGATATGGACTGCTAGTTTGTTCTTATTCTCTGCAATAATTAAGAAGGGAAGCATCCTGTTTCAATTAAACCATTCTTAGACTTTTACCATCTAATTATTAAAATTGAGGGCAACAGAGCCAGAGCTGTCCTTCCGTGAAGCTTCTCCTTTCTCTCCTGTGTGTCTGTGTTTTTTTTTTCTTTCTCATTTCTGCTGTAGTCGTAAACTGAATCAGTGTCTTTGCGTTAAATAGTATACATCATCTGTTTCAAGTAACTTTATTTCAAATTTATACACTATTTATCTAAATTCAAATTATCTCTATGTATTTAACTTATCTTATAGATTGCCCCAATCCCTTCAGACACCACTTTTATTTTCTCAAATCTAGACTGTGTTGGGGTTCTGAAGCAGGCCTTTAGGACATTTATTTGGGAAGACAATCTAGTTTCTGAAACCTTGGATACTTAAAAATGTCATTCTATGACTTTCCTGCCTGATAATGAGTGGCCTCGGTAGCTCACAATGGGTGGAACGTCAGTGCCTTTAGTTACTGAGTCATGATCACTGTGGCAGCAAGTAATGAGCAAGAACAGGTTCTTATATTTCAATCCTACTTCACAGCGGGATAGGCAGGATTATTTTGTTTCTTAGAATCTGACTATATCTTTTACTTTACTATATGTTCATGGAAGATTTTCCTCATTTAATGTATTTTCCTGGTTAATTAGGAGGGAATTGGAAGAGGTTTTTCATTGTCCTTCATCACCATTTTAGGCAGAAGGTGAGATTAGTTCTGTGATTCTACAGCCTCTGAGTATGAGCGAAGAAAACAGACATCAGGGATCCCTCAGCTCGAAGTCTGGCAAACAGGCTGTGGCGCAGGTGTCCATACTGATGAGAGGCCAGACTAGAGTTCAGACAAGAACACCGCGGCGAGGCTGTCCATGGAGGCACCCTGGGTAGGAGGGGAGATGAAGTTGTGTAAGGTAGATATTCGCAAAGAACAGGGAAAAGTGAAAAATTGAATTTATTATTTGGACAAATAGTGGGTTCAGTAGGAGTGAAAGAATGGGTTAACTAGAATATCAGGATGCAGTGATCAGAGAGGAAGTGGAAATCTCACTGGTTCTTAGTTGCTCATTTCCCTTAACTCAGTGTTTCTGTTTTATCCTACATTCAAATTTTATTGAACCCCTCAGTCATTATCAGTTTGATGGCATTAGTTCATTATTGGGTTGTCTTTCTATTATATAATTTTTATAATCATTTTGTCTCTGGCTCATACAAATATTGTATTATTTTCCATAAGCTCGATTCCTAGGCAGACTTTCCAGTTCTCTTTATGGAAACCTACCTTAATTAAGAGTCAGGGATAAGATACCCATTTTTCTCTCTAAGAATAATGCCACCTCTGTTTTAACCATCCTCTCTGGTTTTTGAATTTTCATTCTCAATGTAACCAATATGGCAAAACTTGTGTAATTTTGCATATGCAGGGAGAACAATGTGTATGTCTGTTCTGAAGTGGAGAAGAATTAGAAGGATAGACTAATGTTAACTCCACTTGGTAAACACATGCTTGCTATGCCTGCTACCGAGCAATCAGACTGATGAAGAAGCTTTTTGTGATCTCCTGATTAAATAATTGGTCTTTATAATCTATGTTCTACTACATACCCTGGGAAAGATTTCCTGCGCTGCTTAACGGTGGTTGTGACAAAGCCCTGACTCAAACTCTAGTGTTTTAATTCCAACTTGTGTTCTTTCTACTATTCCACACTGCATCTTTAATTGTCTTATGTGTCCTCCAAGACTATAACTTCCTTGAGGACAGGCACTCAGTAAATATCTGTAGATTAAATCTGAGTCTACGTGTTTAAAAGTGCTTGTATAGACAGAGGTTGTGACATGAAGAATTAATTCCATTGCTAGAAAATAATTCCTATTCCTTTATATGTAAGCATATTTTAATTTTATTAATTAAACAAAATTTAAATTAATTAAATATAAATATCTATATTTATATAATATTAAACATGGTATAATTCTGAAACCAACCAGAAATAAAGGAGGAAAAATTTAAATTAGAATTACACCTGTGGTTCAAAACGTTCAATCAGAGAAATACAAATATACCTTCAGATCAAATCCTCATCCAATAAGCTATGTACATAGTCATTGTCATTTAAACTACTCTCTCTTTCCAATTTCACCTCAATTTGAACCTCATAGGAGCACATCTACATATAAATTACAAAGTTGGGAACATTCTCTAAGTATGGTTTTACGTCTTATTCTCACTGAAACGTTGCATCAAGGGCGTTCCCCAGGTTAGTCAATAGAGCTACGCAGTTAGTCGTTCATAACTGTGTGAGATTCCATCTTTCCCCTATTGGTGAACATCCAGCTTGTTTCTAATGCTCTTGCTGTTGTAAACTGTGTTGCAAAGAACATTCTTACACCTAGGTCTGTGTCTGCATCTTTGATGGTTTCCCTAGGATAAATCCCTACATCAGCCGGGATTTTAGCAGGAAACCGATGGCATATTGAAAATGTTTAATTCAAGAGACTTTAATGAAGGGATTGATTACAAGAGGTGTGGGCAGGGTTAAGGGGATCAACAAGGAATGGTGAAGTGCTCAGCAATTGGCAAACAACCCCTCACTGTGCCTAGACCTGAGGGAGAAGGGGGTGTTACTCCAGTGTCACTGGAGCACAGAGGAAGCCTCAGCTGAGCAGTCAGGGCTGCCCCACAGGGCACTGCGGCCTTAAAGCTGCGCTTCCCAAAGTGTGGTCCTTGGACCAGCAGCATCAGCAACACCTGGGAACCTGTTAGAAATGCAAATTCTCAGGCCCTACCCCATCCTACTGAATCAGAAACAAGGCCCCTGGATGATTCTGATGCACTAAAGTTTGAGAACCACTGGCTAAGAGGGACAAAGTCACTTACAGATCATGGCAGCAGGGAGGAAACACGCGGTGGGAAGTCAACGCCCCCAAATCTCCCTCCTTCTGCCCTCTCTTCTCCTTTCAGTGCCTGCAATGGATAAACCCAACTAGGAGCTAGAGAGAAAGGGAGCCCAGGGATTGAATCCGTAAATGACGTAGAGAAGGAGCAGGATGGAGGTGTGCTGTGGAGGGCAAAGAAGAATCACCAGTCCAGTCCTTAAACACAGAATCACTGGATCAAAACGTAAACATTTAAAAATATATATTAGCAAATTGTTTTTCATAAAGAACTCATAAATAAACACTTTTACCACAGTGCCTAAGATTGCCAGTCTGGTGGAATTATTGCTAACTTTGAATATGATTTAAAGAAAAAACGTTTGTTCCAGTTTCAAAAATTAAAAACAATGTTTCAGCCTGTGAGACATTTCTTTTGCATTTCTTCATTTAATATGAGACGATTTTTTTTTTTCCTTTTTTTTTTTTTTTTTTTTTTGTGGGGAAGACCAGCCCTGAGCTAACATCTGTTGCCAATCCTCCCCTTTTTGCTGAGGAAGACTGGCCCTGGGCTAACATCGTGCCCATCTTCCAATATGAGACGATTTTTTACACGTATGTTTGTTGCCACTTGCATTCTTCCTGCTAGTGTCTATCTAAATAGATACTACCTTTGCCCACCTTTCTTGGGAAGCTACTTTTTTCTAATTTGATAGAGCTCTTTTTCAGTACTAAGATGCTTTCTTCTCTCTCTGTCACATTTGTCACAGGTATTTTCTCAGTTGGTCATTTGTCTTTTACTTTGGATATATGGAAATTTTACATCGTCAAATTTATTAATCTTGTTCTTTGTGATGTATTCTTTTGCTTGGTTAGCCTTTTCCTCTTTAAAAATTATTTCTTTGGACTGAGATAATGACTGATAACTGGACTTCTGTATCAGTTTCCTGTCATGGCTGTAACAAATTGTCTCACAATTAGTGGCTTAAAACAATACAAATTTATTATCTTAAGGTTCTGGGAGTCAGAAGTCCAAATGGATCTCACTGGATTAAAACCAGTGTGTCAGCAGGGCGGTGTTCCATCCGGGGGCTGTGGAGCAGAGACCACTTCCTCGCCTCTTCTAGCTCCTAGTGGCTGCCTGCATTCCTTGGCCTGGGGGCCTTTCCTGTCTTCAAAGCACATCACTCTAATCTCTACTTCTGTTGTCACATCTCTAACTCTGACTGTCCTGCCTCCCTGTTTCACTCGTAAGGACCCTTTGATCACATTGGGCCCACCTGGATAATCCTGGATCATCTCACCATCTCAAGATCCTTAACTTAATCACCTCTGCAAAGTCCTTTTTGCCATATAGGGTAATTACCCACAGGTTCTGGGGATTAGGACACGGACATCTTCGGGGGCCATTGTTCTGTCCACCACAGCTCCTACCGACCCATTTTAGCCTCCTGCCAGCATGGTCCAGTGTAGAAGCCCACCTGGGTACACTGCCCTTCCTCTCCTTCAAGAGGTATTTTCCAGGCATTCTTTCCAGGTTGACATTACTTTTTGTTCGAGGACCATTATATCATCCTCTTTCTTTTCTAAATCACCCACAGAATTTTAAACTAACTCGTTGACTATGATGGTTTTCTCCACAGCCCAAAGAGCAGTGTCTGTAACCAAATTCCCCATCTTTACAGCCTGTTTTACTTCAGACTTACCATTTGGCTGAATCCCACGAACTATCTTGAATATCTACAGCTAATTTATTTGTGAAGCTAAATATCTGCCAAATATCACACTCTCTCTTATACTTATGGCAACTTCCAATTTGCATCACACTTAAAGCATAAAACCTCATTTTTAGAGGAGTCCATCATATTCCCATATTCATGATTTAAGAAGCAAAAACCTGTTCACAGGAATGAATATTTTTTCACTCACTGACACTGTGCTTAATGTTGGGGATACAAACAAAAATAGGACATCGTCTTTGCTCTCAAGGTCAATAGGAAAACATAGTTCCAATCATCTTTGTTATATTTTTTTAATCAAAAATAATATCAGAAGTTCGTGTGTTTCTTTTTCTTAACATGTAAGCTCATTGAGAACTTAGATTCCATGTGTTATGTATGTATTGGCATATCTATGTTTCTATATGTACTATACAGTCTGAAAAGAGAGTATGGTAGAGTGAGTAAGACATGAGTTCAAATCTTGGCTCTGCCACTTATTTGCTCCATGATTTTATATGAGTAATTTAACTTCTATGAGCCTTAGTTTACATATTTGTAAAATGTGGGTGAGAGTATCCACCTCACCAGAGCTTTTTTACAAATAAGGATTATATGAGATAACATATGTAGAGAACTTAGAATAGCCTGACATATAGTCAATCCTCAAATGTGTGGGTAGAGTCAGAATGCGGGGTGATCCAGAGCACACACTCTGGAGCCAGAATACTTGGTTTAAAATCCCAGCTCTATCATTTACTAGCTGTGTGACCTTGACTGTAAAGCAGGAATAATAATAATGATTATTATTATTGAGGTCATCACAAATATTGTACGAGTTATATACTCTAATACATGTTGAATGCTTAGAAGAGTGTCTGTCACTTGTAAATGCCATATAATTGTTGGCTATAATTACACATCTCCCTAAACTTATAGTTCCTCAAAATAGGGTGTTATAGTAGTTATATTAACTAATTCAGTTTTAATAATTATATTCACTAAACTTATAGTTTCTCAACATAAGGTATTTCAGTTTCCATTACGGTGTGATGTAAGGAATAGATCAGTGTCCTGGGCTGACCACATGTACAAGCAAGACTGAACAAAGCCCTGGTCCTGTGAGCTGGTGTCTTCCTGTAAAGTGGCGGCACCAGTCTCTGCCTGACTCACGATTCTTTTATCATCATACACTGAGATATATAGGTAATACAGACGATCTGGGTTTGAATCCTGATTGCTGGATATTTTACCATGGGCAAGCCACTTAACTGCTTTCTTTCTCTTCATCGTATACAAATTTTTTTAAACGGAGAAAAATTATTTCTATGGACTATACCATAGTTCTTCCTAAGGTGAGGGAGAGCTGTTTTTATTTAGGAAAATATCTTAAAAATGAATTGGAAGTGCAAGTGGGGCCTAAGAACATGCATTGAAAGGGGAAAATTTAACTAAACTGTGCATAATGGAGAAATAATCAGAAATTAGAGGTGAGGGGGAACGTGGGAGAAGGAGGAGAGGAAAACGGTGAGAGAACAAGGCAAGAACCTGGGGTCCATGGAGAGAGCTGGCCAGTGGGAGATTTAGGGTGAACAAATAGAGTGCTTTCAGGAAGGGAGATATCTAATATTTAAGTCTATGTTTGCATTTCTTAGACGTAACCCTTTTTCCTTTGCCGAGATTTCCCTGAAGTCTGACACGTCTGTACTTATATGTGAGTACCAGTAGGGAATAAAGAGCCAGCAATGGGCAGTGAGGCTGCCCCACATTCACTTCTTCCTGATACTCGTGTGGAGGTGAGAGCATCATGTGAGAATGGCAGTAGATGGAATTTCAGGTGGCAACGGGGAGCACATGCATAGAGGTCCAGAGAACTGTCCCTTCTATACCATGTTAGAGGGGGCTGAGAAAAAAATTACAAATATATATTTCCTAGTGTTATGGTAAAGACTAACTGTGAAATATCTCATATATCGGGTTTCCCATATAAGGGTTTTTCTTCTCTCTCTTAATTGATTCAACAAATATGCTCAGAGTGACAAAATAGTGCCAGGCACTGTCCTAGGTCCTGGGGATAGAGCAGTGACCAGAAGAGACAAAATCCCTGCTCACAGAACTCGGTTTTGGGGAGTGTGGAGATGAGGAGATGAGAGAGAGGATTAAGTGCAAAAGTAAAAGATGTATCTGGTGGCAATAAATGCTGTGGATCAAAATAAAGCAGGAAGGGAGGGGGGAACATCCGAGCAGGAGGAGGAGAGGGCGTGGTTTTAAATACGGAGACAGGAAACCCTCACCGCGAAGAAGAACAGAGCAAAGGCCTGAAGGAGGTGAGGGAGCAAGCCTTGTGGCTGTCCAGGAGAAAAACGTCTCAGGAAGAGGGGAGAGTAGACGCACAGGCCTTGAGCTGGGAGCGTGATGGACTCGAGCAATGGAAGCAACCGAGAGCGTCTTCCTGAGAGAAGGGAATGAATTATATGTTGGGATTTAGAC
Source organism: Tapirus indicus (assembly GCA_031878705.1). Taxonomy (NCBI): domain Eukaryota; kingdom Metazoa; phylum Chordata; class Mammalia; order Perissodactyla; family Tapiridae; genus Tapirus; species Tapirus indicus. The sequence goes on along the minus strand of CM062918.1, from coordinate 149,764,110 downwards.
TTTAAGAGGATCCCTGGCTTGAAAATACATGCCATCCAGTTATATTCCATGTATCTTTTAAACCACTTTAAAATCTCTCTTGAAACAGAGTATAAATTAAAACAAATAAAACTGTGTTAGTGTTCATGAAAGTACGTGGCACATGATAGTTGCTAAATAAACATTAGTGTGTTACCATGTATAAGCTTTGCATAGTTTCATAAAAATATGATACCAAATTTATAACAGAAATTGCTGTATATTTAAGGAAGACTAGCAAATTCTGTTTAATATTATCCTTCAGTTTCTGATGGAAATTTGTTGACTGATACTTAGTGAATTAGAGAAGAATATGCATAGACACATTTTTTCTGACTTCTGAATATGAAAATAATGGCTTAACACTTATCTACAAAACCTTGTCTGAGATTGGAAATAATACCTATCTGTGATAAACTGTATGAAACTTTTATAAGGGTGATAACAATACAGAGGATGGAAGTTAGATGACAAAATCTTTCCTATACTGAGCTAAATGCCATTTATAGCAATTCTCTGTGAAATGTTTTATTGTCATGTAAAATATATGCCATTTTCAATCTGGCAGTTTTCAAATTGCTTTTCTTTTTTGCAAGAAAGAAAGAAAGGAAGGAAAATATTCTGTTAATAATGGAAAACATTCTTTTCTGTTCTGGAGTATTTGAAAAAATAGCTATAAAATGTGAATTGCAATATGTACAGTGTTTCAAATATGTAGTAACTCTGGAAACTCTATAAAACTGAAATCCACCCACAGCCCTCCAGAACCTAATATCCACATCCACCAGGGGAATTATTAACCTTCGCTAATACTTCTAGGTATCATTATTTCAAAAATGCAGTATTATAGGGGCTGGCCCATGGCATAGTGGCACGTTCTGCTTCAGTGGCCCAGGTTCACGGGTTTGGATCCTGGGCATGGATCTACACCACTCGTCAGCCATACTGTGGTGGCAACCAACAAGTAAAGTAGAGGAAGATTGGCACAGATGTTAGCTCAGGGCTAATCTTCCACAGCAAAAAAAAAAAAAAAAGTAGTATTATAATCATTATAAGAGAAATTAGAGTAATAGAAAAAGGAAAGAGTAGATCTCTATGGTATGAGGCTGGTAATGTAGACTCACAGAAAAAGCTATTTTTGTTTCAAAATGGGTAACTGAAACAAGTGATGGGTATACTCAATCTACACAGAAAAAAATAAAACCTTTGTTTTAACATCTATTTCTCCTCTTTCAATTTTTAATATTTTGTTATGAAAAATGTCAAGCACATACAAAAGTAGAGAAAATATTATAATGAACTGCCATATATCCATCACCCCGCTTCAACAATTATCTCTGCTAATATTCCTGGTCCTGAAGTCAATTTTCTCTGATATTAATAAAGCATCTCTGGCTTTCTTATGGATAGTGTCTGCTTGGTATATATTTTTTCCATCCTTTTACTTTTTTGTGTGTGTGAGGAAGACTAGCCCTGAGTTAACATCTGTTGCCAATCTCCCTCTTTTTTGCTGAGGAAGACTGGCCCTGGGCTAACATCTGTGCCCATCTTCCTCTACTTTATATGGACACTGATACAGCATGGCTTGACAAACGGTGCATCTGTCCGCACCCAGGATCTGAACCTGCGAAATCCTGGGCTGCTGAAGCAGAGCATGCAAACTTAACCGCTATGCCACTGGGCCGGCCCCTCCATCCTTTTACTTTTAATCTATTAGTCTTCATATTTAAAATACGTTTTTTTGTAGATAGCATTGCTGAGTCTTCCTTTTTTAAATCCAGTCCGACAAACTCTGCTAATTAAATGGAGTATTTAGATGTTTATAGTTAATGTGATTAAAGAAATGGTTAATGTTGTCTACCATTTTGCTATTCATTTTATATTTGGGATGTCTGTTCCATGTTCTTTTTTTCCCATCTTGTACATTGAGTAGTTTTCAATATTCTATTTTACCTCCATTATTAGTTTATTAGCTGTACCTCTTTTTTGGGGGTTTTTTTTTTTTTTTTGGTATTTTTTCCAAGATTTACAACATCCATCTTTAACTTAGCACAGTCTACCTTCAAATAATGTTGTACCACTTCACATATAATGAAGAACCTTATAACAGTATACTTCTGTTTCCTCCCTCACATTCTTTGTGCTATTGTTGTCATACCTTTTACTTTTACATTTTATAAACTTCATAATACATTGTTACTATTTTTGCTTTAAAGAGTCAATTATTTTTAAGGAAATTTTAAAAAGAGAAAAGATTATTTCATATTTATCCACATATTTAGCTTTTCTGACTTCTATCTGGTATAATCTTCCTGTCACATTTCTTGTAATGCAGGTCTTCTGGCGACAAGTTCTTTCCACTTTTGTTTTAAAAGTTTTCACTTCATTTTAATTTATTGAAGGACATTTTCAATGAACATAGAATTCCAGGTTGACTTTTTTTCTTTCAGCACTGTGAAATCCATTTTCTTCTGGCTTGAATTATTTCTAAAGAGAAATCTTAAGCTTATTCCTCTGCAAGTAATGTGTCTTTTACCCTCTGCCTGCTTCAAAGATTTTCCTCTTCATCACTTGTCTTCAGCAACTTGATTAAGATGTGCTTTGGTGTAGTTTTCTTTGTGTTTACCTTTCTTGGGGTTTGTTGAGTTTCTTGGATCTATGAGTTTATAGTTTCATCTAATTTGGAAATAATTCAGGCATTCTTTTTTCAAATATTTTTTTGTTCCTCCTCTCCCTCTCTCTCTCTGGAACTCCAATTACAGATATGTAATCTGTACGTCTTTAAATGAATACAGATATGTAGATCACTGAGGTTCTAGTTTTTTTCAATCTGTTTTTCTTCTCTGTGCTTCAGTTTAGATAATTTCTAATGCTATGTCTTCAAGTTTATTGATCTTTTCTTCTGTAATATCTAATCTACTCTTAAGCCCATTCTGTGAATTTTTCATTTCAGATAGTGCACTTTGCAATGTAAATGTTCTGACTGTATCCTTCTTATAGCTGCCATCTCTCTCCTCACTATATTCATGTTTTTTAAAAACCCTTGAGCGTATTTAAAGTAGGTGCTTAAAAATGTGAATTTCATCATTTCTATCATTTCTTGATCTTTTTCTATTGACTCATTTGTCTTCTAGGTTATGTATTACCTTTTCCTGCTTCTTCACATGCCTAGTGATTTTTTAGCAGATGCTGGACATTATGAATTTTAGGTTTTAAATGTCTGGACTTTAAAATTTTTCATTCAAGAGTATCATATCTTGTTCTGAAGTTAACTAACTTGTAGATTAACTTGATCCTTTTGAAGCTTGTTTTTTGGCTTTGTTAGAGTGGATCTAGGATGGTCTTTACTCTAGAGCTAGTTAAGGATTACTCCCACCATTAGAGGATTATCTCTCTGGGGTCTCTACCAAGTGCCTCAGGTGTTCAGTGAGGTCTCTTCACTTTGGCTGGTTGGAACTCAAATGTCTCCTTGCTCTGTGTGAGCTCTGGGAATTTGTCTGCTTATAGCTCCCCAGTCGTTCTTTAACCAGCTGTGCGAAGTTTCCTCCTATGAATTTTCAGCTGAGTCTGCAGAAACAGACTCAAGGGAATTTCTATGGAGACTTCTTGAGCTCTTTTTTTTTTTTTTTTTACATAATCTCTCCTCTAAGTCCTTTGCTCGACAAATTCCAGCTGCCTCAGCCTCCCCAATCTCCGTCTCCTCAGAGACTACCTTGCTCTACTTGGATTCTCTCTCCCTACTCCATAGTCAGGGAAATGCCTTCAGGAAAAAAAGCCGGAGTGATCATTGGGCTTAAATAATTTGTTTCCTTTCTTTTAGGGTTTACAAACTTGCATTTCCTATTGTCCAAGGTCTTAAAACAGACGTTGCTTACATTTTGTCCAATTTTCTAGTTGTTTGTAATGGGAAGACAAGTCCAGTACCAGTTACTCCAACATAGCTAGCAGAGGAAGTTTCAGTTTCAATAATTATCTACTCATAGCCAATCTATGTCATCTATAACTTCACCTCCACTCCCTCCCCTCCTAGATATGTCACAGAAACTACCAGTTTTAAATTGATGGTGGATGGGATGATTGTGAACCCAATTATGAGTGACTGAAAAGGAGTACCACTAGAAGGTTGATTGTGTGCCACAGATGCTAGAATGTACAGTGTGGGTATTAGTACCTTCATCTTGCTTTCAAATCCGTGGTTCAGCTGACAGTCAATAAAGGTACATTTTGCTTTTATTTTTAAATCATTTGAATTCACACTCAATTCCATTGTCAATTATTGTGAAGCAAATTTATTAAAGTGACATTTATTTGGTTCTTCTTTTAGAAAGCCAGCATACTGGATTTGAGTTACAGATTCTTAGCACAGATATCAATTAATGATTAGCAAAATGTTACATTCTTGTTACTCATTCATGTAGCTTAATTGGTTGAATAGCTGTTAGGCAAGAAAATTTAAAGAGCTAACAATTCATCATCTTGACACCTATTATTTGGATATTATCCAAATTAAGGCATTTATTAATGTTCCTCCCTTAGCCATTTTAATCACCTATCATAAGTGAGCCAAACATTTCTACATGTTAAAATTTCCTAAAGCAGTTTCAGAAGGCTGCAGAATAAATACTGTAAATAGCAAAAGGCCTTTAACACCCTAGCCAAAACACTGACCTTGTGTAAACACCTAATAAAAAAACATGAGACTTGCATTTTCTGTCACTAGAAAGGACATTACAGTACACTTTTCTTCTATGAATGTGAATGGTGATGTTATGAAGAAAACGATTTTTTATTTATTTTTAAACTTTTTTGCTTTCTTAGTAAACTCAGGTGGCAGTATAATGTGAGTACTGGTATTTTATTTTATTTTACTTTAGAGGTGTAATGCCGGCAACAAATGGAAAAACTTAAGAATTCGCAGTATTCTTTCATTTTAGCACAAAACTAGTGAGGTAGTATGGTGTAGTAAAAGATCACTAGAATGAAGTGGCTGGGTTTTAATCCTAACTACCAATAACTTGCTGGCTTTGGTTGCGATACAGTTCATTCATTGTCATGAATTCTATAAAAAGGAGGTTTTTTTCTCTTCACATATCTGACACTATTCCCAGGAGAATGATGAGCATGAGTAGTTCGGTCACTAGAGATGCGAACTGTACTGTGGGGGCATGAACGTCATCAGGGGTTTCTGTGGTCTAGTTCAGGGGTTCTCCACACTGAGACCCCAGGGTACCATTTTGGTTGTTCTATTTTCTGTGTTTCTTTCCCCCATTTTTAAAACATTTTATAATTTACTTACAATAAAATTCATTTGGGGAGGTGTACATGTCTATAAGGTTTGACAAATGCATGTAGTTGTGTAATCACTACCACAGTCAAGATTCAGAAGAGTTAACGATGCCCCCACCAAACTCCCTCATACTGCCCCTTTGTAATTAAACCTTCCTGGGAACCCCTAGCCTCTGGCAACCATTGATGTGTTCCCTGTTCTATAGTGATTTTCCAGAATGACACATAAATGGAATCACACAATATATAGCCTTTACGAACTGACCCAAAGCTGCCTTTTTATAATAGATATTCTGTTACTCCCCCTTTACTATCCTCACATAGAATCCGAAGAGAATATTATCTACTCTGACACATATAATTTCAAATAAATATAATGCTCTAGCATATATAAGAGAAACAAAAAATCAATTATAAAATAATACGTATTCAAAAGGAAAATGGTTGAGCACAACTCTTTTAGACCTAATGAAGTAATTGGATGCTTGCATCTACTTTAATGAAAAAGTTTAGTTTTAAGGGAACTAAGAAGATCAGAAGCTCTTAAGTATAAAAAGTACAGGGAAATGAAAAAAGAAGTGTGATGTGATTTTTCCAACATGTGAATAATTCTTGGTGAAGATCCAAACAAAACCAAGTACAATCTTACTTTTCACAGAATCTTAGTGTTCCCAGTAGTTGCATTTCTGGAAAATTCAGTGTATATTAAAAACAAGGTGTTTATATATAAAATGGAGCTAGGTTTCTAGGTTCAGATAATTATAAACAGGTTTTCATCTACATGAATCTCCAGTGGGGTAATCATAAGATGTGTAGACTGTGGGACAATTCATGTGTGGTCCAGTCTCGAGCATAGTAGGACACTTACCGTCCCTGGCTTATACCCTGTAAAACCCAAAGCACCCTCCAGTCATTGTAACAACCAAAAATATTCCCACAAATTTCTAAAATGCCTCCTAGTGGGTGGCAGTTGAGACTCATTGGCCAAGATGAAGTAACTCTCCTGACACCCAATAGTCTCATCTGGGATCAATATTCACCATCTTCTGTTTACCAATTAAATTCTGCAGATACCTTCATACTTGGAAAGGGATGTGTTGGAGTGCTGACTTTAGTATTCTAGTCTCCAGAAATATATTCCCATTTGGAGATTAATGAATTATCATTTTGCTTTATCCCAATTCTGTTTTGAGTTTGTTTAGCCTGAAACAGTATCTGAGATCCTGATCAATTTGGAAGTAACAAAATTGAGATTTGTCTACACAAAATTAACTTCATATTTTTCATTAACTCTGCCAAGGTATTGTCTTCTCAACAGGTCTTACTTTCACAATTAGCTGATCTCCCTTGAATTTTGAATTTCAAAATTCAAATTCCTTTTTAAAAATTCACAAGTGCACATTTTTTAAGGTTACTACAGGCACAAATGCTATTCAGTATTTTACCTAAATGACGCCAGTCATATAATCTGGCATTGTTTGATATTGATTGTTCCCAAGAGTGGAAAGAAAATGCATCATGCTCATATGGTCCAGGGAAAGATGCCTCAGGAAATTCGAGTATTCTCAAAAATGAGTACAAGATAGAGGAATTCAACTCTTATTGTGGTCATCAGTTATTAGGAAGGCAACTTCCACAATGTATCTTATAAAATCCTTGGTAAAAGTTTTTTGATTATAAAGATCACTTCTTTTGATATATGGGAAGAGTTTTTAGAGTCACAGTTGCTCTCTGAGATCCTAGTTGATGCTGCCTGGGTTGCAGATGATGAAGCTAGACCTATGCCCCCGTCGTCCATTAGTGGTAAAGTTTTTATTGCCATATCCAAAGGGCAGAGCAAAATTTCCTCTTGGGAATGTTATATGGCTCCATATAAATGAGTGATAAATGTCCAAGGCATTCATGCCGTTAGAACAACCTTGAGTTACATGTAAATTTTTGCAGACTGCCTGTAGTAACTTGGAAGAAGCTAGTAACTTACAAGAGGGAACCAACCATAGCTATTTAGATCCAAATATTACATTGTCTTTCAATGTGTACTTAATGTACACTTATGAAGTACCTATTATATTTCAGGCACTTTAAAACCAGAAGTATTCCTTAAACTGAATCTGAATTGAAATAGCTAATCAGTGTCCTCAAATACATGCTCAGTTGGTGGGACAGGGTGGAGAAAGGTAGAGGGGGGGAGGGGAAAAGAAGGAGACATCTTGATTCCACAGTCTGTATTCTTTCCATTACTCTACGTTGCCTCCCAAGTGGTACTCAAAGCCTAAAGAGAAGGCAAGATTTTGTGGACACTATAAATATGTTGTAAACAAGGCTCCAAACAGCATTCAACTCCTTGGCATTCTTGCAAAAATGAGAGATGTCTTTGTAAAACTTGATTTTATCAAGCATGTTGTTAGCTAACCTTTAATAATGCTATTGCAGACTCCAAAACAGTCATTATTCATGGGGGGTACATGACATTTTGATTCAATCCCTCTGCTTAAAAAAAACCCATTAAATATTTTCCAAACAAAGTGAAAAAGCTTTACTACTTTTCTTATTAATACATGTTTATTGTAAAAGTTAATACAACCAAACAATATAAAGAAAAAAAATCTGGAGTAAGTTAACCATCTAAAGTTAATCACTGTTAACATAAGTAGTGTCCAGATATACACCAATTATGTTAACATACATGGACGTATTTTAAACAATACCATAGATTATACCATGGTCATCCATATTTTGTACCTCTTTTTTCGTTTAAAATATTGAGGACTTCTTTTTATGTCAACAAATCCCATTAGACATCATTTTAACTTGCAGCATGACATTTTATTGTATGCTCACTTTTTCAATTTTGATAAGCATTGTTTCTAATTCTTTTAATATTGTAAAGTTTGTCAAGAACATTCTTGTTCATATATGCTATATGCATATCTAATTATTTCACAAATTTTCAGAAGTAAAAATTCTTATTAAAGAGTATGCCTGTCTAAAATGTTGATACAAGATGCTATATTGCTCTCTGGAAAGATGGCACCAACTCCTACTCTCAGCAACAGAAATGATATCCATCATTTTCATCTTAGTTCTAATGAAAGGTGAAACATCTCATTGTTTTTGTTTGCATTTCTGTGATTACCAGGGAAATTGGATATCTTTTAAAACATTAAATGACCATAGTTTTTCATTTATTTCTGTGTGTATGTCAATTACCTGGAGCTCTGCCCATTTTTCTATTGGGACATTCATTTCTTTTTTAAAAAGTTTTGGCAAGAATTGCCTTATATTAATGCTTTTAACCTGAATTTTCCCCTTGGGATATCATTTATCTTTTAATGTCATTTCTTATATCACTAAGCGTCTAGATATATAGATACATACATAGAGGTACAGTATGAATCTATATGTATACAGAAACCATATAAAGGTAAGCATGGATATATTTATATCTTTGTGTGTGCATATATATATATATATATATATATATATCTTTGGTATGTATATATGGTATATATCATATATATCTTTGGTGCTTTTGTTTAGAAAGATAGCCAAATGTTCACCTAAATTTTTTTCTAGAATGTTTACAAACCATCACCCTTTCAAGGTTTTCTTTCCCCAAGTGGTGTACAAACTAGATGTCTTCACTCCACCTCTCAGCTCTTTGCCATCCCTCAGCCACACCAAAGACTCAGGGAAAGAAGGAGTGAGGGTCACTTTGTGATGGTAGCAGTCACAATCCTATTGATGCCAGAACATCCCTGTGAAAAGGATGGGTGAAATGGAGTGCCCGCTCCCACTCTTGGTAAAATGGCCTCATTGAAGCCATATGTCAAATTTTTCTTGCTGCTTTTTTTTTTTTGGTGAGGAAGATTAGCCCTGAGCTAACATCTGTTGCCAATCCTCCTCTTTTTTGCTGAGGAAGACTGGCCCTGGGCTAACATCCATGCCCACCTTCCTCTACTTTATATGTGCGATGCCACCACAGCATGGCTGACAAGCAGTGCGTAGGTCCATGCCTGGGATCTGAACCTGTGAACCCTGGTCTGCTGAAGCGGAGTATGTGAGCTTAACCACTACTCAAACGGGTCAGCCTGGCACATCTTGTACCTGTCTACATCCTGTCTCTGTGAATTTGCCTATTCCAGGTATCTTATGTAAGTGGAATCCTACAGTATTTGTCTTTTTGTGACTGGCTTATTTCACTTATAATGTTTTCAAGGTCCATCTATGTTGTAGTGTGTATTAGAATTTCCTTTCTTTTTTTTTTTTTTTTGTGAGGAAGACTAGTCCTGAGCTAACATCCTTTGCCAATCCTCCACTTTTTGCTGAGGAAGACTGGCCCTGGGCTAACATCCGTGCCCATCTTCCTCTACTTTATATGGGACGCTGCCACAGCATGGCTGACAAGCGGTGGGTCAGTCCACGCCTGGATCCCACCCTGCGAACCCTGGGCCACTAAAGTGGAGTTCATGAACTTAACCACCATGCCACGAGGCCAGCCCCGAATTTCCCTTCTTTTTAAGGAATATTTTAATATTCCATTGTATGTATATACCACACTTTGTTTATCCCTCAGTGGACATTTGGGTTGTTTCCAGCATTTGGCTATTGTGAACAATGCTGCTATAAACGTTGGTGCTACTATTAAAGTTTTGAAGTATTATTCCTGCAGTCATGTATTTTTACACACAAACACACACACATAAACACAATTTTAAGTAGGTTCCCACAGTACATTATACTCTTCAACATGACTTTTTCACTCAACAGTATATCACAGATGTTGTTCAATGAGATTATGTAATTTTTAAATACTCATTCCTAAGGCTGCATAGTATTTTTTTTCATTTGTATGTAACCCATAACTGATTATTGGACCTTTAAGTGGTTTCTCATTTTTTACTACCATATGCAATATAGCAGTGAACATTATTGTGGTTAAGTTTAAACTTTTTTCTTTATGTTTTCTGCCTTTAATGGTAATGCCTAAATGACTTTTCCTCTTCTCGGGTAAGTACTAACTCATATTTTTTCTAGTATTTTGTTCCCTGTTTTATATATATATATATACACACATATATATATATATATATCAGTGCCAGACAGTTTATATATATACATATATAGGACTAATTTCTCATGTGTTTTGTTTCTTTGTCTTTGCTATTACAAGCAATAACATAAAGAATATTTTTGTAAATGTATTTTGATTGGTTATTTTTTCATGTTATTCATAAGATAAACTCCTAACAGTGGAATTTTTGAGTCAAAGGATATATGTGCTTTGAATTTTTGATAGATGTTTGGAAATTAGAAATTGTTCTCCAAAAAGGATGAATCAGTTTACACCTTCATCAATAAAATATGAGAGTTTTCCTACATCCTTGACAATACTTTGTATTTCGTTAGTTTTTAGTTTGTTTAATTTTATATTTATCAATATTTCATAATTTGGACAATCAGTAAAACAAAACAGTATCTCATTGTTTGGGTTTGCACCTCTTTAATTATGAATGGAGTTAAGCACCATTTAGCCTTTTGTATTTCTATTTCCGTGAAACAGAAATCTATATTTCTGTACATTTTTTTACTTTATGACATACTTACTGGTAAGTATGAGCATTTTGGAAATTAAGGAAATTATCCCTTTGTCTGTCACATGTTTGCAGATATTTTCCCCAGTATATTGTTTATGGTGTAGCTATTTTTATTTTAATTACTACATAGCTATTTAAAATATGTTTTCAGGTCGAATTTTTGTATCTTCTCTTTTACAGCTTTCAAATATCTTGCTTAGAAAGGTCTTCCTCATTCTAACCCATGAATACATTCACCTATGTGTTCTACTGGATCTTGTATGATTTTGGTTTTGTTTATATGATATAATAATTTTTGGTCAATGTTTGTTAAAATATAACATACATATAGAAAAGTGCATAAATCCTAAGTGTGCAACTTAATGAATTTTCACAAAATAATCATTCCCATGTAGCTAACATCCAGATCAAGAAACAAAACATTACCAGCACCCCGAAGCCCTTTTTATGACCCCTTCCAATCATTACCACCCTCCAAGGGTAATCCCTTCACTATCTTGACTTCTAATATAGTTAGTTTTTTCTATTTTTGAGTTTTTAGTAAATGGAATCATCCAGTATGTATCCTTTTGGCTTATTTAGCTTAACATGACATCTGTGAGAGTCATACATGTTGTGTATAATTGTAGCTTGTATATTCTCATTGCTGTATAGTTTTCCATTGTACAAATAATAAGGTATTAATTCATTCCACTGTTGATAGATATTTGGGGGCTAGGATGGATAGAGCTTTTATAAACATGTCTTTGGAGGAATACGCATGCATTGTTTTGCTGGGCTTATCCCTAGGAGTGGAATTGCTAAATTGAGCCTTAGTAGTTAGTTCCAAACGTTTTTCCAAAATGATTGTAGCAATTTCCACTTTCGCCATCAGTGTAGGCTTCACGTCCTCACCAACTTTATATATTCTTTCTTTTTTCATTTTAACCATTCTGATGGGTGTGAATTGGTTTCCCACTGTGCTTTTAATTCATATTTCTCTGATGGCTAATGAAATTGAACAGTTTTCATGTATTAATTGGCCACTTAGGTGTGCTCTTTTGTGAAGGGCCTGTTCAAGCCTTCTGCCCACTTTTCTACTGGATTGTTTGTCCTTTTTCTTATAGATTGATGGAAATTCTTTACATATTTTGGATAAGAATCCTATACACCCAAGTATTTTCTCCCTCTCTATGGCATATCTTTTCATTCTCAATTAATCTTTTGATAAAAGAAGTTCTTAATTTTAAGGTAGTCCAATTTACCAATTTTTTCTTTTATGGTTAGTGTTTTTTGTGTCCTGATGAAACATCAATTTTTTTATTTCTTAAAACATTTTTTAAAGAAATTTGATGAAATACAGTTGGCATATAATTAACTGCACATAAAGTATATGATTTGTTAAACTTTTGGGAGTGATGGATAATGTACATTATCTTGACTGTGATGATAGTTTCATGGTTGAATACGTATGTCAGAACATCAATTTTAATAGTTCAATAATATTTCATCCTAGGAAAGTATTCTAATTTGTTTTCCATACCTCTAATATTAGGCAATAAAATTGTTTTCCTTTTTTTTCCATATCATAAAAAAAGTATAGCTCTGTTAAATGTCATAGGGATGAAATTGCGTGGATGAACAGAAAATAATGGATGCGATTTGTGGAAGACAAGCTATGCCAGGTCTCTTGACAACGCCATCATGAGAGGAGGGAAGAGCAAGAGCGTGCCTGGGAGGATCAGGAATACTCACGCTGCGCTGAGTCTCAGAAATGAGCTGTCGCGTTGTGATGCACGGTTCTTAAGTGAAAGTGAATGCAAGCCGCATGGCAAGAAGTGCTGGCCTAGGGCGGTGACAGCTGCCTACTTTGGGAGAAACTGACTGAAGCAAGAAAGAAACGACATTTCTCTCTTCCTAAAAGTGTTTTTTCATTACAAGAGCATCTGCTTATTTTTTAAAAAATCAGGAGATATTTGGACATGAAGTGAAAATCATTCCCTGGTCTCAGTCCCACTCCCCATAGATAACCCCTGGAAGTATTTTGGTATGTAACCTTGTAGACATTTTCTATGCAGAGTTTTATATACATATAACCTATATATATGGTTTGTTTTTCAGAAACAAGACCACATTAAAAATCATGCTTGGCAACTCGCTCTTTTCACTTGCCATCTTGGGGCCCCCTTCCCACACCAGTGTGCTACAGAGTGCCTGCTCCCCTCCTTCTCCAAACACAGCTCAGGGTGCAGCTCATACCCCAGTCTCAGTCTCAACACCTGTAGTCCCTAAGGTAGCTCCAGCTGAGACCAGGAAGCCGAGTGGCCGGTAGAAAGGCAGTTTGCCCGGCACTGACAAGATCCCCCTCTATAGCAGGCTTTGCCCCTGTTCCCACACAACCACACTTCAGGATGAGGGCTGGCTCCAGCCCCCTCAGACACCTTCCCCCTTGCTGACCCATGGCCTCTCCTCCAGGCCATGAGTAGCAAACTCAGAAGCCCAGCAAGTCAAGGAAATGAGTGCAGCAGGCTGAGCAGAAGAGTATTGTAACTGTAAAAAGTTGGGAGCGCCAGCCCTGTTTGAGTGACAGCCACTGCTCACACCACTGCTCACACCACTGCTCATATCACTGCTCACACCGTTGCTCACACCACTGCTCATATCACTGCTCATATCACTGCTCACACCGTTGCTCACACCACTGCTCATATCACTGCTCACACCACTGTTCACACCACTGCGTATACCACTGTTCACACCACTGCTCACCCCACTGCTCACACCGTTGCTCACACCACTGCTCATATCACTACTCACACCACTGCTCACACCACTACTCACCCCACTGTTCACACCACTGCTCACACCACTACTCACCCCACTGTTCACACCACTGTTCACACCACTGCTCACACCACTGCTATCACTGCTCACACCACTGCTCACATCACTGCTCACACTACTGCACATATCACTGCTCACACTCACCACTCACACATCCCCTTGTAAGGAGGGAATATTGCCAGATCCCTAAATTTTCCTTGAAAAAGCTATGAGAAGCCAGAAAAAGACTTGAGAAGCTAGAAATCCAAATTTTTATGAGAAATTCTCTGATTTTCAAATGTCAGCAGCTGAGTGTTTTTGAATGTATCTAGGTCTTTAGTTTTTATTTGTAAAAATAAACTTCATTTTTAGAACAGTTTTAGATTTACAGGAAAATGGTAAAGATAGTGTGGAGAGTTGCCATATACCCCACACCTAGTTTTCCCTATTATTAACATTTTACATTAGTATGGTATATTTGTCACAATTAATGAGCCAGTATTGATACATCATTATTAATAGCTTATTCCAATTTCATTGGTCTTTATCCAATGTCCTTTTTCTGTTCCAGGATCCCCTCTAGGATACCACATTACGTTAGTTGTCTTGTGTCCTTAGGCTCCTCTTGGCTGTGACAATTTCTCAGACTTTTCCTTGTTTTTGATGACCCTGGCAGTTTTGAAAATTACTGGTCAGGTATTTTGTAGAATGTCCCTCAGATGGGTTTTTCTGATATTTTCCTCATGATTAGACAGAGTTATGGGTTTTAAGGAGGAGCCCACAGAGGTAAAGTGCCATTCTCATCACATCATATCAAGGGTTCCTGCTGTCCACAGGACTTCATTGTAGATGTTGACCATGATCACAGAAATGAGGTCATGTTTGTTAGGTCTCTCCCCTGTAAAGTTACTCTTTTTCCCTCTTTCCACACTGAACTCTATGGAAGGAAGTCACCATGCACAGCCCACACTTACAGTTGGGGGGTTATGCTCCACTTCCTTCAGGGCAGTGTCTCCCCACAAATTATTTGGAATTCTTCTCAGCACAATCTTCCATAACCAACTCCTACCCACCTTTTTGGCTTCATGCAGCTGCTCCCTCTCTCCCTGGCTCCAGGCCATCACCCGGCAGATCAGCACCTGCGGATCCTGGAGAGCACCGCTCTTTCTCTCTTCTCTTTGCTCCTGGCTATTGCTGCTCTCCGTGCTGGACTTCCCTGGGCTCCCTCCCTTGCATGTCCAATTCCTCTTCAACCCTCAAGACTGCTCGCTCAAGTACCCTGTACCCTAGGAATTCTTCCCAGAACCCAGTCTTTATTAGGGGATTTCCCTTTGAGTCCCAAAATACCCTGTGCATGTTCCCATCATGGCATTCGTCCCTCTCTATCATTCATTCTTAACACTCTCCCCTTTTAGACTGAGAGTTCAAGAGCAGAGGCCATCTTTTTACCTGCCTTTCTATCCCCTGTGCCTGTACAGTGCATACATAAGATGTTTAATCAATGTTTTTTGAATGAATGAATGAACTGAAAAACTTTCAGGATCCCAGCTCTGAGATTTCTTCTTTGAATTTCCAGTCCTTCTATCTTGTCAACAATCACCACATTCTGCCTTGTATTTTGGTTGCTTGGGTACTCGTCTTACTCATTGTAATAGCTCCAACGATCAAGGGCTGTGAGCAGTTTTGTTTTTCATGTATCTTTGTGATTTTGTTCACTGCCTTTGTCTTTCCTGTAGTTTCTAGGACAGTGTGTTGCACAAAATAGGTGTTTGATAAATCTTTGTTGAATGAGTGAATGAGTTAGTGAACAAATAAATGAAGCTGCCTGCAAATATAATTGATGAGAATGAATTACACAAGGAAAGGAAGGATAATGGACTGGAAAATAAATGGTAGAATTTTCAGGCTAAAGGAAGTTGATGTGTAATAGCTCCTAGCAATATTATTTCCAAATTTTTAACATGTACAAATAAATAGCATTACATTTTTATTTGAGAATAATTTTTAAAAATGACTTTATTCTAAATGAAAAAGCCACTTTGACTGCTCCTTAACGACAGGAGGGAGAGTCAAGCCTAATTCAACTCCTAAATGGACCTTCCCCCCCCCAAAAAAAATATACACTGTTACTCTTGAAAATAGCTGACTGGTGTACAACATATGTTCCTTCTTTCCCTTTAAAAAAACAAAAGAACTCAAATCTAAGATTTTTTAAAATAACATTTTCTCTATCATAAAATATAATTTTTCTAGGTGTCCACTGCTGGGGAAAAGTGAACATAGACCAATCATTCTGGAAGGAAAAAAAATCCTTACAGCAAGCTATATTACCATTGTTATTGACACCAAATTCAACTACTGCGGAAGAACCTCACGCGGAGGAAGCTGAATTAGGAGAGAATTTAGTCCCTCTTTTTCTCTAGCGAAAAGTAAATTTCATGGATATTTCTCAGTTAGTATTTGATTAGAATAACCTGTAGAGGGCGTCCTTGCACCAAGAGCCATAGGGATTTGAGCAATACTGAGGAAAAAGAATCTTCAATTAAAACCACACTTTCTGGACTCAAAAAAAATGTCTCCTGTGTTGTGAAATTATTATCTTGAACTGGGAGGCAATTGGCATTACAATGCTAACGTGTTTTAAAGGTTGCCCAATGTACACGAATACATTATATAAATGAATATTCACTGAAATAAAAACTAGTGAAATCTTTGAAAAGAGGTTAATACGATTATTTTAAAGGAGGAATGGCTATGAAGTTTTGGATGCAAACAGACTTAACTATGATTTTCTTCTCTGTGTGAGGTGTAGTGAGTAAGAAAATGGGCTTTGAAATCAGAGTGCCTGCGACTGGAACGTGACTCTGCCACTTACCAGCAGGGTAACCACAGTCAACTCCCTGGACCTTTCTGAGTCTTGTTTCCCCGTCGGTAAAATGGGAATAATAATAGTACCTACTTAAAAGAGTTGTGAAGATTAAGTAAACCCTTAAAAGTCCTTTTAAGATTAAGACATTGCAAGTTCAAATCAGTCATGGTTAGATGCCTCGTGTTTTTAAAGACCAACAGTTGTACAGCTGAAAATATTTCATAATTGGAAATGCATCTTCTGTTCTCTTTCCTAACTGAAGGCACGCACATGTTCAGCTTCTCTTCTGTCGTTTCTGTCTGTCTTTCCCTCTGGAGGTGTCCACTACTCTACAAAGGACTGAGTTAAACACCACACCTAGCCCCTGACACTCCATCCTCGGGGCATTTGTCGCAGCATCTGGGTGCTAAAGAACAAAGAGAGGTACACAACACTTTTCCGAGTCTGATATCTTTCTAAGTTTTTAAAGGACTTTTTGCTTCCGTTTTCTTTGCGCATCCAAGGGATTAGGCAGGGGGCACGTTAAGTCCTTTCTGCTGGGGTCGAGTGAGTGTGTTCGACTGTAACCCACTGCCAGCCAACTACGCTGCCCACAGGCAAGGCCGGAGCCTTCGTCTTGCCATAAAACGCCTGTGATTCCAGAACCAGCGCGGCGCGCCTCCAAATTTCTTGAATTTTCTCCAGCAAATACAAAGATATTCACAACTTGGAGAGCCCTAACCCGACGAGGCCAGGTGCGCCTGTCATCCAGAACCCAGGGAACTCTTCCTGGCGCTACTGGGTTAGCAGGGAGAAGAGCCTCCCCAGCTGTTCAAGAACCTCCCTGGGGTCTGACAAGTGCGCAAGGAGAGCCCTGCGCCGGGGTCCAACCGAGAGCCTGCCATCGGCACCACTGGACCGGGGGTCTCGGGTTTTAAATGCCTGGGAACGCGCCAAGTGCCGGCGTAGCGCGGATGCGAGAGCACAGGCTTTGCAGAGCAAGGAATGAGAGTGGCGGAAAGAGAGAAGTGGAGGGACATGCGTCTTCATTCAGCGCCGGGGTGGATGTGGGAGTTATCGTCGTCATCACCATCATCAACTGCGCTCAGTCAAGCCCTGCCGTGTCAGTTCACCCGTCCCCCTCCACCCATGCCTCGCCGGGCCGGAGGCACAGGCGAGTGAGGTCCCAGGGGACTCATCGAGCGCCCTTCTCGGCACGCGCCCCCAGCACGCGCCCCTCCACGCGCGCTCGCCCTCGGCGCCCCGCCCCGCGCTCCCCAGCGGCGGCCGGCTGCGCGCGTCCCTCCTCGCTGGCACCTCGCTGGCGCCCGCCCTTCCCGCTGTTCCTCGGCCGCCGTATTTAACCCTCCGACTGTCGGCCTCGCCGCGCGCTGGCATCTCCTGCCCTGCCAGTCCCGCGTCCCTGCCGGCCCCTCTCCCTCCCGCGCCTCCTCCTCGTGCCGCGCTCGCGCGCTTTTCCCCGCCCTCCTCCTCCGCTTCTCCCGGGCTCCCTCGCATCCGAGCCCGACGGCTACGCGCCCCGCCGTCGAAGCGGGAAGAGCACGGGCTGAGGGAGAACTTCGCGGCTGCAGGTCGGGTGGGTGCGGCAGAAGGAGCTTCCGCGGCGAGAGCCACCAGCAACGGGGGCCGGAGTAACATGGCCCGGAGAAGCGCCTTCCCTGCCGCCGCGCTCCGGCTCTGGAGCATCCTCCCGTGCCTGCTGGTGCTGCGGGCGGAGGTCGGGCAGCCCCGGGAGGAAAGCCTGTACCTGTGGATCGACGCTCACCAGGCGAGGGTGCTCATAGGTGAGGCTCCCGCGCGCAGCACCTTCCCCTACCGGTGTCTTCACTCTCTCTCCAGCTCCTCCACTGAAGAGGGAGAGATGCTTGCACTTAGTGTGTTTTAAAACTTAATTTCCAAGACTACTCCCTCCCCTTTTAATTAGCTATTTTCCATCTGAAAGCGTATAAACTTGTCTCTCTAGAAACCAGAGCTGCTCTAGTGTTCTGATCATGCTGTTGCTAGTTTCTAGAACCCTACATTTTTAGGCGGACCCAACATTTGTTAACACCGGTTTACTCTATGTCCACTCCTTCTCCCTGAAAGCATGTGTCTGTTGGCATCATTCTTATCACATACAGAGGAAAATTAGTAGGTACCAAGGCAGGTGCTTTGTGAAGAGAAAAGACCCATACTAATTCTTTGGTGTCCTTTTTGCATGCAATTTCTGATTTGGATTCTTTTAAGTCCACCTAGTTTGAGAGTTTTGTTTATTTTTTTTAAACCAGGATTTGAAGAAGATATCTTGATTGTTTCAGAGGGGAAAATGGCCCCGTTTACACATGATTTCAGAAAAGCACAGCAGAGAATGCCAGCTATTCCTGTCAATATCCATTCCATGAATTTTACCTGGCGAGCGGCAGGGCAGGTAAGTTCTGATAACCAGAAAGCGTGGAGAAAATTACCCTTTGATATTTCCGCTGTCTGATGGCAGGTAGAAATAATACTGTTTAGTGTGCAGTCTGGTACATTTTTACAGTTTTAAGAGTGATCTCTGATCTCCAAAGCAAATAAAGAATTAACTCCTATTTATTTAAACATGTCACATAAATTAAGGATTCCCAAAAAAGAAAAGAGTAAGCAGTGTGCCTAAGTCACTATTTTGATAAGACTCAGTGTCTTCAGACTGCTGGAAATATAAAGACCTCAAATACCAACGTCACTTCGTTGTGTGGTCATTTACATTAAAATTGAACATAATATTTAAAAGACTCTTTTTTCCATAGTACATACTAATCACTTGTGACATAGTTTACAACAAATTTTAAAGTCTATAAGTGTTTTTGACATTGTGCATTTGAAAAAATTGGTGTGTTGAATGTTATTTACTGGAACAATGTGAATGCTGTATATTTCTGGTAGTTCAGACTCAAAAAGGGTCATATAAGAACATTTGTAAAATATTGTAAGCTATAGATTTTTTTAAGTCACCATTTTACTTTTATATGGAAAAGAACACTGCAATATATTTTTATGAAGAAGCATTCCTTTAATTTCTTAACACATTAGCATCTTTTGTATGTTACCTTTTGTACAATTTCAATATTATGTAAATGACTTCTATCTTTGGGAAAAAAGGGAGAATAAATGTTATGTGAGTTTAATTTCTTTTGTGCAACTGGAGAATTTACTCTAGAGGACAGATGGTAAGTAATAAATTCTTTTGCCCATTAGTTGGTAAAATGTGTCTACTATGAAAATCCTTGTAATTATAATTAAAATCACATTTTCAGGTCTTTTTTATTCTAAAATTCCTTAAATGGCTATTTTCATGAAGAATGTGATCCAGAAAACACTTCATAACAAGTCACTATTTCGAATTGAGAAACCACTCTGGTTCCCTCTAATTACCTGTTATAGTATGGGCATGACCATTTAGCTGTCTTTTTTCGCTTAGGTCTGTTCTCTCATTTTTCTTTTCTAAAGTAGATCAAATCTAGACCCTTCAACACCTCCATTGTCGTTAAAAAATAAACGTTTGGGATTCACCGAAGTTCATAACAGGAAGGTCATCTATTCTAATACCCCCATTTTGCAGATAGGTTCACTGAGGCTCCTGTCTATAGGGAGATTATTCCTTTTCTTCCTACAATTCCTTCTTCATAGATACTTTATGGACAATTAATTTTGGAATATTGTGAAATCAGTAATAAGTCAATGAATAGTCTTTTTTTATTTCCTGTTCTTTTCATGTGAATCTATTTACATGTGTTTGACCACTTGTCAGATGGGACAGTATGAATTCTGTGTTTTTGAAAAGAACCTTTGCTTTACCTATACTTCTATGGATTCATAAGAACCATAAGGTAGCTTGACTTGCACCCCGCCCCCCACCCCGCCCTGGCTGAAAGGGTTTAGTAAGTGTAGGAGAAGCAGAAAATGTCAATAGTTCTTATTTGTTTATTTATTTATCTATTTATTTTTCATATGAGTTTGTGTTCTGAAGAATGGAATTTGAAGCAAAGGCTTAAATTCCATGTTATGTCCCCCATATGCTTTATAGCATATCACATGTTTACAAACATTGGCATACTGTTGAGTACAAAATGGATTGCATATCACACAATCTCAGGAATATTTCTTGTAGGGGATTAGAGAAAATGGTGGAACCGTTGTGGAGATGAAGCTTCTAGCATCTTTTTCTCTCCTGTTTCAGTGTTGATTACCCGTGTGGATTGTCTCATTATGTAGGAGAATGATAGCACCTCAATTAAGTTATCTTGCTCTCTATGCTCAGGCTGCTCTGGGTGGGTTACCACAGGGAGCTACATGAAATCTGGTGTCTGGTTTTCTTAGCGGGGAGGAGAGTGATGGGGTAGGATCTCCACAGTACCAAACAGTAAGATGTTTTAAAATATTATATGCATTTGGCTGATTTTACTCAATAAAGTTATGTGATTCCAGCACCATAATTTTTGAAACGCATGGAAATTTTGAACATGGGAAAAATAATGACTTCAATACCAACTGATTATTTTGAAAGGCATCTCTGACTAAAGCCAAACCACATCAAAACATCTACACGGAAAATGAACAGTTCATTCCATTATCTAGTTATTTCATCCAAATAATATCAAACATTTAGGGATTTCAACACAAGCAAAATACATAGCTGATTAATGAAATTTTAAACTTAATATTCAAGAGTTTTGGCAAGACATGGAGAAAGTTAAAATAACTTTAGAATTGAAGACCTAGTAGAGGCAGTAGGTGTTACCTCCTTCTGATAACTTATTAGTGCAGTAACCCAAGGTGTTCTTGGGACCCTTTAAAAGAACTTTCATGTTCTACTTCAAACAAATGCAAATAAAAATTACAGTGAGATTCATTTCCTCACATCAAGTTGGTCAAGTTTTTTAAAAGTATTTTTAGTATGTGGAGAATTGTCATACTACATGTGACTGATGCCCATGTTAGCCTTTTTCCAGGACAATTTGATTCTGACGCCAAAAGGCTTGAGTAGATCCTTTGCTGGGAAATTTTATTTCCAGAGATTCATCCTAAGGAAATAATCGTGGATATGAGTACAAGTTTAGGTGCAGGATTGTTCCTCATTGTGCTATTTATAAAAGTAAAAAAATAGGTGGAACCTATAGGTCCAGTGATAGTGGCAGGAGAATACAGTGAAGCATTAATAGAATATTCTAGACATCTACTTGATTCCATGGAAAGATGTTCATGACAAATTAAGTCAATAGTCTATGACAGTACGTTCTTTTTGATTCCATTACGAAATGTGTAGGCTGACGTAGGAAAAAAAGTCTGATCCTCCAAGGTCTTAACAATAGTTCCATCTGCATATATTATGTTTTGGTTTTTCCACAAAGAATGTGTATTGATTTGTAATTTTAAAATTTATTTTACATTAAATATGTATAAAAAGTTGTACTTTAGAGTTTAAAATTGTATACTGTTCTGTATTATAAATAGTTTTCTTCTATTTATTATCCAGTATCATTTTTAGACTATACATCACTCAACAAAATGGTAAAACAGATGGTTTTCATGGCTAATCATAAGTATGAAGCCCAAAGAGTTCACTACTTCTTGTCTGATTCTCACAAGTTTCTTTTAGGATCTCCAAAAATCTGCTTTGGAAGGCTTTCCTGCCTGAAATTAGATTATGTGACCTCTTTCTCCCCCTGGAATCCTCATTTTCCATGGAAAATCCTGCCTCAACTTTATCTGCTATTTAAAATACTCATTTTCTGACATACCCCTTCTCAAGGCTTTTAGATGAGAGAAGAATTTCTACTAAAGAGGCTTAGGCTTAAAGGGTTTTTAGTAATTAATGGAAAATACTCTTTATTGCTGTATATAATTTTTAATAGCTGGTATTTTTCAATGAAGCATTCCTTATTCTAATTTTTCCCTAAATTTGAGACAGGTAGGGGCCATGAGCAACCATTTTGGTTTTCTTAACTATGCACTAATTAAACATCTTATTTGGAAAATAACCCTTTCTAAACCTAATGCCTTTCAAATAAAACTTTAATGAGAAGCTTTCTTAGTCAAATCTGAATTCTGATGTTAGGACACCACTGCTGATTTCTGTATGAACCAATTTGGTATAAGGCCAAAATTTTTATTTACATAGATTGTATAAGTAGATCTTTGTTTATAAAGATCATATAGACTTGATCTTAAAAACTATAATATATTCTAGCACCTGCATAAAGATGCTAAGGTACTATGGACCTAGTTAATAGAGCATCTCTTTTTATGTTGGCTTTTTTTAGCAGTGGTGATGGATTTAAACTGAGTCATCCATTCTAGTTTTCCAACCTCCTTGTGACCAAATGCCTGGATTTCTGAGATGGTTGGCAAGGATTGGGGTGAAATTTGTGTCTATGGAATAGAAATTCTCTGGGTGAAGATAACTGGCCAATATTAACTTCAAACTCACCACCTGGATTACTAAGCAAGCACTAACCACCTGTACTGACAGTCCAGATTTACAAAAAGATTTTTATCATGTATAGTGGTCAGAATTCTTATAACCACTAGAAGTCAGTGGTATAGCTTCATTTTTCTCAATTTCAAGATTTTAAAAACAAAACATGAAAGTGTTGGGCCAACCCCAGCGGCCCAGTGGTTAAGTTCGGTGCACTCTGCTTTGGCGACTGGGGTTCAGTTCCTGGGTGTGGACCTACACCACTTGTCTATCAGTGGCCATGCTGTACCGGCGGCTCACATACAAAAAGAGGAAGATTGGCAATAGATGTTAGCTCAGGGTGAATATTCCTCAGGAAAAACAAGTGTTGCTGTGGATACAGGAAAGGAATAGAGAACTTTGTCTGCTGCCCTGGGGAAGTGGGTGGTCATGTGTATATTGTGGAACAATTGACTTTATTGGGTTAAACTGCAGAAACGTGCTCCTTTGTTTCAATGTATGACCATTAAAATAGAAAATATTAGATATGCTGAAGATGCAGTGCATCAAGTGAAATATTTTCCAACATGTAAGGTTAATTCAAAACACATTCATAACCCTTACCAGCTCCCTATCAATTAAAAAAAAATTCTTGAATTATTGAAAACTGCTAGAAATAATAATACAAAATCAAGTATAAGGAAAGCTCAAGAACTTTGCCTGGTTAGTGGTATCTTTGTGAATGATTCCAGTCAGAAGCACCCAAATTCAGCTTTAAAATGAGTAAGGTACCATTGGAAAATAGAAAAGTCAGAAACAGGCCATTTTCCTGATAATTGACTCACATTTTTGCGAATTTTTTAAAAAACAGAATCACTCTACTGACATGTTTCTGTAATATCAACTGGATAATCCAATTCTGTCATTAAAATGCCCCTAAAGCGCCAGATACCTTGTTTTTGCAATGCAAGGTTGGGTACGATGTAACACCAGTTCCATTAAATGGGCTGCAGTTTGCAGTCTCAAGTTTCCAGTTGGATTGGTTGAGTGAAGGAGTCCTGTATTAAAATGTGTTTTTCCTTCCTTTCTCTCCTTGACAAAAATCAAAGAAAAGCAATAGAGGGTGAATTTTCATTCAAGTACTTCCTCTCCCTCCTCAAAGGAACTGCCAAATACACTTGAACACCTCCTTCCGACTCTGAAGTTATGGTAACGCTTATTACTATTATTATTTAAATCCCCTCATGTGTACTGTCCACATTTTTTTCCTAACGGAGTTACAATTGTTTTGGTAATCACAACCCAAGTGGTTGCACACCTTCGCCCTCTCGGGGTTTGCCCTCATACCTTCGCAGTGGTTTTCTGTCACCAAATGGAGGAAATGCCTCGTTTTTTGACCCCGTCTCACGGTTTCAAAGGGGAATGTGAACATGTTTACACACTGTGGGCATGATTTTTGTTAAGAGGGTACTCATATCAAGAGCGCAGCTTTACACCTTTCATGTTGAGATTCTGCTCTGCTGTGGTGTTTTGTATTGTGGTGGTGTGGGCATGCCACGAGGGATCAAAGCGTAGTTCTGCAGAGAGCCCATTTCATTTAGCAAAGAAGGCATGTGCCAGCCATCTGTTCTATCTGCTGATAGAAAACAGCAGTAAGTTTCTCAGACTTTTGCCAGGAAAAAAAAAGCTTTATTGCTTAGAGGAGATGAGTTACAAGGTACCTTGTAAGCCACATCTGGTTCTCCAGCGATTTACATGGCATAAATGTAAACTCTGCTATGTCTTCCTTACGCTGTGGTGTAAAGGCACGTAAACAAACCCTTCACCACTGTCCTCCGTGTTTATTCCCAAGTTAAGACGCTTGCACAAATACAAATCTTTTAAATTGTTGTGGTGAAGCGTAAAGGAATGATTTTCAATACAGCATTTTGTTTTGGATTAAGCTCATTTGACTTAAATGTCCCTGACGAATAGGATGGGTGTTGTGAAGGAAAAACTTTGGGGATTAAGAGTTTAGTGCAACTGCCCTTCGTCCTGTAGCTGGATCTCTGGAGGGGGCGTTGTCAGACCAGGGCTTCTTTTGCTGCAGTAATTTAGCTAACTTGCCCCATTTGCCAAGCTGGGAGTAACTTGTTTCCATGCCGTGAACCCTTAGGGGTGGGAAGTTGTTCTCCCATGCAGCGTTTCTCTCTGCCAAGCACTCAGTCAGTCAACAGACACAGACACCGAGTTAGCCCCAGAGCACACAAAGAGGAATAAACACGGTCCCTGCCCTCAGCCAGCTCACAGTCTCGGAAACAAATATTCATCACACTCGTCCAAAAGAGGTTAGAAAGGGTAGGATTGGCTGAGAGCACAAAGAAGGCCGCTGTTTTCCCTGCTGGAGGAGGAGGGAGCTGGCGGCTCTTCCCTGAGCTCCCTGAGCGGGGGGTGTCTGAGTTACTTCCTGCAGGTGGGTGAGCATCCGTGGGACCAGCAAGGGAGGAAAACGCCTTCCACATGGATAGCTGGGGATGTCCCAGCGCACGGGCTCTAACGGGGAAGACACGTTTCAGGTGATCATGAGGGGCCTGTGTCTCCTCTGAGACCTAATGGAAACTCAATGAAGGGGATGTCAAGGTCAAATAATGGAGAAGGTTCTGGCGGAGGAGAAGAAGGTAGAAACAGATCAGGGGGGTTTCTCTCTTCTCTGCTGTGAAGAGAATGTACCCAATATTTTGCAGGTTTGTCCCAGGGATGTGTTAAGTAAATCTTCGGTTTATGTGTTGGGTGGACAGTGGCTTTTCCACAACGATCGTTTACATCCTCTGTCTTACTACACTTCTGGAAGAGTCTGTGATGATTAGTCTCAGCTCCAGGTTAAATTTTTTTTAGGTGATTAGGGCATGGAACTATATAAAATCACTTTTTGTAAGTGCATAGGACTTTTAAAAAAATCAATTTAATTTTCTAATGGAACCTAGAACTTTGAACTTAATGTAAAAGGAAGCTTAAATAAGGAAAATAATATGTTAATTTGAAAAAGAATTGACTTAGCATCTATTCTCAACTCCTATACTGCCTTTTCAAGTAGGAAGAGAAGTACAATAAAGGTATGAAAATTACACCTGGCAGGTAATCCTTCAGTTTAAATAGAGATTGAACACTGGAAATGGATTTATTTAAAATAATCCGTCTTCTTCAAGTATTTGATTCTCTTTTAAAACTTATTAGTTAAAAGTGTAAAGCCACGGGAGAATTTCTGTTCTTCCCTGTTTTTCTCAGATAGACATATGGATGTCTGTCTTTCCAAGCTGTACATTTTGTCTTCTTTTTGGATTTTGTGGATGAATCTGATTAAAGAATCTTGGAAATTGTCAGGCATCTTTTGAAACCCATTCACCTGAACAAAATCTCGCAGGGCAGCTGTGTGTTGTGAGCCCAGGACAAACGGACAGATGAGGGAGTGAGTTCATAGCTGGCAACATGAGGATGGAGAGGAGGCAGTCCTTGCATAGCTGCTTTCGGCAAGAACTCAGATCGTGCCCTGGGGGCAAACAGGATTAAGAACCGTTTCCTTGCCCTTGAGAAAATCAGAAGCTAACTGGAGAGGCAGATAGATAAACAGATCATCTTAATATTTCCTGGTCAGTGGTGGCGTAGCAGCACTGAGGTCCCTCCCAGGTTCTAATGAGAGCACAGAGAAGTTACTCCAGAGCTGAGTGTGACTATTGCATTAGCCAAGTGAAAACGTGGAAGAGGGGGTGGTTTTTAGGGAAAGGAAACCGCTTGGGCAAGGCGTAGGGACCAGAAATACATTGTCTGGGGGGCTAGGACTTCAGTGTGGCTGGAGTGTGTGCTGAGGTAGGGAGTGGAGAGGGAGGCAGGGGCTCGGTCTAGAGGGCTTTGTCCAGCATGTTAAGGTGTCTGGGACTTACCCTGCAGGCGATGCTGCATCAGTCCGTGAAAAAGGATAAAGCTGAGGACAGAAGGGTCAGAGTTACATAGTGAGATCCTCCTTCAGCAGGATGGGGGACAGCTTTGAAGGGAGTCAACTGCAAGGAGAGAAATCAGGGATAATGAGAAACAAGATCAGGGATGAAAAGAAGGGAAAAATGGATTGTGGAAACATTTAGGAGATAAAAATCTGAAAGTCTTGGTGCTAGGAATCAGGAGTGCCTCATTCCCCCCTCTCTGCTTCACTAACTTGGCAGTAGCCCTGCTAGCCTTTCTGTCCCCCACCCCTAAGCTCACCCTTCCTACCTCAGGGCCTTTGTACATGAAGTTTCCTGTGTACTCCTGCCAGATTTCTGTGTGGCTTGCTCTCTCATTTCCCCCATGTCCAATCAAATGTCACCTCCTCTAAGAGACTTTCCCTGACTCCTCTCTCTAAAACAACAACCACCCCTCCATCACTCTGAGTCTCTTTCTCTGCTGTATATTTTTTCCTGGCACTTAGAATGATAATAATACTTGATTATGTTTGATTTTAATTGTCTGACTCTTCCATTCAATATAAACTCGTGACAGCAAGGACTTTGTCTTGTTCACCACATGACTCCAGGTCCTGGAACAGCTCCTGACACACGACAGGCAGCTGATAACTATTTGTTGAATGAGTGAATACATGAGGTAGGTCCCATTTGATAGATAAAGCAGCTGAGACACAGAGGAGCAAAAGAAACACAGGTCATAAGTGGTAGAGCTGGGATTCAACCTGGGCAGTTGGGATCCAGAGCCCTTGCTCTGGTAAGGCTAAATAGAGGTGTGAACACAGCGTGAGCTCTGAGAACACAGAGGAGGAGCTGAGGAAGTAGGGGAAGGCTTCACCAGAGACGAATCAGCGGTCAGACTGAGACTTGAAGGATGCCCATGAAGCTGTTTAATCAGCTGAGTGGGAGTGAGGCAGGAAGAAGGGCCATCCCAGGCAGAAGCAGAGTGCATTCTGGGAAAAGCTCATGGTGTGCCTGTGACGGGGGCTTGACGTGTGGAAGGGAGGATATTGAGGGCCAGGGAGGGGGACATGAGGAGATGAGGCTGGGCATTTGGTAAGGGCCAGAGGGAGGAACACTAGAACCCATGGAAAGTTCACTTAACCCTGTGAGAAAGCAGTTTGGATTACCTCCAAACTCCTTCCAAAGTCTAGAATATGATTCTCTCTCTTAAGTAAAACATCTTCGGTCGTTTAAAATGAATGATAATATCTTTACATAAACTGCAATATTGGTCTTTCTATTTTTTAAAATCAAGGCAGAAAGATTCTTCCTCTTATTTGGAAAAATTGTCATATTTGTTGTCAGATTTTAAGAGATTCATCTCAGAGCACTCTCTTATAGATCCTATGTTAATAATAACAGCCCGTTCTTACCTAGTGCGTTCTCTGGGCTGGGCCCTCTTCCAAGATGTCACAGACACCCTTTCGTCAGACCCTCACAACAGCCCTGACGTAAGCACTATCATTATCCCCAGTTTGTAGATGAGGAAACTAGACTGTGAGGAAGTCAGATTACTTGCCCAAAACTACACAGCAAAGAGCACTTATGTGTGTGTTCATATACTTGAGAGGTCTTCCTTTGATAACTTTTACAGTATCTTTTCATTCCAAAAATAACAATTCAAAGAACATTTGTCGATGCTTACTATGTCCTGGGTTATGAGAATACAAGTTTAAATGATCTCACTGCCTTCTAGGAGTCCACTAGCTGGCGGTGAAGACCGTGGCATCAGTCCGGCAATCACCACCACTGTGATAAGTTCTCAGGGCCGACAGGCTTTCCACTGCATAAGAGAAGGTGACCAGAGCAGCAAGTTCAACCTGACCAAGCTGAAATCAGCCCACGCTTCACTTGTCAGTCTTATGGCCTGACACCGAGCTGCCTCTGCCTGAAGGGGACACTTCTCCCTAATTCGCACAGAGCCTCCTGTGGGCTAGCTGTGGCCCCTGCTCAATGCTCTAAGAAAAGTGCTAGGGGAGCATTAAGCCAGAGGATTTTACCACTGATCAGGCAAATTTACAATTACTTATATTCTGGAGAAGACCTCGCAGAGGAGGTAACATCTAAGTGGGTCATGATAGATGTCCAGTAGGCAGAGAGTGACCAAGGCAGGTGGGAGTGGGATGGGCATTCAAGGTGTACGGAATGACCCACAGGGGGTACAAGGATTGAGAATCATTGGCATAGTTGGAGAATGACAGTTGATTCAGAATGGTTAGGGTTTATGGAACAGACCTGAAGAAAATAGATTCTAAAAAAGTAAGTTCTGGAAGACTGTGATGACTTCTGTATACCATAGTTGACTTGTCTTACAGAAAATGGGGAGCCATTGAAGGTTTAAAAGTAGATGATGATGTTGTATCTGTATGAAGGATAACTTTGGTGGCAAGTGGAGGCTAGATGATCGGGTGCCTGGCTGAGGACTAAGAGCCAATTAGGGACTTATGTAAGACACCACAAGAGGTGACAAGGGTGTGAACTAAGGCAGGCAGTGGGGAGAGAGGAAAGAGCAGACTCCAGCAGTATCTCTCAGTGTAATTGACAGGACATTGAATGTGGTGTCATGGAAATGGGGGACTAGAGGATGACTCTGAGATGGTTGGGCAGATAGTTATGTCCTATCTGAGAAATTAATTACAGGAGCAAGAGCAGAACAGTTTGAGGTACAAAGACAGTGGAGTCCCTTGGAAATTGCTGAACACGAATTTTCTGGTGAATATTCAGATGGCAAAGTCTGTATGCATTTAAAAACTGGAGTCTAGAGCTAAGACGTGAGGTGTAGAATAGAAATACTGATTTTGGAGACTTTGGATCCTTCTTTTCTTTCTCTCTCTCTTCCTCCTTCTTTTGACCTCAACTCAATAAATATTAATTGAAATCCTACCTAATGCCAAAGCTTGTGTTGAATGCTAAAAAAAAAAATGTAAATTGTATGTGAAGCTTGCCCTCAAGGAGATTACAGTCTAGTGTGGAAACAGATAGGGACCAAAATAACAACACCACAATATTAAACGTGTTATAATTACAATATGAACAGGTGCTATGCAAATCCTGAGGAGGGAGTATTAACTTTGTTGGAAGAGGAGTGAATTCTCTACACAGGGTTCCTGGTGTTCTTCAGGGCATCTCCTGAGACCTGTAAAACTAAGATATGCACGTTTGGACAATTGCTCTGCTTAACTTCATGGCTTTTATGACTTGAGATAATTTGGCCTAATAATTCTGCCTTCGACTTGCTATTATTTATTTGTGTGTGTGTGTGTGTGAGGAAGATTAACCCTGAGCTAACATCTGTTGCCAATCCTCCTCTTTTTTTTTTGCTGAGGAAGACTGGCCCTGGGCTAACATCCGTGCCCATCTTCCTCTACTTTGTATGGGACGCCGCCACAGCATGGCTGACGAGCTGTGCGCCAGTCCACACCTGCGATCCGAACCTGCAAACCCCGGGCCGCCAAAGCAGAGCACGTGAACTCAACCATTACGCCACCAGGCCAGACCCCCAATTGCCATTATTATTATTTTTCTTTTTTGGAAATGAATATGACAAATGTCTCTCTACCGCTAAGTGACAGAGCAAGTCGGCTCTCCCAGATTAAACCTCTAGAACTACTATATTGCAGGGCTTGCTAGGATTCCTCGTTTCCCGGGGCTATTTCAGTATTAGTCGTGGATGCACCACTGGGAGGATTCACGTCTGAAATCAGGTCCAAGTAGGACATCTTCTACTTAAGGCAATAACTAGAAGGATCCCTAGTAGACTTGTGAAATATTTGGATTTTGAGTACTTGTGAAGCCATTTGATTCCTCCAATTTGTAAGTTCAGTCAATAGTCCTATTTCCAGTTGGAACTTGATTAGGATTCGAGATTGTGTTTATATTGCTGTCACTTATAGCGGTAGCCAGTAGATGGCAATGTAAAAGTTACTTCTTTGTGGAATTTCCCACCTCAACATTTTTTAAGGCTGTGGGGTGCTCTCTGTCTAACAGAGACCATTTGTTGGGTACTGTGATCTTTATGTAACTCATTTCAATAGATCATTAGTATATTCAATAAGTTAGAAAATGAACTTTCTCAAATTCAATGCCACTGAAAGCATTAAAGCTCATCAGATGTGTGAGAACTCATCCTAAATAACTAAAAATGTGAATGATTTCCTAATACCTCGATTACCTGTTTCTTCCTTTTAAACAGTTGCTTGATTTCAGGCAGGAGTCAAGCTTTAAGTTACCTCTCTATGTTCATCCAGTCTTTTCTTTGCCTTCTCTGGCTGTATCTGCTCTCTCTCTCTGGCTATATATATATCAACAGCAGAGTTGGGAGAGATCCCAGAGCTCATCCACCCTGTTAAGCCCAACCTTTCTCTGAAGCATCCATGAACTGTGGCCTCTCAACCTTTAGTTGAACATGCTAAGTGATAAGGAACTTATTATGGCAGATTTTATAATAATTTTGGTTGTGTTAATCATAGAAAGTTGTTCATAATGGGCTCAAACCTGCCTTCCCAGTGTAACTGATTATCCCAGGGCTCTACCAGTCAATGGACTCATATTTGTAGAAGTCCTACCTCGCATTTATACCCTAAAGTTTGCTGACTTGTCCCCTCCACTGCTGATATAGGGCCTCTGGGTCATTTACACCTACTTCTTCCCTAGCAAGACCCGCTACTTCTGAGTTCTTCGAAGGGCTCTACACACGCCATCCTGGAGGGTGGTGTCTTGGCCTCTGCTGCTGCAGTGGGCCCCCGGTGAGGAGGCTGCTTCTCAGGTCCAGCTGCAGCCTCTCCCTGCTCCTTGAGACCCAGTTCCCAAGGGGCCAAGCTGGGCTGTATTCTCCACAGGCCTTAGGGCCTCAGAGCAGTTTGGTATTCTGTGCAGAAGTGGGGAGTCTACCCCTTTCCTCAGTCTGCCATTGAACTTTGTCACTTGGTACCTAAAGCAGATGGCTTAAGACCCTGACCCCAACTAAAGACACCAACATTAAGTTCCTGCAGCCCATGTTCCCAAAGAAGTTAGGTCTACTCCTTAGGGCCAGGCCTCAGAATCTTTCAGTAAATATGTGCTCTCTACTTCCTGTCTCCTCACTCCCAGGCATCTGCATAAACAAACTCCCTTGTTAGCAAGTCCCCTGAATTTCGTGCATGCCAGGGGGTGCCAGAGACCACCAGAGACACAGCTGAATCCCAAGTCCCAATTGAGGCTCCTCTGGAATGCCTTGTCACATCTATAATTCCTGGCTTTGGACTTCTCCCTGACCTCTGGAGCCGGTGAGAGTATGTTTTACCCTCTTTCTGATTGGCAGAGGACAGCTCACATCCTCTTCAAGTTGTTTTTTCTCTGTGCCAACAACCCCAATTTCTTCAGCTACTTCACGTAAGCAGTTTTGCATTTCTCCAACCTGACTCCTAAATACTTACCAAAAATATAAAATTGTCACAGATGGAATTTACTGGTACTTTACTCTTCATCCTCTGAGGAGAAAAGAGTTCCTTGCTAGAATTGAGATTAACTTTCTTCTAGAATTGTGAAATCATCTTTTGGTCTGTAAACCTTGTGTGATAACCTTAAAGAAGATGAAGGGAGGGGGCAGAAGGAGAAGAAAAAGGAGGATGAGAAGGAAAAAGAGGAAAATAGCTATTTTTTTTCATCAAGACCTTGAAAAACTCTACTCAAGACTTTTCTAGAATGGCATTTACATGACTGTAGAAAGTTGTTCCAGTATAAAACACGTCAAGTTAAGAGAGGTGATTGAATCTGCCCTTTTGAGAGGGATGTGGGGCCAGGACCAGGGCGAGACCAGCGAGGCACTCAGGGTGCATGTGTGAACCAGGACTGAGCACCTCCATCAGCCTGTGCTCTGGGTGCCTTGCTTGCATCCCCCTAATCCAGACCCTGAACATACTGGAGAGCACAATGTGTGATGGTTAATTTTATGTGTCAACTTCACTGGGCCACAGGGTGCCCCGACATTTGGTCATACATTATTCTGGATGTATCTGTGAGGGTGTTTGGGATAAGATTAACATTTGAACTGGTCGACTGAGGGCATATGGCCCTCCCCAAAGTGGGTGAGCCTCATCTAATCAGTTGAAGGGCTAAATACAACAAAAAGACTGACCCTCCCAGGAGTAAGAGGAAGCTCCTTCTGCTTGCCTTCATATTGAAACATTGGCTCTTCTTGGGTCTTGAGCCCGCCTGCTTTCACAGTGGAATTTACACCATCGACTTTCCTCATTCCCAGGCCTTTGGACTCTGATTGGAACTCCACCACTGGCTCTCCAGGGTCTCTAGCTTGCTAACTGCAGATCTTGGGAGGGACTTGTCATCCTCCAGAGTCACATGAATTAGTTCCTTATGATAAATCTCTCTCTCTCTCTCTATCTGTCCATCCATCCCTCCATCTATCCTATTGATTCCTTTTCTCTGGGGAACTCTGACTAACACATTATGTTTCATGTTTTCTGTCTTAGCTGTCCAACAGTGGGAGAAATTTCTATCAAAGACAGGCAAACGGCAGCATGAGCCAAATCTTTCAACTTCAATTCTTGGGGCCTTGGTTTCTTCAAGTACTAAAAAGAAATAGTTAATTTACTTTTTACAGTGGCAGCAAAATGGAGTTGTGTAGTGTGTACAAAGTACTTGACACATAGAAGACACTGAAAGAGCAGGGGCTTTTCTTCCTTTTGTATAAATGAGCTGTTAGAGCTAAGTGGGAGCCATGAGGCCAAAGAAAGGTAGTCTGCCAGCTCCCAGGCTGGGGAGTACGCTGGCAGGATGCCTGAATTCCACTCAGTGATGGCGTCCCCCTCTCTGAACTCAGAGTGTCACACTGAGGTGGCCCCCGGAGACCTGGCTTCCAGCCCGGCTCCCACACCATCTATCTGGGACCTCAGACAAGTATTTCATTTTCTTTCTCGTCTGTAAAATAGGGGGCTTCCTTTCATTTCTAAAATGTCTGTGATCTATAGTTAGTCATTATCATTTCTGCATCCTTCTTGGTTTTGTGTTTGAATTCACATCACAGAAAGAAAAACAGCTTGGATAATACGGTTAATTGTAACAAAAACTAAAACAAACTTTGAGCAGAATTAACTTTTCAAAATACTGTTTGCCTGAATAATGCTAATAAAATCCACTAAAATCTGTTTTAGGCAACTTTTCTCTAGTTTTCTTATTAGCTTGATTTCAGTCCTTTCAATTTGACTAATAAACTGACTTTAGGAGTTAAACTCTGAAGCAGGCAGACAGGACAACTATATTACTAATATTTACCCTTCAAGACCTTCTCCCAAGAGTAGCTCCTTTTTAAATATTCATAACATTTATTCCTGGCTTGACGCTTTACAAAAAACTGAGAAATCAACTCTAAGATTTTGTCTCTGTTACAAATTGGGGTTTTTACATTGCGAGTTGCCCTCGTAGTAATTATAACCTGCGAAACCCATTGCTCACTCAGGAACATAAACTGGACTTCATTAGAGTTTGCAGTACTTAATTTCCTGGATATAACTATTTCTTTTTATGAATCCTTACAGAGTTTTATTTTAAGTTCATTACTTTTTTCCATCATAAACTAGTGCACCCTCTAAAAATTTTTGGAAAATAGAGAAAGGGAGAAAGAAGAATGGAGGCGGGGAAGTCATGCATAGCTAACTCACTTAAGAAAATGTTCATATTTTGGTGTTTTTCCATCCAATGTTTTCCAATGAAGTAACAGTTTGTGTCCTATGTTGTTTGTTGTTTGCTTAAGGACCATGGGGGGCAGTTTCCCATGTTATTACGTATTCTAGAAGCATGATTTTTTAACAGCTACACAATATTCTGTGATTTATTTAAACATTCTCCTACATAGATTATGTCTTCAGACTGTTTTTCACTATTATAAATAACACCATGAAGAGCAACTTGGTGCATAAAACTTTTTCCATATTAGGATTACTTCCTTAGGACTGAGTTCCAAAAGAAGAATTTCTGAGTCAAAGTGTCTGGTCATTGCACAGGCTCCTGGCACGTAGGTTATTGCCAAATGGCTTGTAATGTCTACTCCATACTTCCAACGGAATGATGTAAGAATGTCCTTTTTAGTCTTCTTTTGTGGCTTTTTTTAAACTTCCAAATGAAGCTTTCCAAATGATGCTGACGGTCGTTGATTTGTGCCTGCATTTTTGTTAAGTTCCGACAAGTTTATCTCAGTGGGAATTTCATACTGTAGGGGGCAGTGGGGGATCAGTAAGTGGCTCTCCTCCCTTTCCACACGGGGACGTTAAGGTCCATCAAGGTAAAAGGCTCTGCAAAGGGATGTTTATTAATTGTGAACGTAGAACTCTTCAGATAGATAGCAATTATAAATTATACTTCTAGTCTACAAATACAGAACTACTGGGTGATTGCTAAAAAATAAAATAGGTAATTTTTTTTCACATAACGAGGAAACACATTTTCTACTAATTTTAAATGAATATAAATAAACATTTATATGAGTTTATCCAAATGTTTCATATACGTATGTAGATATATTTATCCAGAAACGTTTTAAAATAACAGTTATTGGGACTTTTTTTCATATATACTCTTTAAAAATGTTTAAATATATTAAGTAATTTATTCTCCCAACACTCAGTGATGTTATTTCCTCAATTTTCATAGGGATGAGGCAGAGTGGGATTAGCAAGTAGATCAACTTAAAAGTTTAGGGAGTTATTGTCATGAGTGGCTAGAACATAGCACTTTCTAAGAAGAAGGTGTATTTGCTACATTTATCAAAATAAGGGAAATCTGAGCAAATAAATATGTTTTTTGGTGTGTTCCATTAAAGGGGAAGACAAATTAATCTGCTAATTAGAGTTTCCAGAGCTGTACATGCAGCTGGAAGAATGGGAAAGAGTCAATAGAGGTGAGTCTTGAAGAGAAAGTACTCGGGCAGCCAAAGAGCTGGTTTTGCTTGAACCAGCAATCTTGGTATCTGAGTAAATACTCTGCCTTTCAGCCTTTGAAGTGTCTGTTAACTTCTGCTGAATTTGCTCTCTGTGGAATAAAATGGTTCAGGGGAAAGAAAAAAAAAAATCTGGTAGGTAGACACAAATTATTGTTTATAAACTGCTGGCATCTCTACTGTGGAGCGTCTTCTGCAGCCACTTCAGAGACAGGAGCCCTCACATGCTTCTTTGAGCAAAATCTCCCGTGGCGAACACGTAGCAAACAGAAGGGAAATGAGCAGGTCTGACAGAGGGAAATCATTCTCAACCATCCCGTTGGTCGCACTAAGTAATCTCATCAGTTGGTTATCAAGATGTGTTCGTGCCTTTTGAAAACATCAGAAATCGATAAAGGCAAACATGTGCGTCCAAGGATCTCTGTGCACCGAATTTCTGGGTTTACATGTGTCTCTGAGAAGGTTACTCATTAGGTCTGAGATCACTAAGAGCACAGAACTAACATGCTGAGACATTAACATTAAGAACTAACTCTCTACTGAGCCCAATTCTCTACCTAGTTATCTATGCAGAATGAACCATATTCCTCCCAGATGCTCGGGACTCTGTGGAAGAATTTGTCAAGGGCTGCCTCCGCTTAGATGCATAAACTCCTAGAAGGGAAGGAATCTTAAAAATTCCTTCAACCACCTCATTTTTCAGATGAGAAAACCGAGGACAAGAGATGATGACCGACTTTCTGAGGATCACAGAGGGAATTAGCAACAGAGCTGGCAAAAAAACACATATCTTCTGACAGCCAGAGCACAGCCTTCCACTTTGTTTCAGTCTGAAGCTTTAGGCTGTGAGAAAGTGCAGCACCACCACATCACACTTCAACGGCCCCGTAAAATGTGGAAGGAAAGAATTGCCTACAGTTTTTCTCCCAGAATGGAGTGTGAGGAAGTCTGTAGATCTGTTTTTGTGTTAGCCAGTCCCATATACACACGCACACTTTAATGTTCAATTTTGAGGCCGTAGCTGGATGGGCTGGTTGCAGGCTCTGCTCGGTTCTGGGGGTGGTACGCTCACCCAGCACAGTGCCCGGGACATGGTAGGTATTGGACAATGATAGTCGACCGAATCTCGGGCTAATGTCACTGTTGGGTTTTTCTCTTTGATTTCAACACCTGCATAATGGAAATGGTTGGCAGGGAAGCAGTGTGGTATCCTGGAAAGCGTGCTGGGCCAGTTCTGATGGATGGACCTTGGAAATATAACCTTACCTCCCTGGCCCTCAGCTTCCCCACGTGAGCTCCTGCAATTTTTCCAGCTGTACAGCATCACGTTCCTTCATTTTACCATAGAGGGGCTTTGTGAAGGTGAAGACTGGCTGTTTACAAAGCTCTCTGAGATCCTGTATTGTGGAAGTTCCAACAATATCAAAAGGAACTACCGGTACAGATTTTTCAATGAGAGTTGAAAAGTATTTAGTAGTTAAATAGTATGTCTTTTAAAATAGCTCTGTTTTTACGTGGTTTTGAAAAGTTGGCCTGATCCTGTGCTGACCTATTTCTAAAAGCCTGGGTACGTAGATCGGCCTTGTCTTTTATCCACTGCCTGTGGAGGAAGAAAGACGTTATGTTAGCACAGCGTGTACTGACCATTACGTTCTGTTGTCCTTCTCTTAATTCATTTTAGAACATTGGCCCTTTCCGGGAGATGAGTTCTTTCCCCCAGAATCCACCAATCCTAGAGTTACAACCCCTCTCCCTTTCCTTCCTTCTTCTGTTTAATGAACATGATTTTTCCCCATGGTACTAGAACTTTTATTACTTTAATTTCCTCTGATAATATCACCCAAAGTGATGTGGCACAAACAAAGAAAACACTAAAGACAAAAACACACGAGATGCCATGGTGATTCTAGAAAAAGCTGATGGAAAGAGTTCTGCGGAAATATTTATTCTCTGGGAGGGAGATAATTTAGAAATAAATGTTATGGAAGGATTTGATTTTTTTAGAACAAAGCAACTTTGGAGGGATTGGGAAGAGTGATACAGAGTAGCGTGAACAAATGATAAAGTTTGGGAGTGGAAAAAGTAGAGAAAAAAAGTAGACGATGCATCTGTCCAGAGCAGAAGTGGGGAGGAAATCTTGACAGAGAGGCTGCTTGTGAATACAAGAGAGTTTTGAGGTCAACCGTAGATGAGCAGAGCCAGAAGGGATCTCAGCCTCTGACAGGACACGTGCAGAGCAGATCTTCACCTTCTGTAAGAACTCAGCCATCATCTTTGAAATCCAGAGTTTCCTCATTTTGATGGGCCACGCTTTATATCCATCCAGAATCTTCCTTGCTACAGTGAAACCTCATTTCTCTTTGTTGTATCTTTGAGGACTGGAGAACAACAGCCATGTAGCAAAAATTCATTTACATCAAAGTAAGACCGGTTTTCCAGAATGATATGTAAAAAAAAGAAACCCATCAAGAACTATCAACAACAATGAACTGGGAAAAGTAATCAGTCCGAACACTTAATTTTCAAAAACACTCCTTTGTAAGACTTTTTAAATGGTTTCAATGGACTTTTGATAGGTTTTTCTGAATCCTTCTGATTCATTCACATCATTTCAATAGATACTAGTATTATATCTAATGCGTGGCGTGAGGGAAGAATTTTACACACACTAAGTTTCATAATCAAGTTGACTTTTTCCATATAGCATAAATTGCTGACTCATATTCAGCTGGTGGTAAACTAGGATTTTCCAGATCTGATTTGCCTACTGTCAGTTGCTCCATTATGCTTTAACAGTTGGCTTTTTGCCCCTGCAAATGTTATTCTCGTTTTAATGGTGTCATATTTTAATTGGTTAAGAACATTTGGCTACTTCTGTCTTCCAGAGTATTAAAACCTACTTAATGTAAGAAAGTCTGCAGCTTTTGTGGACATCTTCACATCTTGTTTATAAAAGTCACTATTAAGAATATCTAATAGATTGGTTTCCAAGACCACACTGAATGAAACACCACCCAGTGTGTACAGCAGCAGTGATTTTCAAATGGAGGTCACCTGTCCACTGCTTCCTTTCCTCTCTTCCAGGAAGGACATCAGTTCAGTCACTGTTTGCTTCTCGTGACTCTATATTGATGTTTAGATTATTCTTCTGGGTATTAAGAGAGCCATGAAAACAGATACTGATGCTGACCAGCCTATAATTTCAAGAGCTATCTTTTTTTTTTGCCAAAAAGAAAAAAGGTGAATAGGAGACCCACTTCTCGGTGCCTTTGTTTCCACACACTCACACAAATTGTATCGACCTTGCTGGTTTTCGTACATCCAGTTTTCCCATTGGGCTATTTCTTTTCCTCTTTATGTTGCCTGTTATCCTCTATCACAGCTGGGAACCAAAACCAGCTTACTGATATTTTCTTAAAAAATAGTCCGACTGAAGATATTAAAAGCCTGATCCTTCCCCCCTTTGGTGTTACTGGTCTTCTCTGATCATCTCTTGTGTGTGTGCAAGACATTTGAAATCACTTTTATAACATAAAGTTGGACAATTGAAATAGATTGGTAATAGTTAGTTTTGGTCTCTGTCTTTAAAATTGTAATTAAGTAGAGGAGATATGGGGCCAAATATCACGTTTTGATGTAGATGAGTACAATGAGTGCATTGTGAGTCAGTAATTCAAATTTTAATTTGAAAGCTAGTAACATATTTACAAGGGAAGTTCTGTATAGTGGCAGTAGAGTCACAAAGATTACTTTAGCAGTGCTATTTTCAACTAAGGAATCTGGAAGACTATAAATTTGCTGAAAGTTAGCTTTGGCAACTTTCAAATATGTTCCAAAAGAAAAAATATTTCATGATATCAGGTAACAAAACTGAATAAGGTGACACTGGGTGGGGGTGGGGGTGGGGATGGTAATAGTTAGGGCCCAAGACGCAACCATAACTTCTTTGACGTGTCCCCTCTTTATTTATTGCTTTTGGCTTTGTATACTCATCTCTCTTTAGAGATCTGATGTTTAGTCCCAAAAGGTGGGACTAGTCTTTATTGGAATATCTTTTATTCTGTTGTTGTGTTCCTTCAGTTCAGACTTCTTTATCCCCTTAGATAGATCAGAAAACTGCTGGTTTTTTTGTTTGTTTTAACTGCTGTGGCCCTGGATTTTGGGTACTTTTCTTCCCAGATCTTCTCTTGCATGCATACTTCTTTTTGTCCCAAGGTGAAGCCAATTAAGGTACACTAGACACTCACATTTTAAATTTAGTAATAATGTAATTTAGCTTAACCAGAGAGAGAGAGAGAGAAGTAAATATAAATGGTAGATAATGTAGATAATGACATAATGGCTTCTGAGCCAGGTCCCAGTCTTTCGAGAACTTCACATGGGAGCACGCCTTTGCTAAATGGATATATTTTCCACTTATGTTTTTAACAATGATTTGTTGGAAAAGTCTTTTTTTTTCCCCTGATATATTCCTTAAAGTACACAAGCCATGAAATTAAGTAAAAAGTTACTGGCTTTGATTAAATTGCTTTTCACTAATGAGTGTCTACTGGATTTGGGGGAAGTATTTATCTCTTTAAGCTTTCCAAAAATCCTGTCTGTTGGGTACCCACACCCTAGCTTAGGGGCCTGAAGAGTTCAAGGCTGACAGTAGCTGTGAAAAGTTTCATAGCCTTTTAAGAAAGTTCAACGGCTATGGTTGGGGAAGAGATATATGTATTATGCAAGACTGCTGGCTAATGCAGAGATTGTAACATATGGAATTCATAAAGGTCCAATTACAGGACCGTCACTGTTTGCCATC
Organism: Tapirus indicus; assembly: GCA_031878705.1. Taxonomy (NCBI): domain Eukaryota; kingdom Metazoa; phylum Chordata; class Mammalia; order Perissodactyla; family Tapiridae; genus Tapirus; species Tapirus indicus. Next base: position 149,723,419 of record CM062918.1, on the reverse strand, counting down.
GTTTTAACTTGTGTAAGTTATTGATTATACTTTCATGAGATCGTAATCAAAAGGTTATTCTTTGGTAATGGTGTGTTAGAAGAGCTTTATCCTGAACTTCAAAGCCATCCTCTGAGCCCCAAGAACAAAGGCTTAGAAGTCTGAACCAGGGCCAGGTTCAGTCTGTATGAGTTAACGATGTTCCAGACCATCCAGGAGCCGAATCGACCCATCCACGTGAGTGAACTTTCTCTCATCACATCAGATCAACAGTCGTCAGTAAAAGATGACAGTTGATTCAGCTTTAATGTGCCTTTCTTTTTTAATGAATCAGCTTGACTAACTGTGGTGTCTGCTCGCATCTGTCCCATAACCGTTTATTTTAACTGGAAAGTACTGTCATTCACTGTGCTCTTGGAAGAGAGTGATTATCATTAACTAGGTTTACATCTAGGAAGGGGAATTGCAAATACTAAAGAATTTACAGGAAATAATGCTTAGAAATGAGAAAACTAATATATAACATATAATAATTAAAAAGTAATAAAGGAGAGTTCAGATTTGTACTAATATTCTGGCATGTTTTAAGTGGGCTAAATAGAAAGACTGTGAGGTTGGCCAACATTACAAATGGAAAATATGCTGCCCCCTCTTTGGCTCTTAAAATCCTTATATAAGAATCTAAGGGTTTAGAACTATTACACCAAATGGGAAAATGCCTTTGTGTGTAATACATAGAGCAATCTGTACTCTTTCTCACAGCGGCCCCTATCATGTAGACTACTTTCCCCTGGGCCTTTGGGTGAATCCTCAGGCAGATCCAGGAATTTCTCTAGTCAGCTAGAGATAATAAAATGTCCTCTGATTACTTCAGTGCTAAGATTATTCTCACTTCAGGAATTAAAATATCCACTTTTGTGTAATAGTTAAAATTCTGATCTTTATTCATAGTTAAAACTCCTCCCGTCCCTTAGCTGCAGCCTGGAAGGCCCCACGGTTGACTCTTGTCACTAGACCATCTCCCGCTCCTCCAGGGCTGGAAGGCTGGGTGCAGGTGGGGGGCATGGAAAAGAGAGACAAGAGATAAGAGGCAGGGCGCTGATGTCACCTACAGTGTTGAACTCTGGCCCCAGAGGATGGTTGGAGCTGATCTTGTTATCATGGGCGCTTTCCTGGGTTCCTCCGCCTGGGAGCATTGGACCCCTTCGCCTGTGATAGGGCAGTGCTTCCTCTTTGGCTGGATGCTCATACCCACGGCCCCTCCCACTCTGGTCCAGCCACACTGGCCTCTGTGCTGTTTCCTGCTGGTTCCAGGTACCATCCCACCTGAGGGGCTTGGCACTGACTATGCCTTCTGCTGGTGTGCTCTTCCCCCAGATATTTATGTAGAAGTTTTCTAACACTCATATTCACCTATTGTGTTGAAATAGAAACTTTCCTGACAAAGACAACAACAGATAGTATGTTAAAATAAAAACACTGGTTTAAGTCAGTAGAATTTATTACCGATATTGCTAGGACAGTGTTAGGCAAGGCGTGAGCTACAGAAGTCTTAGTCCCTGTCATTCAGAAGCTCTGATAATGATATTTGCTTGAACTTACTTAAGGAAAGAAGAGTATTTGCTTCTGTTTAAATTAAATTCCATGTTTTAACCCTTACAACCAATTTCCTGTATTATGATTTGCGTGGAAAGAAATCATATGGTAGGTAAGACGTCATTGTGATTGAATTCTACTGTGTTTATATTTCCAACAGCATGTTTGATGTTCCTAATCCTGCCTTTTACCCTACGGATCAATTTCAGTCAACAGCTCTGATCCTGGCAAAGGTTTTAAAGTAAATTAGTTCCAATTAATTAACAACAAAATCTTTTCCAGATTGAAACGTAAACAGAAGAATACGTCATGATAGTGAGCTTTTCTTTCTTTTCTCATTCCTTCTTTCATTCATCCAATAAATATTGACTGAGCACTGTCGATGTGGCAGGCACCGCCCTAGGTGCCAGGGATGCGGCAGAGAATGGGAGGTAGAACGCTGCCCCCCTGGAGCTTATTTCCCATGTGGTGAAGAGGAGGAGACACATCATTTTTTTAGGTGCTTAATTGGACATACAAAATATCAAGTGGTGATAAGTGCTCTGTGGAAAAATAAAGCAGAAAATAGGAATGTGCATTGTGGGAGGTTGCTATTTCAGAGTGGATGGACAGGCAAGGCTGCTTGGATGAGAGGACATTTTACTAGAGATAAGAATAAAATTGAGGGGGTGAGTTGTGTGGCTGTCTGGGGGAAGAGCACCCCAGCAGAAGGCACAGTTGGTACCAAGTCTCTCAGGTGGGAGTGTACCTGGCACATTACGGAAACAGCAGAGAAGCCAGTGTGTCTGGACCAGAGTGGGTGGGGAGCCGAGGGTATGAGCCAGGGTGTGTTATTCTCTATAAATTGAAGCTTATTCATTCAATGCAGATGCCAATATGAAACTGTTTTTTTTTCTTTTTTAAAAAGCTTTTTATTATGGAAATTTTCAAGCATATACAAATATAGACAGAATAGAAAAATGAACAGCCATTTACCCATCACCCAGATTCAAGAATTATTAACTCATAGCCAGTCTTGTTTCGTCTATACTTCCCACCCACTTCCTCCCTCCCATAGTATTTTGAAGTAATCTCAGATATCAGATAATTTTATCTACAGATATTTTAGTATGTATCTATAAAAGATAAGAACTTTAAAAAAAACCCTCAAAACTATTAAAAATAACTTTCTAATATAGTCAAATATCCAGTTAGTGTTCAAATTTCCAACTCTCTCTCATAAATGTCATACATTTTTAACAGTGTTTGTTTGAATGAGGATCCAAATAAGGTCCACACGTTGTGAGTGGTTGGTAAGTCTTTAGGTCTCTTTCAATCTATCGGTTTCCCCTCCATCTCTCTCTTTTTTGATTCCTTCAAATTTGTGTTGAGGAGACGGATACTCGTTTTCGGCCTGTAGAGTTTCCCACAGCCTGGATTTTCCTGACAACATCTTTGTGGTGTAGTTTTACTTATTCTTCTATCCTCTAAATTTCCTGTAAATTAATAGTTCAATAAGACATTTCTAATTTATTTTAAAGCTAAAGAAATAAGGTAATTGTGATTTTGCCTATATATACTAAATGGAACTCTAAACCCACATCTGCAATAAGCAGAAAAGGAAAAGATTTTCTTAGATGATTTTTTTCAGCCCCTGCTCTCCTTTTGATCTCTTCTCCCTATACCCGCAGCACATGGCTGATGTCCTTCAGGGCTGTGGGCACCCCCTTGATCACACTCCTCCAAACCCAAATGCCCAGAAATCCCCAGGCTGCTCCTTTCTACCTATGGGTTCTACCATTGTCTAGAAACTTCTGCTGGCATGCGCCACCAGTGAGGGACCTGCATATTGATCCTATTAACAACGACTACCATTAGTTGAATGCTTACCATCTGCCATCATTTGTTACCTACTTTACACACATTATTTATTTTAATCTTTGCAACAATGCTGTGAAGTCGGTGCTGGCTTCCCTTCAGTTCCTCAAGCTCGCCACAGTCCTGCCAGAGCTTATGCCACCCCCTCTCACCTGTTTAACTTCTGCTCATTAAGCATATCTCGGTTCTGTCATTCTTTCTCAGGCAAGCCTTTCTTGACCTCCAAGCTAAGTCAAATTACATTTTCTCAAAGCACTACATACTTCTCCTATGAAGCACATTATCACAGTCTTAACTTTTTAATTATTTGGTTTACGATCAACTCTCTTCCAGCCGCAAGCTCCATAAGGACAAATGCTAGGTCTGTTTTCACTCATCCTTGGCATCGTAGGCATACACAATGTCTAGTGCTTGGCACATTCAGTACATATGTGTTGAATGAATAAGAGCCTCAGACTTTGCCCACGTCCAGCTAATAAGTAGTGGAATTAGAATTCAAGCCAAGTTGGTCTGACTGTAGCCCAGATTTTACCCAAATCCACCCCAGCCTGTGGATGTTGTTATTTGGACTGTTGGCTGTCTCTGTGGAGAGCCAGCACAGGACCAGCTTGGTCTCCTTGTGCATGACCCCATTATCTCCCATTTTCTGCTGACTTGTGATTGGGGTCCAATGTCTGCCTCTCTCAATAAAGGCTTCGCAGGTATACTTGGGCTTCTGTTTTATTTAAAGTAAGAAATTTCATGACTTAGACTGGACATGGTAAGATGTGATTTTCCTAATTTTTTTGTTAGGCTATTACTAATTTGACTTAAAGCTTATATTCATTTTTTATTAACAGTTTTTGAGCCACAAAAAATATGCTAGTCACTGGGGATTCAAATAAGAATAGATAAAGTCCCCTCCATAGAGGAGAGTTTAAGGGGAAAGACAAGTAAATAGTTGTACAATGGTCAAGATAAAGCAGAGTACAGGAAACAAGAATCTGGAGCAGGAGAGTTTTACCAAAGAGGTGACATTTCACTTGAACATAGAGAGGTAAGTCAAAGTTTTCTTGGTGGACAAGGGCAGGGAGTGGACATTCCAGATATAGAGTAGGGAGTGGGGTTCATGAGAGAGTGTGGCGGTTCAGTGACTCAAAGCTTGCTGTGGCTGGATCAGAGATTTGTGAGGGAAGAGATGAGAAAAGAGGCTGCTGGGCAGAGCCAGATACAAAGCTGTAGCTAAACTCTTCCTTGTGATTAGAAACCATTAAGGGTGTTAAGTGGGGGCAGTGATGTGGTCCAGCTGGCATATAGCAAGAAAAACTGGATGGCAATGTAGATTGGAGGCGATAAATCTGGAGGTCATGAGTTAATAGGGAGATACGTTAGGGGACAGTTACAGGAGCATGGGTGAGAAATATCTGAATTTTGGTAGTAACAATGGGGAGGAAAAGATGGGATAGATTTGAGAAATCAGTGAAGTTTGTGGAGGTGGTTAGTGAAAGAAAAGTTGGTCTAGAAAGACTGCCAAATGTATATCTTGGGCGATCAGGTATATAGTGCTTGCTATCTAAAGAAATATAAGTGAACAGCTTCATTGGGACGATAGTGAGTTTGGTTCAAACATGTTAAGTCCAAGGGAGATATCTGGTAGACAGCTGTCGATATGAGTCTAGAGTTCAGAAGAAGGGTGAAAACTGGAGATAAAAATTTGGAAGTCACTGAAATATGGGTGTAAATTGAAGTTATGAGAACAGATAAGATACTCCAAGAAGAGAACAGAAGCCAGAAGAGCAGACCAGAAGTTGTTTCCTGGAAGCATCAATGTTTAAGGGAGTGGTTCTTAACTTTGTTTTGAGTCATCGACTCCTTTAAGAATGTGATGATAGCTGGGATCTTCTCTCCCCAGCAAAATAGTCGTATACATATGAACACAAAAGCTATGGATTCTCTAAGGGTGCATGGGCCCACATTCAGAACACTTTGTAAGGTGTAGTTATAGAGAAAGAAGCATGTGAGGGTCATCAAAGATTGATCAGTGAAGGAGAAGGAAAACTCAAAGAGATTGTTGCTATATATAGATCAAAAAAGAAGGAGAAGTTGATTGTAATAGAGAATTTCAGAGAATACAGGAGAGATTAAGATGGAAAAGTGCTCATTGGGTTTAACAACTTGGAGATCATCAGTGACCTTTTATGAAAACATTTTAATAGTAATGGGGGTAAAAGCCGTACTATAGTGAGCTGAAGACTAATGGGCAAGAAAACTGAGGCCATGAGTATGGACTCCTCTGGAAGCATTGTAATGATGGGAAGGAAGAAAGATTGTCTGGTAGAGTCAGGGTTGGGTTTTTAACCTTTTCATCACATTAATATCCATGAGGAAAGCTGACATATTTGAAGGAGTCAGTCTCAGAGGATATGGGAAGGAAGCAAGATTGAATATGGATATGGCCTATTTATAGGGAGATGGAGGAAATTCATATCTAGCAATCTCTGTTTTCTTTGTGAATAGGATATGGTCATTAGTTGAGTGAAGATAGCAGGAATGGGGCAGAGGACTTTGGGGAAACTGTGGAATGGTTGTGTGTAGAAGGAAGAGACTAGGGATGTTTAAAAGAATTGCTTAGGAATACTAGGGGGCAATTGAAGTTGGCCACATAGATTTAGCCAGTCCTCTGATTACGAATTTTCATCATCGGTGTTCTCCAGGAAATTGCTTCAGTTCTGCCTCAGTTTCTCTTTTTCTTAAAGTGGATGAATGGTGCATATCTGAGTAACAATTTTAAAATAGCAAATATCTAGAGGAGCTTAGAAGATTAAAAGGGTTAATTGTTCTAGGCAATGGCTTTCTCTGAAGTATAAAAAAAAATTTATAGTGGTGACTATTATTTGAATCTTCTGCTAGTAAGACTAGTTCCCTAAATTTTGGACTTTGAAAATCTGTAACTGTGACGTTATAGACTTTTTTCTTTTTCTGTTTGGCTCTTAGATAGAAGAACTGGTCATTGGAGTATGTCTTGTAACATAGTATTCTGATACATGAAATTGCAAGTATATGAACAAAGAAGTCAAATTAAGACATATCTTATAACCTTTACCAAAATAGTTTAATGCATTTTTTCAAACATAAAATTAAGGGGAAAAGTCTGTTTTTTTCTGGTTTTTATCAAAGAAGTAAGTTAATACTGTCCATGTGGATTCAATAAAAAATATATTAAAGAATTTCAGAAAAGTACCTGAAGCTAAAACTAAAAAAAAATATGACCTAATGTTAAATATTTTGAAAGCCATCACTGGGAATATCTCCTGACATTTCTAAGTCAGTTAAATTTTTTCAAACACTTTTTATCAGTAGAATGAAATAAATACACCACCCTTAGAGATAACTGTACATTATAAAGAACTCTGAAAGAAATGGGACATTAATTTTGCCCCTTTTGAGATACTTATATGTGCTATCCAAATTTATTTGTATGTTTTATAAATATCATTCTGTCCTGAAAAATATGATGTGCTGAAATACACTGCCACGTGAATTGCATGGAGACAACAAGGGGATGAGATGCTGATGAAGAATAAATGCACTGCCTGGGGTGTAAGGGTAATTACTCATAATAATTCAATAATTAATAATAATTCAATAATTAATATTAATAATAATTTAATAGTAATTAAATTCTCATTAAAGAAATAGCTCTTAGCACATTCTCTTCCTCCCCATATAAATGAATACCCAATGACTGCTTCTGAAGCTTTAAGAAAAGAAACATTCAAATATAAATCTTGAGAAGAAAAAAATAGAAAAAGTATTTCCTTTCTTTTTTCAGAACTGAAATCTCCCTCTCCCATCTCCTCTAAAACATCTGTACCTACACTGCAGATTTATTAGCCCTTCCACATTCTCCAATTATTATTCTGCCTTAGCAACTAGGAGAAACTTGTAGCTGCGCCCCCAAGTTCTTCCACAGTTTCTTTTCCATACCTCTTGTTTTGGCTGTCCCTAGTCCCCAAATGCGAGCCACATCACTTGTAATTAAATTTTCTTTCCTCGTTCCCTTACCTTACCCCTCCCAATATTGCCCGATACTATCCTTCTTCCCAGTGCCCAATTTTTAGGGTGGCATTGACCCGTGACTTTGCAAATGCTTAAATTAGGGCAGGCTCACTGTGAAGAGGAGGTACTTGTCCCAAAAGCCTTGGAATAAAGAGGAATGAAGCTCCAGAAGCCCCACTGCTGCCTACATTGCCCTTTCTGTGGAAATTTTGGCAATCTGGTGAAAGCAGTGTGCTGAACAGGGGCTGTATTTTGTTGAGAGCCCACTTTGTCTTTACACCAATACCCTTTTTTCAGTCTTCAGAAGAACTGAAAAAAAAAACCTTTTCCATTCCCCAACACTTTGCCTTTCTACTTCCTTGCTCCCCCTCCCTTAAAAAAGAAAAATTTTAAAAACTTAGCTTTTGGTTTTATCTAATACAAAATAGCAATTTCGTTCTCTATTTCATTGCTTTCCTATCATTAGGAATCTTAAGAGAGAGTGACTAGCCAATGGTTTGTCAGATACCCAGTCTGTTTCTGGTTTGCATGAGCAATGGTGGTTCCAAACCCTAGGAGGAAAAAATGGAAAATGTCTTAGCTATTTCAGAGTCATGTGAAGCCAAACCGTGTGATCTCCAGCCAGTTTTAGTTTACAAAACTCTCTTGGTCCTGGATGTGTTTACTTGGAGTTTCAGTTTTAATATTACCATTATATTCCAATAACTTCACTCCCTCCACCCAGCCCACTGAGTGTGTGGTCTAGGCTAGTGTGTGTAAAAAGGATTACTAGATCAGAAGAACTGGGCTGATGGAGATTCTCTCTTTCAACAATGTGCATTTCAATGTCAGTTGAAACCAGGAGCAGTGACATCATTAAATAACTACTCTGCATGAGAAGGTGCTTTTCCTTTTTGTTTCTGAAACAAGTTCTTCATAGATCCAGTTTCAAAAGAAGGCAGGAAAAAAGTCATTGTTGATATTGCACAGATGTGTCATAGTGACATTGCAATTGCATATTGTAATTTACAGAAAGCAAAATTTATATAAATTTATACAATTTTACAAAATTTATAAACTTTTAAATTTATTTAAATTATATGTAATTACAATTATACATATGCAACTTACAGAAGAGACTCAAGTGGGAAATATGAACCAGAGAGCATTGGACAGAGTTGTGTTTCAGAAGTGGACCTTGTCTATACTATCCGCTTACACTCTTTCTGGGAGCTTCATTGCCAAGGTTTTGTCCCCAAACAAGCATAAAACAAGTTACAAACTACACACAGATTGGCTGGGTATCAAATGTCCATGTTCATTCAATTGCTCTTTTTTTCAAAAATCTTCTCTGTTCTCTATGTATGCTGCAGTGACTGGCCACACAGCAAAGTGAAAGGATCTTTTGACCCATAAGAGTAATTTAGCAATTGCCAAAACAGAAAAGCTGCTGCTGCTTGTCAGTGGAATCAGAGGCTAGTGCCATTTCACCACCACAACACGTTCTGGAGTGCACTGGGCTGACGCATCTGGATGCTTCTCAGTAGGTCATGCATTCATTCAGCAAATATTTGTTAAATTCCTTGCTTGTGCACAATGCTGAGTGAATCTCCAATAAAGTGTTGGAAAAAAAAATAACCCCATCCTTAACCACAAAGGATGCAAAATGTATATGAGAATACATGACATACACACGTGAAAAGTTTCATAATAACGCATGGCAGTATGTGTTTAAGGGCCCAGCTGGTTTAAGTCCTACTGCAGGTCGGCTAGGTGAAAACACTGGAAGAGACGTGGCTAAGGTACGTTCAGAGCAGGCCAGTTGAGCTCCAGAAGAAGATCCCTGTTGGGGAGGAGTAAGAAATAAAGGAAATTTGGAGGCAGACTGTGGAGGACACTTAATAGGCTTAAAGCCTCATCTTGGAGATAAGGGGACACAGGAGAGGATTGTGATATGGCAAAAGTGATGTTTTAATTAGATATATTGGTGTATATTATGGCAGATATTTTAAAGAGGAGTATTTCAGAAAACATTAGAGTAATGCCAACGGGAGAGAATGAAGGCTGGCTTAGGGTGGAAGCCGTGGGAATGAAAGGAAGGGACAGAATCGAAAGACATTATAAAGGAAGGATACGATTTTGGTGTCTGGCTATTGAGAGATGAGGTAGAGGTAAGAAACAACTCTGAGATTCAGTACCTTTGTTATTGGAAAAATGATAATACTGTTGACAGATATAAAGGGGAAACTGGTTTAGAAAGAGAATGAATTTGGCTCCATGCACGCAAGCATGGCCACGAGGCAATGTAAATGGTTCACGTACAGCATCATTGCCCAAAAGGAAGTAGTTCAATCTGCAAAGGTACATGAGTTTTATGACAGAATATAAAGAGAGATGAGCTGAGGTCTGAGTCTTAACGATTTTCTATAATCATGAACTGAGAGGAGGTGAGTTAATGAGGAAATGCAGGAAAATTAAGACACATGAATCAGCAGAATGTCACAGAATCCAAGGATAACAAATTTTGAGTTTGATGGATGAAATTTTGCAGAGAGGTGACAAAAAAGAATGCTGAGGAAGAATGTGAGATCTGGCGGTTTTCGGTCTAGACATTCAGGCGTCAGATTATTTTAAGCATTGGGCTTGCTTATTTGTTTTGTTTGCGACTTTAACACTGCACTATTTTCCTTTCTTGGTTATTTTAGTAGATTTCATCTTGCCCTTCACATACAGTGTAGGAGCTATTTTATATCCCTTTAGTAATTCTCATACTCAGTGCCTGGCTAATATGAACACACTTGTACACTGTAATAGTAGGTTGTTGTGAGAATTAAATGAACAGTGGTGGAGTATAGAAAACACTCAACAAAAATGATTCGTAAATTTTTAAACTTTAAGACATCTGTATGTTTTATATCTGTAAACCACCTGAAATTTTCTGTGGGACAAATATGGTACCATTATTCTTTTAGTGTTCTCCCATGAGCACATATGTCAGCATCATGATACATGAAGTTAAAAGAGGTTTGAGAGCCATGGTTTTATGAAGAACTTTTGATTCTTAACTCAGAGGCTCCTGAAGTTTTGTGCTTATTAGATTAAGTTTACACCATAAACCCAGAACTTCAAAGGTAGAAAAGAAATGCTGGTTTCTCTCCATTCCTCCCAATGGTTAATGCAATTCTCTGTTTCCTTTCTCCGTGTCTACCCAAAAAAGAGTGCCGGAGTGAAGGCCTTATGAGTCGTTCCATTTTGTTGTTTAAATGATGTCTTCATCTCTTCTGGAAGAAACAACTCTAATATTCAGCCAAGTCTCTTGGAAACAAGTTAAATGGCCTCCAGCACTCCTCTCTTGATAATATTTGGGTGTCTTTTATACTGCTCCATGAAAAGAAAATTTACTGCATGGCAAACCAGGCCAGCAAGATTTTTCAGCAACTTAATTTAGAAGTGAATTATTCTCCTGAAGAGACCCATTCTTTCTTTGAATACAAGGCAGTCTTTTCATGTGTTTCCCAAAAACGCACCCCACTTACCTCTACCTGAGCTTCCACTGCTGTCATTTAATGAAACAAAATGTACTTTTTCCTAATGGAGGTTTCATGCTCTCCCATGTGCCACCTCCCTGTTACAGTTCCTCCTGTGAGTTCCTTTTATCTAAGTAATAAATCTACTATTTGTGAAGCTTGTTCCCAAACTTTAAAGCTAGCTCTCTGTTCTCTTTGGCATGGAATTTAGGTTTTATTTGCTCCCAAATAAGTTTTTCCAGGGGAGAGGTTTGGGACTAAGACTATTTGTTATATTATAAATAAAGTGAAAACAGAAAGTCCTGTCTGGAAGTTAGAATATGACATTGTAAATCTATCACTTATTTCATCAGCCATTTTCTATGACTTTGAGGGAACTATTTTAACCCTTAAGTTAAGTGAGTATTATATGTCATCTCTACCTCGTGGTGATGGTAATTTATTTGTAGAAATGTTCATATGGTATTGGTGGTCTGGGTAGATCTCTTTATAATAACAAAATGAAACTTTGAAAGAAGTCAGTGTCAAGATCAGAGACAAAGGGTTGGTCAATTTCTAAGTAGTTTTCAAGTTGGAATTTTTAAGAAGGCAGTGAAAACAATACATGGACAAACTCCTTTTTAAAAAAATATACCAGGTATGAAGGAAATTATATATTTCAGAGATTACAGCATCACTATCATCTTCAAAAAGAAAGACTAACAAACAAAACAAGGTTTTATCTGGCAACTGCCTTTTGCTGGTAAAATCCAAGCAAGAAACTGTTTTGACCAGTACCTGCCCTGTGATCCTGTCTTAGAATGGCAGTGGAAAAACCATGATGTTTACTGATTCTCAATGAAATCAAAGGGATACCCTAAAACCTCTACTGTGAAATTTGTTATTGACAAGATCATAGTCTTGGCTGTCCAGAGAAGTCCATTAAACCTAGCAGAATCACATTGAGCAGTCATGCCAACACTAATTATAAACTCGCTGACACTGAATATAACGGATTCCATGTTTCCCAACCTACTTTACGGGGCCATACTCAACAGCAACAGCAGAAGACTCGAACTTATGTTTCTGGACTCTGAGTGAAATGCTTTCGGTTCCACATTCTTTGAACATTATCAAAAGTTTTTGAAGGAGACATTCAGAAGCTACTTTAATACTGAATGTTGCTTTCCTGAAGCACAAAGAGACATGCGAGAGATTTAAATCAAATTGTTAACGTGAGCACTGCCACACTAAAAAGAAGTGCAAGAAGACTGTTTCATCTATGATCAGAGAATTAGTTGTTGGTTTTCCTGCAGGGGCAGAAATAGTGTTCTCTTTTTCAAAGGAATTCATTCCAGTTTGACTGACCTTTCCTGATGACACTACTTTCATCAGACATCTTGCCGTCCTCTGTCCTTCCTCGGACAGGGTAGGAATTGACTAACTTATGACCCTTTATCCTCAAGGCCCTCCTAAGTGAATGATTTTAATAAAATTAATTCATGCAACTCTGTTACCCACCTAGGGAACCCTTCACAGTGGTTTTCTGGAACCACTGCCACAACTCAAAGAAGGGGCTGCAGTGGGAATTTGGTCAATGAAGGTGCTCCTTTTGGCCTAGTGAAACCAGGAAGTATTTTTCAGCTGACGGCAAGTGTAGACCACGTCCCTATAGCCACTGAGATTACCCCTTTGTGTCATCATCCTCATATGAAGTCCTTCATGCCTAATACATTGATCCTGTGACTTAACGCAGAAAGTTGTGTGAATGTCTCCCATGTATCTCTTAATATCTTGTTGGAAAATAAATTTTACACTGCATATAAGAAGGGCCATGTTCTTTTTTAAACCTCTTTCTAGCCCGTGTTTACGTAATTAATTTAGTTAATTAACCCATCCAAATTCTAGATATCTCTACAGATAACTGCAGAACACTCAACTTGCCTAACTCTCCTTTTGGCATCTGCATTATTTATTGATTGTTCATGATTCCTAAGCAAGAACACGTTGTTTCCTTCAAAAACCCTTTCAATAACCCAGCTGAGGATCAGTTAAGCATCAAAGCCCAACGTGAGATTATACATCACCACTTTCACATTTCATTGCTGTTCAAGTAGCAGGAATCATTTTTTCAGCTAGACTTAGTGGGGAAATGAAAATGTTTACAATGTAAAGTTTTATGGCTTGTTGTCATATTGTGCTGGTGGTTTTTTTGCATTTTTAGGCTTTTCTCCAATAATTAAATTGAGACCTTAAATATAAACCTTTCAAAGGGAATGAGACTGAAAAATAAATGTTAACAGCAAGATCATTAAATTTTGGACTTCAATATCTTCTTTTGCCAGTAGGTTGCTGTTTTAATTGTCTCTCACTTATTAGAGCTTTCCAAATTCTGATCAAAAGACTCATTTCAGATTTGAAAAGAATTAAAAAATGACACAAGAAGCTGAGATGGATTTTCTAAGGGCTAGTTGATGATCGTTTTGACACCACTTGTTTCCTTAAGAGCATTTTTCTCGATCCTTTTAAGAGATAGCAACTAAATAATATGGTTTAAGCTAAAAGGCTACCTTGTAGATATTTTGGATGCTTGTTAGTAATATTTTTAAAGGATCAATTCTCTCCAGAGAGTCTAATTCTAGAGTTATGAAACCCAGAAGGGTGAGTTATGCCTACATGATATTTTAGACGATGCATGCTTCAGAGTTCCTGCTGTGAAAAGTGTCACTCCCATCAGAGGGATGATGAGCTGAGAAGTGTGGTTTCCATGGTACTGATTGTCAATGCCTTTTGTTGTAGGCAGAATACTTCTATGAATTCCTGTCCTTGCGCTCCCTGGATAGAGGCATCATGGCAGACCCAACCGTCAATGTCCCTCTGCTGGGAACAGTGCCTCACAAGGCATCAGGTGGGTGGTTTACACTTAAAATGTAATGGTGATGGCAATGGTATTTAAGATCCAGATATCACCCATCGGAGGGATTATGGAGTGTTTTGCTGCAGAGATCTGTTCATTTTAGGGCAGCTCAGTTATTATATTCCTATATCTTTTGGGCAAAAGATTAGGATGGGGGTGAAGAAATGGCAGTTTTATAATTTCCTAAAAACTAGATAGCTCCAGTTCATAAATGATTTCAGATTTAAAAAAGAAAGAGGGGCCGGCCCAGTGGCTTAGTGGTTAAGTTTGCATGCTCCACTTCAGCAGCCCAGGGTTCACAGGTTTGGATCCCGGGCGCAGACCTACACTCCACTCATCAGGCCATGCTGTGGTGGGGTCCCACATACAAAATAGCAGAAGATGGGCACACGTTAGCTCAGCAACAGCCTTCTTCAAGCAAAAAGAGGAAGATTGGCAGTAGAAGTTAGCTCAAGGCTAATCTTCCTTACCAAAAATAAATAAATAAAATAAAAAAGAAAGAGAAAATCACCAGGTGAGATATATTTGGCCAATAAGTTTGGATTAATGTAGTGCACACAAATGTGGCAAAGGTACAAAGTAAGTGATTGGGGACAAGTGGGATAAGTCAAGAAAAATTTCCCCCAAATGAGCATTGTATTAAATAGGAATTTGAAGAAGAGAAGAGACGTGGAAAAGTGGGAGAAAGGAGTTCAGACTTTCAGATCTAATCATCTTTTTTTGCTAAGAAAATAATAGTACTGTATGTGATATTTGTTTAGAACTTTTCATGTTACAAAGTACCCATTGATGCATTCTCTAATTTGAGTTCTGGGAGGGAGTCAAGGCCAGCATTATAGCTCCATTTTACAAACTAGAAAATTAAGATTTATGAAGTTCGACTTTCCCAAAGTCATACATTACTCATAAGCAGTGGAGCTGAGACTAGAACCTAGGTTTTATAACTTTCAGAAAAATCCAGAGATCACCTATGTTAACATGTTCAAATATTTCCTTCTAGTCTGTGAATATGTATTTTTACATAATTGTGATATTATATGTTTGGTTTTGCATCATGATATTTTTGCTCTTTACATTTTAGCATAAACATTTTCCCATGTCATGATGGATTTTTCCAGAAGTTGTTGTTAATGCCCTTATAATATTCCATTTTGTGAACATACCATAATTTATTTACTCATTCCCTTATTGTGTGTTCTTAGATTGTTTTCAGGGTTTGCATACAGGAAGTATCACAATAAGCATTGTTATTTTTTTTTTCTTTTGAGGAAGATTGGCCCTGTGCTAACATCTGTTGCAGGTGTTTTTTCTTTTTCCTCTTTTTCCTTTTTTCTCCCCAAAGCCCCAGTACATACTTGTAGCTCTTCTATGTGGGACACCGCCTCAGCATGGCCTAATGAGCAGTAAGTAGGTCCATGCCCAGGATCCAAACCAGCAAACCCCAAGCCACAGAAGCAGAATGTGGGAACCTAACCGCTGCGCCACTGGGCCGGCCCCCACGATAAGCATCCTTTTTAAAATGATAGATCGTCAGTGGGCAGGAGCCTTGTTTGTCTCACTCACCATGACTGCCCACGCGGGGCCCAGAACAGAGCAGGCATTGGGAAAATACTTGTTGGATTAATGTGTGTACCAAAATCGTGGAACTCCTCTCGTTATTTTGTTAAAATATATTCTTAGAGGTAGAATTATTGTGTCAAAGGATATAAACCATTAACTTTTGAAAAATGTTCTTAGAACAAATTGCCAAAATGCCCAGTTACTCTCCACAAAGGCTGTGCGCATTTGCACCCTGGCTAGGAGTGTGGGTAGTACCCAGCTTACTGGAACCTCATCAACATAGGTTATTAATCACGTTCACTGCTCTGCTGACTTAAAAAGTGAAAAGTGGTTTCTCAGTGTTCTTTTAATTTGATTTTTTTATTCCTATTGGAGATAGGACATATTTTCTTGTATCAGACAATGTAAAATGTCTGTATACTATGCTCATTTTTATATTGAAATAATAGTGTTCTTTTGTTGATTTTCAAAGCTCACTATATATTAAATATTTACCTTTTATAGCAATTTTTAAATTTATTGTTTTTATTTTTTTTTGAGGGGGTTATGCAGAGGCTTTAAAATCCTATGTGGTCAAAGCTATTTTTTCCTTTGTGATTTTTTTCTCCCATTACTTTTATGCTTGGAAATTAATTCCTACACTAGAGAACCAATAAGTGATAACTTACACACGCTTCTAGTATTTTATAAGAACTTATTTTGTCAATAGTATGAGGTAGGGCTCTAACCTGAATTCAACTTTTCCAGTGTGAGAGGTTGAATTGATTCAAGACATCCTCTTTATTTTACATGAAGTTCTCCTTCATACAGGGTTTGTTTTAGAGCTTGCTGTTTGTTCTAATACTGTCATATTTGTAGTTTTATAATATTTTAAAATAATTGATAGCATAACCCAGTTTCTTTGAAAAAAATTAGTCTTATTCTTCTAGAGGAACATTGGAATAATTTTGTCAGATGTCAACTGAAAATCTTATTAGGAGCTATTTTAAATCCTTGAAAGAACCGGGAAATCAGACCTCCTTACAAAGTCCATTTTCAGTTTGTGGTTATCTACTACTTCCAATGATTGCAACATCCCAGCGCTGTCAGAGTGGGGGACTAACTAAGCACAGAGTTTTTCTAATTTCCTGGCATGAAGGCCAGTGTGGCTGTGGACAGGAAGAGTGTGAATCTGAGTTTCTCTTGGGTCATCTCAGTGCTGCAGGTCTGACTAGCAGCCCTCCCAGAAGATTTGCTTCCAATCCAGATGGGTTTGGGGTCCTAGTAAGCCCCTATGAAGGAATGAGGCCTTGAGTTCTGGAGATTCATTCCCCTGTGATTTGTAGCCCCAAGTATAAGGATATCCTATTCCAGAGACATGGAGATCCCAGTTCTACTCGGATGGCATTGCTGGGGCTTCACTGTATCACGAAGACAAGGAAGGCGCTCTTGCCACCACGGTCTTGGAATATAGCCATTACTCGTGCCCTGTCACATGGCACTCCTTTTTAGTCAAAGGTGATTTTCTATAAAATTTGTCTTGACCATATTTTTTGTTCTCTTTTTTTTTTAGAAGTGATCAGGAATAAAACAAATACATAACATGTCTTTCAATTTCTATTTTATATTTTTGAATTTTTTCCTTTGTCTTTTTCTGATTATTAAAGAAATATGAGCTCACTGTAACCCATTAAAATGCATTAATTAAATTAATTACACAGTAACACTTGCTCGACTTCCAATAAATCTTGAATCTTTGGATTTCTAATTTAATGCTTGTATCTTAAGCTTTATTCACTTTTTGTGTCTAGTAAAAAAAAGCTTACTGAAATTCTTGTTAGGATATTGACAGTAAGATTTTGAAGACATGAGAATACTTTAATAGATCATATTTAGGTAAAATATCATTTTCTAGTAATTTGGAGTCCTTATAAATAGTAACATATAGAGGGAAAAGTAGATCATGCTTTCGGCAAGGTGAGATTAAAAAGAACAAGACTTCTCTGGGATGAGGTGACTTATGTATGTGTACACACACACACACACACACACACACACACGCACGCACGCACGCACACACACACACACACACACACATTCTGCCCCACCTCCACACACATAGGTTTTTGGAGGCAGATGTAGGGTTTGTTTGCAGAAATGCAGGTGCAAGAAGTTTATGGGAATTTTAGCCCAGTGCAGGGCGGTTATTCATTAGCCTCATTAGCTCAGTTGCCGCAGTAGGAGCAGTGAGGGTACCTTGAATTATTAAAAAGTAACCAAATCAGTGTGTCTTTGCTCCTAAGCACTCATGTAGCCTTCATTATTCTACTGGGCTATTTTATACCCCAAGCTGCTAAACTGTTCTTTTATCCCACAGACTCCTATATGCCTGAACATTGCATGAAAAAAGAAAACTCTTGATCTTTAACAGTTACAAAGTGCCTGCCTTCTGGCATCTGAAGAGAACAAAAACAGGAACTAGAAACTGAAGGGTGGTTCCGTGAAATCACTGAGTTGGGTAACAAAAAACAGTTTCCATGCAGCCAAAGCTTCACCCTTCTGAACAGTCTGTCTCTGCCTTACCATGAAACCCCCCAGGCAGTGGTGTTTCTCCACCAGACAATTCAGGAATCCAATGTCTAGAAATGTTTCAGTAGGTGCCAAGGGTGGAAGGACCATCTTCTCGGTGACCCCAGTCCTTAGCAGAATGTGAAGCCCAGGGTGGTGTCAGTGGTATATGCTGAGAGGATGAATGGCTGATGGTGATTTGTGTTGGATGATTTACAATCATATAGCAGTTTACAATCATGTGATGTTGAGGGTGAGCACTCACCCGCCTTTCTCATCTCTGCCCTTGTTGTAAGGGCAGTGGCTCACGTGTCTGCGGGCTGAGGCTGTGTGAGCACCACGCCCATCTCAGAGTGGGAGAGGTATGATCAGAATGTGCTTGTCGTTTACTTCTATAGGGGTTAGTTTATGTGCAGTCAGTTGCACTTGAGTGCACTTGGATGCCACGTGAGCTGTGTTCAGTCTGCTTTCGTTTTTCTGAGTTGTTTAATTTACCTCGGTTTAGATTATACGATCTAGACTGCACTGGAATTCACAACATCTGGCCCAATTTCATCTAGCTTTTGGTACAAGTGGCTCTCCACTCATATGCTTATTGTTGCAAAAGCACGGTGTAACTTTCACATGTCTTTTTTTCCTCGGAAGTAGAATCTGTGCTTTTTCTGCCTTCCATGTCTCTTTTTCTTTGTGGGTGTGTTTTTCTGAGTACATACTGTTAACACTGTATTCTCTGTCTCCCACTGTCTGTGGTGAATTTCTGTCTCTTTCTGTGTATGTGCATGAGTGTGCATGTGTATATGTGCAAGCGTGTGCCTGGGTGTATAAAGGTCTATGAGTGCATCTCCCATAAGGTGTACTTTGTGTCTCTCAATGCCTAGTTCGTGACACACAATATACTAGGTGCTGAGATTACAAAAACAAATAAGATATGGTCCTTGTCTTTGAAAATCTCATCCTTAGCAAAGGATGCAGAATCCTAGTTAAATCATTATATTATAATGCAATCATATAGAGAGAGATGTTTGTGAGATATATAAGTGAAATGATTTACGCGGGGGGCGTTAGGGGAGGTTACAGAGAGCAAGTGTTCTTTAATTTTGGTCTTGAAAGGTGAGTGGGAGAACACTGGACAGAAAAGACGAGGAAGAACATTCCAAGAGCAGGATGGGTGTGCAGAGTCAGGGCACGTGGACGTGCACATGTTTGGGGACTGAAGGAAACCTCATTCAGGTAGAGCACAGCTTCCACCAAAGCCCGTTACTGAAGATGAGCCTAACTGAGGTCAGCTTGTTTTTTTTTTAAGCAAAATTATTTGAGAAAATTTAGAAGATGTTTAATTATCATTCTTATTACTTGAATGGTCTTACAGATAAAATTTATAAGCTGAAAAGAGGACAAGTGGAGTTTGCACAAAAGGAAATTTTTGCACAAAAGGAAAATTTCCATTTCATCTTTTAAAATTGAAAAATAAAGTGTAGTTAATTTACACATCTTTCATTAATTTTTACTTTCATTTTAAAAGTTAATTTATTGAAACTCATAAACTAAGTACCTCCTAACTTCTAAACTTTATTTCCTAGTTCCTTTCCAATCATCCTATCTTAGGGTTCAGACCATAGTAATGTGTATATGTCTCCTAGTTCAAAAGAGGTGGATAAAACTTTCCCACCTGGGCTAAGGGAGGTTTTGATGTTCATTTTTAATTGAAGTTGAATTTGTCAGGTTGGAATAAGCACGATTTTAAATCTAGAGTGTGTTAGATCTTTAAAAGATATTTTAAAGAAGAAGGAAAATATTTCATATTCATATTAATGTTAATTGAACATAGTTTTAGATTAGTAAAATAATTCTTAGGGATAGCTTTTCTATTTTCTATTACTAAGAAGATGAAGATGCTACATCTTTAGTTATCTCCAAGATTGCCTGCAGTTTTTCTATTCAAAAATATAAAACGCTTTTTCTCTCTTTTGCATTTGGCATAATTTGGTTTAACTATGCTGCACATGTGAGTGCTTTGATAAGATTCTTTTTAAATGAAAGTCATATGTGAGAGTGAATGCCAACATTACACTTTTCTTTAAACTTTCAAATAACAGGACTTTTCACACAAAAATTTTTCTAAAAAATTATTTTAATTCTATTATTTTTAGTCTTATGGCCAAATGAGGAAACTGAGGCCCAAAGATGTTAACTAAACTATCCCAAATCAATGGATCAGAGCAAGTACAATTCTCTGCCTGATCCTTGTTTTAAGCATTAGACAGTATTCCCAGAAGATATTTATGCATCTGTTGTGAAGTTAAGATGTAGGCAAATTGAAGTTAGAGAGATTATAAAAGCTGATACCCAAAGAATCCAGGAGTTGCAAAACCAAAACAAACACTGCAGCTACTTTCAATTCTAATTTAAGTCTGTGGCTTTAAACATATATCAATGTTTACTTTATTTTTCTGGATTTTTCAAATGATTAAAATTTTTTATTATCATAAAATGTCTTCAAAATGAAGCACTGAAACACAAGTGCCACAAAGGGCAGGAATTTAATTTGTCTTGTTCACTGAAGTATCCCCAGTGCTTAGAACAGCGACTGACACATAACCACTCAATATGTATTTACTGAATGAATAAACTCTTTGTATTTTGACTCAAATTTGCATTTGCCCATTTAAAGGGAAGAATTCATCTTGAAAACCCTAAAGAAAGTTACTTTTGGTGTGTTTTCCTCGTTCAACTTTCTTTTGGACTTTGCGTCCTTGTTTTTCTTCCCTGGGGTTGCTCAGAGCCGTATTTTTCAGATCACCACAAGCCAGAGAACTCCGCGCGTCTCTTTACTTCCGTTGACTTCAAGGCCATGTTAGCAAATCACACACTTTTACGTGAGCACTCCAAACCCTCCAGAAGTGTCCCCTGCTGACTGGAGCATGTGAACCTCTAGTCATAATTTAACCGGATTTGTAAAGGGTTTGCTTTTAGCACATCTGAAAACATGGACAAACTAGTAACTGTTCTTTACTGAATTTTCCACACATATAGTAAGACATTTTTTGATGTTTAACATTCAAGATATGTTTTGAAATTAGACAATGCTGATAAACAGAAATGAAGATGAGTTTATTTACAAGCATCTTCTCTTCCATTCCAAGATTCTGAAAGCTAGAAAAAACTGAAGTGCCTTTTTAAAAGGATTAGGTGGGCTGCAAAGTGGAAGCTGAATAAGATCCAGGAAAAAGATACACCTGGAAAATGATAGTTTAGATGATGACGTGGTGAGGAAGATTCTAAAAGTTCTGTCTTTAAGTATCCTTTCAGGTTCTTCCATCTTTTTATGCCTCCTGGCAATTACTGGCCTACCCATCCATGCAAAAGATTCACGAGAAAGAAAAATAAAATTTTATAATTGAACAAAGTGAAAATGCGTTGGAAGAGTTAACAATTGAAAGAAATTATTTGTCAGCTCCTTCGCTTCCTTCTGAAATGGAAATCCCTACAGCGGACTTTTGTGTTTTGTAAACTGGCATTTTCATATATAAGATTTCATTAAACCAAGGTTTTCAATGGGAACAATTTTTCTTTGGACCTTTGACACAATTTTGGTTTTCTCTCTCTTTTTATTTCTGTAAAAATATCTGTATTTCCTTTTCATCATTTAATTGGTTATTTGCAATGCTCAGATCTCCAGAATGAGGAGAGCTGGAAATCCACGTTATTTTGAGAATGGCTCAGCAAGGAACACTGACAATGCCGAAGCCATGAGAGGGTTTTGGTTGCCAAGCACATTAAGAAGGTTGTATGACCAGCTTGTATGCAATGCCTTATGGAAAAGAGCAGACCAGTTTCCAGCTCATTTCTTCTTATAAACCTAGGAGAAAGGTTTATGAAAACTCTAAAAGGGAAGAATTTTTCTTGGCTTGGAATAATTTTCCCAAGCTTGGCAGTAAGCATAACCTACCATACAGAAACAAAATGAAGCCAAATTTCATATGTGTTTCTATTAGCAATGTTTCTTCCCATTCGTAAGGAAGAACTACACTCTAGCGGGTCAGCCAGATCAGTTCCCCCAGTGGGTATGTTATGTTAATCCAGCGGATTTTACAAATTTACATAATAGTCTTTCAGCCAATGACTTGAGCCAGTTTTTACCCACTGACTTGTGGCTTTACCACAACTGGTGGCCTCCTCACCCTCTGTGTACAGCAACATCATTAGTTCCCACTCATTGCTTAGTCAACACCTGCACACCCCAAGCGATTAGACTCACACACAAAAAGTGGCTCCTCTTTAGGAACCTAAACCATTACATATAAGCTCATCGTGAGGTTATCTCATAACACCAAGCTCTCTTCTACATCCCCAAGATGTGCACGCTTCTTAATGCTTATTAACAAATAACCTGAGAAACTATTAACTTGAATAACTCAGTCCAATGATTGGAGTCTAGTCTGAGTTGTAGAATATTTCCAAAGAAAATATTTTGTCACTTTCAAGCACACAGAGTAAAAACAAGCCAGAGGCGGATTGCTTATAGGGCTTTATTTAATCGATTTTGAAATGTTGAGTTTTAGCTCTTTTTGGATTATATGGAGGCTGGTGAAGGTGCCCACAAAGTTTCTTTCCCTAACTAATCAATCTATGCTGCTGATTTGCACCTTTAATTTTCAGAGAAAATCTTGTTTTCAAGATAGTGCAAGCTCAGACTATGAACAAAACATCCTCAATTTCATATTAGTAGGGTACAAATTAATGAGGGTCGTTCATTCTTTCTCCACCCGGGATGCGGTACAAGTTCTGTGGAGAATGCCCAGATGATCAAAATACAGATCTTACTCCAGTGGAAACATTAGAATGTCAAATAATAAAATGTAAACATTTTGCTTTGTTCTTTCTCTCTCCTAGCAAGATTTCTGTAGACCTGGAAATCGACTAGGTAAACTGTGTCTCCATACTTTCTTTCTCTCTAGTTGTTCAAGTTGGTTTCCCATGTCTTGGAAAACAAGATGGAGTGGCAGCATTTGAAGTGAATGTGATTGTCATGAATTCTGAAGGCAACACCATCCTGCAGACACCTCAGAATGCCATCTTCTTCAAAACGTGTCGACAAGGTAATCAGTGATGGGGATTCAAGAGAAGCCTCTTAAGGCCTCCAGGTGTGATCTGGGCAAAAAATTATCTATCTATATCTATGATTATAACCATACCAATGGAAGGAGGGGCTGGTAGAAATGGGGTCCAGTAATAGTACTAAGACATACTGCCTCTGCTTTGACCCCACTCACAATTTTAGGAACTCCAATACCCCTTCAAAATGCCCTGTCTTCTACCTCTCTCCTTCCCCTCCTCCAACACCATCTTTGGGAGTCCCCACCCTCATAGCAAGGTTGCCAGTCGTTACTAGAAACTGCCACCTGGCAAGGCAGCACTTCCCACACCCCCTGCCAAAAGTTGGGTGCTGCCGAGTTGCACGGAGGACAGGGTGCCATCATCATGCCCCCATCTCTGCCGGGCAAAGGCACCCCCCACTGTGCCCCGGATGCCCGTTCAAGCATGAAGGCCTGGCTCCCCTCTTGTCCTGACACAAGCCTATCCAGCACAGACTTGAAGCTCTGGAGGCTTTCGGTGCTCTGAAGATGTACCGAAAGGTCATTCCACCCTCTGAAAGTGAGTGTTGAGGGCAACATCATTCATTCTATTTCGGTGTGTGTTTAAGGAGGTCCAGTAGACTGAAGGGTGGGATGAAGGCAGAATAAAGCTGCTTTGCCTTCTTTCATGAGCCTCCTACTGGTGGAAGTAGGACTGAGAGAGAAAAATCTGAGTTTGATGAAGACTTAGTGAAGTACAAGTGGTATAGAATGAAGAAGTATCGGTATTCAAGAAATTATGATAATTGGTGCACTGGGGAAAGAGGTGACCACTAACCTCTTCATGCTCCCTGTCAGTTCGCCCAACACGATTTCCAAGGGGTCCACATAAACCTTGTTTCTCTTTGGTGCAGCTGAATGCCCAGGAGGGTGCCGAAACGGAGGCTTTTGTAATGATAGACGCATCTGCGAGTGTCCTGATGGATTCTACGGACCTCACTGTGAGAAAGGTAAAGCACAGAGAGAGCCAGCGCCCCCTGCTTGCTTCCTAAGGAAACGGATGGCACACAGGAGACCCACATGTATTTTTAACATATCCCCTGAAATTATTTTTCTGGTCACATTATAAGGATTGGTGAAATCTTAAAAAGCCACAGAAGAGCTATTGGAAAGTATTTCTTCTCGGTGTGGTTTTCTGTTAAATCCAGTACGTGGTGACCAGGGCAGATAACTTGGCACCATGTCTACATTCTTTGTGGCCACTGCCTCCCGCCCCCACCCCCAAAATTCACTATTATATACACTATGCTTTGGCATAATCTTATGAAATTTTTGAGGTTTTTTTTTTCCTCCACTTAGGTTGGGTTTAAAAAGATAATGTCATGATTGATTTAAAGGTATCTATCTACTCCAATTAAAAGTAGCTCGATTCACAATTAAGTCTACTCCTGAGTTAAGAAGTTGCTATAAGGCAATAAAAAGGATGAAAATCATATCTGTAGTAAGTACATCCATTTCAGTGAAATTACTATTAAGAAAGTTATACCAAAAAGAGTTAAACAAGAAAATGTGTATTAACCACAAGATGCTTAAATACTAAGCTTGTTTGACCAGAGTAAGCAATATAGTTTTCATCTTCAAGAAATAAGAATTTTTCTTGTTTGCATTTGTTTTGGAATTAGAAGATCAAGGAAATAGGGCAGGAAAAAATATTTACGGTCTTCAGAAGACCACATCTTAGTTAAAATGGTGATTCTGAGCAAATTGTAATCAGTGATTCAATGGAACAATTCCAAAATTCTCTTCTATGAAATTGGTTAAATAATAGACTGATTTACAGCATAAAAATAATGTTTAATATAGCACACTTGTATATCTAAAGAGTGACCATTTTAGAATCAACCACAAGGCTTGACGATGTAGACCTGTTGTATTATTCACATTTCCAAAACGGTCCTGCTCCAAAACCCAATTTGGCCTTAATCAAGTTCTGTCCCCGTCAGCCCTTTGCACACCTCGGTGTATGAACGGCGGGCTGTGCGTCAGTCCGGGCTTCTGCGTCTGCCCACCTGGATTCTACGGAGTCAATTGTGATAAAGGTAACAGTTTCTTTTTAAGAACAAGGTTCTTTTTACTTTTTAAATGTTTGATAAAAAGAAGTATATTTAATATATCATCACTCTTTGTAACAGCTCTGTAAATAAGTTGTATCGTTTAGCTGGCTGCTATCATAACTTTAACCCCAAATTTTAGTGTAACTTAACACTGTAGAAGTTTCTTCTCACTCGCAGAATGCTCCAGTGCAGGAACACCTGGTCAGTGGGCGGGCAGCTCTTCTCCCTGCAGTGACGCGGGCCCGGGTACCTTCCATCTGTGGCCCTGCCTAGAGCTTTGGAGTTCTCTGGATCCAGCCGATGAGCAGAGAAAGAGAGACGGGAGTAGGAAAACTGCTTAGAAAACACCCTGGTCCAGAAGTGACCCACAGAATTTCCACAGCTGTTCCATGGATAGGAATTAGCCTCATGGTCCTACCTGGATGCAGGAAGGAGAAATGTCATCTCTGGCTGGACAGCTGTCGCCCATGACAACTTTCTGGGAGGGGAGCATGGATTTTTATGGGGAACTGGCTGTCCCTGACACACGGGGTTTTGGTATGTCCTAAATCAGTTTTATGGGTGAGCTTCTAAGACCGAAATGAAGTAACCTGCTCCAAATTGCCTGACCCTCAAGTTCCCTGACCCCCAATTCAATGCTCTGCTCACAGATCACATCCCTGAGAGGTCGCCTGCCTCCTTCCTATGATGTGACAGCATCATAGCCCGATTTTACTCTCAGAAAATGGATTCAAACTTGGCTCTAAAATATTATTGACAGATTCATACTCTTTACAAGATACTGATCTATTTTGCCCGGTTCACATCTTTTATGAAAAAAATAAATAATATCCTGCAAAGTGTGTGTATTTAATGAAATTATATTTGTGTCAGAAATGCTAATGGCATGAGTAGAGAGCACTGTTTTTTAAAATAAATATATACCTCGAAATAAAACGATGTTTTATTGTTGAGTAGTGTCTCTTTAGGGATAATGCAGTTAGCACCAAATAAGATTGAAATGAGCAAGTTTTTAAAAAAGAAGGAAAAGCTAAAGGAAAGAGCCCTTAGCATGAGTCAGAATAATAATTTAAGGTTGTCTGCTATTTTATGATACACAAAGTACTTTCATACAATTATCTGATTTTACTCTCAACAACCTTTTGCAATACGTAGAGTTTTATCCGTCTCATTCTCAGATGAGCAAGATGAGGTCTATAGAGCTCGAGTAGCTTGACCCACATTCATGTCTTGCACTCTGCCGCGTTGCCCCTCAGGCTACCTGTGTTGGTCCCGATTCCTCCGCGAGTGACTCTGCATCTGGGCAGATAACTTCATCTCTCTGTAGATCACACTTTTCCCATCTCCACACTGGAAATTAAGCCGTTCATTCCCAGTTCCCCACCCCCAAGCTAACTGGGATAATATGTGAGAGTGTCTCTACCCTTTGTTTTTAAGTGATCCTTTAAAACTACAGCATTGGATTAAAAAATTTTTTTTAATTTGTATCCATAAAGATGAAGCACTAATGACACTGATAATAATTAACAGCCAGTGAGTAAAATTCTTTATTGTGAAGCTTCTTTTTATTTGTTTAAATTTAGCATTCAGCATCTCTGCTATTTCGAAATTGGGCAATTCTTGAAGCAGAATTATCTCATATTATGGCAAAACTATTAGGAAATAGAGCAAATCCTTCAGAGATTTGGATGAAGAACTCATGTATTCAATAGGCTTAAAGAAACCGTTTGTGAGGCCTGCTTAGGTGTATGTGGCCATTTTGGGTGTAGTTTGCACAAGGGAATGTCAATTGCAGTGTATTTCTAATGCTGTGGTGTCACAAATGCTGCATGGTCACTGCTGAAGGAAAATATCTATGTGTATTCCAGTACATTTTACATTTTGTAATATTCTACCTTTCAGATGAAAGATTTTCCTAGTTGTTAGGCTCCAGTAATTTAAAAAAAAATTTTTTTGAAAAGTCTGTTGAAATTCCACTTGGTCTCACTGGAGATCTGGGAACATTAAAAAATAATGCTTTTTACAACCTCCACAAAAAGATGCATTTATTATCCAAGAGGGAGTATAGCGCTTCTGAAAAATGGTTTAATTTACTGGCATGGAGATAGACCTCAGCACTACATAGCTGAAGAAACATTAAAGATTCACTTTCATTGGCTCTTGAGACCTCTGTCGCCAACTTTAGGAATGGAGTCGTTCGGCATGGGCCTAGCACACCCTCTGCCCCCGTGAAAGTTCCTGAATGTCTCTGGCTCATTTTCCTAGTCAAGATATCACACAACAGAAATGTAGAGAATCAGGTCAGGACGGCCAAATATTATGCAAATACTAAGAGTGTGGCCAAATTCTATGACCTGCTTTGTCATATTCTATTACTTTCAATTAAGCTTCCAGGTTCGTCGTGTTCTACTTGTTAGTAAGGGATGGTGCCCAGAGGGCTCCAGCCAAGCAGGCCCTGATCCTGATGTTTTCTCCTCTCTTCTTATCATCTCCAGGAGAAACAGGGACCCGTGGGGAGATAGGACCCACTCAGAAAAACAACTGTCCAGCCCTAACAATAGCTAAGTAGCAAAGAGGAAGCCCGCAGAGCTGGTTCTCCTAAATCCAAACTCTAAATCCTAAATCCTGTACCCAAATGCTGCTGCTTTCTCTACGTCAGGAGGCTTGTTTTGGCCAAAGCAAGTACAGCATTGCCTTAAACTGGGAGATACTTATGATTTTAAACAAAAAGCTTTATCATTTAAGAAGCATAATACTCGTAGAACATTCTAGATGGACTTCCTTTTCACAAAGAAAGCATACACTTATACCTTTTGGATTTCCTCTCTGATTTTCCCACTGAGATCTTACTTCAGCTTTTGTTCATCTATCAGCAAGTTTGGCCTGTTTATATAGGACAAGAACAAATAGGCCATATGACTGGAATTGCTGAGAATTCAAGCTCTTATTTTAACCTCCTTTATAGAATGAGCCAACTTGTCTATTTTTAGATATTTGCTCTCCCCCATCCCCACTTCTGTCCTTCTATTTTAGGTCCCAGTGAGCAGTGAAATTCCAGAAGCTGACACCAGGAGAGAGGGTTTAGGATGAATCACAAGCAGTATGAATACTACCTGAATAATCTAGTTCACTGGACTCCCACAGTAATCTATCCAAGTTCTTCATCCCTCTGGCTCCTGCAGCCACTTCCCCAACTAGAGGATCTCACAAGGGTTTACTGTCTGTCTTTTCCTGAATACAATTACTCTTTCCTCCAAATGTCATAAAAGTCTATTTTTTAAAACTTCCTATTACATAAGATGAATCTCTGTTCTTCTTATTCTGGAAAAAAGTTGCTTCCTCTTTTGTCAGATCCTAATATTTATGACTTCTCTCCCTTTTATGTATTCCAAAGTAAGTTTTCCCCTTTTTATTCATCCTTTATCTTAAAAAAATATTTTGGTGGAGCTGGCCCTGTGGCCTAGTGGTTAAGTTCAGTACACTCCACTTCAGCCATGTGGGTTTGGTTCCTGGGCATGGACCTACCCAACTCATTGGCAGCCATGCTGTGGTGGCGACCTACATACAAAATAGAGGAAGACTGACACAAATGTTATCTCAGGGCCAATCTTCCTTAAGTAAAAAGAGGAAGATTGGCAACAGATGTTAGCTCAGAGCGAATTTTCCTCAGTGAAAAGAAAAAGAAAAAAATATTTTGGGGGTTTATAGTGTTCTTCTCCTTTTAAGGGCATAGATACATACAAGAAAATAAAAAAGGTAATTTTTTACACACTGGGTCTTTTTTCACTAAGATGTAAACCCTTAGGAGTGGGTACTATATAAAGAGTATTCTATTATGTTGTTGGAATCTGCAAAGGGCCAAGCAATTGGTCACAACCCTTGTATTTGTCAAGAGGCTTACTTTACAAAATAACTACGTGGGCAAGTAGCTGATGCCTCAGGAGTGTCACCTAAGTTAAGTGAGGTGTTGTGTTTTCTTCAGATTTACCCTCCTGGCTAACACAATACGTTGTTCATCCTGACAGCCAACTGCTCCACCACCTGCTCTAATGGAGGCACCTGCTTCTACCCCGGGAAGTGT
This sequence comes from Tapirus indicus, assembly GCA_031878705.1. Classification (NCBI taxonomy): domain Eukaryota; kingdom Metazoa; phylum Chordata; class Mammalia; order Perissodactyla; family Tapiridae; genus Tapirus; species Tapirus indicus. The sequence goes on along the minus strand of CM062918.1, from coordinate 149,694,170 downwards.
ATTTGCCCTCCAGGACTAGAGGGAGACCAGTGTGAAATAAGTGAGTATTGGCCTGCACTCTCTTTGTTCTGTGGGGGCCTTAGAAACTCCATCTAACCCTTCATTTTATCACTGAGGAATCTGATGCCCAGAGATGATGAATAGCTTGTCTGAGGTCTCAGGCTAGTGGTTTCTTTTTACCAGACTCGCTGCCATTCCTTTTGGCTGAAGGTGGGGCAAAGAGTGACCTGGCTCAGCTCCAATGTCTAGGAGCAAATGACCCCTAACTCAGTTCTGTCTCGGTTTGGCTTATTCAGCAAGTTGTGTTCTTTCCCGTTAGTGATTTTTGTCCCCTTCTGGTTGTGTGGAGCCCACAGTTTCAGCCTAGAAATGGAGACCAGAGCTTTGGGACAGCTGGGGTTTTGTCACCTACCTGCAGGCATAGAGAGTTTTGCTTTGCCATTCACTGCCACCTTTCCTAAACTAGACTGAATCTCGTAACCCATCTAAGAGAAAAGGATGGACCCAAGAAAAAGGAGAAAAAAGTGCACAGCAATAAAAAAGAATGAACGGGGCCAGCCCCAGTGGCCTAGTGGTTAAGTTCAGTGTGCTCTGCTGCGGGGGCCCAGGTTTGGTTCCCAGGCGTGGACCTACACCTCTCATCAGTGGCCATCCTGTGGCGGCAGCTCACATACAAAATAGAGGAAGATTGGCCACAGATGTGAGCTCAGGGTGAAAAGAAGGAACAAATAGCACACACAACAATGTGAGTGAATAGTAAAGATGTAACATCAAAGGAGCTAGACCCAAAAAAGTGCATCCTGCGTGATTCCATTTTTATAAAGTTCAAGAGTAGGCAAAACTAATGGATGACGGTAGAAACCAGAATAGTGGTTGGGGGCACAAAGGAACTTTATGGGGTGCCAAAATGCTCTATATCTTGATTGATGAAGTGTCACATGAGCGTTGATTTATGTAAAAAAAAATAGTTGAGCTGTAAACTTAAGATTGATGCACATTATGCCCTCACTATATGTTTGTTATCCTTCAATACAGAAAAATTAAAATTTAAGGGTGGAATGTGGTGGGTAATCATTGTTTTGGGAATCAGAATATCAAACTGCCTGCCCTGGCTCTGCCACCTACCAGCCGTGTAACCCTCAGCATGTCACTGAAGCTCTCTATTAAATTCAGAAATAAGCCAACCCCATCCTAGATTGCTTTAGGATCCAGAAGACAGAAAACACCAAAGCTCACTCGGGAAGAAGCAAAAGGAATCTGAGCCCGTCTGCTGAGGGTGCCGAGTCCCTGCCTTTCTGAAAGTTCTGGAATATGGCATTTTCATTTCCAGCTGTATTGTATCTGTAAAACACAGCTGTAGTTTCTGAAGTTGTAGTGGGTTCAAAATTAAATAATACTGACTTCCTATTTTAACTTTCAACCTCTAATTTATTTGTGGGTTTTTGTACTTTAATGAGTAGTACATGAAGTAACTATTTTTTATAGAGTTCAAATGAAATACCTCTGAAGTTTCCAAAGAACATGTAATTAATTGTCAGGATGTGGTTTCTGTTCTTATTAATTACCCTCCCCTGATAAAGATATCTCTGAACTAACGCCCCTCAATTTTCTCCCCGTACTTACTCTCAGACTTCGTGTACTTAGTTGGTTCATGTTTATGAATCTTTGTTCACGGGCTCATTTCTCCTCATGTAAGTCTGCCCTTTCATGCCCTTAGGTTTATGACCTTTCCATTGGCAGAGACAGTGTTTTCTGTTCCTAGTTTTTTTTTTCCTAACTGCACCAAAAATGTGGGCCTTTGAAAGCTCCTAATTATCCCTATCAAAAGTTTTACTCAGGTCCTTTCAGGAAATTTCCTGTTTCTATTACAGGAACCACATTACCAGGAAAATATGGAAATGGGTCTTGACTTGAAAAGTGCCTCAAGTGTAATAGAGACACAAAGTTGAATTACATGTTCTTATTTTTAAATTGAGATGTAACTCAAATACCATAAAATTTACCTTTTTTTTTTTTTTTTTGCTGAGGAATATTCGCCCTGAGCTAACGTCTGTGTCAGTCTTCCTCTATTCTGTATGTGGGATGCCACCACAGCATGGCTTGACGAGTGGTGTAGGTCTGTGCCTGGGATCCAAACCAGTGAACCTGGGCCGCCGAAGCGGAGCACGCAGAACTTAACCACTACACCATGCAGCCAGCCCATAAAATTTACCATTTTAAAGTATATGGTTCAGTATATTCACAAAGTTGTGCAGCATCACTTCTATCTAATTCTAGAACATGTCATCACCCCCAAAAGAAACCCTGTGTACTCATTACCAGTCACTCCTCATTCCCCTCTCGCCAAGACCCTGGAAACCACTAATTTACTTTCTGTCTCTTTAGATTTGCCTATTCTGGACATTTCATTCGAATAGAATCATACAGTATATGGCCTTTTGTGTCTGACAACTTTCACTTAGCATGATGTTTTCAAGGTTCATCCATGTTGTAGCATGTATCATTATTTCCTTTTAATTGCTGAATAATATTCCATTGTATGGATATACCAACCACAGTTTGTTTATCCATTCATCCATTGATGGACATTTGGGTTATTTCCACTTTGGGGCTATTATGAATCATGCTGCTATGAACATTTGCATACAAGTTTTTGTGGGAACATGTATTCCGTTCTCTTGGGTTACATACCTAGGAATGGTGTTGCTGGACCATATGGTAACTCTATGTTTAATTTTTTGAGGAAATGCCAGACTGTTCTCCAAAGCAGCTGCACCATTTTACATTTCCAGCAGCAATGTGCAAGGGTTCCAATTTCTCCACGTGCTTGCCAACACTATGATTATCTTTTTATGAAATATATATTCTGATGTTATTTATATTTTCATTTCTCCTGGCCTCTACCAGGACTGGTATCTTCTCAAACTTCATTCTAACTTGATTACGAGACACAGCCGCAGGCTAACAAATGTGACCAGGGTTAACAGTATCTGGATGTATGTAGTACACGTTTACCTTGTTAATTAAGGTTGATAGATTTCCCAAGAATCTTTAATGAACCTCCAGTTAAAAAGACCACACAAATTATTTATACTGTATTATAAATGGGTTTTTAAAATAACTTAATGGGTTCTTATTATTATAAAATTCTTTGTATAAAATGTTCTCTGTAAAAACTTGAGAATATTGGATAAAACAATTAAAAATCATCCATAATCCTAAGGCCCAGAGATGATGGTTGTTGGCATTTACTGTAAACCATTTTTATCTTTTTTCTGTGTGAAGCAAAGTCACAGATTTAAGTTATCCCACAATCTGATGGGCGGAGGAAGTTTGATGTCTTTAAATTGTCAATGCCTGTCTCATTGATCTCACTGGACTCATCCAGTGGTTGTAGTAAAAACGCTAACTGTTTCAACTTAGTCAAGTCTGTTTGTCTTCAAGCAACGCTTAGTCTCTTGCAGGTAAAAATGTGTAATCTCTTAAGTTGACTCAGTTTTCCACTCTTCAATGGAGAGAATTTGGTTGCAAAATATTTTCAAGAAAAGGAAGTTAAAATTAAAGACACTTGTAGGATTCTGAATTTTGAAACAATCAGATCTTCATGAGGTTTTGGCTTCATGAGGTTTGCAATAGGAATGGCCTTTCAACAGTCACCTGCATCATGTGTTGTGTGACAACCAGGAGAGAACATCTTCCTGCCTGGCTGTAGTGAACCTAAGGGTCCTCACTTGCTTCTTGCCAAGAAAACAGAAAGACCCGTGGAGACGATGAGAAGGTTCTCTCCACCAGTCCTTCTCTGCATTATCCCTGTTATCACGTTCTCCTCTCATAGAACATGGGGAAACTTGGGCTCACCAAATATTTCACAATAAGTACTCTATCTTTTCTGACATGTAATAATTGTCCTACGTCTTGCTTACTTGAAAAACCCCAGTGCACTGCAGAATACTGTAATATGATCCGGTTTTGTGCATGTGAGGGGATCAGATGTGTCTTTGATGCAAATGGAAATTCAGAGTTAGGTATTCCTTTCCTTTAGGTAAGAGTTGGGATCTTGAACAAATAGTAAATGCTATTCTTTGTATCCAAACCTAGCAAAAAGGATTTTTTGGATTTTTAATGTTCAATGAAAATATGGTGTTCTATTAGTGTTAAGGTTGTTTTAATACCTGTTTCTAGAATACTCCTGCATCAGAAAAACCTAAAGGTCTAAGGGATTCCAGGTTTTCAAGAGACTCTAACATCTCAATTTTATGTCTGCATTGTCTCCACGATGACTGAATGCTGCTTTGGTCAATTTATATATGAAGAAAGTCCTTTTGGATAAGTAAAAAGAGAAGTAAAGTGTTTTTAGCAAAATGATTTTCATATGGAATCACTTCATGTTTGTCAAGCATAGTGCTTGCTGGTAAAATATATTGTAGTTCACTTCTTTCAGTGCTTCAGTTGACCATAAAAAGAAGAGGTTAGAGATTGAAAGGTGGGTTGTTTTAGGATAAAGATTTCATTTCTCCTCCTTGTGTATCGAGGCCTTTGTAATGAGTGTTCTGCTAAAGTAGAAAAAAGAAAAAGAACAGCAACAACAGAAACAAAATCCAGAACCTTCCATGACCAGAATCTGATGGCTGTTTGCTCTCTTTGGAACATCATTATGCCCGTTACAGAATGTGGTTTCAGCTCCGGGTGAACAATCCTTTATCTTCTATGTCTTCAAAAAACTCAGCCTTAGGATGGCAAATTCTAGATTGCAGAGGGAGTTCTGGAGTAAGAAAGAAGAAAATTATTATATAATTTTTACATCTAAGGTCCTATTCCAACCCTAACATCCTGTGATTCAAAGATCTGTGAAAAGATTAGCAACACTCAAGATAAAAGAAAAGAATGATGTATCATTAGAATCTAAAAAATTCCAGAAAAATGCATAGGCGTGTGTCTGGCCCCTTTTGTGCCTCACCCTGTATCCTTCTCAGCCAACCCTTCATTCCAGCCACTGCTGCAACAACCTGTTTGGCACAGGCATAACCTGATTCACCTCATCTTAGCTATTCCACACTTGCTTTCCACCTAGAGACTCCTCTGAGTCTTAAAAAAAATACAGCCGGTACTCACACAGTCGCAGAATGGAAGTAAGAGGAAGTGATCCCATGACCAGTGGGAGACAGGTGTTGATGAATAAATGCTCCCCTTTTCCTTCTTCCAGACAACTTGCAGGTGCAGTCTACATGGCTCCTTGGAAGAGCCCAGCAGGACAGAGGCTAGTTGCCTGAAGTGATGACCAACCCAGAAATATACTTTTGTGCTGGCTTTTCCTCCTTCCCTGTTTCACTCTTCCCGTCCCCCCACTCCTATTTCCTAGGATCACTTCCTCAAATAGACTATCTGCATGCAAGCCCTGCTTTCTGGAGAATCCTAGGCTAAGACAGAAGTCATCAGGTACAGGTGTAGGCCTGCTTTCAGAAAAAGTGACATTCCCAACCAGAACTCAGAGAAAAGATCATTTACAGGGTCATTCATGTCTTAACTTTTAGTATATCTTAAATCACAAATGTTTATGAGTCAGTTAAAATATTATTCTGTTTATAAAAAAGTAATGTAAATACAGCATTTGGGCAAGACATTTACTGTAGAAGATATATATCCAAAATCATAAGTAAAACTACTAGCCTGTTTGTTCCAAAAATGAAGTGCAAACAGTATCAAAGCCAGAACAGATCTAAAAAAAAGTGGAAATAACTGCCATTTAGAAGCATTTATCCTCTCAAAGCCTTGCACCTCCTTTGCAAAATGTAATTACCTCTGAATGAAGCACTGAGTTCCTTGCTTATTTGCATTCTTCTCTATTTCAGGCAAATGCCCACAGCCCTGTCGAAATGGGGGCAAATGCATTGGTAAAAGCAAGTGTAAGTGCCCCAAAGGTTACCAAGGAGACCTCTGCTCAAAGCGTAAGTGTGCCTACACGTAATCGGCCTGGGTTACAGGATAGTTAAACTAGCCGTCGTCTCTTATGCAAAACCTCTGTACCTACTGCCTGTTGTCCAGGCACCACGATTGACCTTTCTTCACTGATCTGAGTGTTTCCTTTAGGTAGACGAGAGGTGTGTGAAATCCGTACCTGTAAAAAAACTTAGACACTTTCACACACACAACTGAACCTTTTAACTATTAGGAGTTTTCTTAAGGAAAATAAACTTCCACTGCCCAGCAGTTTCAAAGTCCAACTGAGTGTCTTTTGTGAATGAGAAGCATCGTTAAGATCCCTCTTAGGACTTTTTCAAAAAGTCCAAAACCAACTTAGAGCTGGAGATTGACTTAGAAAATAATTAGGGGATGAAGCCAAAACTAACACATTCTAAAGAACTGCAGGAAAAGCAGCTGTGTAATTCTGTTGAAAAATGAAAGCTCAGGAAACATTGTTTTTACCTCCTTTGAATCTAGCTGTCTGCGAGCCTGGCTGCGGTGCACACGGAACCTGCCGTGAACCCAACAACTGCCAATGTCAAGAAGGCTGGCGCGGGAGACACTGCAACAAAAGTGAGTGGAGCCGGCTGGGGAGCCAGCCTCCTTTGTGTCTGGTTCTTGGCTCCAAAGGCTAACAGACAACCCATAACTCAGCCCTGCTTTCTGTTTCGTTAAATGCAATTTCTCCTCTGCCTCTTCTCCCCTTTGCTTCCCACCGCCTCCCGCAACTCTCTAAACCTCAGAGTCCAAGCTTTAGTGTGTCGAGAGGCATGCATCCTTGTAAACCATTGTAAATATCACCACATCTGTAAAATAGCACCACAAATATTTTCTGGGTTAAAATAGTTAATACAGGTTGATGTGGTAATACAGTCTGTTAACTATGAAAGAAATAACGAGTGAAAGTAAGATTTTAAGTCGAATGGAAATGGGTATCTACTTGGCTCTGATTTTATCATTCAAGATTTGTCAAAAGCATGCAAAACATGAAGAATTTTGCTCTTTAAAATCTTTAAATTGTATTAGTTATGGTAGGTTTTAAATGGGTTTTTGTGAGGGAAAGAAAGTCTATGAAGTATGAGAGAGATGTTACAATAGAGTTGCATTTTTTTCAAATTTACTGACTACCAAAAATGAACTAGCTATTTAGGTAATAAACCACTGGCCTGTTTTATGCACAAAAGGAAACTTGGTAGATTCAACCATTTTGTTTTGATTGGTCTCTTGTCTGTGCTATAAGTGTGAATCGGGCACTGGGGACACAAAAACAGACAGAGACGTCTCTGCCTCTAGGAGCCCGGGTTCTAGTGGGAGGGACAGTCAATTAGCAAGAGAACAAGATAAGCAGGGCAGTTCCAGTATGTCTGGAAGCCAGAACTCTGAGTCCTACGCAGGGGCCCACTGTCCACTTTCCTTAAGGAAGGAAGGCTTCAGTTATACAACACGCTTCGATAACAGACGTCCAGATTGTGTCTATCCTGTTGTGTCTCCAAAATAATGGACACAAATTGAACAAATCACATACACATCAGAGGTTTTTCTAGATCAGTGGTCGTCTGAAGTGCATGCCGCCCAGTGAGTGTGGAAACGACCAGCTGGGGTGCTGAGGGAAAATGTTAGTTTTAAATATTTTTTATAGCTTATTTACACTTGTAGAAATAGGTATGTACTATATAAGTATTTATATATCTCGCTCTCTAATTTCTTATCTTTGTGCATATTTTATAATGTTCATATTATATTATTCTGATATATAATACATTTATATGTAGGTGTACATGTTTATTTATTTGTTTGTTTATTTTAAGGTAGGTTGGCGTCTGGTCTGGGCTACACGTCAGCATTAGTTTGAATCTTTTTCATCGACTTGAGTCTTTTCCACCCACTGAATTGACTGGATGATAGATTGAATGGGCTTCAGGTGGGCACAGCTTAACGTGAAGTGCAGCTGCTCTGGAAAACAGCTCCTTTATCCAGGCAGAATGGTGGAATGGTATCCCTGCTAGAACATACTTAGGGGGAAACCTTCTGTGGACTAAAAGATCGATAGAAAATGAGCCATTTCTAGAGCCACTTTGGAAAAGATAAACCAAACCTTTTGTGCTACCCTTAACTCAGGATTCAAACCCTGAGGCTTGTCGCAAAATCGAAGTAACTTTCCAGAAGTCCTCAGGCCCAGGGACAAACTGAGGTCAGACCCTACTTCCCAGGACTCAATTACAAAAGTCTTCTGAGACTCACATTTGGGACCCGATGACCAAGAGTGATGGGAGGAGAGTACAAGGGGCACTGTTTCTGCTGATATGCCCAGTTGCTCTTCCACAAATAAGGCAAGGCAGGGGCCATCATGTAGTAGAGGTGAGCAATTTGGACGGGTCTGCCAGCCCCCAATAGCATCCCTACTTGTAGACTATGCTGCTGAAAGCTTTTGTCCTCAGTGTACCTCCTTCAGATCAAGGCATTGCATGTCTGGAAGATGCCCTGGTGCTTGATTAGAATGCAAATGTGTTTTCCAGGAAAGGCCACCCAGCCATTTGTGCATTAACTGAGAGAATTAAGCTGAAAGAATGGGGTTTATTTTGACTAGAGGGAGGGACAAGGAACTCGGGGGCACAGAGTTCTGCTGAGAAGACTCGCAGTGGGATGACACGTTGGGAGGTCCCGGGCACCCAGACATCTCAGTGGGGAGGAGGATCCTGGAGACAGAATTCTCCTCTTAGGCTCCCCCTCCCCAGCGGGAGGTTTGGCCTTCATGGGTGGCAGGGCAAGCAGCAGGGTAGGGATTTACTCCAGCGCATTGTTGGCTCATGTTTTGGCCATTCCATGAGGTCCTAGCCTACATACTGACAATTCAAAGAAACACATTCAGGAACAAAGTATTCTGTTCTCAGTAGTTATTTAGTGACACGCTTGCATTTAAAAACCACAAAGAACAAATGAAATGCTGAACTTGACTCTAGTGCGCAGGAAGATGGAGGCAGATTTTTAAAATGTGATTGCTGTCTTGGATCAGTTCTAGGAAATCAGTAGACATCAGTCAGTGCCCCAAGCACCTCCAAAGTTTCGCAAGTGGGAGGAAGGGAGGTCTCAAGTTGTGTAACTCAGTGTTACACTCCACTTACAACTGAGCTGGAAATGCAAAATTCACAAATCCCCATTGTTAAGGAGTCATTTCAGCTCATAACCCTTCTCTAACATGTGTAATGGAAGTCCTTATTTCTTAGAAGATTCCTATTTTGTGTAAATACAATAGTCACGCCTGATCATGTGACGTATGAACTGTAGGGGTTTTATATTGAACTGGAGCAATATGATCCAGGCTGGTTTTGCAAAGCAGGGAGGGGAAAGGATCAGTATCAAATCCTCTGCCGAAGCACCTCTGCACTCCAGACCCCAGTGCTAGACCCTTACCAGCCCTTGGATGGAGAATATCCTTCCATTCAATGACATTCATCCAAACTTTGCATCAAGAGTTTCTGCATGGCCAAAATGCATAGTAAGTCAGAGATTCAACGGAAGCCAGATTTCATGGAGTTAGTAAAATGGCTTCCTTTTACAGAGATCTTGAACCTGTCACATCCCTTCATTCAGGTAGCTTTTTGTCGTCGCTGTGGTCCTTCACTCTGGGTTGAAAAGGGAAAATGGATTTCATTTGAATGGTGAATCATGAATCTGAAGAGCCTGTTTGTGTAGTTTCTCTTCTTTTAAGCTGTGAATAATTTTGCAGGGTATGGAGCCAGCCTCATGCACGCCCCGAGGCCAGCAGGCGCCAGGCCCGGGCAGCGCACGCCTGCACTTAAAACGGCCGAGGAGCGGCGGGATCCACCTGAATCCAATTACATCTGGTGAACTCCGACATCTGAAACGTTTTAAGTTACCCCGAGTTCATAGCCTTTGTTAACCTTTCGTGTGTTGAATGTTCAAATAATGTTCATTACAGTTAAGCATACTGGCCTGAATTTTATTAGCTTCATTATAAATCACTGAGCTGATATTTACTCTTCCTTTTAAGTGTTCTAAGTCCGCCTGTAGCGTGATGGTATAGATTTTCTCGTTTCAGTGCTTTGGGATGGATTTTATATTATGTCAGTTGATCAGGTTAAAATTTTGTCTTTTCAGTATGTAGTTGACAGATAATTTCTACAATTGCAATGCATTCATGCTGTCGAGGGGTTGGGGATACATTAGAGAAGGTAAATGGAACAAATATGGTAAATCACAAGGGTTTAGATGAAGTGGTAAATAGTGCTGAAGTTACAGCATTTCCAATTTTGTCATGTATTTAGATATTTGTCACATTTTTTAATTGCCCTTATTTTTAAACTCTCAATACAATAGTTTGGCTTTACTATGATTCCAGAGAATTCAGTATTAAAAAAAGAAAGAAGGAACACTGTGGTAGTGACATTTAAACAATATAATATATTGTAAACACAATAAAATAGGGAATATAATGTATGAACTTTTGGCATTGGCTTGAAGCAATATAATATATTGTAAACAAAACACAGCTCTTACATAATAAACGTTTTATACTGTTTGTATGTATAAAATAAAGGTGCTGCTTTAGTTTTTGGAATGTTGTATGGAGTGGTCTTTGCATGTGGTATCTTATGGAAATAAAGTTGGTTGCAGTTGAGTGGTAGTTGAAACTTTGCAGCACCATAAAAAAGAGAAGATACTCCCTTCTCTGAGCCTGTCTTAGCTCTCCAGCCTCATCTCTCCCTCCCAGCTCTCTGTCGCTGCAGCAGCCATGCCACACTACACTCTGATGTCACTGCCTGCAACGCTCCTTTTTATGTCAGCTCTCAGCTTAGTTGTCATTTCTTTCAAGAGGTCTTCTCTAACTAGAATGTGTTAAATACCCCATTTGTAGAATTTCTAAGACTTTCTAAAGGTGTCAGAATGTTGCAAATGAAAAGTGCCACCATTTATTAAAAACCTCCTGGTTATATGTGTTATCTATCAATCCTGTGAGGCGGGTATCATTATGCCCTTTTACAGATAAGAAAATTGACGCATGGAGATATGAAGCATTTTACCCCAGATCACACATGGTAGGGACAGGTTTCCATCCATGTCATCTGACTCTGAAACCTTAACACTCTGCTATGCTTCTTCCTTCCTTTTTCCTAGCAAATACAGTAGAACACAAAACTCCACAAATCCTAGGTAGCAACTTTCCAACATGTTTTATTCTCCTCGTTCTCCCAAGGGAATGTGGACTTCATTTGACAGATAATCATCTAAAGCCTACAAGTTTTCTCATGCCAGGGAGTGGCAATGATCAGTTGTGTGGTTTAGGGAAGTGATCAAGGGAGAGGCTGGAAGCAGAGCGAGTGCATCTTGTCGTGGTGCTGGCCCATAGCGGTCTTTCTCCTCCCACCAGCCAGAGCCCAGAATGTCAGCCCATGGTCACACAGACTTGGCAAAGCAGGCCGGGAGCCAGGGGGCTAAGTCTAGGATCCTAATATGAGAACCAACTTATTTATTTAAGACTTTTAAGTGACAATCCAGATGCACGATAATGAGGATCTAAGACGGTGGCAGAAACTTACGTTTGGGCATAGGATCGTAATAATAACAATAGCTAACACTTCTATAGAGTTTAGTTTATTCTAAACACTTTACTTGTAATAACTCTTAGATGAAAAAGAGAATGGTGGAAAGTTAGACTGAAGCCAGGGTGACAAAATTCAATAGTCTAGGTTGGTCTTCTCCAGACCATTTTGATTGCATACCCCAGTAGAAATTTTGAGCACATAGTCCTGTATATGACTATTATTTATTTACATGTGTAACTACCAATATATGCATTAGAAAAGCCAGAAATTGGGGCCAGCCTGGTGGCATAGCCCTAAGTTCACATGCTCCACTTTTGTGTCCCAGGGTTCACAGGTTCGGATCCTGGGCACAGGCCGAGGCACTGCTTGTCAAGCCACGTTGTGGTGGTGTCCCATATAAAGTAGAGGAAGATGGGCACGGATGTTAGCCCAGGGCCAGTCTTCCTTGGCAAAAAGAGGAGGATTGGCAACGGATGTTAGCTAAGGGCTAATCTTCCTCACAAAAAAAAAAAAGAAAAGCCAGAAATGTTCAAAGGAAGAGATAAACATGCAAATAGAAGCTCTAATATTTTCTTCACTTACCCAAAAGATAGTTTTACATACACCCTGGAGTACACACCCACCTAGGAGACTTCAGGGAGAGATAATAGGACCTGAAATGGCTTTAGTGTCAGAGAGGAGAGTTTGGACTCACGAGAGATTTCAGATCTAAGCAAGGGACTAGATCACTGATTGAATGTAGGGGTTAGCAAGATAGAGGAATCTGGACAGTGATGTAATGACTAAGGAGGAACGAGAGTGGGCAGAGGGGAGGGTTTCCAGGGGTGTTGAGTTTGATTCTGAAGATCTTGAGTTTAGCATATCTTTGGAACATCTTGGCAGAAATGCCCAAGAGGCACCTGGAAATACAGTTAGGAGGTTAAGCCAATAATTTGTTAATTATTAGTCATCTTATAAATGAAAAATACTAATTATATATTGAATTACTTTTAATAAAAATATACATAATAGCTTTATTTGGTGAGGTACAGTATGACTCACTTGTGTTTTTAGATTCCATATACAGTTAACATCTTTTGCTGCTTACTTATGTGTATGTTTATTTATATAACAGTGTAGCCTTTACTGTGTGGCAAATTGATTGAGCACCTGCTCCCCACTCCCTCCCAAATGTTTTAGGATCCAAAAATACCCTTTGGTGACTTTGTTAATTTATGTAGAATCGCAACAGTGGGAGCCAGCTCTTGAAATAAAGGCCAATAATAGGGGATATGAAATAATTGCTACTCTTATGAAGTTACCATAGAAAAGGAGGAAGGGGAGGATGAAGAAAAAGGAGAAGGAGGAGGAGGAAGAGGAGCATTAGGAGAACATTTATATAAAACACCTCTGAACAATCATTTAGAAGTTAAATAGCAGAGTTAAGGCAGTCTAAGAAGATGTGTACCATTTGGCAAGACAATATAAGTAGGGAAAATGAGACAAAAGGCAATAAGATTAGACAATAAAATGGGTCCAGGAGTGAGGTTAAGACAAAAGGCATCTAAGGACTCCTGTACACTTGTGAGCGATGGACGGTACAGTTCACTCCAACACATCTGTGAGCGATGGACGGTACAGTTCGCTCTAACACACCTTGAGAGATGGACCGTACAGTTCACTCCAACACATCTGTGAGCGATGGACGGTACAGTTCGCTCTAACACACCTTGAGAGATGGACCGTACAGTTCACTCCAACACATCTGTGAGCGATGGACGGTACAGTTCACTCCAACACATCTGTGAGCAATGGACGGTACAGTTCACTCTAACACACCTGTGAGAGATGGACCGTACAGTTCACTCCAACACATCTGTGAGCGATGGACAGTGCAGTTCGCTCTAACACACCTGTGAGCGATGGACCGTACAGTTCACTCCAACACATCTGTGAGCGATGGACGGTACAGTTCGCTCTAACACACCTGTGAGAGATGGACCGTACAGTTCACTCTAAGCTGTGTTCCAACCACCTCAAAGAGGAAGCCATGGCTCATTACAAGTCCCAAAGACCATAAACACAAAACTAGTTGCTCAGGAGAAGTTACACCATCAAAGGTACTTACATTAGGGCTGGATTAAGACATGTAGATTTGTGCAAAAGCTACTTTTTGGCATCCCTTCAAGCTGACAGTCTTCAAAATATCTCTTCCACATTTGTTTACAGAGGAACTGCATGAACAAGAGATTAAGAAAAAGAGAGGGTTGCTGACACAGGTCAGCTTCTCATCCACTCTCCCAGGCAATTTGTCTCTGACCCTAAAATTCTGTGCCCCACCCAGCAAGCAAAACCTCCCCAGTTAAATTCGGTCCAGCTACTCAGAGGGAAGTTTATTGAGCATATTGTAACTTGAGCATGCTCCTTGAAATTCTTAACACCTCCCCAAGTGGCTTCTCAAAGTATTCCCTCCAGCCATATGCAGTGCTCCTCCTAAAAGGAGTTTTGGTAACTAGATTTTTTCCCATCTCCTTCCGTGTAAAATATGACACAATTTTAGCTTGAGGTGCTAGGCGTAGCCCCAGAGGAGCTAGCCTTCACACCAGTTCTGAGCAGGGAGAAGCATCTCCTGCGGGTCCTTGAGAAGAGGCCAGAAGCCATGTGGCGCACAGAGCTCCCGGCAATACAGATAGAGTAACAACAGAGAGCACTGTTTCTTCCCATATTCTTCAAGAAGGCACAAATCATCACAGTAACGTGTAGAAATAAAAGCATTTCTACCGAAGTAGAGGAGGGGATGGGGATATCATGAGATGAGGACTTCTTAAATTGGGTAAATGAGAAACATTGCCATTTCAGAAGAATTTCCCGAGGCAATAGGAAAGAAAACAAATGGCTATTCAAAGACAGGCGTTTCATCGTCATAATTTTTAGGCGGTTTATGCAAGTGGTGCAAATATAAAAGTTTAATAAGCATATTGAATAAATGTCCTCCATATGGCTCAACATAAAAAAATAGGAACTGTATACAGGAAACCGACGTCATAAAGTATTCACGTGTTCAGTGAAGATTTTTTAAATTCTCATATAAACTCCAAATATAAATTGATTTTGCACCTGTACTGGTTTGTTGTCAGTAAGAATATAAAAATTACAAATGAAAAAAAATTTATTAAGCTTTGGCATCGCAGGACTTTTCCTTGGTAACACATTTCCCTTCCCAATCACGTTCGGTTTGCGCAACTATTGAAATTACCTGGCATTTCTCAAAAGTCCAAACTGAGAGAAAGCTACTCTGAGATGACAAATAATCCATAAAATCCAAAGGAGGATCACTGAAAGTTGGCTCACAGCTGAGTGAGTATCAGCTTCCTGCTCCAGTGGACATGACGCTGGACAGTCCAGCTTTGAGCATGGTCCTGAGGCTGGATCTGGGGCCATGGCTGGGAGAGAAGAGCAAGAGGAAAGCGGGAGCCTGGATCAGCTATAATGCAGGCCAAGGAACAGCTGTGTAATCTGAGGGGCCCAGAGCACGTGGGCCCCTTGTTCAAACAGCATGAAGAATATAAAGATGGTGACACCAGGGCATTAAACCAAGCCTGGGGTTCTTCTTAGTGCAGGGCCCTGGGCAGCTGCACAGTTCACACATGCATGCAGCTGGCCCAGTCCAGGAGCAGGTTCATAGGTCCATGTGCAAGGAAGTTCAGGTAAAATGCAAAGCATCTGCCTCTCCTTAGGCACTGGCCAAATAAGCTCTTCCTTGCCTTTCCCTCTCTTAACTTCAGCACCATGGCTGACTGTAAGAACCAGGCCTTGAGAGTGGAAGAATCATTAGCCATCAAACCAGTTAAGTCAGTGACCATTTACTTAATTTCTCCTGTATTAATATTGCAAACACAAAAATAGGAAAGAAACTAGAAAGCAAATTAAAGGGACAAAATTTATTGTGTCAAGTAAAATTCTTTGAACCAGTTGAGTTCTTTGAACCTCAATCCCTGCTTAAGAAAGAAAGAATTGGTAGTTTTAAGTTTATAGCTCACAAGGGAAAGATATTTCTCAGAATTCTGTGAACCATCCATTTTAACCAAAAAGATAATCCTGCGTTATTCCAACTTATAACTGCTGTTCTTTATTAGAAGACAGGAAGGCAGAAACCCGGCTGGAGTTAGGATCTTAAGCCTTGCAATAGAAATTAAGTTCATCTCCACCCATGGAAGCTTGCTTCAACGAAGAGCCTTATGACACTCTCCGGAAGCCCCAAAGACAAATGTCCCCAAAGCCCAAATTAGTCTTACCTCACTTCAAGGAAACACCCAAAACTAAAAAGCAAATCTGTGATTATTTTCTACTTTGTAAAGATGAATATTTACTCAGGGGTTGCATTTGAGCCTAAAACATAACACTTCGGGAAGAAGCAAAGGCTGCCTCTGTGGAAGCAAAGCCAACCACGGGTACGTAGTTCATTGGGCACCTTGTTGAATAATGAATCCTTGACTTGGGTCATAAGAGCTAAACTCCAAGTATCCTGCTGGAATTTTAAAGCTGCTTTGCTTTTCAATCATTTGGATATTCTGCGCTGGCTTGTTTACTTGAATTACGCACTACGTTGATGCTAAACCAAAACCAGACTGAGAAGGCAGCTTCAGAGTAATGAACATTGGTGAGCCTTAAGTCTGCAGCCTTCCTGGCTCCACATCTAAGCCACCCTTGAAATGATGATCTGAGTACAGGTTAGTCTGTAAGAACTTGTCTCAATGTAAGTGGCTAAAAATGTACTAAAGGAAAGTACTACAGTGGTTGTGCCTTTAGAGGAAAAACATGACCTTTGAAATAGACCATCAGGTTGAAATTGAAGCAAGTTGTAGATTCCTTGGCTTTGCCAAGTGTCCGCGCTTGTACGTGCGTGCCAACCCGAGACCGACATCCCATGGAGGTGCATTATTGAGAGTCGTAGCAGAATGGAGTAAAAGGAGGACCAATAAGGTGGCTATCCGGCAATGAACATTAACCCAACACAGAAGTAGCATTCCAAAGTTTTTAGAGAACCTTTCTGTGTAAATTTTGGTTCACAGCGTCTCTGCGAAGGGGTTATTAATTCAAAGGAGAAACTGAGGCTAGGGTTTGCTGAAGATCCCAAAACAATTTAGAAGCAATAATAACTAGCCGCAGTGTGGGGATTCCAACTAGTGTCCTGGAGAACACTAGTTGCTTAAGATGTTAATAGGAGTTATATGAAAACAGGATTCTGCGGTCCAATGAGTCTAAGAGACAGGGAGTGACACTAAATGAGGGAGTTGTCTTTACAGGAGCACTACTTGGAGCCTTTAGTATGGTACTTACTATGTGTCGTGCATCTCCAAGAGAGGACTGGTATGCAGCCTTCCCTCAGCTTATTTGATAAAATTCCACACAGCACACTTTGGGGAGCACAGCCCTAGCATAGATGGAAGTCTCTGAAGTCGGGTCTTTGCTACCCCCCTTTTGTTTTCAGAATTGTTAATGTTATCCTATCTGTTTGAAGCTAATTCAAGGAAACTGAAACTTGTAACTTATGACACAAAGAAATTCGGGTTTAAATTGTGAATCAGTTGGTTTTAGGTAATTTGTTTCTTTTTCCCCCTATGTAGTCCAGAATAAATTAATCTGTTATATTCAGCTTTACTCATTGAATGGAGTGTTAGAAAACACTTAATTATTGTAAGTGCTTTTAAACTTTAGATATGTTAATGATTTACGGAATTAGTTTCATCAACAGAAGGATAAATGGATTAGAATAAGTTAAATTTCTAGGTATTTAAGTAGCATCCAACATTTAGGGAGCCCATGTGAATTACCCAACTAAAGCTCTTCTTTAAGTCTGCTGCCTTTGGACTGTGTTTATGGTGATTCATCAATTCTTGATCTCCACATTGCCTCTTAAATATTACTCAACTTTAAATCAGAGATGGAGGTGGTGGGCAGAGAACAAAAGGTCACCATCTAAAGACTAAGAGGGAGCATACCGTACCAGGAACATCAGCAGAGTGGGCATGAGGGGACCCAAGCTTCAACTCTGCCACTCGCTAGCTGGTGGTTCTGACCTAAGATCCCCAAAATGGTGCATCTGAAGCAAGATGTTACCCTACCCATCCGCTCTCTGGGCCCTTGTTATTCCCTGTTATTCCCAAGCCCAGAATGGTCTGAGTGCATCGAGCACTCTGATACAGAGATGGAGAGGCTACCATTGCCCTCATTTTGCTACCAATTCAGTGCTGTTCTTGGGTGCCCAGGCCCTTAAATTTGAGTCTCTTCTGATAGTAATTAATCATCCCTGGGGACAAGCCAGGATCCTATGTTAGTGCCAGGGCTTTCCTAGGATAATAAGGAAAAATATCTAATTTCAGCTTGTGTAGAGCTCACTAGTCAATACAGTAGGAGTAGCAGTAGTAACTAACTGGCACACATATATCTTTGCTGTGCGCTAGGCTCTCTGTTCTTTATCCACATTAATTTAAATGAGCCAGAGTCAGTTTATACCAGCTCCCGAGAAAACGTCAACTGTTAAATTTTTTGGAAATTTATGAACCGGTTGTTAAACTCAACCGTTATTAAAAATTAAATTATATAAATACAATTAAATAAATTATTTTAAAAAAACAGGTTAGCAAATAGTCAAAACTAATCTCTTATTTTACTACATTTTACTATTATCTACATTCTTGAGGTTATTTACATCTATTGTATCTGTATTAGAGGAAATATTATAACACAGTGCGCCGCTGTGCATCTCTTGCCAGCCCCACATTCAGTGATGCTACTTTGATGGCTTAAAATTGTCCACAGAGTGGGTATTTACACCACGGAAACTGGCAAATGCTGCAAATCAAGAGAGCTGGTTCTTAGACTTTTACTGTTTGATCCTCACAAAAATCTTATGAGGTGGGTACAATTATTATTTCCATGATACAGATAAGGGATCCGCTGCACAGAAAGGTTAAGTGACATGCCCAGAGCCACACAGCTCTTAGTGGCAGAGTTGGTATTTGCATGCAGGCAGTCTGGTTCCAGAATCTCCCACTCCTGACGATTACAGGCAATAACATTGGTTTGGATACAACAGAGAATAAAGTCTATCAAGCAATGGCAGATATGTAATTTCTTTCCAGATCGAAAGGAAAACATGTAGTGAGGGCAGTCAAATAGAGCCACTAGAACTTCAGTGGTTGAAAATGAATGACTAAATGAGGAAAGGAATGTGTTTCATTCCTAAGAACGCCTTACCCGAAAGGAATTGAAAACCTCTCTTCTCCTGGGTCCAGATATTCTGTGTTTTAGCTTTTACTCTTGCTCCATTCAGCTACTATTTTAAGCAATTGTATTAGTTTCCTGTGGCTTCTGTAACAAATTACCACAAACTTGGTGACTTAAAACAACAGAAATTGATTCTTGCAGTTCTGGAGGCCAGAAGTCCAAAATCAGTTTCACTGGGCTGAAATCAGGTGTTCTCAGGGCATGCTCCCTCTGGAAGATCTAGGGAAGGATATGTTCTTTGCCTCTTCCAGCTTCAGGTAGCTGTCAGCATTCCTTGGCTTGCAGCCACTTCTCTCTCTGCTCTCTGTTCACATGGCCTTCTCCTCTGTGTGTCTGTGTGCGATCTCCCTCTGCCCCATCCTCTTATATGATACTTTTGACAGCATTTAGGTATAAAACACCTGGATATTCCAGGATGAGCTCCTCCTCTCAAGATCCTTAACTTAATCACTTCTTTTGCCATATAAGGTAATAATCACAGGTTCCAGGAATTATGACATGGATATGTCTTTGGAGCCACCATTCAGCCCACTACAGCGATCATCATTAATGGCCACAAACTTATTCTATGCTCAGAGTTAGGATTAAATGGAGCTACAGGCAGGATTGCTGTCCACAAGAAGCCTACAGCCCATGGAGGGAGACAGAACTCTACAAAGAAGTCAATCACGGGAATGCAAAATGGCACAGCTGATGTGGAAACAGTTTGGCAGTTTCTTAAAAAGTTAGATATAGACTTGTGATATGATGCAGCAATTCTGCTTTTTTGTATAAACCCAAGAGAAACTGAAACATATGTTTACACAAAGACTTGTACATGAATTTTCATAGCAGTATTATTCATAATAGCCAAAAAGTGGAAACAGCCCAAATGTCCACCAACTGGTGAGTGAGAAATACAACGTGATATATCCAAACAATGGAACTCTATTCAACAATAAAAAGGAATGAAATACTGATGTATGCTACAACACGGATGAACTTCATGCTAGTTCATGCTAGTTCATACTAGAAAGAAGCCAGACTCAAAAGATCATATTTTATATGACTCCATTTACATGAAATGTCCAGAAAAGGCAAATCTATAGACACACAAAGCAGATTAATGGTTGGGCCTGGGGAGTGGGCAGAAGAGATTGACTGCCGGTGGACATGAGGCACCTTACTAGGGCAATGGAACTGTTTCAAGACCAGACTTTGGTGATGGTTGCACAATTCAATAAACTTACTAAAAATCACTGAATTGTACACTTAAAATGGGAGACTTTCATGGTATGCAAATTATACTTCAGTAGTTTTTTTTTTTTTAAGTGAATAATAGCACGAGGCCACATATGCTAAGGGTAAAGTGAGTGATGGAAAGGTTGAGGAGAGGATATGAGTGTGAGCCCACGTCACATGTTTATAAAGATGTGAAGTCCATTATTTGGGGAAATACACTTTGTAACATACACTCTGATAATAACTTCTCTGGGGCCCTAAACTATGAGGGTAACTACTTCTTAAGGTTGATAAGGGGAAACATGTAATGTGCAGGGATTGGTATACACAAAGCAGTACCCAACAAATGATTGTGGTAATGGTGGTCATCACTTTTTAAATACAAATAAAAAGAAGAGGAAAGATAAATAGCCAATAACCATTTGAAAGGTAAGTGAAGATTGAAACCAAAATGGGATATCGTTTTTCAGCCACTCCAGCACAGAACCAAGTGTTAGAAAAAACGTGACACAACAGGAAGCCTCTCCACTGGCACTGGGAATATAAATTGATACAACCAAATTGGAAAGGAGATCCACATAATCTTGAAAAGTTGAACACACACATCTTCCATGACCCAGGATTCCACTCCTAGGTACACACTCCAGAGAGATTGTGCATATAATGCCTCAGGAATCATGAGCAAGAATGTAGCAGTGTTGTTTATAATAACAAAGAGTTAGAAACAACCCAACTGTCCATTGACAGGACACTGGATAAATAAATGGCAGTATATACACATAAGAGAGTACTATACAGCAGTAAAAACAAATGAACAACAGTTGTAGGAATCAAACCCTGGTGAATTTTAGAAACACAAAGTTGAAACGCAGAAGACTATACACAGTATGATTCCATTTTCAAAAGAGACAAAACTACATAATATGGCATTTGGGGGACACATAAAAAAGCAATGCTTTCTTTATGAAGATGCTGAGGAATGGGATTGGGAGGCACTCACTGGGGTTTCAAAAGAATCAGTGATGTTCTATTTCTTAAGCTGGGTGGTGGGTAGAAGAGTGTTTATTTTATTTCTCTAAACATATTCTCTTGTATGCACAAATTATTCCTAATAAAAATGAAAAGAAATCCTAATATTCACAACAGAAAAATCAATAAAGAATGTGATCAGATGATCCCCAAAAGAAGGGATGTCAATGACTAATAAACTGATTTTTAAATCTTCAAATTTACTAGTAATAAAATAGTTGTTAAAATTTTTATTGTAAATTTTTAAAATGAGTAGTATTGTTCATCAATCAGATTGGCAAAGATTTTTTTAAATAATACTTAATGCATGTGTTAATGCAATGAGATGTACATAATTATACTCTGCTGCTAAAAGTGTAAATCAGAACAACTTTTCTGAAAAGCAACTCAGCGATACATATCAGGGAGTCTCAACATTTGTTATTTTGACTCATTATCAGAAAATCACAAGGGATTCAGTCAAAGATTTAGATTCAATACAGCTTTGTTCACAATAGCCAAAAATGCAAAACATCTATCCATTCATTTGACAAACATTTATTGAGCATCTACTATGTGCTAGGTAGTGTTTGGGGCACCTGCAAACCACAGGTGAACAAAATTGAGAAAAAATCTCCACCCTCATGGAATTTACATTATAGTGGGAAGAATAGGTAACAAAGAGTAAACCTAGTAAAAGACTAAAATAGTACATGAGAAATAATATATGATGTGAAAAAAAAGAAAAAGCAGAGCAAGATAAGGGAGAACTGGTGGGAGGCAAGATGGGGAGGAGCAGGTTGCTTCATTAAGAAGATGGCACTTGAGCAAAGATTTGAAGGAGACAAGATATCTGAGTGGTGGGTCCTTGGGCATTCCAGGCAGACGGAACAGCTGGTGCAAAGGTCAGGGACACAAGCCCTCCTGGCAATTAGAGAAACAGGAGGGTGTCCGGTGTGCCTGGAGTGGACTGAACAGGGATGGGGTGGGAGATGAACCAGAGACCAGAGAGGTAAGTGTTGGGGGCCATTGTGAAGGGCCTCAAAGGGCTTAGCTTTTATTTCTAGCAAAATAGGAAACCTGTCAGGGTTTGGAGCCCTGTCTGTCAGGGTTTGTGTGAGGTGACTTGTATTTTTAAAGGATCCAAATGTTCAAATGATAGGGAACTAATTACATAAATTACAGTAAATCCTGCACTTGTTCATAGTAGAAGCTCAGAAAAATATTTAGAGAACAAATGAATATAACAGAATATTATACAACCATTAATAGTTATAACTTCAAAAAATATTCAGTGACATGGAAAAATGCTTATCATACATAATACTTGAAAAAATCTGATTAAAAAGTTACAAGAAATTTATGGCTCCAATTTTGGATAGATAGATGGATAAGTAGATGATAGATATAGATAGATAGATTAGATAGACAGACAGCTAATAGAAATAGATAAAAACTAAGAAAATACCATCAAATATGAAATGGTTATAAAAGTAAATGGTAAAATAGATGTTTTCATAGTATTCATTGTGTTTTTGTGTATTTCTGAATTTTCTATAATAATACTGTATTACTTTTATAATCAGAACAAAACAATAAATGCAATTTTTAAAAAACCTACCATAACCACATGGTATTCTTTATGACTTCTATAGTGAATGTCAGGATATATGTCCACTGACCAAAATTACTAGACTTTTTCTGGGTTCCCGGGAAAATGGAAGGTATTTTGATATTCACTGGCTGAATTTAGCAGCCGGCAACCTGCAGTTCATCAGTGTGGCTGTCACCAGTAGTTCAATAAGTCCATTGGCATCACTACAGAAGAATTTCTAATGTGATCATGGAAACAATTTGGCTGGTAGAAAACAAATGATTAAAAAGTCATTACATTATCTACACAGGCTGGAGTCGAATTGCCTAATTGAACCATGAGAGTCACTGCAAAAGACCAAAATAATTACAGTGTAAATGGATACTCCAAATAAGGGAATCATTTGATTTTAATGATACCTTGAGAGAAAATTATGGGTGCGGGGTGAGTTTGCCAGAACCACGTAAAACAGCTTGTTAGCACCCTCACTGGATTCAATCCACCGCTCATTTGGATCTGAGATGACCGATCCCCGTCCCGGGCCCACCTTCTTCTTAATGTCATTTTGCTGTCTGAGTCTGGTGTCTTCAGATGCCTGAGACTCAGTCAGGCATGCTAGAGGAGAGATTTCCCATGAGACGCATCTCCTTTTAAGTTCCTACAAGGTTCAGTTTGTAGCAGAAGTTCAGCCTTCTGTAGCCAAAACATGTTGAACCACCAGAAAAACGTGGTACGTAATTTGGTCCATGAGGCATATGGAATGATGAACAAAAAAAGAGTCCTTAACCAAAAGTAGGATTCCCATGAAACATTTGAAAAGCTCCCAGAAATTTGCTTTCCCTCCCTAAAAGGAAGGTTCCGTGTCCACTACTTCCTAAGGAGCTGGGGGGCGGGGGGGGGGTGGTCCTTGTACTACAAAATCTTCAAATCCAAAATGTCTTAGCTAGCAAGAGCGGCTGCAGAATTAAATTGTTGCTCATTTATTTAATCATGTAACAAATACTCATTGAGTTTCTACCATGTGTCAAGTTGAAAAATGAATTATTCCCTGCATTAAGAAGTGACTCGTTTAGGAGAGACAGTGGGTAATTTGCTAACCTTCTGTGGGATGGAGGGCTGTGGGACACAGGGAAGAGACCTGAGCTCGGGTAGGGAGTGGTGGTGAAGTTTCCTTCTCCAGGAGATGCCTCCAGTTAATTCCTAAACAAGTTAGACAGGTGGAAAAGGAGGAAATGGGCGACGTTTTATAGTACCTGACATCAAACATTCCAAAAATAAGCCTCATATTGCTGGTTTTTATAGTCACTGCTGTTGTTTTGTTTTTATGAAAACAGCTTTTTCCTCTAATTATAAATGTAATGCATGCTAGGCATGAGTTCTTGTATTTCACTGGTTTGAGATAATAAATCTTACTCTCCAAAGTCTTAGTCTGGGTTTTTACCCTGTGGGTAGGATCATCGCACAGTTTTCTCAAACAGCGGGATTCTTACGTGTGAGGTTAATTGAAACAGAAAGCAGCAAGGTTTTATATTAAATTCCCTCTTTTGAATAAAACAGCAATGAATTCTTTTCCTGCAGAGCCAGAGGTGAGTTTTGAGAGCGAGTATGGTCATATTACTAACAGAGATCCAGGAATTTCAAATCCTTCCCTGACCACCATCTTCCTCACTGCAGAATTTCCGTACTTATAGGAAATAATAGACAAACTGGAACAAAATCCCACTTTATTAACATCTATGCAAGAACCAATACCCCAGTATAGGGCTTGTTTGGATGTGGAAGTTTAAATAGGACTTCTTGTTTTCTTTCTCCATTCCTTCCAAATCTAAACAATATTCAAGTGTGGTATTCAGAAGAAAGAAACCAAGACAAAGATAGAGAGTGAAGGAGAGAGAAAAGTTATAACTTCTGCAAAGCAACTGTCATCTAGGTTACTCACCCAGCTGTTCCAAAAAGATGTATTAGTCAGGGTATCACCAGCTGCTGTAACTAACAAACCCACAAATTTAGCGACGTATCCAATATGTTAATTTCTGCTGGGTGCCCACTGGGTGGGTGGGCAGCTTCCCTTCACACAGTGACTCAGGGACCCAGGCTCCTTCCATCTTCTCTCTATGCCTCTAGGCTTTGATATTGTTTTCTATCATAGTCCACAAGTGGTATATTAATTTATATTAATTTTGATTAGTCTTTTAGATAATGGGGGAGGAGGTTTAGCTAATGAGAGAGTCTCTTCATTAATGAGAGGAGTCAACGAGATAGAGTGGCAAGGACACAGGTTGAGAGGCATAAAGGACGTTAATCCCTGATGTTTCCCGAGCACTGGCTCTGTGCCAAGCTCTGTTCTGAGTGCTTTGCCCTCATTAACTCGTTCAGTCCTTGTAACAGCCCATAAAACTCCTGAACACAGGCAGTCGGCTTCAGAACCTGTGCTTTTAACCACTACAGGTTATTCTTTCTCTGAATGGATTTGAATTCAGGGTCTACCCTGTAAAATCCACGCTTACTTGAGCAAGTTCCTTAATTTCTCAGAACCTGTCTCCCAATCTATAAAATTGGTTGTTACGTAGGATTAAATAATGTGATGTCAATAACATTATAATAGGAGCTCAGAAAATATTCATTCGTTCAAGAAATATTTTGTAAGCTCTATGTGCAAAGCACTGTGCTAAGCACTGGGGTTGCGACTGGTGAATAAGCCTGATAAAATTCATGCCCTCAAGGAGCCTAAAGTCTAGTAGAAAATACAGCTATTACATCAGCAATTGTATAGCCAATTAACTATAACTGAGTACACTCTATATAACAAGTCCAGGGGGATGGACTCAACCTAACCTCATCAGGGGCAGGAGGATGCACAGCAATGCTTGAGTGAAGTCCAGAAAAATGGTTAGGAATCCCATATTTATTTATTTCTATGCTTATAGGGACAGAAACTAATAAGCACTAATGAGGTCACTACTGTTAACTTATTCTTCTACCTGTGATTTTCCATGGCTGTTATTATTCATTACTAGATTTCTTATTATATCATTTATGAATCTTTTAAAACCAGGATTACACTGCCAATTATTTTAAATGTAGGGAGGCTGGCAGAAAACAGTGGGATCCTCTGGCTTACCAGCACAAGCCTCCAAGAGGACTTTGGCCGTGAAAGACCTGTGGGAGAAGTGTTAATAATGGCATTGCAACTGATGTTTTGTCTTAGAACCCTGGATCAAGCATCTTAAATAGGAAAAGAGGCCCAAAAGCTGGCCCCAAACTCCTGGGGAGTGCCTTTAGGTGGGGAGGGTCTTTCCGAGGTAGAAAAAGATGAAGGACCCTGGGAGAAGCAGGGGTGAGAATGTGACGTGATGGGAAGGCACTGCCACTGGAATGCCCTCCAGGCCAGCCCTGGGGGAAATGGAAATAGAACCCCACCCTCTTCCTCCCACCACCCTCTTGCCAGCAACAGTGTAGACTGGTTCTTGAGTGTGATCAGGATCTCTCTGGTTGAAGGAAGGGTGGCCACTCGTGTTCCAGTGACTCTCCTGTTTGGGGTTACAAATTAAAGGCAGGGTCTTCTGCTCTCACTGAACTTGTTAGCCACCTCTTCAATCCTCCTCAGCCAAGATGGATTGGCCAGGCTTACTGGAAATTGTAATAAGACGCACATGGAAACACTTCTCTGAGTACTATGATAAAAAGAATCAGATAATTCTCCTTCCTGGTCTGAAAGGATATCTCTTTCTCAGTTATAAGTCAAAAGATATGGGTGAACCCTCTAATATAGAATATTAGAACATAATATTAGAATATAAAATTAGAATATAATATAAAATTAGAATATAATAATCTCTTAGAACAATTATGATGAACACATTTTTCTGGGCCAAAATTTAGGAGACAGCTCTCCTTCTCCCTATTCCCCTCCCCTTCCTTTCTCTTTTGTTCCTTTCCTGAAAAATTCTGTCCTAAAGCCATTAGGTGGGGCAGACAAAGGTGGGCTTCCACACCAGCGGTGGGGAAAGGGAAGGGAGCTGCAGGGCTCAGAGCAGAGTGTCAGAGGCCAGGTGGGATGAGAAGGGGTCCACACATGGAGGCAGCAATGCTGGAGTGTCAGAGCCCAATGGGGTGAGGAGGGTACCCACACGTGGGGGCAGTCCAGCACAGTGTCAGAGCCCATGTGAAGGGCGGGCAGCACAGGTGGCCAGAGACGGAGCAGTGAGGAGGGCGCCCAGTGGGAGGTGGTTCCATGTGGATGTCAGAGCCCAAGCAGGGTGAGGAAAGGTGACACAGAGGTGCAACCCAGCAGGGGGTGCGGGAGCCCCAGCAGGTGTGAGGGTGCAGAGGGTGACCATACAGAGGAGGAGATGGCAGCGGAGAAGGGGGATCAGTTGTGTTCAAGGAGATAGATCAAACAAGCAAATATATTAAGGATAATGGGAGCCAAGTTTCTCATTGCCAGAGAAGGAAGCTACGGATATGAACCCTGTGATGTTGCTGTTGGACTCGAATCAGAGCTATGGATGTGAACTCACAGTTTTCCATATACAAAGCTAGTCATGTTACCGCGCCAGGTCCGTTTTTGCCTGCCGCCCAGAAAGCCAAACACGGAGAAGATGAGATCGCAGCAGAGAGAGAGTTTAATCACAGGCAGCCAAGTGAGGAAATGGGAGAGAATGAATCTCAAATCCACTTCCCTGAAAACAGGGACTCAGGGATATTTATGGGGTTGGGGGCAAGGTGGTCTGAAATGATTGGAGGGGAGGAGAGATGAGGTAATTGATGATCTGCGCAAGCGTAGTCAGGCTTAATGCCTCCTCATAGGACGCATATCCACAGAATGACAGCTCCTGAAAAAAATAGCTCAAAAAAACCATTACCATGGTGACCCAGGCCCCAGAGAGATGTTGTCTATGGGAACCTAGTGGGAGTCAGATAGCATATTGCCTGAACAGCACAATTAACAATGGGTAAGTTTATCATGCAGTTAAAGTCCTCACCTTCCATTCTGACAAGTTTCTAGGTTAGGCCATCCCCCCTTCTTCCTGGTACAGGGAAGAAGACAGCTTTACAAATGGAGATTTCCTTTACAAATGTAAGTGTCTCTTTCAAAGCGTAACCAGAACTAAGAATGGCTTAGCAAGGACCCTCTCCAATACCCGGAGATATGTATGTGATGGCCTGTTCTGGGGGCAGGTCTCCCATCCCAAACTCTTTTCGTCAGTTAGTGGGGGTTGCGGGTTAAAACGTCTTTCCAGAAAAGACATATTTTGGGGTGGCCAATTCCGATCCCCCCTGTTACTAGCTGCTTAATCATCAATGGCCAACTGTTTGCGGGTTTCAGTGACAGAAATAAAGATTG
Organism: Tapirus indicus; assembly: GCA_031878705.1. Classification (NCBI taxonomy): domain Eukaryota; kingdom Metazoa; phylum Chordata; class Mammalia; order Perissodactyla; family Tapiridae; genus Tapirus; species Tapirus indicus. The sequence continues at coordinate 149,666,206 of CM062918.1, read as the reverse complement.
CGTGCGTGTGTGTGCACGTGTGTGTGTGCACACGCATGTGTTGCTCCTTGGAGAAATGGCTCGTTCCTTGGTTGCAGCAGAGAAAGTACAAGATGAGCCTGGAATATCTTATGCCAGAAAACAGAGAAGTACGCAAAGAATGATGAAGACATGTCAAAAGGACACAGAGGGCAACTTGAAAGGGTCCACCGACCAAACTAAGGGACAGTTAAATTAGAGCATCTAAAGAAACAATGCTAGCAATGCATTGTAACCCACTAAATAAATAGGAAGGAAACCATGTGTCTATACAGACTTAAGTAGCAAATTAGCAAATGAATAAATTGAAAGTTTGATGATGAGTGAGATGTTTATAGTTTCAAATTACCTCCCCACAAGATACTTATAAGTAACTATACCTGGAGAAACCAGGCACACATCACCTTAATCAAGTAATCAAAGTGAACGTGACCAGTCATGGGACAAATTAAAATCCTGTGCATCTGAGAGGATGCAACGAGAGGAACACACCTCACTGCTGTGACTTCACTGCCAAAAATGAATAACCAAAATCTAATCATGAGAAAACAGCAGAGAAACCCAGATTGAGGGACCGTCTACTAAACAACTGGCCTATAATCTTTTAAAGTGAGCAGGTCATGAGTGTCCGGGAGAGACTGAAGAACTGCTGCCAACAGAAGGAAACCAGAGGTGTGGTAACTCCGTGCAATGGGTGATTCTGCACTGGAGCTCTACACAAGCGAGCACATTGCAGAAGCAGGTGGTGGAACTACCATGGAGACTGAAGTTGAGATGGTAGTGATGTGTCTGTTAACTTCCCGACTCTGATGGTTGTACTGTGGCTCTGAAGCAGAAAGTCCTTGTGTGCAACGCACACTAAAGTGTTCAGGGATGAGGGGCATCAGGTCTGCAACTTATTCTCAAATGGTTCAGAAAAAAATCTTTTTATCCCAAACTTGCAAACTTTCTGTAAGTTTGTGATTGTTCAAAAAAAAATTTAGAGTATTTTTTATACCAGGGCAGGCATGTCCTATGATGACAACGGAACCCCTGGCAGCAGGGCTCTCCTGGAAATCAGGGTGTCTGGCTCTTCTATCCACTGTGGGTAAGACAGAACCTCCTGGGGCAGTTCCGTTGGCTCTTCCAAGAGCAGCTGGGTCTTTGTACTTGAAGTTTGGTTTTCTCTCCACGATGGAGCTCTTGTTCCGGATGACTTACAGTTGTTATTAGCATGGTTTCTCCAGCCTTGAAAATCCATCCTATGCTTAAGAGCACTTGGAACACAAAAGACCAGGCACCTGTCCATTGCGTTTCCTTGCCAAAGGAGCACTGAGATGTTGCCACTGGCTGACACCTGTGAAGGGTTGTGGGTACAGCAAGCAGCTCATGGGTCAGATGCCAATACTTCTGAAGGGCAACAAATGATTGGTGCCAGGATTCCAGAGGAAAGCCAGTCCTTTTTTTTCACTGAACAAATATTTATCAAGCACTTATTGTGAGCCAGACATTGTGCTCAAAGCAGGGGATCGAGCTGTGAATAAAAACACAATCTCTCTTCTCCAGGAGAGCACACCTAGGACACTTTTTAAAGACAACATGTTTTAACTGGACTGTAACATATACAGACAAAAGCACATAAATCATAACTGTACCGGTCGGTGAATTGTCATAAACCAAACACACCTGTGTAACCAGCACCCAAATCAAGAAAGAGAACCTCGCCGGCACCCAGAAGCCTCATTGTCCTTTCCAATCACTTCCACTCCCCCCCGACCACTCGACTTTTCACAAAGCCTAGGTTTGTAGGAAGCAGTTCACTTTTAAAGGAGATCTAAAGGTGGAAAACTGAGTGCTGGTTCTTCCAGAATGGAGCTTCTCCTCCTGGGGGACCGGGATCACGCAGCCAACATCATTTCCGGTGCGGGGACCTGATTCCGCCTCTCTGCAGTGCTTGGAGCTGCTGATTGATTCATGGGTGACAGTTTGAGCCTCGCCTGGGATGGACCTGGACAACAATTCCCATGTGAGAGAGTCTGAGCAGGGCTGCTGGATTCAGTTGCCAGCAGGGGGCTCCTGCTGAAATCCAGCCTGGTTGCTCTTGTCAGACCAGATGCTCCGAGGCGGGATCCTGTGTGTGTCCATCGCACACAAAGGCCTCACGGCAACACTGAGTGTATGAGTTGCTTGAGTTGGAAAAGTGAGTGGAGAGGTGTAGTGAGCTTTGTCCATGGATCCAGTGGCAATTCATGGGCATGCACGATTCTTAGTTGTCCCAAAAGGAATGCAGCCCTGCTTCTTTAATAGAAGGCCTAAGGGATGCTTCCCCAACTTCCCGGGTGGTGCTGCCCCCTTGGGACTGCTCACTTTCATGTCAGTACATCCCACCTCTACCTTACACCCTGGTAAACTCAAATGCCCTGTTATTTGTGTCAGATGAAGCCCCACAGAGCTCACGAGGAGGTCAGTGTATATTCTCAGCTAGATCAGTTAGAGCATCTCTAGTTTCTTTAGAAATTCTGAGCTATCAGAGGGCAGTTGAACCCCTCTCACCCCGAGGGCCACTCAGGGACAAGGCCCATTCCTCACCCATCCCTTCCTCATAGTCTCCTCCTTTTCTTCTCCTTTTGGCCAGACCTCCCTCTTCACCTTTCTCTTCCTTTCTTTTTCTTCTCACTCTATTGTTGTTTTTAAGGATTCTACTTGGGTCCCATCATTTGCAGTCATACGAAGGACAGAAAGAAAGGAAGACTTTTCCCCAGAAGAAAGGCAGGAAGGAGAACACTCGATAGATGGCGATGTACGTCACATGCATTTAGCAAATAAGAACTAGAGACACGTCCTGCTGTTGTAGGGAAAGAAAAATTTCTCCTCTACCCTCTGAGGGTCACCAGCTGGGTCTAAGAGTTAAACCGACATAAAATAGATTAGATTAACAGGGGAAAAGCACACTAGTTTTAATTATTTTTTCACAAGTACATTGGAGCCCTCACAAGAAAAATGAAGACCCAAAGAAACAGCTAGAATGCTTATACTTAAATTGGACAAGGAGTAGTAAATTGTGAAAATGTGACAAGGCAAAGGGGCTTGGGCTGGGCAGTTAACTGTGGAGAAATGACTAGGAAGCTAAGGATTGGTTGAACAAGGTTTGTTTGTACAAATTTCTCTCATGCTCTACTCCTCGTCCCTCGTGATAAGAATGTTTCTTTCCTCCTGGTACATGGAGGACCTTCCATATGGGAGTTCCAGCTCCTGCTTTAGGGGAGATCAGAGTGCCCTTCTTGCATCTGTTGTATTTCAAACGCCTTTCACTGAAAATAATCAATATGCCAGAGCTGCATATTTTGCGATGGTATGTTCTGAACTTTCACTATATAGGAAATATTTTACATAAAGTTTCCCTCTGAAAGAGAATTTTAAGGAAGTTGCCAAAAGGGATGACTAAGAGTTATGTCCATGGGGAGCAATAAGATAAATTTAAAGCTATAGAATGTTAAATTTGAGGGCATTTCTAAAACTTGAAGGGTTCTGAAAAATCATCCAACCCAACGCCTTCATTTTACAGATTAGAAAGCAGGCCCAGAGATGCTCTCTGATTTACCTGAGGTCACACAAGTAGTCAGTAGAAGGAACCCACGTCTGCAGTCTTCCAATACACTGCTCTTTCCCTCATGATTATTCTTGTAAATTGGAAAAACACACAAACCAACTTCATCTGAGGTGCCATGTTTAAGTGGCAAGCTCTTGCAAGTTGAGAAATTAAGAAATACAGTACTATTTGCAAAAGCATTCATCAGAACTTACTCCAGCCTTCAGCAAGCACAAAACAGAAGAACCTTCTCCCTTGCTACCTTAAATTGTGGGGAGCACATTTCATGAGATTTCCCTAATGTACTTGTAGAAGTGTTGACACTTTTCTGAGGTGTCCAGACTCTTTGTCTTCTCGTGGTTCATTTGAAATTCATTACCCTCTTTCATGCCCTGTGATTCCTTTCTTTCCCTCCCCCTTCTCCACCTTCCACCCTACCCCAGTCCCCTGTCAAACTGGAAGGACCTTAAAGGGAAATAGCACAGTCACTAAGGACTTATCAGCATCACCGAGATTGATCCCATATGGTGTCTACAAAGATGACGAGTGAGGCTACAACTCTGTGGACTCCACAGGGACAATGTGGGAACATGACTTCTTTTGCTCTGCGTTCCCCACTCCTGAGATGAGCTCAGCATGCTAAAACCAAGACTTTCTACTCCCCTGGCTTCAGTAGAGCTTCCAGCCGTGCTTTTTCCATTTCCTCAACTCTGTTTTAACAGCAACAGGATTCAGTGGTTTGAAAGGCTTAAAAAAATATATTTCATCTGATCCTGTGCCTACAGAATTCATGCTCCAATTTACCTTTGAGCTCTTGCCTATTCTTGCTAATTCAATTGTTCCTTTTGTATCCTTAAATTATATCTGGTTTTTTTTTTTTTCTTTCCTCTAGTTTGTGTAGTTTCCAGGATGGAATAAATCTCATCTCAGGCTGTAATTACAGCTCCAGCACTAATCGGTCATTTGTTTCCAAAATGTTTGAAGAGGTGTCTCACTGAGTTCTTCCCCTTCAAACTGGCTTCTCAGAATGTCAGTGAAGATTTCCAGAAGCTTCTTCCACTAGCCATGCATTGATCTGGAATCTGAATGTTTCCCTAATGTGATATGCAAGGAAGCAGGGAGGCACAAAAGAGTCAGCACAGGAAATTCTGGGCTAGGATGGCAACCAGCCATCCCCTCCAACGTTATCCCTACAGCATTGGTTCCTGGAGCATGTTGTCCTCACCTACAAAAATTAGCAATGTTTTGAGCTTGTTTCTTTTAAAGAAAGAAGTGACTTACTGTTTGATTTCTTCCCATGGTCTTTGTTTGGCCGGCTGTGTTTGGAGAAGCCAGGAAAGCCTGGCTGAAGAAGGAAGATCTGTCTGGCTCTGCTTTGCTTGCCCCGTTACCCATGCATTGTGGCACATGCTAACACATCCTATTGAAGAGCCAGCCAGAACTGGACATGAAAGAGAAAGGACACATAAAAGCAATTCTACTCATGTAAACTGCCTCACGGCATTCAAGCCGGGGAAAGTTGAACAACTCAAAATACAACCTTAAAACGAGCTCAGCAAGGGACAAACTGCCCACTGGGGACCTGTGGAACTTTGTTCTGATGCAAAGTTCAATTACACACCGAAGTGCTGAGTTACTGAAGGCTGGGCCTGTGGAGAATAGGCTCCCTCGCCCCATAGAGTGCAGCTCTGAAAAGATTTATCACATGTCTGATGCACTTGCCACATGGTAAGGACTTACTTTAATTTCATGAATTCTTTCCCTCCCTACCCCACACAAAAAAATTTGTAATTGTGGTGATGGGAAAATGTCTGTAACAATTTTAACATATGTGAGATTACCCAAGAGGTGTATCATATTTAGGTGGTTTCAGAATTTCATTAATCCACCTTCTAGGAATGTGATATTTTACAGATTGTAGTTGTATACAGTACAAAGACAGACCGCTAATTCTTAACAGAGACTGAAGAGCAGTCCTTCTTTTTCCAGCAAACTCCTCACATTTCTCTAGTTGTTCAAATACAGAAAAGTAACGTAACAGATGCTCGGCTCCTAGCTTCTTATCCAGATCCCCTTCAGAAAACAAGGAATTTCTCCTTGAATCAAGTTTACACAAGACGAGATCTGGGACCAGCCATTGTATTAAGTGACTGGGCAGGAATAGCTTCTGTTCATTTCTCTTTGTTAGATTTGCTATAAAAACTTCAATTTCAAAGATATAAAATACATATCAATGAGTTGAAGTGTCTCTGCAAGGCAGGCCAGGCAAATCCTGCAATGAATTTCCAGGGATGACCATTTACAGCTGTCTCCTTTACCTAAATATGAAATAAGAATGCCACTCTGTTTTTAGGCAAAAACGTCTGTTAACCACGAGCCCTTGTGCTTTGGAGGTAAGTGCCGCTGTTACCCGGCTGACTTCTTTCTGGCCTGGAATGCGATCTCTGAGTGTCTCATTGAATCAAGACACAACATCGAGTGAGTATCTTCTTGCTCTGAACTGACTGACTGAGGCTCCCCCAACAAAACAAGCACAGATCTGAATGTAAACTGGAGATGTTTCACCATAACTCAGGACTCCGTGCAATCTCATCTGGAATTTAAACATATGGAGAACTGCACAAGGGAATTTAACTCATCACCTGGTCACTAGATAGAACCATGCTCAAATAATCCCCAGAAAGTTTTAAAAATTAAACAAAATGAATCAGTAACTACTGAGTGCCTCCAGGGCCAGCAAAAAAGTAGTGAACACGTCCTGGCTAAAGGAGCTAAAGTGTGATGGTAAACGAGCTCTATAAAATGGTTACAGGTGATTGCATGGTCCCACTCCACTTTCCTAAGCTCTCTTACTGTACTCACTACTGGTCCTTCTCCCTGTCTGGTCCAGGCTGCTGTCTTCCTGCTGTGTGCCCATCAAACCCCCACCTCAGGGCAGTGCCTTCTGCCCGAACACTCATCCCCAGACGTCCAAATGGCCACTCAGGTGCCTCTGTCAAACTTTTGCTCAATTTCACCTTCTGAATGGCCCCACCCTGACACTCACTTAAAAGTGCAACCTGCGCTCCAGCCCACACTCCCCGTTCCACCTCCCGGCCCTCCTTTTTCTTCTCCAGTGACATTTATGACCTTCTAATACACTATATCGTTTACTTATTTTCTACGTCTACTGACCCTTTTCTCCCCCCGCCCCCAGAATGTGAACTTCACAAAGACAGAAATTTCTGGGTTATTTTCCTTTTTTGGTGAGAAAGATTGGCCCTGAGCCAGCGTCCGTTGCCAATCTTCCTCTTTTTGCCTGAAGAAGATGGTCCCCAAGCTAACAACTCTGCCAATCTTCCTCTACTTTGTATATGGAACACCACCTCAGCATGGCTTGATGAGCGGTGCATAGGTCTGTGTCCGGGATCAGAACCCGCAAACCCTGAGTCGCTGAAGCAGAGCACATGAACTTAACCACTATGCCACGGGGCCAACCCCAGAAATCTTTGTTTTGATTACTGGTATATCCTGAGTCCACAGAAGGGTGCCCGGTACACTGTAGGTGTCCCATAAAGATTTGTTAAATGTATAAGAAATGGCCCAAGGGAGCAGAAGGCCATCCCAAAGATGATCATAGATGAGGGAAGAATGTCTCTTAGAAGCAGTCATCCAAGAAAAAGAAGGAGCTCCTTCCTTGCTGGGCAAAGCTTTTAAGAAAGAAAAGGAGCAAAGCAAAGAGGTCAGACTGGGGGGCCCTGGTTCTCCCTCCGGGCTGATACCCCCTAGGAGAGAAGGACTGAGGGGCTGTAGGAACCCCAGGAAGGGCTAGTGAAGACATCCCAGCACAATTCTCAGGGCGTAGCTCAGGGAAAGGACCCTTACCACCCATGTGCTTCTTAGGCTCCCCATGTACCCGAGAAAGGAGAAAGGGAAGATGTGAGAAACTCTGAAAAATAAAGCAAATACCCCAAAGACATTGAGTTTGACCCAAAGTGCCTATTTTAAGAAATGAATTACTTTGATTGATTGACCATTTTAAGGGTTTCCCCACCATCAGCAGGAATGAGACCTATCATAAAAAATAAAGGAAACTAATTTAATTTTTGGCACATCTGAATTGTAAGGTGTAAAGTCAACCCTGCTGCATTTGCTTACGTCTGTCTCCACAGCTATACTTTAAGCTTCATGAAGAACGGCCCCATATCTGTTTTTTTCACTGCTATACTCATAGCATCTGGCACAGTTGATTGGACTGGTGGCTGATTGAATGAATGAATCAATAAATTCATTCCATTTGGGCTCTGGAGTCAAACTGCCTGAATTCAAATCCTTGCTCTGCCAGAAACAGAACGGACAGTGGAATCAAGAAGATCATGTCTTCATCCTGTTGTGGCAGGATCACTTATTGATATGCTAATTTCTATTTCGTTGTCATCACATTTTTCCCTCCCCTATTCTAAGCATCTAGGCTTTCCTGACTCTGAGCCTCAAGGGTGGTTTATCGTGAAAGAGAAAGATTGAAAGGGAGGCCAGCCAGCCTGGCAAGTGATCAGGATGCATCCTCCACTTTGGTAGTATTCCAAGGAGATGGCAAGTTCTCAGACCAAGAATGGACTACATGGCCTAGTGACCACCTATCTTCAAGGGACCATAAGGATCTAGATGGTGAAAACATCAGTAGCAATGACAGGCTGAAGATTAGGGGCACATTTTCCATTTTCTGTGTACCACATAAGATTCTTGTACAATCCTGGGAAGGCATGTGGGGCCCACTTGACTGAGCATAAATTTCCTCTTGACTCAGCATAGTGGAGGGGGAGAGTGTTGCTTCTGAGTCAGATTTTATTTGATATGGAGAAAACAAAGACATGTGACTTCCTTGCACACCTGCATTAATGGAGAAGGATTCACATCACTACACTATTATTTAACAAACTTACAATTCTAGAAATATACTGACCCCAAAGTTCCTCCAAGGACCTTCTCCATGAATGATTCCAAATGTCTGTTGGAAGTTGGATGAAGGGAGTACTGGATTAAACTTAACCTCTTTCTAAAGCCAACACAACATATTCCTGGGAGAAGTCTGGCCAGAGCTCAGAAGGTGTTAGCAGTGCCCCTCCAGGCATGGTCAGTGTCTAGGAGTTTGATCGGCCTAGGGTTGGGCTCCTGGGGTGGACTCTCCAGTTGGTAAGGTGAATGCTTCCCAAATAGGTCTGCTCTCCAAAGAGCCTGGGAAGACATTTTCCAATGTTGACGCCTTCTTTCATATTTATTTGTTTTTCAGGCTTTAAGCCTAAATCCTATAATCATGACCCCGTGAATCTGTTTTAGAGTTTAACTGAAAATTTCATTAAACTTTTTTTAAAAAAGTCATCCTCTGCATAGAAATGAATTTTCCCTTCTTCCCAGGGCTCAAATGGGCATGCAGATTTTCTTTTTTTAAATTATAGAAGGGCTTTACACATGGCCTAAGATCAAACCTAGAAAATATGTTTCCTTTCCCTTCAATTAATTACTAGAATCCAATCAGTCATTTTTGTGTGTGTGTGTGTGTGTGTGTGTGTGAGGAAGACCAGCCCTGAGCTAGCATCCATCACCAATCCTCCTCTTTTTTTTTTTTTTTTGCTGAGGGAGACTGGCCCTGGGCTAACATCGTGCCCATCTTCCTCTACTTTTTATATGGGACGCCGCCACGGCATGGCTGACGAGCAGTGCGTCGGCAGGCACCCGGGATCCGAACCTGCGAACCCTGGGCTGCCAAGCATGGACTAAACCGCTGCGCCACCGGGCGGCCCCCCAATCAGTCTTTTAAAAGATACTTCCTGTCTCCTCTCACCAATCCTTTTCAACATTGTACTGGAAGTTCTAGCTAATGCAATAAGATTAAAAAAGGATACAAATGAAATATAGATTGTGAAGGAAGAAATAAAACTGTTTTTGTTCACAGATGACATGATCATCTATGTAGAAAATCCAAAAGAATCAACAACAACAAAAAAACCCTGGAACTAATAAGCAATTATCAAGGTTGCAGGATACGAGGTTAACATACAAAAGTCAATTGCTTTCCTATATACCAGCAATGAACAAGTGGAATTTGAAATTACAACATAACACCATTACAGTTGCACCCCTCGAAATTAAATTCTTAGGTGTAAATCTAATAAAATATGTACAAGACCTATATGAGGAAAACTACAAAACTGAAGAACAAAATCAAAGAACTAAACAAATGGAGAGATAGTCCATGTTCATGGATAGGAAGACTCAATATTGTCAAGATGTCAGTTCTTCCCAACTTGACCTATAGATTCGATGCAACTACAATCAAAATTCTGGCAAGTTATTTTGTAGACATTGACAAACTGATTCTAAAGTTTATATGGAGAAGCAAAAGATCCAGAATAGCTAACATAGTATTGAAGAAGAACAAAGTTGGAGGACTGACACTACCCGACCTCAAGACTTACTATAAAGCTACAGTAATCAAGACAGTGTGGTACTGGTGTAATAGAAAAATAGATCAATGAAACAGAATAGACAGCCCAGAAATAGATCCATATAAATATAGGCATCTGATCTTTGACAAAGGAGAAAAGGTGATACAATGAAGCAAAGATAGTCTTCTCAACAAATGGTGCTGGGACAACTGAACATCCACATGCAAAAAAATGAATCAGGCACAGACCTTACACCCTCCACAAATATTACCTCAAAATGGATCATAGACCTAAATGTAAACCATAAGACTATAAAACTCCTAGAAGATAACATAGGAGAAAACCTAGATGACCTTAAGTATGTTGATGGCTTTTTAGATCAACACCAAGACATAATCCATGCAAAAAATGATTGATAAGCTGGACTTCATTAAAATTAAAAGCTTCTGCTCTGTGAAACACAATGTCAAGAGAATGAGAAGACAAACCACAGAATGGGAGAATATATTTGCAAAAGACATATCTGATAAAGGACTATTATCCAAAATACACAAAGAACTCTTAAAACTCAACAGTAAGAAACCAAACAACCCAATTTAAAAATGGGCTAAAGATCTTAACAGACACCTCAGCAAAGAAGAAAAACAGATGGCAAGTAAGCATATGAGAATATGTCTACATCATATGTCATCAGAGAAATGCAAAATAAAACCACAATGAGATAACACATCTATTAGCATGGCCAAAATCTGGAACACTGACACCACCAAATGCTGACGAGGATGTGGAGCAACAGGAACTCTCCTTCACTGCTGGTGGGAGTGCAGAGTGGTACAGCCACTTTCGAAGACAGTTTGGCAATTTCTTACAAAACTAAACACACACTTACCATATGATCCAGCAATCGCACTTCTTGGTATTTACCCAAAGGGGTTGAAAACTTATGCCCACACAAAAACCTTCATACAGATGTTTATAGGAGCTTTCTTCATAATTTCCAAAACTTGAAAGCAACTAAGATTTCTTTAGTAGGTAAATGGATAAATAAACTGGTACATCCAGACAATGGAATCTTATTCAGCACTAAACAGAAATGTGCTATCAAGCCATGAAAAGACATGGAGGAAACTTAAATGCATATTACTAAGTGAAAGAAGCCAATCTGAAAAGTCTACATGCTGCATGATTCCAACTATATGACATTCTGGAAAAGGCAAAACTATGGAGACTGTGAAAAATCAGTGGTTGCCAGGGGTTGGCAGGCAGGGTGGGGGTGGGGAGGGATAGATAGAGCACAGAGGATTTTTTTAGGGCAGTGAAAATACTCTGTATGATACTATAATGATGGATACCTGTCATTATGCATTTGCCCAAACTCACTAAATGCACAACACCAAGAGTGAACCGTAGTGTGAACTATGGGCTTTAGGTGATTATGATGTGTCAGTGTAGGCTCACCAATTGTAGCAAATGTGCCATTCAAGCAGGGGATGTTGATAATGAGGGAGGTTATGCATTTGCTGGGGCAGGAGGTATATGAGAAATCTCTTTACCTTCTCCTCAATTTTTCTCTGAGTGCAGAACTGCTCTAAAAAATAAAATCTCAATTTAAAAAATTAAATGCAGCCAATAAAAAAATACTTCCTTTTTTTAAAAAGTCCCCCCTTACAGATACTTTTTTCTTTGCATTTTCTTCACTATCTGTGTGTATGCATGTGAAATGCCACCAAATATGAGAACAACCCCTTCACCTACGTAAGTGCAGTGAAAGTGAGGATTTCCTATTTGGGTTTTTTTCTTCTTTTCTTTCTTTCTTTCCTTTATTTATTATTCTTCATTCATAAAACACTCATATTTAACTAACAGAATAATTAAGTTTCAGAATACTGAACAGAGCTATACCTCATCAGTATATACGTAACAGGGCATTTAGAATAGGCTGCCTCCTTCCTCTAAATATATCTATTTGCCTTTTATCACATACATGCGAACTTTTATTCTGAAACTTGTCTTGGAACAGAAGTTTGGGAGTAGGTCATCAGAAGACTGTGCAAAAGAAGTGGACAACGGAAAGGGCAGTTTGGTGTCTGCTTCCCATCCAACCCCATGGACTGAGTTTGAGGCCCAGTGGTTAGGGAGAGAAGAGGGCAAGAAAGTGATGGGGCAGCTCAAGAAAAACCTTGTATGACTCTGTACAAAGCAGAGTGGTTTGGGGATTCCAGTGACAGGTGGCAGAACATAGCACCTCTTGGGGACCAAGAGGATTGGAAGCATGGAGCATTTGGAGTCAGCCCCTGGGCAAAAATATTGACACCTCCCAATGGTAAATGAGCATAAAGCTTCTCCAAATGACTTTTTGAGCAGCAGAGAAGCATCCTTTTGGAAATCCCAAAAAGTACTGGTTTGGGGAAAATGTGAGTGGGGGCTATTGAGTCAGCAATCATTTGTATTACATACATATTTATACATTCATATATAATAAATAAGCAGCATTTTATTCAGTGAACTTAAAAGGATGTATAGCAGAAATAATGAGGGGCTGTTTTGATGACAAGGAAAGCAATAATAATTTCATTTCAAGGGAAGGAATGAAATCATAGAGGTTTTCCCAACACACAGCAAATCCAGAGCAACAGTTAGAATCCACTTCAGATCTCCTGTCACTCTGTTCCCCATGTGGTGCATTATTGCACACTTTCTCTTTTGTTGGACACATTTTCCCCCTGATGTCTAGAATATCTCACTACAGACTCCAAAAGAGCATTTCCGGGGTTGCTATGAAAATAAATAAACAAAAAACCTGAAAAGGTACATCCAAGGACATTTATTGCAGCTTTTTTTTAAATGGCAGAAAACTAGTAACCCTGAATAGTCATGAATAAGGGAAAATTTTAATACATTGGGTATATAATTAGATCTATAGTCATTGATCATTAATACATCATACATTATACAATTATATATGCAAATTGCAGAGTAATGTATGTAGTTTTAGTAAAACATAAAACAATAACAAAAAGTCCTCCCTGGGGCTCCATATATTTGTACGAGCAGAGAGAAAAGCATAAAAAGAATACACACCAAGCTATTAATATAGTCTCCAGTGGATGGGCACAGAAAAGGTGGAAATTTTTAACTTACTCTTTATATATTTTTGTATTGTTTTACTGGTTGCAATGGGTAAACATTATTTTGGTAATTTTTTTTGTCTTTAAAAATGCATGCACTTTATTAAAAATGGAGCCATGATGTTAACTCCTCCAGAGCTTAATTGCCACATGAGGCATCCTGAGAATTCACACCTCTCTTTAGAATGTTAACTGTAATTCACAATGCACCGCAATGCTACCTGCTTGGGATCGCTTAACATGATGAAAGCTTTCCGTCAAAAAATGTCCTTTTGGAAAGCTGCCACTACTGATGAAAGAGTTTGAAATACAACAGGAGAAATACAACTAATCAGAGTCTTACTATGTCTGTGCATTTGCTTCCTGGGTGTGTTGGGATTTAGCGTTTCAAGTAGGAACTGGATTTTGTTTTTGCTTCTTTTAATAACAACTTTTACAGGGAACAAGTAAGGGTGGGTCTAGGGCAAGCTGATATTTTAAGGGAAAGGGAAAAATCCCAGCCATTCAATGTCAAATCTATGAGTCAAATAACAATGACTAACAGTCACGTTTTTGGCAAGAATCTCTTGAGCACTCGCAGTATGTCAGGCATTGTGCTTGACGCTGATAACATAGAGGAATAAAGATACAGTCTTTGCCTTCAAGAAGCTAATAACTGAGTGGAAGAGACAGACAAGTCCTTTATTTGTCCTTGGTCAAATAGTCATGAATGAGGTCAGCTTCCATTCTCCCTCTCCTTGACGACCATTCCAAATCTCACCCAACTTCCTCAAGTTCTTTTCATCCAACTCCTACCTTCCTTTCTCTCAGCAAATAGTCTTACTTTATATTTAACCAAAGAAAATGAGTAGTCAGGGATATAATTCCCTCAACATCTCACCCTACAATCTACAAGCATCTCCATCCACTCTTCTTTATTTCTTTTTATCCAGTCTCAGAGAGGAAGTCTTCTCCTCCTGTTTAAGGCCAGCGTGCTTCTGAATCTTGGTCTTTCAATGACCCGCCACCCTCTCTCCTATATATTCAATTTGTCCTTCTCTACTAGCTTCTTTTCTTTAGCCTATACATAGGTTTAAGTTTCTTCCATACTAAAATTATCCAACCTAAATCTTACCTTTTTTTGCCTTATTTTTTTTTTTGCTTCCCTCTATATTAGTGTAGGATAGGTTATGTCACAGTAACAACCCGCAAAATTCAGTGACCTGATACAAAAAAGCTAACTTTTTACTAATGCTACCTAGGCTTCTTTTACATGACCATTGCAGCACCCCCACTCAGGGACACAGGCTGATGGAGGCTCTGCCATCTAGAACATCAACAGTCACCCTGGCAAGAGATTGGCACCAGCTCCTAAATGCTTCCATTCTATTCATATGTCACTAAGCCAGAGGAATTCACAGGGTCTCAATTTAAAGAAGAGGAATCTAAATTTCAAAAAGGTCAAATGACTTGCCCACGATCACATATCCAGTGTGGGATGGAAATCTCTCTCAAACCAGATGGCTCGATGCCAAATCCATTACGCTGTCTACAATATTACAATGAAAAAAATTCATTCATTTAACTGCTTGTCTTATGATGTAAATCACAGATTTGAGTATTTAAAATGATTTAACAGTTTTGCCTTACCCTGAATGACCCAGATATGAATATAAGGTGCCAACTGACAACAGTAGGTTAAAAATGTTCTCTTCCATTACAGCTCCACACATGTGTGTCAGTCTTGACCTAAAGAGATACTATTGAATGACGACAATGTCTATTTTTGGTCTAGCCCATTTGCAGTGCTAATAATAGGAGTGATAGTGGAAGTCTACTTAATTAAATGTTCTCTACTCTATAAATGTTTGGAGGAGGAAGAAAGGAAGTGAAGAATGGAAGAAAAGAGGAAAAAAGGGAGGGAAGAAGAGAAGGAGTAAGGGAGGAAGGAAGGAAAGAAAGAAAAGAAGGAAAGTTTTCATCTAAGTCACTGAGACTAAGTTAGGGGACAAAATGTCATCACTTGTAAACAATCAAAACACATCCCACAAGCTTGAAATAAGAAACTCATTAGTATGCACAATTAACGTATACTGTTTTTAACGAGCTGTAAGATTAAAGAAAAATTAGCAAAAAGTAGCCCATTCATTCAACAATAAATTGAGAAAGGAATATGTAGCATTTGGCAACATGGAAATCTATGATTATCTTGATTGAGAGCAGCTTTGGCAGGACAGTGGAAATGGAAGCAGACTGAAGTAAACTGAAAGAAGAATGCTAAGGAGGAACAGCATGCCTAACAAAATCTCAAATGAGTGGGACATCCAGGAGTGAGGAGAATAATTTGATGATGTTGTGTTGGTGAGGTCTCTTGTTTGTTTTTTTGTTGTGTGTGTTGTTTTTTATGTGGTTTTTTTTGATGCCTTATAGTCACCATTTGGTCTAACAGTGATAGGAAGTTATGTTCAAGTTTGTCCACTGAGCAACTGAGTGGAGCCTCTTATGTAATCTGCATCCTATCTCTTTCCTGGGAAAATATAGCAACATGGAAATTTGTTTTGGAGCTCAAACACGGGAACCCATGTGGCATTTGTACAGCAACTATTCTCTGTATCTGTAAACCACTTAAAAAAGTCATTTTATCTCTAGGGAGTATCAATTTTCTTATCTGAATAAGGTCATCAATGTTGGCCCTTTCAGCTCTCTTATTACATTTACTGGGTAAAATGTTTCTGGTCTGTTGGTATCAACGGCACCAGATAACATGTGGTAAGCTGCATTTTTCATGTCTAATCAGTTTTGTGGGTTTTTTTCCAAAGATACCAAGGAAACTAAATACCTGAAATGCAGGTTATTTCTCTTCACTAAGTCACCTTTTTCTTTTGCCTAATCTGGGCTTCCTTTTTCTAACCCGGGCTGGTCAGAGCTCAATCACTTGCCCTTGAACTGAGACACTTGCGGCATGAAACTAATAGGATAAGTCCAAAATACGTTCTTTCTAGAGAAATATAAAAATAAACAACACTGAATCAGCAATGATGAACTTAAGCAAGCTGGATATCACAGAGCTTTTTTTCTAAGCAATATTGGGTTTCTCTGAACTCTCGCTCAGGGTTTTTGATCTATAGAACAGAGCAGAATGTACCGAGACAATTCAGGATTTTATACAATGATACTTTGCTTAATCCTGTTGAGAAATAAAAGTAGATTGTAACTGCCAATTCCTACACCCATTGTTGATACAGTGGGAACCCATTACCAGATAGAGTAAGGCAAGGATGATTGAATTTAAGAAAAAGTCACAATCATTCTCATATCCTGGCATTATAAATCGAAACAATCTTTCTGGCTGGCAATACGTATCAAAAGCTTTTAACATGTTTATACATTTTAATCTGGTAACTTCATTCTGTAATTTTATCCCAAGGAAATAATCACGGCACAGACCAAAATTTAGCCTCAAAGATTTTCACTGAAAAAAGATGTTGATAGTTGCAAAAATTGGCAACAGTTTTAATATTAAGCCATAAAAATGCTGATTAAATAGATTTTGATGTATGGAATATTACTTTAAGCCTCCTGGACTTCTCCTCTAACTACCTTTTCTTTTCATTACCTCATCTCTTTGTCTTTTTGTTCTGCTTTTGGGGAGAATTTCCTCAACGTCACCTTCCAACTCTCCTGTTAAATGTTTCATTTCTACTGTCAGATATTTTATTTCCAAAAGCTTGTTCTTCTCTGATTGTCCCTTTTTAAATAGTGTACTTGTCTTATTTCAAGGGTAATCTTCTCATCTCTCTTAGATATTAATTTTGGGGTTGGTTTTTGTTTTGTTTTGTTTTCTTCTGCTCCCTTGTCTCTATTTTGTCTGTGTTTCTTTTTTCTGTTTATTTGTTTTGGACTCTGGATTTCACACAAGACTTTCCTCACATAACTGTTGGTCTTTGGCTAACAATTCTTTTTTAAACACTGATTAGAAGCTCTCTGTGTATAGAGACAGAGCTTGTCAACTGGTAGATTTCGTTGAAGGGTCATTGGGTGGCAACTGGTCATATGTGTAAATTCCTTTCTGTGGGCAGGTCAGATTTCCCTCCAACATCCTGTCTAGAGGTTTAAGCCTGGCTGCTATTGTCCTGGGAACCAAGTTGGGGGCTCAGAATTTTATCATTAACCTTGATGACTTTTAATTGTTCCCCATTTTTAGGATGATTCCTCACCACCCCTGGTCCCTGCTGTGCCTGAGTCCAAAGACTTCTCTAGAAAGTAAAGGTCCTATCTTATGCCAAGTTGGGGGAGGAATAGTTGTTTGGAGGCATGGGGTGGGGAAGAAGATCTAGGATTCTAAACACTCTTTTTAAAGACTTTGACTTTTGCACCTCCACCTTCACTGGAATATGACAGCTCTGATTCCACAGGGGATTCGGCAGGAGGATTCAGCTTGCTTTTAGTTGACTTCCCCACTGTGGGCATAGTTTTCAGCCTTGTCTTGTTTGCTAAATGAGTTATTGTACCAGTTAGCTATTGTTATGTAACAAACTACCCCCAAATTCAGTGGCTTAATACAACAATCATTTACGACTGCTCATGAATCTCTGAAGTAGCCGCATGGTTCTTCGGCTTTTAGCTGGGCTTCCTCAGGCATGTGCAGTCAGGTGCAAGCCTGGAAGGCAGTTTTGCTAATCTTGGCTGAGCTCACTCACATCCCTGCAGCCTTGACTGGGACAACTGGGCTCACTCAGTTTGACCCACATGTTCTCTCATCCTTAATCAGATTAGCCTAGGATTGTCATGGCAGAAGCAGAGGTTCCTAGATTCAGAGTAGAAACACACAGATCTTTTGCGGTGTAGGCTGGAACCGGTAAAATTTCACTCTGTCCCTTTCTATTGGTCAAAGCAAAACAAGGCCAGTTCACATTTAAGAAACAGGGAAATAGCCTCTACCTCTTGATGGAAGTATCTGCAAAGTCACATCACAGTGGTTGTAGAGAAAGGGAATCAAGAAGGACTGTAGTTATTTTTGCAATCAATCTACCACAGTTACCTCTGATTGATCAGTTTTTCAGTACCCCAGATGTTGACTTCTCTTGCCAGCAGTTATTTCTGTTCTCATTTTTCATTACTGTGGCTTGTGCCTCTTTATTCATCCATCCATTCATACAACCAATATTCACCAACCTACTAGTATATCAGGCACTGTCCTAGGTTCTGAGAATGCAGACACAAATAAGATAGTCAAAATCGCTGCCCTCACCTTGTGGGGTTTATGTTCTGGTGGAAGGAGATAGACAATAAACAAAATACATAACTAAATTTTATGGTTTGCTCAAAGGTTATAAATCCTATGGAGAAAAATAAATCAGAGAAGGGGAAAAATGGAGTGCTGGGAGTGTGCATTCTTTAATAGGATCATTGTCATTCTGTGAGGCTTGGGGAGAAAGTGGAAGTAAATGTAAGTGTTCAGTCTACAAAGCTGAATCTGCAGTTGCCCCAGTGATACATCATACATCCATTAAAAATTATGTTATGGCAGACTATTTGACTTCTAGAAATCTATGCGTTAAGGAACCCTCCCCTACTCCCACCACACAGCAAGATAAATAAGAAGAGAAAATAGAGACAGCCTAGCCACAAGTAGAAGTTCATCATCTCGTGAACCACAGACAGAACAGAAACGCAAACCAGAAAGTAGGACGAAGCTATAGATAGTCTGGGATCTAAGCCAGGTTCACTGATCAAATCCGGAGACTGAAGTATGGTTTCCTGCCCTTAAAAAAGACAGAAAATGCTTCAATTAACCACTTTCTGAGACCATGCCTTACTTATGCCCACTATCAATGATGGTGGGAGAATGTGCCCACTATCAATGATGGCAGGAGAATGCAGATAATGCCCCAAAGGCAGGACCAAGTTGCCCCTGTGCTTGGTAATAGGATTTACTCTCTCTTTAGCATCACCACATGGCTGGAGCCCAAGTCCTCAACCTAAGACCTGGTTCTGTATGAAGGACCCCTGGAGTACTGGATGGGCACAACCACAAGATGACTACTGGGGGTGGGGCAGGCCCACAGAGAAACAGCAAGACCAAGGAATAAGAGGAAAATTCCAATTCGAGATGAGGCTATATACCAAAATTCCAAAACATATGAGAAAAACTAGGAAAAATAGCCAATAAAATCCGCAATCAAGAGATAAAATCAATGCAGGCAAAATAAAATTGAACTAAATAAAAACAAATTTAAGTGTGTCTCTAGTCCTCAAAGAGATAAAAGTCATAATAACTACTAAAAAAAAAGAATTTTTTGTTTTTTTTTTTTGTTTTTTGCTTTTAACTCAAAACTGTAGTAATCTTTTTTATGCAATTATGTAATTTTATTTATTTATTTATTTTTATTTGGTAACATTGGTTTATAACATTATAAAAATTTCAGGTGCACATCATTATATTTCGACTTCCATATAGATTACATCTTGTTCACCACCCAAAGACTAGTTACAATCCGTCACCACACACATGTGCCTAATCATCCCTTTCACCTCTCTCCCTCCCCGCTTCCCCTCTGGTAACCACCAATCCAATCTCTGTCTCTATGTGACTGTTGTTGTTTTTATCTTCTACTTATGAGTGAGAACATACGGTATTTGACTTTCTCTCTTTGGCTTATTTCGCTTAGCATAATGCCCTCAAGGTCCATCCATGCTGTCACAAATGGCTGGATTTCATCATTTGTTATGGCTGAGTAGTATTCCATTGTGTATATATACCACATCTTCTTTATCCATTCGTCCCTTGATGGGCATCTAGGTTGCTTCCAAGCCTTGGCTATTGTGAATAATGCTGCAGTGAACATAGGGGTGCATGTATCTTTACACATTCATGTTTTCATGTTCTTTGGATAGATATCCAGCAGTGGAATAGCTGGATCATATGGTAGTTCTATTCTTAATTTTTTGAGGAATCTCCATACTGTTTTCCATAGTGGCTGCACCAGTTTGCACTCCCACCAGCAGTGTATGAGAGTTCCCTTCTCTCTACATCCTCTCCAACACTTGCTGTTTCCTGTCTTGTTAATTATAGCCATTCTGACGGGAGTGAGGTGATATCTCATTGTAGTTTTGATTTGCATTTCCCTGATGATTTGTGATGTTGAACATCTTTTCATGTGCCTGTTGGTCATCTGTGTATCTTCTTTGGAGAAATGTCTGTTCAGGTCTTTTGCCCACTTTTTAATTGTGTTAGTTTTTTTGTTGTTGAGATGTGTGAGTTCTTTATATATTTTGGATATTAACCCCTTATCAGATATATGGTTTGAAAATATCTTATCCCAATTGTTAGGTTGTCTTTTCTTTTTGTTGATGGTTTCCTTTGCTGTGCATTTTAGTTTGAAGTAGTCCCGTTTTTTTTTCTATTGTTTCCCTTGCCGGTCAGACACAGTACTTGAAAATATGTTGCTAAGACCGATGTCAAATAGTGTACTGCCTATGTTTTCTTCTAAAAGTTTCATGGTCTCAGGTCTTACATTCAAGTCTTTAATCCATTTTGAGTTGATTTTTGTGTATGTTGTAAGATAATGGTCTACTTTCACTTTTTTGCATGTGGCTGTCCAGTTTTCCCAAAACCATTTGTTGAAGAGAAGTTCCTTTCTCCATTGTATGTTCTTGGCTCCCTTGTCGAGAATTAGCTGTCCATAGATGTGGGGGTTTATTTCTGGGCTCTCAATTCTGTTCCATGATCTGTGTGTCTGTTTTTGTACCTATACCATGCTGTTTTGGTTACTATAGCTTTGTAGTATATTTTGAAATCAGAGAGTGTGATACCTCCAACTTTGTTCTTTTTTCTCAGGATTCCTTTGGCTATTTGGGGTCTTTTGTTGTTCCATATAAATTTTAGGATTCTTTGTTCTATTTCTGTGAAAAATATAATTGGAACTTTGATAGGGATTGCATTGAATCTATAGATTGCTTTAGGAAGTATGGACATTTTAACTATGTTAATTCTTCCAATCCAAGAGCACAGAATATCTTTCCATTTCTTTGTGTCTTCTTCAATTTCTTTCAACAATGTTTTCTAGTTTTCAGTGTACAGATCTTTCACCTCTTTGGTTAAGTTTATTCCTAGGCATTTTATTCTTTTTGTTGCAATTGTAAATGGGATTGTATTCTTAATTTCTCTTTCTGCTACTTCATTGTTAGTGTATAGGAAATGATTTTTGTATGTTGATTTTGTATCCTGCAACTTTACTGTGTTCGTTTATTATTTATACAAGTTTTTTGTTGGATTCTTTAGGGTTTTCTATATATAAAATCATGTCTTCTGCAATTGATGACAGTTTCACTTCTTCCTATCCAATTGGATCTGTTTTATTTCTTTTTCTTGCCTGATTGCTCTGGCTAGGACTTCCAATACTATGTTAAATAGGAGTGGTGAAAGTGGGCAGCCTTGTCTGGTTCCTGTTCTTAGAGGGATAGCTTTCAGTTTTTCACCATTGAGAATGATATTAGCTGTGGATTTGTCATATATGGCCTTTATTGTGTTGAGGTACTTTCCTTCCATACCCATTTTATTCAGAGTTTTTACCATAAATGGATGCTGTATCTTGTCGAATGCTTTCTCTGCATCTACTGAGATGATCATGTGATTTTTATTCTTCATTTTATTAATGTGGTGTATCACATTGATTGACTTGCAGATGTTGAACAATCCCTTCATCCCTGGAATAAATCCCACTTGATCATGGTGTGTGATCTTTTTAATGTATTGTTGTGTTCGATTTGCTAGTATTTTGCTGAGGATTTTTGCATCGATGTTCATCAGTGACATTGACCTACAATTTTCTTTTTTCGTGTTGTCCTTGTCTGGTTTTAGTATCAGGTAAATGTTGGCTTCATAGGATGAGTTAGAAAGCTTCCCCTCCTCTTCATTTTTTGGAAGAGTTTGAACAGGATAGGTGTAAAGTCTTCTTTGAATATTTGGTAGAATTCACCAGAGAAGCCATCTGGCCTGGACTTTTATTTCGGGGGAGGTTTTTGATTACTGTTTTGATCTTCTTACTGGTGATTGGTCTATTCAAGTTTTCTATTTTTCCTTGATTCACTTTTGGAAGGTTGTATGATTCTAAGAATTTATCCATTTCTTCTAGATTATCCAATTTATTGGTGTATAGCTTTTCATAGTATTCTCTTAAAATCTTTTGTGTTTCTGAGGTGTCCATTGTAATTTCTCCTCTTTCATTTCTGATTTTATTTATTTGAGCCCTCTCTCTTTTTTTCTTGGTGAGTTTAGCTAAAGGTTTGTCAATTTTGTTTATCTTTTCAAAGAACCAGCTCTTAGTTTCATTGATTTTTTTTTTTTTAGTCTCTATTTCATTTATTTCTGCTCTGATTTTTATTATTTCCCTCCTTCTACTGATCTTGGGCTTTGTTTGTTCTTCTTTTCACAGTTCCTTTAGGTGCACTGTTAGATTGTTTATTTGAGATTGTTCTTGTTTGTTGAGGTAGGCCTGTATTGCTATAAACTTCCTCTTAGAACTGCTTTTGCTGTATCCCATCAATTCTGGCATGTCGTTTCATTTTCATTTGTCTCCAGGTATTTTTTGATTTCTCCTTTGATTTTTTCATTGACCACATCGTTGTTCAGTAGCATATTATTTAATCTCCACATATTTTTGGCTTTTCTAATTTTTTTCCTATAGTTGATTTCTAGCTTCATACTGTTGTGGCCAGAAAAGATGCTTGGTATTATCTTCTTAAATTTATTGAGACTTGTTTTGTGGCCTAATATGTGATCAGTCCTGGAGAATGTTCTATGTGCATTTGAAAAGAATGTGTATTCTTTAGTTTTGGGGTGGAATGTTCTGCATATGTCTACTAAGTCCATCTGGTCTACCGTGTTGTTTAAGGCCAATGTTTCCTTATTGATCTTCCGTTTGGATGATCTATCCATTGGTGTAAGTGGAGTGTTAAACTCCCCTACTATTATTGTGTTACTATCTGTTTCTCCTTTTATGTCTATTAATAATTGCTTTATATATTTAGGTGCTCCTATGTTGGGTGCATAAATATTTATGAGTGTTATATCCTCTTCTTGGATTGTTCCCTTGATCATTAAGTAGTGCCCTTCTTTGTCTCTTGTTACAGTTTTTGTTTTAAAGTCTATTTTGTCTGATGTAAGTATCACTGCCCCAGCTTTCTTTTCATTGCCATTTGCATGGAGTATCTTTTTCCATCCCTTCACTTTCAGTTTGTGAGTGTCTTTAGGTCTTTAGGTCTGAAGTGTGTCTCTTGTATGCAGCATATATATGGGTCTGGTTTTTTCATCCAATCAGCCACGCTATGCCTTTTGATTGGAGCATTTAGTCCATTGACATTTAAAGTGGCTATTGTTAAATATGTACTCATTATACCAATTGTAAAATTTTACTGTGTTTCAGTAGTTCTCCTCTCTTCCTTTCTTCTTCTCTTGCTCTCTTCCCTTGTGGTTTGATGGCTTTCTTTAGTATTATGCTTGTGTTCCTTTCTCTTAGTTTTTTGTGTGTTTACTACAGGTTTCTGGTTTGTGATTACCATGAGGTTCACATACAATAACCTATGCATATAGCAATCTATACTAAATTGATGGTCTCTTTAGTCTAACCTCTTTCTAAAAGCTCTACTCTTTTAATCCCCTCCTCCCACATTTTGTTTTTGATGTCATATCTAACCTCTTTCTTGTGTGTTTGTATCACTTACCCTCTTATCATGGAAATAGATCATTTTTTCCTATTTGTGATCTTCTCTTTCCCCCTTAAATAATTCCCTTTAGCATTTCTCGTAGGACTGGTTTCTTGGTGATAAACTCCTTTAATTTTTGCTTGTCTGGGAAACTCTTTATCTCTCCTCACATTCTGAATGATAACTTTGCCACGTAGAGTACTCTTGGCTGTAGGTTTTTTCCTTTTAGCACTTTAAATATATCATGCCTCTCTCTTCTAGCCTGTAAGGTTTCTGCTGAGAAGTCCTATGGGGTGTCCTTTGTATGTAGCTTGTTGCCATTCTCTTGCAGCTTTTAGGATTCTCTCTTTAATTCTGGATGTTTTAATTATGATGTGTCTTGGTGTGGGCCTCTTTGGGGTTATCTTGTATGGTGCTTTCTGTGCTTCCTGTACCTGGATGTCCGCTTCCTTCCTTAGGTTAGGGAAGTTTTCGGCTATTATTTCTTCAAATAGATTCCCTGACCCTTTGTCTCTCTCTTCTCCTTCTGGGACCCCTATAACATGGATGTTAGTGTGCTTGATGTTGTCCCAGAGGTCCCTTAGACTGTCTTTACTCTTTTTAATTCTTTTTTCTTTTATCTGTTCAGCTTGGGTGATTTCCTCTAGTCTTTTGTCCAGCTTGCCGATCTGTTCTTCTGTATCATCTACTCTGCTTTTCAGTCCTTCTAGTGAATTTTTCATTTCCAGTATTGTATTCTTCATTTCTGATTGGTTCTTTTTTATATTTTCCATTTCTTTGTTGATGTTCTCACTGAGTTCATCCATTCTTCTTCCAAAATCAGTGAGCATCCTTATGACTCTTTGTTTGCATTCTTTGTCAGGTAGATTGCTCATTTCTGTTTCACTTAGTTCTTTCTCTGGGATTTTGTCCTGTTCCCTTACTTGGAAAGTATTCCTTTCCCTACTCATTCTGCCTTTTTCTCTGTGCTTGTATCTATGTATTAGGCAGGTCAGCTACGTCTCCTGATATTGGAGAGGTGACCTATGTAAGAGATGCCTTATGAGGCCCAGCAGTATACTTCCCTCTTGTCACCAGTTCCAAATGTTCCAGGAGTGACCCCGGTGTGGGCTACATGTGTCCTTCTGTTGTGTCAGGGTTGCTCTTGCTGTAGGCGCCCAGAGAGGCTGAGTTGTTCCCCTGGATGGCTGGTTGTAATGCTCAGCTGCATGTGGCTGCTATGGACACTTCCTTCTTTTATTGAGTGTGAGGAGTCCTAGCACAGTTGCCTGGAAGGTCTAATTGCACATTCTTGCTGCAGTTTTTCTGTTAGGTCAGTAGGCCCCCAGTGTGGCTGATTGTTGGGCTCAGGGGCTTACAATTGCTGTAGACCTCTGGCCTATAAGGCTCTTGTCAGCTCTCTCAGGATTGCAGCTGGGTGGGGCTGGCGCCAGGCAGGAGAGCCCCCAATTGTTTCAGGCTTTGGAAGGTGGGGCCAACCTGCTATGTGGCTGTTTGAGAAGCACAAGACTTCTGCAGCTGAGAAGCCCCACCACCCACAGGGCCACACACACCGTCAACACAGTCTTGCCCTGTGCGTGTGCCCTGAGCCCCTGAAGTGGACCCAGTCACCCCATGGCAGAGGCCCCACACACTCCCAAATGCACAGCACACTCTAGCCACTCCTCACACACGCCCTGCCCCACAGAGGTAGACCCACTCACCTGGCTGCAGAGAATGCAGGCACCTAGCCTATGCAGGCCCACAAGTTGCCCTAGAACTTGTTGTTGGGTGGGGCCGGTCCCTAGGGCAGGCTGCTTACCCTGGCTGAGCTGGATTAAATCTGTGCTCTTGTGGATGGGGCAGGCCCTGGGCTGAGAGGCCAGGGGAGGAACTCCCATGGCATCTGCCAGTGTCTGTGTCAGCATGCCAACACCAGGTCACAACAATGGCTGCCACCAATGTCTCAGTCCCTGGAGAGGTCTCACATCTCACCAAAATGCACCCAGGGCCTATCTGGTGAGTCTCTTTTCACCAAAGGACTGTGTACCTTTCTTTCTGATGGTTTTAGGTTGCTTTCCAAAATGGGTGAATTTGTGCATGGGCCCTTTAAGAGCTGGCTTTTTTTTCTTATGTCTGATAGTTTTTCTGGGGGTATTCCCTGTTGTTGTTAGTAACCAGCCAGGCCAGATATTATGACACTCATCTTGGTTGTGCTGGGTCCAAAAAGTGCTTATAGTGGCAACATTCCCCCGCTCAGATCCTCTGCTCCTCCAGAGAAGGCTGCGTACCTTTGGATTGCTCCCGGGCAGCCACAAAGCACTGCAGCTTGTCAAGGTGGCTTTTTTCCTCTCTAGAAGGGAATTTCTGCCTCTTCCACCTCAGTCAGTACTGTCACATGTTGCAGGGGTTCCTCTTATCCAGTTTCCAGTTCTCTCTCAGGGGTAGTTGTTCCAAGAGTAGTTGTAAATCTGTTGTGTCCATGGGAGGAGGTGAGTTCAGAGTCTGCCTATACCACCATCTTGACACCAATCAGAACAAAGAATTATGAAGCAAAAACAGCCAGAGATGGAATCAAACAGATGAATAAGAAAAAGAACAATTAAAAATAAAATGAAATATATAGTCATAGAAATAAGACATTCTATAGATGACATAAATTCTGGGCTGGACAGAGATGAAGAAAGAAAAATAAATTGGGAGATAGTACTGAGAAATTTACACAGAGAACAACAAAAGGAGAAATAAATATTAAAGAGTGATTGAGAGACATAGAGTATGGACTAAGAGGTGTCAAATTCTATCTGATAAGAATTCTAGAATAAGTCCATCAAGCAAACAACACATTTATTGAGCACCCATTATATGCCAGACACTGTTCTAGGCACTTGAATACATCAATGAACAAAACAGGGAAAGTAGGAAGAACTCCCTGCCCTCAAAGAGCTTACATTCTAGCAGAGGAGACAAACCAACAGGGTGTCAGGATCCCTCCAGGAAATAGACAGCACACTCAGAAGGGGTGAATGTGCATAGTTCAATGACTTTATCTGATGTGCTAAAGCACCCCCAGGCTAGCAACAGGAGAAGTCATTACCAGAGGCTTGAAAAGAGCAAACCACAACATAGCAGAGAGGTGAGAATTCAGAAGTTCCCACAAACTTAGAAAAAGACAGATTATTATAGCCATGGTAATAAGTAGCCATGAGAGTCAGTTTAAACTAGTTCAAGGGATCAACAAAAACTCACCTCAGTGAACATGCTTTTGCAAGCCAGCTACTGTCAGACCTTCATTCTGAAAGCCAGCCAGACAGGGACAGACTCACTCCAGCAAACACGCCTCTGAGAGTCAACCAGTCCAGAACAGCCTTGCCAGTAACAATGCTTTTACAGATGAAGCCAACCCACAGGAGCCCCTGGAAGTCTGCCGATCCCTCATCTCCTTGCTCCTCCAAAACCTATGTAAGATCAGTATTTTGCTCTGTTTGGGACATTGTGCTAACAGTCTAGTCTCCTTTGACATCCTCTGACAGAGGAATTTGGGGAGATACACACCCTGAACGCTCTCTCTTCCCCACATCCAATCTTTTGACAGTGCCTCCCGTGGCTGAACTCAAGTAGAAGACAGAGAGCCAGGGAGATCTGTTGATACTGCCCATGGATGTCAGCTTCCCAGGGCGCAGAGCAGGATGGATAAGTGTGAAGAGTGGATCTGAAAGAGCAAAGGAAATTTCCAGCACAGTACAGTTGTCCCTCATTCCAGGACCCCTGTGGATACCAAAATCCATGGATGCTCAAGTCCCTTATATAAAATAGCATAGTGTTTGAATATAACCTATGCACATCCTCACGTATACTTTAAATCATCTCTAGATTACTTATAATACCAAATACAATGTAAATAGCTTTTATACCGTATTGTTTAGGGAATAATGACAAGCAAAAAAAGTTTTTACACGTTCAGTACAGATGCAACCATCATAGGCCTTTCAATCTCCAGTTGGTTGAATCTGTGGATGCAGAACCTGCAGATACGGAGGGCCTATTGCAATAAACATAACAAATAAGTTAATTATTTAATAAGTTGGAAGGTATAGAACAGAGAAAGTGAGATTCTGAGTATTAGGAAAGGGAGCGGAGAAAGACTGAAGTTTTAAATAAGTGTTTTCAGGGTTTTTCTCAAATTGTAAGAAAGTCACGTTTGAGCAAAGACTTGAAAGAGGAGAGTGAATTAGCCATTTGTGTATTTGGGAGAATAGTAGTCCAGCAGTAGGAACAGCTTGGGCAAAGACCCTAAAGCAAGAGAATGCCTGACATGCTCAAAATCAGTGTACCTAGAATAGGATGGGGTAGGGGGGAGAGGAGTAGGAAGTGAGGGGAGAGATGGAACCAAATCATGTAGGTCCTTCTGGGCCATGGATTTGGGTTTTGTGTTAGTTTGCTAGAGCTGTCCTAACAAAGTACCACACACTGGGTGGCTTCAACAACAGAAGTTTATTTTCTCACCGTTCTGGAGGCTGGAAGTCCAAGATCAAGGTGCTGGCAGAGTTGGTTTCCTCCGAGGCCTCTCTCCTTGGCTTGCAGATGGCTGACTTCTTGTTGTGTGTTCACATGGTCATCACTCAGTCTGTGTGTGATCTGTTTTAATTGCTTCTTCTTTTAAGGACACCAGTCATATCGGATTAGGGCCCACCCATATCATCTCATTTTTACTTTAATTTTTAAAGGCCCTGTCTCCAAATACAAATACACTCTGAGGTATGGGCCAGGGTGGGGGTTAGGACTTCAACATATGAATTGGGGGGCATAATTCAGCCCATAATATAAGTGATCTGAATATGGGGAGACACTGGATGGTTTTGAACAGAGGAGTGGCATAATTTAATTTGTGTTTTGTGAGGGTTTTTTGATGAGGAAGATTGACCCTGAGCTAACATCTGTGTCGGTCTTCCCCTATTTTTGCATGTGGGTCACCGCCGCAGCATGGCTTGATGAGTGGTGTAGGTCTGTGCCCGGGATCTGAGCCTGCAATCCCAGGCTGCCGAAGTGGAGTGCACCAAACTTAACCACTACTCCACCAGGCTGGCCCCTAATTTATGTTTTAAACGTCCATTCTGGCTGCTGTTTGGTGTTTAGACTGAAGTGGGATGAAGATAAGACTAGAAGCAAGGAGATTGGTTAGGAGGTTGTTTCACTAATTCAGGTGGAAAGTGATGTTGACCAGGTCCAGAGTGGTAGCACTGGAGGTGAAGAGAAGAGTCAGGGTGTATTTCTAAGGTAGAATCCGTGGGAGTTCCTGATGATTCGGATGTGGAATATGAGAGAAAGAGTGGCATCAAGGATTATGGCAAGGCTCTTGGCCTGAGCAATTGGAAGAACAGAGCTGCTACAACTGACACTGGGAATGCCACAAGAGGAATAACCTTGTGGGGACAGACAAGAGCTCAATTTGAAGTATATAAAGTTTGAGATGCCTAATAGACATTCTAGAGGTTATGCCAAAATAGATATGGAAGTCTGGAGTTCAGGAAGGAGGTTTGGGCTGGAGATGGAAATGAGAGAGTCATTAGAACATAAGTGGTATTTAAAGCCATGAGACCACCTGAAGTCAGCAAGAGGCTGACTGTAGAAGGGAGAAGAGCCAAGGGTTGAGCCCTGGATCATGCCAACATTAAGAGTTGGAAGAAAAGAAGGAACCTGCAAAGGAAACTGAGAAGCTGCAGCCTGTGAAGTTCAAAGAAAATGAAGAGGGTGTTGGATCCTTGAAACAAGTGAAGAGTTTGTCAAGGAAAAGTAGAAGCCACTGTGTCAGATGCTACTGAACGTCAATGTTCAGATCATCGATAATCTAAGCAAGACCATTTGACATTGTTCCAAAGCTCTTGAATGTTCTACTCTATTTATTCACTTTTTTCTCTTTGTGTTTCAGTATGAGTAATTTCTATTGGCCTATCTTCAAGCTCACTAATTCCTTCCTCGGCTGTTTGGGACAGGGGAGAGAACATCTCAGTTGTTCTGCTTGATCCCCAGTCTCAGGCAGATACTGTGTCCCCTGGATCTCCAGGGTAGGGCCATCTCAGTGATCCTACCCCACCTTCAGTTGTGGGTCTGGGACCAGATCATACCCCCCCTCCCTCAGGAGTAGAGGGTTTTTGCAGTCCCCTTCCTACAGTTAAACTGGGTTTTGCCAGGGCCCTAAGTACAACAGCGTAGTGATTTAAGGATTTGTTCCACTTGAGAGGGGAGAAGGACTATGCCCTTCCCACAGCGGCAGCTGTTCCTCTCCCCCAGGTCTGCACCAGGAGAGGGGCTTCCTCGGGATTCTTGTCCTGCCCCCAATCATTTTTGTGAACACTTGGCGAGGTCCATGGAGAAGTGTCCCGACATGGCTGTGACTTCCCCTCATGTCTGTGGCCCCTGGGGTTATATATTTTCCAGCTAGCCCACATTCAGCCTTGAGCAATTTGTTAAAAATCTTAGCCAAATTCTACTTACCAGTGGGTCTGTCCCTGTAAACAGGTGAATGAGAATTATGGCCCCTTGGAGGCACCTGTCTTTCTTTAGATCTGAGGTTAACTGATCACCTTGTGACCTTAATGCTCTGACGGGTTCAAGAAAAATTGTAAATTTGCATATTGGCATTTTTTGTGGTTGTGAGAGTAAGAATGATGCTCTTTCCAGCTGCCTACATCCTCCACAGGATCCAGAAGTCCTGTTTCATCAATCTTTAACTCTGAGACTTCAGGCAAGGCATTTATTCTCTCTGGACCTCAGTCGTAGGAACAGCATGCTAGAACATCCCTAACGTCCATTCCAGCATGCATGTTGCATGGCTTCAATAAAGAAAACAGCTCCTAGAGAAGCCACAGTTTTAGACTGACCTCATTGCTCCCTCTCACAGCTGCATCACTAACTATAGAGAAAGCAATAGGATATAAGAGAATGCAAACTCAAATTCCATGTAATAATTTCTATCAACAGTACATCTAAAATCATAATCTGGCCTGACTTCCTAGATCACCCTCTATTCATTAGCTCCAAGACAGCAAACCAGTTTCAATTCGATGAGTAGCACAGGGATTCTGGAACTTATTTTTTCCTTAGTTAATTGTCATCTCTAATATTTATTTTCTTTCATGCTGAACTTTGTGGCTCCTTTAACACATTCTTGGATGGTTCCACTTCTCTCATGTTTCCTTCTTCCCATGATCTTTGGCAACTTCAAAAAAGCCTAGAAGTTGTTCCTGCCAGAAAGTGTTTGCGTCTGCCTGGTTCTGTTGCTCAGACTGTGGCGTGCTTTTCCTTGAGGGTGGCTTCTGGAAAGGCATGAAGAGTAAAAGTTTCATGCACCAAATCCACCAGCTCCACAGACTCTGAGTCCATCTTCACAAAGGGAAGTCTAAAGGGTAGTCTTTGCCTCCTTGGATATTTCAACTTGAACAAAAAGAGTTTTTAAATCCACAAATCAGTCCATCCAGAAAACAGCCTCACATAGTTCCCAAACAGTTGACTGTTGTGTGGCAGTATACACATGGCACTGATGAATCCCGGGCCTGGCATTTCCTCCAAGTCTCCTACAAGTGAGTACTGGGTTTCACAGACCAGAGTTGGCCACTACATAGAAGCCAGCTTCCTGGGCTCTGGAGAGCTTTGCCTCATGCCTGTCCAGCCACTCCTTTTCTATTTATCTTTGTGTCTTACTCAAGCTCCTTCTCTTTTGTAATTGAGGACTTTCCGGGCTTAATGTTTATCCAGGGGAATTAACAGATAATCCAAGATAATGATTTCATTGCTATGGACTAAAAACACTGCCATTACACTGGAGAATACAGAATTTTACGGTTTCTCCTTTCTAGATTCCATTCCAACAGAGTGTGAGATCCAACGGTTGCTAGACAGCAGGAAGTTGAACTGGGCTCAGGGCTTTGGACAGAGTGACTGCTTGTTGGCAGAGCTTTGCTACCTGGGGAATGAGGGAACCACACACATTCCTTTTAGAGGGGCCTCAGTGAAGACAAATTCTATAAAATATCTTGACACTCAACTGGTTTGGCTTTTCCTCTCAATCAGTCCATTATGGGCAGAAACAATGTTTTCATTCTTTTGATTTACATAACTTGTTTAAGATTTGTAAATTTCCTGGACCAAAACTTTATGACATATTTAAACTTTTTATTTCTTTTCTATGCCATCTCCACCCCCTCAACATCCACTCTTCCCTCTTCCCAAATTTATATCTGGCAAGCTAAAGATGGTGGCTCTCCAATGGCAGGGGCCCTGTGACATTCATAGGAAATGCCTGAGACTAGAGGAGATCAGTGAATCGTTGGGAGACCAATAAACTTCATTTCAACTTAGGATATGGGGAGTAAACAGTTCAGTGTGATCTAAAATGTAGATTCTGGAATGTACCCCCTTTCATGTGACCCTTTAACCATCCCTTGACATATGCTCATGATACAGCCAGAGCAAATGGGAGGAGAGAATCAGATCTCACACACCTCTCCCAACAGAAGTGCAGGAAGTGTAGTTACCCCACGGGAACACTCAATCCAGAAACAGGTGCAGAGTGGAGCCCGTTAGGGTCCCCTAATGTGGGGTGAGACTGAGAAGACAAAGAAGAGAAAAGTGGAGAGGGAAGGAGCAAAAGAAACATAAAAGGAAGAAAGCGTTTTTCAGTACTTACTCCGCGCCTGGCACGCACTGACCTCCGTCATTGGGAGGTGGAACTGGCCTCAGAAGTCGGGCTCCCGGCTCAAATCTCGGCCCTGCCTCTCAGCGGCTGTGACGGCTCGGGCAAGCTGCCCAACCACTTTGTACTTCAGGTTCCTCACCTTACCGGGTGGACGTGAGGATTAAATGAGGTAAGACCAGTTGAGAGCCCAGAACAGTGCCTGGTAGAGTAAACAATCAATATACGCTGGCTGTTATTGCCAAATCATCACTTTTAGTCAAATGATTTATCACAGAATCAAGAGAGAAAGTGCTTCCATCAGGACATGGGCCCGTCATTCATTCACTTATTCAGTAAATATTTACCGGATGCCTTCTATCAGGCAGTCTCTGTTCTAGGTGCTGGGGATACAGCAGTGAACTAAACAGACCAAACTCTTGGTCATAAGCAGCTTTCAACCTAGCGCTCCAGGCAACTGGCTCCTTGGGAGGGAAATGCTTATAGATTCCTTTGAAATGAGAGTTTTTTGTGAAAGAGAGGGAGGCTGAAGATCTAAGTTTGAGAGTCAACATAAGATGAAAGCATTCAGTCATTTATGAAACAGAGTAGTCAAGTAACTTGACCAAGGGCACACAGCTGGTAGGTTACTTTTTCAATTACAGCTCCTGATTTACAAAAAGCCTACTGAAATATCTACTGAAATACCTGCAAGGCCACTTATCTCCGTGGTGGTTCCCTGACAAGACTGTCCAGTGATTTCTGGCCTGGAGCTCTCTCTGGGGCTGTCCTCATGTTAGTCCTTTAAGACCTAGTTCTTCTGCTTTCCTATTGGTGGTGTGAGTCACCCCATATCCTTGCAGTCTTCCCTCCCTCCCTTTTGGGTTGACAAGAATTGGTTTCTGGGGCTGGCCTGGTGGCGTAGCGGTTAAGTTCACACGCTCCACTTCAGCGGCCTGGGGTTCGCAGGTTCGGATCCCGGGTGCCGACCAATGCACTGCCTGTCAAGCCGTGCTTTGGCAGCGTCCCATATAAGGCAGAGGAAGATGGGCACAGATGTTAGCCCAGGGCCAATCTTCCTCAGCAAAAAGAGGAGGGTTAGCAACAGATGTTAGCTCAAGGCTTGTCTTCCTTACACACACACACACACAAAAGAATTGGTTTCTGTTACTTATGACCAAAATTCTCATAAACTCAAAAAGTATTCAGGTCTCTCCATGCCTCACAGGAGTGAGGGGGAGATCTGAGATGAATCCAGAGGTAGAAATATGAAGACTTTATACGTTTTAAAAAGAATGCTAAATTTTATCCAAAGAAAAACAGAAAACCACTAAATAGCTTTAAGCATGAGTGTATTAGTCAGGATTCTCCAGAGAAACAGAACCAATAGGACATGATAGATGATAGATAGATAGAAACAGATTAGATAGATAGATGATAGATAGAGATTGATTGATTGATTATAAGGAATAATCAGGCAATGAAGGAGGGTGAAAAGCCCCCAAATCTTCCAACCTGCTCTCTGCACACTGGAGACCCATGAAGCCAGTGTGTCATTCTAGTCTGAGTCTGAAGGCCTGAGAACCAGGAGCATCAATGATGTAAGTTCCATTCCAAGGGCATGAGAAGACTGATATCCCAGCTCAGCAGTCAGGCAGAGAGAGCAAACCACGTCTTTCTCAGCCTTTTTGTTCTGTTCAGGCCCTCATTGGATTGGATGAGGCCCACTCACATTAGGGAAAGCAATCTGCTTTACTCAGTCTATAGATCCAAATGCTAGTCTCATCCAGAAACACCCACACAGACACACCCAGAAATAATGTTTAACCAAATATCTGGGCACCCCGTGGCCCTGTCAAGTTGACACATAAAATGAACCATCACAATGAGGGAGACACCGAAGATGGTTTCAGAATTTCTCTTTGGAAGTATTTAGTGGAGACAATCTGATTCAAAAGGAGGGTCAGTCTTTGAGCTCAATTTGCAGAGCAAATGCTTTGTTTATTAAAGTTGTTTCTTTGCTACACCTGTGGGGATGATATTAGGAAGGAGCTAGAGGTCACCAGAATATACCCATGTGGCTATCACGAAAATGCAACTCCCAGGTTGCCTCTCTGGGGACAGTAATTGACCCCTGACCCAAAGTGTTATGCTCTGGATCTATTACCATGTCCACACTGAGGCCACACTTGCCACAGTTGCTCGCAGCCAATGACAGAGATAAGCAGCGACACTAGTGCAGACCCATTCCTGGAAGACACGGGGCATGTTGACAATTTTGACTCACGGCCTCCTCATCAGGCAGGTAGAAACTTTCTTCAAACTGCACTGCAGTCTGAGACTCTTCCTTCCCAACCTTCCTTCCTTCCTTCCCTCTCTCCTTCAGAGGGATCAGGCCAGTATCTCTGTCTGAACATGTTCCCCATCTCTTTCAGCTCCTTCTCTTTTTCCCCTGGTAAATCCCTTGCACACCTAATCCTATTTTGTCATATGCATCTCAGAGGATGCAAACTAACACAACACAAAAACATAATCAGATTGCCATTTTGGAAAGAGCTCTCTGGAGGCTGTGTGAGAATGGATCGAAGGAGTGTCTGAGTGGATCTAGGAAGACGAGGTAAGAGATAATATCAATAAGCCAGGCAAGAGTTAGCAGTGGTTTGTACGAGTGTGGTGTCAGCCCAGGTTCACATTAAGCACAACAGATACCAGATTTAATGAGGGATTTCAAGTTTCAGAGCCCTCCTGCTTACTTCTGGAGATGGGGCTCTTCACGTCCTACAAGAGTATCTCAAGATGTAAAAGAAGGAGAAAGTATATTTGGAGAGCTTCCATACCTGCAGCTAAACCACCTTGACGGGAACAAGCACTGACGCCATGGAATTTGGGATGGCGTCCCTCAGCTAGTTTTAAAATAGTCTACAATTCAGATTATGTTCAAGTTAGTAGCATTATGAGCTTTTTCAACGATAGACATTATAGCATCACTATTTATGCCACTATAATCAGAGAGGGATGAGCATTTCCACTGCTAACATTGTATTTCCAGAGCTATAAAATTTACAATTTGCTGAAACGTAGCATGTAAAGTTAGCCACAAAAATTTTCTAAATTTCCCACAAAGACTCCATCACTCTATTCTTAAAAAGCAAGAATGGAAATGTAAGTAAAAGTTAGTTTAGAATTCATTCAACTTAAAATGGTGACTTCTATTATACAATCAAACTTGGTGAATGAAAATCTTCGTGTGAAGAAGCAAGGATTTTCTATAGGTATTCCATCGGAGAGTCACTAAAAAAGTATATTTCTTGGACTTCTAGAAAACCCAATCAATTTGGGGTTTCCCATGAGATCATTTAAAAGAGTCTTTTATACAGGCCTTTATTTTCTTTCTAGGGAAAAAAAAATCCATTTGAAAAGCCATCACCATCTCTGATTCTTAAAGATAATGGAGTTGCTGAATTTAATCTCCAAAAAATGGGAAATGAGGGCAAAAATCTTGACACCCAATATCCCATACTACTGCTACTGAGATATTTCTTATTCACATCAGAGAGCGGACTTAAGAAAGTGAATCCGCTATTTCACTCTTCTTTCACATTCAAGAGGCAGCGTCTTAACTGATATTGCTGTAGTTGAATGGGCAGCAAACGTATTTTAAAGCTCACTTTCCCCGTAAATAGGAAGTCATTTGACTAAAAATTTCAGTGGTGCCTTGGTGACACAGCAAGAGAAATCTCTCAGACTCTAAGCACTAAAGCCAAGGATTCTGGAGGAAACTGGAGGGTGGTGTGGGGGCTTCCACCTGCAGGTAGAATGAGTGTTTGTCATTTCCTCAAATTCCTTAAGACCACCCACAGGCATGCAGGATGGTGAACAAAGCCTGAGGAATGGAGACTATCTTCAAAAAGTGCTTCCTGGGAGATTTAAGGGACAATAAGAAAATAATTTGTTGGTTTGCAAATCAGCTGACATGGCTTTTGATCATTCAGATGGGACAGTTCTGCCTGGAAGGGATCAATCTTTTTTTGTTCCAAAGCCTAACACAAACAGATACAAATCAAAGGAGGTATTCTTTCAATAAAGGAAATTCCAGAAAGGACGCCTAGGCTTAATTAAAATATAACCACTTGTTTCAAGGGCTCTTCTTTCCCTTGCAAAAGGAAATGCACTCTCTGAAGAAGCATTTGCCAGGACTGGTGAGATAGAATTCTTCAACAAGTAAGGATCTGTCTACATTCAGGGCAACCTCCTGGGGAAGCCTTGAAGGGAATCGTGCCTGGAGTCCCGTCTGACTTAACTCATCATCACAGTCCTTCATCACAACATAATGAGTGTTATTACTTCCTCATGTGGCCTGTGGGCTTCGTTAATTAAAGAATGGAAAGGTAAGTAGTTCCAAACTTTTGCTTTTAATTAATCAAAAGATGTGTTTTCCATCTTCAAGTTGCTGGGCAGCAAGTAAAGTATTTAGTCTGCCTTCCAATATCCAAAAGAGTTGAGTGAAAAAGCTCAGCCGCTGGTCTGAGATTGTGTAGACAACATGGCAGAGGACTGGCTGGCTTTTTCTTTTCTTTCTAAATTTTAAATCAATTGTATTGACCAGACTGCTGCCTACAATATAATAGTATTTGGAGAAAAATAAAAAGCTGTCCCAGACCATCTCATCGATATAAATAAAACCTTCTTAAAGAAAAGGTTCACGTCTTAAACTTTTGTGGATACTTGTCCCGGTCCTGGGTAATCAGGAGGCAGTCAACACAAGAACTGGAATGAACATGTATTGAGTGCCTATTATGCCAAAACTCATGTTCTTTTTGTCATATTATGCTGCCTTCCTGTTCACTTGACTTACTGAAACCTCTAGCATTAGGGTCATTCCTCCACATTAAAACATTCTCTACACTTTATATAGAAACATATTACCTGGAAGGAAAATGCATCAACCCATTAACAAGCATTGCACCTTAGCAAGGGCAGGACCTCTGAGAAAGTGCAGGGCGCTTTCCTTTTGGAGGGAAGTTAGGAAAAGCCTGGAGCGGCGGTGGCAAAAAGGTTTTACTTAGTGTGCCAGCCCTCCAAAGTTAGTGTCAGCTGCTGCCTGGAGCTCTGTTTTTGAGGAAGAGTCTGGAGGCAGAGAGTCTAAGCTCTGTAGGAAAGAGAATTGCCATATGGGTTCTTTATTAATACATTAAATAACAAGACAGTATATTTAAAGTATAGGTAAGCTAAAGTTAAATTTTATTTTTTAATAATATTGCAGTGTGAAGACTGTTGGTCTAAATTAGATTTGGAACATTAAACTGTGGGGTAGTCCTTATCTTACCTTCTTCTGCATATTGTAAGGGAATACTAGGAAGCAACATAGATGTCTAGATCACCAGAATGAGAACACCTGACCTCAGCATTCAGTGGCTGAATGACCATGAGGCAGAGAGCCACCTAATTGTTGGCCAGCTCTACCACCTAAACATCTGTTGATAGGAAGACGCTGCTCCCATGCAATCTACCAGCAGATTTTATAACAATCACAATTTCAAAGGAGTGAGGAGCATAAAAAATATTTCGAGATATCTGAAATTATAATGGGATATCAAAATATCTGTGATTTCTATTGGTGAAAAAGCCATTGATAGCGCCTAAACTTCTGAGGTTTGTCGCTATGGTGGGATTAGTAGCCTCAATTTTTCACCCCTTCCGTATTCACATTTTTCCTTGTGACTCTGTAATTCCTCTCACAAAATGTAGAGTGTACTCTCCACCCTAGGCTCTGGACTCAGCCGTGTGACTTGCTTTGACCAAAGAAACACAGGCAGAAGTGACTGTGTGCCAGTTCTGAGCTGGGCCTGAGGAACCTCATGCGTTTTCACCACTATTAATGCACTCTCCATCACCATGGGGAGAACTGCCCAGACGGGCCCACTGGTCTAAGGAGAATGAAAGACACTTGGCACAGAACTGCCTCAACAACCTACAAAGCTACAGCAAAAAGCAGAATCCACCAGCTAGCCCACTCTAGATTAGACAACCCATGAAAGCATGAGGAAGTCTGACTAAGATCAGAAGAGCTATTCCAGCTGACCTACCAATGCATGAGAAATACATGCTTCTTGTTGTATGCCACTGCATTTTGTGATTGTTATGCAGCAATAGCTGACTGATACACTGCATTTACAGTTTAAGGAAATGCTAAATTTCAATTAGATCCTGTGCAATGTAGTTAGAGGTTAATAAACATCAAGGTACAATGTTTTCTAACTCAAGTTCAGGAACCCTTCTAAAGCACAGAGAGGGCACACACAGCTTAATTTTAAGGCTCTGCTAAGATAACTGAGACTCCAGAGAGGTGTCAAAATAATATTACTGAAGCCTGAGGAAGATATCAAAGTAAATATAGCAATAATTCTAAAAAAGAAGAAATAACAGTATGGCAGCAACAACAACAAAAAACTCTAATTAATCTATGTTGTTGATATTTTATAGTAGATTTAAATTTATTCATGAAATTTTTAAAATTATTGTATGTTTTTACATTTTTGTTAAATAAATTGAATATTAAAAAAGTATAAATAATTGTAGCTATTGCTGTCCACATTAAAAATAAAAACAAACACAAAGACTCCAAGCATTAAGAATCTGTCACTACTCCTATTCCTCTGAATCTCAGCCCAGTTCTTTTCAGTCCTTCTCCCTCTGAACACTGACAGGGTGGGGTTGGGAAGACCTTCCCTCCCCAAGTCTAACACTCACCTCCTTTTTTGCTCCAGGAGGAGTGAACAGGAACAATGATTCCTTTTACTTAAAATCTTACCCCCAATTCACAAGGATATCATCTCTCTCTCATGTCCAGGAAAAGACTTACAATAGACCACAGCACAGTTTCTAAAGTCTGGGTTACCTACTTTAAACATCACGATGTGTGATGATTAGTTTCATGTGTCAACCTGACTGGCTACAGGGTTCCCAGATTAAACATTATTTCTGGGTGTATCTGGGTGTTTCTGGATGAGATTAGCATTTGAATCAGTGGACTCAGTAAAGCAGATTGTCCTCCTCAATGTGAGTGGGCACTAGCCAATTCATTGAGTACTGGAATAGAACAAAATGTGGAAGAAGGAGGAATTCATGCCATTTGCCTCTTTTCTCCCACCTTGCTGATTGAGTTGGGACATTTCATTGTATCTTCTCTGACTCTCAGACTAGGATCTACAACATAGGCTACTCTGGTTTTCAGGCCTTCAGTCTCAGACTGAATTACACCACTGGCTTTCCTGGATCTCCAACTTGCAGACAGCAAATAATGGGACTTCTTAGTTCCCATAATTGTGTGAGCCAATTCCTTACAATATACATGTATATAAATATACATATATACATATCCTACTGATTCTGTTTCACAGGAAAACCTTGACTAATATACTCTGTATGGAGCACCAACAAAAATGGTCCAGTTACCCCTACACTAAGATCAACACAGTTTCTTTTGAAGGGTAGAAAGAGCATTCTCTACCCACTCTGGGTCTTTTCTGGCTGGGCTACAAATTAAATTGACATGAGGCCGAATAGCAGAGAAAATCAAACAAAGCTTTATAACAGGTATACATGGGAGAGACCCGGAGAAACTGAGTAGCTCTCTCGACTAAATGGCCAAAGTTCTTCTCTTAAATAGACAAAGGAGGATGTTGAGGGTGGGTCAGTTATGGGAGATTACCAGAAAAGCACAGTGAGGTTATTATGCAGATATAAGGCCTTGCCTTCCACATTGACAAGTTTCTAGAGATGAGGTCATCTGCCCCTCTTCTCAGTACAGAGAAGGAGATACCTTTACAAATGGGGATTTCCCTTACAAATATACATATCTGGTAAACAGAACTTTGATAAGAATGGGCCCAACAAAGACCCTCCCAGTCTATTGATACCCAGAGTTATTCAAGGTGATGGCTCGTCCCAGGGACACGCCTTCCATCCCAAATCCCATTAGACAGTTGGGGGGGTGAAGGTCAAAGCCTCCTTCAGAGCAAGGTAAAGAGACACATCTTGAGGTGGCCAATTCTTATCCCCCACACTTTTCATTTCCATCCATTTAATCTGATGCAAAGATCAGATCTCTACATGAGCAAATGGTTGAACCAAAAGATATACATATCCTAAGAGTAATCAGCAATTTTCAGGAAGAGGACAGCTTAAATCCAAGTTTGGGGGGAAATTATCTGACTCGTCAGGGTCCCTCTACAAGCACATTCAATAATATTACCAACAGAAATTTTAACATCTTGCCCAAACTTCCATTGCTCTTACTCAAATGAAAACACTGGGAAAAAGAAAAGAAATGTCTTCTTAAAAGTATCCATGAAGTAGTGAAGGGGAAGAAAAGGATCCTCTACCCACTCTGGGTCCCTTCTGGCTGGGCTGCAAGTTAAATTAACATGAAACCAAATAGCAGGAGAAAATCAAACAAAGCTCTATAACACGTATACACGAGAGAGACCAGGGAAACCGAGTTTCTTGACAAAATGGTGGAGGTTTTCCTCTTAAACAGAAAGACAGTGGAGAATGTTGGGGGTGGGTCAGTTACGGGAGATTACCAGAAAAGCACAGTAAGGTTATTATGCAGATTTAAGGCCTCACCTTCCACACTGACAAATTTCTAGCAATGAGGTCATCCCTCCCCCCCAGTACAGAGACATCTTTACAAATAGAGATTACCCCTTATAAATGTAAATGTTTGGTCTTAGCAAGGACCCTCCCAGTCTATTGATACCCAGAGTAATCTATGATGATGGCCCATCCAGGGACAGGCCTTTCATCCCAAATCCCTTTAGACAGTTAGTGGGGGAGAAGGTCAAATCCTCCTTCAGAGAAAATAATCAAGGTAAAGAGACATATTTTGAGGTGGCCAATTCTGATCTCCCACAGTAGCAAGAAAGTAAATCATACTTAGGCCAAAAACAAAGTGAAAGTGGGAATCCAGAAAGTTAAGGAGAGCACAGTAGACCTCTTTCACCCTGAAAACATTTACCAAATCAGTTGATCTTGAGTATTAGTTGTCAAAGCCCCATAGGGCACAGGATACAGGAAACAAGTCCTAGAGCCTTCAAGGTGGACCGTGTAATGGAAAACCTTGTTCACAAAGCTAGAATCCCAAAAGCCTGCACTCTCAGTGAAAGGATAAAATATAAACAATAAGCTCCACTCCAAAACAATGAAGGGAAAATTGCCATCAAACACTGGTGTTAAATAAAGTGAAAAAAAGAAAAGAAATTCCCTTTAGAAATCATCCCTATAAGCCAGCCCTCATGTATAATTGAGCCCAAATTTATATCAACTGAATGGTCTAAAGAATCTCAAAGTAACAGGGGACCAGATTTGTACTGCCCTCAAGTATGTGATAGAAACACATTGGAAGAACCTCAGAGAATTTTATCCTAGAAAAACGGGCAGCTCTCAGTCAAAAAAAAAGAAATAGAAAACAAACAAACAAAACACGAAAAAAAGGAACTATGAACAAGAACCAAAAGAAACCACAAACAGCAGAATCAGATCCTTAATGACTTCAGATACTGGGATCACCATAAGAAATAAGCATGTTTAACATATTTCCACAAATATAAGAGAGTCTGGATAATGTGATTAAGTGGCAAGCAGATTTTAAAAAGATCAAAACAGAACTTCTAGAGGTGAAAAATACAGTAATTGAAATTAAAAATTCAATAAATGATTTCAACAGTATATAAGACATAGCTACAGAAAGAATTAATGAATTGGAAAACAGAACTGAAGAAATTATCTAAAATTCAGCCTAAAGAGAAAAGAGATAGGAGAGATGAAAAAGAGATTAAGATACATAGAAGTTAGAATGTGAAAACAATTTCCAAAACATTGAAAGAAAAGATCCTACCACTTCCTGTTATTCAGATATGTAGGCAAGATAAAAAATATTCTCAGCCATTCAAGGTCTCAGAAGAATGGTCAGGCTAAGACTCACATTGAAAAAATGTTTTGGATGAACTACTTAAAAAAGAGAGAAAAAATCCAAGAGAAGCTGTATGAGGTATATGAAGTAAAGATATTGAAATATCTTAGTTAAGAAAAAAAAGGGTATGTATTCTACTGAGGACTTAAAAGGATAAACAAATGCTTGATTTAAACTTTACAAATATTAAAAGGAATTTAAAATTTGCAAGGAAACAACCAGCACACACACTGCAAAGTGTTATATCCCAAATTTGAAAATACTGGAGACCAACATTAAGCTATTCATCAAGCCATTGATTGACTCCAGAATAAGTAAATATTATAAATTTTAACTATAAGATCAATTTATAGTATGGTAGGTAGATAGATGATAAATAGATAGATAGATATCTTGTTAGAGATTTTTGTTACTTAAAAACAGTTAAGTTTGAAGAAAAGAAAAATATATACACATAATAATCTCTAAATTTCTAGATAACATCAAAATGATGAGATCAGAAAGGCAGGGAGAGAGTTTTAAGAGCATAAGCTATATGTAGACTTCACATCTTGTTGGGGGAAGATATAGACATCTATTTTCTTGAGTAAATAGGATTCAAAGGAAACAGAAAAAGTGGAACAAATTGAAATAATAACCAAAGCAACAGAAACAGATTTAATATATCAGTAATTACAAAAAGTGTAAATGGACTAAATTGCCAGTTCAAAGACAGAAACTATCAGATTGGAGAGTTTGTGTGTGCTGTTTAGGAGAGACACATCTTATCTCCATACTAGAAAGCATAACCTGCTCTCTCTGCTCCTAATTATGCAGGCAAATACAGGCAAGTCTCTTCACCTTTCTGTACCTCGGTTTTCTCATAATTTGAAAATGGTGTATCAGTTAGGATGCGTCCATCTACAAGTAATAGAACCCCCACCCCCAAAGAGAATTTAAAAATGAGAGTGTTTATAATCATGCACAAAAGTCCCAAGATAGGAGGCACTTGAGCGTGTCTGCTTTGACCTCGAGTAGCTCCTCTCATGATCACAGATAGCTCCCACACTTTAAAGCATCCTGTGTAGACACAACCATCTTCAGCAGCAGCAAATGGCCTGTCTCCTAGGGTCTCTTTTAAAGAATAAAGAAATCTTTCTAAGAATCTTCCCGGCAGCCTTCTCATCACCTTTCATTGACTAGAATTTTATCTCATGTTCATTTCTAAACAACCCTTGCCAAGGAAATGGGAAAACAATGATCTATCAGGATTACCCCTGTTGCTCAGGGATGGGGACATGTGAAGGACTCAAGTCACATGAGGGAGGTAAACACTCAAAAAAAGTGAAGGTCTATCAGCAAGGAAAAAAAAGAGAGAAATGGTGGTTACTTAAGCTACTAACAGTGTCATTACAAATGGGGATAGGAATATCTTTCCCACAGAGTTGATACAAGGATAATACTTGAAAGTTCCTAGAAAGTATCTGCCCAAAGAATGCATTTCATGAACATCTTTCTTCTTCCATTTTCCCTTTCTTTCTCTCTTTTCTTCAGTTACAGTCTGAGCTTTTTTTCCTCTTCTCTATTTATTGGTTTAAGGGATTAAACTACAGCATGTCAACCAGCAGCCTGGGAAGAGCCCCATCGTGCTCACCCCACCCCTGGGCTGACAAACTGTAGGTTACCCCCAAAAGCCACAAGGCTAATATCCAGCTGCCTTCTGGGCATTCCAGCTGGGAGAACGTTTAAATAGCATAGAAGCCTAATCAGCAGCAGCCTGGTCCTCATGAGCATTCTTTACACTGCTGCTCAAATAGTCATCCTGTACAGTCAATTTGGGTGCAGGTTTTGATAACTGCAGTTTTTCTGTGTTTAGTCATCATCATAATTGACACTTGAACATTTTGTAGGTTTGTTCTATGATTAAAGTGACTACACATGCAGTTAGCTCAGAGTTTCAGATTAGAGCCCTGTAATTCACACACACACACACACACATAATTTTAAGGAGAGAATGGCATAGTTAACACTGTGAAATAATTATTTCAAATATTAGGTATATCAAACTACAGCAAAGGAAAGAATCTTATTATTTCCCTTTGCCTGGTGGACTTCTGTAAACTAGCTGTATAGATTTGGGAAGTTGGTTTTACTAACATAATAATAACAAATAATAGTTACCATTTATTGAAAGCTTGCCAGAAGCAAATACTCTGCTATGCGCTTGACATTTATTAATTAATTGTAAAGTAATTTAATTTAAGTGAATTTATTTAACTGAAATGAAGAAACTGAGACACCAGGATTAAGTAATGTTAAAACCAGTGTTAAAACCAGAATTCAAACCCAAACAGTCACTCCAAAGCCTACTCT
Organism: Tapirus indicus; assembly: GCA_031878705.1. Taxonomy (NCBI): domain Eukaryota; kingdom Metazoa; phylum Chordata; class Mammalia; order Perissodactyla; family Tapiridae; genus Tapirus; species Tapirus indicus. Next base: position 149,621,406 of record CM062918.1, on the reverse strand, counting down.
CTTAACCACGTTCTAATGAAAACCCTATTGTTGATGAAAGCTTGAGTTAGGTTTGCTAATACTCCCAACATAAAGTGAAGTAACTGGTGTAGATCTAATAAAGGCACACCCAACCTCTTTTTCCCTCCTGCACTGGCCACAGCTGGAGAAATATTTAGTATCTTTCACCCCTGTCATGACCTGCTCTCTCCACCCTTCCTTCTCTTTCCCTGACTCCAGCTCAATTCACCATTTTTAGAGTGCATGCTCACACACACACATACACACACACAAAGTACTGTCCCACTTTGACCCGATAGCTCCTGCTCAAAGCTTACCTCACATCTCTTGTATCCTTTGGCCCGACCATCCTCTCTTAGCATTCAGCCTGGTGGGGATGAAGCCTCCAAGTTGACTGCTGGGTCGGATGTAGTACAGGGGATTCACTTTTCAAGAGATAGCTGCTAGAAAGGGAAGCGTACTTATCCCACCCTTCCAAACTAGAGCGGAGCTGAGTTAATGTTTGGCTATATTAACTTCAGGGAGCTAGGAACTTGGTGTGGGATTCTGTTCCCACCTCCACCACCATCCTGATGTCTTAGCATTACTTTCTCCATTTTTCCAACCTAGAATGTGTCCCTACCTCTTCTCTATTCATGCCCTTTCTTCACTTTCAAACTGTGCACAATATTTAATTTCTCCAGGAAAATTGAAAAGATGAACTTAGATATTGTACTGAATTAAGGGGCAGGGAAGGAACAGAACTTCAAGAGCCCCTTTAGAGACTTATATCACCGAGTCCCTGATGTATACAATTATAGGCTATCCCAAGTAACAAAATCATTAAAATGGGCCACCTTATCACACAACCCTATCCCCTAACACTGTCTTACTGCACCATGCATCACTCACTTAAATAAAGCAAGGGCTATTCTAAACAGTTCTGGGTGTAGCAGTACATTTTAAAAAATTAATCATCTCAGTACTTTCTATACTGAAAAGACACTACTGAACTATGGATATAGGTGAACGAGTTTGTAGTTGCTGGTAGAACTAAGTTGGTCTGCAGAAGAAAGACCAGTTGTGGGGCAGAGAGAAGGTGCTATAGATCCCAGTTTAGAGGAAACCAGAGCAGAAATACTAGATGAGGCCAGGAGGAAGAGCAGAGATGAACCCCTATTAGACTTGAGGGCTGGAGAGACCGAAAAAGAGGAAGGTGCAAAGGGACTTTTTGACGCGAAGTCATATTAGAGTGAAATAATTTGAAATGAAATAACAATGAACTGTGCAATGTCAATTACCCTCATCCCTTAAGTAATATTGCTGGCTTGTGTTTTGATAGTAGAAAATTCTTTAAGATGATTACAAAGTGTTGATATCTGCTTCCAAGTCAAAAGAGGGTGAAAACAGAGACAAAACTCAGGGACAGATGATGTATCGGTTACATGTGTAATAACAAGATAATAACTTTCATCTCTTTGAAGATTAATCTTCCATTCCCTACTTGACATTCATTTCCTTCCATCTATCTCCGCTACATCTTTATTCTCTCTTTATTTTAGCAACAATCACACTTAAGGACAATTTATTTATTTGTGTGTGCCATTCTTTTCCCCACCCACATAAACATGCATTTGTGCACACCCACACTTAAACGTGATTCTGAGCTTCTTGAGGATAAGAAAATTGTCTTATTAATTTTGGTGTGCTGAATCCCCAGCATCTTGCTTGGAACAGAGTAGACATTCAAAGTATATTTCCTCAAAAATACAAAAAAAAAAAATTTTAAAGAAAGAAAGAAACAGAATTTGAATAAAGCTTTTAACCCTATACAAAGGATTTCTACAACCAGATGGACTGATCTCGAATATGCTTTTGTCACTCATGTTTAATGTAATTACCTGCATTTGTATGATCTCCCGTTTAATCATTTTGGGGCAAGAAAAACACCTTCTGTATTTATAATGCTTTTCAAGCCTACAAACACAATAATCAGTCTGAAAATCTTGCAAACCAATTCCAAATATGACTACAAATGTGTTTGACCCTCCAGATCAGGAAAAATCATACATTTCACTAAAGCATCGCTGAAACAGATTTCAGAATCCAAAGAGAACTGTATGGGAATGGTTGAGACTGTAAGCTGTCCCTCTGTATATATTCACCTTTCTTCATGTTAGTGCGAGAGCATACCACCACCACCACCACCAAGTTAGCACCACCTCTACTTAGACACTACAGCCCCCACATGCCTTGCAGCTAGTTGCGGCCATCTCGCCATATTATCACTAGCATAATACGAGTAGAAGGGATGTGTGCAACTTCCGGATCATTTTCTTATAAGGAAAATGCTTGATCCTGCTTCCTCTTTCTCCCTTCCCTCTAAATAGAATGAAATGATATGGAGCAAAGAAGCAAGATTCCACCATGAAGCCAAGCGAAATATCTCAGAGCAGAGATTTTAACCTATTTTGCGCTGTGGACCTCTTAGGCAATCTGGTAAAACCTATGGAACGCTTCTCAGAATGCATAAAATGCATAAAATAAAACGCACAAGGTTAAAAAGGAAAATATATTGAAATACATTTCTCAAAATTATGTTTAAAAGTTTTAATGTAATAAGTATATGTTTATTAACCTATTAAATAGCAAGCTCTAGAGGCAGAACTACTGTTAATAGTGACGTGGTATTATATTATAAGATATTTGCAACAGATGAATATGATATAAAATCATCTGTAATATCTATTGGTAGAAAATTCATAAGTACTGCTAATATCATTGTTGTTCGTTACCTACACTCAGAAGTGAAAGAAATACTAAACACTATTTAGACGTGAGTGAAAATAAAGATTTCACATTTTTCCATCCAAATTCAACAGACTCCCTAAATTCTATCATGGTCTCCCCAGGGTCCATGCATCTAACGTTAAAACCCTTGCTCTGGGGAATGGTGGAGAAATAAGATAAAGGATGATCTTGTGGAGCAGAGCCACCTACTTGCCATGGATTGCCAACCTACCTCTTGACTGTTACATGAGAAAAAAACAAACTTCTATCTTATTAAAGCTACTGTATTTTAGAGTCTTTCTGTTACAGCAGCTTAGTCTGTACTCGAATAGAGTGGATGATCATAGTCCCTCAGAAACTGTCCTTTATTGAGGCCAGATATCTTGAAAGTCTAAAGAATTCAGTTTTCTGCTGCTGGGGAAAAAATGAGTAAAGAAACCAGGAGGGGTAGAGAGAAGAGGCTCCCAGAGCAGCAGTCGCTCATCACTTAGGTTATGAATGCTTACTCAGAGGGACGTTCTCACCGTGACAACTCTTTAGTCGATACTGCCAGTTTCCTGGGGCCTCTGAAAAACACAACCTCAGTTATTTCATCTCAGAGACGTTTGGATGCCTCCTGTGTTTGAAGTGGCTGGAACTACATCAAACAACAGTGATAAAGAATGCTTCTGAAGGATTTAGTCTAACTGGCTCTTAGTATTTCTGAGGAAGGACAGAAAAAAAGGAAAGCTTCCTCCAGCCATAACTGTGATTGCTCACAAGTTTTCCATTTGCTATACAAATTTAAATCTCAGCCCATTATACGAAACCAAATTAAGGCAGGAAACACTGGACCTGAACAATTCTTTGTCATTCTCCAGAAAGGGCTTATACAAAAGAACTGAAGACACAAGTCAACAATGTTTTACTTGTTATTAAAAGATCACCAGAAAACCAGGCGTGAGAGGATCCTGGACAGGTTTTCATCACGCTGTTTGGCAGACCTCCCTCTCAAGTCCCAGAGGAACAACTGGTTTTGGGTAAAAAGGTTACAAAAGATTAAAGTCAGAGCTACAGCAAGGTAGAGTGTTTTGCAAACGCCACATACCATTCTAAGTCAAAGGAACACAGATAGGAAAGGTAGCATTGAGTTCAGACTTTTTCTAGAAGACTACGAAAAGTTCTGTCCTCTTTGTTTTAAGATAGATGCTGAAAACTCAAGGAGGAGACATAAAAATCATATCAAGTTTGTATAAAGTGGGCATTATTTCTTTCTTAAATGTTTGGGGGAATTCACAGTAAAGTCATCTTGGCCTGGGATTTTCTTTTGTGGAAAGGTTTTTCATTTTGAATATAATTTCCTTAACAGATATAGGGCTTAGAAATTTTCTATTTCTTTTTTGTTAAATTTGTTAATTTGCATTTTTCAAGGAGTTTGTTCACTTCATCTAAGTCATTGAATTTAAGGACATACATTGACCATAATATTCCCTTGTTATCATTTTAATGTCTGTAGGATCTCTAATAATGCCCCTCTTTCACTCCGAACATTGGTAATTTGTGTTTTCTCTCTTTTGTTTTGATCAGTATTGTTAAAGATTTATACATTTCATCAATGGTTTCAATGAACCAACTTTTGGCTTTGTTGACACTCTTCATTTCTCTATGTCATTGATTTCTGCTCTTTATTATTTTCTTCTTTCTACTTACTTTGTATTTAATTTGCCTTTTCTTTTAGTAGCTCCTTAAGGTGGAAGATGAGAGCATTGATTTTAAACCTTTTTTAATTTTTTAATGCAAGCCTTTAAAAATATAAGTATTTCTCACCACTGTTATGGAAACCAAAGTGGGTTTGCCTCCCGGCGAGTTAAATCAGACTCTCCACCAGAAGTAGTTGTCACACAAAGTAAAGTATATTTGCAGCAAATAGGAGACCATGCAGAATCATTTCCAAAGTCATGACTCTCCAAACAAAGGGAAGCAGGAACTTTTATTTCAGATGGGGAATGGATATTCAAAGGGAGAGGCGGGTATTCACTTGTGCAGGCTCAGTTGGAAAACACACTTCCACACACACTGCAGGTCACGGTCATGAGGCCTAAGCTCCTCCTGGAGAGATCTTAGCACTAAAAATGAGGCAAAGGTCATGCGCATAGCTCCTGTGGTGAGGCTTGGTCTGGTTCAGGGTGATTGGTGATTGCATCTCCTTAACATAACAAATGGGAAAAAAACAATTTGGAAAAGAAGTTAAAGCTTTCAAACCCACCCTTGAGTTCCTTGGGGCAATTAGTCGGTCACACTACTTTATTTAACCCCACAAATTCTGATAATTGTTTTCCTTATAATTCAGTTAAAATATTTTCTCCTTTTCCTGTGATTCCTTCTTTGAATCATGTTATTTAATTTCCACATATTTGGGGATTTTTCTTAACATCTTTTTGTTATTGTTTTCTGTTGTGCTCCAAGAACATACTCTGTACAAGTTCTGTCTTCTGAATTCTGTTGAGACTTCTTTCTATGGTTCAGCATGAGTTCTGTCTTGGTAAATAGTCTAAGTGCACCTGAAAAGAATGAGTATTCTGCAGTACTTTGGTGTATTGTTACGTAAATGTCAATCAAGTTGATATGGTTGATAGGGTGGTTCAGGTTCTCTACAGCCTATCTAGTTTTTTTGTCTACTTACTCTATCAATTTCTGAGAGAGGAGTGTATTAAGATCTCCAACTAAAATTGTGGCTTTGTCTGTTTCTCCCTTTATTTCTATCCATTTTTGCTTCCTATATTTTGAGGTTCACACACATTTAGAATTATGTGTCCTCTTGATGACTTTCCCTTTTACCGTTATGAAATGTCCTTCTTTCACTTGGTAATGTTTCTTGCCTTAAAGTCTACTTTATCTGATGTTAATGTGGATACATCCGTTGTCTGTCTTCAGGTTCACTGATCTTCATTTCTGCAGTGTTCAATCTAATGTGAAGCCCATCTAATGAGTGTGTGATTCAGACACTATGTTTTTCAGTTCTAGAATTTCTATTTTGTTCTTTTTCAGAGTTTTCCATATCTCTGAAATACCCAATATTTTCACCCATTATATCCATGTTTTCCTGTAAATTTTAAAAACACATATGTAGTAGTTATTTTAAAGTTCTGTCTATTAATTCTAATAACTGGGTAATCAATGGGTCTGTTTCTATTGACTATCTTTTCTTTCAATTATAGATCCCATTTTCCTTTTTCTTAGCATGCTTCATAATTCTCTTATTATATTCCAGACATTGTGTATAAAAAGAACAGTGATGACTGAAGTATAATATTTAGTTTTGTTTTACTTTATTTTGTTTCCCAGCAAACACAAGCCCTTTTCTCTGACAGTGTGAGGAGCTGGTTGTTCACATTTCTTTTAGAGTCAAGCTGAGCTGGGTCTGGTTACTGTTTTAATTAGATTGGAATCACCTGTGATTAGCCCAACCTCCAACCTCCTGAGTCATAGTCTTTTGTATGTTTGCAGTAGCTGAGCTGTGAAAAGATTGGCTGCAGTTTCAGATATTTTTGGAATATTTTGAATTTTAGATTCATCTCCAGGCAGGGATCTGGAATCCAAACACCACAGGAAGACATAGGACTAAGCAATTTCTCTCTGATTCCCAGCCCTCCCTCCACTGTTACTTTCTTAGCAAAACTCATGGTGGGGGAGGGTCAGGGGAGAGGGAAGAATTGCTGATCCCAGTAATCTGTCCCAGCATTTGGGGCTTTTCAGACTTTAATTTATCCTGACAGCCCCACTTGGTCCAAGGACCAGCTCATTGCCCTTTGACCCTGTAAAGTTCCTCTCTTTATCAGACCTACCCATAGCCAGATGAGGAACCAGCCCCAGACATAGAAGCTACCTCGGCTCTCTGCTCACTTCTAGAAGATTTTTTCTCTCTGGAATTCAGTTAATCAAGGATTCCTTGTACGAACACCACTCCTCCCTGGCCCCATAGAAAACTATTTTTTTCTAGATTTTTCCTGTTGTTTCAATGGGAGAGAAGGTCTTTCATGTCCTTTTCTATTCACCCTAGAAGCAGAAATCCCCACATAGCCTGAGTTCTTGACCATTATATTAAATTGTTTCCCAAACATGAAAAACTAAAAGATTGGAAAATCAGATTTGTTAAGGACAACAAAGGGAATAAAATATATTCACGAGAGATGGTTGAAGGACTAGTGAATTAGAAGTTTGGGTAGGTGTTAGTACTTTAAGCACAAACAAGAAGTACTATATGAATTATTTTGATTTTATTATCCAAAAAGTCCTCTTGGCCTACCAAACATGCATCTATCCTACCATGGGGAGCAATTCCACCCACAGCTTTCCATGAGTCCACATAGCCATTTTCTTTCTGTAGTATTCTAACCCAGTTTAATAGGTTAACTTGTAGATGGCACTAATCTGCTTTCTTAACTAGAAAAAAAATAGTTTTATATAAATTCTACCCTGTTTTCTGAAATTTTTCTCCAATTAAGATTCTGGTAATGAACTTCAATAAAAGGCTTTGGCATAGTATTGTGACTGGCAATTTTGACACACAAAAATAATATTTTCATGTCTTTATAGTCACCTATACTCTTCCAAAGGTGTATTAGTCTGCTAGGGCTGCCATAATAAAATACCACAAATGGTGGTTTAAACAACAGAAACTTATTTTCTCACAGATCTGGAAACTGGAAGTCCAAGATCAAGATTCCAGACAATATAGTTTCTGATGAGGACTTTGCCTTGCAGACAGCCACCTTCTCACTATGTCCTCACATGGCCTTTCTTCCATGTGTGTTCATGGGCAGACAGAGCAAGTTTTCTGGTGTCTCTTCTTATAAGGACACAAATCCTATGGGATCAGGGCCCCACCCTTATGACCTCATTTAACCTTAGTTGCTCCCTTAAAGGCCCCATCTCCAAATTCAGCCACACTGAGGGTTAGGGATTCAACATATAAATTTGGGGGGGACACAAACATTCAGTCCATAAGAAAAGGTATTTGGATAGTACATTGTTTGGTTCTTGATTAATTCCTTTCCCATGTTTTTTTCTGTAATCTTTCTCTTTCTCTCTTTCATACAGCACCCACACTCACATATCTGTTCACACAGTGTTTTACAGAAGATTTCTATCATTAAGATAACTAAAGTTTAAGAGCAGAGGCCAACCACATTATAATATATGAAAAGTCAAGAGGTGGTTTGTGGCGTACACTTTCATCTCAGGAAACATAGATTTATGCTGTTTTAGAAATGACTTGCGGTTCAATTACTATAAAACAGAATTTTGACAGAAAGCTTTCTTTTTGCCCTAAAATATACTATGGGTCAGTTCAGTCCAGGGGAAACAAAATTACTAACTCTCTCCATGAACGTAATTCATCCTGCTCCTGAAAGATAGGGTCTCATCAAATATTCCTGGAACATCCTCCATATTAATTCTAACCCATTTTAACAAAGCAATATTTTTGCCAAAACCCCAGGAGAAGTTGTGAAATAAGAAAAATCTGCCTTCAGTGTCACCTGCCTTCCCATCTTGCACTGCCCTCTACTCTGCTTTAGCGGGTAAGAGTCTAGCAAGAGAGTGTGATATGTGGCAAAGAGTGTTCACTTTGGAAACAGATGTGGGTTAGAATTCTTGTCACTTATTAACTGTGTGACCTTAGACAAGGTATTTAAGCCTTCAATCCCCCAGTTTCCTCATTCACTGATCAAATACTTATTGAGCAATAATTATATGTTAGACAGTCTACCAGGCACTGAAGCTATAACAATGAAAGTCCCTATTATCCCAGAGCTCAAAAGGGAGATAGTAACACGAACTTCGGGAGATTTTCTTTTTAAGGATTAAATAAAAGCTTCTCAGTTTCAACTGCACATTAGAATCCCCCAGGCAGCTTTTAAAAAACACTCATGCCTATAGCCACCTACCCCTTCTAGGACCAGTTACTTCAGAATCTCTGCCGCAGAGACCTAGATGCTGATATTTCTTTCAAGTTTCCCAGGGGGTGCTAATGTGCAACCAGAGTAGAAAACCACTGAATTCCATGAAGCTATGGCACAGAGTAAGAAGTCAATAAATTGTAGAATAACCTTTAAAAACTCAAGGTATACAGGATGTAAACAAATTCAAAGTAACAGCATTGGACTGGAAAATAAAATTGAAACTAATACAGATCTTTTACTCAGTTAAAAATACCAGAGAGGGAAGAGAGAGCAATAGAAGAGGTCAAAAAGTTCCCAGGATACAGTCAACTAATATTTGATAAGGGAGCCAAAATACTCAATGGAGGAAAGACAGTCTCTTCAATAAATGGTGCTGGGAAAATTGGAAATTTATATGCAAAAGAATGAAAATAGACCCCTATCTTACACCACTCACAAAAATCAACTCAAAATGGATTAAAGACTCAAATGTAAGACCTGAAACCATAAAACCCCTAGAAGAAGAAAGCATAAGGTAAAATCTCCTTGACATTGTCTTTGCAATAATTTTTTGGATGACACCTAAAGCACAAGCAACAAAATAAAATAAAAAAATAAGTGGGACTACATCAAACTAAAAAGTTTCCGCACAGCAGAAGAAACCATCAACAAAGTGAAAAGACAACCTATGGAATGGGAAGAAATATTTGCAAACCATACATCTGATAAGCGGTTAATGTCCAAAATATATAAGGAATTCATACAATTCAATAGCAAAAACAAACAAAAAAAAACAATTTAAAAATGGGCAACGTACCTGAATAGACATTTTTCCAAAGAAGATATTCAATGAACAACAGATACACGAACAGGTGCTCAACATCACTCATCATCAGAGAAATGCAAGTCAAAGCCACAATGAGATGTCACCTCACACCTGTTACGATGGCTATTATCAGAAAGACAAGAGATAGCAGGTGCTGGTGAGGGCGTGGAGAAAAGGGGACCCTTGTGCACTGTTGGTGGCAATGTAATTTAGTACAGCCACTATGGAAAACAGTATGGTGGTTCCTCAAACAATTAGAAATACCATATGATCCAGCAATTCCATTTCTGGGTATGTATCCAAAGGAAATGAAATCACTATTGCAAAGAGATATCTGCACCCCTATGGTAATTGCAGCATTATTCACAATAGCCAAGACATCAGAACAACTTAAGTGTCCATCAGTGGATGAATGGATAAAGAATATGTGGTATACATATACAATGGAATATTATTCAGCCATAAAAAAGAAGGAAATCCTGCCATTTGCAACAATGCTGATGGACCTTGAGGGCATTATGCTAAGTGAAATAAGTCAGACAGAGAAAGACAAATACTGTATGATCTCACTTATATGTGGAATTTTAAAAAATGAACTCACAGAAACAGAGAATATATTGGTAGTTGCCAGGGGCAAGGGTAGTGAGATGGATGAAATGGGTGAAGATGGTCAAAAGGTACAAAATTCCAGTTTTAAGATGAATGAGTCCTGGGGATGTAAGGTACAGCATGGTGATTCTAGTTAACAATACTGTATTGTATATTTGAAAGTTGCTAAGAGAGTAAATCTTAAAAGTTCTTATCACAAGAAAAAAATTGTAACTATGTGAGGTAATGGATGTTAACTAAATTTATTGTTGTGGTCATTTTGCAATATATACAAATATCAAATCATCATGTTCACCTTAAATGCATACAATGTTATATGTCAGTTATATCTCAATAGAACTGGGGGGAAGAAAACGGTTCTAGGATGGAGGTGGGAAGTGGGGCACAGTTCATGTGGGAGTCTTGTGATCTGACACATTTCATCTCACTGTGGCTGCTGTTTTGGGAATACACTGGGCCAGAAGCTGGGAGACCCGCTAGGAGGCTCGTGCAGTGATCCGGGTGGGAGCTGATGGTGGCCTGCACCAGGGTGGCAGCTGGGAAGACAGTGAGAATTAGTCAGATGGCGACATCTCTTGAAGGGAGAAATAACAGGATTTGCTGGCACATTGGATGTAACGTGTGAGAGGAGAAGAGTCAAAGATGACTCCAGGAATTTTGGACTGAGCCAATGGAAGAATTCAGTGGCCATTAACTGAGATGGGGAAGTCACGTAACTGTTATAATTAGTGAGAATACTATTCCCATACGGAGGAAAAATAATCAATAGATTAATTCTAATTCACACAAAGTGTTAGTGACTAACTTTTCTTCTCCTGTTTATTAATAAACATTATTGCATCTACGATGTGCTAGGCTTTGCAGGAGGTACTCGGAGTCCAAAGATGTAGTGACTTGACCCAAGAGATTTAAAGAGACAGAATGAAACCTGAATGGGGACTGGGAGACATCGAAGAAAACTGCCTTTGGGGAGATTTACTTCAAGGCAAGGAATCTTGCTCTAAGTTTCAAAAACTTGTTAAGTAACCACCGTCTTCCTAGCTGTGTGGTCTTGGCACATTTCAATTTTCTGGACCACAGTTTTCTGGTTAATCTATCAAGGATAATGGATATTCAGTAATTACTCATTTCTTCCCTCTCCAATACGTGCACATCGTAAATTGCTCCAAGTATAAAATTCAGGGAGATCCTGCCTCGTTTGTCTGCGAAGGAAATGATGGAAATTCAGTTTGACTCCCCCAGATACTCTGTGTGGATGATTCGACACTTGAGTACTTCCGAGAAGTCTCTTCTGAGACGGGAACTATGTCCCTGCCCCCCACCTTGGTCGCTGGCCGGGGTCCTGCTCCAAGGTCGTACATCAAGTCCACTGCAAAAGCGGAGGCCCCCAACATTTGCGGCACTGAGGGCTGGGTGCAGCTCTGGCTTTAGACATTCACAAACAAAAAGAATATTTGCTGCCAGATCCCTGTGTCAAGACACAGCCGTGAGCTGAAGGAGTGGGCCTCTGTGTGGGGCAGCGGGCGCGTACACTCCCTGAGCGCCCAGGCCCCATCGAAGCCTGAACGAGGCATCCAGGGTTTAGCCAGAGTTGCCCGATTCCTCCTTCGCTCCATGGTGCGGAAGGGCACCCAGATCCTTGTGAGCCTCAGAAGAGCAGGGTCTCCTGCAGCCCCCATGACAGCTGGGGGCGGCACCTCCACCTCCAGGCAGACCCAGAGACCCACCTGCAGCCCCCAAGTCAAAGCTGGGGGTCTGTTTAAATAACACCCTCCTCCCAGGGCCTAATCATAGTGGTTGCCCCCAGGAGCAGAGGGACTAGTGTGGGATTCTTTCCTGCATTTCAACGAGATCGAGCATCTACCACGTGCCTGCAGCTGTTTCAGGTCCTGGAGATACCTGGAGAACAAAACATGCAGAAACCTCACCCTCATGGAGCTAATTTTCTATGGGGGCACACAGACAATAGATTACATGCATTTTTAAATGCTGTAAAGGTTAGACAGTTATAAATACTAAGTGATAAATGTCTGTCACACAACAGTGCACCTGCCTGTTTCCTTATCTGTCTCTTTTCACTAGAAGAGGAGCAACGTGAAGGCAAGACTCAACCTTGATCCTGACTCAGGGCCTTTGCACTTACTGTTCCCTCAGCCAGAATACTTGTCCCCACACTTCACATAGCCCTTTCCCTCACTTCACCAAAGTCTCTGCTAAGATGGGGCTCCCACAGAGAAGCGTCCTCTGGTCAATCTATCCAGAGGCACCTTCCACCCAGGTCACTAGCCCCTTCCTCGGCCTTATTTTTCCTTATAGCACCTACCACTGCTCTACATTACAGTATAGATGTATTGGCTTACTGTCTATCTCCCCAGGGCAGAGTCTGCTCCTGGGGGGAGCAGGCCTTTTCTCTCTGGTTTCTCGTGGACCCCAGCACCTAGAGTAACGCCTGGCACAGAGCGGGGCAATTTGCTGACTGGCTGAAGGACTGAATGCTTTGCCTAACCACAAGTCTTGCAGGGTACCAATCAATGTTCTAAGGAGCACGTGTGTACATGTGTGCGTGTGCACAACAAATGAAATGATGACCTGTGTGGGGCCACTCACAGCATAGCCACACAACAATCGCAGGAGAAAGATGAGTGGAGGCAGCATGACCGGTCTGGACTGCAGGGGCTGGGGGTGAGACCAGAACGTGGGAGGCTCTGCTCTGACCCACGTGGAAGGGGAGGAAGGAGAGGAGAGGGCACGGCCTTGGCCTGAAGACATTCTTGCTTCCTTTGCTTCCTACGGCCAGGACTTAGGATATAAAGGGGGATGGAGAAGACCAGAGTGGACACGTGTATGTTGAGGTGAGACCCTGGATCTGACACCAGTTGGATGTTCCAGGCAGGGAAGAAACAGGCTCACCAAACAAGGGTTGCTCTGGGTCTCCAGCTTTCCTCCGGGTCAAACCCGATGTTGACTCATTCAGAACTAGGACGTCCGCTCGCCTCTGCTCTGCTCTGCACACCGGCCTCAGGGTCGCCCAGAACCTCACGGAGGGCAGGACTCGGCCTGGGGCTCCCCAAAGACTGCGGAGGAAGAACTTCCTTTTATCTTTTTGGTCATTAAAAAACCAACACAGGTTCATTTGTACATATTTTAAAAAACACAGAACAGAATTTTCTTTTAAAAAATTGCTCATAATCTACCACCCAGGAATACCACTGTTTACATTTTGGTGTATTTCCTTCAAGTCTTTGTTTTTAGACAATTAGGATCATATTGAATATATAATTTTCAATTCTGCTTTTTTCATTTAATTTTCTCTCCCAAGCTGTTTCTCACACCACTATAAATCCTTCAGAAGCTTCAGCGTCGTCGCTGCGGAAGAGTCTATCGTGTATTAATTCGTCCTATTGTTGCACGATGACTGTCCTTGAGGTTTTGAATGGTCTGGGCTCTGTGCTGAGACGAGGCCGGGGTGGAGCGGAAGGCGCCAGGACTGGCAGCGCCACCCTCCCGACTGGGAACCTGGGACCCGGGAGACAGGCTGACGGTGGGGGCTCGGGGACACGGAGACGCCGTCTTGGAATCTCACCACGTGGGGCTTCAGTATCTGCTAAAATCGATCTTGATCTGCTATTTGGAGACTCCAGTCGGATCTAGGAGTGAAACAGGTACAAAGAGAGGTGTAAAAAGTGCCAGCGATGAGAGGGTGGCAAGGGGAGCGGGGAAGCCATAGTACAGCCACCCTGAGGGACACCAACCAGAGTTGGGACAAAATTTTCACTTCTCTAGTAGTTTGAGGCACTGCACCAGCTTCAACTCGGGAGGCACTCTGCGCGTGTGAGGACTAGTTTGGATTTTGTATGCCCTGGGAGCACTCGGGCGCCACGGTGGGAGAGCCCCACGCGGCTACCTCCATGGGCAGCGGTCGGCCCAAGGTGGCCTAAAGCTCTTCTCTCTCGTCGTCATGCTTTGCCGGTTAATAGTAGTAGGATCTCCTGCACTGTTGTGTGGGGTTTTTGTTTTGTGTTAAAAGCTTGTTTTAGCCGAGCCTGTGGCTCTTTTTGTACAGCCTGGGAGCTAAGAATGATTTTTACCTTTTTAAAGGGTTTTAAAGAAAAAAAAAGACATACATATATCAAATCATCACTTGTACACTTTAAAATGTCTTACAATTTTATTTGTCAATTATCCCTCAATAAAGCTGAAAAATAAATAAACAGCATTTTTTGGAAAAAGAAAAAGAAGCAGAAGAACACAAGATAGAGAGCACACGTGCCCCACAAAGCCTAAAGTAGTTGCCATCTGGTGCTTTACAGAAAAGGCTTCCTGGTCCTCAAGCTAGGGGATAAATAAACTCCAAATTTCAGTGGCTGTGCACAATACAGGTTTTTTTCCTTGCTATGTAGTAGTCCAATGTCAGTGTCCCTGGTTGACAGGAGGCTTCACTCCACATAGTGATTCAGGGATCCAGGCTTCTTGTGGCCCCACCAGCCCCTAAAGCATCCAGTGGAATCCTGGAGAAAAGTACATTGGAAAATGGACATCTGCTTCTTAAAACCTCAGCCCAGAAGTAACAAGTACTGGCTGTCACTTATATTGGCAGAAGCAGTCACATGGTCACACATGGGGCAAAGGGGCTGGGAAAGGCAGCCTGTGTGGGCACCACCTTCCGCACTGCATGTCAGAGCTCAGGCCTTCCCTGTAAAAGGGGAAGAACATACGCTTGGTGGACAGAGACATTCCTTTGCCAAGGCTCAATTACACATATGGATAGACTTTGTTAATTTTCAAAGTAACTATGCATTAATAATTTCAATGGACATTCCATTTTTTACCTACACGAAGTCTGCCTGCAAGGAGTTTTTCAGAAACAAATCACTCTCATACGGCCGGGGAGGGGGCTGTAACTTATTGCAGTTACCAGAAATCAGACAAGTTAACACTTGTCAACACAAGTCAACACTGAAAAAAGTCACAGAGCCAGAAGATGCCTCAACAGTCTCTGTGATCTTCCCACTTCTCCAAACAAGGTCTCACCTGCAGCTCTCCCAAATGAGACACTCCCACTCTTTTTAATTATGAGAGTAGAAAATGAAAAAGAAACCCCCCAAATGGGTTGATGCAACTCTAATATCACACTGCAGCTCTGCACAACTCTTCTCTTACACAAACTACAATTAGCAAAAGTGTTTGCCCAATGCTTGGGTGAAACCATAGTGCCCTGTGTGCATAGAATCTTTTAGACTAAACAAGGCACACTGTTCCAGAAGTAGATAGCTGGAAAAGCCTTTTATTCCCCTACAGCTATGGATCATAATACCTTCATGCTTGTGCTGCAAACCCTCTTTCCCTACATGTGGTTATGACTTAAACAGCCCCTGGTTACTGGAGGGGATCACAACAGGAGGGTCCTTCTCTCTGCTAGAGATGAACGAGGACTGCGCATGAAAGCCTGCAGATCCATTCAGCGTGCTCTCGGTGCTGGGAAGTCATTGGGTTATTTAAGCGCAGGAAGGATGTGTCAGAAACTTTCAGGTTGAAAAGATCAGACGCATTTGCACATGCCCTCACGTGACTGCATTTCACGGTAAAGATACAAGGGAGGTAAAGAACTCTGCAAGCTATTCCCGCCCGGAGTCCTGCACAGTGACAGTCAAGTCTTCTGCAGGGTGTGAATTCAAAACACTCAGAGAGGCAGCAGTCTAAATTGATAATGAGAGAGAGAGAGAAGAGGAAACTGAGTCATGAGGAAAGTAGAGTGGGAGGAGTAGTATGTCAGAGAAGCTTAAGTCTGAGGGTCTGTGTTCTAGAACCACTGCTGGGTCTGCTTCTAGAGTGGCTATTATGTCTTGAGAGGGCTGAACAAGGCTTTACAGAGAAGACTGAAAAATATACATGAATAATGGTGTTTTACAAATGCAAGTTTTTTTTTCTTATATTAATATATTAATTTGAACCCTGTCGTGACATCCCCCTACTACTGTTTTATTGCAATTGCTGTGATATTCATTTTTATTCAGGTAGCATTTTAATATGGTAAAGTCTTAAAAAGATATAGATTTCTATTGATTTTTTAATTTTCTAATTGTGACACCAATACATTGTCATGGGAAAAATTAAAACTCTAGAAAAGGTTATAAAGAAGAAGGCAAAACTCTGCAGACCCACCCACTACCCTACCCCCCTCATCCTTATTCCGCAGAGGCAGTCACCACACTCAGTTTCTTGGGAAGGCTATCAGAAATGTTTTCTGTGTATTGATGTTCATTTTAACCTAATTTCCCTAGATAAAACTGTGGTTTGGTCAGTCCTGGGATGTCCTTGTGACCTCCTGCCTTCAGTATGCTTTCAGCCAGCAGACATAATCTAAAGGTCCCAGTTCTCCCAGAACAGCATCCTCTACCATGTTGGCCTTAGGCAAAATTGCAATGTGAATCAGTTGCCTTGGAAAGTCTTCTTCATTCCTCTGTCCCCTGCTAATGTCCCATCCCTTCTCAGGACAACCAGTGACCTTGTGCTCCCCATTACCATGCCTCACCCAGGCCTCTCCTGCCCACATAATGACCCATGCTCAAAAAACTCGATACCTCGTCAAGTCTTTCAGTGAGATACACCAGTTAATACTAGATTGTGAATGAAATCTAGTATTCATAGGCTACCTCTTCTAAAGCATATTTTCATTTTAGAAAAAATAACATAATTGACTCCACTATAAATCTGTAATAGTAGAACTTACCGTTGCTAGCCAACAAATACTTCTTGGTGGTTTCCACGTGCCAGGCATGGATCTGTGAGGCAGGAACGTTAGACTGGAGGAAACCAGCGTCCACCACGCACAGATTCCGGGCCCGTTCCGGAAAGCCATAGCATGACTGAAATGCTTGCAGACGAGTGAGGGAGAGGAGACAATCCAAAATGATAGTAACAGGCTCTCCATGAGTTGAAACTCATGGCTTCTCTTTGTTTTTAGTTCTATCTTTGTGGAAAATTTTACTGTTTTCACTCTGTCACAGAACAGATGGAACCATGATTTATGATCCACAGTTTATGAAGCTAATTTAATATTCTACCACACTGCATGCTCTATCACATTTCCCACATTTGCCATATTTTTTCTTCTGGGACATTTGTCACAAAAGAAACACTGCCATGTTGGGACAAGAGAGGTGAGAGGGATGATTAAGTAGGGGACTAGTGATACTGCAGGGACATTCGTGCATTCAACAAATGTTTAGTGAGCCCTGGAATCTGCCAGGCACTGCTAAGGGACTAAGCATCCCGTCAACAAGTCAGAAAAGTGTTTGCTGTGTGAAGGAGAAAAGCAATGAACAAGTAAGTAAGTAAGCAAATAACAAGGTCATTTCATGGAAGTGCTTTGAAGAAAATAAAATAAAAAGTGACTGGAGGTGAACGACATCAGAGTGGTCAAAGAATGCCCCCCTCTGCAGGTGCCATTGAAAGGGACGCCTAATGATCTGAAGGACCCAGTTCTTCAAAAGTCAAAAGGAATCATATTCCAGCAAGAGGGAACAGAAAGTACAAAGGGCCGAGGTGGGGAAGAAGTTTGGGGTGTACAAGCTACAGAACCGAGGCCAATGCGGGTCTATTCACCACCCCACCCGTGTAACCCTCCCACCCCTGCTTTCCAGTCAGCCATTGATGCTGACGCCACCAGAGCCATCAGCCAGGATGTTGGCTTGTGTTATTTGGCACATCAAATAAAATACTTTCTGGCTCCAACTCAGAAGCTTTGGTGTGGCTCTGGCAGAATTCTCTTTCCCCCTTCACATTACGGTTCACGAGAAGTCAACTAGTGATTCCAAGAGAGGGCCAGCCTTGAAGCCTGGGGAAAGAAGCCACACGCATGGCAGAAGATCGTCAGGCGGTGGTGGTGGTGTTTCCTCCAATTAAATTCATTTGTAGGGAAAAGTCAAAATTGTTTTCTAGGTAAGTGTGATGAAATAATCACCACAAAGTACACTGTATTCATGACAACACACTTTGTGACCTGTTATTCCAGTGTCTGTGTGGAGCAAGAAATTATGTGGGTCCTAGTGACCGACCTTCATCAGTACTCTAAGTCCATCATTCCTTCCCTACAACTGTTAAATTTCTAAAAAATCTCTGAAAACCAAATCTTTTTCATAACTCATTTGGCAGCAATGCCTGACCTGAAGTGATGTGAGTCTTCTAGTCTTTATTTATCACAATTAGCGTCAATATTCATATATATCCATCTATTGGCAGAGACATTAAAATGCTTAATTAAAAGATATTGCCTAGGACCCACTGGGATATTACATAATCTATCTGACATAAAGAAAGAAAGATTCTGAATTCTGACAAATGTTTGGCACAAAGTTTGCAAGAGCAAACTTGTACTCATGAATCTCAGAGTATTTTCATAATTTTAATCTTAACATAATCTGCCAATATTTTAATGAGTAAAAGGTCAAGAGAAAAACATGGCTAGCATCCAGTTCACATCCATGATAGCGAACTGGGCTGAGCCTCTCCCGTGGTGTGTATTACATGCCTCGTAATTGCCCACCAGATTCTAAGATGCACAAGAGAGAATCACAGGAAAGGTACAGTGTATTTGTGACAACACGCTGTGAACCATCCCAGTGTCTGTGTGAAGCAGTAAACTGTTTATGTCCTGGGTGTGTCCTCGCGACTGCTGTATCCCCAGCACACAGCATGGTAACTGGCATGTAGTGGACACTCAGAAAATCCTTATGGAATGGTTGCTCCATTCTTAATTCTTGGCCACACTGCTACCCCTTACACTCACTACCTTGAACGAAGACGACACGTCAAGTCCCCATGCCGTTTCTTCTGACTTCTCTGCCAAGCCAAGGTCAGGATGCCCTTCAAGCGGCTGTTCGCCATTCCTGAGTCTCACATGACTCTCTGATGGCAAAAAGAAGCAGATTTCCTGCCAAAGCCCAATTTATATTTTTGAGGGAATCTACTAGCTCCCTTTTTTTAATAAACACTCAATTTAAAAGCGTGACTCTCTGATCCAAAGAAACACTTTGAATCATGAACAGTCTCCAACAGCAACCCTAACGAATTTGAATCTGTTTTCCAGCTCTTTGCATTCAGATCTTAACCCTTTTTCCCTTGATCCCCACAGCCTCCACCAAGATTCTTATCAATACATGTCAATCGAGAGCATCCATTTGATTATCATGTTTATTCTTCTATTGACTGAGCAAAGTGAAGGTCAGCAGACCCATTGTCTTCCCAGCCACCATGACTGCAGTTACTTCCCTTCTACCCTATTCCCCAGCAGGCTCAGGAGAGTCGAGCTCTGCTGGCAAAGTCTCCCATAGGTGAACCACAACTGTCACTTACTCCTTCAAGCTGAGAGGGTCTGCGAGCTGTCTTCCATGGCTCAGCTTGACAAAGATCTTGAACTCAGCTCCAAGAGCCAGGGGCTGAAGAGCCCTGTGGGATACAGAGAATGAAAGGGCACATTCGATATGTCTTATGATCTGCAAAATGGCACTTCTGGGTGTTTATTTAAGCAATAACCAACAGGGAAAATTTTAAGACACTTTAGGGCCTTCGAAAGCGTGACTCTCACTATACAGATTCTTAAGCGAGAGGAATGACAATAAATGGGATTGAGAAATGTTTTCAGGTGTAACAGTAAACATCTGCTGAGTTCTTTGAATCTTACTTTGTCCTTTTCTTAAAGGGTTGAAAACACAGAAAAGCATTTTAAAAATATGCAATTCCTGCCTCCCAAACATAATTACAGCTAAAATCTTTATTTTTCCAAAAATGCAAAATTTCTGAGTCTAACCTAGAAAAAATCTGTATGGGCCCCAACAGGTCTCCATGTGAATGAAAATGCTGCCGATGGACTTTTGTGTCTGTGTGGGCCCTCAGAGTGCCAAGGAAGACCACCAAGGAAAGTTCCAGCTGTAGGAGGGCTCCAGGCTCCCTGGGAGAGAAGAAAAGGAATTTGGGGGACTGACACTCAGGGCCTCAGGCCCCAGACACTGGAACAATCTTGCCTCCCTTTGCCTTGCCTTCTACTTTGATTTGGAAAGAACTATAATGCTTAGCCAAGTTTGGCGGGAGGAACGCGGCACTTCCTGGAGCCATCCAGCATGGCAGGAACCTTGAGAAAGCGGCGGCCCCCAGAGAGGGAAGGTAGTTGGAGCCGCGAGGGGCTGGGCAGAAGCAGCAGTGGCAGTATAAGCCATGTGGACACTGTGGGAAAGAGGAAAAGCAGATGGAAGGAGCCCCACACCCGGGCAGGGTGCAGCAGGCCAGTGAGCAGGGGATCGAGGGCTGGTGTGGTGACTGGATCACAATTTCCAGTGACAATAATAAAAACCAGTGGGGGGCTGAGGTGATCTGGGTCAAAAAGAGTTACTTGAGGGAAAATGATTCTAAATCACTTTGCCACTAATAAAACTTAATTCCAGGGCAGTAGGGCCACCTGTACCAAAGATAATGACTGATATTTTCCACACCCCTAGTTCCAAGCCTATTACTTAAATCCTATCAGTTCAGCTGGAGCTTCCATGATCCTTACTGCCTGACCAACGTGACAACTCAGCAGAAGCTCAGTTCCAAACACATCAAACCCACTCCTGGAAAGTTGGAACCAGCTCTGGGATGTGATGGAGTGTACATATCCCATAGCAAGTAGAGGGGGAGATGTAGAGAGTGAGAAAGGGGAGTTCTCCAAACCGGACTGTTACCCCCATGTCCCTTGGATACCGTTTACCAAACTAACAAGTACCGACCCAGAAAGAATATCCCATCCTTCTCGTAGAATACTCAACTTCTATATCCTCAAATGGAGGATTCTTTATGCGTAGAGGGGGTTTGAAGGGGGGTGTGTGTGTGTGTGTGTGTGCATTGTAGAAGCAGGCATGAAACCAGGGAGCAGGTCACATCTGCAGATCAAAAAGCCCCAAATTTGGCACTGGCTCAAGCAAAGTGGAGGTAGGAATGCCAACCCAGTTTATCTAGGAAATCTGGGCAGAAGAAATGGTTAGAGGCCCAGAAGATTCTTTTCCAACCTATTCCAAACTTACAGCAGTAGGAGCAAGTATAAGATCTTACTTCATAAAGCAAGATAAAGAAAATGTTACACACTGCATGCCAGGGGAGCTGGACAAGGCCACCCTGTTTCATGGGGCTCTGCCCTGTGTGAGAAGCAGCTGGAATGGGAGCCTAGGCTAGACACCCAGGGGCTGTAGGATGGGAGGCAGCAAGACGGTGGAAGGCCACACTGCGGGCAGGAGTGAAGGAGCATAAGGAAGAGAGACCGCTGACAAGGACAGAGAACGATGCCTCTGGTCCCAGGCTGCTCCCAGAAATCCCAGGCCAGTCTGCAGGTCTGGTGCATCCTGACAGGACGCATCATCAACCAACAGGCCCAGGATCTGGGACAGAGGCTTCCATAACTCAGAATATGATGGCTTCAATGACCAAAACCAACGAAACCCCCCCCCACCCCCCACACACCCAGCACAAGACTTCATCGTTTCCAGCATTTTACCATCACACAAACAACACAGTTTGGGCAATCTTGGGCATGCTTGTATTTTCTAGAGATATCCTGACAACTTGGACCATTTTAAAACAACCACCTGTGCTTGACTGTGACTTGCTAATAATATACGGCCTCAGCTCCAGGCAGGGAAATGATCAGTTTCAGAGACAGTTCCCACACCACCATGTGCCTCCCCAGCAGGAGACCTGAACAGAGAGGGAGAAGGTTGCATCTCCCTCTCATCTCTATCCTGGAGCTGGGCATGTCGATGTCCTAGTCCATCCTGCAGAACAAGCACGTCCCCTCCCTCCTATTCAAGAATACTAAAGGGCTCTTGCGTCTCAGCCAATTCTATTTGGAATTATAAACGTAGAGGGACCACCTCCTGGCATTCCTGGGAAACCTGCTCAGCCTATCTTCACAACCCCATTCAAACCCACCTGTATCCTGGGAGAGGGGCAGCAAAACCACTCCTCGGGGACCGTGCACCAGAGACGACGGCCGCTGAGATAAGCGTCTGCTTCAGTTTCTGCTGCTTCGGGATCAGGCTGAATTGAATGGCCTCAAGAGATGCTTTCCTTGTCTAGAATACCAGAGAAGCCTGGACTAAAGCATGACTTGGCTTCTTGGTTAGACACTTGGCCAATTAGTCACTGCCTTGGTGCCTCAGCCCATACTCCAGACCCAACTGGAGCCAGTGTTGGACAACGAGTGCCCTGGGTCACCGGGGCAGAAGCAGGAATGTGTGGAACAAACCACGCAACGAAATCTTACTACTGGGAAACATGTGCTCCCCAGAAAGTCAGTGGAGAACAGCATTCTGGTAGAATTTTTTTTTAGAAAAATCATTCATTCAACAAATGTTTTCTCAGACACCATGCTGGGCCCTAGAGAGCAAGTGCTGACCTTGACAGGTGGTCCCTGTCTTCGCTGAGCTGACTTTTTAAGCACAGGTTTGAGAATCCAAGTGATCTGACTTCAAATCTTGTTGCTTATGTTGACGCAAATAATCCACAGCCAATCTATAAATCAAAATTGGGGTGAGTTTATTACGAGCCAAATTTGAGGACCATATAGCCCAGGGCCTTCCTTCCCCAAAGAAGGAAGAGCACCAAAGAAGTGGGGTGTACAGAGTGGTTATATACCGTCAAAGAGCATATATCACATATGAATGCAATGTCCTTTTTATAGTAGTCACAAGATTGCCCTGTCAGCACAGCCGTTGATAGACACAGCGGGTAGCAGGTCTGTTGTCTCGATGGGGGTGGTCACAGGACCAGTACAGCAATCAAATCCTAGCCTAGGGAGAAATTCTTATCCTTAAGGAAATGCCAATGTTGGGGAAGTTGCATCCTATCTTAAGGGCATTTGTTCTTGTCTCTGGGACATGGTAAATTCTCAAAGCAGATAAACAATGCATGTTCAAAGGCCAGTCAGGCCCTTTTGGAAAAACAAGGTCAGGCTGAATTAGTTTTACACCAAATGGCTTCCTCATATACTCCAATATATCCTATTGCTTGCCATTTTATTTATTGCTTGTCTTTGCAGAGCCTCCTCAAGTGTAAAAGGCGGATAGTGAGTTACCTCAAAGGGTTATCCTGAGGGTTAGAGCTAATCCATGTGAAGTATTTGGCCTGCCATCTTGCTCTGAGTAAATGGCAGCTATCGTAAAGATTATTATTTCATACAGGCTTCAGCCAGCCAGCCTCCAGGTCACAGGAGGCATGCTGGAAACTGAGCACTGGACACCAGAATGCCCTCATCGATGTCTAAAGGGCCTTTAGCAGATAACCAGACCCAGTGTCTCAAAGGACAGCCTCCAGGCTCCAGACAGCACAGCCCCAGAGCTCTCCACTGAAGCTCAGCATTCACATTACGAACAAAGCCAGGAAGAACCCAGCCACCACCACTGCTGGCAGACCATTGCCCCCAGGCAGCAAGAAAGGCTCCCAGAGGCCTTTTGTCGACTGTCCTCTGAACGGAACGTAAACGTCTCCCCAGCCGCCATTCAGTGGACATCCTGTTTATATGGTGAGTGAGGATCTTGGTTGCTTTCCCTCTTCTCTTCTTAAAGACTATAATTATGTTTACCCGAGTCCAGTGGTTGGTGCCAGGAGGGCTGTGCATTGATTTCCCTGGCTAACACTGCAGACGGCTGGCGGCAGCCCCACTGACCCCTGCATCCCAGGCGGAGAGCCAGCCCTACACACACCAACACTCTCCCCACAAAGACAGCCTTTCTAGCTGAACTGTTTTCTTTCTGTGCACCCTGGCATGCTCTGGATAATGGTCTAGCAAATGCCAAAGTACGTTGGCGCTAGGCACTTACCAGATACCTGGATAACGAAGAAAAGGGAAGGGTATGAAGCTCTGTGGAAGGCCACCTGTGTACCAGGCAGTGTATTGTGTGCATTTCACATATATTATCTCGGTTAACCCCATACAATCCAAAGAGTTGTGTATCATTACTCAGTTTTTACAGACGAGGAAACTAAAGCACAGATTAATTCCTTTGCCTGAGACCATTCTGCTAGTAAGTGGTAGAACTAGAATTTAAACCAGGTCCATCAAGCTCTATAGTCCATGTTCTTTCTACTCCAGGGAAAAAATAACAATGAATTTTAGAATGCTTATAGTCTTTTATGGAAGTGCAAATCAGTTGTTTTGACCCAGCAATTCCTAGGCTTTTTTATCCTTTTCCCTCCCACTGTAACCAGGGTAACATATATTCAAACATTAATCCCATGCATTTTAAATAATGTAGAGTTCTACTTCTAGGAGGGCAGTATAAGCTGCTTATAGAACACCCTTCCCACCAATAACTCAAAATATAAAAAAGTAACTCCTGAGGATTTCAGTAAACAAGAGCAGACAGGTTGTGGAGGAAGATGGCGATTTGAAATTTGGAGAAGTAATCAGCATGGGAATGAGTTTCTTGGTTTCTGTTTGGTTGGTTGGTTGGTTTGGTTTGGTTAATAAAATAGAACCAAGAGGGAATGACAGGGAGAAAGGGAGTAATCTGAGTTGAGGTATGAGTAAATGTGTAACTCTGTATACAACACATTCTCTCTTAAGAGCTACTATGACCCCTCTCAACTCGAGTACTCTCTACTCTCTACTGGAAGATAGTGCTATGTTTCTCCAACTTCTTCTTGGGGTATTCTAGGCAGCCCCTAGGATGCTCCCCAGTGACCCATGCTTCCTGGTACCCACTCGTGTAATCCTCTCTGCCTTAAGTTTGAGCTGGATGTAGAGACTCCCTTCTAGAGACTGGAACAGAGAGAAGTGATGGGATGTCACTTCCAAGATTAGGTTATAAAAGATCCTGGCTTCTGTCTGGCCTCTCTCTCTCTCTTTCTCTCTCTCTCTGGGGGAAACAAAATGCCATGCTGTGAACAGCCCTATGGAGTCCACAGGTCAAGGGACTGATGTCTCCAGCCAGCGAGGACCTGAGGCCTGCCAACAGCTGTGTGAGTGAGCTTGAAAGTAGATCCCACCCCAGCTGGGCCTTGAGATGACTCCAGGCCTGGCAGACACTTTGTCTGTAGCCTTGGGAGAGACAGTAAATCAGAGGCACCCAGCTGAGCCACAACACGCAGACTCCTAACCCACAGAAGCTATGAGAAAATAGCTCATAGCTATGTTGTTGTAAGCTGCTGGTTGGGGGTAATTTGTTAGGGAAAATGGACAAATAATACACAGGGTCAGGACAGATTCTAAAGCGAAAGAGGAGATGGTGTGGAAGAAGAGCATAATACAAGGCAGTCTCCTGCCCCTGCTGTCTAACCGCTGTAGACTCCCGGGGGACTGCCTGCAGTGTCGTGGTACAGCTTTAGAAACATAAAAGAAAGGTTAAAAAGCCCAGCCTGCTTCGGAGATATTTGCCAAGGGAGCATTCACAATGTGGTTGCAAGCTTTCATAACTCACATGGACCCGGCCTCAAGAAAAGATAGGACTTTAACAGAATGACCCAATGAGGGGAGAGGTGGATAGAGGCTGGGACACAACAGGATTGGGTGTGCTGTGGCCCTGGTCCTCAAGAAGCAGTGACCAACAGTTGATAGTACTGTGAGTATAATGGGACCAAGGGCAGGTGGGAATATCTTGGGCAGGAGATCACTGGGTGCCCACGTGCAGGCATGTCTCATCCCGTGACGGGAGTGGCCTCGTGGTGACTCTGAGTCAGTTCACCAAGAGATGCTCTCTCCCCTTTGGCTGATAATGAGACGACACCATCCAGCTTGCCAGGATAGGAGGCTGCAAGGTTATCCATATGCGGACCTGGAGCCATAAACAGGAAAAGAAACCAAAGAAGAACATGAGTTCTAGAGTCTGGGCCAACAGGAGGGGTCTGAAGGAAGCCTGTGGTTTGGTGGGCTCACAGAAGCCCCCCCCCAGGCATACTGGATGCATGCTCATGGAGCAGGGTGAATTCGAGGCCCCACAGTGCTATGGATGGAGGTTCAGAACGTGCCGCCTTGCTGATGTAGGAACTGTGGTAGCCTGCATAACGGCCCCAAGTATGTCCACATCCTAATCCCTGGAACTTGTGAATGTTACGTTCTACAGCAAAAAGGACTTTAGAGATGTGATTAAGGATCCTGAGATGGGAAGAGTAGCCTGGATTATCTAGGTGGGCTGGATGTAATCACAAGGGTCCTTATAAGAGGGAGGCAGGAGGGTCAGAGTCAGAGGAGAAGGAAGTGATGACAGAGCAGAGTGGAGTGACGCACTTTGAGGATGGAGAAGGGGTCACAAGTCAAGGAACACAAGCAGCCATGAGAACCTGAAAAAGGCAAGAAAACCATTCTCCCCTCAGAGTCTCTAGAAGGAACCAGTCCTGCTGACACCTTAACTTTAGCCCAGTGAAACCAATTTCAGAGTTCTGATCTCCAGAACTGCAACAGAATAAGTCTGTGTTGTCTTAAGTCGCTAAATTTGTGGTCATTTGTTACAGCAGCCACAGGAAACTAACACAGGAACCATCAGGAAGTGGCCAGAGAAGAGTGTGGAAGTAGAAGAGGGTCACTTCCTGGAGCCAAGGAGGATTGCAGGAAATAACAATCGCAAACCAACAAAAATCCGTGTTCTAGGACACCCACATCTGAATTCTCTCCGTTGTTGAGGTTGAAGACCACGAGCCATCATTGCCTGTCTCCCTATCCGTTTTCTTGTCAAGATCAAGGTGTTAGCAGGGCCACCCGCCCTCCAGAGGCTCTAGGGGAGATCCCACTCCTTGGCTCTTTCAGCTTCTGGAGGCTCCAGGTGCTCTTGGCTGTGAGTGCATCACTCCAATCTTCACATGGCCGCCTCCTCTTCTCTGTGTGTCTCTTATAAGGCAATTTGTCATTGGCTTTGGGGTCCAGCCAGATAATCCAGGATGGTCTCGTCTTGAGATCCTTAATTATATCTGTAAAGACCCTTTTTCCAAAAAAAAAAAAAAAAAAAATTCACATTCACAAATTCCAGGATGTGGACATATCTTTTGGGGGGCCACCATTCAACCCACTACAGTATGCTTGTAAGCTATGTAGAGAATTTTGTGTATATATGTTATTTTTCATAAGTAATATTTTCCTCTACATCTTATTCTGTATCTTACTCCCTTCACTTAACACTACATTTTTGTCTGTCCTCAATGTTCTTGTGTTCCTAGTTCATATTCCACAGTACGCACCCCCATGTTTTACTCACTCCATCTCCTAGTGATGGGTACCTAAGTTCTGAGCCTCCGCCTGTCTGCTACCACACACAAAGCAGCAGTGGACAGCGTTGCCCACACACCCTCATGGATATGTCGCAAATATTTCTCTCACGTATATTCCCAGGAGACAGTGGGCTAGATCCTCAGTTTCTCAAAGTATTGCCAGATCGTGGCTGTGCCAGTTAGTCCTCATTAAAAGGGTTCCTTTTTTAACAAATTCTTGCTAATATGTGGAGTCATTCAATTTTATAATATTTGCTATTCTGATGTCTATAAAGTGTTATATCACTGTTGCTTTAGTTATATTTTCTCCAATGACTTGTGAGGTAGAACATTATCAGATTCTTACATTTTCCTGTATCTATGACTTTACCAGAACAGACAGGTACCTTAGCACGCTCTCACCTCCCTGCCATATTGGTATTGTCCATTTTTGTTCTAGATTATAATGGGTGTGCCTTTTCTGTCTTCTCTCTTTGCTTCCCTTATTTAGACAGAAATGAACTTTTCTAGATTATTTACACACTCTTAGTTCCCAGGTCAGATATTTGTCTTTGGCTCTTGGCCCCACACTCACTGTTCTACAGTCTTCTCTGGAAGAAGTGTGAGCAGGAAGCCTGAAAACTCCCAGACTTCCTTACAGGCTAAATTCTAATTAGGTTCTGCCAATGGGAGGCAACTGCACCTGATCAGCAGATGGAAGGAAGGTTGGAGCCACTCTGTTTCTGACAGCACCTCAGTTGCAGCAGCAGTGGCGGCTCCTGCTCAGTGTCAGCCCCGTGGTTCCAGCAGCATTGGTGACTGGGGCTCCGTAGTCCAGCTCTGGCTGCAGCAAATGTGGGCTCACAGGCTCCAGCCCAGGAACAGTAGCAGCTCCCTGAGCTCTGAGTAGACCACCCTTTCCCTTTTTCTACTCCAGGCCTTCCAACATCTTTGTAATCAACTCCCTGCCTTAAATCCCTCTCAGCTTGAATGATCTAAAATGATTTGTTTCCCTGACTGGGCATGGGCTGATAACACTTCCCATATTCTTAGCATCCTCCTAGAATGACTGTTCATCCTCCAACAGCATTTTGAAGCATGTCTTTGCAAAGTAAACATTCTCAGATCTTGTGTATCTAATATCTTCATTTCACCCCTTGCATTTCAATGATAATTTATCTGGGTATAAAACCTCAGAAGCAACATTCCTGTGCTTTGAGAGTATTATTCCACTGTCTCTTTGCATCCAGTGCTGCTGTTGAGACGTGTGAAGACAGCTTATTCTTGTTCCTTTCAAGGTTATCTGCTGTTTCTCTCGAGAATCTTCTAGAATTTTTCTTTGTCTTCTAAGTTCTTAAATTTCTTTAAAATGTGACTGGTGTTGATTTTTTCTTATCTCTACTGTATGACACTCTGAAAGTCCTTTCAATTTAAAGCTTTTATCTATATTTCCATATAGAGTGTCATTAATTCTTGAAATATTTCTTCACTACTTTCTCATTCTGGGATCCTTCTGATTGGCACTTCTCTTTTTATATTCTACATCTCTTAATTTTTCTTTTACCCAAATCTTCTCTTTATTATCCCTTTCTGATGCTTAAGGGCTTGGTCTTCTAGCTCATTTATTAGTTCATCCAAGGTTTCCATTCTGCTATTCAATCCCTCTACTGAGTAGTCATTTCACTTATTGCCTTTTTCTTGCCCAATATCTCAGGTGGGATCTTCTTTAGGACTGCTCATTTCTTTTCTCTGTTTCTGATAATTTTTCTTTTTTTTTTCCTTTGAGGATATTTATTATGTTTATCTTACATTCTTGCACTCTCTGATCCATTAATTCTAACTTTCTTCATTATAAGTTGTTCAACCTGTTATCTTTCTTCTATAACAGTTAAACTCCTTCAATCGCTCCTTATTTTCCTCCAATGAATTCAGCATATCAGCTATCTTGGCTAGCAATGTGGCACCAGATGGAGGGGCTAATCGAAGTCATCCAGGTCTTAGATTGATCCTTTCCTGAGAGTTTAGAAAGGGGTATGGAGGAATGAGACCACTTCTTGACCATTTTAAGCACCACCACTACCACATACAACTACACACACTCCAACCAGGTGGCCCTGCCCTCCAAGATCCTCCCTCTCTTTCTGGGGTACTGCAGTACTTGGAGATATTCTTAAATACACAAGGTCTTCCTGGTACCTCCGGGGTACTGCCATACTTGGAAAGGCGCATCCCTCACTTGAAATTAGCTGGCCCACCGGTGGAGACAGTGGGAGGAAAGAAGAGGGAATTTTCAGGAGCCAGACCTCCCACCCACCCTTGGTGTTAGCAGCTGGGCTCTAGCTTTCCCACAGCCTCAAACTAAGGAAAAGTGATTGTCACCCTTTTCCTGCCCCTCTTTAGGGCAGACAGTGACCAGCTTCCAATCTATTCTCCTTTCAATGTATCCCAAAATACCACTTTCATTATGTCACTTCCATGCTCAAACACCTTCAATGGCTCTCCAATATCCATTGAATTAAAAAAAAAAGAAGTCCAGCATACGAGGCCTTCTCTAATCTGCCCTTTCATCTCAATACTTCCATCTATTTAGCATCCTTGAATTTATATTGCTGTCCTATCACTAATCCTAGATAGCCATCACAGTGTAATTTCTTATTCATAACAGAGGCACAAAAATAAACCTCTTAATTGATTGTGCTAGCCCATAAGCTAATGATAGTAAAGAAGTGGCAAAATAATTTGTTCTTGGTTTAGCAAAAGAAAAATGTCTCTTGTCATGTGCAAAGAGAGGACACAATCTACCCTCACTGGGACATGTGTTAAGCATTTTCATAATGCTGGAGAAAGGTTTACAGTAGAGTGAGCCAAACTCACTTATTTGATCTCTCTTCTGATTAAGGTTTCATGTTTTCAAGATGTCTTAGTAGTGTGCCGCTATGAAACAGGCTTATGGAAATTGATCGCATGATGCTGAGCTCATTAGCAGTATTTTAATAAACAGGAGCTAACCTGTGAGAAGAGCAAAGGCACCAAAAGATGATGTAACCTGTCTCAGGGCTCTGATCTAATCGCTTAAGTTATTGGCCCCAGGACTATTACAGCAGTTTGTAATTATGATCCCCTATCCTCAATCACGAAAATTTGTCAGTTCAGTGGGAAGTAAAATAGGCCTTTAAATAAAGAGTGCAAGATAAACTCGTGCATTGCAAACAAAATACATGCCTGCTTCCAAAAGAAGAAGTAATCAAAAACGTCTAGGCAGTTGGACTAGATTTCTTTTGATGTTTCCATCATTTGTCTTTGGAACCCAAGTCATTTCTATGTCAGCTTGCCCAAGTGGCTTGGAGAACATGAGAGTTGCCAACCAGGACTCTGACTCCTTAAATGCCTGCTTGGTCTGCATGACTCATCGTGCTTATGTGTACTTAGGAGGAAATACCAGGCTAACAAGGAAGACCACCAATCCACAAAATTTTAATTTCTAGTCTTGGTAGAAGTTAACCTCCACGTTCATGTTTTTGTATTATGAATTTTTGTGACGACTTTAAAGTTTGCCATGGTTTTTATGGTAATTTCATTACAAACCACATCTTCATCTTTTCATTTCTTTCCTATTTATAATTATACAACTGTAATTAAAAGGTATTACTGCTACACGCTATCCTAGCTAAAGGCTCGGCCTGCCAGACTTATAATATTTGAGACATTTCTCTGGTTTGATTTCTTTTCTCCATTTTGGAAGAAGGGTGGGGGAGGGAAGGGAGGCAGCAGAGACTTTGCTCATTATAACCTCAAATCCTTTCATCAACTTCTCTTTGTTCCTTAAAAAAATTAGGATTTTTCCAAACAGTCCTCTCATCAAATGAAATGTTTTGATGTAATAGTTTCCATTTCAGCTTCTCACCACATCTGAAGTGATGCTCTTTCAGACTCTCTAAGAGCATGCAAGGCCCTACAAGGATTGTTAAGACTTGGATTGAATTCTGTCTTCCAGTGGCGGTGCCAGCAGCCTCTGTCCCCATTGCTCAGAAGGTCCAGAGGCCGAACACCACAGCTGAGGTACCTCTTACCTTTCTCATTCAGCACATAGAAAGTACTTCTGTGTAAAGATTTTCCTCATACCAATGAGGTATCACTCACAAGTCCAAGAAAATAATCTAGAGGCGAGGAAACTGAGATCTAAGGCGAAGACTCAGCTGAAAAAAAGATGGAGCAAGCTGATAATTAACCACATTCTTAATATCTTCAAAGAAAGTTGAAGCTGTGAAGCCAAGCAGAGTCGTTGCCCTCAAGGAGTTCACAAACTAGCTGAAGAAGGATGCACATCTGCTGGACTTTTACCAACCTACTATCCATCTTTTCATTAGAGAACTAACGCTCTCCCAGCCCAGGTCACCGGGATGAGACTATTAATCACTATATGCCACCCACTTGCAGGCCGAACACAGTGAGCCAGGCCAACAGAATCACTTTGGGGAAGAATCTTGGAGCAATCGACCACTGTTCTTATCATCACTACTACAACAGTGGCCTCAAATTGGGCCCAGATTATCAGACTACTCCTTCTCTCATGAAAGACTCTTCTTGGGATCCTATGGGATCTTTTCCCGCCGATGGACCTTCATTGGGACCATCTCAAACATCTAGAAGGTTGAATCCCAAAAAAGTCGGGGTCAAAATCTTGATCACTTCTCCCCTGAAAGGATCATGGGTCCCTCTCCACACCCGTCCTCTTTGTCAAGCCACAGGGAAAAGTCCCCTTCCCTGAAGCACTTCCTCTGGAGCAAGGGGTAACAACCTGCCTTAGATTTAGAGTGATTCCTCACCAAAGTAACAAAATCTGCTCAAAAATGACTTACTGTCTGCTCCTCAACCAGTGCTTCGCATCCTTAGTTCCGTGTGGGTATCACCTGGGTTGTTCTTGGAACCTCTTAATGCCCAGGCCACACCCACCCCTCTTAAATCAGAATCTCTGGGGGCGAGGCCCAGGCATGAGCATTTGTGGAAGCTCCCGAGAGGATCCCAGTGTGCAGCTATATGGTACACAAAGAGGCTACTGGCAACTTTGAAAAGGCCAGATTCTGTCTCTCTTTTAATTGTATTTAACTGACGTTCCCCACTATACATACTGTATATACTTGTCTCAATTTGCTGTTTGTCTTTATGATTTTGCCAGACACACACACGTATCTATGTATATATACACACATACATATACACACATGCATATAATATACATACATGAGTGTATAATATGTATACATATGTGTATGTGTGTATGTATCCCATATATGTATCTTTTTTTAAGAGTGTCAGAGGGTGAGCAGAATTGCAAGGTGACAGAGCTGATAGCAACAGGTGTGCCGACTGACTCAGTGATACTCTGGCTCTTACATAGAGTGCAAGCTCATTCACAGCAGTTCTGGTTTATTTAGCACTAACTTTGTGCCAGATACTGTACCAAGTGCTGGGGACTCAGTAGTTACTAAAAGCACACACAACCCTTGCACTGACGGAGATTTAGGGGAGGGTGGTAGACAGAAATCCAACAATGACATGGATGAATGTTACTTACACACCAGGCCCGTGTTCTGCAGGAAAGGACCACAGACTCAGAGGATACAAGGCTCCTAACAACCTTGGTGGTTGGGCCAGCCCTCTCTGAGGATTGTTCCAAGGGCATCCCTTATTCAAGTGGTTTCTTTATTAAGAATGTTCACTTCTCCACTGCAAAAAGTTTAGAGTCCATTATATGAAAAGAGGCTTTTTTCTGGAGTAACTCTAGGCTCCCAGATAGACTTCCGGAATACTATGTTTTTGCCACAGCGCTTAACAATGTGAACTACTTTGGAACAGGCCTAACCACCAGCAAGCCTGAGATATGCATTCCATGTTGGTCCCTAAGGAACTCACGTGTGGTCTGGTCAACCACAGAGCCATCCACTTTGTAAACTGTCCGCAGAGACAATTTATCCCCATCCTGACAATCTTCTCTCTGTTCCCCAGAGTTCCAGGAATTCTAAGAATTCCAGGATTAAAAAAAGAACTAGAGAGAATCAGTGATATTTAAAGAAAGTTGCCAAAGCTAGGTGCACCCTGAGTCATGTCCTCATTCAATTTAACATTAGTTGATCACCTACTGTG
Source organism: Tapirus indicus (assembly GCA_031878705.1). Taxonomy (NCBI): domain Eukaryota; kingdom Metazoa; phylum Chordata; class Mammalia; order Perissodactyla; family Tapiridae; genus Tapirus; species Tapirus indicus. Next base: position 149,587,932 of record CM062918.1, on the reverse strand, counting down.
GACCAAGCCCTGTTCTCTGTGCTGAGAACATTTGTAGATCTCAAGCCTTTCAAGACTTGTGCTATTCCTTCCTATTGGAGAGCACATTTGTACTTTTTAATCCCTACCCTCACCCACTCCTGAAGCCCACACAAGGACTAGCGTCCAGTAGGCATTCAGTAATGCATATTGAATAAGTGAGAACCATTAGGATACCTGAGTTCCAGATGTCCTCTGATGAGGTTTAGGTCAGGATGAGGTCGCCATAGGGCCCAGGGCCTCGGGATTCTTTCATGGTGGTGGTGGTGTCTATGTAGACGCTCCTTTCCACTTTATAGGAATTTTTAAGTCTCCAAGCCAACAAATTGTTCACCAGAAAATGCTGAAATCTCTTGTTCTAGTCCTAGGGTGGGGCTTTGGAAAAATTAGGAACAGAACACAGAGCTCCTAATAGTTCTTAGTAATTCTCAATGAGCTCTGTACCCTGCCCTCAAAGATTTTCTCTGAGGAATTATAATTTCATGATCTGACCAGCAAAGGTTGTAAACAAGACCTTGTCATGATGCCTCATATCCAGCCAGGAGTGATGAGACCAGGGCTATTGGTAAATATGCATGAGATTAACACCCAAATGCTCACAGAGAAATCTTGTAGAACTTGTATTCAGTTGTGGTGGCAGAAAAGATGGATTTTACACACACACATACATGCACGCATGCACACACACACACACACACACACACACACACACACACACACACACACACACACACACACATTGCCCCAGGACTGGTTGGCCTCTCAAATTGTGGAGAGAGGAAAACCAGGCGATACTTGAATTCTAAGGCCTGGGATTCTCGTGCTGCCTCCAGGTGGCCAACAGGGACTTGGATCTAAGGCAACATTCAGGCTGAAAGGATGTCTTCTATTGACTCAGTTCACCTCCAGATTACTTAGGAATTTTGGTCTTTTTATAACTACAGTGCTGAACTGACACTGAGAAGACAACTGTACACACTGTAGCCAATGGTCTCATGTTGGCAGTCACCGCTCTTCCTCACCAAGTGGAGGGACTGCCTCAGCTTCCCCGTCTGTTTACTGTTTAGCTTGTGCTTCTCAGATTGGGATGGTTTCCAGTGTTGACTTCTTTTCTTTCCCTTTTTAAATCCTTTCTTTTCTAGAATTTGATAAATTTCATTCTCTTTCCCTTTAAAATTGCTTTGGGGTTCATTTTGGTTGGTGGGTTAGAGGAAGAGAGAGAGGACACTAACTCTCTGAGAACACCCAACCTGGTCTCACTTGGGGCTGACTGGGTCCCCAGGACTGGCTGAGTGGGTGTGGGGCTCTGAAGGCACCTGTGTGAGGCCAGAGGGAGGCGTGTTCTCCCCAGGAGACTGCTGTGTCCTGGGGCGCAAGAGAAGGGACAGCAAGAAATGGGGTTGGTTTGGGAGGTCCTTTGTGACTTCCACTTATCCTTTAAGAAAACTCCACTAGTGTCACTCAGAAGTCTTTTTCTTAACCTTTTTGAAATCGGGGAACTTCAATGATACTTTCCTTTAAAAAGAAAAGTTTTTCTCCACCCTGTTCCCATCCACACACACAAATCTAAAGCAAGAATTAAGGTATACACATACACACACAGACACACACCTTAATAAGATATCTGGGTAATGAAAGGGTTCTGATATGCAGGTTTTTTTTTTATTGATGTCTTAGTTTATAACACTGTGGGGTTTTAGTTATGCATTTTTGTTTGTCCGTCACCTTGTGGATGTAACCCTTCACCCCTTGTGCCCCCCCCATCCCCCTTCCCCTTGGTAACCACCAATCAGTTCTCTCTGTCCGTGTGTTCACTTATATTCCATATATGAGTGAGTTCATGCAGTGTCTGTCCTTCTCTCTCTGGCTTATTTCACTTAACATAATACCCTCTAGGTCCTTCCATGTTGTTGCAAATGGGACAATTGTGTCTTTTCTTATGGCTGAGTAGTATTCCATTGTATGTATATACCACATCTTCTTTAACCAATCTTCAGTTGAGAGACACTTGGGTTGCTTCCACTTCTTGGCTATAGTGAATAATGCTGCAATGAACATAGGGGTGCATACACCTCTTGTGATGGTTGATTTCATGTCCATTGGGTAGATGCCCAAGAGTGGTATTGCTGGATCATACGGTATTTCTATTTTTAATTTTTTGAGGACTCTCCATACTGTTTTCCATAGAGGCTGCACCAGTTTGCATTCCCACCAGCAGTGAATGAGGGTCCCCGTTTCTCCACAACCTCTCCAGCATTTGTTGTTATTTGTCTTTGTGATTATAGCCATTCTAACCGGTGTAAGGTGATATCTCTGTGTCGTTTTGATTTGCATTTCCTTGATGATTAGTGATGTTGAACATCTTTTCATGTGTCTATTGGCCATCTGGATCTCTTCCTTGGAAAAATGTCTGTTCATATCCTCTGCCCATTTTTTGATCGGGTTGTTTGTTTTTTTGTTGCTCAGTTGTATGAGATCTTTGTATATTACTGAGATTAATCCCTTGTCGGACAAACGATTTGCAAATATTTTCTCCCAGATGGTGGGTTGTTTACTCATTTTGATCCTGGTTTCATTTGCCTTGTAGAAGCTCTTTAGTCTGATGAGGTCCCACTTGTTTATTTTTTCTTTTGTTTCCCTTGTCCGGGTAGACATGGAATCTGAAAGGATCCCTTTATGTCCAATCTCAATTAGTGTACTGCCTATATTTTCTTCCAGGAGTTTTATAGTTTCAGGTCTCACTTTCAGGTCTTTGATCCATTTTGAATTGGTTTTTGTATATGGCGATAGGAGATGGTCTACTTTCATTCTTTTGCATGTTGCTGTCCAATTTTCCCAGCACCATTTATTGAACAGACTTCCCTCTCTCCATTGTATGTTCTTTGCTCCTTTGTCGAAGATTAGCTGTCCATAGGTGTGTGGTTTTATTTCTGGGCTTTCAATTCTGTTCCATTGATCTGTGTGTCTATTCTTGTACCAGTACCATGCTGTTTTGATTACTGTAGCTTTATAGTATATTTTGAAATCAGGGATTGTGATGCCTCCAGCTTTGTTCTTTTTTTTCAGAATTACTTTAGCTATTCGGGGTCTTTTGTTGCCCCATACGAATTTCAGTAGTTTTTGTTCTATTACCGTGAAGAATGACATTGGGATTCTGATTGGGATTGCATTGAATCTGTAGATTGCTTTAGGTAGAATGGACATTTTAACTATATTTATTCTTCCAATCCATGTGCATGGAATATTTTTCCATTTCTTTATGTCCTCCTCGATTTCTTTCAATAGTGTCTTATAGTTTTCATTGTATAGGTCTTTGACCTCCTTGGTTAAATTTATTCCCAGATATTTTATTCTCTTTGTTGCAATTGTAAATGGGATTGTCTTTTTGAGTTCTCTTTCTGTTTTTTCATCGTTAGTGTATAGAAATGCAATTGATTTTTGTAAGTTGATTTTATACCCTGCCACTTTACTGTAGTTGTTGATTGTTTCTAGTAGTTTTCCGATGGAATTTTTGGGGTTTTCTATGTATAGGATCATGTCGTCTGCAAATAGTGAGAGTTTCACTTCTTCATTGCCTATTTGGAGTCCTTTTATTCCTTTTTCTTGCCTAATTGCTCTGGCCAGAACTTCCAGTACTATGTTGAATAAGAGCGGTGAGAGTGGGCACCCTTGTCTTGTTCCTGTCCTCAAAGGAATGGCTTTCAGTTTTTCCCCATTGAGTAGGATGTTTGCTGTAGGTTTGTCATATATGGCCCTTATTATGTTGAGGTACTTTCCTTCTATACCCATTTTGTTGAGAGTTTTTATCATAAATGGATGCTGGATCTTGTCAAATGTCTTCTCTGCATCGATTGAGATGATCATGTGGTTTTTATTCTTCATTTTGTTAATGTGGTGTATCACGTTGATTGATTTGCGGATGTTGAACCATCCCTGTGTCCCTGGTATAAATCCCACTTGATCGTGGTGTATGATCTTTTTGATGTATTGCTGTATTCGGTTTGCCAATATTTTGTTGAGGATTTTTGCGTCTATGTTCATCAGTGATATTGGCCTGTAGTTTTCCTTCTTTGTATTGTCCTTGTCTGGCTTTGGTATCAGCATGATGTCGGCCTCATAGAATGTGTTGGGAAGTGTTCCATCTTCCTCTACTTTTTGGAATAGTTTGAGAAGGATAGGTGCTAAATCTTCTTTGAACGTTTGATAAAATTCTCCAGGGAAGCCATCTGGTCCTGGGCTTTTATTTTTTGGGAGGTTTTTGATTACTGTTTCAATCTCTTTACTTGTGATTGGTCTGTTCAGATTCTCTATTTCTTCGTGATTCAGTTTTGGGAGGTTGTACGCATCCAAGAATTTGTCCATTTCCTCTAGGTTGTCCAATTTGTTGGCGTAAAGTTTTTCATAGTATTCCCTAATAATCCCTTGTATTTCTGTGGTGTCTGTTGTAATTTCTCCTCTTTCATTTCTAATTTTATTTATTTGAGTCTTCTCCCTTTTTTTCTTAGTGAGTCCGGCTAAGGGTTTGTCAATTTTATTTATCTTCTCAAAGAACCAGCTCTTTGTTTCATTGATCCTTTCCACTGTTTTTTTGGTTTCAATTTCATTTATTTCTGCTCTGATTTTTATTATTTCCCTCCTTCTGCTGATTCGGGGCTTTGTCTGTTCTTCTTTTTCCAACTCTGTTAGGTGCAATTTAAGGTTATTTATTTGGAATTTTTCTTGTTTGTTAAGGTGAGCTTGTATTGCTATGAATTTCCCTCTCAGGACTGCTTTTGCTGCATCCCATATGAGTTGGTATGGTGTATTTTCCTTTTCATTTGTCTCCAGATAGCTTTTGATTTCTCCTTTAATTTCATCAATGACCCATTGGTTGTTCAGTAGCATGTTGTTTAGTCTCCACATCTTTGTCCCTTTCCTAGTTTTTTCCTTGCAGTTGATTTCTAGTTTCACAGCATTATGATCAGAAAAGATGCTTGTAATGATTTCAATCTTTTTAAATTTATAGAGGTTTGCCTTGTTTCCTAATATATGGTCTATCCTTGAGAATGTTCCATGTGCACTTGAGAAGAATGTGTACTCTGCTTTTTTTGGGTGGAGTGCTCTGTATATATCTATTAAATCCATTGCGTCTAGTTTTTCATTTAAGTCCATTATTTCCTTATTGACTTTTTGTCTGGATGATCTATCTATTGATGTGAGGGGGGGTATTAAGATCCCCTACTATTATTGTGTTATTGTTAATATCTCCTTTAAGGTTTTTTAGCAGTTGTTTTATGTACTTTGGTGCTCCTGTGTTGGGTGCATAGATATTTATAAGTGTTATGTCTTGGTGAAGTATCCCTTTTATCATTATATATTGCCCTTCTTTGTCTCTCATTACCTTTTTTATCTTGAAGTCTACTTTGTCTGATATAAGTATGGCTACTCCTGCTTTCTTTTGTTTGCCATTGGCTTGGAGTATTGTTTTCCATCCTTTTATTTTGAGTCTGTGTTTGTCTTTAGAGCTGAGATGTGTTTCCTGGAGGCAGCAGATTGTTGGATCTTGGTTTTTAATCCATCCTGCCACTCTGTGTCTTTTGATTGGAGAATTCAATCCATTTACATTTAGAGTGATTATTGATATATGAGGGTTTAATGTTGCTATTTTATTATTCATCTTCTGGTTCTTTTGCATTTCCTTCGTTTCTTGTCCCTTGTGTTTCGGACTGCAAATTCAATTTGGTATTTCTGCATGCTCATTCTCTTGGTTTTCTCTTTATTTGTCATGTGTGGTTCTCTTCTGGTTGTTTGTTTAGTGGTTACCGTGCAGTTTATATAAGCGATCTCCTGGATAAGAAAGTACATTTTCAGATGCCTCCTTTTTCCTGAGGCTGGGTCAATTCAATCCCTTACCTCTTCCCCTCCTTATTCATTATGTCTTTATTCCAGATTGTGTCATGAATGTGTGTTTCCAGTGATGAGCTTGAATTAATTTTTGATGTTTTCCAACTGTATTTTGTTCTGGTTTAGTCTCCTTGCTTTTCTCCTTGCTGAAGTCTTTGTATCCCCTTTCTCATTTTTTTTTTTTTTTTCAGGCCTAAGGGCCTTCTTGAGCATTTCTTGTAGTGGGGGTCTTGTGGCTGATATGCGGTTTTTATCAACCATCTTTATATCCCAGCAGCTAATATGATTCCAAGTAGATAGCAACAGTCTAATAAAGGCATGTTGAATTAAACAGAAAAAATATTCCATCTATGTAAGATATCAAAAAAGTGACAGAGCAAAATGGACTTTAAATTTGTTCACTTTTCTTAATAAAAAAAATTTGACATACTATGATTTTGTGTTTTTCTTCCAAATATCTCTTAAGAATTGAAGCCATTTGAAATGGTGCAATTTGACAGAATCTCCAAGTAAATAACCTATGAGCAATTAATTACCTTCTATATGTAAGTCCGAGTCTTGGGTATGAAAGTATACATTTGGAAATGCCATTTCTTCCCTTGTATTCTTAGGGAAATTTGCCATGCTTTTGAGAAATGAATGTATTTACTTTTTATTTACATGTCAATGGTCCTGATTCTCATTTCTCATTCAGTTCTTTTAAAAAGAGAAAAGGTATCTTACTCTGCTTGCTCCAGTTACTGTAAATATCTTGTTTCTGCTATAATTGCTGCCAGGCTGGCACATTGCACAGGGCATGGGACTAGCTTTGTTGCCTTGGTCAAGAAAAGCAGCTTATGGAGACGAGAGACTAGTGCTTGGGTGGCCTGGACTGGATTCCTCTTCTCCCAGGCTCTGCTGATCTGATACTGTGCTAGGCAATGTGCGTACCTATGCCAGTCAGCACTGAGGTGATCATGACATTGAATCCAGGCTCTGGCAATTATTTTCAGATAATCTTAATCTCTTCATATGCAATGCAATTGATCAAAGTTCAATTTAAGAATAATCTTTACCAACTGATTTCTATAGAAAGTGGTTTTTTCTCTAATATCCCTCATCAAATGCTGGCTGTCTGCCTTACATGTTAGCCAGGGAATGGATTCTCTGTCTAATCTGAGTATTCTAGGTCTGCCTTCTTTGCTCTGCTGCTGTGACCTGGAAGTGGGAGAGAAGAACAGGGGAAGAGGGCATGCAGAGAGTTGTTTTCTGATTGGAGTCTGAGCTAAAACAGTTTTTCCTTTTGTGCACCTCATGGCCTGTTCACACCATCGGACATTCTTCCATGTCCAGTAGCTCAAATATACTTGCCATCTAACCCATCCTCACCTGCCCAATATCAAATAAACAATACAATGTTGACAGTTTTAAGAAATCATGCCATGTCATCAGCCCACTGATCTTGCAAAATGTAGAAATAAAATTGCTTTAGTGGCTTCTATTACAGTGTCGACACAAATAATCCATAGCCAATCTATAAATCAAAATTGGGGTGAGTTTACTATGAGCCAAATTTGAGGACCGTATAGCCCAGGGCCTTCCTTCCCCAAGGAAGGAAGGGCACCAAAGAAGTGGGGTATACAGAGTGGTTATATACCATCAAAGAGCATATGTCACATATGAATGCAATGTCCTTTTTACAATAGTCACAAGATTGCCCTGTTGGCATAGCCTTTGATGGACACCGCAGGTAGCAGGTCTGTTGTCTCAATGGGCACAGCAGGTAGCAGGTCTGCTCTCTCGAGCTGGGTGGTCACAGGATGAGCACAACAATCAAATCCCAGCCTAGGGAGAAATGCTTATCCTTAAGGAAATGCCAATGTGGGGGAAGTTGCATCCTTATCTTAAGGGCATTTGTTCTTATCTCTGGGACAAGATAAATGCTCAAAGCAGATATACAATGCATGTTCAAAGGCCAGTCAGGCCCTTTTGGAAAAACAAGGTCAGGCCGAATTAGTTTTACACCAAATGGCTTCCTCATATACTCCAATATATCCTATTGCTAGCCATTTTATTTATCAGCAGAAACCACTGGAGTGATATTTAAAGTATTTAACAACATTCAGAACAGACACCTGTAGTAACTAACTGGTACATACTGACTGAATGTTGTTAATTGGAAATTGTTATTGTTTGGAAATTTTTTTATTTTCCCAAATGCCTGTGGTACAACTAAAACTTGTCCTTGAAACACTTGTGTTGACAAAATAGTGAGATTGAGTTTGCTCTGAGGCAGGAAGCAGTGACCAACAGTGCATGTGACAAAAATAGCATAAGGGTCACCATGTTTTCAGACTATGTAAGCCACTTGCCCCCACTACATCCTTGACTGCTATTTGCAGATGTCTCCATGGGGAAGTCACCACTGCCCTCAGGAATGCCAGCTAGCAGGAGTGGGAAATTTGCCACGCATCTTTGGACGATCGCCAATCCACAGCCCTGCCCAAAGCCTTTGGTTGCAGCTTTCCCACCCTGATGGTCCGTCCCTGTGGCCTTCCTTGCTCAAAGCAATTTTCTGTTTTGATTTGCTGGAGGTTTTTATGGAAGAAGCAAGGGATCATAGAGTAAGTGACTGAGTAAAAAAAAAAAAAAAGTTTAAGAACTTCCTCTTTAGGGGCACAGGATTCAAGGATGGAAGGATTCAAGGTTATCTTACCAGAGTGGAGCTGAAATCTTACCTACAAGTATCCAAAATGGGTCCTGTTGTGACAAGGATCCCTGGTTTGCTTTTCCAAATTGCCCTGGCTAATCAAACCACGAGTGCAAATTATCCAGGCAAAGGAAGTTAATAACAACTGCTTATCATTTTCATCAAAGTTTCTAGATCCAAGCCTTAAAAGAATATTCGATTGTTCAGAAACCAGCACCAGTTCGTGTGCATGAATGATAATGAGGCAAGTCATACTGCTCATTTCCAGAGGGAACCCATTAGTGATTAAGGAAGGTGAAGTTGTCATTTAATCTGAACCTTAAATTCATGTGTTAATTCCACAAGCATTCACTAAGCTCCTCTGTACACAGGCAGTGTGGTGGGATGAAGAAGACAGAGTCCTGGCTTAAAGATACACAAGAAATCCTACACCTTTCACTCACATTCTCAAGACACTTGCTTAATTTTCTCGTATGTGTTACCTATGTAGAGAGATACACTCTGTGAGTGAGTAATTAGAGAAAGGGACCTAATAATCCCGGCATCTTCTGCCCTTAGGGAACCATGGGAACCATTATGACAAAGAGGTTATGAGGCTTCTGTGGAGGAGGCCTTTGTTCGAACACTCAGCCTGCCCCTGACTAGCTGTGGGTTTGTGTGCAAGTTATTTATCCTTGTCTGTTAAAGAGGAATAATATCCAACGTTATATATAATATAAAAACTATCTCACACTGTGCCACTTACATAGTAAGTGTTCAGTAACAGTGAAAACGTCAGGACATATAAATCGGGGATAATGTGAACTCAACACAACAGAAGCTCAGTTCATACAGGCATAGACTCTCACACACGCCCTGCATTGTAAGAAGATCCCACAAAAGGAGTTAGGGAAGAAGGTCTTGTATCGTTGGAGTGAGTGACTACCACGGACCAGCCATCTTGTTCACTCTATTTCATTTAATCCTCACAACAGTCCTGTGAGGTGGATATTGTCACCACTTTGCAAATGAGGAAACTTGAGGCCAAGCAAAGTTGACCTAACCAAGGTCACACAGCAAGGAAGACAGGAGTCCAGCCTTACCTGACTCCAACGTTAGAGCTTTTTCCTCTAAGCCAATGGCTCTCCAAGTCTGGTCCCAGAGGAGTAGCATCAGCATCCCCTGGGAACTTGTTAGAAGCACACATTCTCAGCTCCTCCCCAGACCCAGCAAGGCAGAAACTCCAGAAGTGGCCCAGCCATCTGTGCTTCAACAAGCCCTCCAGGTGGCTCTGATGCATGCTCAAGTCCAAGAACCACCGCCCTAGGCAACATGTTCCCTCTTCGATTAGGATCCAACTTCGCATTCTGGATTTAACAAAGAGCATGGAAGAAAGCCCTTGGGCTCTGAATTTGAGTTTACACCAACTCGTCAGCAATGATGAGCCAAGTAACCCTAAACAGGCTACCTCTTGCCCCATTCTAGTCCATGGTGCACATGAGGAGGAAAAGCAGAAGTTAGTGAGGAGAGCCATTTTTCATACTCTCAAGCCTCTTGAGCATCTCTTCTTGGAGAACACCAAAGCTTTCCTTCTTGCTATTGTCTCAACTGCTGGTGTCACTCACCACCATGCCACTTGGCCTTGGGCAACATGATATATTTATTAAGCTCCTACTATGTGCCAGACACTGAGAGAAGGGTGGAGAACAGAATCAGCGAAGCCTCTCTTTGACAAGCATATGATCTGATTTCTCTCAGCATTGGAGACCTGTTGACCTTTCCTAGAAACTCAAGGCAGGTGGACAAGTTATGGGTTCCCTCCTCCTCCATCTGCCCGCCAGCAATATCCATCTACATTTAGCATGGAATAACTATAACTCCTAAGCAAAGATATTATTAGGAGAAACAAAACAATTTACCCAAACCCCCTGGACCATATGCAGCCTATCCATCCAAGGGAGTGTAGTTGACCAAATGAGCAAGGATCAGAGAGAGAAGCCAGTCAAGCTTGGAGAAATAGCTTCTCAAGCAAACACCGTACCCACAGCCCAAGATTTTAGAACTGTTCTGGCCATTAGTCTGTGTGACTATGGACCTCCATGTGGGTGTGAAGAATCAGGTCTGCCAAGCCAGGACCCATGTCTTCCAGTATTTTAGTCCAATGTTTTCTGAGCTCTATGGGTGATGGTGTGATGCTGGAGTCACCACAAATCATCGGCCACACTGGATGAATTTGCTCTTTATTGACTATATAAGAACCATATTGCTTCCCACTGAAAATAAGTACTACCTGAAGAATAAAAGGACCCCTAATGTATATTCCACCTGCTGCTAGCCAGGTCTTTGAAAGCCATTGCCTTCGCTGAATGATTCCAGCTGGTGCTCTCCTTTGTGCTGGCTTTTATGGGCTGCAGGGACGGACACATAGGGTGTAGGTCAGTTTTTTAGGGAATGTAGAAGCCTTGCCCTCTCAACTCAACACGTGCTTCTCTTTTCCTCCCCCCACCCTCCTGGAATTAATGGGGACAGATGTTGCCAAAGCATCGAATTAAATGCTTTTAGACAATTCTGGTCCGTACACAGGTTGACTAGGAAACTGAAATGACTTCATCTGAAAGAGGAAAACCAATATATGGGGGAAGAAGGAGTAATGTGTTTATAATATTTTTGTTTTCCTGCCCTTTGTCTAACTCACAGGCAATTTCCAGAATAAAATCTTTACATGTTTTTTCCATCAATTGGAGAACTTGAATCAATATTATAGGCAGAGTTTTTCCTCGCTGAAATCTCTCTCCCACTTCACTATGTACCTGCTACAAGTTTGTGTCATAAATTCCAGCATAAAATTCCCTGTTGCTTAACTTGCCCATAAATGTGGAGCCTGTAGTCGTGTTATACGACTCCTGACCTGAACACAAATTTCCTGTGGTTAGTGGTGCCTTAAGGAGGAGCTAATGTGCTCACCTGCTTGTTTTCCAGGCAATAAACCCAGAACAGGTGAAATGAAGAGGACATTTCAATAAGATCAAAAGGTAGGTTCAAAAGAATAGGCAGAGCCATCTGCAATGCCTCAGTGCTGTCAACCTCAAATATGAGACCCAGTGGAATTTTAAGAGAAATTTCTAGTTTTCCCTTTTTTCCAACCTCAACTTTTCTATGGGAGGAAGCTCAGTGTCCCAGAGGTTGGGTTAGACACTGGCGAGTGAAAAAACACTAACTTCTTCTAAGCCCATTCTTGACAACCCCTTTCTTCTCTTCATTCCCTGGCCTCCACTCTTATTGCTTCAATGTGTGTTCAGCTTTCTCTAGCATTTTACTTTGCAGAGGAGTTTGGGAGTTATTTGCTGAATTAGTAGGGGAGATTTTTACTTTGGATTTCAAACTACTACATAGATGACAACACTCTATTGCCAAAAAGAATTTGCCAAACAAGAAACAGTTGTGCCAGTAGGAGTATAAATTGGTATAGCTTTCAATACAATTCAGCAATATGTATCAAAATCCTCAAAATGATGAACACTATTTGACCCAGTAATTCTGCTTCTATGAATTCATCCTAAAGAAATATTGTACAAAGAAAAGAAGACATATCAACAAGGATGTCCATTGCAGCATAGGGAAAGTTGGAAACAATCTAAATGTCCAACCATGAGATTGGTTAAATAAATTCTGATGTATTGATAATTAGGAATATTATGCAGTCATTAAAATAATGACGGAGATCTAAGGTTTTGACAAGGAAGACTGTCTACTTATATAAAGTAAAAAAAGCAAGTTACAAAACAATGTGTATAGTTATTATCCCTCTAAAATTACATATATACATATATAAGATTTATGAAATTTCTCCTATGAAATTCTTTTCAACAGACCACACATACTGAAGTTCAATAAGTACACATTAAGAAATTGTCATGCTAAAATACCATTATGTTTTCTCCTCCAATTATAGTGAAATAAAATCAACAAGTATTTTCCACGAAGATTTGGATCTTTAAAGCCTCTTCCTTGTTGGGCTCATTATGCTCAAGCTATTTTGGGTCAACATGACATGCACCCTTCATCTATTTTAAAATGTTTTTCATTAAAAAAACAGGTTTTATTTGTGGGAGTTGTTAGAAACCCTGACATAAATAAAGACACACACATCAAGAACAGCTATTTCCACATTGTCTCAGAAAATACTTCATTGTAGTGGCTTCTCTTGATTGGAGGCCAAAACCTGAATTGGAATTGAGTAAAAATCTTTAAAAGTCTTACAATTAAGTTCCTCTAAAACAGATTTAGTACGCATTTCTGTGAAAGAGCTTTACACACATTTCTATTCTAATTAAAAACATAATTGATAACATACATCTTTATGCTATGAATATTTTGGTAAAGGAAACTCAAAGACTAGCAATTACATGCCTGTCTAAGAAACTGAATTATTCACTTTGAGAGAAGAACAAAAATTTTAAAACAAACACAACAACAAAAGCGATTTGCGATATTAGCTTTTGACATCTAATTCTCCAACTTAGGTGACTTACCATAAATGATGCTGTAAGCTGGAAGTCAAAGGGAAGACTCTTACTGTAGCCACTGGTGTAACCCTCAACCCTAGCTACCCCATAGAATCACTACCCAGTAGTGATTCTGATTTAATATGTCTGGGAGGGATCTCGACATGAGGATTTTTTACAAGCTTCCTAGGGACTCTAATATGTAACCATCATTTGGAAGACTTGAACCTTTTAATTGATATTCCTCACTTAGCAATTAGTCTGAAAACTGAAATGAATGAAGTGTTACAGTTTGAAAGGAGCTTAAAACATCATCTAATCCAACCCTTATTTTGCAGAGGGGGACACTGAGGCCAGGCAGCTTCCTTGTAACAGCTTGATTATTTTATTTTGGTGACAAAGAGAGATGGTGAGACCAGCCTTTCCTAAGGAATTTTCTTCAACCACTCTCACATTTACTCGGTTCTCAACCACTTTCTTTCCACATAGACACAAAGCTCTATAGCCACAATCTCCCTATCCAGAGAGTGGATGTCTCATTTTTAATGAGGATTAAGATAAAGGCCAGGATTTGTTGAATGTTTTGCCACACTGGGCATTACTTCACATCACCACAACTCTATAATGTAGAGGTTGTTCTATTCCCATCTTATAGATAAGGAAACTAAGACTCAAAGGGTTAAACAATTTGCCCGAAGTCAGGCAGCTGGAAATGGTGGAACTGGATATGAACTTAGACCTCCTCAAGTCCAAATCATCAGAGAAGAGAAGGATAAAGAGGAGCTCTACTTTGAATAAACCCACAACCCCAAATCCTGATTTTATTAGCATAGAGATGAGATCTCAGAAGAGCCGGTTCAAATATCTCTGCTGCCAAGACAGCAAGAAGGGAACAAATAGCAATTCAATGGGAAAATGAGAAAAATAAAGCTCTTGATGCTGGGGTAAGGGCTTTGCTGAACAAATGCCACAAGCAAACTATATGGACCTTCACTCGTAGGACAAAAGTACAGTCAGTGCACTCGGCATTCCGGGGAAGAGCCCCTGCCATGATCCCCAGCACGCCACCCGAGCATGTCTAGGATGGATTTCTTTGAAATGTGCTTCAGGTCTCACTCGATCCATTTGCACCTGCTCCTCAGTCCACTTGGAACTCCCTTCCCCTCCTCCTTCACCTGGCTAACTCCTGCTCATCTTTCAAGACTCATTTATCGTTCAGTCTGCCCAGGCCTCTCTGACCTCTGAAGACTAAGATTACATAGTCCTCTTTGGTGCATCCATAATATCCGGTGACACTGCTCTCAAATCACACTCAGTTGACTTGTCAACTTTTCTGCGTGTCATCAAAATGCCAGTTCCTTGAGAGGAAGCCTGTGTATCCCAGTGCTTGGCCCATCCCCTAGCCCAGGGCAGCCCGCAACAAACAGGTGTGGAAGGAGTACACAGATAAATGATAAATGTGTACTCCTTGCACGTAGGTGGATGGAATAAAGCATACAAATGTATTAGGATGGAGAAAATCTGTTATAATTTTCATAGCTGGCATGAGAATCTATCTTAGAAAAGGAAATATTTTAGTCTGAAAAATAATTTTAACAACAACTAGAGTACACAGTGAGACACTCTTCTGTCTCCCCATTTCACCCCTATCCCCTGGTGCAGTGGACTGAATGTTGACATCCCCCCAAAATTCATGTGTTGGAACCTATTCCCCCAATGAGATGGTATTTGGAGGTGGGGACTTTGGGAGGTGATTTTGGATGAAGCCCTCCTAACCAGGATTAGTGCTCTTATGAAGGAGACCCCAGAGAGCTCCCTCACTCCTTCCTCCAAGTGAGGACACAGTGAGAAGACGGCCGTCTATGAACCAGGAAGCGGGTTCTCACCAGACACTGAATCCGCCAGTGCCTTGGTCTGGGACTTCCAGCCTCCAGAGCTGTGAGAAATAAATTTCTGTTGTTTGTTTATAAGCCACCCAGGCTGTGGTATTCTGTCATAGCAGCCTGAACACACTAAGACACCTGGTTAGGTCCTATAAGTTGGCTAGGACCAAAGTTTCAGAAATGAGAATTAAGTTATTTTGTATCAAAGACAAATGCATTTTTGAAGTTTCATGAGCAATTCAGAAGGAAGGAGGAGATAAGAGAGAAATAAGTCCATGAGATGATGAAAGTCTACATACTACACAATGTGGTAACTCCTACCCTAAAATTTAAAAAAAACCTAAACTCATAAATTCTTCCTGTAAGTGGTTTTAACATTTTCTAGATTTAAAGATAAGGCCGGGTTTCACACTGGAGTTGATGTGGAGTGAGATGGAGACAGCCCAATAGAACAAAAGAGAAAAGAATTGTGATTTCATCAGCTTCCCATGCCTCCTGTCGAAGTCTCATCTGAAAGCAGAGCTGAATAAACTCCTGACTTGTTGCACTGACAGCATCAACACTCAGAGGCGACGCCAGCGACGGAGGCGCCTATGAAATGAACCAACAAATGAGATGCGGCCACAGTCAGCTGCTCTAGTAAAATTATCAGGTTTATAGTTTATTTTATAGGTCAATACAGTCAAATGTGGCATTCAGGTGCTTCAACATATGACAGTGTCCATGGGGCAGCCCAGCACTCAGAACCAGGTCTTCAATTTCTAAGTCATTGTCATCTAAGTCATTAAGAATGGCTTTGGCTGCCACACGGAACACCACAGTCCAAGTCATTCTACACGAGCGACCACAAATGCCCACCGGTTGGGGGCTAGGAGAGGAATGGCAAGGCAGCTCAGACACACCCTACTATGCAGGATGGATTCAGGACTGGGATGGGCTCCCAGACACATGAAAATGAGACTGACAGAGGCAGAGCTAAAGCAGGAGGTTGTTGGGAAGTGAACTATGTCAGGAATCGTTGAAGGAACTGGAAATGCTTGGCCAGAGAGGACAAGATCTGAGCATGAGAAGGCCGTATGGTGTGAGGGGAGAGATAGACACTCTTTTCCTATTTTTTAAAAAGTTGTCCCATAAAGGCAAAATTGAACGTGATCTGCGTGGCACTAGAGAGCAGAGCTAAGACTGATGAGTGAAAAGTTCAAGAAAGCAAGATCGGATCCATCGAGTCGGAAGCCTCTAGCATTGTGGCTTTCAATGGTGACAATCCTGCCCCCCACAGAACATCCTGAAAATTCATAGTGCTTTTCAACTTATAATTATAGTCACACCTGAGCGTTTACAGGTTAAAATACACATTTTTATTATGTTTCTTTCCTGTTACTTCTCCTATGTATTACAATTAAGGCAACATTTTCAATTTTTTTAAAAATCATGCATGTTAGTTATAGTATCTGTGGATTTCATTTTAGAATAGAAAAGAAATTGTCACCAAACATACGTCATGAAAATGGGGCATTGAGTTAGCTCCCCATGTGAACCACTCCTGCGGCTGGAAGGTGACAAACTGAAGGCTATGGCCAAATTTGCCCTGCAAGCATTTTTGTGGGTTTCTTCAATATTCTTCAAAATTGTGAATTAATCGCTGACATTAAACACTGGGAGACAGGTAAACATCCAGCAGCACTGGGATGCTGCTTGACAAAAACTCACCCTAGAGAGGGTTAAACTTAACCCTCTAATGATGCCGAATCCAGCTGCTAGTCAAACCACACTTCCCACCCCAATTCCAACTTGGGAGATTTTTTTCCATGAGTCCCCAGATAATTCTTTGATGAACTCCCCAAAAGGGATAATGACATTCGGTGTGCTACACCCATGGACGATCAGGCCACTACTGAACTCTGGTTAAATACTCACTTCTTTGAACAGGGTGACTAAGTAACATCTAAAATCTGCTATTCTTGGAAACAGCCTGCTTCCCAGAGGTCTCCAACATGACCGCAACCAATAAATAAAATCAGTAGTGAGACCAGATGCCCTCCCTCTCCAGCGACTCCTCAGGCCTATAATTAAATAACAAAGACAGAGATGTCAACTGTTAGACAGTGGGCTTAAAGAAAGAAAACATGACAGCCTTTATATTCTAGAGAACAAACGCCTTGAAACCAGTGGCTGATTATATTAATATTTCATTTTTATGTTTCTCTACAAATGATCCCTCAGCCCTTTTCTGCATCATCGCATTCTCAGACTTCTTCAGAAGTCATGCATCAAAAATATTCTTAAATATACATTCTTATAAAAACCTATTTCTCCTCGGTAAGAGGGGAGGGTTAAAAATACCTAGCATCAAAAAAAAAAATTACCAACAAGCCTTTAACTTGGCACATATCCTTCCTGTGATTTAAACTCATCAAACCACAGCCGTCTCTGGATAAATTTAGAATCAGACATAACAAAAACAAGATATATAGAAGACAATTGGGGACAATCTTCAGAGATGATAAAAAATAATATAATAATAATGCGTCTATAGAAACTGTGCTTAAAAACCATGTAAGTCTAGATACACCCAGATATATTAACACAAATCCTAGGAAAAGGTATCGCGTAAAAGTTGGATGATATTTTCTTAAAACAAGGCGGTGTTTTCACAAAGCTCCTTTCACCAAGCAATCTTACAACTTCAGAAAGCACTGGATTGAGAACGGGAAATAGTCCCCAAATCCAATAAAGCTCATTTGTGCCATTGAAAATAACTGCCAAGAAATGGGACATTCTGGGACAGAATTTTGGATCAAACTACTACATTATTATATCACTATTTAGAAATGGAAAACTCAGTTACGCTGCTCAATGGCCCGCCTGTTTGTGAATTACTAAAAGGCTCTGAAAGAAGAGGGAAAACTTCCCTCTCAGATACACTCTCACTCCACGTGGTGTTTTCTCTACTTGGCACACAAATCCATGTCCTTCAGACACAAATTGTTCTGTCCAGAAACGCCTGTGTGTTTTGGCAAGGCACAGAATTACAGCTTTTACTTTAAGATTAGCACAATAGTGATTTTTGTACAGTGATAAGAATTCCCAGAAATGGGTCTCAGGGAGACTTCGTATTCTTGTGGTTGTTGACTTAAATTACATACGCTTTGTGTTTTTCAAAAGCCAAACCCTCGTTCACCTGTAAATGTGTTAGAAAGTGGGGCGAGGTATCAATGAAATCACACTGACTCCCTGGCTGATATTGACTAGTGTACACTCTAAAAGAATACAATAAAAAAGACCCTTGGACTTGAACAAATTAAGTGGTAGGAATACGGGGATGCAGGGAACGATCAAGACCAGCCAGCTCTCTCTGTCCCCCAATCAGGTTTTGACAAGAGCTGATAAAGATAAGCTTTACGTCCCTTCTGGAATTAAGGAATTGAAAACTCCTCCCGGTCTTGTAGGTTTCTTTTGAACAGAGTTATGAATTTAACCAAGATCCAGGTCTCTTCTGGGTGTATTGCCTCCAGAATCAAGTTCTTGTGTGTCAGGAATATCACATAAATGTCTGCAGCAAAACCTCCCGGGCAGGTGGAAATCAGCAGGTACCCCCCACCTGAAGCCTACATACCCCTGTGTAGGCCTTTCCCTGGGGTAGGACAAGTTGGGCAGCGACTCTAGACAGGTCTTTAAGGGGTGGGTGGGCCAGAAGCCTTAGGCTACTGCGCCATATCCTCTTTTCTGAATACCAATAACATCCATTTCAAATTTTCAGTCCCGAGTGGGCTTCGAAAAACGCTGACAGAGTGGACTCCTCTCAAGTGAGATTATCTAGGGGGGACCGCACGCAGGTGTTCTTACCCCAGGCCCCACCCTCCTCCAAGGGACGGCCCTGCTGTAGTCTACACTCCGGTGGTGGCCTCCTCCAGAGTCCTGGGAACCCGCAAGGAGGCTGCGGGAGGCCCTGAAGCACCAGGTGGAATCTTTCCACCTCCAGGCACGGGTGTCACAGGTCCTCAAGAGGGAGGTGAGCTCAGACAGGCGTAGGATGTGGGAAAATATTTTGTCTTTCACGTGAAGCAGTTTTAACACATCCTCAGAGACTTCATCTCTGAACACTTTTCCAAGTTTAACATCAAATAAATTGATGCCTCAAGCCACTCTTTGGGGTGGTTACTGCTTAGCTTTATTTTGTTGAGGGAGCCACTCTGTCCTTCAGTAGAATTCACTGGGGCGAACAATCAGGGAGCAACTGGATACAAACCCAGGGACGAGAACGTCAGAGAACAATCCGTTCTGTGCCTTCCTCCTCCTCTCTTAGCCCAGGGCTCACTGAAGTCGTGTTTTTACAACGCAGGGTACTGTCTTGGACTTTTCTTTTGGAAACCAGACAAAATAAAAATTTTGAGGCCCAATGTAACCTCTTGGGAAGGATGAGAGAATCCTGGTGGTGCCGGAAAGGCTCAGGGCACATAAACCTCCAGGTCAGTACTGCCCAGGAGCTAAAAGAAATCATAACAAGACTTAGTCTCTTTTCATCTTCAAAGTCGTTCGTAAGCTCTAAGTCATTCATTCTCACCACGCTACTGTAATCATGCGATTTGGCAGAAGCAATAGTCCTTTCATCTCTGGATCTCAAAGCACTCTATAAATGCCAATTAATCCTTAGAACCGCCCCGTGAGGCGATGGACTATCTGCTAACCCACTCGGTGCACAGAGAGGTTAAGTGACTTGGTTCAATACACACAGCAAATTAGCAGCAGAAGTTGAGAACTTGGTCAAGAGGTTTTATTCCTGGGCTTGGAGGTCGGAGGCCAAAAACCAAACCTATATTTAAGGCACCCACATGGGAGCTGGCACATAGTAGGTGCTTAGTGAGTCATTTTTGAATGAGTCAGTTGGAGATCCATATTTCCATTTTCCTGCCAAACCCGTCTGAGTTCTGCTGACATTCCCAACTCAGGTGCAAATCTCTTCTCCAAACCGGCTTTGACTCCTGGGTTTCCATTCATTCACCAGAGCACCCACTATAGCGGAAATCCTCTTCTAAGCCCTGGAAAGAGAGTGGTGAATAAAACAGGCAGCATTCTTCTCTCAAGGGATTTACACCCAGAGAGAATGAGGCAGACAATAAATCAGGGACAAGTAGTGTTAGATAGTAAGAGGGGTGATGTGACAGTAAATAAAAGCCAGTTGCTGGAGACCAAAGTGTCATCCAGCTGCCACTGCAGGTGCAGGGCAAGAACTGTATGCCAAGGCCCAGGGAACTAGGAAGTTGTAATATTCCAGCAACTTAGAGAAAGAAGTTCTCATTTGCTTCTATTCCCATACCATTGACTGCAAAACCCTTAGGTAAAAAAAAGTCCCATCATTTGCCTTCAGAGATGATGAGAAAGAAGCAAGCTGACGGTACGTGTTTTAAGGAGTCCAGGAATAGAGTGGGTGATGGCAGCTTCTGGGTGGGTGGAGCAGGGACAGCAGTGGTCCCCAGAGGCAGCCTGCACCTGAGTGTCATCCCAGGGCATAACATTAGAAAGACCCATGTGTCCCAACAAAGACTGCTCACCTCATTCATTCACTATCTAGTCATTCATTTTATCCTTATCGAGCATCTATTATGTGTCATGGTCCAGGGTCATCTCTGCCCTTGGTGACCCCAGCAGAAGCAGGCCAGCAATGACCCATCCCGCTACACTTTATTTTAACATATAACATTTTTTATTATTATCATGAAATGATTTTTAGCCCAGTAACAATGAAAAAGGGACAAATACAGATATTTATCTGTCTCGGTAGTTTTCCAAGGGAACCACTCAGCACCAGTGATAGTATTTTCTTTTCCTTTAACTAACAGACTTCATTTTTTTAGAGCAGTTTGAGCTCTACAGAAAAATTGATCAGAAAGCACAAAGAGTTCCCACATACTGGCTCCCCTACCCATCCCTCTGCTCCTGGTCACTCTTGGAAATGTGCCTGTAGAGGAGCTAACAAGACCACTAAGCACATTGACCACATGCATTTCCAATCCCTCAAACTGCACGAAAACACTTAAAAGTTAGAAGAACTCAAGTTGCAGAAAATCTAGCTCCTGCTTTTCTGCTTCAGACTTTAGAGCCAATTGTGTCCAAATAAAGTTCCATTTGTACTTCCTGGACCTCAGGTGGCATTATTATAGGAGCACGCTTCAGCAGCCCTCTGGGAGCTCATGGTTTCATCATTAACCACCTCTCCCCTCGCCTGAGTTTGACTTAGAGAGACTGAAGAGGAGGAGAGGACTGGCCCTCAGAGTTGGCCCTCCTGGCAATAGTCCCAGCGACACCTGGAGGTCTGCAGTGCTCGTGGACTCCACTGGGAAAGTGGTCTCACTTCTCTCAAGGCAGAATATCACCTCCAGGCCCTTGAGCCTTGGTTTGGGGAGGCAGCTTTGTGAAGAGGAATTCTTCAGTCGTGTGTTCTCTATCTTCTGCTTGTCTCTCCAGGTCACTGGAGTCCCTCCTCTGAACATACCTAGGTGGGCTTGAATTCCATCACACTCATCATGCACTGTCACTATGATTTAGCCAAAGGCAGCAAAGATTTTCCTCACCACTGTATACACAGTGTTCACCTCATTTTATCTCCACTGTATCATGGAGTAAGCCCCAAGGGAATCTACCTTTATTAGAATATGGTGGTCGGCTCCAAGACCTTCAAGAAAATCAGAAACCCCCCAGGACCCCAGTAATGCATTCACAGATCAACTGAAAATGCTGACAGCTGCATTTCCTTAGATTGCATTTAATCCAGTCTCCCAGGAATTCTTTTTTCATTCTCTTTTCTTTTTTGCAGAGAAAGATTTGCCCTGAGCCAATCTTCCTCTTTTTTTTCCTCTCCCCAAAGCCCAGTACATGGTTGTAACTTACATCCTAGTTGTAAGTCCTTCTGGTTCTTCTGTGTGAGGTACCTCCACAGCACAGCAACTGACAGACAAGTGGTGTGGTTCTGCAACCGGGAAACAAACCCGGGCCACTGAAGCAGGAGCACCGAACTTTAACCACTAGACCATCAGGGCTGGCTCAGTCTCCCAGGAATTTGTCGATGAAGAAATTGAGGCCCCAAACAGTGAAGGGGGCAGGCCCGCATCATAGTCAGGATGAGCTAGAACCTGAACTCTGGACTCCGCTCAAGGTGACGAGCTACATTCACTATACACAGATATTGGTCATTCGTTGTACACAGATATTGGTCCCTATACACATATGTAAAATCTACCATCTAGTTTAAGTTTAAGTTCCCCTTAATCAGCTACCGACTGAAAATGATAAGGGATCCTCTAGCCAGAGGATATATTTTTGTATCCAAAGCCCCAGAACTGAGCCAGAGAGAAGCTGGCACAGCCAGTCCCGGGACACTGAGTGTGGCCCTTTCTCCCCGTCCCTTTCATTTCCTATAAGCAAAATCCTCAGTTGCACACATGTGGCTGATGTAAGAGAGAGTTATCTATTTTCTAGAAATCCTCAGGGCAGCCAGTTGAGATAAACAGGTCTCGATGGCAAGCAGCTAAGTTTTCTTCTGTGTTCTCTGAGCTGAAAAGCCAGGCTTCCCCACCCTGTTCTCTCCAGGGCCATATTTAAATTATGATGTTAGCTACACTTCGTTGGGTGCCAGGGCCCGGACAAGGTGATGTTCTTACGTCCTCACCATTATCCCTATTTTTCTGAGGAGAAAACTGACACTCAGCTAGGTTAATCCACGGGCTCCCTCCAAAACCTGCTACTGCCCTCCTGGCCAGTCTTAGTCAACCAGGACTGCGTCCGCTTCTGTATGTTCTAAGAGTGGAGGAGGAGCTGTTGGGACCCCATGGGACGGCAGGTCCAGAAGCTGAGCCAAGTGCATCTGGTGTGTTTTAGGAGGGGTGACTGAGCTCGTGGAATCAAGACTCGTTACAGGACACCCAGTCACGCAGGAGCATCACAATTAGGTGCCGCAAATCCACAAGTCCCAATATTAGATATTTTATACAGTTGATGTCACCCCTCCCTGTGCCAGTCTCAGATGGGGCATTGTCCTGTCTCCTTCCCTGAAAAACCTCCTCTGCCACGGCCATTCCCAGGTGAGTCACTGGCCCCTGTAGATTCTGTGTTCATTACACAGAAGTGTCCTCTTCACAATCTCTTTCCTTCGTGGTGGCAGAGGGGGGTAACGTTGCCATGGCCATGGCTATGTAACCCAAGGAGCAATTCTGCTGCCACAGATAGTGCATTGGCCGGAAGCTTCCACAGGGGACTGTAAATCCACTCCTTTTGCACATATGTTGTGCTATATAAGCAAAGGGATGTTCGTGTTTGAGATGAGTCCATGTCTACAGGTGGACAGGACAAGGGATTTCACATCAATGATTCTCTAATTCTCAATATCTGTGGTGGCCTCTAGGCTCGAAGGTCACAGCCAGCTGGCCTTTGAACCCAAATCAGCCTGGCTCATACCTCACATTTAACTGCTACCTGATTTCTAGAAATTTCTCCTTTTTTCAGGTACTCCTATGACTGTCCCTCATATGCTCTCCCATCTTCTCACCCCTACCTGTCAAGGTATTCATTATAGCTAAGTCTTTCTCAGACTTGAGAAACATACAGAAAAAATGGGGAGGGGGCGGACTCATACCACAGTTCAAGAGAAAATTTAAAGCTGTCCCTTTCTGTGATCTCTAGATGAACCTAGAAACAAATGTGGGCACTAAAATTAAATGGCAGTGCTTGGTTATAAGGTGATCATAGATATGATCCAAAATCAGGTTAGATTGGGTTTTTTTAAATATTGAAACAGTAAACATACTATTAAAATATTGACATAAAAAAATAAAAATTTAAAACTTCCCACTGAACTCATGGATCTCCTGGGACTTCCTGGGCAGCAGCTTAAGAAATCCCTTTCGAGGTAAAGATCCCTGTCCCTTTCTCACGGATGGACCAGGTGGCCCCACGGACTCTGAGACGGGAGCTGCTGCGTGTGTGCAGCTCGTGGGGGGGTGGGTGTGTGTGACAGCTAACATTGTTGAGTGCTTACTTCGTACAAGGCTGGTTAAGCACGTTGTGTGTTTATTTATTTAACCCTTCTCAAAATCCTGTGAGCTAGGTAGCATTCTCTCTGCTTTTACTGATGGAGCAATCGAGACTCAGAGAGGTTAAATCATCTGACCAGGGCCACACAGTTAGGAAGCAGAAAAGCCTTGTCTAAGACCAGAGCTACAAAGACTGGCTCTCTCTCTCTCTCTCACATGCACACCTCGTGAGACACAGCAGCACCGTCTATCTTCGTCCTCCCCACTTTCTGTTGCCGCCTCTGGCTGCCTCGGCACGGACTCCGGACATCACACAAAAGCCTCGGTGGGCATTCCTCACAGGCCAATGCCAGCGTCAGTGCATGGCAACTACCTAGTAAATACTTGTTGGCTTGTCCTGGAGGAGGAACACGCTTTAAACAATGGTGTGTGTGTGTGTGTGTGTGTGTGTGTGTGTGTGTGACTGCTTCAATGATCCTTACTGTCCTGTTCCCCATTTTGTGATAACTGAGTGCTGGCTGGAGCACATCCAAGCAAATTAACCTTCTGTCATTGACAGCAGAACAAGGAGACCAGAATCAGGACGGTATTCCCCCAGGTCAGCCCTCACGTGCTTTCCCCACCTCCCCTGGGACCCGCTTGTCCGTGTGAATTCTTGAGGAGACAAAGCCCCTACGTTTCCGTGGGGTGGGGGTGAGCTTTGGGACCAGAACGACGAGGCCTGCCTGGAGTGAGACATCCTCTCCAGCGTGGGGACGGTGGGCCCTGCGCCTGGCTGCTCGGCTCTCTCCCCGCGTCCTCCACGCTTTCAGACGGGCGCTGGAGGACACCGGGGGCATCTCCGTCGCCCTGAGCGATGGCTTCAGCACCACCCCTATCCCCAAGACGCCATGTGGAGAGACGATGGAAGAAGCATATGTTCAGACAGGCCTAATCTTGCTCACTTAAAGAGGCATTAAAGGCAGGAAATGAAAAAGAGATGAGCCGTATTACTTTCCCTTCGGGACCCCAGAGAGTGTATTTATAGGGTCACCATGAGGTAGCGACACGGACAGGCTCCAAAGTCTGGCAGGATCTAACCCGAGAGCCTATTTTCCTGCTTTCCGGTCTAGAATCCTCTCCTGGGGCGGCGGGTGTTGAGCACCATCCGGTGCTGTTTGCAGTCGGAGAAGGTCTCCCCTCCCTCTGGAGACGCCCGGAATCCCCAGCGCGCCCCACCTTCTCCCTGCTCGCTCGCTGCCCTTGCGCGTGTTCTTGGTACCAGGCTAGAGGAGTCCTCGCTGGGGTGGTTCACACCTTTCAAATATTTGCCGTCTATTTGCCGTCTGTTATCATGTTCCCTGAAGTCATTTCTGGGTCCCGGCTCTGTGTTTTCGGTTTCTTTAATCTCTCCTCATAAATCAGTCCCTCCGTTCCCTTCATCACTTTTATTGCTTTTCTCTGAACTCTCTCCAATTTGTCGACATATTTCTAGTGCCGGGTGTCTAAACATAATTTGCTGGACTAAAAGCCATATTTGGAGGGACCTCACCAATTAATCTCCTGCCTTGCATCCTTCCAAAGGGTCTTAGGTATAGTTCTAAATACCACTGACCTGTTTGTCCCATTAATGCATGACAAATATCCCCCAGAACAACATGACAATGTTGTCATGAGGTTGCATGTCACAAGACTTCCTTAAAGGAGAGGCTATTTTTCTCTGGAGTCCTTTGGTACCGAGCAATTAAGCCAAGGTGGAGGGGCCCACCTCACTCCTTGGTACATTTGCTAATGAATGATATTAAAGAAAGATCCAGCAGTATTTTTCATAGGCAGCCCCTCACTTATGGAGGAAAGCTATTTCTGAGTTGGCCATTTAGGTTGGATTTGCTTCCCCAGAGAAACTGTGCTGTTTGTGGTTAAGGCCTGACACCAGCCCACAAAATACACCTAATCGAGTTTTAAAGTATTCATAAACCCCAGTGTGGGCAAGAGAGGGGTGAAAGGGGAGCCCTCACACACTGCTAATGGTTGTGCAAGTTGGCACAACCCTTCAGGAGGAGAATTTGGCAATATGTATCCAAAATCTTTACAAAGTACATGCCCTTTGACCCATGGCTAACCAATCAAGTTACTTCTAGGAAGTTATCCCAAGAGAATGATTGAAAAGGGGACAAAGATGTGTGTACAAGGATGTTTATCCAAGTCTTATTTATAGTAGTGGGAAAATATTGAACATAACCTAAAAATTTTTTTAAAGAGTGATTGGATAAATATAACTGAAAAAGGGCACAAAGATGTATATACACGGATATTTAGCCCAGTATTATTTACGGTAGTGGGAAAAATTGGAAAAAACCTAAAATTCCAACCTAGTGTGATGGGTTAGACAAGTGATGGTCCAGCTCCATATTAATTCACACAGACAGATGCCCATGGCACATCGAGTCAAAGAGCATCTCACACAGAAGGAGTCAGAGCGGGATGCCATTTTCACTCAGAAAAATCTCTACCCCTCTGTTCACATATACAGAGCAAAAGGCCTGGAGATAAATATCCTCGAATAGTCACAGTGGTTGTCTCGGCGGTGGGCTGAGGGGTGGTTTCACGCTTGACTTTATCATCTGATTCCATTCCAACAAGCCTGGTTACTTGTAAATTTGCAAAAACAATAAAGCTTTTTTTTTTTTACCTTTTTAAATCTAGATTATAACCTGATCAGCCTTTACTGAGCTTCTACTGCGTGCTGGGGGACAAACACAAACGAGGGTGGCTTTCCTGCTTCAGGGAGATGTGCAGCACCTGCAGAGCATGCGAAAGTCTGGCCATGCTGGGGAAGGGACCTCGGCGGGCCCGGGGCAACTGGGGGAGGCTTTAGAGAGGAGCTGATATTTCAGTCAGACAAAGGATTCAATCATTGAAGGATGCTCAGACAAAGTAGGGAGGAGAATTCCAAGTCCAGGGAACAGAATAAGACAAAGCATCCACAGCACACAGAGGGCAGAAAATGGTCTCATTTGGTGGAGTGGCCAGGACAGGGAAGAGGTCAGGAAGAAAATCAGACAGGCTGGAAATGTAGGCAGGGCCACAGCGGTGGGGCCTTGAATGCCACACCCAGGATTGTCCACTGTGTCCTATAAGCAGATGGAAGCCGTCGATTTTTAAGTTGGTGAAATGTGAACAGACGTGTATTTTAGAAAGACAACTCTGAGGTGGAGAGAATTGATCCGAGTAAGGGAAAGGCTGGAAATGAGACCAGTCTGAAGGCTGTAACAATAACCCAAGTTAGAGCATTGAATGGAGAGGGATTCATCAAAATAAAAGTCATCTTTTCAGGCCAAAATCAAAGGAACTTGGTAGCTGAGCACAGACCTTGAAGCCCGACTGTCCAAGGTTCAAATCCTAGTTCTACCACTTACTGCTGTGTGATCTTGGGCAAGTTACTTAATGTCTCTCTGCTTTAGTTTCTTCATCTGATAAAAAGATGTGTGGGTAATAACAGTTTCCATCTTAAAAGACTGTTGTGAAAATTAACTTAGTAAATACATGTGAAGTGCTTGTAGAATGGTGCCTGGCACCCAGGAAGAGTCAGTCTGTAGCAAATACTAAGCCTTGGCCCTTATTTGTAAGAGCTGACATGTACGGAGGACCTGTTCTGAGCTGTGCTGGGCTCCACGCTTTACACACATTTTCTCTACTCTCAACGGCATGCAGTTTTAACCGTTGTCTGCAGCAGATGAGGACAGACTCGGAGATGTCTGTGATGTGTCCAAGTGCTCTCCGGCTCTGCAGGAAGGCTGGATCTCCCTGCGCCGTCGGGGCTCCAAACCTGGTTCTTTCCTCTATTCCTGCCTAGACTCACGGGAAGTGAGGAAGGGAGACAACTCAAAGGGCTCCACGCTTTCTAGTGAGGGACCTAGACAATGGTGACGCCACTGACCCAAAGAAGACTAAAAGGAGGCTTTCCAGGATTTTAGAGAAAGGACTCTTTTATCGATCACATTTATAATTTCAAAAAGTCTAAACCAGGGGCCAGCCCAGTGGCGCAGCGGTTTAGTTCACGCTTGGCAGCCCGGGGTTCGAGGGTTCGGATCCCGGGCGCCCGCCAACACACTGCCTGTCAGCCATAATGTGGCGGCGTCCCATATAAAGTGGAGGAAGATGGGCACGGATGTCAGCCCAGGGCCAGTCTTCCTCAGCAAAAAGAGGAGGATTAGCAACGGATGTTAGCTCAGGGCTGGTCTTCCCCACAAAAAAAAAAGAAGTCTAAACCCGGGACGTTAGTCCTCTCCTCACAACACGTGGCCTTGTGAGTATCAAATCTGCTTTTTAATTAAAAGAAAAAGGGGCCGGCCCGGTGGCGTAGCAGTTAAGTTCACGAGCTCTGCTTAGGTTCGGGTTCACAGGTTCACGGGTTCGGATCCTGGGCACAGACCTGCACCCTGCTTATCAAGCCATGCTGTGGCAGGTGTCCCACATATACAAAAATAGTAGAGGAAGGTGGGCACGGATGTTAGCCCAGGGCCAATCGTCCTCAGCAAAAGAGGAGGATTGGCAACAGATGTTAGCTCAGGGCTAATCTTCCTCACCAAAAAAACTTCCTTCCCAACATTTTGTTGGCCTTGAACTATCCCTTTAGCACAATTACTGTTACAATAATTGATTCTCTCTGGAGCACACATGTATTTAATGTTTGTTTTTATTGTCAATGAAGTGGTTAATCGGTGTACGTGACTAGCATTCAGTTGATTTTGCTAACAATCTGTTAAAACTAAGAAAATTAGAAAACCAAAACAAATGTTAGTTTAGAATCAGGTTCAATCAGACTCTCAGTAAGGAAATGTCCAGCTTAGACTTAAGCAGCAAACCTGTGCCCAGCACTGAACTAGGCACTGATATAGGCACTGAAATAGCCTCCTCAGATCCCCAGCCCCAGCCCTCCTCCTCGCTCACACCCTCACACACATCCAGCCCTCATCACTGTCCCTATGAAGCTGCTGCCTGTTAACTTAGCGTTGACAAGTTCTCTTCGGTGCCATTGGGAAAGACTGAATCACGTCTGACATTCCCGCCCACATTCCAGATTCTTGGCTGTATGACAGAGAACAGTCAACTGAATTCCAGATGCCAAGATGCAGGCATCAAAGAGAGGAACAATTCTCATTGAGAGATGGAATCTCTCCCTCCACAGGTGACCTGGGCAAGCAAGGACAATCTTGCTCGTGGACATTCACTCACGCCACATGGGGTCTGGTTCTCCACACAGGCTACCAAAGGCACTTTGCGTACTAAGTCCTTGGTTCACCTGCAGAGCATCTTGCTGACCTTCTCCAGAATAAAGGTCTTCACCCTTATCAAAGCAAAGACCTAAATTCTGAAGCAGCCCGAGAGGGTAAGAATAGAGAAACCACTGGGACTCGTACTGTTGTACTCTCCTCCAAACGTAGATTCGGGGTATAGTGTGTTGGTTAAAACACACACACACACACACACACACACACACAACAAATGAAACCAAAGAAATCATCAAGATGTGCTAGAAGAGAATTTTCTTGAATTAAAGGAGAACCAATGTCTACAGGTAGAAAGAGCTCTAGAAGTACCAGGAATCACAACAATGTAAATATACTTGATGTACACTTAAAAGTGGCTAAAATGGTAAATTTTATGTTATGCATATTTTACCACAATAAAAAAGTACCAGGAAAAATTGTACATAAAGTTGGATCCCGATTATATAGACTAGATAATGTATATAATTCATCTGCATATGCATAGAAAATATACTGGAAAAATATTCTACAATATGAACAGGCCCTATCAGTAGACATTGAAATTTCTGGTAAATTTTTTTCTTTTTCATAATTTCCTATATTTTCCATATTTTGTATAATGAGTATGTATTTCTTTTACAATCAGAAGAATGCAATAAAAAATATATATATATAACACCTTTCAAATCTGTCCCTTCTTCACCATAGCCCTTAGCAAGACCCCCTTAATCACGTTTCACATGGACTGTTTCCCTAACTCCCTGACTAGTAAATAAGACCCTACCCACTGCCTCCTCTCCACCACCACCAGTCAAAGAAGTCTCAGAAATATAAGCAGAGGAGATCCCACATGGCACCACATAATATGTGCAGTGGTCTTCTCCACACCATTCCTGGTCTTCACTCATCCCAAAGCCCCATCCCACCCCTGAGCCTGGCCTTTTCCTTCAACTCCACCCATCCCTCCTCCTTCTTTCTGGATGAGCCCAAGAATGATGCTGACTTGTAGGTATCAGGGATGAGGATGAGTTTGAGGGGTGGGGCAGGGTGAGGGATGTAGGGCAGTAATACCTCCAGAAGTCTCTATAGGAGGGGATTAAGGTAGGAATCTAGTTGAAACTGGAGAATTCATGTTATATATTTATTTGGGATAAGTTGGGGAGGGGCGACTGAGATTAGGGGAGTTGTAACAACATAGCGTTCACCCACCAAGCACATTGCTTTTACTTTGATCTGTGTTCACCGTGGGGGTGTGGATTAGGGTTGATGGAAACTGTGTGGAGTTCTAGTCCCATCCGGCCACCCCTGGTTTACCCCCCACCGTAGCTTCTTGCTAACTCCTAGGTCTCCCCTCACTCAGTTCAAGCATCACTTTCTCCAGATTCTTCCCTGACACTCTCATCTCGATCACATGCCCCTCTTCTGGACTCTCGTAACACTTCGGGGGGGCCTTGGTCTAAGCACTCGCCACACTCCATGCCGTCGCTCTCCTTGCCTACCCTGACATTAGACTGCAGCTCCTTCAAGACAAGGAACGTCTTTCGTTTGGCATCCTGAGCACCAAGCACTGCGTCTGGCACATGACGAGTGCTCAATAATTATTTTTTTAACAAATAATTGCATGAATGATCAGAGAAGAACTAAAGCTATGGGTAACCCATCTCAAGAACACAAGAGGTTACAGAGGGATAAGTAGTCTGCTATTCTACACCTTGGCAACCCTAATGATTATGCTAGAAGAAACAGGCTTTTTATAGTAAATTACAGGGAACTAGCATGTCAATCAGTCCTTGAATGAGTTAATGAACTAATGAATTCATCTAAAACAAGGCTCAGGACATATTCTGAAACAAAACAAAACACAATGTATGACTATCTGATCCCTTAGAGCTGAAGACGGATACCAGACAGCAATAATAGCATAGGCTCAGAACCTAAGAAAGACCAGGCTGGGATTTGCCAGTCCTGGTTGGGCGATAGTTGTTCCAAGAAAAGATTGAGGAAGCATCTGATATTCCTCCCCATGGACCTGTAGATAGCCATGTCTTCCTCACGCTCCCCCTCCAGAACAGCAGCAAGGCCACTGTTATTTTTAGTCACTGGCCAAATGCAATTCTCATTCATTCAGCTCCCTAAAGGAATGAGTCTTAAACAATGAGAGGAGCTGGCCAAGCACAGAAAAGTAGATGGGGCGTTTCAGAGAGACAAGCAGTACAAGCACAGGGGTGGAGAGGTCTCTGGAGCAGCGGATTTTTATCACGAAGTCCAGTGCACACTGCGAGGCAGAGACAAGCAAGACATGAGCCTGGAAAACGTAGGTAGGAACTCAGTCCAGGTTAACACAGCACGCCATACAAGGGAGCCCAGATGTTTATCTTGACTATGATAGGAAGCTATACACAATTTTTAGACAGGAGAATGACACTGTCAGGTTAGCATTTAGAAAGATCACTCAGCAAGTAGAGAAGGGAGTGGAGGGGTACAAGCTGGAGTCAGATAAGTGGCTGCTGCAATAGTCTAGACATCCATTGCCCTGAAATCGACATGCTTGTTCAAAGCAACACAAAATAAGTCTGCCCCTAGAAGTTAGAGATAACCGGGACTCTTGTGTCGAGTTATTGTGACGAATTCATGTAGCCAACTCCAGTCCTTTAGTTGAAAGGATAGCACATAAAGAATAGAATGTCTTAGAACTCTGTAGTCTTGGCGCAAGCCATTAGGCCTGCCTCTGACCCATGAAGCCAACACCCAAAAATAATTGATCCGGAGACCTTTGTCTCAGTCTTGACCTGTGCCCTGAATCATTTCAACCTGGATCTGCCTGTCCTTGGTTCTGGGGGCCTTGCCTCATTTCCTGATTGTGGTCTTAAAGTCAACACCCAAAACTCATGCCCAATTCTCTGATACTTATCTCTGCTCAGCCACTGCCCCATTTCTTCACTCCCTTTGCAGGAAAATCTCTCCAAAGACTTTGCAGACTGGTTGTCTCCAATACCTTTCCTTCCATGCTATCTCAAACCCACCTACCACATACATTGAAACTATTTTTGTCGAGATCACCAAAGACGTGCATGTTGCTAAACACAATGATTAATTTTCAGTTCTCATCTCATCTGACTACTCAGAAGCATCTGACACCCCTCTTTCTTGGTAAACTTTCTTCACTTGGCTTCCGGGATCCACAACATTTGGTTTCATCCTAATTACCTGATCCCTCCTTCTCAGTCTCCTTTGACGGTTCCTCCTCTTCTATCTCACCTCTTAAATGTTGTGAGGTGTCCCAAGCTCAGTCCTTGGTCTTCTCTTCTCCCCCTACATCACGGTTTCTCAACTTTGGCACTATTGACATTTGGGGGCAGATAATTCTCTGTTGCAGGGGCTGTCCGCATTGTAGGATGGATAACAGCATCTCTGGTCTCCACCCTCTAGATGCCAGTAGCAACACTTCCCTCAAGTTGTGGCAAACAAAAATGCTTCCAGACATTGCCAAATATCCCCTGGGTGGAGAGGGGAATCACCTCTGGTTGAGAACTGCTGCTCTAGGTCTACAGGAAATTCTCCTTTAAATATTTCAGACTTTAGTGATCTCTTCCAGTCTTTAGGCTTTAAATACTATCTCTATGCCGATTCCCAAATCTATATATCCAGTCCAGACCTGAATCCTGAGCTCCAGACTTGACTATTCAATTCTGCATTCAAATATTTCACTTCAATATCTAACAGATATCCCATACTCAACACGCAGTCTTCCCCATCTCAGCTGAAGGTAACTCCGTCCTTCCAGTTGCCCAGGCTAAGTCTTGGCATCACCCTGACTTCTTTTTTCACATCCTGCATCCTCCAAGAAATCCTATTAACTCTACCTTCAAAATACATCTAGAATCTAACCACTTCTCGCCATCTCCACTACTACCCTGATCCGACACCATGATCCCACACCTGGGTTATTGCAGTAGCCTCCTAACTCCCCTCCCTGGTTATAGCCCTTTGCCCCTACTGTCTGTTCTCAGCAAAGCAGCCGGAATGAGCCTGTTAAAACATGTCTGATCATTTCATCCCTCTCTCAAAACCGTCCAATGTCTTCTCATCTTACTCAGAGAAAACCCAAAGTCCCTACAAGTCCTTCCATGGTCTGGCCCCTTGTTACCTCTCTGATCTTATAAACTGCTACTCAGCTATCATCAGCTAAGATGAGAAAGCTGAGGGGAGCAGGTTTGGAAGGGACAATTCATGTTTGGTTGTCCTTATCTATCCAGTGGAGACACTGTGTAGCAGCTGGATCTGTAAGTATGGAACTTGGAGGGAGTTCTGGACTGGAGGTACAAATTTGGGAGGTGTTGGCACACAGGTGGTATTTAAGGACATGAGCCTGGAGCAGGTCACCAAGGGAGCAGATCTAGATAAAGAGGACCAGGGCTGAGGCCCGGGGATACCCCAATATTAAATGAGTGGAAAGAAAAGGAAGAACCAGCAAAGAAGATTGAAAAGCAGCAATCAGTGAGGCAGGAGGGAAACCAAGAGAGCGTCGTGTCCTGTAAGCTCAGTGAAAACAATCTCTCGGTGAACTAGAATCTGGGAGTCCAGGTTTCTCCCCAAACCTAGATTCATTTGAGGGACCTCTCCAGGAAATGTAAAGCCACTTGCGTAACAAAACGCAGCACACAATGTAAATATTTCTTTCATCGCTGAGCTTAATTGTCCATTAATTTATCACATATAGTCCTTGCAGTTCAGTCTTGTCTCTGTTTAATTTCCATCTGTTTTCCTATTTATGATGATATCACATTTTAATTAAATTAACTGAAAGCTTAGGTGTTATATGAGTAGGACATACGTATGTAGAAATACCAAATCAACACTATGACTAATATCTGAAATGTAATAATTGCAACATTACCTAATTACTAATCTTGTCATTTACCAAAATGAGCAGCTAAGGACCAAAACAGGAGGGAAAGAGTGGCTCCTAACTCTAAATTCAATCATAACAAAACCCATGAAACACAAAATAGCTAAAATTTAATAACCCATCTAATATCTATTCAGACAATATATTGATTAGTCAGTTAATTTCAAGAGTTTAGCCCAACACTGACTACTTGGAACCACGTGACTTGATCATTTCCTCCAGTGACACAGGGAGTATTGACATGGCCCGAGTGGCATTCCTGGGTCACCATAGCGGGCCACAAAGGAAACCAGAAATGGAACTCAGGCCAAGGTCTTTGCAAGAAAAGAGACACCCGCTGTATCTATAGTTGACAACGGATGGCTTCTTAGACACATTCACTCCCCGAAAAGCAGAGGCTGCCTGGTCTTTGCTCCTGGTCACCCGTCTAAATCAGAAGGTCACGGCGGTTACCCTGAAAAGGGCCTTGAAGGGCGTATTTCCTCCACACAGTAACAGAGCTCCAGAGACGAAACACCAGCAGTGCTGCACATGTGGGGGACAGCCACGCTTCCATAGTGTCTATTCCCGATTTTCCTCATTTCCACGATTGTTCTGCAAACTCCTTGAACACAGTCGTGTATCTATATGTACCAAATTTTACTAAAAATGTGGAGTTAAGTAACCACGTGAAATTTTTTTAAAAGCACCATTTTTACCACACAGTGATGAATAGACCCCCAAACCCAGGCTAAGTTTCATTCATGTTCCTTGTGGAATCAGATTCAGTAAGAATTAGATCCTTCCAAAGTTCCTTAGAACAGACAACCGCAGGCAGTCAGCTTTCAGCAGTCAGGACGAAGTCAGAGCGGGCACAGGCTTCGAATCTGTGAATGACACGGCCCTGGGGTGTCAGTTACACCAAATGAAAGAGAAGGTAGAACAACTGTCACATCTCCCAGCTAAGAGACACGCAGAACTGTGAGGTGCTCAGTCCCCACTAACTGAATGAACAGATGATAAAGATAAGATCTGCGTTAGTAGTGAAAATTTCTGTTAAAAAAGTACAGGATGGAAAAAAACTGGCTGGACACGGATCCTGAGAAAAGAGCCCTGGGAATTGAAATCCAACTCAAGCTCAAATTTATAACCAGCATTGTTACAATATATGAAAAGTTAATACAGTGTTATTAGATGGAAGCTTCCAGATCGAGTGCAGTAATTGTCCCTGTACTTGGCATGAGTTAGACCTCACCTGGAATGTTATGTTTCATTCCAGAAAAGACATAGTGAGAAGCACATTGACAACCCCAATTTTCTCCAGAGGATGCCCCAGATTGCTTAGCACAGGGCCTTGGACCTAAAGCTGTTCCATAATAGGTACTGAATTACCCTGGACTGATATTGAGGAATCTGGAAATCATGAGAAACGACTAAGGGAAGTTGAAGGGACATGCGCTTTACCTTAACACAGCAGGCACATTCTAACAGAGCTGCCCACGAAACGGGATGCCCAGCAAAGGAGTCTCAGTACAGAAACTATTCCAGCAGCTGAATGCTCCTCTAGCGGGGATGTCACCAAAGAATCGCTTGCCCTAAGTGGGAGATTGAAATGGGTGTCCTCCAAGAGCTCTTCCAGCCCTGAGGTCCCTGGAACAGACGGCGGGGCCTGGAACAGAGGGCACCTCCACGGAGAGCGAGGACACAGTGCCCTCCCCAGGGTGAGCCCCTACTGTACATCCTGTTCTTCACAGAGGGATGCTGTCGGCTCCAGGCAGCAACTCTACCCTTTGCACAGCCAAGGACAGAAACTGTGGGGCATCTTCTTGTGACAGTGACCTGCACTGGACACCAGGTAGTGCCTATGCCCTAAACTGGCTGCAGCATCTGCTTCCCCTTACCGTGCTACACACTCAACTCATGTTAAAAGGGGGCTGTTTTTTAAGTCATTCTTCAATAAAGAATAATCTTTGGCTGGGACCTTTGTACCTGAGAGCTCCTTACCCAACAGCCAATTCTACATACTTTAAAAAATTTGTAAGATGGGAGTATTGGGGGTGGCGGGAGGCACCAACGGGAGCCTTCCTGCTGCCGTCCTCATACCAGCACCCTGAACTCATCAGAGACAAACCCCCAGCCTGTTCCTAGAAGGGGGCGTCTGGTGACGTTTGCACGAAGCAACAGTGGCATCTAGTGGTCACATAAGCTAACTACACCCCTGCTCAGTTCAAGTGAGAAAAACCAGTGAAAACCCAATCCTTCCTGTCCCTTTGTACCTCTTATCTAATCAGATCTGATGGGAAGTTGGTTGGGAAACAGAAAAAGCCAGTAAAACAGAGAATCATTAAAATGATGCAGACGGAGCTCACGAAACACGTTTATATCTAAATATGCATTCATTCCACCGTAGACGTACAGCCAGAGTCTCTCCTGAATGTGGACGCACCGAGTCGTTGCTGGTCTGTGCTGCACAAATCAAACCATCACACAGCACCGACAATGCCCAGCTTCTGCTTATCTAAACGGGTGAGAATCTTAAGACACCTGTGAAACAAGATTCCCTCCACTGATTTGTATGTGTTTTTTTTTCCCTCTTATAGCTGTTTCTCACTGCTTTTTCATAATCATGGCCCTTTAGCTCCCAAGACTAACTCGAAGGGGAGAGACCGCAGTGTGGGTTTCCCACTTGGGATGGAGGTGCCTGTGTGGTGTCCACCACTCCATGGGCGGCAGCTGTCTCAGTCCAACCCCGACGCAGAGACGGGAGACCTCGTGAGTGTCCAGAGCACACTGCCCCACCGGCCTCCCAGTCCTGCCTCTTTCCTCACATCAAATTTTTAACTGGGGGAGGGCGCCACACAAGGGCAGGTGGAGGTGCAGGCCACTAGAAGCTATGACCACGAGGTGGTTCGGGGGTGACAGCTGGAGCCAAGCTCCCTGGGTTCAGTTCAACCCTCGGCCACTTTCAAACTCTATGACCTTGAGAAAGTTATTTATCCTCTGGAAGCCCAGGTTCCTCACCTGCAATGTAAGAAGGAGCACTGGTACCTACTCTTAGGGTGGCTGTGAGAATTAGGTGAGGTAATCCATGTAAGGCCCTCGGCACAGTGCCCGCCAAACAGGAAGCACTCAATAAATAATTAACAATTGTTACCTTGTGTTTATCTTCTTTCACTGTCCTGTAGGCCTGCAGTTCTCAAACTTTCTGGTCTTAGGATCCCTTTACATATATTCTTAAAAATTATAAGGACTCTAAAAAGCTTAAAGTTATATATATCTTTTGATATTTACTGTTTTATAAATCAAATCAAAATATTTGAATTCTTTTTTAAATGACAATAATAAATCCACTAACATAAATAATATTTTATGAAAAATAACTACATTTTCCACAACAAAAATATTTGGTTAAAACTATCCCACTACTGGGATTTATCCAAGATCCTGAAATCAACAATCCAAAGAGGCTTATGCACCCTATGTTCATGGCACCATTATTCACTATAGCCAAGAAGTGGAAGCAACCCAAGTGTCCCTCGACTGATGATTGGATAAAGAAGATGTGGTATATACATACAATGGAATACTACTCAGCCATAAGAAAAGACACAATTGTCCCATTTGCAACAACATGGATGGACCTGGAGGGTATTATGTTAAGTGAAATTAGCCAGAGAGAGAAGGACAAACACCACATGATTTCACTCATATGTGGAAGATAAACTAATACACGGACAAAGAGAATAGTTTGGTGGTTACCAGGGGGAAGGGGGCTGGGGGTGGGCACAAGGGGTGAAGGGACACATTTATATGGTGACTGACAAAGAATAATGTACAACTAAAATTTCACAATGTGATTAACTATTACGATATCAATTTAAAAAAGAAAAATTCACACAAAAAATTTGGTTAACAGGGTGGCATTGCTTTACACTTTTGCAAATCTCTTTCCTATCTAGTTACTAAGAAAACAGCGGGTTTCCCATATCTGCTTCTGCATTCACTCTGCTCTAATGTCGCAGGTCACATGGCCTCTGAAATCCCTCGGACACTCGTGAGAAAACGAAAGTGGAAAAGGCAAATAACGTCCTCGTGTCGTTATGAAAACAGTTTCACTTCATGGACTCTGAAATGACCTCGGGGGCCCCCGGGGCCCCCAGACCTCACCTTGAGGTTTGTGGCTGTGCCCACAGCACCAGTCCAGGCTGTCTGGTGTCAGCAGCAGGGCAGAGTCGCAGGGCCCAGGCCAGCTCATCGTCAGAATCTGGAGGGCTTTTACAGACTAAGAGGCCAGAGGAACTGGATGTGAAAACCCCCTCGCTGGTGCAGCCACGACTGGCCCTGCTGAAAGGAGGCGGGATAACGTCTCACCCCAAGCCCACCATCCACCCCCCGGTTCAGAAACTCAGACCTGGGCCACCAGAAGGCCAAATTCCCACTCTCCTGCTGCACGGACCAACCATGGCTGTGGTTAATAATACTGTCACTGGAATCCATCCATATCTCTGGGTTGAGGTATGCAGTTGGTTTTTGTTAATGTTTTTCTTGTTTGTTTTGGTTTTTTTAAATTTGTTTTGGAAGAGATCCAATTCAAGGAAACTGAAATGTTCACTTGATGTAATTCCTTTTTTAGAAATTGTCTTTTTAAAATCTAGAAATCCAATAGTTGTACATGACAATTTATTTTTACATCATTATAGGTTGGATTGTTGTTGGGTTTTGGCAAGCTTTTACACAAATTTTGTTGCTGAGTGAGACGCTCCTTATACTGTTTTTTTATTCATGACTTTATTGACCTGTCAAGCTACTTAAGGGTAACCTATGAGGTGACATCATAGTCACTATGTCCCTCCGTGACACTCAAAACCACGTATGAGGCAAACTCAAGCCATGGTTCCTTCTCTGCAGCTGGTGGGACGGTTCCTCTCTGAGCATCCAGAGATGGTTTTTAGGACAGTTTTCAAAGGAAGGGAGGACGGGGGCTCTCGAGGCTGCCTGTTCTGGGTGCAGAGCCCACATTCCCCTCTCCACAAGGCTCTCCAACACAGGCTACCTCCCCCACCACCCCTCTGGTTCTAGAAACTTGACAAGTTATCGGATGAGTCAAAACACTGAGCTGCTGGCACCGAAACCCAAACGGAAGCAGCTGGAGTAGAGAGGGATCTGGGGAGGAAATGCTCATTTATTGGAAACCCCTTGCAATGATTCCACTCAGTTCAGGAGTGGTATGAAAATACAAATAGTAGATGTGTAGGTGATGGGCTGTGAAAATTATAACATAGGAACTTATGTGAATTAATATAAACAGGATGCTAAGGGACAGTATTCCTCCTCTCAGGTGAAGCATATTCTAATCTCCAGGCCCAGCTCCACCTCTGTCTCTATTACCTGGATTGTGCCTACACCTATGTCTCTATCTACACGTAAGTATCCCAGTAACTTGGTACCTGCTGTTCCCTCTGCCTGGAACGTTTCCCCTGAACACCTGTGCAAGCACCTGTGACAGCAGCGGTCACTGACATGCCCTCTGTGCTCTCTGCCAGCTTCCTGTGACCCTCTCGCCCCTCCGGCACCAATGGTACACTCCATGCACACGGAGAGGGAAGAGACATCCATGGAGTTCTTCCCAGAACATCATTTTATGTCACTTAATTACTCTGAGCTACAGTTCTCATCAGTGACAAAGAGAGTGGGCCAGATCAGTGGTTTTCAAACTCTGCTCCCCAGAACCCCCAGGCCTCCACAGAGCAGCTCGGGGGTGACCTCAGGCAAGAAGAGGGGAATCGAGTGGGGAGGGCTTTGACATCTCCCCCGGCCTGCAACCAGAGCAGCTCTGATATTGCTCAGGAGATGTGGTTTGAATACAGGGCCCTGTTGTGCATCTGAAAGTCCAGACATACGCCCTAAAACATACAGGAATTTAGTGTGGGATAAAGGTGGCATTTCAAATCAATAATGGAAGATGGACTATTTAATGAATGCTGTTTGGACCACTGGGGAACCACCTGGAAAAAATGTTAAGATAGAACCTTGGTGCATATCTTACACAAAAGTAAATTCCACATGGATCAAAGATTTAAGCATGAAAAACGAAACCCATAAAAATAGAAGAAAAAAAATGAGGGAATTTTCAAATAATTACAAAGATGTGGGGAAGGCCTTTCCAAATATCACAGAAGACCCCAAAGCTATAAAAGAAACAAATGGATGAATCTGACTAACAGAAATGTTGAATTTGGTTAAAACAACTATTTCATGTTTTCTTACAGTCACACTGCTCTCCACAGGACTCGGCCGTGAATGCAGACGGGACTAGAATGGCAGGCAAAATTGGGGAAAAACCATTTCGTACTCACAGTCACCTCTCCTGCGACGAGGAGATACAAGACCAAAGGCTCAACGTTCTGAGGGAAGAACCCTCCTCGTGAAACGAGAAGCACGCATGCTCTGACTCCGGCACCTCTCTAGACCATCTGTTATCACGACAGGGAGGACAGCCTAAATAATAGAGAGAGCTCAGGAGAGGTCTGAATCACTGTAAAGTAAAAATATTGGCTACTTCTCACCTACAATGCATTCACTATTTGCCTTTATAATTTGTAATCTTCGTGACATCCCGTTTCAAGTAAAAGGTTTTTAATATGAATGATAGAAAACCTCACCAAACTGGCTAAAACCAAACATTGGAATGTTGGCTGATGTAATAAAATGCTGTAGAGAGATGAATTTAGTTTCAGGTATGGCCTGATCCAGGGGTGACATGATATGAAAAGGACCTGGGTTCTGTTTCTCAGTTCTGCTTGCTCAGTGTTGA
The DNA here is from genome assembly GCA_031878705.1 of Tapirus indicus. Lineage (NCBI taxonomy): Eukaryota > Metazoa > Chordata > Mammalia > Perissodactyla > Tapiridae > Tapirus > Tapirus indicus. Next base: position 149,546,995 of record CM062918.1, on the reverse strand, counting down.
CTCTCTTCTCCAACAAGCTCTCCCCTCATGGTTATAAGATGGCCACCAGCAGCAACTCCTGGGCTTTTTCCCTCCAGGTGCAAATCCAGGAGAAATGAGCAAGTCAACTTCCCCAAGAGTATAAGACAAGAGCCTTTTTTTTTCTTTGCCCATGTTGTTGCCGAGGGCTCAGGCACCATGGCTGGGAGGAGGGAGAAGGCTGAGTGGCTTAGCTCGGGTCCTGTGCTCCAGAGGCATCAACCTCACCAGAAGTACATGGACAGAGGTGGTGGAGAGCTGGCTCCCCAAGCAAAACCAGGGCATTGTTGCCAAAGGAAGATAGTTAATTCTAGGCAGCAAAAATAGCAGATGTCCACAACAAACCTCACGAGGTTGAAATTATTATTCTTATTGTACAGATGTGGAAATCGAAGGTCCCAGATGTTAAGTGACTTGCACAAAATCATACAACTGGAAAGTGGCACAGATGGGATTTGACCCCATTAATGTGTTAAGACTACAAGGATGAGTGGGTGTTTCCCAGGCCGACTGGAGCAAGGAGGGTGCTCTAGGCAGAGGTTTATGAACACACAGCAGGAGGGTGTTGGGAGAGCAAGGAGCTTTCAGGAAATTTCACGTTGTATGCAAAGTTGTCAGACAGTGTAGCAAGGAAAGAGCTCAGCTCTGGTGTCAGAGGGATCAGGACTCTGCTGGGTGACTGTGGTCAAGGACACAACTGCTCACCTCACTTTCATCAGCTGTAATACAGGGATAACACGCTTCGTGGGGTCCTTGGGAGGAATAAGTGAGATACCGTATGTAAAGGAGCTAGACAGTGCCCAGCACGTAGGAACTCAACTAATGGTCAATGTTATTGTGACAATGACGATGGATCGCAGAAAGCAATGAATGTGAAAGATGGTGGGACAATAAGCTGGAAAAATAACCATGGGCCAGATCATGCTAAGAAAAGGGTTTTAGATTTTATCCTCCCGAAAATGGGGAATAGTGGAAGGGTTTTACTAGACGGATGGCCTGATCAGTGTTTCGTTTTAGAAGGATCACTCTGGCATCCATGTGTAGTTACAGCAGCAGAGAGAGGTGGGGTAGGGTGGGGGAAACTAGTTAAGAGACCATTAAAATAGTTGGATTGACCAGTGGTTGCCAAATCTAGTTCAGAGTAAAAATTACTAGGGTAGTTTTTCTGTTTTGTTGCTGCTTTGTTTTGTTTTCATACAGATTCCTGGACTCTCCAGGGGTGGGGAGACACCCGAGTTGAGGTATCAGCTAGTGCCAGCCCAGAGAGCTGTTGGCCCCTTAGGGAAATTGATCCACCTCCTTCCCAAGGATCAGCATTGCCTAAAGGACAACTAGAATTGTTATAGCAGGAATGTACATATTAAGAAACAGTCAACTTTCTGGTTTTTTGACTTCAGAAAAAGACTCTTGAGGCCCCTGGGGTGCAGGGTGGAGCAATCAGATAAGGGTTGCCTGTGCTGGAAGGAATGAAGAAAATGGGACGGAGCATGACTTTGCAGGTCAATGGGTCTGAGCAGAGCTGAGCTCTGGGAAAGAAGTAGATTCAGCTTGAGGAGACAGCCAGCAGGGGACCCCATGGGAGCTGATCTACCCGATAATCTACGGGTTCCCATTCAGCCCCCATTCAATGGAGCACAGGCTGCCTTTGTGGAAAACCATTGCATTTTCTACGTTTAGCCACTGTCCGGTAAGGGCTTCCATCCCTAGCTGTATCCTGGTGGCTCTATGATGCCACATTGTGCTGACTTTAATCTGAACAGCCTCCTATGGACAATAGATATCTGCCATTTCAGTGGCTCAAACACTTCCATCCTGTGGATGAACCATAATGCACCCCACGACCCCCTAATCTCAGATGTACATTGTTTCCAGACTTCCACTAGTAAATCTAATACTGCCATGAAAATTTGCACATAAAACTTTTACTGCTATCACTTCCAACTCTAAAATATCTAATATTCTTGGGTGAAACCTGGTAATGGTTATTTCCTCCAGTTCAAGGCACCAAGTCTCAAGCGCTACTTTCTTCTCAAAGGATGCAATTAGAGATCATTTGATTAAGTTCAATACCTCTTGATGATTTTTTTTAAAACTCTTAGTGAGCAAAGAATCAAAGGTAACTTCCTTAACCTGATAAAAGATACCTACCAGTGATCTCAGCAAACATCTTACTTAATGACTCCCTTAAAAGTTAGGAATAAGAGATGAATGCCCATTATCGCTGCTTCTATCAACACTGGAGGTCCTAGAAAAAAAAAGATGAGAAACTGCTGCCTTTTCCCGGGGTGCAGAGAAACAGGTGTTCTCATGCACCGTTGTCTGATAAGTTCAACCTATAAGGATGGCAGTTTGGCAATATATATAAGACTTAAAAATGTACATACTCTCTGACCCAGCAACTTCACCTCGATGAACATGCCCTGAGGAAATACTTACGGCCGTGCACAAAGATGTGAGTGTCAGGATGCTCTCTCCAGGACTATCTACAATCGGAAACCACCTGTTTGACAAGAAGGTCCTGGTTATGTGAATAACATGTGAACACATGATGGAACACCAGTCACTGAGTGACGCTGTATAAGCACATTTACTGGAAAGGCGGCTTAAACCAGTTTACTCAATTACCTTTTTATAGATAACAACGTGTGTATACACGCACGCACACACACCAGAATATTCTGGAAAGATCCATAACGGAATACCGATGATTCCTTGTGCTGTTTTCCAAATTTTCTTAAAATATGTGTTACTTTTCAAATTAGGAAAAGTAATATATTTTAAATGCTGCCTCAAATGACTGCTGTAGGCAGCAGAGAAAGTGGCCCAGAAAGAGGAAAGGGAGACCTCACGAGGGGAGACGGCGGCAGCAGCGTACCTGACCACAGCTCTCCGTTCATCCAGAATCCACAAGACCAGGAAGCTCAGCTGTACTTATTGTTCTACTTTATCAAAACAAAGGAAAATGACAGATCTGAAGGTTAATTTTATACACATACATACACTCACACACGCATTTTTATGTCAACTCTCTGCTTACCCATATTCAGGGTCCCACTATTCTGCCAAGTTCTCAGCAGGTCACAGGCCACCCTGCAACCCAGTGATCAGACCGGAGGAGATGGACCAAGGAGCGGGGAAAATCGAAAAGAGAAGGGGAAGAGGCATGTCACAACAGCGTCCTGTGCGTGCGCTCAGAGAGAAAACATCACAACAGCTACGACAACGAGAATCTTTATGCGTCTTTGCAATCAGTAAATTCTTCAGGACAGTAAGAGAGACAAAAAAGGAATACAATGTTCCAAACAGTTACAGCCCATAGGTCGACATTACAAACTAGATTTAGATCATCTGGAGGCTTTTGGAAGAGGACCGAGGTGCAGAGGCATCTGAAGGAGTCGACTCCCGGCTCGAGCGCTGACAGGGTACAGACGTGTAAAAGTAAAGAAACCGCTACGTGGTGAGTACTTCTCGTGCTTGCATACAGTGTCCAAGACGCAGGGAAGATCACAGGTCCACACTGGTCTTTGCACATGCCGTGTGGTGGAGGGTACTGCAGGTTTCTTTATTTTCTAAATTAGGCAAGGTTCATAAACTGACCAACGCATACTGCGATTACATGGTACAATGCAAGCACGTTATTGATACAGAGAGTGCTTTAACAGGAATCTGTCATTTTCTAACATCCTGACAAGGTCTTTTTATCTCAAAGGACTATTATCCTTTGAGTTATTCATTCATCCAACAAATACTTATCCCAGATGGTGTGCCATCTCATCCCTTTCTCAGGAAGACCAACATCGGAAACGGAGACGGCATGCGATGCTGACAGTAAGACAGCTGGTAGACAACAGTGGCGCCATCCTAAGGACTACAGTAAGTGCCCTCCCCCACCCCCATTACCCACCTCCCTGAACCCTGACCCTCCAGGAGCTGGGAGCTGACTCAAAAGAGGAAAGAACAATTCTCTATTCAAGTCAGACATCCTTCAAGGGGAACATGACTATTCTGACTCATTTGGGACGGGGGAGGAGAAAAGAATATAAAGTAGAATCATTCTTATCTGTAAAGTTTAGCAGAAGGAAGAAAATCATGTCATTTGCTTAACTTTGGAAAATGCAGTGGGTCTTGTCCCCGGGGTGGTATGCAAAGTAACCCCCATTCTCCACCTACACCCTTCCCAAGATGCAGGCTGTGGGCGCGGCTGCTTTGTGAGACGCCGCAGGCTAACTTCAGATGGCACAAAACTCAAGACCCAAACTGCAATAACATATTAGTCACATTTCCCATCTTTAGTTCCTTTAGGGGTAAAAAATGCCATGAAAGGGATAAAATGGCTTTTCTGACTGTATATGTCATTCTGGTGTTTTCTGTTCAAAAAAGTCCACACAACCACATTCTCTATTTTATTATAAAAATTAGTACCTCTCATAGTAAAAGCCCTCTCTAAAGCTATCACTTTGGTTTCAGAATTAGCAAGCCAATTAGCTCAAATTAATATTGACTGCGCCAACAATGTGCAGGCAAGCACGGCCAAGGTCTTCCCGAGATGAGGATAAAGATGCCAAGTCTATTCTTCTGACGATGGTGGGAGAAGGTGACTGAGGAGCCAGCCTTTGGTTGAGCCAAACGACAGCTGCATGAAGCATTTTAAAAATGAACCACGTTTTCAGGTAAGAAGGTCAGAGCTGGTTTTGTGAAACGCCATCACAGGATGCTGCACCACCCGGAAAGAGGTCCTTTGAGTCGGGAGGGAGTGCAGTGAATGGCTTCTCAGTCTTAGTTTCTAGAACCTATGTAGCCAATGCATCTGTGCACAAAAGGCATGAGACCCGCCTATTGCCCTGGAGGAGATGCCGCTAGTCACATGGAATCCTGGAGGGTTTCCCTTGAGTATCTGAAGTGCTGCTTGACCGGGTGTGGCTCAGAGCTCCCCTCTGCATAGTGGAGATAACAGTGCTGTCTCTGACCCGCTGGACCAGGGGGAGGAGTGGGTGAGAGAGAGCTAGAAAGCCCTAACGCCTTCTCCAGAGAAAGGCAGTGTTCAAGTAACCAAGCACTCAGCAAAGTACTCCAATCAAAAAAAGCACAAATTCAAGTAACAGAGCTGCAGCTGTGGTGTTCTGGCTTTGAGCAGAGGCCCCGCTGAGCCTGCGGTGGGAGCTGGTTGGTGAATGAGCCACATGGAGGACGATGCGGGACAAGCCCCACGGAGAGCCCATCATGTCATCCCGCCCCTGAGGACCAAACTCTCCTTACGAGGAGAAAATGCACCTCGGGGAGAGCCCAGTGGAATCAGCAAGCTGTTCAAAGCAATCGCTGAATGCATTTCCCATCTGTTCTCTGCATGGGGTCTTCAGGTCGGCATCAACCTCCATTTCAACAGATTAAAGGTTTTCTTCATTTCGCAGGTAGAAATAGAAAGGGAAAGAAAGGCTATCTAGATTTTTCTTCTGCACTTTTGCATAAGAATAAAAAACAATTTTGAGGTTGGCTAAAAGAGACTACTGAAGGAAAATTGACACAAACATTCCCCCAACAGGGCATCAAGAGGGAAGTTGGGAGGTTTTTTGCAACTAAGAAACTTACTTTCTTTTTACAGTTTCTGTTCTAGCAAGCTAGTGTGTGCATGCTTGAGTATTAACAACACCCAGAGGACTGGAAGGTTTGGGGTTGTCACAGGGACCCTGAAGGCCCCCCCCCTCCTGAAGGCAGGAAGAAGGAAGAGGGGTTAACAGTCTAGACACGTCGTCTTTTCTAAACAGCTCACAATAAAAACTTGGAAAAACTTCACACTTTAAAACCACAATATTTATTTTGCCACAAGAATCCACTTATCGGTTATCAGTGGATGGGAAAACATCCCTATTCTTGCCCTCGTTATAGAACTTCCAATGCCCATGTTTATACACTGCTGCTCATCTCTGAACCTGACTATTCATTTTCACTGGACAAGGGAAATGCTTTAGGAGCCATTCAGCAGGAACCCTCATACCACCATGAAAAGGCGAATCTAGATACAAAGTTTCTGGGCGACGTCACCGTTTCTTGGTGCCACTGTTCCCACTGCTGGACTTGCTAAAGCTCCTGCTCATGTGAGGAAAGTGCACAGATGGGGTTCTTTCTGTAGGACCGTACAGTCCCAAATTCCTGGCGGTGGCTGACTTCCGCAGGGGCTTTACGCTGGGAAACGGGCTAAAGATGGGGGTTTTCGGGTGGCTGCCTGGGGAAGGTTTGCTGGTGGCTTTGTTTTCTGCAGGAGCCTCTGGGGGCTCCGGGAAGGGCCGCGGGCGGGGCAGGTGCCCCCTGGGCTCAGTTTCGGCAGCAGCAGCCCTTTGATTCAGTTCCAAGGCTTCCAACTTCACCTGAACCGCGGACACGTCAGCATCGGCGTCCCCAAACACTGGCTCGGGAGACTGCCCCTCGATTGTCCTCCCGGCGCTGCCCTCGGAGCTGCCGCCTTCTCTTCCAGCCTTCGCTGCACAACCGGAGGGAAAGGCCTCTGCCGCCCCCCGGGGGCTGGTCTTGCAGCCCTCCTTCTGCTCCTCTATCAGCCCCACGGTGTCCCCGCAGCCCAGCTGACTCTTGGTCCTCGCCGTGCTCTTTCTGTGGACTCGGATGTGCGTTCGCCACGGCGAGTTGAGCTTCGTCTTGAGATCTTCATAGGGGACAGGAGATATTTTGCCCCCTGTGTGACCAGGGATGTGGATGACAGCGTTCTTGGCAGCCCTGTTTGACATTTTCATCTTCTTTCCTAAAAGAAGGTGGTTTATGACCGGAGAGTTGTTTACCTGAGACGGGAGAATGCTGGTCACTGGCCCTTGGTCTGAAAGAAATGTTGAAAGGTCACGTGAAACGCACGACAGAGAAACACATCCACCACGGAGCAGGAGCCACACAGAGGCTGTCCCTGCAGCCCTGCCCACGAGCTCCCAGGTACTGGCAGTGTCATGTGACTGAAGGCAGCAGAAACTGAATTCAACCCTAGAGCCTGGGGGACCTATTCCCTCCTCTTCAAAGAGGAGGAGACAAGGGGCCGAGGATGCGGAAAAGGGCAGAGACTCTGACCCCTCGTTACTAATTAGAGCCCAGAGTCCCTAATGTTTTTATGGAGAGCGTTTGTCTCTGAGAAGCAACCTCGGAGGTCTTGCATCTAGAAAATCTTCGAAGATTTTTTAAAATAATAAGTCAAACACTATGACCATATGGATTATCAGCTCAGTTTCTGAGAGGTAGGAAAAGAACACACTACGTATTATGACGTGAGAGACAGCAGGAGAGAGGTGTAAGGAGGTGGTAAAAATGCAGAGAAATCACAGCTACCCAAGGCCTGGTCCCAGGTATGAAAAACCACTCCTGTGTCCTCAGTGGGCTTTGAAAGCAAATTGAAAACTGAAAAGCACTGAAAGCTTTATTCTCCTGGAGGGCACTGTTGATAGTGTCATTGTCCTCTTCCTGCGGCTATGACCGGCCTCTATTTCTGATGAAGCTTACACACACATGGCTCCAGGGGTGACGGCAGCAGAGAGAGGTAGTAGGGAGAAGGACCTGCCATCTTTGTTGAACACCCTTCCTCCTTGACGTCCACGTCATCTGGCTGAACTTCCTTCCACACTTCTCTCCTGCTGTCACCTACCCCTGGTCACAGCCTAATATTTACTGATGACTTTGACAACTATCTCCTCTTCACCCCATGTCCTACCACCTCCCTTGGTCACTTTATTGTCTCTGTGACTGACCCACCCTCACAGTTCCTCAACTTCCCCAGTTCCCTCCTAAACCTTATCACCCAGATCTACCTTACATGAAAGAAAATAACTCTCATATTCTTCTCTTTGACTCCTCTAGCTCTTGGCTCTCAATCTAACTATACCTGGTACTGAACCATAGAGGTATCCTTGACCCTTCAACCTTCTCATAACCACTCATCTGTCTTTGGCTCACTTACACCCCTACCCTACTAGATGCCTGGCTGATCACTTGGACTTCTGCCTCACCAACAACCACACATTCCAGGCATCCCTATCCCTTTATCGCACATGCCTGGCAAGACCCAAACCCTGCATCCACAATCCACATTCTCCTTCCTAAAACAGGAGCTGCTAATGGCTGCTAGGGGAAAAAATAAATCACACAGCCATGTGGATTGATAGCCCTTCAAATTCATAACTTCCTGTTTTGTTGGGTCCTCAATACCGCCGAACAATCTTTCTCTTTCCTTCTCCCATTCCTTTCAATGACCTACCCAAATCATTATTTTCTTTAAGCTCCCACCCAACCCCCAACTTAGGCCCAAACAAACAACTCTTCCTCCAATGTCTCCATGAAAACAGAAGCTATCAGGTCTGAAAGGCCTCAACTTCCTGCCTTCCCTAACCTAGGAAGCTGGTACCTCAACCACCATCCTTACCACCTTCCTTTACATCTGAGAAGCTGAGGTCTTTTGCCTTGAGCTCAAGTTCAATTTCTCCACCTGGGCTGCTAATCCTGTCTTATACCATCTCCTCGAAAACCTTGCTACTCAAAGTGTGATTCCCCACCTAGCAGCACTGGTGTGGCCTAGAAGCTTGTTGGAAATGCATAATCTCAGCCCCACCCCAAACCTACTGAAACAGATTCTTCATTTGAACAGATCCCCAAGTGATACACATGCACACTGAAGTTTGAGAAGCAATGCTCTAGAACTTTGCCTTTTGAGCAACAATCTCTCCCCCCCAAAAAACCCACATAAACCATGGTCTAGAGTAAGCGTCGGCAAACTTCCTGTAAAGGACCAGACTGTAAATATTTTAGCCATTGTAGTGTGGAAGCAGTCATAGACAATATGTAAACAAATGGGCACGCCTGTGTTCCAATAAAACTTTATTTATACAAAAAACAGGAAGTGAGCAGGATTTGGCCTACGGACCATAGTTTGCTGACCCCTGACTAGAGTGCAAGCCACTGGGCTACTTTAGTACCCAAACGCAATTGTTCACCATTCCACCCAAAGGTTTCCGTTATGCAGTTGAAAAAGGATTATACAAAGAATCAGAACACAGGGTTCTAGCCCTGGCCTGACCACTCATTATAGCTATATGACCCTGGACAATTGCTAAGCCTTCCTGAACCACCACTTCCTCATCTTTTAAAAGGATATAAGGATAGCAGTCCTTGCCTTCCTCGGAGGTTTGTTTTAAGGACACAAAGAGGACATGTATGTGCCAATGTTTTGAAAATTAAAATGCCGTGGTTGTTAGTTTCTTTTGTGATTGCTTTCTTAACGATTCAGGATAAAAGAATCTTTGAGAAGTTGCCTACTCCTCCCCCTAGTGTGAAAGGTAAATTCAGTTTTTGTGCGAGATCAGTCACATGCTCACAAGCCTCTTAAAAATGTATCAAATTTATACTTTGGCTAATTCTGGACAGCCATCATTTTCATTAGAATTTCATTTAGAACAAGACAAACCAATTCCCAAATCAGCACATATGAAACAATAGAGCAGATTACTCGCTGGGATTTTGGAAATTAAAAAAAAGAAAGAAAAAAAGAGCTTGACAATCCTTGGAAAAGAGCATTTCCAACTGCCTTACAACTGTGTTCTCGGCAGACTCCCAAGACACCGCCAGCCCATCAGCGAGGCAGACGAATGGCTTTTTCCTTTTTCTCTGATCACAACGTCTGTCATATTACTACAAAAGGACTAGTGGATAGCTTAATTTACTAGTGCACAGATGACTAAATTCCATTTTCCATTGCCTGAAAAATTGAGGAGGCAAGGGTTCCAACATGTCTCAAGTCCAAGGATTGCACAGACTGCAACATTCTGACCATCCGTAAACCCCTCTCCACAGCACACACAGTAGAGATGTGTTATACCATCAACCGCCGGGTCCTTGGAACCTAAACAGAACCCATGGTCTTTTTCTTCTTTAGAGCCTGATAAGATAAAATAAAAAATGAGATGCTAAGTACACTATTAGCTCACGCCAGCTGTGTGTGTGGATGCCACGCTATGGTGAGAGGAATTCCGAGGCCATCCTAGGAGCGCTCGTGCTTCCTTCACAAGCTGACAGAGTTGAAATCGATTTAAAGAATCGCATTACCTGCTCTGATGTACACCTGATGGACCTGCTGCTGCTGCTTCTTTTTAATCCGCGAATACTGCCGCTTCAGCGCGTTGATATCTGTGGTCATGCGCTCCATCATCATACTGTTAAAAGCGGCGTGGTACTCACTTCGACAGGAATTGATTGCTCCGGGACTCAGCTCCGCGATGTTATTAGATCTCAGACTCTGCTCCTCGTGCGGGTCTGGAGTCCAGGGAAGGGAGACAAGGAGATGGCGTTCGTAGAGGAGAACGGGACCAAACGGGGACTGATTACACTCTAACCCGGTGTAGCATCTTAACCCCTAGGAAATTCTAAACCACAAAAACATATATGCTAGAATTTGTCTAGTGCTTGTTTTTATTTGGTCCTGAAAACATTTCTGCATTTTCTTATTAGCCTAATTGTGGGTCTGAAATGAGCTGCATAGGTTCATTGTTTGATTTTATTACCACTGTTCATTATACAGAAACAAGATCCACTGTTTGCAGATAAAAATCACTGCCATTTTCTAAAATTCCCTTAGAAAAGTATAACTCCAGATGTCTAAAGTCAGTGTACAGATTTCTGTATAACTGCATGAGGATGTAAAAGGGACTGAGTCTGTGGAGTTGAGTCATTAAAAGTGAATTTTTCTTAAGTTAAAAATAGCAATACATTCTGTAAAATTATCAAGACTTTGGATTACTACATCACTAGAAATGAAGGTTTTTATTCATTTAACAAACATTTCCTGACTATCTACTATGTGTACTGGGTCTGATGTGGTTTCTGCTCCTGTGACACGTACAGCTAGCAGATTTGTCCCTTAAATAAAGTTGAGATGACATCTAAGAAAGAGGAACAAGTACTGAGTGACACTATATGCACAGACATACAGGCCAGATGGGGTTCGGACGAGGCTTCTCTAGCACAATATGTAAAACTGGCCTGGGGACCAGCTGAAAAAACATTAATGGGGATTTCAATTATCCTAATATCTGCTGAAAGTGATATTCAGATAAAGGCTACCCATCTGAGAAATTTAGATTTTTTTACTGAAAACACTTCTCTAAGGAGAAGAAAATTAAAAATTAATCTGAACTTCATTAAACCAAAAAGAAAGACTAATGATGAATCTTCAGAGAAAGTGGTCATGTCATCCTGGAACACATAATTGTACAGAAAGAAAAACAGAAAAAAATAAATGGAACACAGATCCAGACTACAGAAATGCAGATTCAAAAATTTTAGAGTTAAAATACACATTGATTCCATGGCTAGAAACCAAAAGCTGAAATTCAGGCAACAAGAGAGGGGGTAGAGGGCATTACAAGATCAGTGGGACTCTTGTTGGGCTCAGATGTTTAAAAACCATTTAAAAAGATGAGAGGAGAGTACGAACCAAGGACATACACACAAACCATTAAGCAGGTTAAAACTCAAAACAAGCTCAGGCTTGGGGAACATACTCAAAACTACCACTACCAAAAAAGGCAAAAAAAAAAAAAACAAAAAAAGAACACTTCTAAGCAAGAAAAATGAAAATGAGAAGGCAGCCCCATGACTTTGACAAGGTAGTATAAAGTTAGCCGATAGCAAAGAGAATGCAGAGGTGCCTGACATTTATTCTGTTCCTGTCCTTTTAGCAAGGAGAATGGTCTTCAAACTAGAAGAGGTAGAATAATACCCTAAAGGAAGAGCTGTCACTCAACATGGGAAAGAACATAGTGGGCGAACCATGAACTGCTTCAAAAGAGTTCATTACCAATAATGTCTAGACCACAGGAAGTCTATTCTGCACAAGAGAAAAACAAATACAGCATGGCATTCAATTCAGAGCGCCGCATCCTAAGAGGGACACTACCAAACTGTAGGACATTTAGAGGTGAATTTATAGAATATTAAAAGTTCTGAAAGTCATATCTTATGAGAAATGCTTAAAGAAATTCTGAACTTGGACCACGGAGAAAGCTTCGGGGGACATGATGGCTGTCCTGAAAGATTTGAAGGCACGTCTGGTAGAAGAAGAGTAGACTTGTTCTGTTTTGTTCCAAAGAGAAGAACTATTAATACAACTGGCAGGTGGAGGCTAGCTCTTTGCAACTAGAAACCATGGGCTAAGCAGAGAATGTCTAGTGAGATAATGGGTTTCTTGTCACTCAAATTCAAGTAGAGGCTACCATGTTTTAGACTGAGATGATATTTCTGTAGTGGAAAAGAAGCCAATCTAGAATGAATTCAACTAAACTCAAATAGAATGTAGTAAGCATCTATTATATTCCAGGCTCTGTGCTAAGGAACTGAGCATACAAAGTTGGATCAGATGAGTGGGGGGCAAAAGTCACCCTAAAGAAAAAGGAATATGTATTATGCATGCAACACATAACACAGAGAGACCCAACTAAATGAAAAAGAAACAGAGAAGATACTTTCAATAAAGACATTTAACAATGGGAACCAGTTCCAGAAACAATAGGCATTTATAGGACACAGTAATAATACCCTTGCCAAAGGGAACCTGCACATGGTGATCATCTCAACAGAAAGCCACCTCTTTACCTTTCATTTGCTTTTGGAACTTCTGCAGTTCAGGTGCCAGGAGCCCACTGAAAGGTCCAAGACACCCCACTGCATTAGCAATAGCATCTTCATCATCTGGGTCATTCTCTTCATCACTGTCTCTGACCTTACCATGTCGTCTTGGAAAACGTAAGAGAAGAAAAAGAAATAGTCAAAAAAAATAGTGACTATTCAATAGAAAATAATTTACATATATATGAAGTTCCCCTCCCATCCCTGTCCAACTTCTGCCCAGCTCTTGTTCCACCTAATTCCCACAAGTGACCCTTATTACTAGCTTCTTATATATTTTTCAGTTTCTTCATGCATGGATCAACAAATATGACTATATGGCCTTATGCTCCTCTTTTTGCATAAATATTAGTATACCGTATATGCTCTTCTGCACCTTGCTTTTATTCACCTAGAAATCTCTCCATATTCATACACAGAGCTTCCTCATCCTTTTTTATGGCTGCACTGTGTTGTATGTACAGAGCCTACATATGTACAAATATATTTTTGGGATAATTCATAAAGGTAGAATTGCTAGGTCAAAGGATATATGCATTAGCAATTTGGGCAAATACTACCAAGTCACCCTCCACAAATCCTGTAGTAATTAACCTCTCACCAGCAGTGGATAAGAGCATCTGTTTCCCTATAGTCTTATCAACAGAGTGCACATCAACCTTCTGAATTTTTATCAAGCTGATAGGTAAAAAAACAGAATCTCTACCTAGTTTTAAGTACTTCTCTTAGTACAAGTGATGTTGCCTTTTAAATAAACTGCCTGTTCCCATCTTTTCATCATTTTTTCAATTGGGCAGTCATTTCTTATTAATTTCTAGGAACTTTATATATGAGAGACCTCAGTTACAAATATTTCTCCACAAATATTTTTGCATCTGCTTGTGAAGATTTTGTTTTGCTCTATTTTCAGTCATGCAGAAAATTATTTTTAAAGTAATTAAATTTAATTTTTTCCTTTATTGTTTTTTTATTTTGAGTCAGTTACTAAAGCCTTTCCAGTTCTAAAGGAGAAAAGGCATGCTACATTTTCTTCTGCTAATTTATTATTTCATTTTTTCTTATTTTGGCAGGGGGGTGAGGAAGATTGGCCCTGAGCTAATATCTGTGCCAATGTTCCTCTATTTTATATATAAGTGGGATGCTGCCACAGCATGGCCTGACAAGTGGTGTATGTGTGCACCCCGGATCCAAACCTGTGAACCTGCGCTAACGAGTAGAGAGAGCCTGACTCAACCACTATGCCACAGGGCTGGCCCCTCATAACTCTTTCATCCATGTGAAATTTGTCCTGATTTTTGGCATGACGTGTGACTCTAACTGTATTTCTTTCTCGATTAGGTCTCATTGGCCCAGCACCGTTTACTAAAGAGTGTATCTTTTTACCATTGATTTGATATGCCAAGTTTTCATACACTAGATTCCTGTATATGTATTTGTCAATTTCTGGTCTCTAGTATTTTAAATGAGCTCATCTGCCTCTTCTTCATGTACCAGTTCTACACTATTGAGATATTTATTATTTGATATTTTTCAATAAGTGGTGGGGTTGCTAAATATGCCTTTGGTTTATGTTCTAATCTTCTTTGGAAAATACACTTTTAAAAATCTCTGTCTTGAATTTAAATCAAAACCTTTTGGAAAGGGACATTCAGATTTTAAGTACCAAACTACTCTGAATATATTTCTAGGGCTTAACAAATATTAAGTTACAACAAGAAATTAAGGTATTAAATCTTCCATCATGAAAACAACAAGGGGAAAAAAAAGATCTTACCCAGAAACTGAGGTGGGTTTAACCGTGGCTGGGAATGGAGTAATGTTGTAGGTGTATTTTTCCCTCAGTTCTGCCAGTTGGGGGAAAGGGAATGGAGCCATAGAATAAACAGTCTGGAAAACAAAAGCAAAAATGCCAAGTCTGAAATGACACAACTCTTATCTATCCCGGAAGGACACTGAAGTTGTGATTTGAGTGTGAAGAGGTAAATACTACTCCTTCCACAGCAGGGGGGGAGATTCCACTTCAACATTCCCTTTGCAGAAAGACAAAGGACAGTGATCAATACAGTGGGGAGTTCTTCAATCAACCAGCTGTGACTGGCAACCCGACTGGTGAACACAGGTGGGCAAATGGGGCAGTCTGACTTCCTGCTGCTCGTTCGAGGGACGGGTTAATGCAGAAACCCATAGCTCCCTGGTACTTCTTTAACAAAGACCCCATTGGTGCTCTTCACACAGAGTGCTTGGTTTTCAAAGCTTTGATGATTTTTATAGACATTTAATGTCAGCCTTCTGGATAAAATTAAGTCTAGGGAATGATCTTGTGATCAACTGCAAGCTTTCTCCAAAGATACCACCTTTTCAAAGGCCTATGGACGAGTTCTAGGTGAAAATTTTTAGCTGTTACTTTTAAAGAAAAAATAAATAAACGAGAAAAAAGTGACAGGGTGTAAAGCATAGGCTGCTAAAAATCTATAAATAAAAATGGGACAAGCACCTGTGCTTCCTCAAGAATTTCAAAATTAAACATCATTCTATCAGCAGGAGAAAAGTAATCTTGTTTGCTCTTCATTTTATTAAAATTGAATTGCTCCAAACATACTTCGTCAATTCTTCAGATTCTTATTCACCAGAAAATGTATATTAATCACACTAACTTTCATTTCTCCCAGGAACCTGTTCAAATCTCCTGATGACACTTTTCTAGGAAAATATTTTAAAGTGGTATTTTTCATTTCAGCAGGACTGTTTTTCTGAAGGCTTAGGAGATAGCTAATATTTGCATGGGGAGAAAAAGGAGGGCTCAGAAGTAGGCTTAATGGTGCTGCTGTTTCACTTTATAGCTCCGAGACACCCCTGTGACAGTCCACTGCAATTGTGATTCTCAACAGCCTGTACATCTGACTGTCCCCAAACTTCACGGCATCCACTTACATCTTATTGTACCATCCCAAGATTCCAAACCAGTAAGTGCTGGCTAAAATTCCTTCCCTTCGACTCTCCATCGCTTATTATGCCAAGTATGCAGCTTATGGGGACCACAAAAGTCATCTCCAAGCTGTCTTATCTTATACATACTTGATTATATGCCAAGGGCTGAGAAGCAGGACAAATTTACTAACAGTGAACTGTTCCCCCTGGAAAGAAGCAGAAATCATCTCGTGGTTCCCACTAGTCTGGAGTGGAGATTAGGCCCATTCCCAACCTCTCTGGGCCTCTTTTTCCTCATCTGAAAAATGGAGGACGTGAAACTCTGGATCACGATTCCCTCTGAGAGGAGTGGGGCGGTGAGATCAAAGGGAAGTGGACGAGGGCGTTCACCTGTGTTGTTAATGTTCTATTTCATAGGTTGGCTGGTGGGTATGTAAGTTTTGTTATATTATTTTTAATATATTCTGTCTGCCTGAAATACTTCCCGTAATTTTATTAATAACCTGGTCAGAGTGGACTCTCATATTCTTTGATCCCACAAAGGTTGCCAACAGCTCATCACCCAAGGAGCTGCCTTACTGCCGGTACAGAAGTCTTCCCTCCTTGCTCTTAGGACCTGTCTTAGCTCCACACACCCTTTGAGGGAAATGGGAAGATGTGGAATCCTCTCCTCAGCACCCGAACTTTGGGTCCAGAGCATGGCACTTCCGCATGGGCCTCGGCAGAGCAGCATCGGCCTCTGAGCATCACACATTAACCAGGTCCCACTGCTGGGCCAAGTCAGCCTACCCCTCACTCACGGGACCTTTTTTCCTTAACAATTTAGAAACTTGGTTCAGACATTTAAGAAACCCATACCATTAGGATTCAAGTTTAAAAGATGAAATTATCAGTGCTAAGAATTTCAAAATTCCTTACAGATGAAGAGGTCTCACTGAAGACAATTAGTGAAGCATCTAGCTGAAGATCCACTTTGTTTTATTTTTGCCAGTTTTATAAAAAGTTATCAGAAAATTCCCTTGTCCAGCCTCATATAGGAAGTTTACAAGAAAGGAATGGGAAGTACGTCCTGCCCTTTCTTCATCCCATCCTGCCCCAGAGTGGATGGCCTGGGCTCCTAGCAAGCTCCTTCAAGGGCCACTCAGCCAACGACATTTGCCCAAAAAGAAAACTGGCTTTACCAAGCTTTCATTCTCTATTTCTGGTCTTCCTTTCCCCATCCTTTACTTCCAGCTACTCCTTCAAAGAAGAAATCAGTGTTCCTGGAACAAATGTGTTTATGGACCTCTTCGCATGTATTCACTCACTTCTTTGAAGGTCTTATATGTCTGAAGGCATGTCTTCCCATAAACATAAGTGACCCTGGCACAGCCCCACAGTCCTCAAGGTGCCTGAGAAGCTCTAGGTTTCCAACTTTGTAAGTCAGAGATTTATAACAGATTCCAGGAAAGAAATTTCACTAATCATCTTAGAGCCAAAATATGCTACACGAATAAAATTTTAGGGTTAGGAAGGAATTTAAACGTAACTTAGTTCAACCTCTCTCCTAAGCAGGAGTTCCCTGTGGCGCATCCCCAACAGTTGGTCACAGAGGTGCTGCTTAAACTCTTCCAGTTATGGGCACACACTATTTTGCAGAGCAGACAGTCTCAATTTTCACAGCACTAATTAATCAAGCATTATCCTTGTACAGGACAAGCATCCACATCCTCATAATTTCCATGCCATCACTGATGGAAAAAAATGAACAGTCCAAGGGCAGATCCTGCTTCACAGCACTTGAGAGCCCCCCAGGTAACAGTAAATTATTGACAAGCACTTTGGTTAGGTTTTCCCAAGCACCTACAGACCCTTCTAATAATCACTTCTAATAACTTTTCTCTCTATTGTCCTCAAGGAATTCATGAGAGACTTTGTCAAAAGTCTTACTGAAATCCATACACACTAATTCAACGGCTTTCCCCCAGTCTCCTTTTCAAACACAATTTTTCATAAACGGCCATTGCTAATAAAAAAAAAAAAAAAAGAGTGATGTGATTTACGGGGGAAAAAACAGTAGATTATTTTGCGTATCACACTTAGAACTGAAACAGATGGAGAAGACCAAACAGGGAGAATCCTTGCATCTCTTCAGCTCAAAAATAAAGACCTTACATGCACTCCACATTTTTTGTCTGGAGCCATTTCAAGTTTACTGACAGATTTATAGTCCACCATAATTGGATCACAGCCATTGAATTAATTTTTTTAAAAAGACTGAATACAGAAAAGAGAGTGGCTTGAAATGACACTCACCATTTCCCTGCTTAATACTCCATGATGCCAAGGAAAACCAATAAGTCTAGTTACTATCCGAACTACCAACACACACTTACATAGACATTTATATTTAGGCACTGCTGAAAAGGAATTATATTTCTTTTTTCATTATTGACATGCTTTACAAGAAACATGAAAACATACGTTGTACAAAATTAGGCTCAGTTCATCTTCACCCAGATGTTTTCCTCCGCAGGAGAAATGCTACTAAAATGGAATCTAATCAATCAAGCCACAGCCTACATTTCCCCTCTAGGATTCCCTTACCACAGGGTAAAGAGGTGGTTCTCTTTTCTCCTGATACCTAAGATTAGAAATTCCTAGAGGACAAAGATGGCAAATCTCAACATCGCTCTCATGCCTTCTCACGCAATGCTTAAACTTGAAGTGAGATAAAATGTTCCTTATTCTTCTAGAGAGGATGTCAGCTTTTAGAAAGACATGTTTTGAATAAGGTGGAAGCAATGTGTTGGGTGGTAGGGAAAAGCACTTGGCCAGGGATGGGGACTTGGGTCCCAGTTGCCACCAGACAACCTAAGAAACCAGTAAGATGCTCACTCTCCACGTCTTAGTTTCCTCTCTGTGAAGTCACAGAATTAGGTGGGTTGGTCTTGAAGCTTCTTTTAAGCCAGTGTTGTTTAAAAGCCACCTGCATCAGAACCACCCGTGGCCAAATGTACATCTTCATACACTCCTGAGATGATGCGTAGACACAGTCAAGTTTGGAAACCACTGCCTCAGGTTCTAATGTCCTATGATTCTCTGTATTCATTGAGCTACCATGTGCATCCTTAGCACTAATCTAGGTGTTAAGGGGATACAGAATAAGACAAGGCCCCTATCATTAAGGAACTAGCTACTTCATTATAGAAATAAGGTGAACATACTTGAAAAAATACCAAACAATATAAAATCATCTGTAATTAGCATTAAATCAATTGTTGAAAATCTTAAGTACTGAAGGAGTACGGAGAAGACATCATCCATGAGGGCTGAGATAACAGAGGTTGTGTGGGGTGGGGGAGAGGGGAGGCTGAGCAGGATCCAGGTGGGCAGAGAGGATTTTCACAGACAGAGTGTCAGAGGGACCACAAGCCCTGTCACAGAAATGGGCTCAGACTAAGAGAGGGCTGGATGGGGACAGAGTTGTGACCACGTAACAGATCTCAGTTGTGAAGTCATGGAGAACAGCTTTGGATAGGTCAGGAACGGGGCCGCCAGTGTGCACCTCCAATTCAACCCTCTCTGATTGAACCCATCTTCCTCCCCCATAAACTGATACTCTTCTTCCTGAGCCAGAAACTTGTGGGTTGCCCTGGTCTTCCCCATTTCCTTCTCCCTCACCCCATATCCATCGTCCATGGCCAAGTCCCATCAATTTCCCCTTCTAAGTATTGTCTCTGTTCCATTCTTGTTTCTACCCTTCTCTGCCTCCTCCTAGGCTTCCTGTGATCAGACTGGACCCTTCAAATCCATCCTTCACAGAGTTGCCCATGTAGTCAACATAAGACAAAACTCAGCCCATTTCTCACCTCTCCTCAAAACATTTAAGGCCACAGTGCTTCTTTTTCCCTTTCCAAGGGCTCTACAGAAGCCCCAGAACTCCAGCAAGCACAATTTCACAACCACTGACCTGAAAGATCAAGTCCACACTACGATGGTTGTGGTCTTCCATGACCCATCGTGATACCGGACTACCTATAGTTTCCTTCACACACTATACAGTTTTTCAGTGCTCTGCCTTTGCTCATGCTGCCCCCTCAACCACAAACTGCCTCTCTGCTCTGCATCACCACCTCCAACACTCACACACACCCTCACATGTGCATGCACCCATGCATACACGTATGCACATACATGTGCAAACACCCATACATACACACACACAGCCTGAACGATTCCTATTCATCTTTAAAGGTAAAACAAGACATTAATTCCCTCAAGGAAGCCTTCTGACATAGAGAGATGCTCAATAAATTTTTGGAGAAGTTAATATAGGGCCTAGAAAACAAGGCTGAAGCATTTTATTTACTGCAACTAATAACAAGCAAGGACTGAAGCTTTCATGAAGAACAGTGAAATGACCAAAGCAGTAAGTGTGGACAATTGCTCTAGAAGCAAAATGCTGATTGTAATAGAGCAGAGGGGATCTGGAAGGAGGGCCATCATCCGTGTTGTTTTAATTCAGCAAACATTTATTGAAAAAGAGAAGGCAGAAAACTAATCACAGACGCTCAATAGATGTTTGCTTAATGAATTAATAAATTTACTGACAGCTCCAGTAAAAGGCAAAGTGCTGAGTGTTATGAGCAAAGCACAGTCCCGTCCTCAAGGAACTTCAATGATCACCGAGGAAACGAGATTGAGTCTTAACTCAAGGCCGAATGTGAAGAGCGCTCACAGGAGAGGCACAAAGAAGACGTCGTGGTGACTCAGAAAAACGGGAGTTGATTTTAGTTGAGACCATCAGAGAACATCTCACAAAGGAGATGGCATCTGAACTGAAACTTTCACAAGGAGGCAGTCCTTACACACATGAAGATAGAAGAGAAAGAAGGAGCAGAGAGAGCAGAGGCAGAGGAGGCACCTCCCCAGGCATTTCTGGAGCATGGAAGGCAGTTTCACTTGACTAGGATGGGTCAAGGGTACAAAAGGGAGGAACGGGAATTACGGCTGAAAGGATAGGTTAATGCAGAGAGTGAGAGCACTGGATGATAAGCTGAGAACGTCACGCTTTGTTTTGGAGGCAGTGAGAGCCACGGAAGTCTCACGAGTGAGGGAGGAGGGACGCTACCTCAGACTCCAGCTTGGACATATGAATTGGGCAGTTCTGTGGGATGTAAAGGACCTCATTTGTGGCAAATGCCAAGCACTGACCTGGTGCACAGAGTGACGTTCAATGAAAGGCACTTCCCTCCGGGAGAGACTGAGAGACGAAGCAATGGCCTAGCATGTGTGAGAAGTGCTGGAATCAGAGGGTCAGATAGAACACTTCCTCCTCCGAGACAGACAGGGAGGAAGAAAAATGCAATGAGAATGCAAAGAAAAGTTGAAATAAAAAATACAAATATTCAGGGAGGTTATATCAAATGACCAATATTCTCAATACATCAGGGAGCTGTGTGCTATAAGTGAGGGATTCTGAGAAGGAATGGGATGCTGGGAAATGAGCAAAGTCATGGAAGCTTCTCCAGTCCTAGATCGAGGGCCTGAGTTCTCATTTTCTAATCTGTTGCCTGGGCCCCAGCACCCAGAAACGACCTCAGGCTTGGATCCCCATGTGAAGGCAAATGCTGAAACCAAGAAAGAGGAGACAGAAATCACAGAGAAAGAAGGAACTGAGGCTCAAGGACAAGCTTGGAAAGGCCCACAGTTGATCAGTGGGCAAGAGGAAGACCCAGGAAGAGAAGAAGTGGTCAGAAGCATCGGAGGAGAATGAGGTCACAGAACCTAAGGGAAGAGAGAGTGTGAACAAGTCTGCTATCTTTTCTAGACTACAGTCAATTTTAATGACTCAGTGAATATGATATTAAGACAGAGTGATGTGCCAGCAAACAACAAAACCCTTCCAGTCTTTCACATTGAAATTTATGATTACTATATAATAACATGAGTTGAAAAGGTGGGTAAAACAAACCAAAATGCTGATTAGAATAATCTCCTTTTTATCCTCAATAATTCCTCCCCCAAAATGATTATTTCACCACACATGTCTCCCTTTAAGAAGGCTAAGAATCAGATTCAGAATAAGCACCTGGTGATTTGGTGGGAGGGGGTCTGGTTTTTTTTTTTTTTTTTTTGTATTGTACCTCACGATTTTTAAGCAACACAGTTTGAATGAAAGCTGCAACAAATATCCATAAATCATTTCTTCCTTCCTCTTGTGACAAAGTTAGATTCTTACCCCATTATATATAGACTCGTGGTCAGGTGATAAACTAAATCTGCGGGCTGGCCAGTACATCTCCCGAGACCACTGCTCGGGCACTGCCTGTTCCCACGGTACCCAGGGTTCCCCGAGCCAACACGGGGCCACGCTGCCCACTCACTTGCATGAGTTCATGGCTTTCCAGAAGGTCATTCTCCAGCATCTCCTGGGTGAGGCGCCCCATGGTGCCATAGAATTCATCTGCTGTTTCACAACATTCGATCTGCCTAGATAAAGAAAGGACAGAAAAAGGACTTGTTGAGGACACGCATGGTGTCCATCAGGTGCATGCTGCAGGTACAACAGGATGTGTCACCTCTTGCTCAAATCAATCAAGTTAGCAGTCAACAAAAATCAAAATCCTGAGACACACTCACAGTACAGCCCGCTGTATGCAGAGAAAAGACAAAAAATACCAAAGGCAGCTCAGAGGTACTTACAACAGGATGAGTCCCCATCCTTCCTACCCTGCTCCCCAGCCTCACAGTCCCACTTGTGGCATCTTTATTGCAACTGTGTGACATTTTCAACACATCAGAATACCCACCACTGATCAGAAATCATAACCAAGAAATTGGGGACCGAAGACAATTATCCCCTGTGGGGCATCTGTTGCTCTTAACCTGCAGACTGTGATATCATTGACAGACTGAAACCAAACCACAGTAGAAGTAAACGATGAAAAACACAAGAACTTTATCTTCTTTTATCTTTAGCATATTTCATCAGTCCACAGCATGTTTTCACAGTCAGGATCTTTTCATTCTTCTCAGGGCACTGCTGCTGGTTGGAGATTACACCCTGCTTCTTGCATTTGGTTCCACATGTAAATAAAGACTCTGTCACCTGGCAACCTGTGACAGAGGTTAGACTTTAATCCTCCTTCCAGAGGGGAAAAAAAGGAATAGACCAGAGCAAAGAGCACTGTGTCTGTTTTACCTATTATGACACTGACCGTACAGAAGCATAACTCTACTTGCCCACCAACCACAGGCGTGCACTCTGACACACGCCGATGTTGGGGGATTCCTGGAGGGCCACCAAAAAAATAGGATGACGGGGAACCTCGGGCTCTGGAGTGCTGTTCAGATCCCACTGCCATAATCGTGTGAAGAAATAAATGAAATAAACTGCTGAAGTGTTATTACAAAAACACAGAGTAGCATGTGGGCATAAATGAAAAGGTGATTAAGTTTACTCTGGGGGGGTGAGGAAGAGAAAGAATACTTGAGACGAGTTTTGAAAAACCCTCTCCGAGTTGACAAGGAGGAAAAAGCATTCTCCTCGGGGGACTGCAAATAGCTCCACACGACCAGAGTCGGGGGGCGGGGGTGGCTGCACTGCCAGGGGAAGCCGTCGAGAGCCGAGGTGGAGAGCTGCAGAGGGCAGATCGCAAAGGCCTCCCCTGCCAGCTGGGCACCTTCGGGGCAGGAATCACTGAAAGGGTTTTAATAGGGAGCAGGGGAACAGACGTGCCCTTGACAAGGTCGGCCAGGAGGTGGCATGGCAAGTCTGGAGTCCAATGGGCCAGGCAGCAGGTAATGAGGGATTGAGCCAAAGCAGTAGGGTCGGAGGAGACAGGACATGGAAGAGGGGTGCCAGGAAGGTGAGCTGATGGTCCATAACTTAAATATCCCCAAAGTCCCTTTGGTATGAGCGAGAGGAAGAAATTCCAAGTTGCAGAAGCAAGGTGAAAAGACAGTCCCCGGGACAACCATATTGAAGGCACATATGTTACTCAGGGGTACACAAACTAGAGATTACCTACATGCTGCTTAGGATTTTTCCAGTGGGAAGTCTGTGGAGTTCACAGGACTGGAGTCAGAAAGAGCCAGGATTAAGTCTCAGCTCTGTACTCATTAGCTGCACAACCTTGAACTAGTTAATTGACCTTCCTGGGGTAGCTTTCTCACTTGAAAAGACAGGGAGAATCACCCTACCTACTTCACAGGGTTATGGGAGAATGGAATGAGATGATGTGTTTAAACTGCCTTAGATAATGAGCTGTCGGCACTGGATAATGCCTGTTGGGTAATTTCCTTTCGCCTAACAAGTTGCATGCTCAAAACACGTAGAATTATGATGAGCTGACTCTGAAACATTTACCGTTCTACCAGTGTGGTTCTTATATCCCCTGAACTTCACCAACAGTAGCCATTTATTGTCTGTGGATTCACATTATTAAAAGCACAGATTCTAGAGCCTGGACACCTGGGTTCAAAATCGGGCCCTTCCACTTACTAACCGGGTGACTTCGGGCAATTTACTGAACTTCTCTGTGCCTCAGTTCCCACATCTGCAAAATGGGGTTGATAACAGTACCCACCTCATGGGATGACGGTGAGGACTAAAGGAGTTAATTTTTACATCTAGAGTGCTTAGAACAACTCCTGTCCATTGTACGCACTCAGTGAATATTGGATTTTAAGTGTAGTTATTATTATTTCAACAGTGTGACATCCCTGGGATGACCATATGAATAAGTTCTGATCCTACAGATAATGGAGAGATGGGAGTAAAACCAGAATCATCTCTTTTCCTCCTGCCCCATAATTAAAAACTAACACAAGGGCGACCATAGCTGAGCCAGCATACAGAAAGGAGCTTACCATTTTAATCCTATAAACTAGTTACTCAGTAACTGGATTATCACACCCAGAGACACTATCAAAACTCAAAGAGCTCACAAGGTGTAGAGGAGGCTGGAAACACCTGACAGCAGAAGGAGGTAGACATTGGGAGAAAGTGAAAAAGATAAGTGAAAAGCACACCAAATCCCCCACAGACGAATTTATTTGCCTAGCTGAAAAGCAATGCACAATAAAACAAAGTCAAAGGAAATAGCTATGTGATGTTTAAAAATACTTACACACAACAATGATTTTTTTAAATCCCTGAATTGATAGTTGATGGGTCTTTCTTGCAAAAAGTGAAAAATGCTACAAGTCTCCAAGGAAAAAACTTCTCATAAATAAAAAGGCTAGTTAAAAGGCTTTTGAAACAAAACACTGGCAGTGATTTATTAGTTTTCTGACATTTTGTCTACGGGTACACACTCAAATCATCCGTAGCGCTAGGAAAGAAACATTAAAAACTTCTCTGCATCTTAAGTTAACCATAACAATTTCATCCTAATGTTTCTCCCATTACCCAAAAGGTAGAATTTTAATGTAATAGACATAATATATTAGAGATGGGTGAAAATACATTTTTTTTTCAACCCTCCTACTAGTAAAGAACATAAGTAAAATCTATTTGGTAATGTGTTTGGTGGTAACAGATTTCAACACAGTATTAATCCTGGATGAAAGGAAAGAAGTTACACATTTTCTGCTATTGACTACGTACCAAGCACCATGCTAGATAATTATACATATTATCTCATTTCATTTTATCACAGCTCTGAAAGGCAGAACAAAATAAATAAGAAAGATTCAAAAGAACCCAAATTGCAATATTAACCAACAAACCCAACTACCCCCTCCAGATCTTCCAGTTCCTCTTCCATCTAAGTTCCTCTCCCTCTTCCCAACTTCCCTCTTCCCAACTAGTGTCAGGAAAGATGCTGAGAGAGTAAACCAGCCAGAACACTAGCACAGAGAAGGAGGAGAGCCTACCGGCCTGAAAAAGCCTGCCCCCTTGTCTAAAATAGATTCCATCTGCCCCCCAGCATTCAAGTATGAGTCAGCTGAGATTTCAGAAGGCAAAGCGACTGCACAAATTTCACAACTTTCTCTTTTCCTCATGATTAGATATCGATGCTTTACACATTAGAGCACAAAAATTGCTTAAGCCTGTCAGCATCACAGAACAGAACAGAAGGGGGACATCACTTACTCTCCTAGTTTCGCCCAGATCGCCAGCGACACCCTTAGGATGATTTCCGAACCTTCAAAGAAGACCGAATCCCAAATCTTTAAAACTGTGTGGTTAGGGAGGCACGTAGCGAAGAGGGTCAAAAACCACTGCATTGTGAAGACATTCGTCAGTGGGGGCTCGTATCCACCTGAAATAAAACGAACACTCTCTATTTCTTCAGAACTGACGATTTGCAAGATACAAAAATACCTTCTTTCAGTCTTCCACGTCCATCCAAATATGTTACATTTACTCATTGATTTGTTTAAATCTCTAAATTCTGGTTCTTTCCTCCTTTTTTTCCTTTTTCTGGAAGAACATAGGTGTGTTTAATAAAAAATTTCAGTCATATGAACTACACAGATTCCTTATGATATTTCAGAAAGCTTAACCCAAAACTTAATTTGGCTCTACCTATTGTGGGGCGCTGAAAATTAAGGAGAATATTTTCCTCAAAACAAACAGGATAAAAAGAAAGGATTTCAGCCTCTCAAAAGCAAAAGCCAATTTTCAAAATCTCATAAAGCCCACTTTTATTCAAATGCAGCTGATAAAAATAAAATTGCTCATTACGAATTACTCGTCTACTTCTTAAATTATACACAGTTCTCAGACCACAATGGAATTAAACTAGAAGTCAGCAACAGAAAGATAGCGGGAAAAATCCCCAAATATCTGGAGATTGAATAATATGAAATTTTAAAATATTTTGAATGAAACTAGACACAGTTTTAAAGATCTGAGATCCAGCTCACTTAGAACACAAAGCTCTCTCCCATTTCCTGTGATGGCATAAGTATGTATTTTAATGAAATATAAAAATTTAGATATTTGGACTGATCCTCCCTCCAAATTACAGTCAGAATGTGTATTTACCCAAGTATAAGCAAAAAGAGATCTGTTCTCCTGCACTCATTTTCCTTCTTGTTACCTGTGAACAAAAGGACATTTTTGTCCAGAGACTTGAGTCTGAGATCACCCCTCATAGGCAAGTGCAGGGCATGTTGAGCCCCGGAAAGCATGTCTGACTGTGGGGCAGGCAAGGTCTATCTGGAAGCTTTATGAAATCCAGACAGGTGCACAATTATACTGCACCGCCAAATCAAATGGGAAGATTATTCAAATGGCTTTGAAAGTAAAGCTCACAGATACCCAAGTGTCACTAAAATTTCCCATGTATTTTAATCACAGATTAGGTTCTCAAAATCCTT
The DNA here is from genome assembly GCA_031878705.1 of Tapirus indicus. Lineage (NCBI taxonomy): Eukaryota > Metazoa > Chordata > Mammalia > Perissodactyla > Tapiridae > Tapirus > Tapirus indicus. Next base: position 149,520,073 of record CM062918.1, on the reverse strand, counting down.
TAATCGTTTCCCAGATTTACATGTGTGGGTCAAGATCTGGAAACCATTTACAGGAAACACAAGAAACTCGTGACTATTCTTTCCGGTACCCTGAGCACAGCCAGGAAAGTACAAGCAGGGGTCTGGTGACAGTTCCTAGCTCAGGTACCTTGGAAAGCTGGATCATCCCCCCTAGACAATGGCAACTCTCAGAGCTGCCTGCAGAGCCGTCTCCATCGCCGCCCCCCTCAACCCAGTGCCTTCCTTCATGGTTCAGCATCTACCTGGAGGTCCAGAAGAGCCCTCCTACAGAAGGAACTGGCCCGTTCATCTCAGGTAAATCTAAATACCCTTAGCGTCAATAAATAAAAGGAGCATTAGACACTTCAATCCAAAGGACCGCTTTTATCTCCTGCCACTTTATGAAAATACATGCTCCACTCTCCATAACCCCAATGGTTCAGGCAAAACCACAGTTTGTGCTAAATTGTACCTATAGCTCAGTTGTAAAGAAATCCTATAGGTCTGGTGCCAGCTTAGAGCAGTTTAACTAGATGTAAGACATGGACACCCTTCTTCATCTAGAGTACAATCCATCATTTTCATTGTTGATCTGGTACTGGTGAAGTCTGAGCTTCTTGACTGACTTCCTACTGTGACCAGTTAGTAATTCAACATGTGGCCCTATGTTTTTTTCCGTTTTGTTTTTAGTCTCCAGAAATCTATTTCGTTGTCCAGTGGCTCATATGTACAGTGGAAGCAGAGAAGTAAAATATTTTCAAAGGTATAACAGCCCTGAATCATCACTACCTCCACTTTCCTTGTTGGCAGTTCTCTGAAGAGTGTCCAGGTGTTGAGACAATTCAGGGAGCTTCATTCTCAAGAGGTCTCTGAAGACAGCCATATCCACAGACAGCGCCCGGAGATTATTGACAAAATAGCTTTCAGGAAGCACTTTGTCAATAAGGTAAATCATAATCTGAAGAAAAAGAAAGACAGAACTGCTTCATAAAAACTGGTATCCTGACACATCCTAAATAGAAAGAACATATTCAAAAGGATACAACGCAGTTAGCCAAAGCACACTATCCTTTAAATGTGTCCGGACCAAATGTTCTGGATTTTCTAGGCTCATCTCCACCCTGGGTAAGGAGCAGGCGGTATAATTATCTAATTATCAGACCCAAAATCTGCTGCTGTCTGAAATTTCTAGACCCAAGTTCACCCCACAAGTAGCTGTGTTGATACAACCCTCGGCCTCGCTCTGAGAAGTGACAGAGCCCCTGCTTCATCAGCAGCCAGCAGGAATCTCAATATTGGCTCCTTGACGTCAGCCCAGTTTTACAACCTTAATATGAAAACCAAGAGCTGGTCTGTCATAAAACACCCCCGCTGAAGCAGGTCTCAAGGTTCACTCACCATCTACCCGGGTTATTAGAACAACTGATGTTGGCTTCTTGTCCACTGTCCTCTACTGGGAGAAGGTAACAAGGTTTTGTTTGAACAAATGGTACTCTTAAAATCTGGATTTCTTTCATAAGATTGTCTCACAAGTTCTTCAAATTTACTATTTTCATTCTGACTTTTCTATTTGGGTTACCTTTTCTAAGATGTCAAGAATCACTAGAACAACCCCACAAAACATACCCGAGTTCTATCTGTCAATCTCTGGTCCTTTCCCTGTCAGCTCGCATGCTGTTTATGCTCCCATCCCTAGAAGACCTGCTCATTCCCCAGAGCATGGGAAAAACAGCATTAAGAACAAAACCATAGCTGGCCCTATATGTTGGTGGAGGAGTAGCTGTCTCACACTTTGATTGTCAGCATATCACAAAACCTTCTTTTCCAAAAACATCATCTACCAGACCTGACAAGGGCTCAATTTTTTTCCCTCATCCCTGGCTTGTGATTTCTACTTTGAGGGTCATAAGGGCTGGGGCATACTCTTGAGAAGGCCTCTCTGAGGCCTTTATTACAGGAGAGGGCAGGCCCAGGGAGCCTCCTCACCCTTCTTATGTTGGGCTAGAATTTACCAGGTAAATGAATCATCATCTTGGAAATAGAAGCTTAGCAATAAAAGGCATATATTCAATCTGTGTGGAGCGAGGAGGTCATGGAGAGACTGGGCCAGTTGAGGGGGAGAGCAGGTTTCCAGCAGAGAAGCGTGCCCTGGTGGGGACCTTGCACTCTATGAGTAAGGAGAAGAGGGATTTACAAGATCAGAAGGCAAAATTTAAAGGTAAGTTTGTCTTTTATTGCACTTTTCATAAGAATTTCTCAGATATAAAACCGAGAAAGATACTTAAGGTTTTATGAAGAAATTATGACCCCTCAAAATTACATGAAACAAGAAAAAAAAATTCCAATTATCACAGTGATTCTTGTGACACAGTGAAAGTCTCCATCTAAAGGCATCTCCAAGTCTGATTTAAGACATAAGAGCCAGCTGTGTCTTATGTCAGGTATGTCACTCCATCCACTACTCTATTTCAAAGACCAAATATTAGATCTCAAAAAAAAAATTAGGATAAATAATGCAATAGAGCAAAAATAGTCTCTTCAACAAATGTTGCTGGAACAATTGGACATCCACATGCAAAAAAAATGAATCTAAACACAAAACTTACACCTTTCACAAAAATGGACTCAAAATAGATCATAGACCTAAATGTAAAATGCAAAACTATAAAACTCCTAGAAGATAACATAGCCTAGATGACCTTGGGTATGGTGATGACTTTTTAGGTACAACAGCAAAGGCACGATCCATGAAAGAAATAATTGATAATCTAGACTTCATTAAAATTAAAAACTTCTCTTCTTTGAAAGACAACATCCAGAGAATTAGAAAACAAGCCACAGAATGGGAGAAAATATTTGCAAAAGACATATCTGATAAAGGACTATTATCCAAAATATACAAAGAACTCTTAAAACTCAACAATAAGAAAACAAATAATCCAATTAAAAATGGACCAAAGACCTTAACAGACACTTCACGAAAGAAGATATTCAGATGGCAAATAAGCAGATGAAAAGATGCTCCACATCATATGTCATCAGGGAAATTCAAATTAAAACTAAACATACTCTCACCATACAATCCAGAAATCACACTCATTGGTATTTACCCAAAGGAGCTGAAAACTTCTGTCCACACAAAAACCCGCACACAGGTGTTTACAGCAGCTTTATTCTTAATTGCCAAAACTTGGAAGTAACCAAGATGTCCTTCAGTAGGTGACTGGATAAGTAACTATGGTACGTCCAGACAATGCAGTATTATTCAATGCTAAAAAGAAATGAGCTAACAAGCCATGAGGTGACACAGAGGAACCTTAAATGCATATTGTTAGGTGAAAGAAGTCAATCTGAAAAGGCTACATACTGTATGATTCCAACTATATGACATTCTATAAAAAGCAAAACTATGGAGACAGTAAAAAGATCAGTGGTTGCCAGGGTGGGGAGGGGGAGAGATGAACAGACAGAGCACAGAGGATTTTTAGGGCAGTGTAAATATTCTGTATGATATTATAATGATGAATACATGTCATTATACATTTTTCCAAACCCACAGAATGTACAACACTAAGAGTGAACCCTAGTGTAAACTATGGACTTTAGGTGATAACGATGTGTCAACACAGGTTCAGAGATTTTAACAAATATACCATCTGGTGAGCTTTCTTGATAATAGGGAAGACTGTGCATGTGTGGAGGAGGGAGCATATGAAAAAAATCTCTGCACCTTCCTCTCCGTTTTCCTGTGAATCTAAAACTGCTCTAAAAAAATTAAGTACTTCTAAAAAAAATAAATAATGGGGGAGCTTCAAATTTCTAACAAATAGTTTAAAACTTTGAGAAAAAACGGCAAGTGCTAAAAAGGAGGAAAGATGGTTGACCTACTTCTAATAAACTGTATATCTCCCTAATAATTACAACTTACAGAAGTCAAAATAACTGCTGGAAAAACACTGACACCAATAGTGTCCTTTGCATCAGAAGTGTTTCTTCGTGAATCCAACCTTCCTCTGCACGTTAAATGTCTTAAGCACAAGATTCCTACATGACGATGATGCCATTTCATTCCATGGAGTTCATTTTCTTAGAGGCAAAAATACAAATATTCAGTTTCTCAGCTTTATCTAATCCATCTTTTTATGTGAATTTTTAGATTCTCAAGTATCACTGTGCCCTTTCATGATTTGATTGGCATGGATATCCACTTCCCCAAACCTCTCCACCCACCTCCTAACCTGAATTGTTTATTCCAACTTTTCAATAGCACAGTTTCTCATTTTATAGTCATACAAATTATATCCAAAAAAAGAAAAACTGACTCAGCTGATAGATCAAGTAAACAAAATTGCTTCTTAATAAAAAAAGTTTAAACTCATGTATTTGATCTGTCACTGCCTCCCCCCGCCACCTCCACCTACTTGATGAACAAGTAGCTTCAAAGCTGTTTCCTTAAATACATGAATGGAAAAAGTGAGAGGATGAATACAGATTTAGATCATGTCAGCCTGGATTTATAATTAATTCCACCATGATGTGTATAAAACCAGGAGAAACACTGGTTTATTTTTCCATATGACATCGGTGATTGAGAATATCACTAAGGTATTCACCACAATCAAACATGGGGTGGGGGGTGGGGGATACAGTTCTTCAATACAAAGACTAAGTACCCATCCCATCCATCACAAAGCAATTGCAGTCAAAAGCAGTTCAAGGGTTCAAATATGAATTAGCAACCCCATATTGCCCCAAGCAAATAAGGCAGTGGCTATCCTGCACATGGGAAATGCTTCATTTCTCATAAAGATTATTTCTGGTGACTCACTGACTCACATTCAGACTGAAAGCTTAAATTGCTAGTGTAATCTCAAAGAATTTCCAGAATTTTTTTTTAACTAATAAAGGTCATAGGCATCCAAGATTAAAAGATAATAAATATAATTCACTTCCATAACTCTTCTCCATGCAAACACCTTCCATCACAGACATTCACTCTCAGCCTACCTCCTCCATACCTCACCTGAGGTATGAAAGAGGAAAGGCAACCTAAGAAGAAGATCCAACCAGAATTAAGCATAACCGGTGGAGTAGGCAGTTTCTAACATGACCCCTCCGGAACCCCACCTCCTGGGAGTCACACCCTTGTATGAGGGACACCCTTCCCTTTGAGTATCAGTTGGACCTAGTGACTGGCTTCTAATCAACAGAATATGGCAAAAATGATGGAATGTCACTTCTGATATTAGGCTACAAATCTGTTACTTAATCTTTCTCTTGCTCCTTCTCTTTCAGTCTCTTGCTCACTCTGAGGGATGCCAGCCCCCATGTTGTGAGACGGACAGGCCCACACGGGAAGAACCTGAAAAAGGCCTTCAGCCAACAGCCAGCAAGGAACCAAGGCTCTCAGTCTGACAACCTGTGAGGAATTAAATCTTGCCAACAACCACACGAACGAACTTCAAAGTGAATGCTGCCCCCAGCTGAGCCTTCAGATGAGACTGCAGCCCCAGCCAACATTTGAATGTCACAATGATGTGACTAAGTCAGCTAAGTCACACCCAGACTCCTGACCCAGAGAAACCATGAGGTAATACCCGTTTGCTGTTCTAAGCAGCTGATTTGTTACGCAGCAATGGATAATTAATACACTCAGTATTTAACTTGCTTTAAAAATATGATGTCTTATAACTGAGACTAAAAGCATAATCATTCTCCTCACATTTGGCAGCTACATGAGTCTGTCACTTGACCTGGCTTTAACCTGGGGGAAATGGTATCATGGGTAACTACAAAGGTGTAGCATCTTGGAAGGGGATGGGGCATCAGAGAAGAGCAATTATAGTTCCAATATTTCTCTCTCAGAAGAACTCCACTGCCTTCTTCAGAACCTCATACTCACTTTCAGTGCATCCCCTTCATTGCCTTCCACGACTTCCAGAATTAGTGCCGCCAGGATGTTAAAGCCTTGGCAGTACCCAACATTCTTGTTCCATCGGGCATAGGCCAACAGGACCCGTTTCAACACAACCCTGTCCTGCTCAGCTTCCTGGCCACAGTAAGAACTGCAGCCTGTGCGGTGAAGATCCTAAAACGGGAGGGAAACAATATCTTTTAAAGTAACTCCTTACATTGTCTCCAAAAAAAAAAAAAAACTTTATTTCTTTGCCTCAGCATTAAATAGAATCAGATTATCAACATGGATTCTTAGTTTTTAAAAATGTATATGCACTTATACACAAGGGCCAAAACAATTTTTTTTAGTTTTCATTTTCCTGATATTTTCTAATATGCTTTGAGAAATTTTTTTCCCGTTTTATTGAGATATAGCTGACTAAGAGACATTTTCAAAGGAAATTTCAATCAGGCAAATTTTCTACTTAAAGTATTTCCAGAATTAACACAAAAGTGACTCAGAATTAACAAAAATTAAATTATAATTCCATATAAATTGACAGTTTGTTTTAATAATATGTCTCAGATAAAACTACAGTCATTTCAAAACACGTATGAAAGATGCTAACATTATTCCTTTTTATTAAAAAATGATATATGGGGCCAGCCCGGTGTTGTAATGGTTAGGTTCACACACTCCGCTTCAGTGGCCTGGGGTTCGTGAGTTCAGGTCCCAGGGGCAGACCTATGTACTGCTTGTCAAGCCACGCTGTAGCAGGCGTCCCACATAAGGTAGAGGAAGATGAGCATAGATGTTAGCTCAGGGTCAGTCTTCTTCAGCAAAAAGAGGAGGATTGGCAGTGGATGTTGGCTAGGGGCCAATCTTCCTCACTCCCCTCCCCCCAAAAAATGATATAACATTCAGCTATCAAAACTCTAAATACTACCAAGGAACAAAACCAAAATAGCAAGAAATGCAATCTGTACTATCAAGCGACAGAAAAATCATTCTATCCAGATTGTTATACAAATTTGAGTAAAAAGGGCAGAGACATTTGCTGTGCTTTAATATTTGATGAGGGCGATATCCATCACTTAATATCCAAGCAGAGACTATGATTTTTAGGAGCTGAAGTCATTTTACTGACACAGCATTCACTTGAATGAGAAAAATGAAAGATCCTCTTAATAATATGATCGTCATAAAATGTGCATTGCCTTAATTCACAACTTAAACAGAAAGAAAATTTTTCAAATACGGAATGCTTCATCTCTTGAGAAACATATTCTGAAACTCCAAATAAACTGCTCAGACGTGGATAGTGCAAAGGCTTTTCAAGCATGCAAAATAAAGTTCCATAATTATTTTTAGCATGTGTCTGAAACAGACCAAGTGAGATCAGAAAGTAGCTCCTTTTAGTTAGTACTTCCTCATGAAAAAAATATCTTCAAATCTGCCAAAACATTAGCCATCTTCCGGTGGCCAAAATTTAAATGAAACAAATTTCCTTTTAAAATACCGGCTTAATTACACTGTAATGTACTCATATAAAATCAAAAACCATGTGCTAGAGGCTTATGTAAGAGAATAACGGTGGGATCATATTGAATCAGCAGCCTCGGCTTTGGGCATCAGGCTCTAAGCAACTGTAACAATCCCAGTAGGCAAACCACAGCTGCCTCCACAGCTGGCTGAACCCTCGAACACGTGCTTTAAAGCAGACTCACCAGTCAATCTAACTATCTCCATAAACTGACAAGGAAGAAGTTATCAAAGACCCTAATAAGAGCCCAATTATTCTAATAGGAAATACACTTAACTTTAAATTTCTCAATCAGTGACTTGTATGTAAAAATCCAGTTAACAGCACTGACCCAGGCTAAAGAAAAAAGAGGGAATTTCAATCTCCTATCGTGTGAGCAAGATAAATAAACTGAAATGAATGGAAACATTTTCCTCTTACTGGCAACATACAAATTTACGAAGACAAGGCATAGGCAAAATTCCCCATTAAAAGGCTGTTAACTAACGAAATGAGGAAGCAGAAAATATACCAGACATTCAGATCATAAGGTTTGAGCCTCTGTCCAGGAAACATCTGGCTCCCAGAATCTCCCCTCCAAGTCAGGACAGCAGGCCAAGCTCTGGAGCACTACCTTGACTATCTGAATTCCCATCGAGTCATCATCAGGATTACTCCTTTCATTGAAAGTGAAGCGCATGGTTTTGTCCCAGTCGATGGCTATACTGTGCAAATAATGATCTGCCAAGGTCAACCAAACCTAAAACATTAATAGATAAAGAAGAATGCTAAAGTAAAAGGCGTAATTTCACCTTTCTTTATTAAAAATAGTTATTGCATGCAACAGGAAAATGGGAACTGATCCTAGACCAGAGACAACCCACATGTAGAAATCTACTTTTCACTGAATGTTTGCTGTACTGAATTGCACCAATTAGGGCCTTTCATTTATTCTTTCAGTTAATATTTGTTGAGTTCCTACTATGTACCAAGCAATAATCCAGTCATAAGGGATACAGTTAAGAAAACAAAAAAAATTTCTCAGATTTTATTTCAATTCACTGGATTAGCTGTATTACCTTATGAGTTTGTTATACTTGGCTCTGAATTGCTCTCTATGCTTGGGCAAGAGCCACCTGGTCATTCGTGGAGAATGAGCCTTTTTTCACCATTGAATAGCCTCCACCTTTAAATCAACCCTCCCTCATACAGACAAAAAAAACTGACAGATGGGCTCCCACAATGAATCTTTTTTAAGAGTCACTGGATATTTTTACTCCTTTGATTACCTTGTCCTGAAAAGCTGTTTCTTAAAGATGTATTTCACAATGCCATTTTTAATGTATATTTTGAGGGACCACCAATGTTCCAATTCTAGGAGTATTAAGACTAGGTTTACAAATTAATATACTAAGAAAGCATTTCAAGTCTGGTATTTGAATACAATTTAGCTGGAATGACACTGATTAGTAACTCCAGCCAGACTTCTCTCCCAAACATCAAAATCATATGTCCAAATGCCCACTTGACACCATCAACTTAGATATCTAATGGGCATCTCAGCTGTAACAGCTACAAAACCAATCACCTAATACACCACCCCTCAACTACACATACATACGTACAAACACACACATCTTCTCCTCCCATGTGAGTGAACAGTAGCTCTACTCTTCCAGTAGCTCAGGTCAAAATCTTGAAGTCATTGTTGACATCCCTCTGACACCTTATATTCAATCCAGTGGGAATTCTTCAACTCAGCCTTCAAAATGTACCTAGAATCTGACCCTTTCCCTCCATCTCCACGACCACAACCCTGATTGATCCATCTCTTGCCTGAATTATTGCTAGTGTTCTTCCGGTCTCCTTGCTCCTGCCCTTGTCCCTCATATTCTCAAGTTGGTAGTCAGAGTGGTCCATTTAAAATAAAAGTTATATCATGTTACTCCCCTGCTCAAAACTTCCCAATGCTTCCCATCTCACACCGGGCAAAAGTCCCATTATGGGCTACAAGGTCCTACATGATCTGCCATTCCCCTGGTCCCACCACATCACCTCTGTGACCCTCTCTCCAATTGCTTGCCCCTTCTCTGTGCTTCAGCCACCTGGCCTCTTGGTTTCGTTGGCATACTCCTGAGATGCTCCTGCCTGAGAGCCTTTCCTCTGCTGGGAGTTCTCTTCCCCCAGGTAGCTGCACACCTCCTGCGGGGCCCTATTCAAATGTCACCTAGCTATTTAAAATTCCACCTCCTTATCCCCATCCCCGCACACTCTCCTTATTTCCTTCTCTGCTTTATTTTTATCCATGGTACTTATCACCATCTGACATACTTTATATTTTATTCATTGTAAGCTCCATGAGGACAAAAACTTTGGTCTGTTTTTTTTTTTTCCACTGTTGTATCCCCAGTACCTAGAACAGTACCTGGCACAGAATAGATAATCAATAAATACTTATTGAATGAATGAATAAAGAAGAGAGATAGGTTTTAAATTACTAAATCTAGAATATCCTTTTTGACATTCCATACACCGTAAAGAGGGACAGAGTGACGTTCCTTTTATATTTTAGCCCTACGAATCCTCCTCACCTTTCTCCTCCATTCCTTTGGGATTCCAGTCGACAGCCTGGCAACTGCCTTGAGAGCATCATACCACTATGAACAAAAAGAAATTTTGGCAAAGTGATAATATTGACCTGGAAAAGCACTTTTCAGCCTTTTCCCCATCTTGGCATCTGCAGAGTATGATAAAATTTGTACAGCACAGTGGGGTAAACAGTCAGAGCTTCTTTCAGCCAGAAATGACTGGTCTGAGGGCCACAACTGCCCCACCTCAGGTACCCTTAACACACCTGTGACTCATTTGCAGCACACACACAATAGCTGGGAAGCTCTGGTTCAGAAACCAAAGCATGTAATATGGATTCAGAATAACAGACATATGGTTTTTTACATTTTTTTCACACTTGCACCATTAACAGAAAGTACAAAATCTTTCATTGCAAGTATAAACCCAGGCCACTTGTAGTTTCACAAGTTAATTTATCTATAATTTAAAAAACTGACTCATCTTCTTATATAAATCAAAATATATGCTAATTTTCCCACTTTGAGAGTATATCTCAGTCTACCCTGTAGATACCCCAAAATAACTATTTTCAAAACCAAAAATAAAGTTACCTGCTGAAAACCATTTTGACCGAAAGATGGCTCAAGAGTAAACTTCAACTTTGTGTCAACTCCTAAAAGAAAAATATACAAATAACTGTTACTTTGGGAGAAAATAAGTTACTCCAAAAATGAAAGTAAAAATTAACCTGATTCTACTGAATCATCATAAAATTTTTAAAACACTGATTTTCACTAAATTTTAGTCAACTTTGTTAAAAGAAAAAGTAAGAATATTGATTATTAAAATAGAAAAATATCCTATGGCAATCGAAGGGAACTTATCACATAGGATGGTGGTTTCCACAGCTGTCTGGAGTAGTGCAAAACAGAAACCAAAACATTACACCACAGGCTTGGAGTCATACAGACTTCCACTCAGCTCTGGTTCCTAGAGTCAAACCAGTCACTTCACCTGCCTCAGCCTCAAATCTTTACCTTTAAAATGAGGATAATAATGTCTGTCTCAGTAGACTGTTGTGAAGATTAACTATAAATCACCTAGCACAAGATAGTTGATATTTATAAAACTTAGGAAGAGAATTCTCTCCTTACAGAATCTGTTTTCTAGGACACTTGCATGAACTAAGTCTATTAAGGAAACATCAGCAGAACATCAAAAGTTATAAAACTAATGTCATTGCCTTCCCACTTATAGAATAATCCTCTTAACAATCCTACTAGGAGATATTCATATATTTTAAAATTCTATTATGATATACTTATTCACTGAAGATAAAAGTTTGTATGTTTAATTACAGACCACAAGCTAAAAATATAACTGAACTCTAATTCCAAGTTATCTACAACTTCAGATAAACTTCTTTGACTCAAATCCCAAATCTACAGAATAGAAGTAAATAAATAGGAGAATATATAAAGACTATATGCTATATTCATTCACACTGGATTTTTATTCAGAATTCCATATTAGAAGTATGAATCTTGTTAATGAAGTGAAATTCCATGACGATTTGTATTTCCACTTAAATTCTATTAAAAAATAATATAATCAAATCTGAAAAGGCTATTTATTCTTTTTCGACAACTTCCAAATCAATGAAATGACATTTTAAGTCACTTTTTAAAAGACTTATGGACTGCGATATAACATACATTATCAACAGCATTCAGTTTTACAGTTCATAAGTGTCATTTATGACGACATTTTTGCTTCTAACATGTTAACTGCAGATTGGTCACACTGAAAACCTCTCCACCACTTTCACTTAGGGGCTGGTACGTGGATAAGAACAATGTTCGGAATTTGTAAAATAAGAATAATAAAGTAGACTTGTCTTTTTTAAAACACATATATGGAGTCAAGAAGCTGGAAAGAGATGTGTCTGACTTGCCCAAGCCCACGACAGTACGCACAGGTCCTTCTTGGAGTCCTGGAAGAGTACTGTGAATACATGAGCTAGGTCCTAGGTTTCTAAAGTCAAGCTGTGGTAGAAAATCCCAGGCATCCAATCTATGTCCTGATATTTCTTTTCCAAATTTCAAGGCAAAACCATACTCTGCCTGATAGATAAGATTTTCTTCTCCGGAGGTTATTAAGTATCCCCGTGGATTCTCATCTCTCTGAGATGGTTTAAATGAAGTCCTGCCTCAACGCATTGCAAGGATACAATGGCCACAGGAGTGTGTGTGAGGCTGCTGTCCAGACGCGGGGTGCTGAATAGAGAAGCGTATAGTCATGACGTTGGCTTTATTTTAACAAAGACCAGGAAGTCCGGTCCTGCGCTAAATTATTCTTTTCGACCTAAAAGCCTCGGATTCCCTGTGTGTATGACGGAACATGCTCCCTTGACTCTTTCAGAGCACCTGCTGGGCGTCTGCCGATTCTGTTGCTGGGCTAAAAGCCGGCTGGGGCTAGTTAGTCAAAACCACAATTATTTTCTCATGATCAAAAATGAGTCATAGGATTTAACTGGAATTGACCATTCGCCACCTGCATGCAAAAGCTGAAATCAGGTCATTTTCACCTCTTTTCTTCTAACTGAATAAGTGAGGGGAGAAGGTTTATGTTTCATCTGATAATCACAGCTGTTCTGGATTCAGAAACACAAAACACTTTTAACGTGGGAAGGAGTTTTTTTTTTTTTTTTTTTAAGGGTAAAGGAAGACGGTGAGTAAATACTACAGTCTCTGCAACTAGACACTTCCTTGGGGAGAAAAACAAAGAAACCACGAGGTTCGGAAAGGCAGCGACACGTCCCACCCTTGGGGATCAACGCCTGGCCAGATTCTCCCCTGCAGCCTAGGACAGCGGGTCCCCGAAGGCGCTGGGAGGCGGGTGCTGGGGGAGGAGAGGCCCGCCTGGAACCCAGCTGGTGCCACTCCAGGGACAGAGGAGCGCTGAGCACGGGTGCGAGGACAGTCGGCTCCCTCTGCGGCCAGAAAGCTCTGTGCCCAGGCGCCCGCGCCAGGGCCGCGTTCACAAACCCCCGGGGAGGGATGCTGGCTGGTGGAGCAGACGCGGAGTTATGCAGCCTGGAGAAGCAGGGATGTGTAAACACGGGCTGTCAGCAGAAAGGGCCTAGCCTAGCGCGGCCAGGCGCGCTCCCGGACTTTATAAGAAAAGATCTCTACTTGCAGGAGTGTTTCCTGCCCGCTCCCCACCCGGCCACACAAATTAGAGGCTCCGGGCGAGCCGACCCCGGCACTCAACGCCGCAGGGACCCTCAGGAAAATGAACCCGATTTTTCCTTCGCGACCGCTGTCTTTCCTTCCGACCCCAAGTATAAACCCGTGCCTTTCTCCACCTCACACACCTCTCTCAAGGGCTGGCTTCTTGTGAGCCCGGAGCACAAACGGTGGCGCGGCCTCTGACGACCCGGGCCGCCGCCAGCACTTCCCCAGCACGCGGAAGAGGCCGAGCGCACAGCTCGCCAGCGGCAGCTCGGGCCCCAGCAGGGCTGGACCGCGCACAGGCGGCGGGGTGGGGGTCCGCACGCAGCCAGCGGGAGCAGCCGGTCGCCTGCGTCCGGCTGCCCCCGCCCAGGCCCCGGTCTGCGCTCTGCCCTCCCAGGCAGATCCAGCCCCCCCTGCCCGAGCCGCGGTGTCCCGCACCCGGCGGCCGCGCGCGCTCCTCGGCCTAGACCGAGTCCAGCCGAGGCAGAGGCGCGAGCAGCACCAGCTCCGCGGGTGCCACGCGACTTTCCAGCGCCCCCTCTGCAGCCCAGTCCTCACCCGGCTCCAGGGTGCAGAGCAGCCGGGGTGCGGTCCGGGAGATGCAGCTGCGCTTCTTGAGCACATTGCTCAGGATGGTGCCCACGCCGCCGCCGCCGCCGCCACCGCCGCCGCCGCCGCCCTGCCGCTTCAGGCATCTCCCGCCGCGCCTCAGGGAGCCGGTCAGCTTGTCCTGCCGCATCCGAGAGCCCCGAGTCCCGGCGCGGCACCGTCCGCCTGCGTCCCCGCTGCCCCGCGGGCGTAGCGGCTGCTCGCGGGGCTCCGCGAGTCGGCTCGGTCGAGGGTCCCTCTGGAGCAGCGAGAGCGCGGCCGGCGCTCGCGGGCGAGGGGCTCTGCCGGGCGCCGCCGAGCGCGAGGCGGCCGGCGGGCATCTGCAGTGCGGAGCCCGCACGGTGGAGGCAGGAGAGGGCTCGGGGCGGGGAGTGGGGCGGGAGCGAGCGAGCGGGCGCGCGGGAGACGGCGGCGGCGCTCCCGCCCCCAATCCCGGCACCACCGTGCGCAGGCGGGGCGGCTCCGGCTCCCGCGCGCACGGCCGCTCCCGGCACCTGCGCCCGGACCCGGGAGCGGGCGGGTGAGCAACTGCGTCCGGGACCAGAGCAGCGACAGAGATTCCCATGCTTCTCCCAAGATCTGGGAGGGCTAGAGGGGGCAGCAAGGGGAGCGGGTCTCAGGTGCAGAAGATCAGCGAGAGGCAAGCGTCCACCTCCTCGGGGCAGCGTCGGAAGGGACGGTCAACCGACCGTGGGACGAAGCTGGCAGAGTGGCGGAGAAGCACAAGCTTCATCCCCAATTGTGTTAAACTCTTGCTCGGCAGCTTAGAGCGGCTTGGCAAGCATGTAAAAAGTAATAGTAATAATAATAATGGTTGTTTCTCTTGGAAGAATGGGCTTCAAGAAAAAAGAAAAGTGCTCCCATTTAAAAACAATTTTTTAAAAAAGTGTTTCCTCATCTCTCCAGCCAGACTTCAGTAGTTCAGAACTATTAGCTATCATTACTGTAAAAAAAAAAAAAAGTAATTCTTAAACTATAACATTCACCAATGGAATATTAATCACAAAAATGAACCAGGAATGAGGAAGGAAAGGATGCGGGGGAATACAAAGATATTTGTCATTGCTAACATTTAGAAAGGTACACCAGATAGATAAGCCAAAAACTAATTTTAGAAGTATTCATATGGGAGAGGGAACAGGATCAAAGAGACAGAAATGGAAAACAGACTTCTCTGGATGTGACTTACATAGTTTCAACTGTGGAACAACATGTTATATTAATAATATTAACAAATTAAATACAAAGAAAACACTAAAAATGGAAAATTAATTAAAACAAATAAACCTAACTGAATATCCCATTGATGGTATAAGAACACAGAAAAACTTAATATGTTGTTAGAATACAATATTATAGCTAGACATCAATGGTGGCATATATTCCAAGGGCAAATAGAGCTGAAAAGAAATCTTAAATTTCACTCAGTAGCATTATTGTTATTAATATTGATATTATTTTTTAATTCTTATATATACATGATAAAGCAAATAAATAATTATGTTAATGTCAAAAGGAACCAAGATGTTTTCAGTGTAACAGAAAATACATGTATAATCAGAGAAATTGTTATTTTTTAAGTCCTGCAATAGTATATTTAAATTAGAAATATTAGTATGAACTCATCATTTTTCTTTTCAAAAATACGTATATATCCACTGAATGGGTTTAGAAGTAAGGACAATCCAGCAGCAATTAACACCCCCATGACCCAGGCTGTGGTCTCTAAAAACCATTCCCCACTAAAAGAACCAGGGCTCCTTTGAGGGGACACTGATTCCAGATCTGGGCCAGAAAAAGTACAAGATGAGCCTGAAACATCTAGATGTTTCAGAAAGGAAGGAGGTGCTCCAAGACTAATGGGCTCATCTCAAGAGGATACAAAAGTCACATGAATGGGCTCTTCTTGGCCAAAGAAGAAACAATTTGAGCATCAAAAACAATCGCAGCTATTGATTGAAAAGTATTGAATATTTGTAAAACGCATTCCTAATGATATTCTGAAAGAGCTAAAAAGAAGTCATTCTTATGACTCTGCACACTTATTTTGTAATCAGTACATTGTAGGTTTGTGAGACGCCCCCACAATCTGAGGACAATGTCAGAAATGGTACAGCTCTAAGCATGGTATATACATTTCATATATAAGAATCTGTTCAAATGAGATTAGTCATCTGCAAAAATAAACCAGGCTGATGAGGGTTTCAGCTATTCAGTTACACCTGCCTGACTGAGGTAAAGACGCTTTGAAAAAGGCAGTTCTCTGCCTCATCACTTTAGAAGATGAAGTCATTGTTTAACCTGGTCATGATTATTGTTTGGCTTAGATTTCCCAACATTTTACATCAAGCTCAGGTACAGAAATCTATCCTTCATCAGCCTGATGCTTTTATAGTTTCGGTACATGTTCTTTTTCCCTTAGCTTTCTCTTAATTTTAATAAATTGTCCATTAACTGTTCCAGCCATCTCAGCTATGCTGAAAACAATAATAGAAAGAGGTCTGATGTTTGGCTTTGGCCAACTTTTTAGAGGGCACACCAGGCCCCTGGGGGTGAAGGTGGTGATGAACATCCAGAATCAAAGGGGGAGAACAGGAAGGAGAGGGAAAATCCAGAACAAGCTGGTAACTGCAGGCACAGCCTCGTCTTCCAGAGTTCTCATCTGCTCAAACCTGAGAGGGTTCTGTGTTCTAACAAGAGAGGCTATTCACACTCAGGTGTAGCACTGGGCCAGCAGGAAAGACAGCCTCATCGGCCAAGAGGAGGAGCCACGGGCTCTGCTCTACAAACTGTCTCTGGGTGGAGAGGGTGTCACCCAGCTCCCAGGGCTGCTGACAGTAGCCACTCCGAGCATCCCACTCCCTGTGGCTCTAACGCCGTGCTCACCAAGCAAACTTCTGTCATTTGGCTTCCCATAGAGACTTTGCTGCAGAGGAGAGAACGTACTGACCAGTTAACAGCAGTCAATACCCCTGAGTTCACTCAACTCCCAGTGAGCTGAAGAAACCAGATTCCTGGACCGCCAAAGCCGAAGCCGAGACCCGAGGTTGGCATCCCACCCAGACGCATCACGGTTGACGAAAAGGCCTCTCTCTGAAGTTCTTCTTCGCTTACTTTTCTTACTAGCAGTGACAGGGCCTTGTTTACTTTCAAAATGAAAATTCTATTTCACCTCCCCTTAGATTTCTTACAAGGAAAAACTGTTAAAAACAAAAACAAAAAACTTCACATTCTAAACTACAGAGAAGTTGAAACTGGCCAAAAAAAAATTTTTTAAGAGTTTCTACTATTATAGCAAGAAATAGTGAGGGAAATAAATAATATTATTTTGTTTACATTGGCAAAGAAAGCCAAGACTGCCAACTTTTACAGAAAACAGATAATTAAACGAGCACTAAAATACAATGTTCTAAAAGCAGCCGTGGCACAAGCCTAGTATTATGTTTATTGTATGACTCAGAGTTTCTTATTCATGTCTGAAATATTGTTTTCCAAAAGCAAAAGATGTCATCTGCAGTCAACCTGCAGAGGAAACAGTGCCAGTGTGGACTGTGCTTGAGAATCTCAGCTGGAGAGATTTCCAGCCAAGGCTAACTGACCGTCCCTGTTTACTCATCAAATAGATTCAGTGAATTCACGTTTGGGCAAATCGTACCTTAGCATGGTCCAGAGCAGAGATTATTTAAGCTAAATTGGGTAAAAGGAAGGCTCAGTGAAAACTTCACATTGAATGAGAATCTGTTACTTGGATGGCTAAAGATGACAAGTGATTTGAGGACACGCCCTCTGCCACTCAGAGAGGAACATCTCCATGCCCAGGGAACATCCCCAGAGATGCAAGCTCCCAGGCCAAACTGAGGACGTATCCCTGCACCATCAAGGCATACGTGCTGGGAAGGAGGCTTCCTTGAGAGCAAACAATTCCTTTAATGGGAGAAGGGGGAAGAAGTCACAAGGAAAAGAAAGCCCAACATAAGGAATAAAAGCTCTGTCCCACGGGGCTTCCAGAAGGGAATCAGGTCTGGGATTTTTGTGATTCCTAATGCTGCTATTTTTAACAGTAAAGTCTTAAAATAAAAAGGGCCTACGTGCTTATCCTCAGAGACTGAACAGAAGAACCAGTGGTGACAATTACCAAGAGAAAAAGCCCTGGAGGCCTGCTGCGAGGAGGACAGAAACCCCAGGGAGCTGCCTGCTCTGGGGAAGGGGCCTGGAACTCATCCCGACAGCTGCAGGGCTCCTGGCAGCTGTTCACGAGCACACGAGTCTCCGAGTGTCAAGAAGAGATCCTACCAGACGTCAGGTCTAGCACTGTCTCCCACTGGACAGAAATGGGGACATCTGCACTCATGCTAATAAAAAGGGTGGGCTCTGGTGGCATAAAAGCCACTGTTCTTCTCTCTGCTCTCCCCACAATTTTTGGAAGTCTGTGAGCAACTCCTGAATAGTAAAAATAATATCTCCTAAAGGACAGGAACTGCAGCCAGTACCATAAGAAGTTAACCCTCTGACCCACCTAAGAGTAGGGCCTGAGCAAGGCCTAGTTCCCTCATCCCATTATCCAGGACCGAGCCCACACACTGTGAGCTCATGGTGACGAGCATCTTGACCATTTTCCCCTCACGAAAGAGGCAGAGAGGCAGGGCAGCAGGAAGAAACTGAGGGGGAAGAAAAAACCTTGCAATTATCTGACACATCACATTACGTACATGGGACACTGTATTTTCTTTCTGTATGATTTTCTCTCCTTAGTCATAAAAACCTATTTCTCTATTTAAATACAGGCATCCTTGAAGACAATCGGGGTGGCTTTTGTACTTTATTTCAGAGAAAGGATTCTGTCAAGCATGGAATAGAGAAGCTTTGAGATTGCGACACCAGAGCACGCTCAGCACCACCCTCTACCTCCAGGGAGTCCCTGTTTACGCTGTCTCAGGACCATCCCCATCCATCAGATATTTTCAAAAACAAAACCACTTCTAACATTCTCCCCAAACACACTCAAACATTTTGGATGAAGTATTTTAATAACCAGTTTTATTTACAGACCAGAAATTTTTAAGTTAAAATTTTACCTAATAACTTAATTCCCAGCTGGAGTGGAAGTCCCATTTCAGAGTACCATACTGGAAATGTACTTAAAACCCTGCAGCCTGGTCCACGTAACCTCAGATGCACAGCTAACCCAAGATTTTAGAAATCATATTATTCTTCTTGGCCTGTTATTTTCTGCAAAGTATTTTCTTGCCCCAAAATAACTGAAATCAATTCAATACCTCTTGAGGTAGGTTTATGTTGACCATATAAAGACATCTTTATATTTATCCATTCATTCATTCCTGAGATAAACATTTATTCATCAACTGCTGTGGGGAGGGCATTGTGCTATGGCCTGTGGGGAATAAAAGGATGAATTCAGTACATTCTCCACCCTCAAGGAGCTTACAGTCTACTGAAGGAGAGACAGAACAGGCAGTGACGGGGCACTGGGGAAGGTTCACTTGAGATCTGATGCAAGTACTCGGAGGGTACCATTAGCTCTGCCTCCTCCTGGGTTCTGTATAGCCCACAGTCTTCCCAGAGCTTTATTTCACCCAACTATTAAGTTTCACCTGCAAACAGGCCGAGGACAAAGCTCATCTGTGCTCTTCTTGTAATGGTGGTACTCAGCTCTTCATGTCCACGTCAGGAGTGGAACTGGAAGACTTAGACCCTCCCTTGAGAAGAAGAAATCATTGCTTAACCTGGTCCCGATTAACTATCTAGCTTAGATTTCCCAACCTTTTATACCAAGTCATTCTAAGATTCTTTTGACCCCATCGAGGGATAAGAAAGGAGAGGGTTTCTCATACGACTGATGCAGATTAGTTTGGCTCAGAAATGTATGTTCCTAGAGAGGAGAAGGGCGATGCCTCTAAAAAGAATGGGTTTAATTCTGATGGTGAGATGAGAGAATATCAGGAAGAGGAGAGAGTGGAGAATCAACATTAATGTTGGCGCGGTGGCCTGGCAGCCTTAGATCTCCCGGCTGGGTTCGTTCAGAAGAGAAGATGTAGAACATGTGACCTGATGAGGCAGTGTGTGGAAGCTCACTGTCACTGCAGCTGGTAAGGCCTGCCAGGAGGTAAGGTGTGTGTTAGACAAGTGCTGGCTATGGACGCAGGCAGACCAGGGTGGGAATTCTAACACCGACACTTACTAGCTCCACGGCCTGGGGCTAGCTGCTTAATTTCTGGGTTTCAGTTTCCTCATCTTTAGAGTTAACAATACTTACTTGAGTTACTGTGAGAATTATATGGCATAATGAAAGTCAAGAGTCCAGCACAGCAATGTACAAAGCGGGCGCTCAGGATATTTACATTTGGGTCCTTCTTTCTTAGGGTTTGTTACTGTACCGGACAAAGGTGAAAATGGCCTGCTTAGCGGTCACTCAGAAGTCTGCCCAGCAGAGGACCTAGGACCTGACCACAGGGAAAGTCCGACTGGCCGGAACACCCCACTGAGGTCCCCACCAGATGCTCCTCTTGTGTCTTCTTGTCCCGTGTGCTCACTCACTTGGTAGGAAGACTGAGATGAGCTTCGTGTTTGCTCGAAAGGGCTAAATCAGAACTGTTAAACAGGAGGTATAGGGAGGCAGACAGCAGCAAAATTTAAGACTGCTCTAACTGTCATAAAATACACGGCCTCAGATCTTAGATGTCGTGTCCTCTGGAGTTCTCAGGCAAAGGCTGCAAGCCCAGCAGTCAGGAGTGTGTGAAAGGACATTTAGATGAGGGGAGGTCCAACACGCAACACCAGTAAAATAGCTTGCAATGCTGTGAGCCTCTGAGATCAATCTGACTGATATTCAGAGCCTATTAGTCTATAGAGTTCCTCAGTCCCATGTGAGTGTGGACCAACTGTAATGCTTGGAGAACACAGTCTGGGTTGTTACATTTTCACGTAAAGTGAGGTTTAAGCAAAAATGATCCTTTTGGTTCAGTCCTCATTAACAATATTTTTTAAATGTATTGTTATACTTTCTTGACTTAAAAAGAGTATTCTGAACAAATTGATTTATGTATTTATTAAGAATTTTACATTATCTTTAGATCATTAATCTCGTTGTATTAGAGTGCAGGACAGGCATTAGCCAGGAATTCCAAATCATGCTAGGAACTACGTTAAAGGGAGCATGTGCATCTCCTGAGTGATACAGGTGACAGACAGGTGGAGGAATTTGATGGTGTCTCAGTCAATACAGGCCTCAGCATTTTAAAAGGTAGCATATCTGGTGATTTACATCACTTTTATCTTTACCTTCATAAAGATACAGGAATCTACAAGCATATCCTTGGAAATGGTCATATATATATGTTCTCATTTTTGAAAGTCAACCTAAAGTTTGGCGATGGAGAAAAACTCCTAAGGAAGCAGACAGCTCTTAATAAATACACTCCCTATGTGTTCCTTCTCTTCTAGAAGCAATACATGTCTGGCCAATTATACTCATGTACTTAATATAGCAGTGCTGGCACCTTTAATTACCACTGTCTTTAGTCTCAGCTTACCACAGAGTGTCGTTTGGCGGTACGTCAGTCTGGCCTAATGCCAGCATCAATCAGATATGTCAGCTCCTAGGGAGGGGACAGATTATGTCTAAAAGAAGTTACCTCTGGTCTCTCTAAATTTTAAACCTTCCTAATACTTGAAAACTAAGTTCCACTGTGTATTTTAGAAAAATTCAAAATAATTTTCTAGCACAGGGCCCGATATACAGTAGGCACTTGGTAAATGAGTTTTTTTTTAATTGCATCTATGACACACAAAGAATATCAGGTTGGGATCCTGCTGACGGGACATTTAAAAATGGTGCCTGCCTTACCACCTATATTCCATATGTCACCCCTCTCCCACCCCCACACCTGATTCATCCGTGCCCTTGAATTATTTATAGGCAGACCTTCTCCTCTCAATAGATCATAAACTCCTTTGAGCACAAAAACTAAGTCTTATTCATTGTTGGATCTCTCCCCTCCCCTGCCTGCAGCTAGCATGGGGCTCTGTACACAGTTGACACTCAGAGCATGAACATCAAAAATAAATAACACCAGGTGCCGGCCCGGTGGCATAGTGATTGGGTTCGCACACTCCACTTCGGTGGCCCACGGTTTGCGGGTTCAGATCCCAGGCACGGACCTGTGAACCGCTCATTGGGCCATGCTGTGGCAGCATCCCACATACAAAATAGAGGAAGATGGGCACAGATGTTAGCTCAGGGACAATATTCCTCAAACAAAAAGAGGAAGATTAGCAACAGATGTTAGCTCAGGGGCAATGTTCCTCACAAAAAAAATAAAATAAAATAAAAAAATAACACCATAAACTCATCATGTCAAGGAGAGAGTCACACCTTCCCACTCAGTAAAAAAGGAGTTTTTTATTCAACTACAAGAGAAATAAGCAGATGTGTTTATGAACAGTTATTTTGACTGACATTTGTGCAATGTACAAAAAAATCCACAAACGCTATTCTTAGTCTCCCTGACAAGTTTCCAAAATGTGTGACGCTCACACATCACACATTTGCTCTACTTATCAGGTGAAAGATGCTCTTGAAATTGTAGATATAATGGCAGTCAGCAGAGTATAGTAGCTAAAAAGCACGGACTCTAGAACCAGCTGCCTGGATTTGAAACGTGGCTCCACCAGGCAGTAGCGAGGTAAACCTGGACAAGCTAATAGTCTCAGTTCCTCATCCATAAATGGGACAACTGAAGTACCCACTTCAAAGGGGTTATTAAGGAATGATACAGGTAAAGCCCTTTCCATACTGTCTGCCCACAGTAAGCTCTATACACATATCACCTACTATATCATTAACACATGGTGTTAAAGGCACTTAGACTATTTTTTAAAGGAAAGACATTTTAAATTTATACGTGAACATTTCGTAGATTACAAACGATGCCACCAGGTCACTCAAGCTTCTTTGCTCTTTAATTATGTTACCACCCATTTTGGTACAGAGATTTTAGTGCAAAACCAGCCTAGGAAGTCCATAAAAAGGAACATTCATTTAAATTGACAAATTGTTCACATTTTTCAACATCTTGATTTTTTTCAACATGTTACTTGGGGAGAATTCACTTGAATGCAGACAAGTCAATCCTTCCCTGCTCTTCATGAATTAATAAAGCCCCAGCGTTAGTTACCTGAGAACCGTTCACTTTGCGAGATCACTACAAGCAAGAATTCAATCTTTCACAGCAGAGTTTAAGTAAGCAATTTCCTTCTCGATCTAGCTATCCCTCCGATATTATAGCTTGTTTAATAATGCATGCAATTTTTTTAAATTTGGTTCAATCATTTTATTTTAAAGAGTTTTCCAAATGTGACCCATCATTTACTAGAAAGCTCTGGTCTTTCAATATGTTTTCATTATTTGCAATAAAAGTAACTTTTATGATGTATTCTACATTCCTCCATGTATTATCACCACTTTCTCAAGTTGGGGGTTGCAATTACATCCTAAAAAGAGAAATAGCTGGTCACAAAATATCATCTTTATGATTTTGTCATTGTGCCAGGACTCTATTTTCTAATGGAGATGCACAAAGAAAGAAGCGAGGATAAGAGGAGGAAATCAGTAACTAACCACATCTACATGTGCCAACTGTCTGCTGTGGGTGAGGCACAGGGCGAGGTGCTTTCATTATCTTATCTCATTTTAACCCAACAAGGTAAATATTATTTCCCAAGAAATGGGGAATAAAAGAGGAGTGCAGGGTCGGCCCGGTGGCGCAGCGGTTTAGTTCGCGCTTTGGCAGCACGGGTTCGCAGGTTCGGATCCTGGGCGCCCACCGACGCACTGCTTGTCAGCCATGCTGTGGCGGCGTCCCATGTAAAGTAGAGGAAGATGGGCACGAATGTTAGCTCAGGGCCAGTCTTCCTCAGAAAAAAAAAGGAGGATTGGCAACAGATATTAGCTCAGAGCTGGTCTTCTTCACACACAAAAAAAGAGGAGTGTATACCTACATTATCAGGGTAATTTTTTAATAAGCAAGGGGGGAAAATGACTAAAAGAAAATATATTCAAATATAAATAGTTAATTCTGGGTGGTGGGAATATGGGGATATATTATTTTTTTCCTTGTACCTTTCTATTTTTTCTTTATTCCTGAAGGCAGGAAAGAAAGAAAGAAAGAAGGAAGGAAAGAAGAAACAAACAAATGAAACAAGAGGTTCAGAACCTCTCCCAGGGTCATACAACTAAGCAGCAGTGGAGCTGGGATTTGAACCCAGGTCTGTCTCACTCAAAAGCCACACTCTGTCCACTAGGCCAATAAAATAGAACCAGATATTTCTGATGTGAGCAGGATCAAGAACATTTCGAAGTTCCGGAAGGAGACTTATTCACAGCCCCATTTATGCTACCAGGTGAATGAAACATCCATGATTGCCTCAAATTCCCCCTATACTATTTACCTACTAAAACAAACAGGTTAACAAAGAAGCAGCTTCAACAAGGTCAGCTGAACACTACCAGTTAACCAAAAAAATTCCATGATGCCAGAGCAAACGAGTGAAGTCCTTAGGTGGGGATTACAGGAGACCAGCTGTATATACACGACACATGGCGGGCATGCAGGAGTTAATTGGGGCCCAGAGAGAGAGAGGGCCTGGTGGAGACCTCATAGGGCACTCCCTTCTGCATTGACCTACCCTGTAACTCATTCAGGAAAAATCTGGGCCACCTTGAAGTTCCCCCAAGAAACTGCAGACAGGATTTTTCTCTAAAAATAACTTGCCAAATGTGAAACAGGAAACAGGAAACTGGTTGATTAGCTGAGACAGCAACAAACCAGAGACCCTCTCCATAGAGAGAAAATGTTAAATGATGCAGACTTGGGGTATAATCAGTCTTGAATAATTTTTGTGCCATTGTTGTGTTCCCTCTTGTGCAGGGAACAGCTGTCATAATCACTGTATCTCAAAGTTAGGATAACATTTGAGATGATTCAAACCAAATTGCCCAGACTTTTAAAAACATGTTTGAAAACTCTTGCACAATATCACACACAGTAGAAAAATCTCATTAACCACTTACTGATGTTGAAGCTTTGATGCAGTGAGTCAAGGCTTCAGATGCTCCCTTGCTGTATGCCCAACACTTGCATTGCCAAATTGGGTGGATAATTTGATTCAAAATGAACTTCAGTCAAAGAGAACGCTATAGGCAACAAATTTATCTATGGCTAACTCTTCCATGAGGGAAAAATTAGGTTAGGCCAGTGATGCGGGTTTACCACCTGGTTCCTAAGTCTTCTGGCTTCCTAACAGCAAGGACAGTTGGGCCCTAAAACAGACTACTAGGGCCTAAAGGAAAAGCCTGTCAGGAAAAAATTCCCAGGGGAAGAAGGCCAAAGAACATTTAAGCACAATATTCTCTGAGACTCAACTCAATAGTCAGCCATTTCTCGTTTCCCTCCACACTGTAACACTCCTCCACTTTACCTGAAACGTTCAGTAAGGGGTGCTCACCGCCAGCCTCATGCCGGTGGCACTTTGGGGAGTGACAGAGGAGGAACAGGTTTAGAGGGAAGTGAAGGAAGGAGGAGAAAAGATGGTGCTGCTAGAACAGAGAGCACGTGACGATGGAGAAGTAGGAAGGCCCCCGTCAGAACAGACGTAAAACAACTGCTCTCCCTCCCGGCTCCACTGACGAGGGCTGTGGGGAGTGGGGGCTGTGTATTGCTATTGGTTGTCTCTGGTAGAGGAGGTCACTTTTTATTTCTCCAAAGCTTTGTGATCGTGGGAGATGCGGGCAGGGGGAGAAGTAGGGGCGAAGGGTAAGGAAGGGCGCTTCATGCTGAACAGGGCATGGGAGGGCTGCTGCCAGCGAATCCTCTTTGTCTGACGGGAATAGCTGGAAAAGTGGAAGATAAAAGCCTAAAGATAAAGGTGAGGAGGAAAAAGTAAAGGAGGAAGAGGGAGGGAAAGACATTCTGTCAAGAGATCCCAAACTCCCTGAGGTACAGAAGCAAGTCTTCAGACTGGACCTGTGGCATTACTGATCCAAAACCACAATCAAGGGGGTGGGTATGAATCACAGACGCAGACGGAAGCCGCAGAAGCAGTTTTAAGTGAGGAACACGGGGCACAAGATCCACGCTGGGGAGACTGGAACACGACAGAAAGCACATGGATGGAGAAAAATGGCTCAGGAAGGAGGCTGGAAAGAATTCACAGTATTAAAGGTGTGTTTTTATGTGGCACTGTATGGATGGCACAAGGACACACTTGCATGTTGAAAAAGGCAGAGTTCCTCCATGTTCACAGCAGCGTTATTCACAGTAGCCAAGGGGTGGGAGCAACCCAAGTGTCCACGAACGGATGACTGGATAAACAAAATGTGGTATATACGTGTGGTGGAATGCTATTCAGCCTTAAAAAGGAAGGAAGTTCTGACACATGCTACAGCGTGGATGAAACTTGAGGACATTCTGCTAAATAAAATGAGCCAGACACAAAAGGACAAATACTGAACGGTGGTTGCCCGGGACTGTGGACAGCGAGGAACAGGGAGTCATTGTTTAATGGATGCAGAGTTTCAGTTGTAAGATGAAAAGAGTTCTAGAGATGGATGGTGGTGATGGCTGCACAACAACATGAACATACTTAATACCACTGAACTATACACTTAAAAATGGTTAGGGTGGCAAGGTTTATGTTATGTATATTTTACCACAGTAGAAAAAATAAGAGATGCCCTTAAAAAAATAAATAAATAAAGCCAGGTTTCAGTCAGTGTTGGGCAGTTTTGAATATGTCTCCCTTATAACAGCGTCTTCCAAGATAACAGTTCATCTTTTGGCAAGCATTTTTGAGCTCCTACCCTGCGCCAGCAACGTGTTAGACACCAGGAACCCAAGACTGGTAAGACCAGGAAACAGAGTGTGACAATTCCATGTGACCAGGGCAACCCTGAAAAGAGTAAGCACCCAATTCAGACTGTGTGGTCAAAGTACTTTCCAGAAGAGATAATGCCTCAGCTGGTTCCTAAAAATAGAAGTTACCATACAGAGGTAGTGGAGAGAAGAGTACCAGGCAAAGGAAATAGCATGTGGCAAGACAGAATATGGTGAACTTTAAGTACCGCACCGAACTCATCCTGCCTGGGGCCAGGAGTGGGAAGGAGACGGGAAGAAGAGAGGAAGATGGAGAGTCAAACAGCATCCACACGTCAACAATGAAAATTCGTTTTCGGGATGGGGATGAACCAGTTGGGGGAAGGATACCTTAGCTTTTGATCCATGATTAATTTTGTGGAAAGAATGCCATGAATGGCATATTAGGACAAACACAGAACAGGGAGTTGAGAGGAAACGCAGCACCAACTGCCCATGTGGCCATCAGCATCTTCTTCTGGGTGTGGTAAATACACATAACATAAAATTTACCATCCTAACCGTCTTTAAGTGCACAGTTCAGTAGTGTCAAGGACATTCACACCATTGTGCAACCAATCTCCAGAACTCTTTTCATCTTCCCAAACTGAAACTCTAGACTCATTAAACAACAATTCCCTACTCCTACCTCCCCCAGCCCCTCACAACCACCATTCTACTTTCTATCTCTGTGAATCTGACTACTCTAGGTACCTCATATAAGTGGAATCATACAGTATTTGTCTTTTTGTGACTGGCTTATTTCACTTATCATAATGTCTTCAAGGTTCATCCATCTTGTAGCATGTGTCAGAATTTCCTTCCTTTTAAAGGCTGAATAATATTCCACCATATGTATATACCACATTTTTTTATCCATTCACCCATCAATGGACACTTGGGTTGCTTCCATCCTTTGGTTATTGTGAATAATGTTGCTATGAACATGGCTGTACAGATATCTCTTCAAGACCCTGCTTTCAATTCTTTTGGGTATATGCCCAGAAGTAGAATTGCAGATTCATATGGTAATTCTATTTTTAATTTTTAAGGAACATTTCCATAACAGCAGCACCATTTTACTTTCCACCAACAGTGCACAAGGGTTCCAATTTTTTGCACATTCTTGCCAACACTTGTTATTTTCTGGGGGGTGTTTTGATGGAACTATTCTAATGGGTGTGAGGTGGTTGTTAACATCTTATTTAACCCTTCTAAGCTTCCACTTTCCTCATCTGTAAAATGAGCAGGTTGGACTAGATAATCTCCAAGGATCTCAAAATTCATTATTCTATGAAGTGAGGGAAGAATTAGATTGATTCACTGGGAAAACGCAGATCATTTAATCATTCTGAAATTCATATTCCCTAACTATACTCACAGCACTGACACACACTCTGGATATGATTTCAAGTACAACACAGACTGAAATTCAAGTGCAAGGAGCATTAACCTAATGGGAAGGTTTAAGAATGCCTGGTTCCAGCCACCTATGGAGAGGACATGGATACCACTGGATACCAAAGTTGACTGGTCCACGCAGGTGGAGCAAATTTCACATTGCACTGGTTTTCCCACAGGTGGGGTTGATTATTTGCAATGACTATAATGGAGACAGCTTCCACTCATTGCTCAACTTTCACTCATATAGAGGGATAAATCGATCACAACTAAATGAAAATAAATGGTCAGGCTGGGATGGCAGAGAGAGACGGTCATTTCTCTAGGAAATTTGTTACGTTTTCTGATGTGGGGTGAATCCTACCCATTCTCAAATACAGCAACTAAAGCTCTGAAAGAGGAAGACTATTTTCTCAATGAGACACCCTGAAGAGGAGTCAGCATTAAGTCCCTGGGAAGACTCCTCTTTTTACAAACAGGTAATCAAAGGCAGGATGATCTGCAGAAAAACCAGCATCAAAAACAGAGTCCAGGACTCCGGAACTCACAGCCCAATACTGTTGCAAATTTAGCTCCTCCTCTGAAAGGGAGGATTACCATCACATCTTTCCAAGAACAACAAAAAATCTATTAACATGGATACGTGTAGACTTTAGCTCCATAAATGTCCGTGTCTTCTGTAGGAGTGCTGGAGCACTGTGGACCTCGACGTGGGAATCAAACATGAGAAGCCTCTTTAATGTTCTATTAAGAATCATCATCCGACCCCTGAAGACCACGAACCTCCCCACATCACAAGTGCTGAAGGTAGACTCCCTTGTACCTTCTGTGGGTGATCTTGGGAGAATTGGGGCAGAAAAAGCTCAGAGAGGGCTGCCCACGTGGGCTGAAAGAGGTCTGCCCCAAAAGAGTCAAGATGTATGGAGATAACAAGGAAATGACTTTTGTGTCCCTTTTCCACTAGTTTTTAATTATATTACATAACTGATTCTAGAAACTGCGTGATGTGACAAATCAGAAAACTGCTGGAGACAGACCGAGCAGGAAGAAGGGAGTCCAGGTCCTAAGAAGCAGGCCTGCCCTCTGCTGGCAATCCTGGGTAGTGACAGTAAAATGTGAGAAGGAGACCCTCTAGACACGCAAAAAACCAAGGTGCCCAGCTACAGCAATTATCATACATGTCAGAAACCTTACAGGAGAGATCGCAGGCCAAATGGCAAACTTTGAATGTTGGCTTAGTGACCATGTCCTGGAACATTCCTTTTCGCAAATGGTGTTGAGAAGGCAATACTGGATGAGACCAAAAAAAAGATCTGTCTGAAAGGCTAGGCATGGGCTATAATGTGCATTCACTGGAAACAATTCTTTTCCAACATAAGATATTAAAATATATTTCTATACAGAGTCCATTACAAACATCTACCTGTTCATGCCCTTGCCAGAAAAAAATGGCGTTACATGATTGTTCAATGGCAAATAATCCATCGAAAGTCAAATCATGACAAAACACCAAGAAGCAGGTAGGAGAAAATCTCCTGCAGTCTGAGGAGGGAGACAAGGTCGGACGCATATTTAGAAGTGGGTAGGTAAAATTTCACAGTGCTATTAAGGAGAGACACTATAAAGACAATACAGCTGAATTATCTGTCTGCTATTCTCCTGCTGCCTGATATATAAATTTTCAAATTATTTTTCAGATTTTCTTTCTAACTAGAATGATACAATCTAATTTTCTCCACGCACTTCATCCTCACTGAGATAAGACTGTATTAACATTATCAGATAACAACTGTTTACTTGTCAAATAGCCATACTCTCAAACAGCTTCAATCCAGCTAAGAAAGCAGTTCACATACACATGTCCTCTGTTCAACAGGCAGTTACACCTGATTAATGCTGAGGTTCCCTCTAGCTCCCAGATTCTAAGATATTATAACTTCACAAAATTCCTGCACGTCTACCAACGAAAAAGTTCCAATCTCAGCAGCCCTGATGATGCTCCTTCCTAATCAGTCCCTTGCCCATTTATCAAATTGATGGTTCCAAATATGTACCGTTGTCCATAAGCTCTGAGCCTACTCTGCCTGACTCTCTTACTTTCATCACCAAGTCACCTGCCTCACACACACACACTCACACACACACACACACACAACTTGATCCAACCTCTTAATTTATCCACCTACCCACCCACCAAACTATCCACGCATCCATCCAAACAGTCTGTGAGCCCCACTGTAACGCCAAGCTTTGTAATAGATACTGAGAATAAAAAGGTGAACGATAGGGGCCAGCCCTGTGGCATACCGGTTAAGTTCACACACTCCGCTTCAATGGCCTAGGGTTCGCAGGTTCGGATCCCAGCCCGGACCTACACAGCTCTTATCAAGCCATGCTGTGGCAGACATCCCACATATAAAGTAGAGGAGGATGGGCACAGATGTTAGCCCAGAGCCAGTCTTCCTCAGCAAAAAGAGGAGGATTGGCAACAGATGTTAGCTCAGGGCTAGTCTTCTTCACACACACAAAAAAGGCAAATGATATAGCCCTTCCCCCAGAAGATCTATGTCTAATGATAGAAAGAGACAAATCACCAGAATAAAGAAAGAAACAAACACAATAAAATATCATTGGTGCACTAATAGAATTAAGGCTAGGGAATGGTGGGGTTCAGAGGAAGGAAAGCTTAATCAATTCTAACCAATGGGGGTGAGAAGAGGCAGAAAAGGCTGTACGCGAGGAAGACAGAACAAGCCTAGTTGTCATCCCATCTCATCACCAAAAGACTGGAAAGAAGATAACACCCTTGCTGTGTAAACCAAGTGTAATGTGGCTTCTGTCTCTACCACTCGACTGGAACAGAAATTCCTCTCACAGCATTTTAAAAAGGCAAAAATCCAATGCCCTTTCTAATCCTTTTCTTCTCTGACTTCTCCACAGTGATTATATGTGCTTTATAACAGTTCTTGGGAACTGTTCTAGAGAAGCTAAAACTGCATCTCCTTGAAACTCGGCCTCTGTCCTCCAGCAGGTTCTTCGACACTGCTCTCCTCCGTGGGCTCTTCTGTCTCCCCTAGCAGTGCTACCTGGTACCCCTAAGGGATCTCAGCTGTAAGCGCCTACCGACGCCTCCCACAACTCACCCAAACCCCCGAGTCCACCCAGACTCCTCTCCCTGGACCACCTCCCAGTCCTACCCAGCTTCCTGCTGGTCACTGCCTCAGCCTCCTTCCAACACTCATGTCCACTCTCCCTCTCCAGACCATCCTCCTCGCTGATGCCAAAATGACCTCTGAAACATGAAAACCCAATCTAGCCACTCTGAGCTCAGCGACGGTGCCACAGGACACAGTGCCAACTCCACCCTCAGCTTCTGCCACTTCCCTCCAGCCTCCACGTTACATCCAGGATACTAGATGACTAAAGTGTCCCCAACACCAGATGCTCTGACAGCCTCTGCACCATCTTCCTGCCTGCAATGTCTCCCTACCCCTCCACCCTGTGCACACCGCACATTTCTATCCTCCTCCTAATCCCAGTTCTTCTCCTAAATGTTTCAAGGAGGATTTTGGTGGTTTTCACCTTTGCTCCTAGAGCCTTTGTACACACAGGCAGTTGCCTATTTTTCAGGTATAACGTGTGTCCCCAAAACATGTTTACAAATCATCTTCTCAACTGAAATATGCAAAAAAGGAGCAATGTCCTTGCACGTTATTGGAGAAAAGTACGCCATCCTTTACCAAAGAGCTAAAAAAATCATGAAATCCCTCATGAATATTCAATAACTCCTCCTCAAATAATTCCATCCCATCGAACTTTTCATACATGAGGAACCTTCACAAGTGCCTTAAAAAGGCAAGTATGCAAATTCTGGTGGGAAAGGCAGCCTCCAATCCTCCCACAGCAGGAATAATGGCAATAATAATAAATAATACAACCAGACACTGCTTGAAGCATTTTAGACACTTTA
Source organism: Tapirus indicus (assembly GCA_031878705.1). Taxonomy (NCBI): domain Eukaryota; kingdom Metazoa; phylum Chordata; class Mammalia; order Perissodactyla; family Tapiridae; genus Tapirus; species Tapirus indicus. Next base: position 149,487,939 of record CM062918.1, on the reverse strand, counting down.
CGTCCCTTAATTCTCATGAGGACCCTGTGAAGTGGGTATTATTGGCATCCCCTTTTTACTGATGAGGAAACGGAAGCACAGGGGAGTCAGGGAACCTGTGTGAGATTGCGCATCTAGTAAGTGGCAGAACCGGGACTGAAGCCCTGACAGTGCACACAGAGAACATACAGTTAACACTGCCCTCAGGAAAGCTTAAAAGAGAAGAGAACTCCCCCTGCTGGCTGCAGAGAGAGTCTTCTTTTGTTGTAACTGATGACAAGGGTGCCAACCAGCTGAGGGGGTTTCAGCCACGCTCCCAACTCTCCCACGCCCCGCTGCTCAGCCATCAGGTTTAAGTTCTCTTCTAGCTCTAAGTTATTAGGACCGGGGTTCAGAATTTTTTTTTCTAAAAACTAGTTCTCTTTGTAATGAGGTCACAAGACACATTCACTGTTTTTTCAAAGCCACAAGACTCTCTCAGAAGTTACAGGTTCAAAAGCTACTATTGTACTTTCAAATATTACACAAATTGACAAACTGGAAAAATTAACTCTTAATGGCAAGACTCCAAGGAGTTTTAAAAAAATAAGAGGAAACTGTTGCTAAAATATATTGTAAGCAATTATAACCCAGTCTCTTTCATTTAGTGATATTCTTACTAAGTTACTTCAGACGAAGCTGCTAATTATATATCAAAAACAATATTAATAAATAGGTGCCAAAATTCACAATTCTGCAACCAAGTTCCAAATTTAAGGCAAATCTACCTTAATCTAAATGCTAACTTCTTTAAATCTCAACTATATCTCAAGAAAACTGGGGAAAAAATGCTAACTTCTTTTCATCTATCAAAACAAATAAGCATATGAAAAAGGAATACACACATCCGGGTTAAGAAGGAAGATAGAAAAAAACTACATCTAATTTGGGTGCCCAGCAAAACCACACTAGAAATATACTAAAGAGATTTTTGTTTATTACAACCCACAAGAACCAGGAAAAAAAAAAAAGAAGACAACAGCAATAGGATTTTGAAGCTGAAAATGCAGCTAGACAAGTAGAAATTGACACTTACACAAACCTAGATGGTATAGTCTATGACACACCTAGGCTGTATGGTACTAATCTTATGGCACCACTGTCGTATATGCAGTCGGGCGTTGACTGAAACGTCATTATGCGATGCATGACTGTAAACGTAGGGCACAATAATTGCCAACTGACCTGTGCTTGTCACATCCAATGTAGAATCTATAAGTAAGATGGTGGTCAGAGTGTGCCTACAAGCCATTCCTATACTGAGATGGCTAGCAGTAACTTAACTATTTAAGGAAAGCCAAATCCCAAATTAGCACGGGAAAGCTGAAATCCAGCCTCTGTTACACCACATATTCCACAAAGACTCAGAGACATGCAGCCAGCTCTTGAGGAAGCTTACTAAGGAGAACTGGGAGAAGCTGTTGAGAAGCAGTAGGATCCCTAGATCCTCTCCTCTACTTCACGAGACTGGGCAATTACTCCTCTCCCATCCCTGCAAAAGTCTGAAGGTTTCATTTCTGAAGAGGGTTAAAACAGAGAGTCGCTGGACAACCAGCTGAGGGGGAGAACCTTACCTAAAACAGGGATTCAGTGACCACCTGTACACTGAATGCAGGAAGCAGAGACCAAGCTCTTATTCCCACAGACCTCCCCGTCCAAGCAAAGGTCAGAAGACTCTTCCCTGAGGGATCTGACCAGCCTCAGAAGAAAGACCTGAAGATCCTGACCTGGGGGGCTCTACAGCAAAGGGCCCATCCAGATGACCATTCAGTGAAGCTCCAAGTCAATAAGCCCTACCAGGGAGCCCAGAGCTCAAGTCGTCAATTTAGACTTCCACACTCAATGATGAGCAGACAGCCAAGGATTACAGATATCTGAGGAAAGGCTCTAAATATAACAGCAGTTTTGAAAGTTTCTTTCCTCCTGGTATAATCTATTTCCTCCACAACATTGTTTCCTGTTTGTCTGTTTGAGTCTCCATCGTTAATGTCCCTAGAGCCATAAGAAAATATATTGCATCTATGCAGCAAGAACAGGGCACAATATATACAAAAGAAACATTCAAATAACAACCCCCAAAAGAGGTCTCAGTAACAGGATTGGTAAATAAAGTTGAGATAATCTCTGAGAAAGTAAAGTAAAAAAACAGAAAGATGGAAAATAAGAAAGAGAAGAGGGGACCAGCCCAGTGTTATAGCAGTTAAGTTTGCATGCTCCGCTTCGGTGGCCCAGTGTTCGCCAGTTTGGATCTTGGGCGCAGACCTGCGCACCACTCATCAAGCCATACTGAGGAGACATCCCATATAGACGAACTGGAAGGACATACAACTATGCACTGGGGCTTTGGGGACACAAAAGGAAATTGGCAACAGATGTTAGCTCAGGGCCCATCTCCCTCAAAAAAAGAGAAAAGAAAGAGAAGAATATTACAGAACTAGTCCAGAGGTTCCAACAGCCAAACAATAGAATTCCAGAAAAAAGAAAAAGAAAAGAATGAGGGAGGAAAAGCATCAAAGAAATAATTCACAAAAATTTTCCAGAACTGAAGGACGTAAGTTGCCTGATTGAAAGAGCCTGTCTAGGCCCAGCACAATGGATGCAAATAGACCTGCACCAAGCAACACAATCATGAATTTCAGAACACCAAGAACAAAGAAAAGATTCCACAAGCTTTCAAAGAGGAAAAACAAACAGTCCAGTACAAAGGGTGAGGAATCAGAAAGACTTTAGACTTCTCAAGAGCAAGAATGGAAGCAAGAAGCCAATAGAGCAAGTACAGAACTGCCAATCAAAGTGAGGCTATAATAAAGACATTATCATTCCCGCAGTTTACAAAAGTTTATCTCACAGGCACCCTTTCTCAAAGAGATATGGGCAATGATATAAAAAGAATAATCCAAGAAAGAAGAAAACGTGGAGACAAGAGATCCAACAAAGGAGAGAGACAAAGAGAGCCCCCAGGATGAGGGGGAAGGGAGAGCCCAAGATGACAGCTGTGTACCAGATAGAGCACAACCAGACCACACAGGAGCAGTGTGGCTCATGTGACAGTTGTGCTGATGCAGTCAACACAAGATGCTTCTTGCTAGTGGACCATCTTTCTAACTTGAGGACAAAATGCCCAGGAGAGGTGGTCCAGATTCTCATCTGTACTTGTTTATCTCACAATGTGCTGATGAAGTTTCTGCTCTCCCCTCCCCTCCATGCCTACAAAAGTGTTCTGCTTTGACCTACTTCTGAGAGCAATAGCAAGGCCATGGTGGGCTTTGAATCAAAAATAAGTAGCAGGCCACTCCCCCAACCTAGCTGCTCACTCAGCAACTAGTCCAAATGACAGCCCTGGCAGATGCTTCTCTCCCTCCCTGGTGACAGCAATCCAGGTCGCGGGTCCTCACACAGAGGCTGGCATGACTGTAAGAGGAGGCAGGGCAGCCCGGCCTGCACGCGAACACTTTCGGAGTGGTAGCCAGGCCCGTGGGAGTGCCCTACATGCTGCAGTGGCCTGTCTGTGGGAACGCTCCCCACCAAGTGTCAGCAGCTCAACCCATGAGAAGCCCCTCCCACCAAGCACAGCAGTTCAGCTGAATGGCCTGTGAGTGCAGAGCCAGCCCTCATGTGAGAGAAAGCACCTCTCCCTTCCTGCCTAGCACAGCAGCTCAGCTGATTCCCCTGCTGAGTACAGCAGTCCCTCCCATATGAGAGCAACCCACAGTGGAGCACAGAGGCCCCACCTGCATGTGTGTGCATAACCCACCAAGCAGCTGCTGCCAGGTTGTGCAAATGCAGAGCAGCCCTACCAGCACAACTTCGAGCAGACGGTGTGGGATCAGAAAACACAGCTCCTGCTTCCCCCAACAGTGGTGGCAAGTGGAATCTACAACCTGATACTACAACAAATGCACTGGTAAAGGATCACTTCATCAAAAACCATGAAGAACTACAGTAACACCAGACCAGAAGGAAAATGACAAGTATCCAGAAACCAATCCTGAAGTCACAGAAATTTACAATCTAAATGACAGAGAATTCAAAATAATTCAATTGTTGAGTTGTCAAGTCAATGTCAAATAAGTTGTCATAAAGAAACTCATAAAGTTACAAGAAAACTCAAAAAGATAGTTCAATGAGCTCAGGAATAAAATTAATGAGGAGAAGGAATACTTCACCAAAGAGATTGAAGCTTAAAAAAAAAAAAAACCCAAACAGAAATTCTGGGTATGAAGAACACAGTCAATGATATAAACAATAATCCAGCATCCATAAAAAAATAGACCTGACATTATGGAGGACAGAATTAGTGATTTAGAGGATAGAAATACAGAAATGCTTCAGGTAGAGGAAGAGAGAGAACTAAGGTTTTTTAAAAATGAAGAAATTCTTTGAGAAATATCTGACTCACTTAGGAAAAGCAACATAAGGATTATAGGTATTCCAGAAGAAGAAGAGTGGGAGAAAGGAGCAGAGAGCTTGATCAAAGAAACAGTAGCTGAGAACTTCCCAAACCTAGGGAAGGAACTGGACTTACAAGTACATGAAGCCAATAGAACTCCTAATTACATCGATGCAAAAAGACCTTCTCCAAGGCATATAATAGTAAAACTGGCAAAAGTCAATGGCAAAGAAAAAATATTAAGGGCAGCAAGGCGGAAGAAAACAACCTACAACAGAATCCCTATCAGGCTTTCAGATTTCTCAGCAGAAACCTTACAGTCTAGGAAAGAATGGAATAATATATTCAAAACACTGAAAGACAAAAACTTTCAGCCAAGAATACTCTATCCAGTGAAAGTATCCTTCAGATACAATGGAGAAATAAAAGCTCTCCCAGATAAACAAAAGCTGAGGGAATTCCTCAGCACTAGGCCTGCCTTACAAGAAACGTTGACAGGAGCCCTCCTATCTGAAACTAAAAAGCAAAGGTTTACAAAACCTTGAGCAAGGAGATAAATAGACACATAGAATGAGAAAATTGCAGCTCTATATCAGAATAGGTTAGTAAACACTTAATTATAACATAAAAGATAAAGGGAAGGAAAGCATCAAAAATAACTATAAGCACTTCAATTTAGTCACAGACTTACAACACAAAAAAAGAACAATTTTTGACAACAAAAACTCAGAAGGGGAAGAGGAAAAGGATGGAACATGCTTAGGCTAATGGAGATAAGAGGCTATCAGAAAATGAACTATCTCATCTATGAGATCTTTTATACATATCTCATGGTAACCACTAAACAAAAAATCAGAACAGAGACACAAATCATAAATAAAGAGAAAACCACCAAACTGAAATGGCAGTCAGAAATACAATGGAAGAGAAAAAAGGGAAATATAGAACAACCAGAAAACAAGGGATAAAATGGCAGGATTAAGCCCTTATATATCAATAGTCACTCTAAATGTAAAGGGATTGAATTCTCAAATCAAAAGACACAGAGTGGCTGGATGGATTAAAAAACATGACCCAACAATATGCTGTCTCCAGGAAACACATCTCAGCTCTAAAGACAAACATACGCTCAGAGGGAAGGGATGGAAGACAATACTCCAAGCTAATGGCAAACAAAAGAAACCAGGTGTTGCCATTCTTGGACAAAGCAGACTTCAAGATAAAAAAGACAATGAGGGGCCGCCAGGTGGCACAGTGGTTTAATTCATACTTGGCACTGGAGTTCGTGAGTTCGGATCCCAGCTGCCTGCCGACGCACTGCTTGTCAGCCATGCTGTGGCGGCATCCCATATAAAGTAGAGGAAGGTGGGCACAGATGTTAGCCCAGGGCCAGTCTTCCTCAGCAAAAAGAGGAGGATTGGCAACAGATGTTAGCTCAGGGCCGGTCTTCCTCACCAAAAAAATAAATAAATAAAAGACAATCAGAGGGGCAGTATATAATGATAAAACAGACACTCCACCAAGAAGAAATAACACTTATGAATATAATGCACCTAACACAGGAGCATCAAAGTATATGAAGCAACTATTAACAGACCTCAAGGGAGAAAGTGACAGCAACACAATAATAGTAAAGGACCTCAACACCCCACTAAGATCAATGGATAGATCATCCAGATGGAAAGTCAAAAGGGAAACAGTGGCCTTCAATGAAATACTAGACCAGATGGACTTAATAGATATATAGAGAACATTCTATCCAAAAACAGCAGAATATACATTCTTCTCAAGTGCACATGGAACATTCACAAAGATAGACCATATGTTGGGAAACAAGGCAAGCCTCAATAAATTTAAGAAAACTGAAATCATATCGAGCATCTTTCCTGTCCACAATGCTATGAAACTAGAAATCAACTACAAGAAAAAGGCTGGGAAAGTCACAAACATGTGGAGACTAAACAACATGCTACTGAATAACCATTGGATCAATGAAGAAATCAAAGGAGAAATCAGAAAATACATGGAGACAAATGAAAACAAAACATACCAACTCTTATGGGATGCAGGAAAAGTGTTACTAAGGCTGAAATTTATAGCAATACAGGCCCACCTCAACAAACAAGAAAAACCTCAAATACATAGTCTTAAACTACACCTAACAGAACTAGAAAAAAAAGAACAAACAAAGCCCAAAGTCAGCAGAAGGAGGGAAATAACAAAAATTAGAGCAGAAATAAATGAAATAGAGTCTTAAAAAACAATAGAAAGGATCAATGAAACTAAGAGCTGGTTCTTTGAGGAGATAAACAAAATTGACAAACCCTTAGCCAGACTCACCAAGAAAAAAAGAGACAAGGCTCAAATAAATAAAATTAGAAATGGAGGAGAAATTACAACAGATACCACAGAAATACAAAGGATTATAAGAGAATACTATGAAAAATCATATGCCAACAAATTGCATAACCTAGAAGAAATGGATAAATTCTTAGATTCACACAACCTCCCAAAACTGAATCAAGAAGAAATAGAGAATCTGAATAGACTAATCACAAGTAAAGTGATGGAAACAGTAATCAAAAACCTCCCAAAAAACAAAAGTCCAGGACCAAATGGCTTCTCTGGAGAATGCTACCAAACATTCAAAGATTTAGGACCTATCCTTCTCAAACTATTCCAAAAAATTGAAGAAGACAGAATGCTTCCTAACTCATTCTATGAGGCCAACATTATCCTGATACCTAAACCAGACAAGGACAATACAAGGAAAGAAAATTACAGACCAATATCACTGATGAACATAGATGCAAAAATTCTCAACAAAATATCGACAAATCAAGCCAGGCCTGATGCCCCAGGGGTTAAAGTTCTGTGCTCTCCACTTCAGTGGCCTGGGTTCACTTCCTGGTCACGGAACCACACCACCTGTCTGTCAATTGCCATGCTGTGGCAGCAGCTTACATAAAATAACTAGAAGGACCTGTAACTATGATATACAACCATGCTTGGGGCTTTGGGGAGAAGGAAAAAAAAAAGAGGAAAGATTAGCAACAGATATTAGCTCAGGGCAAATCCTTCCCTGCAAAAAAAAAATTGGCAAATCAAATACAGTGACACATTAAAAGGATCATACATCATGATCAAATGGGATTTATTCCAGGGACATATGGATGGTTCCACATCCGCAAATCAATCAATGTGATACACCACATTAACAAAATGAGGAATAAAAATCACATGATCATCTCACTAGATGCAGAGAAAGCATTTGACAAGATCCAACAACCAGTCATGATAAAAACTCTCAAAAAAAATGGACCTAGAAGGACAGTACCTCAACATAATAAAGGCCATATATGACAAACCCACAGCCAACCTCAAACTCAATGGGGAAAAACTGAAAGTCATCCCTCTGAGAACAGGAACAAGACAAGGGTGCCCACTCGCACCACTCCTATTCAACATAGTACTGGAGGTTTGGGGCAGAGCAATTAGGCAAGAAAAAGACATAAAAGGTATCCAAATTGGAAAGGAAGAAGTAAAACTCCTGCTGTTTGTGGACAATATGATTCTATATATAGAAAACCCTAAAGAACCCATCAGAAAACTATTAGAAATAATCAACAACTACAGCAAAGTTACAGGGTACAAAATCAACTTATAAAAATCAGTTGCATTTCTATACACAAATAACGAACTAGCAGAAAGAGAAGTCAAGAATACAATCCCATTTACAATTGCAGCAAAGAGAATAAAATATCTAGGAACAAACTTAACCAAGGAAGGGAAAGACCTATGAGAACTACAAGCCATTATTAAAGGAAATCAAAGAAGACATAAAGAAATGGAAAGATATTCCATGTTCATGGACTGGAAGAATAAACATAGTTAAAATATCCATATTACCTAAAGCAATCTACAGATTCAATGCAATCCTAATCAGAATTCCAATGACATTCTTCACAGAAATAGAACAAAGAATCCTAAAATTTATATAGAACAAGAAAAGACTCCAAATAGCCAAAGCAGTTCTGAGAAAAAAAGAACAAAGCTGGAGGCATCACAATCCCTGTCTGCAAAATATACTACAATGCTATAGTAATCAAAACAGCATGATACTGGCACAAAAACAGAGACACAGATCCATGGAAAAGAATTGAAAGCCCAGAAATAAAACCACACATCTACAGACAGCTAATTTTCAACAAAGGAGCCAAGAACATACAATGGAGAATACTTGGTGTTGGGAAAACTGGACAGCCACATGCAAAAGAATGAAAGTAGACCATTATCTTACACCATACCCAAAAATTAATTCAAAATGGATTAAATGCTTGAATGTAAGAACTGAAACCATAAAACTCCTAGAAGAAAATATAGGCAGTACACTCTTTGACATTAGTCTTAGCAGCATCTTTTCAAATACCATGTCTAATCAGGCAAGGGAAACAAAGGAAAAATTAACAAATGAGACTACATCAGACTAAAGAGCTTCTGCAAGGCAAAGAAAACCACGAACAAAATGAAAAAACAACCCACCAACTGGGAGAAAATATTTGCAAATCATATATCCAACAAGGGGTTAATTTTCAAAATATATAAAGAACTCATACAACTCAACAACAACAACAAAAAACCCAATCAAAAAATGGGCAGAGGATATGAACAGACTTTTTTCCAAAGAAGATATACAGGTGGCCAATAGGCACATGAAAAGATGTTCAACATCACTAATTGTTAGGGAAATGCAAATCAAAACCACAATGAGATATCACCTTACACCTGTCAGAATGGCTATAATTACCTAGACAAAAAATAACAAACGTTGGCGAGGAGGTAGAGAAAAGGTAACCCTCATACACTGCTGGTGGGAATGCAAACTGGTGCAGCCACTATGGAAAACAGTACGGAAATTTCTCAAAAAATTAAAAATAGAAATACCATACAATTCAGCTATCCCACTACTGGGTATTTATCCAAAGGACCTGAAATCAACAATACAAAGAGATCTATGCACCCCTGTGCTCATTGTAGCATTATTCACAACAGCCAAGATGTGGAAGCAACCCAAGTGCCCATCAACGGATGAATGGATAAAGAAGATGTGGTATATACACCATGGAATACGATTCAGTCACAAAAAAGACAAAACCATTTGCATTTGCAACAACATGGATGGACCCTGAAGGCATTATGTTAAGCGAAATAAGCCAGACAGAGAAAGACAAACACTGTATGAGTTCACTCATATGTGGAAGACAAACAAACACATGGATAAAGAGAACATATTAGTGGTTACCAGAGGGGAAGAGGGTGGGGGGTATGGGCAAAAGGAGTAAAGGGGCACATATGGATGATGACAGATAAAAACTAGACTATTGGTGGTGAGCATGATGCAGTCTATACAAAAACTGACATATAATAACGTACACCTGAAATTACACAGTTATAAACCAATATGATCTCAATAAATTAAAAATAAATAAATAAATAAATAATGTTTTAATTAAAAAAAAGAAAAAGCAAGGGAATGATTAATGCAAATGTAGGGGAGAGAGGAGACTTCACCCAGGGGGGAGCATACAAGAGCTTCTAATGCACCAGTAATATTTATTACTCACTCTTGATAGGTAGATATCCACATACATAGACCTTCATTTATTTATTTTTTAAAATGTGCATACATGTATTAGAATACTCTTCTTTATGACAATACAATCTATAATAAAAGATATTAAGTAGCAAGTGAATTCCTATTTAAATCGGTGAAATTGTTTTAGTATCTTGAAACACTAAAGGAAACCAAAAAACATTCTTTAAAATGTTATGCCTATAAATGTGAAAAGTTATGTGAAATGGGAAAATGCTATATAATTTACTAAAGCTGACACAAGAAGAAATAGAAAATACAAATAATCCTATAATTATTTTTTTAAGTTGATGCCATAATTTAAAACCTTCTTATAAAGAAAACTTCAGGCCCAAATATTTTACCAATGAATTCTACATGAAACATAATAAAAAATTATTCCAGTCTGACACAATCTCTTCCAAAGAATGGAAAAAGAGGGCACACTTTGCAACTTGTTTTGTGAGGCTCCCAAAACCTGACAACAGCATTACAAGAAAGGAAAATTATAAGCTTACTTCACTCATGAACATAGCCATAAAAATCATAAAACATTAGCAAACCAAATCCAGCAATATATATATATATATCACAACCTAGTTAGAATTTTTCCAGGAATGCAAAGTCATTTTAACATTCACATATTATCTCAATACAACAATAAGCACATGATAAAGTTCAACACTTTAGCAAATTAGACAAGAGAATTTCCTTAATTTGACAGAGGATTTCTACAGAAAACTTTCAGCAGACATTGTACTTAGTGGTAAAATGATGAAAAGGAAACCTTCCCTGAAGTTTGTACATGAAACAAAAATTCCCATCCCATTATCACTACTTCTATGCAACATCATACAGGAGGTCCTAGCCAGCACACAAGACAAGAAAAAGAAATGAAAGAACGGTAAAGAAATCCACAAAACTGACAGTATTCACAGATGGTAAAGATTATATACTTAGAAAATACAAAAGAATTTATAGGTAAATTATTAGAATCAACAAAAGAAAAAGTAAGATTACTGGATATAAGGTCAATATGCAAAAAAACCCCATATTTCTGTGTACTAGAAACAAATAGAAAATAAATTTTTTAAAAGATACCAATTTAAAATAGCATCAACGAACTTCATCTACCTAAGAATAAATCTAGTAAGAGATAAGCAAGCCCTTTACATAGAAAACTGTAAAATATTATACAAATAAATTTTAAAATACCATATTTATGGATTGGAAGATCCACCATTGTAAAGATGTCAATTCTCCCCCAAAGAGCCAATAATAACCAAGACAATCTGAAGAAAAACAAGGTGTAAGAACCCATGCTATCAGACATTGAGTTACTATAAAGTGCAATAATTAAGACAGTGTTGTATTAGCTCAAAGATAGACAAAGAAAACAGAATAAGAGCCAAAAAAAAAAAAACCCCACACACACCGACACCCGATTTTATATAAAAATGGGACCACTGAGCAGTGGTAAAAGGATGGTCTCTTCATAAACAGGGCTGGGTGAATCAGACAGGCATATGGACAAAAATGAGATTCGACTCCTATCCCATATCACACAAAGCAAATGAATCGATTCTAGATGGATCTAGATCTAGATATGGAAACAAAATAATAAAGCTTCTAGAAAATAATATGGGAGAATAGCTTCACGAGTTTGGTATAAAAAAAAAAAGAAAAGATTTCTTAAACAGGTTAGAAAAAGCACCCGCCGGGGCCGGCCCAGTGGCGCAGCGGTTTAGTTCGCACTTGGCAGCCTGGGGTTCACTGGTTCGGATCCCGGGCGCCTGCCGATGCACTGCTTGTCAGCCATGCTGTGACGGCGTCGCATATAAAATAAAGGAAGATGGGCACGGATGTTAGCCCAGCGCCAGTCTTCCTCAGCAAAAAGAGGAAGATTAGCAATGGATGTTAGCTCAGGGCTGGTCTTCCTCACAAAAAAAAAAAAAAAGCACCAGCCATAAAGGCACCACTGGTTACATAATTTGTGGGACTCCTTGTTTGAAAATTATTAAGAACTTCAAGACCACAACAGCACAGCACTGAACCTGTGTGTGGCACTACTGAGCACTACCTACCTCTGTGATTACCTACCTACTACCTACCTACCTATGTGACTGCACAGGTCACATGCCTTTGAACCCAGCTATAAAAAACACTGCAAGACTAATAAATTGGCCTACATAACAACTAAGAACACTTAGTCACGTGGATGTAATGCACAGCATGATGACTATAGTTAAGAATACCGTATTGCATATCTGAAAACTGCTAAGAGAGTAGATCTTAAGTTTCCATCACAAGAAAAAAATTCCATAACTATGTATGGTGACGGATGTTAACTACACTTATTGTGGTGATCATTTCACAATATGTAGAAATATCAAATCATTATGTTGTACACCTGAAACTAATATTATGTTGTATGTCAATTATATCTCAATTTTAAAAAACTAAGAACTCCTGTTCATTAAAGGACACTCTTAAAAGAGTGAAAATGTAAGCCAACAAAGTGGGAGAAGGTATTTGCAACACTTATATCTGACAAAGATGCACATTCAGAATATATAAATAACCCCTACAAATCTATAAGAAAGAGGAGACAATCCTTTTCTTAGGAGACAAACAGCCAATAAACATACGAAGAGGTGCTGAACCACGTTAGTAATCAGCAAAAAGAAAACGAAAATCACCCAGCCAACCCTACTAAAATAGTTAAAATTTAAAAGACTGACAACACCACTTCCAATTGTTGGGCTCTCCAAATCTGCCACTTCCTGGTTTTTTCGTTTGTTTTTCCAATAGCACTTATCACCTCATCCCCTTCTTAAATACAGATATAAGTATTTATTGATTCTTAGTGACCCAATTAGGGCAAGGAAAGTGAATTATGGGACTTTCCAGAGCTTTGGAAAAGAGATCTGTTTTTCCAGGTAAGGTTGCTGAATTGAAGCTGCTGTTGGCCATTTTGGAGTTGTCCAATGCAGAGGAAAGCACAGCTAAGAGATGAATCACATTCTTAAAGATACTACTTGAACACCTATATCGGACTTAGCTACACCTGAAGGCACATCCCTGGGCTTTTAATTATGTAAGCCAATCAATTTCCTTTTTCGCTTAAATCAATTTGAGTTGTATTTCCATACTCACAACTGAAAGGAGATTCTTCTTCTTTCAAATGTTGTAACAAAACAAAATGGTAGACTGGAAAACAGCGCATTAATCATCCAACATCATGTTTATGAATAATTTATGCCCATGGCACCAGTTTATGCTACACTACATGAAAAAGGCAGGATACGGACATGTCATACAGTACACTGACTTTGGAAAAACGTCATATAAAAAACCACCTGAATAAATTTTCAAAAATACGAAGAGATTGTCTTTAGAAAATGATTTTTCATCTTCTTTTTACACTTCTGTATTTCCCAAAGTTTCCATAATGAGTGTATTATATTTTTAACACTTTTTATTGAGATGTAATTCACATACCATAAAATTCACCCTTTTAAACTGTACACTTTAGTGATTTTTAGTATATTCACAAAATTGTGCGGCCATCATCACTATCTAATTGCAAAACATTTTCATCATCCTAATAGGAAACCCATACCATTAGCAGTCACTCTCCATTCGCCCTACCCCCAGCCCCTGGCAACCACTAATTTACTTTCTATTTCCATGGATTTGCCTATTCTGATATTTCACATAGAATGTGGACTTTTGTGTCTTGCATCTTCCACTTAGCATGTTTTCAAAGGTCAACCATGTTGTAACATGAATCAGTACTTCATTCCTGTTTATGGAATAATATTCCATTGTATGGATATACCACATTTGTTTATCTGTTCATCCACTGGTAGGCATTTGGGTTATTTCACTGTTTGGCTATTATAATAGATGCTGCTATGAACATTCGTGTACCAGTTTTTGTGGGGACATAAATCTTCAATTCTCTTGGGTAAATACCTAGGAGTGGAAATGACTGGTTGAGTGTATAACTTTTATAAATTTTTTAAAAACCCCAGAGAGCTGTTTCTTAGCGGAAAATGTTGAATGTCAGTGCCACCAAACTTAAGAGCACATAAATTCCTTCTCCTGCCACAGAGGACAAGGAACTATATTTTTTTCATTGTGCCTCCTTTATTGTCCCCCCTCCTTGAGACAGACAGATGTCCCCCATCCATCCCAAGCCCATGTAAAATTACAAAACTACCCTCACCCCACGGCCCACCCCCAATACGGCGGGCTTCAGAGCAGTGAGAAAACTGGCCTTTTTTTTTCTTGCAGAAAAGACAACCATAGAAAAAGGACAACAAAGACCACTCACTATTTGACAACATATCAGTCTCTGCCAGGCATCGATGACAGAGAGCAAGACTTAATCACATTATAGGATGGCAAGGGGACACATAATAAATCAAGGCTCTAAGCAGCCTAAAATTCCTGTACTTATTGACAGGGTTAAAATAAAGACAATACTTCCATGTATATTCACTTTTTTTCATGCTTTTCTCTTATCACAGTTTTCCAATGACAGCTAGATTTTATCACTTAATTTATAATTCCATTTCACAAACTCAATCAGCATAACAAAAATTTACTACAGCAATGCATAAAATTGTAAAACTAGGCAATGATGATAATTAAGATAGCCTTCCTCTGCTTTCAGGAAAAATAGTTAAATCACAGGATAAGCAAATCACTTAAAAATCTTAACATCAGAATCAAACTCCTGGCCAAATATTCATTTTTTTCTTCCCATTATCTTGAAGGCTTTAGGTGGATTTTCCTGCACACCACACTACACTTGTTCAATAATCCATATGGCTAAGAAAAGATAAAGTGTTCATTTCATATGCAAACTATGCTGAAGCAGCATATTCTAATAAGCCTGAAACTCTGTATTATGTCCTTCGCATGTTACAAATTTCTTATTGCTCCACCTGTATTTCAATAATATTACAGAAGTATCGACCTAAATGCTAAGAAAAAGTAGAATCCTCCTATGTCACAGTTTACGGTGGAAAGAGTGGACTTTTGAGACATCTATCTTCAAATTCCATCTCAACTACTTATCAGCTATGTGACTTTAGGCAAATTATTTAAACTTTCTGAATCTCAGTTTCTTAACAAAATGTGCCTAAAGATACATGCCCTTTTGGAATTGCTATGAGAGATAAAACCAACAGTTTGGTAGAAAGCATGTAGTTAATGAATGAGAACAGCTGCTGCCATTCTTATTATCATTGATTTTATTATTAATATTCAATTGGTTATACCATGTTTATCCTTAGATGAATGGTCAATATAGGGGGAAAATCTGCTTTTCTGTAAGGCACATATTAATCCTGCCTTTGTATTCCCACTCCAGTTTTAAAATAAAGGGATTCTACCATAAGGCTTAGTGTAGGAAACCATAAAGTCTAATCAGTTATATCATCTGTGTTAGAAATAAAGATGGTCCAGTCATTTTGGTTCATAATCTATACTTACTTATGGTTCTTATTTCAAAATCATTGGATCTCCTTTGGTGTATCAACAGGAAATAACCCATTTTAATAAAAGATTAAAATAGTTTCATTCTATAGCATGTTACGGAAGGGAAAAGTCACTTATGGGAAGAATCTTAAGGAATGAATCCATATGGAGGGAAAAGTAGGGGTCACCTGGACTGTTGCACATCACATACGAACAAGTCAACATGCATGCTGTATTTGAGTGCATCACTGCCAATCACAGCTAAAGTCACAGCTCAGTTATTCAGCGTGACAGTGAAACCTCAATTCTTTAGAACTCTAATTAAATGTATTTGTT
The DNA here is from genome assembly GCA_031878705.1 of Tapirus indicus. Classification (NCBI taxonomy): domain Eukaryota; kingdom Metazoa; phylum Chordata; class Mammalia; order Perissodactyla; family Tapiridae; genus Tapirus; species Tapirus indicus. The sequence goes on along the minus strand of CM062918.1, from coordinate 149,472,073 downwards.
AGCTGACTTTGAGGAAAGAGGCAAAATGTGCAACTACTGGAATCAGGCCTTTAGTCACAAAACCTCTAACCTCTGGAGATCTAAAGAGGATAAACAACTATTTAGTCAGATTTCTAATGCTGTCTACATCATAATACAGTATCATACGAGAGAACAAATAATTCTGATGCACTGTTGTTTCTTAACAAAAAATTCTGTCCCATTTAATAGTCTTATTACCAAGGTGAGGACTGAACTCCCAAGGAAAAGAGCCATTAACTCCATATTCCGTGAAATGCAAAACCCCAGCTGGAATTAAAGAGACAAATTCTAAAATACATGGGAAGGGTGCATTCACCAATTTACAAATTAAATTGAGTGCTTGTGGACACACTTTTCTAAAAAGACACAAATGCTGGTCCTTTCATCAGTCAAGTAAATTCAAATTCTAAATGATTATCAGTCCCTGTTAATTATCCACCCATGATCCTGTGCTAGCCTGCCATTCCTCTCTGCCCCCTGACACTGGCCCCACGCCCCCTATACTTTCCCACACTCACACTCCATGCATCTACCACTTTGGGCTTTTAACTTCTGGTATGAATGGTATTGATGGGTAGGTGGAAACAAAGTTGAAAAGAGAAAAATAAAAATCAAGGCATCTCAAAATAAAAGGAGAAAATAACATTTTTACTGGACACTTGTGAATCAATCAGAATCCACGGAAAAATATCAAATACAACACATGCCAACTTTTTGTAAATAGATATACATATTATATACACACACACACACACACACACCTATATATATATAGATATACATATATATATGTATATCTATATATATGTATGTGTAGATCTGTATCTACACCCTCCTTCTCTAGCTATCAGACGAGTGCCCGGCTCCAGAGAAAACCTTGTCTAAAACTAGTTTGCTCAATTACACTCCTGCTTCTTGTATGTACTATTATATCATTATGATAATCAAGCAGCATTCTGTTTAACACACAATTGGTTAAAACCTTCTTTAGTAAACAGCAAGAATAATAATTTGGGGATAACAAACTGATATAATAAAAGAGGAGGAAGAATACATGGTATTTTCTTTTAATAATAAACATAAGAATAGAATTTAAGCCATTAATTTTATTATCTAAAACTAATCAAGCCCAGAAAATTGTTTTATGAAAACAAACACATCTTAATTTGGAATTTTAAAAAAACCCTAGGAGATGTCACTTCACATATAAAATGTGACAGGGTAAAGGAACAAGAAAAAGCAACTTGCACATGCACCTAAAAAGCTGCCACAGGCATTTTATCAAAATACATCACTGGTGCCTACATTTACCATACCTGAACATACTGTTCTGCCGTGCTGCGTGTTAATAAAGAATACAAAACAAAAATAGCAAAATGTTAGCAGGATAAAACAGAAAACTATTGCATGGAGATTTAAAAAATTAACTCACAAGCTTTTATATCTAGTATTTAACATGGATTAGTAATTTAACAATTTATTTTTAACTCGATTAACAAACCATGCATCTCTTAGTTATGAATGGATTACCCACAAGACCGGTTTAATCTGTTAAAGTATTTTGTCCTTTTCAGATTTCAGGTCAAGCTGTAAGATCCTGTTACAAAAGTCTCCTTCTTTTAAGTCAATTTTTAATTCACTTATTAGAGCAACACAGAGAACAAGAGAGCAAGGACATGCCTTTGGGGTTGTGTCTATTTGATGCTGTTTTAAAAATAAAGATTTTAGTCATTATTTAGCATCAGGTAAAAACAACCATTGTCAAAGTGGAGCACTACCACAAATCTAGAATAATAAAACTAAGTCTGTAACAACAGACACATATATACATTTTAACTGAAAAAGATAGGAAGCTGTCTGAGTTGTCCATAGTTCTTAGTTCTGAGGGAATAAGCTTCCATTTAAAACTTTTCATCATATTCAAAACACAACAACTATTGACTCAGCTTCACTAACATTCCATGAGCAAAAGGACAGCACTTACTTCTCTTCTGTGACACGGCCTGCAAGCATGCAGTCACGATATCGCAGTTCTTCTGTACTTTATGCAGAAGCCTATCCTTCTGCTTCAGCTGCCGAAGTAACTTCGCCGACTGAATGCCAATTCTGTACTTTAGCTCTTGAAGGATCGTCTTCAGTTCATTAGTGTCTATCGGTAAAGTAAAATGAAAATAGAACAATAAATACCCCAAGAGGAATACAAATGCCAATGTAATACTAATGGTAAGAAAAATATCTCAAACATCCATTTAAATCAAGTAATTCTGGGTTCTCACCCAGGATTACATGTATACATTCAGCTAAGATATTCTGATCAAATAAATCACTTATCTATTGCCTGTCCTGTCCATGAGACAAATATTGTAAGATAAATTTTATCCTTGAGGCTACCTGTAACACGTAAGCAAAAACTCTTACTTTTACCGTTACCTAGCTATAGATACAAATTTACCTTTCATTGCCTGACAATTGGCATGTACACTTTCTGTCATTAAAGTGTGCAGATGGTAAGCTTGCAAGAAAAGAATCTTTTGAGTCTGTTACATCAACAATAAATCTAATAGCTAACAACAAATATTTTTAAAAGCACTCACCTTTGCTTGTAAATGATCAGTTAAAAGTAAATAATATTACCTCGTTATCTAATGTAGATGAATGTGGCAATACCAGTTTTCTTTTAAACATACAGTCTTCCAATAGTTTGACTATTATGTACAATATTTCCTCTTAGAAACTCAGTAATTTTTCAAATATGGTAGAAAATACATTTCCTTTAAACGGATAAATTAAGGATAATTCTATATTCACAAAACTAATATTCTCAACAGTTTTCTACAAGTGAAAAAAAGACTGCCCGGCCCGGTGGCATAGTGGTTAAGTTCACGCGCTCCGCTTCGGTGGTCCAAGGTTCGCAGGTTTGGATCCCGGGCGCGGACCTACGCACCACTTATCAAGTCATTCTGTGGCAGCGTCCCACATAAAAGTAGAGGAATGTTAGGGAAATGGGCACAAATGTTAGCCCAGGGCCAATCTTCCTCAGCAAAAAAGAAGAGGATTGGCAACGGATGTTAGCTCAGGGCTAATCTTCATCACCAAAAAAAAGACTTGGGAATCAGAAGCAACAACAATCATTATATGAATAATCATTACAATTTGGGAGTTTGGTTTGTCACACGACATCATCATTAGTCACTGCCAGGCAGGCAAAGCCTTCCACTCAATTTGGCATTGCCTAGGCCCTCAGTAGAGGTCCTATGTGGGGTTTGGATCTACTCATTTTTAAGGGGATTTGGAGAAACTAGAGAGGATCAGAAGAGAACAAAAGAAATGTTAAAACTAAGAAAAATGCTCCAGAGGTCAAAGGAAGTGAACTCTGGGGGTCTGTGTAAGAGAAGTACAGGGGGTGCTTTAACAGCTGTCACACTTGACCAAATCATGGAACACGCATCTGACCTTGAGATAACTAACACTGCCTGTGGATCAACCAACTACCTGTGTGATCTTAGGTAAGACAGTACCACAAGTCTCAGATCATGCTTAGCATACTTGAGTATTCTGAGAAACAAACGTGAATAGTCTTTATAAACATTAACCTAAATAGCTCTAAAATACGAATAAGGGATTACTATGAAGAAGAGAACAAAGGCCAGTTATTTCTCTCACCTTGAGTATGAACATGGTGGGATATAATGGGAAGTAAGAGCACACTTAGGTTAAATGAAAATATTTGGGTTCTAAGGATGATTAAATATGGGAACAAGCTACAAGAGGAAACCAGAGGCTCTTCACTCCTAGATTTCGCTAGATGGAGCAAATAGACTTTTTTTTAATGTTTAAAAATTTTCCTTCTAGAAGCAAAAGAGGTAGGAATATCATCATCACCTTGCATTTAAATTATACTTTTCTTCCACAAAAGAGTCATTTTCAATCACTCTTAAGGTACCTACAGCTCTATGACTCTCTGAATTATATGTATTGTCCAATACGGGAAAAATCTTCAGAGTTGAGTTTGGAAATGTCTTCTACACAATATCTGCCCAGTATATAGTCTTATCTTATACAGATGCTTATCCTGAAGACAGGAATAAGGTCTCCTTTACCTTTGTATGCCCCAAAGCATCAGCCATAGCTCCTAACACAGTGTTAAATAACTGAGGAACAATGAGGAGATCATCAACTGACAAACAGTGGACAATTTCCTGTCTAAGGAATTCCTGTGTATATGATAATGAAAATAATATCTAATATTTATTGAGGACTTCACACACATTAACTAGTAGAATTCTCACTACAGCCCTCTGAGGTAGGTATTATTATTATCCGTATGTATAGGTGAGGAAAATGAGACATAGAGGTTAAAGAGCTTGTCCAAGGTCACACAGCTAGTAAGGAACAGCCGCGGGAAATTAACTCAAGCATTCTGACTCCAAAATTCACCCCCTTAATGAAACCACTGAGAAAAGAGCCTAGATTTCCTGAGAAACCATTTTGGTTCCTCACATAAATAAAGTTCCCAAACACACTAAATATCTAAACAGGTGCTACATCGATGCTATAGCAAAATTCCTCACAGAGAGGGGAGAGAACAATCTGCATTATATGAGACTTACTAAGTATTATGTTAGGAGGGATATTTTTTGACCCTGAAAAAAATCAAGCAACCCAATAAGATGTAAAATTATTTAAGCAGACAGCTGTTTCCATCACCTGATTCTTTTTTTGAAAAATGATCACCACAGAAAGTCTAGTTAACATCCATCACCAAACATAGTTACAGAATTTGTGTGTGTGATGAGAACTTTTAAGATCTACTCTCTTAGCAACTTTCAAATATGCAATACAGCATTGTTAACTATAGTCACCATGCTGATTCTTTATTCTTAGTATTGTAATGATGCTTACTGATAAAGGAGTGTGTGTGTATTGGACTATTATAATATAGCATCTTGTTCCTCCTAATAGGGTCAACTGCAAGGGGAAAAAGATTAACGGGCAACTAATCATGCAATAAGACCGAGACTGGGCAAAACAGACTCTGACAGGTCATATGAATGATTAGTACAGTGGTCACTTGTTGAAATTCACTTGCAGAGCTGTACTGTTACCTCTTCTTTAAACTTTAGCTTGCCAAATTTCCTCTTCCGAAAGGAAATTACTAATCTCCCAAATTCGCTCAGTAACGAAAAGTGAACAGCCTTATAAAAAACAGAAACCGAAATCATAATTCCACAAAATTGATGTTGTTGGATTCTGAAAGAACTGTTCCCCGGGGGAACTCTTGCCATAAACAGACACTCCGAGAACAGCCAAATAATTGTAGAAAATGAAATGGCACAACTCCAGCTGAAGTCCCAGGCAGAGGGAGGAAGGTGGAAGCCATTTGTAACAATCAGCTGGGAAAAAAATCTTCACTGGGAAGCCAAAAGAGGAAGCTGAATCTGTTTACATAGATTTGAGACAGCAGACAGATTTATTCCTTTTCTGTTAGTTTATTTTTTTTTTCCTGGCACCAGCTAGTCTAATTTTACAACTAGGAGACAGGAGACCATTCTGTAGTATTCTCTCTTTCCTTCCTCCCCTGGTAATTTAGCACAAGGACATTAACTCAAGAAATGTTATGGTGGCTTAGCATCTGTTTTCCACACCTCACTTCATTTTGTAAATTGAGGTCATGATACATTTATAAAAAAAGACAACTGTTAATAACTGTGTTACTGCCTGAAAGGCAAGCAATTATGAACAGTGGAGGGGAAAAAAATCTCAATTAGGACGCGAGCATCAAATTCTGATAACAAAAGAAACACCAAATTAGCCTCTCCCCCTGAAAGCCAAGGCCATTTTCGGGCTGACCTCTCCAACGGAAGGTACCAGCAGTTAAATTATGTGATAATGCCAACGCCCTAGGGCCCTCCACTAACCTCCTGCCATGGAGAAAAAGAAAAAGTTCACCTAGCGAGCTTCTTGAAACCAGACATTCTGGCAGAAGCGGAATTCACACGCTCTGCCTGGAAACTGCATTATCGAATTATTCTGCCTCACTAGTTAAACACTATCCAAGTGGTGTGTCCGGGGAAGGCGGATTTTAAAAAAAAGAGCCAGGAGTCGCCTCCGTTGTCCCGGCGCCCTCCGGGTAACTCCAGACACACATCAGAACCCCAAACCTGTCCTAACAGCTGTTCTGGTGCAACTGGAACCCGCCCCCTCCGGCCTCCTCGAACGCTGCGGGGGAGGAGGGGAGACCCGCACTTCCTCTCCAACACTGATGCTCCACTCGACCCTCGAGAGGGGATGGGGGCGACAAGAAGTCAGTCAGGAGGCAGGGACACTGTGGGCAGCGGCGACAGCTCGGAAGGCCGCCCGCATCCTCCCGGGCGCTCGGCCGTCAGTCCAGGTGCGCTCAGGTGAGGCCCGGGGCCGCGCCCCCTACCTTTCTGCCGCAGGTACTGCATCTGGTGCCGCGGGCTCGACCGCTCCTGCAGCTCCTGCAGCTCCTGCAGCAGCCGGGAATCGCCGGCGCCGCCGCGGCCGCCCAGGAACACGTCGGAGCCCGAGGCCTCGGTGGAGCTGTCGAGGCTGTCGCGGCGCCGCCGGCGCCCCCCGGGCCCGCGGCCCCCGCCGGCCGCCTCCTCCTCGGCGCAGCTGTAGAGCTCGGTGAGCAGCCCGCTCACCAGGGACGCCGTGCGGCTCGTCCGGCCGCCGCGCCGCCCCGGCTCCGGCCCCTCCTCGCCCTCCCACGAGTCCCGGGCGCCGCGCGGCCGCGGGGAGGGGGCCCGGGCCGCCGCCGCGTCCTCCGCGCGCGCCGTCCGGCCCCCGCCCGCGGGCTGCAGCTCCATGGCCCCGGCGCGGCCGCCCGCTCCCGCCGCTCCTCCCGCCGCGCCGCGCCGGCCAGTTCCGGGAGGGGCGCGGCCTCTCCCCGCGCGCCGGGCTGCCCTCGGCCGGGCCGGAGCGCACGGGCAGCCGCGCGGCGGGACCTCCCGGGACACCTGCGGCAGGTGAGGCCCACGTCGCCGGGAGCGCTGCGGCAGGAGCGCGGACGAGCCGGACGCGGCCAGAACCGGGTCAGGATGGAGCCTCAGCCGCGAGGGGGAAGGGCGCTCGGGCCGTGCCGCCTTCACTCGCCAGCACGTGATCTAACCCAGAAGAGGGCACCTCTGGCATCCCTTCAGCCACCTGCCGGGAACAATGCCCCAGGGACTTCTAAAGGCCGGTCACCGGGCCGAGGCCAGGAGCTCCTTCTTCGCCTGCCGGGCACGATGCCCAGCCGTCTTCCCCTTCCACCGGATCTGGGCGCCTCTCAAGGCGTCCTGGGTCTAATTTCTGACAATGACATTTCTGAAGACCTGGCATGTGCTTGAGATTTAATAACGCTGTGAACTTGAGTGCAAAATAAAGTACTGGATTCAGATCAGCCAATTCCCTGGCACGAGACCCGGCAGAGAATGAGGGTTTATCAGTGTCACGGAGATGACCAAACCAATAAACTGAAGTCGCTGATTCTGACGGTAAAATCAAAAGTTGACAGGTTATCGTGAGATAGATCTTTACACTAGACCTCAGGGGAAGAACTCTGAGAGGCCCCTCCACTGTAGATATTCTCGTGAATTTAGTAACAATTGTGAACATCTTTGAGCGCTTTTTGTATGCCAGGCACTGATCTTAGTTTTTTGCGTGAATTATCTCATTTAATTCTCACTTTAACCATATAAAGCAGTTAAGTAGTATTTTAATCTCACGTTTCAGATGAGGGAACCAAGGCACAGAGGCTAAATAGCCCATTCAAAGAGAATAAAGTGAACTTTTCTTAAAATGTAAAGTGCCTGGCCTTCATCATGGGTGAATACGTGTTCAGTGATGGACGAATACAGAACTCTCTCCTAACACTATTAAATACTTACCCTACTTCTACAGAGCGGAGCAACGGAAACTGGCGAGCAATGGTGGTGCTCTGTTTTGGTCACCACACTCTTTACTTTTTAAGGCATTTTTGTAATACAGCCTGACCCTACAGGTAAAAACCTGGTGACCCTTGACACCGCCACCCCAACACCTGTAAACACAAAGCGAGAGCAATAGGACCCTTTTTGACATTGGAGTTCTTATAAAGAAAGCAGAAGTTGTATAACTTTTCCTTTAAGTATCCAGAATTTAAAATTACACTAGAAATATTATTTTATGGCTTTATAACTGTATTAACTACTACTATATCCATTTAATTTTAAAGTGCATGAAATGGAAGGAATGGAATTATTTATCATTTTGTTTTCTGAGGTGGGAATTTTTTTTCTCCTGTCCCTAGTATTCAGTAGAGTCCTCAGAGTTTTCCTTCATGTGCAAACTTTGCAACACACAGGACTCTCATAGAAGGAAACACTGAAATTGGATCTCTTTTCTTAGTTGACTTCCCAGCCCTTTCTCTCTATGTCCACCCAGCAAGAGATATAATAACTATGAGTCTTCAGCACTATTCTCCTCTAGGGGATCTCTGCCGGGACCTATGGATAAAGAAACTCAAGGTGAGCTGAAGGGGATGGTGAAAGAGGCCAGGAAAAGCAATTGGTTATTGACAGTCAACATTTCTAAATTAATCAGAACTTCAAAGTTATTTGCTCTTCCCCATCATTACCAAATCACCTGAGGGGAGGAAATTGGTAAAACAAAAACTAAGAAGGAAAGCTCAATTCGAGGTCCTTGCACTTGGAATCATTTCCCCCAGATAGCCACATGACCCTCCCTCACCAGGGTCAGGTTTCTGCCTAAATGTCGTCTTCTCAGGGGTCCTTCCTAACCTAACTTGAAATTGCGTCTCCCTCTCCTCCTCCCCTGTATTCCCTTATTCTTCCTCCTTGTTCTCTTTTTTTCCGTAATACCACCTTCTAACATACTATATCATCTACTGATTTGTTTTATTATCTGTCTTCTGCCAGGACAATGTAAGCTCCTGAAGGCAGGAATTTTTGTCTGTTTTGTTCACTGAGGTTTGCCCATCACCCAGAACAGTCCCTGGCACAATACAGGGACTCAATAAATATTTATTGAATTAATTAACTGAATGAATAAAATGAAAACAAGAGAAAAGACCAACCGATTACCTACTTTTCAAAGAAAAGTCAGTCCCATTAAATAGACTCCTAGAAGTGGTGTTGCAAAGAGCAGCCCATTTTTGTACCTTTCTTACTGCTGCCTGGTGACTGGAAGGCCCCAGGCGGGTTCCCTGAAGCTCTGAAACCTACTATTTGGGCATAAGAGAGAACCATTGGTCTAACAGACTATGACTCCAAACTGATCATGACTAAAGATAATAGCCCAAATTAAATTTACTATGGCTAATTATGCTACTGATAATAATCATTATTTTAATTTGTTTGGAACTTTAGTTTTTGGTTTTTTAATTTATTTACTTTTTTTTTTTTGGTGAGGAAGATTTGCTCTGAGCAAATCTTCTGTTGCCAATCTTCCTCTTTTCTTTTGGCTTGAGGAAAATTAGCCCTGAGCTAACATCTGTGCCCCTCTTCCTCTATTTTGTATGTGGGACGCTGCCACAGCATGGCTTGACAAGTGGTGTAGGTCTGCGCCAGGATCCAAAACTGTGAACCTGGGCCACCGAAGCAGAGCACACTAGACTTAACCGCTACACCATGGGGCTGGCCCCTAGAACTTTAGGGTTTTTTTTTCTTTTTTTTTGGTGAGGGAGATTGGCCCTGAGCTAACATCTGTTGCCAACCTTCCTCCTTTTTTTTTGCTTGAGGAAGATTCGCCCTGAGCTAACATCTGTGCTTGTCTTACTCTGTTTGGTATGTGGGATGCCACCTCAGCATGGCTGGATAAGTAGGTCCACGCCCAGTTCTGAACCCATGAACCCCGGGCCCCTGAAGTGGAGCACGCAAACTTAATCACTCCACCACCGGGCCGGCCCCTGGAACTTTAGTTTTAATATTTAAATAATTACACTAATTATTTTATATCAGATATAAGGTTCAATACACATTGTATTTATAAGGAGCTAAGAAGCATCTCTCTCTCTGAGTACAATTTACTGTAGTCTATAGAATGCAATTTATGTAAACCTAGTGTACAAGCTACAGACTATGAACATTTAAATTATTTCCAAACTTATATCAGGGTCTTGCCAATAACCTTCTAACACCCATCATTTAAAACTACCTGAACAAGACTCTCAACATTTTTGATAATTTGATAATTTTTTTTAGCTTGTGTAAACACACTTGTAAAGACTGAATTGCAATGACAAAAGCTTTATTCTTGGAATGGCTGATTTCTAAAATCTAGCAGCTAACCTTTTACTTTAATCCTTTAAGGATTGTTCATTCCCAAGTCACAAGAGAAATGCAAAAGGCCATGGCTGGGTTTCAGCTTCTCCTCACGGAAGCTCACTTTTGCTCTTTAATTTTGCCAATTACAACTTATTTATATACTTGAAATACAATACAATCTCTATTTTCAATTTAATAACTATACAGGAAGAAGAATCTTACATTTTTCCATCCAAAAAGTGAGGATGAGAGGTAAAAAAGTACTTTTTAAAAGCCATCAAGCCTTAGACAGACCTTAGGAAATGCGTAGTAAGACACAGTAGACAGTCAATAAATAAGAGCTATTAATGCTGAGTGACATTTAAGTCATAAAATTTGGGTACTTAGAGGAACTTTGGAGGTCTTCTAACCTGACTACTGTTTAATTAATTAATAATTAATTATTACACTAGATTTCAAAGTGACAATATCATCTTTCCTTTGCAACAGTAAAAGAGAAGTTGTGGTTGCTCAATGCATGTCAGCTGGGAACCAAACTTCTGATCTCTCACCTGTACTCAGGTGACATTCTTTGAGAGTAAGCAAGGTGCCTACCGTGCCAGCACCTAGGTAGCCACCGACAAAGCTGGCTAGGATCAACTGACTAAGCTGTTTTGTCCAATTCACTATTCAGTGCCTCCTCCATGGTGAATGCTTTCTGGTGGCATAACCATGTCACACAAAGATCTTCACACTTTGTGCCCTGTTGATGAATAAATAAAAAGCAATCGGATATACTGGAGTATATGAGGAAGCCATTTGATTTAAAACTAATTTGGCCTGACCTTGTTTTTCTAGAAAGCCCTGATGTGGCCTGTTGAGCATGCGTTGAAATTTAAATATGCTTTAAATATTTACAATGTCTCAAAGACAAGAATGATGCCCTAAGGATAGCGATGTGGTTTCCCCTCATATCGACATTTTCTTAAGGATAAGCATCTCTTCCAAGAAACTAAGGATTAATTACCAAACTGCTGTGCTCACCTCATGACCACTGACCTGCTGACCATTAACTTGTGCTTGTGCTTACCTTGTGACCACTGACCTGCTGTGCTAAGAGTTTTGTGACAGTAGTAAAAGAGATATTCCTGTCATATGTGATGTAGGCTCTTTGTTCCAAGACAGTATATAACCACTCTGTACACCCCACTTCTTTGGTGTGCTTCCTTCCTTGGAGAAGGAAGCCCCCAGACTGTAGTCCTCAGACCTGGTTCATATAATAAACTCACTCCAATTTTGATTTATAGGTTGATTACAGATTATTTGCCTCGACATTATTCCTATATGTCCATTTGTCCTATATGTTTTTAGAAAAATTGTCCCACGAGAATCATCAGCTCTCCATGTGCTAAAATTTCTATTTTGAAATAATCTGTCAAAAATTTACCCCATTGTTATACAGCCTATGAAATATTCTTTTTTTTTTTTTCTGTGAGGAAGACCAGCCCTTAGCTAACATCTGTCGCCAATCCTCCTCTTTTTGCTGAGGAAGACTGGCCCTGAGCTAACATCCGTGCCCATCTTCCTCTACTGTATATGGGACGCCGCCACGGCGTGACTGACAAGCAGTGCATCGGCAGGCGCCCGGGATCCGAACCTGCGAACCCCGGGCTGCCAAGCGCGGACTAAACCACTGCGCCACTGTGCGGCCCCTAGGCTATAAAATATTCTTAACAGCTCCAGCAACAGTTACATCGGAAGAAAGCTCCTCCTCAAAATTAAAAATTATCAAAAATTATTTGCAGTCATTCACTTGCCAACAACAATTGGCATTGCTTTCCATTATATCGACTGAAAATTAAATTGCTAAAAGTATACATTTTGATGGCCTAAGAAATGAATTTGCAGGAAAGCAAGCCAGAAAAATCATATAATCAATCAAGATACTATATTAATAAAGTATCATTTATTGTGCTATATAAATTATAACCAAAAATTTTTTGTAGTTTATGAGATTATCATTTTACTCACATATCAATATAACCTCTCTTGCATTTTGTAAGTAATAACATATTTTTTAAAGAAAAAGCTTTACATTTTAGGACCTTTAGTGGCACCTTTTTCTGCTTTTTAAACAAAGGGCTAATGTTTTTATTTCACACTGGATCTCACAGATTATGTAGCCCACCCTGTCTGCTACAGAGCTCTTTCCTGCTCCAGGCCCCACTCAAAGCTGCCAACCTTTCATGTCACCCAGCATATCAGCTGGGGCAGTGTCCCTAGGTAGAATGGGTTGTACGAGAGAATACAAGGTCTACAAACCACTGCACTTCCTTCTTTGAATTAAGAAACTCAAGATGCAGCAATTTGTTTTTACTTTGGAGGCTATGTCCTGGCACACCCCTGGACCCCTAAAATCCTTTACTGAAGTGCAAAGTCCCTGAGTTTTCATAGGGTCCATCTCCCACCCTCCAGAGCACACGTGTCATATCACAGATTCCAGCATAAGCTGCCTCTCGTTCATCCTGCCTGATCAGCATGAATCATTGGTGTCATGGATGGATATGATGCTTGGCACAATGCCCAGTCTATCTGTTTAGACTGTGTGATGACGTGCTATAGTTACAATAGGTGTTTTAACACCCTGACCTGTTAATTCCTTCACCTCTGTCATTTACTATCTGTTTCTATTGACTGATTTTTCTCTTGGTTATGGGTCACATTTCGCTGTTTGAGGGTCTGGGTAGTAACTTTTATACTGGCTGCAAGACATTGTGAATTTCATATTGTTGAGTATCGAGATTTTGTAGTTTTCCTTTAAAGAGTGTGGGTCCTTGTTCTGGCAGGCAAGTTAAGGTTCTGGCAGATCAGCTTGATATTTTGGGACTCGTATTGAAACTTTGTTATTGTAGGTGTACAGTGCTTTTCACTCATGAGAGTTTAGTCCTACTCCTCAGGTATGACCTTTCTGGGTTCTCTACTGAATGCCCCTGGTGATCAAGGAAGACCTCTTCTGGCTGGTTGGATCTCAAACATCTCCAACTCCCCTGAGAAATATTACAGCTCCTTGGTCATTCATTGCCTTACCTTATGGTGCCTTCCCTATGCGTGCACAGCTTAGTGTTCAACAAAATCTCAAAAGGATATCTATGCAGATTTATGGAGCTTTTCATCTACATGGCTTCCTCCTCTTTGGAACTTTGTCCCACAACTTCCAGCTACCTCAGCCTCCCCCAATCTTAATCTCTTGTCTCCTCACCTCATCTTTGTTCTGCATGGGATCCTCCTTCTGGCTCCCTGGTTCAGAATGTGCCTCCAGGCCGAAAACTGGGACAATTGTTTCCCTTTACACATGGATCACAGTCCTGCACTGACTGCTGTCCATTGTGTGAAAATAATTATTTTGTTCTGTTTTCTAATTGTTTAAAGCAGGAGGGTTAGTCTGGCCCCATTACTCCATCATCGTCAGAGGTGGCAGTCTTGAGGTTATTAAATGTTTAAGTGAAAGATATTAATACTTCAGAGGTCATGATGAAAAGTAGTGTTGTACCTATAATGGAAATTTCATGGGAATTTTTCAACTAATAGCTGGATTTTATCCATTTTTGCTTAAGGTCTTGGAAAAAAATGACAAAATGAAAAACATGATTTATTTTACCAAAACAATTATGAAAAAATAATTTAAATGATAGGAAAATATGTTTTTAAAGAGTGGTAAGTGAAATACATAACCAGACATCAAATAACATTATACATTCTCTAATGGATGTGAAAAACACTGATCAGTTGTCAATTATTGTGCACTATTCTTCTAACAGGAAATCCTATTAGCAATCTTTAGCTTTTTTTACTCGGCTGAAAACATTTATCTGAGACTTTATTTAACAAGGTAAACAAGATTTGGGCTATTGTAACCTGCTGTCAAACAACTTTTAGAAGCAGTCACATGACAGCACAGCTATTATGATGATTAGGACAAAGGGCTGCGTGCTCTTTAAAGACAACTTTGCAGAACGTGAGCCACTCACAACTCATTACCTTAATTTTGTGGAGGAAAGGCTGCCCTCAAAGTACCTGAGGTTGTGAACTACTTCAGTATTGAGCACAGTGGTGTATTTTATTTTCATGTTCAACTACTATATGGAGTATTTTAAACATATATGCCAACTCGGATATTTCCTTGAAGAGTCTAAGTATAATGAAATGGTTTGCCCATTAGAAAGGTGTTCACACCTTGCAACATACGCTCAGTGAAAATGTAAGGGCTCTAAAATATATTTTCAACCACCCAGAAGACAAACCCAAACACAAATAAGATGTAAAAACTTATTCAACAGTTGATAAAACTCATACATAACATTTCAGCTGCAATTTAGAAAGACATTTTGGAACTTGTTTGGAACAGTTGTTTCAGTTAAACAAGTGATAAATTACAGACACCCGATGTGGATGGATGTAGTAGGTACTTTCTTTTGTTATCTTTAAATTTATTTTATTAAAGCAGAGAGATAAAACTGAGATTAAAAATTGATGAAATACGAAACCAAAGTGATAAAGATGAGTGAGAAAATCAAGAGAAATTATCCTGACATTGAGAAGTGAATAATAACAAACTTTTTTTTCAGATCATAACAAAAACAGTATTTCTTTAAGAGAAAGATAAATTGCAAGTGAAAGTAATAAATAGGCTCTTCAACTGTTTGACAATCAATTTGTGAAGAGAAGTGAATCACATAAACTCATTCAAAAATGTTTAAATGTCTTTCTGATTTGACCTCAAATTGACATCAATAAAGACTACATAAATTCATAACACATGATTACAATGAATACATTGATGACTAGTGAGTGTCTTCCACTCAAAGAATACATAAGATTAGTAACTGTGCAAGAAAATTTGAAATGCCCATATAAAGATACTTGATGGAGCTTTGTGAAATTTGACCAAAACACTACATAAGTAAATATATATAAAACCAATAATGAACTATGAGGATAAAAAAATTTCTGAACTACCAATAATCAAAAACAAATACTGATCAACCATGCTCAAGACTAAATTATATTTCTATTCTCTCTATAGAAAACATAACAAACTATTGTCATATGAAGAGATGATTAAAGAGTACACAGCCATAAAATATGGGGGAAAAAGTATGGAGAGGTGAGCCTGACAATTAATAAAAGTATTATTCTATTTTAAAATTTTGCATTATTTGTAATAATTTTCAACTTTTAAAAGTTTATAATATTGTGATGTTTTTCTTTGTCTAAATAAATGTTCACTTTTGCACCTAATTTTGTATTTATAATTGTTATTAGTTTTCTTAAGGAGCCACCGGCACCAAATTGTATATAAGCTTCAGGCCCCACAAAAGCTGGATTTGCCCCTGTTATCATCAACTCTCTCCACCTAACTGATCTACCTTTATCCATTCTTGTCCTTTCTAATGTGTACACCATGCCACAGCCTAAAGGATCTTATAAAAATTCATGTATCATTATAGTTCTCCTCTACTCTTCCAGCGATTTCCCATTAGCCTTAGGATAAAGACCAAAATCCTTAACATAGTGGGCCCTGCCTACTTCTCCCCTTCCCTCTCTCCCTCAACTTCAACCACACTGGCTTCTTTCAGTTCTTTGAATGCACCACCTCAGGGCCTTTGCACATGCTGTACTCTGTGCCTAGGAGACATTCTACCACCCCACTAATCCATTAACAAATTACCTCCTAGTTCAACCTCAGACTGCCACTCAAAGGCTACTTCCTCAAGGCACCTTAGACGAGGTCAGCCCCCCACCTCCTTAAATGCTCATTGCACCCTTTCCTTTTCCTTCATAGCATGTCTATTTGTAATTATATACTTCTGTGATTATTAGATTGTACATCTCTCTGCCACTAGACTGCAAGTTCCATGAAGGAGGGACAGTGTCTCATCACTCAGCTAGCATCTGGAACAAAACTGGCACCAAACTATACAATCTCTGGCCTCAGTTTACAATCTAGCCATGAACCAAAAACAATGATACATTTTTACAATTTGGGGCATCAATACAGATGGAATAGGTCTTTTTGGTGCAGGAAGTCTTCCTGGGAGCCTTGGAGTCAGAATACACAGGGTTATTCCACCCGTGTGCAAAGTCAGCCTAGCCTGAGGCTGTAACCCCGTACCCTGGCCATCTGGGAAGTCCTCTGACCAGATTTCCAGCATAATTCTTTCTTGCAGTGGAACTCTACCTCTTTTTTGGGGCGGGGAGGTGGGGGGAGATTGGCCATGAGCCCATCTTCCTCCATTTTATAAATGGGATTCCACCACAGCATGGCTTGATGAGCAGTGTGCAGGTCTGTGCCTGGGATCCAAACCTGAGAACCCTCCCCCACCACAGCGAACTGCTCCAACACAGGGCCAGGCCTTCATTTTTTAAAGATTCTCTTACCGGGGCCTCCCGGTGGCGCAGCGGCTTAGCTTGCGCTTGGCGGCCCGGGGTTCACAAGTTCGGATCCCGGGCGCCCGCTGACGCACTGCTTGTCAGCCACGCCGTGGCGGCGTCCCATATAAAGTGGAGGAAGATGGGCTGTCGGTGTCCCATATAAAGTAGAGGAAGATGGACACGGATGTTAGCCCAGGGCCAGTCTTCCTCAGCAAAAAGGGGAGGATTGGCAACAGATGTTAGCTCAGGGCTGGTCTTCCTCACCAAAAAAAAAAAGATTCTCTTACCTTCTGTAGACTTACTTTTAAAAAATAAAATAAAACAAAGGCAACACTTTCTTTTGCATAAGCCTTATAGTTGTATACATATTTTGAAGTACTTCCACAATTTTTTTTACCTTATAGTATAGTGCTTTCACAAGTTTTAGAAGAATTTTCTTGTCGGAAGGTTAGCCGGCTTAGAGAAAACACACTTTGTTGGGAGCCAGGAGGTACAGCCTCTTGTTCTGAGCTGGAAGTAAAGCTTGAGGGACCATCTTGCCAGGGATATTTCTGTCTTCATAGACTTCAGCAGAGGGGCAGGGTAGAGCGGCTCTAGAGCCACCCCAGAAATATCTGGAGCCCTAATTTCATGGACTTTTTTCTCTAAAGATTACTTAATAATGTGGTTGGATGACCATGTTTCAGGGGTTTTGTTTTTGTTCAATGTGCACATTCTCCAACATCTTCTAAGAGAGCTTTCAAAACTTCACGGAGGAATATTAGGGTAAATATTCAAAAACTCACCAAGGAATATTAGGCTGTCAGGAAGTCCCTAAATAGTTTGTTTGAAGCCACTACATCAGCTGAGGAATAGCATAACCAGGCTTGGAGTTAAGAAAGGATACTTGAAATCCAGCTCCAAATGTAACGGCTGAGTTGCTGAGAAAATGGAAAGCGATGAACTACAAGGGCGCCCGGTAAGCCCTCGTTGACTTGGGGATTCAATTCAATCCAGTGGAGCCCAGTCTTGGCCACCAGCTGATCTTCCTATCTGGTAGGCACATTCCTTTCTCCTAATCGCTGACTGCTGGCTGATTCCCTCCTCCTTTTCATCTTATCTCCCTACATCTTAACCTTCGCACCAAGCACTTGGGAACAGGTCCCACCAGAGCCCAAACCGAGCCTGGGCCTGAGCCAAGGGAGACCCGCCCTCCGCCTGACTCTCCGCCCACTTCCGGGTTTTCAGCCCTTTCCGCCCGCAGCCCCGCCCACCCCGCCGCGGCCGCCCGTCACGTGACCGCGCGGCGTGCTCCGCCCCCTGCCGCGGCTCACGTGATCGCGCCCGGGGAGAAAACGCGTGACCCCGGCCCCCGGCCTGCACCGTTCAGCCCGGTCTTCCTGCGGCCCGTCGGCCTCTCGCCCCTCCGCCACCTGCGCGTCCCTCCACCCGTGCGGGGGCCCCCGGAGCCCTGTCCGCCATGCGGCTCCTGCCTCGGGCCCCAGGTGGGCCCCAGCGGGGCAGCCCGCGCCACCTGCCCTCCTGCAGCCCAGCGCTGCTGCTGCTGCTGCTGCTGGGCGGCTGCCTGGGGGTCTCCGGGGTGGCGGCGGGCTCTCGGAGGCCCAACGTGGTGCTGCTGCTCACCGACGACCAGGACGAAGTGCTCGGCGGCATGGTAACTCTCCTGTCTCTCTGCCCCGCCCCTCCATCTCCCGCCTGACTCCCTGCTTTCTTGCTTCTTGCCCTCTCCCCGCCCCGACTCCCTGAACCGGCTGCCTGGACCTTGGGGAGATTTGTTTTTGCCACGCCGAGCCCTTTACGCAGGTTGAGGGGCCGCAGGACTCGGTTTCCTCTTCTTTCTCTCGCGTCTCTTCTGATAGACATGCACGCACCACACACAGCTTCTCGGCTGGACCTCACTGCTGCGGAGTTTGCGTTCACATCTCAAGATAAACGTGTGGACGCCAGTCAGGGGGGTGTTGAGCCAATGAGGGGCAGGTGCTGGCTAAGAGCACGCAGGCCTTGATGGTTTTTCTTTTGGGTCAGAGGACAAGTGGAGCCCCCTCTGTGAGGAACCTAGGCCACCACTGCATTTGTCCCGGTGTACGGTGTCTGTGCCTGATATTTATAAAATAAGTGCTGAAATGGACTATTCTGGTAGGTAGGTTGTCGAACTATTCAGGGTGTGCTTTGCCTCACAAGAATCAAGAAAATTCGGTTAGCCTGATTGAACACCTGGCTGATGCCTTCGATACTGTCAGCGTTCCATTTTATAGCGAAGGGTGTTGTCATGAGATTCCATTCTTTCCCAGAATTGATTTTGCTTCTGTATCTTAGAGTTCTGGAATTTATGACCTTCGGGAATATCCGTCCAACCCCCTCCTCATTGAGGCCCAGAAAGTGGCTTCCCCGAGGCACATGAATAGTTGAGGCATTAGGAGTGCTCTGATTTTGTTAGGGCATTCTTATCTTCTTAAAGGTGAATGCTTTATTGCTTTGCTTCTTTCACTTCTCTTTTTGCTTTCAGCTAAATGCTGATACTGTGAAAACACTTCAGACAGGAAGTCCCTAACTTTTACTGTGGGGTAACACTCTAGCTCAGTGTCCTTCAAACTGCCGATTTCAGCCCATACAGCAAGTTGTGAAATCAGTTAAGTAGGTAGCTACCAGCATTTTTACTTTCTGTGGAATAGAGTAGAATAGAGAATGGATGGTACCCGTGGTAAAGGTCAGCATGTCTGTATGTGTATATTTCTGGGTTGTGAATTAAAATGTATTTTTTACTCAGGGCTGTGTTTAAGAGTATGGGAGCTTTTCCCGCTGATGTTTAAAATGCTCGCATTTTGACTCCACACTTCTTCCTGCCACACATGCCTCATTGTCTTCTAGTTTCTACCCAGCCACATTGACATTGAAGAGTCTTGACTTAATTGCCCTCCTGGATTTTACTTTGTTTTTTCCACCATTCCAACCACTACACTTATCCTCCTCACAAAACTCCTTTTTTTTTTTTTTTAAAGGAGTTTCTTTTGTGTCCTTGAAAAGTGTTTTGTCCGGAAAAAGCAAGCCATCTTAATTAATAATAGCTTAATGACTAAAGCACTTAATTAAAAGGTCAACCTTCCACATCTCTGTTGAGCAAAATTCATCACTTAAATATAAGTTGTTCCAAATTCACTTCCTTCAATTCTTGTAGACCACAGATGTTGTCTGTGTATATTGAGGTCTCTTCCCCTTAGCATGTTAATCCTATTTGCCTCTTTACACCAGTAGCAGATTCTCTCTCTTTTTTTTTTTTGGCGAGGAAGGTTGGTCCTGGGCTAACATCTGTTGCCAATCTTCCTCTTTTTGCTTGAGGAAGTTTGTCACTGAGCTAACATCTGTGCCAGTCTTCCTCTATTTTATGTGTGGGACACCACCACAGCATGGCTTGATGAGCCGTGTGTAGGTCTGCACCCTGGATCTGAACCCGCAAACCCTGGGCTGCCGAAATGGAGTATGCAAACTTAACCACTACACCACTGGGCTGGCCCCAGCGTTCTTTTTTATAGGTGTTTGTACTGGAGAGAAGAGACAAAATTGAGTGGAGGGAACATGTCAAATTTAATGCTCTCAACTCTGGAGAATTCTGCCTTCTCTACTAGCGTTTTCAGAATATTCTACCACTAGTTGTCAAACAGGACTTGAAGGGGAAGAGCGAAGACAGTGACAGCATTTGAGAACCTGCTTGGAGCCAGTCAGAGTGTGAGGTGTTTTACACTTGTGCTTCTGTCACCACAGGGTCTTCTGCTATAGGTGTTGTCCTTATCTTAAATAGGAGGCAGCTGAGACCTAGCAGGGGTTAAGTAATTTGGCCAAGGTCCATGTAGCTAAAACAGGGCAAAGCCCAGAGTCTTAATCTCTCAGCCCCATGCTTTCTCTCCTGTTCTAGAACACTGTGAAAATACTGACTTATCAGATGTCATTCCACATACCCACATCAGCATAGTCACTTATACGGTAGATAGAGATTCTTCAGGTGACATTCAGGGACACCAATGGGGTCATGGAACTTCTTAATTTATATGTGATGCTTTGTGTGTATTATCTTCATTTTTGTACAGAGAGGGAGGTGTCTGATCCAAAAAAGACTATAATTTGCTGCCGTAGTTGGCAAAATAAATAGTAGTCAATCCCCTAGACTAACTCAGGTCAGAGGATTATAGGACTTGTTCGATTGTGGTTTAATGTGGACTCTCCCCATCATCTTCGAAATAGTCCTTTATGTGGGAGCGTCATCTTTAACATTTCACTGTTTTTGTTGAAGGTATCATCTGTGGGACTCTGTGTTTAGTTTTTTGGTTTTTTTTTTTTTGCCCAGGGAACTGTTCCTGTCTATTTCTTGATTTTACTTGAATGTCATTATGGTGTGATGGATGGACACACTGTTCTTCACAGAAGCACAGGTTGCTCTTTTTAAAATCATTCACTCTAGAAAAAGTGACATTTGGTCGAAACTTCAAGGAAGTGAGGGAAGGAGCCAGGATGAAATGAAAGGAAGAATAAATACATCATGTCTTTGCTTTGCTTAAAGCAAAGCGGTCTTCCATCGTTAAAAGAAAAGTTAGCCATAGAATTATCAGAATTGTCAAAACCTTCTTTTAGAGCAGCTGTACATGAGAGCCAGGAAAGTAAATGACTCCTTAGGATTTTTATGGAAAAGATTTTGCTTCAGATGAGAAAAGGAACACGTTTACCCATATACGAGTGTGCGATTAGCTGCTTCCTAAAGAATGTTGTATGGCCTGAACCTGACCAGCCACTATCTTTGCTTAGATCTCAAGGATCCATTTTAGCGCTCAGATTAGCGTGGACACATGCACACGCTTCAGCACAGTGTGGTTTCTTGTTTGAGACTTGTTTGATTAAGCACGGATTATGGTTATCACTTGTACTACTAGTAGCAGTGTAAAGATTATGGTTATTGATACAAAATTCTTACTTACACCAAAATCTAGATTCCTGTGTGGCCATGCATCATCTTCTGGTTTCTGCCTAACCCTGTGAACCTGTCTTAACCCCATCTCCACTTCACTTACTGTGCTGCCTCGACCGCACTGGGCTTCTCTCTGTCCCTCCCATGTGCCTCTTTCCTCCTCTGGCAGCCTTTGCCCTTGCTACTCACTCAGTCTGGATGCATCTGCTCCTGGATCTCGGCGTGGCTGACTCCTCATCACATGACTCTCAGTACTGACATGCCCTCCTGAAGGAGGCCTTTCCTGCCACCCATCTAAAGTGGTTTCTCCCTTGCCTCCCACCAGCTGCAAGCACATCATCCTGGTTTATTCTCCTGCATAGCACTTGTCATGCCCAAAATGATTGTTTACCTGTTAGTGTTTTAGTCTCCAAGAGTACAAGGATCACGGGGGCAGGGACCTTCCCTCTTTTGTCCACCATCGCCTTGATCAGTCCCTGGCACACAGTCAGTGTTGAACAAACGTGTTAGAATCACACAATATAGTCTTACTGTAAATCAGATATTCTTTGGTGGCTTTGCATATTTACCAGACAATTTGACGGTTAAGTCCCATATAATCAACTCACATGATCCTTTTCTCCATTTACCCTTGGCAGTCTCATTTCCCCTCCCTATATCCTCACTGTAAGGTTCTTCATCAACAAGCATTTCCTGTAGCCCCGTGTTCTTTACCTGAGGGTAGCCCCCGTGATGATTTGTGGGAGACCGTGGCTGGTGACGGTGCTTCTGAAGGTTAGCAGAGGCCTTGTGTGTCTGTCTCGATTGAGCATCTCCTGAGAACCTGTATGGATCTACTCAGGAAATCGTCAAAGCTCTTCTTGAATACATTAGACTTATCACCATTTTGAGCCAGTGGGTTCCTTAGGTTTTCTACTATCTGTATAAAACAATAGGGAGAAGTCATTTATACAATAGTGAAGATGAGGCCCTTGTTAGCATAGTTGTATATTTGGATTATCTTTAAGGAATTACTACACAACAAAATATACTTAAAATAGCATTTAGTACGGTCTTAGATTTCAAAGGTGCTTCAGAATCATCATGGACTGACTCATATAATACAACTAAAATGAGCCTTTTCAATTGTTCTTTCTTGTTGTCTGCAATCTGAAAAAGATTATTAGTGTTCCTTTTATTTGTATTTAAATGACCATCTTCATGCTTTTGTCCTCACTCTAAGATTTGAGATTGTTCTCTATACTTGTCAGGATCTTAGCTTTTGAACAAAAGATAAAAAGCAAGGATATAAACAAAGTCATTTCTGACTAGTCTTTTGCTTGACAGGGCTCTGTGTACACCTGTTTGCCACCTCGTTCAAGTCCTTACCTGAGGAGGTGATGGGTCCAGTGCAGAGGGCCATGAGCTCTAGGCGTGTCTGGGCTCCACCGCTGAATGTCTGATATTTGAGTCAGTCTTGGGGCCTCAGGGCCTTGTGTGGCTTTCAGAACCAAGTGTTATCTTATTTCTCTTTTAAAGGGGGGAAGGCTCCTTTCATATCATTTCCTACATCCTGCTTCTAAAGATGAATTAATGGAGATATTTCTGCCATATCTATCTCATAAGGGGGGAGGTGACAAATGAGAAAAGGGCCCCAAATTTTCATTACATTGAAATCAGCATTGCTAGAATAATACTGTCAGCTGTGCACTTTCGCTTCCTGCAAGCATGATGACCCCCTGAACTTTAGCACAGGAAATTACTGACTGCAACCAAACCTGTTTGGTTCATCACCAGAATCACACAGGACTCTCTCAACTGTTTCGTAGTGTCAGATGGAGCTGATCATTTGGGAATAAAAGGTTGAGAGTAGAATGCAAAAAACACGAATTTTGATCTATGTATTTTAGTTTATTGGAAGAAATTATTTAACAGATGATAATTTACTTTACAGACACCACTGAAGAAAACCAAGGCTCTCATCGGAGAGATGGGGATGACTTTCTCCAGCGCTGTAAGTTTTGGAGCTAATTTAATTTTGTTAGACTTTAATTGTGTTTATGTTCTAAGAGGAAACACTGTCTTTTGGGTAATCTGTGTGGATTTTTTTCTAGTTAAATGCCTGATCTGTAGGAAGGACTTTAATGTGATATAAATTCTTTTAATTGAAATATTACTTCTTACCAGTTGAGGATTAATTGCGGGTATTTTCTAAGCCAATCTGATCTACAACTCAGAACTAGAGAATTTTATTTAAAACCTCACTGCTTGAGGTTTGGCAATGGATTGTAAGAATCAAGTAACATTCATGCTATGTAAACTGTCCCATGGTGAAAGCTTGTAGGCCACTTTACAAAGCCCAGTCAACCCTGACAGCCAGACCTGACAGAGATAATAGCAACAAAACAAAACGAACAATTATGTATTTGTGTGTGTATGTGAAACATATATATATAAACATAGATGCAAATATCCAAAATAAAATACGAACATCCAGTTCAAGACCATGCACGTAACCAACGAGTGGTAGCCTAGCTCAGCGTCAGGAAATCCACTGAACAGCAGCCTAGTGCTGTGCTTAAGAGCACGGACTCTGGAGCCGAATCGCCTGGTTTTGACTGCTCTCTCGGCATCTTCTCTCGCTCTTGGACCTCAGGCAGGTTATTAACCTTTCTGACTCTTGGTTTCCCATTTGTAAATGGGGATACTAAAACCTCTCTCAGGGTTTTTGTGAGGTTCAGTGAATTGACACATGTAAAGCAAGCACTGTGTCACTTGTCCACCAATGTGATATCAGTAGTTGAAAGAAGGAAAGTAGAAATGTTCATTTCAATAGATGCTTGTGAGTCCTCTGAAATTTTAGCATCCTTTCCTGGTAACTTATTAAACTGTTAGAAGAATACATCCCTGCTGTGATGAATATTTCAAACAAATAGCACACCTTATAGTTAAGTGAAAGACACCGCATTGCTGTTAGGGACGAGACAAGGGCCTAATAACTCTCACCTAATGTTGTTCTGAACTGTCTGGTCGTTTGCATAAGTCTTATGGAATTAAGAGGCAAAACTATTGGAAAAAGACAAAACTATTTCCACTTGTTTGGATTTTCTACCTAGAAAACACAGGAGAATTGTTGGAAAACTTTTTGAATTAGTAGAATTTAGTAAGGTAGAAATGAAAAAAATAAAAATAACTTTTTTCCATATAACCAGTTAGAGAAATATGGGGGGAGAAAAGATCCCATTCATACAGCAGGAAAATACAGACTCTAGGAATAGCTGGTGGTGGCCAATAGTTAAGACTTCTATAAATAAAGTTATAGAACTTTGTGAGTTCTGTAATAAAAATACTTAATACATAGATATGCACATCATTTTCTGTGGAAAGATAGAAGATTATGAAATGTTTGTTCTAATCAGAATCCCAACAAGATTTTTTTAGGCTGAATTAAGTGATTTCAAAGTTATCTGGAATAATATGTAGGTTAGAACAATCAAGTTAATTTTTTTAAAGGAAGAAATTGCTCTACTGGATATTAAAATATAATATGAAGATGCAGTCAACAGTGTGGTAATGGCCAAAAAATAGGTCAGGGAACAAAAAAGGGAAAGAAAAGAATTGCCAGTGTAAAAATTACAAAAGTCGAACATCTGACAAAATTAAAAGGCAAAAGGGAAAAATGGGAAGTATTTGGAACATGACTGAATCCTTCCTTAACTCAAATTTTATGTAACAAGAGGCCAACGGCCCAGGAAGAAAAAATACACAAAGCACATGAACAAACCATTCACGTGACCGCAATTGGTCATTTTGTGTGTGGAGAATGTTCATCCTCACTAGTATTTAAAAAGGCCAAATCCAATTTGAAAGGCCGAAGAAATGCTAAGTGTTTAGAAGGGATAATACATAATTTTGGCAAGGGTGTGCTCGAATGAGCATTCCTTCCCTGCTGGTGCAGGTAGAAGCTGGTATTACACTTCTGTAAAGTGGCTTGGGGATGTGTATTAAGACCTCTGCAAAAAAAAAAAAAAGAGAGAGAGAAAAAACACATATTACCAAAATCGGGAATGAAAGAAGTGGTATCATTACAAATTCTATAGACATTAAAAGAATAATAAAACACTTTTATGAACAACAAAAAAAAAAGACCTCTGCAAATATTGTTGGGTAGAATGGAGTAAGTCTGTTGATGACAGTAGCTAATAGAAACATAATTAGAGTAGGAAAAAAAGTCTATGGCCAGTGTATAAAGTGATACAGGAAACATATAAAGTTACAGATCAGCCTGAAAATGAACCTCTACTTTTCAGCTACATTAGAGTCAAGTAGTAGTCTTTACCTTTGGTTAAGACCTCGCTCCAACTGTGCTGCGCTCCTTGCAGGTAAATATTTCTTTGGCAGATGAGAGTAGAATAACGGTTATGTTATCCTGCAGAAAGAAACCAGCTGAAAAAGAAACCTGTTCTCTTAGTTTGTTTTATATGCTTTACTGTCTCCGTTGTGTGACTTAAAGCAGCTCTGAAGTGTGTCGTATGTGAAAATATCTCTATTCCATGGGAAACTAGAAGTTAGAGTATTGAGCAGCTTTCCTTATTCTCCTTAGAAATGATGAGAAATCCATCTTTCTCGTGTTACTTGTCTCTCTTGCTTCCGTTCCTCTGTAGTATGTGCCAAGTGCTCTTTGCTGCCCCAGCCGAGCCAGTATCCTGACGGGGAAGTACCCACATAATCACCACGTCGTTAACAACACCTTAGAGGGGAACTGCAGCAGCAAGTCTTGGCAGAAGATCCAGGAGCCGAGTACTTTCCCAGCAATTCTCAGATCAATGTGTGGTTATCAGACCTTTTTTGCAGGGAAGTACTTAAATGAGGTATGTTGAATGGTCTAATTATTCCTTTTTTTCTTTTTTTAATAACAGCTTTTTAAAGGTGAATTAATATAATCCATATTAATTGTTTTTTAGTTAGCATCCATTCAAGTTAACGTTAAAGGGTTTTTGGTGTATGTTGTTTTCTCCTAATCTGCCATTAAACAAGAACTTACATGAACATGTTTACATGATTTGGGTACTATAGTTATTCTTCCTCTAATAGTCTCAGGAGCATTTATTTAAAAATTGTCCTAGGACTGCTGCTGTCTGATGCATCTTCCCCTTTTTCCTCAAGACTTCTGCTGGTCATGTGGCCATCATGGTATCTTTGTTTCCATTTCCCCTTTATCGGGATCAGAGTGAAGAATTTTTTCATCTTAGTACCTTTCCTGAATTATAACAACTTAATGTGTAACCCGTTTCCTAACTTGAAAAATGGGGTCAAAATGTGGAGAGATCAGTGATAAAGAGAAAGCACTCAGAGTTTGGGACATAGTGGCTGGTGTGCTGGCCTCGTGGGCCTGGAAGGAGGGTACCTCATTGTGACCCGTCAAGCCAGATTTCATGGCTTCAAGCCCACCACATTGGCCTTAGGTTTTAGTCAGAGTTCAAGCTTAGAGGAAATAGTATATTTGAGAGTGTTTGGGGTTATCTCTTAGAGTAAAAGTAGGGATGCGGGACAAAGAGAAGATGTACATTCTGTTATATACTTTATCTGTAGTTGCTAGAGATCTTAATACCTGATCTGAATTTTCTGTTAATTCTCCCCCTCCCTGCAATAATTGGAAGACTTTGCAACTTTGTGAGTTTGAAGGAAGATGACTCAGTTTGAAAAGAATCATGAGAAATAAGTATGGATACTAGGTTATTGGATTAAGGTCATAAAGAGAACTTATACTACTATGCATATTAAAGATCATCTAACTTTTGTACAAAATTAGGAGAAACTCTTTAAAGTGCAAAGATTCCGTTCTCAGGGATTAAATTCTGCCTTAAATGGGCGGTATTAAACCTTGTTGAGATAAAATGGGGGTGATTCTGTGTTCTCTTCACTTATCCAAAAGTTGATTTCATCAGCAGGACAACTGAAGTTACAGGCTGATAGCTCATAGTCTGATTATTTTTGGCTGTTGTTAGCCACAAGGTCAGTTGGACTATTCAGTCTGTGCCATTCGTAGCTCAGCAAATGAGCTCTGTGGCCTAAGCCATGTGGACTAGCCATGTGGACTTTTTCTGTAAAGGGCCAGAAGTAAATATTTTAGGCTTTGCAGGCCATATGTCTCTGTTGTGACTGTTCAGATCTGCCATTGTAGCGTGAAAGCAGCCATAGACGTTACGTAGACCAATGAGTGTGGCTATGTTCCAATAAAACTTTATCATCACTGAAATTTCAATTTCATGTAACCGTCACATAATATTTCTCTTTTGAGTGGTGTTGATATTTTTTAATGATTGGAGAAAATTCTTAGTTTGCTGGCCATACAGAACAGCAGGGTAGATTTGGCCCACTGGCCATAGTTTGCCAACTCCTGCATCAGAAGTTTCTAGGATTATCGTGTTCTTTACTTTTTGACTGGTTTATGTGTTTGGGAAAATTGAGCACCTACCATGTTCCAGACACTGATCTAAAAAGATACTAAAATTTCCCTGTTTCTTTTTGGTCTGGTCTTGTCTAAGAGCTTCTAATGTCCTGCTTGTCTTGCTTTTCAGTATGGAGCCCCAGATGCAGGTGGACTGGAACACGTTCCTCTGGGCTGGAGTAACTGGTATGCCTTGGTGAGTGATTATTGAAGTCAGTGACAATTAAACACAGCCCTCCAGATGCACAATATGTGCACAATACTTTCTAATTTAGCTCCGATAGGGACATAACTTGGTTTGCTTTTATGATTGGCAGTTTTATCTCCTTTAAAGAAAGTCTATGATTTGTGAGTCACTCCTTTGTGGGATGTTTTTCTTTCATTACACAAGATTTAGCAACATATTTTGTTATTCTACCTGATCCACTTCTGGCTTTTTAAACGAAGCAAATATTGAAACTATGGTAGTAGTTAATAAAACCCTAGTCAAAAAATGCAGTTCAACGTTGACTTGAGTACAGTCATACGTAGCTTGATGACAGGGCTACGTTCTGAGAAATGTGTTGTTACACAGTTTCATCTTCGTGTGGACGTCATAGAGTGCTCTTACACAAAGTTAGATGGTGTAGCCTACTACACACCTCGGCTGTATGGTACTGATCTTGTGAGACCGCCATCACGTGTGTGGTCCGTCATGGACTGAAACATCATTACGTGGCATGTGACTGTAATCACCTTTTTTCACATCTTATCACTATTTAAGGAGTATAGTTTAGCCCAACATAGTTTCCACCTTTCATTTTGTGTGCTGACCTCATAACAAATTTTATTTTCCTCTCTTTAATAGGAAAAGAATTCTAAATACTATAATTATACCCTGTCTATCAACGGGAAGGCACGGAAGCATGGTGAAAACTACAGTGTGGACTACCTGACAGATGTCTTGGTGAGTAACTGAAGCTCTGCCCTTGCAGGTTTGGCTCACATTTGATTAAAGACCCAGCCTAGAAAACCCTTAATTGTATTTGTTCGTGTTGAGTAATATGAATGAAGAATAACTTGGTCAAACTGCCCAAGAATATTTCCAACTGATTAAAACTCCTGAGAGTGTTTTTCTTTGTACGTATGTAAGCCAGGCTCTGATCTAATATTCTTGAAATTCCAGCAACAAATCCCTTTTTCAAAGGCTAATCTCTAAGACTATAGAGGTTAGTTTGAAGAAGTTTTACTTTGTAGGGGTTCCGACTCTTGACCCCAGTTTTATTAACAAGCTACAAGATGGCAGCTTCATCGTGAGGGCCTGGGGATAGGGATATGGGAGTTCTTCGGGCATAGTGTATTTATATATATAAATCGCTGAAATCTGGTGAATTTGGGGCTTTGCTGTCTAAGGTGTTTCTACTGACAACCATCCATAGAGCGTTTATTCACCAAATACTTCAGCCCCATTATAGCAGGTGTTCAGCAATAAATGAGGCAAAGTCCCTGATTCCGTGGAATGTAACTTCTTAGTGGTAGATTTTTATTTACACATATGTGTGTATGTACACACACATTCATTTGTTGACCTGTTAGATGGTGATCAGTTAGAGAAATAAGGCAGAGTATGAAGGTTACTTAGATAACATTTAAGTAAAATCCTGAAGAAGGTGAGAGTGAGCTGTACAGATCAGGGGAAAGAGTGCCACAGACAGAAAAAAGTGGGAAGTGCCTAGCATGTTGGAGAAGCCACAGGGTTTCTGACAGGTCGAGAGTAAAGTAGGTGAGCAGGATGGTGATCGGAAATGGACACAGTCAACATCTTCTGAGTTTAGTGTTGGGAATAAATGAAGAATAAATCAACTAGAACAATTAAAAACATAGCATGTATGTGGGATGCTTTCCTTTTCATAAAGTATCTCCAGATAAGCAAATGAAAAATGTAAGTCCATATAAGTTAAAGCCGTGGTGTGAGGTATTAGATTTAATATTATTCATTTAGCTTAGCTACTTAAGCTGGCGTAACTTATGGTATCTACTCTCTACATATTTTTGTAAGATTAAGATGACTTAATCCACCTTTCCTCCTGGTGTGAATTAGATTGACTCTCTTTTTATAGTCTTTAAGGCATCAAATGCATATACTCTAAGCTGCATTAATATAAGTTAATACTAAAATGGCCAAATTACAATTTTTTCCCTTCTGGGAGGCATGGCAGTTTTTAGGTCATGTAAAATCAAGATCCTAATTACTTTCTTAGGATGGTGTGCTTTTCAATTTTTTGTTGTAAGTATTGCCTAAAAGCCAAATATTCCAACAACACACTCGCAGATGACTGTGACCTAGATTGTGTGCTAAAATTGGTTAAAAGCTGATGTGACCCTGTACCTTCTGTTCATCAGCGAACATGTGTCTACCAAGTCCTCAGCTGTTGGGTAGGGTGGAGATGACAAATCTTTGTATGTGTCAGGCTAATGTCTCCTTGGACTTCCTGGAGTACAAGTCCAACTCTGAGCCATTCTTCATGATGATCTCCACTCCAGCGCCTCATTCACCTTGGACAGCCGCACCTCAGTACCAGAAGACCTTCCAGAATGTCTTTGCACCAAGAAACAAGAACTTCAACATCCATGGAACGGTAGCTTCCCCTAACCCTTGGATTAAGCCATGCTCGATATAATTAACTATATATTTGTCAGGGAGCCTTTGAGCCATGTAGTTGGTTTTCCTTCCAGATCTTTAAAGGTAATTGCCCTTGTCTCTAGTACAATAGGTGATATAAATGTGCTTCAGAAGTACAGATAAGGTTCCTGCTGCATATGCAGTGAGCAGCTGGAGAGTCACAGGGAGTGTTACAGAAATGCCATCTTTCCTGACTGCCAGCTGTCCTGACAGCCTCTGTGCTGGCTCTCTTGCTACCTGGCAGTGGCTGAGACACGTGCCTCAGGGCTGAGCTGGGCCTGCAACAGCCTCCCCCAGGTGGCCCTCACCAGACGTGAGGCGTAGGAAGGAGGGGGGTGACACAGTGTAGTGTGATTGGGAAGGGAAGTGGAAGGGAGAAATGAGCCAGAGCAGGACTGTCATTAAGGGCCACAACCTAAATGTTTGCCTCATGCCAGTTACGTATCCTTCCCTTGGCACAGTAGAGAGGCAGAAGGTTCGGAGGCAGAAGACCTCTACTGCCTCGTGCCTGTTACTCAGAAATCTTCATGGCTGGTGAGGTGGTAAAAGGATGAGTTGTTGGAGTTACACTGAGCTTGCTCAGTGACCTGACCATGAGCAAGATGCTGGACTTCCATTTTTCTTTCTAAAGTGGGAGATCCTGATCCCTCATGCAACTGCTGTGTGGATTAAAGTACATAGAAATATCTAGCATATTGCCTGGCATGTCGTAGGCATGTGCTTGTTAAGTATGATTTTAAAGCTGAGTGAACTGAGTTTTAAAATTGAGGGCCATTCTCAAACTGTGTTCCAAAAGAAGCTAATAGAAGCTCCTATGACCAAATAAGTTTAGAAGCTTTAGCTTAAATAAGTCACTCTGCTATAGGATTTCTCAGTTATTCATGTTCTAAAATGAATTTCCAACAGGAGGCTGTGCTGTATAACATTTCTCAATTTAATTTATTAATTTCTCAATAGTAACTAAACACTTTCAGGATCATAGTTTGGGAGATGGTGGCGTAGACTTTTATGAATAGGGAGGAGAGACTTAATGGTGTATGGGAGTGTTTGTGAGTTTTTTTGAAACTGTGACTGTTTTATTTAAAGAGAAGAACGTTTTATATTTAGAGCTGAAGTTTTAGGAAATTGCTATGATGAGATTTTCCCCAAGGTTCTAGGATGATCAATATCTTGAGTAGGAAAATAGACGTCAGTAGAATGATGACTTATTAGGCGAAACTTAGAGGAAGGTAAAGTTAATATTGACCCCTTTGTAGTTTGGGTAGTAGACTCAAAGTTATAAATTTAATCTCCTTGTATCCAATAGTTTCCCAATATCTTTTACTAATTCTCTTATTAATGCTGCTAATGAAGGGGTCCAGACCTTCTACTGTTAGGAAGGTGGTGGGAAGAAGCTAAAGGATGAGTAATAATCTACAGAAAGTTTTTTTTAGGAACATGGGGGAGGGAAGTGAGGGGAGGGAAAGTCTGAAGTTGCTTGTACAAGTTCCAGTTCATCCCTTTTTGCTAAAGTATAAATGATTCTTTTCATTATCTACTCTAGTAGTTTAGTTGACTGTGGTGACTTGGTGTTAACATTTTCTTTTCTTTTAAATTTTAGAACAAGCACTGGTTAATTAGGCAAGCCAAGACCCCAATGACTAATTCTTCAATACAGTTTTTGGATAATGCATTTAGGAAAAGGTAAGAGCCACTACTTTCTCAATCTGGGTGGTCTTTGAGGACATTCCACAGCAACCTGTGAACAGGGGACTGTACCACATGGTTATCCATGAGACAGAATCACAGTCGCACGTCGCTGAGAGGGACTCTTTGATGGTGCCTCCGAGGCAGGCAGATTCTCTTGCATTCAGGTTTATGAGGTGGCCTTTGGACCCCAGGACTAATTAAACAGTCCATTTTTAGGACTTGTTAAAACATATTGCAAACGAGCCATTTGGTAAAAAAAAATTTCCTATGTCTAAAGAAAAGGTCATTTTGTGAGAGATCAGCCCCAATATTTGCATAAGACCTAAAGGCTTAGACTAGAGCAAAATATATGCCTTTGCTGTTTGGAATTTTCAAGAAATTCTTTTAAGTCAATTTTTAAAAATCCATTACTTTGTCTTAAGGTATATTTAGTTTAGACCAGGGGCTGGCAAACTTTTTCTGTAAAGGGCCGGATAGTAAATGGTACAGCCTTGCAGGCCATATGGTCTCTGTCGCAGCTGCTCAGCTGTGCTCTTGCAGCGTAAAAGCAACCCTAGACAATTCGTGAATGAATGAGCGTGGCTGTGTTCCAATAAAACTTTATGTGTATATCAGAACAGACAGTGAGTTGTTGTGTAATGGGTATCAGTGTTCAGATTTGCAAAAGGAAAAACTTCTGGAGGTCTGTTTCACTATGT
Organism: Tapirus indicus; assembly: GCA_031878705.1. Taxonomy (NCBI): domain Eukaryota; kingdom Metazoa; phylum Chordata; class Mammalia; order Perissodactyla; family Tapiridae; genus Tapirus; species Tapirus indicus. Next base: position 149,438,937 of record CM062918.1, on the reverse strand, counting down.
GACTATTCTTAAGACTACTGACCTGTCACTTAAAAATTGTTAAGGTGGTAAGTTTTACATAAATATATTTTTTACCACAATTTTAAAACAAACGAAAAAAAAAACAGTGGGCAAGCTTTGGCCCATGGCTGTAGTGTGCTGAGCCCTGGTTTAGACCATTGAACACTGTTGCACACAGGTCTGTCAGTTACTCTGTATTCATCAGTACTGAACTGACGACTTTCCCTTCCCGTCGTCTCTACTGTCATCCCCATAATAAAGCTAAAGATAGTAATGAAGCTGACTGGTTATAAAAAGCTTCATTTATTTCTTTGGAAACAGTTAAATTTGGAATGAACTAATTATGTTCTGGAATTTTCTAATCTGTGTTTTGCAATGAGGGGTCTGAGGAAAGGAAATTTGGGATTTGAGCTTTTTTGGGAGAGTGGTTTTGAGGTTTTGGGGGGTTTTTTGCACTTTGCTTTTTTGGCAAGTTAGCAGTAGCCCAGCCATTGTGTCTCAAGTGCCATTGCCACCCTCTGTTCACATCCAGGTGGCAGACTCTACTCTCAGTGGACGACCTTGTGGAGAAACTGGTCAAGAGGCTGGAGTTCAATGGGGAGCTCAACAACACCTACATCTTTTATACCTCAGACAATGGCTACCACACAGGTGAGGGCGGCTGGGCCTCCTGTGAGCTTCGTGAGGGCCCTCCCTTTCTCACCCACCTGTCACACTGGCAGGGAGCTCCATGCTTTTACAGCGCTGGACAGGCCAGAGGGAGGGTCTTGCCCTCAGGACCCCACTGGTTAGAGGGCTGACTCATTCCCACTCGGAGAGACCGGGTGTCATTGTTTGCTGAATTACATGGTGGTTTAGCAGTTGGGAGTAGAGTGAGCCTGATGGCTTGGAGGCAGGCTTTATAAAAGAGGTAGAAACTGAACCCAATTTCCAGGAGAAGTAGGCCTTAGAAAATTGGGTGAGACGCTTTACACAGAAAGACCAAGAGAAGGTTGTCTTGGTGGAGAAATTCTCTCTTGCGAAACTGTGAAATTTGTTTTTTTGTGTGTGCATGTGGTGGTTTTGTCTTTTTTAACTTGCAGTGTGAGTCAGCCCCATGTCCTTGACTTTCAGCCTTTCTGCTTGGACCTTCTGTAGTTAAAAGCCAACGTTTTCCTCTTTCCCCACCTATAAATTTCATAAACTTGAATGCAATTAACCTGAGGCTTGCTTGCATAGGAGCAGATTGATTAGGCATTTAATGAATTATGAATATTTTTAAGCACTCACTGTAGAGACTAGTAAAATAACCCCTCTTGTCCAGCTTCGATTTTCAGCTGCCTGTGGCCAGTCCTTTCGATTCTTCCTACCGTCCCCATGTTTTCCTTTCTTAGCTAGAAGGTTTTGAAGAAACTCCAGACACTGCGATTCCACACGTCAACATTTGCTTGTGCATCTGACTGCTTTATTGTGTGTCAGGATCTAGACAAAGTCCACACATTACCTTTGGTTTTTATGTGTCCTGAGGCTATCTGCCACTGTTTTGTTGGAAAAACTGGTGCTTTGTCCTTTAGAATATTTCACATTCTGGATTTTGCCTCATTGCTATTTTGTGATGGCTTAACTTGTTTATCTAGACTCAGCATTTCCTAGATTGGTAGTTACATCTAGAGGCTTAATAGAAATTCACGTTTTCAGTGAGAATGCTTTCTTGGTGATTCTGCTTTGTACTTCCTCTGGCAGCATGTCGTGACGCCCGTGGTGTCTGGTTGCCCACTTTTGAGATGCTCCTATTGATTGATGGCTCCTGTGGGATCAGCCTGAGCCAGTCCTATGAAACTTTTGTGGCTAAAGCTGCCATTGATGATTGTTGCTGAAATCCATTATTCCCTCAGAAATTGCAAAGTGCTGACTTCATAACTCTGTCCTTCCTTTTGCATTTATTAACTGGAATTCCTCAGAGAAGGATGTCCCCTCCTCAGTTGTTTATTTGAAATGCAGTTTATTCAGGATAAACGTTTTTGTCCCTTTATTTAGCAAGTTTTAGAGGAACCTCATTCAGTTGTGTTCAAGTTGAGTATTATACATACATTATGTATTTGTGTTTCATTCCAGTCATTCCTTTTGCTGAATTTGTCCTATCTTAGACCAGGGAGGCCCCCTAGGCATCTATTTAAAGAAGATGAATTCATCATTTCCTGCTTTGTAGTAATAAGAGACCCAAGCAAATTTAAGCTTTCCACAGAAACACCATAATTAGTAGAGAAAGCTGTTTTCGTTTTTACTGTTGATTAAATGCGTGAATGTGTGCATCATACTTCCATCGTGCCTCCATCTTTACCCTCTGCTTTTTGTTTTCAGGACAGTTTTCTTTGCCAATAGACAAAAGACAGCTGTATGAGTTCGATATCAAAGTTCCACTGTTGGTTCGAGGCCCTGGGATCAAACCAAATCAGACAAGCGAGGTAGGTGCCTGACGAGATGGTGCCGCTTACGGGTAGCACTTGCCTGAGAGAGGAAGGCTTTGCCCCTGAGAGGAGGCTGGGTGGATTCTCCCGCGATGAGGCGGCGGCCGACCAGCCGAAGATCTTTTCAATGTGTTTGTAAGAACTCCTGGCCACCCTGTTCTCTGTATCTCCCCCAAACATACATGCATCCGCGTGAATAGCTTTTGTTTGTCTTTTGAGACTAGCTCTTTACTTTGTCCTAGAGCGGTGACTCCACCAGGGCAATCATCAGAATCACCCTCGGCTATTGTGAAACATCCAGAAAGGTTCTGATTGACTCACTTGGACTGGAATAGGGACCAGCCTCTCTGCCTTTTTTCTGAAGTTCAGATGACTGCGAGGTTGCCCGGGTTAGGGCCGCTCCCCTGTGGAGCAGATCCCCTGGGCACCTTGTTAAAATGCAGATTCCGGGGCCGCCCTGTGGCGCAGCGGTTTAGTTCACGCTTAGCAGCCCGGGGTTCGCAGGTTCAGATCCTGGGCGCCCGCAGACGCACTGCCTGTCAGCCGTGCCGTGGCGGCGTCCCATATAAAGTGGAGGAAGATGGGCACGGATGTTAGCCCAGAGCCAGTCTTCCTCAGCAAAAAGAGGAGGATTGGCAACGGATGTTAGTTCAGGGCCGGTCTTCCTCAGCAAAAAGAGGAGGATTGGCAACAGATGTTAGCTCAGGGCCGGTCTTCCCCACAAAATAAATAAATAAATAAAATGCAGATTCCGATTCTGCGTTTCTGACCTGCTCCCAGGTGCTATCTGCACTGGTCTGGCCTCACTTTGAGTATAAGGCTATAGAAAGCATGTCTTCCAAGAATTTGGTCCCTCTCTCTGTGGGACCAATGCTTTTCTGCTTCACTGATGCTCTCCAGAACTGTCATCATGTACCACATTCTTTGTTGCCATTTCCGTTTGGTTTCAGTGTCTTTTTCCAAACTTGGTACCTAATACTGAAGGACTTTGTTCCTAGAGTTCATGGGCACCTTGATCCAAAACCCTTAGTGGTCTGAGGCTCAGGAGATAAGAATTGATAGGCTCTGCCAGTTATGTCTTCTCTTTCCTGATATCACAGTTTCTGTCTCAGCTCTGTGAGACAAGAAAATGAGCAAATACATCATTGAAGCTAAAATTGGAAAATGGGCCAGACTTTCTGGGTATATTGGGTACTGTAGTTTAATTTGGGTGGTTAATGTTTACTTTGTTTAAATGTCTGCCATTCACTTTCTTTTTACAATTCTCTTGGTGGAATTCTGTTAAAATTCTCTCAGAAAGGTAAAATGGCCTTCATAATGGCCTTTTGAGTTTTCTTTTTCTCTTAAGACCCCACTGCAAATTCAGTACCCTCTAAACAGGCCTCTCCTTTCAGAGAAGATAGGCAAGTTTGGAAGACCATTAAATCCTAAAAGCATTTTATTGCTCGTGCGAGCTGACTGAGGAGACCACGTCAGCAGTGTGCGCGCTTCCCAGGGGCAGGACCTCGAGGACCACTTGTAACGGTGTCGGGGAGGAGGCTGAATGACAACAGGGTGTCAGCAGCTGCCTGTGGAACAAACTGCCTTCTTTCTTGAGGTTAACAGTGACATCTAGATGTTAAAATCAGAAACTTCACTCTCTCTAAGCAATCGAAATGAAGCCTGGTTCCTAGGAAGCCATTTCAACAATAACAACTAACATTTACTGAATGCTCAGTATGTGACAGGTGCTCTTCTAAGTGTATTACCTGTATCAACCCATTTAACCTCCATAGCCTTATGAGATATAAATGCTGTTACCCCATTTTACAGATGAGGAAACTGAGGTACAGAAGTTAAATGGTCTGCCCAATCATGTACCTAAAAAGTATCAGAGCCCTGCATTTGGACTTAGGCCGTCTGGCTCCAGAGCCCATACACATAGCCATCACACTATAGCTCAGACAACAATTATTAAGTATCTTCTTGTGCCAGCACGACACAGCCATGAGCAGTCAGGGAAGAGCAGTTCTTGACTCCCCGTGTCGGGGAGAGCCGGGTACTTAAGCTGCCGTGTCAGTGAAAGCCTCTGAGGCGTTTGAGCAGAGCCCTGGGTGCTGAGAGGGATTCAGTCACACCGAGGTCTGTGGGCGGGCACGCTGAGAGAACAGTGAATGTGAGGGCACAAGTGTGAGAAGGAGCTTGGCTTGCTCCAGGGACAGACGGGGGCAGGTGTACTGAACTACTTCCCATTCCTCAGTGAGCCATCTCTCCCTGCTTGCCCCGTACGGCTGACTGCCCCTTCTGCCTGGAATGCCCATCTCGTGCCCCTTTCACCTGGCTAAATTCACTGTCCTTTAGGGCTTTGGCGTAGAGTTCCCCTCTGGGAAGTCACTGCAGGCCCCTGCCCCCACGTGGGTGGGTGCCCTCACACCCACACATCCTGCCGAGTTTGTCTTTTTTGCTCCAGAAGTTCCTAGAAGAGAGCGCCATCTAAACTTAGAATACCCAGCCCTTATCATCACTGGGGACATCCATGTGGGTTGAATGGATGTTACCAAGGTCACATAGTAAGTGGCAGAACCAGGACTGAAAGTTAACTGTGTCTGTTCTCAAAATCCATGGTTCTCACACTGCTGTGCAGACAGATGCAGTTGGAGAAGTATGAGATGCCCCAGGCTCATCGAGCACAGAGAAGTCAGAGATGGTGGCTGATGTGTCGTGTGCTGGCAGCACGGTTGTCTCGGTGCCAGTGCCGTGTGAGCTAGGCTGAGCTGTCAACAGCCTGATGGCCAAAACAGGGCACATTTGACCACTGGGTTTAGCTTTGTGTTGGCTGTTTGGGAGAGCAGGGGCAGGTGGTATGTGTAGATGCCAAAGATTGGCGTTGAGGTTTTCTCCTTTGGCTAGAAATTAATCTGGCTTTAGACTTGGTGGGAGAAGTTCTTCAAAGAGGTTCTGTGGAAGGAAAAGGTTACTGGGAAACTAAAGAGACACAGCATGAACCAGGGGAAACAGAACCAACTGGGGTCGGGAAGACCACGTGTGGGCTTTAAGACTGTGGACGAACTCAGCCTTGGTTTCCCCGTGTGAAATGGGGAGGATGTTAATGCAAACTCTCCAGTATAATGAGGCAGCGCCCTGGTTTCTTCCTTGTTAGGGAAGCTGGGGCTCAGGGGCAGATCCAGAGGCAGCGCCCGAGACGTGGGGAGCTCTCTGCTTCCTCACGCAGTTCCAGTGCTCATCACCGAGTGGACCTGGGTGCACTCTGGTGTGAGTCTTGTCCTTGTGAGTTCTTCGACAGCAGGGCTCACGTGTCTGTTTGGAATGCCAATGTGTCCTCCTGAGACCCCTCTGACCTTCAGTAATCCTGCAGCACTGTCGTTCTTCCGGAGCTGAAAAGAAGCAGGGTCCAGGCGTGACAGCCCTTTATTTCATGCCCCAGAGTTTTCTCAGGGCTTTTATTTGATCAAAATGTTTGTATACTTGGGGCTGCCCGGTGGCACAGCAGTTTAGTTCGCACTTGGCAGCCCGGGGTTCGCGGGTTCAGATCCCGGGCGCCCGCCAACGCACTGCTCATCAGCCATGCCGTGGCGGCGTCCCATATAAAGTAGAGGAAGATGGGCACAGATGTTAGCTCAGGGCTGGTCTTCCTCACAAAAAAAAAAAAAAGCTCTCATAAAAAAAAGAATGTCTGTATACTTAAGTCCGAAGAACATTCCCAAACCAACTGTGAGGCTACGACTTATGAAATAAATTACTTTTGGTCTTGTCAAAGATTTCTCGATTCCCATCCATAAATGAATCTTTAAGTTTATACTTAGTGATTAAAGCAGTACAATTTGAAATACTAATGTTTCTAGAAGTCATTACAGTGATGGACCCATAGTATCCGTTCTAATTCTTGGTTGTATAAAAACCAGAATAGGTATAATTCTCTGTTGAATTCTTCACTCATACTCAGTATGCACTAAAAGTTTCCCATCTCCTGACATAATATGCTAATTTTGAGACTCTTTACTTAGTCCAACAAAACCCTAGAAGGAAAAAGAATTTGTCCATTATTTTTAGGGAAGATGTGATCATTGTCGATATCTGGGAAGAAAGAGTCCAGGGATGCTGTTTACGGTACTTGTGCCAAATCTTAGTGACTTGATGTGTGCTGGAACTTACAGACCTTCCTCCCCGTAGAGCTAATGGCCCGTGGAGAGAGCCTCCCATCCTACAGCTGATGGCTCCTGAGGCAGTTCCTGGTGAGACTGGCAGTCACCGTTTCATATCCCTGTGGGTTTTATTATTTTGGTGTTTATCCTTTGTCTTTTCTTGTAAAGCCGCCTTGGACGTGTTAGTAATACCTGTGGAATTGGCTTCACTTGGTTTATGTTCTGGACATCACTGAAGATCTGCTGGTCGCACCTCAGGGTCTTGTTGCCGTGATCTGATTCTGAAGGTCGTGTCTCGGCTCGTCTCTCCTGTCCTGCCGTGATCTCTTCCGTATTCGTGCCCACTCTTGTTGACCCTGTTACAAGCTGCTCAGTCTGCCGGGGACTTGGAAGTAGGCAGGACATCTCTAATGCTGGGTCCTGTATAATCCCCAGAGACTTCGTTGTCTCAGGAACACATGGATTGCCTTTCCCGTGGTTGCCCGCCACTGAAGGGCCATTTCTGACAGCTGCAGTTAAACTGATGGTTCAGAGCCAGCAGCTGTCCTCGCTCCCAGGAAACCTGGCCCCCGATGAGCAAGGCTCTGAAGATGTCTTCTTGCCTTCCACGTCTGTACTCTTGGTTTTGTTTGTACATTAAAAGTACCAGGGTTGGGGCCAGCCTAGTGGCGCAGCGGTTTAGTTCGTGCTTGGCAGCCCAGGGTTCGCGAGTTCGGATCCCGGGCGCCCGCGGACGCACTGCTTGTCAGCCATGCCGTGGCGGCGTCCCATATAAAGTAGAGGAAGATGAGCACGGATGTTAGCCCAGGGCCAGTCTTCCTCAGCAAAAAGAGGAGGATTAGCAAGGGATGTTAGCTCAGGGCTGGTCTTCCTCACCAAAAAAAAAAAAAAGAGAGAAAAAAGTACCAGGGTTGGTAGATTTTTTTTTTTTTTTTTTAATCCCCAGTTGGCCTCTCCTAAGCTGATCGAAGTTTTCTCAACAATTTTGACGACTGTAGTTTCCTCTCAGTAAGGGATAGCTTTTCCAGTGACAGGCTGTTGACTTCGTTTCAGTTACTTCTTTCACTTCCTCGCCTGTAAGGGGGGAACCCGGTGTCCTAGGATTGTGGCGAGGAGAGGGGAGGACAAACGAGGACGGGCACGGAAGAGGCGCTCCGCGAACATGAGCCCCCTTGTCCCCGGCGGATTGTCTTCACCACTTAAAGCTTTCTCTGGCCTGAGACCGAAGTGCCTTCCAGGCGTCGGCTTAGGTTCTGTTGAGTCCTGCACTGCCCACTGCAAGAGCCACCGGCCACGTGTGGCCCTTGAAGCCAAAACATATGTGGGAGAGTCCAAACTGAGATGTGTTATAATCATAAAATACCAGATTTCAAAGACTTGGATCAAAAATAAAGAAAAATTTCATTAAGTTTTTTGCTTACATGTTGAAATAATACTTTTGATATATCAGGTTAAGTAAAATATATACAATGAATTTCCCCCTTTTCTTTTTACTTTAATGTGGTCACTAGACAATTTTAAATTACATCTGTGGTCCCGTTATATCTCTGTTGGACTACACTGGTTTAGATCCTGAAGAGGCATTGTATACAGAAGGAAGGTCGTCTAAAAAACCAAGGAAATAAGGCAAGGTATAAATGCAGGACAGTACCTTGAATTTCTAGAATGTTTGTTCAAAACATGTAAGTTTTGTGCTCTTTAAGGAAACTTTTATTGATGCACTATTGGGATAAGTTTTCTGAAGTCTTCAAAGGCTATTGCAAATATTTTTTAGCAGTGTTGTCACTTCGAGAAACTGTAAAAAGGGCTAATGTCCACCTCTGTGGCAAGCATTCAACCTTTGAGGCTTTCAAAAATGTCAGGAGTCCATTTGACGTCAAATTTAGTGAATAGGGATAATCAAATTGGAAAACACTTTGTATAAAATAATTAGCCGAACATTTTCTCATGATTTGTAACAGACTCCAGGCAGTCCCAAAGGGGTTTTGATCAATAACAGTATGGATGGAATAAATATGTAACTTAAGCCTTGATGTTTTTAAAATTATATTTGAATATATGAATCAATAAGACCTAGGTAAGTGTGGGCTGTACAAAAGATAATAGTGCCGTGTGTCTCATGGGTAGGGTGGGGGAAGAGAGCTTTAGTACAGATAGAAGAGGGAAACAGACCAACTGTGTTCTAGATTGCTTGTCTTTTCCCCATTCTCATAGATGCTCGTTTCCAACATTGACTTGGGTCCTACTATTTTGGACATCGCTGGATACAGCCTGAATAAGACACAGATGGATGGGATGTCTTTACTGCCTATTTTGGTGAGTATAAAGCCCTCATTCAGGCCTGAGCCAAGACTCGGAAACACATTCCGGGTTGTATAAATTTGTACTTAAAAATTTAAATTTTAAAACTATTAATTTTGGGGAACAGAGAATAGAATTTTTCTCTTCTCTGTGGCAGTAAAAATGTAAACAGAGTTCTATAGCCTCCCTTTTTCCCCTCTCCCCCCAAAAAAACCCCATCATAAACAAAGTTAATACAAGTGGAAAATTGGGAAAATATTTGCAGCGTCTGTGAAAAAGGGTAATTAGTCAATAGATGAGTTCTTAGAAAGCAAAGATTAATATCACAGTAGAAAACTGGGCAAAAGAAGTAACTAATCAACTCACAGAGGAATTAAAAATGGCCAGAGTAAATGCAAAAAGATTGCTTCAGTGCTAATCAAAGAAATGCTAACCTGAAGGAGCCCTCTGTTGCCTGCAGAACTGACAGAGATTTAAAAGATTAACACCCAGTACTTGCAGGAGTGAGAAAAAATGGAAACTGTTCAGACGCTGTTCATAGAAGTGTAATCAGTATAAGCTGTCAGGACGCTAGTTTAACAAGACATGTCACTTCAGAATACACACACCAAGCAGTTCCACTGGAGTTTATTCTAAGAAAACAAAGTTCATTCAAGAAACATTTGAGTACCTACTATGTGCCTGGTACTGCACAGAGCTAAGTATAAAAATGTCCATGTAGTATTAATAGAAGAAAACTGAAAACCTAAATATCCAGTAGGGAATTGGATAATGGGTGCACAATTAAACAACAGAATATTAAACCAACACTGAATGATGTCGATCTGTATTCACTGGCTTGGAAAGATGCCTGCCACCAACAACAGGGAGAAAAGGAGGTGTCACAACAGCATCTCTTCTCCATTAAAAATGTATGTGACCGTGTTTAGGCATGGAGACGATTGGAAGGATCAATACTAAAATGTTTTAGCCATTAATAGTGACTCATTATAGGTGACTCACTCATTGATTTGTCTGAATCTATTACAATTTATTAGTGTATGATTCATAGAAGAGAAGACATGCAACTCACATAAGTTATGAAACATAAGAAATACCCATGAACCCATCATTCCATTGAGAACTGAAATATTCCCAGTTCTCTGCATCTGCCTGCGTGCTCCTCCCCCTCCCACCCCTAGAACTTCATGTTTCTACTCTCTGGATTTTGTTTTTCAGTTATTATCGTGTACCAATCCCTGAACAACGTACCTAGTTTTGATCTTATTGACATCCTGCTGGGTGTAATCTGGGACTTTCTTCAATTCAGCGTTGTTTCCAAATTGATCCATGTTGTTCACAGATGCCTAATATTGCATTGTATGAATGCGTCACAACTTAATTTTCTATTTTCTTGTCAGTCAGTGTGTTGCTCTGGTTTTGTTTTACAACAGTGCTGCTCTAGCCTTCTTACACGTGTCTCCCAGTGGACATGTGTGTATATACCAAGGTTACAGGAACAGCATGTGTTCATTTCTACAGATATTACCAAGTTATTTACAGAATGGTCATCAGTTTACATCCCACCAGCAATGTATGAGAATTCCCTTTGCTCTATATGAAACTATCAGACAACTTAATTTTTGCCAATCTAGTGGATAAAAAGGCAAATTATATTTGATCCTACTGTGCATTTCTTTAATGAGATGAATCATTTTTTAACAGCTTAATTCACTTACCATACAATTCACTAATTTAAAGTTTACAATTCAGTAGTTTTTAGTGCATTCACAGTGTTGTGCAACCACCATAATCAAATGTAAGAACATTTTCATCACCCCAAAAAAGAAATCCCCAACACATTAGCGTCACTCCCTCATTGCTCCCTCTCACAGCACCAGACAAGCACTAATCTACTCTTTGTCTCTAGAGATTTGTCTGTTGTGGACATTTTGTATAAATAGAATCACACAACACGTGGCCCCTGTGACTGGCTTCCTTCACCGAGCATGTTTTCAAGGGTCATCCACATTGTAACATGTATCAGTACTTTATTCCTTTTTATTGCCAAATAATATTCCATTGTGTGGGTATGTCACATTTATCCATTTGTCAATTGATAGACATTTGGGTTGTTTCCCCCTTGTTGGCTATTTTGAATAATGCAGCTATGAACATTTGTGTACAAGTTTTTATGTGGACAGATGTTTTTGGTTCTCTTGGGTATAAACCTGGGAGTAGAATTGCTTGGTCATATCATGACTTGAATTTAACCTTTTAGGAACTGCCAGACTGTTGACCAAAGCACCTGCACCATTTTATACATTTCCACCAGCAGTGAACAAGAGTTCCAGTTCCTCCACATCCTCTCCAACACTTGCTGTTTTCTGTCTTTTTATTATATCATAGTGGGTGTGAAGGGGTATCTCATTGTGGTTTTGATTTCTATTTCCCTGATGACTAATGATGTTGAAGATCTTGTCTTGTGTTTATTGGACGTTTGTGTATCATCTTTGGAGAAATGTCTATTCAGATCCTTTGGCCATTTTTCATTTGGATTTTTGATCAGTGAATCAGTGTTCATTTATGCCTTTTGTGTTTTTTCGCTTGTGAAATGCCTCTTTTTGCCCATCATGTTCTCCCCATGACGTGTCTTTTCCCTGTGATAAGATATGAGAACAGAGAAGTTGAACATATAAATCATCTCTTTTATGGTTAGTGTTCTTTGTGTCTTGTTTATGAAAATGCTTCTGATCCTCGAGGTCAGAAAACAATTCTAGATTTTCTTCTAAAAGTTTTGTAGTTCTGCCTCTTACATTCCAGCCCTTCATGTATCTAGAATTGATTTTCTTGTATGGTATGACTCAGGGATCCAATTTAACGTTTTTCTCTGTGAAGACTCAGTTGTCTTTTCTGTTCCACAGATCTGTCTGTCCCTTTACCAGCATCATTTTGTCTTGTCATAAAGCTGTTCAATTAAGTCTTTGTATGGACACACCCTTCATTGTTCTTTTGGGGATCCTAGCCACTTCTCTTGCATATAAACTTTCAAAACAGCTTTTCAGTTACCTGAAAAATCATGTCTGGCTTTTGGTTGGAATTGCATTGAATTTATAGATCACTTACAGGAAAATTTACATCTTTTAACTTTCTCTGTACAAGTCTTACACTGTGTACCTTATTTCTAATTGGGGGGGAAAAAAACCTTGGAGTAAAATTACTGTGCTGTGTATGATTAGTTTCTCTGCACAGTTCTGGAAGTGCCACTTAGGACTCAGCTCTCTTCCTTGTTCTGGAGGTTATTCCAGTGAAACTACGGGTATGTTAGAGCAGTTTGTTGCTGTAATGCCTCTGGCTCTGCCCACGTGTAGCTATTTAAATTTAACTAGAATAAAATGAAAAATTCAGTTCCCCTGTGTCACTAGCCACATATCAAGTGCTCAGAAGCCACTGTATTGAACAGGTAAGACATAGAGCATTTCTGCTGGATGGTGCTGCCATAGACCAGGGGTGGCAAACCCGTGGGGGCCAATCTAGCCCACCCCTGGTTTCTGTAAATAAAGTTATATCAGAACACAGCCATGCTCATCCACATAGGTATTGTCTGGGCCCACCTTCCTGCTACAATAGCAGAATTGAGAAGTTGCAACAGAGACTATGTCACCACAGAGCCTAAATATTTACTGTCTGGCCTTTGACAGAAAAAGTTTAACGACCCTCCAGACCATTAGTGTCAGACTTGGCCCCATGTTAGTATATGTGGGAAACTGAAATGCTAATGCCTGGGATCCCAGCCCAGGTTCTGATGAGTTGACAGGGGCGTAACCTGGTCCTGGAGAGTTTTAAAGCTGCCCTAGTGATTTTAATATGCAGCAAAGTGTGAGACCACTGGTCCAGACTTCTCAGGCACCCTTTTCTCTGCATGCTTTGACACTCAAGTCTGACAGGTAAGCTCTTCCCCTGACTCCCAGCTTTCACGGCCCAGAATGGGTACTTACAGAGGAGCTGGCAGCTTCTGAAGTCCCCTGTGACTTATGGTTTCTGAGACCTTGATCTGCACAGGATTGTTCAGGTTTCATCATAGTACAGTGAGTTAGGAAATACATTCCTGTCTCTGGCTCGCCCTTTCCAGGCAGCTGTGGTATTCCAAGGCCTGGCACAGGCTATCGCCCATTCCCCGCTGTGGTCACCAGGTTCAGTGGGTCCACTAAAGTCCTTAGAGCAGTGGTTCTCAAACTAGCATTCCTCAGAAATGCCTGTGGGGCTTGTTAAAACAAAGAATGCTCCCCACCTGCACAGGGAATTAAGAATTTGCATTTGTAACAAATTTCCAGATCATGCTACTGCAGCTGGGTGAGAGGGGGCACACTTTGAGACCCACTGTTTTAGAGCAGTGCTTCTCAGATTTTACTGTGCATTTCATGACTCACCAGAGGATCTTATTAAAATGCAGACTGGCTCATGAAGGCTAGAGGAGGGCCTGAGATTGTGCATTTCTAACCAGCTCTCAGGTACGACTGATAGACCACAAACCAGACGTTGACTAGTAAGGCTGGAGACCATTTCAAGAGCACCTTCTAACATGGTCTCCACGTCATTTCTGGATTCTGTTGCCTGCTCAAAAACCTATTGCTTCCCATCCATCACCTGCTGTTCTTTTTTTTTTTTTTGCGGGGAAGACCAGCCCTGAGCTAACATCTGTTGCCAATCCTCCCCTTTTTGCTGGGGAAGACTGGCCCTGGGCTAACATCCGTGCCCATCTTCCTCCACTTTATATGGGATGCCACCACGGCGTGGCTGACAGGCAGTGCGTGGGCGGGCGCCCAGGATCCGAACTCGTGAACCCCGGGCTGCCAAGCGCGAACTAAACCACTGCGCCACCGGGTGGCCCCTCACCTGCTGTTCTTTATAGAACAAATGGGCAGCCTCCTGTCAGGGCCTTTCCCTGTACAGTTACCAGCCTGCCTCTTGACCCTGCTTGGCACTGCTTCCTGTCTGAAAGCTGGTTTTCAGGAAACCAAGTTCTGCTTCCATCCTCTGTTCATGTTTTCTGTTGATCCAGAACTTCCTCTTACTCCTCGATCCTTCTCCTTGCACCATTCATGTGCCTGTCTTAAACTTTCCCGTTTAAATGCTGCTCTCCTTCCACTCCACTGATGTGCAGTGGAAATTAAATGAACTCATGCATGTATGGTGTCTTCACTCTGACCATCAAGAAGTACTTTGAACCTATTACAGTCCTTAGCACACTACCCTTATTTAGTGTTTGTTTAATTCTTATCCTTGTATTAGGCTATAAATTTCCTAGTATGAGCTTGTAACAGTTCTAACATAGAGATTGTAGACAGTATTGTCTGTTCTAGTCTGGACTTTGCACTGTGACTTTGATTCTTGCTTAGCTACTTTGTTGGTTTCCAGTCTTGACCTACTTCACAGAAGTCGTCTTGGGAAGTAACCATTAATTGCTCAAAGCATGTGACCATCACTTGTAAGAGCTCTATAAATCTCAAACATGATACTCGGTAGCCTTCATATGCATCAGTCTTGGTCCTTCCCTTTAGTTATTGAATGAATAACTAAATGAATGAATGACTCCCAACTCCCTCTTAGCAGTAGAATAAATAACTCTCTAATCCTTATCACAGTCTGTATGCTGCACAGAAACCATTTTGCTCTTCTTTCTAGAAAGGTGCCAGTAATCTGACTTGGCGATCAGATGTCCTGGTGGAATATCAAGGAGAAGGCCTTAACGTCACCGACCCCACATGTCCTTCCCTGAGTCCTGGAGTTTCTGTGAGTAACATCTTGAGTCGGCTTAGACAGCTTTCTCATGGACAGCATAGCACAGCATTGGTTTCATGTCTCAAGTATTGAAACCCTTCATCTGAGTCCTACTCCTTTGTCACTTAACTGTGGGAGATTAGTAGATGGACAAAAGTAAATTCAATAATCCGCAAAATGATGCTGCCGACCTGTCATCAGGATGTGCACTTCGAATTCTTCCAATTTGTGTAACAAGTGCACATCATCTGCCCATGTTCTTACCTTATTGATACCCCTTCCTGTTTTCCTACCCTTCTTGATAGTGACACCATTTTTATTAGGGATGTTATCAGTGGCATCACATAGAGAGATGGAGCTCTCACCTGTCACCATGCCATCACAAGTGTCTCGCGTGGGTGGCAGTCAGGCTGGTCGTGGGGATGGTAACAGCCACGTTGGCCTCGCTTTGGAGGATGGGAAATAGGTTTCCATTTGGAGTTGACCCTCCAGCACCAAAGTATCACAATATGGTAAAGAACCAACCAAAAGTTGGTATGGAAGACGTGAAGAAATACGTTAGAGTCAAGTCATAAGAACACTCATAAATAAGTTACCTGCAAGTGATTCCACAAAGCTCATTTTAGCTTTTTACTTCAGCCCTTTAGGATGACAGTTCCGAATACACCTTAGAAGTGACTCATTGAGTATTGATTTTTTTCTCCTTACCAACCCATACATTTTACAGGTGCTCATTACAGCCGGTTCTTGTTGGGAGATTAGCAGACAGGGGTGGCAGCAGTCTACAAACGGAACAGCCACCACACGTGTTCCTTAATCGAGTTAGCCATCAGGAAGGAACAAAGCCCCACATCTGTTTTGATTTACTTCTGTGTGGAAGGTTTCCTGATTTCTGTCCAGTTGTGTCTGGCTCAAGCCAACTAGGTTGCCCCTGTAGGCCAGTAATATTTGTTGCTATACTATCTTCATTTAACTCTTCAAATATCGCTTCAGCAATGTTTCCCAGACTGTGTGTGTGAAGATGCGTATAACAACACCTATGCCTGTGTGAGGACCACGGCGGCGCTGTGGAATTTACAGTATTGCGAGTTTGATGACCAGGAGGTAAGAGGGCCTCTGCCTCCCACCCGTGTGTCCACTGCCACTGCTTTGTTAGCTAGACTTGGTGACAGAAGAGCAATTCCAAGGATGCTCCCTAGGGAAGATGTGTTTCTTATCTGTACTTCCAATTAGGTTTCCTTCAGATAAGACAATAGAATTCCACAAGGCCGTACTTCCCATCTCTAACTGTGACCTTTCTGGATGGGGTTCTTCTCCACTCCCACCACGACCCAAACATACACTTGAGATGCCCACTTCACGTTTTCAAAATGCTACATGCCTGGTCTGTTTGCTTCCTGATAGTTTGGGGTGGAGGGTAAGACACCTCAGCTTCTATGGAGGTGAAAGGAATTGAGGCGTTGCCTAGAAAGCTTACTGGCAGCTACTTTGTTCAGAAACTTCTGTCCCCACCACAGCAGAGCCCAGTGCTGCTCAAGTAGGTTAGCAGTGGGGTCAAAGGCAGGACCAGGAACTCCATCCTTGGAAGAAGGTGGCTTTTAGCCAACAGGGATCAGTGTGGATTATCTGAAGGATCACATGGACGCCGGTCCCTTGTGGTTTCATGCTGTTCGTTGGTGTGCACCCACCTGCCCCATCTGGCAGCTCACGTCTTGCCATATGGAGCTGATGCTCATTGTGTTTCTCAGAAATTGACTTGCCTGCCATTTGTTTGTAGCCTCTGAGCACTTTGGACAGCAGGCGAGAGAGCTTCCCTCAGACTCAGTTCCTATTCCCTCCCCCATAACGTTTATCCATTGGTAACTACTTGTAAGTGATAGTCTGAGGGCAGTTACTTGAAGCCATTATCAGCAAAATTCACCTACCATCTTCCTAGCCTGTCACTTACCTCCAATTTGGAGAATAAAGTACAGATTAGGAGGAAAATTAGTGATATTAGACATGTCTGATGTTAGAAATAACAGTATTGTATCCTTTCCCAATTGGTGTTAGACGTCCCAAACTGCTTTTACGTCCCAAACTGCTTTTACAATGGAAAACTTAACGTTTGTGTAATACAGATTAGAGTACTTTCACATCTAGTCTCATTTGAATCTTCATAATTGTAAGGCAAAGATAAACCTTCAGATGTCAGCTCTCACTCAGTAACTTTGTCATTAAATCCAATTTCTGAAACCTTGCCATTTTTTAAATTTTTATTGATGGCTTAATAGTTTATGCCATTGTGGGGTTTTAGTTGTAAATTATTATTTGTCCGTCACCATATGGATGCATCCCTTCACCCCATATGCCCACCCCCTCACCCCCCTTTCCCTGGTGAGACCTTGCCATTTGAGGGTCCCCTGCCTTCTGTTCACTGCTTAATTACAGAAGGTAGTACGTTCCCCTGCCCCCTCCTGACTCTGCCTGAAGCACAGGGTGTGCTGGAGGCCCCTTTCCAGCATGTGGGTCTCAGACCCGAAGCAATTTAACCCCCAGAACAGATGCTCTGTTGTCTCGTATACACCCTCGGGCGCTCTGGGGATCTCGAGACCAGGTGATATTCTCCTGGGCCTTGGTCTTTTTCCACCTCCTCCCTTCCCATTTAGAAAGAATTCAAATGAGGAGTATTTCTTGGGATAAATCCCTTGCTCTTTTCTCTCCTCCATCTTTCCACTTCCTGTAGGTGTTTGTGGAGGTCTATAACCTGACTGCAGACCCAGACCAAATCACCAACATTGCAAAAAGCATAGACCCAGAGCTTTTAGGGAAGATGAACTATCGGCTGATGATGTTACAGTCCTGTTCTGGACCAACCTGTCGCACTCCAGGCGTGTTTGACCCCGGGTAAGTGTCCCTTCTCTTCAGTACTTTGCTAAGTTGTCTCCAGCAGCCATGCTGTTCTTGAGCAGAGGGAGCCTGATGGGGCCTTCTGCTTTGACCCGAGCTGTTTCTCCCCCCTCTGCTTTAGAGTGGGAATGCTGAGTCTTTGCACCAGTCTGGTGTGCGGGGAAACGAGCAGTTGGAAACCTTGGCTCTCTGGGGCTCTGGTGCTTTGGCTGGAGGTGCGGCCTGCTCCCCACCTTGCAGGCTCCTCTTCCTCCCCTTCCTGGCTGTGACTCTTGTCACTGTACTACTGGATTGCACTGGGGACACCTGGGACTTCTTTAAAGTAACCAACCAAGTGCTTCCCTGTCCCCAGCACTTCCGAGAGCACGTGTTCATTTCATTTCTCAGAAACCCTAGTTATAGAAACATGAGTGCTTGCCAGTCAATTTACTATAATAAACACACAGTGAAATGGAAGGTATAAACTCTCAAATGTTGAAACATACAAGCCCACTGCAGTACATGAAGGGAGAAAAGATGTTTTAACAATGGCCTACTGAGTCGGCTCATTCCTCTTCAACAGGAACTTTGCACCAGTGGCACTGGGCCCGGCACACGGGCACTGGAGCTGCCTATGCAAGAAGCCTGTCATTTTTGCTTGAAGATTATGAAATTAAAAATCAAACTTTCACTGAGAAAGGATTATTTCAGGTCTTATACTCTATAAGAGAGAGGGGAGAATGATGTCCTAAGCTCATGGAGGATAATAATTATTTAGCCATCTTCATGTGAAATGATATCTTCAGTCCAAATTAGAGAGGAATGTAAGTGAATGCGTAGAGAAACTGGATTATAGACTGTTTATTAAAGAAATGTAAATAGCCTAGATAGAGCCAAAGAGACATGGATGCCAGCAAAGTAAAACTAGGTAACAATATAAAAACACGATATTTATCATAATTTTATATCAGTTAAGCAAAATAACTTTTTTTATATGGATAGTCCTGTTAATAGCCAGACCTGGTGGTCTAGTGGTTAAGATTTGCAGCTCTCATCGCCATGGCCCGGGTTCATGTCCCATGCAGAAAACCACCCCACGGTCTGTCAGTTGTCATACTTTGGCAGCTGTGATGCTGAAAGCTAGGCCACTGGTATTTTAAATCCCAACAGGGTCACCCCTGGTGGACAGGTTTCAGTGGAGCTTACAGACTAGACAGACTAGGAAGAAGGACCTGGCCACCCACTTCCAAAAAATTGGCCATGAAAACCCTGTGAATAGCAGAGAGCATTGTCTGATAGAGCGCCGGAAGGTGAGAGGATGGCGCAAAGAAGACTGGGCGGGGCTCCGCTCTGCTGTGCACAGGGGCGCTAGGAGTCGGAATTAACCACAAAAATCCTATTAATGCAATAATTGGTCAGGCATTCTGACCGATTGCCTAGCTTTTTGGTCTTTCCTCCAGGTTAGTGAAATGGATCCTCGCTTGATGCCAGTTCCTTGAAATAGGAAGGTCAGTCTCTGAGATAAAAGCAGAAGACTTCTAGTTGATAAGTGCTGATTTTGCAGTTTCCAACAACTACTTTGCTCGGAATGTTTTATGAAACCAAATAAAGTTAGGTGTCTGTTGCAGTCTCTGGCTTACTCTCAGAACTTAAAGCCAACACATCTCATTAAATCTTGAGCCGGAGGGTCAAGGGACTTGGACCTCTCGGACTATGACGTCCCTGACACACTGCGGCTCGAGCACAGGCCTGCTGTGCCGGCATCCAGTTGGCCGATGCAAGGCACGTGCAGCAGCTCCCTTGTTTCTTCTGAGCATCTCTCCTTGAGTGTTAGACTCAACCGTAGAATTTCCATGCAGCTCTCAAAGCCAGAACAGGTAAATTTCAGATGACGAGCTAGAGCTTGGAGTAGTGATTTGCACCAGGGTCAGCCTGTTAGGAACTTCTACAACAAGATCCTCTGACTCCCAGGCAAGCTTCGTTTGTTTCACTGTCTTGCTCACATGCTGGAAGCTCATACCTAAGATTCTAGATGCTGGCTTTGCTGATGTTAGCTTGAGCTGTTTAAACTCCACCTGAGTTTCTGTTAAATTCCGTAGCCGTAGCTTCTTCTTTCCTGCCAAATATTTAGGCCGATAGAACCCTCTGAAATGGGGGTCAGCAGACTAGGTCCCACAGGCCCGATCCAGCCACCACCTGTGGGACCACAGCTCACACGTTCATTTACGTCGTGTCTGTGTCTACTTCTGCACTTCAGTGACAAAGCTGAGGAGTTAGGACAGAGACCGTATGACCCACAAACCCTAAAATATTTATTATCTGGCTCTTTATAGAAAAAGTTGGCCAGCCCCTGCTCTAAAATAGTAAGAGTTAGTTTGTCTGAAAGTTAGCAGATAAAAGTAAATACAGTGTTATTTCTAGCCTGCACATGTAAAATCTCTCTCCAGCCAATCTGTCTGCTTTGCCTCTGCCAAGTCTCAACTCCAGTTACCATTCAGCATTCACTCTGACTTTCCCTTGGGTGGTAAATTATTTTATGTGCCAGACATTTCACATGAATTTCCTTACTATTTGATTGGTGGCCAGAGAGGTTAGTGACTTACCTAAGTTCATAATGAGCGAGATTCAAACTCTTGTCTCATGTGCACACCTGTGCTATTACCTGCCACAGCCTGTGTGTCTCAAGTACAAAAGAAGAAAGGGCTTTGAAACTGCTGGTAGAGCTTTCACAGCAAGGGCTCTTCCATTAGGCTGTTATATCTTAGGGATCACTGCTTCTCCCCCAAAAAACGAAGCAGCTCAAATCCTGCCTCCTCCTAACGCCTTTCAAAACTAACCTTACTTCTGTTTCTTCTCTCCTCTCCACTTTTACTGCATTGTTTAGTGCTTGCTGACTTATGATGGAAATGCTCTTAATTATTAAGTACTGTTTTCTACTACAAACTTTGCCACTACATTCCCTTCTGATGATTTAATTGTTCCTTTTATATCCCTTCCTGGTATCCTTAAGTCCACTTAACTATTCTGCATAAAGTACTCAGTGGCCAACTAGAGTGAATGTGACATCCTTTTTTTCCTCCCCAGATATAGGTTTGACCCTCGTCTTATGTTCAACAATCATGGCAGTGTCAGGACTCGAAGGTTTTCAAAACATCCTCTGTAGCGACCTCTGCAGTGGATCCCTGCACGCCTCTTTCTGGTGAAGTGATTGTAGTAGGTGTCTGTAGCTAGTCTTCAAGACCACGCCTGGACGAGTTTCTGGACTGGCTTTGTTTTAAGTCCTGTTTGAAAAAGCAACCCAACCAGCTGACTTCCTTGTGCAACCTGTTAAGCTGTGAACTCTGCCCATTATGTCAGGAGTGGCTGTCCCTAGTCCTTTCACTTGGCTGATAACGAACACCCCTGAGGTCTTTGTTCTCACCATAACCTTTCTCTCTCTCCTGGGGCTACAGTTCTTCATTATTCCCCATGCGGTCAAAGTCTGAATTTGTAAATCCATTCAGATAAATGGCAATAGTTTAGGGGGAAAAATGTTTTTGATATATAGCTTGACCTAAAATCAAAGGACCTGCATAGCATTTCAGATTGAGCACCTCACTGTCAAAAACTAACATCACGTGGCTTGAAGAATAACCATCAGAGCTGAATCATCTGATTAAGAACAAGTACCATTGTTTTTAGATGAGTAGAAATATATTGTTTATAATATCCATCACAATGTGATAAGGTCACAGATTCAAAACATGTCAGCCACGCTCTGTTCATTTTTTGGAATTCTGGGCTGGTGCGACACTGAAATAGGACAGTAAGCTTTTGGGAAAGGCTAATTCCAGGTGGTTATTGAAGGTGATAGCCACCTACTTTCTGGTGGCTGCTACCCACACGGAGTGCCAGTTACCACCGGGTGTATCAAGGGAAGGTCCCTCCGTACTGTCCCCTCTGAGATCTGAAAAGTAAAGCTGCTCGGGTGTCTCCAGAGAAGAGGAACTTCCCAGGGTTGGTGAGGGCTGCGTTTCCCCAGGGCCTCCTGTAGATGGGGCTCTTGGGTTGGCAGGTAGAAGGGCTGTGGTTGGGGTGTGTGCCTGTCCGGCAGGGAGCGTGGGTTTCAGTCCCACGTGAGGTGCTGTCTGACTCACTCTGCGTTTTGCTGACATTCTATTCATTTGTTATAAGATGTAAAACTTTCTTACAGTTGATACAAAGTACCAACTCCCTTACCTCACCTTCTTCCCTTTTGGATAGGTTCTTCCTGAGTTTTTTAGAGACCTGTATAATTTGGGCCCCATTCACTTATTCCCCTGCCAAAACCGACTTTGAGGTTTCTTCACTGTTCAGAACACCTACATTTTTGTGTGTTTTGGCTCAGAAACCAATCCTGTTTGCACTGTTTCCTTCTCAGGAAGCTAATCGGTGGGACGGCAGAGGAGGAGCAGCTGTGGCTGAGAACCTGTTCAGCCCAGGCAGGAGTGACGGCAGCTCTGTTGAAGGCCTTAGGCTGAGCTGTAAGCACTTTGTAGGAGGCGGCCAGAGCGCCTTTTCTATCAGAATTCCAGAGCGCCATGATGGGTTAACAGCCATTGGGTTTATTCCTTCACCTCAGGCAACCCCAGTAACTGCGGTGGTATTTAGACGTGAGACAGGCAAGAGATGAAAACCTCTGCTTGTGAATGTTTTAGAGAAAGAAATTCTAAAAATTTCAAACTACCATGTTGAGTATGGGTTACAGCTTTATTCTACACTTTGATTCTTAACATTAGTCAGTCAACTTCCACATTAATGAAAGTTGACCGTAGTCATTCCCAAATAAAAAGAAACCAACTGTTACCAGGTCTTGTGATGTCATATTATTCACTTTTGTGATGCTGGTTCCTGAAAGCAGGTGAAGTCATGAGAGTGACACGTCAGCTGCTGATAGTGTCCCTGCCACACTGCTCTTAGGTTTGGCGGACTTGTTTGGGTGGTGGGGTGCAGTGTGGCCTCTCTGTGTCCTCTACTCTTAGCTGGTACATTTCCTACCAAACTTGTGAATGGCCTTTAAAACTTGGACTTTTTCTCTTGGACTGGCTTCATTCTGGATCTGTGCTGAAATCATCTTTCATAAAGAGGCCTCAGTTTTTAGCCTAGCAGACTACAAAATGCACTGAACTTTTCAGAATGTATGAGGGACCCACAGCAAGAGGCTTGCCTTATTTCTGTCTAACTGTACTGATCTGAATTTTGATTATTTTCCCTTCTAAGAAGGCCAGGTCCATATCTCTTGGTGCCCTTCAGAGTAGAAAACTGTATAACCATTAGGAATGAACACGCTATAGGAATGAATAGAGATTTTGCCTTATAAGATTTCCTATTACAAAGCTCTTTCTCAAATACAGTGACAAAATAGAGAACACCTGTTGAGCATCTTTGAATTTGACCAATGGTGCTGTTGCAATATACATTTTAATTGACAACACTAGGGTTTTTGTACAAAATAGTAATGATAGCCATGGAAGTTATACCTTAATCTGTGAGAAATGTTCTTAAATTTATTTTTAAGTGTCTAAATTAAGGATTAGTGCTTTTTTGACAAAAGAAGATGAATTGTTCCAGGATGCTTATTAAGAGAAAGCAAAGGGTATTTCAACTGACCCATCAGTGGAATTAGATGGGAACGTTTGGGTTCTTTGGTTTCACCACCACTTAGGTCCCACCGAACGTTGTGAATTCCTGTGTTTGCATCATCTGTTCCTCGAAGTTATTCTGCCCTGGCTCTGTGTCATCTCAGTCATTTGACTTAGAAAGTGCCCTTCAAAGGACCCTGTTCACTGCTGCACTTTTCAACGAATTAAAATTTATTTCTGTTCTAGTGGGAATGTGTCCTTTGTTTTAGTTCACACGTAGTAATTTTGACGAGATGCTTTTTTTCCGTGATGCTGCTTCACATTTTAATCACTCACTAGTACTGGAGACGGGCCGTTTCCTCATTGGGTGCTATAATCTCTTCCTGGAAAGCTTTTCTACTTATGGTCCCTCCTGACTGGTAGCCATGAAGGAGCACCACCTGGAAAACCCTTCCCGAGGAATCTTGATGCGTTCACAGCGTTGGAGGAAAAACATCTTACCTTGGCCGGCTTTGAATTAGACAAACTAAGCTCACCTTTGAAGGTGCTTTGCTTTGATGTCCAGTCATGTGATCCATTGCCCTAGATAACATGTGAGGCTTGTAGGCCCTGTGGTCTCTGTCACAATGTCTTAACTCTGCTGTTGTAGCAGCACGAAAGTAGCCCTAGTCAATACTTGTGTGAATCTGAGTGGCTGTGTTCCAACAAAACTTTTACAAAAACAGGCCAGGATTTGCCAACCCCAGACCTAGTAGGTTGCCTCATAGCTCATAAATTATGAAGACCAAGTAGAAAAACAAGATGTTAGAGGACAATCATTAAGTTGTCAAATTACTATCAGAAAAACAGGTATTTGGGGTGTATCACCATGTCAAGCCATGGACAAGAAAGAGGAGAATGTTTATTTGCATAGACTTAAAATGAGAGTAACTACAGACTCTACCAGATCCATTTTTGTAACTTAACCCACCTATTCCCACTGAGACTGTGCCCTGCCCTGTAGAACCAAATTGCTTACAGAATTAGTCTTTGTTTCTTCTTTCTCTACCAACAATGGGTTTAAAGGGCTGGACATATGTGTACCTTGAAGTCTGTTGAGGCAAGAGCAGACAACTAGGGAATCCAAAGGCAACAAGCTGAAAGCACCTCTACTGATGGCCTAGGAGTTACTATATAGTAAGAAGATTTAGACAAGAACATGGAGCTTGCTCCTCGAGTACCGTCAAGTAGATTAGTAGTTCTAAATCTGAGTCTTTGTGAGGAAGCTTTCATGAGCACCTTCTGCCAGTGAGACCTGAGATCAGTATGTATCCTCCTAACCTGCAGTTCTGACTGATGCTCCTCAAAGGGGAGGATACAAAGGATGCTTGTAATTAGAATTTATTGTGATAGAAACAGCTCTGCAGGCTAGGTTTTTTCTTCAGCTTAATTTACCCAAGCTCACAAAGCTAATTAGTTAAAGAGTCAGGATTTCAAAGAAGATGTGGCTTCAAAGCTGTCTTTTCTATTAAATTCTGCTATCTCTGTGATCCAAGAAGGATTTTTCCCTCCCTCATTGTTTATCTGTGTGCCTACTCTGCCTGGCAGTGAGTTTGGTTATGAAAGGGAATTATTCTATTCCTGATCTCCCAAACATTATATAGATTGAAAAGAGAACTTAAGGAAAAAACTTCCAACCAAGAATACTCTGCCTGGCAAGGTTATCATTCAGAATTGGAGAGGGAAGAGGTTTCCAGACAAGCAAAAGCCAAAAGAGTTCATCACCACTAGCCTTACAAGAAATGTTAAAGGGACTTACTTAAGAAAGGATGCTAACTAGTAACAAGACATATAAAAGTATAAATCTCACTAGTAAAGGTAAATATTTAGTAAAGGTAGTGGATTAATCATTTATAAAGCTAGTATGAAGGTTAAAAGGCAAAAGTAGTAAACCTAACTATAACTACAATAATTATATAGGGGACACACAGGTAGAAGATTCAAAATGTGACATCAAAAACAAAGAGGGGCCAGCCCCATGGCTGAGTGGTTAAAGTTCCGTGCGCTCCACTTCAGTGGCCCGGGTTCTCTGGTTCAGAGAGAACCATGCTGTGGCAGTGATCCACATACAAAATAGGGGTAGATTGGCACAGACGTTAGCTCAGGGCTAATCTTCCTCAAGTGAAACAAGACTTGGCAACAGATGTTAGCTCAGGGCAAATCTTCCTCACAAAAAAAAAAAAAAAAAAACAAACACCTAAGAAGGGGGACCGGGGGAGGAGGCTAAAAATATAGAAGTTTAGAATGCATTCAAATTTAAGTTACCAACTTAAAAACAGACTGTTATAAATACAAGTTGTATGTGAGCCTCATGGTAACCACAAAGCAAAAACCTATAGAAGATACACAAAAGAGAGAAAAAGGAATCTAAGTACCACTAAAGCAAGTCATCAAACCACAAAGGAAAAGAGCAAGAGAAGAAAGGGACAGAGGAACTACAAAACAGCCAGAAAACACCAAAATGGCAATAAGTCCCTATCTATCAATAATTACTTTAAATGTAAATGGACTAAATTCTCCCATCAAAAGCCATAGAGTGGCTGAATGGATAAAAAACAAGACCCATCTATATGCTGCCTACCAGAGACTCACTTCAGATGTAAGAAGACTCACAGACTGAAAATGAAGGGATGGAAAAAGATATTCCATGCAAATGGAAACCAAAAGAAAGCTGGGATAGTGACACTTATATCAGACAAAATAGACGTTAAAACAAAGACTGTAACGAGACAAGGGCATTACACAGTGATAAAGGGGTCAATCCAACAAGAGGATGTAACATTTGTATTCATTCACCCAACACAGGAGCACCTAAATATATAAAGCGTATATTAACAGACCAAAAAAGAAAAAGAAAAGAGAACTTGTCCCTGATACCTGTATTTACAAGGAAAGGAAAGTTTTGGACTCAGAAGGGGAGGTGCCACGACCATTCAAGTGGCTCCTTGTCCCACTCCACAGCATGGCTATGGAAAAGAAGTCAAAACAAGAGTTCCTCTCTTTACACCTGATTTAACTATTTCCAGCATGGCTGTGGTAAGCCGGTCCAAGATGGCTCCTAATGATCCTGTGTAGTCCCCTCCCACAATGCATCACGGTTGGTCCATGCAACCAGTAGGATAGGGCATACGTGATGGTGTGTGACTTCCACAGCCAGATCATAAAAGACACAGCCACTTCCATCTTGCTCTCTCTCGGATTACTCTGGGGGAAACTTGCTGCCATATCATGAAGACACCCAAGCAGCCCTTATGTGAGGTTTCCATGGTGAGGATCTTAGGCTTCCTGCAAATGAGCGGCCCCAACCTGCCAGCCATGTGAGTGAGCCATCTCGGAAGCAGATCCTCTGGCCCATCAAGACTTCAGATGACTGCAGCCCCAGCCAACACCTTAATTTCATCCTGAGAGACCCCCCCCCCCAAGCCAGAACCGTCCAGCTAAGCTGCTCCCCAACTCCTGACCCACAGAGACCATGTGATATGTTTAATGTTGTTTTAATCTGCTGATTTTGGAGTGATTTGTTAGGCAGCAATATTCGACTAATGTAATGACCAAAGCTGCTTTACCAAGAGAGAAACCGGGGAGAGCCTTTTGCCAAAACCTATCCAACTGTAGGTACCCAGAACAGGGCAAAGCTTCTAGCCGTAGAAGCTCAGCTTATCTAAGGGATAAAAGTCTTATGTACGTTACATACTTGAAGAGTATAAATAAACACTGGTTCCCAGCTATTGTTACTAAAACCAAGTATAAGCTTCTTTGTTGGAATGGTTGCTAAAATGTCGTCCTCAGCACATGTTGGAAAATATTTTAATGGACTCTCTTGGCTGGCAGGCTCCAGTCACAGATCCAAGTCTTCTCCCTGGTAGGTCTCCATAACTCACAAAAGCTGGTGTGGGGGAGAGCACAGCGCAGGGGTGGAGCAGCTCTTCAGCAGCTGCAGTGTGTTAAGATTCTGGCTTGGTTTCCGAGGCACCTGTTGTCCAAATCAAGATCATCATTTCCTACTCCCTTGCCTCGTCCCAATGCTAGGAAAGTAGCTCAGAAGCGCAACTGATTCTGTTCCTGCTTAAGTTCCTAAGAAAGCGGCTCGTTTGTGTGCTTTTCTTCCCCAGTTCCATCTCCCAGCACCTCCCAGATTAGGCACGCAGCAACTTTATTAGGCCTGAGATCAGCATGACAAACTGGATTCTTTCAGCGGTCTGGAATGAGTGACAGCTAACTCTGAGTCACCTTTCAGGGCAGACCTCAGCCTCGGACTGTGCTTTATGGATGCCCCCACTGAAGATGAAGCCCAGGTGCCGAGTCTGGTCCTCTGCACAGCAGGGCAAGACAAAAACCAGGGGCCTCAGTCATCCTGCCCCTTTCTTCTTCCTGTAAGGCCACAGAAGGCCCCAGTTAAGAGTTCAGGGGTGAACACTCACTGCATGAGAGGCAGGAAGCTGTAGGTTACAGTCTGCCTGTAGAGGAGCCCCTTCCTATTTCAAAGCTGCCCAAGTGGCTGTTTCCAGACATGTCTATGAAATGTTTAGTCCCACACATGCTGTGCCCTGCAGCTGGGAGAAATATAAAGTGAGCTTGAGACGGTCCAGTCCCCAAGATTACTATGTGGGGCGGGGGTGGGATTCACACGCCAACAACACTGACTAGAAACAAGAGAGAAGGCCCGCAGACTGCACCCACGTGTGGCCCTCCAGTCTGGATGTCTCAGCATCACTGTCTCCTTGCAGCAACAGGACAGCACGGGCACCCCTAGTCCCAGCTGCTCTGAGCATTTTGGCTCGAACTCATCAGAGAAGACAACGCTCTGCCACTATATTTATGGGGAACACAAGGGAAAGCACTGAATGTGGATGTCTTGGTCTATTTGCCCTAGAATCTTGAGTGTTTTGCTTGTAATTCCATTCCTTCCCTAAGCCTGAGTTTAAAAAACAAAAACAAAAAATGTTTCTGTTTGGGAAAATGTCCCTCTTGGAAACTGCATCCTCGGTGATGCTTCTTAGATGACTTTTCGTGACAACATGAGAGGTAAGCATCTCGGCCGGATGGTGAAGCAGCCATAGCACCACTACAGGAACAAGCACTGGGAAAAGAACACCGCCTGACACTACGTCGGCTGAATGGTGCACAAAGTACCCTCACCTTCACTCCTATTCAGTCCTTGCGTCAGCCCCGGGAGGTAAGCAAACAGGCGACGCCCTCTCCACTTGACAGGGAAAAAAACTGGGCTTGATCCAGAGCAATTATTGTAAATTTTAACTCTGCCTTTGCCAAAGATGAACTCTTAACCTAGGGAGAATTATTTAGCCCTAGTTAAACTTTTTTTCATAACAGAGGAAAAACAGTAAGAGCGACGTTGACGTCACGTGCTGCCCAAAGACAGACCTCAGAAACCAGTCCTACCGTGTAGGAAATTCTCATGTGAGGTAAGTTATGAATTCTGCTAGGTAACTCCTACTCATCCGTAAGATCTCAGCCCTAAATCACTTCCCTCAAGGAAACCTTCTCTAACCTCCTAATCAACTCTCAGAGCACTCTGTACTTTCTCTTCATGACACTTGGCAATTTGCATTGCACGTGGACTCTGGTTTCCATGAAGATGGGGACCACGATGTTCTTTCTCACCATAACCTACCCAGGACCTAACATCCTCGGGCGACTTATAAATATTTGTTGGATGAACAAAATTAAAACACTTGGTGTTCTACTCAAGTTTCTTTTTGTGCAAAGAACAGAACAAACATAAGTGAAAGGTTAAGAAAAAAAGGATGGTTATGAGAATACAGATATCACAGAACCTGACAGTAAACCAGATACACTCATCCCTCAAATATGATTACAGTTAGTTCCAAGTTGTTGGTTGGGAGGGAAAGAAAGAAAGGGAGGGAGGGAGGGAGGCAGGTGAGAAGGATGGGGGAAGGAAGGGAGGGAGGGAGGGAGGAAGGAAAGAAAACAAGCAAGCATAATCATAATCCTCATTTTAATAAGCATAAACCCTGCTGTATTTCCAATAATATGACAGTAAGTTTAAATGTTGTTTGAATATTTTAATCACATGCATGAGAGTTACATACTGCAGATAACTGTAAACTGAGGGAACCAAGAAGTTGGTAGCAGCAGCAACATCAGCACTTGTCTTTGGCAAACTTCTCAGAAACCAGGCAAAATTAGGACTGTGTAGAACTCACCATTTTTTTGCACAAAATAACAGTAGTTTTTAAGGAAATTTATTTGAATGCAAAGACCTAAAATATGAACATATCAAGTATATCTGTAGCATCTGTAGTGATGTCACTTCTCCTGTTCCTGATGTTGGTCATTTACGTCGTCTTTCTTGCCTGATCAGTCTGGTTAGAGGATTATCATCTCAAAGAACCACGTTTTGGTTTCATTGATTTTGTTTGTTTTCTATTTCATTAATTGCTACTTTTCATTACTTCCTTTCTTTGCTTACTTTGGATTTGCTTTTCTTTTTCTAGTTTCTTAAAGTGGAAGCTGATGTCACTCATTTAAGCCGTCTTCTTTCCGAATAGGCATTTAGTGCTACAAATTTCCCTCTTTCTACTCTTGATCCCATGGTAGAAACAGGCTCGAGTACAGAACTCATGTGAACAAAGATAATTCTCTGAGGGAAGAGGGTACCATGAGGTGTCCAACAGCTGAAAAATATCCAGCAGGTTTTGAATTTACTTTCTCCTTCTTCCAAAGGCCACGTGGCCTCTCCTCTCTGCTTCCCCCTGCTCCATTCTCCTGCTTTCTCTGCAGTCTCTCTCTGCCCCTGATACAAGGCCCAGTGGTGGGCTCAGCCCCCAGGTCTATGAGTACCCATCACTGACTAACTAGAATTCCCTTGTTTATTTAAAACTTTGAGGAAGTCTAATTGATCAATGGCCTTGTGTCAGATCAAAGGACCTGATCCAATTAGCCGTGGTCAGGGGCACAGGGTCATACTATATACAGAATTGTCCTTTCCAGGGCTAAAGGAGGCAGGTCAGGGAGCCTCTTTGCAGGTTAGCCATTACTCTCAACATGGAAGTAATTTATTTTAAAAAAAGAAAGAGAGAGACACAGGTACAACCGTGCACATGATTGTCTCCTTTTAGCCTCTGAAATACTCTGTACAGCTCTAAGATTTGCAATTAGTATTTGAAAAAATATGGGGTGCTTGTTAAAATGGCAGATTCTCAGGGCCCACTGCTAGAGATTCTGATTTAGTAGCTTTGGGGTGGGATGCAGAAAAAGCTGCCTTTTAAAAATCAGCACCTCCAGTAGTTCTGGAAGCAGTCCATGAAGAAACAGTGTGGCACCTCATTGTCCTGAAATCTCTTCCAACAGATCCTAAACACTGCCCTTTCCCCAATGCCAGCTTCAGAACAAATAACTTTTCCCAAGACCTACCCTGCCTCTCCTCAATTGCCTTACTTGTAAAAGAACAAAATTTTAAAAAGCAAACTGGGGGGAGGGGCTAAGAAAGGAACACAGGGGACAGGAGCATCCTTCCTGGCTCACCTGCACCCCCTACACGCCAGCTGGTGATCTTCCTTCCCCAGACACACATTTCCCTTATCTGAAGGCTGAAACCCACGTTCCTCAATTTCTATGGCTGCCCTTATATTCTCAGATAAGGGTCTCCATGCTCAATTTTACCCCAACGTCACTGACTCTACGTTTTCTTTGAGGGATCACACATGCAAGAAAAAACATTTGAAATGTTTGCCATTTTGAAAAGAATCTGAAGACACCATTTATAGTTTAGAGTGAAAGATGTGATGTTAAGCTGTCGCCTCCCCGCCTGCAACGGTAATAATTCACAGATTCTAAGTTTAGGGAAGACACTGCAGTTTGCTGCTCCAGAATTCCCAGAATTTAAGCAAATTTTATTGCACTTGAAAATCAGAAAGCCGTCTAGAGCAGAGCCCCCTAGAACTCCACTTCAGAGAAAAGGAACCGCACAGGGTTTAATTAATCCCAGGTGTCCACACAGGGTGTCGAATGTGAGGGGACGATGCAAAGCTGGACACACAGCCAGATCTGTGCGCTAAAGGGCATTAAAGGTAAGACTCCTTGTTCAGAAAGATAAACTATCCTGGTTAAAGTAACTCCCTCCCAAGAACAAAGCCAAAACCCCAACTTCTTTTGAAGTTTACAAAGAGCCCTGATGTTTTGCTGTTTGTGTATAAACATTTAAAAATTCCAACACTCACATTTCTCGGAAACGGGAAGGAGAGAGGAGCTTTCTGGCGTCAGCCGCTGCCGAGCGCTACCTCCGCCCACCGGGAGTCACAACTGTCCAAGGAAACTGTGATTTAAGATCAACAGGGTCTGCCCTCCACCCTGCCATTCTCACCCTGTAGAATTAAAGGGAAAGATTTGCCAAAAACCAAAACAAAATGAAACCAACAATCACCAACCAAAAAACCCCCAAACCCTGCAGATGGAATTAATGCATTTCACCTGAAAGCTGTTATTTAACACTGCCCACTCCCCCACCCCCATTTCCCCCCTAAGCCTCATACAAAGCCAATTCCTTGCCCACTTAAGCGAGTAGTGATTCACACCAGAGAAGTGTGCACCTTAAAGACTTGAATGTGTAGCGTCCTGTGCTCCTTTGGAGAGGATCGTGGGGAGCGAGGAGTAAAACTCCAGCCTTCCTGAGTATTCGGTGGCTCCTCTGGACTTGGATTTCTCCCCAAGGCTGTTCTTCTGGAGGTTCTGGGCAGTTCTCACTAACCGCAGGGGGAACACCCGCTTTGGTTCCCTGCCCGTCA
Source organism: Tapirus indicus (assembly GCA_031878705.1). Lineage (NCBI taxonomy): Eukaryota > Metazoa > Chordata > Mammalia > Perissodactyla > Tapiridae > Tapirus > Tapirus indicus. The sequence goes on along the minus strand of CM062918.1, from coordinate 149,407,015 downwards.
GTCTCTCGCACGCAACAGAAGCTGCGGATGAACACACGGGCAGGTGTTCACTCCGTGTAACTTAGCATAATCACTTAAACGAGATGCTAATGAACAGAAACACGGATGAAAAAGCACCGACATCAAAGCGGTCCTTTCATTTCCCACAAATCGCAACTGCACCAAAAGAGGCCTCTGGGAGACGAACTGCCCGTGAGGGCCACCGAACAGGCTTGGAACAGGCCGTTCAACTGAAAAGCTGGACAGAGCTTAGGGGCAAAGACCACGGAAGGCAACCCCTCTCCCACGCTCACGGAGGGAACACAGGCAGGCTCCTGGCCTCAGGGCGTTGTTTCCTCCTCCGTAAATGGGCATGAGGGGGAGAAAATGAGTTAAGGCGTATTAAGCTTTTTAGAACAATGCCTGGCACATGGTACGCCCTTTGTTTAAATTTGCTATTATAGTATACAGACTTTCCCTCTTCTCTCAAAACACAAAACACCTAATTAGGATCATCTAACAGTCCCAGATGCAGTACACAGTTCTTCAGAACTGATTCTGCACCATAAGAATACTTATTTAAACAAGTTATCAATTGGTGACAAATTCTGAACAGAAGCCTGGGGCAGGAAGCTAATTCCCTTTAAGAGATAAAATCCCAAAACCTCCTCCTGCACCTTGGGTAGAAATGGAGGCTGAACTCCCAAACTAGAGTCCTCTGGAGAGTTCAGTGCAAAGGGAGCGCTACATGGAGCCATCCTTTTCTACCGTCCTAGTTTCACTTATAAAGCAGCTGTCAGTCATCAATGCCACCGCCCGCTCACGAGTGGGGTAGCCTTGCTATTCCACCAGCACCTCTAGGGGGCAGCTCAGCAGCGAAGACCTTGCCTCAAGCAGGTCGGAGACCAGAGAGGAGAGGGCAGAAGGACACCCAGGGTGTGAACCCAGTCACCACGGCTGACCACCAAACACTCCCCACCCCGTGGGAGAGTCACGGTGACGGAAAAGTACAAACACTTCCATATTGAAAGTGGTCAGTTTCAAGGAAGGGAGACCTCAGGGAACAGGGCAGGCGGAGGGAGAGGATTTCTAAGGAACTGACCAAGTTCTATTTGTAGTGCTCACAGGGCATCCACTTTATGGGAATTCTTTAAACTGTTCACATGCTCTATATACTTTTGAATGTATGTGCATTTAAAATTGTTTTAGAAATGTGTTACACGGGCAGACACTCACCTAGGGTTATGTTCCCCAGAGGACACAGCAAGGAAGAATAACACTTGGGAGAACAACTGTGCCCCACTGAAACCTAGTGAAAGCTGTCGCAGTTCCGGCAGAAGCAGCTCACCCCACTGCCGTGACTCTTCCATCTGGCGTATTCTCATAAATAAAAACACACAAACATCCACTAACAACTTCAACTTTTAATAATGGAAACAATTTGCCATTCCAGAAACAATTTTAGGGAAGAAAAATCTCCCCTATAAAAATAAACACTCATTGAAATTATAAATATTATAACTTTTTACTTCTGCGATTTAAAATGCTCCCCTGCAATACTACCCCTTCATTCAACACCGTTCCTGTACCATCACATATTGAAGAGAAGACAGTATTACAGCAAAGCTTAATTTAACATAAGAATTTGTACAATGATTTTTAAAAATCTTTGGCCTCGGTGGCCTCTCCTCTTTTACACATTAAAAACGCTACTGCAGTAACCAGTGTTTGGGAGAGAACATCAGTCTGCAGAGAACCATGTACTGACAGAATTTCAATACAGCAAGGTTTCCAAATTGCAACTTGTAGTGCACACGACAGTGAGCGAGGTTCTGGATAATACAGATGAGGATGCCTATTGCAGACAATCTACTTCAAGTAAAAAAAAAAAAATTCACAGATACCCATCAGCTGCTACTTTAGGTTCTAACAGTGTCTTCATCCGAGAAACAAATGCTTCACAAAATACAAGCTTCCTGGAACGGGTAATTAAGAGACCAGGTGGTTGATGACAGTATACTCAAAACCAAGCCACAGGCTGAAGAGTAAAACCAGGATAAAAGTCATGACGGCATTCCCTGAACAATGAAGGTAAAGTGTTGGATGACAATGTCACTAAAACCTATTCAAAGCACTAAAAAGAAGTTACATGCAAAATTAAACAAGATGTGCCATACATATTTTATAGCTAGTTCTACTTTTTTTTTCTCCAACTTTCCTTAAAAAGTTCAGAAGGATGTGATTGTCTCCGTAATGTGTGTGGCACAGCACGACCGCCACGTCCCTCTGCCTCCCACAGGACGGGTCTTCTCTGAAGAGTCAGAAGGGCCACCAAGAGGAGGCAGAAATGCAATAAAAGGCACAGTTCACTTAAGAGGCAAAGAACTGAAGCACCTCGGAATTTCAAAAAGAATCCATTAGGTGTCACCAAAGTGTTAACAATTCCTTGGGAATTTATAAACAAACAAAAAATATCCTAGGCTAAAAAGACACAGTAAGGCCCCTCTAGAACCACAGCACACCTTTCCCGTTGTTTTCAGATTAACTGCTGCATAAAATGAGGTTATTTAACCTGCTTTAGGAAGGCTCCTATTGCACGTGCGTTTCTTTGGTTGACAGGAACATGCACTTCTGATAAAGCGTCTCCATGAGGAACCCCTCTGCGTGGTCAGCGGGGGTGGACTTCCCTCCCTTTCTCACTGCCCAGGGGACCTGCTGGTCCTGGGTCTTTAATCCATGTCCCTATTCTACATTATGAAAGAAGACTTCAATGAATAGGAGAAAGGGAGAAGGAAAAGGAGGGAGACGGAAGGAGGAAGAAGGAAGGGGAAGGAAAAAGAAGGAAAGGAGGGGGTGATTGTCAGGAAGTGTGCTGTGTGCTCTTTACTTGGTGAATCTCCCCGCTAAGCATCGGGGAAAACAGCTGCCCCCGCCCAAACTCCTTCTCAGCTTTGAAAACAACCTGGGGAAAACTAAAACTTCACAGGAGTTAGTGGATGTCACTGCTCCAGCGGCCCAGAGAAGCTGCCCCAATCAGACCTTCCACTCTGAGAAGCAGGATCCAGGCTGGGGCCCCAAGGGGCCAGCTCCAGCTGCGGGAGGCCCGTCCCCCTCGGTCTGGAGATCCCCCTCCTGAGTGCTCCACTGGGCTCTGGGTCAGCTGCAGAGTCAGCCCTCCTTTGAGTCTAGGTCCTACTTTCTTTGGTTCTGTGCTCACATTTTACTTACCAGGAAGACAAGCACTACTGCAAGGGGTTTGACATCTCAAAACTGGATGCTTTTTAACTCGTTCACAAGCAAATACACCTCTCTCCTCTACCATCAACTCGTCCCCCAAAACACCTGCCCTCGGAGCACCCCACCTCCACTCACGCCTTCTTCCAAACTTGCTCTTTACTTTCTTTGTCAAACTCCTCCAAAATCCTCCACAAAGCCCTCAAAGTTCTAGCTTCCTGTGCCTTTCAACTCACATGGACTGTTTGCTCTGACATTAAAAAAAACCAGACAGGTAGTTTCAATATAGGACAAGTATTCGGATAGATGCCTTGTTAAGCTTTTAAAAAATCGTTTGCACGTCCTTAAGCTCAACATCAACATCACATAATTAAAGAAACTAAAAGAAAATAAGAAAAAAAACAACCAGTAACCCAGAGTCCATGCTTCAAAGCACTCTAGAATGCTCCAGATGAGAACAGATTCACAGCTTGCCAAGAGGTAACACGCAGTGACGGAACAGAACGCGCTCGCAGAATCCCTTACAGAGGACGCCTAAGGCGCAGGACGCTATGTGACCGGGCTGGGAAACTACGTCTAGAGACAGACAGGGGAAGACCCTCAGCGTCACGGGGCAAGAGCACACAGCCCTCCGAGGAGAGACAGTCGCTGCTGGTCTGCGCACAGGGCCCGCGCCGCCGAGCGGCAGGGCCCGCGTGCTACCCGGGCTTCCGCACCTCGCTGAGGGCTGCTTCCAGCTTGTCTCTGTAGGCCGCGTAGCGCTTCTTCAGGCTCTGCAGCTGCTCGTCTTCTTCCTTGTCCAGGATACGCAAGAAATTCTGTAGTTCTGGAAGGCTGAAGGCTTCCCACTAGGAGAGAACACCGAAAAGAAAAACGCCGGGTGTTGAATCCTGCGTCAAGGCTCGGGGATGCTGACCAAGAGCACACGGAGGTGTGGCTGCCCTCCCTCCAGACTCACAGCCCAGTGTTGACAGGAGCTGAGCCCTGTCACCAGCCCTCCCTCCACTCCCACTCAGCTCACCTCCACTGCCCTTCTGCTCCCCCTTCCCACTGTTCTCCAAAATGGCTCTCCCCAAGGCCAAGGACCTCCATACCCCCAAGTCCATGAGACACGCCCACTCCTGATCTGACCCCCCAGCGGCATTAGAAACAATTCCACACCCCTCCACCCTAAAGCACTCTCTTCCCTCCCCTTGGAGTCATCACTGGTTGCCTTCTTTCTCACCTCCCACAATTTCATCACCTCCTAAATGGTTCTCCCATCAGCCTGTTCCTCCTCACCTCTACTGCACCCTCGCGCTACCCACCATCACCTCCTGCATCCCTGGGATCCCTCCTACCCAGCCTCCTCACTCCACTCCTAAACTCCCCAATCACTTCCCGAAAGGCCAGCCAGGATACTCTTTGTAAATGCAAATATGGTTATGACCCTCCCCTGGCTGAGAATCACTCAATGGCTCCCCTTGGTTGTTTCTGCTCAGTCTGAGAGACCGGAACCTCTCTTACGCTGTTCCCTTCCCTCACTACCCCAGTGGCTTCGCACACCCTCGACCCTCCTCCACTGTGCCTGGCAAACTCCGGCTCGACCTTCAAGTCTCAGCTTAAATGCCACTTTCTCTAAGAAGGCTTCCATGATTTCCTCCCCTCCCCGCCACCTAGGACTAAGTCTATTAGAAAGCTGTCTCTGAACACCGGTAACCCTGATCACAAAAGATTTTAAAGTTACTTTAATTACTTGCTCAGTGTCGCCCCGCCTACACTGCAGCCGTCTTACCCCTCACTGTCGGGGCTTCATCTCCCGCCTTTGAGGCTCTGAGTTCTGTTTCCCGAATGGCACCCGGTACTTGGCAGGCACAGAATAGATGTTTGTGGGGTTTTAAAAATTTTTTAATTAAAGCAGTAAATGTCAAGAAGGTATTTGGCATCACTTGGAGGCTTTTTCACACTCCTCATCCTCCCCGCCCAGAAGTGGGCCCTGGATCCCAGTTGAGCATCACTGCCCCGGCCAGGAGCAACTTCCGCTGGGGAATCCCCAGGGGCAGGGGGCAGGGGAAGCCTGGAGATAAGCCCATCCAGTGAATCGAGAGGAGCCAGAATAAAACCACCAAGTGGGCTCCATGACAGAAGGCTTCCGGTATTAAAGTTGGTTATTAAAGAAAATGAGAAACACAGAGTAGGAGAGCAAAATTTTCTACACTAGAATGTTCCATTAATTTAAAAAATTAACATTTTTCACATGTTTTCCAAAATAAAGACAATATAAACTATCACCCCTCTCCCACTCCCTGAAAGCTATGGAAAGTTTCTTCCCTCAATTCGTTAACCTTAAATAACTGAGAAACAAGACAACTATTCAGAGGTCCAGTAGAGCAGCCGGGACATTAAAACACAATGCAAAGTAAATTTCAAAACGAGGCGAACATCATCCCTGCCCGGAATGTAGGTCTCACTGCACTGAACTCTGTGCAACAGGAACAAGGCCAGGACCGAGAAAAACACCACACCGACCAGACCGCGCTGACGCATCTGGCTTCAGCTGTCAGAAGGCACCTGCTATGTGCCAAACGAAAAAGCCAAATGAGACTTCTGCACCCAGCTTTCTCCCCAAAATGAGAGTGAATTTTTAAAACCTCAAAACATTGAATCAACTTCAAAAATGTCCAAAATTACTATCTTCCCAAAACTCCCTAAATAAAGTTGCAATTTACACTTACAGATATACTATTTACAAAGCATATGTACACACAAGTCTAATTTGTGACTCAAAACCACCTTTTAAAGTCTTTAGTCCCACTTTACAGATTTTAAAACTGAGGACTGAAAGGATGAGAAGATGTACGCAGGGTCACGCTCCTAACGGAACCAGAGGAAGGGCGGGAAGCAGAGTCCTGGTTTCCTAACTCATAACCTAGAAATCCTCTTCTCACCGCGTCACACAATGTTCTCCCTGGACAGCTCACACCATTCCCTGTTCCAGGCACAAGCTGAGACCCAGAGCTTGAGAGATTTACTCAAGTGTCATTTTCAAGTTGACACTTGATCTAGAAGGATGGTCCAAAGTGCTTTTTCCCTCAACTGAGCTGGCCGAAATACAGTCCTCCCTGGAGAGAAAATGGCAAATGATGCACATATAAACACAATTTCTTAATCATTTGGACAAGGGGGAAAAAAGAGATTCTAGAAAGTTAAATGTCTCTCACAGTAGAGAGACTGCATTTCCTTTGATTTCCCTGTAGAACGACCTTGGTTAATGGCACACATTTGAAGACTGTCAACTTTCAAAGTTCGTCTGGACTAGAGTAATTCACAGGTAGAAGGAGCGAAGATGACTCTGGGAGGAGATCAAGTAAGAAACTATATTTCCTCCCACCTCTGAAAATTGAAGGCCAATATAATGAGTGTTGTAAAGAATTTTATCGTAGGCCAACTTTGGGTCCATTTCCAACAATTCAAAAACACACAGAAAGCTGTCTTCCACAGGACTGCCTTTCCTCCCAGGACAGACAGACGGACGGACACATGCACACACATTCTCTCTCCCCTGCCCTCCTCCCTGGTGGTGGAGGCACTAGACTAGAGCGATCAAACAGGGCCAGCTGGTCCGCAGAGTTTACAGCAAGAATGAACCATCACTCACCTCTCCAATTTCATGTTCACGAAGAACAAAACTAAGTGTGTCTGTTCTGGGCCCTGCTACCAAGCGCAGGTAGAGGGGATGTTCCCGCTCTGAGAGCTTGCAGGCGTAGACTGGGTAAGGAAACAAGCAACATGTCACTAACAGAATAATTCATCATTCCCTGGACCACACACCCCCTTACCATCCCCTCCTCTGGATCAAAGCAACAGTCCGTGTTACCCCAGCCGCCAAGTCACCATCCTCCTCATCTTATTACCACCGGTAAAGAGCCCACAGAGGAATGAAAGCTACACTATTTCCGTTCTGTCCGCACAACATAAACTGTGCCTTGATTAAAAAGCAAACAATTTTCAAGGATGAATTTAAATGGGTATTAGTCCCCAAATGGGCTTATAATTCATTCTGCTCCTCCTTTTAGAAAGGAAGATAAGAAACTTAAAAAAGGATCTGCAACCCTTTTAAAAACAATAAAAATACACCATCCAAAGAACATGAAATCAGAGCTGTAGAAGCAAATCTCTCTATAGATTAATTTAGAATTAGCAGCTGCAAACAAACCAAGCAGTCAGAATACAAGCCCTGGGGGTTGTGAGCACAGCTATATGTGTCTCATCACACACACACACACACACACACACACACACACACACGATACTGGCGTTGTCTGTGGTGTTGACAGATCTGCCAGCTGTGAGGGCGATGCTCCAACAGGACGCTATCACCGTCAGACTGAGCAGCTGACATCCAGGTGAGCAGGCAGAGAAGCTGGCAAGACAGAAATGCCATCTGAGCTTACCTACGCTATTTCTGCACTTCTGGACACAAGTGCATGGTAGGTGCCGATTTCCCTGTGGATGTAAACTTCCCCCACGCTGCTGAGCCCAGGCCTCTTGAGGGCAAGAACCTTGGCCCATTCATCTCTGTATTCCGAGGGCCGAGCCTACGGTCTGCGTTCAAAAAATGCACCCACACTCAGCAACTAGCTGTCTTTCAACCCCATGCAACTGAAGGACATTCCTATCATGTCAGGTTGGTATATTTTCTTCCATAGCTGCTCTAGGCTTTACTCAGAAAATCTTTCAAGAATTTAAATCCTTGATTGCTCACACACACACACCATTTTCAAACTAGCACTTAGTGAATCCCCAAATCACTGTTGTCCACCATTGGTATCAATTTCTGCTTGAGTACCTGACCTGGAATATCTTAGTTTCATGCAGTTATTTAATATTCTCTTGCTATCCACTGAACGTGGGTATTACGCTCAGATGGGCAGACTCCAGATCAAAATGTTATTCCTCCGTTGTCTGTACCTCTGGGGGGCTGAGAGCCAAAATACCCCAGTGTAACGGCCAGCGAGACGAGCTAAGGAAAGAGAAGAACGTGGTGCTGTGCCATTTACGTGGGTAAGTCTGAAATGCACAGTAACGCACACGTCTCCCCATCTTCAGGGTCTCCAGGGAGGCAAGTCCACCAAACCCCTCCATGTCCAGATGCACATCAAACGTGAAATGTGCTACTGAAAACTCCAAGCACAGAGGCATTCTTTTTTGTCCTAAAGAGCATTAAAATCAAAACCACCAAAAAAAAAATTCAAAGCTATCCCCCTGTGCACATCACAAAATCCTCCATAAATGCCCATCCCATGTAGACGCCTCTTAGCTCCTCAGACCCACAGCTGTCCCGTTCAGAAGTATGGACAGCCAGGAAATAAGTGCATGCCAGGATCACCCCGGCTTCCAGAATCCGCCCGGGGGCTCCGACAGAATTGACGCAGACACACCCGTCAGTCTTCCTGCTGCTAATGAGGACAAAAGACACAGAAGCAGAGAGCATTTTAATAAGTGTGGCAATGTACCTTGATCTTCCCTATGACAACGCTTATAAAGTGCAAACTTGGCAGGGCTCTCGGTCACGAGAAACTTCTTGAGCAGGGCCTCGATCACCTCTCCGACAGTGTTTGTGCTGCTGATGTGAAGAGTGTTCATACAGCCGTTGCTGCTGGGAGCCAGCTTTCCAGGGTTCGGAGACGTCTGCGGAGGTTTGCAGAGTTCCATCTGCACTTTAATGAAGCCAGTGTAAATCCCGTTTGAGTTCTGAAGCGGGAAGAACAAAGACACACTTAGGCGGGCTGATGGTGGCTTTCTACGGAAGGAGCACATCAAAACAGAAAAAGGAGCGTGAAACATTTTCTCTTGTTCTTTTCCTTTAAGCTCTGTGGCAGAACCTCACTAACGAGGGCCCCTCAGGGGATGACCTCGGAGGGAGGTGAACACACCCCAGCAAAGTGCTTCCAGAGTGGACGTCTGCAGGGCAGATGTGGTGACTGGAGCAGCCTCCCAGCACGGTGGCCACTGAAGTCCAAGACTCACGCCTCTGAGGCTACATGTGAAAGGTCAGGGCCCATGGGGCGGCTCCAGTCCACTGGAGCAGATGCCGGCCAAACCACGGGGCTAGCAAAGCTCGGGGGACGTGTCTGTGTGCTCAGAGGAAACCACATCTGTACCTGAGGACCAGCTATGGCACAGAAAAGGTCCCAGTTAGGATTCTGATATCCCTAAGCAAACAAGGAGTGGACAGCAAGAAAACAAGCTATCTGCATTCCTAGTGGCTATTGTGATAGGTACTAGATGCCCAATTCTGCCTAAACTCCTTTATACAGCACGTGTCCCATACAGCGTGGGGCACACAATGATGCCTTTCAGGCACTCAAGCAGCGATATTTTTAAAATAAATTCAAGCTACAATGTCAACTATAGATATTATAATATAAGCACTTCTTTTTTGTGTTAACATGTATTCACATCTTCTATATATACATATTTTTAACAGCTTTATTGAGGTATAATTTTATACAAAAAAAACCTGTACATATTCAATATACACAATTTGATAAGTTAGTTTAGCACTTGTCTTAACTGATGGTAGAACTACTACTTCTTAGTTGCTAAAAATAGTAATAACGGTCTTTACTTTTTCTTTTTACATTCCGTATATTTAGAAAAATTGTATTGTAATGTTTTAAACAAATCCTCAGGTGTTACATATAAATGACACAGTTCAAGAAGAACATTAAAAACTTCCTTTATGGTCCATTCTTTTTCTTCCTTACCACAAGATCAATTTACAATCCTAATTCACTGGTTCATTCTTGTGGAAAGTATTATACAACACTTAAAATTTTTAATCTTTGAAACAACATGGAAACTTGCATCTGTTTTAATCTCCATGGGGCAGGGGGTGGAATTTGTCTGCTCTGATGAAAACTATTCGAAAAACAAGAAACATCACTGCTGGAATAATGACCATAATCTTGAATCTTGAAATCATCTGCCCCTCTCCTTTTGGCGAAGTCCCACTAGGGAGGGATCCTTTACCGCAAGGGTCTATATTTAAAAGCTCCCCCGAAGGGTCATCAGAATTTAGAAGGGCCTGCTCTAAGCAGGTCACCCTGTCCCTTGCTGAACTCTGTCAGTTCACAGTCAATGACTGACAGGCAGGGGTCCAAGGTCCTGGAAACTGGCACCATGGGGTGGCAGGTGCCTCGAGGAAAGTCACCAAACGGGTGGCCGAGGCACAGATGCTGGTGCAGTTTAGAGGAACTTGAACACTCTAGCCCTGTTGTCAGCTCTCCTTTCATGTCACCAAGCCCTGTGCAGAATTCTCCATCCTACGCCCTCACTGCCAACTGAGCTTCAGACAGCGTTGGCACAATGTTGCAGGAGCCTGAAACAACATGGTGCAGGAAGCTGGATATTACTCACATCATCTTACACTGACAACCTGACAGCCAGCCGAGAAAAATCTTAGCTCAATGATATTCCAATCCACGGGCACAAAATCCTTTTCCTGACACTTCCAAACTTATTTACACAAGATAAGACTTATCTAAGGCCTTATTAGAATCTGAGTTACCACCTATATGTTAAACAGGCAATGATTACACGCAATGCTAAAAATCCTGTGGTGGGGGGGGGGGGTGGTCACAAAATCTTTTAAAATAAAATTTTAAGAAATGTTAACTGACTTTGAGATAAAGCTACTTCAAAATACAGCTTTAATTTGAAAGATGCAGAAATAGTCCACTTTCCTGTCCAGCATACCTTGACCATTAAACTTCTGCTGGTGTGATTCAGAGATTTTAAAACACACAGACTGTAGTAGCAACAACTTATATTTGTCTTTTGACACGTGTCAACCTACACTACTACGGGTACTTACCAGGGTCATCTTCAACTTGTCTGTGACTGCTAAGTTGTACTTATGAACTTTCTCTTGGATTTCCTCTTTGCTGAGGTAATTCTGAGTTTCCTTCTCTTTCTCCACATCCTAGAAGAAAAACAAGCCATGCCATACATGAGCAACCAGAGAAAAAAATACAGATAAGCCACGATTCTTCTTACATTCCACACAAGAACAACTATGAGCCCTTCACCTCGAAACACGCACACACTATCACACAATCACACACTCTCACACACACACTAGCACACATTCTCCCTCTCACATTCAAACTCTCCAAGCTCATCCACCAATTATGGTTCTCATTCCATCAGACTACAGTCTTCCTGAGGGATACACCAAATAAAACTCACTTGTCAGTGGTTAAAAGCAACACTTCATTAAATATTATTTTGCAAAACTCTTTGCTAACTGTCCCTTGTACAAAAACACCATTCCCTAAGAGTACCTGCTACACTGGCCATTTCCATTTTAAACCACATTTACAGACACAGACAAAAAGTTTCTCTTTAGCAAATTCTAAGAACTTTATGATCTTTATAGCTTTGCAATATTTATCAGCAAAATGTATGGTAGTTAATAAATGTTAACTGGCACTAATCACTGACCTGCCAAATTAGACTAGTAGAGGGTAATTTATCTTCCAAACAAATCCTCATGTCAAGATACAAACAGCCAGACTTCCCCTACCCACCCACTCTCACCACCACCCCTCTGGCCTCACCCTCCCCTGCCCCCCCACACCCTGGAGGGAATGATATTAGTTAAAACCTCTTACCACTGTGAAGATTCACTAATGGTTTATTGTCCAAAGAGCTCAACCAGTACATGACATTACGCAAAGGCTAATATGTGATCACAGATGCCTAACTTCAGTGCACTGTGACCCTGTGAAGCCAAGAAAATATACAAGGCACCTGAGTTGTATCACATTTAATTCTCCCAACAACCTAACCCAGAAGGCATTATGACTCCAGTTTCCAGATGAGATCAAATTCTAAGAAGTAACTTAACCTGCCAATAGAAACTAAATGTTTCTGTGGAAGTGATGGAACTTACCTGAAGCTTGATCCCAAAGTAACTCCAACTGTTTACTGAAACCACTAAGTACTTCCACATGGGAGTCCCCAGGGTGTCCTCTTTTGATCCTCCCAACAATGAGCTAGTTAGCATCCCCACGTTACAGACAGGGACACAGAGATTTACAGAGGTCAAGTGGCAACCCAATTAGTAAAGAGACCAAGCTTAATTTTAATCCAGGTCCTCTGTGTTTCCACTCAATCATTCCCACATGGGTGTCTGAAAACTTGAAGAAACGCTGCCTAATCAAACTTGAGGAACAACTCGGAAAAGATGAAGGGTTCTAACAATCTTCAAGACGAAAAGAGGAAGAACATTTAAAATGGGATGACTTATCCCCAAAATAAAACCTTCGAAAAGGTGCCTCTTTTCCAGCCAGACACATCACCCCATCCTCACGGTGGGACATGTCCAAGCAGACATCTGCTCCCAACTACTCACTATGTGCCAGTTACAGACACACGGAAGAGCTATGACAGAACTTACATGAACACTTAGGATAAAATGGCTCTTGATCCATTCAAGTCCTTTGATTTTAGACCCCGAGAAGGATGTGCTGACTATAAATTGCCTAAGTAACTTTTCAATTTCAGCACCATCCTAGTGAGGTCTGATGGTCAGTGCTGGGTGACACTGCAGAAACACAGCACAAGACGGTAGTTCATTCCCAGCTTCAGGAGCCAGCCTCCAAGTCCCCTGGGAACAATATGTCTGCCAGCTCAAACCCCAATGCAATCTTATTTTTAGTGTCTCTGGTTAGAAAGAAAAATAAGCTGATTAAAATAACTTTTCAGAAGCTTCAAAGACTATTTCCAAGGAAATTTAAAACGCACACTGCATGTCTCTGCTTACGCTGCTCCTTTCAGTCCACAATTAGCCGGCTACGGGCCATTGCTGAGGAAGAAAATGAGTTAGTCTTTGTTTCGATGCTCGTTTTTCAGTACGAACTGGCCAAAGCCTCTTCCAAGCACGTAGTAAAACGTGTACAGAAGAGGCTTTCCATCTTGTAGGTGTGGGATGTGACGCTGGCAGGGCCCGAGGGTGCTGCCCCATTCCAGCAGGACCCGGGCTCCCGTCCTGAGTTTGTCGCCAAGCAAGCCAGTCTGAGAAAAGCAGCTTTCCCCCATCACCCAAAGGTGGAGAACCGAGACACGCTTGTGTAACAATCATCCTGTCCTCCCAGAGCTTAAACACCCAGGAAACCGTAGAAGCAATAACAGAAAGAGCTGGACCCAAAGGTTTCTGAGATCCCTTCCGAGCTGAACCCCTCATGCTAAAAGATCCCAGAGAAGGGCCGGGATCCTGTACTTTTTGCTACTGAGATATAATTGACACATAACATGGTATTCATTCCAGGTGCACAACATAACAACCTGATATGTGTATCTCCTGTGAAACAATCACCGCAATAAGTCAACACCCATCACCTCACAGAGCTAACATTTTTTCTTGTGATAAGAACTTTTGAGATCTACTCTCTTAGGTGATCTTGTATTTTTATGTCAACCGACGGAGCAATCGCGGACCAAGGCCACACACCAAGGCTGCTCTTTGAGCAAACAACTGCTGAGCGTCTGCTGTGCGCCAGGGACCTGCCTGAGCCTGGGGGTGTCGGGCACCACCTCCACCCTCGTGGCACATACTGTCCAGCACAGGTTGAGTATGAGTGAGGAATGTCCAGAAAAAGAAAGGCTTCCAAAATGCTGAGCAAGCACACTTCCTCTGAGCGGAGGGTCCGGCAGCAGGGGAAAGGCACAGAAGTCGTGAGCTCAGGCCCTAGGGCGGAGGACACAGGTTTCTTTTAGGGTCAGAACTGGAGAAAGTCTCTGATTTAGAAAACTTCCAAAATTGCTTCCCCCTTTAAAAGAGACCCCTTTCCTCCCACAGAGGCAAGAATCCCCCTGCCTTCCTCCAAATGCAGCGCCTGTGGGAACACAGCTGTCTGGACAGGAAGGAGAACACGGAAGCCAGAGGGAGGAAGCAGGTACAGAGGGTGCAAAGGGTGAAAGCAAGGAGAGGGTTAAGAAACCGAGTGCAGGGCGTGGAGCAGGTGAGCCCGAGTGTAAACACTGCTCTCGCCCTGCGGCGGGAGGGGAGGAAACGCACAGGGCGCAGCCGGCTGAAGGCCTGGCTTATTGTTCCGGGGATTGTTCTCGGCGGCCCGGAGAGGGAGAGGACGAGGCCACGCCTGAGAGTGTCCCGCGGCTAGGTTACAGGTCATCTTTTCTAAACCACTTTTCTTTTGCATTCCCCAAACCTTCCAGTTTCTTAGCAGGAGAGTTATTCTACGCAAAACGACAAAGCCTAGACTGTTCTCTCGTGTTTTCTAGCCAGCCCTTGAGCGCTTCCCTTGGGTTAGCTTCAGTTCCGGGGTAGGGTCGCATCACTGTTTTTTCGCCACCGACCTTTCTCGTAGGGGCCACGCCCAACCTCAGACGCGCAGGATCCTCGCCCAGACGGCCGGCCAGGGCTGTGCTAACAGAGTGTGCCCCAGCCAGTGTCGAAGTGGCTCACGAAGTAAGACCATCCAAGAATCCACCCCCAAAGATCTGGGCAAAGGGTCTGAGAAGTGTTTACACCCTTCTTCCTAACTTGTCTGTAATTCTGAAATTAAAATGAAATTTAAAAAATTTTTTTCAAGTTAAAAATAACAACAAAAAACCCGAACAAACAGAAAGCATCTGAGAGTGACTGTGTTAAAGGGCAAGAGCGAGAAGATGCCTCCACCTCTCCCCCCGTTTTAGCCCAGGGAAGGCATGTGGATCTGGTGTGGGCACACTGAGGTCAGAACCACAGCTCTGCCACGTTCCAGCTGTGTGACCAAAGGTAAGTTATTTAACCTCTCTGAGTCTCGGTATTCTCATCTCTGTAAAATGTGCAAACCAGTACGTTCTTTATGGAACTGCTGTGAAAATATAATACAGTGCATTATTCAACAACCATTTATCGAGTGCCTGCTGCTGCCCAGCTCTGTGCCAAGCACATAAAGCTGGAGAGACAGTCGTGGTCCCTGCCCTTCTGTCTTTTCTTGGCTGACAGCCTAGTCAGGTTTGTCTTACTCCCCCCGCCCTAGCCCCTGGATTGTTGGGGTTTTTTTCCCATCGCAGACCTCTTCAAGAAATAAAACCACCGACTCTTTGCAAAAAAAAAACATGCAAACAGCACAGACTCTCCGATGGGATGGGATACAATACATGCACAGAGCCTGATGACAGGGGCACGACAGACACTCAGTAAACAGTGTCACCACCTCTTCATTGGCGGTCCCACAGCGCTCACAGGGAGCTGCTCTGACTCCTGGCCAGGTTTGGGGTCCAAGCTGTGTCAGTGGAGAAGGGTAAACTCACCAGGCCAACAGGTACTTTCTCTAAGGGAGGCTAGATCCCAGACCCATGAATTCCTACTTTTCATCTCATCTCCAGATGTGGAAACAGGCAGTCACCACTGATGTCCCAAACAGACTGGGGTACCCAGTGCAATACAGATAGAACGAGTGCCAGTCTCAGTGTGTCCAGAGTAAAACATCAGGCACCCCTCATCCTAAGAGCGCACTTCCCCAGAGCAGCAGGCCTCTGCTGTGATGGAATTCAGGGATGGCTCTGGCGGAAGGCAGCCTCGGGAGTGACTCCTTCAGACATCTTCCTTCAAGGCTCTGTTCCAGTAAAGACATCAAATGAAGTATTGTGGACCTAACCCAAAAGGAAACACCTTCTCTGGTAGAGATCTTTCCATCATCAGGGAGGGACCTACAAGCAAACCAAGCAGGCTTGCACTCAAGCTTGTAAGTGATTTCCAGGAGCTCGAGAGCAAGCCATTTGGGGGCTCAAAAGAAACTTCCAACAAGTTAGACAACCCCAAACTAGATTTTAAAGTACGATTAGCAGGAAAATACTGTCCTGAGATGCCTCTTAGGTGTGCAAAGTGCAAACCCTGTGATGAATACAGGAAGGGCTGTCACACGGAGCGAAACCCGCCACGCCCTAAAAGGGTCTGTTAGGCGGGAGCAGGTCACGCTCAACGCTAATGAAGGCACGTGAGAAGGGCCAGGGACAGCTCTGTATTTACAGTCGACGTCTGTCGGACGTTCTCCACTTTCGGTTCCACAGCCTCTAAGATGTTACAGTAGGCAGAGGTGCTGAGGGGGCCCAGGAAGTTCTCCCAGCTAGGGGCCAGCATCGCTGGTCCACGTCAGCACCACCCAACAGCACCATCTGCAATGATGGAAATGTTCCGGGTCCGTGCTGTCCAGGAGAGCAGCCACCAGCAACACGTGCAGTCTGAGCAGCTGACATGAGGAACCGCGCGTTAAATTGTATTTAACTTTAAATGATGTAAATGTAAACAGCCCCTGTGGCTCGTGGTACTCTGCTGGACAGTGTGAGTCGAGACGTGACAGGCACAGATGTAAATGAACAGGGAGGAAAACCCACACGAAAGCCCCATAAAACAACATGTTAAAGTAAAAAGACATCCATTCTAGAGCGAACGGAATTCTCCTCCTGCAGGAAAGAATCCGAACGCCGGCTTCCGGGGAGCCGGGCGCTGCCGTTCCCGACCCTAAAAGCACCGCGTGCGGCCGCGCCCCGTTCTCACGGCCCCGGTGCCGACAGCCGGCCGGGCTGCCAGGCGAGAGTCACGCTGGCCCTGGTGTCAGGCCACGGCGTGCTGACTCACCCTGGCCCCTCTGGGGCTTCTCCCCTGCCAGATGGAAGATTTTTTTTAATGGCAGGACGTAGAGCTGGGGCTGTTTCCATTTCTGTGAGGATTCAGGGGCTCGTCTTGCTCGAATTCAGCTTGTCGGTGACTCTTTTATGCAGCCATGTCGGAAGTCCGCTGTTCGTGTTTCCAACAGCAAAGGAAGAGGATGGGATGGATGTGACAGCCCCCTCATCCCCCTTATATCAAGAGATGTGCACACTGTTATCTCAGGGCAGGAAAGGTGAGTGGAGGAATGGAGGGCGGCTGAAGGGACAAGGGCAAGGACAGTGCAGGGCACAGCCCAACAGCAGGGACCCACGCCCTCAAAGAGGACCCCATGGAACACTAACCCTCCAAGATGTCTGGGTCCCTCCTCCTCCTCCTCTTCTCTCACCCACCTCAGAGACTCCCAATGCACTTCACAGTGCTGAAGGCTCTGAGAAGTCCTGCAGGTAAGAAACCCATATAAATAAGCACACAGCAAGGAAACTTTAAGAGAACAGATGTTTAATAATGTTGTGTGACATTCATTAATTATGAGCAGATGAGTACATTACACAGGAACAGATATTCCTTTTCCCTTATTCATTACTCAGTGAGTGCATTCTGTCTTCAGTAGAGGATATGAGCACACCCAGATCATATCTGTTGAACGTGACAATTTTCAACAACCTCTTTGTCCCCAAGGCTACTTGTTAAACAACAACAAAGAGAACAGCAGAAGGGAGTCGAGGTGGGTATTTTAGATGACTTCTAAAAAAACGGACTTCGAAAATAGAACTAGGCAGCAACCTTATAAGGACGCAGTACTGTACTAGCCTTCTCTTAAAGGCACTTGGGAGAGGGCAAGGAAGAGGGAGATCCAAGGGTACCACCTACTGCCTTTCAATTCTTCCTGCCTTCCCTCCTCCCCCTCGGCCACGCTTAACTCTCCCCTGAGAGCACCATGTGCACCCCCACCCTGCTCCTCACCCTGTGATCCTCTGATTCAAGGGCCACCCCACCCAGGAAGCCGTCCCAACCACAACAGCCCCCACCCACCTCTCTATCTTTGGAACCCCTGTGCTAGCCCATCAGTTCCGATGTAGCACCCACAGCCCCTTCCTGCCTTTACTCTTGCCTCCCAACAACCTGACAGTGTTTGTAAATCTTTCACTCCCGAAGACTGTGCTGGAATTAGCTCGAGGCTGGGCACAGAGGAGCGGCTCCTTTCCTTTTCAAGGGACTCCAGCTGGTCCCAGAGCCCACGCTGCAGGACCGCACACAGTCAGTCCTCTTCTGCACATCGCATCATCTGCATGAAGTTTTCTGTTCGCTTCTCAAAACAGAAGGAATCCACACAGGCACACAAAAGGCCTTTAGAATTCCAGAGACAGTTTCATGCGCTCCTGTTATCCCTCTGCACCATCAAAGAGCAGAGTCCTTCAAAGCATGCCCCTCAAACACCCTCGCACGCCCGGGGCAGCGGGAGCAGGCACAGGCCCAGCATGGTCGTAAGATGAATTGCAGAGTGATACACAGTCATCTGGGCCTTCCAGGGCCTCGCTTTGTAAACCCCCTGGTCACCACTCTGCCATACCCTATATGGCTGTACTTTCGAAACCGGGGCGCGTGCCAATCGTCAAACAGCCATTCGTTTGTTTGGAGCCAGAAAACAAACTTGGAGGTGGACCAGCCTCCCCGGAGTGCCCAGCTGGAGGCCCCAGCCTCAACGCACACCAGGTCACGCTCCGACGCAGAGATCCCAGTTTGATGTGTTTTCAAAGGGAGTCCATTAAGATGCTATTCATTTCTGAAAGGTGATACATTTTACAACTGGTTTAACTTTCTTCAAATTCTAGGTGAGCTGGTAACAAAGACAGGAGAGATAATTAGGGGCCTCAGAGCCAAGCACATCCAAAGCCGGCTCTCCAGCCTGGACGACTGAAGATGTGGCCCTGGTGACTCAGCACCGTTGCCCTGGCCACCTCTGAGGTCCCAGCGCTGAGGTCTCGGCCAAAACGGAAGAAGCAGTGGATTCTACGGTTTCCAAAGGAAGGTGTGGCCCCAAGGTCTCAGTGTCCCTGATGATTCAAAGAGAGCATTGGATTGGGTCCCTTCCAGCAGTAAGATTTCTACCATTCTGTACCATCTGCATTACCACCCTAATCAGGCACCTACACAGTAAGTCCACTGGGTATCAGGAGATTAACTGGAAAAATAAATATAAGCGATCGCTGAGAAGCCAGGAGGGAAATTAGTCTGACCCTACAATGGCGAGCAGTGACACCACGCCCACCCTAAATTCTGGATTTAAACATCTCCCTGCTGGAGGTTCCGAGGTCATCCGGCAGCCGTCCATTTCCTTTGGCTAACAGCAATTACAACTGTGGCTCCAGAGCTCAGTCCACTAACTCAGGTCAGCCCAGGGATACTAGAGGCTCTTACAAAGGTCAGAGTTTGGAGGGCAGGTCTTGTGACCCCCAAATCCTTTATGGAACCTTTAAACTTTGGTGATAG
Source organism: Tapirus indicus (assembly GCA_031878705.1). Taxonomy (NCBI): domain Eukaryota; kingdom Metazoa; phylum Chordata; class Mammalia; order Perissodactyla; family Tapiridae; genus Tapirus; species Tapirus indicus. The sequence goes on along the minus strand of CM062918.1, from coordinate 149,387,646 downwards.
GGGTGGTTCCGGAGAAAGGAAATGAGCAGGCTCATTTGGAGGCGAGCCAGACAGGAAGCATGAAGGAATGCTGCGGCAACCAAGGAGGAGGGAGGCACGTGGAGCCCATCTGGGAATCTCAGCAGGTTCAGGTCGCTCCAGCTCCACCAATAGCAGGAATCTCAAAATCCAGGGCAGAGGCTTGCAAACAGAGTCATCACCTTGCCGGCTGAGACCCAACTGGAACAGAGGACAGAGTCTCAAGAAAAGGAGAACTGTTTATAGACCAACGCCCCAAGAAAAACGATTAGAAGTTAGCTTATCCAAAAGACATTTGGTGTCTTCTTCCTTGCCAGTTATAATACAAAGTCTAAGTTGCCACTGCCTAATAACAGGAGATTCGAAAGCAACTTAGGTTCTGTTTTCAGGCAACACAGAGTTAAAAAGTGTAGATGACAACTTGGCAATATCCAGGGATACAGTCACATTTACTCCTTTAAAGCCTGGATTTGTAAATCTTCGATTCTTACTCATTGCAGCCTTACTACTGCACTAGTCCAAACACATTTGTATAGCTCTCTCTCATACCATCTGAGGTACAGAGACGGCACCACAAGAGGAGGGAGAGAATCGGCAGTCATTCCAAGATAGATGTCCAGACCATGAACACTTTCTAAACAGACAAACTTGACAGCCTGAAGGGGACTATAAGAGGTTAAACTATTTTCTATCACTCTTGTTCCCATTAATTCAACCACTGGCTCTTCCTGCATCCTCCTCCCCTCTGCCCTACACTCCACTGAAGATGGCTCTTTCAATTAAATATGCTCACAGCCCTTAAAAGGCATGGCTGAAGGGCCAGGTATAGACTCATTCTTCTGCCCTGGGCAACACATGATGAAGAACAAAGAAAGATGCCCCCCATCCTCCGCAGGACAGTGATACATGCAGAAAACAGGCACAGGGAGAACATCTCCACGTCCGGCTCACCTCAGCAGCCATTCCTTTCATGAGCGCAGCTCAGGTGTTGGTTTTATCTGAGGAATCACCTTCTTCCTTCCTACCAAGGAGGTGCAAGTTCTCCAGAGTCACTAAAAGATATGCTGGAGCAATTCAAATAAAAACTGGGTGGATTAGGACCTTGAAGAGCCACACATAAGCAATTTCTAAAGGTACTCTTGCCTACAGAAACCCTCTCCTGCCCTCCTGCTTAGCTGTGGCGGGGAGAGAAACACACAAGTCATCGGGAGAATGTCAGGAACACAGGGTTGGTCAGAGGCAGAGGCTTGGGGGTGAGTCAGGTGACACCCAAAGAAAGGCCAGAAGAGGAGAGACCAGGGGAGGCAGATGCCCTGCAAGAGAGTGACCAAGAGCCTGGCGCCCACTCCCACCCCTGCCTCCCCCTCCCCCTCACTGAACCCAGCTGGGGGCTCAACCCCTGCCCAGACCTACTGCCTCTGAGGGTTCAGGCAACACCTGAAACAAACACTCGGGCTTTTTACTTAGAAGGAAAAAAAAAAAAAAGTCTTTTCAATGCACCTCCCCCGTCTGCTTCCCTTTCCTCTCTGGTCCCTCTTCCAAAACCCGGCCTGGCAGAATTAGCCAACCCAAATCCCTGAGAGGGACTGAGGGAGGGAGGAGGGTGGCAGTGGCTGCCCTTAGTGGATCTTCTCATCACCAAGTTCCAGACACTGTGCCACACCCTTCACGATCTGACCCAGAATTATCATAATAACCCTGTGACTGGCTACCACTATTATCCCTATTTTGCAAATAGGAAAATGGAGGCTTAAGAGGATTAATGCGCCCGAGGACATGCAGTTAGTTAGTGCAGAGGTTGAGTAAGCTTCATCCTCGTGTCTGTCTGATTCAAAGCCAATTAAGCCCAGAAAGGAGGGAAGAACAGTGGACGAGGACAGTGAAAGCAGAGGCCCTCGGGTGTGCACATCTGGAGACTCAGCGGTTCTGACACGTGGTCTTCAACCTGAATCAGGGGCATGAGGTACTAACACACTAGCAACTTACTAGGGAGCTAGTAATCTGGCCAGGACCACAGAGAACTGGTTTAGAACTTAGAAACTGTATGCCCAGCATTAAGGAAATGGGTGAACAAATACCGTCGCATCTTAAGAGAGACCATACAGGAGCTGTTAAGATGAAGCCCACAGAAGAGTTTTTAATGGAAGAAGAAAAAAATCAGATGAGAAACTGTATATCGACTATGACAGACTCTGTGTCTCAACACTAGAAGGAAATATTCCAAAATGTTAACAGTGTTTATGCCTGAGGGTGAGATTTGAGATGGTTTTTTTTCCCCTTTCTGTACAAAACTTTTACAACATTTTCAAAAACTTCTACAAAGTCTGTATGCCTGTTAATTAGAAAAGTAAAATCTAGCTAGAAAAAAAAAAGACCTTAATATCTAAAAGATGAAAGTTAAAAATATCTTGGCAACAAAAGTAAACACAAAGCTTTAGCACTTCCTCAGCGTAACTGAACACGCTGTGATGTGCCCACCGCTCCTCTGGGGCGACCCCCCCCCCAGATAACCACCGACACCGAGAGACATTGAGAAGGGAGGCACCGACGTGCTAAGCTACCGTTTTCCCTGATGTTGACAGCCAGCTGCACTTACAGAGACCAACGTATGGAAGCTGCTAGAGAGAGCCAAGCAGAGATCTGGTAAAGATAGTCCGCTGTGCTCTGGGAAATAAAAAAGGCTTCTCTATCCATTAAAATATATATATATATACACACATATATACTGCTATTGCCAGAGACTGCCAAAATGAAAGCTAGGTTTTTTAACATCACCCTCTCAGCTGACCAATTTATAAACAGAAGTCACCCTCCAGTTGCCCTGGAAATTGAACTGCCAGTAATTTTTTTGGTTTTTGGTAATTTTCAGCAATTTCAAAAGTCTCTGCTGTGCAGGAGGGTGTGCGCTGCTGGTATAACCTGAGGCTCACACGCCCTCCCGCTCCCTTTTCCTCCCGGCTGCACAGGAAGTCCAAGGCCGGCAGGAAGTGACCGCCCCACCTTTCCTCTGAGCTGGGGGTCAGTGACCCGCCCGGGCCAGGTCAGCACAGCCTGCGGGGACAGGGAGGGCGGGAGAGGAGCAGAAACACACAAAAAGTACAAAGCTGATCTGAAGTGGAAGGAAGAAAAGAAACTGCATTTACTCTAATGAGCGTATGAGCATTAGGGGTCTGACACAAACACGGGGCCCACAGCTGCGTGGACACGGCTGTCACTAAAGAGCTGGACAGGAAGCAGGCGCCGGACACTGAAAGAGGGGTCAGCACACACAGTAGTCTACACAGGATGTGCGCCTGCTTAGGGCCGCATCCTTGTCCCCAAGTGGGGCATCATTGCCTGAACAACAGCGTCCCTGAGGGCGCGGGGACCTGCTGTCCAGGACATCTAAGGAAACGCGAAAACAAGAAGGACTACACCACATTTTACAAGCTCTGGGCCAGCTCCCTCACACCAAGACGTCCATGTCTCACTTCTTCACCCCTTCACTTAGGCCATCCCCCCTCCGGAACTTTTTCATGAAGTCCTCTAACGTGTAACAAAACAAAACTTTTCAAACAGCCACTTAAAGAATGTCCTAGAAAAGAAATGAGAATACGTATTTAGCACTGAAAGGCATTTGTTCCCCAAGGTTCAACAGGCCTCATTGTTCAACTCCTGACCACAGAATTAATTCCAGGTGGAACGCAAGTTTTTTGAGGGTGCACGTGACATTAACATTCTTTCAATTTAGGGCTTTACTGCTTTAGAAACTATTTTTTTTCTCCCCCCCAAAGATCAAAATTAAAATCATCAACTTCCAAGCCCCACTCTGCGGAGAACCACCCCCCCAGTCACCAAGTTTTCTGAGACGCTCAGCCAGGATTAAAAAGAAAGAACAAATGAACCAGTAAATGCCGGGCTGGCGGGGCAGACCTGCGTTACTTCCTGACTACGAGGGAACGGGGTGCCAAGAACTGGCCCGGTTTATTCAACAGTTTAGACCCAATGCAACCCTCCCAAGAGCCCTTGAGGTGGAAATTTTAACCCACCACACAGATGCAGAAGCCGAGGCTAAGGTCACAGGTAGAATGTGAATATGAGGCGGGGCCAGCTCCAAAATCCACCCTTTCTAGGCATACCAAATGGCCTCTAGAGCCCAGGAGAAAAAGCTGTTGCCAACTAGCTGTGTGACCTCGGGAAAGTATATAAACTCTCTGAGTCATTTCTTTTTACCTCTTAATAGGGAAGGAAGGCTTCCTCTCTCCACCCCATCAGTCTCCCTCCCCCACAAGGAATGAGAATATGATCAGAGAGTCTGGAAGGAGACAGCCAGCGTGCATACAAAGCCAGCCCCTCCCTCTGTCCTCGCTTGGGCGCCATCCTTGGGCTCTGACTCTGCAGGGGGGCTATCCCCAACAGAGCCCTGGAGGTCAGCCTCAGGAAGCCACTTGCCCACAGGGATAAGCCACATTCTCCGCATCAGCTTTATCTGTTATCAGCAATCAAGGTAAATTTTGGTCTCCATCTTCCTTCCTCCTGTCTTCCTTCTCAACTGATTCAGAACTCAGGCAGGGAGACGGGATGAAATGTGGTCCTCCTTGAATACCTCACCACCTGTGAAATGGGAACATTGCTAAGACAAAAATTCTATTAGTCTAAGATAGAAGCTATGACCCCCTTCTCTCAAGGAACTAGTAATAGAAAGAAAACACACACATTGAATAACTGGAAAACATTCCAGACATTAACAAATGGAAATTGCTCACCAAGTACACCTACTTTCACAAAAATAAATGTTGTTCCTCAACGGAGGCAGGTAAACTGCATTATTGAAAGCACAGATATTGTGTGAAAAACAAAAACCGCCATAGAAATGTCCAGTACCGCCGAGGGACAGGCTCAGGCCTGAGAGCAGTTGCCCTCTCCAGGCCTGGGGGAGGGGGAGCCAGGGGAGGTAGAGTCGGCCTCACCATCTGGCTCTCCTCCAGGCAGTGGGCTCCCACCCCCACACCCCGACCTCTCAACACTTCTGAGCCACTCCCATTTCAACTAGCTCTCTCCCACTTTCCTTTCCGTCTCCACTTCCTTCTTCATTTTCACATGGAAAGATAAGCCTCTCTGTCGACACCACCAACAAATAATATGTTCCTTTCTTTCTGCTTAGTAAACGGACCACTTGTGGCATTCGACAAATATTTGTTAAGCTCCTAAATATTTAGCAAATAGTTGTGTAAGGCACTGGGACGAAACAGTGAATAGAGCATAGGGTCTGCCTTTCAGGGCAGGACATGAAGAGTGGTGCTAATGCAGGAAAAATGACAGGTGATACAGAAGGGGGCATGGGAAAGAAAACCCCTGGGAGGGCTCCCTGGAGGAGGTGAGGTCTAAGCTGGAACCTGCCCCAGCTATTTGTAAATTCTTCTGTACAAGATAAGGTCATTCCTAGTTTGCTTCCCGATCAAACCTGTTATGCAGAGCTCATAAAACCAGAGAGAGAAGGAGCTAGAGTACCTAATAGAAGGCTTTAGAAGACCAGAGTACACAGCTCAAATAAGCTAATTTTAGACAAAGAGAAAATACTTTAGCATGCTGCTCAAGGGTATTTTTAGAGTCTATTTCAGTTAACCACTCAGAACGGCTCAGTAGAAAGAGAAAAAGAAAGAAAACTATTTCAAATGTATAACAAGTAAAACATGGTTTGCCTTCTTTGTGCCTCATTTCTTTCATCCTAAAACAGAAAATAAACAATTGGCATTCTGTAACCAATTCCATCCTATGTCTAAACACTGTAAGCATTTGCTCAGTGCTCGGGGAAGAAAGTTAGAGAAAACACTGACCAGCGTAAAACACATCTGAGCAACAGGTAATAAATTCGCACAACACAGTAAGTTTTTCTTCCCTTCCCAATACCGCCCAAGGATGGGCTCAAAGGACATCTTCATAGCCTGAGAGCAATCCCAGGCCTACCCTAGCATCTTAAAACCTCGCCGACTAGCCCAGTCTGAAGCCAAACCAAATTCCAAAGTTTGGGATGGGTGTTCCAAAAAGATCTGCTTTCGCTCTGCACAATGGCACCTGCTTGTTTTCTGCAAAAATACATCAGTCTTGGAGATTTTGGCTGCATCACCAGGACCCTGCCACTCCTTTTTCAGATCTGTCGCTAACTCAGCTTCATTCTCCTGAGAACGCCCACTAGGAACCAGACAGATTCCCCTAATCCTTGGATTCCCCGTTCAGCTAGTCTGCAAGGAATAAACAACCCACACTCAAATGGTCGCTGCCATTATACTAGTTGAGCAATTCATTTTCCCCATTCCTTCAACAGAGATCAAGGAGTGCCCGGCACTGTGCGAGGCGCTCTGGGAAGATTCCAGGACAGACTCTGCCCCTGGGGAGCACAGTGCAAGGGAAGCGACAGGGACAGTGCCCGCTGATCTCTTTGCAATGACCTCCACTCAGCAATTCTTACTGTGCACCTAATTAGGTGTAAGGCACGGGGCAGATGCAGTCCCTGCCCTTAGTGGGTTTAATCCCACCCCTGGGGAGGGGGTGAGTTTTACTTATTTTTGCAGAACCATTTCTAAACTGCAGACATGATGACACTCCACCCCTACATACTAAAAGGATGAATCTCTGAAGAATAAGGCCATTCTCCTACATTGTCAAAACACCCTTATCATACCTAAAAAATCAGTAACAATTTCTTAAATCAATCAATATCCATCCCTTATTTGGAGTTCCCCATCTACCCCCAAAATATCTTTTATACCTGCTTTTTTATCTAATCAAGGTTCTCATATTAGTTCACTAACGGAAAACCTTATCAGTCCTATTGGAAGACTTATTAGTCTCTTTGGATTTATTTTAAAATACTGTGAAATCAATATAACTTCTCTCCGTACTCACTAAGATGTCAACATTTAAAGAGAGAAATAAAGCACAGATATAAGGGGGAAGAAGGTAATGTTGCATTCTAGAACTTAAAATCGTCATTTCCAGGTAACTGGAGTATCAGGTGTATCAAAAGTTCTAAACTGCTAAGTGTAAGGACGGCCAACTGCCGCTTCCCCACAGTTCCAGCCGCCTGGACAGCCTCCGCATCAGGAACCCGACGGAAGACAGATGGGGACACAAATCACGACCGTCCAGCCCACCCCGGGTTCCAGGGCCCAGGCTCTCTGCTGTGGTTCTCCAGCCCGTTTCCTTCCCTGCAAAACAGAGATTACAGGCTGGCCTCTCCTTCCTGTGGGAATGGAGAATAACCAGCAGGGATCCAGTTACGGATTTCCCAGGTGAACAGAGCAACTTAGAAGAAAGCCAAGTTAGAAACTTCCCGGGAATTTTCAGGAAGAACATGCAAATCCACCAGACCTTGAAGATTCCACTCAGTCAGCCTTCAGAGGGCCCAGGACTGTTACATAAACTCGATTGGTGTTGAGGTGACTGGAGGACTAGAGACTGAGCTTCTGTTCTGCAAAACGCTGGATTGTTTTGAAAAGAACGCTCTTATTGCTCTTTTATAAGCAACCTCCCATGACGTTTCAACGCATGATTCTCAACCAACAAAAAGTGATCTTTTAACATAACATTTTTCTTTCATTACTTTCTAAATCTTTTAATCTCACTAAGCCTCAGTTTCTTGTCAGCAAAATAAACATAATACAAGTCCCTCCCTCAGAGGGTCCTTGTTCAGAGTAACCAAGACACACATATAGAGTACTTCATATGTCCGGCTGGCTGCCACCATCATTATGATTACTGCTACTAGCAGTGTTGTCATTCAAGTTGGTGTTTGATAATAACATTAAACTCTAACATTAAAAATCAATGTTTATCAACTGGGCAATCTGACTAGAGGCTCTCAAAATCAAACTTTAGCATGAACTGAGTTTTTCCGACAGAAGCCAAATCAGGTTTAATATTAGCATCTACCTTGTGTCAGACACTTACACATATATTAATCCACTTAATCATCACAACAACCTTGGAAGACAATAGTAATTACTTCACATGTGAGAAAAATGAGATGGAGAGACCAATCTGCCCAAATGTTATACAGCTGGTTGACAGGCTGGCATTCTAACTCAGATCCACGCAAATCCTAAAACTTTCCACAATACTTCCTTGCTTTTCTGACTTTAGAAGACGATTTAGCTCACAAAACACCATAACCAACAGAGAACCCTGTGCCTTTTAATTCTAGACCTCTGATTTTTCAGGGAGGGAGAATATTTCTAATATTTTCAACAGAGACACTATTAAAATGACTTAGTGACCACTGTTCAACTGAGTTATACATACTGGATAGGCAACTGAAGTCATTAGCAGTAGCCTTCAGTAAGGGTTTTGAAGTATAATTTGTAATACCAGCAATGTAATCCATATTCCTTAAACTAAAAAGCACCACTGACAAATAATGAGAAATTGCAAGTATAAACCACATAGAATGGATTTCTGGTACTTTCCAAAACCCAAATTTAGTCACTAAAGAAGATACGTCTCGAGTTTAGGAAAGCACTGTATTTTTTTTCATCCATCAGCACGCCTGGCACCTTCACTAGATTTCTTATCCTCTTCCCTTATCCACATACATTTTTAGAAACCTGACTATGCTTTGAGAATGTATTTCTTCCTCCTGCCTCTTGATTCACTAGACAATAACACAAGACAGTCTTTGTTACACACATTAACTGTGGTTCCCGCCTTAAAACCTGTCCTCCAAAATGGCCCCAGGGGATGAAGAGGGGAGGGGGGAGGGAGATGGGAGATTTGAGGAAAGAAGTAGCAGTGTGGGTAAGGGGAGGGGGTCAATATTATGTTCACGCTTCAAATTTGGCACTTACGTAATTACCGCTTCTAGCACTGGGCACTTCTCCCAAGAAAGTGGCCCCTTCAGGTTCTATGTAAAGCTTTGTTTTATAACAGAAGAGAGGATACAGTATTAACATATAATAGCTAAAATTTATTGAATGCTTGACATTTAGTGCTTATTCTAAGCACTTCTATGTACATCCAAAGACCATACACACACACCCCTCTCAAACCCTAAACCTTCTAAACCCTCATTCCCAGCCAGGCAAGATCCACAATCCACCTCCTCCTGGAAACACCACGCCAGGGACAGCAAGGAAGTTCCACTTCAACTGAGGGTGAGTTCTGGCCTCCAGCTGGAGCATTAAGGACCCATTCCACATGGAAACAACATGCAGTTACATTACGGGTTAAATAATTCCATGTTCCCTCTCCCCCAACATACAGGTAGGCACACATGTGCACACACACTCCATATCCCCCTTCCATGCTTTCCTTTTTTCCCCTTAGTTACCACTTACTGCTGTTTCATATATCATACATTTTAGGCATTTATCTTGTTTATTACTGCCTCCTGCGCAACAATCTGAGCTCCCTGAGGGTAGGGATTTGTCCGTTTTGGGGTCCAGGACCTAGAGCAAGCCCTGGCACACAGGTGCTGCTCAGTAAACATTCTGTATGAAAGCAAGAAACAGGTTTTGGTGGGCATAACGTCCATGGAGAGAACTCTTTCTGAGAGCCTGCTGGGCAAATCAGATAATTTTACCTAAGTAACATTATTAGCACTTACACATCAGCACACCGAGTTGAACTTGTCACCGCTACAATGGGACTGAGTAGTGGAGGTGGAACCTAAACCCAATGCCTCCTGCTCGGGGGCTCCTCCCCTCTACAAAGAGGATTCTGATGGTCAGGCCCTGGGAACACACGTTCCCAGTAAGGGGCTGCCGCAGTACGTCCTGTAAACCTGATGTTGTGTACTGGTGTGACACGATTTCACATCCACTAGTTAATGACAAAAATGAAGTTGTTTTTAAGAGGGAAGTTGTTTTGATCTAAGGGTGAAGTCATAGTGTCATGCATGATGCCGTCCTTCACATCTGCGGCTATGGATCAGCACTCAGCAGGTCAGCGGCTGAGGGGCCCCTCTGGGGGCTCACCCAAGGAACATCTGAAGAAGCAACTATGGAGGGGACATTTAGACCATGAATACAAGAGCTTGTGAGGACCGTCCGGGACTGCTCGGTCTGGACAAGGCTACCCTGTGCTGAACTAAACAGCTCTCCGAAGACCTTGGGGCATTAGCTCCTTTCACCTCAGCGGTGAAGCCAGCAGGCCCGCCCACACCTGGCCGCGTCCCCAGCAGGCTGAGCAGCAGGCGACCCTGGTTTCTGCACTGCAGGACGTCAGCTCTCGCTGGCTAAGTGGTCTCCCGGGGAAAACGTACACCTCAGCTAACTCTGCACCTCATTCCTTTCATCTCTCCTCGCCTGGAACAACAGTGTGACTGGAGTATGTTATTTCTTCTTTGGTGCGATAATTAATTAAAGAAATCTTAGCTAAATTGGAGATGGGAAGGCCTATAGGCGACCTCTCAGCACTAGCACATAACAAACAGGAGGAGTGGAAGGCTTACGTCTTGGACAGGAAGTAGGGGTCCTTAACTACTGAAGACTTCTCTCCCCACCCGGCAACAGTCCAGCCAATGAGAAACGCCGAAGCTCAGCCAATGAGCAATGCTGCAGCTCGGCCAATGAGCAACGCCATAGCTCAGCCAATGAGAAGTCCTTGCCACCCTGAACTGCTACTTGCTGCCAAAGGACTTGCCTTTAGAACAGCTCCTGCCTACTCCCCCTTTTTCTATATAAAAGTATCTCCTCTCCTTGTTTGCTGGATTTGCCTATGGCTCATCACAACATGCACATCCCAAATTGCAATTCTTTTGGCTATTCCCCAATAAACTCGTTTTGAGATAAAATAACAAATTTGCTTTTTAAATCGACATGACACTGACTTATTATTAAGAGGCATTATCCTGTATGCTACTGACTTGTGAAATTACTATAATTCCTGCAGTGAACCTGTGTTAAATAAATGACTGGCCAAGACAGTCTCAGTTTCTGAGCATTAATTTGCCCTCCCCCCCAAAAAAACACCAGAACTATGGAATTTAATTTTTAACAAATTTAAAGTAAAGCTCCTCAGGTTCTGGTGAAAAAGACAGGGAGTTGACGGGGGTGGGAAAGCCAGGTGACTGCCTCCCAAGCCCTCCAAATTCCAGAGACCAGAGAAAAGGCAGGAAAGGTCTGCGTCTACAAACCAGAAAGGACCGCTCAGACAGATAAAGGCAGTCAGCAGGGACACAGCTTGCTCAAAACAAAACCAGCAGTTACCCTGAAAGAGATTACCTGAAAGGAAGAGATTTTCCAGAAACGTAGCCATTTTTTCTAATTTCTGAGTTTTCTGCATTGAATATGTATTATTTTAGCCATTGGACAAATATATTTTAAAAAGAAATGCCCCTGCTTTTATAAGGAAAAACAAATGACAGTGTCACCCTATTTCAAAAGAGAAAAGATTTCTGACCTACTCCTTAAAGGTCAACAAATTAGAATAATGACAAAGAATTAATCTTACTTACAAAATGTGAAGTTGTATTTGTCCCTAACAGCACCAAGCCCGGTTCAGGCGGAAATTTTCTCACAATACTGGCAACACAAGCTCCTCAATACTCACACCCTTAAACACGAGACAGCTCCTTAACAGTTTCCTGTAAAATGCCTAGTACATGGCTTCTAAAGGCTTCTCAAGGTTAATGATGGAACTGTGAGCAAGTGGAAAGAAAAAAAATATCTGTTTTAAAGTATTTTCTAGTTTTCCTTTTCTGAAAAAAAAGAGGATTTGTTTCCAGAGACATTGCTAATAATAATAAATTCTCAGCATTTGATTTTTCTAAACTTCCTTTCAAAATTTGCTATATTCTGAATCGGTGCAACCCCCACTCCCCCACCCCACCCCCGCCAAGTAGAAAAGTGACTGATTTACCTTTACTATGAAATTCATAAAAAAGCCTCAAATCAAAATAAGCTAGTCCACAAAAACTGATCCCTCCCTTATCCTAGAGCCAACTTTTTTGAGTGTCCTCAGAACACAACTATTCAGCACAAGAGCTAAGACCCCACTTCTTCCAAGCTTGTCCAGTTTGCTTTGACTTTCTCATTAGTAAGAGAAGGACCACACTTGGGGTTTAATTTAGGAGGTAACTAAAGTTAACAGGAAATTACTTTGTATCTCTCTACCTGTTCCAAAAATATCACATCCTGGCCCTACTTAACCTCTACTCCACCTCAGTCACCTCCTCCTCCCCAGCAAAGAATTTATTTAACAGATGAAGACTGCCTCTGAGAATGACTTCTCCCTAAACACATTAACAGGACTATGAAATGTGTTTTGAAACTACATTCTCTGAGCTCATGGTCACTGACCCACCTGACTTTCACAATTCTCTTCTATAATTTTCTTTTTTTTTTTTTTTTTTTGCTGAAGAAGATCAGCCCTGAGCTAACATCTGTACCAATCTTTCTCTACTTTATATGTGGGTCACCACCACAGCATGGCTGATGAGTGGTCCAGGTCCGTGCCCAGGATGCGAACCCGCAAACCCTGGTCACCGAAGAGGAATGCACCGAACTTAACCCCTATGCCATGGGGCCACCACCCACAATTTGTTCTTAATAAATTAATTCTCATTTATATACTGCTTATGCTATAGATTGAATGTTTGTGTCCTCCCCAAATTCGCATGTTGAAGTCCTAACCCTCAATGTGATGGCATTAGGAGGTAAGGGCCTTTGGGAGGTGACTATTAGCCATGAGGGTGGGGCCCTCATGAATGGGATTAGTGCCCTCAATAAAGAAGACCCCAGAGAGTTCCCTTGCCACTTCCACCATGTAAGGACACAGAGAAAACTCTGCTGTGAAGCAGGAACCCTCATCAGACACCGAATCTGCCAGCCCCTTGATCTTGGGCTTCCAGCCTCCAGAACCAGGAGAAATAAATTTCTATGGTCTATAAGCCACCCAGTCTATGGTATTTTGTTACAGCAGCCTGAGCGGACTAGGTCACTCTGTAAACATGTTTTGTTTCACGTTTGTGTTGTAGTCTCCTCCACTAGCCCCTCAGTTCCTTAAGGAACTAGCTATGTCTTTCTTCCATTGCCACAGGAAACAACCGCCATCAGATAGTTGACCTCCTCCTCCTCCAGGTGGCTCCTCCCGGAGAGTACAGAGTTCCTCTGACACCACGAGGAGTTTCTTGTTCCATGAAGAATTTTCAGGCTACAGGCAAGTCTTATTCTTCCAGAGACACTCACTCTGTCTTTTTAAAGAGTACATCTGCAGGTATCAAATTTCAGCCACATGTTGATTTTACGATTTTAAATTAGGTTTCCAGACATCTCACTGTCACCCCTCAAGTACTACCTAAATAGTGCCACCCACACTTCCTACCACAGATGAGCACAATGCAGTGTCACAATTTTTTTTAAAGCAAATGCATCTCTCCCGACCTCCCCTGGGGGCACTCTTTTATCCTTCCCCAGTGCCGAGCTCAGTTTCTGGAACACAGCAGATGCTCCATAAGTGACTGTGTTAGGACCAGAAGAAAGGTGGAGCAGGTGGAGAACTCACGAGGCATCCTGGTTGTCCCTCACACACACTCCAGACAGCAGCACAGCCAAGGCCATCAAAACAGGTGCCCAGTCTGGTAGAGAATTCAAATGCCTTGTCCCATCTTCTTTTCCTCAAAGTGACTTTATTTTTTTCGAGCGTGGTTAAATATACATAACATAGAATTTAACATTCTGACCATTTTTAAGTGTACAGTTCAGTGGCATTAAGTATGATCACACAGTTGTGTAACCATCACCACCACCCATCTCCAGAACTTTTCATCTTCCCAAACTGAAACTCTATACTCAATAAACACTAACTCCCCTTTTTCCCCTCCCCCAGCCCCTGGCAACCCCCATTCTACTTTGTGTCTAGGAATCTGACTACTGTAAGTAGTTCATATAAGTGGAATCATACAATATTTGTCCTTTTGTGTCTGGCTTATTTTACTTATCATGTCTTCAAGTTTCATCCATGTTGTAGAATGTGTCAGAATGTTACTCATACTTTAGACTACTATTTCATTGATAGCCTAGAATGATCCACAAATTTAGGGACCAATATCAGGAAATCCCAGATTTTCCAACAGGCAGGCAGGCCCATTTCTCTCTCAGTTTTTGCCTGAGTGGCTTTCAGTCTGATTTTTCTTATCTCTGGCCTTACAGCCTCAGGCTGTGTAAACAACTTTCACTGGGCAATGTGGGCCCCACAAGATAAGAGTGTAGGGTGTTCTTTATCTTTCATTTCAACTACTCTGTGAGATCTGGAGAATGGAAAAAGGAGTGCAGGAAACAAGCAATTCTGGAATCTTCTCTGCACTAAAAAGTCATTAATAAGATCTCTTTTTTACACATCATTATTGAGATATAACTCACATACCATAAAATTCATCCATTTGAAGTATACAACTCAGTATTTTTAGTATATTCACAAAGATGTACAACCATCACCACAATCAAAGTTTACATTTTCATCAAACCAAAATCAGCCCCATACCCATCAGTAAAGTTACACCCCACTCCTTCACAATAATACAATCTAAACTTTATATGTAGTTGATAGAGCCTTATACTCCTCCTACATCTCCCGCAGTACTTAGCAAGTACTTAAAAGTCCAATAAATACTTGTCCACTACCATCAAATGCATATATACGTATGCCACAAATAACCTCAAAAATAATTCTTTCCAGAAAACATTGTGTTTCCAGAAATTTTGTTAGCAGGCATATCCCAAGACCTCTTCCTCCTCCAGTAACTTGAGATTCCAGTTAGGAATAAAGTCATTTATGATTTGTTAAAAAACTAGATGTACGTTCCTAAAACAATAACATTTTGGGGGTTTTGGTTTTGCTTTTCACAATTAAAAGTTTTCACGTAGCAGTGCTAAGATACGCATTTCAGGAGAGGACTCCTCTCCAGAACGTCCAGGCCTCTCTCTGTCCCCTGCCTCACCGGGAGACTAGATCTGTCCACCTGCTCAAGGGATATTCCTGCCTTTTGCCCATCAAAACGACAGGTGCAGACTATTACATGACACGTCACGTGGTAATGTGTGTTTTTTAAAAATTCTGATGCTGCATCCTCTTAAATGAAACAATATCAAGAAATAGAACATCACAAGTCTTGGTTTTTTTGTTTTTGTTTTTTTGCTGAGGAAGACTGGCCCTGGGCTAACATCCGTGCCCATCTTCCTCTACTTTATATGGGACGCTGCCACGGCATGGCTGAGAAGCAGTGCGTCTGTCCACGCCCGGGATCGAACCTGCGAACCCCGGGCCGCTGCAGCAGAGCGTGCAAACTTAACCACTACAACACTGGGTTGGCCCCCACAAGCTTTTTTAAAAAAGATAAATTATTTACTTATAATCACAGAGAGCTAAATACTAAATTTAGAAACTTGTGAGCATTATCTCCATTTGAAACGCTCCACACACGTATACCAGTGTTACTCCGAGAAAAGCATGTGTTTCGTCCATAAACCAGATTTGAATTACAGATCTCCCCTTGCTCTCACTTCACTTGGAGCTGGTTTCTCCTGGGACAGGGATTGGTGTCATGCATTCTTGACAGTCAGTAAATCACAGCACATAAGCAGGGTTTTTTTCAATAGCATTCACAGAAGTTAATGCAATAACAAAGGAGAAAAATGACTGAAATCGTTTACTTGGAAATGAGAGAAGGCAATTTTGGTGAATTAGTTCCAGGTGGAATATAGAGTTTTAATTAAAAGTTAAACTATTGGAAAGATTACTGTGTCAAGGTAGAAATGGCTCCTCCCAGTGCCACTAAACTGATTTTAGTGGGAATGAGAGTGGAGAGAACAGAGGAAGAACTGGCAACCAGACACTGGAGCAACAACAGCCTTCTCCAGAGGAGAAGCCTTCTCTCTCAGGATCCAGAGAAGGGGCTCTGCTAACTGCTGCCCCACCCTGGTGACCCCCGAGGGTGACCTGGAGCTGGGATCCACAGCCATCATCCTCAGACACTGCGCTGGACATACACTACTGGCTGGTTGCTGAAAATACCCAGACTTTAAATATATAGAGAATTCTACACTGAAACAGTCAAAGTTTTCCAAGTACCACACAATTAGGAAATGTAAGTACATGCTTGCCGGGGTGACTCTGACATAATTCCATCACATATTCCAGGAACTCTCCGAGGGGTGAGAGGAAGCCAAAGCAACCCTGAGTAAAGAGGAAGAAGTCTCGTCCATCTCAGGACTGGACGTTCCCCGATCTGAGGGCTCAAACACGGCCAGGAAAATATATTAATCTGTTTCCTCTATAAAATGAACATAATGCCTGTAACACCGTGGTCCAGGGATATGTAAAAAAAAATTCTGAGCACCTGCAGAATGCACTGTGCTACAGTACACCCTCAAAGACACAGAAGGTTTAAAAATGAACAATGTCTTTAAAGAAATCACAGACTGGGTTCTATAAAGCAAAATAAAAATGTCATCAGTTCAGAAAATTACAATGTTTATTCTGTCATTAGAACCCTCTAATTTTTAGGTAAGAGACCACCGTTCCTCATCCCTATTCAATAAGAAAACGAAATTGCTGATATCTTGAAAAGGAAGATAATCTAATATCTAACCAACTAGTCTGTTGCTGTAAATTTCAAAACTACTGCCATAACACTTCCAATAATTCAAAATAAGACCGTTTAACAATTTATACATAACAATCACCAAGTCTACAATTAGACATTAAATGGCACTTAAAAATAACTTCTTTGTGGTGAAGTGGTTAAGTTTGCACACTCCACTTCCGCAGCCCAGGGTTCACAGGTTTGGATCCCAGGCAGGGACCTATGCACCACTTATCAAGCCATGCTGTGGCAGCGTCCCACATATAAAATGGAGGGAATGGAGAGAGATGGGCACACCTGTTAGCTCAGGGCCAATCTTCCTCATGAAAAAGAGGATTGGCAACAGATGTTAGCTCAGGGCTAATCTTCCTCATCAAAAAAATAAAATAACTTCTTACATGTGTTCATCTCAGGTCACCACAGTTGTTACCATTTTTATTGCCTCTCCATATATCCTGGGCCTTAAATTAGGTAAGCTGCCAAAGTCCCTGACATTCAGTTGGCACTTAAAAAAAAAAAAAAAAAGAGGGGGCAGCGGAGAAAGACCCAGCCTGCTAAGAGACTGCTGTTTCTATTATTAGAGTTAAGTGCCTGAAATGTGGTAACATATACTTAACAAGCTGGCTCTGTATATGGTTACACCGCACTTTCAAACACCAGCCTCAATCTATTTCTATCAAATGCAGCAAAGCACATATAGCCAATACTTCTTAGAAACCGTAAGCATGTAAGAAATCACCGTTAGTGCCAACAGAGGCAAATGGCAAAGCACCAGCCATACAAACAGTCCTACGTGCCCAAGTCAGAAAATTTACAGAACAGTGTGACTAAAGGTAAATACACAGTGCAGGGACTTTCCAATGAGTGTGATATATTTTAAGCAAAAATATGTACAAATCAATATGAAACATCCCAAACAGCAAATCACTTTAGTGCAACCGCTTCTTTAAGGTGCAGGAAAAGGCAAGACCCCTATACCCTCGAGCACACTGGGAATGCTCGGTGTGGGAAAGGAGACTGGTCTTCATCACCAGAAGGAGTGTCACATACAGGAGGACGAGCCTTGTGCTCCCTGCAAGGCCACCCTGGGAAAGCCATACAAGGAGACAGCTTGGCTTATTTCACCAAAAAGCTTTTCTGATCCTCAAAATTGTCCAAAAACGGCTGCCTGGGAAGTTGGCAAGCTCTTTGTGCTGGAAGTGCTTAAACGGGGCCAGCATGACCACTTTGGAAACAAGACCTTTTGGAGACATGAACACTGCTCCCTTGCCTATCCAGACGGCGGAATTCCTGTCTTCTGATTCTCCTGCCCCTGAGACGGGAGTGTGTCCTGGAGGGCAAGTCCAGACCCACTTTCCTCACTGACTCTCACCTGTGGGGTAAGCAGAGTGCATTAGAACAAGCTGAGGGGCTTTTTACAACCAAGATGCTGTTGTGACCCCAGAACAAGCAATCAGAAGCTGAGATGGGCCCAGGCCTGTGCATTTTCAAGTTTTCTGAGCAATTTGACACCCAGCCTTGTTAACTCCACTACCCTAGAGCTCCCACCAGGTGCCTCTGTCCACTCCCACAGCTCCACAAACAGTTCTGGGTCCATTTTCTGCAGCCCAGATCTCCCTCCTGACCTTTGGTCCCACGTGGTCGACATCCTGCTGCAAACTCTCCACCGGCTTCTCCACCTCCACGTGCTGCCGGGCCGCTACCCACTCAGCTTCCCCAAACGGAAACACCTCAACCGAGCAGGCCAGACATTCAAGAAAGGGCCTCCTTAATCTGGTGGGGAGCTGGGGCACCCACTCGCCACGTTTATGCCTGTCACACATCTCACGCCCCATCAAACACAAGTACCTGCAATTTGGGCTCAGATCCCACCCCCTGCCCCCAGCCCAACCTCTAGTGCCCACAGGTCGGAGGTCCAGCCACCTTTCAAAGGACAGGTCAGATTCCTCCCACACAATGTCAGGTACCCGGGCAGCCACAGCACTTCACGAGGACCGCCCTCTGCACTCTCTCTGTCGTGGTCACCACAAGCACCTCTCATCAGGGGCACTACCTAAAGCTCTCTTGAAGACTCGACCTATTTCCCATTCATTCTGTTCTACACTCCA
This sequence comes from Tapirus indicus, assembly GCA_031878705.1. Taxonomy (NCBI): domain Eukaryota; kingdom Metazoa; phylum Chordata; class Mammalia; order Perissodactyla; family Tapiridae; genus Tapirus; species Tapirus indicus. Next base: position 149,368,962 of record CM062918.1, on the reverse strand, counting down.
GAAGGACCGAAAAACAATTAATCTTGGGAATAAAACAAACATGGGCTTCATTTATCTTCTGCCAGGATGGGGGAAGCTCAGTTAAAAAGAAACTGGGTTAGTAAATTTCTAACTATGTAGAAATTTATCATTTAGTTAATTATTGACAAACTAATCATAAAGAGGGAGCCTAATTTTGTCCTGTGTAGTTAGATAGACTTAGATTAAAACTCCAGCTTCTGCACTTACTACTGGGTAAACCTGGCCAATCACTGAAACTCTCGGGGCTTTAGTTTCCCATCTGTAAAATGGGAATCCTCATTGGCTGTGATGGGGAGTAAATGAGCTGAGGAATACAAATCACCGAGCCCAGAGCCAGACCCAGAGGAGGCCCTCAACAAAAGCCGTGATAACTGTTATCAGATCGTCAAACTGTTACCAGATCACAGGCACTTTGTCGGGGGAGGGGTGAAGAAGATTGGCCCTGAGCTAACATCTGTGCCCATCTTCCTCTATTTTGTATGTGGGACACCACCACAGCATGGCTTGACGAGCAGTGCATAGGTCTGCACCATGGATCTGAACCCACGAACCCTGGGCCACCGAAGCGGAGTGTGCAAACTTAACCACTACGCCACCAGGCCAGCCCCTAGGCATTTTTTCTTCTGGGTCTTTCACTCCATTTCAACACAAGAAGAAACGGAGAGGGGAGAAGTCAAACACTGATCCCTTATAAAGTATGAAGTTTCCCATCAGAATTTGAAGTAAAATGATTTTTTAATATTTCAGCATGAAAACGAGGGGGGAATGATGAGTCTCTTATCCTGGAAAAACATAAGCATAATTGGACTAGAATTTTGAAAGTTGGCTTAAAGAAAAAGTGGATGGGAGGGCCCAACCCAATTTTTTGGTTGTCATTGAAACAACTACTACGTCTGAATAAGCTGCTGGGCGAAGCGTTAAGGCTGGTTGTGTATTGGTAATTTATCTCCACCCTGTCCAAGGTGCACTAATCAACAACCTTCTCCCAAGCTCCCTACTTGAAGATGCAATTAAAATTCAAACATCTAAAAAAGACTATTGGCAAGAATGTCGAGCAAACGGAACTCTCGTACACTGCTGGTGGGCAGCACGTTGGTCTCACCACACTGGAAAACACACTCTCTCCCGAGGAAAAACACAGGCCCACCCTCCGATGCAGCAATTCCACTCTTAGGTATGTACCCAAGAGAAATGAGGCCACATGTCTATCAGAAGACATGTACTACAAGAAAGTTCACAGCTGCTGAAAACAATCCAAATGATCATCAAGGAAATGGATAAATTATGGCATATTCATACAATGGAATGCCACACAGCAATAACAAATTACTGGCACATGCAACAACACGGATGAATCATGTGACACTGCACTGGGCAGAAGACGCCACGTGCAGAAAGAGTATACGCTGCACGATTTCACCAATAGGAAGTTCAAGATGCGGCAAAGCTCATTTACAGTGATAGAAGTCAGAACAGCGGTTCTGGCCAAGGGGTGAGGAGATCACTGATTGGGAATGGGCACAAAGGAACCGGGGGTGACAGAAAGGTACTGTATTTTGACCTGGGTGGTAGCTGGAGGGGAGCGGGGAAGGGGGAGAGAGAGACACACACACTCATTAAGCTGTACAATTAAGATTTGTACATTTTACTTTATATTAGTTATATCTCAATTTTTAAAATTCAAATATCTACACAAATAAAGGTGAAGATTCTGTCTGAAGACAACATGCTCCATTCTTAACCTCAGGAATAGAATCTTTTTTTCCTTTTTTCTTTTTTTCGGTATGAGATGGCAGGATAGAAGGCTGGCAATGAAAAGTTTTACTTAATAAAACGTAACATATACCTAAAGCACACAAAAACTTTCAAAATGAAAAGTATTTTTTAAGAAAGGATAGATTCGTCTCTAACGTACTCTCTCCTGTAAATGACGGGGATAACAGTACCCCCGTCTCAGGGTCGCTCTGATAATTAACTGAGACAACATAATTAAGCACTTAATGCAGGACCTATTCATCACCTTGTAATTCACTGATTCAGTGCATATTCATTAATTCAGTACACACTCATCACTTAATAAAATGTTTGCCAGAATTATCTGTCCATTTCCTTCACTCCCTTTTGGCCCAACCCACAAAAATTCTCAACCCAGCAGGCGTTCAATATTTGTTGACTAAACTCAGAGACGCTCTCCCCAAGCCTGCCAACCATAAACAGTTCCCGTCTGAATCCATGAGAAACCATCCAGCAGGCAGTGTAGACCGGGCTTCTCACCCCGGCAGATACACAGACTCTGGGCATCCCAAGGCAGGCTGGGGGTCAGGATAAACACAGCATATACACCTGAGGCAATCTGACTTAAAACTGAAAAGAAAACCTACTTATATTTAAACAGATATTTAAAAGACTGCAACACCTGCTAAGACAGCACATGACACTGCTGAGCAGTCCTAAGCTTTCGGTGGCCGGCCACTTCAAGCTTCGCTCCCTGGTCCTCCCTCTTCCCTGACCCCTCCGGTCCCCTGGCACTGTCTCCACCTTTCTTTCAGGAATTTCAGGAACAGTTCTAACAGCACGGGCACAGAGAACTTAGAATTCCTGGCTCTCTCCCTTATAAAACTCTACTCAAAGTACTCCTGGCTCTTGAATGCAATTTTAACTGATGACGGTTTAGGCTATTTCCTTGAATTATAAACACCACTCCATCTGGCTTACTAACCCTGCTGAGAAAAATATTTATTTTCAGCAAGGTTGGCATGCAAAATTGAAAGAACAGGAAACTATAGTTAAGAAAAACAAAATCCCACAATCAGATTAACAAACTACATACAATTTTAAAGATACCCTTAGGAAGTTGCCTTTGTATGAAAGTGTATTTTCAACACAACTGTATGCATGCCACAATGAATCTTAACTTTATTTAAATAACTAGTCAATCATGTGGAACAATCGAAACTCTGAGATAAAGTGAAAAATCAAACTGTCCTTTTTAGGATTAACCTGCCAGTAACCTCCGGGTGTTTCTACCCAAAGACCCCATAATAAATTTTTTTTTTATTACAAAAGAAAAACAGGACAGGGGCCAGCCCGGTGGCATAGTGGTTAAGTTTGCACACTCCGCTTTGGCAGCCCAGGGTTTGCGGGTTCAAATCCTGGGCAGGGACCTGTGCACCACTCGTCAAGCCATGTTGTGGCAGCAACCCACATACAAAATAGAGGAAGACGGGCACAGACGTTAGCTCAGGGCTAATGTTCCTCAGCAAAAAGAGGAAGATTGGCAATGGATGTCAGCTGAGAGCCAGTCTTCCTCAAAAAAATTTTAAAAAGTAAAGGAAAAAAAAAAAGAAACCTGCCCAAGGTCACACAGCTCTAAGTGGCAGCACCAGAATTAGAATTCACACGGTCTGGATCCAGAACCCGTACTTTTAACCAGCATACTCTACAAATAATTTTAAATAGTTGAATGTCTATATATCTGACAGGTTTGATGCTGGGCCTTTAAACTGTTTCCAAATTTCCCACTATTAAAAGCAACGCTTTGGTAAGCCTTCTTATAAGAGATCTTTTCATGTATCCTTGCTGTCGTTGTTGTTTCTTAAAGGTAAATTTTTAGAAGTAGAATTGCTAGGTCAGAGGAGAAATTGAACAATTTAAATAACCAGATGAGCTTCAACCAGAGCTAATTTTGATCAGCTTACAAAGGAGCCTCATGCAGGAGAAAAGGTAATTTGCAACAAATAATTGTAATTAGATGGCTCCAAGTGCAGGGATAAGAATCACTAGGTACTTCAGAGAGTCACAAAGGAGGTTGTACATGACTGAAGAAATGCTGGTCTTCCAGAAGAGAGTAACTGCTTAAATGTCCCTTGGAGTCAGTTACTTCTCAAACCCAGTCTCCACAACTGTACAGACTCCTAGGACCCCACATCCACAGGATTTCCCATTTGTTCTCAATTTTTAAAGTCCAAACTAGCGGGAGAGTGGGGAGAATATAAAAGGCCCTCAGAAGCCTCAGATAGATCAGTCCGTGATCTATATTAAATCTGCATTAATGCAAAGCTTACCCCTCATTTCTTCATCATAGAATGGCAAGGAGATCTTTCATGTTGCATTCCCTCAAAAGGTCTCTGTCACTAATGACACATCACAGAACTTGTGGCCAAGATCCACGAGAATGTAGCTCTCTCATTGATTCCTGCCAGGAAGAAATAAATGTTTGGAGGAACAACTAAACTGTAACACCAAATGGCTTTAGGATCTTATTGAAAAGAGAGTTACATAAAAGTTCTAAAAAAAGATGAGGAGGAAATATGACGGCACTGATATTATCAGCCTAGAGCCAGTCCAGCCACCAAGTCGACCTGGGCAGCTTGTGCAGGACGACCACAAGGACAGAACCCTTTCACCCAAGAGGAGCACACCAGGTTGTTGCAAAAAGGTCCTGTCCCGATTTACGCCATTCTTCATAATTCAGGCCCCCGTTCCCTCTACTTGATCACCTTGATCACCTAAGGAGGATTTAAAAAGAGATTTTCAGTACAGCATGGCAACTATAGTTAATAATACTATATCGCATATTTGAAAGTTGCTGAGAGTATATCTTAAAAGTTCTCATCACAAGAAAAAATTATTCTGTAACTATATGTGGTGACAGATGTGGAACCAGACATTGTGGTGATCATTTCGCAATATATACAAATATTGAATCGTTATGTTGTACACCTGAAACTAACATCATGTTGTATGTCAATTACCTCAGTAAAAAAAATTTAAGATTTTCAATTTCAAATAAATTACAGAAAATTTAAACATCACCAAAAAAACGTCATTATCTGTTCAAATCTCTCCCCTGCCCTACCAAGCCACACTCACTGTAACTTCAAGTGAGCACTGATAACCAAAGAAATACAGTTTAAAATTTTCTTTTTTATAGCCTTTCATTGTGGTCCTAGGTGAGGTTATGCAACCATGTGTTATTCAACTAAGTGGAACTTTACATAAATCACACAAGTTACAAACCATTAACACCTAATGTTACCCACCCGTATTCCAATTTTTCCCCAAACCACAAGTTTTCATAGGTCCATTATAGTTTCAAGAAAATATTAGCATACAAATTAAAAAGAAATAATTTCTTAATCCTCAAGCTTCCCATTTCAAAGCTGGAACTGAAGAACCGACCCAACAAACCAGAAGACGCAGTCCTTCCCCGACTAAGCGATTCCACTCCTGCGACCAGAACCTCCAGAAAGACTCCCACACGCGCAAGGAGACACGTTATAGATTGCCCTGCAATATCATTTGTGATAGAGAAAAATGGGAGGAAATGATAATTAAATGTCCATCAACAGGAAAATGGATACACTGTAGTGTGGTCAGCAGTTAAGAATGAAGTCCAGCAACAAGAACCTCCAAAACAAGGTTGAACAATAGAAGTGCATTACAGAAGAAAACATGCCATATGACACCACATCTGCCAGTTTTAGAAACATGAAAAACAACACCAACTATTGATGATGAATTATTTACACAGACACCGGCAGTGAACGTATAAAATACGGGGATGGCAATGATAAAAAAGAACTGGAGAGAAAGGGAAAGAGACAGAAAACAGAGCGAGGAAGTGAGACACAAGGGCTTCAACTCTGTCTGCAATATTTTATCTTTTTAGTTGGACGGTAGCGAAAAAGGTATTCATACTACTTTGACATAATTACTGTATTCTGAATTACTTTATGATAGTAAAAGAAAAACACCTTTTCCTAGCATTTTGACCTGCTTCAAGAAATATTTACTTTGACAATAGTTCAAAAAGTAATTTCCTTTCTATTACAATCATGGATTCTCTAGCAGAAATATCTGATTTAATCACAGAGAAAGCATAGAAAGGAACATCCTGACTTAAGATCCCAACCTCATAGATACACTTGGCAGTGTTTCTAGAAAGTAACTACTCACCCTACCCATCTATCCCTGGAGATAATCCCTGTTAGAGCGACACATGGCATTTCTGAAACTAAGTCTATAAAACTCATTATGTTTTTGAGGCAATCGAAAACTTTTCAAAACATACACCACTGCTTTTTCTACGAGAAAATAAAAGATACCCCCCTCAGCCACTGTTAGAGCTTATATCCTTCCAACACCCTAATCCAAGCCCCTATAACCTTCAGGGGGTGTTCCTATTATGTCTGCCTTTTTCTATTCAGCCTCCAAGCGCCCACTGCTCAACAGCTGCACAAAGGAATAAATCAAGGGTATTATTATGGGTCTCCTAACATATTTATTCTAATCTCTTCTGGGTTGCTCTATGTGCATTTATACAGTTGTTGCTAGTCACAAATTGCATCATATTATGTTGGTCTCCCCCTACAATCCCAGACTTCCTTCCAGGCAGGGAGCAGGCCTCTTTCGTAATAACCCAACTGTAGGTGGTACCAAGCTCTGCGCATGGTCTATGCTCAGTAATCCTTACCGCAAACATTTGAGCAATCTCAGTGTGCTAAGGGTGGGAGCGATTTACTTTAATTTTTGGAACTCTTCCAAATCCTTTAAATTTTCTTTCTGATCTAAGAGGAAAACAAACATGCAGCAATATACAACCAGCCCCCAGAACTCCTTCACTTACCCCTCCTTGAAACAAATTTCCAAAGCCTACTAATGAAAGACTGCTCTTTAAATTACGTAAACCATGCAGAAATCTCCAACATCTTCAGAATTGTGAGCAACTCTCATTATAGTGATTATAATTTCCACCCGTGTTGTACATGCATATTTTTTTTAGATGACGATGAATGTAACTGGTATGAAAATAAAAATGCTATAAACTCAAAAGGTCCTAGACCTCTTCTAAACGTCCACAGTAAATGTGCGATACATGCAAAACTATAAAAATAATTTTAGGGATTTCAGGGTAAACGTTGACATAAAAGGAGACACTGCCTACTTTCAAAATCTGGTCTCCATCCCTCTCTCCATCATCACCTTCTACCACTTGACCTAGTCCATCCAGGCTTAACCTTAAGCCCCTTCCCATTGTCCCCCAACCCCCAGCCCAAGCTCCAGGCACTCAGCACTAGGTGCTCATACCCTGATTTTTGCTAATGTGGCAGAGTCATCCTTAACTAGACTGTCACTTCCCCTCCTCTTCACCACTTCTTGAAAGCATGGGTTCTAACACCAGACTGTGCAGTGTGTAATCCTGGTTCCTCAACTCATCAGCTACTGTTGAATATCCATTCCTCCTCTGTACAGAGAACAACTGTGCCCACTTCACTGGGTTGGTGTGAGGATGAAATTAACCAGGAGGGGTAAAATGCACTGTAGATGGGCCATACACATGTTGTCATCAACAATCCAGGCACCCCTTCCATGTGCACAGACAATGGTCTCTTTATGGCTGAAGGGAAAAACTCTTTTTCTGTCCTCTCTACTACTCTCAACAATTCACTTCTGACACCAGATATATGACATTTTCCCCTCACACCAAGCAATTTTCTCCAATTCTCTGTGACACCAACTAGGTGTCTGTCATACAATTCAACTCAATGCTGACACCATCTACCTGGGGTTAGCACAGACCCCACATGTTGAGGGCTCAGCCCCACAAGCGCCCCCTCCCCTTCAGATGCCAATCCCAAGTCCAGGTTGTCATTTGTACTTATGACAGACCGGCTACATATTGGGGATTCCCACGATCCCCTCCTCAGGTCCAATCATTGCCTAGAATGGCTCACAGAACTCAGGAAAATGCTCTAATTACTATTACCCGTTTACTACAAAAGACACAACTCAGGAACAGCCAAAAGAAGAAATGCATAAGGTAAGGTAAGTGGGAAGGGGCTCAGAGCTTCCACACCCCCTCCCACCAGTGCCACCCTCCAGCACCTCCACCTGTTCACCAAGAAGCTCTCCAAACTCCTTCGTTAGGATTTTTATGGAAGCTTCATTACATAGGCACGATTGATTAAATCATTGGCCATTGGTGACTGAGCTCAATCTCCAGTCCCTCTCCCCTCCCAGGAGGTGGAAGTGGAGGCGAAAGTGCCAACCCTCTAATCACATGGTTGGTTCACCTGGCAACCAGCCCCCCATTTTAGGGGCTTTTCAGAAGTTTCCTCATTAACATAAACTCAGGTGTGGTTAAAGGGGCTTGTTATAAATAGCAAGAGACGCTCTTTTCACCTTTATCACTTAGGAAATTCCATGGTTTTAGGAGCTTTGTGCCAGAAGCGGGATAGGGACCAATATTTACTGTAAGTCACAATATCCCAGCAGCTCTTTAGGACTTTCCACTAGACTGCACACTCTTTGAGGGCAGGGATAGTGGCTTAATCCTCTCTGAATCCCCAGGGCCAAGCACAGCACTGGTATACAGCAGGCACTCAGCAAACATTTGTTGATACCACACAAGCAGGAAGAGGAATCTCTCTTCTACAGCATTAAATCAAAAAGTAGTAGAGACAGTTCATGAGCGAGCCGCAGGGGATGTTGGGGAGAAAAACCCCAATCATGCACATCCCTACACCACACTGCTGAACAGCCAGAGGATGTACAGACTTTACTTCTGTTTAATTAACATTCCACAGATCAGCAGTGTTACTTGCTTATACATTTTGGGAAGGAAAACAGAAAAATGTGGATTTTATGGCAGATCCAAAGCAAGGCTCTACAAATCAGAATTTAGCTAAGTATAGACTGTAATCAGCCTATTTCTCAAAAGAGATATAAACTACTTTAGTTTTTTTTTAAATCCATCTCTAGACATTGAGTTAAAATATCTCGTTATTAGGTATCCATTGGTGCCAAAGCCGGGGAATAAAATGCAATGATACCACACTCAAGACACTATATTTCATCTTCCATGACTTTTCAAAAATACAACCAGCTAGTCCCTATCTGTCTTCTGAAGTCTCTTATCAAAAAGAATATAAACAGGGGCCAGCCCAGTGGTGTATTGGCTAAGTTTGCACTCTGCTTTGGCAGCCTGCAGGTTGGGATCCCAGGCGTGGACCTACGCACCACTTATCAAGCCATGCTGCGGTGGCATCCCACATATAAAGAAGAGGAAGATGGGCACAGATGTTAGCCCAGGGCCAGTCTTCCTCAGCAAAAGAAAAAAAAAGAGAGAGAGAGAGAATATAAACAAAAGGATTAAAGAAACAGATTTTAACCTGATAGGAAAAAACTATCAAGATAACATCATTTCTACTGAAAATTCCTGAATGTATTTCCCAACATCTTTTTGTCATGTTAAATTTGAGCTATTTTGGGGGGCATGCCCACATTCTGGTCATCAAAGCCTTTAATTCTAAAAATATACTGAAATGGTCTGAGAAGTTTACTTTTACAGTCCATATCCACATCAAGATTTATTTTTCTGTCGTTCCTTCAAATAAATCTTAACCACTTCCAATTCAAAGAGGACGATCTCATGCTTCCAGATCTCTGTCTCTTGCTGCAACCTCTAACCCGAGCTTCAGACCTCTGATTCTTGTCGCCAGCTGGACGCTACACAAATGGTCTGTAAATGTGCCTGAAATCAAGCAGTGCCACCACCCCACTAGGCTGCTTCTCTTCCTCCTGTGTTCTCTATCCACAATGGCACTGCCGTCCTCTCAGCTGCCTTCCACACACACACCTCCTTCTTTTTCCTCCTCTCCTTCCTGCCCCTCCCCCCACAGTCAGGTGCCAATCACCTACTCAACTTCTGGAATCATCTCTCCCACAGCAAATGACCTATTTCCAGCCCTAATGACCTTCAATAGCATTACTTCAATAGTGTCCTAAACCTCTCTAAACTCTGCCATAAACTGCTATTGGTTTCAAAATCATAGATCTGACCACACTACTTCTCCCTAAATGGCTCCTTCTTACACAGAAAATAAAATCCAAAGTCCTCAGGCCAGCAAGACCTTTTAGAGCCTGTCCCCGTTTCCGGCCCAGTCTTTCACCACACCCACAGGTGATACCATCTGCTCCACCCACAACACCAACTGGTTCCCCAGATATACCAGCACTCCCTCATCTGCCTCTGCTCCTCTGAGGGCTTCTCTCCACACCCCCCACACATGCACACTCACCTCCTCCATCCATGTCCGCCTGCCACCAACTCAAACTCCTGGTCACCTCCCCTTGTGTCACATACATGTTTTCAGATTTAACTCCTCCCCTGTTCTTCAAGAAGGAGCTGCCTTCTTTCTAAGCAGTCCTCTTCCACTTGTGATCCAAACATCATCCCTTGCACTGGGAAGGCAGCCTCTGCTTCAACAACCCCCTCTCCCTCACATGCATCCTTGCTCCTCAAACTCTTTCTACTCAAGTCTCTCATCTAAAAATGATGACAACACCCCAACAACCTCCCTCTGCCTTATGGCCTCCTCATTTTATTACACCATCCTCTCCTTCCCTGCGAAGCTTCATGGAAGGGCAGTCTGCACTCACTTTCCCCATTTCCTCTGCAGCTGTTCACTCCTCCTCCCACTGCAGTCTGACCTCGCACTCCAGCTCATTGAAGAGGCTCTCCTCAAGTCTCCAGAGACCTCCTACTGGCTCAGCCTCTGGTCCTGGGCTTTTCTGCAGCACTTGTCCTGCTGACCAAGCCCTTTTTCTTGAGGCGGGCCCCTACCTCGGCTCCCAGGGCACCCACTCTTCTCCTGGTTTTCTCCCTACCTCTCTGGCCACTCCTTCCTGGTTATCTCCATGAATACACTCTTCTTTGCCTACCCCTTAAATGCTGGTGTCCTCCATGCTTCTGTCTGAAGACCCCGTGGCTTCAACAAATCCCAAAGCTCTCTTTCCAGATCACATCTACCTTCTCTATCTTCTGGACAACAAACCCAGTAAACGTTGATACCCCACAGACATCTCAAAATACACATTCTCATATTCATTCATTCAGCACTGATGGACAGCCTGGAGTCAATACATTGTCTGAACTTATCCTCCCTCCCAAATCTGATCTTTCTTCTATATTCCCTTTCTTGGTAAGTGACAACATCATCTTCCCAGTCACTCAAGCCAAGAAACCCACGATTCATCCCGACTCCTCTCTCTCACCACCCAACACCCACATTCAATGCTACCAAATCCTCCCAATTCACCAGTATCTCCAACCCAGCCCTCCTCCACTCCACACCCCCACCACTGCCTTCATCCAACCTCGATAATTAAACAGCCACTGAGCAGTGGCTAGGACTGACTCCTGAGAGGACATGACGGAATACAGCATGTTCTGATAGCCACAAAGAATGGTTCAGCTTTTTAACTTTAGATTTCTTTTTTGGTGACATAAACTATACATCTAGGGGAATCTATTATTTTATAGTTCAGCCAATGTTTTCCCTTCTCATCACTGAAATTGTTAAAATCAGTAAGTGCCCAAATAAATGGAATGCCTATGTGTAAATTCAGAGAGACTTCAAATAATGATTGTAACTGTAATGTTTAGGATCTGGAGACTCAGTGCTTTACTTGCCAGAAAACACTAACACAACACTTTAGTTCACATAAACCATTTTGACACGATATTCATTTTCATATGACCAACATTTTAAATTAAAACAACACAAAATGTGAGCAGTTAGCTAAATCTGCCATCTCTTCATATTATCACATCACACATTTTCCAAATCTAAAGTCCACCACAGAATTTCAGCGATACTAGGATGTGTTTAATGAAGGAACAGGAGTCACCAGAAAAATAATTTTTTATGATTTCCATGGCTGAAAACAAAACGTCATATAATTATGCCTTTAGGCACATTCCTTCTAGCTAAAAGAATAGCAGAAAACCTCAGACTCTTCAGGTTAAAAGGAACCATTCCACCTAGTCCACTCCTTTGGAGTTATAGTTATGTCATTCTAAATTATCAACAATCCCTCAGATATTTTGTCGACATAAATAATCCACAGCCAATCTATAAATCAAAATTGGGGTGAGTTTATTATGAATCAAATTTGAGGACCATATAGCCCAGGGCCTTCCTTCCCCAAGGAAGGAAGAGCACCAAAGAAGTGGGGTGTACAGAGTGGTTATATACCGTCAAAGAGCATATATTACATATGATTGGAATGTCCTTTTTACAATAGTCACAAGATTGCCCTGTCGGCACAGCCATTGATGGACACAGCAGGTAGCAGGTCTGTTGTCTTGATGGGGGTGGTCACAGGATGAATACAGCAATCAAATCCTAGGCTAGGGAGAAATGGTTATCCTTAAGGAAATGCCAATGTGGGGAAGTTGCATCCTTATCTTAAGGGCATTTGTTTTTGTCTCTGGGACGTGGTAAATGCTCAAAGCAGATATACAATGCATGTTCAAAGGCCAGTCAGGCCCTTTTGGAAAAACAAGGTCAGGCCGAATTACTTTTACACCAAATGGCTTCCTCATATACTCCAATATATCCTATTGCTTGCCATTTTATTTATCAATTTAAAAGTCCAACTTTAAAGAAATATCTTTCCCCATAAGGTCTTGGTGACATCCCCTGAAGTATATATGAAATTAGAAACAGATGCAAGTTCTAAATAAATGGCTAAGATTAAAAATAATTCTTCTCAGAAAAGATGATGTCTCAGTAATGAATCAAGTTAATCATCACACCCATGAATCATTCAACATGGCCTCTATAAAGCAAAGGTCCCGAGCCCTCAAGTTTTCATTCTTGTCAGGAAGGCAATACTTAAATACACCTGGAGCAATCAGAGGACAAGACATTTTAAGAAATGAGCCTTGAACTGGGTATCCTAGGCTCAGCGAATGGAGAGGCTGTGTGGGCAAGGGGGTAGAAGCCTCTGGAAGCCTCACATTTGGATATGTTGTATTAGACAACAGACTGATGTTTTATAATAGGATTTAACTTGCTAAAGGAAATTTTCTAAGAACATTAGCTGGAACAAAGCAGACAATAGAAACAAAAGATAGAATTAAATCTTCCAAAGGCAATGAAGACACTTCCTCAGCGCCCAAATGCTGCCCCAGCCCACAAGCATTCACCCTTCCAGGAAGCAGTGGCTCAACTACCCCACTGTCCTGGCATTCTCAATAAGCAGATGGCTCTCAGACATTCATCCTGCCCTGTCTCGGAGGACTCTTTCTTAAATAGTTCTTGACACTATATTTACAAGTCCTTCAATACAGCAGTTCAGAACGATGAAGTGTTCCCTTCGGCTTGCAGGAAACCCACTCTTGTTGGCACTGTATACGGATGAATTCAATACACCACTCATGACCCCCTTGATCTCTCTCTCAAGACATTCCCTCTTTAGGAAAAGGAATAATTCTACTCACTTCTCAAACACTAATGACTAATCAATGACTAATCAATTCACTTATTCAACCCCACCCAACCAGATGCGACCTAATGTAGATGTTTCCAAACTAATTCATTTGGCATCTCAATCCATTCACGGAATCACTTTCAAGTCTTATCACTGTTACTCTCCTTCCGATCAGTAATTCAGCTCTAGAATAAATGAACCATTTGTCACAGAACTGGACAGGGTCTTTGAGGAAGAAACAGAAGTCCAAAGTGGCTACGTAACTCCCAAAGTTACCTCTGCGAGTTAATAAAGGACCAGGCCTAGGACCCAGGGTTCCACATCCCCGGACTAATTTACTTTCCATTTCACTTAAATGTCTCACTTTCATATGATATAGAATCTATTACCATTGTTTGTTTTATTATTACTCCTCCTGAAACTAAAAGAAACCTGTTTCCCTGCCTTCACCCAACTTCTTTTTCTTGATTATAATTCTGACACAAGTCAGAACAAACGAAACCCAGGTGGTCAGTTAACAAATATTGACCGGCCCCCCCATCAGGCACCACACTAGCAATGAAGATGTAGTTGTGAACAAGACAGACAGACTGCCTTCATGAAGCTTACAGACAGGACAATTTAGTAAGTTTAGGCTGAAAACAAAATTTATTCAAGTCCCCTAATGCATCCACAACAACAAGCTAAAATGTCATCTTTCTCCAAACATCAGAGAGCTTCATAAACACCACAATCGATTCATAAAGTAATTTAAACTTGCTGCTTAGATATAACTGTTCAGGTCCCCAAACACAAATCACCACTTTGCAGATAAAAATAGACATACATCAATGATACAACGGGATAAATTCACTTTTCAACTATTTATCAAGGATCACCTCCAATACTATGTCAGGCTGAGAATTTATTATCAATTTACAAGACACAAGATGTATATTGAAGGTAGGAGGGGCCGGCCTGGTGGCGTAGCAGTTAAATTTGCGTGCTCCACTTTATCCCAGGGTTCACCGGTACAGATCCCAGGTGCGGACTGATGCACCGCTTCTCAGGCTGTGTGCTGTGGCAGCGTCCCATATAAAGTAGAGGAAGACGGCACAGATGTTAGCCCAGGGCCAGTCCCCCTCAGCAAAAAGAGGAGGATTGGCAGCGGATGTTAGCTCAGGGCTAATTTTCCTCACAAAAAAAAAAGTAGGAGAAAACAATTTTATAGTAGTCTGTAAACACACCTGTGATGCTGTCATACTTGCAACTATGTAACAGTTTATAGTCTAGGAATACTTTCCACACATATTATCTCCTTTAACCCCTCTATAATATCTGTTTTAAAGACTAACAAGCTGACATTCAAGGAAATTAAGGAATCTGCTCAAGCTCCCAGAGCTGGTAAACGACTGATCCAAAACCAAGCGAGCTGCCCAATTCTAGATCCCTAGACTTTTTCACTGAACCACACTGTCTTAGGAAAAGCTCCTAACAAATTGTTTTCCATTAGCGCTAACACCACTAGAAATAATAACAGTTAACCTTTATTAAACATGTACTCACATGCTAGACAAGGTTCCAAGTCTTTTATATGAATTAATGATATATTATTTACACTAGAGTAAATCAGTAATACTCAAATTAAAAAAAAATTTAAGTGATTAAAAATATTCACAATGGCATTCAGAATATAAAGTCAGTTTTAGACAACCAATTTATTGTAAGAAACTCAACCAAAGGAAAGGGAGGTTGGGGGTGGAAAGGGAACAGCAAACCCCAGGAGGCTCACATGGCCCAAAGGAAGATGCTTCCCACCAGATTCCAAAACTTGAACCAGTTTTATAGAGCATAAGTGAACTCGGAAGAGTTGGCCCAACAGATCACATGACTCGCTGAGCTTCTTTAATGCCTGCATTCACATCTGGCACAACCAAGCTTGTTTCCAAACTGTGGATGCGTCCAGCAACGCTGAAATCCCTTAGAGAGGAGACACACACTGTGGGTGGGAGGCCAGAGGGCTCACAGCGCATGAACTGGACGCTAATGACAGCCTCAGCGTCTCCCTTTGCAGTGAGGTACACAGTTCACATAAATTACCTCATTTAATCTGATCTCATGAAAACCAGAAACAAGACAGTGACTAAGCCCCTAAACAATGAGCACAAGGCGACTTAGACCTTCTGGAGGAAAAAGGAAAGCCCCCAGGAAGAAGGAGAATTTGTCACGGGTCCAGCCAGCAGCCTTGAGCAAAACTCTGCAGCCAGAATCCTGCAGCCAGAGGCAGATAAGAGGGAGAACAGAGGAAGTTGAAAAGAAAATAAACTTTCGTACAATGTGTTAACTTACACATAAACTCTTGGGCCAAAAGACCCACACTTTCAAACGCCTGCTCATTCTCTTTCCACTGAGGTAGCTTGCTTCAAATGAAAAAGAAGCCGGTGAAGACTTTGATAGGTGGCCTCAGGCTTGGTCAGGAGGAAACAGCCCCTTTACCAGAAAACAAAGGCACCACAGTAATACGGAAAGGGGTGAAGAAAAGAAAATTAAGCCTCCAGGAATGCCTGAAACTCCTTCCTGATCAATTACATTGAGATTCCCAATTCACTTTGGTCAATAAAGCCAAAGAGAGACAACCTCATTTCCAGCCATCCTTCATTCTCTGGCTGGATTATGAGTTCACTTCAAACCTCTCAACCACCATCAGTTCTCCATTCAGCCCAGTACCCTCAAATGAGAAGTACATGACCATTTATAGTAGAACCTTTTAAAGATGACAACTGCTAATATTTACTACTGCTTCTTATATGCCAGGCACGCTGCTACTTTAGGATGAGGAAATTGAGGCTTAAGGAGGTGCCACAACTTGCCCAAGATAACACAGCAGCATGGATTTAACTCAGGCTGCCTTACACGGCTGCTTGCAATCCATCAGTCCATCAACTAAGAACCCACCACACCCTTTTAGCCCATAACAAATCCAGTCCCTTTTTTTTTTTTTAACAGTAATAGCCTTCACCTCAAAGATCAAGATTCACTGCAATTAAAACTGTACAGAACTCCCTCCAGTCGGAATGGATTCTAAGTTGACTGGGTGATATTGGTGCTAGGTTTGCCTTTTTGACAAGTACTCCTTCTCCTACATGGCCTACCTCCGAGTCCTCTCCACCAGACGGCAGGAACAATTATGCTTTGGGTACCGTTCACACAACAGAGTTCCTCTAGCAGAGACCAACAGGACAGCCAAGGATCAAGGCCCACGTGGGGCAGAGGCAGCACCACATTTCCACCCACCACAGCACGCGGCCACCGCTGGGCGTCAGGGAAAGCAGGAGGAAAACCTTCAAACTTCAGAAAGACCTGAAAGGGCAGTGCCTTCCCCCCAAAGGAAAACTGGCAAGAAAAAGCAATCCATAAGCCTGTTTAAACAAACAGAAACAGGCTTTAAATGGACAAAAGTAACATTATTGTTTCTTTAAACCACCTACATAATATTTACATTTTCCCATGGCTGGGAATCAGCGCCTACAGTCAAGTACCACTAAACCCATCTCTGCTGTGCCATTTACCCTGGATCTGCTGAAGGCCTGAACCAATAAAACTTCTCTTCGCTTTCTTTCTCGTCTCAAAGTCCCACTGAAATTAGAGTCCAAATAAATCAACTGAATTTTAGTTCCCTTGGAAAGCTCCATTAACAGTAAAACGCTATGGAATGTTAAACTTCATTTTAGTGTTGGTATTTCTCCTCCCATGTAATGGACGTAGCTATGTTGTTTTCTATTTTCACAAAAATTTTTTGGCTTTTGTTTGTTTTGTTGTTTGAGAACTCTATCAGATATACATAAATTTCTACAACTTAACTGGCAAAATATCAAAAAATATTCCACACAACAAGCATTTGCGGGAAATTTTCAGAGTAAACTTGTTTGTCTAAGAACATGAGGATTAGAGAGAGTTCATAATCTATCTAAAGTCAGAAATAACTCTTCACACCTTTTTAAAAGATTCTCTTAATTAAAATATTCTGAAAGAAGGAAAAAATTAAATGAGGGCAAACTAGGAGGTAATCAGATTATAAGAGATTAAGCAACCATTTTCAACGGAGGCCAGCTTTAAAGTACACAGTGAAGCCAGACTCCATCTAATTGCAATTTTTCAACAAAAGACAATACACTTCTAAGTAAACGGTGTAAAAATTCTCTTTGGTAGGTGAAGTTTTTAGTAGTTTGTACTGCCATCCTTTTTTCAACAAATAGTCTAAGTATTTATAAGATAATTCAGGCTTCTCCAAATTCTACCACAGTGGTTGGAAAACTGGTGCTGAATTTACTGAAATTCAAAGATAAACAGGCACTTCCAGTCTCCCTTTTTCACTTGGTTAGTAAAAGACACATCACCCAGCTCCCCGCCCGCCCTGTCTTCCACGGCGTGCTCCCACGACGGCGATGCCTTCTGAGCAATGCCTGTCCTGTGTCATAATTATGGGAGTACCAAGTATTTTGTTCCAAGTTTCAGTGATGTCAGCCTGAAACACACTCTCAAGTATTTCAAAATGCCGGAACATGTAATGTCCCTCTGGTACAAACAGAGTAAGTCAAAAAATAACCTGAAGTTCAGCTGACCGCAGAAAAGGGGAACTACCCACCCAGCTAATATGCACAGGGCTCAAGAGCAGAGCTCTTAAGATTTCCGCCCACCTCCCAGATAAACGGTCAAAGGCCATGCTCAAACAATGCTCACACAAAGAAGAGCCACTTAGAAGAATAGAAAAATATTAAATTTACTCTTAATTAAAGGAATGCAAATTAAATAACAATGAGGTGCCTTTATGAAGTTTTTTCCTCTATTTAAATGACTATATCCATTGGGGCTAAGGGTGCAATGAAACTAGTTAAAAATACAGCCTTAAATTGGTAATATATAACTAGAGCCATAAAAATGGGCACACCCTCATGCTCCGTAAAATTCTATTTTGTACATCGATCCTAAAAAATTATCCATAATGGAGAACTTTTCTTGCTCAAGATGTCCACTACACTGTTATGTATAGTAGCAAAAATCAGAAACATTCAAGTTTTCCAATATTTGGGGAATACTGCCTATTCAAGAAAATACAGGGTAGATATCAAAATGATAGACATTGAAATTACGCAGCAATATCCCGTAATTCTAAGTTTAAATAGTAGGATTCAAATTTGTCGGTATAGTATTCCTCAAAAAATTAAAAATAGCATTACCATATGATATATACATACAACAGAATATTATTCAGACTTAATGGAAGGAAATTCTGATACATGCTACAACATGGATGCACCCTGAGTGAAATAAACCAGTCACAAAAAGACAAAGACTGTATGATTTCCCTTACATGAGACATCTAGAATAGTCAAACTCACAGAAACAGAAAGTAGAATGGCAGCTGCCAGGAATCTGGGGGAGGAGAAATGGGGAATTACTGGTTAAGAGGTACAGTTTCAGTTTTTCAAAATGAAAAATTCTGGAGACCGGATGCACAACAGTGTAAATATACTTAACACTACTGAACTGGACACTTAGAAATGGCTAAGATGGCAAATTTTATGCTATGTATATTTCATCGCAACTTTTTTTTAACATCAGCACAGTATGATTATAAGTATGTAAAACAGACAAATGAAAAAACTAGGAAACAATCTGTGAAATAATATTTGGATTAGGGCAGTAAGATAATGGACCATTTTCCTCCGAACTCTATGATATGATTTTTATCACACTATTATTTAAAAAATTTTTAAAGAACATGTTGCTCCAACTACCCATAAAACCCAAGGTCTAAGGTCCTTCCAGTAAAAATTACATGCTTATGAGAAATTACTCATTTTTTTAGCATATACAAAATAAAGATGGTGCCAAATTTGAACTAAGATCTTGCTCTTTACAATGGATGAGAGATGTTCTATACAGACTACAAACCAAATTCCGTGAGAGCAGGTTTCGATCTGTTTTGTCCACCAAATCCCTAGAACCTAGTCTAGCACATTGTAAATATTCAATACATACTTGGGAAGTAAATTTAGAAAATGACCTTCACAATCTTAACACACACACACACACTCTTTGCCCAACCTGCATTAAACTTCATGAAAACACTTTGCTGCTTACATTCTAAATCTCTTAAATCCAAGATATTCTAAACCTATTCTTCTGGCCTTCAATTCCCAAATTCATCCTTTTCCTCCTCTAATTATCTCACTTTGTTTAGCATCTGGAAAAAGAACTGAGTGCTGCAATATATAATTAGTAAATTATTCTTAGCTGGCTGAATCATGGAGCAGCAGCTAGCAATTACAGTCCACAAGATGCATATGACTCTTGCTGTTTTAATGCTCTACGAAATAAGGAGCCCTATTCTTTGCAAACTGAAGGAAGACCTGCAACTAGAATGCCATTAGGACAGTTTTATCCTATCGGCTCATATGCAAAAAAAAAGGGAAGGTCCTCACACAAAAATTTCACAACCCCAAAATGCTGGTATGCGTGACCCAAGACAGGCTGAGAAGAAACTATCCCCAACAGTAAAGGGCAAGTTCCCCTTCACAAAGAATCTTCCCAGTGTTGCGGCTAGCACCCCATCCATCCGTCTGCAGCCATCTAGATGACGGAGGTTCAAACCGCTGGCGGGAGTTAGCAGCTCTGCTTCAGCAAATGTCGTTGTCCAAGAAAAATACAATGTGAGCCACATAGGAAATTTTAAACCTTCCAATAGCCAATGTTAAAAAATAAACAGGTAAAAATTAATTTTACTTAAGTCAATATGTCCAAAATGTTATCATTTCAACATGTAATCAATACTAAGAAATTATTGGTATATTTTATATTCTCTTTCCTTTGTCTTGGGAATCCAGTGTGCACTGCACACTAACAGCACCTCTCAATTCAGGCCACCCACATTGCAAGTGCTCAACAGCCACACGTGGCTAGTAACTACTGCACTGGACAGTATCGTTTTCAAATGATGGTCACTTCCATTTCATAATATTTTTACACATATTTCACATTTTAATTACTTTTTTGTGGGTTCTGACATCCTTCTTAGTGTGTATCTGGCCGTCTCCTTAAAAAAAAATTAACAAGTAAACAAAAACCGTTTGACTAGCCACTGATAGCCATAACAGAACTAAATCATTATGAGAATCTGAAAAATTAACCTCGTTCAAGAGTTTGGTAAACTCTGGTTACTGTTATTAACTGTTTAATGCATTTTATATCCTTGAGGATGATTATGCTTCTGTCGGAACACAGTCATCTAAAATTTTAGGACAGATGTCAACAGGGAAATGGGACTTGTCTTACAGGGACGCACCTCTCGGTCAACGCTTCCATCTAAATAGATGTACAGCTTTACCACACTCTACACAATAGGTGTGCTCCTGAAAAACTGGAAACGGTTAAAAGTTTCCTTTACACAAAAGAAGCAAGCTCTTTAAGGAAAAATTAAAGAGAAGTTTTGTCTGTTTGATAAGCTTTTAAAAAATATTACTAAATGAGGCTAGGGACTATGTTTTATTTAACTGTTCTATCCCCAGAACCAAGCCTATGCCTGTGTGTGTGTGCGTGTGTGTGTGGGTGCGTACGTGCACACACGTGCGGTAGTTCTCCTTCCCATGTCAACTTAGATGTCACCTTCTCAGAGAAGTCTTCCTGAACCACCAATCCAGAGTAGCCCCCTGGCCCCTCTTAAAGCCCTCTGCTCTTTCCCTTCATAGCAAAAATAAACTGTTCACAAAAACTGTTCACAAAAATAAACTCAATAAACTGTTGAATGAATGAATAATGGGCTTTCTTAAAATAAAGGGGAAATAAATAAAGTGAGTTATACCTAAACTAGTAATAAAAGATATCACCAAAATCGTCCGTTTTTAAATGACTACCATGTGTAAGACACTGTGGAGGTTTATGGTCTAGTGGAGAGGGGGAACAACTGTGCACATTTGTGTATAAGGAAAACTCCCAGGACCTAGCCCTGGGACCTCCATCCAAAATGTGTAGTAACTCAGTCATTCAAGCGCCTACTAAGTGCCAGCATTTATTTTACGTGCTGGGCGAACGTGCTGGTCTCTGTTCTCATTAAAGAAAATATAACAACAAATTACAATTTCTGCTATGAAGGGAAAGAGCAGAGGGCTTCAAGAGGGGAGAGGGGCCTACTTGGGATTGGTGGTTCAGGAAGACTTGTCTGAGGAGGTGACATGTAAGTTGACACCGGAAGAACTGAGGGAAGCTACTCCAGGCCAAGGCTCTGTGATGGAGAACAACTTGGGTCCTGAAAGGAACTGAGGAAGGTTAATATGACTAGAGCCCTAGTGACAGGCTGTTATTTCAGAGTTGCTCTATCAGAGTGACTGGCAAGCTGGGGCTTTTATACAGGTGACGCTTGCTCAGCCAGGATAAAACCTCCTTCCAGGCAACGTACATTAGCTCTTCAATGAGACAAGGACGCAAACAGGCTAAGTCAGCCAAGACACATTAGATAAGAGCAGCTCCTCTGCACGCAACTATCTTATGTCCTAATCTGTCTTTTCACCATCCTTCTGAAGAGGGGCCTCCTCAGCGAGCTAATGGCCTTGGGCCAAATTAGAAATGAAAAGCCAGCCTCGAACTGGAGCTTTTATCAAAAGACAGCTACTTCTATGGGAAGCTGGGGGTAAGCAAGAGCTGGTGCTCAGGGCTAAGAGCTGGTGATCAGGCCACACTAGAAAGCATTTGGTCAGCCTCGCTTTCTTCTCCCAGAAAATGAATGTTTACAATGTGACTTGCGCTGACTGCCAAAGGAAGTCTAAAAAGAATAACCACATTATTGGATATTTTTAGCTTTTCTTTTCATAAATGTTTTGTGTCACTGCTTTCCAAATAATTCCAAGTCTTCCAAGTTAGCCAGAAGAAATGGGGTACAGAGTGTATCGTTCGTACTGAGGGGACATGAGATTGGTGACTAATTTTCTTCTGAAATTCAGTTAAAGGAATGTGTCTTGTGAGTCCTGCTCACACAAACACAAAATTCCAATGGATTAATACCGTGTAGGAGCAGAACATGTCAGACAGAGATGAGATGTGGAAATCACTGTGCACCAGGCAAAAGAACTGGTGGGAATGTTTATATTCAGTCATATAGGGATTAAAAATTGGAAAAAAATGTTAGGATAGGGGCCAGCCCGGTGGCATAGCAATTGAGTTCGCACGCTCCGCTTCGGCGGCCCAGGGTTCACCGGTTCGGACCCTGGGGGCGGACCTACTCACCGCCATCAGGCCATGCTGAGGCAGCGTCCTATATAGAAGAGCTACAACTCTACAACTATGATACACAACTATGCACTGGGGCTTTGGGGGACAAAAAAGAAAAAAGACGAGGACTGGCAACAGATGTTAGTGCAGGGCCAATCTTCCTCAAAAAAAAAAAAAAAGAACAGCCAACAGACCTTTAATGTTGCAAACCGTTATTCTTTTGCCCCCAGTGGATCTATGCCAAAACTTCTAATAGAAACACTGAATAAAATAATACAACTCATTACTGTTGATTCCAGCAATAAGACAAAGAACCAGAGAGCCACAAAATTATTTAAATTATAATAAGGAGAAAACCCATAGGGCGACCTTGAGGCCTGTATGTGGAGTCTCACAGGCTTGCCTTATTAAACAAATCTTCAGTATAACTTTTTTAAAAGTGTGGGTGGTTCAGAAGACAATTTCAGGTTCTCCAAGACTTCCTGACTATTTGACTACTAAAGCAAAAACAGTGTCTCATTTCCTTATTCCTATTAACCACCAAAGCCTCAGGAAGACAAGTGATCACCTCAGCTGTGGGTAAGACACACTCCAAGAGATTATGATATTCATCATTTGAGTCCATTTCTGCTCTTGGAAGTCTGAATGTGTCCTGTATTCATAGGTAGTTTGCTTTTGCTGGAAAATCAGAAAAGAATGATGAATTACAGAACTGTCCACATTCTTGGTTCTGCTCCAAAAAACAACATAGTGAATCCACAAGTACGAATTACAAACACTGTAATAAAGATGTATGTGGAATAGGGGATCAACACTTTAAGAAACTCCTACATTATAGATGTCCATATTTCCAAAAGGAAAATCTAATTCTAAAATTACTTTTATAGCCAAGAAGTAACAAAAAGGAGAGTGGAAAATGAATCAGAAAACTTGAATTCCAGCCTTTCCCTGTCTAAGTGTGGGCCCTTGGGCAAATCCTTTAACAAGGCTCTACCTTTCATCAGGTTCATGCTCCAGAGGGCTCTTGGAAGAATCATAACATAGGGTACATCAAAAACCCGTAAAGAGCCAATTATCATCAAACCAGGAAAGCATTCATTCATTCAACTAATATTCACTAACCAACCACCGTGTGTCAGGTACTGACCGAGGCCCTGGGGATACAGCAATAGGCTGACATTCAAACTGCCACAAACAGGCCCCATGTTCATTCCCTTTATATCCTTCGGACGGGTTTTTAAGACTTTTCCTTTTTTTTTTAAAGAAGGTATCAACATAAAATAAGAAAGAAAATGTTATAATTTTCTTTGTATCTATAAGATTTTTGTTATCGATGGACACAGACAGAAGTTGGGCTGTGTTGCTTTGCCTGGCAAGAGAAGAAAGAAATTTCTCACCCTCCTCCCCCTTTCTCCCCATCCTGCATTTACCACAAACATCTTGCTTTCTCTGGATGTTTTCAAGAGTTCCAGAAACCACATTTTCCTGGCTTTTATACCAGGTGGTCCAGCACCAAAAAAAAAAAAAAAAAATCACTATTATCAATAATAGATTCCTACGGCAACACCTCTCTTTCCACCTCTCTAGAGAAAAAATAAATTTCACTTCTACCCTTTATGTCAGAAGTGCTTACCTTATTCTTATAATCATCAGCATAATAAAATGAAAAAAGGCTTATCTAGACTTAGGTTATCTTTAGAGTGCCTTGCTTTATAACTTTTACTTCCCTAACCCACAAATCTTATCAGGAACTTAACAGACCCACTCCATCCCTTCTTTGAACAAACCAAAATGCCCATTAAAATTCAGAGTTTAAAACACTTTCTCCCCCTGGCAAATAAGTCCTATAACTCAGCACCCTGCATGTGCTATGTTAGCAGGGGAAATACACAGGCAATAAAGCTTCAGGATACACTTTAAGCTCTCCAAACAAAGAACTAGGTCTCACTGTCCTGACTTTTAGCACAATACATCAAAATACATACAAATGTTAGACTAATTCTAAATGCTAAATAAGTAACATTACATGAGTATAATATATATGCTAGATGAATATTCCATAAATTAATGAGTATAACACAGAAACACTTTATGTATATAAACCCAGGAAAAACTGATGTTTTTACTTTTTAAAGCATTCTGGTACAATTCCAACCTGGGTATGTTGACCCTTATCAAGGAGCATCTCACACCTGGAGAATCCAAGGCCAGCAAGTGTTCTGGATACAAGCCACCTCTGGAATAGACTTCACACACTGGCACAACCATCTCTGACAAGCTCAAGTCAAAGTGTCAAATGTGACAGCGACATAAATAAATGGAAGGAGAAAATACAAAGTGGAGAAGAAGAGAAAGAAACAGGAGGCCAAGAAAGAAAGAGAAAACCAAAGTGGAAAAAAGCACAAGGAAATACAATCCTCCCATAACCCATGGGGGAGGGGATTTCTGACTCAAACTTCACAGCAAACGCATGTCATTAGAAAATAAGAGATCACTTGTAATGGACTGAATGTGCGTGTGTCCCCCGCCCCCCAAAATTCATATGATGAAGCCCCAGTGTGAAAAGATTTGGAGGTGGGGCCTTTGGGAGGTAATGAGGTCATGAGGGTGGCCCCATGACGGGATCAGTGTCCTTATAAGAGGAAGAGAGCCAGCCCTTTCTCCATGTGAGGAATCTTAAAAAGAAATTTGACCTCAGAAAGTGGTTAAATAAACTTAAAAGGTCTGGCAAGGAAACCCTGACACATTACCCCGGCCTCACCCCTCCCATAACGCATCATCCGGCCCTGAACGATTTTCCTGGCTTCTAGTCTCCAGCACCAAGTCTGACAGCAACGTTTGGTGCTCGCCTGTTATTTTTTAAAAGCATGAATTTTGTTCCATGACAGCCTTCTCCAACCTGACGTGGGCACGGCTGGTTGGCAGGCTTCCTGGGGTGGCTCCCAGGGCCAGGAGGCCGCAGGTTCAAGCGCCGGACTTAGAAGTCCACCCCAAGAGCCCCGTTTCGGGGAAGCCTCCCTGAAAAACACGGTCACGGCGGCGACACCGGCCCAGTTCCCGTCCCATCTTTTCCCAGGCCATGCTTCCCACGGCGTGCTTCCTCCAAAAAAGGAAGAAAGCAGCCCAAGGCTCGGCTCTCGCCGGCTAGTATTTACCTAGCACCGGAACTTGTTTGCAAAACATTCGGGGCACCTATAAACTTGACTTGACAGGAAACGCACGACCCTCGCTCCCGCAGCCAAGGCTCAGGGAGCGCCTGCTGCCGTCAGGCCCGCGTTCCCCCAGCGCCCCGCCACCAGAGGCGCCTGGAGCGGGAAGGTGGGGAAGGCCGGGCACCACGGCCAACACTGGCTACCGCACGGCCCCCAAGCCACTCAGGGGCCACAGGCCACTGAACGGACCAGGAGCGAGGGCCGGCGCGAGGGCGCGAAGGGCGTCCCGGGCGCGGGGGAAACGCCGGGGGTGGCCCGGACGCCTCCTGGCTCTCCAACTGCTCGCCGGCCGCCCGAGGCGGGGCCGCAGAGGCCATCTGGCGCGGAGGCAGAGCGGGCCCTCGGCCTCCCGCCCGTCCTCCCCGCTCCCCGGCCCGGGCGCCCCCCGCGCACGCCCACGGGCACGGGCTCCAGGCACGACCCCGGGATCCAGAAAGGAGAAGCCACTTCCCCGGGGCCTCCTCCTCCTCCCTCCCCGCGGGCATCCCCGGCGCGCCCTGCGGGGACACGTGGAGTCGGGGGTCCAGCCGCCCCGGGACCCCCGGAAGCGCTGGCGCGCGGGCTGCAGCGCCCGCGGCGCGCGCCACTCACTTGCTGGCCGGCGCGGGGCTTGCCCTGGGGCGCCCTCCTGAAGAAGGAGGTCCTGGCGGTGAAGAAGAAGTCCTCGGCGTCCTCCTCCAGGCTGCTGTAGCCGCTGCTCATGCTGCTGGTCCCGGCGCGCGCGGGCCGCCTCCCCGGGGCGCCGGCGGCCAGGCAGGGGTGCGGCGCCGCCCGCCCCGCGAGGTTCCCGGCGCGGCCCCGACCGCCGGCGGGCCGCCCTGCTGCAGCTGCGGCCGCCGCTCACTCCGGCCCGCCGGGCCCCGCCCGCTCCGGGCTCCGCGGGCCCCGAGCGCCCCGCCCCCCGCCCCGCCCCCCGCCCCGCCCCGCCGTCGGGACACCCCCGCGCGGCCGCAGGTGGGTGGGACCCGGAAAGCCCGGCTCAGTGAGCGCGTCCGAGGGGGCTGCGCTCGGGGTCGCCTCCCCAACCTCCCGGAAGCGGCCGGTTCCTGTGTGCTCGGGCCCCCGCCCCCCGCCCCGCCAGCTTGGGTTTTGGGGAGGGCGGGGGCGCAGCGGGGAACCTTCTCCGCGGTCCCTGCCCTGCTCGCCCCTCCCGGGGTCCCGCGCGTGGCGGCCGAGATTGCCCGGCCGGGGGGCCCCGACCCTCGGGCGTCCTCAGCCGCCCCGCCCAGTCCTGAACCCCGGCAGCTCGCCCTCCAGGAGGGTTCACGTTGGCGGAGATGAGTGGGGAGGCGACACTGGGTTGAGTTTATTCAAACGAAAACATCCTTTCTGTTAATTCCGTTGAGCTTCGGTCTTCCCCTCTCGCCCTTCTCTCTAGCGAGGGTGCATTCCCAGAGAAGGTCGGCCAAGGTCGTTGTGATCTTAGAGGCCACTTGGTGCAGATGGGGCTGAACTAGTCTATAGTGCGAGTACTTAGTTCAACGTGCTGTTTAAATGTCCTCTCCCACAATCCGCTTTCAACCTGTAAGGCAGGGTTTCAGGTGGGGTGAAGGGTGAAAGGAATTCTACTCACCCTCCTACAATTAAAAAAAAAAAAAAGGATTCCATATTTTCTGAAATCCTTCCAGTCAGCTAACACTCTTTTCAAATGCAAAATTTTCCTCCAAGCCACTTGTGGGTACCAGTCATTTACACCTTAGTGTTACTGAATTGATTAAAATCATACTAATTTCCCTGTGGAGCCCCTGATTGAAAGGAGGTCGTGTTGAAGCTTCAGCACTGCCATATAAGCAGGCTTTAGGAGTTTCATTGGGAGGGGAAGAGAGGGGTTAGAAAAGAAAATTTTCACCCATTGTAACTTAACTTTCTTGCATTAGCTTCTTTAACCCTGAAAACAACTCTATAGTTAGTACTATTTCATGCTCATTTACACCTAGAGCAGCTGAGGCTTAGAAGAAGGTAGACGTAGGCGGCGGGGCTGGGACGATTCTGATCTGTAGGTCTTCGGATACCCTTCTCGGTCCTCTGCGTGGTCGGTGGTCAACCACGGTCATTTGTGGACTCGTGGGAGGGAGAGAATTGAGTCATCGTAACCCGAGGCAGAAAGAAGGCTTGCAAGCAAGCCCCACCTTCCTTCAGGCTTACTCACACATCCAGCTGGCAAAGTGTGTATTACTCAAGGGAGTCACAACAACTCCATGAGGCCGGCCTGGGACTTACAGCCCATTTTAAAGATCCTGCAACACTAAAGCCTTCTTCCCGCCCACAGGGCTACTGAATAATTAGAAACCATGAATTCTAACTCCATATTGTTTTGCTCAGTCTTAAGTTGATCCCTGTGTGTGCGATGCACTTAGCCTAATGTAGGAAAATTTACTTACTTTATGATAGATTTTTGTTATTCAGTTTCCATTACTTCATTAATACATCCTTATTAAATACTCCAATTTAAGAGTATTTAAGAGTAGTAAAGAATTTAAATAACTTGTTTTATTGTGGATGGAAAGGCAGAAATAACCCCTCCCCCAGGACAAATGATTTTAAACAATTTCTGAATCCTTTGAAGGAAAATATTAAAAGGAAAAAATACATTAAAATGCTTTATGATCCACCATACCATAAAAAGGATTTTTTCATGGTATTATTTTTAAGTTCCAAAGGACTGAATTAACTTTTCTGTCAGCACACCATCAGAATCAGTTATAACAAAAAGACATAATTGAATAATGAAGTAGAAGCACTGCTTTTAAATAACAAAAAACAAAAAAGACATAGAGGAAGGAAGGAAGAACTGGCATTCTGTTTCCTGAAAGCAGCATTATAATTATATTTCTATACTTTTCTGATAGTATTCTTGATTTAAAAAAATATGAATTTAAAATTTGGTTCATGAAATTAGTATTTGTGTGTAAAAATTCAAATGTCACATTAAGCAATTAGACATTTTTAACATTTAAAATTCACAGAAGGGGGTGGAATAAATAAAATGTATGCAACCAAGTTCAGTTTTGAAAGGACGTACTCTCAAACACAGAATCTGTAAGTGGACTTGATCATCATAAATGTTCTGGTGACACAAGATCCTAATGACTTAGATTTATAGCCTAGTAACCTTTTATTTCTGTGATAAATGGGGAATATATTTAAAACTTAATAAATATATGCAAATATTATAAACACACCCAGATGTTTTATAATTTTAATCATCCTGCACATCAAATCATTTTCCTTAAATTGGCATAAAAGGAGAGGCTTCAGTAACAGTTTAACCCTCTTGCTCACAAGATAAACCACCCAGGAGAAAAATAATCCTATAAATGTGATTATACATCAAAAAGTTTAAATCCTTATTCAGATCCTCTAAATATTATATATCGACAAATAGTAGAAACTCAAATATAATAAATGTAGAAAAAAAAATTTAGGCACAGCTCACACTTTGACTAAACAATTTAGAAGCAAAATTTTTCTTTTCTCAACCTGTCCTGATAAAACACAAGACCATAAAGGAAAAGATTTCTAGATTTGACTATGTAAAATTTTAAATATTTTTAACATACACACACAATGGTAAAAGACAGGAAAAAAAACTGGGGGAAAATATTTGCCATATAATTTATAGCCTTAAAATATAAAGAGTTCATACAAATCAATAAAAACTTTGAACATCTAATGGAGAAATAAGCAAAAGACATGACAATCTGTTCATAAAAGGAGAAATGTAAATAACATCACTCATTTCTACACTAAAATATTCATTCAGTCAACAAATATGTATTGAGCACATACTATCTGCCAGACACTGATGTCAGCACAAAAGATACATCACTGAACAAAATAGCAAAAATCCTTGTTCTTGTAGAGTACATATTTTAGTGCAGGTTGGAGGGAGACAGGCAAAATGAATAAGGAAATTATACAGTATGTTAGAAGGTAATAAATACTCTCACATAAATCATGGAAGAAAGATAAAGAATATTTTATATAAACTGGTTATTCCAGCTCTCACTGAGAAGGTCACTTTTCAGCAAAGATGTGTTGGAGGTAAGGGAGCTGGCCATGCAACTATCCTTGGGGAAAGCATTTCAGGCAGTGAGAACAGCAAGTGCAAAGGCCCTGAGGCAGGAGTGTGCTGGCATGTTTGAATAAGAGCAAAGAAGCCAGTGTGTCTAAAGTGGCTGAGTGGAAGAGAGGGGAGGAAGAATTGCAGTATAAAAGGTAACAGAGACGGAAAGATTACTGTTCCTATAATGCCTTGAAAGCAACTATAGGGACTTCAATTTTGGTTTTTACTCTGTGATGAGAAACCACTGGAGGTTTTGAGCAGAGCAATGACATGATTTGACTCACCTTTTTAAAGGACTCTTTGGTTGCTGGGTAGAGAATAGACGGTTAAGGCTTATGAAAACTAGTGAATGAAGAAAGGTACGTTTTTCACTCATGAGATTGGCAGGTATTTTTAAAGCAGGTCATTAAGCAGCGCACATAATACGATCACATTTGTGTAACCATAATCGTAGGTAATATTCTTAAGATGTGCTAGAAACGAAGAATTTACCAGGGGGATTTGTAATAAAGGTCACGTTGACAGACCACTGTTACTTAAGACCTCGGTGACGTGGAAGGAGCATAGCCTTGGAGGTCAGGCTGACCTGAATGTGAATGGTAACACTGTCACTCACTCTTGTGTGACCTTTAACAACTTAATTAGCTTCTCTCTGCCTTAGGTTCACCGTGAGTGAAATGAGAATAACACTGGCCCCATTTTACTCTCTTTAGTTTACTGTACGGATTAAGCAAGAGAATCCATGTAAAGCCCTTGCCACAGAATAGGCCAAGCAAAAAATTAATCTTCCTTGCCCCAAATATTCGACCTTGTTGCATACTCAACATTCATTACCCACTTCCTTGTTAACCAGCAAGGACTTTAGCCCAGGAGTCCTCTCCTCTCAGAGAAGGAGGTCCAACCCCAGCAGGAAGACCTGGTTTCTGGTCAGTTGCAGTGGCTGAAAAGTTTCCTCACCTTGAAAAGAGACTACAAAAAAAAGACTGTCTCTTCTTCCCCTGGACCTTGTCATGCCTGAATGTGGTACCTGGGAATTCTGTAGCCACTTTATGGACAAAACTGATAGGCTAAAGGTGGCAAAGGAGAATGATGCCAAGAACTGGCCGGGGTCCTTGAATTAACCCACTTTGAAGCCACCCTAATTAGGGCTCCTTGTTATGTGAGATAACATATTTTCTTTATTGTTTAAGCCAGTTGAGTCAGCCCATGCCATCCTAACTGATATATTCCCATCATTTATTTATTTTCTGCTGGAAAAGTCCCCCGCATCATATTTCTGCCAAGTTCTGTTCTCCTCCATCGACATTGGGTAGAATCAGTTAGAGACACAGAGAGAATCAGAAATAAGATTTTCTAAATAACAAATTGTTCCCCTAAAAATAATTTAGAAAGGTCATTCTCTCACATTTAAACAAATAGAACCTATCCCAAAGGGTTGGTCTTTAAAATGGCTTTAAAAAAAGAAAAAGAGATGTTCCAAAATTTCCCTCAAAAATTCTGTGATGCTCAAACTCAAAGACGATGGAAGCTGGTTACCTCAGGGCCGATGCTTGGAGGCCATGCACCAGGGTAGCCAAACTAGGACAGTCCGTGTCAGAAACAGTGCCTGTGGCATCAGCTACCCTTTTGCTCAGGACAACAACAGAAATAAACAGTATAATAACTGGAAGGCAGCATGTTTGGTGGTTAAGGACGTGGGCTTGGAAATCAGAGTGCCTGTATTGAAATGCAAGATGGTGTGACCCACAGCAAATCATCTAATGTGGTTAAGCCTCAGGTCCACGTCTGGAAAATGGGGGATGATAGTACTTACTTTCAAGAGTTCTTACAGGAATTAAGTAAAATAAGGCATGTAATACACTGTCCCTGGCACACAGTAAAAGCTCAATTAATGTTCACTAATATGATTACATATAAGGATAATATTTCCATGTTTGGGCACATCCTCAGTATCCAAGAAAATGTGCTCGCTGTGAGCCCGGAGGTTACCCAGGTGTACAGGACAAGATGGAGGAGGAAAACAAAGGGTATTTCCCATCACTGGATTTGCTAGTCTGACATAGCTAGGACCTACTGGAATGAACCAGAATATTTCATGCAAGGGATTCTACTCAGTGTGAATATTCCAAAATGAACCCCATAGTTTGGTGTCTGTGTCCAAGAAGATTTCATCTTAGGCTTCTGCATCTCTTCATTACTCTGATAAGGACTGACCAAGGGAAAGCACATATCTGATGAGAAAGTCCTTCATTCTCATGATACTTAATCATCTTACTTCTATCTCAGACGCTCAAAGCCCTTGACGTTAACACTAATTCTCATCAAGTGATAATTAACTTGTCTCCTTTGAAAGATAAAGAAACGGAGAGATGGGAAGCCTACACCCCGAGTCTGAGAGAATGAAGAAGAAGAAGAAGAATGGGGAGCCATCTCTAACTGTAGCTGTGGCATTTTATTTCTTTACAAAGAGAAAGACTAAAGCAAATATGGCAACATGTTAATGTGTATTTTATCTGGGCATTGAAAACACAGATTTTTATTGTATTGTATGTATTTTTTGTGTGCCTGGAATATTTCTTAATTTTACAAAGTTAAAAGGCAATGAAAGGGCAGGTAACAACTGCAAGTTGTTAAACAATTACATTTTAACACTCCAGGGAACTTCCTACACAGGTTGCGGAATGAGAGTGGGGACCTCGGCCCCAAAACATCTGGAAACCTAACTCATGAGAGTAAAACAGACTCTCTCACTAACAATTTTGTGAAAAAACATTTCACTTGAAAATGGCAATATCTACTGGAATAGGACCCTGGTTTAGGCACTTTGGGAGGTTGCAATGGTATTAAGAGCAGATTCTGAAGGCAGGAGGAAAAAAACTCAGCATTTCTATGTCTAAAAATTTCTTTTCTCATGGAAATCCAAACAGAAAATCAGCAAAAATATTCCAGAGCAAAAATCAGTTTAAGATTGAGAAACCAAATATAGTCACAATAAAACTTCTGTTTAAATTATAGCTTCATAAATTTTAAACCTCCAACACCACACAAACGCTGGGTCTAAGACGTCCATCGGTAACTTCCACTTCCTAGTAACTACACATAGGTCGGTTACAAACGCTTGTAAGCCAAGCTAAAAAGACGGATGTATACACAGTAAATGAAAACAGAGAGAACTCTAGCTTCCCTCATATGAGTGAAAAAACCCCAAACAAAACATCAACAGTGAATCATTTTGGCAAAGATACAGGACTTCCAAAGGGCATACGAAACTAAAACTTAATTAGGTGGGTTGTTCCCCAAATAGTTGGGTATTTTACTGAGTAAACACACTGTTTGCCTTCATTAAAGTACGAGTTGATTCGTGTCCAGTGAAAGAAATTCTACAAGAAAAAAAACTGAAGCAGCTGGTGGTGTGTGTGTGTGTGTGTGCGTTTTTATTTCTAAGGTATTATTCCTAAAAAGGATCCCTCAGGTCAGGAAAAAAATTAATTCTTTGAACATCTATTGAGCTCTTACTGTGTGCCAGGCACTATTCTGAGTGCTTGGTCTGCATTAACTTGCTTAATCCTCTCAACAGCCCTCATTTTCCCCTGAAGGAAGAAAAGCACAGAGTAACTATTACAGCTACCCCAGGGGGTGAAGCAGCCTTGGCTCCGGAATTCGCCCAGCTAACCACTAGACTACACTGCCTTGTAGAGTCAGACTGTCTCAAAGAAAACCCAGAAGATTCCTGCCAGCCAAAAATGATTTGCTGTGGATTGATTTGAAATGCATTATGATACAGTGTATTTAGGTGAGAGAGATTTACTATTTGAAGTTTTTAAATGAGAGAAAAGATTGTTTTTATTCAATTTACCAGGACATTGAACTTTCCAATACACTATTTCTTTTGATCAGTCCTTCCAAATAATCTAAGTGCCCACCCCACCACCACGCTTCTGCTCAGGGCTGTTAGCTCTCTGTCCTTTATTTTGAATACAGATTCGGAGAACCTGCACACATTTTGCCATGGACTGCTCACCACCACGGTGGCCCACTGACATTGGCATTATCGCTTGCACGAGGGCCCTAAAAGCTGAGCTGTGACTGGGAGCTCAATGCTGTCCTGGGTGAGGAGTCACTATCCACCACTGAGCCCACTTGTCAAGTGGTGTCCCCTCTGCCGACATGTTCATTTTGTAACCTATGAAGAATAAAAGTACATTTTCTGCAATTTTTGCTCGAGATTTAATTAATCTCAGGAGGCTGGGAGGTGGAGCAGGGAATGGAGAAATAGATTGTTCTGTGGCTAAACACGGAACATTTATCACAAAGACAAGACAGAGACCTGATGGCTGCTTTTCAATAAATACTACCTGTACCCAGAGCCCGAGAGATCTGACTTTGAAATCTGTGTCTTAAGAGGCCAGCTTTAGGTAAACAGAAATGTTTTTGTTCAGGAAAGGTATTCCAGGGAGATATTGATCCTTCTTAATAAATACAAGTAGAAACCTAACGATGGCTTCAGAACTTCTGTGGAGGAGGCCTTAGGGGCAGCTTAAACTGGGCTGCGTAAATTGTCCATATAAAAGAAGAGAAGAATTGCTGATGGAGGTAGATTTCTGGGGGAGAGTTAAAGCACCCCCCCCACCTCCGTGTTTTCATTACCTTAAGTATTAACTCAGACCTCACAAGTGCAGAGCCCCATGGAAACCCGGGCAAGGGATAAAAGAGGTGTTACGTAGGTTCTCTGCCCTCCAAAAGCTTATCATGTAGTTGGTGAGAAAAACATACCCCATGGAACAATTACATAATAATGACAGCTAGACTGTAATTAGGCAATCTATAAATCTATGAAGAATGTGTCAAAATAGAAACCCACGGTCAGAAAATGTGAAGAGATTTGGCGAGTCATAAAGGAGAGAGACAGGCAGAAGGGAAGAGAATAGGAAGTTCAGGGAGGAGAGGAAAGGTCACCAGCAAAAACTTAAACACAACCCATTCTCTGGCTGAATCAAGCACCTGACGTTGAGAAGCAAAGTTGACCAGAGAGGTGAGGGCCAAGGTGTTGAAACATAAGCTGAGGAATTAAGACTTTATCTGCCAGGAATTTGGGAACTACCAGTCAGGTGACTGGAAGAAGAGAGTGTTGGGGGTGGGGGCTGTGTTGTAACAGAACCAGAGAGGAGCAGACAAACAAGCCTGACCATCTCTTGTGAAACTTCCTGTGGGTCTGTGAGGGACTCTACACTTAGAGGACTCTCGCTGGCCACACCTTAGGAAACAGGACTCCAAATCCTTGAACTTTGCTCTCACAGACTGCTGTTGTCAAAAACAACCGAGCAAAACGCAATCTCCTGCTCAACTCACAACATTCACATGACACGCGCAGTGCAGGGGAGGAAGACACTTTCTCCTCTACCCCTTAAACCAGTGTCTGGGGCCCTACAAATCAAACTGACAAAAGACAGATTAACAGGAGAAAAGGGTTTATTACACATGCACATGGGGGCTCTCCAGAAAAGGGGCAAAAGCCGGAAGAGGTGGCTAGACCGCCTTATACACCATTTTATCACAGTGTGGAGGACGGCCTTTTGGACTTTGGGCGGGAGGAGGGGGAGGTTGTAGGAGGGCGACTAGAAATACATCGTAAATAAGGGTTTTCAATAAGGTTTGTTAAGCAGACTCAAGTTCTCTCAGGCATTAAGAGTTGTCTCCCAGTCATCCTCCTTTTTCCAGGATGGGAGAAGAAAATGGAAATTTTTTAAAATAAATGTAAATTTCCTTTCAAAGGGGAAATTTATACTCTGGTTTTAGAGCTTTTCCCAAGTTGGCCGTTCCCAATTGCTTTCAACTCAAAATAATCCTGACACCAAAGAAGCACATTCTGGGTGGCGTATCCTGATGCCTGTCAGTGGCATGTTGGAAATAGCAAAACTACCAAAAGTCATTTAGAGGCTGCCATATTCCTTTTCGCTTCTTCAACCTACTGCTTGCCCCACAGCCCCTCAAATGAAAAAAAGCAATCCTATTCAGCTTTGCTATAGGAATTGCTAAGTTTAGAAGCTCCTTTAACAGAAAAAAAAAGTGCATTTTATTGGTTGAGTCCTCACTTCCCCAGGTGGAATGTACGCTCAGGCTGTATAATCTGTTTAAAACACAGGAGAATTATGAGCTATTTGTTGAAAGAAACTGGTTACATTAAATCATGGCTGTAGTAGCTTAAAAAAAGTACAACATGGCAAAATAAAAGACAACAGGCAGAGTCAAAGGCAAATGACAGGAACTGTTCTAAATCTTGATTGTGGTCATGGTGAGTTACACAATTGTATGTTTGTCAAAACTTGTTGAACTGTGCTCTGAAAAGGGTGAATCCTGTATATAAATTATGCATTAATTTTTAAAATGAGGGGAAAGGTAATTAACAAACCAGGAAATAGTATTTGCAAATTTTGTCACAAACAGCAAATACAGTCCTCCCTCGGTACCGTGGAGGGATTGGTTCCAGAAACTCGCGCAGATACCAAAATCTGCAGATGCGCAAGTCCCTTATACGTATAAAGTGGCACAGTACAGTGAATGCAGTTGGCCCTCCACATCCGCGGGTTTTACATCCCTAGATCTACAGTTGGTTGAATCCGCAGGTGCAAAACCCACGGATACGGAGGGCTGAGTATATCCATAATCCATAAAGCGCTCCTAAACATCAAGAAGAGCAATAACCCAAAAGAAAAATGGGTAAAAGATAAGGTCAGATATTTCACACACACAAAAAAATGAAAATAGCCCCTAAACATACCAAAAAGATGCTCAATCCCTCAATAAACTACTGCAAGATACTCTTTTCTATCAAATTGGCAAAAATCCAAAAGTTAGGCAAATTTGTTAGTGAGGCAGGGAAACAGGCATTCTTACATATGGTTGAATGCAAAATGGTACAACTTCAGGGAAGGATAATCTAGCAGTAGGTAGCAAAACTACATATGCATTTCCTCTTGTGGGAAACAATTTCAAAGACACACTGGGAAAAATATAAAATGTCTTGTGGTCAAGGTTATGACTGTATCATTATTTATAATAACAATAAAAAAATGGAAACAACCCAAATATCCATCAATCGGGCAACTGGTTAAATGGAATACTATGTAGCCATAAAAAGAAATGAGAAAAATGTCAACACACTGTCATGGAATGATCTCCAGGATTATTTATTAAAATAAAATAGTGTGGAAGTGTTTGTAGTATGCTGTGTATTTGGAAAACTTTTTTTAAAAGAAGCAACAGAAGGATAAACCAAGGAATAATCAAAAATTAGCAACTCCTGGGGCCGGCCCAGTGGCGCAGCAGTTTAGTTCGCGCTTGGCAGCCCAGGGTTCGCGGGTTCAGATCCCAGGCACCAGCCAACGCATTGCTTGTCTGCCATGCTGTGGCGGTGTCCCATATAAAGTAGAGGAAGATGGGCACGGATGTTAGCCCAGGGCCAGTCTTCCTCAGCAAAAAGAGGAGGATTAGCAACGGGTGTTAGCTCAGGGCTGGTCTTCCTCACCAAAAAAAAAAAAAAAAAATAGCAACTCCTATGGGGCTGGAGGGAACAAGTTAAGGGCACATGGAATAGAAGCATAACTCATGTAAACATATCTTGGTTTATAGTTTTGACTTTTTAATTATGTGAATGTTTATATAACTAAAATCTAAGTTTAGTCAAAAGAGGGAAAAAGCAACCCCTACAAATTGAAAACACATTAAAATAAATGAAACAAACTGAATATTTAGTATCAGAGACACATAAAGAAAATAATTGTTCTGGATGTCTCTAAAACAGTATTTTGACTGTATGTCCCTTCGTGTGATATAGTCTAAGTATAAAAATAATTACTAAGTAATCTTAAACTGCAATAGTGGTATTGTTATTTTTAAATGATTATAGACATATCTGTAGAAAAAGTAATTAAATGATGATGGCATTGTTTTTTAAGTTCATATTTTTTAGAAACTTTTTTTTTTTTGCTGAGGAAAGTTTGCCCTGAACTAATGTCTGTGCCAATCTTCCTCTGTTTTGTATGTGGGTTGCCACCACAGCATGGCTGCTGATGAGTGGTGTAGGACCACACCTGGGAAATGAATTGGGCCGCCGAAGTGGAGCCCACTGAACTTAACCACTAGGCCATGGGCTGGCCCTGAGAAACATTTTGAAGTACATATGGATGAAATGACATGATGTCTGGGAATTGCTTGAGAAAAAGAAGGAAAAAGTGAATTGATAAAACAAGGGTGGCAAATTCTGACAACTGTTGAATGTCAATG
Organism: Tapirus indicus; assembly: GCA_031878705.1. NCBI lineage: Eukaryota > Metazoa > Chordata > Mammalia > Perissodactyla > Tapiridae > Tapirus > Tapirus indicus. The sequence goes on along the minus strand of CM062918.1, from coordinate 149,330,856 downwards.
ATGGGTATACGGAGATTCATTATACAATTGGTTCTTACGTTAAGTTTTATAATAAAAATTTTAAAAAGAAGTGTATATTTAGTACCACCGCCCCTTTACACTATTTGCAAACAAATTCAGCTGGGGCCAGATCTGAACTCCTGTGATGAAACCTCTTAGCATCCTTTCATCTTCAAAGCTCTTTAAAAATCTTAAAGATAGAGCTTTACTGTGTCATTGAGGAGCATTTGATTAATTGCTGCATTTCCACACGGAGAAACTAAATAACAGGAGTATAATAACGACAGCTTGATGTATCTCGGGCTACACTTTCTAAAATGCTCACGGCACTTTCTCACATAGTTATCTCAGCTTCACCTAAAGGCTCTGTAATTACAGCCACTTCATAGCTGGGAAACTGAGTCGTGGAGAAGTTAAGCAATGCGTCCATGATCACAGTTGAACTAACCCCGGGACTTAGGTTTCCTATCAGCAAATTCAACCATCTTATACAGACTCCAGAGGAAATTAACATCAAGAGATGAGATTAGAACTCATAATATTTTAGCTTTTACTCAAGCACTCTGGTCAAATAGTATACATATTAGAAAAATCACCTTAAAACCCTAAATTTCACATATAATGGATAGGCTAGAGCTAGTTAAAAACAGTATGCATTTGGGCTTTTACTCTGTGTGTGTGTGTGTGTGTGTGTGTGTCCATCTGTCTCCCTTTCCAACACTACTGTGAAATCAAGGAGTGTCCCTTCCCCTTTATTTGAAAGTCAGGTTCATGGACTTATGTCTACAAAATAATCATGGTAGAACACAGTGGATATTGGATGTGTTTGTGCTGCCTTGGCCACATTCCTTCCTATAGAGAAGAATTAAACTGAGTTCACGTTCATCAGATAGTCACAGAAACATCGTTATGGGGCAAGCCTAAGTCATGAAGGCATTTTCTTTATGGGAAAAAAAAGTTGTTAATTTAACACAGCACCCCTAAATGTTCTAAAATGGTGCTCATATTTGTTGAAGCACTACGGGCATGTGTGAGGGCCCTAACTACAAGACTACTATCTTTAGTCTTTAATTGTGGAGTGTCATCTTTAACTATTTGATTACTCTGACAGTTTTAATATGAAAAAGAGAATTCCTTCCAACCTAAATTCCCACGGTGTCCTTCTTCTTTGATTTATGTAACACATTTGGTATTATTTGAATATTTTGTTTTATTATTTTTCAAAAGGCAGTATAATGATTTCTTATTTTTCCTTCGGGTTTTCTTATAATTTGAGTCAAAGCAGCTTTTTGGAAATTAAAAACTAAAAAGAAGTCATGTAAAAAATTATTGGAATTAAAAGGTATGCATTTTGACCCCATTAAAAATATTCAACCACATTAAAAGTTACATAAAAATAAGTTTTTAGGGGCTAGTGGTTAAGTTTGCACACTCCACTTCAGCGGTCTGGGGTTTGCGGGTTTGGATCCCAGGTGTGGACCTACGCACCACTCATCAAGCCATGCTGTGGGGGCGACCTACATACAAAGTAGAGGAAGATCAGCACAGATGTTAGCTCAGGGCCAGTCTTCCTCACACAAAAAAATAGTTTTTTATATATAGACATTAAAGTCTTCTTATTTAATATCATGGAGAAATGTTCATTATTTAATATCAAGTTAAAAAATGTAGGATAATAACTAAACATACAGCATGACCCCAATTTTGTCTAAAAATAATTTATGCATAGATAGAAAAAAGACTAGAAGGCTAGAATGTTCATAAAGATCTCAGCTTGGTGGAATTATGGGTCATTTTTATCTTCTTTTTTACATTTAATGGATTTTCCATAATAGATATGTATTACTTTTTTTTTTTTTTTTTTTGTGAGGAAGACCAGCCTGAGCTAACATCCGTTGCTAATCTTCCTCTTTTTGCCGAGGAAGACTGGCCCTGGGCTAACATCCGTGCCCATCTTCCTCTACTTTATATGGGAGGCTGCCACAGCATGGCTGACAAGCAGTGCGTCGGCAGGCGCCGGGATCCGAACCGGCAAACCCCCGGCTGCCAAGCGCGGACTAAACCGCTGCGCCACCGGGCCGGCCCGATATGTATTACTTTTATCATAAGACAAAAGATATTTTAAAGTCTTTTCTATGCCAGATTTTAATCTACAATAATGACTATTTTAATAGTGATTATACACAGATCCCAGCAACTCTGTGGCATGTAGAAATGGACTCCAAAATGTACAGTTGATTGGGCAGTTCAACAATTCGTTTTTCCCATCTTTCATCCACCACAGCAGCACAGGCCCAAATACAAAGAAATATTTTCCTATGGCCTTTTCCCTCCATTCCCTCTCTGTATTCCCAGTAACCATGTGAGCAAAACTTGGAATAACTTGCTCTTTCCTGATGTACTAATTTAGCAAATGAATTTTGATAAACATAGAAACCTAAAGCTGTAGCCAGGGGGTGGTGTTCATTTAGTTAATACATGAAACAACCAAATATTATGATCTTGAAAAAATACTGACTTGAGATTCCATTGTCGATGTTGAAGTAATTTTGACTAGAACAAAAATAGAACTGTTACAGTTTCCATTTTCTTTAAACATGTTGTAAGTGGTTGCAATGATAAAAACCAAGCAGCACCTCACATCTTAGTCTAGAAGCCACAAGTGGAGAAGATCAGCCGCCTGGCGAGTACTGACAGAAGACCACCCGCCACACTAGAAACATCTGTCCCTTATCCCACAAGTGAAAGGGGGGTGGACTGCGACACCGCCAGGCTTTAGACATGTTACTCCTACGGATGGTGACCCACTATCAAAACCCAGGCCTTTTATATTTTCTTTCCATTTTTGTTGATGTCTTAATAGTTTATAACATTGTGGGGTTTTAGTTGTACATTATTATTTGTCTGTCACCATGTGGATGCATCCCTTCACCCCTTGTGCCCACCCCCCATCCCCTTCCCCTTGGTAACCACCAACCAGTCCTCTCTGTCCGTGTGTTCGTTTATATTCCACATATGAGTGAAAAAACCCAGGCCTTTTAAATTATGTATTTTACATTCCACTTGGCAACACCCTGGCCAGGCAGCATAGTACTCTCGTAGATATAACAGCCACACTAGGTTTCCCCCCTTGGGGAAAAATTAAAAATAAAAGAAACACATTCACACACAGAACCACAACTCCAAACAAAAAGAGGAGGAAGAGATGTGGAAAATAGACTTAAAAGAACATACAAATTTGGAGATAGAACACTTGGCTTTGGGTAAATTATTTCACTTTTCTTGAATCTTGGTTTTTTTCATCTGCAATATGAGGATGATTATAATAATATTGTGTATAATATGTATCAGTGGTTATCTCTGGAGAGTGAGTTTACAGGGGATTTTCACTTTCTAATTTTTTAAGAGAATGAAAATGCCTAGTTCTTAAGATTCTGAAGACGATCGAGTGAAATAAGGAGTGTCCAAGTTTTGTAGACACAAACACTCTACACGACTACTATTAAAGACACGCCTAGCAAAACTCAATAAGCGTGTTGATCAAGCACTGTGGAAAGAAACATGTTGTTCTTTCCCCTCCTCATTTATTAGCCTCTGGGTTAGGAGCTATTCTATCAAATCTTAGTGCTTAAGAAAAAGTACTAAATCTGCAAAGTTCTCTCACCAGCCTGGTGCCCAGTCAGGGACAGAAATCTTTGTAGTCTTAGATTTTTCAGTGGTCACCCAAGAAATCCCCATGGGTGTCCCTGGGCTGAGGCTGGCAGCCTCCATCCTGCAGGACAGCCTTAGTTCAACGACACCTCTGTGCTTTTCCCGAGCACTTCTGTAGAGTGACACTGCAGTGGGCATAGCACTACCTGCTACCCTCCAGCCAGCCAACCTCCCCTCCCCCAGAGATTTGCTAAGAGTTTGATGCTTTCCATTAAAAATCTATTGTCTGTAAGGACTTTTCCCCACCACTCCTCACCTCCACCCCCCCCCCCCCGAGGGTGACAGTATGTCCTGCCTCAACACTTTGGTTCACTGCATGTATTGTGTGCATTTCCTCTGGAATTCATAGGAAAGATCACAATCATAAAGATGTGGGAATTTTGAGGGGAGAGAAAGAAGGTAAGAAATTGAACACTGACTTTCTTTTCCTTTTTCTGTTTGTTTGTTTGGGCCTCTTTAGCAGAAGGCTGCAGGACCTCTGACGGTATGAAAGGCAGGCAGGAGAGGCCAAGAGGGAGATGTGGAAAATGGGAGATAAGAGATCTCCAGGACAGACTTGACCTCATAATTTTGCTTGACTCTGGCTCCATAAACAAAAGGTTCCTCTTCCCCTCTGGGCAAAAGAGGCAAGCTGAATAATTAAAAGCTCAGAGTTTGTTAGATGTGAAGGACCTGCGTTTCAGCTGAGAAAAGAGCCGTTACATTCCTTGGGGTTCTCTGTCTAGAGCTGCTCTGCAGAAATCTCGCTGGCACCACAGCCAGCTCTGTTCCCCTCGGAGCTTTGCTGCGGCCCCTAAGTTATAATCAGAGGAAGGAAACGCCTGAGAGATCTGAGGGTTTTAATTGTTGTGGAGCGCAGATGGCTTGGATTACCGGGCAGCAGTGAAGCTCAAGGTCAGTGTCTCGCGCTGTGATCAGCTGCCTGAAGATATGATTTCAGTTGGAGGCCACCATCTCTGGGCAAGGGCTGTGCAGCTATACTGAAGCCAGGTTAGAGCCCCGGAATGTTGGTTGACAGATCAAAATGTAAATTTGTCAGAAATGAGAGCACCAATAAAGCCACCATATTTTTCCTGCAAAACAAGACCTCGCCAGTGAGCTTCAGAAGAAAACAGGAAGTGGACATGACTGGGGACAAGAAGTCAAGCAAACACCACTGCCAGGAGCCCTGGCTTCTTCTCGCCTGGTACAGTGAGGACCAACAGAAGCGGGGACCTGGAGGAAAGGGGAGGCGGAGAGGTGGCAAAAATCCTGTGGATGCCCCAAACCCAACCCTGACTTCCCCGACCTGACACGGACAATTGAGCGTTTCACCCCACTAACAGTGAACAAAAAAAGGGATTCTTTTTAATCTCAGAAAGAGCCCAAACAAGCAGCTGCATTAACTGTGCCAGAGAGTAGAGACCACTTGGTTCCCACTCTGGGACAAAGACTCAGTCCCCTGTGCGTGTGTAGTACCTCCCTTTGCCTTGCATGGAGAGTGGGGTGGAGGTGGGTAAAGGAGATCTCTGGAGGGTGAGGAGGCCTCTTGCTGAAATGTGCACTTAAAGGCCCAGGGTTTATGCCACTGGGTACGAGCATTGATCACGCACTCCAAAATGCGTAGTGTCTCGAAGCTCCTTCTACACTTTCAGCCTTCCCATGTGCAAGGTGAGAAAATACATGGGCGTACAAGCTGGTCAAAATCATGGGAGAATCACCAGTGGAGCCGGATCAGAACTCTAGCTTACCCTCAGTGTCTGTCATATAGTGTGAAGCCCAAAGCACAGCCAGGAGCCACGAAAGAGCCGGGTCTGGGTCCCCCTCCAAGAAGCAGGTGAGGGGGTACTGATTCCTCACCAGGTGTGAAGAGGGCTGTTGGAGGGAGGTTGTTTCAGAAGGAGATCTTTTCACACTCCCTACCTTCTTCCCTCTCGTTCTAAGATGTACTCCCCGCCCCAAGTCCCTCCCTCCCAGAATCTCTCCTCAGGGTGATGAGATGTCATTGATAGGGTTGTTTCCAACTTGAACGTCTTGGAAACCAAAAAAAGATTCAGTTACCTAAAGTGTCCTTCAAGCTCTAAAATGACCTTCCATGAATAAAATAGTTCAGCATTTCAATGTAAAAACAGGCATAATGATTTATTCAGAAATTACCTAAGGAAAGATCAGTCTAGGTAGCCTTTTCTGGAAGAGGCATTTTCACGAGGGTGAGCAGGCTGGCACCGGCAGCAGAGGTTCTGAGAGGAGGAAAATGTAGCAAATTTCAGAGAGCTGGGTGGAGTGCTGGCGACATGCTGAGAGATCTGGAAAGGTAAGACTTCACAATTTTGCAGCAGACTCTGATCTAGTGGTTGGGGGACCTTTGACCTGCTTCATTTTCTGTCTTCTATAATAAAAAATTGTCTTGATTGCTTTTGAAAGGCTTTCAGATGAAGATTTTGCATCCTTCTTCAGGCTTTGACCTTGAGATCTTCCTATGTGTAACTTTAAAACTTGCCTCTAAAACTGATTTTTTTTTTAATCCTTATCCTTTCCATCACTAGATGTGACTACTTTCCAGTGATGTTATACTTTGTTCCAAAAGAGCACTTGTCTGTAACCACCGCTACTAAGAAACTAACCCGATGGTGTAAACTGGTCTCTTATGAGCTATGGCTACAGTCCTAATAAATTCTTCCCTGATAAAAGCCGTGACAACAACCAGAATTGTCCACAGACCCCCGGGTATCTACTGAGATGGTCAGCCACGTGGTGGTGAACACAATGTGGACCCAACTGCCATTCTCAAGTTATTACAGAAAGGTCAAGAAAGGATGAGTGCTTAGATTAAACAGTGTGTATCAGGCTTTTTCTTTTTTATCACAACAAATATTAAATGGATTTTACATTGTGACTCAGTACACAGGTTTTGCATATATAAAATTGTTATGGGTTGAATTTTGCCCCCCGACGAAAGATATGTTGAAGTCCTAAACCCCAGTGCCCGTGAGTGTGACTTTATTTGGAAATAGGGTCGTTGCAGATGTAATCAAGCTAAGATGAGGTCATTAGGGTGGGCCCTAATTCAGCATGACTGCTGTCCTCATGAGGAGAGGGAAGCTGGGATGCAGACACACATGGAGAGGAGAAGGTCGTGTGACAACAGAGGCGGAGACTGGACAGATGCGGCCGCAAGCAAAGGAATGTGAGGATTTCTGTCCACCGTCAGAAAAGGAGGAAGAGGAAGGGGAGGATTCCACCCAGACTTTCAGAGGGAGCATGGCCTTACTGACTTTTTTTTTTTTTGTGAGGAAGACCAGCCTGAGCTAACATCCGTCGCCAATCCTCCTCTTTTTGCTGAGGAAGACTGGCCCTGGGCTAACATCCGTGCCCATCTTCCTCTACTTTATATGGGACGCCGCCACGGCGTGGCTGACAAGCAGTGCGTCGGCGGGCTCCCGGGATCCGAACTCGCGAACCCCGGGCTGCCAAGCGCGGACTAAACCGCTGCGCTGCCGGGCGGCCCCCTTACTGACTTCTTGATCTTGGACTTCTAGTTCCTGAAACTGTGAAAGAATACATTTCTGTTGCTTTAAGTCACCCAGTTTGTGGTACTTTGTTACGGCAGCCCGATGAAACTAATACAATAATTAAAAGTTTTGCTAAATGATACTTAACTTTACTATGTGCAATTTTATCCTATTTTATTTTTGAAAATGCTTATTATAACCTGGGCCTTTAATTTCACAACCCACGAATGAGTTGCGATCCACAGTGTCAAAATTGCTCGACTAGAAGTGCCCTTTAAGGTTCTTTACAAACTTGCAAGTCTGTGACTCTATGGGACATAAATGGGGTGTAGATCAGAAGAACTAGAACACAAAAAAGACCTAGTTTTGTACCCTATTCTCAGCATAGCCAGTCTTTACCCTATAATCCCTTATAGATTCTAGAAAAAGACAAATAGTTTAATATTATACAACACAAAGTTATAACATTAGGAATAGATTATTTATTAACGACATCTGGCTCTTGCTCATAGTTCCCTTCCCCAAAATAATAGATATTAAAACACCTAATTGTAACTTAAATGTGATGACTCTTATCCCAACATTCTAGAACTCACAATTCCAGAGATGTTGGTCAAATGGTACAAACTTGCAGTTAGAAGATGACTAAGTTCTGGGGATCTAACACACACATGGTGACTATAGTTAACAATACTGTATTGTATACTTGAAAGTTGCTGAGAGACTAGATCTTAAATGTTCTCAACACAGAAAAGACATGACAGTCATGTGATGTGACGGAGATATTTGCTAACATCACAGTGGTAGTCGTGTCACAGTATACAAATGTATCAAATCAACACACTGTACACCTTAAACTCACACACTGTTATATGTCAATTATATCTCAATTTTTAAAAAAAAACTCACAATTCCAGCCCTATTAGAAATGTCTCTGAAGCTGAGTATGGGTACAGACTTTCCAACCTGGTTATTTGGCTAGTAGATTCAACTAGTCCCCCATTGAAAAGGCATTTTGTACATCAGAATCTGCCTGCCAAGTTGATTGACTGCAAGCTGGCTGAGGGAGGCAGTTGCTTCCCAACCTGGCTGTTTGGGAGACAGCATAGGAGAGTGACAAAGAGCATTGACCCCTTCAGGTAGCCCACCAGGGGTGGGTCAACTTAGGTTCACATCCTTGGGTTCTTATTTAACCTCTCTCAGCTTCAATTTACTTATCTCTTAAAATGACAATAATAACCCCCAACTCCCTGGGATGTTGTTGGGATTAAATAAATTTATTACATATTAATTAATGCATAATGATAATAATCCATAATTAATTAGTACAGAATCAATGTACATAAAGCATGTGCCTGTCACATTCTAAACCCTCAGGAAATATTAGATGTTTTTATCATTGTAAGACTGTAAGCTCCTTGAAGGCAGAAGGATGTAGACGTCCTTGCACACACCTCATGACTGCGAACACAGTGCCTTGCACGCAGGAGTTGCACAATAATGTTGGTTGAAGGGATTCACTTCTAACAACATGACAGCACTCCCACTGTTTCCTCCTCCTTCATAAACAACACAGATTTCTCAAAGGAAGACTATAATCTGAAATGCCACAATGGACTTCATGGGCATTAAATATGCCTCATTGATCTAAATGGCAGCAGCAAGTGGAACTGTTCCTCTGCTTCAAAGATGGAAGAGCTTAAAGGACACGTGTGAGGTCCATCACTAGTCTGTCAGCAGGGCTGGAAATAGAAGCCAGGATTCCCGACAGCACGATCCCTGTGGGGTGGGCTAGTCCTTTTTAAAGAACCTCATCAGAGCAGAGCTTAGCAAACGGCAGTACGTTTTTGGGGGAAATGGGATTTCTCAAAGGGAAGAAAGGCTTTCCTTTCTTTTTTGGTTTGGCATTCATGGGAAGACCATGCAACAATTTTAGGGATCATCTGAGAAAAGAAAACATTATCACTACCAACTATTTTTGTTTTTGCAAAACCCCTTTCAGTCCTTGATCAGAGGCACTCGCATTTTACAGATTTGCTATCATAGTGTGTGTGCCTCGGTGCACCCTGCCTCCTTGTCTTTGTGTAATATCACAGACCCTTCTCCGTGTTCCTACACTTCATCATAAAGATTTCTTTTTTTTGGTGGGGGGGGACATTAGCCCTGAGCTAACAACCATGGCCAATCCCCCTCTTTTCTCTGAGGAAGACTGGCCCTGGGCTAACATCCATGCCCATCTTCCTCTACTTTATGTGGGACGCCGCCACAGCATGGCTTGATGAACGATGTGTAGGTCCGCGTCTGGGATCCAAACCGGCAAACCTTGGCTGCTGCAGCAGAGTGCATGAACTTAACTACTAGGCCACCCGGCCAGCCCCATAAAGATCGTTTTTAATGGCTGCCTCTAGGCTCACCTGTGGTCCCTGCCTCCTGGCACTCACACCCGTGTGTCATACCCTCCCATTGAGTACAGGTTGGACCTAGTGATGCACTTCTAGTGAACAGAAAATGCCTATAACGGTGTGATGGGAAGTCACCTCTGAGATTGTTGCAAAGACTTTAACTTCAGTCTCTCTCTCCACCTCTCTGTCTCTCTGCCTCTTTCTCTGTCTCTCTGTCTCTCCCTGTCTCCCTCAGCCCTTGCCCTGGGGAAAGCAAGCTGCCGTGTTGGGACCACTGTTGTGGAGAGGCCCGTTTAGCAGGAACTGTCTCTGGCCGACAGCAAGTGAGCACCCGAGTCCTGTCCACAGCCACATGAATGAGCTGGGAAGTGGCTCCTTCCTCAGTCAAGCCTCGAGGACTCAATGCATTTACAAGTGGAGGTAAGACATGTGGAACAGTTTCGGCTCCTAATCAAAGCTAGTCAGTGCAGTTGAGCAATCTTATCTCTGAGCTTGCCTTTCCATATCTGTTACATGGAGACAAATAGGACCTATTTCATAGGACCATTGTGAGCATTAAATGACACAATATATTAGCAAGCACTTAATGAGTAGTCACTATTGTTGTCTTAATAGTTTGATTGCTGTTTTTTAAAAGTGGAAATTGAATTTTATTCATCTTTGAATTCCCTAATACTTACAACAGAATAAACGTTCAATTAATACTTTGGAATTAATTGACTAATTCAATCTTTCTTCATATATGCAAAACAAAAAACCAAGCTTCATAGACTTGGACGAATCATTTATCTTCTGCATCTTCATCTATGAAGTGGTGGCACTAGACTTATTCTCTGGTTTCTTCAAGCTCCATTCACTCATTCATTCACTGGTTCATTCATTTAATAAATATTTATCAGACCCCAACCACACGCCAGGCTCTGGTCTCGGTGCTGGGATTCAGTCACGAGCAGAGCAGATGCAGCTCGTGCTCTCATAAAGTTTACAGTCTAAGGGCAGGAGACATAAAACAAATAATCACACACACAAATCTACAATTACAAACTGTGAGACAGCCATGACCGAAAGGTTCAGGGGGTCGTGGGGGAAATTAAAGGGGAACCAGGCCTAATCCAGGGTAAGGAGAAGCTTATAAACGTCTTAATCTATGAATTCTGAGCTCAGTGGAAGGACCTTTGCCCTCTAGCTATCAGAAAGAAGAGATTAAAGTGAGTGATTCTAGCACCAGTAGAATCTCAAAAATCACCCTGCTGGCCCCTGCTGTCCTCAGCAGCACACCCTGGTTTGTGGATGCAGCCACTTATGGCTGGGCACAGCCGGCACTTGGGAGCCTGCGAGAAGAGAGGACAGCCCATTCGAACGGAATTCATCTCCCAGTTTTAGTGTACGCGTTGGGAAAGAAGGTGTCAGGAATCTCTCCACAGAACATCTCTGATAGGGAGATAATTGCTGGAAGTGACTGGTGTGATCCTGTTAACGCCAGATCAGAGGAGGCTGCCAAGAGCTTGAGTTTTCTCCCCCTCGTGGCAGCCAAAAAACACAGGTGTCTTGAAATGAAAGTGCAGAGGAGAGTGCTGAGTGATCAGGAAGCTCACTGATGCCGAGGCCTCAGCCCAGCCCGCGGATCCCGACAGAACTCGCTGCACCACTTTCTCCTCGGCTGGGAGGTGCCGGCGAGGCCTCATCGTGGCCGTCAGGACCGAGGGGGGTGTTCTCACTTCCTGTTGCCAGGTGGCCTTGTCTTGAAAACCTGACAGCCTCTTCTCGGTCCAGGGACTTCAGGGCCCAGCGTCTGCAGCTTGTCATTATAAAGCACAGAGCGAGACAGGCGCAGAGACGACAAACTCTCATTCAGAAGGACATTCCCCAGGTGCCTCTTCCACAAGCAGATTGGCATCTGGAAGCCTGACTTTCAGGAACCGCCTGCTTCCCACCCACCCTGCCTTTCTACAGACCCGTCCTGTTACGGGTTATCCTGTGCTGGAATACAAACTTCTCCTGTCGCTTAGGTCAAAGTTGGTCTCTGCTCATGCTGTCCCACCAGTTATGCTTTACCTCCACAGAGTGCACACTGGTAAGCCTTTCTGGAGTCAGAGAGTCCCCAGGGGTACAAATATTTACATGTTTCGGGAAAATGCTTCCAGATGAAGCCACTGCCAATTCCTTGAAACCATCCTCACTGGCTTCTAAGGGAGCCGTGAAGCAGGCAGCGTCAAAAGGACACAACCTCGAGTGAGGTTTCTAGACACTTCTTAACCCGGAATCTGGCTTGCCAGATGACTTCAGACCCCCTCCAAGTCCCCCTCCATGGCAGAACAGAACTCTTCACCGGCTGTGATGGACCGGCCGCAGCGCGGGACGCCGACAGAGCCCCGTGAGGGGCGCCACAGCTGACGTGAGCACGAAAGCAGCTGCGATTCCTGCGGGGCTGCTCCTGCCGGCGAGGGGGCGTCGGGGGACACGCAGGCAGCTAACTGGCTCTTTAGACGGACAATTTTTCCCTTTGTTTCTGGCTGCCGGCTAGAAGCATGTTTCGGTTTTCTAGTCAGCAAGTTAAGCCAGATGCACACGTGGTGGCTGACGAAGAAAGGGGCCAGTGTGAGGAGATATTAAAATTCAGAACACACTTCAGGGACGGCCTTCTCCTCACGTGGCGCGCTGCGGGAGGATTCACACGTCAGAAATGAGGTTCAGTGTTGTTTGTCCCCTGATGTTATGAGGACGCCCAGATGGCAACGATCACGGAGAGAAGGTCAGGCTACAACCTCTGTCCTCCTCGTCCACCAGCCACTAACCAGCAGTTTTAGGACGGCACAGAAATAAGCATTCGAGGGGAAAAGTGCGTATAATTGGCGTCTCTCCACTTTGTAATTAAATCAGTCATTTACAAAGATAGATCCTCAGCTGGGGGTTCAAGTTTCAAAGAAAATACTACATCCGGAACCCTCTTCTCCAAAGTGTGGGCAACTTGTAGGGCAAAGTCTGAGAGGGCCGAGATGGAAGCGGAGCCCGCTGAGGCCACAGCCGGAGTGAGCCACCGGCACTCGCAAGCCTGAGGATGACCAGGAGCAAGTGGAATACGGGACTGCGCCACGGAATGTCAACAACGGACCACAGGTACCACGGCGGTCCCGTGGATTACTACCATACAGCCTGGGTGTGCAGGAGGCCGTGCAACCAGGTTTGTGTAAGTACGGTCTATGATGCTCGCACAACGACGAAATCACCTAACAAAGCATTTCTCAGAATGCGTCCCCGTCATTAAGCGACACATGATTGTAAGTTATAGGTAGGTCCTGTGTTTTTTCATTTTCTTTATCATTATTTTTTTTTGGTGAGGAAGATCAGCCCTGACTAACATCTGCTTCCAATCCTCCTCTTTTTGCTTGAGGAAGATTAGCCCTGGGCTAACATCCGTGCCCATCTTCCTCTACATAATGTGGGACGCAGCCACAGCATGGCTTGATAAGCGGTGTGTAGGTCCGCACCCGGGATCCAAACCCGCAAACCCCGGGCCGCTGAAGCAGAGCACACAAACTTAACCACTACGCCACCAGGTGGGCCCCAAGGCAGGTCGTGTGTTTTAATGGGCAGACTGTCCCCTCAAGACTCATTTTTAAGCTGGTTGTTTGAAAAGATCTAGGAATACATTTCCCCGTAGGAACAAGGATATTAAGATAGTTATAGTCTCAGATCAGTCCACAGAATTCTACCTGGCATAGTGTAACTAAAATCACCTCTGGTCACCTGAATGTCCCCAAGCCTGTTCCTTTGAGCCCCTAGGGTGACAGTGACGAGCTGAGGAGGGAGGGACTGGTTAGAACTCACAGCAGTGCTGGGGGGAGACTCCAGCTGCCAGGCTGGTGGGGCCACGCTGCAGATGTGTGGTCTGTGCACTGAGCACAGGGCCGGAGTCCGGGCGGAGGCTGCATCCCTGCCCTCCACCAGCAAGCCTGGGGCTCTGGGCCGGGCTGTGGCTGCCGGAGGAGGAGCCTTTCTCTAATTTGCGCTAAAGAGCTATGCCCCAGAGGAACTCTGGAGGCTTCAATAGCAACAGCGAAAGATGGCTTTTCTAGAAGGGGGTATCACGACTGGGGAGTAGCTTTGGGAGAAGAGGACATCAGTGAGGGGAGGCAAGAGAGAAGCTGCCATCCCATCCCCGTTTCCACGTCTGGGTCCCTGAACGCCGGAGTGGGTATGAACATGGCCCAACCAAAGCCTCTTCTGGAGGCAAAACTTAGTCGTCACAATTGTTCTCACGTTCCACTTTGAGATTCCCTGACTGACCCGGCTGCTTCAGTGAGGGGACAGCAGGCAAGGCAGAAAGGGCTCTTGACACCTTCGGGCTGGTGCTAGGGGGTGAATGAAAACGAGATCCCTTTTGGAATTTTCTGTGGAGTGTGACCTACAGATGAGGAGGTGCCCGTCTACAGCTCCTGCTCTGGTGGAGTCCAGAGGCTGTTCTGGAAACAGAGAAGGGGAAGACGGTATGGCCACCATGTGCTGTGTTGGGGGTTGTGGGAAAAGTAGCTGTGAAAATGGCCCCATCCCAACTTGACCGGGGATGAGTGATCCTTACCAAGGCCTGTGGCCCTCTCTTGTCATGGAAAGAAGACAAACAAGCAGGTGGCTAAAATGGTAAATTCTATGTTACATATATTCTACCACACACACACACACACACACACACACACAAATTTAAAAAAAACAAACAAGCAAACACACACACACAGACACACATAGACACACCCCAAGGTGTGAAGGGAAAGGCAGGAGAGTCTATCAAAAGACTCTTCCAGCATCCAACTCGAGTTAGAGAAAGAGCAGCCCCTTCCCGCTGCCTGGTCCAAGAGGGAGGGAGATGCAGAGTGGAGGGCAGGGAGCCCACAGTGCAAGGGTCCGAGGGTCCAGAGAGGCAGCTCTGCATGTGGAGTTGCATCTCCCAGGCCAGCAGCCCTGTCAAGGAGACTTTGTGAGACTCTTTTGGGAATGGAGTTTCTAGAATTTGCAGTTCCACAAGTGTGTTATTCAGTGTATGTTAACTGTTGTGGGGAACCCCCAAATCCTAGCCCCCAGCCCGTAGCTAATGTGGGTGAGCCGCATCCAGGGCTCCATCATCCCTCAGCTTCCCAAAGTTGTCTCCATTCAGCCGGTGGATGAGGAGAGAGCGATGGCCATTCATGGGAGGTCTCGGGGGCCAGGCCTGAGGGTGGTCTACAGCACTCCACTCAAGATTCAGTGGCAGGAGCTCAGCCTCAGGGCCACCCTACAACGGAGGCCAGGAAATACAGCGGGCTGAGTGCTCCGGGGGAGAGGAGAGCATGGGCAGTGAGTGTGGCCAGGCAGTCTCTCCAGTTTGTGGCCACCAGGGAGGGGTCTCCTTCTATTTCTCTGTACCTGCACTTGCTCAGGCCGCCGTTGCTGTGACTGATAAGGCTGGCGCGAGAACCTGGGGGTGACTGTCACCTGCTCAGGTTCAGGCCCCATGTCACCCACGTTCCTCCTCCGCCTCGTCTCCCAGCCCAGCTCCTGCAACAGGCTTCTTCTGACCGGGCCTCTCTTGAAACCGATTCCCCGCAACAGTTGCAACCGCAGCTGCTCCTTTTCTCTCCGGCGGGTTAGCAAGAGAATCAATTATCCCCGCCCTCGTGACGACCTGCCAGAGGACAGGATTCAGGCCTCAGCCCCAGCCCATACAGCTGAGCTTAATCTGGACCTAATCACTTGGACAACTGCGTTTTACCCTTGGTCCCCAATAACAGAAACACCACCTCAGACTTTCAAGAGTCTAGAATCCCAGCCCTCAGGGGAGATAGGGGCAGGCGTGCGTAATAAACTCCATTCTGCAGAAGCAACGTGTACCGAACAGTTAGAAAAGTAAACGTCTCGTTTATCTGCAGCCCACCTGACCTCCATCTTGACGTTTACATGTCACCATGGGCTTCTGGCTAATAGTCTGTGGTCTGCTGGTCTCTGCCCGGGAAAGTTCTTGAGTGTCTACATGTGGAACCCTCAATTTGTATTTGTTTCAGAGTTCTCAGCGTTACCATTTTAGGATTTATTTACTATCTCCTCAAACCCCCACTTTTTCACCTACTCTCTTGGTGATTTTGGCAAATGAACCTCACGACCGAGCCATTGGGAGCTGGGGCTCTGCTCCTTTCAGGACCCTTTCAGGGCTTCTGGGTCTGGTTAATATACTTACTGAGTGCCCACTAGGTGCAAGGCTCTGCTGGATACTGAATTTTGAGGCCAATGGCCTCACTTCCAATGAGTTCTGCTTTGGAATGTGTTTTTCAAATGCTTTGCAACAGTGCCATGCAAGTAGATTAAATGATAAAATAAAAAATGTAAAACAAGATAGTTCACATTCCTTGGGGGGGAAAAAGCAGAAATGTCTAGGATGGTGAGCATTCTTAGAAACATTTCCCTCCTCTCTTATTCTGGATAGAGTTCCACCAGCGAGACTCTTCAGTCCTTCGGGAATCGGTGGTTGGTACAAAGAGATGTCCCCCTGGTGCCCTCCTGACACACCCCCAAATGAAGCAAGACATTTTTCTCTGCTCATGGACCAGCCTTTTGTTTCTCGCTCACAGGATGGTTGGAGTGTACTTTCTTCTACTATGTATGTATGCAGAATTTAGTTTTGAGGTTGTTAAAAATTTATGCAAAAGTGTTGAGACATAACCGATTGTTTTCTCAAAGAACACCTGTTTGTCTGTTAGAGACAGCAGATTGTAGGAATGTGATGAGGGATAACAAAGAATTATCAGCCCCCAATCCAATAAAATTAGGATAGTAGTTATCAGAGGGCAGGGGCCCCTCACTTGTTTGTTTATAAAAAAAAATTCTCTTTTGAAATTACACGTGTTCCATTGTCAAATGGTGAATATTGTCCATCAGTTGAGAGTTGAAGTCAATACTGACAATTGACGGTGTTCAAGACAACAAATCCCAGCATTTGGGATGCTGTATATTGAAAGCCAAAAGATCCAAGTCAATGATCAAAATCTGCAATGACATTAGATATACAAAGACTGGGTACATCACAGGTAGTATTCATTCATTCAACACATATTTTTGCAAATCCAACCTGTGCCAGGCTGGAACAGGTACTAGGGATGCAGCCGTGAACAAAACAGACATAGCCCCTTCTCTGGTGAAACTTACATTCTAGATGGGGGAAACAAGAAATAAAATAAAGTCAGAGGATGGTAAGTGATATGAAGAAGATGAAACGGGGTAATATGGTGGAGGATAATGGTGGGGTGGGGGCTACTTTCATGTGGGGTTTCAGGGAAGGCCTCATTGAAAAGGTGACATCTGAACTGAGACCCGAATCAAGGAGCCAGTTGAGAGAGAATCTGGGGAGAATATTCTGGCAGAGTGACCAGCAAAGGAGCTCAGGACTCAGCTTGGCGTATTTAAGGGACAGAGCAAGAGTCAGTAGCCAGCAGAGAGTGACTGAAGGGGGTAGCAGTCTGAGCCAAGATCAGCAAGGTAGGCAGGGGCTCAGTCACGAAGGGCCTTGTAAGGCATGGTAAAGAACAGATTTTGGGGCTGGCTCAGTGGCATAGTGGTTGAGTTCCCAGCCTCTGCTTTGGCAGCCTGGGGTTCATGGGCCTGGATACTGGGCATGGACCTACACACCGCTCATCAAGCCATGCTGTGGCAGCATCCCACATACAAAATAGAGGAAGCTGGGCACAGATGTTAGCTCCGACAGTCTTCCTCAGCAAAAAAGAGGAACATTGGCAACAGATGTTAGCTCAGGGCCAATCTTCCTCACCAAAAAAAAAAAAAGAATGCAGATTTTATTTTAAGGGCAGTAGGGATTTAAACAGGTGTGTGATGTAATCTGATTTGCATTTTAAAAATATTCTCTGACTACTGTGTATAAAGGAAGCAGGAAATGGCTAGGAGGTTGTCCTAGTGTGCAAGTGAGAGACGACAGTGGCTTGCACAAGACTGGCAGCAGTGGACATGGAGGAAAGTAGATAGATATCGCTTATATTTTGGAGACAGAGCCAACAGAATTTGCTCATCAGACGTGAGGAGAAGGGGAAGACTCAAGGAAGGTTCCCAGGTTTTTAGCTTGAACAACTAGCTGCAGAGAGGTGTCCCTCATTTAGAAGGACGGGGGCAGAGGTGGGGAGGAGCCCTGGGGGGAAAGGATGGGAAAGCCAGTTGGGTTTTGAGGTACTTTTCACTCACTCGTGGAGATACCGAGAAGGCGAGTTGAACTATCACAGAATTTCCTAGAATGGTCCTGACCAGCGTATCTAAGGAGCCTCTATATGCAAGATAAACACTCTCAAGATGCAACTGCTTCCTGAAGCGGGGATGGGGTGGCTCCCTGGGGTGTTTTCTGTTACATGGCGGCCTCGACGTTGTGCGAGCTCATTGCGCAGGGCTCATATCTGCAGGGTAATTCCGACTCTGTTCAGTGAGCTGTTCAATGGCACCACTTGGGGCTCTACTGCCTCCAAGGACCTTCCAGAAAGGGAGGGGGCAGTTTTGCTTGTCACCATGCAGGGTAGGGGAGACCACTGGCATCTGGTCCGTGGGGCCAGGAATGTGAAATGCGCTGCCATGTGTGGGAGGAATAGTCTTCACACAAAGAACAAAGGTCCAATCCAGAATTCCTGTACCTTGGGAAAGTTTATTTAAAATTCCCAGATCTCTCTGTCTTCGTCTTTAAAACGAAGACGAGATGAAATCATCTCCGAGGTTAGATCCAGCCTCCTTATCCTGTGACTCGTGAGATACACAAACAATAGTGATGTACACAGCTTCAGGGGGCCTGGTGGGAGGTCGTGGTGGCCATGAAAATGCCCCACTCGGATCTCCTGCTGTGGGGAGCATGAGAGACTGAGGGCCACAGCTGCTGACATTTGGGATGCACCCTGTACTTGCCTGGAGACCACACTGCCTACAGGCCGCTCCTGGCCAAGGACTGAGCAAGGAGCAGGGAATAATGCAGGTCTGTTCCTGCAAGAAACAGGACTCTTTAACAAGTGACCCTGGCTCAGGGACTCCCCATCAGCCTGGCTGAACTGTTCTTTTGACTGCAGCCCAACTGTCCTACCCAGCCCCCTACCTTCCCCCTCTCCCTCACAGCAGTCAGACCTGCATGGCTGTCTGAAGGCTCTCTCTGTCTATTCTGGCTCCCTCCCCTTTATCCTTAACAAGTGTGCCCCCAGTAAATTTCCCATCTTGGCTTCTGCTTCTCAGAGAACCCACACTAACTGAAGTGGTGCCAGCTGTGGTGTGAGAAAACAAAAGGTAGGATGGGGTTTGGAGACTGGCTTACTCATCGCCTGGCAGGCTAAGACGAGGCTGTCTGAGTGGCAGGAGTACCTGACCCTGGTCGAGTCCCAGAATTGAAGCAGGAGGAGGTCAGGCTGTGCTTACACAGGGGAGCGGGGAGAATTTGTGTGGAACCTATGTGATGCAGCTGGGCACCTCCTGGTACCCTCTCAGCCCACTCCAACTGTATGAGGACCTAGGTCACAATCCCCAGTATCAAAAGGGCATGCTTGCCAAGAACTCAGGCCCTCAGGAACGCTGGTTTGGGTCACACTGCAAGGTAAGCCACTGAGGCTTGCCAAGGTGAGAGCTGTGGGTAGGAAGAATTTAGAATGGACGGGGAAGGAAGGAGAGAATGAGTTCCCGTGGTGTCCCAGAGACCAGGGGCAGCTACGGGAGCTGTAGTTTGTAGTTTGTCCCACTAACTTTCCTCTTCTAAGTTTCCCCTCAGGAAGAGAGGTCCATAGGAACCATGGAGGAGCTGCTCCCCAAGCCCATGTGGAGAAGTAGGTCTGCATGATGCAAGGGGGGACTGGGGCAGCCGCGAAAAAGCACCGCTCAGAACTCCTGCTGTGCGGGGTGGGGGGGCAGCTGCAGACCTCGCTCAGAGCCACACTCCCCACAGGCTGCTGCCAGTCAGTGACTGAGCAAGGAGAGGGGACTAACATGGGCCATTCCTACAAGAGATGAACTCCTTTAATGAACATCTTTTTTTTTCACGTTTCCATCCTTTTAATTAAAAAAAAAAAAACCATTTTATTGAAGTATGATTGACATATAAAAAAGCTGTACATATTTAATGTATACAACTTGATGAGTTTGGAGATAAGTATATACCTATGAAACCATCACCACAATCTATGCCATAAACATAGCCATCACCTCCAAAAGTGTCCTCCTACCCTCTATTATTTCCTGATAAGAACATTTAACATAACATCTACCCTCTTAGCAAATTTTTAAATGTGCAATGCAGTATTGTTAACTATATGCACTGTGCTGTACAGTAGCTCTCTAGGACTTATTTGTCTTGCATAACTAAAACTTTATACCCTTTGGTTCATACCTCCCCATTTACCCTGCCACCCCCCATCCAATGGCAGCCACCATTCTACTCTCTGCTTGCATGAGTTGGATTGTTTTATATTCCTCATATAAGTGGTACAACACAGTATTTGTTCTTTTGTGTCTGGCTTATTTCACTTAGCATAACGTCGTCCAGGTTCATCCGTGTTGTCACAAAAGGCAGGATTTTTTTTCAGCCTCTTTTTTAATGGACTCAAGGACTCCCCACTCAAGGATTTTTTTAGTACTGTGCAGCAGCCTCATGCTCTTCCTGACAGTCTCTTTCCTTCCTCTTCCTCTTCAGGCATCAGGTCTGCATTGCTACATGAAATCTCTCCCCGCTTTCTCTGGCTCCTTCCCCTTCACAGATAGTCCCATGGTAAATCTCTTGCCTGGCTATTCCCATCTTGGATCCCGCTTCTTTGAGGATACAAACTAACACAGAAATGTATCATGCAGTCTTAACCTACTTCAAGATGGAGACTTTTGATGGCATAACAAAGACAGAATTCCATCAAAGTTTCTAAGAGGCATAAAATCTCTTGTTTAAAACTGTAAGAGCCAGTCTCTTCCAGTTTTCAATTACAGCAGTATTATATCAAAATTCATTATTCATTCATCCAACAAATATTAATTGAGCCTCTACTGTGTGCCACACCCTGAGAATACAGGGGTGAGGGAGACAGGGTCCAGCTGTCAGAGCTTGTATTCTAGCGGGAGGAGACAGACTCTTATATTCAACTATTTACATCTCACTTGAATGTCTAATAAACATCTCAAACTCAACATATGCAAAACTGTACTCCTCACCTCCCCCTACCTCTGCCTCACCCTCGGCCTTCCCCATCTCAACCGATGGAAATTCTGTCTTCCCAGTTGCTCCTCAGATCAGCTCTATCTTCAAAATATGTCCAGAATCAGACTGTATCTCACATCCTCCACTGCTACCACCACGGTCTGAGCCACTGTAAACTCCTGCTTGGGTTCTCCTTGGCTCTACCTGGCCTCCTGAGAGTTTATTCTCAACCCAGTAACCCCAGTGATCCTCTTAAAGGAGAAATTAGAACGTGTCACTCAATTCAAAACCATGTGATGCCTCTCCATTTCACTCAGAATAAAAGTCAAAACCTGTATAGTGGGCTACATGGTCACCCCCCCATCACCCACTTCTTCCCTTCTCTCTTGCTGCCACACTAGCTTCCAACGTGCCAGGCACACTCCTGCCCAGGGCCTTTGCACCAGCTCTTCCAACCACCTGGAATGCTCTTTCTCTAGTTGTCTGTAAGGCTCAGCTCACTCCTCACCTCCTTCAAGTCTTTCTCAGATATCATCTTCTCCATGAGACCTACCTCGACCACACTGAAAAATTGGAAAACCACCACTCCTTGACACACCAGGGTCCCTTACCCTTTCTCTACTTTTTAAATTTTTCCAAAGCACTTATCGGCATTTATTATATGTGTAATTGAATGATATGTTTTGTTTATCGTTTATGTTGTCCCCCCCCCCGCCCCCGAGTGTAAGCCCCGCAAAGGCAGGGAGTTTTGTCTATTTTGTTCCCATGTGGGTATTCAGTGACTATTTCCTGAATGAAGTGCCTTGAAGACAATGAGGCAGGGTGACGTGATCGAGAGGGACCGGGAGGGCCACTGTAGATAAGATCGCTCCCTGGACCGGCAGCTCCTTGGAGACAGGGCAGCGTCGGAAAAACCAGTGCCCTGCGCAGAGTGGACATGCAATAAATACTTGGTGAATCTCCTTGGTTGAACTGAGCCGGAGGCCGACAGGCATCTCCTTAGGATGGTCCTAAAGGGACTGCCAGTCCGCTGGCTGCTCTCCACACTCACTCGGTCATGAGACCTGGGACCTGCTCACTTCTGTTTCTACATTTGCCGGAATTCGGTATGAGAGAAAGGCTTTGCACCAGATCCCTCTGTGTTCTGACAGCCTTGACCCTGAATCCCTGTTTTCATCACATTTTAAGACGGACAATGACCCGGAGAAGAGGGAGAGGTCAGGAGTC
Organism: Tapirus indicus; assembly: GCA_031878705.1. Lineage (NCBI taxonomy): Eukaryota > Metazoa > Chordata > Mammalia > Perissodactyla > Tapiridae > Tapirus > Tapirus indicus. Next base: position 149,308,855 of record CM062918.1, on the reverse strand, counting down.
TGAAAAGAGAAGAAGGATATGTTCTGTTTTGTTCCTGGGATGGAAATTGGGCCAATGAGCTAAAACAGCAGGGGGACATACAGTGTTCAGTACCAAGAAGTCTGTAGCCCTAACCATGTCGAAAACTACTTAAAAGCTCCCCTTCATGGGAAACGTTTAGGTGGACACTGCATGGTCACCTGTCTCATGTTGTAAGCCTGATTGGGAAGGAGTTCAGGCTGACGGACACCCAAGGTCCTGTCTGAGATGTGGTGATTCTGTGGCCTTTATAGAGCATCAACCTTTTTTGACACCAAATGGCATATTTCTCCTTGTGAAGGACATATTTCCCTGAAGCATCTACTTTACTATAATTCTTAATAAAAATTCCAAATTTCTGGGGCTGGCCCAGTGGTGTAGTCATTAAGTTCACATGCTCCGCTTCGGCGGCCCAGAGTTGGCAGTTTCGGATCCTGGGCACGGACAGACGCACTGCTCATCAAGCCATGCTGTGGCAGCGTCCTATATAAAGTAGAGGAAGATGGGCACGGATGTTAGCCCAGGGCCAATCTTCCTCAGCAAAAAGAGGAGGATCGGCAACAGACGTTAGCTCAGGGCTAATCTTCCTCACACAAAAAATAAAAAATTCCAAATTTCTTAGCAGTGATTCACCAGCATCACAATTTTCATGAATACTGCCCTTTCAGCCCTGTGTCAGGGACATTGAACCCCACTGTTCACCCTCATTGTCCATGAGTTCTGCACCCAGAAAAGGAAGCACTTAGACACATAGCTGTTGGCTCCCTATTTATTGCTCAGTTTTAATCTGCAAAAAGACTTTACCTTTTCTCTTTAGTGAACGACTGAACCTAGAATAATTATCGAGCCAGCCTTGTAAGAGTATATTAATAAAGTTACTGGAAGGAAACAGCTATCAACTTTCAGACCTCTACAGTTGGTACTGAGAATATAAAGCATTGTGTGATATCTAAAAGAGAACGCGGAAAGATCTGCGAGATGATGGTGGGAAGAAAATATTCATATCACAGGACTATAGAAGGAGGAGCCCAGCTGCTCATTTTGAAAATAAGGACAAAGAAGCCCAGGGCTCAGCTGTCTCGCCCAAGGTCTCCTGGGCCTCAGTCCTTGGTGCTCCTACTACGCTTCCTTTCTCTTTCTCCCTCTGCTTCTAGCTGTGTCCCCCAGCCCCAAAATTTATATTCTCCCATATCCTTCTAAAAACATTCAAGGCATAAAGAAAATGTTAATTGTTTTCAGAGTCACATTACAGTATTTAAATTAAATCAACTTGAAGGCTCTCCTAATTTGGGGTGGGCACGTGACAGCACTGTTGGTTCCCCGACTGACCCACACAGGGAATTTTCTGACAGTGTGGAAGGCCTTTCACACTTGTGTAAGGGGGGCTTACAGTGCTGTGTACATCCTGTAATCTACTTGAAAATAACCTCTCTCAGTCTCGCCTACTGAGAAACTGAAAAGATTCTGTAGTTGTAAAACTAGCTGTGGAGCTTTGGCCAGTAGCTTGCCCTCTTGGGAACTCAAATTTCCTCTTCTGTTAACCACCAGCGCTCAACAAATTGTGGTCTAAGCCAGGTTCTATGCTAAATGCCTACCTTCTAGGATTGTTGGGAGATGTGAAGAAAATAGTCATATTAGCTCACATTAAGTGAATCGTTTCCTGCCTAGCATGGGGCTAAGTACTTCTGTATGTGTCGTCTAATTAAATCTCCACAACAACCCTAAGAATGAGACATTATTGCATTTGTTACACACATACATATGTGGATGAGGTTCAGTGACTCAACCACGGCCACCCAGCTGCTAGTGGCCGCGTGTGTCCCCTGCTCTCTGTCACTGTGCACATACTGTCAGGTGCTGTAGAAGGAGAGCAGCTGTCTTTGACGGGTTTTAGTCATTCTCCTCTTGTCTGCCCCCTACCCCTCTGAATCTGAATAAGGGTGACATCGAGATCAGATAGTCATTGGGGCAGCTTGAGAGGGGAAAGGGGTCATAGAAATAGTAGCCTAAGAAACATGTGGGGTCAGGGTTGGGATGGAGGACGCGGTGTTGCCTTTAAGCAGGCAGGGGGCCCTGGGAAGTCTACTGGCTTTCTGGACAAGAGCTTTGGCTCTTTCTCTCTTTAAGGAAGGATATATCATCTCCTTTAGATTCCCAGTAGGGAAAGAGAAGAGAGGGAGGGAAGGAAAAAGAAAGTTAATGAAGGGCTGAGCCTGTAGATAAAATCTCTGTGTTATTGTTCTCATTTGTAAAATCATTTGACCTCTGTAAGTCTCAAACTCCTCATCTGTAAAAGTCAAAATAATAATATCTTGCTGATAGAACCAGCAGGTGGTAAGCAGGAAATGACAAAACAATGTGACAAGCACACAGAAACTTCATGTTAACAAGAAAAATGATAACAATATGATTATGCCTAAACCTTAGTTCTGTCGATCAGTGCTCAATAAATACTAACAATCTTTACATACTTACTATTTTTCCATTGGAATCTGTGACAAAGCGCAAACATACGGTAGTCAATGCTAGAGCTCCCTCTGGTGGCATTGCTGTCACAAAGCCAATCGTCTGACCTCAGTCCCCAGAGGCCCCGGGGGAGCAGGCTGGGCCCTGGGGTTACTGCCAGGAGAAGCGTGGGGAGGCAGGCTTACAAAACCTTACTGTTAGCTCATGATGGTTAAGAGTAATTCCCTAAATATGTTTGAGTTGAGCCTTACGAAATTAGCTGGTATTGAACCATTCCTGACCTACAAAAATGGCAAATTCATGTGGTTGAATTGCTAATAATTGCTGCTATATGGGGAGTAATTAAACATCTGAGTGTGTGGTTCAAGTTACGAAAACGAAAGAAACAAAACACACGACGACTTTAAGAATGACTTTGTGGGATCTAGAGCTGGAGGAACAATCTCTCCTCTCCTTGAGTCAGACCCCTCAGAGACTGTAATGACAGGGTTGTTTTCCTACCTTCCTCTCTCTTCTAACACCTTCACCCTTAACCCCTCGCCCTCATCTCAGTCAGAAACAGGTGATGGCGGGCTCCTGTACGCACCTTTTCTGCTAGTTCGCTCTGACCTGCCATTTCTCCCCACTTTGAAAAGATCCACTCCCAGAGCCGCAAGAGGACAATCGATTACGAGGCCCACATTGTCTGCACCCCTTCCCAGGAAGACCAGTGTCACAAAATCACCCGCTTCTCTGAGTCCTAACTTCATTCGCTGCAATTTTGAAAAATTGGAATAGAACAAACCACTCAATCATTTCCCCACCTCGCCCACCAAGTCTCAAGGGACTAAACCTCTTCTTTAAAAAATAACAAAAATTTTAAGTGGAATACGTTATGCAGGAGACTACAGCTCAGGAGCCACTGGGGAGGGTGTAGACGGGTACAGACTTTCTGTGAATGAGTTTGGCAACACGTATGAAAAGCCACAAATGCTTCAAAGCAAGTGATTCTCCTTCAGGAATCTGTATAAGGAAATAGGCAAAAATGTGGAAAGAGATTTTCAGGCAAAGATCTTATTGCAGCTCTATTTTTAACAATAAGAAGCAGCACCAAAAGAAACAGAAGTGTTAACTCAAGTATGAAACACCCATAAGATGCAATATTCTATCTTAGAGATGATGTTTTTGAAAAATTTAGAGTGATGGGAAATGGTCACATTGTAATAAAAAGTGAAGATATAACTATATCTATGTCTGTGTCTATATCTATCTAATGATTCCACTTTTACAAAGAAATACGTATGGACAATAGACACCAAAGAAAAGAAGAATGAAAGACACTAAAATATTAAGTGTGATTATCTCTGGGTGGTGGGATTATAGGCAATTTTAATACTTTCCTTAAACTTTTTTACATTCTCCAAAATTTCTATAATAATCATGCATTACTCTCATAATCATAAAAATATAAGAATAAAAAAGCAATTTGATTTGAAAAGTCAGTCAAATTTGAGTTTCATAATCTCGATGGTATTGAATTTAGAAACTGAATACCAGGTTTCGCCAAAATCTAAAGTTGATAAATAACTAAATATGTTTTGAAATATGTTTTATAATTGAAAAGTGCTTTTCAACAATCTTTCCAAGTCCTCACCATGTCAAAAAGCATCAGCAAAATAAGAGTGAGAAAATTGTTTTCTGGGTTCTTGGCCAAATTCTACAGCTTCTAGGAGATTCTGCTTGAGCTGTTCTTTTCAAAGGTCTCCACTGAATTGAAACCATTCTGACGTTTATCCTTCTATCAGTGGTTGAGGCCAATAGCACTGGGGATTATAACTGGACGGAGAGATCCTGTAACATAATGAGCTGATACACACTTCCAAAAGGTTAACATCCTGGGCCTTGAGATACTGCTGACACTCGGAATCCTGTTAATGACTTTAGAACCATTGATCATTTAGAAGCATTGATCATTTTGCACCTTTAAAGCCAATAAGAGAAAAGCTAAGTACGGTATCAAATCCCAACTCACAAGAGTAGATTGATTAGGTAGTATATTACAACAATGGATTATAGCACCACATTTTGGGTATGCCTCACGAAAAGAAAATATTCAAGATCTAATTTAATTCTCGTCACCTCCTGTGAGGTACATATCATTATTCCCTGGATGGACATGTGGGAAATTCTACGCTAGAGTGGCATTCCCAGTGGGAGGCATTCTTACCCTAATATAGAAGAATTTTATCTTCAGCCCGTTGGGAAGCCTTTTTTCACATGTTCTGCATGGCTCTGTCTAGCAAACCAAATCTGGGACTCCCCAAGACATCAACTTCTAAATCTTAAATTCTATAATTTAAAAATAATTGAACCAAAATAAATTAAATATCAAATTATTTTATCATTTTCTAAAACTTTTAGAGCCACATAGGAGACTCAGCATTACTTAAAAAAAAAATCTATATAAGAAAATAAAGTAAATTATTCAAGCATTGGCAGTTCAGGTAACTTTTGAGAAACTTCTTAAAACATTTGTTTAAACCTTACACTTGAACTCTACATGTTTTTTTCAAGCCGAACAAGCATATATTTGTCCTCTCTCGAGCTTCTCATAATACCTCTATTATCCTCTCTACTCGCTCCAGAGTCATCCTATTAAATTACAAACTGCAGCCCTAATCCAAGCTTTTCTTCCTGAGATGAAGGCATTTTCTGAAGTTAGTTTTAAGGCTGGTACCACTTTGCAGGAGCTCTAATAGGCTCCAGTTGTAAAATTCACATCCATCACTACTTAAAACAAAGCCATCAGTTTGCCAGAAAAGCTATTATTCATGCCCTTTACAGAGTCCCCATTCTCTTCCTAGGCCCCTGCCAAGTGTAATTAAGCTGAACGGGAATTTAACAGATGTAAACCACACATGCTGAACAAACTCTTCACAGCAGCTATTACCATCCTGATCAAGAGTTAACTTTGTTAGGAGAAAAACAAGTGGCAAAACCACGGATCTGGTCTTTTGTACTCAGCACTGGTCAGGGGGCTGTGGGGAATCAGCCTCTTGGCTCTAAACTGAATAACCATTTCATTCACATGTGAAGGGAAGATGGATATTGCTGCCTAATCTTGGCAATCCTATTCAGACACGCCAGTGAGCTCCCAGAAATTGACAAGACACTCAAAGATCATTTAGTGCAAGTGTTCCCTATTTTCTGGGGGAAAAGAATAACTGACTTTTTTTTTTTTTTTTGTGAGGAAGACCAGCCCTGAGCTAACATCTGTTGCCAATCCTCCTCTTTTTGCTGAGGAAGACTGGCCCTGGGCTAACATCCGTGCCCATCTTCCTCTACTTTATATGGGACGCCGCCACGGCATGGCTGACGAGCAGAGTGTCGGCGGGCGCCCGGGATCCGAACCCGCGAACCCCGGGCTGCCAAGTGCGGACTAAACCGCTGTGCCACTGGGAGGCCCCAATAACTGACTTTTTAAGAAAAATCTTGATGCATCAGGAGAGAAGATGCTAGAAGTAGTTGAATTGACAGAGGGGCAGGCATCACTGCCAATTGTACCCCCTTCCTGTTGGGAATCTCCGCAGACCAGGGAGAACAGTGAAGATGGAGGTCTGGCAGAAACCAGCCTGAGGATCTGTTGGGAAGTAGATCACGACCGACTAATTGGAGATCCTTGCTTTAATGGAACCAGTGACAACAGATGGATCCCCCAGCAGGGCGCTCATGCTGAGGTTCTTTATGCGCCGAAGAAACAGCCAACACATGTTCAGATTTCACGTCTTGTCTTCAGGGGCGCTGAGTAGCCTGTCAACAAGGCTGCCTCCTGAATATGGACAAGCAACTGCAGATCAGAGCCTCGGATCTTAACCCAAATCTGTAGGATAAACTATCGATACGTTCTATTGTGTTAGTTCTAAAATCGCAGCCTATAGCTAAGCTTCTGATGAGATAGGCCCTGAGGAAGGAGAATTGGCAAAGAGTGCATGTGAGCCAGAGCCTGGGAGACGCACAGGTAACTACAGGGTAAAGAGACCCTTCTACAGGCACGTGAGGGACGGCACTGCCCGAGACCCAGGACCTTGCCAGCACCGAATGCTGCCTACCTGAGCGCTCTTTCTGCTTGAGTGTCTGACTTCACAAGTGGGCAGGCAGCTTGGTAATTTCCCATTTTGTGGATAGTCCAGATGTACGAGGTCTCGGCAGTACGAGTGACATATATATTTGCCCTCTGAGGAGAAAGCACATGAGGTTCCTGGTAAGATGTATGTGGGTCTCTGTCCATCCGACAGGCAGAGGGAAACTGAAGCCCCCAAACCATGAACTGGCATCTGACAGGGAGTAATGAAAACGTGTTTGTGTAAGGCCCATTTGTTCTCAGTGTGCCGAATCCTCTACACCTGGACTGTCTTGGCCTGCTCTGAAATCCAAATACAACATCAGGGAATATATCTCAAAAGACAGGAGACTAGACTACGATAAATATCTTTTTGCAATTTTAAAATTGAGATAAAATTCACATAACATAAAATTTACCATTTAAAAAAATAAGATTCAGTGTTTTTTAGTCTATTCATAATGTTGTGCAACCATCACCACTATCTAATTCTAGAACATTTCATCACCTCAAGAACAATACCTTACCTGTTAGCAGTCACTCCCCATTTCCTTCTTCCTCTATTCCCTGGCAACCATTAATCTGCTTTCTGTTTTTATGGATTTGCCTATTCTGGACTTTTCTTATAAATGGAATCATATGATATGTGGCTTCTTTCACTCTGCATAATGTTTTTAAGGTTCATCCATGTTGTAGCATGTATCAGAATTTCATTCCTTTTTATTGTTAAATAATATTCCATTCCAAGTGCCACATTTTGTTACCCACTCATCAGTTGATGGACACTGGGTTGTTTCCATTCCCAGGAGTAGAATTGCTGGGTCATATGGTAACTCTGTGTAGTTTTTTGAGGAACTGCCAAACTGTTTTCCAGTGTAAATAGTTTTAAAAGAGCTCTTTCAGCCACATTACAACACAATAGATAAGAACTTCTCCAACTCTATTCACCAGCAAATAGAATTCTCTGAACAGTAGTCCAGTAATGGAACCCATTCAAGAGGGATTTACATTATGAAATACTTAAGGGGCCTTATTATGAAATGACTTTACCTATTCAAGTGTTTTCTGGACAAGAAGAACCCTGGAGGAAGATTTAGAGTTGGGGCTCTCCATGAGCTTCCTGTTCCAGCTGAGGACAAAACAGTCCACGTCATCATCATTATAAAAATGTTGTGTGTGCAGATGCCAGGAGTGAACATATCGGAGGGTAACAGGGACGTGGCTTACAAAATGGCATCCAGAGGTGACCTAGAAGCCACAGTCTCTAGAGTCAAACTCAACTAATTTGGAGCAACTTACTCTTCATGGATGCCGTGCAAAAAATGCTAGTGCCTACTTCATCCCAGGGCCCGTGTTGGACAGTTAAGTATGCAGCGGTAGAGGACTCGGTCTCTGCCCTCAGCAGGAGAGAGGGCTCAGAGAACCAACACTCGCAATACAGAGGGGCAAATGCTATAACAGTATGGTGGGGCACAGAACGGACATCTACGTCAGCCCGGGAAGGTCAAGGTCAAGGTTCACCTTGAGGTGAACCAGTCTAGGAATCAGCTGATTGGGGTGGAGAGGTGAGGGAAGGACAACTCAGGCAGAGGAAGCATCATCTGCAAGTCATGGGGGCTGGACGGAGGAGGTGCCGCAGGCTGGGGATTGACCTAGGCGGCCGTTAGGCGGGATGGAGTATATACAGTGCACGTCAGCGCAGGAGAGCCTGAAATGTCTTGTAGGCTTAAACCAGAGGGCAAAGGAAATATTTTAAGCAGAAGTGTGATAAAATCAGGTCTACACGGTAAAGTAAAATCCCTCTGGTCGCAGTGTGGGGAGAGGGTGGATGGGGGAACTGGCAAGATTCAAGGAAGATGAATTAAAAACTGATCTCATCTGCTTCACTAATAATCACATAATCTCTACAGTAAAGTCTCTGAACGCTGCTGTCAGTGCAAAAAGAAAAAACTGAACATGTACCTCCAATGTACGTAGATTAAGTAATATATTTATAATTTTATACATGCACTACATATGAATACATTATATATAATAAGATATACAAGAATAGAACATTTTAAGGATGCTTTGAAAACTAGCTGTAAATAGAACGTCACACCTTTTCTCAGTTCCTCATGGATCGTCTTGCACACCTGCAGCGTACACACATGGCATTGCCTAGACTCCTGTCCTGGGCCTTCCTCAGGTTATGGCCCTCTCCACGGGGCTCATGGGATGTGCTCACCTGGAGCCAGCCTGGCCGCCTTCTGGGTACCACCCTCTGGGTACCCAGGACTTGGAATTTCCCTCCCCAAATGGTCTCCAGCCTGCTCTCAGGGCCCATGCAGGCCTCTTGCCTGGGTCCTCCTCCTGCAGGAAGTACCACTGTGTTCACCCAGAGGCCCAAGGGATGGTCAGGGCCAGTGGTCAGCTGTTGGGGTGGTGGTGTTGGTTGGGGTTAGACACCTGGGCTGGTGTGGCACAGGACAGGGTGCACTTGTACACGGCCTTCTGTGCTACGGGGCAGAGCTGGGGGCTGAAGAGAAGGAGGGGTGGGCTGTAGATCTGAGGCCCCAGGCCCGGGGATGTTAGAGTCGGCACACTGTACTGTTTTGGAGGCTGCTGTGCTATGGAAATGAATTCACTGTATGGCAGCTAGCCCTGTCATCATCCAATAAAGACCAGATAACATTTTCAAATACACAGTGCTGGTGAGAAGGCTGAGAATTTGGTACTTCCAAACAGTGTTGATAGGAGGACAAACTGAAACAGCCTTTCTTGGAAGGCAATTTGTGAACATATATATCAAAAATCTTCAAACTGGACTAACACTTTGACCCAATAATGCCACTTCTAAGAACTTATCCTAAAGAAATAATCATGATGTGAGGAAAGACTTATGAACAAGGATCTTCACTGTAATAGTGAAAACTTGGAGGCAAATCAAACATACAATGGGAAGTCGGTTAAGACGGCGCATGCAGATGATGGAATGCTGTGAAGGGATCAATAAACGATGCTGGAGAATTATATTCAATAGCATGAGAAATGGCTAAAGGAGACAGTCCAATTACAAAGGAGAATCTATGTTATGATTCAATGTCTAAAAATATATACAGAGAAAAAACTAAGGATATATGCCAATTATCAATTCCAACAATGTTTGATTATTGAGATTATAGGGCTTTTTAAAAAATTTGTGCTTTTTTGTATTTTCTACAGAGCTTATGTAATTTTTTAAAAATTTTTCATTTTTATTGATGTCTTAATAGTTATAGCATTGTGGGGTTTTAGCTGTACACTATTTTTTGTCTATCACCATGTGGGTGCATCCCTTCATCCCTTGTGCCCATCCCAACTCATGTAATTTTTTAATAATTGGAAACAAAGTATTTATAAAACATCATCTTCATACTGGTGAGAGTATTTTAATGGTGAGAAACGGCATGGTCCTGAACTAAAACGCTAGCAGTTGGGGATGAATATGGAAAGTCCAATTTGAGAGATGACTAAAAGCTAGTGTTATGGGATGAAGTGTGTGCCCCCCTCAATTCATTTGTTGAAGACCTTACCCCCAGCACCTCGGAATGTGACTGTATTTGGAGATGGGGACTTTAAAGAGGTGATTAAGATAAAATGAGGGTGTCTGGGTGGACCCTCATCCATTGACTGGTGTCCTTCTAAGACGATAAGAAGAGGATATTAGGACACAGACCGAGGGGCAACCATGTGAGGACACGGTGAGAAGTTGGCCATCTACAAGCCAAGGAGAGAGGCCTCATAAGAAACCAAACCTGATGACACCTTGATCTCGGACTTTTAGCCTGCAGACCTGGGAGAAAAGAAATTTCTGTTGTTTAAGCCACCCACTATATGGTGTTTTGTAATGGCAGCCTTAGCAAACTAACAACTAGTACTGTCGGGATTTTGAGATGGGGAGAAAAGACTCCAAGACAACTCCCAGGTGATGATCGAGCCCTGGGCAGATTGAGATTCAGGCGCCAGTGGAAACAGGGGGGAAGATGTCCAGCAGTGGGTGTGTCAGTCTGGAGCTCTGCAGGGAGAGCTGAGATGGGCTTGGAGACTGGGAGTCATTTAGCTTCTTAAGTTGTACGGGAAGACCCGGGTGTGACTGAGAGCAGTCTGAGAGAGTGGCCCACTGGCAAGAGCGCGGTGTGTTGTTCAGACAGACCGGACTTGAATTCCGCCTCCACCTCTCACTAGCTGGGAGGCTCTGCCCAAGGTACTAACCCACTCTGACTTTCAACTTACCATCTGTCAGACAGAGGGGATAACGGAGCCTCACAGGGCTCTTGTGAGACTTAAACGATGTAACATGTTACATCCTAGAATGTTTTAGAATAGGAGTTCACACAAAGTGGCAGCCACTCCTGTTACAGAAAGAACTAGGGCAAGGAAAGATCACTGACATTGAAGAGGTGTTCAGAGGAAGGTGAGCCTCTGAAGGAGAGTGAGTAGTAAAATTCAGAGAGGTAAGAGGAGAAATAAGCAAGAGTGCGGGGAAGGAAGTCAAGATAGGAGAAAGTTTCTAGAAAGCAATCAGGTTAGCACTGTCACATGTCACAGAGAAGTCACGTGGATAAGCACGGAACAGAGTCTAGGAGTAAAGAGAGACTGATTTGAAGTGAATGAAGGTAAGGGAGTGGGGACAGAGAGTGTAGACCATTTCTTCCAGAAGTTGAACTGCATTCTGCCAGGCAGTGGGGGAAATCAGGAGAAGAGGACCAGGTCCCGCCTACAAACAGTGTAGAAGTGAACACCAGCTACGTGCTTCATTATTCAGTAAAGTATTGACACGATATTGAGAAGAAAACGGCGCTGAACTCTTCACTTGTCTGCTTACCTTCTGTTCTTGTCTACCCCCAAAAGGAACCAGAATGGAAATCCTATAGGATTCCTTAATTAACTCAAAATAGAATGGGATACATGATACACTCCAATTCCTTATTCCACATTTTTCCTCTTCCAAGATTGTGCACCATCTTTTTTTTTCTAAAACTCCACGGCTCTCCCTTCTTATCTGGGAACCAGAATTGACACCTTTATTATTTACGAGCGCCCGTGTGGTCACAAACCTAACACAGACCAACTGGATCAGAGAGCTGTGTGCTAGTCAACGTTATGCTAAGAGGGAATTCATTCACGACGTTAGTAAACATTTTCTCTTTTGATGCATTTTTGTTTCTCATTCATAATTAATATTAATCCCTCTCTCCACAATGTCAAGCCCACTATTTCCTTCTGTTAAAAGCGTACTTGCAAAGGGCGAAAGCAAAGCCCAAGCATCGGGGGAGTTTTATCCCCTTATTGTAAATGGAATTTCAGTAGAATGAGAAGACTCACAAGGAAGCACCGAGTTACAAGGTTTGGAAGGCTGTCGACTGAATTTCATCTATACTAAAAGGAACATTGTTTTACATGTAAACATTCTGAAATGGGCACACGTCTTACAATGAATGGCGTATCATGGTGTAATTGACAGCATTTTTCTCTCTTAGGGGTACATCAAACGTCGTCACAATTGATGGTATCTTAGACATGCTGAAATATGGTCATGCTTTGCCTTACTACCAGGCAAGCTATTCTAGAAATACAACGACTTATTGATTTTTGTGAGGGCCTTTAGATGACAGTAATAAGATGACCAGTCACGTGGCAGACGCACGGCCCTGGCAATGATTTCCAGAGCTTAGTGGAAAGGCATGCGTCTTGCTGCTCACGTCAAGAAACAAGTCACGGCTTAACCCAGGTAGAATTCCTCTCTGAGTCCATCCCAGCCCTTCTCACTGGAAACACACACACACACACACACGCATCCTCGTGAGCCACCTCCTTCCCACTCCCAACCTGACTCGCCTTGGGATAGGTAATCTATCAGCCACTGGCAAGAGAAAAGTGGGAGATCCTCCTTTTTTACTTAATATCTAATTTCTGTTCAATCTTCATTAGATTTTATTGATAACAAAGATTTACCCACTTTCTGAAGCTATCGGAAACCCCAGGCTCTCCCATGCATTTCACAGGTGTGCTGCTGTACCTGAACACCTCCCCCAGCTCTTCCAGCACTGCCGGCCTGAAGGCACCTTCTATGGCTTCTCAAGAAAGACTTGGGAGCCATGGACTAAAGCCCGAAAGTCCTGGAGTCCTTTTAGGAAGAATCTGAACTGCAAAACACATGTCTTTGATATTTATAACTGGTCAAAATAATGCTGGAGTTCATGTTCCATCTGTTATGGAAAATTAAACCAACTGAGCTGTCCTGTAACGGAAAGAAGCTGCCGGCGTCTCCAACCTTTGTTTAACTCATGCAAAATGTGAGAGCACACTGGCCTACAAGCAATAAAGCTGACTTGTGAACTGGCTTATAAACGAACTCAGATGACAAGAAACCAAAATAGTAGGCCCAGCTGAAGCATTTGTCCCCAGCCCTGAAGGCCAGCTGGGTCTCTCTGTAGCATCAAAGGCACAAACAATTCAACCAGCGTGGAGACTTATTGCTCCCGGCAGCCAGGTGCCGCCAGGCCATCAGAAGCCAGGGTGACCTACCGGGTATGTGGGTTTTCTTCACCTGAAAGTTGATTTTGCCCGAGAGCTTATAAATCGCAGTTCCCATCTCCGAGCCCCGGCTCTGCTGTGCGCCACAGAGAGACAGCTGAGGGTGACAGGCTGCGAGGGCCAGGCCTGGCTGACCTGCGTGACTCAGAGCTCACCAGGAGGCCGGGCCTCCCTCCACTCCCCGGCGTCACGAATTTTTCCAACTGGCCACCGGCATGTTCAGCCCCTCTGCTCATCAGGGCTGTCAAACTTTCACACATGTCCATAAATCACGTTAGAAGAGGTCAGGGAGCATCTCCCAGACCGCGGTGTTGATTGGAGATGCCTGTGGTGTGTGTGCTTGTTAAGGCCTCTGGACACAGACAGTCTAGGCGGGCTGTGTGACCTTTGGCAAGTTATTTAACTTCTCTGTGCCTCCATTTCTTCTTCCCTCAACTGAGGAAAATAATAGTTCCCATCTCACTGAGTTCTGACAGGTAAGAAAAGTGCCGGAATGGTGCCAGGCATCACAGGAAGTGCTCTACAGGAGTCAGCCGTTGATATTAGGATTGTCGTGGAAAGAAAATCTGTGTTTTCTTGTTAAGAAAATTTGTGTTTATGAGCAGGGCTGGCGATTAATTGAGGTAATGGTTTCTAACAACTTCCAAGAATACTAGGAATCTCCGCTTCTTAGGATAAATCAGGTCACGATTCCCAGTGTTTGGGGGAAAGGGATGCTGTTAATGATCCTCGAGAATTAAGAGAAAAGGCGAGGCTGCTCATGCGCATCCTTCCACCAGGTCCCCGAGTGGGAGTTTTCTGCTGGGGCCGACAATCCGCCATCCCTCCTGAGAGCAGGAATTGTCCCTAGTGTCGTCCTTGTCGCGTGTGGAACTCCTAAGGCTTCCCTCCCCGGGGCCGCCTTGCTAGTGGTTGGAAACCCTGCAGGGAGCTGGGCGTCCCTGCCGCTGCTCCCCCTTCTGGTTGACTGTGGGGCGTTTTATCCCCGGGGAGGCTCCCGGGTCAGTCCCCCGAGGAAGGCCGCGCAGCTTCGCTTGCCGGCGTCCTGAGGCCGGACCTCGTGCAGGGGCGGTCAGGATTCGCTGCAAACCCGCCAGCACCACGAAAATAGCATTTCTGATTTCTCAGCTGGCTCTGTCACTTACCAGAGTGTGACCCGGCTTCTCAGTTTTCACATCTGCGAAACGCAGGGGCGCTTCTAGGTGACCCCTAAGGTCTCCGTAGACTCTGGTTTCCTCTGAGATCTCAGACTGGAGTTTGCACAAGCTCGGGAAGGAGGGACGCTGTGGGATCCACACAAAGCTACGGGCGAAACCTGGTTCGTCTTTCTGGAGCCTCAACGTTATTTCTTGTATTAAAACCAAACTGGGAGGGTGATGGAATGCAAGTCAAAATCCCCAGGTTTTGGGCAGGCCGGGTGGTACAGCCATTAAGTTTGCGCTGCGCTTTGGCGGCCCGGGGTTCGCGGGTTCGGATCCCGGGCGACAGAAGCACCGCGTGTCAAGCCATGCTGTGGCGGCGTCCTATATAAAGTGGAGGAAGATGGGCACGGATGTTAGCCCAGGGCCAGTCTTCCTCAGCAAAAAGAGGAGGATTGGCTACAGATGTTAGCTCAGGGCTGGTCTTCCTCACACACACACAAAATCCCAAGTTTTTAAAGAAAAAAGTGAGATTAAAAAAGTGTTCATTTTGGAAAAAATAGTGATGATGATTGAACAACACTGTGAATGTAATTAATGCCACTGAATTGTATATTTAAAAATGGTTAAAATAGCAAATTTTCTGTTAGATATATTTTTTGTCACAACAAAAAAATTAACAAAGAATGTTCAGGTAGACTAGAGAGTCCAGAAATAAACCCACATATATTTGGTCAACTGATTTTTGACAAAGATATAAAAGCAATTCAATGGAGAAAGGATAACCTTTTTAACAAATGGTGCTGGGACAACTGGATATTCATATGCTTTTTGCATATTTTTAAATAAACTTCAATTCATACCTTTCACCATATACAAGAATTAATTCAAAATGGATGGTAGATCTAAATGTAAAACCTAAAGCTATAAAATTTCTAGAAGAAATTCTCTCATTAAGAGAATGAAAAAACAAATCACAGACTGTAAGTAAATATTTGCAAATCACATATCTGATACAGGAACACATACTGAATCTCAAAATTTAATCATTAGAAAGCAAACAATCAATTTAAAAAATGGGCAAAAGATTTGAACAGATTTTACCAAAAAAAGATACACAGATGGCAAATAAATACATGAAAAGATGCTCAACAGTATTAGTTATTAGAGAAATGTAAATTAAAACCACAATGTGATACTCTGCCCACCTATTAGAATGGCTAAAACGAAAGGGTGACCATTCCAAGTGTAGGAGAGAAGCACCTGGGAGTCTTCTTCGCCGCTGATGGGACTGTAAAGTGGTTGCCCTACTTTGGAGAACAGTTGGACAGTTTCTTAAAAGGTTAGAGCTACCTCTCTGTTATGACCCAGCCATTCCCCTCCTGTGTATTTACCCAAGAGAAAGGAAAGCATGTGTCCATCCAAAGACTTGTACACCAATATTGACAGTAGCTTTTTTTCATATTTTTAAAAATTACTACTTGGCTGATCCTTTCCCCTCATGTTTGTGCAGTTCCTTTTTCCTTTTCTTTCTTTTTTCATAGCAGCTTTATTTTTAATAGCTGCAAGCTGGAAACAGTTCAAATGTCCATCAACAGGTGAATGGATAAACAGCTTTTGGTACAATGAAACACATTCAGCAATTTAAAAAAATAAACCATTTGATATACACACTGGGGATGAATTTCAAAATAATTATACTGAGTGAAAGAAGGCAGACCAAAAAAAGGGTGCATATTGTATGATTCCATTTATATAACATTCCAGAAAATGCAAACTAATCTATAGCAACAGAAAGCGGATTAGGAGTTACGTGAGGGGGGGGGGCAAGAGGGTGAAGGGGAAGGCTTATGAGGGGCATGAGGAAGTTTTGGGAGGTGATGCATATGTTCATATCTTGACTCTGGTGACTCTCAAGAATTTGGGGTCAAGCTCTTCTGAGATGGGAGTAGAGAAGTTTGCAGTGTCTTGGGTAGCAGGGTAAATGCATAGTGCTGGTGAGGAAACCTCTTGCCAAGTGGGGTTGCCACAAGATATGAAGACTGAGTCCCTTGAGATCTATCTCTTCTCTTTGCTTGTCATAGTAATGATTTGGGTGCACAATCCGTTGGTTAGATTTTCCCGTACTTTTGCAAACAACCAGTACTGCCTATTTTATTGGTGAGAATATTTTGATTACAAGTGATAAGAAACCTATCTCAAACTGACTTAAACCAATAAGGGAATTCATTGGCTCACATATTGATAAATGCAGGGATACACTACATTCAGGCATGGCTGGATCCAGGAGCTCAAACAAGATCATTGGCTCTTGATCTACCTCCATCTCTCTGCTTTCCTTCCCTCTGTGTTGGCTCCATTTTCAGGGAGGTCTTCTCTCATGGTGGCAAGATGACTGTCAGCAGCTCTAGGCCTACATGTAGCACAGAGAGTGCTCCTTTTTCCCAAGAGTTCCATCAAAAGATCCAGGATTGACTCTGGTTGGATGGACTTACATCATATGTCCATGTCTAGATGTTAGAAAATGCTGATTGGCCAGGCTTGGGTCGTGTGTCCATCCAGGATCAACTGCAAATAGGGAAAGAATGGTTCCTCAAAGAAAATCAGCTATCCACTGCACCTTCAATGTTAACCCTGCAAAGAACTAACAATTTGCCTAACGTGATGCTTAATTTTATTTCCTGAAAATTTGACTTTTGGGAAGTAATTGCACTTTGTATGAAAGATAAAGAGAATTATGGACTCACGTGATTAGAAGGGACATTTGAGGTCTAACCACTCAGCCCGGTGTACTTTCTCTCCACTATGCTTTTTAAGCTGTGGCTTAAAAGCTAATTGTCTTTCATTGCATATGATCTTTCAGTCTAGGGAAATGCACAACAACGTAAAAATAAAAGCCACTCCTCCTGTAGTAAGGATTTTCTCTAGATAGTACTTAATCTTTCAAGTAATCCTATGAGCATGTTACAGACGAGGTGACTTGGGGTCAAAAAGGCTGAGAAACTCGTCAGAGGTCAAACTCGTGAGTGGTGTGGGGATTAGAACCCAGGCCCATCCGACACTAAAGCCCGTGCTCAGCTGCTCTCGCCGCAGGTGGACTCCGGTCTGCAGCATTAACCTGTCACCAGGAGTCACAGCCACACGGGGCCAGTCACACGGCATCTCAGCCTCCTGGGTACTGTGTGCTGTCATCCAGCACCCACTCAGGGCTGTGACATGAGGTGAACCGATGCTTTCCTCTTCCTCTTCTGCTTAATGCCAACGGAGGTTTCCTTTGTAGCCAACTTAATACATAAGGGTTATTTCCATTTCCTAACATCAGGCTCACAAAGGAATGTTCCCTGTTCAGTACATTTCAATGTGTCGTTTAAGAACACTGTAAAACCAGCAGGTTGATGTGGAGTGAAGAGCGCTGCCCTAGTTAGGAGAAATGAATTTCTCTATTTCTGGCTTTTTCAACAACTCCCTGTGTGACCTTTGAAAATCCAGTTAACCTCTCTGAATCTCAGTTTCCTGAACTGAAGTTGGATTAGAACAGTGTTTCCTGCTGGCAGTAGACTTACCACAGTGGTACCTAAAAAGAACATTGTAAATTTTCAGTAGTTATGTATTAATTTTAATGTGTAAAAAATATAATAGTACATCAAATCCATTATTTCCCAGGTATCACTTCTAAGGATGATGCTAAGTAAAAAGGGCAAGCTATTTAGTAAAACATATTAAGTAAATTCTATCAGAGGGTCATGCAAATATGACAAAAATTGTGACACTGGCCTGTGAATGACTGACGTGTGGAGAACCCAGACTGGGAAACGAGAGCTCCCATTTATTGAGCACTTACTGTGTGCCAGGAATTTGCACTTTATAGGCATTAATTTATTTAATCCTTAAAGCAGTCCTGAGCAATAAGTACGCTCATTATCAGCTTTATTTTATAGACAAGGACACTGGGGCACAGAGAAGTTCAGTTGCTGTCTCATGGCCACCTGCCAATATGTGGCAGAGCCAAGGTCTCACCTCAAGCCATCTTCTTGGTCCTTGAGCTCTGCCAGCAACCTTTGTGGAGAGCGAAGGACTGAGCTAGACCCAAAGACGGGAGGCTGTAATTCGGCAGGTCTCAGGACAGCATCACCAGGGGAGCTTGTTAAAAATGCAGATTCCCAGCGCCGCCTCCAGAAATCCTGGCCCTCAGATGGGAGGGGTGCGGGAATGCAAGGTTTTAGCAATCACCCATGTAGTTCTGCAGCAGGTGCACTCCTGATCCCATGCTGAGAAACGGCTGCAATCCCGGAATAATTAGAATAGAGAGTAGCTGTTGGGAGAGGAGCTCCCTGCAGACATTTCTCCCTATTCAGCGGCTCGTCACCCACACCTGAGGCTCTTTGCAGCCCGTGGGATGGAAGTAACGAGCTGACGTCATGTCTCTTTCATGTCATGTCCCTTTCCGCTGTTCCTTTTACACACATCACAGTAGCTGTGAGGAATCAGTTGATCTTTGTTCTCAGGTCTGTTCTGACAGCAGACCTCTGTGTTCTTGA
This sequence comes from Tapirus indicus, assembly GCA_031878705.1. Classification (NCBI taxonomy): domain Eukaryota; kingdom Metazoa; phylum Chordata; class Mammalia; order Perissodactyla; family Tapiridae; genus Tapirus; species Tapirus indicus. The sequence goes on along the minus strand of CM062918.1, from coordinate 149,290,037 downwards.
TGACCTACCAGTAATAAAGAAACGCCAAAGCAGAGAACAGCGGGAAAGCAGACTTTGAAAAAATTCAATGTAGAGCCACACAAACTCCGGGTCTGCAGCAGCTCACCCACGCTCACCACTGCCACCTGCCAGCCCATCTTCTGCTTTTGCAGCCAAGGCTCATTTTGATCATGAGTAGGCTGAGCGCATGGGGCTTAAAAAGGCAGAAAAAGAAGTGTTAGAAAGTGTATGAATGTGCATGACTCTGCCAAAGAGGCAGTGAGGAAAAGAGGTGCTTGTGTCCAGGCATGGTTCTGCTCACCAGGCCTGCTGAACGGTGAGAGGAAGAGAACTTCTGGTTATATTTCCCCTAAAACCCACAATCTAGGAGATAGATGAGAAATGTACACAAATAAGTGCAGTTCAGAGTACAAGATGGTAACAAGTACCATAGGAGAAGTACAAATATTTGCAAATACAGATCTTCCTCGACTTACAATGGGGTTACATCCCAATAAACCCTTCGTAAGTTGAAAGTATCATGAGTCGAAAATGCATTTAATACACCTACCCTACCGAACATCATAGCTTAGCCTAGCCAAACTTCAACGTGTTCAGAACACTTATATGAGCCTAGAGTTGGGCAAAATCATCTCACAGAAAGCCTATTTTATCATAACATGTTGACTATCTCATGTAATTGAATACTCTACTGAAGGTGAAAAACAGAACGGTTGGGTGGGTACCAAATGGTTGAGTGTATCGGTTGTTCACCCTCACGACCGCATGGCTGACTGGGATTCGTGGCTGCTGCCACTGCCCCAGTATCACAAGAGAGGATCGTACGGCATATCACTAGCCCGGGAGAAGGTCAAAATTCAAAGTACGGTTTCTACTGAACGCACATCGCTTTCGTACGGTTGTAAAGTCGAACCATCATAAGTTGGGGACTGTCTGTAGGTATGAAGCAAGTTTGTTGAGAAAAATCATGGAAAATATTTTTACAACTCTAAGACCGGATGCCCTACAACTGAATGAAGAGGATGAAGCTGGAACAAGAGCTCTTTAGCTTGCCGTAGTCCCCACCAGGTCCCATTTTTCTCACACTTGATCCCTTTTGTTCATCGAAGTCACGACTGGATTCCCAGGGACGCGTGAGTTTGCATATCAGCATGATATGGATGCTGGTGCAGTTACTGCAGAGGATGCGTGTGGAGGTGAGACTGGCCATGTGGGCTGGATTGGCGTGGGCCTGATTGCCATACAAAGGAGCTTGCCCTTAGAAGTCCGTGGTTCTCAAGTGGAGCCTTGGCTCCCTCTGAGACCCTGCACCTGGACATCAGTGAATGTAATGCGAGCTGTTCTGGGAGTGTGTTGTGCCTAGAATGGTGTGGAAGTAGAACAACAGCTGAGAACCAAAGCTGTAAGCAACAGGGAGCCACAACACAGCGTGTGGCTTGAGAACGATGTGAGCACACTTGTGCGTTAGAAACCTCACTCCAGGGGAAGCTTGGAGCATGAGGGAAGGAAGGACGATTGAGAGCAAGAAGAGCTAGCAAGGGACAACAGTAGTCTGGGTGGACTGGCTCCCGCCACCAGCTTTCCCATTCCTCCCTGAAGTGGGCACCTGATCAGCTCCGCTTCCGGGGCGTGGGGCAGGAGATCAGCCGAGGTGGTGAAGGCCACTGTGTCAAAAACATTAGTCCTTCTTACAGTCTGTTTGTGTTTTCCTTCCTCGGGCCATCCCAGAGTTCAGGGTCTTTGGTCTCAGTCTACAAGTGACTCTGGATCATATGCAAATTTGGGAGCTGGTCTTCACAGAGAGCTCCTGCTGAAGGCTGCGGACTTGTGGGGCAAGGAGGGAACTTTTTGGAACCTCACGGAACATCTTTGTCCACAAGGCAGTGCCTGTACAAGGAAGCCCATCTGTCGAGCAAATGAACAGAGAGGGCATTTCAGAGAAAGAACGGGCGGCAGTTTAAAAACTGTGGGCATCTTCCTTCACCCTGGGATGAATCAACACTCCCCCCCCACTCAGTCCCCACGCTGTGCCTGACACCCTGGATCTGGGGAATGTAGCTGGCCTAGAAGCAGCACTGTTTCCGAATTCCCAGAGGGCGCAGCAGCCCACAGCAGTGGGAGGGGAATGGAAGTGAAGATATCCTTTCCCACCTTCCTTCCCCAGGAACCAGATTATCGGGGTTAGTTCTCTAAAGGTTTTGTTGCATCTTAACCCCTACTGGGACAGAGAAACTTCTATGTCCCCAACCCCTCTGCTGAAACCAAGTAGGTGGATGGCTGTGGAAATCACAGCCAAGAGGATAATTTTGGGGACAGGAGAGGGGGAGATTTCCAGTCTCTTAATTTCTTGGGTTGGCGCTCCTGGTACACAACTTTCACAGTCATTATCAAGAATGAGTTCTCAACTCTCTCGGCAGAAAATCTAAGGCAGATCATCCAAACCATCTGATAGTGGCCAATCCTAACATTGCTCCTGACAAGAGACGTGATGAGATGCTATGCGTATGTGTGCCTAAATGTTTGGGCTCTGCTGTGTGCATGCTGGGCTGGTGGGGAGGAGGAGGGAGGGCAGGGCGAGGGGTTAAAACATTTTAGCCAATATTTTGTCAACAGCGCCGAGGACATCCTACCCTGGGCCCACCACTGTGCTGGTGCCTTGGTGACTCAAAGAAGCTGAAGATGGGTCCCTGCAGATTTCTCCCCATGTCCCCCAGCAGGAGCTGAGAAGAAAATAATAGACTTGACATCTGGAGAACAGAAGTTCTGTTGCAATTTCTGTTTTTATTTTATATGCTCTCAAAAGAATGAAAGAACAGTTTTGAGCCTGGAGAAGATCCACCCTGTAACACAGACTTTTTGGTATTTTCAAAGGTGTTCTACTTTGACTGAACTTTCCAGATCTGTCAGGAAAACCATGTCACGGAGAACACAATGCATTTCCAAAGGCATTTGCTTTCATGCCTCCTGGTGTTCCAAAAAAGTTTACTGTTTCTAAAGAACTTATACGTGTGAAATTAAAATTTTGAAGCTTCACAAGTTGAGCTTTGCGTAATTTCACAGACTCCTCTTCTAGAGATGAATCAACCCCGCAAGTAGACACCTGTGTTCCTTCTATTTTGGGGAAGAGACCCAAGCGGGTTCTGAAGGGGGGCGGAGAGCAGAGCCGAAACGAGAGTTCACATCCCTGACTATGCCCCCTTTTCAGCTGGGTGACCTGGGCAAGTTGCTGAGCCTGTTTGATTCCTCCTTTGGTCAAAATGAAGTGGGGGCAGGGAATAATGACGCTTGCAGCACTGGAGTATAGGCTACAGACGCACAGTCGTCATCCAGTAAATGGTAATGACCGTGACGAAACTTTGAAAAACAGAAACAGGGACACGTGGAAGGAAGAACAACATTACCCACAATCTTGCTATCTGTGGACACTGTTCTTTTTTCCTTTGTGTATGCTCTATGACCCACATGCAATTTTTCTGCATCAGATTATGAGGGTAGGACTTTCAAAATTAAAAGACTTCTTGATTTTTATTTTGGCCTAGGCAGGTTTACCTCTTTTCAGAGTCTTTGTCTTTTTAGTACACCTCCCTGACGCCAAGGATGTACTTAAAGGCGACGTGGGCCAGAGGGGAGGTGAGGAAAGAACAGAAATGCCACAATCTGATTGGGACCCAATCTCAGCCTCACAGGATGGATGTTGGGGCTCTTTCTTCTGCCACTGCCCAAGGAGTGGGGGACAGATTTCTCCATCAAAGAACATTCCTCAGCACCCTAAACCCCTTTCTCACCTGTCTGTGTTAAGAGCACACCTGGTACGGAGCACAGTTGAGCATGACTCCAGGGAAGATATGGTGAGGGCTGGTCCCTAAAATCAGGGGGCAACCGGCCCAGTTCTTGGGTGAGGTGGGGGTGCAAGTCTCTGCACCCTTGCAGGCCATAACCAGGCCTTGACCTCTGCACCAGTCTCCACACCCTTCCACAGACGACCCTGTGCACCATTTCCAGCTGAGTACAGTAAATGTGACTTAGCCCACTCACCTTCTCCCTGTTTGCAGACACCCTTCATCGGCGGGTTACAGCTGGAGCCCTTGGGGATTCTATTTAGCTGGTGACACCACCTTCACTTATTTGGAAGAATGACTATCTCTAGTTCCTTTGGGCTCGTAAACATTTTTTTTTTTAAATTTTATCTTATTGTGATAAGAACATTTAATGTAAGGTCTATCCCCTTAACAGATTTTTAAGTGTACAATACAGTATTGTTACCCACAGGGACAGCGTTGTACAGCAGATCTCTGGAATTTATTCATCTTGTGTAACTGAAATTTTATACCCTTTTCCCTCTCCCCCAGTCCCTGGCAACCACCATTCTGTTCTTTGCTTCTATGAGGTAAACTATTTAGATACCTCACGTAAGTAGAGTCATGCAGCATTCGTCCTTCTGTGACTGATTGCTTCATTTAGCATAACATCCTCAAGATTCATCCATATTGTCAAATATTTCAGGATTTCCTTCTTTTTAAAGGTTGAATGTATATACCACTTTTTAATTTTTTTATCCATTCATCTGTTGACAGACACTTAGGTTGTTTCCACATCTTGGCAATTGTGAATAAGGCTGCAGTGAATATGGGAGAGTAATATCTCTTTGAGATGCTGATTTCAATTCTTTTGGACAAATACCCAGAAGTGGAATTGTTGGATCATATGGTAGTTCTATTTTTAATTTTTTGAGAAACCTCCATACTGTTTTCCATAGAGGCTGCACCATTTTGAATTCCCACCAATAGGACACGTGGGTTCCAATTTCTCCATATCCTCAACAACATTTGTTGTCTTTTGTCTTTCGATAATAGCCATTCTAACAGGTATGAGATATCTCATTGTGGTTTTGATTTGCATTTCATAATGCAAATCATAATCAGTGATAATTAGTGATGGTGCACATCTTTTCATATACCTGTTGGCCATTTGTATGTCTTCTTTGGAAAAGTGTCTATTCAAGTCCCTAGCCCAGTTTTTAATCGGGTTATTAGTCTTTTTGTTGTTGAGTTGTAGGAGTTCCTTATATATTTTGGATATTAACCCCTTATCAGATATATGGTTTGCAAATATTTTCTCTGATTCTGTAGGCTGCCTCATTACTCGATTGATTGTTTCCTTTGCTGTGCAGAAGGTTTTAGTGTGATGTGGTCCCTCTTGTCTATTTTTGCTTCTGTTGCTGGGCTGATAGACATTTAAAGTCCAGCTATTCTAAGACTCATGCGGACTCTCCAGAGGCCGTTCCAACACCCCGAGCAGTTATTTTGGTTTCTCTTTTTTTTTTTTCAGTGCCTTCTTTTCAGTAATGACCTCAATAGTCATTTTAGCTACCAGGAATAGTAACAGAAATACAGAGAACTGAAACACCACATTCATATTTAACACATATATCTAGGGTCCCAGTTTGGGAACCTATAACACACTTTTTTTTTTTGCTTAAAAGGATCAAAAATTAGCAGTTTTCCTGAATGCACCATTATGACTAGAAATAGAAGCTAACACCTATTGAGTATTATGTGCCAGGTTCTGATCTAAATGCGTTATTTCTATCAACTCGATTAGTCCTCACAAATATTCCTACAAGGGAGGCACTGTGAGTATCCCCATTGTGTAGAGAGACTGAGGAACTTGACCAAGGTCGCACACAGAGGGCAGTGGGGCTGGAATCGCCAACCAAGGCAGTTGGTTCTAGTGCCTGTGCTTTTCACCACAATGCTGCTCTGATGTAAATCTCTTCAGAGTGCATGTGTATATACACACACACATATATATATGTATTTATAATATAAATAAATATAATATATAAATATTAAATACATAAATTATAATTAATAATTATATAATATGTGTATATAATGTATGGAGTGCACCAAAGACCAGTGAGCACTCTACCAACCACACAAGGTGCTGAATTGAAATCTATCCTGACAAAGATTTTGACTTCCTAGTTAGGTTTTTGTTCTCAGTAGGTATGGATAATTAATCTTTTAAGTCAAGGCATGAAAACAATAGAGAGTAAAAGGAAAAGTTCCCCATTTGTCCCTGTCCCAACTTCCAATCTTACTCCCCAGAGTAATCAATATTTAGCTATATATAAACTTTATAGCTATATTATGTATGTGTGTGTTGGATACTTATGTATGTGTGTGTTGGATACTTTTCTTGCGTGCAGATGGCATCGTGCATGCGTCTTACTTTGCAACCTGTTTTCCCACTTATCTTTCCATATCAATACATCAATACCCCAGGTCTATTTCATTGTTTTTGGCAGCTTTACACTATATTTTAATATCTGGCAGCGTTAATATCTTCATTTTTATATCTTCTTGAATATTTGTCCATGTTTATTCTTCTAGATGAAATTCGAAGTCACTTTATTTTGCTCCCCTTCCAAAATATATTTTTTTGTATTTTGATTGTGATTCCATTATGATTATAGCTTAATTTAGGGAGAATTAATATCCATATAATAGTGAATCCTTTCACTGAGAGCAAGGGATACCCTTCATTTACTCAAGTCATCTTCTACGTTTGTAAGTAGAATTTGTAAGTTTTATAGGTCTTACATGTCTCGTTTGGTTTATTTTTTAGGTATTTTGTCCCTTTATTGCTATTATGAACTCGTTTTTTTTCTTGTTATTTTTGGTTATTATTTTTATAAAGGAAAACTATGAATTCAGGCATACTAGTTTTGCAAAGACATACCTTATAGAAGTTCTTATTATTTCTAGAATTATTTTCAATTAATTAATTGTCTTGAGTTTTCCTGATATTTATAAGTATACTGGGAGCATATGATGACAGTGGTGCCTTTTCCTTTTTAAAAATTTTAGGTCACATTATGTTCTCTTGTTTTTTTTTGCATTTTATGGTACATTCAGAACAATACAGTATACTGAAAAGATTATAGGCTTTTTCCAATTTTTTTAACTTATCGATATAGTGAATTACATTGATAGTTTCTTAATACTGAAGAAATACTTTCAAATACACATTTGCACTCCTGGAATGAACACCGAAGATAATTTAGATAATCTAAATCTCTACCAATGAGGTTAGGGAGATTAGAAAAACATCAGTCTGCATAAAATAAAAGTCTGAATGGTTTCAGACGGTTTAATAAACTTGGTTTCTTACTTTTACATACATTTGACACACAAAATTAGAACTAGTTTTCTGATGTCCAGCTTTATGACATAGGTAAGTCTTCAGTCCCCTTTAATGGATGGATGAGCGTTATTTTTACAATCAGCAATGGTCCTAGTTAAAAATAACGTAGTGAAGTACTGAGAATTTGGCTCTCCTAACCAACTTAACGTCCTCACTCCATTCTTCTCAAATAATTTGTTTAGCCAACTCTTTCTTCACAGCACGTACGAAAGCAAATAACAGCCCAGCCCAGACGCTACGAGTCAGAAGGTTACAACGAATTGTGTTTTAATGTTCATTACTTTTCAGTCCTTTTATTTCCTGATATTTCTGTTTTTCTTAAGTAAGTATACAATTAAGAGTTTCCAAAACAGGAAAGAAGAAATCCTGGTCTCTCTAGAGTGCGTCAGGTTCATAGATAATTCCCAGCACGAACTCGCTAGCTCCTGGGGAAGGACTAGGGTTAAGGAGTAGAACAGGATTCTGTCTTGTGGAGCCACAGTCAGTTGCTGGGCCACAATCAGGATGAAAAGACAAAGGTGACACGGGGAGAGAAAGGTTAGAGGATCAGTCTAAGAGGTCCGATGCCCTTCAAGAGAATAGGAGAACCAGAGGGTAGCAAATTATCAAAGAAAAAAACGCAAGAAAATTTCCCAGAACCAAAAGATGTGCGTTTCCAGTTTGAAAAGGCCCAGTGAGTGCCTAGTTAAGTCAATAATTTTTAAAAGACCCCACTCCAAAGCACTTCATTGGGAAATTTCTGAATACGAACCTGAAATGCCTTTCACGATCCCTTTTTACAGAAAGCTGCCAGATGTTCTCCACTGAAGTGAGGGAGTAAACCAAGAACCAAGAAGTAGGACTGGTGAAGTAGGTGATCCAACTCAGGAAGGAGGTGAAGGGAATTCCCAGGATCAAGTCTCAACCAGGTCTGGAAGCAACATGTCCCTGTTGGAGCAAGAGTGCCCTGGGGTGGAGGTGGGGGGATGTGGAAGTGAGAGGCTATGGACAGTCTCATTATATGTAAACCTTATTGAGAGGCTATTGAAAAATGCGGGAAGAATGAGAGATAAGTACAAAGAAAACAAGGAAATTAAAAAAAAAACCCAGCAATTACTAATGAGATAGTACAAATTAGCTTGGACTGAGAAAGTTAAACTCTCTCCTACCGGTCCTCAGTCTGGGGAGATAAACGGAGGATGTTAATGTTTGTCCCACGCTGCAGCTGTGAAGTGTCATATGGACCCCGGAGAAATCCCCCAAACTAGGCACCATGAGAAACTTGGCTGATTGAAATAATGTCAGTAAGCATGAAACACCACACTCTCGCCTAGAGGATCTAAGTCTCTTTGACACAAACAGGCAGCTTTGATTTCTAATCCAGGTGCACAACTTCCGACAAGGATTTTCTGAACATGACATTCCACATTCATCTTAATTTTGTGGTTTCCAAGGGAACAGGAGGCTGGCTTCCCTTTGCAGTCCAAACCTGGTGTTGATCCCTTCAGACACAGCCTTGCTTTTGCACCTACCAAAACACTGTTTCATTACATTGTACCTACACTGTCCCCTCCCCCCAAATCCTACACTCCATCACTTCTTTGGTGAGACAGTCCATGATCGCTCTGGTGTGAGGTCTCACTTGTTGGATGGTCTACAGGTTGTCTCCAGGAGGCTAAGGCTGATCAAACTAGGACAATTTGGGGGTTCTCAAGATTTGGCCAAGACCCCGCTGCTTCCACTGGGACTCTTGCCTCGATAATAATGTGCCTGCCTGAGATCCCAGGAGTCTCACCTGCTCAAGGCTGTCTGTCTCTGACTGCGTAGGTAGGTTTTGTACTGAATCTGGGCTCCGATCATCTCAGGCCCTTCAGTGTCAGGTTTACTATTTGTCTCCTGAGATTTGAAGGTTCTAATCAGACTTTGGTATCTTCTGGTGAAATCTGGCTTTTAATACCCTCTCCTGTCATCTGTCTGCTTGTCCAACATCTTCTGTTGTGTGTCTCTGGGAATGTTCCTCAGCGTTGTCTGTGTATGAGAAATTTGCTTAGGGAGAGAGCTTCTCTCCACACGGTCCACCTGCCAGGAAGCTACTGATTTTGGGTCAGCAGTGGAGGAAGCTTCTTTGGGGTTGAGGGCTGAGACACTCAAAAGCAATATCTTTACTTCTGACCAACCATCAGCCAATTTCTCATGGGTTTGTCTTCCAATAATCTTACACTACCTCCTGACATAACTTCACTGAAGATAATTTGGAATTGTGGTGGCCACTCTGGGGAACCTGGACATGAATAAGATTGTTCATTTGAGAAATACCTTAGAACAAAATGGGGAGACTGTCTTATCTGTCTAAAGGAGACAGAACTTCACTGAATGCAGGAGACTCCCATCCTTTGCTTCCATATTTCAGAGACTAATATGTACAGTATTGACTTTTTATTAGAATGGCTTGACAATATTGTTAAGAGCCTGAGTTATTGTTTAAACCATTTGTAAGAACACTTCGTTTGTGTGTGGGTGAAAATAGTTTTTCCTGCGTCTAAACTTTCTCCTCTGTCCTTGCAGAAGGAACATAATCAGCCTCTGACAGTGATAGTTTCATATTTGTGTCAAGCTTGTTCCCTCTCACTTAGAGTTAGAGAGAGTTTGCTTTTCATAGGCCACTAAGTACAGTATAGGCCTTATCGATTTTGTGAAGTCATCTTGTCCATTAGCCCGCCTATTGCCCCGCTGATGGACAGAGAATAAATTCTACTAGGAGGTTACACCCTACTCTCTATTCTTCCCCCGCCAAGGGGAGTTGTCCTTACCGGGGCTCCTCCTCTACAGAGGTGTCCTTGAGAGAGCCACGCGACGCTGGCAACAAACGGGATGCTGTCTCATAAGCAGCTCTCCTGTTTGCTTCTTCCCCAGAGGAGGGAGGTTGTTTTTTGCACAATCCAGACGTGCTCACATCTGCCTCCTCACTAGAAGCAATAGACTTTCACTCAGTCACCAAATCCCACTGAGCTAACTGCTATAACCTGGGGCATTAAGGGGGCGAGAGGGAGAACCAGAGATGTTCAGTGTAAAAGAGGCCACCTGGTATGCCTCCTCCCCAAGACCCATCTGAAAACAGCTAGGGATTCTAGTCTGATTTTCTGACCATGCTGAGAGTTTGGTTGTCTTATGAGCCATGATGAAAAGGAGTTAAAGAGAAATATTTCTAAAAAATTAATTGGAGAGGCTTTCATCCCCAAGGAGGTGTCCTGGAAGCGATGTTCAACTGGAGATTAGTAATAATTTGAAAAATGGAATGAAGAGCTGGGCTGTGAACGTGATGGTCTCGCCATGGAATTGAATGACCAGGACGATAACTGGGAACTCCCAAGTGTCCCAGAGCAAATAACCCAGAAAACAAGGCCAATTTCAACACATAGGAGCCTAAAACATAGGGCTCATCCCTACGTATGGAGAGTCTAGAGCTCTCTGTGTTTGTTTGAAAAAAGAGCGTGTAAGCATTTGGTATGTAACCTTCTGAAGCAGGATTTAATGTAAGGTCTCAGATATAACGACAACTAACAATGCCAGTCCTATGTCTGTAGACGAGTAACATGGTGACACGCTATTCAACTTCAAGAAAACTTCCTCCTTTTTGCTGTCTTCAGCAACCACGCAGCTGCTTTGTTTATATTATTGTATCTTAGTGCAATGGTATTTACGAAGCTGGAAGGAATCTTTAAGATCAAGTCCAATCCCCACGTTTTACAGATGAGAAAGCTCATGTCAGGGGAAGTTGGGTGACTTGCTGAGTCACACAGCTCTAAGTAGCAGCAGCAAGATCTGACGCTGGAGTTCGTCTCTTGCCACTGGACTACAATGCTCTCGAGCTCTGGATTTTTCATTTACAGCTGACGTTCCTTAACTTGATTAGAAATGGCTCCAGGCCATCGAATGTGGATTTTCTCATACACCTCTCTCCACTCTTTTCCTTCAAGACCATAGATTAGCAAGGTGCTTAAAATATGTATGGAATTCAGATTTGTTGACTTCCTATATTTCTTCCTAATTCATGCCTTCGTGTAACTTACTGCCTTCTAAGGTGGAGATGGAGAGATAGAGAAGAAATGAAGGAGAGTGAGCTGAAGTTGTAAGTTGCATGGTGATAAAGCTATCTGGGAGACTTCACTTAACTATTATTAAAATATCAATCATTGGTCTTGCCTTGAGACCATTTAAGTTTCAAGAGGGGTTGACTGGGATAGAGGTACTTAGGGAACCCTGGGCATATTTCTGTAAAACTTTTAGATGACTGTGGGATATTGATGAGTGACAGAAAGAGTTTAATCCTGAAGAGGTGACCTGATGTTGAGCTGTCTTTTGTAGGTGGTGAAAATCCATCGATCTACACAGAAGGCTGGAACAAGGATCCCCAGGGATTAGCAGATCGCTAAATCAATTCATTCTTTTAACTCATCCCACTCAAATCCCATATGGCTGTCTTCATAAATCAACTCAGTAACACAAATAGTTAACTGCCCACCACACGAAACACCGTGCTAAACATTGCAGGTAGAATAAAAGACAGATCTTGCTCTTGAGGGTATATGGTCTGTAAGGCATTTATTTAAACAATCTTATTAGAAGGGGGTAATATCTCAACAAAAGACTGTATTTCATCAGATGCTAAGTGAAAAGATTGTTGGAAACAGGCTATTACTCTCCAAACTAACAAGAGTAGTAGCAAGCTTTGCTTTGGAAAAATAAATGACCAAGCTTTCTAGGTCTAGATTATCCACTGAGGGCGAGCTGTAAGATACTCAGTGAGGGTTCATATGCTCACACTCTCTGGTGGTCACACACCGTAGCACTGTGGTGTGGTAAGAAGAGCCTGGACCAGTAATGAGATGGTTTAGGATAAAATTCTGGTTCTTCTCATGTAATGGTTCTGGAAGGTTAAGATATTTAGCTTTTGGAGGCAGTTTACTCATCTTTAAAATGAAGGGATTGGAGAAGATGATTTTTCTAAGTTCCCTTGGGGCTCTCACATCCCAATTTTGCTATTCCATATCTGAGGAATGGTATATATAAATAGAGGGACTTCTAAACTATTAAGTTAGATTCACCATATTTTGATAGTGAAAAAGGATGAAAGAAAATATCAATTCAAGGGAAAGTAGATGATTGAAAGGTACTAGGCCTAAGATTCTGTAAATATCTTAATCAAATACCTTCCTTGATGATTACAGATTGTAGTCATTTCTGTGCTAATTAAAGGAGGATCTGGTGCTGGATCATCCGTCATATCACCAGATTATGTTTGATAACCTCTCAGACAAGGGGCAAGCACTTATGTAAGATGCAGAGCTACACGGTGCCAAGAAACATGATTATAATTCTAACTCCATTGCAAGATGAAACATTATGAAGTCAGAGAATTTGCTAACCTCAGTGGAGGCAGTATGTCCAAAACTCTCCCACCTGCAGAGTGTGAAGGTGAAAGCTGGGCTCTGTAGAAGGTGCTTCAGACACCGGACTCGGAGAGGTCATCCGTCCCTGTATCCCCTCTCCTCCGACCCTCCACATTCCAGTCAGGCGGGACCAGACAGACCATAGAGCCTCATACAGGTGCATATTCAAGGTGCTTGAAAATCTCACACCTGTACCTGACTAGAATGTGTGACACAAACTGACCCAAACCAAAGAAACATAAAGTCCACTGACCTTTTTAGTTTTCTAGGAAAAGAAGGGGGAACTCCCTGTGATTAATTTATTCTTTTCTGTTTATTCTATTTAAATTTGATAAGTAAACTAATGTTTACTGAAAATGAGAGCTGTTTTTGTTACTTGTTTTTTAAAGCTAAACTTCTCCGAACCTCAACGCCTAAAAAAGCAAAAAATTGGATTATAAAAATGTTCATGGCTTTTAATACCTCACCTTCAAATGGCTTTATTTCATTTTCTCTCAATTTTCCCTCAGACCACCATGTTAAATAATGCTTTTTAGAGGCTTTATTTCCCCCCTACTTGAGGAGGCTCCATTTTAGTAACAGAAAAAAATGTATTTGAAAGGAGGCATTAGCCTGCGACGACTTACCTCCACGTTGGCTCCAGAGCAACTCGGATTTCCGATTCTTTGAGTAGGTCCGTGATTTGGGGAGCCAGTAAAACAGCCGGGCTATTCTTCTGAAGGTCTTGTTAAAGTCACTTCTTATGGCCATAGCTAGAACTACAAGTGTTCCAGAACGACTCTCAAAAAGCACGGATGAGGAAAACACAGTAACACCCACATATGACACTTTAGCTGTGAACTCTTTCAGCCAGGATGTCTGGGGACCACCTGTCAGCCCTAAATCCCCTTCCCCTGTCATTCCTTTGGTTTGTCCTCTAGACCTTAGCCCTCGTAACTAGAAACTGTATTAATAGATGCTCTTTCTAAAGAAAGAGTTCTAAGCTTTAGCAACTCTAACCTAAGGCAACACTTGATAATTTTTAAGCACAGACACACTCCCCCCACCTCCTTCATAAAAACACAATTATTTTCACAGAGGAGCAAATTACCAGTGTCCACTAACCCAGCATCCAACACAATTGTCAATGGCAATTAGGACTTAGTGGTGATTAACAAGCTACCTCTAAAGCCATAGTCTTGATCCCATTTGTTTCGTACATTTTTCACTGGAAAAAATGATACTTATTTTAAACCTTGGCAGGGATTTATCCCAGAAAAAAAAGAATCTGACTGATTCTTATAAGTCAAGAAATGTGTAGAACAAGATTTTTCCCCCAGGGTCCTGTTGTGGTTTTTAACCCTTTGTTGAACATTTCTCTAGACTTTAACATCATTGTATGTTACTTCAGCAGACACCAATGTCTAGTTGCCTACGATGCACCTGGGACTGAGGTTCTCATCCCCCCCTTGAACCTGTCCAACAGTCAGTCCTCATGCATTCTGTGTGTCAAAAGAAAGAAATTCATTCATAGCTTTCCTAGTTCCTAGAAAAGCCCTGAGGTCCTACTGAGCCATGCTTTTATATGCCATGTGAAATTTTTGGAGCTGATTTATACTCTAAAAAAACCAAAAGATGTTATTATATTACCAGTTTTTATTTTCAGGTCAGATGCTCTTGTTTTCTATCCCATTTTCAGTATTTCTTAGGAATTTGGACTTTGAGTCTTCTTATAAGTGATGAGTGGGGAGGAAGTCCAAACAAAACAACTGTGTCAGCCTTTTTCAGATACTTTCATTTTCTGAAAAGTGGGATGTGGGCTGGCGAGTCCAGCTAACACGGTAGTGTTAAGACTCCTTTGTCAAGTTTTCCCTTCAACAGTGTCTGCCCCAGCACATCTGTTTTAAAAATCTGTTTGAGTAACTGTAAACTTTCCACAGCACTTCCTCACAGACAAAGCACCACGCGTAGTTCATGCCTCAGAGCGGGGTGAAATCAGAAATACAAGACTAGGGGGTTGTGCCTGTGACTCTGAAGGGAGGATACATTTTTGACATTTCAGTTGCGATTGCTTATTCCTACTGATGCTCCCTTTCTTAAGTCCAAACAACACACCTCTTATTTTTAGCATAGACCACCATAAAAGGTGAACTTCACTGCTTGTAAAAATAACAGGAAAACCAAAAAATCCAGAATTAAAGTAATTTTTTTCTGGATAATTTACTCATGAAGATATTATATTTTTAAAGAAACACTGAGGAAAAGGTCTTCCACATCTAAGATGAGACACCCTGTGTGACACAGTGTAACAAGGTCTATAAGCTACTTACACAGTATTTGGTAATTTCCAAAATAATTGAAGCTGGAACTTTAGATGATGTTATGGGATTACTTTTCACATTTCTTCTCCAACCTCTAACTCCTTTTTTATTTACTCAAAAATACCTTTTTTTCCCACATACTTTACGTTCACTTACTTCATTTTTAATTTCTTCTGTTAGAACTATAAGCTTTCTTTTACAGTAAGAGTTAAATCCACCAACTCCTCTATTTGTTATATATACTATTTTTTATACCATTAATCTTTATGTTTTGGAAATATATCCCATTACTGAATATTAACTTATTTTAAAGCCAATTTCCCCTAAATAGTCACTCTGAAAATTAGGTTAGCAGGTGGGTATCACCACGTGTTTATTGACTTAAGGTGTTTTGACTGAGGACGCATTCTTGAGGGTAAAATATTGAAAGCAAGATGCTTGGTTTCCATGGTGCTGTAATGGGGAATAACACAGTGAGTCTTAATACTGACGTGGAATAGAACTGTTCTTAGCAATACCACTTATAACAATACAATCCCCAGGGCAAGGGTTTATTGGGGTTCTTTTCTAGAGCCACTGAAATAAAAACTAAATCTGCAAATATATTAACTGATCACATAACTTAAGTAAAATTTTACCTCATGTTCAGTGATATAAACATTTAAACTATACAATTAAAGACATTTATGTTAGATGGTCAAATGGAAAACTAAAATCAAGAGGTTTATAAACAGCCCTTGGCCCCCACACTCTCAGATGATACAGGAGATCTGACAGGGACAACTGTATTTCTATCAGTCATTCACCCTTGTACTTATTTCTATAATGTGTCCAAGAGACACTTAAAATTCTCCACTACAAGAATAAATCATTCTGAGATTTCAAATAAAATCCTCATCCATTTTCAGTTTTCCAATGTTCACGGCAGTCAAATTTATTAACTCCTTAGGACATGTTATCTTTATGACAGACAGGCTGTGCGTAATCACACTTCAATAATCTTGTAAGTCAGAAAACAAAACCCAAACAAATCCTTGTTGGATGAAGTAACTTCTTGCTGAGCATAATCCTTTAGTCTAGAACTCTGGGTAGATTTTCCAAAGACAATGTTCCCTTTGGATTTGGATAGCATAAATTTATGAAAGAACTTCTACTAACCTTGGGATCAGTGGGTTTAGAAGAGACACAAAATTGTCTCTACATCCAATGCTCTGAGAACGATTTACCATTACCACCCATATTACTTCTTTCAAAAGATAACCTTTGTATGCCAAAGTGTTATATGCAGAAAAATACAAACTCTTTACATTAAAATCAGAAATTTATTGATATTTTTTCATGAAGTAGTAAGCAGAATTAAAGAAGAAATATACAGCTTAAAACAACTGAAATTATCCTAAAATTTTTATGACAATTATACATTTATGGCCAAAATAAAAATGAGTTTTTAATAATTAAATCACTTTAAAAACTTTGCATGATACTTGATCTGAAAGTAAACAGAGATGAGGATAACTGGGATCTGGGCACCTCATAAGATGAAATAATGCCACTTCATCCTTCTAAAAAAACAGTGATCACAGTACAACAGTGGTTTGGTTCTGCTCCCCACCTGCAGAAGCTGCCTCTCCACTTACAAATGTGTCACCTCTCGGGCTTTCCTGATTTGTAAGGACGCCAATTTGGGTTCCACTTAAAATGTGTCCAGTAGGCCATCAGAGACACCTGACTCAGCTGGCCTCCTCAGAGGAGCAGAGGAGCAGTATCTCAGTGAATCGGTTGCTCATGGCTTTCTTCTAGTGCTCACTGAGGTCAAACATCCTCAGATAATTAGAAATGTTAAAAGTACACCTTAACAGCAGCCAAAAATTTATATATTTTTAATGTATTTACAATATCATACATATTTACACAATCACATCAAATACTGAATTGTAGAAACAAAGGACCACCTATAGAGGCAATCATTTAATGCCTCAGCATTATTTTCTTGTGCAAACTGAAACTTTTATCAAACTTCTTAGAGAGCTAAAGACAGTCAACATTGCGCAGGCCACCATCCATGGTTAAGGAGCCAAACCTAAAACACAGAAGAAAAAAGGGAATCTCAAAAGAGTCATTTATTTGGCCCCTGACATTTTAAAGAAGACTATAGAATACTTTCCAGAAGAATAAACTGTTATTTTTAAAGAGTTTAAGCAACTATGATTTGCTTTATTTCTTACTGGAACACAGTAGTATTATTATAAATATGTGAAAAAATACAATGTAGTAGTTTGGGGAGACTTTTTTTTTGCGAGAATTCTTAAGAGAAAATGTGAAGTGAGGTGATCTAGAAAGTGTTAGGAAGAACTGGATAATTCCTTTTTGGTAGGGTGGAACTTCAAAGCAAAGATGTAGAGTTGGGAGTAAGTGTGACATACTCAAGGGACAGTAAGGAATGAAACTTGCTAGAAAGAAACTTATTTTAGGGAGTGGTGGGAAATAAAGTTAGGTGAATCAGCTGGGGCCAGATATTATAATTTTTGAATTCAAGTATGAATTTATTTATTTATTTATTTTTGTGGGGAAGACCAGCCTTGAGCTAACATCTGTTGCCAATCCTCCCCTTTTTGCTGAGGAAGACTGGCCCTGGGCTAACATCCGTGCCCATCTTCCTCCACTTTATATGGGACGCCACCACGGCATGGCTGACAGGCAGTGCGTCGGTGGGCGCCCAGGATCCGAACTCGCAAACCCCGGGCTGCCAAGCGTGGACTAAACCGCTGCGCCACCGGGCGGCCCCTCAAGTATGAATTTAGATTTAACCTTTTAGGTAACAGGAGTTCAGAAATTTTTGAGCCAAGGGAGTGGCATGATTAGATCAGTATTTGGGAAGATTACTTTGACTGTAACACCCAGGACAGATGGAAAAGCCCGGGGCTAGGAAAACAGGTCATAGTTTATTGTCACAGCTCACACGTGAGGGGAAGGAGATGTGAAGGAGGCTGATGGGGGGACACAGTATCAGGTGATGGAAGATTACCAAACCTGATGAAAGGGAGTTAAGACGAGTAAGAGTCTAAAATGGTTTACGTTCAAGGAAGTAGGAGAAAGGCTGTCTCATTGAAGAGGAGGAGGGAATTAGAGGGAAAACTGAGTTGGGCAGGATGATATTAAATGATTTTAGATACAAAAACGTCTGAGGAGACAGTGAAATATCCACATGGAGACAGTGCACAAGACCCAGCTTCTATCAATAGCTCTGGTACAAATCAGTAAGGAGGCACTGAACACTTAAGTTATGAATATGCCATGTTATATCACCCATACGTTGTCAAATAAACCTGCAAATAAGACACAGGGGCAATGGACTTATTGGACATGCTTTGGGAGTGGGGATTTTATTCAGATAAAAGTCTATTAAAGCATAGTTTAATAGTCTCTTCTTCTTGCTGATCTTTAGCTTTACAGGATAAATTTGGGGTTTAGCTAAAGTTGTGAAGAAACTATAAATTGGATACCATAAAAAGTTAGATAATTGACATTTCTGGAGTGACATCAGCATCATAGCAGACTGAGACTCCCTTTTTGGATCTCTGCCCCCTAAGACACAACAAAAACATCATTCGCATACCAACAGAGGTAAATCAAACACTACAAAGGACTTCTAAGAGACCCTCCACGGTGGAGGCCCGGGAAGCTCCAAAGGACTTGGTAAGGAAATCTACTCCCCCTCCCCATCCCATCGGCAGAGACAGACAGCGTGGCTCACAGACAGAGAGGTGGGAGGGGTGGCCCTCTGTGGGGAAAGCTATTGCCCTCCAGGGCTCTCACAGACTGTCGAGACATCCCCACCAGGAAGCGATGACGGACTGTTTTGGGGGTGTGGTCAATGCCCCAAGAGAGCCAGAAAGGAAGACCCTAGGTTGGGCAGGCGAAAGAGAGACCCCCTCCCCTTACATGCCCTGCGCTTCAGCACAATCCCTCCGGGGACTACAGCGGGCTCAGAGCACACCGCTCGTGACCTCCACCCAGTGGCAGCAAGTGGAAACTGCAAGGCCAGAAATTATCAAGATGAAGAATAGCAAAGGTAAATCAGCCAGCTCTATGCAAAAGTATCTTAAATCTCCAGACCAAGAGGAAAATGACAAGCACCCAGAAACCAACCCTGAAGGTACAGAAATCTATAACCTAAACAACAGAGAATTCAAAATAGCTATCATAAAAAAACTCAACGAATTACAAGAGAACACAGATAAGCAAATCAACGAATTCAGGAATTTCTTCACAAAAGAAATTTAAACCATAAAGAAAAACCAGTCAGAAATATTGGAGATGAAAAATACAACGGACAAGTTAAAGGAAAACCTGGAGTCTTTAAAGAGCAGAACTGACAATATGGAGGAAAGAATCAGCATTATTGAGGACAGCCATGCAGAAAGGCTCCAGATAGAGGAGAAGAGAGAACTAAAGCTAAAAAGAAATGAAGAAATTCTCCGAGAAATATCAGACTCAATTAGGAAAAGTAACATAAGGATAATAGGTATTCCAGAGGGAGAAGAAAGGGAAAAAGGATCAGAGAGTTTGTTCAAAGAAATAATAGCTGAGAACTTCCCAAACGTGGGGAAAGAGATGGAAATAACAGTGAATGAAGTCAATAGATCATCTAAATATATAAATAGGAAAAAAACTCCATGCCACATAGTAGCTAAATTAGCAAGAGTCAATGACAAAGAAAAAATATTAAGGGCAGCTAAACAAAAAACCAAAATAACATACAATGGAAACCCCATCAGGCTCTCAGCTGATTTCTCGACAGAAACTCTACAGGCTAGGAGAGACTGGAATGATATATTCAAAATCCTGAAAGACAAAAACCTTCAGCCAAGAATACTCTACCCAGTGAAAATATCCTTCAAATATGAAGGAGAAATAACTCTCCCTGATAAACAAAAGCTAAGGGAGTTCATCACCACAAGACCCCCACTACAAGAAATGCTCAAGAAGGCCCTAGGGCTGAAAAAAAACAACAGAGAAAGGGGATACAAAGTTTTGAGCAAGGAGAAAAACAAGGAGACTGAACCAGAAAAACTACAGTTGGAAAACATCAAAAATGAATTTAAACTCATCACTGTAAACACACACCCACGACACAAGATGGAATCAGTAGTGACAACAACAAATTAGAAGGGGAACAGGAAAGGGATAGAATCGACTTAGTCTAAGGAAACAAGAGGCATCAGAAAATGGACTGTCTTATCCAGGAGATCTTTTATATACACCTCACAGTAACCAGTAAACAAATAACCAGAATAGAACCACATATGACAAATAAAGAGAAAACTAAGAGAATCATCATGCTGAACTACCAAACTGAACTGGCAGTCTGAAACACATGGGACAAGAAATGAAGGAAATGCAAAAGAACCAGAAAATGAACAATAGAATAGCAACATTAAACCCTCATATATCAATAATCACTCTAAATGTAAATGGATTGAATTCTCCAATCAAAAGACACAGAGTGGCGGGATGGATTAAAAACCAAGATCCAACAATTTTCTGCCTCCAGGAAACACATCTCAGCTCTAAAGACAAACACAGACTCAAAGTAAAAGGATGGAAGACGATACTTCAAGCTAATGGCAAACAAAAGAAGGCAGGAGTTGCCATACTTATATCAGACACAGTCGACTTCAGGATAAAAAAGGTAATGAGAGACAAAGAGGGGCAATATATAATGATAAAAGGGATACTTCACCAAGAAGACATAACACTTATAAATATCTATGCACCCAACACAGGAGCACCAAAGTACATAAAACAACTACTAAAAAACCTAAAAGGAGACATTAACAACAACACAATAATAGTAGGGGTCTTAACACCCCACTTACATCAATGGCTAGATCATCCAGACAAAAAGTCAATAAGGAAATAATGGACTTAAATGAAAAACTAGACGAGATGGACTTAATAGATATATGGAGAGCACTCCATCCAAAACAGCAGACTACACATTCTTCTCAAGCACGCATAGGACATTCTCAAGGATAGACTATATATTAGGAAACAAGGCAAACCTCTATAAATTTAAGAAGACTGAAATCATTACAAGCATCTTTTCTGATCATAATGCTATGAAACTAGAAATCAACTGCAAGAAAAAAACTGGGAAAGGGACAAAGATGTGGAGACTAAACAACATGCTACTGAACAACCAATGGATCGTTGATGAAATTAAAGGAGAAATAAAAAGCTATCTGGAGACAAATGAAAAGGAAAATACATCATACCAACTCATATGGGATGCAGCAAAAGCAGTCCTGAGAGGGAAATTCATAGCAATACAAGCCCACCTTAACAAACAAGAAAAATCTCAACTGAATAACCTTAAACTACACCTAACAGAATTAGAAAAAGAAGAACAGAGAAAGCCCTGAATTAGCAGGAGGGAAATAATAAAAATCAGAGCAGAAATAAATGAAATTGAAACCAAAAAAACAGTAGAAAGGATCAATGAAACAAAGAGCTGGTTCTTTGAGAAGATAAATAAAATCGACAAACCCTAGCCAGACTCACTAAGAAAAAAAGGGAGAATACTCAAATAAATAAAATTAGAAATGAAAGAGGAGAAATTACAACAGATACCACAGAAATACAAGGGAATATTAGAGAATACTATGAAAAACTATATGCCAACAAATTGGACAACCTAGACGAAACAGACAAATTCTTGGATGCATACAACCTCCCAAAACTGAAATCAAGAAGAAATAGAGAATCTGAATAGACCAATCACAAGTAAAGAGATTGAAACGGTAATCAAAAATAAAATCCCAAAAAATAAAAGTCCAGGATCAGATGGCTTCCCTGGAGAATTTTATCAAACGTTCAAAGAAGATTTAACACGTATTCTTCTCAAGCTATTCCAAAAAATAGAGGAAGATGGAATACTTCCTAACACATTCTATGAGGCCATCATCACCCTCATACCAAAGTCAGACAAGGACCATACAAAGAAGGAAAACTACAGGCCAATATCGCTGATGAACATAGACGCAAAAATCCTCAACAAAATACAGCAATACATCAAAAAGATCATACACCACAATCAAGTGGGATTTATACCAGGGACACAGGGGTGGTTCAACATCCGCAAATCAATCAACGTGATACACCACATTAACAAAACGAAGAATAAAAACCACATGATCATCTCAATCGATGCAGAGAAGGCATTCGACAAGATCCAACATCCATTTATGATAAAAACTCTCAACAAAATGGGTACAGAAGGAAAGTACCTCAACATAATAAGGGCCATATATGACAAACCTACAGCTAACATCCTACTCAATGGGGAAAAACTGAAAGCCATTCCTTTGAGGACAGGAACAAGACAAGGGTGCCCACTCTCACCGCTCTTATTCAGCATAGTACTGGAGGTTTTGGCCAGAGCAATTAGGCAAGAAAAAGGAATAAATAGGCAATGAAGAAGTGAAACTCTCACTATTTGCAGATGACATGATCTTATACATAGAAAACCCCAAAAAATCCACTGGAAAACTACTAGAAATAATCAACAACTAAAGTCAAGTGGCAGGGTATAAAATCAACTTACAAAAATCAGTTGCATTTCTATATGCTAATGATGAACTAACAGAGAACTCAAAAAGACAATCCCATTTACAATTGCAACAAAAAGAATAAAATATCTGGGAATAAATTTAACCAAGGAGGTGAAAGACCTATACAATGAAAACTATAGGACACTATTGAAAGAAATCGAGGAAGACACAAAGAAATGGAAAAATATCCCATGCACATGGATTGGAAGAATAAACATTGGTAAAATGCCCATACTACCTAAAGCAATCTACAGATTCAATGCAATCCCAACCAGAATTCCAATGTCATTCTTTATGGAAGTAGAACAAAAAATACTGAAATTCGTATGGGGCAACAAAAGAGCCCAAATAGCTAAAGCAATCCTGAGAGAAAAGAACAAAGCTGGAGGCATCACAATCCTGACTTCAAAATATACTATAGAGATGTAGTAATCAAAACAGAATGGTACTGGTACAGACATAGACACACAGATCAATGGAATAGAATTGAAAGCCCAGAAATAAAACCACACACCTATGGACAGCTAATCTTTGACAAAGGAGCAAAGAACATACAATGCAGAAAGGGAAGTCTCTTCAATAAGTGCTGGGAAAATGAGCCACATGCAAAAGAATGAAAGTAGACCATCTTCTATCACCATACACAAATATCAACTCAAAATGGATTGAGGACCTGAAAGTGAGACCTGAAAACTATAAAACTCCTGGAAGAAAATACAGGAAGTACACTACATGACATTGGTCACAAAGGGATCATTTCAGATTCCATCTCTACTCAGACAAGGGAAACAAAAGAAAAAATAAACAAGTGGGACTTCATCAGACTACAGAGCTTCTACAAGGCAAATGAAACCAGGATCAAAATGAATAGACAACCCACCAGCTGGCAGAAAATATTCGCAAATCGTATATCTGACAAGGGATTAATCTCCGTAATAGATAAAGAACTCATACAACTGAGCAATAACAAAAAAACAACCTGATCAAAAAATGGGCAGAGGATATGAACAGACATTTTTCCAAGGAAGAGATACAGATGGCCAACAGACACATGAAAAGATGTTCAACATCACTAATCATCATGGAAATGCAAATCAAAACTATGCGAAGATATCACCTTACACCCGTTAGAATAGCTATAACCAGCAAGACAAAAAACAACAAATGTTGGAGAGGATGTGGAGAAACGGGAACCCTCATTCACTGCTGGTGGGAATGCAAACTAGTACAGCCTCTATGGAAAACAGTATGGAGGTTCCTCAAAAAATTAAAAATAGAAATACCTTATGATCCAGCAATCCCACTCTTGGGCATCTACCCAATGGACGTGAAATCAACCATCACAAGAGGCTTATGCACCGTATGTTCACTGCAGCATTATTCACTATAGCCAAGAAGTGGAAGCAACTCAAGTGTCCCTCGACTGAGGACTGGATAAAGATGTGGTATATATACACAATGGAATACTACTCAGCCATAAAAAAAGACAGCGGTTTAGTCCGCGCTTGGCAGCCCAGGGTTCGCGAGTTCGGATCCTGGGCGCCCGCTGACGCACTGCTTGTCAGCCATGCTGTGGCGGCGTCCCATATAAGGTGGAGGAAGATGGGCACGGATGTTAGCCCAGGGCCAGTCTTCCTCAGCAAAAAGGGGAGGATTGGCGACGGACGTTAGCTCAGGGCTGGTCTTCCCCACAAAAAAAAAAAAAAAAAAAGACAGAATTCTCCCATTTGCAACAACATGGATGGATCTAGAGGGTATTATGTTAAGTGAAATTAGCCAGAGAGAAGGACAAACACTGCATGATTTTACTCATATGTGGAATATAAACTAATACACAGACAGAGAGAACTGGTTCGTGGTTACCAAGGGGAAGGGGAATGGAGGGGGCACAAGGGGCGAAGGGATGTATCCATATGGTGACGGACAAATAACAACGTACAACTAAAACCCCACAATGTTATACACTCTTAAGACATCAATAAAAATGAAAAAAAGTTAGATAATTACTATGTGGTTTCTATAAACCAACAGAAAAAGATTTTAAAACCTAATAGGTAATTCACAGAAAGAATAAAAATTGAATGAACATATAAAAAGATGCTTTACATTATTATTAACCAAAAAATGCAAATTAAAACAAGATATCAGTTTTTACTAAACAAATCAGCAAAAATTTAAAAAACTGATAACATTCAGTGTTGACAAAAGCTATGCTTTTGGGACTAAAACATACAACCCTTTTAAAGAACAAATTAACAATACCTATCAAAATTTAAATGTGCATACTCTTTGACCCAACAGTTCCACATCTAGAAACATCTAGAAATTGATCCCTCAAAACTTCTTACACAAGTACATGAAGATATACATACAAGTATGTTTACGGCAGCATAGTTTTTCAATTGTGAAAAACTAGAAACAACTTAAACTAGAAACAGCTTAGATGCCCAAGAAATAAGGAAGCATTAAATAGATATGGCAGATCCATACATTGGAATACTAGGCAGCTGTTGAAAATGAGAAAAATAGAGCTATATGTATGGACATGGAAAACTACCCTTGATATATAGTGAAAAAAGTGAGACTAAGTGAAAAAAGTAAGATTAAACCAATATGAACAGAATGATTCCATTCTTATAAAACATACATGCACAACAAAGCTGTTAACAGTGATTACTTCTGAGGGGGTGGGGGTGCATGAGAAAGGGTAGGTGGAGACTTTTATTTCCAAATTTTTACAATTATATATTAGAAAATTAAAAAAAATAATTCATTAAATTCATTAAAAATGGATAATACTACAGGGGCCGCCCGGTGGCACAGCGGTTTAGTTCGTGCTTGGCAGCCCGGGGTTCGCGAGTTCGGATCCCGGGCGCCCGCCGACGCATTGCCTGTCAGCCATGCCGTGGCGGCGTCCCATATAAAGTGGAGGAAGATGGGCACGATGTTAGCCCAGGGCCAGTCTTCCTCAGCAAAAAGGGGAGGATTGGCAACGGATGTTAGCTCAGGGCTGGTCTTCCCCACAAAAAAAAAAAAAAGGATAATACTACAGAAGTGCCTGATAACTTTCTGCACAGAGCTCAAAAATCATATGATTTCCTAACAGCTAATCTTGCCAAGCTTTAGAGAACAGGCAGAGTGGGAAGAAGATGATCGAGCTGCAGCTCGGGGCATGGACTTCCGTGTCTGCAGAACACGGATAAAGACTTTGCTCTGCTGCTGTACAGGCTGGGATGCACGCGAAGTGACACGATGCAGAGTGAAAGTGCCCGCAGGTGTATAAAACACCATGTATACGTGAAATATTTTTATTAGCATTTGGGGGTAGAGAACCGTAGAGGAGCACCTACAGGCTTGAGAGAGAGGGGATCCATTAGGACTCAACTTCTCTGAGGAACCTGGACGAGGAAATAGCCATTCAAAGTGGCTTTACTGGCTCTGTACGTTTTCCAACTCTCTTTCTCCCGATCTATTAGGATTCTGTAGACAAGCAGACACCCAACTCCTTAAAGAACTGCATTTACAGATGGCACTCACTTGCAAGTGGTTTGCAGAGGCCTCTGTAAGCTTCACAGCACCAATCAGAGCGCTGGCACCTTACAAGCAACTCTGATTCCAAAATTAAAAATTATGATTCTAATGAGAAAATGTTATGAAAAATAGTGTGTAAAAGATTTTCATTTCCACAAACTGATTCAAATAAGCAAACAATGCTATTAACCAGTACTTCCATAAAATGGAAGCAATCATAGTTGACTTATCTCTATCCAAAAGACCCCAAACAAATTAAAAGGCACCATGGAAGTCACAAAACATAAGGGTTCTGACTTTATATCCCTTTCTCACTGCTTAACCTCTTGATACAGGAAGACAGACACAAGTATAGACATGTATGCACGCGATTGCATATAAAACCACAGGGCAGAATGATATTTGTATTACTCACCTTTCTAAAATATGATTATTTTCAGCAAGTTCTTTAACCACTCCTTCCATTTCTTCCTTTAATTTTTTCATACTATACACACAAAATAAAGATAAATAACCATCTCTGCTTAAAAAAGTATGCAAAAGTTTTAGAATTATATTTATGTTCTACTTCTTTAGATTGAACTAAATCATTAAATATTAGCAAACACATTCACAAAAATTTCAAAATTAAAGAGCAAGATCACAAACTGAAACAAAAACAAATGTAAACAACATAGTCACCAATAAATTTCTTACCCAAGAGTCATTTCCACTAATGTGTTAGAACATGGATAAATTGGGGTCATGGTATGTTTGATTCCACTGGAGGCTGCAAACATTTTCTGAGGCAAAGTTTCTTGTAACTAAAACATCAAAAAACCTCACATCAATCACAGAACAAAGTACTTACTACAGATCTTAGATCAAATGTTATAGGTTTTGACAAAGCCTTTAATTTCAAAACCATCAATGACATAATACTTAAATCACTACTCTTTTAAAAAAACTTTTCTTATAGATGATAAAAGAATAGTCTATGAGATGTTTTTAATTGTAAAACATCTAAGTTCTTAAAATTTGGCTCAAAATAACAAATTACAAATGGGCAGGTAGAGATGAATATAGGCGTCTTAGGTCCTATTTCTCCCTTCGCAATCATAATCCAATATAAACCGAGCAGAATTTTACTTTAATTTTTCCTATTAGGAAAAAGGCTTTTTTCCTGGATACTCTGGTAGCTGTACCTCATTGGTGTAGTCTTGATACTTGGACACTTCTTCTTCAATATCAAAACACTGATTAGTCAGGGATAGTAACTGTTTCCTAAGATGAAGCATCTTTCTGAAAACCAAAAAAGAATCAATTAATAAGCAGTCTAATGAAATATTGTTCTTACTTAGAACAATATATGTTATATTGTTAATTGTGCAGTCAACCACTAATCACCCCCCAAAAAGTTTACTTACCTCATCCATTCTTCTGACTTATCCAAAAATGCCTCATATTTTTTAACACATTCATCTGTAAAGTGGGTCATAGCTTTTGTTGCATGGTAATACAGCTTTTGTCTGTAATTTAGAAAGGATCAGAGGCTTAAACCAACATCACTGTTCCTATTTCCAATATTAAAAAAATTCTCAAATATATGAAATTCAAGTTTCCTGTAATGACTGTTGGGCTTTAGAATATTTACAGTGGAAAGCCAAAGGTTTCTAAGATAGACATTATAGCAGCAAGAGGAGAAAGAGAAGGTTCTCAACGGAGAATGGTCAAAACTTGACTGACTGAGGTGAAGGTCAAGAAGATGGTTAAGTCTGTCCTCGCCTGCGTTCTCTACTATCTGTCCTGCAATCAGAGCACACAAGGCAGAAGAAGACTGCCCTCATTCTCTCCTCTAACCTCTCAATCAGGGGCCAGATGAGTGGGCCTCAAATATGTGCACACACAGTGACAATTCTGTAAAGCCAAGATTAAAATGTATTTTTTATTGTAATTAATTTCAACTTTAAAAATAATCATATTGATAACATAACCAAAAGTAATTATTAAACATAATCTGGACACTTACTTATCAAATTTGTGGATTTGTTCTTCATTATAAGCTAGTCCTAAAAATAAGAAAATATATTACTTTCGCAAATGTAGAATCATAAAATCACACACAATATTGTTTCTTTCGAGATTATTACTTCAAAAAGGTTGAGTTCAAAGCAGATGTCACATATTCGTGACCCATGGGTTAGATATGGCCCATAAATGTTTTTATTTGGTCTGTACAGTGTTAACATTAAAAAAAAAAAAATGAACTGCCCACATTTAAAATCAGGATATTTCTAATACCCTCTGTATTTCTAGCTTCTCTTGAGATGTAAGAAGAACGGGCAAGAAACAAGGTTAATCTGAGGAGAGGTCTCCCCTTGGGATGGGAGTCTCCTCTCCATTCTCCTCAGGCCTCACTGGCCAACCCCACCCCTTTCTGTTATGTGTCTGGCCTCTAGAGGTTCTGGAACTCCTGACCCCGGATTTAAAATATTCAAAAAATTGGTTTTAAGGATAATTTTTAATATGTTCAACCTCTTTCCTGACAGAATCAAGTCTCTGAAATAAATAACTTAAGTAGCCACCCTTACAAATACACCAAATTAATTAAAATGAATTACAACTAGTAGGGCTGATTCATTGGATTAACAAATGGCAAATTTTACTTACTACGTTCTGCTTTGTCTTTTTTGAACTGATAGTAAATCTCTGTGATGCAACTTAACAGGACTTGGAGCTTTTCTGTGCTATTTAAGGAAGAAAAACCCAAATAAATTAACTGAGTTGGTGCGAAAAGGACATTTACTAATAAGAGCAGAAACCACCAGTAAAATTATAACCTACTGTCTATCTTTTGGATGAGTGCCTTCTTGATGGGCCCAGGTATCTGCCAGCAATCCACTCGGAGATAATTTGCTTTCAATATCCTGAAGACTGGTTTCTATTGTTCCCTGAGAGCTGGAGAGCTAAATAAAACCAATGGGTTCAGAGCCAGATTACCAAAAATCAGAAATGATAATCACAATGCCAATGGAGTCTGAAGTCTGAATCATATTTATTTTGTAGATTACTTCAACTCAAAGTTAGAATAATCACTTTTACGTTTAAATAAAAGGACAGTTTCTTAGGCTGATTTCCACCAAGAGTTAGACATGATAATAAAACATGAGACTAACTAGTAGTAATACATTTTATAAAACATTTCTTACATTAAATATCCTTTTCAAAAAAACATATAAAATACTTTCAATCATTCAATTAAGGTTCTGTTTATCTGTAAAATATGGTTAATACTCTATCTCATAGAGCTGTGATGAAAATTAAATAGGAGAATCATTAGCAGAGTCCGAAGCATAAGATGTGGCTATGCAAGACTGTGCTCTTTTTGTTGAGGCCAAAGAAAAGTAACTCCTCTCAAAAATGAAAAATGCAAAGAAACCTCATGTAACATCTTAAGTTTAGTAAATTTGTCATTTATCTACCACAGAACTGAGCATTTATAAAACTTCTGAAGAAAGGAGGAGGTTAGACTTACAGGATAAATAAGTCTAAATATCTTAAGGGTCCTGATACACACCACTGCTTTCCAAACAAGGTGTGAAGCGGCAGTTTACACTGCACTAGCAACAAACAAGGGTCCCTTCTTACTACATTCTTGTCAGGACTGGTATTACAATGTTTTAAGCCTTGCTAATTTGAAACACAAAAGTAGTATCATACTGTTATTATAATATGAAATTTTCCATTACTATTGTGGTTGAACATTTTTTTCAAGAGTTTCACTAGATCTTTTTATCTTTAAATCATTTCTAAATGTTCTTCGTGTATTTACTGCAGATTTAATGTTTTCCCTATTTGTATGAGCTATTCTTATAAAAAATTACCACATTTTTCTCAATCTATTTGCTTTTTAACATTTTTTTAACATATAGAGATCTTGAATTTTTATATAGTCAAACAAACATCCTGCTTTCCATGCTTGATGTCTTCTTTAACATTAATGCTAAGAACGTGTTACATTATACTTCCAAAATATGGAAAGTAGTTTACTGATAAAGTTATTTTTTACAGCATTACATAGAAGTATGAAAAACAGCAAGCAACGCAAAGGACCAACAGTAGGGGGATAATAAGTAAAACTATTAATAGATCCACTGGCTGCAATATTATGTCTATTAAAAAAGTGGTGCTCACATGATCATCTCAATAAATGCAGAGAAAGCATTTGACAAGATCCAACATCCATTTATGATAAAAACTGTCAATAAAATGGGTGTAGAAGGAAAGTATCTCAACATAATAAAGGCCACATATGACACACAGCCAACATCATACTCAACAGGGAAAAACTGAAAGCCATTCCTCCAAGAACAGGAACAAGACAAGGGTGCCCACTCTCACCACTCTTATTCAATATAATACTGGACGTTTTGGCCAGAGCAATTAGGTAAGAAAAAGAAATAAAAGGTATCCAAACTGGCAAGGAAGAAGTGAAACTCTTGCTGTTTCCAGACGACAGGATTTTATATATAGAAAACCCTAAGGGGCTGGCCCAGTGGTGCAGAGGTTTAGTTTGCGCTTGGCAGCCCAGGGTTCGCGAGTTCGGATCCCGGGCGCCCGCCGATGCACTGCTTGTCAGCCATGCTGTGGCGGCGTCCCATATAAAGTGGAGGAAGATGGGCACAGATGTTAGCCCAGGGCCAGTCTTCCTCAGCAAAAAGAGGAGGATTAGCAACAGATGTTAGCTCAGGGCTCGTCTTCCTCACAAAAAAGAAGAAAAAGAAAAAGAAAACTCTAAAGAATCCATCAGAAAACTATTAGAAATAATCAACAACTATAGCAAAGTTGCAGGGTACAAAATCAACTTACAAAAATTCAGTTGCATTTCTATACTCTAATAACAAACTAACAGAAAGACAACTCGAGAATACAATCCCATTTACAATCACAACAGAAAGAATAAAATATCTGGGAATAAATTTAAGCAAGGAGGTGAAAGACCCATACAATGAAAACTATAAGACATTACT
This sequence comes from Tapirus indicus, assembly GCA_031878705.1. Taxonomy (NCBI): domain Eukaryota; kingdom Metazoa; phylum Chordata; class Mammalia; order Perissodactyla; family Tapiridae; genus Tapirus; species Tapirus indicus. The sequence goes on along the minus strand of CM062918.1, from coordinate 149,258,946 downwards.
GAAAGAAATCAATGATGACATAAAGAAATGGAAAGATATTTCACGCACATGGATTGGAAGAATAAACAAGGTTAAAATGTCTGTATTACCTAAAGCAATCTACAGATTCAGTGCAATCCCAATCAGAATCCCAATGACATTCTTCACAGAAATACAACAAAGGATCCTAAAATTCATATGAGGCAACAAACGACCCCAAATAGCTAAAGCAATCCTGAGAGAAAACAACAAAGCTGGAGGCATCACAGTCCCTGACTTCGAAATATCCTACAAAGCTATAGTAATCAAAACAGCATGGTACTGGTACAAAAACAGACACACAGATCCATGGAACAGAACTGAAAGCTCAGAAATAAAATCACACATCTATGGACAGGTAATCTTCCACAAAGGAGCTAAGAACACACAAAGGAGAAAGGAAAGTCTCTTCAATAAATGGTGTTGGGAAAACTGGACAGCCACATGCAAAAGAATCAAAGTAGACCATTATCTTTTGCCACACACAAAAGTTAACTCAAAATGGATTAAAGACTTGAAGGTAAGATGTGAAACCATAAAACTCCTAGAAGAAAATATAGGCAGTACACTCTTTGACATCGGCCTCAGAAGTATCTTCTTGAATACCATGTCTACTCAGGCAAGGGAAACAAAAGAAAAAAGAAACAAATGGGACTTCATCAGACTGAAGAGCTTCTGCAAGGCAAAGGAAGCAATGAACAAAATGAAAAGACAACCCACCAACTAGGAGAAAATATTTGCAAATCATATATCTGACAAGGATTTAATCTCCAAAATATATACAAAAACTCATACAACTCAACAAGAAAAAAACAAACAACCCGATCAAAAGATGGGCAGAGGATATGAACAGACATTTTTCCCAAGAAGATATACAGACGGCCAACAGGCAAATGAAAAGATGTTCAGCATCACTAATCATCAGGGACATGCAAATCAAAACTACACTGAGATATCACCTTACACCCGTTAGAATGGCTATAATCACAAAGACAAAAAACAAATGTTAGGATGTGGAGAAAAAGGAACCTTCACATACTGCTGGCGGGAATGCAAACTGGTGCAGCCACTATGGAAAACAGTATAGAGATTTCTCAAAAAATTAAAAATAGAACTACCATATGATCCAGCTATCCCACTACTGGGTATTTATCCAAAGAACTTGAAATCAACAATTCAAAGAGATTTATGCACCCCTATGTTCATCGCAGCATTATTCACAATAGCCAAGATGTGGAAGCAAACCAAGTGCCCACTGATTGATGATTGGATAAAGAAGAGGTGAGATATATATACACACACACACACACACACACACACACACAAACACAATGGAATACAACTCAGCAATAAAAAAAGATAAACTTGTCCCATTTGCAATGGCATGGATGGAACTTCAGGGTATTATGTTAAGTGTAATAAGCCAGAGAAAGAGAAACACTGTATGATTTCACTCATATGTGGAAGATAAACAAACACATGGATAAAGAGAACAGATTAGTGGTTACCAGAGGGGAAGGGGGTGGGGGGGTATGCATAAGGGGTAAAGGGGCACATATATATGGTGACTGACAAATAATTATGTGCAACTAAAACTTCACAATGTTATAAACCATTATGACCTCAATTAAAAAAAAAAAGTGATGTTGCCAAAAAAGAAACAAAAAAAACCCACCCTGAAAAACGCCTATACTATAATGTTACACAAAAATAAAAATAACAATTGTATGTTGGTAGGGTAACAATCATTTAATAATATACATAAAAAGAGATGACTAAAACAGTGGTCATCAAAATTTTAGGAGCATCAGAATCATCTGGAGCGCTTGCTAGAACACTGCTTGCTGGACCCCACATCAGAGTTTCTGATTCGACAGCCCGGGGGTGGGCCCCAAATTTGCATTTCTAACAAGTTCCCATGTGAGGCTGATGCTGCTGGTCCAGGAACTGCTCCGAGAATCACTGCTGCAGGACACTGAACAAACAGTTAATCATCATTTTTTGGGTGGTGAGCATACAAGTTTTACTTTTATGGTGGGTAAAAATTTTAAGGTCTCCATTAGGAAAGGAGCCACAACAACTCAAGAGGTTATGAGGAAAAACAATGATATCTAGTGGAAAATAATTGGCCTGAAGTTAAAGCCCTGATTTCAAAAGACTCCGTGACTGAGAGCTATTTAATCATCCACGCTTTGATTCTCATAGGAAATCTAAACCTTCACAAAAATGTGATAAAAATGAGAAACATTTTGGCTTCCCAAAAGGAAACACTCAGTTTCCATTCCAAGTGCTCAAATGATGCTGGACTGGAAATGAGTGTCCACTGGGACTAGGAGTTGGTGAGTCAAGTTTTAGGATGAAGCCAGACAGAAAAGAGAAAACATTTACACTGATACGGCTGCCTGCATTTAAATACAGACAAATACTGGGGAAGACTATTCCTTGTTTCTCTGACTTTTAATTGCTTTAATTGCCAGTCCCTCATTACGGATTTTAAAGAGAGTCAGGGAGAGAGGGAGAAGGAAAGGGAGAGAGACAGAGAGAAAATGGCTTAAAGCAAAGCAGGCATTTGGAAACATAAAAAATTCCACGCGGGCCAGCCCGGTGGCGTAGTGGTTAAGTTCACACATTCCGCTTCAGTGGCCTGGGGTTCAAAGGTTCAGATTCTGGGTGCGGACCTACACACCACTTGTATCAAGCCATGCTGTGGCAGTGTCCCACATATAAAGTAGAGGAAGATGGGTACGGATGTTAGCTCAGGGCAAATCTTCCTCAGCAAAAAGAGGAGGAATGGCAACAGATGTTAGCTCAGGGCTAGTCTTCCTCACAGAAAAAAAAAAAACAGAAACAAAAATTCCATGGCAGTAAGATTATTTAAATATTGTAAAAAGTCCCTCAAGATGGGAAAAGGCTACTCTTTCTCTGGAGATCTTTAGCTACATCATCTCTCTGGGAAAGTTTAGATCTCTAATCTTGCCAGCAAAGGAATAGATTATGAGTGTATAATTGTCAAAATTTTATAAATACTTACTCTCAACAATTTGGTGTGTACGTCTGAAATTTCATCTAACTCTGCCGCTTCTAGGTTGATCTTCATCAACTTTTCATATCTGTATGAAAAACAAGTATGAAAAAATTAAATAAGCATAATGAATACATAGATTTTAAAAGATGTTTTACAAATTATATTTGGGTTTTTATTATTATAACCATTTAAGAATAATATATTGAATACAAAGCCTACAAGCAAGATTCCAAGAAACTTGATGTCTTCCTAAAGAAGGAATTTTACATACTCCTACTCATAAATTTGCACACTAAGAGATAAAACATAAAAAGACAACTTAATTTCAAATCATCTTATAACAGGATAATCATTTAGTCAAAATACCAGATTTCAGAATTAATGGCGGTCAAGAGTAAATACTAATTTCACTTATTACATTTCCTCCACAGTACAAACAGTATAGCTCAGGAAGAGAGCCATTTAAAATATCATTCTGTTTCAAAAGACATTCTCAGGGATAAGATTAATAAGAAACAGTAAAAATAATCCCAAAATTCTAAAAATACTATCAAAATATAGTTCAAGAATACCTCTTCTGACTTCCTTTGTTGATTACAGGTTTTATATCTTCCTATTCACAGCGTCTACTTTGCAAGTTAAAAAATGAGACATTTCTATCTCAGATTACCTTTTCCTTTGCAAAGGGAAGGAGAAAATGTCACCAAAGAGATGCTGTTCATTTCTTACTGAGATGACTGGATATTTTTGCCTTTGTGAGGATGTAACTTAATCTAAGGTTGTGCCTTAATACAAACACTTGCACAGCATGCCATATTATGCCAAGGATAACTAAACAAATTAAGCAGAAATGGAACAATATTTAACATTTTAACCACTACTAGTAAGGAAGTAATCTACTCACACTTTCATAGTTTTTTCAATGTTTCTGATGCAGAAATCCAATGTGATCACAACTTCTGTCTTTTTGTGAACAGTTTCATTATAATCATCTTTAACTAATTCTCTAGAAAATAATAATATTCTCATTAGTTTATCTAAGGACTTATTTATTTTCTCTTGTCTATCAGTGAACTACAGCAGTACTGCTGTACGACTGTTCAGACAAATTTCTTAACAGTCTTGATAGATTATGAAAGCCAGTCCACCCTTTATTATTAAAAGCATCTGTGACCATAACACATATCGGGGCACAAACCATCACTACTTATTAGGTTGACAGTTTAGAAATCTCAGGCATTAAAACTATATTAAGGAATAAAAACTCATCTACAATCACAGAAATAAGATGAATAGTATTACCTTTTATACTACCAGAATTAATTTTTACCATAGTAGACTGCTGTCTGATTTATACTTTAAATCAGTTAATACGATCTCTGAAGAAGCAGGATGACACAGTAAATAATATAACTGAAGGGCTTTTGGTTTACAACAAGGGTCAACAAACTAATGCTTGATGCTTGGTTTTGCTAGGAATGACACTTAAATTATTAAAGGTTGTAAAAACAAAATAAAAACAAAGAAGAGACCTTATGCGCCCCACAAAGTCTAAAATATATACTAACTGAAAAAGAAAAAGTTTGCCAACAGTGGTCTACATGTACTATTTTCTCATGACTTATTCAGCTAAAAGCTAATAACTACAAGGAATAAAAGCTTCCCGGAGCAGTGACTGGGGTAAATGACCACAGCAAGAGAAAACGAGAGCTGTCAGTAATGCTATGAAAATAAATGGAGTCAACGCTTAGATTTTTCCAGAAACTATTTAGTAAAAACAAAGAGGCTTCTTAATGGAAAGTGAAAAGCACAGGCTTACAAACTGGGTATGTGAACACATAAAAAAATATTATAAGCATAAATTTATGAGTTAAACATAAAGGCGTCAGGAAAAAAAGAGCCTTATTCTTTTTTCTTCTTAGAAGCAGCAGCAGAACAAGAACAATGAAATGCCTCATAAATGTTTTTGTGAGAAGGGAATGATGGGTGTGAGGTGGGTACATGTAAACTGTCACAAGCACCAAAGCCAAAGAACACATGAGCCCAGAGGACATGAGGCCACGACTATGTGTATAAATTCAAAAGCTTCACATGAGGTTGTACAGAACTAGAAGCATGCTTCTCAACAGAGACCATTTAGTCTCCACTTCTATCAGATGGAAAGATGACACCTACAGATCATGAAAGGTAAAAAAAGGTGAGATCGTATTCATCACAGAACATTTCTTAGGGTACTTTCAGGGAGAGAATACTTAACTAGATGATCAATATTCTGACCTAGAAAAACTATATTAAGTGATTTAGTTAAAAAAAAAGGTAGCTTTTAAATTGCTTGTCAAGGTGAGTGTGTACTCATACTGTATGATTTCATTTATATGAAATGTCTAAAATAGGCAAATCTGTAGAGACAGGAAGTGTATCACTGGTTGCCTAGGGCTAGGAGGTTATGGGGGAAACAGGGAGTGGCTGCTAATGGGTGTAGGGTTTTTCTGGGGTGATAAAAATATTCTAAAATTAGTGGTGATGGTTGCACAAGTCTGTGAATGTACTAAATATCACTGAATTATACACTTTAAAATGGGTGAATTATATAGCATGTGAATTGTATCTCAATAATGCTGTTAAAAAAAAAGTTGAGTGTATACTTAATTTGGGAAAAAAGGCAAGAAATGGAGGAATATTTTGAGGACATAAACCCTAGAAAGAAGTACAGGTTGTATTGGATTATAACAAAGACTTCTAAGAGCCAAGTAGAGTCCTTGAAAAAGGAATTCATTTGCCATCATATTGTACAGTGTGGTGTAAGTTTTAAAATTCAGATATTATTTGTCCTATCTGTCTCATAAGGTTTTCATAGGAATCCAAAGAAAAAAAGAAGGTGCTCCAATGTTTTGTAAACTAAATGTGAAACAAAAGTATTATAAGAAAAACCAAGCACCTGACCCTACCTAATCTGAAGAGGTAAAGTATCAGTGATGGGGTGGTTACCAGTTATTTAGTGAAGTCTACATGAAGATTGATTTTCAAATTTCAATCTATTACTCACATCAACCATCGTATCCCCTTTCGCATTAATTCCTGATAAAGCAGCAAGGTACTAGCAATTCTACAGGCATAACACACAACTCCTGTTATTGCCTAAGGAAGAAATACAAAATGTCAACATTTGGTGCTAATTGTGGTACAGGGTAAGAATAACTTTTACATAAAAATTTTCAAGCTTATGCGTGTTTATCAGGTTAATTAAAACACAATAAACTACCAATTTCTAAAAGCTAAGGACAGATTAACTGTGATAAATATTTCATCCTTAACATAATAATGTTAAACATGCACTGTCTCAATGGAGAAAATTTTCTTAGGAGTTCGAAACACAATATAAAGAATGAACACAAAATCATTTGCAATGGATAACAATCTAAATGAATAACTTCCTAAATCATATTGGCATATATAAAGACACAAGACATTTTATTGCTTCCACCACTGAAAGGATAATTTTAATTCAGACATTTACATAGTAATTTAGTTAAACACTAACCTTAGCCATGCTGGCATCCCCATCTAAATCATAACGTGGATGTACTTTAGGGAGGGAAACTGAAAGATGAAGTAAAATAATTAAAATCAGAAATAAATAATTGTGAATAAATTATTATATCCTATATAAGCAACCTCTAAGTTAAACGTTAACCTCTAAATTGCCTCTAAATTAAACATTAGTGGCAAAACTAATGTTCTTCACCTGGTTAAAAAAACCCCTTGAAACAATAATGCTCATTCTGTAACAAAATTACCTGCAATATTTCTAAGGAGTTTCATTTTGTTCTTTAAATATATTCCAACACAACAAGCTCAACGCTTCTCTTTAAATTTAAATCAAATCCCAAAGATCCAAACAGAAGTGTAAAAATCTGGGTAATATATTTTTTTCACCACTAGGATTAATAATTTAAAAGATTTCAAAATGCAGATCTAATTTTCCTTAGACTCCAAAGCCTGGCAGTGTCCTATTCACACTGGATACAATAAATATTTGCTGAAATTTATGATACAAAAGGTTATTTGAGTGCCAGTCAAGTACTAAAAGCAGAGAGCTACAGTAAAACATCCGTGAACAACTATTTTACCATTTTATAAACAAAACATTTAAGTTCAAACTATGTTGCATACAAGGTTTTTCAATTTTACTACTACTCTCACTCAACTAATTTACAAAACTTTAATGTTTATGAAAGTTCTACATTAATGATTCAAGTCGTCATTAATTTTATGAAGATGACAATCATTTTTACAGGTTTCTTTTTTTTTAATGGCTAGGAAGAACAACAGGAAAAATCCCAACCTACTTTTTTCATATATCAATCCCATGGTATTCAGAGGTTCCCGGCTTACTACAAAGATGGGATTTTCCTCAGTAGTTTTGGGGAAATGCTGTGCCAGTCTTCCAGGTTCTAGAACTAAGCGTCGTCCTTCATATATAAGTTCTTGATTTGAAGAAATAATTTTGGTTTGTTTATACACCAGTTCATGAAATACAGTAGCACTGTGTGAGAAAAGTCCAAAGGGACAACATAAGTGGGATAAAATGAGAGGTAAAATCTTTTCTTTTAATCATGAGTGCAACAACATCCATTTCGAATGATACTTGAAATCACGACCAGTCCATAGAAACATTGCTTTGTTGATGTGGATCCTATACTCTATTAACCTGAAATTCCACGTAACCTGTCTATACAGCAATCAGTAAGATATTTTTATGTGTGGATACCTACACTGGATACGTGCAATACAGGATTCTTAACATTTAATGATGGGGGGCCAATGCAGCAGAGAGCTGACGAGCACTGACCCTGGAATCAGACTGCCTGGTTCAAACTCCAGCTCTTCCACTTGCCTGCTGTATCACGCAAGTGACTTAACGCCTCTGCGCTGTTTCCTCGTCTGTAAAATGGGAATAACAGTACCCACCGCACAGAATTGTGAGGATTAAAGGACTTAAATATATAAAGACCTGGGAACAGTATTCGCAACATGACAATATAATGTTTGTTAAATGCGTTAATAAAACCAGATATTTTCAAAATGATGTTTCGGGGAAAAAGGTAGATTCTCCCTAAATAGGTCTATGAAATGAAAGAAATGTTCCAGCAGCATATGTTGTGATCTGTCTCTGCCACAAGCGTCCACCGTGATCTGGCTCAGGCACGGGTGGGCTTTTTATGTTCAAGTCCACTCCTGACAGTGAAAGAGCGGCCAACACCTGACTATGACATACATTTACTCAGGCCATGAAGTACCAAAATAAAGACAAATAATAATCTTTAATGTAATGTTATATTATTTTATTCATTATATTTATATTTAAAGTTTATATCATATTTGACATAGGTATTTGACATTAATATCTAAAATATTTTATCTGATTAATTTTATTCCTTAATAAATTACTAAAAGTCTCTTTCTGAGTTTTATGAGGCATCAGAACTGCTATTTGCATCTTGTCAAAACGGAAACAAAGGCATACACAATAGGTGTAATGTTTTTTCCCTTCATTTAAGGAAACATTTTATTTAGAGATCATTGTAGATGCATACGCAGTTTTAAGAAATAACAGAGACACTATATACCGTTCACTCAGTTTCCCCCAAGGGAAAGAGTGTGCATAAATACAGCACAGCATCACAGCCAGGATACTGACACTGATATATCCTCCTCTCTTATTCAGATTTGCCCAGTTTTACAAGTAAGCCTGTGGATATTTAGTCACATGCAGTTTTATCACGTGGGTGTAATGTGTTTTTGCTTAGGTAAAACAAATGATTATTTTGTCAGCACCCAATAGGGCTTTATGCCACATATGCAAATAACTACACTAACTATAGTAAGACTCATGCTTTAACATTTTGTAAATGACAGGATAGTACCCTTTATATAAAACCCAGCCCATTTACTAGTAGATGCTACCTGTGGTTGTGATTATGTAATTTGAGAGAAGGCACAGAAATGAAAATAGTCTTGTAAAACCTGCAGTTTAAAAACAAGCTAATTTACTTGCAAATTTTAGAAAATTAGTCCTTTTACTCCAAGGATAAGCAAAAAGGAATTTACTGAGAACTCAAACATAATTTTCTTAGTGGGAAGTGGGTGCCTTTGGTGAAGCTTGAAGCATCTTTTCTATTTCCTCTCCCAATTTATGAAGATGATTATATAACATAATATTATGACATAGAAAATACAAATCGGTACTTACGTATTATAGCTATGAATATAAATCTTATGAGCTGTCATTTGTTGTAGTGAAAAAACATGAATTATCATTCGGTGAAGTATATCACTAGTTTCTGCAAAAAACTGGTCAAAACCCCAACACTTTTCCTGATCCGCCTCAAGGATGTTTGCAAGAACAGGGGTAAGGAGAACTTGAAGACCCCTAAAATAGTATTGAAAAAAGTTACTTAAAGAGTGAATGTGTTATATTTTGTCTAGGTACAAAATCATAATATCCACCAACAAATCAAATGAATGGCTATTACTATTATTAGATTAGATTAATTTAAAAATCTGCCACTTAGGAGCCGGCCTGGTGGCATAGTGGTTTAGTCCGCACTTGGCAGCCCGGGGTTCTCGGGTTCGGATCCCGGGCGCCCGCCGATGCACTGCTCGTCAGCCATGCTGTGGCAGCGTCCCATATAAAGTAGAGGAAGATGGGCACAGGTGTTAGCCGAGGGCCAGTCTTCCTCAGCAAAAAAGAAAAAAGAGAGGAGGATTGGCAATAGATGCTAGCTCAGGGCTGGACTTCCTCACACACAAAGAAATAAAATAAAACAAAATAAAAATCTGCCACTTGGTTTAGTATTTACTACTTGTCAATGAATCAGGGGTTATGGTATTTTTATGTTAACTTATCTTTCACTGATTATTTTCTTTGACTGTCTCCTTCCCAAGTTTTCTTACTTTTCCAAACACATTCTAACACTGTATACACATGACTATCCAGGGGAGATCTGTTGATTAGAACCAGGTGGTCATAAGGATAAGACCAAGAGTTAATTTAAGAGTCTTTAATGTCCTTTTCATATGTCACACCAATATATAATTTTTTATGTTGAATTTATATGCCTTTTGTAGTATACTTATTTAGGAAGTAAAATTATTATAAACATCTAGCAATCAATTAGTGTCAATTCAACTAGGAATAATCTTTGACTAAAAACCTTAAATATGTTTTAAAAGATGAACGGAAGGACCTTTATTCTCTCTCATGCTTTCACCAAATTATAAAATATGCTCAAACAGGCTCTTAATTATGGAATTTCAAATAGTCTTAAAAATATATTCTTGACTATGTGACAGACACTGGAATAATTCCTGTTTGTTAGCAGTTTTTAAAGTACGTAGTGGACATTTTAAATTTTCGCCTGACAGGTATCTGTTCTCCCTCCTCCTGTGAGAGAATCCACACCTCTCTACTCCCCACCCCTACTCCCTGTGCACAGATGGGCAGGACAGCCAGGGCTGGATATTGTGATTGGTTGGTGGTGGCCAGGGGGCAGCCTGGAGTCAGTTAACGAGAATCAACCCAGAAACCTTTGCTAAAACTATCAGGAAAGTCTTTCCACCGAGCTTTTGAAGCTGTGAGAACATGACTCTGAGAATGCCAGCAGCATCTTGTGGCCACCAGGAAAGAGCCTGCCTGAGGGTCAAGAAAAATGGGAGGAAAGCAGATCTGCGATCTCAAGAGACCATGTCTTGGTGACAGTCCGAGTCTGAGGCTCCAGCTGGGGTTTGAGTGCACACACGTGAACTTCTCATTACAGAGCGAATCTATTCCTTCCTCACTCAAACCGGATGAGGCAGCTGAGGTTTTCTCACTTGCTATCCAGTCTTGACTGATACATACGAGAAAGAGGATGGTTCACTTTCCTTGCAGTTGTTCCATTTTTTTGTGTGTGTGTGGGGAAGACCAGCCCTGAGCTCACATCCATTGCCAATCCTCCTTTTTGCAGAGGAAGACTGGCCTTGGGCTAAGATCCGTGCCCATCTTCCTCTACTTTATATGGGACGCCGCCACAGGATGGCTGACAGGCAGTGCGTTGGTGGGCGCCCAGGATCCGAACCCGCGAACCCCGGGCTGCCAAGCGCGAACTTAACCGCTGCGCCACCGGGCTGGCCCCCAGTTGTTCCATTTTTGGTAGTTGTTTTTCACTGCTGATTTGTAGTACTTAAAGTCCTTACTATTTAAAAAAAAAACAAGATCATATCATAATATACTTTCTGGTACCTCAGCAATTTTTATCAAAGAATTTATAACCTGGTGTGCTGAAGACTGACTAGAGGGATAATCCGAGGCCTGTGAGCCTCCTGAAATATGCACTCTGTAGTTCAGATGGTCAAAGGACTGATTCTGAGTGTCAGCAATATAACTGTTAAACAGCAAGTGTTCACTTCCTGACCCCTTTAAATTTTATGTTTTGCTTGAAATCCCCAAAATGCGTATTTTCTAAATCAAAATTCAATACAAATCACTATAATAATATTAAATTTCTGCTCTTCAATAAAATTAATTTCTCTTGGTAATTCTAGCTGCACGATACAATTTTATTTTGAAAAACTTTTTAAACACCACACAAGAACAAAACTGTCAGAACAGTGGTTTTCAAAAATGATTTTAGCAGTGGAACTCTTGGTTTAAATGAGAAATCAATATATAATATGATATGTGATATTTTATTAGCTCATGATATATATATATAATTTATTTAAATAAGTTGCTAAATAGTTAATATTTAAAATAATATTAAATAAATATTTTTATTTTTTATTTTCACTTTTTTGCTGAGGAAGATTCACCCTGAGCTAACATCTATTGCCAATCCTCTTCTTTTTTTTTTTTTGGAGGAAGATTAGCCCTGACTTAACATCTGTGCCGGTCCCCCTCTATTTTTGTTTTGTACGTGGGCCACCACGACTGCATGAATGGTGAGTGGAGTAGGTCCCCGCCCAGGATCTGAACCCGTGAACCTGGGCCACTGCAGCAGAACTTTAACCACGGGCTGGGCCATAAATAAATAAGTAAATAAATATTGTTAAAAGTCATACAAAAAGCACCCACAAATCATAATAGCTGTTAAACCAGTAAATCATAACCTGTGTGTGTTCACCTGTAGATTGTACAATTACCACACACAGGAAAAACGAAAGTTAATTCAGTAATCACAAATTCTAGATGTTGATGAGTGTGTTGGCTTCATTTCCAGAGTAAAATTTAAAATAATATACTCTCTACTTTTAATTTCTTTTACCTTAAATCTTTCTTTGTGATAACAGGATTCATATCTGACAACATAATTTTTTGAGTTCTGGCTGTTAAATAAGACCCATAGGGACATTTGAAATGCTGGAAAAAGTAGTAGAAGACTATTATTTCTCATCTTTTGAACAATATGGATACTTCTTTAAAATGAGACAGTATTAAACTTCTGAGTGTTTGTGTTTCAGAAGTCCAGTCACTCCCATCTATACCACCATTTGCAGGCTGTGAATATGGAGGGCAGTACAAACGACACCAAGTTCTCAGCTCGATCCCCACACTGCACAGAATCCCAAGACTAGTGATCGGCAATCTCAAGAATGCATGCCCTACGTCCTAACAGAGACCTGGCAAAATCATACAGATCAGAATCAATGTTTACATCGCTTGCCACGAAGACAAAAATCACAAATCAAAGCACATGCTTTAATAACATCTAATCAAGAGCAAACTACATTTCAGTATTTGTGATTTTAGTCAACAAAGATTCCAAACACCAAAGTGCACAAGAGGAGAACTGGGTACCCACTGACCGAGAAAGACTACAGGACACGGGCATGTCTCCGCTCCAGTCGATCGGTCCATTTTCTGCCTTCTGTACACCAGATATCGCGCCAGAGGGCTTTCCAGTGATTATTTTATACCTTGGGAGGAATAAAAGCAGAATAAACCACGCAGTTCATGATTGCATAGCCTGTCAGCGGCTTTGCCAAAGTATCGCCTCAGTTGCACCTACAGTTATCTACTAGAGGAACTTTGCGACTGATGTTCACATGGTCCACAAAACAAGCACAATACTTTGACTCTGACTGACTGAAGTAGAATCGTGGCTATGCGATTATTTCACATGTGCCAGAATTAATTTTCATTTGGGATCTCAGAGTGCCACCTAACAGCATCTTGATGTTCACAACAAAAACATTAACTTTTCCATGTGAAAAAATCGAGCAAACACGAAAAGAGTTATGTTACAGAATGTCTCTAGATCATGAAAAAAGCGTCTAATCCCTCTTACTCATATCATCCAGATGCACAGTCGCCTGGACTATGAAATTACTGCAGAATGAACGTAGAGTTCTTTTTTTAAAAAAAGATAGAACTATACATAGTCCAGCATCACAAAGATTCTTTGCATATTGAAGACACATTAAGAATAGGTGTGTGTACCAAAATTAAAAGCCAAATTTAATTCGATTCTTAATAAAGGTGGTAAAATAAATGTGAACTGAAGAAAGAGATACACAGGGAAGCAGACAGTAATGACAGAGCAAGTCAGTGAAGACAGCCCTTTGGGTTTCCGCACTTTCCTGAACAAAACCTGAGAGGAGGAGAGAAGAGCCTCACGCCTTCAGGAACACTTCACACAGGTGAAAATGCAAATCACAGCACGGCAGAATCTTACGTAAGTCTATAGCTGTGATTTCTGGCATAATTTTTGTCTGTTTGTTTAATGTCTACATAACTGTGCTCTGAGCAAATCAACGTATTCTTTAAAAAAGTAGAACAAACCAGTACAACTGATTTAGACCACTTGCTGCTCCTCAGCAGAGGCAGCCAGGATTTCTGCCTTAAGAGATTTTTCAAAGAAGAAAATTAATGTGAAAAGTAAGTTGCATTCATGTGAGAAGGATCTGACTCGGGAGGAATAAGTAGAGGTCCGTGAGATGAATGCAGGAAAAGAGAAGCGAGTAGAATGAAGGGCAGAATTCCTAAGGGAATGCTTACAAATTCTTGAAAAAGTTTAACTAATTTTGGTAAGATCCACATATAAACACATTCATATCATCTAAATGAGATGCTGAGGGATCAACACTGCTGTAATGTGAGATGAATGCATCATTCTTTAGTAAAGTAACGCAGTCATTATTACTACTTCTAGCACTTCTGAACATTCATTGGCATCAGTGTTCATAAGAAGCTGAGTTTCTGTGCAAATAAATAAATTCTTCTAATGGTATATCTGCCCATTTGGTGGTCAGACAAAACCATCAGGCATTCCTAGTTCTTATGAATCATATGTTTTCCTTATTAGGGAGCATCACCCTTTAATCCATTTTCAGGGCAGCAAGAAATGCTGCCATTGCTTTAAAACATATCTATGACAATAAAAGCATGATTAACTGTTAGGCACAATTTATATTTAATGAGAAAAACACAAATTGACTCTCAGCCATCACTAATGAAGAGATTTTATAAAAAGGGCACTGCTGTACAGCAGGCTCCAGATGATGCTATAGCAAAATCCTCAGTACAGTAGGATGTCTTCTTCCCATAAATACGTAGTGTTCTTGCTGGAAAACATTTAGATACCCAGGTTTTAGCAAAAGTCATGGTATCAGCTGAATTTGTTTTACTTCCTCAAACCAATAAAAGGAAAAGTATGCTTCTCCTTCAATTTTTCTGAGATTAAAGACTATATTTTTACAGTTATGATTATTACTTTAAGTCACGTTTGCTTATAAAAGGCAGGGTCAAACATATAAAGGTCTGAGAGAAATGTTAAGATCTAAAAGAATGGTTGGACATGTTTGGCCGTCAGTGAGTTACCGTCCCAAGTCATTCACAAACTAAACACCACTCATAACCTCATGGTTTTATGTGTATGTAGTTGGCTGTTTCTCACCAACTTCTTTTACAAAGATGTGTGGTCGATGTATGGATGAATTTTATACTAAATTTCACATCTAGAAATCCACATCTTTTCATCCATTATTTGGTTTACAATAGAGATTTTACACACAGTAACTATTTCCATAATTATGGCAGCACACAAATATAATGTACTAGAAAACACATCCAGTCTTTGCACTGAAAGTGCAACGCGAGGAAAAATTTAATATGACATTACACGTTATATTTGAAGTGGTAAAAGAAATCAGACCAGTTCAGGGTAAGAATCGTATTTCTTTTAGATCCAGTAATGGTTCCAGTACCCCCCAAAGTACTATTTTTTTCAGTTATATGGAGGAAAAACCCTAATAACTACACAAAGAGAAATAAACAGAATGCTGAAATAAAATCCAGAAAGCAGTGTATCTTTAATGGTGGACCAAAGACTGGATGCCATTTTTGCTTTGTATATAAGGTATTTAAAACATGATATGAAAAATTACGTCTATATAAGGCTGCATTCTTATTAAAAGCAAATAGCTTCAGGGACGCCAAAAAAAAAAAAAAAGCAAATACCTTAAAATACCACAAATGATGGCTAAATCAATTTTCTTTAGCGTACACATCTAACATGTGACGAAACAAAATACGACAGAGATACATTTAAAAAAGTATTCCTTAATTTTAGTTGGAGAAACCACTTACATCACTTCCTTATTCCTACGTGGCCCTTCAAATGGTCTAAATGGCAGTGATCCCGTGGCTGCATGGTAAAATGTTACTCCAATGCTCCAAAGATCAACTGTTGCTCCATATTTCTTCTGATGATCTTTTCTTAGCACTGCTCTCTCATACATATCAGGATGCTTTAAGAAAAAAAAAGATGAAAAACCTACTAACTTGTGTTGTGTGGTAATACATTACACAAAAATGGGTATTCAATAATGCCCATAAATTCTATCATATTTTCCTAATAATTTCACTTTCCCAATCTGAAAAGACTATTTTACACTTTATCCTCTCTTCTCAATCCTCCAACACCACCTCCTTTGACCCTCAATTTTAATGATCTCACTTCATACTTCAAGGAAATGGAAGCAATGAGAGATCAACTCTCCCTTACGCCTTTTACCAAATACCAACCTACCTGAACCTGTGTCCAGACTCCAGGTCTACTTTCCAGTTACAACAGAACTAATCCTATCAAGGGCTAACTTTTCCATCTGCGCTGTGGAGCCCATCATATCATCTCACCAATTCCGACATAATTCCTGCAATTACCCCTTTTATTTTATGCGTCAATTTCCCCCTCTATTGGATCATTCCTTTTAGCTTACACACGTTTTAATAGCTCCCATTTTTAAAAAACCCTAAATTGACCCACAACCCCTGCTAGCCATCCCTCAATTCTCTGCTTCCCACCATAGCAAAACTTCTCAAAATAGGTGTCCACACTTATAACTGTCCTATTTCCTCATCTCCCATTCAGGCCTATGGCATTAAATGTTATCTATATCCTTTAATTCCCAAAACTATCTCCTGCCCTGGGCTCCAGATTCATAAATCCTACTGCTTTCTTGAATGTCTAAAAGGTAGTTCAAACTTAACACATCCAAAATAAACTCGGTCTTCCCACTCAAACCTGTTTCCTTCTAATCTTTAGCTTCTAAGTAAATAGTATGACCATCTATCCAGTTGCTCATACCCAAAATCTATCAGGCAGTGTTGATTTGTTTCCCTCATCCCTCAAATGCAATCCATCAGAGCAAGTCATGTGGGCCCTGAGATGAAAATTAAATTTTTTAGAATTAACTCAGAGGACTAGCCTGACTGGGTTCATTGGGCATCTAGCAACCCAGACAAGTTGCTAGTCTGATGTCAAACACCTGTCCTTAAGCACAGAAGACACTATATATATACTACAGTTGCGGAGAACAGATGGATCTTATAGGACATGGCTTAGGAGCCTACAGATCCAGACAGATTCTGATGGGACATTTAGCTCCGCAGAGAACCACCAGGGATCGTACATGCTTAGCCTCCTAATATTTACCTTTATGGAAGTTGTGACATTTGCCTTTACGGAAATTATGCATTGGAACTTGAAGATTCTTGGAAGATAAAGCTACAAGAGTGTACTCTGGACCAAAGTGGAGTCACCGCCCAAATGATCTCAAACCAAACAACGCCTTATGACACTGTGATGCTTGGCTGTGGCCCAAGGGACTGGGAACCAGTGCAGGTAACACTGCTAGGAGGGTGCTTCTAAATGATGCAGTCTATGAATCTGACTCACAGAGGGTCACAATTCCTGGATTTTCTGGGGGTGAGTGGGACTTCTTGGGAAATACATTTTAATGAGAAATGAGAAGAGGTGATAAGCACAAGGGGTTTGAAGTGAGTGTCCAAATATACACCTACCAGACAAACGGGGTGTGAGTGGTTCTGCTGGTTCTGTGGCATAGCACATAAAGTAATTACTGTCCAAAGAAGTGCTAGTCAGACCTTTGACCTAGCAGCTGGAACTTAGTGTATAAATGGTGCTGTGAATAGGCCAAGAGTACCTGGACATGCCTGATATCTTCTGGAACATGAGGCCGCCAACCTGGGAAGAGGAGATACAGCGATTCTAGAAGGAGACAAAGGGGGGGACCTCCTCAAAAGGTGCAATAATATACTGCCTAACTGGTATAGTTGGAAGATATTCCCTAGGGAGTGACTGACTGATGGTGGCCTGACATATGCTGGTCTGACGTATCTGTGCCCACCGACTCTCTTCTGAATGTGTACTTGTGCTTGTGAGGGCTTGGTACTACTGGCCCTGAGCCTCTGCATCTGGAACAGGAGCACAAGGACGAAGCTACTGCGAAGTTCTCAGATTATATTATTAAGACATCCACCATATTAAAAATGGTGGAAAAAAGAGCGCTTAAGTTTTCTTCAGACTTGAACACACAAAGGGGAGAAGATTTAACATCTTGCCTGGGAATTCCAAAATGAGAAAAGTTTTCATTTAAATACGGGAGTATTTCTAGATTTCTGAGCTTCAGACTATTATTTATCTCATTTTATAACTTCTGGTGTGCTGTAATTAAAAACAGGGCTGGGCATAATCTGAAATAGGAAACAGATTAGAATAAAATCTAGAACAAAATTAGTACTCAGCCTAGAGTACAGCATGGACTTGGGGTTAATTTATTTAATGTTTCCTTCTTTCCATTTTAAAAGTCTGTTAGAGGCAAAAGCTAAACTGGTCCTAGGAGGATATGTGAAAGATGAATAATAGATGGTAATGGGGGATCAAGCTCATGAAGGCTGGTATAGGACTGCTGTTTGTTTATTTTGGTCATTAGCGCAACGGGAAGGGTTACTTGTTATTTAGTGGGCAGAGACCAGAGATGAGGGACAACCTGCCAAATACAGGACAGTTCTGAAAAAGAAGCTTTTCACATCCTGCATGACTTTTGAATATCCTGCCAGATATTTGTGCAGGTGAGAAGTCTGTTTATAATGATCTAACTCTATTATATGTATAAAGTATTTTTGTAGTTACAAGAATGCAGCTATATATAAATCTATTTTGTTTAGTTGGGAACTTTACCAAGAATTATTCACTGCTTTGGAAAATCATGTCAGTGCAACACCACCACTTGTGATATGTGAGTCACGAATACAGCATACAAGTTCTCAGTGCACTTGCATTGGAAGTGCTATTATACATAGGTGCAAGCATCTGATTACGTAGTTTGTCAGTGAAGTTGTTCCTAAACTTTTACATATTAAACACCTAGGATCTGATTATAATACTTTCCTTTACATTATTAAGATATTATGGTATTCTTTTAATTAGGGATGCAGGTTGCTTATATTACCTAAGAATTTCATTTTGAAATACTGAAAGGAACATTGCAAAAACATTTATTATAAACGGGGTGAGCATACAGGGGTTGAAACCAGTAGCCTGTGTGACCTGGCTGGCCTCTGCTTACTACACCAATTCCAACGCCTACCACCTGCCCCTTCACTCAGTGAATTCCAACCAAACTGCCATCCTTTCTGTTGCTCAAACATCTAAGGTCATTCTTGTATCTAGTCTTCTGCAGTTGCTATTATTCCCCCAATTCGTTGCACGGCTTGCTTCTTTTTATCATTGAGGATAGAAAGGAGGCTTTCCCTAGCTGTTTCTCCTGCTAGTCACTCTTTATCTCATTACCTTATTGTCTTTCCAACAATTCAATTACCTAAATTCATCTTATTTACTTGGTTACTTATTAACAGTCTATTTTCCCCCACTGGAATGTGGGTTCCATTAGAGCAGGAATCATGTGCTTCTGGTTCACCACTGAGGTCCCAGTGCCTAGAACAGTGCCTGGTACATAGTAGGCACTCCATAAATATTTGATGGATGCATGTAATCCATTTTGAGGTATGCTTACTAAAAGAATATTAAAATATAGCTATAGATTAATTTGGGATTATATAATGATAGGAGAACAATTTATGACACTTGAATTCACACCAGACTTAGAATCATCTGAATAAAGCTACCGGGGCGCCTAGACTTTACTCTTCACGCTATAAATTTACAATGGCAGAGCCCCGTTGGAAAAAAGTCACAGAATCTAAGATTTGTAAGATGAAATCCAGAGCCATGAACAACTAGTGATAGCTGTATTTTATGAACATCCTGACTGAAGTTAAATGTACTCATTTTTAAGTATTTTTTCTTAAGTGTTTCAAATGTTTACCAACTTCACACAAACACACCTACATCAACCGTTTCAACCACAGAGCTTTTCTAGCATTTCAGGTTAGATCTTTTCAAAGGCATTTCATTTTCTGTGTGTGTTTCTGAAAGTGGTCCCTTCTGTCTTTCAATAACCAACTTCCCGGAATAGAATCTTCTGCTTCAGAATTATAATCAATTTTGCTCTACAGGGAACAGTATTATAACAAGTTTGAAATACATTAACTGTTCTGATCCAGAAAAGGGAGCCTTTACTGGCTAGATGCTTCTGGAGTGTACAGATAGCTTTTTCTTTTAATATAAATCCATGACATTAGTAGAGAATTTAAGTGCTAGAAAAATTGTAAGAATTTTTAACAGAAAAATAACACTACCCTTAAAAACCAACATCTAATTCCATTACAAAGCACATTCATGAGAATAGAAAATTTAATTTTTGTCATAAAAGTTACACTTTATAGTGAATTGATTGACCAATTACCCAATTTACAATATATCCAGCTTCTTTAAATAATAAAATTATTAGTGATGCATGACTCACCAAATATTCTTCTGTGCCATACAGAGAAACAAACTGCTCATCATCTTCTAATTCTCTAGCTGCACCAAAATCTGTGAGTTTGTACACAGACTGTCCGTCTTCCCCTATGACACGCATGATGTTTCCTGGCTTGATGTCACGGTGCACTATGCCGTTCTCTCGGAGATGATTCATTCCACCCACTTCAACAACAAATACAAAACAAAGGAAATCATAATGTAGGTATCCATGTGTCTGTGTGTGGGCATCAAACTCATTGATATAATTCATTCACATTCACTCAATGTCAGTTTTTCATAAGTTGGTCCACAGTCATTTTAATCAAAGAAGTAACAGACAGTATTTATATTTTATAGCTCATGTTAGAGTAATAAGGAGTTTTAGAATGAGAAGACCAATATGGTCTAAGGAAGAGTCCCATCTTTCTTAAATATTATCAGGAAAACAGAACAAATTGGTCTTAAGCATACCACTTCCTGACTTACTTCTGGTTGTACACATGTGGGCAAACTGCCTAAACTTAAGAATAAAGGTTCCCAAGAAAGATATCAATCTTTTACCACAGTTTTACATTTCTTTACCTTTGGAAAAAAATTCCACAAACAAGTAAACTAGACTCAATACATAAAATAGTAAAAAAGTAATAGAGGCAAAATATCACACTTGCTTCCATAAGAATATAATTCTCATATGCTTAATCCTATTCTAAAAGGGCCGTCCTCGCCTCCCCTGATTGTTTGAGGACAAAGGTGGCTCCATTGCTGAGATTAAGTTGTTCTGCCCAACAGGCAGTGTCACTGAGTGACTGTTTGGAACATCTGTTTGACAGCTGAGAGATGAATGTCCAAATACAACATATGAGAAAAGGTTTAAGGGTATCAACCTTCAACTCTGAAAACTCAGTGCCCCCAGGGTACTGAGGAAGGCTTTGGCCATCTGTGACTCCGATTTGATTAAACAAGCTGTAGCGCACGCTGTTCCTCTCATTTCATCCCCACCCAAATGGTCTCACACTGCTCTCAGCGTCAAGTTCAACAATTGTCACTAACCTTAAACCTTCTCTATCACTGGGTTTTTCCTATTCCTCAAATATTGATTCACTTCTATAAATCTATCGATTCAGATATTCTTTCCTTTGGTTGCCACATATATTTTTTAATAACATCTTTCTTGAGATAAAATTCACATACCACAAAATTCATCCTTTTCAAGTAGACAATTCAGCAGTTTTTACTACAGTCACAGAGGCAGAGAGTGTACAACCATCACCTCTAGTTCCAGAACATTTTCATTATGTCCAAAAGAAACCGCATACCCATTAGAAGACAATCCTCAACTCTGTTCTCCCCTCAAAGCCCTGGCAACTCCTAATCTGCTTTCTGTCTTTATGAACTTGCCTATTCTGGACATTTCATATAAGTGGAATCATATAAATATTGCGACCTTTCGCGTCTGGCTTCTTTCACTTAGCGTACTTTTTAAAGGTGCATCTACGTTACAGCATGTACTACTACTTCATTTCTTTTTATGAAGAAACAATATTTCATTATATGGATATACCACATTTTGCTTATCTATTCATCAGCTGATGGACACGGGCTGTTTCTGGTTTTTGGCTATTATGAATACTGGTATACAAGTTTTTGTGTGGACATGTTCTTAATTCTTTTAGGTAAATACTTAGCAATGGAACTGCAAAGTCATACGGTAATTCTATATTTAACCTTCTGAAGAACTGCCAGACTGTTTTCCAAAATGGCTGTAGCTTTTTACAATCCCACCATCAGTAT
Source organism: Tapirus indicus (assembly GCA_031878705.1). Lineage (NCBI taxonomy): Eukaryota > Metazoa > Chordata > Mammalia > Perissodactyla > Tapiridae > Tapirus > Tapirus indicus. Next base: position 149,236,902 of record CM062918.1, on the reverse strand, counting down.
ATGAGGGTTCGAATTTCTCCACATCCTCGCCAACACTTGTTTTGTCTTTTTGATTTTAGCCATCTTAGTGGGTATGAAGTGGTACCTCTCTGTAATTTTGATTTGTATTTCCCTAATGACTAATGATCTTGAACATCTTTTCATGCGCTTGTTAGCCATTTGCATGTCTTCTTTGGAGAAATGTCTATCAAATTCTTTGCCCATTTTTAAATTGAATTATTTGTCTTTTTACTGTTGAGCTGTCAAGATAAAAATTCCTTACCAGATATGCGACCTGCAAATATTTTCTCTCATTCTATGGGCTGTCTTTTCACTTACCTGATGTTGTCCTTTGAAACACAAAAGTTTTTAATGTTGATGAAGTCCAATTTATCTATTTTTTTTCCTTTTTGTACTTGTGCTTTTAGTGTCATATCTAAGAAAGCACTGTATAAAGGTCTTTGGTTTTGAATGTAAGAAATTTATTTCTTAAAATTCTTATGTCATTAAATTATACATACACATATATATAAAATCATATAAACAAACAAACATACCCACATCTCGCAAAACAATTAAAAATTCAGACTCTGGTAGTCCATAGGCATTAGATGGCTCTTCTAAAACAGTGTATAAACTCCCGCATGGACAAAATTCCATAATAAGTACTTTATGTCTTGTTGTTGTCTGAAAAAAAAAAAATCACTGATTGGGACTCAATATAAAAAATAAGTTTTTAGTATATGCCAGCACTTATCTGATTTCATTTAAAGGTAGAATTTGCTACAACGATGAAGGCACTTTGAATTGTTTTACCTGGAATTCATTAAATGTTTGTTGACTGTATACATATAAAAATTAATATCTTCTAAATCCCTATTAAGATTGGATTTGTTTTTGAAGACAATCAAACCACAGTGAAAGCTGGCTAAATCTGAACTAGCAAATCATTGCTACAATGTTATAATGGTACTTTAAAATTTTAATTTCTAATACATAATAGTACATTTAGGACATGAGGTCTTCTAACAAATCTCTTAAAACAAGAGATTCTTCTCATGATGGTACTTTTACTTCAAGGAATAGAGTTCTAGCCTTAAAAAGAAATAGGTGGCAGGAGAGCGAAGTGGTCTCTCTTGCAGCAAAGTTTGCTTGTTTGCATCTGAGCTGCTGATTTATTTTAAACCTTGAATTTAATGTACCACTGATCATAAGATACATCATCAATTTAATAACAGCTTTACAGAAATATTGCCAACTATCACATTGATTATAAGATACATGCCCACTTCAGAAACTTGAAAATGTGAATTTGAATCTTAAAAGTATTCATCTCCAAGTTTTTATCTTTTCTTCCTTTTATAATTTTTCTATATATCCACAAAACACATTTATAAAATATTTTGATTTTCTCTACTATTGAGTAGTTAGAGCAGAGAAATAATCTTAAAAGAAAAAACTATTGTTTTTGAATAATAAAATAATATATGCTGATTGTTAAAAATCTGGGAAATACCCATAATTCCATCATCCAGAGATAATTATGTAAATATTCTAGTGCATTTCCTATCAATCTTTTTTCTATGTGTCAAATCACATTATAGATACATAACACTATTTGTATATCACACTGTATATATCAAAGTCATAGTGCATATATATTTTTAATCCTGATTTTCTCACATAATATTATACATAAGCATGTTCCCAGGTGATTGTAATTTTGGTAAATATTTCTTTCTATTGCTGCTTAACTACTGGGTAGAGAAGAATTAATTTTACCCAAAGACAGGTCTGGCCTTTGTCCTGACTCCTGGGAGGAGACTTCTGGGCCCCTAGAATGTCCTGTTTGCTACAAGGGTCTTTGTCTGGGGGCTCTGGCCACGTGATTGACAATGGGGTTTTAGTATAAGCACATCCGTTCCAACTTTTGGAGGAAATGGAGACGACAGGTATTAGCCTGAACCTCTGGGAAGGCAGCATGTGCTCAATCCCCAATGAAAATTCTGGACACCGAAGGCTCGGGTGAGCTTCCGAGGCTGGCGATACCCTCTGCGTACCGTAACACGTCAGTGCCAGGAGGGCAACATGTCCCTGAGGACAGGAAGATTCCCGTTTGGAGCCCTCCCATATTCCGCCCTGTGGATCTCTTCCTTTGGCTAGTCCTCATTTGTATCCTTTTGCTATAATAAAACTGTAATTTTAAGTACAGTGCTTTCCTGAGTTCAGTGAGTCGTTCGACATTCTAGCAAATTATCAAATCTGAGGGCAGTCATGGGAAGGCCCAAATTTATGGCCAGATGGTGTGAAGGGCAGGTAGCCCTGGGGACTCCTGAACTGCAGAGCTAGTGGCTGAATGAGCACGGCCTTGTGGGGACCATTCTCTCTGACTGTGCAGTGTGCCAAACTCCTCTGCAGCGGGTGTCAGAAGTCCTGAGCAGACTCAGCAGTCTGGAGAGCTACGCTCTCAACCACGAGTGCAGCTAACTCTGCACAACTATCCATCACACATTCTGACTGACTTAACCATTCTTTATTATAAATAGGGCAGCAATGAACATCTTTGTGCACAGAACTATAATCTATATTTCCAATTACTTCCTAAGAAGTAATCACTAAAAATGAAATCACAATTATAAGGAGTATAAACTGCTTAATTGTTTTTCAAAAGTTGTGATTCTCTTGATTACCCATGTCTAAAGAGATTAAAATAGATTTCTATTTCCATTATTTCTAGTTAATTTTCCAAATGACATACTTATTTTCACTGTTTCTCCCTAAAATTAATTCTATCATTTACAGTTGGACTTCATATATTAATCTTTGGATTCCCAGGATTTTTATTCTTTTACAAAGCCTCCTTTGTATTGTTTGAGTTTCTCTTTGTTCCTTTTTTAATTATTTCAATTTAACTTCACTTAGTGTTTTTTTTTAGTAATAATACTGGTAACCATATTCTATATTCTTTTATTTCTTATACTACTTTCTCTGATTCTATGATACTTTATTTCCATTGTATATCTTTTCAAGAATCTTTGAGAATAGGGTATTTGGTTGTACGAGCCCTAATTTTCACCATTTAAAAAAACTCACTGTTTATAAAGCAATGTTTTATATTAGATTATTTCTCCTGAATTATAAGAACTACAATAAAGATGACAAAATTAACTAAAGCTTAACTACTTACCTCCTCTTCAATAGCAAATAATTTGACAATATTTTTGTGATTGAGTTTTTTTAACACTTCAAATTCTCTCATTTGAACATCCACTGGACGAAGGAAGCTTATGTTATTAAATACTTTGATAGCAAATAAGTCACCAGTTTTCTAAAAAAAGAAGAGAGAGAAAGGTTTTATTTATTTATAATATTATGAAGAAGATAAAAGGTACGATTAGAAATAGCTATAGCAATCTATCTTATAAAACACCCTGAATATTCTTAAGTAAAGGTAATTTGTACTACGACTCCTGACTTTTTTTAAAGCTAAAATCAATCAATCAACTGCTCAATATGTCTTTCAAATTTTATGCTTTGGAAGATAGGAAAGGCTATTTTCTTTCATACTATGAATAAAACTTCCATTATGATACACGTGGCAAAGATCGTCCTTTACATATCAGAAGATAAGAGCTCTAATAGCACTAAATATGAAAGTATGTTCTGACTAAGAAATAGAAAGTGAAACTCACAAGGGCTTCTCCCGGACCTAATAAATTTAAACTAATCAAAACAGGAAAAGAGAGACTGAAAACTATATTCCACATATGAAATTTTTAGTAAGAATCTCAAAGTACTGCAATCAACTTTCAGAACGATTCCCTAGCCGCGATCATGTGCGTGTGAAGTAGGAGCTGGAGAACAGGGCTGGAGTGGACTGTCCTCGTTGGGCTGCATCTCACTGCCTTGGGCACTTCCTGACACTTCACCTGGATGGCGAGCCTCACAGACCATCTCTAGAGGATCAAAGACAACTCCTTTTCTCTGCTGATGTACTGGAACACCCCCACTCTCACTCCGTCAGGCAGACGAAAGTAGGTCACACATAGAATTACAATGCACAAATACATGCTGAATTTCATGTCAACATGACATCCTCAGGTTCTTCATATTGACCTTACTTGAAGGCCCTCTTCCAGACCCTCCCAGCTCCTTCCAATCACTCAGTCCAGATTCCTCGAGTTCAATCTTACTTTTCCCATGACCCAAGGCTAAATTTCCCTGAAGCGAGTGGAAAGACCACTTCCACTTTGAGCTTGGGGTTCAAGCACCCGCTGCCTAAAGGCAGTTCGTGGCTCTCTGTCTGGCAGGACCTCTGCTGGTCCTCCGAAGCCCTCTCTACGGCTTTCCACACAGATTCACCACTCACAGCCCCTCACCTCAGAATCTCAGGACCTTTTCCTTAAAATCATTTAACTGCTTCACGATCTCACTCTTCAAGGTCACTATTGGAGACCACCATCTGTGTGATGTGGTGGTTCCTCCCTCACTCCCCTTCCCCCACACCAAATCCACATACATTCTTTCCAGAGGAGAAGAGCCACTGACCGTTTTCAGACAGTATGAAAACAGAACAACAATTTAACTACAGCTCAATTACACTGTTTTTCCATTTGTTCAGCCAGGGTAAGGACGCTGCCACATCTATACCACCCAACAGAAAGATTTTTCTTGAGGATACTTGTCTCAGACTTACTCTAAAATTAGAAGAATCCTAACAGAGGAGCAAGCAGGGAAAATGGTACACTGCTGCACTGTTCCCACTGTGATTGAGGCCAGTATTTTCCAGACTTTTGTAGTCTCCATCACACCTGTGAGACTACTGGGACACGTGTGGGAATGTACTGTTCTCCCTTTACTCAACTGCACAGTCATCTACCACTCACTGTCCCTAAGTCAAAGCGTATACGAACAACATTTAGAGATCTATGTGTATATATATACACAAGTGCATATCAACACTTCCTTCCTACAGCTCTCTTCCCTTTACCTTCACCACGGTATTATACACATTCACACCCATCTACGCACATTAGTAGCTAAAGGCAACTTAATGAAAAAGAGACTGATTAAGTAGATACAGTTGTCCCCCCTTATCCACAGGGATATATTCCAAGACCCCCAGTGGATGCCTGAAACCATGGATAGTACCAAACCCTATATATACCACATTTTTTCCCTACATACGTATGATACAGTTTAATTTATAAATTAGGCACAGCAAGAGATTAACAACAGTTAACTAATAATAAAATAGGGCAATTATAACAATATACTATAATAAGTTATGTGAATGTGGTCTCCCTCTCTCTCACCCATTTAATATTTTTCGACCACGGTTAACAGTGGGTCACGGAAACTGCGGATAAGGGGGGACTACTATAATATACTTAGAATAACAAACAGTAAACTTAGGCACCTGGTCATTCTAAGTAATAACATAAAAGGGTTTAGCTAATATCACAGTAAAAATCCTTCAACAGTTACGAAGGGCAAGCAGGAGTTTTTTGGGTATAGTCCTAAGCCCTTACAATCGATGTCACTGAGAATAAGCATGGCTTCTCCATACACATTCCTGGGAAGACTGTTAAGGGACTCAGTGCTAACCTGGGTCTTAGCAATCTTTTAAGTCAATTCTCTCAAATCCCTATTTTAGGCTTTCAAACTCTATTGGATAAAGTACATTTTTGTTTCCTTTGAAAAAGAACTTCGGTTGTCATAGGGTAGTCTACTCTGTCCTCATTCATTCACTTATTCTCTCATTCAGCAAAATTTACCGAGTGCCTGTACGTGTAGGCACTTACATGAAGGACACTGGGCATCTAAGTAAGGAAGGAGGACAAGAATATGCGAAATATTTACTGGTGCCAGGCACTTTCAAGATGCCTCACCCACTCTCTATCACTACTGACTAGCTGTCACTCCATCAGTTTCCAATTTATGTCCCTTCCAATGCCACCTTGCTACTAAACCCCAAACTCTCTGTGGGCAGGAACTGCACATTATTTGTAGTTACATTCCCCAGGTCTACCCTAGTGCCTGACACATACCAAGTGACTCTTACAGTTTTGTCAAGTTAATCTGGGTCACAGGAAGACAGACGGTCAGATGTGTTCTCACTGCTAAATCTTGTGCTGCCACCCCTTTTCTCTTTTTCTTAGCAAAGGGCACAAAACAAAAACAATTTCTAGGACAGGAATGTCCAAGGTTGATCACAATGAATTTAAACAAGGTCCCAGAACCTGTGCACAATTCCAGAATCGGAGGGAAAAAAGGCTGAAAGCTGTCGGCGTGCCGGTTCTGATTCACCCTCTGCGAGCCACAGAGGCTGTTGATAGTCATAGTCTCCCCAGAGGAAACGGCCCTCCTCCATGAACGCTCATCTCATTGTCACTGGCAGACCTGCCTGGTAATCTCAAGGCTACAAGAAAACATGAAGAAACTCCTCCTTACTAAAATGTTTAGAGCACCTGTTTCTGAAAATAAGAATTTAGGAGGCTCCAAACATCATTTAGCTCAAAACAAATTCACAGTGCTGAAAAATTAGTGGATGACTATTTGCACTATAAAAGGATTTTTTACTCCATTATTTTTCTAGCTTCCTTCCCAGAATAGAAACTTTAATGGTCTTAAATTTTTTATTTGAAATTATTGTAATTATCTTTAATTTCATCCTCCACTATAGAATCTGACACAAAATCTTTTTGGTTCTTGAAGTGCGTCTGGGATTAGCCCTGTGCTTTTATGCTCACTTCCACTAACAAGTTCTGATTACCTCTATCAGGAGAAAGCCTTTTAAACCTGGGCTCCTTGTTGATAACCTCACTTTACTCCAATCTACTTGGTAGGACGCTGTCTGACTGGGGGCATGAAGCCTTAGTACAGCGTACCAGAAGCATCTGTGGGTTCCCCTCCAAATACACCTCTGCCTCCCTCTACTACCCCCCCACCAAATCACTGCTGCACTGACCTTCTGTTAGTGAGATCACTCACTGCCACAGGAGGACCAGGTGGGGGAAAGAATCAAAAGCCACAACACTAATCTCCCCCAGTCCCCTTTTCAAGTAACCTCTTGTTTTCCTCCACTCCCCAACACACAACCTCTGCCACCACTGGCTAGATGTCACTGCCTCTGACACAAGCGATACCTTAAATAACCACAAAAACAGGTATTCCCTTTAGACAAAATAATCAAAACCACCGAGCCTCACATTTTAGTACAGTGTGCTTCTCAGAAGGGTACATACACAATGATAAAAAACCTTCATGGTTTCTCTGTACCAACCTTATGTCTTCCTCGAAAGACATTTGCAGTAGCTCCTTGGCCTAAAATATCTGATAAAAGCCACAGGTGATTAGAAGTGCTCTGCATCTTGGCTTCGTCAGGTGATCCTCTTGTTATTCTAAGAGAAAAGAAAAAATTTGCCCATTTATTTTAAGAGACTGAGACATTTAAGAAACAAATATTAGCTATTTTTAGGGGCCGCCCGGTGGCGCAGCGGTTTAGTCTGCGCTTGGCAGCCCAGGGTTCGCGAGTTCGGATCCCGAGCGCCCGCCGACGCACTGCTTGTCAGCCATGCCGTGGTGGCGTCCCATATAAAGTGGAGGAAGATGGGCACAGATGTTAGCCCAGGGCCAGTCTTCCTCAGCAAAAAGAGGAGGATTAGCAACGGATGTTAGCTCAGGGCTGGTCTTCCTCACAAAAAAAAAAAAAAAAAAAAAAATATTAGCTATTTTTAGTCTCAAGTAAGATCACCATTATTGATTACTAAATTGAAGTATACCAACAGTTCAATGTAAAAATCTAGGTTTCCAGCAAGATTAAAGGCTAAAATGCTGTGTGGGCTCTGAAAACACATAAACCAATGACATCTTCTATATTCAATTTAATTCACTTATCATAGGGCTGAAAAAACATCTATTTTCCTTCTAATTTTATCTTTGTTAAAGAGAGTGATACCAGCCACTTATCTCCTTCAAACGTTTTGAAAGATTAATTCATATTTTAAAGTGTTTTAAAATAAAGTAATAATGTAAAATAAAACAGAAATATAGGAAAAAATTACTTTGTTTCCTTCGAGGGCAGGGCAACACTAACAAAAACAACTGTTGCCATTGCATCACACTTCCCTAACTTAAAATTTTGTCTGCACAGAGCCGGACAATCGTAATGGTAAAGTGCAAAAATCATTATTCCCGAAAGGTCACTAACTCTTCTGAATTTAATGACAGTTTCCCCAACCGCCAAGTATATAAATATACACATAACAAGTGTATACTACCAAGTCTTAAAAAATAAGCAAGGGAAGGCTATGCATGAGTGGGGGCAGGAGATATATGGAAAAATCTCTGTACCTTCTGCTCAATTTTTCTGCGAACCTAAAACTGCTCTAAAAATAAAGTCTATTAAAAAAAAAAGGATCACCCGAGCCCTGTCCTTTTATACTGAAAAGCTACATAACTATAAGGATATTAAAAATATTTGAGCCCATGTTGCAATAAAAATGAGGCATGCTAAATAGCATAAACATTTGTCCCACCCTGCCACCTTAAACCTGCTGTAATGTCAGATCAAAACAGATCTTAATATCCCTTCATAGTAAGTTCGAACTGACTAGGTATTCAGTGATGAATTAATGACTGCCAATATCCCAAGGAGGGTTAGGAACTCAATGAATGGCCAGGGGTCTAAATTTCACCAATCTTTGATATCCTAAGATATTATTTATAGAATTGTACCACACATGTAATTCATATAAGTAATTTTACATACAGCAACTTATTGGAAATAAGCAATAAAAATAAGATGCCTTTTTCAAAACATGGAACACACATTTGTCAGCTACTGAGGTAATAAACTTCTCAAATACCTTTTCAATGACATTTTCAAATATTTTTCAATAATGAAAAATCTTCCCTAGATAGCGTAACTTTGCCGTTTGAGATAACTGTAAATGACAAACAGTATTATTACATGCCCATATGTCCTTAGTGGATAATATAAAACACATTGATCAGCTAAGACATCTGCTCTCTAAAAGCAGATATAAAACTACGGTTTCACAATGATCAGGGGAAACATTTTTTGAAATTATCTTCCAATAACCCCACCACAACATCATGCCAAAACGTGACTCAGCACAGGCACAAGGCGCCTGCTGCATAAATCTTCTCAAAATTCTGACACGGCATAGGCGGGCACTCAACAAGTACGTTACTGCCGACCTGCCTGACGTCTACTTCCTTATATTGTCCAAAACGAAAGTTACCATTTGTGCATAGACGAAAACAGGTCTGGTGACACGCACAGGGACAAAGTTCTGGGATTCCCAAACTCTACAGCTACGTGAATCATTTGTTACACAGATATTGCATATTATACTCAGCGTTCTAGAGTGAGAAAAGTCGGTCCCTACTTATCCATTTGACAATTAGTGGGGAGCCCTTGTTTCGAGGCCACCTACTGACAACACCTGGGAAACGGATTGGAAAATGAACGTCTGGGAATTTGCATTATATTTGTGTCTGTAACAGACGTCTTCAGCTGACAGCTTCCGGCGAGCCAGCCCCCTGTATCACCGCTAACCCGAGGGAACGACTCCTCAGCGTCTGGAACAGCAACCGATCGATTTAAAACCTGCGACCGCGCAACGCGCGGCGCGGGGTGGACAGTGGCCCCGGCGGCGGCCCGACCGGAGGGCGCCTCCTCCTCCTTCGCGGGCGGGCCGGGCGGAGGGCCGGCGTGCGGGGTCAGCCCACGGCCGGGCCCCGCGCCCCTCCCCCGCCGGCCTCGGACGCGCGGCCCGGGGCAGCGCCCGCCCCGCGGGGTCCCGGCCGCTCGGCCCCGGGCGCCCCGCCCCCGCTCTGACTCAGCACCGTCTCCCGCAGCGGAAGCGCCGCGCGCGGCCCCGGCTCGCACCCCGCGCCCCGCGGCCCCGGCCCCTCGGCCCGCGCCCCCGCTCACCGCGCCCGCTCTCGCCGCGTCGGTGCCAGGGGGCTCCAGCCTCTCCGGCCTCGGACGCTTCCGGCTTCGCGAGCCGCCGCGGACCACGTGACCGGCGGCCGGCGCGGTGCGGGTGCGCGTGCGCACGCGCCGGCCCGGGTGCGGCGGCCGGGCGTCCGTGGGGAGGGCCGCGAGGCTGGGGGGTGCGGAGGCCGGCCGGCCGCGCCCTCCGCTGGCCCCCGACTCGAGGGCGGAGCCGGGCGTCCGGCGCGGTGAGACGAGGGCCCCGCTTCCCACGGCGGCAAAGCCGACCCCGTCCCCGCAGCCGCGGGCGGGGCGGAGCGCGGGGATGTGCGGAGGGCGACGCTGAACGCGTGGGGACGGACGGGCCAGTGAGCGCAGGTGCGCAGGACGCTGGACACGCCAGGGCCGGCCCCGGCGGATGCCAGGGCCCGGAGGGACGGGTTTGTATCGATGTTGAAGGCCACGTGGGCTGCAGGGGAGCCAGACGATGGCCTCAGAATGCTGACATGAAATCCTGAATTAAGTGCGCTCGCTGAGGTCGCTGTCGCGGAACTGGGGCAGGTGGCAGTATTGGGGAACGACTAAACTCAGGCACTGCACACTCGTGCCGCGAAGATCTCAAGCAGCCGTGCCCCAGGGCGACCCCTGCTGCCCGCCGACGGCGCCGCCGCCCTCTCGACGTGGGGGCCGGAGACCCCTGCCCGTCGAGGACCGGGAGTCCTTCCCGGGAGAGAAGCGAGGACCAGCGATGAGCGGGAACCGCGGTGGAGTGGAGGGCAGAGGCTGTCGAACGGAACAGACCTGGGGTGCAGTCCCGGCTCTCCCTGCCAAATGCTCACTCCAAGCAGGGTTGTCTTCTTTACCTCTCTAAGCCTGTTGTATTATACGCACAATGGAGATAAAAGCCCGCTGTAATACGTTGTTACAAAGGAAGTTACTTTATTTGACTTTTAAACAATGTTTAAGTGATGGAATCACTTTTAACAAAAAATCTATTCACCGCTTATAATTCCAACCAGTTTCAGTTCTCCCCTTTCTAATACCAAGACGACGACCTGTCAAAGCTCCTTACAACAGCGAAACCCGCAGCTCCGCTGTATGGGAGAAAACGTGCTAGCTGAGCCGAAGGCCTCGATTTACATGTTCACCACATAAGTGATGCACACTGAAATGCCAAGTATTTTTTTAAGTCAGGACGTTTGTGAACCAATTAATGTTAGCATTTAAGATTTAAATAAACTGTTAGGCACAGAACTAAGCCAGGCATCACAAATCCCTTGTGGTTCCATAGTCAAGTCACACAAATCCCTAAGTTTTTTGCCTCAATGATCTTACCTGTTAACCAGAGAGGTTCACCCTTGAGACAATTACTTGGGTGCTTGCTTTTGGAAACTAAGTACCATACAGATAAGGTAATTCATGATGGAACAGAGTTCCCTAACTGCTGTGGTCCTCCCTAAGTGCTCTGGCAACTTCAGGGAATGAAGATGGGAACTATTATACATGATTATATAACATGAAGTTTCATTTCTATTACCCAATTTCCATTTCCTGCTTTCTCTTAGCTCTGAGCATGTGAATCTTCTGAATGGCTTTAAAAAGCCAGGGAAAAAGGTGTCACCTTTACATACAGGGAATTAATAGTACACAGCAACCATAGCTAGTATCAAGCCTTCATGTACAGGTACTGTAATAAGCTCTTTTCATGTTTAACTTACTGAATTCTTAGTTATGAGGTAGCTCATAAACATGGGGGACACCATTATTTCCCCCCACTTTACAGATGTGAAAACTGGAACAGGGAGAAGTTATTTAACTTCTAAAACCAATTATTGGCAGAAGTGTTATTTGAACCTACTTAATCTGGATGCAGAGCCTGTCTAAACTCTTAACCACTATGCTATGTAACTCATTAGTATACTTTGAACAATTAGTACTACAGCAACAGATGCAGTTAGCTCCCCTATAGGACAGGGGGACTTAGAGAAACGCTCAGCTTTCACTCACCTATTTTTTTTTTTTTTTGAGGAAGATTGGCCCTGAGCTAACATCTGTTGCCAATCTTCCTCCTTTTTTGCTTTTTTTCTCCCCAAAGCCCCAGCAGATAGTTGTATGTCATAGTTGTGCATCCTCTAGCTGTTCTACGTGGGATGCCACCTCAGCATGGCTTGATGAGTGGTGCGTAGGTCCACGCCCAGGATCCAAACCGGTGAACCCTGGGCCGCTGAAGCGGAGTGCACGAACTTAACCACTATGCCACCAGGCCGGCCCCTCACTTACCTATTTTTAAAAACATTTTTGTTAAATATACATTCCACTGATCTCTTTTTACAATTAACTGTCAACTTAACTTAGTATGCACCTTTATTCTGTGAATAAAGGAAAATGTTTAAAATCTCTCCTGGAATTAACCCCAGGAAAAGATTTATATGCACAATTTAGAATACAATTCTAGGGAGTTTTATACACCACTGAAGCCCATCCATGAAACCCCTAGGGACCACATGGGCCAAAGGTTAACAAAATACCCAACCCTCCCCTAAAATCTTGGGCTTTTAGAATTTAAACTTAAATGACTGTAGTAATTCTGCTGCTCAGTTTTGTCCCTCCTGTTTTAATTTGCCAATACTACTACTGATATTATTATTTTTCCTCTTGCTTTCTTGCATAGTCATGATTAAAAATGGGGGAAGTCAGAGGAAGGTACTTGCAGTAATGAAATGGGCAGCTACTACTTACAAGCATCATAAACACATAGGTACATTGTGCCCTAAGTAAATCCAATAAGAGTTAGTAAAAAACCTGAATTTTTAATTCTACTGACAGATTCACACAGGCTTTTTCTAGTGCATTTTTAAAAGATTCTATTTAACAGAACTAAGTTGCATGTAAACTTTTAGGAGCATAATTAAATAAATCATCCATATACTTATATATACAATCCTTTAAATGGGAAATCAGGAAGAGGTAAGATGAGAAAATAAGGCTCAAGTATTTATAATAATTCCAAAACAGACTTGGTACATTTCACTACGTAAAATTTATTTTTTTAATAAAAAACGTATAACACCGGCACCTACTCTTAATCAGTTAATTTATGAAACTCTCTTTTGTAGAATACACATTGGCATTGTAACAGTTTAAGGAAATGTAATGGCTATCTACAAAAAATTAGTTTTGATTTGTTTTTTTCCCCCCATACTTTATGAATCTGCACAGATAAAAGAAAATTAAATTTTCAAACATTTTATATTCAGCAATTAAAAAAAAGGTACACTGGTTTCCTACTATGGTCTTTATAAAGGACTTAAAGTTTCAAGTAAATGAAAAAAAGGTACTAGGATAACTCTGCTGTATCTTTTAACAGCATTTTTAATATAGAACAATTTGAACCGCATACAAGCAACTTCTCTTGTTGTCACATACCTGTATTTAGGGAAAAATATACCCACTGTACAGAAAAATCCCAATACATATACTGCAATAAGCTCAAAGCAATGTTAAAGACCAGTGTGAATGGCACACAAAAACTGCTTCTTTATCAGTTATTAACTGGAATTCCTGATATGAAGTAGGCACAGGGAGACCCAGTCCTCAGGGCTTTGCTCTCTGGAAGAACACCTGTAAATAGAGTATTAGTACAATTAGTACTGATGTCAGAAGACACCACCTTCCCCCTGAAGAATGGCTCCAAGTTACTGAGTGCTAGTCACTCTTTTGTAAAATAAAAGACATTTAACACATACTTCATAAATCCACACACAATACAAATTAAGAACCTTCTCTTCTAGACAATTCGATAAATTCTAGAGATAATTTATGTTGACATCACTCAGCTGGGGAACTAGTGAAAATATGGTGTTATCTCTAATAATATGAGATTCAGGTGGTCAGAGGAAAACATGCTTTGAAATCTTTTTTGCTGACTGGCACTACTGTCAAAGTTAATGCTGGGAATTAAATTTTCAGCAGGAAACAAGTCAAAGCTAAACACAGCAGTTGTTATCCCTTAAGGAATTTATTTATTTGATTATAAAAATATACTTCCAGTTCAACATTTGAGACCATGAACGAGTAGGCTTGACGCTGGCCCACTGGCCCAATATCACATACCACCTTCCACAGTCAGCTACTGTTCAGTGAGCACTAGAAGAATAAGTGGTGGGCAGCAAGCACATTAAGGACAAGGCTGTGTTCATCATCGTATCCCTAACACCTAGTAGGTTGGACATTCATTTAACAAATCATCTATGAGTAAGTGGAGAGAAAAGAATGATCACTCTGTGAGCCTAGGAAAGCCTTACAAGGAGGCCATCCATGCTTGAGCTAAGCATAGAAAAATGGATAGAATTCATAAAGGAGGGGGACTGCTCATAAGGCAAAGTTTTGAACAATAGCAAGAACAGCAGTGACTGTTCCTGTAAGAGAAACCAGGAAGGTAGTCTGAGACCAAAGTATGGGAAAAAACCCAACAAACCTGCATGCCAAATTAAGAAACATGAACTCGTTTTTAGTCAACAATAGGTTTATGAAGATCATGAGGAAGGAGAATGAATTTCAGAGGACTACTGGATGTTTGCAAGCAGATCAGCTTGGACAGAACCAGCGAAGGGAGATCAGAGTGAGACAACATAAGCCTACACCAGGGAAATGGCAGGAGAGACAGAACGGGAGAGGGAGGGGAGACTCAGCAGGATCTAAGGGTCAATAGCTGGGGGGAGGTGGGTGTGCAGGGGGGTACAAAAGAAGGAACTTCATTTTTTCCAAAAAGAAGAATGTTGCCACTGGAGAGAAGCTGGGCTGGGGAGGAAGAAGACTTTTTAATAAACGCTGTTTGGAGCCCAAGCCTGCTACAGTGTACTAGATCTGCTGTTACAGATAGCTCTAACACAGAGTTACAATTTTTTGAGTCCTTTAATCCAATTTGATTGATCAGTAATTGAACAGATGTTACCTCCATAGGCACTTAGCTTTTATGGGGAAATAGGAGTGGGAAGGGTTCCCAATGATAAAGAGTAACTCTCAATATTCTTCTCACAAATTCGTTTGTCAGTTTAAGCTGATAAAATATTACTTGGGAAAAAACTGACAAAGAAAGATGTTAGAACCCTAGTCAAAGGCTGGCATACTTATTCACTCAGCAAAGCCCCTGGACTTATAAATTCTATTGAATTCCTTGGGCAAAAGAACCAGGTAGCGATTCATTAAGTCACCTGCTACTCAGAAATTCAGCATAGTGCTTTGCCCTCAAATTTGTTGAACGAATGTAATAAATCAAAATAAAGAACAGTTCCTCATCCTGTCACACTATAATTTTATTTCCAGAACACAAGCTCCTCATGGGCAGGGCAAGTCCCTCCTGCTGTATTTGAGCAGTTGGCGCAGTACCTGTTCCATCACAAGCAGCACATGGTGTGTCGGATGACTCACTACCTAGGGGAGGGCAAGGAGTTGTCTCATGGACGCTCTGTAAAGGTGAATACCAAATAAATATTTGGTACTTCTTGCCAACTTGGAGGTTTTTTTTTTTTAATTTAATTCAGTGATTTTTATGAATGTAAAAGAGCCTTAATGGCCAAATCTGAGGATTCCACTTTTTGTTCGTTTTACAATTCCAAAGCTTCAAGGTAGGATACAGCCAAGTAACTCATACTTCTGTTTTTATATTTTTAGCTCCTTCCTTTCAACTCACCATGGGCAAGTGTTTTTAAACATTACTTGTTGCCCCATTCCTCCAGTTCCTATTTAATTACATCACAAAACTGTAAAAGAAAGCGGGCATTTTCCTACCAGTTATGTGCCCAGACACACATTCAGTGTGCTGACCTAACTTGATGATCCTTTGTAGCTGCTCAGTTGAGAGGGGCTTCCCAGAGACTCTGAAGTATAACATCCACAACTGCAGGTTCTTCAAGCAGGTTTTAGAGCAAAGAGATCCCCAAATAAGTAATAATTGGTCAAACTACAGTATGACACAGTATCCTGTAATATGTATTCTCTCCCGGCTCTGAAACATTACCTAATTGTATGAAGATATGTAAGTTTTTCAAATACCTACCTTTAAGTAGTTCTTAAAAACTTTAGCATCAGGCTGCTGAAGCGCTTGACAAAACTCCTGGGGGGCCAGGAGGGGAGGAGAGAGAGAAGAAAATGAATCCATGTGTATTAAATTCATCATAATTCAAATCCACAGTACAGACACTCCCTAACTTACAACGATTCGACTGAGATTTTTTGACTTTACAATGGTTCAAAAGCAACATGAATTCAGTAGAAACCATACTTTGAATTTTGAATTATGATCTTTTCCCGGGCTAGTGAAATGCAGAATGATGCTCTTGCGACGCTGGGCAGCAGCAGCGAGCCACAGCTCCCAGGCAGCCCCGCTATCACGAGGGTGAACACCCAACACACTGAGAGCCATTTGGTACCTAGATAACCATTCTGGTTTTCCCTTTCAGTAAAGTATTCAATTATATGAGATAGTCAACAATTTATTACATAATAGGCTTTGTGTCAGATGATTTTGCTCAACTGTAAGTGTTCTTAGCACACTGAAGGTTGGCTAGGCTAAGCTATGATATTTGATAGGTTAGATGTATTAAATGCATTTTTGACTTACGACATTTTCAGCTTAACAATGGGTTTATCCAGATGTAACCCACTGCAAGTCGAGGAAGATCTGTATTCTTTTTAAATTATGATAAACATAAAACTGACCATCTTCACCATTTTTACATATACAGTATAGCAGTGTTAACTATATGCACACTTGTGCAACAGATCTCTAGAATTTTTTCACCTTACAAAATTGAAACTCTACACCCACTGAACACCTCCCCCATTCCCCTTCCCTTAGCCCCTGGCCACCACCATTCTACTTTCTGTTTCTAGGAGTCTGACTAATTTAGATACTTCATGTAAGTGAAATCATGCAGTATTTGTCCTTTTGTAACTGGCTTATTTCATTTAGCATAATGTCCTCAAGGTTCATCCATGTTGTAACCTATGACATGATTTCCTTTTTTAAGGCTGAATAATATTCTACTGTATGTATACACAGTAGGGAAGTCCCCTCTTATCCCAAAACCCCCAGTGATGCCTGAAATCGTGGATAGGACCGAATCCCATATATACTATGTTCTTTTCACTTAAAGGAAGCACTTTATGGCCTCTCTTTGGCATATGTGAATTGCCAGAATCACGACTCTTGCACTTTGGGGCCGTTATTTTATTAAGTAAAATGAAGGTTCCCTGAACACAATCACTGTGATACCGCTACAGCCGATCTGATGACTGAGAGGGCTACTAAGTGACTAACGGGTGGGTAGTGTATACAGGTCAAATCTGTTGGACAAAGGGATGATTCACATCCCAGGCAGGACGGCGAGAGATTTCATCACGCTACTCAGAACAGTGCACAATTTAAAACTTATGAATTGTTTCTAGAATTTTCCATTTAATATTTTTGGACTGCAGTTCACTGAGTGTAACTGAAACTGTGGAAAGTGAAACTACAGGTAAGGGGAGTATTGTACCACATTTTATTCATCTCTTCATCCATCAATGGACATTTAGGTTGCTTCAAATCTATAATATTCATATTATAACTTACCAAAATTAACCTGAACACTTCCTCACCAGAAAAGGTTATATGGCATTTTCAAATCTAATACTTGTCAGACAGGCTGCTTTCACTTTTTTTTTTTTTTGCTGAGGAAGATTCACCCTAATCTAACATCTGCTGCCAATCTTCCTCTTTTTATATGTGAGCCACCACCACAGCATGGCCACTGACAGACAAGTGGTGTAGGTCTGAACCTGGGCTGCCAAAGCAGAGCACACCAAACTTAACCACTAGGCCACTGGGGCTGGCCCAGGCTGCTTTCACGTTTGAGAACAGGGCTTTCCTGGACAAGGCTGACTCACACCTGAGAAGGGCAAGTGGGACATAAACTACATTGCTGTGGCTGTTCTCCCTAGTATGAGGGTACTAAGCAAACTCAGACCAAAAGAAAAAGAGAAAATTCTCTTCAATAGAATTCTGCAAAAAGCGTTATCAGAAGGCATATGAAAAAGGAAAAACTGGCATCTTTATTTTTTATAATCAAATCATTAGGTAGAAGTATAATAATTTTGCCTCATTTAGCAGTCTGGGAGAATATTAGCTATTCAGAAATCAAACTGTGTATTTCTTTCTCTTTTTTTGGCTGGGAAAGATTCACCCTGAGCTAACAACTGTTGCCAATCTTCCTCTCTTTTTTCTCCCCAAAGCCCCAGTACACAGTTGTACATTTTAGTTGTAAGTCCTTCCAGTTCTTCTATGTGAGCAGCCACCACAGCATGGCCACTGACAGATGAGCAGTGTGGTTCTGTGCCCAGGGACTAAACCCGGGCCACCGAAGCGGAGCTCACCAAACTTTAGCCACTAGGCCATCAGGGCTGGCTCACTGTATTCCTATTTTTGATGGGCAGTAAGATCAAATGAGTAATTAGTAACTTACTGTTCTCATAAAATACTAGTTTACTTATGTTATTACTTTACTTGTATGACAAGTTTACTTATGATAACTGAGAAAATTCATTAATATTTCTAAAGTTAAAGATTAGGTATGTCATGAAATAGATCATAAATTCATTAAAAATGAGTTTTAGGGGCCGCCCGGTGGCGCAGCGGTTTAGTCTGTGCTTGGCAGCCCGGGGTTCGCAAGTTCGGATCCCAGGCGCCCGCCGACGCACTGCTCGTCAGCCATGCCGTGGCAGCGTCCCATATAAAGTGGAGGAAGATGGGCACGGATGTTAGCCCAGGGCCAGTCTTCCTCAGCAAAAAGAGGAGGATTAGCAACGGATGTTAGCTCAGGGCTGGTCTTCCTCACAAAAAAAAAAAAAAAAAAATGAGTTTTATGATTACTCTTACATGAGATCTATCCTATTTTTCACTCAAATTTTTCAATGCCTCTTATACAACATCATCATAAAACACTGTTGATGAAGAAACAATTCTTAGAATCTACACAAGAGATTCTAACTCTAGTTTTAATTAAAACTTTGATACCTCATTAGATCTATGTGCTATTGGACAAGAAGTCTGGATAACTACATGCCAAGAAAATAACTGAATGCCACTATACAGATGACTGGGTAGTAACAGTGCAAAAGTGTAACACAGCTTTCTAGTCACTGAAAAGCTTGGCACATGTGAAATGAACAATCTGACACAAACCTTCCACACAGAAGCTCATGTGCCCCGGTCCCCTTTGGCAATCGGGGGGCTGGGGGCACCTATTGGATTGCTTTTAGAATGTTTTTTAAAATGCATTTATTAATACATAGGATTACAAAGAAAACTAATTATAATGGATTATGGTTATCAAAGACATTTTTGATATGTAGAATAATAAGACAGATAACGAGGTCTAGTGGCATATCATAATAGCTCATAATTTCAAAATACTTATGAGTATAAACAATATTTTGAGATCTCTGGAACAACGAATGTGATATGAAAATATCTGTGATTTCTATTGATGACAAAGTCACAGGCAATACGAATACCACTGTGATTTGTCACCTACACAATGGTAGGAAATCAAATTTCTGTTAAAGTCTAATGAAAATAAAAACACAATTTTTTCCCATTCAATTCCACAGTTGCCCTGAAGTCTGGACCCTTGTTATCCTAGACATAGTAAAACATCAAGTTGAATGCAGTTTGGCGTTCTTCAATCAAGTTTAGATTGAACTACATAGTCATATTTCTTTAATTAAATTAAGAGGAAAATATACTCGGACAGCTCTTACCTGAATTATCTCTGGAGCTACTTGCAAGGAAGGCAGGTATTCTTGTTGAAGATACTGAACACATTCTGGGCCCTGAAAATTAAAAGATAATTATAACTAAATTATTTTCTTCCTTGACATTAGTAATGCTTAAACACAAACTGGAACAACATAGGTACAGTTGAAACACAGTATGGTATTGTGATTAAGAACACAGACTCTGGAGCCAGACTGCTCTGGTTTGAAGCCTGGCTCTGGCAAATTTCTGATAACTTGGGCAAGTTACTGAACCTCTGTGAGCCTCATCTGAAAAATGGAGTTATTGTGAGGACTGGATGAGTTAAGAAACGTAAGGCTTTTAGAATAGCACTTAGCATTCACTACTTAGTGTTATGTGGTGCTAAAGAGGAAACAATCTTCCTCAAAATGCAGGAGGTCACAAAGCCAGAGCCTTCCATGCACCGAAGGAGACAGCAAGGAGGCGCTCCTGTTCAGTCCACCACTGGGTGGACTAAGGGTGTCTGCAGGAAGGGAAGCCTCTGGGCAGTGCCAGCATCATGACCATCTTTAGAAACTAAAGTCCCAGCAAGAAATATGAAAATGATAGGTTAGGAAATAATAGCAATAAAAGTACACCTCCCTTTTCCTGTTCAACAAACTAGGGGACAGGAATTTTGTAGCCAGGTGAGGAAACCAAGGCCCAGAAAGATAAGAGTGATTTGCACAGTCTGCTGTTGACAAAATCCATGTAAAAAGCAGACTCCTAAAAACCACTGCTCTTCGCTGCATCTTCTAGTGCTTCTAGATGCTAAAAACTATAATAGTTTTCTGGGAGTTTTTTTGGGTAAAGTTGGTGGAGGGAAAGGAGAAGAATTCCACAAACTAACCTCTAACCCCCACCCCTTCTGAGCAGCTATAAAGGAACTTAGGATACAATTTGAAAATGGTTTTCCTATAGCAATGTGTTTCTGAGAGGGTGGCCTCAAGCAAATGTAAAA
Organism: Tapirus indicus; assembly: GCA_031878705.1. Taxonomy (NCBI): domain Eukaryota; kingdom Metazoa; phylum Chordata; class Mammalia; order Perissodactyla; family Tapiridae; genus Tapirus; species Tapirus indicus. The sequence goes on along the minus strand of CM062918.1, from coordinate 149,216,178 downwards.
AATCTAATACTTCAAAAAAAAAAAAAAAAGCTAATTTCACTTTCAAACTTGAATCTGACTTAAAGGCTTTAATATGTTGCTGACTCCAACCTGGCCCCACTGAGAGTTAACAATTATCAAAATGAAATCAATCCGTATCTCCTCCTCAGTGTACTTCCCTACAAGAACACCTGCATTTCCTGTTTAATGTTACTGCTCCTGAATCACAGGATTTCTTTGTTTCCCCCTTTACCGTGACTCCTGGCCCTCTAACCCAATGGATCTAGGTCACAGTTTCATGACCCTTCAAAGGAAACCTGCTCCTCATTGTGGGGAGGTAACATTCATTGTTTGTCAGAGTTTCTCACATCCTTTCTACCTTGTTATTTAGTCCAGTCTCCCTACACTTAACTGACTATGCACTGCCCATCACCTCATATAACCCCACTGTTATCACTTAAAACTGGAGTCTAGTTTTCTTTAAATCAGGAAAAGTAAACTTGTACCTCAAGAGGAAGTCAGTCAAGTGAATAAATGAGAAAATAGAACAATGAAACAAAACATTTTCAAACATAATATTCTGTCTGATTCAGTTCTGTGTATGTCTAAGTGAGGGCTTCTAAGGACAAGACAAATATTTCTGAACTATAAATACTGTTCTCACTGTTTCTTGTCGTTCCTCAGCCTCGACTCTCTAGCATCCAACGTCAACCAATCTCCTCTTGTGACTCTCTTCCCTTAGCTTTCATATCTTCTGTTCTACTTGTAGCTTTCTCTTGACTCTTGCTTTAGCCATGGTTCCTTCTGTCCTGGTCTCAAAAGTCTCATTCATTCCTGCCTCTTCACCTTGACCAACTACACACTGAGAACTCCAAAATCATTATTTGGTGCTAACTGCTTCAGATTCATATTCCAAACTGCTCTCTGAACAGTTTTTCCCTCTAGCTATCCTAAATTACAAGCCTGCTGCCGACGGCCTTCCCAACTTTTCCCAAAAAACACACCTAGTTCCATTTTAGTTTTTGGCTATTACTTTTGCCTCTATACTTTAGCTAAACAGGATGACACTATTTTCTACCAAATCTATAATGCAACACCTGACCTGTCTTCATATACCCGCTCAACTTTTCCCACCAGGCCAGCTCCTTCTCTCGTCAGTCCAATAAATCTACATTTAAGGTCTATTCAAATAAAAAAGAAAAAAATCACCTCTTTCTTATGGTTTTCTTAGATTGACATCATAGGCCAAACTGCTCGTTCATCTTTAGTCCCATATTACGTTTAATACAGATGGATTAATTTGATATATCTCTATTAAAATACTTACTTAACCCATCCCATTGAGTTGTTTATGACTAGTGTCCCCTGATTCTAAGCTCTACAAATACTGGGGGACTTTTTATTCATCTTTATACCACTCCCCTGCTGCCCCCACAGCCACGAAACACATCCCCCCGACCCTAGCACAAAGCAGGCATAGAGAAAATGTGGCTGAATTGACAACCCTTCAAATCTCTCTCAGAAACAAAACCTCAAGTTCAAATGAGGGAGTGGGCTGACTGGAGACTGATGACTAAGAGCCCCTGCTTTTTTTAGGGGGTGAGGGGAGCTGACTGCAGCTACGTGGGAATGCCAGTCTTGAGTCAGCATCCTGGCTTTGAGGGAAGTTGGAGATAAGAATTTCTGTTAAAAAAGGTACCTGATTTTTAAATGTTGGCAATCAAGTCAACTTATTTAAAAATACTGTAAAGGCAAACAACATACCAGCTAGATTCAGCCCCAAATCACTTATGATTAAACTGACAAGGAGAATAGAACATTCAAAAGCAGTGATGTGCTCTAACTACTCGTAATACTAAGAAGTTGCACAAATCTGACTGTGAAGAGTCTACTAGATCGTGAAATCTAGAATGTGAAATTCTGGTTAAGATTTTTCACATTCTTTATTAAACCAAAACATACATACATTTTAACCTTCTTGTCACCGAAGACATGAAGGACAATAATGGATACCGCTACTTTCATTCAACCCCTCTCTCATATCCAAAAAAGTCAGAACTGAAGTTAATTAACTTTTATAGAAGATACAGCTTTCAAGAACAAGACGAGTCAAACACAATTAAAACCATAATGAATGAGAGATGAAGATGATGGGGCCGGAGTCTGAAGCTCACCCGTTTGAGATGAATTGTTTTCAGCGTCACTGCACACTCGGATAGAGCCTGAGAAAAACAAGTTTAATTTTTAATAGTCAGTTCTCAGTTACTGATCCAACTTCTCTCTTTATTTCCCTGGCCACTGCTCTTTAACATTTACCTCCAAAGAAAAGATGGAGGAGGGAAAGGTAACACGCAGATGAAATAAGTGGGGTGGACAGAAAATGGAAAAAAAGACAAAAGTACAAAAATGCTGTCTCAATGCAGTAAATTATAATTGTGAAATCTAGCTTTTACTAGGTTATGGGGAAGAGAGTAAAGGGCAGCTGCTTGACATTCAGTGTTTGGAAGATGAGATTTGGGGAAACTTTTGTACGAGGAAGAGAAAGTTACTCTTAATGCTTAGAAGAAAACCAATAAGCACAAGTTTTAGAATAAAAGTAGTAACAGGAAACTAATAACTCAGTTGAGCTCTAAAAAATGTATTATGTACACTTTCATGGTCCCAAAAAAGAGTCTTGGCTGAAAAGCTGGATTTAAATATTCAACTTGAGCATCAGGATTCAAGAATCCACAAAAGGTCCAGAAAATAATAGCCTTTTAAAAATGAATCCTAATTTGAAATTATTGAATGAAAAAAAGAGGCAATGAAACCTAATATAATCAGCCTGGCATTCAAGAAGAAATTGTGAGTTAGAACACACAAGATCTACACAAGGTAAACAAAGACTCCCAGGTGCTTACCAATACTGTTTGTGCATCTGCCAGGTCAAAGGTTTGTTTTAAAGGTGCTAGGAAACATGCGGGGACAATGTGCTTATAAACAAAATCAGCAAATCCCACCGGTCCATCTTTACCTCCTGTCAAGAGAATTCAAATTTTCATCTAGTATAAGAAAAGTCAATTAATTCTTCACTGGGGAATGATGATTCCCCTGCTCTTGTCCATGTTAGGCCCAGGGTCCCATTTCATCTCTAAGAGTCTTAGAAAACAGGCTAGGGGATGAAGTTTAAAAAAAAAAAATCACCTTACCCCAGAGTTCTACCAGCTTGGAGAGGATGATAAAGCACGTCTTCTGTGCAATTGGATCTGGATATTCGACGGCTCCTTGAATGACAGTCACCAGTACTCGCTCCACATTCTCGGCACCTGGAGAGAAAACAAACTTGAGTTCAATTTCAAAAAGAACTAGAAAGGCAACCTGAAGCTCTCACTTCGCATACAGTAACAAGACAAAAGCATTTACAGAGCTGATAAGATCCCTCAACTTTTATTAACTCAGCACCTAAATTTTAAGCATAAAACTTTGAAAACTCACTATTCCCTTGTTATCTTGCCTCCTGGATTTCCTATACAGCAAAATTCATTATGTTGATCTATACAGTCCCATTTATTTTTCATTTCAAAACGGCAAGTTGGAGGGGTCGCCCGGTGGCACAGCAGTTTAGTCCGCGCTTGGCAGCCCAGGGTTCACAGGTTCGGATCCCGGGCGCCCGCCGACGCACTGCCTGTCAGCCAAGCTGTGGCGGCGTCTCATATAAAGTAGAGGAAGATGGGCACGATGTTAGCCCAGGGCCAGTCTTCCTCAGCAAAAAGAGGAGGATTAGCAACAGATGTTAGCTCAGGGCTGGTCTTCCTCACACACAAATAAATAAATAAATAAAAAATAAAGAATGCTGCCTTAGGAAAAGGTGAACTGAATACAAATTAACTTCAAGGTTTTCCAGGTGAATGTGATTCCCACCCTGATGACAATCAACTGTCTTCCTAGGGACCAACGCACAACCACTTCAGAAGTTCAGTGTTCACTTCAACTAGCCCTTGCTCACTCAGATATGTAACCACGACAAGGACTTCAGCAGACAACTCAGGCACTGCTTTCATCCCGACCTTGATTTGCTATGACTTCGCTCATTCCACTGCCTGTGACTGTCTGCAGGAAAGCAAAGTAACTCCTCCGCAACATCTGCTTCTCTAAAGCGGCAGACTGGTCGTTTTCTTCCGCTGGTCGGAGCAGCACTTCAAAAATTGCATGAAGCAGAGGCATGAACATTTGTTGTAAAAACGGGGATACCTGTACCTGAAGATAGGAAACAACTATTACTACTTCAGAAATAAGTAAGAAAATTATTAATATGAAACTTAGAAAAAACATGTTTTACATAAAACCTTTCCCCAGTGTTTCTATTTAGGATATATATTTACGTAATTTAGTTAGCAAATATCAATGCTAAAACAAAATCTACATAGCATAAACATTATTGAAAGCCTCAAGATTAAATTGAACCCATTTCCTACAGTTCAGGATTCAGGTTAAAATAACAGGGAGTCAGGGGCCAGCCCAGTGGCGCAGCAGTTTAGTTCGCGCTTGGCAGCCCAGGGTTCACAGGTTCGGATCCCGGGCGCCCGCCGACGCACTGCCTGTCAGCCATGCTGTGACGGCGTCCCATATAAAGTAGAGGAAGATGGGCACAGATGTTAGCCCAGGGCCAGTTTTCCTCAGCAAAAAGAGGAGGATTAGCAACGGATGTTAGCTCAGGGCTGGTCTTCCTCACACACACAAAAAATAACCGGGAGTCAGACATATTTCACAATCAAATACTCTCATGGATTATTTTCAAATTTAAATTTTCAAGAAATAAATTCTATTGCTAAATTATAAATGAATTTATATGATTGAGCTCTCAGACTTTACACACCCTTGGGCAAATTTGTTAACTTTTCTGTGTCTCAATTTCTTCATCTATAAATTATAATACCTATCTCCTAAGGTTATTACAGGGATCAAATAAATTAATGTACAAGAACATGCTTACAACAGATTTTGAGTACAGAAAGTACTATGCAAGTGTTAGCCATTTTTATTAGCCAGCTTATACTTGGCTTAAATTTCCTTGTATATAAAATTGACTTTAGTACATTGAATTACTTGTAAATTCCTGCTTGGGCACCCAAATTACAATGCTTTTTATTTTACCTCTTTAGATGTTTAGTACTCAATGCTGTTTTATTTGCTTTTCTAAAACACCAGACCAACAGTTTTCCTCTGCTGCACAGAACGGGTAAGGTCTGTTTTTATTAAAATGTCTATGTGTCAGGCAGTTGCAGACTTTGGGGATGATAAAAACACATACGATCCACGCCCTCAAGTACCTCATATTTTAAAAATGCCAATGCGCAAATGCCAAAATATATCTAACGATAAATGCATCTAATCTTTAAGTCAGGAGGTTCTCTGCGCTCTGAAGGCTTGTGGTACCTTAAACTTGGCTGTAATCTGGTTGATAAGAGGAATGAACTCCTGCAGGTCTTTTGCTTCACAATCTTTGAGCATGTGTTCTGAGGCAGATGGGATGAATGGAAGAACTTCCTCCTCTAGGCAAATAATCATGCGGTGAAGGAAAGTGCGAACTCCACTTCTGAGAAGATCCTTTTGTAAGGGACAACTGAGGGCTGGCAAGAAGGTCTGCAAACAGTCCAGATAAACTTCGGAACAGCCACACTGTTTCACAGTCTGCTTGTTGCTGAAAGCTTTGCTGGTTCGACTATATAGGCAAATCAGGTAACTAGTTTTAAGTTTATTCTTTATAAGTTTTACGGAGTAATCAAAAACAATGCACAACAAATTACAAAACTGACGAAATGAAGCCAGTTCTTTATTTTCCACGTCACAATTACATCCATCTTTAGCTGATATGGTTATCTATAAACTATTGCTTTCAGTTACCATTCCAGAAAGGGCTCAAATTAAATGAAATGAATGAGATGTGGTTAATACAATCCCTCCATGTGAGTCCACCTTAATGTTTTACTAAAATCCTGACAGAGTATGCAGAAAAGAGAAAAAAAAAATCTACTTACTATGACTAGGCTGTGCTAGACGATCTGCAAACTACCTATTTAAATTTCGAATCAAGTTATTTATACAACCTCTAATATTAGCTTTTGCACTGAAGTCTTCTGTAGAGTCATTTCTCTAGATAGCTTCTAATTAGCAATCGCTACATTATTTCACGCTGTTATTGTTTGCCAATAAAAAGTATGGGGAGAGATAGAAAAATAGCAGCGTGGGTGGTTTCAGGACACAACGCAACAGGTAAAAAGAAGCCTTAGGACCTTCCCTTTAAGGTACCAAGACAGATCCGAGATGTCCCAACATGTCATTGGTATATAAACACTTTAGCTAATCCCCCTAAATACACGATCAGTTTATAACAAAGAAGTCAGAGGAGTTAAGGTTTTAGATAGCTGTCAAGCCAGAAATGCAGAATGTTATGTGATCTACTTCTTCAGCTAAATATTCTAATTCACTGAATTTAGAAAAGGAAGGTCTAGATAATTCTCTGGACAATCCAGTTTTGGAAACATGGATATGTGTGCCCAATTCTAAAAGATCCAAGTAAACGGTTCTGTGTGTGTAGAGACGATCACCTTACAGTTTTAGCTGCAATCACACTCACCTGGCAAATCCAACAGCATGGTTGAGACAGTCTGCTAGAGATGCTTGCCTTTCTTCATCCTGTGCCAGCATCAGTTTTTCTAACAGAATTTTAAACTTCTCCATGAGCGGAGTCAACAGATTCCTCATTAACGCCTGCTTCCGCTCTGCTGGGTATTCACTGTTAACAACCAGCACTCCAGCCGCCTCATAAATAAATAGCTGATCATCGCTGCTCAGAAGAGACTGGTAACCGTTCTCCTAAAAGAAATTCAGTCTCATTGTAGATTTTCTTTGTTCTGTTCTTCTCATTTATGCAGAGTAAGTGCGAGAGGGACAGGAGGTATAGTCTATCACATCAACTCATTATTAAAAGTAGGTCGAGTACTTACAAAAAAAATTTTCTCCCAGGACCATATAATGGAAAGAAAACTGAATTAGAAGTCAAAAGATCATGGGTCTAATTCTACCCCTGACAAGACTTTGCAAATGGTCATACAAGATAATTATTAGTTAATCTTCTAACTTGTTTTCTTTTGTAAAACTCTTATTTGTAAGATTACGAGGCTAAAAATGAGGTGTACAAAGGTGCTTTGAGTGTTAGTACAAAGGCCACACAGTTAATATTTTAAAGAGTATTTAAGAGTTGAATAACAACAAAACCACACAACACACACACACACACACCAGTTGTTACTTTAGAACATCTGAAAAAACTGCAAATGAAAACAACAGATCTCATTCAAGCACAAGCAAACATCCCATATACTGGTCAATTTTTATTAATGTGTTTTGCTATTTTTTACATTTATGCAGTCAGAGAGGCCAAGAGGAGGGGGGAAAATATCAAAAGCCCCTCTAGGTCCAACACTAATGTTCCCTGTTAAGAAATTATATATACAGTGTTATAACCAATTATGATCTCAATAAAATAATTGGAAAAAAAAGAAATTATATAAAAACCTGGTCTTAAAACAGATAAATTACATGGTAGTTTTATTATAAAAGAATTCCTCGTCTCTTAAAAGAGAAATGTCCCTATTTAGAAGTAACCACCAGGACTAATTAAGTACCACCAGGACTAATCCCTGTTCTAGGAGTCGAGAACACAAAGATAAAGCAGCTGTATAAACATAAGGTACAAAAAAAATAGGTCCTCACAACCCTACTGAGCAGTCAACATTTGGTAAAAGCAATGTGAACCGAGTCTTTTCATATACTGAAAACGATTTCAGGTTTAGTACAAGTCCTTGTTTATATGTACTGTATGAAAAACATGGAAAATCCCCAACATCACTAAGATAATATGGCTAAATACAGCTTTTTGAATGCCGAAGTCTTATGGATCAATGTGAACTGCCAAGGAAAACTGGCATAATTGGGTGAAATACTTATTAATGTGTAGGTTTCTAGAACATGTAGGCAAAGGTAATTTAACCATATAATTCACTAGTAACCTTTCATGCAGTGAAATTACAAAACCTTTGCACCTGAAATACTGACATTTACTTAAAAGAACAAAAGTATTATTATTTTGTGTGTGTATGTGTGAGAGGAAGATTAGCTCTTAGCTAACATCCACTGCCAATCCCCGTTTTTGCTGAGGAAGACTGGCCCTGAGCTAACATCTGTGCCCACCTTCCTCTACTTTATATGGGACGCCGCCACAGCATGGCTTGACAAGCGGTGTGTCGATCTGCACCTGGGATCCGAAACTGCAAACCCCGGGCCACTGCAGCAGAGTGTGTGAACTTAACCACTACACCACTGGGCTGGACCCAAAAGAACAAAAGTATTATTTTATATTTAATACTTTTCCAGTGGCAGCTCCAGTAATAACTTATCAAAATGAAAAAAAATTAGTCAATGTCAGTATTTTGCCTTACGCAAAAACATGTATCAGTCAAAATGTGCTTACAAAATATCTCAACTTAAATCTTTCTAGTGACATGGACACCAAAATATTCAGATCAACCAGCATTACAATTTTTTTTACCCCAAGCCTGAAGACACACAGAAAAACTTGAGTCTAACAGTAGCAGTCACTGAGAATGACTAGTATGATCACAGTACTAAATTGAGACTAACTTAGAACTTGAATTTTTCCTTCTCCATAAAATGCTTCACCAACATTTAACAGTACACAGAGAGCAGACCACATCTGACACTGCCAGATTTATCAGTCAATTCTTGATCCCTTTCTATTTCTATTACTAGGTTTTGCTTATTATATCTCAACAGTTTTGGTAAACAGAACTAACCCTTGCACGCCCAGCCCCCATTAAAAACAATGCTCACAAACGCATTAAGACTAAAGGCTAAAGGCATATGTGGCCTCGGTATTGGGGGAAAACCTATAACTTGAGAGGACAGATACTTACAGGTGGAGAAAGCTCCAATAAATCTTGTATTCTATTCAGAATATCCTCAATGAAAGGATTCATTTGTTTACTGAATAAAGGGAAAAAGGAAAATCACAATTACTTACATAATAGTTTTTGAAAATTTGCTAAAATACCAAATTCCCCTTAAAGGCAGAACTAAAAAAAAGTTCAGTTCTAAGCTAGTCACATGTGATTATTAAGACTGGCTATTATTTTTATAAATTACAACCGTATAAGCCTAAGAACAAGTAGTTTTCATACCAAAAAATGGTACCAGTAAAGAACAATACAATACAAAATAGATTAGGTTAAAAATGTATTTCCAAGGAATATATTCTTTAGAATTTCAAAGAAGCCATACAGTGACTCACGGCAATAAAATTGCTGGTTAAATAAGTAACTAATATCATTAGTGATGACAGGTGTTACATATAAAAGTATGCAAACAGATCACTTTTTTTTTTTTTGGTGAGGAAGATTAGCCCTGAGCAAACATGTGTGCCTATCTTCCTCTACTTTATATGGGACGCCTGCCACAGCATGGCTTGATAAGTGGTGTGCAGGTCCGCGCCCGGGATCCGAACCTGTGAACCCCGGGCCGATGAAGTGGAGCACGCAAACTTAACCACTACGCCACTGGGCCAGCCCCTTGTTCACTTTTTAATGATGAACAAAGTACCTGGCTAATGAGAAGGAAAAGAAGTCATAATATCATGATACAAAAAGAACACCTGATTAAAAAAATGCCTTGGAAAATAATTTATCTTATTTAATAATTTTTAAAACAAGAATTAAATGTAATAGCTGAAATTTTGTACTTACTTGAGAGATTTGACAAATCTAGAAAACAGGTAAGCAGTTCTGCTCCGTACTTTTGCGCTAGAATGCCGCAGACCCCTGTGATCTAAGAAAGCCATCTAAGGAAACAGAGACACCTTTACTCTTTCTGCACTTAAGGCTTTATTGCTATTGTCTTGATATATTGCTGTTCACATCAAATTTTACTTCCTAGCTCCTAGAAGGCAGGAACCAGGTATATATAGTATTCCTACACTATACACAAATAGACCCTTGAGGCTTAAAGACTTGTTTCAGATGACTGATTACACAGAAACTGTCCATTTTAAAGAAATGGAGGTAGGGTTAGTTTCAGCGTGTTCAAGAGTTTTTCACAGCTTTTGGCTTTGGAAAATGTTAGAAAAGATAGAAAAATAGAATACTATCTTCTTCTTAGCTGAAATACATGGAAAATAACAAAAGCTGAAAGTAAAATGAATACTTACTAGTACACATGGAATGTGTTGAGGTTCAACTGTGAAAAACTTTTCGTATCTAACAACAGTTTCGAAGAACTCCAAAGTCACAGATGTGTGCTGGTAGGAACTAACTCCTGATGTTACCAGCTGGAGCAGGAAAAAGTTAAGAAATCTATCCTTATTTATTGCAACATCAAAATTCCCCAGTATTAACAGATATTAAGCTATAACAATTAAGGAACTCCCATTAGCTTATAGTGAAAACAGAAAGTTATATTCAAAATAAATTATCTTCAGTATACTTACAGTTCGCATCATATCCTGCAAAGCACTAGCTTTTGAAACATCACCTGAGAAGTGAGCACCATGAGATACTGGAAGAGCTTCTGCCAACATATACAGCAATCTTATTGCTACTTCAACTTCCATAAACCGTGTAGTCTGCCAATTCCTACCAAGGTATAGTATGTCAGTGAGATCTGAACATAAACTTTTTATGCAGTTAGCAATGCAGAGGATAAAAAGACACCAACAAAAACCTCTTTCACTACTAAAAAGTCATACAATTGATAACCTTGCCAGGCAACATAATTTACATCACAAAAGGAGAAATAACTGATGTACTCCATTTTACTGTTTGTGTTCCAAAGATCAGTTTTTCCCCCAAGGATCATAATAAATCAGAGACAACAAACACATTGTTTCAGACATACATAAGTTACGGGAACCACTTATTGTAGACCACTATCAGGGAGAAAAGGAAAGAGGTGACTTGTTACAGACACAGTCACAAACTTACTGCAGCGTAGAACTAAACACTCTGCGCACAGAAGCCAGCAGTAACTCTGGGGAAACTTGAGCAAGCCTGTCCAACAGTAACTTCAGTTGTTTTCTATACTCTACAAACATAGCTTCATCTTCACCCTAAGACGTATTTTAAAATTCTCATTTTAAAAACTTAAAAGACCTCAAAATTCATGTAAATAGTGAGTTCTTACTTTCTCCATTTATAAAGTTAATACATTTATTTTTTCATCAATATTTATTTATACAGGAAAACTTACTATGCTTAGTAGCCCTTCCCCTCCTGCTAACAAATAAATCCTTCTGAACAAGCCCACCACCTCAAAAACCTAAAGCCAGAAACAGCATAGGGAGGAGGTTAAGGACAAGAGCTGAGAGCTAGAATGGGTTCTCAGTGGGCCTTGAGAGACCTTCGGCAGCTTATTTATATGCCTTGTATCTCAGTGTTGACTCTAAAAACTGTAATATGGTATGATTGAAGCCTGGCACGTCGTAAGTGCACTATGTGTTGGTTATCACCACCACTATCCTTTTACAGTCCCAAGTTTTTGAATGCCTCAGGTGGGAAAAGAACACTGTAGCACACAGCTGAACAGTACATGCCATGACAGAGCTGCTAGAAAGCACCGCTGACCCACTGGCAACCCTGGGCAAGACTTCTAACCAGAGCACGTCCCGACAGGGTGAGCCTGATTCCCACTCTCCCAGACACACGATCTGAGGTCCACTGACCAGGCCTCAACTCATCACTCTTATTAAATACAAAGTGAGATATGATCACCGATAACAGTCAATGTTTTACACAGTTCAATGCTACAAAGTGTTTTCAAAAGGGTTTGCTTTAAAAAGGGACAAAAATACCAAAAATGAAGAATTACGAGGCTTCTATTAATTTCACCTAAGGTCGAGGTCAATATAAACAAGACTAATTTGTGAAATACCTCTTGTTTCAAAGGACTCTAAAATAACTAAAACTTGAATTATTAATTTGATGTAAATAAACAGTAAAATTAAAACTGATTTCTCCTCTACGCAAAATTCTTACCTCATTTTCAAAGTTATATTCTTCGTCATAAGTCAATTTTTTCATAACAGCCAACATGATTGCCTAAAATCAAGAATAAAATATCTTCTATCAATTGGTGTCCTTTAATTTGATAGACTGAAATTAAGCTATAGTTCAATGCCCATTGCAGACAGAGATTCTATCATTGGTTTAAAAGAAGCAAGAAGAATTCAATTACCTCTACATTAGCTTTTTGCTGATCCGAGAGCACTGTGAGCTGTTAAAAGCAAGCAATAATTTATTAGGTTTCCTAAAGTTATACTGGCTTATCAGAACATTTTTCTGATCAATTAAGATCTTCTAAAACATGCACACAACCTTTCTGGAGTGCAGGTTGGCAGCCCCTTTCTATACTTAAAACGTACCTAACCTAAGAGCCAGCAACTCCCCTTCTAGTAAATAACTTGACATGCAGGCAAAGACATGTAGACAAATTTGATTTTTGGGGGGGTGGGGTGAGGAAGATTAGCCCTGAGCTAACATCTGCTGCCAATCTTCCTCTTTTTGCTGAGGAAGACTGGCCCTGGACTAACATCTGTGCCCATCTTCCTCTACTTTATATGTGGGACACCTGCCACAACATAGCTGGACAAGCAGTGCATAGGTCCAGGCCTGGAATCCAAACCTGTGAACCCTGGGCCACCAAAGTGGAGTGTGCGAACTTAACCACTATGCCACCAGACCAGACCCTAGACAAATTCAATTTTTTAAAGATACTTATTATGTATTCAGCAGAGAAGCAGGTTAGAGGACAGTCAAGTATGATTTCCTCTTGTTTTTAAATGAGGCAAAACAAACTTAGAAACCCACTGAGATAAACAGGGGGATTACCAATGGTGACTTTAAATTTCTTCACACATTTCCACAGTGCCTAAAATTTCTTAAAGTATGCATGCAGACAAGTGTTATGTTTATAATAAAAAAAGAGAAGCTAAACTCAGTTTGGAAAAAAAATATTTTAAGCTTGCTTTGATTCAACTAATCCAATGTAAAGAAAATAGGAATGGCTCTTTCATCTGATGTCATAATGCGAAGTTACTAATTCTTTAAAAGGTACATGCTATATAATACGGAGGCTAATACTGTCTACATTTTAAGTTCTTATTGGAAGCAACTCTCCAGGGGGAAATTTTTAAAAATTTTTATTGATGTCTTAATAGTTTATAACATTGTGGGGTTTTGGTTGTATGTTATTATTTGTCCATCACCATATGAATGCATCCCTTCACCCCTCGTGCCCACCTCCCCATCCCCCTTCCCCATGATAGCCACCAACCACTTCTCTCTGTCCGTGTGTTAGTTTATACTCCACGTATGAGTAAAATCATGAGGTGTCTGTCCTTCTCTCTCTGGCTTGTTTCACTTAACCTAATACCCTCTAGGTCCATCCATGTTGTTGCAAATGGGAAGAAATTTTTAATTGTAAAGTTATTTATAAGAAATGATATATGTGTAATTAAAATAACGAACCACATTTAACAAAATTTCTATTGTATTTAGAAATAAACACAGATTCAAAATGAAACAATAACCTAAACCTGTAACTAATTCTGAAGCTTGTTAGTCTAGCAAATTTTAGAATCTAGCCATTCCTGTTTTCTCGCTAAGATGTTTAAAGAAAAAAAAAGGTGGAAATATATTAATATTTAACAGTAAATATTGTTAGGTAGTAGAATTATGGGTATTGTCTTATTTTCATTTTTCCTGTATTTTCTTATTCTCTATGGCTCTTCTATATTATCTACCAGATAAAAAGATTAAAATAAGGATTTACCTGTTTCAAAATATGAAGATAATCATAACAAAACCCAATAATGTTAGAAGAGATGTCATCGTCCTCATGAATGAGGAGCTGCAACATCAGCGCCACTTTTGTTTCAACAGCTTGTAGTGCCTCTTGAGCGTTCTTGATGTCTCCATTCTTAATTAATTTAGTCCAGCTAACTACCAATGACTGTCCCATTCCATTTACCAGCTTAGAAAATCTGGCCAGGAAGTCCACATCTTCTTCCTATAAGCAATCAAGACAAACCTCAATTGAAAACCTCACACCTAAGACTAAGAGGGACAACTCTAAACTTTAGTATGAACCATGTGCCAATTATGGGATTGAGTTTTAAACTAACATTAGACATTTAACAAGTCTACCATTTTGACTGGGGAATTTTTAGAATTTGAATTCTTCTACTATTATTATCCACTAGTATTCTTTAAACACCTATTTCTAATCATTATAGTCCTGGAGACACTGCCAGCTTTATAAAAGCATAAAAAAAGGAGATCTGTGGTTTTAGAACCTTGTCAAAACTGCTGAATTTAGTAAATATGCTCTAATAAAGTTAATGCTGTCATATTACGGAATGTGTGACAATTTACAACAGTACTTTCTGACACTAGTTAATTTGAGCGTCAACTAGGCTGCAAAGAGATGGAACTGCTATTACAATTACCTGCCTACGGTCATACCAGCATTAGAGATAGAACTCAAACTTACATTATTTTCATTAATTATCCTTATGATGTTCTTCTACAGAAAGAGATTTTACATTCATCGTTTTAGATTTTTCACCAGAGACTAAATAAGACAATTATTAGCAATGTAAGAAAATGCTACCATTCATCTGTAAGCAAGGAAAACAGCAGGGCCATATTACTGACATTTCAGCCATACAAAGATTCCTTAGTAATTCTTTATCACTGTCACAGGTAAAATTAAAATAAAAACCTCCAAATTCTGTTTCTATACTACTAATTTACCACACTCAGAGCCCTCACTCTGTCAGAGCTAAACTTTAACAACTCAAATGAATAATGATCCAAAAGTATGGTGAAAATTATTTGTAATTATTGGGTCTAATTTTGTGCAAAATGCACTGTCATGTAAATAGCACAGTCCCTTGCTACTCAAAGTATGCTCAACGGACCAGCAGCATCCACATCACGCAGGAGTTTGTTAGAAATGCACAACTGCAGGTTCCACCCCAGATCTTCAAGTTTAAGAACTGGTGTAATCTATTGTCCCTGGTGAATGCTACAGACAACATTATGGCTTTCTGGATACAATGTTTCATTATGATAATCTCAAGGAGAGTTTCCAACATTAAAAAAAGAAGAAAAATATTTTTTTTAATTAATTTTTTTGTGTGTGTGAGGAAGACCAGCCCTGAGCTAACATCTGTTGCCAATCCTCCTCTTTCTGCTGAGGAAGACTGGCCCTGGGCTAACATCTGTGCCCATCTTCCTCTACTTTATATGGGACGCCGCCACGGCGTGGCTGACGAGCAGTGCATCGGCGGGCGCCCGGATCCGAACCTGCGAACCCGGGGCTGCCAAGCGCGGACTAAACTGCTGCACCACCGGGCGGCCCCGAAAAATATTTTTTTTAAAAGAAAAAAAATCTAAATTACTACCTATCCTAGTTTGTTCTAACAATTTTCAAAACTTATATATAAATTTACTGACCTGGTCAATGCTGAAAAACCCAGCAGACTGTAATACTTGACACAAAGATTCTACTAGTTTCATTTTATCAACAGGATCCATTCCTTTATTTACAATTTCAAACAAACAGTCACATGCTTCTTCCCGCAGAACTTCTATTGACATATGACCTAGCAGCATATTTATAAACCTGGCAATGGGAGGATAATATTGTTTTAACATTCTTAAATTCATGAGTTTTACATACTTCATTTTTGTAGATTTATATTTTAAAAACATAGGCATACCTACCTATCATTGGCTATAAGGGATAAGTCTATCCAAGAGACATAAGCCCCAACTACTTCAAGGCACTGACATGTCACTTCTGAATTAGTATACTGATAATTCTGCAGGATTTGGTACCATGATTCTACCAAGTTTGGAATGCACTGTTCCCTCATGGTGTCTTTTATTAGAGTATTCCTACGAGCCTCCTAAAAAACAAAAACAAAACACCTTATACACAATCAAAGTAGATTACCTTATGAAATAATGTTTGACATCTGAACACAGCAATTTCCTCACCACTAAACTTCCAGACTTAACACATTCCTTGCCGCAGTGTCCTATTTATCAGCTCTAAAACCATATCTTGTGATTCTATTTGCTCTTTCCAGTCTACTGCTCAGTGCCGCTTAATTTCTTATTAAACCACAAACTATAAATAAGCATTGCTTAGAGATCTTAAGCATGTGATAAAAGTTATTCCTCAATATTATGCAAACATGATAAACTACTTAAGAAAATGACAATAACTTAAATGCACGATACCCTTTAAAATTATAAATGTTTGACATACAATGACCTTAAATTATTGTACATTTGAATTCAGCTATTTCTATTATGTTCTTTAAGAACAAAAAAGTTGTATCGGGTAACGAAGAAATAGAGAAAGGCTGAGGCGATGGGCTTTGTGACTGAGAATACAGAAGAACCTGGCATCGATTCATAAGCAATGCTTCTTCCTCATTCAGTGACTATATAGCAGGAGTCAATACAGACCACATTCACAGGAGAAAATTGATTTGTGTATTTCACTGGAGAAAGTGTTTGGATAGTTAAAAAAAAAAAACCTAAAGTAATACTCTGATTTCAACCTACACCTGGAAAAAACACCCAACCAAGTAAGTTCCTTTGTAAAACAAAAGTCAAAATGTTGGGTAAATTTATAATTATTCTTAACAAAGTTTGTCTTAAAAAAAAGACTTCCTGCTCCTTTTATTATATGCCCATTATCTCCTACAAAATCTACATTAAAAACTAAAAATTAATGGGAAGTTACTTGCCTCTGATGTATGCACCACATCGCGATCCACCAACTCTGAATCAATAGCCATGAGGATCCGGAGGTACAGATCTACTCCCCTTGGATTCAGGTCCACTACTGAGAGAATGTCAAAAAAAAACTTGGGCCATTTAGTGAGATATTCTGTAACAAAAAGTAAGGCGAAGACTTGGGCTGCTTTATTTCGTATAAAGGTCTTCTCTGGTTGGGGATTCAGCATCTGACAAACAGAGAAATAGTCCATGAAATTAAATGTAAATTAAATTGAAGGATTCCAACACATTGTTTTCCTATTTATCATTAATAGGCAAAAGCCCACCAAACATCAGCAAGGTCTAGATTAGCTGTGCAACAAACACTCTTGAAAATGACCAAAGGATTCCAGCGGCCAGACAGAGGACAAAGGAACAAGGGTGCTAACGTCACTTCTCATTCTCACACATCAGAGAAGAGTTTCACATGCAGAGTTTACTAGTTCCTACAATTTTTTCTAAGAAAAAAAATTAAATTGTTTTCTTCTAGCTGCTTGCTCTTGAAGGAAAATAAAAATTCTAGCTACACAGCTGCTTTATATGTTAAGCTTTGCTGAAACTAATGAAGAAGAACATACTGTGAACTCTACTGGCCCCTTTGAAAAGGCTCTTTGTGAAGAGGCTGTCTGGGGGGCTCACCTTTAAGACTGAACAGAAAGGCCGCTTTTGTCAGGTAGTAAAAAAAAAAAAAAAAAAAATTACATTTTAATACCACAGTTTCCACAATGCATCTTGGACAGCATGACAGTTTCAGTTACTGATACAATTTCAAATTATTGCTAAGTTTTCATCTACCCATGATCTTCAAACCCAGCACTTTTTAAAAAAAGCTATGAGATCAAATGGAGGATAAATGATCTGCGTTTTTGAAGTTGCAAACTCCTGCAAAAATAAAAATTTAAATATCTGGTAATTTGAGGTACTGAATGAAATCACTATTTTACCTGAGCTTGAAGCCAAGATATGAGCGTCTCCCTAATCAGCTGTTGTTGAACAGTAGTTAGTTCTGAATATCTGTTCAAAATAGAGAAGAAAAATAATAATGGCTATATTTGATTGATGTCTGTGGTTTCAAAAAGCAACAGCCTCATGTACTTGAAAGGGAAAATTTGTATAGTACTCAATTATCTAAAATTCCCTAAAATAAACTGGTAATGCCTCTCATCACTACTTAAAAGAAAAAAACAGAGGTGAGGGTGGCAGGTGGGATATCAATATTGATCTTAGTTTGATCTGTGGTTCAGTTCACGTCGAAACAAAATGGCAGCTACACAATTTTTCAAAAGGAAATATGTCTATGTTCTGAGGTCTGTGGTTTACAGAATAAATCAATAGGCAAACTACAGGCCCTCTGAGCAGTGATTCATTGCTTTTGTGTAAGACAGGGGTTCTGAAAACAAGCGCGGCCACTCAACTCCAGCAGAGAGCTGTCATGTAGAAAAACGGGCTTGGTGGTGCTAGATCTTCTAATTTTTCCAGAGAAGCTGGGAATCTATTTTTTCCTGTGAAATGGCTAGATTTTTATAGGTAACCAACAAACTCAGTATTTTTTAAACACTTTGGGATAAATCAAAACACATCTATAAACTGAAGTAACATACACTGTCCGTTTACAACCTCTTTCGTGGCTTCCCCAAAGAGGGAAAACACTTAACTAGTTAGTTAAAAACTAGCCAGCTAAAAACTAAAAAAAATGGCATTTCCCCACAAATCTCAGAGTCAAAACAGTGACAAAAGCCTTACTTGTATTTAACTTGATGTTCTAGTACTTGAAAGCAGAAAAACTTTATGTGATCATCACTGAAAAAGAAAAGCGAAATTAGATATGAACTGGGGAAAACAAATCAAAGCCAAAATATTAATGAATAACACAGTCAAAACGTTTCTCAAACTATACCTTTGGCTTGCTTTCTACTTATCGATTTCGTTTATTACATTCATATGCATTTGTTTAAAAAGCTAAGAGAACTTTACGTATTCTACAATATTCAATATTTCCATTAAACCTGGTGAGGAGAACATCCAAAACCATTAAGATGCACCTTAAGCACAGTGCTTTGCACACAGAGGCACCCCTAAATTCCAGATGTCAGGGTTCCTGGAACAACAACTCCATTTCACAAGAGAAAGGCTAGGTGTAAAACGACGAACAGTAGAAGAGCCACAGACTGAGTCAAGTCAGAGATGGTCATCAGAGTCATTTGATGACTCTGTTCTATTCTAGTCATATCCAAAATGAGCAGGGCCACCTGGACTGGCAGTCCAGCCTCAAATTTCATACAGAACACCAAGTTACAAATATATTGCCCTTATAAATTGGGAGCAAAAATCAGTATCGACCAATTATCCACTTTCAACTGTCTCTCTAGGGGGGATGCAGAGTTGCAGTAAACGAGCTACAAACTCAAAGTCCCTTTAGTGAACAACCATCTGTTCATCCAAGACGGCTGGTTTGGGCCAGTCTTAGTCATGGCATTGTTCATATGTAAAGCTGGTCAATACAGAAGGAAGATGTTATCTTAATTTAGACTATATGAATTAACCAAACAAAGTAATTTCACACATAAGACGAACTTAATCTGTTAAAAGTTTTTTTTTAATTAGCATCTTTTCTAAGAACTTAGGGTTTCTATTCTTATCATGGATGACACTGAAGCCTTAACAATTATACAAGACTTAGATTTCCCACTCAAAAAATAAACATACAGGATGCCTTTAATTAAAAGCTGGCTCTTATTTATCCCAAGACGTATAGTGGATATTCTCAAAACCAACTTTCACTAAACTGGAGCACTTGGTTTCGGCTATGAAACACAGTGACCGATACTCACACAAGAACTCCAGCTAGAAGCTATCACTAACCCCACGCGCATCAGCTCCTACCAGTGACTTGTCTGCTTACAGCCAGTCAGCGTGTTTCCCCAAGCCTCACTGTGCCAGTTGTACTCCTTTTGTAATGAAGTAACTTAACTATCACGTAAACTAATGAAATGAGCATGATGAGACTTCCTGTTTTTGTAAAAATTAGGTTGAACGCTTAGAAAAACTTCATAGAAAGTCACATTGCAGGGAGGAAAAACCTTGTACGTATGTGCTGTGTGCTGGGTAAGCAGAGGTGGGGGCAAAGAACTAAAGTGTCTAGGAATCGGCGTTCATTGTTCTCAGTCCACTACAGAGCCCCAAAGTGGAAACCATGGAGGATGGATTATGGGCGTGATCGACACAAGAATGACAGAGTGAATGCTAGTGGCACAGACACAAAAACCTTGGTCCAATATCAAAAGATTGGTAACTGAATGTTTATACATTTTAAATTAAAATAAAAAATCAAGATATATATAATTTATGATTACCTCCTTTACCAACTTTTTAGAATACCAACTACCACTCCTCATAAGAAGGTACAGCAGTTTTTACTGTACCAAATTCCAGCTGGGATCTGCTGTCAGGTACACAGCATAAGGCAAAGGGCAGTTTTACTGAAAAGTTGGTCCTGGAAGGGCCAAATTATTAGTTTATTATTTTTCTCATTTCTACACTAAATGGTTTTCCAAAGCACAAGTCATAAAATGTTTTTATGAAAACATTTTCCAAATACAGGTAAATTTAACAGTCCTGTCAAGTTCACAGAAATTTAAGTTCTTCTAAGAGTCATGCAAATTTTGGTTTAATTACCTGTATGTCCTCTGGGCTAGAGCTTCTGCACACACTTGCCAGGCATCTGGGGAAATCTTTAACTGCTCAAAATAGGCCAGGGCCTGTAAGAGTGCAAAGCAGAAAATGCATTTGGAACAATCTCAATGCCCTGCCAATACAAAACAAAATATTCTAGGAGTAGCAAACTAGTAACAAATCAATGAATCTAAAGAAAAGTATCTAAAACACTGCATTCGGGCTTCTGAATATGTGCAACTTAGTGATCATTCCTAGAAAAAAGGTTAAGTAAAAACCAAATTCCAACAGTTTAGATACTCAAACCTGTTTCCTTACAGCAAAGGAGACAACACAAAAATGCCCTGCAGACCTCACTGGGTTATTAAGGGGATCAAGAGAAAACATACAAGTTGTTTATCAAGTGCTATACTACTGAGGTATATGCAATTATAAAATGGTATATAAAGAGTATTGTTCCTATTTAATAGCAAATATGCCATTAAAGGGAAGAAGGACCTGGCCACTCACTTCCGAAAAAATTGGCCATGAAAATCCTATGAATAGCAGCGGAGACTGTCTGACACAGCGCTGGGAGATGAGAGGATGGTGCAAAAAAAGACCGGGCAGGGTTTTGCTCTGCTGTACACAGGGTCGCTAGGAGTCAGAATCCACTCGTCGGCACCACCACCACGTTATTAAAGAGGTGATTATAAAAGATAAAACAGACTTTGTACATCATTTGATCTACTGTTACACAGAAGAACATTTCAATTCTTCAACTACATCATGTAAGTTCCCTAAAAAATGAGATTAAAATTGGAGTATAACGGCACGAAACAAATTTTGGGAAAGTACCAAATAATTGAAAACGTCAAAGCTTTAGGAAATGTGTTTCTCATCCCTCTGTTCATGAATTCAGGGCCTGGTTAGAAAAGCAAGTGTACTCTACATGGATGCAGCTACCAAGCCCATATGCTCTCTCCCAGACTGCTGGGAAAACGGGCGAGACTTCTGCCACTCTTTTCCATTGGCATATTGCAACTGGCATTAATGACACATGCAGATTTCACACCTGACAATGGACAAACAGTAACCTCCACAACCTGTGAAAAGTATCTCAAACAGCCAAGAAAATTACACATAAACTAGAAACCCTGCTAGAAGATTTTAAAGCAATTATGTACTGATACAAACCTTGAAATGAAGTTGAAGGAATATTAAGCATTAGAGGAACCTAATTTCAATTAGTCAATATTTTTTAAAACTGTGATGTGTGCCCTATTAGTGATGAAATCAATTTTATCAGTCTTGATCAGCAATTTAAAAAATGAAAGAGTAGAGAATATGAGTGCATTGTACTTGGTAAGAATAACTATAATTTTGTGTAACTTGTTTCAGTTATATATGTGTATACGTATATATGTAAATAAATACACACGCACACATATACACTGGGTCAAGATGTAAAATTATTTTTTCCTGTGGATTAGAGGTTAAAAAAAAAGCAGCAGCAAAAAAGCCACCATGTTTAGGTGATAGTTTCCTGTATTATGTAAATATATGAATGAGGGAATGATTTTCACACATGGTCTCAATGGCTGCTCCCACCACGAGAGAAGCAGGCAAATGAAGGTGAGCAGAGGAAGATGGCCAAATACTATCTTAAGTGTAAGTAAAGGCTATCTTTAGAAATTAAGAACACAGGAACCCAAGCAGCAGCAAAATAATCTAGTTCAGTTGTTGTCTAACAATATTCCATGAAACCTAGGGTTTCCTATAGCTCAGGGGCCAGGGCAGGGGACAAGGTGGAAGCCAGTCACCATGGTGCACTACCACCTAATACTTCACTTACCAAAAAGGTGGGGAGGGGATTCAGCTGCTAGAATTGTTACTGATACACCATCTTCTTTAAATAATAGCAACTTTTAAGCCAAAGACAGATATTCTATTTTTAAAAAAGTGAAAATAACTTGAAAGTTTCGGTTTTTAACTAAAGACTTTGCACTTTGAATCCATGTGTTACTAGCGTTTTTTTTTTTTTTGAGGAAGATTGACCCTGAGCTAACATCTGTTGCCAATCTTTTTTTTTTTTTTCCTTTTTTCTCCCCAAAGCCCCAGTACACAGTTGTATATCCCACTTGCACGTCCTTCTAGTTCTTCTATGTGGGATGCTGCCTCAGCATGGTTTGATGAGCAGTGTGTAGGTCTGTGCCCAGGATCTGAACCGGTGAACCCCAGGTTGCTGAAGCACAGCGTGTGAACTTAACTGCTATGCCACCCAGCCAGCCCCCTATGAGCATTTTTAAAAATCTGTTGCAATGTTGAACAAGTCAAAGCTTTTATCACCTAGTTCGTCTACCTCATACCTTCCTTCTAATGCTCTGCTGTCTCTAAGTGGCAGCAGAGTCAGTTCAGCTGCTGTTACTGCCCATGTAGAAAACAAGAACTACACACAGACAACTGAGAATTGGGTCAGCAGACAGTCATCTATCTTACCACCAAACTGAATCACGCTCCCACGACTCCTGAACTCCAACGCCAGGACTATCAGAATTCACTTTCAAGATTCCTTCTTTTTCATCCTAATTAAGTGTTACTCAGGTTGGTTAACGGGATATCAAATTAAGCCCGCACCAGGATGCTTGACACATGCATGTGACTGACAGAACCCATTTTTTTTTAAATGAAAAGCATCACTTCTGTATTAAAATCACTAACAATGTGTAAGTTTTACTTTCCTGAAAAAGAACACCATGTACATTTAAAAAATCTGTCAGATGGTGGAATTAAAAAAAAAAAGGGATTTCAAAAAAGGTACATAAAAAATAACAGTGAAGTCTATCTAACAACTAAACAAAGAGTCAAAGGCTTTTAGTTATAGTAACTGTGCAACACCAAGCCAGACCAGGGGGAAGACCTATGATGCTTCAACTCTATGACTAAGGGTTGGAAGGCAGGTAGCTTAAACTCCTAGGTAAAGAAACATCTGTCTACACACAGAAGACACGGCCTTGGAATGTCTATTGATGCCCTAACTAGTTTGATATGTATCTTGTACTTAACCAGATATTTAGATCTCAATTCCTGTTATTTCCATCTATTTGGAGGGCTGGTTACTTTTTAACAGCAGAGGCATGGAGATGGTACTCTCAGAAATTAATTGAGAATTTTTACTACTTAAAAAAACTCCTGCTTGAAAGAACAAAAACTGCTGTAATACTCAGTGAGACTGTTAACCTCGTTTAGCTCATTTATGAAACATATCCTTTGCTATAAGAGAAGAAAAAAGAAGAGAAAATGCCTCTCCTTCCACTTACCCTATACTTCAAACTGCCCACATGTCTTTAAAAAATTTAATTATAGGCTTATTCTCTACATTCTTCTTTTATCATTCAGCTACAGACATGATTACAGGTATAGCCTACATTATGTTCAGTTGTTTACATTTACCCAAATATCCCACCATCTCATAATGGGTTCCTTATCATGAGATCATTTTACGTAACCTAAGACATGGTATATCATAACTACTTATTTACATGTCTGCCTGGACTAAATAACAAGGATGTTAAATATCACTAACACAAGGGTTAAACAACTTGTTTAGACCAAGCCAAGCAATGAAAAAACAAAATATGCATGTCTGCTACTATGAAAAGTCCCCCGAACAATCCTTTGCATTACAACTTTTAAATAATTAGAAATAATGATCGATGTGACATAAAGATCTACCTTGAATCACAGGAGATTTTAATACTTTCCTTGAGCCAACTAAACAGAAAATAAATCAGAAAACTGTTTCTGTATTCAGAATACATTCAGATACCTCAAATTTGTCTCTATTCATTTCTACCCAAACTAAGCCTTTATCATCAGATGTATTTTTTATTCAAGTCTTCTAATGCAAATCTGTGGCAACAGCTTTAAAGAACGATGAAGCCAACTCAACTTACCCTTTGTCTGAAGTCAGAATCAGCATTTGGATTTAGCCCTAAAAGAGCCTGTTCATCCATCCCTGCTGCTATCCTTGGAGTTCTATGATTACGACAGGCGTGCCCTCTGATCCCACAGAAGACTCCACAAACATCTGCGCACATACACACACACAAGGTTGAAGGAAAAAAATACTTAATAAACAAGATAGATGCTTATCAGGAATATCATAACAAGTGGATAACATTATACAAAGAAGTTTAAATGTTACAAGAACTTTTGAAACTATCCAAGTTACAACTCAATGAGACTAAGTCTCAGAAGAATGGGCCTGCTGAACAGGCCACGAATGGGTCATTTCTAAAAATCTTAAGTATGCCATTGAGGTTCTCAAATGTTATTCTTCTTCAAAATCATCAATAAAGTATAGAAAGTAATTATTTTCTACTTTAAATAGGAGTATCTAATTTATGCAGTTGTTACTTACTATCTCCAGTACTTAAAAGTGCAATTGTGCAACTAGATTAACTAAAAAAATGACAAACCCAGATCTGATTAAGCTAATTATAATTTGCCTACTTCCGTTTATCAATATCACAAAGCTTTTTAAAAAAAGTTAGAATGGCTGACTAAATAGTGACCTCCGAGTTTAATATCTTTATTGGAGTGTTTACCACGAAAGAGGAAGGAGTGGGAGAGTGAAAAATCTATCATTTAGCTCCTGAACAATGGGCTAGCCCTGCCTTTTACAGATCTCTGCTCGTGCCAGCCAATCTAGAAATGTATTTCAAAAAATGTTTTTTAATAGCTATAAAAGTTGACAACTTAATACTGACTATTCTTATTTAAGAATTTTTTTTAGTCTCTGCAAAGTAATGCACCTTTTCACAATATATGGTCTAACATTCTCAGATAAGAACATGGTAAGCCCCAAGAGGCAACTTGGTTTTTGATAGAATGTTTATTTGAAGAAACAAGGAACAAACTCTAAATGATGTAAAAATCACATATATTCTCAAGACCTATGAAATGGGGAGACCAGGCCTTAATACTCCCATTAAAAAGGCTGTGGGGCTTTTTGGGGTTTGTTTTAATTATCACAACCAAAGAGAAGATCAGAGCCTAAAGAGGCCAAGAGACTAATGGGGGGGAGGCAGCCCTTTTGGAATGGTGAGGGCAGGATCTGATCCAAGTCAGAGGACCCCTACTACAACGTGCTTTTCTTCTTCCCCCGGGCCTGCCTGAATCAAATGATAAATCAGGGTATGTGCTGAGAGCTTTGGAGAAGAAAGCTCGGTCCCTTCTCTCACCGTGACTATCATACTTGCAGACCCAGCAAGACAGTGTAGCTCCCACTGCCCTCTGGGTTACGATCCAAATGCTTCTGAATGACTCCTCACCATTCTGCACCCCAACCCAGCAAAGCCAGTGGTATTCTGCCTTTCATCTTTGCACACCCTGCTCTTTTCTTCTTACTTGGTTAACCCCTGCTTGTCCTTCAGAATTCAGCTTAGAGGTCATCTCTTTCAAGAATGCTTCTTTGACCCCTATTGCCTGACTCTCCCAAACTGGATTAGATGCCCCTCCTAAATGCTGATATGCTGTCACTGTCTGCTTATTAGTTTTCTCTCATTAACCTTAAAGGGTAAGGACTGACTGTCTTTGAATATTCATCACTATGTCCCTAGGACATAGTAGAACATACATTTTTGGATTTGGAAAGACCTGAATTTGGGCTCCAATCTTGCTATTTTCAAACTGACACCAGGTAGACAACTATGAAACCCAAGAGAGAGCCCTTTCTATGAAATGGGAAAAAGAGCATCTGCCTCACAAGCTGCAAAGACTTCAGTGAGATAAAGCACGTATGTGTCCGCATGTAAAGCATGTCTGGCACATAGTGGGCCCTCAGTAGGTTACTTATGATTCAGAGCTAGGCACATGCAGGACGGGAACTACTTGGAGCATTCTAGATTTATCATATCATACTAGTAAACTGGGATTTTGAACAGATGGGAAAACAAAAAAAGGCAGTAATTTTCTTCCACCAACCCCAGCCAAAAATGGCAAGAAAATTTGATGACAACTCCCTCGAAAAACACACACAGAGCAAAGACAATCTGAATTTCCATGAATTCCAGATTGAGCAGTTTTATAAAAGATTCCTTGAATTTGGCATGGCTTTAGGGAAAACTGCTTAAGCTTGGTCAAGTCTATTTAGGGAAACAGCAAGTAGTCCTAAGAAAAAACCTGGTAAATAAAACCACCTCAGGAAACAAACTTGCTACAGTTGTCAGTACAGAAAGAATCTCCCACAGAGAAGGCACCTGGATCATAATCAACACGCAATGGAACACGGTAAATTACCTACGTGTGTGCAAACAACTGAAAAGTTACAACCTGCGCGAAAAGGTGACAATCTTCCCAGTAAAAGGTTTCGCATGAACACATAATGTCCTAACACCGCATAGCTATGCAGGCTTAAACATTTGTTACAAGTTAACAAACACTGCAATTACGCACCTAGCAAATGTTCTGGGGGAAGCTGAACCACCATCCTCAAAATACTAAGCCCTAACTTTTCTCGGATAGTCATTAAATCCAGAATCAAATAACGTGGAAAAATTCCTCCACACCTACTGAAGACTGTTCAAAGGCCAGGACTGAACCTCTCCAGCCTTTGACCACCACGCTGACAAGTCGCTTTAACATAATGTAACTTTCTCCAGGAACAACTAATTAACACTTTCAACATGTACTTTTTTTCTGGTTCCAGGGAAACATCACGCTTTTCTACTCCCGCAGATTGTGAGGACGGGAAGAGAAGAAATGGCGTGTCCGCGCTGGCAAATTACTACACAGAAATAACACTTTTTTTGTCCTGGGGCGGGGGGTGAATCAAGTTTGAGGTCTCTGCGCTGAAGCTGGTGGGGCAGCTGCAACTGTTAGCAACGGGCTCGGCCACTTTTATTCCCCTGGGGGCCACCGGCGATGCCGACCCTCCCCGGCCGGCCGGCCCCCCCCTTCCCCGGATCCCTCCCCTAAAAGCAGCCTCGTGGCACCAGGTGACGAAACACCCGGCCACCGGCGGCCGCGCACTCGGGACGCGCTCGGCGGCGGCGCAGCCCGTCCCCCGCCCCCGCCCGCCCGGAGGGGCCCGGCCCGCACCCACCCCGCCACCTTCCCGCAGCCTCGTGCGGACCGACCGGGCCGAGCCCCGCCGCCCCCGAGCCCCGAGTCACCTTCCCTATCGCTCCATCCCGACCCCCCGCCTGCACTCCCGGGGGCTGGGCAGCCGAGCGGCGCCGCGCGCAGGGAGCGGGGAGAGCGGCCCTGTCCTCGTCGCCGGCGTCCTCCGCCACGGCCGCAGCGCTGACGCCGAGGGGGAGCCGGCCGGGGCCGCGCGCCTCTCGCCGCTCCGCGTCCGCTGGCGCCTTCTCCTGCGTGGCGCCGGGCCGGCACGCTAGCAAGCGGGCGGGCGGGGTCGGCGCCCCAGGAAGGGAAAGAGAGCGAGGGCCGGCTACCGCCGCCGCCGCCGCCGCTGAGTCAGCGCGAAGCGCGCTCCCCGCCTCGGCGCCGCGCGGACCCGCGCCAGCAGCCTCATGGGCAGTGCGGGCCGAACCGGGCGCCTACAACTCCCAGCATGCAACGTGCGGACGGCGCTTCCGGGCGGCCGGGCACACACGCGTTCCCGGGAGGCGGTGTCGCCGGCCCGTGGTGCATGCCGGGATGGGGCGTCCGGCAAGGATGGGCGTCCGACCCGAATGCCTTCCTGGCCGCTGAAACCCCTGTCCCTTCTTCGCGGGGTGCGAGCCGCCGGTCGGGCTCGCTCGGCACCTTCCATAGAGGCGTCTTCAGGTAGTTGGGAGTTCGGTACTCTACGCTCCCGGGATCCGGTGACGTGGTCCAAACCACGTGTGATCGGCTTCAGTGCTCCTCTGTGGGCCCACGTGTTCCGAGTCCAGGAGCTTGAGGATCCGCCGAGGAGCGCCGAGAATTTTTGTTTCACTTACACGTGCTAATATTTAGTCATTCGTGAAAAGGACAGCATTCCTTGGAAGTCCTACTCGTAGGTTACTTTATGGGACTGTTACTTCGTGGATTCACCCACCGATTTATTAATTTATTGATACCGCATTGAGGCAGGATTGGCCCAAGCTGCATCGATTTGAATCCCAGCCCCCTGCTGACTGGCTGTTGACCTCAGTTTAGGCCCGTTATGTAATCTGTACTTCAGTTTACTCATCTGTAAAATGGGAGTAGTAATAGTACTGGCCACAAAGGGTTGTGAGGGTTGAGTTAATACGTGTGTTGGGCACACAAGAAGTGCTCGGTATTTCCATGTCGTTGGTTATTCAGTACGCACTGAATATAGACTCGGTTGCAGTCACTGAGACCACAGTGAAGAACAAACAGAACTTGGGAGGGGGAAATGGGGAGAGAAATAGAATGAAATTAATGTAACAATTTGACAGTTACATTTATTTAGTGACCCGCCATGTTCAAGGCACTGCACCGAGGCATTTCATATACAGTATAAAATATCTTGAATCACTTTTCAACCACGTTTGTAATTTACTTGTTTAAAATGTCAGGCTAGGATTCCTGTCCTGTCTATCTCAGTGTATCCCCAGAGTCTAGCACGGGGCCTGCCTGCAGTTACAACTCAATAAGTGGAGAATTGCATGGATTCTTGCATTAGTTGTGTGCTGTGTCGGTCAACCATGGAGGCCCAGTACTAAACCTGGTCTGAATGGCTCCAAAGTCTTTAATGTATTCGTTATATTCCACTGCTTCATCCTAAAAACATCAAAATACAGTCTATTGTAATTGTCTTTATTTACCTTTTTCATTTGTAAATTCATTTTGTGGATACTTCATACGTTAAATATCATATGATGCTTATCTACAGCTTATCTAGTATCTACAGCTTATCTATAGTTTATATAGTAACATTGACCTTTTATGGTAGTTCAAATACCTAGGACTGTAAAAATCTCTTTCACTTTTATAAACTCATTCAGGAACAAATAAGGAAGCACTTGGTGGAATCCAAGTAAAGAGGACCTGAAAGGGGTATTAAATTTGATGATTCCATGTTCTGGCTACCCCGTCCATGAGGGGATGGGCAGTGTCTCACCTCATACCAATATAAAATGCCAGTTATCAAAATGCTGACAGCACTGTCATTATTTTAACTTAAAGCATGTGCGCTTGCATATGCCAATGCATTCACGTATTAATTGCCAACATTTTTGAGCATTTATTATGTGACAGAAATAGTTCAAAGTGTTCATGTGGTAATCCTTACAGCAACTCTGTGAGGTCGGTACTATCATTATCCCCATTTTATAGATGAGGGAGCTGAAGTGCAGAGCTGGGATTCAAACCCACATAGCCTGACTGTCGAGTCTGTGCTCCTAATCCCTGTTTCTCAAATGAAGTTCCATTAAGGATGGTGACATGTAGAACTATAGTACTAAGTCAGCTCTTCATCCTATAAATATGCTGGGGCCCCTTTCTTATAGTAACAATAAAACTTTGTTCCTGTCCCATATCTCCCTTTTCTTTCAATTGCCAGAGTACTTGAAGAATTAAGATAGGTAATGTTTATATATTTTGGTTTATATATCATTGTGGTTTACAATATGCCTTCATCTATCTTTTCTGATTTGTTCCTCTTAACCTTGTAGGGATGGAGCAGTTGTCACCATCACTGTTTTTAATTTACAGATAAGGAAACTAAGGTGGGTCTATTTTAAGTAACTTACCCTAAGTCACATAGCTAGTAAATGGCAGGCTAGAACCCTAGCCTCTTGATTCTAAATTTCTCGTCTTCAGTACACTGTATTTGTTGCCTACATTTACTCTTCCATTCTCTCACTTCTTGTAATCTGTTTTCTACTCCCAAATCACTCTACTAAAATGTCTACAAATTATCCAACCCTGCGACCACTTTTAGTCGTTTATTTCAACTTCTCTGTTGACCATTTCCTTCCTCCTTGAACTTCTCTCCTCTCTTGACCTCTGACCCTATGTTATCGTCAAGCTCCTTGTATGTTTTGACTGTTCCTCTTTGTCGTCTTCACTACACGCCTACTTTTGCTCTTTTAACATGTCTTCCTCACAGCTGCGTTCTTAGCCACCTGTTTTTCTGTTTTGCACTTGCTGTCTCAGTAATGATCGATTTCTACAGCTTCAACACTCAAGTTTTATGAAGTTGACTACCCATGTCTCTATCTCTGGTTCTGACATTCTGTACTGAACTTGTGTTCCCAGACGCCTACACATCTCACCAGCACTTCAGCTCTAAGATATCCAAAATCAAAGTCATGATCTTCCCCACAAAATATATCTTCCTCCTGAAGTGGCTACTTCTGCCAATGCATTGAACCTCTTGACATAATTCAGTGCTCTTAGGGGCACCTTTGTTTCCTTCATGTTCAGCATCCCAGTTCAGTGTCAGCATAATGTGCCACATCTGTCCTTTCTGTTCCTTTCCTTACGTCCTCTACCTTAGATTAGACCCTCAAAGCTGCTCTCCTGGACTTAGTGAAGCAGTTCCATTGAAGGAAATTTATCCATTACTTGAAGGTCATCTCCAGGTGGTGCGATTGCAGGTGATTTTTGTTTTCTTCCTTGTACCTTTTTGGATTTTAAAAAATTCTCCACAGTGACCATGTAGTACTTTCATAATCAGAAAAGAAAAAAGAGCCTTAAAGAAACAGACTATAATAAAAGGAAAAAAGAAATTGTTTCATTCACTCTTTGAGCATTTATTGAATGTTGCCTCCCTCATGAAACCTTTCCAGATTTCCTCATCCAGGCTTGTTTGATCATCTCTTTGATGTTGCTTTTTTTTTAACCTCTTTCATGCCATTAATATATTTTAATATGTTTTGTATTAAATTTACAAATTTAATTTGTGGTTGTCAATTTGGGTGTGACTGTCTTATTAGAAAGTCAGTTCTTGAAGACTGAAAATAAGTCTTATCCGGATTCTGTTTATGGATAATAATTTCTCAGTAAATGTTTGTGGAATGTATTTAATTGAATAAAAAAAATACAGTTGTGAGCTGGTAACCACTGAGTCTGTGTCAAATTCTCTTCTTCATATGCTTCATCTCAATGCTCATTAATCCTAGTGCCATTGTGATCAAGAGCTCTTTCATGATGGGCTTCTTGGCAGAGAAAGAAGTTGGAAAATAGGTCAGGTAAGTGGTCTTTACTGGTCCTAGTCCATGATTGGTTTCTCTTAGAGGAAGTGGGTGTAAAGCAGGCAGCCTCAGGCAGAATAGCGCACTGGAGCATTATTCAGTAAAAGACAACATTTTTTTTAAAATCCAAAGCATTTGCATGGTCCCTTAGACTTTATTATAATGATCTTTCTCCTCCATATGTCAGCTGATTGCTAACTCTTGTAGATATTTAAGTGATCAGTATCCATTAATACTAAGTAGAAACACTAAGAGAGTCCTAAATCAGACATCTTTAAAAACTCAGGTTCTATTTTCCTACTACAGATTTCAAGTATCTTTCTATGCATACTGTCTGTCTTCAGTTTCAAGTTGGGAGATGGGAACACTTAGGATCCCTAGATCTATTGAAGGGTACTTCTAGTTTGAAATCCTTATGGGGTTCTTATGACCTATGGCCCACTGATCACTTCACCACCAAAAAACACAACTAAAAAAAAAGCAAGAATGCCATTCTTTTGTGTGTCTGTGTGTATGTAGATTAGATTTTTGTCTAGAGCCTTAATCTAAAGTTAAGGATAGACTAGCATTCAATGAAGAAGAATTTGACATTACCTTGTATATGGGGAACCAAATGACCATATATGTACCAGAAATCACATACTTGTTCAAGTTATTTTAAAAACACTTATACGATGTTTACTGTGTTCCAGGTACCTGTTCTAAGGACTTTAGCAACATTGTTAATCCTCATAATAACCCTATGTGGTTGGTACTGTTACTCCATTTCACAGATGGGGAAACTGAGGCACTGAGAGATAAAGTAACTTGTGCAAGGTCGTTCAGCTACTGAGTGGGAAAGCTGGAATTTGAACCCAGTTCATCTGGCTCTACAGTCTTATGCTCATAACTACTGTCCTTTCAAATTACAGGCATGCACCATATAACGACATTTCGGTCAATGACGGACCAATGATGGATACAACAACGTCACATGAGATTAGTACCATACAGCATAGGTGTGTGGTAGGCTATACCACCTGAGTTTGTGTAAGTACAATCTGTGATGTTTGCACAATGACAAAATCCCTAAGGATGCATTTCACAGGATGTAACCTCTGGCTGTTAAGTGAGACATGACTGCAATTGAATTGACCATCCCTGGACCTAAGGCTACTTTGTTCTTCTGGTGAAAATTCTTCTGGTCAAGGAGAGTGCCCTTGGGGATTAGTTCCAGGTAAGTGACGTTCCATTCCTTTTGATAGTTTTATCAAGAAACATCTATTAAGTGTTTGATGGCACAGTATCTGTACCAAATGCTTCTTGAGTTTGGATGGACTGAGACGATAAGGAGTAAGTGCCTATTTCAGGTGTATTTATGTTAACTACCCACGTACAGCTTACCAAAAGATAAGGGACTATGAGTACTTTACATGTCTACTGCTTTTGGAATTCATAATTCATTGCATTTGATCCCCACACCATCTCTGGTTGGCAGGGCAAATAGTAGAGTTTCATTTTATGGATGATGAAACTGAGGCTCGAAAAGGTTAAGTGACTGTCCAAAAATCTCAGAGAGTGAGCATCTGGATCGGTGCTCTTATCCAGTTCTCCTGACTCCAAACCCAGTGATCTTTCTCCGACATTCACCCCCTTTCCTGCAGCCTGAATTTTGTTGTTACCTTGGCAGCAGTGCAGAATGTTGAAATTATCAACATCCATGATAACCACCTTCTCTGTGTGCTACAAAGTTAGGTTTAACTGAGGTCACCTTAACCACCAGGCTCTGTCCAAGTCCCTTCTCCGTGTGCTTCATCTTAACGTTTGTTAAGCCTAGTGCCCTTGTCACCGAAAGCTCACTTATGATGGACTTCTGGGCAGAAGATCAGGTGTGCTGTCATTTCTGGTCCTACTCCAGTCATTCTGTCCCTCTCCGTCCCGGGAAGTGGGTATGGAGCAGGGAGCCTGGGAGACACCGAATAGCAGCCTGGAGTGAGGCCTTTTCCTCTTCTTGGGCCTCACATTCCACCTCTGACTTAGCCATTTGCCTCTTAGCTCTTGTGAGGTGTGGCTGTTTGGCAGAGGTCACGGGCCATTGCCTTCTGTTGGTTTGAGGCAACACTCTGTTTAGAGTGGTTTAGATAGGGAATAGTCTTTGTTTTAGAGGAAATAGCCATGTCTCTGGGACTCATTTTTCATCCAGTTCTGAAGAGTCAGATGTGTAGGATTCTAAGAAAACTTTAAAAGCTAGGTCATTTAGGATTGTGTCAGCAGGTGGCACTTCTCTCCTCACTCACAGTCTCTCCAAGAAAAGAAACACTGTTCCTCTTTCTTTGCTGCTACTGTTTTAGTTCCTCAGACCTGTTTAGCTAGAGTCTAACATTTCTCCTCAGTTCCCTTTTGTAGCGATTTAGTCTCCAAATGTGTTTTAACTTGTTTATACCCTCTTTCCACAAAGGATTTGGAATTGCTTACAACACACAGTATACAATAGTAAAATGTGAGGAAAAGGAGAATATAAATTGCAATAAAGAATATTAATAATTAACATTAATAAAAAATAGTATGTAATTTGATTCTGGGTTGCAGGTAGCTGGAGCCAAAACAACAACAATATCTCTATGTGTATATAGTTTTCATTACCAGGTCTGGGTGAATGGGAGGGAGAGAGAATAACTTTTCTTGGACTTGAAATTTAAATGAAAGTTCTCACCTAGGGTTACTGGAGGCAAGCTTCTGTTATTGTGTCCTTCTTACCTCCCTAACCTAATTTATCAGAAGCTATTCCTAAAAAAAAAAAAAAAAGAAGCAGCAGCAGCTATTCCTGGTCTGTAGAAACTAAGCGGTACTTTTACTCCCTGCACCTTCAAGACTGCACAGTCAACATTCTTCAACCTGTACTCTTCGATTTCAAGATACAGGCCTCGCCCACTCCTTCATCCTACACACACCAGCTCCGACTGTCTACAAGGCCTTGACCTGGGCGGTGGGAACACAGCCATTACGTAGGCTTGGGTGTGCCCAGATCAGTTGATGATGAGAGGGCCTTTAACTAGTTGGAGAAAGAAGACCTACATTTATGCTCGTGGAAAGCTAGAGAGCTATACCAGGCGATGTTAGAATCAAATGTGA
This sequence comes from Tapirus indicus, assembly GCA_031878705.1. Taxonomy (NCBI): domain Eukaryota; kingdom Metazoa; phylum Chordata; class Mammalia; order Perissodactyla; family Tapiridae; genus Tapirus; species Tapirus indicus. Next base: position 149,181,380 of record CM062918.1, on the reverse strand, counting down.
AATCTGTGTGATTGGTCCTAGTAGGGTTCTAGGGTTGTTCTGCCTATTTAAAAATCAATCAGTAAATTCCATCTCGTTCAAGTTTCAACAGAAAGCCAGATTAAAACTGCGGCCTCGATACAGTTAGTATGGAACGGTGTGGTCCGCAGTGGCTGGGGGCGGCGGTGGGCGTGGGGGCTGGCGTGAGCGGAGAGCGGGGAGAGCCCTGGGGGGGGGGCGTGCCGGAGATCACCCTGAGGACCGGCGCCCCGCCCCGCCCACTGTGTCTGAGGTCGGGACGAGGATGGGGGCGGGGCGGGCCGGCCGGGGGCCCCAGGGAGCGGGCCGGAGCCGGGCGCGGAGCTGGGGCCCCCGGGAGCCGGGGCCCCCGCGCGGGGAGGCGGCGGGCGGGCGGCTTTGTGGCGCGCGCGGGTTCCAGCGGGGCGGGCCGGCCCGGGCGTCGGCCGCCCGCATCGCCCCGCCGCGGCCCGCGCATGGCCAGCCCCGCGCCGGCCGGCTTCCCCGCGCGCACCAACAGCCGCCTGGACGCCTTCCTGCGGAGGCACCTGCCGCCCGCCGTCTACGACGCCATCCGCGCCTACGAGCCGTGCGTCGTGGTGTCCGACTCGGAGAAGCACTCCTTCAAGTACGTGGTGCTCAGCGACCGGCTCATCTACCTGACCGAGAACCCGCCCAAGTCCATCCGGCGGGTCGTGGCGCTGCGGGACGTCGTGGCCATCGACCTGGTGAGGAGCGCGGGCGGGCAGGCGGGCTCGCGAGGATCCCCTTCTCGGGCCCTCCATCCCAGCCCTTCTGCACGCGGGGGGGGGGGGGGAGAGGAGGACTTTCTCCATCCCGCCCTGGACTCCTGGACTCTCTTTAACTTACTTGGGCACTAGCAGCCACATAGGAAAGCTGTGGATTGCTGTATGCACCCGGATAAAGATGCCGCTCCCGTGCTGTGTACTGGTCACCCCCCGTCCCCCAAATAGGACTACAGATTTGAGAACATAGCCCTCTATCAAAAGGACACTTTAAGGTTGTTTTTTCGTTTATTAAGCACCTAGCCTGTGCCAGGCACTGTGCTAGACACTGAGGATGCAAAAATGAACTAGGGCCCCTTCCTAGAAACTGTGGGAGAGACAGAAAGCCACCACCGGTGCATATAAATGCCATGTGATAAATGCTGTTGTGCCTGGTTTACTCTTTTATCTCCAGCGCTTAGAGCACGTTAGGTGCTCAGTATGAACAGGTGAATGAATGAATGCGTGTATGCATTAATGGGACGTGCACAGGATGTCTGGCAATCTCAAGCGGGTCCCTTGATCCAAACTGGGCTCAGGCCACGCTGGGAAAACTTCCTGGAAGGAGTGCCATCAGAGCGGAGCCTTGAAGGAGATACAATCTGGCGCAGCCCCGCCGAGGCCCAGTTTCTGGTGCTGCTACAGTATCCCTTTCCTCCAGGAATAGATTTACTCTATAAACCAGCAACAGAGTGGAAGCTGTCTCCTCTCCAATTACTCTTTTTCCCCTCTGGCTCCCTTTGTCTGAGCTGCTCTCCAGGTGTGTGCTTCCTTTTCCACTGGGGACAGGTGTCTAGCCTCGTTTTCTTTCCCTTACCCGAGTCTCTGCATCCCCCAAGGGAGAGGTTGGCGAGACTCTTGATGGGGCTGTTTTGCCAAGAGAATCGTAGCTTGTTTGGAACACGTCTGTAAGAAAAGAATAAAATTAAATGAAAAAAATAAATGTTTTTTTCCTACTTAAAATATTGCTGTGAGCTAATATCACTGTGCAAATTTATTTGCTTCTTTTTTTGGAGTCAAAGTTGGAAGTAAAATTGCCTTTTCCTCATTGTCACTATTTGCATTGTCTTGAATTAAAATTTTAAATTTTTTGAATTTCTGACCAAATGTTTTAAAAACATTAAATGCTCAACTTTTCTAGTGTCTGCAGTGTAAACATTTATTCTTTTGACAAAAAGTAAAAATTTTAGGACATTGTTAGTCTCTCCCAAAAGAGACAGTATACGTATTTCAGTAGTTTATGTATCTTTCTTTTTAAGCTGTCAGAATCTGCGAAAAACAGTAAAACTCCCTAGGCCCCCCAAGCCAAGAATCCTACAAAAAGGTGTACCAATTTATTTGGTCATGCTTCATGTACACAGTTTACCTTTCAGGCATATAGAAGATTGTGGAATGTCTGTAAATGTGCTGAACAAATCTAAGAGTTCAGCCTTGTTGATAGTGTGACTGTCCATCTTGCACGCTATAGTTACACTTTGGTTAAAGTTGTGGTAGGCAGAATAATGGCCCCCAAAGGATTTCTCCAGAACCCATGAATATGTTACATTCTATGGCAAAGGGGAATTAAAGTTGCAGATCGAATTAAGGTTACTTGCTTATCAGTTGATTTTAAAATAGGGAGATTATCTTGGATTATCTGGGTGGATCCAGTGTAATCACAAGATCCTTAAAAGTGGAAAAGGGAGGCAGAAGAGTCAGTGGCAGAGTGATGCAGCGTGAGACTCGACTGATTTTGAAGGTGAAAGAGGGCCATGAACCGAGGAATGTGGGCAGCCTCTAGAAGTTGGAAAAGACAAAGAAACAGGTTTTCCCCTAGAGCCTCCAGAAGGAATGCAGTCCTGCTGACACCTTGATTTTAGCCCAGTGAGACCCATTTCAGACTTCTGACCTCCAGAACTGTAAGAGAAGAAATTTGTGTTGTTTAATGCCACCAAGTTGGTGACAATGTGTTATAACAGCAATAGGAAATGAATACAGAAGTGTTTCCTATGATGATGTTTTAAAATGGGTAATTCCTTAAAAATATATTGTTTCAGTGAGAAATAAATATAATCATGCCAAGCAAAAATGACTTAACAATCTCTGTTTCTGTTTCTATAAAATAGTTCTAGAGTTATTATAGTTCAGTGCCTTGTACTAAGCTCCATAGGATGTGTGAAAAATGGGTGTCATGGAATTGCTTTACCTAGTACCAGTTAATAGCCGGAGATGTAGTTGATGATCGTCCCTTTATGAACACTATGTCCTTACTTAACACCACAATGCAGAGAATTTTCCTGATTTCTGTGCTATATGTCCGAGTCATCCTTCCATCCATGGTAACTCAGTTGCTTCGATTACATGCTCAGTGCCAGGCTGCTCTGTTTTTTAGAACTGGTTCCTCCTTCCTTGAAAAATAAACTGTTTGATCTCCTTTTCTGCCAGGATGCTGTCCTCTTTCTAAAGCTAACTCTTTAGACATCCTTTTCTGTTCTCAAAGGTTTGCTCCTTTGACTGTGTAAGTTTGTCTTCTTGTTATTTCACTTTCAGTTGGCTCAGCTTCCCGTTCTGCCGTTGTTCCTACTGTCAGGCCAATAAAGCCCTTAAGCAAACCAGTCCTTTGTGCCTCTGGGGCATGCAGCCCTCTTTGCTCGGTGTTCAGCCTGATTCCTCTATTTAGTTCATTGTCACATGTTGCAGTTCCATTTGAGGAAGAAAACTGCAAACATACAGATAAAATTCCATTCTCTCCCCTAAGGAAAAAAATTGAAGGTAACAGCAATAAAAAGTTAGACCAGAACCTTGGGTTGGGTACAAGTGAGATTTCCCTTCCAGCAAAGAGCAGCTTGAGGTGCCCTCGCAAATCTCAGTAGGGGCTTTGCTGTGGTTCATCTCTGACAAGGTTTCTAAGGTTGCTTGAGCAGGGCTTTTATAAAAGGCTGATGTTTTCTTTAAAAGTTATTTTTGAAAGAATCCTCTAGAGTTCTGCTCTTGTTTTTTGCATCAAAACACTAGTCTTTAAGCCCTCCTAAGATTAAACACATATTTTGCAAGTATGAGAACCAACTATCGAGAACAGTGAATTCCTGTGGATTCACTCTCCTTCACTGCCATCCTGTCACCTACAGAGAGAAAAAAAAAATCCGTCAGCTCACGCAGCCTTTGCCTCTACCTCCTGCCTCTCTTTGTCCTTGGCGATCCACCACTCCCCGCAGTGGGTGTCTGCTCTCCAGCTATCCCGGCCTCCATGTGGCTTCTTGAACAGGGACTAAATGCACCTTTTACAGTCTGGATTGTTTGCTGGCGGTGTACGCATCCTCCTCCTGCAAGGTTGTTCAGATCATCATATTTACAATTCTCTTCCTCCTCCTCCTCCACTTCTCCTTTTCCTTCCTCCTTGTCTTTCTCCTCTTCCTCCTCCTCCTCCACTTCCTTCTCTTCTTTTTCCTTTTCCTTCCTCCATCTCTTCCTCTTCCTTCTTCTCCTCCTCCTCTTCCTCCATCTCCTCCTCCTTCTCTTCCTCTGTTTCCTCCTCCTCCTCCTCTTCCTTCTCCCCCTCCTCCTTCTCCTCCTCCTCCCTCTCCTTCTTTTCCTCCTTCTCCCCCTCCTCCTTCTCTTTCTCCTTTTAAAAATGCAAGAAACATCCTTAGCTGGGACAGAAATAGGTCACAGGCTGTGGTGAAGGGGCCACTGTAGTTTGCCGGCTGATCCCTGCTTTCTCCCTTCCATATTCAGATGCTACACATTTTCTAGGCTAAGCCCAAGTCATTGCTTTTCCTTGACTGAACCCATGAGTGCAGGTCTTTTGGCTGTTTTGTTCATTGCTGTCTCTCCCATTCCTAGAACACTGCCTGGCACAGATGAGACAGTCAATAAATATTTGTTAAATATTAAACATCATCTGTCTCCTGTTTCTGAATTTATTATTATCTGAAGTATACATTTGGGCATTTAATAATACCTTTTTATTCAGCTTTTCCTTCTACCTGCATAGGCTTGGTCAAGCTATCTAACCTCTGCTCTGCCTGCCTTTCCTCCTCTGTGAAATGGAGATCACAGCACCTTCCTTATAGAGTTGTTGGAAGGACTCAATTAAGTAGTAAAGGTAACACACTTAAAATAGTACTTGGCACATGGTGAGAGCTACATACATGTTAGTTATTAATAATCTTTATTCACGTATATAAGTCAGTTAAGACCCACTGTGAGGGGCCAGCCTGGTGGTGCAGTGGTTTAGTTTGGCAGCCCAGGGTTCGCGGGTTCGGATCCCGGGCGCCCGCCGACGCACTGCTTGTCAGCCACGCTGTGGCGGCGTCCCATACAAAGTAGAGGAAGATGGGCACGGATGTTAGCCCAGGGCCAGTCTTCCTCAGCAAAAAGAGGAGGATTAGCAACGGATGTTAGCTCAGGGCTGGTCTTCCTCACCAAAAAAAAAAAAAAAAAAAAGACCCACTGTGAATCTGTAAGATAGATATTATTATCCCCTCTTAAAATTAGGACACCTGGCTTTAGGAGATTTAGTAAACTTGGAAAGAAAATAACTGGTTTTTGAGTGCTGATTATGTATTAGGTGTTTTAAAATACATTCTCTCATTTGCCCTTCTTGAAAATCTGCTTAGTAGGTATGTCAAGTTTAATATGTGCAAAAACAGAATTCCTGATTTCCACCTGTTCCTCCCTTAGTTTTCCCTATTTTAGGAAATGACATCATCTTCCATCATCCCTAGTTCTCTTTCTTTCACTCCCCACATCCAACACGTCAGTATATCCTCTTGACTTGTGTAAGGAGGAAGAAGTTTTCCTCGACCCTCTTAGAGTCCCTGGTTGGGTCTGAAAATTAAACTGACAAAGACAGGCTACCAGGAGAAAAGCATACAGATTTAGTTAATTTAAATTTTACATCACAAGGGGGTTTTCATAAGGAAGTGAAAGTCTGAAGAAATGTTTAAACCTGTGTGTTTTTAATACTAGGGTTGATGAAGAATGGAGAGTCATGGAAAAATGTGAAAGGACAAAAAGAGAGTATGAGCTAAGGGTACTATCGGGGGAACTTTGCAAGGCCTGTTTGTTCAGATCCCTCTCAGCACCCCTGTCTTGGAGATAAGGATGCTTCTTTCTTCGGGGTACGGGGAGGACACCTCTCCCAGGAGGGCCTTGTGACCTACTTCAGGGGAGGAGTGGGGCAGGTCAGAGAGACTCTCCTGCACTGGCTGTTTTCTCAAATTCCTTCCACTCAAAATATTCAGTATGCCAAGATGCCATATTTTGGGGTAGCGTGTTCTGAAGCCTGTCACTTGTCTTCCAAAATGTATCCAACTGTGACCTTTCTTAGCCCCCTTTCTGGTGCCACTTGTCCCATCCCTATCTAGACTATTGAAATTGCCTCCAGACTGCACAGAGCAGTTGGGATGATCTTTTTAAACATAAATTATAAATTAAATTATATCACTTGTCTGTTTCAAAATCTCGATGAGCTTGCAGACTCCTTATTGCCTACAATGATTTGATCCCTCCATCTCTGACTCATCTCCTGCTGCTCTTCCGTGAGCTCTTTATGCTCTCTTCCACACCCCAGGGCCTTTGCACTTGCCATCCTGTCTGGAATGCTCTTCTAGTTCCTCAGAGGCTTAATTCCTTCCTGTCAGCTGTGTTTCCAAATTCAGCATCACCTCCACAGAGATGCCTTCCGTGACCACCCCATCTAAATTACCATTCCCCCATCACGCTTATCATATCTGTTTGTTTTAAAGCACTTCTCACTATCTGCATTATAAGATTAACTTTGATGATTTATTGTTATCTGTCTCCCATAGTAATTGTAAGCTCCGTGAGAGCAAAACCTGTCTGTCTTGTTCATCCCTTTGTCACTGTGCATTATACTCTCTGACATGTAGTAGGTGGTCAATAACTGTTTGTCATTTGGAAGAATGAATAAATGAATGAATGGATGCCAAGATCATCATACAGTTTACCTCTTAGAAAGGGAGACCATGTTTCCCTATTTCCCAGTATTGAGGGACCCCAGAGACTGATCACTCATCACACTGGCCAGAATTGCACAGCCAGGTAGAGGCAGAGTCAGAGTAAATTCTCACAGGTCTCCCGATGCTCAGGTCCATCTCTCGTCATGCTTCCTTCGTGTTTGTGTGAGATGGTCCCTGTGTTGTTTATCTCTGTCATGCATTTGGAGTAGTAGTAAGAGTATGTAAGATGAGACCATATTATGGATGCTTCTTTTCTTTACCTTTTTTTCCTCTATTTTTACTCACTTTTAGCATTTCAGAGCTCTCCCTGTGGAGGCAGAAAGAAGCGTAAACTCTTATCTGTCATTCTGGCTTCTTCTTAATGGTTTATTTGCATAGAATAGTTTGGATATTACGTTCAAGTCTTGGGAAGCTCCACGAGGGCAGCGTTTTGTCAGTTTGATTGCTGCAGCGTCCCCAGTGACTGGAACGCTCCTGTATTGGTCAGGATAGCCTGGGTTAAGCTGCGTTAACAAACAGTCCCAAAGTGTCAGTGCTTTACCACACCATGCAGTCTATGACTCATTCAAGCTATGTGTCCATCGTGGATGAGCAAGGGACCGTGCTCATCTTAGTCACAGGATATGTGATACTTCATTACACTTCTTAGTCTCAGAGGTTCTGTCTCAGCACATGCTTGCTTAATCACCATGGCAGGGGAATTAAATCAGCAGATTATGTATGGGGTTTTAAGCTTCTACCCAGAGGTGACACATGTCACTTCTTCTCACATTTCATTAGCCAGAGTCAGACACGTGGCCTGCCTCACTTAAAAGGGGAGGAAAACGTGATCCTACCATGTGTGCATGCCACGTGTCTGGAAGAGAGAACAGAAATATTTGTGAACAGCTATAATGCCTACCTCCAGTCACTGGCATTTCATCGAGTGCTTACTATATCCCACCCGGCTGCTGTTCTAAGTGCTTAACTTAGAACTTCTTTATCATTATGACAACCCCGGGTAATACTGTTAGCTCAGTTTTACAGACAAGGAACCTGAAATACAGAGAATTTAAGCAATTTGCTCAAGGTCATCCACGAAGTGGCAGATCCGGAATTTGAACAGAAGTAGTCTGGCTCTAGAGTCAGTGCTCTGGATACATCATAGGTCATTAAAAAAAAAGTTTCATTGACTGCATCCCCAGAAGAGTCTAAGCTCTTTGAAACCAGAAACTCCATCGTAACATTTTGTGTGTTTCAACTGTGTGTTTTGCAGTAGGAACTCAAAAATATCCATGATGAATTGAACTGAATAAATTAGAAACTAGATAATTAACTGCTGAAAGCTTAGGGCTCTTTTTTCTCTGAAATTAAAAGCTGATAGAAGAAATCTGAATCAAGACTATGAAATCAAGACTGAGGGGTAAGGTAATTAGGGAATTGTTCACATAATATTGGAAAACAAGAAATAAGGGCTACCCCCTTGCATTTTGAAAGTTGTATTTTAATATAAATAGGATAAATCAGTACCAGTTGCAAATATAAATGTGGTCAAAAATGATGTAGATACATTCATGAGTGATATATTATTCTTAGAAATTTAGTCAAAGAAGCTAGGGATATTTCCAGATAAAGCCTTTTTCACTTGAGATAATGACAAAAAGGAGCATTCAGGGGCCGGCCCGGTGGTGTAGCAGTTAAGTTTGTGTGTTCTGCTTCAGCGGCCCGGGGTTCATGGGTTTGGATCCTGGGCATGGACCTACTCACCTCTTTTCAAGCCACGCTGTGGCGGCGACCCACATAGAACTAGAAGGACCTACAACTAGGATATACAACTATGTACTGGGGCTTTGGGGAGAAAAAAAGAAAAAGAGGAAGATTGGCAACAGATGTTAGCTCAAGGGTACTCTTAAAAAAAAAGAAAAAAGAGCATTTGCTTCTCTCCCAAAAATGTCCCTTGTTGCCACCATCAGAGATAAATACTAGACTGAGTGGACCATGAATCTGGGTCAGTATTGCATTACTGAGGTTCTCATGAACCATCGAAGGTCATTAATTATAACAGTATCTATTGGGTATGTACTACGTGGAGCCTTGTGCCAAACACTTTAAATGGATTACCTCATTTAATCTTATTGAATCTATAAGGAAAGTGATATTGTCTCTCTTTTACAGATGAGAAAACTGAGGCAGAGAAAGGGTAAATACTTGCATAAGGTCACATACTCAGAAAACATTTGAGCTGGAATGTAAATTTAAGGTCTTTTGAGCTCAGAGCCAACATTCTTTAACCACTGAGCACATAGTAACAACTGGCCTTCTGCAGATTCTTGGTGTTTCTTGAGATGTTTTTACATGTTGCAATGGGTAGTTACCGCAGTGTGCAAATTACATGGTTCCTAGGTGTTGGTTGTCAGGAAGGAGGGGATGGAGTTATAAACAAAACACCTTTTTCCTTCTCTCACACCCCCTCTCTGTATTCAAGATTGTTGTCCTTCAAAGCTGAGAATGGTGTCATTGCTGTTGCTGGTGAGGTTCAGGGACAGGTTTGGCCGAAAAGACCCAGGTGGGATGTAGCATCCTTTTCACAGGGCAATGAAAAGAAAGCTTTCTTTTTCTTTTAGTCTTTGGCCCTGGGGTAATGATTTTCAAGCCTAACATTGAAATAGTCAAGGGAGTCTCCAATATTATGATGGGGCACTGCCCAATTCTCCAAACTGGTAATTCCTTTTGGGGTATGTGAGTGGATCATTCCTGCCAGTTATATTCATAGATTCCAAAAATAGCTCATCTACTCAGACTTCCTTAGGGATTGGTACACTAAAGCCCAGGTATAGTATAATGGAAAAAAACCACCTGCTGGAGACTGCAATGAGTTTTTTCATTATGACAGTGGAAAGATTTGCCAAATGCTAAATGTAAAAATAGTTTCTACTTAGGAGTTAGCTTATGTACAGTGTGACTTAGGTAATTGCTAACGTGGTTTAATTTGAGGGAAATCCATTCCAGATATCTCCATATACTGGTTGGCCACTTCATCCATAGATTGAATCCTTTGGGTTTACCATTGGTCTTCCTTCAGAGTCTCTCTGAAATACTCTTGGAACAGGTAGTTCATTAAATTGCAACTTGAATGAATTAATTTATTACTTGCTCTTCTCCCTTTGTTGGGGACTGTAGAGTTATAGCTGGCTATGCAGAGAGGAAGATAGGTCTGGAAAGGACCATGGAAGTTGAAAGATGGGTCACAGTTTAGTTCCTTTGGGGCCTTACTTCCACTACCTAATGTCCCATTAAGTAAAATGACCCCCAGCAGTGGCCAGTACATGATGTCTGCCTTCAGTTTGTCCCTTTTCCTCTGGTTTATATTTTTCTTCTTTCTACACTGTACAGTTCTATTGAATGGATGTTAGATTTTATATGAAGCACTCTACCAGTGTTTTGAATTACCAGGGACTACAAATATATAAATGAATATAAAATGGTACCTGCTTTTGAGTAACTCATAATTTAGAGAGGAAGGCAAGCAGATGGGAAAGGAGAAAAAGTTATAAGCAGATAATTATAATGAAATGTGAAAAAATAGATATAATAAACAGAATATTGTGGGGACCCAAAAGAGGAAATGACATATTCTGTTGGGAGGATGAATGGGTAAAGGTTCACTGAGGAAGTAATTTTTGAGCTTGGTCTTGAAGGAAGGATAGAAGTTTCTAGGCAGAACAAAAGGGCGAGTGTATTCCTAAAGGATAGATCACCTTTCTACAGACATGTTTGTGTAACCCCAAATCAGTGGAACCAACTAGACTTTGTTTCAGTGAAGGCCATATAGCTTTTCTGTTTCTAGCTGTCTTTTACAGATAGAAAGTTTGTTCAAACTAGGACCCAAACAAGAATCACACATTGCATTTGGTTGTCATCTCTCTCTTTTGTTAACTTTTTCTTATGGGACATTTCAAGTGTAAACAGACTAGAATGACAAGTATAATGACTTGCCAAATACCCATCACCAGCTTCAATAATTATCAACATCTGGCTGGTCATGTCTTTTCTGTACTCGATCCAAGTTCCCTGCTGGAGGGTTATTTTAAAGCAATTCTCAAATATCATATTTTTTCATCTGTAGATGCTTCAGTAAATATCTCTAAGAAATAAGGACTGTTTTAAAAAAGTAACCGTAATGCCATTCTCACACTTAAAAATTAACAATATGGGGCCAGCCTCAGGGCGTAGTGGTTAAGTTTGTGCACTTTGCTTCAGCAACTCGTGTTTCGCTGGTTCGAATCCTGGGTGTGGACCTGCACACTACTTATCGAGCCATGCTGTGGCAGTGTCCCACATACAAAATGGAGGACAATTGGCATGGATGTTAGCTCAGGGCCAATCTTCCTCACCAAAAAAAAAAAAAAACCAACCCCAATAATTCCTTGGTAACATCAAATATTCAGTCAATGTTCAGATATCCCCACTTGCTCAAAAATGTCTTTTTACAGTGGGTTTGTTTGAATTAGGATTCAAAGACGTTGTGTTTGGTTATCTGTCTCTTAAATCCCTTTTAACCTATGACAGTTCTTCCTTCCTCTTTCATTTTTCTGTCACTTATCTGCTGGAGAAATCGGGTCGCTTATTCTGGAGAATTTCCCACATTCTGCATCTGCCTGATTGTGTCTCTGTGGAGTCCTTTAACATGCTCCCCTATCCGTATATTTCCTGTAAACTGAGATGGTGGGATACAGGTTCAGTTTTGTGGCAAGAATACTCATAGTTGGTGCTGTGCACTTCGTGTTACATCCCGTCAGTAGTCACACACCATCTTTTGCCTCTCTTTTTGTGGTGGTCAGATAGACCTGTGGGTTATTATCCCTCTGAGATCCCTTTTTAAACTAGAACTGTCATTGCTCTCCCTTGCCTTTTCTTTACGTGATTTGTTGAAGATATGGCCCAACTTTTTTGTAGAATGTCTCTTCTGTGGATTTGTTGATTGTTTCTTCCTGGTGCTGTTTTACTTGAGAATACATATTTTAATCAGATCTTATCATAACCAAGTTCTTCCTTGTTTGGCATCACTTCTTAAACAGAGAAACTGCTAACTTTGTAAATTAAAAAAAAACAAACGAAACCCCAACTTCCCTGCTGAATAATGGAATAGGCCAGGTGGTAAATGAAGAGATCAGAGTAATTCTAATAATAATCTCTCAAAGCCATATTTTCTAAATAGGAAAAAATTGACATCATGAAAGTCAGGTTTCATCATGCCCTCATTAATGCTTCATTTAGAATTTTCTGGAACAAGGGAGGTGATTGAATGAGTAAATGTTTATGCTAAGGTCATTTGATATATCTGTAACTCTTAACCTCCAGTACCTTTTAGTCTCTTTTTATATGTTTCTGGATTTGGTTTGCAAGCATTTGTTGAGAAATTTTACATCTATATTCACAGAAAATATTGGTCTGTAGTTTTCTTTTCTTGTGGTCTTTGGCTGGTTTTGGTATCAGGATGTGGGAAGTGTTCCCTCCTCTTCTACTTTTTGGAAGAGTTTGTGAAGGATTGGTGTTAATTCTTTAAACATTTTGTAGAGTTCACCAGTGAAGCAGTCTAGTCCTGCACCTTTCTTTGTGGCAAGTTTTTTTGGTTACTAATTCAATCTGTCTTACAGGTCTATTCATATTGTTGTTATAGGTGTATTTATATTTTCTATTTCTCTTGAGTCAGTTTTGGTAGTTTGTATCTTTTTAGGAATTTGTCCATTTTATCCAGGCAGTTTTATTTGTTGATATATAATTGTTTATAGTACTGCCTTATACTCCTTTTTATTTTTGTAAGCTTGGTAGTAATGTCCCCTCTTTGATTCCTGATTTTAGCAATTTGAGTCTTCTCTCTTTTCTCTTGGTCAGTCTTACTAAAGGATTGTCAATTATGTTGATCTTTTCAAAGAATCAACTTTTGTGATTTCCTTTATTGTTTTTCTATTCACTATTTTGTTAATTTCTGCTCTAATCTTTATGTGGGATATTGAGGTCTCCACCTATTATTGTTGAATTTATTTCTTCCTTCAGTTCTTTCACATTTTGCCTCGTGTATTTTTGGGTTGTTCTGTTGTTAGGTGCGTATATGCTTGTAATTTTATATCTTCTTGATGGACTGACCCTTTGTCATTGTAAATTGTCCTTCTTTTGACTCTAGTAAAATTTTTTGTGTTCAAGTCTTATTTTGTCTCCTAATAGTACAGCCACTTCAGCTCTCTTTTGGTTGCTGTTTGCATGGTGTATATCAGTTTACTTTCAACCTATTTGTGTCTTTGAATCTGAAGTGTTATCTCTTGTAGACAGTATATATAAGTTAAGTCATGGGTTTTTTTTAAATCTATTCTTTCAATCCCTTACTTTTGATTGGAGTGTTTAATCCTTTTAAAGTTCTTATAATTACTGATAAGGTAGGGTTTACATCTGTCATTTTGCTGTTTGTTTTCTATATGTCATGTCTTTTCTTTGTTTCTCTATGTCTCCTTTACTGCCTTCTTTTGTGTTGAATAGATATTTCCTAGCGTACAATTTTAATTCTCTTGTCATTTTTCTTTACTGTATTTTTTGAAGCTTTTAAATTAGTGTTTGCCCTGGACATTAGACTTAATATTCTAACTTATAACAATCTAGTTCAGATTATTACCAACTTAATTTCAATAGTATACAAAAATTTTATTTCAATATAGCTCTATTCCTTCCCCCTCTCTTTTGTGCTGTTATTGTCATATGAATTACATTTTATACTTTATGTGCCCATCAACACAGATTTATAAATATTACTATATGCAGTTGTCTTTTAAATTAGATAGGAGAAAAAAAGAGTTACAAAAAAATACATTTAACTTTTATTTTTACCTTTGTAGTTATCTTTCCCATGCTCTTTCTTTCTTTATGTGGATGCAAATTACTGTCTAGCATCCTTTCATTTCAGCCTGAAGGACTCCATTTAGTATTTCTTGTAAGTCTGCTAGTACCACCACCTTTTACAAAGTATAGATTCTTTGGAATATAGATGCTAAATTCTTCATAAGGCCTGTTCTTAAGAAAATGCATAGGTAAATTACATATTTACATAAATATACTCTCCTCCCCCAAAACAGGACTCTGCAGATGCTCTTTGCCTGCATCTTTGCGAAGAAGCCCATGTGGTTCTTCTTGATCATGTAAATCCATTTCCTGAAATACAGTCATTAGCAAAGTTAAGTATTAATATTGTAAAGTTATAATATAATTTTGTATTTAAAATATACATATATTGTTCAAGCTGAAAGAGACCTTAAACCAATTCCACATTCCTCATTTTACACATGAGGAAATCAAAGCCAGAAGAGATTAACTTGACCAAAGTCACACCGCTAGTTAGTAGGGGAGACCAGACTAGAAATCAGATTTCTTGACTGCTAAGTGTTTCCCCAACATTACAAATTTCTGTCAAGATATTGACTATGATTGCCTAGTTTGGTCATGACGTACTTAATAATTAGGACACAAAACAATGAATTAAATTAACAACTTATTTAGAATAATTTGTACTAGTTATTTAGATTGCTTTCTGCCTGATGACTTTCCTTTGGAACACTTTATTACCTTCCATTCAGAAATTTGATTTCCAGGTCGTTTTGATCCTGATCATTGTACATTATTTTATGTGAAGTTCATTTTTTAGGCTTTCTTAGTCTGAGGTGCTCTTTCATGTTTCAATGCCTCTTTGATGTTGGACCTTTGATAGGATCTCTGTGGGTGGACGATTCACGAGAAAGCATAAGAAATGAGAGCCACCTGAGCAAAATGGGTTAATTCAGTAATTAGGAAATTTGGAATTTCTGAATTTTGTGTGACATTTGTTATCATAGTAATCATGTTTGTATAGTAGAGTTTTTCTCCTTAAACATTGTCTCACAGTGAGAATGCCAAAAATCCACCTCATTGTGACGTTGTCCCATCTCATAATAGAAGCAATTTTGTTATTAGATCCACCGTATGTATGGATTAGTTTCTTGGCATATGTATGTTGTATACTCTCTGTGTCATTTTGTATAAGCGAAGAGCACAGGCTTCGTTTTGAATCTCTGGTCTGCCACTTTCTGGCAGAGGAACTTGGGGCAGGTCACTTCACTCTCTGAGTCTCAGCTTCCTTGTATTCCTTGCAAAATGGGAATAGTTTTACATGGGGTTGTATGATGATTCAGTGAGATAATACCTATAAAGTACTTAAAAGAACATGTAATAAGTGCTCAGTAAATGTTAGTGTTTGTTATATTCTATGTGACACTGTTTGAATGTTTAATTTCTCCCTTTCCCCATCTTCACACTGGAGAGAATCTGGCTGCAAGGATCAGAATCCTTATGAGTCCTTTGAAGAGAAAGGATGGGAAGGTGGGCTGGCTTCTCTCTGACTTATGGCCTGGGAAAGGGCAAGGATGTTCAGTGCCTAAAGGAGGCAGAACCGGTGGTCTAGGCAGCTGACGGCTTTAGGCTTGAGTATGGTTGTCCTAGTGTGTAGGGGGGCCCCAAGACCACCCTCATGCTCATGATTCACTAGAAGGAATCACAAGACTCAGAAATGGTTTATTACAGTGAGATTAAAGTCAGCAAAGGGAGAAGGTGCATGAGATGAAATCCAGGAGAAACCAGGTGCAAGCTTCCAGGTGTCCTCTCCCAGTGGAGTAGCATGGGTGTGCTTAATTCTCCCAGCAATGTAGACAACATATGGAAAGTACTGCCAACAAGGGAAGCTCACCTGAGCCTTGGTGTCCAGAGATTTTCTTCAGGGTCAGTCACACAGGCATGCAGGGCCTGCATGAGTGACCTCAGCTACTCAGACTCCAGGCCCTTCCGCCTCCTCACCCCCATCCCCAGCAGAAACAGGTGTTTACCATAAATTGCATTGTCAGAATAAGCTTGTCTGATCAAACTGGTACAGCATGGCCCAAGGTCTCAGGCATACAAAAACACTCTTATCAGGCAGAATATTCCAAATTTCAGAGGTTATTTCTCAAGATCAGGCCAAGGGCCAGTCCTGAAGATAGGCCTTTCTTTGGAAGTGCAAGGTATGAGCAACCCAGACCTGCTAAGTTAACCCTTTCCTGCGCACCTGCCTACACTTTTAACTGCACAGATTGAGAAAAGGTGCACCTGGCTGGTGAGCCAGCATGGTTTCTTTTATTTTCCTTCACACAGATAACAAGCTTTTTTTAGATTTTTCCCAAAGCCCAAATTTTATTGGGAGAATAGCAGTTGGGGAACCACATGGCTCTGAACTACCTGTGATGGGGTTGTGTAGTAGGCACCTTTCTCAGAGGTGGAGAAAGTCAGGTCAAATATTAGAAAGCACTACAACCTAGGAATGGTCTTAGAGTTTCTGTAATATTGACTGGGAAGGAGAACTTAGGAGGCCATTTGCAAATAACTCCAACTTGCCAGCCTCAGTTTGAAAAGACTCAGCTGAAAAGATAGCTCAAGTTACCACTGATATTCATGAGCAGTGTAAGTGCAGCACTGGGTCAATAATAATTTCATGCAATTATATTTAAAAGAGGTGATTTATCAAATGTACATAAATAGTGTGGTTTAATTGTTATATAAGAGTTTGTACGTCAGCAAGTCATAGAACAAAATTGGTCATGTGTCCTGATTTGGAGTTCTAGAATTATTTTCATGTAGATATTCTGTAGATATTATTACCTGTGCTAGAAATTATCTGGGTAAAAGCACTATTTCAACTTTGATAAATAGTCCTAAAAACACAAATTCCATGCTATAGGAAACAATGAATAATCTTATTTCCAACCTAAATAATCGAAGTATTCGTTTACAAAGAGAATTTAACTCACAATATTTAAAATTTAAGATATGAAGTTAGAAAATTTTAAACCAAGTAGTTCTAGGGGACCATTACAATATCCTGTCTGTCTGTCTATCTATCTATCTATCTGTCTATCTATCTATCTATCTATCTATCTATCTATCATCTTTTCATGCTTTGGGATGTAATGGGAGCTTTGGCTTTTGAATTTCCTAAAGATGTTTCTGATATAAATGCAAAAAAACTTTTTTCAGAGAAGACCAGGTCTAAAATAAATTGCCAGCAAGAGATTGAGTTGAGCTATGTCCCTTTTAAGGACTTTCTTTTCTTCCTTCAGGTACTGACAGCACATTCTTTGGATTAAGTCTCCTTGTGCTGTTCACTGCTGACAGTGGAGAAGCTTTCCAGTCAGAAAACTCTACCTGCCAGGGCTGTGCACATTAGCCTTGCTTAGCTCCTGGGTGGTCCTCTCCTGCTTCACAAACATGCTGTGGTCTTTACAAAAAGGTTTTGATTAAAATGTTTTTATTTTTATTTTTAAAAAGAAATAAAAAAGAGAGAAAGAAACCACTTTCCTTACTTTAATACTTTGTAATTCAAGTCCACGTTGAGTTAAATGTTTTTGCCAGGGTTTTGTTCTGTCTACAATTTTGTAGCCATGGGCTTTGCAACTGAGGTGGTGATTGCTTGGTGTCCCAATCAGAGGGAATGGGGAAGTGAACAGTGAGGTCATTTTGGCACTACTGCTATTCACAGTTACTCTCTGTTTATCCGTCATCACCCCCCTTTTACAGACACAGATGTGTCCCCTTACTGTGTGACCGTCATCAGCGTAATCCTCTACCACCCCTTCATAGTGATGGAGGCCTCTTGGTGCGCATAAAAATGGCTTTTTAAAAGTTAGGTTGCTGTAAACAAACTGTCTTCATGAGTCATATTAGATGTTGTCCTTACTGTCCTCCCCTTAGTTCTTTGGTGACAAATTTTCAAGGAAGAATGTACATATTTGTGTTTTATGACCATGAGGTGCCAGGACTACCAGTTGGAATATTAAAAAAAAAAATCAGCCAGACAACTGTCTTTATCATACCGTGTAGATGATTCTTAGAATTAAAAGAAATAAAAATAAATTATATACTTACAATCCCATCATCTAGAGATAACCACAGTTAACCACGCGCACAAGAAAATTTGGTGTACAACATTCCAAACTGTGTTCTATGCATTAACACACCCACGGAACCATACTCCACATACTGTTTTGTAATCTGTTATTTTTACTTCACAGCTTATCATGGACATCTTTCCATGCCAATGAATACAGAAAAAATTCACATGAATGCTTTATGTGAATGCCACCATAGTGTACTTAGGAAAGGTATTATGTTCTTGAATGACAAAGCTAACCAAATTCGATGATTACGACGACTAAAAAGAGGTCTGGCTCTACTTCCTCCCAAATAAAGGAATTAGCATAATTTGACTGCAACTCTGGCATAATAATGAATCCAGCTGCTTGATTACTGTTTGGATTCCAGCCTTGTTTTTAGAGGAAAGACGTCTCTCTCTCCCTGACAAAATCCCCACCTCTGATCACTGGTAGGCCTGTGCTCTTAAACCTTAGCTGTCTTTATAAAATTGGCTTTGGAGACAGACTGCCCTGTCTTGTAATTCTAGTCCCACCGTTTACTAGTCTCTCTGAACTTCAGTTTCCTCATTGCAAATTGAGGTTAATAATAACTACCTCATAGATTTGTTGCAAGTATTATTATTTAAGGTGATACGTGCGGTGTTCCATGAACTGCATAATTATTATTCAAATTATTATAAATACTTTGTCTCCCCACAAAACTGCTAATAAGGGATTTGACTCAGAAATATTTACATATTTATTTGCATTCAGTCTCTACTTAAAGCATAATTTCCATCAGATTAATACCAAATAGACTTGGATTCCCAGCCAGTTAGACCGAAGTCTTAAGGATCGCTTCCCCTATAGACTCTGGAAGGATTAGAGAGCGAACTGTAAAAGAGGAAATCGTCAAGGAGATATAAAATATGGGTGAATATTTATCTGATTTGAGGGTGCAGGAGGCATTTTTAAGCATAAATCAAGGGGAGAAATGAAAAAGACAAACTTGATAGATTTACCACTTAGAAATTTTAAGTTTCTATTTGTTTTTCAAAAAACACGAAAAGATTTTCTACGAATTACAGCATTGTAAAACACCTGAAAGACAGTGAGAGGCATAGATAACCTGGATGAGTGAGCTAAACAGAACACCTACTAATCTTTTCCCCCCCATTTCAAAGTCTTTCACAATTTTTCCTGATGTCCATCCCACCTCCACCATCATAATAATCTTAAAGCAAAGATTATTCTTAATCACAAAATAAGGCAGTCTTTAGTTGGCTTGAATATTTACATAGGTGCAGCAAGAGTGTTCATTTACCATACAGGCCTCCTTAAAAATACTTTGGAAACCTAGAGTATTGAACAACTATTGCAGCCATAAATTTAACTTCTTTCTGGAAGTTTTCCTGTTGAATGTCAGGTTAGACTTTCAAAAGCTTCTATTATTTGCTTTCCCAAGGCTAGAAATGAAGCCCAAGAAACTCTCCACCAGATTTCTCCTGCCATACCTATAAATCTGACTGAATTTTGAGATCCTGAAATTTCTTCTGGAGAGTCTTCTTGAGGTCCTGAAAATTTCTTGAGTTTCCTGGCCTGCCAGGAAGTGACCTTCCTAACACCTGTAAGGCTGGGACCCTGTAAGCTAGGGTCCAGGCCAGTTTCCCTGGGAGGGCTTTGTCAGCATTGGCTCCATAAGTACAGTCAACCTTTGATGGCCAAATGGCTTACCATGCCATACATACATGGTTAAATGAGCATCCTTCTTAAATATTACACTTTGCATAAGGCCTTG
This sequence comes from Tapirus indicus, assembly GCA_031878705.1. Lineage (NCBI taxonomy): Eukaryota > Metazoa > Chordata > Mammalia > Perissodactyla > Tapiridae > Tapirus > Tapirus indicus. The sequence goes on along the minus strand of CM062918.1, from coordinate 149,161,900 downwards.
GTTATACAATCAATGTATCCATTTATATCCTGGATAAAAGGAAGGAAGATCCTTATTGAATTGAGGGAGCCAGTGAAAATCAGATATTTAAACATTTTCAGTTTACAAAAGCAGAAACTACTAAATTGTTGTGGGTTACACAAAGTTATCATTTAGGTAGAAAGAGAAACAGCTTCCTTTACTATCTAGAAAATAGACATTAAAACAACATCAATAATACTCCAAACAAATAACCAAAATAAATTTTCCCTCATCAGTTTCATTTGATCCTATAAAGTTAATTCTCGTCCTGGTAGATATTGGGTTAGCAGTCTCGTGAAGCTGTCTGCTTCTTGACCTAATACGGTCCTGGAAATCCTGACTCAGTCCACTGGAGTGGTTTGAGAGTTGTCTAAGTAATGTCGGCTTGGCTTTGGTGTTACTAGTTTGAAGAATTACGTATCAGTTATACCTCAATAAAAAATATGTTTAAAAAAATAGTTTGAAGAACCTGGTTCAATCCTTTCTCCAGGAGGCTCCAAGACTGCCCTTCTTAGTTGAAGACACAAACTCTGACCTTTGGCTTATAGTAGAACCTTCAAGCAAGGATCTTAGTAAAACAAAACTATCTGTAGAAGGCAGAGCCTTCAAATGGCTGTGGCTGGTTTATTATTGAGAAGTTTCAAATGTGAAAGGTCTGATGAGGCTTCATAAGAATAGGCAATTGTTGGGGGCCCGCCTGGTGGTATAGTGGTTAAGTTTGCAGGCTCTGCTTTGGTGGCCCGAGGTTCGCAGGTTTGGATCCCAGGTATGGACCTATGCGCCACTCATCAAGCCATGCTGTGGTAGCGTCCCACATACAAAATAGAGGAAGATGGGCAGAGATGTTAGCTCAGGGCCAATCTTCTTCAGCAAAAAGAGGAAGATTGGCAATAGATGTGAGCTCAGGGTGAATCTTACTCACCAAAAAGAAAAGAAAAGAATAGGCAACTGACAAGAAAATTTGGATGCTCCTATGGCATGCAAAACAAAGGTAATAAAGCCATTGTAAAAAATTGGACAAAATGTCTCCAAGGATAGTGATGAAGCCTATTTTCAAAGACATCAATAAAAGTTATATCTGATTTGTAAAAATGAATAAACATAATTTTTATATAAAGTCTTGAATATAATATATGATAATACTGAGATATTATATATATGTATATATTATATATATATAAAACCAAGAATATACCAGCTTTAAATCAAGAATAGCAAGTAAAAAGATTCAGTAAGTCTGAGATAGGGCCAGGATGTCTGTATTTTTTACAAACTGCATAGGGAAGACTGACATAATTCCTCACTAAAAATTTACTGGTCTAGAAGGTGGTAAATTCAAATTAAAAGCAAGGCTGTGGCCAAGTCAACATTTTGCATAATATCTGAATTATGGCTGATAACACTGTGCTGCTGTCTGATATGATGAGGCTCAACACCGTCAAGACTCTGATATGTCCATATCGTGGACAGTGAGGGCATTGACAAATCTCCAGAGGCTTCACACAAAGCATGTAATTTCTGAAATGTTTATAATATTTTACCTATACAAATTTAACCTAAGGAAGGTTGAGCATCTCTTCTGAGTGCATCCCTCTTCCCATGAAATTTAAAATAGTAAATAGACCCAGTAAACCTAATTATTTCAAGCACTTCTCTTTTTATAAGGTGAAAGAACAAATCTTTGTGATCATTTTTCAGGGGCCCTCTGGGAAATCTCAAAGATACTTTAGGTGTAAAAGATATCCCGAAAGTTTTATATATCCTGAAAGTTTTATATATTTATTTATAATTAAGATCTGATTTGGGGAAAGCAAAAATCAGTAGGCTATTAGAGATTTGGACACTTGGTTAAAAGAGGATCGTGGGCACCTGAGAAACAATTCTTGGTTACCTATTTAGTCAAAGTGACACTCAAACACTTAAAAATAGATGTAGGAAGTAACATGCTTGGAAAGAACCTCTTTCATAAGCATGGAACCTTTGTGAATGAGCACATTCATTAACATGACCAGAAGATAGAGCCTCTCTATAGAATGTGAAAATAAGAAGCAAAGTATATATACTTAAAATTATGGTCAAGTAGCCAGTGCTTGAGTATTTCCTCTTACTTAAAAATTATTTTGTTATCTAATGATTATCCATTAAATAACTCAATTTAATATCAATCCAAGGTTTTAAGTTATCTGAAGATCTTGAAGATTATCTTCAATGTAAGATATTATAAAACACAACTAAAGTTTAAATAAAAATTTGTCAGAATAATGATTCCATTTCCTTGAACACAAATTTACATTTTTCATAGTTTTTAACATGAAATATGAGTAATAATAGCTTATTTGATTAGTAAGTCTGTATAAATTTAGGAAAAACAAATCCCAGTAGAAAATAGAATATATATTTTTTTATGAAACACTGATAAATCTGAGAAGATATAGTTGTTTTTATTAAGCCAAAATTATTAAACTAGTCTTGTTTGCCAAAGACATATCTTAATTACATAAACTTATATTCTTAAGACTTCTGAGTTTGTTTTTGTAAGAATAATTTTCTTAGCACATTTAAAGTATTAGATGTTAAATTTCCTTATTTTTTGAAAATGACAGAAACATTTTCTTATTTAAGTGCTTATTTATCTCTACAAGCCATCAGAATAGAGCTCCTTTAACAGTATAAGCAATTTATTAATACACTCTGGAAATAGGAAAATATACCCAATAACACAGCAAGAGGTAAAGGCTTTTCTAAATTACAGACACCTGGATACAGAAAGAGCTTATAGTTTCAGATCAGTAAACGTAGAAACCCAAGATCTCACTGGTCCTGATGTCCAAGAGCTGTTCTTTTGATCAAAGGGCAGTAATCAGTTGTATTCCACCAGACACAATAAACTTCTATCAGTATGAACCAAATCATTTGCATTATTACCAGTTTTCTACAACTCACAGAGTTTTAAAATAGCTCAAAGACAATAAAAGATGGAGAACACCTCGATATCATTTTTGCCCATCTCAAAGCCATTCATAATTTTTCCTGACAAAGACAAGAGAAAAATATAATACAGAGTTACACAAAACAAACAAAAAACTTAGCTGTATGTAATATTCTAATTTTATAAACGTATGTTTGCAGGTTTCAAAAATCTTAAGGCTTTTCTAAAGAATCTTTTGTGCAGAAGAGAATTCCTTTACTAAATATAAAACTTTATTATTAACTATAGTGCATCCCCTGAAGACTTCCACTGGGCTATGCTTCATTTGCCTGGTTTGGATTACATACTCTGTATATTTGAAAATAATTAAAAAATTAAATTTAAGTAGATCCTGATAGCTTTTCATTAATCCATCTTCCTATCTTTAATTACTCTGAATTAGATGTTTAAATTTTTATTATTATTTGATATTTCCTTCATATTTTTGTGAAAAGAGAATAATGAAACTGGATGATCGCAGGAAACATTTTCACCCAAATCCTGAGTACTTGCAAAAAGCCTAGAGAGGAACACCTCCTGAAAGTAAGTCTCTGGTGACTCTCTGGCTTCTCTCTCAGCTTTTCAATCAGATGCTATTGCTACCTACCTGTCATAAAAAGGGAAGTAGGTTGTTAAAGAGAAGATTTAAAAATCCTAAGTATTTATTGAGACATTTTCCCTTTCTAATCAAGACTAGAAAATGGACAATGGACGTGAAATCAACCATCACAAGAGGCGTATGCACCCCTATGTTCATTGCAGCATTATTCACTATAGCCAAGAAGTGGAAGCAACCCAAGTGTCCCTCAACTGAAGATTGGTTAAAGAAGATGTGGTATATACATACAATGGAATACTACTCAGCCATAAGAAAAGACACAATTGTCCCATTTGCAACAACATGGAAGGACCTAGAGGGTATTATGTTAAGTGAAATAAGCCAGAGAGAGAAGGACAGACACTGCATGAACTCACTCATATATGGAATATAAGTGAACACACGGACAGAGAGAACTGATTGGTGGTTACCAAGGGGAAGGGGGGTGGGGGGGGCACAAGGGGTGAAGGGTTACATCCACAAGGTGATGGACAAAAATGTACAACTAAAACCCCACAGTGTTATAAACTAAGACATCAATAAAAAAAAAAAAAAAAGACTAGAAAATGGAGCGCTTTGGAGAGAAGAGAAAGCTATTTATGAGCAAGAAACTTCCAGTGGTTCAAACCTAGGTGTTTGAATTCACAGAATCTTTGTAAACTGTTTCCTGCAAATGGATGTTGTCTCCTGCATAGAAAAATCCTAGTTTAAACCCAATTAATTATAAATTTTTGAGACCTTTCAGAAAAAAAATCTATTGTCAAAATGGAAATGAGGAAGGATATATTTTAACAAACAAAAACACTGTTACTATTTATTTAGCAATCCTATAGTGTAAATAGTTTCTTGGGTTCTGTTGCTGAGCACATTTTTAGTAAGGATTAAAACAAATAGAGGAGGAATTGGGAAACCTAACAACAAGAAGAAGGAAGACTGCCCAGGGAAAAAAGTAAAAAGAAAGAATGCAGTTTAAACTTGCCCTAAACTTGGGGGTTTATTATCCCAGAATAGATAAGCAGTTGTATTTGTCTTCAATCAGTTTAATTAATTTTTTTTTCAGATTGATGATGACCCAGAATTTTTGAGTTCACCAGACAGAGAAACCAACCAACACATTCGTATCATCTATTCTTCAACTGTTTTGAAAAAAGAGTGTGAAAAATCAAAAGGTGTCAGGAAATTCCTATTTCCATTTCATCATGCCAATTCTAGCAACAAAAAAGGTATGTTATTTATATTTTTTAAACCAACACAAGGAAAGATATGTTTCTTTATGACACAAAAAAGATAATATTCTTTTTTCCTCCCCAGCTTTCTTGAGGTATGACTGACAAATAAAAATTGAATATATTTAAGGTATACAATGTGATGTTTTGATATACGTAAACACTGTGAAACGATCACCACAATCAGGCTAGTTAAGATATCCATCACATCACATAGTTACCATTTTTGTGTGTGGGGGGTGAGAATACTTGAGATCTACTCTTCGCAAATTTCAAGTATACAGTACATTATTGATAACTAGAGGTCACCATGCTGTACATTTTGTTCTCCAGAACTTATTTATCTTATAACTGAAAGTTTGTACCCTTTGACCAGCATCTACCTTTTCCCCTCACCCCTGAGCCCCTAGTAGAACACCATTCTACTAGCTGTTACTAGGAGTTCACTTGTATTATTATTATTATTATTATTTTTTTGCTTGAGGAAGATGGTCCCTGAGCTAAGACCTGTGCCAGTCTTCCTCCACTTTTGTATGTGGGACGCTGCCACAGCATGGCTTGATGAGCAGTGTGTAGGTCCGAGCCTGGGATCCAAACTGAAGAACCCTGGGCTGCCAAAGCAGAGCGTGTGAACTTAACCACTGTGCCACTGGGCCAGCCAGGAGTTCACCTTTTTTAGATTCCACATAAGTGAGACTATGTAGTATTTGTCTTTCTATGTCTGGTTTATTTCACCTAGCAGAATGGCCTCCAGGTTCATCCATGTTGTCACAAATGGCAGGATGTCTTTCTTTTTTAAGGTTGAATAACATTGCATATTTTAAGGCTGAATAATATTGCATTGCAGACCCCACATTTTATTTATCCATTCAGCTGTTGCTGGACACTTAGGTTGTTTCCATGTCTTGGCTACTGTAAATAATGCTGCTGTGAACATGGGAGTGCAGATATCTCTTTGAGATAGTGATTTTATTTCCGTCAGATATATACCCAGAAGTGGGATTGCTGGATCATATGGTGGTTCTATTTTTAGTTTTTTGAGGAACCTCCATACTGTTTTCCATAGTGGCTGCACCAATTTACATTCCCACTAACAGTGCACTAGGGTTCCCTTTCCTCCTTCTCCACATCCTCGCCAACACTTGTTATCTTTTGACTTTTTAATAATAGCCAATCTAACAGGTGAGGTCATAGCTCACTGTGGTTTCGATTTGCATTTCCCTGACGACTGGTGATGTTGAGAAGATAATGTTCTTTACATTGAGGATGAGCTGACCAATCCGTTATCAGCAGCATAGTGCCTAAGCATAGTTTGCCATGAATAAGGCTATGTAGAAAGGAAGGAAAGAAAGAAAAGAGTGGAAAGAAAGGAAGGGAGGGAGGGAAAAGAAATGAAGAAAGAAAAAGAGAAAAAGAAGTGTGTTCACTAATTATTGGTTTAAAAAAAAGAATGAGGGGCTGGCCCAGTGGACTAGTGGTTGTTTGTGCACTCCACTTCGGTGGCCCGGGGTTCGTGGGTTTGGATCCTGGGCACAGACCTACACACCACTCATCAAGCCATGCTATGGCAGCGTCCCATATACAAAAGTGGAGGAAGATTGGCATAGATGTTAGCTCAGGGCCAATCTTCCTCACCAGAAAAAAAAAAAAGAATGAGTTAGAATCTGGATTCCATTCGGTCAGTTCTTGTTTGATTTTAATAACCTTATTAACAACCACAGATTTTAATGAAAACCCTGGTGAAGAAGTGCAGGGGTTAACCGGGAAGATTGTGAACCTGGCTTTAGGAAAACTCCTGATAGTCGTCTCTGGGAGCCTCGGGCCTCCCCCCAGCAAGGGAAGCCACAGGGTCCTGCCCTGATAATTATGGTTTATTAAGGTTATTAACAGCATTCACTCTTCATTCAGAAATATGTGTTGGGAATCTGTTCATCTAAGAACTATAGATCACACGTAGAGAAAAAATGAAAGTCATCTTTAGGTCTTGTTTTTAGGGAGCTCAGCGTCTGATGCAGGTGATTTTCCCATTGTGCCCAAGGACATCTAGAAGATCCACAGTGGGGTGGGGAGGGAAGGGGAAGATGAGGAGTCAGGGTTCCTGGTGCTCAGCCAGAGCTGCCCTGCATTTATGTTTCACATTTGGGGCTTTACCTAAACCTTTCTTGTGAAGAAGTTTTGAAACTCCAAGGACAAATGGCTAAAAATAGAATAGAACATATGGTTCAGCATTACACTGTTTCCTTTCATAGTCTTATTTCATGTATACGTATGTGTCTATGAAATGTGATATATATGAAGGAGCCCTGTAAGGTATCCATCCTGCATTGGGAGTTGGTGACAGGCACAGAAAAAGAGCCTGGACTTGGGACTCAGCTAAGCCCAGATTTGAATCCTGACTCACCTTTCCTGGCTGAATGACTGTTTGCAAGTCATCCAACCCTTGTGAGCCTCAGTTGCCTCGCCCTATTAGTAGCTTCACAGGGTTGCTGTATTACATGAGATAATGTGGGCAGGGCTGGGCACACAGCAGGAAAACAGTCCTCTGTTAAGATCTCATCCTCAGCATAGAAGGAGAAGGGAAGAATGAGGTCCAAGAGGGTCCTGGGTAGGCCCTTCCACTTCTGGCATCTAGCCCGTGTTGCTCGACCCGCCCATAGCAACCCATTCACTCTTCACTAGACTTCACTCCAAGTAAGACCCAGAGCCTTGTGGAGTCCTGAATAGCTGCAAAGTGTGAGAAAATTGTCCAGTGTTTGTACACCGTCACGGACGAGCCCCTTTCAACCCTGACACTCTCTGGCCTGGCAACTGTTTGTAGAAGTTGTTGTAATTAACAGACTTATTAAATCCCCAGTTGCTCACCAGGTCTCTTGTCACACTAATTAGGATATCTAACTGGTGTTGGTTGCCTTAAATACGTATTTATCTTTGTCCACAAGCATAATTATTCTTGGCTTTTTTTTCTCCCAACATGTATAAGAAGATAAAAACACACATTAAAGAAGCCAATTACAGGGCTGGCCCGGCGGCGTAACGATTAAGTTTGCGTGCTCCATTTCAGCGGCCCGGGGTTCACCGGTTTGGATCTTGGGCGCAGACCTACGCACCGCTCATCAAGCCATGCTGAGGCGGCGTCCCACATAGAGCAACTAGAAGGATGTACAACTATAACATACAACTATCTACTGGGGTTTTGCGGAGAAAAAAAGGAGATAAAAGAGGAAGATTGGCAATAGATGTTAGCTCAGGGCCAATCTTCCAAAAAAAAAAAAGAAATAATTTAAAAAAAAAGAAGCCAATTACAGGTAGAAGTTTTATGGAACTCAAATTCCTAGAAACTTTGCAAATGATGTTAAAAACAGTGAGGAGTTTTAAAAAAACTTATGTTCATGCACATGGCTATTCATAGAATTAGCAGCCCCCCCATCCTTGAAGGTACCACCTGACACTTTTTCACAGGGACTTTTGAAAATACAGAACTGCTACTGTCACAAGAAGTCATACACAGCACACGTTGGAGAATAAAAACATTCCCCCTTCCCAGCACGCTGGCAGTAATGTGCTGATTCCCGTTCTCCTCCAAGCTGCTTGTTCCCTGGGTTGGGTATCGCTGTATACTCAGGAGCCCACTCCTTCACCCTCTGGACATTCTGTCATAGGTGGTCCTGAAGCAAGAGATAGGCTCACATTCGCCTGACCATCTATTTGACAGTAGTCATTACTCCAGTGCTTTATGTAAGTAATGATGATGTCATGCCTAGAGAAGCAGCACACGTTAACTGCTGAGCATTTAAATAAAGACAATTATTAGAACTCACTCCAAACCTCTTGGGCGAAAGCCTAGGGAATATTTGTGTCATGTGGCAAAGGTGCTTACACTCCAATCAGCAAAGGAGGCTCAAAATCGCAAATCGTTTGTAGTAAAAATACTTAGTTTAATCATCACACTTTTAACAGGATTCCTAAATAGGCCCTTCTTTTCTGGAGATGTACCGAAAAAGAGACTTTTCTCTATAGTACACGTGTGTTCTTCTGTGGGCCACAGTTAGCACTTTGAATTGTACTTTTTATGTGTAGATGAAAGAGGATGGTTATTAAACTCTACATGAACAATGATGACGGCAGAGCGACAGTGGCGAACTGTATTAGCAGCTAAAGCTCTAGAATGAATTGGGTTATTAGCCCCTGAGTTTCAGGTATATTCTAGAACAGCACTGTCCAACAGAACCTTCTGCAGTGTGATGGACTTGTTCTGTATCTCGTGTAATGATGTCTGATACAGTAGCCATCCACTCCCTGTGGCCACTGAGCACTTGAGATGTGACTACTGCTACTAACTGACTTTTAATTTAATTTAAATTTAAATAACCACAGATGGCTAGTGGCTACCAAATTGGTCATTGCAACTCTAGTATCATAATGGCTTTAGTGGTATCTTTTGAAACATTGGCATAATGTGAAGTAGACTAATCCCCAAACTAGAATGCAACATAATAATTTAATGAAATGTAAATGGAACCTGTTTTATATATATATATATATATATGTATATATGTGTATATAGATATAATTATTTTAAACCTAAAAAACATTTTCTAAAACCAATGATGTGGGGTAAAACTAAAACAACAAGGCACTGATGAATCTCTCAGGTTTAGTGGATAATTTTTACATAAACTTGGCAGTCTTCCCAAATATAATCAAACCTCTTGCAGTTCAGAAAGCAGATGCATCCTTTTTCGTGGTGTCCCTTCTAAGAATGTTCCTCAGCTGCCCAGCACCACTGAACGTGTCCTCAGATAACACTGTGCTAAATGGCTGAAGGACTGCAGACCTAAGCTCCTGAGGAGGACTGTGACTGCTGCGTGCCCGCCAGAGAATGGACCGGCAGAGAACTGTTCTCACCGTCTGTATTCAGGCTCTCTCGTCGGGACTGCCTTCTACCTGCCAGACGCTGGTCATTAACATCGGGAGACCAGACGTTCCGCCACGCGTAGGGGCAGAGATCAGGCTGTACTTCGTTATTCAGTGGAGAGACAGAGGATCCTAAGATGCTGCACACCATTGTTACGAATTAAAATTTAAAGCTAAAATAAAGAGAGGCAGGGACACTGACACTAAAGTTGTTTTTTGTCATAACCTTCTAATGACCTCACCCAAAAAAAGGGAAAGCTCAAGTTTGGTTAGTGAACTTGGGTGGAGTCAGGTTTAAGGGCAACTGCACCCTGGGTACAGGTTGGTTCTTCCTCACAGAGAAGCCTCAGTGGTCTCCTCCCCCTTCCCGGCATGCCGCAGCGCTGTGCTCTCTGTCTCCAGTCCTCTGAGCTGTTTGTTCTGTGGGTTGGGTGTCGCTGTATACCCAGGACCCCTGTAATTCTGTAATATGTGGTGCTGAAGCAAGAGATAGGCTCAAACCTGTCTGACCTCTGGGCCACAGGTGCTAATAATATGTTCTCCTTAATTCCAGCAATAATCAAAGGCATTATTTGTATCACATTTAGTACCCACATTTGTGAAATGCCTGCTGTTAGAAGTATCTATGATGATTGGGGTCTTAAACACTTATGTATTAGTAAAGCTTCTTAGCTTGCAAGTAGAAAAAACTGATTCTGCCTATCTTTTTTTTTTTTTTTTGCTGAGGAAGACTGTCCCTGAGCTAACATCTCTGCCAATCCTCCTCTACTTTGTATGTGGGATGCTGCCACAGCATGGCTTGATGAGCAGTGTGTAGGTCCACGCCCAGGATCTGAACCCGCAAACCGCAGGCTGCTGAAGTGGAGTGTGCAAACTTAACCACTATTCCACAGGGCCAGCCCCTGATTCTGCCTATCTTAATGCCAAAGGGAATTGAAGGATTTTTGGAGTCTCTTAGGGAATCAAAAGGGGAACAGAAGAGCCAAAGAGTGGAAAACCAGAAACCCAGGAGCCTGTTCCAGGGCTTGAACAGCCTGTTCAGGGGGGACCTGTTAGGGGAACCTTCTAGGGTCCAGACAGCTTCAAGGACTCCTAGCTCTGCCTCTCAGGTCCAGATGTCACCAGTCTAGGAGGAGACATTTATCGGCCCAACTTGGATCAGGAACCCACCCCTAGACCAGTAAGCTATGGCTAGGGCAAGGGTGGATCCAGATTTTGTGGGAACTGAAACTCATAAAATTTGCAGAGCCCTCCTTAAGAAAAAGAGTTAAAACAGCAAATATAATGACTTCAGCACTCTGAAGAAACCTGGGCAAAAGAAATGACACATATAAAGTGCCTATGGCCACTCCCAAGAGGGGAAGTGAGACTAAAGAAAAATTGAGGTGGGAAGAGCCTGTGGTCTTAAATGATTGTGGTTGAAATACCTTCCCTGTGCATATTTTACGGAAACATCTGACCACGTGAACACATTGTTAAGGCTTCTCCTCAGACTTTGGAAGGGACTCATGCAAGCGAGGGGCACTGAACCTTAATCATTAGCTTCATGGAAGGAGCAATCTTTCTTTGTTTAAGGTTGGGGGCACCCATGGTAACTGTAGGAAGAGGACAGTTCCTCAAAGAAGGAAGGTGCTGGGAAGACAAAATGACAGATGACACTACACCTTGACCCCTCCCACCGACGCCTCTTGCAGCTGCAGGTTCCTGAAGAACGCTTTTAATCATCAGGCCTTTTGCCTCATCCCAGGTGGTCTCCAGTTCTGATGAACTGGATATGCTGGACTTCAAGGGGCCGTGTTGAAGAGTAAATCTTAATGGCCCACACCCTCCATCTTTCTGTAGACCCCAACCAGCATCATCTTCGGCTCTCTGAAGTGAGAGAGTTCTTTCTTCCAAGCACAGAGGTGCCTTGGGCTCCTCTCAGACCCACGGGAGCGAGAGAGAAGAGTTGCACAAAGCAGTTCAAAAGGAAATGGGTCCAACTCAGTGAAAGTACATTTAAGATTTTGCATTTCATTTTATGTAAATTTTACCTCAAAAGAAAAATAAACTGAGGGAAAAAAAAAAGGAGGGAAGGGAGGAGGAAAGGGAAGCAAGCAAGCCAAGAAAGGAAGCAGCTAAGAAAGCCAGGGAAATCCCCAAAAGAAATTCTCTGTGGGAGCAAGGGCTTTCCCTCCCTTGCTCTGTGGATGGCCTGTGCATCGCTGACTCATAACTCTTCTTCTGCAGGGGCTGGGAGGTGGTGTGACCGGGAATGCTGAGTTTCCGTTGGAGGTTAGAATTGTAGCTAATACTGACCTCTTGCAGGAGCTTATGAGACGTATATTTGGCTCTTGTTCAGAATACTTATTAGATACTATTATTTTTTATCCCTCCAAATAAACAAACAAAATACACTCACATAATGGGGAGGACATGACAGTTTTCTTGATGTAAGTTATGATTGGTTCTTTGATTTTTACTTTAAATTAAGCTAATGTTTATTAAATACCTACACTGCCAGGCATTGCATGAGTCATTTTTATACACGTTATCTCATTTTCATTCACAGAATTATCATCCTCATTTTTACAAATGAAGACATTGAGGCCAGAGCAATAAAGTAACTTGTAAAGTGTGTACTTTACGGGAGTCTGAACTTTAGCATGTGTTTTAATGTCAAAGCCAAAGTTCTTTTTGTTCCATCGTGCTACCCAGCTTATAATTTTGTACTTGTAAGTTTTTATGAGAATTTTTGAACACTCATCAAATCAGCACATGTGACTGCATCTTCTTCCTAAACTCAATAAATTATGCAATTAATGACCAACTAACTTTTTTTTTTTTTTTTAGTCAAAGAAGAGAATAATGGCCCTGTCTTTTGGAGAGGCAGAGGAAGTCTGAATGAGTCCTCTCTCGGGTGAGACTGTTGTTTGGAGTATGTTTTTAACTTGCTGACCAAAACTTATTTTACATTTTAATTTTTTTTTAATGCTTTTTGTCTACTAATGGCTTTGGACCAAATTCCGTTTCTCTCATACATGTAATGATGAAGAATGTATTTTGAGAGAACTTTCTTTAAATTCAAATCCAGTTGGTGAAATAGTATAGTATAATTTTTCTCATTTCAACTGAATAGATGCCACAATATAAATAAATAATTGATTAAAATTAAATTCAAAAACATGTATTGAGCTCTGGTTCTGTGTAGGGCACTATGTTAGGCCCTGTAATGGATACAAAGATGAGAAGACATAGTTCCTATCTTGAGAAGCTGATTCTAACCAGGATGTATGACATTTTCGTGAATAAAGGTAATACCAAGTACACACGATACGTGTCATGAATGGGTTTGAGCAAACTGTTAAAGATATTTAAAGAGGGGAAAGATTATATTCAGTCATGGGGAGAAGTCGAGATGCCAGATGACAGTTGGTAAAGGAGTAGTGCACATGGAGGTGGAGATACTGTCGTTGGAAGGACTAGTAGAAGCTAAGATCGAGGCAGGAAAAAGGGAACGTGTCTCAGGAAAGGTAAGCAGTCTAGTGTGATTTAAAAATAGAACATGATCACCAGATACAAGGTTATAAACTAAAATTGGGGCCATATTTTGGAGGGTGTTAAAAATCCAGATGAAGACTTTACGTGTTATTTCACAGGATATGAGAAGACTATTGAAAGTTTTGAGCAGGAGAATGATACGATAAAAACCATTATTACAGAAAAATTATCTGACAGTTATGCTTAACATGGGTTGGAGTGGGAGAGACCAAAGACTGGTGGGAAGTATTGAGAATCTGAATTGGGCTAGTGGTTGTGGGAATAAAGAAGAAGGGATGGATGGAAGAGACATTTCAGAGGCAAAATCTACAAGACTGGCAATTGATTGAACATGAGAGGGATAGAGAGAGAAACCACTGTGGTTTCAACCTGGGGTGACTGCATGGTGATGCCCTTCAGAGAAATAAGGGTATCAAGAGGGATCAAGCCCGATACTGGTGTAGACACGTTGAGCTTGAGGTCCTAGTGGGCCTCATCTGGTAGAGATGTTCGTTGGGCAGTTAAATTTCAGTCTGTACAGTGGGAAAGAAGTGTGGGTATAAATTTAAAAAGGAGTTTCCTAAGCAGCATAGCTCCAAGTATGATTCTATTACACACTTTAAGAATCTAGACGTTAGAAGGAGGAGGGGAGCACAGGATTCTAAGAGCTGTGAGTGAGGGGATATATAGGCATGGGAGAATTAATGTGGTTTGGGGCCCTGAAAGACAGGTCATGGCATAGGGGAAATAGCCGAGTTAGGAAAACATTGCAGAAAGGAAAAGTGAACTGCTGACGGGAATATTCACAAACCTGTGGTGGACCACACTGTGCAATAAGTTAGGTTGCTGAGAAGGGGCCTTTTCCCACCGCACTTTCTCTCACCTCGCCTTCTCTCGCTGTTTGATCAGGATGACCTACAAGGTCTCTTCTGAATCTAAATTTCATTATAACTTCCTTTCTCACCGAAAAAATTTTTGGGGTCCAGGAAGATTCTTTTTTCTACTAAGAACACATCACCAATTTGCTTTACAGAATTTTAACTTTACAACCAACTGTTCTGGACAAGAAAATTGGTGGAAAGTTGGCTACAGTAACTGTAATTTTCTTAAAGGTTTTTAGAGTTTAAGGAGTTAGCTATAGAAAGGTAGTAACTTTGTGTCGTGACAGATGGTAACTAGACTTATGGTGGTGATTATTTTGTAACGTATATAAATATCGAATCACTATGATGTATGCCTGAAACTAATAGGATATTGTGTGTCAATTGTACTCCAATAAAAATTTAAAAAAACTAAGAGGTCTTGAAAAAAAAAGTCTCTGTGTTCCTGTCAGGGTTCCCAAGGCTTTGCTGGTTCTGATTATATTTGAAGCTGAAACATCAGAAAACTTACTGGCTAAGACAGGATTGACTAGGAAGTGTTCTATTTCGCATTGCAAACCATCACTCGGAAGACCACCGGGCCCCTCCGTAATGCAGGTAGTGGGGAGTGACCAACAGCCTGTGTAGCCGAATTCCTTCTGTGAGGGTTTCTCAATGGCGTGCCATTAGCATTTTGTGTGGGACCATTCATTGTCATGCAGAATGGTCCCACACACTGTGGGACTTGAGCTTCCCTGGCTCCTGTCCACTAAATGCCAGTAATGCTCCTCATTTATTGTGGCAACTAAAACACAGCACCTCACATTTCCAGCAGAACCACCTCTGTGGGCTCCAGCTGTCAACACATTTGTCAGGTTTGTTTCCATTTTCCCATCTGGTGCCCTCTCTCCCTCCTCTGGGCAGTCCTCTCTAGCCTTCCCTAGTAGGCATCCTGCTCTCCTTATAAAACTCTGTGCTTGGGTTTTTATTGACACAACAACGTGATAACTTAATACAGTCATACGCCATTTAACAACAGGGATATGTTCTGAGAAATGGTCGTTAGGCGATTTTGTTGTGTGAACGTCATGGAGTGTACTTACACAAACCTAGATGATACAGCCTACTGTACACCTAGGCCACATGGTGCTAATCTTATGGGACCACCATCGTACATGTGGTCCATTGCTGACCAAAGCATCGTTACATGGTGCGCAACTGTAATATAAATTTAAAGTGGTTCCCCTTCAGTGGAGTTTCCATTTTAATAGGACTTAAAGCCAGCAGCTCAAGGAAAGAAGCTCTATTAGTAGAATTTTGTTTTAACGGCTTTATTGAGATATAATTGACATACAGTAAACTGCAATATTTAATGTGTACAATTTGGTACATTTTATCATATGTAAACATCCATGAAACCATCACCGCAGTCAGCATCTGTCACCCCCTCCCTGCACTGTGGCCTGGGAACTTTATCAGGGCGGTCAGCTGGGGCAGTTCTTAGGTTTCACCTTGTTCATTTCCCACTGTCTTGTGTTGCCTGGTGTCCACTGTCTTAAAAGTTGTGGTTTTTTTCATTTATTTTTCCAGTTTTTGGTTGTATCAGGTGGGAGGGTATAGCTAGTCCCCGTTACTCCATCTTGGCATGAAGCAGAAGAAAACTAGTAGAATTTTAAGCTCATACCAGTATATATGGAAGAGGATTTAGACTGGTATCAGATCCTTCCTGGAACCAGTGAAGGTTCCAGAATTTCCATAAAAGAGATTCCATGAAACAAGGCAGCAAAAGGGGAGGCCAGGGGACTCATTTACGTAGGATGTATGCTTATTTGAAGTGGCTTGAAACTCTTTTTCCCTTGGTAGGCACAAATACATTGTTTTTATGTAGCATATATATTTATCTGTGAGGCTTGCTTGGGGTGGGGGTCGGGGCTATTGGAGATCCTAGGAGTAAGGCGCACTGAAGCCCCTTCCCTTTGGCCTCTGCCTTTCAGAGCCTGCTGTTGTAAGCCAATTCAACTCACCAACTCCCGCTCCAGACTATAATAATGAAGATAACCCTGAAGCTCAGAAGGACCCCAATTATCAAAGATTCATGTATGCCTACCATTCTGTCCTTTACAAAAGAAAAAAACCACACACTTTTAGAAAACTTTCTTAATGAAGCTAAGTATCCATAACAGGGTTAGAAAGTCAGTTCAGTAGGAGGACTCATTTCCCCAAGTGCTCCTGCTGTTTGAGGTTAGATTGGCTACGGGGTCTTGAACTTGCTGGAATAAGCCAGAATCTAGGACATCTGTTACTGCTTCCTAATGTGTTGTTACTGCTTTGAGATTAGTCTACACTCTTAACACATGCTGGCTGGGCCACATGAGGAGACAGCCCAAAGCTTCTCAGGTGTGGGAATAAAGCCGACCTGGATAATGGCAGAAATCCATGGGTTTTTCAAGCCTCGCCTTGTGTCAGAATCTCTCAAGGGCTCATGGAGAGTTCTCCTGAGCTCTACCCCAGACTACTGAATCCTAAGATTTTAGGGATGGGACTCAGCAGTCTGTCTTTGGTAGCTCCCTAGATGATTCTGTTAGCCAGCTTCCAAGGTTTAGGAGTTCCTGGGCTGGATAGTCAATCTGCTCCTGGATTATTGAGGCTCCTGAGTTCTACACTAATTAAAGACTAATTAGTATGTCTCTAATTCATCAACTTCTCTGTCTCCACTGCTAGTACCCCAGTACAGGCTACTATCATCTCTTACCTGGGCTTGCAACACCTCTAACTACCCTCCACACCTCCTTTCATGGTGCCTGCTGTGGGTGAATGTTTATGTCCCCCCCAAATTCGTATGTGGAGATCCTCACCCCCAAAGGTGATGATATTAGGAGGTGAGGCCTTTGTGAGGTGCTTTCCTCATGAGGGTGGAGCCCTCATGAATGGGATTAGTATTATAAAGAAGGCTCTAGAGACCCTAGCTCCTTCCACCATGTGAGGACACAGTGAGACGCCAACAGCTATGAACCAGGAGGAGGGCCCTCACCGGATGGTGACCATGCTTGTGCCCTGACCTTGGACTTCCCAGTTTCCTGAACTGTGAGCAATCAATTTTCTGTTGTTTATAAGCTACCCAGCCTGGGTATTTTGTTATAATAGCCCAAACAGACTAAGACAGTACCTCTCCACCCCCACCTGACTCCATTATCCACCCTAAAGCCAACATGATCTTTCCCAAATACCCGCTTCTTGCTTAAAATCTTTCAGTGGTAGCCCACTGCACAGAAAGGAAGACTTCTTACATGTCTGGGCAGCCCTGCGAGACCTGGCCTTGGCTCATCTCTTCAGTTTCGTCTCACGTCACTGCACCCCTTGCTCGCCACATTGGCTGGAGCACCTCAAGCTTCTTCCAGCTCAGGGCCTTTGAGCTTCCTTTCCCCTCCTAACGTTGCTTTTCACATGTCTCTCTCTCACCCTTCAGGTGTTAGCTTGAATGCCCACATCTGAGGGAGGTCTTGCCTGATCACCCATCCTACAGTATACCACGCTGCAGTAGACACACAGGTTTTCATCAGAGTACTCTATTTCATAGCACTTTCATAACTGTAATTCCATGTTCATTGTTTACTGTCTGTCTCCCACTGGAATGTAAGCTCCCTGACGGCAGGGACCTAGACAT
Organism: Tapirus indicus; assembly: GCA_031878705.1. NCBI lineage: Eukaryota > Metazoa > Chordata > Mammalia > Perissodactyla > Tapiridae > Tapirus > Tapirus indicus. The sequence continues at coordinate 149,144,130 of CM062918.1, read as the reverse complement.
TCTTGTACATGGATACATTTCTGGTGCTTGGCCCAGTGCCTGGTACATGGTAGGTGTTTAATATTTGTTGAATGATAATCATGTTCTTTACAACGTAGCCTGGCTTGCATTGTATAGCCATAGGGGGGCACAATTTCATCTAAATCCATGTAATAATAAGCCATGATTTGTAGGGTTTGCTGCACTTGCATTGTTGCCCTGAATTCATAGATTATTAGCTTCTGGGAGGAGGGATCTCTGCCTTGTTGTCACACAGCACTAAGGGAGTTCCTACGTGGCCCTCGTAACTGGAAGGAATGAGGGAGAGTTAGAGCTAGTGATGGCCATGCACGTGCTCTCAGACTCAGTACTCTTCATTTCAGTAGTCTGGCATATAATGCCCCAATTTTTCTAGACCACTCTAATAGTCTCATTGTATTCTTCCAATTTAGAAAAATAAAAGACATTTCTAATTAATGTTTGCAGTAGTAGTTTTGGGTTATTGTGGAGGTTAGAACTCTGTTAAACGTGGCAGAAGTCTAACTTTGGTTAAAAAGGGAATTTATTGGAATTACTGGGGCAACTCATGTAATTCAACATTCATTCAACAGATGTATATAGATATAGACATAAGTATAGATGCAAATATAGATCTATCTGTCCATTTAATCTGGCATTTTCTGATTGCTGGGCTCTGTGTTCAATTTTAGATGTACAGTGGTGAGCAAAATCAGCCAAAGTTGGAAACCAAACCATAGGCGTGTAGGACAGTAGGGAAGAAGTTGGGAGGTGGGCATAGCTGGGACTGGGGGCTTGAGTGCCAGAGGACTTTGTCTGTCTCCTCTGATGTTTGTGGATCAGCTTCATTTTCTCTCACTGAAGACCATGGCCTCCGGGGGACAGCAAAGTCTTAAGAAACTGTCTTAAATTCACTTTTTATAGCTCCCACCACCAGACAAAGGCTAACTCACACACTTTCTTGCATCAAATTTAAAAATCCTGGGAAGGTCTCTGATGCCTAGCTTGAATAAATGACTCACTGCTGAAAAATATCCACCATTGCAAAGAGGTCAGGGTCTTTAAAAACATGGCTGCTTCTGTGTTCTCCTTGTGTGGAGGGGAGGGGTGATTTCCAAATAAAGAGAGGGAGCTAGATCTACTATGCCACAGTTTTCTAGCATTGTCATCTCCATAATTAAACGTTTGACTCGAAAGTGTAAACAAAAGGCAGGCTAGGACGGAAGACACTAATTAGAGGACTAAAGAATGTTATCATGAACAGAGCTTTGAAATACCTCTGAGGGGTAGAGTTTTAGACCTAATTATGAGAAGCTGCAGGTCATAAGAAGGATGCAGTTATCTTGGGACATCAAACTTGCATAAGTATGATTACTTTTCAGGGTAAGAGTAAACAACAGACCTTTTAACACCTAAGGGATAGAAAGCAAACTAGTGATCTCTGATAATGAGATTCAGTATTTAGGTTTCTCTGTCTTTAGTGTAGCTCCTCATTAGTGGATAATTTCATGTACTTACATGCATTTTACAGGAGAAAGTGCAAGTAGATATTGTACCGAAATGTTCTTTTAGGAAAGTGTATTATGACCTACTTGAGTCCCCTAAAGCTGGGGGGAAAACAAAACTGCCTATTGCTTGCAAGTGTTAAAAAAGAGAGGAAGATTGAGATCAATAGAACACTTTTACAGTGCTGGTACAGAGTAAGATTTATATAAATTTAATTGAGTTCACCTTGAATAATCTAAGAGGAAAAGAAATAGTGGCAATACTTAGCCTTCAGCCCAGATCTGCTAGGCCCATACCCACCAGGGTGGATTTTAATCTGAGTTTTCATCTATCCGTAGCCTCTAGTGATAGCTAGCTAATGAAAGCTTAAAAGCAGATTTTGTAACGGCAGTGCATGGCAAGTAGAGAGAAGAGCTTTTGGAGAAACTGATCTGTTTAATAAACAGAATTAGAACTGACCAGCTTGGCACCTTTATGAAATGAGAACGTGCTGCACTTAATTGTACATCATTAGCAGAATAAAAGGGAAACAACTAACCAAGAAGGTGAACCTTATATTTTTCTCTAAGAAGAAGTGTTTCTTGGCAGAAGGTAGGAAAAGGGAAATGCATTATTCCTCTTTGCAAGGTGGCCACGCTGGCTGACTTCAAATCCTGACTCTGCCTTGGACTGTTTAATTTCCCAGGCTGCCCTCCTCCTGGGTAGAATGGGGTTCACAATAGTACCCATCCCACAAGGACGATATGTAAGGAATAAATCATGGACATGTAAAGTGCTTGAACTGTGTGTGGCACTTAGACAGTCCTTATTAAAGTTTAGCTCTTTTGTTATTGCTGGTGATCAGTAAGTCAGGCACTGAACAATAATCTGTTCAGCATCTTCAGAATCCTTGATCAAGCCTTGAGACAGAATGACTTTCCTCTTTTCTACTCACACTAATAAATACTATAGTATTAAAAAAATTAAAATGTTGTGTAATAATTTGGTGTGAGATACCATCTATATTAGTTTTCAAGAATTTCTTATGCAATAGGTTGTAGTTCTACTGGAGGACCAAGTCCTGTGTTTATGTAAATACACTATGTGTGTAAGTATATGAATCCAGGATGTTTAGAAACTCAAGAGAGAAAGAAATAGATGTATGCTCTTGCACACAGTTTGCTCTTAGTTTTTCAATATTAACAAATATTCATTGATCAATTATACATTTATAAAAATACAAAAAATATTTATTGAGCATTGGAATGGAATCAATATTCATTTTTCTCCCCCTCACTCTCTTCCATCCTTTTATTCCTACCTTACTCTTCCTTTTTCCTCCTCCCTTCCTCCCTCTATGGACCTATTTGAAAATTTCCTTAGGAGATATACTCAGGAGCAGAATTGCTTTGTACATTCTATATATTAATCTGCTTATTGGTTTTAGACATTGAAAGTATCTTCTCCCATTTTGTCTGCTACCTATTAGCTTTGTCTATGTGGTGTCTTTTACTGAATAGAATTTTAATTTTGATGTAACAAAATTAATTAAGGTTTGATTCTGGTCAAAATGGAGTAGGCACACTTTACCCCATCTCTCCCTCTGAATGCAAGTAGAAATCTGGAACAGAATGCATACAGCAGTTGATTGCTTGATTAAAAAAAAAATCAACTTTCTCCATAGAATTTAAATAAGATACAGAGTCAGAAACAGCTATAAATTTCTGTCCAAAATCTGCTTTAGCTGAGTCACATGTATTGCCATTCGGTTCTAAATATCTCTTAATTTCCTTTATTATTTTCAGCAGTTTGATTATGATGTGTCTGGTGTGGAGTTCTTTGAGTTTATTTTCTTTGGGATTCACTGAGTTTCTTGAATCTGTGTTTATGTCTTTGGCAAATTTGGAGAGTTTTCAGCCATTATTCCTTCAAATATTTTTTCTGCACTACACTCTTTATCCTCTCCTCCTGGGACTCTGAAGACATGAATATTAGACCTTTTCATATTGTCACACAATCCCCTAAGATTCTGTTCATTTTTTTCTTCAATCTTTCTTGTCTCTGTTGTTCAGACTGGGTAATTTCTATTCATCTATCTTCAAATTCAGTGACTCTTTCCTCTGTCATCTCCATTGTTCTTATTGAGCCTGAATTTTTAGATTTTTGGTTATTGTAGGTATTTTTCTTCTTAAACTTTCTATTTGGTCCCTTTTTATATCTTCTATTTCTCTGCTGAGACTTTCTGTCTTCCCATTTGTTTCAAAGGGGTTCACTCTTATTCGTTGGAGCATGGTTATAATGGTTGCCTTAAAGTCTTTGTCTGATAAGTCCAATATCTTTGTCATTTCAGTATTGAATATCTGTTAATGATTTTTTTCTTCATAGGATATTGAGATTTTCCTGGCTCTTCAAATTCAAGTGATTTTTTATTGCATCTGGGACATTTTGAATATTATTCTGTGTGACTCTGGGTCACATGACCATAAAGAGTTTGGTACTGGACTCTGCCAGCCTGTCAGCTATTCTTAGATATCTGAGAATTATTTTCTAACTTTGAATTTTTTCACATAAAGTTGCTTATATTTCACTAATTCTGCTTTAGTAGAATCTTCGTGGGGGAATTTTTTATTCAGGAGAGCTCAAATTCTAGATCTTGAGGTCTAGGTCTATATGACTTGTTATAGAAGAATTTTTGTTCTGCTAGTTTCTTATATTCTAGCATATTAATCTGACCATCCGTTTCAGTCTGATAGGTTTTTAGTTCTCCATAAAAACTAAACTCTCCATTTTCATGTTTATTTAACTTCTTTCTTATCTTTCTAAGAGTTTTTTAAATCAAATACCGTTTTTTCTAATTTACCATTTTTCTTCATTTCTTCATAGAGCCAATATGCTAGCATATATACTTTTCATTACTAGCTGAACTTACACCTAACAGGTTTTCCTGTAGCTGTTCAATTTTACCTGTTGCTTTTTGGACTGTGACTTTTAACCTGACATTTTCAGCCTCAAGGAGTTTAATCTGTCTTTGATGCAGAGGGAAAAAGGAGAAAAATGAATTGTGGATACTTTTAATTTTGGAGTTCTCTTTCCCACTTCTCTCATTTCTTCCTCTTTTGTGGCTGGGCTCTCCCTAGAGATACGTAATTAGCTCATTAGAAAAGCACTTGACTTGTAGCAACTTAGTTCTGTAAATATGAATTTGACACGTGCAGATTCAAGGTTCTAGAACTCTTGCTTGGTAATGAGCTACTACTCTTTAGTTGGACTAGTAAGAGTGGGTATTATCAACTTTCAAATGAAGAATACAGTTTAGTTTTATGAGTTGGCTTGCTTAGCTGGTGAAGCTGTAATGTCCGTGGCGTTTTCATTTATGCTGCGAAAAAAAGAAATCCTTCTTAGAAACCCTTTTTAACTCTCCCAAATAATAGATTTTTCTTACAACTGAGTAAATAACAGTCAGTCCAAGTGAGACTTTCTGTAACTACCTGAAATCATTTTGCTGAACTTGCACTCAAAACATTTTGCACCTAAAATGAACATTTTAACATAATTTCATAACGTTATCTAACATAACCTATGCAATGGTTATTTAACTCTTCAAATTCCATAGAGAAAATTTTAGAAAATATTATCTGCAAGAATAAAGGGAAGCTATCATTTTAAAGAGGATTCGAGTATGTATCATCCATTTCTGGGCTAGATATTTTCATTAACCTGAAAATTCTAGCAAGAGAGTCTTATATTCTTTGACACTTTGATAACACTGTTACATAATGCTAGAATCCTATGAAGAAATAGGGGAATGTAAGATAATTACTGCTTGGCATTCAGGATTGTGGGTCACACACAGTGATTTGTTCAGTCGTGTGTTTAAAATCTGGCCATGTCATGTGCCACTCCCCAGAGCAAGAAGAGTGCAGGAAGGAGGGGGTGCTCTCAGGCTCCCCTTCCAGATCCCACGCTGAGACCACAACACCAGTGTGCACAGCCTTAAGCCTGACGGTTTGGCAAGGGGTGGCTGTTTAAGGGGGATGGAACTTGGATGTGTGAACTGTGGTAAGCACCTGTGTGCATGTGTGTGTGTGCTTGCACACACATGAAGGTCAGTGGGGGAGGGAGCTGAGGGTTAGAACTCAGCACTGTTCAGAACACTGTACAGGCAGTGAATGAATTTTATGCCTGTTTAAAATTAATTTAAGAACTAATAAAAACAAAGTGACTTTCCACTTTCATGGAGGTTCCAGTCTCATAAGGGAGACAAATACCTTAATATAAAATGATAAACCAGCAATTCCAGGCAATCTAGGATAATATTAACAGCTAGCACCTGTTGAGTGTTTCCAGTGTCACAAACACATTGCATGTATTTTCTCATTTAATTCCCACAGAAACTCTATGGGATTGGTGCTATTATTTTTCCTATTGTAAAATTAGGAAATTGAGGCTTAGGCCAACCAAAGTCACGTAACCACTGAGTGGCAGAACCAGGATTGAAACTTAGATCTCATGGTACTCTACAACTTGCTTCCCTGTGCAGCAGAGAAGAGAAATGGGTCTTGGTGAGCTGCAGAGGACAGGGCAGGTGAAGGATGGGACAGAGGATTGATTCTGAAAAAAGTGCTGATGCCATTGGGATGATATTGGAAAAATCAGAAGAGTATTAGCAAGAGGGGAATCAAAGAAAATACTGTTAAGAAAATCTCTCTTCATATCTCCATACGAATCATTTTCTTTTATAGGATCTATTAGAAATGCACAATGAAAGAACAATCAGATTTCAAAACTAGAATGAAAAGTCCTTTCCGTGGAAATATTGGGGCTCTTTGAAGGACAGGCACAATGCTTTAGATATAGAAAGTGCTTCTTTAAATGACATTGGGTAGAATTGTATTTCTGAAAGCAGCCAAGAGTACTGAAGAATTGTACCATACCTCCCCTAGGTCAATGGGTAATAGCAAGTGAGATTAGATCACTTCCTTCTCTTAACAAGTATTGCTTTTATGTGAAAACATTTACTTTCAGAGTCTTAAGCTGCTGCAATTGGGCCATTGGGTTCTCTTTGTTCCTTTGTGTTAAATTCTGAACATTATGTTTGACTCTAAATTCTACCCGACAGGTGCCACGGAGAGAGCAGCATGCCATCCAAGGACTCAACCCTCTGTCCTCCTTCAGACCTCAAGGAGCTGTCCCTTCATGGCCAATGTGCCTTTCGACCCTTACCTACTCCCTCCAGGAGGAGCTGTCAGTCCACATCAGCCACTGGCAAGGCTGTCAGCGTGCCATCTTGCACAGCAAACACAAAAGAACCCCAGGGATTTCCAGATCACAGAGACTCTCTAAGTGAAATCCCTTTCAAGTGCAATGGGAACGGAAATGAGTTTTACTTAGGAAATTCCTCCCTGGCCTCCCCTTTGCAGAGCAACCCAAACCTAGAGAAGAAGGAATCAGAACTTCATTTGTACATTATTTCCACAACCTCATCCATATTTCTGCACTTAAAAAGTTCATGGAACAATTATATCATAGTAAGTGTCCTCATAAGTTAACCTTGCCATGAGTATTGCTTTTTAGGGCAAACGTGCCTTTCCTGCTCTACCTCCCCATTTTGGAAATTTAGCCTTGGAGTTTAATAATATTGTGAAAGACAAAACACACTGGATAATTAAGGAGGTGATTTTATTCAGGCTATTGCAACAAGAAAAATGCTCATTAATGAGGAATGTCTTAAAGAAGGACCTGGGGTTTTCTAGAGGCAGATAAACAAGGGAGTCCTCAGTGAGTCTCCTGGGAATCATGAGGAAGGATGGAGATAGGTCTTATCTTGGAATATTTGTGAGCAGGGTGGTCTTTTGCAGTTAGCCGGGGTGATTTCTCAACCATTTCTGCTTTCAGAAAGCACGGAGCTCAGATGAAGTTCAACATTGTCAATATGTTTCTGTATTTCTTAGCTGCACCATTGACAGTAGGTTAATGGGAGTCATGGTCATAGGGTCAGGTAATTTTACAGAGATCACCTGGTCTAAGTCCCTTGTCTTACAAATGAGGAAACAGAAGCACGAAAATTTTAAGTAACTTACTCAAGATTATATAGTAAGTTTAGGGGCTGAATCAGAACTCCCATTCGGGGGTCTTTTTATTACACCAGGATCAGTTTAAAAATAAGCAATTTATTAAAAGAATAATATGATCCTTTTCAGTTATCTTCAGTGATATGTAATTTTTATTTTTGATCTTCCAAAATAATAATATTAAGAAATATGAAAGGCTCTTTTCACTCAGAAGAAGCTCAGAGGCAGGGGGTTTTATAAATGGCTAAAAATTGTGAAAGATTGCAAGACAATTCTAATTTTTCTCTCATAGTACAGTTCAGAATGTTTAATGTTTAAATTAAATGTTAAACGTTTAAAATTCCTCTCTAAATTTTTAAGCGGTTTTCTCCAAATTAAGAATGTTAATGAATCAAAAAATAGAGGGAAAACCCTGGTCTATTACAAGAAGTCTTCATGTGTTCTAATAGAAAAACCGAAGCCTAATTGACTTTTAAAAATCTATCTAAATATTTCAAAATGACTGTTTATGCTTCCTGAATTGACTAACTCCTGGTTTTAAGTACTACTTTTTAATTCTGCAGCAGAGGCTTGTTTGTGGCAAGCAGATAGGCCAACTCACAGCCCTTCTGATAATAAAAGCAATAACAGTGACTCACATGTATTGTTAGTTTCCGGTTGGAGCTGTTCTGAAGCTTTCTGTGTATTAACTCATTTAGTCTGTACAACAACCCTGTGAGGTGGGACTGTTGTTTTCATTTTACAGATGAGGAAATTGAGGCCAGGGAAATTAGATGATGTACGCAAGGCTGTACAAGGAGTACAGAGCTGGGGGTTGAACCCAGGTAGTCTGATTTTTTCTCTATGACCACTGAAAGAAATGTGGGTGGAGAGGGGTTATCTTTATGAGTTGGTAAATATTATCCTTAAAAATAATGTTCTCTCCCTTGCAGGATGGAAAATGAGTAAGCAAATATTTCATACATAAATGAAGAATCAGATTAGCATTCATTCCAGTAAGAATAAGATATTAATCCAAGATAAATATTTAAAAAGTTGTGGCAGTGTTGAATTCTTTCGTCAGGTTGGCCGGCTTTGGTTAGTCTTGGTGATGTCTTTGTAAATTTTAGGAAAGTGAGAATAAATCATCTCCTAAATCAGTCAGACTTCTCATGGTTAACTGATCTCTTGTGCTCTGAGATCTGGAAGGATCTTTCACGTTAAGCAGGGAAGTGCTCCTGGGAAAAGTAATTGGACATCTTAACACTCTCTATACTTTCAGGTAAAATCAACCCAAACTATCCAGTTAGAAATTTAGCACTCATTCTGATTTTAAGGGTTTCCAAAGAGTTGAGTCTTCCTCAGTAACCTATCTTATCTGTAACTTTCACCAAAAGTAATTACGTCTGGGTTGTTTAGAATCTCAAATTCTACAAAGACGAAATATGGCAATTCTTTGCCCTTTGTATATTGTGAAGATAGCTGCTAGAAAGCTAAATAACTAAGGAATACCCCCAAATTAAAATTCTAGATTTAAGGCAAGCATAAACATTTAGAGAGGAAAAAAAGGCACTTTTAAAAAAAGATTTAGAGCAATGACAAAAGTAGTAAGAAAAAGCACATACTTCCCCTACCACCCACCCACTCACCCACCGCCCTGCTCTGAAATATCAGGAATAAGACAGGGGTAAGCTTGTTTGGAGTTGTAAATCAGCAACATTTCAGAAATTCCTTCTGACCTGTCTGTTAAGCCTCAACATAAATAAAAGATTATTTAGAGAACTCGCTGAACACTACATGCCCTTTTGTTCTGAGGACCAAGAATGAATGGGAAATGACAACACTATAGATTTAGGGAAAAAATAACCCCATTAATAGGGGAGTAGTTAACAGAATTATTGTATATCTATGCTATGGAAAGCTAGGTAATAATTAAAAAGATTGAAGTAAATCCATATACACAGACAGGAAAAACTGTCCACCATATATTAAGGGAAAAAAAGTTTGAGATTATTATATGTGATATAATTTAGCTAGTATTAAATATACATGATAAAAATATATCATCTCATATGTACTATAAATGTATATGTTATATGTTTTTATATGCCTGAAAGGATATAAACCAAACTGATAATCGTAAGGTCCTTTGAATAGTGGGATGGAAGAGATAGGGAGAGACAGGGAACTTTTATCTTCTACTTTCTGCATTTCTGTACTGTTTGATTTTGATAGATAATTTTATTTCATAATGAACAAATGTTACAGTTAAAATTTTTTAAAAACTATATAAGGAAAAAGTTTCCTGTGGTATTATCAAACCCTGGAATGAGTTATAGAAACAAATCATGTACTATAGAGGGGATTAAAGAATAGATGGGTGATATTGACTAAAAGTAGGGGGAATTGACTTTTCCCACTTTTCCCTCTTTCAGAAAGCCACTCTTTCACGAGATCCCCTCTATGTGAGTGAGCTCGGTCCTGCTGCTGGAAGTCAAAGGCCCTACAGGTAAGGAGTGACAATGTGACAGAGCTGCATGGGGATTGCTCTCCCCTCTCTGCCTCGCCTAACTCCGTGTCCTGGTGAGCATCACATTTATGCCTCTACCTCAACTCTCTGCCCTGGATTGTAGGTACAAATACAACTACCCACTGGACATCAATCATCTCTTGTATGTCTCACAGGAGCCTTCAAGTCAGCATATTCAAAACACAACTCAGCATCTTCCTCCTGGGACCTGACCTTCCTCCTGTGTTTCCTAACACAGGGCATGATGTCATTATCTCCAGATGTCCTGAGCCAGAGTCCTGGATGTCACCCTTACCTTCTCTCTCCCCTCACCATCCCCCACATCCAACCAATCACCACATGATTTATTGTGCTTCTTTAGTATATTTGGATAGCATCCACTTTCCACTCCCATGTGCTCAGGCCCAGTGATCTCTGTGCTGGGTCCTGCGGTATTTTCCTAGCTGGCCTCTGCCTTCACTCTTGCTCCCGCTCTAGACCCTCTCCATGACAATAGAGGACTCTTTCTGAAGCACAAATCTGACCATGTAACTCTTCTCCTATAGCCTTTGAATGGCTCCCTATTGCCGGTAGGAGAAGGTCTAAACTCTATAACGGCTCACACAGATCTTCCTGATGTCTCTTTTCATTTTTCCTTCCTTTGCATTGGCCCCCCACCTCCCCACTCCTGGCGTAAGCTCCTGATCCAAACGAACTCACAGTTCTCAGAAAGCTTCCTGTTTATCTTCCCTCTGGACTCTGACAGGATGGCTCTGTTCTGGAACCCTACTCTACTCTTCTTCCCCTTCATGAATAATTTCAACTCATCAAGTCTTAGCTTGCTATCCCTTTATGCAAAAATCATTTCTTGACCCCTCAAAACTAAGTTAATAAGGGCCCCTCCGTAACGTCCTGTACTTACCCATCTCGCAGCACTTACCAGTCTGTATTATGATTGCTTCTTTGATTTTGTGTGACCCTGTTATACAGTGTGCTCCTTAAGGGCAGGGCCTGTACCTTGGTCACTGGCACATGGTAGGCTGCCAATAAGCCTTTATAGAATGAATGAATGGGATCAGATAGAGGCTGAGACCTTACATGCAAAGCTAAGGAGTCTGGATTTTGTCCAGACTTCATAGTTCTATCATGTTCGTATCACAGTCGGCCTTCTGTTGAAGTAGTCACTTGTGATGTGACTGTCTCTTCCAGTACATTGTGATTCCCTGGAAGGCAAGGAGTATGTCTTACCAATCTTGGTATTTTTCTTACTTAAAACAGTGCTTTGCACATAGAAAGCACTCAGTGAATTGATGGCGTTAACAATTTTGATAGTAAGTCAGTCTTGGGCAAGTTTGGGAGTCTTGTAGATGAGCTAAGAGTAAGTTCATTTTAAAAGACACATATTCATTCCTCACTAAAAGGAACCAGAGTTCCTTGGAGGAATGACTGATGTCTGGGGCAGGAAATATACAAAATGAGTCTGAAACAGCTTGTGCCAGAATGCAAAGAGTAACAGGCCCTAACTAAAGGACACAGGAGGCCACATGAAGGGCTCCTGGTAGCCAAAGATGGGACAATCTGAGTATCAGAAGAAATGATGAATGGTTGAAGCACAATGAACATATAAAAATTCAGAAGTGTATGATGATGCATCCTAGGAGAGAGTCTTCCCCGCCCCCCCAGAAAGAAGTAAAAACTCACTGAACTCCATTAGATGTAAACAGGGCACCAATTCCTCACTCCGCAAATCAGCAAGCAAATGGAAAAAATTAAGCATTTATCCTGCCTTTCCTGTGTGAACTATAATCAGTTCTGGGTCACCAAGTACCTCAAGTTGATGAGGGAAAATTCCATTTTATAGAATTCCAGCTAATGAATGTGGAAGGTTTAACAGTGTTAGAAAACTACCATTTTTGCAATTCCTAATGAACTAATAGATTCATGCAACAATCCTCAATGGGTGAAACCATTAGATGGAAAGCTGGAGCAGAACTTCAAAATGGAGGGGTTATTGGTAAATAACTAAACTCGTTGATCAGTCTTAGCATCACTTCAGTGGGACCACCAGACTTTTGTGCCTCATTATTTGATGTAATAGGAACACACAGCACCATCTATGAAGTATCTTTGTTAAAATAATTAAACCTGAATCTGACTTAAAAGTGTGGGTATATCAGCCTTAAAAAGGATGAAATTCTGACACATGTGACAACATGGATGAACCTTGAAGAAATTATGCCAAGTGATGTAAGCCAGACATAAAGGACAAATCTTGTATGATTCTGCTTATATGAGGCGCTTAGAATAGGCAAATTCATAAAAACAGAAAGTAGAAGAGAGATTACCAGGGGTTGGGGGAGAGGAGAATAGGGAGTTATTGTTTAATGAATACAAAGTTTCTGTTTGGGAAGATGAAAAAGTTCAGGAAATAGATAGTAGTGATGGTTGCATGACATTGTGAATGCACTTAATGCCAGTGAATTTTACCCCTAAAAATGGTTACAGTGGTAAATTTTATGTTATGTATATTTTATCTCATTTTAAAAAAGTAGGGGTTTGTGTGTGTGTGTGTGTCTGTGTGTGTGTGTGTGTGTGTATGTAAGGAAATAGATAAAACAAGATTGGCAAAATGTTGAAAATTATTGAAGCTAGGTGATGAGTACATGGGGTTTCTTATACGATTTTCTCCATTTTTGTGTATGTTTGAATATTTCCATTGTAAAAGTTTTTAAAAAACAAGATACATAACAAGCAAATATAACAAGTATCTTACTTAGATTTAGATTTTAACAAACCAAATATAAAACAACATTTTTCAGACTATAGAGGACACTTGAATATGGACTGGGTATTAGACAATACCAAAGAATTATTGATAATTTTCTGGGGTGTGAGAATGGTGATTTTGTAAGAAAATGTTGGTTTTATTCTGAGATATGTTCTGAGGTCTGCGGGGTTAAATAATAATGTTTGCGATTTCTTTTTTGAAAAGACGGTAATACTGATAGCTTAGAATTTCCACGTTTTCGTATGTCTACTCTAAAAAAGTATCAGTTTTAATTTTGGTGCTTTATTTAAAGTGATTTTAAAGCAAACGTATAATAAAATAGGCTCTAACTTTGAATATGTGTGGCTTGGAATTTATCCTTGAGGTCGAGAAGGAGTGTTCTGCCGCTATCTTGACTCAGGAAAAGCGTCTTTCTTACAAAATTAATTCCTGAAGGCAACGTATTTAAAATGCAGTGATGTAAAGTGCACTGTGAGGGTCAGTGCATGCACAGGACACACAAGGAATGGTCTCTGCGTGCAGGGCGTCTTCAGTTTAGAAGGAGTAAATATCCCTGGGGTCTTCCAATTAGAATTCTGTCACAAGTGTGAGTTCTGTAACCTGACTGTTGTAAACACACATACAGCACTTCTGAGATATTGTATGAAAAGCCTTTTCCAGCTGTAAAGCATTATGCAAATGTAAGGTATTATTTATATTAAATGTCTGGAAAAATGAAAAAATATAGGAAAAATAGAGTTTATCTTTCTTGCCACATCATTTGGGTGAATTTATGTTTTCTAGCTGATGAAAATATAGAATGTTTGTTAACATTAATATAAAATTTCCCCTTATTCCTAAATTGAATAATGGAGTCTTCTGGCCTCAGACTTTTCCTTATTTAAATTAGTCAAAGGAAGTTTGTCATCTATGTAAAAGCAAATCTTCTCTGACTGTTCAAAGAAACCGTGGTTATACATAACTTCTCTGTGGAAATAGAGACTCCTGAATCTAACTTGAATTTGTGATGGATATGAGACCTCAATTTACATATGAATTGATTTTGGGTATGAAGAAGTTAGTGTGCTTTTTCTTATAAAATTTGCTTTTAAAAAATAGTTTGGTATTATAATCTATTATCATAGGTACCGAAGGATAAAACAGTTTGTTTCTATATGACTCTTAGCAAATTGCTGACTCCTAACGGGAGAGTCAAGTTCAAAATAACTCTGCTGATGTTGTATTTTTTCTGAGCTTTTGCTTTTCTAAGTTCATTTGTTTGTGAAAACTACATTTCTGCTGTTTTTAGAGTTCTCAGAGAGTAGAGGGATTTTATAGTTACTTTTTGTATGAAAAAATGAGATGTGGTAGTCATTAGAAGTGGATGGATAGGGAAGCAGGATCTCACAGCTCATTCCTGTTTTACTTAGATACCATTTATTACACACTTACCCTGGGCTACACACATGCAGTAACTAACGTATCAAAACAGCTTAATGTGATAGGTACCGTCATCAGCCCCATTTTACAGACAAGGAAATTGAGGCAGAGAGAGACAAGGTAACTTGTCCATGGTCATAACCCAGCTGAGGAGGGGCAGACTGGGATTCAGATCAGCCCATCTGACCCCGTCCGCCATGCTCATAATCGTGTTCTTCTGCCTCTGTGATTGCTGTCACTGAATTATTTTTTTTGCTGGGAAAGTTTCGCTCTGAGCTAACATCTGTTGCCAATCTTCCTCTCTCTCTCTTTTTTTTCCCCTCCCCAAAGCCCCAGTACATAGTTGTATATTCTAGTTATAAGTCCTTCTAGTTCTTCTGTGTGAGCTGCCACCACAGCGTGGCTACTGACAGACGAGTGGTGTGGTTCCGCAGCCGGGAACCGAACCCAGGCTGCCGAAGTGTAGCGTGCCAAACTGTAACCGCTAGGCTGTCAGGGCTGACTTGCTATCACTGATTTCTTAATGATCATTTCTCCTCCAGTGTCTCCACTGTTTTTCAGGAATTCTTAATTTTTGTGTTAATAAGAGAGGCTCATTGATTGGAGAGAGGAAAACTTTTAGGTGTTTTAAATAAAGGGGGAGGTAGTGGGCAAGAACCAAAATTCCATGTAGTAATACTGGTATAAATGGCTGGTATCAAAATTTGTGCAGTAAGTGGTAAAGATATTACTTCAATTCAGAAATTCTAAGAAGTTTCCATCAACCTACAAAGAACGTGAAATCTCTCTCCTACCATTACTATTCTCCCTGCTTTTCTGAATCACTAGCTGTGTGACCTTGGACAGGTTACATAACCTCTCCACCATCCTATAAATGCAACAGTAATTCCCAGCACAGTCCCCTTACTGGGACTGAAGAGCTGGTCCATGAGAAGTACCCAGGTCAGAGCCTGGACCGAGTCAGCACTCAATTAAGTGCAAGTTGTTATTACTGAGCGCAGTGGGAGACGGAAACAATATTTAACCCAATAACATTTCAAGATGTTGAAAATCAGCTGAGGGGCCAGGACAAGTACACACATAACTACAATGGGGTGAAATAGGATTAGTATGATATGGGACGTGTGGAAAAAGTGCCATGGGAGAGGGTCCCATTCGCTGGTGGAGTTAAGGAAAGCTCTAAGGAGAAACTGACTCACTTCAGCTAAGCCGGCTTTTCCTGAAGTGTGGAACATGCGTGAAATAACTTTGAATTCCATCGTGAAAAAGTGATTCCCTTTTCCAACTTGTCTGACCTTAGGGAGTGGATCCCGGCTGGTGCCAGTAGTGGCAGTTCTCTGTCACAGGCTTCTCTGTCTTTTTGTTAGAGAGAGAGCAGACCTCAGGCTCGGACTATGGAGCGTTGACTCAGAATTTGTGTTGCTTTCATGCTGTTTTTACAGTTACCTGCTATTTATGGCAAACGATACTGCTTTTCTCTGTAAAGTAGTGATACAGTTTTCTTTATATATAAACCCCTCTAGGCAAAAAAAAAAAAAAAAGAGAGAGAGAAAGAAAAGTGAGTTGATTTAAAGAAAAATATTAAGCAAATAATATTACATATAGTTCATGGATTATGGTAAATGGGATGTGAATAGACTCTGAGTTAGACTCCGAAAGAGGGACGGAAGTTTAGCAGGAACAGTGAGTATTCTTGATACAGGTCCAGCTTGAGTAAAGGGGCGGGGGCAAAAAGTATGTTTGGAGAGTAATAAATAGTTCAGTTTGGGGGGAGCAAGTTTCATTACTGATGAGTAATAAAGCTAGAAGTACAAAATTATATTAAAATTCCATTAGTCACAAAGTTTTATAAACCTGTCAATAATCCTTGATATTCCTCAATTGCTGTTTCTTATCACTTTTTACATGGAAAATTTTCTTGTCTTTCTGTAGATCTGAAGAGAAAATTAAGCACTTCAGTCAACTTAAATCTGAACTTTTTCTTAAAGACAACACTTTGACGAAGATCCTTTGTTTAATTACAGAACTTAAAGTAGCAGCCCAGAAAAACTTCATTCTGAAAAGGCTTTTCTGGAAAGTAGGTATTTTGTTTTATTTTTAATCATTAAAATTTGTTTCACCTGTTTATCAAATGCAGCCTATCCAAGCATATAGTAAAATATAAATAAATGTTGTCTTGTATTCTGATGCTGTATTTTAAAATGTTGATTAAATTTAATGCAGTTCTGTCCTAACACTTGAAATGTTGTGATATAATCAGTAATGTGTATATGTGTCTGCTGGGGGGATGGGAAGAGAGGAGAGCAGTAGCACAAAGATGGTAGCGCACATGGGTTGGGTTGGCAGAGTCAAAGAAAAGAGACATAATTAGAGGGGAAGCTTCTGGCATGCGGGATGTATGAGTACCGACAATGAGATGAGAAAGTAGATTTCAAGAAGTTTTGCCATGCAGGTTGCCCTACTATAAAAATATAACTGAAAAAATTGCTTTTGAGTATAGGACAGTTATTTTTAAAAAGGCGACTCCTGGGCAGTCAAAGCCACGTAGCTCTTGCTCAGCAAGTTACAGACCCGCTCTGTAAGTCTTATTTACTTTCACTGTCAGTTTCAGGTGAAGGTATTGAGAAGCCCAGGTGAGTAATGGTGTGGTGCCCAGGTGAGGGGTGAGCCCTGCCTAGGGCCGAGCTCATGCTGATGGCTATATGCTGTATCCTAATTCTGGCCGGTGATTTCATACATAGTTGCCACTGTTTTATAGAGCAGTTGTGAAGTGCACAACCTCCCCAACTGTACAAGACAGTCCTGGCTATTTGTTAGATTCTAAGTGCTTCACATGTAGGATGTCCAACCATCCTGGTTTGCCCAGAGGAGGGTGACCAACTGTCCCAGTTCGCTTGGGACTAAAGAAGTTCCCAGGATGTGGAACTTTCAGTGCGAAAGCTAGGACAGTCCCAAGCAAATCGGGATGGTTGATCACCCTAATTAGAGGGTGTGGTGACATGCCATAGAGAATAGTGTGTCAAATGTCCCCAACCTTGAGACAGGTAGGGATGATGTAGTGCTGCATAGTCTACAATGCTTGTACTGGATAGACTGTGTTAGGAATACACCACCCAAGTTTTGACTCTAGAATTTCAGAGGCTTATGGAAAACACAGGGACAGGCATCAAAATGACCAACCAAGGTGATTATGAAGATGGAAATGGAGTTCCTGTGGAAAGGCTAAAGAAATTGGTATCCTATCCCACCCAGATAAACCTCTCCAGTCCATCCTACACATGGTATCAGTTTCATCTGTAACCCTGAGTGTGTGGCCCTGCTCGCTCAGAACCCTCCTATGGCTCTTCTTACTAAGTTAAGCACAGACACCTTGGCTTTGGCATGGAAGGCTGTCCACTAATGACCTCTGACACAGATTCCAAATTTGGACAGGTATGGCCTTTATTTAAGCAGGGCAGGTTATCAGGAAGGGGCCAACATCTGCATAGAGCGGGCCCTGGGAGAACTAACGCAGCTGTGGATGCTCTCGGAGAAGGCACAGTGCCCAAGGGTGAGAGCGGTCTCCACACAGAGAATGTGCAAAACGAAATATCAGGGCTCTGCAGCACGCGGGCGGACTACAACCAGACGTCTGCACAAAGATTTAGCACCAGGCAGATCTGCTTACTTAGGGTTTGGCACCAGGGCCTTCATGGGAGGTGGGGTTGGGGTGGTAGCAAGGATGTAAAGGTTGTTGAGATGAAGCCAGTAGCTGGGAGAGAACTGGCAAAGGGCCCAAAGAGGAAGTCCACTTGGACAGACTGGACACAGTCAGGGGACTGGATTTAAAGCAGATGTCTCGGTAGGAGAACTGAGGTACCAGCTGAGGGTTAGACTAGGGAGAGTGTTGACACTGAGTACCAGGGTGTTGGTCTGGAGGTCGTCTCCAATCTTAAAACAGGCCTGATGCAGGTGGCCTCGGCTGTGGAGCAAAGGAAGGATGTAGAGACAGAGAATAGAGGTAGGCCTGCCCACTCAACCCGCCACTGCACCGCCCTTACCTCTTTCCTCTAAAAGCTCCAGCCATGTGGGATGACTTGAACACCCTGTCCTCTAGCCCTCCACGTTTCCCCTGCTCCCACTGTTTCCTGTCTCTAGGCTACTCCTTCTTCCATTTTCTCCTGTTAGAATCCTACCCATTCCTTGACGGATGGTTACTAGACTTGTCGTGGTGATGATTTCATAATGTATATAAATGTCAAATCAGTATCTTGTACATCTGAAACGAATGTAATATTGTATGTCAACTATACTGTACTTTAAGTTTTTAAAAGTGCAAAAAAGAAATCCTACCCATTCTTCCAGGCTCCTCTCAAATGCTGTTCTTCTGCCTTCCCTGTCATCCTCAGTGGGGAACTTTGGTACCTTCCTCTTTTTGATCTGTTATGGCAATTCTGTGCCATAGATCTTTCTTTGATGTTTTATAATCTGCACTGTTCAATAAAGTAGCCACTAGCCATGTGTGGTTATTAAGCACTTGAATGTGGCTAGTGACTAAGGAAGTGAAATTTTAATTTTATTTGGTTTTAATCGATTTAAATGTAAATAGCCACATGTGGCCAGTGGCTACCATATGGACAGTGCAGTTCTATGGCATCTCTCATGGCACTTTCTCTTTAATAACTCAACAAACATTTGTTGCATGCCTGTTCTGTGCCAGCCATGGTAACAGGCATAGAAATGCAAGCGTGACTCAGACACGGTTCCCACCCTCATGAATTAGCGCAGATATTCTCCTTTTTACTATAGTGACTGGTATATTTTTCTTTTTTACCATAATTTTCTGTAAGCCTTTTCAGGACAGGCATGTGTCTTACTCATCTTTGTATTCTCCCTAAGGCCTCACAATGACATGCAGCTACCAGGTCCCGTAATCAATTCATAATGATTAACCTGATCAGAAGTCTAGGAATAAAACATTCTTGTTCTCTTTCTTACTTGAAAATACTGCAGCCGTTCTTTAATGCAATGTCCTTAGGTGGATTGAAATAGAAGATCTTCTCATTCACTTGTCACAAATGAAAGGCTGGAGTAGATAGAGAGGGAGATCAAGTCACATGGGCAATCTCCCTGTCCGGGGTCTTTCCACTCTTTAGTGGAGTTCCCCATGCCCTCCCCACCACCATCAAGCCCAGAAGCCTTGTTCGCTCCAATCTGCAACCCAAATCTAGTCTCGTATTCATTTAACAAGGTTAACGTATATGACTGATGAAAGTCAACATTTTTATCTTCTTTTAGGAGCTTTTTAATTTAAATGATTATCAGAGCCTTAAGCTAAAGCAGTGGTTTTCCCACTTTGTGCTGGGCTCTCTGGAAAACATCAGGTCGTGTGAGACTCCCTCAGGAACCCACACTGGGGTGGGGAGATTAGAGGCAGCTCTCATTTTTGGTTCCTGGGTGAGAGGATGGGGAGGAAATATATATATATGTAATTATATGTATATAATTTCCCCCTTTTAAAATCAACTGTATGGAGTATAATTTTCTTTTTCTTCTAAGTAATCTTTTCGAAAATTTTATTACAAGTGAAGTTTTAAATTATGAGAACACTTCTTCATAGGTCGACTAAACTGTAAGCTTTAGGAGTACAGACACCGTGTCTGTCTGTTTTGTTCAAGATGTTTTCTCATTATCTAGCATAGTACCTGCCACATAGCTGGCAACCGATAGTTATGTGTTCAGTGAATGAGTGAGTGAATGAAGGAGTTCTCTCTTCATGTTCCTTCCTAACCCTTTATTTTTTCTCCAGGAGGTTTTTCTTTCTTCAAAATATTTTTTATTGTGGTAAAATATACATAACAAAATTTGCCATCATAACCATTTTTAAGTGTACGGTTCAGCAGCATTAAGTAGGTACATTCATACTGTTGTGCAGCCATCGCCACCATCCATCTCCGGAGCTCTCTTCATCTTGCAAAGCTGAAACTACACTCATTAAACAATAACTCCCCATTCTCGCCTCCCCCAACCTCTGGCAACCACCATACTTTCTGCTTCTATGAGTTTGACTACTCTAAATATCTCATGTAAGCAGAATCATACGGTATTTGTCTTTTTGTGACTGGCTTATTTCACTTAGCATAATGTCTTCCAGGTTCATCAATGTTGTCGCACGTGTCAGAATTTCCTTCCTTTCCAAGGCTGAATAATATTCCATTATATGTATATACCGCATTTTCCTTATCCATTCATCCATTGATGGATACTTGGGTTGCTTCCACATTTTAGCTATTGTGAATAATGCTGTTATGAACATGAGTGTGTAAATATCTCTTTGAAACCTGCTTTCAGTTCTTTTGAGAGTATACCCAGAAGTGGAAATATTGGATCATATGGTAATTTTATTTTTAATATTTTTAGGAATCGCCATACTCTTTACCATTTTATATTCCCACCAACAGTGCACAAGGGTTCCAGTTTTTCCACATCCTCGTCAACACTTGTTATTTACTGATTTTTTGATAGTAGCCATCTTAACAGGTGTGAGGTGGTATCTTGTGGTTTTGATATGCATTTCCCTAATGATTAGTGAGGTTGAGCATTTTTTCATGTGCTTATTGGCCATTTTGTATATCTTCTTTGGAGAAATTATTGGGGGTATAATTTACATATAATAAAATGTACCCATTTTAAGGGTAAGTTTAAAGAGTTTTGAGAAATGTATTTATCTGCATAACCACCACCCCAGTCAAGACTTAGAATGTTTCTATCACCCCAGGGGCTACCGTGTGCCCTTGGTGGGCAGTTTCCTCCCATCCCTGGCCTCGGGGAACTATTGTTGTGCTTCCGGTCACTATAGATTCGTTTTGCTTGTCCTAGAATTCCACTTACATGCAATTGTACACTGTGTACTCTTTTGTGTCTGGCTTCTTTTGGCAGAATATCTTTGAGAGTCTTTCATGTGGTTGCACATAGGTGGGAAATATTTTAAGAGTGAACATTCCTGAACCACTGAACAGGTGGGAGATCATAATAATAACTGATATTTATAAAGCACTTATGCTAACTATTGTTCAGGCTTTACAGATACTATCGTATTTAATCTTAACATCAACCCCATGAGGTGATATTATTAACCCCATTTTAGAGGTGAAGAAACTGAGTCACAGAATATACAATTAATTTGTCAAGTGTCACACAGCTAACCAGGGGCAGAGCTGGGATTAGGACTCAAGGAACCTGGCTCCAGAGTCGGCGTGTAAAGCTGCCACACTCTGTTCATTTATAGGGGACTGGTAAACCCAGGACTTCTGAGGGCCTGGTGTACATCCCGCTCCTCCTCCTCTTGTCCCTCCCTCCACTGCCATCCTCAGCCTCTTCTCATGCCGTATCACCTAAAGAAGGGCACACCTGTACCTGTCTAAACAGAGTCTAAGTTGCCACTAGTAAACAAAAGTACTGGGAGAAAGAATGTGCAATAGAGGAATAGAAACGAGAAGCCGTCATGTTATATTTCTCATTAGTACCAACTTGCCTGATTTCATGGGCCGGTGCTGATTTTCATGCTGGATTTGTCTCATGAGACTGGACAGGACACAAAAAACCTGGTTCCCGCACTCTTAAGTCAGCGAGTATTTTGGCAGAAATAGCAATCCACGTTTCCATGGTTTTAGCTGAAGTATTACTATCATTCTGAGCTGTCTTCAGTAGCTACACAGGTGTTGTTTTTGTGTTAGTAAACATTTTAAAATGAGAGCTTGTCTAGCCAGTATTTCGTTGTATCCTCACAAAGGCCAAATTGCTTTGGAAAGGCAGGGACTGTGGTAGCCCCCATTTAATGTGTTATTCCAAGGTGACTAAATGACCTGCCTGAGATTGTACACCTGCTGCTGGGTGATCTGCAAGACTGGTGGTCAAGCGGGGGTAGAAGGCATCGCCCAGCATCACCCCCTGGGCTTAGCTCTTGCTCTGTTCACCAGGACGGTGGTCTCCCAGTTGTAAGTAAAAGTATGTCTCCATTTGGGTTATGCTAGTGTTAATGACAGATACTGTAATTCACTTTCTCCCTAATCAAAGAACAAATCATTTCTTCACATTTTTATTATGTAAGGATAGAGAGTTTCACCAACCGATACCTTAATAACCGTCTTCTTTCCTGCTTGCTTTCACAGACCAGTGACCTTTTCTATTTCCTAGTGAACAAACTTCATGAGTACTTGCCAGAGTCTAGGGATAAGAACGCACTTCAAAATAAAAGCCGAAGGGCTGATGAACTGGCGTAAGTACTAACTGGATAATCATAGATCTTTTTTCTCCTCAGGTGTTAAAGATAAATGGAAGGCACTGGACAAAATATATGCTGAATTCATGATGAATGGTGCTGCAAGTTTTGCTTCACATAGATTTTTAAAAATAGCGTTCTTTTTGTTAATTTTTAAAGAAAGGCTACACAAGAAACTAGTAATGTTGGGCTGTCCCAAAAGGGGAAAAATGGATGTCTGGAGGAAGGACACCTTTCACTGCATTCCCTTTTTTACCTTTGAAATTTTGAGCCAAATATTGCCTACTTGAAAAAGTTAAAATTATTAAAAATAAAGTAGTGTGTGATTATCGTAAAAACTTTGGAAAAAATTTAAGTAGAGAAAACAATGTGAAAATGACTTTTAATCCTGACATCTAGGTATTAATTCATTCATTCAACAAATCTTTTTGAGCGCTTACCCTGTGGCCATCACAGAGTGGGCACTCAACCAGTGTTGGCAATTTGATGTACAGACTTTCCTTCCTGTACTTAATTTTACGTGGATATCTGAGTGCAGTGTTATCGAGGATCACTGATTTTTGTCGAATTCTGAACGTATAATGAAATCATGCCATTTCTGTGCTATTTTCTCTCTGTTTTCTAGGGCATGCATTGAAATTATACAGACTCTGGGACTGATGTTCAGAGAAACAGAAATTGAGTCTTCACGCCTAAATACACTGGCAGCTAAGAAGTAAGGTCTTTCAGACATTGAGACCTTGTGTTTGCAACCCGTTAACTACTCTGTTGAGTGTCTTCCAAAACTCATAACCCTCTAATTTCTCTGTTCAATCCGCTTGAAAATATATTAAACTCTTTTGTCTCTCCACTTCCTTCTGCGATGAACAGATTAATTGGTGCATACTGAGTTCTCTCTGTCTCTCTGGATTATTAAGGGCACAAAGATTTTGTTAGCATAACTTTATCTTTTGTCATCGTCTGGTGAACCTGAAAAAGAGCAAATGACTCATTGTACATTAAAACCAGGGAGTCTCTACCAGAATTTTCCAGAGTACCCTTATGTCCATATAACAGAAAAATTACATTGCAAAGGCAGGAGTTATAGTAGCTTCATTTAATGTATAACTGTGTGACCTGGAAGTGAATGACATGGAGGGTTTATTAACATACAGGGTATGCTGCTGTAATAAAGATACTCTGAAATATGTGGCCCAAAGAAGACAGAAATGTACATCCTTCTCACATAACCGTCCAGAGTAAATAGTCAAGCTTTCCTCCACCAGATCAGCCAGAGACCTCGGTTCCTTCCGTTTTATTGGTCTGCCAGCTTTTATCACGCTATCTTTGTCCTCATGGTTGAAGCTGACTGACCTTCTTGCCTTCATTACACCTTGTGGGAAGCAGATAGTAGCAGGCAAGCAAATCTCCTTTTTAAGCAAGGCATGTAAGACTTCTGCTCAAGATCTACTGGTGAGGACTTTTAAGTGTTTGGCCATTTCTAGCTGCAAGAGAGGCTACAAAATGTGTCTGTAGTTGGATGGCTATGTGCCTAGCTAAACTTCAGATGGCAGTGGGGACATCTGTTATTCAAAGGAAGAATGGAAGGATATATAGTGAGGGACAATAGCATTCTTTGTCACAGAAAGTATGTGTCTGCATGTTTCACATATTATCTGCTTGACCTCTTTCTATGATTTATAGACTATGAATTACATCCTTGGGCAATGTTCTGGCTAACATCTTAATTTTTTTCCACCCTCATCAATTGTTTATCTAAATTTCCTGTATTAGAAGGTAGAAGAAGGATGAGAGCTACAGACTCTAAAACATTTGGACCAGAGGGAAGAATAAGAACTTTTAGTAATATTTGTCCAGGCTATTTATTAGAGACCTTCACAGATAAATTTTAGTGATAATATTCATTAACATTTCTTAAGCAACTTGCTATGCGCCAGGGACTACGGGCATACTATGCTTTATAGCAGGGGTGGTCAAAACATTTCTCTAAAGGGCCATGTGGTAAATATTTTTGGCTTTTCTGGCCATACAGTCTCTGTTGAAACTACTCAGTTCTGCCACTGTAGCACAAAAGCAGGCATAGACAATACGTAAATGAATGGGCACAGCTGTGTCCAATAAAGCTTTATTTACAAACACAGGCTCTGGGCTGTTTGGCCTGCAGGCCATAGTTTGTTGAGCCCTGTTTACAGCAAACAAGGAAAACATACTCTGTTATTTTCTCTGCATACTTCTTTATGCAGTTGATAGTACTGCCATTTCTCCCCATCTCCAAGATGGAGATTCAAGATTGTTTCTGATATTTCTGTCTTCTTCCACATTGAAATTATTGCTAAATCATGTTACCCATTTTGCCCACTTTCGGGTCCCTAACTTTCTCTATCCAAATTGGAAAAAATCACTTACTAATCTCTGTTGTAAAGTGTTGTGTTTTAATTGTTTTGTCTTAACTTGGTTTGACCACATCAGCCCTACTATATCACACCTCTTTCCTGATATGACTATCATGTCCTTCGATAGATATATTGATATAGTACAGCCTGGTTGTAATACTAACTTTGCAGTCAATTTTGAGATGCACAGAGTCAGATCATGTTACCATAGCATTAACTAGCACAGTAAAGGTCTAATATAACTGTATTAGTCTTCTATTGCTGTGTGACAAATTGCCACAAACTTAGTGGCTTAAAACAACACACATTGATTATCTCACAGTTTCTGTGCATCAGGAAATCCGGGCACAGCCTAGAGGAACCCTCTGCTCAGGGTCTCACATGGCCGCACTCTCCTCTGAGGTTTGGGCCCTCTTCCAAGCTTGTTCGGGTGGTTGTTGGCAAAATTCGTTTCCTTACAGCTGTAAAACTGACATCAGCTTGTTTCTTGGCAGGAGAATCTCTCTGAGCTCAGGGAAGGCCTCAACTCTCAGATTAGATCAGGCCCACCCAGGATAATCTCCCTTTGATTAACTCCTAAATCAACTAATTAGGGACCTTAATTACATCTGCAAAATCCCTTCACCTTTCTCATCTAACGTAACATAATCACAAGAGTGAGAGCCTAACATGTTCGCAGGTCCTGCCCATACCTAAGGGGACGGGATTGTATAGGATGTATATACCAGGGGGCAGAAATCTTGGAAGCCATATTAGAATTCTGCTTATCACAATAACATAGATTCCCTTTGAGACTATGAGTTTGCCTTTCAAAGTCTGTTTTTTAAGATATTGTCATATGTTAAGAATTCTCACATTGGAAATAATAACAATCTAAATGAAAGTACCAAACTGTTGGCACCATTTTTAAGGCTGTAATGTCAATCCTATAATAAGTCTTTATTTTCAAGATGAAACTACCATTTAGATTAAAATTTCTTTTATCTCTTATTGGCCCCGTGGATTTTAAATTGAGTTGACGGAAGGGGTAGATTTCAAATTAAATTCCTTTTAAGCAAATGAAAAAGGATTTATTCATTTCAGCATTTTCCTATTTACTTTTTTCATAAGTGGAGATTTTATTAGTTCAGTCCACTTCATTGTATTCTTCTTGAAATGTGCCATAATCCTTTCATATTTCAGTTATTGTTATGGTTGAATTTATATATTATCACAGCGAGTAACCCAGAATTTGAGAGTTTCTTCCCTTAGCCTAGAATGTATGATACTTTGAAAAGAAGCTGTTGCTGAAAATAAAGGACTATAATTAAATATAACAGTGAATGGAATGTCAACTCAAAGTTAATATCAGGACAAGCTTCTAAATGGAATGTTTTGTTGATTTTGGAAGGATCTTCTAAAAGTAAGGTGGATGGCCATTTTAAAACAGCCTGAGTAAAACATTAGCAAATATCCCGTAGGACATAGCCTCCTTTTTTGAGAAATATGCTGACATGATTCTTCTTTTGCAGATATGAGAACTAGACTTGCTTTTTGAGTTGGAAAAAGGAGGGGAACTGTATTTTTATTAGAGTTTTAGTTAATCATGAACTTCTAATCATGGTAATGATTTAAATGATTGTGAAAAGATTAGGAAGCCTCAAATGTTACTAAACAAGGATTGTTCCTAGTCTCCTTTATTCCGTTATGAAAGGAATGCTTATGGTTATAGAGAATTTTTGTACAGTCCTATCTGTAAACGCTTTTACTATTCTACCCTTCAATTAGACAACTCATTTTTCTGCTGGTCTGCCTTCAGCTCCTTTTCAACCATACATGGTTGTACCGTAAAGAGGAAGATGGTCTTACTAACCCAGCTCCGCAGGATGCTCAGTTTGAGTTGTGATTTTTTTCTTTTTTCTTTTCAAATAATATAGTACATTATTCAGATGTCGTAACATTTAAGTGAGTTATTAGTGTACATCAGTGGACAGTACACTGCATTTGAAAACAAAAGACCTGAAGTTTAATACTAGTTTTATTAACTAATAGCTAGTGGTCTTCAGTGGAATAGTAAACCTCTGAAATGCTTTGTTAGAAAAGGGTTCTAGACTCAAAAACTTGTGATCAAATGAGCATTTTAAAGAAATGCTTCCTACCATTTCTTTGTTCTGGAGACACACAGAGCACATTAGCATACTGAAGCCTCTGAGAAGTCCTATCGCAAAGATATCCAACGAACTTGGTATAACCAGGTATTTCCCATACCTCCTTTGGCCACAGAATCTTTTTCTTTTCTTTTTTTTTTGGTGAGGAAGATTGGCCCTGAGTTAACATCTGTTGCCAATCCTCCTCTTTTTGCTGAGAAAGATTGGCCCTGGGCTAACACCCGTGCCCATCTTCCTCTACTTTATATGTGGGACGCCTGCCACAGCATGGCTTGATAAGCGGTGCGTAGGCCTGCGCCCAGAATCCAAACCTGCGAACCCTGGGCTGCCGTAGTGGAATGCGTGAACTCAACCACTACACCACTGGGCCAGCCCCGCACAGAATCTATTTTGACTGTAATATTCCTGGAATTAGTCATCGGTAAAAAGTCCTTTGAAAAATACTGCCGTAATTGAAATCACCCAAATTTCCCTTACATCCAGATTTTTCTAAGCACTGTGAACTTCCAGAACTATACTTGCTCTGAGCCAAAAGACCAAGAAATTATATTTTTGTTGAAATGTCTTATCACTCGACATTTGTTTGCATGTCCAAGGATCCGAAAGTTCAGTCAAGAATGGTCTGCAATGCTTCCTCCTTTTAAGTATCATTGTATTCAGTGCCTGCAAACTTGGCCTTCACTGCTTTTCCTTTCAACTGTACTCATTAATTTCCTTTTCTTTACTTTTTCAGGGGAACACTATTTAATCTCTTGGTAATTTTAATTAGTGAGCCTCAGATTCCAAAATCTTGTCCTGTGTTTGACATCCAGTTGGTGGCTGACTCAGCTTTGGTGGAGATGTCTTTTGATGCTGAGGTGAGATGAGAATTTGGGGATAGAGTAAAGAGAATATATAGGGGCCCTGACTTCTTGTCTCCTAATGTGGACCATGACATTGTAGAATATAGAAATATAATTAAAGCAAGGAGTGAATATTATGTCATTAACCTCGAAACTTACATAGCTGTTTTGTCAGTATTAATATATCCATTTCATATGTTTTAAGGTATGTATACTAAGGAAAATAATCAGTATTCTGTGTATATTAGATAAATCTGTTTGTCTCTGTACAAATATTTCTGTATATGTAATTCCATAGTAGGGTCTAATGGGTAAAAAAGTACCATCTTAGAGATTTTAGGGTTCACTCTCCTGCCTTAGTTTACCATCTCCTTACCTAGTGCAAACTCAGTGAGAGTTACTTGTTTTTCTATGGTTTTACTAAAGCACTAGAAATATCAAATTGCCTAGAAAGCACTTATTCTGAGAAAATAAATCAGCTTATTATTAGTTTATTTTGAACAACCAACACAGAATTTTTTAAAAAGAAGATAGGACATGATTTGATAGTTCTTAAACATATAATCAGTTATGTTTTAGAAAACTCTTAAATTCACTGATTCCCTCAATAAATATTTATTGAGAATCTATTATGAGCTAAACAGTCTGCTAGGCAGTGGGGTCCACACAAGAAGCAAAATAGACACAATCTCTGCCCTTGTTAGTTTATAGTCTGGTAATCAAATATAACATGAATATATGATTGCAGACTGTATATGGAGCGTCAACGATACCACTTGCAATAGCGGAGTGAGTGGATTAGGGATTCAAGAGTGGGATGGAAGCAAGACTCAGACAGGCAGAGCTGTTTAGCTAGTGCAGTGGTCCAGGTGCGGGATGATATGGGTCATGAGGAAGCATTCCTTAACCCCCAAATAAGACTAAGCTTTCTGTTTAGAGCCTCCTAACTTGCTGTACTTTTCTCTCTAGGCCTTGTCTCAGTTTGCAACTATGCATTTATTTATTTGATTATTAGATTAATGTCTGTTCCCAGGGCGGGGGCCATGGCTCTGTTGCTCTCCATTGTATCCCCAACACCCGGTACAGTCTCTGATGCATATTTGTTGAATAAATACATAAAGAAAAGAAAAGGGATAGTAGTTGTAAAGAGGATAGCTTCCAGAAATTTTTAGGAAATTGAGTTGATAGGTCAATGTGAAAATAAAAGTGTGAAGATTAGAAGACTTTTAGATTCTGGCCTGGGTGTCAGATAAGAATTACAGCAAGAAGGGTAAGTTCAAAGGGGAAATAGCGAGCTTGGTTTTAGATTAGTTGATTTGATTTGCCTATGGTATTTCATATGAAAATATCTAATGGGCAGAATAGACAGGTCTGAATTTCCTGTTTTTGGATTTGCTGATCTTTTGCACCTAGACTATTAGTGTGGCCATGAGGCAGATCTATAAATTTTATTCTACAGTCTAATAGAGTGGGAAATTTCAAACTAGAGCTCTTCCTTGCAAAGAGTAATGTCAGGGAGAATGTCTTGGCCTGTAGCATGCCCACAGACCCAGTTCTCAAGCACCAAGTAGCCTATGGGCTAGAAGACAGCCTCACCAACTGTTCGGAATTCTTGAGAGCAAAAAAATGTCCCTAAGCCCTATATTTACCCGTACCGCAGAAGGAGTTATAGTTCAAGTTGGGCATAAACCTAAATTTTCCAGAGAATCTCCCACCTGAATTTTGGGGAGCAAATTTATACATTCTTGAAAGGAAGTAGGGTTGTTGATCTGAATGATTTTGCAAATCAAGTGTGCAATTTTTTTGTGTTAGTGTCCTGTGGGTCATTGAATCTTCTTTCCCTGACCCACTTTCTTAGCCATTATTAACTGTGTAGTCTTTTTATGAGAGCTACTTTTTTTGAGACTGACTAAACCAAATGGAACAGGAAAACTGACCACACTAATTATATTTTCCGTTAATCAAAAATTCTTTTACCACATGGTGACGGACAAATAATAATGTACAACTAAAACCCCACAATGTTATAAACTATTAAGACATCAATTAAAAAAAAAAACCAAAAAAATTCTTTTACAAGTACCTAATGAGACCCAGGAGAAATTACCATTTTCTGGCTCTGCCAATGATATTGCATTGATTATTATTTAAAATTCTAGTTACAGAAGCTTATCCTGGAATATACAGATACAGCTACAGCACTTTTATATGAGATACTTCTTGTCTTTCAGCAGGTACAATATATATTTTATTATATGTGTTATATTATGTGATTATTATATATATCCTATGACTACTATATATGTATAGTGTATGATTATATATTGTATGATTAGTAATATACCTTTAAAAAAAATGCTTGTATTAGAGATGGTCTCCAAAATTGGTTGACTTAAATGAAACTACATTTGCTGTTAAGCGCTCATCTAGCTTATTTTACTGAATACTGATTTTAAAGATTTGATTAATCCAGATAAAATGTATTTGAGAATGAATATCCTTTTAGGTACAACTCGATCTTCATGAACATAACTTGTTTATTTCCTTGAGTCTCTCAGGGAAATCTTGGATTGGGATCAACAAAGTTTGCTATGAGCTGGATGATGTCCTTTCTGCAAAGTCGTCCTCCCATAGTAAGTACCTAGAAGCAAAAACAGAACCGCCACTCAAGGCTAATTAAACAGATGTTCTTGTGCTTAATTAATAAAACACAAATTTTTTCTATAAGTAGTCAAGTTTATAAAACAGAAATGAAATGTAAAGTTGATGGTTTTACTATTTAATTAAAATAAAATGTTTTTATGTTTGAGGCCTGAATGTTTAAGGTACTGACATGACATCTTAAATGTGATCTTTATTTCATGAAAAACCCTAAGACATATGTAGGAAACAGAATATTAAAATATTGGATATATAATTAAGTGAAAAAAATGACCATTTATCTTAAACTGAGTTTGAGTTGGCGAGTATGAACGTGACACTTAGCATCATCTGGACACTCCAACCTGGCAGCCACCATCCTGGTCCATAGATCACCATCTCTCTCCTTGACACCACAGTCGCACCTACATGGTCTGTGCTTATCTTCCCACCAGACTACAGTCAGAGGGATCTGTTCAAAATACAAATCTGATTATGTCATCCCTTGCTTTAAATCTCTCATAATGAATAAAGACTGAACTCCTTAATATGGCCTACAAGGCTGTGCATGTTATGGCCCTACAGCTTCCTCTAGTCCCTCCCCCTCCCAGCTATGTGGGTCTCTTACTCACCACCCACCCCCAACACCCCCACCTCCATCACAGGACCTTTATGTTCCCTCTGTCTGTCTGTAATGCTTTTCCCTCCCTTTTCCGCCTGGTTAACTCCTACTCATCCTTCAGGCCTCAGGGCCCCTTCCTCTGACCAGGTCAGATCCCCCATTTTAGGCACATGTAGTCATAGCGTGGCATCTTCTTCCTTTCCTTCGTAGGACTTGTCACTGTTGCAATTTACATTTGTTTACGTTATAGTTTGGTCCTTTCCTGTGGGAGCCTTTGGTGCCCACACAAATTCTGCTCTCTCCTTCCAGGCACATGGTTGGACTGTACTTCCCTCCCCACTTGAAATTTGGTAGTCTCTGTTCTTGCTTTGGCCAAAGGCATGTGAGCACAAGTCACCTGTGTCACTTCTTGCCAGAAGGTTCAGGAGCCAGTGCACGCTTCTCTGCATTCTCTTTTCCTTCTGGCATGTGACTGGCAACATTCCATGTGGTCCTGAGTGACTACAGTGAGCAGAACCCCCTCCCCACTCATGAGGGACGTGCAGTGTGAGCAAGTAATAAACCCTTGTTGTGTTAAGCAGAGCACTGATCTTTTGTGAAATTTGTTACCACAGCATAACCTCATCTGTCATGACTGACACGATGTCTTTCTCCCCCAACAGACTCCAAGTGCCATGAGGGTAGGAGCTGTCTGTTGTGCTAGACACGTAACACATGTTCAGTAAAATATCTGCTGAATTCACTCTAATAAAGGCTTTGTCCCTTAATCTCTCCTCATCTTCCCAAACTTAGTCTCCCTTTGTTCATTCATGTATTCAGACATTCAATCAACATACATTTAATTGGTAATCTGTTCAAAGGGTAGTAATCCAAACTAAATTTTCATAGCTAATGGAGGATCTGACATGAGGCGATATGTCCTCTTTCCATGTCCAAACATGCCTCTGTTGACGTCAGTGGTTCCCTGCTTCGAGCTGTTTTTCTAAAGTGATGTTGACTCTGTCCTAGGGAATCTAGATTCTCTTGCCAGATCCCTGTGACACATGTTTACAAAAACCTGGCTGGGGCCCAAGGCTACACTTGTCAATAGTACAGCCAACTGCCTTATACAGGGATTGAGCCCATGAACTCGGCTCCTTTAGCAGCACACAGACCCTAACCCGTCTCAGGCCCACTTTAAGGAGTGTCATAAAGTTATAGTGATTCACAGCAACAGAAACTCACATATGCAAATGCAAGACTTACTTTTTCTGTGCGGTGGTGGCAGACCCTATCATCTGAACTGATGTGTGCCATCTGGGGTCCTAAGGACTCCAGGCAACAGGAAAGTTTATTCATCAACCTCTAGGGTTGGTTCACTAAAGGAAATGAGTTGCGTATGAAGCTGGTCTGTGACCATAAAGCATGTCAGCATGGGGGGTGGCAAAAGGACCACTAACACTGTTGAAAGCTTCAATATTAACCCAGGTCTAAAGAGTATGGGCAGAAACAGACCATTTGAGAGACATTTGCAAGCGAGGAAACTGTTGGGATCATTGAATACACCTGCATGTCAGTCAGCTCTGGCTGATTTTCTTACCTGGTTAGAGCAAGACGCTAAAGAAATTTAATACCTAAATGGGCACTGTTTTGTTCCACTACTCCAGACTCTCTAACCTCAGTCTGTGTTTGCCTGACATGGTATTTAGTCAATATGTGTAAATGGATCTGGATTGGGAAAAACACTTCAAACCACCTGCCCTACTTAGGAAGGGCCAGTGGCAACATCAATAGACAGGGCAACACATGTATTGATCCTAATTTAATGGGTGTGCAGATGACCTGCTGGTTAGAATCTGAAAGGGCACTAGCATTCCTTTTTGTTTTTCACAGGAGCTTACATTTATGGATAGTAGTTTGAAAATGCAACACCCCCCAGAAAAAAAAGATTTGTGGAATCCATTGTTATTTTTTATTATTTGGTTGTTGTGAATGACAGCTTTTTGTGTACGTGAGAAGCAGGAACCCAATAACTTCACATTATTGCTACTTTTTCCATTTTAATTTCCCCCTGAGAAATGATGGCAGAAGTGTTCTTGATGAAAACCCCAGCTAACAGTGACATCAACATCACTTGCTTGTGTCAAACCTGGTTTTCTTTGCTTTCTCACTTAGTGTTCTCAAGGTGTGGTCTGGGGAACAAGTCCATCAGAATTGTTTATGGTAAATATCTGGAGGTAGGGCCCAGGATTCTGCATGTTGAGTGAGTTGCCTAGGTGACTTTAATGCATACTAACTTTTGACACCCACTGCTTTGTAGGGACCTTCTTTGAAGGTTACAGACAGTTTATGTCTGTGGGCTGTTTGTTCTTAACAGTAGAAGAGAAGAGAAACCATCTTCCCTCCCGGAGGAGGCTGTAGACCTTTCTGAGCTCCCCTTCTATCCTCACTCCTGCTTCCAGTGTTCTCCTTCCACTTTGGAGCCCGACTTCCTTGACAGTCAGTACTAGTTCTGATCCTGTTTGTAGGGGCGCATTTGGTAAACCCAGTTGGTCTATGGTCTGGTGCTCTCTGAGTACCATTTCAGTGAGAAATAGTGCAAGGACATTGGTGTAAGGGGTGGTGAGGGCTTCAGCCTAGATTCACAGTTGAGGCTCTAGCTGAAATAGGTGCTCTTATGAAACAGGGGCAGCCTACATGTAACTGCGTTTTCCTTGTCTAGATGACTTTTGTGGCCAGCGTTGTGAAGCAAGTGGTGAAGGGGCTTTCAGCTTCTCTTCAGCTGCTAAGTCCCAGCCAGGCAGTTCTGTTGTACCAGCAGTTCTACATCCTCAAGAGCTGCCTGCAGCACAGCAAGACTTTAGCTGAGTATATTAGAAATGACTACAGAGAAGAATTCAGGTAAGAAAAAGTCTGAATCTAATCTGCACTAAAATCCACCCATTTCTGATTTTCATGCAAAACTCCAACATGGCCCAATGTTTAAAAGATTAAGTGACAATGGGAAATTCTATTTTTGTTTATAATAATGTTTCACTTTGATCTGTGGTAAGGTAGGATTTGGGGGAGCTCTAAAAACTACTGCCATGTGAAGTATATTCCCAGGCCAGAAAAGACGAGTGAAACATCAAACTCTCTTTGAAGAACTCTTCTCACTCATTGTCTCCATGGCAGCCAGCATCTCACAGAAATAGTCATGGCTTTAACATGCTGTGAGTAACAAACCCTACGGAAGGAAATGATAAATTATGGATTGTGAATTCAGCTGAGTCACTGAAGAAAAAAACCATGTTTCTCCTCTAAAGGAGAATGAATGCTGTTAATGAATGCTGTTTTTTGGTTTCCTTTACCTCTCTCTTAGTAAGAAAACAGTCAGAAAGAGCAGCAGCAAGCTCTGGTTTCATCCGCCAGCTTGTTCTGCGCCTCAGGGGTTCCTCCTTCTATTTATGGGCTGGCAGAGCCAAGTGCACTTAGCCGCACAGCCCTGCATTAGCTCCTATCAAGGAAAAAAACTCAGGTTGTGTCCGACTTAAAATGAAAAGGGTGCAGTAGGCATAGCTTTGCTCCCAGTTGGGATGGAGACATGAAAGGATGTGGAGGCATATGTTATGGCCTTAGACTGGCTTTAAAAAAAATTTCAGCCCAATTTGTGGACCCTGTTTTTCCTCCATGTGGTTTTACACCATAGGTTCCATTCTGGTACCTATAAAAGGATTTTGTTTGGCCTGCTCTGAATTGGTCCACACAACCCAATTGTTTCCTCACTTCTTTTTTCTTGAGGTAAAATTCATATAGCACGAAATTCACCATTTTAAACAGAGTGCAGTTCAGTGGCTTTTACTACATTTCACAGTGTTGTATAACCATCACCACTTTCTCATTGCAGAACATTTTCATCACCCCCAAAGAAATCTGGGACCCATTAAGCAGTCACATCCCATTCTCCCTTCCCCCCAGCCCCTGGCACCACGAGTCTACTTTCTGTCTCTGTGGATTTGCCTATTCTGGACATTTCATGTAAATGGAATCCTACAATATATGGCCTGTCGTGCCTGGCTTCTTTCACATAGCATAATGTTTTCAAGGTTCATCCACGTTGTAGCATGTATCACAACCCAATTTTTAAAAATTAGTTATGCACATTTAAAAATCAAAACAACTGGCAGAAATGGTGTCACACTCCTACGTGACAGTAGCTGGCCCGAGCTCAACAGCAGCTGCCCTCTTAGGTGGATCAGGTACTGTTTAGTCTGCCACTGTCCCCTCTCTTGCCCTTCCCCCCAATATTTTACCTGTGGGCATTTAGGTTTGTGATCCTTGTTTTAAACTAGTGATTTTCAACTTGCCGTGCATTAGAATCACCAGAGTAATTAAAATATACTGACAGGGACGGCCTAGTGGCCGTTCACGCTTTGGCAGCCCAGGGTTTGCGGGTTCAGATCCCGGGCGCCCGCCGATGCACAACTTCTCAGAGTAACTATTAAAATATACTGACACCCAGGTCTCACATGTGGAAATTCTGCTCAGTTTGTCTGAGGTGGGGCCTGGTCACTGACATTTAAAAATACTCTCCAGGTGGTTCTAATGTGCACCCAGGGTTGAGAACCAATCTTTTAAGCCATCCAAGCAGATAGCTAAAGGTTTTCTCCCTTTCGTCTCTTCCCCTGGCCTTTCCTGTACTTTTGCTCAGGCCCTGAGGATGAACCCTACTCTTCCCTCTTGACCTGACTCTAGTGGTCACCACAGCTTGATGCTTTCAGTTCAACTCCCTGCTGTGTACTGCCTGAGAAAACATCCGCTCACACCGTAGGGGGACAGTCCTGGCTTCCTTATTATTTCCTTGATAACTGATACATTATTAATGGAATTCACTTCCTTTGCTGAAGTAAAGTGCTTCAGTGAGCTGAAAGGCACACATATCAGAGATCTCCTAGGTCACAAATGGGAGAGGTCGGAGGGCTGACAACGCTGGCCAAGTCTCGTGGCTTAGACTCCCACACCCAACACCCCTACGCCAGTGAGTGTGCACATACTGGTGTGACCAGTGTGAAAATTCTTGTTTTTAAAGCTGTTTTGTTTCTCTTCATGATTTGCAGGTACTTTATTCACATGCCAGCCTTGGAAAAAAGGCTCCCCTTGTGTTACCCTATTACCCAACCTACCACTCAACTTTTTCATGAAGTTCTGAAATTGGTGGAACAGAAACAATGTATGAAATGTTAATAAGAGTATAAAGTGTTAATCAGGAATCAACTTAATATTCATGAGAAGCATTTTTGGATTTATTTACTATCTGGCTGTCCCTGTGTCCTGTAAACGAAGATTTAATTTGAATGTTCCATCAATACCTAAGAGGAGTCTTTAAAGTTTTTTATCTGCCACAAAAAAGAAACTGTTTAAATACATTGGCATACATAAAGTGGTGCTAAAAACTAGTGTTTCTCTAAAAAAAAAGTTTCTAAAGGCATGAAAAGCTATAAAGGGGACAGAAACCCATGGAGAGCAATAAATTAGAGAGTGTTCATTAGAGAAATGCTGAGCAATAGGATGACATCCTCCTTCTCCACCTGTAAAAATTCCAGTGATGCAATGTGATAAACTATTATGACATCAATAAAAAAAATAACAATGAGGTTAAAAAAAATTCCAGTGACATAAGAATTCGTGGAAGAATGAGCAGAAGAACACAGGCATAGCTCTAAGGAAGGTCGGTTCCTTGTTTATCATGTGGAGAGAAGCTGGGACTTTCTTCAACAGAATTAAATGCATTCTGCCACTCTGTTTCAGGCACCTGTGGGCTAGTGTAAGCAGTCTCATAGAGTCTCTGTGAAAGAGAAATTGTCTATAAGCAGTTATGGCTCTCCCAACCATTTAAAAAAATGACTTCACTATATCTTAGGGCAATACACTAATTTAATCCAACAAAATGTTAACTTCGGTATCACTGTGAGCTATTGAATCTGGGCTTCTAAGAACTTAGGAACTGGGCCCTCCATTCAACTTATCATGACTTGAGGGAGGATCAGAGAAAAATCCACCTCCAAAGAAAAGAGCTCCCAAGCCAGATTTGCCTGTGCTGTGCAGTGGAGAGAGAATTAGACTCACTTAGGACGTCTTATTTCTGGTTCTGGCTGAGCCATTTACCAGCTACTTGACCCCAAACAAGTTGAGTCTCCGTTTTGGGCCTCCTCTGCTATGTGGAAGGGTGGGTCTAGATGTTCTCCAAGTTCTCGTCCAGCTCTAACATCGTCTGCCTGTGATGTGACACTGCTTAACACTGTGTGACAGGGTACTGCACTCCTCTCCAGTCCTGCTCAGCACTGGGTGATTTCACATGGATCCCAAATCATCCTGCTTTCTTTGGACCAAACATTTCCCTTTCAGCTGTCACCAATATTAGTGCACAAAGTGTCCAAGACTTCTCCACTATCACCCATCAGGGACTACAAGGCTTCTACCCTCCAATCTGGGGCCAAGGAGGGGTCCAAAATGGCGTTTATGAGTGTCCTGGGCTGTTAGATGAGGGGTTATTTCCAAGAGATGGTCGATCAGAAGAATATGAAAAGATTCTTGGATGAAAGCAAGCAACATTTCAACCTGGACAAATGATGGACAGTGGTGACTACTGGTGAATGGTGGAACCCACAGAATGATGACGAGAGGATTAACTCAGCTCTGCGTCAGCTTCTAGGCAGAGCCCTGGCTCTGGGCTAGTCGCCGAGCGGGCCCTGGAGAGGGCTTGGGGTTTCTCTCCCACGTGCCTTCTTGTCCATGTTGCCTCTTCTCTCCACTGTTCTCTTCACTCTGAGAGCAGACTTCACCTAATCTCTGGGAGAAAAAGCTCTGTCAGAATGTACCTGAATCTTTCCATGTAGGGCTAAGTCACTAGCTTTTTTGAAAGCTAATGGTTAAATATTTGTTATCTTGATTTTCTTATGATGCATGTCTATTCCTTTGCACAGTCTGGGTGGGGGCAGAAATTAATACTTTGAAAGGTCATCCTGCCACAATTCTTTCCTACTGTGTTTTTTGCATTGTTGCCAAAGCCAAGAAATCACTAAATAATCCATCTCTATTAGTGACCAGACATATTTGATTGACTAAATATTGACCGCAAGCACAAAATAATTATTTTTCGGAAAATCTAATTGTAGAACAATTTTGAATATGAAAATCACATATGTAGCTTTTTAAGAATACAAAGGATCACCAAAAAGGCAAGTACACATAGCCAGTTTTCAGGCTGGGTTCAAGATTCTAGGGTGAGAGCCTGGGTTTTGAGGCCAAAATGACTGAATTTAAATCGTAGCTCTGCACTAGTTTTGGACCTTGGGAAGTTACTTAACTTCTCTAAGCTTCAGTCAAAACAGAGATAATATAACCTATCTATCTCATAGGGTTGTTAGGAGATTCAAATGAAAAGGTGTTGGTAAAGCACATAGCATAGAATGTGGCATGTAGTAAGGATTCAGTACATGGTATTTACTAGTAGTAGTAGTAGTAGTAGTAAAATAATATCAAAGCTGGCTGAGAACTTAGAGATTAATAAATACCGCCCTTATTTTTTGGACCAATTTGGGGACTAGCTACTATAACGAGAGCCTTTGATCTATATAGCACTGAAGAACAGATTCATTTGGTTATTAAATTGAAAATTCAATTTTCTGTTAGCAGGAGTGTGATTTAAATGACAAGGGACCATTTCTGCTGCTCACCACCATGAAGGACTGTTGGCTGTAATTGACACCATCAATGCAAGAGCTGTGTGGAAAATATTCTTCCCAAGGGTGGACAGAAAGCTTTTTAGTCGTGTAAACTTTTTTCAGCTTTTGACTTAAACAGCTAATTACTAACTGATCAAACCAGTATAGTCATTCTGTACTTACAGAGTTCCTAATTGATTCACAGGTAGTGTTAGAATAAATAAATGAAGAGCTTCTTCATTTTACTGAAATCTAGATAATCTAGAAGCTAGGTAAAGAGGGAAATGCTTGAAGTCACTATAATTGATAACATTTTATATATTTCCATATTGAATCTCACTCACTAGTAGTACCACTTAGTATTTATTTTTTGGTGAGGGAGATTGGCCCTGAGCTAACGTCTGTGCCAGTCTTCCTCTATTTTGCATGTGGGACGCTGACACAGCATGGCTTGATGAGCGGTGTATTGGTCCATGCCTGGGATCCAAACCTGCGAACGCTGGGCTGCTGAAGCGGAGCATGCGAACGTAACAACTACGCCACTGGGCTGGCCCTGGTGGTACCACTTTTAATAGTGTATGGGAATGCTTGAGAGTACAATAATAAATGTGCTATAAGGCATTTGATAAAAGTGGTCAAAGCTTGTTGACTGGTGTGATATGCTCCAAACTGTGGTGTTATATTTTCTTCCTCTGAGGTTAGAATCACTTGTTTTATATTTAATATATTTGTAGAGTAGAGAGGTTCAGTGATAAATATGGGAGAGAAGCTGGAAATTTCTCAAAGAAATGAATTTGATGGGAATTTTTGAGCAACCTTTAGTGGTGTTAACTTTGTCTGATTTCTCTTTGTTCATTGTATTAACTTCTAAAATGCAGTATCGGCTCGGAAGGTCCACTTGTACTTGGCTCTCTGTAGGAGAGAGACAGTTAGCAGTCCTCTGTCCAGTCAGACCGGGCACTCTTGTGTCTGTTTATCTGAGTCTTTTGGATCTGAAGCTTTTCTCATTGTGGAGAACACAGCATGACTCCTTGGCTAGAAATCTGGGTTGTTTAACTTTGTGGCTAAGGTTATTTAACCTCTTTCAGAACTTCCATTTTACCAATTACAAGACAATAAAAAGCCTACCTTAAAGGGTTTTGTGAATATTCATTCACTTATATATAAACGAACAGTTCTGTGGCTCGTATATACTAGGATAAACCATGTGACATTGCTGTCTTCAAGTTCAAATTGTCAATAGCTGCAATTTCATATGGTTCAAACAAATAAAAAGCCCTCAATAAATGGTAGCTTTTATCCTTACAGAAACACTAACCTGCTTAATGAACTTTTACTTTAAATACATATCATTTATTCTAATTTCCCAGATAGTATGGCACTTTGTTATAACATGGCTTATTCTTGCACACCTGAAATCATATGGTTCAATTACAAATTATTGAGAGGGCACAACATACTTAAACATATTCACATGGAATTTTAAATTTTCTGCTTACCCCCAAATAAAAATCTGTTCTTTCACCAGCTCCCCTCCTCAGTGGATGGAACTTCATTCACTCCACTGCTCAAAAGAGAAACTTGAGAGACCTCTGTTTTCTCCTTTCTCTTCATTCTCCAAATGCAATCCATCAGCAGTGCTTATTGGAAATCCTTCAGAATATATCTGTAATCTACTGACTTCCCATAATTACTGCTACCACCCTCGTCCAAACCCCCATCACCTACTGCAATCACCTATTTAGTCACCCTGCCTTCACCCTGGACCCCTACAATCCTTTCTCTAAGGTGAGTGGAGTGATCTTTTAGACAAGAAATTCAATACAGCTTATGTTACCATTGCTTCCCATTACCCAGGATGAATCCAAAGTCCTCCCCAGGCTCTCAGGGCCCTTCATGACCTGGCCTCTAGTACCTCTGTGACCTAACCCAGTCATTCTCCTCCTCCCTCACGACTCCCCAAACACATTGGCCTTTGTGGTTTTCCTTCAAATCCCCAAATTCTTTCAAACCCTGGAAATCTGCACTAGCAAATGCTTTTCCCCCAGATCTTCCAATGTCCCTTCAAGGGCGCTTCGTTGATCACTCCAAAGGAGCCGTCCATCCACCCACATCACCTTATAATGTGTGTGTTCCCTTGCTTATTCTTTGCACCGTGAGAATTTAAGAATGTAGGCTCCACGAGGGTCTGGCCCTCATTCGCCTTGTTCAGTACTATATCCCAACACCCTAAATTGTGCGTGGCACAGAGTGCCCCTTCGTCGTTGAGTGAAGGAACAGACTAAGGAAACGTGTAGATGGAGAGTGCAGAGAGGAGCACCAGCCCCAGCTGCATAGCACAGTCATGAGAGACCCCAGATGAGACCTGTAGAAGAACCATCCAGCCAATCCATAGAATGTGAAATATAATAAAGGGTTTTTTTAGCTTTATTGAGGTATAACGGACAGATAAAACTGTAAGATATTTAAAGTGTACAGCATGATGGTTTGATGTGTGTATATATTGTGAAAGGATTTCCCCCCCATTGAATTACTCCATACATCACCTTACATATTTACCTTTTTTTAACATTGGTGAGAACATTTAAGTTTTACTCTCCTAGCAAATTTCAATTATATAATCCAATGTTATCAACTACAGTCCCATGTTATACATTAGATTCTCAGACCTTATTCATCTTATAATTTGTACCCTTGAAAGTTTGGAGAGGTACCAACCTCTCCCTATACCCCCAACCCCTAGCTCCTGGCAACCACTTTCTACTCTCTGTTTCTATGAGCTACACTTTTTTTAAAATAAAGGGTTGTTTTTAAGCCTCCAAATTCTGGAGTGGTTTATTACGTAGCAATATATAAACAAAACGATCGAGAACATTTTCATTTATTTTAAATAAAATTATACATTATATCAATGTTAGGCTAATTCCAAATTAAATAATTTACCACAATCAGGCACTCTAACCAGCCTAAGTATTTGACTTATCTAGATATTCTTCCAGCTGTTTTTTCCTACATTGTTAAAATTATGCAAATTTTCCCTTTTGTCACTTTAAATGAATTTAATAATATTCCAGAGTTCTTCTAGTCCCTTTCAAATGGGATTTATATCTGTCTAGACACAGCAGGGTCCACATCGTCACTGTCCCTTACCAGGGAGGGACCCTAGGAATCACACAGTGCGATTAATAGCTGACCACTTGAGTGCTGATGGTGTATGAAGTACACCAACTAGGCTGAGGGAGCCTCTTCCCTCAGCCCTTCCTCTTCCAGCCAGCCCTAGAGAAGACTGGTGAGGGAAGGTTATAAAGCTCGGGGGAGACAAGGTCTTTGAAAGTTTATTGGTTATACATCTGAGAGATTTCTGGCTTCTGGGTTTGTGGAAACCTTGGGTCAAAGGGTCTCCTTTTCCTTTCTTGTTGCCTTCTATTTGGAAGGTGACTGACCCTGGAGAACTAAGAGGGGCTGTGGGTGAGGCAATAGAAAGGGAAGCAAGATTAATATTTGCCCCAAGATTCTGAGAGGGGCAAAGAGAACCTTTAAATTTCCTACTAGGTGGTTCACTCCTTTCAAGGCCCCAGGAGGGGTGTGGGGTTTCAGGGCAAAAGTTGTCCCCATAAATAAGGATGTTGGATTTGGCGGAAGCACTAACCCGCTTCTCTCCTCTTTTACTTCCGGTGGTGATGGGCACAGAGCAGTGGGGGGTGGGGGGGAGGGCAGTGACTGTGGATATGGTGATTTGTTTGTTTTGCCAGCAAGAAGGGCAGTGGAGGAGGGAGAAGGAGGGTGTAAGATCAGGTGACACAGGGCCAAGATGGGTTTTTGTAGGTTATCCTGAAATATCTGCCATTATTTATAACATTGTTTCTACAGGAAATTATTCTGCCTCCTGTACAGCTGACCTACAAATGAATTTGGAAGGGACACATTTACAAAGGGAGTCAAGTATTTAACTTCTGTTAGCAACTATAACCACCAGAGGGCATAGTTGGATTAGGAAGACAAAGAAAGAAAAGTGAAACTTTGCTCTAACCAGGAGCACTGATTCTTAAACGTTAAAATCTCTGCAAACCTTTGAAATTAAATTATTTTTTACTGTCATGATTCTTTAATATGTACAAATATAAATCTAGGTGTAAGAAAGCTCCTTATGCTCTTATAAAATCAACACAAATTTATAATTTAAAAGCTTAGGGGCTGGGCCCGTGGTGTGGGCGGTTAAGTTTGTGTGCTCTGCTTTGGTGGCCTGGGGTTTGCAGGTTTGGATCCCGGGTGTGGACCTACACACTGCTTATCAAGCCATGCTATGGCAGGTGTCCCACATAAAAAAAAAATAGAGGAAGATGGGCACAGATGCTAGCTCAGGGCCAATCTTCCTCACCAAAAAGAGGAAGATGGGCAACAGATGTTAGCTCAGGGCTAATCTTCCTCATTCTCCTCACCAAAAAAGCTTATAAAATTAAATGCAAATTAATATCATTAATTTAATGCATGTTGTTTTGCTGAAACTCTGTCTCTTCCTGCAAGATGAATATGGTAGAATGCTGCACCATAGGCTCTTGAGTTCAGCAGCCTTCTGCTATCATGTTCCATTCTTCTCTTTCAGAACTACTATGTCTTTATTTACAGGCCATGCTGACCTTTGACCTTCACGTGGCTTGAACATGTTACTATGTGTGAAGTCTCCTTCTGTTTTTGGCCAGGGACAATGACAGTTCTCCCACTTAGGGACAAATGATGGATCAATGTAAACAAGGCACATACAAGCTCTTAAATCACAGGCATTTCACTGAAATGAAAAGAACTTTAAAGTCTCTAAGAAATCCCAGTCTTTCAAGTTGAAATCTAGACCCCACTTTGAGAGGCTCTGCTGAAGGGGATAAGGGGCTCAAGGTGTTTTAAGTATGGTGACTTAACATCAGTTTCCCTGGGTGGTGTGTGCCCTTTTCCCCAGCACCCTGTTTCATTTTCAGAAGTGTCCCCATTGGAGCAGTCAAGTACAAGGTTATACATCCTGGTTATAAGCCAGTCCTGGCGGGGGCTTGAAGACCAGGAAAGACCTGTGCCTCAGCAGTAGGAGTTAGGGAACAAAGAAATGAAAGCCATACAGAACTTTCACAGGCTCCTCTCAGAAGCGTATCTAGTCCAATAGGAGTGAAGCTTTGGGGGTTAAACCAAACTTCAGGCATGGTCTCATCTTCTTTTGTGACTAAGAGGCCTCAGGGGTTCCCCTTACTCCCCACACTCCCAAGCACCACCTCAAAACACAGGGTCTAAGAAAAGAAATCAAATGAAAGATCCATCACAATTAGGACCCTCTGATATCTGCGAGCGTATAAGGTCATGTTAGAGCAGGAGGAGCGAACCTTCTGAGAGGGTCCCGTTTACTCAGAAAAGCTGGGAGACAGGACGGCAGTTTTGTAATCGTATGACGACGCGACTTGGCTAACGTTGCAGATACGATTTGCTACACAACAAAATGATTCCTCACCACCAAGTTTCAAGACCAAATTCAGCCGCCAACGTGACTTCAGATGGTTCCACATTAACCATAATGAAAAGATGCCATGAAATCGTGATTTTTAAAGAGACTGAGAAAGATTTCTCTAAAAAACATAAAAGTGTTCTGAGAGAAGTGTGTGTGTGTGGACCACAGTGCCCACAACTGAAATATGCTGAGATTGGTCTGTTGAAGTGACACTGATGAGAGCACCCTGGCCACCCGTGTCTTCCTTCCTTCAGAAGATAACTACTATTAGCATTTGTTCATATTTATCAAGCCCCAACTGGGGCAACTTGTCATAACGGACAGGGAAGGGAGAGGGAAAAAGCACCATCTGTCCCTGTCATATGTGCCAGGGACACTCAACGTGGGGAAAATGT
Source organism: Tapirus indicus (assembly GCA_031878705.1). NCBI lineage: Eukaryota > Metazoa > Chordata > Mammalia > Perissodactyla > Tapiridae > Tapirus > Tapirus indicus. The sequence continues at coordinate 149,099,416 of CM062918.1, read as the reverse complement.
CTTAAAAGTGGTCTGTCAGAAGGTTTAGGAGGATCCATATGATTTTCCAGAACCATGCTGTCCCAGAGGGAAACCAATTCAATTCAATAAGCATCTATTCTGAGTTAGTTGGATGCTTAGGGTATATAAAAATACATAAAATGAGGTCCCTGTTCCATTAAGCTAAGTTTTCTAAATTATTTGAGTACAACCTCCAAAATTTTTGCCATATCATCTGTATTTTTATTTACTCAATATTTTTCTAACATCATTATTTACTCAATAATTTTCTAATATCTCCATCTACTTTAGCTATATCCTAAAGACTATCTGGGAAATCATGGATTTTATGTTCTAGATATATATTTTTAAATACTCGTGTGTACATATTTCTAATGTACATTTTAAAATAAACACAATGAAAAAAATTTTAAGTCTTTTCATTGGACTCTCTAAAATAATCTTTGTACCATTCTATAGGAATGACCATAGAAGGAATACTCAAAGAAAACATTATACAAGGGCAGAATAAGTCAGATGACAGAGGTACAAAGAAAATGTTAAAGGAAATCACAGGAAGAAGAGTTTAATTCTGATTGGGTGCATCAAAGAGGTCTACTTAGAATATCTGGTATTTGAGGAGGTTTTAAAAATACCTCAGTCTGTCATATTTTTTTAAAACTAAAGAACACGGCAAAATGATGAGTTGACAAAGTTTGGTGGTGAGATTCCTATATTATTCTCTTTACTTCTCTGCATGCTTGAAATACTTCATGATAACAATAATGTGTCTAGGATTTGCAGACGAGAAAAGCATTCCAAGTAGAAGAGAAAATATGAGCAAAAGCACAGAATCCTGATATTCAGGCCAGTGTCTGGTTCTCTTGAAGGTGAGTGCCAGAAAATAAGGCTGGAAAATTAGGATGAGGTCTGATCGTGTAGGACCCTGGCTAAGTGGTCCTGACTAAGGCTCTGCAAGTGGTGGGGAACCCCTGGGGGTTTCTGATGAACAATATATGATCAGACCAGCAGATCAGGAATAGAACTCTGAGAGAAATCTGCAGGAGGGGGAAAGCCCAGATTTGAAAGGATCTTAGAATTATGGTTTAGGTAAAAATAGGGTGGTCTGCCTAAGCTGCATAGCATCCCGATTTCCTCCCTTGTTCTTCCTGCTTGCATTCTGCTTTTATCCCAAATAAATCCATTTCCACTGGGCAGTCGCATTTCCTGCTTCCTACTCCAGCCCCTTTGTCATCTCATCCAACCATATTGTAGACCAGGGGTGGCAAACCTTTTCTGTAAATGTCCAGATAGTAAATATTTTAGGTTTTGCAGGCCATATGGTCTCTGTTGCTACTATTCATGTTGCATGTATTTTTCTTTTGATTTTTTTCAATAATTTAAAAACGTAAAAACCATTTTTAGTTTTCAGGCTGTATAAAAACAGGCTGCAGCTTAGAGAAACGCAAAGCAAAACCACAATGAGATACCCTTTCTCACCTCCTAGATGGCTACAATCAAAAAGACAGATAATAACAAGCGTTGGCAAGAATATGGAGAAATTGGAACCCTCATACACTGCTGGTGGGAATGAAAAATGTCATAGAAGCCTTGGAAAACAGTTTGGCAGTTCCTCAAGTGGTTAAACACAGAGTTACCATATGACCCAGCAAATCCACTCCTAGGTATGTACCCAAGAGAAATGAAAACATACGTCCACACAAAATATCGTACTCGGATGTTCATGGCAGCATTATTCATAATAACCAAAATGTGGAAACATCCATACAGTGGATTATGTGGCAATAAAAGGGGATGAAATATTGATGTGCTAAGACATGGATGAATTCTGAAAACATGCTGAGTGAAAGCCAGTCATAAAAAACCACATATTGTATGATTCCATTTACATGAAATGTCCAAAACAGGGAAATCTATAGAGACAGAAAGTAGATTAGTGGTTACCTAGCCTAGGGCTGGGTGGGTTGTGGGGACTGGGGAGTGACTACTCATGGGTGTGGGATTTTTTGGGGGTATGATGAAAATGTTATAAAATTGATTGTGGTGATGGTAGCACAACTCAGTAAATATAATAAAAACCACTGAACTGTGCATTTAAGAGTAATTGTATGGTATATGAATTTTATCTCAATAAAGCTGTTAAAAAATAAATAATAACAGGCTGCAGGCTAATTGGTCCTGCAGGTGGTAGTTTGCCAGCTTCTGTTGTAGACCCCAGATGAACTGACTCCTTTCAGAACGTTACTAGTGGATTCAGCTTTTAAACTTGGAAAATTCAATTTAGGAGAGCTGGAAGATGACTGTAGTCAGATAGGCCTTTGTTCTTGGGTCCTGCTGGTGAGGGGATCTATATGTCTTACAGATGTGTTCTGTAAGCAATGACCAATTCCTGTCCACCTGGCAGTTTGTGATTAAAGCCAGGAATTCAGCCCATGTACTCAGACAGTTTCCAGTATCAGGTTCTTGCATAGCTACTGGGCTGTGAGGACCTTCATTGGGTCCCAGGAAGGCAATCATTTTGTCCATCTCTCTTCTTCTAGACCAGCAGGCTAGTTAGTTTAAATTCCCCAACTTCCCATGGTTGAAAAATAAAGCTTCATCTCCTTGCCTCTTTGGAGAGGTAATGTGAGGGAGTGATGATAGAATTTAATCTAAATTTTTCTTCTTGTAATCAGAGTCTTGGCCAAGGCAACTTGCTTAGATAGCTTTTGTGCTGCACTTGTGGTCCCAGGCATTCATTCCACAAACATTTATTGAGTGACAACTATGCATCGGGCACTACTATTCCAGGTGCTAGAAATACAGTAGTGAACAAGAAATAAAAATCGCTGCCCTCGTGGCATTTATATTCTAATAAGATGGAGTCTCCCCTTCTTTTATCTGCTTCTTTCCATAATGAAATAGTATACTTTATTACCATGAATTAATCTTGAGTATGACTCTTATTCTCCATGAGAGGTCATTTCACCTTTCTCTGTACCTCTAGGCAGGAAAGATCTAAACTCATCCAGACGAAAGTGTCAACTCCTATGAGTTCTGTCCACAGTATAGTTAAAAAACATCCACTTCTCTCCATCTCTACTAGTCCAAACTGATATCATCAGACACCTAGGCTACAGCAATAGCTTTTTAATGGGTTCCCCGAATCTTCAATTTCCCCATAGTTATTGTTAAAATAATCAAGTCTGATCATACCCTTTTCTTACTTAAAACTTTCCAGAAGATTTTTCTTAGGATTAAGTCCAAAATCCTTACCCTGGCCTGTGGTGGCCTTGCATACACGGGTCTCTACCTACTTTTCCTCAAATCACTCTCCCCTTGGCTCGAAACGTTCCCACCACATCGGTCTTCTCTCTTGATCTTGAACAGGCCAAGCCCCTTCATACTTTGTTTACACTTGCATTCACAAGATTCAGCTTAAATGTCACTTTCTCAGTAAGGCTATCTCTGATTCCACTCTGTTACATGCTTTTAGTTATTTATATAGTTATTTACACTATTAATTATTTAATGAATGCCACCTCCATTAGACAGACTATGAACTCCATGAAGGCAGAGCTATAGATTTTATTTATGACTGTATCTCCTTACCTAGCCCAGGATCTGCCTAATCATAGATGCTCAATAGATGTTTTCAATAAGAAACAGATGTTTTGAAAAAGAAGATCAATTAAGACAAGAACACTATGAAATTACCATAAAAATGGAAAAGTATTTTATGACCAAATATCACGATGTAAAGAATGAAAAAAAAGGACAGAGATATGATCAGAAAAGGAGGAGATGAGATAGAGTGTGATAAAGAGACAGAGAGGAAATAGGCAGAATCACAGTTATATTGCAAGAGAAGGAGCATGGCGAAAAGAGAGAATTTTATTTAAAATAAAAACTAAAGACAGCTTGGCTGGAGGAGCATTTATTTTAGGGATAATGCTTTCAGGAGACTTGGAAAGTTGTAATCCAGGACTGCAACCCATACCCTGGTCGGAATAAAGACTATTCCAAATTTTGTAAAGAACAATTTTGTCCACCTCTTTCTGTCTTTTGTCTTCAATCCTTAGAATCTCCCAAATGAGATATTACAAAGCTTCCTCAGGAGGGCTAGAAGTTTTATGAAATAAAGCACATAGCAGTGTCATTACTTTAAGAGGGAAGTTTCTCAGTTCACTTCCAGGCTCAATTCTGGGATAATTTGTGCTCCATCACCTCTCTCTTTATGCCTTGCAGGTGGTGATAGCTAATTTTTAAAAATTGGAATAGAATATTTGGTTTTATCATTAAGTGTCAAGAAGAGGTCATTTGTGGAAAGAAACTTTAATAATATGCAGAAAGCACAGCCCCAAGGGTTTCCATGAAGACCTCTGCCTCATATGTAAATGGATGAATGGATGGAAATGCCACCTTTTAGTAATGCAGGCCAGAATGACAAGAATGAATGATCAGAAGAATTAAGAATTTAATGATACATACACACTTAAGGAAAAAATACTCAAAAGATCTTCCTTGAGGAGCACAAGATATGAATTAAATGATGTCACTAAAAGAACCAAACAAGTCCATGATGATTTAAAACACAGAGGGAGAATCTTAATGAGTGCTCCAATCTCCTGCAGAATTAACTGGGAAGAAAATGTGGACAAAGATACAATTTCAATCTAGTTCTGGAGTTTAAATAATGTCCATATATGAGAACAACATTTAGATTTTATTAAGAAAAATGATAACAATTTGGTGGGGTTCATGGTATAGCATTAGCTAAACTGATTACTGTAATTATTTCAACAACTAATTATTGAGAATCAACTATGTGCTAGTCACTTTAAAGATTAATAGGACCCAGTGCCTATCCTCAAGAAGCTTACTATATAGCAAAGGAAATAAGTTAATCACAAAAATAATTATAATATGTTAGTTGATAATAAATGACCAGGAGGTCCAAAGTTTTATGAGAGTTAGAAGGCGAAAAAGCTTATATCTTGTTGAGATAATCAGTAAAATTTTCATGAAGGAAGTAGCATTTGAGATGAAGCTTGAAAAAGAGTAACATTTTCATAGTCAGGGATGCGAGCATTCCAGGCAGTGGGTACAGTAACAGCAAAGGTACAGAAGCGGGAAAAGCAGGAGAGATTTCTGGGAAACTCAATAGCTGTTTTGCCAGAGTGTAAACTACATGTTTTTAGGAAGGGAGGCAATAGGAAATACAACCAGAAAGGTAGGTAGGAGTCAGATCGTGAGGAGCTTTTCATTCATGCACATCCATTCAATAAACATCCACTGAGCACCTGCGCCTGCCCTTGTGCTAAACACAGTGGCAAAAAATAGAAAGGAGACTGGAGTGCTATGACCACGTCAGCTGCGTTCAGAGAGTTTCACAACCAGAGGCCTAAATGTTCTTTTGATAAAGTGAAGTCACATCATTTGTCTGCTCCCCAGATTTCATATTGAATTAGTCAAACTTACCAACGGTGGTGATCTGGGTCCACCTGAAGAGAGAGGCCTTCTCCCTGTCTCACAAGGGTTCAAACATAATTTTGAGGAAGAAAGAAACACATTTGCAACCAATTATACTTTCAAGTTACACTCTAGTTTCAAGGAATTAGGTCAAATTCCTCAGCAGGTTTGGAAGGATTTAACCTTTTCCTCTCTGAGGATAGTGACTTCCGTGGCCTGTTCCACAAGAGGCTGGTCCTGCTCAGTCTGTCCCAGTGAGGGGGACATGATGATAGTCATGTCCAGTGGCTGATCCACCAGAGTGGCCAAGTTTGGGCTTCATCAACTGGAAGCTACCACTAAAGAATTCCAAGAACAAATTCTTGCAGCAGTTTTCAGCTTTGAACATGGTTAGAATATCAATCTGTAAGCTGGAAGGTGGCACACTTCCAGGATCTGTTGAAACTACAGAAACTCGGATTTTAAAGTGGCAAACATAGGTAGGCTGGCTATTGAAATAAAGAGGGTGTGTCTATGTTTAAATACTTTTAAAAAGAAATGTGAAATAACAAAATATTAAAAATAGAAATGGAAGGGGCCGGCCTGGTGGCATAGTGGTTAAGTTTGCACGCTCTGCTTCAGTGGCCCAGGGTTCACAGGTTCAGATCCTGGGCGTGGACCTACACACTGCTCATCGAGCCATGCTGTGGTGGCATCCCACATACAAAATAGAGGAAGATGGGCACAGATGTTAGCTCAGGGCCAATCTTCTTTACCAAAAAAAAAGAAAAGGAAGTAATTGAAATGCAGTGCAATTATATAGATGACAATTGAAATGAAAGAATATATGAGGGAAAAGGCTATAATAAAAGATTATCATTAATTAAGGATTTATAATAAGGAGGTTTCCCAGGCTGAGTGTCAATTGGGTACAAGGCGAGGGTAGGGGCTTAAAAAGCTTTGTCAGTTTGAAGCCCGAATCAGTGGAACGCCATCCTCAGGGTTTTAACTCAGGCCTGACATTAAACACTTCAGGAACTGCTGCCAAACTTGTCTTTGCACCCAGGAAACAGCACTGCAAGTCCTTACACAACGCTTCGAATGGCTCCACTGATGAAAGTGAATTTACTTACTATTCTCCTTACCACTTACATGTTAGTCTTCTAATAGCACGTGTCTCAGAGCGTCTAATCCCTGTCCTCTCACCCCTCAACCTGAAATCCACGTTGGGCCAGCCCAATCAGGAAAATGGCCTAGTTTTGATCCCCTAGACAAATGCAGGAGCCATTTTTAAAATCACATTTCTGCCGGGTGCCTCTCTCTCTAGCTGGGAAAGGAAGACATAGCAGAAACACCACTTATTGAACTCAGTCAATCAGCATATATGTTTGAGTGCCTAATATGTTCCTAGCACTGAGCTCGATGCTGTTAGGGAGACAAGTGTCAGAGGCTGGTAGTCAGGGATATGGTATCAACACAACTGAATAAAGAAGGTATGAGGAGTCCATGATTCGCTGTTCTCTCCTTTGTATGTACTGTGCTAAAAAGGCACCCCTGTCAAACGTCTTGCTACCATGGTGACAGTTACTAAGAAATGCACACATCCACATATGAACAGGTTACAGAGTTCTGTCTTGTTGTTATTGTTTTTAAATATATAGTGTTTCTCCAGTCAGAAGAAGGGTTCTTAACATCAGTCTCCAATTTTCCCTATGGATTCTCTGTATTCAAGTCCTTAAAGAAAAGTGAACCAAGAGCACGTGGACCCATCCATGCTGACCCTGCACGGTTTGCGGGTTTTCCCGTTGCTTGGGGAGCAGGCTTAAACCCTCCGTGTGTAATTTGGAATGACCACAAGTGTCCCAGGTACGATTCCCCAAGGTTACCCCAAGGTTAAGAAGGAATCCTTGATCATCTCCCTCTAAATTCCTGATTTGTCTCTCCCATGGTTGCTATCTTCTGTTTGCCCCACCTCATCCTAGTTGTGACCACTGTCCCCTCCTCATTTATTCCCCAAGCACCATTAGGTACAAGCAGTTGTACCTCTTACTGAAAGTCTAGGAATACTGAGGAGGTACTATACTCGACTACAGCAAAGGACAGGAAATATAATTATCCAAAAGTTCTTTGGCCATCTTCAACAGAGGGTATTTCTCACTCTATTTTCTCCTCAGACCCTGCCAGCTGCCATTTGCTCAGATTTCCTTTTCCTCCATCTTTTTTCTGAATCTTCTGAGATTTTAAATCTCTACAATTTTATTATTCCAAGCAATGTAATTCTTGTTGTCAAACCCTCCCCTGTCTAAATTAACTCACAACCCTAAAGGTCCATCTTTTTTTTTCTCCTCAAACAAAAGCTCCATTTACCCCAGAGGTGAATTTTGCCATTCCCCTAGAATGTAAAATAGCAGCTAAAAATAGCTATTTTAAAAAGTTATTTATTTTCTTTCCCTGTTCACAGGTTTTTTGGCTTAATTCTTCCATTTGATCTGTATCTAAGGGAGCTTTTTTCTTGAGACTGATCTACAGATGTAAAGTCAAAGTTTCAGAAGCAAAATGGAGCATTTTGTATTGTGCATAAGTTATTTATATGTTTGGGGAGAACTCTAGTTCCTTTTTTTTTTAACCTCACTTTCTAAAAAGTGATTCCTCAAAGATTCAGAAAAGCTATGGAATGATTTGTAATGTTCTGATTGCCCTACAAGAGGGAAAATAAAAACTGGCTCCCTGTGGAAAACTCCCTACTGTATCTGGCATTGTCCACAGGCCAAGACTGTTTTACATACACGCAGCACAGTTTTCATAAAAGAAACCCTTCCTCCTTCAGTCACAGGAGTAGATGCTTGGGCAGTGACCACAGCTTTGCTTTAAGGATAATCTTATTTCCCACTATAGAAAAGTTTCCAAAGGTGCTGAGTGCTGATTTCTCTGAGGCAGCCCTAAATCACATTTGAAGGTGATCCCCAAAGGAAGGTAACATATGACAATAAGAACAGCTTCTTGTGAAGATGGATATTTCTCCTTGGGCAGATCTCAATCTATTTACCTATATATACACGTCTCATGAGCCTATTATGTACTACGCAGAGGACCGGACTAGGTACCATGGAAGACACGAGAAAATTACAAAACAAAATCGAGATCCTATAGGAGCTTAGAGTTTAGAGGAGGAGAAAAGTCTTACTATACAGAAGTAATGATTATGGAATGACAAAGTAGAATTCATTCATAGAGTCCTGGAATTTTAGAACTAGAAGTATTTTAAAAATCATTTACTGATTTGCAGAGGGGAAAACTGGAGCTCGGAAGGGTTAGTAGTTTACCTGAGGTCACACAGTGAATTAGTGGCAAAGCCAGGAAGAGATCACAGATAGCAAGAGCTTTGTCTACCTTACCACATATAACAACTATTAAGCATCAGTTCTATGCTAGGAAATATATTGCTTGAGATAACACATGTAAAATGCCCAGCATAATGTCTGAACCATCAGCTGTCATCATTATCACAACCATTATCATCGTCGTAATGGTTAAGAACAAACTTTGGTATTAGCCAGACCTTGATGTGATTCCCAGTTCTGCCACTCACTGTGTAACTGTAGATAAGCTACTTACCTTCTCGAAGCCCCAGTTTCTTCATCTATAAAATGGGAGTAAAAATAGTGTCCATCTAATAGGATAGTTGTGAGGATTATATATACACATACATATATATATATATGTTGAAACTGTTCAAACATTAGCTGTTCCATAGTATTTACTACCCCATATAGGTATACAGAGAGTCAAACAAGGACACACACATATAGAATACTGGTGGAACTTCTCTTTGCCCTGCCAAAAAGAAAGCCAGAAAGTTAACATCTCCTGAGCTTTCACTGTATACAGATATTGGCACACAGGAATGTGGAACAAAGAAAATAGGAGATGAAATGCTATCTGGGACGTTATAATATAAGAACTACTTATTACTCTCAACAAATGTTCACTGGTTACCTACACAACAATGACCAAGACTGAGTTCCTGCTTTCATGGAGCTTGCAGTCTAGTGGACGAAGGAACCAGGCTATTTCGACAGGGAGTGACATGCACATCGCAGAGCTAGAGCTGAGAGCTATGGAAGCTCACGAAAGGGCACCCCATCCAGGGAGGGCCGAGGCAGAGAAGGAGTGTCAGACAAGGTTTCTCAGATAAAAGAATAAGGAGTTGGCCACACATGAGAAGAGTTGGAAAGAGCCTAAACCCACAAACCAGCTGTGGTGGGTACTCTCAACTGACTCGCAGCATCCATCCCAAACCTCTAGTGTGCTTTCTCACACTGCAGGGGCCGAAGAAGGAAAAACCACTGTTCTCCCACCTCCCTAGAGTTGGGGTTCTGCTTCTGCCAGTTAGAAGCACTTGGAAGGTGGATCCCAGGCTGGAGTCATCTGCTTTGTTTCTGCTGGCAAACTCCGCTGTGGACACGACGGGCTTTTCTGCAGCATTTTTTCAGTGTCTAGGTACTGGCTCCGTGGGTGTTGAGAGGTGATCCAAGCAGCAGTGGTTTCCTGACCCTTGGATCACAGCTACAATGATATGTCTTTGAATTCAACAGTATCAGTGGAGTCCCCTGCCTCCCCACCTTTCTGATTACTGTAGAGGTAGCAGCTCTCCTAGGTATACCAGTCCAGCAGTCTTGTCCTAAGAATCATTCCTGGAGGCCCCGCTAAGTGACCCTTCCTTTATCCTTTCCCATGATTTCGTAAGCTTATGATTCCCTGTATTAAATCCCTTTTTGCTTAAAATGGCATGAGTGGTTCCTATTTCTTGCACCTAATACACCAACAGAATACAAAAATGCAAAAGGTGCCATGCATAATATAGTTTGCAGGGGTCAACAAACTTCTTCTGTAATTTATAGGATAGTAAATATTCTAAGTGTCATGGTTCACTTACAATCTTGATCTCCTCTTAGTATTAAGTATATTCATGTTGTTGTGCAATGATCTCCAGAACGTTTTCATTTTGCAAAACTGAAACTCCGTACTTAAATAACAACTCCTCGTTTCCCTCTCCCCTGCGCCCAGCCTCTGGCAACCACCATTCTACTTTCCGTCTCTATAAATTTGACTGTTTTAGATACCTCACTTAAGTGGAATCATACAGTATTTGTCTTTTCGTAAAGCACAACGTCCTCAAAATCCATGTCGTAGTACACGACAGGATTGCCTTCCTCCCTTCCTTTGTAAGGCTGAATAATATTCCACTGTATGTATATACCACTTTTTTTTTTTTTTTTTGCTCAGGAAGATGGGCCCTGAGCTAACATCTGTTGCCAATCTTCCTCTTTTTGCTTGAGGAAGATTGGCTCTGAAATAACACCTGCACCCATCTTCCTCTATTTCGTATGTGGGACTCCGCCACAGCATGGCTTAAGTAGTGCATCAGTCCACACCTGAGATTGGAACCTGCGAACCCTGGGCCACCGAAGCAGAGCATGTGAACTTAAGCATTACACCACTGGGCCGGCCCCTGTATGTAACCCATTTTGTTTATCCATTCATCTGTTTATGGACATCTCGGTTGCTCCCACCTCTTGGCTACTGTGAATTATGCCATTATGAACATGGGTGTGTAAATCTCTCTTTGATCTTATGTAATTCTATTTTTAATTTTTTGAGGAACACCACACTGTTTTCCATGGGGGGGGGTGTGCACAATTTTGCATTCCTACCAACAGTGCACAAGGGTTCCAATTTCTCCACAACCTCGCCAACACTTTTCTCTTTTTTTGATAGTAGCTGTCCTAATGAGTGTGAGGTGATATCTCGCTGTAGTTTTGATTTGCTTTTCCCTAGTGATGTTGAGCATCTTTTCACATGATTGTTGATCATTTGTATAATTTCTTTGCCCATTTTTAAATTGGGGTATGTATTTTTATTGTTGAATTTTAGGAGTTCTTTATATATATTCTAGATATTAGCCCCTTATCAGATAATGATTTCCTTAGGTTGCTTTTTCACTCTGTTGCTTACACCAGTCCAGTTTTAGTCTGTGCTCATGAACAGAAGTCTATTCTGGAGCAACTTGCAGGCAATCTGGCCAGATCTGGAGCCACCTTCCGTCCTAAAGACACTAGTGGGAATGAGCAAGAGCATCTCTGTCTTGGACACCTCAGGTCCTAGATACTCTGATTCCCAACGATATTGAAAAGCATCCCCACGTCCTTACTTTGAACCAGAACCAGCTAACCTGAGATTTCTGGGGCTGCAGAATCAGAAACAGCCTCAAGACTGTTTCTTGAGAGTAAGTGGGAGTCATGGAGGTGTACTCACCAGATTCAGGTGTTGCATTGTCAAGTGCCACTAGAAAGCTGAAATCAAACCCAACTTCAATATCTATTTTGCAATGTAACACTGCTCCTTTTTACTTCAAACGGTAGCTCAGTTCAGTTTCTTTGATTCTCCATGTTTATTCTGAAGGGATAAAATATCCCAACCCCAGAGACCTTAATGATTTCCAATCAAATACATGGAGAGTTAATTCATGACTTAGTCTAAAATGTAGCCCAGTTCATACAATACTTGCTCCAAAAACACCTTGCTGATTCTGTATTAGTGGACATGAACACCACGGCATGGTGCATTTGCTAAAATATCCTATTTAAAGAGATAAGATTCTGATTTATAAAAGGTCTACTTCCTCTTCCAACTACTAGTGCCTTTTGGAAGAATTTAGGAAGCCTTACATGCATTACTTTTCTGGTCCCCACAAGAAAAAGATAATGGGAAGGTTAAGGACAGAGCTGCACATGGTCAAGAAGAAACATTGGAAATGCAGGATCCTAATTCTCTTCCTCCCTGACTTTTATGTTAAGTTGTTGCTATTCAAGTATTTATGTACAATGATGTTCATCATGGCATTACTTCTAATCATGAATGTCAGGAATAGTGATATTTACAAATGATTTTAGCAGAAACCCAAACACTAGTGGGTTAAGAAAATAGTTATTTTTTTCATCATAATGAGAAATCCAGAAATAGGTAGTTGCTAGCGTTGGTTTAAATGTTCAATGACCCCAAAGCCAAAAGCCTTTAATTTTCTTGGCTTTTCCCTCATGGATGAAAGATGGCTCCTACAGCTCTAGATGTCTCATTTCTTACAGAGCAGAAAGTATAGGTAAGAGATGATACCAGTTTGGGCTGTCCCATCTCACTTGGAAGGCGAAAGGTTTCCTGGGACTTCCCCCTCAATCTCAGAAATCTTCAGCTTACTTCCCAATGACTGGAACTTACACCAACCCAGGCATAAGTAAGGCTAGGAAAATAAAATACATGGGAATACCTGGTTTGCCCATCCTAGAGGCAGGAGAGTGAGAGGGAAGTTGGGAATGGGTGTTGGTCTGCCTAGTTTTAGCCTCTGCTACAGTGAAAACCAGGTAACACCAAAATATCAAAGAATACAAGACTGACTGAGTGTGATGTGCCACCGGAATCCCAGGTGGCTGGCAAAAATCGTGGTATAGAAAAATATTAGTTGCATGCAAAATTATTCATAAAATGTTATCAACTAAAAATTAACATATAAAATAGATAAGAAAATATCAAATTTGTTGGGGTGAAATAAGTTTACATAGATTTTAAAAATTTAAACAGATAAATGTAAAAAGAAAAAAACCGGATCTTAGAGTCTGAACATGCTGACTCAGCTTGGGTTTTCCAGGAAACAGACTCTCAGGCAGAGACCTGCATGTGGGTGGCTTACCGGAGAGAGCTCTCAGGGGGAGCCCTGTAAGGGAGGTGGGACTGGGCGGAGGGAGAAGGTGAACTGCAGGGCAGTTGCCACAGAGGCTTTAAGGGTCCCATGGGAAGTTCTAAACCTGGATGTCCCAGGTTGTCCCCACTGAGGGACTGTGCTTTTGTACCTACACAACTAACCAGTTACTGGATATAACCTAGGGTGAGGCAGTTTCCTCCACAAGAGGCAATTTTGGAGAGGAATTCAACATTCCTGGCAGCTGTATCTGGGGATCTGGGCAGCACACCACAGCATCCACTAGAAATGTCAACAGTGATTTTCTCTAGGTGGGGGATTAAGGTTGGTTTTCTCTCCCTTTAAAAAAAAAAATTTTTTCCACAACGAACATAGCATTCTCCTAAAGATTAAATGAGTTAATGCATGTGAAGCACTTATTCCTGGAATTTACAACCACTCAATAAATTTAGGTACAATTATTTTGTATTTAGAAAAACACACACACACACATATATATATATATATATATATATATATATATATCATTTTAAAGAGAAAACATAAATGTGGATACTGCCAAGAAGAAAGAATGAAATAGGATTAAAATAATGACAGAACTTGCTGTTCATTTTGGCTTATTTTGTTTGATCTGTGAAATTCTTTCTTATGACACTGTTTCTTTCCAGCACTATCCAATAGAACTTTTTGTCATGATAGAAACTTTGGTATCTGTGCCATCCAACAGAGTAGCCACTAACCACAGGTGGCTACTGAGCATCTGAAATGTGGTTAGTGCAAATGAAGAATCAAATGTTAAATTTTATTTAGTTTCAATTCATTTAAATGTAAATAGCCACATATTGCTAGTGGCTCCCATATTGGACAGTGTAGCTCTATATTAATACTAGGCAATGCTTATTTAGAATAGATCTAAAATATTCTTTCTCTCTTGAAGAATGGATTAGTTCCTCAACTCACTGCCCTGTATAATCTCCTAATCTTGATTTCAAAATCACATTATATTGAGATATGTAGAAAAACAAAATGGGAAGAGTTCATTAAGTGTGAAAAAAAATGTTGGGGTTTTTTTGGTCAGACTTTTTTACATACAACAGGGAAAGTAATTTAGTCGAAAGTTAGGTGCTAAAGAGCTATATAGTGTATTGCTAATTGTACAGTATTTTTCATTAAATAATTTGAAAAGAAAATGAAGGAGCTTTTTCCATATCATATATCCGATTCCTCTTGATAAGCCAAATAAGACTTCTCACTGAAATCATCTCTTTCAACGATTTTGTCAATATAGTAAGGGAGGTAACTGCAGAAACATTTGAAAACGCCCAAGCAACAATGTGCAAGTCTCTTACCGCTCAGGTGGGAGGCATATGTGTATGGGGATAACTCATGAATAGCAGCCACGTTTGTGGAGAAGAGACAGACAGATCTTGGTTTGCATCCCACCCCTGCCAGTTACTGGCTGTATGCAGTTTGAACACATTACTTTATTTCTCCATAATCAAATGGTGATAATTACACGCACCTTGAAGATTTGTTGGAAGATTAGTGATACAGAAAGGACTTGGCACATACTAAGTGCCAAAGCAATGACAGTTTATTATATTAGTATTAGGTCAAGAAAATAGATCAGCAAAAGGGAAGTATGCCCAAATAATATAAAATTTGGGTAGTGATTAATTGGCATAATCATTAATTTGTAAAATTATTTTTGGTATACATCACTTTATGTGTATATTGACAACACAAGAAATCTAGCCCACTGTTTATCAAATAAATGAAGGAATGCTTTGCCCTGTTTTTAATGTCCTTTTGCCCCCAAAATGGGTTGTTATCACTAAAATGGTTTTGTCACTGGCATCGTCACTAGGGATATTTTCAAAGGGCCTGTAAAGAGCAATATCAAATCAATGGTCTTGAGCAGAGTTGTTTTTCTAGACTTAACAGGAGAGATTATGGCTGAAATTAAGCAACAACTTCTTGAGTGATGTCACTAAAGGAGCAGTTAAGCGCTCCCATCCTTAGACCTTTTATGAAGACAGATAACACTCTGTGCTGGAAATGTCATCACCTGTGGTAGCCAGCGTCCAGGATAGTGTCCACTGGTCCTCATGTCCTAGCATCCATGCCCTTCACCAGTTTCCAGCCCAAATTCAATCAGAGCCAGCCCTGAATATGGCTGAGGTGATGTGTGACTTCCAAGGCTACATCACAGAAGGTGTTGCAGTTTCCACTGTTGGTCTCTTAGATCGATCACCTGCTCCAGGATAAGCCAGTTGCCCTGCTGTGAGGACACTCAAGCCATCCTGCGGAGAGGCCCGTGTGGCCAAGAGCCTGTGCCAGCCTGACAGACATGAGAGGGCCACCTTGGAAGTGGATTCTCCAGCTCCGAACAAGTCTTCATATGACCGCAGCCCTAGCCAACATCCGACCGCACCCTTATGAGAGACTGAAACAGAAACGCCCAATTGAGCTGCTCTTGAATTCCCGACTCACAGAAATTGTGAGAGATACTGCATGATTTTTATTGTTTTAAGCCACTAAGTTTCGGGGTTATTTGATATGCAGCAATTGATAGCTAACATATCATCAAAAACATTTACTGCTACTGTAGAAAGTATCTTGCTTATGGGCTGAATCATATGACCATTCATGGTAACTTCTTGGTTTATAACTTTAATGTTTTAACAGTTTGATATGTCATTAACTCTATATCTTTTACTATAAAATTCTTATGAGACAATGACAATTAGCCAATTAAATATTTAGTGAATATCCATTAAATTCAAGGTATTATACTAGGTGTCTGCTGATTAAAAGGGATGATGATTCTAATGATAATCATAGTAACAATCATGATAGGTATTACTAATATTTATTAAGCATCTTTGTCTTTGACACTGTTCTAGACACTGTACATACACTGTCCTTTAATCTTAATATATATTGCCAAATGTTTTCCAGAAAGGTTCTATCAAGTTACATTCCAATCTGCAATGTATAAGAACAGACTCACTGTACGTTTACCAGCTCTTTAAAAAAGTGTTTTTTTTCAATCTGATAGGTGAAAAATAGTTTAACCTGCATTTTTATGAATACTAGATCTTGATATGTTAAGCATATGAAACCTTTGTCTGACATATGTTACAAATATTTTTTCCCCAGGTTGGCATCGTGTTTTCTTGACATTTTTATTTAGTCAAGTCAATCTCTTCCTTTGTAGTTTCTTCCAATTCTTCTCTATCCCTAGATCAATTAAATTTTCACTTGTATTTTTTCTAGCTTATGGTTTTGTTCTTTACACATGTAATTATTTTCTGCTGCAGGATACAGGGTAAAAGTCTTTTTTTCCCCCTCATAATCATGTCTCCTTCACTATTAATTAAATAAGTTTTACTTTCTCCACTGATTTATGATGCCACCTTTATTTTCTAAGGAATTCTCCTATTACTTGGTATGTTTATGAGCTTTATAACCCTCTTTCAGTGTCTGTTGGTTTTGGTGCTCATACTACACTTTTTTTGATTACTGACTTCTCATTCATCAGGAACCATCACATTCCCTCCAGGAAGGCTCCTGATTCTTCTCAAAAGATAAGATCGCTGCCTCCTTTTCCACTTTTATAACATTAAATTCTGCCTTGTATCACAGTTAACAGGGTTGATCTACCCAATTATAGTCTTGAAAGCAGGGAACAGGTGTACTATATATCCATTAAAATTATGAGATTTGCATTAAAAGGTAGTGATAGCAGAACAGATCTAGTTCTGTTAAAAAAAATGGAAATGGGCAAATCCCTCATTTGTTCCACAAACATCATTATGCTATCTATTATGAAAAGACCGTAAAGGTGAATGAACCCTAGATTCTGCCTTAGAGAGTTCCCCACTCAGTAGGGGAAAGAGACATGTAAATATACATGATTAAATACTAAGTGTGACTAAGCAGCATAAAATAAGCACGTACATGGAAAGAGAAAGGAAAAAGCTGAGTAGTGAGCAGGTTCATAGTGGACGCACCTGAGCTGAGTTTATGGTGTTTCTTAAATATTATGGAATTTGTAATTAATCTGAATGACAAAGTACATCAATTCAGATCCTTTAACAGAAGTTACATTAATTTATCCTTCATTCTGGGCACTTTTCAAAGAAGCCTAATGTAGTTTGGGTTTTATGGGCATGCTGAAGATAAGCTCTGCTTGGAAGCTGTTTGCGAGCGCGAACCTGAGATGACGAGACCGGGATGCAGGTGAGAAGGAAGTCACAGGTGTGCCCGGGTGAGAATCAGACATGGGAAGAAGACAGAAACCTTCACCCATGTCAGGCTTCTAATCTAGAAACCACTTACTTGGGTTGGTTTAAAAGCCATGAGGACTGACCCCTCGTTGTGAGTGAGCACAGCTCCTGGCACGAGGCTCACCTTCTCGCCTGCCCCTCAGGCCCGAGGTTAGGCCCTGGACCACTGACGTCATGTGCACGTGACGTCATCAGCACGGACGCAGCCTCCCAGGGAGGGGCCGCTCGGCTCACCCCAGGACGCAATGAGCTCCAGCGAGCGGCGAGTCGGCCGCCTCGCGTTCTGCCCCGAGGGTCCACATGGTCAGAGCCGCGGGAACCAACGCGCCGAAGTTGCTCCGGAGCTGAGGAGCGGCCCCTCCCTCCACCCTGGCCCTCTCCCGCATCCTCTCCAAGGCCCAGACGAGGTCCCGGCGGCAGCGCGCCCACGAGCCCGCCGCGGGCGGCGACCACGCGCACGCACGCACGCTGGTGCGCACGTTCCCTGAGAACCCGGAAGTGCGAGGGAGAGGAGAGCCACGTGGGTGGAGCTGGAGCGCAGCTCGCATGGGGGAGTCTATCCCGCTGGCCGCCCCGGTCCCGGTGGAACAGGCGGTGCTGGAGACGTTCTTCTCTCACCTGGGTATCTTCTCCTACGACAAGGCCAAGGACAATGTGGAGAAGGAACGAGAGGCCAACAAGAGCGCGGGGGGCAGCTGGCTGTCGCTGCTGGCGGCCTTGGCCCACCTGGCCGCGGCCGAGAAGGTCTATCACAGCCTCACCTACCTGGGGCAGAAACTAGGTACCTCCGCCCCGCCCCCCGTGCCCCTGGAAGAGGAAGGAAAGGGCGTATATTCCCCGGTCGGCAGTGGCTCGGGTCCCCTGTCTCTGGCACTCCTAGCCGCAGGCTGAACTCGGCTCTCCCAGGTCTCCTCCCGCCGTCCCCTTCCTTCCCTCGGCTTCCACAGGCCCCGCCCACCGGCCTCCACTGCAGATAGATTGGCCGATCGGGTGGATGCTGTTTGCAGGGCTGTGCCCCAAACCGTTGGGTGTATCCATTTTGCCCAGTGCATGGGTTGGTGCCATAAATGAGAAGTTAAGCGAACTCTGTGTCTTCATCTAACCAGTGACACTGCGGCCAGAGGAGCAAAACTTGGCAGTACAACCTCGTTAGAGTTAATGAACACTGTTATCTGGCCCCTTAAAGTTGAGGCCCCGGAGAGTTACAGATGGAGTCCTACCCCTCCTCGTAGGCCCTCAATAAATGTTTAATGAATGAAGAAATAAATGAATACTAGACAGGAAAGGCAAGAAATATGCCTAACACTAGCAACAGAGGACTTGCTACGGTGAAACTGGTAAACACTCTTATCCATAATAAATCTTGCCTCTGAAAATAACGTGCAAGAGCTGAGTCAACTGATTTTCACTAGTAGAAAAGATTAGTGTGAGTAGATCACAAGGAAATAATATATGTGAAAGGCAAGGGCCATGCATACGAAGTATTACTACTTATAATTACCAATAATAAATATTATGAATCCCAGAGCTTTTAGAGTTGTTTTAGTACTTTGGCCTAATTTATATCCTTTAATTATCCGAGGCACAGGGTCAGGTATGAATGCAGGACACATATACAATACAGAATAGATATGTAAAATAGAGTGCAGATTCCACTTTGATCTGCCCCCCCCCCCCGCCCCGTTTCTTTATATTGCCTGAAGGTGACCATATACATCTTGCTTCCAGTAAACACTCAAGAGACAGGGCTTTCTGAGATCTTATCTTCTGCCTTAGCTATTCAAATAATAACTTGTTGTTTAGTATATTGACTTACTGGCAAAAACAGGTCAGATAGTTTCACCTTGTGTATTTTTTCCTCCCCTTTTTATGCTGGCATGTCTCACAAATTTGCAATCGTTGTTGCAGTATTATTATTCCCCTTTCTACACATGGGCAAATTGTGTATGTGCAGTTGTGTGTGTAGGTGACAGAGCCCAAACCAGAATACCTACCTTTGAACTGTCAGATTGTGTTTGTATCCGTATGATTTATAAAAAATTTGTACGTGTATTATAATTTGCATATACTGTATAGATGTGTGTATATATATGTATGAAAATGAGGAGGGCTCTGGCTTTAAAATTGTAGGTGCATAATTTTCTGTCAGGTTTATTGTTTTTAGATTACCCCACCTCATGAAGGATGGTGATGGACCCCAGTACCATGATTCTTAATTTTTTTTTAGCTCATTTACGAGAATTTGATGAAACATGTGGACTTACTCCTGAGAAAAATGTATATGTAATACAATTTTGCATACAATCTGAGAGGGTTGAGTTGGATTTTCTAAATCCTATTTATGGACCCAGTTAAAAAAATCTGCTGCTCTAGTTTAAGTTGTATGTGCCTGGTTTTAGGTAAACAGAACTGGCTGCCCTGTGTGTGAGAACATGTGTAAGACCATCATTGTCTCTGAGTGGGTTCTGTGAAGTGGCCCTTATGATATAAAGTGATTAGTTCTGCACGGACCCCAGGTTGCATGGTGCGCCTGAGGGCTGCGCCTTGAAATTGACCTACTGAGAAATTTACCCAGTGAAACATGCCCAGGCACTGTTCAGGCTCCCAGGTGATCCGTCACTTCTGAGTAAATGTTCTGAAAATGGCATGTTTAATGCCTCATAACTTATTCACATGTCCAGTAAATGTAGGTTCCAGATTTTAAATTTTAACTTTGCAAATATCTTACAGTTTTTTGGTACTGGAATGTTTGTGATGTCACTGTGCTTACAATATGACTTCATGATTATTGGGTTGACTCTCCGTTTTCTTGAAGACTTGGGAAGAAATTTTCGTGTTGCCATTTAAAACGTTCCCATGTTCTTCAACTACTTTGCTAATTAGAACGTTTATATGGTTTTCTTTAAAAAGCAAAACAAAAGTTAATGTGCGTTTTTTAAACATTTAAAAGTCTTTTTGACCTTACTGTTGTGACTGGTGTTTATCAGAGACCTTAGCAGTGAATCCTAATTACAAATGCAAGTGTGGGCCTTTAGACAAGGGACAGACCCGACAGGGAGCCTTCTGTTCCCATCTTGGCTCAGTTCTGAAAAACATTGGCAGAGCCGTTGTCTTGGAGTCTTCTCTTTCCTCTGAGGGGAGAATATACCTGTTTGGGGAAGATCAGTGATTAAAATATGCTGACTCAATGCCTGTGGAGGGTTTTAGAAGGTCATACTTTTCTCCCTTTTGTTTCATTACTGGAGAGTTTCCTCCGCCTCTAGTTACTGGAATTTAGCATGGTAGAGAATGACTTAACTTGAGAACTGTTGTTTAAAAATTATAATTAGCAAGAAGTTGAAGAATAAAATACTCAATTAGATGTTTTGCATACTCCTTTAATATCCTTGTTACTTGAAATTTCATAATGTGTGATAGACTGTTGAAATCTTGAGAAATAATGAGAATTTGTAAATACAGCCTTCTGGAAATAATTCAAAATAATCGTATTTTGTAAATTCAAAAAATTGAAAAGAGAAAGAAGTCTGGTGTCTCTGATTCCTATTTCCCAGCATGAAGGAAGGCCAATCCCCATTGGATACTCCTAACCAGGGTCGTTGACAAACAGACTGTGCTCTCTTTGAAAGAGAGCTGTTGAGAAGAATGTGTTGGTGGTCTCTCCCTTCCTTTTGGTGTCATTATACTAGCTTTCACATACTACTGATTGGTGTTTATTGATAAGCTTTTAAAGATATTCTTTGTGTTTATGTGGTGTTTCCACTCCTCTAGATAAGGATAATCTGATGAAGGAAGGAATCCCATTTTCACTCAGAGTTAAAGTTTTCACCAAGGCCACCCTGTTTAACAGTGGAAGTAAATACACAGTTGAGATCACCTAGCTATCTGTCAAATAGATGGCTGTTCTTTTTACAGCACTTGAAGTTCCCAATTTACTGTGCAGTTTCAGAAGCTCAGTTGTGAAGTATTGAGAGTTTTCTTTTATCAGTGATGAAGGGAAAGGAATTAGCGTTATGTGCTTTGCTCCAGGCTCGTTACAGACCAAATGTTATTGCATTTTGTCTTCTTAGCAGCTCTGTTACTAGTTTCATGTTAAAAAGAACAAGAACTAGGGATCAAAGTGGCCGAGTCGTTTGCCTATCATACAGCTTGTAAGTTTGGAAGCTGGGATTTGGAACCAGTCTGTCAGACTTCCAGAGCTTATGGGATTTACATGGTACTTTTATTATCTTCCTAAGCGAAGAAATTTTTGTCCGAGACCTGTGCGCAGAGGTCTGTTTATTCCGTCCCATCACTTGACAAAATCTGCAAAGCTGGGCTAAACATGGGCACGGAAGAAAGGGTGCGGTCCTGTGTGGGATGTTGGTGTCAGGGTTGGTCCACCTGTGCTGTACGGTTTTGGCTGCTCTTAGTAGGAGAAATGACGTGAATGCTAGTCAGTCTGTTTAGGCAGTATATTGTAGAAAATCCTTTTTAAATTAGTAGTTTGTCTATGGAATCAGTAGTAAGTAGGGTGACCAACCGTCCAGGTTTGCCCAGGGCTGAGGGGTTCCCAGGACTTGGGACTAAGAGTTTCCAGAGAAGCCAGACTTTCAGTGCTAAAACCTGGAAAATCCTGGGTAATCTGGGACGGGTGGTCACCATTGTAGTGAGGGATGTCAGATTGGTTTCTTGAAACATGAACTGGACAATGAAATAAAAACAGTATTGTGAAATGTTTCATTCTTTCAGAGGATATTTAGCAAATGCCTTGATAAATAATGTTCACTCTGAATTGACTTGTTTGGAGTAGTAATAATTTCATTCATTAAAGTATTCCATGTATATCAATAGAAAATTTAAACTGTCACCCATCTGTGAGATTTTTATATATTCCCAAGAATTACTGTTTTAAACCTGCCCTGTTTCTTTTCATTCCCCTAATGTCTTCCGCTGACCCACTGGTGGGGGCAGAATTGCTGAAGAAAACATCTATGCAGCTGGCTCTATAATTATTAGAAACATAGTTGATCATGTATTCATACAGAAGTAAGGAATGTCTCTGCCATTTGATCCTTTTTGACTGTTGAAAAGGATGTGTTGGGTCTTATTTTTTGCTGATTTCCTCTGGGTCCCCTGAGTTATGGCAGCACTTATTTATAATTGCTCCCTGCTCTTAATGATTCGCAGTTTGGTGCTTACTGTGTTATAACCTAGAGTGTCAACCTTGGCAAGAGTACTAAGGCTTCCTTTTCCCCTGGGATCCCAGTCGTCTGTATTTTTGTGTAAGGGAGATGCATCTGTGTGTTTTCCATTTTCTAGTATGGCTTAAAAGATAAGATTCAAAGGAAAATGCAACTCCAAAGCAGAAATAAAACTTTCTGATTTATCATGAATAACAACGGTGTTTCATAATTGGATGTTCTCTTTTGTTTTAAATATATTTACGTGGAAGGAGGGCTTTTTCGATCCAGGTTAATTTTCCTCTGAAATAAATCTGAATCCTCACTGAAGTGGGGTGGGGAGAAGTGGTCTCTGGGTAAGGAAATCATACACAAGTTCCTCGCTACGCCGGTGAGTGGTAGCAGGCATTCATTTAACTTCTTCCTCAGTGAAGTTAGGAGTCACAGAATGTTAGAGCCCAATCATAGCAGTCAGAGAGTACGGCAGGTGAAAACTCACTGAGCTCAGCAGGTTCAGGTTCTTTCCTTTTGGGTGCTGGGAGGCGTCTTGTGTTCCTGGTTCCTCTTCCTTACCTGCCATGTGCTTGTGTCATTTGCCTACCAGGGGGCCAGTCTTTCTTCAGCAGGAAGGATTCCATCCGCACCATCTATACGTCCCTGCACAATGAGCTGAAGAAGGTGGTGACTGGCCGCGGGGCCCTGGGTGGGACGGCCCCTCACGTGGAAGAACTCCTTTCCCACCTGTCGGAGCAGCTATGCTTTTTCGTTCAGGCTCGGATGGAGATCGCAGACTTCTACGAGAAGATGTACACCCTCAGCACACAGAAGTTCATCAATGCTGAAGAACTCGTCGGCCTTCTGGACACCATCCTTAAGAAATACAGCTCCAGGTCAGTGTAGATGGGGAGGGAGAGTGGGAGGGACAGAACGGGGCAGCCTCTCAACCCCACACAGACTCTCAATTTTTCCCGACAGTCTTATGAAAATCTATGATGCCATAACTGTGAAGGAGAAATAGCTGTATTACACTTTATACATGTTCATTAATCAACAGGTATACATTGGGCACCTCCTTTGGGTGTAGTTAACACTGTACTGGATGGATACTTCTCTAAGCAATAGCGAAAGACCAAGAATGAAGTCATCCTTAAAAGATGTATTATAACTGATTCTGCTGCTTTTGAATGAGTTAACACAAGAGAATTGTATATATAATAATGTGACTTTTTAACAAACCACCATTCAAATAAATGTCCCTTTCAAAGTAATCACCTTGGTGAGTTATCCACTTCTTCCTCTGATGTAGTTATTACTTAACATGTGTGGAAACTGCTTTATAACTACTTTTGGCACCTGTGGGATAGTCTTGGCTTTGTTTTAAATTTCCTTAGTGGAGGCAGGCATCTGTGCTTTTGAAAAGGGCATACTTAAGGTTTTCTTTCATAGTCAGAAGTTATTTGTAGTCAATTTCTTTTCTTTTTTTTTTTTTTTTTTTTTGTTGAGGAAGACTAGCCCTGAGCTAACATCCGTTGCCAATCCTCCTCTTTTTGCTGAGAAAGATTGGCCCTGGGCTAACATCTGTGCCCATCTTCCTCTACTTTATATATGGGACGCTGCAGCATGGCTTGACAAGTGGTACGTAGGTCCACACCTGGGATCTGAACCTGCGAACCCCAGGCCGCTGAAGCAGAGTGCGTGAACTTAACCACTATGCCAGTGGACTGGCCCCTCAATTTCGTTTTTTGAAAAAAAGATATTGATCAACTGGAAAATATTTGAAGGAAGTTGCTACTTATAAAGAAATGAGACTGGTTGTAGTGTATTGCTCACTGCCTGACCCAAAAAGCAATACCTAAAGAGTTTGAGAAACATTCTGAACATCACTGACGTGAATGACCCCGTTTTATTTTGGGGTCCCTGGAGCCTGGCATAGTGCCTTCACATAGTAAGTGCTCAATCATTGTATGATGGACTGAAAGGAAAGTGATTACTCTGAAGGGTACCACTCTTTTGGGAATATGAGTTCAGATATCTTTGCTTAAAAAAGAAAGGTAGAAGGGCTGGCTCAGTGGCATAGTGGTTAAGTCTGTGTGCTTCGCTTCAGCAGCCCAGGGTTCATAGGTTCGGATCCCGGGTGTGGACCTATGCACTGCTCATCAAGCCATGCTGCGGCAGGCCTCCCACATATAAAGTAGAGGAAGACGGGCATGAACGTTAGCTCAGAGCTAATCTTCCTTGGCAAAAAGAGGAGGATTGGCAATGAATGTTAGCTCAGAGCCAGTTTTTCTGACACACACACAAAATAAATAAATAAAGCAAAGGTAGATATGTTAATTTATATCCTAAATGAAGGATAATACTCATGTGATTGAGGGACTGGGGGAAGGGGGCAAAGTGGGGAGATTAAAAGAGACTTCATGGAGGAGGGAGTATCTGAGATGACTTTTCGTGGCAGGGAGGATTTTGAAGGCAAAGGTTGGAAAGGAGGGCCCAGCTCCTTTGAGATGAGAGGTGATTCCACAATGCTGAAAGGCTCATGGTTTGGGTACTTCCCTTCTCTCTTCCTGAGATGCTCGCATCCCAGCTGTCTGCTCATCATTTAGGGCTTGGTCCAAGTGTCAGAGAAGCCTTCTCTCCTTCTACCAGAGCTATCACTCCCTGAGTCACTGTCCTGTTCCCCGGCCTTACTTTCTTCACAGTCCTTGTTGCCATCTGAAGTTACTGTCGTTTGCTTAGGGTGTTTTTTCTTTTCCCACAACTAGAATGTGACTTCCATGACAGCTTTGGTGTCTTCAGCATCTTGGACAGAGCCTAGCACATAGTAGGTGCTCAGATGTTTGTTGAATGAGTAAGTGAATAGTCGGTAAATAGTGGAGAACCATGAAAGTTTTTGAAGAGGGGAGTATCGTGTTCTTATCTTTATCTTAGACCGATTCTGTGGCTCTGGAGTGTGGGACTGGATGGTGAAGGGAGTGGTTACAGGAGGAGAGGTTAGTTTAGCAGGCTGTTATGGTAATCTGATAGGTGGTGGCAGGGCCTCCTGGTTGCAGGACAGTGGGAAAGGAGATGATGACAAGAAAGGTCTACAAGTCTTGGCAAAGAGAGTTTAGTGGTTTTGCACCTCCAGTGATAATATTTACAGGATTGAGAAGTCAGGAGGGGCTGGCGTAGAAGGAAGGTAGCAAGCAAAATCTGGGGCAAGCTGAGCTTGAGTTGCTAGCAGATTTTCAAGTGGAGATTCAGCAGACAGTTGGAAATGGGGGTCTAGAGCTCAGATGAAAGGCCAGAAACAGAGAAAACAATAGGAGGTCACCTGTATAGAGAAGGAGACTTAGTTTTTTGGTTTTAAAACTACAATATCAGCATATCTTTAATAAAGCAGCTTTTGATTTTTAAGCTTGCAGGAAAAGGGGAGGAAATATTTATATGTAGCTGCTTTGAAGGAAACTAGCACATATTGAGTAACTATTGTAACTGCTTGCAAGACCCTCTTATGTGTTATCAGATTTGAGGTACAGGTGTAGATGGTGCTTCTTTTATGCCCAGGGTCATGCAGCTTATCTTTGAACCCACCTCCTTGTGACTCCATAGCCCATATTCTGTATGCATCATTGCTTGTATCAAATATTGAGATGCTTCTTATCCAGTCCAGATAAATAGTTTGTCTCTGTTGATCATTTTGCAAGTCAATAAATAAGATCAGTTCTTATTTATTGAATAAATGGTAAGACTATGAAGTAATAGTCTTCTGTTATAGTAAGACAGAACATATTGTAGCACTTACTACATGCCCCTGCAAGGAATAAGAGTTGTGTACTACTTAAAATCATGTAATGTGCATATTCTCTCTGAGCACAAGATAGTTTGGGTAATATATTCTTATATTCTTATTCTTCCTTTATAGTTTTTCCCCAATTTTTTATCTTGAAATTTTTAATCCTACAGAAGGGTTTCAAAAATAGTGTAATGAACATAAGAGTTATAATATGACCAGGAATTCCATTCCTAGGTATATACCCAAGAAAAATGAAAAAATATGTCCACATGTAAAAACTTTTACATGAATGTTCATAGAAGCATTATTGATAATAGCCAAAAGGTGGAAACAACCAAAATGTCCATCAACTGGTAGACGAATGGATAAATAAATGCAGTATATCCCTACAATGGAATATTATTCAGCAATAAAAAGGAATGAAGTACTGATACATGCTACAACATGGATGAACCTTGGAAAATGATGCTAGATGAAAGAAGCCAGACACAAAAGATCACCTATTGTATCATTTCATTTATATGAAATGCCCAGAATAGGCAAAGTCATAGACATAGACAGTAGATTACAAATTTATAGACACAGAAAATGGTTGCCAGGGGTTGGGGGGAAGGGAGAACGGGGGTGACTGCTAATGGGTTTAGGGTTTTTTTTGAGGGGTCATGAGACTATTCTAAAATTAGATAGTGGTGATGATTGTACAACTCTGGATATGCTAAAACCATTGAATTTTATACTTTAAAAGGGTATATTTTATGTGTGTGAATTAAATACCAGTAAAGTTGTTATTTAAAAAACCTGTACAGTGAACACGTAAATATCCTTTACCTAGATTCACTATTATTAAAATTTTGCCACATTTGCTTTATCTCTCTCTGTATATAATTGTATTTCCCTGAGTTGTTCAGAAGTAAAATTTAACATCATGACACTTCACTCCTAAATACTCAGGTTATATCTTCTAAGAACCATGTGAAACTATAACATAGTTTCACACTCAGGAAATGTAACACTGATTTTCTACCATCATCTAATATTTAGTCCATTCTCAGGTTTCCCCAATTGTCCCCAAAATGTCCTCTGTAGTTGGTATTTTTTATTGTCATCTATTTTTGATCTTTATGATATATTCTAAATTTTCTTTTTATTTATTTTTAGTAGGTAATACATTAACAAGGCTCAAAATTATAAAGTGCAGAAGAATACATAGTGAAATGTCTACCTCCTCCCCCATCCCTTAGCTACTTAATTCCCTTCCTGAGAGGCAATGAGTGTTAGCAAGTTCTTCCTATGATCCTGAGAGATAGTCTATGCATATAAAAATACACATTTTCTTTTTATAAACAAATTTTACATGTTTACAAGTTTTCTGTGTTTGGACATAATCTTTTATTTCTTCATCACATCTGATCAGTATATGTTTTCTTTTAATAAAATAGTTTTTTGAAAACCAAAAGCCAAAGTACAGTTGGAGGTATGATTCTCAAGGGGAAGAGATCTCACGTGGTGATTCCCAAACACTCATGTGAAAGTGGTTTGCTGAACCGTCTGGGAAGCTTAAGAAAAATACCCATCCCTGGGCCTCTCTTCTTCCCCGAGAGGGTAACACTTAGTGATTCTGGATTGGGTGCCCAGGAACCTGTATGCTTTAAAAGTTCCCTGTGATACTGATACGCAGTCTGCATGAAAAAATTGTTTGGATAAATAAGAGAAAGATGCCAACACTAGGATATACCAGGTATTGAACCTTACCGGTGTGTGCGCGTGTGTGTCTCTCCTAGGAATGACCATTACTTTTTAACTGTTTTCATTTTTATTTTATTAGATTTGTGATCTATCATCTTTGAACCTTTTTTGAAATATCCCACTTCCCATAGTCTTGGGAATTGCTCCCATTTCCACAAAAGCCCGGATTTCGTTCCTGAAGCTCTTAGGGCAGCACGTGGCTGTATCCCTCATCCCTCTGAGTGGATGCTGATGGAATTGGGTGGAGCTGGTCACGTATGGTCAATAAATGTTGCCATCTACAGTCTCCACCTTCCACCTGTGCTACCTTTCTCTAATTAATAGGGAATTACTGATCACAGACACACCCTAGCCTGAATGCTATCTAAATTAGAGGCTTTGCGTTAATTTGAACAATATAAATTTCTTAGTTAAGAAATTCTGAGAGGTCGAAATTCTGTATAATATATTGATTTTCTGTGGGAAACAAGATTATTTTAGGTATAAATTAATGTGATTTGCTCTTGGCCAGGATAACATCCTTTTTTCTGTAGAGTTTTTGATTTGGCATCTGTGCTACACGAAACATATTTCTTTCGTAGTTCCAATGTTTTAGGGAAGTAATTCATATTTAGTATTCTGTTGTATTGAAAGAGTTAATCCTTTTCCCAAAAGACCCAACTTATCTTTCAGGGATTATTTATTTGTCCCAGTATTATCTGATCCATGTCAGACGCTTATTAAAAATTGTGTGACTCTTTCATCTTTCCAACGATGAAATGTCTTTGTATTAAAAAAATTAACAAGCGTGAGGTATAACATGAAGTTTAAACCTCTGGCCCTGATGTGAGATGCAGATGCTCTGTGAATTATTGCAATGTCCCATCGGCTTTCAGAGATGACTGGAAAGCATGTTTTGTTTTTTTTCTCTGGGACACAGTTGTGTTCAGAGTAGAATGGTGCTAAAGGTTTCCTCTTTTGGTAAACTTATTACATTATTCAGCAAATGTAAATTCTTGTCTAAGAATCACAGTCGTGTGTGATGCTGCATTTCAAATTGAATAATTAACATTAATCCTATAAGAATTTTTATTGTGTGCCCTTTAGAAGAAAACATGAATTTAGCTCATACACAGATAAGGTGTCTATTACTCCTTGAGTACTTTTGAGGAGAGGTAGAACTTGGGTTTTTTTGCAAGGAAGCATCAATGGAATTTTTTTTTTAATTCTGTAGAATTTATTTATCTAACTTTTATATAGTAAGCATAAAAGAAAATTCTGGCTAATCTTTCTGTTTTGTAGTTAAAACTGGAAGATAGATTATAAATGCAAATTAATATTCTTCTAAATCAAGGATATAATTTTAAGAAATAATGCTTTTAAAGAAGTCAGCAATTATTTATGCATCCTAGACAGCTTTTTAAAATCCCTCTGGTATTGGAATAATATACCATTCACTGATTTTTGTTCTTTAATCATAATTTTATAGCTAGAATTTAAAGAATTTTTTTTCATTGAGTTACATGAAATTTCTGTTTGCATTTTAGGAAGCAGTTTCTTGATCTGAATGCTTCAAATGACAGAATTCTCACCAAAGGCAGAACTATGATTTATTTAGACTCTATATCCCTTTTCCTTCAAAAAAAGATTTGTGATGATGAGACTGTTAATGAAACAGTTAGTTGTGTGTGTCTAGTTCAACAAGGTTAATTATTGCACATTGAAATTTTCAGCAAAACTAATAATAGTGCGATTTCCGGGGACACATTCTCCTCTAGCCTTTGACATGCCTCCATCTTAACAGTGAAGACTCAAAGCCTTCTGTGATCTTGCCCAGCCTGCCTCATCAAATTCGTCTAAAGCCCATCACATGCCTTAAATTGCACCCAAACTCTTAGGAAAAAGGAAGAAGCTTCAAAGAGAAATCACTGAGCATTTTAAGCAGAAGCCAAAAAACAGTCCATAATCTAATGTGTTCCCCATGAGTATTCGCCATTTCCTACCTTGTTTTCTGTTATTTGTTTTGCTTAGAATGTCCTCAAGTTTGTAGGGGAGGAAAAGTATCTTTTTCCTTTAGTATTCTAAGTTCTCAGCTGGGAGCCCTTTAAGAAAAGACAGATTAACAAGAAAAAACTTATTTAATATAAGTTTTATGTGACAGGGAAGCCTTCATAAGGAAATGAAGACCTGAAGAATTGGTTAAACCTGTGTTTTATACTAGGTTTAATGAAAAGAGTGGAGAGTCACGGAAAATGTGCCAGGATGAAAAAGGGCCTGAGCCAAGTGTCGTGAACCGGGGGCACCAGCAAGGCCTGTTCGTTCAGATTCCTCTGCGTCCGTTCGTCTTGGAGATGAGGAGGCTGTTCCTCAGGGCGTGGGGAGGGCACCTCTCACCTGAGGGTTTCATGACCTGCAGCAGGGGAAGGTCGGAAAATTCCTTCCGTTTAAAATATTCATTATGCCAAGGTGCCATATTTGGGGGTAGCGTGTTCCGAACCCTGTCACTGTCTCATTGTTCTGTTATGTATCAGTTAGCTATGGCCACAGTAATTCTGTGTAACAGATCACCTCAACATTCACACTTATGGGCTGCAGGTTTCCTGGGAGTCGGCTGACCTGGGCTGGGCTCGGCTGGGTAGCTCTGCTTCCTACTCCTGGTCTCTCTGGGTGTGGCTTCTTGCTCTGAGCTTTGGGCTTAGTATGCTCCACACGTGTTCATTCTGAGCCCAGGGTTAGAGGGGAAGCAGCTACCCTGTGGCGATGGTCAGGGTGCAAAAGAACAAGCCCAGCCAAGCTCGTTCGCAGCTTTGCTTGCATCTGATCTGCTGACACCTCTTTGGCCAAAGCAAGTCACAGGGTCCATTCTGTAAAGTCCCACCGTCTTCCCCGGAGTGGGAGAGTACACTCCACCTCTCGTGGGAGGAAGTGCAGTCACACGGCAAAGGGTGTGGAATCGGGTGGTTATGGATTGGCCCAGAAATTTGTTTCATCTGCATATGGCTAAATCCTGCCTGCTCTCTAAGCTTTATGGCTCAGTTCAAATCCTCTCTCCTCACTGGCCTCCACAATCTCTCATCCAAAAGGATTGCTCCTTCTTCTAAACAGATATTTTATTTGTACCTCTCATATGAGATGTATTGCTTTCCACTTGTATCCATTATAAGTACCTCCTTCTTCCATGGGAGGCCCTGTAGGGCAAACCTCTGGCTAATTCATCTTTATATCTTCAGTGTATTTGTATCTAAAAACTAGTGAACTAATTGTTTTAAATGAGAAGAGATTACGGATTTTTTTATTGTGGTAAAATATGCATAACATAAAATTTGCCATTTTAGCCGTTTTTAAGTGTACAGTTCTGTGACATTTAGTACATTCACATTGTGCTACAGATTCTCACATGTTTGGGACCCTCATCCTTCCTTTGGAGGGAACTCCACGATGTGGATTTGTGAAGGAGAGAGTGCTCTCTTTCTCTCTCTTTTTTTGTCTTTTTTTACAGCAGATGTTCTCTGCAAATTCATTTTGTATTCAGACTCTTTGAAGCTTGCAGCCATAGCTGAGGTGTGTAGTTTTGGATTACAACAATTTAACAGATCCCCTCTAGGTGCCTTGTGAATAGGTCTGAGGCACAGAGCAGAGTGGAAATGGGGAAATGATACATCGTAACACTGATCTCAGAGTCTTGGCAGAATAACATTAGCGTGAGTTTTTAGATCTTCTTCAGGATGAAAAATAGCTTCGAGATTCACATTCGTCCTAGTAATTGTTGAGCATTTAAACACTTCTAGTAAACGTTTATGGAAGGGCTTGTTCAGAATTCCTTCTGAAGGTTTGTACAGAAATTCATGTTCTTTCACGGAGAACGTTGAATATAAATGATGATTCCCAGCTGGAAGCAGAGAAATAACTTAGAGTGTTGTTATTTGTGGTAGAATTTTCTCCAAACTCATACCATTTGCCTGTTATTAACAGTCTTACTGTGTTCATGGTTCCTTGGCAAGTTTTCTTGATCCCCATGATTATAGAATCTTGTGATTCTTAATGCTCATTAAGTGTCAAAGGTCCTAAAAGCTGACGTGGTCGAAGCATTTCCTACAATTCAAAGATTTTGAGACATGCTATAGTGCAGTTGTGTGTGTGTGTATTAGACTTTCTTAATGTTTATTTCGAAGAATATAATGTTTGAAGAGTCCAAATTAATTAAGCACATGAGCTAGAGGATTTGAGATATGATTTTCTGATTCTTTGAGTATATTATTAGACTAGACCCTCCACCTGTGTCTTAGCTTCCCTGCCTTGAAGGATGTTGAGGGTAAAATGCCAGTAATAGAAAAAAAACAATGTGTCATTGTCATGTGAATAACTGCATCCTATATATCACATGGTGATCAGTTTCTATCTTACAATACCCATACTGGTGTGGGCTCTCTTAATATACTCCCTTTAATTAGTGTTTAAATAGATTTTTAAAACTCTATAGATCTACTTGTGATGATTTTTTTTTCTAATTGTTTAATTGATAACTAGCATTTTCCTCTTCGACTGGAGCAAAACAGAGCTGTGTGAGAAGCTTCTGTGAAGCATTGACTGTGAAGCAAGTACACTGCATGGGCTCAGGCCTGTGCATCGTCTCCCATGGTGCCTGGGGCGTAAGATATGCTCGGGACATGCTAGACCTTGCCCCACCTTTAAAATGGGGTCACTGCTAAGATGATTCCTGCAGCCTCTGCAGATGCCTTGGATCTTTAGGAAGAATGTAGGGGCTTGATGTAGGCTCCTTGAGAAGGAGGGTGCACCAGGCCAGGTGGACACTGAAACTCCCTGGGCATTTCTCAGAAAAGACTAAGCAAGAAAGCTCAAAGGGGTCCGTGCAGAGAGGACTGTCCTTAGCCATTCTATTCCACTGTTACAGAGCTTTATTTAGATCATAAACAACAGGCAGAATCAAGGAGGCAGACACTAGGATTCAAATCTTAGTCGGTGACCACATTCACTGAATTTCTATTATGTGTCACAGGCAGCTTTTCCTCCCCTCAGGGAGGAGCTCAAAGCAAAGGTGACCATATGTCCCAGTTTGTCTGATAAATTACTATGATTAAGCCACTAAAGGGGAAGACAGGTATTAAGAAACTAGAGGTTATAATTGGGGGAACTGACCTAGTCTGGGGGTGGATAGAGAAGACATTTCTAAGGAATTAACTCTGAAAGGGAGACCTGAAGGATCAGAAAGAAAAAGGGTCTGGCTCTCACTTGCCTCAGGACCTTTGCACGTGCCCCTTTTCCCTCTACCGAGAAGGGAGGATACTCCCACATCCTGTCCCCTTACCCCTCAATATTACTGTTACAAGTAAAGTAGAAATGTTTTGCAAACAGCAGGTAGCAGTCCATGAGTCATAAAATTAATTTAGTGAGTACTAATCCAATTAAAAAATACATATATATTATTAAAAATCAAGAGTACATTGTGCATAGTAACTGTAAATAAGAAATTTAAAAAACCTTTGTGTGTGTTCTTAGTCAAAATATAAAGTGCATTTCTTACTGTAGATCATGGCCAAAAATTTTTTTAAACATTGTGTCTAGAACAAATATAAATGAAATCACACTAGTACCTTAACCTTCTTTGTGATATCATTGCTTTTCTAATTATTTACTATCTGGGGAAAGTGAGAAGAATGGGAATGTGGTTCAAGCTGAAAAGGGACCAGATTATTCAAGGCCTTGTGACCCTTTTTAAGGATTTTGGGTTTTATCCTAAGATAAATGGCAGGTGACTAAAGTGTTAGATATGTGTTATTTAGCTACCATTTTCTTTTTAACCATGGTTCAATATGAAGGGAATTTGGGAAGTAGGATTGAATAAGGGCTTTCTGGTAAATGTTCTATTTCTTTAATAAACATTTATTGATTATATACCATGTTTCAAATATAGGTTTATAGTCTGTACTCTAATCTGAAAAATCAGTTTAGAAGTTATTTATGAAGTTACTGTGAAATTAATAAGTTAAATAGTGTGTTGTGTACACACCGAGAGATGTTTTAGTGATCTTTTCTTTACCTCTGCCTCTCTAGGACCACACCCTGACCAAAGGATGCTTTGTTTTGTTGTCAGTGTTAGTCATACAATTCCCACAATAAATGAAATAAGAAAGAATTATAGCTAATTTAATTTCTCTGTATTTGAAAAGAAGGTAGCCACTGCTCTCATTTTTTTTTCAAACGTTGGGCTGTTTCCACAGGAGAATATGATGTTGACATAATTCTGAAACGGTGAAGTTATGTCAGAATGACTTTTTAAATAAATCAACATGGAATCCTTCCATTTTTCCTTCCCCTGCCCCCAAATGTAATATTATTTGTCTGACCACATTGTTTTTCTGAGGGTAGAAAATGTCAACGTGGAGTAACATTTCCACTTAATTCTTTTAATTTCCCTTCCCCTTTAGGTTTCACCACCCCATCCTCAGTCCCTTGGAAAGCAGCTTCCAGCTGGAAGCCGACGTCCTGAGTCACCTGCTGAGGGCCCAGGCTCAGGTCTCGGAGTGGAAGTTCCTGCCGTCCCTGGTGAACTTGCACAGCGCTCACACCAAGCTGCAGACCTGGGGCCAGATCTTTGAAAAGCAGCGGGAGACCAAGAAACACCTGTTTGGAGGGCAGTCCCAGAAGGCCGTGCAGCCCCCACACCTTTTCCTTTGGCTGATGAAACTCAAAAACATGCTTCTTGCCAAATTTAGCTTTTACTTTCACGAGGCGCTGAGCCGGCAGACGACAGCTTCCGAAATGAAAGCGTTGACTGCCAAAGCCAACCCAGACCTTTTTGGAAAGATCTCCAGCTTCATCAGGAAGTACGATGCTGCCAACGTGTCCTTAATCTTTGACAACCGGGGCTCCGAGAGCTTTCAGGGGCACGGCTACCACCACCCCCACTCCTACAGGGAGGCCCCGAAGGGCGTGGACCAGTACCCGGCCGTGGTGTCTCTGCCCAGCGACAGGCCTGTCATGCACTGGCCCAACGTCATCATGATAATGACGGACCGCGCCTCCGACCTCAACAGCTTGGAGAAGGTGGTCCACTTCCACGACGACAAAGTGCAGAGCACCTACTTCCTAACCCGCCCAGAGCCTCACTTTACCATCGTCGTCATCTTTGAGTCAAAGAAGTCCGAAAGAGACTCCCACTTTATTTCCTTCCTCAATGAGCTCTCCCTTGCCCTTAAGAACCCCAAAGTTTTTGCAGGTCTGAAACCTGGATCCAAAGGTTAGCAGGCGAAGAGCGCGGAAGGTTTGCGGACTGGAAGTTGTGTTCTTGATTGCTCTGGTGGTCTCCAGTGCTCTATGATCGGCGTTTCCGTCCCTTCCTGCTTCGTTCAGAGCTAAATAAAGACAAATCCTCCCTAATTGTGTCGCACACTTGATAAGCAATTAAGGCCAATTGAATTAAGTATCCAAAGAGTAATCTAGGAAGTGATCATGGCTACTATGTGTCTCCATGGTACAGCAAAGTACTTTCAGGATTTTCTCCTATTTTCCTGCATTTCATGTAGACTGGATATTTATTGGCATCAGATTTTTCTTTCCAGATGTTTTATATTGTCCTAAACGTTGTGTTCTAATGCAATTCCAAATGCCCTCTCCCTTCCCCTCCTTCCTGGATGAGGAATTGGGATAAGATATTAAATGGCCTTTTTAGAATTAAGGACTGTAAGTTTTCTATTTTGTAAATTGGCAAATTAACATGAGATTGTTAGTTTTATGATTCTGACCTACAAATTAATATTTTTGATGCCAGAATTAGGGTGTTGGTGAGGAATTTCTCTCAGCTGTTGATGTTGAAGGTGAAGCAGAGCATCAGGTTTAAGCGGTTCACGCACCTCACGCGGCGTCAGTGGCCGTGGGCTCTTCGGGGTGATCTACACATCTGACTGCACCTGTTTTTATCCTTCTCAAGTCTGAGTTTTTCACTCTTCTTTACAGTCGGCAGGAGCCATTCTGTGGGGTTTTTTTCATTCTTTAGCGTGTTATCTGCTTGGCCTTCTGTTTATCACCTTTCTGCTGAAATGTATGTTCCCATTTGGTTCTGCTCCCTGGTTATTTTTAGGCTGAGAAAGCAGGCACTCTTGGCTTTTCAGCCACTTTTAGACATTCATGCGACTTAGCCTACTTTTATAAAATCAAAATGGAATCGCTGTACTTGGTAAAAATCAACTGTGGGTTCCAAAGACCTCCTCAGGGCTGAGGAACCACTCAGTGCTTAAGCACATCTACATCTGAGCTTGGGTTTCATGCCCGTCTCCTGCAGTGTTCTTAGAAGCAGTGGTGCATCTTAGCACGGCTGCTTTAACACTTTCCTTCAGGAGGTTTTCACGAGGCAGTGGATGGATCAGTGAGGGCATAATGGGCTGTGGAGACCTTCACTCACTTCCAGGTATTGATTCAGAATGAAAATCAGCCACAAAGAGTAATTGAGTTACTTTCTGATAGTTCCTTCAAAGCTTGTATGCAATGTCATGGTCAGATGGGTTCTGTTTCTCGTGATTGTGTGGAGCAGCTGTTTTGCTGGGCGGCCCCAGCAGGCAAGCCAGCAGCATCGGCAGAGACCAGAGCCCCTCCGAGTCCGGGGGCGAGGCCTGCCCACCTCAGGCTGCGACTGCTTGGTGGAAGAACCCACTGACCTATTTTCTGCGGAGAACGTGTGTTTTTCTTTTCTTTGTTTTTTTTTTTTTCTCTTTTTAAACTAAAAGTCATATGATTTGTAAAAAGCCAGTTTGCTTTAAATAGAAAGCAGTGATTTACCTCTGCATTTTATTTGCTCAGGTTCTGTGAAAATCTGAACAGATTTTACAACATCGACCTTACATAAAAAATTGAAAACAATTGGAACTAAAAAATCAAATTATTTTCCCTCTCTTTTGTGTTTTGCCAGGAAGCTGAAAAAATTCCTTGGTGTACATGTGTATTTTTTTTCTTAGATAAAACCACCATTAGCCTTAATGATACGGTCCCATGTACCTAAAAGAAAATATGCTTTAGTGGAACATGAAGAGTGTAAATAAAACATATATACAGTATTTAATCAGTTCTTGCCTAGAGCATATTTGAATTATATATTTATTTTTAAACATATATTGGTTCAAGCCAAGAAACAAAGTCATTTTATTATGAGATTTATCCTTTAAAATCAGTCATGAAATTATCTGTCAAGTCTGTGTTTTGCTAATTGGAAGCGTAAATCCACATATTTCCCACAGACTGCTTAAGCTGAGGTTTGTTTCCAAACCACGACTTGATCAATTTTTCTAGGTCACTGGGAGTGTGGGCCACACTTAGTGAGTTTGCCAGTGAGTCCATCAAGGTGTGTTTCATTTTAAGAAGCTGTTTGGACACAGGGTGAAGGTTTACGATTTTTGCCCTCTCATGGGTCCAACCCGATATCTGACTGTGTCGTTTTAGGGAGTGTGCGAAAATAAAGCTTAATTCTTAACTGAGGAGCCAATACCTTTTGTCTAATTGGTTTGTACATTTGGACATATTGGAGAAAATTTACTTTCAAGAAAGAAAATAGTTATTTCACTGCACTCCCAGTAGAGTCACTCAGGTGATCTTTAAAAGATGTCCACTGTCTGATCGAGCACCAAACTTGTGGTTTTATTTCTTTGGCAAGCCAGCCTCTGAGCTTGGCTTTCTGATCTGTAAAATGGGGACGAGGAAATGTGGGCTGCCTTTTTTCAAAGGATGTGTAAGAATGGAATGAGATCATGTGTGTAAAAAACGCTTGAAAAAGGTCCTTGGGTTGGAAAGCTGTATAAATAAAAGGTGGACCACTCTTTCCTTACACTCAACACCTCTCCTGGTCTTGTCTTTCTCTGCAAGTCGGTGGCAACCCAGTGCTTAGTCATTAAGTCTCAACAGCACTTAAAGAACTCATTTGGAAGAGGAGGCAGATAAATGCCTAACCAACACACCCACTCTTCTTATTTGAGAATCTTTGTGGCTCTTTGTTCCCAAACTTTTTGGTTGATTGATAGCATCATTTCAGTTCTTCTGTATGCTTACTAATTTTTTTGTCTGGTTGCTCTATCAATTAGAGAGATGTGTTAAAATCTCCAACTGTGATTGTGGATTTCTTTATTTCTGTCAGTTTTTGCATTTTGTATTTTGAAGCCCTTTTACGAGGCCCATATACGTTTATAGTTTTTCTGTCCTTCTCATGTCTTAACCCTTTTATCGTGATGAAGTTTCTTGCTTTATCTCTGTGACTACTACTTGCTTTGAAGTCCATTTTGCCTGATATTTTTATGACCATTCCTGCTTGCTTATGCTTACTGTTGGCATGGTGTGTCTTTTTCCATCCTCTTACTTTTCATCTGTTTGTATCTTTATTTTTGTGACGTGTCCAGACTAAGAACTAAAGAGAGAGGACTGGTTAGAAAGAGCGGTGACCAGCCCTGTGCTCTCCAAGCTGAGTCTCTGCCATTTGATGGGAGTGTTGAGTTCACTTCTGCGGCGTTCTTACCGGCGGGGTTTTGCTGAAGGGATCCTCCAACTGTCATTGTTTTCCTATCCTCTTTTTTTTCCCTTCATATTCGGAGTTAGATCAAGAGGTCTGATCAGATTCAGTATGTTTTGTAGTAGTAGTTGTAGGTTTGTATATTTTATTAGGAGGCAGCTAATATCTGGCATTACAACAGTTATATCACTTGAAGTTATGAAACGGTGATATTCTAATTATGTCATTCCTTTCTTATTTATTAGACAGAATACTTCTACAAGGAGAAACTTCACCTCTATGGCTGCCTTGAAGAACAGTTCCTGTGGGAATGGCTGGATAAATGCTTGACTCTTTTGCCAGTTTTAAAAATAATGAGTTAGTTCCTTAGCATCTTCCAGAGACACTGGGAGTTTTTAAGGAAATATATATGAATTTTTGAGGGTTTCTGCCTTCTGCCTCTTAGGTTTAACTCTGAATTTGAAACAAAGCAGCCATTTGTCCCCTTACCACAGACACTTTATGAAAAAGTTTATGACCCCCCCCCCTTATTTCTTCCTCATGGTTAATTTTCTCTCTCAATTACTCTTGACTATTTTCCTCTACTTTTTTCCTCCCTCCCTCCCTTCCTTAGTTTCTAATATCTTTCTCAACAATTCCACTTTAGTCACTTTTTTCCTGCCTCAGGGAGCCAGGACATACCCCAGTGGTCTCTGACCCAGTTTTGGAAAGCAGCATCTGAAAGCATTCATTTCGATTGTTTTTACAACCAGTTAGTTTTTTTTCAGGCAGTGATGAAGGAATACGTAGAGGGGAAAAGTTCAGTATTGACACTAATGGGGTGACCGCAGTTAAGCCCAGCCACCGCGTGAGCACACAAGACACAGCCAACAGCAGCCGAGCGATGCTGTATGGATCTTGTAGACTATTTGGCGAGAAAAGCTACTCAGAACTAAAATCTTTCCAAGTGTATTTATACTATAATTTTTTATTATCAAGTAGAAGATCATTCTTAGTCTATTTGCTACAATCCATCTATATAAAAACGTTGCATTGACTTCTGATTTTGCTTTTCCTTTAAGTAAAAGTTTAGGAAAATAGATTTTTTTTTCCTCATCTAAGTAAGAAAGAGAAAAACATGCCACATGACTCCACAAGAAAGTCCTGTAGGTAGAGTTGAGCAATTCCCTCTCTACTTTTTCTACCAGGCTCCTGTTACCAATGCAATTATTTTGTGGCCTTTTGCCTGAATAATTCTCAGCTGCTTCTCTAGAGGAAATGAGACAGAAGAAATAGGCTTGGTGTACACTTCTGCCTTTGGAGACTTCTCTTGATAGCCTGTAAATCCATAAGGCTTCATTAATGCAAGTATTTTGACTTGTCTGCATATTTTTTTCAATCTGCTTTTGATAATAAAGTCTGTTTCTGGAATACTTTAAATTTAAAACCATATAGTATGTGTAGGATATCGATGCTACAAAGTGGAGAGAAGCAAATGGCCTCCCCTTTCTGTAGCCTCCTACATAATGTCAGAACCTAGGGTAGGGCTCTGAGTGATGGTTTAACTCAGGGAGGGTCATGAGAGCCATCTGTGTTGGGGAGCATTCTGAAAGAGGACTGCTAAAACACGCAGTGGCAACAGCAGGAAAATGTAGGATGGCACTTGACGTCGATCTAAGAGAGGAAGACAGTCATTGGGACTTTGGCTAACTTTGTCCCTAGGGGGTGAATTCTGAATTCTGCTGGTCTTAAAAACTATAGAGTAATTCTGGAATCCAGTTCAATTTGAAAATATGATGCCTCATTTGATCTGAGATTTATAATGACTCAGCCGATCAAACTTCCAGATTAGGTTTAGATTCATTTCATTTTTGGTCTCACGAGATATGGCAGTGCAGGACACCCGTTGACTCCAGGGCCATCCTAATCTCAGTCCCTCCAGGCTAGGCCAGTGTTAGAGAAGTCCCAAAGCAGAAGCAGACAGAATGTTGTATTCAACTTTCATTCATTTAACATCTGTTAAACATCAACTGTGTTAAGGGTGGTGAGTCAACCAAGACGAAGATGGGGCCTGCTTGGTAGGTGCTGGCAGTGAGGTGAGCTGGCTGCAACCAAGAGGCAGGCCAGGAGCTGAGAGGGCTGTCAGCAGAGAGGTAATGAATACTCTTCAAACTTGTTTTACTTGCATACCTCCCTACCAATTTTGGAAAAACCTTGATACTTTGGTGGATTTTTTAAAAAAAAATCTGAAATCATCATCATTACATTTAAATAATTTCAAAAGATATGTTTTGTCATGTATTATAAATATTGACATTTAAAATAAAAATGTTAATTGTTCTTTTAAATGTATCTAGTGAAATCTTGGTACAACAGAGACTGAGAGCTACCATTTTCCATATTTACAAATATCTTCGCAAGCTTTGTACCATTTGGAAATATTATGTCACTTCCTTGACTCCCTGAGCTCCATTCTACTCCCATAGAATTTTATCCTAATGTGAAAATTTGTTTTTGCATAAAAGTCTTATTGATCACCCTATTAAATACTTCTCAGCATTTTATATATAATATATACTATATTAATATATATATATGATCTTTCTGTTCCATAAGGCTCTAAGAGTTTAATGACCAAATTACATATATGTTAGA
Source organism: Tapirus indicus (assembly GCA_031878705.1). NCBI lineage: Eukaryota > Metazoa > Chordata > Mammalia > Perissodactyla > Tapiridae > Tapirus > Tapirus indicus. The sequence continues at coordinate 149,058,141 of CM062918.1, read as the reverse complement.
AATTTTGTTTGAACATTTTATTTGAAATACATCTTTCAGTGATGAATAGGTACAATGTTTATGGTGACTTGGTTAAAGAAATCGATTGTCTAAATGTTTCTTTGGTGGGCAGATTTTTTCACCCTGCAGTAATAGCTCATGTTAAGCACTGGGAAGGGTCTGAGATTTCACAGGTTAGCCCGCCACGGTTTCAGGGACGGTGGCAGAAGACAAGAGATGCTTACTACTCACAGCTGTAGCAGTAGCCAGCGTCTCACTGCTTTTGTGTTGGTTCCCTGAGCCTCAGTGTGGATGGGCCCAGAGGGATGCCCGCTCATGCAATAGGCTGTGTTTCAGGAGAGGAATTCTGATCTTGGGAAACCCAAATATTTTATAACAGTCAGTAAGCATGCCTTCCGTTTGCTCGTGGGAGACATTATTATCCTGGACGGTAAGTTTCCAAGGGTTGCCATGACAAAGTACCACAAATTGGGTGCCTTAAAACAACAGACATTGATTGTCTCTCTGTTCTGGAGGCTAGAAGTCTGAAATTAAGGTGTTGGCAGGGCCATCTTCCTCTGAAAGCTGTAGGGGAAGCTTTCCTTGCCTTCTTATCTTCCGGTGGTTTGCTGGCAATCTTTGGCCTTCCTTGGCTTACAGCTGCATAACTCCAGTCTCTGCCTGTGTCACCACATGGAGTTCTCTCCGTGTCTCTGTGTCTTCACTTGGCTGTCTTCTTGTATGGACACCAGTCTTGTTAGGGTCTCACCCTTCTCCAGTATGACCTCATATTAACTAAGTACATCTGCAAGGACCCTATTTCCAAATAAAGTCACATCTTGAGGGACTGGGGATTAGGACTTCAACACCTTTTGGGGGGAGGGGAACATAATTCAACCCATAACAGTAAACATGTCTGCTCTTTGCTCTAGATAGAGGGAGACACTGTGTGCCAAGGAGGCTTACAAGGATACAAACGTCCTTTTGTAAGATAGTCTGGATCTAGGGCAGTTAGCACCTCACTCTCAAGATCTGCAGAAACATGGAAAATTGTCTCCCATACACCATGTAAACTTATGGATGAGAAGTGAGTTTGTTTTTGTGTGGGAGAAGAGTAGTTATTAAAGGAGAAGGCAGAAAGAAGCAGCTTAACCTGCTTAAAGGCACCGTCATAGATTCATTTTGGGCAAGAGTCCATATGGGAGTTGGGGATCTGAAATTGATTTCCTTAAAATGGTCCCTATTCTTGTATCTCTTGGGAAATATTCACATAGCCCAGGTAGTAGAATCCCAGTCTGAAGATCATAAATAAGAGACTTGGAGGTGTGTCTGAGTTGCAAGTAGCCACGTCCAGGACCACTTTGAGGTATTCTTGCTGTTGTAATGCTCCTCCATTTTCCCGAACTTGCAAGGAAGTCTTTGCTAAAGGTTGCAGTTGGGCTGAGCAATGTCATCAGAGAATTAAAAGAAGGGTCTCTGCCTTTGCTTGGCTAGAAGCAGAATAGGAGTGGGCAGCAGTGGCTGGAGGGAGACTGAGTCCAGGAATTCCAGGGGGTGGTTTGCAGCAGAGCGAGGGGCAGCCTGTGCAGAGAGAGCATGGATTGGTGAGGAGACAGATGTGTGGTTGAGGTAGCAGACAACTGGGGCGGGGTCCGGATTTCCAGAAATAGGAGAGAAATTTGTCAAGGCCCTGGAATTCCTGCAGTTAAGCAGGATGGGGAGTTGAAGTTTTCTTAAAATGAGTATTAATAAATATGATGGAGAGAAAGAGCATTCTCTACCCACACTGTGTCCTTTCTGGCTGGGCTACAAATTAAATTGACATGAGGCCGAATAGCAGGAGAAAATCAAACAAAGCTTTATAAAACATGTATACGTGGGAGAGACCAGGGAATGTCTCTTGACAAAATGGCAGAGATTCTCCTCTTATATAGACAAACGAGGATATTGGGGGTTGGGAGATTACCAGAAAGGCACAGTAAAGTTATTATGCAGATTTCAGGCCTCGCCTTCCACACTGACATGTTTCTAGAGATGAGGTCATCCACCCCTCTTCCCAGTACAGAAAGGGTGATACCTCTACAAACGGAGATTTCCCTTACAAATGTTCTGTTTGGTAAACAGAACTTTGATAGGAATGGGAATAGCAAAGACCCTCCCAGTCTATCAATACCCAGAGTCATCCAAGGTGGCCCATCCCAGGGGCAGGCCTTCCATCCCAAATCCCTTTAGACAGTTGGGGTGGGGGGTGAAGGTCAAAGCCTCCTTCAGAGCAAGGTAAAGAGACACATCTTGAGGTGGCCAATTCTGATCCCCCACAAATACATGTGACCTCATTTCACACTCTCATTGGCAAGGTCAGGACATGCCAGTTAAATTTTTTGACCAAATAGTATATGGCCAAATTGATGTGGAATCATACAATTCCACAGTAAAGCACTAATGTGGACACAATGATGTATCTACATCACTTTTTCAACCATCCTTTTCAATAAGAAGGCCAGTTTCTCAGACATGTATTTGTAACCATCTGGCTTAGGAAGTACAGTTGTCCTTGGAAAGCTTGAGAAGGTGATTCTTTAAGTACTTTTTTTGAATGTGATTTTTAGTTTTAAAACCAGCCCAAATGTCCAGCAGCAATAATGTTTCATTTTATCAAGGTTGAGCCTCGACAGTCTCGCTTATTTTCAAAGGGATGGATGATGTTGAGGAAAGAAGAGAAGTTTCTTGTCTGTGTCCTCAGGGACTTAACTTCCGATGAAGTGGTACCTACAGCAGCTAGAGATACCCAGCTTCAAAAAAAACTGTATAGACTTGTCAGACTTCAACTACCTACAAGTAAGAATTGTAACAGTATTGAAAAATTGTCAACCACTTAGCTGCCGATAATAAAATTCTTCTTGGGGGAAGTATTAAATGCTTGGAAGAAATACTTTGAGAAGATAGTTGGAGTAGAGTTGGTCTAGTTACCTGCAGGGCTTTCCTTTTGCTTCCTTGGGGGAAGGCTTGGGATGAGTGGGGGAGGGGAGAGAAGGGATTGCAGGATGCACTAAGAGACAGGAGCCAAGAGGCTGCGCCCTGCGCAACGGAATGAGACCCTAAAATGCACCCTGCAAAGCTGGAGAAAAATGCCTGAGGGGAGGTCTTTGAGATTGTTAGCTGAGAGGCTGCAGTGTAAAAAAGTTGACATCTAAGTCACATGTTAGCGTGGGCAATATTTTCTTTCTCCTTCTGTTCCTTAAGTTATAGGAAGGAAGGAACAGCAATGTGTCCTTTCATTATCAACAAAGATCTCTTTAATTGTACATCTGATCAGGGCTTGCTGACTCATCAGATGGTGATGGTGACTTACATTTGTCAGCATATTTATTGATTACATAGGAAGGCGATAATGGAAAGAAAGGCAAAATATAATCATCCTTCTCTTATTTTCTAGCTTTATTGAGATATATTCGACAAATACATATACGTGTTTATTAAGCTTACCATGAAAACCACTTTCCACGCATTACCTAACAAAGGTAATTAGTTCTAATGAAAAAAAACCCCCGATTTTCCAGGCTTTTATTTTCCTGTTTCATTCTGTGGGCACAACTTTTAAATTTCTTGGCCTCTTCTCCTTATTTGCTATCACTTCATATACATCACATTGAAAGCATCCTTTGTCTTAATTATTTGGAGTTAACAAATATTTAGTGAGTGTCAAAAGTGCGCTATGTTAGCCAATGCTGTGGTTTCCTAATAACACTGTTGACATTTTGGCAACGTTTTATTTTGTTCTTGGAGCTGGTAGATTTCTGTTAAAATTTTTTGGACCTCTTTGGGGTCTGAACTCCCTAGAGAGGCTCTATCAAAAGTAGCATAATTGCAAAATCTTTCATTTGATGGTAAAAAGACTGGGAATGGGAGTAACTTTAAACTAGCCAGTAGAGGGCAGAAGCAAAGTTCCTGAGCTGTGGCTTCATTTCCGTCCTGGCACAATCGGTGCTATTTGGCTTCTTCAGACAGTGCAAAGCTGAGCAGTGCAGGAGTTATTACAAAAATGACCATTTTTAGTGTTAAGAGTTGGGGCTTTAATGACTGCTCTTGTAGAGACAGGTAATCAGACAAGATTTGGTGCAAGAGATGAGTCAGAAACTCTACTGTCATCTCCATTGAATTTTGACCAAGACATTCCTAACTCTTTTCTCATCTGGTGACTGTGCGGTGAGCTTCGGCTGACTCAGAACCATTCACAAGGGACTGTACCCTCGCTGCCGCTTTGTTACTGAGATTTTTTTGGTTTGTTCTGAGACTCAAGCCCCCTCCCAAAATTATCAGAGAAGAAGGCCTATCTTGGAGTGTTTAGATAGATGAATAGAGAGTACTTCTTGACATTTTTGGAGGGGGAAAGAGGGCCACATACCCTCTGAGTTTGCGTTGAAAGTACACTTCCTCCCAGAAAAATGTCCATGACCACAAGCAAAATTTGCTTTTATAATTTCAAGCGTTCATGGAAACCCTGTGGGCTCACGTGCCCCCAGGATAGAAATCTCTGGGGAAAATCTCTTGCTGAAGTCCACGTAAGCTCTTCAGGAGATGCAACAGGTCTTGAAGGTTAGCACTGTGCCATAAATGAACACTGAATGTTTTCACCTAGACTTCCTGTAGGCAACTCAGCACTTTCCTTTCTCAACCTGTTCTGTCTGGCCTCCCTGATTTTTTCTTGCTATGACTCCAGTTCCAGTGACCCTCACTTAAAACGCGGGTGTCACCTTTGATTCCTCTCTCTCTCATACTCAATGTTCAATCTCTGGAGAACTCTCCTATTTACCTCCTTTTTTTTCCATTTTCAATGTTGCCCTCTTCACTTGGGGCTTTTATTAGTCAAGCTCAGATCAGAAATTTAGTCTCACCCCTTCTGTTTCTTTGTATTCCAGTCCATCCTTCTTACTTTTACCAGGCAGTTATTTAAAACCCCTGACTTGATAGAGTTCCTCCTGCTCTGATCCTTGCCCCTCTTTAAAATTATCCTGGGGCTGTCCCAGTGGTGTAGTGGTTAAGTTCCGTGTGCTCTGCTTCTGTGGCCTGGGTTCATGGGTTTGGATCCCAGGCACAGACCTACACCACTCATCAAGCCATGCTGTGGCAGTGAGCCACATGCAAAATAGAGGAAGATTGGCACAGATGTTAGCTCAGGGCCAATCTTCCTCACACACACACACACACACACACACACACACACACACACACACACATTATTGATTAAGTAGCTCCCCAACATCTGCTGAAAAAAGTTCAGCTCTGATGATCAAGTTCAGCCTTTTTTCCTTTTTCTGTTCTATTGTTTCCTCACGTTTCAGTCAAAATGGAATATTTGCCCCACTCTGAATTTTCCTTCTTCTTAGCCTTTGCTCAGAGTTTTCTTTATCTAGAATCCTTCTCTAGACTAGGGGTTCTTAACCTTTTTGTATGATGGGATCTCTTTGGCAGTCTGTGAAGCCTCTGGACACTTTCTCAGAATATTTTTAATGTATGAAATTGTGTACACAAAATTACAAAGGAAACCAACTATATTGAAATAGTTATAAAAATATTTTAGAATCTGTGATATTGTATGTATTCTTCTTTATTAATGCATTTATAAATAACAGGATTTAGTGTTAGTCCTAATAATTATAGTAGATTATTGCCCACATCTGCAATGAAGGCAGATGCTAAGTTTCAGTGAGAGGTTAGTGAACATAAAGATGTATTTCTCTCCTCATCCACCTTCATAGAACCCAGGTTGAGAATCCTAAATCTAGATCGCTGATTCTCATCCTAGAGTATGTACCAGAATCACCTGGATGCTAAATACAGCATGCTAAGCCTCATGTGTGGTTTAGTAGGTCAAGGGTAGACCGTGGGATTTGCATTTTTAACAGGTTCCCAGGTGTTGCTGATGTTGCAGGCCCAGGATCTACACTTAGAAAACCTCTGATCTAGAATAGATCATTACCTCATGCCATCCTTACCTACCAAAATCCTATGCCTCCTGAAACCCAGGAAAAGTCCACCTATCACGCCTATCAAAAGAGATTCCTTCCCCTTCAAGAGATATCTTCCCCTTCACTCTTGTCCCAATTTGTTCATATCACTCTTGCGACATTTAGCTTTTTGCTTTGTTTTATGGTCACTGGGGTTCGATGTGGCTGGCCCCCATGTGAAACATGTCTCAACTTGTGGAAGGGAAGAGTGAGAAAGGGAGGGAAGGAGGGAAACTCCAGTGGAGAGCTCCTCATTAGGGAAACTTACCTAGCTGCATAGAAATTGGTAATGAAAGAGAACACCTGGTTTATTCACTTAACACACTTCCTGGGTGCCACACGCTGAAATATCCTTTATCCTGATTTTAAAAGTTATATATATGTTAAAAATTATAGCAAAAGTAGGTTACATACTGGGCCCTCCAGCAAACTTTCAGAAAGCTGCCCATCACCCCATGGTAATTGCACAGTATATGGCCACATCCAGGTCACTGGTAAGAGTCTTGTAGGTCAGAGCTCTGGGGGTGGGTCTCAATTTTCTACAAAGGCTTCAGTGTAGTACTCTGGAGTTACTGTTGAAGACAGGACAAACCCACTGGGGCCTTTAGTACAGTACGGCTCACCCATGCCTGATCAATCCTCCTATCCAATGAGTATCTATAGTTTGAAGTCAGCCTGGGAGGAGACAGAATTAGGTAAGTGTAGAGTTGTAGGATTTTGATTGCATCCCTGTGTGGTTTGATTCTTCACATTCTCTGTGTTTTTCTCCTTCTCTTCCTCCCTCTATTCCTCTTCCCTCCCTTCCCTCTTTTTAATCTAGTGACTAGGACAGTGATCATTTGGGTTGGAGGTTGATCTACAGGGGCTTGTGATGTTCCTTCCAAACTGAAAATTCTGTGACTCTGTAAAACAGATCCACAGTAGGAAGTTTTCCCTTGCAATGAAGAAATTGTAGTTGAGGTATTGTTGGTTCCTATGCTTTGAATCTTATTTATTTGGCAGAGATTATACATTTGTGAAGAAGGAGCATGTTCTAAGAGTTCAGCTCAGGTCTTCTGTCTCTACTTTTTATGCTTATATGAATTGTGGAATCTTAGTTATTCTGTCATGTTCAAGTAATGAATATAACAGCAAAATAGTAATTATTAACGGTAATGATGATAAACATTTGCATGTGGTGCTTTTCAGTTCTGATGGCTTTGAGAAGACGAATGGAGGCTGTTAATATTAGTCATTCTGCTTGTGTTATTTCTTTTCTTGGGTCAGAAGGTTTCCCTTGGGTGGTAAACTCTGTTCTACCCATGTGGAAGGGCTCATTTCTGTAGTTATTGGATTTTTTTCCCTATGATACACAGTCCTAACCTTCTCATTCATTCTTTGTGGGTTACATCTGTTCTCCTGGTGCTAGCTGTACATCAGGTTCTATTCTCATATATGCATTTAAAACCAATTTATCCTCCAATTGTGGCCACAGAGGAAACCACCTTTACTAAATCCTTTCCTTGGAGGGAAAAACTGAAATTTTCTGAAGGCTTAGAACAGATCTGAGAAAAAAACCCTCATCTTCACGGTGGCATCCTGCCAGGGAATTCCGCAGATAGTCTAAACCCCTGCTTCCCTAAGACGGTGGACTAACAACGGTAGCCAATGTTTATGGAGTGCTTACTGCGTAAGTAGGCATTATGAGAAGCACTTTATATGCTGTATCTTAGTCTTCCAACCTTCATTTATGGTAGGAAGCTAATAAATTCCATTTTTCAGGTGGGTAAACCGAGGCAGAGAGTACTTAAGTAACTTGCCCCAAATTATGCAACTAGTAAGGAGACAAAGCAGGAGTGGAATCTGCCTTTGTCTGACTCCAGAACCTGAATTCCTAACCCCTACTTGCCACTGTTAAGTACTCAGAGATGAGTCAGGCAGTACCTGCCTCGGAGACATTTACAATTTGAAGTCCTCAGCTCAGCTAGGTGCCAAGGTTCAGGAGGAGGTTCCCTCTGCACACACATCTCTGGGCACTTTCTGAATGTTCTAGATGGGTTTCTATAGTTCTGTGAGTATGACTAGACTGGAAGAATCCAGTGGCTGTGTCTTATATCTCTTTTTGCCTAGAGCTGGCTGTATAGACGGTGCTCGAGAACTGTTTGTTGAGTTGAAATCCTCTTTATTTTAATCCCAAACCAAACTAAATTCCTTTTATTATCATCTCCAACCAAAAAGAAAAGAATTGGTTTCCATGTATACATTTACAGTAAAATCATGTTAAATTAATTAGGGAGTATAGTCTGACGTAGTACATGGTTAGTGATCTAAGGATTTATTTTTCAGTCAGTACTGCAGTTTGAGTGTTGTCAGGGATGTGCAGGCTGCCTCCTTCCCCAGCCTCGTCTCATGCATTCTTCCCTGGCTCTCTTTGGGCCCCTGGGACAGTCCATGCTGTTCCCTGTGTCTCGAATGCTCTTCCTTACCCTCCACCCTTTGTCACCCCCTCATCCCTTTGTCCTCCAGCCCTCATCTCAATCATCTCTTTCTCCAGCAGCCTGGCCTCTTCTCTGCTTAGCCTTGCTCAATCTCCTTTGGCTGAGGGCTCCTCCATTCCTTCTTTCAGAACCCTGACCTCTGATAGAAGTGGATGGCCGTTCATTTCCAGGCGACTCTCTCTTCTGTTCTGTAAACTTCCCGGTTCTGGAGGCCCAGCCTGTTTGTATGAAGCTTTGTATTTTCAGCCTTTAGCACAGTGTCTGGGACATAACATGTACCCGTGACAGGGCCAAGGCATGCTCAGGGTTGGGGCTTTCCCGGAATTTCCCTCATCCCACACAAAATAGTTCCATTCTTGGATATAGACACTTCCCATTTTCTCAGTATGATGTAGAATGTGAATGTCACCTCCACAAGGACAGGCCTTGTTGTCTGTTCATGTATGTATCCCAAGCATCTGGAAGAGTGTCTGCCAGATAGCCGGTGCTCTGAAATATTTGTTGAATTAATAAAGTCTTGAGAAAATGACATTTTCATTGATCTGCAATATTCAGTTGTATATGCTCTGCAGACCCAGTTTCAAGACAAGTTGCCTCCTTCCTTCCCCAACTCCCCGCCTTCTAAATACATTACATTTTCAAGCCCCTCACTTTAGAAACGTGGGTGTTGCCACTGGTAGGTTCTCAATATTTTATGAGAGCCCAGAGCTGGAAAATATCAAGGAAGTTTCCCAACAGTATACACCTAGCGAAAGCGTGGTCCAGCTAGAGAGAGAGGGTAGGCTGGGGGAGGAGTAGATTTCCCAAGGTGTCTCTGCTTCCAGGAGCATGCTAGGAGCGTTCATGAATACATAAGCATGAATACTTGCTTTGAGCAAGTAGTGAGCAAGAACATCAGCTGCAGAGTGTTTTTCTTTTAAAAGTTCAACAGCTTTTTGAAAGGACAGCATTTTTTAAAAACCATTTTTGCGTTGTAGATAGTAGTTTGTGTGCATATGTAAATAAAAGTGCAGCCACATGTGTGAATCCTTCCCCCTCTATTATTTTACAGGAGTGTCACTCTCCAGTCTCAAAGTTTCCTTGGAGTTCAGCTTGTCAGTGGGCTCATTAGACAAAGAAGGCAGCTTGTTGTCACCAGCGACCAACATCTGGATTCAGATGTGGCTAGCGTGCCTTGTTGCTATAAGAGAGGGGATGGCCTAATTAAGCTGCAAAGCATGGGGAAGGGTGTGGCTGTCAGATATTACCACACTTCTGGAAAATTGGAAAACAAATGGTCTCAAATTTAGCCATGACATGTGGGAGTACAATTATTATACACTTCTTGAAATTGTCTCATTCCAAAAAAAACATTTGGTTTTAGGGAAACACATTGGAAGGCTAGAAATAGGTCAATGTGATTGCAGAACAGCCTTTTCAGCATTGTTGTGCGGCTCCTAACGGCTTCGGATGGTCACCCAATCAGAGAGCTTGTCTTTAGACTAATGCTATTCAGCTGGTTACTATGGCAATGATGGAGTACTAGTTGTCATGGCGATGAAATGGAAATTTGGGGGACCAATTTCTTTGGACGAGTTGGATTCATTAAGCCCTGTCTTTCCTTGAAACTTGACCATATTTTAGAATCCTTTTAAAAGGGGTCTATTTTTAAACTCTGTGCATACATTTCAGGATTTATATTATCTTTTCTTATTCTTAGATCACATGGCTTAAGTCTTTTCAACTCTGTGATGAGAATAGACACCCTTCCCCCCACTCCACACATACACAGTCTTTTATGGCTCATATTAAAGAATGACACCGCAGAAGCTAGGTCTCTTTTTATCACCTTAAAAGTGTTTCTGCAAACTCCATTGAATTCCTTCAAAGTTAATCTGGTATGAAATAGAATAGCATCAAAATAAGTGTAATGGACTAAATGATTTTTCCACCTTTACTGAGGTATAATTGACATAAAAATTGTGTATATTTGAGGTGTACAATGTGATGATTTGCTATACATATTCACTGTGAAATGATTACCACAATCAAGCTAAGTGACACACCCATCACCTCACATAGTTATCTTTTTTGTATGTGTGGTGAGAACACTTAAGATCTACTCTCTCAGCAAATTTCAAGTATCTAGCACATTATCATTAACTACAGTCACCGCGCTGTGCATTGGAGCCCCAGAACTTATTCATCTTACAACTAAATATTTGTACCCTTTGACCAACATCTGCCCATTTCCCCCACCCCCAGCCCCTGGGAACCACCATTCTACTCTCTGCTTCTGTAAGTTCAACCTTTTTAGATTCCACATAATGTAGAGGAGACTTTTACCAATTCAATCCAATCACCCATTCCTCCCTGGTGTGTTCATGAGCACCACACTTGGAAGCAAATCCTCTTGAGAAGCAGCAGGAGCCTGGCTCTTCCCTCCTGGTGCTGACGGGGCCTCCGTTCCTCTCTGCTGGAGTCCGCCGTCCGGCGTCATCAGTGGGAAATGGGCGTTGTCCACATGTTACATGCATGTGATTGACCTTTCTCTTGAATGCTCTCAAGGAACTAATTTAGATGCTCATTTTTAGGTTCTGGAAAAGAAAGAGTGGTAATAGCAACAATTTGGCTCCAGATGGAGTTCATCAGAAAACTTAGAGGAAATATATTGGAACAAATCTGAATTCATGAACCTTTCAATTTTTCTGAGATGACGTTTGGTGTACGAACATGAGCTCTGTGGAATAGGCTTTCTGTTGTATTTTTATGTTGAGAGTTTGCTACTAAAATTGTTTTCCGTGTTATTTATGACAGTGATTCTCAAACTCTGTTGTGCAGGAAAATCCCCTGGAAAGTGTGTAAAATGCAGGTTACCGGAACCCATTCCAGATCTTTTTTTTTTTTTTACTGAGGTATAATTGACATATAATGTTATATTTGTATTAGTTTCAGGTGTACAACATAATGACTCCATGTTGTATATATTGTGAAGTGATCACCACAATAAGCATTCCAGACCTATTGATTCAGATTTTTTTGGGTGGAGCCTAAGAATTCGTATTTACACAAATATCCCAGATGGTTTTGAGGCGGCCCGTGGTCCAAATGACCATAAACTAACTGAAGTGGGAGGAAAACTTCTCTCTCGGGTGAAGGGTGTGGCATGATGGCTGTGGAGGGAATCATCCTCTCTCTGTTGTTGCCTCCTTCAGTCCCCCTTCCTGCAGGATCGGTCAGTCTGGCCTGAGGACGGCACCCCGGCGTTCGCCAATGCCCATAAGGGCTCCTTCCTCCAAATAATCAGCTGAAGTGGCACCTTTATGCTCTTTCTTCCCTGCAGCAGACATTGCTGGTGATATTTTTTTTCTGATAGATTTGTTTCTTATAAGTTGATTAGGAGCCCTGAACAGACCAAGTCTGCCCAACCAAGATGAGCAGTTCTTACCTCATTAGTACTTCTTCACCTCCTGCTGGGACCTTCCAGCACGGCGTCACACAGCCATCATTGGCGTCACTTCTTTTGGCTGAAGTCCATCAGCCACAGCGCCAGTGCTAGCTTTAGTCAGAGTAGTTAATGACCCTGCAGGGCAGAGGCCCCTCCGAAGATCACAGACTTGGCAGAGACTTTCAGAAATCGTTCATGCCGTTCCCCTATCCCTGGGTTTTTAAAGTGGATGATGCAAGTAACCTGCGTGAGGGGGCCACAAAAGAACCCCGGAAGTGGAGTAGGGATTGGAGATCGCTGAGAAGGGTTCAAAGTCCTTTCTTAGATTGATTGGGTGTCTGCTGATCCTCCAACCTCAATAACATTCTCTCTCTCCCCTCCACACATCAGAGTAATACTTGAACTTCTCTTTCACTGCAAATGTAGTAAATTTGTTGTCAATACTAAAAAACAAATGAAACAAACCACGTATAAGCAGAAAGGGGAAATAAACAATCACCTGAACTCTCACTACCTGAAGGTAATTACTGTTAATAGTTCGGTGTCTGTGTTGTTCTGAACTCTTACTAGTAACAGAAATCAACCCAAACTACCTTGAGTTAAAAAAAGGAGACATATTGGCTTATAAAGTTGGTAAGTCCAGGGTTATGTTTCATATTAGGCTCATCTACATTCAAGGGCTCATGCAAAGTCATCAAAATTTGGTTCCCCTGTCACTTTTTCCTTCTCTCCAGATGTCTGTTTTCCTCCATGTTGGCATCATTCTCATGTAGGCTCTCTGATGGTGACCCCCAAGTTCCAGGCTTACATTCTATCGGCTTAGCAACCTCAGGGAAGAGAGAAACTATTTTCCGAAAGTAAAACACAAGTCCCAAGATTGATCCTAATCTGGCCCAGTTTGGGCAGTGTACCCACCCTCAAATCATTGTCATGTGAGAGGGATAGAATACAGTGATTGGGGAAGATTCGGTCCTGTACCATTTACACATTCACCTCACATTATGTCAACTCCCAACCCCCTCTACAAACCTTCCATCCCCCTTAGAAGAAAACCCAGACTCCTCAGGATGGAAGATGAGGCCTTCCAGGATCTGGCCCATGGCTCTCTTTCCTGCCTTGGGTCCTACACTCTTGCTTTCTCACTCTGGTCCAGTCAAGCTGGGTTTGTTGCTATTTCTCAAACATTTCAGGCATGCTCCTCACTCAGGACCTTTGTATTTATTCGTACTACTGAGACAACTCTTGGAAATTGCTTAGCTATCAAGTAGTGTGTTTTCTCACTTCACTAAGGTCATTTCCTCAAGGAGGTGCAGGAAAGTTCTTACTTGATTGGTCCTATCTTCTTACACTGGCATTGTGCTTAAGCCAGAGTTAAAAAACACTCTCTCCTTAGAGAAGGGCTTTGATGAATTTTCAGAGACACCCCACCCCCAATCCCATCAGCTCTGTGGGATCCCTCCCCAGCCAGCATCCCATTAATGCATTTCTCTTCCAGCTGTTTGCTTCCTACTTCCTGAGTGCTTAGCAATCCAGCTCCACCCTGCTAGGTTCTGTTCTTCCTCCAGGCAATCCTTTGACAGAGACCTAAGATGGCACTATCTCAGCTTCCTCTTGCGTGGACCTGGGCCTAATCCCTGGCAGACTCTGGAAGTGCACTGTGTCCTTCAACTGCAGGAGATATCCGACTTTCTTGGGGGTTCCCATTCATGCCCTTCTCACTAGGGCTGAGGTGAGGACCAGGCACCCCACTCTTTTCCTTTGAGGGGAGCTCACAGAGCACCCACACGTCTCTCCAAAAATCCTCTTCATAAATCCTGCTCCTAATAGCCATAGTCTACATATCACCAGAGGAGAGGGAGGCATTCATGAGCTTTTAGTGCAATCCTTTGATAATTTGCACATTGACTTGGTCTCGGGCACTAGAACATGATGTTTTGATCCCTTAGTGGATCTCCCCTTTTTATACCTGTTACAGAGCAGTCAATGTTATAAGGAAAATAGGCAGGAGAATAGAATAAAGGGGATCAGGAGGTGCCATTTTATTTTATTTTATTGCAGGGTAAAAAGCATTTAAAATTTATTTAATTTGGAAAGGTAATACAGTCACATGAATCAGACATAAAAATGTATAAAATAGTATTCAACAAAAGTCTCCTTCCTGTCTCTGTCCCCCATCCCCCTGGTTCTCTCCATTCATCCTGACTAGGTAACCTCTGTAAACACTTTCGTGTGTGTCCTCACAGAGTTTCTTTATATAAACAAGCAAATACAAGCATATATTCTTTTTTTGACCCCTTCTTCCACAAATGGTAGCATACCACATACACAGTTTTACACTCTACTTTTTTACATAATCATGTATCTTGGAGAATTTCCATAACAGGACTTGGAGATCTTCCTCATTCTCCTTTATAGCTGCAAAGTAAGTAAGTAGTCCATTGTATAAATGTTCTGTAGTTTATTTAACCTGTCCCCTATTGAGGAACATTTAGGTTGTTTGCAATCTTTTGTTCTTCCACATAATGTTGCAATGAATAACTTTATTCATATGTCATTTCCCATGTGTGTGAATCTCTCTCTAGGATAGCTTTCTACAGCTGGAATTACTGGGCCAAGGGGAATATATGTTCATGATTTTGATCACTATTGCCAAATAGCCCTGCAAAGGAGCAGAACAAATTTGCCTCCCATCAGCCAGTATCCAGCGTGTTAATTTAGCAGGGTTGTTGGGGTGGCTTCTCTGCAGAGTTGACATTTGAGCAGCAATCTGAATATCAAAAAAGAGCCGTCCATGTGAAAATCTAAGGGAAGTCATTCTAGGTTGAGGGAGCTGGGGTAAAGTTCTGAAGGCAGAAACAAGCTCAGCATGTTGGAGGAACAGCAAAACTGTCAGTGGGTAGGGCATGCATGAATGAGGGGGAAGGTGAACAAGATAGGGTGGAAGGATTTAGCAGAGGCCGGATCATGTAGACCCATGGATTTTATCCAAAGTGGCATGGGAAGTCATCATAGGGGGCTTAAGTGGAGAAATGAGATGATGTGTTTTCCGTTTTAGAAAATTATTGACTACTTTTTAAAAAAACGTCTTTAGCTGTCTGTCTTGCTCATCCGAGCAGACATAATTCTTAAGTGCAACATAAACATCCATCCCAAGAGCTCTTCTCAGCAAAGATCTAAGAAAACTATAGATGCACAGGGGATTAGAGACAAACCAACTGTGGTGAGGTGTGAGGAGCTAAGTCACACTATAGAACCATGTTGTGTACATTAAGAAAAAAAAGTGGTGGGGGGGCTGGCCCTGTGGCACAGTAGTTAAGTTCGTCATCCACTTCGGCGACCCAGGTTCGTGGGTTCAGATCCTGGGTGTGGACCTACATCAGTCATCAGCCATGTTGTGGCAGTGACCCATATACAAAAGAGAGGAAGATTGGCACAGATGTTAGCTCAGGGCTAATCTTGCTGAAGCAAAAAAAAAAAAAAAAAAAAAGGAAGAAGATTGGCAGAGGATGTTAGCTCAGGGAAAAAATAAAGGAAAAGGAAAAGGATGCCCATATAAATAGTGAAGACCTAGAACCACTATAACTCAGTCTTGCCTCCAGCTGTATGCAGAAACTTAACATTAATGCTTTGATCACTGGATACTAGATTCCCTTTCCTGGGTACTAGATTCCTCAACTCAGGAAGGAGGCAGGGATTCCCTAGTTCGTGGGAGTGCTCACCCTGACTTGAGCATACATGATTCTTTCTTCTGTTTTCCATATTGATAATACAACGGCAAAGGGACAAAGAGAAAACTTGCATATCAACAAGGTAACAATATATCTTGTAGAGTTTAAAATAACAATTTTAAGTCGTCCCTCTAGGAATTTCCCCAGAATAGCTGGAAATGAGAAAATGGTTTCTTCTTTCCTGACAGTTGGACAAATTAGCAAATAATCACTACTAAATAAATGCTGAGGGGAAAGATACTTCCTTCACCCACTAGGCCCAGCTATGGGATATGTATTAATATACATTGCCTTTAGCATCTGTTTTTATTGAAATGCTTATTTACTCCTTCAGTGAAATTGTTTGGACATCTCAGTCACGTCCGACATGTGCCTCTGTTTGTGTCAGCGTGGCCCATTTTAGATTTGCTGCTTCCAAGGATACTGCTGCCTTAGCACCTGTGTCTGCTCTGAGAGCAGGGACTTATCCAGCTCTGTGCTTTGGGCGTAACTCTCAAAGGCCAGCAACTACTCAGCCGTTGGGGCCTCTCTGCTCCAGTCGGTGCATTGATCCTGGATGGAGTCAGACAACTTCTGCATCCCCCGAGCTACTTGAAAACAAGAAGGAACCCTTCCAAGGGGGAGGAATGAGAGCCTGGAAGGGAATAGATGGACTTTTGGAAATTCTACTGTGACTGGCAGTTGGGGTTGGGGCTCAGGCAATTGAACTCTAAGAATATAATAAGGACAAACTGTAGCATCAAATTGGGTGGCTTAACATTACCTTCTCTCTTCACTGGTACCAACACTTCCACGTCTAAAACTTCCTGGTAATTATTTCATAGAACCTTTTCCCCTCATCCTGCATTGTCAAGACTCAATTATAATATCTTCATTCTAAATATATTTCTCAATTCCAGTAGACTTTTAAAACTCGTGACCTGCATTTAACCTACATATGAATTCCTATTTTGAAATTTCCTCTATTTAATGTAAATTATTCCCAGAGCCCACAGGTGATTTTTTTCAGCACATTATCAGATACATTTGAACTTCTCTTTCCCCACGTAGATCACTGGGGACACTTGGTTCTCTGGCCACGAAGCTTACTATTTTTTCTTCATTAACACACTTCCATTCTAAACAAACTATATTATAGCTTTTCTTTTTCCAAGTGGAAATTTATGAGCTATTATGGATGATAATTTTACTTATTCATTTTGGTCAGGTATTTTATTTATTCAATAAGCATTTGTTATTGTGTATTTTGCTTCATACCACGCTAAACAAGTTTTCCTCATTTCTGATCTTTACTTTTTTCTTTAAAAAATTTTTTTTTTGTTAAAAAAAGGAAAGATAAAATACCTCCAAGTGGGGCCAGCTTGGTGGTGTAGTGGTTAAGTTTGCATGCTCCACTGCGGTGGCCCAATCCAGGTTCGGATCCTGAGTGCAGACCTACGCACCACTTATCAAGACATGCTGTGGCAGGTGTCACACACATAAAGTAGAGGAAGATGGGCATGGATGTTAGCTCAAAGTTAATCTTCCTCACAAAAAAACAAAACAAGAAAAACCCAAAGAAAGCTCCAAGTTAGAATGAAACAACTTTCTCCCACTATTTTGCTCCTAAACTAAATAAAGCAAAGATAAGTTCTGGTGGTGTCTTTTCCAAGCCATCATCTCTGGAGGTGGCAAATGGGAGGCTCACATGCCTTTGATGTAGATAGGTATCATTTTGCAACTGTTGTGGTCTGCAGAATTTGGGAAATTCTCCTTGGTTAAATAATAAGTTAGGGACTGGACTAACACGTCTCTCTTTAACATTTAGGGGTCTGTTTATCCTACCTTCAAGAAGAATTATTTTACCTTTATTAGGAAGAAAATTCTTTCTGAATACATGTATCAGTCAGGGTTTCATTGCAAGGAACAGAAACCAACTCTTGTTGATTTAACCAGAAAGGATTTTGTTAAGAGGCTAAAGGAGGGGCTTCTGTGTAAAGGTAGTGACTTGAAGATAGACATTTACCTCCACTGCTTCCTAACACCTCTCTAAATGACAATAAAGGGCATTAAAAAAAAAGACATAAACACATAGGTTGAAGAGGATAAGAGAGGTAACAACAGTAACAAAGTTTTGGAAGATTGCAAGGAGACAGAGTAACCTATTTATCATCTGGAGAAAGTTGAATCCTAGCTGGAAAACTGACTTGCACTAAAGAAACTTCTCAAAGGCTCAGAAATTGATTGTACCTGGTACTTCAGGGAGGTGAGGCTGAAACAGGGAGATCTGTAGATTTAAGAAGTAGTTAGGTTCTAATATTTTTTCCAACTCCACATGGCCAGGCAGATATGCCCCTCCCTGCTTCAGTGGAAGATTGGAGATTTTCTCTCCTGAGGGAGCAAAGCAGAGTGCATTGGTAGGAATAAAGTCAGGCTGCTCTGACAGAGAGACCTGAGAATGATTCAGTGGCTTAAAGGAGCTACCAGTTTATTTCTTCTTATATAACAAAGCTTTCAATCAGCTTTTTTTCCGGTAACAGCTTAATTGAGATATAATTCACATATCATACAATTCACCACTTTAATGGGTTCAATTCAATGTTTTTAGTATATTCAAAGAGTTGTGCAACCATCACCAAAATCAATTTTAGAACATTTCATCAACTCCCCAAGATACCTTATACCCATTAGTAGTCATTCCTCTCCCCCAACTCCTTCCCCCAGCCCTAGGCAGACATGAATCTACTTTCGGTCTCTATAGATTTGCCCCTTCTGGACATTTCATATAAATGGAATTATGTTTTCAAAGTTCATCATGTTGTAGCACATATCAGAACTTCATTTCTTTTTATTGCTGGATAATATTCCATTGTAAGGATACACTTCTCCTCCCTGGCTGCTCCTCTCAGTCTCCTCTGCTAACTCCTCATTCCACCAAAGCTCTACAAGCTGGGGCTCTCAAGGGCTTGGTCCTGGGCTCTCTTGCTTTCTCTTTCTCTCTTTGGGAGAATCTCTTTCAGTCCCATAGCTTTAGGAGATCTCCTTCAGTCCCGCAGCTTTAAATACCAAATTGACATCTTCTGGCCAGAAATCCTCCCTTGATCTTCAATCCAACTGCCTCCTAGATATCTCCACTTGGAAGTCTAACAGCCATCTTAAATTAAATAAGTCCAAACCTGAATTCTCGGTTGCACCCCCTTGCTGACCTCCTCCTCTCCTCGCTCTTTCCTTTCTAAGTAAATGTCAAAATCGTCCACCCAGTTGCTCTAAAAATAAAACCTAGGAGCCATTCTTTTTTTTTTTTTTGTGAGGAAGACCGACCCTGAGCTAACATCCGTCGCCAATCCTCCTCTTTTTGCTGAGGAAGACTGGCCCTGGGCTAACATCCGTGCCCATCTTCCTCTACTTTATATGGGACACCGCCACGGCGTGGCTGACAAGCGGTGCGTCGGCGGGTGCCCGGGATCCGAACCCGCGAACCCCGGGCTGCCAAGCGCGGACTAAACCGCTGCGCCACCGGGCGGCCCCTAGGAGGCATTCTTGATTCTTCCTTTTTCTTTATTCCCATTGCAAATCCTGTTATTTATTGTTTTATTTATTTTATTGAGATAATATTGGTTTATAACATTATATAAATTTCAGGTATATATCATTATATTTGACTTCTGTGTAGATTACATCATGTTCACCACCCAAAGACTACTTACCATCCATCACCATACACATTTGGGAATCACCCCTTTTGTCCTCCATCCTCCCTCCTCCTCTCTGGTAATCACTGATCCAATCTCTGTCCCTATGTGTTTGTTTGTTGTTGTTGTTACCTTCTATTTCTGAGTGAGATCATAAGGTATTTGACTTTCTCCTTCTGACTTATTTCGCTTAGCACAGTATCCTCAAAGTCCATCCACGTTGTTGCAAATGGCCAGATTTCATCTTTTTTTTATAGCTGAGTAGTATTCCATTGTGTATATATATATATATCACATCTTCTTTATCCATTCATCCCTTGATGGACACCTAGGTCACTTACAAGTCTTGGCTATTGTGAACAATGCTGCAATGAACATAGGGGTGCATATATCTTTACACATTCATGTTTTCGTGTTCTTTGGATAAATACCCAGCAGTAGAATAGCTGGATCGTATGGTAGTTGTATTCTTAATTTTTTGAGGAATCTCCATACTGTTTTCCATAGTGGCTGTACCAATTTGCACTCCCACCAGCAGTGTATGAGAGTTCTCTTTTCTCCACATCCTTTCCAACTCTTGTTATTTCTTGTCTTAATTATAGCCATTCCGATGGGCGTGAGGTGATATCTCATTGCAGTTTTTTTTAAACTTTTTTTTTTAAGGAAGATTGGCCCTGCACTAACATCTGTTGCCAATCTTCTTCTTTTTCCTTTTTTTCTCCCCAAAGCCCCAGTACATAGTTGTGTATCATAGCTATAGAGTTGTAGCTCTTCTATATGTGACGCCGCCCCAGCATGGCTTGATGAGCGGTGGGTAGGTCTGTGCCCAGGATCTGAACTGGGCCGCTGAAGTGGAACACGTGAACTTAACTGCTACTCCACTGGGCTGGCCCTCTCATTGTAGTTTTGATTTGCATTTCCCTAATAATTAGTGATGTTGAACATCTTCTCAAGTGTCGTTGACCATCTGTATATCTTTTTTGGAGAAATGTCTGTTCAGATCTCCTGCCCATTGTTCTACTGGGTTGTTAGTTCTTTTGCTGTTGAGATGTATGAGTTCTTTATATATTTTGGATATTAACCGTTTATCAAATATATGGTTGGCAAATATCTTCTCCCAATTGTTAAGGGCGGGTTTGTCATATATGGCCTTTGTTATGTTGAGGCACTTTCCTTCTACACCCATTTTATTCAGAGTTTTCATCATAAATGGATGCTGTATCTTATCAAATTCTTTCTCTGCATTTATTTAGATGAGCATTTTATTCTTCATTTTATTAATGTGGTGTATCATATTGATTGATTTGCGGATGTTGAACCATCCCTGCATCCCAGGGATGAATCCCACTTGATCATGGTGTATGATCTTTTTAATGTATTGTTGTATTTGATTTGCTAGTATTTTGTTGAGGATTTTTGCATCAATGTTCATCAGTGATATTGGCCTGTAATTTTCTTTTTTTTGTGTTGTCCTTGTCTGGTTTTGGTATCAGGGTAGTGTTGGCTTTGTAGAATGAGTTAGGCAGCTTCCCCTCCTCTTCAATTTTTTGAAAGAGTTTGAGAAGTTTAGGTATTAAGTCTTCTTTGGATATTTGGTAGTCCTGCTGACTTTAATTCTAAAATTTACCCCAAATCCATCCCTTCCTCTCCATCTACAAGGCTATCTAGTCCAAGCCACCCTCATCTCTCACTGTTGCTTCTTTTTTTTTTTTTCTTTTGTGAGGAAGACCGACCCTGAGCTAACATCCGTTGCTAATCCTCCTCTTTTTGCTGAGGAAGACTGGCCCTGGGCTAACATCCGTGCCCATCTTCCTCTACTTTATATGGGACGCTGACACAGCACGGCTGACAGGCAGTGCGTCGGTGGGCGCCCGGGATCCGAACCCACGAACCCTGGGCTGCCAAGCGCGAACTAAACTGCTGTGCCACTGGGCCGGCCCCTCTCACTGTTGCTTCTTAATTGTGGTCTCTCACTTCACTCTTGGCATTTCTTCCCAACTTCCATACCCCCAAATAATTCTGAAAGCATCTAGAGTGATCTGTTTTCTTATTGTGGTAAAAAAACACATAACATAAAATTTACCATCATAACCATTTTTAAGTGTACTGTACAGTAGTGTTATCTATATGTACATTGTTGTGCAACAGATCTCTAGAACTTTTTCATTTTGCAAAACTAAAACCCTATACCCATCGAACCACAAATCCCCTTTTCCCCCTTCCCCCAGCCCCGTGGCAACCACCATTCTGCTTTCTATTTCTAAGAGTCTGACTACTTTAGATACCTCATATAAGTGGAATCATACAGTATTTGTCTTTTTGTGACTGGCTTATTTCACTTAGCATAATGTCTTCAAGGTTCATCCATGTTGTAGCATATGTCAGGATTTCTTTCCTTTTAAAGGCTGATTAATATTCCATTGTATGCCTGTACTACATTTTCTTTATCCACTCATCTGTCATTTGGTATTTAAATTGCTTCCACATCTTGGCTATTGTGAATAATGCTGCAATAAACATGAGTGCACAAATATCTTTTCAGGATCATCTTATCAATTCTTTTGGATACACACCCAGAAGTGGGATTACTGGATCATATGGTAATTCTATTTTTAATTTTTTGAGGAACCTCCATACTGTTTTCTACAGTAGCTGCACCATTTTACCTTTCCACTAACAGTGTATACAGATCTCAATTTCTCAACATCCTTGCCAACACTTACTTTCTTTTTCTCTTTTTTTGATAATGGCCATTCTAACAGGTATGAGGTGATATCTCATTGTGGTTTTGTAGAGTGATCTTTTAAAAACATCGATGATGTCACATTCCTGCTTAGAACCTTCCATGGGCTTTCCTTGCACTCAGAATGACATCTAAGTATTATCCAAAGAATATGAAAACACTTATACACTATGTTCATTGCAGCATTATTCACAATAACCAAGACATGGAAATAACCTAAGTGCCCATCAAAGGATGAATGGATAAAGAAGATGTGGTATATATACAATATACATATAATGGACTACTACTCAGTCATAAATAAGATGAAATCTTGCCATTTGTGACAAAATGGAGGAACTTGAGGGTATTATTCTAAGTGAAATAAGTCAGACAGAGAAAGACATCCTGTATGATTTCACTTATATGTGTAAGATAAACAAACAACAAAACAAACACATAGATACAGAGAACAGACTGGTGGTTACTAGAGGGGAAGGGAGGAAGAGAGGAGGTCAAAAGAGATAAAGGGGGACATTTATATGGTGACGGATGGTGGTGAACGCAGTGTAATGTAGACAGAAGTTGAACTATAATGATGTACACCTGAAATCTATAGAGTATATAAACCAATGTTACTCCAATTAAAAAACAAAAAACCGAGCCAGCCCTGATGGCCTAGTGGTTAAAGTTTGGTGCGGTCACCATTTTGGCGGCCCGGGTTTGTTTCCTGGTCACAGAACCACACCACCTGTCTGTCAGTTGTCATGCTGTGGTGGCAATTCACATAGAAGAACTAGAAGGACTTACAACTAGGATATACAACCATGCACTGGGGCCTTGGGGAGGAAAGAAAAAAGAAAAAGGAAGATTGGCAACAGATGTTAGCTCAGGGCAAATCTTTCCCTGCAAAAAACCCCCAAAAAACAAAAAAAACACACTTTGAGCCCTTCCA
This sequence comes from Tapirus indicus, assembly GCA_031878705.1. Classification (NCBI taxonomy): domain Eukaryota; kingdom Metazoa; phylum Chordata; class Mammalia; order Perissodactyla; family Tapiridae; genus Tapirus; species Tapirus indicus. The sequence continues at coordinate 149,035,174 of CM062918.1, read as the reverse complement.
CTGCCTCCAGAAAAGAATGACATCTAAATACCTTTTTTTGGCCTCCAGGGCCCTCCAAAATCTGGTCTCAGCCCCCTCTCTAGCCTTCACCTTCACTTCCAGTTCTTGTTTATAGCGCTCCAGTGATGGTGACCTTCTTTTGACTCCCCAATCACTCTGAGGCTGGCCTTTTCACAGGGCGTTTGCATGAGCAGTTCCCTCCCCCTGGCCAAGTCTTTCTCTCTCTTTTCACCTGGCTGGTTCCTTCTCATCACTCAGATCTTAGCTCAGATTATACCTCCTCAGAGGTGACATTCAAGCTGTCCCATCTAAAGTCCCTTCCCAGACACTCTAAATCATATCACCCTGTTCTGTTTCACTTTTGCTTTCTATAGTAGTTATTAGCACCTGAAGTTATTTGCTGAAATGGTTGTTGGCTTGTTATTCAACTACGAGATACACTTCGTGAGACCAGGAAGGCTGTATGTCTGGGTCACAGCCATATCCCCCATAGAGAGCCTGACGGAATGGAAGTGAAGCGCAGCGGGAGCATGGAGGAGGGAGCAACGAATGTTGGCTGAGAGGTTTGGGGAGTGCTTCATGGAGGATGTAACGTTTTGGTGGGTTTTGAAGGATGAGCATTATTTCCACAGGCAGGTATCAGCGGGAGGTAGGGGACAGGCGCATGTAGCCCAGCATGTTCAGGGAAAGGCAACCTAATACGGCTGAAAGTAAAGGTTCTCGGGAGGCATGGTGGGCAGTAACGTCGAAATGCGAGGCCGCAGAGGGTGGCAGATGTGGAACTCATTTCAGTTTCACTGATTTGCTATTTGGTTAGCAATGTTAGGTCTGAAGATACAAAGATGAATAAGACAAAGTTCCTGGGAAGCCAGGCAGGGCTTTTGAGCAGAAAAATATATGAGCATCCCACAGGGGTCAGAACGCGGCAGTGGCTACAAGCACAGCCTGTGGCACCAGGTGACTTCTGGCTGTAGCACAGGCCAGCTCTGTGACGTCAGCAAGTTCTCAGCTGCTCGTGGGTTAATTTTCTCGTCTATAGGGATGACACTTGTAGCTCTCTCTTGGCTTTCTTGCAAGGATTAAATTAATTATCATTTGTAGAAGGGTGTCTGGCACTCAATGGAAGTTAGCTATTATCATGTAACATGTCTAAAACAATTTCTGGTGGATAGTAAGTTTTCTTACTTTGCTTGTTAGTGCGTTTTTCTCAAAAAGAAAGATGATTAGCAGGAGTGTAGATAATCGTTGCAAAGGAGAGACAATGGACCTAGGAAAATGGTGTAGGAGCCTCCTGCAATCGTTGAGGCAGAAGGAATGAAGCACAGAACTGGGTTAAAGCGGAGATAAAAATCACTAAAACAGATTGGATGTGTTGGGTTCAGAATATGTTTTGGAATGCAGGAAAGTGGATTCAGTTTTTGGGACTGTTGAGTTGAAGGTGCTTGAGGAAACTCACTGTCTGCTGATATTCAGATGAAACACTAGGTGGGGAGACGGCTGAGGACAAAGAGGTGAGTAAGCAGGAATTTCCACTCTGGAAATGTGGGGGTGCACTTTAATAAAGACTGCAGAGAATTTAGATCGAACCTATCATTTACCTATTACATTGTCAAAGAGACAAATGACAATATTTTAAACTTTTATTGTGTACTCTCATACATTACTGAGTGTAGTGTAAATTTGTGCAACTTTTTGGGAAACAGGTTTGCAATATTTATCAAGAGCCTTAAGAGATGCTGACCCCTGACCCAATTATTTCACTTTTTGGAGTCAATGCTAAATTAATGATCCAAAATGCAGATAATGACTATGTACAGAGTTGCTCACTACAACACAACATTCAATTGAAAAAACAAAACCTGCAAACGGGCTCACTCAATGATAGGAAAATGATTAAATGAATTATGGTATGTTCATATGCTGGAATATTATGCAGCCATTAAAAATCATGTTTACTGAGACTTCTAATGTGAACTGATGTGAGAGAGAAAAACCCAACAAGGATACACAATTATATACAGAATATGACTTCAACTCTGCTAAAAATAAGCGTAGTGTAAGGATTAGAAGACAAGATACTGAAATGTCACCAGATTATTTGTTTGGGAAATTGAGGCATGGGTTGATGACTTGTTCAAGTCCAGTAACTGAGTGTGAACTAGGACCAGGTAACAGATTTTGTCTTATTTAAAATTTCTTTTCCTTCTCCTCCTAATGCATCTGCTAATATTGCTACTAATGCAATAATCTTTGGCTCACAGACCATACTTTCTATTACAAATCCTGACCATGTTGCCTTTCTTTTTTTCTTATGGATGCATTCCGTCAAAAGGCTTAGAACCCCAAGTCTCATTTTCAAGTTAGTCACTATAGCATCATTGTACAATTTCGAATCTGCCACCAGACTATTGACGACGCTTCCCTCTCCCCTAGCTTATCATCCACGTTCATTTAGAGGGACACAATTTTTACACGAGAGATTCCCTGGATATGTCAAAGACAAAAGATTAGTCCAACGCATCACTGTCGAGAGGGTAATTCATCAAAAGTCCTCACTTCGGCTGCACACCCCAGCAGCTAAAAGAAAGCAGTCACCCCAGGAGCCCACCTGCTAGAGAGCTGCTGGTCTGGAGCTGGTATGAATGTACCCACCAGCTGCCAGAATTGGACTGCGAATATCCTAGAGCTGGAGATCTCCTGGATCACACCATAACTTCCTTCAAGATGTTAATGTTGAACAAAGCTTGTCATCTCAGGGCTCCAGGAAGAGCCATCTCTCTCTCTCTCTCTCTCTCTCTCTCTCTCTCTCACACACACACACACACACACACACACACACACACACACACACGCACGCACACACTCACTCATTTTCATATCCAGCCCAGTCTCAGCTCTCCAGCCACTCTTGCTGAGGACTAACCTTGATAAAATGACTTTTTTTTAAATGGTAGAAGATAAGTTTTCTATCTACTATACAGAAACAGACAAAAGGCTACTTTTGAAGAATCACGATGAACCTCACTGTGATTATTTCCCAAAGGTATATTGACCATATTTTCCAAACCCCAAATGGGGATACATGACCCGTGGCGTGGAATTTGCCGGTTTTTGGTTTCCAGGACCTTTTTGGCACTTTATTTATTTAATTTTTTTTGTGAGGAAGACCAGCCCTGAGCTAACATCCGTTGCTAAGCCTCCTCTTCTTGCTGAGGAAGACTGGCCCTGGGCTAACATCGTGCCCATCTTCCTCCACTTCATATGGGACGCCGCCACAGCATGGGCGACAAGCAGTGCATCGGCGGGCGCCCGGGATCCGAACCCGCGAACCCCGGGCTGCCAAGCGCGGACGAAACCGCTGCGCCACCGGGCGGCCCCCCTTTTTGGCACTTTAGATCAAGCTTGGGGAATTTTCTACCTAAGTCCCAACTCCCCAAGGTAGAAGCCAGAAAACTCCCTTTCGCTGCCTTCCTAATATTCTGACAGGATGCTGGCACATGAACGGTGGGCGCTGACACACCCACGTGGGACTCTAATTCTGGAGTGAGGGATACAGGTGCGCACACAGCGGGGTGCGGCAGGCTGAGGCTCCTGGATTTGAGGGCATTCGGGAGGGAGATGCAGGACAGTGGGGTCTTTCCCGGAACAATCCTCTAGTCTGATCTGGGCATGTGTTCCTGGCAGGGCAGCCTCTAAATCCAACTCGCTGGTACTAACGTGGTCCTAACCTGCTTTTAGGGAGGCCTTCCAGTCAATGGCTTAGTTCAAAGTCATTCCATTATGTTTTGGGAAAACATTTCCTTTAATATATGGGGTTTTTTTCATTCATTTGTCCATGTTTAAAGATTTACGCATACAATATCCAAAGTCTAATCAAGAAATACTAAAATAAATATAACACCCAGCATTTTCATGTAATAGAAGTCTATACAGCAGTGAAAAGGGAAAAACCTGCTCTCACACATAACACAGACAACTCTCATGAACACACATTTCAACAAAGACAGACACCAAGAATACATGCTGTGAGTCCATTTACAGAAGGTTAACGACAGGCAAAACCAAACTACGGTGTTATTCATCAGGATATGGATTAACTCTGGAGAGGCACAAGCCTCGCTTTTGGGATGCTGATATCGTGCTGTCTCTGGATCTGGTGGATGCATTAGTGTGTTACTTTGTAAAAACTCACACTAATGGTTTGTGCACCTTTCTGTATATATTTTACACTTCAATAAAGTTTTTTTTCTTTAATTTGTCATTTTTTTTGCTCCATATCTCTTTCCAATGTTCATTCCAGCTCATTGCTGATACAGTTTTACAAAACTATTTATAACGTATTGCTAGTCCTCAAGACTTAGCTTTCTTTTTAATTTGAAGAAAAAATATCAACACATGGGGGAATTCTAAACACAATCTATACCTACAGATTGCATTTCAGTTTATTCAAATGAAAGCAAAGATCAGCTTGACAAGGTTTACAATGCAGAGTCCTTCTCAGAGGGACGATTTCAATCCAGTGAGTGTTGAGCACTGCACTCCCCAGCCTCTCAGTGCAGACTCTCCCAGTCACTTTTCCTTGGACACAGGGGTCTCCAAATGATGCCTCTGAAAAACCCTGGCTTCACGGACAAGGCCCTGGGTATGGGGCCTCTTTTTCAAATTCACAAAACAAAAATGAAAGTGAGATAAAAACATTTTTTTTTTTAAAAAGTGGCTTCACATTATTTAACTCAACTCAGCTCTCTGGGGGGTAAATAGTGATTAGGAAAAGAAAGGAAAACACCACGAAGAATCACACCAAATCGGAAGCAGACAAAGGCGGCCAGAACTATCTTATTTATTATAAAGATACACCGTGAAGAACAGACCTGACTGTATACTGAAGCCTGGAATGGTACATGCCAAAATGTACAGTACTATACATAAAAGTGCATTGTCACAACAGATTAACAAAACGTTGTTTTCTCTTCCCGAACTGTATTAGCATCCCCCTTTAATTTCAGCTCGGAGACGGGGAATGTCATGATAAGAGGCAGTACAGAGCACAGGTGGCACCAGCCCTCAGCAGCACGTGGGGGGCGGGGGAGGGGGGGAGAAGCCGGGAAGGGGGCGCCGGAGAGTTACTGCGGGGGCGGGCAAGGCACAGTCACAGTCACAAGGACAAGGAGACAGTCTGATGACCGACAAGGATGCAAGACAGGCAATACTGAGCACCGAGGCACGCACGGGAAGGTGGGGATGGAGAAGCTGAGAGAGAGGAGGAAGCTTCTAAACACTCAGGTGGGCAGTGGGAATGGGGGCGAGGGGCAGGGGGGGGGGAGGGGGGACGAGGGGGGAGGGGGGAGGAGGTGGGAGGGCAACAGTAAAGAGCAAGGCTAAAACTCCTCTCAAGTAGAAGGCACTTTCACATGTACATACTACAGATGTACATTGACACAATTAGGTAACAGTCACAAGCAGGAAGCTACCAGTACTGCAACTGATCAAACCGACAGGAAAGGACAATACTGATTTAATTACTGGGCAGGAGTTACCCTTAGGTCCATAGGTAAATAGCAGTCTCTCCTGTTACACAGCCACTTACTATACTTTAAACATCTATAATAACCATCATACTACACATTGAACTTGGATGAATGCTCTAAGGGGGCATTCACAAATGCACAGTTTATATATTTTCTTTTGCTAAACAGCTTCTAAGATAAGCATTACGGAACCCAGTACAATTATTTAAACATACAAAATTCCCTACGTAATTTAAAGATACAGGTACCCATCTCGATTATACCACGTAGACTATTTTTTTTTTTTAATGAAAGTACGCTAGGGTAAGGGAAAGCTTGATTTCCAGTTTGTTTTGCTGATCTGAGGGAAGCTGTGCCAGTCACCCTGCACCACACCTGACACCCCAGCCCAGCTGGAGGGTGGGTTCTCAGCTCAGGCGATGGTCTGCAGTAGGGAAAGCCTTCACTTCCATGCTGCTCATGGCTCAGTGCCTCTGGGGTGGATAACTTAGAGCAAGACTCAGTCCTAAGTGCATTTCCTGCATTCGTGGCCTCTCACTACTGTGGTCAGGAATACATGAGGGTCATCCCAAATCTGAAGTCCTCTAAACCCCTCAAAAGACCCATAGGCTCTTTACCTTTGGATTTCAGAGGCTGTAATGATCAGATGAAAGTTTCTTCAGTCATTCTCAAATGCGAAGGAGACCACTACCCCCACCCCCACCCCCTTTCTTCTTTTCCTTAATTAAATTATAAACCCATTTCTGGGAATGGCAAAAGTACAAAGACAGAAAACTCTTAACTGATACAGTTTGACCCCTGGCGCTCGACATCCTTTGGTAACTGTTTACGCTCATTGCAGTAGATTAAGTGGGATCCTGCTGCAAGTTATTCGACGGATGGCTCAGGGGTACCAAAGTCAGATTACATCGTGTGAAAATGTCCAAAACTGTTGAACAATGGTGTTGACACTGAACTTGAGCGTGGAGCTCCACAAAGGGCCATTCGACAGGTTGAAATAATTTATAGAACACTCATCAGAAAATGCGTATCAAGTACCTTTCACTCTATCCTAACAATGCACTCCCAACACCCCCGACTCAAACCAAAAGGCCAATTTGGTAAATCTAGTGAGTTCTGTGGATGGGACATGAACATGCAGTTACATCAGCTGTGAATACATACGCTTGTGTAAGTGGAGTCAGGTAATCTTTGCAGAACCATCATTTACCCGTCATCAAAATGACCCCTTCCCAAACTGCACGAAGACTAAGATCCTGGGAACTGGGGTGTTAACATCTCAAGGACTCATTTTCTTACTTCTTTCCCGGTTCCTTGTGCCTTCCCACTTCCCCGCTGTGTGCTACACCTGTGGCTATAAAGAAGGCCATGTGCAGGGGACCCCTTCAGCTGCTGAAGCTTTGAAGGAGCTTGCTGGGTGTTATTTTGGATCCTTTGTGAAGTGGCCACCTTGTCTTACCCCTGGAATCTGCAGATTTTACGAAACAAATTAAGGACAGATGAGTCCTTACGGAGTGCTCACTCACTCTGACGTCACATCCTTCCCTGGGAACTGCAAAAAAAAAAGCCTCAGGGTGACAACAGGGGTTTAGGGAGAAAAAAAGAGACAGGTAAAGTAAGGGAGTGACGGGAGCTGTTTCCTGGAGGAGGGCACAGCCTCTGAGGCTCGCAGGCTCTAGAGCGGTGTGTCCTCTGCATCCACGGCAGCAGAGCCCTGATTTGGTGGCGGAAAGGCAAGCCTCACTGCATCACAGGTGTAAACATCGAAGAGAGGAGGCACTGGGGGGATTGCCAGGGAGAAGTCTGAAGAAATGAGCTTGCGGGAGGAAGATCTGAAAAGCTAAAGCTTGTAAAAGACCCCCTCCCAAAATTAATAAATAAATTCAAAACACCTCTGTCCTTTTGATGCCCCCTGTTAACATCTTACTCTTCTGTCAAAGATGGAAAATGGTTTCTTTTTTTTTTGTGGGGAAGACCAGCCCTGAACTAACATCCATTGCCAATCCTCCTGTTTTTGCTGAGGAAGACTGGCCCTGGGCTAACATCGTGCCCATCTTCCTCCACTTTATATGGGACGCCGCCACGGCATGGGTGACAAGCAGTGCGTCGGCGGGCGCCCAGGATCCGAACCCGCGAACCCCGGGCTGCCAAGCGCGAACTAAACCACTGCGCCACTGGGCGGCCCATGGAAAATGGTTTTTAAGAATCTTTTAATTTTAATTTCTAAAAGATCTAAAGCCCCCTCCCCATTACGTCTACCTTTGTTCTCTGCTTCTGTTTCCCCATCTAGTGACAGAGAATTAGAAACCAAAGTGGAATCTGGAAAGAACTGGGAGATTATTTATGAAAGTTTAAATTTCCTAGGGAATTTGGGGAAATTGTTGAAAAGCGTTAGTTCTGTTCAAAGACTCAGTCCTGGCTGAGTCTCCATGTGTCCGAGGTGACACAGGATCACTGAAGCTCGAGAGAAATGGTGAGGGGTTGGACAAGATGCCGAGCTGGGCCTCTTTCAAAATGCGCAAAAAGGATGGTTCTGAAAACCATCAGGAGTTTAGAAGTTTACCATACCTGGAAATACTTGGGAAAAAAATTCCACTATTCAATCCATTTGCGCAATTAGACTGCAGGCGAGCAACCAGCAGTGCGACTTTGAAAGGTAACAATATCTCATTGATTTAGCCTGTCTCTGCATTAGAATGATTGGACTGGCAAACTGAGGTAGAGATCAAAGTAACGATCTTGATTTGAGGGCACATCCTTATTCTTTCCTGCATGACGCATTCCCCAGCGGGCTGATGAAGTCCACACTGCGTAACCCAGGTGGGCATGCATTTGGCTACCAGTTTGAAACCAAAGCTAGGAGGAAATCAACGGTGGTCCAGAGGGGTTAGTTTGGCCACCCAATTTTCCTAAAAAAAAAAAAAAAAAAAAAAAAAGTCTCTTTATTAGTAAGTTCAATGATAGAGTATTAAAATGCTCATAGATTTACAGATGATATAAGCCGCTGCTGGTAGGAGAATGGTGAATTGTACCTTAGTAAAACCAACTGAATTCAAAGCAACCTTCTTTAGAGGGAAAATACAGCATAAGTAGGGGCTAAACAAAAACTGTCTGTGTGCTAGGATGTCAGAGAAAGAGCATCCCTTATGCAGCTCAGCTGACTATGTGAGTTATGTAGAGACCATATGAAAAAGAAAGAAAAGAAAAAAAAGTCATGGTGCAAAACTGGGAGGAAACCATTCTGGAACCATGAGGTAATCCTCCCCGTATGGCCAGTACCATAGCCAGTTCTAGGTTGGCTCAAAGAGACAAATGCAGAGGAGAGCTGGGGATTCGATTTAGGATCATCAAGCCTCTGGAGCGTGTTTAAAGGAACCAAAGACGTGTGTGCTGCCTGCTTTCTCCATTTCCAGAGGAGAACACAGGGATTTAGGAGAGCTAGAAGTATTTTCTAGGCAGTTATCAAACAACAGATCTCTGAAGGAGTTTGTGGAGCAGTGGAACCAGGAAGTCTTTACAATTAGACTGTTCTAGTCCTTTGTGAATGCAGGGGATGTACTTGGAAATCCTCTGGGGCCTGACCAGGCTCGTGGAAGGAGTCACATCAATAGCTCTGGAGGACAGTCTCTCTCTCCTTTCCCAGGTTCAGTTCAAGCAATAACTGCAGAGGTTCCAACCCCTTCCACTGAGTCTTTAACCTGGACCCAGGGAAATGACTGTTATGAAAGAGGCAATCCTCCGACTCGCTCAGGCGGTGGGCTGCAAGTCTCACTGGGAATATCCCACTGTGACAACGGCAGGTCTTTAGCATGAGCTCGACCCTGCCTCACTGCATGGAATCAGAGGTGCACACTGTCAGCTGTCAGCTGTCACCAAACCACGCCATTACCACCCTTCACCCATTACCCCAAGTGCCACACACCAACACTGGTTCTACTCCAAGGCCTGCAACTCAGATTCTCAGGCCTTCGGGTCCAGACGCTTCTGACTCACCCGGGCTACGCTAAGCCTGCAGTACTGGACAGTGTGGAGAGCAGAGTGGTGTTGCCTCCATTACAAATGGTGCAGCATTGGATTTTCAAGTAAGTCTAAGTGTTTCTATTGTCTTTAAAACGACATAAGATATGTCCAGTTATTTAAAAAAAAAAATTACAAAATACAAATGCCCGTGTTAATTTAGCTAGTCGCAGACATTACATTCGAGAACATAGAAAAGCCAAAAGATCTCCAGTTATAAGCACAAAACTAAGGAAAGTTATGGATTGTTGACTTTTGTCCCTAATCTGTTTTCTTTTTTTAATCACCTCTCCGAATGACCTTGCTTAGCTGGTTGTTACATTGTGCAAGACTTGTCTGTTGGACCCTGGGAAGGCGGGGCAGGTCCTACGGTGGGGTTTGTTTTTGGAAGAACAGCAGGTTTTGGCCGAAGGGCTGGGGGCTTGAGCTGCACGCCCATTCGGGGCGCCACCATAGGCTTGAAAGTACTCATTGTGTCGCTGGAGGAGCTAGTGCTCCGGCGAATCTGAGGCTCCGAGCTCCTGAGGGCAATGTTGTGCAAAGGGCTGAGAGATTCCGTGGAGGTGGCTGGGGTGGGAGAGTTTTTCACTTGTTCTAAGGTATCCAACACCACGTCGGGGGCGTGCTTGGCTGTACTCTGCCTCTCCAGCTCTCGGAGTTCATTCAAAGCAGTGTTCATCGTCTCTTCGATATCCTGTTGAAGAATAACCAGAGAGACAGAGAGTAGACTGATGATGAATTCTAATGTATAGAAACCCATACACTTCATTTCAAGGTCAACAGGCCAGCGAAGGCATGAATGCTTTAACTTTATGGTCTGTGGACCGTATTAACGTGATGTCATCACACACAGTTATTTTGACTCTGGATGTTCAGGAGACCACGATGCGATGGCTCATGGAGACATGCAGCAAACATTTGCCATTCTAAGGCACCAGGTAGCCTTCTGGTGGTTTCTACCTCACATGCTGACTTATTATACAGAATTCTCTTTCATCTTATGGTAAAGATGGCTTACATTTAGATATTGCAACAATTTCTCAAGAAATAAATATGAATAGGAATGAAAAACTCAGGCTTCTTTCATTCAACAAATAATTTTTTTTTTTTTTGGTGAGGAAGATTACCAACATCTGTGCCAGTCTTCCTCTGCTTTTTATGTGGGATGCCTGCACAGCACGGCTGATGAGTGGAGTAGGTCCCCACCCGGTATCTGAACCTGCAAACCCAGGCCGCCAAAGAGGAGCACGTGGAACTTTAACCACTCTTTAAGCCCTGGTGACGGCCACCTCAGCAAATAATTTTTGAGCACTTTCTACTCAGTAACTCCAAGCTAACTCCTAGCAATTCTTCAAAATTCAGTTTAAGCCTCCCCTGATGCTCCTGTCCAGTGGCCCTCAATGGACCTGGTACTGCCCCATAGAGGGCATTTTAGTAATATGGTGTTTGTGTGTGAATTTTGAAATGTTACAAGAATGGGGTGGTGTTATTGGCATTTGGTGGGCAGGGGCCATATGTACTAGACAAGTGTCCTGGATAGTTGCATGCAATGCACTGCCCTACATCTTGTTCAACTTTTGAATGTCCTTCAGACATTTATGTAGGTGAAAATCCTGTAATAACCTGAGCCTGAAACCTAACTCTTTTTTAATATATAAACACAAAATATTTTTTCACGGTGTTAAGTTTTCTAGGAATGCAAATAAGATGTAAATTATACTTTGTTTTGATTAGACCTGTATGACCAAAAGTTGTCCACCATTTTAGAAATATCACATCACTCATGGGAACACCTTTTATGGAATCTGAGTTAAAACCAATGAACTTAATACGCTTTGACATGTGCATTTTTTTGTGTGTGTGTGAGGAAGATTAGCCCTGAGCTAACATCCATTGCCAATCCTCTTTTTGCTGAGGAAGATTGGCCCTAGGCTAACATCCATGCCCATCTTCCTCTACTTTATATGGGACGTGGCCACAGCATGGCTTGACAAGCAGTGTGTCGGTCCATGCCCGGGATCTGAACCTGCGAACCCTGGGCTGCTGAAGAGGAGCGCGTGAACTTAACTTCTAGGCTACCAGGCCAGCCCCTCAATGTGCATTTTTAACTGTTGTATTTATGGTAACTCTACATGTAGGTGAGAGCATTTTACTACTTCCTTTGTCTTAGTGTAGTCAAGCATTAACTGAAACACATTTGTTTTAATATTTATTTCCCTTTATTTTTTCTTTATATTATATTTAGAACTTTATCTGTTTTTTCAAGTTACATATACCATCTATCGATTTATTTCAGATGATCAATGGGAAATTACAAGATATTTGTTTCAAAAAGGTGGAGCATGTTCCATTGATGGATGAATGGATAAGCAAAATGTGGCATATATATATACAATGGAGTATTATTCAGCCTTAAAAAGGAAGGAAATCTTGCTACATGCTACAACATAAACTTTAAGGACATTATGATAAGTGAAAATAAGCCAGTCACAAAAAGACAAATACTATATGATTCCATTTATCTGAGGTAGTCACACTCATAGAAGTGGAAAGTAGAATGGTGGTTACCAGGGGCTTGGGGGAGGAGAAATGGGGAGTTATTGTTTAATGGGTATAGAGCTTCAGTTTTGCAAGATGAAAAAGTTCTGGAGATCTGTTTCACCACAATGTGAATATACTGTACTGAACTGAACACTTAAAAATGGTTAAGATATTATGTTTTCTACCACACACACACACACACACACACACACACACAGAGGCAGAGTATTCTGTGAGATAGGCTGGGTGGAGAAACACTGCTCTGGTCTGGTTGAAATGCCTCTTCTCTACATTCCTAGGGCTTCCACTCAGTTGTAGCATAACCCTTATGGTGCTGCACAATGGTAGGTGGTGTCCGTGTCCATCCCGTCACTGAATCCTAAGCATCTTCAGGCAGAGGCTGACCATTGATCTAACTGTGCATCTATGAAGCCTAGCATGGGACCTGACCTACAGTACAGTAAGTGCTCAGTAAAGGTTTGCTAAATGAATAAACCAAGACATGGTCATCGCATATGGATACTGTAGTGTTTTTTAAAAAGCTCCATCAGGGATTCCATTGATTAGTTTAATAAAGGAATTTGCATGTTTTTTTGTATGAACACCATGATGGCAGGCTTACTTGTCCTCATGGGAAAATCTGAAGAGGAGAGATGGAAAGATAAATAAAGGACACAGCTGGAAGCCATTCTGTGAGGATGACATCACTTTTCAAGGGATTATTTTCATATGTGAGTTCCATTTGATGCTAAACATATGGATTTGGTTGTTTTTTTTTATTATAAGTATTTGCCCCAGAGAGAATGTGCAGAGCCTGGTTTATCTGTTAACTTTTTGTTTTTATGATTTACTATTAAACGATTTCCTGGTTCTAGAAGCAAAAGGGTTAAACAGACCTCATTATGACTTCCCTCTCCCAAACTCCTAATTCCCTGTCTCTCTAACCTAAATCCTGTTTCACCTGCTTATTTCAAGCAGTGATGTTATGGATTTCTCAAATCATTAAATTCAGCTATAGTCAAATATCACTGGTTCTAAATAGGCCTCAAAGGGCCCTGCATAGCACTTCAAATAGAGAAAACCAAAAGGTCAGAAGTCTTTTTGATTTATGCAAAGAAATTGTTGTGCACTTAAAATTGGTTTAATTTTTTTAAAAAAAACATATTAAACTCCTCACACAATCTAATTTTCTATCCAAAATTCTTTTTCATTAGGACATTGAAAATAGCTTGGAAATTTGTCATATCAATGCAGGTTTCTTTGGGCTCTTTTTATTAAAAATAATCCATCTTTAATACTTCTCCATGTTTGTTTCATTCATTTCTCATTCACTCTTTTTTGATTTATTTAGTTAGTTTTTAAGCTTCACTGATAGCTGGAAGATGCTTTAGACTACTCAAATGGCAAACCCTGACTCTATTCACCTCCTTTGTCCTTGGCTATACACATATTTTCTGATGACCTATGCCACAAAAAGAACTAGAGGGAAAAATGGTAGAACAATGGGAAAATTCATTAATATTGTTTTACTTTTACTTTGTCAATTCTAATCATTAGAAAAAAGCCTACAAAGCCCTCCTCTGCAGCAACTGTTGGGAAGTGAAGACATGCATTCTGGAGTGATAAAAGAATCCAGACTTGCTGTTCTTCAAACAGCTAACCATTATTTCTCATATACTTTACTGACTAATCCATCATTTCCTAAGTTGCAAGTGTCTTCTTTATCATATACTAAAATTTTTCTGTTTCTGGGCTCTCCATTCTGTTCCACCAATTTGTCTGTTTTACTACCTTTAGCATGCATTTAGGATCTGGTAGGGCTAGTCCTTCCTCGTTATTCTTCTTTTTCAGAATTTTCCTGGCTATTTAGCAATGACGTGTTTGAATGCCCTGGGTCCTACATTTCTGCCATGTCTCTGTTTAATCACTATGAACCTAAAACACTTGGGTCCCTCCAGTAACAAATGGTTGTTCAAAAGAGACCCGTAATCAGTCCTTAAATTAAAGAATGGGCTAATTTCCTTTCTGTTTTCTTTAATTGGTTCTATACAAAAAACATGGGTACAAAAAGTCCGTCCTGCACACCTTCTTCCTCACACCCCAGGTACGTAGCATGCACTAGTCCATTAAAAGCATCTTACCTGAGCGATTGTCTCTGGGTCCAGTGGCTTGTGGTCATTGAAGCCTGTGTATTGCCCCGATGACGTGGACCTTCTAATGGGAGGGCTGTCAATCTTCTTAAGGGAGTCGTGCCGGCTGATGTTGGTCAGGCTGCCATGGCCCGGCCGGCGCCTCCTCTCAGGACTGTCATTGTTGAGGCCACGGTTCTGCAGCAGGCCCCGGGGGTGACTGGCCAGGCTCGGGGACCCCAGGTCAACTGAGGAGTTGGAAAGAGCATTCGGGGGGTGGAGGGGACAATGGCCATCACTGGTCCTGCCAGGACGCCTTACTGGAGGGGGTGGCTCTCCTCTTTTTCTTTGTCTAGATATACACAGAGAGAGAGAAAGAGAAAATAGGAGAGCTTACCACACTGAGTAACACACAAGACTGTAGTACCATGGCTCCTCAAAGCTCCCGGAAAAGTCGAGGTTCGGGAGCCTGATTGCCAGACTCCACCTACCGGGCTAAATAGCCATCGGGATGCCGGTCTGTCGGGGAGTTCATGTCCTTGGATGAAGACTTGTCTTCAGTGACCGGCCCACTGCTGGCCTCGCTGTCGGCTTTTTGGCTCAGAGTGTCTGAAAATGTATCATCCCTGAAACGAGAATCAAGAGTGAGGGCCTTTTGCTAGATGATTGGGGACTAAAACATAAGTGATGGCATTTACATATGTAAGTCCTTCTCTTATTAACATAACTTTTTTCTTTTCATTATAAAAATAATACAATTTTATTTCAGGTAAATTGGAAAATTCAGATATACCGAAAAGAGCGAGGTAACAATCACCCCTAATATGACACAACACCCAGAGACAACTACTGTTAGAATTTTAGAAAATATCCTTCTACACTTTTTTCTACGCCTGGGATACATCTCTATGAGTATGTGCATATATATCTTTTGTATTTATACTATAGAAACTTATATGTTATGTGACATATATGACTGCACGTCTGTATATACACACACATAATATTTCTTGGATTCTGGGACGCACATTTTAATTTAATTTAAAATTGGGCTGAATCATTTAATCACTGTATACATTTTATGTGGGTATATTTCTCTTTTCCTGGAAAAGATGCTCTTAAATTGGTGCTGCATTGTGAAATACTATATTCACAAAATAGGGATTATACTGTACAAATTATTTTGTAAACTGTTTCTTTCACTTAATATATTATGACCAAATTTTTATCTCTTTAAATATTTTTGAAATTAGAGTTTTCTCATCAGCAAAATTAAAAAAAAAAAGAAGCCTGGAGATGACTCTTTTTATTTTATTATTACTTAAAAAATTTTTTTTTGGTGAGGAAGCTTGGCCCTGAGCTAACATCTGTTACCAATCCTCCTCTTTCTGCTGAGGAACACTGGCCCTGGGCTAACATCTGTGCCCATCTTCCTCTATTTTTTCGTATGTGGGACACTGCCCCAGCATGGCTTGATGAGTGGAACATCGGTCTGTGCCTGGGATTCGAAACTACGAACCCGGGCCGCCAAAGCGGAGCATGCGAACTTAACCACTATGCCACCGGGCTGGCCTGAGATGACTCTTTTTAGACTTTAGGTCAGTGTCTTCTTCTTGGGGAATCTGGAATTGACACCGCTGTAGAGAAGAGCACCGCTGGTTTTGGAATCAGCAGTGTCACTTGGCTCTTAAAGATCTTCTTCGCAGAGGAGATTTTTCTAAGGACCTGAAGCTTCAAAAGGCATCTCTCACTAGTCCTTGCTCCAAATCTCCTGGTAGTGTTTGGAAATGAAAACCCGCCGGCCCTGAAGTACTGTGAGCAAAGACCCATTAGCGAGGTCAAGACTGCTTAGCTGAGAAGTTTTAGCTCTGTAATCCTTCTCTCTTTTCTCACAAGACCAAGGTCAGTCTAAGAACAACGGCTGGAGTCTTCTCTTGGGAGCGCCCTGGCAATTGGAGCTGGGACTACTCACATATCCTGCACCACGATGTACTGGTGAGGCACCAGCCCGTCAACCCCGTTGTGCCTTCCTTCCCACCAGTCCTCGGACGCGCGGTGATACAGCAGCAGAGAGGCCCCCTTCTTGAAGGACAGTTCTCTGGCGGATCGCCCCACATAGTCAAACTTGGCAATTGCTTCTATTGGCTCACATTCTACAAAGAACACACCAGAGAACAGTGAGGGACAGGGTTGTTAGGAAGGCACGATACACTATCTGAGAGGTCTAGATGAAGCCTTAGAAATAAACAAGGCCATTTTAATATCCAGACAGAACAAGGTAATAAATGAATCAACAAGGCAGGAGAAAATGAGGCTGTTAAGAGAGATACAGGAAAACATTCTCTTGCTGTCACCAGTGTTTCAGGCAAAGAAAAACTGACCATTAGATCTTAATTTCCACAATTT
Source organism: Tapirus indicus (assembly GCA_031878705.1). Classification (NCBI taxonomy): domain Eukaryota; kingdom Metazoa; phylum Chordata; class Mammalia; order Perissodactyla; family Tapiridae; genus Tapirus; species Tapirus indicus. The sequence goes on along the minus strand of CM062918.1, from coordinate 149,018,553 downwards.
CTTACTAGAGATATAGTGACAGTTTAATAAAAAATATTTTCAACTTTGCAATATGATATATAAAATCTCTCTTTGGGTTGTAATATCCTCCACAATTGCTCCAATATCATTTTGACATTGATGGAGTTCCCTTGCAACACGCTAATACCATTTATAAGATGGAAAAATCACTATCCCAGAGCACGAGGAAGTTTATGCTTTACTTGATTTAAAAGAAAATCAAGTTTACAGAAATTGCCACATTAAATATTATTTGAATACATTTAATTCCTCATGTACTTTTTGGCACTATCAAATCTTCAAACTACCAGCAATGGGAAAGACAACTTTGTTTTCTCTAGTATCAGTAACAAATTTTGGATATTACCCATGAAACAAGCATAGCTTAGCCTGCCCTGTACCCAAATGAAAAGACTAGATGCAAAAATTATATTTTATAGCGGTCAAAAGATATTCAAGGGAATATGGTGAATGAAAAAGTCAATCTCAAAAGGTTACGTACTATATGGTTTCATTTATATAGCTTGCTTGAAATGACATAATAATAAATACAGAGAATAGATCAGTGGTTGCGGGAGGTTGGGGTGGGGCAGGCAACAGAAGGCTATACAAGGGTGGCAACAAGGGATCCTCGTGATGGAGCTGTCCTTTATCTTGACTGTGGTTGTGGTCACACAAATACATACATGTGATAAAACTGGATGGAACTAAGTAAACACGAATAGGTGCCGGTAAAACTGGTGAAATGTGAACCTGGTGGATGGACTGTATAACGCCAGTTTCCTGGTTGTGAAATGTACTACGGTCATGTAAGATATTACCATTGCGGAAACTGGGAGAAGGGTGTATGGGGTCTCTCTGTATTATTTCTTACAGTTGAATGAGAATCTACAATGATCTCAAATTAAAAAGTTAAAAAAAAAAAGATTGAACTTTGGGCTTATAATTGGAATTTTGGCTCCATCTAATTCTGACCACAATTATTGAAGGTAAATAAGAGGACAAACGAAACAAAACAACTAAAACAGGTGCTTTTTGTGATTCAGCTCATTGCAGAAAGCCCCTCAATTTGGGGCCGTATGATCTTTTGTCCCCTCTCTCACCATCACTCCATTCTCACCCCTGCTGTCAACAATAGGTGAGTAAACTTCTAATCAATAATAAACAGAACTAAAAAGAGCCGAGACAGATGGTTTATGCTTACAGAAATAGATGTATGCAATGAACAATACCTCATTTGCTAAAAACCGAGCTTGTATTAGTTTCCAAATACTCTAGAATATGTGCACATATAATAGATTAAAACCTGCCTGTCAAATATTTTCTCAGCAAACTGTCTTCTATTTCCCTTGGTAACAAATCTTCCCTTAAATGAGAAGTTCATTTTTTCCAAAGTTTATTGCAATATCTTCAATATCTGTTGTACTTATATGGAATTAACTGCATAAGAAGTCCTCGGATAGCCAGCTATACACCTTTCTCACCCAATAAATTCAAACATTCTCTGGGACATGTAAGGCAAAAGCATAAGAATCAACAAATATACTGAAAAGCCTAGGTTTTACCTTCTATAACAGGCCTGGAGGAATTTCAGCTATACATTTAAAATAAAGACAAAAAAAATGCCCCATCTTTTCACTAGAGGATAATGTTTAAGGTGAATAATATTTCATATTGCAGAACCACAACACTGCAATCTGCATCCAGTACACTTCTCAGCAGAGTAGGTGTAAAAATAATGTTAAAACAACAGTTTAAGTCCTTTAACAATTGACTTTAGCTTTTAGATCATATGTTAACACTTCAGAATTCCTCCCTAAAATTATATTTTCTTTATTAAAGTGATATAAATAGCAGCTTTATTAAATATCTACAAGTCTGCTTCATAGAGAAAGGAATATAACTTTAAATTCAAAGAGATTGACTTTATAGTTTATTCTAAACTTGCAGATAAAGAATAAATCCTGGTTGATCTGTGATGACAGATATCAATTTTTTTTTACCCCAGTTCTCCTTGGGTGACAGAAATAAATATGTCCATGAAGTAGGGGACACAAAAAAACATATTCATGGAGGAATGAAGACATGACAATTTATTAAAAAGAACTTCATGACATGTAATTTGCAAATTCTTACGTGAATATGCCATGTCTTTAAATTTCGTTTTACTGAAAAAAATGGAAAGTTACCAGCCCATGACATAGTGTATGATCTACGTACTTGTCAAAGGGAATTGAGGAGAGAACCATTAATGCTCTTTAGTGCCATTCCATCACACACTGTCAATGCTGGCCAAGGGCTATTTAAGACTATTAAACAGGTACATACATATTTTATCATAATTTCATAATCATAACCTCTATGATTATTTCTTCTTTTTATTTTTTGAAACAACTAGCAACAGGATTATCAGACTCTGCTTATTTAATTCAAATGTGGAGAGGTTATGAAAGAATGACCAGACAAATCAGAAGTACATTTTATGGGTAATCCTGCTACATCAACTAACAATTCTGAGCAATTTCATTATTTTGACTCTTTCTACTCCCATGAGAGTCATTTCACAGCCAAGTGTCAATCAATAAGCTATTTATACACATCTTAGTCTAGTCATGGCAGAGCAAATCAACCCCAGGGCGGGGCGACGCACCATACCCCTTTCATAGAGAGAGTCACGTGGTCCTTTAAGGTCCTGCAGAGACCCTGTAGAATGCAGCTGCTACGAAGAACAATAATAAGAGCAAAGCATGATACCTTCATTTTCCTGCATGGCTATTATAGTTTTGTGCAAAGAGAAAGCAAGTTCAGTAGAGCTGATTTTCTGACTGCCTGGTACTGTCAAATCTTATATTTCCATTTCTTATAATTTTATAAAAAATGTTAGTATATCACACTTTCTCTTTGGGACCTTGCTGTCCCTGACACTTTCCTCCTAGATCTGTTACCAACTGCCCTTGCAGATGATGTTTTTGTTCTGTGACAGCTTCTCTTTTGGTGACAAAAGCTATTCTCTCTTGTGATACCATGGCAGAGAAAAGAAAACAATACCTGGGCGATCAAAAAGATAATCAATGCTCTAGTTAATTTAGTTACAGGACTTCAGAGGCTGGCTGTCGGCAAGGGTATCTGTCCTCTGTAAGCAATGCTTTTCTTTCCAGCAAAATCAGGTGAACGTGATCAAAATGTTATCTAAAACACAGAGCCCTCGGCGGATCTTCTCTTTTGTAGTCAAGAGGTAAGAACAACTGACAGATGGCACGGTGGTGAGCCTGATGTTTGGGAAGAGAGATGGCTGGGGCTTTGTCTTGGCTTTTCAAGCCACTGGGGAAGAAAGCAAGGAAACACTCAGAGAAGTCAGCAGTGAAGAAGGAATGAACCATATAGAGAAATGAAGAAACTCAAGACAGGAGAACAAATAGTGGCACAGGTAGGGCTCAGACTTTCAAAAGCAACATCGCAGCTCTCACTTTAAAGAATGTCTCCTCACTTAAGTTCTGAAAATGTGAATTCATCTTACTTTTAAAAACACAAGGAAACTTTCTTTTTTTAGCAGAGGGTGGACACTAGACACCCTAATTACCCTCCTGCTGAAATCAACTGAAAATGCTAGATTTAAAAAAAAATTTTGTAATTGCATTAATAAGTTATGACAGTAAGGAATACTAAAGACCAAAAACTCAAAAAGTGGAAACCCAGCGAGGTAAACAGAACACTAAAAGTGTGAGTCAGAATTTGCCCCTGGGGCATTTTCCCTGCGTGGTTAACTTAAGCTTTCATTTTGCACAAAAAACTAAGTCCAGGGCCTGCTCAGTGTGGAGAATCTAAGCCCCTACAATGGATCACACTCTCAGTGTCACAGTGAACTTCTAGTTCTAGAAATCTTTCTCTCTTCTAGCCCTCCACACTTCTGAGATTGTAACCACTCCTTACCCCCAACCCTTCCAACCCCTGGACTTAAGGAAATAATCTCAAACCTTGGAACAAATCATCTCCAAGGATCCCAAGCACATTCCAGTCCTCAGGCAGGTTTGCAGTTTACGTTCACACTACCTGGGTGGCCTGGAAAACCTCAAGCTAAAAATTCAATGTGGTCCCAAGCTGGTGGTGCCCCAGGCAGAAGGAAATGAAAACCCTCTCTGGAGGAACCTACCTTCAACTGAGCCTAAGGAATTCCACAAAGTTCCAAGAACTATATAAAAAAATTACAAAACCCACTGGAAAATACGACTCAATGAGCAGGAGCCAATAAAAATCCAGGAAGACTTCAGATATTAGAATTATCAGACACATAATCTGAAACCATGGAAAGGATCAATATTATGAGTAAAGAGCAAAAGACTATAAAAATGACCAAGTGGCAGATACGAAAGTGAACCAAACAGAACTAGTAGAAAAAAAAATTAAAAATAAAAATTCAATGGATGGGTTTAAAGCAGATTAGTCACAGCTGGAGAGAGAATAAAAAGGAGCATGCATACAGAGAAAAGTGACAGCTTTATATGTTCATATTGAAAAAGCATTGAAAAGTAATGTTAAGCATTAAACTTAAGAAGTTAGAAAAAGAAAAAATGATCTCTACAGAGAAAAGTATAAAAGTTTATTGGGAGACATTAAGTAACTAGAAATATGTTTGTGAATTGGAAGATTGAATATTATAAAAATATCAATACTCTCCATATCTGTGCAACTGCAATCAAAACCCCAACAGGTTTTTAGGCTTTTCTGTTTGTTTTAAGAACTTAAAAAACTGAGTCTAGGGGGCTGGCCCGGTGATATAGTGGTTGAGTTCACGCGCTCTGCTTTGGCGGCCCGGGGTTTGCAGGTTTGGATCCTGGGGGTGGATGAATGCACCACTCATCAAGCCATGCTGAAGCGGCATCCCATATATAAAATAGAGTAAGACGGGCACAGGTGTCAGCTCAGGGCCAATCTTCTTCAGCAAAAAGAGGAAGACTGGCAATCAATGTTAGCTCATGGCCAACCTCCCTCACCCAAAAAACTGAGTTTAAAATTTAAGTGAAATTGTGAAGGGCCAGGAATTGTTAAGAAGAACAAAGTCAGAGGTCTTGATTTGCCAAATATTAAGATTTATTAAAAGGTATCAAAATTAAGACAGTAGGGTACAGGTAAACAAGTAGACCAGTGGAAAAGAACAGAGCCCAGAAACAGACACATGCATAGAGGATACTTGATTTATAACAGAGGTGTGGAGCTGTGGAGAAAGGACAATTAATGGTGGGACAGTTGGGACAACTGTGTATTCACATGGAGAAAAAAAGAACAGACACCATACCTCCACCTCACACCATACCTCCAAATAAATTCCTAGTAGAATAAAGAACTATGTGTGAAAAACAAAACCTTAAAGGATTTAAAAGAGGATAAGGGAGAACTATCTTTATTACTTTAGGGCACAGAAGGATTTCTTAAAGGAGACACAAAGTGAAATAGCCATGAAGGAAAAGATTAGTAAATTCAATTACTTTAAAATTAAGATCCTCTGTTTAGCAAAAGCCATAATATGCACAAAAAAGACAAGCTACAGAGCAGAAGATATTTGCAAAACATATACCCAACAAATGACCTGATCCAGACCCACAAAGAACTCTTATAAATAAGAAAAAAACCAAAGTCAAACCAAACCAAACCAAATAAAAAAAGCCCAGAGAACCTAGTAGTAAAGTGGGCAGAAGACTTGATAGGAATTTCACAAAATAAGAAATCTAAACATATAAAGATGAAATCTAAACATATATATCTGTATTAACCTGTATTAAATATCTGTATTAAAAATTAGTACAGCTGTATTACTGTTTTTTATTTTCTGTATTCTGACATCGGGGGTCTCGCTGACCCTGGAGGGACTGCCCCTCCCAGGATTAGCCAATTCCTGGAGACAGTAAACAACCTGCCTGCTTTTCAAATACAAACCAATCAATCCAGGGCCCACATCCCAACCACCTCCTTCCTCAGGCTCACACACGACAGGCCACTATCCACCTGCCCTAATCACCAGGGCCAGGTGCCAGATTACTAGAGACGGCCCCGATGCCCCAGAACCTGCTGAAATCATCCAAATTGGCCAACCCTACACCTGCTCCCCCTACCTCTCCTGGTCCTTCCTGCAGAATCCACAATATAGGCTCTTGCCCAGGTGCTCCCTCTCCCTTTCCCTCTGCCTCCTGACTGACCCTGGTGCTTCCCAGGGTGGCCCCCCAAGGCGTGGCATGTCCCCTCCTCTTGGGAACTGTGAGTAACAAAGTACTTTTCAATGGCAATCATATTCTGATCTGTTGGCCTTACTTTACTCCAAATTTTCTATTAATACACTATATTTTCAAACATGTTCATCAGTAATCAGAGAAATGCAAATTAGAATCACAATAAGATACCATTACATACTGACACTACTGGCAAAGATGATGATGTTTGATTGAATGAGTGTGGGTGAACACGCACCACCAGAGGTTGATACACTGGGGTGGGAGTGTATATCAGCACAACCATTTTCAAAAACTGTTTGGCAGAATCGAGTAAAGCTGAAGACATGCTTACTCCTAGGTGTGCACAACCTAGAGAAACTCCTGGACACTTGCAGTAGGTACATATTCAAAATATTCATAGCAGCACTATTTTTAATGGCAAAAAACCAGAAAACACCTCACATATTCATCAATACTGAAATAGACAAATACAATGGGACATTATACAGTGACAAAATAAATGATTACAACTACATGCAATAATGTGAATAAATCTCAGGAACATAATGTTGAGTAAAAATATATACAGTATGATTCCATTTATAGAAAGTTCAAGAAAACAGAAAATGAAACAATAAACCATTGAAAAAATACAAACACATAGTGGTTACGCCTGAGGGGGTAAGGGCGGCAATGGGATCAGGGAAGTGCAAAGGTAATGACGTCTTTTTTCTTAAAGTTGGTGGTGAATCCATGGGTATTCATTGTAATATTATCCTTCATACTTTACACATATTTTATAAATATTCTTTTGTATCTACTGAATTTTTAACACAAACAATTCTAAAAAGAGGATATAAAGACTGGTTTATATAAGAGGATGAGCACAAGGACATACCATCTTCACTGGTGTGGGGCTCTGTACCAGCATCCTGATCCACTTCCTCCAACGTTCCGTGCTCACTGTACGGGCTGTCGCTATGGAGCGGAAGTAGAAATTCATATGAAGCCAAAGTGGAAATAATTTAATAAATGGACAGTTTCTACTGTAAGAAAAAATGTAAGACTTTGGAACGGCAAAAGAGTTACTGGATAGCCTTTAATGGAATGCTGGAGCCTCCAAGGCTTATCTGGTCCTATGGGAGCGGATGTGCCTCCATCTCTGACTAGGCTATTGTACAGCTCAGTAAAGAGAAGTTAACTTGTGGAATATCAATAGCGTTACAAATCATTCTTCTCCACAGAAATGAAAATTTCTTGAATTCTAGTAGATTATGATTGATTACTGCTCCATGGATACACCAATGTCTGCAAATTCATTTCCACATGCCTTACTGCATATAAATTGATGGTTCCTTGACTTCTGCTTTGAATTGGTTGTAGTATCTTTTCTTGACACATGTTCCTTTTATATTTGTATAAGTCATAATTTTATCCTTTTTAAAAACCTATCCTTGAACACAACCACCACCTCTCCTCAAATGTATGCTGATAATGGAATTGGTATTGGTCACAAATTATTACTGGATAATAATTACACAAATTATTATGATTATTACTGGAAAAGCCCATTTTTATTGCTGGTGTTGGGGGACAAGGGTAACTGCTGTCATATGGACTTTCTGTTTAAAATGAGCAATACCCATAGAGAACACCGCGTATGGGAGAAGGACATAATCCACCACATGTAACTGGCTGCAAATAAATACTCTTTATTATGGGGCTTTTACCCTGTTTGTAAAAAGTAGTCACCACAGAAAGTCCTACAATACAAAGCATCAAATAATATTGACCAGAAATCCACACACTTGCTTTCTGCTAAAATGAACAAAACAGTAGAGCTTGCTGATATAGCCCCGAATATTTGGAAACACTAAACATGCCTTTGACACTGGCCTTGAAACAAATGTGACCACAGAAATAAAATTATGTATCTCAATGCAGCTGAGTTTTAATCATTCATCTTTCCAGAGCCACTCTCAGTCAATACATTGTACATAGTAAGTGCTCAAGTAAATATTTTTGAATTGAATCTCACGTGTAAAATTGCTGGATGAACTACAGAACTGGAATCTGCCAGGTTTTGTTGTCAATTTAGAAAGCAGAACGTCTGGAAATAGTCTAGTTTCAGTATTCTTACGGCAGATGATCACATTGCGGTTTAAGACCGTACTGTGGTTTAAGTAAAACAGACGTGTACTTTCAGTTATTTAAGATCTTTCAGCTACTTATTCCACTTCTACTTAATCCCCAGTAAGGAAATGGGAAATAGTGTTCTGAGGAGAGTCCAGAACGAAGGACTTAGACAAGTTTATTTCCAGCTGCTCCTGGATGTGAGCTGCATGGGCAGTTCCCGAGGTAGGTCACAAGGCTGCTGTTGAGTGGGGAGACTCATGTGGGCTTTGGAATCAGACAGACCTGGCTGCCTCCAGTTACTACCAGTCATTGGACAGGCTCCTCAGCCTCTCTTGGTGGCAGAGTGGTAGAGGAGTGGTAGAGACTTACGTGGTAGAGTGGTCAAAAGGAATAAAGAGATCACATGCACTGAGTAGCTGGTACTAGTAGGGACTCCAGGAATCAAAGCTGCTTTTACTGTATATGATTTCTCAGAAGCTGGAACTCATATATCAAATAGTGAACATGAACATTTTAGGGTTCCTTACCTTTGGGATATTTCAATTGACTGCACTGCCTCCATTTTCATACTTCATTGGGAGGTCACTATACTGCCATATTAAAAAATTTTTATCCCAACAATATATTAATATAATAAATTTGGTCAAAATGACCTTTACTACCATAATTGGTTAGAATAATATTTATTGGTAAGAATGAAAATGAAAAAAAGTAAGAATGAAAACACATTTGTTTGACAGGGCTCCCTTAAAATGAGAATTTTGAAATACTTTATATAGAATCAAAACTATCTGTCTCAGAATGAAAATGAAACTTGTCAATTCAGTTATCTTTTGTTGATGTAACAGTAAAAATTAACACAGCTCTATATAACATCAAAACCGTTATTCTCTACAAAAGCTATGATAGAGTAGATATGTCTAAAAAGAAGTAATCTTGGAGAAAAGGGAGGGATGAATATGAGTTTCCAGAATAAGAAGTCAACGTTGTCAAGGGTCTTAGCGTTCTAACTTATCTCAAGTGTTCCTGCTGCTTCTTTCTTTTTCTTTTTTAATTGGAAGCATTGGTGGCTTATGGTCAATTCTTTTTCCTAATGAAGCCGATACCTATACTTCCATAATTTTTCCAGGGGGAGAAGAACTAAAATTCTTGGACTTACCAGTAGTCATCTCCAGCCATACATTTCTCATAAACAGGGCCATCCAGCTCTTTAGCATCTGGGAAAATAGTCTCATGGTGGATGATGATGGTTTTGACAATTTCATTCACGTGAGCCTGGCAAGACACTTGATCCTGTATTTCCGGAACGGGCATCAATGTTGGGCCAAAGCAAATGGCCAGATTATAAGGGTCCATCATGTTCTCATCACTGTACTGTGAAAGACTACGAAAGGAAGCAAGAAAGGAGTTATAAGAGAACTAGGGGGAAAAAAGAAAACCAATGTTTAATCAGATATTTCATATTGTGAAAATAGTGATCTAAAACATGGATTTGGTTTTTATTATTAGAATAAAATGATATTCCATCCTACTTTAAGTTGGCTCAGCAAACTCTAGAGAAAGTAAAGTGACTTATAACCTTTCAATTAGGTAGAAATTGAAAGGGGAATGTAAGTCCTACTTGCTTAGTTAAGTGGCATTTTTCAAAGGGAGTTTCACAAGGGAGTTTAAGATCATCTCATCTACAATGGAGACCAGGATCCAGTGACTGAGTCTCACTGGGAAACACGGGCAGGCTCTAAATGCTGCTCATGTAAATCTGGGGAGGGCAGTAGCGATCTCCATAAAGCCTTATGGATAGCCTTAAAATTGTCCTCCCACTATTCAAAAACATCTCAGATTCCAGTTTTCTCCTTTAAATCATGAGGGAAGCCTAGAGGAGAACAAAACACCTTTTCTTTGTAACCACTGAAAGGAAGCAAACAGCTCCAGGCTTCAGAACTTGTTTTTGGGTAAGACTACCCACACCAGGTGACAACTAGTGTCACAAAGGACACTGCAAGTGCAAGACAAGGGGAAGAGAATCCTCAATTCTCTCATTCCATTTAAAGCTAGCAAACATTTGGGGGAGATTTCGGTAGTCTAGTGCTAATTTCTAAATTCAATCCAATGGACATTTGTGAGATATTTTCCACAAGCGACTCAAAATAAGCCAGCTCTTGATTGCCATGCCTCTAACACGCGGGCAAGGTGCTGCTCCAGGGGGAATCTAGAGACATTATCTTTCAGTGTCTAAAATGTCAATCTTGAAAGAAAATGTAAAATCCAGGTGAGCAGATGACAGATGGAAGGAGAAGAAAAGAGACTCAACTACCTTTGTGAGATGGTGACAGACACAAAGAAACTGAGATACTATGTGACATGATACTTTACCCTTTTTTAGAAATAAGATAGCCTAGAAAGTAGAAAACACAAAAGCATAATTTCCACAGCTAACATATGTCTTTCCCTTCTGCCACTTCTCAAACATACAGTCTTAAAAAAATGTTCACAATAACAGCCAATGATCATGTTACAGATCATCTTGAAAATGGATGCAGGAAGGAGAAGGGAGATTCAGAATAAGAATGGTCTAATTTTCAAAGGACACACTTAAGCTCAAGGGGGAAAGTCACAGTGAATCTTTCTGGGTCTTTAATTTAGTGTTGGCTTGGAGAGCAAAAACTTTATACAAAAATGTTTTGATTTTACAATTAAAAAAGAATAGACTAATTCTCTTTTCAAAATTCCTGCCCCAAGCATCCTATCCTAGAGGCTGGGCCTTGTCTCTGCATGCAGGCCTGCGCAGGGAGTCGGGGGCATCTTGAGGCAGAAATGTTGGAAGCAACGCCAGCCACTGGACTCGTGGCACATTTCCTATTCTGCTGAGATACATGGTGAGTTGGATTCAGGTTTTGAGAACTTTCTTGATTCACGGTCTGCTTTCCCAGTCCATTGTGGTTTATTGGTCCACAGTGGGTTTCGGTCAGGTGTGTCAGGAAAATTAGGTAGAGACAGCAAGGAGAGGGCCAGCAGGAATGCAAGGCACTCCACACCGGGGAAGGGACATGCAATTAAAGGCGAAGGTGGCGAGCCTTCAGGGTTTTCACATCCACCTGGGTGACTAAGCTTAAAGGTGAAAATTTATGGCATCTATTTAACCTCAACATAGTTTATACCCATCCCTCTAGACACTGCTTATTTCCAGTGGTGACTTCTGTACAAATGGGTTACTACTGTCGTTTGTGGATGTTTTGGTTCCATTCTGTATGGTTCTCTGCCAGCATTTCCCTATTGTATGATACTTGGTTTGGGGGGTCACTTTGAGAGGGTATGATGTCAGGAATAGTCAGCAGAGTTGCAATAAGTCCCCATTGCTTTTGAGAACTGAAAACCTCCAGTGAAACAGAGAAGAGAAAACATCCTAATTTTAGGAAGGGAGAATCCATGCCAGAATGAGAAGACATTTCCCCAAGCTTACCTCCCCCACCCTGGATTTTCTTATTTCCAATTACTTAACTGAAATGTTGACTAGCAAGAGGACTCTTAGATAGGACTTAGGGAAGACGTTCTTATAAGGAGTCCATGTATCAGGAAGTAACACAACTGAAAATCAAGATGCCTAAATTAAAAGAGTCAAGTTTTTTTTGAAAATAATTGTTTTAGAAATATCTTCTTCGTGACAATGTCTCATTACATTGAATTTGCAGGAATTCTTTTTTGGATCTGTGTGTAAGTCTCATCTACAATTCTCATCCTTCCCAGACTACAACATTAAAAATCACAGAAATTTTCTGCAGTGAGCAGGTGAGGTGGTTTACATTATTTTGACAAAAACATTTATGACATTAGCTTTGGATAGAAGTTGGAAAAAACACATATTTCCCTGAAAAGTGTTCTTTTTGGTAATATTTGAATATTTTTGCATTTATGGCCATGGTTTCTGCATCTTTCATCTATCATGCAAGGACCTCGATCTGCTGAGGAATAAGGTAACCTTCAGTCTATATTCAATCATCTTTTCTTCGACTCTGCTGATAAATGGAACCCAATGTCCCTTTTACAGACTCTAAGAACCAAGACAGAATTCAGGGTGGTGCAAATGGAATTAAGATGAGCACTTTGGCAGGCATTAGGGTACTTACTGATTGAGGAAGGCAAAGAGGTACCTCATCACTATAAGGACCGACCTGGGCAAGGTCAGGAGGAGTTTGCGGATGTGAAGTGCCCTCTCATAGAGATTATCTATTCCTACAGACAGAAGAAGACATGGTCAGCATCCTTTCACTTGCCACATTTAAAGCAGTACATTGTAGTACCAAAGTTCATATCTGAACACAAGCAATACCTTGCCCTTGGGTGAGATGCAATCATAACCAATATAGTGCGTAAGTGATCAGCTTGGGTGTACCACCATTTCTGAAGGCATCTCCTCTGACCCGTCACTGGTTCCTGAGTTCCATGGTCTTAGCCTTAAGCAACGTAGAGTCTTCTAGATTTAAAAGTAATTTTTCACTTGCTGCTATTTCTAAATTTTACGTCTGATATGATTTCAACTCCTTTTTGCTGCATGTTAACTAAAGTAGCTTTTGGGGACATTGTCCCCCCAGGCCCCATTGTTCATTAATCCATCATTTATTTGTCTATTAATTACTATGATTCAAGCAATGTGCCACGTTTTGAATCTCTCCTTCCTCAAAACTATCATAGAATTTTATTTATATGACTTTTTACCTTTATTATATTATTTCATCCATTTTTAGACAAATATTTTAGGTGAGCCTAGTAGGTTTCAAGCACTGAGTTAGGCATTGGGAGTACATTAGTGATATGATTCCTGCTCTCACAGAACTTACACCCTGGTGTTTACAGTTACTTATTTCCTTATCCCGTCTTCCCTGTGGGATGGGATGGTGAGCTCCCTGAAGAGAGGGGTATCTAGGACTTCCTAGTATTATTTTATCTCTTTACTCAGAGCACAAATTGTCCAAAGCTTCTCAATACTAAAGTGCCTGTGAACAGCAGCAAAAAGGTTACTGCTAATAATCCATCATCTGCACAATGGCCCCTATTTTACAATACATTTTCACATTTGTTATCTAATTTAATGAGGATAACAATACTGGGAGTAGGCAGGGCATGCACTGCCATCCCCATTTAATGGATTAGGAAAATGAGAACTGGGTAAGTGGCTCACCCAAGGTCAGCTGGCTACAGGAGTGGAGCTGGGACTAGAACCTATTTTCTGTTTCATAAGTCTGGTTGTCCTTCTTGGATTTCAAATCACCTTTATAAAGTGCAACTTTGAAGACATCCAATAAGCATGCTTTGAGAAAAATATTTCAAAAACATTCGTGAAGTTTACCATAATCTCATATTACAAAATTTATTCTTAATTCCTCTTGAGATATTCACATATCCTACTTGAAAATCTCAGGCCTTAGCTTCTGACAATATAGCCAACTGATTCTCCTCCCACCTCTCAGATTTTCTGACCTTCTCCCACTCAAAGGATCTCTACTTGGTTCTCTTCAATGGCAAACTCATCCAGTCTCAAGGCTAGGACCACTGCTTCTATGAAGATGGTATCTTTGCTTCATTTTTCTCCCATGTGTGGGACATAAGTCATATTGTTTCTACCCCTGGATATCTCACTGCCAATTTCCTAATTGGTCTTTATTATTTCTAACTTTGACTATCATAATACTTTCCTAACTCAGTTTCCCATTCCAAGTCCCCTTAGACCAGTGGTTCTCAACCTTGACTTGGAATCACTTGGGGAGATTTTTTTATTTGGCGGAGGAAGAGTGGCGCTGAGCTTACATCTGTGCCCATCTTCCTCTATTTTCTATGTGGGACGCCGCCACAGCCTGGCTTGATGAGTGGTGCATACCTCCGCACCCGGGATTGGAACCCACGAACCCCGAGCCACTGAAGCGGAGCACACGAACTTCACTATGCCACTGGGCTGGCCCATTGGGAAGATGTTTTAAAACGCTGATGCCCGAGATTCTTTCATGCAGCCAAGGTTGAGAATCACTGCCTTAATTACCCGTGCCATGTTCACGTCCCTGGAATCTCGAGTGCTGACCCCAGCTGCTTCTCACTTACTATCAAGCCACCAGGTTACCTAGGCATTTTATCTTTTTCTTTGCATGGCTGAAAAGGTGGGAAAAATGTATTAGGAATATTCTCACTTAACCACTGATGAGTTTTCAAAACAACAAATAATTTATCAGGATTTCTGGAAAAAAATCACTTTCATTCCCATTTTTGAATATGCCACACATAGCTGCAACTATAGCTAGTCACTTTTTAGAAATGGGATTTCAGAAACTCTAACCAGAATTAACATTCCTATAACACCTTTAGTTTTTTTAACATAAACCTATAGTTAATAATAGTGTGACTTGGTAATACTGAAATAAATACATTTATATTCTGCCTATTAAATTGTAAAGTATTTCAAGATGGAAGAAATATAACCCTCTGAACAAGGTAGGTTAGGGCCACATCTACTGAGTTTAAGCACTTTGTTTAATATACTTTCCAGACAATAGTCTTGATTTTTTTTTTCTGAAAAGAGGGAGTGAGAGGCTTTAAAAACAGTTATTAAACAGGAGCATAAGTTTACTTAGGCCACAGAACTCGATAACTAAGTTATCAACATTTCCACCTAATTGAGTCCCAGTAAGATCAAAACATGTCCCAGAGTAACCTGTCTTCCATGACAACTTCATGGGACACTTGGAGAACCCACATTGTACACAGAGGGAAGATGACATACCTACAGATGAAGTAATTTGCAAGTCATTGAGAGTTTAATGGGGGAAATTTTGCATCTATAAATACAATACATTTAGACACAGCTGGATCATTGTTTCATATCCGAAATTAATGGTTCAAGCCGCCCGGTGGCGCAGCGGTTTCGTCCGCGCTTGGCAGCCTGGGGTTTGCCGGTTCGCATCCCAGGCGCTCGCCGACGCGCTGCTTGTCAGCCACGTCGTGGCGGTGTCCCATATAAAGTAGAGGAAGATGGGCACGGATGTTAGCCCAGGGCCAGTCTTCCTCAGCAAAAAGAGGAAGATTAGCAACAGATGTTAGCTCAGGGCTGGTCTTCCTCACAAAAAAAAAGAAAAAAGAAAAAAAAAAAAGGTTCCTGAAATAACTGACTTTCTAAAAAGTATGACTGTTGTTGCTGCTTTAAGTTAAAGATAAAAAGATGATTTAGCATATCTGTATCTAGAAAGTCTATCTCCACAAACAAATAAAATCTCTCAAAGGTGAAATTATACATATTATGATCCATTCTTAAAGAGTAAATATTGAGACTTACTAGCATTTATTCTGTTGGTCATTAAAATATTGCGTGTGCATAAATGAATCACAGACTTAGTATATTTATGTCAATAATAAACTGTAAAGATGGGTTGTCTCATTAATGGTCCCGATTCGCAATACCCTCTACTCTTTTCCAGCCGCGTATAGAGCCATATAAGGGTAATGATTAAAAACATAACAACAAAAAACTTGCCATCATTTACTGAGGATCTGGGGTGTTTCAAGTGTTAAGTCTACTGATTCTTCAAGCTAATCCTCATGTAAGGTTAAGGTGAACTATCAGGACGAGGGTTTTAGCAGCTTGAAGCTAGTTTTGGGGTCCTAGAGTTAAAGAAAAAAGGAAAGGAAGGGAAAGAATGAAAAAGGAACCACTCTAATGTATTACTGATCTTTAATCTTTGTCAAATTCTATAGGAGGTAAGTCATTTTTAGGCTAAAAGAGGAGACAGGCATTACTTCCCAGAGGCTTAATCTTTTTTTTTTTAACTTTAGAACATTTCTATTTCAAGGAAAAAATAAATATATAAATGGACATGCTATAGACAAAATAATAGTTTTATCTTCATAGTGTTATTACTTTTTTAGAATTGTATTAATTTTATCCTTTTTTTTGCAGTAACATTGGCTTATAACATTGTATAAGTTTCAGGTGTACATCGTTGTACTTCTATTTCTGTATAGATAACATCATGTTCACCACCCAAATACTAATTACAATCCATCACCATACACATGTGCCTAATCATCCCTTTCACCCTCCTCCCTCCCCGCTTCTCCTCTGGTAACCACTAATCCAGATCAATTCAAGATCCTCTTGTTTCTATCTCTCAGTTGGAAACTTAGTTCCCCTACCTCTTAAAGGCAGCTTCAAAATTTTATTTAAAAAGAATTAGGGGAACAGGTATTTATATACCAATTTCATAGCAGCATTACTCATAATAGCCAAGAGGTGGAAATAACTCAAATGTTCACTGATTGGTGAATGGACAAACAAATGTGGTATACACACACAATGAAATATTATTCAGCCTTAAAAAAGGAATGAAATTCTGATACATACTACAACATGGGTGAACCTTGAAGAAATTATGCTAAGTGAAATAAGCCAGACACAAAAAAGACAAATGTTATATGATTCCACTTATATAAGATACCTAGAATAGTCAAACTCATAGAGACAGAAAGTAGAATGTGGTTGTCAGGGGTTGGGGGGAGGGAGGAACGGGTAGTTATTGCTTAATGGATATGCAGTTTCAGTATGGGAAGATGAAAAAGTTCTGGAGATGGATGGTGGTGACAGTTGCAAAACAATGTGAATATATTTAATGCCACTGAAGTGTACACTTAAAAATGGTTACAATGGTCAATTTTATGTTATGTATATTTTACCACAATATATAAAAAAAGAAGAATGAGGGAGATGTGCTGTGAGATGCAAATGAAAGATTTCAGGAGAGAAAAGCAATGGGAATACAAAAAAGTGACACCAAAAAGATGAGATAAAATTCTGTGAGGCAGGCATACATTCTCTGCAACGACAGTAAACGTAACCCAGAGCAAAACAGAACTGCTGGCATTCCT
This sequence comes from Tapirus indicus, assembly GCA_031878705.1. Lineage (NCBI taxonomy): Eukaryota > Metazoa > Chordata > Mammalia > Perissodactyla > Tapiridae > Tapirus > Tapirus indicus. The sequence continues at coordinate 149,001,313 of CM062918.1, read as the reverse complement.
GAAGTAGCAGCATATCTGTCCATCCCAAAGGCCTCAGACCATGATGGCTGTAAGCACGACTCAGAGATTACCTGGCTGGTTGCTCAACAGGCTCGCAGCGTGCATCCTCTCGGAGTCTTGCTCCGGTACAAATGACTCATTCACTCTCCTGAGTCCACTTAGCGGGTCAAAATTTATGGTTGCTATGGACACTCTGATTAATGTGCATTCCCAGCTGGCTCTGAGTGTGGCAATTCATGATCTTTCACAATTTTATGCTGCAAGAAAAGATGGATCTTTTCTTCCCCTCAGAAAAGTTGTCAGTGAGGAAAATCAGTATTTCATCTGGATTTCTTTCAAGCTGGGCTTTGCGGCCACAATTCAGGACCTCATGTAATTAGGTAAAAGTGGCATTCATCCAGTCTTGGTCACGTGCTCAAGCTCCCTAGGCTAATTTATGTTCTTTTTCTAGCACTGCAAGGTTCCCATGTCAGCATCCCGACTTCACAGCCTGGGGGTCTGACAGCTCCGTGTAAATGCGTGTGAAAAATACACCACAAAACACAAGTTATTTCAGAAAACGGCAAGATGTTCGAATGGCAATGACTCTGAAAATACCACTTCTTCTGTGGCACTAGTTGCAAAAGTATTTGTTTGTCAGAGAACAAACAATAAATCACAAGATGTGAACTTATCCCCAAAGACGAAGACAGGGAAGGAAATTAATGGCCACATTTAGAAATGGTTTACTTAAGAGCAGGCACACAAGTATTTCTGAGCTGCATAGCCCAACAAGCAATAGTCAAGATGAATTTACCAGCCCCAGGGCATTTTTAGGGTCATTGTTAGGTTCTAACAATGTCAAAGTATTAATCAATTGTATGTGTGTAAGAGTGTATGTGTGCAAATGACAGGGAAAGAGGAAAACAGAGAGATGTTCTGGCACGTGTGGACGGGTCTCAGCCTAGGCTTGAGATGAGTTACCAGCTGCTCTTCTAAGAAATGAAATGCTTGCAAATCTCTCTAATTACCCATTAATAGATTGACTTTTGTGAGTTAAACCATTGTGTTCTTTCCTAGTTAAATAACAACACTGTAGAAATAAATACATAAATAATGTTTCTCCTTCTGCTGAATTATCATATTGAGGTTAGGAAAGAAACTGAGTCTTAGCCTACAAAGCTTTACCTATTCAGTTCAGATACTAAGCCAATTAAATATTTTTAAGGATTAAAGGAATCCCTAAGAAAGTTATTATAAGGCATCAAACAGAAATTTAGAGCTCAGAGAGAAAACTATCATGTATGCAATAAAGCTGAAAGAAGTTTTAGCAACAAAAAAATACATTGGAGCACCAAGGAAAGAATTCAAAGGCTTTTTTTTCATGAAACAATTAGAATTGGCCAAATAGATTTATGTACTAAGGCTCATCATAGTATTTTGTACAATTGCAAAATCACTAGAAACAATCTGAATTTCTAAAACTAGGGCATTTGTTAAATAAAATAAAGCCATTATATGGCCACTAAAATCTATATTTTGAAAAATATTTACTGATATGAAAAATATGAATAACATCATTACATTTAAAAAGTGGTTTATAAAGAGCAAATATGGTATGATACAACTTTATTGACAGATTTATTAAGATATAATTCACACATTTAAAGTGTACCATTCAATGGTTTTTAGTACATTCACAGTTGATCAACCATTACCTCAGTCAATTTAGAGCATTTTCATCACCTCAAAAAGAAATCTCACATCCTTTAGCAGTCACTTGGTATGATACAATTTTCATTAAAAGTATATGGTTGTGGTATATTCATATAATGGAATATTATTTGGCAATAAAATAAAGTGCTGACACAGGCTACAACATGGATGAACCCTGAAAACATTATGCTCAGTGAATGAAGCCAGTCACAAAAGACCACATATTGTATAATTCTATTTATATAAAATTTTATATATTTTATATAAAATAGGTAAATTTATGAGATAGGAAGTAGATTAGTGGTTGCCTAGTCCTGGGGGATGGGGTGGTGGTTATAAGTAAATGGGAAGTGTTTGCTAATTGGGGTTTCTTCTTAGAGTCATGAAAATTTTCTAAAATTGACTGTGGTGACTGCTGCATAATCCTGTGAATATACTAAAAATGATTGAACTGTACACCTTAATAGATGAATTGTATGGTATGAGAATTAGACCTTAATAAGCTGCTTTTAAAAGTACATAGATATATGTGTAGAAAAAATTAGGAAAAATACTAAAAAGGTTATCTTTGTGTAGAGGACTTATAGATGATTTGTTCTTCTAGTTTATTTTCTAATTTGTCTACAGTGACCATATATTAATTGCACAATAAACAATTATTTTTAAAAAGCACTGATTGGCTATTTGATGATTTTTAAGGAATTACTGGGGTTTTTGTGTGTGTGTGTGGTATGATCATCGTATTATGGCTGTGTTGTATAAAAAAAAAAGAAAAGAATCTTCACCCCCTAGAGACACCTGCACAGAGATGAAGTGATATGATCTCAGAGGGATGATGGAAGGGGTCAAGGTGGGACAATTTTGTCCAAGAAATGAAAATTGTTAAAGCTGGGTAATTATTTGCACTGAAGTTCATTATATTTTTCTGTAACCTTTTGTAGATGTTCGAAACTTTCTATAATAAAAAAGTCAAAAAGAAGTTTGGTTATGAACAGAATGGACAGCACAGTTCCACTGTGGCTTTTAAAAAAGTTGTGTGTGCACATGAATACAAAAAGAGCAGAAGGGAATGCAACAAAGTGTGTACGCACCCTTGATTCCCTTTGGGTTGTGGCACTACGCGTGACGGTATTTTCTTCTATGTGCTTTTGTGTATTTTTCAAGCATTCTACAATGACTATAGGTTGGTTTTGTGACTATAGGTAAAAAAAATCCCCTCCCCCAAAGTTTCCATTGTCCAAGTAGTCACCTCAATAACAACACATAATGCAAAATGATGTGCAAACATTTCTTCTGGGCTCACAGCCCTGAGGCAGCTGGGAAAGACCATGAATTGCTTGAGCAGCTCTTCTAGGGCAAGTCCCTTGGACTTATGCCCGAGGCCATCTCAGAGCCACGGCACATGGATATTCTAGAAGCTGCCCAGACTGTGTGGGCACAATATGGAGCATTCACAAAACCATTCACAAAGTGGATAGTTTTAAAAAAACAAAAACAACCCTGGGGTGAGAAACTGAGTTACTACCAAGTGTGTCACTTCAGATTTAGATTGCATTTGAGTTCACCAGGTTTTCATCCAGATATTTTTAAAAAGAAATTGGCAGTGAATTGGGGGATGAATAGTGCACATTAAAAAAAAAAAGAGAATTCTAAGACCAATTCCCTTTACTACATATATTTGTAAGCTTCCAAAGAATGTGGTATTTAGGGGCATAAAAATGGCACAACAACTCCTCACCATAAAAAAAAACAACTTTCCCCAACAGTCCAAAAATAGGCAAGCAAAAAGTAGTAGGTGCTCCAGAGACTTGTGTAAACTTTTAGAAAAGATGAAAAGGGAAGATTTTTCTACACAATATAACTGTCATGTGAAATTACCTTAATGGGGAAAATCAAATTCAATTATGGCGACTCTAGAAGATGACATGGATAAAAACAATCCATCTCCATGAGATTCTCTCTCCCTCCGAATTTCTAAATTTTTGTGCTTCTATCACATACTAACAACTTAGATTGCATTTATTTGTAACTATCTTATCTCCCCTACTAGATTTTAAGCCTCCTGAATGCAAAAATCAAGTCTTTGAATGCCCAGAAAGTTTTGAACGTTGTAGGCAATTAATCAATGGTTCAAATCATCAACAGTTTGTAATATCAAGGACAGGATATAATGTTGAATGATACAGTATACATTCTCAAAGAATTTATTGAAAATCCAAGAAAAATACAGATACATCACGGTCATATTGGTAAGAGAAAAGGCTAGCCTAGAGATAAATCAATAATAGCCAGGAATTCCCCCTTTTTAAGAGATTAGAGGTTGGAAGAAAAGAGTTTTATATAGTGTCACTACATTTTCTTGAAAAACTTCCTATTCTGCAAAACTGTGCACTAAAAATAACAGGATTTACAGGGAAAAGTGCTCAACACCTATGAAACTTTGTAACCAGAGCACTAACAAAAACATTAACAATACTACTTAAATTCCTAGCACAGTTAAATATCTCCTGCTGTGTGCACCCTGCATCCTCAGCAGCCTTAAAGCCCAGGGCTCCTGATTCTTTGAGATGTAGGTCCTGGGGGTTATTCATTTCCAACAGAAACTATTTTCATAAAAAATAACCGAAGGATTATTAATCCATCATTTTTCATTAGTCCATCGTTTTAATCCAGGGAGGAATGTCTCTGCAGCTTCTTCATTTGCATTTGGAGCATTTCATGGAAGGCACTGCTTGTGTGAAAGAAAGACATTTCTGTAGATTTTCCACTTTTCCTCATATTTTGCTAAGCTTGATTCTTTAATTATGAGAAAGCTTGTCTTTGTTACAGAATACTAACGTGCTGGGAAAAATCATGCTGGAATCAACACAACTTCGGGGTTATACTAACATCATTTCTGAATGCATGTGAGGTAATTATGTCAACAAAACACAAGTTTAGCAGAACAAACAGACTGGTAAGTGGCTAACCAGGTACTGGTATACGTGACCTGAGTTTGTAGAAGGTGCACTTGTAATGATGACAGCTAGCAACAGTCATTGAGGCTTACTGAGTGGCTGGCATGATGCTACACACTTTATATGGACTATCTTATTTACTCTTCACACAGACTCTATGAAGTAGATAAAGAAACAGATATTTAATAAGATTAAGTATTAATTTCTGGCCAAGGTTACAAAGCTGTTAAGTGGTGAATCTAGGATTTGAACCTAGATCTTTCTGATCCTATGGCTTCAGCATTTAATAACCACAATGAAGTAATATTTCTGTCCAATGAAAGTGTGATTTTACAATAGGAACTGCAATGTAGCCCAATGCGCTTTATCCAACTGGTTCACGTAAACAGAAACGTTGATAGGATGTATGTACCTAGAAAACCACTAAGCATTGTAGATTGCTTGTTATTTTTCCAGATTAAAGCTTTCTGGCTAGGATGTGAGGGAAATCTTTGGACATGGCCAAAGGAGAATTCCAGAAGTGTGACACCTCCTTTTCAGTTCTCTCCAGCTGGGTCAGAGGCCCGCTGTGATGACTCAGGCTACGCAAGGGCCATGGAATGGACACACAGGCGCACATCTGAATTCCACACACGACCTCTGACTGCACGGGGTGGGGGTGGAGGGAATTATGCCGGGGATTCATACCCAATGAGAGCCAGGATTTCAGGCATGGATGCCAACAAAAGAATTTTGGTGGAATTCCGACTCTTTATTTCATCTGAATTCTATTTAACAACTATGAATTACGTACTCACTATGCGCCTGGGATTAACCATGCCAAGCGTTGGGGCTACAAAATGTAATAATCCATCAAGACCTCACAGGCCCGTGGAGCTAACTGTAGGCATGTCATTGAACATACTCTTTGCCAGGCACTTGTCACTTTACATGAATTAACTCATTTAATTCCCACAACCCTATGATATATGGTCTAAGAGTCTCCCTATTTTATAGCTGATGAAACTGAAGTGCAGAGAGGTTAGGAAACTTGCTAAGGTCACACAGCTGGTGAGCAATTTGGACCTAGGCTGTTTTTGAGTCCAGAGCCTACATTCTTAACCTCTTCCCTGAACTCTCTCTCTAGTAGAGGGAGACAGAGGAGTTAAAAAAAAATTGTCATGTGAGGCAATAAGAAAAATTATAGACAAATGCACACAGTGAAACATGAGTAGAGGAGAAAGTGATGAATTCTGCTTGGGGTGGTGGGGAGGCTGGTGCTCTGGGAGGAGGGCCAATCCAGCAAAGCCTTCCTAGCTGATGTCAAATGGCCATCAGGGACAGCAGATGAAGCAGCACGGACAAAGGCGTGGAGGTGGGAAACGGCCGGCATGCTTGCGGTTTGCTATTGTTGAAATGGAAAGTAAACAGGGTAGCGGGGGCAGGTGATGAGGGCACAGAAGCAAAAAGTGACCAGACAGGAAGAATTCAGTTCTATGAATTGGCCATACCAAGGAGTTTGTTTTCAGGTGGGAAATACTGAAATAAGTTTTAAACAGGGTGTGTGTGTGCGTGTGATATAACCCAATTTGTCCTTTCCAATCTCACTGCGGTGTGAAAGATGGAATGATGCAGGGGTGGGGGAGAGGACAAAACCCAGCGGTAGGGGCTCCACTGAGGAGACGGGGACAACAGCCCCAGTGAGAAACCAAGGCACTTGCAATGCGAATGGAGAAGGAGGGATGAGTAGAGAGATTTTTTCTTCCTGAGGACGATTCACCCTGAGCTAACATCCGTGCCATTTGTACATGGGTCACTGCCACAGTATGGCTGATGAGTGCTGTAGGTCCACGCTTGGGATCTACACCCGTGAACCCAGCAGCAAAGTGGAATGAGCCAAACTTAACCACTACACCATGGGGCTGGCCCCCAGCAGAGAGATTTTTGGGGTCAATAGGACTTGTTGATTCAGGTGGGGGCTGGGGAGGTGGGAGGAGGAGGTTTCTCCATTAGAATAAAGCTTGATTCTTAGAAAGTCCTCACTATGTGATTCAGGTCAGCTCTAGACCCTTGCCAGGGAACTTGGACTTGGAGGGGCACTGCATTTTCAGATGTATGGAACTCGACCGTGGTTAATACCTAATTCCTGGTCTCATTATTCTCACCTTCCTTCCTGTAGTGTCAGAAGGTCCCCCTGAAGAAATCAGCAATGCTTTACTCTGCTGATGATTATCGGTTTCACAATATGTCATACACAGCCACAGAGCCACTCTGCCTATTAGCTGGGGGTGCCCATTGATGGATAATTACCACCTGGTGTTCCTGTACTGTAATAATGATCATTTATCTTATTTTACCTTATTTCTTGAAGTAACATTCAAAGATGGATAAATTACCCCATTCCTAAGATGGGTGGAGAAAACCAAGAACCAAATGCAAAAAGAAGACACACTTCTATGCTTAGAACTTCCGCCTCTCCCTTAGCCAGTCAGCACCTGCCTTTCTGCTTCACTCCAGCCACTGAGCGGAAGCTCTCGAGCTCTGGGGAGCCTGAGGATGACCAGCAGCAGAGACCACTCGGCTAAGGGTGCGGCCGCAGCTGGGAGGGTGACTCACGCTGGAGCCAGAAAGAAAACAAATGGTCTCAGGAATTTGGTGGTAATGGGGTAACGGTGGGGGTGAGATGTGGAGAGGGGCCACTGCTTTTTCCAGGAAATTGGTTAGTGAAACAATGCTGGTGGGAAAAGATTGAAAAAAAAAAAAGTCCACTTACTGATACAAGAAATCAGATCATTAAATCTTTCCTTAGGAAAGAGGGGGTTTTCCAGCCCACGGAAATAGAGCTTCAGAACACCAGCAACTGAGTTAATATCATGGTTACTCTGGTCATCAGCCAAAGGGTTTTCACCTAAAAAAAAAAGTTAGTTACAGGCATAGTGCTTCTCTTTTTTCCTCTGAACAAAAATATGTTTGTATTCACACACACATTTCTATATATACATGTATCTTTTAATTACACTTTATGCAAGATTATATGGTACTAAAATTAAAATAATTGGTTTAGATATCCCACCCCATGATTAAACTAAAAATAGTTGGCTAAAATAAAGCTTTTTTTATCTTATGCTACCAAATAATCCCTTACAAGTTACCCAAATCTTAAAATAAAATATTGTGGGATTTATAATTTTCCCTAACTTTCTTTTTTAAAGCTAAAATCTGTAATCTTAGTTTGACATGAATTCAAATACTATATTCTGTGGTTCTTATCCTACTGGGAAAAAAGCCACAACATAGGTCTGTCTGGCTATGCTATATGGATCAGCAAAACTTATCAGAAATATTATAGGATTTACCTAACTGTGAATACCTACAATTAAATAAATAAGAGTTTCCCAAAATGACATGTTGCTGTTCACAGCACATTTGAAAGCTGCCTCCAGCAATGGGAGATTTTAAAATCAGATGGAGGAATCTGAAAATGTATCTTTAACAGTACCAAGGAATTTACATAAAAAGTGGAAATTTAAAAAATATATCATAAATATGAAATTATATCATTCTTTATGGCAAGCAGTTTTAAAATACCAGGTAACTGGCCTGGCTATTCCACCTCCCTGAGAGTTAAATTGAGATAAAAATCCTTAAGAAGTTCAACATAATGTGCGGTCTTAAATCAAACTCCATTTGTTACTGACAGGTCTACTCTTCTCTTCTAAAGGTCACAAAAATTGTACGTTGCATGTTAACTTCATTTTTTTTGCCTCTTGGGGCAGTTTAGTTTCAGAGACCTGTGGTTCCTTTTTCTCTGCTTCTAGGGTGGGAAATCGATGAACATGAATTCACCAAAATATTTTTTTTTGTCCACTGTGAGAAAGCCTCACCCAAAGAGATCACAAACAAATAACCAATACCAGGGGAATTTCCAAGGAAAATAATAAAGCATTTGCCTGTGGTGGCTGGCACAGGAACCTGAGGCTTGACTACATTTCAGCTCCTCCTGCATATGGTCACAGAGGCTTGGAACACTTAGCTGCTGAGAGGGGCAGCAGGCCAGTCTGCTCCACACCTTGTATCAGCCAGAGAATTTGGAAGAGGAAAAACAATCTGGCTACATTTACCTCTTTAACTAAGGTTTCCAACTTTCAAGGGCTCTGTGCCAAGTCTGGGCAGGGGAAATGGGACGGAGGGAGACAGAAGGTGGCCCTGTCTCCATGCCACGACGCCCCTTCCCCTGCACTCTTGGCTCGACTTCCAAGCACTTCTTTCCAGGGAAGGAAGGTGTAGATGTACTCAGAAGCAGACACAATACAAAGCACTATAACTGGAGAGCATTAATAACCAAGAGCCATCACTAAGGAGTTAGGTATTTTCATGGATTATACGTATCTCACACCAATCCTGGAATTTTGCAGATGAGGACAATGAGGCCAAAATAAGAGATGAGTAACTTGGCCCAAATCACACAATTAGTAAATGAAAGAGTCTGATTTGATTCTAGGTCTGCCTGACACTAAAGTATATGGTTTTGCTAATCATAATGTGCTAATTGACAGTTTAGGAGGACTTAATTGACAGCAAGTTGTGAACAAGAGTAAGACACAGACTAAGGCCACAGGGAAGGAGTCTGCGGATGGTCATAAGAGGAAGGAAAGAGGTCCTGACAAAGGAAGTGCGCGTGAAGCTGGGAGGCGTTATCTTAAACACCTGCTGTCCAGGCCCAGGGCTGTTCTTGCCACTCCTCTAGAACCCTCACGGGCCGCCTTTGACGCATGTGCTGAGGATTATCGACCCCAGTCCTAAACCAGGATACAAAGCTCCTATGCTTTTCTATACTTGATAAGGTGTTGGCCTTATGATTTTGGCTTCATTTCTCAGCTATTCTAAATAGATTCCTACCTCAACATCCAAAATGAAGTAAATGCAAAGAGAAAGGTTGTGAAGATATACAGAATGAATATGCCACTTCACTCCCCTGAAAATGACATTTTACTATGATTTGTTTATAGGTATAGACATGCACTTACCTCTCTCAAATGAATTTTTAATATCATTGACTTCCACCTGGGAACCAGACACTCTGAAAATCCCCTGATGCTGAAGCCCTAAAGAGAACAGAGGAAAAGAGGATGAAAGATCCCATCACATCCTCTAGTCCCCCTTCTCCCAATAATTAAATGTTAAATGGGGAAGCCACATTTACTGAAATACTCCTAGTGATTGCTTTTTTAAATGAGAATTCTGTAGTTTATGGCTTACCATAGAGATTGATGAACCGAATACAGCTTTCCACAATGAGGGGGATGATCTGTCCTGAGTCCTGGGTAAAGAGATGGAAACCAGTTAACCGCAAAGGAGAGGCATAAATCACACATAATAATAAAGTTCACAGTTGAACCCTAATTAAAGAGTGATTTTTACTCTTTTAGATAACTATTTCCAAATACACCACAAGGGCCAAAAATAAAATCATACTTAACCAAAGGTATATTTCAGTTCTGGAGCAAACCAAATTAAATACATTTCAGACAATCCTGTTTCAACTCACTCTGCTGGGCCTGGAGATATCAAAGCGAATTAATCTTATACTTAGGCTCACACACCAACATGAATACATGAATCACTCATTTTTTAAAGGTTATTTATACAAGTAATTAATCTAATGGATCTAAAAAGAACTCTGTGTATTCTAAGCGTATCATCTTAGGACTGACTGGCTGTACTAGTCACCAAAACAACCTTCCAGCCAGCTCAGGGTCCTCTCTGTGACATCTCTGATGTAGATGGTCACAATGATAAACAGGCTGACATGTTTCGAGATTCATGATATGAGAATTGCTTTATAGATGCTTATAATGTGTCATGCATTTACTTAGTTTGCATCAGAACTTACTCATCCTTACAGATTTTTCATTGCTATTTCTTTCATGTTTTAACGGTTAAGAATAAAATTGCACAAATGCACATCCCATAAGATCCTGTTTTCTTAGGAAGGAACATGTTTGGCCTTCTTTCCCACATCTTGTAATATAGTCAGTGCACTCTACTGAACAAATGTGAATTCTGGAAATGTTTTAAAACATGTGTAGGATGACAAATGAGATGAAGGAGCTGCTGAGGTCACAGTTAAATATGTATCAGTGCCACGCACTCCATGTAGTTAAAGAAGGTTACCGACTATGGAGTTATTTTTCATGGGCTTTTAAGACTGCTCTTTCAGGAATTAGATCTTTAAAGGAAACATGGAGGTTCAAAATGATTAGCTGACATCAGGTACTAATTCATGAAGAACTTTATTTTGAAGCACAAGAAGAATTTGGTTGTCTTAACATGTTAGAATAGTTCAGAATCCACTCACCCTCCAATTAAGCAACAGGGGAAAGACTGTGGCTAATGCAGTTCAGCAATTTAAATTATTTACTATTCCTAGAATGGGTAATAAACTTCTTGAGGAATAGTTTTATTTTAGGTTTTACAACAATCTAATCAGTGTATATACCAGTTAATGGCTCAATTACTTCTGGAGTCTGTATTAAGTTTCTCTGATTAGTTAATTTGTTTTAGGTGCATAAGCTTTATTAATTTCTTAGAGAAAATCCTTAAGAATAAAAACTCTTTTTAGTGTAGACTAGCTGGCTTAAGAATAGCAATGTAATTATATCAAAATTTACTTAATATGTGAGGGGATTTTTCTTTAATACACATGTGGGTCTTAGGGGAAGTAACCTTTATATGAACAATTCATGTAACACTGTAACCTAAAAGAGCAACAAATATTTAAATGTAAGTGATAAAAGAATATTAGTTTGCACCTCCGCTGAACTTAGTATTAAAACAAAAAGAAAAACAAAGAATAAAAGGTCATTAAAAAGAAAATGTTTGCACTAAGAAAGTTCTAAATAAAAATGTCTTAGGTTTTCATATTATTTAAAAAATATTTTCGTCTCTACATTTACTCAGGCAATTGCTAACCTTTTAGCCATTATCGGTATTTCATTCAGATATAATGAATTTTGGAGTCAAAAAGTAGTGAGTGTGTGTGTTTTAATTTAATTTCATGGATGCCAGATGCTTTGGTAGGAAACACTTTACAAGTGAAACAACGGGCTGTGCTCCACCTACCCTTCAAACAAATCCCTTTGTGTCTTGGTTTCCCCGTGGGAAAAAGAGGAAAAATGGTTTTGTTCTTGCTGTCTTACAGTGATATTGTGGGGACCTCAACTGATTGGGACTTTTCACAAGTGTAGAGGGATATCTGTATCTGCTGTTTTACTTCTATTACCAAAGATTCTTTAATGTGCCATTTGGGATGCTGAAGAGCCCACATAAGTGAATTTTCCGTGATAACTGGTTTACTCATTCTTTGGTACCTAAATTTGGTTTCCTTTATCTGTTCTTAATGATGAATCTTTTAAAAATATAATATGTGCTTTCCTATCATCTTAAGCAGTCATTGTTGTACTGCGTTATCAAATATCATGGAACCAGACATCTGCTTCTTTGAGTTTTCTATATTCTTTTTCTGCCGGGCCATAGGCTGTACAACTCAGTGCTTTCATTTTATTGTTCCCTTCTGTCCATCTAATTTGTCCCTGCTTATAAGCCCTGGGTTGGAAAAGTAGATAATCAGATTTGACAATAATTTTATATTAAATTAGAGCCAATAAGGCTCTTCTGGGTTTAGGCTTATGGCAGTGGATTTGTGATTGCTATTTAGGTTGTTCAGTGGCTTTTCACTTAATTCCAGAGTTAGGGCTCAATTTTAAGGCTTCCAGAGGTTTTTAGTCTCTCTCTCTCTATATGTATGTATGTACGTATGTATCTACCTGTCAATCTGTCCATATGCATGCCACACGCACACACATTTTTTTTAACCATTAGTGCACATATTCAACAAAAGATCTGTCTTTTAAGAAAGTAAGACATCTGTAACATATTATTAAAGGAGGTTATCAATGATGTGGTTTCCTACATAAATTTAGTCTTCAGAAACACTGCAGCTCATGCCATAAAAAAGCTGTGAAAGTTCTTCTCTTTTTCATATAATTTACATGAGGGTCCACAATCTAGTATTAACCGTGTGTTTGGTATTTAATATTGACTTTCCTTAATAAAAGCCAATGACTCAAATTTGGTAATTCACCAAATACATAATGTAAAAACTAAGAGTTTATCCAGTTTTACTAGAGAAGACTATTCCTCTTAAAAATCAGTGTTTGGTTTCTATAATTCCTTTCTAAGTAAAACCTATTTATAAATTTGTCTGATTTCCAACTGCAAACATTTTTCTTTTAAAGACCTTAACAAATCTAGGGCCAAGCATGACTGTGATTTGAAAATGATACCAAGAGCGAAAGAGGCTGTGCCCTCACCTCCCTCTAGCACTATACCTGATGTCTCGCGTGCGAGTTCCTTCGTCCTCGGCTAGAAGCATTATCAGAAATACAGGATGAAAAAGAAGACAGAGTAAACACAGCAGAGATTCAAGATACAGACCACAGGGTCTTACAATTTATCCAATATAATGAATTCCTCAAGTCATGGGAAATCAAAACTCTTGCTGTGCTTCAGAGCTACCCTAATTGTGGACTTTAAAAATATATTTTGTGTCATCTCATTTGCACGATTAAAAACAAAACATTTTATAGGGTAGCTCTTTTCCTTTTTGCACAAATTATGGTGTTTTTTTTCTCTAAAATAAAGAAAGAGGGCTTTCTCTTTTGCCAGCATAATAATACCCATGTTTATTCCCTCTTCTGAAGGCACTCAAACCAAATATTCTTTCCTCTCTGACTTCAGGAAATATTATATTGATTTTCTGGGAAAGCAAAGAGCCCCAGGACAGACTTGGACATAATGACCTGCCTCCTTTTACAAGAGGCTGAGACCATTATAGTAAGAAGCGTGGAGATCAGCCACCCAGATGGCTGGTGCCAGTACCTTGACGAATGTTTCCAAATCCCCATTAAACAACTTAGTATTATACTGTGAGCGGGGTCTGGACTTCCTGTGTTTCTGGGGCTTAGGGGGAACATTTGGAGGCCTAAGGGAAGGGAATATAATTACTGAGCATGGCAGAAATCAAACAATAAATGAAACACCCATAGGTCACATCAAAGTTACAAAACACAGGAATTCTTATGTTCCTTCCCCATCCCCACCCATGAGGAAAACAGTCCTTCCCCTTTCCCATTTATTTACTTTTACTTATGTATCAGAAACCATACAAGCTATTCATTCAGACTACTCTTTCCCTGTATGTTGTAGTCGACAATGGTTTGTTAGTTTGTTTAAAAATAGAAAGCATCACCAACTGGAACTGCGAGCTATTTGGCCAAGTGGTATAAACCCAATTTGTGTTGTTTGGCTTACAGATCACACAGAAGACACAACGGATCATAAAAATGAGGGCTCTGATAGATCCCAATGTGAGGAATTAAATATAATACTTTTAGTTACAACATAATTCTTCAATGCAAAAACATCACATTTGTTCAATATCCCTCAAGTATTAATGGGATTTTATTTTACATAAAATTAACTATTAATGGGTCACAAGTGAAAAAATAGAGTTTGATTTCAATGCTATTTCTGGGGGCGGGGGGGGGTACAGGCTCACATGAATTGTTATTTCTTTAAAACAAACTATCTCATCACCTAAATATTTGTAGAGCATTAGGATGCACCCATCTATTCTGTTCTGAACTCTTCATCTCCGGTCTGTTTGCTTTGATGGCTAAGCCAGTCTCTCTGACATATGCACATCCAGTGCACTATGCACTATATTTAGAAACCCTGCATCATCTTGCTCTGTAACTGGAGACAGGGAACCTCTTCTGTCCTCTCGCCTTAGAGCAAAGAGGGCCAGGATTACCTACCCAGCTTCTACAGCCGTGTAGAACAGAACACATGGAAGAAGAATCCAAGACCTCTCTCTGGACACTCCAACTTTAACTCCTTCTAAATCGGAAGGCTTATATGAGGATGTACCTCACACTTGGAAATTAGGTAAAGCCCTTTGTTAAGCTGCAAACTCTCTAGGAAGAATTACCTTTTTAGTTCATTAAAGTTCGGAAAAGCCAGTTTAGAAACAAAATCCCAAGAATTTATGTGGAAGCCTGACTAACTTCATAAGATATTACTGCAGCAATCAAGAGAAGTAGGGGAACAAATCTGCTGCCTTCCCGTAGCCCAATTCTGACTCTCCCAGCAGGTGGGCCCATATGACTAATAGGGAGTACAGCAGCACCTGAAGCCCCACGGTGCTCGAGAGGCTAAAACAAGCCTTTGCGAGTGTCTAGAAGCAAATATAGAAAGTTCTGCCAAGCAGCCTGTCATAATCTGCCACTGCTGAAATTTTTGGAATCTCTTTTATACACTGAATTCCGTGCCATTCACAGAGGAAAATATCTGGTATGTATAAAAAAAAGCAAAACAATGGCCCACTAGGGAATTTAACTGAATGTGCTTAATTTCACCTACTCTTTTTTATTATTTTAGAAGTGTTCTAAAATGTAGACTTTATTTTTATTCAGGAATGGTGAGGTCAACAGATCAGAAGATAGTTGTCATTGAAAACACAGTTTGTTACTCACAGTTCCCAAATGGAAGGGGCAGGCCACTCCATGGGGGGCCATACGGGGAGGCGCCACGGTAGGTCAGGAGGCAGAGGGAGTGAGGGGAAACGTGGGCAAGAGCCTTTGTTGTGGTTCCCGTGGGAAGCAACAGGCAAGGCAGGGTAAGCAGGTTTAGGATGGGCTAGTTTGAGTAATTCTGGTGGGCTCTGGAGTTGTCCCTTGCTGTCTGGTACCGGGCCTTTGGGTGATTCTAGAAGGGGAATAGTGGCCACAAGTGTGAGAGCCCGACAAAGGAGGCGGTGGAGGGTACGGGCTCTGGGTTGCTTGGTTTGTATACAAAAGGGACACCAGCAAGCAAGTCCTTTCCTATCTCCAGGAATTGGCTAACCCTCAGAGGGGCACTCCCTCCAGGGTCAGCAAGGCCCCAAGATATCAAAGCATCAAATATAGAAACTAGAAAACATGGTTATTACAACAGGGTCCAACACGGCCTCACATGTGACGCTATCTGGAGAAGCTGACAAAGCTAAAGGATAAGAACACAGGCTCATTTTGTTTGGTCACTAATTCGTGGGACAAGCACATCTTGCAGCGGGAGCCAGAGCCTGCGGTGGCACTGTTCCTGCACGACTGACAGATGCAGAAGAACTGGCTGGGACTAATGGAGGGACGTCTTTTTGAGCCTTCTACCAAAGCCCTGAAAATTGCCTCTCCCGACGGTTCTAAAGTAGGAGGCGAATGTGAACATACTCAAGTTGTGAGAGGGACTTGAGATTAAACCAACTGCCCGAGTGCTTATCAAAGTCATTTCCACGGCAGAGGTGGCTCATCTGGCAGCCTGGTGCGTGGACGGTTCTGGCTCCGCTTTGCACACATCAGGTGAACAGAGCCAGGGGCACTCAACGTCGTTCTGGTTGTGAGCCCACCACACAACTTCCTGATAATCTGGCTTCTTACAGAGGATGCCCATGTGGACGAGAGGAAGTGCCAATCAGACCGATGGGAATATCCAGTCTGTTTGAAAATTACAGCTCTCACTGCAAATTAATATATTTGCACTCCTTCCTTTTTTAAAGAATCTTTTTTTGAAGTGCCTTACATTAATTATAATTTAGAAACAACAGGCAAAATAGTTGATAGCGCAAAGAGACACTATATATGAAAAAAGCTTCATAAGCTGCATATTACTATGCAGAAGTAACACACCTCTTTGTCACTGACATAGGGAAGGAAAAGCTCAGTATTTCTGTAAAGTTTAGATAAAGTCGGTAGCTGTATCTTTCTAATTGGGTCACCAAGAAGTAAGAGGGACTTCCTTTTGAATAAATTGCCCAGCAGGAACATTATAGAACCTTGAAAATCAACTTGTCAATTATTTAACAGATATGTCACTGTTCTAAATGCCTCTTCCCTCAAAGAGAACTCAACTTCAAAAGTGCAAAGTCTTGCTGTGTCAACTAGGATAATTTCTGGCTGTTGCACAAATGTTGACATAAAAAAATAAAAGCTGCCACAAACTTTCCCCAGCCCAAATCAGAATCGACCTCCAAAAAGGCTTTTCTTTACTCAGGAGTAGCTTCAAAATCCTTCCAAGAATGAAAAAAAAAAAAAGGGCAGTATGGTTGTAGGTGTTAAAAGTTAAATTTTTCACGTGAACCAAACAGGAGTAGAGAGCTAAAACCCTAAGAGCATTCAATATAGCTCTAATTTTTACATGACATAAGGGAGCGAGGAGCAGTTAGTAACTAATCATATTTCCTATTTGCTAACCCAGTAGATGTGCACATAACATTGCTTGTTAATTACATTATCGAATCAAAAGTCTTGTCAGACTATTTCTAGAAACTTAATTGTTTTGGATTAGATAAACCAAACCCATTCAATTTAGGTCTTTTTTTTTTTTTTTTTTTACTGAATCTGCTCATTAAAGAGCTTTACAATTCCACTGGGAAATCTTTGGATCTGCCAGAGCAAATCTGGGTTTGTGAGAACCCCAAACACTTCATGTTAGTATGTTTTGTCAAGCCAAAACTATCTTCCATGTTCATTAACAAAATATGTTTATTCGGTTGCTTCTTGTTGAAGAGAAAAGAGAGTGAGACACAAGATGAGTTATGATAAAATATTTTCCTACCTGGTAGTCATATATTCAGCTCTATGACCTGCAGAAAAAAAAATGTAAATAAGTAAATTGAATGGAATCAGTGGAATGTATTTGGTAATCTTTTGTATCATCTGTCCCTTATTTTAAAATATTGAGTTTATAATAATTGACACATTTTACGGTGGAAAGCATGAGGATAGCATATAAAGATAAATAATTCAAAGTAAATATTTCATTAAATCTATACATAAAATTTAATAAATTCGATAGATTGGAGAAACAAGTTTCACTTGGCACTTTGAGGCAGGGAGTTTTATTTATTTATTTTAAACCAGAAATAGCTGCTTCATCTTAACTGTAAGCTTAAGGATGAAATATCAATAAAACACATCCAGGATTCAAATGTTAGTAATCCCTCTGTCTTGTGGGGGAGAAGTAGGGGATCAAATAAAGTTGGGAGAATGCAATTCTCTTTAGATTACATTGGTGTTCTTTCCAATAATATGAAATCAGGGAGAGAAGCTGCATTTTATAATCAGAAATGACATTTGCAGATATTAAAGTACAAGGACATTAAATTATGCTACATTCCACCAACTTGTAAGCTAAGAGCCCTTCACAGAGTTCTCTGTCATTTAAAACTCAAGATTCTCATACATTCGAGCTTCTTGACTTGTTTTAAATAACAGCCCTATATTTTTGTAGTGCTCCTACGACCTGCGCTAATTTCAAGTGTGAATGTGTCTATGGTTGCTTCTGCTCTTTCTTCCATTTAGGGTGGAGCAGTGGGAAGGGGCGCAGAGAATGAACCATTCAACTGGTTAGTTTGCAAAATGATGAAATGGTCCTGAAGGAGCTTGAAAAGATAGCTGGCACAGAAGGGTCATGTTGCGGCACAAACAGGCGAGCCCTGCCCATCACACCATAATGCAGCCATTCAGGCTTGTAGGGCAAGGCCAATATGACAATTGTAAAGAAAGCTGGCTTGCGGTGAATGAACACTCCCAGGCTGCAGAAGAGTCTTTTACTCTATTACTTGCTTTTAAACAACAAGTAACAAAGTATTTGATTAATATCTATTTCCTGAATGGGGCAACAGTTCATATCAGAAAATACCTTTCTCTCAACACAGACCCAGGCCACTATAAGTGTTGGTCTACCTATCATGTAAGTGTAAGTCCCTTCCTTTTGCTGGCCTTCTGCTACTTTGGGGGATACGAAAAAAGAGAAGGTGACACAGAACTCCAGAATAATTTACAGCTATTCACAAGTGGGAGAGAAGATTGACCAGAAAGTGGAGAGAGCAGACGGTGAGCCGACTGTGGCATGTGGCACCTTACAGGATATCCTTCAGCAGGAAGCTGGCTGTTCAGGGTTAAAGCAAAGAGAGAGGATAGGGCTGGAGACTAAGATTTAAGAGTCACTACCATTCAGATTGTGTTGGGGCCATGGGAGCTAGCTGAGATCCCCCAGGGTCAGTCAGCAGAATGAGTAAAGGGTTGAGGGCAGAGAAACTATGTGGCTTGTGCTGTACTGTATTCTATCATATTGTACACTTTATTATAACATAGAAGTATGACATAAAATATATTAGTAACAACAATAAAAACAGCAATCAGGTCTAACGTTTATCAGACACTGTTCTGATCACTTTCTATATAATAACTCACGATTTTCACAACAACCTCATGAAGCAGTTACTATTATTATTCTTATTTTACAGAAGAGACTGAGCATACAGAAGCCAGTGACTTGCCTAAAGTCATGCTGTTAGTAACTGGTGGGTCTGGCATTAGGGTCCAGATGTGCTTTAATTCTAGACCTGAGCTCCCAAGTGATATATTGTAAAAATGTAAGTCTTTTTCCCCCCAGCAAATACTCTGAAAGATCCTAGAAGAAAGGTAGGTATTATGGCATACACTTCTGCCTGCTCCATATGGCTAAAGCCAAATACAAAATACTGAAGATTTAATAAATATAATAAATTGTTCAATAAATTTAATAAATACCTATAAAATTAAATTGAGTAACAGAGGTTAATCATTTAAATGATTCAATAATAAAGATGCTAGCGATAATTCCTTAAAAATGAAATGCTTTATAACTTTGAAATTTTGCTATTTTTGTTAAAATATCCCAACCAAATATTCTGTAGATTTAGAAAAAGATCACATAAAAAATGGCTTAAAATCATTTTGCTCCACCCATCCGTGGTTAATAGTATGAGATAAAAAATTAAAAACCTATAAAAGATACATTTTGATTAATGAACCAAGAACAAGCTTTGCAGGAACTATCATTCACAGTGTAACTGCCACCACCACATCCATTGTTTTCTTCAGCTAATAGTACTGAGTGTGCCTCAACTGATGAATGAGGTTTTACTTTTTAATCAGTATCATCATTAATAGATCAATAACACACAAGCTTAGAAGAATCTACTTCCCAGAGAAATGTGAAAGCTTCCAGTGGTCTGAGGATTAGATTTCAATCCCTTTCTTTGGAAGGCTACTTAATTATTAAAAAGAACACACGACTTCCCCCCGCCCCCAATACAAGCCATTTGGAAGAAAAAAGGACCCACGACCCAGGATTAGCTTGTTCTTGGTACAAACGCCTACTTTGACTACTCTTACAAATTCACTTGAGAATTACGAAGTGAATTATTTTACACACCCAAATGTATTTTGTCTCCACAGAGTAAAAGGGAAAACCAAAATAGAGTTTGGTGGCGATTTGAGCCCTCAAACTAGATGAAATATTTAAAATATCCCCAGCTCAAACTGAATGAGGCACCCTGGATTTGGTCCCTAATGAATGACTGATAAGGACTCCTGGAGTTACTTTCCAGTCCTTTTTCTTCCTTAAGACACCAATGACCGCAGAGCTTTTCTCAAAAAGATAATTATTCACAACCAGCTTCTCTTTTGAAAGTATATTTGTGCTCTTACTTACACACAGACAATGGATTGAGTGAGGACAACCTATTTAATTCCTCTGTCAGGAACCTCATGCCCAGGGCTAGAAACGATATAACACAGAACTCAGCTTCCAATGTTAGAATTTCTGTGTTTAGCAAAAATTGTACTGATATTTACACCCCTTAACTCCAAATGTGGCACACAAAGAAGCCAAAGCGAACATCACAGCTTATTACTAAAAAAGAGAAAGAGAAAATTTCCATGTCTCCGTTTTATGGGTGTATGCTCAATTTAACTTCTCCAATTTAAAATCAAATGACATCACAAAAGGATATAATGGTGTTGCTGAAGGATGAAGATGACGACTTTGGTCTGAACAACTCATGGTGCGGTTCTCTCTATTTCAATGGTTTTCAAAGATTTGGGATTCTGAATTTCGACAGTACCACTTTAAGAGCCAATCTAGTTGCTTTGCAATGTTGCAAATCAAAGGACTTAGTGGGCCACTGGTAGCCTGCCAAGAGCCAGCAGTAAGACAGGCCAAACACATGTCTGTAGTTACAGTGTCAGCTGGGTCCGATCCACTGCTAAACCCCTGGGTCAGGCTCTATTTGTTTTACTATGAAGGCAGTTTTTGCAGCAATGAGTCTAGTATGTTTCAGAGATGTGATTTCTATATAAAAAGTCAGGACTGCCCCCCAGCACAGCATTTAATCCTGTGCTACTAACCTTAATTAGCCAAACCCAGACTTGGATTCCTTCATGAGGCTCACCATTGGATTATCTCACTGGGGGACAGGGCCCCTAACTCTGCTAGTCTCCTTTGGTGTAAGCCTATTAACACGAACATGGCTGGCATGGAAGGCCAGCAGGCTCACAATGGTCGAGCTAAAAGGTGGGGCACGTCCTCCATGCTCGGCTTTTCTCTAGGCAAAGCTGCCAGCCTCAAGCCCAGGCAGTGACCCACAACTGGTGTGCTGCCAAGCCGGCACGTGGGGCAGGGCCAGGGAGCAGAGAGGTCCGCAGCCAGCGGGCAGAGGCTAGTGTGTCGGCTGCCATGGGATGAGAACCATTCAGTTTCCTACGCGGAATAAATCCAGTCCGGTGATAGCCTGGTACACCTGACCACAGCTGTGTCACTAGGACACCAGAACCCACTGAAAGAAATCCCAAGATAAAGAAATGCCTGCTTAGAGTTCACAAGGTACAATACAGCTTTACACGGGTCAGCAGCTAAAGACGGAATCTGGCGTATGGATTCAGCAAATTGGCTAAAACAGAGCCCTATCCAATAATGGCATATAAAATAATATTAACTGTTGGGGCCTTCCCTCCAGGAGACAGAAGGGAATCTGTGTTGAAGGAGCACATAAAAGTTTCAGAATGTGACCCCAAGCGTATTAACACATGTGTCTGCGTGCAGTGCCAAGAAGGAATTCACCCACTGCTTAACTCGCTCCAACTCACAGCTTCTCAAGTGCTGTCTCCAGTGCTGTAGGGAAGGACTCTGTGACTGCAAGCATCCGTCTCCACTTACGAGAATTTATGCTTTGGCCTAACGCTTTCTGCATAATGGCATTTATGCTCTGGCAGCTGACCTTGGGGGCACCACTGAAATATCAGGCATTTGTGAAAAACAGAAAAAAGAAAAGACCTTACATGATACTATGAGGGGAAAAAAGAGAAGAAAAATGGGACATGATTACTGAGATAAGAAAACTATTCAAAGAAAAAAAAGAAGTTTTTTTTTTTTTTTTTTAAGTTCAAACCTCTGTTACAGTACAGGGAACATTCAAATACCCTTCACTTAGATTTCCAGTTGTTAACATTTTGCCGTAATGGCTTTATTTCCTTCTCCTTCCTTCTCCCTCTCTTTTTTCCTGAACTATTTGAAAGTAAGTCACAGACATTATGACACGCAGCAAGCATTTCTTAAGAATAAGAATGTTCTCCTTCATAACCACAATACCATTATCATATCTAGAAAACTTAACATTAATTCAATAATATCACTCAATATACAGTCTATATTTCAATTTCCCCAATTGTCCTTAAAATGACTTTTATAATTTTTGCCTTTTGATTCAGAATCTAATGAAAGTTCACACATTGTGTTTGGTTATTTTATTTTTTAAGACACTTTTGACTATTTTAAATGTCATTTTTTTTTTCTAAGTGAAACTGGCTGTTTATCTTAGTGTCTGGCATCCTAACCATAATACGTGGATTCTTAGGTCATGATGACCTTTCTCCATGTGGTCATTCCCTGGGAATAATGGGTCCTGTGGAGGAAACCAGAAGATAAGGGGATAGAAACACTGCTTTATGGGCAAGGAAGGTTCTAGAATGGTAGGAGGCAAAAGTTTAGGTCAAGAACAGCAATCTCTTTTTGGCCTGAGTTACTTACACGACTCAGTCCCCTCATTTCCCACTCCCATCTGCATTCTCTTTCGCTTTTTATAACCTTCAGCAGGATCTAGCATGAATAAAAAAAGTTACAGACTGTGAGGCACTTTGGACAGGGAGTTTGTGTGTATTTATTTTTTTCCTTTTGAATTTCAGGATGATGAAAAGAGAAACAATCCCCTTTGCCTATAATCCTTTTTTCCCCTCAGTTTTCTTGCCTGTAAAGACGGGGAAATTAACAGTGCCCAGTTAAATATACAGCTCAGAACAACGCATGGCACACAGAAAGCCTTCTATCAGTGGCAGCCAAAAAGTTGTTGTTTTTGTTATTATTACTAGATACAGCAATATACTTAACACAATTAGATTATTTCTCAGCTAAAACCAATGCCCATGGAAAGAAAAAAAAAAAAATAACCCAAACTGGTTTAACTGGTTTCTAGAGTCCAAAAAGGCATTAGACGGGAAAACAAATATTGGCCCATTAAAACAAGTGGGTGGGGATGGGAGGGTGGAGAATTCCAAGAAGGGAAAGTAGAAGTGTGTGGGGGTCAGCAGGTGGTGGCAGGTGTCGCTCCTCTGACTTTTCCACTGTTGGGACCACTGTGCTGTGAAGATCCTTCCTTAGCCCTCCCTACATGTCACTGTTCTCCCTGAAGGTCAGCACCAAGCTTACAAAGAAAATGGTTCCAGGGAGAATTTGATTATTACAGATACAGATAAAACCACATCCAAACATACAGTGTTCCCTGTTTCTCAAAGCACAAGTCCACGAGTCACACTCTTCATGGACTATATATGACACACTATATAATCCACGTCATCTTCCCGTCCATTTCAAATAACTGACCTTCTCCAAGGGTCCTCTGTAACAAGTCATGTTTGGCTTGAAGTTTTGTGATGAGATTACTACCTTCCAAATATTCTCGGAGTTTCTGCAAAAGGAAAGATTCATTTTTAACTTTTTTTTTTTTTACTATTATTCAATGTCAAGGAACTTGCCACACAATATCTAAAATCTGGTCACTTTTATCTTCTAGATCCTAGAAGCTTCTACCCAAAGCGTGGTCTGATGCAGACCAGCAGCACCCGCCATCACGTGGGAGCCTATTAGGGGTGCAGACTCTCAGGTCCCTCCCTCCTCAGACCAACTGGAGTCGGAACCTGCCTGGTGGAATCACCGTCTCCTGGTGACATGTTTGTTCATTCAAGTTTAAGTGCACTCTGCTTAAGAGTGTTGTGTTTTAGAGCATTCTGCAAATTTTCCTTGCTAAATCTGTCTGCATATCTGAGTACCCGAGGAGCTTTTAAAAAAGTACCAACTCCTAAGCCCTATGCCAGACCGCCTGAATCAGGAACTCTGAGTGTAGACAGGAGTCCATATTTTAATAAAGAAGCCCGAGGGATTCGGATGCAACCCCAGAAGTAGAGTCTGGGGCCCCCAGACCTGAGCCCCACGAGTGGCTGGGGAAGGGATGGGCGCACCATGAAGTAGAACTGCTCCGTCTCCTGCTGGTTTGCTCTTCTCTTGGCGATGCTGGGCTTACTCAGGTAGGTTTCTGAGACAGTAGACTTCACAGACTCTGTGGAGCGACTGTGCTGGAAGCATTCAGAAACATCATAGTCCTCGATAGTGACCATGTCTTGTATCGTCTGCAAGGTGGCCTCTGTCGTCTTCTTAACCTGGGAACAGGAATACATTTCTCACACTAGGACATTATTTCGTGAACCCCACAAACACTCAGAGAGAACCCACTCTGTCAGGCAGAGCTGAGGACACTGGCCCTCCCCAAGCAGCTCAGAGACTACGAGGGGAGAGACAGGTAAACAGCACCCCATGCCACCAAGACAAGGAGAGGCTTTCTTCAAAATTATCCTGAGGAGGATAGCACCTTGCATCTGAGCCCTTTATAGATCCCATGTATTACTGGGTCCTCTCTTAATAATATTTTTTTGTTTTAAATAGGCTTTTTAACTGAAGTAAAACTACATACAGAAGAAGGCACAGACCGTAAGAGTGCAGCTCGATGAATTATCACAAAGTGAACACACCGACGTGACTACTGCTCACATCAAGAAATACAGTACGTGACAAGTACCCTGTGCTTCTCCCAACCACCACACACCCTGTTCTCCTCCTCCAGGGTGGCCACTACCCTGATTTCTAATCCTATATTAGTTTTGCCCTTTTTGTACTTTATATAAATGGAATCTTACAGCATGTGTGATTTTTGTCCTGATTCTTTTGCTCAACTTTATGTAGTAAGATTTATTCGTTTCTTGTGAGTATAGTATTTCACTGCTGAATCTTCATTGCAAGAATATATCATAATTCATCCCGTTTACTGTTGACAGATGACTTATTTCTAGTTTTGGGCCATTACGAATCATACTGCTATGAACACATTTTTGTTGGGCCACACAAACATGAGTAGAAACGCTGCTTATAGGGTATGCCAGATTGTTTTCCAAAATTATTGTTCTAATTTGTATTCCCACCAGCACAGTAGGAGAATTCCTGTTACTCCACTTCCTCAAGAGTTGATATTGTCAGTTTTTCAAATTTAAACCATTTTGTTGGGTGTGTAGTGGTATCTCGTTGTGGTTTTCATATGCATTTCTCTGATGACTGAGATTGGGGACATTATCATATGTTTAAGGCAATTTGGATTTCCTCTTTTGGAAACACTTTGAATCTCTTGCTCAGTTTTCTATTGGATTATGAGTCCTTTTCTTCCTTAGTTGTAAATATAGATATGAGTCTTCTGTGAGCTATATGTGTTGCAAATATCTTTTCTCACTCTGTGCTCTGGCTTTTCACTTTCTGTGGTGTCTAGATGAACAGTCTCTAATTTTAATGTAATCAATTTACTAATCTTTTCCTTTGTGATTAGTGCTTTTTGTATCTTATTTAGGAAATATTTTCCCATCTCATGGCCATAAAGATACTGTTCTATGTTATCTTCTAGAGCTTTTAAATTTATCTTCCAGAATTATCTTTTGTATTTAGGTCATCCTCCACCTTTGCTTATCAAAGTCTAATGTAAATTGATAGCTTTATCCTTTCCCCAGACAATGTACAGAGTATAGAACACCTTAACTCCATTTACTTCTCCTGATTTATATGCTATTTCTGTAATGTAATGTAAGAGGATATATATGTAAATATTTATATATATTTAAATACCAGACATTAGTTGTTATATATAGTTAGTATTCATTTAACTTTATCCATATATTTGTTACATTCTTTGATCTCTATTCCTTATATTTTGAAGAGCACCCTCCCTTTAGAAATTCTTTTTAGTGTGAGTTTGCTGGTGGTGAACTCTGTTTTCGTTGACTTTTATTTTGCCTTCATTTAGGAAAGACATTTTTTATCTTTCTAAATTTGAAAATGTCTTTTATTTTGCCTTCATTTAGGAAAGATATTTTTTCTGGTTGGTAGTTATTTTCTTTCAACATATTGAAGATGTTACTGTGCTTTCTTGTGGCTTCTATGTTCCTGTTGAGTGAGAAGTTTACCGTCAGTCTATCACTACTTTGAATGAACTCTGCTTTCTTTCTCCAGCTGCTTTTCAAGTCTTCTACAATTTCACCATGATGTGTCTAGGGAAGGATTTTCAAAATATATTCTACCTGAATTTTTTTTGGACTTCTTGAATTGTGTGATGTTTTTTATAAGCTCTGATAAATTTTCAGCCTTTATCTTTGCATTTATTTTTAGAAAATAAAAATATCTTTATATTGTCTCTTCTTTCTTTTCTATCATTTTTCTTTCTGAGAATTTAATTAGTACACTAAACATCACCGTGTTCTCTATATCTCGTACCCTTCTCTATATCGCTTCATATTTTCTACCGTTTTGTTTTTCCACGCTGCATTTTGATTATTTTCTTCTGATTTGTCTTCCACTTTCATAATTCACTCTCCAGCTGTGTCTCATCTGATGTTAAAACTATCCACTGATTTATTAATTTAGATTATTATATTTCTCAGTTCTAGAATCTCTGTGTGGTCCATGTTCAAATCTGTTATTTCACTGTTTATATAGTTCCCTGCTGAAATCTAAGCTTGGCTTTTATCTCCTTGAATGCAGTAAGTAGCTCTTTTACAGTTTGTTTCTGCAAATCCCAATATTTGGAGTTCCTGTATGTCTCTATTGTCTGTAATTTCTTCTCTCACTCGTGGTTTCTTGTCTATTCACACGCCTAGTTATCTTTGCTGGACATTTCTTGTAGAGTTATTTGAGGTCTAGAACAAGGTTATCATCCTCCAGAGAGAATGTTTACTTGTTTTTCCACGCCATTAGGGGCACCAATAGTTCAGAATCACTGGATTTTATTTCCATTCAAAATATTTGATGCTCTTCCTTTTGAGAACATATGGTTCCCTGTGTCATGGGCCTCAGGCTTGGCCAGGCACCTTATCCTGGACGATGAAATCTGAAAGAATGAGCTGAGTGATTCAGTCCACAATTACAGAAAGTAGAAATATTTTCAATTATTATTATTATTATGTTTTTTTGGTGAGGAAGATTGGCCCTGGGCTAACATCTGTGCCCATCTTCCTCAGCCACAGCATGGCTTGATAAGTGGTGCGTAGGTCCATGCCCAGGGAGCCAACCTGCGAAACCCAGGCTGCCGAAGCAGAGTGCATGAACTTAACCACTATGCCACCAGGCCAGCCCCCTCAATTATTATTTTTTTAAAACAACAAAATACTGTTTAGGGAAGAAACAACAGCAATCAGTGCTAGTTCAGATGCTTAAAGAGGTCATATGATGGAATAAATACAAAAAGGAGGCAACGAAATTTAACAGACTTAGTTATTATTCCCGGGGATATGCACAATGCAAAGGACAGATATTATTGGAAAAAAAGCATATTAAAGATCATTAAAAAACCGGTATTGTAAGTAGTTACTTTAAGGAAGTCCTGATTATATATCTATAGGCTGAATGAAAGGACTCACCACCCTGGAGGTGATGTTGGCAAGGTGGTGAAATAGGAGATTCCCCACTCATATCCTCCCACAGCAACAATAATTTGGCAGCCATCCATGGACAAAGTGTATCTGTGGGAGCTCTGGTATCCAGGTGGGAGTTTGGTATCCAGGTGGAGCCCAAGACTGAGGAGGACTGATTTGAGAAAGCAGGCCTGTGCCCAGGTGGCAGGCTTGCCAACTGTGGTTCTGACTACAGGTACAGAAACAGCCCTGTCCCCAAGGTCCTTTTTGGCCTTGGTCCTGCCTCCTAGCACCATCTGCTGAGGGACCTAGGAGTCATCACACCCACCTATGCCTTAGGTAATAGGCCCACTAACCTCAGTCCTCACTGTGGACCCTGTAGGAGCCCATGATGCAGTTCTAGTCCCTCTCAGCCCTGGTCCAGGGGCAGTCCTACCCATCCAGGGACCTGCTGGAAGGTACACTTGTCCATGTTCCTGGAGGCAGACCTGCCGACCTTGGTCCAACTGCAGATCTTGAAGTGGTCTGTAACTCGGTGCCAGCCCCTCCCAGCCATAGTCCAGGAGTAGTCCTGCCTCCCCGGGGACCCAATGCGAGACATGGCCATCCATGCTTCCAGAAGCAGGTCTGCCAACCTTGGTCTGACTGCAGATCTTGAAGTGGCCCTGTAACCTGGCTCCCGACGAGCCCAGCTACAGTCTGGGAGCAGCTCTGCTTGACGAGAGACCAGATGGGAGACATGTCCATCTGTGCCCCTGGGGGCAGGCCCGCCAATGTTGGTCCAACTGTGGATAATGAAGCCGCCCTGTAACTTGGTTCCAATACCTCTTAGCAATGGTCTATGAGAAGTTGTGCCTGCCCAAAGACCCACAAAAGACAAGTCCATTTGTGTTCCCAGAGGCAGGCCTGCCAACCTTAGTCGAACTTTGGATCTTGAAGCAGCCCTGTAACCTGGCTCCCTGGTCCCTCTCAGCAGCAGTCCAGGAGTGCTCCTGCCCACCCAGGGATCTGGAGGGAGACATGATCGTCTGTGCCCCCTCAGAGGCAGGCCTGCAGACCTTGGTCCTCGCTGTGGACCCTGAAGGACCCGTGACTCACTTCCAGCTGTGCTCAGCTGTGGTCTGAAGCCAGTCCTGCCCGCTAGGGACCTGCCCAGTGACATGGCAGGTGCCACATCCATTCAAGTCATCTGTGGACCAACTGTGGACCCTGAAGCGGACCCTTGTCCCAGCACCAGACTTACTGACTGAGGTCTTGAAGGCAGTACCGTCCACCCAGGAATCACAGGATCCATGTCCACCGGAGCCCTTGGTAAGAGGCCCACAAACTGTGGACCCTACTGTGGACCCAGCAGCCGCCATGTGATTCCGTGTCATCGTCGACAACATTTTTTTTTTTCTTTTCTCAACTTCCTTCTCAGAAGCAAGAGTGTCAGGGTTAAATGTGGAATTGTCAGGAAGAATAAAGGAGGTGACAGAAAACACCAGACACAATGGCTGGGATGACATATTATCCCAGGGGATGTTCTCAAAGAAGAACACCACCAGCTTCCGACACACACAAGCCATGATAATAAGTCACAAGGGGGACTATAACGAGGCAAATATGAAACAGCTAACACGAGGCTTGTAATGACTCCTCACTAGCTCCAGGTTTGTAGAAGGAGAGGCCAAAAACGTGACAAGGAGTTACGAAAAACCCGAAGACTGTCCTCCACCGGAGGAGTGCCCAGGTGCCCTGGACTCTGAGACAGGGATCAAAACGAATGACGGGGGAGAGGAAACTTCTGGGGGCTTCTGCAGACTGGCTCTTTTGCCTTTTTTCTCCTAGGACATGACGACCATTGGAGAAAGCAAGAAAGTTGCTTTGGTGGTTTCATTCTTCAAACTCACTGTATTAGTTTTCTAGGGGTGCCGTAACAAATTCCCACAGGCTGTGGGGCTTAAACAACACAAGTTCTTGCCTCACGATTCTGGTGGCTGGAAGTCTGAGATCAAGGTGTTGGCAGGGTTGGTTCCTTCTGAGGGCCGTGAAGGAAGCATCTGTTCCAGGCCTGTCTCCTTGGCTTGTAAATGGCCGTCTTCTATGTCTCTTCACACTGTCTTCTGTCTATCAGTGTTTCTGTGTCCAAATTTCCCATTTTATAAGGACACCAGTCACACTGGATTAGGGCCCACTCTAATGACCTCATTTTAACTTGATTACCTCTGTGAAGACCCTATCTTCAAATAAGTCATATTCTGAAGGACTGGGGGGTTAGAACGTCAACATATGGATTTTGGGGAACACAATTCAAACCTAACACACATACCACGTTATTTTATGGCACTGTGCCCCTGCTGCAGGCCTATTCATCCTTTAACACTTATCACGCCATCTGTGAAAGTGACTCCTTGCCCTGCGTTCCCCTCTCCTCCCGACTACCTCTCCTTGCCATCACTGACCTTGTATGTATTTCAATTACAGCACTGTATCATTTCAGATGTATTAGAAATTAGCAGAAAGAGACCATATACACGTGTGCACACACACAGAGAGATTGGATTAATGCCATAGCTAATTAGCCAAGGGTACAGAAACTTATTGCCAGCACAGGCTGCAGAAGGCAGGAGCCACAGAGCATCCAGCCACGGCCTTCCCTTGCTCTTGGGACCTTAATGGGGGTACAGATGCCGGTGACCCTGTCTGTGCTGGGTAAGGTGTTGCCAGATCTGGAAAAACAGTTCAATTTTTGCTGCCCCCCCCAAGCTTTTGGGGAGGGGTCATATCACTATTCTAGAGAATTCACACTAATAATCTACACACCTGCATTTAAGGGGACATCTACAAACACTAGGCTCTCCTGACTTTTTGAACAAAATTCATTCTCAGCAATGACACAACTTAATCCAAAGAAGAAAACATCGTTATTGCCCAGGGCTCTCTGAACAACATCTCTGCTTCATCCGTGTCTCAGAAAGCCTGTTTTCCTGCAGTCCACCCTGACTGATTTTATGACCCACGTGGTGGACCTGATACTAAGTGTGGTCTGAGGAGCAGTATCCCAAATCATTTCTCAACAAGCACCTGCCTCACTGTTTAAAGGGTGACCTTTTCCATCTCCAGTGGGAGCAACTTGAGGTCAGCAACAGCTTATTAACCTTCTATCTCCAGTCACTAGCACAGTGCCTGGAACACAGCAGATTACCAAAAAAGTTCACTGAACGAATGGTGGAAGTTGAAGTCATCCCCTTTTCAAGTCCACAGATGCCAAAGAAATGTTCAGCATACACCACCAACTGGTGGTTTCTTTGCCAACAATCACCTTGAGCTCTGCCATTTTCTTCGGGATGCCCTAGCCCATGACTCACTTTTAGACCCTTTCTGGAAACTCTCCTCTTTCCCCTGGTATTCTTCTGAATCAAGCCCCAGTGAGTTAAAGCTTATTTGAAACAAAAAGTATATACATACTGCTTCTAAAAATATGTGTTTTCAGTGAAAGATAATTGATCCTGTTTTCAATTTTGGCCAAGATGATGCTATCATTTACGAGATAAATGGCAGTTATCTTTTACTTAGGCTTTTCTGTCAACCTCCTCAGTAGAAGGTTGTGGGCAAGTAAGAAACAAATAAGTAAAAATGAAGTTAAAGCCACAGAGAAGATCAGAAACAGCAGTTATGATTAAGCGGATACCAAGCTCCACATTTCATACCTTAATTCCTAAAAGTCTTAAAAGAATTTGATAATTGCCCGTAAGGGTTCGACCACTGATTTACATGACTTGGGATTCGGCTGCAGTCACTGTACTATGGAAAATTTGGGGGGGAAGTGTGGTTTTCCTATCCTAGGTAGGAGATATAATCAAAATATCTCTTACTTCCCTCAATGAATCATACCATGAAAATTGTCTCAAATGTTTGCCTAAAATCTTGTTCATCATTGTTGAAAACGTCCTATGTAAGGAATCCATTTTTGGAACAGTCTGTGAAATACTCCCTAGTAAACCGCTGGTGAAAGATTTTAAGTGCTGCTGGGAAAATTTATATGTTCATTAAACACTGTTGCAAATTAATTGAGGAATTAATTATAGGTTTCTCTCTTTCCCATTCAATTCAGGAGGACAAATCTACCATAATTTATGAGATTAATTGTTTCATATGTGAGCAGGTTTTACTCCTAGCACAGAAGTGACAAGCTTACGAAAGCTCTGTTTTCTGGACCAAATAGTCTGAAAGTGGGGCAAACTGCTTAAGAGTAAGGCTGTCCTAAAAAAAAAGAAAGATATAACTGCTTGACGTATACAATTCATTTCTCTTTTTTTCTTCACTGTGTATAGATAAGGGGAGGAAGGAGGAACTCTAAGGAAAGGGAAATGCAGTCTCTGGGGCATTACTCCTGAGGCTGGCTTTGAAAGAAAGGAGTAACAGGAATGGCCCCTAAGCTGAAGTCCCCATGACAAAGGTTAAAGGTAAACTGAGAAAGTGGACAAGACTGTGTCACGTCAGGTTGGAAAGAGTATGGAAAATATTTACAGTGAGAAAGGTATAAAACGATCATTTAGATTTAGGTTGCTTTTAAAGTATTGCCTTTAAAAGTAAGGTTTATTAATTTTGCACTTCAAAGTTTAATAAAAAGTTATACTTTTAAGTCAGAAAAGGAAACAAAAAATTGGGAATAAAGTTGTGTGGGCAGCCAGCCCTGCCCTAATTCCATGTGCACAGCACATGGTGGGTTCCAAGAAATATTTGTTGACTGGAGGCTGGAATCATAAGACTGAGGTACCACCGATGCAGGTTTGCAGCATAATGAAACTGAAAGCTCATTTTAAAAGGTTTAACAGACAAATGTAAAGTTGTGAAGTGACAATAAATGTCACAATCCACTATGAATCTGCATCAACCCACAAATTTAATCAAGGTCATCTCACAAATGCTTACTGCTCTCTTCTCTTTGTTTTAAGGCAGGTGCTGCAAACTCAAATATCTTCAAGAGCCAAGAAGGAATACAAATGAGGCAAGTGGGCTGAGTGGGAAGTATGGCAACCAGGAAGTACATACTCTTTCTCTAAGTGGAGCATCTATTGTTCAGCTCAAGCCAGTTACAGTCCTGCAGAAATGCAGGTCTAGTATGATCAGACTTTCTAATTTTTCAGAAGCTGGAATCAGTATCTTTATCTAATACTCCCAATTTTTAAATGACAGTAACTAATTTTTAAAAATCAAGCACTGCAGAGCAAATAAAATTTATCCAAGGCCAGATATGGTTTGTGGGCTCTTAGCATGGACACTCCTTTCTCAAAAGGCTTCCGATAGTTTCAGATGGTGCCCATTCTTTGTAGTTGTTTAAGATTTGGTGAAAAGGTTCATGTTCTACTTAGCTGTATTGTCCACGCTTTTGTAAACTTGGATGAAATTCTCTGTCAACTTTGATCTTTTCACTGGGGAGTCATAATTATTTTTAGTTAATTGAACTCTTTCCAGTAAATTTTGGACTGTATGAGTGTGTATATGTTTGTGCAGAGGCAGAGAATTATACAGAATCGCACATGTTTCTTTACTTGCCTATTTTGGTTTGATACCAATGTGTCAATTTTCTGTCCTATTAGTGGAAGATCAGAGGCAAGTTTTTAATTTATGGTAGAGAAAAGTGCTACACAAAATTCCAAATTAGCGAGGATTGCTATGTTGTTCCCAAGTTACGTCTCTTATTTTTCACATTATATAAATGACTTCTTATAGTCTGGTTCTTATGCTAGACAGACGCTAACTGTGACTTATTCATCTCTGTACTCTCCACACCTGGCAAAATACGTGGAGTGTAGAAGCTGCTCAACAAAGATTTATTGTACTGAAATGAACTGGCCCACAGTATCTAAAACTCCTTCAGCTGCCTCTCAAGGCCTCTCACCATATGACTTCAGCTTCACTTTCAGCTCATCCCCAAGGAGAACCTGGGTGATAACCAAATTGCTCTCTTCTCCGGCCTTGAAATATAGTGAAACACGTTCTCCTCCTTCAGTACCTATGGAAATCTACTGATGGTCAAAAATCCAACATAAATCTTACTTTCACTGGGAATCCCAAGCCACGATAGTGAACTTGTTCCATATCCAATAAATCATAAACCAAGAGTCATGCCCACAAGAAACATCAGGACAACCCACTTCACTTGCTTCTATGGTAAATTTTTAAAAATTCACCCTCAGAAAGCACTGCTTGCCTCTATCAGCTTATAAGGACACTGTGCTTCTCCACATTATGCCCAAAGGGGCATCCATCAAGGGTCACAAACTCAAAGGCCTGCAGAGGCCACAGAGGTAACACAAATGGACGAGTCCAGTGTACAAAAATCAGGAGCTGAACGACTGTGGCAAAGTGGAATTCAAACACCCCGGCTCTTGCCTTCATGAGGCACCGCAGGGCCAGAGTCACCCGACTCCCTGTTTTTAACAGGCCCGAACCGTAGGAGGCAAGCAAAACAGGTCTGTGGCCTGCCAGCTTTGACCTTGTATATAACACACTTTTTCCCTAGAGTTTAGAGAACGTTTCCAAATAAAACAGCAGGAGGATACGCATGAAAAAAAATTGGAAGTCACTAGACATGCAGAGCGTAGCTCTACCAGAATCCAGTAAACTGCATTAGGTGAGTATTTTGCGATTCCCCGCCAAAATCCTAAGCTCTAAAACACCTCAAGGAGAGCAACAGCTTTCCTCTGGAAAGGTTCATTTGTGGGACTTTACCCAGAGATTGAAGTGTTAATCACACTGGTTGCCTCTTGAATACACGTTTGAATAAGGGGTGGTTTGGTTCTTTTAGGAAGAAGGGAAGCCAGAAAGCTACAATGGATTTTGACCAAGCTACAGTGGTCTAGAAACACGTTACTCTTTCTTAACAGAAACACACATTCACATAGCTCAAAACATCCCAGTGGGATTAAAATAAAAGAGGATACTAAAGTGAATTTTCATAATTTTACCAAGGTGAGTCATTGTGTTTTTTTCTGTTCCACATTCCTTCATTTTGGGAATTGCCTGTCTGTAGAAATACATATTCCTATTGGGGTTGTCAATCAAAGGGCTCCATGAGTGGGCAAACTATCTAGGCAGACAACTGAGAGAACCCCATTTCCTGGATATAACAGCTGATCCAGAAGTATGCTTGACTTAAGCCAGGCCAATGAAGGATCCTATTTCAGAGATAAGGACACTGGGATGAAGCGAGATGGCAAGCTGTAGGGACCACGTAATCCTGACTCTCCCAGCACAGGGGGAAAGAGCTCCTACAAACACATGAAGATATCACTTCAAAGTGATGAAAAAAGGCGGAGTCCTGATATCATCATCTGAACACAGATCCAGTCATGCCCGAGGCTGTGGCAAACACTGACCGATAAGTAAACTTTCTAACCTAAATAAGTTTGACTTGGGTTCCTGTGAATTACAGCTGAGAGCCTTGACTAATACAAGAAACATTTGTGGTTTGTATTTTTATTTAAGGAGAATGTGGATCCAATTAAATTAATTTCAGAAACAGGCAGCTGAACTGTATGACGTCTTTCTGGCTCAACATACATTTATAATTTACATTTTATGTTCTATCATTTAAATCACTAATGTCAGCAAATAAACAGTTTTCTCATTCAACTATTATTTTAAAATAGGATTTTTGTATTAATTATATCAGTGATGCCATGTTCAGTACCCAAAATCCAGAGAATACAAAAAAGCATTAAAAAAGTACCAATCTCAAAAGTTAGGATTAAATTAACCTGTCAGTCAAAAGTGGCATTCCACACATTATTGTATATTCTTAGACACATATGTTGAATTTGATAATCTCTGGGAACTATCTTCAGTATGAATTACAAATTTAAGAATAAAAGGCGTGTTTACGTGTGCATGCAGTGAATCCCTGAAAAAGGACTCATTTATGGTAGCATACAGAATGTCTGCATTTATCCCCCACAAAGAGTATTTTAGGAACCCCGATTTAGCTGAAAATGCACGATGAAGAGACTGCATTCAGAATGTCAGCTATGCCGAGGTCACACGACAGCGCCTTCCAGTTTACACCAGAATTCAGCACACTTGTGGGGCTGAGCAAGCTCACCTCCTCGTTCTCGATCTTGAGCGTGGCCAGCCGGGACTGCAGCTGCTGATACCTGAGCATCAGCTCCGCCTGGACCGGCTGCTGTGCGCTGACCTGACACACCTGATGGGGAACCAGAGACCAGCGTTACGACAGGGCGCCAGGCAGCCCCTCCAGGGGCACGCTTCCCCGCTTAACTGCTGTGGGAATCACGCCGATCCCCTCAGGATTCCAATGACACATTTACCTTTAACAGCCGCCTCAAAACTTCAGCTTTAACTACGGACCTGTGATGCTAGCGGCAAGCAGAATGCAGCTGCTTGGCCTGGATCTGGCTGGGAGGAGAGCAGCTGCAGGAAGCACCGCTCTAAGAACGGGGCAGTCTCTGGGGACGCAGCCCTGACGCTGATGTCTACTTGGGGAATTTTTAATGACCAGTGTGCAGTGGGCAGAATGCGAAGGATGGTCCCAATGGACCATTCAGGCAAAAGGCAGGCAGCAGAGCCTACTGGTTACAGCCCGCCGGGGGGCTGTGGTAAGTTACTAAACCTCAGTTTTCTTATCTGTAAAATGGGGCTAATGAGTTCCTACACCATAGGGCTGTTGTGGGGATGAAATGAGATAATGTACGTAAAGCACTTAGAACACTGCCTGGCACATAGGAAAAACTCAGAAAATGTGACTATTTTTAGCATCTTTCAACCATGGCTGGCCTTGCCAATATCAGCCAAGCCACCTGATTCACCATGAACTTGAAGAGGCCACTTCTCTTAGGCTTTGGTAAAAAGATATTTTGGCCATGATCTCAATTATGGATAAGGTCAAAATTAGAGCCTTTCAGTTATATTAAAATGGCACCAGAAACACACAATTTCTTCTCATCTTCCTTGTCATAGAAATGCTCTCGGCAGATGGGGGTTTCCTTGTACAGAGTCTCCAAAACATCAGAGATTATTGCTCGATGCCAGAACTGGCCATAAAAAAAGGGCAACAGACTCACTTTATTAAAATAATAATGGTAAAAAAATACAAAAAAAATGTTAATTGAAGTCACTTGTCCGTGATATTTTATCATTCTATGTTTAACATGTCTATAACTGAAAAATTAAAACAAAAACCATTTGGTTGTGGAAATATACCTCTGGGTGGGATAAGTCACTAGCCTGTCAAATGCATGTGCTATTCGCATAAAAACTGCTTATTTCTAATCAAGTAATTCACTCCATCGAATCAAGCCAAAATAAAATTAAGTTAGAAGTACAGCAGGCACACATATATATATCTTATAAGTCTTAACACTAGACGTTTCAGAAAAAATTATGACATTAAAGAAATCTGCCATTAATATTATAATTATACCTATTTTAAAAAATAAACTGTCACCACAATAAGCTAAAATTGAGTTTTTAATCTATGAGTATTGTTTTGCACAGCTGGGATACCAAGTGCTATATAACATGGTCCATTAATTGGTTCTTGTTTTTCCTGTCCTCAGACAATAAAATATATCAGTGTAATTCATAAACAGTAAATGGACTTTTTTCTTCCTTGGGTAAAATAGGATAGAAAACTAAATTCAAATAAAGAAGCTGAGATATAACAATCATTTCTAATGCTCATTTTACTAGTTTGGAGACAACTTGAATCTTAAATGTTTTGCATTTTTTTTCTCTCTCCCATTTTCCTACCATTTACCATATATTTCTTTATGGGGATCTTTAAATGAGGATTACAAGAAGTCTTCAGATTGATTCTATTGGGCCAGCAAAATATTTTATTTGGAATTTAAATCTGAATGTCTTGAGGGGAGGGAGAACTCTATCCTGAGACAGCTAAGTGCTTACACCCAACCGAGTTTTCACCTCTATCTGGCTTCTGTAGGCATCTGAGTGTTTGACCTTTGCTTTAAAAGGTGGGAGTGGCTGATCTTAGCATAATACTATGCTCGGATCCCATGCAAAGGCAGGAGAGAGAAAACAACTGGGAATTCTTGCAACTGTTGGGTTACAGCAAGTGAAGAGTAATGTAAGTGAAGAGACAATTCATTAGTTTTAAAATAATTAATTACTAACCTCATCACCCATGTGAGACTGAAACTCAAACTTCATTGGTGGACAGAACGCAGCGGGATACATCTCCATGAATCTCTGCTTATCACTCCTGGGCTCCAAATTGTCAACTGCATTCTCAATGATGTCTAAGCCTTCGTGTCTGGAGGTTTCAAGGTTATACTCTGCAGACAGGTATGTTCTCAGGGCTCTGTTCAGACTTGCATGGTAGCCAAGATCACAGCACTTAAAAGAAACGTCATATAGAAAAATTAACTCAAAATGGATCAAAGACCTAAATGTGACAGCTATAAATTCTTAGAAAAAAGCATAGGTATAAACCTTCACAACCTTGCATTACGCACTGGTTTCTTGAACATGGCATCAAAAACATAAGCAACAAAAGAAAAAAATCAATTGGATTTCATCAAATTTGAATATTTTTGTGCCTCAAAGGGCACTATCAAGTAAAAAGATAATCCACAGAATGGGAAAAATGTTTTTGCAAATCATTTATCTGATAAGAAATTTATATCTAGAATATATAAAGAACTCTTACAATTCAATATTAAAAAGACAAATAGCCCAATTAAAAAATGGGCAATGGATCTGAATAGACATTTCTCAAAAGAAGATATACAGGGGCCAGCCCCATGGCATGGCATAGTGGTTAAAGTTTGGTGCAGTCTGCTTTGGCGGTCTGGGTTCGCAGGTTCAGATCCTAGGTGTGGACCTACACCACTTGTCAGCCATGCTGTGGTGGTGTCCCACATACAAAAGAGAGGAAGACTGGCATGGGTGTTAGCTCAGGGCTAATCTTCCTCAAACAAAAAAAGAGGATTGGCAGCAGATGTTAGTTCAGGGCCAGAATTCCTCAGAGGGAAAAAAAAAAAGAAGATATACAAATGGTCAAAAAGAATATGAAAAGATGGTCAACATCATTAGTCATCAGGGAAATGCAAATCAAAGTTGCAATGAGATACCATTTCTACTATGGCTGGGATGGGAGGACCGCTGGGTTGGCTATAATCATACAGCCATAGACATAAGTGTTGTGGAGGATGTGGAGAAGCTGGAACCCTAATACACTGCTGATGGGAATGTAAAATGTTGCAATCACTTTGGAAGAGTCTGGCAATTTGTCAGAAGGCTAAACACAGAGTTAATATATGACTTGGCAATTCTATTACTAGGTATGTTAGGAGAAATAAAAACATATTTTCACACAAAAACTTGTACATGAATGTTTATAGCAGCACTATTCATAATAGCTGAAAAGAGGAAACAACCTAAATGTCCATCAACTAATGAACAGATAAACAAAATGAAATATTATTCAGCCATAAAAATGAATGAAGTAGTGATACATGCTACAACATGGATCAACCGTGAAACATTATGCTAAGTCAAAGAAGCTGGTCACAAGAGGCCATACATTGTATGATTCCATTTATATGAAGTGTCCAGAATAGGCAAATCCACAGAGACAGAAGGTAGATTAATGGTTGTCCAGGACTGGGGGATGGAGAATTGAGGAGTGATGGTTAGGGAGTGCAGGATTTCTTTTTGGAATGATGAAAATGTGCTAAAATTGATTGTGGTGATGGATACACAACTCTGTGAATATGCTAAAAGCTAACTGTAGACTTTTAATGAGTGAACTGTATGGTATGTGAATAATATCTCAATAAAGCTGTTAAAAAAAAAGCAAAATCAAACACTGAAAGGAAATAATGAAAAAATAGCATTGCTTGTTCATGCATACTGAGGTTGATACAATGACTTATTGAACTCCTAGGATGCAATATTTTATAATATTTTGGATTTGCATACTTAGTGAAGACTCAATAATAATCTGTACTCTAACAGAAGCGAGAAGAGGAGGTTTGAATCTGCCAAAATAGTCCAGGAATGCCTTCTTTCTTATCACTAGAATAAAGTTCTTAAATAAGAAATGACTGCCAAAGTCCTTTTATTGGAGATAGAAGTTTGTTTAGTGTTCCTAGGAATAAAAGGGCTTTGGGATTTTGAAATCTTCACTATCTTTAATTTGGATTATTTATCTTTTCATGTTGCATTTTAAGAGAAAATAATTTTAAATAGAATATAACTCTAGATATTGGTCAGTTATAAATTATTGACAGAATTTTAAATTTGTACATAAAAGCAATATAAATCTCTTAAAGGGGAAATGAGAAGTTTTAAAGGTACAAAACCAGGTCATCTCTATATTGTTCTGATGAAGCTCAATCAATTCAATTTGATTCAATTCAACTCACTAATTGGCCATCTATTAGGTGTCTGGGAATTTGCTAGGCTCCAGGAATATGAAGACTGGAACACAGTAAAATATAATCTGCACTCTCAAGGAATTCAAATATAAACTGTTCATTATTTTGCTACTAAGAGTAGCAGAGGGCACAGGGGATGCAACCTTTGTACAAAGGATGCATCCACCAGGACATGAACCATCAGATCTGCTTTTGTGAAGGTACAAATTCAATCACTGACTGGTCCTTGGAAATGCCCACCCTCACCCTCCAATTTCAGAATTATTAAATTTGGGGTTTTTTATGAAGGTATTCCAAAATCTTGCTACTCAAAGTGTGGTCTGTGAACCAGCAGCATCAGCATTACCTAGAGCTTGTTAGAAATGCAGAATCTTGGGCCCCACCCCTGACCTGCTGAATTAGATTCTGAAAAAAAAAAATCCACAGGTGATGCATACGCACACGAAAGTCTGAGAAGCACTGCAGCAAAATAATCAAGTAAAAGGGTCCTGCACCCTGTCCCCTGGGGGTGCTATTTCCCCAAGCTGGCAAGAGAATCGACTTGATTTTAAAAAGCAGAAAGTAGCTGCTCCAGCACACACAGAAATACTAGCAAAATACAGTCGTGAGATGCAGCAGTCTCATCATTAATACATTTCCAGTGGAATCAGCTGCACTCAGATATACGGAATGATTTTCAGTTAAAAACTTTTTGTCTCAGATGAGCAAAGTCCTCTTTTATTTCTCTTGTTCCTCAAAATCCATAAAGGTTCTGTGTAGCAGTTTTAGACACATCAGAGGGACTGAAAAATTATTCTATCTTTCAATAACACCTTATGAAAACCTGAATTTGTAAAGGAAATGGCCTCATTTCTTGGGGATGAACGAGTGCTTCAAAACATCCCACTATTCTGAAAGAAGGCGGATTTAACTTGATTATAATGAAGCAGATCACACAAGCTGCTTTATTTTATGAATATTGATCCCAATGGGACTTATAGAAAATTGATATTGGGAGGAAACAAGCCAGAGAAAAGCTTTCCCCCCCACTACAAAAACCAAGTCTCTTTTCAACTTAAAAGAGAAAGAGAAGAAAAAGGAAGGAAAAAGAAAGAAATTTCAGAGCTCTGAAAAATACACACTAAATTTTTATTATTCCCAGACTTAAGCAGTTCACTCCTCAAATTTCTAAGTGTGGCTTCTTTGGGGAGTAAACGTCAAGATCACAAAAGCACGGGTGCACATGTTGCCACCCAGAGCAGCCGGGTGGATTTGGTAGGGCTGGACCCAGTAAGAGATCTCATTTCACTGTGGTTTCCTAACAGGTTGGGGAAAAGCAGGCACGTGGCTTAGTAACCAATCCAGGGGTCTCCCCAGGTGTCTTCTGGACTTCCAGTGCTATACTTAGAAGGTTTCTGATGAGTTTTGACAGAAAATTTCCTTCTCTGACTCCTAGGGTACTTATCAGTCTGTAAGGTCACTTAATTGGCAAGATTTTGTTACTTCTGACATGCAGCATTTTCTACACTCTAGGTTTTTCAAGCATCCTAAACTTTAAAAGAAACAGGGATAAAATTCTTATTCAAGGTCTCCTGAGACAGCAAGGCCAGTCACAGAATCATCTTTTTTCTAAACAGAAAGCTAAAATGACACTGGATGTTAAGATTCAAGATACTTGGTTAAAAAGGCCTAAAGTAATTCTATGGAGCTTATGAATTATTAATGACGATATGAAAAGCCAGCTTCTGCACAAAGAGTTGAGTTATAACCCAAGTGCATTTAATGATGAAAATACATAAGAAACCAATAAAATATTTCATGAAAACAAAACAGTGTTGTTCTGATGGGCAAAAAACTCTGAATGGATACAGAAAATTATAGATTAAAACTGGGGAAGGAAAGACTGCGGGAAGCAGGAGGGTGTACTGGTTTTTTTAAATATCCTAAGAACTGCTAAGATAGATTCCACTAGGTATTAGTCTAATCACCACAGTAGGCTAATTTCCTTAGGCAAAAGGGTTGCAAATAGCATCAAAAAATGAAGGTTAAATTCAGGTACGTATCAAGGACTGTGACAAATACTTCATTTTGTCCCAAAAGCTGAGAGGTCGGCTTAAGTATACTTGGTGGGTATAATGTCAGTGTAAAGGATCACAGCTATTCAGGGAGGTAACATTTTTTGGCGTGAACTCCACAACATAAGAAGCCCTAGTCAGGTAGAAATTTGGTCCTAGATGAAAGTTACCATAATGGAACTCCACGGGAAACAAGTGCTACATACCTGTTTCCAGAACAGTAACAGGCAATGTCATTTGTAGGGCAGCCCTGGAAGTGCCCGGAAGGCAGCCCCAAGTTCCTATGGGATCCAGAATTAAGCAGCTGTCATGAGAATGGAGAGGGAAGAAGCTCTTCTGCGGAAGGATTCTACTTTAACTTCATCCCTCCTGCCTCTATCCTAGAGGCTTCCATGATCTTTTGTCCTGAGTCCCACCTCTGGCTTTTAGTGAGTTTGGCTTTGACCATTCCAGACCATGGATATTGGGTAAAGACTCGGTCTACCTCTTAGTTTGAGTCTTTCTGCAAAATAGAGCAACCCAAGCAAACCAAACTACAAAAACAGCTTTCACATGACCATGGATAGCTTTCAAATGACCAGAAATAGGTAAGTTCAGAGCTTTTACATTAGATGTCAAATGAAGAAAGTTGATTTCCTCTGAATAAATATCTTCGTCCTACCCTGTTTTCCGCTCTAGCTATTCGGTACCTCACCCGGAAACAACAGACACACTTTGAGAGACAAGTATCTCATGGGACTGAACTGGATGTCCAAACTTCTATAGGCGACTCTTACACACCTGCTTTCATGTCTTGCTTCCTGATGGGTCCATAAAGAGCTGAGGATTTAAGTTTTGCTGCTGCTTTAACAACTGTAGCCAAGCATTTAGC
This sequence comes from Tapirus indicus, assembly GCA_031878705.1. NCBI lineage: Eukaryota > Metazoa > Chordata > Mammalia > Perissodactyla > Tapiridae > Tapirus > Tapirus indicus. The sequence continues at coordinate 148,958,374 of CM062918.1, read as the reverse complement.
AAAACTTAAGTTTGAGTTTCTCTTGAGCAAGGAAAAGGTCAAAAATGGTACATCTGTGTGAGGGAATGGATACAAAGTAGGAACAGGAGGAGGAGAACTGAGGTTGCATTTGCCTGAGCCCCTGAGTAGGCTGAATAATCATGTTGCCTAATATAGCTCCCACCCACACGGGCAATCACTTCCTTCAGAGGAGCTGCCACTAGACTCAATTTTCCCCAGGCCAAATCTCTGTAACACCCCTGAATCAAATCACAAGAGAAGAGAGAGAACAAATAAAGCAAGCCCAAATAAATATAGGTCAGGTGGTAAACTCTATGGAGCAAACAGAGGAAGAAGGAGTGCTGGGGGAAAGGGTGTTGCTCTCTTATAAAGGGCAGCTGGGTGCAACATGAATGAAAAGGAGGAGTCAGTCTTGCAGAGCTCTGGAAGAAAGCGTTCTAGACAAAAAGCAAAAATGCCCCAGGCAAGAAAAAGCTTAGTGGGACTGGGGAACAGAAAGGCCAATGTACCCAAAGCATGGTGACTCAGAGGAAAGTGACTGAGGCAGGAGATGACACTGAGTGGCAGGTGGGCGCCAGTCCACATAGGGTCTTGGTGGATAGCTTGGATTTTATTCTAAGGACAATGGGAGCCCTTTGAGAGTTTTAAATAGGGCTTGACAGGTCTGATTTATCTTTTTAAATACTTTGGCTGCTTGGGAAAAGAATGGATCATTGATTGGCAGGTCTTAGTGGTAGCTGGAGACATCTAAGTACAGACAAGAGATGAAGAGGCTTTGCTAGGAGACTGAGAGTACAGGTGGTGAGAGCAAGATTTGGGATATGCACAAGGTAGAGATGACAGAATTTACTGATGCATTTTTATGTGCAGAATGAGAGAACTGGGTTTTTGACTTGTGCTACTGGGTGGAAAGTGTTTTCTGATGTGTAAAAAATGGGTAAGAAAAAGTTACGTGTGTGGAGGAGGCGGAGGAGGATGGGGGCAGATGGATATAAAAAGCGGTTGAGTGTTTGACATGCTCAAGATGCCTGTTAGACATCTGGTTGTCCAGTTGGCAGTTGGATACACAAATCTGAAGCCCAGGAAGATGATCAAGGCTGGTGATAAAAATCTAGGAGCCATCAGATCGTATTTAAGGCAAGGGACCAAGAGACTGAAAGCCAAAGATCATGCCTTAGGCAACTTTCAACATTCAGAGGTCCAGCCAAGAAGGAAAAGTGAGCACTGGAGACCAAGAAAGAGCACCCTGTGCTGCAGGTGGAGGCCAGGTGGGTAACACTTTCCTTTAACAAAGGTCCATGGCATCTCCATTGCAAGGAATTTTAAAAGCCATCTAAATCATTTCAGGTTTTTTTTGGGGGGGAGGGGTGATGATTTTTTAAAATTGATGTCTTAATAGCTTATAACAGTGTGAAGTTTTAGTTGTACATTATTGTTTGTCAATCACCATATAAATGCTTCCCTTCACCCCTTGTGCCCATCCCCCATCCTCCTTGCCCCTGGTAACCACCAAACAGTTCTCTCTGACTGTGTTAGTTTATTCCACATATGAGTGAAATCATGCAGTGTTTGTCTTTCTCTCTGGCTTATTTCACTGACCATAATACTCTCCAGGTCCATCCATGTTGTTGCAAATGGGAGAATTTTGTCTTTTTTTATGGCTGAGTAGTATTCCATTGTATACATATACCACCCCTTCTTTATCCAATCATCTGTTGTGGGACACTTGGGTTGCTTCCACTTTTTGCCTATAGTGAACAATGCTGCAATAAACATAGGGGTGCATAAGACTCTTTGGATTGTTGCTTTCAGGTTCATTGGATAGACACCCAATAGTGGGATAGCTGGATCATAAGGTATTTCTATTTTTAATTTTTTGAGGACTCTCCATACTGTTTTCCATAAAGGTTGCACCAGTTTGCATTCCCACCAGCAGTGGATTAGGGATCCAGTTTCTCCACAACCTCTCCAACATTTGTTGTTTTTTGTCTTGGTGATTATGGCCAATCTACAAGGTGTAAGGTGATATCTTAGTGTTGTTTTGATTTGCATTTCCCTGATGATTAGTGATGTTGAATATCTTTTCATGTGCCTGCTGGCCTTCTGTATATCTTCCTTGGAAAAATGTCTGTTCATATCCTCTGCCCATTTTTTGATTGGGTTGTTTTTTTGTTGTTCCGTTGTGTGAGTTCTTTATATAGTATGGAGATTAACCCTTTGTTGGATATATGATTTACAAATATTTTCTCTCAGTTAGTGGGTTGTCTATTCATTTTGATCCTGGTTTCATTTACCTTGTAGAAGCTCTTTAGTCTGATGAAGTCCCATTTGTTTATTTTTTCTTTTGTTTCCCTTTCCAAGTAGAAACGGAATCCAAAAATATCCCTTTATGACCGAGAGACTTTCCTTTCTCCATTGTGTGTACTTAGGTCCTTTGTCAAGGATTAGTTGTCCATAGATGTGTGGTTTTATTTCTGGGCTTTCAATTCTGTTCCATATATCCGTGTGTCTATTTTTGTACCAGTACCATGCTGTTTTGATTACTATGGCTTTGTAGTATATTTTGAAGTCAGGGATTGTGATGCCTCCAGTTTTGTTCCTTTTTTCTCAGGATTGCTTTAGCTATTTGGGCTCTTTTGTTGCCTCATATGAATTTTAGTATTATTTGTTCTATTTCCATGAAGAATGACATTGGGATTCTGACTGGGATTGCACTGAATCTGTAGATTGCTTTAGGTAGTATGGACATTTTAGCTATGTCTATTCTTCCAATCCATGTGCATGGGGTATTTTTCCATTTCTTTATGTCTTCCTCGATTTCTTTCAGTAGTGTCTAACAGTTTTCATTATATAGGTCTTTCACCTCCTTGGTTAAATTTACTCCCAGATATTTTATTTTTTTTTGTTGCAATTGTAAATGGGATTATCTTTTTGAGTTCTCTTTCTGTTAGTCTGTTCTTGGCATATAGAAATGCAACTGATTTTTGTAAGTTGATATTATGCCCTGCAACTTTGCTGTAGTTTTTGATTATTTCTAATAGTTTTCCAATAGATTCTTTAGGGTTTTCTATATATAAGATCATGTTGTTTGCAAATAGTGAGAGTTTTTAAATACCCTTTCTATCACAAAGGGATAAAAAAAAACACATAAATCAGTTTACAAGATAACTACACTATCCTAACCTATTTAACATGATCTCTCTATAATCTTCCTAATAAGAGTTCAGGCCTAATGGGGACAACACTATTACAATTTGGCAGGTTTTCATGGATAAATCTTAATACCATTATGTATGGGGGGAAAGTCAAACTAATTAAGAAAAATCTGAACTCTGAATAAGTTGCTTTTTAATTAAACACATGGCTCTAGAGACAAAAGGATAAGGCTGAAAGCTGTAGGACATCTGATTGTTTAGAAATGATGAAATAAACATGGCATGCGATATATGATATAATCTAATTTCAATCTCATTCTGTATAAATGGCTAATAAAACACATGATGGATATCCCTTCCAAGAAAATGAGCTGCAGTAGGGGATTATTCTATGGCAATATTCCACAACAGTAACAAAGATTTATCCTCCATGCTCCAAAGTGACCTGCAAACTTTTATTGGGAGTAATTGGAGACCATGAAACTGTAGTGTAAGGATTACAAATATTTCATCATTACTGGGCAGGTCTCTGGGACAAAGCACCACTAGAATTTCACTGCTGAAGACTTTGTTTCTCTGAATGCCTTTTGAGGGTAGACAGGTGTGAAACTGGACTGAAAGAGGCTACATTACCAGTTCTGCAATCCTTAAAACAAGTTGTTTTAAGAATTCCAGATATACAGAAGGGTGGATTTGATTACAGATCAGAGATTCCTAGCATTAAGACTTGTACTTTCCCCTAACTGTTTTCTCTGAGCAAATCATAATCATTTGAAAATTTCACTAATCATTTACAAATGTTTGTTGTCTGTATGATTTTTCTTCTGGTTGTAATATATCTTAATTTCTACAGAATAATTTGTTACAGTCTCTTTTGCACTTAATGTTGAGGATATTAATGATCACAGATATGAAATCTATTATTTGCAAAACTACAACCTATTTTCTTTTACAATTATGCTTTTATTCTCCCAGAGCAATTAAATTTCCTTTGGCCAATATTTGCAATATATTTCTTACAATTCATATTTATTCTTTAAAATGACATAATAAAAATCCTCATTGTGAAATTAACTCTCTTCCGCTTCCCACCTGATTTGGAACTAAGAAATTGTTACTCTACAAATTAAAATTTACTTAGAACTTTCTTCAGAGACAGAAGAGAAGCCACCTTAATAGTCTTCTGCTTGAGTGACACTCTGGATTAACTGGTACTCAGTTCATTCTATAAAGCAGAGGTCAGAAACTATGGCCTCTGAGCCAAATCCAGCCCATGGCCTGACATGGTAAATAAACTATGGTTGTAACACAACCACATCCATTTGCTTATTTATTATCTATGGCTGCTTTTGCACTAGAGTTGAGTAGGGACAGAGACCATATGGATCACAAAACCTAAAATATTTACTATCTGGCCCCTTATAGAGAAAGTTTGTCAACCCCTGCTCTAAAGCATTGTGACCAATGCCAATGTACTGTGAACACACAGAGCTAACAGGTCCTCTCTAACACTCCTGTACATTTCTGCTCAAACAATTAGTCTGTATGCTTTTAAGAGTCAACCATATAATATTTGTGCCACTTATATTTATTATAATTTAATTAAATATTAAATGAACTGATAAAATAAGTGAGAAAGAAGTTGTTAGAAAGACTTAAGAGTAAACAAAATTGCTATCAAATTAGGCAAAGATATGCCAATTGTGCAAGATTGTGAAAACATTGTAAATATGCAGAATATTTTTTTTCTACATTAAAGAACTCAAAAGTAGAAATCATAGATAATACACAAATGGATGTGGTTTGTGCAAATGAAGACTACTCAGAACTCCGTACAAAAAGGTAAATCATTATATTAAAAGATTGGCAAGTGCAAGTACCTTGGTATGCTTTAGATTAAAATATTTAAGGTACACTTTCATGATTTTTTATAACTCTCTGCTTTTTCTTTTTTTAAATATAAAATATGCCATACTTACAGAGAAGTGCAAAACATTTATGCTCCTTTTAAATAAATAAAATATTGCTGATATTTCAGAAGTCTCCTAAATTCCCCCTTTCTAACTGCAACCCCTTCCCTTCTCCCTAGAGATAACTCAGTATCTGGAGTACCCACAAATGTCTAAACCTTGTTTGGTATACTACACTGAAATATTTCCAACTGAAATAAAAGAGTAAATACTTGTTTAACAATTGAGCCATCGTTTTCTTCATATTATCCTCAATATCAATAAACTTTAGGGGCTGGCCCCGTGGCCTAGTGGTTAAATTTGGCATGCTCCACTTCAGCAGCCCAGGTTCAGATCCTGGGTGCGGACCTACACCACTCATCAGCCATGCTGTGGTGGCGACTCACATATAAAATAGATGAAGATTGGCACAGATGTTAGCTCAGGGCAAATCTTCCTCAGCAACAACAATAACAAAAAACTTTAGAGTTCTGATATCTAATATTTTAAATTCAGACTTTATCAAGTAGTTCATTTACTTAGTTCATAAAAGTGTTGTTTTCAGTGGTGGAGTTCATCATAAAATTAAATTATTGATCACAACAAGGCACAGTGAAGAAAATTCCAATAGAGATCTAATTAAACCATCATTTAGAAATAGAATGTGTTCTACATTGATAGCCATTTCTCAGAGAGAGAACCTTGCTAATTCAAACCAACATTGATAGGTCAAGGTGAAGTTTATCTAAAATAGATAAAAATTGAAACTATTAAATATTTTTTAAAAAAACCATTAGATCATCTCCAAATATATAAGAAAGACTTGAATTAATCTATCAAAGTGTTGAATTATTAAAATTTTTATACCTGTAGTAATTAGAAAAGAGAATCCCATTAAATACAGTGTCAATGATATATATGTAGATTAGTCTGAAGTGCCTGAAAATATTTTCTTAAATTGTTATTCCCCTTTAATTTACATTATTAATTGGTACTCTAAGAAAGCATTTTGCTGACCAAAAGTAAATTATAGCTTGGAAATCTATTAGTAGATGTCCAATATAATAAAATCCAAATTCAAGAGGTTTTAGAATATCCATAGTTTGTTGCAAGGGGGAAAAACATAACCATATGATAGGGGAATCAGAGTTACATTGTCCTAATCAGTGATCACTTTTAGCATCACTGTTGGTGGGTTAAACAGATGTTATATATCTACATAAAGATGTAGCAGCACCACCTATGACGTATTCTGTTGCAAAGTGCTTAACTTGAATTCCTAAAGCCTTTATATAATGTTTGCTTTGTAGGAAATATAGGGGATAGAGAAATGGGCTAAATGACACCACAACAAATTTATCAGACAAATCCAGAAGCTGAGATGTTCTGAGTAACGACTCAACAACTGTCTCTTCAACAAGGGACTTTGCTAGATAAAAAAAGACTAAAGGGACGCATCACCCAGATGCAATGTGTGATCCTAAATTGAGTCTAGTCTAGACACACCAGCTGAGAAAAATTTATGGGGGTCACAAATGGGAATATGGTCTGGTTATTAGATGAGATCAAATTTTTCTGAAATGAAAGATGGAGATCAATGATTGCAAAAAGCAGGTTAAAAAGCTGTATGTAAAATATGATTTCATATTCTCCTTCTGGTCTAAAAATCTGTGTGTAGACACAGAAAAATCTACATTTTAACAGTGATGATCTCGGATAATAAGAATATGATCATTTTATTTTTGCTTAGTATTTTCTAGTTTTCTACAATGTCCCTGTACTGCTTCTATAATAATAATAGGCTAGTTTTAAAATATAAATGCTATGGGAAATTTATATGGCTATTTTTTTATACCAACAGATCCATTCATCATGGTCTATCATAGAAAATTTATAAGAAAAGAGACAGATATTGACATGAGTAGAAGCCAGAGAAAACTGGAGGTTTATACAAAAAAGGTCTCAACTTGAATTCTTTGATTATTTATAATGCTTTGATGTAATCAAGATACATTTAGTATCTTCTATGTCGTTTCACATACAAAATGCTGTGCATTAAAAATGTCTTGACTTTTTCTCACTAGCGGTGTAACAGCTCTTCTAATAATTATTAGATAGCTCAGTATAAAAGGTATTTTGCTAAAAAAGCTCATTAAGCATAAAGGATTTTAATGCCTTTGCATAATAATCAATCTGTTTCTTTTTCACTAGGAAGGGTCAAGCTTAATGGTTTTTAGGATCACCACTATATATGCAAATTGGATTCCTACAGAATAAGCAGCCATTTTAGAACGTACACGTTCACACTCTGATTGCCTTAGAAGCGAGTCAGCAAATGTATAATTTTCACTGAGAGTATTCAATTTCAGTTGAATGTGACAACGAACCAATTCCCTATCATTTCTTTTAAAATTCATACTTAAGTTGTATCGTTAGAGAATTGTTCACATTTTAGATTTAAGGCTGATCTTTTAAAAGTCCAACTTTTCTTAAAATTGAAAATTACTTGGCACATTTAACTACCACTTGTTTATATCAGAGGTAATTAGAGCTGGAGGTTAAAATGTCTCAGTTTGAAGCCTACCACTTACTAGCGGTATAAGCTTTGACAAGTTATCCAGCCAGCTAAGCCTTGGGTTTTTTAATCTATAAAATGGAGAAATAGTATTTACCCCATGAGGTTATGACAATTGATGAGATTTTGCTTAGAAACCCACTTGTCACATAGTAAGAGGTCAATAAATATCCCCGACAATGATGGTGACTCTCATATCCTGATATGCTGTTCCTCCCCTATACATCCCAGCAATACGGAGGATGCTACTGCACAGCTGCACACAGATGCCCCAAAGGTATCTCATCTTACCAGACGTAACAGAACTACTGCTCCCTGCCCTTCAGCCGGCTTCTCCCCAGGGTCCCCATCTCAGTGAAAGACACCATCATTAACCTAGTTCTCAGGACCGGAACCTGAGTCATTGTTACCCTCCTTTTCACCCACTGTATCAAATTCCTAATTAGCTCTATCTTCAATACAGTCTGAATCCAACCACTTCTCACAGGTCTTTCGCTGCCACGCCAGTCCAAGCCAGCATCATCTCTGCCTGGACAGCCGCAGAAGACTCTAGATATAGCTCTGTTTTCACTCCCGTCCACTCACCCGCCTCAGTCCACATTCCACCCAGATGCCAGAGGGAGTCTTTCAAATGTAAACCAGGTGATGTCACCTCCTTGCTTAAAACCCTTCAGTGGCTTCCCACCACACTCAGAACAGAATCCAAACCCTTCCCTTGTTCCAAAGCCCCGAAGTGACTGGGCCTCCACGGCCCTTCTCTGCCAGCACTTTCCTCCTCCCTCACTCAGCTCCAGCCATACCTGCCTCCTTTGCTAGTCCTTGAGCATCTTGCCAGACACACTTCTGCTCTACAGCTTGAGCCTGGCCCGCCCTTCTGTATGAGGGATTCCGTCCCCAGACAGCCATATGGCTCTCCAGCTCGACTCTGCTCAAATATCAGGCTTTTTTTTGACCACACCATCCACAGAAGCACCCCCATAGTTCTGTTTTATTTTCCTTCATGGCATCGTTACCACTACAATAAATAGTAACTTACTGTTAATACTTATATATATATAATAAATATATCGATTTATTATATAAATATATAACATATTACATGTATACTGTGGCACAAATTCCTGTTTGGTCTGTCTCCCCAACTGGTACATTAACTCCATGAAGGTGAGGACTCCACTCACTGCTGGATCCCCATTGTCAAGAATAGTGCTTGGTACATTGTAGGTATTAAAGAGATACTTTTTCAATACACGGGCACTTTTACTCGTGTTAAATTGGCTTGAGTTTAGCTAAGTCCTCCAATCACTACTAACATAAGCCTTCCACACAAAAGCAGCAGGGTAGTTACATCAGTTCTATATTCCATATACTTTGGAGAATTCTTACAGATCTAAGTTTAAAAATAGGGGTCAAAAATTATTTTTATTCAGGAAGTTTAGCAGCAATCTAGCAGAAAAAAATATCCTTTTATTTCATCGGAGTGCTAGAAGAAAATAAATATTTTTTTAAAAAGCTTCTGTATTTAAAACAATTAACTGATTAGTTACTTGATTGAAATGCTTGTAACAAAGGAAAAGAAAAAAGTTTTCCCTGGTTTTATCTATTACTAAATGGTTCTGTATAAAGAAATTATGATATTATGGGATAAAATTGTTTTTAGATTCAAATAAAAGGAAAAAGTCATAGTTAATGAAGTAACTAATTCTTTTGTAAAAGTCCCAAACTGTGGCTCTAAAATAATAACTAAATATTTGAAATTTAAATTCACCATAAAAATCAAGTTGCTTTAACCTACTGTATGTCTAAATTATGATAGATATGAGAGCCATAGAAAATAATTTTCTAATATCATAAAACTGTTGATTCCAATCCATACAAAGCAGTATATGGGTAAAGTTCCAGCAGATAACTAACTCTCTGACCCTCTATCACTTTATCTGTGCCTTTTTTACAATACATCACTTTTTTCTTTTATTTGCAGATATTGGCATTTTTGGATACAGGATTTTGTCTGTTTCATCTTTACAGTCTCCCACAGTGTTAGCACAATGACTGGGATACTCAGGACACATTTTCTGAATGACAGAATGAATAATGCCGAAGGTTAAAGTTGGAGAATAATGACAGTAATGTCTGCATAAATATAACAGTGGATATACACTTGGAGAGTTCTAAACGAGTTCAATTACTGCTTTTTTTTTGGTGAGGAAGATTAGCCCTGAGCTAACGTCCACTGCCAATCCTCCTCTTTTTGCTGAGGAAGACTGGCCCTGGGCTAACATCCGTGCCCATCTTCCTCTACTTTATATGGGATGCCGCCACAGTGTGGCTTGACAAGTGGTGCGTTGGTCTGTGCTTGGGATCCGAACCCGTGAACCCTGGGGAGCCAAAGCAGAACGCGCAAACTTAACCGCTACCCCACCAGGCCAGCCCCCCAGTTACTGCTTTTTATATCCTATCCTATGAGAGAAAAGGATAGAGAGTTAGATAAATTTATAAAAGTGGTTTACAGGCACTCTATTATGCCTCACAGTATTTATCACAACTGTAATAAGCCATCATTGTATAGTCATTTGTTTAACATCTGTCTTTTCCAGTTGAAATTCCAGAGGGTAAGAACTGTATATGGCTTCTCATAGCCTCAGCATCTCACAAAAGTAGGGGCCCAATAAATGTATTTTGTATCAATGAATGCAGTAGGGGCTGTGCCATTGCATAATTTAAAAATGACTGGGTCCCCTTCCTAGCTGCATTTACCATGCACTCATAGCTTCACAGAACCTAATAATGGTTTTCATTGGTTTTAGGATGCACACTTTTTCACATGTATCTGACAGTTGATAGTGTCTTAGTATCATGTATAGTTTAACTGGCAACATTTTTCCCTTCTGAGTATAACATAAAATAACATTGTTTTAATAAATGATGGTTTTTCAGAATCAACGAAATGTAGTTTTTGCTGATTCCATCTTAATATGGAAAATATAAAAACTTCAAGTACTTACATCAATTAAATCTGAAAGATCATGAATATAATACTTGAAAACCGAGGCATTGGTTGCTTCAAGGGTTAGGAGATATTCATTCCGTGCCTTAATCGATTTTAGCTTATTTTCCGAATACTTTGCTTGTCTCTGGAAATGAAGAAGATCCAGAGATCAGGAAAGACAACAAAGTCATATTTAAATAAGACAGAGAAACATACATGAATTTCTATTAATCTAAACAATTTATTCTCCATATACAAATGACCTTCCAAGTCCCTTGAGAAAAGTACATTTCAAATCTGATTTAAATAGCAAACTAAAATTACCCAGTTACGAGAAGAACAACAATGTATTTGGGCTTCAGGCCATCTGCAATGAAATCTCTTTGTTAATATTCAAGTTCTCTACGTTGTGTATTGAATACTTGGCATTCGCCACTAAATGATGTCCAGCTGTTATTACATGATTTTTATGTTTCTTAAACTTTTTTCATTCTCGTGGGAGGAAATGCATGTCATTTCACAATAATTTATAATGTGTGTCTATCGGCTATGCATCAGTATTCTTAGTATTGTCACCTCCAGTGAGGGCAGAAAGGCTCTGTAATATATTTTTATTTACCTTTTCTTTCATTTTTTCAATTTTCTTTACAGAGCTCCGCCGCTGATGTCTCTCTTCTAGTCTGATATGAAAGACCGGATCACCAGATCTTCCAATTTGCTTTTCTTCTTGTTTCTCAGCCTCTTTCAGCTTGCTCTCTGCACTGATGCTCTCTGCATGATACATATGGTATGTTTTCATCACCTGTGAAAATGGGACCCAAACTGTTAAAAGATGTCTGCCTATAACTTGGAGAGTGAATGGAAACCATTATATGATGTATATGTTAAAAATATCACCTTCCAACTGACAAGGGAGAGCCAGGTTGTTAGTAAAATAGATGAATTATGGACTATTGCTTCTAAATAAAGCCAACAGAAATATGCAAATTCACCTGCTGGGAAGAGGCACTTAGGGGACAGGCTTTGATGAAAAAATGATTTACAGAGTCTTCTGCATGCTTTCAGTGCTCTTGAAAAGTTCCCTGAAGCTGAAAAGTGTTTCTCTAAAATCTCCTCTGCATTATTAATTGGCAGAATAAACCATTATTCATGGATAAATTTTAGCCCAACCTTGGAATTATAAAAAACTCCAAATTAGTACAGCCCTTACTAAAGGAATTTTATTGCATAAAATCTACTTGTCAAAATACAAAATGTAGATATTAAGGCTCATGCATAGTTTTAGTTTAAAAAAAAATTGTTTTTCTGACCAGAAAGTAATACTTTATGTTCAATGTAGAAAACATGTGATACAAAAAAGAAAATAAAGAAAAAAAATGCAAGCACAGATAAGCAGTTAAGATTTTGGTATACCGCCATCCAGCCTTTTTCCTATGAAAACACACACACACTCTCTCTCTCTCCCCTTCATTTTATTTATTTATTTTTGTGAGGAAGACCAGCCCTATGCTAATATCCGTCGCCAATCCTCCTCTTTTTGCTGAGGAAGACTGGCCCTGGGCTAACATTTGTGCCCATCTTCCTCTACTTTATATGGGACGTGGCCATGGCATGGCCTGACAAGCAGTGCGTCGGTGGGCGCCTGGGATCCGAACCTGCGAACCCCGGGCTGCCAAAGCGCGGACCAAACCGCTGCGCCACCAGGCAGCTGCTCTCTTCTTCATTTTAAAATGACACATATCATTTCTCCTTTTAAAAAATGTGGATCATATTGTATTTATAATTTTTAATCCTCTATGTCCTTTTTTCACTTGATATATCAGAACATTTTTCTATATCACTAAATATTCTTCTACAGCATAATTTTAAGGGCTGTATAATATTTCTTTACACAACTATGCCATAACTTAACTAATTCCCTATTGTTGAACCTTTTAGGATATTTCAACTTTTTTGCTTTATATATAAAGCTGTGCTGAAAACCTTGATGTCTATCCTATCTTATTTCTTCTCTTAGAAATGATACACATAATTTGTATTTTAATAGATTTAGGAATATACAGAGCATAAAATTTTGTAATGTATCCTTTCCATGTATATTGTAAACGTAATGAATCCTCAACTAAAATTTTTTTTTAATTAAAATAAACTTTAAATCCTTAAAAATTCTGGTTGTATTATTGTTACAGAAATGTCTGTGCACAAATTTGTGCCATATTTCCTATGATACATTTCCAAAAGTAGAATTGTAGAGCTGGAGAATCCATACATTTTTGAGGCTTTTGACACATACTGCCCATTTACCGCTCTGCTAATTTGAAAAAAACCTAATCTATATAGTTATTTCCCAAAGCAGTTTAGATGACATAGACATTTTAAAACATTTTCTCAAACAATAAATAAGAGTATTATTATTTATTTTTACAATAATATCTATATCTGTGTAAAGTCTCTGTATTCTTAGATACAGAAGAATAACAGTCACAGATTTTCAGAGATTGTATCTGAAAAATCACAGTTTTTCAATATAATTTCAATCTGCTTTTATAAGCAGAGTCAGACATCTGGGCCAATTCTGAAACTTGTTTATTTTGAGCACAGTTACACTCCTTGAAGGAAACAACATACATAAGATGTGAGTCTCCAGTGCAACTGATCTATCAAGGAACATCCCAGAACTTAGCACCCAAGGAACCAGTGGTGGTACTTTCTCATAATTACATCAAATTCTCATCCACATAAGACAGATTTTATTTCATTTGTAAATAACCATAAGCTATTCAGAGCCAATTTTATAACTAAGGTGTAGTTGACAAGAGATTAATGGAATGTTTTGAAGTTAAGGAACTTGATTTTTCTCATTTCAAACGATGAGTTTTAAAATGGTTTTGGAACTAAAAGCATCTCTGGAATGAATCTATTTATTTAGGTGGAACCATATGAAATTGCTGGTTTTGTAGGTTATATAAAAAGGTAGAAAATCAGCACCTCCTCATGGTTCAACTTAATACACATTCTCAAGATGACTATTTTCAAGAGTAAAGCATGGGGTTAACGAAGAGTCTTTACTTATTGTCAGAAAATCTGATGATGTCTTTCCTTAAAAATGTTTGGTAGTGAATCCTGTCGAGGCATGGCTAAACAACAACCAAGCGAGGGCCCGACCACAGAGCCAGGGTGCCTTTTTCTGGGTCGTGTGTAAGTGAAGAGTTGTCTGTTTTCAGTAATTATCAAACCTGTCCAGGGGAAGTTTGGTTGGCTACTCCGGTTTAAAAGAAAAATAAAATAACATTTGGAAGCAGCTGGGCAGCTGGGGAATGAGAAGGGAGTCACCCTGCAGCTGGGCAAACAGCGAGGTCAATGGATCTACTACACACCTTGCACTTCTAGGCTTGGCTCTGTTTATATTCCCAAGCAAACCCACATACCATTTGGGTCCTGGTTCCAGTTACATCTTTAAATGAGAGGGTGAAAAAAACCAATCTCTCTCTCTCTCTCTCACACACACACACACACAGTTGCTCAGCTGTCTGTATGCTTCTTGCTAACAGACAGGAAGGAAGAAATGAGAACACGCGACTCCCCTCACAGTTGGATGAAAAGGCCCTGTGTATATAAGAGATTCTTCTTTCAAATATATTCCTAAGAAAAGACCTGAACTCCTGACTCTTGCTTTACGTCGATGCTGAGGACTAGAGTAAGCAGGTAATTTGCAGCAACGGAGCCTCAGGGCACTGAGCTGGCTGCCAGCATGGTGTTTCTGATTAACTAGCCTGGGTTAAAAGGAAAACATTTGAGTCTGACCTACACCAGCAAGCAAAGTGTGTCAGTATCTCATCATAAAGTGGTTCAGCACAAGAGCTGAGGATTCTCTACCCAGTTCAATGGTAATTTCCAGAAAATTTCTTTGTTCAGTTTTCTAATATGACTTAGGGTTCCCACTATTCTCTAAAATGCTAACAGTTACAGTGAATGAATTTTAAAAGTCAGGGAGAAAAACACTAAAAGCTTTTTGAGAACTCTAATTACAGATAATGAAGGCAAGCACAAACTGCATCATTTAAAATGTAAGCTGTTGACAGAAGTTAAATGTGTTTTGTATGTAAAATAAAACAGACAGTTCTCTCTTTTTCAGAGAAGTAGAAGAAAGCTTTTATTTTTTTAAAGGTGCATTTTGAATAAATACTGCAAAGAAAATAACAGCTTCTCTATCAGCTTAATGCAAACACAAGCCTTTGCATGCCAAATGACATGCTAGGCATACATTCGTTTAAATGTACTCCAATAGCATATTTTCCTATTTGAAGTCTTCTCTACTAAAACCTCACGCATAATTCTCCATTGAACATACTCCATTTATCTTTCTGCTCCATCTTTTCTTAACTACAGGAAGAATATAGTCAAGTAGAAAGTGACCATATCATGGATTTCTTTGTGAGACTGTGAAATCCTAGATAAAAACTTTTGCACAGAAGCTGTTAATATTTTTTTCTTACTGACAGTCCAATATAATATATTTGACACTACTCTTGTACTTTAAATCAAAATAATTAAACTATCTATAGTAAATTTCAATATTCAGTGTCAATAAAACGCTATTTATATGAAAACTATTCATGTGTTGGAGAAGATCAGTGGATTAAGGCTATAAATTCTACTTTTTGACTTCTGGCTCAGAAATTAGAAGACGTGAATGGTTCCAGGGATGGATCTACCAGTTTCTAGGTATGGGCAAGTTATTTAATACTTCTGCTCACCTTACAAGATTGTTGTGGACACCCAGTTGTGTGTCCCTATAATTTAAACTTTACTGAATACTTACTATATATGTGTGTATATGTATGTATATAATCTATACCACTAATACATATGTGTACATATATGTAATATGTATATATTTTAGCTAAACAAGCATTATATAATGCTTACTACATGACAGACATTGTTCTAAGCATTTTACAAAAATAGCTTATTTAATCCTTCTAAAAACTCTTATGAGGTAGGTACCTTTATTCTCCCCATCATACGGGTGAGAAAAGTGAGGCATAGAGAAGTTAGGTAACTTGCCCAAGGTCACAGAGCTGGTAACTGGCAGAGCAATGGTTGGAACCCTGGCAGTCTGTTCTGGACTGCTCTGCCATAACCTTTGGAAAGTCTAAAGCATCATACAAATGGAAGGCCTCTTGACCTGGGAGATACAGTCACTCTTGGTTATTTTTAGGAATGGAGGAAAAGAAGGAATGAAAGATAATTAGTTATTCATTCAACATTTGCTTGGTGCTTACCACCCGTAAGGCACTAACAGGTGTAAAAATAAAGACTTGGTTTCCATCTTCTAAGAGTTTAAATTTTTGGAGAGGCCTTGGCAATCCTCATGAGCACCAATGAAGGGGGAGGGCATTCAGGCTGGAATGACAGTGTGAGCAAAGGTAAAGTGGGGAAGGGGGGCCCACACAGGTGAGGTGGGCCTGAGAAGAACAAGATGGCAGAGAAGGGCATCCAGGGAAGTGCTTGAAAAGTGGATGGTTGGGTAACTGAGCTGAAGGATGAGATTGGAGAAGTCGGCACGGGCCAGATTAGGAGAGCCTTGAAACCCCAACTAAGAAGTGTAGAATTCATTCAGTAGGGGTTTGTGAATCCACAGGGGTGTAAAGAGTATTCAAAGCAGTTTCTTAGCAGTAATCCGGAAGACATGCAGGATGGTTTGAGGTGTGAAGTGACCTCATTTGGCACAGGAGAAGAGGGAATGGAAAGTAGGAAAGAGAATCCAGGGCCTTTTCTGTTCTCACTCTCTCCGACCTTTCTTAAACTTGACACTGCTCTCTCCCTCCACCCTGGAGTTCACCGCCCACACGGACCGGTCTGGTCCCAACACCGGCCCACCAGCACTCTGTGTACTACTCTGAGTCAGTCACTTGATGCCGCCTCAGAATTCGCACTTTCCTGCCTCTGTGGCCTCCCAAGCCAAGCCCACTGCCCAGGGTGCCCTCCCCCTGCGCCTCCGCCTGTTACCAATCTGACCCACCCTCCCAGGCAAGCTCAAAGCTCACCTGGTTCCCCAGCCACTGGGACCTTGTCCATCCAAGTGCCAGCATCTACTTATTGGCAGCCCTTCAGACTCTCTGCCATGTGTTATAGACATCCGTGTTCCATCCAGTATCATGGGTGGTCCTGTAAGTGCTGCTAGGACATCAAGAGTATCTTAGGCAACTTCAGATCCTTAATATTGCCTTATATACAGTGGGAGTAAAACAGGCATCGGGTGAGAAACAAATGAAGGACCATTTTATAGTCAGCCTCTCCATTCATTTAACAAATATTTACTAAATATCTAGAATGAGCCTGGCATTATCTTTCCCCATCCCCAGCATTCAAAACAGCACCACCAATAAATACCTGGGATTGGACTAATAGGATGACAAATAGTTCTACATCATTTGGGAAATACAGTGAGCATTAGAATTCATGGTCCCTGAAAAAAGAAAGCTGTGGTAGTTGGTGGTGGTGGCGGGGGGAATGAAGAGCAAAACGTCAGTGACAATATTTCCTAATTTCATACATAGCCTGCTGTTTTATGAAATCCATCAATCACTAAAAGCTCTAAGGGGAAACTCCATTTTTTGGGTTTCCTTAATTGTCAGCAAACTACGATAAAGATCTCTTTTCTTTGATCAATATGAGAGAGGGCTCTAATGGTAAATGAGTTTCTGCAAGTGCCAGGCTAACACAACCATCAAGGCAGGGCCACAGCCTTGGAAGCCATTCCTGTTTCCAGGGACGCTCTCAGGTTCATGGGGAAAGCAGGACCCCTGGGCTGCCCTAGGCTGAGCCCTAGGGGCTGAGCTGCAAGGAACCCGGCCTGCATAGTCTCAGTCCCTCCGTCCAGGTTGTGGCCTCTGCTCGGCCAAGCTGTGTCTCTGGGGGCTTAGTTTAGACAGGGGTGGCGGGCAGGAACTACCCGTAAGACAGCACTCAACACTGCAGGCCGGGATCTTCACCCCTGACCCTCGAGCCTTCTTGCTCTGTAGTCTACTGAGCCAACCCTAGTGATGAATTTAGCTTCCGGAGCCAGCAGCCCTGGAGTTGAGCCCTGGTGCTACTGCTTACCATCACCAGCAGGGCAAGTTTCTTGAGCCCATTTCTCCGAGGTAAAACTGGGATTACATGATACAACGCATGGAAGCACATAACAGGGTGGGGAGTTCTCATTTGTGACACTTTGTAAGGCCGATGTAGAAGGAAGCATGCGGGCTCTGGGGCCACACAAGCTGGCTTCCTATCCAGGCTCTAGGCAAAGAGGTGCAGGCCACTGTCTCCCAGAGGCAGAGCCACAGGGAGAACTGAGTGCAACAAGAGCAGGCCAGACGGAGGTCCTTCCTGCCGTTTCACACCGTGACCTGGGCTAGCCAAAACCTCTTAAAGACGAATATAACATAACACACCAGTGAGGCACGCCTAGGAGCTGACTGCAGAGATACCTACATGTTTGTAAGACACACTATCAGAATTCACGCTCTGAAAAGACTTCTGGCCTGTCTACAGTATGCATCTCATAATCAGCACCCTTTTTGACGTATGCTGACAGTTACTGTAAAACTGAGTGGACATGAGCCCAGGTTTCAGGGAGCAGTGTATATTGATCTGCATTTATTCATCCACTGAACAGCTGCTGAGTATCCACAAGCCAGCACTGTGCTCAGCTCTGAGGCTAGAGACGAAGATCCCATCCTCACCCAGTGGGGAAGACACAAAGGCAGGCTTGCTCTTTCTGGAAGACAAACGGGAGGTGGGCACGGGGGCAGTCGTGGACTTCAGGTGGGCTGAATGGGAGTTAGGTGGAGAGGATTCCTAGGCTTCTTTTTTAACCAGATTATATTTAAGTCTGGGAGCTCACCTGGGGAGAAGAGGGTGGGGGGGATATATTTTATTTATACAAAGAATGTAAAAACAGGAGAAGCCAACCCTCACCACTGACTTACTCGGCCAAAACCTACAATGGACCTCTCAGTCCCCACCCCATCTGCCACCTCCCACTTCAGGCCTGTGAGTGACACTTGTCAGTATTTTTTATTCTCATTTGTGGCATTGGGGCTGGAAAAGCTGCTGATCCCTGAAGTAATGAGAGGTCAGCAGGATGTCACGATGATGAACTTTCACAACCCACCCCAGGATCGCACGCTTTCCGTGAGTCAGTGAAAGCAGAGTTTACAAAACTTACTTATATTTGCAAAGTAACATTTACAGGAGAACTCACTTTGAGAGGTAGCATACTGTGGCTAAGAGCTCAGACTCACAGGACAGACTCCTTGGGTTCAAATCCCGCCCTTGCACTTACTCGCCATGTGATCTTGGGACAAGTAACTTAACTTTTCTTTCTGTGCCTCAATTTCCTCACTGTAAAATCAGCATAACAATATTATTCACTGTATAGGGTAAAGGATTAAAGGTGTCAACACATGTAAAGAGCACAGAAAAAAGAGCTTGACATATAATAAGTGCACGGTGAATGCCAGCTACTGATACTTGAAAAAAATTGCCATAAAACAATTCATTTTAATAAAAGGTAATGATTTCTCCAAGATTGGAAAGATCATCATTTCTCACAGAGGTAAAGGGAAGTTAATCAGTGATATTTCCGTCTATGTATATGTTAAGAATTTTAGCAAAGCTTTTAGACTGAGCAAATAGATCAAGACGGATGATTAAATAGCACGAGATGCTATCTTTACAGCTTGTTTATCAAAGAAAACTTGAGGTATGTTGTGTTTCCACTGAAATGAAATCAGTATAGCAGTCTGAATTTATCATCAAATTATATTTATAATCCAAACAAATGTTTAGAACAAAAGGCACTGTCTGGGACTCTGGACCCTGCTGGCTAGGGGCTGCCAACCAACCAAACGACAGGGCAACAGAGATGCAGAGAGGAAAGAAAACAAAGGGAAGAAGAGAGCACACATACGCAAAGGGAGGAAATCCAGTTAATGAAAATCACAAAAATAATTATATTGTGTTTGGTGTAGTGGTAAAGATGTTGTTTCAGGGGTAATTATACAGGGCAGCATTTTAAGGGAAAGAGCTTCAGTCTAGGAAATCCAGTAAACCCTGACTTTGGTCCTAGCTTTGCTGCAAAATGGCTTTGTAACCTCAGCGTTTCTGGCCTCAGTGGGAGCCTCATCCATTAGAGATGACAACGTGAGGTCTCCCTACAGGACCAAAGTTAGGGAGACAATCAAATCCAACTACACACCTCAAACACCTTGAAAAGTGTGGCATGAAAGAAAAAGTACAGACTAGAGGCCTGATCACAGAAGGAGAAACCGCTGTGTAACTAGAAGGCTTCTGTCCAAGAGAATTTTCCTATATCCCTCTAAAGGGAGACTGTGATGAAGCTCAGAGGAAACAATGTAGGACAGCATTTAGCCATCTATGAAAATAGAATTCACAGTGTCATTCATGTTGTTGCTTTCTGCTGGAGATTGACTGTTTTCTTCTCCATCTTCAAGAGCCAGCGTTAGCAGAAGGAGCACTCATGTCCTAGACATCCAAGGGTGTGAGCTCTCCATCTGCCATGCCCCCACTGTGTGACCTTGGGACTAGGCTTTATTTAACTCTACCAGCCCACGCTTTCTCATCCATAAAGGAGGCGGCTGGATCATGTGATCTCTCAGACCTTTCCCAACTCTGAAATCCTATGAGTCTATGATTTCAGATATAAATCTAGCAACAACTAAATACCATAAGAATTTATTATTTGGGGAAATAGTCATGCATGGCTTAACGACAGGGATCCGTTCTGAGAAATGCGTCGTCAGGCAACTGCTGTGCAAACATCAGAGTGTATTTAGACAAACCTAGATGGTGAAACTACACACGTGGGCCCTATGGTACTAATCTCATGGGACCACCAATGTATAGGTGGTCCATCACTGACTGAAATGTTATGCAGTGCATGACTGTATACATATGTAATATACTTCTCAGTGGCTAAAGGGGTTGATTTTTTTCAGTGTCAGTGTAGATGGCACATACATTTTAACCAAAAGGAAAAACCAGTGTAACAACAAATTATACTAATTATCTCCTGCTTCTGTTGACTTGAGACAACAGGTAAGTATACCATGCAATGCTGAGCATATAAGATGCTTACTAGAATTCTCCATGAGCTCTGAGGCCATGACTCATCTGCTTGGTTGCACAGAAAGTATCTAGAAACGAACAATGCCCGTATGGTCTATCACACTGTTATATTGATGAACCTTATACTGGGATATCTATCACTTTAGTGACTTCAATTAGCTCCCAGACTGATCACTGATCAATCACGAAGGGCTCATTAAGGAGGAAAACCCAGGAACTATTTGGTAGGTGCAGGGTTGACACACTTACAGATTTGCTACATGCTTTTATTTTTGACTGTTATATTTAAGGTAAAGCAGAGCATTAGTCATCTTTTTCAAAATGCTAAACTGAACAATAATTCTTAAATGGCAATATAAATTGCAATTAGTTTCACAAGATTTTGCTACTTCAATAAAAATATTTAATGAAAAATGACAAATTTATCCTAAAGAGGATAAATTGTGTTATGCCTTATTAAAAAGAAAATGTTTCTATCTGTAACAAGAGTACCCTGGATTTATTAATCTTAATCTGTGCTAGCTCTATTTCCAGCAGTCATTACAGGCAGTTTCTAATTTAAGTTTGAGTCATAGACAGGAGTTATTGGTTTTATTTATCTATAACGAACTCTCAATGGACATTAATATTCAGCAAAAATTTCTTGAGCCCTCTACAATGTACCAAGTAGCCCTTGTCCTATTTGATTCCATTACATCCTGTTACTAGAAACCCAACTCTATTTTATTCTTTATTGATTGATCCTAGTTCATCAGTTCATAAGAGTAATTTTTCATGAGAACAATTAGCAATTTGGTGTAATATCTGTCCACTTCACAACTATCAGAGATTTCTAACAAGAAATAAATGTCATTTTATCCAGGAAATTCTAATTTTGAAAAAGATGTTTTCCTTTCTTCTCTCTCAAGTACTTGATTTGTAATGGGGTAAAGAGAGAGCGATAAAGGTAGAGGATTTTAAGAAAGTCCAGCTTAATACTCCCTTTGTTTTCACATCAATGATTTGCAAATATTCTGGCAATATTCAAGTGCATGGAGCTCCTTGCACGGGCAATGTGGTTTTACGCAACTGCACTTTCCCTCACCCGCTAACCATTCCCACCCTTCCTTTATCACTAAAATCAGGTGTCAGCTTCTCCAAGAAGCCCCAGAGTGGCTCTTTGCACACACAGAGCCGTGGAGACTCCATTGAGCCTAGCACCCACTGCCATACGTGGAAGTATCTCACTACTTTAGCTCATTGATGGCATGGCTGGTTGTCTGTCATTGAGCATTTCCAGGAGCTATGTATGTGTTGAAAGGCCCCTCCCAACCATTCGGTGTGTATTACTTGGATGCAACAGAGATGGTCCTACAACAACTGTAGAGCAGAGGTAGCAACGCTTTTAGTGCTATCCATTTAACTGATTTAGAAACAGGAAACTGATTCTGAGATTTGGGATAAATGCCGAATAACCATATTCTGCAAATCCCAGAACCTTACAAATCACAACCCCTCTGCACATACTTGCTGGGCAGCCACCCTCTAAAGAAGGAGAGCACTGTCTTAAAAGATATAACACTCCATTTCTAAACAGCTCTAAAGAATAAACTCAGGAATCAGACTACCTCGTACAAATCCTTGTTTTGCCTTTTTGCATGTTCCATAGCTTTCTCACTTCTTAATGGGAATAAGAATAGCACCTATGGGCCAGCCTGGTGGCGTAGCAGTTAAGTTCACACGCTCTGCTTTGGCGGCCCGGGGTTTGCAGGTTCAGATCCCGGGTGCAGACCTACGCACCGCTTATCAAGCCATGCTGTGGCGGCGTCCCATATAAAGGGGAGGAAGATGGGCATGGATGTTAGCCCAGGGCCAACCTTCCCCAGCAAAAAGAGGAGGATTGGCAACAGATGCTAGCTCAGGGCTACTCTTCCTCACCAAAATAAGAATAGTATCTATAAGGTTGTTGTGGAGATAAAATGAATATATGCCAAGCAGCTGCAGTGGTAAAGGGCACACAGTGAATGCTTAATGGATGCTGTTACAATTAATAAAGTACCCCACCCTTCCATCATACCTCTTAAACCCACAGTAGCCTCAGCACCACGATCGCTCACTTGTTTATTCTCACACACCTGAGAGGCTGCGAGCAGAGGGATGGTCTTTGTTTTATGGATCAAAGAAACTGAGCTGCAGAGAGACTTAATCCATGCCCCAGAAGTCAACGGAGAAAGTCAGCGACAGAGAAGGTCACTGAGAAAGCCTTTGTTCCAAAAAGGGGTTTTCATAGGAGTCTTTAGAGGCACTGAAACACAGTTTAATCTACTGAAAAAAATACCCAACAGTTGATGCTTGGAATACACATCAAGTAGGGCCACCCTGAACACAGTGGCGGCAGAAGTGGCAAGGGGAAAGTTTCCAGTAGTTGGCAATGCTGAGGGGAAAGTCCATGTATAACAAAAGGCCAACGAATTTAGCAGAATGTCAAAGTTACTGACCATTTTAAACACTTAATTCTTTTCAGCGAAATGTTTCACACGCCTTCGACGTGACATGTGTGTATCAGACATTTCAGTTATAAGGTTTAGTATATGAAATATTTAAGCTGAGGACACTAGACACAGAGAATCTTAAAATTGTAAAAGCCCCACAACCCTTAGAATCGCAGCATCAACTAGGATGGAAAGACAGATGAGGAATCCTTTTCTTTCAATGGAAAATGGTTTGGAATTTGACACATATAGTCTGTGCCCCAAATCCACTGCTTCTCACTCCACTTATTAAAAGAAGAAGAAAGGTGAGAGGCTTTTGTTAATCTGCGCAAGAAAAGCTTTTTGAGTTTTCAAACTGCTTGGCTAGATGTCTAATCATTTTTTGCTGCCTAAGTTTTTTCTAATCTCATTCAGTACTTTCCTGAATTCTTTCAACTCCCAATTTTTCCTTTGTGTCTAAATATGTCTCCACAGGGAAATTCTATGAATCTGTCTTGTGTTCTTCCTAACTCTATGCCTTAGTTCACACTGCTCCTTTTGCCTCCAATGCTTCCCCACCCCTCCCTCCATCTCTCCATTTCAGACACTTTCCTCTGAATTTTTCTGAATCCTCCATGTGGACCTCTCTCCTTGGATCTCCAAAGGCTTCTGCGTGAACCTATCTGTTGGTACAGGATGGTCTGCCTTACGTTGTAATCACCAATAAAAAGCTAAGAGCATAGACTCTGTCTGGTCTGAGACTTCCCAGCTGCGAGACCTTGGACATGGTACTTAACCTCTCTGTGCCTCACCCACCCCACAGGGCTGCTGGGAGAATTTAAAGAGCTAATTATGTAAAGTGCTTAGAAGAGTGCCTGACCGAGGTTAGCTGTTAGGCTGTCCTTGCTAGACTGAAGGCCTCCTGAGCGGGTGCTGTCTCCCCTGGAGCTCCTGGCACAGCAGCATACACGTCAAAGGACCCTATTTGCGAATTTGAGTTAAAATAAAACCTGGGTTTCAGTTCCAACCTGGGACTTAAGTTAATCACGTAATCTGAGTCTCTGTGATATTCTCCTTAAATGAGGAGGTTAATTTGATCATTTCTAAAGGCCCATTCAGTGGTAAAATTCTATCAGCCTATGGTAGGATTTAATGTCAGTTAAGATACGTTGAAACGGGTCACTTGATACAACGGATTTAGATCTTGATTTCCTCTGCATGATTTTTACATTTCTTCTGGTCCATTTTAAGAAAGTAAATCCAAGGAAAATGCCCATAATTTACTCTATGTATATGTATTCTATATATATTCGGGTTTGATGAATAAAGTAAACTAAGTACCTTAATTACCCAATACAAACAAAACAGTCTGATTAAGATGTCTGTTATGAAAGCATTCTAATCCTTTAAAAGTTGTAATATTGCATTTCAGAATATAATAGTTTGGATAAAATACTCTGAGAAAGATTCTTGGTATGAAACATTCTTTAGAAATTTTTGTTTTTACTTAACTACACTTTCTAACACTTTTTCATTTCTAAGCCAAATAAATTTTCTTTTTCGGTTTGTATTACTCACTTCTTTTAAAAAGCAGTCTTATTTGTAGTTCATAAGCACCAACCATAACTAATTCTCAAATCTCAGAGAGAAAATGCAAATTCCAAGCAGGAGCTCGGGAGCAGTTGGCTTCATTAATTAGCAGGGAGTCCTAAAAGACATCGACATATAAAGTTCTTATCAAACCGCGGTCCTCGGAGATCCTTGCGATGGAAATTTTATTAATCCCAATCATTCTGGCAGGAAAATGAAGCCAGGTTACATTAGCTATCCTAGTCTCCAAAGTCGGACTGAGTCAGAGCCCAGATGAGAATCAGAAGCTGGCAGGGAGTCACACGACCCCCAACACCGCTCTCTCTTCCCATCTAAGCGTCTGGTCACAAAGCCGGGGGAAGGAGAGACGGAAACACTTGGTCAGCCCCACAGCTCCAGACAGACTGCTTTTTAAAACAGTTTTCCAAGCGGCATCACAGAGAATGTGGTATTCCAAAGAGGTTTTCAATTTGGGAGCTTTTTACATATCTTTATATCTTTTTTCTCTTTGTTCAGTGTTTTGTTCTGAGACCTGGACCTCTTTGTAGTCCATCTCAAAGGAATGAATTTTTCTTTTCACTCCAGAAATATATATTTCAAATACTTAAAATGGCCTTGGGCTAAAATAAATACTTAACCAAAAAAAAAAAAAATCAAAAACCTCTTTGAGGCTCAGAGAAAAATCCCCCATAGAGGTGGCAGGCGTCTTGGGCTGCTTTGGAAGGACTTTTTGACCTTGCCTTGGGCATGTTTCTTCGTGAGCAAAGAATGCATTAGCTGCTGGGTCCTGGGAGGCTCTCAGAGCCAGCGACAAAGCATTCCTCAGCAGTCCTCGAGGCGAAGTTTTCAGGGAAGGGCTAGAAATAGAAATAGTAAACAGTGTCTTCCCTCCCATTCCCCCTAAAAAATAATTAGCTTTTCATTTTAGCATTTTAAAGAGATAAGTGCTTCAAAGATATGGAAGGGCCAGGGTGGGTACCTGCAGGCCTTCCGCACCGTTTCCCAAATAACTCCTCACGGGGCGCTCGGCAGCCTCTGGGTTTGGAACAGGATGGAGTGCCCCCTCTATTTACATTTGTTAGGCAAATCAGGGCTGGAGCTCTGGAGGAGGAAACAAAGGGGTATCCAGTAATGGCTACTTAGCGGTAATCACTGTGTATGAGCACACAGCTAAACAGGTGGTGCTGACACAAATAACATGAAAGCTAAATGAAAGGTTATGTTTGAAGGAGACACCCGAAATGAACATACCCCAACATTAAAGCTGAAGGTGCAGAGCCATTTGGGTTTGCCCATTTTGGAACCCACACCAACAGCCTGAATCGTTTTCACAAGTGTCAATCAGAGCGTCAGGCCAAGAGTTTTCTCCCTCCTTTAGTTCAAGTTCCACCCTTCCTCCTCCCCACCTGCCCTGCACATCTTTCCCTAAGGCAGCTGTGAGTGGGGAACTGATGGGCCCTAGGGACAGGACTGGGTTCAGATTTTGGAGGATTCTTTTACTGTCTGTGTGACCCTGAGCTAATTATTCTGACCCCCAGCTCCCATCTGTAAAACTGGGATTAGGAATACCTGCCTTACACGCTGTTGCGAGAACGGAATGGGATAACGTGCAGGCCTCATGGCGAGGGGTGGATAAATCTTCCTTTTCTCAGTTCTTTCCTCTTGATTTAATGGAATTTGAGGATGGATTACCTCTTGACTCTGGCTAGTCATGTGTGTCACCGATGTATAGAGAGTGTGATAGTCAACTACACATAATTAACAATCAAATTCATGTGGATTTATCACGATGTCTGTTAATCTCTATTAGAATCTGCTTACTAGGACGGTAAGCTCCTTGTTTCTTAAAATGCTGAGTATAATGCTGCAAATCCTAGGCAAAGTAAAGAAATACGAATAAAGAACAAATCATTGTTTTTCTACTAAACTACAGCCTAACTATTTGAGATTTTGGTATTAGGGGACAGGATTACACTTTAAACCACTGTTCTATTATGATGAGGAAAATTTTGTTCTGAATGCTCCCTCCCACCTTCCGTGTCACTTATCTTTCTGTTTTTGCCTTTTCACTTCCCCACTGACTGAACACATTTACGGTTGCTTTGATTTTCTTAGGGGAAGTTATCTTCCTTTTTCTTTTTGTACAAAAGTAATATATAGTCATTGTAAGGAAAAACCACATATACACATAGGTAAAAACCATCTGTCAGTACTGCGAGTATCCTCCCTGATCTCCACATCCACTCCAAGAGGCACAAGGAGCTGTTTCCACCCCACGCCACTGATGTGAAGAGGGTGACAATGACACTAACACTTATGAAGCGCTGATGGTGCTTTATCTGTGTGACCTTAGTGTTCTTTTTCCTCGTAGCACATACACTTGTCACATTACACATGCACTTGTTTACTGTCTGTTTCTCCTCACTAGAATGTAAATGCCTTGAGAGGAGGTACTTGGTCTGTTATATCCCCAGAACATCTAACAGTGCCTGGCACAGCAGTAGGCGTTCAGAAAAAGTCTGTTGACTATAAGCACATTAGTCTTTGAAACATTTTTTCCTTATAACAACTCTAAGAGTTGGGTATTATTATGATTTCCATTTTACAGATGAGAAAACTGAGATACAGAGTCACACGCAGCCAGGAAGTGCTGGGGCTGCGACAAGCACAGACCCTTTCCCACGAGGCTCTGCGGCCTTGTCAGATGCTGTGATGATTAATTATTTTTATGTGTCATGAGGCGCCCAGATATCTGCTTAGATATTATTCTGGGTGTGTCTGTGAGGGTGTTTCTGGATGAGATTAGCGTTTGAATCTGTGGACTGCGTAAAGCAGATTGCCCTCCTCAATGTGGTGGGCCTCATCTAATCTGTTGAGGGCCTGAAAGAATAAAAAGGCTGAGTAAGTCAGAATTTTCTCTCTCTGCCTCTCTTCGAGGTAAGACACGGTCTTCTCCTGCTTTGGACTTGAACTGGAATCATGTCCTGGCTCTCCTGGGTCTCTGGCTTGCCGACCGCAGATCTTGGGACTTCTCAGCCTCCACACTATAGAATCCAATTCCTTCTGATAAATCTCCTAATGTATGTGTGTGTCTTATCTCCTGTGGTCTGTTTCTCTGGAGAACCCTGACTATTACAGATGCACCGAGTGGCTAAGTAAGCTGGGATTCAAGTTCAAGTTTACTGACTGCCAGTCCTTACAGCACCACACTCTCCCTGCTTTCTGCACCCTGCTCCCAAACCTGCTGGTGCTATCCTTTAGTCCTCTTTCAAATGTTAAACCAAAAGGAAGTTAATTAGTGGACTAGATTCTTTGAAAGGGAGTCTGAGGGTCTTGGTGCACTCTTTCACTGTTTAGCCTAATGAGTTCCATCTGTTAGATCATTTAAATTAGTATTTCTAAGACGTACAGGTTGTCATTGAGCCACATGTCCAATTTTTCACGTTTATTTTTGTTAAAACAACATTAATGCCATTGATTCTAAATAATACAGATGAGCAGATAATAAACTGTTTAAGTGCTTTGTGTTGTTGGGGAGGCATTAACATTTAGAGATCCTCCATAGAATATGGTTCCCCAAAACCATGGCAATAGAGATAAAATGACAGTAAAGGGAGGGCATAGGCTCTGGAGCCAGACCTGGACTTGGGACCCCCCTCTACTACTTACTGGGCAAGCCTCTCTGGCCTTAGTTTTCTTATCTGTAAAATGGGGATAATGATGGTAACTACCTCACAGAGATGCTGTGAGGATTGCACGAGATGATGTGAGTGATGTGCTTAGCACAATAACTAGCACATACATAAGAAGCATGCAATAAAGGTGAACTACTCTGGCAGGCATGGCTAGTTATCTACAAATATCTCCTCTTCTCTCTAAAATTAAAAGAATCTTCAATTTTTAACTGGTTAGCAACGAGCTGGCCAGCTAAAAGACTTCCTTGTGGAACCATGTTCTAAGTTCTGGCTAATGAGATGTGTGTGAAAGTGTTATATGGGACTTTCATTAAGTGTCCTTAAGAGAGAGGGGGCCTGCCCATCTTCCTTTTTCCATTTCAGGAATGAAGATACAAAGGCTGGAGCTCCAGCAACTATCTTGAACTATAAGGACAACAGTTACAATTATGTTTCTCTGAACAGTGGATTAGGAGGAGCCTGATTCTTGGATGGCTTTAACCTCTATACCAGCCCTGGGGTGCCAACCTCTGAACTTCTTTAATGTGAGACAGACTATATACTTTTATTTTGTTTATGCCATTATTTTGTGTACCTCCATTATTCAAGGCCACACTAATCCTAACTGCTTTGGCAGGCCCTTGTGATAGTCTAAGAATCCAAATGGAGGCTCAAAACCATTTTCAGGCCTTGTTTCTGCAAATAAAGGCAAGATTGAGGCAAAAATATAGAAAAGGAGATGCATGTCTTCAAAGCCTTTCCTTCCCTTGAAGAAGACACTCTGATGCCACCATCCTCTCTGCCCCACTCAGAAGTCCAGGCCTTCAGGCCCGATGTACACACCTGTACTCAAAGGATGTGATAAAACTCAGTTCACTCCGGGTATCAATGATCACAAGGCATCTCCTATTCTCCTTCCTGGGTATTTGTATTTTATTTAGGACAAATCCTTCTGATAGAATTTTTGGAATAATCAACAGGCCTGTGGGAGAAATACTTTAGGGTAAGAAGTCCACACGTAAGGCTACCACCCACCACTAAGGTTGACTGTAATTTAACAGAAAGCACCCCATGGGCACAAGGAAGTTCATGAACTTCTCAAAATGTTCACCTTCAAGTCCCAAGGAGTATCAAGGGCTGAAAGGAAGGGAAGAGTGAATATGTGTCTGAACAGGTAATTCCCTCAATTCCTCAATTTCCCGAAGCCACATATTTTATGCCTGTTACTCCAGCAGTCATCTTTACATCACCAGTTGTACAAAATTCTGCGCATGATGCAACTCAGAAGGCTATTTGTTCATGACCAGGCAGTGGTTGAATAAGGAACCTAAACCACACCCCCCAAGTCCTGGTCCCTGTTCAAATACTCCTCACCTTTTTTCTCTTTCCAAATGTAAACTGCGTATGTATAATGGACAGATTTCATTTGAACAAGGCAGAATTTAAAGTGCAAAAGAGACCAAACATCTTCTTTTAAAGTGTGTGTGGGTGTGTGTGTATGTGCAATCTGAAGGTCTTTTCCCATGGAGCGTGACCTCCGACCTCATCCGAGCAAGCTCTCTGGTGAAAGTAAATTTTTTCCTGAGAGCTCAAAGTGATCTACAGATTACCTAATTAAAACCCCATTGCTTGTCTCCTGTATCCCTTAATTCTTCAACTGAGTCTGAGAAGTTAAATGACTTTGACAGTTAAATGACTCATTCAAACTCTGCTGGCCTTTTCTAGATCTTGTCTCCCTTGGGCTTTCAGACTGATACTGATGAGAGTTGTGAGGGGGTGTCAGCTGTCTACTAAATGTCTCAGTCCACTGCTTAGGCTGAATCCAGGAGAAATTTCACTCTACACCCCTCAGTGAGATAAAATTTTTCCGCCATTCTACTGGCTTTTCTCGTATTCAGCGATCAGATTTATCTTTGCCTCTGCTGCTCTGACAAGCACTACCAGTTTCAGACCATAACCAACAGGCTCTTGTCGATGATGCTGTGACAACCAGCAGATTGACTTTTTAAAGTATTAGAGATTGATTTATGTTTTTAAGTAAAACAATGCCCAAGCAAAGGGAACCGCAAGGAAAGTCCCGCGAAGCTCTCATCTTAACACAGTTCAAGGGAAGAGGACGTAGAATTTCTTCTTTGGAAGTCTCAGAGGCACAATGCTCATTTAAATTTTAAATTCTAAATCTAGGATTTCTAGAAACGGTTATCAGAAATGAATAAATCACACAAAGCACGGGCTAATAAATGGACTTTAGCATCAAAAACTCAACTTCGTTAGGTATTTTTCATACGGCTGTGACCTTATAACATGAGGCTTTGGCATAGAAAGTCAAACATTTCTGAAGGAGGAACTAACACAGAGAAACTGTCCACTCAGTTCATAAGTACAGGTGTAGCAACGTGCTCTATCAAAATACAAATTTATCACACATGTACAAAAAAAACTGGAAAGTGAATTCTATAAGACTATCACTCATTTCATAAAAGTTTAAAACTACAGTTTCCTTTAATTAGCAAATATCAATGGGCATTAAAAACAATTTAATTCATAAAAATGCATTTACACATATGGCTGTTTAGAAACAAATAGAATTTGTAAATCAAGAAACATATTTTAATGGTAAGTTTCAGGTTTAATTTGCCTGTAAAGAAAAATTCAAGTAATCTTGTGCAATGAAAATGCAACTGTCTATAGTTAGAACAAATTAATATTACTCATTTCTCACTATGTTATTCTCTCTTATAAAATAAAAACTCATCAACTTCCTCCAAAAGGAATTTGTATTTAATATGATCATAAGTGGAGACAAGAAATTTACATAGGCACATGACTAATTCCTACTTGCAGCCTCACTGCTTTTGTTTTGTTTTGTTTAATAGGATAGTTTTAAATTATTTAATTTTTTATGATTATATGCAGTAATCTGGATAAAATTTAAATTCAGAAAAGCAAATCATTGTCAAGAAGGACAAACAGAGACACCCCCAAAATAATTTTAATATATTACATCATTAACCAAACGACTTAACTGAAATGGAAAAAAAAGAAATTCAAGTACCACAATAAATCTCAGAATGGCTAATTTAAGAATGGTAACAATTTAAAACAAACTATTCTGGAATTCGATATACGTACAGATCACATATAATCTAACCAGTTAAAAGCATGTCTTATTGGGACACCTATACTCTAGTCACTTAAAGTGTGCTAGCTCCATATACGTACATGTTTACTTGAATCCAGTCTCCCCAAATTGGGAGGGAGTGGCAAAGGAATATAGCAGGTGCATCTATCCACTTGGTTCCACGTGTCAACCTGACAGGCATCCATTAACCCCCTCGCTTGGAGTGAGTTCTAATATGAGCAGTGTTCCTGCAAACCAGAATTCTAAACCAAAGATTCTTGCAAAAGAAGAAGGATTACGTGCTTACCGTATAAAGCTCATTAAGAACCTTCATTAAATCCTCATGAAGTTGGAATGCAATCTCTTTGCTCTGTAATTAAGAAGAAATTAAGAAAGAATATTTAAAAACATAATAGAAACTTGTTTCTAAATTATTTACATCTTAAAAAGTGCAGTGACTGAAAATAGAAGAATGTATATAACACAATGGAAGGCTAGCACGGCCCTGATAAAATAAACATCTTCAACCAAAAGGCCCTTTCTAAATCCTAGATGTGTGCACCAATGGTCACCACAGGCTGGACAGAGGCCAACAAGTAGACAGTCTGAATGGCTCTCCCATCATCCAAATCAGGCTTTATCAAGAAGAGAGAGAAAAAGGAAGCAGGGTGAAGCATCGTGCTTGCTCAGAAGTGGAGTTGCAGAACTAAAGTCATTAAAAGATGAATTCCAGTATCCTGTCTTCCCATCTCGGCACTGTCACAAAGGAATTTTGCAGTGTGATTCCCAAAAAGCTAACTCAGAAACCAAAAGGGAAATCAACTCTCCCTTTCCAAAACAGCAATTTTTTTTTTGGTGAGGAAAATTAGCCCTGAGCTAACATCTGGTGCCAATCCTCCTCTTTTTTGCTGAAGAATATTTGCCCTGGGCTAACATCCACGCCCCATCTTCTACTTTATATGTGGGACACCTGCCACAGCATGACTTGATAAGCAGTGCATAGGTCCACACCCGGGGTCTGAACCTGTGAACCCTGGGCTGCCGAAGTGGAGCATGCAAACTTAAACACTATTCCACTGGGCCGGCCCCCCAAAAGAACCATTTGACTGACTACAATTCTAATTTTAAGAAAGCGCTTTCAAAGCAGTGAGATGATAAGGCCACTTGCAGTCCACAGACTTTTGCCTCTGCATTTATTAGTATTATTCTTATCGTTAAGACAAAAAAGAGAGTTTCACGCTTCCACCCAGATGGTAAATAACAGCATTTGAAATATTCTTCCCTAGGCTAATTTTGAGAGTTTGATAGAGGAGTATTTGAATATTTTTTTTCAGCAAATTCTGGAAGCTGTTTTAAAGGGAATCATAAATCCAAATTCCCTTTTCTTTTTCTGTTTGGAGTTCATTATGTAGTCAGCTACAGAGAATGGAGAGACGTGTAGCGTGGCTTCATCTACACTTTGAGACAATAACAACATCCACTGGGTCATTTATGTGTCTCCCACTGAACTGTCGGGGTTGGGGGTAGGAGCCATGTCTCTACCAGCTCTGTGCCCGCAGTGTCCCACACAGCGCTTGGGCATAATAAGGCCAGGACTAGGGTGAGCAAGGGAGGCACCCAGGGTATGGAATTTAAGGAGGCCCTCACGCTCACCCTAGTCCAGGTCCTGCTCAGGCAGACAGGAAGCTTCTAAGAAACACTTACTAACTGAATCTGTCCACGGACTGAAATCCCCTATTTGTGGACCAGCTGAAGTAGTTACTGCATTTGCTGAGGGCGGGCCACTGGTGAAAAGGCAGAAAGGAAAGGCCCACAGACCACGCATAAGAAAATCCTACGACCTAGATGAAATGGAGTCCATCTGCAAACACAAGGTTGCTGGGTCAAGCCTCCTTCAGAAAAGGCCAAACGTGATGAAGCAAAAATTCACGGAAGAGAAAACAGTGTGGGAAGATGACATCAGAGCAGTACCCGAACTTGGAGAACTTCAAATTTGTTAGCAGCATTTGTCACTGCGTTTTCTTGGGGTGATCAAGATGGCTGCTGTTTACCAATCGCTGATGGCTTCTAAAATCCCTAAACTGGAGCTTGAGATTTTATGCTCAGCTGTGTCCCAGCCATGTGAAGAAGTGGGTTAGGAATCACTCCCGAGTGAACGGAAAGTCACAAGTGAGCAGATAAAGCCAACTGAAACTCATTTATGTTTCCTAAATCTTGGTTATTCTGACCGTGTACATCACACTGCCATCTCCTATGACTTCAGCTTGGTGTTATTTTAATATCAGATTTCATTGAAGGATGCAGGCCACCAATTCAGAACTCTCTAATGGGATCAAAGGCCGCCAACAACTCCACGCAGCTGCCCACATTTCAGGTAGCAAGTCCAAAAAGAAAATATTTCTTGGCTAAGACTTTAGAACAATCACACACACACAAAAATCCTTTAGGTCCAATTAGCCCCAAGCCAAGAATATTTAAGATCAGATTAAAGACTTAGATTTGGGGTGAAAAGGGTCGTCCAAGCTATCCTAGGTCAAATATCTTAGAACAAGCAAGAAGATTCTTTGTATACTTCATATTTTACAAGATCTCAGGTAATGAGGTAGAAGAAATCTGGCACCACAGACAAACTGCTCTGTCAAGCATACTCTTACATTTTTCTTTCACCCTTTCCCAGAGGCCCTGAAATATGAAAAATTTGTCTGGGAGGCAGTAGAGCATAATGCTCAAAAGCAAGGACTCTGAAGTCAGAAAGCCTGAGTCTGAAGTCTCAAAGACACTGGATTCTCTCGTGCCTCAGTTTCCAGATCTGTAAAAGGAGTTTGGTCATTGTACCTATCCCACGGGTTGATGAGAACACTAATAAGATGGCACACACACAGCACCTAGAACAGTACCTAACACACAGTAAACATCCCATCAATGTTACAATTCTTTAATTCTTTCCCAGACACTATTTGTAGTGACAATTCCCTTGAGTGGAAAGGCCATGTTGTATTTTTCTTTCTTTCACTCTCTAAGGACACTTATTCCATTGACTTCCATGTAGGAAGTGCTTGGCAGATACTGGTTGATCTGATTTTGATGTCCCTCCCCACTGCCCTGGCCTTTACAACCATTCAGGTGCCCCTGATTTGGGAGGGGACAAGCACTGTGCTCCAACCCCTGGGCTTTTCTGACATTCATATTCCCTGACCATATATGGACACTAAACTTACCTACGTTCCATTTTCATGGGGGTCCTACTACTAGTGGTACTGGAGGAAATAAACACCCACTAGGAAATGGACAATTCCTCAAGCCAATGTGATAAGATATACACAACTCATGACAGAGGCCCATGGGAATTTCAGACTTTGTGAGAAGTTGGTGGGAACTTCCTCTCAGTAGGCAGACCCCCGCTGTCCTGGTGACACATCACCAAAGTTTCTGCCTATCTGCTCACTTGGAATCACAGTCCAAATCCTCCAGGGTCTAGTAAATAACCTTGAAATTAACCACTTTTCCCCCACCACCAGTCCTTTAGTCTGCAAAGGTTGTTAAAGAACCGCACCGGTCTCTGAAGCACCAGTTCATGCGACTAATGTGTGAAGCATGAATTCGCACGCCCTTGTAATTCAGACACTTGGGCCAGACACAATATCTGGTCCTAGTCTGAGTGCTGGGGCTGTGAGGCCTGTGCTCACGGCATGGAGACAATGAAAGGACAGCCCCATGCTACCCCTCACCCCAACTTTAAACACATCTCCAACTGATTAGAGTAACAGCGAAAAACAATCCTTTCTTCTCGACCCCGAAAGAAGCAATCTTAAACCAAAACATACCTGCCATGACACACAGTTAGTACGCTGGCTCACTGGACTAATGAACTGAAACCCTCTAATTGGACATTATCTGGATTATCAAAAGTTCATCACAATTCAATAGGTTAAATATGCCCCTGGATTCCATTTCATTAAAAATTTGAAAATAGTGAGAGCAGACCCTTGACCCTTGAACAAGAACTGCTAAGTAAGAAAACTGATACCAGTATTACGGAAAGCAATGGTCCCTTTGTATAAGAGAAAAAAATAACTTTAAAAAATGATATATGTTTGAAATAAAATATTTTCTGTTATTTGAGATTGGCTGATTAAAATTACTTTTGCACAGAGAAGGAGAGTCCCCTTAACTGCTTCAGGTACGGAGTTGGAAAAGGAAAGAGTTTTTTTTTCCTTATTAATATAAGCCTATACAAGTTCAGATGATGGTAAAACTTCTAATACATTGCAGTAGGATTCTGGGACTCTGATCCAAAAGGAAGAAAATGGTTAGAACTTCAACTCAGTTGACATTTATTGCATGTCTTCAATATGTAAACCCAGAAGTTGAATACCAAGCCTATTTTCTAATTGTTTATTATTTATTGTCACTTTGATGTTTCAGATACTTCAAACAGAAGTCCAAAATCAATGGTCCCAAAGTTTTTTACCTTTTTCCATTATAAAAACAAATTAAGTATACTGAAGAATATTGGAAAAATACAGAATAGAAAGACAAAGCCACCACCATTAAAATCTGATGTATTTGCTTAAAGTTTATCTAAACATAAGTCTGAGTTGTAATCATTCTATAATAATAAAGTATCTTTTTCAATTCTGTTTTTTTTCAGTTACCATAAATTTTTCCATGTATTTATATAATTTTCAGAACCATCGTTACTATTGGGTTCATAAAAACTACCCAGTGAATGTATACTAACCATTCTCCTATTATGGCTTCCAATGTTTCCACTTTTTTCCACCAATCACTCAATCATTTATTTACTTATTCAATTTCACTAATATGTTTTAAACACTCTGAACTATTATCACAATTGCTGGTCTAAAAGCATACCTTGCATTTTATGTTGTTTCCATAAGATCAATCCCCAGACATAAAATTACTAGGATGAAAGCATTGACATTTTTAAGACCCTTGATACCTACTGGAAGACTATTTTCTAAAAGGGTTCTAATAAATTTACACTGCTTCCAGGACAAGAGTGTCACGCAATTTGAATCTGGGGTTTATCCAAGACTTGCTTCTTCTCCTTGAAGAAGTCACCAATCCTATCTATTCTGGCTGATCCAATTTTCTGTATGCATTAGAATGTTTTTAAAAATAAAGATTTAACTATGTCTTTCCTCTGATTAAAACCCTTCAAAGCCTTGCTATATTTTTTCAGGACAGAGTTCAAATTTTTTAGGTCACCCATAACTTCCCGTGTCTGACTAGTCTACTGCACTTTCCACAAATCTCAAACCACATCCCTCAGCCTGGTCATAAACTGCTAAGTCGAGGTCCTGCCTTCATATCCCTGTGCTTTTCCTGTGCTGTCCCCTCTGCCTGGACTCTCCTTCCTTCTCTGCCTGGTACAATCCCATGTGCTACTCCGTGAAAACTTTCTTGTAACTTTGCCTTGTCCCCCAAAGAAATAAATGAGATCCCACCTTCTTTGTTATGTTATAATATGTTCACGTATCATCACTCCCAGGCCGTAGCAGTTAGTGGGTAAGTGTTCAAACTGTAAAATCAAACTGCCTATTTTCAAACTATCTTGTTACAGTCTGGGCATACAGTAAATAACTTTGTGAGACCTCAGTCTTTGCAATGGCAAACTGCAGTGCCAATAGTCACAGAGCTTTATTGGGATGGTCCTTGTTCATAACCACTTGACACAAAACCTGGCACACGGTGAGTGTTAAGCTGATAATACCCATTACTATTACGCTCACCCCATTTCTCTCTCTCCTCATAAACAGAGAGTTTCTTTGAGAGCAGGGACGATGTCCCAGTTCTCCCTGTATTCCCAGGGCCTGCTGTGGCGCCTGGTACACTGCAGATGCTAGATATACATCTATTGAATGGAAGGGCCCAGAGGTGAGTAAGGCATGGCTTCTGCTCTCCAGAGTTCACAATCTCATGGAAAAGCCAGATGTGCCCAATCAGCTTTCTATCCAGAGCACTGTAATAGGTGCCACACTGAGTGGGCCCTGGCCAGGATCTCTATTCCTGAAGGCCCGTAGGCTTGCTCCCTGGAACCTCCCAGAAGGGAGCAAGAGAAAGGCAGAACAAAGAGTATTATTAATATAACCACATGTGAGTACACTGAGTAATCAGTCAAGTGATCTACGTGGTTGGATTAAATGACCAATTCAGAGGGCTTCTGGCTTCTCAGAAAGGTATTTTTAAAGTAAATCTACTGTGATGACCAGTCAAGGAATCCTGATCTTATGCTGAGTCAGAGTGGGAAGAAGAGAGAAAGAGGGAAACCAGATTAAATATTTAATGAGAAGGTTTCAGATGACTTTAGTGTCTCATGCTCAGTGAGTCTTGGATGTAAACTCTGGTTAAAGGGGTCAGCCCATACTTCCCCAGTGAGTGTGCTTTTAAGCTTCCAAAGCTCATGTTCATGTGTCTTTATAATAGATTCCCTTAATTCACATCAAGTCTGAAGACAGAGGCAACAGCATCCTCCAAAACGCCTAGTGGAAAAAGTTGGGTTGGGCTTAATGGCCTGAACCAAGATTCTGGGTTATATTTATAGCGTTTCCGCACATTTCCCTTCTATCTGTCAAGGGACATGGTTTTGTACTTATTGAAATGAACAACTAAATATCAGTGCATGGAATTAGCCTCATGATCTACTTCATTCCCAAGGAAAAAAATAATCCATATTCTCTTAGACCAAACTCCATGCCACTAGAAAATGTGGGAAATTGGAAAGAATCATAGACACAGGGGAGGCAGAGGTTCATTTTGAAACAAGACAAAACTTAATCTTAAAGGAAACATCTGGGACATCTCCTAGAATATTTACTAACGTAATTGCTAAGCAAATGTGGCATTTGGCATCCAGGTGAGGAAGATCTGCTGTTGCTGTGTTCAGCCCGTGAGCAGACAATCTGAAAGGTGCCAAGTACCCCAAAGTCACTCATAACCTCCCAGGTATACACACTCGAACAGACAGATTAAGAAACTCAAGACTGAAATTTAAACTCCTACAGGGAGTAAAGAAGATGAAACAACTATTTCCATTTTCAGCTTGTATTTCCTTAACTCTTCAAGAAACACAATTTTCTATGCCAGGGTTATTTCTCTACTCAAAATGGTGATAAATTGGAAATACCTTCTCAGTATCACTAAGTGAATAATCACTTAGGCATAAACTCTCAGTGGCTGATGTAAACAAACCTACCCAATGAGAATCAGAATGTGTTATGAAACTCTGGATCAAACTGCAATATAATTAACTAAAAAAATCAGAAACATATTTCCAGACCATGTTTCAAAATGCTGAGCTTTATGAAAATTTAATAACTCAGCTTTATGAACAATTTCTTAATATTACCATAGTAATATGTTTTCTTTAGTACATGAACCTGAGTCTACGAATTTATCTCTAAAGGCAACTGTCTTTCTCTCCTGAAACAGGCATGACTGTGCAGAGATCCTAAGACACACTGCTCCCCAGCGTGACCCCAGAGCTTACATCTAGGGCACAGCTGGCTGGGGTTACGAGCATAGTCTGTGGTGAAGCAAACTAGACCACACTGAGTAGGAAACCCATGACCTTTGTCCTAATAGCACTGTGGTAAGAAAAATCCAGAGACTATTTACAAAAATAAATCAATAAGTAGGAGATTTGC
This sequence comes from Tapirus indicus, assembly GCA_031878705.1. Lineage (NCBI taxonomy): Eukaryota > Metazoa > Chordata > Mammalia > Perissodactyla > Tapiridae > Tapirus > Tapirus indicus. The sequence goes on along the minus strand of CM062918.1, from coordinate 148,919,061 downwards.
TCATTTATTAATCATCTACTGAATAAGTAAAAGGCAGAGATTCTTTGAGATACTGATAAAATTTCATTTGTTCATGCACTCACTCATGCACCCCTCATTCATTCTACCAGTTTTTATGAGCACCTTCCATGCGCCAAGGAGAGAAAAGTGTCCTTACAGTCAATGAGAGGTAAACAAAACAATTCCAACCCTGATTTAAGCTCATTCAAACAATTTATACCAAGTAGAATCTCTCTATATAACTCTTGAACCAAACCTAAAGTTTAACAAACTAACCAATCCTCAAAAATATAACCTAAATCAGAAACTACCTTTAAAAATGTATATTTAAGCTAACACGAAGCACTCTCTCAGAACTACAACTGGTTAACTGGTCCATAGACTTAACAATGTATTTAAGTAAAGGTCGCCTAAGGAACAGAAAAAGAAACAAATCTCCACGAGGTAAGTGTCATTGTCACCAGGAACTTGGTTCCTTGAATACAACCAGAGAAATTTAGAAAACACTTGTGGCTTGTGGGTAAATGCACATGGGATAACAGCCTACTTGAAGGGGGAGAAAAAAACCCCAAAGTCTTCTAGATGGGTTAGGGTCAGACTATTTAAATATCTTTTACTTCTCTGAGCTGTTTCCTCATCTGTAAAATGGAGAAGATTACAATACATACTCCCTAGGGTTCTCACGAGGATCTAATGAGATTTCCATTATTATGTGCTTAACAGAGGGCCTGGCACATCCTGAGCACTGCATAAATGTAAGTTCTCACTGTTATTACGATGGATTATCCGCTCAGCGTCATATCCTCATTTCATCTCATGAGGTCACCCTCCATTTTTCTAACTACTGATGCAACAGTCCATTCACATCGACTTCAAATCAGTATGTCTCAGACAGTCACGGCTATATAACTCCAATACTTAATTGTGTTTGAGGTCCTACACCAAGGAGGATAAAGTCCATTCCAGAGAACACTGCAAAGCGACAACAAAGCAGAACTTGAATTCTGAGCTAGCCCTTGCTGATTTCAGACTGCAGCAACTGCTAGAAGGTCTTCCTTAGGATACAGTGAAACCTGTCTCCACTTCCGTTCTACCAGCTGGTCTGAACTCCTGTAGACTGACAGAGCCAGTTAATCTAAGCTATCTTCAAAGACAGCTATTGTGTCCTAGCTAAGGCTTACTTTCTCTGTACTAAATATTCACTGTGTCTTCAACTATTCCTCATACGACACAGTTTAAAGAAATGAGAGAGTGTTCTCCTTGCCTCCTAGACAATTGTTCATTGTCTGGCAGATAGTGGTATTAGGACACTTTCTTTATACTGCAAGGGGTAGAGGCTAAGATCTTGGGAAGATTAGGAGGCAACACACACCTCCCAGTGACTTGCAGTCACTTGCAACTGCCGTGTTTTGTGAAGGCAGTCCAGACCCACGTCTGCATGGTTACTGTAAGCCCAGGAATCTTGGAATCGTTGTCAGATTGTTTCTCTTTTTCTGATAGGCTAAAGAGCCATCAGCTAAAGGAGCAGAAGCCTTAAGAAAATCTGATTAGGATGGGCTGAATAGAAATGTTCTGGTTTTAAATTGCTGACAGACCTTTTATAAAACAACAACAAAAAAACCCATTTGATTCATTCTTAACCTACACAGATGAGAACTTTTTGAAGCCAATATCGTTACAAGTATAGAACTACTCTGTGGCCATAATTCATGACAGAGCAAAAATTACCACCCAGATTACTAATGCAACAGCTTCCTCACATTCCAATTTACTCTTCACAATGCTTTCAAAAAACAAAGCTGATTATGTCATATCCCTGACTAAAAATCTCTCTTGGCTTCCTTGGTTGCTTAGATGACAACACAGGAATACCTCCAACTGAGAATCAAAATTCTTATACTCCCACCCCCACCTGCCCCCAACCAAACCTGCCTTTCTGGGTCTCAGATAGCTGTTATCCCACTATGCTCAGATGTTATCCCACTATGCTCGCTTCACCATGCTCCTGGCTACACTCCTAACCAGCCAGCTGTGTAACTGATGTGAGCTTTAGCTCCAGGCAAAAATAAGGTGGTCTAATGTATTTTTACAACTCACTCTTGTGAAGAGTTGGGTAGGTGGGGCCACTAAAAGCCCCACCTACCATCATCTTCCGCTAGCATCATTTCCTAGGTATGTGCTAGACTTGATCAGAAGCCCAGGCCCTTGTCCTTTGCAGTTCTCTCTATATATAAGAATGCACTTCCTCGAATTCCTCTGGGAAACCTCACCAAGTTTAAGATGTTGATCAAATGCCACTTACTCTGTGAAACCTGCATCCATTTTCCTAGGCAGTGTGCCTTATTCAATCCTCTGTGCTCTTGTGGTGTTGGGTTCCATCTCTGTAAGAGCAGCTACTAATTTACAACGTAATTTTTATCTTTACACTTTCTTTCCTTACTGGACTGTAAACTCCTTTGAGGATTTGTGTCTTACTCACTTTTGTGACCTTAGAACCCACCATTGTGCCCGTCACATAATGAAAGTCAATAAAGTCTGTTGAATGAATAATGAAATAGAATGTCTACTTTATTTTGGAAAAGAAAGCTCATTTCAGTTAAGTTTCCAAAAAAAAATGAAAAGGTAAGAAAAAGTAGAAGTTACAATGGATTTGTCATGACTGTTCAGTGGAATTATAAGGCCTTGCCAAATAATAAAAGAAAATTATTTTGGTAGACCCTTGCAATCTCCATCTTTAGAGCTAAAGAGATGAAATTTTTATGAGCATGTTTATTCAAGCCAGCACATTAGCTAATCATGGTTCTGTGTTCACTTGAAACTATCGAAGTTTAAGAACTAAAAATGGTGCATGTATTTATTTACTATCAATTACTATCATTACTGATTTTTCTCAGTCTTAGTAGTTCATATATCCAGTGTCAAAAAATTTTATTTTTATAAGTTTCTAGGTTGATCTGACAAAGTATTGAGTTGGTAAAATTTCTGCTTGTTTCTACTTAATTGCTTCTCTAACAATGAGAAATTTTTTCTCCCTTTGCTTGAGACTTAAAAGGTACTGAAATCAATCTGACAGCCATATTCAGTATCTGCTGGCAACTGCATATTTTTTGGTTGCTATAATTCAAGTATCACAGTGTTTCTTAATTCAATATTTGCTATATGAGCAATATCCCCCAATATGGCATTTCTTGCTGCTGGTGGAAATCTTTTAGAATTCTACCATGTGGAATTAAACACAGTCTTCAAATGGTAAGAAACCTTGGCTAGCAACCAGAATACTCTTCTCAGGTTGCTTTAGACTTTGTTGATCTCAGCTGCAGACACCTCGACATATGGTAGGAATGTTCTCTCCTCATCAGTTCTTTTCTTAAGGCTGCAATTTCCTTCTTGGACGAGGAGAATGAGCAAGGATTCAGTGTCTATGGCTCTTTGAAAATGAACTTTATTAAGTGCTAATCTTTCATAAATAACTGAACCTAAATAAACCTGGTACTGAATGATATTTTTTTTTTACTTGTCTTTATGGGAGGTGAGAACTGGATATCTTTTGACTTACTCCACGTTTGCTAATATAATCTAGAGTTGTAAATCCTGTGATTGAAAAACAAACCAAACTGGAACATTTCTTTAAAGAAAAAAATCCATTTGGGTGAATGGAGGACACAGTTTGGATCAATGGTTCTCAATTCGGGCCAATTTTCCCCTCAGGGGACATTTGGTAATACCTGAAGACATTTTCGGTTGTCACAATCAGTAAGGTGCTACTGGCATTCAATAGGTAGAGAAATCATAGTCATCCAATTGTTTTTTTCCCATAAGTAATGTATCATTTTTCTCTGGCTGCTTTCAATATTTTTTTCTTTGTCTTTAGTTTTCAGTTTGATTACGATGTGTCTGGGTACAGACTTCTTTGGATTCATCTAGTTTGGGTTTTGCTGAGCTTCTTAAATGTGTAAATTTATCTCATTTGCCAAATTTGGGAAATTTTCTTTCAATTCTTTTTAAAATATTTTTTCTGCACACACTTTCTCCCCTCCTTTAGGAGTTCTGCTGTCATGAATGTCAGACATTTTGGAATTGTCCAAAGGTCCCTGAGGCACTGATCATGTTTTTTTTCAATCTTTTTTCTCTCTGTTGTTCAGACTGGATAATTTCTATTAATCTGTCTTCAAGATTAACAGAAATTAATCTGACTCTTCCCTCTGTTATCTCCATTCTGCTATTGAACCCATCTAGTGAGGGTTTTTTTTTTGGTCACTGTATTTTTCAGTTCTAAAATTTCCATTTGGTTATTTATATCTTCTGTTTCTTTGCAGAGACTTACTATCTTTCCATTCATTTCAAGAGTATTTGCCTTTACTTCTTGGAATATTTTTATCATGGTTGCTTTAAAAAATTTTGTTAGATAATTCCAACATTTGTGTCATTCAGAATTGGTGTCTGTTAATTGTCTTTTCCCATGTGAGTTCAGGTTTCCCTAGTTCTTTGTATGCCAAGTAATTTTGGACTGTATTCTGGGTATTTTGAATATTATTGTTATGAGACTCTGGGTCTTGTTTAAACCATATGTAGAATGTTGACATTTCTGTTTTATCAGGAAATAAGCCTGGTTGAATTCTAACCAGCCTTCTAGGTTGTGGTTTCAATGTAAGTTCTGTTCCCAACACCTCTGTAGCATCATTTGCATCTGTCATGCATATGCACCATCCAGTGGCCAGTCTGAAACCTAGGCAGTGGTCTATCCCTTAGTTCAGTTCTCAAAGTCTTTGGTAGGCATATTGCTTAAGATAAGGCATACTGCACCTCAAGCATGTGCAGCTCAGGAGTTCATAAAGAACTTTATTGGATTGCTTTTTTAATCTTCACCCTCTCTGTAATCCCCCTAGTACTTTTTGGTTTCTTGGAATACCTCTTTTCAGTCCTCTGACCAGAAAACTGGCGCTTTAGTTATTCCCCTCTGCCACAAACTTCCCATGACTATTTTTTCCTCTGATTTCTCTCTCTTGGGAAGTAGATTGCACAAAATAGTGTTGCTTAAATCCAGCCTTGTCAATACTGCATCTTGCTGAAATGCCTTGAAATGTCTGTTATGTGGATGACACTCATCTCTGGTTTCTTAGATGTAAGTATTCATTATTTAGTCATTCAATAAATATTTACTGAGCATCTGCTATGTGCAGTCATTGTTTCTGTGAACAATACGAGGTTCCTACCCTCGGGCACTTGCATTTAAATTGAGGGGAGACAGAAAGTGAACAAGTATTAAGTAAATATATAATACGTCAGAAAGGGATAAGTGCTACAGAGACAAATAAAGCTAGGAAAGGGAAGAGGGGATACAGACTTTCATTCAGAGTGAGGTGGGAGTCAACAGAATGAGCAAAGGAGTAATGGGATCTGCTTGAAGTTAAAAGGATTGTCCCAGGTTTTCCTATTTATATATTTGATTAGTTATTTCAAAGACAACTTGGGAGGTAAGGCAGTTGGAGCCCATGTGCAAGCTGCTATCTTGCTCAGAAGTTCCCTGATTTCATGTCTTTTCATTTTAATCATCCTAATAATGTATATTTAAAGCATAGCTTTCAAGTGTACCTGGTGAATAGGCTAATTCCCCATTAATAAACAGCATTTGGGCTGAATTAGTTACTGGATATAGCTCTCCACTTCTTTACTGTAAACACTGACTGGTGTACTCTGGGTCAAGTTTCTTTAAGGTTTTAGCTTACAATAAATAATTGCTTGCTTGTGTGTCTTATACAACAGGTTCATTGTACAAAAATCAGAAACTAGAGATAAGCAAAAAGAAGAAAATAAAAGTAATTTAGAGATACCCATTTAAAATAATTTTGATATATACACTTCCAGATCTTTTTTTTTTTATCATAAATAAGTTTCAAGTGCTTTTCAACAACTATTCTCATTGTAATTATGGGTTCAACTACTAACAGGAGAGTGTCAGTGCCACCATATCATGCTGTGTGACAAAATGTCCAAATTAGCTGACATCGGGTTTTTTAAAATTACAGTCATGCATCCCTTAACAACGGGGACACGTTCTGAGAAATGTGTCATTAGGCGGTTTCACTGTTGTGCGAACATCATAGAGTGTACTTACACAAACCTAGATGGTATAGACCACCACACACCTATGCCATATGGTACTAATCTATGGGACCACCATCGTATATGTGGTCCGTCAATGACTGAAACGTCATTATGTGGCACACGAATTTCCAAGGAGACACACACATATCACCTGCTTAATGTCCTCTTTAAAAGCCTTTAATAAAGCTTCTGAACTGATTATGAATGCTCTTACCTAGTAACTCACCCGCTAAATTTATGGCTAGGTCAATCACATATGTCCTGTTGTCATTAAGTAATAAAGGCAACAACGTAAATGCAAGAACAGCAGCACCAAGTATTTATTAAGCACTTACTATGTGCCAGTCATCCTGATAAGCAATTTATGTGTACAAATTAAAAATATTTTCTAAGATATTTCAGAAAATTACATCATTGTACAAAATGACAGCTTGGTTTTGATTATTTCTAGAAAAATGAGCTAGCTATAGGGTTGATAAAACTCAAGAGAACCAGCTAGTACTATTAGCTTGAACTATTCTCACTTATTTATCCAGGCGCCATCAATAATTAAGCTGTCCCTGGAGGCCACCAGAAGACCATTTAATTCTTCTGCTACACTACACTGAAATGCTCTGAAAAGGTTCCTCTTGTTATATTATTTATTACTGTTGCATCAGCATACCAAATCACATATAGTAGCTCTCTGCTAATAAAATAGTCATTTATTTTTCAGGGGATAGATTACTCATTGGTTAATCATAGCCATGACCATCTTTACTCCAGAAAGGCAAAAGGTAATAATTTCATCCAAAACATGAAATTCTAATGCCATCATTTGACCTAATAATTCTATTTCAAGGAATGTAGCATAAGAAAAAAATATTATCGATGTGTGAAAGATTTAAATGTCTAACAACAGGAAAATAACATGGCCACACAGATAGTGAAACCCTAGGGAGACATGAAGTATCCTGTTATAAACATTATTTCCAGACATGCGAAATGCTAACAATATTTTACATAAAAAGGGCAAATTCCCAAACTATGTGCAATGAAATCCCAATTTTGCAAAACACATAAGTATGTATATTTGTGTACTACACATATACTTTTATATATGAATACTGAAAAGATATAGCCCCAAATAGTGACAGTACGTAGTGTTAATATGGATAATTTTTATTTCCATTTTTATCTTTTTTTACTGTTTTCTAAATTTCTACAATGAATATATATTTCAATATTCAAAAAGAAACAGACTCTTTCTCTTTCATATATAGATTGGTAATTTTAAACTTATGGACCTTTTCTTCAAAATAAGGTTAGAGCCTTAGAGATCTGTAGTAGACTGGTATCTTTTATTAACTCATATTAAAGCATTTGTTTGAATATATTAACTTATTTTAAATGGTCTAGTTGAAAACAAAGCATTTTTTCCCCATGAAATGTCTTTGTTTTCTTTCATATTGGGTATTTAAATAGAACATGATTGGCTTTGATCATAATAAAAAATGACTATAAATTTCCAAATCTTACTGGTAATCTCTCCTTCCTTTCAGAGTAGGCCACACAATCAATAATACCAAAAATGGCTTAATTCCTGTGAGTCTGAATCTGATAACCTATGGCATTTATGCCAAAGTGGGGTAATTCTCAGTGGCTTGGGGCCAGTCTCTGCTGCTTTGAATCACTGCCTATAACTTGGATGAGTGACAGACTTTGCTGCCTCATCCAGAACTATCATCCTTCAGGATTTTCATAAGAAATGGAGAGGGCCAAGAACCACAGTGTTCCAATTCTCAGAAGTTTCTGAACTATGCATTGAGTAACATCTCCAGTTACCACCAAAAAACATCAACAGTCATAGTAACTATGAACTATCTAAGACATATGGGCGAAGACAAGAATACATTCCATCCAGCCTGGCTCTGCAATTTTTATCTGTGAGCCTTTGTTTCTTCATCCCTGAAATGTGGATGATAATTCCTGTTCGTTGGGCAGCTGTGAGGACGTGTGAGCTAACGTGTGAAAAACGCAGAGCACGGTGTTTGGCCCACAGTTAGAATTCAGTTAAGTGGTGGCATACAGATGTCATTATTATTGGTGAAGAAACAAAATAAATTATACTTGCACACCTATTTATGTAAACTAAGGAAGGATAAAAACATTTTAATAATTTGAAAACAATCCATGGGGAAATGACAGACTTTGAGACACTTTAAAACACACTGAGATAATTTAACACACTCAAATGCTACCATTTTATGGTGCTCCCTCTAAACTACATACTTCTATCGACATTCCCAAGTTGGTAAATAAGATCATGTGACAAGGCGCTTAAATACAGTGATTACTGCAAGCTGGCTGTGGTCTCCCCCGCCACTGTGGCTGCTGACATTGATTACATTCTTATGTGTAGTGTATGAACTGGACGTTTGCTGGCTGCAGCACCAACCAGATGCAGAACACTCTCTTTCAGCATGAGTCATGGAAAGAAGGCAGCAGAAACTCGTCACTCCAGGAGGCAGGGCTGAGAACAGAGCAAGAGGCACCTCACCACCCCTTGCTCTTTGGGAAAGAAGTGAGGGCTGATAATGAAACAAACCCAGGCGTACAGGGACTCTCCGATGTCTCACCTTCTGCTAAAATGGCAAAGAAGAACTTAAGGGAGTAAGAGCAGTCCTGCTCTGTCCATGCTTATGTGGTCCAAAGCTAACAGAGGGTCTGGAATTGAATAACTCTTAGTGTTGAACGAATGAAGAAATCAATGAAGCCTCAAAGTTCAGACTCTCTCTGTGAAATGGCTGTGGGGACCTGAGAGGCAGAGGAGTTGACCAACACAAGTATTCACTTGGTTATTCCCTGATTTTCCACTAACTGTTGAAATGGGAGGACCAAACTGTTAATTCAGCTACAAGCAAGGATGTTGTGAGGGATTTCTCAGAGTCTGTTTACAAATATGGTTTGGAACTTCATAATAAATGATACACAAATAACGTGATGATCCGGATGTGTTTATCACAGTTGTGGCATATATTCTCCTTAGAATGAGGGCATATTTAGTATAATCTCACCTTACATAATTATTGTAGGTGTATGGAAAAAGTGTTTATAATATAGATCATAATAAAGATAACAGCTAAAAGTTAGTTAGGACTTATTGAGTCCAGACACTGGGCTAAGTGACTTTGCATGTAAGACTCATGAATCCTCCACACAATGACCTGAAATAGCTTACTATATCTACGTTATAGATGCAGAAACTGAGGCCGAAGAGGTTTACCAATACTCCAAGTCCATACTGCTACTAACAGTGACAAAGCCAAGACTCATACCCAAAATATATGATTTCAGAGCCTAAAAGATGAATCACTATGCTATTCTGACCAACAGGCTTCATCTACCGCTCTAAAGGCCTAAATATGAAATAATCAATATTTGAATAACTGTATATTGTTGTTGTTTTTAAAAAGCTTCTCTTTTTCTACCTGCTGAAAACCCTCTGTCAAGCATAGGCAACTATTTCTATAACTGGTTCTGACGTGATTAAAATTTAAGTCCTGAAGCTGTTCCCTATACCTATGCATGGAATTAGGTACTCCTACAAATGTCTTCCTGCTTATTATATCCATTTGGATACAAAAACATTCCTGGAGTTACCTGCTCCAAACTCTTTGATGGAACAGTTTGGGTAAGAGGATTCTCTCCCACTGACTAAGTAGAATACAATGCAGCTGTGTAAGAGGCTGACCCTTCCATGCACCTGGCATCTATCCGGATCTCCATACAGACACGGGGATATTTTTGAAACCTGAGAAAGTCTTGAAACCCTCTCCCAAGAAGGTCATGCATTATGCTCACTAAGGACTCCACAGCAGTCCTAGAGGTCACTTCAGACTGGCTCTGATGATTTCTTTCCATTCTGATAGCAAAGATGCTTCCGGAAGCATAATAATGGAAGAAGAGCTGGGGAAGAGGATGGTGATGGTAAAAAGAAAGCAGAAAGACTAGTCTCGGTTTTTAATCTAAAGGGACCTGGGGTTCTCTGGACTTGACAGATATGGGTTCTGGCTTCCTGTTCTTTCAGACGACAAATGTGTCCTATGTGGGCTGATCTGGCTCCTCAGTGAGCTCCAGTTTCTCCCCTTTGCCCTCTGCCTCTCTTGTTCTCTCTTTTTCCAGCAGTAATATACGTGGAAAGGTGGGGTGTGTAGTCTGCTGGGTTTGCTTGAGGAAGGTTGCATTTGAAACCTGTAATTGCAGTGACTGCTAACTTTCCAGCTAGTCAGCCATGCTTAGGAGGGAGGAGACTGTTTTACCAAATGCTGAAGTAACCAGGAGTCCGCTGTCAATAGGCAGCTTCCAAGGATTAAAATTCTTTGGGTCCCAGACAATCTGGATAAGAAGAGAACTTCTAGGTGGCCAAGAAGCAGGCATTGTGTGTGTGTCTGAGAGTGCGTGTGTGTGTGTATTTACTGTACATTCCCCAGACCTTCTCTTCAAGAGTCAAGAACTTAGTCCCCCAACTACTGGGAATATTGGCTGCTGGCTGTTGAAACTCACAGCTGATCCCTCTCTGAGAATTACCCTTGGGAATTACCCTCCACCAAAGGGAGCTGCCTCACCCCAAGATTACTTAGCCCCTCCCCAAGGGCAGCGCAAAGCCAGTGACTACAAAACAAAGGCGAGGCCTCCTTGCCTGGATGGGAGACACCTCCAAAGGGCCGTCCCAGCTCTGGAGCTCCCATAGGTTCAGCTTTGCCCCTTGCCCAGTCCTGCCTTCCCCACTCCCTTAGAGAGTGGAGAGCACTGTCTTGAATCATCTCCCAAGATCACAAAGCAAGTAAACAGAAGAGTTGGGTTTCAGATCCAAATCCATTTGACTCTCAGCCCTAGGTTTCTATCAACTTTATCAAGCCCTCGACTTTGAGTTACAAAATACATATCCTTCCATCTTAGCAAGAAACACAAAGTCCCTTTTTATACGACCTTCCTAGCCTCACATCCCACCACTCACTCCCATACAACCCCTGGTCCAGTCACATAAACTCTTTCCCTTCCCTGAACATGTCACGCTTCCGCTTTCCCTGGAAGAGCTCATTGACCTTGTCTGTTTGGTGACCACCTCCTTCTCCTCCAGGTCTCACTTCAAGTGTTCCCTCTTCTGTGAAGAATTTCCTGACCCCTCGGTAGGGTTAAATCTCCACTTCATGCCCCCACGGCGGGCTGTGCTCCCTGCAGCATGGTGACTGTAAATTACTGCAATGAGTTCTTGCAGGCAGGGACGTGTTTTTTAACTCCACCTCCCCAGGCAGGCATTTTAAAGATATTTTGTTGAACGGATAAATAAACCAACTCGATTGAGGTGCTGGTCGCACAGGCCCAGGCTGAATGGTTACCAGCACCCCCATGACTGGGAAGCATCATATAGCGCCATCCAAATTTGGATAAACTGGGACCTTCTTGAGCATGAGGACTAGTTTGTCTTCATTATGTAGCATCTCCTGCTCACAGAAGATGCTCAAAAAACCCCACTGAAACAAATGAGGCCTTGGCTGAAAGGGCTCAAGCATGAGAAAATTACTTCCCTTTCATGGCTCAGTCTGAATTATTTTTTCAAGTCTCTACTTTTTAAGTAGAGATATTTCTCTACCTATTTTATTCTTAATTAATATGCTCTTAGTTCCAAATTTTTTAAATTGCTCCATTGTTTGAAACATGTTTTTTCCTATTTAACAGAGTAAAAGATGACTTAGAGTTTGCTAAATTCCATTTCAGGTCAGAAATCGAATCTAATGTGGATACATCAAACATAACTAAGAAGTTTTCCAGCTGGCCTGCTTAACACTACGTCTTCGTTTTTTAAGAGGCTTCTTTGAAACATAAATATGTCATTAATCTACAAGGTGGTTTTTTCCCCACTTCTTGAAACTAATAATTACTTACTAAATAGAGGCACAGACATTGGTATCGGCACAAACACCACAAGTACAAAGCTGAAGGGGGCGGGGGGGAGAACCCTGTCCTATAAACATAAAAGCCGAAAGCCAGTCTTATTGGGCAAGTAGCTGCATTCTCTACACAGGAAATGGTCCAATTTTGTTATTATTCTCAACAAAAATGTCCAAACAACAGAAACATTGCTGAGAGCTGGCTGAGACTAATAACAATGATAAGAAGCCTTAAAAGCCCAGTTCTCATTTTTTTAATGGATTTGGGAAGCAGGAAGCTCTCTGGCACATAAGGGACAGAATTTTCTGTGCCCTGTGGAATTTTTTCATGTCACTCTCTCAGACTCCACTGCTGGTCTGGTGGGAGTGAGAAAACACTGTGATAACGTTTCCCGGGGAGAGCGGCACAGCTGGTTATCTTGTTCTGCACCAGTCTCTGAGCAGGGGTGAGCCCAAAACACAGAATTTAAGGCTCTTCCTCTCTGGTCTGATTTTTCATAACTGCAAGCAGTCCATTCCTAAGGACAGAAGGGCAATTTGCAGGTACATTTTCAAAATTTCAAAATTTTGCCCACATTGTTCAGGTCACAGATTGATTTACAACTCTGTAGGCATGCCTGCTCAGGTTTAACTTTTTATTCTGTGTCTTTAGAATATTTATTCATTTTTTTAAATCTACATATTAAGTAACTAAGGCACCAGACCCTTCTCAGTCGTGGTTTTAGGCAAAGCGGTTACAGGAAAGGCCACTGTGGCAGGATTTACGGAATGTACCTTTTTAAACATCCTGGTGGAATCCTCACTTATCTGCATGAACCGCATAATCACGTTGTTCAGGTAGATGTCACTCAAGGTTGCGTGGTCTTTGCTTTCTCTCCGCACTTGGTTCAGGAGCAAATACCAGCAGTTCACTGGAGACAACAAGTTCTGGTCTTTCCTAAGAAGTGAAGACAGACAGAATTACCATCAACATCAAAGCTGCCCCAGTCAGCTGAGGGAAGTCACCGAGGCAAAGTGGGAGCCACAAGAGACGGGTGTCATCGCTGTTCCTTCTACGCTGGGCATCGCTCACCCAGAACACTCGACAGCCAGCAAAACAGCATTCCAGGCTGTGATGGCACAAAGCCAGCAATTCCCTAGGCTTGGAGGGAAAATCTTGGAGCAGGAACACCCATCAGAGCTAAGACTGCTGACGAGGGCCCTGGGACCCTAACATACACAGTCCTCAGGCAGGCCTTCGGCCTTACACTCCCATTGAAGAGGAGAGTTTACGTTGACATAAAAACCCACTGACTCCTGTCTTGCAGACAGACTGTGGTTTGCCACTGCACACAAAGTCTGCTTTGAACATTCAGTCTGTTGTTGGAAAAGAGACTTGGCTAGGTATGCCTTCCCTGGAACACAAATTTGAGGGCTACTTACTAATCCCGATACACAACCTCCAGCCTCCCAAGAAGTGTTGTCGGGAATAAGAACTTTATGGCATTGTCTCAAGGCTCGTGAAAAGAACCGAGAAGTTTGCTGGCTTATGACTTGTCACGTGTCCTATTTAAACCCATTAAACTATTTCAGATTTGTTAACTACACCTTGTTTTATTCTAGATAATAAGGCTAAAAGTGAATATATACCACAAAAGAAGACTTGTAGTAAATCTTAACTCCGAACAAAAAGAGTGACCAGTTGGGATGGTACTGCTTCCAAAAAAGAAAAAAATAAATCAAAGTACAGTGTTTTTTGTTTTTTACTTTAAAATCTAACTGCAAATTGCAAGTGGCACAGAATGTTTATCCTAACTCAAGGACACTAGTGCCATCTTATCAGACGTGTTATTCTTGTGTTCTTCATGGTCATTTATGACTCTGAGCATTAATCAAATTAGGAAAGAAATCACTAAGTCAAGTCTTTCTGCCATTAAGTCCCGCAGATTCAGGATTTAACACTGTGTCAAGTCAAGTCTTCCTCTCTAGAAGAAAGAGGAAGTAGAGGATTGAAGTGGTGATGGGTGTAGGAAAGAAACCCCTGACCTAGGGTCCTTGCACTTGTACCCATGGGAGAAGCCCCCCATTCTCCCAGCCGGCACACTAAGAATTACCCTCACACCTCGAGAACCTGCTTTCTGCTCAAAGCCACCGGGCAGTGGGCAGCAGTTCTTTGGCAGACAATTGGAGCCTGTCTACTGACATTCTCTATCCCCCAGGCCGAGAGGTACATGCTCCCTTACTATCTTAACTTTTGCGTATACCCTTTATGCTGAAGTAGCCCATAAATTCTTTGAGAACATTTCTGACTTTTTTGTATCCTCAGTGCCCTGCCCACATAAGCATTAAATAAATGTTATTTCACTCATTGAATAAACACTATTGCCTTAATAATAAGTGATAATAATATCAACAACAATCGTCATGGCAGCAGCCGTAATTCACTGAGCACCTACTGTGAGAAGCAGGACACAGGCCAAGAGCATAGAACGTGGAGCTACACTGTCTAGGTTCAAATCCCAGAGCTACCACTTACCAGCTATGCGATCTTGGCCAAATTATTTAAACCTCTCTGTGCCTGCATTACTTCATTTGTAGAATGGGTAAGATTAACTGTACTTATCTCAAGATTATTATGAGGATTATTTGAGTTAATGTGTCTTTTTAACACTTAGTATAATGCCTGAGGTCCAGACTAAGTGCTATACCCAAGTTAGCTATTTTTATCTAGCAGCTGGTCTAAAGACTACACACATTAGCACCACGTCATCCTCACCACTGCAGTTTAAGGCACAGATTCTCTGTATCCCTCTGTCGATGAGAGAACTGAAGCTTAGCAGGGTGGTGATTTGCTGAAGACCAAAGCTAGTATCAGAGCCTTTGAGTCCAGGGAGGCTGATCCAAGCCTTGGTCTTTCCGCTGTGCAGTGGCCACTTTAGATCAAGGATTGTTCTATACAGTGAGCATCCCCAAAGTGAGTAAGAGCTAGACTCCAGAGTTCAGGTTAAATGACTGGTAAAGTTAGGGTGCTAAAGATTGAACACTTATTTGGTGAAGAGGAAAAGGAATATTGAGGGCATACCCCACGCCAGCTATCAATCACTTCAAGGACTTTGTCATGTTGCTCATTTAATGGTCATAAAAATCTCATTTTACAAATTAGGAAACCAAGGCTCAGAGAGGTTAAGCAAGTTAACCAAAGTCACACAGTAGAGTCAGTATTCAAACCAGGTCTGTCTGCCTCTTTAATAAAACCTATCTTTGATTTTTTTTTTTCTAATCCTGGTTTGTCCTTTCTATAGATTTATTATCCATCTTATCTTCAGTCCCATTCGCAATAGTAAACTTACTCAAGGCAAAAGAAATTCCAAGCTACTTATCTTTTGACAAAAACTAGTGAATAAACCAGGAGAAACAAAAAGTTGCAGCTGATCCACTGGGGTCCTGACTAGGGAGCGTGGCCCACGCATGTTTTCAGTTCACAACCAATTAGCAAGCGCAGAACACAGAAGACATACAAAAATATTTACTGAATGGATGAATGGGCTGTCTTCTTATTTGCAATCACTCTAAACAGGGACAGTTACTATAAATGTGAATACAGCACTGGCTCCGTCTCTGTCAAGTACATTTGACATTCGTTCACCCTGGGAATCATCACTAAGATTTATCTCTATGCTGGACCAACACTAGTGTTTAAAGTCACCAAAAAAAAAAGAAGAAGATTCCCTGTCCAGAAGAGTTTTGCATTTGCTTCTGCAAGAGTACCCCAGGGATAGCTGTCACTCGACTTTTTATGTAGGATCCAAAGCCATGGAGGATGCAGAATGAAACTGCAAAGCCAAAGGTGAAGACAAAGAGGGGCTTCTCTGCAGCCCCTTCAATCTGGAGCCCAGGCTGAGCAGACAGGCCTCTTGTCTCTCTGGGCAGGTGGGCAGGTGGTTCTCTGTCTCACTGTTTCACCGAGACAGTAGAGGTTCCGGTCCTGATTTCAGGCTAGGATGCACACAACAGGGTGGTGGTGGGGAAACCCTCAGTTCCAACTCTTCACCCTGCACAGCCCTCATCTTCTGTCCCCACGTGGTACGCAAGGGTGGATACAGCCCCCACTTTGGTTTTCAGTCCTTTTTTGGCCCCTGGAAATTTCCCTTACTTTCCTATGAATTCAGTGATACATTTAAAACAATGTCTATTATGTTCTAACCAGCATTTCTGGGAGTTTCATGGCAGAAGTATCTTTCAGATTATCTAGTCCACTGTATTTCCAGAAATGAAAGATTGTGCTGCCTTTTTTATATCTCTGAAATGTGACTCTTTCTACCTCCAGTGTTGCTAGTTTATGCCATTACTGCAAAAATCTGCTCCATGGTCTCCCTTCCTCAACTATATCTTCTTCCAGTCCACAATCCTATCTATGGTCTTTGTCATCAATTTAAAAGGTCATCCTTCTACTTCTCATGTCCTCAGGATAAAGTCCAAACTGACCAGCATGGTGCACAGGCCTCCAAGATCTCGCATAATGGACGCCACAGCCCCACCGCTCACCACCTCACTGCTCGCCCCCATCGGACTACTCTCTGTTCCACACCTTATGTATGACGTTCCCCTTGCCTGGTCCCCTACGGTCCCAGGTCTTTCAGACCTTCAGTTATATATCACTTCTTCCAGGACCTTTCCTTGACTTTCTTTCCCCACCTCCCTATAGAACGGGTTTCTGTCCAGTCTGTCCATGGCATCCTGCACTTACTCCTGTTGTAACACTTGTATACTCTATTGGAGTTGTCTGCCTACTTGTCTTTTTCTATCTCTAGGACTTAAATTATAAACTAAATTTCATTATCAGAAAAACTTGAATGTATTTTTTAAACAAATCAAGTACAATTAATATAAAGTTTAATTACACTCAATCATGAACATTTTACCAAAGACCCTTGTTTTAAGTCGGTCTCAATTGCAATGACCACAAACGTGATGGCAGGGGGAGGGGGACTAAACTTAAACAACGTTATTGATTATTTTCATACAGAATCACTACAGAAATCTGAGGCCTTTGCTTGAAGAAGCAGCACTTTTAAATGTGCCCATTCAAATATCTACCTGTGGTAGAGATCAACTCTCAGTTTTCCGTAATCATGAATTTTATAAACATACACTTTTTCTTCTTGTATATAAAGTTATCCACAAATGTGTATTTATTGGAAAGAAAAAATGTCAAGAGAATACTATTAGTTTAAAATGTGATAAATTGATGCTCATAAATGATAAATGCAGAGGGTTGCTTTTATCTATGGGGATATGTCAATCAACAGCTTATTAAACAAAAATGGAAAATTCTAAAACCAGTAAAGGTGGTAAAAGGTAGGATGTCACCTTGGAAAGGTGAATTTGAGCCAAGTCTCTCTTACTTGTACTGCTGGTGATCTTTAGTGCTTCTTGTTTTTGCCATGAACCTTTCTGCTAACTTCTCTAGGTTCCGAGAATATTCCGTCTCAATTTCGGCCTTTTTCCGGAAGAAATCTTGCAGATCCTGGAGTAGCTGAACTCGCATCTCCGTTTGCTGCTCCAGGCATTTCTGTTGTTCTACCAGTTGAGCTCGGATTTCTAAGGAGAGAAGAGAATCCATTTGATGATTTCACAAAAATGACCGAGGCGCATTGGTACATGCAAGACAAAAGTAACGCATCCTATTATACATTCAGCTCTGTATTGGACCTTTACGAGTCTGCTGTGTCCAGGTTGGGTCTTTAAATAAGATATCTGCTGACCCTATAAAAGAATGAGACAAGTCTCAGCAAAGAATATAATAAACTAGAATAGAAACATGGGTTACATTTGCAATGCCACAAACATGCATGAAGTCATCAGGGAAAAAAATAAAGCCTTTCAGACAACAATTCGTAACATGTGACATCTTTGAGTGGCTGAGTACATTGTAATTTTTTTCAACAGCACTTTACCTCAACTATCTCTTTTGAGTTTGAGAGGCAAAGAAGTGAGCATCATTTCTTCCAGACTTCTGAACCACCACACGTTGCCAGTTGGCACATACAGACACCGACATCTGGTGATTTTCATTTTGTGTCTAAATTTGCAGTTTGTAAAACACACAGCTTCAAGTTTTATA
The DNA here is from genome assembly GCA_031878705.1 of Tapirus indicus. Taxonomy (NCBI): domain Eukaryota; kingdom Metazoa; phylum Chordata; class Mammalia; order Perissodactyla; family Tapiridae; genus Tapirus; species Tapirus indicus. Next base: position 148,900,920 of record CM062918.1, on the reverse strand, counting down.
GGGATGCCGTGCCTAAAAACAATTTCTTTCTATATCCAAATAATCCATTCATAACAGGGCAGAGCTCAGATTCCACTTTAGTATTCTGTTCACAGCAAAGGCTCTTGGCCTTCACTTTTTATATCGTTCAAACTAACAGCCTTATTGACACATATAATCCTGAAAAGAATCCTTTGACAATTTTAATACATTAGGACCAGGAAGGTTAGTCCTTTAAACACAAAAGCAAAAGTGTGTCATGCAAAACTATCTGTAAACGACAGTAACAATGAAACATGTGTGTTTTGGAAAATGAGATACAGTAACTAATAACAACTGACTTGTTTTTGTTCTAAGACCCAGGGCTAACCTCCAAAGACAAGACTATTCATACTGGAAAACTTCTTTATTTCATCTTTCCCAGTGTCAGCAGATATTCCCTAAAAGTGAGGGCTGCATCTAATTCAGTGCAGTTAATAGAAATCAATGTCCAAATAACACCTCCTCAATTTCTTTCTGTTGTTTTCCAATAGAGAAAGGCTGAGCTGACGATGTACACGCATATGCTTGACCATGTTTAATCAAGCTCATTAACAGCAGGTGGTCCAGTTCTGAATGGGGAGTCAGGAAATCTGCTCAGTTTAATAACAACTAATAATAAGCGAATACTTACTATTCTACACCCTACTGAAGTAGGTACTAGAGTTACCCCCATTTTACAAAGAAGAAACTGAGGTTTAAGGAGATGAAATATTTCATGCAAGGACTTTTGCTAGTAAGTGGCACTTCTAGGGCCTCTAACCCGGGTCTGTTGGTCAGATTAATTGAACACTTCTGCCCCCCCTTCCAGCCATGCGGCATGTTTTGAGCATCCACAGTGTATATCCTGACAAAGAAGATACGATAACTATGAAACAAGGTCTCTGCCCTCAGTAAGGTCATGTCTCAGGCAACACTGTTTGGGGGAAACCCTGGGGGGAGACAGGGAAGCATTTCTCAGGTGTCCTTTCTTGGTTTCTCCTCTTCTAGATTGGGGGATCCTATTATTAATCTCATAGAAGTGTGGTCAACACCAGAGGGAAGACATTATTACAGGCTTTTAACTACCAGGAACAGCATCCGGTTTTTAGTCAATGAAAATGTGTTTTTCAATACAGGATTATAATCAACATGTCTGCCAAACTCTTTCCCCCACAAATACAGAACGATTTTTGTTTCGTAAAGAAAAAAAAAAAAACATCAAGGGTGGGTATTTCTCATTCACGAATCCCAGTCAGTAATTTTAGCACATCTTGCTGTGCTAAGAGAAAATAAATCAATCGTCTTAGGCTGTCAATTAATTCTCTCTGTTTTTAAAGTTGCCTGAGGGCCAGATAAGAAATAAAAGTGGTTGAGAGTACAAATCTCATCAGAAGTAGACAAAAATCACATGGGCTTCCTTCTTGCACCTCATTCTTAGATTTTCTCTTGCTTGCTTCCCTCAGGGTTTAAAATCAAGAACAGCTAAAACTTCATCCTCATTTTGCAGGGAGTAACTGTTACTTCATATTATCTATAATTTTCCAATCAAAATAGGACACTGGCAGCATAGTGAAAATATGGAGGGACAGAACCTAGAGTATCATTGTGAGAAAATAAAATATGCTTCAAAAACTGGAGAAGGAAAATCCATTCATTACCTCTTTAATTTAGACAAGTTTGACAAATGAAGAAAAGATCACAAAAAAGATCATAAGGAAAAAAATCTTAAATATAAAAGTACTACCATAAGAAATGTCTTGTTAGGAAGAAAAAACCTTTGGATTCCTTATACCATATCAGAGCCATAAGGCAGCATAATACGGTAGGTCATCTCCTGGCACATATGGTGTGGCTTTATTAATATGACCTCACTAGATTTGGGCTAACCTAATATGGCACCGAAGAATTGAAAAGATTGTAAAATAAATGCTTAGTCATATACATCTTGGTGCACTGCTAAGAACAGATCAAAGAAGCCTGTGGTGCACTGGTCCCCACACTGGATGAATCCTGTGATGGGACCACAGGTAGCTACAGGGTGTAGCACCACTGTCATCCCAGGCACCACAGAATCATTAGGGCTGGAATAGGTGAGAGCATCACGCCAAGGAGTGATTTCTAGAAAATGTGTGAGTCTTATTTCTGTAGAAGAGATTGCAGCTCCCGTCCTACCTGCAAACTCTTTAAGGACCCTATCTCTAGACCCCTTCTATTAGCTTTCTTGGATTAGTATTGACCTGGATCACTTTTTTTCAGATCCAAGCTTCATTTTAGTTTAGTTGACCAAGCCATTATTGAATCCCCATTTTGTGTTAGACAGTGTCCTAGACATTGGAGTCACAAACATTTATTAGACACAGCTCCTTTCAGTAGGGAAGACAAATCTTAAACTGATAATATCTGTACACTGTGCTCAGTACTATAACAAAGGAATGCACCAGGAAGCTATGGAAAGAGGAGCTGATCCAGATCATGGAAGAGCTTGGAAGATGGCATACCCTAAAGGATAAGTAGGTTACAAGATACATAGCTGTAACCACCAAGAAAGTGAAAAGACAACCCATAAAATGGGAGAAAATATTTGCAAATCATATATCTATTAAGGAACTCATATCTAGAACATATAAAGAACTCTGACAGCTCAATAATAAAAATACAAATAACCTGATTTTAAAAATGGGCAAAGAATCTCAATAGATATTTCTCCAAAGAAGATATACAAATGGCCAACAGCACATGAAAAGTGGCTCAACATCACCAGCCACCGGGAAGATGCAAATCAAAAGCACAAGGAGATACCACCTCACGTCCACTAGGACAGCTATTTTCAAAAAGACAGATAATAACAAGCGTGGGTGAGGATGTTGAGAAACTGGAACCCTCATACAGGGCTGGTAGGAATGTACAATGGCACAGCCACTTTGGAAAACAAGCTGGCAGTTCCTCAACAGGTTAAATGCAGAGTTAACATAGACTCAGCAAATCCACTCCTAGGTATATATCCAAGAGAAATGAAAACATATTTCCGCACAAAAATTTGTATACAAATGTTTATAGCAGCATTATTCATAATAGCTGAAAAGTGGAAACAACCGAAATGTCCATCAATTAATGAAAAGATAAGCAAAATGTGGTATAGCCATAATTGTATTATTCAGCCACAAAAAGAATGAAGTGTGATTCATGCTACAATACGGATGAACCTTGAAAATATAAGCACAGTGAATGAAACTAGTCACAAAAGACCACTGTGGCTCCATTAATGTGAAATGTCCAGAATAGACTAATCCACAGAAACAGAAAGTTGTTGACTAGGGTTGGAAGAGTTGGGGGAAATAGGAAGTGATGGCTAAGGGCTGCAGGGTTTCTTTTTGGGGTGATGAAAATGTTCTAAAAGTGATTGTAGTAATGGTTACTAAACTGTGAATATACGAAAAACCAATGAATTGTACACGTTACATGGGTGAGTTGTATATGTGAACGATATCTCAAATAGCTGTTATATAAAAAAAGCTATAATGCCATATCACAATTCCATGAAATTTTGGTTGTTGAGACATTTCGGAGAATGATGATAATAGGAATAACAACGAAATAACTCCTCATATTTTCATGCCTAGTACTTTTTAGTAGTTTATCAAACTAGACAACATAAATGGGCATGCACTTTAAAACAATGTCTTCACGGAATGGCTCTTGCTTCAATATTTTTACTTCATCTTGAATTCATCTATAAGCCAGAACAGTAAATTTACTTACTGGCTAGCATCATTTGTATATTAATTGTTACAATTTCTGATGGTATAGAAAAGATTTACCTAACAGACCATCAGGAGGGGCTTATTACCATGATTCCCACACAAGTAAATAAAGCAGCATAATCTCCTTTTAGGCAGAGAAATGCCATCTCTGAGGAGCCTCTCAATAGTCATTATTTAAACCTAGGGCAGGACCTATTAAAGAATAATAATGGTTATTTTAACAGGGCTAAAATTTACTGTTTTATTTTAATGACTATTATTTCATTTCTATTCTACCAGAGCATCATTACAGAATGAAACAACATTAATAATCTAACATGAATAATACACAAAAAGAGTGTGCTTTCAATCTACTCAATTAATTTGTAAAAAAAAATTTTTTTTAAATAGTTCCTCTAAGCTATAAAAATTCGCTGACTAATACTTACCAAATAAAATGGAATTGCCTGGGAAAAGAGGAAACGGAGGCACTTCTTGCTATTGCTCTGATAAAGGGAAGTCCTAACTCTTAAAATAAGTTTGTGTGAGACCACAGACTGATGTGTATTTCATGGAAAGACTGAGTCCAGACTGGGCTGTTTCTCTAATATGATACTAAGTGGCTAGGACATAAAATTGATGGATTGGGTGTGATACATGTGATCATCCAGCAAATAAAAACACAGTAACATTTCTAAAACATCACAAACCATCTCAATTATTTCACAGTCTTGTTGGTAAGGTTTTCCTTATGATATCAAAAAAGTCTACATTCTGTTTGGATTTATCAGTACCTCAAAGGATAAAGGGCATTTTCCCACAGGACAGGTGAGAGCCACTGGAAGGTCTTTCAGAGAAGGACCCAACGCGACTCTCACTGGTTCCGTCAATTGTTCACATGCTCATCACTCAAGCGAATATACAACCTTGCAGCTTCTGATTAGCTAAACACCAGCTGCAAATTTTGGTGAAATAGGCTTTTTAGGCTAGCAATTTGGAGCCAAAAAAAAAAAAATCCATAAACGTGCGCTTCGATTTCTTTTAGTGACCAGACTGAATAAGCAAAGGCCATGTTTTCATTTCACTAGAAATCTGAACCCAAGATGTATGCTTCTCTTACCCTCTGGACAGAAGTTAGGTGACATCAGTACGAACCCAGGTTGGAGTTAGTGTCTTCTATTACAAGTCATGTGACATGGGGCAAGTCATTTAACCTCTCAAAGTCTCATCTTGTACAATAACAGTTCCACCTCACAAGATTGTGGGAAGTAAATGAGATGATATACCTAAAAAGCACGGTGCAATCTATAAACCACTACGTAACAGGTGGAGATGTTACTATTACCGGGATTGGCAGGCTTTCATTAGAAAAATATTTATTGAATATTTCCTCGTGCCAGACTCCTTACTGGTGGCTCTAATAACAGACTGAAAGTCACGAGCCCCATCCTCGGTGAGGAGACAGGCAATGCAAACAGACAGTGAGAGCTGGTGACCTCGGGGCCTCAGTGCACAGAAGCCAAAGAGCAGGGGGAGCTGCGGGGAGGAAGTCTTCACAGTTGGGCAAAGAGGCAAGCCCTGAGGACGTGGTGCCGAGGCTGACTTGGCAGTCTGTCGGCAGACACAAGGCAGACGGGGATTCCAGGCTGAAGGAGTAGCCCACGTACACACAGGAGGTAGAGAGAGCCAGGAGAGCTATACCAAGTGCTTCTCTGCTGCTCAAACCTAACCCTGGATGGGCAGAGGGTCTAGTCACGGGCTAGGTCAGAAAGGACCCCATGTGGAAGTAAGATTTTTTATTTTAGGCCAGTTTCCCAAACCGCTTTGATGATAAGAACCACATGGAGTGCTTATTATAAATACCTGTGTCCAGGCTCCTCAGCTGAATATTTTGATTTTGCTGGTCTGGTAGGACCCAGACCAGAGGAGTTTTATTTAATACCTCCGTGAATCTTTTCACTGGGCAACTTTGGTAAACACCAGCGGGGAGATCTGAACGACTCTGAACAAGGAAGATATATAATCTGATTTGCATTCCAGAAAAATCACACAATAATGAAATAAATAAATGAAATGATAAGCATCCCACACCTCATGAAACAATTTCCTTTGCAAGCTATATGGTCCCCCATTTGAGTTATGAATGACTGGGCAAACCAAACCAACAACAACAAAAACCCTCACAAGAATGAATGGTATCCATGTTTCCCCCGCCTAAGCCTATTATTTTAATTAGCTATGAATCACTCATTTCTGGCAGCTGGTGTGGAACTAATGAGTATTTCCATCTAATCTGTTATCAGGGAGTAGAACCTGCTTTTCCACCACATTGTGGAGAGACCTTGAGAGCTGTGCTGCCTAACATGTAGCCATTGGTCACACTGAGCACTTGACACGTGGCTGGTCCACACTGCAATGCACAAGTGTAAAATACACGCAGGATGTCAAAGTCTTAGGATGGAAAAAAAGAACGCAAAACTGTGTCATTAATAATTTTTATATTACTTAATCTTAGAATTAAAAATTCTAGATATACTGGGTTATCTAAAAGACACTATTAAAATTAATTTCACCTGTTCATCTATTTCTTTTTTTAATCTACTAAAAAAAATCTAAAATTAGAGTGTGGCCTCTCTATAGGACAATGCTTCTCTAGGCTATGAGTGAATTAGCAACGAAGTTTCTCGTAAGTAGAATCTGGAATGTGATTCCCATCAGAATGTGGAATTCCCATCAGAAAAGGTCTTTGAAGAGTTGGCAGGCTTAAATGGAAGACAAGACTTACGCATAAGGCAAATATGGGATAGAATACAGGGTAACAGGGCACCAACTCCTGTTAGAAGAGGCATGATCATGGAGGAGTAACTATCAGTGGAATTCATGTTTCCTCAACTGCAAAATGGTCACTAATCATAACTGCCATATTCCCTTTCTTCCAAAGGCAATGGAAGGCTTCTATGAGATGAGATATGAACAGACTTTCCCATCATGTAAAGCACTGAAGTGGCCAATTATCATAAAATGTGTAACGAAAAAAGAAAATCAGTTCTAGATTTGATGGTATCGACTACACAGGCTAAAGGACTCTCAGAAAAGGAAAGATCACAGGCCAACTGGGGTCATCATCATGACAGCTTTAGAGGGGGTTTGCCCTGTACTGCCGTTAAAGGACATGCAGGATTTGGAAGGTTGTGCAAATTTGGGGGAATGGAAACGTAGTTTCTTAAATAAACTAAAAATGATATTTTTGATGCCCTGCCCCAAAAGGGTATAGGTTCTGGGGCATGTAGTTTAGTATGACTGTACCAAACGTAACCTTCCAGGTTGTGGCCTCATGGAAAATTTAACTCCGTGAGGTCTTTTTTTACTTCCAAATTAATATATCACCAACATTTTAAGCAAACTAAATAGCATAGATGTAGGAAATCAGGTTGCTTCCATTCTAAGCTCGAAACCGTGGCCTCATCCTAGAACTCTAGAGATGATGAGCACATTTGGGGGGAGCAGAGTTATGATAAAACCTTTCAGAACAAAATAAGAAACTGTCATCTCAGCAGTTAATCCTCATTCTTTCAGATGTGAGAGTAAAGTCAATTTCACAACATTTCTGACACTAAAGAGAAGCTGTATCCATTTGTCTATCTAAATTTTTATTATAATACCTTCAATATTATTATAATACCTTGAAATGATGTTAACCTCAGTAGTATTTTAGAATAAGAGCTTACTACAGAATCTTCAGTTTTCATAGCTTTTGAAAGCCAAATATTCTATTCTGGCTTAGATAACATTTTCAGGCAAAGTACGGAAAACAAATTTGCACCTTTTTTTTTTTTTTTTTTGCAGATGAAAGTTAGCCAGGATAAAAGGCAATAAATTAAGGTGATCCGTTATTGCATTTTAACTACATTGTAGGAAAGGCCAGTTTAAGGAAGTACAGATCTGAATGATGCACTATAATGCTTTTATTTAGAATGCACAAGAGGCAGGGTTTCATTAACTTCCCCATAATTAAGCAAGGACATTTAAGACCGCATTCGTAGATTGATTTTTACTACCAGAAAAAGACAGTGTACAGAAATCACTGATCTGTAGAGAGTACAAAGATCTACATTTTGGAACGGCTGTGTTAACTGACAAAGGTTCAAGGCACTTTCCAAACACTGACCTTCTTTCCTGATATAACTCAACATGAGGTCTCAAGGAGTAAATATAAAATCTTACACGTGTTGTTCTTTGAATAAGTTTTAAGAATGAAAAACTTTTGAATTAGTTTAAGCCTTTTGTACTGAATTAATTGCAAATTGAGCCTTTCCCAAGTTAAGGCTATTTCCTTTATTGTAGTAATTACAATTTTAAAGTGTCTACTAGACCATAGTTTAACCTCCCAAGCAATTTACCATTTATATCAAACAGGAGAATATTTAGTGAGTTCCTACTAGGTTCCAGATCCTGCGATAAGCACTTGACAGCTCAGCTCATTTAATTCTTACAGCAATCCTATTATGTCGTACCCCCATTAATAGATGAGGAAACCGAAGCACAGAGACGTTAAATATTTTGTTCAAAGTCACACGATTAATAAGTACTAGAGCTTGAATTCCCATTCAGGTTTGCCTGACTCCAAAGTCCATGATACAAAATTCTAATGTTCAACAATTGCACGTAGAGTGTAATTACACAAAGCAAGCCGATGTGCTCCAGGCCTGGCCTTCTAGATAATTTGTTAGAATGTATACAGTTGCTGTATACAACTATTAATGTATCAAATAAAAGTTTATGTGCCAAGTGTCTAGCATCATTTAGAAAAGCAATGATTATATTCCTATTATTTAAATAAGAAAGCCAGAAGACAAGAAAAGAAAAGATTCAAATATTTTTTAAAAACTAGCTAAGTGGCTAATGCTAATTCTCTAGTATTTCCTGAATGTCATGGCTTTATGGGAAACTGTGTATTTAGGTCTACTGCTTTTGTTTTGAAGTCATTATTGTACTATTACTATTATGTTATAATTACTGTGAAGTTTTGAACTATACAGATTATAAATCCCTTGAATACAAACATCATGTGTCTCAATTTCCCTATAGCACATAATAGATACTCAATAACTATCTCTGATGAATGTTTGCTTCAGTAAAGATAAGAAGTTATCAAAATGCTTAGTTATTTAGGACCTAAATTTTGCTAATTCATAAAATGACCTTCCTTTCCCCTCTCCCTGCAATCCACTGCCCCATCACTACCTCTTCATTCTTTGTTCCGTGTAGTCCTCTGGCATCCAGCCGTACACAGCTTCTCCCATCAACAATGTCCTATTTGGTCAACGGCGGAAAAGAACTCCAGTTACATCCATAGAATATCATGTTTTAAACGTCTCTCAATTAAAGGTGTGTTTTACACGTATACTTCTACCAGAAGAGAATACCTTCAATGACACAAGAAACACTAATCATGTCACTCGGTTTTCTCTAGACTTCTATTAGAGACTCTGACTGGAGTGCTTTTGGCAACTTTATATCTTATTTTGATTCACCTACAGCTCAATAAATCAGAGCTCCAATAACCTCTGGCTCCAAGTGAACCAGAACTCTGGCTCAGGTGCTGCTACAGGAAACCAGAGAGTAGTCTAGGTACCCACGCTTCCTCCACATCCATTTCACAACTGAGAGCCACAAATCCAGAGCAGAAAACACATGTCTTTCCAGTTTTAGGCTACAAAATCCTTAAAGAGATGGCAATTTAAAAAATCAGATATATGTGCTATATATATATATAAAAATATACATATGCGCACATGCACACATATGTAACCAATTTATATATAGTATCAATTATTATATACCCACCTTTTAAGATTTTTCAGGCCTAAGCAAATACTGAGTATCACAGTTTTGTTTAATTGTCAGTAATATTAATTCTCTCCTTTAATATTTTATCTCTTCAAAGAAAATGTCCAATTTGATAGACAATCTATGTATTAAAAATAACATTCTTCTATTTTATCCTCAGATATGAGCCAAACTCTATAATAAAAGTGTACTTCTAGTCCTGCACAAACATGCAACTTTTACCCACATAACCTGAAATAATTGAATTTCACAATGTTCACTCAACAATGTCCACTCAACAAGTGAAGCTAGAAATGCTCACGCCACTCATCTGACGAACATTTCCTGAGCATCCTCCAGGTGCTGGGCTCTGAAGGGACAAAGATAAAGCCATCGCTTTTTGTCCTCAGGGCCTCCCAGCTAGCTCCTGGTCTACAGACAGGAAAACAGGTAACTGTTATTTCTATAATGATCATCATTTACAATGCAAGGTAGTGAGTCCTATTATGGAAGCATGAAGAAAGTATCACCAGAACACATATGAATGAACAACAAATTCTGCAGGTAAATCAGGACGGGCTCCGAGGTGACACTGGAGCTAGCAGCTAAGTAGGAATGTGCCAAGTTGGGGCGATTATGGAAGGGTATTATGGGCAAAAGGAGTAGCCTGTGCAAAGGCCCAGGGATATGAGTCTCTGGAGAGTTCAGGGCATTACATGGACGGCAGTTTGTTCTGTATTGCAGGGTGACAAGGTGAGCAGGGACTGGGCTAATTATCAGGAGATTTAAAAGTAAATATTCTATAATGATAAGGGATGCTATCTTTATTCGGCTCTCTAGTCACTTACTGGAAATGCTTCAATTTATTTAACAAGTTAAAAACAAATGTATATTACTCACATTTAGAAAAGATCACTGTAGAACTGTTCTAACTGATGAAATTATCAGGAAATGACTTTTCCTGCCAAGTCTTTAACAATAGATTTTTTAAAACTGTTTTACGCTAATTTAGATAAGAGAGGGCAATGTCAGCTATATTCTGTTCAATAGAATACTGAGGATATGGAATGGAAGGATTTATAAGTACCATAATGTGATCAGAACTGCCTTTTATTTCACTATAATTAGATTTAAATTTTGAATTCAAGCAGCTTAAAATTACAAATTATTTAAAACACCTATCTGCCTTTCTGATTTACTTTGTGGGCCATTTATCTTGCAATTTACTCTGAAAAGGTACACTTTTGACAGACATCGTATCATTCAATCTTTACAACAAAGCAGCAGTTCAGAAATACTAAGGTAAAAATGCTAGCATTTTCTAATCTTATACCTCTTTATAGGATCTCAAATACAGTACTAGCTTTATTGCCTCTGCCACACCCACTCGTTTACACAGCCGCTCTTATCTGGAAGAGATTCATTTTCAGACGCAATCAGATGCATGAACAACTCTTAGTGCACTGTTGAGAAATACTGTCCTCCTCCCTCCAAGTCCCCAGGACTCGCTAGTTTCTCCCCACCTCTCCCCCGAGGACGCATCTACCATCTAAACGGCGCCTTTTAATGGAATCTTTCTTTCCTGGCTCTCTGCCCACACTGTGTGCCCCCTCTGCTACATTTCCCTGTGTCTTAGGTAAGCAGCAGAAGTACTAAAAAGATGAAAACGGAAGACAATGGACTGACAGATCGAGGGAAAGAGGGGAGGGGGGAGCAGGAGAAGGATAAGGGGAAACAGCTTAACGAGAAAACACAGGAGAAAAGAACCAAGGAGAGCGAGAGAAATAAGGGATGGAAAAGGCGGGTATGGGAGGAGAGGCGGCAGGAGAAGGAAATGAAACAAACGTCAAGTGCCGAGGGTCTTCCGGAAGCCGCGGAATCCGCCAAGGGGCTCGGAGCGCTGTGGTCTCCTCATTCTTGTCTCAGGCTCTGAGGTTTTTGAGGAGCACATTTTGCTTTGAACAAATTCCAGATATCAGACTTCAGTTTGGGGTCAGCATGAGAATAAAATTTCAAGGTCAAACATAAAGCATAATTTCTTCTTCTTCTTAGAACCAAAGTGTAGGTTGTTCAGAGTTATAAGACTTTGCCCCTTTTAAGCCTTTAGAAACCTAGGTGAAATCAACATGGGTCATGAATGTGTAACTTCAGTTTTAATGGAATTTGCCATAAGATGCATCCACGATATTCCTCCACAGGACTCTAATCTTAACGAAGCGCTGACACCAAACAGTGGAAATTCTTTGTATTTATTCTATTTTCATGGTTAGGTTTTGCAGCTCCTGGAGCATTTTAATTATCTTGGCACCTCAGGGGTGGAGTGGAAAGGCTTGTTAAAAAGAGGTAGAGTCCTTCAGGATTCTTTACATCATCTTCCTTCTCTGTAAAAATAAGCCCAATTCAATAAGACCAAAACCTTTCCACATCGACCCACAGGACGGTTTTTTTTTTTTCCTTTGAAGTTTGGATGTTTCTGGCGAGAACCCACACTACGCACAGCACCACTGATGTTCTCTTGGCAGCCGGCATTCAGAAAGCGTCTGAATGGATGGCAGGGAGCCTTCTGCCACTCCACTGGATCCTTCCCCAGCACAGGTGCCAAGTAACCCTGAGCTGGGCAGGCAGCAGTCTGCAGGGCACGTCAGGCCCCCTCTCCTAGACTAGGGCTCTCCTGAATGCCAGCAGCACAGCACAGGATGAATACATTTTTTCTTCCTCACTCCGGTGACGGGGTTGGCTGGCTGGGATCGTCCCAAAGGCAGAACACCCTGCCCAAATCCAATGGAACACTCTATATTGTTGAGCGGGCCCCTCCCGAGGTTGTAATAATAGCTACTTACAGTCTTCAGACCTGCCTGTGAGCATTACATACAGAGCCTGGGTCACCAACCCAGGTGCCGTCCGAGGCCAGACAAGTCCCAGAAACAGTGGAGAGGGCAGGGAACACAACACCACGGGCAGGTAACCGCTGTGCTTGAGAGGGAGCACTCGCCTCGTCTAGCCGCCAACTCCAGAGGGCGGCTGCTATGTGGGAAGCCTGAGGCAGTCAGGCCAAACCTGATTTTTTCTTTCTTTTAGAAAAGCCAGAAATCTGGATTTTTGGGTAAAATCTCCAAATTTTAAAATATCAACAACTAATTAAATTAAAACAAAACACTGTACAGGCCAAACAAAACCCATCCTTGTGCCAGATTTTGTCTCTGGACTACCATTTTGCCATCTCTGACAAAGAGGAATTCTAAGCCCATTGGGCAAAATTAATACCTTCTTCAATTGTCATAAATATAACATAAGAGAAACAAAATTCAGGTTCATGATTATTTTGGGGACCTCATGAATGAGGGGGCAACGTAAATGGTGTGTGGAAATCAAAATAATTTAAGGGGATGTATTTAGTCAGTAATGTTATTTCCAGGCTGTCAAGTGAATATATTTGTAACCTGGATGGCAACGCCTTGACTTATTCTAAAACTTCTCACATTAGGTTTCTTGGAATTGAAAATACTAGAACAATATCTCCTGCTCACCTTTCTCTCCTGGGACTCAGCCTAAATCTGGAAGATGATCTGAAGTCCCATTTTATTGGAACTGTTTCTCAAGATGACAACTGTTCATGCTAACCTGATATATCAGAGAAAAGAACTTCTGCTCCCAGGGCTAGTACAAATCCCATTAACCATCACCACTCTCAAAGGCTCTACTGGATAATCTGTGGTTCCAATTTACTTTTTGCATCTCTCCTCTTTGGACACTGGTTGGGAGAAGTAGAAGAATTACAGAATCTCAAATTTACAATAAGCCTTAGAAATCATTTAGTCCTATTTATTGTCTGGTGATCAAATTCCCCCAAGTCCACGCCTGCCTGGAATTCACTCTCTCTCTCCCAAGAGCAGCCTGTGCTACCATTGGGCAACTCCAACCCTTAAAAGTCTCCTTGAACTGAAACAAGAACTCATCCATTGGTTCAACAAAAATGTATCGAATGCCAACAATATGACTCATGCCAGTTGCTTTTATATCAAGATGAATAAACTGGGATATCCCTCTCCCTCTGCAAAGAACTCACAGAAATACTTTTTAAATTAAACATCAAACTTCCAAAAGGGTACTTAGTATGAGGAGATGCAGTCAAGAGAGAGGACAAAGCCAACCAACCAAAAAGCCCAGATGTAAGACAACTCATGAGACGTGAATACAGAAATACTTAAAAGAAAGGAAAGGTTTAATAGTTATGGGGAAATAGTTATGAACATTCATACAAAACTTCCTTCAACACTAACTTAACTTTTCCTAATCACCCTGGGAACCAAAGGCTAAAAGGAAGACAGCTGCCAAGGTCATTACCCATGATAAAATAGGAGCGGATTCACTCAGCGATAACCTCCGTACTTGGAGGGGTACACACAAGGGTTCAGGATCACCGCCTGTTTTCACTTAACAAATCTCTCCCCTTATTGCTATCTATGCCCTTCTCCTATGCTGTCCCTTAAGCCTAAAGCAAGAGACAGATATCCATCAAAACCATCCCCATTCTTCCCCCATCCCCAAGTTGCCCAACTAAGAGAAATTTGAGGGAAAAAAAAATCAGTATATGGTAGTTTAAGGTTTGCACAACAGCTACAGCTGAGAAGACTTGGTCCAATGAGAACCTGGTCATAAATTTTGTGGAAAGCTTTGTTTCCCCAGCTGGGCATAAGTGAGAATTTCCTCTGTTGCTATGATCAAGATTTTTTTTTTCCTTTGAAAGCACAAGTTTAAATTCTGAGTCCTGACCTTGCGTAATTTATTTAATCTTAAACCTCAATTGTAACAAATCTCGTTGAGTTGTTATGAGGATTAAACTAGATAATACAGGTAAAGAATTCAAAGAGAGCCTCGCAGAGAAAGTGCTTAACAAACAGTACCTGTTATTAATATTATTATTACATCTATTGGTCCTAAAACATCTTCACACATTTCCCAAGAATCCATATTTTTGTGAGTTCTAATGCACTGTGGATTCTGTTTGGGGGTGGTGATTATGCCTATTAAAAATGCACTTTTATTTTCTCCATCATTCATGCAACATACTCATTTTAGAAGATTAGAAAAGTAGAAAGAAGGGGGAAATCACCCATCTTGGGAACACACCTGTTAACAGGGTGCAATTACTTGTATTTTTTAAAAAAATATATGAATGATTCTTTTAATGTAAAAATAACCATTTATTGCTACAAAAGCAGACATGTATATTGTAAAATGTTAGAAAATGTAATTTAAAAAACTGACTTGATTTTCTATCATCATGAGATTAATATTGATAACATTTTATTTTATATTCTTCCAAATATTTTTCTAACATGTAAAGCTCTAGATTATATCCATTTTGATTTTCCAACCCCTAAGGATTTATTCACATGCCGTTTTTGGAGAAGACACAACTCCTCCTGTACTCAGGTAGACATTCCAGAGCATCAATAACTAACATCACCAGTCCCCTCCAAAAGGCCAGGCTCTTGATTAGATTACCTCTAATCCTTACAAAATATCTTTTTGCATGCAAAGTACATTTCAACATCCCTATTTTGCAGATGAGAAAACTAAGACTCAAAAAGATTAGGTGACTAGTCCAAGGTCACAAAGCACTAAGTGACAGAGCTAGGTTTCAATCCGTCTTTGTCTGACTCTAAAGCCTATATCTCCCCCCTTGTACCAGCCTAAAATTAAGCGAGATTACAGATTCTAGATCTGAAAACAATTAAATTAGCTCAATCAATCCAGATCCACTTATTTTGGGAGCTAAGTGGTATCATTCTCATTTTACCAAAGGACAAAAGTAACTCCAAGTTACTTTGGGCCTTTAATACAGTGAAGTTAGATGAGGATACCATCACTTTCGTGCAGAGAGAACCCTCTGCTATGAAATGTTTAAATTTAGAGTTTACTGGGGTGTTTGCACAATAAACACACACTCAAGCCATCCACAGGAACCACTGGTGAGCTGTTCCTGGAGTTTAATTCAAAGAGGAAAACCCACAGTGTAACTAGGGAGTTACACAGCCTTGATGTGTACCCCAGTGTAACTTTCCTGAGGTTTCAAGTCCTGCGTGTCAGGCTACTGGGAAGGATAAACTGGGAATCTGTAGACCTGGTTGAGATTCCCAGATCTGTCACTAAGGACCCAAGTGACCTTGGGCAAGTTACTGACGCTCCTCTGCGCTCAGGTGACTTCATCATTAAGATTGGTATAATAAACACCCACCCTCATGGACTCACCCTACTGTCAGAATGACAAAGGGCTTAGAAAACTTAAGGTTTCCATTCATATGTGAGGAATCTAATAAAAGTAATGACAACTATAATAATAATAATGTACTACTATAGCTAAATTTGATTGAGTGCATATTATGTCAAGCACTGTTCTGTTTTTTATGAATTAACTCATTTAATTCTCACACCAATTCTGTTAGGTAAGTATTATTATTACCCCGATTTTACAGATGAGTAAACTGAGGCAAAAAGAGGTTAAGAACTTGCCCATGGTAGCTTGGCCAGTAGGTGAAGCTGGGTTTTGAACCCAGACAGTCTGGCTCCAGTCCATGCTCTTAACTAAGTGAAAAGGAGGTTGCTAGAATCCCTTAGTTCCTCTTCTCCCAGTTCCCAACAGCAGCCCCTATGCCAGCCCACCAGGGGAAAAAATAATGCCAAAATACATTCTATTGTTTCAGCAACTTCTGCTGTTTCCAATTATACGATTTTCTTTATAAAACAGGAAAATAATCTTGAAGCTATTCTGACAAACTTGTTGATTTAAACAAAAAACAATGATTTTGTCTTTTTCAGCAATGTTATATTTAGGCATGCCAGGTAATTTCCTAAGAAAATTTTTAAAAGGTTTACAATTCTTTCATCTTTAAAATACTACTATTTTAAAGATGATTTTCATTAAAACATTTCCCCAATGGTCCTGAAAAATTATACCTTGCTCTAAAAGGGATGACACTTGCTATCTTAAACTTTCAGTCTGGGAAAAACCTAAAAAGAGGAAAAGTATGCAATGGAGATAAAATTCTAAAGTAGGTAACAGTCATAGTTCAAAGAAATTCATTAATCTACTGAATAATACACCATCTACTGATTCTTCCCTCTTAACAAGCGGTTCCTGTGGAGTTAAATACTGTGTGAGACAGACATTGGTCTGTGGCTGTTGGTGAATATATTCCTCCTCCACATTTTAATTTTCTCTCCAAGGCATCACATCCAAATGACATATTCAAACTACAGACAAGTCCCCTCAGAAAGTGAGGAGGTAGAAATAGAATATGAACCACAAATGTAGGTGCTATATGTAATTTTAAATTTTCTAGTAGCCACATTAAAGAAACTGATGAAATTAATTTTGAAGTATATTTTATTTAAGCCAACGTATCAAAATATTGTAATTTCAACATGTAATCATTATTAAAAAAGTTAATTGTGAGATGTTTTGCAATTTCTTGTATTAAGTCTTCAAAATCTGGAGTGTATCTTACCTTTTCAGCACATTGCAACGTGGACTAGCCACCTTTCAAGCACTGAATAGCCACGTATGGCTGGTGGCTGCCATATTGGACAGTGCGGTTCTATGGAGTGGTTTTACGAGTACAGCGAGGATTACAGAATCAGCCAGTTTCTCACCCCCAATCAGCAAAGCATAGGTCGAGGAGAAAAGTTACAATAGGTTGGTAATTCTGCACTGCTTAAGAGGTACGTAGTGTTTTAGTGTAAAGGTCCTCTTCAACTAGAAGTTAAACAACAACTCAGATCATAAATGTGCGTGTATGTGTCACATAGACACACAATTTTCAATATCTAAATAATAATGATCAAGAAGATAACAAAATCTTGGCCATGTGGACACCCAGTGTGACCACACAAAACAAAGAGGTGGGACAGAATGTGGCAAGTGCACCACTGGGGGACATGGGGTTCTGAATGATAGCGACTAAAACCGAACCCCATATCAATTAATTTCCTCCTTTCCTCTCTTCCCACCTCTCCTGTCTCACTTCATTGAGGTCCATCCTCAGATGTCACCTCCCACTATAAAAACTGGTTTTGTCCACTTATCTAAAAATATACCCACCAGCCTCCAACCCCCACCAATCTATCCCGTTACTATAGTGATTTTTCTTCACATCACTTATCATTCCCTGACACACGTGCACACATTTATGTATTGGCCACTTAGCTATCTCTTCCCCTAGAATGTAAGCTCCATGAGGACAGAGAAGTTGTTTTATTTACTGTGAAATCCCAGGACTCACACAAAGCAGGGCATTAGCAGATTTTCAACAAGATTGCTTATTCAATGATACTGCGCATCCACCCTCCAGTCTCAGGCATGTGACAGGTGCAAAGAGGACACCCTTCAACTTGGGCACACGGTGCCCCCGTGCTAGTAAGGAGTCCTGGGGGCCAGAGGAATCCCTCACCAGATCCTGCCCCACATGTGGAGTGTGCTTTAAACTCCCTGTCCGTACGCCGGAGCCCGTTCCAGGGCCTGCCCGGCCTCTGCTCCAGACCCACGCAAGGCTCTTGACAGTGAGGGACAGAGTCGGGGGTGAGCAGGAGGAGTTGAATCTAGGCACATTGGCACAATTCCTGTCCTAAGCAGTGCTATCCCTAGAACGTGGCTCAACTGTGAAAATGTCCTAGAACTACACTGGCCAATACAGTAGCCACTGGTCACATGTGGCTATTGAGCACTCAAAATGTGGCGTGACTGAGAAACTGAAAATTTTAATTTTTGTATCTAATTTTAAAGCTAAATTTAAATAGCCACCATATTAGATAGCACAAGTCTAGTGGAAAAGAAAATCAATGATTACCGAACAGGTTTGCATTAGTTTCCTATTGCTGCTGTAATAAATTACCGCAAAATCAGTGACTTAAAACACAAACTGATTGTTAACAGTTCTGGAGGTCAGAAGTCCAAAAAAGTCTTTAGGGGCTAACATCAAGGTGTCAGTAGGGCTAGTTCCTTCTGGAGGGGAGAATCTGTTCCTTGTCTCTTCCAGCTCCTAGAGCCTGCTGACATCCCTTGGCCCTGGACTGGAAGTGCGCTCCAGTCCAGTCTCTGCTCCTGTTGTCCCATCACCACCTTCCCCCCATCAACCCTCCTGCTTTCCTCATATATGGACCCTTGTGATTACATGAGTCCATCCAGATAACCCAGGATAACCTTCCCATTTCAAGATCCTCCACTTAATCACATCTGCAGTCCTTTTTATCATATAGGGTAACAGTCACAGGTTCTGGGGATATGGATCTCTTTGGAGGACCATTATTCAGCCTAAACAGGTTACCGAGACCCACAGGAGATAAAGAGACTGAGAAAGCAAAAGAGAGAGCCACAGAAGGACATTCATCAGGAAAATGACACGGAAAAGATCACTGATAGCAGAATGCTGGAGGGAAATCGGACTGGGGTCACGGAGACCAACGAAGCCACTCACTGCAAGGGAAGAGTAGAGGTGAAAAGAGAAGCAGGCTAAAACCAGTCAGTGGTGGTGAGCCAGGAGAAGAAAGGGTGAGGATGAGGAGTATGGAGGCAGAAGCCACAGAACTTCCAGAGGGAACCGTGGCTTTTTCCGGAAGGACAAAGTAAGTGAGAATTTTAATGCTTAACTTCTCAGAATTCCAGTTGTGACTTAGAATATTTGTGCCATTTTCCTGTCTATCACTGTTACCTCAAATCGATTCCACGAAGGGACCAAAACACGAGGGCATTGTCCACCACATGCGGTATTATAACAAGGTGAACCATCACGTAGGCGGTATGTAGACCCTTCATCAGATATTCAAAGATGCGGATGCATATGCTGTACAAGAAGGCAAGAGGGTCTGTCCGGCCCCAGAGGTTTTCTGGTCCTTTTCAGCTTAATGCCGAGGGCATGTTCACCAGGGCTCCGGAGTTGTTTTTAAAGGTGTAGCAAAAAGGGTTTGCAAGTTTCAAAGGCAGAAGTTACATCTGCCAGATTCAACTGAATGCAGTATAGTGAATAAGCCTGTGTGTGGGCTTTGAAATCTCACAGACCTGGGTTCAAATATTGCCTTTGCCATAATACTAGCTTTGCAACCTTTGAGGAACCTACTTAATTCTCTGAACGCCAGTTTCTTCATCTTTAAAGGAGAGACAATAATGAATATTATAGGGTTGCTATGTGGGTTAAATGATATCCTATTTCATGTCCAGTATGGTGTAGGTAATCAATAAAGGTAATTATTATTAACTGAAAGCCTTGTTTGGAAGAATCATAATCATCAAAAAATACTGTTTATTATTAATAAATCTAATAAGGCTTCTCCTTAAATAGTTTAAAAAAAAATCTCACACAAGTAGGAATTTCAAATCTGGAAAGGAACACATCAGCAAATCCTCATAAAATAACTATGGATAATCTAATGACATGGATTTAGGTCTTCAGGATAAAGGCCAGCTAAATTGAATTTCCTTAGTTTCTATCTCAGCTTGAAATGATGCATCAGGCTTCACTACTGTTCTAAGGAAGATAGTAAAACTCACCCCAGGCTTAATCAACTCTCCTGGCATCAGTACCAAACTAGAAAAAATTAAATATACAGATGTCCTCAAACTAGAAAAAATTAAATATACAGATGTCCTCAATTTATGGACTAGCTATGTCCCTGAAGGAATATATATGTTGCAAATTAGGTTTTAGTCATCAGCACTTATTTTCCCAATGATAATTTCAGAAACTTATTTCTCAGGAAAAAAAGAAGTAACATTTTTTTTGGAACCAGCCATAGGATTAGGATGGATGGTATTTGGTATTCTGGCACAGATGTAATTAAACAGATTGTTCCACATTAACTTTTGGGTCTTGCCAGGGTCATGTTTTGACTGAAGTGGCAGAGAAATCCCCATCTTCTGGTAATGAAAGAACATCTCATCCTGTGATTGGCAAACCGGAAGATGCTCTGGCTAAAGTACAATCCATTCATCTGTATTACCTTCCTGGGGCAAGACATTTCATCTACATTCAAGACAGCAGTTACCCACCTTCAATAAATGTTTTGGATAAATGGGATATCTTCATGAATAGACACCATTAATCTAACACATAGGGAAAGAAGACTGGGGAGGGGAAATTGAAGCTTAAATACAAGAAATTACTAAAAATCAGGATTCTGGTGATAAGGCCTATAGCAAGGTGAGGTGCATGATATTTAGGACTGGATTCAAATCATAGTTGTGCCTTTAAAAAAGGTAACACTTGCAGAAAGCAGGAAAATAACTTAAGATACAGGTTGCCAAAGGAACACAAATTGGCCAGTCAGCCTCCCATTTGCAAATCCTAAATACCAAAGGACAGCAAATTGAATGCCAGTCTTTGCTGTCCACGAACAGTATTTTTAAAATGATATCCTCTGGACTTCACCTTATTAAACACTCAGTGAAGTTGCTCATAGAGTCAAGTCATTCAACAAGGGCAATGAATCATAGTTAATGGTCACGATGAAAACCAGCCTGCAATGCTTAACAGACGATTTCATAATTAGGAGCAAGCGTGGGACATGGCCTTCTGGGGAGGAGGGCTAATTCCTAAGTCTTCTGGGGAGTGAGAAGGGAGTGATGGGGAGTAAGCCAAAGGCATCGTTCAGACAGCTGAGCGTGTCTACACAGAGGGAGGGCCGCAGTGAGGATGGGGTAGGCATAGCTTTCTGGGGCTCTTCGAAGTTTCTGAGAAAGAATCCAAGGGCCATAGTAACCCACTGCGCCCCAGGGAGTCTTCCTGAAGCTGCCACTCACCTCACCCCCAACCAAGCATGTTCTGAACCATTTTAGGAACATTTTGGGAAAACCTGGTCCTCATGTTGTCCTGGCATAAAATTGGAGCGAGAAAAGAAGGCAGGCTCAAAAGACTTCCATGAGGTGCTCAGGGACTGCTCTGCATTCCCCCCAGACGGCGCCCTCACTGCTGTGGGGAGCAGCCCCCGGGGGCACCACCCCCTCTGTCCTCCTGGGGGTTCACACTGGCCACTGCGTTTATCATCATCCAAGACTCTGCGCCCCCTGAGTCACGGAGAATGGAGATAAACTTCCAACTAAGAAACCATTTCTGGAGAGTTTTTACATCACATGTCTGACTCAAGACTATATCATGCAGAAGCAAAAATATAGTAAACCTTGCAAGGAGAAAATTGATGAGAGGAAAAAGAACACATTAAGAACCCGGCAGATGAGTTACAAAGACCAGCAGACGGGTCCACAGACCCGTCTCTATCCGCCTGTGTGTTCACCACACACACGCACATGCTCACTCTCAGTTCCCATGTGGGTTTTCTTTCTCAATGTGAAACTGGGGGTGGGGGAGGCAGGCACGAGCACACGACTACTCTGTTTCTATAAAAGTTGCCATAGACACCGAGGATCCTAGAACATCGGAGATAGGAGAGTCTAGTCAAACATGGGCCTCTGCCAGGCTGTGGTATGCCCCTGACTCTGGTTCCTTCTTTCCACCTTCACTCCAGGATCAGGCACTTCCGAACGTTCTATCACACGCACAACTAGGGGCTCTCTGGTCCAGCTCTGGGCATTTCCTTCTGTTCACCATGGTCTCCTGCCTGAGGCCTGAACCTGAGCAGCAGACCAACAAACTTGAGTTTGCCAAGGAGGAAGAAGCCCAGATAGGTCACCAGCGCCCATGGCCTGATGTCCAGCTCCTCACCTGGGTCAGCTGGGGCAATGGTGAGGACTGTGGCCTTTCATTCCAACAAGGTAGAAGCCAGTGGTTCATAATCCTCAGTGACAATGTGACCTGGAAAAATACTGTGGCTTCAAATGTTCACAGCAGCATTATTCATAATAGCCAAAAAGTGGAAACAACCTAGATGTCCCCCAACTTGTGAATGGATAAATAAAATGCTGTGTATCCATACTAGGAAATATTTTTCAGAAATAAAAAGGAGGGAAGTACTGGTACATGCTACAACATGGATGACCTTTGAAAACATCATGCTAAGTGAACAAAGCCAGTCACAAAAGGACAAATACTATACGATTCCATTCATATGAAGTATAAGTAGAGAACAGGCAAATCTATAAAGACAGAAAGTAGATGAGTGGTTGCTTAGGGCTGGGGGGAAGGGAGAGGGGATGGGGAGTGACGGCTGATAAGTATAGGGTTTCTTTTTGGGATGATGGAAATGTTCTAAAATTGATTGCCATGATGGTTGCATAACTCCAAAATATACTAAAACCCAATGAAGTGTACAAATGTAAATGGTGATGTGTATGGTATGTAAATTCTATCTCAGGAAAGCTGTTAAAAAATAATTGTGCCCTGTTCATTGATCCTCAAAAAGCAAACTTGTACCCTACAAGTTAAGGGAGCCTGTCCATAACCTGGGGCTAGATGGTGGGAGCTCCCTTATATTTTTGTTCTATCTTCTAAAATTTTTTGAAGACTTTAGTTTTTAGAGCAGTTTTAGGTTCACAGCAAAACTGAGCAGAATGAACAGAGATTTCCTATATCCTCCTGCTCCCACTCATGCATAACCTCCCCCATTATCAACACCACTCACCAGAGCGGCACATTTGTAATAATCGATGAACCTACACTGACATATCATAACCATCCAAAGCCCATAGTTTACAATAGGGTTCACTCCTGGTGGTGTACATTCTATGGATTTGACAAATGTATAATGACACGTATCCACCATTACAGTATCATACAGAGTAGTTTCACTGCCCTAAAAATCCTCTGTGCTCTGCCTATTCATCCCTCCCCCAGCCCTGGCAACCACTGATCTTTTTACTGTCTCCATAGTTTTTGCCTTTTCCAGAATGTCATATAGTTGGAATCATACAGTATATAGCCTTTTCAGATTGATTTCTACACTTAGAAATATGCATTTAAGGTTCTTCCATGTCTTTCTATGACTTGATAGCTCATTTTTTTTTAGTGCTGAATAATGTTCCATTGTCCGGATGTACCATAGTTTATCCATCCATTCACCTACTGAAGGACATCTTGATTGCTTCCAAGTTTTGACAATTATGAATAAAGCTGCTATAAACATCATTTTAATTATCTGTAAAATAATTTTCCTGTTTCTCTTTTAGTATATCTTTTGCATGTGTGTCTCTCCTATCCAACACCTGACCATCTTGAGCTATCCTTTTTTTCTTTTAAATGAGTTCATGACAGTGGGAATTGGTTTTTTCATACCTTGGTTTCGAATGACCGTGATGACTCCTTGAACAATTTATGCACCTGCATCTTTCTTTGAAAATCTGATGGAAGCTCTATCTGCATAGTGGACCAAATTTTTAACGACACTTTATGTTGTGAAAAACGTCTTAATGTTTTGGTCCATGAAGATCTACAGATGTCACACTAGAGTAGATACTTATTTGTCAACAACATCTTCCCAATTTGAATAATGTCTCTGTCATCCTCCCGTTAACTTTCATCTGGATCTCTAAGAGGGTCCAAATTGAAGCCACTGTGGGGTGAAATTAATGTGCCTGTGTCCCCTCTCTCCTGAACTGTGAGCCCCATAAAGACAGGAATTAATCTCGGTCATCTGTACATCTTCCATATCGCGCACCGTGCCTGACACAAAGCGATCGGTCAGCAAATGCTTATTAAATTGATGTGGCTGTGCCACTGCTGTTCATGAATGATGGACATCCTATTAAAAAAATATGTTTTGCAAAAAACTTAAAAAAAATAAGCTCTTTTAATCCACAAATAAATCGTGGACTCTTGACTGACTAAACCTAACAAACAAAGATTTTCAACTTTATTTCATTTTTTCTGCACTTTACTTTTAGAAGGGGTAAATCTGAATTTCAAAAACTGGTAAAATGTAGTTAAAAAAAAAACCTTCCAGGAAGTCCTGCAACACTGTGCTAATAAGCCATTTATACAGGGCTCTTTCTCCAGCTTTCCATCCTCATTCCCTACACTGCAGCATGCCAGGCATGCTCTGACCTCAGGGCCTTTGTACAGGCTGTTCCCTCGCCTGGAAGGCTCCTCCCTCAGACGTCCTGAAGGCTTGCTTCCTCACCTCTCAGTTCTCACTTTCGTTCCCAGTGAGGGCTTTACTGGTCATCATATCTAAAAATGCACCAGCACTCCTGCTGGCCACAACTCCCTCCCTATTCCCTACTCTTCTGCTTGACTTTTCTCCATAGGGTCATCACCATCTGACACACCATATAATTTACTTATTTATCTATTTATTGTCTATCTTTCCCCCCAAGGGCAGGAATATGTGTCTATTTTGTTCAATGCTCTCCCCGCAGGGTCTAGAACACTGCCTGCCACATAGTAGGTACTCAATAAATATTTGCTAAATAAATTAGTTGAATAATACATTTTAAAAACAATTTCAACAACTGAAGTTTTCTGGTATTCAAGAGAGATTTCTGGTTAATCTTCTGGTCTATAATTAAACATTATTATCAAAACTTCCAAAGCATATTACGTGTTTGCGAAATATCATACCATTCTTAGTGGTTCCCATTTCTTACAAATCTAGGTTGCCTAAGAGTATGAATCATTCCTCTGTCATGCAAATGGGGCTAGCAGACATCAGTAACTTGTCAAAGTCCTCTTACACAATCAGTGGCTCAGTCACAACAAACTCCGAAGCACATGTTCACTTTGAGACAGGGTCTTTTTGAAGACGCCCACTGTCTTAGCTGGTCCTCTGCCTTCTTTAGAAGGAGGGTAAAAAGTTCTTTTAGGGCAGAGTTTATAATCAGAATGGCATATCTTCAAATGACTTTAAATAAATGGGTCCAGGCAAACTAAGTCACCAAAAGAAATTAATTTGCTAATATTTTACGGTTTTTTTTTTCTTACCCCAAACTCAAACGTCCATGAGTAGCTCACTGTTTCAAATCAAGGACAATTCAGTTTCAGGTACCTCTTCAAAAAGAATAAGAGGAAATGGAGCACTACTATTCCATACAGTACCCAAGAGCAGACTGCCTATGAGGAAAACCAACATGCAGGACTGTCGCTCTTTCTACCAGCTGGTCTTACACGTCTCACTGGAGTTTCTCTTAAAGTTACATCTAATTTATCCAATTAAGTATGTATTTATTAAGCGCCTTACAAAGAGCTAGACAGGGGGTGTGAAGTCTAACTAAATTAAGTAATTAGAGAGAAGGGACAGGAGGAAAAAGTACTAGCGTTTGTTGACACTGGTGTCTATCAGCTCACTTACTCTTTAAAACACCCATGAAAGTATTACTATACCCATTTTAGAGATGAAAAAACCAAGGCTCCAAGAGGATATAACTTGCTTGGGGTCCCACAAACCACAAAGCAGCAGAGCTGGGGTTCAAATCTACATCTGTGTGGCTCAAAACTCTTTCTCTTATACCAAAGTGTCTCAACTAACACTGCATATTGCTTTTTTCTTTTTAATGAGAAAGATGGGAGGAAAATCCCATCAAAACAGAGCAAAGAATAAAAGAAAAGTAGTCTAAAATTTTCTAGGCCGGGAGAAGTTTTTCAGGAAAAGCCATTAAGTAAACAAAAATACTAAAATGTTAAATTTCCTGTGATACCAATATGCTGACCCTCTAAGACATCGTCTTAATAGTAGTGTATAGAACTACCTCCTTTTTTCCTAGGCAGAGTGGGGGGAAAGCTATTTAATATGGAGCCACTGTCAAACCACAGCTTGTTCAATAAAATAAAACAGGAAAAAATATTTTTGCAAAATTTTATAGAACATACACATGGATACATGTCAAAGGACATGTCTGCAATATATTAAAAGGAATTAGTGAAACGTCTCATATAACAAAAAATGGTTGACAATGAAAAAAATATCATTTTTCTCACATATTCATACATGGGGAAGATTGGTCAGTAGTGGTTTAGGACTTGGAAATAAGCCAATAAAAAAGTCCCCAAATGCATTCACACTGTTAACAGGAGTCCCATGGCGGGAATTGCCAACACAAAGCCAAGTTCATATTATTTTTAATAAATGCTGGGATGGCAGTTGTAAGGATGAAAGTCTGGGAGGGACAGGTTCCCTTTAACTTTATAGTTTACACTCTTCCAGTGATGGAACCATGGACTTGAAATCAATCAAGAAACTTAAATGAAGATCTGTGCAAGAGAAAATAAGGCAAAGACCTCATCAAGTGATAAGGCATTTTTTCCTTCTCTATGAAGATGGAGAAATGGGAGTTTAAAGAGATGATGTATAATGTCAAATTCTCCATGTGTGGTTCACTCTCTGTCTCCCCAACCCCTGTGGCAGACATCACTAGTTGACAGAGCACCCTCTCTCTCCACTTCCTGATATGGTCTTGCTACACTGTGAACAGCCACTAAGGATAAACCTTAGGCATCTGGGGCAACGGAAGGAGTGCCGGCTTTGCAGCCGCGAGATCTAGGTCTGAATCCCACCTCTACCGCTAACTAGTAGTGTGACTTCAAGCAAATTACTTATCCTCTTGGTGTCCGGGTTTTTCTTCTGCAAAATGGGAACAGTACCTGCCATCAAGGTTGTCTTTAAATGAGGTGTCATATGCAAAGTGTTTTAAAAATGTTAGCACCGGGGCCGGCCCGGTGGCGCAGCGGTTAAGTCCGCACTTGGCCGCCCGGGGTTTGCAGGTTCGGAGCCGGAGCGCCCGCGGATGCACTGCCTGTCAGCCACGCCGTGGCGGTGTCCCATATAAAGTAGAGGAAGATGGGCACGGATGTTAGCCCAGGGCCAGTCTTCCTCAGCAAAAAGAGGAAGATTAGCAACAGATGTTAGCTCAGGGCTGGTCTTCCTCACAAAAAAAAAAAAAAAAAAAAATGTTAGCACCTTTATCTCCTTTCCCTCCCCCTTCCACTCCCTATTAAACACTTAATTTAGCTTTACTCAATACCCCAATACCCCATGTTGTGCTCTTTGTAAAGGTTTAACCAACACATTTTCGATCCTCAAAGTCACATGACACAAGTTGTGTTTGTGGTCCATTAAGTTGATCACTTGGGGCTAACTTCCATTTGGTGACCCAAATACAGCATGCTTCTTTTTTTCATCCAGAAATCAGAAGGCAGGCTCAGTAGTGTGGGTTTTATACACCCATCCCAACTCACCAATTTTGGTTCACCAGGGCTGTACAAAGCAGAATTGTGAGTGTGCGTGTGTGTGTAAGAGAGAGAGAAAGAGAAGGAGTATGTGTGTGTTTAAAGTCAAGAAGACACAGGCCCTAAAGTTGTCACATGTCCTAGCCTAGATGATAAAGATGCTACAACATTGAGGCCAACCAGGTCATTTTCCACATGAACTATAGCTTAGCAGCCGCCCCCTCACTACTCCCAGTTACAATAGAGAAGTTGGCTAAATCACACATAACCTACAAAAAAAAAAATCTGGATCCACTAAATAAAGGTATATTCTCCTTCTAAGAGATAAAATGTTTTGATAATTATCAGTTACTAAGTCCAAAAAACAACCCCCCCTCCCCGCCCCGCCCCAGAGCAAGAGCCTTTAAATGAGAAAACTGGGAAATGCCTGAGGAACTAAAGTGTCTGTAATGTTAAGAAAGTTCATCTTCATACCCTCAACATAAACATTCCGAAAGGCAGCCCAAAAAAATAAATAAAAATTCTGATAAAATGAAGAGCCATGGGGGCCGCCCGGTGGCGTAGCGGTTTCGTCCGCGCTTGGCAGCCCGGGGTTCGCCGGTTCGGATCCTAGGCGCCCGCCGACGCGCTGCTTGTCAGCCACGCTGTGGCGGCGTCCCGTATAAAGTAGAGGAAGATGGGCACGGATGTTAGCCCAGGGCCAGTCTTCCTCAGCAAAAAGGGGAGGATTAGCAACGGATGTTAGCTCAGGGCTGGTCTTCCTCACCAAAAAAAAAAAAAAAAATTAAAAAAAAAAAAAAAAAAAAGAAATAATAAGTAAAAAAAAAAAATGAAGAGCCATGGTGGAAGAAGCTTTCTTCTGTTTTTGTAAATGAGATGTACAACTCTCTTGAAGTCTCTTCAAGAAATGGTGCTGGGAAAATTGGACAGCAACATGCAAAAGAATGAAAGTAGACCATCTCCTATCGCCATATACAAAAATCAGTTCAAAACGGATTAAGGACCTGAAAGTGAGACCTGAAACTATAAAACTCCTGGAAGAAAATATAGGCAGTACACTAATTGAGACTGGACGTAGAGGGATCCTTTCAGATTCCATGTCTACTTGGACAAGGGAAACAAAAGAAAAAATAAACAAGTGGGACCTCATCAGACTAAAGAGCTTCTACAAGGCAAATGAAACCAGGATCAAAATGAATAGACAACCCACCAGCTGGGAGAAAATATTCGCAAATCGTTTATCCAACAAGGGATTAATCTCAGTAATATATAAAGATCTCATACAACTGAGCAACAAAAAAACAAACAACCCGATCAAAAAATGGGCAGAGGATATGAACAGACATTTTTCCAAGGAAGAGATACAGATGCCCAATAGACACATGCAAAGATGTTCAACATCACTAATCATCAGGGAAATGCAAATCAAAACTACACTAAGATATCACCTGACACCCGTTAGAATGGCTATAATCACCAAGACAAAAAACAACAAATGCTGGAGAGGATGTGGAGAAACGGGAACCCTCATTCACTGCTGGTGGGAATGCAAACTGGTGCAGCCTCTATGGAAAACAGTATGGAGAGTCCTCAAAAAATTAAAAATAGAAATACCGTATGATCCAGCAATCCCACTCTTGGGCATCTACCCAATGGACATGAAATCAACCATCACAAGAGGCTTATGCACCCCTATGTTCATTGCAGCATTATTCACTATAGCCAAGAAGTGGAAGCAACCCAAGTGTCCCTCGACTGATGATTGGTTAAAGAAGATGTGGTATATACATACAATGGAATACTACTCAGCCACAAGAAAAGACAGAATTCTCCCATTTGCAACAACATGGAGGGAACTAGAGGGTATTATGTTAAGTGAAATAAGCCAAAGAGAGAAGGACAGACACTGCATGAATTCACTCATGTGTGGAATATAAATGAACACACGGACAGAGAGAACTGATTGGTGGTTACCAAGGGGAAGGGGGGTGGGGGGCGGGCACAAGGGGTGAAGGGATACATCCACATGGTGACAAACAATAATGTACAACTAAAACCCCACAGTGTTATAAACTATTAAGATATCAATAAAAAAATAAAATGAAATGAAAAACAAAAAAGATGTACAACCCTCTTAAAAATATCTGCCAAAACTGGGTCAAGAATACTATACAAATTTTCAGATCAAGTTCACTGCTGTGGCTGCTGGAACATATTATTAACACAGCACACAAGGTGAGGGCAGTGGTTAAACTAGTTCTAAATGGTGTGGACTGGTCCATTCACAAACATGAATGAAGTACCTACCACATACCAGGTACTTGGATAAGACACCTGAGATAAAATGAGAATGGGAATGGGTCCCTCTCTGACCTCTAGGAGTTCACCTAATCAAAAACATCAATCAGACAACTGTCACGCAATAGGGTGAGTGCCAGGAAGGCAACAGGCAGGGAAGAGTAAGACAACAAAGATATGGGCACCTAATGCAGAACGGAGGTACCAGGGATGCAGGAGAGACAGGTAAGTCATTCTAGCGGAGATGACACTGTGCACGGAACATCCTGGAATGGTTCACTATTTGAAATAATAAATACCAGGAAAGGCTTCTAACCAAATATTTCTGCTACATTGATAGAATGTCAAAAACTCTGTGGAATGTGAAGGTTTGTACAGCTTTCATGACCACCTCACTTGAAAACTCAAAGACTTCGGTTAAGATGGTGAGCCCTGGGGTGAAGGGAGGGCATGGGGGGCTTCAGAGAAGTGAACCTTGGTTGAGACTAACAAGATGCTGCCCCAAAGGACCACTGTGGGGGGAAATCACATGCCTGTCATGAGCTGGTGATGTGGGGCCACCTGAGGAAGCACGTTCTGTACATTAAGGCCACTGTCACGTGAGGAAACAGAGATGGAACCTAATGAAAATCAAAGAGAAACAGCTGAGTTCCACAAAGCACAAAGGCTTGCAGTATTTGCACAATTCCTTAAAGAAGGAGAAGTCAGAAAGAAAACCACAGTCTTCAAGCAGGGATTTCACAAACAATAAATCTCTCAGGATGAGGATTACAAGGGAGCAATAACTGAGTTCTTTTCCGAGTTTCTGAGAATCTAAAAACATCTCTGGTACTTGAAGATGTTTTCACGAAAGGTAAGTCGAGGCTGGGGACAGGCAGGCAGAAAGGAGGAAGATTAGTAGGTTTGAGAGCTTTATTCCTCTCCTTGTTTGAGGAGATACGTCTCTCCTTCAATAGAAGTTTATTCACATTCTAGCCAGCTGCAAAACAGGGTTGGGAGCCAAGTTCCTATTGCCAAAGTTCACTCTCCAAACCGGCAGCCTGAGGTCTGATAACCAGTTAAAATGCTCAACACAATCACTGCCTTTTGGTGAAAACAGAGGCTCCATTGTTTAGAGATACATTTTCAAGTTGAAGTCTTCTAGAATTATGAAATTCAAAACAAGAGCTATTAGGTTCAATCAGTATCAGAGTGAAGGGAATTTTCTTGTGTGTTAGTTTGGATTTCTTTCTTGCTTTTTCCCCCAAAGAATAATTGGATTATTCTGGTAATGGTCAGAAAAATAAATTTCAGTAACTATGATCACTTGACAAACTGAAAAACTGCTTCAAAGTCATACAATTCCATGTACATGATCCATTGCATTTCTAGAATATGCTATATCCTTTAAAATGAAAACATCTGATTCAAGACTCTAGGTTTTCTAAAAACCAATGGCAAAAAAAGCACTTGACCCAGCAGCTATCATAGAATTAAGGAGCACTTATAA
This sequence comes from Tapirus indicus, assembly GCA_031878705.1. Lineage (NCBI taxonomy): Eukaryota > Metazoa > Chordata > Mammalia > Perissodactyla > Tapiridae > Tapirus > Tapirus indicus. Next base: position 148,869,460 of record CM062918.1, on the reverse strand, counting down.
AAGTGGAGGTGAGAAAATATTCTCTATTTGTACCAAAGATATATTCTCTTCTTTGATATTAAACACATATATGTGGAAACTGTATAAGTCATGTTCATCTATTCATTCATAAACACATGTAAAGTGCCTGTCATACATCAGGAAGGCACTGCCTGCATAAAAAATAAAGACAACATAGCTGCCTGCAATCTTGACTGAAATACGAAATATAAACAGACATAGAAAAAAGTAAAACAACGTGTGACAAGTATCCTAAGGTATAAGAACACAGATATGGGAAATGACCATATTTAGACTGGATCAAGAAGAATGGGAGTGGGATCTCCCCAGAGAGAGATGGGTTGTGGGAGACACTGACCTCCCTCCTGAGCAGATAAGCCTTATCCTGAGGGTAATGAGGAGCCAGCAATGGTTTTTGTTCCGAGAACAGCTAACAGCATGACCAAAAGTGTTCTTTAGGGAGGTTGTTCTCGGATCAAGGCAAGGAGGGAGAGACAGTAGGTGGGAAGAGCAGTTAGGAAGCTAGTTAACTCATCCATGTTAGAGGTGATTAATGCCAAAATTAGGAAGGTGGCAATGGTAACTAAAGGAGAAAATGGAATCTAGGTCTTCTCCACGGTGTTAGTTATTCATTTTACATTATAAAGACCTCCACTTCATTATGCAGTTTAGGGCAAAAGAAACCAGGTGGTATTTTCAGCTGAAATAACTCCTTATATTATTCAGGTTATGTCTGCAGAATAAAAGAGAAAAACCATACGATCATCTTAACAGATGTAGAAAAAAATAATTTGACAAAATTCAAATCCATTCATGATAAAAATTCTCAGCAGACCAGGAACAGAAGGAAACTTCCTCATCGTGATGAAGGGCATCTATGAACCGTTGATAGCTAATAATGATACTTAATGGTAAAAGACTGCATGCTTATTCCGAGACTGGGACCTCTTTCTTGCTGCCCTCACTGCTTCTATTCAACACTGAACTGGAGGTTCCAGCCAGTGCAATTCTAGCCAGCTGATGCTAAAACTAATGGGGAAATACAAAGGACCTAAATAGCCAAAACAATTTTGAAAAAGAAAATAAAGTTGAAGGACTTATACTACCTGATTTCAAGATTTATTATAAAGTTATGGTAACCTGAAGTGTGGTATCAGCATATAGACATATGGATCAGTGGAATAGAATTCAGAAATAGACCCACACATATATAGTCAATTGATTTGTTTAATCAAGGTCTAATGGGTAAAGGAAAAATCTTTTCAACAAACAGTGCTGAACCAATAGGTATCCACATATTAACAGAATTAAACCCTTACCTAACACCATAAACCAAATTAACTCAAAATGGCCATAGACCTAAATGTAAGAGCTAAAAATATACAACTTTTAAAAGAAAACACAAGAGAAAAATTTTAGTGACCTTGGGGCTAAGGAAATGCAAATTAAAACCACAATGAGATATCACTACATACTTACCAGATTGGCTAAAATTCAGAAGCCCCACAATACCAAGTGCTGGTGATGATGTAGAACAAATGTAACTCCTGTACTGCTGGTGAGATTGTAAAATGGTACTACCACTTTGGAAAGCAATTTGGCAGTTTCTTATGAAGTTAAACATAGACCTACCACGTGATCCAATCATTCCACTCCTAAGTACCCAAGAGAGGTCAAAGTGGATGTCCACATGATGACTTGTATGCAAATGTTCATAGTACCTTTATATGTAGTCGTCAAAGTGGAAACAATTCAAATGTTCATCAACTAGGTCAACAGAAAAACAACTTGTGATATAGCCATACAATAGAATACTACTCAACAATAACAAGAAACTAACTACTGATACACACGACAACATGGATGAATCTCAAAATAATTATGCCAAGTGAAAGACGCCAGACTCCCCCCCTCAAAAAAAAAAAAAAGACTATGTGATTCAATTTGCATAAAACTCTAGAAAATTCAAACTAATCTAGTAACAGAAAGCAGATCAATGGTTGCCCGGAGTGGGTGGGCTGGGAGGGACTGAAGGAAGAATTAGAAAGGAGCATGACAAAAGTTAGGGGTGGTGGCGACAGAAATGTTACCTTAATGGTTTCACAAACATATGCATATGTTAGAACTCATCAAATTGTACATTTTAAATATGTGCAGTTTATTGTTATGTCAATTATATCTCAATAAAACTGTAAAAAAGATTTTAAAAGATGGGGGAAAAAAGAAATCATTCCATGAATCCAAATACAGATAATTAAGACCAAAATGAGGATGGTGACAATGGTTGTATAAAGGGGAAAATGGAAACCAGATCTCCTCCATTATTACATTGGCTTGTTCTTATTATCCATTACAGAGACCTCCAGTTCATAATGCAGTTTAGGGCAAAAGAAGATAGGAGATATTTTTAGTTGAAAAGGCTCCTTATATTGCCGAGATGATGTCCGCAAAAGAGCCGTCTGAGCCTGAAGAGGTCAGGGCGTGGTGACCGACAGAAAGCCTGTTGCAGACGATGCTGTGATTCTGCCCAGACCCCTCGCTCCCGGACTGACGGGCTCGCTCCTCCAGCTGCCAGGAGTGCTGGCCGTGGATGGCTCACAGCTGAGCTCCTCTGCAGTCATTGTCCTTGGCTAAAGGGAGCCACCTTGCCCAGGAGTTTGCCCCCACCCAAGCGCCACCCCAGCTCCAGAGCTCCCTGTGGGATGGATGAGCGCAACCTTCTGAAGGCGGCTCTTCCCAAAGCTCTACCCAATGAACTACCTGCACACAAATCTCCAGCTGTTCCGCAGGGAGCCAGACCTAAGATGGCTCCCCAGAGCAGCTAACAGAGAAAGCAGAAACGTGGATGCGGGCTTGGGGCAGGGTTCGAGATCAAAAGGAAGAATTTGTAAGTTGGTCAGAGGACAGGAAAAGCATTCCAGAAAGCTCCATTTTCAACAGAGAAAATAAACGATCATTATCATAACTGACAGACAATAACAACAAAGCCCACAAGACTAAGCGTGTGCATCCGACACAGTGACAGTGTCCTACCTCACCGAGACATCTCTAGAGGAATCATGAGGACAGTAGCACTTGGGAACTATTGGGTCCATAAGCTGAGTCAGGTGAGACGGAGAGCAGTTAACAGTACTGGGGGGAAGATGCTATTAGGAACTTAGCCGAACACCAGAAATGACTAAGGGGGAAGGGAGAGTGAGAAGCCCTGGGCCCCCAAAAGAATCACTTAATATTAATGGCAATAAAGAGTTAAAAGTAAAAGTGCTGAATCCTCATTTCTGCTGTCTGTCTTGGGGGGAGGGGTGGGCAGAAAGAGGATGTCAAAATAGGGGAATAGGAAGAGCTCTGTTTGTTTTGTTTCCTGGGGCTGGGGGGCCCTTCCTGAGGGCTCTGCCAGGAAGTCATCGTTTCTGCCTGAATAACCGAGAAGGGGATCAGTGGCCCGGCCACATTACGGCAGTCAGGGAGGTGAGAGGCAGCCTACCTAGGAAGCGGTCCTTGCTGTCTGGGGAGGACAGCAGCTGGGGGGCAGGTGCAGGAGCTGGGGGTACTTTGTTGCTCACTCACTCAGCATACACCTGGGTTCCTGCCTTGCTCCAAAGCAAACCTTCCCTGTTTTTGCTGTGCCTGTTCTTGGGTTCTTTTATGAGTGGTGGGCGCTGGTTAATACTAGTCCTCAAAATCCTGTCAGGTTGGGTTCTTTCGTCCTTGCACTCTCAAAGGCAACTAGGGACCTTCCACTGTACGTTCAGGTGCATGTCTGTGAGGAGAGCCAAATCTGCTTCCCTGGCAAAGCTTTCACCCCCACTGCTGTTCCTGGGGCCCAACTCTGTGCAGGGGCAGATGCACGGGGCAGTCACAGAGCCCTGGTTTTAAACCCTCGCTCTGCAAACCCTAACTGTGCACCCTTGGTACATTACTTAATATCTGGGCCTCGGTTTCTCCAACTGTAAAATGGAGATAATAGCACCTTCCTGGAGTGAGCTGTGAGCCTGACATGCTATGTGCCCCAGCACACAGTTGGCTGTTACCAAAGGAGAAAAATGCTCACCACCCATTCCTCCTCCTATTAGCTACGCTCAATCCCAGCACCTAATGTGTACATACATATCCAACTGCCAGAGGGCTACATACCTTTATCCACACTACATGAATGCCCAGTCGTGGTATCCTTACTGAACTATAATGTAACATAGGTTCTTCTTTTTTCTGAGAGTAGATCTCTAACATCCGTGCCCATCTTCCTCTACTTTATATGGGACGCCGCCACAGCATGGCTGACAAGCAGTGTGTCGGCGGGCGCCCGGGATCCGAACCTGCGAAGCCCAGGCTGCCAAAGTGCGAACTAAACTGCTGCACCACCCGACCTGCCCAAAACCATGTATTTCTTATTCACCTTTGTATGAGCAGATGCTGGCACACTGCCTTACACATATTAGATGCTCAATATGTTGTTCTCTTAACTGAGAAAAAGATTTCTGCAGCTTACTATAAAATTACTATGAGACTGTCAATTATTTTGTTAAATGAACAACCACATATACAGCAAGAAGTGCTAAGAAAAAAGAATTGTTTCTCCCGGTGCACCGGCATGCTTCCTTTCACCAGACAATGAGTGATGCACAACTCATCGTGCTTCCCTTTCCGAAACTTCAAGAAACTCAGAGTTAAATTTGGGACTCATTTGTAGTAACTAGACTTAGTGTAGATTTTCTGGCACCTCTAATTCCCCCAGTTATTTTGAAAGGCTCCTTTTCCTTTTTCTCATTTTAATGCTTTTATTGGAAGCAGGCTAAAATAATTTTTGGATGTATTCATTCATTAAAAAAATCTATCTAATTAGCACTTTTATACGTCAGGCTTTGTGCTAAGAACAATAACAAATGGATGAACAATGGAAGGAGTGCATGCTGGGAAATGGCGTCAAGAGAAGAAATAGATGGAAGGCCCAGGACTGGAAAGAGGACAGGCTCAGAAGAGAAGAAAAAAGAAAAAGTGCAATAATAATGTTCAGTGGCAAGTTTCAGTGATGGTAAAATGGTTCATTTAGATGTTTGCTCAGAGAGCTAGTGAGTAACTGTGATACCCACCACAAAGTAGGAACAACCCTTATGAAGATCCAGCCCAGCTGAGCCAACCAGCAAAATCACCATGGCCCCACTAGGACTGGAAAAGAACAGCAGCATCTGACCAGAAATCTGAAGCAATGAACAAGAAAAAGAATGTCATCTTACCTAACAAACTATTACCAAATCTTCCAAATAATGTGAGATGGCTTGCGATAAAAGGCAATAAAATTTTAATTCACAATTATATACTTTATTTAGACATAGCTTAATTGCTTGAAAAGTCTACATATAAGTCTTATTGTGTATAGTTATTCTCAAGTATGTCCTTTCTATTTAATTAAAGAACTACAATAAGGTGTTTTCCTTATAGTGTAAATGACAGCCTTGAGGAAGCTAGAATTAGCTGGTCATTATATTGATGCCCATAGAGAGTCTTTTCAACAAGGCTGCCTTCAATCTTTTCTTACATAAGTGCAAGTAAAGGGACTTGAGTGGGGAGAGATTTGTAGAATTGATGGAGTGGTTACAAATGCACAGAATTTCAGGTTCTTTATTCAAAGGAGTTTCCCTCAGGTCTTTATTAACAGCACTTACTCTTATTTTACAAAGAATTCTAATACACTCAGAGATCTGATTTACAAACCTGAAATGGAGGCAATAAGTGAAATGCAGAAAGAGTCAAGAAGTGCCAACGAGGGAAAATAATATAATAATACTTTCCCTAGGAAAAGCTCAGAAATCACAGCCAGGTGGGGTCATTCCATTCAACAGAATCCAGGCTCACTGGCGTCGCTATGCTAGAGAATGGGGTTAAATTATTTTCAGCAAAACTTAAGATATTAGGGAAGAAAATTGAGAATATGCTAGAAAGAGCTTTCCACTCAAAGGAGTCAATTTCTTTTTTAACTAGTGTGTTGGGAGGAGGGGCTGCAACTCCCCTGTGAAAAAACTGGGCCACACTGAGGATTTTGCGAAGATCGTTCACACATTTTACTGTTACGGAACAGATTTGATGAAATCTAGGTAAAATTCTGAAATAAAATTCCAATTATAATTTTAGAGAACACCATGAGCTTCACCCCTGATGTGTTTAGCTCATTGTATTAGCTACAGATCAGCATGGACATTCTCAAGATATGTCACGAGCTGAGATGACAGTCAAATCCAATGGATCTGACTGGGTTTTAACCACAAAGCCCTATCAGCCAGGTCTCTGGTTTAAAAAGAATAATTACTTCATTTTTTGGCATGGTGACAAGAGCCAACAGCCATTCCTTTTTTTATTCAAACAGAAGGACAAGGGATTACAGTTAATCTCGGCAGATGTCCCAAGCTGTAAAAATGCAAATGGTAGGGAAAAAGGTGTTTTATAAAAAGGTGTAATTTACTGTGTATTTATCAGGCATTAACTCTACCTCAAATATCTTATTTACCACAATGAACTTATCTTTTATCGACCAGCAACACTAAATGATACCAAAGCATCACTGCCATTCAGAAGCTCTTAAGCTTCTGACACCTCTAGAGAACACCTGGAAGAAACCATCACAGACCCCATCCAGAGGAAAACTGCCTTTACAGTCATGGGGAGGGAAGGTACAACCAGTGCAATGATAACGGGTCCAGTCACTTCCTTAGGCAGCCTCCATTCTCCATACGTCGACTGCGCATAATTCATAGGGATGCCACATGCCTTCTGCAGCAGGTGCCCCTCTGAGCCTTTATGGTGACACTTGAAGGCATGTTGCCTCCAACTACAAAAACACTGGAATGTCAGAGACAAATGGAGGCACAAACAATTTCCCTAAACACAGTTTTTAAGCTGATGCTGTAGTTAGTGGTCTGCTGAACACAGAAGAATACAATTAAGAACAATTAGCCCTTCAGCAGCACTACCAGAGACAGTTCTCCTCGTGGTCTATATTTTAAACAAAAAGCCAAGCTTCCAGGAGGAGTACTCAACCATCCAAGTGAAGGAAGTATAAAAACTGCGTCCTGTTTCCCGGCCGACCTCAATTCCAGATAACCCTCCCCCGCGCTGACACATGGCCACCTCCTTCCTCGCGGGACACACAACACTCCTTGGTCCTTGCCCTTCAACTGTGATAGGATACAGCAAAAGCAAGGCTGGAGAGGAGGGTGGGAGGAGAGCATTAAGTTCAGTAGGAAGAAATGGGAGAAAGAAAGAAAACGAATGTTTCACTCAGTGGACGTGAGAGTTGCAGGGAGCTCACAGACCTGTTGGTCCAGTCTCCCCACTTCACAGATGGGAAATAAAAGTTCAGAGCCGTGAAGCTACCTTCGCAGGGTCAGAACGTCAGGCAGTTACATACTCAGAGCTCCTCCAACTATGAGCACCCTTGGGAGCAAATGCGGTCTTCACACTATAATTATTCTTCTCCTGCGAAACAACATGTTTTTCACTTCATGGTTGCTGTCAAGTGTTTAACAGACCAGGTTTCCCTTTTCACTGGAGGAAACAAACCCTCGTGGGATGCCTAGGGCCCCCTCATTAACTGAGCCTTCCAGGTAGTATGGGGTGCATTTTTCTTAACCTCATTTCTAGCTCCCTTTTATGCCTCCTCCTTTCTTCTTTTTTTCTCCTTCCTTCCAGGTCTTCCACTGTTCTCTTGTACTTTACAGATCCTTGGAAACTCCCTTTTTGTTCCTTTTTGAAACAAAAGAAATATATTACAAATACCTCATGTAACACTTGCCCTTCCAAGGAACTTGGCGTGTTTCACAGACACGTGTTCACATATTCTCACTGGAATCCTAGAGGAGAGGGGTTGAGCATTACTATTCCACTTTACAGGGTCACTTCGGGAGCAGAATGTGGAAGAGCAAGTGATCAGTCTTGGGATCGGCACTCTCACACTTACTCCTTTAGAATATATTCTCTCCAGCATGAGAATTGTTGGTGTACTAATCAAAAACTCAACCCAGATTTTTATGTCAAAAAAAAGTATATCGTATTTTGCTCAGATTAAATGGAGAAGTACATTAGCAAACCTTAAGACACATTGTCATTCAAAATAAAGACACCATCAGTTTGGAAAAAAAATTAAACACATTTCTAAAAGAATTTCACAAATAGTAGCAGAAGGTGCCAGTGTGGTGAAAATTGTTTTGCTCTATTTCCATACATTCACAAAAAGCATAATAATTTACACCACCTTCCAGCTGTTCAACTGCCCAAGGCATCATTTTTATTTGGACAATATTACCTAGAAAGGAAAAAATAAAGAAGAATAGAGAAAGCAATCAAGTACATTCACGCCCTGATTAACGACGTTTCAGTCAACAACGGACCACACATATGACGGTGGTCTCGTAAGATTAGGACCATACAGCCTAGGAGTATAGTAGGCTGTACCATCTAGGTTTGTGTGAGTACTTGAGGGGAGGAGGAAATTTTTTCTCCATACTTCTAGGTTCTTCCGGCTCGTCTAAGAATTAAATTGACATGAAACACATTAACAGGAGAAAAACAAGTAAAAGTTTAATAACATGTATACATGGGGAAACCCAGGAAAACCGAGTAACTTGCCAAAATGGCAGAAGCCCTCACCTTAAACACTATCCTCAGTTAAAGACAAAGGAGGATGTTGGGGGTGGGGAGAGTCAGAGACTTCAAAGGGAAGGAGGGCAACTCACAGGTAGGTGAAAAGGAGTGAACTTTTGGAAAACAAGTGTTTATTTGGCCACACAGAAACAGAAGAACACAGAGCGGAGCCCAACTAACAGGCTTTTCTAGGTTCCTCCCCGTCTACCACCTAGTCCATGTGATAGCTCACTTCCTGAGACAGGTTTTTCTATCTGAATTCTTTCAAGCAGTTAAGGGAGAGGTAACAAGAAAACTTTTCTGAGTCTCTTGCTTTTTTTAAAACAATCAGCCTAAAATAATCCTCATGTTAAAGAGACACATTTTGGGGTGGCAAATTTTGGTCCCCTTCAGGACACTTGATGTTCACACAATGATTAAATCACCTAACGACGTATTTCTCAGAACGCATCCCCATTGTAAAGCAACATCCCCATTGTAAAGCAACGGGTGACTGTATTCTTTTCTACTCGATTTCTCCTGAGGATGGGGTTGCGGTTGGGTTTGAGAGTCTTTCTCAAGCTTTAGAACAAAGCAACCAGAAAGTAAGAACACACTATGGCTCGGCAGTAACAGGTGACAAGTGAGCAAAACCAGATACCTTTCCAAGCCTGGAAGATTCCACCCAAACCAGCGTGGCACTTGCTCTTCCACATCGGCAAGGGCTCTGAAAGGTCCCTACATAATTTATGTGGCTGGAAGAGAAATGAAATGTGAACTGACTCAAATGTAAGCATTTAAATTTAGAAGCAGAGAAGGCACCAGGCCGGGCTCGGGCACGCAAACACTTGTTAAACAACAGGCCTTCCACGAGGCCCTGCAGCTCCCACCTCCAATCTCCTGCGCATCGCCACCGCTCTGGTTCTTTTAAAAGGCGTCCTCGGGCCATGCAGTCAGCTTTGGGTCCTCCTGGCGCACTCATCTCGGTAGAAAGCCCCCAGCACATCCCTTAGTCCACGTGTGTGGTGTGCGAATGTGCAAAACACTGCACTCACTTTTTGGCTGACCTGGTAATCCAGGGCTGCCTGCTGCTGTGTGGGGAGATCATTGGAGATTCCAGGCTAACCCTGCTAAGCGGTGCTTCTAGAACCAGTGTGCTGTTTCCCCACACTGTGGAGGGGGACTTCACACCAGGACAAACAAAGGCTGCTGACGCGGCAAAAAGAATACAGAAAAAGAAAGCTCAGTGGCTCTCCACGTCGAGTGCATTCATCTCATCAGTTATTAGTGAAGGAGAGCAGCTTCAGGCAAGCTCCCAGGTGTTAATATAACACAATACATGTCTCATTAAGCAGTTACAAGAGGCTGTTTATTGTTCTCATGGTAAGGGTCCCTGTACACAGAGAAATCAAAATGTCAGGATTTTCCTGCCTTAGTCCTACGGGAGATCAGTCTTTGCAGAGGACATCAAATTCTCCAAATTCTGCATCCCTGCTTTAATTAATCGACCAGATGGGGCCCAGATGTCATAGACAAGTTTGATTTGAACTAAGTAATGCATAAAATAAGAACAAATTTCTTTTGAGGTATGGATAATGCTAAATTGTCCATATCTAAAAAGAAACGTTCTACATGGTTTCTGGATCTCCTTTATTTCAAGTTCTATGGTAGATGATATATAGAATTATATGTAATAATTTAGAAATTGTCACCAAGATGAAAGGACCTTTAAAGATCCTCCTCTCTTTTTTTGTTCTATATAATTCTGGGACATTGTCATCAACATCACACACTACCGAAAAATGAACTCTTTAGCCTAGAATTCCTTGGTCTCCACAATCTAGTCCCAACTTAACTTTCTGACCCAGTAATCACTACCCACCAACACAAAACACCCACTCAAGCCCACAGGAGACTCATAAGACAAAGACTGAGCACATTCTCTCTCCTTATTGGGTGTCTTTCCTCCCCCTCCTCTGCTTTGGATCCCTGGCTCCCAGAACATTGCCTGGCACAGAGCAGGCACTCAGTCCGAAACTGACGGATCATAAGCACACGTCTCTCCGTTCACATCGCGCTCTCCATTTGAAAGAGCAGAAAGAAGGTAGAAAGATCTAAAATGAACAAACGTGGATTTGAGCCCGTAAGCAAGCTGTATCCTCTTAAGTTAGTTTCGTCATCAGTATATGGGAATAATTATGGTTAATTTTATGTGTCCACTTGGCTGGGCCATGGTGCCCAAGTATTTGGTCAAAATGTTATTCTGGATGTTTTCATGAAGGTGTTTTTTGGATGAGATTAACATTTAAATTGGTGGACTCTGAATAAAGCAGATTACCCTCCATCGTGATTGGATGAGGCCCACCCTCATCCAATCAGTTGAAGGCCTTAATAGAACAAAGACTGATCTCGCCAGCAAGAAGGAACTCCGCCAGCAGACTGCCTTTGGACTCAGAATGCAACTCTTCCCCAGACTCCAGGCTGCTGGCCGACCCTGAAGATTTGGGATTCAGCAAGCCTTGCCAATCATGTGAGCCAATTCCTTTATATAAATCTCTCCCTCTCTCTCTTTATATTCACATACGTATACTTGCACACACATACACCCTGTTGGTTCTGTTTCCCTGGAGAACCCTGACTAATACATTGTCTTATCCACTTTGGAGTTGTTGTTCAGGTTAAAGTCAATTTTGGATATGAAAAGGTTAGCAAGTTGTAGAAGTACTGTATCAGTGAGGATGCTTTCAGCCCAATTCAAACCTGCTTTAAATAAGAAAATTAGTTAAATTATATACCCAGAAGTAGGGAAGAAGAAACTAGTTCACCCAAGGCACAGTGCTTGAATAATGGTATTGATGACCCTACTTCCTTCTACCTCTACATTCCACTGTCCCGAGTCCAGTCCCTCTTGTGGTTGCAAGAGGTTCCTCTCATGCAGCAGATCCAGGTGTCATATCAGACCCGAAAAATTCCAGGCAATAAAGGATCACCTCTTTCAGTGTCTGAAGAAATTTTCCCAGAAGCACCTGAGCACACTTCCCATCACCATCTCATTGGCCAAAACTGGGTCATACGTCCAACCTTAAACCAATCCCTGACAACTGGATAGGAATCATCATTACTGAACAAATTGGGACTCTTCCAACAATGAAAGTAAGAATGTGTACCGAAGAGGCAATGAGTCTGATGGAAAAGTAACGTAAGTTCAGGATATCATCATTATGATGGTGCCAGCTACACTTCAAGACCCAGCTCAGGCCCCCATTCTTCTGTGTCTCCTCACTACCAAGCCCAAGTGAGTCCATCTCCTTTGGATTCCTTTCATTCACGCCTCTCATTTGGTACTCACTGCATACTGGTGGGCAGTTTCTTTTTAAAATAATTTTTAAAAATTATATCAGTAATTTTTATGTTCATGGAAGAAAATTCAGAAACATACAAATAAAAATCACCCCTAGTCTCATCATGAGAGATAACCATTATTAATATTTCAGAAAATTATGTTCCACCCCGTTTTCCTTTTTTCCACTTATGTGTGTTTATACATGAGAGAAATGTCTTTTTTGTTGTTGTTATAAATGTTCCTGGCTTTCCCAACTAAAATTTAAACTCACTGGGATTCTCAGTGCTTCTTTCCATCCCCCATACAGTTACAGAATCTCAGAGACACTCGTTGATTCATATTCTCCAGATCCCACAAAGAAAGTTTAAATAAGCTGTGCTTTTTCTTTGGGGGATTAAGAAGGAAGATTTAATAAAACAACATTCCAATACATGTCCACTAATTTTTCAGATGCTCTTTTTCTACCAAGACTTATGAGAAAGCTTATTAAACTTTCTGGCAATAAGATATACTGTTTTCTGTGAGTAAATGTTGTTTTTAGACCAGAAAGTATTGTGTAATTTCCCTGATGTTTAGCAATTTCCTTTATACTTAAAAAGTCATTCCTTCATTTAAAGATATGACACCAAACTAGGTAGGCTGAACATAACTTTAGGAAGCGTGATCCTCAGATAATTCACTTCATAAGAGACAAGTTCACTAATACTTTATGTAAAGCAATGTTTCTATACGCTTAAATCACATTTTCGAAGTACTGAAGCAAGTGGCTATTTGAAGGAAAAAATAGCATAAATATAAAAAACAATCACTAATTTATCTGCTTTTTGGTCTCTGATTTTTGCCAACAAGGTTTTCTTAAATTAAGGCACAATTCTATGTGACATAAGACCCATTAGACAAAACTTCCGTCGCTCAAACCCTCCATAGGAGTTCACGGGATTGTTTTTATTTAACAAGTGTGTATTTACTGAACGCTGGTGACTGAGCAGTGTGCCAAAACAATGGCATGCCCTGTTCTCAAGGAGTTCACAGGATGGTGGAGACCCAAGGACACTGCTGAGAGGGTTTAGAGGAAATTGAAGACTTTTTGTCCCACTAACAATCCCCAATGACAAAGTATTTAGTGTCACCATCTTTCTGGCCTTCTATTCTCCATCTTCACTAATTAAACAAGAGCAAACAAGTCTGAACTGAAATACAAGGAATTTAGATTAAAATACTGGGAACAAGCAGGAGGGAGGTGGATAAGTTAAAAATGCTGGGGGGTATGGCAGGGCCTCCTCGGGAAATGCACGAAAATATGCAGAACAACCTGAAAGTCCAGGAGGAAAGGGACATGCAGTGGCTGAGATGACCCTCGAATTCCCTTTGGCCCCTGTTAGTCACCTTACTGCAGTCAGCATCCTCAAGGCATCCGAGGCGTCTGTCAGTCTACAGGTATTTACTGGGCACATGGAGTGGTTTGCACTCAGATCTTGGAAAAATCACAGATTACAGAGCACTAAAGGGCAACATAAGCTTGAAATAATGCACAGGAATAGACAAAACTATAAGAATTGTTACAAGGTGGGTCATGAGCATAGCAAAAAAAAAAAGGAACAATCAAGAGTTCTATGAGTTGAGAGAAAGGAAGGACTCCAGTGGGCCAGTGCATGTTCCAAGGACTTAACGAAAGCGGCGGGGTGGCTGCTGAGCTTCTTAGGATGGGTGGAATGGAAGCAGGAAGAGAGACGGGGAAGCCACGCCTAGCAGCTGGAATGGCCTTGGGAGGCCAACCCAATGGAACTGATCCAAAAGCAGCTGGCAAGATGGGAGTAGGGCTCAGGAGGTCAGGCCCAGGGTCACCGGCTGACTCAAGAGTCCTGGGCAGAGAGGCGACAGCTGGAGCAGCGCAACGGAGGGGCTCTCTGAGCATTTACACGCCTTGCAGAGCACAGAGCTTCCATGAGGGCAACAATTAACTGACATAAGAAGAAAGAATCTCTTCCCTATCTCTTCAGGTTAAAATCTCTACCCTCATGAGGGTTATATCTTAGGGCAAAAAGACAGTATTTCTAAGGGCTTTGGACACAATTTCTTTACCTTAAGCTTTACTTTTGCATAAAGGTTATTTAAAGTGGCAGTGATGGCTTTTTCCTTGGGTGCCTTCCCATATATGCCAAAATTACTTATATTTACAGCAGGTGGCTTGTCCTTTTTGCTAAAACTGCTGTGACACCACTGATTTCCATTTTATCCTAAGTAACACTAAGAACTTGTAGAAATTACCATTGGTTCACTGAAAATTGCAAGACTGCCTCGATCAACTGGAGACTAGTTATTAAAGTTTCATAAGCTCCATGAGTTTCCACACATTAGATTCAAGCTCTAACTACTCAAGTTTTTTCTTCCAAATGGCTTACTCTTAGTGCACTTGTGCCTTTTTAACAAGTCATGGAAGAAAAAGATGGCTCTTTTCACACAGTCCTTTTATAGTCCCAAAGCGTGTCTTCTCTTCTACATCTTCTAAACAGCACTGACTAGATAGGATATGCTCAGTACTAGTTAACTAGCTTTCTGGGGTTTTTTGTTTGTTTGTTTTTGTATGCTTTTAATGCTGGTTAGAGATCTGAGTTCATAGACATTGACATGAGCCTGATTTACTGAATGGAAAGTGGTTTCCTTTTCCCCACTCCTTTCCCTTCTTTAATACCTATAACCTAGGTACGTACCTATACCAGTATTATCCCTCTGCTTGTGCATTCTTGGGTGCCAATGAATGAACCCCTCTCCCAAAATATGGTCTCCCAAGAATAGCAAAACTACCATTCTGTCTGCAAGTAAATCTGCTTTTTTCTAGCAATAACACTGGCACACAGTTGGCTGCTAGGTGATTATCCACCTCATGCCGGCTCATGTCAGAATGGAGGAGGAAACGCAGGACACAGGGAAGCGAACAGGGGCAAAGAACGCAGGCTCTTTTCCCTCGTATACCCATGAAAGCAGAGCACAAGTGCAATCTTAAACACCAATGGTAAAATCAAGTTGCTTGGGTCTTCTGCTGACTAGTACACTATTAAAATTCATTAGTGTGTTAGGTCCCCATGAGTATATTTCAAGGGCTTTGGAACACAATCCAAAAGATTCATTAAAATAATTTTATTTATCTATTTTTATTAAAAGACTTCATGATAAATATTTCTTGGTATGATCACCATATATAACAGCAAAATACTGAAATTTAATTTCAATTTGTATAAAGTCTGCTGGAAAATATTCATATCTGTATATATCATTATTTCTATGGGCTTTTTGCAAATCTAAAATAAGTTTAGAGGACCCAAAGACAAATCTCAGAACTATATATGGTTAGAATAGATCATGTGTCTGATTTGACACAGTCAACTGTTTTCAAACTCAGAACCTAAGTTTGAATGTTTCTTACCATTTGCTAGTACCTGTCCCAGGGTCTTCAGTTAAATCTGATGGACAGGTAGATATTTATATACATTCTCTGGACTGATGGCATTCAAGGCATTCAATGATCTGGCCTTTTCTTACTTTCAGACCTAACCCTATAATATTCTATGTATACTCCAAACCCCAGCCAAACTAGACCTCCTGATCAGGGTCCTGCTTTCCAGCCCTCATTCATTTCCTTATGCTGTTCCTTCCTCCTAGAATGAACTCTCCATGTGTACCTGTTAAAAACCTTATCCACCTTATTCTAAGGCACAACTCAAATGTCTTCTACTCTGTAAAATATTCCTTGATCTTGGGCCTTCTCCAATAAAGTATGATCTCATTTCTCTGAACACTCATAGCATTTTGGCCTTATTCATCTTGATAACACCTACAGTGCCTGGCATCATGTCTTGTCTATGGCGGGCACAATAATATCTGCTGATTAAATAAATTAATAATGCTGGTAATCCAAGTAGAAAACTTTCGTCCATACATAGTAGTGGGCATTCAATAAGTACATGCTAAAGGAAGGAGGAAAGGCAGAAAAAGAAATTTCAACTACTTTGTCTTTTTTTTTTTAATTTTTAATTTTTCTTGCTGAGGAAGATTTGCCCTGAGCTAACATCTGTGCCAGTCTTTCTCCATCTCGTATGTGGGTCGCTGCCACAGCACAGCCGCTGCCGAGTGGTGTAGGTCCGTGCCTGGGAACTGAATCCGGGCCACCGAAGCAGAGTGTGCCAAACTTAACCACTAGGCCACAGAGCCAACCCCTCAACTAATTTATCTTTTAACCACAGATTGAAAATGCAATCAAACAATTGCAGGAGAAAAAAATTTTAAGTGAACTGGTTTCACCAACTGATCAATGGTACTTTGGCTATTCCTTTCTTTTGCTCAAAATTAAAGCTATTTTAATCCATTTTAAAGATGTAGAAACTGCGGCCCAGAGTGGTTATGAGACAAGAAAAGCAGGGAAGGACCACTGGTCTCATTTCAAGTGTATTACTCTACTGGACTCCATCACTTCTTGCCCATTGATGATGGATTTTTGCGTCAACCCAGACCTGGTGAAAATGTGAATCATGTGCCAAAAACTACAAAAATAAAAACCACCATTACCTCATTATTGATGAAGAAACACACTGCAATAATTATAAGTGATTTCCTCCACCCGACTGGGTTCTTTCTCACTTAAAAACAAAAGGTGGGGGAGGGTGGAGCTACACTGGCTACATAAATGCATTGCGATCAAGTCAGAATCATAAACCAGTTCATTAGCAACTGACTATCTGTAAGACGCATGCAAGTATAAACGAAAATAGTTTCATAAAGAGAAACATTAGACACTGATGCAAAAACACATCTGGCTACATTCACCTTGAAATGTAAAAACAGCATTACAGTCATACCTGAAGGTGCTCATCCATTAGTCTACTGCCGTATTCGGCTTCTTCACTGGGGACCTGCCCGACACTTCTTGAACTTTTTCCTTCTTATGCCAATGAATACGATCATCTTGTCCATGAATGCAATCCCAAACAATTCAGTCACTCCCAACAAAAGTGAGGTACTTTGATTTCTTCGTCAGAGATGCTAAAACACTGATGTAATCTACTTCGCCATATTAATCAGACTCTAGTTTTTCCTGCACTGCCTGCGTTCACAACTAAAGACAGAAAAGTGACACCTAAGTTTATAGAACTCGGAATAGAAAGGCCAACAGCCTCACGATTTGCATTTTGGGTGTTTTAAAGTATCTATGCTTTATCTTCTCCACTTTGAACAGTGCTTTTTCCCCTCAAGCACTTTAGATATTTAATATTTTACTCTGAAAAAGAAAAAATGCTTTGAATAAAAAGAGGTGGTCTCAGGGCTCCCTCTTGAATGTCAGGAGTTTCTGTTATTTCTCAGTGAAGATACAATGAAGCGAAGATCAATAATTCTTATGGAAGTTCATTGTTAAATTGATCTTTTTCGTTTTAAAGGCTTCCAGTGCTTCCGGAAATGAAGCAAATAGAGTCCACCTGTTACACAGTGCCATAATTATTGGAAATTGAGACCATACAGCATTACTAATCAAAATATAGTTTTTTAAAAAAACGAATGTATTGCTGTGGTTTTCAAACTTAGCTACATATTAGAATCACCTGGGGAGCTTAAAAAACAAAGAATGACAATGCCCAGACCCCAACCCAGACCAATTATATCAGAATTCCTCCGAATGGAGCCCAGTTATTGTTATTTTTAGAAATCTCCCCAGGCAACTCTCATGTGCAGCTAGGGATGAGAAGCTCAGGGGTATTTTCATGAAAGTCAGAGTGTTTTATTTTTAAATTTCATTTAACAAGAATTTAAAGAGCACTAACAATCAATCTATCTGATTTGATTCTCACAACAACCTTATAAGGTAGATACTAATTTCCATCACACTTAACAGATGAGGAAACTGAAGCACATGCTAGAGAGACAATTCACCAAAGGTCCCGGAGACAGTGAGCGGGAGAACAGGGATGTGCATCCAGGCAATCTGGCTCCGAACCCCAGGCTCCTAACTGTGCTGGCCTGATTCTCCCACAGGTAATTCATCTACGACGAAATGCACAGACCTTAGGTGTTCAGTTCAACAAGTTTTGACAACTGTATACACCCATGTAACTACCACCCAAAACAAGATTTGTGACACTTCCATGGTTTTGAGATTCATCCATGTTGTTGCATGGCTGAGTAGTTCTCTCTCTTTTTCTCAGCAGGCCATGGTTGTACGGATATACCAAAATCTGTTTATCCACTCACCTGCTGATGAACATTTTACACTCATTGTTTCCATTTCTGGCTATTATGAATAAGGCTGCTATGAACATTCTTGTTCAAGTCTTTTTGAGGATATATGTTTTCTTGTGGTTAAATATGTGAGTGGAACTGCTGGATCATATGGTAGGTGTATGTTTAACTTTATAAGGAACTGTCAAACTATTTTCCAAAGTGGTTGTACCATTTTATACTCCCATCAGCGATGCGTATCCCAGAATGCCTTTTAGGAAGAGCATACTGCAATTTTCATAGTGCATTCACACAGCAAAAGGTGAAGTTTGGAATTTGACAATGATTCACTATTTGACACCCCCCCATACCCCCACCCCGCCCCCCCAAAAAAAGGAAAAGGAAGAGACAACCTAAACACCACCAGCACCACCACCACCACCACAGGTATTTGTCCTACAGCAGCACCCTGGGTGGACACTTGAAAACATTGGTTCTGCTAGACATCAAGGCAAACAAAACAAAGGAAAAAAAACCCACTACATATAGAGCACAGCCCTCACTTGAGGATTCACAGAGCATCCCAGCATATGAAATGCACACTGGCTCTGAGAAGTCCTGTAACAAAGAAACAGTCAGGAACTCAGGAAACTGAGAAGTCATGTTTAACCCAACGGTTCTCCAGGGCCCCTGAGTTCCCAAAGATAAGAAATGCACAGCATATGATGGTGTTCCCAATGTTCTAGTGCTTGGGGGACACAGAGAAGCATGATTGCCTCGGTCTGAGGAGACTGGGCACAAGTTCACGAAGGAGATGATATTTTATATGGGTCTTGCTGGACAGTCAAGTTTCAGACGTCTAGAAATGAATGAAGAGAGCAGAAAGGCTCTCATTCTGGACTTAGGATAGAGTGTGAACTAAAGAACAAAATGGAAAGTGTGATGGGCAAGATGAAAATTCTGCCGAAAGGACGGGGTCACTGCAGCTGGATGAAGGGCAAGTGTGGTCAGACACAGAAATCTGCAGTTTCCCAGGTAAACATGAGGACGCTCTCGCCACATGCTGGCTGGCTGGCCTGCTGGTCGCAAGAGTACAAGAGTGGCAGTCAGGCAGTCAACAAATACTTTACCAAGCACCTAGTCTGGGCCAGCCGGGGACCGTGTCAGGCACTGGGGTAAAGGGATAATCTGACAGACATGCTGTCTGCTCTCCTGGATCTTGCAGTGCAGGAGGGGTGTGCAGCTGCTCATGAGGAGCAAGTTCTAGAACTCTAGAATAGGAATGGGTGGCCATCCAAAGTCCCCTGTGCCATAGGAGCAGAATCCATTTGATTCAAGAATTCCAAGAAAATACTAAGAGAGATAGAAAAATGAAATACTCTGCATATACTCACTGATCCCTCATTACCATATAATATATTTGGGGCAGGGAGAGTGAGGTGTGTTGAGATGAGGAGTCTGAGGTATCGGAAAAATATCCAGGTAGAGGTGCTTGGGAAATAGAATGAGGTTTTGGATGAGAGGTTTGGGTTCATTAATATACAATATGACAAATGGAATAATTTCAATATTATTAACAACTCTTACGTTTAAGTCATATGAAAACCATGACGTTGGACTCTGCAGACAAGAAAAGCCTTACCCAGAAAGAAGGCAGAGCTAAGACTCAGGAGGTGGGCCAAGCTAGTCCGAATCCCAGCTAGACCACCTGCGACCTGGGTGACCTTGGCCAAGGAACTTAACCTCTCTGAGCCCCACTTCCTCATGCGGCAAACTGGGAATGGTACCTGTATCCACATCTCCCACAGGGGTGTTATGAAGACTGAATGAAATCGAATAGCACAGTGCCCAACACATACTACCAGCTCAGCAACTCTGAGCTGTGATTATTATTTATATCAAAAAAATCCACATCTGCTTGCTGTTAAGATATTAAATTAGAAGAATTTTGAAACATCAAAAAAGTACATAATTGATGATGTGAGGAAGAGAGAATCATAGTCCTCAAACCACTGGTAGAATATCAAAGTACTGTAAGTATACTTTATCCAATAATTTTTATAACGTGAAATAAAATTGGATTTGGAGGAAAGAATGGAAAGGGAATCCTCTTGAAACTTCAGCCAAGCTGTGGTCCTCCTTGGTCCATACTGATTTTTCATTTGCCACAGGGACCATCTTAGTGCATCCAGTATTTCATACAAAAATTATTTTTACTCTTTTCCCTTCCCCTAAGTCTCCTCCACTCTATCTTCTTCTTCATTGGGATTTTCTACTTTTGATACTAAAAGTTGGTGTTTGCATGACCAACTACGTTGGTGACTGTGAAAATTAAGTAACATCAATTCTCAGTAAATGTGAGGACTTCCCTCAATTTTCCTTTGCTGTAACACTTTCCCAGAAAATTTGAATTCTAGGACACTGAGAGTGATACGATGATGTCACTTATAGACTGTAATTTCCGCACTGCAGGTATATCCTCCTAATTGGCATAATTTTAATAGTGAGCTTTTTAATGTATGCAAATATTAGCAATTTTTCTTCCTCTAATTCAACTTAAAACTCATCCAAATTAAGATGCTATACATCTCATTTATTTTTCCAAATGACCATGAAATAAAAATGTAAAGGCCTAGCCTTCAACTGCCTTGATGAGAGACTACATCGTTGATGTTGGAAGCTAACAGCTCACAAGAAAGAAAGAGGGGACATCAGCCATAGACTCACCTTGAAGATGAATGCTGTACGATGTGCATCTAAAGCAGCCTATCTTTGATTCTGGGCTAGAGAAGGCGGCCACTTATTCTGCCAGAGCTTCTGCTGCTAAATCAAGATCCAGGCAACAAGTCACACCTACTTCAAATCATCTGTTCTTTTAGGCATTATGGACACACAGGATAACATCAAGTGCGGTGACAGTCACCCCTCCCGTCCCATCCCAGAATGATGCCACTTCAGGGCTATAAATAGCCTTCAACCAGATGGCACCGCTTGGCTCAAGTTGTGAGCTCACTTTTTTAAACAGAAGTTTTAAAATAATTCATTCTTATTTCAGTCGTTCACTTGGCAAACATTTATCGCCTCAATACTACGTGCCGGGCTCTGGAAAGATGGCGCCTGAAGGTGAGAAGTCTCTTAGATACATTCACACATTTTATAAGTTTTACATCTTCAAACCAACTGGTTCCCAAGGACCACGCCGCAAAGCAACCAAACAACCCCCAAAAGGATGATCCCTTTGGGCGTTCCCCAAACTGCTCCCTCCTCAATCCTCAATAAGAGATGGACTGGCCAAAGGAATACCGTCAAGGAAGACCCCGCTCATCTAAGCAGCTAAGCTCATTCAGGGGTGAATTTGCTCAGTCCTGCACTCTTGTCATCAGAATGCCTGCAACTGTTCTTTTTGAAAATCATACAATAAATCAGCTATTGGCATTTTTTAAAATCCTGACACTTGTTGAAAAAAAGTGTTTACATAACACCTAAATTAGAATCTACTGAAATATGGAATCAGGGAACCCAGTATTACCATGAAAAGTTAATAGAGAATTCGTTTGTGATCTGCTTAACTCTTGATCAAATGCAGCACTAGGCTGCAGTGGGGGGGTACCTTATAGAAACTCAGTTCATCTACAACTGAGACCAAAAGAAGGATGACACCCACTTCCTCTGAGGCTTAATCATAAGAACCTAATACACTGAAGAACATCAGAAGTAAAATTAATATGGCAACAAAAATCTGAAAACAAAGGTTTAGTAAGGCTCACACGTTTTTTGTCACATATCAAACTGTATAAATGTCTTCTGTGGTTAGAGTGTTCAAGTTATCAATTAATTAGTTTAATTCTTGATGAGCCTGTGATACAGACTGTAGCCTTTTCTCAAATGACTTCCTTCTGAAATTAAAATTTGACAGCCATCTTGTATACTTCTTGTATAAAACTAAGAAACTCAAAGGAGACTGTTATCTAAGTGTCTTACTTAGTCTAATAAGGGAGGAAATTATCTTGATTATATTATGCAACGAAGGAATTTTAAAATGGGCATTTGGAGGTAGATAATTCTGATTAGAGAGACAGAATGAGGCTAACTATTAAATGCCATCTTAATTATGTACCTAAGTAGCTATAACCTCAAATTTTTCTTTCCTTTATATAAAGTCATGTGAAATTTCTTTGAAAAGATTGGTTAAAAATATTAAGAGAGAACTATTTCCTTATCCTAATCTTCCCTTAAATAAAAAAGTGCCAAATTAAGATACAAAAGTATATGAACAAAATATTTAAAAGCCATTATAAAATGTTGTACATGTGGAAGAATATATAGTAACATGGATAAGATATATGTGGATATAGATCAATATCTATATATGGAGAGAGAAAAGAACATTACCCAAAAAATGGCACAGTTTGGTCCCATTTTAGGAAATAATACATATAGGGACAGATTAAAGACTGGTAGGGTATTACAAAATATTAACAGTGTTTACACCTCTAAGTGATAGGATTAGACTTTAATTTATGGATTGATCAATATATGATTTCAGACTCCAATAAGTGAGTCTTACAAAGGAAAGGTGAGTTCTTTTCCATTGTGCCATTAGTGGGTCCTCAGGAAGGGTGGCAGCAGGTGCAGGGCACGTGCCCTAGAGTGGATGCCACCAGATGCTCTGCTGTTAGCCAGTGACCCTGTGGTTACCCTGATTGATGAGGAACTCACTGAAGTCTAGTCCCACAGCCCAGAGCACAGGTTCCCCTCACTGACATGAATGAGAGGAGCAGATCCAGACAGACTAGAATGCAGAGGAAGTTCTTGATTGTCACATTAAGTCTTCAATGATACGGATCGAGTGGCAAGTTTGGGATGTATGCCCCCTTTTGTTAATCAAACAAACCTACTCATACGGTTGACCACAAGGTCATTGATTCATTCAGCAAGCACTGGACTGAATCTCTACTCTGTACCAGGCTCTCTACTACGTGGGCTGAGTATAAAAAAAGAAATGACATTGTTTCTTCCCCCAAAAAGCTCACAGTTCATTAGGAGAGACAGAGATACCTACCATGCAATGTAAGCCCAGAGCATTACAGGAGCCCAGAGGAGGGGCATCGATCTAACTTGGGACAGTAGCAAACAGCTGGTGTTGCTGGGATGTGAAGGATAACTCGAGAAATGGTGAGAGCTAATGCTGGGAAAATAGGCTGGGGTAGCATCATGGCAGCCTAGTCTCCCTTGATAAAGAACCAAGACTTTCATTGTGTAGATAACGGAGAGTATTTGAAAGATTTTCCTGGTGCATAAAGGGAAACTTCATACTCTCTCTGGCATCCCTAACGCAAGAATACCTTGTAACTTACAAATGCTATTGAAATGCTTATTATTTACTACTATCCTCCTTTACAGCAGATACTTGCTCTGGAATGATGAACGGAATATTCTCAGTCGAGTTAAAGTTTGTGTCTACAAATTCCTGAGACTAGATTAGAAATCAACTTCCTTATATTAGCACTAATCAAATCTCGATTTCATCTACAGTAAACAGTAAATGCAGAGTTGTGACTGTTAAGGAAGTCTAAAATAGGACTAGGATAGTTTCTAGCAAGTTTGAAAGAGTCTATGTATCATAATCAAAAAAGTATTTCTCTTAGAAAGGCCTATAAAATCAATTCAGATATTGAGCAAGGCTTCCTCCTCCCCTCTCACTGATTCACTCAACAAATGTTCATTAAAGCTTTCTCTGTCCCAGGCACTGTGCTACATCCTGAAGATATACTAGAGTACAATATAGAGTCTTATGGGCCTCACAGAGCTTACTTTCTAGGGAAAGAGAGAGATATTAATAGTTATGCAAATATATAAATATATATGGTGATAAGTGCTATGAAGGACAGTATGGACTTATATTCTTTAGGAACATATAACAGGGAAACCTAAACTACTTGTAGCAGGTGAGGGTACAGAGGGGAGTGCACATGGCTTCTCCAAAAAGTATCATTTGAGCTAAAATCTGAAGGATGATGTTATGTAGGGTAAGACGAGGTAGTATTCCAGGAACAGCCTGTGCAAAGGCCCAGGAAGGGAAAGGGACAGGTGCCTTCAAGGAACTAAGAGATGCCCAGAGATGGGGAACAGTTAGAAATGAGACTAGAGACAGAAGCAAGGCCTGTTCATCCGTGGCCTTTGGATAGAGATAGATTTATCCTAAAAGCAATTTAAAAAAAAAAGTCTTTGAGGGGTTTTGAACTTGGGGGTTTAAAGTGACCTGGCTGCAGAGTGGACAATGGATTGGAGGAGGACCAGAACAAATGCAAGTTAGGAGCTTCTGGTAGCCCTTGGGGTGAAAAGTGATGGTAGCTGGGACTGGGGTGGTTGTGGTGGAGACAGAGAGAACTGAAGAGATTCCAGAGGTACAACTGGCAGGCCGTGGAGATGGAGTGGTAATGGTGACAAGTCAGAGAGAGGTGTCAAAGACAGACTCCTAAATTTCTGGCTTGTTCAACCAGATGGGTGGGCACCCCTGAGACAGGGAAGAGGTCCAAGTGGGGATGAAAGAGCACCTGTTCAATTTTTTCTATGTTTAATTAGAGATACTTCTGAGACATCAACAGATGACACATCAAGTAGGTAGCTACATCTATAACAAATATATATTCTCCACATTTACAAAAATTTTTATTTTTTTCCCCAGTGCTGATCTTCTCCCCAATGTCTTTTCCTTTTCAGTCAATAGACCTACATTCTCTGTAATTCACTCAAACTAAGATATCATCCTTAATTCCTCTCTTCCTCACACCTCCATCCAAACCATCAACAGGTCTTACCAGCCTTACCTTCAAAATATGTCCTGAATGTGACTTCTCACCACCTTCTCCACCAACACTCTGGTGGAAGCCAGAACCATCTCTTACCTTAACTTCTGCATGTCTCCAAGTCATCTCTACGCTCCATTCTCATCATCCCCTAGAGTCTATTCACACAGAAGCCAAAGGGACCTTTTAAGAGCATCAATTAAATCATGTTCCTCTCCTTCTACGAGCCCTCCCATGTCTTCTCATAACTCTTAGAAGAAAGTCTAAAGTACAGTGTTTACCATGGGCTCCCGGGCCCTAGGAGACCTAGCCCCTGCCTTCCTTCCCAACCTCATCTCCTCTAGCTCACTCCTCTCCCATCACACTCTCGTGCTGCTCCGTGGACACCTCACGATAGTCTCTGCCTCTGAAATGTTGCCTTGGAATGTTCTACCACCACAGTTTTGCATGCCTTGCTCCTTCACCTCTTTCAGGTTTTTGCTAAAAAATCACCTCCTCAGAGGCTCCATCTCATTAGTTATTGGGGATCTGCCAATGAATACCACAATAAAATATTATCTTATACCCAACTAGACTGGAAAAAATTAAGATGTCTCATAATACCAAGTGGGTCAACTGGAACTCTTAATCACTTCTGGGTGGGAGTGTAAACTGGTACCACCCCTTTGGAAAACAATTTGGTATCATCATGTGAAGGTGAACATTGATCGAGCAATTCCACTCCCAGGAATGTCATGAAGAAACGCCTGTACATGAGCATCAAGAGGCGGACACAGGAATGTTCAAAGAGCAAAAGGCTGGAAACAATCCA
Organism: Tapirus indicus; assembly: GCA_031878705.1. Taxonomy (NCBI): domain Eukaryota; kingdom Metazoa; phylum Chordata; class Mammalia; order Perissodactyla; family Tapiridae; genus Tapirus; species Tapirus indicus. The sequence continues at coordinate 148,843,680 of CM062918.1, read as the reverse complement.
AATACCCATCAAGAGGGCAATGAATCGATTGGTTTTTGCACATTCACCCAACAGACCACAACTGAGCTGTTAAAATGAATGAACTACAGCTACACACAACAATGTGGAACAATGATACTATTTTTATGAGGCAAAACAAAACAATACAGTACTTATGGATATATCCATAAGTGATAAATGCTATTTTTTAAATAAAAGGCAAGAGAAAAATAAACAAAAAATTTAGGAAAGTCTGCTTCAAAAGATAGGCAGGTAGACGGGATAAGACAGTGAATAGGACGATGAAACAGAACTGGGAATGTTAGTTCTTAGATTAGGTGGAAGGGTCACAGGTATTATATTATTACACTTCATAACTTACAAACACGTTAGCATGTATATATTAAATGTTAGGTAATAAAAATTAAAATACAAAGTAACGACTGAACCAAGATAAGGGAAAAAGTTACCATTCTAGGTAACTTTTTGGTCAGACTAAAGAGTTACCATTTTAGGTAACTTTTTAGGTAACCAGGTACCCTTTTAGGTAACTTTTTAGTTCCTTTCTCGTTGACTACATAAAATAGCTACTGTACCTCTTCTCTGGACCCTATTTTTCTTCATAGCACACATCACTCCTGAAATTATATATGTGTATATACATACATAACACATTCATTTTCTTGTTCATTTTAAGTCTCTCCCACTAGACTGTCAACCCCATAACTGTGGAGTCTCTGATATTTTTGTCCACCACAGTATCCCCAGGACCTGGAAGAGCACCTGGCATAAACAATAAATATTCATGGAATAAATGAGTAAATGGATGAATGAATGGCCTGGATATAGCACACAAGTAAAGCAATAGAGCATAAAAGGTTAGTGCAAGAACTCTGCAGTCAGACACCTCTGGGTTCAAATCCAGGCTCTCCTTAGCTGGGTGACCTTGAGTAAGTTAGTTTCTTCATTGAGTCTCAGTTTTCTCATCTATGAAACAGGGTAATGAGGTGGTTGTGATGACTTAAAAAAGAATTGAACACTTTGTCCAGCACCAAATTATTGTTAATGTGCAATAACAACATAATTTTCCCATGAAAGACGTCCATCTCAGTGGCTGTAAGCAATTTGAATTCTTTAGACAGTTTTTCTATGACCAATTTCTTCCACACCCAATTTTAAAACATGGGCTGATTTGGAATCCTGTAGTTATTTCTGCAGTTTGGTCAGACCAACGAGCTGTGCTAGGGAAATCTCGTGACCACCAAACTTCCAGTGAGGATGGCACAGGACAATCTTGCATCTGCCCTAGCCACAGCTCAGGAGACAAGCCAGATGAGAGGAGTAAAAATAGCACCTGCGTTTACTGAGGGCTTTCTCTGTGCTAAACAATTTAGACACATCACCTCGCTAATTCTTCACAACTGGCTTGAGAAGTCAGTGTGGACAAGAATTCCAGAAAGCAGGCTTATTGTAAACTGTTGTCAGCTTGGGGTCTGAGCAGGTTCTGGAGTGGAGACCATATTCAAATACTAGTAACTAACAATTCTTGAGAGTAGATTGGCACTATCAGCTTTAGTACCTTCTTATAAAACAAAACAGAACCAAAACACAAAAAGCAAAATCTGTCTTTCACATCTTAAATAATGTCTTATTTTTTAGTAGTAAAACTTAGAATCTTTATTGCTGTGAAATCCGCAAAATCGCTTCTAAAAATTACTATAGCAACACCTGGACCTCAAAAGGACTAAACTCTACAACGCTGTTGGCTCACAGTGCCCCCAGCACCAAGATGAACCTTTTTCAGTGAACTGACCCATGTTTTCCATCTGGATTATACCCAAGGACCCAGAGCATCCCTTCCCCCAGACGGAGCATTAGAAAGCTCCAGGTCCTTCTGGAAGATCTGCGCCAGCTCTGTTGAGGCTACAGATCCAGAGGACACTCCAGGGGACCCGACGACTTGGGAGAATCCCAGATTAATAATAATGACTCATGACAATAATAGCAACCCTTTATACAGTGCTTACTATGTATCAGGAGTATTTATTCTAAGTGTTTTACATATATTTGCTCATTTAATCTGCATAACTACTCCATGGAGTAGGTATAAAGCTTACAATTTGACTAAATCCCATAAGTGAGACTCCTGAAAGTGAAAACATGGTATTTATATGCAAACTGACCTTGCAGAGCAAGGGGAGATCAGAACAGAAATCCCAAAGGGTCCCCAACAGTAAGAGAGTCAGCGACTCCCAATGGCCTGGGCTCTTGACTTTGGTCAAGTGGGGCACCTCCCACTCTAATCCAAAGTGTTACTTTTCCAGAATTAACCAAACAGAAATAAATGGGGGCGGGGGGAGTGGAGGGAGCAGAGGAAGGGGTAATTTTCATCACATCTCACACCTTGACTACTTCTCATCAAGTCTACTGGCCTACACACAATTCCAGTGACCATTAAATCCTCCAGGGTACCTTATCCCCCTTCTCAGTTTTCAACACAGCCAAAACTTCCTCTTGGAATTTCTTCCCGACTCACATGTCTCCCCGTCATCTCCCTTGAGTCCCTCTATGCTCATAACACTGTGCACATTTCCTATACCATGTAATTACTGGTTTTGTTTTTATTTTATTTTGTCCATCTTCCCTTTAAACTTCTAGCATCTTGAGACCACATTGTTTCCCGAGTGTCTGATATAGAGCTGGCTGGGCTGCTGTAGACAAGCAATAAATGTTTACTGACTGAACCAGCCAAGGAAACCATTGCTCCTGCTGAATAGCACATCATTTCTCACCATCCACCTAAACAATGCCCTGGCAGGACCGGCAGGATGGAAGGATTAGAAGGGGAGGTGTCTCCACACTAGTGGGGAGCTGCCTCGTTAGTAAAGAAGGACGTACAAGAGAACCCTGTCCGGGAGCTTTGCTTCTAAACTTGCATCTTTTTCAATGAAACAATAACCATCACCACCCTATGACCAGGCTTGCATTAATCCTTGGGACTTCTCACTTCATTAATATCCAAGTTTCTGAATAGCTTTTGAAGTTTAATGAAAGGCTGCTCACAATGTTTTGAGCAGAGTTTCTCTTTTGAGAGTTACGTTTCCTCTTCAGGGCAAATCACATTTGGTTTTCCTTTATCCTTCTAATAAATGCTGTTCAAAAGGCTGGAGGCATTGAAGGTGAAGAGAGAAAGATACATCTAGAAGTTGTTAATCAACATGGAGTTTCTCCGGCGCCCTGTGCAGCCTCAGCGTTTCTCACATTTCCACAGGTCCCCTTGGAGACGGTTGCTATGATCACTCAGTGTCCCAGGCTAGAAATCTTCAAAATGTGGATGGCTGCTTTTATCCTCTCTCGTCTTCTCTTTATTAGCTGTTTTTCCCTCACACGCGGTTTATTTCCCTATGAATGCAATCTGCTCCTAATTTTTTATCGCATAATATTCCATACAAACAGAACACCCCCTTTCTTTTGGTTCCTCTGGAAATGCTTTTATTTGAATTATAACATGTGGCAGTCCATTAGGAATACCATTTATATTTGTATGTTTCCTGGTTCCCTGAAAGTAAATTATTCATATGGCAGGCCACCCCGCCTACCTCCTCTTTTTCAAAAATACTGATCTGCACTGGAAGAAACTAAACATTGACAATCAAAACACCCAACCTGTTGATGCTTCTTACATTGCTTATTTTACAAGCTCTTGGCTTAGACTATCTCAAGATTAATTTTAAAATGTATGCAACTTTTCTACTTTCTCTTTTGGCTAAAGTTAATGTTAATATACTTCTATTTGATTCTACATGCATTATTCACACCAAATACCTGAATTATTTCATGATGGCTGTTTCTTACAAATATATGAGAGGAGAAAGAACTTGAAATGCTGAGTAAACTTAAACAAAATCTAAGTCACGACTGCCCAATAACTGGGGAATGCTAAAATGCAACACCCCCAAACAATCTTAGCACTCTCCAAGCAAGGTTGGCCGCTTTGGTGAAATCTAGAATTCAAATGTAAATTACAACACAGATCCTTCAGGCCTTGTTCAAAGTCATAATTAGGTAAATCCGCAGAACAGGGAACACATCTAGGAGAAAAAAATATATACAGTAAAGGGATCATGGGGAATGGTTTTGAGAGAGAAACTTGTAGTGTTTTCCTTAAGCTAGTATATTTTTGAAAAGAGGAACAACTCAGGGGCAAAGACCAAAATTCAAAACTTCGAAAGAGAGAATGACTATGCAGCAGGATTACAATCATGTGCATCAGTGGCGACATGATACAAAGGCCTTTTATTAACACAATAAATAAAAGCATGCAAATCTCATTTTGCTCACGTGGAAAAAAAAGTGCTACCTAAATTGAGGCTAATAATTTTTATTTTTAACATTATTAAATAGTAGTAGATTTTATAAATATTTAAACACTAGAAATTAATTCTTCCGGACCTGTTTTAAACATTTCCTTAACACACAGGGTTAAATCTTCAGGAATCTGTGGAGCCTGTGAGTGAATGAATCAAGTGAGGTCACTATAAACAAAGAGAAACAAAGAGATGGAATTCATTCATTTGTTCGTTCAATCAACAACACCTATCGACCATTCGTTTTGTACCAGGCATTATGGCTGGCATCTGGGATGCAAAAGTGGATAAGACCTGGTCTTAATCATCCTTAAGGATTTAGTGGAAAAGACAGAACCATAAACAGATAATTATAGCATGACATTAGAAGTACAAAGATTGAGGCATAAAACAGTGTAATTCAGTCTTTAAAAAGGGACAAGTGTCTGATATGAGAGTTACAGTTTCATTGTTCTGGATGCCAAATTTATTACTGTCAACACGAAACACTGTTTCTACAAAGAGGAGGTGCTTATCGTCTAGCACAGGGGACAGGTAAGAAAACAATGACAACTAGTAGTTAAACCATCGTGGTGAAGGACGAGGTTTTTAAACATTTGAATCCTTCACAGACTGATGCTTTCTCTAAAAAGAAAAAAACCAGAAAAATGAAATAAAATTTCTAAATGCTTATCTTCAATATTTGTACTTACTTCATGGAGGAACAGTAGCACATTTCAGTCCATGGACAAGCACTGCAATAAAGTATTACAGGTGCTAAAATAAAAGTAAAAGCTGCTGTCACATAGGAGGAAGTGATCGGTTTATGGGGAAAGGGACAGAGTTAATCTAAGGAAGAGTTTTACAGATGTGACCCTTGAACTGTGTCTTTAAAAAATGGAGTAGGATTTTTGCCAGTAAAATGCAGTGAGGGGTAGAAAGAATAGCATTCCAGGTAGAAGGAGTAACACAAAGGCAGAAAAAGCAATAATTTCTATAATTAAATAATAATTGAGTGACGAGGGATGGGAAACGCCAGTCAAGGAGGGTCTTATAAACTGAATATGAACATTACAAGCTGAAGAGCCCCCCATTTAGTAAAATTTCATAAAGAAGACTGAAAAAAGAAAGCAGTTGACTCCCTTACTGGGTATTTAAAATACTGTTACAAAAACAACAGTGGCAGTCACAAGGGATTTCAGTCCCTCTGGGTGGGGCTCATTAAATACCACCTTATATTTATATGACTTCCTCTTTCTTTAGAGCTAGTGTTGCTGATAACGAACCCTGTCAGTGTCTACAATGCTGGAGAAAAATTCCATCAGGTCAGACCTAGAGACTTTTCAGGTACAGAGGGGTGGGGCATCTATTCCTCCTATTGTGTTTTTGTTTTATTTTTTGTTTTTATTTGCCATCTCTCCTTCCAGACAGGTAAAGCAGTAGAATGTGGGCTCTTGTCTAGCGCTTTTACATGCTCCATGACCTTGGACAATGGACTTCCCTTCCAGTTTCCTCAACTCTGAATGAGGGACAGTGACAGTCCTACTTCACAGGGCTATCGTACTGTGAGGATTAAATGAGTTACGACAAGTAAAGCACACTCATAAGAATGCTGACAAATTGTAGGTGATCAATAAGTGCCACTGAGTAATTAATATGATTAAAATAAAAGGAAGTGGAAATGGATGGATGGATAATATCCCTCTTCTCCCCAGCCCCACGTGTCATTCCTATAAGTATCCAAAAGTAGGACCAAGTAGGCTCCCTCATCCTAACCCTGTCCATCATCCACTATTTCTCCAACCTCATTGTAAACCTAAACATGTATTACAGGTAGAGAAAATAGAGCTAATTATAGGCCTCCGGAGTCAAATGACTAAGGAAAATCAATAGAGAAGAGCTTATTTTCTGTCTCGATCCTACCTTAGTTGTCCCTAAAATTAGAAGCCAGTAGTTTGGGGTTATGGAAAGACACTTCCTTTGTGAGAGGAAACGGAATGAGACAAGACAGTTTCGGCAGGCTTTATTTAAAACATTTCGCACCTCTCAGAAATGTAAAGTCATCACGGAGATGCTTAAATATTTTCAAGTCTGAGACGGTCCTAGAGAGTTCAGAGAGTTTGGCAACAACTGGGGACGACCGAATAAGCACTGTGGTGCCGCTTCACACGGGCTTAGCAAGGGGATGTAGTAATTCTGGGTCAGGAATGTAAGAGTTTATCTTAATTTAGCAGCTGTAGAGCCAGCAGCAGCCAAATCTAGCGAAGGCTCTTCAGGGGGATGAGCTGAGGCCACAGCCGTCTAGACAAAACACCGTGACGCGGAGGGGCACCGAGCCTCCCCAACACCAGCGCGAATTCCAGAGACAGGACCACAGCTGCCTTAGATGCTGCTGGCACATCAGTAGAAACATGCGGAAATCCGGAGGCCAAAGTGTTCTGAGGGCCACCTTAAGGATTCTAAGGGCACTTTGCAAAGGCAATTAGCAGGCTTTTGGTACCTTGCACAAAGTTATAAGCTTTTTTTCCCCTTATACTTCAAACTCATGGTCCAGTGTCTTGTTTCGGAGACCTATTCCTTTCTCCTCCATTCTCCAAACACTTCCACATCTTCACCCTGTCGTGGTCCGAACCACTGGAAGATCTCTTCAACCCCAGAGGAGGCCCTTTAAGACCAGGGCGGACTGACCTCTCCACCACTCCCACCTGCCAGAAGGCTGGCCTACAGGAAATTGGTACAAGCATTAAAAGCAAACATTATATCGGTCATTTGCAGAGAGAATATAAAAGCACACGAGAAAATATCTGGTATCTATAACCATGACCAACAACCTCTCCACCCCACATTTGTTTTCCTTATGTTTGTAACCTCTTCATTCTGCTTTGCTACCATGTCTTGTAGATATTACTAAAACATTACTGTAAGTTTCCATGTATTTTTTTTTTCTAAAAACAATGTACCATGACTTCAATGTGTTTCAAAATACCCACTATTACTGTATCTGTAGAAAGAGGAATATAGGCACTGGTTTCTCAATGTCTGCAAGTTCAAAACGGGGCAGAAGAGAGTGGGAAGGGACTTGTGCTGTGCTGTGTTTCTCCGGAATGCTAAATTTATTTAACAGTCAGGGAGAATTAGACAGAGAGTCAACTAAAGAAAATAAAACAGCAGTGTATATATCAGTGACCTTGAGGTAGGAATGACCCCAGATTTATTAACAGCAGGCACAGATTTATTTAAAATAATTAGGCTGCCAGGATTGAGGAAAACAATTTCCTGCTAATAATATCTGACAATACAAAACACCTGCTAAGGAGCAATAATCTTGCCAAAATTACAACTCTCAAGTCTTTGAGTTGGATTTTGGATTTAACTTTATTCACGGCATTCAATCATCCAATCAAGCATTTATAAAACATCTATTGATTATTAGCATTGCATTTGATTCCCTGGAAAAAATAAAAGATAAACAGAAGATACACCCTTTCCTACAGAATCTTACACTCTGATGGTTAGTTTTACATCAGTTTACATGGTTAGTGTCAACTTGGATAGGTTATAGCACCCCAGTAATTTAATCAAACACTAATCTAGGTGTTGCTGTGAGGGTCTTTTGTAGATATGGTAACATCTACAATCAGTTGACTTTAAGTAAAGGAGATGACCCTCCTAATGTGGGTGGGCCTCAATTACTTGAAAGGCTCTAAGTGCAAAAACTAAGGTTCCCCAGAAAGCAGAAGGAATTCTGCCTCAAGACTGCAGCATCAACTCCTGCCTGCGTTTCCAGCCTCTTGGCCTGCTCTCCAGATTTTGGACTTCCTGAAATATATCCTGTTGGTTCTGTTTCTCTGGAGAACCCTAACTGATACACACTCTTATAAGCAATTACAGGCAAACAGTAAATGGGAAGAAGATGCCTTACAAAGGCCATGTCCAAGAGTGCACAGACACTCACATAATTCTGGTATAACAGTATAACTCCTATAGTGGAGCCAAGTACAAAAGACAGTAGGAACACAGAAAGAATGTCTATGTTTGCCTGGGGCGGTCACGGAGAGTCAAAAATATCTGAGATTTGAAAGCAGGATACTTAGGGAATTTGTTACATGAAAAGGAAAACAGACACACAATTGAAAAGAGAAGTTAGAATGCAGAGTATATCTGTCTGAGCATAAAGTAAAAAGACAGGATGAAGGTCAGGGGATGGAGCAAGTGATGTGGTAGGAGATCCAGTGGGTTGCAAATGGAGGGCCATGTCTGCATGTGAGAAAGATAAGACCCTGGGGGACAAGGCTCAAATCAACTTATGCTCTCACCAATTCTATAGCTGTTCAATTTTTGCTGATTTTATAAATGCATCAATGAACACTATTAAATTATATTAGATTGCTATTATAAAGATATGTAGTTAAAAAAGAGAAGTAGAACAAGTCCAGCAATGTGGCAGGATACAAGATCAATTTTATTTCTATACACTAACAATGAACAATCTGAAAACAAAATGAAGAAAACAATCCCATTTACAGTATTATGCAGCAAAAAGAATAAAATATTTAGGAAAAACTTTAACAAAAGAAGTACACCACTTGTACACCAAAAACTAGAAAACACTGCTGAAATTTATTGAAGAGATTCAAATAAGTGGTAAGACATCTCAGATTCATAGATCCAAAGACTTACTATTGTTAAGAAGGTATGAATCTCCAAATTGATCTATAGATTTAATGCAATCCCTACCAAAGTCTCAGCTAAATTGGTTCTTTGCAAAAAATGACAATCCTAAAATTCATATGGAAATGGAAGCAACCCAGGATGGCAAAAACAAAAACTTGAAAAGAACAAAGTTGGGAAACTCATGTTTCCAAACTCACTACAAAACTAGAGTAATCAAGACAGTGTGATGCTGGCATAGGGATATACACGTACATCAATGGAATAGAACTGAGAGTTCAGATATAAACCCTCACATTTATGGTTAATTGGTTTTCAACAGGGGTGACAAGAAAATTAAATGAGGAAGAACAGTCTTTTCAACAAATGGTGCTAGACAACTGGATATCCACACGCAAAAGAGTGAATTTGGACCTCTACCTCACACCTTTCACAAAAATTAACACAAAATGGATCACAGACCTAAATGTAAGAGCTAAAACCATAAAATTCCTAGAAGAAAACATACAAGTAAATATTTATGACCTTGGGTTAGTCCATGGTTTCTTAGATACGGCACCAAAACAAGTGACAAAAGAAAAAATAGACAAGTTGGACTTCATGAGAATTATAAACGTATGTCTCACAGAACATCACTAAGAAAATGAAAAGACAACCCACAGAATGAGAGAAAATATTTGCAAGTCATGTATCTTACAAGGGATTTGTACCCAGAATATATAAAGAACTCTTAAAACTCAATAATAAAGGCAAATAGCTCAATTTAAAAATGGGCAAAGAATGTGCACAGACATTTCTCCAAAGAAGATATACAAATAGCCATTAAGCACATGAAAATATGCTCAACATCATTAGCCATCAGAGAAACGCAATCAAAACGAGATACCACTTCATGCTCATTAGGAGGGCTAAAATAAAAAAATCAGATAATAACAAGTGTTGATGAGGATGCGAAGAAAATTAGCACCCTCATGTATTGCGCTGTTGCGAACATAAAATGGTGCAGCCACTTTGGAAAACTTGGCAGTTCCTCAAAATGCTAAACAGAGAGTTACCAGATGACTCAGCAATTCTGTGCCTAGGTATATGCCCAAGAGAAAGGAAAACATTAGTCCATACAAAAACTTGTACACAAATGTTCATAGCAGCATCATTCATAAATAGTAAAAAAAAGAAAAAGAAACAGCCCAAATGTCCATCAATTGATGAATGGATAAACAAAATGTAGTATTATCCATACAATGGACTGTTTTGTTTTGTTTTGTTTTTTTGTGAGGAAGACCAGCCCTGAGCTAACATCCGTTGCTAATCCTCCTCTTTTTGCCGAGGAAGACTGGCCCTGGGCTAACATCTGTGCCCGTCTTCCTCCACTTTATATGGGACGCCGCCACGGCATGGCTGACAGGCAGTGCATCGACGGGCACCCGGGATCCGAACTCACGAACCCCGGGCTGCCAAGCGCGAACTAAACCGCTGCGCCACCGGGCGGCCCTACAATGGACTGTTTTTCATTCATAAAAAGGAATGGAGTGCTGATACTTGCTACAAGACACACGAACTTTGAAAACATACGCTCAATGAATGAAGCCAGTCACAAAAGATCATATAACGTATGATCTGACTCATGTGAAATGTCAGAATAGACTAATCCACAGAGACAGAAAGTAGATTAGTGGTTGCTTGGGGCTGGGGTGGGGGTGGGGTGCAGCGGAGGGGAGAGCAGGAATTCGGGTGACTGCTAACGGGTTAGGAGTTTCTCTTTGGGGTGTGGAAAATGTTCTAAACTTAGATTGTTCTGATAGTTACACACCTCTGAATATACTAAAAACCACCGAACCACTTTAAATGTGTAAATTTTATGGGATGTGAAATATATCTCAAAGCTGTAAAAAGGGGGGGACAGGAAGCAGTTAGATGACCAAGCTGGATTAAGTAGAGAACCTTTCTAAAATAAGAGATGTGTTCAAGGTAAGGTGCTCCCGGAAGAAGAGAGAAACAAGTGTGGGAGCTTGATGCTCCTCCAGGTGGGTCTCTTGTGGCTGCTCCTCAGGGATAAACGGGGAGCCCGACTTCCCAGGGATTTGATTTTGAGCAGAGTTGCACAGGACTGAAGGCGCGTGGAGGTGAATCGTTAGAATGTGAGCACCCAGAGACACTGTTCTGGAATTCTTACAGTTTTGCTCCCCAGGGCTCCCCTGGATCCTGGTTATTCAACTCTCCTTCAATTCCATCTTCTGTTATTAGAATTCTTTAATTCCAATAAACTCCCCCTTTCTTGCTTAAGTTATCCCACAACAGTTTCTGTTGGGGAAGAGATCGATTTTTGGGGGGATATTCAGGGATGGTCAGAGGAGAGGTATAAGCATCAGGAGATCTTGGAGGCAAAATGCAAACTATAAGCTAACTTCCCTTGAAGAACTGATACAGAATAAATATTCCTTTAGGAATCCACCTAACGATACTGATAGGTTACTGCAACAAACCATTGCTCTAACTTTACTAGAGAGACCAAGGAGTTTTTTTCAGTGACGTGGTGTTCACTATGCATTTAAGCAGACCATATAAATATAGAGAGATCTAAATATTGTTATATCTAATACTTTTAAGGGGGGGGTAAGTCCAGTCACTAGGATACTGCTCATAAATCTTACATACCCAAATAATGTTTCTCAAATTTGACCCTTTCAATACTAAAGAGTCCTGGAAAATAATTCTAAAATCTTCAGATTGAGAAATCCTGTGTCATACATAATTTTAGCTTCATGATGGTTATTGGTACCAAATTGATTGTAAACACAAAAGTAAATGTGACTGGAAACAATCCAATGCCCATCAAAGGGTGAACAGCTAGACAAAACGTAAGATCCATATAGTGCAATACTACTCAGCCCTGAAAAGAAATGAGCTACTGACACATGCCACAACGTGATGAACCTCAGAAACATTATGCTAAGTGAAAGAAGCCAGACGCAAAACACTACATATTGTTTGATTTCATTTGTATGAAATGTCTAGAAAAGGCAAATTTAGAGAGAGACAACAGATCAGTGGTTGGCTGGGGGTGGGAGCGGGCATTAACTGCACAAAAGTATGAAGGAACAACTTTTGGGGACAATGGAAATGCATTAAACTTAGACTGCAGTGATGGCTGCACAACCCTATAAATTTACTAAAATCACTGAAACATCTATTCACAACAGGTGAGTTTTATGACATGCAAACAAAGCTGTTAAAAACAAGTAAATGTGTGAGGTAACAATCTGTCAGCAGGTCATCATCATATAATTCAAAATATGCCTTTTTAAGATGACAGAGAAGATTTTTAAAGTATTTAAATTAAAATTTCCCTAGAATTCAGGGGTCTCTGACCCTACGTGATTAATGGGAAAAACTGCCCCAAGGGTAGAAGATAGTCTTGGCACAGTTTTCCGGGGGCCTAAGTATTTTTACCCTTTTTACATGTACACAAAAGGACAAAACAAACAAAAAATCAGAATTCTCAAACTCATTTTGATGACAATCTTTCTAGAATGCCTTATACAACGTTCTATGTCTTTTCTATTTTCATTTATCCTTATGCATTTATTATTTAAAAAGACCATAAAAATACATGTTTTTAAAAGTAACTTACACTTCTACACCTTTTTTTTAACCTATCAGCTGCATGAACTCTCTCCCTTCTAGTAAAAACTCTGGACCCCTCTCTAGGTTATAATATTAACCCTTTGCTTGTTATAAATAGTAAAACTAGTTTTCCCAGTTTGTTGTTTTCCTTCTGCTTTATTTTGGCTTCCTTCTTTTTTTCTGCATATAGAAGTTATTGATTTTAACATAGTCGAATCTGTCAGTCTTCCCAGTTGTTTATTCTAGTTTCAAGGCTGCAAGTTATCTTCCCTCCTCTGAGTGCTTCTAGCCTTTTAAAACAATGCCCTGAGCAACTCTCGATGACTCAGCCTCATCTCCATAAACACCAAGTACTGCATTTTGCGTGTGTAGCTCCAACACAGCAAAAGGGCTTATTGAGGTATGTGGGAGTGTCTGTCCCTCCATTAAATGGCCCCAGGCTTCTGTGGCTTAAGTCCTTCCTGTGTTGTCATCCTGTCTGCTGGTATTTTTCACTTCTGTCTGAGGGTCTGCTTACAGCAAGCACCCTTTCCTCCTGCCCCATGCACTGACTCAACTGCTCTCTGAATTAGAAAGCAGACCTATTAAACTTGCTGGTTTAGAGATGTGTATAAATCAACGCTGGGGTGTGAGGTTTGAGTAGAGCTTTTAGGCTCCCTGGCACGTAAACTGCAGGAGCTTTGGTGCACACACTTGGCGTCTTCAAAAAACGCTGGTGCTTTACCAAGACAGTTGGACTGCCCAATATCACTGTGTTGGGGCTCCTCTTGGCTCAGCTCTCATTGGCTCAAGTCTTAAGGAACTTGATGAGAACGACAGCTTAACTTGGCCACATGTGTCTACTACCCCTCCTCTACCCAGACTTTGATAAATGATCACAACTCTTTGTTTTTTAATTGAACATGGTATGCTTGAGAATTCTTTTTGACAACCCTTTAGTAAGACAGTAACAATATCAGAATTGTCACCTAAGGTAAACCCAGAACCATGGCCAAAAGTAGGGGTCTCGGATACTTCTTTCTTAGGAAGTGTACATATTTCCTAATGTTTATAATCTAATTAATTATATTTAAAATACACAATGCTATATACATTTCCCTGGAAGGATGTAAAAGAAATTGGTGCCACCACTTGCTTTGTGGGGAGGGTAGCAGGCAGCAAGAGTGAAAGGGAAACTTTTTACTCTATACCTTAATGCCTTTTGGATTTTGAACGTGTGACCATATTACTTTGTTGAAAATAAGTAAAGTGTTTTTAAAAACTGCATAATATAAGTGAAACTCACCAGGGCATATTCGAAGCCAAAGGAACAGGGACGTGCCATGCACAGCCTACTCTGGGCTATGAAGAACAAAATCTGCTTCTTCAATCTTTTTCCTTTCTATCCTCAACACCTAGCTTCTGTCTCATGGTCTCTAAGATGCTGCTTCAGTTCCTGCCATCATGTCCACATTCCAACCAATAGAAAGAGGAGAGAGAGGAGAGCACAATCCTTCTAAGGACACAAAACAGAAGTTGCACAAATCATTTCTGTTCACATCATAGTGGTCAGACACATATGGAACTGGAAGGGAACAGATGCAATAGTCTTTAGAAGTATGTGTCCAGCTAAAACTTGGGGAGTTGTATTACTAAAGGAGAGGGGAGCACAGCTGTTGGTGCACAAACAACTGTGGCAATTTCAGCTTGCACAAGTGACTAACACAAAATTCAGGATGGGAGTTATCTCTGGCAGGAGGGAAATGAATGCATTCCAAGGGCTTTGGGAGTATTAATAACATTTATTTCTTATGCCTGGTGATTATAACAGGGGGTTTAATTTTTCATTGTTATTCCTTTAAATGTTATGTATGTAGTATATGTATATTATTATGTATATTTCACAAATTAGAAAACATATTAGAGTTGTTGAAGCTGGGTATGGGTGCACGGGGATTTATTATACTATTCTCTCTACTTTTGAGTATGCTTGAATAATACTAGAATAAAAAGTTCACACACACACTTTATATACATATGCTTTCATATTAATACCCTCTCAGACACACAATGCTTATTAAAAACCTACTTTTAAAAAGTACTGTCCTAACTGTTGTGGTACATCCTAACACATGTTATACATACATGAGAAATAAAGGACGATGCTGTCCTTAAAATGTTTATAATCAAATTGGGAGGTCAAGACTGAAGTAATACAGTAAGTGACGGAGCGACCAAATGAGAAGTACAGACAGAATCCAGGGAGAGGTCAGTTTGGTTTAGGAAGAATGATCCCTGAAAATGAGCAAATGTGACAAAAACTGTAAGTGGTTCATAAAATAATAATAAACACCCAAACTAATGTTAAGCAATGAGGTTTGTGCAGGCCTCTTCATGCGCTGTCATTTTGTTTGAGACTTTAGAATCAAGTTAAACCCAACCTAAGGATAGAGAAAAATAAACTGCTATTCCACCTTCACACATGAAAATCAACTTTGTTACTTTATAACGAAATCTAGGCAGGGAAGACTTTTGAGTAAGTGCCCTCTGGCCCTCTGAGGAGGCAGGAAAGCATAATGATTATGGGACCTGCATCAGCCTGCTTAGGTCTGGATCTCCAATCCACCGTATGTGAGCTGTGGGACCGTGGAACAGTTGCTCAACCGCTTTGTGCCTCAGTTTCTTCATCTGTAAAATGAGGACAATGACAGTATCTACTTACTGGAGACGCTGTGAGGCTCATACTGTTCTGGGAAGCGTCTGGCTACTAGGAAAGAACACATGGCTGCTGCTGCTGCTGCTCCTGTCTGCCTTTCCATAACTACGAAAATGAGCTCACTTATTTCGTTTCCCCTAGAGTTCACTGGAGTCAGGGAGGTTATTTCAAATAAACAAGAGACCCGAATTTAACACTGCCTGATTTTTCAACCACGGTGAAGATCAAACACAGCAGCTTTGCAAGCTAAATCCAGTGAGCCACCAATCCCCAATTTAATTTTTATGGAAATAACGTTAGGGAACTGACTCCATTAAGATGATGTCAAATTAAATTTTGGCAAGTTACAGGGTTTAAATAATTCTAACTCACAGTCTTAACTTAGAGTTGATTATTCCTCACATGGGTTATATTCCTTGATGATAACCCAGTTAATTTTTAATCTCAGGCTCTTTCTTGCCAGCCCTCAGATGCTCAAGTCCAGCTTTCTTGCTAAAGTAGTTGGGAATCCAAGCTGTGGTTAGAACAGCTCCCAGCAAAGCTCAAACATTCCAGCTGGGGAGGTGTGCCTAAAAACCCGCTGTGCAAACCAATATGTGATTAAGTGCTAAACTGTGGGATGATCAGTAGGGAGAGTCCAAGATTATGGAGAGCTCAGATTGTGCATGGACCAAGTGAGACACTGATCGGCCTTAAAACACAAGTACAATTCAGATAGTCCGAGGGGGAAAGGAGCAAGCTGTAGTAAAGGCAGAAAGACATGGGTGAGACCAGACTGGATAACTCAACGAGAAAAGTGGACATTTTGCAGAAGTGGGGAAAATAAACTTACACAGCTAAACATGGGGCCAGACCATGAATGACTCAATTTTTTCTTGAAGGATTTACCAATTATCGGAATTATTTGTCCTAGGGTTTCTCATCGCTTAGTGTGGAGGAGAACAACCCATATTAGGAATGGTGCTTTGAAGAACAACTGAGATTTCTCCAGGACATGAACCTTAACCGTATTCATCTATGAATTCTTAGCACCTAGGACAGTAACGAGCACATTTTAAGTGTCTAAAAATGCCTCCCAATTCAATGATTGAACAATAGCCATATAGCAATTGCCGGAACCAGCCGGCCATGACTGTCTCTAACAAAAAAAGGTACGTAAGTCTGATTGAGCGTTCACAATCCATAAACATCATGAAATAGATGTTCCATCACCTCTACCACTCACTCCTATTATCTTTAAGTCTCCTCCTTATCAGTATACAAGATTTCTTTTTTTTGCATGATTTCTTTTTCAAGCTTGATACTGCAAAATTCTAAACAGTAACTTCTTCCTTGTAATTTGATTTATTTTTAATTAGAAAAAAAGCCAAAGGCAAATGGAGATACAAAGTATTGCTTAGTTCATAACTACTGATGCAGAGCTGTTCTCATCAGCAACGTTTATTGACCAAACACAGGAGAATGGGTCACTGGAGGTAACGGGACGCCTGTTGGTGTATCTGGTGTATCACCTTAGACCATTTTTTTATTACATATCTTTTTTCTCAACCTGCTTCCCAACATGCAAAATAAAATAAATAAACAAGCCCTGTTAAGAGCTCTATTGAGATTCTAAAAAGTCTTTTGACATAACACCCCCTTGGCACTGAATTCAGTGCTTCACATTTATTAATGACACATTTCTAAAGTCTGACATACTGGAACAAAGATAGCTTAAATTTATTATATAAGGAGACGCTTCATAGCTACCTATTTAGATTCTTATGAACATACAGAATACAGAGATTAATCAAAATCATGTGTACACACAAACAAAAATACGACTTGTAATATTTCTATTATGTAGCAAACCTGGTCCTATTTTTGAGAAAGGAAACTTCATTCTTGAGGAAACTTCAGGTATAGCATGTACTTCAGTAATTTTAATATAATCAGTAACTCAACTAGTTCTAAATAAGTTGGCAAAAATAACAGTGAAACTTAACCAATGACATCTGGTCAATGAGGTAAGAAATTAAATACATATATCAAGACTCTTCCAACTAAACTGGTCCAATCTGAAGCAAAGGAGTCAAGCAGGTGTGGTTTCCTTAGCCAAAAGGTATACCGAATCCAAACTTACTTACATTTTCTTCCTTTAAAAAAAATTTTAAACAATATCTAACGATGGTAAATATGAAGATTCCAAAAAGATCAACTAAAATAATATCAATATACATTTATTAGCTCATAACTGTTGCTTTGAGTCTTGTACTATTATTTCAAATGATTCTGATTGATGTTTTTCGGTGTCCACTTCAACTCTATAATATTCACGTAATGCAAATCTTTGAGAAGTCTTAGCCACACACCCAGTTTAAAAGTCGGCATGATTTAAATTTTAATTTGAGAGAATTTCCCATGTTGGAACAGAGACTCAGATGCCCAGTGAAGTGTCCATGGTATCTGGCAGAATGACATTTAAAAATTATCAGAAAGAAATACATGAAATGTCTAAGGCAAATGTTCCCTTTCAAGACAACATGATGACCATTTAGAATGAATACAGAATGCACAATTTTCTTATAAATTAGAGATGGGATGCACTAAGCTGATTGTATTGTATTGGATTAGATTCCGTACCAAGCTCTTAACAGCCACACTGGTCTCCACATTTCTGAATGAATTAAAAGGCTTCCAACAGGCTTCCTTTCCAGCTCAGGAAATCCTGTTGGAGTCCCCCCTGCAAGCATGCGTCATGCTCGTGGCTTTTCATTCTGCAACCCTCTAAAGGCCAACATCAGCTGCATTTCACAGGAAGTTCTTCCTTTATCCCCCCAGTAGCTTGTAGGATAAACGTTGGTTGGATACAAGGTCAGCACAAATTGAGCTCTGCTTTCTTATCAGTGTGAAGCAGCTGTGCAGAGTGAGACACCACCACCCCGCATACCCGAACCTTCCTTTTTCTCAGTGTTTGAAATATATTCAGCCTCAGGTGAGTGGGCATTCTGGGCCTTCTTGTTCTCCGATTTCTCCAATAAATATCTAGAAATACCCTTGAAAAACACCAAGGGAAAAAAAATCTATTTTCCTCCCCCAAATTCAAATGCTAACCAAAATGAAATCCCCAGAAAGATTTGTATTAGTTAACTGTGTTCCCAAATTGAATTTGAGGCTCAGAATAAAGGCACATGAAAATGCAATTAAATGAAATCTAGTGCAGAAACATTTTACTAAGTACAGAGCACCATAATTTCAATAGGACTGTGGGAAATCATGCTATTTTAAGACACATCTGAAATAGCAGGCAAGGTAAATTGAGGTTCTTACCGAAGAAATTCTTGAGAACATGTTCAAGAGTTACTGCCTAAATAGAAAGTTCACTGACTTCCTTCTAGAGGAATTTTCCCACCTCCTCCCATAGACTGTGCACAGATTTCACTGATGAGAGTGAAAATATCCCTTTATTCCAAATAACCAAGCCATTAAAACAAGGTAGCAGTAGGAAAGTTGAGAGCACAGTTGGCATGTCTGAACATTATTCTCCTAAGTACTGCTCTAGAAGCCTAGGTTCTCAGACCATTTTCTCCCCTATATTTGGCTGCACAGATCATTATAGAGCACATTAGCCTAATTCCCAAACAAAAGTAATCTCAATATTTATTCCTATAGAAACCACATCAAAATAGCATGCATGTTCTAGCTGTAAGCTTTAGGTGGATCAGATCTTTTATTTAAGAACAGAAGATCTGACCCTGTCAAAATGGATAATTCAGGATGCCATTTATATTACAAAAGAGTTAGTAAGTTAAGATCATGATATTTTCCTCAATGTTAACTAAGAGTCGATTTACATCTATTACGTAAAGAGAGGTTCATCAAACCAGTCCACTCTTAGTAGCATTCCCCAGAATACTGTGCCCACACTGTGTGGTGACATGCGGAGGTTCATACACGTTCTTTGGGAACAAGGTTCTCTGATGAAGTAAGTTTGGGGAATCAAATCTAGTGTGAAGTATTCTCTAAACAAATTTGCTCACACAACCAAGGTTCCCCAAAGTTATCTGACTACAGAAACTTCTTTTCAAGTAATTCCAAATTAACAACTCACAGACTTAGTATTCTTGGTTTGGTGAGGAAGATCAGCCCTGAGCTAACATCTGTTGCCAATCCTCCTTTTTTGCTGAGGAAGATTGGCCCTGGCCTAACATCCGTGCCCTTCTTCCTCTACTGTTTATGTGGGACACCTGCCACAGCATGGCTTGACAAGCAGTGCATAGGTCCGTGCCCAGGATCCGAACCTGTGAACCCCAGGCCACCACAGCTGAGCATGCAAACTTAACCACGAGGCCACCAGGCCGGCGCCAGAAATGTTGCTTTTAAAAAAAGATCATAAAATAGTGGCCCATGGGCCAGTTCTTACCCATGGGCATATTCTAACTAGTAATGTATAGAGTTTTAAATAAAACTTAAGTCAGTACTGGAGATTTAGAGGTTTCACATAAACAACTAGATTTACTAATACCCCACTCCCGCCTGGTAATAACTAGCTAAAGCTTAGCAGCGGATTGACACTTAGGGTACATACACATTCTCCAGTTTGATGCTCTACTTTCCAGTCTCTTACCCACAGTCTGCTTTACACATGGGCATCACCTGCCTGCTTCTCCTAGGCATGTATTTGCCTTTGAGACTCTGTGCAGAGGAAAGAACATGGAGAAAGAACCAGAAGCCTATTCCCCTGAGTTGATCGACTATAGGTACAGTGAGAAAGCCCACCTCCTGTAAACCTCAGAACTTTTGATGTCACACGTTCTCTCCTTCAGCACTCAAGATCTGCACCTAGGCTTTGTATTCCTACCAGATAATTCAACTACAATGTTCTGCAAATGTGTTTTCTACACTAAATTCTCAATAGGTCATTGTCCTATTATTAACAACCACAACAACTGATTGAGCACTTTACTAAGTTCAAGGCACTAGGCTCAGTACACGAGTACTCCATCATTTAAACCCAGAGCAATTCTGTGGCATATGTCCTTTTATTATCCCCCCATTTACTGATGAGAAAACAAGGTCAGACTTGCCAAGCTCACACAGCAAGTATGTGGCAGAGCAGGCCCACTGTGTCCAGAGCCGACGGTCTTAAAGCATTACGCTCCACTGAGCCTTATTAAAAAACTAGACTGAGGAAGAATAGACCTGACAAAGAAGTTTGGCAGAAGGCAACATCTTATCTTATGATATACCAAAGAAGAAAGGCCTACAGCCATCTGCTGTTGCGGGGTCAGGACTCACCCACAGAGCAGATGAATCTGAGACCCACACATACCCTGAATTCCCCATGAAGCAAGCAAGGAGGCAAAGGCCTTCAAGTGCAAATATTTTTCAGTAGTAACCAAGTCAACAAACCCAACTTCTACCTTTACCTGAGCATGTTAGGTATAACATGAAACATTTCACTGACATTGCGGGATATGTAACCTCATTTTACACAAAACAAAACCAGAGCTCTGTCTAGGTTGAAGGACCTGTCTGAGACCTTATACAACAGGGTGAATGTGGAGATCAAATTCATGTCTCTGGATTGCAGAACTAGATTCATTGTAAGTGACTCTGGCACGGAAAGGGATAGAACAGTGCTGTCCAGTAGACCTTTCTACAACGATAGGAATGTTCCATATCTGTACTGTCCAATACATATCCAAATGTGAATGTGTGACCGAGGAACTGAATTTTTAAGTATACTTATTTTAAAATAATTTTTGTTTAAATTTAAATAGTCAACTATCTACCTAGAGATAGCATCCAATCCCACAGGTTATGGGCTCAGTCCTACATGACTGCCTCCACTTCAGATGCCAACTGCAAATCCAGGTTGTCCCCTGGGCTTCTGACCGACCGGCTGGACATGTGAGGTTCCCATAACCCCAACCCCTATGACATTTAACTTTAAATAGTGACTAGTTGTTACTCATCATATTGTGATTTATAATAAGAAATATATATTTTGGTCTCAGCCCATAGTTCCTGGCACATTCTCCTAAAACCCTTAGAATTTCCTAAGTGATAAGAGCAACAAAGGTGAAAGGAGTGTCTCTTGTTATTCATCACAAGCCCCTTTCAACCACCTGAGTGTGTGCTATTGAGGTGACTTTTGGAAACCCTCTAAGGATGGGGTTCTGGTTACCAGAGGAACCAACCCTGTGATTAGAGGGTTGGAACTTTCAACCCCACCTCTCACCCGGTTCAGGGAAGGGAGAGGGGATGGAGGCTGAATTAATCACCACTGACCAATGATTTAATCAGTTGTGACGATGTAATGCAGCCTCCATAAAAACCGAAAGGAAGGGATTCGGAGAGCTTCCGGGTTGGTGAATGCATGGAGGTGCCAGGACAGTGACGTACCTGGAGACGGTGTGGAAGCTCCATGCCCCTTCCCCCTATACTTCGCCCTATGCATTTCTTCCATCTGGCTGTTTCTGAGTTGTACCCTTTTATAATAAACCCGTGATCTAGGAAGTACACTGTTTTCCTGAGTTCTGTAAGCCATTCTAGCAAATGACTGAACCTGAGGACGGGGTTCAATGGAACCTCCAACTTATAACTGGTTGGTCAGAAGCCCGGGATTTGGAATTGGCATCTGAAGCGGGGGCAGTCTTATAGGACTGAGGCCTTAGCCTGTGAGATCTGACATTCTCTCCAGGTTAATTAATTAAATTATTAATTAAATCATAGAACACCTAGCTAGTGCCTAAGAACTGCATGGTATGGGAACAATCTCCACAGATCTGGTGACCAGAAGAAGTGAGAGTTGAGTGCAGAGTAGAGGAGAAAAATAGAATTTTCCCTTTTACTACTGGACGGCACAGGGCTAAAAGTTCCACAAACCTTTTCAACCACACTTACTGTCTGTGTACCATGCAATGTGTTTTCTACGGAGGCTTGATAACTCCCATACGGAACAAGCAAATGATCAGAAGGAGCCAAAGAAAGGCTCTAGTCATGGTTTGAACACTAACGTTGATATTAAGCTAACGAGCCATATCTTAAAAAGCAACAGAGTGCCTTGAACACAGTAAGTGTTCAATAAATGTTTTTTTCAGTAAATAAATGGAGGCTTTGGTTTCCTAGTGCACAAGAACTCTATAACCACAACAGACCTAACTACAGTGACAAAGTTCTAATGAATATTAAAAAGCAGTGACATGTTCAGAACTAATAAAAGTAAAATGCAGCAGACCTACTTATGTGGGTATTTGTCCAGGGCCACTTAGCGAGGGACTTAAGTCACTTGGCCTCTCCGCTTTCAATTTTCCTTCTGTAGAATGAGGGGGTGGGCCCATTGATTCCCAGTCATTTTCAGCTGTCAGGCATGTCATGAGTACTCAGTAAACCTTTTCTATTTAATAACTGTAGCTGAGTACAGCTTAAAATGATAAAATCAGATCTAGAACCTTATTTTATTCTTTTCACGGAAACCCTCTGCCACCTTGCAACTATTAATACAGAAAAGCACATTAGGTCTCTTCTTAGCCAGAGATGCCCCCCTGCCACCTACCACACATACAATGAATTGTAAGCCCTACGTTTGCAGAGCCTGGTTTGTGTATAAAAATGGACCCAGCACTGTTCTCAGATCTTCAATTTCCTTATTCATTCACTTCAGCTTGAAATAAAAGCCTCCTCCATTTAAGCCTATAAATGACACCCTGTTTTTAGCTGACACATACAACATGTATTTCCCAATATATTAAACAACATCTGACTGGGGAGCGGGCAGGGAAAGCAGCATAATCGCCGTCAAAATAACCACAGCAGCCTAAGCCTGGATTCACTTAGCAAGAGCTTCCGCGTGAGGACCGAGTTGTGAAGATCCTAGTTCTGTACTTGGGGTTACTGTTTTGCTCTTCTACATGCCTACAAAACTGAGCAGCCCAGCTCAGTCTTGGATGGCACGCAATCAAGGAAAATAATGGGCCAGAGCAAACAGCTTCAAAGACTCGGCACCACTTAGGTTAATAATATATAATTGCTACAATTTCTCTTAGCACAGTACTTTTAATTAAATGCGCTGAAGTCTCTACCTACCAACTTATTTTCAACCACAGGCAGCCATTTTGCACCCTGCAATGAGGCACCTAGACCGTGCCTTTTTCCAAAAAGTATGCGTCTCCTCAATAATGTTTCCTGTAACACGGGCTTAGAGCAAAGACTGATCTCCTCCTCAGCCCGCCTGCAGAGACGGGATTCAAAGCCACAGGAAGCTTAGCTGTAAAGAGCCACACAAGGCGCTGATCGTGGTTGTGAGGTGCTACAGGATAAACTTTCCGTCCTCTATCCCCACGCAGTGAGAAAAACGAACGGCCACAAGAGGCAAAAGAACGTGGAAAAGAAAAAGTCTGTGGAAACAGCACTTTTATTCTGATTATTAAAACATTCAAAAACAACATGCAAAACAGAATCAAAAGCATCCCATTTCTAGCACTAAGAAGAGAAGTGAGAGGGCAACATTTTGATTCAATAACATCATGACTTCAAGGCACTTGTCTAGAACGTGTTTCAAGGATTTTCATAATGAAATTGGTAACAACGATTCAGTTACATATTTCATGAATCCATTATTTTTAGTGGCTGTTTCACTCGCCCTGTTTGAAATTAAACCATAGTATTTAGAAATACGGCAGTAACCACCAGGCAAACTAAAAACAGGACATTAAAAAATGGTTGACCCTGTATTTCAAGACTGGAGTGGGGGAGGGGATGGTTGCTTTTCATTATTTCATATTCTATTTTATTTTTCATTACGTGCATATATCACTTTGCTTTAAAAAAAGCTATTAAGTTACAAGACCGAATTTGAGAAAAGAGTCTCTACAGCAGAATTTCTGGAATGATTTTTTTTTCCTACAATCTTTACAGCTATATCATACTTTTTTCTAGGGGAGGGGCACATATTTACCTCCTTTGTCAATGTTTTCCCCTGAATATACTAATATGCTTCAAATGTTAACAACCCATCAACAGCTTCAAAGAATTCAACACAACATTCCCTCCACGTGAGGTTTCCTAGGTGCTAGGAAGCCAGTGGTCATCAGAATGTGAGTAATCCCACCCGGCTGTAAGCCAACAGGCACTGAGTAAGAGAAACATGGGCCAGACACAGAAGGGGTTCAGAGGAGGGAATGATCGGCTTTGATGGGGGTCAAAAGTAACCTCCAGAGAAATGGGTGAACTGAAGAGCATGTGGTGCGGTGATGATGGGGAAGGACAGTGGGGGATCAAATGATTGGGTAGGTCCATATTTTACAGATGGGAGTGCTGGAGCAAGCGAGAACACTGGAAGGACAGGAGGTAACAGCAAGAGAGCAAGTATTTGTCAACAGGAGTTTCCTCTGATAATGACTCCAGTGTGGAGGTGAAGGCCCCTGGACCTTGGGCAGTGAGGACATCTACAACAGAGGTGTCCAAGGCCTCGTGAGTGTGGAATGACCCAGAACCAAATGCATGCCAGTCACAAGGATTGAGAGAGGGTGGGGTCTAGCAGGTGGCCTGACCCAGGGGACAAGGGAGGGCTTCCGTACAAGGAATGAAAAGTGTCTGGAATCAGCAATGTGGAGCTAAGGCGGGCCTTGACCACTTCCCAGTCTGGGGGAGTGCAGAGGATGCTCTAGAAAAGACCACAGAGGATGTGCTATCCTTGGGGATGAAACGAGGAGGTGGAAACAAAGTTTTGTAGGAAGAGCCTGTGAAGAGGGTCGAAAGGCTGGGGCATTTACTTACAAAGGAACCAGTTTCCCACAGGGCCCGGGAGAAGAGGACAGGAAAGGCAGAGAGCAGGGAGGACGGCGTCCTGCCTTCTGGCTGAGGATGAAACGGAGCCACCGCGTGGGCCTGCTGTGACCCAGGTGAAGAGCTTCCGTCCTGCAGGGACGGGGCTGGGGCAGGCCTGTCCTGCAGGAGCTGGGGTGGTGTTCCCGAGGCCTCATCCCAGAAGCAGCTGGGGCTTGTGGACGCGGGAAGCGAGTGAGCAGTGGCGGGGGCAGAGGCCACACCTCGAGCTTAACCGTACACAGTTCTCACCACATTCCTCTCAATAGTTCCAATTTCAGAGGTTAGCCACTTTTCTAGCTTCCCACAATCAAAAACCACAACCTTTCGCATTAACATGGATTCTTTTTTTCTAGTGTGCAACCAAAACTCAAACTTCTGCTAGCAGCCACTGCAGCTGGTGGCAGGAAGGAGGGAAAAATGCACACCCCTCAGAAACATCCACTCACCTGCGTCCTCCTGACAGCTTCCTCTCCCCTCTGGCCTCTCTTTGTCAACATTTGTTCCTAAAGAAGAAGGGGGGCTCTTAAAGACAAACCACTCTACTGCCTTCTTGTCAAACCAGCACTGGCTTCGTGGGGTCGGGCAGGAGAGGGGTGAGCTACATGAACACTGTCATTCGCCCCCTTCTCCAGGGCGGGCGTCAGAGCCTGGAGTGCTCCAGAAGGACCTGAGAAGTCAAGAGATGTAATAAATGTGAACCTGCAGCCCTTTGGAAAAGAGATGGAAGGGAGGGAAGCCATAGGCCAGTTAGGAAGAAACACCATGTCGTGGAAAACCAGATAAAGCAAATGAATGATTCGCTCATGGTAAGTACACAATAACCATCAGACATTCTTGTAGTTTTTATGCCAGCCACCTGTACCTAAGAAGTCTACAGTCGACTTCTATTCGTTCATTCAACAAATACGTATTCCGTGCCTATTATGTGCCAGGCACAAGTCAGATGTCTGGACAGCGACACAACTATTTGGCATGACACTGACATGACACACCAGGTTTCCGGTTCTTTGGAGGCAAAGGTCAGTCTGTTAGCCATGCTCTTCCCGCCCACCCACTCACTCCCAAATAACAAAGATCTTTTTAAGATAAAGCTCTCTGAGGCCCTTGCTATTTTCTTTATAGCATACAATCTATCACACTACACTCCACTGTTCCCACAGAGCAAATCTCTCCAAGTTGTAAGGCATTACATTTTTCAACAGTAGCAGCAGCTGCTGCTCTGTCTCATTACTTGACTGGGCAGTTCACTCAAGACATGCGGCTTTACCACCTACTTGAGTGGAGGGCTGGGAAGGGACAGGAGCCCAGGTCAGAACTGCCACCACCTCCTCCTCTCTCCACTTTGCAGGTCGGAATTCTGGAAGGAGTTTAGAACTCTCCCGAAGGAACCGTCTGCTGAGTCAGCAGGGCATTATGTATGAGTCTTCAGGGATGGCAAATGTGGCTCTGTCCCTCACTCCTTCGTTCCTTCCACAAACATGCATGGAGCACTGAGCACCCACTCTGCACCTGGCCCTGCCCCAGGCACTGGGGTTGCAGGGGTGAGGAGGTTACAGGAGGGATGTTTTTCCCATGCACATAGAGAGTGAAGGGCTTTTGAGGCAGAAGGAACAGCACAGGCAGAGGATGGGGGGAGGATTAGCGGTGGCTCAGCTGGCCATGAAGACCCCAGGGGGCTCTGTGGCAGCTTGGGGTATGAAGGAGGGGCTGTGTCCTGCACAGGCTGTACTTCTGGCCAGAATGTGAGATGCTGCACTGTTTTGTAGCAGAATTACCTTACAACATGGGACCATCTTGGCCTCCCTGGATATCAATGGAAAATAATAACGTGTGCCCGGATAGGTGGTGTGTTGCTAATTTTCTTAGTTTTAGGCAGAATTTTTCAGTCAGTGAAAAAAAAGCCTTTCTTTACAGAGAGACAAGAAACATGCCATTAAGAGCTCAGCACTAGTTCCAGTAAAATGTAAAGCTCCTGTCCAGTTTTACCCTGTGGTGGAAGATGAAAGCCCAGAAGTCCCTGATGCCGTGGACATGGACAAACCAACTTGGAAAAGAAAAACCTCCATGTTCACAACAAGATGAGCCAATGTCTGATACTGCGGGAAAGGGCCAGTCTCTATAAACAGAAACTAAATCCATAAAGACACAAGTAGAAAGAGCTACAATAAACTCAACACTATTAAGGGCAACAGAAAACCTCACAATCTCCACACAGAGCCCTAGAGTCTGTGGAAAGTCAGATCAAGACTGGAGGGATGTGTGTGAAACACTAAAGACACAGCAGTCGCCTTGGAGAAGAGAAGACAGGTGATAACCTGGAATCGGGAGGCGGAGACCATGCTAACAACCAGGTAAGAGGAGCCAGGAGGAAACTGATGGACGCTGCAGAGGTAAGTGTGAATTTCAACACCCAGAACGAAGAGAGAAATCAATTTGACACCAACAATTCTAAAGGAGAGGACGCAAAGCAGACCTGACAGATCATCTTAAAAGTCTTCGGATTGTGTGAGCCTCAGTGGAAAGAGCAGTTTGAAATCTTCGGGAGAGGGGAAATGAAATGACCGAACTTTGCCAAGAAGAAATAGAGCTTCTAGACTATTACCTCATAGACAGACCATGGCTTGGAGCAAGAGGAGGAGAGCTCTGGAGCAGATGACAGGATGAGCCATGAGGAAACCTGAAAAAGCCACTTCAAGACCTTGAAGAAAGGCTGGGAAGAATCATTTCTTCTTCTCAAAGCAGACCCTGTTCCTTGAACTAAAAGCTCATGAGGGGCCAGCCCGGTGGCCTAGTGGTTAAGTTTGGCACGTTCTGCTTTGGGGGCCTGGGTTCAGATCCCGGGTGCAGACCTACACCGCTCATCAAGCAATGCTGTGGTCATGACCCACATACAAAATAGAGGGAGACTGGCACAGACGTTAGCTCAGGGCCAATCCTCCTCAGCAAAAAAAAAACACCCCAAAAAGCTCATATGATCCCTGGGTGAAGGCATGAGAGGCTGAATGAAACCTTCTTGTCGCAGGACAGGAGGCTGCGGGCCTGAAACACCGCAACAGCGATTAAACTCGAGCTTCTGAAGTGGATTCTCAGGCTTCTGATGAGCCAGGGGGCACACCTGCTTCCGTCCCTGAGCACTGGCTACTACTTCTTTTGAGACAGGAGGGTCTCACACCCTTCCCCTCAGATTCCCTCCTTGGCTGCCAAGCCTTTTTCTTCCTCCGCCATTGCCAAATCCAACGTTTCCAATGGGTCCAAATGGGGCTTTTATGGCAAGAGGATTTCCTCTTCCTCTCCCTCCTCCAGAAAGCACAGATACCCCCCATCCGCAACACCCCACCAGCTGGCTGTCCATCAAGGGGCTCTTGTCCTTATCCTCCCTCTGGGGCTGGGTTTGTCCCTGGATACCCCCATGCAGAAAACAGAAGGGAACGACATTCTGGGGAACACTGACCCTACACACGACCCCACTGGTCAAAATCCTGACACACAGGGACTTTAGTCATTCTGTATCTTGCTTCTCCTTGTGAAGTATTTTTGAATTATTCATATTTGGTAAAAAACAAAACAAAACAAAAAAAACCCAGGGGCCGCCCCAGTGGCGTAGTGGTTAGGTTCACGCACTCTGCTTCGGCGGCCTGGGGTTCACAGGTTCGGATCCCGGGCACAGACCTATCCACTGCTTATCAAGCCATGCTGTAGCAGGCATCCCACATATAAAGTAGAGGAAGGTGGGCACGGATGTCAGCCCAGGGCCAGTCTTCCTCAGCCAAAAGAGGAGAATTGGCAATAGGTGTTAGCTCAGGGCTAATCTTCCTCACACACACACAAAAAAACAAACCAAAAAACTCTTTTACATAAGTGTTTTTACTTTTGCTCAAATTGTAACTTGATATAAATTTTAGACAGTTTTTAGTGAAAAGAGATAGTTTAAATTATTCTATCACATATCCTAGAAAATTTAAGGAGCAAATTTGAATCTGATAAGCCAGACCACTATTCCCCCAGCATTATAGTCTCCACAAGCAGTTCAGCTACCAGGGACATTTGAAGTAGCAAAATGCTTTTCTTCCTGCCAATGGCTCTACATAGCACAGCAGCAGGAAAAAGATGAAGTTCCCCTTTGGCCTCGGTAAACTTTAGTTGACTAAAAAATCTTAGAGAATAATGTGGGGATCAAAAATAACAATGATAGACAACTACTACTATTTTTACTATTTTGCAAAGTCTCAGTGACTAATGCTCTCCATACTTTTTACTGTATGCATTCAAAAGGATTTCCCTTTACAGGAAATATCAAAATAGAGGTATATCTTGTTGACCGATGAGCAAGTCCGGGGTAGGGCTGTCAGCGTGAAGACATATTCTTGTACTAGAGGCATTTTCACATGTTCAAGAATTTTGTACATGCAAAATGTCACATACTTTTAGTCAGAATTTTTTTTTTAACTTTTAATTGAGGAAGACATTTGGTGATAAGAACAAGAGCATTTGCAATGAGATATGTGTCAGAGTCTACTATATGGAACACTTCAAATAAATATATGGTTTCCTTCTAACTTTGGGTTAAAAGACTTACCTTGGTAAATTACCTTTGCTACAATAAAAATGTATTCTGTTTCAAGGAAAGCTTTGGAAATAGCCTGAGATGGCCAAAGGGCAGGCCCATCTGTAACCAAGAAACAGTCTTAAAATTTAATAAACTGATGGGGTTCAATCACACCACCATTTGCTGAGTCTTTCATTCTGCTTTGAAAACTTCATGAAAATGAAGACATTCAAGGTTAAATGAGAAAGGTCCCTGTTGGCCTGACCCTAAATGGGAATAGTAATGGCCTTGGCAGGTGGGCACACATGCCCTGCTATGCAGATGTTGGTTTGGCAGGCTGTCACCCTGACTGTGAAGGGAAACTCTGCAATCACAGGATGAACAAGATCTGCACTCTCCCTGGGTTGTAACTAGATATCTCTACACACACCTCAGGAACCAGCAATGATCTCTGGGGATCCCCTTAACGGATCACAGAAGTTTCTGCTGCTGACTTCCCACTGGCCTTGGAAAGTTCCTTTATGAAGTGTCATGGACTAAGAGTTTCAAGAGAATTGTTCTTGATCCTGTATAGCTATCTAATTAACAATTGGGTGTCTAAACATAAAACCAAGAGACGCTGTTTGTTCTTAGCCATCTAGGAAGTTAGTTAATATACAAACCAGGTTACTTGATTTTAATAAACATTTTGTAAATCAATTCAATAAATTTGCTAGCTATAGCAAGCAAAAAGACTCACTTAGATTCAATATGATTTTTTTTTTTTTTTTGGTGAGGAAGATTGGCCCTGAGCTCACATCTGTGCTCATCTTCCTCTATTTTGTACGTGGGACGCCACCTCAGCATGTCTTGATGAGTGGTGTGTAGGTCCCAGGCCACCAAAGCAGAGTGCGTGAACTTAACCACTACACCACCAGGCTGGCCCCTCAATGTGATTTTTTAATGTCTATCATTTTGAGCAATCAGAGTGAATAACAGATGTCTGGTCTGTCAAAATTTTAAATTATGAAAATCTTATAGTAACATTATAAACACTGGAAAGTAGAGGGAAAAAAGAGCCATCCTTAATCACAACACTGTAATATAGCTATTACTTATCTATTCATCTCTAAATGCATAATTTACTTAATTTATATTCATGCTATATATACAACTCTATATTCAAATTTTCATTTATTTTCTACATTGCTGGTTTTCATATTTTCTAATATTATAGTCCATTGAATTAGTAGAACTTTAATATGATCTGCTTATTATTTTTGCTAGGGTTTTAGTAATTTATGTTAATAAACTGTAAATCACCTCTTAATGTTAAATGTTTAAAAGTCCCTTTTATTTCAGAAGGATTCCAGAAGAATTAACATATATAAAATAGTTAAGAAGGGCAGAAATACGTTAAATCAGCACTCTATACATGTAAGTAGTTTTCAGATACAACTGCTATGGGTGTGCTGAAGGCTGTCATTTCTTTTCTTTTTTTTCTTTTTGAGGAAGATTGGCCCTGTGCTAACATCTGTTGCCCATCTTCCTTTTTTCCCCCCAAAGCCTCAGTATATAGTTGTGTATCAGTTGTAGAGTTGCTGTCATTTCTTTCCAAAACTGTTACTACACCAACAAATAATCTACACACATTAAGAGGTAACAATGACTGCTAAAGAGATATTGGCACCGCTAAGCACTTTACATGCACTATCACATTTAACCTTCACAATAATCTCTGCCTCCCTACTATTATTATCCCATTTTACAGAAAAGGAAAGTGAGACTCAAAGAGGTTAAGTAACTTGAACGAGGTCATACACCTGGGATGGGAATCCAAACACCCTGATTCAAAGCCAGCATCTACTCAATATGTTATTAACGTTACTGGTCCCCAAACAAAACAACCACCAAAAACCTAATCCATTATTATTGGCTATCAATTTATTTTTGGTAAGTTCTTTTTTCTTGAAAATGATTATTACCATGCAAATGAAATTCTGATACCCTTTCCTATCCCCATCATCCAGGGATATTATTCTGTATACGTATCATAAAATATCCATAAATGGTTTACTGTAAGGCATCAATGGTCCATAATACCCCATGCAAGCACTCTGACACACTCCAGCCCAGTCATACGTTCACACACCATTGTGTCTGCTCCAGAAAATTACTATCTATAATCTCAAGAGCTCAATGCCATCAAATTTCAACTATAGAAATGTGTGGCCCTGACAGTTTCCAGAAAGTCAATGTGACAGTTTTGAGGGTAGTAGCACCACTGTTGGCTGCTTTCCTACCATGCTATTACATAATCAGCACCAAAAAATGAGGATGAGAAAAATACTCAACTTCCCAAAATACACAGTACATGTTCTTTTGGGTTATGGATATTGAAAAAGTGTTGACAGCAATGAGTTGTTCTGGAGTGACCCCCTTCTCCTCCCTCGCCCCTCCCAATCTGTTTATATTTTTGAGAGGGATCCCAGCAAACTGAAGAGCATGCAGATAAAGGATGTCAGGCTGGTGAGAGGCCAGGACAGCATCATCCACTCATTCATTCACACATTAATACATTCTCCAGGTGCACCTAGGGTGTGCCAGGAGCCACGGTGTCAAAAAGAGAATAAAAAAGTCCCTATTCTTGTAAACCCCACAGTGTTGTGGAGAGTCAGAAAAAATAATGGCAATATAATATAATATGTGGTTTAATAGAAGTAATGGGAGGTGCTGTCAGATCACAGAGGATGGAGGGGAAACTGAGGACCTGAGATTCTATACCCACATTCTAGGAGGGCTGGGTTCTCTGGGTCAGTGCTGGAGCCACTGGGACCCCCCTGAGGATGGGGATGCTCCCACCAGAGTTATCTTGGTCTGGAGCAAACCATCAAGGACTACGCCTTTATGAGAATCTCCAGCTAACTTAAGCCAAACCATCTTAATTGGTGGTGGAGGGGGATTGGGTTGAACATGGATTTGGGTAGGTAAATACATAACTTTCATTTGCAGTTGGTGACTACTTTTTAAGAAGAAGGGACAATGCACTATCTACTTAGTGACTAACTATTCAAGAATGACTGATACGGCCACGTTAAAAGAATTCCCATGATCCAGCTCCCCCTACACCAATGCTCCCGAAAGTGTGGCCTGTGGACCCGTAGCAGTTGGCCAATCCTTTACTGCCAGTCCCCAAAGAAATAAGCAGGGAAATGAGAGTAAGCATCTAGAAACTTTATGTGTTTGCTGGATCTCGTAAAGAAAAAAAAAATTGGGGCTTCGTATGTGTTTTATTTGTCTTTGTTTATTTCACTTTTGTAATAAACTCATTTTATTAAATTTTATCAAAGCATGGTCCAAGACAGATCAGAAAAGGAACAGTCTTTCAGCACAGATAGTTTGAGAGGTACAGCTCCAAATAATTTTGAGCTTCCAAAAAATACACAGAACTGTATTTTCCCCTTAAAAAAGAACAAAGACTGTAAAACTAAAGTTTTTTAAAAAGCTTGTAGCCTTCAGGACAAGATTCTCACCCAAGTTTTTAGGAACTACCGTTTACTGAGTTCACCTTTTCCAGGCAGCAAGCACCGTACTTTACATGCATGGGCTATTTCAGTCCTCAGAGTAACCAATAAGGTAAGAATTATCACTGTTTTACTGACGAGAAACTGAGCCCTAAGAGAGCCAGGTCACAGGCCAGTGACCTGCGGCTAGGAGGGGGCAGAGCTGCGAGGTGAACCTATTAGATTGCAAAGCCAGAACTCGATACTGTGTAATACAGCTCAAAATCTACTCAACTGCAAATAAAAAGGTGTAATGTCTAACCTCTCAGGCAATCAAAGCATCCATCACCCACTCCACTGCCAGAGATGTGAGAGAATTAGAAAAGTCCACGGTCAAAAGTCGACAGTTTATCCTTTTAGGATAAAAAATATACATATTTATAAAACCAAAAAGAATGGAAAATTATAATGCTGGTTCAGATTTGGATAAACTAAATAATGAACTACTGCATCTTTGAAGGCAAGAATTTATCTCTGATTTTAAAAAGGAAACACCCATACACTCTCAATTATCTGCACCAGGGGTTGCAAACTACAGTCCACGGGCCAGATCCAGCTCACTGCTGGTTTTTATAAATACAGCTTTACTGGAATACTGCCATGCCCATTGATTTACCCATTGTCTATGGCTGGACTTGGCAGCAATGTTAGAGTAGTTGTGACAGAGACCATATGACCTTCAAAGCCTAAAATGTTTCCTTCCTGGCTTTTTACAGAAAAATTTTGTCAACCCCTGCTCTATATCAATAATGCAGGCAACAGCACAGATTATGAATCAATAAAGTAAGCCCTCATCTCATTTTAGGCATTGGGATCGAGGGTCTGATTTATCAAAACTTCTCTAACGTTGTCATTAGACAAAGAGAGGACTTGCATTCTGGATTTATTTTTTCCTTTGCCAAGTTTTTAAAGGGCAGCGTACCGACTAGTTAATTCTTCCAAATGAGGATGGCAGAAAGCCGAAGGGTTTTCAATAACCCACAGCATAGAGGGGCTCAGTCATCGACTGTGTAACAGCAGTATCAGAGCCATCGCTGATGGCAGGCATACATTCTTAGCTCTGCCCATATAGTTGTGAGGATCTCAGGTAACCCTCCCAGCAACCCCAGCGAGATTCAGTAACCTGGTTAGCGTGACGGTGACTAAGCTAAGTGCATGCTGGACCTAGAATTCGATCTCAGCTCTGACTCCGGAGCTCAGCTCCTAATCACCTCTCTCTAGTGTCGGCAAAGGACAGCGGTCGGCAAAGGACAGCAAGTCAATCTAAATTAACCTCCAAGTGTAAAGTAACCTGATACGCCCAAATTTTATAAAAAGAGACCTTTTAATATTTTAGACAATCAAAATGAAGCAACCAGATAGCTGTAACATTACTATAACCTTTGAAAACAAATGTTTCACCCACCCACAATTTTATTTACTTAAGTGAGTCCATGTTTCTGTTTTAACAAAAGACAGAAAAAAAATATGACTGAGAAACATCTTAATTACAGGCTTTTTTTGTTCTAATATGAACTGTGTTTTCCCATTAGACTATACTTTCCAGAAGAACAACGCACATTTAAATCCTTCTGAAGGGAAAAATACCCTTTAGTGGGTTTATGTTTGCAAAGAAGTAGGAAAGCATTGGCAGAGACTCAAGTTTTCCCAAGATACATACACACACCAAATAAGTACAGATTACCAAACTAGAGAGGCATGCCCATCCATTATTTTCATTTTCAATATTACCACTACTTTAGGAGGAGCGGTTCAATTCCAAGGCCTTGTGCATAAAAAAAGGGTTCATTAATAATTTCCAAGCAGATAAGGATGCAGTCAACCAAAATGATATAAACTATAGTGAGAAAATATTTAAAGCAAATTGTTCTTGATCCTAAAAAGTTAGAATACTCTAGTTAGCTATCTATTTCTGCATAAAAAATAAATTAACTGAATCACATGTTTGTCTTCAAAGTCCATTTTGACACATATTCTGTTTGTCACAGAATTTTAGTCAGAAATACTGTCCCACATGATACAGACCACTGCTAAATGATAGACACATCTTGAATTTTGTAGTATTTAAACATAATTCTTCTCCATCAAAGGGTTGTATGCTTTTTGGAATTTGAGTTCCATAAACACTATAATTTCACTGTTAAACATATTTACAGGGTCATAAATATTCAAATTATGTAATAAAGACAGTACAAGCGGCTGATAAAATGTGATTACCGTTCATTTACAGGAGCTTAGCAGGCTTTGCCAAATGCTGCTTCCCATAACAGGCTGTGAGGTTCTGATTGCATTAAGCCTCCTGATTATTCTGTTCTATCCTATGGTATTTCAGCACCATTTCCGAGATTCCAAAAATCATCATCAAGTAGATTTTACAGTCTTCTCAAGTTCACAAGGTCGATGGTTCATGAGATTAAAACTTTCCCCAAGTACCTGTTTTCTGAGTTCCTATTTCCAAATTTCTTGTATTTCCAAAAACAATAGTTACTTTCCACTTCTTCAATCTTTCCAGTTTAACTCTATAAAACTGAGACCTCTCATAAAGGGTTCTTCAAACTTTTTATGTTGGTTTCATGTAAATAAAGGCACATTTTTTAAAAAGCACATTACTATCAATTTCCTCTGGTATACTTAAGATATATTCTGTCTCAGAGAGATACAATAAACACGATTATTATGTTTTAAACAATAAATACTGCTGTCAGCACATTACTTTCATTAGGTGAATTTTATTGTTTGGTTTCATAAACAGCAGCTGGTAATTCTTGCTGAGCTTCATTACTTCCTCACAGCAACCAGCAAGCCTTGGGAAGCGACTCTTTGCAATTAAGAAACTTTACATATTACAGAGACCTCTAAATTTGTAATCAACTACAGATGCAAATCCCGTCCTTCTATTGAATCATGGATCTGTGCATAACCAAATACACTCCTAAGGTTCCCCCAAAATACCCTCCAGGCTATTAAAAATGTGCCTATTCTTGCTTAAACTTGTAACCTTAAGACAAATCTAGAAGGATGTCTGAGGTAGCTTTGTTGTAATCATATTTGAGTTCTTCATGTCCTAAAATTTGAAAACCATAAATCTTGAAAAAAAATTGAAAGAAATCTCAGTGCCAATTTGTACATAAAATGTGCCAATAAACATACTTCTGGTTCAACAACATACCATTTGGCACAATGCAATTTCCTCATTTACATACATTTCAACACTCACAAGAACACAAAAATTCTCAGTTGGGAACAACTAACATTTTAACAGTTTTCTCACTGGTGACCTTCCTGCTAGGAAACCAAAATAAGAGAAAACATAAAAAATCTGATCTTTGAGGGTTCAAACAATTATTTATCGAAGACTTACTATATGCCACACGCTATGTGCTGGAGGCAGAATCTATACAACAGATAATGGACCACAGTCTAGGGAGGACAGATATTAAACAAGTGGTTACACAAATAATTCATTACAATTAGACTGAGCTTAAAAAATATTTTTCTTGGGGCCGGCGCAGTGGTGTAGTGGTTAAGTTCCCATGCTCCGCTTTGGTGGCCTGGGGTTCACAGGTTTGGATCCCGGGGGCAGACCTACACACCGCTCATCAAGCCATGCTGTAGTGGCATCCCACATACAAAACAGAGGAAGATTGGCACAGATGTTAGCTCAGTGACAATCTTCCTCAAGCAAACAAAGAGGAAGATTAGCAACAGATGTTAGCTCAGGGCCAGTCTTCCTCACCAAAATAAATAATTTCCTATTATAAACACAAACATCATAGCAAGCGTGAAAGCTCATATCTGAGAGCTCACTATGGGGCCAGGCATCATTCTAGTGATGTACATGTACTCATTTATTTCATCATCAATGTAATACATACTTGTTACAGAAAATTTGGAAAATATAGAAACACACAAAGAAGATTTTTAAGTTGCCCATCCCATTTACTCAGAAATAACAATTGTCATATTCTGATGTATATCATATTTTATTCACTATAGATTTTCTTTCTCCACTTAATGGTATGTCTTCAATAGTTTCTCCTGTCTTTAAATACTCTTCAGAGTCATAATTTTAGTGGTTCCATAATATTCCAACTCTTGTGCATGTCATAATTGATTGGATTATTTCCTGACTCCTGGATGTTTATGTGGCTTATAATTTTCACTTATTTTTTTAAGAAAACTATGATGAGCATTCTTATGCATAAATCCTCATCTCTGGTTATTTCCTTTGGATCGACTTCTAAAAGTGAGATTACAGGGTCCAATTACACTCCAGAAAAAGTATATCAATTCATGCTCCCTGGTGAGGAATTGTTTATCACGCCACACCCTTAACTGCACCAAATGTTATCCTAAAAAACAATACATTTTCCAACTGAATAGTTAAATCACATCTCATTGTGTGTGGCCAACCCGTGCAGCAAACGTTCTCAGCTATGGTGATATGTAACATATTTTTCTAAAGAAGACAATTTAATTACATTAACTAGCTTTAGTATTTAGAAAACCTCAAGTGAAAAACATTAGACATATTTTTCTGGAACTTAAGGAAAAGTCAGTAAAACTGGAGTTCCCTAATGTAAATACTTCCTGCCAGAGTCAGGACATTAGGATTTCTTCTCACGTTAAATTCATGTTGAGGCATCTAAATGCCAAAATTGTGGGGAAAAAGGAAAGACCTGTGATTGAGGATACAGAATATACTGACTTAGAGACAGTGACTAAAATGAAATAAAATGAAGAATGAAGCATTTACCAAGGGGAACTGACCATAACAAAAATTAGATATACAAGCAACTCCACCATGGAAAGAATATACAGAACGCATAATGCAGCATTCCCCAATGATTCATTACAACTTCTGGAAAAAAGTCAAAATCATAACCAGAGCTACACTCACCCACACTGTGTCTGGCCTTGAATTCTTCTCTGCTTAATATCCCTCAAGAGCCCAGGAAGCTGCTAGAAAATGGATACAACAGATAACAGACTCCCTGCACAGCTGAATTTACTGGGGAAAAAATTAAAAACAAGAGATAGGGAAAGACGTCATCTTTGCAGAAATGTGCTATGGGACTAAATTTGAAGAGGAGACACAAAAAGAGCTTAAAAAATAAAAACAAAAAGAAAAGAAACACAGAGCTGTTCATTGTTGGCCAAAAGTAGAGCGCAGAACTGGGATTCTGGACGTGAGAAATCGCAAATGTATCCTGGACTAAGCAAGTTCAGTTAGGGCCCATCACCACAGTGTTAGGGAACAAATGAAAATATGCATTTCTCAAAGGGAAAAAGTCTAGGGACGTCCAAAGAACAATTAACATTGATAACAAGGTATTTTCAACATTTCCACTGTCTCCATATGGAGAAGGGCACTCAGTATAATTCTGTACATTTGTGGGGAAAAAAGTCATTTCCTTTTTCTGAATTTATAGACTTGATCTGAAGTGTATGTTTCTGAATTAAAAGATACAGCAGTAAACTCCCAAGATGTATTAATAAATCTGCATTCACTAAATTTCAACAGACACAGCAGTAAGGAACATTTCATTCGCTCAGTGGAGAGCTATGAAATCTAAGTGCCAGGCACCGTGCTAGGCGCCAGTAACACAGCGAAAAATTCTCCCTGGATCCCGCGGTCAGAAAGCCCACAGTTTGATGGCTAAAAACTTACACTTAAAAGCTAGCAGTTGTCCAAGGGCTTTCACATCTATCAAGATTTAAAGCCCCTGAAAGTGGCAGATTTCTCAGAATGAAAATAGAAAATCATATTTTTCCCTCCAGACAGAACATGAGAAGAATGAAGGGATAAAAAAAGTTCAATGCAACTAACTGACCCTTTCTCTTCAAATACTTAATTCCAAAGACATACATATGCATTTATCACAGGATTCCATGAAGGAAAAACTCCAAATTAAAAAGAAAACCTAGCTTCATTCCTCCCCATTTGGAACCATATGGCTACAATGCAGTCAGGTGAACCTTGTGACATCATATAAAATTAAGTTTTTAAAAGAGTCAATGCAGGTTTAACTTTTTTTTCAAAATGGAAATAGTTTAAATTTCTTTCGGATAACACACCTTTTCATGACTTTTGAAATAATAAAATAGACTTATTTTTAAAAATCAAGATAACATTAATGATCATTATGAAATAACTAAAAAGACAAATGACAGGATTAAGTTCCAAAGTAACTTCTACTAGCTCCTCAAAAATTAATAATAGAACTACCATATGATCCAGTAATTCCACTTCTGGGTATATATCCAAAGGAAATGAAATCACTATCTGCACCCCCATGTTCACTGCAGCATTATTCACAATAGCCAAGATATGGAAACAACCTAAGTGTCCATCAATGGCTAGACGGATAAAGAAAATGTGATATATAAATACATATGCAAACATACATACATACAATGTAATATTATTCAGCCATAAAAAAGAAAATCCTGCCATTTGCAACAATGTGGATGGACCCTGAGGGCCTTATGCTAAGTGAAATGTCAGAGAGGGAAAGACAAATATTGTATCATCTCACTTACATGTGGAATCTAAAAAAAAACGTCAAACTCATAGAAACAGAATAGAATGGTGGTTGTCAGGGGCTGGGGGCTGGGGAAATGGAGAGAGACTTTTCACAGGGTACAAACTTCCATTTATAAGGTGAATAAATTCTGGGGATGTAATGTACAGAATAGGGACTATAGTTAACAATAGTGTATTATATACTTGAAAGTTGCCAAGAGAGTAGATCTTAAATGTTCTCACCACACACCAAAAAACTGTAACTAAGTGAGGTGGTGGATGTGTTAACTAACTAACTTATTGTCGTAATCATTTCACAATACACACGTATATCAAATTGTCAAGTTGTACACCTTAAATGTACACAATGTTATATGTCAATTTATCTCAATAAAGCTGGGGGAAAAAAAAGAAACAGAGTAAGCTCCACTAGCTGATGTAATTGAACTAAATCCCTAAGTTTAACAAAGATAAACATTATGCTGTCTATAGCTTTCTAAAAACTTATTTGAAACAAGATAGGAAAAGCAAGTAAATTCACATTTGTTGCACACCTAACTCTAAGCCAAGCTCTCATAACAGCTTTACAAGAGTTATCTCATTTAATCTTCCCAACAGTACTCTGAGATGGAGAGCGTTTGCCCTATTTTTGTGTGTGTGTGTGTGAGGAAGACCAGCCCTGAGCTAACATCCATTGCCAATCCTCCTCTGTCTGCTGAGGAAGACTGGCCCTGGGCTAACATCCGTGCCTGTCTTCCTCCTCTTTATAGGGGACGTCGCCACAGCATGGCTGACAAGCAGTGTGTCGGTGGGCGCCCAGGATCCGAACCCGTGAACCCTGGGCTGCCACAGGGCGACCTAAACCACTGTGCCACCAGGCTGGCCTCAGCATTTGCCCTATTTTATAAACAAGGAAACTGAGGTTCAGAAAGGCAACATAACTTGCCTAAGGTCTTGTTACTAGAAAGTAGTAGAACCAGAACTGAAACTTGGGTCAGATGGCTCCTGGTACTTCAGTGCCTCCTATACAGAATATGCAGATCGGATATGACAAATGTCTATGGGGAAAATAACTAGAATGCTCTTCCATGGGCCCATCCATAATCTCAACGGCCTCATTTCTTTAATCAGAACAACATACGCCTGCTTGCTCCACAGAGGAGCTGTGGGCATCAGGGGTGACTGCGCACGTATGTGTGCTTGGTAAACTGCAAAGCAGTGCGTATGGTGTCACTGGCTCTGCAACCATTTTAAGGGAAGGAAAAGGAGCAATGTGTAGAAGCTACATGTGGGGAAGCAAAACTGCCCCTTGTAAAAGGAAGAATTCTACCAATTACATCTGTCCCAACTTCCTCGTGAAGGATGTGGCTGCCTGCCTCCCGAGGGGTTCAAGCCAAAGCCCAGGGACCTCTTGTCTGAGATTCTGGATGGGTGGGAAGAAGCTGGATTAGAGGACCTCAATGTCCATTCCTCTAACATTCTCCAATGCCAAAAATGGCTTACAACAGAATCTTTCCCGCAGAAAGGGAATACCTTTCCCCCTTTAGCACCTTTATCCCAATTATTAGGGGTTATTCTGAAATGCAAAAGACAGATGGCTCGAAAAAAGAGAAAGAACTTAAAATGCTCACCTGCAGAAGTAAAAGTACATGTAGTCATCTTTTTTTTTAATTAAAAAAAAATTTTTTTTGTGAGGAAGACCGGCCCTGAGCTAACATCTGTAGCTAATCCTCCTCTTTTTGCTGAGGAAGACTGGCCCTGGACTAACATCGTGCCCATCTTCCTCTAC
Organism: Tapirus indicus; assembly: GCA_031878705.1. Classification (NCBI taxonomy): domain Eukaryota; kingdom Metazoa; phylum Chordata; class Mammalia; order Perissodactyla; family Tapiridae; genus Tapirus; species Tapirus indicus. Next base: position 148,802,149 of record CM062918.1, on the reverse strand, counting down.
TTTATATGGGACGCCGCCACGGCATGGCTGACAGGCAGTGAGTCGGCGAGCAGCGGGGATCCAAACTCACGACCCCCGGCTGCCAAGCGTGAACTAAACCGCTGTGCCACCTGGCGGCCCCCATGTAGTCATCTTTTGACCTCACCTGTCCAATCTTTCCTGCCCCAGTGGCTTCCTTACCTCTGGATGGTGAAACGTCTCTTGGATACATCTGGATCAGTAGTCTCCAAACTTTTTTGATGATACACCCCATAAAGAAAAAATCAGCATAATCTCAACGTGCTTCCATTTCTATATTTATAAATTAGGTACATGTACTACTGTGCTAATATATTTTGGATATTGTATACATAAAAAACACAAGGTTTAAAAGGAGACAAAAAATAAATGACATTTTCTTCCAGCCCATCACTGTGCATCCTGTTCTTCCCCTTGTAAACCTGATCATTCACTTCTTTCTCCCATGGGTCATCAACTCCTCTTGATTCCACTTCTATCTCCTTCATATGTCACAACGTTTCTACCTCCACGGTCAAGGCCAGAACTTCTTGTACGGTAGAGTACAAGAAGACTTTTAAACTGGCTTCCCTCCACTCAAGGTTTTCCTCCCTCACATCTGACCCTATCACCCTCAGTGGCTCTGCACAGTCCACAGAGAAAGTCTAAACTGCTTGATTGCCATATAAGAACATAAAATATCATGGTTGTCATCTTGCTAACTATGTCATCTCTGGCAAAAGAAACTTTCCTCAATTTTCTAATCTGGAAAATGGAATTAGCAGTGTCTACCTCATGTGTTTCTTGTGAGATTCAAACAAAATAATGCATGCGAAGTGCAGTTACACTGCCAGGCACATAACATATGTCCCAAAGCTATTAGTTATTATCAGCATTACCTTTCTATTCTTACCTTGTTACTCTGCTCAAAGCATTTAAGACATCAAGCTAATGATTCCTAAAAAGGAAAAACACAGTCATTGGAGGAGACTTTCCTTTACCTGGAACGCCCGTCCTCCCTGGAGAACTCCTACTCATCCATCAAGTCTGGCTCAAATGTCTTTCCCATGAGTCTGAATTGTGCTCTCCCAGACAGAACTAATTTCTTCCTGCACAATGTTCCAATAAATTTAAAACACCTCTAACATACTATATAGCCAATCTTCGTTTACTTTTCCATCTCTAAAGCTAGGACACGAGCCATAGAAAGACATGGGCTGTGTTTCATTAGTTATTAATTCAATGAACACTGCCTGAGCAACTACTATAAGACAGAGCAGGTGCCTTGGTAAAAAACATCCGCCCTTGGGGAGTCTACAGTTTGATAAAGGAGGTATTCAATAACTGTTTGTTGAATGAATGAATGAATGAATATTTAATTCCAACATGACTGTAAAAGAATTTAAACCAGTAACCCCAAATCAAATATTTCAATTATCTTAACAATATAATGGAGTCACATTATAAGCACATGTAATTTATTGGAATTTAACTACATGTTCATATTTACTTGGAAGGGACGGAGGGAGGGAGAGAAAAATCTTCTTTTCCCCAACATCCTTTCACTTTTGGCCACATGGAAGTGTGAGGCCATAGCCTATAAGCAAAGAGAATCATAAGTTAATTTCTGGCTTCTGAGCTTTCACAGCTGCAGCTCTTGGTAACGTGGTAACTTGGAGATTTTCAAGAGCAATTTTGTTTAATTTTCTCCTTATTGTGTGACTTAAGATCCTAACCCTCACATAAGTTATAATTCCCATGCAACTATTGCAATAGCAATTTCATGAATTGTCAGTGGACCCAGGATTAAAAAAAAATCAAATAAAAGCTCTCGTGAAACATAAAGTTTCCTATTCAAAGAAAAACTCCCTTCCTTACGCTAACTTGAATTAACCAAAACCCACAAAGCTAAGTGCCCTTCGGTTATTCCACAGGGAGGCGTCCAGTCTCCTGACTGTCCTAACAGTTAGTAGTGATAGTAGGAAAAGGAAATGTGCTACAGGAGGCCCTAAAAAGGGTACCTTGCCTAGCGTTCTTTTTCTTTAGTTCAAAAGCACATGCAGATTTACAGAGAAATTGAAGCTTTATTCCTCAAGGACTCACCACGTTCCCACTTCAGCTTTCAATTTACCCAGGTGTGATGTGAAAAGGCTCTTTACAATTTGAGAAACTAACAAATTATGAAGATGGAGGGGAAGCAAAGGAAGAAGCAGGGGCTGCATGCATTTTCTATAATTTTCGTTTAAATTGCCTTGATTTGACGTCCATTTACAGGAATTGAGAGCCATTGTAAGAAAGGTAAAGATCTTAGAAAAATTAGCATCTAAATTGGCTAACTTAAGGAAGTTACAAAATTGCTTTGATTTTTACAGCAGTGGTTCCCAAAGTGTGGTCTCCAACCCACAGCTTCAGCCTCACCTGGGAACTTGTTAGAAATGCAAATTCTAGGGCTTGGGGTGGGGCCAGCAAACTGCTTAAACAAGCCTTCTGGGTGATTCTGATCCGTGCTGAGTGGTTCCACCAGAAGTCCTAACACTCAGAGAGGAACAGCAACAAGAGCGAAATCATAGGTAAATCTAGAGAACTACCAAAGAGATACAATGTCTTTCCCAGCAGAAATCAAGAAAGGGAGGGGCATTTTCACTTGGGAACCAACAAGGCTGTTTGGTGGGAGGAACAAAGGAAGCGCAGGCAGGATTCTTACTATCCCCAGGAACAGGGCACTAAATTTAGCAAGAGTAGTCCAGTTTAGGACTTTTTAAATATTTCTCCCTGAAAATGCCTTTTCTATTTCATGCAAAGAGGCAGCTCCACCACCAGCTTCCTCATCCATAGCTCATTGAGACAAAAATAAGGCAACAATTGAATGTTAGTACATAATCGCCGAACAACCAAAACACACCCTTTTATCTGAATTGAAATAAACTCTGTTTATTAAGAGGAAGATGGCAATCATTCTTACTAGCTTTCTGGAACTTTAAAGAGAGTGAATGACATGAAATCTAAGCATTTCACCTTTGATAAGGCGTTGTCCTTATGTAGCTCTGCGGGACGGCTGAAGCACGGGTTTGAACCTTGGTGGCAACGTTCAGTAGCTGTGTGATCTTGGGGAAACTACTTCAAGTGTCTAAGTTTTGAGTTTCAATTTCCCCATCTGTAAGGTGACATCAATAAGACCTCCCTCAAAGGAACACACTGTAGACGTTGGCTGCTAGCACTGTAGGCAGTAACGGTCACCACAGCACACAACATCGTTGGGGTAACCAGGCATTTCGCAGCAGGTCCCAAGCATAAGTCTGGACCTAACCTCCTTTCTAACTCATTATTAGGGGAGACTAGATCTTAGCTCAAAACAATCAAATGACAAAGACTTTAATGGCACAGTGAATACCTGTAGGTGAACACAGAGGAGAAATCAGAGTGAAGTTACGGAAGGCTTGTAAGTACTCACCAAGGACACTCGATGAGTGTCAATCTTGGGTGTTCTTTAGGAAGGCCGCTGCCTGGCTCAAAGGGAAGAAAGAAGTAGACACATGCACATGTATACAGATATATCCCATCTGGAAGCAAACAAAAGGATTATGCCTTTGACAGCGGCTGGAATGACTATGGTTCTCCATTTGTTTGGCAGATGATTTATTTTTGGCAACCCTTAATGAACAACTAGCGCAGGTTAATGGTAGAGCAATCTTCATCTACAGCTGCAATCACACACACCGAGCAAGAGGACTCATTAGTCCTCAACATTCTCTAACCATGATGATGCAAGGATGGGAACAAAGTGCCTCTTTGTAGCTAAATGTCACAGGAGTCTACCAACACAATTCTTTTAAGACTGGGCCCAGTATAGCTTCTGGTGATTGGCTAAAGGTCTGCCATTGTTTTTCCAAAGGACCATTAAAATCCACATTTTTAGTGTTTGCTTTGTAAGATTTAAGTCTGTTAAGCAATTTTAATCTCTCTGGAGATTAATTTTTAAATTATTGAAGAAAAACATTTGTCACTAATTAAGACAATAGCTTCAGGTAGTAGTAAACAATATTATTATAGCAGCTCACTTTTATTGAACCTTCACTACTTGCCAAGAGCCGTGCTAAACTCTTTACAAGTATAATCTCATTTAATTCTCACAACAAGCTTGGAAAATAGATGCAATCATCATACCCATTTTCAAGTTAGAAAATTGAGGTCCAGAGGAACCATAATTTGAATTGGGTTTATCCAAGATATTAACCTCCATATGTGTTGCCTCTCAAAAGGAACCCGAATCAATGAAACACAGATCAGAGTGCAGAGGTGGCCAATCTTGTCTCTAAACCAACAAAGAACAAGTAATAGTAACCACTATTAAAGGGATAAGGCGGATCTCTATATATTTCTATGGAATGGTGCAGACCAGCACTACTCAAAGGAAAGTCAGTGAACAGTTCAGTGCAGATGCAGAAGACAAAGAGCTTGTGCTGGAACCTAAATTATCACACCACTAAGCACTGTTACAGTTTAGCTGACATCCATTGGTAGCAAGACTTTCTGGATAAAGGAGGCAATGCCATGATTTGCCTTATCTCCTCATGGACTGATAACAAGTATTTTGCTGACCAGCACTGGTCTATGGATCAACTTTTGAGTAGCATTGGTATACATGATACATTGCTGAACAACAACAAAAAAGTCTATAGGAACTATTCTGCAAATGATCACATTTGATCAGTAAATAAATAGATAAATATAAATACAAATACGAATGATGCCACTGGAAGGATATACTCTGATCCATTTGAGAATTTCCATTTTTTTGCCTTACCAGTTCTGTACTTTAGTCAACAAATTTTTCATAACCATAAAAGTTATATGAGTGGCATTTTTTAAGACAGAAAATGTTTTATTTTCCTACTCTTACTAAGTATTTTTTTAAATTAACTAAAGCCCATACTTTATTCAGGTTTGCTTAGTTTTTACCTACTGTCCTTTTCCTCTTCCAGCATCCCATGCAGGATACCATATTACATGTAGTCCTCATGTCTCCTTAGCCTCTTTGCTATTAAGTCTTTTGTAACCTGAAGTTTATTATTATTGCTTCCAGAGCTGGAGCTCACAGAAGTGGTACGACACTAACATTTTCTGAGCACTTTCTGTGTGCCAGACAGTTTGTTTCACACTCTACTCGTCTCAACAACGCTCTGAGGTAAGTACTATTATCATCTCCATTGTACAGGCCAGGGAGGTGAGGGAGGATGGCAGTAAGTGAACTGCCCACAGTTAAACTGCTGGAGAGTGGTTGAGCCAGGACTCAGACACCAGGAGTCTGAGGCCATGCCATAAACCACTATACTACACAAAACATACATACATCTATGAGAGCATGGCTATTTCAGAGTGTGATGTGGTATTTGAATACGGGACATGGCATTATGAGAATGTCAGAAACATCCAAAAGATGACTGACCACAAAGACAATGAAAGTAATTTTTATTGTGTTTCATGGTGCATAATGCTTTCTGTACCTTATTTCACCATTTAATTCCAAGACCGCTGGAGGAAATGAGATGCCTACAGAAAAGAGACAAAAAAGTAACCTGTAGGAAGTAGAGTTCCCAGCTCCAAACAAGAGACATTTATTTGTACATTAGGTATTTGGAGAATGTAGAAAAATGTGTATAATTAAAACTCTGAACTCTAGAAAAATACAGTCTGGAAATCTTTCAAACATAGACTTTTGGTGACATATCTGAGAGTTCCCATAAACATTTTTAATACAATTGCAATAGAAGTTTGATTAAAAATGGAGTGGGCATTTGAAAAGCACTCACTAACTCTCTTTTTGTAGTAGTGCACCCATAAAGCTCTCTAGTCTAAGGGACACAAAATCTAACAAATTCTCTTTTCTAAATTTTCCATATTATTACTAAGGAAAACATCCATTGGCTGTAATGATGAAGAGAAAGGTGTAAACTGGGCACAGAAGAAATGACAGCAAATTCATCCAACCAGGGGTCAAGTCCTCGACTTTCTGGCGCTGCTCACCTGCACCTTGTAAAAAGGTGGTCTTTTACCCACCTCTCTCTACCCCTCCTCTGAGGACGGGGAGCAGGCAGCACTCGGTCCTGCAACTATGACCACACCTCTGGCTCTGAGTTCCCGCTTTTCTGGTATTTGAGGCTTATAATTCGATTTGATTGAACCGTAGACAATCAATACGAGGCACGAGGAAAAGCCATCGCTGATCCTCACAAGAGAACCTTTGTGAACAGCACTGACAAGTCATCCAGATATGCCACAGAGCCACGACACGTGTAAAACAAGACGAGCAGACTGGCTTCTGCCTACACCCTCTCCTTGGTAGATAATGTTTGGAGGCTTAATTCCATTTTTCAAACATGCTAATTTCATAGCCAGACTAAAATCTGGACTTCCTCAGAAATGAAAATTGTCTGACTTAAGTAAGATAAGCAGACACCTATTGTTCTATCTTAATTGCTGGAGGTCTGAGGGAGGGAGCTGTTTTTGTAAGCCGCACCTTTAGAATAATACAAGCAAAGGGCAAAAGTCCAGAGGTCTTCCACAGACCAACCGAGAAGGGAGTTAGAAATGACAGGCTAGAAACTGGGGCATCAAGCACTTTGAGAACTGCTGGAACCTTCCTAAATGCTCGTGTCGTGCCAGCTCGGCTATCCTGCTATGCTGCCTCTTCCACGGGGCCCTGAATTGCTATAGGTCTCTGCAGCCAGCTTTGGAGTAGAACTCCAAGGGATAAAATGGTAGAAGCAGCTCCACAAGAAAAGGAAAGCTGTCACCTGCAAATTGCAAGAATAAAAGACCAGACTCTGGACGACTAACAACAGCAAGACCCCAGGTTTCCCAATAGCATCTCAGATTATTTAGAAAAGTGTGGGTGTTCCCATGCTCTGCCCTATCAGAGCCTTTCACTGATGCTCACTACATATTTTCATCCCTAACCTCCATATAGCCTGGATTTTTCCATGTGCAGACACAAACCTATGAATGAAGAACTTAAAAGTGTTCATGTGATATCATTTGCTCTCTTGTATGTGTATCTCCCTCAGTGTGTGGATCTTGGATTATAAACATCATTCCAGATTGTAAGGACCGGAACTCTGTAATTCTCTTTAGGAAAAAACAGATTTTTTCTTCCTATAGTAACTTGAACTATATATATTCTGGATTCTCTTGCTAAAACAGAACTCGATATTGGATAAATTAAAAATAACTGTATGGCATGATTTCACTCATGTGGAATATAAATGAACACACGGACAGAGAGAATTGGTTGGTGGTTACCAAGGGGAAGGGGGATGGGGGGGTGGGCACAGGGGTGAAGGGATGCATCCATATGGTGACAGACAAATAACAATGTACAACTAAAACCCCACAATGTTATAAACTATTAAGACATCAATAAAAATGAAAAAAAAATATGTGTAAAGATTTGGGTGGCAATTAAAAATAAATAAATAACTGTATGAAATTTACTAAGAGAGTAATATTAAAAGTTCTCATCATAAGAAAAAAAATTGTTTAACTATGTGTGTGGTGACGGATGTTAACTAGACTTATTGTGCTGATCATTTTGCAATATTTACAAATATCAAATTATTATGTTGTACACCTGAAACTAATATAATGTTAAATGTCTATTATATCTCAACAAAAAAGTTATAATATATTGATGGGCTCAAAAAACACAACCCATTGAATATTAGACTTCTATTTCCTACAGTTTAGTAAATTTAGATAGATACCCCTGCATGACTCTTCTGGTTGAAATGAAAATGCTGGATAAAATATCTTTAAAAGATGATTTTAATCACATCACCAGCTTTCACAAAAGCAAGGAATTTAAAAAGCTCCAAAACAAGAAAAGTCAGCATAAAATAGATCAAATGATAAGTGCTATGAAGAGATATAAAGCAGAGGAAGGGAGATAGGAAGGGCAGGAGAGGTTATTTATAATCTTAAATAGATGGTCAAAGAAAACGTTGTCAAAAAAAAATTTCAAAAGATCAGTATAATCAGACCATATATTCTATGATGACAAATTAATTAGAAATCAGTAACAAAAAGATAACTAAAATAACTGTAAATCTGGAAAATTTAAAACACACTTTTAAACACATCATGAGTCACAGAAAAAAAATCATAACGGAAACTAGAAAATACACAGGACTGAAAGATAACAAAAACACTACATACAAAAATTTGTAGAATGCAGGTAAAGCAATATTTAGAGGAAATTTTATTACCCTACAGATTTACATTAGAAGAGAAGAAAAATAAGAACTTAAAAATAGATAAGAACTTAAAAAAGGATGAGCAAAATAATGCTCACAAAAAAAAAAATTAAAGGAAGGGACTAATAGGGAGGAAAAACTAATGAAAAAGAAAACAAATATACAAGGAAGCAAACAACTAGTTCTTTGAAAAGACTGATAAACATGCCTCTGGTAAGGTCAACCAAGGGAAAAAAGGGAGAGGTGCACACAGACCATGGTTATTAACAGAAAAGAGGTGCGACTGCAGAGGCTGTGGAGATTAAAAAGACATAAGAATACTATAAACAATTTTACATTAGTAAATCAGAAAATTTGTAAATTGGAAGCAATGATAGATTTTTTTTCTTCATGAAAACACTAGACCCAGTAGACTTTACAGGTGAGTTCTAGCGAACATTTAAGAGTCAGATAATTCCAATCTTATACGAATTCCTCCAGAGAACAGTAAAAGAGGGAACAATCCACAACTAATTTCAAACACTACTACTCTCAGATCACAATATAATTATATTTTGAAAAAAAGATAAATATCCTCACACTTTTTTTTAATGTAAAGGCATACTCCTATATACCTCATGGGTCAAAGAAGAAACCATTATGAAAAATTAAAAATACTTAGAACTTACTTCTAATAAATTTTATATATCAAACTTGTGAGATGCAGCAAAGGTAGTACTTTAAAGAGAATTATCAGAAATATTTATTAGGAAATAAGAACAAATGCCTTTGGTCGGAATAATACATAAGAAATAACATTTATATTAGAAAAGAAATTCATTGCCATAAATTCTGATAGTAGCAAAGGATATAAATGAATGAGTGATGTATCTAAATTAAGAAAATAGATAAAGAAGAGGATAAACCCAAAGAAAATTTAAAAGATGATAGTAAAGATAAGAGCAGAAATCAATAAAATAGAAGAGAAAAACCAACAAAAATAGACAACCTCCTTTAAGATTCAGCATAAAGAGATAAGGCAAAAATAAATATTTTAAAATAATATTTAAAATTCAATACAGATCAACCTATATTTTAAAAATAACAGTATACTATCATCAACATTATGTCAATATATTTGGAAACTTATACAAAGTGGACAAACTTCTGGAAAAATATAGCTTATTAAAATTGACTCCAGAAGAAATAGAAAGAGTAAATAATCCTATAACTAATAGAGAAAATGATTAACTGCTGATTAGCAGTTTAAAAGTTCTTCACACTAAGAAAATAACTAGACTCCAATAAATAGGTCTACTGAACTTTCAAGGAAAGGAAGGTTCCAAAATTTCAAACTCTTTCACCAAATAGAAAGAGAAGCAATATTCTCCAAAGCATTCTGTGAGGATAGTATAACTTAGATACAAACCCAGACAAGGACTTATCAGAAAGGAAAACCATAGGCCTGTTTCATTCAAGAATTTAGAGATTAAAAAACTAAACTAAATATTGGCAAACTGAATCTAAGTGTGTGTGTGTGTGTGTGTGTGTGTGTGTGTATACAAACATATAAACCATATACCAAGACAGTTTAATATTAGGAAATCTATAAATACTACTCATCACATTAGCAGATTAAAGAATAAAAAAAAAATCGATAGATGCAAAGAAAAAAGTTAACAATTAACCACCTATTCATGATTAAAACCTCAAATAAACAAGGAATAGAAGAGATTTTACTTAACCTGATATAAAGAGTATTTATAATAAACCAAAAACAAGAATCATCTTTTAAGGGAAGAGGGGCTTGAAAGCATTCCCTTTAAATTCAGAATAAGAAAAGAATGACAATGTCACCACTTTTACTAACTTTGTACTCAAAATTCTGCCTCGGGCAAAAATACCAGAAAACAGATTTAAAGCCATAAGATTTGAAAAGGAGGAAATAAAGTTTTCTTTATTTGCAAGTAAGTTTTTTTTTTTTTGCAAACAGTCTGAATAAATTATTAGAAATAATGAGACTAGTAAAGTGGTTGGATACAAGACCAATATGCAAAAGTAAACTGCATTTCTATACACCAGAAACAATTAGAAAACAGTTTTACAAGAGAGCTCATGAACATTAGTAAGAAAAATTGTAATATATCATGAAGTAAATCTAACAAAAACATAGACAATATAAAACTTTGCAGTAAGATACTTAAAAACAACTAAATAAATGGAGAACTATTCATATTCATAGGTAGGAAGAATGAATATCATATAGGTGACGGTTCTAACTGATATAATTTCATGCACTTTCAATCAAAATGCCAATGGATTTCCCATGAAAGGCAAGCTGATTCTAAAATGTATTTGGAAGAGAAAGAATCAAGATCACCAACCTAATTCTGAAAGAGAATAAGGAAGGAAGATTTGGCCTACCAGATATGGAAACCTATTATAAAGCTATAGTAATTAAGATAGTGTGGTATTGGTGCAAAAATCTATAAATTAACCAATGAAACACAATACAGTGTCCAGAGAGAGACTCATGTATATATGAAACTTTGATCAAAACAGAAGTAGTTAGTAGATGACTATTTAAAAGAAGGGACTATGTAGCAAAAGGTACTAAAAAAGAAATATTTTAATTCACGGTTTTTCAGAATTCTCTTTATTATAATAGTTTAGCCTTTACCTTAACTAACACATTGGTCCATCTTAAGTGTTTTTCAGGATGTGGAACTCTCATCCACTGCTGGAAAGAGTATAAATACCAAGCAGTTTGAGAAAAGTTTGACATTTCTCAGTCACATTGACTGTGCACATTCCCTACGATCTAGCAGGTATACCTCAAGAAACTCATGTACACCAGAAGACACCTATAGCATTTTATATATTATTATTATTATTCATGATAGCAAAAAACTGCAAAAACTACAAATAACCCAAATGTCATGAATCAATAGCTTGCAGTATTTTCATGCGCTGGAATAAATACACCAATGAAAATAAAATGACTGCAGCTACAGACAGTCATGTGGATTAATCTTAAGATCATAATATTGAGTGAAAAATGAAAGTCATAAGAAATTTTTTATTAGGGAAAATTTTCAACATACACAAAAGAAAAGAGAAGAATATAATAAACCCATGTACCCAGCAATTATCAACTCACAGCTAATCTTATTTTATCTGTATTCCTACCTACTTATTCCTTCCCCCAGATTATTTTGAAGCAAATTCTAGACATCATAATTTCACCCACAAACACTTCAGCATGTATATTTTAAAAAAATAAAGATTTGTTATACGTGCCAAAATGCTATTATTTCAGTTTTTAACATTAACATCAATTTCTCAATATCATTAAAACATCCAGTAAGTGTCCAAATTGCTCTGCATTCTTGATATATGAATACAACATACATCAAAACTATAAAGAAAACTCAAACTGTCAAAAAGTTTTAAAGAAAACAAGGGAATGATTAATGCTAAATTCAGAATTGTTGAGGAGCAACAGAAGGAAGGGAGGTTTGTTAGGAAACGGGCAACACAGGAGTTTCTAAGACACCAGTAATGTTCTATTTCTTAACCTGAGTGGCTAGTAACCCAGGTCTTCATTTTACTTTTATTTTTTAAATTGTAAATAATCATTTTCTGTACCCATCTGTATGTGAATTTCAACAACAAAAAAAGAGAGGTTGCTCTCCCAAACACACACACACACACACACACACACGCACACCCACCTGTTAGCTGAACCCAAAGCAAGGAAAAACCAACAGATATCAAGCAAACAAGAAGTCTGAAATCGTTCAGCGGACAAATCTGATGAGCAGAGGCTCAGTCCAGAGACTGTTTTGCTTGGATTTACCTTGCCCCACCCCCATCCTGAAAAAGTGTGGAGCTCAAAGTGAGATTCCTGCATTAAGCCAGGAAATTTGCCAAGGGGCAGGTGTGCCATGGTCCAAAAGTACAGGAAGTACAACCTACACCAAGCAGGAAAAATCACCGGAAGTGCCCGCCGCCATGCATTACGGCCTGGTATGTACATGTAAGGCGCAGCCCACCCGTGCAGAGCAGCCACCACAGTGACTGGCACACCGTGAGTGCTCAATAACTGTCAGCTGCTGTTACGATTATTTTTAATTATTATTATTATGCCATCCTTTTATAGTCTCTTTTTCCAATTTTATAAAATATTTCTCCATACCATAAAATGTTCTTCAAAAACCACTGTTAATGACTACATAACATTCCATGTATACAAATTAGTTAACCATTCCCCAGTGGAATTTAGTTAACCATTCCCTACTGTTGGACATTTAGATTGTTTCCAGCTTTGTGACTTTCTAAAGAAAGTCACACACTACTTGAATTCAATTTAATTTTGTGTTAATACTTGATTGGACACCCTAGATGATTTTAAATGATCACCATGTTAATTTATACTACAAGGGAATAATAATCCAAAACAATTACTATATTCATTCAATAAATGTTTAATGAAGCTCTGTACTAGAAGTGTGGGAGATACACAGACAATAATATTTAATATCAAATGCTTTCTGTTATATGTCATTTATATCTTAATAAAGCTGGAAACAAAATCAAAGTGCTTTCTAAGAAGCAGAAGCAAATTTGTAGTTATGTGAATTTTTCATTTCTATATTGATTTTAAAAGAATATTTTTCTCAAGACCATGAAATTAAGTCAGTGACTTGATCTGATGGCATAAGAATCCTTTTTAACACAAGTAAATAAAATCCATTGACTGGACTACAGTTCTCACTTGCCATACAGCATCATTGAACAAAGGTAGAGAAAATCTAAAACAAAAGTTGTAATCTTAACACATGGCAGCCCAGGCCCTGGAAATGTGCTTTTAGGCTCTGTTACTTGTAATTGGATAAGAAATAATGACACCTTATAAGGAGCTGGGAATCTCTCCGGTTTGGTTCATATTTCCCTTTTTAATTCCACCATGAAACTCACTCCCTTAAAAGTACGCAGCACTTGATCAGGATGATTCAAGATTCGCCCACTTTGGAATCTATTCAGGTAGCAGACTGGTGATTATATATCTGAATTCCAAAAAGCTTATCTAAGTCAGAATGTAACAAGAAGCAGTCGAGATGTAAAGAAAACCAAAATTAAACAGATAACAAGGACTAATTTTTATTGACTATTTATTATGTGCCAAGCCTGTGATAAATGCTTTCCACAAGTCACCTCACTGAAGCCTCACAAAGACGAAGAGGTAAGTAGTATCATTAACCCCATTTTACAGATGAAGAAATTGACTCAGAGGTCCCACATGTCATTAGTGGCAGGGCTGGATGGCCAACACCAAAGTTTCTGCTCTTAAACACTATGTTCTGTCTCCTCCTATCCTGAGACATCAACAGGTGAGCACATCTATGCTGTCAATAAACTAGAAAGTAACTCAGGACCAACAAATAAAAATACCTTCAAATAACTAAAAATATCTTCAAATAACTGTCTCCAATCCCAACTTCTATCTTCAAACAACTAAAACAAAAATAGACAAGAGTAATGAGACATACAGCTTAGTCCCTTCTTTGTCTTAACTCTTGGATGTCTGAATTGAAGTGAAAATAGGTAGCATGGATGAATTAAGGAAAGGATCTGGTCAACCCACAAAGTGGACTCTCAAACCAGATCCAGAGTTGAGGACAAACTGGTCAACACAGCACAGTGTGAGCAAACCAATCTAGATTGTTAGAGCTCAGACACACCATCCTGTAGTACATACACTCCAACCCTCACTGTATTTCAGAAGGACATGCCTTGCTCAAAAATTTCTCCAAAACTACTCCTTAATATATTTTGAAGTTCATGGAACTAATCAGGGTTTCTGGGCAACATAAGAGGGCTTATTGCAGTAGCTGCAATTAGTTTGACCAAAATTTCAAAAAAGTTACACTTGTACATATTCACCATATTGTTTTTCTTGATCTTAAGGCCACCATGCGAAGCCGCTGCCTGGGCATTGTGGTTTCTTGAAATGATCTTGGTGAAAAAAACAAGTGAGTTACAGTTCGTCAATTTAATTAACAACTCGTGTTAAACAGACCAGCGTTGCTGTTCTCTCTTAGGTCCAACTATGATTCCTCCGATGAATGTAAAGTCTAAGTAGGTAAGTGTTCTACCTCCTCCTCTACTTTGTGAGGAATCTAAATGTAAAGCCTGATACTGAAAAGCAGATGACCTGGGTTCTAGTCCCAGGTGTGTTATAGTTAATTGTGTAACTCTATCATTATGCCTCCTTGCATCATGTAAATGAATGGGTTGGACAGGAAATGTTTCAAGTTCCTCCCAGCTATAAAGTTTTAATTCATAATTTAATCTGTTGCTGTTTTCTATTCCAGGTTAGATGAAGAACATTAGATGTAGACACAGATCCCATATTAGTGAAGCAGCACTTTTAATTTCCCTTCTGAAACCTACTGCATGACATGGGGTCATTTCAAATTGAATTGGCACTTCCCCATGTTCCATCTGCTACCAAAATGTACTATTTGTAGTTCAGGCAGCAGAGTGGTCGAAGAACAACAAATTTTCTTTGCACTTCCTGTACATATGGCATGTAGATGAGTATGAGATTATCCCTAGGAAAACACTGCAAATAATAGCTGTCAATTCTTAGCAACTAACAACATGCATTATAAGAAACAAACACAACCCCTCATCCACAAATTCCACCTCACAAAATGTGTCTTTTGATTCTTTTAGTTACCATATGTGAACCAATATTTTCTATATGTGCTACACAATATTTTTGCTGCTGAATTAAAAAATTAGATAGATCACTAAAATCCACAGATAATCCCCAAACCTTCTGTTAGCCACTTGTTAGGATCTTTCCCACTGCTAAGCTTTTTGCCAGAGATGCTAACAAATAGCATAGTCGACTGGTTTGCATTTCATACATTTTTTTCAGACAAGCTTGCTTTTTAACGGTTTATGCAAACAAGAGATTAATTTCTCTGGATTCTAAATCTTTGGGGAGTTGACCAACATGCATGAAATAGTCTGTCTTTCTCCTCCTGGCTAACCCACTCATTTTAAATTATTGCTTGGGGTCCTTTTGTCCTCGATTTACACCTATTCTTTAACTACTTGTGTAATCCCCAATTCTCCCCCTTTTGCAATTCTGTGCTATACTTTTCTGAACACGGTTTTCTTATTTTTCTGTATTCTCTATTGCATTTTAATTCCCTGAGAACTCGAATGATACATAGTGTTTGTGAATTATGAAAAAAGTGAAAGCAAAGATGATCCCCCCCCAAAACAGGGGGGCCGAGAGAAAACGGGAAAAGCTTGAAAATTTTATTAAGTGATTAATATGAACATTAATATGACATCTTCAATTAGACTCAACCACCCTTAGGACTGAGAAAATCCAAACTGTATCTTTTAGGCAAGAAAACCAAAGCCCAGAGGGAAGCTAAGTGACTTGCCCAACGTGATACATGTAACTAGGTACATTTATGGTCTACTCATAAAATTACACATTATCACCTAGGATGGTTCTTTTCACAGTTGAGACTAGCTCCATGAAATCTGTTCCCAAAACATGTGTAGGTAGCCAGAGTGGCAAAATCCCATATCTGGAGTCATTCCTTTAGATCAAACTATTATCTCAGAAGTTCTGAAACAAATGCAATTGGTATTAGGGAAATGGGAGAGAATAAGAAAGGACAATCGGGTTCTAAGTTGGAAGGTAAAAAACCACACATAATCAGAAATGACTCTTGAAATCACTCACACACCTGAGTCACCCAGAGAGTCCAATACACGTGGCTTTATTCATTGGGAACAGACCTATGTCTTCTCTTAATGAGTCCAACACAGCCAGGTTTTCCTCCAGCAGCAGAACAGGCCACAGTTGTTTTGTTTATCATCAGATGAAATAGCTGGCTACAATTAAAAGACTTGTTTGTTCCAAAACTACCTGTCTTTAAACAGTGGACTCGGACTCTGCCAGGGTAAGATGCTCACCCTTAAAGAGGGACTCAGAAATGAAAGAGTTAGAAAACCAGAATCCCGCCTCTGGTGCTACCCTTCCTAAAGGACCGACTCTCACTGTAGAAGACAGCTGGCCTCGGGCACTATTTAACTGTCATTTCTCTCCCACTCTCTTCTTGATTTTGCCTAGAACTACAGGTGAATTTGTGCCATTAAAGGTGTGTATGATGTGACTCCACTGTATTACCCTAGTCCCGTATTTGCATATGGAAATAATGATCTGGGTTAGACAGGATGTGTAAGTGTAGCAGAAGTAGATCAAGTCTGGACACACGTCCTGATGAGAAGCGCAGGTCAGGCATAGTAAAGACTCATAGAGCAGCCTGAGGACCTTTGGGTGTGTGTAAGCGAGGAGAGCTGAAGGGAATAGACAGATCACTCTCCATGGGACTGAACTCGTTCCAAAAATAATCTTCACCATGTTCATAATGTTCATTTGGATTGGATTTGACAGACGCATTTTAAACATTGCAACACACCCCATTTTACTGATTGTTCATCAATGTAGAGGGCCTATACTCTCAGGCATATAAGTAACGATATAACTCCAGAATTCATACTCTGAAAGAAATTAATCATGAGAATGTTTTTCATATAAGGACTTGATCATGGACAAATGACCGGAGAGCAGAAATGTAACTAAACCAATACTTGGAAGTGCATTCTGCCAGTCAGTGCCCCAGGCAGCAAGAAAGCCGACTGCCACCCCTTGAAGACCTGCCACAAAGAGCCATGTGGAACAACCGTGCTGATGACCAAGAGTTCTACCTAAGAAGGAAAGGATTTCGGCTGTTGGACTCCTTAAGGAAAGAAAGGTTATGCTCATTAGAAAGTTTACCTGTCTCTAGGGGAATAATGACTTCTCTGCTGACATTAACTTCCATGTCAACGTAACCAGTTCCTATAAGCATAAATGATTTTAATTACAAGCAGATAAAAAATCTGTGTTTCCTGAACAATGTTTAGCTTAACTCCATTGTAGGAGTCAGCCTAAGGGAAGTATCAGCCCCTGGAACTGCACATGGTGTTTGTCAGTGGCAATGATGACTTGGTCCAGATTTCCACTCGGGTGACAGAGGGTTCCCCCACCAGGCCCTGTCACAGGACTCCAGGCATTTTCACAACTTAACCACACAAAAGAACAGCCGGCGCTCCTGCCTTCCCCAAGGCAAGTTCGGGAATGCCCTTCTCCGTGGCCCTTTCATAAGATTGTATCTGCACAAACACAGGTGTCTACACAGCCATGTTTATGAACTTTGCACTGAATATTCCTAAGAACAGCAGGGATCTCAACACTCCATCCATTGTCTCAACAAGGAAAGCTACTAGTGAGAGACCACGAAAGAGGAGGAAAAAACAACAAACGTATATGTTTATCAAACACTTCAACGGCAACACCAAATAGTGTACTGGAGAGAAAACACGTTTTTTAAACCACAAGGCACATTAAGTAAAAATGCTTAATCAACCTTAATGAGGTTCCTTCATTAGTTGACAATGTAAATGGATTGAAACTACTACTTAAATATTCAAACCTTCATTTTACATGCAAGTGGCTTCCAGCAAATGATAAAGCAATACTGCCGTATGAGCGTGAAAGATGGCACTGAATTCTGGCCTATTGTAAAGGAGGAGTCGGATTCCACTAGTCCCTGCTTGGCGTAACTGCCAGGCTTTTAGAGCGCTGTCTTATAAAGAGGACTCGCCCTAATAAATTAACACTGAATAGTGTAAATGTCCAAAATTGCCTGCATTCAATGAAGCTCTAGACCGCTTGGTGTCCAGACTTTAGAAAAATGACTCCTTACAAAAAAAATATTGTGACAATGGGATCATTTAAAAAGAATAATGATGAGGAGGATAACCGGGCAGGGCCACAGCCGCTGCCGGCCTCCCCTGTAAGTTGTGCAGTTGAAGGTGGTTAAGTTAAAGCCACTTCTCTCCCTGTTGAAGGTGCGCGCCGGCAGCCGGGGAAAGCCACCCGGTTTCCAGCTTCCCGTGGGCTGGACGGGACTAGGACTGGGACTGGGATCGGCGGTCCGAAGCCCGGGTAGGTCAGCCAGGCGCTCTAGCTGTCCTTCACCACCTTCCTCCAACGCAGACACCAAGTTAGAAATGCAACTCCCCGAACACAATGACGAGAAAGGACACAAAAGGAGCGAGGCGGCCGCTCCCATCCTTACCTTTGACTTGACTTTCATACTCGGCTATGATCTCTTTGTCCTTTTTGAATCTGCTCGGAGTGGACATTATCCAGCTGTTCTGGGTTTGCTTTCAATGGGCAAGTTCGGTTAGGTGGTCACAAACCAGTCTCCTTGGAGAGGCAGAGAGTTGTACTCCCACACGCCGGGAAGCCGGAGGCAGCACCGACAGGAGGGAGGGGAGGAGGGAGACGAGAGAGAGGAGGAAAACAGGGGCGAGCCGAGGACTAGATTAACCCGGGCGCTGGCACCATACTCTCCGGATCGGGCTGCCGTCGGCGATCGGGGGAGCCCGGGGCTCGGGGCCGGAGAGGCCCGGCGCGCAGGCAAACTCCAGCGAGCGAGGGCCGGGGGCGTCTCCCAGCCCACCACCCGGAGCCCGGCCACTTCCTCTACGGCCGCTGGGCGGGCACGGGGCTCGCGCCGGCGCTCCGCACCATTGTTAGGGATCCGCACCGGGCGCTCGGGGCAGGGCCGGCCGTGGAGGGCGGGCGTCGCGACCCTCCCTTCCTGCTCCGGCCGCCGGCTCCGGCGCTCAGGGGTCCCGCCGGGGCTGGGGATGCTGCTGCTGCCGCGGCCGCCGCCCCTCCGCGGGCAAAGGCTGCTGCGGCCCCGGGCAGGCGACAGGAATCGCGGTGCGAAGGCGAGCGAGAGCGGCTGCTGCGCCGGTGGATCGCGTCCTGGGCGCAGCCCGGCGGAGTTTGGGTCTCCAGAGCCGGCGCCGCCAGGGGCCTCGCCTCCTTGGCCACGGTGCGCCCGGCCTCCGTCTGGCTCCTCGTCCCCCTGTCCGCTGCTGCCCCCCGCAGGCCGCCGGGGACAGGCACACGCACACACACCCGGAGGAACCGCGCCCCCCGCGGACGCAAAGTTGCCGGCGCGCCCTCGGCCCGGGCTCCCGGCGCCCAGCGAGCGCGCTGCGGGCGGGCCGGCGCGCGGGGCCCGGCGGGCGGGGCGGGGCTCGCGGGCGGGGACGGCGCCGGCGCCCGTGCCCTTCTCCGCCCCCCTCCCGCCCCGCCCGGGAAGACGGAGGCCTCGGGGGCCCACCGCGGCCCCGCCCCGCGCGCCCAGCCCCGGCGCCCAGGGCGACGCCCCCCGCGCCTCCCTCCGCTTGGCCCCGCGCCGCGCCGGCCGGGATCGCGGCCCCAGGGGCCGGACGACGCCTTCCAGGCCTGGGGAACTGTCTTTGGCCGAGGGTGGGAGTTCTGGAGGGGCTCTTTTCCGAATCCACTGGGGACATGCAGAGTTGGATGTCTCCATGACAGAAAGGGATGTCACTCCAAGATGTTGGACCCTACTAGGAAAAGTGGGGACTGAATTGTGAACGACTTGGTTGTTAAAAATCAAACGAGGGCAAAACTCACGAGCCAGCCCTGGTGGTCTAGCGGTTAGGATTCCGCGCTCTCACCGCCCTGGCCCTGGTTTGTTTCCCGGTGGTGGAACCACACCACCTGTCTGTCAGTTGTCATACTGTGGCGGCGGCTCACATAGACAACCGAACTAACAACTAGGATACACAACCATGCACAGAAGCTTAAAAAAAAAAAAAAAAAAATCAAAGGAGGGCAAAACTCTTCAATAGAAGGGGAGAAAAATACCATCTTGAACACAGTATTCTCCCCGCCAGAGGGGGAGCTCGGATGGTGGCAAGGGCGGTGTGCTCACAGGTCACACTTTGGCAGTTGCTAGCTTTTTGACGGACATTTACCGTTTGGGACCTTTCCTGACTCCCTTCAAATCCCTTCTCAAATATTATGGGCCTGATTTATCAAAGTGATGTGTCCAAAGGCGTGTCCGGTATAGAAATACTTTCCCTGCAAGATCTAAGGAGAGTAAGGACTTTTAGACTTTGATCATTCATTCATGTATTCAGCGATAAACTTTCAAGTTCTTACTGCGGGGCAAACACCCAGCTAAGAGCTAGGGGTTCAGAGATTAGGCCCCGCCCTAAAGGATCTCATGGTCTATTGCTGTATAAATAAATAATTACAGGCGGTACAATAACGCTGTAAGAGTAATACTCCCGGCTTTGGGAGCCCTGAGCAGGGAAAAATGGACCGTGTAAGAGGTTTGGGAAGAAAGGCTTTCCAGGGAAGTGCTACCTGAACTGTGTTTAAGGATGAGTAGTAAGTAGTTTGCCACCTCAGAGAGGAAAAAGGTTGCATTCCAGGAAGTAAAAGGAGCATCGTACTCGGGCAAGAGCAAGGAAAGTGATGCCCTGACGTAAAGTAAAACACCAGATTGCTGGTAGGAGGTGAAAAACATTAAAAAATTTTAAATATATATGCATGTTTCAACTGAGTGTGTGTGTGTTGTTTTTAATTGTAAAGTTTATTTTAATTTATTTTTTTAGAAATTTTTAACTTTATAACAACAGTATAGAAAGTAAGGAAAAATTTAAAAAAATTTTTTTTGTTTTTTTTCCATTTTGCTAGACAGGAGGTTCACTATGGAACCCCTAACTTCATGTGAAACAGTCTTATGTAAGAGCGTAGGGTGAAGGGGCTGGCCCAGTGGCGTAGTGGTTTGCAGGTTTGGAGCCTGGGTGCAGACCTACCCACCAATTGTCAGTCATGCTGTGGCAGGCATCCCACATATAAAGTAGAAGAAGAGGGGCATGGATGATAGCCCAGGGCCAATCTTCCTCAGCAAAAAAAAAAAAAAAAAAAGAGTGTAGGGTGAAGAGCCAGAAGATCCAAGGCAAAGGCTAGGAAGGCCAGGCCGACTGGGAGAGGCCTCCTGTGCTGAGTTCTTGGATGCAGTTCTCCAGACAGCAGGGAGCCTTTGAAGCAGAGAAGTGTCATGATCACATATGTGCTTCATAAAGATAACTGTTGGCAATGTGGCAGGATGGGTGGCCATGGGGAGAGAGAGACTAGAGGCAAGCAGCTCGCTTTGGTGATTTTGGAAGTCAAATCTAACTGTGATTCATATCATCCATCCATGGAGCTATGGGATTTATTTTATATTTGCACCTGTGAAGGACAACTTGGCAGCAGGGAATGCAGCCCCTAGAAATGAATTATTGGCTGAATCCAGACCTGAAGCCCCAAAGTCAGGGTACCCAAAGGTGAATCCTAGCTCTGCCACTTCCTGAGTGAGCTGATTAAACTTACTTCTCCTCTTCAGGCCTCAGTTTCCTCATCTGTACAATGGGTTAATGCCTAGCTCCTGGGGATGTTATAAGCACTTACTGAGTTAATCCTTCAAAACTGCTTACAGCAACACCAGACCATGTACATACCCTGTGAATGTTAATTACCTTTGTTATTTTTTTTTTTTTTGGTGAGGAAGAATAGCCCTGAGCTAACATCTGTTGCCAATCCTCCTCTTTTTGCTGAGGAAGACTGGCTCTGGGCTAACATGCGTGTCCATCTTCCTCCACTTTATATGTGGGACGCCTGCCACAGCATGGCTTGATGAGCAGTGCGTAGGTCCATGTCCAGGATCCGAACCCGCGAACCCCAGGCCTCCAAAGCGGAGCACGCAAATTTAACCACCACACCACCGGGCTGGCCCCTATCTTTGTTATTATTATCTCAGTTTTAATCTTCTTTGAAAGAAAACTACTTAAAAATCAGAGCAAGTATTTTAATTATCTTTGATTTCATCATGGTGTCCAATAAACAGTTTATGAATTTTTTTGTCTTAATAAGACATCATGTTCCTGTTGTTGATGATGGGGTCTCATCCACTAAACAAAGTATTTTGTGTGCGTTCATACAAGAACCCTACAACGTGGACACCATTGTTGTCATTTTACAGGTGAGAATCTAGGAAGTTCAATAAATATGTGAAGGCCTGGCTGGGCCAGAATTCCAGCCCATATCAGCTTGCCTCCAAAGCGAGTTTTCCCACTTTTCCATTCAGCTTCCTGTGAACTTACGGTTCCTTTAAATTTGTGGAGCAGGTTCACGTGCAGTGAAATGTGTGCCGTGGTTTTCCTCTGGTGAATCTCTTCTGATCCAGCCATTCAGTGTGATGAACAAGTCAACTGTTCTTTTCAGAGTTTCTCCTTTTCAGGTTCTCCTTATCTTTCCCATATGTCAGAGCCCACTTTGCCTCACAAAGCTGGATGTGGAGAATGCTTGTGACTTTAAATCCAGAAAGCCAGAGTGACCCCAGTTTGGGAAATAGGCAGCTGTGATTCTAATTCTGTGCCATTGCTCCTCCTTGTGGAAGCTATTTTCTTAGCCATACAACAGGGGTGGCTGTTTGCACTTTGCCCCCTAAAGCTTCCCCTGCCACACTCCTACTCCTTAGGGATCATGTAAGAAATTTGGAGTGCCTGACTGTGGGATCCCTACTACATATTAATCCACCCTGTTATCTAGTATTTTCCTTTCAGGACCACTCCAAATTTCCAGAAGTAGAAGTTAGTATACCATCTGATCACATACCTGGGAGTAGGTAGGTAGGAATACACACAGGGGTCCTTGCACCTTCCTACAGTATCACTCTGGCCCAGTGGTAAATAACTTAAATCATTTTTTTAAAAGTTAAATACAAATACACTAAGGAGTTAATGCCAAATTCACACGATTGTTTTTAGCTATAGTTTCAGCATCTAAGAATCGCATGGCTGAGGTAGGCCACACTGCTGTTCCCTTTCATGTAAGCGATACAGGGATGCGTTCTCCTCTGCTGTTGGGATGGAAAAGTGGATGAAGCCCTGCCAGCACCCTAGGTTTTATTCTTGGATCCAGCCAGAGCATCAGGACAGCAACTGTGGTGCCCGCATGTCTTACGTTGTCTTGACTCTGAGACCCTTGGCTTCTCCAGATGCCCACAGTAGTGCTTTCAGTGGACAGCATTTTGTTATCATGTCCTGGGCAGTGCTATATCAAGTGTGATCCTACCATCAATCACCTACATCGGAACCACCCTTTAAGTCTGTTTAGAGTTCAGACACCTGGGACCTCCTCTACACTTAAAGCCACACTTCTCAACTTCGCCATGCATACAACTCAGCTCAGAATCTTGTTAAAATAAGGTTCTGATGCTTTCTGGGTGAGGCCTGAGATCCTGCATTTCTAGAAAGCCCCTAAACCATGCCAATAATGCTGTCATAAAGGCCACACTTGGAGGAGCAAGGACCCATGAGGTCCAAAATTGGGGCGAGGGGAAGTCCCCATGTGACTCTCATGCATCAGAGTCTTTGCCCAAGGCCAAGGGATATTAAAAGAATATCTTTACCAAAGATTTGTTACATTTACCCAAGAAATGTTGATGACATTGTCAAGATTTTTTTCAATTGAACATATCTCTAAGAAACTGAACTGTTTTCTCCTCCAAGATAATAAAAATTTTGTTTTAACTTTTTCATCTGTAAAACAGGGATGATAATTACCCAATAGGTTTGTGGTAGGGATTAAATGCAAGGTGTATATAAAGTACTTAGCACTAAGCCAAGCATGTAAATGCTAGATAAGTGTTGGTTGTTCTTGTCGTTGCTATTATTTTGGTGCAGAAAGTTAACTTCAAGTTTACAGCAAAACTATTGCAATTGTGGAGGACCTTATGGGGAGTTATCTGTGTCTTATTTACCTCCTTGTTTAAACCTCCTATGTTAATTGAGAATTTCTTTGGTCTTAACGGGTCTGTTTTGTAATTTATTAGTTTACTGTGTCTCCATTACCTATACACTACCTCCAATCTTTTATAGAATGATTTCTATAGTGTATTCAATTCTAGTCAACAAATATTTGTTGAGCATCTGTTAAGTTGAACCATACATATGACATCACTGATGTCTGACCATTAGTGACATAAAAGATGGCCACGTCATATGATTCAATGCAGTACTACGTGCCCCACACTCTGCAATTGGTGTAGACAAAATTCAACAATAAAAGCCCACTTCCGAATATCCGAGTGGAAGCTCAGTTGAACCCCGCCCAAATCTAGGGAAACCCCACTCCCTCATGGGTTGGATTATCAGTGAGGTAGTCAATCAAGAAATATTAATCATTGTTTTAAAAGAAACTTGGCCCGTAATCTCACAGCAGCTTGTGGCAATGGACCGTATAAATAGCCATTTTCCCTTTTCTGGCAGTGGAGGAGTAAAGACAAGCTGTCAGAAGATGTTGCCAATTTCATTCCAATGCGCTTTCCCTGGGAGGGAAGAGGGTGGAGTGTGTCAGTACAGGTGAATGTAGACGAGGCCCTGGAAGGGTCACAGGAGACACTAATGAGAGACAGCAGGAGAGAGAGGACAGAGAAGAAAGAGGTGAAGAAACTAAAAGAAAAAGCAAAAGAGAACAGTAAAATGAACAATTCTTCTAAAATGTTCAATTGTATAATTTAGCTCCTCTCCCCCCCAAAAAACTTGTTATGATTTTCAAGACAACTCTTTAAAGCTAAGATAAATCAGGACTATTAAATATCTTTCATTCTCTTTGAATAAAACTGCTTTATAATATTTTTAACCATCTGCTCAAAATCACCTGCTTCCATTTTGCACAAATCATTATTAAAATAGAATTTGCTGTGTTTAATCTCATATTCATAACTTCCAAACACCCACACATAACAGGCTTCTCATCAGAATTACTATTTTCTGCTTTGAAATCCTACTACAACTTCCCATGCGGCTGCTGCACAATATAAGCAGAATATGAATATTCAATGAACCCATTCTGATGAAAGTATTAAATCCCATCACTTATACAAAAAAAAAAAAAGAGATGGTATTATTACTCAGAGGAAAACAGCCAAAGTTAGGGAAGAAATGGCAGCTGCAATCCAGCTGTCAGGATCAGAGATGGATCAGTATGTAGAGCAAACTCGAACAAAAAGATTTATTATACCAAGAAATGTATGTATCTCTAATGCTTATATTTTAGGAAATGGATGACAGACTCCTCCCTTTCTTGTCATTGTACTTTGGCAGCAGACGTTTTAAGGCTGCCTAATTTTGTCACCTCTTCTACAGAAAAACAAGTCTGTGTACAGTTATCCCTCTTTTTACTTGCAGACATGCTCCTGGTGCGTGTGCCAGGGAAGCTGAAGGTTGGTAAATAGAATCGTATTTAAATATAATGGAGACACTGATATTTAAAAGAATCTCATAGTGTAGTCTTTTGTAAAGCAAAGAACATTTTTGGAAAACAATCATCATCTGCTCTAATTTTTTGGCATAAATTTGAACTTTTGTGTACTAGGTCGCTCTTTAAAGCAGTAGTTGTCAAACCAATGAGAATCAATGTTGCTTTTAAAAATTTTTTAATTTATTTGTTTCTGTTTTGAGCAGTTTTAAGTTTACGGAGGGCAGAAAGCACTGAGAGCACCTATATACTCCCTCATCCTCACCATTTCCCCTATTATTAACATTTTGCATTCGTGTGGTACATTTGTTACAACTGATGAGCCAACACTGATATATTATTATTAGCTAAAGTCCATAGTTTACATTAGAGTTCACTCTTTGTGTTGTTCATTCCATGGGTTTTGACAAATGTGTAATGACATGTATTCACTAATGCAGTATCATACAGAATAATTTCACTACTCTAATTGCCTCTCTCTTGTAATAAATATTTTGTAACACCTCATTTACTATCCGAAAAGAAAACGTATAGAAAATAAAATTTACCTGCTCTCATATTTTTCAGTTCAATATCCTAACTGTAAAATGAAGATGAAATAAAAACAAAAAAAATCTTGATAAAATGATATATATTTCAATATACAAATACTCGGACCCCACCACACCAGAAGGCTTGAAGTAGTCAGAGGCTTGCACCTACCTATAATGACTAAATTTAGATATAGGAGAAGTAAAAAGACCAGGAGAAATTTCATACAAGACCTACAAGGCAATGAATGAAAGGCAAAGATATGCATGAATATTAGAATAACAACTAGTATACTCAATTTACATCAAATCTTGCAAAAAATATGTTGCATTTAACACGTAAAATGGAGTAAGGCTAAAGGCTCAGATAATTTAAACCAATATTTCACACTTATGGTTGCCTGGTGGGGCAATTCTTCATTGGAATGAGCCTGGCCTGGGCATTGGAGGACCTTCAGCTTATTTGATGCTAATACCCACCTCCCTGAATACTGGGACAAGCCAAAGGACCCCTCACTTGTCCAAAAGCCCCCTAAAAGTCAATTCAGCTTCTACTGAGAACCACTCTCTTAACAGTCTAGTGCAACTAGAGGGACTGGGGTCACTTTTGCCTCCTTGGGACTTTTTTCTGTTTTCCTGGCCCGTCTTCTGAATTTTCCTTAAAAGAACTCAGAATTAGATTATGTCTTATTTCATATGCTGTAGGCCGGCATTCTTCATAATGAGGAACTTTCATCCCAAGGGGTGTAAGATGATCTGCTGTTGGGGTTTGGAAAGGCAACATTGCAATGTCTGTATTCTTTTTAAGTTTCTATTTTTGTGTGTGTTGTATTTTGTAAACAAAGCCGTACTACAGTAGTATATGTATATAATTTATAAAAAATAAATATACAGATATTGAGGTTGCAGGCTCAAAATTTTTTACTGATGGGGTTATGATAAAAAAAGTTTGCAGACCCCTAAGTACAGTCAGGTGCAGAGTAGCAGACAGAACTCATGTCTGACTTTGGCCATATCTGACAGTCTTGCAGAATCCTGAGGTGCTAGCAGTGATGCTTACTTGTCACTTGGGTAAGGTACATTTGTGACAAACACAGGGCCCTTTCGTGACTGACCTTCATAACTATCCATCTTCATCTCTTGCCTCAACCTATCTCTTCCTTTGCTTCAGCGGCATTCCACCTCTTCCTGCTCTTCAGATCCCTCACAACTTACACTTTCTCAAGTGCTGTTTCTCTGCCTGAAATTGCTGGGAGGAAAACTTTTCCTCTACCCTCTTGGGTTCACTTCTGGGAGCCTGTAAATTAAACTGACAAAAGTCAAATTAACAGGAGAAAAAAGCATATACATATAGGAGCTAACAAAAGAAGTAGTTAGCTTAATAAACGGTTAAAGTTAGAAGCTTAGATACCTAACTTAGTAGGGAAAAGAGAAAATATAGGTTTGGGGGAAGGTTTCTTCTATGGGAAGAAAATATAGATTTCTTTAGGAAAGAAAAATGGGTTTTTAGGAGAACATACAGAAGATTAGAAAGTTTGTAATAAGGTAGGTTTGAGTGATTTTTTTCTATCTTCTTCATGGCCATGAAATCCCCTCCCCCGAGGAGGATTTATGGTGGCCTCAGCTCCCAGAAGTTGGCACTTTTAGTCCGATAAATGAAGCTCCAAAAAGGCTTCTTTCTGCATCTGTTGAATCTGAAATGTCTTCAGCTTAAAATAATCTTCATAGCAACTCCGGGGATCCAACAGAACACACACACACACGCACACACACACACTGTACGCGCCTCTCCCCATCCTTTGTCTGCCTAACATCTCAACCTGTGTAACTCAACTGTAGCATCATCCTGGAAAAACTTTCCCTCAGCACCCTCCCCCAGGCCCCACTAAACCCCCTTCTCATGGCCAGCATTTCATGCCTCCTCTGGTCAGAGCGCTTGCTACACTATTCTTCCATTGCCTATTCGTCTGATCCCACCTCTGATCTGTAAGTTGATGGAGCGTGCTGGAATACTGTTCCTAGAATATAGTAGATGCTCAATGAATGCCTGTTGAAAAACATGAATGAGTGATGACATCATTTTGGCAAACTGCACAATTTGAAAATTGTATTGCTGTTCAGAGGCAATTCCTTGTTTTTGAGAATCTTGCTTAATTAATTTTGATCAGATTAAATATCAAAATGAAGAAGAATGAATGAAAGCCAAAGATACAGAGCTATGACACTTATAATGAAAGTAGGATGGATTACATTTTAGCAGGGACACTTTTAGCTGAAGTCTCTGGATTAAGAACTTAAGTTGAGACGGCTGAGGTGTAGTCGAAAGAGCCCTGGGTTTAGAGCCGAAGACCTGGGCTTGGGTTCCAGCTGCGTCACTTTACCTCTTTGATCCTTTGTTTTCTCACCTATGAAATGGAGGAAAGAGTATGTAATTTAGTAGCGGGAGCATCTCCTGTGAGGGCATGTAGTGGGACATCAGACCCTTCAGCAGTCCACTCGGGCTGGGAATGCATTCTTCAAATTTAAACTGGAATCACTGGTTTGCTGGAAGTTCCAGCTGAGTTGCATCAACTCAGGGCAGGCCCTTTGGGCGAAATTGGGGTTTCCAGATCACATTGGTTTACCCAATATGAGCACAGCCATGAGCTGCAGATTAGTGCCAGAGATCACGGTGAGTGATGAGGGGCCAGAGCAAATAACTGCCCGAGTGGTGTGACTGCAGGGCCCCTGAGAAGCTCTTTGGCCAAAATAACTCCCCTATTGGCCTTTCCCCAGTGCTTGGAATTCCTACATCCCTCGATCTCTTTGATGCGCCCAGCGTCCAGTTTGTGACTACTGTCTATTATTCTTAACTAAGTCTCCACAAGGATCTATGTTTTCCTTCCCAGAACAACAATAATAATAATAACAGGGAGCACTTGTTTAGATGTGTACCCATGCAACTCCAAGCACTTTATGTGCATGAACTCATTAATTCTCATCACAGCCCCATGAATTTGGTGCCCTCGTTATCAGCCCCATTTCACAGATGAGGCTTTTGAGACAGACCCCTGAGGAGAAGACGTGTACTCTGGCCCCCAGGAGGCTGCTGTCAGCCATCTCCTCCCTCAAGGCTTAGGTGGGCGTGCCTAGAAGTCACCAGTCTAACATTAATCAAATTAAATGAGATACTGTACACGAACTCTTTGTAAATTTACCGTTATTATCAACATTAAATAAAGCTTAGGAGATATAGATCCATGCCGACAGAAAAGAGAGGTTCAGGGATACGTAGAAACACAACTGGAAATTAGATTTAGACTTAAATCAAAGGCTTAAAATTTTGTTCTCTCACTCTCATGAATGTGATTTTTTTAAAAAGTGGGCTTAGAATGACAGTGCACACTTAAGAAACTTATGTAAGGAGACGAGGAGGCACTTATCCTAATAAGATTTCAGGAAAACGCACGTATGGAAGCAGTCAGAGAAAAACCGTTTGTCCACTCGGTGTTTTCCCTGAGAGACACATCGTAAATCATGTTTCATTTAGGGCCTTTGGCTCATTGTCCAGCTTGCTGTCTTGTACCAGAGGATCTGATGACAATTTATCTTAGTTATCGTAGGAGAGGACAAAAGAAATCTTTTCTTTCTCCCCTTTTAGGTTCTCTGCTGGGGCTCTGTACCAAAAGACAGAGTAACAAGAGAAAAGCAC
Organism: Tapirus indicus; assembly: GCA_031878705.1. NCBI lineage: Eukaryota > Metazoa > Chordata > Mammalia > Perissodactyla > Tapiridae > Tapirus > Tapirus indicus. Next base: position 148,772,422 of record CM062918.1, on the reverse strand, counting down.
ACAATTTTATTTACCGTAAGTTTTGTGTGACATGGGAGCCTTCAGAAGGAAATTAAGACCCGAAGAAGCCATTCAACCTGAGCATTTTTATGAGCCTTTGATGAAGGGTGGGAAGTCGTGGGAAAATGTGGTAGGACAGAAGGGTCTGAGCTGAGAGGCTGGGAGCAGTAAACTGGGGGAGACTGAGCAAGGCCTGTTCGTTCATTCAGATTCCTCTCTGCCTCTCCATCTTTGGGGATGAGGATGTTCCTTTCAACCCGGTTTAGGGAGGGCACCTCTCAGGCGAGGGTCTTCTGAGCTGCTTCAGGGGAAGGTCAGAGAGTCCAAACAGCACCTACCATTTCTCATAGGGCTTCAGCTTGAATATCTCATATACCAAGGAGCCGTGTTTACGGGTAGCATGTCTTCAACTCCATCACTATGGATTGCATGTGTGTTCACAACAGGCCAAGTCTGTCGGCCAACTTGGAGCTGGAGACGGGGGAAAGTCAAAGAGGCATTTTCTTCTTTCATTTGCAGCATTGCCAAATTGACCTGTCTTCTTAGAATTGGATCCACTACAGAGGGAGAAAAGAAAAAGGAAAGGATTTTTAAGAGGAAGAAAGGTAATAAAATAAGGAGGAGTTGGGGGAATTTGAAGGGTGTTCTAGAATTCTTTTCAGCTGGCCAGGATGGAAATGAAGCATAAAAGCCTTAATAACCTTTTTACTCACGGAAACACCTGTCACCTCCTGCTCTAAACCAATGACTGTATTAACGATGACGTCTGTCACAGTCTGAAGAAAATTCATTCATCCATTCATTTATTTAGTAGGTATTTATGGAGCTCTTACTGTGTATCAGGAACTATATGAAATGCTGGGGCATATGTAACAGAATAAAATAGATACGGTCCCTGCCTTCAAGGAGCTTACAATCTAGTGCAGGAGATACGCAATATATGCGCAAAAACCCAAATACATATACCTAACTCTAGTAAGCTCTAGAGGGTTCTATGATGGAGAATCAGGAAACTTTAGGTAGGATGGTTTGGAAGGCCTTTGTGAAGAAATGACATTGGAGCTCAGACCAGAAGCCTGGGGTGAGGAGCGGTGGTCCCTGGGTGGAGGGGGCATCCCACCAGGAGGGAATGGTGTAAACAAAGCTCAGGGCTGATGAATAGATGAAGGTCGACAGTTGGCAGAGGGCTTGCCTTTGCCATTAACCAAGGAGCAGGGCTCTGTGAACACTGAAGACTTGGCAAAAAGAAATGTTTTCCTACTCCTGGGAAACTCAGCTAATCATCAGTAAATTCAAGTGACCAATTAGCAAAGAAAATGGATTTTTGGAGAGAGTGTAAAATAACCTGGCTTTATCTTGTAGAGACTAACTGTCGAACACCTTGAGACCCACCAATTCTACCCTCGGGCAGTGGTCCTCAGATGTTTGCTCCTGTGCCCACTAAGGTAATTTTGTAAAACTCTCTACCTCTCTGAACATTTTTGGATTGATATCTAAATTTTTTTTCCTCCGTGTAAACAGTTCAAAGGATAAATTCTATCATATTGTAAGTACTGACATACTAAAATAAAACTGTTATCTCACATTTTAAAATGCACCCAGTGGAACCTAACTACCACAGTGATTTGGTACTCATCTTTGTAAAAAGTTCTTGGATGAGCTCTTTTTAACTGACAGGAATTTTACATTGCTCTTTTATCTCTTTGAATCCATGTTTCCATTCCATTCCCCACAGAATTTTATCTTACCATAATATACCTTATGCTTCAAAATGTTTTCTTGTCATAAATGTTCTCTTGTCATAAATCTGTGTGATAAAAAATATATAAAATAAGTTTAATTTATTAAAATGTATTTTATTTCTTATGACCACAGGGCTCTAAGTGTTAAAAAATATTTTGTCTTGAATTATCATTAAAATTATTAGTGCTACACAATCAAATAATATATTATGAATTTTGCCAAGTAATTATTAAACATAAAAGGTAAATTTTTTTTAGTATGCAAAAGAAGAGATCTATTTGAAATTTCTCCATTTGAAATATTCTTGTGGATATTTACATGGAAAAGATATCTAACAAATTATATATTTTTGCTTCAAATTAGACAGCACTCTTGCAGTCAAGACTTTTGATATCATATCTATCTTTTTTTGTGCATTTGTATTCATTACCCTCTTATCATGGAAAAAGATAATTTTTTCATATTTCTGGTCTTCTCTTTCCCCCTTAAATCAGTCCCTTTAGCATTTCCTCTAGGACTGGTTTTTTGGTGATAAACTCCTTTAGTTTTTGCTTGTCTAGGAAACTCTTTATCTCTCCTTCCATTCTGAATGATAACCTCGCCAGGTAGAGTATTCTTGGCTGTAGGTTTTTCCCTTTCAGCACTTTAAATATGCCACTCTCTTCCAGCCTGTAAGGTTTCTGCAGAGAAGTCAGCTGATAGCCTTATGAGGTTTCCTTTGTATATAACTTGTCTTCCTCTTGAGGCTTTTAGGACTCTCTCTTTATCATTAATTCTGGACATTTTAATTATGATGTGTCTTGGTGTGGGCCTCTTTGGGTTTATCTTGTTTGGTGCTCTCATTGCTTCCTGTACCTGGACGTCTGTTTCCCTCCTTATATTAGGAAAGTTTTCAGCTATGATTTCTTCAAATAGATTCTTTGCCCTTTGTCTCTCTCTTCTCCTTCTGGGATACCTATAACACGAGTGTTAGTGTGCTTGATGTTGTCCCAGAGGTCCCCTAGACTGTCCTCACTCTTTTTAATTCTTTTTTCTTTTATCTGTTCAGCTTGGGTGATTTCCTTTAGTCTTTTGTCCAGCTCGCCGATCCATTCTTCTGAATCCTCTACTCTGCTTTTAAGTCCCTCTAGTGAATTTTTCGTTTCCAGTATTGTCTTCTTCATTTCTGATTGGTTCTTTTTTATATCTTCCATTTCTTTGTTTACATTCTCACTGAGTTCATCCATTCTTCTCCCAAGATCAGTGAGCATCCTTATGACTCTTTGTACTCTCTGTCAGATTGCTCATTTCTGTTTCATTTGTTTCCTTTTCTGGGATTTTGTCCTGTTCCTTTACTTGGAAAGTATTCCTTTGCCTCCTCATTTTGCCTCTTTCTCTGTGCTTGTGTCTATGTATTAGGTAGGTCAGCTACGTCTCCTGATCTTGGAGAGGTGACCTTATGTAAGTGATGCTTTATGAGGCCCAGCAGTGTGCTTCCCTCTGGTCACCAGTTCCAAATGTTCCAGGAGTGACCCCTGTGTGGGCTACATGTGTCCTTCTGTTGTGTCAGGGTTGTTCTTGCTGTAGGTGCCCAGGGAGGCTGAGCTGTCCCCCTGACTGGCTGGCTGTAATGCTCAGCTGGGTGTGGTTGTTGTAGGCCCTTCAGTCTCTTTCTTGGGTGTGGGAAGTCCCAGCACAGTTGGCTGCAAGGTCTAATAGCACATTCCTATTGCAGTTTTTGTATTAAATGAGTAGGCCCCCAGCGTGGCCAGTTGTTAGGCTCAGGGGCTTACAATTGCTATAAGCCTCTGGCCTATAAGGTTCTTGTCAGCTCTCTGGGGGTTGCAGCTGCCTGGGGCTGGCCCCAGACACAGGAGCACCCAATTGTTTCAGGCTTTGGAGGGTGGGGCTGATCCCCTATGTGGCTGTTTGAGAAGCACAAGTCTCCCGCAGCTGAGAAGCCCTACTATCCACAGGGCCACACACACAGTCAACATAGTCCTGCCCTGTGCATGTGCCCTGACCCCCTAAAGTGGACCCAGTTGCTCCACTGCAGGGGCCCCACACTCTCCACCTGCTCCTCAGACTTGCCCTGCCCCACAGAGGTGGACCCACTTGCCAGGCCGCTCCCTTAAGCAGGCCCACAAGTTGCCCAAGGGCTTGTTGTTGGGTGGGGCCAACAACAAGCAGGCTGGAGCAGGCTGCCTTCCTCAGCTGAGCTGGATTAAATAGATGCTCTAGAGGGTGGGGCAGGCCCTGGGCTAGCAGGCCACAGGGAGAACTCCAATGGCATCTGCCAGTGTCTGTGTTAGTGTGTCCATACCAGGTCACAACAATGGCTGCCACCAATGTCCCAGTCCTCTCACCTCTCAGTGAGATGCACCCAGAGTCTATCAGGTGAGTCTCTTTTTACCAAAGGACTGTGCACCTTTCTTTCTGGTGATTTTAGGTTGCTTTCTGAAATGAGTGAATTTGTGCGTAGGCCCTTTGAGAGCAGCTTTAATTTCTTTGTGTCCCAGCTTTTCTGGGGGTATTCCCCATTGTTGTTAGTAGCCAGCAAAGCCAGATATTATGACACTCGTCTCAGTTGTGCTGGGTCCAAAAAATGCCAATAGCAGCAATGCTCCTCGGCTCAGGTCCCCCCCAGCTCCAGGGAAGGCTACGTACCTTTGGATTGCTCCTGGGCGGCTGTGAAGCATTGTGGCTTGTGAAAGTGGCATTTTTTCTCTCCACAAGGGAATTTCTGCCTCTTCCACCTCAGTTAAGACTGTTGTTTGTTGCAGGGGTTCCTCTTATCCAGTTTTCAGTTCTCTCTGAGCGTAATTTTTTCAAGATTCCTTGTACATCTGTTGTACCTCCTCTGTGAGAGCAGGTGAGTTCAGTGTCCATCTACGCTGCCATTTTGCCCTCTCAAAGTCCAAAAGGTAAAATTTTATTGGAAAAGCATCTCTTAGTGAAATGGATGGAGCTTTTATTTCCCAATTAGTTCATATTTCTTTGAATGATTTTTACTTACTTCTAAAATAAGACAGGATTTAGCATGGATTCGCTTTCCATTTTTCTTCTGTTTCTGATAAAAGTAAGGGTGGAGAAACCTTTTTCACATAAATAAGTATATGGGAATGGGATGGGTTTTAGTTCTTTGAATTCTTCATGAATCGTATGACAATTTTGTGATCATCAGAAAGCTTAATAACCTGTCTGCTCCCCAATCAGAGTGTCCCCTTCCCCCTTCCTGGCACCTCTACTTCCAGTGGTCCCCCTTTTTGATCAGAGGTTATTACACTGGTGACCAGGGCAGCAGAGGAAGCTTCTGGGTGGAGAGCTGTGCACCTTTGGCTGGAGGGCAGCCATGAAAAGACAAGTGGTCAGGGTGAACCTGAGTCTCCAGCACAGGTGTGTTCTTCAGGCAAACGGAAGTAGGAAAGGATGTCGGTGGAGATCGAGGATCTGAAGACTGACTTCCTTGAAACCCTCCGTAATGATACTCGCAGAGGGACCAGAGGGAAGACCTCTGTCCAGAGAAGCTCCTGCACATGAGCATCATGTCCAAGAATGCTCACAGATCCCTGTTTACACTTCCCTCAAACTAGGAAGAAGCCAAATACCCCTCGGTATTTGGGAGGGAGCGGAAATAAATTTTCCTCTCTTCACATAGTGGAATATAACACAGCAGTGAAAACGGAACAAACTGTTGCCGTGCTTAACAACACAGATGATCGTAGAAACACGTTGGGTGAAAACAACAGAAACGAGTCCTATGAGACCACACACAAAGTGAAACCACTTTTAGAAACCTCAAAATCGTGTACAATCAATAATATGTGTTTGGGCATACATTTACAAACTTTTTTAAAAAAGACAACAAAATGATAAATAAAATTCAGGGTAGTGGTTACTTCTGAAAGGAGGAAACAGGCATCAGATGGGAGAATAGCGGTAGATGCAACTTACAGGGTGATGAGTTTACAGATGATAATTGTAGTATCGTGTGTCATAGGTATATATGGTACAGATATACTTATGTGGATGTGACATTTATTTTAAAATACAAATGAAAATAATAAAAGAAGGGGGTATAGATGAAGGTTAATTCATGTAGCATTATTGAGGTTTATTTATTTTTAACTCAATAAAGTTCCATTGAGCTAATTCCATGTGCAGACATTATTGTAGATGCCAGAGATCTGGTGATGAGATGAGACAGACAAGATTCCTGGAGCTTATATTTTAGTGAAAAGAGAGACTTTTGCTTCTGCTGTGTTCAGTGGTCTGAGGTGTAAGGTTTGCCTCCACCAGGAGAGCACCCGAGGACGAAGCTCAGAGATGCCGTGTAGAATCAAGAGATGCAGCCACACCTGGTGCCATGGTTTGAGCCTCTAGACCAGTCTGTACCTGACTCCACCCAAGTGGCTGGACTTCTGTTCCTGGGAGCCAGCAAACTCCCCCGTGTTGCTATTGTTCTTTAAGCGGGTTTGAGATGGATTTTCTGGCAATTGCAGCACAAGTGCTAATGGACACGGCCCTGGAGAGTAAAACATTGAGCCTCATTGCCAGGGGTGGCAGCAGCAACTCAGGGATGTGTTTGTCAGTCTGCTTTCCAATGTGGCAGCGAGTTGTAACATTTTCATAGGACTTCCATGTGCCTGTCTCTTTTGACTCTTAAAACTGCCTTGTCCCAGAAAAGCGAGAGGTGAGGGACTTGTACACGGCCGTATAGCGGGTGAGGGTCCCTGCCACTTGAACACAGACCTCTGGGCACTAAGTCCTGTGCATTTTCTGTTAGACCATAGGGAGCAAAGGAGTCACGTTCACTGATATAAAATTTCCCCAGGACTGGTCAGTTCACACAGGCATCCTACTGAGACAGTGTCATGGATAATGCAATCATTTTATTTTAGCTGATGTATATTTCAAGCATACAGAAAGCACAGAGAATAATAAATAGCCATGTTTACATCATCGTCATTTATCAAATCTAATTTTGCTATATCTGCTTTAGAGCTCATTTTCTCACTTTTTTCAGAAGAAATAAACACATTGCTGTATAATTATAGCACCTGTATATTCCTCTGACGATCTGTCCCTCTCCCGAGGCATTTTTATCCTGAAATTTGTGTTTGTCATTCACACGCATGGTTTTCTACTTTTATTACGTGTATGTGCCCATAAACAATATATAACAGTTGTATTGTTTTAAAATGATATGTAATGTTAAAGTAATATATAGTGTTGTTATTGTTTTAAAACTTTGTATGAATAGTATCATATAATACACATTAGTCTTTAATTTGCTGTCTTTTATTCATATTTTGGTTTTGAGATTCATGGTAGGCAGAAAACTCCCCCCTCGCCTCCTACCCCCTTCCCATCCTAATCCCTGGAACCTGTGAATATGTTACCTAACCCGGCAAAGGGGAATTAGAGTTGCGGATGGAATTGAGGTTATTAGTCAACCGACCTTAAAATAGGGCGATTATCCTGGATTATCTGGGTGGACCCGGTGTAATCACAGGGTCCTTTAAATAAAGAAAGAGGTAGATGAGGGAGAACCAGAGGGATGGTGTGGGAAAGACTCAGTCTGATGTTGCTGACTTTGAAAATGGTCAAGGGGCCATGAGCCAAGGAGGGCCAGAGGCTTCCAGAAGCTGGAAAAGGCAAGGAAACAGATTCTCCCATACATACAGCCTTCGAAAAGGAATGCAGTCCTGCTGACACCTTGATCCTAAGAGCCTGATGAGCTCCATTTTGGATTTCTGATCTCCTGAAATGTAAGATAATAAATTTGTGTTGTTTTAAGCCATTAAGTGTTTGGTGATTTTTAAATAACAGCCATAGAACACGAATACAAGATTTATATATAGGCTTGATTCATTCATTTTAACTGCAATGTACCTGTAGTTTGCACAGTTTCATTAGTTTTCTATTGAATGACTCTACTACGTTTTATTTCACTATACTCCTAGTGATGGACATTTATGTTGTTTCCAATTTTTTGCTGTTATAAACAGTGTTGTTATGAATATTTTTGAATTTGTTTCCTTATGCACGTGTGCAAGAGTTTCTCACGGGGTGGTCAGTTGATAACCCTCTGAGATAATGAGGCTAATGTGCATCCAGGTTTTCAACTTAAGGGGAGTGGAATTGCCGGATTGCAGGGTACATGCATCATTAACTTTATTATATGTGCTAAATTGCTCTCCAATGTGGTTGTACCAATTTAAATTCCTCCAGCAGTGCATGGAGGTGCCCATTTTCCTACAAACTCAAATTTGACTTTTAAATTTTTGCCAGTATGAGTCTAAAATGGTATCTCCTTTCTATTTCAATTTGCATTTCCTGATTACTAGCAAGGATGAGCATGTTTACATATGTTTACTGGGTGATTGTCTTTCCCCTTCCTTGAATTGTTTGGATAATGTGCAACAATATGGGAGAGAGACCCCCCTTGCACAGGACATGCTGCGCTGATTGGACCCCCCAGTTACAATGTAATTGGACCCCCTCAGGCCTTGATGGGTATTTAAGTAGGATTTATTCAATTTTAAGTAACTTTTAAAGTGAAATTTATGTGAGGAACTAATGAATGTACTACATTTAATAAAATATAAGTAATCACATTTGTCTTTTCACATTACGAGGAATTAAATACTACTGAAGTTCTGAGGAACTTGAACACTGGTCTTTTGACAAAAATTTCCTACTGTTTTATGTTTCTGATTGTGCAATCAGGCTTCAGCACCACAAACCCATTTTTCATTAAACAATGGGCGACGAACACATTCTGGATTCTAACCAGTTCGTTTGGATAACAATAAGGATAATCGTCTCGATTCTTAGGTTGTAAAGGACAGGGACTTGACAGAATCAGTGCCCAGGCCGGGTGGCTGGGTGTTCTTTCCAACGGCTCTGGAGCTGCGGTGCGGGAGACAGTCGCTCAGCAAGACCTATCTGCGCAAATGCCAAGAGCCTTCCTCTCCCCAGTTCGAACTCTCATCTGGCTCCGCAGCTGAAAAAGAGCAGCAGAACCTCAGGAAACCATGACGCTATTTGTGGTTTCACGGCTCCCTCTTCCGGACAAAGGCTGAACTTGCACCGCGGAAGTCAGTCACGTTCCACTGCGTGAACTTACCAAAATATACATAATATGTAAAGATTCAAAATGAATATATTTTATCTATCATCTATCTATCTATCTATCACCTCTCTATCATCATCATCTATCTATCAATCTATCATCTATCCACCTATCTATCATCTAATCTATCTGTCACAGGTAGATGGATACGGACAGGTAGGTGATAGACAGCTTGGCTTGTTTTCCTTCTCTCTTTTCTCCTAAGTCTTTTTGACATGGAAATCCTTTCAATAAAGCATTTTAAAATGTTCTTATCAATTGATAATTTACCCTTGGCTTGATTTCTTTCCTCATATTCTATATATTCTGTACCTTTTAATCCTGACATTTATCTACTTCTCCGATGTGATTTTCCCTCCCAAAGTGAAGTTGACTCAGCATAAATCACAAACTATCATACCAGCCCACGTTTCTCTCCTTTCCTTTCCATTCCCACCCCGGCTCCTTCTTCCCTTTCCCCCTTTCTTCCCTCCTTTTTTTCCATCTTTTGTAACCGCTTAAATGAATTTTACTGCAATGCAAGGAATATTGGAGAACCAGGTATGGGAAGACGATAGTCATACATAACACATTCAGAGGGTTTCTCCACTACCTCTGTTACTCCCTAAGTTGAGCCAAGGTTTTGCTTTTAATTAATTAACTAATTTATTTATTTGGAAATACATGCATATGATGCAAAATTCATGCAGTACCAAAATGTATACAGTGAAGAAAGGTCTTTCACTCATCAGCTTCCCTCCTGGGGGGCAATCTCTGCCGTCAATTCCTTAACACATGTATTTTAAAAGCTAAATCCTCTGCACACGGGTAGCAACATGGAGTGGAATTTCAGGGTGACATATTGTATTCCTCATTAAATGGAGAGACAAAACCATATGCCCTCAAATACCCTTTGGTATTTTCTAATCCTTTCTGCACACACTTTGAGTGGTTCTCTGAGTGGGTAGGTCATCAGCATCAGCACCTCCTGGCAATCTGTTAGAAATGCAAATTCTCAGCCCTGCCCCGGACCCACTGTGTCAGAATCTCTGAGGGTGGGCCCAACAATCTGTGTTTTCACAAGCTCTTCAGGTGATTCTGATGTCTGCTAAAGTTTGAGAAGCACAGCATTCGAAAACCAGTGCCTGAGCCCCACCCCCAACTGATGAACAGAATCTCAGAGGCGGGCATTATGAATATTTGTCAGGGGATCCCAATGGGCAGCTGGCATTGAGAACCTGGACTGGTCTCACCGAAATGCACTCCCGCCTCACCCTACTGCAAGCTTTTCTGATTCTCTGCCTTTTAGTGCTATCTGATCTGCCGTGGGTGCCCCACCTTCAGTCCCAGTTTACAGATACGAAAGCTGAGATTTGGGGCCCAGCCTGGTGGTGTAGTGGTTAAGTTTGCATGCTCTGCTTCAGCAGCCTGGGGTTTACAGGTTCAGATCCTGGGCGTGGACCTACACACCGCTCATCAAGCCATGCTGTGGTGGCATCCCACATATAAAGTAGAGGAAGATTGACACAGATGTTAGTTCAGGGACAGTCTTCCCCAAGCAAAAGGAGGAAAATTGGCAACAGATGTTAGCTCAGGGCCAATCTTCTCCAAAAAAAGAAAAGAAAAGAAAAAGAAAGCTGAGATTCAAAGAGATTGAGTTACATGTTTCAGAAAAGTAACTGCATATGCAGAGGTAGGTCTCAAAACTAATCCTTGGGGTCCCTTGTCAGTGTGTTTTCTGTTTTGCCGTGCTGTCACTCCTAGTTAAGTGTGCCCATGTTTTCTAAGAGGCTCTAAGCATTTAAGTGACTTACACATGTCAGTTAGTGGATGAGGTCTAAATGTAAGGTGAATGAATGAGTTAATGAGTACAGGTCCTCGACTGCTTCAAGTGGGTAAGAGTTCACTATTTATCACAGACTCAAAAGCTGGGACAGCGACATGCTGATCATACTGTATGTCAATCACTGAGCAACTGACCAATGGGAAACCAAGGCTACTGAGTATCCAGAAAAGATGGTGTTAACGGGATGTCGCTACAGCATCCGGTGTTTAGCACCTGGATGAATGAACTCTAATTTCTAACACTCTGGTGTTTCTAAGGACTCTCTCATAATTAACTGTTGGTGTTGTCAATTTTAATCGACTGTGCCCACACTGGGACTTGCTGCCAATAGCTTCCATTTCTTATCTATAAAAGAGAACAATTAGTCCTGTTTCTATCCACCTCAAAGACATGGATTTGGGATGAAGGAAACCCCCTCTGAACACGTGTTCCGATGCATCAGCAGAAAGGGGCACAGCAACTCTGAGGAGGTTGTCTTCTTACTATAAAGCAAGTGTCTGACGTAAAAATTACCTTTTTACTCAATAAATATAGCAAATATTTAGTTTTCCTTCTAGTCCAGTCCAAACTTTGCTCCTTTTTTGAAATTCATATCACTTATTTCACTTAAGCAAAAAATAATTGGACTTCAAGATTGTTGATTTGTGGGGCCCAGGTGGGGCTCGTGGTTGAGAGCGAGCTCTGAAGCTCAGCTCCCTGGGGTTGAATCCAGGCTCTTCCAGGGAACAGGGGTGAACTCCTGGGCAGGACCTGCAGGTCTGTCAAGCAGTGCAACACCTGATTACCAGGGAGATTGATGGGTCATTGATCTTTTTCTTTGGGCTACTACCATTTATTTCTTTTGCCCATTTTTCTATCAGGTTTTTTTTTGAATCACAGATATTCATAGATTCTAAATTCCAATCCTTTGTCAGTCATATCCACTATATGTATCCTCTATCTGTAGATTGTCTTTTGCCCTCTCCTTATGGTGCCTCTTGATAACTGTCAAAGAATCAGCTTTTCCTTATGGCTTCTGCTTATGGTATCTTTCTAAAGAAATCCTTTTCTATCCCAAAGTTATAAAATTATTTTTCCTATGTTTTCTTCTAAAGAGTTTGTGGTTTATAATTTTGCTGTTCATACTTTTATCTTCAATCCACCTGGAATTTATTTTTGTGTATGCTGTGAGGTATGGTTTAATTTCAGTTTTTCCTCATGTAGATAGTCATTCCAGAACAACTTATTGAAAAATACATTGTTTCCAATGATCTGCAATGTCCCTGTGCCACATGAATTTCCATACCTTCTACTTATTCGTGTCTTGGCTACTCTTGACCCTTTGCTGTTTTGAAGAATGTCTGTCAGTTTGGTTCTTTCTTGTGTTTTTTTCAGGATTTCATTCAGGGTGTGCATTTTTACCAGGAATACCACGGAAGGGGTATGTCTTCCTCAATGTATCCTTTCGGGAGGCACACGATGCTTACTTATCCCATTACTGACAACGTAAATTTGATCCCTTGGTTAAGTTCGTGTCTATCAGGTTTCTCACTGGAAACTTACTATTTTTTTCCCTTAGAATTAATAAGTACTTTGTGAGGAGATGCTTTGAGACTATGTAAATGTCCTGTTTTTTATCAGACTTTCACCCACCAGTTTTAAAACCACTGGTCTAACCTCTGGGGTAAGAGTGATTGTATGTAATAGAAATGCACGAGCCAGACTCTAAGACGGGGAAGCATCCCTAAAAGCCAAATGCACTAGTGGGGATGGGCTAGGTTATGATGCCACAACAAACAAGCTCACATCTCAGTGGCTTAACTAACAAAAGCTTATCTGTCCCGTTCCCCGTGTTCATTGTGGGTTGTCGGGGTTTCTGCTCACTCAGGACATGGGTGGATTGAGGCTCATCTTGACACAGGCTTTCATAACTGACGAGGCCGGAAAAGGGAACGAGGTCAACTACATTGTCTCTGAAAGCTTCTGCCCTCCACCACACTCCACCGACCAGAGTAAGCCATGGCTACAGCATTTTCAAATGGCGTGGTGAGTGCAGTCCTGTAAGGTGCACAGAGAGCAGAACCGGGTGGTTGTGAACAGGCCCCAGGACTCTTGGACCGCATATCCCAGAGTTCAGGTTTTAGCCGGAGTGTGGTAAATTGGATGGTTCTCCCCAGCATGTTCTCTCAGAAGACAGAAGATACACCCCACCCCCGGCTTCAGTTTGGCCCTGTCACTGCTTGACCAATGGAACATGAGCAAAGTGACAGGACCCCAGTCCTGGGCAGAAGCTTTAAGATCCGGGGCACAATCCATCACAGTGTGTCAGTAATCCCCTTTGCTGTGGACTGAATGCTTGTGTCCCCCCAAATTCACATGTTGAAGCCCTAACCTTCAATGGTGATATTTGGAGGGGAAGACTTTGGGAGGGCAATTAGGTTTAGATGAAGTTGTGAGGGTGGGGCCCCCATGATGGGATTGGTGTCCTTATAAGAAGGAGAAGAGACTGGAGCTCACTCTCTCTCTGCCATGTGAGGACAGAGGGAGATGGCGGCCATCTGCAAGCCAGGAAGAGGGCTCTCACTAGAACCGGACCACGCTGGCAACCAATCTTGGACATCCAGACTCCAGAACTGTGAGAGATAATGTCTGTTGTTTAAGCCCCCCCAGTCTATGGTATTCTGTCATGGCGCCCAAGCTGACCACCACACCTTTCCTCTCCTCATCCTTCCCCATGAGAATAGAATATCCCAGAGAGAGGCTACTGCTTCATCCGCATTCTGGAAAGAGAATACATGTGGAGCCGAGTTGAGCAGGGCCCAGCTGAACCCATCGGAGTTGCAGCTGACCTGTAACACGAATGAGATGTGGCCAAGAAATGAACGTTTGTTCTTGAAAGCCACTACGGTACTGAGGTCGGCTGGTATCACGGTGGGACTAGGGCGATGGGAGCGAGGCCCTCTCCTTGGGTGCAAAACTCATAGGGGTTTCACACAACTCAGTAATCAAGATGAGTGATATTTTTATGCAATATTTTTAAAAATGTCAAAATGCAGAAGAATCCGTGAAAAACAAACTATCAAAAATTTGAATAAGGACAAGACAAGCAGTGTAACCCAGCAAAAGGTCACTAAAGGAAAGAGTTTTGATGCAACTTAAACAAATCCCAGCTGGAGTTTTAGCAAAAGGTAAAAACCAAAAGCTGGTAGGAGATAATGAATAAAATGTTAACTTTGGTTAGAAACCTGCTTCTGAGTTAATGACCCATTATCACATTTCCTGCTTTGTTTTTAGTGAGTTTTAAAAAGTTTTAAACAAATCAAGCATTTCAAACAACAGATCGCAAAAGAAGAGCAAATCAAAAAGAGAAAAAACAAACAAGGGACACTAGAAATAGAGGGCAAAGCGCACCTTCCTGGAAAGGATTAGGGGCCAGTTTAGAGGGGATGGTGGTTTAAGGGGGCCCCTCCAGCCTGGCAGGGCATTCCTCTTATGTTACGTGGTTTTCGAGAATAAGGCTTTGCTGTAGGTGTGCCCAGGGAGGGAAGCAGCAATGATTGTGTTTTCCATTTTCATTTCAGGAGGTAAATAAGATGATATATTTAAAGCAATCCGAATCTACTTTAAGCAAGACAGACTGTAGAAATCATGTTTGAATCTAAGATAAGTTTAAATTCCAGGTGGACTTAGCCATCTGGGTATTTGGATCGATGGACAAACTGTGGCTTGTTTGACTAACTTCTCTCAGTAAACAGTCTGCGAATCTATCATGTGCTTTGGGGTCGACAGAACCTGTAATCACCGTTAAAATTATGAAAGAGACAAAAGTGTACTCCAGAAAACAAATAAAGCATCTGAGAATATTTCCAAGTGCTTAATTTCTGACTTCTCCTTTTTTTGGCATTGCAGCCTCTGCAAAATTTAAAGGCCGACAGCAAGATTGATTCATAGACTCTGTGGTCCACCGCTTGGCAGCCCAGCAGGTGTCCAAGGGACATCCGTTAGTGAGTGTTTTAGTTTTCCCACACTCAGTCACACATCAGAATGTAAAACATATACTACACCTATGCACTTGCATAATTTACTCCTTTTTTGTGAAGGTTATTTAACAGTAAAAGAGGACACATAAGAACCATTGCAATAAAATCATTTCAACAAAAACACATCCTGACGGTCGAACAGCCCACACCGTAATCTCTCCCGTGGTGGCTGCTGCGGTGGCATCTTCACTTCTAGCATAAATGTATGACTCCCAGGGACAGAGATTGCAAGTTAAAAAGAAAGAACACAGTTTCCTTTCAATTGGTACCTTTTAAAAACATCTGAATTTCTGCTACAGAAAACAACTCAACTAGAGTGTATAAGACCCAAAGATACATTTTTGTCTAATTGGCTTACTTAAAGAAAATAATTATAGCCCTTAATATAGTATTTTAATTACTGTGTTCTTGGTAACAAATATAATTAATGACTAAATATCAATAATTGGTGATGTTTGTGAAAACTAATTCTCATTAGACATTCGAGTCACTCCATATTTATGGAGGACTTAGATATTATGTTTTTGTTGAGGTATAATTGACATGTAACATTACACTGGTTTCAGGTGTACAACATAATGATTTGCTAGTTGTATTTTTGTGAAATTATCACCACAATAAGTCTAGTTAACATCCGCCCCCATACATAATCACAAATTTTTTTTCTTGTGATAAGGACTGTATTAGAAATTATTGGTAACATATTAAACTTTATATTTCAGTTCTACTTGCCAGATATAGTTTTTGATCTCAAATTATTTTATAGATAAAATAATATATCTCATGGGTAAAGTTTTGTACGTGATACTTCAGTTTCCTAAATTTGGAAATAATCTCAGTAACATCATATTACTTCTGCAGTAGAAATTTGCTACCTGAAAAAAGATTATTTTATTTTAAAAATTTGCTTAAGCAAATATAAATTTGAAGACCAGTAAAAGTACAGAACTTGATGATTAACTGGAGGGATAAGGAGGAAGAAATAGGAATTTACAGATTCTAGCTTGAGAAGCAGCATGGTTAGTGACACCATTTACTGAGATTAAGCAGGTTTGAGAAGAAACAGGTTTGTGTATGTGTGTGTGTTGGAAGAAGTCATTTTAGGACCAGTGACATATAGAAGATGCTGTCATATGCCAGACAACTCACAGCAAGGGGGCCTCTAATTCCTTCCGAGAATACTCGAGAACTACTGCTACCCCGATGAACCAGTCTTCAGTGATCCCCTCTGAGGAACTCACCCTGACGGATGGACAGGACTGAGCCCACTTCCCCGCACAGATCGGCGGTTCTGTAGACCTAGAGGCGGCTGACTTGAGGAGCCTGTAACATCCCGGGAACCTCAGTGTCCCGAACCCACACGCCTGGAAGGTCTCAGTCCCGGCTAATCTTAGAGAAGAAAAAGCTGCTCCAATGTCCCTTTGCTGGTACTGAAAGACGCCACCAAATCTGTTTATTCTTTAAATTCCACTCAAGACAAATCTGGAAGCTTTACCTCTGAACAGACAGGCTTTCTCTGAATTCCCATAGCTCTTTGTAAATATGTCTACTGAAATTCTTAGCATGAATATTCTGTAACTATTTATGTAATTATCTCTCTTCAGGCTGTGAGCCCTTGAGGGCAGAACGTTTTTTCATTCCTAACGTTTAGGTAATTCTTGGTACATAGCGTATGTTACAAAATATTTAACGTATGAACGCGTTCTGCTGCCTGGTTACTTCCTGACGTGGAAAATTCTCTCGTATTGACAGAAAAGCAACCTGAAAAGTGGAGTCCCATTCCAGCATTGGCCTCAGACTGTATTAGCGAAGCTTTGAATTCAGACTTTGGTAGCTCCAGAAGGAGCTTCAAACTTTATGGACTCCAACTTTGTAATGCAAACCACCAGAACTACATAGCCAGATTTCCAACTAATTCCAGAGGGAACTGATAGCTTAGAGTTGGCCTTTCAGTAAGTTACCCACTAACTCCATATGGTAAAAAAGGATGTTGGAGGATACTGGAAAATTTCTTTTGATATGATTCACTTGTCTTTTGCCCCATGGTCTTGACATTCCTAAGGCTTTGCTGGCAACAAATACATCTATCAGAAAGCAGTCTCTGAAGGGGTTACGGGCAACAGCAAGTACTACGGAAAGAGAAAGATGGTCCAGTCTTGTTGGTAAAAGGTCCTAGTAAAAGGAGAATCATGTTACAACCTTGGACCTGGCATGCACTCCTGTTCAAGAGAAAGGCAAAATGGGAATTCTGCAGATGAAGCCTCTTGTCACTGTTTTGGGTAGGCTCCTTTGGTTTGGAAGTCAGCTCCAGTAACCAGGGGCAAGGAGGGATGAGGGTTGAACGAGATAATTCTGAGGACACACAGTCTCTGTCCTTGAACTTGTCCTTAGCATCCCTGCTTCTCTCATAGCCGCAGTGCTGGCTTCCAGCTCCCGTTCCACTGCGTCCTTTCAGCTTCTGCTCCTGCAGTTGACTCCCAGCTTCTCAGCATTTCCTCGTTCAAAAAGGCCTTGAACTAGCTGTTTGCCTCAGTTATTATCATTATTTTTTGGCACCAATGTGTGACGACCAGCATCATCAGGAAGCCTATCAACAGAGTGCCCTTGAATAAAGTACGCATAGCTGTCACCTGAAGCCGGGGACAAGAGAGGAGGGGCACGGTACAAAATGGCTCCCTGCGTGCAGTGCCTTTAGCAGGGGCTGTAGGTGGGGCAGTTCCCTTAGAACTGGGTAGGGTCGGGGTAGGCACCATGATTCTCCAATGTGATGCACAGGTAAGGTCCTTGTATCCAGGCTGCCAGAACTTCCGAGGACGTGGACACTCCTGTGGGAGCTCCAGGTCTGAGAAAGTGCGAGGGGATTTACCCTTGGTGAACATGTATGCCCATGCATATAAGGAGGAGACAAAAAGTTCCTGGAAGGGAACAGTGAGGTCAATCCCCTGGGTTCACAGGAGTTAAGCCACAGGACTCCTGAGAAAATAAAAAGCCAGGCAAAGCAACAGACTGAGCCCAAGTTCCCCTGCATCCTTTCAGGAGCCCAAGGACCTGGAGGTACAAGACCGCTCTCTCAGGCCTTACTCAAAGCCACTGCTCTCCAGGGGTGTCAGCCAGCCTGTGCAGGAAGCACTCTCCTCTGAGCCGGCTAGTCCTACTCTGTACTTCAGTGACAGCTTCTGTTGGGTTTAGGCACCTCTTTTCTGGCTCTGACTGCCCCCAGTCTGTGTTTTGCATGAATTATGACCAAATTCTGCATCCAGGCACCTACACCAACATGATCCCACAAAACTTGAGTAATCTAAAAGTTGGACTCTGTAAGATTTGTTCACATACATTCCCAACATGGCATGTGATTACTCCCAAATTATGTAAATGAGCATGTGTTAAAATATTTAAATTTAACCCTATCTTTAACTAGTCAGAAATAAAAAATCAATTAGAAATGACTATTTATTTAGAGTTCACTACATATATTGGGCACTTTATATATTATTTCATTTCATATTTACAACTACCCTATGAGGTACCATTACCTCCATTCACATCGAAAGGAACCAAGACTCAGAACCATTAGGTGACTTGCTCAAGGTCCCCAGACAGGAGGCACAGAGGCAAGGTTGGAACCCAGGCTTCGTCTGACCCCAAAGCCCACTGTTTCCACTCACAATGCTGCTTCCCTAGAGAGGGTTTACACAGGTAAGAAGAGTTGACAAACGTTGAATCATTCGACTTTGTGAAAGTGAGTCTGAGTAACATTTTATCTTCAGTTTCAGGAGTGGCCCAGTAAGGGAGCACGTGGTCAACATAACAGACATAATCGAGGGTCTTCAAGGGTACCTTAAAGAACATTTATAAATACACAAACACACACCCAGTATTAGAAACGATTTAAAAAATCAGATCTTAGCTCAAAAAGATAATTAACAATCAACCTTTATTGTTCATTAAAAATGAACTTTCTAAAATATTAGTGAATCTCATTTTTAGCTCTGTTTTGAAGTGTTGATACCAGTGAAGTAACATTTTTCTTCTCTGAATCTTTTCTTGTAAAATTATAGTCTTCTCTCTTTCTAAAATAGCGGGAAGTTCCTTCCAGTTCTTAATAAAGATAAAGGGGGCGTCCATGGACTTGAGTAACTGCAGAGGAGCGTTACGGTGAACAGATGTGTTTCCACAGCTGCCAGCTGTCATTACATCCTCCACCACAGGAACGGAGCCATAGGAACAAGCCTCGTATATTCTGTAACATTCCGTGTTGACTCCTGCTGGGCACAGTGTGAGATCACTCTGAAGCAGAGCATCTTGATAATTCTTAAGGCTTTCATTTGTTTCCTGAGGCTGCCACCTAGGAAACCAGAAAAACAACCGTAGTTTTCACTTTACTAAGCACACCTTTTGCGAAAGAAAAGATTTTCTCTTTTAGCGTTGGTAACAGGAAATGGTAAACATACTATAGAGATGACAGGCAGAGGAGAAAAGGAAAATCTTGCCCAAATAGATTTCTTGAAAATATTGAAGACTTTGAAAAGTTTACAGCTACACATTTTTAAAATCCAGTGGTCACCATAAAATTTCTGAATGAATGTTAACTCAGCCAATATATATTTTTTTGTGTGAGGAAGACCAGCCCTGAGCTAACATCCGTTGCCAATCGTCCTCTTTTTGCTGAGGAAGACTGGCCTGGGCAAACATCCGTGCCCATCTTCCCCAGCTTTATATGGGACGCTGCCACAGCATGGCTTGACAAGTGGTGTGTTAGTCCACGCCCGGGACCCGAACCTGTGGAACTCCGGGCCCCAAAGCGGAGGGTGCGAACTTAACCACTAAGCCACCGGGCTGGCCCTCAGCCAGTGTTTCCTGTGTGCCAGGTCTCCTTTCTCTGCCTCACCCTCCAAATCCCTGCCCTCATGGAGCTTATACTCCAGTTCTAGTGGGAGAAGGACAGTGAGCAGGTCAAGTCAGTGAATCAGTTAGGTGTTAGATGCCGCAAGGACAAATAAAGTAGAGGAGTGCGGAGGGAGTTTCCGAGGGGCAGGGCTGCACTTGTACGCAGATGACAGGGACTGTCTCATGGCAGGGGGGTCTGAGCCGGGGCTGGAGGGGAGGGAGCAGAGCACACAGAGACCCAGGGGGAACAGAGCGCAGAGCGACACAGAGGCCTGAGGCAGCGTGTACCTGGCGTGCTCAAGGAACAGCAAGGACGCCAGCGGGTGAAGCAGAGTGACTGAGCGGCACAGGTGTAGAAGGAAAAGTCAGAGTATCTTACCATGCAGGGTTATGATCAGAGGGGTGGCTGACGTGACCTATGTCTTAGAATTAATCTGGCCAACGTGTTGCGAATCGACTGTACAGGGGCAACGTAGAAGCTGAGAGACCAGTTGGAGAGCTAGACGTGCTCTCCAGACTGGTCCTATTTTCTCTGTGAAATAGTGATAGGGTCATAAGGTAAGAGCAGTTGGGAGATGAGAAGAAGGTGTGAACAGTCTTCTAGGACAGAGGGAGAATACACGGACAAGGACACGTATGATTGCTGGGCACTTGAGGGTCAAAGTCATGCATTTAAAGCGAGATCGAGTGGCATCTTTCTTTAAGTGTGTTTGGCTGCATGGGTGCAGTATGGAGCAGGTAAGACAGCTGGATTCAGCCAGAGTTAGGGTTTGCTAGACTAGGGACCTAGGGAGCTGAATGCATATGCAGTCATGATTGACTATGAAATGTAATGGGGTAAAGAGGAGGTGAGCGAAGGACAATGACAAGGTAGTAGGAACAATGGAGTGCAGCTCCCAGCCACATTGTTGGAGTCAGAGTATTACAGGGAATGGGCTGGAACGACAGGAGATGGTGGTTAGAGAGAGAGATGGCTGGAAGTTGAGATCATGGAGAAGAGGCAGTATGAGTAATGTCACGGTCTAGGGAATGACCACAATAGTGAATGGCTGAGGTCAAGTGGGGACCCAGATCACTAGAGGTAAAGGAACTGCAAGACCACGGTGATGGGACGACTGTCTATGTAGATTTGGGAATCACCAAGAATTAGGCTGGAGTAATGTCAGAGAGAGTGAGTGTGCCAGGAACGAAGCTCTTCAAAGAATTAAGGGGATAAACCCAAGAGTCAGTAAATGACTTCAAAGTGGGTGTGCTGGCATGAGATCCAAAATGGGAGGTTTTAAGGAGGGAAAGGGAGAATGGTCTGGAAGCAGCAACGAGGACACCCATTCCACCTCCTGGCTCAATGGTATGAAAGGAATTGCAAGAATAATTCTATTCTTAGATAAGCTTTGCTATTTTACACTGCCCTCACTCATTCCACTCCAGGCACACTGTCCCTTGTTCCTACACCATGGTAAGCACGCTCCTGCCTCAGGCCCTTTACACTGCTCCCCTCTGCCTGGGCCACTCTTCTCCCAAATAGAGATGGCTCGCCCCTGCACCTTCTTCAGGCCTGTGCGTAAATGTAACCTCACTAGCGCTTTCCTTGGCCATTCTAAAACAGCAAAGCTCCACTCCTGATCCGTCGTCCTCTTGACATCCCTCCTCTGCTCATCTTTTTACATAGCATTTATCATCTTCCGACACACAATATATTTTATGGGTCTGGTCTCCTCCAATAAGCCTAAATTCTAAGAGGGCATGGACTTCTGACCGTTTTGTTCACCGCTGTATCGCTCATGGCTAAAACAGTTTCCGGCATATCGCAGTTGCTTGACAAACATTTGTTGACTGAATGGATACAATATGGTTACAGTAACAATAGAGTTGGGAGTTATTCTTTCTAGAAGAGAGTGTCTGCTACAATTAATACATTTCTAGATATAGAAGGACATTTTTTAGGCATTACTTCTCTGATGACTCTGCTTTATAAACATGAAACTCCATTTGTTTATGTAAAAACAAAATGAATGATTCCAAAATTTCCTCCTTCACCGCATAAACACCTGTTTCATGATTACCATGTAAAGGATGGAAGAAAGTTAACCCTATTAAATCTATCCACCCGTCCATCCATCTATCCACCCACCCATCCATCCATCCATCCATCCACCCACCCACTCCCCACTTATCCTAGGCTTACTTTGCAAGGTCTTATGTTAGATCTGGGGATTCAAAGAAGTGACCCCTGTCCTCAGGTGACGCCAGGCTCCTAAAGGTGTGGGGACACTGCAGGCCAGTCTTGGAACACTGCCCCCGTCTGCTGAACATCTCAGGGATGAACCTCAGACCTTACTGGCACTCATAATCTCCTGTGTGACCAGTCTGACTGGCACATGTTATTGGGAAAGCCAAACAACTGACATTTGCATATGACAGCGCTAGTGTTCCTCTTCAAGATGGACTCTAGCTACGGGAGATTCTCCCTATTTTAAATGTACACAACCCAGTTCCTTCACAGCTTTAACTACCAATATATCTCCTGGGGAAGGGCTGGTAGTAATAGAGTTAATGTCTCTTCAGAAACCTGCGCTGCTCATAAAGCAACTCTCAGATTGGAGAACAAAATGGATGAATCAAGTAAACTTAGAACTTACTGTTCTCTTGCTGAAACCCAACAAAGCTTATCATTCCCATCTTGTTTCAGAATGTTCATTAGAGCTTGTCTGGATGAATTTTCATAAACAGTTCCTAAGAAATTACATAAGTAGGGCCTTTCGTTATGGAGCATTGACCAACTTGCCTCCACCACAGGAAAGTTCCTATAGCTATAAAAATAAGCACATGAGTTAACAGTGTATGACAACAGGACTGGCAAAATTCCCACAACCCAGCATCTTAGATAGCATGATGATGTTGAGAGAAGTGATTTAAATATGATTTTCTAAACCCCATACTGTAATTTTCCCTGCTTACTTTGGAAAAGTTGCTGAATCTACTGACTTATAAAAAGAGACTCTCGAGAAGGAAGGGAATCTCTCCCATTTTTTGCTGCTTCTATGTGCCAGGCACTGTTTGAAGCTTTTTACAAGGATAAGCTCCAGGAGGGCACAACCTGGCATCTTGTTCAAGGCCAAGTCCCCTAGAATGGTGTCACACCTCGATAAATATTTGTTAACTCACATACACACAAAAAAGATTCTCACATTGACATCTATAAAATTGCTATTGAGATTATGTGACTAAAATGCTTTGCTTTTTTTTTTTTTTGGTGAGGAAGATTGGCCCTGAGCTAACATCTGTTGCTAATCTTCCTCTTTTTGCTTGAGGAGGATTGTTGCTGAGCTAACATCTGTGCCAGTCTTCCTGTGTTTTGTATGTGGGATGCCGCCACAGCACGGTTGATAAGCAGTGTGTAGGTCCACACCCAGGATCTGAACCCACAAACCCCAGGCTGCCGAAGCAGAGTGTGTGAACTTAACACTATGCCACTGGGCTGGCCCCTGCTTTGCTTTTCATATTCTTCAATTTCCATTACACGCTTGTTGCTGTAAGGCAGGTTGAATTCAAGACCTTCAAAATGTAAATAATCCTGTACATTCACAATGATCATGATTTAATGAATGTTTTAGTCAGGTGATGGAAAGATTACGGAATACATATTGCTACAGCAAAGAGCTCCAATTCCAAAGGCTTTTCCAGTAGATTTTGAAAAAAATACTTGAGTGTCATACAGGAGAGGTCTGTTGCAATTGGCCCATTCTTATGGGCATTTGGAAATAACAAGGATCAATTGTGTGCCTGAAATACAACCATCAGAGCAAAGCTCTATAGAATAGTCCCAAACAGGTTTTCTCAACCTTGGCATGACTGCCATCTTGGGCCAGACAATTCTTTGTTGTGGAGGCTGTCCTCTACGTTCTATGATATTGAGCAGCATCCCTGGCCTCTATCCACCAGATGCCAGTATCACCTCCTCCTTCCACTTTTCACAACCAAAAACATCTCCAGACATTGCCAAATGTCTCCTGGGGGGCAAACCTGCCCCTGGCTGAGAACCACTGATCTACAAGAAAGATATTGGCCTAGGCCAACAATACCAGAACGACAAAGAGTGTCCATCCAACCCTGTAGGAATAGGTTACGTAGTGTGACTGTGAAAAAGTAATTCTTTTGTTTCAGAACCTTTTACAAATATAGGCTCCACTCCAGAGAGAGGTTTTTCAGAGAGTCTTAAACCTGACTACACCTAATATAAACCTCTTCGCCTGGCCCTATCCCAAACCTACTGAGCTACTGAGTCAGAATGTCGTAGTGGGAGCCGGGGAATATGTCTTATTAATGTGCTTTTCTGGTGATATCTGTGCAGCCAACTGGGCAGCAGCCTAAGGTCACATCTTGTCACCAGCGATAAAACAATGAATAATGACTATCCGATTCAAAGATCCTGTTAGTGATATTTTTCATAATTCATCCATTCAACAAGTAGTTACTGAGTGCCTGCTTGGAGCAGGCTCTGTGTGAGGCTCCGTCGATCAGCGCTGAACGAAAGAGAGAAGCATCTCGTCAGGAAGCGTACGCGCTGGTGGCAGCTTACCTTAAAGTCAACTCACTCAACTAAAAACCTTCTATGAATAGAAAGATAAAAAGTTTTCCATTTTACAAAAAGCCTTCATAGCCGTGACACATTGAGAAACCTTAGCTATTATTTAATTAACACTTCATTTCATAGAAGAGATGTGTGCAAATTCCACCAACCTTAGTGGCAGGTCTGAGCACAGTATCGTGCTCCTAAACCCAAGGTACAGTGTGCTGCTGACTGAATACTGCCTGGAAGGGAAGGGCTTTTTGTTTGTTTCACTATAAATTATATCAATTCTATAATCGTTTTAAGAAGGTCTGTCTAGTATTCTCTGCTAAACATCTCTTTAGGGCACTCCTGATAAACTCGAAAATTCATCCCATGCTTAGCGTCTTAAAATACACAAAAGTAACTCATTTGCTCTCCTCATAAGAGGAAACGGTGCTCTGGACACATCACTGCCGTTACTGAAGCACGAGCCCACACCACATTTGCGCTCCTAGCAGAGACCGTCCTCAGCCTCGGTCATCTCAGAAGAGCTACGCTTATTACAAACTTAAAACACAATCTTCTTGATTCGGAAATTCAGGTCTTCGAGTTTAGAAATGTGAAATAATGTTTTTGACTTACGTTGCTACTCCTAAAGGCCACTGGAAAACGTCCACATCGTTAACCCAGGGGCTGTCATACACGAGGAAGAGCAGCTCCACACAGCCTCCACTTCTGCTGAGGAACGGGTTTATCCATTCGTTATCACAGTGTTCACTTCCAAGCAAAACAACAGCAACGTGCTGGAGCTTTTGAGTTTGCACTAAATTTTGTGCATAACGTAACCACTGGGTGGCATAAAAGATCTTCGCTTTTTCTCTTCCATTCAAAATGAGCACCACGTTGTTCACGTCAACAGAGAAGTACCCCGGGGCCACAGCGGGACCAGTGATGAAGCTGTTAAAAACAAAACAAGACAAAAGCAAGAGACAAGCAAACAAAAACAGAACAAAAGTGTTTGTTACCAGAAGTTTTTAGTCATTTTATACAAAATCTACAAGATTTAATCCACAGTCTTTCTAGAAACATAATTTCTATAATACAAGTTGTTTTTGAGCAAGTTTGGACGATGGGGCACGGCTGTAGATTAATGGGGAGCTTTGGTTGTAGACAGCTCCACTTGCATATGATAATCAGGAATGTGGTAGCTTTTCAAACTGTATTTTTAAACCACATTCAAAATAAGTGCTGGCTAGAATTTGAGCTGTTGAGCAAAGAAATACAACTGAACAGTGTGAAACTGTGTAGTTCATACTGGAAAGGTGTTTAAGTCAGTAGTTCCCATACCTTTTATGTTCTTCATCTGAATGAAGTCTCTGAATCAATGGAGGAGAAAATGTTGAACTGAGAATGGAGGGTGGCATTATAAACATGAAGGTTAAGTCTCAAAAATATAACATTGAGGAAAAAAAGCAAGCTGCAGAACACTCATAAAATATGATAATTATTTGTAAATTTGAAAGTATATACAAAAAATTTTTTAGGCTTATATACCTGGTATAAGTATAAATACAAAAATTAGAATGGGAGGACACACACCAAATTCATTACAGTGATTATCTCTGAGGAGGAAGGAGGAGGAAACGGACTGGGAACAGTACAAAGAGAGCTTCGCTTTTACTGGAAATATTTAATACTTTTAAGAGGAAAGTTAAACATCTAAAGTGAATGTGACAGAGAGTGAGAATTTCTTAGTTCTGGGTGGTGGGTAAACGGGAATCTGATGTATTATTTTGTTCTTGACTATATTTAAAAAAATTGTCATAAAAGGAAGACGTTTGATAACTCACATTTTCATATTTTGTGCTGCTTAGAACCAATACCATTGAAATATTTTAAACTAATATGTATTAAATATAAAAAAATACCACTTAATCTATCTTAAAATTAGTCACAGTGGTCCTGGATTCTTTACAAGCTCCTCAACCATTTCTTTATAACTTGCTAGAATCTTTTAATCTTTAGTACAAATATGCTGAAATCCTGCTTTTATTGCTTATTATTGTTGGGGATAAAAACTAACATTCGATAAATGCCTTTTATACACACGATACACAGGCATTCTGCATGGGTTACTATTTAACCCCACAACAACTCTGCAGAGCACATTAGTCCCATTTTGCATTTCGGAAATCAGGCTTACATTGCACAACCTGTAAATGCAACACTGTGTTGTGAATCAAGATCTGTCTAACTTCAGAGCTTAAGCTGTTCCCACGACACTATGGTTAACAAAGACTAGAGTCAGTAGATACTAGTTAAAACACAAAACTTAAATATATTTTGTTTGTGTGGATATGTACCGTGTGAATTCTGTGACACTATTCTACAGTGATAATAACCTACAGGGGTCAGAACTGTGATTGAGCTTGCCTTGAACGGACCCAGCACTGGAGGTGGTCAGTGATGCAGTGATTATTTAGCATTTAAGAGAATCTGCAAAATCCGAGGAGCTAGAAAACACTTTAGGGACGATGATGATAGTTCTGATAGGTTCACAGCATTTGCTACTGGTAGTATATGAACACTTGATCTCGCCTTTAGAATTACAGGCAGGTATAACCCCCAGGACACAAGGCTGCCAGTCCTCCTTTCCCACACTAGGTCAATTTTACGACGGAAGAAAAGGAAACCTTGGGAGAGGTTACACAACTTGCATAAAGCTGGTAGACACCAGATAGGCGGTGGTAGAGACAGGACTCAAACTTAGTTATTTGACATTAAGCCCTTATATATGTGCCCAAACTATTTTAAAGAGTGCCATACAAACTTTTGTGTTATTTTTTTAAAGATATAAAACATTTTACTAAGGATAACATTGAAAACTATCTAATAAAATATTTCATTTCAATTTCTAAGTCGATAAGATAGGAGTGTAACTAAAAACATTTTTATCAGGATAATTTATAATAACAGCATCTAATAACACCATGAGAAATATATCTTTATCTGTTATTGCTTATTTTTGATATAATTGTTTTAAAGTATTATTTATATGGTATGACTGAGGCATAAAGCATTTTTCAAATGATATATCTCTATTTATGGCCTTATATAAGCATATAATAGATAATAAACACCTGTAGAGTGCTTTATAGTTCAGTAAGCACTAGTATGAAAGTATACATTAAATGCTCTATTAGTGAGACAGAACAGAATTGCTAAGGTAGTTTAAATGAAAGGAGAGTCAGGAGAGGAAGGTAAAAGTTGAAATGTGTTCCAGGAAATGTAAGTAATATGAACAGAGGCAGTGAGGCAGATAAGCTTGTGATTCAAGGGTGTATAAGGAGAATGAGATTATATATGGGTAGCAGAACTGAGTTGGAGAGAAACAGTGGGTTGTAAGGAGAAAAGGCGGTAATGGTTGTAAAGCACGTAACACAATGTTGGTCACAGAGCTCTCATTCAATAAATGTTCACTATTAGTCTGTGAAAAAGCAGGAAATAATATTATATCTGTACTATAATTTTAATTATATAATAATACACATAGAAAAATAATAATATATATTGTATATAATATTATATAATTAAGAAAAAGATATAACAAAATGCTAACTGTATAACCCTCGATTTTGGGATTATGGGCAAAGTGGAATTTTGAGTGATTAAAAACTTTTCTGAATTTTCCAGGTTATAATAAATACTTATTAGTCTTTTCTTTTTATTACAGACCTATCTTAAAAAAGGAAAAATATAATGTTAAAAATAAACGAACTTGTAAAATCTGAATATTGAATATTTTAAATAAATTAAAAATCTTAAGCCAATGAGAAACAGGTTAAGATGGAAGAAGACATTTTATAATTTAGTCAGAAAAGTTAAACTGTATTTTCCTATCTTATGAAAATCTCCAAAGCTCAGAATGTCTTGGGTCTTTTTATTACAAAGGACCCCAATAACTAGAAATATGCTATATCTGTGGAGGAAGAAATCAACAGACAAATTATTGCATAGTATTAACTTAGCTGGACATTGCAAAACTTTTGTTCATATGCCATTAATTTGGGAGCTGTAATAAGTGTTTTAATACTTGGTTTTAGTTCATTTATTAATGTCACTTTCATGTGAAGGAATATTTCTAATTTTATTCACCCGCACAAATTAACAAAACGAAGTATGATGCACTCCGGGCACGTGACCGTCCTGGGGTCCCCACCACCCCCGCTGGCAGAGTGCTCTTACACTCCAGCAGCAGGCGTGCTGGCCCTCACTCTCCGACTGATCGGCTTCCTAGACCTCAAGGCCGCGTTTAGGTAGCGGTGAAAGCCACAGGGTCAGTGCTGTGGAGCTGAGGAACAGATCAGAGGTTCCCAAACTTTCTTGGTTCCCAAAGCCTTCAGCAATTTTTTTCACAGAGTCTCCCAAGCCAAAAGAAATGAGTAATGGTTCAGTTTTTTAAGTTGTTAGGTCCAAACAACTTAGTAAGTGTTTATGTCCTAGCTGCTTAGAAGTCACTTAAAAAAATACTACGTATACACTGAAAGAAAAAGATAATATTCCCATTTCATTCTTAACTAACCACAAACACTTAACAACGGGATGTTGCATCTGTTGAGCACTACACAACTTCTCAAACCCAGGAATCAGAGTGGACACTGCCACTGTCATTGCCTGTTCCACTTTGATTTTTGCATGGTACTTGGATTTTATCACAGCAACCACGGAAAACCCAGCTTCACAAAGGAAGGGTATCACTGAAATGAACGTAGGGTGATCTAACGTTGAAACTGTGAACTACCTCGAGCTAGCAGTTTGCACGGTGTCTGACACAGGTAAAGTATAACTGTGTTTCCCACTAGTATTTAAAATAGTTCGTGGTGGCCTAGGGTGCCTCAGTACACAGTCTGGGAAGCACAGATCTAGGTAGAGAAACTTCAGGGATAAAAAAAAAAAAATACCCCATAAGATGCAGATAGTTGTGTGTGTGTGTTGGTAGGTGTTAGTCAAACTGTAGTGGGTTGAGAAGTGAATGAGAAGGAAGTGGTGACAGTGTGTGGACAACTCTTTCCAAACTTTGGATGAGAAGGTGAGACGGCAATAGTGAGTGAAAGTTGAAGAGAAAGGAGGGCAGGGAAGTAACTGACGAGTGAGGTCTTGGACCAGGCCGAGGGAGTCACAGGTGGAGGGGGTTAACCTTGAACCTGGGAGATCACCTCACTGTCTGAGAGCTGAGGAAAGAGGTACGGTTAGGTGAAGGATCAGAGATCATGGAGGTAAACATCACAGGAGCTAGGGAGATGATTACGGGTATCCTCAATTTTCTTCAGGTAACAGGAGGCAGGGTTGTCCACTGAGAAAGAGGGGGTCAGGCAGGTGGTGTGTGGTGGGCTAGAGAAGAGTGGACAAACCTGCTCCTATTCCTGTATTTCTTGTCTTGATGGCACACTAGCCACCCAGTCCTACGAGCCAGAAACCAGGGAATTGTCACATTCGTTTCCTGCTCTCATCCTCCCATCTAATGATCCCTAAATTCTGATAGTTTTGCCCCAAAATATTTCTCAAATTCCTGGATCCGATCCCACTACCACTTCCCTATTTCATCCCTTAATTATTTTTCTGCTGGATGCTTACAGTCTCCTAACTGGTCTGCCTCCACCATTGTTGCCTTCAGACCATTTTCCCACTTGGCTACTAGAGAAATCTACACAAAAAATATATACGACAATACCACCATCTTGATTAATCATCTTCAACTGCTTTTCACCAAGAATAAAGTCCAGGAGCCCCAGTGTGGCACATATAAGGTCCACCACGATGCAGCCATGCCCTGCACTCCCGATCTCAGCTCCTACCCATCTTCATGCCCCAGGGATTCCAAATGGTTTGCAATTCCATGCACAAACAGGCTGTTTATCAGTTCTTAGCCTCTGATGTCACCCCTGCTGGGAACAGAATCTCTCCTCTTACTGGCTTGCTAATTCCTACTAACCTTTGAAGACTCAGCTCAGCTATCACCTCCTCTAGGAAGCCTTTCTTGACGGGCCCCATACCCCCAACTCTACTCAAAATGGGGCAGTTGCCTTTCCCCTGTATTCCCTAACAACTGACTTCATAGAATCTGCTCATCCTTATCATTATGCTGCAAACAGGGTATGAAATTGTTTGTGTGTTTGTCTCAACCACTAGTCTGTGAAGTCCCTGAGAACAGGCAAAAGTATTTTACGCACTTTGAAATCCTCAGAGCCTAGTACAAACCAACTCGCAGGCACTCAGTGAATGTTGAATGAGTAAGCAATAATCCTCTTTACGGGAGTCATTTGCTCTACCAATTTATTTAAGTCTTCTACCACATTTAAAATATGAATTAAGTTACAAAAGTTCAATTTAATAAGAACTTTCCAGCTATACATTTACTATATAAAGTAGGACTTAGGTATGAGATGTTATAGTATATTTATGCATGATGAAAGATGTATTTTAGTTTCCTAAAGTTATTAGTCAAGCATCAATCATAAAATTCCATTAACTGAAGAATTAACATATTTAAGGAGCTTATATACAGAATTTTAAAACCATGATTTGCTCTTCTAGATTTCTTAACATATATTTAATAGTCAGAACTCCTAATTTTCAATATTTATTCTTTTTTCTGTTTGACTCAGTTAAAAATTTTCCTCCTAATAAGTACTTTCAATACTTTAGAAAGTCCAGAGAAATCATCCAAATATTGAGTTCTGAGTGTGAACAGAATATATATTTTAGAATCCAATATGACTATTGTTTCTTTTTTTTCTAAATTCAACAAGTACTACTAAATAAACACTATACAGACACCATTGTTTTATTACATGATTTTTAGATAAGATGATTAATTTGCCACCTAAGAGTCTGGCGAATGCCTTGATAAAGAATAAGTGCACAAGCTAAACAGTCCACAGGGCTCTCAGCCATGTCATTTTTGGTTAACAAACGGTTTTAGAACAAACAGTTTTAGAACATTCAGTTTTATAAAATAGGTATCCTGAACTCCTGAGTGGCCCTTCCATTTGTTTTGTTTTGTTTTTTGTGGGGAAGACCAGCCCTGAGCTAACATCCGTTGCCGATCCTCCTCTTTTTTTGCTGAGGAAGACTGGCCCTGGGCTAACATCCGTGCCCATCTTCCTCTGCTTTATATGGGACGCCGCCACAGCGTGGCTGACAAGCAGTGCGTCGGCGGGCGCCCGGGATCCGAACTCGCGAACCCCGGGCTGCCAAGCGCGAACTAAACCGCTGCGCCCCCGGGCGGCCCCTG
Organism: Tapirus indicus; assembly: GCA_031878705.1. Lineage (NCBI taxonomy): Eukaryota > Metazoa > Chordata > Mammalia > Perissodactyla > Tapiridae > Tapirus > Tapirus indicus. The sequence continues at coordinate 148,740,985 of CM062918.1, read as the reverse complement.
GCCCTTCCATTTGAATATCTGCTGCAGTTCACCCTGCTGGTGTGTCAGCACCACTGCCATGACCCCACCCCTTCCCGATTCAGTGCGCATGACGGAACACTCGCACTCTCACACAGGCTTGCCCGGAGTGGGAGAAAGGGCATTATGAAAAATTAACTATATTGTCCTTGTTTACCAATGAGAATTTGAGACCTGCACTGATCTCTGGTCCAGTATTTGACTTAAACGTAGTACCAGTAACCATTAACATTATCTATAACAGCTCTCACTCACTCTGATCGGGAGTGAGCTCACTAACTTCTTATAATACATCTGGAAATTCTAAAAATAGGATCAGACATACTCTTCACCAGTAGCAGATGATCACTAAAAGTATCATAATTGAGCTTTGATAACAATGAATTTAAGTAATTTAGCATTTGGCTTTTGTTTTATTGAATGGGTAGATATTTATACATCCTATGATAACCCCTGCACATGGACATTACAGGATTATGTCAGCAGTCTTTTGGGATAAGCAAAGGCCATGATGAGCAGAATTCCTCCTAAGAAATTAAAAATAAAGTTGCCCCATGAAATTAAACTATAAATCAGCACATGATGTATTTGAGTAGAGACAGGCAAAGTTCCTTCAAGAGACAGGATGGGTCCCATGCTAGCTTGTAACCTAATTGAACACATTAATATAAAGAAGGTATCAATGGGTGTTTGTGGGGAGGTACGTAATGGAGAGATAACAGACAATAATGGAAACACAGAAAAAGGAGCACTGAAAGGTAGGGCGATGTTGTAGTACCTATTTAAGTAATAGTGAAAATAATTAACAACAAGGCTTCTATAGCGATTACTATGTGCCAGATACTGTTCTAAGCATTGTACATCTATTAACGTATTTATCTTCAAAACAATCCTGTGACATAGAAACTATTATTTGCCTTATTTTATTTTATTTTTTTGGTGAGGAAGATTTGCCCTGAGCTAACATCTGTTGTCAATCCTCCTCTTTTTGCTGAGGAAGACTGGCCCTGGGCTAATATCTGCGCCCATCTTCCTCTACTTTATATATGGGATGCCTGCCACAGTATGGCTTGATAAGCGGTGCGTAGGTCCATGCCTGGGACCCGAACCTGCAAACCCTGGGCCGCTGAAGTGGAGCGTGCAAACTTAACCACTATGCCACTGGGCCGGCCCCTATTTGCCTTATTTTAAATTGAAGGAAACCCAAGCACAGAGAGGTTAAAAAACTTGTCCAAGGTCAGAGAGCTAATAAGAGGTAAACCTGGAATTTAAACTGAGATATTCTGGTTTGAGTCTGCTCTTAGCAACTTAGTCCCACTGCTGCACTGCCCAAAGCTGACAGGGCTTCATCAGGCTGACTCAGAAGTCCAGTTTGTCCCACATTTATTCATATGCTGAGCACAGACTATGTATGGTACTGATTCAGTGGTGAACAAGAAGTCATTTCTTCCCTTCTGAAACACGGAGAGTTGGAAGTACTACATATAATTAAATCTCATATTTTGATTCCATATTTAATCAAACAACTCTCAAATATCTGGGTATGATTTGTAGCTTGCCTATATGTGCTGGTCAACCCAACACAAGCACGTGGACTGACTGACAGTTCTAGTTCCACTCCAAGTTATTTACTTGGCGTTCTGGATTACAGTCTTTGGATCTATCAGTTGATAAGAATCAGCATTCATGAGCTTGATCAACCCTGGAACACTGATGATATTTTCTCTACTTCTGCCTCAGAACTGTTGTGAGGCTACAATTAAATGATATAAGCTCTCTGTAAACTTAAATGTTTACTTAAAAAGAATGTATTTATGCATATTTACAAGTATCCTGATAGTACTTAGAAACTCTCTCAATATCTTCAAGATGAGCCATTACTTCTGATTCACTTTTGGTCAAATAGGGATGACTGTGTTGAAATATTTAAATTAGTACTCATGCAGCCTGGTTAAACTCAAAACTTGCAATTCCATAAAAGTTTATTAATTTTGAATAAATAAATTATGTACGCTACTTTTTATGAACGTAAAACTCTAATTTGTTGTTGTTGGTGCCGTGGAGTGGATTCTGACTCCGAGGGCCCCTGTGTCCAGCAGAGCGGAACTCTCCCTGGTCTTTTTGCGCCGTCCTCTCACCTTCCGGTGCTCTATCAGACAATGCTTCGCTGCTGTTCACAGGGTTTTCAAGGTTAATTTTTTCAGAAGTGAGTGGCCAGGTCCTTCTTCCTGGTCTGTCTTAGTCTGGAAGCTCCACTGAAACCTGTCCACCAGGGGTGACCCTGCTGGTATTTGAAATCCCGGTGGCATAACTTTTACCATCACAGCAACATGCAGCCGCCACAGAATGACAACCGACAGACAGACAGGTGGTGTGGTTCCCTGACCAGGAAACAAACCTGGGCCCTCAGCGGTGAGAGCGCCGAATCTTAGCCACTAGACCACCAGGGCTGGATAAAACTTTAATAAGCTGTTAAAAAAACCTGCTCCAATAGTGAACTTCCTTGCATACATAGTTCTTTTAAATCCTAAGAGGAAATAGCATTGCTATTTGATCATAATATAAAATCTCAGGTAAAAATTTCAGAAGGGAACAGTAAATTAGGTTTTCTTTTGGGAGTTAATGCTGTTTGCTGAAATCCTTTGCTATCACTATAGTAACACTGTATGCTAACTTCTCTATGAATTTTTAAGAATTTTTCTGAAAATTCTATATATTGTGGGTAGAACTATTAGACTAATACCCATAACACGTTTACTCTTCAAATAGCAAAATATTAGATTTATATGCATAATGCACATTTACTTTCAAACACCCAAATCCAACTATTGTAAGTTTAGGACTATGTATAAGCTCTGAAATGGGATTAGATTAATAGAAGCCTGGAGACGAAAGGAAAAATAATCATTACCAATGATGATTTCAAAACCTGTTTACTTTTCAAGAATGATTACTTTGAAAAGATACATGCAATGAAATTGCTTTCCAAGCGTGTATAAAAAAATAAAGAATTAAAGGAGCAGTAAGAATTCAAATAAAATTGAGATGAACCATAGCCTTTTCTCTTGATTTCTGTGGGAAATAAATGGAATCCTAATAGAAACCAGAATCTTTGGTTCACATTTTTTCCCCTAATAATACATTTATTACATAAAATAAGCTTTTTTTTTTCTTTTTGGTGAGGAAGATTAGCCCTGAGCTAACATCCGTTGTCAATCCTCCTCTTTTTGCTGAGGAAGACTGGCCCTGGGCCAACATCTGTGCCCATCTTCCTCTACTTTATATGGGATGCCACCACAGCATGGCTTGACCAGTGGTGCATCGGTCCGTGTCCAGGATCTGAATGTGCGAACCCTGGGCCGCCAGAAGCAGAGCACACGAACTTAACCGCTACACCACTGGACTGGCCCCTAAAATATGCTTTAATAAAAATTTTGAAACTCATAGCAATAGCTTTGCTACCACTTGAATATTATAAAAATATGTGAACCTGACTATTACATGAAGGAGAAAAATAAAAATACTTTTAAGTTTACATATTATTCTTGCAAGATATGGAATGTCAGATGCTTATCAACAGTCAAATGTTACAAAATTGGAGCATGAACTTTTCCATATAATCAGAAATGTTTTGATAAAAATGAAACAGATACATGATTCCAAAAAAGCAGCATTTTGTAACATCCGATTTTATAAGAGAATGTTCAAGATAAGCTTTAACTATGAATATACATTCATGAGATTTATTTCAAGTTGAAGTGGAAATATTCTCTATAAATATATTTTCCTCTTATTTTTCTTCTAGTGTTTATATAGATATTGCACAGCACATGTCAAAGGTTAACATTGCACAGTTACTACCTGTAATGTGTTCTTCCTACAACAGCATTTCCTTCTCTCCACTGAGCGGTCCCATCAGTGGGATCAAGTAAGCCTTCAAAAACATGCTCCCAGAGGTACAAACCTGGTAGTTAAGAAAACAAAACCAAAAATATTTACTGCCTGGTTTACTCTGGTGTGTGAGATGAGTTTTTGTTCTGCTCTTTTATGTCATTTGACTAGGAAATCAGATTTGATTCCTCTTGGTCCCTTGGCAGTCAGGGCTACCAAGCAATAGCTCAAATCATCAATAAGCAGCTTATGTATGAGAGAGAGAACTCAGAAGTTGTCAGTGTAAAATGCGGCAAAATGTGGATTATATTAAAGACAATAATCTCTCTTACTCTAAATTTAAGAAACTCCTAGTTATCACTGGCTGTTTACTGCCTGTTTTATCCTGAAATGTGTTACATTACAATGTAAGGATTACAACTGTTCCTATATTATAACTGGGGGGCTCACCATTTTGTGCCAAACACAACCAGAGGGGCTTATGTATATACATGTACATTCACTATGTCAAGGAGATATTACCTCCTCCTCACTTGAACACACATCCCTCACTGCAGGACGCCCTTTGCAGACAAACGTCACTGCATCTTTTCTCCTTAGGGCAGCCCCTGATGTTTTATCATGACTTCACCTGAATGAAAGCTCTGAGAGTAGACGAGAGTGTCACACAATGAGGTAATCTGGGAGCCCTGTTTTAGTTACATTGAAAGATGTGTTTGGTTCCATTCTCATTACACCCTGGTACTAAAGGATGCACACACACAAAAAAACACGTTTAAAGACTTGGCCAACCAGATAAAGCTTTCCAAATATGGTAGGCGGAATAATGCCTCCCCCCCACCCAAGATGTCCAAAGATGTAATCTCTATAACCTGTGAATATGTTACCTTACATGGCAAAAGAGACTTTCTAAATGTGATTAAGTTAAGGATGTTGAGGTGGGAGATCATCCTGGATTATCCGGGAGGGTCCTCACAAGAGGGACTCAGGAAGGTCAGAGTGACGAAAGGATGTATGAGGATGGAAGCAGAGGTTAGAATGATGCAGGGCCATGAGTCAAGGAATGCGGGTAGCCTCTAGAAGCTGCAAAAAGCAAGGAAACAGATTCATCTCTGGATCCCTCAAAAGGAAGACAGCCCCGTGGACACATTTTGGACTTGTGCCTTCAGAAATCTAAGATAATTAATATGCGGTGACTATTAATACTGTATTGTATATTTGAAAGTTGCTAAGAGAGATCTTAAAAGTTCTCATCACAAGAAAAAAACCTGTATCTATGTGTCAATGGATGTTAACTAGACTTATTGTGTTGATCACTTCCCAATATATAGATATATCAAATCATTATGTTGCACACCTGAAACCAATATAGTGTTATATGTCAATTATATCTCAATTTAAATAAAGGTAATAAGTTTGTGTTGTTTTTAAGCCACCAAATTTTTGGTAACTGGTTATGGTAGCCATAGGAAACTACAGATTATGTAGTTATAGATTATGGGACCTGGAAACGGGGTGCTGCTGTTAACAAATACTTAAAAATCTGGAACTGGCTTTGGAATTGGGTAATGCGGAGAGGCTAGAAGAATTCTGAGGAGCATAAGATAAAAAAGCCTAGATTAGATTAACTTGAACAGATTACGGGTAGAAATATGAATATTAGTGACTCAGCTAGTGAGAACTCAGAAGAAGGCTAGAGCACAGTAGGAAAAAAACCCTGTACGTTTTAGAGACTACCTCAGTCATCATAGGCAGACCACTGGGAGAAACATGAATGTTACAAGCACCGCTGGGAGGGTTCAGAAGGAGATGAGGAACACGGTGTGAGAGAGCGGAGAAAAGGGGTCTTGGTTACACAGCAGAAAAAAGCTGAGCCGAATCGTGTCCTGCACTTATGTGGAAAGTAGAACTTGTAAGGCTGGCCCAACGGTGTAGTGGATAAGTTCATGTGCTCTGCTTTGGCTTTGGTTCGTGGGTTCGGATCCCAGGCACAGACCCACACACCGATCATCAGGCCACACTGTGGTGGTGTCCCACATACAAAGTAGAGGAAGACTGGCACAGATGTTAGCTCAGGGCCAGTCTTCCTCACCAAAAAGAAAAGAAAGTAGAACTTGTAAACGATTAGCTTGGATATTTAGCTGAAGAGATTTCCAAACAAAGTGTTGAAGCTGTGACCTGGTTTCTTCCTGCTGATTATAGTAAAATATGAGATGAAAGAGAGAGATTGAGAGGATTGTTAAACAAAAAGGAACCAGGATTTGATGATTTGGGAAATTCTCAGCCTATTCAGATTGCAAAAGAGGTGAAAAACTAGAAGACTCACTATCAGGAAAGCATGCTATGGAGAGAAGGCCAAAGACGTAGCTGAACATACTTTTGCTGGTGCTTCAGAAGGATAAAAAGGTCAGAATATTCAGTCACATAGAGGGCTCTGAAGATATTAGGTGTGTAATTTATGAATCTCCTCAGCCATCTCAGCAGTAGCCAGAAATAGAGACGGGATTATCCAGGAAAAGACCTGTGGAGGAGCTCTTGTCTAATGCAATGAATCCTCATGACATACATAAGAGACCCAAAAGGTTCTTAAGAATGTTATATCAGCAGAAAAGCCAGCTTGGACGAAAGGGGACAGAGAAATGTTGAAATGAAAGAAGGCTGTTGGACTCCCAAAATCCTACGAGCAGGAAACAGGCTGATAAAACTACAGAGCTGCAAATACATGCTATCCTTCATGAAAAAGGAAGGATGACTCCAAGGGTGGTGCTGAAGGCCAGAAGCAAAGCTTCGAGCCACAGATTATTCCCAGTCCTTGAAATCGAATGGAGTTTACCTGGTTGGATTTCAAAATGGCTTGGACCAGTGACTCCATTTTCCTTCCATTTTCTCCCTTTTTGAATATGTATTTGAATAGCTATCCTATGACCATACCTGGGGAATAGGTTGATGAAAGTCATGTTTGATAAAACTCATCTGGCCATGGTGTGCTTACTGGATTGAAAAGAGAAAAGTCTGGAAACATGAAAACCTGTTAGGATGTAGGTTTCACTAAAAACTAGAATGGGGAAGTGGAAATTTAAAGAAAGAAATTAATACTAGAGCTTTTATAAAGAAAAAAATTGCTAGAACTTGATAACTGGAGGCTTGCGTGTGGGTACGTGAAATTCAGAGGTCATTAGTAATCCTCAAGAATGTATATTTGCATATAAATGTGAATGAATTTAAGAAACACCATGGGTTGGGCATTATTCTCAGTTTACTTTCCTCTCATCTGGTACTTTCTATCCATATCCCTTACTGTATATAAACCTAACTGATGTTTAAAGGCCAAAAAAAGCCCCTTCTAATTCACTAAATTCTTTCTGACTCTTCTAACCCTCACCGAGGGTTCCATTCTCTAACTGAGCATAATACGTAACTTGGAACACTAGACTCTTGATACTCAGAGCAAAAATTCTTTTGTGGGCAATCAAGTTCTACCAACTACATACTATATCCCCTTCTCGGACAGTTACAATGGACACTGGCACATTAAAGGCTCTGAGAAAGACCTGCAATAAAGAACCTTGGTTAACTTTGTTCAGTTCAATGGTTCCCAAACTTGTTTGCCATTAAGGGCAGGGGCCATATCTTATACTTGTGTATCAAGTGTCCAATAAGTATTTAGATTCATGAAGATTCAGCTGACATAGGCATTTCAATATAATGACGCTTACACAACCCACTTTTTGTATCCACAAATAAAGCTGTGCTAAAGACCAAGAATAGAATACGTTTGTGCATGTGTGTGTATTTACACAGATGTGTAACAAAAAGGAGAAATGAAATACTGAGAAAAAGTGAAAAAAATGCATCATGATGCCTTAATTAACAAATGATGAAATAAACTATGGGTATTAAGATGAATTGAATTTAATATTAGTAAACTGCATTTTACGATGCTTTTTACACGTCTTAGCTCTACACATTAACTTACCAATGGCAGCTTTGCCCCAGATTTGTACATGGAAGTCTGTTTTCCCTTTCGTGGATTTATTTAATATTTGAAGGCTGGTTTTGAATCTGTGTTGTTGCTCATTTTTTTCATCTACTTCCCAAGGATTCCATTCTTCACTTTCCAAAGTAGACTGTTCTGTGTTTTAAAAAGAGTAACAGTTTATCAGTAAGGTAGAGCTGCAGTTGTAGATAAATTCAAGCCATTTAAACTGGTTGTTAGAGAGTTCTAATTTCATCCTAACTTTAATTTTTCAGAGATAAAGCAACTGATTTGAAATGGTTAAACATACACAATTACAAAAAATCAGAATTAAATTTTTATTAAATCTTTACTCTGAAAGATCTTTGAAATAAAATGTTAACACGAGACACAAAGTTATTTCTCCCAAATGAACCTTCTAAAATAAGTGATAATAAGTATCAAATTACAAGTTTAACTTTCGCAATTCTTTATAGATGGTATATACGTAACCTATACATAAAAATTTGACTTCAGAATGTCAAGTGCTCAACAGTTTAAGATACTATCGTGCAAAATTCTGAAAGAAGGGAGACAGAAGCCTGAGTCTGATCTCGACGTGGGTCAAAATACAGGACAGGGGCACAGCACTAGGAGGCGAAACGCCCTGGCCTTCCGAGGCCGCTGCAGGATCAGAGAAGGCCCCGTTTCAATATGGAAACACATGTCCCAAGCCCGGCGCGTTCCCGGGAATCTCTGGCAGGTGGTGACAGCGCCTCGGATCTTTAGGACGTATTTTGCAGGTGTGAGCGCCTGTCAGCGGGGGGTGGGCGTGGGGGGCGTGCGAGGTCCGGGCGCGGGCGGGGGCAATGGTACCCGCTTCGACCCCGGGCCCACGGCCGGCCACCGGGAGCCGGGGCAGGAGGCGGGCCCGGGCCCGGGGCGGTGCGGACCGGGAGAAGGGCCCAGGCGCGCGGCTCCGCCCGGCCCCCGGCCCCGCAGCGCCGCGTCCTACCTCGGCCGCGCCTCTCCCGCGCCGGGGCCGCCCCCTTCCTGAGGCCCCGCGAAGACGCGGCGGGCGCCTGGCGGCCGCGCCCAACGAAAACGCGGTAGGCGGCGTAGAGGGAGAAGAGGCAATACAGGGCGAGCAGAAACGAGCAGAGCGGCTTCCGCGGCAGCCGCATCCCACTCCGGCTTCCGCTCAGGCCTCCGCCGCCCACCAGCGGGGCCGCAGGAGAGGCCCTGGCGGCGTCCGCGGCGGGCCCAGGCCCGGCGAGGGTCACCGGCGCTGGCCCCGCCCACGGCTCCTCCTCCCCGCGCCCTCCCGCTCAGGCCCCGCCCTCAGCCCCGCCCCGACCCTCCCACGGCCCCTCCGCCCCGCTCAGGCCCCGCCCTCAGCCCCGCCCCGACCCTCCCACGGCCCCTCCGCCCCGCTCAGGCCCCGCCCTCTTCCCCACCCCTCTCGGCTCAGGCCCCGCTCCCAGCCCCGCCCAAGCCTCGCCTGCATCTTTTCTGCCCCACCCTGCCCAACCCTAGTTTTAATGATCATTTCCCTGGTTAATAGCGAGGTTAAGTATCTTTTGTGTGTGTGTGTGTGAGGAAGACTAGCAGTAAGTTAACATCCGTTGCCAATACTCCTCTTTTTGCTGAGGAAGACTGGCCCTGGGCTACATCCGTGCCCATCTGCCTCAGCTTTATATGGGACGCCGCCCCAGCATGGCTTGTCACGCGGTGCGTCTGTCGCCCGGGATCCACACCAGCGAAACCCGGGGCGCCGAAGCGGAGCGCGCGAACTTAACCACTACGACACCAGGCATGCCCCCCAACTTAATGTCTTTCAATAAAGCTTTATAATTTTATCCATAAAGTTTGCATATCTTTTATTAGATTTTTTGTAATAGGTTTGGCTACATGTAGCAGAGACTCAAAATAACAGTGACTTAAAAGACAAATTTATTTTACACTCAAAGTTTTGAGTGAAGCAAATTCTTCACTTGTCTCCATATTCCTGAAGAGGAGGAAGAAAAAATGACAATTGACAAAAGTTTCCGTTGCAAGAATAATCAAAAAGTTTCTGAATAAGAGGAATATCAACATGACAGAACTGAAAATGATTATAGTAACTGAATTGGAATCTTAATCTATAATAAAACTAAGGGAGACAAAGGTCAGCTAGAAAGGCTTTGAAACAAACTCCAGCTCACTATCTATAGAAAGGTACAGTTCTTGAATCTTTTAAAATTTTAATCTAATTTAATTTTTTTGCTTTATTTTAATTTAATGGTTAGGGTATTGTTTTTGAAAATGAATTTTCATTAATATTTTGTTAATTTATATCTGAGTAGTATGTTTTTAACATTTATTGTTGATTTACATTTTACTGTTTATGAATTTTTTTGTATTTGAAAACAAATATATGTCATTTTTTGTACTTGAAAATATTTTGCATTTGAAAATATCATGTTTGTATTTTAATAAATATATATACATTTGTATTTGAAAATATAATTTTGTATTTGTATGTATCATTTCATATTTGAAAATATCATTTTGTATTTGAAAATATAAATATACATCACTGAAAAAACATACTTTCCTGCCCCTGCGCTAATCAATTCTGGACCAAATCATGCTTTCCTGTTTTTGACTAACCAATACTGGACCAAGCAAATCTAGTTCAGCTACTTGCTCCAGGAAATACTTGCTCCTGGAGGTTAAGTTTGTAAACCAACTCAAATAGCTTATTTATCAAGAACTTGCTTGAAAATCCTGGTTTCACTGTGTTCATCTATCCAAAGCTATCATGTCATAAATTCTACCCAATTCCAACCAGTTCCCTGCCCTCCAAGACACACCTTAAAATCACCCAGCCCAGGCCCTAAAACCCAATATGTATCCTGTCTTTATTTTCCTCTTCTGAGACATTACTCAGACTCCAAGTTTGTGTCCTTCCACCATAGCAACTTAGCTTTCACTGATCAACAGGTTTTTCTGAAAGAACTGAAATCTTACGCTTACAAAATACTGTTATCGGTACCATTGTTGGTATTTGTCATATTCGGATCTTTGCAGTTTTTCCTTGTGAGTTCATCAGGTAGAGGTTGTTTATTTTTTCCTGAGAGAGTTCCATTTGTCCTGAGTAAATGACAAATAAAAATTGCCCTGAGTTGTAAAAATGTCTTTGAGTGGGTTTTGTTTTTAATTGTTTCAATAAATCAGGACCCATTTTCCTTTTCTCTTAATTGAAGCTTAACATATAATAGACATTTTTATTTAAGTATAAAATGTAGTATCAGTATAGAAAAGGGCAATATCATAAATATACAGCTTAATATGTGTTCACAAAGTGAACACCTTTCTGAAACTCGCACCCAGATCAAGAAACATCACCAGCACCCTAGAAGCCAGCCTTGGGCCCCCCATCCTCATCCTGTACGAGGGTAACCGCCATCCTGCCTTTTAGCACTGTCAATTAGGTCTCTTTGACTTTAAAGTTTATATAGTTTTCTGAACAGCTTCTTTCACTCAACATTATATTTGTGAAGTTCATCATATTTGGGCGTGGTGGGGTTGATCATCCGTTCTCATCGCTGCGCAGTATTTCAGTGTGGGAAGATATCACAATTTATTTGCCTGGACTAGTTTTAAGATTATTTTAGCTTTTGGTTCTTGTTCGAAGCAGGTCTTGTACATTCAGATCCCACACGTGGGTGTAGCAGGCTTGGGATTTTAATTTTCCTGAGAGACTTCGTTTTTCTTCCAAGTTTCTGAGCAGCCAATAAGCTAATTCTCAGCTTCCTAGTATGAGGGCAGAATTTTCCATTTTTTGATGGATGAGACAGACTGAAATTCTGGACTTTACGCAAGGGGTTCAATTCTACTCCCTTGCTTCATACATCCCTGAAGTCGTATCTCCCGTTCTGTGGGGACATAGCTGGTATGTATTAGTTAATAACTACTCTCTCTCCATTGTGGATTGTTATTTTTATCACTATTAAATTATCCTCTTTATTATATTTAATTTTTTTGATTTGACTCTACTTTACCTGAATTACTATTTCCCTATCAACTTTCTTTTTGTTTGTGTTTACAATTTAAATCATCCATTCCTTTATTTTTACCTTTTTTTGTTTTACTTTACTTTAGGTTTGTCTCTCAAGAAGCACATAGTGGTTTTTACTTTTTAACTAGTATTTGCCTTTCATTACAGACTTTAAACCTTTTGTGTATGTGGTAATAACTGCTATATGTAGTTTTCCGCTATCTTTTGTTAAGCTTTATATCTTTTGTGTATCTTTGTTCTTTCTTTTGATCTTTGCTACATGAATTTTCTTTAATTTGCTTTTATCTTCTCCAGTGATTAGAAGGAATTCTGTAACTGTTTTAATTTTATAATAGTTTTTGTAAGTATTGTTTTTAGTGACAAGAACTTTTGGCCTAAATTTGTCTAATAGTCAAAGTAAAAAATAAAATGGTATATTTTGATCTTTTTCTTCCAGGCCCTTGTAAGGATAACCTGGGTTTAGACCCAGATACCATTAAATGACTGATTTGACATCTACTTTCTATTTTTCAGTCCATGGCAGTGGTAGAATGCATTACTGTTTACCAACATTTGCCTCCCCTCCTCACGGGAGAAACTACGTTCTTGGCCTGCTGACTGATTTCAGGTGTGACCATATGATGACTTGCTTTGGTTAATAAGATTTTGAGCTGAAGCAACAGGTGGCACTTCCAGGCTGAAGCTTTAGGAGCCAGCATGTGCTCTGCCATCCTCTCTTTTCCCTCTGTCTCCGTGACTGCCATGTTCTGGATGGTTCCTGCTCCCTCAGGCTGGGCGCTGCTGGACTGAGGGTGACTCTCAACGGCAGAGTCCCGCTGTTGACCAGCTGTGGACATATGCCATGAGCAGGTTTGGGGTTATTTGTTACCTCAGCATTACTTCACTGGCCCTGACTGATACAGTGGTGTTTGGAGAAGTGTCCGACAAGAGCTTGGGAGTGAGCTTGCCCTCTGAACATTAAATTAACAGTAAAATCTATCCATAATGTGGTGATTTGTCTATTTTGTAGTCAATCAAGAGATTGTTTGTAAATGTGTTTCTGGAATGTTCAAGAACTTTTCTGGGGCAAAGCAGTTCTGCTCCACAGGACAGAAATTAGTGGTCTTTTCGGGAGATACAGTTAGAGCGGCCCTTGGGTGCCAAGTGTTCAACAATGAAGAGTTTTGTCCTTATCCTGAAGGCAGTAGGCGTCTGGTGGATGGTCTGAAGCACTCATCTATTCATTCAACAAACGTGCATTAAACAATGACTATGTGCTCAGTACTATTTTTAGTGATGGCACCGGCTGTGAGAAAAATAGAGTTCCTGCTCAAATGGACCTTTCTTGTGGCAAGATGACCAGCTATGTCCCTGACACTGTGGTGATACCAGCACAGTCAATAGTCTCTGACGGGACTGTCCTTACTTATTTCCTTAAAAGTCACAATGAGAAAATTTTAATCAACAGTTGGTGGTGTAATTCATCGCACAAATATGGATGGAGCTGTGTGCAAGACGAGTAACACAGCCTGGAAAAACAACGTCTGAATGATACTGGCCAATATCCCAGTATAAACTTGTAATTAAAATAAATGTTGAGGGTTTTGATGAGAAGAATTTATATAACCTTTGTAATAGATTTTGCGCTCTTTGCTCTGACATTGTAGCTGCTTAAGTTAGCGTAAAGAAAAATGTTAGTTAATAGAAATGGAGTTGTCCAAAGAAAATCCCCTGAAAATTTTGGAATAAAACAATACACTCAAAATGAATTACTCTAACAGGCAGAAGGGAAACTGCATTTAAAGAAAGTGAACAGATGAGGGAGCTGCAGATAGAATTTTAACTATATGAATAAACTGTTTTTATATTACAGATTTCTGATATTTGCTAATATAAATGATCACATTCATTTAAAAAATTGTATTACACATAAAAATTGCATGTTTCCATATCTGTGAATTGTCAGTATTTGCTTGGAGGGAAAAGAATGTCTCAAGGTTAATTCTAGATTTGTCATTAAAGATATCTGTGTTCAGAAATGATGTAACTCTTTTGTAAGTAAACAATGTTTCCCAAGTTACTCAAATCCGGGGGGCAAAATAGAATAATAATAACAATTAAAAAGAAGAAAGATTTCTCTGGCTCTGCCACAATCCCCTCTGATGGACACTTATCTCCTTGCTATTCCTGCTAAAGGTGTCTTACTTGTGACCCCTGTGATGTTAGGCACTTGCCTCCTCTTTCACTGTGGTTTGCTGGTGACATCTTGTGTGTGCAGCACCTTGGTAAGGCCCAGTGCAGGTGCTCTTACCACTGGCTCTGGGAGAAGTCCTCACCGATACTGCCCTGCCATATTGGCATAGGTGGGGCTAATATCTGTGCCAAGGGTCTTGTCACTGCCAATACTGCTGGCATGCTATCTATTGACTTTACAAAATATTGTCACCAATGCCACTTATATACAGCTCTTTTACCATCTCCTTATTTTTCATCCTAAAGAGATCTGTTTAGTCTGTTTCCCATCAGGCCTGAAAATATGCTCAGTCTTGCTTATATTCTAAAATAAAGGCTGTTTAGAATCAAGCTTGGATCTCAAAAACTTTTAGGACAATTGTATTGCTATTCTTTGCAAAAGTCATAGATGGAGGAGGATCCCTATTGATGAGTATATCTAAGGCAATATAATCTAGTCTGAACTTGCTCGTGGAGATGAGGATGAAAATGTTTCCTACAATCATTCCTCAAATAACTCATTATCTATAAAGTTTCCTGTCATTCAAATACACAAACAGAGCTGTGTTATATTGTTTTCTGGTCTCACACCAATTCTATTCTATGTATATGAACGAGTTTAATTTAGGCAACATTTACTTCTAGAGGTAATTTGTTCCCTTTGGAATGTATATAAAAATCTTTCAGATGCTGAACTCTCCCTCCTTTCTTTCCTTCTTCTTTCTCTCTCTCTCTCTTTCTTTCTCTTTTATAAGACAATTCTCCATGGGTCTCTCATGTTACTTCACATCTTGTGAGCAAAAGCATTGGCCCTCTTTGTTCTGGACTATGTTTTCAAAGATGTTTGTATAGCAAACAGCCTTGGAAGATGGAGATAGTGTCTTCCCCTGGAGCAAAAAGCAGGATTGTCTGCTGTCCAGTATCATAAAGATAATTATTTCATTTGGGGCAAAGAGTTCAGGCAGGATTACCGCCCATTATAAAAGATTTGAGTTCCCTAAGCTCAAGGTTTCTGTGCTTGAAGAAAACATACTGCATATGCATCATCCACGCAGACTCTCCAGAGTGTCCCTGTAAGACCAAGGGGACAAGAGGAACTGGCACAAACACGAGTCCTCGGGCTCCTTGCTGTGTCTTCATCTCTGACTCAGGAGTCTTGCATCTTCTGCGAGCGTCCATGAAACTAGACTAATTTATTAGCTTCCAAGTAAGGTAAATTCTCAAACTCACCAAAGTTCCTGAATTGTAAAGAAAGAGATGTAAGCTTCCTAGCATTAAAATTTCTTTAAAATAAAACCAAGGGCAGAGGAAAGAATCTCTGAACTAGAAATATATCAATAGAATCCTCACAACCCAAAAAGCAAAGAGAACAAAGAGTGAAAAAAACAGAACAGAACATCCAAGGACCGTGAGACTACAAAAAGTATGACATATGTGCAATGAGAATACCAGAAGGAAAAGAAAGAGAGAGAGGGGCAGAAGAAATATATGAAACAATAATGACTGAGGATTTCCCCAAATTAATGTCAGACACCAAACCACAGATTCAGGAAGCTCAGAGAACATGTTTCTAAAAGCTTAGAAATATGTAGGCTATTCAGTTTGGCTGATTTCTGATAGAAAAAACTATATAATATATTCATAGATATTTTTTCTTAAAGTTCCAGTTTGCAACAAATTGATTTTTAAACATATTAGGTAGTTGAAATTCTGATTTTCTTATTAATTACCTATCAGTATTAAACTGCTTTCAGACTTTATCTATGTAAAATAAATACAATCATGCGTCGCTTAATGACAGGGATACAGTCTGAGAAATGTGTCTTCAGGCGATTTTGTTGTTGTGCGAACATCATAGAGTGTACTTACACAAATCTGGATGGGATAGCCTACCACACACCTAGGCTATATGGTACCAGTCTTATGGGACCTCCGTCATATATGCCATTTGTTGTTGACAGAAACGTCGTTATGTGGCACAGGACTGTACAGGACTCTAAAGTTACTCACAGTATTTCACATTTTTGAAGTCAGCTCTCATAGTCTATCTTGTCTACTTAAGTCTTCTTCTATTAGAGTTAAAATTTCTCCAATTCCTTTAAATGCTCCTCATACGAAATGGTTTTGAGTCTAATCATCATCCTATACCTTTCTCTGAAAAAGTTCCACTATAAAATGTGGCCCCCAGTATTTCTATATACTAGCAACGTTCAATTGTAAACTGAAAAAAAACCTATATAATTTACAATAGTTCCATTAAAAAAAGAAATAATTTAGGTATAACTCTAACTAAAAGCATATACACGATCTGTTTGCTAAAAACTAAAAAACAGTCAAGAAAGAAATAAAAAAGAAAGACCTAAATAAGTGAAGAGAGATATCGTGTTCATAGATTGGGAGTTTTAATATAACTAAGATATCAATTATACCCAAACTGATATATAGATTTACATAAATTCAAATAAAAATCCAATAAGGATATTTTGTAGAAACAGACAAGCTGATTTTAAAGTTTTGTGGAAAGATGAAGAAACTATACAAACTAGAACAATTTTGAAAAAACAATAACATAGTTAGAGGAACCATAGGACTTGATTTTGACTTATGATAAAGCCACAGTAATCAAGATAGTGTGGCATTTGTGAAACGATGGGCTAATAGATCAATGGATCAGAATAGAGAGTCCGAAAGTAGATGCACAAATATATAGTCAATTGATTTTTGGCAAAGGTACAAAGGCCATTCGATGATCAAAGGGTACTTTTTTCAACAAAAGGTGTTGGAATAATTGAACATCAATGTGCAAAAACATCCTAATTTCATGCCTTATACAAAAGTTAACTCAAAATGGATCATAGATATAAATATAAAATTATAAAGATTTAAAAAAGATATATAGAAGAAAATCTGCATGACCTTGGGTTTGGCAAAGACTTTTCAGATGTAACACCAAAAGCACAATCTCTGAAAAAAAATGGATAGGGGTCTGCCCGGGGGTGTAGCAGTTCAGTTTGCTCGTTCCACTTTGGCGGTCTGGGGTTTGCTGGTTCAGATTCTGGGCACGGACCTACTCACCGCTCATTAAGCCAAGCTGAGGTGGAGTCCCATATAGAAGAGCTACAACTCTGCAACTATGATATACAAGTATCTACTGGGGCTTTGGGGAGAAAAAAGAAAAAAAAGAAGAACAATGGCAATAGGTGTTAGTGCAGGGCCAATCTTCCTCAAAAAAAAAAAAGGATAAATTGGACTTCATCAAAGTTAAAAACATTTGCTCTGCAAAAGTCGCCATTAAGAGAATGATAAAACAAAGTGCAGACTGGGAGAAAGCATTTGCAAATCATATATCTGACAAAAAATGTATCCCAAATATATAAAGAACTCTCAGAACTCTACAGCAAGAAAACAAACACCCAGGGAAACAAATGGGCAAAAGATTTGAACAGAAACTTCACCAGATAAGATAGACATGTCAGAAAAGTATGTGAAAAGATGCTCAACATCATTAGCCATTAGGGAAATGTATATTAAAACCACTACATACTGATTAGAATGACTAATAAAACCAAACCAAACAAAAAAACTACAACAAAACCAAAAAACCCCTGAACACGACCAAGAGCCAGTAAGACTGCGGAGTAACTGGAACCATCATACATTCCTGCTGGGAATGCAGAATGTCCTAGCCATTCCGGAAAACAGTTTGACAGTTTCTTATAGATGTAAACATGTGTTTACTATGTGACCCAGCAATTCTGTTCCCATGTATTTACCCTAGAGAAACGAAAACTTATGTTCATGCAAAAAACTGTACAGAAAGGTTTATAGCAGTTTTATTCCTAATTGCCAAGAACTTAACACAACCCAAGTGCCTCTCAGTGGGTGGATCTATAAACTATGGTGCATCTATATAGTAGAACATTACTTAAGAATAAGAGGGAATGAACGATTGATGCACACAGCAGGAATGAATCTCGAAGGTACTATTCTGAGGGGAAGAAGCCAGTCTCAGAAAGTTCCTTACAACATGAATGAATTGAAATGACACTTGGGACAAGGCAAACTATAGGGACAGAGAATAGATCAGTGGTTGCCAGGAGCTGGGGGTCTGGGAAGGGCTTGACTACAAAGCAGGAGGGAATTTTTAGGGTAATGGAATTATTTAGTATCTAGATTATGGAGATGGTTGCATAAGTCTATACTGGTCTTAAAACTCAAAGTACATTACAACAAAAATACTCTCTCCTAAATCTACACACTCACACAAACACATGATATATACGTATGCCTATATATATGTACCCATACATATGTATATATTTTGATTATGCTGGTGGGTTATGCTTGGGTGTATGCATCTGTCAAAACTCATCAACACTTAAAATGGGTGCATTTAATTGTATGTAAATTATACCTGGATAAAATTGATCTAAAAAATGTGGTACCCGGAACAGAACAGAACTGGACTTAATGCTTCAGGTGATAACTAATTAGCATGAGGTAGAACCAGATCGTTCTCTACTTTGTTACATGCTCACTGAGTCCCATGAATTTTGTTAATGGGGTATCCAAAAGTATTTACTGGGCACCCACAGTGTGCAGAGTGCCAAGCTATGAGTGATGTAAGAAGTAGAGATGGTTTCCGCCTTTTGAAATATCCTCAAATAATCATAATAGAAATAGTATGAATATGTCATATGGAAATAGAACCGACAACATGAATTCCAGGCACTGTACATTTCTGCCTCACCTACGAAGTTATAAACTCTCTGAATATCAGCAGCAATTATTGGGAAATACAAACTACTTTTTAAGATACTGATTGTGATATTTGAATTAAACAAAAATATTGCATTTAGGTAGTTTGAAATTAAAGCAATAACAGAAAATGTAGGCTCGTAAGATTACCTGGTTTGTAAGAGCTTTTGAACTATGAATCCCTTTCAGGAAAAAACAATCTGAGATTCTGTTAATACGTCCATTTTTAGCCACACTCAACAAACATTATTGGTGTTATGTGGACTTTGGGTCCACAAGTAATAGTTGACGTTACCTCTTGTACCCAAAAAACACATTATGTATGTTTTACTAAAAATATGTTTTGTGCAATCGCTTGTGCACTGGAAAATAGATGTGTAAACTGGAGCAAAGGGAACTTTCTGTGAATGTAAGAGGAAGAGTGATTAGCATAAGAATTCATCATGGGAAAAAATGATGGGTAAAATCGTCTGCAGGATTTATTCTGCTTATGTTGCCTTCCTAGGAAGAAATTTTGATAGCCATCTGTTTTGCATTAGGATATATATGAATCTTGAGATGGTGAACTTTTTTACAACAAATTCTATTCTGTTTCTTGAGGAGCAGATACTTGCAAACTTCTCTTTTGCTGGCAGTGAGATGACTTGAATGAGGAACAAAATTTGGTGATTTTTTTCTAGGAAGAAATGAAAAATACTTCATAAGTATTTAAAAAAACTGAGATATAATTAACTTATAACTTTGTATTCATTTTAAGTGTACAATATAATGATTTGATATATGTATGTATTGCAAAATGATTACCAGAATAAGTTTAGTTAACATCCATCAACACACAATTACATATATTTTTTCTTGTGATGAGAACTTTTAAGATCTACTTTCTTAGCAACTTTCAAATGTACAACACAGTATTGTTAACTCTAGTCACCATGCTGTATTTTACATTTCCAGGACTTATTTATCATACAACTGGAAGTTTGACCCCCTTCACCCATTTTACCCATTCCCCTACCCCCTGCCTCTGGTGACCACCAATCTATTCTCTATCTATGAGTTTGCCTTTTTTTTAGATCCCACATATAAGTCAGATCATACTTTATTTGTCTTTCTCTATCTGACTTATTTTACTTAGCATAATGCCCTCAAAGTCCATTCATGTTGTAGCAAATGGCAAAATTTCCTTCTTTTTTATGGCTGAATAATATTCCATTGTGTATATATACCACATTTTCTTTATCCATTCATTCATCAATAGGTACTTAGGTTGTTTCCATGTCTTGGCTATTGTAAATAATGCTGCAGTGAACATGGGGGTGCAGATATCTTTTTGAGATAGTGATTCTCTTTCTTTTGGATCAATATGCAGAAACGGAATTTCTGGATCATATGGTAGCTCTATTTTTAATTTTTTGAGGAACATCCATACTGTTTTTCACAGTGGCTGCACCAAAGTACCTTCCCAGCAACAGTGTACAAGGGTTTCCTTTTCTCCATATCCTCGCCAACATATGTTATTTCTTGTCTTTTTGATAATAGTAGAAATTTTAATAAAAATACAATTTTAATGAAAATTACAATTCTCCTATGAAGAAATATTTTTAATAAGTTGATCTATGGTATATGTGCCATTTTACATTATATAAATATAAATTACTTGAGATACAGAATCATCAGCTGGATGTTAACCTTGCAAAACATCCAACTTCACAATAGGAAAAACTGGGACCAGAGTTTTTTAAATGATTCGTTCAAAGTCACACAGGTAGTTTGTAGTAGAACCGGTGCAAAAACTGAGAAATCTGGCTGTCCAGTCTGATTTTCCCCCCAGTATATGACATCGACTCTACACACATATATATACACACACAGAGACACAAAAATTCACATGTAGATTGATGTCACACATAGTCACACACTGTCAAACGCATACAATTCCTTACCCAGATATTGACTTTGTAACTATAATTTGCATATGACCAGACTAGTTTCCACATTTTTTGATAAAAGACACTGGATAGAAAAGTGTAAATACATTTATTACTGTGTAATGATTGTAAGATTTAACAAATAAGTTTTATCCTTTAGAGATTTGTGGTGGCCCTTGTGAATAAAGACATGTTTTTCCTCCTGGTCCACTGAATGCTATAAGACGTAGGTATTCCAGCTGGAAAGTCTCAGTTTCAGACAAGTCTGAGTGTGGTCAACAGAATTATGGTCCCCAAGAGGATTCTGTAGTCCCTAATCCCTGGGACTATGAATATATTACCTTACATGGTAAAAGCGAGCTTTGCAGATATAATTAAGGTTACTAATCATTTGACATTAAAATAGGGAGATTCTTGGATTTTCTAGGTAGACCCAACATAATCACATGAGCCCTTAAACTGGAAGAAGACAGAAGAGGAAGTTAGAGGGCTGCAAAAGAAGAAGTCAGATTGATTTGAAACATTGGAAGGATTTGGAACCCTGTTGCTGGCTTTGAAGGAGGAAGCCATGAGCCAAGGACAACGGGCACCCTCTAGAAGCTGTGAATGACCCCTGGCTGACAGCCAGCAAGGAAATGGGGACAACTGTGCCTGCAACCTGAATGAGCGTGGATTCCACCTGGGCGTGGATTCTCCCTCAGAGTCTCCAGAAAAGAGGCCTGGCCAGCCAGCATCTTGATGAAACTGACCAAAGGACCATCTGAGCCCCCCCTGGAATTCTGACCTACGCTACTGTGAGATAACAAATGGGTGTTGTTTTAAGCCACTAAATTTGTGATAATTTGTCACAGCAGGAATAGAAAATGAATATACTGGCCATGTGTGGGGATTGGAAGGATGGCCTACCAGGGGCTCCATGACTAAGATGCCTCCCGGGAATGAACTGGGCTTCATGAGAATGAGAGTTGGGGGTACTTAGGGTTTTTCTCTGACAGTGTGAGAGCGTCAGAAGATTGAGAAAATGTTGAGCATACAGCTTTGTGTATCTATTCAAATTGCTGACCAGGTCAGCCCCTTGGACTCAGGCTTAAGCCCTAGCTTTCAATAAAGAGGGAGTTAAAAACAACTTCAGCTATTCCACAAAAATTTACATAAGACCCTGAAGCTATCAGATACTACTTTTTTTGTTTTTTTTTTTTTTTATAGAATATATAACAGAATTTAGCAAAATTGAGTTAATGTTACTTTTCCCACAGGAAGATTTCTACTGAAGCATCTCAGCACCCACAGTGTTCAGCGTGCCTTGGGCAAAGAGAAAGCCTCTTCAGAGAAGACACAGTGGAGGAACATGTGTCTAGACTTCCTACTGAATCCATGGCAATCTCAGTAGCTTTAGAACTACAGTATTTTTATGTTGCTGATTTTTAGTTAAATTGTATAATTTTCTCAGATAAACTACTTGCCTAAAATTACTGAACAAGATGGTATCAAAATTGATATCTCCAGACCTTAAAATATATGACCTGAATGTAGATTGGGGTCCATACCCTAGTTCACATTAAAAGGTGTTGAAAGTAAGCATTACTTAAAAATTATAAATCTTGAAGCACTTACATATTTTGGCCTAAAATGGCTTCTTTTGATTTAAAATCTTGTATTCCCCAAAGGTTAATATAATTTAGCTTAATGCTATTTATATGTTGAACAGTAGAAATTTCTTTTACTAGACATAAGAGGCATTAAACAGACTTTGAAAAGCCCTAAAAAGTCGTGAGAAAAAGATCTCTAAATTACATTATGACTTCTGTGGAAATCTGGAGATGATTCATGAAATCTTCTTGGTGAAATTGTGAGTATATGTATGTAAACTTTCCTAATCCTTCTTTTAATATTGTGGGTTGCTTTTGCCAAAAATTGCAAAATAAAAATTGTTTATATTAGAGGTATAGCTATATATGGACTAAGGAGCTTTCTAAAAATATAGTTACAAATAGGAGATTTGGGATTACAGGAGTGATTCCAGGGAGGAGAGGAACAGGGTAGAAATGATATAAGAAAAGTGGGGAGCTGAAGAAAGCCTGGAGTATCCAGGGAGCATGGGGCACCCTGACTGATTGCAGGGTTGATGATGGGAGAAATGAGAGCTAGTACTGGGGTTGGTTAGATTGTTAGGGTTCAGTGTAGGAAACAGAAACCATCCTAGAGAGTCAAAGCAGTAAGGAATTGAATACAGGGAATTTGATGCTTACAAAATTTTTAGAAGGGAGGAGCAGCAGATTCTAGGCTGGGTCCTCCAGAATTGTCTTCAGAACAATAGAGAATGGACTTACAGAGGAGCTACCACCTTAAGGCCACATGAAGGCTGTGTCAAAGTCAAGACAGCCACCAGCACCTTTACTATCACTGTGCTTTTGCCTCTGAACACCCAGGAAAACAAAGAATGGATATTTGTAGTTGCTCATAGCTTCTACCTTTAGAGAATCAGCTCGAGATGTTGCTGCTTCCATCATAATTGCCTTTCAATACCCAGGAATCTGAAATGTAGTCATTTCCAAGGTGATGTTTGCTAGCAGAGGCTGCCAAGAATTGACTGGACAACGGCCTCTGATTGACTTCTGCCCTTCAAATCTTGCCCGTGGGCATAGAGTAATATTGTTAGCTTTCTAGTTGCTTAACTACAAGATGAGTGGATAAGACTTTGTGAGCCAACCCACAACTGCCACACATTTGGGTAGGTCATGGAAGGCTGGGATCACAAAAGTAAGGAGTTTAACTTAATCTTAGAAAGAAAAATAGCTCACATATACTGAGTGCTTACCATATTCCAGGAATAGTTCAAACCACTTTTATATATAGTATTTTGTTCAATTTTCTCAATAATGTGAGAAATTATCTGCAATTTACACATGAGGAAACTGAGGCACAGAGAGGTTAACTTACTTGACAAAGGTGATAGACAGAGCCAGTAGTTTGAACTCATGATCCAAGTTCTTAAATACTATGTTATACAGCCTCTTGGGGGCAGAATCAAGATAGGATACCTGGAGGTTGTCATGACTCAAGTATTGAGCATGAATAGTAGTTTTCCAGGTGAGGAAGATAGGAAAGGCTTTTTAGGGAAAGCTGTGGAGATATGACGGAACAGGACTCATTCAGTAAATTGCTGGTGGTTTTATTCGTCTGCTCTGTAGGGCATGGGATGAAGCAGCAAAAGATAGCATTACAGAGGCAATTGTGGAAGAGATCCTCACGGGCCTTTGATTTCCTACTAAGACGTGAATTTTAAACTGATCGGATTTTCAGCTTTGAAAGATTAATATAATTACATCATGGAATATGAGTTAGATGGGGGCAAGACAGTAGTTATTTAGGAGTTGATATAGTCCAGATGAAAAATGATGAGAAGGTAGAAGAGGACACAAGAAAAATGTAGGGAGAAGGATCACAGCTATATGAAGACCAATGGGAGGTAGAGGAAGGAGTGCAGGATTCTTCCCAGATGTCTGGTTCCAGTGCCATTCATTCAGTCACGGCGGGGAGGGGAGGTAGGTTCCATTTTGAAATACTGAAATTGAAATACCTATGGGATATGAATGGAAATGTTTGGTAGACTCCAGACTCCAGTTACTGAAAGTGAGAAGAAGAACCAGAAACATTCTGACTGTAAAAGTCTCTGCTCTGGACAGGCCCAGGAGGAAAATAAGTCTCCAAGCAATCTGTATCTTAAGGGAGGGTTAATGGGTTAACATTGTCAGGCATCCCTCAGACACCTTTTCTCATTGTGGATGAAGAGAGATATTCATCATCCCTTTGGAGAACTGTGAAGACTAAACAAAGGCATTATTTTTTAGCTGGTGAGAGACTTGTGTCTGACGTTCTTGGGCAACCTTTCTCTATACTCCGTTTTGCTGGAATGAGAACTATCCTCTAGTAATGAAATTGAAGCAGCCGTACCATTTCTGTCACTCACAGGGTTTTCTAAAAGAAGAGAATTTCCCCCCACTTCCTTTGCCACAAAATAGGGTTAGGGTGGTACATAGCTGGTGTTGTGTTGACCACTGTAAGAACTTGCAGGAATTTTCATTTAGCTGTTGGTAATAGAGAACTGACTACAGGTGATGTAAACACATAAAGATTTCTTCTTTCATATAAAAAATCCAGAAATAGCACCACCAGACAAATAGCCCTGCTTTAAACCTCACCTAATCCTGATTTCCAGCCTGGGATCTGCTAGACCCTGCTACTGAGGTATTAGACCAAAAATGTCTAAGATTCCTTCCAGGTCTAAACTGTATGATTATATACTAAAGGCATCTAACATTGTGCTTTAGGTGGGACTGATAAATACAGACAAAATTAAAGAGAATGAAAGAGAACAATGTGCTGAAGGAGCACAAAGAAGAAGGAAACTATCAGGGTATGATAACTAGAGTCATGGCTTTGAGCTGGGGTTTGAAGGATGAGTGGGATTGGGTGGAGCTGGGATAAGGACAACCTCTGGGAGAGAACCTAAGAGGGTTCTTTCAGGGAAGAACTCTCTCTGTTCTGATTCTGTTGGGTTTTTCCTCATTTTTCTTTGGTTCCTTTTTTGCAGATTTCTTTCGTCAATCACTCTAAGCTTAATGCCATCTTCTCACAAATGAATTAGTGTTGCAAGCAAAGGGATTTATTGCCCGACATTGAGCCAGATACAACTCAATCTAATTGATATTTGATCTTTGCTCAATGCTGTTTCAAAAATTAAAATTCCTATCTGTTTGATTTACTATTCTCAGAACTTTTCATAGGAAATGCTCTAGTGCTGTAAGCTCCTTGGAACATGAAGCAGTCCATGAACATTGATTGAATGGTAATATTTTTCCCTATGAGCCCTATTTATATTTCTTCTCCCATCGTACTTGTTACTTATTAAATTAACTGTTTCACTTGTAACTTTCAGTTATGGAAAAATGGAGCTGACTTCCTGCTCCTTTTAAAGCAAAACAGCTAGATTTGCTTATCATAGAATGAGATTCACTCTAAGCTGAATTCCTTAGTCTGTAAGCCAAGGTTTCTACTTCTATAACTACCAGAGAAACATTGTTAAACAACATTTTCAGCTATAATAACCAAGTTTGGGTTAGACTATGTAGAAAGCTGAATGGAAAGTTATACTGGGACTAACAAAGCCCAGTCCCATTTCAATTTTGCATCAGATTTGTATTATCACCTTGTGCAAGTACAAAAGCCTCTAAAGTTGTGATCTCTTCAATTTCACCATTATTCCTGTTTTGTTTGTGGGAATGGTGGGAGGGTTATTGCATTTTCAAAGCCTTAGTTTATTCTTTTAATCTCCGTTGTGTTTTCGAAAATGTAATTATTTAGCTACATTAATTTTGTGCCCTGGGATCAAGTAATATATAGTTTGATGTTATAAATTATTGCTTGATGACCAGAGCCAACTATTTAAGGTACATGAAATGAGTTTAAATAGAATTTGAAGTATAAACTTTATTTATTATAACCAAGTAGATGTCACTTTCTTTGTGAAGCCTTCTCTATTATCCCAGAAATGTAATTTCTCCCTTCAGTGTATTGTGATCTGCATCAGGTTCTAATGTGGGTCTTTCTCTCCGTAGAGAATGAGAGACTGCATAAAGAGAGAGAGGCTAGGTGGAGTGGAAACAATGGACACAGGTTGAAGCCAGCATCAAAGCCCCAGATGTATGAGTGAGGCCATCGTGGATCCTCCAGACCCAGCTGAGCATTGTCAGCAGACACCATGTGCAGTAGAAAGGACCCACCCCGGCTGATCCCTGCTTGAATTTTTGATCTATAGAATCACGAACAATAAAATTGTTGTTGTAAGCCACTAGATTTTTGGATGGTTTATTATGCAGCAATAGCTCACTGAAAGAATATTTTCCTTTCACTTTGTCCTCATTTATTTCTTGCTTCTTCTACCACCTCTGGCTTGGCTTGGATTCACCTTTTGACTTTGAGGAGGACCTGAAATTGAGTTTCCGTCCCCCTGCCCCATCCCTCTATAGCTTGTTGGCCCCAAATTCCTTGTTCTCTGCATCAATCTATGTGACCAAAATCTCTAGATGTTTCATGCCCAAGCCCTTTCATGTTATTATAAGGAGAGAACAAAGGTCATTGGATTAAAAAATTTTTTTTAATTTTTATTGAGGTCATAATGGTTTATAACATTGTGAAATTTCAGTTGTACATTATTATTTGTCATTCACAATATATATGTGCCACTTCACCCCTTGTGTTCACTCCCCAGCCCCCTCCCCCCTGGTAACCAGTAAACGGTTCTCTCTGTCTGAGTGTTAATCTTCCACATATGAGTGAAATCATGCGGTGTTTGTCTGTCTCTGTCTGGCTTATTTCACTTAACATAATATCCTCAAGGTCCGTCCATATTGTGAATGGGATAATTTTGTCTTTTTTTATGACTGAGTAGTATTCCATTGACTATATATACTACATCTTCTTTATCCAATCATCCGTTGATGGGCACTTGGGTTGCTTCCAGTTCTTGGCTATAGTAAATAATGCTGCAATGAACATAGGGGTGCACAAGTCTCTTTGAATTGTTGATTTCAAGTTCTTTGGATAAATACCCAGTAGTGGCATAGCTGGGTCATATGGTATTTCTATTTTTAATTTTTTGAGAACTCTCCATACTATTTTTTACAGTGGCTGCACCAGTTTGCATTCCCATCAGCAGTGTATGAGGGTTCCCTTTTCTCCACGACCTCTCCAACATTTGTTGTTTTTTGTTTTGGTGATTATAGCCATTCTAATGGGTGTAAGGTGATATCTTAGTGTAGTTTTGATTTGCGTTTCCCTGCTGATTAGTGATGTTGAACATCTTTTTATGTGCCTATTGGCCATCTGTATATTTTCTCTGGAAAAATGTTCATATCCTCTGCCCATTTTTGATCGAGTTGTTTGTTTTTTTTGTTGTTAAGTTGTGTGAGTTGTTTATATATTATGGATATTAACCTTTGTTGGATATATGATTTGCAAATATTTTCTCCCAGTTTGTAGGTTTTCTTTTTGTTTTGATTCTAGTTTCATTTGCCTTGCAGAAGCTCTTTAGTCTGATGAAGTCCCACTTGCTTATTTTTTTCTTTTGTTTCCCTTGTCTAAGTAGACATGGTATTCGAAAAGATCCTTCTAAGACTGATGTCAAAGAGTGTACTGCCTATATTTTCGTCTAGAAGTTTTATGGTTTCAGGTCTTATCTTCAAGTCTTTGATCCATTTTGAGTTAATTTTTGTGTATGGTGAAAGATGATAGTGTACTTTCATTCTTCTACATGCAGCTATCCACTTTTCCCAACACCATTTATTGAAGAGACTTTCCTTTCTCCATTGTATGTTCCTAGCTCCTTTGTCAAAGATTAGCTGTCTGTAGATGTGTGGTTTTATTTCTGGGCTTTCAGGTCTGTTCCATTGATCTGTGTGCCTGTTTTTGTACCAGTACCATGCTGTTTTGATTACTATAGCTTTGTAGGATATTTTGAAGTCAAGGATTGTGATGCCTCCAGCTTTGTTCTTTTTTCTCAGGATTGCTTTAGCTATTTGGGGTCTTTTGTTGCCCCATATGAATTTTAGTATTCTTTGTTCTATTTCTGTGAAAAATGTCATTGGAATTCTGATTGAAATTGCATTGAATCTGTAGATTGCTTTAGGTAGAATGGAAATTTTAACTATGTTTATTCTTCCAATCCATGTGCATGGAATATCGTTCCATTTCTTTATGTCATCATTGATTTCTTTCAATAATGTCTTATAGTTTTCATTGTATAGGTCTTTCACCTCCTTGGTTAAATTTATTTCTAGATATTTTATTCTTTTTGTTGCGATTGTAAGTGGGGTTGTCTTTTTGAGTTCTCCTTCTGTTAGTTCGTTATTAGAGTACAAAAAGGCAATTGATTTTTATAAGTTGATTTTGTATCCTGCAGTTTTGCTATAGTTGTTGATTATTTCTAATAGTTTTCCAATGGATTCTTTAGGGTTTTCTATATATAAAATCATGTCATCTGCAAACAGCAAGAGTTGCACTTCTTCATTGCCTATTTGGATTCCTTTTATTTCTTTTTCTTGCCTAATTGCTCTGCCCCAAACCTCCAGTACTATGTTGAAAAAGAGTGGTGAGAGTGGGTGCCCTTGTCTTGTTCCTGTTCTCAGAGGGATAGCTTTTCCCCATTGAGTATGATGTTGGCTGTGGGTTTGTCATATATGGCCTTTATATGTCTAGGTACCTTCCTTTTATACCCATTTTATTGAGAGTTTTTATCATAAATGGATGTTGGATCTTGTCAAATGCCTTCCCTGCATCTGTTGAGATGATCACATGTTTTTTATTGCTCAGTTTATTAATGGTGTATCACATTGATTGATTTGCAGTTGTTGAACCATCCCTGTGTCCCTGGTATAAATCCCACTTAATCATGGTGTATGATCTTTTTAATGTATTGCTGTATTCGGTTTGCCAATATTTTGTTGAGGATTTTTGCACCTATGTTCATCAGCGGTACTGGCCTGTAATTTTCATTCTTTGTGTTGTCCTTGTCTGGCTTTGGTATCAGGGTGATGTTGGCCTCGTAGAATGTGTTAGGAAGTGTTCTGCCTTCTTCAATTTTTTGGAATAGTTTGATAAGGATAGGTATTAAGTCTTCTTTGAATGTTTGGTAGAATTCTCCAGAGAAGCCATCTGGTCCTGGACTTTTATTTTTTGGGAGGTTTTGGATTACTGTTTCAATCTCTTTACTTGTGGTTGGTCTATTCAGATTCTCTATTTCTTCTTGATTCAGTTTTGGGAGGTTTATGAGTCTAAGTATTTATCCATTTCTTCTAGATTGTCCAATTTGTTGGCACATAGTTTTTCATAATATTCTCTTATAATCCTTTGCATTTCTGTTGTAATTTCTCCTCTTTCATTTCTAATTTTATTTATTTGAGCCTTCTCTCTTTTTTTCTTGGTGATTCTGGCTAAAGGTTTGTCAATTTTGTTTATCTTCTCAAAGAACCAGTTTTTGCTTTATTGATCCTTTCTACTGTTTTTTTTGCTTGTTTGTTTCATTTATTTATGCTATAATTTTTATTATTTCCCTCCTTCTGCTGACTTTGGGCTTTGTTTGTTCTTCTTTTTCTAATTCTGTTAGGTGTAATTTAAGATTGCTTATTTGGGATTTTTCTTATTTGTTAAGGTGGGCCTGTATAGCTATGAATTTCCCTCTTAGGACCACTTTTGCTGCATCCCATGTAAGTTGGTATGGTGTATTTTCACTTTTGCTTGTCTCCAGATATTTTTTGATTTCTTCTTTAATTTCTTCAATGATCCATTGGTTGTTCAGAAGCATGCTGTTTAGTCTCCACATCTTTGTCACTTTCCAAGCTTTTTTCTTGTAGTTGATTTCTAGTTTCATAGCATTATGGTCTGAAAAGATGCTTGACATGATTTCAATCTTCTTAAATTTATTGAGGCTTGCTTTGTTTCCCAACATATGGTCTATCCTCGAGAATGTTCCATGTGCCCTTGAGAAGAATGTGTATTCTGCTGTTTTTGGATGGAGTGTTGTTTTATATATATATCTGTTAAGTCCATCTAGTCATGTTTTCATTTAAATCCACTATTTCTTTATTGACTTTCTGTGTGGATGATCTATCCATTGATGTAAGTGGGGTGTTAAGGTCCCCTACTATTATTGTGTTGCTGATATCTCCTTTTAGGTGTGTTAATAGTTGCTTTATGTACTTTGGTGCTCCTGTGTTGGGTACATATATATTTATAATTGTGATGTCTTCTTGGTGCAGTGTCCCTTTTATCATTGTATACTGCCCCTCCTTGTCTCTCATTACCTGTTCTATCTTGAAGTCTACTTTGTCTGACATAAGTATGGCAACACCTGCTTTCTTTTATTGGCCATTAGCTTGGAGTATCATCTCCCATCCCTTCACTCGGAGCCTGTGTTTTTCTTTAGAGCTGAGATGTGTTTCCTGGAGGCAGCATAATGTTGGGTCTTGTTTTTTAATCCATCCTGCTACTCTGTGTCTTTTGATTGGAGAATTCAATCTATTTGCAATTAGAGTGATTATTGATATGTGAGGGCTTAATGCTGCCATTTTATTGCTCATTTTCTAGGGTTCTTCAGCATTTCCTTTTTTAATTTTGTCCCATGTATTTTGGACTACCAATTCAGTTTGGTAGTTCTCAATGATGGTCTTCTTAGTTTTCCTTTATTTATCATTTGTGTCTCTGTTCTGATTATTTGTTAGTGATTACCATGAGGTTTGTATAAAAAAATCTCATAGATGAGATAGTCCACTTTCTGATAGCCTCTTATTTCCTTAGACTAAGCTGACTTCATCCTTTATCTCTTCCCCTTCTAAGTTATTATTGTCACAACTTATTCCATCTTATGTTGTGAGTTTGTGGTTAAAATGACAAGATTATATTTATTTTTGGTGTTTTCCTTACCTTTATCTTTAGAGTTATAATTAAGTCTTTTCTAACCGGTTCTGATAAAGAGCTGCAATTTTCTGATTTTGTCTACCTATTTATCTCCTTGCTCAAGGCTTTGTAACCCCTTTCTTTTTTTCAGGTATGAGAGCCTTCTTGAGCATTTCTTATAGTGGGGGTCTTGTGGCTATGAATTCCCTTACTTTTGTTTATCTGGGAATTTTTTGTTTCTCCATCATATCTGAAGGATATTTTCACTGGATACAGTATTCTTGGCTGAAAGTTTTCTCTTTCAGAATTTTGAATATATCATTCCACTCCCTCCTAGCTTGTAAGGTTTCTGCTGAGAAATCCACTGAAAGCCTAATAGGGGTTCCTTTATAAGTTATTTTCTTCTGCCTTGCTGACCATAATATTTTTCTTTGTCATTGACTTTTGCCAGCTTTACTACTACATGCCTTGGAGAAGGTCTTTTTACATTGGTATAGTTAGGAGTTCTATTGGCTTCTTTCACTTGTATTTCCAGCTCCTTCCCCAGGTTTGGGAAGTTCTCAGCTATTATTTCTTGTACAAACTTTCTGCTCCATTCTCCTTCTCTTCTCCTTCTGGAATACCCATAATCCTTATGCTGCACTTCCTAATTGAATCGGATACTTCTTGGAGAATTTCTTCTTTTTTTTAAGTGTTAGTTCTCTCTTCTCCATCTGAAGCATTTCTATATTTCTGTACTCCAGACTGCTGATTCACTCCTCCATATTGGCTCTGTTATTCAGGGAGTCCAGATTTTTGTTATCTCATCCATTGTGTTTCTCATCTCCAACATTTCTGATTGGTTTTTCACAGAAGAGAGTTTCAATCTCTTCTGTGAAGAAGTTCCTGGTTTCATTGAACTGTCTATCTGGATTTTCTTGTAACTCGTTGAGTTTTTTATAATAGCTATTTTGAATTCTCTGTCTTTTAGATTATAAACTTCTGTGCCTTCAGGATTGATTTCTGGATGCTTGTCATTTTCCTTCTGGTCTGGAGATTTAATATATTTTTTCATACTGTTTGATGGCATGGATTTGTGCCTCCACATAGCGATAGTATCTGTAGCTTCCACTTGCCGCCACTAGGTGGGGGTCAAGAGCTGTTTATTCAGAGCTCACTGTAATCCATGGCTTGCTCACTCACAGCTGCTGCTTTTCTCTTGTGTGCATGGGTGTTCTGGCTGACCAGCTGAGCTGGAGGACTGGGAGGGGGGATGGGTGGTTTCTTTCCCCTGCGTGATCCCCAGGCATTCTCGCTCTCCTTCGCTATCTGCTCTCCTGGGATGCTAGCTTGATGAAGACACCCCCGCAATAGCTTAGTCACCTCTGTGTGGGGCTTTCCCACAGGCTGTGAGGGAACTTGGAGAGCAAAGGTGTTCCCACAGAGGGCTGCTCCACCCCCCCTCTTAGAGCCATGCGTGGTCCAGAGCCCAGGGTTGCTGCCACTGGGGAGGGACAGGAGATCCGTTTACCTCCTTCCACTTACTCCAGGGGTTCCAGCACCTCACCTCAGATGTAAGGCTGCATGGGTCTCTCAGACATCTTTTGTGTTGTGTGAATGTCCTCTGTAGGCATATGATGTCCTTTTCATTGTATCTTAGGGGGGAGAGTCTAAGGGGAGAGCTCACTCTGTCATGATGCTGATGTGACCAGTATTGGATTTTTGACTTGGAGCTCATATGTAAACTTTAAGAGATCGGTTTCATGACATATACATAAACAAGGGCCAGGTTGTGGGGCTGAGGAATGATAATGTAATGGCTGCCTGTGTAAACTTCACAAAGTTTGAGAAGAAAAGGAAGGTGAGAGGGAGATAGCTTAAGGGGGTAGGAGTGGGGCTAAAAGAGAAAAAAAAACAGAAACTAATATAAACAAAAATATATACATGTGTATATGTGTATATCTGTAGCTATATCTATGTCTATCTCTTTTCCAGGATGTAGCTATTTGAAGACTTGAAGTGGGTCTGAGAAGACTTAAGAAATGTGACTCCAAGATGTCAAAAAATCCATGAAATTACCAAGAATGATGACTGAGGAAAGGGTGGAGAGCAAAGTTGAGTCAAATACAAGCTCCTTTTGGAAACTAACTGAAACTAATCCTCCATATAGTGTCATATTTCACTAGAAAAATTAGATTAAGAAAATCATATCGAATGTAGTGGAAAATCAGTGTGATTTGGCAGCTTCTCTATCTTCAAATAGGTCTATGCCAAAGTAAGAAAGTCAAGGAAGGAGAAAAAGGTTGAAGTTCCACAAGAGACTGTGTGGCAAAACTACTATAGGCGGTGGTTGTGACCTTGTATTTACTGGCATTGCTGTTCTAGCAAGCTCCTTTGTTGGATATTCTCAAACATTACCATCTAGCAGAAATCAAAAGTAAATGTCCCCAAGTTTACCACCACATACTCTGAAAGAGGAGGGATTTAAAGACACAATTATATATTCAGCATCTTCAAATTAACAGAAACACCTGCCACACTGAATTGCTTCTGGAATATTTCACAAAAATGGATTTTTGTGTGAACATTAAAAATACTTTCATGGGATGGAAAATTATTATATATTCATTTTCAGTCTCAGTGACAGATTGGCTCCTAAATAACACACTGCACTCTCACCACTCTGCACATACTAATAAAATGAGTACATCAAGAGACAGAAAATCAAATTGCTACAAAATGGTAATTTCAGGACAGAGAGTTAATATATGTGATGATTTTGCCAAATGTTTTTGTCATTACATAATACGGCTTGCCATTTTTCTGTTTCCTATCACAGTTTCCTTCCCTCCTCCAAACATATAGTTTAAGTTTTTGTTCCATCAACACCCAATTTCTAGGTACCAGTTTCTGTATTAGTCAGTTTCTGCTATGTTAATGCTGCATAACAAACAACATATATGTGTTTGTTATTCATATTACAATTTGGTCAATTCAGTGGCTCCAGGCTGCCAGTAGACTGAGGATTGACCCTACATGTCTTCTTAGTTTGGGACTTGGTTTGAAAAAAACAAATCTGAAAATGCTGTTCTTTCATGGCAGAAGATAGAAACAGCAAACCATGCTAAATCAAGCAATCACACTTAAAGCTTCTACTCAGAACTGGCACACTGCTACTTCTGCTCATATCCCCTAGAACAAAGGATGTCATTATATTACGTGGCCATCCACAAATCAATGAGATGGGGACGTCTCCTTCCATATGACACACTTCACATGACAATGGGTGAGATGTAATATTCCATTACAAGGAGAGAGTAAGTAGTTGGAAACAACTATCCAATCTACCACAAATATCTTTGTCATTTCAAAATATTTCCTTAGTACAGAATAACTTTCATTCATTCATTCATGAATTCAACAAATACTTCTTGAGCACCAAATATATGCTGGACATTGTTCTAAGTGCTTGGGTCTCAGCCTTTTCTCATGAGGCTTATATTATAGTTAATATTTTAAAAAGAGAACACTGGAATCTATATTCAGGGTTATTTGTTACTGCCCATCCAGAGTCAGGTTTGGTGGCAATTTTCTGCCCATTGTTGGACTGCTCTTTTCTTCATTTTAAAATGACTCCCCCTCTGGCTCAGCAATGTTGTTTATGAACATTATGAGGTAGAAAGCTATGCTAGATTGTAAATATATGGGTTGACTTGTGTGAGTTCTCTAAGATGTTGTCAGCATGATGTTATGTAAAAATGTTAAGTATAAATTGGGAGCTAAAATAATGCCCACCCAGATAAAACGTTTGTTTTTCACACACACACTCACGGACACACACACACACAGAGAAAAGAAAGAAAGAAAAAGAAGAAGGAAAGAAGGAGAGAAAAGACACTATTTGTAAAGGCAGGGACCCAGGATATAGAGAAGATAGAAATGTAGACTTTTTACATGCCCCTTCCTAAGTCATCATTCATTCATTATTCAATCATTTATCCAGCTCCTACTATATGCCATGCTCTGTTGTAGGTGCTGGGGATATAGCAGTATACAAAAGGGATAAATATTCTTGACTTCATGAAGTCTATGTTTTAGTGGAAGAGGTAAATAATAAACAGATAATTAAGTAAAATGTGTAGAATGTCAGATGATGTAGCAGTTAGGAAAGTAAATTATGTCACAGTCGAAATGGGTAATGTGAGAAGAGTTTAGTAAAGGTCAGTAATTAACTTAATATAGTTAATAGATAATTGACTTAATAAAGAGCTTAACAAAAATTAGTAATTAACTTAATAAAGCAGGGTTAAAAGAGCAAGGGATTTGCTGTGCGCTGGAGCTAGCAACAATGGGGAGCCCCTAACACCACAAGGACCGAGGCCCGAAGGTAAGGAGATGGAGAAGTCATCAGAACACAGAGAGGGAAGGCGAGTGGAGACAGAGCTGTCGTCTTCACTGAAGGGAGGCACCCAACCCACAGGGCCTTGGCAGGAATGGAGCTGGGAGAATAAATCCCAACCTCTTTCTCTTTCTCCCTCAGGCTTCCTTCTGCTGCCTTCCAGTGGTCAAACCCAACAGGAAGCCAGAGAACAAGGGAGCTTGCTGGTAGAGTCCATCTGGTCAGCCTGCTTGTGACAAAGCAGGGCTGAGAAGTTTGGACATGGAGCTTGTCATATCCAGGGCAGATGGCGG
The DNA here is from genome assembly GCA_031878705.1 of Tapirus indicus. Taxonomy (NCBI): domain Eukaryota; kingdom Metazoa; phylum Chordata; class Mammalia; order Perissodactyla; family Tapiridae; genus Tapirus; species Tapirus indicus. The sequence goes on along the minus strand of CM062918.1, from coordinate 148,705,038 downwards.
TAAGCGCTATGGAGAGAAGTAAAGCAGGGAAAGGATAAGCAGGAAGCAGAGTAGAGGACTGAAGTTTTTAAATAGAGTGCTCAGAAAAGGCCTCAACAAGAACATGACATTTAAGCAAAGACTTTGGGGAGTTGAGGGAGTGAGCTCTGTGGGAATCTACTCCAGGCCAAGGGAAAGCAGGTGCAAAGTCTCTGAGGCAAAGCCTTCCCACAAGTCTAACTGCAGCCGTAGGGGATGGAGGCGGGAAGTGACTGCCCCACGGTGGAGCAGCTTCACCTTCTTTTTCAGATTCTGAAAGGGGACCTCACTTACCTGCTCTGCTGCCTGTGAGGGCCTGGGGGCCACTAACGGTGCGTGTGCGGAGGTTTGACGGTGCTGGTGGTGGGGTCTATCTTTCAGGCCATGACTCTGAAGTAAAGATCCTTTGTCCTTTCCTTTTCTCTCTCTTTTAAATTTTTCTTGGTAAATGGAGGCAGATGAAGGAATAAAGCAATCTTTTAGAAAAGCAGTGTTTCTGAATTTTGTTCTCAATTCCTAATGAATTTTGAAGCAGACTACCTGTTTTAAAGGAAACTGTTGAGAAACTTAATTTAGAGTTTTGACGTTTAAACCAACCCCAATCCTTCTGAAGACTATGTGAGGACAGGAGGGAGCTGTAGGAAGAAGTTTCGTCCTCTTTGCTGCTCCATGGTACGTACGTTCAACACAACTTTCAGAAACTCAGGGAGAAGTGGGCCGAGGGATGCAGCAATGTAATTTTTGAATTAACTTTTCCATGGGGATACTAAGGGAGAATATGATAAAATTGCAAGAGGAAAAAAGTAATTCTGAACTACTGACCCTGTCTTTAGAGAAAATGAAGTCATTTCATTCATCCACTTTATCTGCTTAAGTCATATGGATCAGATAAAATTTTAGGTACAAAATGTGAAAATGCTTGCCAGAAGCCTTCATAAGAATGAATATCTATTAAGTAGCAAGTGACAACTTTCTTGTGACTGTGTCTAGAATTTTAAGAGGATTTTGGGTTATTACTCAAATCTCCAGTGGGCTGACACAGACTTTGTTATTAATCCTCTGTAGATCAGTAGAAGTGTAAATGTACAGAAATATTATCTTTTATGAATTGTGAAGAATATTCCGATAAGTAACATGTTAGGGTATAATTTACTAAAAGAAAAGCTGCAAAGTTAGATTTTCTTGGAGTGATTTTCCTAAGACAATTATTAATCTCTTCTTTAAGTGTTTTGAATTTCTGACTTCCATTCCTTTAGAATGCAGTGGACATGACAGAATATTAATTTATCCTCTTTCAAAGATGCAAAGTCAGTCTGTAAATTTGCTTTTCTTTTGAATCCATGAGTAAAGTATAGTGAAAGGTACCTTATCACTTTGATCTCTGTTCAAGAAAGAAATATGTTCAGGGTTAGAAAGAGAAATTGAAGCAGGCTGCCAGAGAATATATCTGATCTGTGCCCTTCTTGGATTTGGTGACAATGGAGATGAATATCTCACTTCCAGTTAAAAGAAAAAGCTTTCAAAGTTGCACTAGCTGTTATCTAATAGTATCTTTCCCAGAAGAGTATAGACTAATGCAAAATCTCACGGTGTCACGTAAAGTGAAATATTGTTATGGAAATATTTGAATTATCTGAGTGTTAATGCACATTAAAAGTTATCATTATGGAATCTGCATAGTAAATAATTAGTAGAGCACCTACCTTTCCAGAATTTCCTCAATTATTTTCATCTCATCCAGAACAATTAAATAATGACTAACAAGTAGAGGGCACACTTCTTATCACTGAACTTGCATGTGGGTAAAGAAGGCTGGGAAAGATGATCTGTCTAAAAATAAATACGTAGAGTACATTATTGCCTTGCAAACTGACACAAGCCTTTCAGGCATTTATAATTCTTAGTTTTATTTTTTGGTAGAGGTAGATAATATCCAGTATTTGAATGCAGATGATGAGGGTTTTAGGTCTCCTCTCCACGCCATCCCCTCTACCAGGTAATATGTTACAACCAAAGCACATTTTGCCACACTAACAGATATTTATTAGCAGACTGGCACAAAAGTCTTGCAACTTGCTCTGTAAGTTAGATGAAGTCCTAGCTCTCTGTTTCTGTGGCTGTTTCAGAGCACCATGTAAGAAAGTTTCACTCAAGGCAACCAACAGTGACAATATCCTAGTGGCAGCATTCAACTGTCCTAGTTTGAGAGAGGTGACAGAAATCATCCAGCATGAAGAATAAATAAATTTATTGTGTTAGGTCGTTAGATTTTGGGTCTACTTGTTACACTTTTAGTGTACCCAGACTAATATACCACTTTTTACAGATAAGGGTGAGCACTGGTCATACTTTATTCTTTTATTAGAGTGGGAAGCGAATCATTGCATATATAAAGAACTTGGCCAAATATGAAGGGATGTGTGTATAAATGTATCATCAATATTACTATGTGTTACTCAAATCACATACATATTTATTTTCCCTTAGGCTAGCGTGGTTCATAGGTGACATTGATGAAAGTGTTCCAGAAGATACATGTGACGTCTGTAGTCAGTTTTAGAATTATCTAGGAGAAAGCCTGTGTTGAAAAGGCTGAGACCTAAAAGACTGTGAGTTTCCGATGTTCTTTTTGCCATGTAACCTTCACCTCTTCCTTGAGTGGCAGGAAAGTATTTTTAATTAAATGTAGACAAACATTTTACTACTCAAAATATTTTGCTTCTCCTATACACCCTATTTAACAACCTTTATTTACTTTCATTAAAGTTGAAGAATTAAAATTGACGAGGGGGAAGAATTGAAAAATAGTACAAAAATAATGGAAAAACCTAAGGCTTAAACTGACTTAGTGCTCTCATTATATCTCTGAAATCCTTTTATTAACATTATACTTCAAGGAGATGCTTAAGCTATATCCTGATTCTTCTTAGTAATGCAATGAATTTGATAAAAATCCATTAATAGGGTGTTGGAGTAGTTAAGAAATAATCAGAGAGACAGATACGTTTGAAGTACAGAAGAATTCAGAGTAAATGAAAATTTCACTTTGTTCTTTAGTGTATTTAAACATTTTATGTGTGACTTTGATTGCAATGAGAGCTTGGACTGTACTTTGTGAGCCTTACCATTTCTGTTGGTGGGGGTGGGAGGCAGCTTCTAACATGGCCCCCAATGTTCCTGCCTCCTGGTACTCATGTCCTGTGTAATCCTCTTTCCTTGAATGTGGACTGGATATAGTGACTTATTTCTAACAGAATATGGAACCAGTGATGGGCTGTCACCTCTGAGATTAGATCACAAAAAGACTGACTTCCATCTTTCTCACCCTCTCTTGCTCTCTCACTTGCTCACTCTGATGGAAGCCAGATGTTATGTTGTGAGTGGCCCCATGGAGAGGCTCTACAGAGATGCATGGAACTGAGGGAGACCTCCAGCCAATAGCCCACAAGGGACTGAATCTTGCCAACAGCCACTTGAGTGAGCTGAGAAGTAGATCCTTCCCCATTCGAGCCTTTAGATGAGAGCCAACACCTTGACTGCAGTCTTGTGAGAGACCCTGAGTCCTAGGAGCCAGCTAAGCTGCACTTAGATTCCTGACCCACAGAAACTGTGTTACTAAACGTTTGTTGATTTTAGCTGCTACATGTTGGCGGTAAAGTAATTTGTTAAGTAGCAACAGATAATGAATGCAGTGGATAAAAATATTGATGGAAAGATGAAGATTATAAGGCCAATAAAACCACACGTAGGCAAATCAAGGCTGGGATATTAAATGTCAATGAAAAAGTCTCTTTCTTTATGTTGTTTTCATAGATCAGTGATACTTTCAAGAGTAAATGGTGACTATTGGGAACATGGCTAAAGAGTGTGTAACTCGATGGTCCTGAAGTCAGGAAGAAGTCCAGGCTGGGAAACAAGCAAGACACAGGTCACATGTATATTGTCTACTCATTTTGTAATTCTTTGGCTCTAAGTAATATTTTCTAGGCCAAGTCATAAGCTCTTAAATTAATCCATCTTTCATGTCTGTGAAGATAAATTCTAAGAACAAATATTATTGACCATATGATTAAAATAAATGAGATAAAAATGATTGTAGGTTTCATCATCTTTTCTTACAAAAGTAATACCTGGAAGGACTGATAGTTCACCTAAATGTTAATCTATTGCTTTTGACAGCAACCACAAAGGATCTGAAGAGAATGACTCAGATGTATGGATGTTGTTTCATTTCAGCAAATATTAGACACCGGATTTAAAGAATCCTGTTTCATTCCCCTGAGATCTAATACTTCTCAGGGAGTAAGTCTGATGGTTACTAACTTCAGACAGTGCCTACTGTGCTACTTTGCACAGCTACTGGGTATCTTTAGGTGAGAATAACATTTATGTTAAGTTCTATAGTAATACAATCCTGACTTTTTCAATCCGTTAAACTACTCCACACCATTCACAAAATTTAAGCAAGTATTGGTTACCACATTCAGTTGTATAATCAGTATAACACAAGTAATCGAAAAGTTTGTGGCCATAAATAATTGATTTTAGGAACCTGTGAGTAATATGCAGGGTAAGGCAATTAGTATGATTAGTATCCTAATGACTGTATTGTTGGCCATTCAAGGTGTTCTGATGACCAAGAAACAGGGCTACATCTGCCTGGAATCAATGTAAAACTGCTCCAGGGGAAAAAAGTGAGAAGATGCTGTTAGAATTTAATTAATCATCTAGAAGAGATTGCCATTGGTGGGCCTTGACAAGATGTGGATTTCATTCCATCAAGTTCTCTGGAAAAACCCAGGCCCCTGGCCCCTGGAAATGCCGCTGTCAGGATCCAAGGACACCGGGACTCTCCCTCAGGTCATTTTACTTTGGTTCTGCAGAAGCTTCCTGTGGAGTCTCTCTGGATTTGACCTGAAAGATCTTAAGTTAATAGTTCACTTTTACTTAACCAGGTAGCTTTTGCCAATATGAATCCTGTATTCTCACAACTTGCTAGTTGTATTTCAGTCAGAGGGAAGAGAAAATAAAGTAGCATAATGTTGGCAGCATGCAACTCTCGTGGCGCTGCTGAGCCCACTTCTTATCTACATGCCAGGGTAAAACATAGCATTTTCTGAGGAGACGCACCTACTTTGTGCTCTCACTGGTATTGTCTCTGGAGATCTGGACTGCATCTTGCTCCAAATGAACTTGTCATAATGCCTGTGCCTCATGTGACTGACAAACTAGGAGACATCTCTGCCTGCCTGAGAGTAAAGAGTTTGATGAGCTTATCAGGACAATGCGATTAACATGTGTAGGAGAAGAGAGTAGACGGGCCCACGTACACGACTTTGTTTGCAGTATCCCACTTGCTTGGAATCCCACGCTTCCTAAACTTACTTTAAGGGAAGTAGCGTCTTGTGGAAATGGCATAGAACTGGGAGTCAGATAGGTGAAGTTCAAATCTAGTATTTGTCAATTACTAGCTACATGTCCGTTGGTAAATTGCCAAATGTCCATAGGTCTTAGTTTTCTGATTTGTAAAAGGGGATTATTATACATACCTCATAGTATTGTTGTAAGATGCACATTTTATATCTAGTACGATGCTTGGTGTATATTCAGTGTGCAGTGAATGTCAGCTCTTATGTAGAATGACTCACCTCATGAAACTGCTGACCATGTTTAGCTCACAGCAATCATCAGTGACCAATATTTGTGTAGTGCTTTGTAGGTTACAAAATGCTTTTAATTCTACTTTCTTATTTGCTACAGCAGGAGAGAAAGGTCAGAGTCACTGAGAAATGTGCCTATCACTTAAAGAGTGGCAGAGTTGGGACTCAGAAGCATGTTGCCTGGCTCCAAATTCCATATTTTTACCACAATAAAGCATTGCCTCTCAGAAGTACATTCCTCTTCCGAACTCCTATGGAATGTTTTTATTATGCATTTGGCACTCATTACCCATAGCCTGATACAATAATTCCTCTTTATGGATTTGTGTTCTTTTTCTCCAGTGAGTTAGGGATAGACACCAAGCTTTATGAATCTCTGTAGCCCCCACAATGTCCTAGCTTAGTGCCTCCGCAGAGAAAACATTCAATAAAACTGGACTGATATATCAGTGGGGGATCTTTGGTTATAAACAACAAGATGGATGATTCTGCCTAACCTCAGCAAGAAGGAATCTACTGAAAGGCTTGCATGGGCTCACATACTTTACGGGAAGCTGGGAAACTAAGCTGAAAACAGCTTCATCTAAAGCTGCTCTGCAGATGGAAACACCACATTGGGTTTATTACAGGAAAAGTGGGGTTAGGACCCAGCTACTGGGGAAAAATCAAATGTTAACCATTTTCAATTTCTTTGTATCCCCATTCAAGAATCATATTTCAGGGAGAGAGTATTTGAATGGCCCACCTTTGGGCACGGGTCTGTCCCTTGTCTTGGGAAGCTAGGGCATCTGATTACAGTCCCACTAGACCATATCCAATGGGGTAGAGTTAATTCCCCAAAACGAAATTTGGTTGCTGTTAGAAAGAAGAAATAGGTGCTGGCAAGTCAATCCCTCAGCCCTCAAAAACATACAAACAGCCCATCACAATTGATTAGTTGAATTATTTTAAAAAGCTTTGTTAATTATTTTCAATTTTGCATAGATCCAGGAAAATTCAGTGACTTGGATTTATAAAGCTTACTTTAAAATAGTCAAGGATGAGAGGTCCTAGATCTTTAGTTTTCATTTCCCCAGATCTTAAACCACACACACGTTTGGAGAATGCTAAAAGTACCACTACATTTAATTTGGTTGAACCTGTACTGTCATGTCAGATAACGGAGATAATTTTGCATCTCCAGTCCATCATTTATCATATTGGCTTTCCCTATCAATAATCAAAATAACTATAATTTGTTAAGCAAAAACTATATGCCAGGCACTGAGCTAGGTCTTTTACATTTGTTACCTTACATAATCCCTAAGCAGTAGGTGCTGTTAGTTTCATTTTACAAATGAGAAAACAGGCAAACAAGATTAAGGAATTTGCTTTAGGCCACTCAGAAGTTAAGCAATTCAGTTCAGATTGAAATCCATGTTAGGAATTTCAGACTTTTCTCACTAAATCATTCTGTGTCTTCATATCAGGGACTTTATTATAATTTAATTATGAATTGAAAAGTATGGTATGGTGTGCTCAAAGTATGTTTCACCATCTTGCTCCAGTTACAAGATACATTTCATAGCCAAGTGGGAAACGAAACAAAAAAAATAGTGCTCAATAGTATATGGCCATTTATTTACATGGAAGAAATGAAAGGATAATCTGATTATAGATTTAATCATAAATAATACGCCATTTGAGTAACTTAAGTGCTATGTATTTTTGATTCTACAGAAGGAAAAGAGAACTTTTCTCAGTATTTTAAAATTGCTTCAGAGAAACCATAAAGTTGGTATATAGATTTGCATGTTTATAATTCGTAATAATATGACAGATTTTTCCATCCATGGCGTCTAGGCAAAAGAGTTGTGTTTGCATAAATAAATTTTACATTTTTAACAAAACTGTTAATATAGGTAATTAAAAATGTAAACTCACTGGAAGGAATCTTTGCATCTGAGACTCCAGCTACAAGAGTTAATTTTCCTAGGGTTTTGAATAGGAAAAGGAAAACATTCATCTCATATTTCTAATGCAAAGAGAGCAAGAGACTTCTACTTGATGGGGACTTAATTTCTTCAGGGACCAGGATGCCTGTTAATACCCTGAGCATAGTCAAAACAGCAACAACGAGCGTTTGTTGGATGCTCAACTACACACCCTGAGAAGCGCTGCAAATAAATCATTGCATTCAATACTCGTGACGACAGCACTGGTTTTGAATTTTAAACTAAACTTCAGTTAAAGTTCCTTTTTGTTTCTACCTTGAAAGACCTTTCTGCACAAAGGCCATTGAGAGTGCTCAGAACAAAGGCAGAGACTCTGAGTTTCCTTAAAAGATACTTCGTTGTATTCTTCTACGCATTTAGACATGAGCAAAAGGAGAGAGGAGAGAAAAGGAAGAGGAAGTTTAGGGAACTCTACGGGTTCTTGGATGAGTTAGTGATGCCAAAGGGGAAAGAGGCAAGCCCTGGAACTTGAGAAGGTGTGTTCATGAAGCTGCTCCACCTTGGGGCTGATTCGCTCAAGGTTGCAAATATTCTTGTTTATGTGTGTCTGGCAAGTAGAGTGATAGCCAGAAGACTGGCTCCGGGTCCCAGCTGCTGAGCCCTCCTCATGGGTGGAGGTCCTCTCCTCCTCATCTATCTAGGGGACCTCCCCACCCATCTGCTCTGCACACTGGGCCTTCTGCCTTGACAGGTGGTTCTTATTTAGCATTGCATGAAATTTTTTTTCTCTGGGCACTCTCTTATCTTCAACCTATAGCTAACATTTTTTGACTAGTGCTTTTCTCTGTTGTAGTTTGAAGTGGTTTAGAGAAGTGAATATATACATCTATCGCCCCCAAAGGAAAAAATACACATTCCATCCAAAGAAATTATGCACACACACAGGATGTGTGTGTGTGTGTGTGTGTGTGTGTGTGTTTGTATTCCCCAAAGAAAAAAAAATAACTTCCCATTTATGGATCAGGAAACTTAAGAACTTGAGGTTAAGTTCATCATCCAAGCACACAGCTAGACAAGGATGGACTTGGGATTTGAATGCAGGCAGAGCAGACCTCTGATGAAGAATATTACCCTTACTGGTTTGAACAATGAACAGTTTACTTACTACCAAATACTGGATGAAATGCACACGAGGAATAGCACACGTTAAAAAAGATCCTAGAGAAATTTCTGTTTTGTATTTAAGATTCACTCTGTCATTCATTAGGATACATCTTGGATCCTTAAAACTGCACAAATGAGTTAAGTCTATAAATTTATTCCCAGGAAATGAGTGCTTGGGAATCAGTCTGACGCCTATTTGGGGGTTTAACGACTTCTCAATGAACTCTGAAAATAGAAGTAACGTGGCCCATGCTGTACATTCACTTGTCAAATTCTTCCTATCACTGTATGAAGAGTTTTACTCTGAGATTCTGGAAATATCCACTCAAATGTTTCTCTCATTGGCAACTACAAATCATAACACAGCGGAAAGCTTCTGAGAGAACTCTCTTAGTGGAAATGGTCTTTTTAAAAATGAGGATGCTTTATTGACTAAAATAAAAGTACAAGCCTCAAACCTGTGGCTTTTAATTTTAGGTTTTATCAATTTCTCTAGGGGTTAGGCAAGTTTAGATGCATTACTCTGATAAAGAACTAATTTTCTAGTAACAGAGGCAGAAATTAGCGGAAGTTTTTTTCTTCCCTTAAATGAGTATACCTTTCCACAGGGATACAAACTCACAAGGTATGGATAAAACGAGCAGGCTTTATGGCCTCAGCTATCCTCTTTGAGATCCAGTGGAGAAGGAAGATGGGGTGCTGGCTAAAGAGGGGAGAAGAAGGCGACAGTTTCTTTTCACTCCAGGGAGAATTTAGCTTGTGCTGATGTGGAAGAAGAAGGTTGGGTCGTTTTGGAAGCTGTGGGTCTCTGAAGGAGATCAGGATTTCCTAGTTGGCTTGGGGGAGCTCCTTCCATCAGTGATGGGGAAGCCTTGACTGACAGCCGAGGTATGGACATAATGTGGGCCCTGATGTCTCAGGCTCACCAGCGCGGTGGTGGCGAGGTATTCCCTTTGTGGGACCAGTCAGGAAGTGTCCTTCCTGACACTTATTCAGACTATCCAGACATTTGGGGTCTTGGTTGCCCAGGCACAAGTAATCGACTCTTTAAAAAGATGTAGTGAAAGCCAATCACACTCTTATAGTTCAAACATAGAATAGATGCCTAAATTAAAACAGCAGTATTATTGATTAAGATGTTTTCAGCCCACTTGTCATCTGAGTACTTGTGTGTGCTGCCCAGGGAAACAATGACTAAGCACAAATGGGCATTGGTTTAGGGAGACTCGGTCGGACCTCTTCTGGGATGGTTCAGGACCTCCTACCAAGACACAGTTTTGTATTAATGAAGATATTTCACCTAACTTTGTATACCATTCCCTTTTTCCCTACAGCTGTGTAGAAACAAACTAAAATGGAGTCACTTATGTCAGGGACAAAATGGAGATGGTCATCACAGGCACGTAAAGAAAACTTAATCTACCCCTACAGGTATTTACAGCTTTTCTCAGAAATCAGCAGACACCAGCCAGTCCCCAAACACCAAGTTTTCTCACCATCTCTGGACTTCCTTGTTCTCCTGACTCAGCTACCCTGATCTAAATAAGAAAGAAGACCACTAGGTAACTAATCAGCTGAAAAAGCCAAGTAATTTCCATATTTATTGCATAAAAATCCCTTAGCCTGGAAGCAACTCAGAACTCATTGCTTCCATAGCCTTGAGTTTCCCAGCTTGCAGGTTGAAAGCCTCGGGATAAACTCATCTTCTGCTTTGTTTTATTCAGTGTACAGAGTTTGGTTTTTGACAGCTGTTTCCTTCTATATTCTGTTCTTCAAAAAAATTTTTTTTATACTAAGGAATTTTTGTATACTGTTCCTTACGTTTCTCCTCAACATTGTGTCATAAACATTTTCCATATTAGTTTATAGTCTTTTAAAAAAATAATTTATTGAGCTGTAATTCACATACTACAAAATGTACTCTTTTTTTTTTTTGAGGAAGATTGGCCCTGTGTTAATATCTGTTTCCAGTCTTCCCCTTTTTTCTTTTTTCTCCCCAAAGCCCCAATACATAGTTGTATATCATAGTTGTAGAGTTGTAGCTTTTCTGTGTGGGTCACTGCCTCAGCATGGCTTGATGAGCAGCGAATAGGTCTGCGCCCAGGATCCAAACTGGCAAACCCTGGGCCGCTGAAGTGGAATGCATGAACTTAACTGCCATGCCACTGGGCCTGCCCCCAAAATGTACCGTTTTAAAGGGAACAATTCAGTGAGTTTTAGCATATTCACAAGGTAGAACAACCATCACCACTGTGTAATTCCAGGTTTCATCTCTCCAAATAAACCTCAGATCTATTAGCGATAATTTCTCTTTCCCCTCTCTCCCCAGCCTCTGGCAACCACTAATCTATTTTCTCTATGGATTTGCTTATTCTGGGTGTTTCATGTAAGTGGAATCATACAATGTATGGCCTTTTGTGTCTGCCTCCTTTCACTTAGCATAATGTTTTCAAGGTTCATCCATTTTGTAGTATAGATCTGTACTTCATTCCTTTTTATGGCTTAATAGTATTCCATTTTACGACATTGTGATATTGTGATTCATAAGAAATATATATATTTGGTCATTAAGATGACCAAAATATATTTCTCATATATATTTGGTCTTCATCCACTGTTCCTGGCTCACAGCTCCCAAAACCCTTGGAATTTCCTGAGTGATTAGAGCAATGGGAGTATCTCTTGTTATAATATTTGGTCTCCTATCCTCAGTTCGTGAAAAGGCTTCAGAGCCATAAAGGTGAAATGGGTGTGTTATTATTCATAACAAGTCCTTTCCACCACAGCTGGGTGTATGTTAGTGAAGGTGACGTTTGTAAAACACCTAAGGATGGGGACTGATTGGCAAGGGAAACAACCCTGAATGGAGAGTTGGAACTTTCAGTCACAGGCCTTGATTTCTGGGGAGGGGAAAGGTTGAATCAATCACCAATGGCCAATGAGTTAATCGATCATGCCTCTATAATGAAGCATCCATAAAAACCCAAAAAAGAGAGGGTTTGGAGAGCTTCCAGGTTGGGGAACTAGAACACTTCCACAAGCCACTGTGCGATTTCCCAAGCTCCATGAGGACAGAAGCTCCTTTCTTTGGCACCTTGCCCTATGGATCTTTTCATCTGGCTGTTGATTCATGTCCTTTAATGTCCTTTTCAATAAACAACTGGTAAGCAACTGGATTCCTGAGTTCTGCGAGCCACGCTAGCAAATTAATTGAACCCAAGGAAGGGGTTGCTGGAACCTCTGATTTATAGCCAGTCAGTCAGAAGTACAGTTAACAACCTGGACTTGCAATTGGCCTCCTGAGTTGGAGGGGGTTGTTGGAACCTCCAATTTGTAGCTGGTAGGTCAGAAGTCCAACCTGGGCTTCTGATTGGCATCTGAAATGGAGAGTGGTCTTGTGGGACTGAGCCTTTTGCATGTGGCATCTGAGTCTATTTCCACATAGATAGTGTCAGAATTGAGTTGAATTGAGTTGAATTCTTGGACACCAGCAGGGTGTCTTAAGAAGTACTTGGTGTGGGGAAGTCTCCACATACACATGTTGGAATTGGGCCCAGGAAACTAAAAGAGGCATAATCTTTAAATATTATTTTTAGTGACTGCATAAAATTGGAAAGGTAGATATACCATTGTTAATATTTAAATTTTCTTCTTTTTGTTTTTCTGTTACAGTTAATGCTGGGAAGAACTACTTGTGTGTATTTTTTCCCCTGAGATTTCGAATTAATTTTTTAGAATACATCCCCCCAAATGGAAATCCTGGGTAAAATATTAAAATCTAATATCAAATTGCTTCTAAATGAGTTTTGCAAACTTATGTTCCCACCAACAAAATATGAGCACATTTATTGCACCCTACACTTGTAAACATTGGCTACTATAATTTGATAGATTAAAACTTCTTTTATTGATGAGATTGAATATTTTTACATGTTTTTAAAATTTACTCTTCTATGAATTGCCTTTTTCTATAGGAAATCAGTGGGTTTGGGTTTATAATTCACATAAATTCTTTGTATTATTAAAAACCAACCCTCTGTCAGTTATATTAATTACATGTATTTTGCTTATCATACAATTATTTTATAATTCAGAGTTTTTATTTGATTACAGCAAAATCTTTCCATATTTCCCTTTTTGGACATTTATATTCTGTATTAGCTCAGGAAGTTCTCTTTCCCTCAGAGATCCGTTAAATTTATACTTTAAGTATTTTTGGAGTTGATTTTTATGAATTATATGAGGAATTAAATTGATTGTTTTTAAAATTCTTGATAAATTGTCTACAAACCCTTTATTAAATAAACTTCAACTGTATTGATTTGTGTTGCTTCCTTCATCATTTGTTAAGTTCTGGTACAATGGGCTATATGTTCTGTTCTATGTGTCCATCTTGGACCAAAACTATTATGACAATTATTGCAATCTTAAATTTCTTTAATATTTAGTAGTAGTAGTACCTTATCCTTTTTTCTTTTTCTTTTTCTTTTTTTTTTGCTGAGGAAGATTAGCTCTGAGCTAACATCATGTTAATCTTCCTCTACTTTGCATGTGGGATGCCTCCACAGCATGGCTGATGGGTGGAGTAGGTCCATGCCCAGGATCCAAACCTGTGAACCCAGGCCGCCAAAGCAGAGCACATGGAACTTTAACCACTTGGCCACAGACTGGCCCCATCTTTTTAAAAAATAAAATTTGCTATCCTTCTATTCTTTACTATCCTTCTATTAGTCTTTCAAATGAATTTTGGAATACTTTTGTCAAATCCCCAAACTCTCATTTGAATAGATGGAATTTCATTAAATCTACTATTTATTTTGGAAGAACAGATAGCTGGGAAATGTTTAATTTTTCTAACCAGGAACATGGTATTCTTTTCTATTAATTTAATTAAAAGTAAATTGTTAGGAATTTATAGTTTTCCTTAACTTCAATCTTCCTCCTGTTTCTAATCCTAGGCCTTAGTTCAGTGTTAGGTCTCAAAATATTTAAGGGTGAAAGGAAATTAAAGACACATTATCGATCTCGTCTTTTCTTATCCCAAGCAAACCATGATGAGAATTTACTTAGATCCCTACACATAGGCAAGATTAAAGAAAAAAAATTATTTACTCAGGAAACATGATAGGTATTAGTGGTATTTGTATATATTCCTTAGGAAATGTTGAATTCAATAAATGTTTATTGAACATTTATTTTGTGGTTAGCACCGTGTTAAGCTATGTGGAAGAAATACTGAAAACGTCTACCCTAAGGAGCTTACACCATGGTTGTGGAGATGGGACTTACATACATGGAAAACTCAATAATGGACAGATGGCACTAGAAAGGTCACATGATAGTAAATAATTAATGACAGAGAGAGAGAGAGACTGAGGGATCCATAGACAGATATGGCCAGATCTGGAAGGCTTCTTGGAGGACAGTGACCTGACTTGAGGCCTAAAAGAGAGTACAATAAGAATAGGAAGAATGCAGGAAGGAGGACATTCTTCAGAGAAAAAATTTACAAAAAGTCATAGAAGTGGATGGAGTACATCTAGCATCTTCTGTAAGGGAGAGGTAGAAGATATGAACCTAAGGTCAAATTGTGGAAGGGTTAGTGGGCAGGCCAAGGAATATAAACTTCATTCTAAATGGAGCTGGAAACCACTGAAGATTTTTGAGAAGGGCAGAACAAGGTAAAAGTAATATTTTAAGAAGACATATTAGGAGGTGTTAGCAATAATCTTGGAATAAAAGTGGGCCTATATTAAGAAGGTAATACTAGAAATAGAAATCAAGAATCATTTTAAAGAGATGTTTACAGGACTTTATTGAATAAGAATGATACATACAATAAAAGAATAAAGACAAAATCTCTGAGTTCAAGATAGGGAACAATGAATGTTTTATTATTGACAGAATTGTTGAAGGCAGGAGAACCATCCAGTTTTGGGGAGACAAATTCACATTTGAGACATGTTTGGTTGAGGTAATAGTAAAATATATATGTTTTCCTAAAACATTACATGTTACTTTTATATATCTAATGAATATTTGCATTTATCGAGAGAATTTACTCTTTTAAGGACTCTTTGGTGAATCCGTTTTAAAAAAGAAGACTTTTACGTAAATCACACACCCCTTATTTTGTAAATTTCATTTTTCCTTTGTTAGATTTTTGAAAGCGGCGTACACCTGTAATGTTAACTGACTGCCATCTGTAAGAGCTAAGGAGGAACTTCCCTGTGCATCCTTCCTTCATTTCCACCATGGTCCACAGTCATTTACACTACAGCACTGCTTCTCAAACTTGGCTGTAATGGAACCACCTTAGCAGTTTTAAAAAATACTGATGCCTGGGCTCCAGTCCCAGGAGTTGTGCTTTAATTGGTCTGGGATTTGCTCTGGGTGTTGGAATTTTTAAAAGCTTCCCAGGTGATTCTAACGTGTAGCAAAATTTGAGAACCACTAATTCACAGCTAACTACCATGGGAAAAAAAAAACACTTTTCTGTGGGATAAAGTCTAAAAGTAATCAAGATGAACTTAATGAGTATTAGAAGAAAGTGTAAGATAAATGATCATTGTCTTCGTTTAATTCCCTATGCTCATTTTTCAAAGTTTCTCAATCAGGGAAGAAAATTGAGCACTGCAGGGCAGCCCATTTTTCAAAGAATTCGAGAGAGGGAGGCTGCAAATTCTCTAGATTCCCAGCCGCTTGGGGATGAGATGGAGATAGAGAATTATGAGTACCATCACTGGGGCATCCACCCATGGGAGTCTGCCCTCCCTGGCCTGTTAACCACCTCCTGTGCCCCAAATGTCCAGGAGCTTGAACATAACACCCAACCATGGTGTGTTCATAATTCCACCACTCAGACACTCAAGAGCTTTCTGTACTGCATTCCTGCCCCTCTACCTGTTGAAAACAAAAATAATTGCAAACCTGTAGCCTAAACATGCCTTGCTGTATTTTATAATTTATCCAGTTTTCCATGCTTTCTAGATAAATGGGATACCAGATAATTTGCCATAATATCAAAATCCCTGTTGACCTCTGGCCGCTAAGCAGAGCAGAGAAGAATGACACCCGTGGAAAACAGTTATTAATGACCACTGACCTAATAGATTAAATTAGTTGCTCTGATGGTCATTTGTAACTTTATGAACAGAATAGCTAGAATTTAAAACACAAAACTGTTTAATCTAAAAGCTAAGTTTAATGAAAAAAAAAACTTTCAAATCATACCCAAGTGCTTTACATGTGAACATCAAAGCATAATCAGCAGGTACTCAAATTTAACTGAGAAATCTGCTTAAATAAGGGAGAATCAGTTATTTAAACGTAATTATTTTAGGTTCAGTTCTGGCTAAATTTCCAGGATGATAGATGCTACATTCCAACAAGAAATGTAAGGTCATCGTATATGACTTGCAAAAGAGATGGACAAAACTCATTTCATGATGCTTAAATTGCTCTTCCAGATAAGACTATTAATGGGTTAGGAGGTTGGAGACTAGAGGAGGATTTGGGGAGAACTGTTTTGTCCTGGGAGGGTCTCGAATCGTCTTCCTGAAAGGCAGAGGTGTCTTTGCATGTGCGCTTTCCTCCAGCTTGTGGAATTACATTTATCCTGCCCAAGGGTGCTACCTGGCGGGATGTGAGAACTGAGAAAATGGAAAGTGGAGATATATGCCAGATCCCAGGGGCTAAGGGAAAAGTTGAAGTGACCACCCAGAGGAATTGCCTTCATTTTCAGAAAAAGAAGGTAGGTGAGCGATCACCTGTGATTGGCCTCCAAAAGGACCCACGGAAGATGCTCGATGAGATAATAAATGCTATCAGTCCAAGTAAGATCTTTCCTGTCTCCTTATTTCTCCTTTACACCACATGCCTCCAAAGCTCAGAAACTTGATTAGCAGTGTGCTTGAAGAGGAGAAGGAACTGACCATGCCCCCTCTCCCTTTCCTAGAAGGTTCAAACTTAGAGAGAGGAAGCTGACCTTTAAGGTTTGAAGTTTTTGTCTGTTTCACTGGATTGGACATATTGGTTACTGAACTGAGACTGTTTTTGCCTAGAAGTGAATGGAAACCTTTTGTTACTTAAAAGTGACAAGGAAAGTCATGGAACTTGCCCTAAATTTTTCCAGTGTCAGGGAAAAACCTAGTCCCACTGAAAAGCAGTGGGGAAAATGAAGTTGATTTTTGATTAGACGCCATGAGTTCTGCTTACCCAATTTTATGGCTCTCCAGGTGTGTTATAGAGCAGGAGAGTTGCTGGTTCCAAAAGATGAACCTCACAAAAGGAAATTGCTAAGTAGTAGAGATTCCCTCCCTGGAGACTCACTCGAAGGAGTCCAGCAGCATTTGAACACTCCTCCCTGTCCTTTCTCCACTGGCTCCAGAGAACATAAAGAGGATACCCACTACACACTCATATCCCTGGTGGCTTCAGTGACCTCTGAGGACCGCTGACCTGACTTGGACAAGCTTAATATGCGATCTGAAAGTTGGCTTTAGGTAATACTGGCTGTTCTAGAAGAGGCGGTATTCCTTCCTCCTTTTCTTAACATACAAGTCAGAACATTCATTTAAAAGAATCTCCTCTTTGTATTTCAAGGTGACAATGGGCAAATTTAGGAAACCATCAGACATGAGGAAATGATTTTGACCATCTAATAAATATGGTGTCTAATCTCTGATGACTCTAATTTTGACAATTTTAAGTCAGGTAGGAGTGGATGGTCATCCCATGCCAGAGCAGTGGGGAAGACGTTTTTTGGCCTCCCATCCTAGTTCATGGTCTCTACAGCTAAATAAACACAGTTCTGGAGGTGGGATAGCAAAACAGAGGGACTATTCAACATACGAGAGTTGAATTCAAATTTCGGAAAGTGAACTTTATGATTTTTTTTTAATGTAAGAGAAGAGACATTTCTGAGAACACTGGATTCTTTTAAACCTCATCCCCTTGACTCAAAGTTTGGTTTTGTCCTCAGAACCCTTGCCTTTCTATTCCCAGGTCCACTTCTCAGAATAGGCTGTTGCACTTTTAAAGGGCATTGCTGATGTTCTCAATATAATTTTCTTCTAAAAATGGTTTTCTCTGGCTTGGGACTTATAATTCCAAGGATAAATCATTCTACAGCTCGAGCTTTGTCTACAGTTTTATTACCCCCATATCTCGTTTGAAAGCGGTATCTTCATTGAAAATACCAATGAACTCAGACATAGAAAGTCTGAACACATCTTTTTTTAAACACATCTTTTTTTGATTGCCCAAGAAATCTGAGATTAACTCCAGGCCAGGTTTAACGTAAAGCTTATTATTGAAATTTCTAATCACCCTTTCAATTTTATCATTGTGAACAATCTATAATCATTTATTTATTAAATTGTACTGTAAACGCCATTCTATTTCTTCTGTGCATGCTCATTTATTAAAGATTTCAGAGGTTTGACCTGCTTTAGGAAACTTTCATATCATACCTTTTTTCATAGTACCTTACTTCAAAACTCCTATCAAAAAATTTTTGGATAGTTTGTACTGATCTTTGACATAAACAGAGCATTAGTTGGCACTATGATCAATTACGACCACGTATTTTTGAGCCTTGACCCACTTAATAACCTTGATATCAAGCAAAGTATAATCAACTTTGCCTTGACTGCATTCTATACTTTTGTATGACATTTTATAGCTAATTATTATTATTTTTTATTTAGGTTTTATCACTTATATAAATGTAGTGTTCATATTTCTCTCTGTGGAAACAATGAATATAATACATTTGTATATTGTAACGTAACATTTTCTTTTTGTGTGTGTGCCCTTTTAACCCTTTTCCGCTCCCCCCCCCCCACCCCTGGTAACCACCAATCTAATCTCTGTGTCTATGTGTTTGTCTGTTGTTTTTTGTCTTCCACATATGAGTGAAATCATATAGTATTTGGTTTTCTCCATCTGACTTATCTTACACAGCATAATGCTATAGCATATAGTTTATTATTATTATACTGGATTTACGTCAATTTTCAGGAATGTATTTCCTTATTAATAAGATATCCATTAAAAATTTTATATACTTTAAAAAAGTTACCCACATTCATATAATTTTAAATAAATATATAAATATGATCATTTCATAGAATTTTTAAAGCCAATATTCTTTTTTATTTCTTTTCTGTTTGGGCTTAGATGTCCCTATCATTCTTCTCCCTGCACCTCTTATATCAGCTCCTCCACCTGCTTCCAGGAGAACCCATGTTAATCACTTAGTATGAATCACTCCAGTGAATACGACGAATCAATCTCCAGTTTTCCTTGCACTCATATAATACTACACTGACATGTGTATATTCAGGATTTCTAAATACCAGGATTTCTCTTTCTCTCTCCTAAAGTATGATTTTATGTAGTTTTCTGCTTCTGGCTTTCTCGCTCAATAATATCTCTTGGAAATCTCTCTAAATCATGAGATACAGCTCTTCATTATTTAAACAGCTACATAACATTCTGATATGTGATGTATTGCTCAGCCATTTGTCTATGGGTGGGCATTCATTTTGTTTCCAGGCTTAAGCTCTTCTGATAAATGTGGCAATAATCATTTCTATAAGATGGGCTCACAAACTGGCTTTTATGTCTATGGGATAGATTCCCTAGGGTGCAATTGCTGTGTGACAGGGTGTATGTGGTTTTAATTTTAATAGATCACCAGATTGCTTTCCCTAGAGGCTGAAATACTTCAGAATTCTAGCACGGGAGTACACTTTCCCCCAGTAATAAATTCTATAGCTCTACTTAGTTGCTCCCCCTGGGCTCGTGGGTGAAATACGGTATCTCACTGTCACTTTAATTTACGCTTCCCTGACCACTAGTAACTTTGAGCCTTTTGTTACACATCTGCTGTGCATTTGGATTTATTCTCTGTCAATTGTTTGTTCATGTATTTTGCCCATTTTCCCCCATTGGAGGGTTTGTGTGTGTGTATGTGTTTGTAGTGTGTGTATAAATTATAAAAGTTCTTTAGATATTATAGATGTTAGCCTTGTGTTTTACTGATTTTATTTTGTTCCTCAATGTTGCTATTGTATTTTTGCTACATAATTTTTTTATGCAGTCAAATTTGGTAAATGTGCAAAATGACAAAAAAGACAGTAAAAATGATCTATAATCTCAATATCTTACCCTCCTTTTTTTTGAAGTCTGTAGTGTAAATAATGAGAGTCTCTCCCTTTGACCCCCCAAATTCTGTGCTCCAGAAATAACTACGAAAAATATTTTGGTATGTAGCCTTCCAGTTTTTAATTCATGCA
Organism: Tapirus indicus; assembly: GCA_031878705.1. NCBI lineage: Eukaryota > Metazoa > Chordata > Mammalia > Perissodactyla > Tapiridae > Tapirus > Tapirus indicus. The sequence continues at coordinate 148,684,959 of CM062918.1, read as the reverse complement.
TTTAGAAATACATCTAAGTATTTTGAAGAGGTGGTATTATGAAGTATTGGCATGATTGTTTTGATCCCTTCAATTACTTAATTTACTCAATTACTCCTTCATCCTAAAGGCATACAAGTGCCTAACAGGAATAACAAGTTTGAAAAATACTTGTTCATTAAGTTTTTCTCATTTGATACAGGAGGAGAGAGAATTACTTTTTCTGGCCTGAGATTTAAACAAAAAGAATCAGAGAGGAAGTAAGGCGGTCAGGCTTGACTGTGGGTCTTTGAGTAGCTGGCCTTGAATTCTGGCTCCTCCCCTTTAGAGGAGACTCTTTGTGAGGTGCTAAAGCCCTCAGGCACATTTGGTGTGAGGTCAGGTCATCAGCACCACCAGCAGAGGTGCTGGTACCGCGCAGAAGTGGCAGCAACAGCCAGGCTACCACCTCTCCCATAAACAGCCTGGTGGTACCCACTGGAAGGGGCAGTGGTCATTTAGGGGTGAAGAAGATTCCCTGGATTGACTGGAGTCCAGCAGTAGTGCTACTGCTTAGCATGAGGAAGCTCTTTTGTGGACACCTGAGTTAGTGGCAAAGGCCCTCCACGCAGTTTCTCAGGCAGCAGAGACCCTGGCTGCAGGTACCTCTGAAGGAAGTCAGGTCCGAGGAAAGAAGAAAACGGCAGACATCAAAAGATAATTAGCAGACTTGTGTCCCTTCTTCTGTGAGACATCCCTGGGAGCCATTTAAAGGACTGTGGTCCCACAAGAGCAAATGGACACATGAACTAATATATGGCTTGTATTTAAAATCTCCAGGCTAGGTGACATAAGGAAAGAAAAAACAGAGAGAAAACTATTGAACTTCCCTAGCATTCAAAGAAATTAAAATTTAAACAACAATGAAATATACCACTCTTGAAATTGGCAGACACTGAGGAAAGATCATATTCAAGGCTTTCAGAGCAGGCCATGCTGCTACGTGTATACATTGGCATAACTTTTCTAGACGTGATTTGAGAATATATGAAAAGATTCTCATGTAATAATTTTACTACTTGAAATCCAAGAAATTAATCAATGAAGAAACACAAAGACTTACCTCCCCAGATATTCATCTCAACATTATTTATCAGAGCAAAAATTAGAAATAACCTAAATGGACCATAATAATATGATATTTTCTATTTAAAATTTTCTCATAGTTTCTAAATTTTCTCTGAGGTGCACATATTACTGTTATAGAGGGAAAATAATTAAAAAATAAATCATCAGGCAGTTCAGGTGTTAATATAAAAGTGGAATCCAATATGGGTCACTTCTGAATCACATGGCTGTGACCTGAATGACTAGTGTATGTCCACTGCCAAGACAAGACTAAAATTCTGTTCTTCAGGGCATTGTAGTGTTTGCTTAGAAGGATGTGTCATATGATAAATTCAATTTTAGTAATCACAACAAAATTAGAGAAATTTTCCACCCATCCAATTTTCCAGTCACAAAATTGTCTCACTTTAACTGTCTAGAACATTCATATGCAACCAAAGAAGGTTGTTTCTTTTCTCAAGTAGATTTAGAAAATCTGTTTGGATCTCCCATGAACTTCTTATATTTAAAGGAGATAAAACATAGGTTAGATTCTTAAGAAAAAAGAGGAAGGAGATTCAGAGAAGGGGAACCTAACCAGATACTTAAAAGAAACATAAAGAAGAGAGGGATTTGCAAGCAATAGAGCATTTTAATATTTTTATTTTTACTTTTTAAGAATCATGACAGATTCTGATTCTAAAATGACATACAATTATTTCTGTTTTATATGAATAATGCCTTAATACGTTCTCTGACTAAAGCTACTTTTAATGTTGTTGAGCTTATTAAGAAAGTACTCACAAATCTCTGTCATCCTCTAGACAGAATCCACATCCAATTGGTCACAAAGATTTGTATGTTTCATTCTTAAATGTTTCTCAAATCCTTTATCATTTTTCCATTTTTTTCCACCACCAGTCCAAGCTACCATTTTCTTATTTGATCAACTACAATAGCCCCCTCAGTGGTCTCTATGCATCCACTGGACTCCATCATTGATCCATTCTTTGCAACGCATACAGACTGATGCTTTCAACTAGCAAATCCCATCAATTCAGCTTCCTGCTCAAAACTCTTAAAAGGTTCACCTTACTCTGAAGGTAAAGGCGACATCAATCAATGTGGCCTGCCAGGCCTGATATTTCCCCACTCTCCCGTCTTGTTTTCCCTTCGCTTCAGCCATAAGGGCTTGTTTAAGTTTCCTCAGACTCAGCAGGCTCCCTCTTATTAATAGACCTGGGCATATGCTGATTCCTCTGCCTAGAACCCTCTTCCATTCATCTTTCAGATTTCAGTTCAAATGTTACTTCCCCCCAGCCTCCTTCATAAACTTTCATAGCCCATGTCCTTCTATTTTATCGTGCTCTTTATAGCTGCAACTTTACTTTTGTGTGTAATTAATGTCTGCCTTTACAAACTGTAAGTTCTGGGAGGGCAGAGATTGTGCTATTCTTTCTTACTGTTGTACATATTTTGTATTGGTCAGGTCCCACCTCTACAGCCCACTAATTTGTGACCATGGACAAGTTACTTGATGTCAGAAACAGGCTCTTTCCATTTCATCTGCCTTGTGAGCAGGACGCCTCATTTCCCAGCCTCCTTGTAATTGGATGTGACCATATGGCTGAGTTCCGGTAATGGAACATGAGTGGAAGTGACGTGATCCACACGTGATCCACAGATCCTGAGGCTCTAGGGTATGTTAATCTTAGAAGATGGAAAGAGCCTGAATCCTTGCATGACCATGTGGAAGATTGCTCAACCAATATGCCTGCATTGGACTGTGATGTGAGATAGATATGAACTTATATTGTGTTAAGGTATAGGGATTTTGGGTTTGTTTATCAAAGCGGACAATATTACTTACTCTAACTAAAACAGTTACTATGTATGAGTTGGCCCCTTTTGAAAAATGGAGACAAATAATGTTTATCTCATAGAGCTTTAGTGGTTAAAATTATGTGAGTACATGCCTTGCATATGGTAGTTATTCAATAGACATTATTATCATCTTCATCATCATCATTTTATTGTACCTCTTCTTTCATGCTCCCTGGAAAGATGCATTTCTCTGTCTCCTTTGTTATCTCTTAGTCTCCTAGAGACATTTTTGCAAGAATTTTTATACCTTCACTTTGTTCATTAGAGCTGTCACAGTATTCATAAGGTTCTTAAGAGATTTTAAGGGACTTCTCTATTGACAGAGCCAGTGAAGGAGGTTTCAGTGATGGCTACAGTAGTTTGATTCTTCAAATGATGCCCCATCCTGTGAAGCAATTTTCTTTCTTCATAGAATTTCTAAGTGAGTTCTGGTATGGAATTAAGGGTCACAAAAGGATGAGTTAATTCTTGGAAACATAACCCAGTGACTGTTTGCGACGGTATTAAAGTCTGAGAACAGCTACAGAGAAAGGCCACTTTTTGTAACTTGAATAACGATTACTTGGGGGTACACTGGGCCTGTGCTTTTTTTCTTTTTCTGCCTAGAGATTCAACTTTTTACATGATTATATTAGATGAATTCCTAAACCCTCACTAAGGTTATTGAACTGTATGTTTATTTTGTCTCTCATGCAAACCTGAGCTGTCAGGATTTATCCACCGTACTTTTTTTTTTCTCTCCCAGAAACTGATCAACAGCCAAGAAAGCGAGCAGAGTCCAAACAGGGGAAACAAAACTCAAACTGCTAAATCTCATTTGCAGATTGTTCTCGCCCTCTGCACCTTGGAAACACATCATTCCGAGGCTTGTTTGGGAAGCTGTTGACAGTCCCCCGTAGGGAAGGTGCGCCTGTTGATACAGCAGTTTACAGTGTTTGCCCAAGAATTATTTCTGGTTATGGAAATTAGTTGCTTTTGCTGATTTGTGACTTAAGATCTCCTACATAGACAATCCTTGTTAAAATACTTTGGCTCTAAGCCATTTAACTTAAGTCTTGAATTCAGGAAGAATGACATTCGATAACGGGTGTTGCCATTTTTTTCTTCTTTTCAGATTCTCAGGCTGCTAGGTTTTAATTAAGTGGCCTTTCATTTTGAGGATTAGTCTAAGACATCTTGCCTTTAGTATTGTTTCTAAACTTGTTTGGAAGTTCTGTGGTGATTTCAGTCTTAGAAATTTTTATGGGTCCTGTAATAGTAAGAGTAGTCATAGTGATGATAATTATAACTAAAGTGTTGTGACGCCTTTCTATGTGTCAGCACTGTGCAAAGCGCTTTGACCGCATTGTCTTGTTTAAAGTAAAATGGCCTACACAAATTGCAGCCATTCAATCCAATTAAATTTCTTGTAATGCACCATTTATTGAGCCTCTCCTGATAACCGTGTACTAGTCATCAAAAGAGAAACAGAATGTTACAACACGCTTCCTGTACAAATTGTTTCCAAAGTTAATGACTTTTACTGATTTTATCCTTTGTTTGCTTATATTTCAGATGAAAAAACAAATTCAGAGTGACCAAGTGACTGCCTCCAGGTCACACAACTTTTAAGGGCTGGAGGTGGAGACAAACTCATCTTAGCACACACCTTTTCAAACATTTTGACTTCTACATATTATAAAAGATAGCATCCTAGTGTGCATTCTATTTTGTAGTTTCAGTCAACGTTTCACATGTCTTTTCATGTCAGTAAATATGCTTCGCACACACAAAACTCTCTCAAGTAACTCACACCCTAAAAACTCCCAAGTCAAACACAATTTTTAAAACATTTTTATGAACAAACCTTTCATGTTTTCAGTTAAATCTTTTAAAAATTGTTTAGAAGTTACCCTTCCAAGCAGACCAATATTCTTGAGACCCTGAGCCCTCTGAACAAAGTGTCTTGTTCAGTAAACATGTCACATGCCTGTGTGAATCACAGCACCCCAAGGACTTTCTGGAGGGAATAAATGCTTCACTCTGTAAAAATAAAAGATTATTTAACAACCTGCAAGAATTGCTTACAGTTATGCACGTGTTAATGTCCGTTTTTACACAATGCCTCCTGCTGTAAAAGCATTCTTTACTTCGAATATAAACCATTCTCTGCCCTCTGGCCTTTAGCAAGGCAGGTTTATTCTGAGGGAAAAGTTACTCCACTTTATCTGTTTCCAGTTACTGAAGTTAAGGTTTGGTTCGCGGAGGAGTTACTTTCAGTAAAGTCGACTTCCCCTGGGAGGGCATCTTTACTCCACTTAAAAGAATGACAACTCGATTGTAGAAGAGAACTTCCTTTAAAAGGTACTCTGGGTGTTTTATGATGCGTCTTCCCAAGGACTCAGGGGATTCAGCAGTTTTGCACTGATGAATCTGATGGAAGAGTCCCTGGTACCCCAGAGATGGATGGCTTGTCTGTTGGCAAAAGAGCAGTATCATATGACTTCAGCGGGAGAGGAAGAGGAGGGACCTAACGGGGTGGCACTTTACATGGAGGAAGCCTCCGTAAGTCTTGGGAGAAATCTGGGGTTATTTCAGTAACTCAAGTTCTACAAATATTTGTTCCCACGGACCAGTTCTGCGTTGCATCTGGCAGTCCTAAGCGAGCTAGAATTATCCCACCCCAAATGTCATAGCACTTCACTGCAAAATCCTGAAAGATCTTAGGTTCCATAAGGACAACTAAAATTTAAAAATAAGAAGCTTAATTCTCCCTGTTGAAAGTAAGGGAAGAGATTTCCCTCCTCTCCTTTTTCTTAGAGCATTTACTTTGGAAAACTCTAATTGTAAGTACTTTCTCCTCTCTCTGAAATGTATATAAATCCTTTTGAAGACTAAGTAGGACTTTTATCAGCCTTAGGGCCCGGGAACATCTTTCTCAATGACCTGGGAGCCATCTCCTTGAAATGTAACATCAAGAGAGACAGCACCCCTCTCTTATAGTTTCTGTGGGAGGGCAGGAGCTTATCTTTGGGTGCCGTGCTCAAAGTTGCAAAAATACCTCCTTCCTAAATATATGAGAAGTGGTTTCACCTCTGGACAAAGCCAGTTAGCTAACACAGATGGTCACTCCAATTACCAGGCAAATTTAGGATGCACTATGTGTGAAAAATGGTGCTGTCGAGTCCTCTTCCTTGAGGGCTAGTTATTGTTCATTTTGAAAACATGTATGTAATGGGTTCTGTCTGCTTGTCTATACAAGAGGGTGAGATTTCTTTCTGTCTTTGCATTCTCTTAATGGATTGCTTGTGATGGGTATCACATTCTGGTTTAATGCTTATTCCATTATAAAAGTGTTTTCTTTCTCTACTACCTTTGCAGAGAAGATTTCTGGGGAGGGAGAAGATTTAGTTTTAAATTTATTTTCTCAACAGCTCCTATGACAATGGGGGAACCAGAGTGCACTATCATTCTTGTTATGGGTCTAGGGGAGTACCGTAAGGAGTTGCTGAGGTTTATTTGGTTGCTCATTTTCCCAGTGGCCCAGTTGTTTTTACAGGACTATCATTTTCCAGGTTTAGACACAGCATAAAGGAACTGGGTCCTGTGATTCCTCTAACGTTCGAGTGTTTGGTCTTTTGCTTTTGGAGGATTTCTGCCATCTTTAGAGTTAGAATGAGAAATGCATTTACTAATCGTAAGAGCCCAAAATCCAACCAGGTGACCAATCCAAATGGGAACCACGGATTTCTCAGTGTAGACAAAAGAATCAGAGGGTGCTTATATAACTTTGAATCCAAGGATATGGGCCTGAGACCCACAGAGCCAACCTCTTTCTTTATTTGGCCTCTCAAGTTTTGATATCTATGATGTCAGTTACAACATAGAGTTTAGTGAATTCCAAGAAGGTCACCAACAATAATCTCATCAGTGCCTTGGTCTAAATCCCTGGTTCTTGGTAGTTTCAAGCATGCTGAGAAGGTAACTGTCAGTTACCTGGGATGACCTCATAGTTTTCTTTGTTGACGATGAGAAGAATTGCTTTGAATATCTGCATCTCCTGTTTTCTTGTTAAAATCTCTTGGCGTGCATAACTTTAATTGACTAGAAGAAAACCATCTTCAGTAATTGATATGTTCCTCTAGCCGAGGAAAGATTTAATGTTAAGTATGGAAGAGTTAAAACAATCAAAACTGTAATATTAATATTTGTCTTGAAAGGAAATTTGTACATATTTGTGAAAGTCTTGTGTACAGTGTTTGACATCTAACAAGCACTGTAGAAGTGTTTGCTGTTACCATCGTTACCTGTCATATGCAAGAACTTGGCCAAATACAGTGACAGCCTTATAACTCTAATTTGAAGTATCGAATTAAGTAGTTGATTGAGACTCATGATTTTAAGTTGAAATCTTACTAAATTAATGCTAAAAATAAAAATAAATAAGAGAAATTTAGGTTCAACTTATTGAAAGTTTAATTTATTAGCTGTATTATACTATTTAGTACTTAACGGAGGTTTTAGTTGATGGGCAAAATACTTAAAAGAGAAATTAAATTATTTAAAGTAGATTCAAATGTTGCAATGTTTTTAATTAAGTTTGCAAATAGGACCAAACATTATTTAGAGACTGCTTGAAAATTACTGTAAAAATTTGTTAATGGTTTTATCCATTGTCAGAATAAGTTTTGCTGGCTAAACTTAAGTTAAACAGGAACCTTTCGGTTCTCCCCTCCTTGTGGTGGCTTCCATCTAGAAGGGAAAGGACATTCCTCTTGGCATCTTCATAGACTCCATGAAGGCACAGAAGTAATATTGGAGAATCGCATGGAGATTCTTTCAAATAAACTCATGGCTTAAGATATGGACTGGGAAAGTTTTGGGGAACTGACTTCCCATGTTCTTCTCCCTCAAGTGTATTTTGCTGTGATGATGAGCATTAATAGACCTGGCCAAGCATGCATAGGCCATGTATACACAGGTATACATGTGTGACTTGAGTAACCAAGGAGGGCGGATGAAGAAACCATGTCTAATCCCCTCAAACAGAAGAGCTGCTAGACGTGACACAGCCTACCAATTAGAGAAATGAAGGAGATCTCAACAAATGATAGATCCCTTAGGTTTCATTGGACAAACACTATGGTCCTTTTCAATAGTGTATTATCAGCACCCCTTGAAATGGATTTTTGATATTTGCTCACTTATCACTATCCCTTCCTCCCCTGAGTATCATGATTTTTCCCCCTCAGTAAGACAAACCCCTCCTCCACTGCATAAGTGTGACGAGACCCACCTCTCCAGTGAGGACCAACCACAAGGCCATTTTTTCTAAGGAGTCTTATCTTGTACCTGTGGATAAAAGAAAAACAGTAATTTTGAGGTTTTAAGGCTTTGGATATGCAGCTACAGCTGGTGAGTGCCTTCTCCATTTCCTTCGTGCAATACCATTCTTAATAAATGAGAAAGACTTATTTTAGGTTCTGATAACACGAAAGTTTTGTCTACTCATAGAGCTCTTTGTGGCAGGGAGAATAAAAAACTATTATACCAATTTTTAAAAGTATGTATAGTTTCATTTTTGTTGTAAGTATTTTTCAGTTTTATTATTCTCTGTCAATAACATAATTTTGCTGCAATGCATTTCTCACCATTTAGTGTATGAAGTGTTCTGCCCTTTTATTCTGAAACTATTTGATTTCAAATTTATTGGCGACTTTATTTCTAGGTTGCTGTGTTTTCCTAAATATTAATCTAGCATAGAATCTGATGTCAGAGACATTTTTGCCCCTCTCTTCTTTGAAATAATAAAATTTAAATAAAGCTCAGCCTGTTAAAACATAAGTGTTTTTTGTGAAATCCCTGACTTAATACATATTCAAATATACTTAAAATTCTAATGTAGCAATCACTGAATTATAGTTGGCCAAATTATGGTATAATTCAAACAGTTATTTGACAGCTTCTCAAAACAAATGGAGAATAGTTCACTGCTGAATGGTAATTAAACAAGCAACTGAAACCTGTGACTTGATAAACGTTTTGAAGTTTAATTCAAAGCCTCCATATGCTCTGCAATTATTAGCAGATTCTCTTGTCAGTAGTGTGGTATTTTTATTTTTATATTGGCCAACTGGGACTCAAGAATACAAATTTTTTCCAGGCTCACTCAGTCAGTAGAAAAGCTGACAAGAAATCCCTGCATCTTTTGGTTTCTAATTTTGTTTCATAAATTTTTCTTTTTGTAGTTTTTTTCAATCAGTAAACTGAAAAAAAATCGAGTATTTCTTGAGAGTTTATGCTGAGGCCTTATAAGAAGAAGTGACATATTAAAATTGCTTTTTAAATAATAACTAATGGCAGTTTGGAGTGTGGATAGGAGTTGGGAACAATTGATGAGAGAAAATCTGACAATAGGCCATTACAACAGTCCTACCAGACATTTTGAAGACTTGAAATAAGGTAGGGGCTATAAAGATAGAGAGAGAGATTAGATGTGTGAATCAGCAATAAAATTGCTGTGATAAAATTTACTTGATTTGGTGCCTTGTGAGATAAAAATACTAAGGCTGAGGGGCCGGCCCCATGGCATAGTGGTTAGGTTTGACGCACTCTGCTTCAGTGGCCCAGGTTCCTGGGTTCATATCCTGGGTGTGGACCTACATCACTCCTCAGCCATGCTGTGGCAGCAACCCACATATAAAGTGGAGGAAGATTGGCACAGATGTTAGCTCAGGGCTAATCTCTCTCAAGGTAAAAAAAAAAAAAAAAAAAAAAAATATATATATATATATATATATATATATATATGGCTGAAATAAAAGTTGAAGATAATATTAACATGTCTAGTATGTGTGACTAGGTGAATGGTGATGACTTTTACCAAAAGAACAATTTTATAAGGTAGAATGGGTGGGTTCATGAAAAAAGATGAATTCCATGAAAAAAAATTTATTTTTAATAAATAGTCCATAATTTTGGAAAAAATTTAAAAAGCACAGTAGAATACACATGAAAAGTAAGTTTCGATTGCATACTTGGCCTCCAGTTTCTTAATTTTCCTCTCCAGAGTCAACCACTGTTACTACTTTTTGTTATGCCTGTTGGTTACTTATCACATACCAATTCTCTCCTCTTTAGCAATGAAATCTCAATTTTTTTTTGGAGGGCTCAGTAAACATTATATTTTCCAGTCTTCCTCACACATAGAAGTGGCTATGTTACTAAATTCTGATCAATGATACTAAACAGAAGCTATTGGATTGGACTTATGGGAAAGTTCCTTAAAAGAGATCAGACAGCTTTTGCCCTTCTTCCCCTTCTCCTTCCTTCCTATTTGGCCTGGAATGTGGATGTGATGACTAGAGGTCTAGTAGCCATCTTGGGCAAAAGGAAAAACCATGAGGATGGAAACCACTCACTGATGGTAGTAGCCCGGAAAGATGAAAAGAGGCCAGGAATCTGATGGCTATGGAACCACCATATCAGTCCTGGACTACTTACTTCCCGATGTCTTTAACGTGAAAGAAATATAAACCCACATCTTGTTTAGGAATTTCTCTCTGCAGCGAAACCTAAACTTAATTGATATAGGATTCTTTCAAATTAAATATGAGGACATCCAGATAAAATTTCAGGTGGATAGTTAACCCATGCATTGTAGTTTCCTCAAGTGCCTGAGACACAGTGGATGCTCAAAAAATATTCATTTAATGAGCTCAAGAGAGAGGTCTGGAGGTGAAAGACTTTTGAATTATTGGCAAATGAGTGGTGGTTGTAGAATAACTCCACTTAGTGGAGATTGTGCAGAGTAAAAGGGCAACCAAAGATAGAACAATTGAGACACGAACGTTGAAGAGGCATTGAGTTTTCTTATTCTTCCAACATTATCCATCTCTCCACTTATTCAGACATTCTTTAACGCCCTCAGTAAAGTTTATAATTTTATCTATACTGGTCTCATAAATTTATTGTTAGGCTTGTTCCTAGGTACATTGTACTTTTTATTACTATTGTGAGTTAGATTTTTGAAAAACTACATTTTCTATTTAGATACTATGCTTTGGAAGCTTCTTTGAATGCTATGGATGCTTCTATGTTGATCTTGTGTCTAACCACTTTGCTAAACTGTCTATAATTCTAAAATTTCTTAGTTGATTCTCTGAATTGATGATCATATCACTGCAAATAATAATAATTTCATCTCTTCTTTTCCATTCTCATTTCTTTTCTTATTTCATGGACTAGCATCTCTAATACAATGCTGGATTCTAGTGGAGAGAGCAGGGAAACTTGTTCTATTTGCTTCTTTAACTGAAATGCTTCTGACATCTCATCATTAAGCAGGACTGTGGTTAAGGTTTTTCCAGAAGATATGCTTTGTCAAGTTAGAAAATTACTTTGTTTTTTGGCCAGTAAACAACACTTCCAGCCCAGACCCTAGATCAGCTTCTTGTTTCCATCATTTCTAGTCATACAGCAACCTTAGAGTAGCTCCCATCTCCTAAAAATGTACTTAATTGTGTGCACCTGGGCTGCAATTTATCTCTCTCTCTCTTTTTTTTTTTTGGTGAGGAAGATTGGCCCTGAGCTAACATCCATTGCCAATCTTCCCCTTTTTCCTGAGGAAGATTAGCCTTGAGCTAACATCTGTGCCCATCTTCCTCCATTTTGTATATGGGATGCCACCACAGCATGTCTTGATGAGCGGTGTGTAGGTCCAAGCCCAGAATCCAAACCTGTGAATCCCAGGCCACCAAAGTGGAGCGCACAAACTTAACCACTATGCCACTGGACTGGCTCCCTGTAATTTATCTCTTTAATATGACCCTGTATGCTTCAAGTATTTCTCTAATTTCTCACACCCATTTTCTGTTCTGCTGAGAGTTCTTGCTTTAGAGCATGGCTATGTATTTATCATTTTATTACTGTATCTTTTACAACATTTCTGGGAATGTGATGGAGAAGGGTGAAGCTGGCATTAATTTATGAATGTTGACAACTGAGAGTTTGCATGAACATAGTGAATGTTTATAAGAATTTAATGGAGTTCTGAGGATTTATTTATTTAAACTTTTATAAATTAAATTAAAAAAATTTTAAACATGGACTGCTAAATACTTGCCTCCTTTGTGAACTTTATGTAATTTATCAAATGTTTTAAAAACAGTTGCTTGCATTTTTTAGTGGTTGACATAACAATTCACAAAGTGTTTTTGTAACTTTTCTTAATCAAACTTTGAAGTTTTAAAAAGTATATAGATTTTTCTTAATTATGTCATTCTTTTCAAAAGAGTGTTATCTTTCAAATGGCTGATTTCTCATTTTTTTTCACACTATGGTGAATGAATACAGGCTGTATATTCTAGTTTTTGGAAATTGTTGAATAATTTGTTGGAAATTGTTGAGATTTCATTTGTGGCTTAGTATTTTGTCAATTGTTGTAAATGTTCCCTCAGTGTTCAAAAAAGAATGTGTGTTAAATCAAGCTTATTGATTGCTAATAATTTTCTCTGTAGTAATTATGTTTTTGTCTTCTTGATATTTTGAGAAGTTAAGCTCTGCTCTACTGATAGTGGATTTCTCAAATTGTCCTTATAGTTCTATCAATTTTGTTATGCTTATGTTGAAGCAATGTTATTAGGTGTACAAATATTTATGATATATATTAATTTTAGGTTTGAAAAGTTTTGTTACTGAAAATTTCCAGTATTGTTTTCTTTGAATTGTCTTATTTGATTTTTAAAATACTTTGCCAATCTTCTTTATATTAACATTTTCATGTTATACCTTTCCTGTTCTTTTATTTTTTAACTTTTCTGTATCAATTTGGTTTAGTTTTATATAATAGCACTTGCCTTGATTTTTAAAAATTCAATCTAACAGGCAGTGTTAGAACAAGAAAGCTTATCCATTTATATTTATTTTGGTTGTTGCTATGTTTGTAGCCATTTAAACCATCTTATTTTATATTTCACACTCACATGCTTTTCTTATTTTTCTATCCTGACTTCAACTGGAATTATCAAATTTTCTTTGTTCTCTTTTTCCCTCTACTCGATATGTATATTATACAAAACATATATTTTTCTAAAAATATTTAAAATAAAACCCTTTTCATCACAAGATGGGTGTGGACCTACACACTGCTCATCAAGCCATTCTGTGGCAGTGTCCCACATACAAAATAGAGGAAGATTGGCACAGACGTTAGCTCAGGGACAATCTTCCTTACCAAAAAAAAGAAAAAGTTTAATTCATGGAATTTTCCTTGCTCTTTCTTTTTTTAATTATTGTTTTTACATATATATCTGTTCTATTGGAGAGAATTCTGTAAGTAAGGAAAAGTAGTTGTAGCACACTACTAATTCCAAAAACATTCACAGCTGATGATAATGTTAGCACCAACTATGACCCCATTGGGATGGTGGGGGAAGGGGAATGAAGTGAAGGAGACCCTATTAAAGGGTCAAAAAATAATGACAAAAATGATAAATCAAGAAGTGGCAGCATACACATATTTAGGAATACAGAGGAAATAAAAAAGAAACAGCCCAAGAGTTGAAAATGGTGACCCCTGGGGGCCATAATTGGGAGAGGCATGTGGGAAGAGTATTGCTTTTTTGGGGTATATCTTTGGGTAGTATTTGATTTTTTAAAACCATGTGCAATGACTAAAATGATTGCAACTATTTTTGAAAATAAAAAAGATTTCCTTGATATTATTCTATTGTCTATATAATGGAAAGCTATTTTCAAAGATGTATCAGAGAGGAATATAAAGAAATATAAGAACAAGTCTCAGAGATAGTTTAAAAAAAAAAGTAAGTATATTAAGGGACATCCTGTTAACTTCATTTTATAAAGGGATATAAAGATGAAGGAAAAAAGCAAATGATCATAAACCTCAAAATAGATGGAAGAAATAAGATTAGAATGAAGATGGCTTTTCACTTCTGGGTTTAAAGCAGAAATCCAGTTCTAAGCATCCTATTGCTGACATAGAATTAACACTCCAAAGATTTTGTTTCAGCAAAACCATTTTGTAGAAAAGCCACAATTCTATATCCTTCAGGTTAGTTGATTGCATTTTGAATTTGAGGAAAATAGTATTCAAGAGATTAAGAAAAAGGACACAGAACAAAGCTATAAGAAACTCATCACAATATTGCTGATAAAATTCATATGCGATATGAAATCCAATAAAGAATTATTATTTGGAAAAGGAATCATTGCCAAAGATCTCTAGAATGAAAACTTCAGAAAATAGAAGGGTAAATAATAAGGTGCAATGAATCTAAAGACTGAAAAGAAAAAAAATGGTTCAATGACCGGTTTAGAAATTCTGCTGCACATTAGAAACAAAGGCCCATTGATAAGTGGGGTGGACCCAAAGAAGGAACTTTTTAATGAAAGCTTTTTGGAATTAATGATATATTTGGGCTTAAAATCACGGATTTTTGTGCTTTCTTTTATGTACCATCCTCTTCTAGTTTCTTATTGTCTCCTTTCTTGCCCTCTTCTAGATTTATTACTTATTGTCATTTCATTGTTTCCCCTTTATTAGTTTGGATTTTTGTGTGTGTGTCTGAGGAAGACTGGCTCTGGGCTAACATCTGCTGCCAATCCACCTCTTGTTGCTGAGGAAGACCGGCCCTGAGCTAAATCCGTGCCCGTCTTCCTCCACTTTGTATGTGGGACGCCGCCAAGGCATGGCTTGACGAGCAGCGCGCTGTTCCGCGCCCAGGATTCAAATGCGCGAATCCCGGGCCACCGAAGCGGAGCACGTGAACTTAACCACTACGCCACCGGGCTGGCCCCTAGTTTGGATTTTAATTAAAGATGTGTTTGAAAAGTCATGGTGATACTAACATTTCTTTTCTGCCAATGAAGATCAAAAACTGATAACATCAACTTTAAGTACAAATTATTTGGCAATTAATTCATGTGCTCTCCAAATGTACTTTAAAAATTGTAGCATATGTTCAAAGTCAATTTATCCTACACTGAGTCTGGGTTGTTATATACACGTGGAAGAAAACACCCCCAAATTGAAACACTTAGACTTAAGCACTCAGTCTTCTGAAGTAACAGTGAACAACTAAAAACCAGCAATACATATCTATACTGTCTGTAACTTTATGTTCACATTAACACCCTGAAATCTTCCAGATTTTACTATTATTTATAGAGCCTAAGGTTAATGGATTTAGTCTATTCTTTGCTTATTCTATATGAGCTTCTATGAACTAATCTTCAAATAATTTGAAATAATCAAACTACATTATATGTTACAATGATCATTTGGATGTGGAATGGTTTAATTTCTTAAAGGTATTTATATAGGTTTGAGTAACTCCAGCTTCAGTACTTTAGATCAGAAACCAGCATGAAAAGCAACTAATCCTAGAAAAGCATTTAGGTATCTGGTTTCCCACATCTTCAAAGTCAGTGTACCATAGTTCATTTCTGTCCCTTCCCCCAATCGAAGGGAAAAGAGAAGTACTCTCTTTAGTGGAAATGATTTTATTCAAAGTGCATGTCATAATTTTCAATCTCCTGACGTTTACTGATCTGGTAGCTAGAGAAGAAGACGAAGACCAGGATGCGCTCTACTTTCAGATGTCTGGACACAATTCCTGTGAATCCTCTTTCGATCTCTTGAGTGGGACTTGCATAGTTAAATCCAAATATGTGTAGTTTGATAATTCAACACGTTCTAATACACATGCATTTTTCAAATTGAGGTCACATTGGTTTATAACATTATGTATATTTCAGGCATACATCATTGTCTCTTGACTTCTGCATAGACTGCATCGTATTCACCACCAAAAGTCTCGTTGCCATCTGTCACCGTACATATGTGCCCTTTACCCTTTTTGCCCTCTCCCACCCCCCTTCCACTCTGGTAACCACCAATTTGTTCTCTGTATCAATCTGTTTCTTTGTTGTTGTTGTTTTATCTTCCATATATAAGAGAAATCATGTGGTAATTGTCTTTGTACATGTGTTTTTAATAAATGCTTGATTTAATAGATACTATTTACATAATGCTCTGAAGGACAAGTTAATCGCCTTCTTAATCTCACCGTATATATTTGCAACTCCATTGGTAAATAGTTACCCAATTTTAATATATCATTTCCTTTTGGTTTTCTTCTCTAACTTATAAAAATTCAATTCAGCAAGAAAAAGACAATGCAGTTAAAGATGTGGGGCTGAGTAATATCCAGTTTCACTAATGTTATTTACAAACAAAGAAATTGACTTGGATTTCAGTTCCAAAATGCATTATGCTACCCCTGGGAAATTTGCTTTAAAAGCCCTGCTCCATTAGGCACTATTTTTTAGTGGCCTGCAAACTTATACGTGCCAATAGTTTTTGTATTTGTTTTGGTCTGGAATGGACAGAGCCCAAAGAGAGCTATTAATATCTTTGTGAAATGTTTTTTTTTTTTTTACAAATGTTAAAGATGAACAGACTGGTATAGTGGACGATTTCATATCTCCATGGTGAATCAGCATTTAGCTCTAAACATCACCATCCCAATGCTGTTGGCACTCATAGCTATTCCCACAAAGTCTATTTCAAGTATTCTTCACATTTTGGCTCTGGCTAGGTTGCGAGAGTGTCATTTATGGATGTAATGAGATATTTCAAAATTAGCTCTTTCCAGGCGTGGTCTAGTATGGTATTTCTCAAGCTAGAATCCCAGACCACTGTGATACACAGGTATATACTCTACAAGAATTTTTAAATTTTGCATTTTCAAAGAAAATCTTTTAAAAAAAGTATATTTCGGGTTGTCTGCATGCCTACCTTATAACCAAATGTGGCAATTTCAGTTCTCACGTTGGTTTTGTGTTGATCATGGGATCATCTTAAGTGATGTTTAAATTTTAGTTGGGGAACAGGCTCTCCTGACCCCTGGGATCAGCGAATGTACTCTCAAGTTCAGAGAGTTCTTAAGTTTGAGATGTAATGGTCTGGCTCATTAGAAATAAGGACAAAGCTATTGCCTTCTGCACAGGCCATTACTTCTTTGGAGAGAAGTCTGCGAATTGATAAATATTTACTCATACATTTGTTGGGGTATTGTCTTTTCTAATAATTTTCTCAAACACATATTTTTACTGGGCCATGTAAAACTGCCTTGATTAAAAGTGTGGATATCCACATGCAAAGAATGATATTGGACTCTTATCATACATCTTACATAAAAAACAACTCAAAATGGATTAAAGACTGAAACTGTAAAAATCCTAAATGAAAACATAGGGGAAAATCTTCACGACATGGTCTTGGCAACAATTACATAGATACGATAACGAGCAAGGGCAACAACAGCAAAAATCAACAAGTGGGACTACATCAAACTAAAGAGCTCTGCACAGCAAAGGAAACAATCAGCAGAGTGAAAAGGCAACCTATGGAATGGGAGAAAATACTTGCAAACCATGTATTTGATAAGGGGTTAATCTTCAAAATATATAAGGAACTCCTACAACTCAATAGAAAAAAATAAACAGCTCATGACCTGATTTAAAAATGGCTTAAGGACTTGAATAGACATTTCTTCAAAGAAGGCATATACATGGTTAATATATGAAAAAATCCTCACTGTCACTAATCATCAGGGAAATTAAAATCAAAACCACAATAAGGTATCACCACATATCCACCAGGATGGCCATTATCAAAAAAACAAGAGATAACACGTGTTGGTAAGGACATGCAGTAAAGGGAACCCTCGCACACTGTTGGCAGGAATGCAAATGGTACAGCCATTATGGAATGTAGTACGGAGGTTCCTCAAAAAATTAAAAATAGGACTACCATATGATTCAGCAATCCCACTTCTTTGTATTTATCCAAAAGAATTGAAATCAGGATCTCGAAGAGATATTAGCATTCCCATGCTCATTGCAGCACTATTCACAATAGCCAAGATTTGGAAGCAACTTAATGTCCATTGACAGATGAATGGATAAAAAAAATGTGGTATATACACACAATGGAATACTATTCAGCCATTAAAAAGAAGATAATTCTGCAGTATGTGACAACATGGATGAACCTTGAGGATATTATGCTAATTAAGTGAAACAAGCCAGTCATAGAAAGAAAAATACTGCATGATTCAACTTATACAGGGAATCTAAAATAGTCCAGTTCACAGAATCAAAGAGTGAAATGGTGGTTCCAGGGGCTGGGGAGAGAGGAAAATGGGGAGTTGCTATCAATGGGCATAAGTTTGGGTTAAGCAAGGTGGACAAGCTCTAGAGATCTGCTGTATCATATAGTACCTGTAGACAACACTAATGTATTGTGTGGTAAGAATGCATAACATGAGATCTGCCCTCTTAAACGTTTGTTAAGATCTCATGTTAAGTGTTTTTACCACAATAAAATAAAATTTAAAAAATTAAAAAAAATCCAAAACCCAAAAATTACGTCTCTGTCCTTAGCGTATACTATTCCTCTCAATTGTGTATGTTCTCTTCTCTCAAAAATTTACCCAGGATTAAAGACTACCGTTTGCTCTTAACCTTTCTAAATGACTGAGTAGAAGTGAATCATGTGCACGTAAAAGATGAAACTGAATACCAGAGCTTCCTCCTCTTTGCTGGAGACCTGAACTACCCACTTTTCCCTCTCCGTTTGTTAATGAAACTCTTGTGTTCAGCTAAATCAAAATACTATTAGCTAAGGGATAGATTTAATGAGTGTTAATTAAGATGAGTCATACGTTTTCAAATCCTAAGTTAATGGCCCAGAATAATGAATTCGGAATAAACAAAATTAAAGTTTTCTCCCTAAAAAATTGGAAGCAGCCCAAAGGAAACCTGAGAACTGAGGGCAATAGCAAAGTGCGCAAAGGAGGAGAACCCGGATCACCCCCACCCTCCAAAGTGGGACCTGGTTTAGGTGCCCCGAAGGGGACCACTGCCTGAAAGACAGCGTTACTCTCCCAATTCTCTTCTTTGCTCAGGAAATCCACTTTCAAAGGATGGGTTTCTCAGCAATTCTTCATGTCACGTTGGAAATTATGCTGCAACCTAACTCTGATTTAAATTTGAGTAACCTAAGTTAAAGAATAATGGCAGCAGAAGTGAAAGTACTATAAAAACTTGTTCCTCTTACATCTTTCTTCCTATAATCTATAAAAACTTTATTAAAGGACATAAATATATACCTGAAGGTGGAAGCAAAATGAATTTATATTTCTGGATGGGAAGACTTACTGCTGTAAATGTCAAGTTTTCTCAAAATTATATTCGATGCAACCACAATAAAAACTTTAGGGTTTTAAAATGGAATTTAAAAAGCTAATGCTAAAGGTCATCTTTAAGTGTAAATGTCCAAGAATTGTCAAGAAAATTCTGAAAAATGAAAAAGAATGAGAAAGAACTGGCCCTATTAGATGTTAGAACATACCACAAACCTAGAAATTTGTCTGTGTATAGACAATAGACAAATGGGGAAAAAAATAAGAGTGTACAGAAACACACCTATGTGTATGAAGATTAGGTATATGATAAAGTTGGCAAATAGTGGTGAACTATTTTGCAAATAGCATTAAAACATTTACCTATAGATCTGAAAAGAAAACGCAAAAATAGATCACTAACATGTCATACAAAGATAAATTCTAGACACTGTGTAAATAATGAAACTAAAAAAAACTCAAAGAAAATAGAAAAATATTTAGAAAATTTTGGATTGGAAAGAGATCCTGTTAAGCAATACACAAATCCTTGAAACACTAAAGGGAGAAACCTAGAGCTCTGCTTATTTAAAAATTCTTTGAGGGGCTGGCCCAGTGGCGTAGGGGTTAAGTTTGGTGCACTCCGCTTTGGCAGCCCGGAGTTCACAGGTTTGGATCCCAGGTGCAGACCTACACCACTCACCAGCCATGCTGTGGTGGTGACCCACATACAGAATAGAGGAAGATGGGCACAGACGTTAGCTCAGGGCCAATCTTCCTCACCAAAAAAAAAAAAAAAATTAGGGCAGGGAATTTATGTCAAAGGACTGAATAAATCAAGTTAAAGGCAAACAACAAACAACATATTTATAACATTTCTGAGAAAAGATGAATATCCATAAAATACAAAGTACTTCTAAAGATGAATAAGAAAGCCAACAACTCATCAGAGAAAACTAATAAATAACAAAGGTTCTAAAACATATAGGTATGTTGATGGGAATGATCCACCAGAGAGAGAGAAAAGACTGATGATGCTTGAAAGAGAAGGGAGAGTGACCCAAGGTTTAGCATATCTAAAAGGGTACAGGTGATGGGTTCTACAAAATATAAGGAATAGTCCCTGTTAGATGTAATAGGTAGAAAATGGAGTAGATGAGCTCAGTTGCAGGTTAAGGTTGTAGAGTTGGTGGTTGCAGGTTGAAGGAGTTGCCATCTTATGGCCTTAGCTTTTGTAACGGTGTAGACTAAAGGCAAAGTTATTAGCTGAGGATAGGGGGAGGGGAGGAAAGCTTAGTGGTGTGAGGAGAGTTAGGGAGCAAACCTACTTTAGAAATATAGTCAGATTGCTGGAAAAATTCGAGAGGTCAAATGAGATTTGAGGTGACTAATATGAAGTGAAAACAATTTACCCAGATGTATGGTTTTTTCCAACTATTTTCAGACACTCAAGTGTAAATGATAGAGAAGAGAGAGGGTTCACAGACAGCTAAAGAACATGTTAAGATTGTCTTCGTTGGAGGCTTATCAGTTAACAAATAGTTACCTGCTAGCTTTTCCATATAGGACACTGTGCCAGGCATTAAGGAAAATACAAAGCAGAAGAAAGGACTTTCCCTTAAAGATAGTAGAGTCTTGGTGAGAGAAGGCCTGTCCAGGAGAAAGGCCAGCAACAAAGCAGCAGTGCAGGACACCCTAATCAAGGATGACTTGAACTCCTGCATAGGTGACAGGGGAAGTGAATCTGGGGGTTCACCACACAGTCAAATAATATTTACTGGAAATCCTTCCCGACTGATGTAGGGAGTCAACGGCATCAGGAACTTCAAGTAAGAGCACACACTTGAATCTCAAGGAGAAGAAAAAAATTTTAAATGGCTTCCTCATCTTGTAGGACTAGGTTACTGCTCACGTTTGTATGCTGGTCAGTTTGCTTGGGTCAAGATTATCTTCTTACTATTATCTTTGAATGGTGTCATGTACTGGTTAAGAGCACAGATTTTGGGTTAGACGAGCCTAGTTTCAATCCAAATTCAATACGAGTTCCACCACTTATTATCCACAAGCAAACTTGTGTCAAAAACTGTGTAGAGTTTGAGATTTTGCACCACTTTCAAACTAACAATTTAGCCTGCCTCAGTTTTTATGGAGACTGGCACAGGACACGAAGTCCTGGATCAGAGAGAAAGAACTTTGTGACTTACAGCACAGCAGACGGCATGAGCTCCCCGTTAGTGTAGTTCTCCCTCTCCCAGAACCAGGGGGCGATGAAGAGCAGCCACAGTGGGTTTGTGTCACAGCCGAGGAATCCTTAGCTTGGGAAACCCAAATCTTTCATAACGGGGCTTCCAGAAAACCTGTCCAACTGTTGCCTCAGAGAAAGACATTATTTCTATTATCCTGGAGAGCGAGCAAACCTACCCTCTGCCCCAGAGGGAGATGCTATGTCTAACTTCCGAGGCTTTTTCCTGTACAAATATCCTCAAAAAGATAGTCTGGAACAAATGTCAATGCCTCTGACATGATGTGAGAAACTCATGGAATATTGTCTCCCAGCACCTTTGGGAAACAACTTGACCTCTCAAAATGAGAAGGATAAAACCCTCCGATTATTATAGAATTTACAGAACATTGAGGCCTCAAACAGAATACTCAGAGGGATACACAAAGCTAGAGGCCTTCATACATAGATGGAAAATTTATTGCCTTGGTTCTCTGATCTGTAAAAATGGAGATAACTGTCTGCAGTATTATTTAATCCGCTAATGTTAAATCATTAAATCAGCTAATGTATGAAACTGTCCTACACTTATTCTGTACCCCCAAATATTAGAGTTCCTTCCCTCCCACCAGAATTAGGGCCCATTCTTGAGAGACTGAAATAGCTACATATGGTTTTTGAATTTTCATCCTCCTCTTACATTTCTCTTCACTTCCTTTGAAAGTTCTTATATGTTTGACCCTTGGAGGATTTTGTATTCTCTGAGTTAAAGTCATTTTTACCCAGAGCCTGAAGAGTATACAGAACTAGGAAGAAAACTTAGACGTAATTTTGTTCTACCTCACTATTTTGTAGGGATAGGACTATTAGCTTAGATTCAATAGGGTGAAATGAATTTTAAAAATTCTTTTGTTTAAAATATTCATAATTTCTTAACATCTATGCCCAATATATTTGACAATATAAAATACCAGGAGGACTAACTCAAAATTAAAATAGATTAAAACACACACATACATACATTGCCAAGACGTAGAAATGTCATGAGACATGGTTTATTTGCTCACTCGAATATAATAAACTGTGATTGAGTGAGTTCAATTTTCTCAGCTAAAAACAAGGAAAGTAGTAAAACTTGCCTTAGCGCAGTTGTGGTAGAATTGAATGGGATAAAATGACTTTGTTAACTGCAAAGTTTATAAGATATTATGCTTCTGTGTTTTTAGAAATAAAATGATTGTTAAAAACAAGAAATCTGGCATTAAATGAGACAATAAATGAGAAAGCATCTTGAAAATTGTAAATTATTATGCAAACCTAAGTTATTATATATGGAGCCATTTACAGAAACATTGAATTTCTCCACTTTAAATAAGTTGTAGCTTAAATCAGACCAGAGAAATTCATTTCTTGTTTACTTTTTAAAAATTATGAAATGTAACATTACATAAGTCATGGTTTGGTCAGAAAAACAGAAGCTCCTTCAGGTGTTTCAAGCAGGGGTGGATTTGGAATAGGGAATTACACCACATGGGAAAGGCGGGGCAATAAAAGTCAAAGAAAGCTGTTAGTCTTCGGGAAATCAGAAAGTGGCCGAGAGAGCTGGAAACTGTTGTCAGCTATCTCGTTGCCAATAGCATCAGAGTAAACGATCACAGAACCCTTGTGAGCGGCTGCAGGGCCACATGTGGCCTATCTTCTGTGCCCAAGCACAGGCCCGCTGCTGCGCAGGAGCGGCAATAGCTTTTGCCTAATTTTTGCCTTCCACATCTCGTGGGTGTCTCTTTTTCTTTCTTTTTTTTAAACTGAGGTAATATCAGTTTATAACATTACGTAAGTTTCCGGTGTACAACATTATGATTTGATATCTGTATACACTATAGCACGCTCACCACCAAAAGTATAGTTTCCATCCGTCACCATACAATTGACCCCCTTCACCCATTTTGCCCTCCCCACAACTCCCTTCCCTTCTGGTAACCAGCAATCTGTTGACTGTATCTATGAGTTTGTTTTTCTTTTGTTTGTTTCATTTTTTTTTGTTTTTTATAGTCCACATATGAGTGAAATCATATGGTATTTGTCTTTCTCTATCTGACTTATTTCACTTAGATTAATATCCTTATGGTCCACCCATGTTGACACAAATGGCAAGAGTTCATCTTTTTTTATGGCTGAGTAGTATTCCATTGTATATATTAATCATGGGTGTTTGGCAGAATCTAAAAGAAATCCTGCTGACAAGGAATTCTGTGAAATGTAAATGGTAGGTGTTCAGTGCCTGAAATGCAAAGGAGACTATAGATGAAATGGGGATAAATACTGGTTAAAAAAAACAAACAACCCTACAAACAAAAAACACCCTAATATTATCAAAACATTGATATAGAAAAGTACACATAACATTTATGTACACTCATAAAATGAAGCCGATCTAACAACTACCCCATTGAAGAAACAGAACTTTGCCAGACTCCTAGAAGCCCTCTTCCTGATCACAGCTAATTGCACCATTTCCATGTTAAGAACATTCTGCAATCATTACATTATGTAATATAAGCAAATATATAACAATTAGACAAAACAATATAACTATTTCCACTTGAAAAAAGATAAATAAGAATATAGAGTGTACAAAATTATGTTTGGTGGGAAAAACAAAATATATACATATAAGAAAAATGATACTGAAAAACATTGAAGGTTTGTTAACATCTGCATTTTTCTGAACACATTAGTTCCAAAGTCCACTCATTGTAAAAAACACACTTGAAATTTCTCACGAGAAAGCTGATTGTCAATTTCCTGTATGTTTTTGGCTTTAGTCACAAGTATGGCATAAGGGACTATTTCAGAACTCCATTTAAAACAAATAAGCAAAATCATAGATACTTAAGAATCACTAAAAAGAAATTCTTGATTTTTTTTTCAAACTATAAATACAGTCTATCCAGTTTTAGTTCAAGTCTTGGGGAAAACCTACACGTATCTTTTGCGTGTTACGTAAGTTCATATCCTGGTGGACACTTGGGATGTTCATTTTTCCCAGATTTATAAACAAAGATCAGCTGCCCTGAACTTTGTGGACTGTAGGTCACTTTAACTTTCCCAGTAATGTTCGCTAATATCTTATAGCTTTTCTAACCCTGCTCTGAATGGTGGGTAAAAGCTGTGAAGAGCATGCTCTCTGGAACCGATTTCAAATATTGGCTCTGACACTTACTGACTGGACAGTCTAAGGCTGGTTTCTTCACCTTGCTGGTCCTTAGTTTCCTCTTTCATTAAGTGGGCGTAATAATGTACTCATTTCATTAGTTATCATGAGAATTAAAGGAGAAAATCATCTCAAATACCCAGCTTACTGAATGCCAAGTAAGAAATGCTTAACAAATGTTGCTTTTATGTGGGCGTGGTTCTAGCTGATTGGATCCAGACCTATCCCATTGTTGGAAGAGAAGAAAGGAAGAGTGTCAATAGAACAAATAGAACACAATAATTAGGAATTTCTGGAAGATATAGAACAGATGAGAAATATACTATCCCACCCTAGTGAAAGGAAGAAAATGTGAATTTTCCCAGATGAATTCCAGAATGTCTCCAACTCCAGTTGAGTGTTTATAAAGGCCTGAGCCATGGGCAGTCAGCATTTTAATTGAAGAAAGGGGGAACAGTTGTGTTCACCCCCCACTCTCAGCTTAAAGCCCACTAGTAAAGTTCTCTAAAGTGGGAGTTTTGATGCCACAGATTCCCAGAAAGAGTGCTTGAGCCACACTGTACACTGTTAAATGTCTATGTACGAATACACAAATGTGGAGAGGTAATTAAAAAATAGCAGCTATTTAAGGAAAGTTAATATCATGAAAGAGAGTCTCAGACCCAATAAATAGGAAAGAAAATGCCCAGAGGAAATAATTAATACAGGGAGAAAAGAATACCCTAAGATAAACAAAATAAGCATCTTTAGAGATTTGAAGCATATTTTGTCCGTCATAAAGAGAAGGCCTTTATGAGAAAGAAACAACTTTCAAAACTTTTTGATAAAAAAAGACAAAAGAATAGACCAGCTAAAAAGAGTAGATGCCACTGAAGACTGAATTGCTGAACTGGATGATGGTTCAGAGGCCTAGATCCAGAGGTGAATGCAAAAAGGCAAAGTAAAAAGTGTGACAGCAAAGTTGTGTCACAGAGGATAGACATAGAGGACCTCAAGCTTATGAGGAGATGATGAGAAAGAACAGCATGGAGAAAATGAACAAATAATTGAGGAAGTAGAATAATGACTCTGGTCTTCAGAATGAAGGGATCCTCTGAATATTGGGTAGAAAGAATAGGGAGGCGGGGTGGGGGGGGAATAACACATCCATGCCTGGATACAGCAAGGTGAAATGTCTGGGAGCCAAGGATAAGGAGAAAATCCTAAGAGCTATAAGAAAGAAAGAGTAACCTACCTACTTAAAAAAAATCAAATTAGATCATACTGCTTATTAGCAGTACATGAAGATATGGTAGTGAGTCTCAAAATTTGAAACAGTACTTTTAACCAAAGTTAAAATCAAGTTTTAACCAATACCTTTATACAGAAAATTGGTGTTCAAGTGTGAAAGTAAAATACATTTCAGATCTGTGAGAACCTTAGTAAGTTTGCCACCTAAATACTTTCTGAGAGAATGTCTTGAGGCAGTAATCCAGAAAAATCCAGGAAAAGTAAAAATGAATTAAAAAAAGGAACCCATGATGCAGGAAACAGTGGTGGGCAAAAAACCCCAATAAAATATACAGCTAGGCGTAAACATTTACTCTTGAACTTGTTAAGTTTAAAGAAATTAAGAAAATTTCTAAAAAGCACAATACGGTGTTAAAGAGAAAGAGAATATTTGGGACAAAAATATCCAGTATATTGCAGCAAAACATGAAATGGCAGTATGTATAAAGGAAAGTAAAAGCCTGCTTGACTCTTTTCTTTCTTAGATTGGTGTTATAGATACTAATTAATTCTTATATTGATAATTATTTATTCTTATACTGATAATTCTTATAGGTGAAATGGCCCTGTATAAATCCAAGAGTAAGAGCAGCCAGTGGGAGTGTGTGTATGTGTGATGGGTAGGAGATCTGCGTGGAGCCCCTATAGCAAGTGACTTTGCATGGTTTTTATTGATAAGCAGTGTTTGTTTAGTGATTGTGAAGATGCGGTGAGGAGATGACTAGGAGAAAGAAGAGAAAACACCAACTATTCTTTCTCAAAACCTGCTTATTGTTTATTATTCTCTTTGGATAGAGATAAAAAGTAAAAAGAAAGAAAGAGAAGGAAAAAGCAGTCACCAGAAATAGGATGAATAACTAGAGAAAGGAAAAAAATCAACAAATAGTCCTTCGCCTCCCCCCCACCAAAGTCCTTGATTAGTCCAATGTTAAATAAAAAAGGAAAAAGAAGCATAAATAATCAAAAGAAATACCAAAATGGCAGGATAAGGGTAAAACATCAGATATTACAATGGACAACAATTGTTATATCACAGAAATTGTCAAACTGGGCAAAATAAATTTAAAAAACCCAACATAGCTGTGATTAAATTACATAGGAAGTTGGAAATAAAAGATAGGTAAAGAAAAAGCAGCACAATGATAATAAAAAGAAAGTTGTAGCAATATTAAAGTTAGAAAAAACATTTCAGGTGAAAAAGATGACATGGCATGGTGCCTTTATAGTAGTTATAATACACCATGAGCTTTTTTTTGTGTGTGTGAGGAAGATTGGCCCTGAGCTAACATCTGTGGCCAATCTTCCTCTTTTTGCTTGAGGAAGACTGCCACCAAGCTAATATCTGTGCTGATCCTCCTTCAATCCTCCTCCATTTAGCATGCCAGATGCCACCACAGCATGGCTTGATGAGTGGTGTGTAGGTCTGCACCCGGGATTCAAACCTACGAACCCTGGGCCACCAAAGTGGAGCATGCAAATTTAACCACTACACCACTGGGCCAGCCCCTACACTATGAGCTTTTTGCATATTCTAGCACAGCTTAAAAATTATAGAGCAAAGGCATTAGAAATATAAGGAGATAAAAAAACACTCTTGTACTAGTTTTCTGTGGCTGTTGTAACAAATTACCAAAAACTTACTGGCTTTCAGCTACACAAATTTATTATCATAATGGTTCTCCAGTTTAGAAGTCTAAATTATGTCTTGTTGGACTAAAATCAAGGTGTTAGCAGGGCTGCATTCCTTTCTTGAGGTTCTAGGGGAGAATCCGTCTCCTTGTCTTTCCCAGCTTCTGGAGTCTCCTATGTTTCTTGGCTCATGACTCTCTTCCTCCATCTTCCACTTTTAAGGGCCCCCATGATTACACTGAGCCCACCACGATTATTTGGAATAATCTCCCTATTTTAAGGTCAGCTGATTAGCAACCTTAATTCCAACTGTAATTTAATTCCCCTTTGCCTTCTAACAACATACTCACAGGTTCCAGGGATTAGGATGTGGCCATCTTCGGGGAACCATTATTCTGCCTACCACAACTTGATTCTCAGAAATAATCAAATCAAGGAGATTAAAAAAATAAATATGGGGGATCTAAATAAAAAATTTTTTAAAGTTTGATTTAATATGTAATAAAGAACTTTGCCTTGAACAGAGAATGAGCCCTATTTGCTCATGAAACATTTACCACATTTGACCATGTATTGGTTCACAAAGAAAATATCAGTAAAAGTAATAAATATCCACATTCTCTGAACACATAACATAAATAGAAATTAATAAGAAAAGGATGGAATAAAAATCTATGCAAGTTGGAAAAAAATCAAAACATCTTTCTAAATGAATTGTGGTCTAAAGAGGATATAAAAGTTGATAATATAGACCATAGAAAATATGACAATGGGGAAAATTCAAAATAAAATATATTCAGGGAAATGTCACTAACTTCATATGCAATTACTAGAAAATAAGAAAAATGAAAAATAAAATACCTAAGCATTTAATTAAAATCGACAAAAGTGATTATATTATGATATGAGAAGGAAAGAGTTAACTATAAAAAAGAAATTAATAAAACAGAAAATAAACACAGAAACATAACCAAGGCTGACTCTTTGTAAACACTAATAATTGAGACAAACTTTAGAATACACTTTAAGGAATAAGAAATGAACAATATACGGAGGAGAATATAAAGTACATAAAGGGACTTTCTTTTCCATGGTGGATTAGGTTAGTTGGCCAAACTTTCCTGCTTTAAACAATTAAAACTGCTGAATGAAATATATAAACCATATTCTTAAAAAGTACTGAAAATCTGACAAGATAGTTAAAGACATCAGACCAAGGCTGAAGGGAAACGGGGAGTCAGGAAGAAGGGGAGAGTAGATGCTACTTTGTCCTGATGGCTTTTGCCCATTCCTGTCAACTTGAATGCTGGCTCCCACAGCTTCCCAGGGAAAGTGGACACAAATTAAAGTCCAGTGATTGCTCAAAGGAGGAAGTCTAGTAAACAACTCTCCCCACATTAAGTTGGGAGCCCAAAGAACTATACCCTCAGAGTGGAAGAGAACTACAGTAAGCCAGCACTCCAGAAGCTTTGCAGCCCCCAAATTACATCACCTGGGAGGTCCAAAACAAGTCAAGCCACAAATACAAAGTGGTACTAGACAAATGTGACCTGAAGAGACTACAAGATCTCCTCTGGAGAAATACACTTAAAATTTTTTTTTTACTGAAGTATAGTTGACATACAATATGATATTAGTTTCAAGGGTACAACAGAGTGATTTGACATTTATATACACTATGATGCTCACCACAAGTCTGGTAAGCATCTGTCACCATACAAAGTTATTACTTTATTATTGACTATATTCCCCATGCTGTACATTACATCCCCATGACTTATTTATTCTATAATAGGAAGTTTGTACCTCTTGATCCTCTTCATCTATTTTGCCCATCCCCCCATCCCTTTCCCTCTGGCAACCATCAGTTTGTTCTTTTTATCTATGAGTTTGTTTCTGTTTTGTTTGTTTGTTTTGTTTTTAGATTCCACATATAAGTGAAATCATACGGTATTTGTCTTTATCCGTCAGACTTATTTCACAGAGCACAATGCCCTCTAGGTCCATCCATGTTGTTGCAAAGAGAAATACACTTTCATTACAAGCTTCAAATTGTTTCTACAAATAATACTTTCAGGGATAATGTGCAGCATACAGTCAAAGGTAACAAGACAGAAAGAAACAAAGCATTACAAAGGAGAATCAGCAGATACTACAATCAAAAGAAGAAAACCTGCGAAACTATAAACATCAGAACTATTAGCTACAGTATACAAAAACAACACTATTACTGTTTAAATAAATAAAAGACAAAAATGAAAATGTATTTAGGAGACAGAAACCTATAAAATGTGATCTAGCAGATTTGAAAATGAACCAATTAGATCAACAAGTTAAACAAAACTGGAGAGAATTTGTGTACAGAAAGATAAGTCAGGAGAAAGTTATCCAGAATGAATTAGATAATCAAAAAGATGAGGAGAAGATGTGTGAAGAAACCATGCTGGATAGGGTAATAAGGACTAACTGGAACTTAATCAGAGTTTCAGAAAGAGCAAGAGAGAAAATAGGAGGATATTTTGAGAAATAATAAAATCCACAAAACAAAAGATTTAAGAAGCCTCCAAAAAATCCCCGAGCAGGATAAATACAGAAAGAAAAAAGTATAATATAGCCAGAGAAAATAGATCATCTTCAGTGGACTAAGAGTTAAATTGACAATTGACCTCTTGACAGCACAGCGGAAGCTGGAAGACAGCAGACTGTTACCTTCAATGTGCTGAGAAGCAAATAATTGCCAACTCTGAATTCTACACTTAGTGAAAATATTTTTCAAAAGTGAAGACAAAAATAAAACAGTTTTAGATAAAAATATGTAGTCTCTCACTAGGGAAATTTCTAAAGATGTACATAGGTGAAAGGAAAGAGATGATGATACATGGCATTAAGCATTTATAGAGATTGTTTACCTAGAGCTGCGCTGTCCAATATAACTGCCAATAGCCACATGTGGCTATGAAAATTAATTAAAATTAAATAAAATCAGAAATTCAGTGCCTCAGTCACACTAACTATATGTCAAAGGCTCAGTAGCCACATGTGGGTAGTGGCTGCCATACTGAACAGCAAGGATATAGAATATTTCTAGAAAGTTCTTTTTAATAGTGCTGATTAGGGGAAAATCTGATGATGATGATTATTTTTTAAAAAGCATTATTAACTACATTTTTTTGTTCCCTTAATCCCTGGGGGACACAATATTTCTTTATTTATTTTGCTGAGGAATATTCACCCTGAGCTAACATCTGCATCAATCTTCCTCTATGTTTCAGTATGTAGGCCTCCAGCACAGCATGGCCGCTGAGTGGTGTAGGTCCGTGCCCAGGAACCAAACCGATGCTGCTGAAGTGGAGTGTAATGAACTTAACTACTAGCCCACTGAGGCTGGCCCGACAAAATCTACCTTTAAAAAATACATTAATGAACTTACTAATGCATTTATAATAATGTGAATTGCATGAGTTCTATCTATCTGATTACTAACTGTTCCATGGTTACCATGTGTTGAAAAGGTCATGTTGACTGATTTGAGTCAAAATTAACTTTCTGTCAAAATTAGAATCAACAGAGATGGTTATCAGCAACACAAGTGACTAGAAAATTAATGGATCAGAGACCTCTGATTTATGGTAATAAGGAAATTAGGTTGAGGTATTTAAGAAAGAAGGCAGGGATCATTTTATTTATTTATTTATTGGTGAGGAAGACCAGCCCTGAGCTAACATCTGCTGCCAATCCTCCTCTTTTTGCTGAGGAAGACTGGCCTTGGGCTAACATCCATGTCCATCTTCCTCTACTTTATATGGGATGCCACCACAGCATGGCTGACAAGCAGTGCGTTGGCCTTGGCGGGTGACCAAGATCCGAACCTGTGAACCCTGGGCTGCCAAAGTGGAACTAAACCGCTGTGCCACCAGGCCAGCCCAAGAAGGCAGGTATTGTGTCATGTAATCTTTCTATCCCCAAGAGTTAGTACACATAGGAATTGTTTGAGAAATGCTTACTGATATTGAAATTTGCTGCAAATAATTACAGGATTTTCCGGATCCTAATACTAACTGTAGTTGGATGATATGATTGTATTAAAGAATATTTATGGTCCTTCACTCTGTTCTCTCCCTTTTCTTCTTATTATAGAACCTTCAAATTTCAGCTGGACACATGGCCACTGTGATTAAAGATCATAATTACTAGCCTCCCTTGCAGCTAGTTGTTGCCATCTAAATTTTGCCAATAAGATGTGAGCAGGAGTGACGTGTGCAACTGGCTTTTTCTTCTCCTTTCCCGCTGGGTCCACCATGTGGGTGAAGATGACCCTCAAGTACCGGCAGAGCAACCAGAAAGAAGGAGACTGGGGCTTTGACATTGTATTATTCCTCAATTGCTTATGCTCTGACACTTACATAAAAGATAATAAACAAACTTCTGTCTTATTGAAGTCACTATTATTTTGAGTTTTCTTTTAGCAGTTAATACAAAAGAACCAATACAATGAGGAATAGAACAAATATAATAATACAATAGAACTAATACAATGATCAGTATAGTACTGGAGTAGAGGCGGAGTATAATGGAAAAATTTTCAGATTTCAAAAATCTGTCTACCCTCATTGTTCCTTGTGGATTTTAGTAACCAATTTATGTAAAAAACCATTTCATCATGTGCACTTTCCAGTGCAAGTGTCTATTTTCTCGTCTATCAAGGTAAATAGATTCTATTTATGCTAACATTTACAGACATAATTTTTTTACAGTTTGAAAAGTCAGTTTTACGTCTGTTTTGGTTTTTGTACAAGTTCTATGAGATACTGTCATTTCCTTCATTTTACAGATGAAGAAACTGAGACTCAGAGAGTTTGGGTGACTTACAAGGTACACATGACCAGTGAGTGTTGGGGTTGAGACCCAATCTCAGAGATGAAACCCACCATGACTCCAACTAACATATAATTACATTTGTGTTCTCTATAGGCAAATTTATGACTGTGAATGAAAGCTGTTATTTGATTGGTGGAAAAATAGGCAACTTTCTAATGTGGAGACGATGGCTTCTATCCCACAGTTAGTGTTCCTGAAAAGGCTCCTTGGAGCACTAGTGACTATCTTAAAAGGGATTCTTTGTCAATTGTTAGAGAATGCTGCAAACTTTAGTCCTCTCCTGAAGACTCAGAGGTCACATTTGTATAGTAAAGGCCCTGAAATCCCATGGTAGAGAGGCCTTTTAAATTTCAGCTCTGACTTGATCAAACTCATTTGCTCCAGAACTCCCTTTTTATGTATGTATTATGGCAGAACACTCTACCAGACAGTTCAGTTTCTGCTAGAGACAGATAATGGTGATCTAAGACTTGAAGCCATTTTAGAAACAATGTTTCTTTTTTTTTTTTTTGAGTTTCTTAAACCACAAAATCATATAGCCACAAAGATGCTTGGGGATTTGATGTATGTAGGAAGTAGACAACTTATTCATTCTTGGACTTTTGTGGACCCCAATTCTTGACACGTTCTTTTTATGGGTTTGGCAATACCAGTTACTCCTCAGGGAGGTTGTGTCTGCTATACATCCCATTCTGTTACTAATCTTTTTAGACTTTTCTGACTCAGGACAAGGCAAATATGTTTAAGGTTACTGGCAGGGAAAGTCTTATAATTATATGTATGCTACATCAGACTATGAGACAGGATTCTATTGTGATTAAAGGAAATTAAAAAATATTGTAAAAAAAAATCTACCAGTTTTGTATGTAGAAAGAAAATAAAAGGAGACCATCATTGCCTCTCAAAATTTCCAAAACTGAGAAACGCTTATTGACTTTACTTTAGATTTTTAGCTACTTGATACATATTATTTACATACTAGATTCTTTGTCACCAAAGAAGCATGAATTTTATGCATGTTAATGTTAGATATTGGGTATTGAAGTCAACCTGGATATTAAACTGAAATAAAGATAAAACCAAATTATTATTATTATTTTCATTAGCTTTATTGAGAAGTACATGGCAATAGCCATGTTTATTAGGTCTAGAGACAGAACTATGAAATATCCCCTGGGAAGTTTCAATTTAGGCTTGTAGATTAATAAAAATAGTCCTGAATCAGAGTAAGATGATTTAAGGTTTAGCACTGGCAAGGATGTCCGGAAGAGCAACTACCTTAAAAATGTAATTCTCTGCAAAGTAACTTGTATGTTTCAAATAATTCTAATACAAATCTCAATAGACTTTTCTTTTGAGGTTTGAAAATCATTTCTAAAATCATCTGGAAGAATAAATGGATAAAAATGTCCAAGAATATTTTGAGAAGAATTTTGTGTGGAAACTTTCACTACCAAATATTAAAACATATAATTAATGTACCACATTAGTGACAAGATATATATAAGATTTATATGTAATAATATAAGATATATATAATATATTATCTATCTATATAAGATAATAGATAATAATAATATATAAGGTATATATAATAATAATTAATGTACCACATTAGTGACAAGAGAATATATTATAGATGTAGACTAGAAAGGCAAGAAATAGACTCTAACATATATAGGAATTTATACAAAGATAAATGTGGCATTTCAAATTGGTGTGAAAAGCAAGGTCATTTAATGAACAAACCAGTGGATACGGTATCATCATTTGAATAGAAAAAAAGTTGCCCTTATACCTTTATTAAAATGAATTCCTGAAGGTTTAAAGAGTTCAAAGTAAAATTAAAGCATTATAAATATAAAAATATAAAAGATTTTCCAAGCCTAAAAACAAAAGTGAAATATTAATAGATTTTACACACAAAAACTTCAAAATTAAAAGGCAAACAAACTTGGAAAATATTTGTAACATATGTGACTGACAAAGTTCAGTATCCTTAATACAACAAAAATTCTTACAAATTATTAAGTAAGAGATTCACTCATTAATAGAAAAATGGGCAAAGGAATGAAGAGGACATTTTAAAAAGAAGAGACCCAGACGGTCAAATTTCATATGAATTTATGTATAAATCAGTAGTCATAAAATAAATGAAAAATAAGACCATAATAAGATATGATAGAAAAATACTAAAGATTTTTCAAAAAATGATTTTTGGTGAAGATTAATGGGAAATTCCTTTCGTTGCACATGGGGAGGTCAATTGGTATAGTCTTTCTGATGGTCAATTTGGCAATATATATCAAGAATCTCATGCAAGCTTAGATCCTCAGATTGTTAGTTCTACTTTAGCAATTTATCCTAAGAAAATATTCTAAAATATACATAAAATTTATGTACAGAGGTTTTTATTGTTAAAATTTGAATATTTCCTAAAAGATGAATTATTATCCCAGAGAATATTGTACTTAAAACCATTAGTCTTGGAGGACACAGACCTGGCTTGAATCCCAGTTCTTAAAAAGCGTTGTGTCCTTGAACAAGTTACTTAACTTCTCTGAGACTGTTGCCTGATCTGAAAGAGAGATGCAAAAATGCCTGCCTTACGAGGTTGTTCTAAGGACTAATTGACAACATATGTAAAGAGCTTTGTACGATACCTAGAATTCCCCAATAGCAGAGCTCAATAAATGGTAGTTACTGTTATTCATAGATAAAAACATGTTTTTGGAGAATATTAATGCCATTGAGACATACCTACGATAAAATATGAAGTGGAGAAATCCGGACACAAAACTGTGATTCACACACACACACACACACGGAGGAAATATAATAGCTGTGGTAGAATTTTAGATGACTTTATCTTCTTATTTATATTTTTCTATATTCTTATTTTTTTTAATTTACCTATAGTAATTTTATAATCTGAAAGAAATGCTTTTAAGTAACCTTTAGGGAGTATGTCCATATTGTATTAAATGAAATATGTTAAGATAGGCTCTAGAAAATTGCATCTAAGAGTTCCAGAAGGAAAGGTAAAATCTGTGCTTTTTAGTTTTGGTTACATTCATTTTCATAGAATGTTATTTAACCTATTCAAATGTTATGATTTACCTATTTTCTTGTTGACTCTTTAGGAAAGGATTTGATGACTATTTTGGCCACTTTCTGGAGCAATGTAGGAGGCTCTATCAAAATATGAATGTGGACAATAAGAAAAATGTACACCGTGTGAGTATGCACGCAGGTAGGTACACAGACAACCCTTCTATACTCAGTCAACTAACCTCTGATTATCCATGGGCGTATTAATTATATTGGGTATTTGCAGTCTTTCAAGCAAAAAAATTAATTACCCCTGATGATATCAAGTATACTATAACTGAAATACTTTTTGAAATAATAAAGTATTTTCACAGGTTGCTTCTTTCATCAGCTTAAGAACAACGTTCACACCTGTTCACATGCATGTCAAGATGGGCACCTTCTTCTGTCACAGCATATTTATGATCTTTGAGATTGTCTGATATCAACACATAAGAAACAAAGGAAGAAAATATGTACTCCCCATCCTCGCATTCTTTAAATAAGTTACTGTACAAAAAATAAATATCTAATTAAAGAACTCTCACATATCCACATCAGTTAGGATAAATCATGCTATGCAGTGCTAACAAACATCCTCCAAAGTCTCCAGGATTAACACCACAGAAGTTCATTTATTTTGCCCTTGCTACATTTTTGATGAGGATCAGAAGAAGTGACCTCCTCATTGGTTATTCAGATCTCCAGGCTGCTGGGGACTTCTGCTCTAGTGCAAAAGAAGAAACGAAGTAGAACTCTGAGCACCAGCTGTTGAATACTTCCACGCATAATGACATACATCGCTTTGTTCAAATTCATTGACCAAAGCAAGTCATGTGGCCATGGTGGCAGGGAAGTATAATTCTCTTGTGTGACCAAAGGAGAGAGGAATCCCACGTTGTTGAAAAGTTAGTAATGTCCACCACACATGTCCAATAATATTACAATATCCATCTTAAAGTCAATTCTAATCCCCAAAATCACTTGGGGGGAAAGAGGTTATTGGAAGGAAGCATTAGACTGCTTTTGATGGAGGTGTTAACTAACTTTATTGTGGTAATCATTATACAACATATATGTGTATCAAATCATCATGTTGTACACTTTAAACTTACACAATGTTGTATGTTAATTATATCTCAATAAAGCTGGAAAAAACCCAGACTTTAAGATAAAGCATTATTTTGTGATGTGCCTAATCATCTCAAAGTTAACAAAAAATTATTAATTTTTTTAAATTGTAAAAATACATGTTATCCATTCTGCAGGAAAGGATTTCTCAAATACTAAATTTAAGTAGCAAAACCAAAAGGAATAAACTTGCAGGACAGAAAGGACAGCAATTTTTCTTTCCACATTTCACATTTCCTTTTGGTGAGTTTCATGCCGTCTTCTCGCTGTTTGAAACCAGGAGATGGAGCCAGGCAGCTTAAGACATTCTAGCACCCAGTTTCTCTGGGTGTTTCTGAGCAAACTCTTCTCACCATTCAAGAAGTAGCATTTAATTTGCAAACTTGCAAGGAGAAACAGAGGTTTATGACAATGTCTCATTCTCTTGACAAATAGAATAATTTATAGTAGATATAAAAGAAATATAGACGGGCCATTATGTTCAGGAATTAGTTTGCAAGAATAGTTTATTTTTCACAAATACTTCTTCTGTACCCCTCGCCATGTGATTTTTATATCAATTTCATGCTTATTTTCTTCTGCTTGGTTCCATAGAAAGCGTGTGTTTGTATTAAGCAGAAGGATCCTTATGTCTGAATCATGACAAAACGTGATATTCGAATCAAGCCTCAAAGCAAGGGTAAGTATCTTATATGCCAACAAATGCCAGGCACGTACAGTGACGACTGACATGGAGCAGATGGGAAATGTCATGGATAAAGCACGTGAGCGTGCATGGTTGGTGGCCGTTACTCATGTCTCACCAATTGTGTCTAAAGAGAAACAGAAAACCCGTACTGCTAGACATTCTTATTATTAAAGAGAAACCAAAATCCTAGATTTTATGTGAAATATCCAGATTTTTATAATTTTAAGCTATTTCAAAAATTTTACAAAACTCTCCAGGCTCAACAAACACGTTGGGACTACCAGTTCATGACCTTGCCTTAGATATTTTAGAGACAATTTTACATTTATTATCTCATTGAATCCTAATAAGAATGCTATGAAGTACTTTTTATTATTGCTATTTCATAATTATGAGGAGACTGAGCACAATGAAGTAATTTGCCCAAAGTGACACTACTGGTGTGTAGATCTTCTGATTCCAGTTCTATCTAGTGTTCTCTTCATTTTTAAGCTTTTTTAGAAGGTGTTTTCTGAATATTGAAATGGACATGGGGTCAGACATCTGTTTATCTCTATTCTGGTTCTAGTGTCTGCTGTTTCCATGTGACTTTGAATTTGATCTTGCTTATTTCAATTTATCTTCTGTCAGCTAGGGGGCACTACTAGACCTCATGGCTTCTATGGCCACTTTTCATTCTGAAACCTCATCATGTCCAGCCAATAACCTCATTAGCCCATATATATATACATATAATCCCATAATAACCTCATATAACCCCACCGTAATTACATTACGGCCATGAGAGTGTGGGTTATAACGGTCAGCAGATATGGGTACCCTTCTCGTGCTATTTACATTTTGTCATTCTCTCTCTTTTCTCCACACAATCTAAAAAGATACCAGATCTGAGACCCTGAGTGAATTAATCTGGTCCCTACTTTTTTTTAAATTGATGTCTTAATAGTTTATAACATTGTGAAGTTTTAGTTGTACATTATTGTTTTGTCAGTCACCATATAAATGCATCCTTTCACCCCTTGTGCCCACCCTCCATCCCCCTTACCCCTGGTAACCACCAAACAGTTCTCTCTGTCCGTGTGTTAGTTTATATTCCACATATGAGTGAAATCATGTGGTGTTTGCCCTTCTCTCTCTGGCTTATTTCACTTAACTTAATACCCTCTAGGTCCATCCATGTTGTTGCAAATGTGACAATTTTGTCTTTTTCTATGGCTGAGCAGTATTCCATTGTATACATATATACCACATCTTCTTTAACCAATCATCAGTCGAGGGACACTTGGGTTGCTTCCACTTCTTGGCTATAGTGAATAATGCTGCAATGAACATAGGGGTGCATAAGCCTCTTGTGATGGTTGATTTCAGGTTCGTTGGGTAGATATCCAATAGTGGGATAGCTGGAACATAAGGTATTTCTATTTTTAATTTTTTGAGGAATCTCTATACTGTTTTCCATAAAGGTTGGACCAGTTTGGATTCCCACCAGCAGTGAATTAGGGTTCCCGTTTCTCCACAACCTCTCCAATATTTGTTGTTTTTTGTCTTGGTGATTATAGCCATTCTAACAGGTGTAAGGTGATGTCTTAGTGTAGGTTTGACTTGCATTTCCCTGATGATTAGTGATGTTGAACATCTTTTCACATGCCTGTTGGCCATTTGTATATCTTCCTTGGAAAAATGTCTGTTCATATCCTCTGCCCATTTTTTGATCGAGTTGTTTGTTTTTTTGCTGTTCAGTTGTGTGCATTCTTTATATATTATGGAGGTTAATCCCTTGTCAGATACATGATTTGCAAATATTTTCTCCCAGCTAGTGGGTTGTCCATTCATTTTGA
This sequence comes from Tapirus indicus, assembly GCA_031878705.1. Classification (NCBI taxonomy): domain Eukaryota; kingdom Metazoa; phylum Chordata; class Mammalia; order Perissodactyla; family Tapiridae; genus Tapirus; species Tapirus indicus. The sequence continues at coordinate 148,645,862 of CM062918.1, read as the reverse complement.
TCCTGGTTTCATTTGCCTTGTAGAAGCTCTGTAATCTGATGAAGTTGCACTTGTTTATTTTTTCTTTTGTTTCCCTTGTCCGAGTAGACATGGAATCTGAAAGGATCCCTTTATGACCAATGTCAAATAGTGTACTGCCTATATTTTCTTCCAGGAGTTTTATAGTTTCAGGTCTCACTTTCAGGTCTTTGATCCATTTTGAGGTAATTTTTGTGTATGGCAATAGAAGATGGTGTACTTTCATTCTTGCTTGTGGCTGTCCAATTTTCCCAGCACCATTTATTGAAGAGACTTTCCTTTCTCCATTGTATGTTCTTAGCTCCTTTGTTGAAGATTAGCTGTCCATAGATGTGTGGTTTTATTTCTGGGCTTTCAATTCTGTTCCATTAATCTATGTGTCTATTTTTGTGTCAGTACCATGCTGTTTTGATTACTATAGCTTTGTAGTATATTTTGAAGTCAGGGATTGTGATGCCTGCAGCTTTGTTCTTTTTTCTCAGGATTGCTTTAGCTATTTGGGGTCTTTTGTTGCTTCATATGAATTTTAGTATTCTTTGTTCTGTATCCATGAAGAATGTCATTGGGATTCTGATTGGGATTGCATTGAATCTGTAGATTGTTTTAGGTAGTATGGACATTTTAACTACATTTATTCTTCCAATCCATGCACATGGGATATTTTTCCATTTCTTTATGTCTTCACTGATTTCTTTCAAGAAAGTCTCATAGTTTTCATTGTATAGATCTTTCACCTTCTTGGTTAAATTCATTCCCAGATATTTTATTCTTTTTGTTGCAATTGCAAATGGGATTGTCTTTTTGAGTTCTCGTTCTGTTAATTCATTATTAGCATATAGAAATGCAACTGATTTTTGTAAGTTAATTTTGTATCCTGCAATTTTGCTGTAGTTGTTGATTATTTCTAGTAGTTTTCTGATGGAATTTTTTGGGTTTTCTATGTATAAGATCATGTCATCTGCAAATAGTGAGAGTTTCACTTCTTCATTGCCTATTTGGAGTCCTTTTATTCCTTTTTCTTGCCTAATTGCTCTGGCCAAAACCTCCAGTACTAAGTTGAATAAGAGTGGTGAGAGTGGGCACCTTTGTCTTGTTCCTGTTCTCAGAGGAATGTCTTTCAGTTTTTCCCCCTTGAGTATGATGTTGGCTGTGGGCTTGTCATATATGGCCTTTATTATGTTTAGGTACTTTCCTTCTATACCCATTTTGTTGAGAGTTTTGATCATAAATGGATGTTGGATCTTGTCAAATGCCTTCTCTGCATCAATTGAGATGACCATGTGGTTTTTCACGTTGATTGATTTGTAGATGTTGAAACATCCCTGTGTCCCTGGTATAAATGCCACTTGGTCATGGTGTATGATCTTTTTGATGTATTGATGTATTCGATTTGCCAATATTTTGTTGAGGATTTTTGCATTTATGTTCATCAGCAATATTGGCCTGTAGTTTTCCTTCTTTGTATTGTCCTTGTCTGGTTTTGGTGTCATGGTGATGTTGGCCTTGTAGAATGTGTTAGGGAGTGTTCCATCTTCCTCTATTCTATGGAATAGTTTGAGGAGGATCAGTATTAAATCTTCATTGAATGTTTGGTAAAATTCTCTGGGGAAGCTATCTGCTCCTGGACTTTTATTTTTAGGGAGTTTTTTGATGACTGTTTCAATCTCTTTACTTGTGATGGTCTACTCAGATTCTCTATTTCTTCTTGATTCAGTTTTGGAAGGTTGTATGAGTCTAAGAATTTATCCATTTCTTCTAGGTTGTCCAATTTGTGGGCACATAGTTTTTCATAGTATTCTCTTAGAAGGCTTTGTATTTCTGTGGTATCTGTTGTAATTTCTCCTCTTTCATTTCTAATTTCATTTATTTGAACCTTCTCTCTTTTTTTCTTGGTGAGTCTGGCTAAGGGTTTGTCAATTTTGTTTATCTTCTCAAAGAACCAGCTCCTTGTTTCATTGATTATTTCTACCATTATTTTGGTTTCTATTTCATTTATTTCTGCTCTAATTTTTATTATTTCCCTACTTCTGCTGACTTTGGGTTTTGTTTGTTCTTCTTTTCCTAATTCTGTTAGATGTAGTTTAAGGTTGCTTACTGGGGATTTTTCTTGTTTGTTAAGGTGGGCCTGTATTGCAATGAGTTTCCCTCTCAGGACTGCTTTTGCTGTGTTCCATATGAGTTGGTATGGTATATTTTCATTTTCTCTTGTCTCCAGATATTTTTTGATTTCTCATTTAATTTCATCAATGATCCATTGGTTGTTCAGTAGCATGTTGTTTAGTCTCCACATCTTTGTCACTTTCCCAGTTTTTCTCCTGTAGTTGATTTCTAGTTTCATAACATTATGGTCAGAAAAAGTGCCTGTTATGATTTCAGTCTTCTTAAATTTATAGATGTTTGCCTCGTTTCCTAACATATGGTCTATTCTTAAGAATGTTCCATGTGCACTTGAGAAGAATGTGTAATCTGCTGTTTTGGGGTGTAGTGCTCTGTCTATATCTATTAAGTCTGTCTTGTCTTGTTTTTCATTTAAGTCCATTATTTCCTTATTGACTTTTTTTCTGGATGATCTATCCATTGAGGTAAGTGGGGTGTTAAGATCCCTACTATTATTGTGTTATTGTTAATATCTCCTTTTAGGTTTGTTAATAGTTGTTTTATGTACTTTGGTGCTCCTGTGTTGGGTGCATACATATTTATAAGTGATGTGTCTTCTTGGTGAAGTGTCCCTTTTATCATTATATATTGCCCCTCTTTGTCTCTCATTACCTTTTTTGTCTTGAAGTCTACTTTGTCTGGTATAAGAATGGCAACTCCTGCTTTCTTTTCTTTGCCATTAGCTTGGAGCATTGTCTTTCATCCTTTCATTATGAGCCTGCGTTTGTCTTTAGAGCTGAGATGTGTTTCCTGGAGGCAGCATATTGTTGGGTCTTGGTTTTTAATCCATCCTGCCACTCTGTGTCTTTTGATTGGAGAATTCGATCCATTAACATTTAGAGAGATTATTGATATATGAGGGCTTAATGTTGCTATTTTATTGCTCATTTTCTAGTTCTTTTGCATTGCCTTTGTTTCTTGTCCCGTGTGTTTTGGACTACCAATTCAGTTTGGTAGTTCTGTATGATGATTCTCTTAGTTTTCTCTTTATTTGTCATATGTGATTCTGTTCTGATTATTTGTTTAGTGGTTACCATGTGGTTTGTGTAAGAAATCTCATGGATGAGATAGTCCATTTTCTGAAGGCCTCTTATTTCCTTAGACTAAGTCAATTCAATCCCTTTACTCTTCCCCTTCTAAGTTATTACTGTCACTACTTATTCCATCTTGTGTTGTGAGTGTGTGTTTGAAGTGATGAGATTATATTCATTTTTGGTGTTTTCCTTCCCTTAATCTTGATTTTTATAATTAAGTGTTTGCTAACCTATTCTGATAGAGAGCTGTAATTTTTTGGTTTAGTCTACTTATTTTTCTCTTTGCTCAAAGCTGTGTATCCTTCTTCTCTTTTTTTTTCAGGCATGAGGGCCTCCTTGAGCATTTCTTGTAATGGGAGTCTTGTCGGAATGAACTGCCTTAACTTTTGTTTATCAGGGAAAGTTATTATTTCTCCATCATATCTGAAGGATGTTTTTGCTGGACAGAGTATTCTTGACTGAAGGTTTTTGTCTTTCAGAATTTTGAATATATCATTCCAGTCTCTCCTAGCCTGTAGAGTTTCTGTCGAGAAATCAGCTGAAAGCCTGACAGGAATTCCTTTGTATTTTACTTTTTTTGTTAAGCTGCCCTTAATATTTTTGTTTGCCATTGACTTTTGCCAGCTTTACTACTATATGCTTTGGAGTTGGTCTTTTCATGTTTATATATTTAGGAGATCTATTGACTTCATTCACTGTTATTTCTAGCTCTATCCCCAGGTTTGGGAAGTTTTCAGCTATTATTTCTTTGAACAAGCTCTCTGCTCCTTTCCCCCTTTCTTCTCCTTCTGGAATACCTATAATCCTTATGTTGCATTTCCTGATTGAGTCTGATATTTCTCGAAGAATTTCTTAATTTCTTTTTAGTCTTAGTTCTCTCTCCTCCTCTATCTGGAGCATTTTTGCATTCCTAGCCTCAATAATGCTAATTCTTTCCTCCATATTGTCGGTTCTGTTCTTTAAAGATTCCAGATTTTCCTTTATCTCATCCATTGTGTTTTTCACCTCCAAGATTTCTGATTGGTTTTTCTTTATGGTTTCAATCTTTTTTGTGAAGAAATTACTGAATTCATTGAATTGTCTATCTGAGTTTTCTTGTAATTCATTGAGTTTTTTATGTTAGCTACTTTGAATTCTCTGTCATTTAGGCTATAGATTTCCATGACTTCAGGGTTGGTTTCTGGGTGTTTGTCATTTTCCTTCTGGTCTGGAGATTTAATATATTTTTGCATAGAGTCTGCAGATTTTGGCTTACTATTTCTCATGATGAGGATATCTGGTCGCAGTTTCCACCTCCTACCACTGGGTGGGGGTCAAGAGCTGTGTATTCTGAGTCTGCTGTGATCTGCAATGGGATTGTGCTGAAGTGCAGGGTGTGCAGGGCATGGGTTCTCTCTTTCACCTGCCAGATCCTGGGGACTTCTTTCTTCCCTCGCTATCTGCTCTCCTGGGGTGCTTGGATGTTGACCACACCCCGCAACAATTCTGTTGCCACTTCCTTGTGGGAATTTCTCAACAGTCTGTAAAAAAACTTGGAGAGTGATAGTTTTCTCACAGAGTGCCCCGCTCTCCCCTCTCTGTCTGTCAGCTGCACCAACCTGAGTTGCCAATAGAACAGGGAGAGGTAGTATTTCTATTTACCTTTCCCCACTCCCTCCAGGGCCTCCAGTGCCTCCACTTTCAGATGTACAGCTGCGCAGTTCTCTTAGCTGTCTTCTGTGATGTGTGATTATCCTGTGTTGGTATGTGAGCAATGTTTTTGTTGTATCTTAGGGGGCAGAGATTTTAAAGGGGAAAGCTCACTCTGCCATGGTGCTGACATCACTCCTCGTCCCTACTTTTAAACTAAGAATCATGAAATTGATCTTTTACTTCTTCCTATATATTTACATTTGTAACGTTTAGCTGTAAATTTCAATGGCTAGAGCAGAGATAAAGGGGCAAAAAGCCAATTCTTGCCTGGAGTTCTTTAATCATAAGCTCTAATTTTACTCTTTTTATAAGTTTATCCACTCTTTAATGAAATGGGGTGCCATTAAATCAGTAACTCTAAGTACTATTAGCTCTTTATAATGCTTTTAAATATAAATGCCTACTTTTCTTGCCTCTTGGGAAAATCCTTTGCATAATTATTTAGTTTTTAAAGAGGTTAGGAGACACAGCTAGAATTCTCTTGAACTGAGGATTTTCTCTGCTATTTGGGTCACATTGGAGGGGTTGCCACAGTCCTTTTCTTATGCCATCTTCTAGGCTACACCATACCTTAAGAACTCAAGACAGCTCCACATCAGATAGAATTAAGCTTCGGAGTGAGGAGAGAAGGCACATTTAATTAGGAGTCAGGCATCACATTTATCCAGGATGGGCCCAGAACTTTGTATATATCATCTCATAAACTCTCACAACAACCAGGTGACATAGATGGCAGTATTCCCAGATTCAGAAGGGTTAACTAACTTTCCCAAGATCACATGGTTAATGGTGGAACTTGAACCAGAACTGAAGACAGGTTCAAATCCCTTATAGGTCCACACTATATTATTGCCCTCATTCCACATTTGGTTGTATGTCAATAGTTTTGGTTGCTGACCATCTTTTTTCTCCATTTTTGAAGAGTTGTTTGGGTGCCATCATGAATGGAAATTAACCGTAATGAAAATGAAAAGTTCTGAAATCTTGGGTAAATATATTAATTTATGTGAAGCTCTTAGAACACTGCCAGAGATAGGACCATCAATAAGGGTTAGTTTTAAAAATTATTATTATTGTTGTTGTTTAATCTAGTAGAGTAGTTATGTCATTGAGAAATAATATCTGATTATATAACATTTATTTAAGCACCATCTTCTAATTGGCACCAAAGTATATGTAAAAGATAGGAGAGGCTCATAATACACACTATTTGTGGTTAGTTGTTTTGCTATCTCTATTATTATTCACAAGAAGCCTTCTACATTATGCAGTCAGTTCTCTGTGTCTTTCAAACATGATATGTGCATGCCTAACTGTGAGCATTTGCTAATACCACTCCCTCTGCTAGGACTTTCCTCAACCTTCATCTCAGCCTGCAGAGATCCTATCTGTGCCATAAGGCCCACATCACATTCCACAGTGACTTTTCCCTCCTCTGAGCTCCAATAGTACTAGGATTCAAACAGCTGATCCACTACTTTCTTTGCAGAGAGGATCATGACTTCCACATTTCTGGCATCCATCACATGCCTTTCACATTGTCCTTGGCCTAGTGGGGACTGGATACACATTGGCATTTTCTTTGTCTAGGCTTCTGATGTATAGATTAGGATAATTGTTTCACACTTGTATGTTTTCTCTTCATCTCTCGTATCATTTAATATTTCTTGCTGTGCTCAGTAAGTATTTTTTACATGTAGAATAATGTTTAGGAGTTGTGTTATTTATATCAAATGCAATATAACTGGTTTGTTTAATACCAGTGTAGGAATCTATCATTTGGACTTAATTCAGAAGTCTTTTTAATGTATTTTGGGCACATGTTTAGAACATGATGCTATTAAATTGGATACATTGTTGGTTTGTATCCCTATCAGGGATGTTTCTATTAGTACAATCCACAGCAGTTGTGGTAGATCAAATGACTGGTTCTAACACTTCACCTCTCTCTGCATCCACATCCTTGCCATGGCCTCTTAATGGGCGCAGTATACTTCCCTGCCCCTTGGCTTTGGGTTTGGCTACATGACTTGCTTTGGCCAATGGAATGGGGCAGAAGTTGCAACGTGCCAATTCTCCTAGGACTTAAGAGGCCGCCCATGTTTTTGATTCTTCTCTTGTCCTTTTGTCATTGCCATGAGAAAAAAAGCCCTAACTAGCCCACTGGGCCAAGAAGGATGAGAAACATGTTTAGCACAGCCATGCCCGGCCTGAATCTATTGAACCCCCACCAACGCTCAGATCTGTGAAAATAAATGCTTGCTGTTACGTACCACTGAGGATTTGGGGTTGTTTTTATACAACAAGATTGCAGCAATAATGGACTGACACAGCAGTCAAGGTAATTTACCTTCCAATTCTATTATTCCATTAATCACCACATATAATCTCTCCCCAACAGGTAGCAGATTCTTTTCAATATTTTAAAATACATTCCAATTTATTATTGATATTGAATAAACCTGCACCAGATAAAAGATGTAGTTTTAAAAGATAATAGAGGAGGAAAGCAACTGATAACTCATTCTTTAATTGTTACTTCCTCAAAGGGGCCTTCCCTGACCTTCCAATTAAATCAGGTAACTTTTGTTAAATTCTCTCACATAGAAGTCATCTCCTTTCCTTTATACCTTGTCTGCATTGGTCATCATAGGATTGATTTTTATTTTTAAAGTAATATTTATCACCCTTACTAGGCTGTAATTCATGAAGGTGAGACCATGTCTTTTTTATTTACCACTCGACCCTGGCATCTAGCACAATATTTCGCAAAGAGTAGGCATTCAATATGTATTTGTTAAATAAATAAAAATAAACAATTTGAGGATGTGATTCTTACTACAGCATGTTGGATGTTGTTCACCTGGTTAAAATCCCTTATCAGCAGTTCTCCGGCAGATTACTCTCTCACCATCTCTGTAAGGAAGAAATAAAAAAAGCTTTATATGCTAGTATCTCTAGGTGGTTTATAAAATTCACTTGTTCATTCTCTACAAACAATGTCTTCAATTGCAATTTGCCCCTTGCCACAATATGGTGGCTTCTCCACATCACATCGTGTTACAGCACCTTCATGGTTTCCTGTTTTCACTGCATAGGCTTCCCAATGATTTTGGAATCTAAGTTTTGTGCAGATATATTCATATATGAGTACAGATGGGGCATATCATATCAATAGAGATTCAGAATGATTCAGTGGAGAAAAATTTGGCTTGGGAGTCAGAAAATGGAGGATTGGTGTCTCAGTTCCAATTTCACAACTTTCTAATTATGTCGTTAACCTGAAAAACTGGCATGACATATTTACTCCATGGAGTGGTTTTAGGAGTGAATGAATTAATTATGAAAAAAATGTTTTATAAACCATACAGTGTTATATAAATATTAATAATTCCAGTATCTGTGTATATTTTATAAAATACATGTAGAATGTGTTGCATCAAATGTTAAAGTTGTTCATAACCTCTGCTAGAAATGCCCACTGCCACACATTCTGCCTCACCTGAATGTTTGTAAATTTAACTCCTACAGTTAATAACTACAATGTGCCAAGTGATATTTTCTTTATTTCCAAATATTTGGGATTATTAATATCCACACTTACTGAAGGCACTCTCACAAGCTAGAGGGGGGATGGTTTAGAGTTTAGAAAATATGGCGGCCAAAGATCCCTGGTCATAACACAGCACCTGAAATATACTCCAAGGATTTCATTGTTAAACCATTTCACCTTGCTGAATCCATGAATCATGTTATCTTGTCACTAACATGTTGTCAAATTGACTAGAAGATGTGTTGATCATTTTCAAAATTATAACTTTTATGAAGAATGGTAGGTTTACATATTGAATCTAATTGGTCTTAGTGAAATTCACGGAATGGATCTTTATGTCGAATACGGAGGTTTTCTATAGCACAAATCCATTGATTCAGGTTGTTAATCCATACTCATAAAACCAAGCTTCAGCTGAGAAAAACATTATGTCAAAATTCCTGACTGGTTTTATAAATCTTTGAAACCAGTATGAAGTTTATATCTAAACTCCTCTTGGCCTCATTTAAAAGATTTTGAAGCAAAATATTTCTCACAATAAACCCACACCGCTGCTTTATGAAGGGCATGTTTACCACTACGATTTCTCGTAAAAGGAGAAAAGTGTTTTATTTAAAGTAACCAAGTCACAAAATATCCTCATTTCTCCATTTTGTTGCCATTTAAAATTGTAATAGCTGCTTAGATGTTACAGTGGAACATGTAGCATGGAATGCAATACAGAGAAACTTATGCCTGAATTATCCCAAACAACTCAAGTTTCTTACATAACAAAGATTAAGCTGGATTTTTTATGTGGGGAAAAATGGTTCAAATAGGTTAGACATTTTTGATCTTTCTACTTGCTTTTCTGGGTAAAAGTATCTATAGTCTTTTTACAATAGTTAATTGAATGAGTTGATTTATAAATCACCATAATAAAGGAAGGCACATCAGACTATGCTTTAGTACAAATGTTAACAATTTTCATGAGCAAACCCAGTTTTTTGCACTTTGGTGAGATGCACCATGAATAATAGCTTTCAGAGTCTTTTTGAAAATGCTTGACACAGCACCTGGAACAACATTGCTAAATGTTAGTGCTTTCCCTTTGCCCATTTTCTCCTGCTTTTGGAGAATTAAATCATATTTTTCTTTGGTTTAGGATTGTTTGAGGTAACAGTCATTTAAATTATCACTAAAATTCATTTTTTCTTCATAACATCCATATGAAACAGAGGCTGAAAAATTTGCTTTATTTCACAAACACTTATGGTTTCTTCTGAGATGGTTTTGTTTTCATTTTATGCTTCTGACACTTGTGGCATGAATTGAGTTTACAGACACTCTTCCAACACTGAAGACTTGCAAATATCAAAGTTTAAAATAAACTAGGTAACTAAACATAAAATTAAAAAGCTCTTATGGATATACTTATCCTTTAAAATTCCATTTTAGTCTTTTTTTACTCAAATACTATTTATTTGGATTTCATCGTCACTATCCCACTGAAATGATTACTGACTACCTGTTGACCTTTCCCACTTGTTCATCTAATAGGTATCTCAAAGTTAACACATCCAAATGCATCTCTCTATTTCCCTCATGTGAAACATGTTCCTTAAATGCTGCTTTGAATTTTCATTTTAAATTGAGGTACGATTTATACACAGTAAAATTTGCAAATATTAATTGTACAGTTTGATACTTACCTACACATGGATCTTTGTAACCTTCTTCCTGTACAAGATGCAGAACATTGTCATCCACCCAGAAAGTTCCCTCACACCTCTTTTCCTGTCAAGGCTCCCACACGTGACCTCTATGGTGACTTCTATCATGATAGGTTAGCCTCGTCTTGAACATCATATAAATAGAATCATACCCTGTGTACTCTTTGTGCTAGATGTATTTCACTCCAAATAATATTTTTGAGACTTGTTAATAGTTCTTTCTTAAGGCCGTGTAGTATCCGATTGTATGAATATACCATAGTTGGTTTATTCCTTCTCCTCTTGACGGACATTTTTCTATTTCATTCATTTCTGAGCTTATCGTTAATATTTTCTTCCTTTTACCTTCTTTGTGTTTAATTTGCTCCCCCCCGTTTTTTAGTTTCTTGAGATCAAAGCTTTTATCACTGTTTACATGCATTTCTTCGTTTCTAATACATGCATTTAAAAATAGAAAATTTTCTCTAAATCACTGTTGGAGCTCACAAGTTTTGATATGGTATATTTTTATTATTTTTCAGTTCAAAATATTCTCTAATGGTCACTGTGATTTTCAGTTTGACTCATGGGTTATTTAGAATGTGTTACTTAGTTTTCAAATATTTTGGGACTTTCTAGTTATCTTTTTGTTATTAATTTCTAGTTTAAGTTCATTGTGATCAGAGAACATACTCTGTATGATTTTAGTCCTTTGAAATTTATTGAGAATGATTTATGTCCCAGCATGTAGTCTATTTCTGTTACTGTCCCATGTTCTCTTGAAAATAATGTATATTCTGAAGTTGTTGGACATGACGGTGTGTGATTGTCAATTAGGTCAAGGTGGTAAATAATGTTGTTCAATTGTTAATATCCTCTCTGAGTTTTTGCTGGCTTCCTCTATAAATTACAGAATAACCTGTATTAAAATCTCCAACTATAATTGTAGATTTGTCTGTTTCTCTTTTTGGTTCTATCATTTTTTTGTTTCATATATTTTAATTCATATTAATAAGTAATACACAGATTTTTATGTCTTTCTGGTCAATTGGACCATTTATATATATGAAATGCCTCTCTTCATCTCTGATAAAGTTCTTTGATCTCATCTCATTTGATTGAAATTTATATTTCCACACCAGCTTTTTTATGGTTAGTATATGGATGATGTAATTTTTCCAAATCTTTGACTTTCAACTATATGTATCTTTATGTTTAAAATATGCCTCTTGAAATGGTAAATAAATGGATCTAAAAAAAAAATCCCAACTGACAATATCTATCTTTTAATTAGAGTATTTAATATATTTATATAGATTTTGTGTAGTTACTGATATGGATTTGTTAACTAATTTGCTATTTGTTTATATTTGCCCCATCTGTTCTTTATTCTTTTACTCCTTTTTTCTTCCTTGTTTTGAAATAATCAACACTTTTTTTCTCATTCCATTTAATTTTCTCCATTATCTTTTCAGCTCTAGCTCTTTGCATTATTGTTTTAGTGGTCACTCCAAAGCTGCACTGTCCAGTGTGGTAGCTGCTAGAAACATGGGGCCGCTTAAATTTAAATTTACGTTAACAAAAATTAAATTAATGTAAAAATTCAGTTCCTATTTGTGGGCAGTTGTATAGGGATCATAATCTCCTACAATGGGTTAGATGAGAGCAGACGCCAATAGCAAGAAAAATCTTAGTGCTCACGTGAGTATCGTGTCAGTTTCTACAAAACTGGAAGCGGGTAAAACTGTCCTCACTTTCTTCAGTTTCCCTTTCTGGTCCTCTGCTGGTTTTCTATGTGAATTCCTCCACACATCACAAAGGATGGCCCTCTTCAAGTTTGGTCCTGCACCCTCTTCTCTCCTCACTCTACATTCCCTAGGTCCTCTTATTTACCCCCCACAGGAAGGCTGTGTATTATATTTACCCAGAGCCTGTTGGCCCAGGGTCTACTGTCCACTGGACAGAGTCACCTGAATGTCCCACTGTCAGCACATTCCCAAATAAAACATCACCTTCTGTGTGACTCTCCGCTTTTAGTCCCCATCATGGATTGGTGGCATCAACTTTTCTTTATCTCACTCTAGTATTCAACAATTCACCAAGTCTGATAAATTATATTTTTGAAATATTTCTTAAATGTGTTTTATCGTGTCCAATGCTCAAAGTCTCCTATCAAACTATGAAACAGCCTCCTAAATAAATGGCCTTTGAGGTTCTGGAACTTTCTCTCAAAATGCATTTTTTAAATACACTTCCTCAAGAGTTGTGTTTTAGAACACAAATATAATCATGTTGTTTTTCTATGTAAATGAGTAAATAAACAAATAACCAAAAAACTCCTTTGCTTGCTGCTCATTTTCCATAGAATACCACTACTGCCGTCATTGCTACAGTTTTTACCACTGGTGTTCCTTTGCCCACTTACAATACTGTAATTACTACCACTAACTATTGCTGCTACTGCTATTATTTGCAACTAACACTTATTGAGCACATATTATGTGCTAGGCAGTAAGCAGTTTATACAATGTACTGGTTAAAAACGTGGACTTTGGGTTAGACAGCTCTATATTTTAATCATACTGTAGCTACTTACTAGAAAATTACTTAATCTCCGTTTCCTCAATGGTAAAACATGGATAATCATAACATCTAAAGTGTTACATGATTCTCTGATAATTGAATGAGATAATCCATGTAAAGCACAACAGTTGTATATAGTAAGGACTCAATAAATAGTCGCTATAGTTATTATAATCATATTATCTTTCACTTCTAGCTCAATCCTGAGTCTTATCCTCACTTGACAAGTAAAGAAATTAGGGCTCAGAGATGATAAGTCCAGGTTCACACAGGAGTCCAGCTAGAATACAAATCACAGTGTCACTACCATCTCTGCATGCCGTATCCCTTAGTGCACATATGACATGTTAAAAAGCTGGCTGTACCTGACTTCCCAGGATCACCTTCTTACCTTTTCCTCCAATTCTCTTTTCTCGACCTCATGGAACTATTCTTGTCTCTACTCACAGCAGACCCCTCATTACCCCTGAAGATGTAATGAAAAGAGAAGAAATGAGAGTTGGGAAGAGAAGTATTTCATCTCTCCCATGTGTTTCCTGTGTGCAAGTCTTGCACTGGGCTACGCTCTTCAGTGAGGCTCCCAGGATCATCAGCACAGCTGGCCAGTGCCCTGCTGTGGGTTACATGGGACCATTTCAGCCTTTTTCCCAAGTGATTACTTGCATGACTCAGGAAGTTGGGATGGCCTTTCTAGGTTGACCCTACTGTGCATTTTATTATGCTTTTCCAGCTGACTGGTTGAGTGCCCCACATGCCCTTCAAGTAATCAGGATCTAAAAACTCCCAGGATATATTTTTTGCCCAGGCAGGTGCTGAAGTGTTTTCCAGCCTGGCAAACAGGGTCACGCAAAGAGGAACACTGGGCCGTGGGACACAGGACAAGTTTAAGCAATGAAAAAGAAAAGTGTCAACACTCATATACTTTCATAACTAACAATTATTAACTATTGTATTTGATGTACATCATGTTTTTCCTACAAAACAATACAGATAAAGTTGAAGTCTTGTTTTGTTCCTCTTCCACTCTCCCACTCTCTGGCCCACTTCCATTTACAGAAAAACACTAAATTTGGTGAGTTACATATGGCCAACTGTTTGCTAAAATTCCTGCTTTCCTTTTCATAGTTTGGAGTTGTCACCAGGAAATGACTGTCCAGCCAGTGGGTCCATGTCCAAATTCCTCTTCTATTTAGGTGTAACTTTATGATTATTTGTCATCAATGTAATGATCGCAAGTCATTTCTTGCCAAAGCTTTTAAGAAGCAGATGTGTTCCCTTTACATCTCTTTTCCATTCTGTTTGCTGGATGCAGACGACAAGGATTTTAGAAGATGTTAGAGTTTAAGTTTTTTGGATGTTAGAGTTTAAGTTTTTTGGATGTTAGAGTTTAAAGATTGAAGGAATCTGAATCCTTGAATCACGTCATGAAGGAATAACATGTGATGACAAGGAAAATCTCACTGGACTGTTATGAGCAAGAAATAAATTATTAGGTTGGGCCACTGAAATTTTAGAATTATTTTGTTATATTACCCTACTTAATCATTCTAATAAGTGACCTAATTAATGACTCTGATTAATTTTGTATTTTATTTTTGTAGATATATTTCTCTAATTAACTACTCTAATGCATTCTATTTTATACCTATATTTCCCTAATTAATTACCCTAAACAATCCAATATTTAGTCTTTTACAGATATATTACACTAATTACTTTAATTAATCCAAATATTTTTCTAATTAATTACCTTAATGATATAATTTTTATTTTTGTAGTTATTTATCAGTAAAATAATTTTTCTATCTTTTTAGAGAAACTATACATGAAAACTATATTGTGAATATTGATCTGTGAATTATTTTTTCCATAGAAGAGTAGTTTTTGAAATCTTTCTGTGTTGATATTTGTATGTATTTTTATATGTGTATATACATAGATGTCTGTATTAAAATAGATCATTTCTCTTAACTGTTATATAGAATACTATTTTATGAATATGTCATGTTATCTATTCACTTCTGATGAACATTTAGGTTGCTCTCTCTTTTTTCCTTCTATTTTTCTATAATAAACACTGCTACAATGAACACTTTTCTAGTTTCTTTGAGCATAAATGCAAGAACCATTCTAGGATATATGCTTATACTTCAACAATCCTATTCTTTGGGAGTAAGCCTTTGTCTAAAAATCTTTAGAAAAAGACTATGCAATTCTACGGGCAGTGCATATTTTCACGATCTGTTAGCCCAACTAAGAGCTGGTCCCTTCGAGAGCCAGCCACTTTAAACTTGCCCTGCTCATTTGAGATAAAGGAACCACATTTTGATATGGGTAATATATGTAAACTACATAAACATCTGTTGTGTTCAGAAACACTATAAATGTGATAATTTCTTTGAAGAAATAATTATTGACTAAAAATTCTTTAGCATGAGTGAAAATGACAGTTGAGGTCATGCCAAAATGACCAGCCCTTCCATTTCAGAAACACTAAGAGATGCCAGCAATTAATTCTGAATTTGACACAGTGATGGAAATTGCAGATGGAAAGGGAGGACATAAGGCTTATGATGACAAATGGACATGAGCAATGGAAACAATACTAGACACCAATCAAAGACGTGAAAGTTAGGATGAAGCTAAAAGAATAAAACACTGGAAGTAGGCAAGGCTCATAGGTCAACTGTTTCATCCTAGGTCTCAGACAGAACAAGGGCAGAGGGAAGATTTGAACCCAGGTTTGTCTGACTTCAAAATCTGAGCTCTGACTATACTAGATCTCCGCTTGTGTATAGAATGTGAAAAATACGTGAGATGAGGTGTCAGAAAGATTTGGATTTGAATCCTTCCTGTGTCAATAACAGATCTGCAACCTTGCCTAGTTTCCTTAAGACGTGTAAGGTGCCGAGTAAGGTGCTTCCTGCACATCTTGCTGTAAAATGGGTGAGAACTGTCAACCTGATGTTAGAGAACACAGAACACATCATTTCACGATGAAGACCATATAAAATGGAAGAGCAGGACATCTGCAAGCTGCTCCGGAAACAGTGAGCCCACATTCTGAAACAAATACAGTTGTCCAAACAGCAATAAGGACATTTTATGGATGCCGGAGGAAAACAAATTCCAGAGCCTGTTTTGCTCCCAGTGATATACATTTTTTCAGTGATATTTTTAATGAGTTAGTCACATCATATTTTCGTGTCAGAGTTGTAGTTTTTGTGTCCAGCGTGTGTCACTTCTCAGCTGGGACCTTGTTAGACATTTGTTGGCAGCATTATATCACTTCATAACCACAGCTTTTCCCATTGAAACCCAGTTTATTCATGATCAGTGCACATTTCTCTTTTTTATTTAGAAGCTCCCTGAACTGGAATTGGAATGCTCTTCTCTTCTCTATCTGTGTGTGATCTTCAGTTACATACAACAAGAATGCTTTTCAATATATTTCACATGACTAGTTACACTAAGGAGGCAGGAAAGGGTTAAATAGTGGAAGCCTGAGGCCCAGCAGCCAGGAAGGATGGGAAAGCCCTGCCAGAAATTGTCAGTGTTCATGTTGCCATTTCATTTTCCAATGGGGCATCAAAATGGATATTGCTTTTCTATGAAAAGGTTTGGATTATAACTTCACTCATCGATAAAGTGCATGCAGAAGAATAAGAAATTGGTAGGAGGAATTTTGCCAAGAGCTGGAAGAAAATAAGCACCATTAGAAACACAATGGAAGAAGATTGTTATTAATGCAAAAGTTGAACAAATATGTGATTAGAGGCAGAAAGCAAGGGCCCTGATCTTCACAAGCAGGAACAACGGGAAACACACACAAGAGGAATCAGCAGGGTGTGGATCGAGCAAGAAGAAAGAGAACTGAGGCCACATCAGAACAGACTGGTCTTTATCTGTGACTCCACTGTATAATATTCAGGGGGGTCCACGTATTAAACTATGTAGCTGTTTAGTAAAAGGGCATATATCTTGTTTCATAGCATGGGTTCAGTCATCCTCAACTACTCTATTATTTTCATAAAAACCCCAGGGAAACAAGCCCCCTGGTCCAGACTGGAAACAAATCTTATGCCAGGATATGCTTTACATTGCATATTAGTAATCATATATGCGCCCCATCTCCCTGTGCAGCCATCAGCTTTCTGATTGCATTGAGCAGTATCTTCTGCAGGTTAGAAGGCTAAGAAAGAAAAAAAAACCACTGCTCTGCTATGCCAAGGAGTGAGATGTGCCACGACACATCTCTGTATAAGGAGAACCCTGGGATCACACTTGATTCATTCTATTCCCTCCTCGTCCCCCACCTGACAATCTGTCAGCAAGCTCCACAGAATCCACTTCAAAGGCATAACCCAAATTGACCATTTCCTGCTAATTCTGCTGCTACCATCCCTGACAAAGTGATCCTGCAGCGGCCCCCAAAAGGTCTCCTGGATCCTGCTCTTGCCCCCATATTCTTTTTCTTTTTTTACAAGCAAGTCTAATTTTATTTTATTTTAATTAAAAAAAATTTTAAATAAAATTGTGTATATTTAAAGTGTACTCCTTGATGTTTTGGTATACATATTCATAGTGAAATGATAACTACAGACAAGCTAATTAAGTTATCCATCTCCTCACATAGTTATCATTTTGTGTGTCTGTGTGTGTGTGAGTGTGTGTGTGTGTGTGTGTGTGTGTGTGTGTGGTGAGAGACCCCTGAAATCTACTCTCCAAGCAAATTTCCCCTATATTTTTTTCACCACACAGCTACTGAAGTGATCTTTTTAAAAATAAGCATCATATTGTGTCACTGCCCTCCTCAAAATCTTCCAGTGTCTTTCCATTACAATTTGAGTATAACTAGCCCAGAAGATTCTGTGTTCTGGCCCTGCCTCCCTTCCCTTGGTCTCTCACCCCTCTCTCCCTGGCTCACTACTGTCCAGCCACAAGGCTCTTCTCTCTGTCCTTCGACCATGACATGCCTGTTCTCTTCTTAAGGACCTTTGTGCTAGGTGTCTTCTCTGCAATGTCCTCCTCCAAGACCTTTGCATGACTGCTTTCTCAACATTCATGTCCCAATGAACATCTCACCTCCTCTGAAAACGCCTCCCTATTCGTCACATCTACCGCAGCCACAGACAGCACACCCGCTCCCCTGTCCCACCACACAGTTTTGTTGTCTCTATAGTAATTACACTATATTTGTACATGTGTTTGGACACGTATATGATTGTTCTCTATCTCCTCTCTGTCATCACCCCCAGAATATAAGCTTTGTGAGGGCAGTGACTTTGTCTTCTTCCACTACACCCCAGTACTGAGAACAGGGAAAGGCACATAATACAAAGTGTCTGGCAGATAGTTGTGGCTTAGTAAATACTTGAGTATTGTGTGGAGCATATTGATATAACGAAGTAAGAAATTTTCCTCCCCAAATGTTCTTTTCTGGGGAGCAGATTATTTGTATGGAAGGCATACTTTAATAAGTCATTGCTGCGGACAGTGAGACTCCCAGGACATTCTTAAGAATAAAAATAGTTGCCTAGTTGCTAAACGTGAGGCAGAGAAAGATTCACTTTATTCCTGAAAGAAAGGAGGAGGGAGTGAAGAGAGAGAAGGACTGAAAGAGAAGGTTGAAGGCTAAATGGTCCTCATCTTTTTGTGGTCTGCGTATATCCATTTTGTATTTGTAAAATGCTTGCTAGAAATCATCTTACTGCAGAGAATGTGAAGAGATCTATTTGACATCAACACTGTGTGTCAGGACTTGGAGGCAGAAGAAGACATGAGAAAAAAAGTCTCTGGAAATCTAAAGAGAAGGTTCAGACTTTGCCAGGTTGCAGAATTGGTGGAATCTAAGCATACTATATACTTCAAGCACCAGAGGCAAGGGTCTGAAATCAAAGCTAAATTTCGTTTATATTTCTCATATGCTGATTCTAACACTAGGTCCACTGACTGCTTCCGGTGGTCGATCACAAATTCCGGCAGTCTGAGCTTGCAGACAGGTGTCCGTTTTCACAATGACACAATTTGCTGCCTGTCCCTCATGGGAGGCCAGTGTTCTGCCAGTCATGAGCCACTCATACTTTGTCTTTCAAAGTGGTTAAAGCACATGCTGGAGCCTTTGTTTGCCTTAAGGCACATTTGGAAACTGGTATCTTTGGGTATTTCCAGAGTTACAATTTTGAAATATGTGTAATGAAAATTGTGAATATTCAGGAAAGTAGTTATTAGCCATAAAGTAATAAACTTACAAATAGAAAAAAGACTAAGTATGTTTTAAAAGCCCTCCTTGGTTCTGAAGATCAGTGAATAAAAATGCACATACATGTTTTAAGTGTACAGCACATATAAATATATGTTTGATGGTTTTTTTGAGATGGTTTTCGGAGAATTTTTAACTTCATCAGACTTCAAAAAAATTCAATTTCAAGAGAGCAGAGAGAGAGAGTGCAAAAGTGATTTGGTGCTGCCAGAGTGCGGCACTGTGCTCTCCCCGCCCTCTGCATGGGCCTGGCTCCAATAATGGTATTTCAGCTTCAGCACCAAAGAAACTCAGTTTGTCTGTGAAATCACAAAGCAATTATCCACCCTTGGACATGGTTGAGTTGATCGAATGCACATAAGCATTGATTATCTAGGTAGGAGTGTGGGGGTGGTTGCAAATGTTCATACACTTTAAGGTTTTTTGCAAATCTAAAGGGAACTGAAAAAAACAAGCATTTTTTTTCTGCGTAAAAGTCATGGAAAGTGTATGGGGGCTGGCTTTATAAAGGTAAATTTCACATGCACTTTCATGTGAGCTTAAGTTTAATTGGGCAACTCTTGCTTTTAATTATCTGGAGAGCTACTTTTAATTCTTTAATGGTTTAATTCTCTTTTTCCATTCTATCTCAATGCTATATGCAAATATAGAAGTATATTTTCTTTTAATGGACATTGGAGTTGTTTCCTAGATCGCACCAGTTAGGGTTAAAATTAAGATTCTAAAGCAGAAAAAGAGATCTCTCAAGGTCAAAATTCATGCCCCAATTATAAGGCTTCTTTGGCCTGCTGATGACCTCTGCCATAATCATGCCTGTCTCTGCATTTCTGCATTTTTCTGAAACGTCTTGAGGAACCATAGTACTCTGTAGGGATGTCTCAAACTATCTGTGTAGACATCACAGATCAATATTTCTTTTACTCCGAAAACATGCAGAGCCTGGGGGAAATTCTGAAGTCTTGTCTCTTTCCTGTGCCCTATCCAGGAAAGGCGTATGGCCCTCTTCTTATTCTCCTAGGTCTTCAGATCAGTCTAGGGTCCTATAGTCCCCAACACTCCACCCTGGCTTTGTCTGAGAAAGGAAGAGGGACCCTGAAATTTTCTCAACTTTTTGTTTCCTTTCTAATCTTTTCCACCCTCATCAGACTCAGCAACATTCTAGGCATTTCTCCCTATTTGAAATTATCTTGTTTATTTTTTTATTGATTTGTTCATTGTTAGTTTCTGATCACTAGAAACCAAAATCTGTGAGATCGAGACTTCTGTCTCATTCACCTCTATATTCCCAGGACCTAGAACAGAGTGTCTAGAACACAGCATGCACTCATTAAATAGTTTTTGAATAAATGAATAGGGTCGGGGAACACTTGATTTAGTTATAGATAGAATGGTTTAAAAAGAACAAACAGAATAGGAAAATTAATCAACTGTCCAGACGGATTTCAGTATCAATAACAGGTTCCTCTAGTAGTGGTTTTATTTCAGAGGGAGACACAGTGTAATTTCCATGGTTGCAGAGAGTACAAAATTCTTTTTGAAAAGGGAACATCCAGAGCCAGTCCTAATGGCCTAGTGGTTTAAGTTCGGCACTCTCCACTTTGGCAGCCTGCGTTCAGTCCGGGCACGGAACCATATTGCTAGTCTGTCAATAGCCATGCTGTGTCAGTGGCCCACATAGAAAAACTAGACGGACTTACAACTAGAATATACTATGTACTGGGGTTTGGGGAAGGAAAAAAATTTAAAAAAGAGAAGAAGATTGGCAACATATGTTAGCTCAGGGTGAATCTTTCCCAGCAAAGAAAAAAAAAAGGAACATCCAAATAGTAGGTGGAAATTTTAGAATTCTCTTTCATAATTGATAGAACAATTTCACAGAAAATCAGTAAAGGCATAGGATTTCTCAACACACTATCAACTACTTTGACCTAATTGATATCTATAGAGGACTACAGCCAACAATGGCAGAACATGCATTCTTTTCAAGAACACACGTATATAAACCAAGTTAGACTATATGGTGGGCCATAAAATAAGCCTCAATAAACTTAATAAGACTAAAATCACGCAGAGTATGTACCCTGACCACAGTGGAATTAATAGATATCAATAACAATAAAATAGCTAGAGAAAATGCCAAGCATTTGGAAAGTAAATAACATACTTCTAAACAATTCATAGATTAAAGAAAAATTATAAAGGGAATCAGAAAATACTTTTAACTGAATCATAAAGAAAATGTATCATATCAAAATTTGTATGATGCAATTTAAAACCGCGTTTAGAAGAAAATTTAGCAAATTAAATGCTTATACTAGAAGAGAAGAAAGATTTAAAATCAATTATTGAAGCTTTCACCTTAGGAATATGGAAAATGAGAGAAAATGAAATCAAAGATAATAGTAAAGATAAGAGTACTAATAAATGAAACAGACAACTGACAAGAATAGAGAAAATTAACAAAGTTGAAAATAGGTTCTTTGAACCATCAACAACCCCCATTTAAACTAATCAAGAAAAAAAGAAAGAACACAAATTACCGATATCAGGCGTGAAAGAATGGTATTCACTACAGGTCTAACTGATATTAAAAGAATGGTAAAGAAATATGAATAGTTTTTTGCCAATTAATTTGATAATTTAGATGAAATAGATTACTTGAAAACTGTAGCTGACTGGCTCAAGATGTAATAGAAAATGTAGTAGCCTCATGCCAACATTTGCTTTGTAATGTTAAGCTGAAAAAAGATGAATATGTCATTATGATATGGAAATCACTTTGCTATAACTAAATTTTTCCTGCCATTTGAGTTTCTCAAAAGAGAGTACTGAAAATCAGAATCTAATCATTATAAGCTAGCTTCAAGTATCTTTTCAATGGAGTTTTATATTTGTGGGAACAACAAACTGGACAATAAATGCGTGATAGGGGCTATCTATCTTTTATCAGAGGCTGACAACTTTGTATACTGTGCACAGTGGAGGGTTCATGTCAATAAAATTTCCATTAGTTTTGAGATTTCATAGACGCTGTTCCTTAGACGTATGGGTTGGCTCACAAACCATTTGTATAAGGTGACATAGTCTCCCATTACAAGAACCCTCTACAACATGTTGGTCTTCTTAAGCTACTTACACCTTATACACCTCATGTCTTCCAGGGTGGTTATAGGTATATGTCTCACTTCTTTCTACAAAGGCAGAGACTTTTCCTTATTCACTTCTCTGTCCTAGTTCAGGGCATTATAATGCATCCCGTGTAGCGCTGTGAGCTCTTCCTACTGTAGCACTTACTGGTTCACTATTCCCTATTTAAATACCCATCTCTTCTCCTATACGGCAAACTCTTGAGGGCCGACTTGTTCCCTCCTGCATGGTGTCTGCTACGGGGTAGCAATAGTGCAATCTATCACTTATTAAGCACTTACTGCTAAATGCTTTATCCTCAACAACTTGGAGAGAAGATATATGATTATTCTCAATTTACAGATAAGGAAAGTGAAGCTTAGGAAGGGTTGAAAGTTTGCCCAAGGTTATATAGCTAGAACTGTCAGAACTAACACGAAAACCAACTATGTCTAACTCCAAAGACTGTGTGCTTAATTAAGGATGAGCCTGGGGGCAAACAGATAAGAGGGATTGGTGGAATTTTCAATTGGCAATGTAGATTTAACAGCCTTTCACACAAGTATCCTAAACGTACTACTCCAACCTATTCATTTCTATTCATAAATACAAACTGAAGTCTCACATGGCACTTAATAGCTTGTTTTCCTCTTACAATAGAAATTATTTTCTGATAGAGTAACTATTTGCAAGGTTTTTTAAGTTAAAATAATTCACAAAATAACTCATATGATGATGCTGTTAGCTAATAACAACAGTTACTATTTATTGAGCCCCTACTGCATAGCATCCTGTACCTGTTTTGTGACATGCATTACTTTCTAAATTACTTGTTCAATTTTTGCCTTTGAGGATAGAGACCATGTTTTTCTCATTTATCCCAATTTCCCTCTCCCTTTTCCTCCATCCAGCATGGTGGGATTAGTAGGTACTCAATAATTATTTGTTGAAAGAAACTGCCAGGCATTTAAATATATCTTAGTATTTAATATCCACAACAATCTGGGGGTATTATCACAGATAATTTAAATAACTTGCACAGGGCCACACAGTAAACGCCGGAGCCGGACTCTCACCTCAGTGGGTTGGATCCTACAGCTTATCCTGCTGGGTCACACTGCTTCTTACTTCAGCAGGTCTTCCTCTGTGGGGCCTTTTGGATGCAGAATTCCATTTTTCTATGAGTGTACACTGCAAATAATGTCACAATAGTAATTAGATACTATTATTTTATCCCTCAGTTGACCTAAATTGCTATGGGCAACACTGTTTTTGAACAGCATATTTCTGGAACTATGTTCCCTAAGACTACCTTTGTTGACTTGTCATTGAGAGTCATAGAATACTTTTAGATGTTATTGGTTGTAAGTAATTCTGTTTTGCCACTATTGCCAACAAAATATCTGGTTTGCCATTAATTCCCTCAAAGTTATATTTTATCAGATGGCAAGCAAATAGAAGACAAACAGAAAAAGGAAACTGATGATTGCTAGGATCTGATTTTCTTTGACTATTCAAGGAAAGCAATAACCCCTCTTACCAGATATTCAGGATTTTTATAGAAATTTCTGGGAGGAAGGAGATGACAAAATTCCAGGACAAAATGTAATGGCCCCCAAATGGCCAAAAACACTAAAGCTGATATAGCTCTTCCCAGCTTTGAGATGGTGCTGACCTGTCTGATCAAGCTCCATCTGGAGAATAGTGTGGCAGAGCTGACTCTGCATGGAAGGAACGGTTCCTCCCGCTCCTGCCTCTGCCTTATCCCCGTGCACAGCAGCTGTCACCCAGATTCTCAGCAAAAGCATGGCTGAGCTGACTTTAACTGCCACACCCATTGACACTTGGAGAAATCTAAGTAAATAAAGAGTAAGTTAAAAAGTAACACTGTCTTCTGCTTTGGAAACATCCATTAGTTGTTCTGGAAGCATACAGAAGGACACCAAAGCTGGAAGAGATCTGCGGACAGATTTCCATCAGTCTACAGCTATTCCCCAGGTGAAATAAGTTTGGCCAAAAGGGAGACTCTGAGGCCAGAGGAATGAAATAAATGTTTCCCTGTGCCTCTGTCAAACAGGGAAATCAGCACCATGCTGAGGAATGCCCATAGGAAATAGACTGCTATGTATACAGCCTTCAGGAAACAGCAACCAACTCTCTTTACCATTTGATGATAATTGTCTGAGGTTCAATTGTTGGCCTATTTTAGGAATAAAAAGTATAAAGAAAATGTGCTATTTTTTTTTGCCAAGCAGAAAGCACATTGTCTAACTTACACTGTTCTTTTTTTTTTCTATCACCTCAGTGGGATAATTATAATTTGTTCTTGGTATAATTGTGCTGCATTTCATTTGTTCTCACTGCTTAGCTTTAAGCTGAGAATTTGAAACTTTCTGTCTGCAGCCCTGACCATTCTCTTAAGATCCAGATTCCTATTTTTAACAGACTGCTTGACTTGTCCTTCACGATATCCCACCAGTAGCATAAACTCATCAAGTTCAATGCTGAATTCCTCAACAGCCACCCAAACCAGCTCTTCCTCTTGCCTTGCCCACTTATGTTAATTTTACCACCAAAATGATCAGGCTGACAACCTGAGCCTCATCTTTTGCTCATCTCTCTTTCTCTCCCTGACATCCAATAAGTTCCCAAGACTTTTTGCTCTACCTCCATTAGGGCTCCATTTTTTTGAGCTCTGAGACCTTGGATTAATCATTTAACCTCAGTCATCTGGGCTTCAGATTCCTAATCGTGAAAAGAGAATAATAATACTAACTACCCCATTGGATTAACTCATTCTTGTGAGGAGCCAGTGATACATGGGTAATATGTCGGGCATTGCTTGGAACAAAGAAAGCACGCAATAATTTTATTTCCCTCTTTCCCAAGCCTCTACCTAAATCTGGCCCTGCTATTTCTCAGGAATATTAATTCAGTGTTTCCTAACTGGTCTGCCTGCCTTTTATTTCTCCACATCCAGATCAGTCGTACATTCTATGGATGAATGTAGCCCAAATCATGTCACATCCCTACTCAACAGTCTTTCATTATCTCATATTGCTGGAGGATGTAGCCCAGGCTACCTTGCCTGATATCAAAGCCACTGGTACACCTCTTGGATTTTATTTCTTTCTACTCTACTTCATGACTCTCATAGGTCAGACAAACTGAATTTCTTGCTTTTTCAAAAGTCTTTGTTCCAGCTATTTCCTTTCTTCCAACTCTGTGTTTGAATTTTACTCAGTTAAAGATTTTCTGTACATTTAATGTATATCTTGCTACATAATGAACTCAAAAAAAGAGGCTGTCTTTTTCTCATGTTCATATTCCAGTGTTGGCAGTGTTCCCGACATAGAATAATGTATACAATAAATATTTGCTAAATAAATGAATAAAATGAATGGATAAACTTTCCTGTATTCCCAAAATGTTTTAAAAGAATTGATTTTTGGTCGTTTGTATTTCCATTCACCCCATTCCCAAAATTACTAGCAGGAAAAAAATTGTTTCCTTACTGGAAATGATAACTAGGACATTGTTCAGGATATTTATTTGACTGATTGACTTTCATTTCCCTTTCACCCAAAAAGTTTTCTTTCCTGGGCTTAATGAAAGAAATGCAAATCTGAAGATTTGGCTATGAGCCACAACTAATTTTGAAATTATTAATAAGATTTTGATTCCTTAATTTTTAAAATAACACAAAGAGAAACTCAAGGTTATGATTTTAATTTTAATTCAAAATATCTTGCTCTGGAAACTGTCTTATTTTCCCTCCACCTTCCCAAAGTGCTATTTCTCCTTTCTTTTTTGTGCTTTCTTCAATTTAATGTTCAGGCTTAAAAACATGTTTACAAGAGTTAACTGTAAAGAACCCAATGGACATTTAGAAATACCACTATAATTATATAACTTTTACTATTTTATTGAGAGTCAACAGTATGCTAGAGGCTGCTAGTGACCACAAATCAGAGAAAATAAACTCTAACTGTAGGCTCCAGGAATAAATTCTGCCTCTCACTGTCTCGCGGGTTGGGAGGATAAGCGAGACGCTCTAAGCACAGTACTTTGAGCTGCTCAGAAGAAAAGAATGGAATTCATTTACAATCATTTTCTTGTTATTGGATTTGGGTGTCCAAGTCCTTCCGGAAACTTGGAAAACTAGCTGATGGCTTATTAAGTGTGCTGCTGAAAAAGTTAATCAGTTGCTAATTTCACAATTTTGTGGGGAGGGGTCATTAAAACTCTGTTTAAACAACACTGCATCCAATATGATATTTCTATCTCCTTGTCTACAGGCTCACCGTCAGATATGGTCAGAGTACAGAGCTCAAAACTTTAATGGATCCTCTCTGGCAAATTAATACAATTCCAAGTCTTTGTCTGTCATATTTGGCCACAAATGACCTTTCCACCTCTTCTCCCATAACTCCCCTCTCACCTGCTGTTCTTCCACCACATGGAACATTTGCAGTTCCCTGATCTATATGTTGGGCTTTCCTAACTCTTCCCTCTGCTCACACTGTCCCTTTACTTGGAACTCATTTCTGTAGTCAGTTACTGAGCATCTGCTATGTGCCAGGCACTATGTGGGCAGTGGAGAAACGACAGTGTCCAAGACATACATGGACACTGCCCTCATGAAGTTTATGTCCTAGTGAGGAAAACAAACAGAAAATAAATAATCATATAAAGACAAGAAATAGTTGCTGAAGTCCTGGTAAATGCAGTGAAGGAGACAAGTAGCTGGAAATAGAGACTGTTCAGGATGGATGGGGGAGAAACATTACAGATAAAATGGTTAGAGGAAGCCTCTCTGAGGAGGTCACAACTTAAGCTGAGATATAAAGGACGAGGAGTTCGTTGATTCAAAAGCGAGGGAAGGATTTCCAAGACATGAGGCACACCTTTTGCAAAAACTCAAGACAAGAATGAGATTGGCATGTTCTAAGAACTGACAGAAAACAAATACGGCTGAGTGTATGAGTGATGGGGAGAGAGGGGTGAGGTGAGTCTGGATTGGTGTGAGCTTGCGTGGAGAGCTGCGACAGGGAGAGCAGCGAAGAGACTGATGCGGTAGAACAGACAGATGGATGACGAAGGCAGTGGCTGCAGAGATGGAGAGAAGTAGAAGAATTCAAAACAAACTTTGAAGAAAAAATATTGACAGACTCTGTTATATGCAGGGACTAATAAAAAGAGAGGAATACAGGATGGCTTTTAGATTTCTAGTTTGAGGGATTAAACCAAAGGTGATGGTGCAAGGTAGTAATAAAAAATGAGATATAACACAGGTAAAATAGACTAAATCTTTTAAGAATTTCATGGAAATAAATTTGAGAATTAAGGGAAAATTTAACATTGTCTAGAATAACATAAATGATCAAAATGGACTGAAGAGAAACAGAAAATCTGAGTAGACTAATGGCCATTAAATAAATGCATTAGTTAGATATCTTACTTCAGTTTTGGGGCTAGTTTTGTCAAATCTCCAATGAACATATAATTTATGCCTCATAAAAACCATCCTAGAAATAGTAAGAGAAAAAACTACCCAATTTATGAGGCTGGTCTAACTTTGAAACAAAACCGGGTAAGTCCTGTATAAGATTCATTATAGGTCTGCCTGACATATAAACATAGCAAATATCCTAAATAAATGAGAAGGAAATTGAATTGGGAATTGCATTAAAATTCATTGTGTACAAGTGTGGTTTATCCATGTATGTCAGTAAGGTTTACAGTAGTATGCATTTTAATGTAATTTTCTATATTAAGTAAATTCAAGGAGAAAAACCATATGGATCATTGCAATAGACGCAGAAGAAGCACACAATAAAGTCCAATACCTAAAATGTTAACAAAACAGGGTGCCGCCTCCACTCTTGCCCCAGCCTCCATTCTATTCTCAACCTGTAGCTGATGTGTTTAGCAGAGAAGTCATGAAGATCACGTCCTTCCCTTGTTCAGAACTCTTCACTTGCTTCTTACCACAGGTAGCAAAAATCCTCAAGATTCTTGCTTTGACCTAAGAGGCCCTGCAGGCTGTGGCCTCCAGCTACCTTTCCAACTTCACCTGACTGTGCAAATAAGCTCTTACCTCAGGACATTTGCACCTGTGATTCCTTCTGCCTTGAATGCTCTTTCTTATGATGTCTGTATGATTTGTTCCCTACTTTCATTCAGGTCTCTGATCAAATGTTACCTCTTCAAAGAGGACTTTCAGGACATCTTATATAAAATAACTATTCCCTCTCCCCACCAAAATCCTTTGCCTTATGCAGCTCTGTGGTTTTTGGGCAGGGAATAACATTTACTACTACTGGACATTCTATTACATGTTTACTTGTTCTCTCTTTCTTCCTTTTAGAAGCTTCATGAGAACGGGGACCTTCCTCCTCCCTGCTCCTTGACTGTCTTATTCCTAATGTACTCATAACAGTGTCTGGCATATAGTAGTATCCCAATAAGTATTTGTTGAATGAATGATAGATGAATGAATGACCTACTTCTAGGGTTAGTCGTTGTGAAGACTGAATAAGATAATACATGGTAAGTTTTCAAAGAAAGTTGCTTTTTATAAAAAGATTAAAAGACACTATAATGAATTTTAAAATATTCCCCAGGGCCAGCCCTATATTTACATTATACATGTACACACGTGCATCCATACCACATAAGACTTACCATTAAATCTTCAAGACTTCTTTAGAAAATAGGTAATATTTTTTGATTTTTCTCTAACCCATTAAGGTGAAATAAAATATTGTCTTATGAGCTTATTACTTGGAAATAAAATGTAAAGGCTTATGACAAAGAGTATAATAATATGAGGATAAAAAATAAGCCACTAGTATAAGAACTAATTATGTTGGTATTTTAAAATTATATTAGTATTTTTTAAACAACTAGAAAATCAGGATCCTAAATTTTTAAATTATCCTAGATATAACAAGTCTCAGAATAGACTTTCTCCTTATTTTTATATCATAATTTAATACAAGATATTTTATTAGGCCTATGAGGCTATCAAAATATGTTTTGATCCCTCAAGGAATTTATAATCTAAGACAGAAGATATGTCATTATAACGTGGGGTAGGAAATCATACAAACCCCACGTGGTCAGAGATAAAACACTCTGGGAGCTCAGATCGGGTGGAGATTTTTCCTACCGGAAGGATGGAGGGGGTGTGTCACTACAGTCACTTCAGGAGGAATCAACTGGAGTTAATCGAAGACAAATAACTAATTATGGGATATCAGGGAAGGAGTCACTAGAGACCTATTCCTTTCAGTCACCAATGCAAATTTTGAATAAAAACCACTCTGCCCAGCCTCTCTGAAACCTTTGGCAAAGGAGGTAAAAAAATGGGACTAGGAAATGTGTGGGCTGACCAAGGATGCTGGCACATAGGCACAGAGCTCTCGGAGGCACAGGAGCAAACCAAACTTGAGGGGTGACAGTCCTGAGAAAGTTTACAGCTTGATGACTTCATAGAACACCAAACAGAAGCCCAAGAATTTTACACGATGTGATGCACAGTCACAGCGAGAGGTTCGGCAAGTGGACGTGCTCTGGCTACAGACGTCATTGTTATTAACAAATATTCTGTTTAGTGACTTTTTAAAGGGCACTAAAGAAGTCGGCCACAGAGCCCAAATTAGAAAGAACTCTTGGTTCTCAGTCCTATGTTTAGACTCATATTTAGGCATAAGGTTTCCTTGCAGTGATACTCATGAAGTTGAATTGTTTTCCCAATTTTAAAATGAGCCAGGTAGACTGAGCCCCTAATAATAACAGCTAGCATCTACTCAGCACCTGCTTTGCTCCAGGTGCTATTAAGCACGATGCAAATACTATTTTTAACTCTTACAACACTGCAAAGTAGGCATTCAGCTCCACATTTTTTCAGAAGAGAAAATAGAGGGTTAAAGTTTTGTTTAACATCACATGACTTGTAAACTAGAATTTGTGCCCAAATAGATACGCGACGCTACAGCTTTGCTACCAAGTTGATCAATACACATTTACTGAGATTCTCCTGTGCTGAAAGCACTGGAGACGTCAGACGTGCACTACCGGCAAATCTTTTGCTGCAGTGCGAGCCCTGCTTGCTCTTTGGCTTAGAGCCTTACCTATTGGGTCTGTAGGCCGGATGAGGCCAGCAGCTGTGCTGTCCACCTGCATCGACTCATACCTGGGTTGGCTTCCCACACAGCAAGGAAAGAGAGCCGTGCTCTTTCCTGTTATTCCCAGCGAGAACATAGAGGTGATGCCTGTTGGTATTAATAGTAAGAACTAACATTTATTGAGTGTCTGCCACGTGTCAATATTGTTCCAAGAATTTATGCATTTAATCTTCACAAGAATTTCATGTGGTAGGTGTTAATACTCCCCTCCCTCCCTCCCTCCGCCCCCCGCACACATGAGGACTCTGAAGTCCAGAGAGGTCTATACATCTGGTAAGGTAGAGTAGCGTCTGAAGCCAGTAGCCTGGTTCTAGGAGCTGGGCTATGAATCACTGCTCTACTTCTCTCCGCAATAGAAATCTGGGTGGAGGCGATGACGCTCTTCAAGGATAAATCGTTATTCAAGAGACCAGATGATCCAACGCTGGCACTCCAGTGCCTCAGGCACGCAGAAGTTTCACTTCCCTTCCCTTTTCCTTCCTTCCCTGCATTGTTCAATTTCTTTCTCAGATTTAAAAATTGCACAAATAATACACCAATACTTCCTTGTAAATATTCATTATTACAAAAGTACTTAAAGAGTTCATGTTCACTTCCCTTCCGCCTCCTCCTCTACCCTCTACCGCACCCCGAGGTGAGGCTCCATTAGAACTTCCTCTAGAAACACATGGATGTACTTATGCAGTTACACACTTTGGTTTCTTACATTTCTATTAACATAAGTGTAAACAGGCACCATGCATATAATATCACTTACTTTTCTGTATTCATCTTCCTTATTCCTTTTGACTGCTCTGCATATCCAAATATAGAGGTACCATAATTTATTTAACTATATATATATGCAGATAAATTTATTTATTTATATATAGATACATAGACATTACACATTTATTATATGTTTATATATATTAATTTATTTAATGTATATCCCATATATATGATTTTTAGTTTACATACTTTTTTATTTCAGAGAATCCTGAAATAAACATACTTGTATAACTTTTTGTGTGTGTATACGAATCGCTCTTTTGAACAGATACTAGGAATAGAATTGCTGGATCTAGGAACACAATTGCAAATTTTAATTGAAACCACTAATTACCCACCAAACAGGCAGCAGCAATTAATGTGTCTGAATGCCTATTTCCCCATATGCCAACACTTGATGGTTTCTGTTCTTTAATTTTGCTCATCTCATGGCCAATCATATACAATTTTTACATGATTTTTATCAAGCTGAATATGTTTTCAGATGTTATTGGCTATTTTTTTCTATCTTTGCAACTTTTCTTCGTATCTTTTTCCCATTTTTGTATTGGTTTCTTCACTCATTTCTAGAAGCTCTTACATTTTTGAGATATTAAATGTGTATTTATTAATACATTGTCAATATTTCTCCCCATCAGTTGCTGATTTAAAAATTTTTTTCAGTTTTATTGAAGTATAAATGACAACTAATATTGTAAGATATTTAAAGTTTATTTTAATTTTGTATATAAATAAATACAGTTTTCTTATTTTTTGTGCAGAAGTATTTATAGGGTCAAATCCATCCACATTTTCCTTCAAAATGTTGGGGTTGTTTGTTGCTTAGGAGAACCTTCACTACCCCAAATTATTTTAAAAATTTGAATATTTTCTTCCTATGTTTTTATACGTCAGTTTCTTTTCCCACTTACAGATCTATTTTTTTTTTAGCCATGTCAGGAGCAGCCTCATGCAGCCTTACAGTCTGTTAGAAACCAGCGCGAGTGTTCCCTTTCTGACTCAGCACCTGAGTTGGTGGTGGCGTTGTGGATCTCAGTGTCTGTGCACGTGGAGAGTCCCCTCCTGCCGCAGATCAAGATTTTAGCTCTTCTAAAACCAGCAAGTAAAACATAGCGGCGTGTGGATTGGTTTTCTCACATTAGTTGAGCATTACAGTGTGCCAGTGACTGCTTTCTGGAAGAGGTCAGAAAAACTTTCCAGTCGAAATTGTTCTCTTTTGATTTGGGAGCCGTGGGAAGGATCATGTCTCAGGGCAGCAGTCATAGTTAAACTGTCTGAGGATGGGTTTGTGGAAATGACTCGATTAACGATTTCAAGGGGAAAATGGGCCCTGGTCCCTAGGCTGGTAGAGGTATTCCGCAGTGTTAGCGCTGGAAGGAATCTTCTCCATCTGGTTCAGTGTCTATAATTCTATATATCTGGAATTATGAATGAGGACACCAAGGTAAGAAGGCATCATTTGTCTAAGGAATAGCCAGAAGGACAATGAGTAAACTATTGTACAGACGACGTGATAGACAGCTTCGTTAGGGTTAGTAACAATCTCTGCATCTCGCTGTGCTGACCCTTCAGCACTCCTGACATTTGGGAAATATTTCAGTCTTTGAGGTTGTTTAGAATCCGATCCCAAAATATGAAAGAATAAATATAACCCTGCAAATGCACCCTGTAATTCATTCCTGTGACAGAAAAGTCCTCACTTTCCCCACGCCCTGAAGGACCACAGATCTCTGAGGTTTTACCTTACATTAAAATTGTATTGCTTTTTCTCATTTTCAAAACACTTGACATGATCTCACTTGACATGATCCCTGACATGATCTCATTTGATTCTCACTTGAATTTGTCTCAACGAAATTTAAATCAATCGATCAACAAACATCCCTATGGATTTTGGGTATCAGGAGAACATATTCTGATCGCCACACAGTACTGCTTTTCCATCACCCACTACCCTTAGACCTCTAATGACGCAGCATTTTCTTTCTTAGGGTAGTATGTTGGTTCTCTCAGGAAAACCCTAAGGCAGTGCCTGGCACACTGCAGGAAATCAGTAAACTTAAACATTTGTTTGCCCTTTTATAGATATGTTTGTTTATTTATGAATAAGTGATATTTTTATACAAGGATATACTATAAACAGTTACCCTCAACCTTGTCCCCTGACCACCCCGTACCCCACCCACAGGGCTACTCCCGGGCCAGCATCTGGTAGCTGATTTAGAACCTGTGTGTGACTGGCTGTGTTCCAGCTCCATGACCCAGGAAACTGTCAGTCTCTGCACCTGGAAGCCCCATTGCGGCCTTCGGGAGCTAATCAACATTTAATTGAGTGTTTCAAACTTAAAAAAAAAATCACAACCTACAATAAGAACCATATTTAAATAACACACACGTGTTTTACACACCACACACATTTCAGGAAATGATACTCTTGCTGTATAAGACATACCCTAATATTTTCAGTTCTATTTCATTTTTTAACAACCCACTAAACATGCACACGTATATTTTATCTCTCCAACTTAATTCACTTTAAGAATAGTTCTTATTTTTCTTGTGGTAACAGTTATAGCGACCTTAGTTAAAACATGGGACTGAATACTCAAGTTTGCCAGAGCTCCCCTGCAGCCTTGCCCCCCCACCTCTGCCCTCCGTGATAAAGGAATTTAAATAAAAGGGCCAAGAGGAGAAAATAGCAACAGCATTTTGAAAGCTGGACAGGAGATGGGCGAGTGATGACAGACTTGGCTGAAGCCTTTCCCTGGGAAACGCACAGTAGCCGATGATTCCTGCTCGGAATCTCAAAAAGACGCCGGAAACGGAGGTCGCAGGGGCCCCTGAGAGAAGGGCTGAAAGCCAGCCCGGCTCCTTCGCGCAGACGGAGCTCAGAAGCTGCATTTGCCAGGAGAGTGTGACTTCTCCACCCAGGAATGTTCTACCCGGGGTGGGGGAGGGGCATGAAGTGGATTACACTCTTCTATCTGGAGATGTCCAAACAATCTCCCTGTTTTCCGCTCCACTTCTCATTCCGGGCTGGACCACAGGACATCTCCCCGGGCTGAGTCTCTCTAGGGTTCTCTGGGGCTCTCTCCTTAGCTTTGTGCCCTTTCTCGGCTCATTCTGGCTGCAGCTTCCTCTGCCAGCCCTGGTCAGCAACCCCCTCCACCCACTTTCTGTCTCTCAGAGACCAGTAGATAGCTTTTGTTAGCTAATGGCTCTTCTTGTTTGCTTTGTGCTCTTTTTTTTAGCCTTGTTATTATTATCAGCATTTTTCATTTAATAAGGATTTTGAAAGGAGATCAGGTAAGAGCGTGTGCTCATACTGAACAGAAATTCCCAGATAGATTTTTCGTTTGTTAACATCTGTAGATATATATGCAAGTTACAAAGCATAATGGTAACCCATGCCCTGACCTGAGAATTGTGGACAATTCCCATGAAGCTCTTTGATGCTCCTCCTCAAATGCTACTCGCTCCTTCATCCCAGAGGCAGCGGCTCTCCTAGACTGTGTTCATTGTACTTGCGCTTTTTTTTAATGGCTTTATCACAACTGTATATATATGTTTTGCTAGTTTGGAGGTTTTATAAACATTGAATCATATATAATCTCTTGCGACTTACTTTTTTTCATTGAACATTTTTGTTTCTAAAATCATCTCTGTTGATGTGAGTGGTTGTATTCTTTTATTTTCGCTGCTGTGTAGTGTGGATATGCTGCCATTTATTTATCCATTTCCCTGATATTGGGTCATCCCAAATATTTCTTTTTTGTCTTTTTTTCTCTTTTCATTTTTTTAAAATAAATAATGTTTCTATGAACATTCTTCTACGTACTTTCTGATACAGATATGCAAGAATTTCTCTGGCTTGGGAATGAAATTACTGAGTTGTAGGATATGCACAGGCTCAGCCTTAATAAGATAATGCCAAATTGTTTTCCAAAAGTTCTTTGCCATTTTACACTTGTTAAAAAAAAAGAGTACCCGTTTTTCCACATTCTTGATAAAACTTTGCATAGTCAGATTTTAAAACGTTTTTTTATTCTCCTGGGTATAAAATGGTTTCCCATTGTGGTATCAATTTTTTAACATTACATTCTGCATCGTGTATTACATAACACAGAAAAATGCACATAAGTGTACAGCTAGACACATTTTCACAAAATGAACATACAGATCAAAAAACAGAGCGTGACAAGCTCCCCATAACTCCCCCATGCTCCTTTCAATTCACTCCACCCTAAAGAACCACTATCCTGACTTCTAACAGCATAAATTAGTTTATGTGTGTACATTTTTTTGTGTGTCTGGCTGCTTTCTCAGTATAATGGTTTTGAGATTCATGCATATTGTAGCATACGGTATTAATTTTGCATTCCCAGCAAGCTCACGGTAACTCTGCCCCTTCCTCTCTCGTTGTTCTATGACTCAACACATTTGGGACACAGAGGTTTAGAATTGCTGCCTTAAGCAGTTTGGAAATCTGAGTTCTGTTGTTCTATTCAAAGGGAAAACACAGACTGGGAGAAGAGAGATGGAGCCAAAGTTATTAGAAGTCAGAAAGACAGCAGACCACAGTAAGAAGGAACAAGACAAGAGGGTCCAGGACAACTTCTGTCAATGATCTGGGGTGTCCGAGTCTCCTGGCCATGTTGGCGGTCAGCTCACTCTAAGCAGACTTAAACAAGTAGGCTTATATTCATTCACTGTGTAGGGTGCCGAGGATTGAATACTACACAGGTCTTGCCCTCAAGAATGTGAGAAAGAGGACCAACACAGAGACAGACAAGTAACTGCGATATAAAGTGATAGGAACTATGCTGGGAGTGTAGCACCCCGAGGGAGTTTCATCTCTACTTGGGAGGGACGGGCTCAGGAAACACTTGCCCCAGAAAGAGCCCTTTGCCTTAGTTTTTACAGGATAAGGAGGAGTTTGCTATGTGAAGTATAAAAATAGAAGCGTGTCCAGACACAGAGAACAATGTGCAAAGGAATGAAGTCTGAGGAAGCATAGTTTAATTATGAGATCTGAAAGTCTTTCGCTAAATAGGCAGCAGAGTGTGTATGTAAATAGGCACTGAATGTTGAAGACTTAGGAAGAATTTTGATTGTGAAGCCCCTCATATGCCATGGTAAGGATTTAGGACTTATCCACCAAACCACTAAAGTATTGTGTGTAGGGAAATAACCACACTGGATCAGTGTTTTGGAGGGAGTGAGCAGGATTGATTGGTGAGCAGAAGATTGGGCAGAAGGTAACTCCAGCCCCATTTGCAGAAATTTTCTTGTTCACTCCATTTTTTGCTCTGTTCTAGTGCCCACCTGCTTCAGATTCTTTGGCTAAGTGTCCTTCTCACTGGATGCTTTTACTTAGGCCTTGACAACAGAAAGTGGATTCTATGGTTTAGGGAATGGAGACGAAGGAAAGATAATGAATTCCATTTCAGGGCTCCATGGGAAGGTCAGGCCTAGGATGTAGAATGGACCACTGAAGAGGGATGGAGTGACGTCCTTAGGAGGCAAGAAGATGAAGAAATTATTTAAGGATGAGTCAGCATGATAGGCGCTGAGGTCATCCACGGGAATGGTAGAACTGAGTTGAAGAGGAAACACAGTGAGTTGGATGTGAGAGCCCTCCATGAATGTGAGGAGTTGACCGGTAGGAAATTCACAGTGAAGTGAAGAGGTAACAGGTGTCATAACTCATTACTATGAGCTTGAAGGAAGATGGACAGGACAAAGGCTTCCTGCACAAAGGGGGAGAAAAATGGTCTGGAGGTGACACTGCATTGCTAAGAGAATGCCAATATTGTTCTGAGTCCCATGGCCATGGTGTATGGGAGGATGGGTTGGCTCCATGGAAGAGGGTACAAGGAAAGCAGTTTCACTGTGGAAAGTCATGTCCCATTAAGGGAACGAAAGGGAAAGAAATGAAAGGAAATATTTTTGTTAAAAAAACTATTTATTGTTATTTTTCATTGTAATGGCTAATTTTATGTGTCAACTCAGAGAGTGTTTTTAGATGAGATTTACATTTAAATCAGTGAACTTTGAGTGAGCAGAGTGCCCTCCATAATGTGGGTGGGCGTCATGCAATCAGTTTAAGGCCTGAATAAGACAAAAAGACTAACTTCCCCAAGCAAGAGTGAATTCTCCGGCAGACTGTCTTTGGACGTCATCTGCACCATTGGCTCTCCCAGGTCTCCAGCTTGCCAACTGCAGATTTTGGGCTTGCCAGTCTCCATAATTGCATGAGCCAATTAATAAATCTCTATCTATCTATCTGTCTATCTATCTATCTATCTATCTGTCTATCTATCACACATGCTGTTGGTTCTCTTTCTCTGGAGAACACTGAGTAATACATTCATTTTTCAGATTTTTCTTGTATAGTATTTCACATAATCCTCAAGAGATTGAGGATTCAGAAGGGATTGTTTACAAAGCAGCAGAGATTCTAGACAGCAGAAGACAAAAATTTTAGAGGGAAGACAACCATGGGTGGCCAATTAAGCCTTTGGAATAAGTGACAATGCATGAGAACTAGGAAGTTTGTAAGATGAGAAGTCCCATGATATTAAACTAAATTACTATTCTTCACACTGGAAATTGCAAACCTCAGGAGAGCGTGGAAAAATTCCAAAGAACATGTAATTTAGATGCTGCTTGCAGCCTCTCCTGTTGCATTTCAGGGAAGAGCTCCTGTCTGCCTCTTTAGGTCACCTCTAGAAGCCACAGAGCTGAGACCTCCCCTCTCAGCACAGGGCCTGTGGTGCAGCAGGACCTGGGTCTGCCAGACTCTTCAAAACCTTTGACTCCTCCTTCTCTTCTCTAAACAGCAAGTTCAGGTGTGTTAATCTCTGTGGCATTGAGCAAGACAACGTCCTTCTTCATACTTTCCTAGACATAACACTCCAGTGATTTGCATCCCTGCTTAAATCTCTCAGGGTAGAGGAAGCCACCTTCTGGTGTCCATACGTTACAGTTACAGGCAATAACTGTCTTTTTTCTTAGTTTGCCTGCAGCAAGGCTGCGACTACCATCTCCTCTTCCGTCAGAGCTCATCTGTCTGGGAAACATGGCTCACTACGATCACGTTCAGCCACACTAGTGATTAAATGGCTTGTCTTTTCAAGTGCCTAATGGACTCTGCTGATCCCAAATTTTTCCTGCATAGTCTATCACAGTACCTGAAATTTCCACCATTAGTGATCACTTTCTGGTGACACCAAGAAAAATTCCTTCCTGGTCTCTATACCCGAAGCTGATAGATCAGAAGGAGGGGGAGCAATGAGTGAGGGATGATGTTTGATTATACCTAATTATCTTATTTCCTCCTAACGCCAATTCTGAGAAGGAAGAAACTTATTATTTGACTCAATTGCTCTGTTTCCTTTTGTCAAAAAAGCTTACTAATGCTTGTTAATAAAGATGATGTTTTATCTAGGTGTTTTGGATATTAACAAGTCATCTATTGTTCACATTCTTATAACAATACATTTTACTAATAATACGTCTCATTCTAGGCAAGTGTATAGTACCACCAGCAATACTGTGTAAAACCTTCTCCACGCCAGAATCGTGTAGTTCTTATGTTCCAACGGGACTTACACATAAAGAAAGATTGCTTGAAGAAGTCTCACATGAGCGTCTACTCATGTGCACATGCAGGTGCTCTCTCATCATCAGCATCATCTCAGTGCCCTTCCTGCCGCTCTGCTGCTGGGCAATTATCTTCAGGGCTAAGATAAGGTTAAGTCAGTATTAAAATGCAAAAGATGAATAATCAAGTTATTATCAGTTACTAAAACCTTAGAAGTAAGTAGGTTTATCAGATTCAATCAGGAAGCAATCAGGAGTCTGAGTGATTGGAATCCAAGAAGGGTACACTTTGCTGGGAAACGGAATAAAAGGAGATGGAGAAGACTTAAAGCCTGGAGTTCTTCCAGGGAGGACAGATGTGGTGATGCTGCACAGGAAGGCCTCTGAGGAGCCAGGGCAGCATGGACACTTGGACCCTAAGTGGGGTTTCTGCTTGGCAAGAGATTCAAGAATGCTGGAGGAGATGGAGCTAGACCCTGAACTGGGAAAAACCAGAGTGACTTTCTTTCTTGTTCTGCCTGGGGTCAGAATCTTCATTAACGTAATGCATGAGTGCTCTGGAAGCAAAAACACTGATTGCCTTAGACCTGAGAATTTGGTTCAGAAAATCCTTTTGTTGTCTAGGGTAGGGAGTAGGACAGCAAGAAGGGCCGGTATAGTCACTGTAGGTGAAGACAGAAAATATGCACCCTTTTTGTTTCTTATTTATTTATTTTTGATGAGGAAGATCGGTCCTGAGATAACAGACATTGCCAATCTTCCTCCATTTTGTACATGGGATGCCACCACAGCATGGCTCGATGAGCAGTGTGTAGGTCCGTGCCTGGGATCCGAATGCGTGAACCCTGGGCTGCCGAAGTGGAGCACGTGAACTTAACCACTATGGCACCGGGCTGGCCCCTGCACTCTTTCTAAAGGTTTGAGTTGGAGGTTTCTGAGACAAAGTAGAATAGAAAATGAGAAATAAAAATAAAGTGATAGAAAGGAAGGAGACAGACATGATAATGCTAATGGCTAGGGGTTTTTTGAATGGCTGAGAGGGCCAAAGAGGGAGGAAAGGAGAGGTGGAGAGAGAGAGAGACTCATTACCATAGGCCTAAAGAACATCAGATAAAATCCCAGAAACTCAGAAACTTCTCAGGTACATAAACAGAATCAAAATCTTAGAAACAATGCATTTATCTGAATGGAAGACCAGAATTGACATGATGGTCATTTGACTGAATGAAAAGCACTGTGGGGCATTTTGTGGCATTATCAGCCCAGCAAGAAAATAAGCAGTGATCTATTTGATGTTCTCTATTTCTGACTCATCTAGTTCTATGACAAGAGAACTCTTCATGGAAAAATAATATTGTGGCTGAAAATACAATTTGAAAATATTTTACTAATTTCATATAATTTCTAAGTGAATTTCCCTAATCTATACACATAAAGAATAAGACGTATGGGAATAAACTACTTCAATTTTGTTGCATTTAATGGTGATTTCACTGATTCAACCACCTTTTAGTGCATGTATTTCTTTGTTTTATGCCCTTCCCACCTTTTAGCACCAATAAAAATTGCAGAATCATTCAGCAAGGTATTCTATTCCTCTTAATTTTGAGTCATGAACACTAATTACAGCTATCATATTGTATGTGTCCTATCCTTATACCTAATGATAAAATTACCTTTTATAGAACTTTCCGTCAAGGAAAGCTCACGACCTAGAGGTCCAAAACACAAAATTAGCTGAATTAAACATGCTCAGGAAGATCTAACCAAAAGGAGACTCTGAAAGGGTTTATCCCAGAAAAGGATTAACCCCCACTCCCACCCCACAAAAAACGTGGTATATGTGCCCATCAAAAGTTGGCATAACTGAGCCAGCCCTGATGGACTAGCAGTTAAAGTTCAGCTCACTCGGCTTTGGCAGCCTGGGTTGGGTTCCCGGGCGCGGAACCACACCACTCACCTGTCAGTAGCCACGCTGTGGTGGCCGCTCACATAGAAGAACTAGAAGGACTTACAACTATACACAGCTGTGTACTGGGGCTTTGGGAGGAGGGGAGGAGGAAGATTGGCAACAGATGTTAGTAAAGGGAAAATCTTCCCCCGCAAAAAAAACAAACCCCAAAACAATACACAAAAAACAAACCCAAGGATCTCTTGTCTTTAAGAAAAAAAAATTGGCATAACCAATTTAGTATAGTCAGGAAATAGCTTAGATTTAGGCTTAGAATCACAGAGAATCCAGAAACCAAAGGTAGAAATAACTTAGAGTCAAGTTAGAAAGAGCTTGGGAGGTGATTTGGGACAGCTGCTTGGCTTTCTGAAGATAAGGTATTAATATTTATACTTGGCAGATGAGGAGACTGAGGTCTGAGGCCACCCAGCTAGTTAATGGTGAAGGAGGATTAAATCCTATGTTCCCAGCTTTGGTATGTGTTGTCTAGAATTAACAAAAAATTTTTCTTACATTGTTTTATGATATTTTAGAAAAGCAGAGCCAAAATCCCAATATATTAAATGAGAGAGTTCAGAAGGGAGATTCAGGGAAAGAATACTTATTCTTATCAAAAGAATAACTTAGGAATTTATGGCTACATGACCTAACCCAGGAGACCTTGAAATAAGAAGAGTTTTCTTCAGTTAAGGTGTGGGAAGAGGAAGAAGAAAATACTTTTAAAAACAACTTTTTATGATTTGTGGTCATCTTTCAAATTTTTCTTCTATATAATTTCACCTAACCACAAATACCTTCATAGAAGCACAGTGGAGTTCTTCACTAATAGATCAAACTATTTGGCATTTCTTTTCTCTACTACAACCACATTACCACTGAAAGTTTCCCTCGGGCATAGATGGAAAGTGTGTTTCCCTTTTTCTATATAGCACAAATATATTTAACTCATATTCTAGTATCTATTATATATTTTAAAAATATCCCTGATGTTCAACAGGAGGAAAGAGTTATGACCAAAATGACAAATTCTCTTTCATGTTATATTGTGATGGAAAGATCAAATTTCATAAATTTTAATGTATTAATCAAAAGTAGATGGATAATTTTTCCTTCTGTTTTAGAATGAATTTCATATTTCCCTTTTCCTTTTGGAAGCTTTGGAGTGAACTTTCGTAAGAATTACTGTGGACAGGGCAAGATAAGATAATGTACAAAACTTTTATTTTCACAACTCAAAAGACTGAAATTGACCAAATATTGTTAGACTCAGAGGACCTGAAATTCTCTCTGAACAAATAGAATCAATAGTTATAGGACTTTAAGCAACTACAAAGATCATCTCTTTGCCCTTACATAGAATTATAACTAGATCTGAGGCTTTTTGATTTAAATGCAGAAAAAATACACGCTACTCTGAGAAAATTTTCTTGAATTTCCAGTTGGAAATGAAGCATCTAAGCAATTTTTAAGTGTTTGAAGGAAATAAAGAGTACTCATAAATGGAAATTTTAGTGGACTAATAGAATATCTTCATGAATAAGTTACATTTGCTGCCTATTCAAGACGTCTTTGAAATAATGATGAGCTAGGAAAAAATTTTCTTCTCTTCAAATGACTTTAATTATTTTTAGATTTATTATTTATTATATTTATATTATATATTATAAAAATATATTTTTATAAAAATATATGTTATATATTATTAAAATATATTAAAAATATAATATATATACAAAAATATATAAAAATATACATTATATATAACATATAATATACATTTATTATTTAATTATTTTTAGATTTTTAGATTTTAGATTTGGCAAAATCTCAGACATCAGTTAATATAGCTTGCATTATTACATTATTTACATTTATATTCACAAAACATTTCTTTGAATTTTTATGTCATTTCATTTCAGGGCATCTCTCTTCTTGATAATCTCAATGGTAAGTTAGGATGTGTACTATTTCATTCACTGTATAGACAGAAAAACTGAGGTACAGAGACGTCAGGTAATCTGCTAGAACTGATTCTAGATTATAATGTTCCTTTCTTGCTGACACACCATGTCTTTCTAATAAGGGGTGTTTTTCAAACTGGGGACGTGGAGGTCATAGGCTAACCTAATATACACACGTAAACATATATAAATACA
The DNA here is from genome assembly GCA_031878705.1 of Tapirus indicus. Taxonomy (NCBI): domain Eukaryota; kingdom Metazoa; phylum Chordata; class Mammalia; order Perissodactyla; family Tapiridae; genus Tapirus; species Tapirus indicus. The sequence continues at coordinate 148,603,071 of CM062918.1, read as the reverse complement.
CGTTCTGGATCTTTTGGATGACTACTTTATAAGTGAACATTCTCACAAGGTTTCCGTGCCCAAAGTTGGATTGGTGTTTTTGTTTTCATTTGTGCCAAGAGAAAGCCAAAGGATTTCAAGGCTCGTGGTCGGAACAAAGGCTTGTGATGGTTGAACCAGAGGCGAGCATCGGGAGAAGTGAGTCAGCACAAGGTCAGAACTGTTAGAGCTATCCCAAATCCAAAAGAGCCTGCGTTATAGGGATCTGTGCCGCACGCATTTTTGGAGTGGAGCACTGGGCAGCTCATCCTTAGCAGCAAGTATAGTGGTAACAGTAACCAGTAAACGAGTATTCTCACTATGACTTCAGTAACAGTTGGATTAAAAATCGATTTAACACAGATTTTAATAACACAACAAAGCCAATTTAAATTGAACTAAATGGATTTATGTAATTATTAAGAGACAATGAATTAAAATTGGCATTGGAGGAGTGAAGGTTGGCATATATATATGAAGTGAGATTATTCTGAACTAGACAATAAAACCTTGACATTTTTAAACACAATTTTGCATATTTGACTTTTGTGAACAGGAACAAGCATCTTCTGCACTGGTGTCATGAAGTTAAAAGACAAATACAGATTGAATCGAGAAATGGCCAAGAGGGACAATCTTTCTGTTAACTAACTTCAACATTGTTGATTTATTTTCAGCAAACCACATTTATTGCATTAAATTAATATTTGAAAATTGATACACTGAACAAGTGGAATTCTTGAGAAGTAAATCAACTATATTTTTGTCCTTCATTGTTCCTTAAAATATATTTTGTGGGGATGAACTTTCCCTTCTATGAGATGATGCCTGAGACCAGGCTAGCCCCGTAGCCTATCATAGTCCATCCATTCACTCAGAGGTGATAAACAGCACTGTGGCCTCTTTAAGTTGCAAACGCAGTCTCAAGTTTGTATTTAAAATGGTCTAGTTCATTATTCTAACCAACACTTGAATCTTAAGTCAAAAGTAAGACCTCTAGTGAACATACACAACACATACACACTCAGAGCTACAGGCAATAGACATGAAAGCCCTCATGGGAGAGGAGGAGAGGGCAGGTTCTTCACTCCTGCCATTCTCCTTTCCTCCTAGCTTTCTAGTGGCTTCAGGATTGGCATGAGAAAGGAGGAGGAAAAGGGGGTTCAGGAAAGTTCTTACTTGTCTGGTGGCTTTCTGTCATAAACTGGCTTTGGGATCTTGGAGACTGGCAGCAGTTTAACATGATCCCCTTGGCTCTCCCAGGACTCTTTCAGGCCTCCTGTTGGGCCCCTCTTTGGCCTGGATGATGTCTCTCTCCTTTGCGCTTGGTTCTACAAGGGTCCATTCTACATAGACTCTCATTTCTGGAGTACTCTTTCCCTCCCAGTTGTTCTCTTGAACTGTGACTTAAAATGGCTTCCGTTCTGCTCGTCCTCCCACATGACTCACATCTATTCCTTGGGGAAAATCTCATGTTTTCTTTATCCTGCAGTATAAGCGATGATGGTTATTTTCCAAACTCAGCCCTCCACTCTCTCTGCCCTGCCACAGGTGATTTTAGCTTTCTCCAGCTTACTTCAGGGGCTAGTTTGTGATCTCCTTTGGCTGCAGGGAATGCTTATCAAGTGGAGGAGAGGGCAGCACCTCTTTGGTGGTGGTTGGGGGAGGGGATTGGAACCCAGACCTGGAAGCAGCTTTTGCCAAAGCAATGCTTCTTGACCTTTTTATGTAATGGCACACATAGAAAAGGAAAATGTTTATGTGGATTGCTGGGGTAAACCGCAAGGGATTTAGGGGCACTATTTTAAGACAAATAGAATTCAGGAAGACGGCAATTGCTTAAATTGTATAAATTCTTCTAAATTATTTTTTAAAATCTTGTGAAAACTTGAGCTCACTCCATGAAGATAAACTTTGAATATCACCTTTTAATTTTGCAGTTCCTGATCAAGAATTTTAATGAAGATCTTTTAAAGTCCTTGAAGGACACCTCTGAGGGGAAAATGAACAAATAGGTAATAACAAATGGCAGAAGACCATGTATTGCTTTTTCTCTCATTAATGGAAACTCCTTTCTCACCTTGAACTGGATTTTGGGTGATTCAGTCTTTTTATTGTATCTCAAGGATACAATTATTCTTTATGCTTCCTTTTCTTTCTTTTACTGTTGAAATTTCAATTGGAATTCAAATCAAACTAAACACTTTTATATTAATTATTTAAAATTTATAATGATGTTGTTCTATTATACTTTATAATACTTCCTAAAGGATTCAGTTATCTTATTAACTAAATATTAGTAGAGAAACTTTCACAGTTTCAAAAACTTTCCTCATTTTCCAAAGGTTATTGAAAATTTCACAGACTCATTGCAATTTTTTGATTAAGTTCATTCAGGTTCTCAAATCAGTTAAATAAATTATTATTGTTTTAAACGTGTAACTATTCTTTCATATATCTACAAAGCGAGAGTCATTCTTAGATTAAATTTTTTTTTTTTTTAGCTCATAATCTCTTGAAAAATGCCTCTTCTAGGCGGCCAAAGCACCTCAACCTGAGACAGCAGAGGGGTGTCTGATTCCATTCTTCACTTAAAATTTAGATCAGATGAGACATTAAAAGTTCGAATTTAGGGGCCACCCGGTGGCACAGTGGTTTAGTTCGCGCTTGGCAGCCCGGGGTTCGCGGGTTCAGATCCCGGGCGCCCGCCGATGCACTGCTTGTCAGCCATGCCGTGGCGGGGTCCCATATAAAGTAGAGGAAGATGGGCACGATGTTAGCCCAGGGCCAGTCTTCCTCAGCAAAAAGAGGAGGATTGGCAATGGATGTTAGCTCACGGCTGGTCTTCCTCGCAAAAAAAAGTTCAAATTTATTTGATTCCCCATTTTTGATAATATTCAGTGTGGAATTTGATCTACAGGCAAACTTTTATATATGAGAAGTTCTCTGTGAGTCAAAAAATGCATTAGCTAAGACTCGGGGCTTTTAGCTCTTGATGTGAAATGTCCTTGTCATTGCAGCCACATCATCAGTGCACAGATTCATCCAGTGTTTGCTCCTTATGTGTGCAAACCTTATGTGCTTAAAAGTGTTCAATCACCACTTTGATACTTTTTCCCCAGTAGTTTGTTTTGATCTATCTTTTCAGAACAAATAGTATTCTTTCAAACACATCTCTGAACTCATGTTTTTAACTATTTTCAATTACTAACGTCTGTAAACTCATGGATTCTCAATAACATTTTTGATTTAATGATCTTCTGGATCCATGTGCGTTCTGTGTCACTTGATATGATGCCATTTTGTTTATTAATGGTATTATTTGAAAGTGGCTTCTTTTTATTTCCCTTGTTTAACTGGCTCCAAATGTAGAATTTACACATTCCAAAAACCTATTAAAATGAGAAATTCTGCAAGTTGGGTGAGAAAATTAATTGATTTTAGCAATTACTAGCATGCTCTTTGATTAGCCTACTAAATTTGAACTGACAATGTTGTAATGTAAACGATCACATGAAAGAGTTTGTTTCTTATTTGACACTTACAATGGCTTAAAAAATGTAACCTCATTTTCTTCTTCGGATGGATATTTTCTGTTAAGATATCAAAGCAGTTTGTCTCAGTTGCTTCATTTGAGAATTCTTCCATTTCAATAAATATTTAGGCTGAGAAAGAGGAGAACTATCAGATCACTTACATACACACCTTTAACCTTGACCTTGCTAAAATGCTGGCAAAATGCCAGAACATTCATCCTCTGACTCACATAGTTGAGATATGCTGCAACTGATGGCATGATTCCGTGCTGAGGAAGCACTGGTGAATTATCCTTCTTAATCACAACATTCTCCTGTCAAACGATGGCTAAATGAATGAGATCAATAATCACTCCTTCATTCATCAGCTCAACAGTCGTAGAATACTTTTGGAGTTTTGTTCTCTTTACAACTCTCAGCTTTATTAATATAGTTATCACCTATTTTTTCTTGTGAAGTTTTTGTCTTATAGACAAATCCTTCTTTCTCTTTTTATCACTAGATCAACTACATTTGGTATTATTTTGATTCCATGAAGATTTCCTTATTGTTGTGTCAATGAGATCATATTTCCATGACAAGCCAAGAGAAGTGAAATTAATAGAGTCAAGAAATGATCCATGTAGTACAGTAACAATGGTCATTCTTCTGTATCCCGAGTTTACCCTGAGTCCAGATCTTAGGAACATTAACTGGAATCACCTTGTTCTTAAATACCATAACTGAAGATATCCAAATTGTGAGCAATTTTCCCCTAAAGTGTACATCAGCGTTCTGATCACTGATAAACTGCTAGATTACTTCAAAAGAAATCCTATAGTTCAGAAGACGGTGTTCTGCAGTATTTTCTCATCATTGTCTTTGGGACTTGTGTTGCGTTTGGCATTGATTGCAAGTGCTGCAATTTAGTTGCTTCTAATTCCAGAGTTGGGAGCAAATGCAATGTTGATGGCCTCTAATACAACTTGAATAATTCCTGCTCAATCTCTGATTATTTTTACCAGCATAAGGGTGTTCTAGAACCTCCTGAGCTTACAGGTAGCACACTGTAGCCTAAAGGTGGTACATAATATTTTTAGAGCAATAAACTTCAGATTCACTGGGATCTCACAGTTTTCTGTAACAATTTTTAGCTAGCATCACAGAATTCTATTCTTTGTCAGTTCTAGAAAAAAGGAACAATCTGACTCTCACCTTCTGCCTTTAGCACTGTAAATAGCAGTTTACATGCTGTTTATCCATGTGATGCAATTTTGGGAGTTTAAAGGTCATTATTAGCCATTTTGCAAGCCATACCCTTTATTCCAGCATTTTGGATTTCTGTTTATATTCCTGGATCACTCTAACCAGAACAGCCCATGGTATTGAATCAAAAAGTTATAACTTCCATAAATAAGAGGATTTGTCTTCATTAATATTTGCCAAAAACTTGAGGTTCACTGATTCTAGTAACTTTGCACTATATGAATAAAACTTTCCAGAAATGGCTGGATGCCTTGAGAATGAGGAGCCATAAGAAGCTGCTTCAATGACTCACAGAAATTAAAACACACCTAGAATGATGTCTGACAACATCCCTGTTCGGTCTTTCTGGAAAGTTGAAATCGTTTCCGTCTAGTTTCTCTGAAGCAGATATTGCATAAATTACCTCAATGTCAGCTTTAACAGGCCCAGTTTTTGGATCCTCAGGGAATGTGTTGCCCACCAAGCACGTGTAATGAGGACACAAAGCACAACAGATGAGCGTCTTCAGGCCTGGGAGCCAGAGCCACACTAGCTGCAGGCCAGAGGCTCAAGGGAATTGTGTCGCCTCGATGGGCAAGTGCCAGATAAAGGTAGACCCAGACCAGGTGAAGGACTAAGGTAAAGGACTACACTTAGGTGCAGTCTTCTCAGTGCACGCCGGGAAATTGAGCGCAGGAGCAGCCGTAGACCAGCAATCTGCTGCAGACTGAGCTGGATGGTCCTGCACTCATGGACCTCAGCAGGCTGCCAGGCTCCACATACCTGCACACCCTGTTTGTTTAGTATCTTGAATTTTTGAATTTCTGATTGATGTTCTTTTGTATCTACTAGGCCATGATTAGTTATTTTTAATTTGTGTTGGAGTAGTGTATTACACTATTTTTTATGTTTCCTAGACTTCTTTTGGCCCAGTATACGATCATTTTTATAAACATTCTCTATGCCTTGCAAAACATGTATGTTCTGTAGTCATTGGGTATAGAATTCTATATATGTCCATTAGATCAAGTTTGCCGAATCATATATTGTTCAAAATCCTTACTGATTTTTTTTTTTGACTGCTTGTCCAATTATGATTGTGGAATTTCCTGGCCTTTTTAAAAAAGGATTTTCTTTTTATGAGTAGTTTTAATTCTCATTTTCTGTTTTTTCATTTGTTTGTTCTTAATGCAGGATTCTTTTCCTTGCTCTTGATTGTACGTGTTGGATTTCCCTGTGCCAACAAGAGCAGGCAATCTTATGCGGGTGAGTGAGTGGGGTACGGGGGCTTCCTTGGTTTCTTAGTCCAAGAGGACTCTCTTCTGTTGTATCAAGAAAGGGCAGTTTCTTTAATGGTGATTACTTGGGGGGTTTGGAGGGGGGAGGTTCTGTCTTTTCTCCCAGTTCTTTAATACCATCTTGTTCCATTAGGGCCCTTACCTACAGCTGCTTTCTTCCTGTCTTCGCAAAGCCTCCAAGGACCACCTCTTGAAGATTCCTCCCTTTCCCCTGGAAGCAGCACCTTCCAAGAGTGCCCTCTCTGGTCCTATACATGTCCTGACCCCTTTCCCTTAAGCCCGCTGTAGCCAGTGCTCTGATCCACCAGGTCTCACGCCAGCTCTGGGTAATCCTCCTTGAGGGAAGGACTCACCCTCTGGGTGTGCCCTCATGGGTGTTAGCTGTGCCCCAGCACCACTGCTGCTCCAACCTGCTGCATTGCTTCTGCATTCTGCAAGCCTTGCAATCTGAGCTCAGCTATGGGCTCCAGAACATAAGGCATAAGGGCTATAGGTAATTTTATTTGCTTTCCTTGTTAATCTGTATGGCTTTTTGTAAGTTGTGTAAGGGAGATTCAAATTTATGTGACTGTTATTATCCTATGGAAACTCAAAAGCCTCAATTATCTTTGAGAAGAAAAATAACCACAATCTAGAAAAATCAATTGTTAAGAATGTGTGTTATCTCAAATCATTTTCACACCCTTTTATATCAATATTTTTCTCTGAAAATTTCATTTCCACACGAGTGAATCAAAACAGGCTGTTTTGTAGTTGTTTTAAAATGTCTTTTTCTTCACCCTCTGTCTTACGGATACCTTTTTACTTGGATCTAACCTACAAAATGCTGAAAATAACCTGGTGTTAATTGGTTGTGATACAGTGTTTAGCGAATCTGGGGTCATTCATTTGGAGAGAATCAGAATTAGAATTCATGGAGCTTTGTTAATTACTGATTGCCCTGGCAGGAAGAAAAGAGATAGAGACCATCTTAAATGCCGCTTTTCTCTTGGTAGTGTAAGAGATGAAAACACTATTTACAATAGATCCATAGAGCTTTATGAGTTCACATGTTTGAATTATTTCAGTGTGCATTTTTAGTTCCAATATAATCCCAGGCTCAATACTTTGTCCTTGGAAAGTGCAATTTTAAAGCCATTACTATAGCTAGGCATTATATTTTTCAAATCTAATTCCATACTCAGTGTGTGCTAAAGATCTACTGACACTGAAGGAATTTAATTTTGAATTTATGTAGGGTCTTTTTCAAAACCTATTGTTCATTGAAAGAAAATATTACTTGAGTCTAACTGAAAGAAAAAGATGCTTCAAATCTAACTTAATGTATCTTTAACTTTAAAAATAATTTTAATATTTAAATTGGTTTTGTTCAGAGATTATTTTCGTAGAGCACAACTATGCCAATTATTCTCTAGTGCTTTTTGTAATCACTTAAAACATTAAAAAATATTCAGAACAAAATCACTATAATCAAATGTTCATTTATGTTGATCTCCTCCAAGAAAATTAGCATTTCTGTGGCACAGAAGAGGCTGTCTGATATACTCTAATAACCACCCAATAGTTCCAATCAATAGAAAACTACTGACTCATATTATTTGTCAGGTGCTGCAAAGGATAGAAGGATGAATGCAATGTACACCCTACCTTTGAGAAGTTTGTAGTTTAAAAGGAGATAATCTAGGACTTAAATAATTAAAAACATATGAATATGAATCTTACCATAATAAAGGGAGCAGTAAGATATTAAGGAAGTACAAGAGGATACAGATCATCTCTGAAAAGGGAGATTAGGAAAGGATTTAAAGAGGGTGAGCAGTATAGAATAACGAGTAAGGAGTCAGACATGATTTAATACTTAATACTTAAATTAGCTGAATAATAGTAATAATCAAATGTTTATTGAATGTTTACTACTTGGTAGCCACTGTGCTAAATGCTGTACATGTGTTGTCTTCCCTAGTCCCATTATTGTTTGTAAAGATTGTTATTACAATGTCAAATTTACAGATGAGAAAACTGAGGATTGGAGAAGTTAAGCAACTTGCTCAAGGTCACACAGAAGGTAAGATTTGAAGCCAGGAGCTGGGCTTTTAACTGCTATAATCTACTGCCTTCCTTTTATAAGTGTAGACAAGTTGACCTCTTTGAACTCCAATTTCCTCATTTTTAAAGTGAGGATAAGAACACTCATCTCATCTTGAGTGAAATACTGTTTATAAAACCTCTAGTAACTGGAGTAATTGCTCAAAAATGGTGGTAAAAGTATTATTGACAGTTTAGGAAAGAATGAAATTTGGGATGGAGATTGGAGAATGTGTGAAGTGCAGGTAGGAAGGGAGGTCAGTGAAAAAGATGAAAGAACACAAAACAAAGAATGAAGGAGAACCAATACGTACCTGGAGCACAGGCATGATTAGGGGTTGATAAGTTGATACCTTCCCAAGTAAAGTCTTGTATCGGTTAGGAATATTTATCTTTCAGGTGCTCAAAACATCAACTTAACTGACTTAAACCAAAGTGGAAATTAATGAGTTGAATGGTCCTGAGGGAGATCCTCTGGACAAAGGTTCAGCTTGATCTAGGCCTCAGACACCATCGCTGATCTAATCTTTCAGCTCTGCTTTCTCCGTGTGTAGGCTCTCTTGACTGGAGTAACAATGACAGGGCTGCGGCAGTCCTAAGCCACGTATTGTCAGAGGACCAAGCCCAGCAGTAAAGAGAGTCCAACATATGCAGCAGAAGTCCTGAGGTCCCTCTTGATTTGACTGGATTTAGTTTTCTGGTTTACTTTCTTTAGTTTTCCCCAAAGCTAACGGGAATGTCAGAGGAATGGGGTATTCAGAGTCCACGTCTATAATTGGGAGTGAAGTAAATCTCAGCAAACCGGACGATCAAATATAGGGGATGGATGGTCTCTCAAAAGAGAATCTGGTGCTCTTACTAGGGATGAGGAGGAATGGTTGCAAGATGCCCTGATAGTTCTTTAATCAAAGGCTGAAAATGCACTTGATGATAGAGAGTCATTGAAGATGTTTTTAATTTTATTATCTTTATGTTTTAAAATAGAGGTGTGATATGGTTGGCGGCTTTATGAAGTCATCTGGTAACAGTGTGAGGATGTGTTTAATGGAAGAAGCCTGGAGGACTGGAACTAGGAAGCTATTGAAATATGGGTAAGAGGTAATGAGAATGTGATCTAGCATGGTAACAGTGGGAAAAGAAAAGAGAAAATGTGAAATAACTACAGAAGCAGAGACCTTAAAGCTTGACAGGCAATTGGATGCAGTGCTCCTGGTAATGTGCATGAAATGATTATTGATAATCTGTTGGGGTTAGATATAAAGAGGAGACAGCTAAAGACAAACTTTGGGGAACTAACTAAACTTAGGTTGCAAGATAAAAAAGAAGAGCTTGAGGAGGAGGAGCCAGAGAAAAAAAGGGAATCAAAAGCCAATCATGTTAAAAGCAGGAGAATGGGATCTGGAATTAAACAGTCTTGGACCCAGATACTGGCTCTACCACTTATGACCTCGGGAAAATGACTGCATCTCTCTTTGCTTCAATTTTTTTCACCACAACTCAGGGACAATGATAGCGTTTATTTCATATAGAGCTGAGATTAAATCAGATCATATATGGAGAGTGCCAATGGAGATGCACTGCTTAAACATGTTAGCTGCAACATAAATGCACAGTAGAGATTTTCAGAAAGGGAATTATCCACACTATCAACCATTAGAAAAAGATGAAAAAAATGCCCTTTGGTGATTTATAGACCTTGTGAATTTTAACAGGACAATTTCTAATAGGGTTAAAATCATACTGAAGATAATTTAGGGAATTTTGAAGAATAGAAACTGTAAGTTATGAATTAATGATGTTTGTAGCAAGAAGATAAAAATTAAGTATGATGAGCTGACATGAATTCCTAGTGATAGCTTAAGTACTACAAATTAATTGTAATTTCAGTAGCAATTAATATAATAATTGTAATATAATGACTACTGATGTGCATTATAAAACTACTTTGGGTCAATATAACTTAATAATAAAATAGAATGAAATAACAATTGATACAGAATCTCTAAGTCAGTGTTTGCAGTATGAAACCTGGACAAAAATGCAGATTTGAAGGCACTAACCCAGAAATGCTGAATCAGAATATCTGGGGGTAGGGCCTGGAAATCTGTATTTTAAATAAGGCGCTTTCCAGATTCTTCTTATGTACAGTAGGTTTTGAGACCCACTACTCTAATGCAGTAGGATAGTTGTTCATATAAAGTAACTGAAAAATAAATCTAGTGAGTGAGTGGTTTCAAAGAACTGCTACTCGGCTGCATTCCTTCATTAAGAAGTCGTCATTAAATGCAGAGGACTGCCAGCCTCAGAAGCTCCTAGAAGAGCAAAATGTTGACTTCAGGTCTGTATCTTGCAACAGTGAAGGACTGTTATTATCCAACTTATATGAAATATTCTACTCCTACCATGCTATTGCCAGCTACCATATTTTGAGCCTTCACAAGGCTCATATGCATTGTATCATTGAACCATCTACACAAGCCCATAAAAAATGATCAGTTTTTGGAAGTGGAAACAGAGGATTAGGAAGTTAAAGTTTAAGAATTTTATTTCCTTGCCCAAGGTCTCCTGGCTAGTAAGTGGTAGAACCCAGAGCAATCTCACTCTAGAGCCCAGACTCTGAACCACATGGCTGTACTGTCTTCACTCCGTCAAAAAACACAAAGCTGAGGTCCGGAAGAGCGGCAATGCTGCCAAGCTAATGAGTCACCCGAGCAGAGAGAGTTTCCACCTGGGAGGGGATTTTGCAAGACTCCTTACAAATGGACCTTTGGGGATTTTTCCATCAAAAGTATAAATAAAGCCGTCTTCAGTCCTCTGTGAGGCTACCAGAGCTGGCCATTTTGATTAAGTTCCCAAATCACTACTGTGTGACAGTAGGGGAATGTTGATTTGTATAAAGATGACCAATAAAAAACTTAAAATAGAAGATGTATTGCCATCAATCATTTCTACTTCCTTTTTATGCCTACACTTTTATTAAGGGACAATTTACATAAAATAAAATGCACAAATCTAAACTGTGCTACTCAATTAATTCTGGCAGATTTCATGTCTATGTAACTATTACCTAGATCAGGATTTAGAACACAATTATTATTCTGGAAAATAGCCCTGGGCTCCCTTTAAGTCAATCGACACTCCTTTAGAGGCAACCACTACTCTGATTTCTGTCATCTTAGCTTAGTTTTGTATATTGTTGAAATTCATATAAGTGGAATAATCAGTAGTGTTCTTTTATGTCTGTCTTCTTTTGCTCAACATAATGTTCTTAAAATTGGCCCATGTTGTTGTGTGTATCAGAAGTTAATTCTCCTTTAAAGCTGTGTATTATTTTACTGTATGTGTATACCAAAGTTTTTTTTCTTCATTCTCCAGTTTTTGACCGCTATGAATATAGTTGCTGTGAATATTTGTGTATGAGTCTTTTTGTGGAAATACATTCTCATTTTACTTAGGTAAATGCCTAGGAGTGGAATTGCTGGATCATATGGTAGATATATGTTTAATTTCATAAGACACAACTAAACACATTTCCAAAGTGCTTGCTTCATTTTACGCCCCCACCAGCAATTATGAGAGTTCCAGTTGCTCCACACCCTCACCAATACGTGTTACTGAAAGTCATTTTAATTTTAGCCATTTTAGAAGGTGTAAAGTAATATCTCATGTGCTTTTAATTTGTATCTCCCTGATGGGCAATGATGTTGTGCATCTTTTTATGTGATTATTCGCCTTCATTAATCCTCTCATTTTTTTGAGAAGGGTCTGATCAAGGCATCTGCCTACTTTTTAAATTTAGGTTTTTTCTTCTTATGATTAACTTGGAAGTGTTCTTTGTATATTCTGGATGAAAAAATATATATGTATGATATTCTTCAGTATGTATCTTGTATTTTAATTTTCTTATCAGTGTTTTTTGAAGAGTCAAAACTTTTAATTTGATGAAGTTGAATTTATCATTTTGTTCCATGGGTAATACTTTTGATTTCTTGCCTAAAGATTCTTTGCTACACAAGTTAATAAGGAATTTCTCTTATATATTCTTCCATAAGTTTAACAGTTTTCGTTTTTATATTTAGGCCTATAATCCATTTCTAATTAATTTTTGGATTTGGTGTGAGGAAAATGACATAGTTTATTTTTTCCCATACTGATATCCAGTTGTTTCAGCACTATTTGTTCAAAAGACTATCCTTTCCGCCCCTGAACTATGCTGTTGACTTTATCCAAAATCATTTCACCGTTATGTGTGTGGGTCTACGTCTGGAGTCTCCATTCTATTGATCTGCATGTATGTTTTTATGCTAATATAAAACTTTCTTGATTACTGTGAGTTTAGAGTAAGTTTTGAAGTCAGGTAGTATGAGTTCTCTAAATTTGTCCTTCTTTACCAAAATTATTTAGCTATTTTAGGTCTTTTTTCATTTTCATAAAAATTTTAAAAATCACCTTATCAATTTCAACAAAAAAGTATGTTGGGAATTTGACTGGTATTGCATTCAATCTATAGATTCTTTTGGGGACAATGGATATTTTACCAATATCCAGTCTTCCAATCAATGAGCATGGCATAACTCTCCATTTATTTAGAAATCCTTTAATTTCTCTTGGTGTATGCAGTTTTCAGTTTAGGGGTCTTGCATATTCTTCATAAAATATATTTCTGATTTTCTTATGTTATGGGTTGCCATTATAATTAGTGTTTTAAAACATTTTACTTAACAATTGCTTATTTTATGAATGTAAAATCAAGTTTTTGTATATTGACCTTGTATCCTGTGATCTTGCTAAATTCTCTTATTAATTCTAGCAATATTTGGTAGGTTCTTTGGGATTTTCTACATAGAACTCACGCTGTCTACTATCCTTTCTTTTATTTCTGATATTGGTAATTTGTATTTTCTCTCTTTATATCTTGAATAAATTGCTAGGAGTTTGTCAATTTTACTAATCTTTTCAAAGAATCAACACTAATTCAGATGCATTCCATAAATTTGATATGTTGTATTTTCATTATCATTAAGTTTGAAATCTTTTGTAATTTCCCTTGTGACTTATTTTTTGACCCATGGGTTATTTAGAAATGTGTTTTAAAATGTCTAAATATTTGGAGGATTTTATAGATAGCTCATTGTTATGGATTTATATTTTAATTCCATTTTTGTAAGAGATGGTACTCTTAAGATTTTCATCTTTAGCAATTTATTGAGACTTATGCTATGGCCCAGTATAGTCTTACCTTGGTGAACATTCCATATGCACTTTAAAAAATGGTTATTTTCCAGTTGTTTAACGTGGTGTTTTGTATATGTCAATAAAGTCAAATTGGTTGATACTCTTGTTCAGATTGTCTATATCCTGCCTGATTTTGGTCTATTTTTCTATCAGTTACTTGGGGTATGGGGGAGCTGGTAAAAAATCCAAATATACTTGTGAATATATATTCCTTTCTTTCTTAAGTTGTGCCACTTTTTGCTTTATGAATTTTGAAGTTCTGTTATCAGGTGAAAATATATTTAAGAGTTGTTATGTCATTCTGAAGAAATGCTCTTTTTGTCATGATGAACTCTCTCTGTCTCTGAAAATACTCTTTGTTTAGAGTGTACCTTGTATCCTATTGATATTGTCATACTAGATTTCTCAGTTTGTTTTGTATATCATTTTCCATTCTTTTACTTTTAATCTATTTACTTCTTTAAATTTAAAGTGCATCTTTTGTAGACAGCCTGTGGTGATAATCTCTGCTTTAAACTGGAGAGTTTTGTTCATTTACATTTAATGCACTTATGGATATGGTTGGGTTTAAGCCCAACACTTGCTATTCATTTTTTCCCAATGTCCCTTGTGTTTTTTAGGTTTTTTGATCCTCTCTTGCTCTTTTCTGGAGATATTTTGGGTTAACTGAATAACTAATTAATTTTAGCATTCTGTTTTATTTCTTGTTTTTAATATAAAAATGTGCAATTGTTTTTATTGCTGGGAAGTCAAAGTTAATAATTATATGTGTATATAAATTAATTATTATTCTCTTAAACACAAGTTAGCCAGTATAATTCATTAAAAAAAATTCATAAGGAGTATATGGTAAGTTAGAGAGACTTGACTATTTAAAGAAAATGAATTCTTCTGCATTGCTTCAAGTTAGTACTAAAATAATTGAAAAGCAGTTATCTTGGCAGACAGAAAGAAAAAGCAAGGACCTAAATGATTCTTGACATGGATAATCAAAATTTTAAATAAGAGAAAATCTGAAACTCAGTAATCCTGACCACAGAAATGAACACATAGAGGAAAATTTGACTAAAATCATATCTAAAAATCAAATTGTACAATGTTTTACATAGTGAGACTATGTAAGATGTTTTTTTTTTTCCTTTACAGTAACTACCATTTATTTTTCTACTATGTGCCAAGGGCTTTGCATTTATTTTCTCATTTAATCCTTGTAGTGATTTTGCAAGTTTTATCCACATTTTTATAGAGGAGAAATAGACTCAGAGAGATTAAATGGTCTCCCCAATGTAAAACAGCTAGTGAGACGTCAAGCAAGAATTTTACTTAAGAAAAATCTCACTCCAGAATGTGCCCTCTTTTCACCATACTGCAGATATTACAGGCCAAAGACAAAATGTCTCCTTTAGATAATGTCTTGAAATTTTGAAAATGAAAGTAGTCAAAGAACTACCTCCATACAATCTTAGCAAAGTAGGACTTGTTCCCAGAGCCCAGGATTAGTTGAGCAAGGACATGAAATATTCCCTTGTACTTTGAAACAATGTCATTACATATTGTACCATAATTTCAATCAGGAAATTTCATCAATGTTGTAATCAAAATTTTTAAGGATTAATACTTACATTGAAAGAAATGTTTTCCCAAGTTGCATATTAAATTTCAAGATGACCTATATTCTCTACAAGCATTTTACACTTAAAAAATTATTTTATTTTTTAAACCACTCTATTGAGGTATGATTGACATACAAAAAAACTGCACATATTTAATGTATACAACTTGATGAATTTGGAGATAAGTATACACTCACGAAACTGTCACCACAATCTATGCCATAAAGTGATCCATCACTTCCAAAAGCTTCCTATCACTTTCTTATTTATTATTATTTTTTTCTCTTGTGATAAGAACACTTAAGATGCTACCATCTTAGTAAATTTTTCAGTATTCAATACAATATTGTTAACTATAGGAACTATGCCACACAGTAGATCTCTAGGTCTTATATTCATCTTGTATAACTGAAACTTTGTATGCTTTGACTAATACCTCCCTGTTTTCCCTACCCTCCAGCCCCTAGCGATCACCATTCTACTCTGCTTCTGAGTTTGACTATTTTAGATTCCACATATAGTGGCATCAAGTAGTATTTGTCCTTTCGTGTCTGGCTTGTTTCACTTAGCATAACGTCCTTCATGTTTGTCCATGCTGTCACAAATGGCAGAGTTCCTTCCATTTTAAGGCTGAATAATATTCCATTGTATATACCACATTTTCTTTATCCATTCATCTGTTGATCAACATTTAGGTTGCTTCCATGTCTTGGATATTGTCAATAATGCTGCAATGAACATGGGTGTGCAGATATCCCTTTGAGATCCTGATCTCAACTCCTGTGGTTACATATACCCAGGAGTAGGATTGCTGGATCATGTGGTGGTTCTATTTTTAATTTTTGAGGAACTGCCATACTATTTTTCATAGTGGCTGCATCAATTTACATTTCGACCAACAGCGCACAATGGTTCTCTTTTCTCCACATCCTTGCCAACACTTGATATCTCTTGTCTCTTTTATGATAGCTGTTCTAACAGGTGTGAGGTGATATATCATTATGGCTTTGACTTGTATTTCCTTGATGATTAGTGATGTTGAGCACCGTTTCACGTACCTGTTGGCCACTTGTATGTCTTCTTTGGAGAAATGTCTATTCAGGTTCTTTACTCACTTTTTTTTTTTTTTGGTGAGTAAGGTTAGCCCTGAGCTGATATCTGTTACCAATCTTCCTCTTTTTGCTGAGGAAGATTGGCCCTAGGCTAATATCTGTGCCCATCTTCCTCTATTTTATATGTGGGACGCCTGCCACAGCATAGCTTGATAAGCAGTGTGTAGGTCTGCACCCAGGATGGGAACCCATGAACCCCGGGCCGCTGAAGTGGAGCACGTGAACTTAACCACTATGCCACTGGGCTGGCCCCACCTTTACTCTTTTTTTAACTGGGTTATTTGCTTTTGTTTTTGCTATTGAGTTGTATGAGTCCTTTATATATTTTGGATATTAACCCCTTAGCAGATATATGATTTGCAAATATTTTCTCCATTCTGTTGGTTACCTTTTCATTTTGTTGATGGTTTCCTTTGCTGTGCAGAAGCTTTTTAATTTGATGTAGTCCCACTTGTTTATGTTTAGCCTTTGCTTTTGGTATCAAATCCAAACAACCAGTGCTAAGACTGATAACAAGGAGCTTACTGCCTTTTTCTTCTAGGAGATTTACAGTTTCCAGTTTTACGTTCAAGTCTTTATTTTGAGTTGATTTTTGTGTATGGTGTAAGATAGGGGCCCAGTTTTATTCTTTTGTATGTGGCTGTCTAGTTTTTTCCAACACCATATATTGAAGAGATTATCCCCTATAAAGAGATTTCCCCCACTGTATATTCTTGGCTCCTTTGTCATAAATTAATTGACCATATATGCATGGGTTTATTTCTGGGGTTTTTATTCTGTTCCATTGATCTATATGTATATTTTTATGCCAATACAATACTATATTGATTACTATACCTTTATAATATAGTTTGAAATCAGGAAGTATGATGCCTCCAGCTTTGTTTTTTGTTTTTTTTTGTGAGGACGACTAGCCCTGAACTAACATCTGTTGCCAATCTTCCTCTTCTGTATATGGGACGCTGCCACAGCATGGATGACAAGCAGCACATCAGCTGGTGCCCGGGATCTGAACCCCCGAACCCTGGGCTGCTAAAGTGTGACCTAAACTGCTGCGCCACTGGGTCAGCCCCTCCAGTTTTGTTCTTGTATCTTCAGATTGCTTTGGCTATTCAAGGTCTTTTATGGTTCCATACAAATTTTAGGATTGTTTGTTCTATTTTTGTGAAAAATGCCATTGGAATTTTGATAGAGATTGTATTGAATCTGTAGATTGCTTTGAGGAATATGGACATTTTAACAATATTAATTTTTTCAACACATGAGCATGGAATATCTTTCTATTTATTTGTGTCTTCTTCAATTTCTTTCATCCATGTCTTATAGTTTTCAGTGTACAGATCTTTCTTCTCCTTGGTTAAATTTTTACTATTTTATTCTTTTTGATGTATTGTAAATAGGATTGTTTTCTTAATTTCTCTTTCTACTAGTATGTTGTTAGTGTATAAAAATGTATATTGATTCTGCGTCCTGCAACTTTACTGAAATCATTCATTAGATCTAAGAGTTTTTTGGTGGAGTCTTTAGGGTTTTCTGTATGTAATATCATGTCTTTTGTAAATAAAGACAATTTTACTTCTTCCTTTTTGATTTGGGTGCCTTTCATGCCTAATTATTCTGGCTAGGACTTCCAGTACTATGTTGAATAAAAGTGGTGAGAGTGGGCATCCTTGTCTTGTTCCTGATCTTAGAGGAAAAGCTTTTGGCTTTTCATCATTGAGTATGATGTTAGCTGTGGACTTGTTAAATATGACCTTTATTATATTGAGGTACATTCCTTCCATACCCAGTTTCTTGAGAGTTTTTATCATGAAAGGATGTTGAATTTTGTCAAGTGCTTTTTCTGCATCTATTGAGATGGTCATATGAATTTTCTCCTTCGTTTTGTTAATGTGGTGTATCACATTGATTGATTTGCAGATGTTGAAGCATCCTTGCATCCTTGGAATAAATCCCACTTGATCATGGTGTACAATCCTTTTAATGTATTGCTGAATTTGATTTGCTAATATTTTGTTGAGGATTTTTGCATCTAGGTTCATCAGGAATATTGGCCTGTAATTTTCTTTTCTTGTAGTGTCCTTGTCTGGTTTTGGTATCAGGTAATGCTGGCCTCATAAAATGAGTTTGAAAGTGTTTCCTCCTCTTCTATTTTTTGGAAGAGTTTGAGAAGGATTAGTATTAATTCTTTTTTAATTTTTGATAGAATTCACCAGCAAAGCCATCTGGTTATGGACTTTTGTTTGTTGGGAGGATTTTTTTTTTTTTTGGTGAGGAAGATTGGTCCTGAGCTAACATCCATTGCCAATCTTCCTCCTTTTGCTGAGGAAAATTAGCCCTGAGCCAACATCCGTGACCATCTTCCTCTCTTTTGTATGTGGGACGCCGCCACAGCATGGCTTGATGAGTGGTGTGTAGTTCTGCACCCAGGATCGAACCCGTGAACCCTGGGCCACTGAAGCAGAGCAGGGAACTTAACCACTGTGCCACTGGGCTGGCCCCTGTTGGGAGGTTTTTGATTACTGATTCAATCTCCTTACTAGTAATTGGTCTGCTCAGATTTTCTATTTCTTCATGATTCAGTCTTGGTAAGTTTTATGTTTCTAGGTGTTTATCCATGTCTTCTAGGTTGTCCAATTTGTTGGTGTATAATTGTTCATAGTAGTCTCTTATGATCCTCTGTATTTCTGTGGTATCAGTTGTAAAGTCTCCTCTTTCATTTCTGATTTCATTTATTTGAGTCCTCTCTTTTTCCTGGTGGTTCTGGCTAAAGTTTTGGCTATTTTATTTATCTTTTCAAAATCCTAACTCTTAGTTTCATTGTTCTTTTCTATTGTCATTTTAGTCTCTATTTTATCTGTTTTTGCTCTGATCTTTGTTATTTTCTTCTTCCGACTTTGGGCTTAGTTTTTTCTTCATTTTCTATTTCCTTGAGGTGTAAGGTTAGGTTGTTTATTTGAGATCTTTCTTATTTCTTAAGGTAGGCATTTATTGTTATGAACTTCTCTCTTAGAACTGTTTTTGCTGTATCCCATTTGTTTTGTTTTCCCATCTGGGCTCTGCTTCTAGAGTTTCTCACCTTTGGATGATGGAGCCAAGGGGTGATTCTTCAGAGTTCCTGGATCTTTCTTCACCCTGGATATCCTCATCTTGGAGGCCAACCTGGAGCTATATGCCCAGTGTGAAGGCTGCTTGCTGTCCAGGTGCTTTGTGACATAGCCCTCAGTAGAGCAACTGACCTCTAGTTTTAACAAGTGGGTTGATAGAAATGTAATTTTAAGAGCTAGTAGAAATCATCTTAGGAAGGAGACTATTTTTTTAGGAACACATCTTCATTATTTGGTTATGGAGATGAAATACCTGAATATAGGGTGGATGATTTGTGATAAGAAAAAAGAATGAACAGTGGAGGAACAAAAAAAGAGGAGATTAAAGAAGTGGGCAGAACAACATGGAAGGAGGCTGAAGCTTAAGTGGATACGATGACTGATGAGAATCTTCCAGTAGTGGGAAATCCTGCCAGACTCTCAAGAACAGGGGTCGCTAACGTTCGATTTTATGATTGCTGCATAGTTGTCATAGATTGGGTTTCACTAGATCTAGATCTTGAGATAAGAATTTAAGTGCAAGTAGTTTATTTTGGAGGTGAAAGAAACTCTAGCGGGAGAATAGGGAGCTCTTTATCTTCTACCTTTGGATGTATATCACATCTTGAAGGAGACTGTGCCGACCCTGGAGGGTTATTCCCAGGCTGGTGCGTTTCTAGCTGTGCCTTTAAAAGGACATTCAGATATTTTCTCAGGTTGGAAGCTTCTCGATTATGCCATATAGGAGATCCCATGGCTGTGGGTCCATTGTTGCCTTCTTTGTGATAAAAAAAATTCCGAGACAGAGATTTCCGTGTAGGAAATTTATTGGAAAGTGCCCTTAGGATCAACACTTGTGGGAGAAGAGGTAGGATTAGGCAGATGGATGAGGTAAACCTCAATGCAATAGCAACAAAGTCGTCAGCTAGTTCTACAGGGAATTTTAGACTGGGAAAGCACTTCAGAGTTGGCCCATATTGAGCAGTAGTTGAACGCAGGCTGTCTCTGGGGAAGAGAGGGGAGGTCGTGGGCAGGTTTTTTAAGGTTGAGGGCAAATCTCAGAGAGGAACTCAGCTGAAAGCTGTCAGCTGCTAGCGCTCTCAGCAGCTGGGTGAATGAATGCCTCTGCCCTGCAAGGGGGCAGGAAAAATGCTGATAAAACTACTCAGCTGCAAACTCCTGCTATCCTTCAGAAAAGGGCAGAATGACTCCAAGACTCAGTGGGTGGGACCTTGAGCCATAGAGAGTGGAGCCTCCAGTCACAGAGGATTTTCCCCAGCCCTTGAAACCCAATGAAGTGTGCCTAGCTGGATTTGGAAATTGCTTGGGCCAGATAACTCTTTTCTTCCTTCCATTTTCTCTCTTTTGGAATAGAAATACCCATAACAATTATCATATGCCTGTTCCATCATCGTGTTTTGGGAGCAGATAACTTGTCTTCTGGCTTCACAGGTCCACGACCGGAGAGGAATTTTGGTCAATCACACCCCGAGTCTCACTCATACCTTATTTGAAATGTGAGATTTGGGACTCTTGAGCTGCTAATATTTGGATGAGATTTTGGACCTCAGAGTTGATGCTGTAATGGGTTAGGAC
Organism: Tapirus indicus; assembly: GCA_031878705.1. Taxonomy (NCBI): domain Eukaryota; kingdom Metazoa; phylum Chordata; class Mammalia; order Perissodactyla; family Tapiridae; genus Tapirus; species Tapirus indicus. The sequence goes on along the minus strand of CM062918.1, from coordinate 148,582,268 downwards.
CCTTAGGAATGTTAGGATGGGTGAAGATATTTTGTATGTGCAATGGAGATGAATCTTTGGGGGCTTGAGGGTAGACTATGGTAGGTTGAAGAATGGTCCCCCAAAATGTCCACATCCTAATCCTCAAAATCTGTGAATATGTTACTGCACTTAGTAAAACAGACTTGGCAGCTGTGATTAAGTTAAGGATCTTGATATGGGGAGAATATGCTGGATTATCTGGATGGGCCCTAGGTAATCACGTGGGCCTTAAGAGCAGAGAACTTTTCCTGGCTGTGGTCAGAGGGCGGTGTGGCTACAGAACAGTCAGAGAGATGCAACAGTTCAGGTTTGAAGATGGAGGAAGGGGGTCATGAGCCAAGGAATGTGCGTGGCCTCTAGATGCTGGAAAAGGAAAGGGAACAGATTCTCTCCTAGAACCTCCAGAAAGGAAGGCAGTGCTGCCAACACTGATTTTAGTGCAGTGAGACCCGTGTCAGACTTCTGACCTACAGAGCTGTAAGATAACAAATCTGTGCTGTTTCAAGCCAATAAGTTTGTGGTAATTTGCTATAGCAGCAACAGGAAACTATTTCAGATTTTAGTAATTTGGCTTCTCTCACAGTGAAGTCCTGGGCTTGAATTTCAGCACGGTTTGCTCACCAGGAGATGTGATTACCTTGTATGTGTCCATAGAGGCCCTTGGCTTTTATACTGTGCCCTGAATTGGTAGGTGGCTGACCTGAACTTGTCATTTTCTTCCTTCAGCACTTAAATTGCACTTAACAAAAACCAACAACCTCTCTGCTTCCTAAAATTACCATTGGCCTAGATTTACAAAATGCTAGGGATATCGCAGAAGCCAGTGAATTCCCATCTACCTGTATTCCATCCCAATCTACACAGGTGAGCTGTAGTAAGCATGATACTATGCCACGCCAGGATTTATCGCGAGGAAGAGGTCCTTGTTGCCATTTGGTCAGTGAGTGAATCTATCAGAAGCTCATCCTGAGGATCTGCTTCCTCGGGTTTCTTCTGGTACCATCTTAGTTTGGGTTTCCCAGGAAGAGAATCCTAACAGGAGAATTTGAGTGCAAGTAGATTATTTGGTGAGTGAAAACAAATAGTAGGAGGGAACAGAAACAGGAAAGAGAAAGAAGCCAATAATATAAAATGCTTGTATAATGCATAGACGATTAAGAAATATTAGGTCCTGGGGCCGTCCGGGGGCGCAGCGGTTTCGTCCGCGCTTGGCAGCCCGGGGTTCGCGGGTTCGGATCCTGGGCGCCCGCTGATGCACTGCTTGTCAGCCGTACCGTGGCGGCGTCCCATGTAAAGTGGAGGAAGATGGGCACGGATGTGAGCCCAGGGCCAGTCTTCCTCAGCAAAAAGGGGAGGATTGGCGACGGATGTTAGCTCAGGGCTGGTCTTCCCCACAAAAAAAAAAAAAAAAAAAAAAGAAATATTAAGTCCTGTTCATGGAACATTTTACAAGAAGTGCTGTTTCTCTGGCCTATCTACTCTGCCCTTTGGAATTGTGACTACGTATGTTGATGGCATCTACCTTGTTCAGATACGTCTGCTGTGGTAGACATTAGTGGTGTTCACCAAACAAAGCATTTCCAACCCGCATCCTGGGAACAGAGAAGGATTTCACTTTTTAGTTACCTTGTGCTCAGGTGGGGCCATGTAACTAGTTCTGGACAATGATTTGTGAGTAGAAGAGATAGAAATGCTGGGTGTCACTTCTAGGCTGAAGCCTTTAATTGCTACGGCGTGCCTTGGTTTATCACGGTGTTGTGCTAGTAAAGCGACCCTGAAAAAAACAATCAAAAACAAATTCAGCTCTGATTTGCAGCATTTGCCAAAATCTGTGATACAAATACTCCCACCATAGTCAATTCCAGCCCTCACTATGATGTCCCTGAACAAGAGGTTAAGGGAAGCGCACAGTCAGCTCACATGAGGCAGTGTGAGCTGGCTCCATCACACTACTGGTTTACTACCACTCCCCACCCTAGGATATGCCCTAATTCCTAATCACCAGCAATTGGGCCCTTGTTGCCATTGCACTGGAAAGTGAGCCAATTCTAGAATCTTCTTCCTAGGATCACTTCTGGTATCAGGTTTTATTTGACTTGAATTAACTTTATTTGAATTGACTTTAGGCAATTTTTGAGACAATTAATTTAAAAATGCATATGTAGCAAGAAAATTATAAATAATAAACTTGGTTGTGATGGCATAGTGTGATTATGAGACTATTTTGTCTCTAGATTCATAGTCCCCAGCAATTTGGTGCCTACTTTCTCTCATTCTTTCATTCAAAATATATTAAGCACCTACTAATTATCAGATACGAGAGAAAACAGTCCCTCTCTGAAGAGCTCTAGAAATGTGACATGTTGTAGTGGAGAAATAGACTAAGTGTTTGGGAGTCACAGAAAATCAAGCATTAAACTCTGTTTCAGGAAAGATGAGAGAGATGACCTAAGTCGTCAGAGATAAATAGAAGTTGTCAGGACGTGGATGTGGAAGAGCTAATAGGATAGCCTGAGTCCCACCTGAAAAATCTTTCTCGTTATTTATCTATCCCTTGCACCAGACTTCCCCTGTCCTCATACCACCTTCTAAAAAATTCCCAGTTCCACTTCCTCTGGGATAGGAGAGAGGGGAGGGTGTCTCATATCTGGTCCCAGGCCATCCAGCTGTCAGCCACCTCTCTGCGTGATGCGTTCCTCTTCACTGTTCCAGCTCCGCCCGCCACTGTTCTCTTTGGAAATGATGTTGCTGCCTCCCCGGGGCCTCCCTCAGGCATGAAGTGAATGTGCAGATGGCCTTCCTCCTTTTTGTCCCTAATGTCTTCATTCTCTTTAGTTCCAGGTGACGAGGCTGCACTGGCTTATCAGGCTTTGCTAAATGGTTGGAGGTTACAAAGACAATGAGAGGTCTAAGGGAGTAATTTTGAATTATAAGCTTAGTATGACACTTTCTGCTGTCCGGGGGGAAAAGGGAAAAATGGAATGACCCCCTCCGCTCACAAGTGGACCATTTGTGGGCATATCCCAGAATTCTCTTACATCCACTTTCATGTCCCCTCCACGTTCCAACTCCTTAGGGGGAATCTCTATCCAACTCGGGGAATCGGTTCCTCCTATTCACAAGGGATTTCATTTTGCTGCCAAACACTCACTCACAGTAATTCTCTGCTGACCGCACTTTTCTTCTTTACCACTTCTTCTCCAATTCAGAGAGTACTAGGCCAGTCTGAGTTTAATGCATAAGGAAAGAAATGGGTTAGGAAAAAACAGAAAAAGGAGTTTTACTTAGGCTTGAGTGCTAAAAGTCTTGACCCTGAAGGAAACAGATGGGGCTCCAGCCATAAGCAAGAGACTTGGGGGAACCTGAGATAATCGGGGAAGTCTTCCCACCCCAGAGGCTAAAGCTTCCTGCGTTGGGAGAAGGAGAGTCAGAGGAAAAGGGTAGATGCTGCTGAATGTCAGAGAATGGGGTCCTGAGCCATCCCCCTTCTCCTAACCCCACAGTAGGAAGTCCCAGGCTCAGGGGGAAGCTAGACCTCCCACATTTGTTTGTGGAGTCCAGGAGCAGAAGAGACAGACCTGAGCCCCCTTTCTGAGAAGAGCCCTAGGAAAGATGGAAAGACCTTCAAGAAGAAATGGCTGGAAGTGTGTCTAGGCAGAACAGGCCAAATCACACACAGGAGCTGCCAAGTGTTTCTTGTGTTTATAAGTGTGTTAATCTCTCCTTTTCTTAACAAGCAATTGCAGAGTTGCTTATTTATTGTGTGCAAAATAATAGCTTATTTTGTATGCAGCTCTCTTCCTTGGAAGAAGATACGGTTTCAAGAATTCCTAATTCAGTAGTGGGGAGAATACCTACCCATTTGGAGTAATGAGAAACAATACAAAGAAAGCACCATCATACAAGTTAAAAAACAATCTCATAAACTATATTTATAAAGCTCTTAATTCTCTAAGTCATTATCTATAAAGTTGAATTTTAATTCCACTTGGGAAAGAAAACAAATCTGTTGTCTAATTCCTGGAGGATACAGAGATGATCTCTTCATATTTTACTCTAAGCTTGCAAATTGGCACTTAACCAAAATTTGAGAAAAAAGAGAAGAAAATCCTAATGATTTCTTTCTATACAACTGTTTCTAATTTTTCTCTGCCTCCACTCACCTGCTATCTAAAAGGAGGTGTCTTCCTTTGAAGTATATTAGGCCAATTTTTTGTGATGTCGTTATGGGTAAGTGGATAAGTGACTATTTACAAAAGTCAACTACAAAGTGGTTTCCTATTTTCACTTTCTTTCTTGCTTGGAAACAGAGGTTTATGACAACTGTGCGATGTAGTTGGGGAACATACACTACCACTGCATACGTTTCAAAATTTAGAATGATTTTTGTCTGTTTTCACACTCAAAACAAGGCAATCAGTCAAATGAGAACTTTTATAGCCCAATTAAAATTCTTTCCACTTCTTTCACATGGTCTAAATCCCGGATGACCCAAAGATATTCCTTTTTCAGTTATATCTACCTAATAAAGGACTAATTTTGTAGCTGATCAAAGACATAGACAATTTTATGGAGGTGCTCATGATTGATTAACTACATATAGAGCCCTGAAGGAAGGTCCTATTTGTGCTCAAATGACTAGAACCTGTAGTCTCTAAGGTTAAGGAGCTTATAGCCCATTGAAACCAAATCTACATACCCAAAGCACTTTATGAGAAATTACATATTAATTTTTTCATAAATGCTAAATGAAATTGCAGAGTAAGAGCTGAAGGAACAGAGAGTATGAATGCTTCAAATAGGGGTGATTTTAGAAGGGTTTCTCTGAGCACTTTGGCAAAATAATTTTTAAACATTTCTGCCCCCCCATATGCTCCAGAAGATATTTGAGTTGCGTCAAGGAGAATGTATGATCCCTTTGAAAGCCTTCATTCTTTGGTAGAACATTGCTTACTTAAGATTGGGCAGTTAAGATTGGACGACCGAACCTGACCCAAGGTGAAGTAACACACTACTGTGTTTTTGTAAGCTTGTGACTTGAGTGGTTGAATATATATATGTTCAAAAGTTTATATATATATATATATAAACTCTCAGGCAGTTAATACCTTCTGAGTACTCTCCAAGTTGGCAGTTTTCCTTGGACATATCTCCGTATGGAGACAATCCAGGGCTGTTTTGTGGCTAAATTCTGATGGCATCAGCTTGCTCTCCAAGCTAGATGAAAATAGGTGAAGATGATATGACTGTGATTGTCTTTTTCTGGGGGCTTTACATCCTGTGTTATGGCTAATAAACCACCTAGTGGTTTATATTCTTGGAATATGATATAATGATTAAGAGTTTATGTCTTAGTTCTGACCCTAAAGAAGTTACTTCAATGCTCTCAACTTTGATTTCTGCATAAAAATTGGGAAAATAAGAATACCTACCTCTATATAAGTTATTGTATGGATGAAATGAAATAATTCATAAAAGCACTTAGCAAAGCTCCTGGCATACAATTAGTGCTCAAAAATATTATCATTATTAATGGAAGACTATCACAACTGCTCATCCTGGGCATTTCTGCTTCTGATCCTTTCTTCATGCTATTCCTCCTACATGGAGCTTCCTAACTTGCTCTTAGCTCACTTAATATTCTAGGCATTCAAATATATACTCAACTTCCATTGTGAATTTTTTTTTCAATTGCTTTAGGCTGATTTCTTCTTTGTCTGACCTCTGACTTCATTTTCAATGTCAAGTGTGGTAGTTAAATGAAAGGCCTCTGGCACCAGGCCACCTGGGTTTGAAACTTGGCTCTCCACTTACTGGGTGGATGATCTTTGGTAATTTAATTAACTTTTCTGTGTCTCCTCTGTAAAACGGGCGTGAAAATAGGTACTATTATTATCTACCTCATAGGGATGTTGTGGTGATAAATTGAACCATATAAAGAGATTAGAACAATGTCTCATAAATAATAATCACAAAATATATGACTATAATCATTACCTTACATTTTCATGTCAATTTGTTCTTTAATTGGTTCATATACTAGTTTCCACTTCATCAATTACATTGTAAGCTTCTTGAGATCAAGAAACATTGCTCAGGTAACATCACAGCAATGGGTACACAGGAGATGTTCAATATTTCTTGATTGAGTGAAGTCAAGCAAAGTAATATACAAATTATTCAGAATGAGGGAAGAAAAGGAGACACCCCTACATCCTGAGCACCACACACCTGCATCACATATGTTATATCAATTCACCGTCCTAGCACCCTTGTGTGAGGAAGCTTTTTCTTCTACATAAATAGGGTTTGTATGAAAATGAAATAATACTGCATGAAAAGTCCTCATCATAACGCTTGGCACATGGATGACTCAATGAAAACAACACTTATTAAATATCAGTAGAAAGGAAGAGGCCAAAATTTTCACCTCATTTCACACATCAAGCAAGTGAGGCTCATAGAAGTTAAATCAATGACCTGAGGTCAAACAGCAGTAAGTAATGCAACCAGGGACTGAAATTATGTCTTTGGGTTTTACTACCTCTGTTACACAAAAAACTGTAAAATATTTCTTTGAAAAAAGACTGAGTTTATGGTGATGGAGTGGGGCTCTTAAGAAATCTGTTCCAGAAAAATGGGTTTAATTTTCTATTGTTGAAAGATGATCTACAGACAGGGAGCTGATCATTGGATGAATGGTAGGGTCAGAGAAAAGAGCAATGAATCAGGATCCAGAATCTAGTTATGACTGTGGCTTTGCCTTTATGTAACTATTTGTGACTGAACCTCCCTGGGCCTCAGTTCCTTCTGTAAAAGAGAGGAGTGAATGAGAAGAGAGAAGATCTCTAAGCTCCTCTTAATATCTAACATTCAAAATTATGAACTTAGCATAGAGGATCTTAAGACTTGGTGCTCAATCATCTAAGAAAAAATTTTTTTGTTCTGTGCAGTCAGGGTAGAACTTCTTCCCATTTTCATGAAGAAGCTGAAAAAATACTTTGAACTGATAAATGTCTGAATGAGGTATTTTCCGTCAGTATGTATTGCTGATTCTGCCATGCTTTCCTTTGCTGCGTGGATACAGAAACACTGAAATCATTCCTCATTAACTGTGAGGAGAACATTTAGAGACAGCTAGCCTATTTCCTGTGCTTCCAGAAATACAGAGTAAACATTATCTTCCAAACCTGTTTATGGGGTTTTCTCATCTAATCATATTAGGACTTTAGTAATGCCATACAAGGTCCCAGGAAATACATACATTATTCCAGGAAGAGTGAGATGGGGTCTGTGTAACACCATATGTCTGAAGGATGGAAAATATTGTTTATCAAAGGGATATTTTCATATATACATATTTGATACTGGGTATATTTTTCTAGATGTTTTGAGTGGGGAAATAATGCTAAGAAGAGTGAAATATACTCAAATCATGGCCAATGATCTTGTATCAAAGTCACCAGAGAGGGCTATAATAAAGGAAAACATCTTGCTTTTAACTTAAAGGCAGATTGAACCTGTAATCTGCATTTTTACAGAGTCCTTAGAACACCATTTACTAATTGTATTTGTGGGAGTAGATGGTAATAATGAATCCTTAAACTCTGAACACAGCAGAGAATGAAATTGCCCTGAACTAGATGTGGGATGTAGAAAATTCCTTATTGAGAAAAATATCTCTGTGTGCTCTCCCTGTGCCCTCCTGTGAAGACCGGCAAATAAACTCTGGTAAACCATTTGGCAGTAGAAATGATTAAGACAGAAGTAAGAAAATACAGGAGTAGAATAAACCTATTATATTGCAACTTAATTGGTCTAATCCGAAGAAACAAGCCAGTACTACGACTCCACAGAGCAGCATCATTAGATGTTATTCAAAGTTGTTCCAATTGGTCTCATAACTCCTAGGAAACTTGGATCGAATAAATGAGAATAAACAATGATAAAAAAGGAAAATTAGATCAAACAGAAACATCAAAAGAAATGAGGTTCGTTGCAATTAGAGTCACTTGGGCACACTTGCTCCATGGATTTCAAGGTTAAAGAAAGTTCAACTTGTAAAGCCCTGGCATGATAGCAGCCAGTGGCCACTAAACGTGGACAGAGGGTGCCTATTGTGCCACCACCTGTGGGGACCACGACAGGGCTTATAGTTCAGCTGGATCCACTTCGCAGATACATTTTTTCCCTTCAAGGGAGATTAGTAGAAGGGATAAGGACAAAAAGGCCAAAATTTTCATTTTGGACCTACCCCCAATCCCCCGCCCCCCATATATATATATATATAATGTACAAATGTACTCTTTTCTTGATGCTCCTATATTCCAGGCTTGTACTAAGAAAAAGGCTTCAACAAACAAACTGGCTCCAGTGGGTCCAGGGAGCCAGGGAGAGGGGAGAGGGAGAGAAAAGAATCATTTTTTTAAGAGGAAAAGTACAAAGCAATGCCATTCTGTTGATTTACTATAGGATTAAATAAACTTCTCTACTTGAGAGGGAAATGTTTTTGCTAAAGGAATAACATGTTATTACTTCTTTTGGAGGTAAGCTTTGATTTTTATTAATAAATCAAAGTTTTGTCTTATTTGGGGCTTACTATGTGCTCTGAAATGTCCTAGACCTTTTGGGAGCAGAAGAAGGATGCAGGCATGATTCCTGTACCCAGGAGTAGCGTAGTTGAACACATTCAACTGTTGGGAGACAAAGGAGCATGCTAATTCATGAGGCCCAGATGGAAACAATTCCACGAAGTCAGAGCATTCAATTTGGGATGAGCGGACAGGGAAGTTTTTAGGGAAGAGTGGTGACTTGTGTTGGACTTTAAGTGTCATTTCAAGACCTTGCCAAGAAATATACAGTAAGAGGAAAACACAGTAACATTCCCTCATGTTTACTATTTCCTGATTCCTGGTCTTAGCGCACGACATTCTTTCCCAGCTGGAGTACTGCTCCCACCAGCGCAATCAGTCCTTTCAGAATCTGGCTCAGAACACACCTCGGCAGGAAATCCATCCTGCTACTTCCTTTGCACTTTATCATTTTCAATAATTCCATCTGACTGTGCTATTTTTCATTTTAATTGTTCTTATGTCCTTGGCTTGGGTGTGCTGATTTGGCTGAACGTAAACTACTAATGAGAAAATGTAGCCTCTTGTTCATTTGATGCTATTTGTTGTTTTCCCTTATGATTTCACCACCCAGTACAAGTTTTTGCACCTAGCAGTTTGCTTATTTCATGTGAATTTATTTTTCTGAACTTTTAGAATGAGGTGGAGTTCAGAAAAGCTCTTCTATATCACCTCACAATTTCTCCCCTGTACCTCTTTTTTTTTCCTTTAAAAAAAATGAGGTTGTCTTTTCCAGATTTTTCCTGCTTGGTTCCTTTCTCCTGCTTTGATCGAGACTTTCAGTTTCCTTTGTCCCTGTTGTCCCTAACTAGCTCGATATTTTAAAATCTGCTTTTTCTGAAGTATAATTTGCATATAATAAATTGCAAAATAGGATGAGTTTTGATAACCATAATCATGATCTAGAACATTCTATCGTTACAAAAGTTCCCTCATGCCCCTTTGAAGGGACATGTCCCCTCCTCCCCCACCAACCTTTGACCTGATTCTGTCACCACAGTTTTTTCTTTTCTAAAATTTTATGCAGTTGGAATTGTTCGGCATGTCATCAGCCTGATGTTAAAGCTCATGCTCTTTACCTGTACCTGTTGCCTCTCTCTGAAAGACAGACGATGGTGAAGTAGTTGAAGCAAGTTGAAATTTAACCCATTGCCCAGGATTGCCTCTTGGCTGCCAAGGGAATCCAATCAGGCCCCATTCAGACCCAACAGCCTCATTAATACCAACAGCCTCATTAATAATCAATCAATCAAAAAATTTGAGCAACTACTATTAATACTTATGAACAAGTGAAAGAGACCCTGGGGATCCACAAATGAGTAAAACATGTTTCCTGCCTTCTAGAGCTTGCTGCTGGTAGGACAGGTAATACAAGAGCAGACCAAACTCTAATATACCAGAAAGTAGAGGAAAGAGTTCAGGGGTAGGGGAGCATATTTCACTAGAAGATTGGAAAAATCTTTTTAAAAAGAGGTATTTTTGATCTTGACCTTGAAAAATGAGTAAGATTTCAAAAGGAGGTGATGGTGACATGATATTTCAGAGTGACACAATAACATGGGTGTGAAATACAAAATAATGGCCTCCCAAAGACGTCCATGTCCTAGTCCCTGCAACCTGTGTATACGTTACCTTAAATGGCAAAATGTATTTTGCAGACGCGATTAAGTTAGGGATCTTGGAGTAGGGAGATTACCCTAGGTAGGCCCAATATAATCACAACGGTCCTAAGAGAGGTGCAGGAGGGTCAGAGTCACAGAAGGAGACGTGAGGACAGAAGCATGGGTGGGGGTGGAGAGGGAGAGACAGAGAGAGAGACACAGGAAGCTGCTGTGTAACCAGCCTTGAAGATGGAGGAAAGAACCACGAGCCAAGGAATGCAGGTGGCCTCCAGAAGCTGGAAAAGGCAAGGGAACAGATTCTCCCCCAGAGCCTCCAGAAGGAAGGCAGCTCTGTGAACCCCTTGATTTAGCCTGTAAGACCCACTTCTGACTTCTCACCTCCAGAACTATAAGACAATAAATTTGTGTTTGTAGGCCCCTTAAGTGGTAATTTGTTACAACAGCAATTGGAGACGAATGCAATGAGAAAATACAGCTTTTTAGGAAACAGTAAGTAGTATGTTTGGATGTAGACTAAGGTATTTGTAGGGGAGGAGTGGGAAATAGGGGTGAATCTGAAGGTTGGGAAAGGAGCAGGCATCTTGGCATGTAGTGAACATATATTTGCTAAATGCATTTACTGCATATTGTTAGGGCTTAAATTGTGTCTCCCACCCTACCCCCAGGGGTTAGTTGAAATCCTAACCCCTAGAACCTCAGAATGTGACCTTACTTGGAAATAGAATGTACTTAGTTAAGATGAGGTTATACTGTAGTAGGATAGGCCCCTAATCCAACAGAACTAGCATCCTTATAAGCAGGGGAAATCTGGACACAGACTCACACACAGGGAGAGCACCAAGTGAAGAAGAAGGAAGAGATCAGGGTCATGCTTCTATAAGCCAAGGAACACTGAAGATTGACAGCAAGTCACCAGGAGCTAGGGGAGAGGCATGGAACAGATTCTCCCTCACAGCCCTCAGAAGGAGCCAACCCTGCCCACACCTTGATCTCAGACTTCCAGCCCCCAGAACTGTGAGATAATAAATTTCGGTTGTTTAAGCCAGTTTGTGGTACTTGGTTATGGCAGCCCTAGCAAACGAATCCACATCCATTTAGGAAAAAGTGGGAGGCATGGAAGGAGTCAAAACTGTGACTTTGGATAGTGGTGTGGGATAGTCTACAGAGTCAGAAGAGCCATGAGGGCTAAATGGGAATGTGACAGAATGCAGGAAACTTAGTGTTAGTAGAGCAGTGCATTTTGGTGATTAAAACTTCCAAACCTAAAGTCATGACGCATGATGCTTAAGGGGACAACAGGGCAGAATATTTGAAATCCTCACTGTCCTGGAAAACCCAATCTGTGTCAGCAGTTCCCAAGTGTATCTCATAGAACGCTAGTCCCCCAGAATGCTCTGGAAGAAAACCATTTATTCAGTCCAATAAATTAGGAAAACTCAACGTTATAGAGTATTAAAGGTTCTGAGAAGTCTTGCCAAAAAAAAATCAATTCAACTTTGTATAATTCAGCACTTCTTGAACTTACGTGAACATGCCACCCTTTTTTCATAGAACCCCTATTCATATCCATGGAACATTCTTGGGACATCTTTCTCTAGGTGTGTCCCATTCCTAAGACGTATGCTGTCCAATACGGTATCAGTGGCCACATGCGGCTACTGAGCTGTAGAAACGCGTCTAGTCGGAATTGAGATATGCTGTGAGTACAATGTACACTAGATTTCAAAGCCTTAGTATTAAAAAAAGAATGCAAAATATTGCACTAATAATTTTTATATTGATTACCATATTAAAATAACAATACTTAGGACATACTAGTTTGAATAAAATATGTTATGAAAACTAATTTCCCCTTTTTCTTTTAAATTTTTTGTGACTACTAGAAATTTATGCTTACATATGTGGCCAAAATTATATTTCTGTTGGACAGCACTGCTCTCAACTACCCTATTTGCTTAGTATTGTCTCTGATTTTTAGGTTTTTTTAAAAAGAATGTGAAAGGTCTGAGGTTTATCCTATTCGCAAGCTAATTAGTTAGCTTGCCCCGGTTTCAAGAATGCTAGTACAAGACATGAGACCCATGGATCAAAGTTAAAGCATAGTTTACCATTCACAGCAATAGCAGTCGCCAGAGTGCCAGCAACTTTTTGTTTTTTGCACTAGTTCCCTGAGCCCCAGTTCCCATGGGCAACATGAAGATGCTTACACAGCCAAAGGGTGGCATTACAGGGAGAGGAATCCTGAGCTTAGGAAAACCAAATCTTCTATAATGATCAGTGAGCATGCCTACCCTGCGCTCCAAAGGGATGCATTATCTTTATTATTCTGGACAGTAAGCAGGTCTACCCTTTGCTTCTGGAAAAAGACACTATCTTTATTTTCTAAGACTGCAAGTAAACCTGCCCTTTGCTGTGAGGGGAGACACTCACTCTATCTTTGTTATACAAATATCCTTGAAAAGATAATCTGGAACAAAGGGCAATCAGGGCCTCACCTGCAAGAAGGGAGATAATTCTGTGTCTCTGCACAGCAGGTCTCTTCCCCAAGACCTTCTGACTAAGAAAAGATGTGGGAATGAAGACTACTCCTTGACTTTCCAACATGTGCTTAAGGGATTAAAGATGAGCAACACTGTTAAATGGATATCCAGAAGAGAAACTCATTGCCCAGTGCATAGGAGAATGTCAGAGTCTAGAAGGGGTTATGTTCTTCCTGCCACATTTTTGCCGTCTTCCATGTTGTCTCAAGAGGCAGAAGATAATCTTTAGCACTTGGTCAAGCTTTCCAGACTGCTCTGACGTGTGTGTCAGAGCCTGAGGAGGGAGCTCACGCGTGCCCAGGACCTGGCAACTCCCACTGTTGGTCTTGGATGGTACCTTCCACACTTTAATCACTTTTTTCTGTGCATAATAATAAAATACAATATAATAGTAATAAAGCACTACATATGTAGAACATTTATTGTCAAATACCTAATAAAGTGCAACACTTATAGAACTTATATGGTCAAAAATATAATATCCACTTTCAAACTTCTTAGGATAGTAGACACTAAATCCAATAATAATACCATTGTATAAAATACCTTCTGTAATTGTCGTCTGAGTTTTCGGAATCTTGTTTTGGTTGTTCACAATGGTGGAAATTTTTCTCCTTTGGCAAATGGTTAGATTTCTGTAAAAAGGCATTAATAGCCAAGTGTTGTGAATAAGAGTAATACAGTAGAGTATTACTACTTTTTAAAATAAGCAGAGTTTGATTTTAAGATTCTGTCATATTGCTTAAAGCAGCTCATGAAGTAGTTTTAAAGCAATTTCAAAAGAGGAGTTACAAAATTATTTTGAGTAAAGGCAGCATTTCCTGAATAAATAAATACCTTTATAAACTAACTGATTTGAAGGTGTATGCTCTTTCTGACTGCATAAATGATAGTAATGGTGTTTTTAAATCATCCTCATTTAACAGCCATGCCCTAGTCCTCTGTGAGTGTATTAATAACAGTAGCCAATAATTATGGATTACTCACACTATGCTAAATACTTTATATGTATTAATCATCAAAAATTCGTATTTACAGGGAGGAAACTGAAGCACAGAAAAGTTTATTAACTTGTCCAAGATCATCCAGTTAATTTGTAGCAGACTCAGAATTTGGACAAGGGCATATTTTGCATACACACTATTTCATTGAGCCGAACTAAAGTGGCCAAGTTTGCCACTAAAGTGGCAAAATTATGCATTTGAAACACGCATAATTACATGCCGACTTCAGTATTTTCAAGAACATTTAACCAAAGATTTGTACTTATTGTGCTAAAAAGATAAAGTCCTTTTTTGGACTTTTATACTCTATACCATATTTTTGGTTGCATTCAGTTTCAATAGCTCATTTTCACATTCACTGTAGCTCTTGAGTTGAAAAAGAATGCGAAAATCTCACGAGACATGTAACTCTAGTTTTGCCTTTCAATGTATTTTCAATCTGTTATATTTATATATTCAAAATAATGGACAAAAGGAAGATATAGAAAAGCCTTTGAATTCTATTAAACCATACATTAAAAAACCCTGCATATTCCTAAAAGGAAATAAACAACTTTGAAATCAAGGAGCTCAGTACCAGTCTTATTTCATAGTCTTTATAGGCTGCTTCATGTAGAAGTTTCTAGTTAAGGGAAAGTTGTAATTGACATCATTCTTTGAAGTCTTAGAAATAGAATATAAATGTTTGTCCCTGATTTTGAAGAGGAGTATAAAAATGTTTCCCTGAAGAATAGCCTAGAAATAAGATTCATTCATTCATTCACATTTTTAATTCAATAAATAGTTAGGGCATTCTATGTGCATGGTAAAATGCTAGGGGATGCAGAAGATACAAGATGTAAGAAAGAAGATGCCTGCCTTCACAGAATTTGCAATCTAGTTGAAGAAGTAAAACATGTGCACAATTAACCAGCTTCACTGAGCACTTGTCATGTGTCTATGTTTTACTAGGCACTGAGGATACAAATATGAACAAAACACAGGTTGTAATCTAGAAAATGTCTTGGAATAAAGTTGGTCTTTGTGAGGAATGACTGTGTAGCATTTAGAGTTTGAGGAAGAAGTAAGTTTCTTGTCATTAGTTGTGTGATTCGTAGGCTGGTGGTGACATACAGGCGATAGAGAAAGGGAGCTAAAACATAGACTGATTGGTTGCAGTATTTGACAATTACATACCTTCAAATCTTGAGATTCCACGACTCAATGACTTTAAGCTTCTCTGTGCTTCTTTCAGAGGTGGATAGGTGTTTAAGATATTCTCAAGCCCTCACGTGTCTGAAGTTGCCTCTCCAGGTTCAGAAGGAGTCTTCCTACTCTGGAGGAGTTGAAACGTTTCTTTAGAAGAACTAATCAGTGTTTTTAAACGTAGAAAGTCTCATCAGCCCAGAAAACACTGTTGTTGTTTCTTCTTTTCTTTTCTTTTTTTAAAAGCCTCATTCAAGGAGCATGTTTCTTCACTTAAAAAACTATGAAGTAATCACAAAGATTGATCAAAATTCAGTACACGGTATTCAGCCCTTTTAAAACTGGCTTCCCAGTTTGTCCAAAATCAAAGCTTTTTTCTTGAAAGGATCTGACTCACTTCAAATAGCATGCAGAGTCCTGTACTTGGGGGCAACTAATTGGCTTTATCAAACGTGAAAGGGAAAATGGAGATCTATCACAGCAAAAGCCCAATGTGGCTAGAATGCTCTTGTTAAAAAAATTTTTTTGATGTATTGTCTTCTAACTTTGCTCTGCTTTCTTATTTTGGTTTAAAAGCTTGAGAATAATGAAAATAACATATTTCCACATCCAAAATAGCAATGTAAGTCTCCATTTTGCCTTTTTTTCTATAAAATTAACCATAAATAATTTGATTAAAATAAATCTTTGAGATGTGGAATTTTCATTGTTTAATTTTACTTCTTAGTCTTTCTCCTAAAGGCTTCTCTTATAAAATTTTATCTCAGAAGAAGACTTCTAGTTATTCTAAAACTGTCACTGGATGGGTTTTTAATGACGAGTTTTGTTCTATCATGATCCCTTACCAAGCATCTACTATAGCAGACAGTGTGGATCTGGTGGCAGATGAAGGGATCTGGATGAGCTGGAGTTACAGAAATGAATCAAACAGATGTTTGAGTCATCTTAACCATGGTCTACGTGGATAGAACCCCAGAACCATTTGAATGGCAACTAGGGTTGGTTTGTCTGCTTACAGACAGAAGGTTAGAATGGGAAAACCATTGGAGAGCATGTTTGCTTTTGTAAAGTGGGTTTGAAAGTTTGTTGCTGTTTTAAACTAATTTTCAAAAAAGCAGTGTGTGGTAGCAACTAAGACTATAGATTTATAACCAGATTGCCTGGGTTCATATCCAGACTCTACTGCTTACTAACTTTTCATTTTCTCTTTAGACAAGTTTCTTAACCATTCTGTACCTCAGTTTCCTCATCTTTAAATTGAGGATAATATTAGTACCTCAGTAGTGGTAAAGATCGAACGAATAAAACATGCAAAGAGCTTTGACCAATACCTGGCATAGTAAACACTCAATAAACTCCCAACCCTGTGAGGTGAGGGTGAGGGTTAATTTTATGTGTCAGCTTGACTAGGCTAAGGAATGCCCAGATAGCTGGTAAAACATTATTTCTGGATGTGTCTGTGAGGGTGTTTCTGGAAGAGATTAGCATCAGAATCAGTGGACTGAGTAACGAAGTTCTCCCTTACCAATGTGGGTGGACATCATCCAAACATTGAGGGCCTGAATAGAACAAAAAGGCAGAGGAAGGGAGAATTTGCTCTTTGCTTGAGCCAGGACATCCATCTTCTCCTGCCCTCAGACATCAGCACTCCTGGTTCTTGGGCCTTCAGACTTGGACTGGAACTTACACCATTGACTCCTCTGGTTCTCAAGCCTTCATGTTTGGACTGGAACTGCACCGCCAGCTTTCCTGGGCCTCCAGCTTGCAGACTTCTCAGCCTCCATAATCACATAAGCTAATCTCTCATAATAAATCTCTTTCTATATATCTATGTATATCCTACTGATGTTGTTTCTCTAGAGAACCCTGACTAATACTAATATCAAAATCCCTACATTATAAATGAAGAAGTTAAGGCACAAAACAGTGAAGCAATTTGCCCAAAAGCACACAGCTGGTAAGTGGCAAAGCTGGGATTTGAACCCAGGCACTGTGGCTTGAGACTGTATGCAATAACTCCAGTATATATGAGAAATTTTGGTTTAATTTTAGTGGCACTGTCAAGATTGGGTCTCAGTTTGTTAAAAATATTGAATACTACATAAGAAAAATGCCTTTAAAATATGACTGTTGGTAATAAAAACATAGTTAAGCCTTTTAAGCCCCAAGAGAAAAAGAACAAAAGTTTCCTACAACTATGTAATTGGATACTACTTTAGCAGATAAATGGAGAATATTGTTGTTAAGGCCACAATGAGATGAAATTTGAACCAGTGGGTAAAGATGAGTGACTTATTGTACAGCTCACCCACTTAGGAATATTAACCTAATAAAATTGAATAAATTCTTTCCATCATTTTTCTTGGCCCACAGGAAAGTCAATAAAAGCTAAAGTATGATAGAGTCACAAGAAGTCAGAATCAACTAAGAGTAGGGGTCTTGAGGAAATTGAAATATTGCAAATGTCTTTTTCCTCTGGGCTGGCTAGAGTTGTTTCCACTGAACTTCAAACTTCAGTTTGAACTATTTGCTTCCTGAAGCCACCTGCTTTCTGCAGCACTTGACCATGACAGAGGACAGTGGGAAATTGCCATCTGACATTGCAGCATAGCCCAGTGATTTAAGAGCACAGATGGTATGGATGGTGGAGTCAGACCAAGGGAGTTCATAATCCAGCTCTGCCTCTTCCTAGCTACATGATATTGGACGAGTTAATTAATGGCTCTGCACTTCATTTTCTTCATTTACAAAAGGTAGTTTGCAAAACCCACCTGATGGGGTTACTGGGAGGATTAAATGAGATAACGTGAGTAAATCTTCCATGGATAAGCAACACATGGAAAGAATATTGGAAAGCCTGGCTCTTGTTAATGCTATTGCTGATGGCCCACAAACTGGCCTCGTTCACTTGGTTAATGTATCCACTAGTGATGAACTTGCATGCATCTATACTTTGATCACAGTGTATGTAGCAGAGGAAATCCCCAGTTTAAGCATCATGAGGCTAATCAGACCTTTTAATTAATATAATTTTTAAAACACTTTGATTTTATAAGGAAAAAGTAAATTAAAATAATACCATCATATTTTAAGAACTGAGTAAAGAGAAAACAACAGTGTTTACGTAAAACCCCAGGAAACTCCCAATCTCAAACTTTTCAGGATATCTCCTAGATCAGTTCAAGTTCAGTCTCATTTATAATAGCTTCCGAATCTATCACACAATGTTCTCATCACTGATAAATTCTGACAATATTCCTTATTTGTCCTAGGTCAGTCCCTTAACATTTCTGAGCCTCAATTTTCTCATTTATAAAACCAAAGTACTCTTTGAGCCTGACCCACTGGCTAGTTGGGAGGGAGATGAGACGCTGTACCGAAAAGAAGCCCACTATATCTAAAATATCAAGCTATTATATGTTGGGCAAAATATGGTATTACATTAAGAATGATTCTTAATTGTCACAATATCCTCAGGTTTAAAAAAGCAAATTAATCTAGTCCCCTAAAATGACAAGGACAGAAAAAGAGACTAAAATCTTATAAAGATTTTCGTTAAGTGTTGAAATGAAAAGATAAGCTGATTAAACTAGATATGTAAATTCCTGCCAATATTTCAGTTAGAGAGGATGTTACTGCTTCCAAATTTTTAAGGCCATCACTCTACTAAAGAGGGGATGCAGAAGGCTACTAAGAACTTTAGTTTACACTGGGAATTCCAGGCTTTTAAGCAGACCAGGGGAGAGATGACTTCTGGCCAGGAAGGCTTTTAGGGACTCCCACACCATAGACGGGTACCCCCTTCTCTGCCTGTGTGTCCTGAATTCCTCTTCTCAGGTGCAGACTCTGGAGAGGTAGGAGAAATCAGACTGCAGCTGCTGCTTCTATCTTACATTCACAGTGTTGGAGAACACATTGATCCAGTGACTCTTCTGTGAGAACTGGTCCTACAGAAATACTTGTGCTAGCATGCATTGGCATATAAATTTACCATGCAAAGTTGCTTGTGATACTGATAGCTAAAAATTGGAAACATCTAAAAGCCCATTGTCTGGATGTTCTTTAAATAAATTATGGTACATTCAAGCTATGGAATATTTATTCTGTGTATTCAAAGTATTAAAAAATGAAGTAGATTTCCATGTAAGGACGTGGAATGGTGTTCACGATGTATTAAGCGAAAACAGAGCTACACTACAGTATATGCTATATGATCCCACTTTTGGAAAGAAATATAAAGCTTTTTCTCTCTCTCCTTATCCATATGTAAATATGTAAAAATACATAAAAGCACAGAGAAAAATGTTTGTGAAAATGTATGCCATATGTTAATACGGGTTCCTTTTGGAAATAGGACTTGGGAGAGAGGACAATTAATTTTTTACTTTATGCATTTCTGAATTGTTTGGATTTTAATTTTTTTACAGTAAGTGTGTGTTACTTTTCAATTAGGAAGAAAATTTAAATACACACAGCCACACAACCGTACACACAAACTAAAATCCAGGTAAATGCTGGAATTTCTCTCTTTAACACCTTCCTTTTCCTTCCTCCCCATTATCTTTACCTTGCCTGAAGAATCCAAGTTAGCTCTGGACTATGTGCATAAGTTCAAGGTCTAAATATCGAACAGGGACAATTCTCTAAATGTAGACTGGTGTAGATGAACAGGGCCACCTCCCTCGCTCTGGGACAGGTTTTATTAGTGGCGGTTTGAGTAATGGTCTCTGTGAGCCCACCCCAAGCTACTGCCAACTCATCTTTTACTTACTTCAGCATTCTATTCAGAATCCCTTGCATCTGCTGAGATTCTGCTTTTAATTTTCCATTGTTATATGCGTCTCCTCAAATTCAAATTTTGCTGCTAAAAAGGCAAACTTCATTGCTAAAAGGCAACTAAAAAGGCAAAGTTTGTATATTTCTTTCCTAAAATTTTCTTTGTAGCAACATGTTCTCTTGGTCCAGACTATCAACTACGTTGATCTATATGTCCTGTTAAATTGGTTAAGCATCTGTTGAAACTGGAACAACTATTATATTTACTGGACCATCACCAAGACTGGACAGCCACGTGACAACCGAGTGTACCAGACTGGAAGCTGCGCTACCAAATACACTCATAGTTTGCCTTCATCTCTTTCCATTTTAATGCGTGTCTTAAAATTTTCTCAAGACAAATAAATGCTTTTTTGGTCTAGAATCAAGAGATTTCCTGGCATTTAAATAAATAATAGCGTGAACTCCTGATGTTTGTAAGGAATACATTTTATAATGTTGTAATTCCCAAACATCATGATAGCAAACAGTTTCTCCCATAAGATGCAATAAGGAATCAGTGAAAAAAATTTTAATAATTCTTTCAAATCTCTAATAATTTTATAGATATAAAAATTATAAATAATTCTATAAATTTTGTAAATACTGAAGTTATGTTTGAATCATTTGAACTTCTTTCTTTATGGAGGTTTTTATTTTTGTTATTTGTTTTTGATTGTTGTGCACTTTCTCCCTAAAAGTCCCCATGTACAGGAAGACAAGTAGGAACAATGAAACCAACTTGAGGTACGGATACTTGGCAGACAGCTGGGCTCACTCACTAGTGTAGAGACTCACTCACACACAGGAGCCTCACAGTACCTTGATGCAAATTTACAACCTCAGCAGGATCACAACCTATGGTGGGAATCAGGGTCCCGTATAAATGGTTAAACCATGAAGGTTAAATTTGTGCATGCTAAAGTTCACTGTATTTAGAGTGAATTAGCCAACACTAATTAGTCTTTCTCTTCATTGCTATCTGTCACTTTGTGGAAGAAAAGTGAGCCCCCATTATACAGCTCTATCCCTGCAAGTTCCTTCGGTCTCCGTTATCCTTCCAAACATTTATGTGCAGCTTAGTGGAAAAGGGTACAGGTGGGACAATACATTGTCTTTGTTTCAGGGTTCACGTTTCTACTGAAAAGAGCTCTGGATTTGGAGTCTGGATATCTGCCATTTCTAAGCTATGATCTTGATCAGTCCACTTAATCTCCCTAGTCTACTGTTTCTACATTGCAACATGACCTGTTAGGGCAGGAAAGATCTAGAAAGCTCTTAAACTTCAAATTTAAATGTCCACCTGCCTATTTGATAATTCCACTTGCGTATCCTTTGCATATCCATCAAACATCTCAAAGATAATGTGTCAAAACAGAACTCTTAGTTTTTCCCATCGGATTTATTCCTATCTTGGTCTTTACCCATTTCAGTTAAGAGTTTCACCGTGTGTCCAGTTTTTCAGGACAAGAACCTAGGAGTCAGATGTCACTAAGATGGCAGTGCAGGAGACCCCAGCCTCCATGTGCCAACAAAGATCAACAATTAGACAGCTATCCACGAACAAAAACAGCTCTGGCAGAGCTCAGGAGTCTACTTAAGAAACTTCAGCCACACAGTGAACAAAAAGCCTGAGAATAACTGTACAAAAAGGGAAGGAAGAACAGCTTCATTTTGATTGCTTCTTCAAATGTGCAGACATCTATGCAAGGCTATGAGGATCACAAAGAATTAGGGAAACATGACTCCACCAAGGAACACAGTAAATCCGGTAATTGACACCCCAAAACATGGAAACCCAGAAATCACCTGACAAAGAATTCAAAATAATTGTGCTCAATATGCTCAGAAAGCTACAGGAGAACAAAGATATACAATTTAACAACCTATGGAATGGGAAAAAATATTTCAAGCCATGTATCCGATAAGGTGTTAATATCCAAAATATATAAATAACTCATGCAACTCAACAGCAAAAAGCCCACAAATAATCCAATTAAAAAATGGGAAAAGGGCCTGAATAGACAGAAGATATATGAATGGCCAACAGGTACATGAAAAGGTGCTTAACATCTCTAATCATGAAGGAAATGCAAATCAAAACCACAATGAGGTATCATCTCATGCCTGTTAGAATGGCTATCCTCAAAAAGACAAGCGATAACAAATCCTGGCAGTGATCTACCATATGATCTTATAAGAACTACCATACGATCCAGCAATTCTATGACAGAATACATCCAGAGGAAATGAGAGCACTATGTTGAAGAGATACCTTCACCCCCATGTTCCTTGCAGCATTATTCACAATAGCCAAGACATGAAAACAACCTCAGTGTCCATCATAGATGAATGGATAAAGAAAATATCATATATATACAAAATGGAATATTATTCAGCCATAGAAAAAGGAAATCTTGTCATTTGCAACAACATAGATGAACCTGGAGGGCATCATGCTAAATGAAATAAGTCAGAGAGAGAGAGACAAATACAGTATGATCTCAGGTATGCGTGGAATCTAAAAACATCAAATTCATAGAAACAGAGAGTATAATGGTGGTTGCCAGGGGCTGAGGAGGGGGGAAATGGGGAGATGTTAGTCAGAGGGTACAAACTTTCTGTTATAAGATGAATAAGTTCCAGGGATCCAATATACAGCGTGGTGACTATAGTTAACGATACTGTATTATATACTTGAAAGTTGCTATTAGAGTAGAGCTTTAATATTCTCACCATAACAACCACAACAAAATGGTAATTATGTGAGAATTATGAAATATATGTTAACTAATCCTATTGTGGCAAGCATTTCACAATATATATGTGTATCAAATCATCACAGTGTATACCTTAAATGTCCACAATGTTGTTTGTCAATTATGTCTCAATAAAGCTGGGGAAAAAATCCCTAGGGGTCATACCCAAATCCACCTGTTAATCTTATCAGCTTTACCTCCAAAGTACATCTGATCACTTTTCACTTCATTATCTCCACTTCTCATCATCTCCAGGGCTATCACTGTTTCGTGAGCCTCCGCTTTATTCCATTGGTGAGGGAGGGATTTCCACCCTGGGGTTGTGGGGATGGCCGAACACGTCACCCAACACTGGACAGAAGAGATGGACAGCAGCTTGTTAGTCACACATACTTATGGCCCAGGAGACACCACATACCATGCAGGGCCACATGGTAGTTGCACTTGAGAAACCTGTATACAGTCAGAGGCTGAAAGAGACAGGCTTTTAGTCACAAGGTGGTGGAGTTCTCCCTGGTTCCCACAGAGGGTGTGATTACCATGTTTGAATAATTCTGTGTCCTGGTGGGGAACCAAAACTTGCTACTCAGGGGTGAGCAGGAATTGCACCCAGTCTGTTTGCTAAGGAGGGATGTTTGGCTAGGGGACCTTATCTGTGGGGTAGAGGGAGAGGGGAACTTGTGGTTAGGCCATTTGATGCCCTTCTGATGTACCAGATGTCAAGGCAGCACATAATATCAATATTAGCTCATATAACACAGTCACCCCTGCCCAAGGCACCGTAATATCTTACTGGAATTACTGTAACAATTCTGCTTCCCCATAATCTTCTTAAAACCTATTCTCCACATAACAGAAAGATCTTTTACAAGAGATAATCAGATTATAACTCTCCCTGCTTAATGCCCCTTTATGACTTCCTGTGACATTCAGAATAAAATTGAAGCTTCTTACCATCGTCCATAAGTTTCAGATGATGTGGTTTCCACTTTCTTTTTCAGTCTCAAATACAAACACTTAGGCTCCCTCCCATCACCCAACCTTGAGCATAACCTCTACCTGTTGAAAACACCAAGCTCCTTCCAATCATGGGGCCTTTGCACCTGTGGTTATTTCTACCTGGAAAGCTCTGCCCAAGAGCTATGTTTGAATGCCTCCTCTTCATCACGCAGGTCTTTGTCAAATGTCACTTTCTGAGAGAACCTACCTCATCACTCAGCTAACAGTGGCCTACACACCTTCCAGTCACTCCCTGGCCCAGCACCTTCCTGCATTTTCTTCACACCGCTAATCACCACTGAAGTTATCTTACGTTTTTATTAACTGATTTATTTGTAAGTTTCCCAAGGGTGAGGATTTTGTTTTGTTAGTCATTGTATCCCTACAATGACTACAGTGCCTACAGAAGTGCCTGGCACATGAAGGGTGCTCAATAAATATGTGTTGAACAAAAGAATACAATTGACTTGTCTTTAAATCCCTGTTTAAACACTTCAATCAGATGCTCTCCTGCAGCCTAGCATGATCCAGGGAACTCAAGGATTCTGAGAATGCCAGCCTTCTTTCAATATGAGAACAATCCAGTCCTGGCATCACTCTTATTTTATATTGTGGGAATGCTGACTGTCCCTACTGGATTGCTAATGCTCCTCTTGGATCATGTGAGATAACTGGAAAGGAGGCCGGGCTGTCAGTTGCTTCTCAATATCTCCTCCCTTTTTCTGCATCCAAATATGAAACCAACTATATCACTCTCCAGTGAAATATAAACTGCTCACTCTTTGCTGGCTTTCCTAATTCTCTGTAGTATACCACTCTCTGAGAGCTTGGCTCAGCCTAAATTTATTAAGAGACCAGGCAGGGTTCTGAATGGTGCTTCACCAAAGGTGTGGCCAAAGACTTGAGAGAAAAAAAAAATTTTTGTCACAGAACGAATCTGCCTTGGGAAGAAAAATTGATTTCCTCTAAGAAGTTGAGAGCTGTTCAATAAGCATTAGGTTCACTGCTGACAAATTGGCTTTCCAATATTGTTTTCTTTATGAAAACACATTTTAAGTGGTATACTCCCTCCCAACAACCATGATGGCCTTAACAAATAAGGAAACAATTATTTTCAACTTTTAAATTCTCCTTTGTTAAGCAATAAAGGACGAGAGAAGAAAGTAATATTGAAATTCAATTTTACTTTCAAAGGTTGTCAGTATTTTATTTTCTTTTTACTTTCTTAGATTTTCTTGCCTGAAGCAATGGTATTTTATGACCATTGAATTTCAAAAGCATAAGAGAAATTTTCCAGACATTCCCACCAGTATTATGAGACAATGTGTACACCCCTTTTATAATAATATCCACTTAGTATTTAACACTTCCCTTTTAGTGATCTTAAATTCCTATGCAAATTGACCTGATGGCAAGTCAAGCTTAATTATAAATTTATAGGTGAAAAATTAAAGCAGAGATGATAAAAATTGCCAATTATAAATAGGCAAAAACTGATCGAAGAGAGTAAAATAATTGGACAACTTTTGTGTCTGTAGTGTTGTTGCTAAAGAAAGACAATTTTGGCTTAATAATTAACATGTTTAGAATCCAATCTGTAGTTACATTGGTTGCGTGGTGATTAAGATAGATTAATACTTCAGCGTTGACTTGGTTTGGACTTACCTCAAGCTAAAACAACAAACAAAATAAACAAATAACCAACTTAATGTCTGGCTATATTAGTTTTCTATTGTTGCCATAAGACATTACCACAAACTTGGCTGCTTAAAACAACACACATTCATTATCTCTCAGCCGGGACCCTTACCTCGCGGCTTGGGGGAGAATTCAGTTGGTGGTGGAATTCAGTTCCTTGAAGTTGTAGGGCCTAAGGTCCCTGTTTCTTTGCTGGTTATCAGCCGGGAACCTCTTCCAGATCTTTGAGGCTGCCTGTATTCCTCATCGTGTTGCGTCCTCCTTCTCAGCCTTTCAATCTCTCTGACTCCCCTTCTGCCTCATCTCTTTGCCTGCCACCAGCTGGAAAAACTGTTCTGCTTTTAGGGGATGTAATTAGATTGGGCCCACCTGGATAATCCAGATTACTCTCTCTCTCATTAGGCCTGGAAACTTAATTACATCTGCAAAGTTCGTTTTGCTATATTCACGGATTTCAGATATGAGAGTGTGGACATCTTTGTGGGACCATTTTGCAAACTACACTGGCTTCTAAAGCTCCACCTGATAAGGGATCTTGTTTTGGTGTGTTGCATTCACACTAGCTTTCTTCCTGTTTCTTGACTATGCCATGTCTCTTCTCTCCTCAGGACCTTTGCACTTGCTGTGCCTTTTGCTGAGAATGCTCTGCCCCCAGATCTTCATAAAGTTGCTTCTTTCTCTTTGTTTAGGTCTGAGTGTAAATGTCTCCTCCTCCAAGAGGCAATCCCTGGTCCTCCCTGTAAAGTTGCTTCTCAGTCATTTGTTACTCTCTCCCATTACATTATTTTATTTTCTTTATAAATCGTCTTTATTATTTGATTGTCCACCTGTTTATTGTCTGCCTCTGCCCACAGGATTCAAGCTTCCCGGGGCCAGGGCCTCTGGGTGCCTTGCTTACTACCGCATCCCCTGTGTCAAGATCAGTGCCCAGGATACAGGGAGAACTCAATATTTGTTGCCCAACCTGTATTTCAGTTCTTTCTTTAAATGAATAAAATTAACACTTTTATACCACTTTATCTTTTAGTTAAAGCCAACACCTTACTTTAATGAGAGATATTATATGTAATAAGTACAATTCACCTGCCATGAAAGTAAGTACATATCTAGCTGAAAACAAAGCCAGATGGCAAGGAAATTGGGCAGGTGACCTGTGCTGTCAGGTTCGGAGCGGGGCTGCTCTGCCCTGGCTGCACAGCAGAATCACCTGGGAAACACGGATAAGAAATTGATTTTCAGGCCCCACACCAAACCAACTCAACAGAATCTCTGGAAATGGGGCTCTGGTATATCGTCAAGTCTTCCCAGTGTCCTCCCGTGATGACCAGCAGCTGTTGCAAGAGCTCTAGAGTCTGAAGGCAGAGCTGAAGCTGGAGAAGTGTGGAGTGCAGGACCCCACATGGAGAGCCACAAGCAGAGGCAGGAATTCACAATGAGGGCGGAGTTACTGGTGCCGGACTTATTCTCCTACAATAGTGTATTAGTGTGGTAGGGCTGCCATCATGAAGTTCCACAGACTGAGTGGCTTAAACAACAGAAATTGTTGTCTTAGAGTCTGGAGGCTGGATGTCCAAGGTCACAATGTCCAGGGTTGTAGATCTCTGCCTTCATCTTCACCTGTGTGTGTCTGTCTCCAAATTTCTCTTTTGTATGAGGACACCAGTCATACTGAACAAGGGGCCCACCCTACTTCAGTGTGACCTCATCTTATTACATTGGCAAAAACCCTGTTTCCAAATAAGGTCACGTTGTGGGGAGCTGGGGTCAGGACTTCAACATATGAATTTGGGGGTAGAGGGCACACAATTCAACCCATAATACACATACAGAGATAAAACTAGGCAAAACACATGCCGTGACTGTTTTCCATCTTAGTCCAGGACTGAGGTTCATGAGAGAGTGGAAGCAAATGATATGTGGCCTGGCCCTCAGGTAGGGGAACTCTCCAGAAGTAGGAAGGTGGGAGTGCAGCCCAAGCAGAGCCTTGTGGTTCCCTGAGCTAACGAGGCAGAAATGGGCTGTGGAGGCAGTTGGAATTCACAAGGAGGGGGAAATGCTGTGTGGTAAGGCTGGGAGGTAGGGGCAGAAGTCCACCTGGAAGTTCCCTGCAGGTGCTTGTCCAAGAGCGGGCTGCACGTGCACAGGACAAATCTCCACGAGGCCTAATGCTGGGTGACGACTGCAGAGCTGAGAGCTGACAGCTGAATCTGACCAACGGTGCTGTTGCAAAATACATTTTAGTTGACAACACTAAGGTTTTTGTACAAAGTAGTAACGATAGCCATGGAAGTTTCACCTTAATCTGTGAGAAATGTTCTTAAATTCATTTTTAAGTGTCTAAACTAAGGATTAGTGCTTTTTTAATGAAAAAAGAATTGTCCCAGGATCCTCATTAAGAAAAAGCAAAGTATATTTCAACTGATCCATCACTGGAATTAGATGAGAATGTTTGGGTTCTTTGGTTTCACTACCACTTAGGTCCCATTGAACTTTGTGAATTCCTGTGTGTTCATTTTTAAGCATGAAATGGAACGTTTAAATATCACAGTGGTTGGCATTAGTGAACTAAGATGGACTGGAATGGGACGTCTCAGTCAGACAGCTACAAAGTGTCTCTGGAAATGAGAAACTCAGAAGAAACAGAGTGGCTCTAATACTGGGGCAAGACGTAGCACAGACAGTTAGAAGCTCTAATGCAAGGTCTGACCGGATTATATCAGTCATACTTCTGGGAAAACATGCTAATGTAACTGTCATCCAAGTCTGTGCTCCAAACTCAGATGCTGAAGATGCAATCGAACGTTTTTACGCAAGTCCCCAGGAAGAAATTGGTCATACACCCAAACAAGACATGCTGATAATTATAGGTGACTGAAACACAAAAGTAGGAAATAAAATGGAATTAAATATCATTGGAAAATTTGGACTAGGGGTCAGAAACGAGGCAGGAGGACGGCTTGTGGATTTCTGGGAAGCCAACAATCTGTCCATCACAAATACATGCTTTAAGCAACTGAACAGGCGACTGTCTACATCGCCAGATGCCAATACAGAAATCAAATAGACTATGTGATTGGAAGCTCTGTAGGTCTCCCATCCTCTGTGGTCCAGCAGCTATCTGGGACAAAAGGCAGAAATGCAAGAGGGATGAGTGAAAACACACAAAACCTCTTAAGCTCTTAGGGCAGAACTTACACCCTGTAATTTCTGTCTACTTTCCATTGGCAGAAGTTCATGACCAAGCCCTCTATCAATGGAACTGGAAGTATACTCTACCACAGTGGAAGGGGGTGAATGTTTATTACACAATAGTCCACACTATCATATCTATCTATCCATCTGCATGTAAAATGAAGGATAACTGTATTCTATATATCTCTCTGCAATTTTTCCCCCTAGGATGGCTCACCTGCAGAAAATTTTCTTCATATATCTGCTTCAACAAATATTTATACCTTCTCAGCCTTACCAATTTGACTGGCCAGAAGGTGAAGGCAAAGCCTATAAAAATCTTACAATTAAAAATTTTAGACCTAATATTTTTTAATCTATGATTTTTTTGTCTAAAAAAACATAATCCTGGTGGAAAACGTTGATGATTTCTAGCTAAACCCTTAATCTCAAAGCAAATGTGGCAACTAAAAAAGAATAATTTAGGATTTCTTTCAGATGGCTTCTGACTCAGACCTTCTCCCCAGGAGGCAAAAAATGTTTCTCTCATTAGAATGACTTTTCTGTCTAAGAGAATCAAGGTGTAGAAGGTACCTGGGGATTGGGTTGGTGGAAGTACATTTTTGGATACTGGTATTATCTGGTTTCCTGCAGAAACAGTACTTATTATTCCTGTGAAGTACAAGGAATTCACAAAACAAAGACTGGCTTGAAGGCTGGTAGGAAGAGTATCTCAGTTGATTGAAAGCAAAATAAAATTGATGCAGAACTGTCAGACACAGAAATGGCTTAAAAAACAAACAAAATATCCTGACTTCATGCCATCAGCAGCTCCCTGACTCCTCTGATCCTTCCTTAAAGTTCTTCCCGGTAAGTTCAGGCCTGAACTAGAGTTCCGGTTTATCACAATGGGGTCTCTCTCAGCACAATCAGATCACATGGTGGGATTCAGAATTCGTTTTGCTGCCATAAACCAATTTCTTGATCATTCTGATCTCTATGTTCTCGAGGTTTCTAGATCCTCGCATCCTCTCCTTTCTCCATTCCTCTGGAGCAACCAGCCTAGCCTGTCCAGTTGGACTTTGTTAACTTCTTGCCAGTAACCCACATCTCTTTTTGACAGCCTGTTGTGCTTAATCTCTTGTCACTTCTTCATGTGGAGCTTGGGGCTTGCTCCCCATGTAACCCTGGATGAATGAGCTCATCTTCTATCCCATTCTCCTCAGCTGCTATGCCGTACCAGCCGAAGTGAACACCCATCCACCACTCCACTTACCCTGTAGATACCTGATGTATGTCACCCAGTGGCTGCAGGTGTTAGCCTCTGTGACAAGGTTAATCCCTCGATTGCTATCATACTGATTCCAGCTTTCTCCTTCCTCCCCCATCAATCTACATGCATAAGGAGGGCTGAAAACTCCTACAGCAAAGTATCTGATATGTTGGGTCCTCAGTTAAATTTGTGTTGAAATAATGACTAGATGCATGAAGTAAGCCTGGCACTGTGCAGCCTCCAATGTAGAAAACTAGATCAATTGTCTTTCTGTTTAAATTATCTTAGTTTTTCTTTGGAGAAAATGAGAATTATCTTGGGATTTGCATTTGAAAGGTAGTTATTTAAATCAACAATTCTCAGTAGTAGAATCTTATATCTTTCTATTTGAATCAACTATTTTTAATATAAGATTAAAATGCATCATCCATCTCATAGTGATCTTTGAAATGTTCACTTCCCATTAATGTGCCATTGCTTATATTGATTGTTATTACTGTCTGTTTAAATTGAAATAATAAGATATGTTGGATATAAGCATGGACTGGACAATGTTAATAAAGTAGTAGCCAACCATGTAAATTCAACTCTGCAAAGTTCAAATTTGTTTTTCTAGATGAACATAGTATAACAAAAATCTGAATCTCTTGTGCCAGATGAACCTATAACAAATGAATGTCTTTGAAAATCTGAAACATAACAAAACAAAATGAAATGAGGCAAAAAAAGAGAAAAAAATCAGAGGGCCTACAAATTTCCACGGCTATATGTATCACCCATCTGTACATCCCTCAGGAGCTAGGAATTGGCCAAACAAACCGCTCACAAGGCACCATGCCCACCCAGCTGACGGGCCATTGTGTCTAGAGTTGTCTGTCTCGTGATCCTAATAGAATTTGCACCTTGCTTTTTGGTGCCTTCCGTGAGTCCGTAATCTGGGTGCCTAGCACAATCAGGTGGCTAAAATCTGTCTGATAATTGCTCATTCCAATCTATTGTTGTCCCTATATCAGGGGTAGCAACAAACTATCAGAATCACAGCCATGGAAATGTTCCCGCCCCCAGGGCAAAGACTTGGAAAGGCAGGTAAGGAAGGGACTGTGCTGTATTCTCAATTCTGCCTGCTTTATGCTTCAAACAGACTTCTGTTTTTAAAAGGATTAACTCTCACAGATGCTTCACATTTAATTGGCCTCAGAGAGGTCAGGAAGGACCTGAGGTCAGGAATCCCTGAGAACTCTGAGAGGGCTACGTTTTTACCAAGAGCCTGGATCTAGCCTGGAGCCCGTCTGGAGCAAGAGTCCTCAGGATCCCAAGGTAATTCAGTTATGACCTAGCTTTATTTATTAATCTATACCCTTCTTCCCAATCTGAGCAAGTTTTATGGATCTGTTTTCTCTCAGGGGGAAAAATATACTAAAAAGGGTATTACCTCTGGTTTTAATCTTGTAACATGGAAAAACCATAAATGCCTCAAATCCCGTAAAACTGTAAGAAAATTAAATTTTTGTAAAAATTATTATGACTTTTCCAGATCCTGTGTTATAGCCTCGTATGTATTACCTCTGATCTAAAAAACAAACAAAAACCCCCAAAACACACAAACAAAAACCCTGAGAGGTAAGTATTATTCCTATTTTACTAGATGAAGAAATAGGGAATTGAGAAAGTTGAAGCAAACTGCCTCATGTCGTGAAGCTAAGAACAGATGTGAACGTAGGTTCTCCTACACCCAGAGAATGTTCTCTTCCTTTGAACTGTGGAAATGCACGTCAGGAGTGACTATGAATCATCTCAGTGGAGTTTCCTTGATGACATTAATGAAATAACATTAAAACTCATTTAATTAATTGTTTCAGAGTAACAATTACAGATCATTTCTCAGTCCAAGGATATTTAATAAATTGAGTTTTCCTTGTAATTGAAAAGTTGGCATTGTCTATGTTTCATGACATTATGTATCCTAGAAGGGCGTTTTATCAGTCATTTGGCTAAACTGGAAGAAAACAGATTAAATATTTACCTAAGAAACAACTACAATGACCCTGCTATGCACTCCCCCAGGCAATTCTCATATAACAAATACAGTTATCACCCTCTGGATAACCAGATACATACAATTTTGGACACTACAATAAATTTTAGGCTCTGGTTTATTATTGCTATAGGCCAAGAAAACACATTTTGGGGCTTTATAGTGAGACTATATTAATAAAAACCATTACATTTAGTCTGACTTCTCTAGGGAGCACAGTAATTTCTGAAATATTAAATAAAAAGTACATACAGAGGAGAAATTAAGTGAACTATAAAAAAATGCTTGAGGTTCCAAATTTAGTTGAGTGTCAATTACCAAGTGTCTCAAGATAAATAGCAATTTTCTTAATATTATTAAAATGCAAACAACGAAAAAGTATATGAATGCACATGAAGTAAACTTTAAGAAAAACAGCAGTGTATGATTGTTCCATTTTTAGACTTAACATTTGGAGAGTTGATCTCAATAAGGGTGGTACAACTTATTCAAGTTCACATGACTTAAATAAAAGGGCTGAAAAAGGGACAGTTATTTTGTAAGTTGTTCTTGGTGCAGCAAATGTCAGAATCCCAACTGTATGATTTGGGGAATATTGACTAAAATTTGATGATAAAAAATAGAGGCAAAAGCAATACATGAATGAGAATTTTGTCAATGTTCCAGGGAAAAGGAATTTGAAAAGTCTATTTGTTGTTGGTTAATGATGACATTAGGAGAGAAGCCAGGAAGTCAATTGTTAGCATATCCTTTCCCACGAGATACTGTGTAACTTGATCGTGGTCAGCCTCTCCAGTTATCATGAAATATAATTAAATAAAGCAGGGCTCCCTTCACTGAGTCTTTTATTGGGATCATAGACAGATTCCCAGTGCTCCTTCAGTCTTAACCTTGGCTCCTTGAACACAATCTTATCATATCACTTCTGCAGAACTAGAATTTCCCAAAGCTCCACTCCTCAGAAGAGAACTAGGGTAGCAAAGTCTGTTTGGTTGCATGTGGTACCATCAGTGAGAAAAGTACCATATTCGTGGGACAGAATGTTTAACTCTGTCAGGAAAACTGGGTAGTAGAGAAACATTGGAGTTTAAATAATCTTACTGGAACAAGGGAGACGTTCTTAGCAAGGAGTTTTAAAGGAAGTCAAGTGCTACAGACAAAACAGTATGCTGTTCAAGATAATTTTTTCAAAAAAGCTGAGACTGGACTCAAGCAAATGTGAAATGAACACATGTCAAAAATTTTATTTATGTCATTAGTTAAAGGAGGGAACCAGAAAAGATGTTACAACTCCTTCAAAGGAGAATCCAAAGAACGGACACATATATGATCAGGAGTATTGAAATGAACTTGCAAATGGATCCCAAAGTTTCCACACATGGGAGGGTTGTTCCCCTACTGGACAGAGGCCATTTGCATGTCCATAGACAGAATCATTTGCATTGCCATCAGTTCTGGACAAGTTCATTTCAATTCCTCCATATTTGTAAAATATCCTCATCAAAGACATAGGTAGGTATCCTATAGGTTCAAATAATCCTCGAACCTCTGACATTCCGTTGAAAGGATATGTGCTTGTAAATATTCAATGGTCAGCTCTCCAAGAAACCCTTGTAAACCCAAACCCTGATTTGTAGCAGCTGTTGATTTCCATAGTGTAAATGTTCCCACCATGGCTGATTCCAAGCACCCAGTGTGTCACCACTGAAGATGAGTTGGGAAGAGGTGCGCAGAAGCACCATCATATAGCATCTCCTTCACAGAGATACAATAGACATACTACATGCATAAATAAGCTCAAGAATGTAGATGACAGCAAAATGCAGTAAAATAATTGGGAAGTGATAGGATGTGAGTATTTATTAACTCTGCTTATTTGTTAGTTTGCTTACTGGCGTTCATTTCTGTGAGTTTTAACACATGCTGATTT
Organism: Tapirus indicus; assembly: GCA_031878705.1. Lineage (NCBI taxonomy): Eukaryota > Metazoa > Chordata > Mammalia > Perissodactyla > Tapiridae > Tapirus > Tapirus indicus. The sequence continues at coordinate 148,548,586 of CM062918.1, read as the reverse complement.
GTGTAACTATCAACACAATCAGGATACAGAACAGTTTAAAAAAAACTTCCTCCTGCTGCCCTTTTATAGTCACACCCTCCGGGACCCCTAGCCCCTGGCAACCACTGATCTGTTGTCTGTTACTATAGTTTTTCATTTTCCGGAATGCCGAATAAATGGAACCATACAGTATGAAATCTTCACAGACTGGCTCCTTTCACTCAGCATAGCACCTTCCAGAATCAGCCAACTTCTTGCATGTATCCATAGTTCCTTTTCATTGCTGAGTAGTATTTCATTGTTTGGATGTACCACAGTCTGTTTATCCATTCACCTGTTGAAGGACATTTGGGTTGTTTCCAGTTTTTAGTGATTACTGATATAGCTGCTATAAATGTTCATGTACAGGTTTTTATGTGAACATGAGTTTTCATTTCTCTTAGGTAAATACATAGGAGTTGGATTGCTGGGACAGGATAAGTATATATTTTTTGACTATTAACCAGCTTTTGACTATTAAAAATAAAGCTTTGGGGCCAGCCCCATGGCGTAGCAGTTAAGTTCGCAGGCTTCGCTTCAGCGGCCCAGGGTTTGCTGGTTTGGATACTGGGCGCAGACCTACGCACCGCTCATCATGCTATGCTGAGGTGGCATCCCACATAGAACAACTAGAAGGATGCACAACTCTGACATATAACTATCTACTGGGGCTTTGGGGAGAAAAAAGGATAAAAGGAGGAAGATTGGCAACAGATGTTAGCTCAGGGCCAATCTTCCTAAAAGAGGAATAAATGAATAAAGCTTCTCTGAACATTCATGTACAAGTCTTTGTATGAAGATAATCCTTTTCTACTGGGGAAACATGTAGGAGTGGAATGAAGGAGTCACATGTTTGATGTATATTTAACTTTTTAAAAAACTGGCACACTGTTTCCCAAAGTCATAGTGCCATTTCACATTCCAACCAGCAGTTGCTCCTCATCTTCACCAATGCCTGGTATGGCCAATCTTTTTAATTGTAGATATTCTAATAGATATGTAGTAGTATGGTTTCAATTTGTGTTTTCCTAAAGACTAATGATATTAAACATCTCTTCCTGTCTTATTTATAGTGCATGTATCTTATTTGGTGAGGTGTCTGGGTGTGTGTTCAAATCTTTTGTTCATACTTTATTGGTTAGTTTATTTTCTTATTTTGAAATAAGATAGTGATTTGCAAATATTTTCTTCAAGGGCCTTGTGTTTTTTGATCAAACAGTGTCTTTCAAAGAGGAGACATTCATAATTATCATTGTCTAATTTATTAATTTTTTCTTTTAGAGATTGTGCTTTTGGTGTTGTATCTATGAAATCTTTGCCTAAACCAAGGCAAACCACTAAATGACTTTTGAGTGTTAAAACTCTTGGGAGGCAGGACGTCAGCATCATGGCGGAGTGAGATTCCCTCTTTGAATCTCTGCCCCCTACGACACAACGAAAACATCATTCACATTTCAACAGAGCTCAATCAAACACTAAGAAGGACTTCTGAGAAACCCCTGCTGCCATACATCGGACGGTGGAGGCGCGAGAAGCCCAGGAGAACGAGAGGAGAGGTAGGAGGTTGTACTCCCCCTCCCCAATCGATCGGCAAAGACAGCGCGGTTCTCGGACAGAGGGGGGAGGGGCGGCCCACAGCGGGGAAAACTATCGCCACCCAGGTGCTCTCACAGACTGTCGCGAGATCCCCACGGGGAAGCGACAACAGACTGCTTAGGGGGTGTAGCAAACACCCTAAGAGAGCCAGAAAGGAAACCCCCGGGTCAAGCAGGAGAAAGAGAGGACCCCTCCCCCCACACACCCAGCGTTTCAGCATAATCCCTCCGGGGGCTGCAGCCACCTCAGAGCAAACCGCTCGCGATCTCCATCTAGTGGCAGCAGGGGGAAACTGCAGGACTAACTTTAATCATGAGGGGTAAAAATAAAGCCGTCCCCGTCAGATCCTTGCGAAAATATGTCAGGCCTACAGACCAAAAGGAAAATGACAAACACCCAGAAACCAACCCTGAAGGCACAGAATTTGATAACCTGAATGAGAGAGAATTCAAAATAGCTATCATAAACAAGCTCAACGAAATACAAGAGAACACACAGAAACAAATCAACGAATTCAGGGATTATGTCACAAAAGAGATTGAAACCCTAAAGAAAAACCAATCAGAATTATTGGAGATGAAAAACAAAATCAACGAGATAGTGGAAAAAATGGAGTCTTTAAAGAGCAGAACTGACAATATGGAGGAACGAATTAGCACTATTGAGGATAGCCACGCAGAAATGCTCCTGGTAGAGGAGGAGAGAGAGCTAAGACTAAAAAGAAATGAAGAAATTCTTCAAGAAATATCAGACTCAATGAGGAAAAGCAACATAAGGATAATAGGTATTCCAGAAGGAGAAGAAAGAGAAAAAGGAGCAGAGAGTTTGTTCAAAGAAATAATAGCTGAGAACTTCCCCAACCTAGGGAATGAGAGGGAAATAACAGTGAATGAAATCAATAGATCACCTAAATATATAAACAGGAATAAAAAATCATCTCGCCACATAGTAGCAAACTTGAAGAATACCCGTGACAAGGAAATAATATTGAAGGCAGCTAAACAAAAAAACAAAATAACATACAAAGGAAACCCCATCAGGCTCTCAGCTGATTTCTTGACAGAAACTCTACGGGCTAGGAGAGACTGGAATGATATATTCAAAATCATGAAAGACAAAAACCTTCAGCCGAGAATACTTTATCCAGCAAAAATATCCTTCAAATACGATGGAGAAATAATAACTCTCCCTGATAAACAAAAGCTAAGAGAGTTCGTCACCACAAGACCCCCACTACAAGAAATGCTCAAGAAGGCCCTTAGGCCTGAAAAAAAACAAATGAGAAAGGGGATACAAAGATTTCAATAAGGAGAAAAGCAAGGAGACTAAACCAGAACAAAATACAGTTGGAAAACATCAAAAATTAATTCAAGCTCATCACTGGAAACACACATTCATGGCACAATCTGGAATAAAGAGATAACAAATAAGGAGGGGAAGAGGTAAGGGATTGAACTGACCCAGCCTCAGGAAAAAGGAGGCATCTGAAAATGTACTTTCTTATCCAGGAGATCGCTTATATAAACCGCACGGTAACCACTAAACAAACAACCAGAAGAGAACCACACATGACAAATAAAGAGAAAACCAAGAGAATGAGCATGCAGAAATACCAAATTGAATTTGCAGTCCGAAACACAAGGGACAAGAAACAAAGGAAATGCAAAAGAACCAGAAGATGAACAATAAAATAGCAACATTAAACCCTCATATATCAATAATCACTCTAAATGTAAATGGATTGAATTCTCCAATCAAAAGACACAGAGTGGCGGGATGGATTAAAAACCAAGATCCAACAATCTGCTGCCTCCAGGAAACACATCTCAGCTCTAAAGACAAACACAGACTCAAAATAAAAGGATGGAAAACAATACTCCAAGCTAATGGCAAACAAAAGAAAACAGGAGTAGCCATACTTATATCAGACAAAGTAGACTTCAAGATAAAAAAGGTAATGAGAGACAAAGAAGGGCAATATATAATGATAAAAGGGACACTTCACCAAGAAGACATAACACTTATAAATATCTATGCACCCAAACAGGAGCACCAAAGTACATAAAACAACTGCTAAAAAACCTTAAAGGAGATATTAACAATAACACAATAATAGTAGGGGATCTTAACACCCCCCTTACATCAATGGATAGATCATCCAGACAAAAAGTCAATAAGGAAATAATGGACTTAAACGAAAAACTAGATGCAATGGACTTAATAGATGTATACAGAGCACTCCACCCAAAAAAAGCAGAGTACACATTCTTCTCAAGTGCACATGGAACATTCTCAAGGATAGACCATATATTAGGAAACAAGGCAAACCTCTATAAATTTAAGAAGATTGAAATCATTACAAGCATCTTTTCTGATCATAATGCTGTGAAACTAGAAATCAACTGCAAGGAAAAAACTAGGAAAGGGACAAAGATGTGGAGACTAAACAACATGCTACTGAACAACCAATGGGTCATTGATGAAATTAAAGGAGAAATCAAAAGCTATCTGGAGACAAATGAAAAGGAAAATACACCATACCAACTCATATGGGATGCAGCAAAAGCAGTCCTGAGAGGGAAATTCATAGCAATACAAGCTCACCTTAACAAACAAGAAAAATCCCAAATAAATAACCTTAAATTGCACCTAACAGAGTTGGAAAAATAAGAACAGGCAAAGCCCCGAATCAGCAGAAGGAGGGAAATAATAAAAATCAGAGCAGAAATAAATGAAATTGAAACCAAAAAAACAGTAGAAAGGATCAATGAAACAAAGAGCTGGTTCTTTGAGAAGATAAATAAAATTGACAAACCCTTAGCCAGACTCACTAAGAAAAAAAGGGAGAAGACTCAAATAAATAAAATTAGAAATGAAAGAGGAGAAATTACAACAGACACCACAGAAATACAAGGGATTATTAGGGAATACTATGAAAAACTTTACGCCAACAAATTGGACAACCTAGAGGAAATGGACAAATTCTTGGACGTGTACAACCTCCCAAAACTGAATCAAGAAGAAATAGAGAATCTGAAAGGACCAAGCACAAGTAAAGAGATTGAAACAGCAATCAAAAACCTCCCAAAAAATAAAAGCCCAGGACCAGATGGCTTCCCTGGAGAATTTTATCAAACGTTCAAAGAAGATTTAGCACCTATCCTTCTCAAACTATTCCAAAAAATAGAGGAAGATGGAATACTTCCCAACACATTCTATGAGGCCGACATCATGCTGATACCAAAGCCAGACAAGGACAATACAAGGAAGGAAAACTACAGGCCAATATCGCTGATGAACATAGACGCAAAAATCCTCAACAAAATATTGGCAAACCGAATACAGCAATACATCAAAAAGATCATACACCACGATCAAGTGGGATTTATACCAGGGACACAGGGATGGTTCAACATCCGCAAATCAATCAACGTGATACACCACATTAACAAAATGAAGAATAAAAACCACATGATCATCTCAATTGATGCAGAGAAGGCATTCGACAAGATCCAGCATCCATTTATGATAAAAACTCTCAACAAAATGGGTATAGAAGGAAAGTACCTCAACATAATAAGGGCCATATATGACAAACCTACAGCAAACATCCTACTCAACGGGGAAAAACTGAAAGCCGTTCCTTTGAGGACAGGAACAAGACAAGGGTGCCCACTCTCACCGCTCTTATTCAACATAGTACTGGAAGTTCTGGCCAGAGCAATTAGGCAAGAAAAAGGAATAAAAGGACTCCAAATAGGCAATGAAGAAGTGAAACTCTCACTATTTGCAGACGACATGATCCTATACATAGAAAACCCCAAAAATTCCATCGGAAAGCTACTAGAAACAATCAACAACTACAGTAAAATGGCAGGGTATAAAATCAACTTACAAAAATCAATTGCATTTCTATACACTAACGATGAAAAAACAGAAAGAGAACTCAAAAAGACAACCCCATTTACAATTGCAACAAAGAGAATAAAATATCTGGGAATAAATTTAACCAAGGAGGTCAAAGACCTATACAATGAAAACTATAAGACACTATTGAAAGAAATCGAGGAGGACATAAAGAAATGGAAAAATATTCCATGCACATGGATTGGAAGAATAAATATAGTTAAAATGTCCATTCTACCTAAAGCAATCTACAGATTCAATGCAATCCCAATCAGAATCCCAATGTCATTCTTCACGGTAATAGAACAAAAACTACTGAAATTCGTATGGGGCAACAAAAGAACCCGAATAGCTAAAGCAATTCTGAAAAAAAAGAACAAAGCTGGAGGCATCACAATCCCTGATTTCAAAATATACTATAAAGCTACAGTAATCAAAACAGCATGGTACTGGTACAAGAATAGACACACAGATCAATGGAACAGAATTGAAAGCCCAGAAATAAAACCACACATCTATGGACAGCTAATCTTTGACAAAGGAGCAAAGAACATACAATGGGGAGAGGGAAGTCTCTTCAATAAATGGTGCTGGGAAAATTGGACAGCAACATGCAAAAGAATGAAAGTAGACCATCTCCTATCGCCATATACAAAAATCAATTCAAAATGGATCAAAGACCTGAAAGTGAGACCTGAAACTATAAAACTCCTGGAAGAAAATATAGGCAGTACACTAATTGCGATTGGACATAAAGGGATCCTTTCAGATTCCATGTCTACCCAGACAAGGGAAACAAAAGAAAAAATAAACAAGTGGGACCTCATCAGACTAAAGAGCTTCTACAAGGCAAATGAAACCAGGATCAAAATGAATAAACAACCCACCAGCTGGGAGAAAATATTTGCAAATCGTTTGTCCGACAAGGGATTAATCTCAGTAATATACAAAGATCTCATACAACTGAGCAACAAAAAAACAAACAACCTGATCAAAAAATGGGCAGAGGATATGAACAGACATTTTTCCAAGGAAGAGATACAGATGGCCAATAGACACATGAAAAGATGTTCAACATCACTAATCATCAGGGAAATGCAAATCAAAACTGCACTGAGATATCACCTTACACCGGTTAGAATGGCTATAATCACAAAGACAAATAACAACAAATGCTGGAGAGGTTGTGGAGAAACGGGGACCCTCATTCACTGCTGGTAGGAATGCAAACTGGTGCAGCCTCTATGGAAAACAGTATGGAGAGTCCTCAAAAAATTAAAAATAGAAATACCGTATGATCCAGCAATACCACTCTTGGGCATCTACCCAATGGACGTGAAATCAACCATCACAAGAGGCGTATGCACCCCTATGTTCATTGCAGCATTGTTCACTATAGCCAAGAAGTGGAAGCAACCCAAGTGTCCCTCAACTGAAGATTGGTTAAAGAAGATGTGGTATATACATACAATGAAATACTACTCAGCCATAAGAAAAGACACAATTGTCCCATTTGCAACAACATGGAGGGACCTAGAGGGTATTATGTTAAGTGAAATAAGCCAGAGAGAGAAGGACAGACACTGCATGAACTCACTCATATATGGAATATAAGTGAACACACGGACAGAGAGAACTGATTGGTGGTTACCAAGGGGAAGGGGGGTGGGGGGGGCACAAGGGGTGAAGGGGTACATCCACAAGGTGACGGACAAACAAAAATGTACAACTAAAACCCCACAGTGTTATAAACTAAGACATCAATAAAAAAAAAATATATATATATATATATATATATTAAAAAAAACTCTTGGGAGGCAATTTCCATGAGCCTCTCACATTTCAGCACAGTTTCGGGAGCAGGGGCACTAAGTGCCCTATTGCTCTGGATTATCTTTTCAAGGATGTTTGCATAGCAAATAGTCTTGGAAGACAGAGATAGTTTCTCCCACTGGAGCGAAAGTCAGGTTTGTTTACTGACAATGTTTTTCTCTGGGACAAAGGTTGGGCCTGTTTGCTTATAGCCAGTTATAAAAGATTACGATTCCCTAAATTCAGGGTTCCTCAGAGGTGATGCAAACCCACTTCATGCCCGTGGCCCTCTCTGAAACACTCCTGTAAGACTTGGGAAGCAAAAGAAACCGATGCTGACATAAAGCTTATGGTATTTGCTCTGCAGTGAGTATTAAGGTCTTTTGTCTCTGATGGAGGAGTCTTGTGTCTTGTGCCAGCACCCATGAAGCTGGTAGGCTAACTTGCTAACCTAAGAGGAGGGTAAAAGCTAATAACTTTCACAATTCTTGATAAAACTGACCCTATATTTCTGGGATAAACCCCATTTGGTCATGAAGAATTAGCCTTTTTATATAGTGTTGGATCCAATTTGCCAAAACTTTTGAAAAGAATTTTTGTAGCTATGTTTATGAAGATATTGACATGTAGTTCCTTTTCCTATAACATCTTTTGTCTGATTTTGAAACCAGAGTAATGTTGGCCTCATAGAATAAGCTGGCAGTATTTCCTCCTCCTCAAGTTTCTGTAAGAGTTTGTGTAGAGCTGGTATTCTTTCTTCCTTCAGTGTTTGCTAGAATTCAACAATGGAGCCATCTGGGCCTGGAGTTTTATTCATGAAAGGTTTTTAGCTGCAAAGGCAATTTCTTTCATAGACATAGGGCTATTCAGATTATACAATTTCTTCTTGAAAGAGCTTTGGTAGTTTGTGTCTTTCAAGAAATTTGTTCATTTTATCTAAGTTCTTGAATTTATTGTCATAACGTTGTTGCATATTCCCTTGTTATTATTTAAATACCTGTAGAATCTGCATTGATGTCACCTCTCTCGTTCCTGATTTTGTAATTTGTCTTCTTTTTTATTCCTAATTATTCTGGCTAGAGATCTGCCAATTCTATTTTTGTCTAATTTTCTATGCCGCATAACAAATTACCACAAATTCCGTGGCTTCAGACAGCACATGTTTATTATCTCACAGTTTCTCTAGGTTAGGAATCTCAAGATGGCTTAGCTGAGTCCTCTTCAAGGCTGCATTGAGGATGTCGGCCAGGGCTGGGTTCTCATCTGGAGGCTTGACCAGGGAGCTTACTCACGTTGTTGGCAGACTTTATTTCCTTGCAGCTGTAGAACTAAGGGACCCAGATTCTTGCTGGCTGTCAGCTGGAGGCCACCCTCATCTCCTAGACGGTGCCCTCAGCTCCTCGCCACGTGGGCCTCGAAACATGGCTGCTTACTTCTTCAAAGCCAGCAAGGTAAAAAGAGAGCAAGTCCACTAGCAAAATGCAATGCTGTACAATGTAACAGAATCACGCGAGTCACAGCCCATCGTCTTTGACGTATAACAATCACAGGAGTGACAGCCCATCTCTTTTTCCATACACAGTTGGTTAGAAGCAGCCACAGGTCCCAGTCACACTCAGGGAGAAGGGTTACAAAAGGTCATGAAGACCAGCAGGCAGAGGTCATGCGGCTGGCCACCTTAAAGTCTGCCCACCACATTTTAAAACGAGCTTTTGGTTTCATTTAATTTCTCTATTGTTCTCCTCTTTTCTATTTCTTTGATTTCCACTCTGAATTTTATTATTTCTTTGTGTTTTATTTGCTCTTATTTTTCTAGTTTCTTAAGGTGGCAGCAGATGTTCTTGATTTAAGACCTTTCTTCCTATTATAGCCGTTTACTGCTACAAATTGCCCTTGAGGTAATTCTTTTGCGGCATCCCACTAAGTCTTATTTGCTGCATTTTCATTTCCATCACTTCAAAATACCTTCTAATTTCCCTTTTGATTTCTTCTTTGACCTATGAGTTTTTAAAAGTGTTTGATTATTTTACAAGTATTTGGGCATTTTCTAGACCTTCTTGTGTTATGAGTTCTAATTTAATTCCATTGTCGTCAGAGGTCATACTTGAAAAGAATATTTATTCTGCTGTTGTTGGTAAAGTATTCTATAAATGTTAATTAGGTCGAATTGGTTGGTAGTGTTTATCCAATCTTCTATATCCTTATTGCTCTTTATCTATTTGTTCTATCAGTTATTTAGAGAAGGATGTTACCTGATTATAAATGTAAACTTGCCCATTTCTCCTTGAGGTTCTATTAGTTTTTGCTTCATGTATTTTGAAACTCTGTGAATAGGTGTGTAAGTGTGTAGGATTGTTATATCCTCTGGATAAATTGTCCCCTTTATCATCATGAAGTGGCCTTCTTCATCTTTGACAATATTCTTTGCTCTGAAATCTACTTGGTCTGCTATTAAATAGGTACTCCAGTTTTCTTTTGATTTTTGTTAGCACATTATATCTTTTTCCATTCTTTTACTTTTAACCTATTTGTGTCTTTATATTTAAAGTGTGTTTCTTATAGGCAACAACTAATCAGGTCATGCTTTTTAAATCCAATATGACAATCTTTACTTTTTGTGTGTGTGTGTGTGTGTGTGTGAGGAAGAGTAGCCCTGGGCTAACATCTGTGCCCATCTTCCTCTACTTTATATGGGATGCTGCCACAGCATGGCTTGACAAGTGGTGCATTGGTCTACACCTGGGATCCGAACCTGCAAACCCCGGGCTGCCAAAGCAGAGCACGCAAACTTAATCACTACGCCACCCCGCTGGCCCCTGACAATCTTTACTTTTTAATTGAAATATTTAGAACACTTATATTTAATATGATCTTTGTCTCATCTGTTCTTCCTTCCCTTTTTCCTTTTTTTTTTTGGACTTCTTTTGGATTAAGTTATCCATGTTATCCCCTTTGTTGGCATATTAGCTATAACTTGTTATATTAGTGGTTGGTTTAGTATTTATCGTATACATCTTTACCTTATCATAATCTGACTTAAGTGGTATTATCCCACTGCTTGCATAGTATAAGAACCTTACAATGGTGCTATAGATGGAAAGTTTTTGTCTCCCTCAAATTCATATGTTGAAACCTAATCCCCAATATGATGGGACGTGGAGGTGGGGCCTTTGGGAGATGATTAGGCCATGAGGGCAAAGCCCTCATGAATGGGATTAATGCTTTTATGAAAGAGACCCCAGAGAGCTCCCTTGCCCCTTCCACCACATGGGGACACAGTGAAAAGATGGCCTTCTATGAACCAGGGAGCAGGCCCTCACCAGACACTGAATCTGCTGGCGCCTTGATCTTGGCTTTCCCAGCTTATAGAACTATGAGAAATAAACTTCTGTTGTTTATAAACCACCCAGTCTATGGTATTCTGTTATAGCAGCCTGAACGGACTAAGACAAATAATATTCCATTTACAGCCTGTTTGCAGGGCTCTGCCTATGTTCTCCTGCCCTGCAGGACAGTCTGGAAACTCTGTAGAGGCAGTAAGCTGAGGCAGATGTAGGGCCCTTTTCATTTGTTTTTCATCTCTTTGAGATCACTGTCCCTCACTGCCTGATGTCCTGGGTCTTGAAAACATTACTTCATATATTTTGCCCATTGTTTTTGTTGTTATTTCATGCGAAAGGGTAAATCTAGTTTCTGTTACTACACTTTGACCAAAAAACAGAAGTCCCTAGTTAATTTTCATTGGGTAGTAGAAATTATATATATATGAAAAACTACAAATAATTTGAGACCTAGTATATTGTCTCCTTCAAAGAGTTAAAATTTTTTTTCTTCTGTTAGGTGGTTAGGGGCAGTGGAAATCCCACTTCACCTTTATGCAGTTTCCGGAATTGAGATGATTCTAGATAGACTTCATTTCTGGCAAGAATCAGTTGATTTCTGGTACGCTCTCACTTTTAAGTGTCACTCTTTGGGATCCCAACTTTAAGTGTCAAAGCTTAGTAGGCCCCCTTGCTGGACTCTGGGCTGTAATTTCTTAGCCCTCTAGCCCCAGGAAAATGTAAAAAAAATTCTTCCCAGTTTCTAAGCCTCGCAACAGCCTCTATCACAATTGGCAGATGTCCTTAAGATTAGAAGTGCCTCCGCGTGTTGGACTAACCGCTCAGGATTTCCTTCTTTTCGCGAACCTTCACTGATGTGTTAGCTCTCCAATGCCACCAAGCAGAATTTAAAAAAATACGTTACACCAACCCTCTAGTTGTCCTCAGCCAGAGGGTTGGTACAAAGGACCTGATGTGTCAGCACCAGAAGTGAAAGAGTTCTGATTTCTTGTTTGTTTGCTTGTTTTTGTATGTTGAATCTCCCAAATTCTCCTATTTTTTAATATAAAAGATTTCAAATCTAAGAAAACTTGAAAGAATTTTATACTGATCATCCATATACTCACCACATAGATTCTACATTTGTTAGCTTTTTGTATATTTGCTTTATCACATATCTGTCCATCTTAATTTTTATGCATTTTAAAGTAAGTTGTAGACATCGGTACACTTGACCCATACACAATTCGGCATGCATATAACTAAAGTTTAATGTTTTCTTTGTAGTTTTTAAAGTAAAATTTACATAGAGTTAAATGCACAAACCTTTGGTCTATCGTTCTGTGATTTTTGACATATCACACAGCTACATAACCCAGAGCGCTAGCAAGATAAAGAACGTTTCTGTCATCCCACGAGGCTCTCTCGTGCTCCTTCCCAGTCAATTTCCCACTGCCATCCCAGAGGGAACCACTGCTTTGATTTTTTTTTCCCATTATAATTTAGTTTTGCCTGCTCTGGCACTTCATATAATAGATATCAGATAGTAAAAACTTTTTCTTTTTTTTGCTAAGGCTTCTTTTATTCAGCATCATTTTGGGGGGGATCCATCCCTATTACTGCACATAGCAGTTCATTTCTTTTTATTGCAGAGTTGCACCTCATTGTATGAATGTACTATATTTTGTTTATCCATTCTCAAATTAATGAACGCCCAGGAATGTTCTCAGTTTTAGACTATTATGAACATTCTTGTACAAGTGCTTTTGTGGACATGTGTTTTCATTTCACTCCTAGATAAAGTACCTAGGCGTAGAAGTGCTTGATTATAAGGTAGGCGTTGTTTATGAGAAACTGCCAGACTTTTCTACAAAGGGTTGTACATATATTTATGATTCCAAAAGAAATGCATGAAAGAGCCTCTGCTGCTGAGTTGTTTTTACTGAGGGGAGCAGGGGTGTTGGGGGTGCATGTGCCCCAGGGTACAATGTCTTGTGTTAGAATCTATTTCCCTGTCCTGCCCTGGACTGCTCTTTTAAAGCCTTCCTTCTTTAGCTATAACCATGTAGTGCTTGAGATCTCTAAGGGGGAGAAAGGAGGAAATGTGTGGGGCTCAGCCAATCCGTCTGCACCTGACGTTACCTGCTTTCTATCCCATCTAGATTCCAGTTCCACCGAATATTTTTCCAGCCCTGTCCTAGTATGTTCTGAATCACTCCCCGCCTGTTTTTAAATTCATGGTGGCACAGGGACAAGCCACATAGTCCACCCAGGGCTGTGTAGAGGGGAGAAGAGAGCACACCAAACACTAAATCCTCCCTTCCTCCCCGTGGAGGTCTCCCCTCCACCGGTGGGCCTGGCCCTCTTCCACTCTCAGATGCTAGTCCCCTTCCACCCCATCCCCTTCTCCACACCATATTTTGTTGGCTCAAGAATTTCTCAGAATTTTAAAATTAGTTTGACAGATCCGTCAATGTCAGCTTCTGAGATGTGCTCAGGGGAGGGAAGCAGCAGCCACTCTAATTTTTCATCATTTCAGGAACTAGAACAAATATATATATGTATTTTAAGTCAAATTTATTGAGATATAATTTACATAATATATATTTATATAATTTAGTGTAACCACTCTTTTCAGGTGTACAATTTGATTCAAAGTTTTGGCCAACATATAAAGTCATGTAACCAGTACCCCAGTGAAGATATGGAATAGTTTTATCAAAAAGTTCCCTCCTACCCCTTTATATTCAATCCTTCCCCCACCGCAGTCCCTGCTCTGATTTCTGTCCCTACAGCTTTGTGTTTTCTAGGATGTCATATAAATGAAATCATACGGCATAAAGCATTTTGTGTCTGGTTTCTTTCATTTATTGTGATGCTTTTGCCCTTTATCCATGCTGTTATGTGTACTGGTAGCTCATGGAACCAATATCTGTGTCATAAGAAATTAATTCAAAAGAGTTAACAGGTGACATGGTAAAGTGTTTTCCAGAGAAATATTTTCTTGAACTAGTTCCAGGAAGCATTCGTCCTATAAAATAAGATTCTCACTCCCTTTTCAAACTATTTTCCGATCCATTGATAACATGTATATTATCTTACTTCAAATCCTTAAGAAAGGGTTTTTTCCCCTTTTTTAAATGAAAGCTCTGAGCCACAAGCTCACTGTTTTGCAGAAAAGCAGGCTTTGATTAAGTATGTTTGGAAATGTTTCGTGCTATAGCCCTCTCCTGGAGATTCACATTAGCATGTCTAAGGTTCAGAAAAATTCTGGATTAAAGTAATCCAATTAATGTTGTTGAACTTAGCATTTTCCAAATTGTTTAATCTATAGAATAGCACTGTTCAATAGAACTTTCTGTGATGATAGAAATGTCCTATATCTGTGGTGCCAATATAGGAGCCAGCAGCCACTTGTGACCATTGAACACTTGAAGTGCTACTGAGGAATTGAATTTTAAATTTAGCTTAATTTGACTTTGAATTTAAATAGTCACATGTGACTGGTGGCTTTGTTTGTATTGGACAGTGCAATTACAGAGTCTTTTAAAAATTTCCCTACATAACACTCCTTTTTACAATCTCACCAAACTATTATCCTATGCAGGACCAACTACTTAATTTGCAGGGTCCAAGGCAAAATGAAAATGTGAGCCCTCTTGTTCAAAAAGCAGGAAAAACGTGCCATTAAAGTGCTAAAGTGTAGAGCATTTTCCCTTTCTTCTGCCATCTCTCTACTGATTTGTCATGAGAGTTTCTTATTTGCTATTTGATGTCATTCTAGGTAAGGTGAAGACTGGTAGGTCAAGTAAAACATTCTGGGTAAAGTTAAAACTGTAAATTATTAGCTTGAATTTTACCATTCGTTTTTATATTGTTCAATGCCAGAGTAAAATAGAAATATAAGAGCATTTAACTTTCATGTGGAATCGCCAAAATCACACAATTCATAATTCGTAGCTTCTACATACATTTGTCTTTTTTTCTAACCAGAACAGTGGAAATGCTGCACAGAATTTATTTGGCTGTTTTTCTTTCACTTCTTGACACATGCACATTCTACTAGTGCTCTCTACCTTAGGCTTGTCGATGGTAAGGAAGGACTAAAAGGAAAAGAAATCATGAGTTGCCTGATCTTTCCCTTTCCTTCTATGTCATCGTTTCTGGCATAAGCGATCAGCTGATACAGGGAAGTAACATAAATGAAAAAGGACACGATCGGGTCCTCGGTCATTTGTGTTCTAGGAACATTATTGCCTTCTTTCTACATTCAAAGTAAATTCTGCTTCAAATGGAAAGCTAGGCCTTTCAGGGCTGCCACACTCCCACTTACTCAGACGTAGACATGACATGATTACCTTGTACTTACTCTCGGCATCTTGCTGAGCTCCTGTACCCTGTGGCTCCACCAGAATTCTGTGCTCGTGGGGCATCATGGATGCTATATGCAAATACAGTGCCAAGGAGTGGGGTGGACACCCATCTTGTGCACATCTCCTCTGCTGACATGCATGCTCATTGTCTCCTCAGACTTCACGTACAAAACCCAAGTTCAAAGATAAAGTTATTAAGACTTTCAACAGAACATTACACCAAGCGCAGGGCTTTCTGAGCGTGACGCCCTATGTGACTGCCCAGGTTGCATACCCACGAAGCCAGCCCTGATCCTTTGAGACACATTTTATAAATATTGCTCGAACTCAGTATATGGTTTCCTCCTCTGTAAAGTGAAGATAGTAATATTATCCACTTCATAGATGGTTATGGTAATTAAATGAGTTAATATGTGTATTAGTCAGCAATTGTTAAAACCATGTTGTATAACAAACAACTCCCAAACCCTGTGGCTTACAGCAGCAAGTGTTTTCTCTCACTGACAGGCCTGTGGGTAGGGTGGGTAGGGTGGATTGGTTTCAGGCTGCATGTCAGCAGGGTTTGGCTCTAAGATTTGGGTTTGGGTCTGCTCCACGATTCTCTACCTTTTCTTGGAACCAGCAGCCCCCAGGGCATGTTCTCCTCATGGCAGATGATAGGAGCACAAGAGAGGGGCAAACCACACAGCCCACTGAGCGCTACTGCTTACTTTACATCCATAGGCATTCTATTGGTCAAAGCAAGTCACGTGGACTAAGTCAGTAGGCAGGGATGTCCACTCCACCACAAAGGAGCAGAGTGTGACTATTTGCTAAATCATAATCTAATCCATCATGATGCTACTCTTTGGACTCAGTTTCCCAATTTGTCTTTCTGATTCTGTATCCTGTGTGGAACTATGAGAAAGATGAAATGAAGTTGCTGCCAAGTTTCCTAAATCTGGACTCTACTAGGAGATTGTGTGTTTGTGGGTCTGTAGTACAGAATCCTGGGAGGACTTCATTGGAGAGTTGGCTGACTCATAATATGCTCTGATCTCTCCACAATACAGAAAAAAAAGGGATCCTGGAGGACTGTGAGGAAGTCACTGTGGTATTCTCGGGTGCTGGAACTGACCGTGGTCACTACCAGGCTCAACAGGAGCCTTGAAATTGGCTCCTGGGGATGCTCAAAGCACAAAAGCAGCAGTCAGGCTTGGGGTGCTGAGAATGAGACTTCTCCCCCCACCCCCCAACATCTCTCAAGAACCACAAACACTGATATAGCAGCTTCACTGTACAGAATGACAAGATAGGTAGGCGTGGGCCCACGAAGGCTTTGCCAATATAGATGCCTCTAGGCACACCATGACAAGAGTCACCAAGAGATGTCAGCTTTTTTTTTATGTATTCTAAAAACAGGGTAGAGCTTTTTGTCTGATGTTTATTTATTGTAATAAATCCTACAAAAAGTGGGGAAGGTAACGATTGTCTACGCCGTCCATGAAGAGATGTAAACTTTCCAATTCAGAAACCCTTGGAGGAGTGTTTGCTCTTACAATAGAAACTCTTTTTGGCTCTCAGTTTTCTAAGAGAGGAGAAATCTAAGGAAAGAGTTACATAGTTCGCGTACTTCATTGTAGGTAGTTAGACCTGGAGCACAGGCATCCCTGATTTATGAATAACTGAATTGCTGCACAAACGTCTCTCTGGCTTTAGCACCTTTTCAAACATGCAATCCTTGCTTCTCAAAGAGCAACAAGAGATCTTCAGAAATGAGGCAGCTGTCTACTCAGCTATAAAATATACACCCTTCCTCCCTAACCCCTTGAAACCAAAGACTACAGCTTGCACCTTGATGAGGTGGGAAAGCCATCGTGCTGCCACCCCGCAGTTGAGCTGTGGCAGCTGCCAGAGATGTTCATCTGGAGTTGACATGGTGCCAACGTCGAAAGGCATGATTAGTAGAGGGTTGTTTAATATGTTGTTGTAAATGGTGGCTCCATCTCCAGACCAGAGCACAAAAGTCTATTTAATTCAGTCTGTGACTATGGATTTCAGCATTTGAGCTAGCCTGGCACCTGAGAACAGAAGTTCCTAATTGGAAA
The DNA here is from genome assembly GCA_031878705.1 of Tapirus indicus. Taxonomy (NCBI): domain Eukaryota; kingdom Metazoa; phylum Chordata; class Mammalia; order Perissodactyla; family Tapiridae; genus Tapirus; species Tapirus indicus. The sequence continues at coordinate 148,531,474 of CM062918.1, read as the reverse complement.
GGACTTCAGTGGACGTGTGAAGCCACTACACGTGTATGAACACTTAGGGCACATATGCATGTGAGAATTTTTCTAGGAAGCGTGTCCATCGCTTTTAATAGATTCTCAAAGGAGTTCATGACACAAAAAAGCCAAGAACTACTAACTTAGAACATTGTTTATAAGGGAAATGGCTTTTCAGATCCAGAAAAACAACTTACAAACAAACCTTTGGAAGCCAGCCTGTTGAGAAGTTGAGGGTTACAAATATGTCTTAAAATGAAGAATCACACTAAAATATGATTTTATGACATTTTCGGTATATGTTTGATTTTGCTTTCAGTCCAAATTGATCTTAAAGTGTTCTTACACCTCTTATCCACTCTCCCCTTCCCTGAAATTATCCAAGGAACCTAGCGGCTTCAATATCAGATATTCATATGAAAATGGTTCATCTAGGCTTTTGTATTTCTTAATTTGCTTCTAAAATATACCTAAGTCCTTAAAGGCCCTTTGCTCTGGAGAATCAACGGGTCAGAGGCAAGAGAGAGAGAGTGCAAGGCTGTGGTTGAATGTGAAAAATAGAAGTTTGGGGCTAAGGACACCCTGTTGGAGAGTGACATTGTTGATCCTTAGGGACTTGTAAATAATTCTGAATTCATGCAGCCCTGACCCAAAGCTTTTTAAAGTTCAAAACTCAGGGCTAATTTTGTGTGTTCTTGCAGAATTTTCACATGGTCCACAGTGCCTGCTTCCAGCTGGAACTGGACATGGAAATACTTATACTGAAATAACACTAGTACGGGAGCCCTGTGAGGTTTCCGATCAAGCAGGAACTACGAAAAACTGAAAAACACCGGAGATCGCCTCATTTATTATTTTCATCTTTTCTTCTACCTCATCCCAAGAAAGTCTCTGGGCTGACAGGATCTGTACGTAAGAGATATTGTGTGAGATATAACCATTTAGATCTCTTTGGAAATCCAGACTTTGAAGAGGCTTACAATAACGCGAGTTTGTCTGCCCGTGAATTGCTCAAGAAATCATCCTTCCCCACAATGATGGTATCACTGTGGGCTGCCATATTTTTCCGTCAACTTTTTTTTCTCGATTTCTGACCAATGAATTAAGTGAACATTTTTAGAAGGAGCAGCCTTCTCTTTCTAGTCAGATTATGTTTCTAGTTTCTCTCAAAAAGCAATTTACACGTGGATAGAGTCTACTAAGAAGCAAAACACTCATAAATCAAAATTCAAATAGTGATTTTACATGACCCAGAGTAGACTTCTGTGTTATATTTTATCCATGTATTGCCCACTAAAGCCTATAATCTCTGAAAAGTCTATCCGCGTTGGCAAGATGGTCACTCCGCCTGCATGCGTAGGAGCAACAAGTTGCAGCAGGAGCAGCAGGAGCAAAGAAGACAGATCTGGGCATTGGACCACTGAGCTCTTTGCTTCTGCATTTACCTGGCAGGAGTGGCGGGTCCCTTCAGCAACTTTTCCACAGATCTGGGTCCCACAAGAAATGACAGGTGTGCCTCTTTCCCAGCTCTGAAGTCTCCTGCGAGTTGGAATCAGTTTTGTCGTCAGCCGAAGGGGGTGGGGCAAGTCTGTACTGTGCATTTTGCTTATGTGTCATGATGTGCTGTTGACTGAACACAAAACCAATTGACCACATTTTCACGTTCTGTAGCAAAATTGTACTTTGAAAATATAGCACTTCTAAGGCGAGAAATGGAAGAGGAGGATGTTCCCAGGATTCTCAACAGAAGAGAACTCCCAAATCTTAGCTAAATTGGGAAATGATTGTTCATACCTTCATTTTCCTAACAGATACTAAATTAACCAAAAAAACTTCCTCAGTGATCTCAGGTAAACAAACTGAATATTCTTTCTTGAATGTTCCAAAGTTGAACTATTATATCATATTATGAGTTCCTCATGGGCAAACACTGTATCTTGTTTATCCTTATGTTACTGCATTTTTTTCCTTCTTTTTTTTTTTACTTCCTCAGAGCCCAGCATGGTGACTGGCACGTAGGAGAGGATCCATGAATGTTGATTTCTTTAGCTCAATTTTGTCAAATGGCGTCCAGAACTCCAGAGCTTAGGCTCAGGTTTCAAGCATGAACATCTTTGGGCACAATTGTTACATGGAGAAATGGGCCTCCAGAATCTCTCCACTCTTCCTTTCCATGTGTACCTCACAGGTGCTGGTGTAATTTTTCTGTGCTCTGGTTGAGATGATGGATTTCCACTGCAACACTGTCACCGGAACTATGTCTCTTGATTAAACTGTTTCTTGATAAAATATGAGCAGGTCACGTGATACAATGGGGAAGAGCTCGACATCACTTATTTGCTTTGAACCCCTGGGAACGATACTTGTGGTAATGGGAGAGAGGTTTCAGACTGTGCCCCCCTTGCAAAACCTCTAGGATCGCAAATCACATCAAGCAAGAAAGAGCCCAACTTCAAGTCTTAGTTTTCAGGACTGCAGAGGAAGCCACATAATATCCCCCTGAGACAACCCAGTCTTTCCCCTCAGTTTGCGGATGGGAAAACTGAAAAATAGAGCAGAAGTGACTGCTCAGTTTGACTTATGAGTTAGGGTCAGAGTTGGAAATAAAAACAAGGGACTGGTCTAGATCTTCCATCATGTTCAGTCTTTATTTACCCAAAGACGTATAAATTAACTTGATCTATAACTCTGACTCTTTCTTTAGAAAGTGGTAATTTTATTTCTCTGTACTGTGATTAATATCTGTAATAAACATAAATTCTCCCCATGGGATCCTGGCATATCCAGTTTTCTGGGTCACTGTGTGTATTGTGCTCATAAAGTTCAATAAAACTTTTATATGCTATTTTGAAATAATTCAAATATAGTGACAATTTTTTCTTTTTGAGAGAAATCATATTTGCTGTGTACTAAATTTGGATAAAGTATTTTTCCTCCACGTGTGTCATTTCAGCTAGATGTTGAAGGTTGGAGAATAAGATTTTAATTTGACTGTGGCATTAATATAATATTTATATAGGAAGTCTTCTTGATTTTGAAAAGCTAGTTCAGGGTATATTTTTGCAACAAACTGCAATTTTTGTTACATTCTTTTTGCACAATCTTAATGTTCTAGCTCTTCCTCAAAAGCACAGAGTAGAACAAAAACAACTGTTTAAGTTATTTTTGAGTCTTCAACTTTGGGAGGCTACCAACCTTCTTCATAAGCAAACTATCTTATTAAGCAGGTTTTATCAAATTTATGTAATAAAATTTATTTAACAATGTGATTTAAGGCACAGCAATATTCTAATCATATTTTTAAGGTGTGAAATAAAGCTTAGAATAGACTTCCCCCGGTCCATTCCATATGGCAGTGGCAATGGAATGAGATATGGGAGATATGTTGAATATTTTGGGCAAGAAGAATATGGTTTTGAGATCTGCATTAATAAGAGAAATAGCTAGGTCACCTTTAGCACCCTTTATTCATGATTCTATCCACACGTCCTTGTCATACAGCGTGAGCCAGTAGTTTTGGCCACTTAATGACTGGAAATACAGAAAACATAGCTTTTTCCAGATGTCTTGTTAGCTGGCAATTCCAAGTGAGGTCCTTGAGAGTTTACTTAGCAAATAATGCCCAGTAATTGTAGTGCATTTCAGAACAGACAACTTCTAAGACGAATTCCCAAGTCCTCAGAGGGTAAATCCATACCTGGAGACTGATTCATCACCGAGGTTGGCTATTTTAAGCCCCAAAGCAACGGTTGACTTCTGTTTCACACAGCTTTGAGAAGTGCCAAATTACACTTTTGGAGTGCGTGAAACCTCTGGGAAATTAGGGCATTCATCTCTCTTTAACCTAAGGCTTTAGTTAGAAAACCACTTGCATTCCGTGTCCGTTAATGAACCCCATAGGTGCCAGACTGTAGATGACTTCAAAGGCAGGCAGAGGAATGACTGCTGCTGGTAAGTGTGCTCTTAGCTAACTGGAAATGCAGGGATTTTTATATGCCATGAATATAGCGCTTTTTCTAATTAACTTAGTGCCAGTTGGTGGTTCTCAACACTCATTTGGTTGTTTAAACTTTGTGGTTTCTGTGCTGAAACACTAGGGGAACAAAAAAGTGAGGAAGAACATTTATCTGGAACATCTATGTAATAATAAATCTCCCAATAAGCTGTGTAACAGCTGTTGTCTTACTTTTTATAATACTTCTTAAAATTAAATATGACATAACATTCATTGTCAGCAAACAAATTTGAGGTACTACCTCTATTAACTCTAAATCTGGAAAATTGTGAAGCCTATGTTAGGCATTAAAACATGTGTTTTAAAAAAGTTGAATTCTGGTGTGTTTATCATTTAGAGAATAAACTTCCAGTGTCATCTGCACACGAAGTGACAGAGAGCACGTTATTTTGGTACATCTGCTTGAAAGGTATGGGTCTCAGCATTCAACCTGCTAAATTTCATAAGCAGATAGTCTGTATGGCAATTTATTCCACTAAACCTGGCACTCAAATTTTTATTAACACTGACAATCTTTCTGTCTAAACCCTTTGTTGGAAAAAGAATATTGTTCATTCTTGTACAGAAGGAGCAGCAGAAATCATTTTGAAAATATTTAATTACCTTTTCAATATAAAGATGGCATGAATGAACCAGCAACTCGGTTAGTTTCTAGGTGTTCAGATAATTAGAAGTTTACTGTGCAAGAAATGAGTGCCTACTGGGATAATCCAGGATAATCTCCCTATTTTAAGGTCAACTGATTAATTAATAACCTTAATTCCAACTTCACCCTTACTTCCACTCCAAAACATAATTAAAAGGGTCTTTAAAAGTGAAAGAGGGAAGCAAACGAGGAGGTCAGAGTGAGTTGACGTGAGAACTTGACCAGCCACTGCTGGCTTTGAAGAAGGGCCCCAAACCAAGAAATGTGAGTGGTTTCCAGAAGCTGGAAAAGGCAAGGAAACAGATTCTCCCCTACAGCCTCCAGAGAGGGAGGCAGCCCTGCCAGTACCTAGATTTTGTCCCAGAGAGACCCATTTGGAAATTTTGATCTACAAAACTGTAAGATAATAAATTTGTGTTGTTCGAAGAAAAAAAAAAAAAAGAAGAAGAAGAAGAAAAGAAAAAAGAGAAAAAGATAAGGAAAGAAATGAGTGCCATTTATTACATGGAGCAGAGAAGCTTCTACTTTTCTACTCTGCAGTTCAGGGCTGCTGAGGCAACCAGTGGTCAGCCCCCCGAGTCAGGGTGGAGTCCTGCCCTGGCAGGGAACACAGATGCACACTGATTTCTGTAGCTCTGTGCACAGGGGAAGGGGGGGGCAGATCTCCCCTTACTTCCCACACTCTATTAATAATTGTCTTTCTCTTGCCTTTTCAATGTTCCTGTCCACTGGATTATTTTCTTCCTTAGCCCACATATATTCCTGAATGTCCCCTTTTCCTAAAAGCATACATCAAAATTTTAATTATTATATGTTTCCTAACTTTTGCAAACTGTGTGACTAGAAAATATTGACACTCAACTTTAGTGAGATTACAAGAACTTGGTTTCTTTAATTCTGTAAGAATGCTACACCAAAGGGACAGTTGGGAATAAGCATTTGGAGCATACCAAATAAAGAGAAAGGAGAAATAAAAAATAAAATAATTACTCAAATAATGATAATTAATATAATAATCTATGTTACCTAATTCCTTAAAAAATACAAATCTGTCTACCCATTGTAATGATTTGATTATTTGAGCATACAACCTTGCTGTTAGTATATACTACGCAAATACGGAAAAAGTCCTTTGGTTATAATTTACTTAAACTACAATATTTTTATTCAAGTCAAATTACTGTAAACTCATTGGGAACATACGTTATTTTTATTTAGTAAAACAAACCAAAAGAAGAAAAAAACCAGTCAAGTTTCAAAAATTCAGAATATGCAAGAGGGATTAGAACGCAATGGTTCATTTGTGTGCTTTAACGTAAGCAAGGGTACGTGGATGGGATGCAGGTTCAGCAAACACACTCGGCACAGTGAGCGTGACGGGGTAACCCAGCTGCGGGAAACGGACACGCGTCAGAATACTGGGACGCCCCGGGGCGGGGGCGGGGCTTCTCCTGGGGGGAATTGTTCCACCACTCCTAACCTGAGGAGAAGTTAATTCTGGTCAGGAAATAACTTTAGGAGCAATGCCTGGGAAAGAATGGGGAGTTTTTCCCTAGGGTAGAAATAGTTTATCTCAGACTAGAAGTCTGGACTAACATGGACTGGATTTTGAGGAGTGGAGAGATGACTAATAATAGCAAATATTTATAGATAACTTAACATGAGTGAAGAATTGTTATAAGTGCTCTACACGTATTCATTTCTTTAATTCTCGCAACAATATGAAGGTGCTACTGTTATTAGCGATCCCATTTCACAGAGGAGGAGCGGAGAGATGAAGTAAATTGTCCAAGATTATGCAGCTGTGAAGTGGCCGAAGCAGGGTCACACCCTGGTAGTCCGGCTCTCCGGACGTGCACATCACCACCCCACGACACTGCCCACCCTTGAGAGGGGCGTGCCGTGTTAGTTAGCATTAGGTTACACGGCAGAAAGCGGCAGCATAGGTTTTATGCTGACTGGCGTGATTTCGGATGTAGTCAAACTGCAATGTTGTTTTTATTATTTTTCTCTTTCACGGATCCTTTATACTTTATTCAGTGGCAGAAATCTTCCCCCAACCCTGGGTGAACACTTTGCAAGCTCATGACGTTTCTGTGCATAGACAGCCCTACAGTGAGGATAGAGTGAAAACATAGCCGTCCTTTGAAATAAAATCAAAACTCTGAACTTAAGTCCTTCTTTCCTATCCCTCTGGCAGGAATTCTGCAGCGGGTGGCAAGGCTTTCTGCTCTGTTTCTCCCCCTGCCTACCCCAGAGCTGGCCTGTGGGGACAGAAAGAGGCTGGGGCAGGACAGGGCTCACATGAACTGGTAGCATCCTAAGCTGCCTCCTGCTCTGTGCTTGGCAAAGTTTAAAGAGGATGTTTTCTCTTGTGGATAATTTTCATGGCCCCCTCTGCCTGCAGTTCCCTTTCCCTGGAAGGATGCATCTCTATTCTGGTGGTCACTTGGAACCCTCCCTGAACCCCCTAAGCAATCTCTTCCAGCCTCTTCCTGCTGGGGTCCCTGTGCTTCTCCCTGTGCCTTAGTGGAGCAGGTCCAAGACAGTCCATGTCCGCTGACTCCTGCACAGCCTTCTCTGGTCCCCAGGAAGCACCCTGCACCTCTCACCCTAACACATCTGAGGGTGCAGGCCCATCTCACCCCGGTCGCATCCCCTCAGTTCCATCAGAGCAGTTCATCAGCCTCTCTCATTCTCTAGTGTCCCAGACAGGAGTCAGTCCCTGGTCCACTCTGCCCCCAGCTCTAGGGGTAATGGTCTACGGGTTCTGTCTTGTTCTCTGCTTGATCCCCAGCGCCTAGAGTAGGTTACCTTGTTGCCTAACAAATATTTGCTGAATTAACGGGTGAAATCATCATGGTATTTTCCTAATTAAAAATCCCTACAGCCATTTCCTCATATGTGGCAACCCACACTTAGGATATTTATCAAGATTTGTTTTATTTAAATTCTTAACTGTGTGTCATTGATAGAAACCACATTTCTTACGATTTACTATTTCTCTCCATCTAGTGACAATGTTTTAATCAAAATGTCTATTGTGTGAGTATTATTTTCAGTTTTAAGTAAAATGAGGAAGGAAACAGAACAATTTTGCCTTTTTTTGCAGACAGGATGACAAACGATGAGATTATCAGATATTTAAACACAGATGTGTTGGCTCCAAATTTAATTTCACCATTTTCAGCCTCCCAGCCCATCAATTACGCTAACATTTCCTGTTGTGGTTCAAGGTCACCAGATTCTGACTTCTAGGTTTGTAGAACGACTTGGTTGTTCTTTCTTTAAAAACAATCTGTCTTTAAAATTATGTGAAAACATATTTTTATAATTGAGTAATCAGGAGATATAAAGAAACAAGGAGAAAAATTACCGACATGTTCACTACCCAGGGATACCCTCAGTGGACATTTTGTGGTATCATCTACGCAATCTTTATCTCCACAATATGGATCCTAGTGTATATACAGTTTGTAATATGATTATTTTCACTCCAAATATATGTGCAATATGTGTGTCATATGCATGTCTACTAAGGAAAACACGGCTTTTATTTCTAGAAACGGGAGGTTTTGTTACGTGTTCCTCAGATTAGCGCCCTGCTCCCTGTGGATGCTAGGTGGATGCATGTTGGCTGAACCATGCTCAGTGTTTTTCTACAACAACACGAAACATTTAAAGCAAACTTACCAGTAACTATGATGGTTAACATGCGTTATACAGTACTCCGCTCTCTGTGGAGACTTGTAAACCTTATCATTCCTACACTGGGGCTGACTGATTCCTCAGCCACTTCCCGTGGAACTGATCTCAAACACTAGCATCTGAAATTCATTAGTTCTCAGTTTAACTGTGTCCAAAATTATAGTGTTTTGTACTCTACAACTTCTCTTGAAATGCTTCAACACTCAAAGTTCCCTGTAAGTTTAATGTATTCTAATTCTTTTGTCCTAAACCTAAAATATACTTTCACAGTTTGCCAGGCCGTGTAACTTCTGCTTGTAGTTATTTCACCAGACTTGTGAGGAGTTCCATCATCTGCCACTTTGCTTGCAGTGCAGCATAAGCAAACATAAATCCATTTTTATATCAACGATACTAAGAGGTACCACTACTTATCACATATATGTGATATATGTGTATATATGCATAATGTACATATGTATATATGTGTATATATACATATATATACATATACACATACACACATATACATACACATATACACATACACATATCTGTGTATATATGAAGGCCTATCTTCTCCAAGGCAAGCCAAAACAAAACAAACAATACAAAACAACAGCCACAACAACAATTTATTCCCTCTCCTAGTGTGCTTCATTATCCCAAATTGTTCAGGATCTACCGTTAAATCATTTATGTACTTTCTCATTTGTTGGCTCAATATCCCAACATCCTTCCCATGTGACAGACTTATCTTCTCACTCTTCTATAAACAAACTACATGCCTCAGAAATACACACATACTCTTATAAGAACATGATGACTTACATTGTATAATCACTATGTAATTATAGGAATGTAGAAAACACTAGAATAAATGTGAACAATGAGTTCATTAATTCCAGAGGTCTTTGTTTATTCATAATCCTTGGACCCAGACCACACAATTTTTGAAAATGTACCTTTATCCACATCTTCTTAAACCATATATTCTGAATATTTCCTGCTGTGTTTCACTAGCCCGAAACCCCTAAAGTAAATGCTCAGTGGAAACTACAGATGTCCAGGCACCAAGTAATGGAAATTTTATTACAATCATAATTTGACACCTCAAGCATTTTAATTGCTTCCACAGTTCACAGAAACAATGCAGATACACACATGCATTCAAACCCTGAAAGCTTTAGAAGAACCCCCCTCTTTGTCATCTGAAGGTACTTCTGGTTGCCACAGAAAGGAGAAAGAAAGCCCGGCCCTACCAGGACTCAAATTCCCTTTCATGATACTCATCGCTGACAGTTTTCTGCCTGAGGTGCCAGATTGCTGTCAATAAACGCCAATTGCCAGAATAATGGTGGACAGGAACATTTTGCAGTACACAGGCCAGAGAACACACCAGTTTCTACAGGCAAGGTGTGAAGTTATGAAGAGTTCTGAAGGCAAGCCTAGGTCAAAGTACAGCATGCCAGGCCAACCTGGAAAATGTGAGAATGATTGAGATTTGACTAGTTGGCCTGTGGAGATGATTTAGAGATATAAGCTGAGTAGGGAACACAGGTTATGGAAGGGTCATGTGTCCCTAGAGTCAGTGTCCAGAGTTCCAAGCAGGGCACTGACACAGGAAGAAGTCTGATTCAAGCATAAGGCTAGGGCTAGAGATGACCTTGAGAAAAGTAGAAGGGAGCTGAGCTGGGAAAAAACGCACTGGAACTCAGCAAAGAGGTATTAATCTACCTGAATCCATAATCAAGACTATTGATGTTTGGAAAGGGAAATTTTTGCATTCTGGATCAGTTTGCAGTAGGCTTTCCCACAGATACTTATCAAAAGTTTTGGTTTATGTTCTTCCTAAAAGAATTTTGAAAAACTGTAATTGCTCATATTTTCAAATTGATAGCTGAAGTTTTTCCCCTACATTTAAGTAATTGCAATGGATGTAATTCCCTATGCTTTGCAAATATTGACATTTTAAAATAAAATTGTTACATCACACTTTTAAAGCAGCCAACGGAATCTAAACAACTAAACAAATTGATGCTGACTATAACCCATTTTAAGAATACATGAGCAACTTCTGCTATAACAGTCAGAAATCTTATATTGTTCCTTTTTCTCATTGAAAATATATTTTCCATTCAACTTCCACCAAAGTATTTCATTAATATGTTTTATGTTTGAAAGTCTTTTTTTTTTTTGGTGAGGAAAATTGGCCCTGAGCTAACATCTGTGCCAATCTTCCTCTATTTCATATGTGGGATGCTGCCACAGCATGGCCTGATGAGTGATGCACAGGTCTGTGCCTGGGATCTGAACCCGCGAACCCAGGGCTGCCAAAGCAGAGTGCACGAACTTAACCACTACATCACTGGGCCAGCCCCTGAAAGTCTTTTTATTAATTACTCCATCATACTCCTCTGCAAATATATATGTAATATAAACTGATAATCTCAGTTTTAAAATTTCATTAGACTTTGTAAATTTTTTTCAGAGTTGGACTATAATTATAATTATTTTTAGCACAAAATTGATCATCAAAAAACACATACACATTTCAATAATTACTAACTATAGTAAAAATTTATCTGAATACATCCCTCAACTACATTAACATGCTCCCTCAATAGTTCATGTGTTTTTTGATATTACTTATTGCTCAAGTAAGACAGGGTTCAGTATCAATTCTATTGCAATATTTCATTTTTGTAAGCATTGGGAAACTTTATTCAAGTAAATAAATAGATGGAAATGAGGAATTTTGTGCAACATTGTCACAAATTTTAAAAAATACTTTTTTACATATGTGACAAAAATTACATATTAATCTACTAACAAAAATATTTTTAAACAATCTATCAGCTGACCACTTGGTTAGACTCAAATTTTGTTGAGAAAAAAATACTGTTGACTGAGACGTCAGCATCATGGCGGAGTGAGATTCCCTCTTTGAATCTCTGCCCCCAAGACACAACGAAAACATCATTCGCATTCCAACAGAGCTCAATCAAACACTACAAAGGACTTCTAAGAAACCCCTGCTGCCATACATCGGATGGTGCAGGCACAGGAAGCCCCAAAGGACATGAGGAGAGGTAAGAAGTTGTACTCCCCCTCCCCAGTCAATCGGCAAAGACAGACAGCATGGCTCGCAGACAGAGGGGGGAGGGGCGGCCCACTGCGGGGAAAACTATCGCCCTCCAGGTGCTCTCACAGACTGTCTAGAGATCCCCACTGGGAAGCAATGACGGACTGTTTAGGGGGTGTAGAAAACGCCCCAGGAGAGTCAGAAAGGAAACTCCTGGGTTGAACAGGAGAAAGAGAGAACCCTCCCTCCACACACCCCTCATTTCAGCATAATCCCTCTGGGGGCAGCAGCGGGCTCAGAGCATACCACTTGCGATCTCCATCCAGTGGCAGCAGGTGGAAACTGCAGGACCAACTTCAAGATGAGAGGAAAAAGTAAAGCGGTCAGATCCATGCAACGGTTTGTTATGTCTACAGACCAAAAGGAAAATGACAAACACCCAGAAACCAACCCTGAAGGCACAGAATTCGATAACCTGAATGACAGAGAATTCAAAATAGCTATCATAAACAAACTCAACGAAATACAAGAGAACACACAGAAACAAATCAACGAATTCAGGGATTATGTCACAAAAGAGATTGAAACCATAAAGAAAAACCAATCAGAATTATTGGAGATGAAAAACAAAATCAACGAGATAGTGGAAAAAATGGAGTCTTTAAAGAGCAGAACTGACAATATGGAGGAACGAATTAGCACTATTGAGGATAGCCACGCAGAAATGCTCCAGATAGAGGAGGAGAGAGAGCTAAGACTAAAAAGAAATGAAGAAATTCTTCGAGAAATATCAGACTCAATGAGGAAAAGCAGCATAAGGATAATAGGTATTCCAGAAGGAGAAGAAAGAGAAAAAGGAGCAGAGAGTTTGTTCAAAGAAATAATAGCTGAGAACTTCCCCAACCTAGGGAACGAGAGGGAAATAACAGTGAATGAAATCAATAGATCACCTAAATATATAAACAGGAATAAAAAATCATCTCGCCACATAGTAGCAAACTTGAAGAATACCCGTGACCAGGAAATAATATTAAGGGCAGCTAAACAAAAAAACAAAATAACATACAAAGGAAACCCCATCAGGCTCTCAGCTGATTTCTCGACAGAAACTCTACAGGCTAGGAGAGACTGGAATGATATATTCAAAATCATGAAAGGCAAAAACCTTCAGCCAAGAATACTTTATCCAGCAAAAATATCCTTCAAATACGATGGAGAAATAATAACTCTCCCTGATAAACAAAAGCTAAGAGAGTTCATCACCACAAGACCCCCACTACAAGAAATGCTCAAGAAGGCCCTTAGGCCTGAAAAAAAACAAATGAGAAAGTGGATACAAAGATTTCAGCAAGGAGAAAAGCAAGGAGACTAAACCAGAACAAACTACAGTTGGATAACATCAAAAATTAATTCAAGCTCATCACTGTAAACACACACTCATGACACAAGATGGAATAAATAGAGATAACAAATAAGGAGGGGAAGAGGTAAGGGATTGAATCGACCCAGCCTCAGGAAAAAGGAGCCATCTGAAAATGTACTATCTTATCCAGGAGATCACTTATATAAACCTCATGGTAACCACTAAACAAATGACCAGAAGAGAACACACATGACAAATAAAGAGAAAACAAGAGAATGAGCATGCAGAAATACCAAATTGAATTTGCAATCCAAAACACAAGTGACAAGAAATGAAGGAAATGCAAAAGAACCAGAAAATGAACAATAAAATAGCAACATTAAACCCTCATATATCAATAATCACTCTAAATGTAAATGGATTGAATTCTCCAATCAAAAGATACAGAGTGGCAGATGGATTAAAAACCAAGATCCAACAATCTGCTGCCTCCAGGAAACACATCTCAGCTCTAAAGACAAACACAGACTCAAAATAAAAGGATGGAAAACAATACTCCAAGCTAATGGCAAACAAAACAAAGCAGGAATAGCCATACTTATATCAGACAAAGTAGACTTCAAGATAAAAAAGGTAATGAGAGACAAAAATACTGTTGACTCACACAAATATTTGTTACCTAGTTCTTGGAGTCATTCCTTTTCTCAACACTGACATCGCTATTTCCAGGTGACCTTTGGACACCACAGAACAGTACAGCATATTAACATTAGGGATGGGAGAGAAGTGTGTCTTTAACAAAGTGAGAAAAGGACGATTACGAAAATGGAGGTGAGAAAGGAGAATCTGATTGCTCCTCTATCAGAGGAGGATTTTCAAGCAGATGAGCTGTAGGTAAAAGTACAAATGAAAGTTAAGATCTGGGATTGGTTTACCTTAAAACTTTCTGGACTTCCAGAAAGACAAAGTGGGTCCTGGAGCAAATTAAGCCTGAACTGTGGTTGGAGGCAAAAATGATAAAACTGAGGTTGTCCTACTTTGGGCACATCATGAGAAGGCAGGACTCTTTTTAGAAAAGACAGTAATGCTGGGAAAAGTAGGAGGCAGCAGGAAAAGAGGAAGAACAGGCATGAGATGGATGGACTCGATAAAGGAAGCCATAGGCGTGAGTCTACAGGAGCTGAGTAGGGCTGCTGAGGACAAGACATCGTGGACATCACTCATTCACAGGGTCACCAGGAGTCAGAGCTGACTTGACGGCTCGTAACAACAATAACAAAACTATTCATGGCCACAAACATTCTGGAAAGCCTCCTCATGTCCCCAGGGGTTTCAGGATTCCAGTTTTTTGACTACATCAGAGGGCAGGGTCCTCTGGGGGAGCCCTTCACTTCCTAACACTCTGGTCTTATCTCCAGGTAAATCCCCTTACAACACTACTTAAATCTTAGGTTAGAGTAAAATTCTTCCCTTAATAACATAAAACTTTGAAACTTCTCTCAAGTTGGCAGATGAAGTTCTTCCGGAAGTTTAGTTGAGAGGCCAGTATGTTCCCATAGTTAGTTTATTGCACAGTGTCTTCTCTGCCTTTACTCAGCCAGCAAATCAATGATGAATTCCATTGGGATCAAACATAAGTTTTCAAACAAATGACCAAAGAATAAAAGAAATTGACCTATTGTAGCCAAATTTCATCAAGAGCACAAACATCACCAAAAGTGGTTCTGTCTAACCTATAAAGTTTTCTCATTTTTTCATTATTTTTAGAAACTTAATCCCATACCTTCCTGTAGCTCCACTCTTCCTTCTTGGCAGTAGCTAGTCAGGTGCAACTTATTTAATGGCTAACAATATTTGTACAATAGTTGAGCTCAGAAACTCTTAGGTAGAGCTTTTGGAAACAAATATAAATTGTATTTAATATAACTTTCTAAAAGGAAAATTATATACTAAAAACTAAAACATTAAGAAGTAAAATGGTTCTATTCCAGTATTTATGGATGCCATTTTGTATCACATATCTACTCTCCTTCTTCCAGATGAGGTGAGCTTCTGGCTTCTGGGGTTCTCCACAGTGCTTTGAGTGAGGTCTAAGAAAAGTCTGGGTTGTGTTTATTGTTGCCTTGTTGGACTTAGGTGCCTCTGCATTGTGTCACACTCTCAAGTACTGGCCAAGATGTCCAGCAAGATGACTTAGAATACGAAAGCATCAAATGCTAGCACTCCAGTGGGCCTTGGAGGATATCTAGTTTAACCTCTGTGTACCCTCCTCCCATTTTACAGACAAAAACACTGAGACAGGGAAGAGGCTGCCTCTAGATTGCAAAGCCAGTTGGTAGCAGATCCAAGATTTGATTGCCTGAACTTATTTGGTCTTTCAGTGAGGAAGTGTGGGTCAGGAACAGAGAACTACTCTAGGATTTCAATCAAGATGAGAATTAATACAGGATATGAGGTGCTTACAAAATCATTGCAAGTGCTGAGAGCAAAGGTCAGGGAAAACTTCCACCAGCTTCCAGAGAATCAGAAAGTTGCAGAAATTGCAGAAAACTAACAATGACTTCAGCTGTTGGCAGCATTAAACCAAGTGAATTACAGGAGAATGGCTGAGCCTTGTTCAAAATTTCATATCTACTGTCCGCCAAAGCATTCACGCCTGTCTGCCAATGCCAGAAAGAAATAATATTGGATCTGACTCTCTTTTGCCTTCTTAATTTAACATGCATGCTTCTCATCAGCAAAATCTAGTGAGGAATGCTGTTGTGGAAGGATTCTGAGAAATGTAGTTTCTAGGTTTCCAACACCTGTGATACAAGGCCAAACAAGAAGAATTGCCAACAGTACAATTGTGCTGTTGTGAAATTGCAGTCTACCTGAGTTACTATTATCTTTTGAAATGAGTGTATGAGCCACTGAACCATCTATCTCTCAAATCTGTTACTATGGGTTGTTGTACATGGATGATAGTGCAGGGTGGCAAGAAGGGGAAATTGGAGAGAAGATTGTGGGTTAGGGCAACTGTGAAATTGTCCAACATTTTTATCTATAAGGATCATAAATATATTTCTAGAAATATGAGGAGATGGAGACAATTACATTTACTAGAACTCTTCTCACAAAGAGTACATGATCTAAGACAAAATCCTTGTAGGTAAGAGGAGCCTTAGGAGGTAAGATCCTAAAGGGACTGCTAAGTTTCTGTTAAGATAGAGTTAAAAATCACCAACCAAAGATCAGTAGGAACACACCACTAGTCACAAATTTATTTCTTAGTTAGGTTTATTAATTTGAACCAACAGCGGAGACCATAGCTGGGGAAATTTGGGGTATCTTAGTAAGGAACACTTGAGAGGGGCTTCTTATAAGGTTTGAGCTTGTGGTGGATGGTTCTGAAAGGAGATTAGGGAATCAAGGGCCAGTTTTGGCATGGACACTGTCAAGAAATATGGGCAATTTGGTGATTGGTTGTCTCAAAAATTTTGGTCCAGAGGCAGCAAGATCACAGTGGGGCTAGGGGTGTCATTGATAAGGAAGCAGAAATCCCTCAAAGTGGGATGTTAGTAATTCTTGCAATAGCAGTTCAGCCTTGCCTATGTTCTGTTAGAAACTTTTTTTTCCTTTTAGTAACATTGATTGTGTTGGCCTTGTTTGTGTCCTGTTGGAAACGTCATATTTTGTTAGGAACATTGCAGTCTGACTGCCAACCAGCCAGATTCTCATTTCTTCAGTAGTTAACTGTCCAGCTCTGGGCTTTGCTAAGTAGGTTGCAGAAAGGAACCAGAGCTGAACTGCTCCAGAGAGCAGATCCTAATCCTCGTACCCCCAGCAGTCCTGCCTCTGTGTCTCTTCTCCTAAACAGCACTCATGCCGACATCTACCTTAGTGCTGAACACATACTGAAGAGTTTAGTCGAGGGCCACTAAAATATTAGACCTGCCTGGGGCACTCCATTTATGGGGAGGGGAGAGGGTTTGTTAGAAACAACATATACAATTTTCTTTCAGTTTTATCAGCAACTCCTCCAACTGATTCTTCTAAAATTCTATGGTGGGGAAACCAATAAGCGGGATGCAGGTATTGATGAGTGCAAATGTAATTATGAGTACAAACTGGGATGGAAACATGTCACATCGATTATTCCAGAAAATGAGGAATGTATGGTCACCATTTTAATAAAATTGTTATTGTTCTTTGTGACCATATCCCTCCTGTGAGGGAAATGCTCTATCTGCTTAGCAGAGTCCAGCCCCTTGTGCTGGGATGGCAGCGAGGTGGACAAGAGCAGTGGCAGACCCAGAACCAAAAAAGCTGCGTCTATCCTATTCTGGGCTCCCCAACACAGAGCTGGAAGTAAGCCCATTCACATATGCCCACTCCATCTTCATAGGAGGCAAAACTCAGAAGAGCTGGACAAGCTGTGGGAACTAATTAGGACTGGAGTAGCACGCTATACTGAGTGAGGTACCCTGCGGAGAGTTTGCCTCTACCCCAGTGGCGGAAGAAGCTGTGCAGTATAGGGGGCTGGTGTTTTCACTTGTTGAGATTCAACTCTGTGAAAACGAGGGCACCTACAACACGGTGCTTTGTGTTAACTTCTGACTCAAAAATTAAGCTGCTTTTGACTAGAGAGTTCCTGTTCTTTCTTGAGCAGAGTAGAAGAGAATAATTATATCTTAACAGGACTGACACTCATTTTCAACGAGATGTTCTTTTTCACTAAATCGTCATCAAATATAGCAATTGTAGGGAATGCGTTGTTCTTGCATGAAATTTCAGTAACACTAGACTCGCTGCTGTGATTCCGTTCATTATGTCCCTTGTGTGGGTGCCCTGCAGCAATCATGAGGAGACATAAACAAGAACAAGACCCACACCACAAAATGTCGAGCTGTAAAACAGAGGCTCTACTTCTCCATTTCCCATTAAAGTCCGGTCTTACTGAGGTGGAAAGAGAATGAGCTTTGGAGAAAATGAATATCTGATAAACGCTATACTTCGCCATTTACTTGCTCTGTTCCCTATTCTATAGAAAATGCATAGAACTTCTCTGAGTCTTAATTTCCTCCTCTATGAAATGGCAATAATAATGCTTACATCATGGGTTTTAAATATGTAGACACAAATCATGTGTGTAGACATGTAACTATTTCTTTAGAACTAATCTTATTCGTGAGCCCACATTTGTGTTTTGTGGCAAAATCCACCTAGCCAAGAAAGTTTAGTGTTTGGTTTTAGAACAGTTTCTTTCAGATGGTTATGCAATCAGTTTAAGATTTAAATTGGTTTGTTTCAAAAGTCATATTTCAGGGCCGGCCTGGAGGTGTAGCGATGAAATTCATGCTCTCCGTTTTGGTGGCCCAGGGTTTGCAGGTTGGGATCCCTGGTGTGGACTGATGCACTGCTTGTCAGCCATGCTGTGGCTGCGTCCCGTATAAAGTAGAGGAAGATGGGCACGGATGTTAGCCCAGGGCCAGTCTTCCTGAGTAGAAAGAGGAGGATTGGCAATAGATGTTAGCTCAGGGCTGGTCTTCCTCACACGCACACACAAAAACAACAAAAAAATATGTCATATTTCCCCTTCATACTCCTTCTCTTCTCTTCTCCCACCCTCTTCTTTCTGGGGGCATCAGAGGCAAGAAAAAGCTCATGTAACATCATGGTGGTGGAGACAGTGAGGCCGTCTATGTCCTCAGGGTCTTTATTGGCCTCCCTGGAGATGTCTTATCACTCTTCGTCTTTCACCTCTATCCCCACTCCTTCCTGTCCATGGAGTGGGACATCTGTTCTGATGGCATGCATATCGCACAATTCTTCCCACAGTGATACAGTTACTTCTGCTGGTTGGCGCCACCATGGCTCTCTTTGCTGATCCCTCAAGGTGCAACTTCATCCTCCAGCAAAACCTTGTCTAAGGGCTGTCCACTCGCAGGCTCTGCTACAGGAAGCCCTCCCTTGCCTCAGCTACTCCCGGGCAGGTGCTCTCTTCTTAGCTAACTTCTTACCCATTTTTAGGGACTAATGAAACATTCTGAGACTGAGGCCACTAGGACATCCTGCATCCTCTTCTCACTTAGGCCTTTGCCTAAAGCTTGGATCCTGAAGCTTAACACTGAATGGTTTGAATAAGACCCTCAAATTGAGGCCCTCGTGTTAGATGTCATCGTATAGAGGAAAGAGCATGAGGACCGAACCAGACCCACGTGGGTTCCCAGCTTTACCACTTACCAGATGTGATCTTGGGGAATTAAAGAGAGAAATATTGATTCTCTATATCTCTGCTTCTTCTTCAGCAAACCAGATAAAATAATGCCTACTTTTTGGGGTTCCAAGGGTTAAATGAGGTATTGAAAGCCAAGCATCTGGTACATAGTGGGTGATCAATAAATGTTAATTTTCTTTTTCTCTCTTCTCCTAATCGGGCATGGCAAATTGAAGAATAGTTCTACTAAAAGTTCACGTTCTGCCAGATTGGGGTTACTGCCGGGCTCAGTTAAGCATTTATTTTTCCTTGTTGGCTTTATTTCAGTTTTCAGGAAAAGAATTCAGAATATGTTAATAAAATTGAAGACATGTGCCATCCTCACCCTGAGTAATTAAATCAAAAACTGTTGATGGAGACAACAACATCTTTGAATGTGGATACTTAAAAATATCCTATTAAGAGAACTGAAAATTATTGAATTAATAATTTGTTGGAAGACTGTGAGATCTGAAGAAAAGAATGGGGAAAGATGGAAATACAATTCTGGTTATAAGCTGAATCGGTAACTTATGTAACCATTTGGGACACGTTACTACAATGTTACTACAATGGACAGGTTGCTACACCTTGAACCACCATATTTTTATTTTCTATGAGCAGAGCAGACTAAAAACAACTTATAAAATATCAGGCTGGAGGTAATTAAAATAATACCTCATTTTTAAAGTTATTGTTGTGTATGTATATATATTTATAGTACTATACCACATAGGCAGTAGAATTGTTTTTATTTAAAAACAAATTGTTTTTATTTCTTATTGTGAAAGTAAAGAGTTTATTTAATGAACATTCTGGAACATGTCTCCTCATGCAGATATGCCAGGGTTTCTCTGGGGCATATGAGCAGAAATGGGATTGTTGGGATATAGGGCATAAGAATGGCTGAGAGTGTCTGTTGTAAGGCAGTTATATGGAAATCATTTGACTTTAGTAAACTTAAATTCAACAATCATGCTAAACTTTTATTAATTCTAATGATAAATATAATTAAAATCATTCCCCAGAAATGTTTATGTATGTGATGCCTTCTATGAATGAAGGCAGTTGAAGTTTTCTATCTTTTCAATCCTTATATATGTACTTTTTCTCTAAGAAATCCAGCAAAATGTTGACTAGAAATGGTTGTTGCTTTCTTAAATAATGGAAATGCTTTTATCATTTCACTTTTAAGTATGAGTTTTCCTCTTCCTGTTCTTCCTTTGCCTGGTAAGTCTTTTCTCATCATTTTATTTTCGAGTTTCCATGTCCTTATGTTTTAGATGTGTCTCCTTTAAACAATGTAGAGCTGGACTTTTTCTTTTTTCAAGTGTGACAATCTTTGCCTTTTAACTAGTTTAATCCATTTATGCTACCTATAATTATACTGCCATAACTAATTATGGAAATATTTGGACTTACCTCTATCCCCTTATTTTCCATTTTGGATTTTTTATCTGTCCTACTTTTTCCATGTTTTTGGTTTTTTTTTCCTTGAGTTTAGTCTTTTGGATTGAGGATTTTAATTTTCCTTTTTTCTTCTTGATTCATCCTACTTGGAATTTATTAGATTTCCTCAATCTGAGGATTGATTTCTTTCATTAATTCAGGAAAAATTTTCAGTCATTATCTATTGCAATATAGCCTTTCCCCTATTTTCTTTATTTTCTCCTTTTGGAAATCTAGCAAGATGTAAATTAGACCTTCTCCCTCTTTCTTTTACCTCTCTTTGCTATTTTCCATCTCATCATTCCTCTGTGCTACATTTTATGTAATTTCTTCACTTCTACCTTCCAGTTCACTAGTACTCTCTTCAGCTGATTCTATTTGCTATTTAATTTGTCACACTGAATTTCTAATTTAAAAAGTGGTAGTTTTTATTTCCAGAAATTCTATTTGTTTTTACTTTTTCAAATCTTTCTTATCAGTTTTGATAGTCTCTTTTTCTTAATTATATTTTCAATTTCTTCTTTTATTTATTTGAACATATTAAATGTACTTATTTAAGAGTCTTTATCTTATAATTCTGAAATCTTCATTCTTAGAGGGCCTCAGCCTGCAGTTTGCTGTTTCAGCTGATGCTTGCTCAGGAAAATTTGTTTCCTTAAGTGTTTAGTGAGTTCTGATTTGAACCGTTGTTCCTTGGAATTTCATTAGTGGGGATTATTTGAGGCTTGTGTTTAAAGCACATTCTCCCAGGCAGGGTTTGTGTTTGCTTTTGCCAGGCACCTGGGAACACCATCAACTTGTGGCTTTAAATTCAACTTTTGACCTGCATTTTTGGGAGCCTCATAAGCAGAATGGTTTCAGACTCAGACCTGTTGGGAAAGGTGGTTAGAGATCTGAAGGGAAGACGTTATCTGCTTTCTCTTCATAATTGATGAAGAGACAGGAAAACGGTCTCTCTCTGCAGGGTGACTATTTTCCTTTGAGGGACTGCATCCCTTGGCAGAGTGGGGTTCCTTGCTGAGCCACTGGTGTTATTATCTTTTGGGTTTTCTGCCTTTAAATGGAGGTCTCTGACCCAAATCCCCAATTTCCCCTCATGCCCCAGCTTTCTCTTCCATCCCAGGGGCAAGTAGCCCATTAAAACCCTAGCACTGGACCACGAGGGATTACTAGATCCTCACAAGGCAATGCTTGCCCCTGTGGATTCTTTCTTTCTTGTGGCTTCTGGCTTCTAAAAATTCTCTAATTTAGTCACTACTCAGCCATGCATTAAAACATGTATTACTCATCATTTTAATATGAGCTGTACTGGGAAGGCTTCTCTCATAATCTAGTCCACAGTATTGCTGGAAAATAAAGTCTAAAACTTATTAAAGTGGATTTGTAAAGGGATTTCTATTGCAAGTCAACATGCAACAAATAAATGCATTTAAAAGATGTTTAAAATAAACAGCAAATTTCGAAAGACATACCAAACTATAAACGGAATTTCAGCATTTGTATTTATGTTTATTTAAAAAAATATTTTTCTTTTTAAATACCACCTAGATAATTATTTTATATACACTAACCTGTCACATGTTTCTGTGACCATTTTTTCCACTATTGCAATTTAGCTAACCAACTAAAGATTTCTTTAGAACATCATTTTATGATACAATTACTACAGTAACCAGAGTCCAAAATGCTTTCCAGTGAGCCTTGCCTCTTGGTATTCACGTCTTTGTATAGTCCCACACTGAATGGGCTGACCTTTGAAACCAATATGATACAATGGCAATTATGATGTGGGACTTTCAAGGCTAGGTCATAAAAAAACTTGAGGCTTCTCTCTTGATCTGGATTCTTCACTGGGTTAAGCCAGTCACCATGTCATGAGGGCAGTCAAAGAGCCCTATGGAAAAATCCCCACCAACAGCCAGCACCAACTGGCCTGCCATATAAATAAGCCATCTTAGAAGCAGCTCCTCCAGCTCAGTCAAGCCCTTAGATGATGGCAGCCATGGACAGCATTCTGACTATAACCTCACGAGAGACTCCTAGCTAGAACCACCCAGCTCCTGAATTTCTCACCCACAGAAACCATGTGAGATAATAAATGTTTATTGCTGTTGTAAGCCACTAAATTTTGGGGTACTTTGTTATTGTAGCAATAAATAAATAATTGGATTACTATACAAGTTAGATATGCTGCTATTTTCACTTAATTGAAAATTTATGTCCCTCTTTGTTTTTTTTTTAAAAACAACAGGTGATCTCATCAGGACATCTCTTAGAATAACAAGATCCACGTAGGGACTGAACACAGCTCAGAAACTCTTGCTGCTACATGCAATTACCAAACACTGGAAAGAGTAACATGTCTGGAGATCAGGGAGATGCCTGTGATACGCTGATGGCTGACTCAAGCAATACAAATATCTGCACTGTTTGTCTGCAAAAGCTCTTACCGCTGGACTAGTAGGTTAAAATACACACACATGCACACACACACAGCAGTTCTTTTGGAGGGTTTGTATAGTGTGAGTACCTGTTCCTGCACAGAACCTACCTCCAAAGGTATGGATTCCATCGCTTATTTCATGGAGCATCTAACCCTTTTACACACCCCATCGTACGAGAATGAGGAGACTCTAGAAAAAACTGTAGGTCTGACATTTTTCTCTCTTTTATGTCTTCCTACCACTCAAACTTTTTACTCTGAACCCTTTTATTCCCTCCACACATGATCCCTTCTTGTACTGCCCTCTTTAATTCCCTCTCTACTCTCTACTGCTAGGAAAGTCTGCTTTTGGAGAAAACCTTCTATTAGTGATGGACTAAATGCAAATTCTTCTACTTTTCTAGCTTATCTCTCATCCTGATGCCCCACGCAAATCCACTCTAGCCAAAATATCCCCTTCCTGTGCTTCACATAATTCTGCTTCTGATGGTTTCACTCATGTTTCTTCCCACAAGAGAACCCTTCCTCATGGCTCATCCATGTCTTTTTACCCTTCAAAGACCAGCTCCAAAGCATGTCCTTCATGAAGTGTTCCATCACAGTCCTGGCGACCTCTGTGTTCCCTTTCCTCAACTACTGTGGCAGTCTTTTGTACCACCCCTTTGGCTCCTGGGACTTATAGCTATCTTTTTACTAATGTTTGTGCCTGATTAACAATGCTGTCCCTCACTAACCCAGTTCCTAAATGCACACAGACAAGCCTCACTTCCTCTCTGTCCATTCAGCTTTTTGGCTTCTTTGCTTCTTTGCTTCTTTGAAGGCAAGAATGAAGTCATCTTTGTCTTCTCCACAGCTCTCACTATAGTTCATTGTTTGTACCTAGTACTTGTTTGCAGAGAAAGGCCCAGGTGGGAAGAGATAAACACCCCTCAGGACAAGTTGGGCCACAGGGTGTGTGGTGGCCAAGGCCCTCAAGGGGGCGGTAAAGGACTACCTGCTTACTATCCACCAGCAGAAGTAATTAATATTTGATTCTTAAAGATTTGTCAGATGGTGGGGAAGGGGTGAGGTGTGTTTAAGTTAAATCTAGAAGGTGGGGAGGAGACATACAGAAATTATTTGGAATTCAGGCTAAATAGGATCAAGAACCTAGAACAGGAAACTGGAACGGAAACCAACTACATGATGACCATCAATTGGGGAAAAATCCAGGAAGTCTGTACTAAGAAAGGCATGAAGGTCTCAAAACACATGTGTAAGAGCCAGAATTTGGGTTGGTCAAGAGACAAGGTCTAGGCCAGGTTCATGTTTTGACAAGAAAGAGAGGTAGACTCAAAGTATGGGAAACAACAGGTAGGACGCTGAGCAGGGGGGCAGGAAACCAACTATGGTCTGGGTCAAATTACCCTAAAACTTCACTGAATTTTTGAAAATTACATTGCAATTTATTCATGTCCCTCCACATTCTAACAAGTTAAATATACTTCTCTTAGTTTTGCTAAAAGTAAATAATATTAGCATCAGGCTAAATGATGAATTGTGATAGCATGCAGTTCTGGGTGAGAAAGTCTATTTACTCATTTTCCCATGTATAATGAAAATGGGAGATAGAAAATAACAAACAGAGATATATTATGCACATAAAAATAAACATCAGTAAAAATGTATGAAACATGATAATGGTGGATTGAAGATTAAGATTTAAGGAGACCTGCTAGATAACCTTTAGTATCAGGGGATGATAGTCAAAGCACACATATGCACACTCTGGAATGTGACTCTTAGACTCACTAGCCTTCATCCTTTCAGTAACCCTTGTTGAAGCACTCAAAGTTGAGTTAAGAGCTGAGAGCATTCAATGATTAGTATCTATGAAAGACAAATGCTAGTTATCATATAATAATAAAGAGCTGATGTTGCCAAGCATTGTGCTGTATGTTTTATGAGGATTATCTCATTAAATATTCATCAATTAAATTATTCAAATCAATCTAATGATAGAGTCTGCTCTCTTAACAAATATGCTATGTACGTTCTTAGGATCATGAACATTATCTGATAATGGTATCATGATTTAATTGATAAATCTCTTTACTTTATCATCTCATTCAATTTTTATAGCTAGTTGTGAAGACTGTCTCTCCCATCATTTTAATCTCTGGCTTCAGAGATTTTGATTTTTGAGTGACTAGTCTAAGGTTGTAACTGGCAGAGGGTAACTTGAATGTAGATCTTCAAAATCTTTTCGAAGTGTTATTTTCACTGCACCATAGCTGTCTCTCCACATGGCTAAAAGGCGGGACAATGTTAATTGGTTTCCAATTAGTATAGGTGAAGCTCAGGATGTTTTACGTATATAAGTCAATGAGCTAACAAGTCCCAAATAACTAAGATTCCACCAGTTATTGCTCCCTATATTTTTAAATTTTTCTAATCTTTTGGGTCCCCAGTGAAGAGTCAATATGAAAATGGAGACAACCACATAGACCAGGAATTGGTAAACCTTTTCCATGATGGGTTTTTCCTGTAAATGTTAGGCTTTGTGAGCCACAAGGTCTCCAGTCTCCACTGTTACTCAACTCCTCAGCTCTGCTGTTGTGTGCAGGTGGCGTAGATAATATGCGAATGAATGGACATGACTGTATTCCAGTGAAACTTGATTTACAGAATCAGGCAGCTGGCTGGATTTGACTTGCAGAGTTTGCCAACCCCCAGAGAAAAGAGGCTGAAAATAAACTCTCATGACTGCAATTGTGGTCCTCAATCACCAACCGCAATTCCCAAGAAATATAACCTTTCTCTAGTGCTGTCATCTAAAGATTGCATTCAAATCAATCTGAAATAGACCAGATTTTGTCAAATGTAACCTCCAGTTCTAGGAAAAAGCATTCTACAAACAGAAAGCTAAGTTACCTAGCTTCACAATTGAATTCCTGCTATAGAATGTGCACCTAAAAATTAACTGAGACATATTACATTTATCCTACTTCTCTCTTTTCTTTCTCCTGTGATCTAAATTTTTCTAATGCTTAAATTTGGTTTGGCTTGGCATATTCTAAAGCTGACTTAGTAATCAGCTACCCTCTGCTTGTTTCTGTTCTTATCTGGCTCTTCCTCAGGCTCTGACAAGCCGCTCACATTATTTTTCAATAACTGCCCTCAAGCTCTCTCCCAGTTTTCAAATTCTCTATTCCCATCTCATTAAGGGCCACCTAAAGGGAGGACAGCTTGCTCTGCAGCCAGGGATATGGACCTCTATATCCCTCAAAATACCATGTGTTGAGTTGTGCTAGATGATATCGCATCTCTCTAATGTGTAGATATCCCGTTTCCTCTATTGGACTGTAAGCTACTTGAGGGCAGGATCCGTTTCTGTCTTTATATGACAGAGCCTAGGGTAGTCTTACTCAAAAGATGTTTGTTTAATTTAGAGAGGCCTTATTAACAAGGTTTCTCTGATTGTAAGGGAATCCAAACAAGAAATTATGGATAATTGATTTTAAAAGAATAGACAAGTACTTTAGTATGTTCTATGTCCTCAGCACAAGAAAATGAATTGGACCAATCAGGGCAGGCATAACCTTTATTAATGGAGATGTAAGAGACATTGACTCAACTCTACCCTCAAAAAATTCTTTAATGGAATTGGAGAGTCTAAGCCTACAAAAATGCTGAGAGTAAAAAATAAACATGGTGTGCTCCCAATAGTTCTTCCAGGATAACGTATTTAGGGTAAAATGATATGAAACATTAAGCTGCATTTTGAATGTCTGCTGGATAGTAAATGTTTATTAAGCCATTCAACAAATATTTATTGAGAATTACTATGCTCCAGGAACTGTTTTGGGCACTGGGTCTACAGCAGTGCACAAAAGACAAAAATACTCGTCCTCATAGATCTTACATTCTAGTAGGAAAGACAGACATTTAAAAAGATAAATAAGGATGATATGTTGTGAATGGTACCAGAATATGCCACCCTAAAGCATGCCTGTTAGGCATATGGATTATTTTGAGCTAAAGGCCATTGAGAAGCAGCAGACGCAGGAAAAGTTCTGAAAACGGAGAACAAGTTTTCCTTTTGTAAAGGAAATTTACATTTATAAAAGAGATTTTCATTTGTAAGGATGCCTCCCTCTCCTCTACCTGGAAGAGGAAGACTTAATAACTCTTATCACTAGAGAAGGCACCTGCCTAAATCTGCATAGCAAGCCTTACTAGAGACCCTTGTTGACCACACCTTTCCTGGTCACCTTCCCATAATTTGCCTCCCCAACTCAGAAGCTCAAAACCCCTAAACCCCTTTTCCCTTGTTTTAGCCTAAGATGGTATATACACCCAAGTTCTAACCATCCCTTTGGGTTACTCATCGCTGGGTGCTTCCATGTGTACACGTGCATTGTACATGTTAACTTCTGCTTGTTTTTCTCTTGGTAATTTGTCTTCAGAAAATCTAATTTACAGGGCCCCAGCCGCAGAACGTAAAAGATTTTTTTCCTCCCTTACAATTGTATGGCAGGTGGTGACAAGGGCTATGGAGAAAAATAAAGATGAGAAAGCAAAAGGCAGTTTTGGAGAAGGGTTGGAATTTTAAATCGAGTAGCCAGGGAAAGCCTCACTGAGAAAGTGTCATTTCAAGTAAAGACTTGAAAGAAGTGAGGAAGTGAGCCCTGTGGACATCTGCGGGGCCTGGAGCACAGGTGCCCATCTCTCCCTTCAGTGTTGCCCCCCAACCATTCTCTTTCTCTTGTCCATAAAAACATCCGGCTTGAAATCTCACGCCATCAGAGTATTACCACCTGTCACCCCTCCTTGATGCAGTCATCTACCATCCCCTAGACCACATCCTCTCATCCCTCGAGTATTTACCTTCTGGATCACCATCTTCTCCTCAGCACCGCGACCCGTGTCTTCACTCTTGGTGATTTAAATACATGCAGAGATGTGTACTTATCTCCAAACTCATCAAGTTGTATACATTAATTATCTACAGTTTTTTGTATGGAAAAAGAAGTTTAATGAAAATTTTTTTCTAATTTTTAATGCACACATTTAGGATGTTAATTGCCGCTACTCAAGGCAAGGATGCAGGAAGTGTTATAGAATTTTGGAAGAGATTTAATATCAAAAATGGCCATGGATATCATTGCGGAAGCTTGAAATGATGTACTTTTGTTGCTTGTCACAGAACATTCTCCCTAATTTGATTCATGATTTAGAAGGATGTGAAGCTTCCAAGCAATATTTTTTTTTTTTAAAAAAAGCAACGCAAGCTGTGAGTTGGATTTGAGGCAGTAGAAAATGAAGATGCTGAAGAGTTCCAGAGTCTCACCCTGATGATCTAACGACAGAAGACTTGCAACAACTCATTGCTGATGGCCAAGTCAAGGCGGAAGATGAAGATGAGTACAAAAGCCAGAAGACAACTAAGCAGTACTGCACAGTCGTCAAGTGATTTAGGTGTTGAATGGTTTAGGTGTTGAACAATGGCTTGAAGATAAAAACTACAGTGCCGAATATAATAGAATTGTTGTGTGTGGCATCCAGATAAACTTGGAAACATACAGGCATCTTCTGTATGAAAGGAGGAGGCTAGAAGAGCAGCAGAAATTGCATTTATTTTTTAAGCCAGTACAGAAGAGACGTGAAGAGGACGACAAGCTACACGATTTACATCTGCTGTTGTCACTTTCTGGCCAATTTCAGATAAACCTCCTTCTACCACTTCACAGCAACTCACAATTTGTAACCCTGCAGGGGCCCACTTCCACAAGCGAACTTCAGGTCTTTCTTAAGATAAAGTGCCATATTAATTGTAGTATATGTGTATGCCTTAATTGCTTAACTTGTATGAAACTGTGATAATCCTTTCATTAGGTTCCTATCATCTTTACGTGTCACCGAGGAAGACGTTGAGTGTTGTAACCTCATTTTCCCAAGAGGCCCTGTGGTTTTTACTGCACCATGTTATTTAGGAACATATGTCATGTTATAGCAAAGCTGGCATCGACAGGGAGTGGAGGGGAGAGATTTGAAGGACAGATGTAGATTTGGTAGTCACAAGCATATTGATAGTAAAGGAAGCCAGGGACTAGATGAGCTTGCCCAAGGAAAGTGAGCAGAACAACAAAAAAGGTTGGGCGAGGAGGTAGGAACAACTCGGGGAACACAGACCTTAATGCTACAGGTTGAGAAATAGGGGCTGACTGAGAAAACTGATGCAGCAGACAGAGAGATGCGGGAACTCAGAGTGTGATGTCGTAGACGCCGCTGTGGCTCTACCGTTCGGTCCCCAGTGGATCCTTTGTTAACTTGCACGTGTATCCTCTGAAATGCAGATAACCTGAAATTAATTTTTAAATAACATCTTCCCATCATTATTCAATAACAGGATCTTTAAAGTTATTCCATATCTTAAAAACATAGTGAAAAGACCGAGATAAAGATTCTCCGGCTACAGGCCAGAAACAAACAGACATGAAAAAGGGAATGGAAAGTCTGTGTGGAATAGGACCCCCGCAGGGGTGTGGTCTAGCCAGAGACGGCCAGCTGGCTGGCCTGAGAGGACTCCCAGAGTGGGCACTGGAGGATGAAGGTTTGCCCAAGGGCACTGAAGTTTAAAGGGCAGAAATATTTTAAATCTTAATTTTTTTGTTTTATTTTCAACTTTATTTAGGTATCCTTTATATGCAATAACATCCATATGTTTTGAGAGTAGTTTTGTGAGTTTTGACAAATGGTATAAGTACCATCACAATCAAGACAGAACATTTCCTTTAGGCTTTGGGGCCCTGTGGTTTCCGGGGCGATTGCTCAACTCCTTCAGTGTGAAAGCAGCCCTAGACAGTATACAAACGAATGCGTGTGGCTGTGTTCTAGTAAAACTTTATTTATAAAAAACTTTATTTATAAAACAGTTGATTGACCTGTTTTATAATCTGATCTGGCCCCAGGGCTATTGTTAGGAAAAGCCTGAACAGAAGGTTGAAGAATAAGCTCAGCCTGTGAAAAGGGCAAGAAAACTAAGGCGAACCAGAACTCTCCACATTCTTGGCATTGTCCACAGTTTTAATTTTAGCCAATCTAGTGGGAGAAGTGGTATATCGTTGTGGTTTAATTTGCATTTCTCAAATGGCTAATGATATTGAGCATCTTTCCATACAATTATTGGCCCTCAGATATCTTTTGTGTCATTTCTATTCAAATCTTTTCAATGTTTAAATTGTATTGTTCGTGTTCTTATTATTAAGTTGTAAAATTTCTTTATGTGTTCTAGACACAAGTTCTCTGTAAGTTATATGTATTGTGAATACTTTTTCCAGGGGCTTGCCTTTTCATTTTCTTAGTGGTTTCTTTTGAAGGGCAGAAGTTGTTGATTTTGAGAGGTTTTTGTATGAAGTCCTATTTATCAATTTATTTTTCTTTTAGGTTCATGCTTTTTGTTTGCTGTGTAAGAAATTTTTGCCAATTGTAAGGTCACAAAATTTTCTCCTATTTCTTTTTCTAGGAGTCTTATAGCTTCAGTTTTTATATTTACGTCTATGATTCACTTTCAGTTAATTTTCGGTATAATGTCAGGTAAGGATTGTTTTTGTTTTTTTCTATATTCTTTCCCATTAAATTGCCTTAGTATCTTTGTCTCAAATCAATTGGCCTATATTTGTGGGTCTATTTTTGGGTTCTCTATTCTGCTGCATTGATCTATGCATGTGGATTCAGTCATGTACACAGGGGGCCTTAACTGAGTTCAGTTACGCATCTGTGGGGCCTTACCTGGGTTTTGTCACATATCCAGTCCAGATAGTCTCATCACCACATACTATTTCAAGGCTGTGTCAGGGCAGCTTCTGGGAGTGGGGAAGGCAAGCGGAGCACACATTTCAAAGATGGGACGGGTTGGGGAGCACCCAACTGCTCAGGTCCAGTTCTTGGGTTGACTGGTGGTCACGTCTGCTCGATGACCTCCTCCAACAACCAACTTTGTTCTTCTTTTACAAAATTGTTTTGACTATTCAAGGTCCTTGCATTTCCATAAACATTTTAGAATCAACTTCTCAATATTTATAAATAATTCTTTCTGGAATTTTCTTTGGGATTACCTTGAACACATAGATTGATTTGAGGAGAACTGACATTTTAGCAATATTGAGTCTTTCAATTCATGAACATGGTACACCTGTCCATTTATTTCAGTATTCTTTAATTTCCCTCAGCAGTGTTTGTAGTTTTTGTTGCACAGTTCTTGCATATATTCTGATGAATTTATCCATCAGTATTTCATATTTTCAGATGCTATTATAGATGGTTCATTGCTAGTGTATAGTAATAATGTTGATTCAAAAAGTTTTCTCCACTATGGCTGGTGGGAACTTGAATGATTCCCACCTGGTGTTAACCTGGGAATTGTTTAGCCTACAGCTCCCCAGTATTAGTTCCTTCACTCAAAGTGTTCTTACCCAAGCCAATGGAGTTCCCTCCATGTGTGCAGACTGATTTTCAGCCAGAGGCTCAAGGGGTCCTCTATACAGATTACTGAAACTCGCTCTCTGCATATTTCCCTCCTCTTGGGTACTCTCCCCACAAATTCTAGCCACCTTGGCATGCCCAAACTCCAGTCTCTCTTTCCTCAAATGTGATTGCCAGTCTCTGTTTGCATTTCCTTTCCCTGCAACACAATCCAGAAATTACCTCCAAGCAGGAAGCCTGGACGATGGTAAGGCTCACCTCATTTGTCTCCCTTCTATTCTGGATCACAGCTCTACATTGCCTGTTGTCCAATGTCCAAAAATAGTTTCCCATGTTTTTCCCAGTTTTCTAATTGTTTACAGCAGAGGAGCAATCTTGAGCTATTGCTTTCTTATGGCTAAAACACCAAATCTTTTAATTTTCCTTTACATTGTGGAATTTAAAAATGTTTAATATTAAAAGTTTTATGCAAGCACTTTCCAGCAATAGAAAAATGAGAGCTTAGTATCTACCTATAAAGAATATGTGGTTAAAATAGGAAGCTACCAGGGGCCGGCCCAGTGGTGTAGTGATTAAGTTCACGTTCTCCACTGTGGTGGCCCAGGGACTACAGGTTTGGATCCTGGGCACAGACCTATGCACTGCTCATCAGCCATGCTGTGGCAGTGTCCCATGTACAAAATAGAGGAAGATGGGCACAGATGTTAGCTCAGGGCCAATCTTCCTCACACACACACACACACACACACACACACACACACAAATAGGAAGCTACCAGATGATTTCATTGTTAATACCCACCTGTAACAACAATAACAAAAATTTGAAATTTACAAAGTTGATTTGAGGGTGCACTCAATGCTCCACATTATTAGTATGAGTTTTGTCTAAACCACAGAGATTAAGAGATTAATCCAGAGACTTAATCTTATCCATGCCCAGAGTTTATGTGACTTGGACAAGTTGACATAATGATCTAATTCACGTGAGACTGATAGATAAGCAAGAACGCTAAATACATGCTCTGGATGAAAGCTTACTTTGGTTCAAATCCCATCTCCACCACTTGCTAGTATTACATTGGAAAAGGTTTTCGAATCTCTTTGAGTTTCCATTTCCCTACCTATAATATGGAGATAATAATGCCTAATTTATAGAATTGTTATGAGGATTACATGATATGAATAATAACAAGAGGCAGGCAGCATAGTGGTGAAAAGCAGGAACTCTGGAGCCAGACTTGTTTGAATTCAAATCCTGTCTCTGCTATAGTCACATGTCACTTAACAACAGGGATATGTTCTGAGAAATGCATCGTTAGGTGATTTCATCCTTGTGTGAACACCATAGAGTGTACTTACACAAACCTGGATGGAATAGCTCACTACACCCCCAGGCTATCTGGTACTAATTTTATGAGACCACTGTCATATAGGCAATCTGTCATTGACCGAAACATGGTTATGCAGCACATGACTGTACTCACTAGCTGTGTGACCTCGGGTGAATCACTTAAATTTTCTATGGTTCAGTTTATTCAACCAGAAAGGATGGATAATAAGAACCCCTATCTCACGAAGTTGTTCTGAGGTTTAAACCAACCAACAGGTGTAAGGTGCTTAGAATAGTGTGCCTGGCACGTACTAAGTTCTGTATAAATATGATTATGATGATGTAAAGTGCCTAACCCAGTGTCCAACACACAGGAGGTGCTTTTTAAAATGGAAGTCTACTTATTGACTCAAGAATGTAATCTTATAATGAATACCACAATGATAGAGAAGCTCGTGAAGGAGGGAAGAAGAAAGAATGCAGATATTTTAGAAAATAAGTTTTCTAATTGATTCTTACAAAAACTCTCAATACCTTACTTCCCTAAAAGCCACTGCTGTAAAGATATGGTCATTCTCATTCATTGGATTGTTGAACAGTGTATAGATAACGGGCTTTGAGATTAGTTAGACCAAGGTTGGGATCAACTCACTATTAGTAGTTCAAAAAGTGGTAGCTATTGCAATAGGAAATAAAGCTGTCAAGGATACCTGGATAATCTAGCTGGTTCTTACTCTCTCATGGATAAACTACACAGAAGTCAGGTTTAAACCTAGAAGGTTGCACGGTGCACTTGTATTCAGAACATGGGAATTGTTTGGAAGAATCAAAGTTTTCACACTCCCCACTAGAATATAAGTTCTATAAAGCCACAGACTATCATCTGATTTTTTCACTGTTGCATTTGCAGAACCTGAACAAAGGCTGACACATAGTAGATTATTTTGACTTAATGAATAAATGAACAAAAGGATGTGGACAGATTTTACTCTTGGGGTAGGTCAATTTCTTCCCTGAAAAATGCTTGAGTAGGCACTGCCAGTGTGTGCCTTTTTGACTACAATTTTTCCTGCTTCCATTGCTATCCTAGCTCTCTTCTGATTGAGATATTCTTCCTTTACATATTTTGATATATTCAGCCTGATTGTTATCTTACTTGGCCTGGTATTTATGCAGTATATTTAATAAGAGTTTGCAAATGTGTACCATGATCAGTTCTCAATTATGTAATTTAACCCTCAGAGCACAAACTTAATTGCAAGGTTTTCAGAGGTACAACCTGTAGGAACATTATCCTTAAACTCATTTATAAAATGTTCTACCTTCAACAGGGTAAACTGACTTTCTTTTCTGCTTGTACTGTGTTCACATATTTTTGGTTATGCCTTGAAAAGTATCCATAAGTTTCTAAATGCAAGCTCTTTCACATTTTTTTCTAAAACTTCTATGTACAAAATGGACTACACTTTATCTTGCCACTTTTAAATACATAACAAAAGAAGAGTTTTTCATTTTAAGCGTAGTAAAGTTCGTAGCAGAATTATGTTACAAAGAAACTGATATAAAGAAACATCCCAATTCAGGTTTTCCAAGATAAAAATAAATACGTCACTACATCATTTATTATTAATCTTTAACTTTAAATGTAGTGAGGGTGAGTTGGCCAATATCTCTTTATAATAAATTAACGTCCATAACAATGTCGGGAAGGGGAATTCGTTCTAACTCAATCATAAATGGCTAATACATGGTTAGCAGGTGGCTGCCAGCAAAGCAATCAGAGAGCAATGTAGTTATTGAAGAGGAATCCCTGAAGCTTACATAACTGATTCATATTTATAATTCTATATTTAATACTCTTTATGGAAGTGATGAATCAAAGGAAAAACAATGTTTTTAAAATTTGAAACTGCATGCCAATGGCTTATAAGCATCAAGGTTGGACAGTTCCTGAGCAAGGAAATTTCAGATTCTTAACTCTAGCAAAACTAACTTGGAAATGACTTTGTGATGTGTGGTGGAAGGGTGCACAAGGCTGAAAATGCTATTTTGTGCCAACTGTAAGCCCTTCTTGTTCCTGCTCCCTAGACCCCTCCACACACACGGACACATTAGACTGCTGCTGATTGCTCCACAATATGATGGAAAGAGGGATCATTTGATGAATGCTGAGTATTTGCTAAGTGTTAAATATTTGCTGAATACTGAACCTAGTTACTCCACCCAGACTGGAATTTAACAGATATTTATTAGGGGCCTACAGGAGAGGCAGTGTGCTAAGGTCTGTGGCATAGAAAAGTGATGCAGATCCAGATATGTCCTCAAATAGCATGCAGTCTGGTAAAGGTGGATGACATACATGCTCATTAAAACAACAAACTTCAACATTGGGTTGTAACTACAAGGTCTCTGGTCACAAGCTGTGTGAGTTCTAAGTAGATTATTTGGAGTGAAGTATGGTCGAGTCAGAAAAGAGTTCATAGAGGGATGACGAGGAGTGAAATTTGAGGTGGACTTAGAAAAACATCAGGAAGGGACTGCAGCCTTCTATGGTAGCTGACAAACCATTTCTCCCAGTTCTCTTTTGTCCTCTCTGCTCCCCCTGCTAGTCTGAACACAATAATTAGCAGCATCAATTGCTCTTTTCCCATCCCTTCCCCCTCCTCTGCGGTCCCATTGGCCTTTTGAGCCCCACATGACAGTATATACTACTTTTCCTATGCATTTTTCACTCAGCAGAATTATTTTGAGATTCATCCATATAGGTGTATGTATCAAGGCATCATTTTAAAAATTGCTAAATAGCATTCTCTTGTATGGACGCACCCCATTCACTTGATGAACATTTGGGTTGTTTCCGGTTTTGAGCTATTAAAAATAAAGCTGCTGTGAACATTCACGTGCAAGTCATCTTACGGCATTTCTTTCATTATTCCTGGGTAAATCTAGAAGTGGATAGCTGGATGATGTGGTAGGTGCATGTTAAACTTGTTAAGAGGCTGCCAAACTGCTTTACATACTAGTTGCGCTATTTTATATTCCCATCAGTTAACGTGTGAGAGTTCCAATTTCTCCACCAAAACTTGGTCTGGTCAGTCTTTTTAGTTGTTGCCATTTAAATGGTGTGTATGGATGTTTCTTTATGGTTGTAATGGGCGTTTTCCAATTGAATAATCATGTCGTGCTTCTTTTCATGTGCTTATTTGCTATCCCCACGTCTTTGGTGAAATATTTGTTCAAAAATTGTGCCCATTTTACTCATAAATCATATTATTTTTGAGTTTTGAGAGTTCTTTATATATTCAGAATACAAGGCCTTTATTAGACACGTGCTTTGCAAATATTTTATCCCAGTCTGTACCTTATCTTTTCACTTCTCTCAGTAGTGTTTTGTGGTTTTCAGTATACATGGCTTCCTCATCTTTTGCCAGATGTATCCCTAAGTTTTTAATATTTTTTTCTCCAGTTGCACTACTCACATTTCAAATGTACAACAGCCAATTGGCGGCCTTACTGGACAGCCCGGAAATAGGACGTTTCCATCATTGCAGAAAGTTCTGTTGGTCAGTGCTGCTCTGGAATGTACACATGTGTGTAATGCACTCTTCTGTGCGTGTACTTTGCAGTCCACACACGCCACTGAAAAAATGTCCATGACTACTTTGTGGTATTATTTAACATAGCTTTGTAAAAGATATTATGTGAAATTAGATGTTTTTCAAACAAGACAAATCTGGAACCTAGTCTAATGTCCGTTTTCCTATTTTGTACCATTCAGTTATTTTTAAAATGTATGCATCTCCTTTGCTTAAGCAGAAAATCAAACTGACTTAAAAGTTTCAAGGGATTATTTGATAATAAAACTAGAAGAGATGATCCTGCTTATGTTTTAAAGCAGCTGACCCAAAGTTATCAGACTGCAACACAGGGTAGGCATAATGAGAAAAAGAATGGTTAATTTAGTAAATATTTTTGAGATATTGAGAATGCTCACTTAATTTTCAACTCAGTGCTTTAAAGAATAATTGCCTATGAAAAATTGCATAACTTTTTGATTGAAAAAGACATTGTGTACACTTTTTGAATTTCTTACTAATTCATTCTTTTCCTCATACAACGCCAATATCTACTACCTCCTTTCTGCTAAGTGTAAGAGGGGAGGTCTGCTCTTGGATTGTTCATCCTCAAAAAACCCTTTCTCTGGTAATATCTCCTGGTACTTTCCCCAGCACTTGCCTCTCTATTTACATTTATCATGTTTAGTTGAATTCTAACAGGTTGCAGCTAATAAGCAACAAAATCACTCACCCAGAATTTCCATAAAACCAAAAGTTACTTCTTTTCAAAACTATCCAACATTAACCATTTTTGAGAGATAAATTTAATAAGCTTGGATCATTGACTACCCTTGTGGTATTTTTGCCCTTTCAACTCAATCGAGCGGACTTAGTTTGTGGAAAACAGGTTTTCTATTAAACCTCTCACATGGATGGCATAATGGCACAGTCTGTATGCACACAAATGAACGGGTAAATGAATGAAACGACGAACAAAACAATGAACCTGGTCAACCCAATGCTTCAGTCTCCTCCACAACATTCCCAGGCTCTATTTAAATGTCCACCAGTGACAGAGAATTCACTGTCTCCTGAGAAGAGAGCTCACTTCTGCACGCTCTGACTGCTGTAGATAGCTCCTTACGTGGACCTGAAATTATTGTCCTCGTGCTTTCCACCTCCGGGGTTCTAGTGGAGTTCTCTAGGTTCACAAAGGACAAATCCAATCCTGTCTGCCCTGATACCCTTCCATTATTTGAAAATAAGTATGAAAGACTCCATGCACCCTCTTTTTTGTACACACACAGACACACACACACCAAATTTTTCTTTTTGTTAAACTTTCAAATTGTTTTCATCCTTTCTTCAATACTAGACTCTAATCCTTTCACTCTTCTCTGAACAGAGGTTTATCGTGAGGCTTTAAAAGTGTAGTGCACACAGCTAAAACACAGTTCTGGAAATGGTTGAGTCAGAGCAGGTTAAGGCAGGATTATTTTCCACTTCACTCTCAATTCTGCTTTTATATTATACTGGCTCTCTCTCTCTCTCTCTTTTTTTTTTTTTTTTTTGCTGAGGAAGATTCACCCTGAGCTAACATCTGTGCTAATCTGCCTCTACTTTGTATGCGGGTTGCTGCCACAGCATGGCCACTGACAAGTGGTGTAGGTCCACACCCGGGAACCAAATCTGGGCCACCAAAGTGGAGGGCACTGAACTTAACCACTAGGCCATGGGGCCGGCCCCATATGCTGGCTCTTTTTTGAGATCATACCAGCTTTCTCAGCCCCCACATCAATGGTTCTGAGAGATATTCTCCAGAGAGTTCTGACCCATAGTCTCCTGAGGTTACCTTCTATTCAGTCTTATCAAAAGCACAAAACAGACATAGATTCACTCGGAGCCCTATCAACTAAAACTCTCCAGTCTTCCTCATCTGAACTCTGGTGATGCCATGCCTCCCTCATCTGTACTTATTGAATTATAGAATTTTAGGGCCATGTAAGAAAACTGAGGTCCAGAAAGGGGAGGTGCCCTGCTAATTGCCTCACAGCTAGATATCAACAGAGCTGGGTCTAGAAGCACACAGAGCCCTTTACTCCTGGTGCTGCGTCCTTTCCACATACACCGTCCAGCTGTATATTGAACTAGTGGGAGACCTACATTTGCTCCTATTACATTTTTTCATGGGAAGTTTATCCTTACCAGCATCATTTGAGTATGTTTTGTCATATCAGTAGTTAAAATTTCTCAATCTTGGGGCCGCCCGGTGGCTCAGCGGTTGAGTCCGCGCTTGGCAGCCCGGGGTTTGCGAGTTCGGATCCCGGGCGCCCGCCGACGCACTGCCTGTCGGCCATGCCGTGGCGGCGTCCCATATAAAGTGGAGGAAGACGGGCACAGATGTTAGCCCAGGGCCAGTCTTCCTCAGCAAAAAGGGGAGGATTAGCAACAGATGTTAGCTCAGGGCTGGTCTTCCTCACCAAAAAAAAAAAAAAAAAAAAAAATTTCTCAATCTTAAAATATACACAAAAACACTACCTCTTTTGAATCGTACTTTGTGGTTTCCAGTGCATTGCTCATCCAACATCAATTATTGTCTTAGGTTTCCTCCCAGCTTATCTGAACTGCAGGTTTCATAAGAATTTCATCTATGTCCTCACCCAAATCATTATTAAAACTATTGAACTGGATAGAATCAAAGATGGAGTCCTTCAGTGAGATTCTAGAAACCTTCATAGAAATATCAATCCATTAATAACAATTATTTGAATTTGGTCAATCAACCAAATACGAATCCTTCCAACCATCCTCTCCTCTCACATCTGCCTTACTCATCATGCTACCTCCATTATTACAAAAAGGATCCCTAGAATTTGTCAAGCACCCTGATGAAATCCAGTGATACTGCCCACACTATTATACCAGCCTTATGGGCAAAAGGAAATTAGGTTTTTCTGATGTTGTGGTCAATTATAGCTGTTAAAGGACCTTGCTACTCAAAGTGTGGTCCTAAGACCAGTGCCATTAGCATCACTTGGGAATGTGTTAGAAATGCAGGATCTGATCTGATATCTCCAACCCGGATGTACTGAATCCAGAATCTTCATTTCAACAAGATCCTCAGGTGGTCATGTGCATGTTAAAATCTGAAAAACAGGGGCCGCCCGGTGGCGCAGCGGTTTAGTCCACGCTTGGCAGCCCGGGGTTCGTGAGTTTGGATCCCAGGCGCCCGCGGACGTGCACTGCCTGTCAGCCATGCCGTGGCGGCGTCCCATATAAAGTGGAGGAAGATGGGCACGGATGTTAGCTCAGGGCCAGTCTTCCTCAGCAAAAAGGGGAAGATTGACAACAGATGTTAGCTCAGGGCTGGTCTTCCCCACAAAAAAAAAAAAAAAAAAATCTGAAAAACATTTCCCTAAAGATGTTTTACTATATTAAGACAACTTCAGAACCACGATACCATGCCTATTTTCTTTAATGTTACTTTTCTTTATGTTAACAAGAAACTACCATCAAATTATTTCAGATGAAAAGTACTTATTAAAATAATAATTATAAAAAGCAGGATACAAAATTACATAGATAGATACAAATATATAGTATAATAACTACCTTGTAACAATAAAAAAAATTTTAAAAGATGGGAACTAAACGAAACAAAGCAAGTCTGGCTGTCTTTGGATACTAAAATGTCTTTGGATACTAATACATGGATATTAGTCATGAACTAGTTAAACAGAAACAATCACGGAGGGTCTGCACCACGAGGAAAGAAGGGAATGAATGGTATTACATGAGAAGTCTTGAGGGCTCCATATATTTGCCCAATGATAGGAATCATTTTTCAATTTAAGCATCTACTAGGAAGTAACTCTTCCTATGAAACAACAGCTCACGACATCCTATTCTTCGCTGCCTTGGAGAAGAGAAAATGATACATTCAGGCCAGAACACACGACTTGAAGTGTGCTTGAACATAGCTACTTGAAGCTATGCAGTTGGTCCTTTTAACAGAAAGTGGAGCTGTTCCCCCAGGAACTGTCAGCTAACTGCGTGACGGCAGTAATTTTGCAGAGTTTGTTGTGGGGACTCAAGACCTCTTATCAATAGTCTGATCAACTGCTGGCAAAGTGGACTCTGTTTATATCAGGTTGTAAGCAGAGGCTGACAATAAGTACATGGCCACAGTGAAGTGACCCACCCCAGTTGAGACCTGCTGGAGACACAGAAGAGGAGGAAAAGAACCTGAATAAGAACTTAGGCCAGATGGGGCTGGGCTCCTCTCCTAATCACAAAGAAAATCTGAATCTTACAATATATCTTTCATATTTTGTATCAAGTGTCAAGTTCAAGTTAATGTATTTTTCTTATCCAAAGCCTGTATTACATCATTCTCAAGAAATTTTGTTTGTTTGTTTCCTAAATGTTTGTGTTAACCAACATACAGGTGAATCTGGGTAGACACGGGGCCTCAGTTGTTTGTACCTTGACCTGCTGTCAAGACCTTGTGTAAGCAGAACCAAGTAAGTGCCACCTCTTAAAAATTTTTCTTTAACCATTTAACAAAGATTGTTAGACTTTGTCTTAAATGAATATGAGTGATTTCCTGACTTTCTCTTATTTTCACTTTTCTGAATATACTACATCTTCTATTTCATTATTTTTTTTATTGCGGTAAGACAAGACAAGATCTACTCACTTGACACATTTTCAAGTGTACAATACAGTATTGTTAACTTAAGTACTATGTTGTACAGCAGATCTCTAGATGTTATTCATCTTGTATGACTGAAACTGTACCCGTTGAACAACAACTCCCCATTCCCCTCCCCCAAGTCTCTGGTAACTGCCATTCTACTCTCTGCTTCTATGAGTTTGACTACTTTAGATTCCTCATATAAGTGGTATCACGTAGTATTTGTCCTTCTGTGCTGGCTTATTTCACTTAGCGTAATGTCTTCCAGATTCATCAATGTTGTCATTTATGGAAGTCTTTTCTTCTTTTTTATGACTGAATAAAATTCCATTCTATTCTATACCACATCTTCTTTATCCACTCATCAGTCAATGGACACAGGTTGTTTCCACACCCTGACTATTGTGAATAACCCTGCAGTGAACATGGGTGTGCATCCTGATATCAATTCTTTTGGATACATACCCAGAAGTGGAATTGCTGGATCATATGGTAGTGTCACTGGCACTGGCTGGATCAGTGTGGTGAGGTCCCAGGGTCTTGGTCCACAGACACAAAAGAATTTGAGGGCAGACACACAGTGGAAGTTTTAACAGAGGAGGATTTATTAGTAAAGTGAAAGTACACCCCGAAGAGTAGGGGTGGGCAGGCTCGAGGTGAGCATTTGCCCTGAAGTTGTGGCAGTCGGTGTCTTTGAAGATTGAATCCCAGAGTGGGTGAGGGTCCTGGAAGGTGGACCAATCTGGGCATTATCTCCACCTCCACATTGGGAGGGGGAGATTTTTTCCTTACATAGGCATCTCTGAAACTGTCATGGTGGTGATCCCCCTCAAGGGGGGTCAAAACCGCAATTCAAATGAGCGTATAATGAGGCTAGGGGCTACTCTCCGTCAGGGTCAGGGGCAGTGTTGCACGCCAAAGAGCCGCTGCCTGGTAATTAGGACGCTGCAGCTGGTAGAGTGGCCTTGCTCCCAGCTCATATCTAGCTTCCTGCCTATCTCAGTAGTTTTGTTTCTAATTTTTTGAAGAACCTCCACACCATTTTCCCTAGTGGCTGTACCAATTTACATTCCTACCAGCAGTGTACAAGGGTTCCAACTTCTCTACATTCTCACCAACACTTGTTACCTCTTGTTTTTTTTGAACAACCAATAAACCTTGCTTTAAAATTTCTGCTATAGATTAAAAGAAACTTAAGAGATATATTAACCAAACATAAATATGGACCTTATTTGGATCCAGATTCAAATAAGAGATAAAAAATTAACAACATTCATGAAATATTTGAAAATTTTAACATTGGATTTTTCATATCAGAATATTATTGTTAGTTTGGGGTGTAATATGGCTTTATGTTTATTTTTTTAGTGAATATCATTAAAATGCATATACTGAAATATTGAATATCTAGGATCTGCTTGGAAATAATAAGGGAAAGAAAGTGGGTGGAGATATAGATGAAACAAGACTGCCCTTGAGCTGGTAAATAATGAAGCTGGGTGATAAGTATTTGGGGATTCATGACACTCTTCTATTTTGTATGTTTAAAACTTTTCAATTCTCTCTCAGTATAACCTAGTAAATATTCATTTTGTTACCAAATATCAAATTGTGCACTTTCTTTTTCTTTTAAAAAAACAAAACTTAAACCAAAACCAAACAAAATAAAACTAATTGTGAGTTTCAAGTATGTGAGTACTGGTGTTTTAAAGATATAATTAAGAATTCTTAGCCAAATAGTAGAGATTAAAGTAGACTGGAGAGAGACAGGTACTGAAATATATTTTTTCACCTCTGGAAACCAAAGTTTCAAATTTGCATAATGATTAACTTTACCTATTTCTGGTCTCAGCTAGTCCTTTGAAATACCCATTTTGTTTGATGTGGGCTCCAAAATATGTTTGCGCAACAAGCGTGAAACACGTTTACCCTAACACCACACCGACCTGACTGGTGCAAGCTGTAATAACCTTCAATGACCTAATTCACTCACAAGGATGCTTCCTGTTGAGAGGGATTGAATTATTCCCTCGCCATTCGCACTTTCTGTGTCTCTAAGTACTGATTTAACACCACGTGAGCTTCACAGTAAGTGTTAAACCTGATTTCAAAATAGGACACAAAGATTTTTTTTTCCCCAATCTTAATCTATACTGTGTTTCAGTTTGTGTGGACGGTTTTGAAAGTGTTGATCTGTTCTTCTGTGTACTCTAGGCTCTTGCTGTGGATTGTGCTCTGCGTGGCTCTGATTGTGAAATTCCCATTTGGAAAGCGTTCTTTCTTCAGCTTCCATAATGCAGATCTGGCGGTCACTCGGAGCAGGTCTGTTCCTTCTCCAGTGAGGGCTGTGGAAGAGAAGACATCAAACTGCGTTCTCTTCTCAGGAGACTCTCCACATCCCAGCTGGCTTTGGAGTCGCCAGGAAAACAAAACAGAAACCGGGAACAAACTCGTCTCCTGCTTTGTGTTCACTCATTTGCGATGCTCCTCTTTACATGTCATGTCGATGCGTCAGGAATTGTGTGTGGTCAGTGACCGTTCAGCTTGAAGTCGATGGAGGAGCCTCCTACCATCAAAACTTCTAGTCGAGCTGGCAGTGTAACGTGGGTGTGTAGTGACAGTGGCCAAGGCTCATCCAAGCTTCTGGACACAAGCATGAAGTACCCTGTGTCCACCAGCTAGATGGTAAGAAAGGGTGAGGAGCCATCAATGGGCTCCTGGAAAGAGCTCGCTATGGGCCTCCTTGCCCTCCACAATCACAGCAGGTAACGCTTTGCTGATGGAAGTTGACGAGGCCATTCCTAAGTGTCTTAAGTATTAAACAC
The DNA here is from genome assembly GCA_031878705.1 of Tapirus indicus. Taxonomy (NCBI): domain Eukaryota; kingdom Metazoa; phylum Chordata; class Mammalia; order Perissodactyla; family Tapiridae; genus Tapirus; species Tapirus indicus. Next base: position 148,487,669 of record CM062918.1, on the reverse strand, counting down.
TTGGTGCCTCTGTGATGTGATTTTGTAGCCAAGAAGATTTATTTGTTTAAGCTCATTGTAACATATTGCAGACAAGGCCATAAGTTATGTCTTTTTACTGTGCAATTAAAATATTCCTATGGTTAAAATTTTTTAAACAGCTCAAAACAATATATAATGAAAAATGAATTTCCCTTTACCTATTCTGAAATTTTCTACGGAATAAGCATAGATAGGTAGAGGAATAGCTGTAGAAATAGCTGTCAATATGTATAATAAAGCTTATTCGTATGAAGGAATATTCTAAAACCATTAAAAAGAATACAGTAGATCTCTAGCTGCTGGCATGTAAATCGTCTCTAAAAAAATATTAGTATAATATATAAATGCTTTGTCACTTAATTATTTTTTACAAATTCCTATATTTGAGTATACTCTGATTTATTTAACCAATTTTATTTTGACGAGCATTTCGATATTCCCAATATTTTATGGTGAACATCCTTGTACAATATCTTTGTAAGACCATGGCGTGTTGGTTTCTGGAAGCTGAATTCCTGGATGTACGAGCAGAGCATTTTTGTTAGATTGGCCAATTTGCTCTCCAAAGAGATCCTATGAACAGTGAATGAAGAGGTCTGATTCTCTGCATTCTTGTTGCCTATTGGTATTATCAAATGTTTTCATTTTTGCTAATTGGTAGGATAGCATCACATTATTTGCTGGTATTTCTTAATTATGACTGAGCTTGAAAAACCTTTCATATATTTAGACACCATTTGTATTTGCTTCCTGTGAACTCACTTATCTTTTGACTATTTATCTTCCTGGTTGTTTATGTTGATTGATTGACTTAAAAAGCTTTTTATTTTTCATATGTTAGGGAAATTTGCTGCAGTTAAGAAAATTGATACTAAATGTTTTTCCCCTTTGTGGTTAAACTTAGTTTATGGCTTTTTTTCCTTAATGGTCAAGCAGAACATTTTAATTATCATACAGTCAAATTTGCCCATCTTATCTTCTGCAGCTTGTAAGTTTTTTGTCTTGCTCAGAAAGGCTTCCTTCCATCTGGCATTGTGAAAATATTTGCCTGTTTTAATAATTTTATAATTTCATATTTCCACTTTAATATTTGAATCACCTGGAAAATATGTGTAAGAAGTGAGGATCAGGGGCCGCCCAGACGCGCAGCGGTTTAGTTCGCACTTTGGCAGCCCGGGGTTCGCGAGTTCGGATCCTGGTCGCTTGCGGATGCACTGCTTGTCAGCCATGCTGTGGCAGCGTCCCGTATAAAGTAGAGGAAGATGGGCACGGATGTTAGCCCAGGGCCAGTCTTCCTCAGCAAAAAGAGGAGGATTGGCAACAGATGTTAGCTCAGGGCTGGTCTTCCTCACACACACACACACAAAAGTGAAGATCAGTTGTATTTTTTCCAAATAGCCTTTTGCTCCCACAACCTCTATTGAGCATTTTTTCTGTTCTAGCATTGACATGAGATTCCACCCTTGTCATATACTGAATTCCAAAATGAATTTGTCTTCATTTCTGAACTTTCTATTCCATTCCATTAATCAAATTAACTTTCATGAACTTGAACAAAGCATTTTCTAATGAATACTTGAATGTCCTTTACATCTCTGGCTGTTTCACTCACCTGTTGCTATACAGTAAGTCATGTCAAAACTTAATGGCAGGGCTGGCTCAGTGGCATAGTGGTTAAGTCTGCACACTCTGCTTCAGTGGCTCAGGGTTCACAGGTTTGGATCCTGGGCATGGACCTATGCACAGCTTATCAAGCCATGCTGTGGCGGTGTCTACATATAAAGTAGAGGAAGATGAGCACGGATGTTAGCCCAGGGCCAGTCTTCCTCAGCAAAAAAGAGGAAAATTGGCAACAGATGTTAGCTCAGGGCTAATCTTCCTCATGCACACTCAAAAAAACCCAAAACAAAAAACTTAATAGCTTAAACAATAGTTTATTGTTCATCATGATTCTGAGGGCTGGCAATCTGGGAGGGCTTTTTGCTGGTCTTTCCTGGGCTCTCTCATGCGGCTGCAGTCATCTGACAGCTGGACAGGGAGTGGAGGGTCCAGATGGATTCACTCACATATCTGACAATTGGTGCTAGCTGTTCACTGGGACAGCATGGTACTCCTCTCGTGGCTTTTCATCTCTTAGTAGGTTGTGCTGGGCTGCCTCACATCCTGGTGGTCTAAAAGACCCAAGAAGGCAAACTCAAAGCATAAGCACTTATCAAATCTCTGATCCCACCTCCACCACATTTACCGATATTCCCATGGACAAAGTGAGTCATATGGCCAAGCTCAGAGGCCATGTTTGAGAGATGTAGACTGCTCCATTGATGGTAGCGGTGGCTAAGAACTTGTGGCCTTTTTAATCCACCACACTGGCTGTTAACTCAATTTCATTTCTAAATTTGCATGTTTGTGCTTTCTTTCTCTTATTCTTAGTTGGGATTAGTTGTGGTTTATATATTTTACTGTTTTCAGCCGTTTTCTCTCCAGAGAACTGTCTTGGCTAAATTTATTAGACCTAAAATTTTTCTGCATGTGTATAAAATATATATGTATTTTATTTATTGTATATTATGTATTTTATTTATTATATAATATATCTATATAGTACATAATATTTTATAACAGTGTATGTTATTATATATTTTATTTACATAAAATTATATATTATATGTAATACAGATATATCTGTCCTCTAAGAGCACTGCTTTAGTTTGATCCTATTGATTCCATTTTCTTTCTCACTATTTTTTAAATATTCTGCAAGCATAATTCTGATTTCTATTTTGAACGGGGTTAGTTAAAAGAGAGGGAATTTTTGCATATTTACTGTAAAATTTTTGGATTTTTTATAACCAGAAACTGAACTTGGTACTACACTGAAATTTTAGCAATTATTGAGCTATTCATTGTGGCCTAATTTATGACCCATTTTTATAAATTGGAAACATAATGAATAAAAAAGAGTTATTCTGTATTTTCAGGTTATAAGCTTTGACATGGATGTTTGTGTAACTGATAAGGGAAATGTTATAAATATATATTTATATGTATTTATATTTACCTATATAATGTTTTCAGGACATAGTCTTTGATATTTTACAGATAAGGGTATGGTTAATTCATAATGGAATTTGTATACATATGATATTGGTCATAAATTAATCCAGAAAGATTACCTCAGTAATTTCTAAGTTTAAATACAGACCAAAGTATAACTTCTGATTTTAATTAACAAGTAATAATAAAAATATGATACAAAAAAATTCTCTCTTAAATAACCCCATTTAAAATGAAAGTCAAAATTGAAATTGCAGAATGTTTAGAAAATACATAATGAGAATGAAAACAGACTGAATGGTATCAGGCTAAAGCGGTTCTCAGAAGATGGATATACATATATCCATGTCCATATATATATATGTATGTATATATATATGTATGTATATATATATGTATATATATATATACACACACACACCATTTCTTTTATTAATTCTGTTATATGGATTCTTTATGTCTTGTACTTATATTTTGTTCACTTGATTTGTATATCCATTCTAGTATTTCCTGCAGTTTTTGCCTTAATAATTTTGATATTGTCATTTCATACATAAACTTTCTTAAGATTTAATCCTCATTATAGATTGTTCCCTTTATCATTATAAAATTCCCTTCTTCATCTTCTTCACTGCTTTTTGCCTTGAGCACAAACTCTTCTGGTATTGATAGTATGTCCTCTTTTGGTGGGGGGGCAGTTTCCTAGTATGTGTTTGCTCTGTTCTTCTTTCTTTATCACTGAAGTTCAAAAACTTGATTTTTCCCCCTAGAACATATGTTTCAAGTCTAAAAACTAAAATTTACCCTCATCACAGAGACATTTTCTTATATTATATCTTTGAATATTTTATCTTCCATTTGTGGGGTTGTCTACTTCCCGAACATTATGTATCATTGTTTTGCTTCTTTATTCTCATTTATTGTTTTTCTTCTGTTTCTTTAATCTTAGGGTCCTTTGCATTTTCATACACTGAAGACTTTCTTCCACATCAATCATTGTACTTTTAGCTATATATTTTGCTTGATTGTTTCTAATTTGTGTTGGTTATATAATAATGTTGGTGGTCCTTAATTTGTTTTCTTAGGTCTACACTGTTCTTTTTGTCTCATTCTGTTTTGTATTGTAGGGGAGGAAAAAGTTTTCCTCAACCCTCTTAAGGTCCCTGGCTGGGTTGAAAAATTAAATTGACAGATTATCAAGAGAAAAGCATACAACTTATTCAATGTAATTTCACATGACACAGGAGCCTTCATAAGGAAATGAAGACCTAAAGAAATAGATCTGAGTATTTTTATGCTAGGTTTGATGAAGAGTAGGTAGACATGGAGAGATATGATAGGTCAAGGAGTATGAGATAATTGCAATAAACTGGGGTAAATTTAGCAAGCCCTACTTGTTCGGATTCTTCTGGGTGTCCCTTGTCTTCAGAGACAAGGATGCTCCTTTCCTCCTGGGGTAGGGACAGCACTTCTCCCATCAGCGTTTTAACGCCTGTTTCAAAGGAGAAGGGTGGAGGGAAGGTTGGAGTGACCTTCCTGCTTCTACTGTTTTCTGAAACTCATTCATCTTAAAATATTCAGTATAACAAGTTATCATATTATGGGGTAGCATGTCTGAACCCCGTCAGTACCTCTATCTGAATGCTCATTTTATTGACTGGCTCTCCTTCATTTATTCCAAAGCCTGAAGCACTTGTGGGAAACTTCTTTTTGTTTCTTAGGCATGTTTCCCCCAGACTGGATTCTTTACCTGTCCTTTTCTTGATATATTTTTTCCTTTCTTTTGTGTATTCACATTTTTGATGATGTAGCTCAGAAGTGGTTGTGATAGAAAGCCTCGGTGAAAATTGAGGTACCATAGAAAGAGTTGAAACTCTTCATCTTTTTTTTGCTTCTCTTAACCCAAGTCTATGTTAGAAGATACTCTGATGCACCCATAGTACCCTATGCTTACCGCTACCTTCGAACTTGTATTTTATTGCAATTGTTTATTTGTCTTTATTTCTCATTATATCATTGCTGCTCAGAGAATAGTTCCAATCAATCTGCATCACAGTCACCCCAGGGGCTTATTGAAAATAAAGTGCTTGGTCCCTCTTTACATTTACTGAATCTCAATTAGTGAGGGTGGATCTTAGGAATCTGCATTTTAAACCCAAGTCTTGGTAAGCCCTTTTGCATAAACTCTGAGTTCCTTGGAGGCATCTTGCTCATTATGGTATCTCCAGTCTTTCATATAGTGCTGAACAATAGAGTGGGGGCTCAAGATATCGGTACTGGATAAAGAAGTGAGTGAATAAACAAATTATGTATTACATGTACTTTGCAGTACATGTATTAGCCAAACAAGGTGACATTAGTAGTTCAACTTCAATTTCCTTTTCACCATTGCCCAGTCTAGTGAAACAGCGTAATATTCTGTAACGTCTTCCCATGAGTTTTTTCTCTGGGTTTTCCATCATCAGGATCCTAAAAACTTATTTCAATGAAACATAGGAAAATGTCTCATGCAATGAAAACTCTGTATTGAAAACATTTGACTTGGAATGTCATTTAGTGATTGACTACTTGGCTCCAGAAGTAGCATCCCCAGCCATCCATTGTTGATTGACAGATTTAGTTTTGGCAAACACCTTTCCCCTAAGTGGGAACAGAAGAAAGTTAATTATAATAACCATAATGTTGTGAAATACACTGGCAGTGGAGTCTCTCAGACATATGCTCCGGTCTCATTTCTGCCTCTGGCTGTCTGAAACTCAGTACCTTTTCGGGAGCTGTTATGATGATGATACAGTGACATTACACATGTAAATAGTTAAGCATGGAGAGTGTACTCATAAGTTATAATGGTTATTTTTTAAATTATAAATTGAGAATAAAGTATGAATGAGTAATTATGTCTGCAAGGCACTGTAGTTTAATAATTGTAGCTATAGGCAAAGATGATTGCAGTATAAAATATTGGATTAGTTATGTAGAAAAATATTTTAAAATTTGTAGGTATTACCTATATAATGAACACTTGGGAAAGTGAGTAAAAGTTTAATAGAGTATAAATCCAAATTTACCAATCAAAATACTTTTAATTAAAAGGATTCTGGGAATTAGCATGAGGTTCACTCCAAGAGCCTGAGCGGTGATCATGGAGGACAGGAGGGTGCTGCTTAACTTGGCAGAAAATCCTGTTCTCTTCAACAAGAACAATCAGAACATCAATCAAAACACTTGACAGGATACGTTGAAAGTTCAGAAGCGCTGGACTGTAGAGGTCGTATCAGCTTGAGCAAAATGAGACAAAGAGCTGAGAGAGACTGCAGAGACGAGCTCCACACCCACGTGAAGATAAACCCTGCTGGCCGTCTTTATTTCACCTTGGCTGGGAATATGGTTCCCGGCTAATGTTGCCATCTACGACAAACATAAGAATCAGATATGAAATCTGGGAATAACTTTGATGGATTGTGTGATGGAATTAGAACATCCGATAAAACTTCCTATCTGTGGCCAGATCTGTCTAAGCTATCTTCCTTGAAATTTAGCCTTCTAAATATCACATTTTCAAAATTTCTATTGGATGTGCTTTGACCAATCTTACCTCACCAGCAGATGTTAATGCCAAAGCAATTATGTAGAACCCCCTGTTTGATTAAATAATCATTTTTCTTTTATTCTCTTAAGGAAAAGTAAATATTTTTAGATGTCAGTTGAAATCATAAAGAGGCTAGATCCAGACAAACTTTTCTTCTTCTGCCACATAAATTTCCATTCCTTCAGAGAATCCCAGGTAGCAATATATTGGTCATTCTTTCTCATGTCCGCTATGTTCTGTAATGTTGTTCTGACTTTTCACCTTCCATTAACATTCATTTTAGAAAGTACACCAATCCTATGTGGAATATCCTCCACAGAGGACTTATTTCTTCTCCGCACCCCACTGCATGGTTTACGCACAAAAATGATTTGCAAACCAAGCATTGCAACAAATAAATATATCCTTTCAATAACAACGTCATATTTCTTTTTCAAACACTCAGATTTTCCCCAGGCCTGAAATTCACCAATTTGATTAAAATATACATGGCATCTTAATATTTGAGCCAAAAAGTACCCACTAAGATGCAAAGTTACTTAGCGCCACTGAATCCATACCTCCTCCAGGTTCATTATTCTAAAATAAGTTTTGACGTATAAGAACAATTTTTAATTCATGGGGTCTATAATCATGATTATTTATTTAAACACACATTATTTATAATTTTATAATAGTCTCAATGGCGTTCTTGAGTACAAGAAACGTGTTAAATTCTTTTTTTAGAATTTAATAATAATAATCTCATTTTTTATTGTCTTATTTTCTCTTATCTCAGCAGTAAGCAAGAGTGCAATGCTGTTGAATGAATGAATACATGAATGCATGGATTAAGAAGTATAAACTTGATTTCAGATTGTTTATATTTCTGAAGTTACAACCAAGAGCAGGTTCTTTTCCTTTTATTAACAGCAGGCACCATTTCATACCTTTTACATCCATTACCTTGCTTCATCCTCAGAACACCCTTATTAGGTAGACACCGTTATCCCGGTTCCTCTTACAAGAACGAGGAGGCAGAGACACAGTGTGGCTGATGGGTTAAGTGGTTTGCCCGTGGTCATGACATTCATGTGCGGTGAAACTAGCATTACGAGCCCATGTGGCCTGGCACCAGAGGATACCACCCTGCCTCCCAGAGGCAACATGGGTGGGATTTACACAAAAAACACAGCTCTCTGATGCCAACACCGATCACCCCCAGGCCCAGTGAGAAAGAAAGGGAAGACCCCCTCGCCTCGTCCTCTCCCCTCCAGGCGGGTTGGCCATGCTGCCAGTAGAGAAGAGGAGGGAGTTGGCTGAAGCAGCCCCTGAGTCGCTGGGAACACTAGATCCTGGCTCATCTGATGAGAACACCAGTAGGCAGGAGTTGTAGAATCTGGTATATACACATGTGTTTTCTTTTCGTAGAATTGGAATCAGGCTGCGCCGAAGAGAACACAAACCCGATTTTAAAGGGGTTAATTGGGTATAGTCCTGGCTCTGCGTAAGATCGCCTAGGTGTTCAGAGACTAGGCTGAACAGGCACAAGTACCTACCACAAGTAAAACACCCTACTGCATCATTCACGCCCTGTCGTTTTAAACACTGCATTGGATAATGAATTTAAACTGCTGTGTTATAATCAAGTTGAATAAGCCTGATTATATCTAAGGTCTATAGCATGAACTATTTTAGGATATAGTCAGGAGAGAAAGCTTCAGTGTGAAGAGGTGACTGCAAGGGGTACTCAAGATCCATAAAGGATTTTTTTCCTTTGGTCCCCTTAGCAATATATTCCCTTTGTGTGTTGAATTATCCAAAATAGAAACCCCTCAGAAGGAGAAAAATGCAAAGAAACAACTCCTTATATAAGAGTTCTAAGTTAATTTATCATTTGTTAATCAAAAACCATTTATTTACACATTTTGACCTAATAATTCCATTTTTAGCACCTGTCAGGAATATCATTTAAAAAAATCATCAGAGTCACAAATATTTGTGTTTGATGTTATTCGCTGCAGCACTATTTGTAATAGAGAGAATTTAGTAATATGGAATGTGTTAGTAAATTATAGCCATTTATATAATGAAATATTCTACAGCTATTATAAATCATGTTATCAATGACTAATGGCAATAGAAAATGTTTCTGATATTATACTAAGGTAAAAAAAGATATGCAGGGGCCGCCCGGTGGCGCAGCAGTTTAGTCCGCGCTTGGCAGCCCGGAGTTCGCGAGTTCGGATCCCGGGCGCCCGCCGACGCACTGCCTGTCAGCCATGCCGTGGCGGCGTCCCATATAAAGGTAGAGGAAGATGGGCACGGATGTTAGCACAGGGCCAGTCTTCCTCAGCAAAAAGGGGAGGAGTGGCAACAGATGTTAGCTCAGGGCTGGTCTTCCCCACAAAAAAAAAAAAAAAAAAAAAGATATGCAGCATGATCTCAGTTTTGTAAAACAAAAAAATATATGCATAAAAAAGGGCTGAAAAGAAAATATATTAAAATGTAATATTGGCTATCTCTAGATGATGGGCTTATGGTGATTTCTATTTTCTTTATACTTTTCAGCCTTTCTCAATTTTTCTATAATGATAATATATTATTTTTCATATTGAAAAATTCTTTAGTGGTTTCATGATGAGTTACTAGCTGTAGACCTCACAGAGGCAAGGGCAGAGTCAGCTGTAGGGAATGAATCAGACTTTGTGTGGTGTCTGGAAAAGATAAGGAGACTGTGTTCATTCTTTCATGCTACACATACATAAGGGGGACCCAAAGATTAAAATGTGGCCAGTAAACATGCGTTAGAAGGGAGTAAGATTCGCATTTCTGTTTTTCCTACAACATGAACATTAGCATCGCTAAGTTTTTACTGAGTCTTGCTTTATCAACCAGAAAAATAGCCTCCTATTTTATTGTATACTTTATTAGGTGGTTGATATTTTAAAAAATTATTCCTAGAAGCAATACCGGGTTCCTTTAATTATGTCTTTTTTTACTCAGCAAGAACTGGCTCTATGGAACTAAGTGCCCTGGGCATCAATTACTAGTGAGAGATATCAGTTGCTTCCTTAAAGACTTTATTGCAACTTCCATCAATGAGGAATGGAAGATTCTACTGTACATTCACAACCAAGCTTCCAGTAACAGCTGTGTGATTATGGTAACTGCTGAGCCTTACAACTCTGGCAAAGATTTTGGAAAGAAAATATTGTAGAAACACTGTAACCAGAAAAAATGTACATATTGGGTTGTAATTCATGAATAGTATAGCAAATATTGTATTTTTGGAACTCCCACGTCCAACCCATGCATAATATTGACTCTCAGTTGTTTAGGATTCATTCTAATGGCCCGTAAATGCCATAGTTCCTCAAAGTGGCGTTTCTCTTAGTCCTTGAATCTGCGAATGGATCACTGGTACAACTCCTGTCTTAAGCAGGAGCTGGTGTGTGTGGACCAAGAGACAATTATGTAGGGTTATGATTTCCTATCTTTTAGAGATTCTGTTGATAAAAGTATGTATCCAAGAAACGGCTCCTAAGATTTCATTCACAAGCGATACAGTTTCACAGACCTTTCCATAGGCTGTTGCATGTGCCAAATTTGGTTCACTGAAAAAAGCTGTTTCAGAACGTCTCCATGAATGGCACATTCAAAGTTGTATGTTATTATGCATTTGAGAAATCCCCAGACAAATGGCATGGTTTTCAAGATTAACTTTGATTTCGTTATGAACCAGTCAACAGTCTTTAATGGGAGCAAAACTACTTAAGATCAACCCCTTTTTAAATCACTGCAGCAAAACTCACAGAAAACTCAAAAATGAACAGCATGACATTGAACCATTTCATCTCTTGGTGTACCTAGCAAAGATTATAGCTTCTCTTTCCCTCAGGATAAAATTTATGGCTCCACAAGAACTACTATATACCGAGGGCCTGCCACTTGCTGGAATTTACCTACACTAATCTCATTACCATATTTACATTTTAATGAACTTGTCCCAAATCACACGGCTATTAAGTGGAACCACCTCAAAATTCAGGCCTATTGATTCCAAAGTCTGTGCTCTTTCAAAAAACTAGCTTTAAGATTTCTTATTTACTATCTCAATATTCAGATAATTCCTATAAGATCATGGGTGCAGACGGGGGTCACTTTACCAGAACTAAAATCAGAGGGATTCTTTGGTTTATTTTAGGGAGAAGGGACAATGATTCACTTAATTCCCTCAATTCTTGATGCTTTTATGCTAGTGGTTAATGTAAAGTAGTCATATGAAATTATTCTCAAATATTTATTCATTAAAATAAGGTCTCCAAGTAACACACAACCACGAAGTACAACCAGCTGTTGAGAAGTTAACTGGATTGTTTCCACAACAATGCAGTGAAGTCAGTATTGCCATTAGCCTCGTTTTACAGAAAAGGAAACTGAGGCACAGAGTGGATTAAGTAACTTGACCATAGCTAGTAACTAGTAGATCTAAGGTTGAACCCAGGTACCCACTTTACTGACTCCCACAGGCGATGATGAAAAGTGACCCAAAGTTTTCATTGCATGGCAAGCCTGACTTCCATGTGAACTTTAAAAATATACTATGCTACGGAATTTGTGCCACAGTACATGGTAAATATACAAGTGAATAAATTATGTATGCAGTGCTTTAATTTGGGCTATATGTAAATAATGATTGAAATATTGTGCAATTATATAAATATTATGAGTTCCTGCTTTGAAAATCTCTCACAACTTATCATCTGAGTAAAAATAATTATGTCAATTTAGTGATTTTGAATTTCTGGTATTTCTTATTCCAAATTCTGAATTTGTAGGTAGAACAGAAAACAGGTAAGGCAAAATCAACATGCTCCCAACAGTGATTTTTTGGAAGCCTTGATTATGAATAATCAGCACTAGGTTAGAGTACATTCTGAGGGCACAGGGTGCATACATATTGTCAGTTGGTGGTAAAAGCAGAGGACATATCCTGAAATGACCTAGAGGAGTGTAAGGATACAATCTGCGAAAAGGATTAACCTCAAGTTCAAGCTGTACTCACAAAGGATAGTATTGACATCGAATACCAAATAGTGACTGATTCTCTATCATTTTGTTTGGTTCTGCAATGCATCATAAGAATTTTTTTAAATGATATTTGCTCTCCTGATTTGAGTTTTTTAAGACAAATCTAAAAATCAACTTCTGTTTTCTGGGCCAGATAAACTGATGATAAGGGGAAGTAGTCCAGCCATACTGAAGACAGCAGGAGGAGGTCAGCTGGGTGTTTACACTGTAGTTACCACCAACCTGGGTTGTGACTCAGGATGTCTGTGCTCTCTCCACTAACCACGTTCTCACACCACTGAACCGGACGGAGAGGTATTCCTCTTTAACCTAACTGACCAAAGCTGCTGTAATGGAACAGATGGAACAAAAGTCGTAGTTCTTTTGGTTGCATCCTCGATCTTTTTTTCCACCCCAACACACCAGGGGATATGACACTTCTCACCATGATCAGTGGGTCAACAGAACAGAGATCTCATGAGAGATGAGGGGACCTGGTAGGTGTATAAAATCCTGGAGGGAAGATATATGTGTTTTTAAAATCTCACTAAAGGGATTTGGGTATACTGCCCGGCTCATCTTTGAAAATATTTGGTGAGAAAGGGCTTTCTAAGGAGCAAAATTCCGTACACTCAATGAATGTTCTATAAATATTCATCATAGATAATGATGACAGCTATCACTGCCACTAATAACAGTTATTGAGTCCTCTAGATTATTTTAAAATTTAGTACTATAATCATTCTGAAGAATCGTGCCCCTGTTCTATGTTAAAGACTGTTTTTAAGTTTATGAGGGCCTTATAAAATAAGAACCTATAAAACTATTAAAAGACAATTTCTATTTCATCTTGTTGAATTCCTGCCTATACCAGAGATCTGGAGACACAAATGGTATTTTTCAATTATTCTACATGCACTACCAAAGAAAATTGTCTTAGTCGCTTTAGGCTGGTATAACAAACACCATAGACTGAGTGGCTTAAACAACAAACATTTATTTCTCAGAGTTCTGAAGGCTGGAAGTCCAAGATCCTGCTGTGGGCAGATTCAGTGTCTGGTAAGGGCCCCTTCCCGGCTTGCAGAAGGCTGCCTTCTTGCTATTTCCTCACAAGGCAGAGAGAGGGTGCTGGTCTCCCTCTTCTTATAGGCACGCTAATTCCACCGTGGAGTCTCCACCCTCATGACCTTATTTAAACCTAATTGCCTCTCAAAGGCCCCACATCTAAATAGCATCACACTGGGGATTAGGGCTTCGACATATGAATTTGGTGCGGGTACACGAACCTTCAGTCCATAGCAACATAATACACAAAATTCAATAATAATAATAATTTATTTGCCTATAAAGTATCATGGATAAAGAAGCTTCTATTTGTAACTCCATCTTCGTTTCTCTTGTCATTTGTGATAGCATTTTCCATAAGGTCTTAACCAGGGGAAAAAAAAGGAAAAACAACTCCTAAAGAAAGATATTCAGAACTGAGAAACTAGGAGTATTATAGCACATTCTGTAGTTTGATTCTAACCAGGCCCTTGGAGTCTTGAGCAAAGTTCCACCTTATAGAGGTGACTGCCTTTTCCGTGACATCCTTTTCAAATTCAAGTAAGTAAATGGCATTAAATTGAGTCCATCTAAGATGGACTAGACTTGCTATATAATTCTGAAGAACTTTTTCTTTTTAGTTGGAATTCTCTCTCTCTCGTCTGTTCTTCCTCCCTCCTTCCTTTCTTTCTTTTCTGTCCCCTTTTTTCTTGCTTGGTTTTACTTTTTTGAGGAGATAACGCAACTGATGTGTCTGGTGTAGATGAATGGCATTTCACCCACTTCCATGTTGAGTAAGACTGTCTCTCCAGGATGAAATTGCAGTGGTATCCAAAGGTACATCAGGTAGTGACACTACATGGTAGACCTTATTTTCTGCTCAGGTGTTTTCTTCATCATAATTATAAAAATCATTAACAATATCATTGTGAAACTATGGGAGAAGTAAGCAACTTCCATGCTCTACAAGATAATGTACTAATCCTAAATTTTCTAATTTTTTGATTGCTACATTGTGCATAATTCCCTAAATCTACTTAAATAATTCAATGAAACTATAAATCCTGTTCATATATAAAGAAGAAATAATCAGACCAAAATCAGACATATATAATTCTTGTTTTATTACATTTCCAACATAGGCTTGTACGTAATTTTCCTTATCCTAAGCTAGGTGTCTTTAAAATTTTTATTTCATAATTTGGTAGAAGTTCTTTTAACCTTTGTTACTAAATTAGGCAGTACTTACCATGCCTAGGTTAAGGATAAAGATAAAGAATGCTCTTTCTGGCTATATATCCTTAGTAATCTATTTGAATGTTATACAGAATTCATTAATCATTCATTCATTGAAAAATGCCTAGTGAGCACCTGTTATCTGCAGGCACTATTCTCAGCACTGGGAATACAGTAGTGACCAGGTGCCTATTCCCAGAGGGAAAGACAGACAATAAATAAGTAAATATATAATATATTGGGAGGTGAGAGGTTTAGTGAAGAAAAGATCAAGCAAGTTAGGGGCTAGAAAGCACAAACAGGGACTTAGGCTTTTTTTTTTTTTTTATGCAGGAGTGGTCAGGAAAGGGTCCTGTGATAAGACTATGTGTGAGGAAACCTGAATAAAGTGAGAGAGAGCCACAAGGATATTTGTGGAAAAAGTGGTCCTAATGGTCAGAACAGTTTAGTGCAGTCCTTGAGGAAAGGGTGCACATAACATGTTTGAGAAAGAGCAAAGAGGTAGTGTGGGAAGGAGTGAGGAGGAGAGTGGCGGGAGATGAAGCCAGAAAGGTGGCCTCTAGGATGGCCCCACTAATTCCCACCGCTGATAACCACACCCTGTGCTGTCGCTTCCCACACTGAATAGAGCGACCTATGTAACCAAGAGGATGTTGTGGATATAATGGTGTATGACTTCCAGTAAAAGGCATTGAGGCTTCTGCCTTGCTCACTGTTGAATCACTCACTCTGGGGAAAGTCAGATGTGGTGTTGTGAGGACTATTAACGGTCCCGAGGAGAGGTCCATGTGGCGAGGAACTGTGGCCTCTTGCCAATGGCCATGCGAGGGAGCTTCAGATGACTCCAGTCTCAGCTGATGTCTTGACTGCAGCTCATGAGAGACCCTGAGCAGACCCACCCAGCTGAGCCTCTCCACAATTCCCGACCCACAGAGACTGTGTGAGAGAATAAATGGTTATTGTTGTTTAAAGACAGTAAGTTTGGGGAGTGATTTGTTACATGGCAATTGATGACTAATACTATAGGGCTTTGCAGACCATGGCAAGGACTCTAGATTTTATTCTAAGTAAGGTGGGAAGACACTGGAGGGACTTGGTCTGACTTAGATTTTTAAATTATCACTTTGGCTGCTATATGGATAATAGACTATAGAGAGAAAAGGATAGAAGCAGAGAGACCACGTAGAAGCCTTCTACAATGACCCAGGTCAAAGATGACTGTGACATGGACTAAAAGATAGACGTGCTGGAGGTGGTCAAAAGGGGCCAGGGCATATATTTTGAAGACAGAGCTGAAAAAATGTATTGTATAGTGGTTCTTAATTTACCACTACAGCTTATATGTATAAAATCATTTCTCCAAAAGTTCAAAATGCAGAATTCTTCAAAAAGCAGATCACTCACAATTCATGCATCATAAACTTCTGCTGATCATCATCTTATTTTTCACAAATTATAGATAGGTAAATTATAAAAGGATTCGATGATAGTTGCTGCCTCTTAAAGTGTCTGGTATAAAGTTCATCATTGATTCTGTACATCAATATAGTGACAAGTTGCATGGTTTAATAGAACACTTCTGAATAACAACTTTGCATGCAATGGAATAGAATCACTTTTCTGAAAACGAGCCAATGAATCTGGATTAGCAATGTAAAATAATGAAAATAATAAGAATCAATTACAGTAATTTACATGGTTTAAATACATTTAATGGTGGCAAACAGTTTAGTAGGTATATAGGTATATTTTAAATTACTGTGATAGAAAAGATTCTGGTTCATTAAGAACAGTGAGAATTAGTAAATAAAATTAGCCTAAAATCACCTATATATTACCTTCCCAGGGACTGTCTGAAAAGGAAAACATTTAAGGAAAGGGAGAGAGAATCTAGAATAAATGAAGAAAAGGATATAAATTTCTTTCATTTTAATTTGAGACTGCTAACCGTCCCTCAATATCCAGTCTTCCCTTCTTTCTTTTAGTAATAGACTCCCCTGTGTTTTCACTGAACACATGCCCACCAACCTTACCGACATATTTTATATCCTTCCTTGCGGCTGGGCGTGAACATGTAACCAAGTATGGACAGTGATAGGTGAATGAAAGTGGTGTGTGCAATTTTGGTGCCACCTCCTTGATAAGAGAGCTCCCTGACACTTTATCCTTCCCACCAGCTAGATGCAGACATGGGGGTGAGCCAGCATCAACCACATGGCCAAGAACAACATCCCAGGGTATGGCAGAGAAGCAAGGTGGAAGATATCTGCAACCATTCCAGTCTGGGAACGCTCACCTTCCCTTTGACTGTTTTGGAAGAGGGGAAAAAAAATTCCTCTTCTATTGAAGCCTGTTATTTGAGTCTGTTTGTTATAACAACTTATCTTGTATCCTAACTCCCACAGTGGAGGATTAAAAAAAATTCTCTCATTCTGTTCCCATTTTTTGAGTGGCTCCTATCCTCAGTGCCTACTGGGGATAAAACAGTGACCAAATCTAATCTCTGCCATCATGAAACTTAGAGAACAGTGGAGAGGCTACACATTAAATAATCATTCAAATAAATGTAAAACAACAAACTGTGACGCTAGTTCCATCATTTAGGGACATTCAGAGAAAGTTAATTCTCTTTCCACTGGATGATTCTCAAAATATTTGAAATCTCAACTTCTTGCTGCATCTTAAGTAGAAACAATTATTTCCAACATTTCCCTCTGGGTATGGTTTGGAGTCATTCCATTATGAGTCACTCTAATAAACTTACATCTTTCTTGGTATGCAACGATTCAAAGGGAATTTATTAACTCAGATGTGATCCAACTGGAGTTTGAGTTTATATTAGTTTTCTATGACTGCTGTAACAAATTGCCACAAATTTAGTGACTTACAAATTTATTCTCTTACAGTTCTGGAGTCCAAAATGAGTTTTATGGGGGTGAAATCAAGGTGTTGGCAGGGTTGCGTCCTTCTGGAGGCTCTAGGGGAGAACCTGTTTGCTAGTCTTTTCTAGCTTCTGGAAGCCACCTACAGTCCGTGGCTAGTGACCCCTTCCTCATATCACATGCCTCTTCTTCCTTGCTTCTGTTGTCACATCACATTTTCCCACTTCTGTAGTTAAAACTCCCTCTGCCTCCTTCTTATAAGGATACTTCTTATAGGAATCACATTTAAGTCCCACTCAAATAATCCAGGATAATCTCCCCATCTCAAGACCCTTAATATAATCACATCTATAAAGTTCCTTTTGCCACATAAGGTAACATTCACAGGTTCCAGGGGTTAGGGCTTTGATATCTCTGAGAGTCATTATGAAGCTGACCATACAGTTACCCTCCAGTCTAGAATTAAATTTATTGGCAGATAAAACTTCAAAATTCTTCGCACATATTGTTAACAGGCATCTCCCTTACCCTGAACTTATGCACTTGAGTTTTTAGTACTTAAGTGAAAGACCAGATATTCAATACGCTTATTAAATTCTACTCATTGGATTTAATCCATTGAGCAGGTCATGAATTTCTTGAATCCTTACTCTTTCATGTGGCGTGTTTAATAACCTATCCTTTTAATTTCCAAAGTATCAAACGATTTCAATCCAACAGGATTTTGTTTGTTTTAAAAGTCTGTTACGATGATGTTTAAGTCTACACGGGCAGGGGATTAATCATAGCTCAACAGTCCTGAGACCAAGGCTGAGGAAACTAACCAGCCTAGCAGGAATGCTCCTAGAGAGAGTTGCTAAAAGCCCAGTTCCCAGCCTTTAAAAGGGGATTGTCCTGCCTGGGGTTGGCATCGTGGTGCTCCAATCCAGTGTGTGGGCCACAGAAAAGGAAAAGATTTCTCAGCAAGGATAGCTGAGGCCAGTGATTTCAGGACTTTATTTATAGCAGAACCTGGTCTGAGGCTGAGGGCACAGGTGATAGTCCAACCTTCTCAGGGCAGAGAGCTAGCAAAATCTAAATGAGGAATCAACCTAACTGAGGTTCAGACTAGAGCTCCTATTCTAGTGAAGAAGAGAGCTCACCAGAAAACCAAGACAGGAGTCCAGTCATGTTTACTGGGCCAACTTGGAAGGAGGCTGAAGCTTAGCTAGTGGGTGAATGCCCTTCCCTGTCACATACCAGGCAGAGGCAAAATCTCACTCTCTGATGTGTTGGTCAGAACTGAATCAGAAACCAGGGCCCTGAGACTCTGGATTGGAAGGCGTCAGCCTGGAGAGTGGCCGGGGGAGATAGGGGCTCATGAATTTCAGAATTCCAGCCCTGGAAGAAGTGTGGTAAAGGCTCTAGTTCATTACTTTTACCCTTTAAAATTAATTTACCCTTGATACAAACCCCTTATCAGAGTTGGAAAATTGCCCTTCTGCCCCCAGTGGGGAAAACTCTGGCAAAGTATTTAAGATGCTCCAGGGAATAATGATGGTTAATGCACACGGGGAGCTTGACACTCTTCTAAGTGCTTTGAAGTATATTAGCCTGTTTGATCCTCACAGCAACCTATGAGGAATTATTTCACAGATGTCGAAACTGAAGTATAAAGAGATTAAGTGACTTGTCCAAGGTTACACCGCTAATGAAGACTCAAGCACAAACACTCCCCTCCAGAGACCATACTTGTAACCACCAAAATCTGTGGCTTCTTCTGCACAACCCCCTTCTTGTACCCTCTCTGTGTACAACGCCTCGCACATAATCAAAGCCCAATAACTGTCTGTTGGATTTCCAGATAAATGAGGATGGATGTGTTAGTGAATGGATAGATGGAAGAAACCCCCGCTGGGAGGATACAAGCTTTGTTTGATCAAAAATCCTGAGACTCCTGCTCCCATAGACTCCTTCATAGAGCAAAACAGTGACACTTCACTAATAACCAACCTGTCTCCGTCTTTTATTGTCAAATGCTTTCTGTGAAGCTTCCACAACTAAAATAGGACCCAAATTGGCTAAATACCATAAACAACATGTGCAGCTCTTTTTTTCTTTTAATTCAGGGATGAAAGGGAACATTAGAATAAATGGAACAAGAATGTTCTGGACCAAATATAGGAAATTGCCTCCACTTTTGCATTACTCTGTTTTTATGTGTCAAAAGCAGTTCTTTAAATACTCATTCATATTGCTAGTAAAAGGCACAGTGATTCTTAAATTCTGACTTGAATGAAGGCAGATGGGAGGAGAGGGAGCTTTGTCATCAATATCTTCCCTCCTGATATAATTTTCTCTTCATTATATTGTAAATTTAAGTCTAAGACTGTAAGTGATTTTTCTGGCATTTCTTAATGCTTGGGAATGGACAGCCCTGCTGCTATTTTCGCTTGTCTTATTTTAGTATTTTGCTAGTGTGTTCATTGAGCATGATTTTATTAGAAGTGTTCTTGACAAATAAAGAATTTTCCCCAGGCGACTTTTATACTGTGATGCTCTAAGAACACATTTCTGTTTAAACTAACAATTCTAATCCCAACAAACACTATCCAACTGGGCTTGCATGAAAAACTTCTTTCTATTTCTTTTGAATCAAAATTCCTTTTCACCTAATGTGAGAAGAAAACTCATAGGGAAAAAATATGACATTTCCATAAGCATTTAAGTTTTCATCCAAGTATTGTTGACCTAGTCACTTCATGCATGGTAGATTGCTTGAACATATTTATATTTTAGGGTTTGGCAGATTTTCCAACAACTGAAGGCTATATGGTGCCCTTGATAAGGATTACTTTGTACAGAAGGTCTACGTGTATTGACTGTTGAGAAATCATTTGAGTGTTTCGTGGCTTTTGGCTTCCAGCCCACTCAGCTTAGGCCCTGTGTGGTGTTCTAGTCATATTTTCACAACAACTCAAGTGATAGGATCTTTCCCAGCATCATTTGAACTGCCTGACAGCTGTCCTTGTTAGTCTTTCTTCTCACCCAGACAGGGAGGAAGGGGCAAATTATTTTCTCAGTTGAACTCAAGCAAAAACACTAAAATTTTCTTTATTTTTAGTTTCAGGTCTCATCAAGGTCATATATGGACTCCTTTACTCCTTTACTAATGGCTTGATATCCCGATCTCTAGTGGACATCAAGGTGGTTTTCTATAGCCATTCTTCCTTTCATTCATTTATTAACTGTTTATTCCACAAAATTTCATTGAGTGCCTAACATGTGTCCAGTTCTATAAAACACAAATAAACAATAGTTGATCACTGTCCTTGAAGATGTGGCAGGCTAGTGGGAATGAGGGATGTGTAAACAGGTATTAGAAGTCACATGCAAAGTGATACTATAGCAGTGAGTATATGTGTTATGGGATCTCAGATGACAGAGCAATGGGGAATGGGGGGCATTGGGAGGGAGGGCTAGAAACTAATCTGGTAGTGACTTTTATTCCAACATATTTTGATTTTGAGGGACTTTTCGATGTTTTTGATTCATTTCTATCATCATTACATTATGTAGAGGGAATACAATATACCAGAAAGAGAGCAGACATGAAACCAGTTCTGTCACCCACTACTTTGTGTCTTTGACAAATGACTTAATCCTTCTATGCCTGGAGCATCGAAGTTTTATCGGTATGGTAGCTGACCCACCTCCAAACTCCCCTTCCTATTTACAAGAATGTTCTCATTGCCTGAGTCTTGGTGTTAGTCAATTTGTGCTCCAAAAATTAAAGGATAAAGATACTTGCTCTCCCCACACTCCTGGCAGCTCGGGCCCAGCCAGCCTGATGATCCCTGTGGAGCTTAAATCTCAAGCAAATATTATACAGCACAGCGTTCAGTTCAGGGCAGTGGCACCCAGGGTGTAAGGCAGTGATTTCTCTCAGCAGTAGTCCCTACCATTGGTACTCAGGAGAGCATCCAACCAGGCTTTTCTTTGTGGTTCCTGTCTCCCAGCCCCCAACAGCACCTGCTCATTTTTAGAACCCGGTTCTCCAGCCTTCTTCACATACTTCCAATAAATTCCTTTTCTGAGTAAGTTAGCCACGGTTCATTTCTGTTGCTTGCTACCAAGAACCCTGGATAAGACACTCAGCTAATGACTCAGTCAAACCCTATTTCTCAAGGTTTTGTTGAGGATTAAAAAGATAAATGGGTAAAGTTCATAATACAAAGTACCTGGCGCACTTTGGATTTGTTATCAAGGTGAGATTCTTAAGGTGTTTGGCTGGGGAGCCCAGGAATACCCGGACAGTCATATCTCCAGTGCTTCTCAACAGAGTCTGGACAGTGGGGACCAAATTACCACTTCACTGGTAGCTGCAGTTAATAATCAATGCAGAGCTTTGGTGAAGCTGGGTGAGCACGTAACTTTGGCTTTGAGTACTAAAAGAGTGTGTCACATCTTTGAAGACCAAAGTCAAATTTAGAAACCTTCCAGTGTCCTAGTGCTATACAAGATATAAAACCATAACCACTTTGCTCAGACAGGCAAGAGACAGAGAGAACCAAGTGTACTTATATGGGGTGTTTATAGCACAGTAAAACATTCATTAGTAAATGTAAGTGTGTAAATTTCTCTCTCTCTCTGAACTCAATTTTTGCACCTCAGCATAGAGTTGAATTGCTCACCACTCACTCATACAACACTGTTTGTAGCACAGTGTCATTATCAGTCTGAACAAGACCCCTCTCCTGTTTCATTTTAATATCAGTCTCACCTTTATTCTCAAACGCCACTTCCATTCCTTTCCTTACATAGGCATGCACTCTAAGATGTTTAATATATGTCCTCAAACATTTATGTATCCTAGTACATTACATAGTTGTTGTTGGGTGTATGTTTAAATGTACATATAGTGTCGAGTTATAAAACTTTGATGTTTCTTACTGTATTAATTCAACACTGTTTTTAAGATCAGTTCGGCTGTTTGTGCATCTGGTGCTTCTCTTTAACTACTGCATAACATCCCATGGTATGCATCTACCGTATTCTATTTATCCATATGCCATGGTGAGTGACAGCTAGGCTGCCTCCTATACCTACCACCTCAAACATCGTAAAGACAAGCATCCTCCTCTCTGTCCCTGTATGGACCTGAGCAAGAGTTTCTCTGAGATACATCCTCAGGAGGTAATTACTGGGCTATAGGGCATAAACATATTTTATTTCTCCAATATTTCTTTCCAGAATAGCTGTAACCATTTACACTTCCACCAACTGGGCACAAATGTTCCCATCTATCTACATCTTGTCTAACATTTGGTATCATCCATGTTCTAATTTTTGTCGTTCAAATGGGAATAAAGTGGTATCTTATAGACACTTAAATATGCATTTTTCTGATTACTATTGAGTTTGAGTTTCTCTTCCTGTACGTGTTAGCTATTTCCCACTTTTAAAGTATCTCTTCACATTTATTGTTCATTTTTCTATCTCCTTTTCTAGCATTTGCCTTTTGATTTGGAGGAGATTCTGTTTATCCTAGGTATTAGTTCCTTATTTGTTTTACACACTGGAAAAAATTCTTCCAGTCTGTTATCTGTTAAATCTACCCACAGTAGTCCACACTGATCAGAATAATTAATTTTTATGTAATCAAACTCATCCATTACTTTACCTGTGGTGTACGCCTTTGGGGTCTTGTTCAACAAGCATTTTCCAATTCCTAGGTCATATAGACTCTCTAGTACATTTTCCTTCTATTAGGTTTGTAGTTCTACCTTCCACATTTAAGTCACTAAGTCACCTGGAGTCTACCTTTAAGATGTGCTGTAAGGTGGAAGAATCCAACTTAATTTTGTACATATAATGAACCAGTCTTCTCAACCCCATTTACTAAATAAGCCATCCTTCTCCCTTGTTTTTGTGGGGTCATCTTTATTGATTAGCAAGAGCCCAGCTATACATGGAACCATTTATGAGCTATCTCTTCTGTTTCCTTAGTTTACTTGTTCATTCCTGAATTAGCACCATACTGAGCTATGACTTTACTGTCCCTTAATGGGTAATCCTCCCCACTTTGCTTTTTATTTTCAAAATTAACTTTTCATGAACCTTTATTCTTCCATATATTTTTTAAAATGGGTTTGTTGAATTCCTCAAAAATACAATGGAAATTTATTGTGAGTCAATAGAAAATAATTTTCTATTTATTATTGAAAACTTAGAATTTTCTATATATGTATGCATTTAATCTGAGCTATAATATTTATTTGCAAATAGATGTCTGTAATTTTGAATTAAAATTTAGAATTAGGTTTGTCTAATTCATCTTTTCACTGTGTATTTTTTATTTGCATTTTCTTTTTTTATAGATTGGTCTTGCAAGGGATTTATTCATCTTACCAATCCTTTCAAAGAATGATTTATTAAAAGCTTTATAATTTTCCTTCTAAGCACTGCTCTAGCTTGGTGCCACACATTTTGACATGCACTACTTTGTCATTTGATTCTAAATATTTCATTGTTTCTCTAAAGATTTCTTCTTTAACTCAAGGTTCCATAATATTATGTCTTTTTCCTGTTTTGTTTAGCTTTTAGTTTTCAGAATTGTAAGTTTTTGTTAACTACTTCTTTGCTATTAAATTCTAATTCTATTGAATTGTAGTTGGAGAATATAATCTGTATAATGTTAATTCTTTGGCTATTATTAAGTCCCTTGTGGCTTTGTTCATGGTTTCTTCTTTGTGATTGTCCCATGTGTGCACAAAAACAAACAAAAGAATGTGTCAATGCCTATATAGATCTGTTAGTTCAAATTCAGTATATTATTCAAATATTTTCTGTCTTTGCTCATATTGCATCTGATTGTTTATCAGTTTCTTAGAAGAATTTGTTGAGATCTTAACTATAATGATTGATTTATCTCTTTCTTAGCAGTTATGACTTATGTATTTTAAGTATGTGTTGATAATTTTATATATTCTTATCCTTTTTAACCATTATTTAATACCTCTTTTTTTTATGATTTTCTTAACCCTTGAATTTTACTTTGACACATAATTGCTATTCATATTTTTAAGATATATGTTTAAGGTTTTGTATCTTTTTCAGTCTATTTACTCCAATAGTCTGTAACTTAAGTAAACATTTTACTGCTGGCCCCTTATTTTTTCTGATTTTTGAACACTCTGTGTTTTAAACCATTTTTTGTACTCGACATTCTTACCATTATGCCAGAACTTATTTCTACCATATTATTTTTATTTTCTATTTATCATAATATTTTTTTCCTTTCCTTCCTTCCTTTGGAGACAGAAAATATTCTTCTACGTGTCTGAAGATTAATTTCTTACACTTAATACCTCTAACTTTCCCTCAAGGAGGACAAGTGATTTACCATGCTTAGTCTGTCCCCACCCCAATGCCCTCTGTCTTATTGATAGTTCTGGAATGTCATGAATATACTTTGTTACTTTGTGGCCTCTACTAATTTTCACTAAATTATTTATTCCTTTTCTCTTTCTCACATATTGCCCAGATTCCTCCTGTATTAATTTCTCTCTCTGTTGTTATATTTTCTACAAAAATGCTTTCAGGAAGACCTCTGAATCTTATTTATGAAAATATCTTTATAGCAATTCACAATTAAATTATTTAACTTGATATAAAATTCTCAGTTCAAAGTTTTTCTTTTTCAGCACCTGGAAAATGTTCCTCCATGATCTTCCTCTTTCCTGTGTCTCTCTTCCATAGTTTTATATCAGTCTTATTCTGTTTTCTTTTTAAGTGTTTTGCTCTTTCTCTCTGGAAGCTTTAAGAATTTTCTCTTTGATGTTTTCAAATTTCACAATAATCTGTATATACAAAATATTTCTTTTTCTACCCAGTTTGATTCTGGGAATGTTTGGCTCTTAACATCTTCACATATTTTCTGTATATAGTAGATAGATCTTTATACTTCCTCTTCCATATTTGTGAGATTATTAGTTCTATAAGGTGTTTTAAGTGTTATTACATTAGATATGGCTGGAGTTTTGTTTTTAATCTACAGATAGTCTGTGTGGCAGCTGGTTGCCATCTGAGGAAAGGTCCTTTACCTAATGTCAGAATGGATTATTTAACATTCCTCTAAAGAATGTAATGTGCGAAACAACACTACACTTTCTCAAACTATTTGTCCCAGTGGCTACGAAAGAATCAGCCTGAATAGAAGTGATTGGTTGCCTTCTAGACCTAGAAATTCATCTTAAGCTCTTTTATCAAAGAGTCAGCAAATATTTATTTTAGACTTGTAGAATACGAGGCTCTATGCTAGGGCATGCCGGGGATTAAGCAGTTTAAAGTCCCTAGTGTTTCCTCTAGTATCAATACAAGTGTGCTGGTAGACTTTTTGATTTTATGGGATTAATTCAGGCTTTTAGATAAATATTCTCTTAATTCAAAGTTCAAGTTTCCTATCGAGTACCTTTCTATCCTCTCAAAGAATCCCCTCCCCCTCCTCCTTCCCACAATGTGTCTGTGTTCAAAGGGAAGCCCAAATACTGCAAGCCTTCGGGGAAAGGAGACCCTCCTCCTTCTCTGCTGGTTTCCGCTGGCCTCTGGTTGAGGTTTAGTTAATCTCTCTGGCCTCTCTGTGGAGGCCTCGATGGCTCTCCTGCTCGAGTTCTGCAGGCGGTGGAATTTGGGGCGTGTCCCCTCTGTCTGGTGAGGGAGTCCCAGCCTCCTTGCCGACGCACTTTGTCTCCACTCGGCCCTCACTGGCGTTCAGCCTCATCCTTCATCCCACCCTCGGCTTAGGCTGCCCATGTCCCCAGCCTCTGCCATTGAGTCGCCTCACCGTCTCAGCCACTGGAGCACACTACAGCTGCTGGCTCCCTCCTGCGCCACACAGGAGCATTCTTGTGTCTTATTTCCGGAAGCCAATTTAAGAAAAGCCAGTTGTAGAAAGACCGATTTGTATATTTTCTCAACTAGTTTTTTTGTTAACTGTTTTTTGTTTTCACATTATGAAAGCACTTTAATAAATTTTTATTGTGTGTCTGCCCAAGCTCCTTGTTTCTGCAGTTGAAGACTCAGAAATGGAGGGGGGGAGACAGAAGGGTGGGGTGACAGAAAATTGAGGGACATGAAAAGACCACATTCAGACAATTATGGGTATCTTCTTATATCAAAATGAATACCTTCATGGATACATTGATTCTTATACGTTTATAAGACTATATCACAGGATATCTCAGAGCACTTAAAATCTCATCAGAGTTTCTGAATATCTCAAACTTAGTTGATCATGGACATTTTATCTTGCAGAATTTTTTGAAGAACTATTGTTCTATGAAATACACTTTAGGAAAACTTTTTAGAGAATGAAAGTGACGGAATGCTCTCTTTCCTTTAGCATTGAGGCCTCAATAAAAATTATAAAGCAATTTTGCTGTCTGTATGCCTAAAAATTTATTTTTCCTACACCCAGAATACCGTGTGGACTTAATGCTGATTAAAACCAACAAAAACCTTTTCCTAATATACGTGTGCCTGCTCTAGGTTCCCAAGCTGTCATTTTGACTTGACATTCTAGCACTCATTAACACATTAAAGGACGGAATTGGTTGTTTTTACCGGCTGTCAAGTCGGGTCCCAGTCCTGGTGACCCTGTGAATGAGTGATGTCCACAATGGCCTGTCCTCAGCAGCCCTACTCAGCTCCTGTAGACTCACGCCTATGGCTTCCTTTATGGAGTCAATCCATCTCATGCCTCGTCCTCCTCTTTTCCTGCTGCCTCCTACTTTTCCCAGCATTACTGTCTTTTCCAAAGAATCCTGCCTTCTCATGATGTGCCCAAAGTAGGATAGCCTCACTTTGGTCATTTTTGCCTCCAACCACAGTTCAGGCTTAACTTGCTCCAGGACTCACTTGCTCATCTTTCTGGCAGTCCAGGGTATCCACAGAGATTTCCTCCAACACCATATTTTAAATTAATCATTTTTTTCCCCTGTCAGTCTTCTTCACTGCCCAGCTTTCTCACCATACACAGCACTTGGGAATATAAGGGTGTGGATAATCCTGGCCTTGGTTTCTAATGACACATCCTTACACTTGATGATCTTTCCTAATTCTTTCATACTCCCCTTCTGAGTCTCCATCTTCTTTTGTTTTTTGGCTGCAGTCTCCATTTAAATTGATGACTGAACCAAGGTAAACAAAATCTTCAACAATCTCAGTGTCTTCATTGTCTACGTGAAAGCTGTGCAGTTCTTCTGTGGTCAAATGCAGTCCTGCTCTGGCACTTTCTTCCTTCACTTTCATCAGAAGTTGCTGCTTTCTGCCGGTAAGATGGTGTCATCTGCATAGCTTAGATTGTTGATATTTCTTCCACCAATTTTCACTCCTCCTTCACCTGAGTCTAGCCCAATTTTTCACATGATGTGTCTGCATACAGATTAAACAGATAGGGAGATAGAATGCACCCTGTCTGACGCCTTTGCCTATAGGAAACCATCTGTCTCTCCATATCCTGTCCTGACAGTGGCTTCTTGTCCACAATACATGTTTCGCACCAGGACAATCAAGTGCTGGGGCACACCCATTTCTTTCAGAGCAGCACATAGCTTTCCATGATCCACAGGGTCAAAGGCTTTACCGTAGTCTATACAACATAGACTAACCTTCTTCTGAAATTCTCTGGAGCGCTCTGGTAGCCAGCAAATAATGTCACGTAGATCTCATGTGCCTCTCCCTTTTCGAAATCCAGCTTGGAGGTCAGCATTTCTTGCTCCATGTGCGGTAAAAGCCTTTGCTGTAGCACCTTAAGCATCACTTCACTTGCATGGGAAATCAGAGCGATGGTCCTATAGCCACTGCACTCCTTGGCATCGCCTTTCTTGGGGATCAGGATATACACTGAGAGGATGGAATTCAGAGGAGGAAATTCAAAACCCACCTTGCCTTTACCCTCAACTCACATACTAATACCTCTCTACAGCACTTCTCATTGTCAGTAGTATTTTCTCTTGAATTGAAATAAACTATTGATTTGGCCTTTGCCACACTATGAGTGGGACAGGCAAGAAACACCTAATTTTTAAAAGAGGGAACTGAGATGCAGCCTGATCAAGGTAATTGGCCAAATTTGCACAGGCCCGAAGTCAGAGCTAGGACTGGGGCCCAGGACTCTTAGCTCCTCATCTGACCCACATTCATTTCCCAATGCTTCCATGACACCTGGAGACGGGTGTCTCTGTAGAGCATTGTTATGACTGCCGTGTACAATAACAGCAACAAGCCTTTAAATAAACTTGCCAGCATATTGGAACAGAACTCCTATTTAATCAGTGAAATAAATATTTTATACTCTTTATTTGGAATTCAATTCTGATGTCAAATTGCCTAAATTGGTCAATAGGATCAATTTAGTTATCACATGTTTTCTCAACAAATGTGCTCGATTAATTTAGAAATTCTTGAAAAAAAGTAGGAAATTATGTCTGGAATGATTATCTGGCCATGAGAAAGCATGAAACTGCACTAGTCTAAGTATCTTAGCATCTACCTATATACAAATACTAAGACAGTGAAGCTTTAAAAGGAGTAAATTAATTCTTCCATAACACTCCTATATTGAAAGAAAAATCCACACATTTATTTGAAAGCTATACTTTGTATAATTTAATCTCCTTTTGTCAGAAAGAATTCTAAAAGAGTTAACTCTCCTTTTTCATTTACATTATCTCCCAGCTGATTCTTTGTTTCATTATGTTCTATTCTTGTCTCAGTTAGAAGAAAAGAAGGGAAAGTTATTACAGTCTTCTTTCTGAACAATCAATAGATATCTCTTTTTTTTCCTTATCTATGTCTGCCCACTCACAGCAATATATGGTCTGATAAAGTAGTAACAGTCATCCTAGTGCAATAGGGAGAAATGTCACCTTCTCACATAGAAAAACAATTTGCTTTGGCTTTACATAGCAACTTTCTGACCCCAAATGTGACTTGATAGAATTCTGTGCTGGAGTAATTTTCCCAAATTAACTGTTGAACTAAGAAGTCACCAACTGCTTAACAAGTTACATAGTGGAAGGAGGAACAGCTGCTATATCCCCCAGCTCCTTACACAGAGTTTTGAACATGATAAGAATCAGAACAAATTTTGAGGGGGTAAATGGTTAACAAAGTTACCTTGGCAATTATCTAGTTATAACCTTGCACCAAATTCTGATGCCTGCATCTCGTGACTGAGTTTCTGTCGTGACAACTTTCCTAGTGCACCACTTAACACTCATCATCACAATTCTCTGCCCTTACATATAAAAAGAAAAAAAAGTTGAGAAAATTAAAGAACTATTCTTTACAATACAGAAGAGTCATTGCACTATAGGATTTACAACAGAGTTCTAGAGTAATTTATGTACTTGATTTAAATTATAATTTGATTTTCCAAAATTCAATTTACACGATATTCTTTGAAAACAAATCATTGCATGTTTGATCCAGAAACGATCTTATAACTCATGTGGGTCCTCAGTTTCAAAGGAAGGAGTCAATGCCCAGAGACTTCTGGAGAGTTGGTGGTTTGCCTGAGCTTGTCCTGGGTTATGACCAGTCGACAACGTACTCAGAAGGGGCAATATTGTATTTAGGAAAAAAATTAAGAGATGCTGTATTTAATGAATGTGCTTAATCCATAAACTTCTCTTTAAAATAATTTATTATAGTTGACATACAGAAGCACAACCAGTGGAGTTCCTATAAAAGACCTGTATCAAAAAGATGCTCATTAAATATTTGTTGAGTTAATGAATGATAAAAAGAAGTAAAAATTTGGGAGCTGGAAGGGAAGCATTAGTTTGTAGAATATTCTAGAATTTTTCCAAATCAGTTAAACTTATGTAGAACATGCTAAGATTGGTGAAAACAAAATAACTGCCAAGTTTTATAAATTTCAAGAGGGGAATAACTGTTGTTAACAGTTCAGACCAATCATTTCAAATATGAAATTGGGAGGAACATTTTTCTCTCTTTTATTGACCATTAAGCAAAATTAGCTATATTTTTTATGCCAAAAAGAAAGTATTTTAGAAGAGATGGAAGTAAAAGAAACATAACCAACTTCGCCTCTAAATAAGTATAAAATTGACCCCAAAGTCAGTATTTCTTGTACAGTGTTCTAGCTAGAAAGCTCTCTTCACCTACATCAGTCCTATCCCTCATCAACTCTCATCTCACATCTGTTCTTCATCCCAAGATTTTACTTATAATTTATACAAAGTATGATAATTATTTTTATTCTTACTATGGCCCATTGTCTCCATTTTATATACACAAAGTGCTTATTACCCGTCTCACACATTTTGTTGCTTTTCTTGTGAAGTCTTATTCTCTAACTGCATTAGGTTTTTATGCCTTGTTTCTCTAACTGTTAGAGAAATCCTTTGAAACACAGTGCGCATTTATATTCTCCACAATGTCGAGCACAGCGGGGACCAAATAAAGATTGATGGATCCAATTAAACAAATGACAACATTGTAGGAAGTGTGACACTCTTCATGTGGGATGACACAGCTGAAATCATTTTAGAGAGGAAGTGTTAGCGAGACTAATGGCCCCCCATTGGACATGACCAGAGTGAAGATACTGGGATTAATGTTTTCCAAGAACTGATCTGAATGCACTTTTATTATGCAAAACCAAAATGGTCAGTGATCAATATGAAGTTTTCTCTTCACATTTGTACCAGAATAAACTATGAATACACATAAATTCCTTTACAGGTTGGGTTGTTTGGGTTATCTATTATTGTATAAAACTAATTGCTTTAAACAACAATTTTGTTTTGCTCACAATCTTATGGGTTAGGAATGCTGGAAAGGCTCAGCAGGATAACTTGTCTCTGATCCACATGGTGTTGCCTGGGGCGGCAGCAGCTAGAGGATCCCACATACAGGACAGTCTCTTCACCCACATGTCTGGTGCCCTGGTGCTCCTTGGCCTCTCTCCCCCTCCACATGGCATCTCATCCTGTGAGGCCTCCTCATGTGCCTTGGACTTCTCACAGCGTGGTGGTCTCAGGGCAGTCAGACGTCTTACAGAGCAGCTGACCTCCAAGAACATTCCAAGAAAGAGGAAATAGAAACTGTCAGTCTCCTCAGGTCTGGGCCTGAAACTTGAACAGCATCATTTTTGCTGTATTCTTTGGCTGAAACAGTCATGGAGCCCACCTAGATTCAAGGAAAGGGGACATAGACCTCTCCTCTCAATGGGAGGAAAACAAAAGAATTACACCCTTTTAAAATCAGCCATGTGAGTTTACCATCTTCCTGTAAAACTAGGTTTCTGTGTGGAAACTGTCAACTTCTTGTAACATGAGCTTCTGGACATATTTTGAGCTTCTGCTCAAATGAATACTTATATCCACTTAGACAAATTCTCTGGGCTAACATGTAAACCTTTTCTAGAACTGCTTTGGAGCAGGTAAGCCCAAGAGGTGCCTTTTCTACATCATCCCAACAATCTCTCAGCTCATCAGTCTTTCCTATGTCTTTCTGTTACGTAGCCAAGATTGGTAAGATAGATTCCATGGTCCTTCAGGAATGGACATTGGGTCCAGAATCCCCCGAAATTGTAACAAAACTTTGCGTATATGCATTTTTTCAAGGAAAAGATCTATTGGTTTAATCAACTTCTTGGAACATTTTTCTTTCCTAAAAAAGTTTAAGAACCACTCTGCTAGAGGATTCTATGCTCATCTTTTCCTCTTTAACTTTCTGATTTTGAAACGTCAGTTGAAGACGACATCTGTATTCGTAATCTCCTAGCAAAGCCAGCTCTCTCCAGTCACAGCTAAGGTGAGACACATGCTGAATGTGAATAGAATATGGCTTACTGATGGCCACTTGTGAGATTATCACTCTGATATTGCTGAAACTTTAAGTAAAACATTCAACAAAAGAATATTCAACGTTCAGTACAGGTGCTGGGTACTGCTTTCCAGAAACATTTATTAGTTATTACTGAGACAATGTCTTCATAATGTAGGAATTTCTTTCATTCAGTTTCATTAACTAGCACATACATTAAACATCACTGTGAATAATACTGAGAAATATACTCTCTTTTCACTGGGGTTGCCAAGATGGTAAGATGTGAATCTTGGGCTGCTAAGAACCATTTCGACCCAAACATGAAAAAAACACTAAAATATCAAAAGAGAGATGGAGACCTGGTGACATTGTGTACTCCTTGGATCCAGCCTTGCATGAAGCTTTGTGCCTCTGCACTTCTCTTTTTCAGCTAAAGCATGTTAGTGTTGAGTTTCTGCCTTGGGATTGTAAAGTATCTATTAATACAATGCGACCTCCAAAATAATTCCATAATTGAATTGGAATTTGTCTCATGAGATTTAGACTTGGTATAAACCCTCCATACACTTACTCACCTAAAACAGAAAACATTACTGATAATTTATTTTATAATAGGACTCCAAGAAAAAAAAAACATATGTAATGTCATAGAATCATAAAATGTAACCAGTGGAAGGAAACTTGGGGGTCATACTAATTGTCAGTAGTTACTTTGGGAAGAAAGGAAGAAGGACTGTAGCTCACTTGCTTTTGTGAGCTGGACTGGCTAGATCCTCCCCATCTCATTTCCCTTCCTTGGCACAAGAGAGGACCATGTTTCCCAGTGTCCCTTATAATTATGTCAGAACTATGAGATTAATTCTGGAATGTGGTCAGAAGTCATGCATGCCACTTCCAGATCAGGCCCCTAAGATTTCTTTTGAAATCCTTGGCTTATCATCCTGCCTTCCCAACCTCTTACCCACCTGAGAATGAGTCTGGAAGAAAAGATTCCAAGGAATTCTTTGATAGAAGAAGCCTGGACCTCCGTGCCACTGCTTGGAGGAAAGCCGCCCAATTTGGATGGGACTTTGTGTGAGCAAGAAACAAATGTTTATGTGAAGCCCTGAGATGTCAGGGTTTTTGAGTTACCATGGGGCATAACCTATTCTACCCTAACTCACACATTAGTTGGTCACAGGAGTCTGTTTTTATTGTGGAGAATTTGAATGAGGAGTAAAAAGGAAAGAAAACTAAAAACATTTATATCCACAAAAGTTAAGATGATATATGTAATGGTGATGGAGTATAGAGAAAAGAGAGAGAAGAAGATTTTCATAAGCAAAGTTTGGGATTTTGTTGAACGAAACATTACAGAGTAGCTGAGTATGATAATTTTGGAGAAGGGAAAAAGTTCCTATAGAATCTGAATTAGACCCTTTAATCATTCAAGTTACAGAGGCAAAATTAGACTTTCTATTTAATTTTGACTGATAGTCTGAACTTCTTTGAAAATAATCCCATGCATAGAATGAACCAGGTAAGGTGCCAGCTTACACATATTGAGGTATTTGCCTATGTATCTTCATCATATTACTTTTGTGATTAAGAAAAAAATAGATATGTTCAATGGCACTTTCTAGAACAAGAAGCATTTTGATTTTCATACTCTCCAACCCCTCTTTCCCTCTGAAAGAAGCAAGTGTTATGAGTAGGCAACCCAAATATCGAGAAGGCCATCTGCACAGACAGGTGCCAACTTTCCACCTTGCATCCTCTCAAGAAATTTCAAGGAAGAATATGAAAGCAGACTTATGCACCCTGGCTCCATTTTATGTCATTTATGAATCAAAACATCTGTAGCATCAAGAGCACAAGAATGCCAGTAGGGGGAGATCTTATTTTGGAGCTCAGAAAAGTGAACATGGAAATACTTGGTGAGAGACGTCAATGCTCTCCACAGTTTAGGTGGCTCTCTTCCTCCTCTGGGCACACAGAAATCTTTCACTTCCCTGCCCTCTTAGGTTAGGCATGGCTAGCCATGTGGCTACCTACAGTCAATAAAGTAGCAGTGAAAGTGATGTTTGTTGCTTCTGGGCAAAATAACTTAAGACCATGTGTATGATTCTCCACGTTCCCTTCTCTCTGCTGCAGCGACTGGTGACATTCTAGATGATAGACCCCCCATCAGCTGGGTCCCTGAATGAGGAACACACAAGGAAAGCCCCACCTATCCATGAAAGACAGCAGCATGAATAAGAAATAAATCTTATTGTTTCAAGCCCCTAAGATTGGGGGGCTGTTTGTTGCTTTAGCGTAACCTGGCTCACCCTGACTGATACGTACACCAAACAATGGGGATGGGAAGAGTGATTGTTTCCAATTTCACTTCACTCTGGTGGGACTCTGACCCACACTCAGAGGAGCTCCGAGGAGGGGCCCATGGGTGGGCCTCATACACACAGTCCGTCCCTTCCTTGGAGGGTTCTTTCCTGTTTGGTGTCTCGGATTTGAAATGAAATCCTGAGCGTTCAACAGCACAAGCTTTATTCAATGGCCGAAGAATGGAGAAGTAGGCACTAAGTTCACAAACCGAATCCTCAGCTCCTGGGGCGATTAGGTAGCTGTTATAACAGGTCAAGGTGATGAAGGGGAGGAATAGTCATAGTTATTTGGGGACCTGGGCAGGCTCTTTGGGGGAATAGGGTCCCACCTCTTTTCTTTCCTTATTTGGTCTGGTATTTCCTGTCATGGCCATGGGTAGGTGTGTCATTTAGTATGGTAATGTATTACAATGAAAGTATAATGAGCTGCAGGGTCTATGCCTGGTCAAGTCAGACGACTAACTGGTCCTGACCATAGATCTCAGCTATCTTCTCCTTCCTCCCTTTGTGGCTTCCTGTAAACTAAAGGTAATGAATTAGGCTTGTTCTGAGCGGGTTATGGTTAATATCTTACCGGGCTGGGGGCCAGGGTAACAAATGCGCCTTTCCTATGTACTGCTCCTCATTCTTGAGGGGTGAGGAGGGATGGAAGTCAGACTTCTGTAACTGCTTCCTGCTGAAAGTGGGTGTCATCTTGGGGGCCCGGTAAAGGAGCAGTATCTATAGGTTCCCAGAACCTCACCCTAGCTAGTCATACGTATGTCTGGCTGTCACTCAGCTTTAGCTCCGGCTGGTCATACCCCTGTGATATGACCATTTGCAGTTTACTAGCTTCCAGCTGTTTGCTGATGAAGGAGATTATCAGACTGAGGATGCAGGGACTGAATCGCAGGAGCAGGAGAACAGCTACAAGGGGGCCCAGGAGCAGAAGAAACCAAGTTACCCCAGGGAGGACCTTCTGAGCCCCTTCCCAGATCCGTTCTGCCCATTTGTGTCGGGTTAGGTCCTCCAAATTGTTAGTTGCCAACTTTACCCTCTCTAAGCTCAGACTGAGATGTCCAGAGATGTTAACGTAGAAGCAGCAGGAAGTATTCGTTAAGGCACAGATTCCTCCTTGTTCAGCTAGAAGGTCCCAAACCATTTTAGCCAAAGAGTATCAAGGCGGTTGTAATCGCTCAGGCTAGGACAAGGCAGATTCTTAACCCTGGAATACACTTGGGAGACAGCAGGGCTGGGCTCACAGCAATAAAGAAAATGACTCTTTTATTACTGACTCTAATATTACAGTGATATTCCCGGGAGAGAGAGAGACATGAGTCAATGAACGGGATCGCCTGGAAGGTTTTTCTGAAAAGTAGTTTTGGGTCTGGGACTGGTTCACAGTTATGTTGTGCAGAGTTGACAGGGGGAGTTTTTGAAAGTCTCCAGCTATCCTTACCTGGGAATAGTGGATCCAGGGAGTGACCCCCTGAATCTTAAGTGCAGAATTAGTGGTTAAAATTACCAAGTAGAAGAGGCCGGCCCAGTGGCGTAGCGGTTGAGTTCACGTGCTCTGCTTCGGTGGCCTGGGGTTCCCAGGTTCGGATCCCGGGCACAGACAGACGCACCGCTTGTCAGCCATGCTGTGGCGGCGTCCAGGATAAAGCAGAGGAAGATGGGCACAGATGTTAGCCCAGGGCCAGTCTTCCTCAGCAAAAAAGAGGACAATTGGCAATGGATGTTAGCTCAGGGCTAGTCTTCCTCACACACACAAAAATAATAAAATAAAGTAAAATTACCAAGCAGGGTTTGGCCCATTTAGGAGTTAACTGGTCCTGAGGTCTTCCCACTTTCCAAGTCTTAGAATGGGTGTAAGACCAAGTCTGAAGGGAAGATAATTCCTGATTGCCATAAGCTTGCAATGCCTTTGCTATTTCTCCAACTTGTAAGGCATACTTTAATTTATCCATTTCCCTCAGGTTGGCCTGGTGGTGGGTTTGGGCCTCCCATACATAAGCTCACAAGGGCTTAATTTGGTTTTTCTTTTGGGAGCCATTCATAGCCTTAACAAGGCTATGGGGAGCAGGGAGATCCAAGATTGATGGGTTTTCAGAAATTTAAGGGAATCTGGCAGCATAGTTTAACATTGGAGTGTTTTAGATATCCCTTCGCCTCCAGTCGGTTAGAGGCCTGAGATTATGTGTCCCTATTGTTCTGGGTTGGTCCCTTAGTTAAGTTGACCCGCTTTTCCTTTACGGGAGACTAAATGTGGTGTGCGCCTGCATGGATGAGGGTGGCCCAACGGTTAAGGTTTTCATCATGCTACGGGCTTTGAAGTGGCTGTTATGCCTGGAGGCAAGGGAATTGTCCTTTGGTAGCCTGGTCTGACTGTTTGGAGAAATGGGCAGCCACTTGGGTGAGTGGGCTTGACTTTTCTTGGAGTTAATCCCCAGGGAGATTGGCCACCAGTGAGCGTGGATTAGGTACCCAAGGATGTGTGTCCTGGACTGCCTTGATGACAGCCTGCGGTCTCAAACAAACCTGTATTCCCTGTTTCCAGCTTTTTAATGGGTAAAATGGGAGTGTTGCTTGGGGCTCTACGTGGCCTGATTAATCCTTGTTTTAAAAGTTTATCAATTACAGGAAGGATTCCTTTCATGGCTTCTGGCTTTAGGGAGTATTGTTTTACCTGAGGCCAGTGGTCTATTTGCTTTAATTCCACTTTTACAGGTATGGCACTGGTCTGGCCACTTGTTCCGCCTGTCTGTGTGCCCATACCTCTGAGTTAACAGGGTTTAAAACGTTTGGGGGAATTTCCTCCTCTTCAGGTACTGGCATGTCTTATAATAGGCCATGAGCTCCACTCCCTGATATCCGGGAACTTGGATATTTGTTCCCAGTTTATCGAGCACCCCAATTTTGATAGTATGTCCCTC
Source organism: Tapirus indicus (assembly GCA_031878705.1). Classification (NCBI taxonomy): domain Eukaryota; kingdom Metazoa; phylum Chordata; class Mammalia; order Perissodactyla; family Tapiridae; genus Tapirus; species Tapirus indicus. The sequence goes on along the minus strand of CM062918.1, from coordinate 148,450,672 downwards.
CCAAGGAGGGGAACAGGGCGCCCTGGCACATACTGAAAAGGATGTTTTAACATTTTTGATCCTATTTTATAGCTTAAGGGCTCCAGAAACCTTTTGGTCTCTCCTCTTCCTGATGCCCCCTTTTATGCCACATTTTTTAGAAAGGTTTCCCTTTTGGGTATTCAACATTGAGAATATGGCTCCAGTATAAAGCAAAACTTTAACATGTTTTCCTCCCACCGCTAGGGTTACCTGGGGCTCCTCAGGGGAGATATGGGTTTGGTTGCCTAGAGCCAACTGGGGCCCCGTGACATCTCATCCATAGTCACAGGAAGTTGCCATGACTTAGTTTTGTCTGATCCCTTTCCTCACTGGGGTTGGTCTGGGAAATCCCATTGCCATTGCCCTTACAGCTTGAAGTGTGAGCATTGATTAGCCCCCAACTCTGTTGGTGGCCTTTTGTCCCACCATGGGGCCTGGGGTCACTCACCCGTGGGTCTTCTTCCTCTCCCCAGGTTACCTTGAGTGGACTGGAGGGCCAACTGCAAGCAAAGCTGCTTGACTTTGTATCTTTCTACTATCCATTTTCTCTTCTTTTTTGTCCCTGTTGTTGAACACCCCGAAGGCTGCCTCCACTAACTGAGCAGAACTGATATCAGACCCTACTGCCAATTTTTGGAGTTTCCTATAGATATCTGGAGCACTTCAAGATATGAAACAGGCATCAAGGACCACTTATATTAATAACATTTACCCACATAATATAACCTAAGAAGGTTTATCATCATTTATTTGATAATGTTTTCCATGTAATTTAACACACCAAATAAGTCTAACTAGTTTAATATCTTCCTCTTTCTAGAAAGAGAGACAAATTAGTTTTGGAAGTCTCAGGGCCCCATTGGAAACTCCCCAAAAGGAAGACTTTACTTAGGATTTGAACCTTGGGGAAATTTGTCAAAAATATCAAAAGGTTTAAAACACCGTTAGTTATCTATTTAATCAAGGTGACAACAGAAAATGTCAGAGGAAAACAGTTTAAAAAAGAAAACCCTACTAGAGAGACCTCAGACCTTGGGGCATAGGAAATTATTTTAACAAAATATAGATCTTCTATCTTTTAGGGAGACTTACTCAAGAGTAAAGAAAATCCCTTTATAACCTTTTTATCAAGAGCAGACCAAAAGTTCAAGAAAGTTATCTTTTTGAGAGAGAAAGCCAAATTCTAATTTTGCACCAGCTTACTTTTGATATTTAAACTTATTTACTTAATTAAATTCATTTCAATCTTAGCCAACTTGACAATGAACAAAACTCCTCAGGGTTTTACTTCCACAAACCTTCTGTCACTTACTTTTTACATTTAGAATTTGTCCCATGCCTTCCTTTTCTTTTGTTTTTTCTTTCCTAGTACTTTAGGACAAATTTGTCTTTCTTAACAACAAAAAAATATTTCTAGGCTTTACGCCTCCTTTACTGAAAACATACATCTTACTTTCCTTGAATACAAAGATGTTCTCTTTCTTAAATCTTAGTAGCTTTAAGTACATACATTAATCAGAATTTTTAACCCCTACAGACCTTAACTTCTAGTGAAAGTTAAGAAGTAAGCAACCACAAACTGCCTTTTACATAAGCATTCTGTGGCTTAGCAAATTTATAAAGACTTTTTATAATTTCTGGAAAGATGTTACTTCATAGTACAATCTTTTTATAAGACATAAGACATGTTTACTAGCAAACCTAAATATCTTTTAGTTTTCCTGTGATAAGAAGCCAACAGTAGATAAATGTAGACATGTTTAATAATAATGTTTCAGTATTTTTTCTTTTTCTTATTTGAAAATGACCTAGATATTTAATGAGCTTTTTTATCATTTAATTTTTCCTAGTGAAACTCCAAAGCTTCAAGTTATCAAAGGGATTTGGAAGTTATTTTAAATATACATGTCATAGAATAGAATTATTGTTAAAAGTTCATCCATAAATTCTTGTCTTACTTACATTTAAACCACTTGTTTTTAACAATCATGCTTAGATTATTCACAAAAACGTTATATGACATTAAAACAGTTAGTCATCAGTTTAAGTAGTTATAAGTACATTCATCAGAACACACAATTATTGATAAAAAGTTTCCCCCAAACTTTTACTTTTACATTTACCCTTTTTCTTATCTATTTAGTTTACCTGTTTTCAGTGATTATTTAGATTACCTAAAAAACTTTATGAAATATCAGACAAAATTAGGGATTGACAAATTCTGTAACAGAGACACCAGTGTGTTTGACTCATACAGGCTGTATGTTTACATTATATCCTATGTTGATAACTCTGAGGATATGTCTATTTTAGTTAAACCAACAAATTTAAACAGGTTTTTATTTACCAAAGATCATTCTATATCATGTTAACTTGAAAGACAAATGGGCTAGTCTTTATCACACATAGAAGTAATTTATGTAAGAACATATTTAAAATCAGTTAAATAAAGCTCTCTTTAGAAATTATATTGTCCAGACACACATACATAGACACGTAGACAATCACAAACAGAGATCTCTAAAATCTTAGCCATGTCTTAGGCACAAATTCAAAAGAATGTTGGATCCAAATTATGACCTTCTCAGATGGCTAAAGATTTTTACTGAAGATTTTCTTTTTTTCTTTTTGTTGTAAGGATCCTCTTTATAGCTATATTTAAAGTCATTTTATCTTTTGGAAGGTTCTATATATTAATCAAAGAATCCATTCCATTGTGAGAGGTTTTTTGCAAGGATCACCCTTAAGGTGGACATATCTGAAACAAAGGTTCCCCAAAATGGCCATTACAATTTTAAAATATTTTAAAAGTTTACTTATTTTCACTTGTTTAATTTTTTATAGCCGGCTCTTTCTCCAATTACATTATGTAGTACATCAGTTTGGATAAACTGAAATTGCCTCATTTTGGCCACTTTAAAGTGAGATCTCTTTTAGCATGTTTAATTAACATTGTCTGAAGGGTGGATTTATATGCTCTCACAATGTCGGGCAGGGAAACACTTCCCAGTAAGACATAATATTTATCTTCACAATATAATTTAAAATATAATTGGGGAAAAGAGATGCAATCTTTTACATAAAGCCCATCAATTTTAGCCGATCCTATTGGAAAAGGTTAATGCAAAGGTAAAAGAAAACCCTCGAAAGGCCCAATATCCAGCAAGAGAAAAACTGGACCATGTGCTTGGAGGGCAAGTAGCTTGGCGTCATTGTGCACAAATTCCGTTACTCACCTAAGATATTTTCTCAAGTTCTGAGCCTAGTTTCTTCCACAACCTAAAGCAAAAGTGACCTCTCGAAGGTGGATGATTAAAGAGATTAAATGATCCCAGGAAAATCCAATCTAGGAGAGGAGAGGAAAGGTCGATGGAACTTCTCTAGCAGAAAATGCAGGGGAAAGAACAGGAGGCACCAAGTTTCTCCCAACAACCATTGGTAAAGAAACTGAGGCACAGAGAGAGAGCTGAGACCTAGAAATCAGTTGGTTAAGGAAACTGAGAGAGATACCAAGATAATCTGCCGGGTGTCCCCAACTACTTTATTACAGATGGCTCAACAGTTAAGACTCAGACTGCAGGGACCTAATCCTGGTTTTTACCACAGATACAAGATAAGAGTCAGACTCTGTAACTTCAAAGAGATCAGCTCCTTCTGTCACAGACACAAGACACAAAAGGGCCTTAAAAAGGGCTTCAAGGGGCTGGCCCGGTGGCATAGTGGTTAAGTTTGTTCACTCCACATTGGTGGCCTGGGGTTCACAGGTTCGGATCCTGGGCGCAGACCTACACACTGCTCATGCTGTGGTGGCATCCCACATATAAAAAATACAGGAAGATTGGCACAGCTGTTAGCTCAGGGACAACCTTCCTCAAGCAAAAAGAGGAAGATTGGCTCAGGGCTGATCTTCCTCACCAAAAAAAAAGGGCTTCAAGCCCCAGCAGTGACAAACTGAAATGGAGCATATAGACATACAGTACACAGAGAGGACAATGTGGCTAGAGGTGGAAAAACTGATTCAGTTCTTCCCTCAAGCTCTTTGATAAAACTTAGCAAGGGTGAGGCCATGGGGTTGGGATGTGTATGCAACTTGCAGTGTTCCTGCATTTGCTTCTGGTTGGCAGGGAGCCTAGAGCTCATCTGCCCTGGTCCATGACCAACTAATCCTTTCACAGGAGTCTTCAAGTGGTGAGAACCTAGTGCTTTTAAGTGCTCGACCCATGCCTACAGGTGTGGCAAGAGCAGAGCAAACTGACAGGAAACGGTTAGAGAGACAGAACGTAGACTTCTTGCTGGCTGGAGATCCTTGTTCTTTTCTTCTTAGGCTTTCACCTGGAATGGTGACTTGAACTCAGCCTCTGGGGTTTCATCCCACCTTGTCTGGTATTTGTGGGCCTCTTACCCACTAGTGGGAAATTCCTTCTATACCACCAATTCTTTTGACTGCAGGCTGGGCGTCCCAAACCTCAACCTTGATCCAGGTGTGTGTCTTCATCTGTAGTAGCTCAGGGGGTCCCCTTTTACCTGGAGGTTCTAATTTAGCCTCCCCTCCCCCGCTTGGCTGAATAGAACTGCTCAGACTTTAATATGGACTTCTGGTGGGTCACACAGTCCAGGGACAGTGGGCTCGGGGGACAAGCACCCAATTTCTGCCAATGGCTGTTTAGTCCCAGAATGAGATATCTGCAAAGTTTGAACAGCAGGGTGGGGGAGATCACCCATCTCTTCATGGTTGCCAAATTCTGTTACCAGTTTCACCTCACTCTGGTGAGACTCTGACTTGCACTCAGAGGAGCTCCAAGGAGGGGCCAACAGGTGGGCCTCATACCCACAATCCATCTCTTCCTTGGGGGGTTCTTTCCTGTTTGGAGTCACAGATTTGAAAGGAAACTGAAGCTGAATGTTCAACAGCATGAGCTTTATTCAATGGCCAAAGAATGGAGAAGTAGGAACCAACGTCACAAATCAACTTAGCTCCTAGGGCAATCAGGCAGCTGTTGTAAGGGGTCAAGGTAATGAAGGGGAGAAATATTTATATTTATTTGGGGAACCGGGCAGGCTTTTCAGGGGAATAGGGTGCCACCTCTTTTCTTTCCTTATTTGGCCTGATGTTTCCTGTAATGGCCATAGGTAGGTGTGCCATTTAGTATGGTAATATTATTACAATGAACATAAAATGAGCGGCAGGGTCTATGTCAGGTCAAGTCGGACCACCATGTTGCCTTCCACCATTTTAAACTGGTCCTGACCACATGTCTGAACCATCTTCTCCTTCCTCCCTTTGTGGTTTCCTGTAAGCAAAAGGTAATAAGTTAGGCTTGTTCTGAACAGGTTGTGGTTAATACCTTATGGGGCTAGGGGCCACAGTAACACAATGGCCCTAATTTATTTATTTAGTGTGTGTATGTGTGTGTGTGGGGGGGGGGTAAGGAAGACCAGCCCTGAGCTAACATCCGTTGCCAATCCTCCTCTTTTCACTGAGAAAGACTGGCCCTGGGCTCACATCCGTGCCCATCTTCCTCTACTTTATATGGGACGCCGCCACGGCATGACTGACAAGCAGTGCATCAGCAGGCGCCCGGGATCCAAACCGGTGAACCCTGGGCTGCCAAGCGCGAACTAAACTGCTGCCCCACTGGGCCAGCCCCTGATGACCCTAATTTAAAGGAGGGAATTGGAAGGACACATTCTTTTATTGAAAACATCTTCTGTGCCTGGTATAATGCTAGGTCTTTCTACAATTATTATGAAATTGTTATTAGTATCCTTATTTTACAGAGAGGTTAAGGTCTTGTTAAAAAATCATTCAACCAGAAACAGGATTCAAACAAGAGCTCTCTGAATAAAAGCCTTAGCTAACCAGTTGGCAATGTCAAAAGAGGAGTTATGAAAAAGTTCAACCCTTGTAGATACCTAGTATGTAGTTCTAAAAAGGGAAGGCCACTCAGATTAAGCTAAAATTCAAGTTCTTAAAAAAGAAATTTCTCCATCGATCCAAGGAGGCATCTAGAATTGAAGGTAGCCAGTCAGTCAGAAAGCAATACAGAAATTGAAATAATTCCTCATGGGAAAATTCCCAAAGGAAAAGTTTAAAAAAGAATGTTTCAATAGGTAATTCAAAATAAAATCTTTGTCTTCCTTGAACAACCACTTCAATTTTTTCCCCGAGTTAGGGCAGCCTTCTAACAAGACCAAGAGGTTTGAAGAAAAGGGTCAGGAATGAGCAGCACTTGAAGGGGACGGTCAGCCATGCCAAGCTTTTGTTGAAATCCCGAAGCAGCAAATCAATTCACTCACTGAGTGCTCATTAGAGATTAACTGAGGTTCACTAACCGCTACTATGAAAGGAGGGCTGACATGAAATGACAAAGCTGTTGAAATATTTAAGAAACAGAGACAATTTTTAAATAGTATTACAATAAGAAAGGAGACTTTTCAGTGTTTGATTAATAACCAAATGGAACATAGACAGACGTGATATAGGAAGGTTTATTTTGTGCAGATTAGTCCTCTCTTGCAAAGACCTAGATAGAAGGAACCAAGCCAAAATATTCACGGTGCAAAGCTCAGGGGACCATTATAACCGAATAAACATACCACTGAGTTTTAAGAAATGGCCCTGGAAGCACGAGAAGAGAGGGATATGACAGAAGTAAGAGCTGTTCTGGCAGCCTTCAGGAGCACTGGATTTTCTGTTTGGAGCGCGTGCGGTAATGAACATGAGATTGATGCCCTTGTCTGCCTGTTTCATTTTGTCAGAACAGTGTGGCTTTTCATTTTCTATCAGAACTGAATGTTCTTACTTATCTAAATACACTTTCCCTCATTTTCTGCTGTTCTATGCCTCGAATAAATATTATCTGGTCTCTAAGGGCATTTTCCTGCTTTGCAAAAAAATTAAAAATACATTTTATTAAAATAGTCTTCAGTCAGAATGGTACCTCCCTAAGACACTAGCTACAGGGGGGAAAACATAGAAGAAAGCAAAGAGGAGGAGAAAGGGAAACAAAACGAATAGCAATAGATTAGTAAATATACCTTCACTCTGGTTTGTTCTGTGCTTCAGAGTTATTAAAACCTCCCCAAATAAAGAACTCTCCTAATGTTGGATGTTTATTTAAATGCTTCAGAAAAGATTCTGTTGAGAATTTCAAATGTCGGGGGAAAGAGGAATATAGGTTTGTGTTTTTTTTTAATGTTGGCTTGCTTTTATTTAAAGTAAATTTTCTAAAAGCCTGCAGCTTTTAATGTTTTGCTTAGCACTACATGCACAAGATGAAGGATTGAAAACACTCCCTTGAAATTGCGTATCTTGGGAGCGCAGACTCCTCCTTCAGTGGGAGTGTGTGGGAGGAGTTTCAGGAATATTTCAGAGTCATTTTCACATTACACAAGATCTCATAATATTCTCTCTTTCTACAGTTCCCCAGAAATTCTGCTTTGCCTCTTCATTTTCCTTTCCATGGAAATCACTGTCCTAAAGCAATTGCCACAAATGGGAAAATGTCAGATCTCTTGTGCTTTGGGGGTGGAAGAAAGTTGATAACTGTTGGCTTATGCTATCTCATAAATGTGTGGAAATATCTAAAACACCTCTAAACTGAAGTTCTTCTGTGATTCTTCACAAGAAACATTCGGAGAGTGCTGCCTCCTTTGTAAGAGTTTATATTTTTCGTTCATTTAATTAGACATCTTAAGATATGATTATTTTTAAATTTTATCCTCTGAAAGAGTTCAATTTATTATTTGCAATAAGAACATTAATACCCTCAGACATCAGGATCAAAATGCAAAGAAGGATGGGGGACCAGATAGGAGGTTAATAGTTCATTTTCTTATCTGACACATATTAACAGAGCTTTTGTACAGCTCCCCATGTGAAGTTCAAAGGAATGTTTTTTGACATGTAGTTAAAGCAACAATTGGAAGAAAGTGCATTAATACTACTTCATATCTTGAAAAGTAAAGATGCAGGCAGAAGTACTTGAAAATAGCAACTGATGTATTTTTCATTCTCAGTCATTCCCAGCTCTTCCAAGTTGCCCCGCAGCTCTCCCCTGATGGTAGGAAGCATCATTCATTGCTCTGTGAGGGTATGGGAAGGGAATAAGGGGAGGAAAGAAGAGGGGAGGTGCAAATACATCCTCAAATAAAATAGTCATCGTTCAGCTTCGAACTTTAAAATAAAACGAAGTCCCTAGCAGATAAATAGTATAAAATCCAAAGAATGTTTGATTTGCAAATGTTAGGATCTTGAAAAAGAAAAGGTTTTTAGGTATTCTAAAACCTGGGTTTGCATTTTAGGAGCAAAGCCTGGCTGACATAGAGAACAGAGCTTATTATACCTTGGATCACAGATTCTGACTATAAGACTGAAGAAGAGTTTTCCCACCTAATAAGGACCCTTTCTAGATAGTGGGGAAGAATTTGGAGGGGTTTGGAGACAAGATCAAGAAAGTTAGATCTTAGTGGGGGGCCTTCCTTTTTGCCCAACACATTTTAAGTTTGAAACTACAGGGAGGAGGAAATAGAAACTCTTAGACATATTTGGAAATCTAAAAGTAGAAGAGGGTTGTATCCCATTTCCAGCTTGGAATTCTGGAAGGAAAAGTCTTTATAGAGTGTCACTAGACATGCCCAGGGTGGAAGCATAGGGTATATATGATACTGCAGTGTGTTTAAGCGCAGAGAATCTGAGATAGCTCACTGTGGTTGACTCCCTATGAACATAGAGGAGATTTTTAAAAGTTCTTGAGTGCCCAAAGGGCAAAGAAGTAGTTGAGGACTTTTATAGAAGGAGGCCAGGCAGTCAGTCTTCACGATGAGGGATAGGGAACTCCAAAGCAGAGACTTCAGGCTGGACAGTCAAGCTGGGGACAGACAGTGTATCTGAGTAAGTCTAAGAGGATGAGCAGTGTCAGCAAGAGAGGAGGGACGAAAGCAAGGAAAACACTGAATGCTCATCCTCACTCCAACCCTGGAGCCATCGCCATGCCTCACCTGTGATGGGGAGCAGAAGACCAGCTAGAAAAGCTATGGACCTCAGCATGGGATGTAGCAAAGATAGAGTCACATCCCCAAGACCACGTAACGCTGCTGAAGTATAAATTCTTAAAAGATAAAATCATGGTCTCATGCAAATCTAAAAGGAACATGTGCTAAAGTTTTATTCAACTTCTTAATTGAGGGACCTGGAAAGATGTTGCGATCTATTTGGGGAGAATTTGAAGAAGAGTAACATACAGGCAGTCAGGAATGCTGAACTGAACCTGCTAATAGATGCAAGACTGATCATTATCCTATAGGACCATAAAATGCAATGATTGGAGTTATCTTTTCTACAGGGCAGAAATCAGCTACATTTCTTTTGGACAAAATTCATTTGCACTGTTATGGACAAGACTCACTTGCATTACTGTCTGTTTCCTACAAGTTACCTTCCTGGAGTTGTAAACTAGGCTAGTCAATAGAAAGGCAACTCAAGGCGCATGCAACGACAATGCTTACTACTCCACTGATGACACCCAGGATTCCTTTTGTCTGTTTTTAAGTCTTGGACAATTTTTCCTGACAGTTTGTGTCACTCCTCAGTTGAAGTCAGCAGGAACTCACGAGAGATGGTCTACTGATACCAGAAAAGTACATAGCCCCCAAGGACATTAGAGTGCCCCAAGTAGCAGTGGTGAAGAAGAGAAATGTGAAGCACAGGTAGAGATGAAGAGTCATTGGGCTAGGAAACTCAATATTAAACTAGAATCGACAGTGTTACCTGAGATTAGTCAGGTTAAGCTTCTCACCCTCAGTGGACAGCTTTAGAGCTACATTATGTCCAGTTATACCTGGATAAAGGTGATTACGTTCCTCTGATTTTGTGTTTCCAGGTACTGAGAGTTCTGCTCCTGGCTGTTCCCCACACTCTGACTGTCTTTTGCTGAAGGCAGGAGGAATTTAAATTGCTTGGCTCACTACTTCTGGAATCTACGTATTTGGGATATGTCCCCCATCCAATAGAGAGCCCTCTGGACTGCTCTGAGCCATGCAGAAGCTGTCTGTCCGTAAAGGAGACGCCTGTGCCTGGGTTAGTCTGTCTCATTTAAGCCCATTGGGGCTGCACATCTGGGCCACACCCTGTAATCTAAGACATTAATTATGAAACTAATATTTTGTTTTCCATGTATCTGACTCTTGTATTTATCTCTCATGTTATCTCTGAAGACAAGGGAGGCAGAAAAGTATTATTTATTGGTCTGCAAAAACTTGAACAACTACATCTTTACTTAGTCAAGTTTGAGATCAGGAAATTCAAAGCAAAAGATTTTGATACAAGAATTCCAATATTTAGTGAATAATTGGAATGCAGAAGACCCAGAGAAAACAAAACAAACAAAAAACAAAATTCACCATTCTCTTAAATGTCAAATCCCCCTGAATGTTTTTCTGTTCTTATTTTGTCTGCTCTGGCATTTGATAATTACAGCCACCATCTTTTTAGAATGTCCCTCCTCCTTCAGCTTCTTTGGCATGAAAAGGGAAACAAATAATAAAATATTTGATGGAATTTATTTAGACCTTAAGAAAACAAAGATGACTAAGAGATGGACATTGTCTTCATAGGTTTCCATGTCATACAAGATAACTCATGAAACAGATATAAATAAAGATTTTATAATAAAATGTGTATCATAAGCATGATAAGGGAAGGCTATTTTTGTTCTTCTTTTCTTAGTTTTCTATGAATTTTCTTTCTTCTAATTGCTTACTTTTGCTATTTTAGTATAAAAACCTTTTCCAGGAAAAACTGAATGCACATATTATAAAACTTGGCTTAAAAATACTGTGAGAGCAATGGAGAAAACTTAATGCAATATAAAATGAAAATGATACCCTATTCCACACATTGCTCTGAGACTCACATCAAATGATGTATTTTTAACCCTTTAAAATACAAGGTAAAAACTGGCAAGAAGTTACATAGAGTTGGTCTATTTTCCAATGACATTACAATTAACTTTATTAATTTTATGTCACTGCCAATATGTATAGCACTTCAAACTAACAAAGTCGTAGTTAATAAAAATATTTTTTACATTTGTGCAGTGAAAACATATATATGTATTGATATGTATTGGTTCAATTATTAAATTTGAAAAATAAATTGTGATATCTCAGACCATATTGGGAATACACTCTCATTGTTCTTCCACTTGCTCACGGACAATTATATTTCAAAATATTTGTTATTTTGGACTCTCCAATTATACTTTTAATCAGATTTTTTTCAATGATTAAGATGCTCTGGTACCTGAAGTTGTATTTTCCTCCAAGTCACATCACTGAGCTTACAAATTATATTTTAACCGTTAAAACATGAGTTAATTTGTTTGATTAAAACAAAATAATGAGGGGCCAGCCCGGTGGTGTAGTGGTTAAGTTCACGTGCTACACTTTAGGGGCCTGAGGTTGTGGGTTCAGATCCTGGGCGGGACCCATGCACCACAGCACCATGCTGTGGCAGGTGTCCCACATTCAAAATAGAGGAAGATGGGCACAGATGTTAGCCTAGTGACAATCCTCCCCGGGAAAAAAGAGGAGGATTGGCAACAGATGTTAGCTCAGGGCCAATCTTTCTCACCAAAAAACAAAAAAAACCCTAAAAATCCCCACAAAGTAACGAAACGAAAAAAAATTTTAAGTACTAGTTTTATTTTCCAATGTGATTCTTGTGTACTGGAATATACACTCATTACCAAAACTGACTACCAAACCCAGGATATCCTCCCCTGAGGCCTTATTCTGGAATTTTGTGAAGGCAGTATGAGATTTATAATAAGCTTTAAATTTTATAAGATCTTGTGTGGCCCATTTCTAGTGTTGTCTGGCTTACTTGGCCAATATTTTTTTTCCACTGAAAGTCCCAGTCAGATCAGAAGGAACTAGAAGATGAAGCCCGAATTTGCCCACGCAGAGCAGACAAAGCAGTTTTTAATTTGTCAACAATTGTTAGGAGATGAAAGAGAAGCATCTCTTTCAAAACCCAGGAAACAGAATCTCAAGAGATCTTCAGGGTGTCAGGAGTTACCACCAAAATTTGAAAGCCTCTTGCTTCCCCTGCCTATTTCTGAAGACAAATGGACTCTGTGACAACCATGGCAAGAATATGGCGATAGACAAAATGTTTTCTACCTCAACCAGGCTATCGGTGGTCAGGCAGACAGCAAACATGGAGAGAGTTGCTACATCAGAGAGAAGTTAATGGAAGAGGTAAGAGCACAGTCTTGGGAGAAAAGAAACCCAAATCGAGATCTGAGCAGGGCCACTGCTGGCTCTGGGTTCTTGGGCAATTTATTTAACCTCCCTGAGACCCATCACCTCATTTGTAAAATGGTGGTTAACCCATCTCATTGCATTTATGAGGATTAAATAAGACAATGTATGCAAAGCTCTTATTATAGCTCCTGCTATTTATGGTCAATAAATACCATGTACTGTTTTATTGTATAATTTATACAATAAATTCTGTTCAAAGAGCAGAAGTAGAGGTAAAATTTCAAACTTGAATGTTTCTTGTGTCACAATTCTGCACTCCCAGATTCTGTTTATAAATTATTTGGAAAAGAGTTGTCTTATAAAAAAAAAAAAAAACACATCTGTCCCTATAGGAATGGCCTCACCCGAGAACAATCCTCTGATTCTTCATCAGTTCTAGCTAAAGCTAGTCATTTCAACTGTCAACCCCAGCTTTCAAGTCCTCCAGATATATCTCCACCGTGGATATAATCTTTATTTCCTACAAATAAAGATTAAAAGATCGTTCAAAGGGAACCAGAAACCTAAGCACACACCACATACACAATAGGAGAGCCAGAAGTAGAAGGTGAATTATACATAATTACCAGGGAATCTATGTAGAACCAAAAGCAACAGAGCACTAATGTACAAGCTGCAGAGCTGTGTGACTGTCCTCCAGGGTTGACTAAAAAGAGAATGTCCAGCCACTGACCTTGGTCTGAACCTTCAGGTTTGAAAGTTCAGCCCAAGTTTGGCAGGTCAAGTTCATGCTGTTCAAAATATGGCATAATCTAGGTCTGGCTTGGAAAACAGGAGTTGTTTTGCATGCCATCTCCACGCAATTTAGAGTGGCTTCCTTGAATGCTGTGATGAGTCAGATCCACAGGTTGCATCTGAGGTCAGCTGGAAAGAGTGCAGGGATCCAACAGCAGGTTGTACTTTGGGCACAGGACGAGCGGGTGGCATCCTGTGAGTCACTATTTGACATCTTGGATCTAGGCTGTATGTGGAAAGAGGAGATACTGCAAATTTTCTAGATCACGTCTTCTGCAATAGAAACTTAGAGGTAGAAAATGCTAATGAACTATCAGCAGAGAAAGTGAAGTCAGGAAACGAATGGGGCAACCTCAACTCGAATCCAAGGACTTATTCAGGAGGTGGCTTGGGAGAAGTGCTGTTTCACAGAGCTAGGGGAGAAATGAAATCAGTCAGCTTGTGCAACGGCAGGGCAGGCCTCACTGAGGGGCATGAATGGTTATTCAGCTGAGTCTCTCACAGACATAAACTTAGGAGAATTATCATCATAGCTTAAGCTCATTGCTGGAACCCACCTTTGCACTAAGTCTAATATGGAATTTGCATGGGGAGAGCTCTTATTGCCCTGGGAAATCTTTTAAACCTATAGATATTTTAGGAAGTCTAGATAAGGGATTTAAAAAAAAGATTTTTGCATCAATGTTAAGAGGAATGTATAGATATCTAATGGGAGAGCTGGAGGGGAGCCATGGGGTGGGCATCTCCAACCTCCCTGTTACTGTTGTTTTCACCACCATGCTTCCTGTCTGCCTTTTTGGACAGAAAACAAAATTTAAAGAATCAAAATTAGAGAAAGAAAAACTGCTAAATGAGTAAGATAATAAAAAAGGTACATATGAAATAGTTAAATGTCAAAGGGCTAAAACATTAAGAATATATTAAGCAGAAGAAAATAGCTTTAATAGTAATAGCTAATAATAGATAAGAGAGCTCAGAAACCAACAGAAAGAACAAGCTTTAGAATCAGATAGACCTGGAGTTAAATTTGTGCTCTATCAGTTATAAGTTTCATGATCTTGGACACAACCACTAAGTATGTCACTGAGTCTTAGTTTCCACAACTGTAAAATGGAAATAAGGTCTGCCTTGCAGGTGATTGTGAGAATTAAAAGATATTAAATCTCTCTGTGGCACCAATGCAGTGTCTGGCACACAGCATTCTATAAATGACATTGGTGCTGTGGTAACATATGAACTATGAGCCTTTTCCTCTGCAAGTAGAGCTTGAAAACGGGGTTGGAAGTGCCCACCTTGAGTCTCAGACTCCCCAACAAGGTGTCAATTCTGTATCTCAGTTAGTAAGCTAATTAAAAATAAGAATGATAACTCTGCATAAAAATAGGTCATTTTGCATAAAAACTACCTACTGCACAGAGCTGCTGTGAGGATAAAATGTGGAAACGTGTGTGGGAAGTACTTTGTGAATTATGAAATACTAAATAAATATTGGGCGTTACTATTCTTTATTTCCAATAGTCATTGGACAAGTATTCACACAGCCTGTTACTTTTCACAATTTTTGTGTGTGTGTGTGTGAGGAAGATTGGCCCTGGGCTAACATCCGTGCCCATCTTCCTCTACTTTATATGGGATGCCACCACAGCATGGCTTGACAAGCGGTTCATTGGTCCGCACCCGAGATCCAAAACTGTGAACCACAGGCTGCTGAAGCGAAGCACGCAAACTTAACCACTATGCCACCGAGGCCCGCTTTTCACAATTTTTGTTTGATTTTTTTTCTAATAGAGAAGTTCTCACACAGAAAGAAAATAATTTGTGAGATAAAAAGCACAGGAGTGGAAGCTTGTGCATTCCCCCATAAAAGTAATTTATTTAAATGAATAGTGCTCTTAGCTGATTTCCCTGTTGATGCCAATGACAGGTGACAATATTTTTAGAATGCTTTACTTCATTGGAGCTTGAATCATTTTACCTGTACCTTCAACAAATTAAAAATTTTATCAGAATATCTGTTATTAATAAAATATTGTATGTGCTTTCCCTTTAGTTCAATTTGTAATTGAATCTCACATAGGAGCACTAGCTATCAAAGCAAGAAATTGTGCATAATTTCTCTAAAACTGTCAATTATACTGAAAAATGGGGCACCAGAGCTCAGGGAAGCTATTGGGATTCATGAGAGATCTTCAAACAAACTCAAAGTATTCCACCTTCAGATAATACACACATAACTGAAGAAGTTTTTTATATGAATCGTTTCTCCTTGACTTCTCAAAACAATCCTCACAGGAAAAAACCCCCCGCAAAATCATAGATAAAATTGTTAACAAACAATGTTTTCTCCTAGATGTACATCATTTTCAATCACAATTGATAGAAATTTAAAAATCTGTGTTACATTACAACACATCATTTTGTTTGACAGGAGTACCAGTTATTTTAGCTATTTCTTAACTAAAAAGAATCAATTTAATAAGCAAAAACTTTTACTTAATGTCAATATGCTGAGTAATATTGCTGTCCAGATTTCTCTAACATCTGTTCTCTAGCAATGTCATACTTCCATTTGGTGTGAGGGGCAAGTGGGGATGGAGGAAGCTCATCCCCTTGCTCTAGGTTGTGGAGATGGGTTACAGCTGGGACTTGAGTTCATTTAACATGGTGTTTGCCTCTTTCCGGGGAACAGAATGCAGGACCCTCCGAGAGACGAGCTTCCCTTGGGAACCTGCTGGGAAGCTCAGATTTTGATCTAACTCATTGTTTCCTCAGAGAAACAACGCCCTGCCTCCGCCATTCCCTGCAGAAACCCCTATAGATGTAAAGCAGAAAGGGCACACGTTTGGTGGACAGATAAACCTGGATTAGAGAAACAACCCTGTCACTTACTAGTTGTGTGATCTTGGGCAAGGCCTTTAACAACTGAGCCTCGGTTTTCTCATCGGTTAAAATGGGGATAATAATAATTACCTAAATATTTATGCGTGGGGGGAGCATGAATAAATGAGTTATGTTTTAAAACACAGCAGACCGTAGGTACTAGGTACTGAAAAAGCGCATTACCTTTGCGTAAATATCTAACAAAGGGGATTTTTTCTACTGTGAAAATAAATATCCCAAACTATGTTGACTGGGATCATATGCCCATCTTAAATTTGTCCTCTCTTTAGTTTTACTAAACCCTGGATCTTTCTACAAACAAAATTGATGCCAATATATTAAAGCAAATCAGAGGTTAAATAGAACAAGAATATCTTTAATTCCATATTTCAATCTCTTAAAATCCAAGGATTTTATCAGACAGTCCAGTGGTTTTCAGCCTGAGGTGATTTTGCCTGCCAGGGGGACCTTTGGCAATATCTGGAGACAACTTTGGTTGTCACAACAGAGGGAGTGCCTCTGCCATCTGGTGGGTAGAGGCCAGGCATATACTAAACATCCTACAATGCAAAGGACAGCTCCCCAAAGAATTATTTGGCCCAAAATGTCAATGGTGCCAAGTATGAGAAAATATGATATCAACCATTTTTATTTATTCATTCAACAAATAATTATTAAACAGCTATGGCATGACAGGCATTGTCCTGCATGTCAAGATAAACCAATAAGAGAGAAATAGTTCTTGAATTCAGAGTTTGACTAGTGGGGAAGACAGACAATTAAATAAGTAATTAAATAAAGAATATGGGAATATGCTTTGATAAGTGAGAATAAAAAGTCCCCACACTTCTAGAAAAAGCTATGGTCTTATGGTCATGGTAACAGATAACCACAGAGGTGGGTATGATAAATTTGGGTAGGTGGGTATTAATTTCTAATGAATCAATGATAATTCTATAGTCAGGGAAACAAGTAAATCCAGAACAAGTTTTAATCTAACTGATCAGTAACAACTCACTTCAGTGAACATGCCTCTAAAAGCCAACCAGTTAGCAACAGTTCATGCTTTGAAAGTCAGCAACCAGGCAAACTCACGCCAGGGAACTCACTTCTAGGGTTGACATCAACCCACTAATGCCCCTGGAGCCAACCAAAACACAAGTCATGCTTCTAAGTCTTACGTCAACCCAGTCCTGCTACTGTAACCAACTCAGAATATGCATCTGCATCCAGTTCAAACCTAACATCCAAAGCTCAGGGAAGATGTTGGAATTCATGCCAGATCTTCAAGAAAAAGCAAAGTATTGTGCCATTGAAAATACACAAATAGCAGCAAATCTTTTTTGTATTAATCATTTCTCCTCTGAGTCTCCAAAAACACTTCTCATTGAAAAAAAATCACAAAATTATGGGTATTAGAATTGTTAACAATGTTTTCTTCTAGGTTCAACATCTTTTTAACCCAAGACCCTTTGATAAGCATGAGACACTCCCCACTACTCCAACCTTTCGCTTGCAACTCCATTCTGACGTGTAACACTGCCCTATGCAATGCACCACACGTGAGGCCAGTTGAAAACTCCAGTTTTTGAAAGATTAGTCATGAGTACATTATGTAAAAAATGAATAGGGAAAAGGGAGGTTGGAGAGTGGAGTCAATTGTGAGAGAGTTAAATGCTATCTTGATAAATAGTCCATGTGAAAGAACACGGAGGCCTCAATCTAACAGAAGTACATGGATTTAGAGTCAACACTTCTTGGTGATTTATTTCACCAAGGATTTAAAAGAATGGCCATATGACTCTCATATGGGCCATGGGGTGGTACCCCTCACTGGGAGGCCAAATATAGAAGGAAGAGTGTGTTTGGGGGGAGGATGAGATTAGTCTCACGTATGTTGAATTTGAGGGTTCTGCAGGACAAAATGGAGATATAAAATAAGAAGGTGAATATTTAAGTATGATTCAAAGAAAAAATCTGGGATAAAGATATAGATTTGTGAGTTCTCACATATAGATTTTAACTGAGGACATAAGAGTAAATGAGGTGGCCAGGAGACCACATAGATAATCTGCGTTTGTGGTTAAAAAGCTGTGACATAAGCATGAACAGTATGACACAGCAGACTAGGATAAGTGAAAGGTGCTGGACTTAAATGATGAAAGAAATATAACTGAACAGGACCAGAGCACTACCTACATCATATGGCTTTTGTGGCATTTAAAAGAGTTAACATATATAAAGAATGTAGAAGAATTCCTTCAATGTAAGTGCATAATAAGGATTAGCTATGAATATTTTTATTTTTATTATTATTTTATTAGGCTTTTTGACTTTCTTCTAATAGATCCTAACATAATGGCTGAAAGCTCCTAACTAAAATAACAAAGATGATTATGACGGTGATAGTAATAATAAAGCCACCATTTATTAAGGACCTACCATATTCTAGGCCTTCTACCAGGTACTTTACATAAGATATCTGATTCCTCACAGAAACCCTGTATACTAGCTATCATCATTTTCTCCTCTTCATTACCTCCTCAGGAGAATCCACAGTGGATTCCACCCTCATTACTTCACCAAATTAGCTTTCACAAAGGTCACCAATGATCTGCCTAACACCAAATCCAAAGAGTAGCTATAGTCCTAATCATAATTTTTCTGCAATATACAATATTTAACTCCCACCTTGAAATATGCCTTATTCTTGAATTTTGTGACACCACACTCTCCCATATAAGGTCTCTTTAATTTCCTTTACTGGCTCAACATATGTTAGGTTTTATGTATACAAAGGATAAAAATAGATCATTCTCCATCTGCATTACGAACTATCTTTTTTACACAATCTGCTCTTTGCTCTCTAAAGTAAAAAGATCAGAAAAAAATTGCTAGACTCTGAAACTAGAAAATATATTTCAAATGAAAATGTTGCTCAAAACAGTTCATCTTAAGTAAAAATAATAGAGGTTCAAAATACATAAAGCAAAAACTGAGATGTGTAAGGATCAATAGACAGATCCCACAACTATAGCAAGAGATTTCAATGCCTCTTTCTCAACAACTAATAGAACAAGTAGACAGAAAACTAACGAGGATGTAGATGACTTGAACAATACTATCAACCACCATAACCTGATTCACATTTATAAAACAACAGATGCATGTTCTTTTCAACTACACACACAGAATATTTACCAATATAAATCATATCCTGGACTATACAAAAGACTCAACAAGTTTAAAAGAATTCAAATCACACAAAGTATGTTCCAGAACCAAAATGGAATTAAACTAAAAATTAGTAACAGAAAGATCTCTGGAAAATCCTCAAATATTTGGAAATTAACACATGGGTTATTTATTTTGAAGAAATCAAAAAGGGAATTAGAAAACATATTTTGAACTACAAGAAAATGAAAGTACAACACATTAATATCTGTGGGATGCCACTAAAGAAGTATATAGAGGGTAAACTTAGAGCATGAAATGCTGACACAAGAAAAAAAGAAAAGTCTCAAATCAATGACCTAAACTCCCAACTTGTGAAGAGCAAAGTAAAAGCTTACTTACTCAAAGTACACAAAAGAAAGGAAATAATAAATATCAAAGGAGAAATGAGAGAAATGTGAAATAGAAAAGAGGAAAAACAACAGAGAAAATCAGTGAAAGCAAAATTTGGTTGTGGTAGGAAGAATCCTAAAATGGCCCACCAAGATTCAGTCCCCTAGTCTACACTGTCTGCATAATCCTCTCTCCTTGAGTATGGGCAGGACATGTAAATATGATAGAATATCTCTCCTGAGATTATGTCAGATTATATAGCAAAAGAGATTTTGCAGATGTAAGTAAGGTCCCTAATCAGTTGACTTTGAGTTAATCAAAAGGGAGATAAAAATCAGGGATCCTGGGTTAAGCAGCAGCCACAGCAGGCACTTTCATGCCGGTTGAAGAAGTGCTGGGAAAGGAAGAGGCCATCCGGCAAGATTCTGAGGAAGGCCTCTAGGAATGCAGATCAGTCCCTGGCTAACAGCTAGCAAGAAAGTGGGGACCTCAGCCGATGGCCACAGGAAATGAATTCTGCCAACAACTGGTGAGCGTGGAAGAGGATCCCAAGCTTCAGGAGAGACTGGAGTGCCGGCTGACAGCTTGATTTCAGCCTGGTGAGACCTTAAGCAGATGACCCAGCTATACTATACCCAGACTCCTGACCCAAAGAAACACAAGATACTAAATTTGTGTTGCTTTAGGCCACTAAGTTTGTGGCCATTTGTAATGCAGCAACTAATGCAATTGCTCTTTGAGCAGATCAATAAAATTGAGAAAACTAGCCAGAGTGATCAAGAAAAAAGAAAGAAAATGCAAATTAAGAATATCAGGAATAAAAGAGAGGTATAATCACCAAAATTCTACAGATATTAAAAGGATAGTAAGAGAATATTATCAACAACTTTATACCAATAAACTCAACAACCTAGACAAGATGGACAAATTCCTTTATAGACACAAACTATCAAAGCCCACCCAAAAAGAAACGGGTAGTTGATAGACCTATATCTATTAAGAAATTGAATTTGTAGTTAAAAACATTCCCTCGGAGAAAACTCCAAGCCCAGATGGCTTCTCTTGTGAATTCTACCAAATATTTAAGGGAGATATAATATCAATGCTATACACACTCTTCCAGAAAGTTGACAAGGAGGGAGTACTTCCTAACTCATTCTGAGTCCACCAATGCCCTGATATCAAATCCAGAAAAAGACATAAGAGAAAGGAAGCTGTAGACCAATATCCCTCATGAACATCAAGGCAAAATTTCTAAACAAAATGTTAGCAAATCAAATCTAATAACATATAAAAATGAAAATAAATCATAGCCAATCCCCAGGATTGTAATACTGGTTTAAAATTTAAAACATAATCAATATAACTCCCCATATTAACAACAGAAAAGAAAAAACATATGATCATCTTCATAGATGCCCAAAAACCATTTGACAAAATCCAATATCCATTCATGATTTCAAAAAAGGCAAACAGCTGTGTGTGTGTGTGTGTGTGTGTGTGTGTGTGTGTGTGTGTGTGTGTGTCTGTAATCTTTCTTGGGTTTTAGTACCCATATAGTTCTCAATTTATAAAAGAATATAGAACCTTTTCTGCTTTTTTCTACTCTAAAATTCTTTTCTACTCCAAACAACACTGGATAAATCTCTTAGTGTTAGCACAGAATCTCTCTGTGAAAACTCTGGGCCTCCTACTATAAAGGAAGTGGCTCTTTGATAATTCTGTTTATTCTATGGTAATTGGTCTCTTTACATTTTCTCTCTCTCCAGGAGTCAATTTTGGTAAATTATATTTTCCTTAAGATTATCCAATTTATCCAGATTTTCAAATACGTTTACATAGGTTTAAAAACTTTAAATATTTAAGCAATTAAAAGAAATAATTTCTTATGATTTTCTTGGTTTCCTAAACAACTGCATTACTTTTTCTCATTTTCCTTATTTACATTTTTCTTTCAAGTTAGTCAAAGTGTGCCTATTTTGTCGCCCCCTTCAACAAGAGCTATTCTTGGGTTTAATTATTATACCATTATTTTCTGTTTTCTAATTTATTACTTTCCATTTGTTTATCATTAAGTTCTTATTTCTACTCTCTTTACATTTACATTATTTTTTTATTACAACTTCTGGTGGTTACGGTTTAATTAATTGATTTTTACTTTTCTTGCTTGTTAGAATAAATATTTAAGGTACAAATTATCCTCTGAATATTTCTTTAGCTATGTATATTACATATAATGTATATTATATTGTATATAAATATAATATTTACATTCTACATAACATATAATACATGAAATATATAATATATGAATATAATATATAAATATAAGATTTACATTATATATAAGAGGTAAATAGCTGAGAAATATACATATAATATATATAGCTAAAGAAATATTCAGAGGATAATTTGTAGTATTAAATATTTATTTTCATATTAAGTATTTATACATATGAATATCTTGGAAACAGTATATATAGTATGTAATAATAATAATATTTCCTAGATATTTTTGTAATTTGATTTGGATTTCCTTTGATCCAAGAGTTGACTGAGAAGGAATTTTTTATTTGTTTGTTTAGTTTTATTTTGTTTAAATCCGATTGTTTAGGGTACTTAGCTTTCTGGTTCTGCTATTGATTTCTGGTTTAAAGGCATAATAATCAGAGAATGTTGTATGTACTATTTTTGTTTTTGTTATTATTACATGGGCATATGAAGAGAAGGTATATTTTCTGTTTTTAAAACACAGGTTTGATATATATATCAATTAGATATAACTTATTAAACATGTTATTTAGTCTTTTATATTCTTATTTAATTTTTGTCTATTTAATCTATTGCAGCCTAAGAGAATTTACTTAAATTCTCCTACTACTGTTGTATTTCTATTTATTTTTTTATCTCCTAAGTTTGTTTTATGAATTTTTCCTCCTTCCCAGACTTTTATTGGGTTGATAAAGTTCACTACATTCCCTATCTAGCTTCAGCTAATTTAGAAGCTATAGATTTTCCTTCCTTTTTATTAATATCCTTAATTTTTAACAAGCATATTTAATTATAAAAGTTTCAAACAAAGCATTAATTTTCTATTGCTAAATAACAAATTACTACAAATGTAATGACTTAATGCAACATAGTAGCTCCCAGTTCTGTAGGTCAGAAGTCTGGCATGGCCCAACTGGGGTCCCTGATTAGGGTCTCACAAGCTAAAATCAAGATGTCGACCAGGCTGGGCTCTTGTTTGGAGGTCCTAGGGAAGAATATGCTTCCAAGTTCATTCAGGTTGTTGACAAATTTCAGTTCCTTGTGGTTGTGGAACTGAGGTCCCCATTTCCTTGCTGGCCATCAGTGAGAGCTTCTCACTGCTCCCAGAAGCTGCCCACATTACTACTCTTGGCACTGCCTACTTTTTGAAGCCAGCAACAGCACACTGAATCCCCCTTGTGCTTCTAATCTCTCTGACTTTGTTTTCTACTGCCAATTTGAGAAAGCTTTCTGAATTTAAAGGCTCATGTGATTAGATGAGGTCCAACCTAGGTAATCTCCCTATCTTCAGGTCAACACTACCATGTAACATAACAATCTCAGGAGTGATAACTCAGCATATTCACAGTTTCTAGGGATTTAGGAGGGACATCTTTGGGGATCATTTTAGAAATTCTGCCTATGACAAACAACATCTAAATGTATTCTGTATTTCTGATCTCTCTCTAAGCATGATTATACCCAAGGCCATCAAACCCATCCCTTATAATTATTTTTGTTTTCCACAATATTATTTTACTTTTTAATTTAACACATAAACATAAGTCTGACATTGTTTTATAGACCATAACTATTCAAATTTACTATGTTTCTTTTCTTGAGAGTTTACTTCTCTTCCTGCTGGAGTACATTCC
Organism: Tapirus indicus; assembly: GCA_031878705.1. NCBI lineage: Eukaryota > Metazoa > Chordata > Mammalia > Perissodactyla > Tapiridae > Tapirus > Tapirus indicus. The sequence continues at coordinate 148,427,237 of CM062918.1, read as the reverse complement.
ATGAGGTTTCTGGAGAGGGACTGTGGATAGAAACTCTCTAAAAGTTTGTGTATCCAAGAATATGTTTAATGTGCTTCTAAGATCATTTTGCTTAATATTATATTCAGATTGACAAATATTTTCCTTTAGTGTGTTGAAAGCACTATTTCATTGTTTTCTCAATCCACTTCTGAATGTAAGTTTTCTGTCAGTCTGGTAAGTGAAAATTTTCAGCTATGTTGTTTTATCAACTTGACTATCCTGTTAATTTGTATTTATGATAGCTCATTCTGATATATTCTTTTCCTATTAATAATAATGAAAATAATGAGCTACTAAATTTACTGTATCTGGGTCCTTGATTGGAAGATTGTATACAAGCCCTTGATTGGGCTCATTTCACCCATATGGCTCCAATTATGTTACTAACCTTGAAACAGTAAACAGGTTGAAGAAAGGCTCATCCACAGGCAGGACAATCTTCTTGCAGTCATTATTATTCTCAAACTTTATCACTTATCTACTTTCAGGAAAACAACAGGAAGCATTTTTTTTTTTTTTGCCAGAATGTTCAGAAATGCTAGAACATTTCATTGAAAATCAGAAACACCATCTTTAGGCAAAATTCTTTTCATTCCATGTATATCTTTTTCTATTTCCCAGGGGGAAAGTAGAGGAAACATTTGAAAATATTCTCCTTGAAGTAGAAACTTGCTATAATATTAACTTCTCATCAAATATTAATAGTGTCTCACTTTTAAAAAGATAGAACATTAAAAGTAAAATAACTTGCTATGAAGAGAGTTGACAGAAGAGACAAGAATGAATTTAATGCTGTCTTTCCATAGTTTTCTTTTTTGACAAAACAACTCTCTACATAGTTTAAGCTGATGTATACAGTCTTTTAAGAAGGAGGCAGTGTGACTTGTAATTTCCTAGAGATAAAAACTCCTGGCACCAAAATGCTTATAAGAATTATTTTAAATAGTATACCTTCCCAACATTAGTTTCTTATGAAACATGAAGTTCTGAGTTTTAACACCATCATCAAAAGGCGTCAGCTACCTATTTGCTTAAGTATACTACATTAGGATCTCAAAAAAAGGGTGGGAATTTGGAATGGCTCCAGAATTGTAGGAAACAAAGATGATATTTAAAATGGGTAGCAATTTTCAGCATCAAAACATGCAAGGAGAGGTGATGTCAGCATCATGTTGGAGAGAGTTCTTCCCTTTGTCTCTCCCCTCTAAGTTACAACTAAACAGGCACCCATAACCAGCAGAGGATCCTCTACACAGGACAACAGGATACCTGAGAAGTCCACGCAGCCACATCTGAAGGTGGGTGGACTGGATCCATGGGAAGCAGTGGAACTAGGTGAGTGGACCCCTCTCCCTCCCCAGCGGCAGTGATCCAGGTCTCAGGTCCTCACACAGCAGCCGAGCAACTGTAAGAGGAGGCAGGGTCAGAAAGACAGTTCAGTGAGCTCAGGAATAAAATTAATGGGCAGAAGGAATTCCTACCCCAAATAGATTGAAGCTCTAAAAAAAACAGAAATACTGGATATAAAGAACAAAATTAATGAAATAAAAAATAAGCTAGAAACCATAAAAAACAGAGCTGACATTATGGAGGACAGAATTAGTGAATTAGAGGAGACAAATATAGAAATTCTTCAGGTGCAGAAGGAGAGAGAACTAAGATTTTTTAAAATGAAAAAATTCTTTGAGAAATATCTGACTCAATTAGGAAAAGCAACATAAGGAGTATAGGTATTCCAGAGGAAGAAGAGAGGGATAAAGGAGCAGAGAGCTTGTTCAAAGAAATGATAGCTGAGAACTTCCGAAACCTGTGGAAGGAACTGGACTTGCAAGTACATGAAGCCAATAGAACTCCTAATTACATCAATGCTAAAAGACCTTCTCCAAGGCATAATATAGTAAAACTGGCAAAAGTACGACAAAGAAAAAAATATTAAGGGCAGCAAGGCAGAAGAAAATAATCTACAAAAGAACCCCTATCAGGCTTTCAGCAGATTTCTCAGCAGAAAACTTACAGGTTAGGAGAAAATGGAATGATATATTTAAAATGCTGAAAGACAAAAGCTTTCAGCGAAGAATACTCAATCCAATGAAACTAAACTTCAGATATGATGGAGAAATAAAAGCTTTCCCAGATAAACAAAAGCTGAGGGAAATCATCACTATTAGACCTCCCTTACAAGAATTAATGAAGGAAGCCCTCATACCTGAAACAAAAATACAAAGATTTACAAAGCTTTGAAGAAAGATATAAATAGACAAAATTAGAAAATTGCACCTCTCTATCAGAACAGGTTAGCAAACATTTAAGAATAACATAAACGATAAAGGGAAGGAAAGCATCAAAAATAATTATAAACACTTCAATTTAGTCACAAACTCACAACATAAAACAGAATAATTTGTGACAACAATAACTCAGAAGGGGAAGAGAAAAGGTCTGGAACCTGCGAAGGTGAAAGGGGAGATAAGAGGCTATCAGAAAATGGGCTATCTCTCCTACAAGATCTTTTATACAAACCTCATGGTAACTACTAAAGAAAAAGTCAGAGCAGTACCACAAATAAATAAAGAGAAAACCATCACAGAAAACCACCAAACTACAATGGTAGTCAGAAATACAAGGGAAGAGAAACAATGGAAATATAGAACAACCAGAAAGCAAGAGATAAATGGCAGTATTAATCCCTCATATATCAATAATCACTGTAAATGTAAATGGATTGAATTCTCCAATCAAAAGACACAGAGTGGCTGGATGGATTAAAAAACAAGACCCAACAATATGCTGCCTCGAGGAAACACATCTCAGCTCTAAAGACAAACACAGGCTCAGAGTAAAAGGATGGAAGACAATACTCCAAGCAAATGACAAACAAAATAAAGCAGGTGTTGCCATACTTATATCAGACAAAGCAGACTTCAAGATAAAAAAGAAAATGAGAGACAAAGACGGGCAGTATATAATGATAAAAGGGACATTCCACCAAGAGGACATAACACTTATGAATATATATGCACCTAACACAAAAGCACCAAAGTATGTAAAGCAACTATTAACAGACCTAAGGGGGAAATTGACAGCAACACAATAATAGTAGGGGACCCCAACACCCCACTTACATCAATGGATAGATCATAGAAACAGAAAGTCAACAAGAAAACAGTGGCCTTAAATGAAATACTAGACCAGATATACTTAATAGATATATATAGAACATTCCATCCAAAAACAGCAGAATACACATTCTTCTCAAGAGCACATGGAACATTCTCAAAGATAGACCATATGTTGGGAAACAAGTCAAGTCTCAATAAATTTAAGAAGACTGAAATCATATGAAGCATCTCTTCCAACCACAATGCTAAGAAACTAGAAATCAACTACAATAAAAAAGCTGGGAAAGTTACAAATATGTGGAGACTAAACAACATGCTACTGTACAACAATTGGATCAATGAAGAAATCAAAGCAGAAATAAAAAAAATACCTGGAGACAAATGAAAATGAAAACACAACATACCAACTCTTATGGGATGAAGTAAAAGCAGCAATAAGAGGGAAATTTATAGCAATACAGGCCTACCACCACAAGAAGAAAAATCTCAAATAAGTAGTCTTAAACTAAACCTAACAGAACTAGAAAAAGAAGAGCAAAGCCCAAAATCAGCAGAAGGAGGGAAATAATAAAAATTACAGCAGAAAAAATGAAATAGAGACTGAAAAAACAATAGAAAGGATCAATGAAACTAAAAGTTGGTTCTTTAAGAAGATAAACAAAATTGACAAACCCTTATACAGACTCATGAAGAAAAACAGAGAGAAGGCTCAAATAAATAAAATTAGAAATGAAAGAGGAGAAATTGCAATGGATACCACAGAAATACAAAGGATTATAAGGGAATACTATGAAAAACTGTATGCCAACAAATTAGACAATCTAGAAGAAAGGAACAAATTCTTAGACTCATACAACCTCCCAAAATTGAATCAAGAAGAAATAGAGAATCTGAACAAACCAATCACAAGCAAAGAGATTGAAACAGTAAAGACCTCCCAAAAAACAAAAATCCAGGACCAGATGGCTTCTCTGGAGAATTCTACCAAACATTCACAGAAAATTTAATACCTATCCTTCTCAAAATATTCCAAAAAATTGAAGAAGACAGGATGCTTCCTAACTCATTCTATGAAGCCAACATTACCCTGATTCCAAAACCAGGCAATGACAGCACAATGAAGGAAAATTACAGGCCAATATCCCTGATGAACATAGATGCAAAAATCCTCAATTAAATATTGGCAAATTGAATACAGCAATACATTAAAAGGATCATACACCATGATCAAGTGGGATTTATAGCAGGGATGCAGGGATGGTCCAACATCCACAGATCAATCAATGTGATACACCACATTAAGAAAATGAGGAATAAAAATCACATGATCATCTCAATAAATGCAGAGAAAGCATCCGACAGGATCCAACATCCATTTATGATAAAAACTCTCAATAAAATGGGTTTAGAAGGAAAGTACCTCAACATAATAAAGGCCATATATGACAAACCCACAGCCAACATCATACTCAATGGTGAAAAACTGAAAGCCATTCCTCTGAGAACAGGAACAAGACGAGGGTGCCCGCTCTCACCACTCCTATTCAACACAATACCGGAGGTTTGGGCCAGAGCAATTAAGCAAGAAAAAGAAATAAAAGATATCCAAATTGGAAAGGAAGAAGTGAAACTCTTGCTGCTTGTGAACAAAATGATTCTATATATAGAAAACCCTAAAGAATCCACCACAAAACTATTAGAAATAGTCAACAACTATGGCAAAGTTGCAGGGTACACAATCAACTTCCAAAAAAGTTGCATTTCTATACACTAGTATGAACTAGCAGAAAGAGAACTCGAGAACACAATCTCATTTACAATTGCAACAAAAAGAATACAATTCTAGGAATAAATTTAGCCAAGGAGGTGAAAGACCTATACACAGAAAACTATAAGACATTATTAAAAGAAATCGAAGAAGACATAAGGAAATGGAAAGATATTCCATGCACATGGACTAGAAGACAAACGTAGCTAAAGTGTCCACATTACCTAAAGCAATCTACAGATTCAATGCAATCCCAATCAGAATCCCAATGACATTCTTCACAGAAATAGAGCAAAGAATTCTAAAATTTATATGGAACAACAAAAGACCCAAATAGCCAAAGCAATCTTGAGAAAAAGAACAAAGCTACAGGTGTCACAATCCCTGACTTCAAAATACGCTACAGAGCTATAGTAATCAAAACAGCATGCTACTGGTACAAAAACAGACACACAAGTCAATGGAACAGAATTGAAAGTCTAGAAATAAAACCACACATCCACGGACAGCTAATCTTTGACAAAGGAGCTAAGAACATACAATGGAGAAAGGAAATTCTTTTCAATAAATGGTGTTGAAAAACTGGACAGTCACATGCAAAAGAATGAAAGCAGACCATTATCTTTTGCCACACACAAAAATTAACTCAAAATGGATTAAAGACTTGAAGGTAAGACCTGAAACCATAAAACTCCTAGAAGAAAATATAGGCAGTACACTCTTTGACATCAGTCTTAGAAGAATCTTTTCAAATGCCATGTCTGTTTGGGCAAGGGAAACAAAAGAAAAAATAAAGAAACAGGACTTCATCAGACTAAAGAGCTTCTGCAAGGCAAAGGAAACCATGAACAAAATGAAAAGACAACCCACTAACTGAGAGAAAATATTTGCAAATCATAAACCTGACAAAGGGTTAATCTCCAAAATATATAAAGAACCCATACAACTCAACAACAGAAAAACAAAAACCCAATCAAAAAATGGGCAGAGGATATGAACAGACATTTTTCCAAAGAAGACATACAGATGACCAACAGGAACATGAAGAGGTATTCAACATCACTAATCATCAGGGAAATGCAAATCAAAACTACAATGAGATATCACCTTACACCTGTTAGAATGGTCATAATTAACAGGACAAAAAAACAACAATCGTTGGAGAGGAAGTGGAGAAAAGGGAACCCTCACACACTGCTGGTGGAAATGCAAACTGGTGCAGCCACTATGGAAAACAGTATGGAGATTTCTCAAAAAATTAAAAATAGAAATACCATATGACCCAGCTCTTCCCCTACTGGGTATTTATCCAAAGAACTTGAAATCAACATTCAAAGAGACTTATGCACCCCTGTATTCATTGCAGCGTTATTCACAATAGCCACGATGTGGAAGCAACCCAAGTGCCTGTCGACTGATGGATAAAGAAGATGTGGTGTATACATATACAGTGGAATACTACTCAGCCATAAAAAAAGACAAAATCATCCCATTTGCAACAATGTGGATAATAATAATACCTGGAAGGTATTAGGTTAAGCAAAATAAGCCAGACAGAGAAAGACAAACACTATAATTTCACTCATATGTGGAAGATAAACAAACACATGGATAAAGAGAACAGATTAGTGGTTACCAGAGGGGAAGGGGGTTGAGGGGTGGGCCCAAGGAGTAAAGGGGCACATATATATGGTGACTGACAAGTAATAATGTACAACTGAAATTTCACAATGTTATAAACTATTATGACCTTAACAAAAGAAGATAAATTTAAAAAGAAATGGGCAAAGGATATGAACATTTTTCCAAAGAAGATACACAGATGACCAACATGCACATGAAAAGATGTTCAACATCACTACCAGGGAAATGCAAATCAAAACTACAATGAGATATCACCTTACGCCTGTCAGAATGGCTATAATTAATAAGAGAAGAAATAACAAATGTTGGAGAATGTGGAGCAAAGGGAACCCTCACACACTGCTGGTGGGAATGCAACTGGTGCAGCCACTGTGGAAAACAGTATGGAGATTCATCAAAAAATTAAAAAACAGAAATACCATACAATCCAGCTGCCCCACTACTGGATATTTATCCAAAGAACATGAAATCACTAATACAAAGAGATTTCTGCACTCCTGTGTTCATTGCAGCATTATTCACAATAGCCAAGATGGAAACAATCCAAGTGCCCATCAATGGATGAATGAATAAAGAAAATGTGATATAGATATACACTGGAATACTACTCAGTCATAAAAAAGACAAAATCGTACCACTTGCAACAATGTGGATGGAACTTGAGGATATTATGTGAACCAAAATAATCCAGACAGAGAAAGACAAACCCTGTGTGATTTCACTAATATGTGGAAGATAAACAAACACATGGATAAGGAGAACAGAAATCAACTACCAGAAGGGAAGGGGGTGGGGGGTGAAAAGGGTAAAGGGGCACATATGTATGGTAACAGATAAAAACTAGACTATTAGTGGTGAGCAAAATGCAGTCTACACAGAAACTGATATATAATAGTACACCTGAAATTATACAATGTTATAAACCAATATGACCTCAATAATATAATTTTTTAATGCAAAGAAATAATCAGGATTAAACTAGAAAAATATTCAACATAACATAATGGTAATCTTAACATTTGAATGTACATTTAAAGAAAATTATTTTCAAATAGAGTTAACCATGTGAAAAATATTTCAAGAAGCTTCCTATTTTAGAAAAGTCAACTGCTAGGAAATGTGGCTAGCTTGTGCCTGCAGATCATGTTGCATGAGCAATCAATATCCTTGAGGACTGTGCTACACTCAGTATTTTAAGACGAGAGATACATGGGAACTGAACCAAACAGAGAAAAGAACAAAGTCATTCTACCCATTTAATCCCCAGTTCAGGGCATATACTCAGTGAGTGGAATTCCAGGTAGAGTTCACTGCACTATTTTCCTAGTTTCTCTCTTCTTTCTCTGTCAGGGTTGTGTAAGTTGAGTGTGCAAGTGATATGATTCCACTGATTGTCCCTTCCTAAGGTTATTCAGACACTTCAATTCCAAGACCCTGTCTGATGGGAGGTAGAGGGAGAAGACACATTTGATGGCCTGGCACTCTGGGATATGTGGTCCCCTAATGTAACATATTTTAGTGGTAACTAAAACAGGATCAGTTCCGGTAGCCATGGATATTGTGAGGTGTTTCAATGTTTTCCAAAGTACGACCCACAGATCACCTGGCATGCTTGTTAAAAAGAGAGATTTCTGTGCCTTGCCCTTAGTCCATGGCTCCTGGAGGGAGTGACTCAGTGATTCTCTAGAAGGACTCACAGAACTCAGAAAGGCCGTTTTACTTATGTTTACAGCTTATTACAGCAAACGATACAGATTAAAATTAGCAAAGGAGTAAGGCGCAGAGGGCTGAGTTCAGGAGAGGACGGGTGTGAGATTCCGGTGGTCCTCACCTTGGGGAGCCATACAGACGGTGCTTAATTCTCCCAGTGACAATGTGTGACAACATACTCTAAGTATTGCAACTCAGGAAGCTCACCTGAGCCTCAGAGCAGGGCAGTCAGACGCGTAGGCACAGAGAGCCCCCAGGATTGACTGTAGTTTCTCAGTCTCCAGCACCTCCAGAGGTCAAACCGATACAGTGTGGCCCAAGGCTCCCACCATAAATCATTGTCAGCATAAACAATCTGACACGGGGAGGGGGATGGAGAGGGGGAGGAGGAAGGGGAAGAGAAGGAGGAAGAGGAAGAGGGATAACAGTCTAAAGAGATACCAAGACTTGTTATGAAACCGTAATAATAAGACAGTGTGAAGTTGGCATAGGAATAAACATCCTAGAAATTCAAATATACATGAAAATTTGATTTCTGACAGAGCTCTGTCATTGCAGATCAACAGGGAAAGGAGAGACTTTTTTCTATAAATCATGCTGAATCAATTGGCCATCTATATGACCCAAACAATGATGATTAGATCCCTATCTCCCACCATCAACAAGAATCATTTCCAAGTGGATTAAAGACTTAAATGTGTAGGCTGAATTGGAAAATATTTATAAGAAGAAAATAGAAAAATGTCTATAGGGGCTTGATAATGGGAAAGATTTCTTAAGCAACATATAAATGACATTTCTTAGGCTAATCATAAGAGAAAAAAATAGTAAATTCAGCTAGAGTAAATTCTCCCTACCTGTTTAATCTGTATGCAGAACATATGAAAAGCTGGGCTAGACTCAGATGAAGGAGGAGTGCAAATTGGTGGAAGAATATCAACAATTTGAGATATGCAGATGACACCATCTTACTGGCAGAAAGCAGCAATGACTTGAAACGACTTCTGACAAAAGTGAAAGAAGAAAGTGCTGAAGCAGGACTGCGTTTGAACATCAAGAAGACAAAGATGATGACCACAGAAGAACGACACCGCTTTAACGTAGACAATGAAGACACTGAGATTGTTAAAGACTGTGTTTACTTGGTTCAGGCATCAATTTAAATGGAGACTGCAACCAAGAAATCAGAGAAGACTGAGACTTGAAAGTGCAGCAATGAAAGAATTAGCAGAGATCATCAAGTGTAAGGAAGTGTCATTAGAGACTAAGGCCAAGATTATGCACACCCTCGTATTCCCAATTACTACGTACAGGTGCAAAAGCTGGACAGTGAAGAAGCCCGACAGGAAAAAAAAATTTCATTTGAAATATGGTGTTGGAGGAGAGCTCTACAGATAGTCTGGACTGGCAGAAAGATGAACAAGTGGGTCCTGGAGCAAATTAAGCCTGAACTGTGGTTGGAGGCAAAAATGATAAAAGTGAGGCTATCCTACTTTGGGCACATCATGAGAAGGCAGGATTCTTTGGAAAAGACAATAACACTGGGAAAAGTAGGAGGCAGCAGGAAAAGAGGAAGACGAAGTATGAGATGGATGGACTCCATAAGGGAAGCCATAGGCGTGAGTCTACAGGAGCTGAGTAGGGCTGCTGAGGACAGGCCATTGTGGACATCACTCATTCATAGGGCCGCCAGGAGTTGGAACCAGCTTGACAACTCGTAACAACAGCCGTAAATACATATATACACATACATAACTATAATGTAACTATATTTTTCTTTTTACAAAATGAGAGAACATAAAATGTATAAATTTTTATCTATGGTAGATGAGAAGTCAAGAGAGTGAGAGAAGGAAGGAACATACAGGTAAATGCAAAGTGTTCTTTTAGTTCTTGAGTAAGGTGATAAGTTCCTGGGTAACGATTTTGGTTTTATGACTCATAACTCTAGATACGTATTACATATGTTGTTTCACATACATAAGCAAATGTTATATAACACAATACTTTATTTGCAACTGTAAGAAAAAGGAGGCTTGGGAGAGAATTGGGAAGAGCATAAATAGATGGGCTTTTTTGCTATAAAGGGACGCAGAGAAATGGAGCAACAACTATGGGGTTTATGAGGTCAAGGGAAAGTTTTGCTTTCAGATGGGAGATATTACAGCATATTTTTAAGCTGATAGGAATAAGTCAGTTGAGAGGGGAAAACTGATGATTCCAGAAGCAAAATCCTTAGGGAGATTAGAGGGGAAGAGATCCAGTGAACCGGTGAAAACATTGAGAAATTGACAATATAAAAGAAGTAGAGGCAAAATATGTGGGTATGGCTGCAGGAAAATCAATAGAGGGAGTGGTGTTAAGTTCTCTTCTGATTTATATCCATTTCTTATGTGAAAGAAGAATGCAGACCATCAGATGAGTGTGATGAAGGGTAGGGGGTGATGGCAAATTGGAATAAAAGAAGTGTGAAAGAGTTGTCTTGCCAAGCAGAAGAATAAATTAACTTGGCAAATATGTTAGGATTGCTGGGCGTCTAGAACCCCTCGAGGTTTGTGACTATAGATGTAAAATGAGACCAGTCAGCACCATTGTGCTTTTCTCCAGTCAATTCTAGCTGCTCTGCTACAGGAACAAAACTGCATTTAACCAAAAGTGGGTTTTTCCCAGGGGAAGTACAATTTTTTTAAAAAAAAGAAGGAGCAAGGAGAAGGGTAAATGCAAAAGGATTAATTAAACTAATGGACTATGGAATCTAAAATAGGTAAGGAGGTAAGTGAGGACCCAGAGAATCACAATGGACAGCAAAAGTTGGCAGGTTAATGGATTGGAGACTCTGGTGGTGTATAAGAATTGTTTATTCAAGAAATGATGTTCCAGTAACTGATTAGCCATTGCAAGGGGGTAGTAGAATCCCTAATCAGTCCTCATGCCAAAATAAATTGCAAATGTAGTGCAGATCTAAAAGTTAAAAGTATACACAATCGAACAATAAAAATACATATATATGGAAGGACTACAATTTTATTTTGGAAAAAGCTTTTCTAAGCATGTCGTTGAAGGAAATATTTGATAAATATGACTAAAGGAAAACTAAAACATTCTGTACTGCAAAACTATGTAAATATGTGTACAGGTGTGTATATAATTCTTACCAACAAATAGCAAAAAGAGGTATAACCAAACAGAAAATTGATCAAAAGATGTGAATAAGCAGTATACAAAAAAAAGAAATATAAAAGGTTAGAAATATTTGAAAAGATATTCAACCTCACTAGAAACCAAAGAAACATAAATTAAATTTAAAAGCAAATTAAATAAGGCCAATAATAAACTGGGAAAAATTTCGTAAATATATAGACACCTTACTAATCAAAAAGAAAACTAGAAACACCACAAGAGATGTACCAAAGAAGTAATTAATTTGCAAAAGAAGAAATATAATTAGAAATATAAACATCTTATGAAAATAGTTAACCTCACTGTTAATGAAGTCAATACACATTAAAATAAAGTATTTATTCATTTATCAAATTTGGAAAGATTTTCTTTTTAATGAAGAGATTCCATGCCCATAAAGCTGTGGAAAATGGGCCATTCCCAGGTAGTGCTGGTTAGGCTATAATTATTATATACTGTATAATTAGGCTAATGTGTTGTGATTTGAAAATAAGATCAAAATTTTATATAAACTTTGACTTAGTAATTCTACTTCCAGTTATTTAACCTTAGGAAATAAATTTGGGTGAGAGTAAAGAGGAATCTCTAAGCAGCACTATGTGTAATGGGCGGGGGCAAAGGGGAGGGTTGGGGAGAAACCTAGGAGGTCAAAATTTTTCCTAAAAAAAGGGAAATATATAAATAAATAAATTAGGTGCTTCAATAGGATGGAGAACTATGAAGCCATGAAATTGATGATATAGAAGAATATTCAGTGACATGGAAAAAAGTTCAGAATACGTCATGAATTTGAAAAATCGGTTATAATATATAATATGGTCTAATTTTAGTTTTATAAAAGCTACATGAACACTGGAAAAGGACTGGAAAGGCATAAGCAAATGGTAATTGTGATTATTGTGTGCTAAGAGTAGTATGAAAGATTTTTAATTTTCTTTATAGTTTTCTCTGTTTTCAAATTTTATAAAATAATATTGTTCTAAGCAGAAAAATATAGCTATTATCATCATAAATGAATGCATATAGCTTCTTTTTCTTCCTCCTCTTATTCATAACCACAGTAAAAGTAATATTAAAAATGTTCTCCAGACCATTTTTTCTGCCCAGGTCTTCTGTGGCTGAGTATACCAAGTTATCATTCCATTATGATAAAATAAATCCATACAGGATTTAGTTGTGTAAAGCAGCTTTCTAAAATGCCGCATGGCAATGAAAGATCCCCATTGAAAGAATAGTTCAATTCTTGAGAAGATGGACTGGCTTTTCAAATACAAAGTTAAACAGCGATTCTGGAAAGTCTTCTCTAAACATTAGTTACACGTTAATTCTTTCTTTTTAATACTGTATTCCGTATAGGAATGAAGAAAGAGGTCCATTTTTTTGCAGGTACTTAGAAAACTGTAATGATGATATCTTCACAGCTATTTCACCCTGTTGACTTACCATGTAATCAGAGATTTTCAGATAAAAGTCTGTTCGAGAACACTGAGATAAAGCCCCAAGTATTTCAAGCCTATTCTGTTCTACATCCGTGTCTTAAATGTATTTGGAGAAATTAAACCTTAGAGATTCTCATATATACACTGAGGTTACAGTCAAAAGGATTTAACCTTTCCTCAGGCAACATGACTGCTTTATCCAGGGATAAATTAGTTGTAAATATGCAATTATCGCCATGAAAATTCTAGTAGAAAATAAAATGCAACATGTTCCACATGAATCACGGTCCTCCACGGTGATAGGAAAAGAAGGGGCTTTCAGAAAACTTTGAAGCATCTGGCAAGCGTGTGTGAGGCGGCAGACAGAAGGGGTAGGAGGAGTGGATGAAGAACAGAAATAGAATGTATTTCTTCAAAACTAACCCCTGTCAAACCTCAAGAAAGAAGAAAAGGAAAAACAAAAAAAAAAAGTATAGAAAACATTGGTTTCTTTTACAAAAATAGTATTCACAGTAGATAAACCAAAAAATAATGATAGTGTCACAATTCCCGATTTCAGCACACTTCAAACAACACAAACATTTTCTCTTTTGAAAAAAGGAGTTAACAAATACACAGAGGCAGACTCAGTGAAGCCAGCTTGCCAAAAGAATGTGTCTTGATGATTATCAAATCCTACACATAATATCAAAGCTGGTGAACTATGAAAATGCAGAGAATCCCAATAAACATTAATTTATCGGGAGCAAAAGTCTTAAAGTCAACATTTTAAATGAGTTTAAATTTAAAAGACATTGAAATTAAATCAGCCATGTATTTTTTAGATGCAAACATTTCCTGAACATATGATATAAATAATAACGAATTCAGGAGTCTTTTCCTTCGGAACGATTTTTCTATCAATGCTGTGTTGACTGACGGAGGAAGGATTTTTTTTCTAAACAAGTGATGAGATTTTAATTTTCATCAACAAATATTAGAATACCCAAGATTTTGTTGAGCGTGGTAGCCTCTAATGCCACAGCTCTGCATTCTAACATGCAAGCCCATTTTATCACATAAGTAACTAAAACTCCTTAAATAGGATCAAACACTATTCTCATTTTTCATTTGACCCTATAGAGTAACAAGTATTATAATGAAGATGATGTTTTTCTATGTTTGACATGCAACATTTTTAAAAATCCAGTGTGTGTGTGTGTGTGTGTGTGTGTGTGTGTGTGTGTGTTAAAGAAAATCATTCACTGGGTAACTTTTAAAATCAAATATACACTTACCTGTCCAGGAGTCGTAAGGCAGAAGGATGACTAGAACTATTTTAGACCTTTCCAGATATAAAGGCTGACTCTCATTTCAAAGGAGATACTGGAAATTTAGATGCTCAGCGGTGGCTCCTCAAGAACGTGTCCCTAATTTATGCAGTCACCAAGCACTTTCTGAATTTTTACATTCCTTCAGCACTCAAAGACCAGTTTCTGTTACAACATTTGTGAATTCTTTCTGTGAGTATGTGTGACGTGCTTGTGCTGTACACGGGAGGCGTAGAGCATAGAGGTTAGACCCCAGGCCTCAACTTCAGATGGACCAATGTGTGACCCACGCAGCCACTTGGAGCTTGTGACTTTGGTTAAGTTGCTTAACCTCTCTAATCTTTGTTTTATTCATCTGTAAAGTGGGATAATAATACGTGTATTCCTACATACAGCTTATTTTAAATATTATTTTAAAGATTAAGTGAAATAATGAATTTGAAGCTCTTAGCTCATGAATTAAGAGCTTAATGAGTGTTGGTAGGTATTAATATTATCTATTATTATTACTACTATTACTGCCACCACCACTACTACTACCACTGCCGCTACCATTATTGTCCTGAACTTGGTTTACTAAAGAGGAAATCAAACATATAGAAAAACCAGAGCAGATCCCACAGAATCTCCTAGTCTTAAAGGAGAACCTTTAAGAAACTTTGCATACACAGATGCAGTAATAAATGACCAACCAAGAACCCCGTATGAGTCTGTAAGACCCAAGAACAGGAGGCTCACAGGTGGCAGCACAGTGTAATGGTTAAGACTGTAGAGTCTGCTGGAGTCAGTTGCTTCTTTTCAAATCCAGGTTCTGCTACTGACCAGCTGCGTCACGTGAGGCTGGTTATTTACCCTCTCCATGCCTCTATTTCCTCAAATGTAAAATGAAGTAATGAGTGCATCCTTCCTAGGGTCATTGGGAGGATTAAGTGAAGCAATACTTGCAAAGCACTTATGCCAGTCCCTGGCATAGACAAAGTGTTTAATTAATGTTAGTGATCATTACATACTTCTTTGTATCCAGCTCAAGACCTCACATAGTGATATGCCACAGATATTGGTTGATTTGTTGGAAGTAATGGTATGAATATCAGACTACAGCCCTGTAACTATAGTGTCATCAACTTAAAATTGAAGGGGAAGGAGTCACTGTGGGCTATAGAAATAAAATGGATGCTCCTGCAGGTGCCCAATTTCTTCCATTTTTTCACTAAGAAAAGGGAAGAACACTGACAGTTTTAGGAGCAGAAGTAGGATGTATTGGACAGCAGTTCTGAAGCAATACGTAAGGTCATACGATAAACTAAATGTAACCCGTTTATATTGGGCATCCCTGCCCCTGGGAAAGGAGATTAAACTTGACTCAAAGCCCCAACTTCTTGACTTAACGAAGTCCATGGTGTCCCCAAGTGTTCTGGAACTCCAAGTACCTTTACTCAGTGTTCTTCAAACTGTGTCAGTTGTCCTCTGACATGTTCATGACCATTCCATGGGGAAAGTGAAAGGATGGAGGTTTTCCTTGGGCAGATAGCTTTGGGAAACATTGATAAGCAAAGTGAAGTGGGTTTCTTGGAGCCTTTTTTATGTATAAATCTCCAGGAAAGGATGGGATACATACACAGCACTTCCCCCGATGTACCTGACTACAGAACTCTTTTCTCACAGAAAAATCTATCAATATCTTCAATTGAACAAAAGGGAGTTGAGGATACCCTGCTTTAACTGGAAGGAAAAACCTCATTGGCAAAATAACAGGTAATATGGAGGATGTTTACATATTTAACGGGAAAATTAATATTTTGAATACCCATGAAATGCCAGGAACTGAAACAACCACTTATATAACCCTTGCAGCAACTGCATTATGCTTTCTCACCAAGATTTTACAGATGAAGAATTTGAAGCTCAAAGATTAAAACAAAGTCACACAGTAGTAAGCGAAGGAGAGAGCTGCTTCTGCTAATTGAAAGAGTTTGTAAACATGGGGACTTGCAAACTAGGAGAAAGGAATCCTGGCGAGTGAAAGAGAAAGACAATTTCAGGATCTGTAGGCACAACTTTCATTTTTTTCCTTTTCATCATTTCACCCCCAAAATATGTTAACTAATCCACTGAGAGTTAACAGGGGGAAAGTGGTAAGTCTTAATAATACAAGAAGTACAGAGCAAACGCAAATTGCTCTAAGAAAAAGCAGAAGATAACAGAGAAAACATTGACTCTGTTCTTTTCACATTTTAGAACCACAATTTCTTTACGTTCCACTGAGTAATTTCCATGGCAGTTCCAGTGAGGTACATGAATAGTGAGTCGGTATTTTAATGGTCCTATGGAATATAGAACCAGTAAAATTAAGACTGACACATTTCTTAACTACGTGGGTTGAAAGAGGGACTGGGTTCTAGAATCTGCATTGAACATTTTTTCCTGCTGATATGTATATATCTCTCCAAATGTATCATGTATATATATACGTATATATATATTCAATACATATGGGTAATTAGCACTGTTGTTCACTGAATATCTTCGAACTGTGCCCACTGATGTAACCTAACAAGTTATCTTTATAAATTGAATCTAGTTTGACTATTGGATGGGAGGGCCTGGCACAGATGAATCATTTCCTGAGAGGCCACCACGCCGTCTTTCTGGAATAAGAAAACTCAAAGGAACTTTGGTGGCCCTGTACTGCAGAGTCCCTCGCCTCTGGAAACCTAAAAGCTCAAAGGTACAGGACCAAAAGCAAGAAAATTGCCGGATTCCAGCCTATGGACCACTTTTGCAATACTCAGGGACACGAGGGTCAGGCAATATTATTTCTCATGAGGAGCACTAATAATGTAATTAGTGACTTAAAAGAAAGTCACCTCTCTGAGTCAGTGACTATTACTTAATTGCTTGGAGGAATTTTTCCAAACAGATTGGAAACCTTTTATTTATTGCCATCTCTGAACTTTTAAAATCTTTTGCCTCCTAGATGTCTTGGAGAAAATGAGACAACGCGTCGTAGCTTGTAGTCCTGAGAGCGCTTCCCCTCACAGAACGCCGTCTCCCCTGACCCTCACGGTACCCTCATAGTAGGCAGGTGAGGCAGGGGCTGCTATCCCCATTTTTACGACGTAGAAACCGAGGCTTCTGCAGCCACAACGGAGCAGGCCTTCAGAGGTGGAGTCCTGCCCTCGTCAGGTGACAGCCTTGGGCTCAGCCTACGTGAACCGGGAAGCAGTTCGCACTGAGAACCGCACCTCAGAAAGTCTTTTGGTTTCTTTGCCTGCATTTCACAGATATTTTTCTGAAAAATCAAATTTATATCACGGCCGCGATACACGAACGTTCTGACCCAAAAGTCATGTTCGCGCATCTACAGAGTAGATAACCTTATCAAGCGTTTCCCGTTTTTTTCCTGTTGGGAAACAGCCTGAAAACAGCTCCCCCTTGCGGTCCTTCGAAGCACAAGTTAAAGGCGGAGCTCGCGTAGAGAGGAGTGAGTCCGCCCGGCTCCGTCCCCGAGGCGGGCGCGAGCCGTCCGAGGAGCTCACGGACAGCTGCGGGCTTCTCTCTGCTCCGGGGCGCCCTGCCCCGCGCCGAGTCTGCCCCTCTCTCGCCCCGAGCGCGGGCCTGGACAGCGCTGCCCGGGCGGCCGCTCTCCAGCAGCTGCTCTCTGTCCACTCAGAGAGGCGTCCCCACGATTCAGCAGTGACCGGACGAAGTCCCCGCGGACCGCTGGGGCCCACTTCCCGCCCAGCCCCGCTGTGGGAATCAGATTTTTCCCCGAGAAAAGCCCAGGGAACTAGTTTAGAGAAAACTCTCGAAGCCGCCCCCTCCCCTTCGCGGGCCGGGACTGGGAAACCGGGAGACGTTGCCCTCACCCGCCGTAGATGCGCGCGGGGCAGCCGTGGGGGCGCCAGGGGGCCCAGCGAGCGCGGCCTCCCGGTCCGCAAACGCAGGCAGGGCAACAAATAGGCTTCAAAGACGTTACTGGGAAGAGAGCGCCCTTTGAGTCACCCAGTTGTTAGCCTGCACAGGAGGGTGGGGAGCAGCGGGGCACGGAGAGATGAATTCCCGGAGCCAAGTTGCCGTGGGGATAAAATTAGCCAGACTGGCTGACCCGGGAAGAGCCAGCCTCGCTGCGGAGGGAAAACCGGGGCTGGAGGAGGTGGGGTCGCGCGCCAAGTTCAGGTGCAAGAGCGCGCGCGCCAGGCAGTGGACTCGGGATTTCTGGGTACCACATTGACCGCATCTGTTGAAGGCAAGTGCGGGGTTAAGGTGGCTATTGAGGGAGGCTTGAGGAAAGGGGGGTAAACCCAGAAAAGGCATGACACGTCCAGTTCTCCAAGTTTTTGGAGAAGAGCAGGAAAGAGCCACAATCCCGCCTATTATGCCGAGGAATTGGCGAGTCTCCCAGCCCCACCCCTGCAGCAGTGATGCAAAGAGGACGAATCATCGACTTAGGGAGGGGGGAAAACCCTTCCCGGGGTGACGGCCGTAGGGAAGTGGGGAGAGTAGGCAGCGAGCAGTCTCCAACTAGTGGGGCGAGAGGGAGCGCGTTCTGGGAAAACGAACTCCGCATCAATCATTGAGTTCGGAACCCAGCGCTTTCAGAGGCCGGAGCGCACCTCCCCAGCCTCGCCCGAGCTGAGACAGGGCGGAGAGGGAAAGGAGCCGGCGACGGGCCCGAGAGCAGCTCTGCTGGTGGGGGGGACGTTGCGCCCAGGGACGCCCGCAGGAGGGAGAGCAGAGCCCCGCGAGCGGCGAGCGCGGGAAGGCGAGAGCGCATAGGGCGGGGAGTCCAGGCCAGCCGAGGCGGGCCGGGAGCGGGCCTCAGCAGAGGCCGAGAAGGCGCTGCACGGACAGCATGCGTTTCTCCGGAGACCCCGGCGCGGGGTCCGCGGGCAACTTCAGCCGGTGGTGGCCTCTGGCCGCCAGTGGTGCCAACGCCAGCCGAGAAGCGGAGGCGCTCAGGGAAGGCGGCGACCCGCAGAGGGACTTGCGCAACGAGGAGCTGGCCAAGGTGGAGATCGCCGTGCTGGCCCTGACTTTCGTGGTGGCCGTCCTGAGCAACGGCTGCGTGTTGCTGGCGCTGCACCGCACGCCTCGCAAGACGTCCCGCATGCACCTCTTCATCCGCCACCTCAGCTTGGCCGACCTGGTGGTCGCTTTCTTCCAGGTGCTGCCGCAGCTGTGCTGGGAGGTCACCTACCGTTTCCGCGGCCCCGACGGGCTGTGCCGCGTGGTGAAGCACCTGCAGGTGTTCGGCATGTTCGCCTCGGCTTACATGCTGGTGGCCATGACCGCCGACCGCTACATCACCGTGTGCCACCCGCTCAAGACGCTGCAGCAGCCGACGCGCCGCTCGCGCCTGATGATCGCCGCCGCCTGGGTGCTGAGCTTCGTGCTGAGCACGCCGCAGTACTTCGTCTTCTCCATGGTCGAGGTGAACAACGTCACCAAGGCTTACGACTGCTGGGCCACATTCATCCAGCCCTGGGGGCCCCAAGCCTACGTGACCTGGATGACCGGCAGCATCTTCGTGGCGCCCGTGGTCATCCTGGGCACCTGCTACGGCTTCATCTGCTACCACATCTGGCGCAACGTCCGCGGAAAGACGGCGTCGCGCCAGGACGAGCGCGGCGAGGGCGCGGGCGGCGCTTTCCGCAACGGGCTCCTGCTGGCGCGCTGTGTCAGCAGCGTGAAGACCATCTCCCGCGCCAAGATCCGCACCGTAAAGATGACTTTCGTGATTGTGACGGCTTACATCGTTTGCTGGGCGCCATTCTTCGTCCTCCAGATGTGGTCTGTCTGGGATGATTTGCCCTGGGCCGGTAGGTGTCGGGACAGTGGAGGAAGGCGCAGGGATGGGGCCGCGTGTGAGTGTGTGTGTGTGTGTGTGTGTGTGTGTGTGTGTGTGTGAGAGAGAGAGAGAATTGCTTTTCATAATATCCTCTAGGGCCGTTGTTCTCAAACTTCTGCGTGCATAGGAATCACACCTGAGTGAAATTATCCAAAAGGCGAATTCCTGGGGTCCCCACTGTCTACATTTTGATTCAGTAGATCTGGAATGCGGCTCAGGAATCTGCATTTGTAGCGTGCCACGATCCTAAGACCCCAAATCCAGAAACCGTGCCCTAGGGTCAGCCAGGCAACTTCAAAAGACAGTGATGACTTTTTGGCAAATCACTAACAGCTGTGTTAATACCCTGCCTTCAGGTCTATTGGATTCGAGGAAATATTTTTACTGTCACAACTGTTTTTGCTAGTTTGTGAAAAATATCACAATTAATATAAAAATTTTGTAGAAATGTCCCAAGGGCAAAAGTAAAATGGACATATTTTTCTGAGGAAAGATTCTAAAGAAGTCAATAATTCTAACTTGACATTTCATGTTCCATTTCTTATCACGATCTTTTAATTTTTTTCTAACAATTACTTTAACACTTTTTTTTTTGCTGGTGTCTCAAAGCAGGATTATTGGTAAACTCTAAATTGGTTGGACTCATTCATTAGTCTTCCAAGACTAACTTGAACACACAGCCCCACGCCTCTCCACACAGCTTCTGCAGTAGTTTCCGGAGAGTGTTCTCTACACCTACTAGCTCGTTTGATTTTAACTCCTTCACAAACTAGAAAAACAAACTTCACAAGAATTTACGCCAAAAAGTATTATTTAGTGTTGTATCTTGACTAAAATGTTTCCCTTCAGTAAGAAAAAAGTTTTTCAAATCAAATATATTACAGGAACGTTACCGACAGCCGACTGTCATTGGAAAAAAGGAATCTGGGAAGAACTGTCCCTTTTGTTATTTGGGGTTGGGGTAGGGAGTGTAGTGATATACTTTGGAAGTTATATGTGCAAACAAAACATTTGAGAGTGAATTTAATTCAAACAAATAAAGAGTCTTGCATGGCTGTAATATTACTGGTAATGAAAAATACAATGCAGTTTCTATACTTTTGATTCACCATCTCCTGTCTTGCTTGAGCTTAGCGGCCTCTTAATTATTGCCAGTCAAATACAAAATTCAGTCTGATTATTGCTTCATCAGGATTTAGACATGATTACTAAAAACTTCTTCACTTGTGCATAGGTGTGTTCATGATTTCCATTCTTTTTGAACACAGTCTTAACCATGGATCATGATCACCTTTAATAGTAGCATCTTAGTGCAAAGTAAGCTTAAATAACCTATAATTTCTTCTGGCATAACAAGAGTGAGAAGACCTAAGTTTATACTTAATAATCAAGGGAAAGTCAATGCTTGCTGATTATTATTATCTTTAGAAAAGGTATATTATCAGTGCAATAGTTCTACTGTGAACGGTTATAATATTTCTGTAGTTTACCAGTGCAAATTCACAGAAAATACTTCCAAAGCCTGTTGGAATTTCCTAATTCAGCTGTTCTTAATAGTATAATTTAATTGTTCAAACCACAAAGATGGTTTTCTCTTAAAATCAAAAGGAGTTTCTAACTAACCAAAGAAAAATGACTATGTACTGCATCCTCCAGGGACCTATTTCAACTCTCTCCTTCTGTATAGTTTTCTTATTACAAGAATATATTTAATATTAAAAAATTTAAAACTACTAAACATTGTCCATAATGTCATACTTTTGCCTGAGTTATTAGGATGAATACAATTTAATAAATGTGACTATAGGCTCTTGAAATTCCATTGAAACTGCAGGCATTCTGTAGGTGCTGTGTCTAATAGCACATGCTAGGGCTAGTATAAAGGATACAAAATTTAAAAAATAAATTATTTAACATTCTTAACTTCTTGAAAGTCCCATTTATTCCACTTAAATATTTTAATAGTGGTTTAAAATATTTGAGTTAATTTCAAGGCAACTTGCTTAAAAATATTTTACAGCCAAGCAATTTCTGTACCACTCATTTCCCTGATTGATAAGCAAAATACTTCATTTTCTATATTAACCCATAATTTTTCCTGATTTCATTAGTCAATAGGAAAATGAGTTTATCCAGTGCTCAGTTCCTTGCATTTGACTATTTAAATAATCTCCCCTTGTGTTTTTCATACAGAGTCAGAAAACCCTGCCATTACCATCACTGCATTGCTGGCTTCCTTGAATAGTTGCTGCAATCCCTGGCTATACATGTTTTTTAGTGGCCATCTCCTGCAAGACTGTGTCCAAAGCTTCCCATGCTGTCAAAACATGAAGCAAACATTCAACAAAGAAGATTCGGACAGAATGAGCAGAAGACAGAATTCTTGCTCTAACAATCGAAGTCCGACAAACAGTACAGGTACATGGAAGGACTCGCCTAAATCTCCCAAGTCCGTCAAATTCATTCCCGTTTCAACCTGAGCCCCACATCCATGCAGCCTGACTCTTGTAACAGACTTTTTGGCCCATTGGCTGAATCCAGCTGGAAATCATGAGAACAAATGAACTTATGAGATCCTCACAAATCAATTTATGGGTACAAGACTGTGTTTCTAGTCGCATTTTCACATTGCTATGACCAAAAGCTATGAACTGTTTTATATGGAATGTTAATAAAAACACGCTACACTAAAATTTGCAGGCCCAATTCCCAGAAATATAACAGAAGAATCATAACCACCCTGGCTTTATATTTTGTTGTTGGTTTCTTTTCTTTTTATCTCTGACATAACTAAGGCTTGATTGGTTTAGAAGTCATACAGTGTAGGGGCATTATTTCTGAACAAAGTGAGTTCATCATCAGCCCTAGTGTTTGAAAGGAACTAGAAAAGACTTCAGAGAAATTATGTTTCTATCCAATAAAATCAATTCATGCATCAGAAAATGCAGCCTCAAAACGTGGCCTGGACATGGGATGGTCCCTGGAGAGGCATGAGTGCTGGAGGCATATTTAGCAGCGGATCCCCAGTTCAGAGTGAAAAGCGGAAATTTCTGTTAGAAACTGTAAATCACCTAAATTTCAAAATGGTCACTTCAGAACTGGCAATTCCCTCCTTTGAGTTCCTCATGTTTTACTGATTGTGAAAGCATGATTACTAAGATGCTGAAGGTTAGAGAAAATGTCGTCAACGAGCCGATAATATCTTTTTTGTCTCCCAAGGCAAGGTCGTTTTAAAGTCAGATTTGTATGAGGATTACTCAATTTTACCAGAAGAGTACAAAAAGGATTGCCCAGAGGTCTATGGAGACTTTCTCTAGAACACTGTAAACATGATTTGACCAGTGTTGTAAGGTGTCCTGTGCTATGCGGGATATTAACATGATCCTGGCTTTAAGTTTGGGAATCCGGATTCACAGATAAGAGAGTCTCCTAAAGAGTAACTCAAGATATCGAATGTCACTTCATGTTCAATTCAAAATAACTTGGTCTTTCCTTCTGATCTCCCACCCACCTAACAGTTTCACAGTAGAGGAGAGGCAGGTTAGGTGTGGGATGGGGGTGGGAGATAGAAAGAAACCTGCTCTACGCCTAGTCTGGCTTCCGTCATTAAGTGCATGACTTTAGGCAAATTACTTAAAAACACATAAAGCCTCCATTTCCTTGGCTGTACAGTGGAGTTGATAACACTTACCTCGCAGGGTTGTTGTGAGGACTAAATGAAATCAAGAGTGTGAAAAGCCCTTCTTAAACTAAGTGCGGTACAAATGCTGGCAGCTGCTTTTATTATCATCTCAGCAGGACTTCAGAATTGGGCATCTTTTCCCTGTTCACTTTTTATTAATCAGAATTTGTTGGTTTCATGTCTGGGATATAAAATCCTAAAATTTAAATATAGCGCTGCTGATTCATTGGAAAGCATCGCCAGCGGCCCCTAAACCTGACTTCTGCCTAGCTAAAGTTTTCCAGTCTGAACGTAGAACTTGCTTTCCTTTGAATGCAGGTAAATCAAAGCCAGCCAAGAGCATCCATTTCTTTCATTTCTAAACAGAGATAAATTACAACACTACTTGGCTGTGGTTACTGCATTTTTCATTAATGCAACTCAGTGGGTTTTTTCGAGCTGTTTTGTCTGGTTCCTTCTTCTTAGAGAACATGTAATGATTTGAGGATACATCGTAAACATTTTGCATCCCTTACAGGAAGTAATAGTTATTTTAACAGTATTATTGGTTGTTTATTTTTTAACTTTGTAGATAAGAAACTGAGGACTAGATGGCGCTGTGAGAGCCTTGAACCATTAGCTTCCCTCTTCATTCTCTTGCCTTTCCCAGTTCTCAGGTCTTTTACTCCCTGGATTGACATGCCTGAAAAAAATGTTTGCAAATGTTTTATAGAGATAAAGGCCTTAGGTTTTAGAATCCTGCTTTTCAAAAATAACAAGTAAGTTTCTTAAAAGGGACAGTCCAATACGAGCCATCAATTAAATTAATCAATTCTTCATTATTTGAGTCAGAGCAGCACAGTAACCCTGTGCTCTGTAACATTGTCAGCCCTTTTGACAACTTCTGTTTGATAGTTCAAAAACTAAAGACTTTTGGGTTGGAACAAAGATGAGCCCACTTTTTCTAAATCCAATTCCAAAATAATAACATAATTGTTCTTGTATAGATTGTTTCAAAATGTTGATGTGAACCCCCAAGTAAAACAATTCCATTTGAGTCTTATTTCTAAGAACATGTCTCAAATAAGGTGCATATCAACCTACCCAGCTGTGTCTTCTCCTTTTAAATGTATCAGGAGATGAGATAGTAGAAAACAGCCCGGGAGACACGGGAAGATTTGGGTGTTAGTTCTGCACTAGGCAAGTAGATGGTCTTGTTCTCTGTGGTTCTGGCTGACAGGCTTAACTTATCTAGTTGCTAACCTTTCTTAATATTATGTATCCAGAAATGACGTTCACATGTCCCAAAACAATATTCCAAATTGGAAGAGTCCCGCCTGTCAATTTCAGAAGAAAGGAAACTGTAGGTGGTAAGGAAGCAGAGTATGCTGGGAAGGGAAGATTTCCCTTTCTTGGCCAAAGAGAAGACCTGAGATACTATGTCAGATGAAGGCTTGCAGTGAAAGATAAATGTGTTGCATCACCTTATTTTATTTTGCAAAGTTATCTGTGGGAAGATCCTGCAAGTACACAATATTGATGTAGCTATGTGGGAATGGGGAATGTAATTGATAAACAATAACCGGTAGGGAGAAACTGGTGGTATTGTCTTTTGGGCATTTGATAAATATTGAGGATGAAAAAGAAATATTTTAAAGTACATATTAAGTGCTTAATGGGTTAATTTTTGGACATGTATTTTTAAAGTGTAAAAATAACTGTAAAGGAAATTAGTGAAATTCTTTAGTTAATTATATACTTGTCCCACATACAGAATTTCCATCATCATCAGAGAAGTCTTATGCCATGATTGAAGGAAGGGTGTGTTTTTTAATGAGAAAAAAACCAAGTAGCCTCAATAACATGTTCTCTCCTCCCAAACTTATTACACGTCCTAGAATCGACAACTATTGACGATGAAGAAACAGAACTTTAATCTGTTATTACCCAAGTAAAGTAATCCAATTAGGTTAAAGTTTTATGTTTGGCAGACTCTAAAACCTATATTTCTGTAACATAATTGGATGCTCAAAGCTTTAAATTATAGCTTCAGAATTTGACTCCACCACTAAAGCATAATTAGAAGACATCACAGGAGAAATTGAGTCTAATCCTTCACCCCAAATATCAAAGATTAGACTCCTTTAAACCCATGTAACTGGGTCCTTATGGATTTTCATACTGGAGGCAACAGCTCTATTTAGAGTTAGCCCAGGGCAGGGTCATTTGGGATGCTAGTCCTGGAGGTGCAGAAGCAGCCACTGTATCCCTTGCCCTCTCCCTCCCTGTGGTCCTTTTAGTACCACTCAGTGTCATTGGCAACACTTGGAATCATGATTAACCCAGGACAACAAATATTAGAGAATGATTCTTGATTACAATTTGACCTCAGCCATATTGGGCAAAAATTTAAGGACTCTTCCATAAGAAGAGTTATTTCCTTTAAGTCCCCAAGACAGCCTAAATAGGTTGAATTGCACAAATTGTGTGATTCCATTGCACACACAGGCATTTTAAGAATATTGCTATAACTCAATGTTTAGGTACACTAAATTATCATGAATGAAAATATGTATGTGACCTATAGTATGTCAGCATCAAAAATATACATTATGGCTAAAAATTAAATGTCATTATTTTTCTTTTTTATTTTGTATATATATATATATTCATATCATGTCTTTTTACAGTGATTTATAATATAAATAAAAACAAAGTGTTATAGAGTGAATTCAATATTTTTGTGTTCCAGGGTCAAATTAGCAACTTCAGAAAAGGAAATCTGAGAATAAATCTGATAGTAATATCAGAATAATTAACAATTATTATCAATATAAAATAATTGGCATTTCCACACATGAAAGCAGTTGTCTTTACATCACAGGATTTCTGACTTAATATATTCCATGATGCTTTAGCTCATTATTGTAACAAATTTATTAAGAATTAATGTTGTATATTTAGTATTCCATTTTTGGAACTGTTTTTTCAGATACTCTATATCCCCTAGCTTATTAGGCTATATGGAAGAATTTCAATGTGTTTTCTTGGGACTATTGTATGTTCTAGTTTTGATGGATGTTGAAATGCTTTGTGATTGTATCTAATATTTGGTCCTTTATAGAAAAAATTGTTTGTGGTATTATATACCACAAATACCTGAAATAACTGGTGTATACATTCCTCAATTTTACTGTGTATTGGCTTAATTCTATAAATAAAAAAAAAATCAAATTTGTTTGAAATAATTCTCTTACAATCTAGTTTAATAATGAAATATATTTCAAGTTAATTATGCTGATTTTGAAAAAACAAAGACTTGCTTTACAGTTGGCAGCTGTTGATAGGTTTATATTTGAGCACAAGAATGTTCATGTTTATACTATCTGACTATAGCAAGAACAGGTGAAACTTCGTAACTGTCTTTTCAATAAATTATAATCACGAAAGCAAATCAATTTTGTTATAGTCTGTATTAAGACAACTAAAATAATTGGCTTAGCTGAGGTCATGTGTGTTACCCTAGGCTAAAAATATCATCTCTGTTTATTTGCCTCTAAAGTTGGTGAGACTGACTTCTTTGCCCAAAGATCAAGAATATTCCCATTCAATAGTCTTTAAAATTCTTTACCCAGTGGGCCAATAAATTCAAATCATATTAACTTGCAACTTATATTGTAACATTTTTTTTCTTTTATGAGTTAAACCCTAATAGCATAGACTCAAAGGCTTATTTTGGGTTTGGCTTAAATTCTAGAAGCAGTGAATGCCCAGAATGGAAGAAAGGGAACCTAAGTCTCTATTTTAAAATAATGTTATTAAAACTCACTGTTTTTTTAAAAGACATATAAATGCTTACGAATAAACAGGATTTCTACTAAAGCATATTTTCACCAGGTCCTACAAATCAGGTAGAACTGAAATAATAGTTCCATTGTGTACCAGAAGAGACTCATAAAGATATGTGCTAGTGTAGCATTTCTTCTCTATCTTTAACTGGTCTTAATCTCCAGAGTTAAGTGTTTCTTCCCTTCTGCTTTCCAAATGCCCTCTAAATACCTTCACTATGACACATATCAAAATGATTGCAATGTTGGTTTATTGGTCTGTCTTCTCCACGACATTTGTATCATGTTTACCTTAAAAACAGGAGGTATGGGGGCTGGCTCCGTGGCCTAGTGGTTAAGTATGGCGTGCTCTGCTTTGGCAGCTGGGGTTCGGTTCCTGGACGTGGACTTATATCACTCGTCAGTGGCCACTTTGGGACAGCAACCCACCTACAAAATAGAGGAAGATCGGCACAGATGATAGCTCAGGATGAATCTTCCTCAAGCAAAAAAAAAGACAAAGAGGTATGTCATCTTCATCTTTGCATCTTCATATAGTAGATGCTTAATTTATGGAATTAATGCAGATAACTAGTTATCTGCATTAATTCCATATATATATATATATATATATATATAGTAATCCATATGTTAAACATTGCGATGTTTAAAAGTGAGAAGCTTTGGGGGCTGGCCCGGTGGTGTA
Organism: Tapirus indicus; assembly: GCA_031878705.1. Lineage (NCBI taxonomy): Eukaryota > Metazoa > Chordata > Mammalia > Perissodactyla > Tapiridae > Tapirus > Tapirus indicus. Next base: position 148,399,001 of record CM062918.1, on the reverse strand, counting down.
GTGGTTGAGTTTGGCTCACTCTGCTTCACTGGCCTGGGGTCGTGGGTTTGGATCCTGGGTGCGGACCTACAACACTCATCAAGCCATGCTGCGGTGGCGACCCATGTACAAAATAGAGGAAGATGGGCACAGATGTTAGCTCAGAGCCAATCTTCCTCAAGCAAAAAGAGGAAGATTGGCAATGGATGTTAACTCAGGGCCAATCTTCCTCACCAAAAAAAAAAAAAAGTGAGAAGCTTTAATTACAAGAAAGAGCATTGTATAGTGAAAAAAATACTATACCAGGGAATCAGGGTCCCCAGTTTTTCCACCATCAATAGCTGAATGATCTTGGGAAAGTCACTTTAACAAGTCTAGGGAGGCTAAGTAATATCATCTTGCTTGAAAAAAAATGAATTTACTGATTCCACTGCAAACTTAAAATAATCTTAAGATAAAGGCTTTGTCACCACCACAGTAACAGGCACTTGTCCCTAGGCACAACCCACTGGAAATTCAGCAGAAATTAAGCCAAAGTGTATATTTATCACCCTCCCCAAATCCCACCTTCCGGGGTTCACCAAAGTATCCACATTTGACCACAACCACATCTCATAAATTTGCATTACCTGTGTATCTACTGCCTGGATGGATGCCTCAACCTTGAGATCTCTGTCCTCACCCTTTCGTTTAATGTGCAAATAAAATAGTTTTAGCCTCATCTCACACACTGTGCAAAGTCTGTGCCTTTCCCGAGATCTAAGCAGAATCCTGAGGATCATTATGAATTTCTGCTTCTGTTGAACTCTCAATCCACAGCTGATCAGTTTATTTCTCATGACTGTTACTGCACAAAACTGGGGGGGGAACTATCTGATGTGCATTTAAAAAGCCAATTATTACAGTATCAACTTTTGGAAAAAGAAAACAGCTTTATTACTAGATCAATCTGCAAGGAGACAGGAGGCGTATGCTCTCAGATCTGTCTCCTAGATCCAGGGCTTGGGGCAAAATTTATAGGATGAAGGGCCAGGCAGTCTGAAGTGTGGAGATGGATGATTGGAGGTAAGGAGAAGTGAGGTAATTAATGATCTGCGCAAGCACAGTCAAGCTTCAGGGATCCTCATAGGATGCATTTCACAAAATGGTGATATTAGTATGATCTGAGGGTAGAGTTTTCAGCCCTTTGACATCAAAAGGGTTGCTTATCAAGCATTTGCACAGGCCCAGTTGATGGGTTGGTGTTCTCAACCAGCCTGAACTGGACAAGGGGGTTCTCTTCGATCTTGAAAAACAACTCTTAATCACTCTGTTGATAAATGGGGTTAGTTGAACTGGTCCTAGAGGACCCGTGGTTACATGACCACTTTATCGTCACTCATTCCCCTGCCACTTTTCTTCCAATGACTCTATGAGCTCTTGGTTGCCCTGTGTGATGGGGGTCCCCTGAAGGTGGGGGGGTCATGTGGGAGCTTAGGTTATGCCTCAGAAGAGACAGTGATTGGTATTCACTCTCCTAAATGTCCATGACCATCCCTTCTAAGGCGGATCAGTCTTTAATCATTCTTCCCTGGAGGATTTTGCTGGCTGCCATCTTGCTCAAGCCTCCTCTCTCTACCAAGACCCAAAACCCTTGTTTTTCCAACTGCCAGAAATTAACATTTCCTCCACTTTATTTTGTAGAACTATTTAGCTTTTATTTGTCTAAAGCACTCTCACTTACACTATGCCTTTCAAGCCAGTGCATTGTCTTTGAGATGTTTTCTCAAGCAAAAGAGCCATTCTCATCCCCAAAGGAAGGTTGTTTTTCCTGGATCAAAGCCTTCAAACTGCACTGACCCTTTTAAGTAACCTCTCTTTTCTTCATTTCTTTTACACTAGTTGTGAAACATATAAAGGGTGCCTAAATAATTCAGATTTTGCCCTTTTTATGCACTTGTGTAACTTTTGCACAATTGATATTTCTTCACATTGGATTGCCCTCTATTCCCGTAGGTGCACAGTTATAAGATCTTCTCAAGATACTCTACCAGATATTCATCCCATAATACTCTTAGAGGGAGACCATTCTGGGGTGACTGGTTTTCTATTCCTTCTTGATTATTGTAGGAATTTTTTGTTCATATGCAAATTCTTTAACATTCCTTTTCATAGCAGTCAAGCACAAGCAAATGCACAAGCTAATGTGTTACTTATATGTATATATTTTTCAATAGACTTTATTTTTTAGAGCAGTTTTAGGTTCACAGCAAAATTGAGTAGAAGGTACAGAGATTTCTCATACACGCCCTGCCCTCACATATGCATAGCTTCTCCTGTTATCAACATCCTCCACCAGAGTGGTACATTTGTTACAACTGATGAACCTACATTGACACATGATTATCACCCAGAGTCCATAGTCTACATTAGGGTTCACTCGTGGTGTTGTACATTCTATGGCTTTGGCATGTATCCACCATTATAGTATCACGCAGAGTATTTTCATTGCCTAAAAACCCTCTGTGCTTCGTCTAGTCATCCCTCCCCCCACCCAACCCTTGGAAAACACTGATCTTTTTATTGTCTGTATAGTTTTGTTTGTTATATTTTAATATCCACTGTGTCCTTAATGCCCTGGCCTACATCTCTGCTCCAGCTAACCTAATTATTACTTTATTGTAAACCAATATCATATAAAGTAGACTCAACAACTCTAAGATATTTTAAAACAACTGGAAACATAAGAAAAAAAAAAATCCTGCCACATTAGTCTTTCACCCGGGCCCAGACATTTGTCAAAACGTTTGCTAGAAGCATTTACACTCTCCCCTTTCCCTCCTTATACCAACTTTAAAGCCTCCTCCATTTACCAGCTTAACTTTTCAGCTGTGGCTCAACTTTTAGGCAATTGCACCAAGTTTTTCAAAAGAATAGGGCTCTTCTGCATCTGAATGTGAGTGAGCCCTCTTGCTCCTCAGGTCCTGTGAGAAATCCAGAGCCTAGAACATACGAAAAATGTTTACTCTTAAGGAGTAAATGTTACTGTTAAGGAGCTCTTGAAAGCAAAACGGCAGCCCGTAAACAGTGAGAGCCTTTAGAAAACCCAAGGAACCCAAAGATGGTATTTGAAGATGACAAAGAGCTCAGACAAGATGCTTATCCAATTCCAATTTTTTTTAAAAAACCGAACCACGAAATATGAACAGTTTGGGGGTATTTCAGCTGATAATTATCCTTCAGTTGCTTCTTTTTGTAGAAACACCAATTAATATTGCATCCAAATAATCTTCCCCACCCCTGACCTAAAACTGCTCAAAAATGGTGAAGCTGTGTGGGATGGAAACAGGGACTTTAATGACGAAGATAGAAGAGGAAAATCTGACATTTGGAAGTTTTTGTAAATATGCATACACGTCTTTCCCCTCCATTTCTATATTAAGTTACAATTTATCTGGTGAAGATTTCTGAAGGAACTTCGATAAGATGGTTACAGTTTAGATGACTGTAAAAATCAGCCTCCAGGGATTTTTAAAAACAGCTTACTTACCTAAGCAAAACTGGTAATTTCCTTAAGCAAATACTTAAATGTTCAATAAAGAAAGGGCAAATTTCAGGGAAATCTTTCATATATATTTATGCAGTCAATGGGTGATTGCACACATAGTGTGGGAATGAATGTTTTGAGTAGGTGAATAAGGTATTTGTTTTGGTGTCAAACATGAGCTAAGTATGCCTGAGTTAATTCACTGAATGCATGAGCTAAGTAAAACCATTCACTGCCTTTTCTGTTTGTGTTATGGGGGATGAGTCTGTGATGCTCAAGGCCTGCACTGACATTCCAGGAGATATAAAAAGTTCAGGATCTTTGGAAAATAAAATGCTAATATGATTTATATCTTCATTAGGATGAGAAGCTACTGAAGTTAGCCTTTACCATTTGATTAATGAATTTCTCTGTAGAAATTAGAAATGTGTGACCAGCTCAGTAGTTCCATTGGTAAACGAGAAATGAAGGGACACCTATCATTAGGACTTATTAATTTCAATTTTTTTCTGAATATTTTAGGCTTAAGTAGTTGTTATTTTTCTCTCTCATTCAAATGCAGAAAATACATCTCTGGACATTTCAGAAAGAGGGGAGAAATGATTTCTCATTAGCTGTAACTTCTTTAAACTTGAAAACGTCCCTATTTCCAGCCATCTTGAGCATGCCTTTCCAGGTTTGGGTTGAGTGGGGGGCAGGGTGCTAGGGCTAAAGACAAGGCTCTAAACCAGAATATTTAATTTCTTGATCTGAAATTCTTTCTCCTTCCCAGTAGCTGTCATCAGACGTTGATGTCACCACATTGTGCTGGCCCATCGAGCCCTGTAATGCAGCCCTCTCTTGTACTCATTGGTTTCTGCTACCCAGCCTGGCTCCAACCCACCTGTACCTAGAGATCAACTCCTTCCAGCTTGGCCTCTTTTTTTTTTTTTTGTGGGGAAGACCAGCCCTGAGCTAACATCTGTTGCCAATCCTCCTCTTTTTGCTGAGGAAGACGGGCCCTGGGCTAACATCCGTGCCCATCTTCCTCCACTTTATATGGGACGCCACCACAGCGTGGGTGACAGGCAGTGCATCCGCAGGCGCCCGGGATCCGAACTCGCGAACCCCGGGCTGCCAAGCGCAAACTAAACTGCTGCGCCACCAGGCAGCCCCCCAGCTTGGCCTCTTACCACTTGCTCACACAACTCTCATCAGCCCACCTGTCTCCGCATCCTAGTTCCTCAGACCAGTGCTTCTCAGACTTTAATGTGCAAACACCCTGGGGATCTTATTCAAATTCAGATTCTAATTCAGTGGATTCTGATTCACTAGGACTGATTATAAGATTCTGGATTTCCAACAGCCTCCTCAGCGATGACAAGACTGCTGGTCTGTGCACCACACTTTGAGTAGCAAGGCCTTAGAGGGTCTTGGAGCTTTTTTCTTTGCAGTGATGGAAAGTATCGCCTAACCATTTTCAAGGTTTCGTCCTATATCGGTCCCATAGCTGGAACATGTCGCCTCTGAAATGTCAAGGGTAAACTCAAGTTGTCTGGTCTGGTCCCTTCCTGGGAAGTGGTCTCTGGGGTTCCTTACTCTGCTTCTTGCACTAGAGCATTGCCCTTAGGATTTCCATTTGTAGTTACCAGATCCCAGGCTGAGAATGCAGAAAAAGAGAATGGACCTGGGAACTCAAAACCTAGAGGAAAAGTAACTCTAGAAAAAGAGTCTATGTTTCTGGTCTATGTCCCCTTGTTTTAGGGGACATAGCCCTCCAGTACAGAACATTTTCCCTACCTAACCACTCTATGATTACAACCTATCACAGAAAGGCTAATCCTCTAAACCTCTCATTTCTAAAAGAGCCACTTGAGTTTCTCTCCCATAAGAGGTCTTTCCCACAGGCAAAATGACTAAGCTGTACTCCCACAGCATCTGGATGTAGTCATCTCATTGCAGCATCATTAATCCATTGAAAATATTCTATCTGACAACCGTGCATCTTTTATCTTCACTATGCTTATACTATTTATTCTTCGTCATTTTAATATTTTCCTATTTTAAGAGTGTAATGCATGCATTTAAAAAATCAGATGGTACTAAGATGATGAAAAATAATCCAGTTTCCCAGAGGTAACTCCTTACTTTTAAATAATATATGTATTCTTCAATCTGTGGATTTATTTAAGTCATTTATTGACTTCCTGTTATAATATGAGAGATTCAGCACACTTCCCTCACCTTCCTCTCCCACCTTCCCAGTATAGTCATACCAATACTTTAGTTATTTCAGTAATCAGTGTTACATCATTGTGATGTAGAAAATAAGACTACAAACTCAGACTTTAAATGGAAAATGGTAATTGTTTATAAGAACTCCACTGGGGAAGAAAGGAGGGGGATGCTCATGAGCCAGCATCTGGGCAACCACATTCCTGGGCTCTATAACACAAGTAAATCACCAGCTTGCTTTCTTACAGGAGGACAACCTAAGACCCTAAGACCTCCTCCAAGCATTGCCTTGTAGTTAGCAAGATTGGAGGAGCCTCAGATCATTCAGGTGGGGAAAAGGAGACCTCACGGTCCTCAAATTGGACCCTGTACTATAAATAATGAGCTTCAAAAAGACTTACAAGAGGTGCTGAAAGCATGTATTTGAATGAGGTGACAGCATTTGTCCAGTAAAACATTTAGCCTATATAGGAAGTCACAGTGCTCATCCAGGGAAGTAAAACATTAAGGATCTCTTTGATAATGGAAATTTGAACTTCTTTTCTCTGATTAGTGACATGCAGCACTCATTCCTTAACAAGAGTCTAAACAGAATCTGGCCCTAGAGAAAAATGAAAAATAGCTAGGGGCCGGCCCAGTGGTGTAGTGGTTAAGTTCTCATGCTCCGCTTTGGCCACCTGAGGGTTTGTGGATTTGAATCCTGGGCATTGACCCACACACTGCTCATCAAGACATGCTGTGGCAGTGTCCCACATACAAAATAGAGGAAGGTGGGCACAGATGTTAGCTCAGGGCCTGTCTTCCTCACCAAAAATAAATAAATAAAAATAGCTACTATTTATAATCCTTTTTCTAAATTTGATAGACTGTCCTAAGTATGACCCTTATAGCTTGATCCTTAATACTTAGGAAAAGCTCATTATTTAAATTAGGAAACAGATTTGGAGTGACTTGCCAAAGACTGTAGAGGCACCAAATGCAGAGTGAGAACTGCAAACCAGGACTTTCCTTGCTCTTGCTGGTGAGGCTGTGCCGGTTCAGAGGAACGTGCCGACTGCTGTTGGTGCTCCCAGCTTCACTACTGCACATCAATCCCCCCTCTTCTACCAAAGTGTGCTCAAGTAAACAATTATGCACAGTCACACCTCAGTATACGTCACCTCTCCAATGAAGCATTAACAAGTTAATTTCCTCACGAATGAGGTGGACAGCTTTCCCCCCTATTCAAAGTATCTAAGGCCCTAGTGGGCTAGATAAACTCTTTTATTTTGATGAGCGTTTCTGAAATAATTCCACCTACGTATCAAGCCAATCATTTAACAGAGTTAAACCTCTGAATAGAAATTAGACTCTCCTGAATAAATCCCCCATTCTCCGAAGATCTATATAAACTTCCCAGCACAGGGCTGGCACCCAGGAGACTCATGATAGATAGTAGTTTTCATGCCTTTTCAGATCCTTATATTGTTAACTGCAAATACATTACATATAGTCCTCATATAATGACTGCGTATATTCACTTGAACATCAATTGAATTTTATTAGATGCTGGAGAGTTTTCTAGGCACTAGAAGTATATGAGTGGACAAGACAGACAATAAGCAAACAAACAAGAAAAATGATACAGAGATAGTGGATAGTGAGCAACTAGCACAGAGCACGGGATCATTTCAGATGTCATGATGGGTAAAAGCTCATGTTGGGGATAAGAAGTTATTTTAAGCAGAGAGATCTGAAGACAGCAAGGGAGTCTTGTGGATATCGAGGGGATGAATGTGGCAGGCAGAAAAAGCAACAGGCACAAATGCATTAACATAGCTGAACGATGGTCAGCGAGGTGCAGAAGGCTGGAGTGGAGCAAGCGAGGTGGAGAGTAATAGGTGATGACGTCAGAGGTGGGGTGTCGTGTGGAGGCGGGGGATCTGGTGGACGTCAGGAGCACTTGGGGTTTTATTCAGTTTAAAATGGAAAGCCAATGGAGGATTTGGGGCAGAGAAACAACAGAATCTAATATGAGTTTTACGGGATGACTCCAGCAGCTGTGTTGGGAAGAGACCGTATAGAGACAAGGACTGTAGCGGGGAGAGCGGTTAGGAAGCTTTTGCAAAAGAACCCGGCGACAGATGATGGTGACTCAAGCCGGAATGGTCGGGGATGGGGGGGACACTGTGTGAAGTAGTGGGATTCTAGGTAAATTTCGAATGTAAAGTTGATTGGTTTGCTAATGGATTGCATGAAGATTTGAGACAAAGAAAGTCGTGAACGACCCAGATTTTTGACCTGAGCAAGTGAAAGAGCAGAGTTTGTAGTAACTCTAATGGAAACCAAGAGGAAGGAGCAGGTTCAGAGATGGCGAGTTCAGGTTTGGAAATACTAAAATTGAGCTACTTATTAGACTTCTAAGTGTAACACTTGAGACTCCATGTGGTTCTGCCTCTCAACAAAGACTCTTTCAAATCGACACTTATCACAGTAAATGTTGTAATAGTAGAGATATTCTGTTTACACCAGGAATAAGAATATCAAATGGGCAGTTGGATACATGAATTTGGAGAGCAGGGGTGTGGTCTCGGCTGGAGGCAAATATTTGAGAATCATTAGCATATAGATGGCATTTAAGTCTGGGGATGGGATGGGACCCTCAAGGAGATGAGAGTACCTAGAAAAAGAGACTATTTGTGAAGCCAGAGATAGGCATTTCAATATCTAGTTGTCGTGTCTTCCTGGAGCCCCAGGTCACACATATCCAATCGCATCTGTGCTGACTAGGCAGAGCCAGATATAAGGCAGAAATTGAGCTCAGGAGCCACCTTAAACTTCCAATTCCTTACAAAATAAAGAGTAGTATTGTTTTTAGATGAATGGTAAAAAGCCAGTGGAGAAGTCAGCTTAAGCAACAGGGCTTTATAGCAGTTAGAAGTACTGAAAATCCACACTTCATTTCCAGCAGTCTACATCTACAGAAATACAAAGGGTATCAATTTACACAGGCTGCAGATAAATAATATTTTCTGGAAAATGTTGGAATAAAAAATATTGAGCAAATTTAATAAACTTCAGCATGAAAAAAGAGTTAGGGAAAAAAACACCGAAGTACTACACTTCAGTAATTGAATGTTTTTAAACTAGTACATTGCTATTGTTCCGAATTATTAGTGTATGTTGAATGTGTCTAAAAGGCATTGATAAAATAAAGCACTAATTCTGGAATCAATGCTTACTGTGGTGTCAAAATTCTTGTAGGTCTTATGAAATATTCATTTAATCCTCACTAAATCTATATGAGGTAGAAACTATTATTAACTCCATCTTAGAGGTGAGGAGACCGAGGCATAGAGAGTACAAGAAACTTGCCTAAGTTTACACCCCTAGGAAGATCGTAGCCAGGATTTGAACTCAGCAAGGAGCTGCAGAGACTTCTCTTGTAGCACTATGCTATTCTGCCTCTCAACAAAGACTTTCAATTTCATACTAAATTGCAATTAGAGACAGTCTGGTTATCTTCATGACCAATAAGAATTTCTATTATTACCGTTGCTATTTCATGTTGTTCTAAAAGTTTTCAAAAAGCAATAAAATATGAACTAGAAACAAAGGTACAAATATAGAGGATATAGAATTATCATAATTTGTCCATGATGTGATTAGGTACTATGAAAACCCAAAGCAATCCACTGCAAAGCTATTACAGTTAATAAAAGATTACTACACAAAAACTAAGAGCATTTATTTATACCACCAGTGATCAGAAAGACAATATTTTGAAAGAAGAAATCCCTTTACAATATTAATGATCTGGAAATAAACAATACAAAATGTTGGAACTGATATAAATAAATTATGAAGATATATACAAATGAGATATATACAAAACAAGGCTTAAGTAAAAGGACATAATATGTTTTTTGTTTTGTTTTATTTTGTTTTTGTGAGGAAGACCAGCCCTGAGCTAACATCCGTTGCCAATCCTCCTCTTTCTGCTGAGGAAGACTGGCCCTGGGCTAACATCCGTGCCCATCTTCCTCTACTTTATATGGGAGGCTGCCACAGCATGGCTGACAAGCAGTGCGACAGCGGGCACCTGGGATCCAAACCAGCGAACCCCGGGCTGCCAAGCACGAACTAAACCGCTGAGCCACCGGGCTGGCCCCATAATATGTTTTTGAACAGGAAGACTGAATATAAGATGTCAGTTTTTCTTAATGTATAGTGTTAACACAATTCCAACCACAAAATATCAGTGATAATGTTTTTGAGTCTTAACAAATGTTTGACAGTCAGTCTGGGCACATCAAAGTGTTAACAGTGGTTACACCTAGGGAACAAAGGAAGTGGAAGAACATGGAATTTCAGTTTTTCCTACTTATACTTCGATAATGTTTCCATTTTCTTTACATCATTATAATTTAAGAATTAATGAAGATTAAAAAATTAAAGTTCATCTGAAGAATAATTTGGCAAGAATGGATAAGAACTTTAAAAGAAAGGAGTACCAGCCCTCCCATATACTGACACATATTTCAAGGCCACTGGCACAGAAAAATTGGTAAAATAGAATAGACTGTCCATAACTAGATTCTATTTCATATGAGTTTTATCTGATAAAAAAGGTCTGACAAATCAATAAAGGAGAGAACCATTCTAATAATGGGTGCTGATACAATTGAGTAATTCAGAATAAAAAAATCAATTTAGTTTCTCGCCTTTTTCCATGATCCCATATTAAATTTGGAAAGACTGAAGAGTGAAATAGTAGAAGATAACAAATTTGAGCCCTTAGCAAAATTCTTGAGTGAGGAGAATCTTTTAAGTCTAAAAATATGATGGGAAAAACCACAAAGTAAAAGATGAATAGATTTGACCACAAGTAGCTTTAAAATTTCTCTTTGCTCCCTTAAAAAAAATAGCGAAAGTAAGCCATAAGACATGTTTAAACATATTACAATCTCTAATTAACTTTCATACCTGGAATTTTCCTATATAGTTCTGAAATATGCTATTTCAGAAGATAGAGGTAAGACTGAAGATTATTTGTAAGAAACAGAAAGGCAACATAGCATATATGACCCATTGATCTGCTCAGAACAAACATAAGGCCAAAAAAGGTACAGATCTACAGATGTTTAAAATGTTACATCAGGCTACGTTTACGTTGCAAATGAGATGAAGAAGAACAGGTAGTCCAGGTAAATGTAAAAACACCTTTTCGTGCTACATCTTTAGTCAGCAAGTACATCTGACAAGATTCTGTTGATCCTTGGACATGATTGGAAAGACAATATTTTTTTTCTGTGACTTCATCTGGGCATGTGATTAAAAGTACAGACCATGTGGTTATCTGGAGAAACAGCTGTTTTTCAAGCATGGAGAAGAAAATATACTTTTAGTCCATGTCTTAGTCTATTCAGGATGTTGTAACAAACTACCATGGATTGAGTGGCTTATAAACAACAGAACTTTTATTCTCGTACTTCTGGATCAAGGCACCAGCAGATTCACTGTCTGATGAGAGCTTGCTTCCTGATCATAGACTGCCGCCATCTTGCTATAACCTCACATGGTGGAAGGGGCAAGGGATTTCTCTGGGGCCTCTTTTAAAAGAGCACTAATCTCCTTCAGGAGGGCTCCATTCTCATGACCTGATCACCTCCCAAAGACCCCACCTCCATATACTATCACACTGGGGATTAGGTTTCAACATCTGAATTCTGTGGGGACACAAACCTTCAGTCTATGACAGGCAGCCTATAAAGTTCCCTTTCTTTGTGAGTTTTTCTCCAAATTTTAAGAGTTAAAAGACAAACATAGTCTGTTAAAATCTGTATCTAAAATTATGTTTAGCTATCATATATTCATCCATCACCATCGTCTCAAATTTGAGGGGCTATGAAGCTGAACTGTAATCTGAATGACAGCTTTTCATTAAAAAGTATTTTGAGCCTATCCATGGACTTAAAGGCACATGAGTCAGATCTCATCGAAAATTAATTTCCTTGGTTAAAAATAGTTGTACTGGCAAAAGAACCTTTATCTTTCCACTTGTTTTCAACATGACTGCACACTGAGAAAGTACTTTTTATGATTTTAGTGTTTTCTAAATAGGGAAGGCAATGAATGAAATAAGAATTCAAATGTAGTTGAAAATTTTTAATTTGAGGGTATTTATAACATTGCAGATATTATTATACAATATTTAAACTCGAACTTTTCCTCTGAATACCAGGGATTTTGTCCCCTAAAACTTTGTATCTAAATACAATTTTGTAGAGCTTATTTGATGTTCAATAACTTCTCCCCCCAAAATGTTGAGGGATCCCTGAACCTCAGCTGCCAGATCTCACTCCTTGGCTGTTGATCGAGCCCATCCCAGACCAAGCACAAACTGGACATGTTCCCACTGACAGTGTGATTTGGGTTATAGCCCAACAGGAGCCAGACTCCCTCCATCAAGCCTATTTCTCCTAGCCTCATGCCTGTCTGTATCTAGCTTAATCCAATTTTGGATTTTTGTAATGTTGTTTTGAGATTTTTTTTTTATTCACAAGTCTGCCTTACCATTAGACCAGTGGTTCTCAACACTGTGTGCACATTTAGGTCATCTGAGGAACTTACAAAAAGTGGTATAACCCACCCCAAACCAAAATCACATCAGAATCTCAGAAGAGGGGCTTGGGCGTTGACATTTTTAAAAATGCTTCCTAGATAATTCCAATGTTCAACCAGGATTGAAAAACAACAGCACCAGGCTACGAGGTCCTCAAGAACTGGACTTCTTAGAGTCCCTTTTACGAAGCACTGCCAGCCCCCTGGGGTGGTGCTTACTTATATGATCTTCTTTATTTCATATAGCTAAACCCATTGACTAAGTATTAATACCTCCATTTTGCAAATGTGGAAAGTGAAACTCAGGTAGACTAAACAATTTTCTTAGGTTCCACATATTTTAGGTTTGGGAGCCAGGATCTTATCTCAGTACCTGGAAGATAGCAGGCACTCAATACATATTTGTTGATTGAATGAATGTGTGAATGAATGAATGAATGCCTCTAAATCCCATGCCTCTTTTTTTTAAATTATTTTATTGAGGTCATATTGGCTTATAATGTATAAATTTCTGGTATACATTATTATATTTCAGTTTCTGTATAGATTGCATTGTGTTCACCACCAAATAGTCTAGTTTTTATCTGTCACCATACATATGTGCCCCTTTACCACTTTCACCATCCTCCCATGCCCTTCCCCTCTAGTAACCACCAGTCTGTTCTCTATATCTATGTGTTTGTTTGTTTATCTTCCACATATGAATGAAATCATACGGTATTTGTCTTTTTCTGTGCGACTTATCTCACTTAGCATAATATCCTCAAGGTCTATCCGTGTTGTCGCAAATGGCATGGTTTTGTCTTTTTTATGGCTGAGTAGTATTCCATTGTATATATATACCACATCTTCTTTATCCATTCATCCACTGATGAGCACTTGGGTTGCTTCCAAGTCTTGGCTATTGTGAATAAGGCTGTGATGAACATAGGAGTGCATAGACCTTTTTGAATTATTATAAATCCCATGCCTCTTGCACTACAGCATACTGCTTCTCTGGTCTTCATATTCTCAGAGCACTCAACCTTCGTAAAGCCTAAAACAGATTCTAAATAATGCTTGGTGGCTAAGTCAATAGACTGATTAACAGACTAAATGATAATAGATGATCAGATGAGTGTGTGATGCTTTCCCCTACTCCAACCTTCAACTTTGGAGAAAGCAGAGGGATATTCTTTTCTTCACACATAATAATCTGGCTGGGAGGTGACCCTAAAGATATTTTGGCATTTACTCTGATGTCATATGGGTTTGAATTGCCAGAATGTTAAAATTAGAAATGTGGTTTCCTCCCTGCTGTCTGCTTTTCCTTAGTCTTAGTCTCCTTAAGTCTCTAGGTCGCTCTCTCTCCAGGTAGATTTCACCAGCACTTCCCAACGCTGCTACTGCTGCCATCCCCTTTATTGCTTCCCTGCTTCTAACTGGGTCAGTCAGAGGCTAAATATTTCCACATGGCACAGTGGCTCTCTGTGGAGAAAGTTCCTTGTTGGTACCCAGGCTGCTGACTCAGGACCCAATCTCCAAAACTCAGGTTCATTTCTCCTGGTATATACCTATGAATGGGATTTTTTTAAGCCATAGGGTAGATGTTTGTTTAGCTTTACTAGATACTGCCATATAGGTTTCCAAAGTGGTTGTGCCAATTTATGCTCTCAGCAGCAAAAGTATGAGAATTCCGTTTGCTCTACATCCTCTCCAACACTTGGTATTTTCACCTTCGTTCTCCTCTCTCCTCTCTCTCTCTCTCTGTCTCCTCTGTTAACTGATTTGAAAAATCTTCCTTCAGTTTATATGATCTGAATCTGGACTTTGGTCCTAGCCACTGGGCTCCTACTTGACCTATTGTATCTCAGCCCTGAGATCCCACTTCTGTACTCTGTACTCTGCTCTGTGATGCTGGAGCTGGGATCTGCAACCTACATTTCCCAGGCTCCTTTGCCAACTTGCTGCCTGTTTGATTCCCTAATAGGAGTCACCAGTAGGAGACTGGAAGTTGGGAGCAACTACAGGTGTCCCTTCAGCTATGGAGGACAGCCTCAACTGCAGACCTCAAATGCTTTCAACACTGCCCAAAATACCACGCCCCATCAGTGGTCTAAGTACCAGCCACACAATGCCCCATAGAGGTCTAAACTACTGGCTAGAGGCACCCACCACCTCAGAGGTACTAGCACCAGCCATGCTTCCCACAACCCTTTACAGAGGTCCCAGCACTAGCTGTAGGGCACCCCTCTTAAAGATCTGAGCACCTGCTATGTGTAAGCACTTCCTCCAAGCTCCTAAATTCTGTAACCCTTCCTCTCTTCTTATCTTCTTTCCCATAGCTGTAGGTGTGATAGATGATCCCTGCAGTTTCTAACATCTGGGTTATTTTCTCAGCCTCCCCATTTTGCTCTTCCAACTTGTATGTGACAAATTTCCACTACTAAATCTACTAAATCTCCTGTTTTTGAAGTATCTAGTGTTGGTCTGTTTTCCTGAAACAATTGTGTGGTCTCATACAAGTCACCTACCTTATATACATATAAGGTCTTTTCTGGCCTTTCTCTCTCTCCCTTGACCAATCTTACAGTTGCTATTATCACAACAGTCCCTTGATAGGGACCTCCTTAAGAAGACACCTGTGTGGCCTTTGCCAGGGATGTAGGCCCTATATAGAGGGGTCATGTTTTAGAAGAATTTCTCTTAGAAGGATTTTACTGAATGCCCTTAAGACAAAATAAAGGAGAAAGAGGGAGAGAGACACAGAGAGAGAAACAGATAGAGTGGATGATTAAATAGTGCAGGCAATTCTTCCCACCATTCCACTCCATGAACTTATGTCTACACTGATCATGTGATGGAAGATGTAGACCCATCTTTCTCTGCATTTTCATGAGCCTCTCATAACATGATTGCATCACACTGCTGAATATGAGTCTAATGCTTAAAGATGTATATATTTCATACAACATGATCTCTAAATGAAAACAATGCTTCATCCTGTACTCAACTAAAGAAAAATTGATCTGATCCATTTCAGCATAATTGATATCCAACCCTAATCCTTCCAAAGGGATTTCCAAGGGTAATGTTGCCTATACTAAATTTTTACCCTATGTTCTGACTTTAGAACAACATAAGCTTCAAGTAAAATGTAGCTTGTCTGAATGGGCCAGTGGTGAGTTTAAGTTCTATACAACTACATGACCTTTGTAGGACCTAATTAAGTACCTCCCTGAAGTTTCCAAATCAACAGAAAAGCTGAAATTTCTCAGAGAGGAGATTCTAACATCTCTGTCATACACATCGGCATAGACTATGATCCATCGGTTGCCTGACCCAAGAGCACAAGGTATTCTCCTACTTATGTTCGTTCTGTGCCTTTATTTTGGAGCCAGGAGAGACTTCTCCTTTATGGGCTCTGGTTGCCTGGAATAATCAGGGTCCTGAGGTGGTTGTCTATTACTGGTCTGTCTACTGTTCCCTGCATAGCCTAGACCATTCCTCAGTCATATTCCATATAATCTAAGCTTTAAGATGATGAAAAGGGTAGAGATTGCCTAGTGCATAGGACCATGGCAACAAGAACAGGCTAGGAGAGATGCCAAGCAGAGGGCTCTGAGCAATGTGAGGTGTTAGCATTAGGCAGGAAGTGGGGAGAGAAGTAGGAGGTGGGAAAGAGGATGAAGTGATGGGAAGGGAGGAGCTGAGTCACATCCTTTGAGATCTACATAAAGTCTATGTAAATCAGTGTTTTCCCATGGCATCGAAAGCCTTCAATTCAGCGAACTGTGATGAATATAGATGAATAAAACATAGACTGTGGCCTTAAAAATAGTATAATACACAGATGTACAAACAGATATTGTGATATCCATATAATATGGTAAATTTTTAAAGAGAAGAATATAGAAGGAGCCTAGGAAGCCCAAAGAGTGGGCATGAAGTTAATCACATGGCAGATAGTTTCCTAGACCAATTATTTGATTTGTTCCCCTGCGTATAGATTGAATTTTATCAAATCCTGTTCATTTTCTTGACGACGAAGCTAACTCCAATTCCCACTTCCATCATAAAAAAGTGGAGGTTATGTATTATAGTGATGGAGTGGAAGGAATCAATGATGTGACAATATCCTTTGCCTCTAGCTGAATCCCACCTGTAAGCTTTCCATCCAGCCCAGAATGAAGACAAAGACTTCAGTAACACAATTCTAAATTGACAAGATAAAAACATCTGGTCAAACATTGCTTTCACTCCTTTCAGCCCTGACCCAACATGTCCACTGAGGGTGGCTTTTCAAGTTCAGTGGAGTTTGGTGGAGACTATCACCAGCTGTTACAGCAGGTACTGGAGCAGGGGAGAAACTCTGGGGATCAGCAAAGAAGAGAAGAGGCTGTGCCAGAGAAAACTCAGGGAGAAAATATCCAATTAATGCAATTCAATTTCTCAGGCCAACCGTACTTCTGACTTCTTCTGTTTCATATCCTCCCCTCCAAAAATGTGTTCCAGGTGAGAGCCTTGTAAAGTGTGAAAATGAACCCAGCTCTTCCAAGGCATCCACGTTTTATCATGCCTAGGATCCTGCAAGGTTGGTGTAGAGGAAATAGCTGTCTCTCCTGGGTTGGATCTAAACACTCAGACTTTGGATTTCTGTGGCCCTAGCCATAGGGATCTCAAAGTTCTTCTTTGTTCTCCTCTCTGACATCAGATATTGAGCTCTCCCATTTATGTAAGATCTCTTGTCTTTCTACTTTTACCATCTTCCCTTCCTAATCCAGACTGTCCATTGCTCAAAAACTCATCTTCAAAAGTAAGCTTTGAGTCAGGTATTTACAATTCCCTTTTGGCTCTAATTAAGCTGAAACTATCTCCTGGCATGCAGTGCCCTTGGATTCAGGGAACTAAAATTAACATAGAAGAATAAGATACTGACGGTGACCTTAAAGAGAGTTCAGTGGAATCGTAGAAGAAAAGGTTTTCATCTCTGCGTTTTAGGAAAGAATATTGATAATACTGTCCTGAACACAAAAGGTAGGATCAAAAAGTTGCCTGGGCCATTTGAAAAGTCTATTATAGATGAGAAAACTACTTAAAAACCTGTTTGTTTGAAATGCACTATGGGTATCATTATGCTTGACTTTAACCCTGTAGATTCATAGTAAATGATAAAAACAAATTTTCAGTGTTTTTATCACAAACTGCTACCCATACCTAGAAGAGCTTTGCCTGCACACAGTCCACAGGTCATGTTATCTCTTATGTAATGGGTTTAACCAATGGCGCCCCTGCCTCCCCAGGTTTGCTAGGAGGGACATCATTTTGAGGATCCCCAGGGTTGGATGCTGGGCTGTATCTTTGACTTCACCCTTCTCTTCACATTCCATCTGCAACTAGTAGTCTAGTTCCGCAGGTCTGTCAATCTGTGGTTTTCCAGGTGTTTTCCTTTCTCTCTGCATCACTGCCAACATGTGGATAAAGCCTTCTGTCACCACCTTACTACAGAACACAAATAATCTGGAACTCAGACTGGGAGAGGCTTCAATTCTCGTCTCTTTTCTCTGTGTGATGTTGGCCATGTCACTACCCTCTCCAAATTCCTTTATCCTTAATAAGACCTGCTCACAGAGTTTTAATATACTTAGAATTAAATGCTTAGGTTTACAAGAAATCATACAGAAAGCATCTTTTTTTAAATAATAATATTATTAATAATATTAGCATTATTATCCATGTGTTATCTTGTTGTGTCAGCTTCCTCTTTCATCTTCCTGTTTCTACCATCTTCCCTTCCTAATCCAGGCTGCCCACTGCTCAAAATCTAGTATTCCGAAAATACTCCTATAATCATACCGCTTTTCTGCGTAAGAATTTACAATGACTCCCTTCAACTCTCAAGCCCAAATTATCTCCATGGCATTAAAAGCCCTTCAATTCAGTGAACTGGAATTAGCATAGATGAATAAAACACTGACTAAGGCTTTAAAAATAGTAGAATACATGGTCATACAAGTAGGCACTGTGATATTCATGTAATATGGTAAATTATAAGAGAGAAGAATATAGAGGAAAGCTAGGAAGCCCAAAGAGTGGGCGTAAAGTCAATTATCGGGGATAAAATAAAGGAGGCCATAAGCACTGAACTGAGTTTTGAAGGATAAGCAAGAATTAACAAAATAAAGACAAGGGAGAAGGACGTTCAACTAGTCACAGTCTATTTGCACTTAGTTCTAATTCTCAATATGAGAAAATATTCACTGATTGTATCCTACTTTCCTAGAATACTATGGCTAACGTTCCCTCTTACTTAAATTCCGTGGTTTGCTCATTGAAGCCCAAGAATCGCCTCACTACAGTTTTCCCAGGCTAAACCCTCTCTATCCTGAACTCCCTTGATCCTGACTGCCATCAGTGCTTAGGAGTAGGGTATGTTCATGTGGTCTTAGGTTTGCCTATATATGGTCATGAACTAGCTGTCCAGTTGTTTCATATTATTAAAAAAAAAGTCTCTTTTATGCATTGTTTTAGTTGAAGTCATTGATTTATTCAATGTTTCTTTGACCATATGGAAAAGAGAGAGATATAAAGTTTTTGAGGGTTTTGTATAAAAGAACAGAAGGAGGAGGAAGGGAAGATTTTGTGTAATTTTGAAAATTATAAACACCAATTCAAACACTGTTACCCGAAACAACCAATTAGCATGCAATATTTTGGAATGAAAAGTCACGTTCCACAGGAGATAACATTAAATTCTGGAAGTCCACATATTTCTAAAAGTTTTTTTTTATGGACAGCCTTATAAGCACGCTTTTGTGATTGGTTAATAAAGCAGAAGACTTTACTATGGGAATAAAACTAAGTGGTTTTCTCATTCAGAACAACTCCCATTTGCGTGTTTCTTCTTCCCCATCTTATCTGTCTGGAGTTCCCTTTACTAGCTAATTAGGTCATCATAGTTCGGAACCAGGAAATTCTGGGCCTACAGAAAGATGGCACTCAACAAAGAAAATAGCATAAATCAATCTAATTATAAAGCGGGGGCCATGCTGGAGTTCATTTTTAATCCCTGCATCTAGGGCAGTACTGGCCTTGCACTAGCTGTGTATTGATTGAAGAAATTAAGGCAAAGACCCTACTCAAAGAATCCAATTTCCATTCCTTAGGTAAATGGCTTCCATCAGGGCCGCACCCAAGACAGCAGGTCACATCTGCCATCTTCACAGGGAGACAGGATAAAATTTTGTGCAGGCATCAGGCAGAGTCCTTCAATCTCAAGGAAGATGCCCCCTTCCTCCTAATCAGAGAATGAGGCCATGTGGCCAGTCTTGGCCACTGAGATGTAGGGGATATATTTGTGGAAATCGTTCTGGAAATGAAAAGGGAGATGAAGGAGTAGAAACTTTCTGCCCTGTGCTGTCTCCTGCTTCCCACCTTCGAATTCAGTTGTTTAATAACATCATGCTTGGAGCCGCCCTAGAATGTGGGGGCACCAGCCTAGAGCCCTGACACCACTGAGCTTTCAGACCATCCCTGGAACTGCCTGCCTCTGGGCATCATGTGATGTGAGAAAAGTAAACCTCTCCTCTCTTAGTGAAGCAATTACACACTGGGAGGCTTTTCCTTACTCTGCATTGGTCATATGTACCTGTGCCTGAAGCTATCCTGACTGGCACACCTGTGCCCTATATCATTTAGGGTCAAACCTGATTTTTTTTTTAGAAAATACTTTATAGCATAATTTTTGGAATTATTCATAAATATGAATGTATATACATTGTCAAATGTAGGGTCTGACCTAGACAAAATGGTGAAATAAATGGAGTATGTTTTGGATCACCTTTTGCCCCCTGAAATTCTATTCCCTGCCCTCACTTTGCCCCTCAGAAATCTTCCTCCCGGGTATTCCAACAATCATACAGTCCTGGGGTTTCCATCCCAAACAGCATATGGGGTACTAGCCAACAACCATCTCCAAGAACTTCGTGGCATATGCCAGACTGGTATACCACAATAATGACAGCAGTAATATTACCAGTATTGAAATCTACCACGTAGCAAGCATCTTACATGCACCATCTCATTTAATTCTCTTGACAACCATATAAAGTAGGTACAATTATTAGCCCATTTTGCAGATGAAAAAGTAAGGATCAAGAATGCTAAAGAGCTTTCCTGAAGCCTCACATTTGGTCAGTGGTATAGCAGGGAATGAAATGTAGGTCAGCTTTACATGGAGTTCAAACTCTTACTCACTATGCAGTAGAGCCCCTGTCTTAGGTAGAATGTGGATCTCTCTGCTCAGGAAATTCTCTTAGTCTACACCAATTACTCTGTTGATTGAATCAGTACAAAAAGATTTACAGGTTTGCCTTACAGGAATTAAACATCTCGCTTGTGTGACTCTATTCACTGAGACATTTTCCTTTTATACTAAGAGTTTTCCAAGTCTTAGAAATAAATCTACAAAGTGCAGTTCAGGAAAAAAAGGAAATATATTTTATTCACATTCCATTTTATTCTCTAAAGAACTTAAGCCTGCTCAAATTCATATACCACAAAAGAATATTCATTAATGATGGGGAAATCATTTCATAAACAAAATAAGGCCAGGGATAAGACCAGCCGTGGAATATGCCACGCTATTCTGCGTGGTTGACAAAGGTGGGCTTCACGTTTGCAGTTTCCTGGCGATGAGGGGAGTGACCAATTGCAAGATTCACAATGTTCATAAGCTAACACCAAACCAGCCATTCCTGAGGAGAACAGCTTGTCCCGACACTGAGAATCGAGAAAATTATCTTCCATCTCCCAAAAGAGAAATTGTGCGTCCAAAAACTGGGGGAGAAAGACATTGTCTTTGAATATTCCAATGTTTTCTTCCTGGGTACTCTGTTTTCAGAGAAAATCACATCCAAACTCAAATACCTACTAGAAATTTGGCTTCGTAAACCATTTCACCAGTTTTAGAAGAATTCTGATAAGGAATTTTGGAGTATTTTTTACTTGTAGGGTAAAATTTGAATCACTGATACCTTCCCATTGAGGGGGGTATAAATTTAGGTTAAATTTAGATATTCTACATTATGGGGTGTTGGTTTACAGAGGAAAAAAAAATCACTGGACTAGACATTAGGAGTTATTACTCGTAATAATAGTGTGATGTTTCAGAGCTCGGTTTTAGATTCAGACGGAGCTTGGTTTGAATCACAGGTCTGCCATTTACTAAGAGTATGATATTTGGATGACTGATTTTATCTTTCTGAATTAATTTCTTCATTTGTAAAACAGGGATGATATTAATTGCCTCCGGGTATTGTTTTGAAAATTAAGCATCCAAATAATGGTTGACACAAAGGCGTTACTAACCTACCCACTTGGATGATGCTCAGCAAGTGACGTTGCTGGACTTTGGTTTCCTGATCTATAAAATGAAGGGAATCAAATGACCTCAAATTCCTTGTCCAGATCTTATATCTTATGAACCCTATGATTCAGTATTACTTGTTTCCTTTTCTGTGTCTTCATAACATATTGACGGACATATTATTGTGCTTGATGCCATGTATTATAATTTGTTAGTTTTTTCCCACGCACGTTTCAGTGCCAGGTCCGGTATACAAAGGGTGGTCAAGAAATGTTTATTTGTGAATGAGTGAATAAATGAATGACTAGATAGATGAATGGATGAATAACTTACTATCATACAATCCATGATAATGACGTACAGTGAAAAGGAGACAGGAAATAACTACTCATTTTAAACTACATTTCGGGGTATATTTTTAAGGAGTCTTGCTAAAGTAAAAAACAATAATTTTTATTCTTATCTAAACGCAGGTAAAGAAAAAAATTAGTTGGGGTGGGAGTTTTGTGGTAATGCAAGGAAGAAGACAAATCTAAGGCTGTAAACATGAATTAAAGCTTTTAAGAACAATCTCCACATCACTGACTTAGACTGTGTAGTTCTCAATTCATCACAGCTCAATGATTACTGAGGAAGGTTCTGGAATTTCTTCTCCCTGGACAATTTCAAAAATCTATTTGCCTTCAAGTAAACCCAAGAAAATAGATTAGATTATGTTTAGTTGGTTTTGCTTGTTTGTTCTGTTTGTCGCTACACCTCTTCCAAACCTATGATTTTGTAATTATATTTTAAAAGTAAACCACATTGGGGCCCACCTGGTGGCATAATGGTTAAGTTCACATGCTCCGCTTCAGTTGCCCAGGGTTCACAGGTTCGGATCCCAGCTCGGACCGATGCAGGGCTTGTTAAGCCATGCTGTGGCGGCGTCCCATATAAAGTAGAGGAAGACGGGCATGGATGATAGCCCAGGGCCTGTCTTCCTCACACAAAAATAAATAAATAAAGTGAACCACATCTACCATTTATGTAGTTATAAACAGAATGCCAGCCAGTGTGGCACTGTGTTCAGCAGTTCATAAAGAAAAGCAAATAAGAGATGGTTTTTGCTGCCTGTGGGACTAATATGTAACCCCTTTGATTAAATTTGTTTGATTTCACCTAGACATTGTCAAAGTGGTTTAACACCTCCAGATTTAATAAAATTTCAACTTCCTTCCAGGCCCTAACTCTCAAAAGGAGGTGGTACAATTATTTCAATGTGGCCTGAGTTAGGGATGATCCCATGCCACTTGAGATGAGTTTAAATCACTTAGCCACAAACCCTGAAAAATTTGGAATCACCCTCTACAGTGCCCTCAATTTGAATAGCTATTTGAAGTTTTTTTTTCTTTCTGTCCTGGCTAAGCCAGCAGTCTGTATCTCATTGGGTAAACGGAATGGGAGCTGTCAAGTCCCAGCAAGGAACTAGAGGAAATTCCAAAGATACAGAAGTCAGCTTCCTTTTTAAGATATTTATTACTTGTGCTGCTTTATTTTTAGAACATTACTAGGAATTTGAGTTTAAAAGGTGTATTGAATGAAGTATAGCAATAGCAATGAACTGCAGTTTCTAACACTGATACAACTGAAGAAAAGTTGATAGAGTTAAGAAAAGTTGATACAACTGGCAACTTTTTAAAGCAAACTTCAAAGGATGTAATTCTTTCCATAAGACAAGCAAATGTGTATGTATGTGTGTGTGTGTGAGAGAGAGAGAGAGAGAGAGAGGGAGAGAGCACAGAGCCCTCACATGTATGTCTGTGTGGGTGGGGTGGGGAGGGAGAACTTCATGCCTGGCCATTTTCTTTTTTCTGAAATCTCAACAAACAAGAAGAAATGAGAGATGAGACAGAAGCAACTATCTTAGAGGTATTTTTAAGAAAGTCTTTAAAATCTACCAGTAAATCCCAATCTACCAACTAGAAACCTCTTTCCTAGGGCTTCTCCAGTAACAAGCATCTTCTGCTTATCTGAGCACTTGCTGAACTGTTCAGTTGTTCCTTTGATGCTACATGGGTGTAGCTGAGGAGCTATTTCCTAGTCTGTGCTGTGATTCATGGAAAGGGATTAAGAGAGAGAGCATTCATCCTGCCTTTAATTCTTCAGTTGGCCTCCAAATTATTCCCAGAAATGCTTTAAAGGCAAGAAAATATTCCATTAAAAAAATCAAAGGGATGTAGTCACAATATGTTAAATAAAAAAGAAAATTTTGAAATAGTATGAACATTACAATTCCATTTTATATTGTTCATATTTCTGTATTCACACACGCATGCACAGACACACATACACACAGAGCAAAAGACTTGAAAAATACACATTGTTTCCTAAAACTGATTTCATGGAAAACCAATTCTTTAAGATGCTAAACAGTGTTATATATACATATTTTTTTAAGTCATTTTAAGATTGTAAAAAGCTCACATGTAAAAAAAAGTTAAACAGGTGTCTTTACAGCAGGACTGTCTCAATCTGTAACATGATGACTTGTGAAACTTCTATAATAAAATGTGTGGTTGTAATGAGATAACTCCAGTTCCCATTGCAAAAAGAATTTTCTAGAATACAACTTAAAGTATGACATCCAGCTTCCACTCTATCAATCTAAAGGAGAAGACATACTCTCAGTTTTTCCTGGGATTTCTCCCTACTCCCTGGCACTGGGATACAGTTTTGGAATCTCAGGCAATGTGAAGGCATGGGGGGGAGGGGTGAATGTCACTGATGCAAATTTAACCCCCTAGCCTCAGGTCATCAACATTCACCAGTGGATATTGAATTGTAAATCACCCTCTTCTCTTGTTCTTTGGGAATGCTTGCAAGGCCCGGGTGAGACCCAGGAATATTTCATAAAGCTGCTCTAGATACGCCAAGAATGATTTCTCAGGTCTTCCTCCTTCTTTTTCTTCTGCCCAGTTTAGGTACATCCCTTTCTTAACTGGGCTAGAGGCGGAGGATTGGGGATGAGCTGAGTGGGACCCCGGCTATCAGTGGTATCCTGGAATCAGACCTACTCAAGAGAGCCAATAGTTAGGAATTTTGCAAGCACTTAGACTTGACCGTGGTAGCTTGAAACTGGCCATGGTGGAAGTACTTACACCATGGGAATCAACAAATGCAGTAAGTCAGGGCTTCCTGCCCCTCCCTCTATAGAGAGCTGGCTGTTAGATATTTGTCTGCACCCCACTGCACTCTTCCCCTTTCTCCAGCCCCCCGCTACAGCCTCTGGCCAAACACTTAAAAAATCTGTAGACTGTTTCTATTTTCTGTCCTACCACATGCCCCCTCCACCACCCAAGCCAGTAAAGTACAAAGTTGACTATTGTTTAAATTAGTGGAAGAAACAGGGGAAGCGAGTAAGATAGGAAGAACAATAAACATAAATTAATACTTCCAGCTACGTAGGAATTCCCAAATTTATTTGATCAAGGAACATAATTCTCTCAGAGAATGCTGATATACTTCAGTAACTGGGAAAAAAAGCCTTAATTTAGGGGAAAAATTTTAAAACTGTACATGCCCACAGATAGCTCAAGATTATGAAGAGTATTTACCAAGTCTATTCAACTGATGAAAAAAATTCTACAAATCCACACCCCACTCTCTCAGTCCAATTTTTGTTTGGAAAGAAAAAAACTGAAACCAATAAAAATAGCATTGCACTTGGGGCCGGCCGGGTGGCTAGCAGTTAAGTTCTCTCCCTCCACTTCCACGGCCCAAGGTTCACAGGATCCTGGGCAAGGACAGATGCACTGCTTGTCAGCCATGCTGTGGCAGCGTCCCATATAAAGTAGAGAAAGATGGGCACGGATGTTAGCCCAGGGCCAGTCTTCCTCAACAAAAAGAGGAGAATTGGCAATGGATGTTAGCTCAGGGCTAGTCTTCCTCACAAAAATAAAAACAAAAAATAAATAACATTGCACTTAATTCTTTTTCAAACACCTCAACTCAGTGGGGTTACTAACACCCATTTATTCAACAAACAAACATTAAGTGCTACTATATTCTAGGCATTGTTCTAAACACTGAGAATACAACAATGAATAAAACTGATAAAATTCTTAAAGGCATGTTCTTTCTACAAGACTGAAAAAGTTTTCAACTTCTATTCTCTTCTCTTCCCAGTTCTCTCTTTATACAGGCTCATGAGGCGGGGGGTGGGGAGAGTACATACGCGCTTTCTAGCCAGCCATATATCTTATGTAACACTCATTTCATCAATGAAAAATCACATTCCCAACACTAACAAACCTGCCGGCGTCAAAAAGATATGAATGAGTGGCAGCCCTGATGGCCTAGTGGTTACAGTTCAGTGCTCTCACCACTTTGGCAGCCCAGGTTCTTTTCCCAGTCATGGAACCACCACACCGTCTGTCAGTTGCCATGCTGTGGCAGCAGCTCACATAGAAGAACCAGAGGATTTACAACCAGGATATACAACCATGCACTGGGGCTTTGGGGAGGAAAAAAAGAAGAGGAAGATTGGCAACAGATGTTAGCTCAGGGCAAATTTTTCCCTTCCAAAAAAAAAGATACAAATGAATCTTAAATGCACAACACTATGTAGAAGAATCCAGTTGGAAAAAAGGATACTGTATGATTCCAATTGTATGGCATTCCAGAAAAGGCAAAACGATAGCAATGGTAAAAAGAGCAGTGCCTGCCAGGGATCCAGGGGTGGGGAGAAGGATTGAATAGGTGAAGCACAGGGGATGTTTCAGGGCAGTAAAAACTATTCTGTATGATACTGTAATGTTGGATATGTGGCATTATACATTTGTCAAAACTCATAGAAATTTATAGCACGAAGTTTGAATCTTACTACACAATTAAAGAAAAAATCATTTAGAAGGTTGGAGGATCCCAGAATGGAATGTAGAATGTGACAAAACAATCTAATTGTATTACAAATGTATGAAACGGCTTCACTGGAGGGGGTGGGGAAAAAAGATGCTGACCCAAGTAACTTTGGAGATGAATGGAGTCTCTAACACTAAAGGCAAAAGGAACGATACATAAGAGTATACATTAATTGATAAAGTTGTTTCTCATGGGAGTAGGGGTTAACAATTCTGATACTGCTATACATATATTCTGAGATTGAACAATTAAGTAAATGGACGGCAGACCGTGGGAGCCAGGTTTCTCACTGTTGGAGAGGGAATTTACAGACAAGTAAGTAGAGGAGGCTACAATGCTCTGTGTGGTAATAGACTAGAATTGGAGCCATCAGTATGAACTCATGTCTGTCTTAATATTGATACAGATATTTATGTATAGAAATGTGTCTACACACGGTTAGTATATACACACACATTTCCTTGCTCTGTCAGGTGAGAGGGTCCAGAAGCACTGACACCCCAGAAGCAATAAGTACACCTGGCACCCAGATCTTTGTTTCCAATACCGTTCTCCAAAAAATGCAACTAGGACTCCTTGGAGAAATGTCTAATTCTAAAGATTCGGGCAAAAACTACAGAAGGTGAGCCTGGAGCATCTTGTAGTGCCAGAAAGTAAGGAAGTGGTAAAAAATTAAAATAAAAATTTTAAAGTCCAACCTATAGTGATGGGGGTATGTCAAAGGGACATAGGAGAGCAACAAAACAAATAGTTACTGAATTATAAGCCAAAGTATAAAATAATATCCATGAGTCTGTACTAATATAAATATATGATTGAACAAATAAGTGGGGGAGAAGAGACGAATCTCCCACAGAGAAGAATTCCAAATACCCTGTGTAGATGCTGCCCCTGCAGGGAGGTGGAGTGTGACTCCCTGCTCCTTCAGGGTGGTCTACACTTAGTGACTTCCTTCCAAAGACTGGAGTGTGAAAGGCGGAAAAGGAGTAGTACAGATGGGAATCCCAGCCAGGTGAGGTCCTGTTTTGCAGTATTAATATACAATGAATTTTACAGGAAAGTAACCACAATGAAAATCAAAGGAATATTGTACTTTTCTTGTTGGAAACTTTACTAAAACTTATTCAACATTTCAGAAAATTACTTCCTCAATGGCAGTACCACTTGTTTTTTTGATAGACTAACATCACATTCCTTCAGTCTAATTTGTAGCTGTCCTATTCATATGGATATGAACACGTTTTGCCTATATTTCATAATATCAAATATAACTTTAAAATTTCAATAATATTTAGTTGAAAACTGAAATTGAGTTTTATGGTTTCGACCACAAATAAACATCTATCAATATGTCTACTCTACCAACATGTTTTTCTAATGAAGAAATGAGTCAATCAAGATTAAGTAAACTATTTTTAAAAAGTCTTAAAAGAAGAATAAAGATCTTACTTCTTTTAGAATAACACAATCACAAAACATAGTAAAGCATATAATATTAAAGAAAAATAATCTTAACAGCTATACAAGGGATTATGGTCTGACAAAAAGAATACAAATGAAATCATTTCTCCTATTTTGTTGAGCAATAATATTGTTTTGAGAAGAATCAATGAGAAGTGAAAGATGTCAAAAATCAGTTGTGTAGTGAATAGCAATAGGGAAAATTTGATTTACAGATGGATAAAGTAGGATGAAGTTTTATTGCCTGCAAATATAAGTGTCATATGGAATGGAAAGTCAGAGATAAAATACCGTTTTCAAAATTATGGGCCTTCACTACAAAAGGGTTGTCGATATTAAAACACTTAAAATCATTTTATGGAAAAATTTATCTTTTTCCAATTTCATTACTTGTGTAAAAAGGTGCACAACTATAGCTGGTTGGCAATGTGGGTTTTGACCTTAACAAAAAGTAGCACCAAGTATTTTAGCATTTCATTGCATATTCATCAACCACGCTTACTCAGCAAGAATCTTTGTGAAAATCTTCACAAATGAAAGAATGTTGTTAGAAGTCTTATTAAATTAAGAGTAATACCTTGAATTATAGATTATTTTATAAACTGAGCATTGGCAAGAAAGAAGAGTGTTAATATCATTATCCTACACATGGAAATAAAATGGTTCTATATAGGAAATTGTTCAATAAAATTTTCTTCGTTATTAGACACTATCATAGAATTTCTTAGTTCAAAGGATCAAAAATTAAACACTAAATTTAAAATACTACTAAATGATATGGCATATTTTTTACATATATTTGACACGGTAAATGGAGTACTTAAGCTACAAGAAAATTAGAGGAATTCAAATAAAGGAATTATCCTGAGATCTATCAACAAACTTACGTTATTTAAAAATAATCTTGATCACTGATTATTTTCAGTTCTCGCTCTGTAACAGTCGGGGAAAAGCAGGCTTAAAGATATCGATTTGGAAATATTACTCTTATTTGGATATTATTTTTAAAGAATAATGATTAGATTTAAAGATCTCTGTGAACTCGAAACTCTCTATTGAGTCATTAATTCCTTTAAAAAGGATTTGGAACATCTTAGCAAACTTTTATGGACATCCTTTTTTTTTTGAAAAGAGGCTGAAATACTTATTTTAGTATTTCATACTTCATATTTAGTGTAGCTACTTCCAAGGTTGGTAAATGCAACCGTTTTCAAATATGTAAGATGCCATATTGCTGGAAACATTTAAAATGCAGAGATCTCCTATTTATTAATAAAGATTGTTTTTAAAATACTTTATATCTTGAAATTTTTTAAAGCAATAATAAAAATATTATACTGTAAAAATTCTATATTGACATTATCTATTAAATTTGGGGGCTAGCTGCTATTTTTTGATCTTACTCTAAAGGACTATTGTACACATTTTCTATAGCCTCTTTTATTATTGTATTTTTCCAAGCCAATCTCTATGCACCATCACCTTTGGAAGGACTTGGTCTCAGATCTTTTTTAAAGACTAGAGACTGACTGAAAATCTTGATGCTGTGTTTGATTGCAGGCCCTGACCCCTTCTAAACTAGCCTGGTATTTATGTCCACTCTCCCATCCCAACCCACCCCGCACACACTCATAAACACTTCTCAGTGACTCCCTGGGTGTAAGAAAATTGTCTGAAGAGAATGGTGAATGAAAGAGAGAAGTGCAGCAGAGTCACCTGAAGTATTGAGGGCCAACTCGAGGTCAGTGCAATAAAATGAAGTTCTCGTGATTATGTGCTTTTCCCCACCCACAATCAGCTGCTTGGTCCAGGCAGAGTTGGGGGAGAGTTGGATTTAACCGGGGTTTGGATTTGGCCAAAGTATATGACCTTGCAATAGAGGGTCAAGGGAATTGAGGCTGCGCATAAGAGATTATTGTGAGTGTAACAACCGTAATCACTGTTTACAAAAATATGACATCACTGTCCTTGCATTTGTCCATGTCCCAGAATCAACAGCAATTTCATGCCCCCATGCCCCCAAAACAGAAGTCATCTTTCCACTTTCAAAATTAAATATCCCTTTTTGTAGGAAGTGAGGAGGAAAGCGGTGATGGTGTCAGCAGCGGGCACTGAATTTGTTTGAATTATTTATGTATGCAACCTACACAAGTAAATTTTACCAGTAAAATCTCACATTTTCACATAAAAAAATAACAAGAATTTTACTGTGAAGGACTTTCAGATAAGGGTTGGGCCAAATGAAGCAATAGCCCCTTTCGTCAAGGTGACTTGACTCGTCTCCAGCATGCTTCTTGACAGAGAACAGCAAGAAGTCAGTGCTTGAAGTCAATGGAAACCCCAGTCCCATCCTTTATTTCACAAAACGCAGGTCTGTTTTAATTTCAAAGCAAATAAGTCAAATAAACAGGCCAAGACAATGTCACATTTTATGCTTGAGGACAATGCTGTCCTAAATAATTTAGCTTAACGTCATCCCAATGTTTCAATCACTGCCAGGTTTCTGTTTAGTCCCAATTGCCTGTCTTTGGGAGTTTCCAGCAATAAGCCATGGCATCTGCTCTCTTAGCCAGACATCTCGGCTTTAGCTCCTTCAAAGTGGCACTAGCCAATCCACTGGTAAAATAAGCACAAAATGAAAAACTCTTTCAAACTATCAAATGGTGAGGGGAGGTTCGATTTTATTACTCAAAAGTAATTTCAGTTTTCAGAGTTAAATCTACTAATGGGTGAAAGAGCAGGAAACATTTTAACAACTGAAGGGATCTGTGATTTGTCTTTTACGAACTGTAAGAGAGATGGCTTGAGGGGAGATCAATAAGAACAGGCTAAAAGGATGTTTTCCGACTTGACTCAGAGAATTTTGACAAAGAGGTAGCACATTTGCCAAAAAGAAAAATTTATCCTAGAAAAAAATGAAAATATTTCAGAATAAAATATTCAGCTGGTACCTAAAAGCGGTTATTAGATTAACATTTAAAATTGAGCTTACTAGTCACTTCGGTCAAACACCTAGTCAAATACTTTTACTTTCTTTCCGTTTGACCATGAGGAGTTTGTTCTGATGTGTGACGTGAAGAAAAATTGCTATGTCGGGGGGTGGAAAGAAAAATTACAGCCAGCTTCTAAGTATAGTCTGCCAGATGAATGGCTTTTTTGTTTGGGAGATTCATAGGCCTTTTTAATTAAGCAAAGTATGCCCCAGCACCTAAAAAGGGAGCATGGGGGCAAAAAAGAGTTCCATGTCTCTGCATATTAAAGTGTTGTGATCTCTGTAATGTACTCTAAAATACTTCAGCATGGACAGTGTGACGTTACATATTAGGTAGGCTAAGATACAACCTGGCACATTCAGACGTTCCGATCAGGATTCCACACTGAAGTGGTAGAAGGGAGCAGGGGGATGCAGCTAGAATTTTATCCAAAAGGCCCCACGCTCCAGGGGTAACTACTATAAGCACTTTAGTGACCTTCTTCTTTGATCAACAACAAACATTTTGTTAATTAGCATAATGGTGAAATTTGTAATTATCAGCCTAAATGAAGTTAGAAACAGACTCACCAGTGAAAATAGAACTATTCAAGATATGAGAATTGGCTGAAATAACAGGGATTGGCAAACTATGACCCACGGGCCAAACTCAGCCCACCTCGGCTTTAGTGTGACCTATGAGCTAAGAGTAGTCTTTACAGTTTTAAATGATTGAAACAAATTTTTTAAAGAATATTTCATGACATGAGAATTATATAAAATTAGATTTCAGTGTCCATAAATAAAATCTTATTAGAATACAGCCACAATTATTTATTTCTATATTTTCTATGGCAGGGAGCAGCAAATGTTTTCTGTAAAGGGTAAGATGTAAATGGTTTAGGCTTTACGTGGCATACCGTCTCTGTCATAACTACTCAACTCTGCCGTTGAGGCCTAAAGGCAGATATAGGCAATACAGAAATGAATGAGTGTGGCTGTGTTCCCATATAACTTTACTCACAAAAGTAAATGGTGGGCAGAGTTTTGTCTGCAAATTGTCATTTGCCAATTCCTGGTTTATGGGTGCTTTTGCGAAACAACAGCAGAGTTCAGCAGTTGCACCAGAGACCACACGGCCTCCAAAGCTCAAAATATTTTCTATCTGGCCTTTTACAGAAAAAGTTTGCCAACCCCTACTCTAGAAGCTAAGCTCCATGAGATCAGGGAGCTTGTCTTTCACGTCTACAACTACGCTCCCAGAATTTAGACCAGTGCCTGGCACATAGTAGTCACTGGTAATTATTTGTTGAGTGAATGGATAGATGAACAAATGCCTATAAACTTGCTGTGCCTGAAAACTCACTATCCCATCACGCCACCCATTCCATTTTGGAACAGCCAAATGAAACATTTTGCCTTATAGTGAAGTTGAAATCTGTCTCCCTGTAACTTCCACACAAGATTCTAGTTTTGTACTCCTTTGCTGCATATAGAAATTTAATCTGTCTCCCACCTGCAACTTCTTTAGATATTTGAAGAGATTCTCATGTTCCCTGAACCATCTCTTCAGAATGAATCATCTAAAGAGTATCTTTTTTTTTTATGAGGAAGATTAGCCCTGAGCTAACATCTGTTGCCAATCCTCCTCTCTTTGCTGAGGAAGATTGGCCCTGGGCTAACATCTGTGCTGATCTTCCTCTACTTGTATGTGGGTCACCCCCACAGCACGGCTTGATGAGCAGTGCATAGGTCCACACCCAGCATCCGAACCAGCGAACCTCGGGCCACCGAAGTGGAGTGTGCGAACTTAACTACTACACCACTGGGCTGGCCCTGTCTAAAGAGTATCTTTAACACTCCTTCCCATGATATAATTTTTGAGCTCCTTAGAAGACCAGTGGCTCCCAGTGAAGATTAATAATCCACAAATCCTTTGTTTGTTTTCAAAAACTTAACCACGAGACCAGGAAAAAAGGGTCAGTGCAGCCAGAATCTGCTACTTTGCAGATTCTGTGCTGCTTTGTCACTGGAACACATGTGGTCATACAGAGCATTATTCTTCTTTAAATGTCCAATGAATGAAATGATTTGTCAAATGCTAAAAAGTGTTCTTATTACATGAAGAGTACACCACACACATTATAGAGTTCTACTCATCTCAGTTTCATTCTCTTTAGTCTGTCTAAAAATTTATCTACAGATCTCTCTCA
This sequence comes from Tapirus indicus, assembly GCA_031878705.1. Taxonomy (NCBI): domain Eukaryota; kingdom Metazoa; phylum Chordata; class Mammalia; order Perissodactyla; family Tapiridae; genus Tapirus; species Tapirus indicus. The sequence goes on along the minus strand of CM062918.1, from coordinate 148,365,789 downwards.
ACTTTGGAAAGAAACAGTTATTCTTAAATAACTGATTTTAGTAAGCAAATTTGTTTATTTGACAAGTCATGCTCAACTAATAAGTGACAACTGGCAGTTTTGGGTTACCTTTAATTTTCTCATTGGCATCTGTACAAGCGCCACTTCTAGAAAAGCGTTGCACAACCCTGTGGTTGCCTTGATTTCAGTTTCAGGCTTTAGAGACATTCAGTCTATTTTTAGTGGCATTCCAGACCCTATAGCTACATTCAGTGATTTACTTCCCCGTTTACATCATTCTCCTAACCTCCTCTCCCCTGAGGTTCTCCCAAGACTGAGGACAATTTTAAGTACTATGCTCTGTCCTGTTACAGTGATCTGAGACCAATAATAGCATTTCTAATATAATGAGACATCTCTAATATAATTTTGCTGTTAATCGATGTATCTTTTACAGCAGATGGGCCATTGTGCAATATAATTAACCGAGACATATTGAGAAACACAAATATTACTCTCTTACGTGCAGAGTTAGAACTGCAGGAGATTGAATGTAATGGAATCTAACGGACTCCAACTGTGGTCTCTGGGCCCCTGGTGAACACAGATTCTCACGGTAGCCTTGCGTTTGGTTCTACTTACAGGAGAGGATGCTCTTCTGTTTTGTAGGTTCTCTTCCTGTACTGAGACACAAGCAAGAATGTGGAGGGAGTTTACTCCAAATGACTCTGATCTTGGAAACTCACTAACCAGAACTCAACTGTAATAGACTGTTGGGCTAGAAATTACTATCCCTCATTTAGAAACACTTTGCAAAGACCCTAGAAAGTTAAACTGCAACGTAGGGTTCAGAAATGATCAAGCCCCTTAGTAAGAGTGGTGTGGGAGAGAATGCAGACGTTAGATCTGAAACCTCCCTCTGTCACTTGCCAGCTCTGCAATACTGGGAAAGTTTCTGCATCACTCTGGGTTTCAGCTTCTTCACCTGTGACCTGGGACTGCCTCCCTTGTGGGGTTACTGTGAGGATGAAGCTATGTAAACAAGGAAGACATCTGATTGTACATAACGTGCCCCCAACAAATGTCAGTTCCCTTCATTGCCAACAAATGTGCAGTGACCCCCTTCTCTGGGTTCTACAGAAAACAAAAATAAAGAGTAGGAAGGGGTTTCCCAGGAGTTAGGACATCCAATGCTAACACCCTGAGTAAACCAGGACATACTGTTCAAAGGGCTGCATTTGATAAACTATTCCAAGTTTTAAATATACAGCTATTAGTTCCTCCTTGATGTCATGATGGTGCTTTCTATTGGTTTGTGGAGTAGAGCTGAAAAGCAGGTACTCATTATGTTGATAATTTGCTTTTAATCACTTAGTTGAAGACTAACTGCTTTACAACAGTGATTCTTAATAGGGAGCAGTTTCGCCTCCTAGGAGACATTTGGTAATTCTGGAAATATTTTTGGTTATGGTAACTGAGGGGTGTGGGAGGGCATGAGCGGCATCTAGTGGGTAGAGGCCAGGTATACTGCTAAACATGTTACATGCACAGGAGAGCAGTTCCCCCGCTCCCCTCCCCTGCCCTTCCCTCCACTCCCCTCCCCTCCCTAATAACAACGAATTGTCCCAACCCAAACATCAATAGTGCTGAGGTTGAGAAGCCCTGTCTCTACAGGCTAAACCATCCCTATTCTTTTCACATTTCTTCATAAATATATATAAAGATAGCTCATAGAAAAAAACCAACGGTGTATCCTCCGTCTCTCCCACCGTCAGCCCTCCACTTGTGTGTAGCTCAGTGATTACAACAATGATATTTGTGTGCTTTAGAATTTAAAAGGTGCTTTTATATAATACCTCACTTAACTCTGACAGCAACATTGTGAGGAATCTATTATTAATAACTCTCATCTCACAGATGTAGAGACATTTTACCCAAGACCATACTTTAAGGATAGAGCTAAGGTTCAAACCCAAGACTTTGGATGTTAAATCTCACACGTCTCCCACTGCCTCCTACTCCATTTAGCCTCACTCTGCACAGTGCTGTTCTCAGTGGAAAGGACCCACTAGGCGATGGATCTCAACTGAAGATGCACATGAGAATCACCTAGGGGGGTCTTTAAATATAGATTTATGACCCATCAAATCTATTCTATCTGAATCTCTAAGGATAGGGCCAAGATATGTTTATATTCCAAGAGCACCTCCACACATGTCCACTTCTGGTGTGTCATCCAGGTCAGCACACAAATCAAGTAATAATAATGACCTTTCCGGGAGCATTTACATGGTAACATTCCTTAATCCAATGAAATGAATCTCTAATGGTATTTTTGGCATCAGGAAGCCTTGAGTGTGGTGAGAAGAGTTTTGTGTTAGTGAAATCTGTCTACTCGAAAGTGACTGCTATTTTCACCTACTTTTAAGACTTTTTTGATTCTGGGTCAAAGTAATTTTTAATATGAGGCTATATTTGTAGTTTTTTTCTGTATGTTTTCTATGTCCCTCACATATGTTATACACAATAAGTTTCATAATAAGAAACCTAACACACTAAAAAGCAAGATGCTGGCAAGAAAAGCCCATTAAGGCCCAAGTAGTGTGGAAGATGGCAGCATGCCTATCACACAGCCCCGGTGTATGTACTTCAGGTCATTCCGGCACACTTGCCGTGTCAGTCTTGCTTACATGGCGAACTCACATGTGGCTCTCTACCTTGTCTTCGTTTTACCCTAATCCCTCTGAGGGCTAATTTTAGGGCTTCACAGATTACCTATTCAAGTGCATTGCTATGCAGTCTTCTCTGTGGTCCAGCAGCATAGGCATCTGTCAGAAATGCGGAATCTACATTTTGACAAGATCCCCAGGTGATGCACATTCAAGCTGGAGGAGCGCTGTTCTAGTGGGCTTGTCCCCCAAAACCCCTGAGGGGCTTCCCCAACCCACTCGTCCTAATAATAGGTCAACACTGTAGCCATTCTCTAAGACAGTGGCTCCCAAAATGTGGTCCCCAAACCAGCAGCACCAGCAGCACCTGGGAACTTGTTAGAAATGCATGTTTCTGGGCCTCTCTCAGGCACGCTGAATCTGAAGCTCTGGTGGTGGGGCTCAGTAATCTGTGTTTTAAAAAGCCCTTCAAATGATTCTTGTGGGATACAGCATGGTAAAGTTGGTGTGGCCACAGGAGGCGAAGAGATCAAGGCGTGGAAGAAGTTTATTATACTCACAGGTCCCAGAGAGAGGGTCACTGCGTGTCACGCAGGGTCACCGGGAAAACACCAGGAGGTAGGACACAGAAGTGAGGGGAAGGGTTAAGCCAGAGCCTTTGTTGGGGTTTCCAAGGAAAGACAAGACAGAGAAAACAGTGTAGGAACAGCTAGTTTGAATAATTCCGGCAGGCTTTGGAGTATAGGGATGGTCTCCAGCTGCCTGGTACCCAGCCCTGGGATGATTTAGGGCAGGGGAAATATTGGCTTTGTGTGTGAGAGTTAGAAAGGAGGTGGTTGGGGAGGATAAATGCAGGATTGCTTGGTTTGTATATGAAAGACATCTTCCTAGGCAAGTCATTATTATCTTTAGACAATAGTGAGCTCTGAGAAGGGCAGTCTCTCCCCAGCCAGAAGGGTGCTTGAAGATGTCAAAACACGATAATGTACAGAAAGCTGAAAATACGTATATTTATAATACCCCTGACACACACTAAGTTTAAAAACCATTTCTATGGGCAGAAGTTATCAACCCTAGCTTCACATTGAAATAATCTGGAGAGCTTTTTGCAAACCAACACCTATGCCCAACCCCAGACCAAGTTCAAACCAATCAGTTTGAACAAACGCATTGCTAGGTGATTCTAATGTGCCATCAAGGTCCACAGCCCAGACTCTGAAGAAAGTGAGTGTGGTTGATAAAGCGTTACAGACCTAATCTAGCGTTTCTCAACCCTGACTGATTGGGGTGAAAAAAGATATCCCGGCATCAACCTCCCCACCCCAACTTGTCTGGGACAGCTGTGAGGGACTATATTTTTTTAATGCTTCTCCCGTGATTCTAGTGTACAGCCAGGAGAGAAAAGCACGGGTCACATCTAACCCTCATTTTATAGGTGAGAAGTATGAGGTTTAGAGGTAAAGTGGTTTATTTAAATTTACGAGGAAGTCCTCAAGGCTGTTGGGATTAGAACTCTAGGATCCGGATTCCTAACCCAGCGAGTGTTTCCCAAACACGTAGCTTCGTTGTCCTCGGAGTGCACACGGCTTGGAGTCTGCCTTCAACTGAATTTCATTTCCCAAACTTTTTTACAGCCTCTAAAAATTTTGACTTTTATCCTCCAAGGGCCTAGGCACTTTGACCAAGAAATTTTTAGGCTAAAAGGTATGACTCATGCCTTTTTAAAGAATAAATATGAATTTGGCAGAATATATTTTCCAAACTGTCTCCCATCCCACATATTCTTCTGCAATGTGACCTTGTCACTGCCCCATCAAAAGATGGTATCAACTAATTACCCTCTCCAGGAATCTGGGCTGGACTTGGTGACTTGTCTGACCAATAGACCTTGGTGGACGTAACATTCTTGAACTTCCAAGGCTAGTTCATACAAAGCCTTGGAGCTTCTGCCTGGGCCCTGTGAAATGCTTGGTCTTGAGACACTTCTCTCTTGAATCCCAGCCGCCAGGCAGAAAGAAGCCACGCTACACAGAGGGTGATGTGTAGGCACCGTGGCCCACAACCTCAGCTGGGCTCTCAGCTAACAACTGGCATCAGCATTCTCAACCAGGTGAGGGAGCCATCCCCGAGCACCAGCCCAGAACAGTTTTCAGACGGTTGCAGCCCCAGCTGACATCTGCCTGCAGCTGCATGAAAGACCCCGGACCAAAACCATCCAGCTCAGTCCAGTCCATCTACAGAACTAAGAGAGGTTAGAGCCCTGAAGTCTTGAGGTGGTTTGTCGAGCAGCAATAAATACCTGGAACAATGGAATACAAGAAAATAACTCCAAATGGAAAAAGTGTGGTATTAGTGAGTTCATAGTATATAAGAATTAGCTGAGAGAGCACAGGGGAGGAGGAGGGCTGGGACGATCAGAAGCACAAAAACAGAAAATAAAAATGCTCAAGTCATGTCAGAGCAGGCGTATTTTGCCTCCTCAGAGAGTCGGTGAGATATAATCATAACATATTTCAAGTGACATTTGAAAGTAGAAAAAAATATGTAAATTTAGTCTGTAAAATGTTTCTGCTGATAGTAAATTGTCTGAAATCACTGGAAAAACCAGACATTTAAGGGTTAAAGAAATGTTAAGAATGAGGTTGAAAAAGAAAATATTTCCTAAGTAAAATTATAAGTAGACAAATGAACATTTTCTGTTTCTACAGAGCTCTACTTACTTTGGAATCTTGGGTGTGAATCTTTATTGTGACCGTAAATATTGCATCAGAAAATTAGTGAAGCCCATACAGTGTCTTCGGCAGTGATTTCTAGAGGACAGTTTTCTAGGTGGACAGGTAAACAAGAACATTTCCAAATGTTAGTTCTTCACTTGGCTGGATAAACCGAGCACTATATCAGAAACTCAAGCTGTGACTCCTCCTTTTCATGTTTAGTATTTTTTCAACAAAAATAATGATTCTGAGATTGGATTTGGATGACAATTACTTTTGAATCAAAACACAAAAAAAGAATATTGCACAGTTTAGTCTTGTCCCAATTTCTATCACAAAAGACTGATTCTGCAGTGGTTTTCACCATCAAAATATATTTTTATTGACGTTAGAGATGACTTGCAAGACACATGGAGCACAGGCAAATGTTGTTTCAAGGTGTCATTTTGTGATCCAACTTCCCTCTTCCACTTCTTGAATTAATATCCTTTGATAGTCTCTGGCTGTTGAGTTTAGGAGGTTAAAGTTCAGTCAAGATGAAATTAAGCTTGGGATTTGGGTCTCTGGGTGTACCTGTTACCTTTGCTCTGATAACTACACTTGAGTCATCTTGTAGGCCTATCCCATTCATCCAGAGAGGAATAGTAAGAAAGACCATGAATCAGGGAAAAGCTATTTCACTGCTAAGAAATTACTCGAAACACTTGTCCAGGTATAACAATTATTCAGGACATATGCTGCCACTCTCCCTCCCATATCTGTGTTAGGAATCACTAATCAATTAGGCTTTACTTCTCTCTGAGTCAGGGCACAGCCTCAGGATTCTTCTCAACACAATGGTTCAGACTAGTACCACCCAATCAGAGGGAAGCCTTTTGTTATTCACATACTTAGCATCTTGTGTGTGTGTGCGTGCGTGCGTGCGTGTGTGTGTGTGTGTGTGTGTGTGAGGAAGACTGGCCCTGAGCTAACATCCGTGCCCATCTTCCTCTACTTTATATGGGACGCCGCCACGGCATGGCTGACAAGCAGTGCATCAGAGGGCGCCCGGGATCCGGAACAGTGAACCCTGGGCTGCCAAGCGTGAACTAAACCGCTGCGCCACCGGGCCGGCCCCCAGATACTTACCATCTTGATGGTGCATCAGGAAAATCATCTGTCTACATAACTAGTTTTATCTTTATTACTGGCTTTCTAAATTTGGTGGACAGAAGTAGAAGAGAATCCCCCTACTGACTATACACCGTGAGGCTAGATATTTTATAGAAAGCATCTTTAATTTTGAACAATAACTAATTTTCCCTTAAAAAATTGCAAACACTCATGGGATCATATATTGTGTGATCTGGATCCTATGGTGGTAGTTAAGATAAAAAGGTCACTTCTCATGACAAGCATCAGAAATGTCCCTAATTCTTGGATTTTTTTTCAATTCATGAAAAAACGATTGCTAGAGAATTTCTTAGTTCGCTAAAAATAATAACGAATGTAACTTCTCAGACATATCCATTAACTGGCACTGAACCATCTAGAATTTCTACCGCAATAGTCTGGGATGAGTCCTCAAGCCACGCAGAACGCAATCAGAGGACTTCACCAGTCTGGCACTAGCGTTAGCCCATAACGCCAGCTGAATAAACAGAAATCTTCAAAGTGGATCAGGCAAGTAAATCAATACGGGACAAAAAGTAGCAAATGCTTTTTCAGTTATTATTTTCAAGGTACTTTGCTAGCCATTGTGGAGAATATGAGGTACTGAAGTGAGCCTTTCCTTACAAAAGTTTGTAACAAATTTAAGGAATTATGCCTTGAAAAGTTCAACAATTGTCTAAGGCAGCATGGTGATAAATAAATGATTGGTACAAGCCAGGGAGCCCCAGTTATTGTTCACAAAGCCATGAATTTTTACTTTCCCAAAATCTCAAGAGAAGCCAAGAGTGATGAAAAGAACCCTGGTGACCTACAAGGACGACTGTTTTCAAGTCCAGAATCTGTCATTTACTAGCTATGCGAACCTGGGTACGTATGAGGTCACTAAACATCTATCTCTAAGCTTTGGTTTCCTCATCTGTAAAGCAGGAATCATAATACTAATAGCCACCTCACGGGACTGCTGTAAAGACGAAATAAGGTAGTGTATGGAAAGCTTAGCATGCTGCCTGTCATGGAGCAGGTGCTCAACAAATGTTATATTATATATATATATATTACCATCATATCCTCGTTGTGCTGCTAGATACTCCAGCAGACTGCAGACGTGAAGTGGGGAGGTCATGGAGGATGGTATCCTTACAAGTGTGAGCGATTCAGGGGTCCCCCAGACAATGGACTTCTCCACTGTCTGATAATCTTATACAGTCAATTCCATAAATGCAGACAAACACTAGCATGAGCTGAGGTAATCAAGAATGGCTTTATGCTGGAAGTAGTACTTTCATTGTGCCTTGACTAATGTGTAGACATTGAACAGGTGGAGAAGAAAATATAAGCAAGAATACCTTGGGGCTTAGTATGTCTGGGAAACAGTAAGTGAAGAGGCCGATTAGAGTGGGCAGCAGTGGGGGGATTGCAGGAAGCCGTATTAGAGTTAGCCTTGGATGAGCAGCTCAACAAAGTGCAGACGGATCCAGCCACTCCCTCCCATGAATCCTCTATTTCACACAAACTGGACTGAACCTTTCCCCTCACCCATAGCCATCTAGAATACAGGGCTTTAACGGCTTTGTAGAGGAAAAGATTTATAGAGTTAACACTTCCCATTGTGGCCTCTACACAAGAGTGTCATGCGCTCAGAACTCAAGTGATTTCTTTTAAAGAAAGTGAGAAGGAAAAGACCACCTATTTTAAATTGGATAAAACTTGAAATACTCTTCTGCTAACACACAATGTGAAGAAAAACCAAACTCTACAACTTCATTTTATTTTTGTAATCCATCAATATTCTTCAGATTGAATCTACCCATGGCATTCTCTCGAAAAAACCCCATTCAGAGGGCTTCACCAGTCTAGTACTAGTATCATGAAGCCCAGGATTAGTAAATAGGTAACATTAAGGGGTTTGGGGCAAATAAGTCAATACAGGGCAGAACAGGCCACACAGATCTTTTTCCTTAGTGAACTAAAGACGAGAGTACTATTTATGGTCTTCACCGGGCCAGGGCTTCACATGCGTTATGTTATTTAATTCCTACAACAACCCTATGTGGTAGCTATTAATAAGCCCATTTTATAGAGGAAAAGGTGAGGCTGAGATAACCCGCCAGAGGTCGCACAGCTGTGACGTGAAGGAGCCAGCACTTGAACCTGGGTCTGTGTGATGCAAAGCCAGAGCTACACCGCTTCCCAAAGAGCACCCATCGGACCTGGTGGCCACGCTGAGATGAAAACATCCTATGAAAACCAGAATTCTTAAGGAGAAGAAAGGCCTCAAGCAGACAGCTGTCAACTGTTTATATTAATGGAGAGAAACAATAGTTGATGATCTCAATCTAAATACTCAGAATAATTTTAAAAGGCCATTCGTACTCCCTGGTTAAGAAAACAAATGTAAATAATTAATGCTTGCAGAAGAAACTTTAGAAATATGCTAAAAGCTATTTTTAATGTAGCCCTTAGTAAATAGACTCTGTTTACCAGATACCTCATTTGACCACTTAAATTTTACAATCTATTGCCTGCCCACCCTTGGCTATGCCCCTAATGAAATCTCTGCTCTAGAAGATGAAGCTCTCTTGCTATAGGAAAATTCTAGATTATTTCTTCTATGGAAACCATTACCATCCTAATAATTTTCTTGTTTATGTTTTCTTCAGGCAATTCCCGAAGTTTATTCCTTTTAAAGGAAAAAAACCCAAATTTTTCCTGAAACTTCTCAGTTTTTATGGAGACAATCCCATGGGGAAGAAAAGAAACTGTCTGGTTTGGTGGCTTAGAAGAAATACAGTGTGAGTGATAGTTTTAGTCCCTCTTTCAGAGAAGTTAAGTCCTTAATGGGCAACCATTGTCTTTCTCATATGTGAGCAAAGGCTTCCAATTGCAGTGTTCACGCGCTGTGGTTGGCAGCCTCGGGTAGTGGTTGGGAGTAGAGCTTCAGAGCTGGATGCTCCCAGTGTGATCCCTGGCTGTTATCACTTACTAGATGTGTGACTTCGGGCAAATTGCTTAACTCCTTTGAACTTCATGTTTGTGTACATATGTGTACCTGATTGTGTGTGTAAAGTGGAGTGCATAACATAACATCTGGCACATGGTGAGCGTGCAATAAGTGGAAGCTATTATTGTTACCATTAACTCATGTGGGATTTGCCCTTCAAAGGGTACTTAAGTTTATGAGTTTTCTGAAGAATTTCATAAAACACCTCTGGTCATAAATCTGATATCCAGTGTCTATCTTTCAGTCTTTGTGAACAGGGTGCCATGAGGAATTTTTCCTTTTGCCCAAAATTGCTTCTAGGGCCCAAGATAGTACCCCATACTCTAGCTTCAGAGAGGTGCTGGTAAGTCACCCAATCTTGGAGACAGCCCATCTTCTTCCCTCAAGGATCAGTGAGAAGTGCCCTACCACCAACCAGCTCTCCCCATATCATCGCCACCCCACCCCATCCATATAAGAAGAAAACTGAGAGATGAGAGGTATGGGTGGTGGCCTTCTGGGAAGCTCAAGATTTGTGCTTGTAAACCTGAGCAGGAAGGAGAAAGAAGGGAGAGATGGTGGGATTGAGACAGGGAGCGGGGGAGCAGCCTGCACTTCTGCCAAATGGCATAATAAGCTTACCTGAGTTTCCCTGGGTTTGAGTAGACCCCCCCCCAAAGAAAATAGGTGGGCTTGATCTGACATCCCTCCCAAGAGGGCCTCCCAGATAGTAGGTCTGGATCTTCTTTAGCAAAGGCTGAGGTAAGGCTATTGGGAGTGGAGGAGCCAGAGCCAGACATCTTAAGGGCTGGCTACTTGAAGCCTGGCACAAAATGAAAATGTGAGGGTGGAGATGTCACTCCCCATTCCCACTCACTTCCTTGGATCCAACCCACAGTGGATGAGTGACCCCCAAGCAATTGCTGCCTCTGTGCAGGGGTACACTGGGTGCCTGGATGGAGGGGGCTGGGGTTGGAAAGAGAACCGAGAGGCCCTTGACCAGTCACTGGCCAAAGGCACTGAGGCACCTCCTTGCCTTGCCCAACTCTGACTCTCCCCATGCCCATGCCCAGGCGATGGTGGTGTTGCTGGAAAACTGGGTCCTTGTCACCGTAGCCAAATCAATGAACACAATGACAAGGGATTGAGGAAGAGAAAAAAAGTTTAATTTTGCTAGCAAAATGAGGCTGAGGTGGGCTTGTGCTGCCAAGTCCACAGACCTGCTGAGGCACCAGGAGCTGGGGTTTTTAAAAGAAAATCTGTGGGAAGGAATGTGCTATCTATGTGACTTTAACCATCTGGTGAGAGAAAATTTATGAGGGTCCCAAACATTCTGGCACTGGGTCAGCTGTTATCCCTGCAACAGGATGCTTAGGGCTCCATTGATCAATCTTCCTGGGCCACCTGAAATCCGGCCAGGGAGAAAAAGGAAACTGCCATCAATTAATGGTTACAAAGGTTACAAGGTTTTAGATAGGGTAGGGGGAGCTGTGGCCTTGCAGTTCGGCATCCTCCCATCAGCCTGTGTTTGGCAGGGATAAGAGAAGCTGCAGGTGTCCTCCTCCATGGTGAATGGTGGATCTCCGTGTCAGGAAGTCAAGGACTTGGGGAAGCTTCGGCTTCTTGATATTCTCTGGGCGTCAGTTTCCCGGTCACAAGACTTCAAAGAGACCCATAACTAGCCAGACTTCAGTAGGAGCCTCCCCCAACAGGCCAGCTGGGCTGTAACAATTTGTTACTTCTATTTGCCTTGTGAAGTTCGGGGATACAACGTTTAAAACGGCCTATATCTACATGTGAATGTAATTTACAGGAACTGGGAGAGGGAATGAGTGCTTTTGGTGTTAACCCCATATATTCTGGGTTCAACGTGGGGGAACTGATATCAGGGCCGGCATCAGTAGGACTCAGGTCTTCCACCACTGCAACTCCCTCAGTGCCCTGGGCAGAAGGCGGGAGCAGTAGCCAGGCAGGTGCCAGGAGAGAGAGGCAGAGCAGAGCCCTGTCGCTAGGGGACAGAGAGTACGAGATGGAGCTTGCCCACAGGAGGTGGGAGACTGCCAAGACAGGACCACTCATGAGCTGAGGCTCTGAGCCACCGCCCACCCCATGCTCCATTGTCCTATTGGACTTCACTTAAGAAACACAAATGCAAAGATAGAATTATTAAGAATTTCAAGATGCAAGTGAAGAACATTAAACTCCAAGGGTGTGGGGGCTTCTAGATGCAAGGCCCTGTGTCGCTGGGCTCAAGTCCCACAATTTCCACACCCATAAAGCCAGCTCTGATCCCATGTCAGGGAACTGGGCAGCAGAAAACCTTGTGGAACCTTCAAAGCACCCACAAATTCCAACCATGAGAGAGCCAACATTTGGGCATGTGTTTCAGAGATCTGATCCACACAGAGTCAGTGGTAACGAGGAAAACAGTATTTGCCAATCAGAGAGAAGACTGCAACCCTGCCCACAGAGGTGAGAGGTGTTTGCTCTTTTTTCCCACCTTCTCCCTGCCCCTGGCCCTGGAAGAGCTGGCCCTTAGAGGAGGAGGAAGGATCAGTGTGTAATGAGACCACCCCTCACCACCAACTAGAGTTGGTGATGGGTTTAGCCTGTGCTGGTGAAAAAGGAGAAGAGCTCTGAACTATGCTGAAATTGAATTGGAACCTACACAGGGTTAAAATGACTTTTAAAAAAACCACTGAGGGGCCGGCCCGGTGTTGTAGTGGTTAAGTTCGCATGCTCTGCTTTGGCGGCCCAGTGTCCGCTGGTTTGGATCCTGGGCGTGGACCTACGCACCGCTCATCAAGCCATGGTAAGGCGGCGTCCCACATACAAAAAAGAGGAAGATGGGCACAGATGTTAGCTCAGCGACAATCTTCCTCAAGCAAAAAGAGGAAGATTGGCAACAGATGTTAGTTCAGGGCCAGTCTTCCTCACCAAAACACAAAAACCAAACAAACTGAAAATAAAGAAATACAGCCAATTTTAATTGAAGAAAGCATTCCCCAGTGGAAAAGGGATTCAACACGGCCCAGTTAGAAGGCAGTTATTGGGAACAAACAGCATTTCATGGTTCTACCCTAAGGAATGAGACTCCTCAATAAATTGGCTACGTACAGCTTGTCCATAGTGCCCAGCTGGCCTGGCAGAGTTGGCACACCCCTACACACATCAAGCATTTGCAGCTCCAGGGCCTTCTAGAGCCATAGGAGTGGAAAGGACGTGGGCAAGTTGCCCTGGCTGCTGCCAGCACCTGTCTGGCCCCCAGCAGAAACAGTAGTCAGAGATCATATGGGGAAAAGGGGCCTGGAACATTAAAATACTTAGGTAACTCCACAGACAGGCAACATACATTCAACCTAAGTTAAAGTACACACTCCCGAGGGTGTTTGAGCTTGAAATATGAAACTATGAGTAAACCCATAAATCAACATTTACTGAGCATCTACCAAGGAGGAGAGCAAGAAAAACATACTCCATCCCCTCAAGTTTTCTGCAGTCTACGTAGAGGCCCAATATATAAATACATAAGGTGGCACCAGCTTTTGTTACCAGCTAAAAGTACAATAAAAACTCAGGAAAGAAGGAAATTAGTCCGGGCTGGGGTAGTCTGTGGAGACTCCACAGAGAAGGGAGGACTTCAGCTGTACTAGGAAGGAATGCACTGGCTTCATTTGGACAAAAGGGAAAACCGAGGTGGTCCAGGCAGGCAGGACAGGATGGGCAAAGACACACTGGCATCCAGTGTGTGTCTGGCTAGTGAGAAATGCAGCCTCAGTGTCCCAGAAGGTGGAGGTGGGAGAGCTGTCAGGTGAAAGTGGGGAGGGAATTATAAAGACTGTGAAGGAAAGCAACACCCAACTCACAGTCCAGATGCTTTATATGAACTGTCTCATTTAATTCTTACAAAAATTCTGAGAGATAGTGTAGTTTGGGGGTGCCCAAGACCACCCTCAGATTCGATCACATATAAACTACATTGTCAGCATGAACTATGTGGTGTGGCCCAAGGTCTCAGATTAAAAAAACCACTCTTAACAGGCAGGATATTCCAAGAGCCCAGAGGTTATATCTCAGAAGTCGGGCGAGGACCAAACCTCTCTTTGGAATGTGCGGGGCTAGGACAGTGCAGACCTGCTGCACAAATAGGCGTTGTTTATAGTTGAGGAAACTGATACTCTGAGAGCTTAGGTTACTTTTCAATATCCAGTAGATATAAACCCTGTCCCCAGGGTTTGGATCTACTTTTGCTTGAATCCAAAATCTGTACTCTTTCCACCATAATACACTCTTTCCTCTCCAGGGCCTGAAAGTCAAACAGGTGATTAGACATGATTCTGAAAAAATTAGGGGGTCAATAAAGTCCCAACACAAGGAAATGGCGTATGCATATCAGTGTCCTAAGAAGACTTCAAAATTACTTTTCAATACTCAGGAAAAAATGATTTGTAGAAAGAAAAAGAAGAGACAGATACCAGCTAAGAGATTGTTGCAATAATCCATGTATAATGTGATAAACTCACGGCTACAAGAATATTAAGGAAGGTATATGTGAGATATTTCCAAGAAAAGAAATTGCTGGACTTTGTTAAAGAGTGGATATTGGGAAGAGAGAGAAAAGGAGAGTAAGAGATGATACCAGAATTTCTCATAATACTCATTCCTCTTAATTGCTTGCTTTCCCTTTGATGGCTCCTTTAATCCTCATCACAGCACTGTGAGGCTGGAATTGTTCTTCCATTTCCACAGATGAGGAAACAGAGACTCCGAGAAGTTCCACCACTTGCAAAGGTCGTACAACCAGCATACAAACCTCGTTCTGCCTGAGTCGGAGAGCCCGTGCACTTTCCTAATCGCTGTGCTCCCTTCCTTTGAGGCTGGAAAAGTATTGATGCCTCTGCCAAAGTGGAAGGAAGTTGACTGGTTCAGATTCGGATGTGCTAAATTTGAGATTAACAGAGCAGCAGCCAAGTGGAGATCCTTGATATTAACTAATTGACCTTACATTTTTATTAAATCTTCTACAGTCCGTCTTTATTATAATGCATGTCTTTGTGGAGAACTCTGCTTTATCACCTAACATTTCTTTAAACAAACCTAAATATCAAAACCTAATGTGCAGACAAAATTAATGTATTTTAAATTTGAATAAAAAAGCCTTATTCCTTTAAACAGCATTTGGCCTGCATTTGGGGCTTCAGTAGTCTGGCTGTTTGTAATCACATGCACAGAAGGCAGTAGCACTCAGTAAAGACACAAAAATGCTAGGCCAAAAAAAAAAAAAGGCGTCCAGATAGAAAGAAAGCGAAATCCACTCAAGGAATCTAAACATGCAAACTTATCCTTTGGAGAAGGAAGGTGTCTGGCTTCTTCCTAAGTCCAAAAGGAAAAACTGACATTAGCAGAGACACCCACAAATGACCGGGAAACTGGTGGTGTCATTTCCAACTGAAAAGAACAAGTTCTAATTCATAGCAATCTCGGAACTCAGTGCATAAAATAAGATCACCCTCAGGGTGCTGCACATCTGTTCAACACTAAGACTGTGTGCTTTCCCTCTGACCTCCGGCAGGGCCGCATCTCTTGGTCTGAAGGTAGAGGTATGTAACTAGTAGTCACACACTGGCCACGTTGGCTAGGTGAGTAATCATTTCGTTTTGAGGCATATCATACAATGTTCTGAGGAACCCAAGCTATTCTGGAATAAAAAATGAAACTTTGACCAAATCTGTTCGTACAGGAGAAGACAGTATTGCAGCCAGGAAACATCACCATTAAGGAGTGCCGGGCTTTCTCTGCCAGGCTAGTCACTACCTTGCCTGGAGGTGTTCTGAGGGCTCATGCTGAAGACAATCTTTGACTTAATATGGGAATAGAAGGTTTATGGTGTCCAGGGAACATCGTCAGAGTAGTTATTACAGGAACTATTGGCCCTCTGGGAAATCGCAAGATTACTTGGATTCAATTTTTGAGCATGAGCCAGAGGCAGATCCAAACCAAGAAATATGGATTGGTGACTAGAGGAAGACTCGCTAACCTTTCCTCTCTGAGAATATTTCTACCGAGAAGCCCTCATGATTTTGATCATTTGTCCTACTGTTTACAACTCAGTTTCTTGAACAAGTAGCGTAGCTATTACCCTGTTCTACCTAATCCATTAATGAAAGTGAGTCAGAATTCCACTTTCTTCTGTGAGGTCTCCTTCAAGATAAAATTTAAACTTTAGCATGGAGTGCCTGCTTACCCATTCTACCTTATTCCTGGTGCCACCTCCTGGTGCACCACAAATTCAAGCCAGTGAAAGCTCAGTTGACTCATTCCAGCCTTTGCACAAGCTGTTCCCACTGCCTGGGGTGGCCTGGCAGGCCTCCAGCTTATTTGGGACTCTAATTCTTACTCATCCTTCAAAATTCAGCTCAGAGCCACTGCTCTGGGCCGCCTCCTCTGGCCTCTGTGACTTCCATGTCAGAGGTCATTCCCCTCCTGTGCTCCACAAGCAGTCTGTGCTCACCCTTCCCATAGCATTGACTCTGAATCACATTGTCCATCCTGTGTCCACTACCACCACCAGACTGTGAGTTCTTGGAGGCCAAGGACAGTGTCTATTACTCTGGGATCCCCAAGATACCATACATATATTATTTGCCCCCTAATAGTCACTAGTGGGGGTTATGGAATGAACACATGAATAATTACAATTCAATATACTTTAAAGCAACAATCTGCTATTGGAGAGTTAGTACAACCCAAGTAGACACATCATAATGAGGTACAATCTAAACAACACATTTGCTTCTATGAGAGACTTCTCTGCTTCCAATCTTGCCCTCATCATCCTTTTTAACCTGTCACAGAATGCTCTTTCTGAACAAAAGCCATTGTGTGCATGGCCCTTCATGATCTGGTCTGGATTACTTCTCTGGTTTTGTCTCTCCCACAACCCTCCCCCAAATCCCACTTTGGCCATATTAATCCACTTGCAGTTCTTAGGGCACACTGGGATAACTCCCCCACAGTGCCCACACACCGGAAGCACTCAGTCAATGTTTGTTTAATAAGTGGAAAATGCCAAACATCCTGTGATGTACTCAAGCTTATAGCTTGCAAATGAGCAGGAAAATCTTTGCTGTATTGAGGTTCAAGAGCCTACTATATGCCAGGCACTGAGTTAGGTACCAGGAGAACAAAGACGAATAAAGCATGGTCACTGCCCTCATAGATTTTACTGTATAATGGGGTAAAAAAAAAAAACATAGAAGTAGACAATTTATTTTTAAAAGTAAATGCAATAAAATAATTTGAATATAGTAAAAGTTTGCACAGTTCAGAAAACACTTCCTAGAGAAGATGATTCTTGAGCAAGTGTTGAAGGATGAATAAGTCTATCGTTTAAGAAAGGACACTTCAGGCAAAGGGCACTAAAGGCATAGAGTCATGAAACAGTATGGCATGGGCTAAAAGCTGTAAGTGATATAAACAAGGGATGATGGTGACCTGAACTAGAGCAATCATAATAGAGATGGAGCAGAGGGGATCAATTCAGGAAATAAATAGATATAGGATCAGCATCCTTGATGATGACGGAATTCAGGGAGGGGAGCAATGAGATAGTAGAGAAGGAGCAGGTTTGGGTGGAATGGGGAAGAAAATGAGTCCCAGTTTCAACATGTAGAGTTTATATCACTATAAGCAGTAGACAGTTTGAAACACAAACGGATATACGCAGCTGGTAGTTTGATATACAACCGAGGCTCTTATAATCAGAGTGGGAAATCTGAGACCACAAGAGCAGATGAGATTGCTTGAGGAGAGCACGTACAGAAGAAGAAGCAAAGAACCAAGAAGAGAGCTCACAGTCACAGAGAAGAGGCAAAGGAGGAGTAGGCCAGGAAGAGAATCAAAGGAAGCAGGAAGAAGTTGCATAACCAGCAGAAAGTAGTTCATTAGGGTCAAGGGCATAGAGTTTGAAGAGAAAGAAATCAAGAGTGAAAATGGCAGCAGAGTAGTCCAAAAAGATAAGGACAAAAAAGTAATCATTGGGTTTGTAAGACGAATGCCGTTTGGCTCAAACTTATGTTAGCAGAGAGGATTCAGTAGAATGACGGGGGCTGAAGCCAAATAGCAGAGAATTGTTAAGTGAAGGAAAAGTGAGGTAGAAAAAAAAGAGTAGGGTGAGCCTTAAAGAAGTCTGAATGAGAAGAGAAGAGGTTAATGTTAGAGGTGGGCAGGGGGAGAAATGGTGGTTCCATGGTTACAAGAAAAATTATATTAGGATAGGAGAATTATGACCATGTTGGGAACTGGGGAGAAGAAGCCACTGAAAAAAAAGGTGGAAGACAAAGGAAAGCTCACTTAAAATGACCTCCTCATTGCCTTACATTATGTCTTTTTCTCTTCTTCTCCCTTAGTCTCAGCCCAGTGCCTGACACACAGGTATCCAGTGCCTGCTAAATGAATAAGTGAGTAATTGGTGAAGCAACAGCTCAGAGGAAACCAGCAGAAAGTGATCAAGGGACTCGGGTGAGACTGACTTTGAACAAGAAAAAAGCACTTTATTCTCTGAAACAGAAAGATATGAGGGGACAATGGATTTCCATGCTGGAGCTTTCTCCCACTGATAGATTAATTTTGTGGATGGGCAAATGCAAGTATTTAAAATCTGCTAATTAATCATTACGAGTTATTGTATTTACTGTTTCAACTCTTCTTGAATGGACATTTTCAGGAAGGTAAGATATATTCTGGGCTTCTGATCTATATTTCTATTATGTCACTCCTTAAAAGTCATTAAGCCACTTAAGAACATGAACCTTGACTTTTTTTAAAACTATTTTTTTAGAGCAGTTTTGGGCTTACAACCAAACTGAGAGGAAGGTACAGAGATTTCCTATATACCACTATTCCCACACATGCATGGCCTCCCCCATTATCAACATCGCTCTCCAGAATGGTACGTTTTTTAACTGAGGGTGAACCTACATTGATACATCATAATCACCCAAAGTCCATAGTTTGCTTAGGGTTCGCTCTTGATATTGTACATTCTATGAGTTTGGACAAATGTATGATGATACATATCCATCATCATAATATCACACAGAGTAGTTTCACTGCCTAAAAATCCTCTATGCTCTGCCTACCCATCTCTCCCCAGCCCCATCCCTGGCAACCACTAGTCTTTTATTGTCCCCATAGTTTTACCTTTTCCAGAATGTCATATAGTTGGAATAATACGGTATATAGCCTTTTCAGATTGGCTTCTTTCACTTAGTAATATGCATTTAAGATTCCTCCATACTTTTTCATGCCTTGAAAACTCGACTTTTTTTAATTCATTGCAACACAGCACAGTGTCTGGTGTATTGATGGGATTCAATAAGTACTTACGAGTTTATTAACAGAAAAACTACTAGGGTCAGAGGCAATGTGCTTCCATTTGTTTCAAAATTCTGGGTAAAATAGACTGTTATATATAGGTCAGTGTTTAAAGAACTTCAAACATTAGGACTATTTATAGGTTTGACAGAGTCAGGAAGTCATTCATCAAAACATCATAGACGTGACATATAACATGTTTGACTCACATTTGCCTTCAATATGGTCATCAGGTGAATTCAAAATGCTTCTTGAAAACATCTGCATCCCGGTTCTCTTTCAAGTGTTCCACTATTAGCATTCGGGGCACGGCACTAAGGCAGAAAATGTTTTCAACTTTCTCAAATCTCTTGCCTTCCCAGGTCACACCCTACCCTCTCTGCCTGAAACTCTCTTCCACGTGTATTCACCTGGCTAACTTCTACTCATTCTTCAAGATCTGGTTCAAATGCCACTTGAGTTACAAAGCTTTTCCCAACCCCATGTCTCACCCCACAGAGATTATTCCTTTGTTATGACACTGATCTGCTGTATTGTAATTATTAATCAGATGGATTCAACCAAGCATGCCTTTTCATGTTTACATCCCCAATACCTACCACACACGGTGGCTTGGGTCCAGGGTGGAAGCCATGGAAGTTGTGAAAAGTGATTGAGTTCAGGTTATAATTTTGAAGATAGAACCAATGGGGTTTGGTGATACCAGTTGGATATAGTATGTGAAAGAAAGAGAGGAGCCAAGGCTGGCACTAGGTTTTTGCCCTGAGCAACTAAAAGTGTGGAGTTTCCATTAACAGATACGGGGAAGACTATGGAGGAGCAGGCCAAGCATTCGGTTCTAATTGAGATGCCTATTAAGCACCCAAGTGGAAAGGTTGGGGAGGCAATTGGATATACAAGTTGGAGTTTCAGGGGAAAGATCTGAGCTCTATCAATTTGGGAATCATCGGTATATAAATGCTATTTAAAGCCATGAGACTAGATGAAATCCCCAAGGGATAAGTATAAATAAACAAGAGAGGAGGTCAGGGACTGAGACCTTGGACACTCCAGCTCCAACACGGGCACTCCGGCCTTCACAAGGAATGACGTGTGAAGTAGGACATAAAGTTGGAAGAAACCAGGAATGTAACCTGAAAGTAGGGGGCCTGAAAGTTAAGTGGGGAAAGTGTTTCAAGGCAGAGGCGTGATCTCTCTCAAGAAAGCTCATTGGATTTAGGAAAGTAGAGGTCACTGATAACCTTAGGAAAAAAGTTTTGGCAGAACAGTGGGAGTAAAAGCCTCCTTGGAGTAAGAATAAATGAAATGGGAGGAGAGGCCTCAGAGACAGCATGTGTAGACAACTCTTTGAAGGAGTTTTGCTGTAAAGGGGAGCAGAAAAATGACGCAGTAGCTAGAGGGGAACCACCAAAGGTTTTGTTTGGTTTGGATATTAGTTTTTAAGATGGGGGCTATTGCAGAATGTCCAATATTAATAAGAATGATCTAGCAGAGAGGGGGAAATTGATGGTGCATTAGAAAGAACCTGAATGAAGTTGACCAGTTACTAGATAATTGATAAGCAATGTCTTTGAGAAGTTGAGGGTTGATGGGCTCTAGGAGAAAAATGGAGGCTTAGACAGGGATATGGAAAGTAGGAGAGAGCGCAGAACGTGGGTGCAGCAGGTTGACAGGTGAAGAAGCTCTCTTCTAATTGCTCCTAATTACTTAGTAAAATAGGAAGCAGAGTCACTAAATGAGAGTGAGGAGAAGGGGTGAGGGAAGTTTCAGGAGAGAGGAGATGTGAAATAATTGTCTAGGACAGTGTTTCTTGACTTTTTTTTTTTTTTCACACAAAGCACATTTTACATCCTAATCCAGCACACATGCATGTATAAATGTACATCTACATACAACTTAGACAAGCATTTCCTGAAATAATATTTACCATTATTATCTGCCATGAACTCTATTAAATTCAACTCTGTTCTAATCTGTGTGACTTTTTTACCACACAATTTAAAAAAACTCCTGTCTAGAATAGAGGGAGAAGAAAGCACTGGGGAGATGAAGGGCTGCCAGGGGCAGAAAGGTCCTCTCGAGGCTGGTGGGCATGAATTTCACGTGAGCCGGTTGTCACGGAGGCGGGTCTTCATCCGGTCTGTTCAGCTGCAAGGAGGCAGACAGGGAGTAGGCAGAAAATCAGGTGTAAGGAGCATCGCGGGTTTCCGGGCCCTGAGATGGAGGATGAAGCAGGGGATGGAGGATGAAGTGGGTTGTTCTAATGCCGAAGCTTGGCATCCAGGCCAGGTGAGGCTGCAATGAGGTCCCGAGGGGGGGGGGGGGGGGGTCAAATCAACGGAGTGAAGGTCTGGTGGGTTGGAAAAGCGAGGACAGGGCATCCGAGAGCGTGAACCAGAAAGACAGGATGCGGTGGTAGGAAAGCGGGTGCTGCAAACGGAGGTTAAGGTAGGAATGCTGTTTCTGTCGTTTCTGGTCAACACAGGAGCAAGAGTATGACCTTGAGAGCGAATGCCTGGAGTAAGGAAACGACGAGATTCCTGGAGGAGAGGGTAAGGAACCAAGAGCACGGGGTGCTGAAAGGATCCCTTATCTGGATCCTGAAATAACTACAAATTGTCACCTGAGTTTTAACAGGAAAATGGCAGTGAACCAGGAGCTAGAAGTATTAAAGAGATAGGAGGAGGGGCCGGAAGGGGCGAGATACAGTGAGCAGGGGTGGTGGAGTATCTGACGGAAGGACTGCAAAGCTGCAGCTTCTGGGAGGTGGAAGGGAGAAGGGGATGGCGCCATGGAGAGAGGTCCGGGAGGGGACGCGCGGGAGGCAGAGTGGCAGGGAAGCAGGGTCCTCGTCCAAGAGCCAGGTTTCCACTGAGCAAAAAAGTAGAACGAAGGATCGGGGAGGAAGTGGAGGCCCGACGAATTCTGCAGATGACAGATCCTGAGTTCCAGAGAGCACGGTGGAAGGTTTCCAAAGTGGGCAGGTGAGCGATGGGCCGGGGGAACTGAAGAACAGAGCCATGGGAGCGCGAGCATCTAGGAACGGACTCAAGGAAGAAAACTAAACAATCAACCTAATCCAAATATGCTGAATTTACACGAATGCCTGGCCTTTTAAACCAAGTGACAAGGAAATTGCTTTGATTCTATTTTCCTTCAGAAGGTGTCAGCAGAGTTGACATTCATGTTACATTTCTTACCACCTTTGACCTCTCATTCTCTTTTAAACAGATTTCTCTTTTTCTCTGACACTCTTAGTTTTTTACTCAGAAATGAATGCAGTGAATTTAACAATCTAGTTGAGTTGCACAGAGGGGAAAAACTTGTCGCTTGACATTAACTCAAGAACCAAATGATTTAAATTTTCTATTAGAAAGTTGTGAATCAAACACATAAAGACCAAACTAAAACCTTCAACTAGGTTGAAGTTTGGTACCAAGTAATACACTTCAAAGAAAATCCAGACTTATTCCTGAGTTCCCACAGAACCACCTAAAATTCACCCGAGGATATGGAAACATTCACCAAAAAATTTTTCCCTCCTTCCTTGGTTGTACTCTCCCCACCTAATGCAACACGGGCGCCACCCACTGGACGTTTGTTGTTACTGTAATGTTACACTGTAATACTGGCAAATAGAGGTTTTCATTCAATGTTATTATTTATTGGTAAACATTGCATATGTGCCAGGCACTGTTCTAGACCCTTGAGATACAGTAGTAAACACAAAAGGCAAAAATGTCTGTCTTCATGGAGCTTATATTTTAGTGTATAAAATTCCTTATTTTGTACACCACCATAAACCACAGGTGTCCCGGGTAAGGCTGAACCATAAGACTTTAGAAACTCAATGAATAAAAACCAAGAAAAAAGCTTTTTAATTAAAGATTACCCCCAATTCTCATTCTTTAGAGATATAAATATCAATTCACCTTTAAGGCAGAGTGTTTTCTATGGTAATAAAAACATACATCCTATGTGTTCACTATCCCCTTGCATTCTTTTTATACATTTTTATGAATCTACTATAGATTCATAATTTTTAAAAATTTTAGTTATCTTCACTTTGCTAAAATGGTACCATGCTGTATGAGATTGGGGGATGGCTTCCTTTTTCATATCAGAGTATGATGCTAAAATTCTTCATGGCGTGAATGTACCACAGTTCATCTTCCCACTCTTCCACAATGGGCATTTAGGTTCTCTCCAGATTTTTGCTATTGTAAAAGGTACTGCTGTGAGCATGCTGTCCATGTCCCCAGGTGCTCACGTATTAGAGATTTTTTTAGCTATTTCCTATTTATTTAGCTATTTAGCTGGGGCAGGGGATGTACAAATATTCAACTTTTTGAGATAATGACAAGCTATTGTTTAGAGTGACAGAAATAAATTAAGTTCCCTCCAGAAATTTGTAATGGCTCATTTGAAACCAAATCCTCTCTATCACTTGAAAGTTTCAGATTTTAAAATTGTGGGTAAAATACAAAATGGTACCTCCTGTGGGCTGGTCGGCACCATGAATGATGTCAAATAGTCATCACGGCTCTATCAGCCACATCCAGATCCTCTTGTGTGAAACACTTGTTCATGTTTTCCCCCATTCTTATGTGTGTCGTTTATGCTTTTCTTATTATTTGGAGGAGCTCCCAATAGACTCTTTTAACTCTTTATTTTAAAATAATTTAAACTTACAGAAAAGTTGAGAGAAAACTGCAAAGTATTTCTATAGTCTTCACCCATTCCACAGCTGTTAACATTCTATCACATTTGCCTTATCATTCCCATTCTTTTATCGCCTCCTCTCTCTCTCTCTGTCTCTCTTCCTGCATGTGCGTGTGTAATTTTTTTCTCTGAACCAATACAGAGAGTTAGTTTCAAACATGATGCCTCATTATTCATCAGTACTTTAGTGTGTATTTCCTAAAAACAAAGATAGTCTCCGACACAGCCAAATACAGCCACGAAAATCACCAGACTAGCATCGGTATAATACCCCCACCAGATCCACACAAGCCGCCTGACTGTTGCCAGTGGCACCAACAGTTTCTTCCATGGTCCTGGATGTAATCCAGGCTCGCACGCGCGTGAAGTTATCGCATCTCTTTAGTCTCCTCCAGTCTGGAACGGTTCCCCCGTCTTTTCCTATCTGTCATGTCCTGGAGACTTTTGAAAAGGATAGGCCAGTTGCTTTGTAGAGTATCCCTCATTTTGGATTTGTCTGGTGTTTCCTCATAATTAGCTTGAGGGCATGCGTTTTTGGCCAGAATACCACAGAAGTGATTGTGTCCTCTCAGCGTATCCTGTGTGGAGACGCACAATGTTGATTTGTCCCATTACTGGTGAAGTAACTTTTATTAACTGGTTAATCTGGTGTCTGACAAATTTCTCTACTACAAAGTTATGTAATAAGTATTTTGAACTTATTAATTAATATCTGATTAATAAGCATTTGGGGGTACTTTTTATTACATGAATATCTACCCCACGTCTATCCCCATGCTGTGTCTCACTGTCTTAATCACAGCTTCAGCTTAAGTTCTAGTACCTGGTACTTCAGAGGTATCTTTGCTATTTTTGACCCTTTAATCTTCCATATAAATTCTGAAGTCAGCTTAGCAAGTTCCATGATTTTGATTGCAATTGCTCTGAATCTATAATTCGAGTTGGGGAGAATTGGCATCTTTATGATATCGTCTTTCTTCCCATGGACATGTGTCTCTCCATTTATTAAGGTTCTCTTTTATATCTCTTAATAAAGTTTTATAATTATCCAGGAGGTCTTCTTGGAGAACTGCCTCAAGGCATTTGAACAACTGGTTTCAGTAGATGTAGAGCTGAGATTTGGGACAGAAAGAAGGATATGAAAGTATAATCTTCACCTCGGACTGAAATTGAGCCTGGATTGAACTGGGCTTCATTCAGCTTGAGGTGAATACTGAAGTCGCATCTATACATGATGAGTATTTAAGGTTGATGGTGAAATGTGTTTGACTTTAGATACTTCAAATGGAGTTGAAGCATCCACCACTTCCTCCCCTCTCCTGACCTGAGACCAGCGTTCAGCTTTCCTTCTTGAGAAGTTAGTAGACGCAAGTGGATAGAGAGACTGTTAAGATCTGGGAGAAACCTAAGAAAGAAGAAGGAACTAAGGCTAGAATTCTATTATTCTAAGTGAAAGATCGTTGTTCTGTGGGAGAGGATGACAGCATTGAGCTGAGGCCTGTGGAAGGAAACCATGAGAATTGTGGGAGGAAATATTCAGGAAACTAGGCAACACCCAGGAGGAAAGACCTTTGAGTAGGTATTCAGAAAGCAATGGACCACGGTTCTAGAAATATCCCATTGTCACCAACCCATCCCACTGTAAATTACCAGTCAGAGGGGTGTCCCAGTCAGCAGGTAACCACCCAGACCAAGAAATCATAAGGCAAAATCCCCTGGTTTCTGCTGCTGACACTGTTACCCACCAACGCCAGGGGGCAAAATAAGTTGTATGCAAGACGGAAAGGAGGAGCCTTCTAGTGAATTATAAATTCAACAGTGACCATCCCATGGCAGTTTAATATCCCAACAAGATGCAAAAGCACAGCATCCAAGAGAGTACAACTCCATGTGGGCCCTCAAGATTTGGCTTGATTCAGGGATAGAATTCAGAATCCTGGGGAATCGGTGGGGTCAAGGCCTCATGACATGCCTTTGAGGGTTTGTCATCAGTAGTTAACAGCCACTACTCCTGGCAAGAATAGTTCAGTAAGACTTAATGAGCAGCTGAGAAAAAGATAAACAGGGTGTTATCTTGTAAATTCAAATGCCTCACCAGGGCTCATGCCCTTTACGGAGATAAGCTACACCTCTGCCACAGAAATGGACCAAGGGCGTCCCCATGGGCAGGGCTTAGCTTTATTCAGAAAATAGTTCTGGTCCTGCTCTTTCCCACAAACAGTTAAGCAATCAAAGCTCAAAAATGATTCCTGTAGCCTGAAATTTTGAAGGTAGCAGTCAGTTTCCCACTATGGCCATTAAAACTCAATACATGCTTGAAATGTCAAATTTTAAATAATGTGACTCCTGATGAGCTTTTCAACATAATTTAGCTGAAAAATGTACTCCCAGGCAACTAAATATATTGACCGATTACATAAGCCAATTAAAGGTTGCTGCCTAAAATGATGGTGTTTGCTTTAGAGTGGTATTCGGGTCATTTTCTTTGACAGAGATTAGATGCAGAACTAGTTTTCTGTGGAGGCAAATTCATGACAGCTCTCCTAAACATCCCCTCCCACAGTCACAATCCCATTCTGGCAGTCACTCACTCTGTGACCTGTGGAAAAATGCAACTTAATAATGGGTTTAGACTTAGATTCTGTCAGATGTGTTTTTATTTCATTTAAGCTTGTCAAAAACAGCTGCAGTCTGGAGATATCAATTATAACAACTACTGTAGCCACTAGAAGTTAAAGCAAGATATTGTAGTCAGTGGGGGGAAATGTAATTCAATGCAAGAAAGAAAAACTAAGAAACGAATCTCAGTGAATTCAAAGTGAGTAGTTAGAGATCTGAAATGATTGACAATAGGTACAACTGATGAAAAATCTCCACTTTCTAGTCTAGTCATATTTTATGACATTTTATAATTATTTAAGCTATGTTTTACAAAACATGATGTCCATGGATGCAAAGAAATTGTTTGTATTTTTAAATCTTATATAAGAATACATGCTGTATACACTTGACAATTCTTATCTCCTTGGACCATGGGTGAGAAAGCTCAGAATATTTAACAAATAGTAATCCGATTTGAGACCTTTGTCTTTAGCTTAATAAATCCAGCTAATGACCTTTGTAAAAACTACCTCCCCCCAAAGCATTTCAAACATTTCAGGGCATAGAAAATGTACTGTACCGAACTTGGATAAACAAAGTTGCTTCCTTTTCATTTATCCAAAGGCACTTTCCTTCTTAGTAGAAGACTTGTAATTCTGATTTCACATTTTCCATCATCAAAGGCCTCCATTTGCCCCTCTGTGAAACAAACAAGAAGTGTTCTATGGGCCCCTAACTCCCCTTTTAGCCTCCACATTCTTTCTCTCGGGTGTGTTGTCTTGTGCAGGTTAGTTGTGAAAACGAGCAGGGACAACCTGGGATCAAAACCCAGCCCCCAGCTTCTTAGCTGAGTGACTTTGAGCATAGTATCCCCCAGCCAGTGCCTCATTTTCCTCTCTGTACATCCATCTCAGAGTGCTTGTGTGGATTTGAAATAACAAAGGTACAGTATCTGGCTCATACTAACACTCAGAAAAGTACAACTATTCTCTTCATCACGTAAGTGGTGTCCTCTCCCCAGTGGCATCTTCTTCTTTGCCAACTAAACAATTTGGCCGTTCCTCCTGACACGTTGCTTTCACGACCCGTTTACATCTACTCTGCAGCCAAATGTGCCATGGGGATCTTTGACTTATCTTTAAATGAGTAATCCTCTTTCATTCGCTTCATCTGTGACCTCAATTTTAATGCCACGTTGACACCAGACCACGTGGGACTGGGGTCCTGGGTCAGAGCTGGCCCTTAGTGTGGGTTCTTGACCTTTTGCAGGAAAGAATTCAAGAGCGGGTCAGGAGAGATAATACAAGTTTGTTGAGAAACGAAAGCCAGGCTGATTAGAAAGAAACTAAGGAAGGAAAGCTGGCCGGGCTGATCAGGTAGAAACCGACCTACCAGCGCCGGGTGGGGTCTGGGGTGCTGCTTTTTAGCGGTTGAAGTAGACAGCTGGGGACTGGTTATTCTGAAGCAGGAAGACAGGTTGGCACTGGGGGTTAGTCTCTGGGCCACGTGGTCATCTTCTGTAGGTCAGGCGCCAAGCTCGTGATCAGGCTGCTGGTTGGCTTCCTGGAATGGTCAGGCACCTGGTGCTGCTGGAGAGACAGCTTTCGGTCCTGCCTTTTCCCTGTCTCAACATCATTATCTGAAATGAGCACGTGAAGACTAAGCCGGCCTGGAGGTCCCTGTAGGAGCCAAAGCAGTCACAGGTGCAGGGGCCGGGAGGGAGGAGGGCTCTAAGGAGTAGAGTGCCTGAGCCCCCTGTGAGGGTTCTGGGAATGGAAGAGCTAGTCCAATGACCAGAAGAAGGAGTTGGGGGTCAGAGAGTCTTGGGCTCCTTTCCTTGCTCTGCTCTCCCTATACACTTGACCCTGACATGTCGCCTTCCTTCTCTGAACCTCAGTTGTCTTATCGGTAGACCTGATATAATAACACCTACCTCGTGGGTTCATAACATATGTCAAACATTTAGCTGGGAGTAAACACTCAATAAAAGATGATGGCAGCAGTAGCAGGAATATTCTTCATGTCTAAGATGCTAAAGGATACAAACCATATTTTTAGTTTGTTTTACTCAGTTCTTTCACTGAAATGTAGGTGATGGTGAGAATGGTGACATGCCCTCTGTGGGAGGCAGGCAAAGCTTATATTCTGTAACCTGTGTTTGCTATTAATTCAGAATACTCAGATTGACTGTAGCAGACAAGAAAAAGCAAGTAGGTTGGATAAAACTCATAAGACGTGCTAAATAAAGATAGTGAGTAAGCAAGTGGGACATGAGCAGAATTCAATGAATTCAATTTAAAGACGTAAGTATAGATAGTTGGCAATCAGTAAGACGTGCCAACGATACAATGAATGAAATAGATGATTTTTAAAAAGATGGAACACTCAAGAGTGTTTACTTATAAAGAGAAAATGATGGAAGGACCAAATCATAAGGTACGGATCAAACCCCCTTCAGACTGACATATGTCATCTCTAAATTGGCCAGCCACTGGGGCCCCGTTCTGGCTCTGCACGCACTCTGCCCAAGAGATAAAGCTCCCAGCTCCCAGCAAACTAATTGGTGAGCTACAGCTGTGGCCAGGCATCCTTGCCCCTGTGTCAACAAACAGTGTTGACTCCACACGCTTTGAGCTTGCTGGGTCCCCTAGTTCAAACTCAACTCTGGTCTTTGTAACCACACCACCACTAGGAAAAATTAATGCAACAGAGAGAGGGTGAGGGAAAGAGATGCTGGGCCCCAGGGCAGGCCACCCTAAAATATCCCACAATAGCATAGTGATTATTTTGAATTAAAGTTACTTGAGAAGCAAAAAGGGCATTCTGACCCTCCTTTCTCTGTTCCCCTGATGGCAGGAAATAAATCTCCCGTGTGAAAGGTGCTCTCCTGCATCCTTATCACCAGAGCTAGGGAACCAGGGCCAAGAAGCCTATATAAACAAACCTTGCTAATTTACTGCCTCAAGCCTAAAGTCTGCTTAAATTCCTCACTAATTTCATACCTCAAACCTAAGTTTCTTTGTCCTGTCAATTCTTCACAAATTTGCGGTTTCTCTGTGTAAAAGATAAATATACTGCCTGCTTTGTTTGCTCTCCAAGCATCATTTCTTTACGATCTCCAATACATACATATTAAACAGTGTTTTTCTCCTGTTAATCTGGTCTTGTGTCAATTTTACTATTAGTCCAGCCATAAGAACACAAAAAGGGAAGAAAGGGAATCCCTCCCCCCACCCCGCCACACACACACACACACAGAGGGAAAGAAAGAGAGGACATAGAACAATTGTGTAACACAGGATTCAGTTGTGTGGTCCTCCACTCCGTCCTAATTGTGTAAACTTACCCCACATCTCTTTTCCCTTGCTACTTGATGAATGTTTATATTGACCCACTGAAGCATGTGACTTGGACATCTTAATTTAGTCTGTGAGGCTTTCTGTTCTGTGACCTCTGGGATCGCTTGCCTGGAGTGTACCTTGGGGCTACCACTGCATCAAGGTGATTTCCCATATGACATATTTTTCCTTGGAACCAGAATTTCTTTTGAGAAAAGAACCGGTTGGTGTTCTTGTACGAATCCATCAAATTGGTGTTATTTTGCACGAGAGAGCAATAAAAGCTTTTTCCCCACATTCTTCTCGTGAAAGCAATTTTGATACCTTGTTAATGTTTGAAGAACTAGTAATTTCATAAGAAATTGCAGGCTTTCCTTCCAGGTAATTGTTTCTAGCTATATTCCCTGCTGTTACCTGATCTCCTTTTATTTTATCATCATGGAGTTTGGGGTTGTTTGCTTTTTTTAAACTAATTGCCAGCACTCCAGTGGTCCCTGCCTCAGCTAGAGACACAACCTTGCCAGGAAAATCAGCAGAAGCCCAAGCTGATGGGGACAGTGGCCACAGCACCTGAAGATCACTCCTGCTCGGCCACATTCTTTTTCCTTCTTTCCCTCTTCATTTCTCTTTTTCTTTCCCTCGTTCTTTCTTCTTTTTTAGCTTCTTTCATTTTTGCCCTCAGCCGTCTTATTCCCATCTCAAGAACCACATGTGAGTCTACTTGGGGCTCTACTTTGAATCATTTCTCTGCTCTAAAAATTAAGGTTTTGTTCACTATATCAAGCTTGCCTCCTGGGCATCCCAGAAAATGAGCTCTCCCCTGGGAGATTCCTCAGTCCTTTGTGCACAGAAGCCCCTGGAAGACCCACACCACCAACATGTCAGACATGTTTATACTAACCTGAATCCCATTGGTAGACAAGACTTAAACTCAAGCACCAGCCTCTCACTACATGTACATAAAATGACGCTTAACACCCAGGGGAAGCCTTGTAACGGGGTTATTCTGCTTGGGGAAGGAATGGGGAAGTTTTGGTCATTTTCCCTCCACGTCCTTCTTCATAGTTCCCATGGTCTTTCTCCTAACTCTCTCAGGCAATGCTCGCCATCTTGTGTTTCATTCCGTGGAGCCAGAGGGAAAATGTCAGGTTCTTCAGAGTGAAATATCTACAAATTAAAAAAAAAAAAAAGTATTTCTCTTGCTAATATTGTCTTTCAGGAAAGGAGGAGGGGGAAACCCAGTCATTCCACAATTAAGCTGAAGTATAAAGAACCAAGGTTTATGTTTCTTGTATAAACATAAAGACATAAAGCCAAGCTTTATACTTCCTTTCATCCCCTGCATCAACAAGCAAACAAACTGGGAAACAACAAAGGGCATTTACTGGATCACAACCCTGGGAAGTCCAGAGGGAAGGCGGGCAGGGCCTGGTTTTGTCAGGTTTTATCCAGCACCACTTTTCCACAGCTCCTCTCTTCCTCAGGTTGGCTTCGCCTTCAGGCTAGCTGCTCTCACAAGGACAAGGTGCTCCTGCAGCCACCGGAACTGCATGCTTCCCTGTTCACATCAGGAAGAGTAAGGCTGTGCTCAGGACAAAAGTTCTGAGGGTCACACGGATTGGACCACCCTCCAGCCGGGATAAAATCATGCACTGATTGCCTTAGACCTGGGGTCCCTCCACCAATCCCAGTGGCCGGGAGGATGAGAGTACCCTGCCAGGGATAGGCAGCTGGAGGTGGGATCACAAAACTACAGAGCTGCTACACCACAGAGAGACAGTAGTTTCACAAAGAAAACCTGGGTACTATTGGAAGGATGGAAGAAAGGGAATTGATGGTGCACAGGCCACAAACGATGTGTACCGTGCCCACAGTGTAGACTCTTTCACAGAGCATAGGTGCTCAGTATATCCCTGATGAATGTGCTGTTTCATGAAATTTTATCGACCAGTTTCCTCCAAGTCCACTGTCTGCTCACTGAAAGTTAGCGTAACTGAAGTCACTTACCTCCTGATGCTTCAGAGCAGCGTTAAGCGTCCTAAGATGATCAGACAGAGTCATTTCAGAGAGACTAACACAATTCTGCCTCCTGCCCCTTAAATGCAAACTTTTAAGAATGACAAAGGTTGCAATTCAACCACTGGCTGTTGAATTCAAAGAAGTGTCATTCACTTAAGAACAAGGTGTTTCAGCAGCCTCGTCTTCAGTAACCCCCTCACTTAATCCTATTTCCACACTGTGTTCCCATTGAAGTTAATTTCCTGATGTGACGCAGCCTTCCAAGATTCAAGTCCGTTTCTGACTGTTTTCCACATTTCAAGCATACTTTTCTGTCAGGGCCAAGGAGAATCAACACTCAGGGGACACGGCCTTGTATTGTTTTATTATCGTTCAACGAATCTTCTCCCAGCAGTCCTCTGGGGGCCCTGCTGTATCCTTTGCCAGCTGCTAATCAGACGGTCTCAGTATTTTAACTTGTAACATTACTTTGTGCTAAGTATAATGCATAGTTGGGTCAGAAATCTGCAATTTGAATTCCAGTTCCTCGACTAATTCACCATGTTTAGTAGGAAAACTTCTTTTCCCAGAGAGCACTCAGCTAGCCTTTAGAGTGTGGTTTGTGCTTCAGGAGTAAAAGCAGTGTGATTCCACAAGTTGTTGACTCAGACGTGGTTGGAACCAGTTTTCTCTACAGTAACCAAAGGTTTACACTTGTCCTTGCAACCAAGACCTGCCTGAGCTATGACACCCGACCAGAGCTGACTGCTAATTTCAGCTTCCTGTAGGAGCTGAGGTGGGGTGTAGAAGAAGATATGAGTGTGTTAAAATGCACCTGGGATTTGTTTTGATCAGGTAATGTAAGGTAACAGACACAGAGACTGTGGCCTTTGAAAGAAGTGTTTATCACTTACAATTCCCAAGAGGAGGGGCATGCCACGCCACACAGGCCGCATGGGTCAGTCAGGAGGCAGAAGGAGCAAGGGGAAAGCATGGCCCAGAGGCTTCATTCTACAGGAAGGAACGGGCAAGGCAGAGTGGGCAAGGTTGAGCAAGCTTAGGTTTGGATGGTTTAACAATTTCAATAGGCTCTGGGCTATGGGGTGGTCTCTAGTTGTGGTACCTGGCCCTGAGGTGAATTAGGGCAGGGGAAATACTGGCTTGGTGTGTGAGAGTTAAATAAAGGAGGTGGTTGGTGATATGGCCTTTGGATTGGTTGGATTGCATATGAAAGTCTTGCAGGCAACTTGCTTATTATCTCTAGGTATTAGCTAGCCCTGGGAGGGGCAGTCTCTCCAGGATTAGCAAGACCCCAAGATGTCAAATCATCATAAAATACAGAAAATAAAAAAACATGATTAATACAGTGAGGAGAAGGGAGAAGACATTAGCAGTTGCACTGACCGTGTAGGGAACCAGGGCAAGCATTGTGCACGTGAATCACATCTGTCCTGGTCCATTGCTGGGCTTAATAACACCCTTCCCATTTGCCCACCCATCAACACCACCCTATACCACCTTGTTCTGCACCAGGCCCTCTCACAAAGAACTCTGTTCACACCCAACTTAAAGCTCATGCCTGTGGAGGTTTTTTCCAAAGTGGTTTGACCTGGAAAGCAGCTAGTCTTACCTGGAGGTAACTTTGTAGTCTTCCTCCACCTTTCTGCCAGTTGTACTGGACAGAGCTAAATGGGAGAAAAAACTACATTTGCCTCATTGGCCACTGACAAACACAAGGAAACTCAGTCTCCCAGTGACGTGATATGGGATGGAATGATGATATTCAGCTCTCTTCCTCATTCCTGCATCCAGTCACCAAGTCCTGCTGATTTTATCTCATAAATATCTTTTTAAATCTGTTTCCTACTCCCCATCATCCCTGCTGCCCCAGCCCTAGGTCAGGTCTTGGGGAATCTTTCATCTAGATTACAGCATTAACCTCATAAATGGTCTTCCTGCCTCTGGTCTTGTCTCCCTCAAATTCACTCTCCACACAGCTGAAGAAATTGTTTAAAATGTAAATCCAGCTATGACATCTATGGCTAAACCCCTTTGAAGGCTCCCTTGTCTGCAGCAGGAGTTCTCAGACTCTTTGACTTACAGACCGGCATAGTTTTTCCTTTTAAATTTTGGAAACTTACACAAAGATGCCAAATTTACATTTCACTAAAGAAGGTCAATTTAAAAAAACCCATCTTCTATCAAAATCCTTTCATAAAAGAAAAGATAACTTAAAACAAGAAAGTTTTACATCTCCCTGCTACTATAGTAAAATGTCAGCTGGACAAGACCATGGGCATTTATCAATTCAAAGGAATAACAATAAATTCCGGAACCTTTAATTGCTTATTACAAAACACCAAAAGTAACCAAGCATGAAGCACTATTTTGTTTTCTCTTACAATGTTTGTAATGATACTGTGGTTCCTGGCTATTTTCCCATAAGCCTTCTCTGAAACTTAACTGTAAACTATTATCTATTTGGCAAGTAAATATTTAATTAACTATTTGAAATACAGTATTACCCCAGATATTCAGTGGACAGCTTCTAAGAATCTCAGGTGTTAGCAAAAGTGTTGTCTACTCTGTTTGATATCCTAAGGTATCATTTCATATTGAAAGTGGTTGGAATAAAAATTTTGGTGCTTAGAGAGGCAGTGTGGGTTTCTAAATAGATCTCTGGTCCCAGCTCTGCCATTAACTAGCTCTACAACCCTGAGCAATTCATTTATATGGAATTGAAGGCTTCTAACAATTTGGCTAGCACCAAGGAGCTTCTCAAGAAAGATTTTCAACTTCTCATTTTTACCCTCCATTTCAGCTCTCTTCCTTCTCCTCTCTCCCATCTCACTGCCTTTTCATTCTATTATTTTGCAGATCAATTCTTCCATTTCTTTGCAGAATAAGCCCTGAAGACCCTTACTCTTCACTCTCAAAGGGGCCTTCGGGGCATTTTCAAAAAAAAAGTGACATCTCTCCTGATACAAATTTTTCCATGGTGCTAGTGTATCAAAGTCCTTATTTTTAATAAAGTGGTGACTTTTCTTCCACTTACATTAGTACAATAACAGGCTTTCAATGAACCTATTGAATAAATGAAAATTAATTATTGCTTTTGTACCCATCATCTTTCACCACTAATCTGACTTAAGCATTTTTACAAATTTTCACTTAGTTTTTACTAGAACCCTATTAACTAAGAATCTGTGAGAAAAATTGGGCTCAGAGAAGTTAAATAATTTTTCCAAGACCACACAGCTTGTAAGTAGTGAAATTGGGATTTAAATCCACATCTATTTGATTCCAAAGCCTCTATTTTCTCATCTACAAAAAAGGAGGTTTAATCAGAAAAATCTCTGAGGATCCTTGAGGTCCAAATTGCAGTAAGTCTATGTGGGTAATAAAGGGTTAACTCAGTGGGCCTGAGTTGTCCAAACCCTTCACATTCCAAAGAAAAGTCTGGCCTTTGACTGGGTCCTGGGAGATAACTGCTAAGACTTTGGAATATTCTGCCTGATGAGAATATCTTTGTTTGTCTAGGACCTTGGGTCACTCCAGATAGTTTATGCTGACAGTGGTATTTATGGTGGGGGCCATGTGGTATTAGTTTGACCTCCGAAGACTGAATAAACAAGGTCAGCTATGTGAGCAATCAGCCATGCCGATGTGACCAACCTCCAGTAAAAACCCTGGACACCAAGGTTTGGTGAGTTTTCCTGGTAGAAAATACCTCATGTGTGTTGTGACGTGTCATTGCTGGGAGAATTAAGCACTGTCTGTACAACTCTACTAGGAGAGGACAATTGGAAACTCCCATCTTTAATCTGCATTCATTGGCTGTAATAAACCATAACTGTGAGTATAACAGTTTTTCTGAGTTCTGTAAATCCTTCTAGCAATCATTTAGTGGTCTAATCTAAACTGGTCTCAGGAATCCACAACCATAATATGACTACTCTCAATTATTTGTTGTCAACTCAGTATCACTGTTTGTCTGCAATCCAGAGCAGAATCCAAGAGTGACATCCCCCAAATCACCTTCTGCATATGATTCTGAGGATTTGCCAATGAGAGGTGTTCTCATAAGACTTGGAAGGCAAAAGAGACTGAGAAGCCATTATTTGCCCAAAGTAGTTATGATCAGATGCATAGACCAGGGATCAGCAAACTTTTTCTGTGAAGGGCTAGATAGTAAATATTTTAGTCTTTGCAGGTCATACAGCCTCTGTCACAACTACTAAACTCCGCCACTGTAGAGCAGACACAGACAAAAGCAATATATAAAGAAGTGAGCGTAGCTGTGTTCCAATAAACCTGTATTTGTGGACACTGAAATTTGAATTCCACGTAATCATCATGCACAAAATATTATTCTGCTTTTGGTTTTTTCAACCATTTAAAAGTGTAAGCCCATTCTTAGCTCACACACTGTACAAAAGCAGGTGGCAGCCCAGATTTTCCCTTGGGCCATAGTTTGCCAACCCCTCACAAAGGGAATCCACAGATACAAGATTCACTGGCGTCTGAGTGAGCTCTTCAGATCCACCCACTTTAGTGTTGCAGGATGAGACGCTCAGAAACAGCGTCTCTGATCCTGATCTCCTAGCCTTTATGATGGTTTGTAGGTCTTTACTTCCCTGTGTTAAAACCCTTCGTGCTTGGAATATTTGGAGCGATTTCTGCTTTAATGACCAAACTCGGGCCCTTAGAACTTCTAGTATTGGCAGCAGTTTTAGCAAAACAGAACCTCAGAGAAGAAATCTGGGATTCGTTCTCTGACCTGAATGAAGTTAAAGGAAGTAACAACCTCATTGCTAGTAAAAAAGTAAAACTTTTTGGTGCACAACATGCAGTGGCAAAATAATTCCTTCAATTTCCACTTCTAGTTCCCTGGAATTAAGTGCCTATACAAAGCTAAGTGTTGAAAGACAGTATGACTGTTGCAATCAAATGTTCTAGTAGAAACATTCTACTAGACAAGGACTATGGAGCTGACTGGAAAATAACAGTGCAGCACACCGAAGAAAATCCTTTCAATTCTCAAGCACAGTCAGAGAACCCAAAAGCCTTTAAGACTGACCTGAAAGAACCTTTTATTTCTCGTAACTGCAGGGTTAAGATAACTGAAAATCAAAACCAAACGTAATCCTATAGTTGGCTGAATAACAACAAAAGTTGAACTCACAGTCAACTTTGTTAAGCCTCTTTTGTAAAAGCTAGAATGTGGACTGGGAAAGAATGGGGCCATGAGAGTTGGAATGGGGCATGTAGGGAGATCCCATAGGAGAGGAGAGGCCGCATTCTCCAGCGGCAGTTGCAGGCGGACGCTGAGCAGCTGGCGGATGAGAAGCCCACAGCATTGTCTTTCAAGCTCTTGACGACCACTCACTTCAGGATCTCTGGCTGAGATTGCTGGCAGTGGGCTTCTCGACCTGCCCTTCCCTGTCTCATCCGACAGGGGTGAAATCTGATTCCCTATCTTAAAATAAGGAGGACGACTTCTATTTGCTTGAGTGAACACTGACTGATACAATGACTAAACATTAGTTACCCAAAATATTAGGAAATTTGTTAATATGACACTTCACTTCTCAGCACGTTAAACAAAAGGATTGTGAAAAAGTTGCGTTGCTCCTAAACCCGGTAGGAACGGTAGATACTGGGAAGCGTTCCCAGCCGTGTGCTCCAGATAACACGTTAGGATGCCTGTGTGTTTGTTAGGCAGATACCGAAGAAAGAAATTCTCTCTGAATAAAGAGCATTTGAGTCTTTTCATCTTTGTAGCCCAAGCCCCTGTCCCAGTGCCCGCACAGCTGAGTGCTCAGTAATGTTCATTTAGCATTTGGATGGCCTGGGTGGGATAAATTCCTCCCCACCCAATCATTATTAACAATTTAATAGTCAACAATTAATATCATCAGCAATAGTCAACAATATAACATTATACCATTAAAAATCATGAAGGCTCCCTGTCTCACAAAGACCTTCAGATGGGGTCATGGATTCGATTATTTCGTTTGGTCTAAAGCAGCCCAACTTTCACTTCCTATTTGCAAATTTGCACATTTCTAAACAAGGGAATTTTAGAACTTGTATATATTCGATTAAATTACAACTTGTTTTCCAAAATTTATGTGACTGTATTTTAGAACAAGAAGAACATTCTATTTCTACTGTCAAGATTATTTTCCTTGCTTTAAGCATAATATGCCATGATTTCAATCTAAATAGATTTTTAAGGAAGGCATATTTCTCCATAAAATTTAGCTTTATTTACCCAAATCTTTGGAGAGAGTTCTATTAAATATTTTAAAATTACATTTGTAGAACTGCTATATGAAAAATATTTCAGGTTATAAAGTTATTTCACACACATACCAAAAAAACCTCTCCTTGTGACGTATTTCTTCATCTGGTGGGTACTATTTAGAGGGCTTTTGCCACTATTAAAGTTCAAGAAAGACTATATAAAAGAAGAATACTCTATAAATCAGCATTTCTGGATATACAAATATAAACATCTAAGGGAATTAACTGGCAAACTTATGAACTATTAGCCAATACAGCACTTAGAAAAAGTCCTACAAAATAACGGAAAAAGCAAAATAAATGTGACATGTCTTTAAAAATTAAATAAAATAAAACCAAATTTGATCTATTTCATACTGAAGATCATTGGCTATTTAGTCTCAGCATTCTGAATTTATTTCAACTGAGAGGGGGAACTTTGAGAGTAACTTTGTCTAGTTCTCCACTTTACTCAGCACCTAGAAGAAAATCTGGTGTAAGCAAGGCCCTCAAAAAGTATCCTTTGAGTGAATGTAGCATGGGTGGATAAATAAATGATTTTTTGACCTTTTATTTTACATTTTTTTCTTCCACTCCCACTCACTAAAGACTGCATTAAAAAAAAAATTAAGGACTCCGTGTCTGCTCCAATTACCATTACCAATCTCTCAAACCACACATCTAATGCTTGTTCAACATCGTCACTTGAATAACTTTCTTCAGACACTTCAAACTGAACCCATGACCTTTCCCTGCTCCCTAGTATCTCCCTCCCCTGCCTCACAGTCCCTCCCCCCTGTGCCCCCATCTCAATAAACATTTCCACTTTCCACCAGCTATCGCCTGGGGTCTTCCTTCATGTCTCCCTTTTCCTTACTCCCTAGATCCAGCCACTACCAAGTCCCACGAATT